>OV743431.1:39113277-44113277 GCA_928269145.1 Agriphila tristella
GAGGGAAAGGGAGAGGGAGAGGGAGAGGGAGAGGGAGAGGGAGAGGGAGAGGGAGAGGGAGAGGGAGAGGGAGAGGGAGAGGGAGAGGGAGAGGGAGAGGGAGAGGGAGAGGGAGAGGGAGAGGGAGAGGGAGAGGGAGAGGGAGAGGGAGAGGGAGAGGGAGAGGGAGAGGGAGAGGGAGAGGGAGAGGGAGAGGGAGAGGGAGAGGGAGAGGAGAGGGAGAGGGAGAGGGAGAGGGAGAGGAGAGGGAGAGGGAGAGGAGAGGAGAGGGAGAGGGAGAGGGAGAGGGAGAGGGAGAGGGAGAGGGAGAGGGAGAGGGAGAGGGAGAGGGAGAGGGAGAGGGAGAGGGAGAGGGAGAGGGAGGGAGGGAGAGGGAGAGGGAGAGGGAGAGGGAGAGGGAGAGGGAGAGGGAGAGGGAGAGGGAGAGGGAGAGGGAGAGGGAGAGGGAGAGGGAGAGGGAGAGGGAGAGGGAGAGGGAACGCGGCAAACGTCTTGCCTCGCAAGGCAACGTGCTTGGTGGGGACCCGCCTAATCGCGTAAATACGGCTGGTCGGACCATGGTTGAAGGTTCCCTAAGGAAATCCTTAGGGAACCTTCGGAACCTTCTTAGAGAAAATTCTCTAATATGCACGCGGACGAAGTCGCGGGCGGAAGCTAGTAACAGATATTATTAAAGCTAAAATAAAAGGAATTGCTAAAATCTAAAATTAAAAGTAGATTTTGTAGCATAAGGAAAATAGTGATCTGGGATTATCTGAAAGTTATAAAGAAAACGTACGTAAACGTAACAAAATCGTAACGTATCTTTGCAATCGAATTGAAGATAAGATAAAAAAAACCGGCCAAGTGCGAGTCGGACTCGCGCACGAAGGGTTCCGTACCAAAAAAACAACAAAAATCACGTTTGTTGTATGGGAGCCCCCCTTAAATATTTATTTTATTCTGTTTTTAGCATATTTTGTTATAGCAGCAATAAAAATACACGATCTGTGAAAATTTCAACTGTCTATCTGTAGTCGTTATCAATATGGAGCAAAACACGGCAAAAAAATAAAGTTTGTTGTATGGGAGCCCCCCTTAAATATTTATTTTATTCTATTTTCAGTATTTGTTGTTATAGCGGCAACAGAAATACATCATCTGTGAAAATTTCAACTGTCTAGCTATCACGGTTCATGAGATACAGCCTGGTGACAGACAGACAGACAGACGGACAGCGGAGGCTTAGTAATAGGGTCCCGTTTTTACCCATTGGGTACGGAACCCTAAAAACTAGTGGCTCCGTGAGCTGTAGACCTCGCGTTAAAAAGTAGCACAAATGATATTATCTAAAAAAACCGGCCAAGTGCGAGTCGGACTCGCGCACGAAGGGTTCCGTACCAAAAAACAGCAAAAAAAAATCACGTTTGTTGTATGGGAGCCCCCCTTAAATATTTATTTTATTCTGTTTATAGCATATGTTATTATAGCAGCAATAGAAATACACGATCTGTGAAATTTTCAACTGTCTACCTGTAGTCGTTATCAATATGGAGCATAAAACGGCAAAAAATCACGTTGGTTGAATGGGAGCCCCCCTTAAATATTAATTTTATTCTGTTTTTAGTATTTGTTGTTATAGCGGCAACAGAAATACATCATCTGTGAAAATTTCAACTGTCTAGCTATCACGGTTCATGATATACAGCCTGGTGACAGACAGACAGACAGACAGACAGACGGACAGCGGAGGCTTAGTAATAGGGTCCCGTTTTTACCCTTTGGGTACGGAACCTTAAAAAACAAATAACGCAGAATAGATACTAATAATAGTAAAAAAGAACAAGCACCTAATGTAGAAAACAAAGTCCAAGGAAAGTCGCCGAAGAATTTTGTTTTCCATAAAAATTTCAGCGTTCTTCGTAATAAAATTCGCAAACATTTAGAATATTTGAAAGTAAGAAGATTTTGGACGGAAAATTTCGAATTCTTTACACTAAACAGAAGAAAGATATTTAAAAAACCTAAACAATTAGTAGGTAGGTGTCTTGTTTTTTGTTGTCCATAAAATCAATTGAAATTCATATTAAAAAAAAAACAAATTTCAAAGTTGTGGAAAAAGCGGCAGTAGGTAATTTTTGCACGTTTTTGGTGTTTTTTTATTAGATTCATTTGTTCCATTTTTTGGATTTCACCTCGCCTGATGTTTAGTGAAGATAAGACCGAAGGTACGCACTACACCCGGAATCCTCATTACTGAGAAACTGGCTATCTTACCTCTAACTGCCGGAACACACCAGTTTTTTAATTGTTGTTATGGCGTCAGACTTAGGTGCATCATCTTACGGAGCTAGCTAGCCAGGCGGACTTGAAATAAGCCCACCAACCAAACCAAATACAAAAAGTGAATCCCCCCTCCTGTGAATCGAACGCGGGACCCCTGCGTCTTACACGGGTAGGCGAACCACTAGACCATAGAGGCGTGGTTATATTATTTAACAAAAAAGACAATAGTTTTTATAAACAGCGTCGGTCAAACCTAGGTTAAAAGTTAACTGTAATTAGCGTTACTAATTCTATTTGAAACACGGACTCTATTATTGCATTGTGTGTGTGTGTGTGACCTAAAAAAAATATATAAGTAGTTAACATTTTTCGCACGTTCATTGTGGCGTCTAAATAATAATAAGGAAGATTTTTTTTATGTTTCTCATTCACTTAACAGTAAAATTTGAAATTAAATAAAAAAACGTAAAAAAAATTTACAGAATTGGTGGCGTCTCACAAGTCTTCTCTCATATACAACGTGTAACAAAATTAGTGGCTAACCAGAATATGACCATCAACATGGTTATTGTTAAACTGTGATCAAACTGATCAACATTTACAATGGGACCAAATTATTTCTCTGAAATTTTTTCCAAAATTGGCCAAGTGCGTGTCGGGCCACGCGCAGTAGGGTTCCGTAGTTACCTTATACCATACCATATTTACGAGTAATACCACTGGCGGCCATTACACACGTCAATCTGGTGCAATCTGATCAAAACCGCAGATTGATAGAATTTGATGCGGTTGGTTTGCGACGTTACACGGTCAATCCAGCGAGATCTGGATCGCAGTAGATCTTGGTAGATTGACAATCTACCACGATCCACGGTGGTCTTTGGCAGGGTTGCCAACTTTTTGCATTAATTTTCGCGTGATATCGATCGATGACCTGAGTGGTGCAGTATTCAACATGCCAGTCTACCACGCAAGAGATCCCGGGTTCGATTCCCGGACGTAATTGAAATGATGAATTTTAATTTCTGTGACGGTCTGCGTATAATAAGTACCTAACTATTTCGAAAAGTAAGTAAGTACCTAGTAAAATCTGTTGTCTAGCACCCATTTTATGTCTTGATTAGTTAGGGTTAGATGAATATCGATATTTAATTTTACACACACAGGTGTGTAAAATTTCATCAAAATTAGTCCAGCCTTCTGAAGCTGAACTGATTTGAATGAAATTTGCCACTCAGTTCATAGCTTGGTAATATCGTATTATAAATTTTAATACGATTTTTAATAAATTTTAATACGATATTACCAAGCTATGAACTGAGTGCCAAATTTCATCCAAATCAGTTCAGCTTCAGAAGACTGAACTGATTTTGATGAAATTTTACACACATCATATACAAGGTGTTTGGTAAAAGCCTTATAAAGCCGAATATGGTAAATAGCGACCATCAAACTGAACAACTTTTACTATGGGACCAACTCTGAAATCGCGAAAAAAAATCTGCTGTTCCATACATTTTGATATTTTCGTTATTAATTTTTGTATGAAACAGCAGATTTTTTTTTCGCGATTTCAGAATTGGTCCCATAGTAAAAGTTGTTCAGTTTGATGGTCACTATCTACCATATTCGGCTTTATAAAGCTTTTACCTAACACCTTGTATAGTTTATAGCCTGGTATAGTAATAACATCAAGGTAAAATAGTATTTTCACCTCTCCAGCACGAAAAGGGTGCTTTTGGCGCGTAAAAACTCGCAGCAAAATCGATTTTTGCTGCGAGCGTGAGACAAAGTGCTTTTTTAATTTCTAACACCGACTTTTATAATAATAAAGAAAAAACAAATAAAGTGACAAGGATGACACTTGTAAAATTGATATGTGAGAAAAGGATAGAAAGAGTGCTTTATGGTGTCATACACGGATTAAAAAGTAAAAATAAAATGCACGGATATACCAAGGAGTTTTAAATAAGGATTGTTAAAAAAGAAGGTTGATTATTCGAAATAAAGAGTATGGAGGTAATGAGGTCACATGTATGAAACAAATATGAAATAAGAAAAATTAATGAAATTTATTAACAAATTATATGTTTTATGATTATAAATAAATAAATAAGACGGAATATTAATGAATAAGAGAAAAACACAACGTAATGTAATCAAAACGACGAGAATCTACTTTACTGACTCTATGAATAAATTTTTTCAGCATAGGTTTGATTGAATTATTTTTGTGATAAATTACAAAAATGAATGCGTCCAACGATGAAGATAGTTTCCTAACTCCAAAAGAGTTAAGTGAACAAGTTTCTAATGCTGAATTAAGCTTTTTTACCAGGAAAGTCACGTGAAAATTTTCTCGCTGGTCGAGGTGAAAAGTTGTATGTTTTACACGAGACCAAAATGTTGTTCTGCCTCGTGCCTTTAAATCACTCCCTGTGCTCAGTAGTCTATATTAGAATCACTCGCTACGCTCGTGATTCAATTCTAGACTACTTCGCTAGTTCGTGATTTAAAGTCGCCACTCGTAGCACAATTTGATTTTGGTCACTTGTATAACAAATAACTATTTTCAAAACATTGCCAAAAATATAGTAGGTAGGTTTATGGGAAATTTATGAAAAAATATAGTCCTCATTTATTTTTAACTAGCTTCCTTTAAAAATTAAAAATAGGGTACATAGAGTAGGTACTTCCTAGGGTACCAAACTAACTGTGTGCCAAATTTCATCATCTTTTACTGCGATCCGATATTTTACCCGACTTCAAAAAAGCAGGAGGTTGTTTTTATGTTCGTCTGTATGTTTTTTTAGGGTATTTTTCAAATGTCCACCCGGATGTAGTCGTGGGCGGAAGCTAGTTAAAAATAATTATGGGCTATATTTTTATAAATTTCCTAAAAGCAGGCTAGGCGCACTCCGCAGTTTAGGTACGAAGCTACAAGTAGCCAGCGGGTCCGTCCGGACGGACTAATTTCAGAGGCTGCCGCGTGCCGGCTGGGTCGCACGTTAGCAGATCGATTTCGATAGTCACGTTACTCGCCGCGTTCGCATATTGCCGCTTTGGTCGTTCGTTCTCACGTTTGTGATATATAACCAAAATGAAGGCATAATTACATCGCAATGGGCTGCATTAATACTAATAATAAAAAGGATGCGAACCTCACGTTTTTCACACTTCCAAAAGTTCCAAACGACATCGAAACGTAAGAATAGTGCTTGTCTACTACCTATTTAGTATTTAGTATCCGTTACGTAGTACTGCGTACTGGTCTTATTGCTAAATAATCTTCACCCAACTATTTATTGAAATAATAATTTATAGATTACGAGTAGGTAGGTATACTTACTTACCTTCTTTCAAAATAAAGTAAATTTTTAATGACAATTTGATTTCGTAAAAAAGCAAATTACCTCAAAGTTAGGATGTATAGTTTGACGTGGCGTTGACTGTACCTAGCCTAGGTTTTTTTGAAACGTATTTAAGTACAGACCTACACATTTTATTTCACAAACACATAACCATAACATACCTATCCTTACTAATATTATAAATGCGAAAGTCCGTTTGTTTGTTTGTTTGTTTGTTACGCCTTCACGTCCTAACTACTGAACCGATCATCATGAAATTTTGCATAAACGTTGTCAGGGGTACCGAGAAGGACATAGGGTACCTTTCATCCCGAAAAAAAGTATAGTTCCCGAGGGATATCAAAAAAACCTTTCCACGCAGACGAAGTCGCGGGCGGAAGCTAGTTATGTATAAGAAGAAACCCTAAAGTCGTTAGAAGAGATAAGAACTTCGCGATAGAAAGAGAGGCAACTTCTAGGTGAATATAACTGTAGGTAAGGGAGCGGTGTGCGACCTGAATTGCACTTTATTGTGTATGGGATAGAGTCGCTACTTATTTAAATGACTTTGCGGAGTGGATCTTCTGTACTTGTACTATTATGTATTCTGTGCCAAAAGTACTGCAAATTAATTTCAATGTTTAAAAAATTAAAAATCCCTAAGGTACCTTTGACCGAGATCAAAAATATCATAAGTTTTAATCCAGACTATAAACTGTTTGCCAAATTTTATCCAAATCAGTGCAGCCTTCATAAAAAACAAATATACATACGAACAGAGAACCTCCTCCTTTTTTGAAGTCGGTTAAAAACATCGGATCGCAGTAGATTGTGCTAGATTGTCAGTCTACCATGGTAGATTGACAATCTACCACAATCTACTTGCATCGGATCGCGGTAGATTGACAATCTACCAAGATCTACTGCGATCCGATATTTTAACCGACTTCAAAAAAGCAGGAGGTTGTTTTTATGTTCGTCTGTATGTTTTTTTAGGGTATTTTTCAAATGTCCACCCGGATGTAGTCGCGGGCGGAAGCTTGTTAAAAATAATTATGGGCTATATTTTTATAAATTTCCCAAAAGTACTGCAAATTAATTTCAATGTTTAAAAAAATAAAAATCCCTAAGGTACCTTTGACCGAGATCAAAAATATCATAAGTTTTAATCCAGACTATAAACTGTTTGCCAAATTTTATCCAAATCAGTGCAGCCTTCATAAAAAACAAATATACATACGAACAGAGAACCTCCTCCTTTTTTGAAGTCGGTTAAAATCATCGGATCGCAGTAGATTGTGCTAGATTGAAAACTTGTTTTTGCTGTCTGACTGTACAAATATCTGTCGTTAAAAGAATCTGCCGTTTGCAGAATCTGCCATTTAGCGAAAAAAGGTGTCAGTCTACCATGGTAGATTGACAATCTACCACAATCTACTTGCATCGGATCGCGGTAGATAGACAATCTACCAAGATCTACTGCGATCTGATATTTTAACCGACTTCAAAAAAGCAGGAGGTTGTTTTTCTGTTCGTCTGTATGTTTTTACACGACTGCCCAAAGCAAAAAGAGTGTTATGTGTTCAGGGTTCATGTATGTTTGTGGGTATGTGAGTTTCTTTATTCCACGATAACTTCTAAATGCCTGAACTGATTTGAATAAATGGGGTATCGTTAGAATCCTTACAGCATTCCGAGTGACACTGGCTATATTTTTTTTAGAAAAAATCAATATGGCGACTATACGACGCCATTTTCAAATGTGAAAAATTTTTTTTTCTTCTATTATTACAATATGGGCATCAAATGAAAGGCCTTGATGAGCACATTCCAAAACTATAAAATATGTCACTAAAATGTGTGAAATAAAATTAAATAAATTTAAAAAATATTAAAAACACGACTGCCCTGCCAAAAACGAACTAAAAAGTTAAACAACAAGTGTCATTGCAGTCGGGGGACCTCTTTGACCAACAATTGTTCCATAATAAGGTCCCCCGACTGCAATGACACTTGTTGTTTAACTTTTTAGTTCGTTTTTGGCAGGGCAGTCGTGTTTTTTTAGGGTATTTTTATAAATGCGAAAGTCCGTTTGTTTGTTTGTTTGTTACGCCTTGACGTCTTAACTACAGAACCGATCATCATGAAACTTTGCATACACGTTGTCAGAGGTACAGAGAAGGACATAGGGTACCTTTCATCCCGAAAAAAAGTATTGTTCCCGAGGGATAGCAAAAAACCTTTCCACGCAGACAAAGTCGCGGGCGGCCGCTAATTTTCTTATAAATTTCCTGAAAGTAAGTACTTACTACATATTAATTACAATGTTTAAAAAAAATACCTAGGATACCTTTGACCGAGATAAAAAGTATCCTATGTTTTAATCTAGGCTAATAAACTGTGCCTTAAATTTCATCTAAATCAGTTCAGCCTTATAAAAACATGTATCGGATAGCAGTAGATTGCGATGAGCAGACTACTGCAAGTTCTCTGTTCGTTTGTATGTTTGTTTTTTAATGATTTTTCGAATGTCCACCCACGCGGATGTAGTCGCGGGCGGAAGCTAGTTAAAAATAAATGTGTACTACATTTTTATAAATATCCCAAAAGTAAGTACTATAATGTTTAAGTGTTTTGAAAATAATACTATTACCCCGAAAAAAAGGTGCCAACCCTAAGCCAGACCAAGCCAGATTGACGTAGATTGACAATCCAGCACAATCTGATCACGCCAGATCGCGCCAGACCGCGCCAGATTGAAACAGATCGCGAACAACGTTACACAATCAATCTCTGTCAATCTTTGTCAGTCTGGCGCGGTCTGGCGTGATCAGATTGTGTGTGTAATGGGTGCCTATCATTTTTCGTCTGCAAAAATAACTTTGTTTTTCACAGTGTTTGTATGAATGACAAACTTATAGTATTTGTGGTTTTGGAAAATGTACTATATCTCGAAAACTGATTACTATGTCGATTCAACACTTTCATTTTTCGTTGAAAGTGTGTTATTTTTTTATTTTTCACTCTTTTATTTTAAAAGGTGAAGAGGGGGGGGGGGAACCCATTTTACCATATTGGCAGTGTAATATATCTTTTAAATGGTTAACTTTGAGAAAGAATAGTCTTAGAAATCTCGATGATTCATTTTTGAAGGGATGTATTTAATAGCACTTTAAAAATATGAGGTGTTTTACATTTTCATATTTCCCTCATTAATTTTTGTTTCATACAAATTGATATTTTTTCGCGTATTCGGAGTTGGTCCCACAGTAAAAGTTATTTAGTTTGATGGTCCCTACCTACCATATTTTGGTTTAGCCATTAGTTATTACAAGATGTGTAACATTTTTTGAGATATTGAAAATATTTTCATTTATAATTAACGTAGCTATATAAGCAGTATTTATGATTTTATTAAACTTCCTTAAGTAGGTATCCGAAATATTATGATTGGCTTCTATGGCACCCATTACACACACAATCTGATCACGCCAGACCGCGCCAGACTGACAAAGATTGACAGAGATTGATTGTGTAACGTTGTTCGCGATCTGTTTCAATCTGGCGCGGTCTGGCGCGATCTGGCGTGATCAGATTATGCTGGATTGTCAATCTACGTCAATCTGGCTTGGTCTGGCTTAGGGTTGGCACCTTTTTTTCGAGGTATAAGTATTATTTTCAAAACATTTAAACATTATAGTACTTACTTTTGGGATATTTATAAAAATGTAGTACACATTTATTTTTAACTAGCTTCCGCCCGCGACTACATCCGCGTGGGTGGACATTCGAAAAATCATTAAAAAACAATCTAGCACAATCTGCTGCGATGCGATATTTTTAACCGACTTCAAAAAGGGAGGAGGTTCTCTGTTCGTATGTATATTTGTTTTTTATGAAGGCTGCATTGATTTGGATGAAATTTTGCAAACAGTTTATAGTCTGGATTAAAACTTATGATATTTTTGATCTCGGTCAAAGGTACCCTAGGCATTTTTATTTCTTTAAACATTTAAATTAATATGTAGTACTTTTGGGAAATTTATAAAAATATAGCCCATATTTATTTTTAACTAGCTTCCGCCCGCGACTACATCCGGATGGACATTTGAAAAATACCCAAAAAAAAAACATACAGACGAACATAAAAACAACCTCCTCTTTTTTTGAAGTCGGTTAAAACATCGGATCGCAGTAGATTGTGCTAGATTGTCAGTCTACCATGGTAGATTGACAATCTACTATGGGAGATTGTCAGTCTACCATGGTAGATTGACAATCTACCATGGTAGACTGACAATCTAGCACAATCTAATGCGATCCGATGTTTTTAACCGACTTCAAAAAAAGAGGAGGTTCTCTGTTCGTCTGTATATTTGTTTTTTATGAAAGCTGAACTGATTTGGATGAAATTTGGCAAACAGTTTATAGTCTGGATTAAAACTTATATTTTTCATCTTGATCAAAGGTACCCTAGGCATTTTAATTATTTTAAACATTGAAACTAATTTGTAGTACTTTTGGGAAATTTATAAAAATATAGCCCATATTTATTTTTAACTAGCTTCCGCCCGCGACTACATCCGGATGGACATTTGAAAAAAAACATACAGACGAACAGAAAAACAACCTCCTCTTTTTTTGAAGTCGGTTAAAAACATCGGATCGCATTAGATTGTGCTAGATTGTCAGTCTACCATGGTAGATTGACAATCTACTATGGGAGATTGTCAGTCTACCATGGTAGATTGACAATCTACCATGGTAGACTGACAATCTAGCACAATCTAATGCGATCCGATGTTTTTAACCGACTTCAAAAAAAGAGGAGGTTCTCTCTTCGTCTGTATATTTGTTTTTTATGAAAGCTGAACTGATTTGGATGAAATTTGGCAAACAGTTTATAGTCTGGATTAAAACTTATATTTTTTATCTCGATCAAAGGTACCCTAGGCATTTTAATTATTTTAAACATTGAAACTAATTTGTAGTACATTTGGGAAATTTATAAAAAATAAAACCCATATTTATTTTAACTTTCTTTCCGGCCGTGACACATGCGCGTGGGCATTTGAAGAATCCCTTAAAAAATATACAGATGAAAAGAGAACCTCCTCCTTTTTTAAGTCGGTTAAAAATATTGGATTGCAGTAAAAGATGATAAAATTTGGCACACAGTTAGTTTGGTACCCTAGGAAGTACCTACCCTATGTATGTACCCTATTTTTAATTTTTAAAGGAAGCTAGTTAAAATTAAATGAGGACTATATTTTTTCATAAATTTCCCATAAACCTACCTCTATATTTTTTGCAATGTTTTGAAAAATACTATTTTACCTCGATATTTATACTATACCAGGCTATAATCTATATATGATGTGTGTAAAATTTCATCAAAATCAGTTCAGCCTTCTGAAGCTGAACTGATTTGGATGAAATTTGGTACTCAGTTCATAGCTTGGTAATATCGTATTAAAATTTATAAAAAATCGTATTAAAATTTATAATACGATATTACCAAGCTATGAACTGAGTGCCAAATTTCATCCAAATCAGTTCAGCTTCAGAAGGCTGAACTGATTTTGATGAAATTTTACACACCTGTGCGTGTAAAATTAAATATCGATATTCATCTAACCCTAACTAATCAAGGCATAAAATGGGTGCCAGACAACAGATTTTACTAGGTACTTACTTACTTTTCGAAATAGATAGGTACTTATTATACGCAGACCGTCACAGAAATTAAAATACATCATTTCAATTACGTCCGGGAATCGAACCCAGGATCTCTTGCGCGGTAGACTGGCATGTTGAATACTGCACCACTCAGGTCATCGATCGATATCACGCGAAAATTAATGCAAAAAGTTGGCAACCCTGCCAAAGCCCACCGTGGATCGTGGTTGATTGTCAATCTACCAAGATCTACTGCGATCCAGATCTCGCTGGATTGACCGTGTAACGTCGCAAACCAACCGCATCAAATTCCATCAATCTGCGGTTTTGATCAGATCACACCAGATTGACGTGTGTAATGGCCGCCTATGAAGCTTTTCCAATCCTCATTAGGCCCGCGTGGTGGGTTAATAAGGCTAATCCTCCTTGTCTATCCATAGAATACTTGTCCCTATTAAAATGGCTGAGGTATTGTTGAAGAAAAAGCTTTAGTTTATATTTCATCATCTATTTTTATGGGTTGACTAACGGCCGCCCCCGGCTTCGTCCCTATGGACCCTTGGGAGCCTTTGACCAGGATAAAAAGTATCCTATTTTTTAATGCAGGTTATAAAATATCTGTGTGACAAATTTCATCCAAGTTTGTCCAGCCATTTACACGTAACAAACACACAAACTGTCGTAGGCGCGAGTTTTTTATTTTGCAAGGTTGAACTTTTTATAGGTAGATTCTTTGTAAAGTTGCAATATTTTAAGCTAGGTAATACTTAAATGTAATTTATTGGTATTTGATTTTTTTATTATCGTCACTAAAATTTAGTTTTATTTATTAGTTCTTGCTCTACTTTTATTTTTAAGAATTAAATTCGTAAGTTAGAACGTTTCTCCGCATACACCAAATGTTGAATAGAAAGTTAAGTAAACATGGTTGAGCAACAGAAACATACGATATATTCAAATGAGACATGCAAGGCAAAGATATATTTAAATAGAATGCTTAAGTACAGCGGGATAAAATGTAGCTAAACACTTTAACACTATGTCACATAAATTGTTGGAGTACTGTAGTAGGATTGCAATACTAAGTAATCGTAACAAATGGTGAGACAAAGTACTAAATTGTTCAGCCAATTTTGGTGCTGAATATGCTTACAGAATAAGGTACATGATACGTAAGTACCCAATGCATAAATTATTCAAAGATAACTCGTGTGTTACAAAAAGGGCCAACCTATCGAAAGAAATGTTTGGATAAAAGGTATGTACGTATGTGTTAGTTAGGCAACATAAAAAGTCCCTACTACAAAAAGGATGTCCATCAGCCATTTTTGATGTCCCCACTGCTGGGGAACAGGCCTTCCTTATGGGTGGTAAGGAGGATGGGCCATAACCCACCACGCGGGCCCAATGTGGATTGGTGGGTGTTAACGACTGCAAATGCAGCCGGGACCAACGGCTTAACGTACCTTCCGAAGCACGGAGGAGCTCGAGATAATAATTTTTTGGTCACCCATCCCATGACCGACCCTTGCGAACGTTGCGTAACTTCCGCAATCGCTGGGCCAGGCGCTAAGCCACTGCGCCACCGACTCCTCATAATTTAAAAAGGATACCCTCGTATAAATATTAACCAAGTTTATATTTGACGCACGAGCGAAGCGTCTCTGCTTCAGCTTGGGCAAAAATTCTTTCGTATATCCTTCCGGCAGATGTCTGTCCGTTTGTTCTTCACTGGTCGCAATTCTCACCCGATTCTCGTGAAATTTTGTGATATTCGATAATAATATTGAATTTTCAGTCAAACCCATAGAAATAGCAGCGAAAATTTTTTTATGTCTATGGTCGAACCAGTTTAATGAAATTTTTCAAAATGGCGGAGAAATAAAAAAAACTTATTTCAGCCGTTTCGAAAACTTTTTTGTTAGCGGTGCAAAGCTGTTTTTATTTATATAAGACTCAAAAGTTCATCAATCAAAAAAAATCTGGCCAATGAGCGGTTTTCTGACAGCTGAGAATTTCAGTCTATTTTTATGTTGATAGATGGCGTTATTCAACTAGGTAGGTTTTTCGCAAGAAGCAGGGAGGTATAAGCTTCTTGGTTTTTCGGTTCTAGGTAGGGAAATTCGACAATAAATAAGGTTGTGACTTTGTGACAGAACCATAGAATATGAATGTATATTATTTCCGCAGTATTATCTATACTGTGGAAATAAACTGTTGAAAAAACGGTTCCCTATGTATTTGCATAAAGTTTTAAGGCATAATATGTCATAACATAATATGATTTCGCTGAATGATGTTTACGCATAATATTACTTAGTCATAACAGCTTATGCATAATTTTTTTAAGCGTAACTAATTTAGGCATAATCATGTTTAAGAATAATATTCTTTAGCATAAATTTAAACACGCATAATGTTATTAATGCATATTTTTATAAACAAAAAAATGAATACACGCCGAAACTTGCACATTTAAAAGCTATTGCTAAAAATTTACACTTGAAATAAATATAAATATTGTTAGTCTCATGCATGGCTAGGAAGGGTATGTATTTACAATGCCAAAGTTGAAAAGACCGAATTTTACAAGACCTATGGACGAAACACCGAAAATCAAATGGTCGAATGGTTGTTTGGACTTACGTTTAAAATCACGAAAGGACATTTGAACTAAAATACTAAATCCGAAAGCTTAAAAAATTGAAGGTAAATTGAGAGTTACATACATGCCAGCAGGTCGGTTCTGGCACTTCGCCGGCCGCTGCCAAGGCACGCTCGCTTCGCTCGCTCGGCTCGTGCGTTGTAGGTCACAATGAACTTAACCTCCTCCTCGCTCGCTACGCTCGCTCGTCGTCGCACCTAATACACCTAATACACCTAAACAGACTTTCGGGATTTTGAATTATAGGCATTTTA
This sequence comes from Agriphila tristella, assembly GCA_928269145.1. NCBI lineage: Eukaryota > Metazoa > Arthropoda > Insecta > Lepidoptera > Crambidae > Agriphila > Agriphila tristella. The sequence goes on from OV743431.1 coordinate 39,127,491, forward strand.
AATTTCGGCATTGTAATACATACCCCTTTTGCAAGAAAATAAATAATTGCATAAAAATATTTATTCTGATTGTTTTTGATTTTTATGTCTAAATCATATTAGGCGAATAGACAATATGCCTAATAACATTATGCGAAAACAAATTAGTCTAAATGATTATTATGCTTAAATAAATAGTATGCCAAAAACAATTATGCCAAAGTATTATTATGACAACAAAATTATGCCAAATCCGTTATGCCAAATCAAATTAGGTATAAAACCATTATGCGAAAACAAGGGATCCCTGAAAAAAACTAGTATTTATTCTGTGTTATTTGTATTAAAAAAAAACAAAATTTGAGCTACTTTTTTAACGCGAGGTTAACAGCTCAAGGAGATAGAAGGGTCAGAGTTCTTGCAATTAATTTTGCAAAATTCCAACAATTCCGGGTTTTTTGCGGGGTGTTTGTTTACTAAATTGTAAATATTTCGGAAAAAAACTGACTTATGAAAATATAAAAAAGGGTCCTAGGATATTAGTTTAGCTACCAAATGGCGAAATAATAAAAAAAAACAGTTAATTTGTGACCATTTGGAATTGTAGAAAAAACGGCTGTTTCCGAACATAAAAAGTTATGTAGCTTCTATGATTATTGACCGATCGTCATGGTAATAGTGTTAAAAGTTGCAGAAGCAGACAAGAAGTGCATTCGTTGGAATTTTGAAAATCGGTTAATAATATTTCGGTGGTGTCGAGGCAGTCAGCAGGCGCTTCAAATCACAATCGTAAAAATAAATAGGAACTAAAAATATAATAGGACTTTGTATTTGATTTGATTTTGGTTTTTCGTAAATTTTTGTGTTCATTTTCAATGCTCCGATTCTTGCGGGTAGGTACTGTGAAATCTGTGAATTTTTGATTTCCAGCCTAAACACAAAATTTTAAGTACCTAGCCTTGAAACTGAAGGACTTTCATACAAACTTTCATCCCCTACTTCATCCCCTTAGGGGATGAATATTTAAAAGTCCTTTCTAAGTGCTGACCTCCCAGGAAAGGTCTCTACCCTCCAAAAATAGTGTCTCTACCTTCAACCGTTAGTGTTCTAGTCGTATTGTCAACAATGAAGCAATCAATTTGTAATCAAATCAATCAAGTAGTATCAGTGACTATAGAACTCTTCGCTATCATGCATTCAATCAAAAATGGAATGGAATATTATTATGTAGTTTGAAACACATATCAAAATTACAAATATTTTATCAGATGCTATTATAGGTTACTAAACACGCGATTGCAATATAATAAAAAATGTTCTTGCGGAAGCATCACTTGTTCCGATTTAGTTATTAGTTCCGCTCATAGTGTGCGCCTGCGCACCGCGCGCCGCTGTACCGGCCGGTCGCACGCAATTTGTTACGGTGAGATCGGAAGTTGGTAAATAAATGGTTGTATAAACATTCTAAAATATAAATAACATACTTTAGCTGAAAATATTTAAGATCAATTTTAAATGTACTTATGTATAAGTATGTAAGTATATACAATATAAATGTATATTCCTACGAAACCATAAAATAGGTAGCTTTCAAGTCTTTTATGGTAGATTTTATATCATTGGATTATTTTCGTGCTTTTATGTAAATTAGTTATGGATCATTTTACGTGCTTTGTTAATACAAAGTTTTGAGATATCACGTTAGATTCTAGTGGATTGTGGAGTGAACTTACGAGATCTCTGTATTCATGGAATAAAAAAAAACTATTTAGCAACTTTCATAACTGGTTACCTACCAAAATCTTCGAGTTCTTTGGTATGAAAGAATTTAGAATTTGATCCCGATTCCTGATTTGACCATGTAGATAAATAAATTATACAAATCTCAGAGAGCGGTGATTAAGCGCTTATTAAAAAAAGTTCAACAATAGATAGTTACATATCTCAAGCATGGGAAAAATCATGAAGTCATGACCTAAAAAATAAGTCATACATTATTTACATCAGGAGATTTTGATTTCACTACTTTCGCGTTTTTCAAACAGCTGAGTTCCACTACCTACACCCATAATGACATCAAATTATCACAAAAAAATCAAATCACAAAAAGTCTAGAATCAAATGGCGACAATAGAGTCACGATTTAGCTGCTTTTTTCTACTTCAAGCCTCGCGACGAAGTGAAAGTCGTAATGGTATAGTACAAAGACCGTAAGTAATCATGTCATTTGTACAATGAACCTATTTTGCTATCAGTAACAACAGCTGGGGGTATTTCCTCTTAAAATGCAGATAAAAACACTGGAGGACTATATTTTGTTTATAATGTAACGTCATTAATTGGATAGTGATTAAAACTTAAGTGATAAATTATATTTTAGTATAAAAAACATTAGGTCACTAATTCAAATGAATGAATAAAAGTAGGAAAGATAATTGACTTTTGGATGTTTTTAAATAAGTGTACTTTTAGGTATATGTCGAACTTCTTTGATGTGCAAGAATGTAAATTAATATGGAAAATAGTTAACTACAATATTAGTACATGTATACCTAATATTATATCGGTTTTATTACACGACATGACTGCACAAAATAGAGATTAGAGAGAGAGAGTGAAAATTATCTTGTTTTATTTTATTTCTTTTTTTTTATAAATAAATAAAATAAAAAAAAATATAAACACGACTACTCCACAAAATAGGCCCCCTATAGCAACGACTTTTTGGCAGACCAGTCGTGTTTTTTTTTTACAATATTTTTTTTGTGTTTACTGACGGGCGTATGTGTTGGTTTGGTGATAAAAAGAACAGAATGGAACAGATACAAGATGGTTTTGATTGACACAAAGAGTAGTAATTTGACAAGATGTGTCATTGAGCCATTAGTTTTGAGAATTTTCAATTCACGATTTTAAAATTCAATAGTTTTTATTATTTCGTTTTGGATGTGGAACAAAACTTTGTGTTTATTTTCTCTTGCACGTATGCCAATTTCGTAGTCTTCGCTGAATGTTTTCAACTTCGAGCTGCGTTGAGCGAGGCTAGGGAAATTTATTATTTTATCGAGGCTAGGGAAATTTATTATTTTATCGAGGCTAGGGAAATTTATTATTTTATTGATACCTAAAGTACTCTAAGTACTTACCTAAATCTTTCCTCAAAGTGGTTTTCCACGCGCACCGCTTGGCTACAAGCAACCATTAGATTCGGTACATACATTGGAGCCGTACAACGCTGAAAGCTGGTACAACACTAGGAGAGGGGAAGAGTGAGATGAAGGGCAAGGGGAGGGTAGGCGGAGAGTGAGAGGGAGGGGGAGGAGGTGGGAGGAAAAGGGGGGCAGTGCGCTGGGTGGGGACCCGCCTAATCACGTAAAAACGGCTGATCTAATTTTGATGAGATTTGAGATGCGCATCCCTTGCTTCGGAATCAGAGCGGCCGAATCTGTCACTTGTATGAATTTTGAGCCATTGGCTTTTCCGCGCCATAGAAATTCACACAAAGTGACAGATCCGTCCACTCAGCCCGCTTCGTGCCGATGCAGTGGACGCGCACCTTAAAACATAGAATAGTATTTATCCTGGATTAAGTATCCATAAGGATATTTTCTCGAATATCTACGCGGACGAAGTCGCCGGCAGAAGCTAGTAAACTATTTCTTATTTTAGAAAACTGTCAGAGAGCTAGTTAAAGTTTATTTTTATTAGAGTTTCAAGATTCTAAGTTTATTATTGGTTGGAACATCAGTGAAAAACTACAAAATTGGAGATTTTTTCCTATTATCGAGAAATCATTTTTCTGTCAATCACATAACTGAGAGCAGGGGGGTGATTTTGTAACTTTGTTGCAATCAACTCTGTCAGAAATCGCAGTTACATCGCTGCTTTAGTAAGAAGCAATGTGAGAACTATCTTAACTAAAGCAGCAATGCAACCGCGCTTTCAATCGATTTCAATCGAGAATTGTTAGCAACAGACTTACGTGATCAAGGCCCAACTAACAATTTATCGTCGTACAATCGTCGTACAAACGTTATCTTATTACCACTGGTCGCAAAAGCTAGGTCGCACCAACGTTATAATAACGTTTGCTCAACGCGAAAAGGGCCCCATTTATACGACCAACATTGTTGTTTAATGGTCATACAAAAGTCACAAGATGACTTTGTTAACGTCATTCAAAAGTCGTATGAACGTTATGGAATTACCGCTCATCGTACAGTTGTCGCATCAAAACTTTACAACGACTCTCTCATCGTACAGTAGTCGCATCAAAACGTTACAACGACTCTTTCGTTATATTGTGGTCATACAGATGTTTTTGAATGACGAAAACGTTTTATTTGAGTCAAGTCACAACACCTGTACGACTGATTTTTAATGTTCGTTAGTGGCTCGTGTTTGTGGTTATGTTTCGAGATCTGAGTGCAAAATAAATCAATAAGTACAAGGATATAAAATGTGAGTACTATTTAACTTTCATATTATCTTTCTGAATGTCTCTCATACCGTTTAGTTCGACTGGGAATTAAAGTTTTATGATAATATACCTATGTAAATACTATTCATATTTTCATGCCCCTTCGTAGTTTTGCGTTTAACACATAATATTTTAATTCATAAAATTATGTTTGATTCTAAAAATGTCAGCCATTTTAATTTTGTCGCACACTTATCTCTTTATGACGTTATAAAGACAAAAAGTCGTTCTGAGGTTATTTGATGACCAAGTAAAGACGTGCAATACGCCATTGCCGCTAACTATTAGGGTTCTTTAAACAATTAAAAACCCTTTTTTGATTATGTCAATATTAACCAAAATAATTATTTTAATTTTTTTTTCAGACAAAAACTGGTCATTGTATAAGTTCAGTGCAGATTATATTCAAGTACTTATCTAAATTTATCTGAAACATGATTAAAAGATTAAAGGATCTCTAAGGATTTTCTCGAATGTCCACGCGGGCGAAGTCGCGGGCGGAAGCTAGTACCTACTGGTAGGTAATACGTTACGAAAAAAGCCTACCATATGTTACCACAGCGGATCCACCAGGAACACTTTTAACAACGTCAACTGTAATCCAAATTAAATTCACTTTCATATAAGAACATAAATCATTTCAACATTTAGGTAGTTACCTACCTACTGATAAAAAAATTCAATATCGGAAAAAATCATAAACAATATTTTTTTATAGGTAGTAAATAAAATAAATATTGATACTGAACCTTCTTGTTGTTCATGTGTTGTACACTTTTCTTCTTCAACATTTGTGACTAATACCACAGTTGTTGGTGTTGTACTTTTTAATAACAGGAAATTTCGTTTTACTTTCCTTTTGAAAGCTCCACTACGTTTTTTTGTTTTCTCCACGAATTTTTTGCTTCAATTTTTCGTATTTGATTTATCATATATTCCGTAAATATGGCGGCCAAGTTGTTTTATGGTCAAAACTTGACTCAAATGCGACTACAAGGTTTATTAAAGTCAGGGCATGGCATTAAATTGACATCACGTAATACAAAGGTTATATTTGAGTCGTAAAAAAACCACCAAGTCATATAAATGTCTCAAATTGACTGCTGTATAACAAAATAGTGATAGTTTTATAAACGTCACTGTAAAAACGTGTATACAACTGCCACATTATATAAAGGTCGTATATAGGTTTTTCAAACACCTAATTTGGTCAGTTGAAAACGTCTAACGGACTGTAACGTTAGTACGACCATAGTACGAATATTGCGTTGTCGTATAGACGTTTTAGCTAAAACGTTAATGTAACGTCGTATAGTTTAGTCTTACCGACGTTGCTATGACCAGTTTATTATGACATATTCGTCGCACGACTAAAAAGTTAAATTTAAGACGTCTATACGACCTGGAAGTCATCTCATTACTATTATAAGACTGCTATCCAACTTAAAGTCGTAAAAGACAGAGCTTATATGACGTTTTTGCTTGTTGGGGGGTCAGGTACTGTGTCCATAATGTGTACATCTGCCATTTTTTAAATGTCCCCATTACTGGAGCACATGTCTTTCTTATGGGTGGTTAAGGAGGACGGGCCATAACCCACCACGCGGGCCCAATGCGGATTGGTGGGACTGCAAATGCAGTCGCGACTAACGGCTTAACGTGCCTTCCGAAGCACGGAGGAGCTCGAGATAATAAATATTTGGTCACCCATCCCACGACTGACCCTTGCGAACATTGCTTAACCTCCGCAATCGCTGGGCCAGGCGCTAAATCACTGTGCCACCGAGCTCCTCTATAATGTACTTTCTGCATTATTTTTTTGGGTTCGATAAATCAAGTAAAGTCCGTTCGGTTAGATAGTGTCGCCCTTTTATCACGCCGCCTTTGCACGTGCCGCTCCTTGTCAAAGGACGCCGCCGCATAAACAAAGGATACCGCATGCGGCGTACACCCGCAAGTCCATTTGGATTTCGGCAGTTTACATAGAAATGCCGCAGTGAAAGGTGTGTTTGTTACCAGTATTCTTGTCTCTGAATACAAGTGCTTGCGGGTGTACCGACACTATCTGAGCGAATGGACTTTAATAGTGTGTGAAAACTTGGTTATTTGACGTTGTACGGCCCTTTAAGTTAGCGAAGTTGATTTATAAAAAAACTTATTTGTCTGCACCCGTCGAAGGTACAATAACTATGTTTAGTGTTAACAATAATATTAGGTTAAAATATATCGAGCGTTTATCTAAACTTAGAAATCTGTTTTTTTTTTGTTCTAGGCAAGGATGTCGTCCCAGTGGGTACTTCTCGTGGTGATCACAGTGCACTTAGTCCATTGCAATGAGAATGACATAAGAGACCCATCGCCCGTCGTTTATGAGTAAGTTTCCTTAAGAGGCATATTACATTTTGACTGTGATTTTTGCGTAAAATGGCCAATTTTGGCGTTCTCGATCTCAGAAACAAAAATACATTAATACTTTTGACTTATTGAATGGTGCAGAATAGCTATTGGAATAGATCATAGCGGCCTCGTTTTTTTGAAATTTTCTTAACTTTATAATTAAACCCGAAATTGCAGAGAAAGATTTTCATAAAATGCGCGAAGGCACTTTTTTAAGCTCATGGATTGAACAACTGTGCTAAACAATTGAAAAAAAAAACATGTTATCTCTTACATAGTCGAATAGTTCATAGCGGCCTCGGAATTTTAAAATTATGTATGGAATATGTGAAAAAAAATCGCAATCAAAAACCATAAAACTACTAAAAACCTCAGAATTAACTGTGGATTTCTCCTAGATACATTATTATTATTACGTAAAAATTATATCATAATAATCTTTACTTCATAACAAAATTAAATTTCATACTTTTATTTGTTGTTTGTCTTGTTTGTCTTTCTGTGTATGTTCAAAGTTGACTCTAAGGAATCGTTCACCAACTTTCATTTTCCTTTCTAACCCTTTAACTTTCCAGTGAATCATCATATTACTTTTTGTCGCGGACACATATAAATGTATTTAGTAGACCCAAAGGTTTCTCTAGGTTGTATCGCTAAAATCCGTCAAAATCAAAATTTCGACGAAAAAATGTGATAGGGCCCTTAAATAGTTTTGAATACAAATAGCTTTTTTATATACAACGGGATAGTACTTGGCCTTCACCTAATCTGATGTTAAGTGACGATAAGGCCGAAGGTAGAAGCGCAATACACCCGGAATCCTCATCACTGAGGTACTGCCTTGCTTGAAACGCAACAATTTTTTAATTGTTTAATGTCGGCAGACTTCCGTAAGGTGGTAGCAAGCCAAGCGGACTTGAAATAAGCCTTACCACCATCCAAACCGAGTACAAATTGTACCCCCCTGGGAATCGAACCCGGAACCCCTGCGTCTTACACGAGTATTGGGCGTACCAGTAGACCACATAGATAGTTTCCATATTAAAGTTTATGAAAAATCAGTTTCCGCTTGCATTGGTAAAACTCGATAAAAATAAGTCGATGGAATTTCAAATTCAAAACGCAGACTTTTTTCTATAATTTTATTCTGAAGTTTCCAGAAAACGGGAAATTCCAATATTCTTCTTACATTTTTTAACAAGTAATTTGGTAGACTTTCACAAGGCAAGCGTAAATAGGGTCCTTCTTAAATAGTGCACGAAATTTTAAGGGGTCAATGTACTCATGCATACAAACAACTTTAAATATGGTATCAACATTGATATCGCGAAAAAAAAATCGGCTGTTCCAAGCATTTTGATCTATTCGATTTTAAATTTTCAATAGAACAGCTGATTTTTTATCGCGATTTCAATGTTGGTACCATAGTAAAAGTTGTTTGTATGCATGCATTGACCCCTTAAAATTTCGTGCACTATTTAAGTATGACCTTATATTTAAAAAATACAGAAATTAGACACAGTAGTAAAGATTGCAATAGGAGTAAGTAAGATTGAGTGTCCGGGCACGAAAACTGCGACGGCGGAGCGGCAGCGGGGCGGCGCGACAGCGGAGCGGCGGCGATGCATTCAACAGTATGGCACAGTATGGAGACGCGCACGAAACGGGCGGTGGCAGAGCGGGGCGACGAGCGATGCACGGGCGGGAGGAGAGCGACGAAAACAAATGAACAAACTAGTTGGATTTGGTAGCCCGCGATTACAGTAGTGTTGTGTTGAATAATATAATAGTGTCTGTTTGATTACTAGGTAGTACCTACCTATTTATTCAGTATGGATGTCGGCATCTTGGACATCATTTAAAAAACACAAGATGAGCAAAGAATCCGGTTTTGAAATTAGTTAACGCCTATACTTAGACCATTTTTTCGAACTAAATAAAATTTTTAGACATAGGATATATTTCGTGCTTTGAATATTTTTCGGTATTGATTTAACAAGAAATTGTTTCCATAGCAACATCACATTTGACACATCAATAGAAATAAAAAAAAAATAAGAAGTTACTTTAGTGGTATACCGTGGTCCTACCAGTAGGTCAAATCGGTAGGTCCACGGGCCCTTAATGGTATTTAGCCCATCTGTCACAACACTACTAGCGCGGCTGACCGACCGCTAAGTTTCGTGCCCACGTTCTCATCGCCCCGCCCCGCCGCCGCTCCGCTGCCGCGCCGCCCCGCCACCGCTCGGCCGCCGCCACTTTCGTGTCCGGACACTGACGATCTTACTTACTCTTACACTTGCCCTGTTATTTAATCATTTATGTTTGCAAAGTTTTTTTAATTAATTTTGCTTTACATAGATTGTTGTTGTAACCTTATTTATACGCGTATTATGAAAGTTCATAGGCCTAAAGGAGAATGGCAAGCTGGGAACCATTTTCCAAATTCATAAATACTGAGCGTGCCCAATTCGGACCTTATGAGATTTAAAGGTCATAATTTGGTGGTTACTTTTCAATTTAAAGTGTTCGTAAAGAAGGAGGCAACATTTAGAAAAAAAAATCATCCGCAACTAAAAATGACAAAACCAGTAAAATTCTAATAGGTAATATAATATATTCATTATTGAATTCTTATTTTCAATAAGAAAGGGTCTATACTCCAGCCAACTCGTGGAAAGAATGTTTATCAACAAACCGTATTAGGGTTATCATAACTTTGATTTGATAAAAACATCTCAAAAACATTTTAATGACATAATTAGGGCACAAAACACTATAAATGTTTATTAATTATTGTTTTTGTTACACATATCACTAGATTAATTCACACAACCTCTATTTTCTTGTGTTTAAACAAAAAATATTTAAAAACTCGTAATTTCTTTTAATTGATACCCCTATTCATGCATTACGAGCAGGCGGTAATAACATTTTCTGGATTCGTATTATCCTTCCAAATGAAGTCTTATCTAGTGAAATTGATGAATCAAAATGAATCTGTACACATTGTACACTTTTTCATCACACTTTTAGAAAAGAGTTCTATAGTGTGAGTAACGGTAAATAAAATGACCCTTGATCACACCGATATTGACTTTAAGTGTGACCACCTTCTTGTTTTATTTCGCCATATTCAGTAGGTACTTATGCATTTAATGTGACTGTCTATTTGTTTAAAACGTAGTGATTATTTCCTCTCTGTATTTGTTGTACAAAAAGTAATTTGTATTTTATTTAAACTAGTTTGTATCAAAAAAGGTTTTGAATACATGCCTGTCATTGGTTGCTAGGCAACGGTTTGTCATTAAACATTCTTTCCACGAGTTGGCTGGAGTATAGGTATATGAAAAAAATACAATTGTTTTTTGTTTTTGAGGTTAAAATCATGGCCGCCAGGCGCATTACCAATTGACGCGGATTAGTACCTACCTATCGTTATCATAGCTATGTTTCAGGTCAATTATAGATAGGTAGTAGGTAATTGTCTATTACGGTCTAATGACTAAATATTTGTGGATTTCATGACCAGCCTCACCTAAAGCTTTTAAATAAAAATCATTCTGTGTACCTAGGTTATGTAATGTATCCAAAGTAATTGCCTACTAGGTGCTGTTTTGAGGTTAGGTTTTAAAATCAACTTTTTATCCCCAGCTTTAAAGTGTATCTTACAATTACATAATTTATTAGGCTTTAATAGAGGATTAAATTCGTCTTGGCACGCTAAGCCTTTATGTGGTTCTGAAAATATATGGGCACCTGCCATTCTCCTTTCTACATGATCACATCACATGATTTTTATTTTTGATTTTGACAGGTTAGATTTTAGAACTTTTTATAGGAAAATTGGTTTGTATAATAAATTAATTGTTATGTTTAATTTTCTGATGATGTGAATGACTGACACACGTTTGCACTAAACTTTGCCTGTCTTTTCTTGCCGTCCGCGTCTTAACCCGCTGGACCAGACGGACAGTGGCCGGCACGACGAAATTAGCAACCATATTCTGCGTCGAAACAAAAACGCATGAAAACTCGAAAACATGCGTTTTCTTAAGCATAAGACTAATCTATATCGATTTTTTACCCCCGAAAACCCCCATAATATACCAAATTTCAGTGAAATCGTTAGAGCTATTTCCGAGATCACAGAAATAAATTTATAAATAAATATACAAGAATTGCTCGTTCAAAGGTAGGTATATAAGACGAAGTCCTCGTCATTAGAAATATAAGTACTTACTTCTTGTTGATTACTAAAACTAGGTATATATAGTGATTTATCAAAAATCCACTATACTTACTTCAGTAAGGGCAGTCTTTGGGGTACCTACTAGTCCTACTACAGACTGTAGTAGGTACCCCAAAGACTACAGTAGTTTATTTAGAAGGTAACTTTAGGAAAGGAACTAAACTATGTAAAAATTATAGCTGCTGTAGTTATAAGTAGCTAAGTAAAATAACTTTACTTAGCTACTTATAACAGGGTTAAAAATTAATTATAATTTAAAGAAAACTGCCCTACTCAAATGGCCACTTTTCTATTCGTTCGCAAACTTTTATTTTATTTTTATTTTATTTTATTTATTAAGGTAAGCTTACAGCCATACACATGGTAACATTTTTACAGGATATAGGATTTTCTAGATTGCATATATGTAGGCCTATTATAGGCTTACACAACTTTCGTTAAACAGAACTTTTACAAATTTATAAATTACTAGCTTCTGCCCGCGACTTCGTCCGCGTGGATGTTAGAGAAAATTCTTAGAAAATCTTCAACCAGGATCCGACCAGTCATTTTTATGCTTCCCGTTCCCGTTCCCGTTCCCGTTCCCGTTCCCGTTCCCGTTCCCGTTCCCGTTCCCGTTCCCGTTCCCGTTCCCGTTCCCGTTCCCGTTCCCGTTCCCGTTCCCGTTCCCGTTCCCGTTCCCGTTCCCGTTCCCGTTCCCGTTCCCGTTCCCGTTCCCGTTCCCGTTCCCGTTCCCGTTCCCGTTCCCGTTCCCGTTCCCGTTCCCGTTCCCGTTCCCGTTCCCGTTCCCGTTCCCGTTCCCGTTCCCGTTCCCGTTCCCGTTCCCGTTCCCGTTCCCGTTCCCGTTCCCGTTCCCGTTCCCGTTCCCGTTCCCGTTCCCGTTCCCGTTCCCGTTCCCGTTCCCGTTCCCGTTCCCGTTCCCGTTCCCGTTCCCGTTCCCGTTCCCGTTCCCGTTCCCGTTCCCGTTCCCGTTCCCGTTCCCGTTCCCGTTCCCGTTCCCGTTCCCGTTCCCGTTCCCGTTCCCGTTCCCGTTCCCGTTCCCGTTCCCGTTCCCGTTCCCGTTCCCGTTCCCGTTCCCGTAACCGTAACCGTTCACGTTTCCGTTCCGTTCCCGTTCCTTCCCCCCCCCCCTTTCCCGTTCCGTTCCCGATCTCGTTCCGTTCGCGTTCCATTACTGTTCCGTTACCGTTCCGTTCCAGTCCCGTTCCCGTTCCATTCCCGTTCCGTTCCGTTCCCGGTCCGTTTCCATTCCGTTCCGGCTCCGTTCCCGTTCCGTTCCGTTCCCGTTCCATTACCGTTCCGTTCCCAATCCGTTCCCGTTCCCGGTCCAGGTCCCGGTCCCGGTCCCGTACCCGTCCCCTACCCGTTCCCGTTCCCGTTCCCGTTCCCATACCCGTCCCTGTCCCCGTCCCTTGGACGAAGACTTCAAAATAAATGTCATTTTCGCAATCACCATCCCATGAGACCTCGAGAACGACATCCACATCGATTTTCATCTTTACTTAGTTACCCCATCCCTAAGGGATGATTTTCAAAATAACAAAATATGTGTTTGCCTTTTTATTTTTAGACATGCTCCTACGAATTTTAACGTTGTGTTGTAATATCTATTTTATATTCTTTTTTCATACAAAATTTGAACCCCATTTTCACCCTTTTAGGGGTTAAATCATGTCCACCGTGTTGAACTTCAAAATAAAACTCATTTTTGCAATCACCACCCCATAAAACCTCAAGAACGATATCCATATCGATTTTTATGTTTACTCACCCCATTTACCCCCTAAGGTGTTGATTTTCAAAATTACAAAATATTTGTTTGCCTATTTATTTTTATATGTACTCCTACGAAGTTTAAAGTTGTTAGTCTATTTATTTTTCCATACAAAATTTGAACCTCATTTTCACCTTTTTAGGGGTTAAATCATGTCCACCGTGTTGGACTTCAAAATAAATCTCATTTTCGCAATCACCATCCCATAAAACCTCAAAAACGACATCCATATCGATTTTTAAGTTTACTCACCCCATTTAGCCCCTAAGGGGTTGATTTTCAAAATCACAAAATATATGTTTGCCTATTTAATTTTAGACGTGCTCCTACGAAGTTGAAAGTTGTAATGTCTATATTTTTATATTATTTTTTCATAAAATTTTAACCCCATTTTCAGCCCTTTAGGGTTTAAATCATGCCCACCGTGTTGGACTTCAAAATAAATGACATTTTTGCAATCGTCATCCCAGAAAACCCCGATAGCGATATCCATATCTATTTTTAGGTTTTTTTATCCCTTTTCACCCCCATTTCATCCCTATAGGGGTTGAAATAATAACAAAAACAATATACGTTGCGTTAGATTTTCATTCATAATCCTAAATTATAAATTTGGCGATTTTCACTTCGAAAATAAAGGATTTTCTTCAATACGCAACTTCATCCCCCTTTTGAGCCCTTCGGGGGTAGAATTTTGAAAAACGTTGAAACCGGTATCTATTTATTTTCAACTCTTAGCCTAAACACAAAGTTTGAAGATTCTAGCTTCAAAACTGAGGAACTTTCATACAAACTTTCATCCCTTATTTCATCCCCTTAGGGATGGAATTTTCAAAAATCCTTCCTTAGTGGATGCCTACACTGTATAAAGTATCTATGTGCAAAATTTCAAGTTTCTAGGTCCAGCGGTTTGGGCTGTGCGTTGATAGATCAGTCAGTCAGTCAGTCAGTCAGTCAGTCAGTCAGTCATTCAGTTTACGATTTTATATATTAAGATAAACTAAATTAAGCTACTTACTAGGTACATACAAATTAGTTGAACGCTAACATGGGCACGTTTAATTTTAACGTCACAACAAAAGATTTATTTAGTAATATCCTACAAAATGACTCTAAAAAGGAAAAGAAAGAGATTCAGCGTGAGTGAATTTGAAACAGTTTCTGTAGCATATTCTTAAAAACTGACTGCGATACCCCAAAAATATCCAAGTTGGGAGACCTCTTGATGGTGTCATTATACGCTGCGCATATGCGAGCTATGGGATGATGGAGACCTAGATTGGTTCGGTGTCGTGGCAATGCAAATGTTTTAGTAAGAGGTTTGCGAGGATATTTGTATGGAACATTTAGATTTATAGCAGCAAGTAGGTCAGGGCACGATATTTTGTGGTTAATGAGTTTGTGAAGAAAGACAAGATCCATGTGCGACGATTTCTACTATCTAGTACCTATCTAATATCTTGAATTCTACTTTATCGCGGGGATTTTAAAATTTTTTGAATTTTATTCTAAGTTTTTCTTTTTATTTTAAAGCCTAAACAAGACACACGTCGCAAGTTTACGTAAATCACAGACATAATTGTATTGTATGGAAGTGGCCATTTGAGTAGCCCCCCAGTTCATACTATTTCTGTTGTAAATAATCCGTTTGCGAGTCTATCAAACAGCAAAAAGCTTAACCTGTGTAACAGTCATAAAAATCGTTAGAAAGCAAACTATGTATGTTTCATGCTGTTTTATTTTAATATACCTATTTATAACATTTTGTTTTGCAACGCGCAGAGCAGTTGGTCAACTATCGGTGCTTATTGGTAAACATAAAATAAAAAACCTTTTTAAAAAAAGGAAAACCTCCTTCAAAAATCTTAAAAAACAGATCTATAAAAAAATGTTATTGTTTTCGATATTATGTTGGTAAACGTGTTTAATTAAATTATGCTTACTGCAATGTATGACTATTATTATCAAACATGTAAGTATATTAATGTCATTAGGTCACTAACTGCCCGACACGTGTCAGTATTTATTGTAGAGCAAGCATTAAAACAGGACTACAAACAAATAACCTACCAGCCTACCACTATTATTTTATTACTATTATTTTATCATATATGTGAGATCAAAACTATGTGTAGGAGGATCTATTTGATTCATCCTATCAAACTACTTTTGATCTCACATCAGAAGTGGGATTGTGAGATCAAAACTATGTGTAGGAGGATCTATTTGATTCATCCTATCAAATTACCTACCTACCTACTTAGTTTGGAAAAATAACAATAAAGGTCTGAGAATAATTGATTTATTTAAATAAACTTAGAAAGTAAGTTCTTTTGATTGTCTATATTTTCCTACCAACCATTCGAGACTTTTTTAGCTGACAAGAAGAATGGGCGCAAGAAACTTCAGCTTTAATATCAACAATAATTTTATAGTCGTACAATCAGCTAATTATGTTGGCGTAGCCTAGCCAAAGCAAAGCAGTCAGTCAGTATTCGGACAATATCGGTTCTATTTTTATCAAGTGAACATTAGCGAAAAGCGGCAGCGTAGTTAGTAAGGATTCGGACAATCTGTAGCGATTGGTCCTATCCCTAATGAGGGAGTCCTAATAGTTTTGATCTCACATATATGCTACTACGTACTAACGATCCTAAATAAATCATGTCCAATGATTATTTGTTTTGGTTTGTTTTTAATCGGTATCTAGGTAAGGATTTTATAAATCGATTTTATAAGGTGGAACCACGTGGAACCAAAATGATGTGATGATACTGAAACGGATCCATGGAATATAGGTCGAAAAACGAAAAAAAAATTCATATGCCATACAAATGTATTGGTCTGCTGACCGACTTACTATGGAAAGGCGAAAAAAAAAATTCGTAACATTCGTTTTTAACCGACTTCCAAAAAGGAGGAGGTTCTCTGTTTGTCTGTATATTTGTGTATTTTTTTTGTGTATGTCCACCGATTACTCGAAAACGGCTAGACCGATTGAAATGATTCAAACGTTATTACATTAGGAAAACTCCCAAATTGGTCCCATTTTTAAAATTAGGAAATCGGTTCAGTACTTTTCAAGTAATCTTGAAAGAAGCACGAAAATAGTATGATTTTGTGTGAATTACCTCGATGATAATGGTCGTATTACTTCTTTTTTGTTTATGAACTGAATAAGATAATTATTTTTTTGTTGAAAGAGGGATATCTGTGTAGTTCTTTAACCGACTTAAAAAAGGAGGTTCTCAGTTTGATCCGTATGTATGTATGTTTCTTCGTAATTATCTCACGTTTGGCTGAGCCGATTTTACTATCTAAATAATATACCTACAAGGTATCTACACAAAAAATAAAAAAATAAAAATTGTTTAAAAAAACAAAAAACCGACTTCAAAAAACCTACCTCTAAAAAGCAAGAAATAATATTCGTAATAATAAAAACACGTCTATTGAAGTCGGGTGGGGTTTTTAGAATAAAAAAGTAATCTGTACTCCAGCCCCACCCACTCTGACTATGGACCAACTCTGAAATCGTGAAAAAAAAGTAGCTGTTTCATACATTTTTATATTTTCGTTATTATTTTTTGTATGAAACAGCAGATTTTTTTGGTGTGATAGTCCTCATGGTAGTATTTTTAGTGCACCTGATTGCTTTCTTTAAATACTACATACTAGGGCATCGAATAAAGGCGAAGGCGAATAAAAAAAATGGTGCCAATCGTTAGATAAGTATCTTTTAGGATAAAGAGTTGATAGGTGTGGCCACAGAATAAATATATGGTATGGCACCAATGTTGTAGGACTGATATTATAGTTACCATATTAGACAAGTCAGAAGAATAGGTTTTAATTTAACATGGTTAAGCTATGTCAAAGTGTCAAAAAGAAAATCTTTTGGGGCTGAAAGATTAAAGTGATTTTACCGACATAGTACCTTGTTATTATTTTTTGCGTTGCAAAGCCTTGTCTTGAAGTTAAAATTGTCCGCTATTATGTACTTAATTACTTAACCGTATATAATGATCTCATGAAGATGATATTTGTTCCCTCCCTCCAACTTCCCGGATAACCACTTTGCTATGGAGTTTTTGTGTCTATTGTCTTGTCTACTATGCAGAATTAATGGCCTGTGAAGACAGAAAAACTTAACAAGTTACTAGAATGTCACTTCGTTTTTATTTTGAACTTTAACGTTCATAAAGACACTAGCGATACAGACCTGCAGATTAATTCTTTTGATTAGATTTTTCGGTTCTATTTTTTCTTTTTCTTTTTCCAGACCATCATGGGTGTACAAGTGCATGGGTGCAGACGGGTGCCAAAGGTCGAACCGACCCAAGCCCAGTGCGGACAACTCCTCCACCCACTTCGACAGCTTGGCCCTCTGCCGCACGGTGTGTGGCCGGTTCGGTGGCCTGTGGCCGAAGCCCGTGTCGTCGGTCCTCAGCATGCAGACCGTGAAAATGCATCCCACTAACTTGAGGTTGGTATTGCTTTGACTTCTTATAACGAAATTAAATTGAGGTTTGAGAATTATTGGTATAAGCGCGCCCTTTGGCTTATTGTCATCATTTGAAATTATCTACACTTTTTAAAGATAGGTGATAAACCTACGTACGTATCTTTGAAAAGCATCAGTGTTGTCCTTGCATCGCTCAAAATACTTCTAAAGCAATTGACATTATCTACTGATTCAGTTTTATCATAAAGATACTTCGTTAAGATAAAACTGAAGAGAATGCTTGGACGAATAGAGAATGTCATTAAAGATTAATGACATTCAATAATGTAGGTAGCACAAGTAAGAGAACTTTCACATACTTATATTAGACACTAGAAGCCGTGTCCTCGTATGCAAAGTGAGGCAACTAATACTGAGCCAAAATGGCTCAGTATTCTATATCCTTCATACGTTACCTAATCGTAACTAAAATCAAATAATATATGTAGTAACTAATCCCCTTAAGGTAGGGAATTTGAAACTGTTTTGTACGAAGTAGGTATGATTAGGTAAATGTAAATCTGAAAACGGCGCCATTTTGGCTGTTTTAGCACAGAATAACTAATAGTAAGTAGTTTTAGTTGCCTCACTTTTGACAGTGCGCTTTGTAGGGAATTATCGTTCTAGCTGTTATTATTCTAAGCTTATAGGCGTTTTAGGCGTGGCGAAAGCCGTGAGTCTGTCATATTCACACATATATTTTCAGCTGTTTAAATAGATAGCTCTTTATGATAAGCCATGTTAACGAGTTAGGTATGAGACCAACTTGTTTGTTCTACCTCAGACGAATTAATGCTACGAACCATTCGAGCCAATATTCTATTGAATGATGGAGAGAAGCGCCGGGAATCAGTTTCGATAAATTATTATGTTTCGTTTAGAGCTGACATGTAGTTATGTAACGGTTTTCTCCCACAGGGCGACTATTGAGAGTTAAAGGGTGAGCGTTCGGTGTTATAGTTTAAGCTCAAGTGAAATGCGGCTTACTCAGTTAGGCTGGAGCATGTTCAGGGAGTTGGCTCTTCCGCACCTGGAGTACAGCGTATTAGAATTTATAGAAGATAAGGGCGCCTTATACGCTGCAGCAAGCGATTTCAGAGATAAATAAAGAGAAAGATTGAATTTAAAGAATTACATTTATTTCTCAGAACAGTTTATCGTTTATTACATATATCCCGCTTACGGTCAAAAGATTAACTTGTAAAACTTATCACTTAGTTAAGAAATATATTTAAAGTTACCGTACATACAGTAGGATGGTTGGTTACTGCTGAATCTCCACCATTTAAGAGCTTTCCAAGGATGTCATCGGTGAGGTTTTCGTCCCTCTCTTGGTGTCAAGGCCGTTGATCAGTAAATACAACTTCCCATCTTGAGTAGGTACGGAACAGTACAGGATGCTTGAAGTATGAAGCGTTGGTCACCACTTCATATTGGCGATGGAAGATATGAGACAATCTCCATCATGATAAGTTGAGTGTAATTCAAGGTTTGATTACATCAAAAATGAAGCTGGTACTAAGGATTAGACCAGAAAACTAAAAAGGCACTGTTAAACAGTGTTAAAACTTAAGGACAGACATAAAAACAAAAGAAAAAAAACCCTGGAACAAAAGAACACGCGGTTTAGCACTTGGCGGATCAATGTTCACAATTCATAAAATGATATTATTTCCAAAAGGATTTCTTACCATGTTTACTGCATGGGTTTTAAAGATATTTTAAATTATAAAAATGGGCCGCAGCCCTACAAATTAAGACTCAAAAAGGATAATTTTGCTTCCTTCACTTCATGGTTTGGAGCCAAAAAGGACAAGAGAAAAAGTGCATGATCATGTCATGTCAGACGATAAAAAAAGTTAACAGCTTCGGACACCTAGCGATTTGCCAAATCTCAAAGTAAAACGCTGAAAATACCAGAACGGGACTAAAATCGTGAAAGATTTTATTTATAAGTTAGTTGCATGCGATAAAACTATTCAATTTAAATATATCTATCGAAAAATCATAATTTTGTAGTTAAAACTTTAAAAGCGATTACTAATCGATTGTCATCGATTACTAATCGATTAATCTATTAGAAGGGTTATGATCAGAAATTTATCTGTGACACGGTGCTTTGTTCCGTTTCATGTTTTTTAGAAGAAAGATACTGCAGAACTAATGTAGTTTAATTTACTTATTTAACTTTATATTCTTTTATAAGAAAACGAATAAACGAAAGTTGTTAATTAAGAAATAATGTTTGGATTACTAAGATTTCATCAAAACATCTTAAAGCGTTCGTGGAACGGAGCGGGCAAAACGTCAAAATGAAATGACAGATTGACCTTTCAACTAATGTCATTGAACTTAACCATTAAAAGTAAACAAATTATTAATTGTTTTCAGGAATTACTTAGATTACGTAAAAAAAGTGTTACAGCACCGTTTTAGGTGGTAAGAATTATTTTATTTTAAAATTTAAAATTTTAAAATAAAATAATTCGAAGAAAAATTCCTCGGACAAAAGGGAAAAAAATTTCAACTTGTGACAAGGTTAAAACCATAAAATACTACAAAGAAAGTGTGTACCTAGCTACCTAGCAACTAGTGGATATCATTAATACCTAACAATACCTATACTACACCTACATAACTTAAACTGTTATAGAAATAACTTATCACCTATCCGTGCGGCTAAGTCTATACGATAAAAAAAACTAACAACTAATGTTGTTTCATGCAAAACAAAGACTGACTAACATGTAATGAGACAGACATAAAACCTACCAATTACTATGGTTATATCTGTTGGTTAAAATAGAATACCTAAATTTTATTTTCAGATAAAAGTACTAGTGTTAATAAACGAATTTTACTGATTTGTTGTTTATTTACAAGGAGGTAAGTGATGAAGTATCACCTTCATTCAGAGTTATGAATGAGATTTAGTTATTGGACACTCTGTTGGAATACAAAGAGATGACCAAACATTAAAGTTTAAAGATTAAAACTTATTTATATGGATAGGAAAATTAATTTCCAAGCTTAGAGTAATATGTACTAGAATAGACATACTATTTAAATAGATTATTATTAAAGAAAATTATTCCTTTCTTAGGGAATAAAGAGATACTTATAAGACAAAGTATTTTAAGTTGAAGTTAAGACTTCAGTGTGAATAACATAAAACTAAGTTTAACTATTAGAGAGATTAATAACTAGGAGAATGAACGCAATGTTATGACAAGGTTCTATTCTTTATTATTATTGTTACCACACAAAGAAAGTATTAGAGAAATGTGTTTCTTAGTCAGAAACAGAATCACCAGGGCGTACAATATCTGTTATATGCCACCGGCCAAGAAATTTCCCCGATAAGGATTTTAAACCATATACCAAGGGTGAATATTTTTCAGAAATGACACATTTTTCAAATTTAGGGGCTAATTTAGCAGAGAAGTGTTTTGCAGCATTAGATTGAGGAAAACATCTTTTAAAAACAAATTGCCCTACTTTAAGTTCAACATGCCGTTTACGCAGGTTATAATAATGAGAGTTTTTATTATGTGCCTTTTTAAGGTTATTTTTGACTTTTTCAAAGATAGATTTTAGCTCTTTTAATGAATCAGAGAATGAGTAAGTATGATCAATGGAGATGTTAGCACTGTCTATGGGTTGGTCAAGGTTATAAAATGAACCATCCAATATCATTTCCCTGCCATGTAATAGATAGAAAGGGGTATATTTGGTACCTTCATGAACAGAAGTGTTAAGAGCACATTGCACCTCAGATATGTTCTTATCCCAATTTCGATGATCAGAACGCACATAGGAAGCAATGGATCTAACAATTTCACGGTTTACCCTCTCAGTTTGGTTAGTTTGGGGGTGATATACTGGATTGTAAAATAAGTGAGGAATCTGATATTTACTGATCAATTCTCTAAATTCTTTAGCTATAAATTGTGGACCATTATCTACATAAACATATTTCGGCACACCATGTATTAGGAATATGCCTTTTTCCATACATTTGACCACATTTTTGGCAGTCACAGTTCTCAAAGGAAAAATAGTCACATATTTACTAAAATAGTCACAACATACTAGTAAATATTTGTTTTGAGAATAAGAAGGTGGAAAAGGTCCAAGAATGTCGCAAGATAAGGCTTCTCCTGGTTGAGATACACATTTAGGATTTCCCATTAAACCAGCAGGTTTGACATTTAGAGGCTTGTAACAGTTGCATATGTCACAAGATTTAACATAGTTTTTGACATCTTGAAAGAGAGATGGCCAAAAGAACCAATTAGAAATCTTTTTATGAGTTTTTGCAACACCAAAATGACCAGCAGTTGGATCATCATGATACTTTTGTAAGATTTCAAGACGTTTTTCAGAAGGAATTATTTGTTTCCATTCAAATTGAGAAACAGAATTATATTTATTTTTAGAAAGTCTTTATAGCTTATTATTTTCAATTTTATAGTTAGGATACCTAGACGGAGTTTTAGAGCATTTTTCATAAAGAGATTTGTACCACTCATCAGAAGTTGACTGAGTGTCAAATATGGAGTTAGTGTAAATTCTAGATAAAGCATCAGGAATGATATGTTCTTTACCTTTCCTATGAATAATTTCAAAGTTAAATTGACTAAGTCTTAAGGCCCATCTATTAAGACGACCAATAGGATTTTTAAGATTAGAAAACCAAAGCAAAGAAGCATGGTCAGTTATAATGTAACATTTTTTCTACCTTCAATATAAGCACGGTACTGTTCTAAGGCATAGATTACTGCGAGCAATTCTCTTTCAGTAGCTGTGTAATTTATTTCTTGAGCATTTAGAGTGCGGCTGCAGTATGCAATGGGATGGTCAACATTGTCAATCTTTTGTGTAAGTACAGCACCTATGGCGTAAGAAGAAGCATCAGTATGTATGCTGAAAGGCAGATCAAAATTAGGACATTTCAGTATTGGTGCAGATACCAATGCTGTTTTAAGTTTATTAAAAGCTTCATCAGCTTCAGATGACCATGTAAAAGGAATCTTTTTGCTAGTTAAGCGAGATAAAGGACGAGATATTTTAGAAAAATTGTCTATGAACCGACGATACCAACCGGCCATACCAAGAAATCTTTTGATGTCTTTGGCATCTTTAGGAATAGGAAAGTTTAAAATGGCATCGACTTTAGAGGGGTCCGTTCTTAAACCATATTGGTCAACAACGTAACCTAAATATTTAAGTTCATTTCTACAGAAAATAGATTTTTTCATATTAATAGTTAGATTAGCAGATTTTGGCTTTTCATAAACTGCCTTTAAGAGACGTTTATGGTCATTAAAGTCAGAAGTACAGATTATTATGTCATCGATGAAACAGAACACTTTATTATCAAATTCAGCTGTAAACAAGTTATCCATGAGACGCTGCATAGTTGCAGATGCTCCTACTAGTCCAAAACACATTCTGTTGTAATGAAAGAGTCCTTTACCAGGAACTGTGAATGCAGTCTTTTCTTTTGAGGATTCCGACAACTTTATCTGATGGTAAGCTGCGCTAAGGTCTAAAGATGTTAAGTATTTAGCGTCTCTTAAGTTGTCAAGGATATAGCTGACATAAGGAAGTGGATAAGCATCAGCTTTTGATACAGAGTTAACTTTTCTACTGTCCAAATATAGTCTGAGATCACCGTTGGATTTTTCTACCATGACTACAGGAGAATTCCATGGAGAAAAAGATGGTTCTACTATACCTAGTTCCAACATCCTATCTACTTCTTTCTCAAGAGCTTTTTGCTTGTCAGGACTAAGACGGTAGTACTTTTGTTTTATAGGTTTTGCCTCACCTGTATCAATAATGTGTTCAATAAGATTTGTCTCACCGAGACCTACTTTTTCAGTATTGATGTTATCAAATAAAGATTTAATTTCTTCAATTTGCTTCTTTTGTTCAGAAGTCAGAGAGTTAAAATCATTAAGACCAGAATGGTTAGGCAAGACTGATACACTATTCACATTTTCTATGTGACAGTTATCTTTAAATATGTCAGGGGCTAAGTCACGGACGTATATAAGGGGGGGGTTTTGGGGGTCCGGACCCCCCCCATTCATATCCATCTTACTTGTCCAACAGAAAAAAATTACAAGCACCGCGCCGATTGAGAAAACGATAGATGCTTAGTTCGCCGCAGCAGTGTGTATCTCGAAATATTATACGACACTCAGAGCTGAGGTTGCACACAAATTGTTGGTAATTTAGTGTCATAGACAACTTTGCCGTAGAATGCATTTTTTAGAAGTTGTAACCCAAAAACTGAAATAAGTTGAGGTTTTTTGATCACTACGAAGTTAGCACAGGTCTTTCAGGGTTACGAATTCGGATTTACACTATTGATATCTATCCTAACGACATCACAAAAATGCAGAACCTTGCAATTATTAGTATGTTTAGATGACTGGGGTATTAGCAATAAAACGTAAAAGACTAAATTTATTACGTACTTTAAATTTCAACTTTGTTATTTTTGAATAAATATTGCAATACATACATTACAATATATAACTTTAGATTATTGGATTAACCGACTAAAAATCGCGCTGCGCGCCTGTTTTTTTTTTGCTATAAAAAAGCAAGATTAGTTGATGAAACTGACTAAGAATCGCGCTGCGCGGCCATTATTTTTGCCTATAAACAAGCGAGATTACAAGATTAGTAGATGAAACTGACTGAAAATCGCGCTGCGCGGCGATTTTTTTACTATAAAGAAGCAAAATTACAAGATAGTACTTAGATAAAACTGATTAAAAATCGCGTTGTGCGGCCGTAATTTTTTTTACTGTAAACAAGCAAGATTACAAGATTAGTAGGTGAAACTGACTAAAAATCGCGCTGCGCGGCCATTTTTTTAATAACAGGCAAAATTTTTAAAATCTTGGATTCGCATATAGGGGGCGCCCTGTAGAAATGTCGCCCAGGGCACTGGTAGTGTTAAAACCGGCACTAGCAGGCAATGTTTAATTTGTAAATGATAGATTTAATTGGCGTTAGAGCTCTGTTATTTTACGTTGTGGACCCCCCCCTTGTCAAAGCTATAGCTACGTCCGTGGGCTAAGTTAAAAGCCTTCCAGAAGTTTATTCCAAAATGAATGGGAACATTTATTTCAGGTTGAATAACAAATTTAATAATTTGGACCTCATTTTTATAAGAAATGGGCAGTAACATATAATTATTACAGATTAATTCTTGTCCGCTGGCAACACTTAACCTTATTGGAATATCCAATTTGTAAGATGGGATACCAATATTTAAAAATAAAGAATGGCAGTTATTACCTAAGACAGAACAAGAAGCACCACAGTCCAACAAACCCTTAACTTTAAGGCCAAGTACTTCAACGGATAAATAAGGTCGGTAGTCATCAGACGGAGGTTCAAAATATGTCTCTTCTGTAGTGGGATGTTTGGGACTACTTTTGGAACATGAGGAGACAGAGCCTATTAGTTTTTTGGCACATTACACTTAGTGCACTCCGGCGTCTTAACACCTTTGTTACCACATTTGAAGCAAACTAGTTCTCTAGACTTCAGGCATTTGTTAGTGTTGTGGTTATTCATTCCACAGCGGAAACAATGTAAAGATTTATTATCTTTAGAGTTTAAAGAGGCAATTGGTTTTGGTTTTGAATTTCCAAAATTAGTATTTAGTTGTCTGGGAGTAGAATTCCTAGATTTATTAGAATAAGTAAAGTCAGGAGCAAGTGAATCGTTTGTCAAAACCGGTTCTTTAAAATCAATGGCTTTTGCCTTCGCAAGTTCTAGTTTCTTGCAAACAAGTTTAAGATGGTCTATGGAAGTAATATCATGGAGAGCTAATTCCATGCTGTACTCAGGTCGAATATTCCTTAAGATGATATCAAGTTGTTCTTCATCGGAGAGGGTTTTCCTTAAACGAGAGAACATACCTACCATGATAGATAGAAAAACGACGATGGTTTCACTTTTTGCTTGGGTCCGTTGCCGAATCTCCACCAGCAATTTATGGTCCAAATCTGGGATGTCGAAGTCATCTCCTAGAGACTGGATCACGTCCTTGTAGCAAGAGAAATTGGTTTTATTTGCTCTGAACCAATACAACGCTGGACCTTCTAAGATATCTGGAAATCCATCAAAAATTATATCATTAGGAATTTTCCTAGCAATCCTAAGTTCTTCCAACCGAGTTATAAAGACACGGACACAAGTATCGCCGCGGTATTTTAAATTAAGAGAGTTCAAATTGTAAGTTTTTGGAACCTGTTGAACACACATAGGGTTTTCAACATGGTTCACTTCAGGAGTAGAATATGATTCACCCGTATCTTCGGGTTCATCTGCATCATTTTCCAGATGCATAAGAAGACAAATCAGAGAAGATTTAAGTTTAGCGATACCCTCTTCAGGATCACTAATTCTAGAGAGGCGACAAAGAATGTAATTGCAACGAGCTACTAAACGTTTAACCAAGCGTTCACTGGATGTTAAATCTTTACTACTCGCTTCTATTTCAGGAACCTTCGGCGTGCATACAGTTAATTCGGAAGCTTGGTCAATGACAAACTGATCAATAGCCTTTACACTACCACGTCGAGTAAGTTTGCAAGTATGACGTAAAAGTTTTCGCAAATCATCGGTTGATGATGTAGGTTCAGCTGGTAAATGACGTAATTTAAGTTCGTACACTAGTTCATCCTTGTGCAAGAATTCTATTGGACAACCGGCAGTTACAAAATCCATGTTGTACACTTTTAAATTCGTACAGTAATAAAAATAAAGTTATTTGCTAAGACAAGTTTATCAGCTTGTAGCATTAAAGTATCACAGTGTGATATAAGTTAGCTTAGTTAAGCTTAGAGTGAGCAAGTAGCCCTAAGAACAAAGTTTACAATTAACCATTATCTAGGTTATGTATTATTTTAGCTTAGACAGCTTAGAGTGAGTAGATAACTCCGAGACTTACATACAATTAACCGTTTGCATGGTTAAGTATTAAAAGTAAAAAGAATACAGCAAAGACATGCTATTACTTAACTAAGAATTATAACAAGATTCTACTTCTTGTTTTCTATACAAAAAGTTACACATTATGAGTTAAGTTTAAACAGTAGTGAAATTTATATTTTCTCTTAAAAGAAAGCTTTATTTTTCTCTGAAATCTCCAGGCCGAACGTTGGGAACGCCACTGTAACGGTTTTCTCCCACAGGGCGACTATTGAGAGTTAAAGGGTGAGCGTTCGGTGTTATAGTTTAAGCTCAAGTGAAATGCGGCTTACTCAGTTAGGCTGGAGCATGTTCAGGGAGTTGGCTCTTCCGCACCTGGAGTACAGCGTATTAGAATTTATAGAAGATAAGGGCGCCTTATACGCTGCAGCAAGCGATTTCAGAGATAAATAAAGAGAAAGATTGAATTTAAAGAATTACATTTATTTCTCAGAACAGTTTATCGTTTATTACATATATCCCGCTTACGGTCAAAAGATTAACTTGTAAAACTTATCACTTAGTTAAGAAATATATTTAAAGTTACCGTACATACAGTAGGATGGTTGGTTACTGCTGAATCTCCACCATTTAAGAGCTTTCCAAGGATGTCATCGGTGAGGTTTTCGTCCCTCTCTTGGTGTCAAGGCTGCCGTTGATCAGTAAATTCAACTTCCCATCTTGAGTAGGTACGGAACAGTACAGGATGCTTGAAGTATGAAGCGTTGGTCACCACTTCATATTGGCGATGGAAGATATGAGACAATCTCCATCATGATAAGTTGAGTGTAATTCAAGGTTTGATTACATCAAAAATGAAGCTGGTACTAAGGATTAGACCAGAAAACTAAAAAGGCACTGTTAAACAGTGTTAAAACTTAAGGACAGACATAAAAACAAAAGAAAAAAACCCTGGAACAAAAGAACACGCGGTTTAGCACTTGGCGGATCAATGTTCACAATTCATAAAATGATATTATTTCCAAAAGGATTTCTTACCATGTTTACTGCATGGGTTTTAAAGATATTTTAAATTATAAAAATGGGCCGCAGCCCTACAAATTAAGACTCAAAAAGGATAATTTTGCTTCCTTCACTTCATGGTTTGGAGCCAAAAAGGACAAGAGAAAAAGTGCATGATCATGTCATGTCAGACGATAAAAAAAGTTAACAGCTTCGGACACCTAGCGATTTGCCAAATCTCAAAGTAAAACGCTGAAAATATCAGAACGGGACTAAAATCGTGAAAGATTTTATTTATAAGTTAGTTGCATGCGATAAAACTATTCAATTTAAATATATCTATCGAAAAATCATAATTTTGTAGTTAAAACTTTAAAAGCGATTACTAATCGATTGTCATCGATTACTAATCGATTAATCTATTAGAAGGGTTATGATCAGAAATTTATCTGTGACACGGTGCTTTGTTCCGTTTCATGTTTTTTAGAAGAAAGATACTGCAGAACTAATGTAGTTTAATTTACTTATTTAACTTTATATTCTTTTATAAGAAAACGAATAAACGAAAGTTGTTAATTAAGAAATAATGTTTGGATTACTAAGATTTCATCAAAACATCTTAGTGTCCGGACACGAAAGTGGCGGCGGCCGAGCGGTGGCGGGGCGGCGCGGCAGCGGAGCGGCGGCGGGGCGGGGCGATGAGAACGTGGGCACGAAACATAGCGGTCGGTCAGCCGCGCTAGTAGTGTTGTGACAGATGGGCTAAATACCATTAAGGGCCCGTGGACCTACCGATTTGACCTACTGGTAGGACCACGGTATACCACTAAAGTAACTTCTTATTTTTTTTATTTCTATTGATGTGTCAAATGTGATGTTGCTATGGAAACAATTTCTTGTTAAATCAATACCGAAAAATATTCAAAGGACGAAATATATCCTATGTCTAAAAATTTATTTAGTTCGAAAAAATGGTCTAAGTATAGGCGTTAACTAGTTTCAAAACCGGATTCTTTGCTCATCTTGTGTTTTTTAAATGATGTCCAAGATGCCGACATCCATACTGAATAAATAGGTAGGTACTACCTAGTAATCAAACAGACACTATTATATTATTCAACACAACACTACTGTAATCGCGGGCTACCAAATCCAACTAATTTGTTCATTTGTTTTCGTCGCTCTCCTCCCGCCCGTGCATCGCTCGTCGCCCCGCGCCGCCACCGCCCGTTTCGTGCGCGTCTCCATACTGTGCCATACTGTTGAATGCATCGCCGCCGCTCCGCTGTCGCGCCGCCCCGCTGCCGCTCCGCCGTCGCAGTTTTCGTGCCCGGACACTTAAAGCGTTCGTGGAACGGAGCGGGCAAAACGTCAAAATGAAATGACAGATTGACCTTTCAACTAATGTCATTGAACTTAACCATTAAAAGTAAACAAATTATTAATTGTTTTCAGGAATTACTTAGATTACGTAAAAAAAGTGTTACAGTTAGTCTAGTAAAAAATTGTGGATCCATTGGCTATCCTAATGGTGACATATTTCGCGCAAATTGATGTTACAATATTTATACGAACAACATTTTTTATTCACTCCAAAGTCCATTCACCTAAGCAGCATGTTTCGCGTCTGTCGTCGTTACAGGTGTCTGCCGCTCGTCTGTCTATTCTGGTGCTACTGGTGACATTTTCTTGCGTCACAAGCTACACGCCACACGCGTCATGCGTTCGCGTGCGACACTGCCATACTATAAAAAATACAGTAGATAACCTTTGTTGGCTCTAACTACAATTAATATCTGTTCTGAGGGGCTACTCAAATGGCCACTTTCTATTCGTTCGCTAAATTAAAGCTTAAAAAATAAGCAATTAAACGATCAAGTCACACGTCGCAAGTTTATGTAAATCACAGACATTGTTGTATTGTACGGAATTGACAAGCCTAAAGTAGGGCCACTTTAATAGGCCACATTTGACATATGTCAGTCCATAGTGTAATTTGTCAAAATAAATCGTAAATTTGCGTTATTTCCTGATTATTACAATAA
This sequence comes from Agriphila tristella, assembly GCA_928269145.1. Classification (NCBI taxonomy): domain Eukaryota; kingdom Metazoa; phylum Arthropoda; class Insecta; order Lepidoptera; family Crambidae; genus Agriphila; species Agriphila tristella. The sequence continues at coordinate 39,156,888 of OV743431.1, forward strand.
ATATGTATTATGAACTGAAAAAAGTTAAGCAATTATGCCTTTGAATAAATAAATATTGTTTTCCCACCGTTAAAAGGTCAAACTGTCAAATGTGACCTATATTAAAGTGGCCCTACTTTACGACACGTAATTTTGGAGTTTATTTTTAAATTTTTAAGTTAGCGAACGAATAGAGAAGTGGCCATTTGAGTAGCTCCCCAGTGCTATAATAACTCACTTTTTTGCAATACTTAATTATTTAATAAAATAATATAAACAAAAATGTCACTGAACGATATTCAGTTTTAATCTTACCTATTACCTAGGTTTACCTATTACCTAGGTAACTAAATAAATGGTAAACCTTGTGACAACGTATAATTATTACTCTAATCTAGTACCTATAGAATCATAGTTAATTAAAACGTTTTTTTGGCAATGAAAGTATGTTTCTATGCATCGAGTAATTGGAAACATAAAAAATTATCGTAACATTGTTATGTTTGATGCGTAACCACAGATAATCTTCTGATAAGGTAACTACACTGTGCAAATAGTAAACGTAACGAACCTGACAGTTTTATCGCAATAACAACGTAACCGAAATGTTCTTTACGTCCAGTAAATAATAGTTATTTCGGCCTTTCATATTTTCTTCAACAATAGAATAGAAAAGACTGTGTTTTTTCAGGCGATTGCGTCAATGTTCTTAATTTATGCATTTTAACTAATATTTTATAAATAATTTTAAAACAACGCACGGTTTTTCGTTTTACAGCAATAAAAAAGTACTTAAGATGTAGATTTTCTTGACTACAATTTTCAAATTTTTGTATTTTCTTATTTCTCCTATTTATGAACCTAGTTTACATAAAGTATGACAAAGTTACTAAAATTATTTTTAAATATCTTTCGTTTTCTATATTTATTAGCTACCTTTAATGGGGAATGCCTGAAAAAAATTTAATTGACTGATTTTTTATAGGTAGGAATATGAGCTAAATAATAAGAAAAAAAAAAGAATTTTGGCATGCATAAAAAAATCTAAATAAATAAAATAAGTTCGTCTTCGGAAAAGTATGGGAGTAACAGCAGATTGGACATGATTCCTTAGCCACCACCTGCCACAACCACAGCATGATGTTAAAAAAAACCAGCCAAGTGCGAAACGGACTCGCGCACGAAGGGTTCCGTACCGAAAAAGGCAAAAAAAAAACACGTTTGTTGTATGCAGCCCCACTCAAATATTTATTTTATTCTGTTTTTAGTATTTGTTGTTATAGAGGCAACAGAAATACATCATCTGTGAAAAGTCTAGCTATCACGGTTTATGAGATACAGCCTGGTGACAGACAGACAGACAGACAGACGGACAGCGGAGTCTTAGTAATAGGGTCCCGTTTTTACCTTTTGGGTACGGAACCCTATAAAGAAGTTTCAATACATAATTTCAAAACTTTTTTTTCGGCAGAACTTACCGAGTAAACTGTCATGATACACTTGGTGCCAAATGCTCCAAGCAGGATTGGAATGCAATGCACCCGCATTCTAATGTAAACTGAAACAATACCTACCACTAAACTATTCAACACTTGACACTGGCAAAAATTAATTCCAAGAGGAAAGTAGATTGCCAAAAAAAAAATAAGAAGAAGAACTTTTTTAAATAGATGTGGTTATGGCTGGTGGTGGCTAAGTTACAATCTCAATAGGGAATATGCATCAATTTTTTTTTAATCTTAATCAAAAGTATAATGCGTGAGAAAATTAACTGTAATATTAAAACTTTTCTCTTGCGTTTTTTTCTCGTGATATAGTTACTTGAAGTTAGCGCGCAGCAGCACCCGCCGAAAACGCTCCATACAAAATGGTGACGTCACACATCACGTTTCACGTGTGTTTCGGCGCGTTTAATATGGAGTTAGCCAATAATCTTCAATTATCTCCCTAAATTTTGCGTTTAAGTACATATGTGTCATACAAAATATTGTTTCTTATTCGATATTCTATCTGACTGTAAAGTGCATTATATCCGAAAATTAAAAAAAAAAGTTGTTATTTTTCCCTGATTTCATCGTGTAATAAAACTAAAATAATTCATTTTTTTTATTTTTTTTCCTGTTCCATTATGTTTTTATAAGTGTCCGCAGCGATCAAGCTCAAATTCATCAAAATCGGTGACTTATGCATATTCCCTATTCTGCTGTTACTTTTGTACATTTGTAAAGACGAAGTATTTTTTTTTTATTTTTTTTACACAACCAAAAATTCTGAAACTTTATTTATTAATAAGGGAGGGAGTTTATTCCTACCTATAAAAAAATATTCAGCCAATTTGATTTTGCAGACATTGCCCATTGAACTAGCTCCAACTATATTAATGCGTCGTTGGGATCAGAAGGGCTGGCCATAATCAATCTTCTCATCTTCTGGGCTTATTCCAAATGCTGTTAGACTCCGGCCTAAATTTAGTGGACGACTTCTAGATAATCTGTGTTTGTTTTGTTTCGACTTTCTTTGTGTTAAAATTAGATACACCCGACTGGTTAATGAGTAGGTAGGCCTGATGTTTGTAACATTTGGTTTGTTCAAAAATAATTTTATTAATGTATAATTCAATATGAATTTGTAGTTGCAACGTCCATGATTAAAAAAATAAATTATAAAAATTAAAAAACCCGCCTGCATAAAAAGACAAGTCCACTGAAAAGATGGAAACAAGATTAAATATTAAAGGCAACATAATAACATGCAGTCGGAGGCATGCATTAAGAAAGTGACGTTTTGAATGATTTGAATTACTATATGCCTCCGACTGCATGTTATTATGTTGCCTTTAATATTTAATCTTGTTTCCATCTTTTCAGTGGACTTGTCTTTTTATGCAGGCGGGTTTTTTAATTTTTATAATTTATTTTTTTATTTATATCTTTTTAGTTATTATATATTACGGTCATGATATACCTTTTTGAAATCCTTACAATAAGCCCTTTAATTTGACACCCATATTGCAGTATTCTAAAAAAAAAAATTTTTCCCATTACGTATATTAGTACCGTACAGCCGCCATGTTGTTTTTTTTATAACGCCACCTTCTTAAGAACACTTGGGCTGACGAGACAAATCTAACGATATCTTAATTACAGAAATCCATTCAGCCGTTTGAAAGATATGAGGTAATAAAGAATATTACATACAAACACACATACAAACATACTTACATAGTTACATACAAGATACGCGCGAAAAACATAACCCTTTCTTTGCAGTCGGGTAAAAAAAGGTTTTTATTTACATACTGCTCATAAGAAAATAGAAACTGAATAGACTGTTTTAATTTAAAAATGTTAAATTTCGCGCATTTTTATATGAAAATTCAAGAAATTTCTTTCTGTTCTAAGTGACACATGGCCAATTGGAGAAATTATACAGTAAATTCGACAGTAAAGTTCGAAAGCTTCGAACAAAATGAAATTATAAAAGATTGAATATAAAAAAAGGAAACCCTCGAAAACTTAGCTCGTTTGTATAGTAGTGGCCCCTATTTTCTTTTTAGTAAGTAGGTACCTACTTAGTATATTTAACACTTTTATAACACCACACATTTTAGTTAATGAGGGATGGGTACCTAAGTAACAACAATCTAGAATGCGTTTTATGGCGTCAGGCTATCTTTTCCAGTATTATTAAACAACCTACAACATTATTTATTACTGATTAAAGCTAACCATTGACTGGTTTGAATGTTTTGTCCTATCTCGTGATGTATAATGATATAATGTCGAGGAAAAAAACTAAAATTATAGGTACACTTTCCTTGTGTTTTAAAATAATCAGCTGATTGGAATGAAAACAATACAGCGTAAATTATAAAATAATAAGCTCCAATCTACAATAAATCAGAATATACTGTTCTTTTTTGCTTGCAATTAATAATATAAAGCAAAACGAGTTTACGTGGGTGTTAACATATGACCGAGGGGTCTTTGACCATCACCGGCCGTTTACCTTACGAGTATCCTGAGAGGTTAAGTCAATACTTATTTATATGTATTAATAAGTATAGTAAACCAAATAAACCAAGCACTAAAGGTTAACGGCCTTAAGAGACATTTATAAATTGCGATTATAACACGGCGATTAGACCGAATCGAACGAAACTTAGCTCTTGGGAACAATATTTTTTTCCGATTTGTTGAATATATCGTAATGTTGAGTTGACATAATATTTACGTTAATAAATGAAAATACAATGCTAACAATATCGAAAATTACCTATAACAAACAAGCATTATTGTAGTTTGTATTTAGTTGGTTCCCATTTTAGACCCACACGATCTCCTCTGCTCGGGCATATCAATTTAAATGGAATTTACAGTAGCTACTATTACTTATTATGAGTACTATCTAAAATAGATGAATTTATGATGTGTCGCTTTAGTGAGAACCACCTTCTCCGACTCCAAGTTGATTGTAAAAAAAAATATTTAAAAACACGACTGCCCTGCCAAAAACGAACTAAAAGTTAAACAACAAGTGTCATTGCAGTCGGGGGACCTTATTATGGAGCAATTTTTGATCAAAGAGGTCCCCCGACTGCAATGACACTGGTTTTTTTATTTTTATTTCACACATTTTAGTGACATATTATTGGATTTTAGTTACGATTAGGTAACGTATGAAGGATATAAATCTGAGAACTGAGCCATTTTGGCTCAGTATAAGTTGCCTCACTTTGTATACAAGGACACGGCTTCTAGGTGTAATAATTATTCTAAGCTTGTACTCATATTTGACATCTTTTCAATTTTTTTTTCGAGTCACGATTAAGTAATACTTAACCATATCGTACGGCATAAATGCCTCGGATGAGCCATAACGGTATTTTGACCTGCAATACTTATTTGACAACGAGCCGTGATTAGAGATGGGCAAAGGACCCGATTTCGACCCGACTGCTGGGTTTAAACCCAATTAACGCATAGATCTAGATCGTTAGATGTGCCCCTAACATAGTATGAGCTCACCGAAATGTGTCAACATTCAAATGAGTGAGCCTCACTTCTTTGCTCTTAGTGTTGGTTTGAACACGGTGTCAATCACTTCTATATTTTTTAAGAAAAAACCACAAGAAATCTGTCTTGTGCCTTTCATCTGTGCACAAATAATTATAAGAATACAATTATAGCAAAATTGTGTAACATATCACGCGTAAGTATTTAGATTTCAATTATTATCGAAATTTATTTTCCTTCCGTTGTCAATTCCGATGGACGTAAACAACGCATCACGCATGCGTGCGCCATTTTGACGGATTTGAAATAATCCAACAGATTTTCAGTACCAGGGCAGATCTAACGATCTAGATCTATGAGTTAACGCCCATATACCTACCATTTTGTTGAACTAAATAAAATCTTTGGAAATGGGGATGGAAACTGAGGAACTAATGGCGCCACAAGCGGTTGTACCAAAACATTTGATTGGTTGTTTCAAATATCAAATGTCATTTGTGGCATATTTTAACCAATCAAAGTATTGATAGCGGTTAGACCGCCGCTGGCGCCATCTGCGATTAGCTTTGCGTTGCCAACCCCATAAGAGACGTTTCGTCATTCAAATATTTTTCTGTATTGGTTTAACAAGAAATTGTTTCCATAGCAATATCACATTTGACATATTCATAAGCCATGCTATTAGGTTTGGCAACGTTGCGCGTGAATCTATAGGCTGTTGATTTAAGATGGTCAAAAAAGCACCATGACTTCTAGTAAACGGCGTCTTTTTAATTTGTTGTAGTTGCTATTTGTGTCATGTGATTTGTGTCAAATCGGTTCACGCATAGTACCGAAATGCGACGTTGCCAAACCTAATAGCATGGCTTGTAGACAAATAGAGAAGGCTGTGACATATTTAATAGAAATAAAAAATCTGTAAAAGGTTTCTATAATTTACAATATGGGTTTTTATTGGTTTTATTTAAACCCAGTGGTCGGGTTTAAATCGGGTCATTTTCCCATCTCTAGTCGTGATCCCTCCTCATATCTAGACAGAGTGCAAAATATAGTGCGCCCACGCAGTCTGCTTTTGTTAATCTATTTAGGATGTGTATACAAGGGCATGGACCGAGGATAATAATACTTATTTAGTATTTTTTTTTTTTAATAAGTTATCATTTGTCCACAATCACACCTGGTGTTAAGTGATGATGCGGACTACGATGGAGCATGCTCACTTAGAAAAAGCCTATTCACCCTAGCCTTGAAAAGGCCCAAGTTATAACTACCTATTGGGAAACACATGAGCACTGCATAACATAGTGTAGGAAAGGAAGGTACTTAGCGGGACCCCTACAGCAAATCCTCAGTAGACGAAAATAAATGAGACGTATTTATTTAAAATTATCCAAATCAATCTTTTTTGTTTGTGTATATTTGTACATAGGTTTTGGTTCATACTATATTACATCCCTGCAAAGTTTCACCGACTGAGGATTTAATGTTGGTCTCCATGTAAAAGATCGCTTCATTTCACCTACACTAATTGTTGCATGACAAGGGCCAAAGAAAGCCGTGAATGAACATTCCCTCTCTTTCTCCTTCCTTCTTTTATATTGAGACTATCTTTAATCTTCCATTGACATAAAAACTTGATATACCTACTAAGCTTGCTTTCGCCCGCGACTTCGTCCGCGTGGACATTCGGAAAATCCCTAGGGAATCTTAGACCGAAATAAAAGTATCCTATAATTATTTAAATCCAGGCTATAAACTATCTGTGTAAAAAAATTCATCCAAATCTGTTCACCCTTTTTTGCGTGATTAACTAGACTCCAAAAATTTAAACATCCAAACTTTCACATATTTTATAGTAGATACTAGCGGCCGCCCGTGGTTTCACCCGCGTGGTTCCCGTTCCCATGAGAATATCGGGATAAAAAGTATTTTATGTTTTAATCCAGGCTATCTTCTATCTGTGTGCCAAATTTCAACCAAATCCGTTCAGTAGTTTTTGCGTGATTGAGGAACAAACATCCAAACATCTAAACGTCCAAACCCACAAACTTTCACATTTATAACATTATATACAGTAGGAAGTAGGATTAGAGGATTCCCAGATCTATCATACTGTAAGCCGACAAAAAAATCCCAAGTGTACGCTTTTTTTTATGATTCGCTGTTTTGAGATCATAATTCTCTCTCAAACAAAGGTACCTACATGTTAATTTGATATTTTTTCTTCTCGTTTTGAGTTCCTAGAAGTAATAAAAATACAAATAAAAAAATAAGGTCGACTTGATAACGTGCTCCTTTTTTGAAGTCAGTTAAAAACCCAAACAGCTTTATCAACGACCGACATTGTATAAACACAATGGAAAAGGAATTGAGGAAAATACTCCTGGCTGTGTTGTCTTACCTACCTTTACTTACCGGTTCTATTCGGAATAAGTCATTGCACTTGCCTTGCCTTGAGATGAGAACCGATGAAGTTGACGCCCACACTGCCCTTTTTTATCCAACAAACAAAAAGACCAACCAACACCATCTTTTCCCATTACCAGATACGACCTAATGAACGTCCCAGCAGAAGCAAGAGAAATGATCGCGCAAATGACGCAAGTGACGTCATCAAACTTGATGGCAGAGTGCGGTGGCAACGTGACCGATGTGGTCAACACCCGTGTGGTGGTCTACCTCACCGTTAGGAGCACCAACCTCGAGCTCACCTGGGACACCAATGAGGAGTACTTCCTTGATGTCCAGATGAAAGGTAAGTTTGAGGTCAGAAGTTCGTAGGTAGAAACTGTGATAAGCTATCCATTATTATAATACGAATACCATATCGCACGAACATCTTACTGAAGAAGAGAAGTTATTGCGTTTAAGAAATAAATTGTTTTGCTCTTAACGACCGACTCACATAGGGGTATTTGACATCAAAAGTTGACCAAAACTCTTTTTTTATATTTTTATGTCACTAAAATCGTTACATTAGCAATTTTTACCATAAGAAACTTAAATAAAACTAGAAATTAAAACAACACGAGATTTTTATTAAAAAATAATCTGATGCCACAGTACGAAATTTTGTCTGTTCGTTGCACGAGCTTTTCTCAGTGAACTCCTCGTCTTCATAGTAACTTTTGGGACTTTCTTGAGTTAAAAATGTTGCAGATTTTGGTGGCAGAAGAAGATCGATCGGTTTCTTTGGAAAACTAAACAATAAACACTCAGCAATGATGAACTACAGAATTAGCGACACCTCATATAAAAAAAATATAGTAAATAAATCGCCAAACTTCCGCCACTTTTTTCTTTTTAGATTACTCCTTGAGATAGTCTGCATTAATAGTCTTTTTAATTTTTTACTCGGACGAACTCGGAAATATAACTTTTATACTATTTTGTAAAAAAAGTAACCAAAAAAATTAATATTTTACTATAAACTTTCATATGTCACAAAAGCTTTTAAATTGTGTCATAAGTTACGGTTTTATGGTTAATAATTTAATGATCAAACGAACTTACCCTAAGTGAAGTTCGATCTTAATTATCCCGTCTTCATCGAAGAGATTTAATTTGTTACAAAGTAGTAGCTCTGCTATACGCTCGCACTATATCGCACGTCTTCAGCGCTATAGGAAGGAAAAAGAAAGCAATAGCTACCCCCTCTCTGCCTCCGACCAGCGCTGCCCGCCGCCGCGTCAACCTCATTCAGTTTGAAAGAAGAAAGAAAGAAAGAAAGAAAGAAAAACATTTATTGGTCTCTGCACCTTAAAACTTAACAAACATTAAACGATTAAACAACAGACATGTAAAGGAAAAAAAGAAAGGAAACAATAATTACAAAGAGATAGGTGCGAGGGCCAACGGGTAGCTGCCTCAGCTGTGCTTCTGCGACATTGCGTAGAATGCCACAGAAACGCTGATTTTCAGACAGCTCCCTAGGTAAGGTGGTGACTTTTAGGGAATAATAATATAAATAAACAAATAAATACATATGCCAACATTTAAAAGAAAGGAGTCCGTGATTTTAGGAAGGAGAAAAGGAAAAAGAGAAAAAAGAAAATTTTTGATTAGTCTGTGGTTTTTGTAATCTGTCTAGTCTGTTCCGTCTGTTAGTCGTACCGTGTCGTGTCAGTGTCATTGTCATAGTCAAGAGTATGTTTTGTCATTTTCAGTCGAAGTACCCTAAATATAAATTAATAAAAATGCTTGCCACGTCGACGAAGTGAAAAACGTGGCTTGCCACGCGGACATTTGTGACGTGGTAATGGAGATTAGAGCTGCTACCACAAACATACAGGTCTTTGGCTGCTACGGATACTCAGTAGGTAACCCGTGGAAACAACAACTTCCCCATGCCATGGCCGTCGTGATGGAGGGAATAACGTTGCGCTGTACCACGGCGTGTCCAGTGCTATTGGGTGAGAAATATGGCAGCTGCCCAAACTCTTGCGCAAACTTCAAACTACGCGAAAAAGACATGGAGCTGGACCCTAAACCCATCAAGCACATCGTGAAAAAACCGAGAGTAAGTGCCAGAGTGCAACGTTCATTGTCTATCAACATAGTGATTTTTGCAGTGTTAGTAGATGCTTTTTAAGTTCCTTTTTAAGACTGTATTTTGATTTTAGCTCACGTATCGGAGGTGGAAGGGCGTTCCAACATTTTGAGGCAGCGAATTTAAAGGAACCTCTGAAGGCCACAGTGCGATGTAAAGGAGTATCAAAGATGTGAGTGCATGCCCTTTTCTGGTATCTGCGACGATCTTGAGCCCAAACTAGTTTCTCACAAAGATAATGTGGCCTCCCAGAGCTGATGATGCCGAATAACAGAGTTGAGAGGTGGAGCTTTCTGCGTGCTGCCATTTTAAGTGAATCGGCTGTGTTAAGATAAGGTGTGATGTGTGACCGAGGCGGGACATGATAAGAAAAACGGGCACAAGCGTTTTGCACGCGTTGAATTAGTTTTTCAGACCTAGCCAGGAGGCATGGACCGAAGACAACATCACAATAATTGAGTTTGGACAAAATGAGGGACTCGCACAACTTTGTTCTAAGTTCTACCCTAATGTAAGGTCTTATTTTATAGAGTAGTTTTAGTCTGTAAAAACAGTTGCGGGCACATTCTATCACATGACTTTCAAAATTTAGGTGACTGTCAAATGTGAGTCCCAGATTTCGGGCTTTGTCTACACGTTCAATGAGTTTTCCCCCTATGTTAACATTGAATGGTGCGTTGGTATTATTGAATTTTTTTAGCTTGTTTCTAGTGCCTAGGAGCATAAGTTTAGATTTAGTGGGGTTCAGAACAAGACAATTTGATTCGCACCAGCGAGATAGACTTTGCAGGTCGTCGTTGATCTTGGCCGCAGCAACAACATCGTCTGTTGGGTCAAATGACAGATACAGCTGCAGATCATCAGCATATAAATGGTAATTACAATGAGAGATACTGTGTACTATGTCTGCGCTGTATAATATGTACAGGATCGGACCAAGGATCGATCCCTGCGGAACGCCCCGTGAAACTGACAATGGGGGGGACTTCAGTTTCGAACCATCTGCCATGGTGAGCTCCACGAATTGGGATCTATGCGAAAGATAACTATCAAACCACCTCACCGCTCTGGCATCAGCACCATAATATGATAATTTAGATAATAGCAGATTTGTATTTATAGAGTCAAAAGCGCGGGAGAAGTCGAGAAGCAGCAGAGCTGATAGTTTACCCTGGTCTTGAGCCGTGAGGAGGTTATCCACAACATCAGCGAGAGCAGTTGCAGTACTGAAGCCCTTGCGAAATCCAGACTGGAGATGAGGAAGTAAGTTGTGATTTTCAAGGTATCTAGTGAGTTGATCACAAACTATCCGTTCTAAAACCTTTGAGATGCATGATAGCAAACTAATGGGTCGAAGGTCAGTTTCTGAAGAAGGTTGGCTATTTTTTGGAAGCGGCTTCACAACCGCAGTCTTCCAAATCTGTGGGAATGTGCATTCCTCAATCGACCTATTGATGATTGTGGTAATAGTTTTTAGGGATTGTGGTAAAGTAAGCAGCAGCATGTCCAAAGATACACCGTCATAACCCTGCGCATTGGACTTGAGCCCTTTGATGGTTTTCAGTACCAGATCCTCGCCTACAGGATGCAGTGATAAAGTGGCTGAACAGCCCCTGTGGTGTTCAAAGTAAGTCAGCTGAGATATGGATACTTTATTCTCACCCGGGACGTTCATGAAGTTTCTATTTATAACCTCGGGGTTGTCAAAGCATGGTGGTAGGTCACACGACACTTTTTTGTCTGGTAATATACTATTTTTAAGGTTACGCCAGAGTTGTTTAGAGTTTGTCAGCTGCGAATTGATCTGTTGTTGAAAGAAACAGGCTTTTTCAGTCTCAATGGCTGAAATCACGGTGTGTTTCATAGTTTTATAACTTACTTTAAGGCTTGGATTATTTTGTGACTTGTGTCTTCTGTGATAGTCATCTCTAATTCGCATCATTGATCTTACGGTATCAGTAATCCATGGGTGAGGAGGATGCCTAAATTTACGTTTTCTGATGGGTGCATGTAAGTCGAAAAGTGTGTTGATGCAGGTGGTGAAAGCCTCCGCCAAAAAGTTTACATCGTCGACTTTGCATAGATTGTCCCAGTCAATCATATCGAGGTCTTTGTGAAACTGCTCTAAGACAATGTCCCTTAGGGGTCTGTAGGTGACCCAACGTGGTTGTGGCTTTACCACCTTCACCTTGAATTCGGCCATCACCATAGCATGCTTACCAATGTCTGGTGAGTACTTTACCTCCACGTGGAGAGCTCGAATGTCAGCACAAATCACATCTATGAGAGTACTACTGTGGTCCGTAAAGTGAGTGGGTTCTGTTACAAACTGGGTCAAACTAATACTTTGCAGGAGTTGTGTTAGGAGTTTAAACTTACTGCTGCTGCAATCAAGACAGTCGATGTTGAAGTCACCCACCAAAACCACCCCGTCCTGATCGGTGAAGGAAGTGATAGTATCCATGAGTGCGTTCAGAAATATGTTTACATCGAGACGTGGTGGTCTGTAGGCTGTCCCAACCATTATGACCTGATTCTGTAGACGGACAGTTAGCCACATTTGTTCTACTGTCGCTGTACTGGGGTGCTGGTATGTACGAGCGTTTACACCCTTCCGTATGTAGAACCCAACTCCTCCTCCCCTACCGTCACGAATGTGGTCTGGTCTTGGAGTATGACGTAGGTGGTAACCTGAAAGTCTAGGTGCTCTGTCCTCATGTCCAGTTCGGAGCCATGTTTCATTAATTGCTAGTATGTCTGGAGATAACTCCTCCGCAGCCGCAATGAAATTGTCATGACCCGTATTTAAAGAACCTGCATTAAAGATCCCAACTTTAAGGTTTTTGAGATTATTCATCAGTAAATATATTTAATATGAATTTTATCAACTTTTTAGACACAAAAATTGTGTAATTATATAAAAAGATAAGAAGTTTATTTAGTACAGAACTATTAGGAATTAGCATAAGATTATTGATTAAGGATTTTGTCAAGGTATAATGTAAGGGAAGAATATTAAATAGATGTGTATAGTTTCTAATGTAGAAAAATGTGTTTGGCATGATAATGTAATATAAATAGTTATAGTATTTAAAAAGGATAGTATTATTTTCGATTGGCCCCGCATAAAAACATTTACAAAATGACATACAATGTACAAGAAATTGATACATTTGAAAATATAAGAAATAATTATGTGATAAGAAAATACTTATTGACTTGTGATTATGGCAAGCCGAATACATAGCGAAGTATAGGATCAATAGTACGGACAGCAAATATGAGTATGAAGGTTTATCAAAAAAGTTTCTACTAAAATTTAAACTTAGAGAATTAATGCATAATTTGTGTCGCAGGTCACTGTGGGGCCGCTGAAGGATTGGGCGAGGTCTGACGGCCAAACGCCTGAGCAAGGTCCCCTTCCGAGCGAAACTGAAAGGCAGGCTTGCCGTCCCCCTGCCGAGCGAATATGCGGCCGCGACGCGTCCAACAGTAGCGCCACTGCAACCTGCGACATTCCTCTCGGACACAGTAAAAAAGCTGTCGGTTAGAGCGAGTCAGCCGCTCGTTGATAAAGACACGGGGGCCCGCGGCGGACGCAAGGCCGGCACGGCGCACGCGTGCGGCGCGCAGCAGCTCGTCGCGCAGGTGGCGGCGCTGCAGGCGCACCACGACGCGGCGCGGGCGGCCCCCTGTCTCGGCTGGCGGCGCACCCACGCGCTCCGCGAAAACCACGTCGCGCTCTTCCAGTGTCACACCGAGTCGTGCGGCGAGCGTTGTCACCGACTGGATGACGCTCACGCCCTTCTCCTCCGGCAGCTCCCCGATGTCCAGGTCGGCCAGGAGGGCCTCCTGGTCGCGATCGTTGAGCTCCCTCTTCAGATCGGCGATGGTGCGTTCGAGCTCGGCGGTGCTACCGGAAACGACCTCAGGGACTCGCTTCTCTAGGACGTCCAGCCTCCGCTCGTAATCGTCCATGCGACGCATCATTGACTCGCGCAGAAGGCCCATCTCCTTGCGGAATTCACGCATCTCCGCCATAAATACGACCAGCTCGTGATCCTGGAGGGCCCCCACACGATAAGCCTCCCGCTGAGGTGCAGGAACGGAGTGATCCGAAGTATCACCCTGAGGTGGCGTACCGTATATACCTTTATCCGGCGTACGACTGTTGTCACCCTTCTTTATACCCTTCTTGCAGTTGGGGCAGACCCAGTTCTTGCTTATTTGGGTCTTATCCGGCAGGGACACGCACCCCTTATGGAATATAGCCGGACATAAAGAGCAAGCAGCCCCACTTGTCGCCGACAGGAATTTTCCGCACGCTCCACAGTTGACCATTGCGGGTGTAAGGGATCACAGCAGGTGCAAAATAAACTCTTCCAAAATACCAAGACAGCCTTTTGAAGAATATCCGTGAAAATGCGTTAAAGATATAAAGCGGCAACACTTTTGTGCACTTCTGACAGTTTGTCACTTGTCAAAACCGAAATTATGACTGTCAGTTGATGTTGACATTTGCTTTATTTGCAAAATAGAGGGTGGACTTGTCACTTTCTGTACTTTTTAAATATGGAGGTAGATAAACATAGACTTATCTTTATAAAGTAAGAGTGTTTCACAGTTGACAACAAACCCCAAGAACGAAATCACTTTTTCCTTTTTCGGCGAACTACACTGGCAAAACAATTTCAATACGGTTTAGAACAGATTTGAAATATCTATGCAAAATTAAACACGGATCAAATTTATAGATGTTTACAGTGACAGTGTTGCCACCAACCTTCTCAGTTTGGAGTAGTAAGTAAATACATTGATATCTCCATCTATTATAGGGATACGGTTGTTAAACAAACAACTAGCAAGGGAGGGTTGGGACTTTAAATCTCTTCGATGAAGACGGGATAATTAAGATCGAACTTCACTTAGGGTAAGTTCGTTTGATCATTAAATTATCCCGTCTTCATCTCCCGAGATTTAATTTGTTACAAAGTAGGATGTTTAGAGAAGATATCAATGTTATTAGAGGAACCCTTGTTTGTTTATATAAATAAACAAGGGTTAAGTGAACACACATTAAATTATTTTAAGGGTTAGTTAAATAAGATAAAAATAAGTCAGTGCTCCTGCACTGCAACTGCAACATAATAAAAAAATGTTTTATTACAATGTCGGTTCTGCAAAATTAGAGCCCGAATCCTGGAAACTCGCAAATATTGTCGATTGTCCAGTCCAAACAGCAGATTGCGAATAGCATCCACAGAAAATTCTACACACAGACTAGTAATTGAACAAATTTTTCGTAACAAATGGCAGCTACTTGGCCGCCGCGCCGATGTAACCACATGTTACACAACATGATAAACAGGTAATGAGATTAATAAAAAATCGGTGTAACATTCCTCCATTATAAATTTTATCAATCGGCCGAATGTTTGTGACGAGGCAGCATTGATAAGTTTTATTGGGGGGGGGGGGGGGGGGGGGGGGGTTTGTATTAGTTCATAAGGGCGATAATATTTTAGATATTTATATTAATAAACACAAATAATTTTATTACAGAAATAAAAACTCAAAGAATGGAAAGTTCAACAAGTTGAGACTTACAGAAGATGTGATTAAACATCTGTCATTTAAATTTTAAATAATAAATTATTTCGCCAAATCTTACTGTGTTACCTCAGATAATATAATACAATACTGAGTTGTTTAATTGAATTAAGTACATGATCTGTATTCATTCACTTGTAGCCAAGGCTAACAAGGTGACCAATGTGTGCTTAATTGTTCAAAATGTAAGTTATTTGGGAGTAAGTTCAACAGGTAAATTTAAACTATTGTAAGATCCAACGGTATCTAACGGTAATGTAACGGTAGTGTAACAAACATATCTAAAAAAAATATATTTTTTTTTAGGTTACCATTGCCGCTGATATGGATTTAAAATAATTAGGAGATATCTGAGCAATGATTGTTTACTGGGATTCGTTTAGAAAGCAGTTATTTAGAAATCTTATTAAATCATTAATTTATATAAAATAAGATATTCTTTCTTGGCACTATTTCCAATAAAAATATAGATTTGCTTGCAGTATTATTCAAATACTGAGGCAAGGTATCAATAGACACTTCTAACGCTTGACTAAAGAAACTTGTTTTCTAAGGAACGTTTGCCTTATAATATGCAGCCAGAGAAAACTGACAGCGAGGATGATGTTTCTTTCTGCGAACAGATAAAAATAAATTAACGTTTGTTGTGACTATTACCATCGCTATTTCTTTAACAGCAAGTTGATTAAGGTTTCAACGAGGGAATAGAGTTGCCTGTCACAAGTATATTATTATGTTTACTAGGTAGCTTTAATTATATAAGTTTATTTAATGTATTGTGTAATTGCAGAAATAAAAAACTTTTATTTTTTATTTTATTTCATTGAGAAACCATGGCTGTGATAGCTATGTCATTTGGCTTTGTCATGTACAATAAAATAAGTTTTTTTTTTTTAAATAAATAAGGAAAAATAAAGCTGGGGAGGCGTTATTACGCCTATTGTTAATCATAACACTGCCATTTCTCGCGAGCAATTTAGCAATTTAATTTAATTGCAAGCAATGAACACCATTAATTCGATTCATTTATGAAATGGCAGTGGTGTTATTAATATACAACAAAAACTTCAGTATAGGCACCTGCAGACAGACGGCGTGGTGCGCGTCCCAGCTATATCCAGCACAGCCGCAGTGGTAGGCGCCGCCCATCGGGTAGCAGCCCATCGGTGCTAGTATACGCACGGCATGCGAAGAATTTTATAACAAAAAGCAGATCCAGGTCATTAATGAGCAGCAATTATTCCTGGTTTGTGCAAAATCTTATATTGTCTCACTTTGACCGGCTGCTGCGCAGTCTTATTGTCAAAGCAATGGAGAAAGTATTGAAAACTATTCGTTTATCATAATGATTTAAACGTATCAGGAAAACAAATATTATTTTTCCACCATACAATACAAAGTTGACAAGGTACATAGTACGATGTAATACGTAATTATTATATTCATTATTTTAAATAGTTAAACATTAATGCTCAATATGTACAAGCCTTAAGCTTGTCCAATATTAAAATTTTAAGTGTTAAAATAGTAATGCTACCGCAGTACAAACTCCTGTAATAGTTCCCAAGTATCTGACAAAGTCACTAAAATGTATTTTATTTGATTTTAATAACTTCTTCTAAAAATATTTTGTTTGTCCTTATTTGTCAATATACTACTAATTTTAGAAATTCAATACAATGCCAAAGAATTTACATGTTTGGCTGGGACTTTCTTGATAGTTAATGAGGATCTTAAATATTAGAATCATTGTTTTTATAGTTTCTAATACTTGAAAATTTGAGAAATTTTGGTAATTAATACCCAGACATAAGTGTCATCTTAATAGGGCATTGAAGCCTGTAATTAATGGGTTAAATTATTGGTTTAAAAATCTAGTAAAGATGATGATTCTGTGTAGTGCTGTGAAAAAGCCAAAGAATAAGACCCAAAACTCATGAAGTTTATTGACTTAATAACATCTTTACTAATATTAAAAATGCAAAAGTCCTCTTGTTTGTTTGTTTGTTACACCCTCACGTCTCAACCACTGAACAGATCATCATGAAATTTTTATACACGTTGTCTGGGTTACAGAGAAAGACATACGGTACCTTTAATCCCGAAAGGAAAATATTGTTCCTGAGGGATAGCAAGAAACATTTCCTTGGCAGCCGCTAGTCTTCAATACTTTTTGCGCTGTGCGTGAAAGCAACCGTTCTCAAGGACTAATAGTTGTGCCATGACATTATCAGGACACATGTTATGAGTTAAGTCGTTCTAGCATCCTCCATAAAATGTTCAGAAAGTACCCACATGTTCTATTTTCTATTGTAAAGAAAATAAAATATATTTGTTTATTTTTTAATTTAACTAACTGAATACTTAGGATTAGTATTGGAAAATAACCTCAAGCACATAACGGTCGTTTGATAGTTTTTACTCGAATCGAGAACGTATTTTAGCTGACCAGCTAAAAATACAGACAAGGTACAGACCTTTTGTTCTGATCCGGTAGCGCGACGGTGCCGACGGTGGTGATCACGGGTAGCCCTTGGAGCTGGAAGCTGCAGGTAGGTGCCGCAAGGCTGATGAAACATGTTAAACTGGCCCTGCTGATTGTTGTCCGTCACCTCGGCTCAACTGCTTGTGTTCCAAGATATGGTTTTGGTTGTTGTGGCAGACCCCAAGTTTAGAGAGAACTGAGCAGTAGGTGTCGTCGCGCTGACGGTCTTTAAAGACACTGTTCGAACGATTTTCAGTAGTGGCATAATACATGATAATAGCATGATTCATTTTCAACAAATCGGAGATGAATTTGCCGGTAATGTTTTTTTTTTAATTTTACTGACCATAAGGGCACCTTTAACACTTGTGGGAGTGTATTTTGATGTTCAACATCATTGCTGATTTTTCTCGAAGAAAAAATAAAAAGGAATCAGAATTTTGTTTTATAATGTTGTTCGAGAAAACCGAAACATTTAAAAGTACTTGTACATACCTGTATCAGTGACAACAATTTTGATGTTTCACGAAAAAGATTATTAGGCCTTCATTTTTGATAGCAAATATCTTATTAATATTTGTAAAATAACGGTTAATATCTCGTATTAACACATAGAAGTATCTCGTATTGACTTAAAGTAAATAATCTGCAGTTTACGTCAGCAAATCTAGGTATATATGTTTTATAAAATTACGGCTAATATCTCGTATTAGCTCATAATAGTACTTATCACTGGTCAATATCACGTATTGACTCGGGAAAAATTTTTTCATAAAAGCAAGTATGTCGTATTGACTCAAAGCAAATATTTTGCAGTTAACACCAGCAAATCTATTCATATTTTGTAAAATATGAAGCGGTTAATAATGATTAAACAAACTTACCTGTAAGTTGAGTTCAATCATAATATACGAAGGATTCGTTATTAAGACATTAACTCACAAAAGCAGGTCGTATCGACTCGAGGCAAGTATTCGGCAGTTTATTGTAAAATGATGGTTAATATCTCGTATTAACGCATAAAAGTATCACTGGTCAATATCTCGTATTGACTCGGGAAAAAAAATTCACTGGCCAATATCACGTATTGGCTCGGGAAAAATGTACCATTGGTCAATATCTCGTATTGACTCGAGGCAAATATAAGGCAGTTTGCCTTTGTGAATAACTTGCATACTTTTCATCACTAAGAGAAATTGTGAGTCTACCTTCAACATTCGTATCACTTGCATAGTGACGGTATTTTACCGTTTTCATGAATTAATTCACGTTTATAATTTCACTGATTTTAAGACTATAGTTAAACAAAAAAGTAATATTTTTGTGATGACCGACGTGCGTCTTGCGCGCGCGCGCAACTAAGAATGAGGTTGACGCGGCGGCGGGCAGCGCTGGTCGGAGGCAGAGAGGGGGTAGCTATTGCTTTCTTTTTCCTTCCTATAGCGCTGAAGACGTGCGATATAGTGCGAGCGTATAGCAGAGCTACTACTTTGTAACAAATTAAATCTCGGGAGATGAAGACGGGATAATAGACTACATACCTTCAATTTCAATATCCATATCAAAAATCTTTACTTAATCAAAGTATCAAAAACATATAGGTAGACTAAAAGTGTGTATTTTTCAAAGTGCCAAGAACTGAATTATACTTGTAAACGAAGACGAGATTCTGACTGAAGCTGTGTGTCAACCGCTTATAATAGCGTCTCAAAATGACTGCCGTTTGATGCGCCATCTATTCTACTAGCTCTAAAAGTCATTACAATCATCCGATTTTAAAATTCATAAATTTGAGTTTTGATCAGCTTTCCTCATACTGATACCCCTATGTGCGACTGTACTACTAGGAGCTTATAACAATCAAGAATATGATAAGAGTTCTCACAATGAACTCTTAAATCAGTATTCATCATCATCATCATCATTTTTGCCACTGCTGGGATACTATAACTGCTTGCCATTTTAATGGATGGATATAAGGAAAATTTGTATAACCGACCACACGGGATTTACGTGCCTTCTAAAGATGGAGGAGCTTATGCACTCTAATCCTATTTATATTTTCTGAACCTGAAGAACTTCGATACTTCAGGGCCCGACCAGAACCCGCAGCGGGCGGGCAGCGCGGCAAGCAACTTCAATAATCACTATGCGCTATCTCTTACCTAAATCACTTGCTGCGGCGGGCTGTGGCCGGGCTGTTACTCGTTTAGACAAAATTAGTATTTCTAAAACTACAACCTCTCTTTCTAATATTTCAGAGGGCAGTGTAGCAGTTCGCATAGACGCCGACACCGTATACGGTGCTCGTCACGCCTTAGAGACCTTCAGCCAGCTGGTGACGACAGACAAGCCAGATAACTCCAACAAACCCAATTGTGGCCTTCGCATCATCGTCGGAGCTAAGATCAGAGACAAGCCCGCGTACAAACATAGAGGATTGGTCTTAGATACGTCTAGACACTTTATACCGATGGCAGATATCAAGAGGATGGTAGATGGAATGGCTTCGACCAAGATGAATGTGTTCCATTGGCATGTCACGGATTCGCATAGTTTCCCATTGGAGTCGGCGAGGGTGCCGCAGTTTACGAGGTAGGTTTACATTTTGATAAAGAATGGTGAGAAATAATTACTATCTATTTACATGAAATTTTTAGTATTTCCATAGATTAAATTGGTAAGATTTCATTACGTTGTAATTTAGATCTATCAATACTTATTAATGGCATTATAGATGGAAATCGATAGTTATTTTAGACATGAGTGAGAGAATATCAGTTTAATTTTATAGTATTGTCAATTACCTGATACTTTTCGTTAAGTTACTTTACGTTTATAGCCCAGTAAAAATCTACATTTAAATCTCAAAACGCGATGTAAAGCTGCATTTTTGGTATGTTATTTGGACCCCTTAAGGGAGTGTGGAACCATGTTTTGCAAGCAAAAAAAAGTTGTGCTAGCTGCGTTATACGTGAAAAACTGCATTTTTATTCAGTGTTTGCAGTTTTATTAAAAAACTATGAGCTTTTGACATTAGTTGCCAACATCATTTTGAAAGTGTATTAAATTTCAAACAATTAAAGCTAACTTTCAGCTCTGTATGTCTAATAGTTTTTGAGATATGATGCTTGAAATATTGACACTCACTGGCATATCTAACTGCCTACACCGTTATTTTCATATAAACGTGCTCACTTCACAGTCTCATAAATATAAAAGTTTGTGCATCTGTGCAATGATTTGTATGTTGATAGATTAGTCAGGTGCTTATTTTCGAATAAAAATGTCAAATAAGTATAGATACCTCTCAATTTATCCAAAAAGAGGAAAAGGAAAAACCTATTTCCTCGTTCCATACAATGATATATGGTATTAAAATTATGCATTGCTTTATTGCATTTTTGACGAAATTGAGAGATGTCTATGCTTATTTGACATTCTTATTCGAAAAACGAGCACCTTCCTAAACTTTTAAACATACAAACCATTGCAGAGATGCGTATACTTTTATATTTATGAGACTGTGAAGTGAGCATGTTTGAATGAAAATAACGGTGTAGGCGGTTCGATATGCCGGTGAGAGTCAATATTTCAAGCATTATATCTCAAAAACTATTAGACATACAGAGCTGAAAAAGTTAGCTTTAATGGGGAGGCGAAGGAAAAGTGAATTACAGATGGCGCTCAGTCTTTGGAACAATTGTTAGTTTGAGCTTATATTGTCTTGACTGTGTATTACGTGATTTTACTTTCTTAGATTGTATTTTTTTCGGTTTTGCGGACAAACAATGTATTCTATGCTAACTTTAGCTCATATAAAAGAAGAATTACGGAAAAGAAAAGCCAAAACAACAGGCAAGAAAGTTTATTGCAACTTACAAAAAATTGCTAACAAGCATTACATTTCTTTAAATTTCGTGTAAGATTTACAAGTAATCTTTTTATTTCAGATTAGAAGCATATGATTTTAATTTTAACAAAGCAACTGAGTGTGAATTTCCGTGTTTATAGTTGCCTGATGATGCCTTCTGTGCAATAGTAATTTCAGGTTTCTGTACTGGAATTTCTGTACCATCCAAAATTACACGAACCGTTTTATCATATTTATTTTATTATTCTAAGTTTCTTGAATGACTCTGGCATATAAAATTCTATTAATTCTCTGTTTGACCCCAATATTGGGCTTATTCCATATTTGATATACCTATCAAATTCATCCAAGTTATAAATATGTTAGAAACTGCTGAGGTTGAAATATTGAAGAACAAAGCTGTTATAATTCAAATGTTGTTTTATTTTGGCGAAGCTTCATCAAATTCATGAAACATTCCTTTTGATTTATAATGTTTCTCAGGCTCAGCAAAGGAGAAAATCGAGGGAAAAGCATATTTTTTTGATATTTTTTTGCCCACTATTTTTTTTTGTTACTGGGAAATCGATGAACTCCAATATTTTACAAGTTACATGCATAACAATGCGGCATTTTCTCAGTATAAAATTAAAAAGTGCAATACTCCAAGAGATTCCCATATGTTTTGACACTTTCTTTGAGGCGGCCGGGTACCAAAGACCAGACGCCACCTATCGGGATAAAATTGCGCTTTTCCTCCCCATTGTTTGAAATTTAATACACTTTCAAAATGATCTTGACAACTAATGTCAAAAGCTCATAGTTTTTTAATAAAACTGCGAAAACTGAAAAAAAATGCAGTTTTTCACGTATAACGCAGCTAGCACAACTTTTTTTTGCTTGCAAAACATGGTTCCACACTCCCTTAAGGGGTCCAAATAACATACCAAAAATGCAGCTTTACATCGCGTTTTGCGATTTTAGGAAAGACATTTGTAAGAATATACCTTACGGAATATACCTTACGGAATCTTAGAAATAACACAGATTACATGTGTGATACTATCTATACATATAATAAAACAGTAAAAAAAGTGTGTCTGTACATTACATATATTTCAAAAAATAAATAAATGGGGCGATGGAGACATACTAATAGAGTAAGAATTTGAAAAAAAAAGTGTGTCTGTTTGTCTGTTTGTTTGTCTGTTTGAACACGCTAATCTCCGGAAATACTGAACGTATTCGAATGAAACTTTTTTTGTTATATAGCTGTTAAGCCTGGGAATAACATAGGGTATAATTGATTTTGGAAAATGGAACACCTGATGCAGAACCATAATGGTCCAACTTAACTATAAGGAATATAAAAATGACACCCTAGCAAAAGTTGTTCAGCCTGATGAGCATTTTTTGTTGAGGGATAAATATCGAAGATCTGGAACACCCGATGCAGAACCATAATGATCCAGCTAAACTATACAAAATATAAAAATGACACCCTAGCAAAAGTTGTTCAGCCTGATGAGCATTTTTGTTAAGGTATGAAAATCGAAGATCTAGAACACCCGATGCAGAACCATAATGATCCAGCTAAACTATACAAAATATAAAAATCACACCTTTGCAAATGTTGTTCAGCCTGATGAGCATTTTTGGTTAAGGTACAAAAATCGAAGATCTGGAACATCTGATGCAGAACCATAATGGTCCAGCTAAACTATACAAAATATAAAAATGACATCTTTGCAAAAGTTGTTCAGCCTGATGAGCATTTTTTGTTGAGGTATAAAATCGAAAATCTGGAATACCTGATGCAGAACCAAGTTTAATTTATGTGCAAAAAATCGAAGATCATCTGATGTGGAAATCTAAGAGATCAGGTTAAAGATGTTTAGCATATATAATAACAACCTCCACGTGGTGAAGGCGGTAACGGTTTGGGCCTAACTTGCCTAAATACGGGTTAAGGTGCGTCCAGATATGTTCTTTTGCCCGTACCGTACCTCCGTTCCGATCGGCGTCGCGATCAAAGAACGCTAGTCTGGACGCATGTTCGGAACGGTGCGGAGGTACGCCGTTCCGTTCGCCGAACAGGTACGCCCCGATCCACCTCGAATCTCTCGCTCTTTTGCCCGTACCCGTATCTCTCGCTCTTGAGCGTCGCGAACAAAGAACGCTAGTCTGGACGCATGTTCGGAACGGTGCGGAGGTACGCCGTCTCGATCGCCGACAGGTACGCTCCGATCCATCGCGAGTCGGTTTTTTCGCCCCGTTCAAAGGAAAAACGGAACGGAGGAACGGTACGGCGCTAGTCTGGACGTGATCGCGGCGACGCCGACGTTCGGAGGTTGTAGTACAGTAGCCCGTAGTACATTTAAATTACGAAAAAGGTTAGGTACCGTTTGCCGTTGTGATATAGTTATTTATTATGAAATTATAGATACTTTAACCCAAGTTTTACAGATCGCAACTCGCCGTAACCTATATTTGTATATCTCCAAAAATGAGATTTTTTATTTTTCGAGGTTAATCACATGGTTTAGCTATTGTCGTGTTCTACAGCGCTATGTTTGATTGCCACTGATAATAGTTAGACTGTGAAAAGTAGCCATACACAGATTTAAGACCAGATGAAATGGATGGACTTTATCTGGTCTTAAATCTGTGTATGGCTACTTTTCATAGTTTTAATATTATCAGTGGCAATCAAACATAGCGCTGTAGAACACGACAATAGCTAAACCATGTGATTAACCTCGAAAAATAAAAAATAATCATTTTTGGAGATATACAAATATAGGTTGCGGCGGGTTGCGATCTGTTAAAGTATCTATAATTTTGTAATAAATAACTATATCACAACGGCAAACGGTAACCTTTTTCGTAATTTAAATTTACTACGGGCTGCTGTACTATTGGATCGGAACGTTGATACGGAACGGAGGTACGGTACGGCGCTAGTCTGGACGTGATCGCGGCGACGTTCGGCGGTTTGATCGGAACGGTGGTACGGAACGGAGGTACGGAACGGGCAAAAGCAGCGTCCAGACTTATTTGATCGGAACGCTGGTACGGAACGGAGGTACGGTACGATCAAAAGAACATATCTGGACGCACCTTAAAGACGCTTGAAGCCGCTGGTGTCCATCTAAGGACTGGTTGTTTTTTTGCATGGCAAACTGTGGCTTTTCCAGGGTTAGTAACACTTCAAGTCTTTTCATATTGATTCCCGAAGGAAAGACTCCAAACATAGTCTATAAAGAATTTTTTAAACTAGGTATGTCTACAATATTACATTTTAATATAAAAAATTTTTTTTTTTTTTTTTTTTTTTAACACTGCTACAAGTAATTTCTTCTGTAACTACATTAGTTCATATTTATATGCTACGCTGGAGTCATAAAGTCCACGCGTACGAAGTCGCGGGCATCAGCTAGTAGGAAATAAGTAGGTTCGAAACTTTCAATGGTAATTTATTTAAAAGTGATCTTCGACGTGTTTTCAGGTATGGCGCCTATTCATCATCCGAAATTTATTCAGCGGAGGAAGTGCGTCAGTTTATTAAGTATGCACAAATACGGGGCGTCCGAGTCGTCATTGAGATCGATGCGCCTGCGCATGCCGGCAATGGATGGCAGTGGGGAAAGGTAGTGACTGAGTAGATATAGGACCTATTATGCAATACATAATATACAATTTTTAGTGATTATTTGAAAATAACAGTACATTATCATCGTGTGTTAAAGATATCTTTTGGGCTATATCTTTGGAAGTGAGTTTAAAAATTTTCATACGAGGTAGGTATTAATTTAACTAGTATCTCTTTGGTCTTGATCTTTTCCAAGTCTCAGGCCCCGCACAGACAGAAAGAGTTCGGCCGTTTCAAGTTCTGCGTTCTCCGTTCCACGTTCTTTGTAACATTTTGTAGTGCAGACGACAGGCAGTTAGAACGTGCCATCATCATCATCATACCATAATTTAGTTAAAATAAGAATGCGGAACGCAGAACTTGTAGGGGAAGTACGTACAAAATGACATACATGGACAAAACGAAATAGTGCGGTTTTTTCAAAACTGGCGGGCAGGAGCGAGGTTTTTGACATTGTATCACGTAAAGTTAGCCATTTAAGCAATCCTGTCAAAATTTTATCACCCTCAACTCAGTCGCGCTGGAGTGACTGCTGGTACAAATGTGTTTTGTGCCTATTACAACTTTTTATTCTCATTACTATTTTCAGACTTTTGATAGGTTTTACGTTGTTTTCTTTCAATATTGTAACTTAAATCGACGCGTTGTAGCTTTATGTTGCGATGTGTATTAAATTATTAATCAATAATAATTGTTCTCAGTTAATTCTTAACTTTTTATTAATGTCACGTATTATTGGACAAAATGACATACTTTTACTCCGGACAAAATGACATATAGTTTGTCCATACAGATTTAGGAAATTTGAATTTTCATTTAAAATAATATGCTACGCAACTAAAAACTTTTTGCGTTCCCTAGCTAGACAAGACTGGTTAAAATACATGTAATGTGCTCATTGGGCTCGTGCATCACGTTCTGATGTTTCTAGGAAGACCAAAAATTATATTTGTGACCTTTATGCAACTTTTTTTATTTTGTCATTTTGTGCATAAATTATATGTCATTTTGTCCGTACTATATGGACAAAATGGTTTTTCGACTTTTTGTTTATTGAGCTCTAGAATTCCTATATTATTATTTCAATTCATTTTTAAGTTTAAATTGCTGTAAGTCAAATAACTAAAGATGATTTTAAAAATAAAATAATGATTGTAATGACTTTATTTAGAAAAATATAGCGACAAATAAAAATAGTATGCCATTTTGGACGTACTTCCCCTACTAAACTCTGTCTGTCTACATGGGGCTTTAAGAGCAGAGTAGGAAATCGCCTAGGTGTTAGTGCTGGTTAAAATAGTCGTTAGTTTTATTGCCTTTCGTCTATTATAGTAGAGACAAATACATAGATTTTAAACTCGAACTATAAATTCGAATTAATAAATGATAAGACTAGACGAAATATTTTTATCCACTCTCCAAACTTTAAGGATGTGTTCAGTCCATGAAACTGTACAGACTCTACAAATTCTAAGAAACATTTGTCGAAATATGCCACAAAATGTTGGTCATCCCTTACTTAACTGATCACGTGATCTCTTTTGATTCGTACGGTGCGGTGGTCATTTTTTTTAAATTTGGCCCAGTGGCTCTACCATGACTTGATGCAAACTGTTTAAGTTATCGTAAACTATCGGATATACTGCTCACATTCAATGAGAGTGATAGAGAGAAAACGATAGTTTACGGTAACATAAACAGTTTGCATCAACTCATGGTAGGGCCACTGTTTCAAGAAAGTTGATGTTTTATGGACTGAACACACCATAAAATTTGGGGAGTGAATAAAACTACAACCTGTATACGTCTGTAGGACTACGGTTTCGGTGAGCTGGCGGTGTGCGTGAACGCCGAGCCTTGGCGGCGGCTGTGCATCGAGCCGCCGTGCGGGCAGCTCAACCCCGCCAACCCGCTCATGTACCGCGTGCTGCGGAACCTGTACCGGGACGTGGCCGAGCTCCTGCCCTCTCCGCCGCTGCTGCACGCTGGGGGTGACGAGGTACCGATATACACCTTTCCATTGCAATCCACCGAAACCTCGGTGACGCCTGTACATCGAGCCGCTGTGCCTCAACCCCGCCAACCCGCTCATGTACCGCGTGCTGTGGAACCTGTACCGGGACGTGGCCGAGCTCCTGCCCTCTCCGCCGCTGCTGCACGCTGGGGGTGACGAGGTACCGATATACACCTTTCCATTGCAATCCACCGAAACCTCGGTGACGCCTGTACATCGAGCCGCTGTGCCTCAACCCCGCCAACCCGCTCATGTACCGCGTGCTGCGGAACCTGTACCGGGACGTGGCCGAGCTCCTGTCCTCTCCGCCGCTGCTGCACGCTGGGGGTGACAAGGTACCGATATACACCTTTCCATTGCAATCCACCGAAACCTCGGTGACGCCTGTACATCGAGCCGCTGTGCCTCAACCCCGCCAACCCGCTCATGTACCGCGTGCTGCGGAACCTTTACCGAGTCATGGCGGAGCTCCTGCCCACCCCGCCGCTGCCACATGCCGGAGGTGACGAGGTACCAATACCCTTTTTTTCCGTTACGATCCACCGAAACCCTGGATCAACTATTTTACATGCATTGTCAACACAAGTCAACCCCACCAACCCGCTCATGTAAGTACCGAGTGCTGCGCAACCTGTACCGGGACGTAGCATGTACGAATATATCCCCTTTTTCCATTGAGATCAAGCGAAACCTTGGTGACACATGTGCATCGAACTGCTGTGCGGGCAGCTCAACTCCTAGCCAACCCACTCATGTACCGCGTGCTGCGAAACCTGTACCGAGACGTGGCGGAGCTCCTGCCCTCCCCGCTGCTGCTGCACGCCGGGGGGGACGAGGTACAAATATACCCCTTTTACATTGCGATCAGCCCTCAAACCCTGGACATTGGTCAACTATTTTACTTCATACGTAGACACGATACGGGTTTAACCCTTTATGACTGTGTATTGAACCTGTGGACAAGTCAACCCCACCAACACCGTTATGTACATCTGGTAACAGGGTTACCAGATGTACATTCAACTTCAACTTTCAATTCGTCTTGCGTCAAATGCACGCCATACAAATGTTGACATTTTATTTGAGCAATATATAGAGTTGATGAAAGCGCAAGAGAAAAGGGAAAGCGACCCGGTGAAGACACACCTATCGAGTGCTTCGGAACTTGTCGATACATGGCCGAACTACTGCCCTCTTCACAACTCTGCATTCGGGCTGAGATGAAGTGTAACAATTACGCTTAGAATTGTCGATTCGGTACAGCATGATTTAATTAAATTGACAGGACTAAATTGAAGTTTCCATACCTACTTTTCTTTCGGTATCGAAAAAACAAGAACAGAATGCTAAAACTAAGTTTAGTCCTGTCAATTTAGTTTTGTATGTACCGAATCAACACCATATCACCATATTTGCATTTTCAGGTCTTCTTCGGGTGCTGGAATGCAAGCGAATCCATAATCAACTACATGGAAGAGAAAGGAATAGAAAGAACGGTAGACGGATTCATCAAATTATGGGGGGAGTTCCATAAAAATGCCCTTCAAGCGTGGGATGAAGAGTTGAAGGCTTTGAGCTTTACTACACCGCAGCCCGTCATGATTTGGTCCTCTGAACTTACGAAGGAGCATAGAATACAGAAATATCTGGATAAAGACAGGTAAGCACACTATGCAATCAATAAAAAATGATGCATAATGCTGGAAAAAGCTGGTTAAATTTAAAATTAATAATTAAATTCTAATAAAAAAATCTACCATATCAATCTGCTTCTTATATCCATTGCAGATACGTGATAGAAGTATGGGAGCCATTGCTAAGTTCCCTCCTAACAGATCTTCTAAAACTGGGCTACCGCACGGTGTCAGTTCCCAAAGACGTCTGGTACTTGGACCACGGATTCTGGGGCCAGACCAAGTATTCCAATTGGAGAAGGATGTATACCCACATGTTACCAAAGGACAATAACATGCTTGGTGGGGAAGTTGCCATGTGGACTGAATATGTGGATGAAAATGCCTTAGGTAAGGATTATTTCTTTCTTGAGTAAGAGGTTTATAATGAGTACGTAAGGTACTCATACTACGGGTTCTGGGGCCAGACCAAGTATTCCAACTGGAGAAGGATGTAGTGTAGGTATACCCATATGTTGCCGAAAGACAACTACATGCTTGGTGGGGAAATTGCCACGCATGTGTGGATCAAATTTTCTTTATTACCTATATACTGAATTCAGGAGTTCTGGTAGCTACTTAGACCAAGGGTTCTGAGGCAGACCAAGTATTTATCAAATGTTTTACGCTGTAGCTATAATGCTAAACTCGCAGATTTTGACAAAACTACTAGTTTCAGCAGACACACTGACGACTCTTACCATCCATACACCATTTTGACCTTCTTTAAGCTAGTGGTAACACGTTGCAGACACATAGCAGTCATTTGCGAATTCCAGCTGGGTTTATTATCCTTTTCTAGAGAACAGTTTTTTCGATGTGAAGATGCATTGCCACGTACTAGTTACCGCTCAATGCGAGCATTACACAGTATAAGGATGGTTAACTGACTCCCGCTATCTTTGCTCCGAAGTGGAATTTAGCAGCAAGGATTATTACAGATTGATTAAGATAGAGGGACTTTATTGCACAATGGGTCAGTATATCGTCCTACAATTGCGGCAGTTAAGCAATTTTCGCAAGGGTTGGCCATAGGATAGACTAAAATGTGGAAGGCACGTTAAGCCGTCTCAGTCCCGGCTACATTTGAAGTCGTTAACAACCACCAATCCGCATCGGGCCTGCGTGATGGGTTATGAGCAATCCTCCTTATCTACACATAAGCTGTGCCAGGGCAGTGGGAAGATTAGAAATGGCCGCCATTTTGTCCGTGTGGATATTCAGGAAATCGCTAGGGAACCTTTGACTGGGATAAAAAGCAACCCTATGTTATAATCCAGGCTTTATACTATCTGAGTGCCTAATTTTATCCAAATTTTAACAGACATCCAAACATCGAAACTTCAAAACTTTGACATTTTGACGACCTTCGTGGTCGAGTGGCTTGTATGCTGGTTTTCAAGGTGTCTCTTTTAATTTAGAAAACGAACTTTTCTATATTCATACAGGCCTGCCTAGCATGACCGATTTATATCGCGTGATATAGCGTTTTATCACGTTTAACTGTCAAAAAGACAAAGGAGTTTGACAGTTGAGTGTCGATAAAATGCTATATCACGCGATATAAATCGGTCATGCTAGGCAGGCTGGGTGTCTGTGATACCATACTACCATTGTCTCTGGTTTCCATAACACAAGTGCTTTAGTCATTATAGATTCAGAGCAATATGTGACGCGTTGGCCAATACTTATAATTATGTAATAATTTTGATCATCAGTAATTTTTAATGTCCCCGCTACTGGAACAAAGGTCTTCCTTATGGGTGGATAAGGAGGATGGGCCATAACATAACCCACCACGCGGGCCCAATGCGGATTGGTGGGTGTTAACGACTGCAAATGCACCCAAGACCAACGGCTTAACGTTCCTTTCGAAGCACGGAGGAGCTCGAGGTAATGCATTTTTGGTCGCCCATCCCATGACCGACTTTTGCGAAAGTTGCTTAACTTCCGCAATCGCTGGGCGCTAAATCACTGCGCCCTCGAGCTCCTCAATAACACCTTTGAGTATAAGATTCTGATTCGGTTGTTACATTACAGACGCGCGGGTGTGGCCCCGCGCGGCGGCGGTGGCGGAGCGGCTGTGGTCGGACCCGCTGTCGATGCCCAACGCGGCCGAGCCGCGCCTGCAGCGCCAGCGCGCGCGCCTACTGGCGCGCGGCCTGCGCCCCGACGCGCTGGCGCCCGCCTGGTGCGCCCAGCACGACGCCAGGTGTCTCTAGCTGCCACTCTACATTGATCATAGTGCGACTATACTATCGCTAGCTCATTCCAATATTCTCGTGTTCTATGAAAACGTGTCTAACTGTCTATAGTCCATGAGAACTACCTTGTTTCGACATATTCATAAGGTTCGACACGGCTCATAGCACGCGGCTTGCGCCCCGACCGACGCCCGCCTGGTGCGACCAGCACGACGCCAGGTGTCTCTAGCTGCTGCCACTCTACGACCTGACTATCAAAAGCTCATTCCAATATTCTCGTGTTACGGCCGAACTGCATCTATCAAGACATGTCTATAGTCCATCAGAAATTCAGAACGTTAGTGGCACGCGAGGTTGTAAAATGTGCCTGAGTAGCACCATTGCACTTATAGCTTATACCTTATGAGCGTTATGAGCGGGTTCGGACTCATTTCAATGGCACGCGCGATCCTAATGACTGACATCACTGACGCGTTTTATAATCCCGCGTGCCACGAACGTTCTCTTGTACTATAGTTAGCCTCATTTACTGTAGTACTTAAGCGGAATCTTTGAGACGTGCGTGACTCACGTTAGCTCGTTCCGACGTATTCATGAGGTTCGGCAAAACTCATAGCACGCGGCCTGAGCCTTACGGCCAAACTGCGTGCGTGCGTCTATGAAGGCGTACTTAGCTTCGGGTGATTAGTGCTGTCAAAGTGGCGCTCCCACCTTAATTAAATTTATTACTCGCTAAGTACATAATGCATCGAAAATTCAAACGTAAAGATTGAAGCTAAGTTTCTATAGTTTATTTACTAACAATAACCTCTGTAAAATACAGTCGTCATGTGCCACTGAGGGCACTAATCGTCTTAAAGGTAGTCTGTGACATGACTCACGGTAGCTCGTTCCGACATGTGCCGGACTATTACAGCTGCGCCACAAAAAAAAGTTTATGCCATGATGAAGTCGATAATTTGTCAGAGTTTGTCGCCAAAAACCAGAGTTTGTCGGTCTTGCGTTTAGGCTATATACGTGTGGCGCAGCTGTAGATACGTCTCTACAGCTGCGCCACATAGATCTAGTCGTAGCGAAAATCTGATTACTCATCTGTGTAGCCGGTAGCAGCTCTTCGGAGTTTGTCACCAAGAACCAGAGTTTGTCGGTCTTGCGTTTAGGAGATATGTAAGGATATGCTGTAGAGACTTTTCTGCATAGACTTTGAGAACGGAAGGTCGTAGCAATAATCTGATTGAAGGTCTTAGGAAAATCTGATTACTCTTGCGTGTAGCCGTTAGTTTGTTGGAGTATGTCCCACATAAACCAGAGTTTGTCGGTCTTACGTTTAGGAGATCTGGGGGCATACTCAAATGGCTACTTTTCTATTCGTTCGCTAACTTAAATCTTAAAAATAAGCAATTAATGATCAAGTCAGACGTCGCAAGTTTATGTAAATCACAGACATTGTTGTATTTTACAGTATTGACAAGCCTACGACACGTTATTTTGGTGTTTATGGCTTATTTTTAATCTTTAAGTTAGCGAACGAATATAAAAGTGGCCATTTGATTAGCCCCGCTGTATGGCGCAACTGTAGACGTCTCTACAGCTGCGCCACATAGATCTCGCAAAGGGAAGGTCGTAGCGAAAATCTGATTACTCGTATGTGTAGCCGGTAGCTCGTCGGAGTTTGTCACCAAGAACCAGTTTGTCGGTCTTGCATTTAGGAGATATGTGAGGATATGCTATAAAGACTTTTCTGCCGGGATCTCGAGAACGGAAGGTCGTAGCGATAATCTGATAACTCCTATGTATAGTCGGTAGTTTGACCGAATTTCGTATTTGCCAAATACCAGAGCTTGATCGCCTTACTTTTATGAGATAATATATGTGATTTGAGTGTACCTGGTGTAACATACATTCGCGTACAACTGTGTTTTAAATAATTATAATTAAATGAATGCATGCCTGCTAAGTGAGTTTCATGAGGTTTTATTTGGTTATAATAAAATGAAACAAGTGAAAACATGTAATGTCTGACAAGAAACTCATGAAACGGACCTAAAATTATTTTTACCAGCAACACGTGGTTGTTACATGAAAAAAGGTACTTTTACTAAGATTTTTACCTTCACCTGCGGATATTAGAGTTTTAATACTTTAATAATGTAGATCTCAAGAAAAGCTGTAAGTACAAACTTAATTCATTGAAATAGAAATATAATGTTAGATTGTTTTTTTGTTTTATTCCGTCCGTCGTAGAGACGTCTCTACAGCTGCACCACACGTATCTCCTAAACGCAAGACCGATATGACAAACTATGGTTTTTGGCGACAAACTATCGACTTCATCGTGGCATAGTCAAAAAGTTAGATTTCCAACCTTTATTTTTGTGGCGCAGCTGTAGTCCGGCAAGTCGTTCCGACGTATTCATGAGTTTCTGGCACGTCTCAAACCACGTGGCTTGCCACCCGACGCCATGTTCTGTCTACTATAGAAGAGAATTTGTTTATATTATATTGATAACAATGTTTAATGCGGTATAAATGCAATGTTTTTGTAAATAAAATGTAGGGTAAATTTATATAGTGAAATTTATTATACTTATGGCGTTTACTTATTTACTGTGATAACTTTTTACAGTAAATGTACATACATAATAAAATTTTATACAACTATGCTATGCTATATCAATAAAGAGATATACTT
The DNA here is from genome assembly GCA_928269145.1 of Agriphila tristella. Taxonomy (NCBI): domain Eukaryota; kingdom Metazoa; phylum Arthropoda; class Insecta; order Lepidoptera; family Crambidae; genus Agriphila; species Agriphila tristella. Next base: position 39,190,614 of record OV743431.1, read on the forward strand.
GGTGCTATTTTATAAATTAAGATTTTTTATTTACCCTATATCCTAAGAAGTCTTTGGAATACACTTCAAAATCTTCCACTAATTTGCTATCACATTTTTTTTATTTCTACGTTTGCTACTTAGGCACTAATTAAAATACAAAATTAGCTACTGACAACAATATTTAATAAGCTTATAGGTTGATGACTAGGTATGAATGTAAAATGAGAGCTAATAAATTATCAAAAATATTAAAAAACGTATCGCTATATGCTATGAATTTTTTGTTTGTGCTAAAATCGGAAATATTAAGGTACTAATTATTATTCTTCAACGAACCGAGGCTTAAATCGTTGGGCACCAGTTCATGTAAAACTGTGTCACTTCTAAAAATGCTTGTGGCTATCCTGTTGGCCAATCGCTCAGATTCCCTAAGATCGTCATCTTTCGACGAATGTGACGTCAGATCTATTTCTGTGTCGCTTTCACTGTCGGTGTCTCTTTCCCGCCGCGGTCGGTACGCTAAATTCTGGGGCTCGTCAATGGAAGTAGCGCAGGGGCAATTCTTGGACATTCTCAAATCAGTTGGGACTATGTCGGAGTTGTCTATCTGTTGGTTCATGAGCATTGGTGGGAATGGGAAAGGTTGTTGAAGAATCCTGCCGTCTTCGTTCCCGTACATTTGTGGGGATATGTCGTGGACTGCTGGGGAGATGGGGGGAAGCGTTTCCTGCATGTTAGGATTGTGCATGTATGGGTCTTGGAGAGGGGACTTGAGCTCTCTGCTGTCTAAGGGCGGTTCTGGTGAATCCTTCCCCGAAGTGGACTCTGTAGCTTCAGGTGATGAATCCGGAGGCTTCGCGTGGCCTGAAAATGATGATGCATAAATTGTACTTACATTTTGTTGATGATCATATTATTATGATAGAGGGACTATAGTTATTTTTTATTTTAACACTATAATCATTTTGTAACTTGGTGAACCCGAAAAGTTGATTATTGGAAATAATTTATCTTGTTTCTAATTAACAACAGTTCCTCATAATTATTAATTGCAAATATTTGCAATCAATGGCTTAGCATGTTTTTCAAACGACATGAGCTCCCTAGCTAGTTTAACAAAAATGTTTGCTTAGGAATATGATGCTTTGAAACTTAAACGTATGGAATGGAGTAATATGGCGCCAATTTTTTTGTTAAACCAGGTGTAAACTTACTTTTCGTTTATTATAAGGCCGGAGCCGTAATTCAAAATTCAAAAATAATTTATTCAGTCTAGGCTGTTACAAGCACTTGTGAATGTCATAGAAGCTACGCCATCGGCTCGCAAACCCTAAGCGGGAGACCTTGTAACGAGAAGAACCGGCAAGAAACTCGTCAGGGGCTGCTTTTTTCTCCCTGTATATTTCATACAGAGTCGTCAACATTGAAAAATGAGCTCCATATTTAAAGTGAGGTCATTTTCCATCACAATAATTAACAAAAGTTTGCACACAATGGGTAGGTAGGTTGAAATTAAATACCTACTACATTATAGGATACGTAATGAGAGTAAATAACTTTCAACTAGTTGAGAAACAACTCTGTCTGCTACTCGAAAGTGCACCTAAGTAGGCAAAATTTACCAAAAAACACATGTTTTTTCACACAAGACATAAAAAATAATTATGAAGCCGCAGAAATCGAGATGTTTTTTGTTTTTAGTCTCCCAACTAACACAAATAGCTTTTTTTTTCAACTATAAGTCCAAATTCACTGAACTCAACTCAATTTTTGAGTTGAGTTCAGTGAATTTGGACTTATCGGTGGGAATTGGATAATAAGTAGGATGGGTAAGTTGGTCGGGCACCATCGGGCTCATCCCTTGGTGAGGATTGTTGCCCTCCGATGCTGGACCGGGGCAAGAAAAAGATGACACAAATAGATTTATCATATGCTGTTGCTCATAAGGCACATTTGGATAGAGTTTATAGTACCAACCAGGCAGTGAGAGCGGCGAGGTGCCGAGGCCGAGGCAGCGCATCCTCCACGCATCCTGTAGGAGCTGCAGACGAGCCTGCTTCCTCCACTTGGCGCGCCGGTTCTGGAACCATACCTGGTGGACAAGTAGGTAATGTATTGCATATTTGAAAAGTGGTAGTTATACAGTCTGTCTGGGCTAGTAGTAATCAAACTTTAAGAGCGTGATCTATGGACAATTTTATCGATGAAAATACCTTAAATCAGGGGTCTGGTCCACCCCTCGCCAAATTACAAGAATTAAATCTTTCGTCTTTTAGTTTAACCTTTTCTATCAAAAACAAGCGACAGCATGGGCACAGACAGACACAAGCCTGATACATTTTGGGTCCAAGATTTAGAGAGATTAAAGACAGATTTTAAGTAAAAAGAGTTTTTTCAGTTATTTTTTAATATCATTGAAACAAGGGCGTTAAGGTATGTTTAATTTGAATTGTATTACTAGCATTTGAGCTGTTCTACAAAACGAGGGCAAAATCGGGAAAAATCCTTAGGCAAAATAATTGTCTATTGTTGAACAAAGGGACCCTTCACGGGGCGGTCGCGTAGTGCAGCTAGTCAGATAGTCGGATTTTGTGTCAACACGAGGTTTCCGTGAACACTGTGATCGTTGAATGTTGCACCCCAAATTTTCACGGAAAACTCGTGGTGACACTTAATCTATCTAATCGGCTGGCCCGCTACTCGCACAATAATATAATTTTTCGTCTTTAAGTTTAACCTTTTCCTTCAAAAACCAGCGACAGCATGAGCACCTATACACTAAAAACAACAATTTGTATCGTATTATATTGATAGCTAACAAGATTAAGTATCAGTAGAAATACAGACACAAGCTCGATACATTTTGAGAGAGCAAAGAAAGATTTAAGTAAAAAAAAGCTTTTTAAAAAAAGCACAACCTCCTTCAAAAACCTTAAAAAACAGCTCTATAAAAAGCAAGAAATAATGTTTGCTTTTTTTAAAAAGCTTTTTTATTTTAAACTTTTTTGTGGTAGGTATGTAAGCGATGATTTTATAAAATAAAACGTAATAATGTTTCACATTTTTCAATGGTATACCCCGAGTAACTCAATTTGCACAGGAGTTCCGTTGGGCCTTCGCAGTTCAACTCTAGTCCAGAACCACAGAATACATACCTACCAGAACGTCCTTGACAATAGATAGGTACTTAACTTGTTTTTGATTGTCATAAACCTACCAATATTTCAATCACTGTACAGTTCCTATTTAATTTTGAGGAGTTCCCTCGTGTATCTTCAAAATCTAAAGTCCAATACCAATGAAATTAATATGGTATCATCCTTAAGGTGTCTTCTTTCAAACAAAAAAATGAATCATTTAAATCGGTTTATAAACAAAAAAGTAATGGGTGAAAATCCGTCTGAATTCGTATAAAATGGTAACGAAAACGACGGTATTTTCAAGATTACTTGAAAACTACTGAACCGATTTCAAAATTTCAAAAAACGGGACCAACTTGGGAACAAATTTCATGTTATAACGTTTGAATCATTTCGATCGGTTTAACCGTCTTCAAGTAATCGGTGTACATACATATAAAAAAAAATATACGCGACGAATTGATAACCTCCTCCTTTTCAAATTTTTGAAGTCGGTTAACCTCCTTTTCAAATTTAGCCGTCTTCAAGTAATCGGTTACATCATAAAGTTAATATTACCTAGCGGAATAGAGTAACAAAGGGCTGAGCAAGCGAGATGTCACTAATCAGCAACAATGTGTGATAAAAAGAGATGCGTGATTATGTAGTGCAGAACTCTTTTTCGCAACTGATTGACAGTTTGTCAGCCCTTATCAGCCCGCTGAGAATTTGAGTTCTGAAAATATTTTCGATTTTTCTTGAAATCGTGGACATTTTTGCGAAATAATGCTTTGGAAACATGGTGTCCTGTTCAGTGATTGATTGTTGTACAACACATCGAAATAACCCAGAAAAATGTTAATTCTACAGGTAAATTATTCCAAATCGACCCCGCCTAACTTTGTGTTTATTTTTGCCAATACGTTTCGAAATTTTAGCACTGAACGAGAAAAAATATTTCCAGATGCGAGGGGTTAAGTGGATTTTGAAAAAATCTGCAGTTCCATCTAAGTTTGTTCCGGTAAGCATTAATAAAATGATACTATAAAATAATAATACTATTTTATTTCTAAGTAAGTATTACAACTGCAATTTCAGCTTCACTTTTAATAGCAGCAACTTCACTAACTCACTCAATAGCCACTCATTTCTGTCTTTGTTACAGGTCAATATAAAGCCTAGACGCACAGTATCGTCCTACGTTTATAGAGATATTGTATCAGAGGCATTCACATATGTACCAACCTCATCGAATTCTAGATCTACACCTCCGCTATTGCAACAGTCACCACCATCGACTTCTTTCCGACCAGAATTGACGCCAAGGAAAAAGAAGCCCAAAAATAAATGCCATTTTCGCAATCAACATCCTATAAAACCTCAATAATGACATACATGATTGATTAATTGATGATTTTTTCGGTTCATTTATCCCCTAAGGGGTTGAGTTTATTTGTTTGTTTATTTACGTTACATGCAATACAAGTTTATTTGTTTTTAGAAGTATTTCTACGAAGTTTCATTTCAACATGTGTTAATGTAAATGATTTGAAATATCTTCTTATATTTTTTTATGTTAAATATATGATTTTTAATATCTTCTGATCTTTTTCTAATAGTCATACTTCATTTCAGAATCGTAATTTTAGTACACCCGTGCAAAATTCTATCCCATTTATTTTGAATCTATGGCTGTTAATTAGGGTCGGGTTATCACTCGTCAGTTGATTACATCACTGAGACTTATACATAAAAAAAATACACACACAAATGTAAATCAATTTCGGTTTCGATTGACAGCTCATGTTTGTTCCTCTATTCCCTAGGTATATTAACTTTATGGTGTACATACATATAAAAAAAAATATACGCGACGAATTGATAACCTCCTCCTTTTCAAATTTTTGAAGTCGGTTAACCTCCTTTTCAAATTTAGCCGTCTTCAAGTAATCATACATATAAAAAAAAAATATACGCGACGAATTGATAACCTCCTCCTTTTCAAATTTTTGAAGTCGGTTAACCTCCTTTTCAAATTTTTTAAGTCGGTTAAAAATCTTGAAATTTTTGCAAGTTTTTTTCAGTTATTTTAAAATATGATTAAAACAAGGTCGTTAAGGTAATGTACAATTTGGATTGTAGGTATACTAGTTTTTGAGTTGTTCTACAAAACGAGGACAAATTCATTGCTCTACATTTTTTAGTTGCTATTGTTGCACAAAAGGACCCCGTCGTGGGCCGGTCGCGTAGCGTAAAACGCTAGTTTTTTTATTTACATTCTCTTTGGCGTAGCGCAGCTAGTCAGATTAGTTTCCCTAGTAATAGGGGAAGAGTGTTATGTGTTCAGGATTCATGTATGTTTGTGGGTATGTGAGTTTCTTTATTCCACCATAACTTCTAAATGCCTGAAATGATTTGGATAAATGGGGTATCGTTAGAATCCTTACAACATCCCGAGTGACACTAGCTATATTTTTTTTAGAAAAAATCAATATGGCTACTGTACGACGCCATTTTCAAATGCGAAAAAAATTTTTTTTTCTTCTATTATTACAATATGGGCATCAAATGAAAGGCCTTGATGAGCACATTCCAAACTATATAATATGTCACTAAAATGTGTGAAATAAAAATAAATAAATTAAAAAAATATTAAAAACACGACTGCCCTGCCAAAACGAACTAAAAAGTTAAACAACAAGTGTCATTGCAGTCGGGGGACCTCTTTGATCAAAAATTGTTCCATGATAAGGTCCCCCGACTGCAATGACACTTGTTGTTTAACTTTTTAGTTCGTTTTGGCAGGGCAGTCGTGTTTTTAATATTTTTTTAATTTATTTATTTTTATTTAACTAACAACCATATCAATTCATCGTTTATTTAATTACTTAAAAGTTATTTGTTATACAAGTGACCAAAGTCAATTTGTGCTGCTGCGATTTAAAGACACGAGGCAGAACAAAACTTTGGTATCGTGTTAAACATACAACTTTTCACCTCTACCAGTGAAAAATGTGTTCTAAGGAAAACCTTAAAGGAAAATTAAAGTGAAAATAACTGTTCTTACCTAAAAAGGTAACAACAGTTATTTTCACGTAACTTTCCTGGTAAAAAGTTAAATTCAGCATTAAAAACTTTATCTCTCAACTCTTTTGGAGTTAGGGTACCCTTCGGAGCAATGCGGCTTGCGGCCCACGCAGCCATGCGGCTGCACTTTGAATTATATGAATGTATGGAACCCTTTCCAAACGATGCGTCACGGCCGCATGCGACACGGTGCGGCTTCCGATGCAAAGTACAGCCACGTGCGGCATGACGCAAGCCGCAAGCCGCATTGCTCCGAACTCAGAAGGTTATTTTTAAGAAAACTATTTCATCGCTGGATGCACAATTTTTTGTAGTAAATCACAAAAATAGTTCAATCAAACCACAGGCCATACAACAAACACTGTGGAACAAACCTATGCTGAAAAATAAAATATTTATAGTGTAAAGAGAAAAGTGGATTCCCGACATTTTATTTTACGTTGTGCTTTCTCTTATTTATTAATATCCCATCCTATTTATGAATATAATTACATTCATAAAACACAAATTTGTTATTAGGTGTATTTAGTTATTGTTTCTTATTTTATTTTCATACATGCGACCTCATTTCATCCATACTCTTTATTTCGAACCATCAACCTTCTTTTTCAACAATCCTTGTTTAAAACTCCTTGGTATACTTATCCGTCCCCTTTTTAATATACTATATCATAGCCTTCTATATCTTCCAAGCCATGAAGTGAGCAGAACGGCAACATCGCATGTGGTCAAGCACAGTAGTTTAATATTATTTTAATAATTTTTTTTCCTATATTATCTATGTTAGAACTAGTTGTAAATTGTGATGTAAGATTATTTCAATAAAGAGTTTATATTTATTATTATTATTTATTTATAGGACATACGGTTTGAGTCAAATTATTTGAACTTTTCGGGGGTCTTTTAGTACGATGAGCATTTTGATCTAAGCCTCTCCTAGCAATAAATCTTACATCATTGGAAAGGTCTTTAAATTTGAAACACTTTATACACAACAATAAACGTCAACTATTAGTACTTTGAGAGTTATAACGCTCTGAACTTGACCATTTTTTTTAACATTAATGACCTAAAACTCCGAAAATACTCATAATTAAGAAAGTATGTTTGCAGCAAATATTTATCATATGAAAACCTTTCTAATGATATATCATTTATTGCTAGAGGTGGGGTAATTCAACTCCCATGGACAATAAACCACTTTTATACTTTAATAACCTTTAACTCCAAAAGTATAAACAATTGATATAAAGTATATTAACAGCAAATATTTGTCTTTAAAAGACCTTTCTAATGATATATCAGTTATTGCTAGAGGGCATTTTAATCAACTCCCTGCTGAAGAAAATCAACAAAAAAGATGACATCTTTGACAGCCATTTTTTCCGAGTTAACATTGATATTTTTCTTATTGTTTAATATACAAAGCATTTCAATAAAGGAACTAAATTATTTTCATATTTTTAACCTCACACGATTGCTAGGAAAAAAAATTACGACCTCTTAAAATTGAAATATTCCCATACATTTAGTATGGAGACTGGCCGACGACATGACCACGAACTGACAGTAACAGACGTTGCCAAACTTATGTTCACGGCTTGCAATTAAAGAAGGCTATGACTATATCCATAAACTTAATATCCACTGGAATAGACGAACAGAGTTCACTTGGCTGCGAAACTAAAAGTGAGATGAGCCAGTGCTTGTAAATATGTAAACGTGTGCGTGAATTTAGAGATGCACTGAAGTCCATTTTAGGTTATCGATAACCATAATGTATAATTGCTCTAATAAATAAAACACAAACAAGATTTTGAACAATTTTATTTAAATAATTTCTTAAGGTCTCCTTTGAGGCTCCCTGCTTATTTACTTATGACATTTATCCAGTTTAATTTAATCACTGGATTTACAGAAAACCTGGAAATAATTGTTAAATTAGTACTTAAGTTGGTATAATTTACCATTTGAAAACTGTCGGTTACAAGCAGCTTTAAATAAAATTATCAGTGTTCACAAAGACAAACAAAGTTATATTGGAAATCATCGACATGAGTATCGATATCGATAATTTTTGATCAATATCTACGCCTTATTTTCTCAAGTTCACGGACATAATATCTTTTTATCTAACACATAATGTTTAGAAATCAGCCTTTATTTAGAAAATAGGCGTTTAATAGCATCATATTAGTATATAACTTAGTGTGTTTGGGAATATATTCAACTAAAATATGAATTATGAAAATGGTAATAGTACAATCATATTTACCTGTGAAATGAGTGTTTATTTGGGTTATTGTCGTAAGTAACATTACAATCCAGTACAAAACACGACACCATTATTGATTTATATAGCTTTGAGAGCCAAACCGACCCGATCGCGATCAAAATTACAAAATAATCTTGTTGACGCTTTTCACCAAGGTGATAAACAATGATAAATGAAGTCAAACCAGGTTCAGCTGTCAGTTTCTTTTTACTCTTTCTCGCACATAGCATAAGCCGTAAGAATCGGTTTCTCACTCGCACCTTTGTCCGTCTACTTGAGCATAGCGAAAATTTTTCTAAGTCTATGACTATATCCATAAACTTAAGAAAATTTTTCTAAGTCTATGACTATATCTATGTTATCCGTGTATTATTATTTTTTACTTTCAATCCGTGTATGACGTCATAAAGCTATCTATCTATCTTTTTCTACATATCAATTTTAACAAGTATCATCCTTGTTACTCTATTTTTTTTACTCTATTTTTTAATTATTTCAAAATATGGAGTTAGAATTTAAAAACACGCTTCGCCCCACTCTGGCAGCAAAAGTCGATTTTGCTGCGAGTTTTTACGCGCCAAAAGCGCCCTTTTCGTGCTGAAAAGAGAGGTGAAAATAATGTTTTTGCCAAATACCCTCCTTACTTTTGGTTCTGTAACTATATCTGGTGGAAAGTAAAAATGCTGACATACCTAAGGACCTACCTTAAATCGGGAATTATTCCTTTAAGATACACTTTCATCGTACATCCACTTTTCGGAATGGTAGTGTTCATTATGGAGAATGCTTTAAATTATAAATCTATGAATTGACCTTTCTCTTCACCTATATCCCAAGTGACCCGTTTTACCACACCGGTGTGACTACGGGGAAATAAGTTTTGAAACCTACATTTTATTACAAATCCGGAATTTGTCCTACAAAATAATCACGTTATTTACAAATTGAAGCTTCATCAATTAATCATCTTATGGCTTCATTCTTGTTGAGGCTGATAAACTACACTGAATCATGAGACGCATCGCAAATAGTTGCTATTACACGCATTAAAATTGCAAAATCGTCATCCGAGCTGTTGCATAAACGGGAGAGTCAATTTCTAGGGTTCCGCACTCAAAGGGTAAAAACGGGACCCTATCAAAGACTCCACTGTCCGTCTGTCTGTGTGTCATCTGTGAAATTTTCAATTGTCTAGCTATCACGGTTCATGAGATACAGCCTGCTAGGCAGGCGCCTAGCATGACCGATTTATATCGCGTGATATAGCATTTTATCGACACTCAACTGTCAAACTTCTTTGTCTTTTTGACAGTTAAACGTGATAAAACGCTTTATCACGCGATATAAATCTGTCATGCTAGGCGCCTGCCTAGCAGGCTGTATCTCATGAACCGTGATAGCTAGACAATTGAAAACTTCACAGATGATGTATTTTTGTAGTCGCTATAACAACAAGTGTAAAAAACAGAGTAAATGAAATATTTAAGAAGGCTCCCATAAAACAAACGTGTTTTTTTTGCCGTTTTTTGGTTCGGAACCCTTCGTGGGCGAGCCCGATTCGCACATTCGAGGCCGGTTTTTTCTAGTACTTATCTTAATATAAAAATTGCATTGAGAAAAATTCGAAAATTTTATAATGTTGCATATTTTAACGGAGGTTTAACTATAACGGAGGGGTCCACATTTTTTTCTTCTCTTTATTAGGGTCAACTAACAACCACATATTAATAAACTATAATAATAAAATATTTTCTTAGGTAATTTAAACAAATATGCAGTCTTACTCGTTAACCACATGTTACTATTATCTGCTTTAAAGTAATAAAATATACTTTGATCCAGATAATCTGGACCCCACGAAAAAGTAAAACCTCCGATAGTAACTAAAACTAGTAACCAGGCAGTCACACCGAAAGCTATCACTGGCATCCCTAGATCTCGTTTAGAATTCTGTGTGGGTACGTATTCTAAAAAAATATTCAAATAAATAACTGGCAACAACTTCCACAAATGGTGGTAGAACTCACGAGATGTCTATGCATGCACCGTCCGCCCGCCCCCAAATAAATGTATATGCAATACCTATGAAAACACATTTTAATGCAAAAAGCTGCAGACACTGGCTGAAGGTACACCCTACACCAACGACATGACTTTTGCCCACATAGCGCACTATCAGGGCTACGGCCCAATAGCTCTAATTTTCAACGATAAAACCAAAACAAAATCGTCGCCTTTTCCTTTTCCGTTTCGTTAAACATACAGAAAAAGATTTGCTTTGTTTGATATGTTTTGTCGAAATTGTTGAATCGTCAAATAACTCAATAGTCAAACGTTCGCTGATCAATAAAGAAAAACTATTATAGTAAAAATAACTCAGAAAATCACATTAATTATTCTTAGAAAACAAAAAGCTGTGATATATTTTTGGCTCACAATGATTATTCAATACAGAACGACCCCTTTCATTGAATCGACAAGGGTAGCACAGCACACATTTAATTTGCAGATTCAAAATCAAAACGGTATGTTCAACAAACGCATTGATTTGTTCATAAAAATGAACATGCAACATAATTATTAATCAAATACAAATTTATTAATCGAGTACATATCCGCTTTGTGATTTAGCCGTACTTATGATACCTACTTATAAGTCCAACTCACTTCAATATCATTTTTCCATCCTTTGCGATCAAAAATTTAATTTCTATCTGTTCTGTTCCAACACGTAATATTTCTATCTGTAACACGTAGATACGAGGGCAGAAGGTTCTTTAAAGTCGTGCCAATTGCAGACAAGATGACTGAAAGTCATTTGTTGTGGTATGGACATCACATGATGAGGCGGGATGAACACACATTGTAAGCTTTGACAATCCCAGATTCAAAGAGAAAGGGCAAAGGCCGCCCACAGACTACGTGGTGGACAACCGTTGCAAAGGATTTAGAACAGACCCAGTTTGATAAATGTACAACCAAGGACAGACTATCTTGGCGCCTTAAAGCGAGCTGTCCCCAAATAATGAGAGAAGGCACGGAAGAAGAAGAAAACTCGTCGGTATGGAAATAAATACTGAAAATCCTGCTCTACAACGACAGATTTTTGTAGCGCTCAAGTGTTGTTTCAAATGCCCGTCACTGTTGGCGCTGTAGGATCATTGTCTTGGACAAATAAACCACAGTCCAAGGCCCTTGTACTCAACAAGGGCTTGGACGGTGGTTTATTAGTTAGTTGTTGGTTGTATGTATACCCTTACCTACGTAACAATACATAGATTTGGTCCGTCTTTATTAGAACCCTTCAACATTTTTTAAGTTTGTGTATTACATACCTAGATACCATTATTTAGTGAAAGAGCAGTGGTGTAGTAATATGCTGTTCATAAACTATTTTCATATAATAAGTAGGTGATCATATACATAATTATCATTGTTTTCTTTGTTTTGAAAACGTTCCGGACTACAGCTGGGCCACAAAAAAAAAAGTTGGAAATCTGACTTTTTGACTATGCCATGATGAAGTCGATAATTTGTCGGAATTTGTCGCCAAAAACCAGAATTTGTCGGTCTTGCGTTTAGGAGATACGTGTGGCTCAGCTGTAGAGACGTCTCTACAGCTGGGCCACACAGATCTCGAAAACGGAAGGTCGTAGCGAAAATCTGATTACTCGTATGTGTAGCCGGTAATTTGTCGGATTTTGTCGCCAAAAACCAGAGTTTGCCGGTCTTGCGTTTAGGAGATATGTGAGGATACGCTGTGGAGACTTTTCTACCTGGGTCTTGAGAAAGGAAGGTCATAGCGAAAATCTGATAACTCGAGTGTGTAGCCGTTAGTTTGTCGGAATTTGTCACCAAGAATCAGATTTTATCGATCTTGCGTTTAGGAGATATGTGAGGATATGCTTACGACCTTTCGTTCTCGAGATCCAGGTAAAAATGTCTCCACAGCGCATCCTCACATATCTCCTAAACGCAAGATCGATAAAATCTGATTCTTGGTGACGAATTCCGACAAACTAACGGCTACACACTCGAGTTATCAGATTTCAGCTATGACCTTCCTTTCTCAAGATCCAGGTAGAAAAGTCTCCACAGCGTATCCTCACATATCTCCTAAACGCAAGATCGACAAAATCTGGTTCTTGGTGACAAAATCCGACAAACTACCGGCTACACATACAAGTAATCAGATTTTCGCTACAACCTTCCGTTTTTGAGATCTGTGTGGCCCAGCTGTAGAGACGTCTCTACAGATGAGCCACACGTATCTCCTAAACGCAAGATCGACAAAATCTGGTTCTTGGTGACAAAATCCGACAAACTACCGGCTACACATACAAGTAATCAGATTTTCGCTACGACCTTCCGTTTTCGAGATCTGTGTGGCCCAGCTGTAGAGACGTCTCTACAGCTGAGCCACACGTATCTCCTAAACGCAAGACCGACAAACTCTGGTTTTTGGCGACAAAATCCGACAAATGACCGGCTACACATACGAGTAATCAGATTTTCGCTACGACCTTCTGTTTTCGAGATCTGTGTGGCCCAGCTGTAGAGACGTCTCTACAGCTGAGCCACACGTATCTCCTAAACGCAATACCGACAAATTCTGGTTTTTGGCGACAAATTCCGACAAATTATCGACTTCATCATGGCATAGTCAAAAAGTCAGATTTCCAACTTTTTTTTTGTGGCCCAGCTGTAGTCCGGCACGTGTTTTGAAAGTAAATAGTTATAGCTACATACTAGTTAATATTTTCTAATACTTAGTGCAGGCCTACTATTCTCTTTGTTCTCAATAACGTTTCTTTGGAGGAAATATTGAACTTTGTTTTTCTATGTAGTTCCAAAGATTTATGGATAAATCATTTTTTTAAGTACTTATAACATTTTATAGATACCTTTTTATCGACGTATCAAAATACGAGTAAGTTTGTATGTAAGTTTTTATGTACATAAAGTATTTCGAGTCTTTTTCACAACAAACATAATATCTTAAGTCGGTAATCTTCTTCTCCTTTGTTTTACACCCTAATTTATTTTATTGACCGAGCGAGCACGAAGTGCGAGCGAAGCGTCTCTGCTTCAGCTTGGGCAAAAATTCTTTCGTATGTCTGTATGTTCTCTTCTACAGGTCGCATTTCTTAACCGATTCTCGTGAAAATTTGTGAGCAGGTTCGAAAATTGTATAGAATTTTTTTGTCGAGCCAGATTTTTTTAATTTTTCAAAATGGCGGAGATATGTAAAAAAAAACAGGTTTTACGGCTTTCCAGCGCTGTCTGTTCTCCTCTACAGGTCGCATTTCTCAACCGATTCTCGTAAAATTTTGTGAGCAGGTTTGAAAATGATATAGAATTTTTTTGTCACGCCAGTTTTTCGATTTTTTTCAAAATGACGGAGATATGTAAAAAAACATATTGCAGTCCAGCTTTCCGGCTCTGTCTTTTCTCCTCTACAGGTCGAATTTCTCAACCGAATTTCGTGAAATTTTGTGGGCAGGTTCGAAAATCATATAGATTTTTTTAAATTGAGACAGTTTTTCTAAATTTTTCGTAATGGCGGAGATATGTAAGAAAAATGTATTTCAGTCCGGCTTTCTGGCGCTGGATGTTCTCCTCTACAGGTCGTATTTCTCAACCGATTCTCGTCAAATTTTGTGAGCAGGTTCGAAAATTACATAGAATTTTTTTGTCACGCCAGTTTTTTGAAATTTTTCATAATGACGGAGAAATTTAAAATAAACATATTTCAGTCCGACTTTCCAGCTGTCCCTTTTCCTCTACAGGTCGCATTTCTTAACAGAAGATTTTGAAGATTCTCGTTAAATTTTGTGAGCAGGTTCGATAAATATTGTTTTTTTTATTAGCCAGTTTTTCTAAATTTACCAAAAAATCACTATTTCGAAAAATTATTAAATTTAGAAGCGCCATCTAGCTGCGAATATACCTACCAAATAATACCAAACAGCACGTACCTACTACGTGCTTTGAAAAGCTCGTGAACAGTGTGGGAAAAAGGGGTGGCGACATCTTTTAGATTATTTTTAATAACATTCAATTTGAGCTACTTTTTAACGCGAGGTCTACAGCTCACGGAGCCACTAGTTTTAACAACAGTGTTAATATCATATCAGTATGAGTAAACAAAAAAAACCGCATCTAAAAAAAATAAGTGTGGGAGCGACGATGTCTCAGACAGGCACACACAGACTTATAACACTCCTTTTTATGCGTCAAGGGTTAAAAATGGATACCAGGTAGCGATATTACAAATGCCTGTGGGGTACAGACACTGCCTGCTCTGTACCGCTCTGGGTTTTTCAAATTAATAACGTCGAAAAAGCCAGTGTGTTTCAGAGCACCGCTTGCTCTGTATCACGCGGGGTTTTTCAACAAAAAAAATAATAATATCATCCTAGAAAGCCTGTGGAACACAGACACCTTGCGCTGTGATCCACAGTGATTTTCTAAATATATAGGTAAATACCCCGAGCGATACAGACGCGTAAGGCACTAAGTATCGTGAAACTTGGATATTAAACTAAAATATCAAATCTCTCTTATCAAAAAAACTTTTAACTCCTAGGTAGGTCCTTTTAGAAAGAAATCCCCAAAGAACAGCTGTTTTATCGTAATTTGCAAAATTTCTCGAAAACGGCATAGCACAATCAAACTTTTCATTTTACCTACCTTACCTAAAAATGTGTGTAATGCGTGTAGGGAATTGAAAATATCCTACCATAAATAATATTAATTGAGAGTTTTACAAAAAATGATATTTTTATAAAAGAAAAGTATTTTGTTAGTTTTCGCAATTTCCGAGTGCAATAACTAACAGCCGAACGTTATTTCATTTTTTTATTTCGTTTGATAATGTTTGTACCTACAGTCAACAGCACATCAGATTTAGACTATAGGTACTTGACCTTGTGACCGCCTTTATGCCGTACGTTATAAAAGCTGTTTTGCAGTTCAACTGTTTAACTTAACGTGCTGTCTTGTATACCCACATCAAAGAGTACTTTTGTAATATAGGAAATAAAGAATCTTGCTGGCTTTTTCTGTTAACAAGAAAATTATAATCACTGATAATGTGTTTTTTTGTCTTTTTTGTAATATTCTTTATTTATAACAAAAATATTAATGAAAAAATATAAATCGAAATAAAAAACCAAATATTACTTATGTCAGATTAGTGATACAATAAAACATAATTAGGTATTGTTTATTAATTATCCAAGAAACTTGAAAATGCGCTCTATCAAGCTACCGCTCGCGACGTTCTTAGGAACCAAAATCTCCTATATTTTAATCCAGGTTAAAAAAAAAACTATCTGTGTGCCTTTCATCCCAATCCATCCCATTTAGCATAGCCTGCCATTTTTATGGGTTTAAGAGAAAAAATATTTTAACATACACAATAAATTAATATTAATAGTAGGATAAACTAAAAAAAATATATCACTTTAAAAAAATATCGCTAGTATGACTATAAATCACTATTTTAATATTCTACATAATTTACCGAAACATGAAGAAGGAATACTTTAACCACAACTGTAATTTTCTGAATTGTCTGTGTTCCACAGGCTTTTTACGGTGATATTATTAAATTTTTAGTCGAAAAACCCCGCGCGCTCCAGAGCAAGCGATGCTCTGAAACACACAGGCTTTTTCTAACGTTATTAGTTAGAAAAAACCAGAGCGGTACAGAGCAGGTAGTGTCTGTACCCCACAGGCATTTCTAATATCGCTACCAGGTAGACAATTTTGAACCTACTTGAACTCTTGCTTCCGACAGGCTGATCCTCAGCGCGACTTCTTCTCTCAGGAACACATCAGGGTAATGCGTCTTCTGGAATAGTGACTCCAGCTCGCTCAGCTGTTGAGGAGTGAAGGTAGTCCTGTTCCGGCGCTGGCGACGCCTTCCAAACATATACTCCGTGAGTAAATCTCCGGGGAGAGGAGATAAGTACGGGCCGGCCATTCTGAATAGGTCTTTACTTAATTTTCTACAAGTGATTAAATTAGAATCTCGCAAATTTTCATGTTGTTCAACGACACTTCACATTAGTCATCAAGGTTTCAATAATGAAGTCACTTCCTATCTAAACGTATACGTACAGACCATTGTGTATAAAACTTATTCAAGTCTTATGAGTTGAAGAACTTATTCATTTTCTAAAGTCTTATGATGCGAATAGAGACCTATCGAAAAGTTCCCGCGGAAACACAAACTTTGGGGCATAAGAAAAGTTACTGCACCCAATGCGATCTCAACAGTACTGCATGGCTTTGCAAAAATACATCGTTGAAAACCCCCCTGGCTCCACCCCTAAGTAACAGAATAGGGCGCCCTGATTGGTCACCTCCCGTAGGGGTTGGAAAATTCAGCCAATCGGCAGCGGTTTCCACGAATAGCATTTAATAGGTGTAGATTAAGTTATGGCGTATGAGTAAATATAAATTGAGTATAAATGATAAGGTGATAAATTCAATAAATTGTTTGGAGTTTTGGTAAATTTCAAAAAGGTAGAAAATGTCTTTTCATTCTTCCAATAATTGCAAAACACTATTCAATAATAACAAAATTAAACTTAGTTAATCGTTTGTTATTTTAGATAATTAATATGATAGAAAAAATTGTGAATGCCTAAAATATAAAAATTCTATACTTTTTAAATTACTCGTTCATTTTTAAGTGCGAAATGGTTAAAAAAACAGCGTTACAAAAAGGATCGTTTTATCTTCTTGTTTTTAAAAGTACAACTTTTCAAGTATCCAAAGTAAAATTGTTTAGCAAAATTAAATATGCCAACCAGTAAAATAAGAGTAAAACTAAACTGAAATTCAGCAAAAATAATAATTAAATATAATAATTACACAATCTACAGAGTATCCAAACATAATTTTAATTGTTAATTGTCATGCTTAAATTAATAAGTCACATGAAATAAAGGACATTTAAAAGTTCATATTGATTAATCATACTATATATTGTAAGATATTTGCATTTGTGCAGTATATTCCTATCAATAAAATAATAATATTATAAATAATTATAATGTTCCGGTTAAGAATAGGACTGTCCCATCTCATCCCGTGGGTATCGTAGAAGGCGATAGAGGGAAGTTTTAGGGACCCGGTGCAGACCATCGCACAAAGGGTCACTCGAATGGCAGCGAGGAAACTGTCAACAACAGCATTCCCAAGGAGGGTTGGTTGGCGCCGGCGGCCGATCGTAAAACTTTGCCAAAACCTAATGCAGTATGAATTACATGCTACGCCGACCCCAATAGTGGTCGTTCTACGAGCGCAAAATTTTATTTTGTGTAGAGCACTACAAATAAATTGGGATAAGGACAGGAGGATGATGAAATAATTATAATGTACTTAACTCGCTTTGAAAACCGCGATGCGATCCTAATTTTCTATTTTAGAGTAACTATAATTAACTCAAGTCAAAACATTATATTCGTTCGAATATTAGTGGGGCATACCTACATGGGTCGATTTTCCGGGCAATTGCTAGGCGATAGTTTTTATTGAGAATCGCTTGTCAAACCGATTCACAAAACCTAATTTCAATGAGGTGGCGATTCGATTTTACAAGCAATGGTCGATAAAACGACTATAAAGTCGCCTAGCAAGTCGTCCAGAAAATCATTCCGTGTGAACATCGGATGATTTTCTGGACGATATTCTTTATCGCTTACGGGGCATTTGTCCCACAAGGCCAAGTTAAAGTAAGCAAGAATTTATAAAACAGAATTTATTAAACTTGTCCATCAATATTTTGTGATTGACACAAGCTTGAGACATGTACCTACTCGTGGTTAATCATCTATTACTTATTTTGAAGTTCTAACAATACGGATTCATACATCCAAATCTGTTCAGGCGTTTAGAAGTTATGGTGGAATAAAGAAACTCAATCATGTCATCAATATCAATTTTATCATGTCAATCATCAACACAATACATTCTTCTTTTTTTGGGCAGTCATATTAGAAGTGATTCAATTATCACTTTAACTTAGTAAGGTCGTGTTTAAACGACGTGCCCAAGAGCTAGCGTTCAAACAAATAGGATGCCATTTAAGTTGAGAGACAGCAACCTTAGCAGTGCAACGCAGTTATTGATTCAATTAGATACCTCAAGAATTTTATATTCATAGTCTTTCACATACACCTATCATGCGACAATATTAAAACTGTTTAGTTTTTTTCTTTCATCTACAAAATCGTTTTATTGATTGTATCAATTTTATTTAGGTATAAAAATAAATTCCTGAGATACCTTCACTACAAGTCATTTTAGAGACAAAAAGAGTATAATATCTGAAAAAAATAAAGATTTTTTTATACACGAGCCATTGAAAAAAACAGTATTTAAATCTGATAATGTGGCTTAACTAAAAAAACCGGCCAAGTGCGTGTCGGACTCGCGCACGAAGGGTTCCGTACCAAAAACGGCAAAAAATCATGTTTGGTGTGTGGGAGCCCCCCTTAAATATTTGTTTTATTCTGCTTTTAGTATAGCGGCAACAGACATACATCATCTGTGAAATTTTCAACTGTCTAGCTATCACGGTTCATGAGATACAGTCTGGTGACAGACAGACAGACAGACAGACGGACAGCGGAGTCTTAGTAATAGGGTCCCGTTTTCACCCTTTGGGTACGGAACCCTAAAAAGGATCGCCAAGATAGCTCTTAAAGTAAATTGTATTTTGCCCAAAAATTTGACAAATCTCATTAATTTTATAAGTTTTTAACAGATTTTTTAAACTGCAATGTTTCTTAACTTTTTGTTACTTCACTTTTTATGTTGCCGTAGTAAAACAACATAAAAAATGCAAAAGTTATTAATAAATACATTAATGTATCAATGCCCAACAATAAAAATCTATTGTACCTATGTGTTTTATTTTCCGGGCCTTGATGGGTTAAAGTTCATTGAATTATTTATTCGTACTAAACTGAAGATTATGTAAATAACCAATGAAAGCTGCAATAAGTGACATTAGTGACTAACATACCATGATGACACAATAAATGCGGCGCTCGGCCCGCGCTAAGTGCGTTGTGGATGGGAGTTAGTGATCACGAGGAGCAAATGAATACGCCCGCCCGCCTAACCGTATCAGGGCTGACACTACGACTAAAATTTATTTTAAGATATGTTAATGATTGGTTTAGTCACAGACATTATTGTTGTGTGGCCTGTGTTTGGTATAAAATAATAGGAATTAGAGCATGAAATTGCTGTTTTTTATAGCATACAGAGGCTCTCATATCTTCTATGATAATAAAGATTATGCTTCAGTTACTTTTTATTATTTCAAACTAGCGGCCGCCCGCGACTTCGTATCCGTGGAAAGGTTTTTTTTGCTATCCCTCGGGAACTATACATTTTTTCGGGATGAAAGGTACCCTATGTCCTTCTCTATAACCCTGACAATGTGTATGCAAAATTTCATGATGATCGGTTCAGTAGTTAGGACGTGAAGGCGTAACAAACAAATAAACAAACAAACGGAGTTTCGCATATATAATACTCTAGCGACCGCCCGCGACTTCATCTGCGTGGATATTATTTTGTCTATCCCTCGGGAACGGTTCCTTTTTTCGGGATGAAAGGTACCCTATGTCCTTTTCTGTACCCCTGAGAACGTGTATGCAAAATTTCATGATGATCGGTTCAGTAGTTACGACGTGAAGGCGTAACAAACAAACGGACTTTCGCATTTATAATATTAGTAAGGATTAGTAAGGATAATGATCATGACGACCCGCAATCAGCAATAAAAATATTTCTGATTGGGTTATTTTTAATTGGGTGACTGGAGATAATAAAGAGCGACTGTTAATGGGATACTTAAATACTAAACCCGGCAGCGGTTTATTTTGTTGGCGACAAAAGAACTAAACGGACGACAAACTGTTGATAACAAAAAATACGTATAACGAGCAACTACATGTGGGAGATAAATAATTGAAATCGTTAGCAGAAATGATCACTTAATTTGTTGTAACTTAGCCGATACTTATTTTTTTTCACTTAACACTATTATGTAGCATCAGTTAGCTGAGTGTTTAAACATTTGTGCATAAAAGTTTTAAAACATTGGCGTTCATTGATTGTTAAAAAAATTAAGACAACGTTAATATAGACAATGCAAATTCTTTAAAATTCTTCATTAAAAATGGCAATTTCATGCTTAAAACCCTAATATTTGAAAGTAAAAGCTTATATTTAGGTCAAATTAGTTGAATTTATTTTGTTAAAAGAGAGTTACCTTCTCAATAAAAAATCTTTATTCAGTTCAGGCTGATTACAAACTTATAAGCTTAATAATCAAATCATCAATTTGAAACGGTGGCTACAAAAAAGTAAGTATTACATAACTTAGGCGGAATGCTCACCTGCCCCGAGTAGTTATAGTAAATAAAAGTATAATGTATTAAATTGACGTTTTAAAACTCGAAAGGCTCTAATTTTCTATGGTTTGCGAGATCTAATGACAATACTCCATATAATGATTCTAATTTGGGCAAGCAGAGGTGTGTTCGTGTGCTTAACCCCTAAACAAACGAATATAATATAAAAATCTGTTAAAACCTGTTTTGCCAGCCCTAGCGTCGCCGAGTCGGCCAGGCGCCCGCACCCGCCCACCACAACGGCGCTAAACGAGTTTCCGCAAACATTTTAATGAATAACACCTCCCCACCGCCCCCTACCGGCTGCAATGCGCTAATTAAACATTCGAGCCATATTGTTTCGTTACGATGCGGCGGCATTTCGTACCGAGCCCCTAATGAGTTTACACAGATTAAAATACTTGTAAGCTACGAATTAATGTTGTGGTGTATGCGTTATTATTATATTAGGTAATAATTATACATAATATGTGTTTATTTTAATACTCCGCCATTTCTCAACCGATTTTCGTGAAATTTTATGAGCAGGTTCGATAATTAAATTAATGAGGTCTACAGCTCACAGAGCCACTAGGCCTACTAGTACTACATATAGGTAATAGTAGGCTAAAGTATAGTATTAAAGTATCACGTGTTAATATAATTTGGTAATTGTAAACCAATTGTTTTAGAAACTATATTTATCTTCATAATAAAGATATTCGTATCACTTCACCAATAAATTTGTAAAACCCCTATTGTTACAATAGTTTCAATCACATAATCCCAAATCAATCAAACGAACAATAAAAAAAAAATAACGCGCGTCAAAATACGTTCGATAGCGTAATTTTGTACAGAAAATTTACAGCGCCATCTACATTTTCCTCTTCCATAGATACTCTATCGAATACTTTAACGCGCTTCTTTTTCTTCAATAGATGTCGTGCTAAGGGCACAGAACTACGAGGCTCGTAGCAAAAATGACTCCACAGTTTCGTAGCTCGTAGTCGCTCGTAGCACACTCGGCAATCAGAGTAATTAGTCGTGTGAGCGGCGCGGCGTAACCGGCCCCGACAGCTCTATTAGTTAATTAATCTTTTTTTCCGCGTTAAAATAGCATTTATAAGTGCGCCCCGTAAGCCGCTGGTTCCTGCCTCCCCTAGCAATCTAGGGTTGACAGTAGTACGATTTTTCCACTAATATTTTTGTGAATTTTGAAATTTTTACATTATAAGCATTCACAATGCTATTTTTATATTAAGCTAATAAATTTAATAGAAAAAATCGACTCACCCGTAGTAGCTCAGACGGGACTCGAACCCGCACCCTTGGGATTCCGGCCCAATGCACTGACCAATTATGCTACCGAGTCGCTAGTGGGAATGGCGAAATTTTCTAGTAATTTTTACGTTTTCGCTGTAATGTAAGCCAGCGTTATCTCATTAATGTGAATTACCTTCAACATTCGAATGCGACACCTTTACAGATGCCAGACAATCGAATAAGATGAAATAGTTATAAACTTAATATTTTTGTGAAATTTTACTCTCAGGGCATGTGCTTCAGTACATGCCGTATAGATATTTTATTTAAGTTTTGAAGCACAGTAGCTTAACGCATTCAGCCTGTGATTAAGACACTAATGCGCTAGGTTCGATCGGTTCGGTTACCAAAATATATTTGGAGCTCCCGTGCTTCAGCCTCTGATACCGTCTTCATTTTTAGTTGTTAATTAATCAAATAAAACACACTGGGTTCGCACGGTGGGTGGCCCAGCCTTATCAATTCATAAGCAAGGGTTGTGTCCCAACAGTAAGTCATTTAAGAATGACTGACGACAATATTGATGTGACAGTCAACAAAACGTTAGCATGTGACATCCCTGATGTGTGAGCTAACTGTGTTTGCTAGCGGTCGGACAATACAGTTGGCTTACAGTGGCGGACTAATCTATGCGCTTTCAGCGTAACTCTGTGATTAAATGGAAGTAATGGAAGCAATCACAGAGTTGTCCTCGTTAATATATACCTATATATCATGGAAATGGACCGTTATATTATTCATAATATTAATTCAACTGATATTTTTTAAATTATAAAACAAACTAGCGGCCGCCCGCGGTTTCACCCGCATGGTTCCCGTTCCCGTGGGAATATCGAGATAAAAAGTATTCTATGTTTTAATCCAGGCTATCTACTATCTGTGTGCCAAATTTTAACCAAATCCGTTCAGTAGTGTTTGCGTGATTGAGGAACAAACTTGGACGAATCAACCACTGGACACGTAACGTAAGAAAAATGTATGAAATCACGTTCAACCAATTTTTGCGGGGCGAGGGGGGATTACACTTGTCAAATAATGACAATGTTATAGGGTGATTTAGCCGGTTTTCGGCCATAGTTGCCGGCCAAATATTATGGATTGTGAAACTCGTACATTAATTCTTGGCCAGGCGGCCGAAAAGCAAATGACCTCCCAGAAATGCATTTCGTCACCCGGCCATCAAATTTAAATGTATCAGACTGAATACTTTACGCGTTTAAGTCAAAATAACAGTACTAAAACTAATTTACCATACTCACACTCAATTGCAAGAAGCTTCACTTTATATCTTCTTTAGCTAATGCCACTTTATCGCTAATGAAATCATTAACATAATGATTTCATTAGTTTGTTAATAATTATCGAGATATCGAGCGTGTAGTCTTGGAGTTGATATTTATCGTCATTCTGTCTCAAGAAATGAACTCATGGCCACAAAAAAAGAAATATTTGATTAATTAAAATAAATTTTCTGGTTAGTGGCTTAATAAAGTGAAAAGTAGCAAGGCATACGAACAGCTGCTGTTTACAAAAAAATAAAGCCAATATTTGGTCCATTTTTTTCTATTCAGACGTCTCTTCAATTTCAAAGCCATTATGATAGTA
Organism: Agriphila tristella; assembly: GCA_928269145.1. NCBI lineage: Eukaryota > Metazoa > Arthropoda > Insecta > Lepidoptera > Crambidae > Agriphila > Agriphila tristella. Next base: position 39,214,433 of record OV743431.1, read on the forward strand.
ACACAAGCTTTAGAATTTTAGATATACATATTATCTTATCACTCATTGCTGGCAGGCTGGCACTGACTTGCTCCTGTACGCGTATGGTCTACCCAGTGTGAGAAATGGAGACTGAATGACGCCGATATATATCGAGTGTGTAGCATCCCAGCCGATCCAAAATATTACTCGATATATATCGCGATAAATATTGCCGATAAATATCGAGCGTGTAGCATGCGCCATAGTATGGTTTGACTACTTATTTACCTAACCTTTGAATAAAAACTCAATATTTAAAACTGAATGTTTTTTTTATTTCTTAGTATACTTATATGTATAAGAGAAAAATCAACATCTACATACTAGGAGAATATTGTCACGATATTGTGTTTACAAGGGCTGATCGCACGATGTGAAATTGGTTTAATGGCCCGTCATCGACCCATTAAAAATTATTCCTTATTTCTTTCCTACAATACTTTAGTGAAACATTAGGATTTAAAGTGGCACTAAAAAGATAAAAATCTTTCTTGCAATTGAGTGTCAGTAATAAAAATTATGTGTATCAAACCGTAAACAACATTGTAACTTACCTTCCAAAAAACTCACATGCACAATTTTTTGCTACTTTAACGACACACCTACCGTTCAATTTTAGCCCTTCTTACCCACGACACTACCAAGGCGCACTACTGGTAGTGTCGTGGGTAATTTTTTTTCCCTTCTACACTACCGGCCCAGTAGTATCGTAGGTAAATAAATATATGCATTCCCCACGACACACTACCATTATAAACTTAATTAACTTCTTTAAATCACATTATCAAAGTACCAGGGTAGCATAGATTTAGAGGAGGTCAACATTTTTAAACATAATAAATTGTTGAAGTCCTTATCCGCGCGACCTTGAGCAAGTGAAGGAGGCCTGGTTATGTTTCCGAAATGGCCGAAAACCAAAGGGGGCCGGCAAACCGGCTAAGTCACCCTACTTTGTTTATATACCAAATTTTATTTATTTTACGGAAAATAGCTACTATAATAGGTTGAAATTGTGCTTATGCGTGAAAAGAAATATTTCTTGATTGCCCGCTATTTTGTTTGCTGAACAAGACGGAGCATTTTGCCCATTTTTGTACCAATGTTTCGCCACGAGCTCTAGCATAACACTGACAACGCAATATCGTTTACTGAGGCTATCGGTCACAGTAAGTGGCTAAGGGGTAAAGGCGAATATGGCTGTCATTTCGCGTCCAGTGGTTAATTCGTCCAAGGGAACAAACATCCAAACCCACAAACTTTCACATTTATAATATTAGTAGGATTACCTATTTGGGCATAAATTGATCGAGCAACACCTGTCGAAGTTGCCATTGATGTTTCTTTATTTATCAAACTTCTATTTCATGCTCCATGCTTAATCAAATGATGAAATAGATTTTTATAAGACTGAAAATTGAGAAATCAGGAACAATATCATTGAACTGGAATAGAAGACCCTTCTTGCTTATCAAGCCTAAAGTTCATGTTTATGCGTTTCCATACAAATCCTCCTTGATTCTTACCCCTTTATTTTTCACATGTAGATTATCTTCATGTCGTCAAAGAGTCGCAGGAAAGAACTTAGTGACAATAGCTGGTAGCTAGACGTATTAAACAAAACAGGCATTAATCAAAATACGTTAGGCATGCAGTCAAAAGGGGCTGCGACGGAGGACGCTCGCTTCCTTCCTTTGTCCGGAATCATCCGTTTTGTTTTAACACCCCTTTTAAGTTTCATACACTCATCTCATGTGCATGCCTCCTTTGCTGTAAAGGTGGGAGACACTGGGCTTCAGTCTCCTGGGTTACTACATATTTATTCTAGCGAAAAAATTACGGCTACTGTAGCATCGTAAATTTAACCGCCTCTGTGGTCTAGTGGTACCCACCCATGACGCAGGGGTTCGATTCCCAGGGGGGGCACAATTTGTACTTGGTTTGGTTGGTAGCGCTTATTTCAAGTCCGCCTGGCTAGCTACCACTATCTTACCTAAGTCTGATCCAAAACAATAATTTAAAAATTGTTTTGTTTCGGCAGTTAGAGGTAAAATAGCCAATTCCTCAGTGATGAGGATTCCGGATGTAATGCGCTTCCACCTTTGGCCTTATCGCCACTTAGCATCAGATGCCGTGACGGCCAGCTCTATCCCATTGTGCTTAAAAAAGTGGTCACCAAAACGGTTGAGACAACATGCGTCTCAAAGAAGTCTCGAGACGTTAGTTAATTAAAACCCATCGATCTATCGGAGATTCATATTTGGCACGAAAGCTCCAACGCGCCGCGCCGTATGGTAAATATTATTGTTGGAACTTTTCATTATTATCCACACGATCCCCAACACTTACAAAAGATCTCAGATTTTCCGTAATCACCACACTGAGGCCCGTATGTCCTCACCCACGGAACGAAAAGCCGTAGATTGTACTACCTGTACCAGGTAGAGAATACGCCACTAGTTCGGGGAACACAAAAACGTATGTCTCTCGTCATAATTCTACAATAATCTAACATTCATTTGCATAAATATTAATAACGTTGAAAAATTCGACGAGTGCTAGCTAGCAGATCTTGCGAAACTTAGAAAGCAGGGATTGCCAGAGGTGCTCAGGTCTAAATTATGGTAATAAGTGTTTCCAACATAACTTTTTCATAACACAATAGTACATTGTTCACCGAGAGGAGAAAGAGACTTCTCTCGAGTGATAGATAGTGCTTTATACTACACCTACGAGGAAAATAAAAAACTAAATCTTTACTAAGTAATTGAAATTTATATTGAAATCGTCATAAGTTTTATTATATTGTTTAATTGATTTCTGTGGTAAAAGGTTATCAATCAGTATTTTTGCTGTTTCCTTCAACTACGGCGGAGTTAAAAAATCTTCATCATCACTATCACTACTTATCATTTTGATAGTTTTATTTTACTTTCTACGAAAACTGAATCCTCAAACAACACACAAATTGAAAATGGCGCCAATGGCGTCTGCAATTTTCACATGTTCTTTTTTCAAATTGTTTATCCTGCCGCCGCAGGGTCGCACTGCCAGCCCGACACCATCCGACACACCCGACACACAGCTAGTGGCCAGTGTCATTTTGCGAACTTGGAGATAAAAACTCACTGTTAAATCTTTTTGGCTTTTGATATTTAGGTTACCGGCGCATAGTCTTACCCAAAATTAAAAAAGAAAAACCACGTAAGAAATGGATTTTCATACACTTTTCTCTCCCGCTCAGATGCGTTTTCTCCCCGCATATTTGTTCGATATGATATCAAGGTACTTTCTGAGCAGGGGGCCTACTCAAATGGCCACTTACTACAATTAACGCTAGTAGAATAGAAAGACAATGTATGGGATTGACATAGGTCACGTGATCAAGCGTCACGAATTTGTTGATTCGTACTCAAATGTACAATGTTTCTATTTGATCAAATAAAACTATGATCTTACCTTAAATTAAACAAATAGTCGTCCATCGGATGCCTGTGACTGTATTACACACATAACATTGCATTATTGTTAATTTAAAACCATAAGTAATCCAAAATCAAGTCAAATCATATTGCATAAAAATATTTCTAAGCGTTTCTCTATACAAAATCCTACGCTTAAACGATATCGACACTAATTTGGTACTCAAAAGTACATTAACATCACAAACGCTTGTTCCATTCTACAAACACAGAATACATAGAACGAAAACACCGATAGTCTCGTGTCATGACTTTGGGTGCATTCTAACAGACTATTCGCTGAGTCATCGATCATTTTTCAGAATCGACTAGCATGGAAAAAATAAAATTCGTCCTAGTTATTTTCAGCCCCTGATTTTTTCAGCACGCATTAATGTGGTGCATTCCGGTAAATCGAGTAAAAGTACATTACAACCGAGAACGGGAAGCTAACGAATTAGACGAAATTAGAAAGTCTAACGATTAAAATGTCGAAAACGAAAATGTTAAACACGGTCAGATAGTCATAATTTAAAAAGTCTAAGTTCAAATGAATTAAAGGACATCAGGCAGAGTCCCATAGAAAAAAACCAAAGAATGTATAACATTTCTGTATTTTCCAAAATGCAGGCATGTAATTAGTAATTCATAGAAAATATTCAGATTTTTACGAAGATTTATGTTTTAAGAGTTATTTATGTTTGAAAGTTTTTTTTTTGGTAATCCCGACACTAAATAGCAACACCACCACGACTACACGTTTCGTTAGCTGCGTTATGCTAGGGCCACACTACCGTAATATGCCAACAATTATGACCATTGATGAACCTTATGCGTATAGGAATAAGGAAAATTATGGCCATAATTATTGGCATATCACGGTAGTGTGCACATATTAACATTAGTGATACAGATTAGCACCACAATGTACGAGTTCTGTGCATATGTCGCACCGCACGTAACAAAACACTTTTAACAGTTGACTGACAGCCGGCAGATATTTTTTTTTAATGCGCAATCACTTGTGCCACAGAACAAATATACCCAGGGGAGACTTGTGCAATCGCTGACAAAGATGTCCGTTTCATTGATATGCTTTTGTTTTTTTCAATAATTAATTAAAGCTAAATGAAGGAGTAAAAAAATAATGTTGCTGCTGTTTTATGATTCTATTAACATAAAGTGTTTATAGATAACAGAACTATGTTTATACACTTTTGGGTCTCATGTGCCTGATGTCCTTTGGTATATGGGGGTTTTCGGGGGTAAACAATTGATCTAGATTGGTTTTACGTTTGGGGAAATGCGCGTTTTTGCGTTTTCATGCGTTTTTCTTTCGACGCAGCATATGGTCTCTAATTTCACCCGCGGCCGGCCAATGTCTGTTTGGTTCAGCGGGTTAGTACGTGGACCACAAGAAACGAGTGTTCAGAGTTCGAATCCCGCTCGGTGACTTACTTGTTTTATGTTCAAGTTTATACATATATTTTTTATTGTTTTTAGACAAGTTTAAAAAAATGTTGTTAATGTTGCTTTCGAGTTTTTATTTTATTGAGACTTATGAAGCAATAGTGCAAAACGAAAATTTACCGATACAAATTTTAAAAAGTTTTTCGGGTACGTTTTCTGACGCCATCTCTCGGATAATGCCATAAAAACTAACTACTACGCCTCGCGGAATTATTATGTATTAACTACATCTTATTCCATAGCTATGTAATGAGAGAAATTGACAATAGATGGCGTTACTCTGTGACAAAACGAGTAATGTAAGGTTGAGATTACGAATATCGAAAAAACATCACATACATTGCTCTGATCCCAAAGTAAGTAGCTAAAGCACTTTTTTATCACCTAAACACCACCATTTACAATAAATACTAATAACCGAGCTTGCTCGGTTCACCCAGGTACTGAGCTCTTATAGCAGGACTTATATTGAACTGCCTTACTTTTTCGTACTATGACCTCAAAGGTTAGTATGAAATCAGGCCTTAAGCAGTCCTGTTTAAGGCCTGCTTTTGAACTAAACGGTTTCTTATTTGCTGTTGGTAAGCCCTCTGATCAAACGGAAAATCTGTGCATATGTCGCACGTAACAAAACGCTTTTGACAGTTGACTGACAGCTGGCAGACATTCTTTGTTTTTAAGTGAGCATGCGACTCTCCGTACCACATGCATAATTCCATTCTAAAACCACCTAGAAGTAATGTACTGATGATATACGTTCTTATTTCTGATATCAATTCGATTGTACCGGCTTCTCGGCAGAATTATGGACAAAAGCATGTGGGCCGGAGAGTCGCATGCTTTGAGGTTATGTTTTTGGTTAAATCGTCGAATTCCAGATCAATCTGAGCCTGTACCGGTGGGTTGATGTATTTGTAGCCGTTACATATTCATTGTTACAGCTACGAACACATTCGTTACTCATGTAACGCGACAGGGACAAAGATATCGCGATCTAAAGTTTTAAAAGCATGCGACTCTCCGGCCCACACGCTTAAGTCTAAAATATTGGTGAAAATAGTATAAGGATTAAAAATAAACAGGTTTTCTTAACAGTTTAATCACGATAAAGCCTCAATATAAAGCCGGCTCCACACTCGCGCCGCAAATCACGGGCGCGGTTCGCGCATGAAAACGGTGCAAAAAATATAGCCCTCCAGACTCGCGCGTGAACCGCGGCCACGAATCACGGCAACCTTAGTTCGGCACACAAGCCTTTTGACACGGACCAAAAACCACCGGACGGGGAACGCCGCGAAGCGCGAACGCGAAGCCGCGAAACCCTCCACACTTCACACTCGCGGTTCTTGGCCTTCACGGGCTTTCGCGGCGCGAGTGTGGAACCGGTATAAGATTTAAATTATTAATTTATTTATATTTCACTAGAAAATAATTAAAGATGATGTTGTTTTAGAACGTGAGCAGCAGTGTTGCAAGTCACATTCGTTATAACCAGTGTGTATACAATACCCAATACAATGAAAGTCTTTATTAGTAAACAACTGTGTATACGATCTATAATACCTCTATCACTGTCATAGCTTAGCTACACAGCTGTTAAAGGGGTGGGTTGCAGTTCCTTATTAGTAAGGCGGATAAGATTTAACACTCGAACATCGTACAAAACAGAGCAGATCTCATAAAATCGTTGTTTAAACATGGCACATACAGAACCGTCTGTACCAGTTTTCAGTTGTCAAAATATCGACAACTAAACCGTTTGGAGCCAAATGAAGCAGTCTGTAATAGCAGCGTCACGTTTGATAAGTGACAGTATATAATACTTGAAATTCGTTCGCATAACGACACCTCAATAGAAAAAAGCGAAAACAATATTTCGAACCATCACACTGTATGGCCCATACATACTTAAAACTGTCACATTACGTGAATTTTGCTTCACGCAAGTTGTAAAGCAATTAATATTAAAAACAAGTTCCGTCACTGAGGATCTAGCTGCATCTAAAACCAATCACTGCAGGTAGTTACAATAAAATCCATGATTAAATTTGTATGAGATTTTTAAGATAGGGTGACAACAATGTACGTATGTTGATGGACAGAAAGGCTATAATCGTTATCTTATACCTTCGAACGAGCAATTTTTGTATTTATTTATTTATTTCTATGATCTCGGAAACGGCCCTAACGATTTCGCTGAAATTTGGTATATGGGGGTTTTCGGGGGTAAGCAATCGATCTAGATTAGTCTTATGTTTGGGAAAACGCGTGTTTTCGAGTTTTCATGCGTTTTTCTTCCGACGCAGAATATGGTCGCTAATTTCGTCCGGCCGGCCACTGTCGGCAAGAAACAAGTGTTACGGGTTCGAATCCCGCTCGGTGACTTATTTTTGTTTTTTCAAAAAGTCTAAAAAAGTCTGGAACAGCTGGTAGGAAAATATAGACGATTCAAAAGTACTTAATTATTAAGTTTATTTGAATAAAGCTTATTTGACTTTGACTTCATATGTTCAAGTTTATATATATATTTTTATTTTTATTGTTTTTAAATAAGTTTAAAAAATGTAGTTAATGTTTGAGATGACAATGTAGATTCTAGATTATCACCTAAACACCACAATTTTTGAGTTTTCATGCATTTTTCTTTCCACGCAGAATATGTAGAAAAGCGACATCTTGAAAACCGGTTTATAACCATTCGACCACGGAGGCAGTCAAACCACCAGAAAAAACCTGTCAAGTGCGAGTCAGACTCACGCACGAAGGGTTATACCATAAAACAGCAAAAAAGAACGTTTGTTGTATGGGAGCCCCTCTTAAATATTTATTTATTTTATTCTGTTTTTAGTTTTTGTTGTTATAGCGGCAACAAAAATACATAATCTGTAAAAATTTCAACTGTCTAGCTATTACAGTTCATGAGATACAGCCTGGTGACAGACAGACAGACGGACAGACAGACAGACGGACAGCGGAGTCTTAGTAATGGTTCCCGTTAATACCCTTTGGGTACGGAACCCTAAAAACCACCAGATGGCGCTTTCACCACCATATTACAATAAATAGTAATATCCGAGCAAAGCTCGGTCACCCAGATATTAAATTAATAAATGCTTGGACAATTTCACACAGCGCCATAGTGATGCGCGATTATTACTACTAATTTCAATAATCGAATTAACTACTAATTACTAATTTCAATAATCGAATGTCAGATTAGTAATAAACTAATTTAAATAATCGAATAATTACTACTAATTAGTAATACTTTTGAGAAGTGGCTCTACGAGGCTCAAGAAAAAACGCCGTGGCGCTATAAAATAATATAAAAAATATCTACATTACTAATTAGTAATACATGTTGATGGTCATTCGAATTATTCGAATGATTGATTGATTACCCCAACTATGCAAAGCTTGTAATATGGGTGCTAGACACTACTGATATACTACTTTTATACTTTTTAAATAGATAATTATTATACATAGTAGCGCCCAGACCCGTCACAGAAATTAATTCTTATTCACATTTAAAAGTGGCGTCGTACAGTCGCCATATTGACTTCAAAAAAATATATAGCCATTGTCACTCGGAATGATGTCAGGATTCTAACGATACCCCAAACATCTAATTCCGTTAAGCTAGTTAGAAGTTATGGTGGAATAAAGAAACTCACATAGGTAACTACAAACATACATGAACCCTGAACACAAAATTATTCAATTTTGGGCAGTCGTGTAAAAACCTAAAAGTAATGTGCACATACGCCACATACAGTCTCAATAAACTTCAATACAATGTCCGCAAAAAATAATACTTCATGGTCACCCTAGCTTATTTACATACTAATTATTATGCTAGAAACCGTTACATAATTATGCTAGAAACCGTTTTATAGTTAGAGCGATGAAATTATATAACGTTAAATTTAGTCACATTGATTTGTTTAGTCTTAAGCCCGCTAAATTCAAAGTTGCACTTAATAGTACCAATTAATTAATGTTTGGCCTCTCATTTTTTATAAGTAAACAAAATTTAGTAAGCAAAATTTAGTTGTTTAAGTAAGTTACAGTGTTATTGTTACTCGATACTTTATTGTCATTACTTAGTAGTGGAAACTGTTTAGGCTAATGTAATTTGATGTATGTTGTAACTATATGTAAAAATTTATGCTGTATGTTTCCCAAGAAATAAAAGAAATAAATAAATAAATAAAATAAATAATTTTTTTTAACCTCGAATTGCATCGTAAGTGCTGCAGTAATTGGTTTCAGATAAAGCTAGATCCTCAGTGACGGAAATTCTTTACGCTTCATTCTAGCGCTATTCGGGTATTTAATGAAAGACTTTCGCCTAAATCTAACAAAGTGGAAAATATTCGAATATCACCGACTTGAGTATTCGAATAGCAAAATAAGCCGAATATTCGAAGTATTCGAATTGCAAGCCCTACTCACAACTCACAAGCCAGAAGGAGTAAGAGTGAGTGAGTAAGCACATACGAGATGACGATCATATTATACTGCCATTTCTTTTCATGGTTAAAATGTTCTTTATGGTGATCAATGACTCAGCGATTAGTCTGTTGGAATGCACCTAATGTCAAATTGTACCTACGTGGTGATTATTTCCTCTGTGTTGTGTAATGTGTTTACTACTACTAAACTAATTAATTAGAATAGTATAGTACCTACCTAATTTTCTTTATAATAAACCCTTGCTCAGTCAGCAATCATATGCCATGGATACCCATAATAATAAATAAGATATATTTACTTAGTAAGTAAGTAAGAACTTTATATTACTTACATCAAAATACCACACTTAAGACTTATCGTATGGATTTATCAATCATTACTTACATTTATTTCAGTTCAAGATACCTACAATACTTACGGAATATAATTGGCAAGAAAACATGACTCTCTTTTCTGACCAAAGGATGAAACAAACAAAAAAGTGATCAAGAATGCTGGTAAATAATACTTATTATTACATGGTTCCTATTAAGTATATAATTATAATGTTACGGCTAATACCCAAAGTGCGGATAAAACTAGGTGTAGCCGATAGGCCTATACCCAGCAGTGGGTGTCGTGTGGCTGATATGATGATGATGATTTTTTTAACAGATAATACAAATAACTTTCTTCATACCCCAAACTACACATAGGCTACACATAGTTTTAGCCAGCTATTCGGGCACTTCGGCAAATAAGCCGTAACATTATATACTGACTACTTATTAGATCAAAATACCGCTATGGTTTTTAATAAGTCTTTTATTTACCTAAATTGTTATTAACTCAATCTTATTGAATTTCAGATACATACAATTCAATAGGTATATTGACATTGCAGAATATAATACACAAGTACCTTTTAAATTGGCTAGAAAAGATGTTGGAAAAAGCTAACCCTTGGACGTCGAACGTGCCCGATGGTGCACAGGAAATACGCTGAAGCTATTGAACAAAATTATAGTAATGAATATTTTGCTCCAAGCGACAAACAAGACTATGAAACTTTAGGTATAAAAAGAAGCATGATGGAAAAGTTCTGGCTGTACCTACTTTGTGCTTTAAAATCATATACCTAATTGTATTGGTTTAGATATAATTATAAAATAAAATATTGACTACCTACCTATAACCTTTCATTTTGTGTACTATCTATCACATCTACAAAACAAAAAAAAATTTCAACAATATGTTGTTGTTTTGCATTATCAAAATAATAGGGTAGTTATAAGGTGTTAGATTAAAACAAATTTAAATTTAAATCAAAGAGAACATTTACTTTTTGAACTTAAAAGTATAAAAATAATAATAACAAAGCAACCACATCCTTACTAATAATATTATAAATGAGAAAGTCCGTTTGTTTGTTTTGAGGTGTAACAAACAATTGTTAGAATCATCATGAAATTTTACATAGGTACATGTTGTCAGGGGTACAGAGAAGGACATAGGGTCCTTTCATCCTTAACAAAGTTCCCAAGGGATAGCAAAAAAAGCTTTTCACGCAGACAAAGTACTGAGGCCCATGATTTTGTTAGATAGGTACCATCTTGTATCAGTAGTTGAATCAGTCTTGCTTGGCTTATTGTAACTAGTATATCTTACAAACAGGCCTTCTTCTAAGTGTCACCTGTAAAAAAGTAGGTATTTATTTATTTAAGTTAACATTGTATTAAAACAATTACTATTTTTATTCTATTTTTATTTTTTCACTCATTAAAGAGGTAAATTTATGACTATGTGATTATTATTAGTGAATTAGAATTTATTAGAATTAGCGAATATTAATTACCAAGTAACATTCCTGACATGTCAGGAATTTAAGTCATCTATCAGGAAAACAGGGATAAAAACTGTAGTTGTCAGGGATGTACTCATAACTGTAGCAGTAAAAACTTAATGAAAACACATAATTTTTTAAATCACTTGGTGTGAAAAGATTATTAAATATTAACTAAATTAAGAATGTAGATGTAGATTTACTAAATGCCAAGAAATTTCCTGAAAAGTCAGGGAAAAAGTCAGGAAATCTCATTATTAGATCTGGAAACCATAGCCCCGATGCAACTTAAACATAAAGATTGGGTGTTATTGAAGCCTTATGTCTGTATGTCTGCATTTAACTTCCAAATATGTGTCGGGGGACCACTACTCAACTCAGATCAGACCCACCAAGCCAACCTGCACTGAATTATAGCATGTCAGGATATAGTCTATGGTGGTGAAGTTAACTATATGTTATGTATAATATCAAGTTTATATTTAAAAGTGTTAACACTTACCATCACTCGGCCAGCTGCCGAGCTGACCTCTTTTTTGATACATGCTTTATAGCTTTTACTTTTAATTTATTATTTTTTAATTGTTGTTCCTTTTTTATACATGTGTAATAGCATTACTATGTGCTTGACCACATGTGATGTTGCCGTTCTGCTCAACTTCATGGCTTGGAAATATAGAAGGCTATGGTAATAGGTATAGGTACAACATAGAAGTCTTTGACTTATGACATATTTTTCTTATGTTTTATACACTATTTTGTTTGCCATTGTATCAAATTATCAATGCTTTCTCTGTGTTGTGTTTGTGATAAAATACATTAGTACAAAGCTTCGCTCACTCATTACACAGCCCATTAGCTTACCACAGTTTCAGAAATCATAACTATAATTGTCTTTACACTTCTTCTTTATCTTCTTATAATATAGGTAGTGCAAATTCTATTTTGAACGAAAATTCAAGAAGAAATTATCACAACCTGAAACAATAAAAAGTACTTAATTGAAAATTTGAAATCATTACACAGCTCAACTAATCCTTCATTTCCATGCTACATGAAAGATAAATGTTAATTATAAGGGAATCATATTTTATTGTGATTACCGACTAAAGAAAGGGAAACTAATGAAAAAAGATTTTTACATAATTAGGTATTGTACCTACGAGTAACTGGAACTAATTTATACTTACGAAATGACAACCTTCAGGCATTGGCAGGAAGGGGGTGGGCCGGGTGGGCCGGGTGGGCCGTGCACACCCCAGAACAGCCTGATACCCACCCCAGAAAAATACCAGCTATAATACTTTTCTATTGCCTTTCAAAACTCCAACGCGGCTCTAGTCAAGCACCCTAGGCTTTGCCCCAGAACTAGAGGCCCGGCCCCACTGGAAATAATCTTTAGATACGCCAATGCCTTCAGGCTTTTGTAAAGAAGAATACTCTTCAAAGTACCTACTGCATAATTTATCAATTAATTCTAAGTAGTTACTTACTGATGATTAGGGGTATAGGGGTTTTAATTCCGAGGCCCCACGCCTTAAGTGGCCTGTTTCAGTGCTTCTTACACAGATCACTATTATGATTTATCTCCTCCATTAGTTTTATTGGCAGAAATCACAGGAAACAAAAAAACCCTTTTCAAAATTGAAAATAAAACACGTGTCGTACGACTTTGTTTCTTTCTACAGGGTATGGACGTTCGCTGCGTTTTAGTACGATTGCTGGCTATCGTCGGCAAATCTACATGTCAAAATAGCCATTTGAGTACCATTTCTTTCTGTCGGAGCCAGCGTAACGTTAAACACAGATCATACAGTACAATACAAGAGGGGCACACTTGGAACAACGCAAACGGTCGAAACAAAAGTAGCGTCATCTCTGAATCTTAACCATCAACTTTCACAACAAAATCTTCAAGTTTGCCAAATAATTTCAACTGGTTATAAAGTAGGTAATTAAAAACAAAATTATATTAAAATATGAAAATGAAAATCGTTTTTGAGTTTGGTCATGGTGCGAATTACAATAATAATGATAAAATTCGACACCCGAATTAATGACCCAGTCCAGTAGCGTAGAGCGGATTACCACACCACCTCCGTTTATTTACATGACATTACTATCAAGGTAATGGTACAGTCAGTGGCACGAATCATGAATATTTTTCGACGGAGTGGGGATAAATTCGCGCATGTGCTCGTGTGAGCGACCAATAGTGCGTGCCCCTCTCCCGCCGCCTGCGCCCCTCACCGCAACGCATACCCAGAATACGCGTTCCGCGCAATCCCCACCCAATTTCATGATTCGTGCCACTGACTGTATCTATCAGTATTCCAACTTCAACAATACTCGGTACACGAACAGTCGCGAATGCGCCGCAGTGACGAACGTAATATACCTACGAACTAATTATTGTTTGAAATACAAGTACTTACTTACTATGGTAAATTGCAGATTGTGCTGTTTGTATTATATTTATTATTTTATTACTCCAGAGATGACATGTTTAAATACCCGGAGTCCAAAAAATAAGATTAAGTATACTTTTATTAAAATATTTTTTTTTTACTATAGGTATTGCCTACTAACTACGGCCAGAAGGATTTGAAAATAATTTGTTTCTCTCTTTAATATGTAGGTATTTAGCTTTTTCAGTTTTTTGTTTTTACTGTTAGTTTTGTTAACCTAGGTACCTACCTATTTCATTTTCCCTATAATATTATGGATTCTAAAATATTACGCAGGTTATACGCAATTACAAAACTAGAAAGATACGAAAGTAGGTACTTAGCTGAAATTAAAATACTGTAGACGGGTGTATCGTGCGACAAAAAGGTCTCAATTTAAGGTTGCCACCTGTACTTTATTTCGGGGTTATTGTACTCTCTACTTTATGAGGAAAATAAAGTAGGTACGTGAAAATACTTTATTTCACAAGATTTGTTTAAATATTGCCAAAAGTAATAAAAAGTATGTTTTAAAGGTAAAAATAAATATTACTTTATTTCCATACAACGTACTTTTTACTAGCTTTAGCAATCAATATACTTTATTAGTTCAAAAAAGGTGGCAACCCTAGTTACAATATTAATAGATATTTACCGTGCTACAACATTTATACCGTTGTACGAATACCGAGCCAAATCATAGTTGTTTTTGTATTTTTCTTTGTTTTGATTTGTTCTTTTTCATTAATATTTTCTATTTTGTTATAAATAAAGATATTACAAAAAACTAAAATAAATATATAATAAGAAACAAAAAATACATTTTCAGCTATTATAATTTCGTGTCAGTAGTTCCGCATCGATTTCCAGAGGCGCTAGTGGACTCTTTGAGGTACTCTCTAGTTCTAGTTACTCTGTGATACAAGCGTTTGAAGATTGAATGCGGAGTGACGGGTTGAGTACCAAAATAATATCGCTTTCGCCGAGTCGAAGAAACATGTAGAATATAGAAACGCTTATAACGTTTGCCATTTGAGTAGGCCCCCAGGTGTAGTATAAAATAGTTTTAGGGCCATGGACCACACCTCCGCGCCGGTGTGTCCACATCCTAAAAAGTCTCCGCTTGATATATTTATGATTAAGCAGCGCGCCCAAAGCGGCGTATTGTCTCCGGCCCCTCTGTGGCGCCCCGTCCGTCTTGCTTCACACCACTTCCCCCTTTCTTTGCAGGCACGAGATTTTTTTTAATTATGACGTTGGGCCTTTTTGTCTTTTCAGGCTTTGAAGACACCTGTCTGGTACCCGATTTGATTCCGTCATCGAAGTTTTTTTTGGAGCGTAAATTCGATCTTGTCACTTGCTTATCTTGCTTACCTTGCACTTGCTCTTATGAATAAAACTTTAGCATTTCCATTTTCTTCTTTAAGATAAGATTGAATAAATCGTAACATTTGTAACAATGACTACAGTTTGAGAGAGTCAGCTTAGTACAATAATGAGCTTTTTGGGACCTGACATACATTAAGTACTATTTTGTATACTAACTTTATTAAGACAGTTTTTACTTACTTACCATAATTTTTCAGCCCATGGATAATAAAATATTGGTATTAGGTTATCGGATTACATATAAAATATATTTCTTAGGTAATCCGAGTCAACTTCTATGTCATCAATTTTAAGCATAATCAATAAGGAAAATGCGTACAAAACTATGAGAAAAAGTTTAAGCAAGTACATTTGTTCATTTACGAGTGCAGTAATAAAAACGGAATGACGTATACCGAAGTTAGTATGGCAATGTCATCAGTGTTTTTGTGCCCGGAATCCAATCTGACTGGCGCGGTGGCACTATCAGCAGCAAGTTTGCCGCGGCGCGGCGGTGATTATTCACGGGAATTAGTTGCCGCGGCTTGCTGGAGGCGGGATGCACCTTCCACCAATCCTATTTGGTTTGTATTGTGACATCTGTGGTAACTTTAAATTATTCAGCTTGGTTTCAATAATAGAGAAGAAGAAAAGTATGACGAAACACAAAATTATTTCTGGGAGTGGTATTACATCTTCCATTAATAGTAGATTGTTATACGAGGGTCCAAAGGATGCAATTCCCATACGAGATATTTAGACTATAGGCTATAGTTCGAGGATGGAATTGATGACTTTTGCCCGAGATAAACACTCTACTTTTCATTTTGAATATAAGGAAAGTAAAAAAGTCTTGGTTTTTCCAAAATGCTTATTAATAAAAACATGTACTTAGTAACTACATTGGTAGACATTATAATTATTTTACTAATTTACCTACCTTACCTATTTAAATTTAATTGAAAATTAGAACAATTTGTGAAATTTAAAGTAAAATTCTTGCTTGGAATATTTTCAGTTTGATATATTATGATGACAGATTTGGCTTTGTTGGATGCCTGTAAAAGTTTTAGATATTCTTTGGTTTTCGATTAGACGGTAAGTCCATGGCAGAGACTCTCCTGAAGTAGTTGTTAGAGCGTAGTTTTATTGTTTCTTTTATTTTGTTTGAACTTTTTGTTTTAATAAAAACTCATTTTTAGTAAAAACACAAACAAAACTTTAATACGGCACACACAGCTCAAAGTCACAGAGTTCGGTATCCCTCCAATATTTTATGGTTTTTCTTATTTTAAATTTGGAACACGCCGCGTCCACCGGCCGCTCCGCCCAATGTTTTTAATTTTGCACTGGCTGTTTATACCATGTTTTGTTGTTGTTCGCTAATGCGCCCTAATATAAGGCTGCAACTTTTTCAAACAATGTTATTACTTATTGTAAACTTTCTCATTGCCGTTGAGGTAACTCCAAGAAGCTTATACATTAAGCTTCTTGGGTAACTCTATGGTTGACTATGTAACCAAATTGAGTTCTATTTTTAAATTACTTTTACACCCTAGGGTGGAACGAAGAGTTTTGACCAAGGAGGTATACCGAAGGGATTTGCTACATCTATGGTTTTGACCCGCTGCTCAGTTTAAATTTACATCACTTTCCGAATATGAGAAATGAAAACAATATTTATTTACAAGGTTATCGTGAAAAGTTCTGCGTGTCTAAATTAAAATATGGTTTAAAAATAAACAATTGCAGCATTGCAATCCACATCTTTCTCGTCAAATAGTCACTGTTTAATTTATATTTCGCTATTCCCATTGAATCTCAGTTCCACAATCAGGTAATCATTATTGCAGGCTTCCACGCCGAAAGTGCCGATCAATGGGGGGGGGTGCTGCCTCCCTACACTGCACCTGCAATCTAATGAATACTTGTACTCGCCCATAGGTGGTGTTTACTGTATCTATTCGAATTTGTGGGAAATAAATGTAAATAAATAGAACAAACTGCGAATGTAGGCCATTATAGTGTGCGATAAGAAAGCTTTTATCACGCAAAATTGAGTTTGTTTAATCACGAATCGATGTGGGGGAGGGGGAGGGGGGGGGGTTTCCCTTGACTCACCTGCAATCTAATTTAATTTAATTTATTTATTCATAATTATACATTACATGTTTTCACAAACTGCAGTGCAGTTTGTTGGCAAGTAAGTTCACACCCATTTTACATAATGTATAGTTACACAAATCAAAAACTTTAAATCTAAGTTAAACAAAACAAAATGATTATTTGTACACACTAATAAAAATATTTGTCCATTAAGTATTGCTTCAGTGCGCTAACTTGCGAATGGGTGTGTGCGATAAGAATAACGTCCGTTGTCAACACTGATGATGACAATTTATTTTGCTAATTGAAGTTCTGTTACGCCACTATATTTACTAAGCAGTAGCTAAGCTAGCAAAGTTTAGCGGTTACCACATTAACAAATTACCGAAATTTTACAGTGAAGTGAACAACGCAATGTTCAAAAAGTTTCGGCTCGCTTTATGGAGCCACGGACTCTGACTTGGTATTTTTCAAGAATTTTATGATTATTTTTTAACTGACTTTAAAAAAGTAGGAAGCTCTCAGTTCGTCAGGATATACAACGTGTTAATGAATTAACGCAAAATGAGAAAACCGTTTCTTCGGACCATCAAACTGAACAACTTTTACTATGGGATCAACTCTGAAATCCCGAGAAAAAAAAGTTACTTCATACATTTTTATATTTTCATTATTAATTTTTGTATAAAACAGCAAATTTTTTTTCGCGATTTCAGAGTTTGCCCCAAAGTAAAAGTTGTTCAGTTTGATGGTCCGAAGAAACGATTTTCTCATTTTGCGTTAATTCATTAACACGTTGTATCATACACCATGTCTTGGCAAATAATATGATTGATTGATTATTTTCTGGTATGTTACTCGTAAATGGCTGGACCGATTTAGATTCTTTTGTTTTCAAGCGAACACTTTCGAAATAGGCCCATAAGTCAGGATCTGATGATGAAATACTGGAGAAATCATTGGGTGTTTTTCTTCAGTGCCTACCTAACTCGTGCATTTGTTTATGAAAAGTACCATTTGGTGAAGTAGAACTGATGATGAAGACCACAGATGGTCATCGGAACTATTCAATACTAATTAGTATTTCACGGGTTCGATACGATTACTTTAAAAGTAAGTAATCAATTTTAACATGGTTGCTAAAAAAATAGGAACCAGCTTTTTTTGCTTTCATAAAACAATAAGTTAGAGCAACTTTTAAACGTAGTGATCACATTTTATACGAATTCCCTTTTTTTACACAATGAAGTGACACAAAGAAATAATAGTGTGTACCACTTTGTTACGACGACGACGACGGACGTCTCGCTCAACTAAGCATTTATCAAGCCTTAAAGCTATTTAGCGACTCTACACTTTTCCGTGTTCAGCTCGCAGCTAATACAACTTTTGAATTTTCTTTTATAGCATTTTTCTAAAAGGCTGTTTCCTATTTTTTAAAGTAGATAAGGCAGTTAAACATCTCTTTAGTAATGGATTTAGACGTTGTCTAAAGTTGCAAATCAATGCAAGAGCTCTAACTAAGGGGTAGTAAGGGGGTAGTATAGAAAACCATTTTCCATGGATTCCTAGTGGATGACTATCACGTGTGTAACTAATCCTAGCAACTGTGATTATGGACTATTTATAGCAATAGTACCTTTTGTGCGAGCCGAGAGTGTTTCAATAACATTAAATACGAGTGGGCGATTGTCCAAAATGACATTAGAGTGATACACGTCACCAGAGTACCAGGATCTCATAAATATGTAGAAGGTTAAAGCTGTCTTGTTAGTAAATAAACAAAAAAGGTTGATTGGATTGCTTTTTTTTTAACAAAACTTAAAGTTTTGATTGATTGTACTATTTTCATCCTAACACGATTCTGCCTAAACTGGCTTTTGCCGTATCGCGAATCTTCCGAACAACGCGGGAACGTTGCATTTGTGCTTCAAAAAGTATGTGATCTAAGATTTAAATAATCTTCCGAAAAAAATGTTCCTCTAAAAACATTCAAAGAAGTTATTGAATGATCAAAAAGTCATAAACGTATGAAGGGGAGGCGCGCTTTTATAAGAGCACCTCTCGACATGCTATTAATACGAAAACAATTCGTCCCTATCCTGGTAACGCGGCTCTTACACTGCGGGCGCATTTAATGGGGTAGCTGATCTACGTTTTTTAAACTACTTTACAAAGTAAAATTTTGAAAAATAGCAGGTTTAATAGAGGTTCAAATAAAACATTATAATTATTTTAAGTTTTAGAACATAGCGTTCATGGTTGTTAAATAAATTAAGAAAATTTAAGTATGGAAAATGCAACACTTCTTTAAATTACTTATCTTTCTATACAAATCGGCAATTTCAAACTTATACTAATCTTATGAGTCGAATAATTTTCTGAAATTTTTAAGGGTTCTTACCTTGTTCTTACACACTGTGCCAGTCGCCGGTGCGTTTTATCGTCAGGTATGCCGGCATGATCCAGCATAGTCTGTATCGGCACTAGCAGGCCTCCACCACCTGTAAGGCGTGAAATACATAGAAGCGATGCGGCGGAGATAAGGCGCAGGCAGATACGGCGGCGACGGTGGCGATACGTGTATTTGATTGGCCGAAAGCATCCGAAAGTCTCACATCTGCACCGTATCGCCGCCGTATCCGTGCCGCGTCGCTTCACGCCTAAGAGTTATTAAAGGAAGAACATATAAGTTACCTACTTATCCTTGACATTATGTAATTTAAGTAATTGAGAAGTACTTATATTTTGGAAGATGTTTCTTTTAAATTGTATAGCTTGTCTTATCTTCTGTTATTATTACCTAGCATTTTTTGTATTTTTTAAATAATTAGGGAACTATAGGTTTATTTTTTAGCTCTTTGTATGTAATCAATTTATGTAAGTAACTGTTTGTTCCTAAATAAAAGAAAAAAAAACAGTTTTAAAATAAAAGCCTACCATTTTTCGTGCAAAAATGGCCGCCACTGTAAGCTAAGTGATCCCCAAAGACTATGCATATGCGCACCGGCTGCAATCTGCGATCGCCGCATTGTGGTGCAGATTAAAATTTTAGGGTTCACCCGCTAATGTGATTGCAGTGTTTCCTCGCTACGGAACCAGCCGGGTGATTAAAAGCGCCTATTATAGGGGCGGTCTGTTACATCACATTTGAGATTTGAGTTCGCGATGATGGATTTTAATGGCAATTTTGGCATTTGGTTTGATGATGATGATTTATTAATACTTCTGAGATGGATTTCAACGAAAGTTTTAAAGGTAGGTAAATAGTTTTGTAGTAACTAGTGTAATTGACATGTTTTCATTTTTAACAAGGTACCTTAAATTTAAAACCATTTCGAAGTTTTTAATTTTCTGCCACCGTATATATCAAAAAGGTCCATCAATGGATCTTTACAATCGATTTTATTGGACATAGGGTATTTTTCGGGGTTATTGATCAATTACTTATTTAACGAAATATTTTGAAATAGGCCTGTATTATCGAGAGGAAAGATGCATGTGGGCCAAGGCATGTCCGCCAGAATTCCTTTTAACCGCACTTACGCTCTTTTAGAATGAATAAGTTTTAAATTAATTTTAGGATGACTTAAAATAAAAATTTTGGATACGAAAAAAGTACGTGTCCCTTGTTTTTATAAGTCAATTCTAAATAACAAATAAAAACACAGGACAAAAATTTTAAATGATTTCAAAAAGTCAAGTAATTATTTATTTTTAAGCACACAAGAAATATTGTATTTTATTCAGGAAATTTATTTGTAATAGCATATTTTTTCAAATTATGTCAGCGAATCAATAAAAACTAATACAAAAACATCGAATAGTTATGTAATATACTACATCTTAAATTAGAAAAACCAATTAGCACCTCGTATCAGCGCGCCATGCGCCAGCCGAGTAAGCAATTAGATCGGGCTGCATTGTTCGCGTTATCGCGCAAAGTTGATTAAAACGCTCCTGAGCGATGGACCTCAATGGAGCCAGATTGGATGCACCGACATTGATTAGCTTACATCCACTGACGAGTCATATGCCACTAGTGCGTAATAACATATTTGACACTTAAGAGGAAACACCACGGTCGAGAGAATTGAAAAATTCCTATACAAAGTTGACAAAATCAACGTTTCGTAGTCCCCTGTTTCCTCCTCCAAAACCAGACCGATTCAAATACTTGTTTCATTAAAATTTAAAGAAAGGGTTTGGCTGTGTTCCTATGTTTTCCTTTTTTCCATAAATTAATTATTAAAAGAGATATTAATCTTCAAAAAACCTAAAAAAATGTCATTGTTTAGACATCCACCAATCAAAATTGACGAGATTATATAAAAAAATCAAAACATAGGAACACAGCCAAACCCTTTCTTTAAATTTTAATGAAACAAGTATTTGAATCGGTCTGGTTTTGGAGGAGGAAACAGGGGACTACGAAACGTTGATTTTGTCAACTTTGTATAGGAATTTTTCAATTCTCTCGACCGTGGTGTTTCCTCTTAAGTACATTATCTTATACCTTTAAACGAGTGATTCTTGTATATTTATTTATATATTTCTGTGATCTCCGAAACGGCTCTAACGATTTCGCTGAAATTTGGTATATGGGGGTTTTAGGGGGTAAACAATCGATCTAAATTAGTCTTATGTTTGGGAAAACGCGTGTTATTGAGTTTTCATGCGTTTTTCTTTCGACGAAGAATATAGTCGCTAATTTCGTCCTGACGGCCACTGTCCGTCTGGTCCAGCGGGTTGAGACGCGGATGAATCGATTCGAATCCCACTCAGTGACTTACTTTTGTTTTTTTTATATGTTCAAGTTTATATATTTTTTTATTTTTTATTGTTTTTTGACAAGTTTAAAAAAATGGAGTTAATGTTTGAGATAATAATCTAGATTATCACCTATACACCACCATATTACAATAAATAGTAATAACCGAGCAAAGCTCGGTAGCTTAACTTACTTACGGTACTTAACTTTTAATTAAGTCATTTTAATTGTTTACTTTATGTAAACTTATGGCATTTTGTTTTGAATGATCATGAACAACTTTGCCAGGAACGATTTTTTTTTTATTCTAGACATAATTTTGACTTTGGAGAAAAACACAGGTTAACTATTATTCGTAAAATTCCCAAGGGACGGGAAAATAAATTCCACACATTCGATTAAAATCTAAAAATACGCAATTTCATTTTAGTTTTAATAATAACAGTACAAAAATGCGTATACGCTCGAAATCTTCGTGCAGCGTTTGATATCATCGTTTTAGCGATGTGCTCATTCAATATTTCGATAAACATAATGTATTCGATATTGGATATTAACGTATTCAGCGGCGCCGGCCCGCGATTTTCATTTTGTAATTTTTACCGAGTGCGCGTTCGACGAATAGCGGTGCTCAATCTTTAAAAGAATTAATAATTTTTTGATGGAATATTAAAAAAAAAGTAAAGAAATTATGGTTTATGCAACCATGTTTTTACATTTCATAGTGATTTTTCTTCCCTTTGAATATTAAATGTGGATAACGGAACGTTTTTCGATGACTCGTTGTTCCCGTAGTGTTTCCATATAAAACAAATATTCATCAATTAATAACTCTTTTTCTATATGCGCTTCCGCAATTTGCGCATGCGCATACAAGAAAGGACGTGATTTATCCTTACTAATATAATAAATGCAAAAGTCCGTTCTTTTGTTTGTTTGTTACGCCTTTACGTCTGAACTACTCAACCGATAATCATGAAATTTTGCATATACGTTGTCAGGGATACAGAGTAGGACAAAGGGTACCTTTTATCCAGAAAAAAGCGCTGTCCTTGAGGGAAAGCAAAAAACTTTCCACGCAGACGAAGTCGCGGGCGGCCGCTAATCCTTACTAATATTATAAATGCGAAAGTCCGTTTGTTTGTTTGTTTGTTACCCCTTCACGTCCTAACCACTGAACCGATCATCATGAAATTTTGCATACACGTTGTCAGGGGTATAGGGAAGGACATAGGATTATTACCGTTTATTCCGAAAAAAAGTATTGTTCCCGAGGGATAGCAAAAACCTTTCCACGCAGACGAAGTCGCGGGCGGCCGCTAGTATAAATAAAACACTTATTTTGGATTACACCGCGTATATTGGTTAATTCAGATGTTATTTAGGAATTACTTATTTAGTTTTGATTAATTTGGGTTTCCCGACGTTTCGACACCTTTCCAGGGGGCGTGGTAACGGGGGGCTTAAGAAAAAACTTGATATTTGTAGCAGATATTATTGGCTATATTGTAATACCAAACTCAATCGCATATAGTTCAGCATTTTTTCTATGGTATGTGTCGGGTCTCCTTCATAGCTGAAACCAGTGTTTCTTTCAGACAAAATTCTCCGGGGGGGAAATCAACAGGTTTGGGGGAGCTCGTCCGTCGATCACTACACTAGTTTGCCCGTCTATCTACACACAATTCATTTTTCTCCGGGGGGGCACTAAGGCTGCTCCGGGGGGGCACTGCCCCCCCAGAATAGTACCTGAAAGAAACACTGGCTGAAACAGTTTGAGGTCCACCGGTGGCCGCACGCAGATTGTTTGCTCCATATAATTTTATAGGAGCTACGGTAGGCGAGCCAAATGAAAACTCCGTCCGTAACAGTTAAAATATTCTCCCAACAAGCTCACACAAAGGAACACATTTACTTAATATATTTCATTCATCGAAATCTGTTTCAAGTGGAAACGGGAAAGAATGTGCCTTGTGAAAGAACTAAGTTTCTCTTCACTTCATTCCATTAAATTTTTTAAAGATTTGAGTCGAGTAATTAATTACCTATTACAGTCAAGTAAGACTGTATATTTTTAAGTTATAAGTAATAGGTAGAGGTAGACCTATTAGGGTAGTTCTTGGGAGAGCAATTTTTGAGTGTCACAGACTCATATCTCCCATAAAAACAAATAATTATGATTAAAACTACTATTACATCGTTTTTACATTTCATTAAGCATCGTGTCATGTAGATTTAACTGGTTAAAAACTACGTAGATAGGAGTAACTCACCCTCAATACCTCAAATCTGGTTAATTTTGCGCGTTTTTACGTGTCACACGGGCGCCGACTTCTGAGCAATCGCGGATATTTTTGAAACCACCCACGTTTTTAATGAGTTTTCAATCACATTTAAAATAGACAAATCACTTTATATACTGATCAAATTTTAAATCCTATCGGAGGGAAACTTTAGATTTTATAGACCTATGTACCTATAAGTATGTCACACGCCTAGCTACATTTTTGCTGCGCCCCCTTGCAAAGGCTATTGCTCAGGACTGGCTAGGCGCAGATGAATCGTTATTGATGTTTTCGATTCGACAGTTACGCCGCTACGGGCAGGTGAGGTGGTAGTGTTGCTGTTTCCCGCACTTTTGGTGCAAGAGTAAGTTCTTCGAATTTAAAATTTTTGGTTTCATTTCTCAGGTATCCCATGTCATATTTTTTCAATATAATTGTACTATTTTTGGTAAACCGGTTTTGAGGTGTAATACCTAACTCCCAAATGTATATAACCAGTAACAAACTAGCAGGTTACATCTTTTAAATGCCGAGGAATTTCAAAATTTATGGTTTTGGTGGTTTCCATGGTGTAATTTCCATGTATGAAACACCATGGAAATTACGTAAAACCCATGGAAATTACCTTTTTTCATTTTTGGTTCATCATATCAGCCGCACGACACGCACTGCTGGATGTAGGCCTTCCTCAAGACATCCACAAAGATCGGCACTGCGCTGCCCGCATCCAGCAGCTACCTCCAACCTTCACCAGATCGTCGGTCTACTTTGTCAGGGGGTGGGCGTCCGTTGCTCGGTCACTATTCCAGAGCCACCGGTCCTTCTCGCTATGTGTTCCACCCACTGCCACTTCAGCTGTGCAATCCTTCAAGCGATATCGGTTACTTAAGTTCTCCCACGGATCTCTTCGTTTCTGACGCCAAACAAGGCTGGATGACCATGAGCCTTATGAGACCCATAGTTAGTGACCACGTTTCACTGTCAAAGTCATCACTGGTAAGTTGGCAAGACACACTGTTCGGATTGTCGTTTTGAGACACTGAAGTAAGCTTCCCGAATGCTGCCCATCTGACACCCGAGTTGGATTCGACGAGAAAACGGCAAGCAGAGTGGCAGATTAGACTCCTCGCTCTTATACATCCTGTCGCAGCGTATATATGGATGTGGTCTTTGGTGCTAAAGCCTTATCAGAACCCGACTTGTTTAGAAGGTTAGAAGGCACTGATCCTGCAAGCGAGACTCTTCGTAATGACTCTCGAAAACAACTAATAAACATGGCTCAGAAGTGAGATGAGTCTGTTATTCATCAAGAGGGTCCTTTTAAAGAACAGAATTACGTCACTTATGTACCATGCCTTTGGCATTTTGCCCTCGACAATGACAGACTTGAAAAGCTTTTAGAAGACTCTGAGTATCGGCTTACCGTCAGCTTCAAGAAGTTCTCTAGTGATGACCCACCAACCAACGCCTTGTTCTTTTTTAGCTGTTTGAGGGCCATATGTATTACGAGATTATCGTACAGGCTGATGTCCTGAATATCTTTAGTATAGTGTCGGATAAGCTTGGCTTTCACTGATCCTGCATTTCTTCGTTACTCAACTACTTGATTTGCTTTTGCTTTTCTTATAATACTCATACATAGGCCAGGTTCACTCCAGTCTTCCGATATGATGAGCTATATGCTGGTGGCTACTCTAGTCTATGGGTGGTATGGCTTCGTATGCATAACTGCTACACCGGTGTAGGTCGTATTATGTGGACTGAAGACAGTCCACGGCCAAATGATAATACGACAGTCACGATCGTCGTATCCCCTGCCGTGCTAGGAGTTTGTGCCCGGAAATTGCGATCCAACTGCAATGTAGTTCTTAATACTACCCCAACTAACTTTTATTCGAGCTTAATTTCATATTTGACGTGATGTTTAGCAAAATTTTATCTTGCTGGGTAATTTCCGTGGTCTTTACTGTAATTTCCATGAACCGCAAATTTTCTATATTTTTTTAGCAAAAGTATAGATCCGCTACGTGGCGAATTTTTAAACATTATTTGAATATGCATAATCTTTCAAAATTTTTGTGTAATTCACTTGAATTTAGTGATTTCAAAAAATCCGTGGAAATTACACGGAGAACACTTTTCCGAAGAACTACCCATTAGCTACTAAATGAAAACTAGTATGTTTTATGGGTCACATAAATTGGAAAGACTAAACCAGGAAATGCGTTTTCTGACATGTGCAACAGGGTAACTTTGTAGTTACGCTAAGTATTCTCCGCTTCCCTACAATCCCTACATAGTATAAAACAAAATCGCTTTCTCTGTCCCTATATCTCTATGTATGCTTAAATAAATATTTAAAACTACGCAACGGATTTTGATGCAGTTTTTTTAATAGATAGAGTGATTCAAGAGGAAGGTTTATATGTATAATACATGGTGTCAAATTCCAAACTACACCGAAGCGAAGCGAGGGCGGGTCGCTAGTTATTTATTAAAGAACAATATCCAATGATGGTACAAATTAATGAAAAAAAAAATTTAGAGCCAGACACAATAGAAAATCTATTGTTTGTAGCCGTTTGGCAGTAAAAGGGTTACCATTTGCCACCTAGTAAACATTTAAATTACTTCAGTTATTATCCTACTAATATTATAAATGTCTCTGATTTCCATAACACAAGTGCTTAGGTTTGGAATCGGAGGAATGTATGTGATGTTGATGACCAATTCTGAAAGTGTCCTAAACCTAATGTTGCTATTTGATAAAGTAGCCAATATCTCATGTGACGAATCGAGAAAGTGTCTTACTGCGCACAAAGGATGTGAAAGTTTGTGGGTTTGGATGTTTATTCCTCAATCACGCAAAAACTACTGAACAGATTTGGTTGAAATTTGGCACACATATATTAGATATCCTAGATTAATACTAGTAGGGTTATATATCGAAAAATGTTTTGTTTCTAAAAAGTTTTATTGGTTTAGTTAGATCGTTTTTTTGTTTGCTTCTAGTACCTATTGTTTTATAGTGTTTTGTCACTTTCACTTTTATTTAATACAAAATAAGTTAATCTTGTATTAAATAAAAGTGACATTCTAATAAACAATCCTTGTCTGTGAAATAAGGGTATAATTTTTGTTTGCAGATTATGTCACTATTTTCTATTGCAAATCGCTGTTTGTACAGTAAAATAGAGCCCCTTTAAAACTCCCGTTCCTTCTTTAATTTTCATACATCAGACAAAAGAAACACAGATTACGAAAGGGAATGTCTTAGTTGGGAACATTCATTAAAACAGTGACGGCGCGGAGGTGTCGCGCGTTAATCAGAGACGTGCGTGTCGAGTAATCAGCTACCTGCCTGCATACAGCCGCATAGAAGCGGCATGGCGGGAAATGTATGCGAATGCTGTAGATATTTGTGAATGTTGCATGACTTTATTATTTGCTACAAGTAAGTACCTATGAAAACAGTGACAGTGGTGGTCTAGCACGCTAATTAAGGACGTGTATATCGAGTAATCTTACATGGCTGCATACAACAGCATAGAAGCGGCATCGCGGGAAATGTATGTGAATGCTGTTGATACTTGTGGATGTTGCATGACTTCATTATTTGATACAAGTACCTATTAAAACAGTGACAGTGGTGGTGTAGCACGGTAACAGAGACGTGCGTGCCGAGTAATCAGCTACCTGCCTGCATACAGCAGCATAGAAGCGGCATCGCGGGAATTGATGTATGCGAATGCTGTGAATATCTGTGGATGTTGCATGTCTTCATTGTTTGATACAAAGTACCTATTAAAACAGTGACAGTGGTAGGTAAGCATGCTAATCAGAGACGTGCGTGCCGAGTAATCAGCTACCTGCCTGCATACAGCCACATAGAAGCGGCATCGCGGGAATTAATGTAGGTATGCGAATGCTGTAGATATTTGTGGATGTTGCATGATTTTATAATTTGATACAAAGTACCTATTAAAACAGTGACAGTGGTGGTGTAGCACGCTAATTAAGGACGTGTATATCGAGTAATCTTACATGCCTGCATACAGCAACATAGAAGCGGCATGGCGGGAATTAATGTATGCGAATGCTGTAGATATTTGTGGACGTTGCAGTGCAGTCATGCAATGAAGTCATTCATTATTAGATACAAGTACCTGTCTGCATACAGCACCATAGAAGCGGCATCGCGGGAATTAATGTATGCGAATGCTGTAGATATTTGTGGATGTTGTATAACTTCATTTTTTGATACAAGTACCTATTAAAACAGTGACAGTGCTGGTGTTGCGCGGTAACAGAGACGTGCCTGTCGAGTAATCAGCTACCTGCCTGTATACAGCCGCATAGAAGCGGCATCGCAGAATATGTATGCGAATGCTGTGGATATTTGTAGATGTTGTTTAACTTCATTATTTGATACAAGTACCTATTAAATCAGTGACAGTGGTAAGTAAGCATGCTAATCAGAGACGTGTATGCCGAGTAATCAGCTACGTACCATGGGCAACAGCGTCGCTTAACCACTGCTGAGGTTAAAATCGCTTGCACGCCGCGGCCGCTGTCACATACGTTTGGTTCGTGCAGGGGCGATACCCGCGCACACACGAATTTTGTTGCCAACTGGTTAAGCGACGCTGTTGCCCATAATACCTGCATACAGCCGCATAGAAGCGGGATCATGGGAATTAATGTATGCGAATGCTGTAGATAGTATTTGTGGACGTTGCATGACTTAATTATTAGATACAAGTACCTATTAAAACAGTTAAAGTAGTGGTGTAGCACAGTTACAGAGACGTGCCTGCCGAGCGAGCAGGGAATGATGACGTTATTTTTAAATATAACGTTATTTTTTACTTTTTTAACCGTTAATTTTAACATTAACGTGATATCAATAAATAACGTTAATTTGGATAATGTTACATTGAAATTAACGTTATTTCAGCAAAAAACGTTAATTTTAACCTTTTTTCCTACTTTTTTTACCGTCATTTTAAAATTGACGTTGTTCCAATTAATAACGTTACTTTTTTTACCGATTATTTTACCGGTACCTTTATAAAGTTTAACGCTATATTTATCGGTAATTTTACACCGGTAAACGTAACGTTAAAATGATTTTAACCTTATTTTTACCGGTAAATTTACCGATAAAATGTTTTATCGTTATTTTTAACGTTATTATTTTATCGTTATTTTTTTTAACGGTATTTCAATACCTGCTGCCGATTAATCAGCTACCTGCTTGCATACAGCCACATAGAAATGGCATCGCGGGAATTAATGAATGCGAATGCTGTAGATATTTGTAAATGTTGCTTGACTTTATTATTTGATACAAAGTACCTATTAAAACAATGACAGTAGTGGTGTAGCACGCTAATTAAGGACGTGTATATCGAGTAATCTTACATGCCTGCATACAGCAGCATAGAAGCGGCATGGCGGGAATTAATGTATGCGAATGTTGTAGATATTTGTGGATGTTGCATGACTTCATTATTTGGCATAAAGTACCTATTCAAACCGTGACAGTGGTAGGTTAGCACGCTAATAAGAGACGTGTGTGCCGAGTAATCAGCTACCTGCCTGCATACAGCAGCATAGAAGTGGCATGGCGGGAATTAATGTAAGCGAATGCTGTGGATATTTGTGGATGTTGCATGACTTTATTATTTGATACAAGTACCTGTTCAAACAGTGACAGTGGTAGATTAGCACGCTAATCAGAGACGTGTGTGCCGAGTAATAAGCTACCTGCCTGCATACAACAGCATAGAAGCGGCATGGCGGGAATTAATGTAAGCGAATGCTGTGGATATCTGTGGATGTTGCATGACTTTATTATTTGATACAAGTACCTGTTCAAACAGTGACAGTGGTAGATTAGCACGCTAATCAGAGACGTGTGTGCCGAGTAATCAGCTACCTGCCTGCATACAGCAGCATAGAAGCGGCATGGCGGGAATTAATGTAAGCGAATGCTGTGGATATTTGTGGATGTTGCATGACTTTATTATTTGATACAAGTACCTGTTCAAACAGTGACAGTGGTAGATTAGCACGCTAATCAGAGACGTGTGTGCCGAGTAATAAGCTACCTGCCTGCATACAACAGCATAGAAGCGGCATGGCGGGAATTAATGTAAGCGAATGCTGTGGATATCTGTGGATGTTGCATGACTTAATTATTTGATACAAGTACCTGTTCAAACAGTGACAGTGGTAGATTAGCACGCTAATCAGAGACGTAAGTACCGAGTAATCAACTACCTGCTTGCATACAGCAGCATAAAAGCGGCATCGCGGGAAATGTCTGCAAATGCTGTGGATATTTATGGATGTTGCATGACTTCATTATTTGATACAAAGTTCTTATTAAAACAGTGACAGTGGTAAGTTAGCAAGCTAATTACAAATGTGCGTGTTGAGTAATCACATCAGCTAACTGCCTGCCTGCAAATGCATGCGAATACTGTGGGTATTTGTTTAATCCCATAAAAAATATTAAAAATAAATTCTTAACCGCTTCCAGACAGGTGTTCGCAACTTCTTGCGGTCGCGTCTCAATCATCTCATGTAGGTGCATTAGTTGATGGCGTCACGGCTGCTCGCTCCTCACCTCACGTTCTAATTGCTCTTAAAAGATTGCGCCATAAGCTAGAGGTGTACAACTGAAAAATGTATACAAACTTGCTCTTTTTAAAAGGGCAGCCGTCGGTTGCAATTGTTGTGTGAACGCAAGCACGCAAGTAATAGGTAGTGAACAGTTGGTGTTATTATGGAAAATGGCAATGTTATGACTCGATGCCGCAGCATTCTATAATTTAGACACAGAATATTATAGGAAGTTTTAATTAACACAAGAACTTTGCTGTGTTAATTAAAACTACAAGGCAGTACTCGAAAATAAACAATTTTGTTTGTAGCAGTACTGTGTTTAAGTAACTAGAGTAAGTAATTAGATTAGTTTTGAATGGAAAAAAAGGTTACAATTTGAGTTTGTATCGTGCACTGGTAAATAGGTAAATACATACTCATAATTATACGGTTTTTTAATATTTAACTTGTTTACAGAAACTAGATTCAACTTGGCCACCTAACTACCTATACCACCGTATCAAAAAATAAATATGGGCTAAACATTTTCTGCCAGTTTTTACAAACTAGGTGTATTGCGAAAGTTAATATTTGAATTAAAAAGTTTTATTGAACTTTTAGATTTTAGGCATTCATAATGCTATTTTTATATTATATTTCTATTATATAAATTATCTTAAAAAGTTTTACTCAAATAAATAATAATGGCGTAATCTAATTTATTACAAAACATAATCATATTCTAACCAATCCAATAACCATTAGCTAATTGTTTGTCGTCTTTCTCTCCATTCTATTCATCTCGTTACAAAAGAAATCTGAATTTATTTCATAGACTTTTCATACCGTAATTTCATCCGAGAAAATTCCATGCCGTCATTGTACAAAAGGAAAGTAATTTATGACTTCTAAAACGAATATGCAGGCCCATTGTTGTTTCAAAAAAATATCCCAATTACGTTGTGGTGGGAGAGAACATAATCAAAAGTGATCCCGCCTGCAAGGACCGGGAGCGGCCTAAAATGAACATTGAATATGAATCACCGTAGGATAATGACAGTCTGAATCATTGCCTTTAAGAAAATTTTAATGGTGCACAGTGGCAGAGAATTTCAGTGTATGCAGGTATATTGCGAGCCAATTTTTGAACTGGGCCGACAAAGATCTGCTTGGGCAGATCATAATAAAGTCGCTGGCATTGCGTGATTTGAAAGCATTTCGTAATTTGCCGTTCAAATCTTAACGGTAACTATCTGGAATATATGGAGAACCTGTGAAACTGGGGGGGTTACTCCCGACACGATCAAAAATATCGAGATCGAGTTGGAATCGAGTAAACGTCAAAAAACGTTTATTCAATCCTGCCTGCCTAGCATGACAGATTTATATCGCGTGATATAGCGTTTTATCACGTTTAACTGTCAAAAAGACAAAGGAATTTGACAGTTGAGTGTCGATAAAATGCTATACCTATCACGCGATATAAATCGGTCATGCTAGGCAGGCTGATGTGAACTCGATCCCGTCAATTCTCATCGGGAGTAGGGGGGCTGGTCAAACAAATTCAAAAGATTTTGGGTGATTTTGACAAAATTAATATTTTATACCGTATTTGTGATGAGATTTATTGATCCAATTCTAGCTGCTAAAGGCTGACAAAAAAAACCGACAAGCCTATCCCCTCCGCAGGCCATCTTACCCCACCAGGACTCCGTGGGGAGACTGGATGAAAATTTTTAATTCCGAATGCAGTTTGTTAAAGAGCGCACAATAATATGCCAGGAATATTCGCCAGTAGATAATGTACAAAAGGATTTCCATTTTTATTCCCATTATTAACCACGCGGTTTTAGTTAGGCTCCACTCGACTTTGTAATTAGTTGTCATACTATTTCGCTGCATGGATGTAATTTTTTGTAGTTATATGTTTGCCAAGAATCATTATATCAGATGAAGGTTTTACAGAATGTATAGTAGATTAAAATAATTCTAATTCTAAGTAATAACTTTCGTGAATTTAATAATGTCTGAAATCGTGAAAAGAGAGATAATTAAGTCTGTTGTATTTTTTTTACACGTTTTTATTAGGTTGCTTTCGCGTTTGTTTGTTTGTTTGTGTGTTTCTCCAAAAGGTTTGCGAACGATTTTATCCTAACTTCCCGATGAGCTAGAGACTTAAAACTTTGAACATAGGCCAGAACTGAAAGGCAATGCAATATTATGGTGTCATTGAGCTGATCTGATGATGAAACCGGAAGAAGGCCACAGGAACTCTATGAAGAAAGCATACAACCCCGTCGTGTTTGGGCTCGTTAGAATCGTCTTGACGAGTACTCTAATGGGAGACGTGGTTTAGGGTCTGATGATGAAGCCGAAAGGCCATGCCATAGGAACTCAATATTGAAACCATGCAACCCCATCAAATTTGGACTCGTTTGAATCGTCTTGACGAGTTCTTTGTTGGGAAATAGTTTCCAGGGTCTGATGATGGAGGCGGAGGAAGGCCATAGAAACTTTATAATAAAACCATGTAACCCCATCGAGTTTGGGCTCGTTTGAATTGTCTTGACGAGTACTTTGTTGGGAAGTTTCCAGGGTCTGATGATAGAGCCGGAAGAAGGCCACTGGGACTCTGTATTAAAACCATGCATGCAACCCCTTCGAGTTTGGGCTCGTTTGAATCGGCTTGACGAGTGCTCCGATAGGAGATGGTATATTTTTAGTCTTAGCTCGTTAACTAAAAAGCAGAAAATAAAAATTTACTAAAAAAGACCTTTTTTAAAAACACGTTTTTATTACAAAAAAGTCGGACTAAAACCATTAAAACGGACTAATAAAAACAGACTAAAAAGTATAAAATAAAATTTTATTTAAATATTTATAAACCTACAGAAATTTAAACCTAAAAACGTGGGGCGCATGCTAAAGACAATATGGATGATAAAATTTTACAAAATGCGCCCCACGTTTTTAGGTTTTAATTTCTGTAGGTTTATAATTATTTAAAGAAAATTTTATTTTATACTTTTTAGTCTGTTTTTACTAGTCCGTTTTAATGTTTTTAGTCCGACTTTTTTGTAAGAAAATTATCAAACATAACTAGTTCTACTCTTTTTAAGATATTTTATAAATTACACAAGAAGACATTGCTAGTACATTAACACCCTTACTAGATTATTAAATTGACTAGGTGCCCATACTTTTTCTTAAGGGTGCACCGAGCGTCCACTAGCGCCGCCAATCAAGAAAAAATCATTACAACGAAATAACTATGTTTAACAAAATTCTGAAACATATAAAAACTAGTATTAGTTATAAACTATTTTTGTATGCGTAAAATTCTAAGTTTAAATGCGTTCGTGTGGTTAAAATCTGGATTAACGCCTAAAGTGGCCACTTTAGGCGTTAATCCAGGTTTTAACTACACAAACACATTTAAACCAGGAAAAAAACGCATACAAAAATAGTTTATAACTATTATTAGTTTTTATATGTTTCAGAATTTTGTTAAACATAGTTATTTCGTTGTAATGATTTTTTCTTGATTGGCGGCGCTAGTGGACGCTCGGTGCACCCTTAAGGAGATCGACTTAGCAAAAATGATGACTAAGAGATCGATATTTTGACCGTTTAACCCACCAAATATTTATCATTTATAATTTTAGCTATCCTTGGCGATCGACCGTTTGGGCACCTCTGTGTCAATAAAATTGAGTAGGTTATAGGCGAATGTCATAAAATAAATCTTGATAAAATGTCACTTTGTCAGTTCAGTAAAGTAACCTTTACAGGTAAACTAACGTGAAATCAATGAAATTGAAGCATGTGGGGCCGACCGAGGAAAAAGGCGTAAAAAGTCAGATTCGGCCCACCTCAGTCCAACCATGCCCGCCGCGAACTCGTTTGATCCGGCTAATTACGGATGCGAATCCGGAAATATCCAACGCTGACCTGATGTCTGTAGGCACTACGGCAATAGGGATGATGAATAAAATAACGAAATACTAATAAAAATCGCAAACATAAAATTAAACTTTTAGAGTAGCTTGTATACCTCTTGGTTTTATATATTGCGTATTATTTGTTTTATGACCCTTCAAAGTTGGGCGGACAAGTCCATTTAAGGCCTGGGCACACCGGATGCGTAGACACGCGAGTGGTTACGCGTGCGTGTACACGCGCGTAGTTACGCACGTAACCCCCTGACACACCGGGTTACGCATACGTCTACGCGGCACGCAACGCAACCTGTCCCTTGCGTACCCAGCCGCTGTGGCAGCCATGTTTGCGACTCTAGTGCGTGATGTCAGACGAAGATTGAGTAAATGGACTAATTTTTTCGCACTAATTCAGTTAGCTTTTCTTTAATATCGTTATTCATTACTTAAAAACAAAATAAAACACCACTTACTACCGGTAAACAAATACAACCGAATGCGTAGTCACGCGCGTGGTTACGCGCGTAGTGACGCGCAGGAAAGATACGTGCGTGTTCGTATTTGTTCGGTGTGACGTCCAATAGGGAATGCCATTGAGTACAACGTCATCAATGCGTTCCGCTCTGCGTAAGTACGCAGCCTGGTTGTCTCATGAGAGCTGCAATGCGTAGGGTTACGCATCGGTCTACGTGCACGCGTACGTTACGCAAGCGGTGTGCCATGTCTCATAAGGTTTCAGAGATTACAACGTCATGGTACGTCTACGTGCACGCTTACGCATACGCTTACGCATTCGGTGTGCTGGAGCCTTTAAAAAGGTGTGCGTTACCCCAGCAAAAAGTTGTGCTTTAGAGAGATGAGACCTTATCAGATAATTAGTGTGTCATGAGGAGAAATTTGTTTACTAATAGCAAAATTTGTGTGAGTTGTAGTTTTTAAGATATATGAGAAAAACAGATTTTGCTGGGGTCACGTTTTAAACATTACCCTGGCAAAAAAAGTTGTTTCAGCCTGGAACCAAATACATGAATAGATAGCTTTTGTTGCATAGTAAATGTTAGCAAATAGCAAAAATTGTGTGTGTTATGGTTCTCGAGTTATTTAAGTTTTTGCTGGGGTAACGTTTTGGGTTTTCCCAGATCTCGAAAACGGTTCAACGCAGAAGTTTGAAAAAAATACCACTAAGAGACCTTAATTTGTTTAAATTTGTTTAATTGTTAGTTTTTGATTTGGTTGTCGCAAACCAACGTAATTAAATGGTTTCGAAAAACAGAAAAAACGAATTTACAAGTAAACTAGTACACTTATAATCAAATAAACAGCTGTTAAAAATAGCCGTGGTAGACACTTATTACATCAAGAATTTTAGGCTTTGTAACTTTACACGATATAAAGATATAAACAAATTTAATAAATTTTAGGCCGGTCGTACTTTAGCGATCGAATACACAGTTTCCATAACATTAAGACACATGGCATACATTAAACAAATTTAAGTAATTCATTAACATTCCTTCCTGTTAATTTCAGCTTTCAATTACGCCTATCATGAAAGTTTTAACAAAAACAAGATTACGACAGCAATTCTTGAATAAGCCGACCAAATTGTAAAGGTCACTAAAAAGCGACCGCACCATACGTACGGGTTATCTTCGCAAATTAGCAGCTTAGTATCCGATGTTTTGTACAGTTATGAAGAAAAATGTTATTCATATAGCTTAAGATTCTACTAGTTTTCTATTTTATAAATTAATATCGTGTTTATTAATATCAAATAATACACTTACGCGATTAATAGTATTTAAAAAAAATGAAATGATTCACGAAAGTTAAAAGTTTGAAGGCACTCAACATTAGATAAATAAAGGTAAATAATAATCTAAACCTAAGTAGGAAATAATCTCGCTAAGCAATTTATAGTGTGATTTATTTGTCAGTATCAATATATACATTTATCGTAATTTGTTGCTTCTGTTTGATCAAACCAAATATTTTATTTTAATACCAAACCTACTCATGTCAATCCAGTGACCACTATGTTTGACAGGTAAAAACATTTACCCATAAAAACTGTTCCTACCTAGGAACAGTTTTTACGGAAACTACCTCGCATTTTTTCCATATATATTTCTCACCATTAAAACCTTCCCCTGGAATACGACAAACATTTTAAAACCAAAATCGGCCAAGCCAATCTTGAGTTTTCGCGAGACTAACGTACATTATATATTTAAAGATAATCTGACCAGCAAAGTTTTGTACGCAACTGTACTAACAAAAGATCCATAACATCCCGTTCATTTAAGATGGTTACGCTTATGTATGGCACGGTCGCTTTTTAGTGACCTTTACAATTTGGTCGGCTTATTCAAGAATTGCTGTCGTAATCTTGTTTTTGTTAAAACTTTCATGATAGGCGTAATTGAAAGCTGAAATTAACAGGAAGTAATGTTAATGAATTACTTAAATTTGTTTAATGTATGCCATGTGTCTTAATGTTATGGAAACTGTGTATTCGATCGCTAAAGTACGACCGGTCTAAAATTTATTAAATTTGTTTATATCTTTATATCGTGTAAAGTTACAAAGCCTAAAATTCTTGATGTAATAAGTGTCTACCACGGCTATTTTTAACAGCTGTTTATTTGATTATAAGTGTACTAGTTTACTTGTAAATTCGTTTTTTCTGTTTTTCGAAACCATTTAATTACGTTGGTTTGCGACAACCAAATCAAAAACTAACAATTAAACAAATTTAAACAAATTAAGGTCTCTTAGTGGTATTTTTTTTCAAACTTCTGCGTTGAACCGTTTTCGAGATCTGGGAAAACCCAAAACGTTACCCCAGCAAAAACTTAAATAACTCGAGAACCATAACACACACAATTTTTGCTATTTGCTAACATTTACTATGCAACAAAAGCTATCTATTCATGTATTTGGTTCCAGGCTGAAACAACTTTTTTTGCCAGGGTAATGTTTAAAACGTGACCCCAGCAAAATCCGTTTTTCTCATATATCTTAAAAACTACAACTCACACAAATTTTGCTATTAGTAAACAAATTTCTCCTCATGACACACTAATTATCTGATAAGGTCTCATCTCTCTAAAGCACAACTTTTTGCTGGGGTAACGCACACTTTAAAAAGCATAAAATTTATTAAAATAAATACATGATAGTTTTAATTAGTCCATAAAATTTATAGCAAAGTCTAAGCATTTTGATAAACACAATATTTAATCATAGACTTAGAATTTTTTTTTGCTACGTATTTAATACTAGCCGATGCCCGCGACTTCGTACGCGTGGACTTTATGACTTCGGCGTATGCATATAAATGAACTAATGTAGTTACATAAGAAAATACTTGTAGCAGTGTTATGGTTTTGCATTAGGTGTTCCAGATCTTCGATTTTTATACCTCAACAAAAAATACTCATCAGTCTGAACAACTTTTGCCAAGGTGTCATTTTTTTATATTTTGTAAAGTTTAGCTGGATCATTATGGTTCTAAATCAGGTGTACCAGATCTTCGATTTTTGTACCTCAACAAAAAATACTCATCAGGCTGAACAACTTTGCAAAGATGTCATTTTTATATTTTGTATAGTTTAGCTGGACCATTATGGTTCTGCATCAGGTGTTCCAGATCTTCGATTTTTGTACCTCAACGAAAAATGCTCATCAGGCAGAACAACTTTGCAAAGATGTCTTTTTTATAATTTGTAAAGTTTAGCTGGATCATTATGGTTCTACATCAAGTGTACCAGATCTTCGATTTTTGTACCACAACAAAAAATACTCATCAGGCTGAACAACTTTGCAAAAATGTCATTTTTATATTTTGTATAGTTTAGCTGGACCATTATGGTTCTGCATCAGGTGTTCCAGATCTTCGATTTTTGTACCTCAACGAAAAATGCTCCTCAGGCTGAACAACTTTTGCTAGGGTGTCATTTTTGTTTTTTGTATAGTTTAGCTGGACCATTATGGTTCTGCATCAGGTGTTCCAGATTTTCGATTTTTATACCTCAACAAAAAATGCTCATCAGGCTGAACAACTTTTGCTAAGGTGTAATTTTTATATTCCTTATAGTTAAGTTGGACCATTATGGTTCTGCATCAGGTGTTCCATTTTCTAAAATCAATTATACCCTAAGTTACTCCCAGGCTTACCACCTATATAACAAAAAAAGTTTCATTCGAATCCGTTCAGTATTTCCGGAGATTAGCGTGTTCAAACAGACAAACAAACAGACAAACAAACAGACAAACAGACACACTTTTTTTTCAAATTCTTACTCTATTACTATGTCTTCATCGCCCCAGATATATATTTTTTAAATATTATGTAATGTACAGACACACTTTTTCTACTGTTTTATTATGTAAGGATAGCTGCCAAACCCTACGCGTTTCATACAAACTACTCAAGCGTGACGTCATAATTGAGTAGCCGTTAGTATGGAGCGTTTTCGGGTGAGTCCAATTTTGTGCATTTCAAACTGTGATATCTCGGGCAGTTTTCTTACTAGCGAAATAATCCTTTTACCAATGTTTCTTTTTTTTGAGAGGTAATTTATGTAACATAATATAAAAAATTGACATCATGCCCATTTGTGGAACAAGTTTGTTAAAAAAATACTTATGTCGGAAAATCGACCTAATTAAATGCTTAAACTTATATTCTCGGTTGATTTATTTACTACGGGCTAACTTCTCAAACTTAATAAAAGTTACCAGTAGTAAGCTTAAGCTGAAACCAAATACTTAAATTAGATGTCATTCAAAAACGAGAAATTGTTCAAGTTAGGTACATTACCTGCTTATCTTTGTAATTGTTCTTATACGAAATAAATAAGAAACAAAATAAGAAAGGTACCTACTTGTCTGTGCCTTTTATTTCTTGGGGAAAATGCTACAGGACAAAAATTAATAACGAAAATATGAAAATGTATGTAACATCTAATTTCTTTCTCGCGATTTTAAAGTTGATCCCATAGTAAAGGTTATTCAGTTTGATGGTCTATCTTCCATATTCTGGTGTGGCCATGTTACTGTTTTTGTTTTCAATTAAGTAACTACACTACTGTAAACAAAACTGTCAAATCAAAACTCCGTTCACGGGTCTATTAAAAACATTTTAAATTGAGTCTCTATCATAATTTCCTCATCACGAAAACGAGATTACAGAAAACCATTTACCAACATCTTTCAATTAGACTCCAGCGTTTACGAGTAATATTTCAAATTATGTGATTAAAGTCGGCACAAACGTTTTAATCAATGTTTACGTGAATAGCTCTTAATGGCTGAATGTTCGCCGCAAATCTATTAAGGTGACTTTGTGGAGCTAAACGTATTGCCGATCTTTTGCGGACGCATTTAGCTTTTCAATGAGATTTCAGCTGAAAATCATTCGTGAATTGAATGCTTTTCATGTAGGTGTTTTAGTGAATAAACTTTTTGAGGTTGGATAGATCAATTTAAGACTTTAATTATATTAAACCTTTCGAAATTATTAGGAAAATTGATAAATACAGGTCAACATTACTATCTTAACGAATTGTTAAATATTTAAACTTTCATATTTCGAATAAATGATTGTAATTTATCGGATCCTAATAATTTCAAATTAAATTACTCGACAGATATTTCAAATATAATTATTACGTAGGGAATCCATTGAATAAACATCAAAACAGTACACGGAAACCATGGCAACCGATTCCAAATTACCAAAATAACAGATTTTTAACGTTAATTTGATCCTAATGTGAACCGAAACAGTGATAAAATTGGTATGTTTCTTATCTGTGCCTACCCTGACTAAAATCTCTGTGCACGCCACTGAAAAACAGTACACGGAAACCATGGCAACCGATTCCAAATTACCAAAATAACAGATTTTTAACGTTAATTTGATCCTAATGTGAACCATGGCAACAGATTTTTAACGTTAATTTGATCCTAATGTGAACAGTTCACATTAGGATCAAATTAACGTTAAAAATCTGTTATTTTGGTAATTTGGAATCGGTTGCCATGGTTTGCGTGTACTATTTTTCAGTGGCGTGCACAGAGATTTTAGTCAGGGTAGGCACAGATAAGAAACATACCAATTTTATCACTGTTTCGGTATCTACCAACCTATACTGAACGAAATCCAAACATTTTTATCATCTTGATTGGAAAATAAAATGCATATAGAAAACAATACAATTGGTTTGTATGTACGTACACAAGCAGTTAGCCAGTTATAATTAATTATAATAAAACTTTTTATGAAAAGAACGAGGGGCATTCATAACCTACCTACCATTTTTTTTTAAACCCAACCCAACGCATCTTCCTTTTGCAATCAATTTAATTAAACTTTATCCTCAAAAGATGACCCCGATAAAGCGGCAATTTTTAATTTATTTAAACAAACTTTACCAGCATAGGTCTCACATGTAAATTATTGAATTTTTCAAAGTAAATTAACGAAATAATTACACTTAAAATCATTTACTTGCGCCAAGAAAAACATTCAAAACAAAGCAAAACTAACTGCAACTGCAAGGGCAAACTAAAAAACGCTACAATCATGACGCGGTCGGGTTGCAAATAAGCAGTGCCTCCAAAACATAAACACGCGCATACATTTTCACGCACACAGTCACACTTTTGATGTGTACTACACGAGATTCGTTCTATGAAAGAGAAGCAGGCCGTAGTACTGCTTACAGGCCCGCCGCTAGCTGTTTGAGCGCCCGCGTGCAAGAGACCAATTTTGCCGCCCCCTACTACAATTGGGTGATTTCTTGAAAGATGCCTTTTTCTTTGTACCTACTCTTTATGTAGAAGTCTAGTCTCCGGGACGCGCTCCGGGACATGTGGCGATTTGACTCTTCCCCGCGCTTAGTTTTTGCAAAATTCTACACAAGTAGGTGGTTTCTTAAAAGATGCCTTTATCTTTGTACCTAGGTATCATCATCATCATATCAGCCACATGACACCCACTGCTGGGCATAGGCCTCCCCTAAGGATCTCCACGACGATCGGTCCTGCGCTGTCTGCATCCACTGGCTTCCCGCGACCTTCACCAGATCGTCGGTCCACCTTGTCGGGGGCCTACCCACGGAGCGTCGTCCGGTGCGCGGTCGCCATTCCAGAACCTTTCCGCCCCAACGGCCATCGGTTCTTCTCGCTATGTGTCCCGCCCATTGCCACTTCAGCTGAGCAATCCTTCGAGCGATGTCGGTTACTTTAGTTCTCCTGCGGATCTCCTCGTTTCTGATTCGATCACGCAGGGAAACGCCGAGCATGGCTCTCTCCATTGCACGCTGGGTGACCTTGAGCCTCCTTATGAGACCCATAGTTAGCGACCACGTTTCACTGCCGTAAGTCATCACTGGCAACACACACTGTTCATAGACTTTCGTCTTGAGACACTGAGGTAAGTTGGACGCGAAGATTTTTCGAAGCTTCCCGAATGCTGCCCACCCGAGTTGGATTCGACGAGAGATCTCTTTCTCGAAGTTGGACCTACCTAACTGGACTGCCTGTCCTAGGTATACGTAATGGTCAACAACTTCAAGTGTAGTATTCCCAACATGAACTGGAGAGGGTACAACATGGGCATTTGACATAATTTTCGTCTTATCCATGTTCATCCTAAGACCCACTCTTTGGGAAGCACTACGGAGATCTTCGAGCATTGTGTTCAGGTCTTCCATGGTCTCAGCCATAAGGACTATATCATCGGCAAAACGAAGGTGTGTTAGGTACTGGCCATTAATGTTGATGCCGAGTCCTTTCCAGTCCAAGAGCTTAAAGATGTCCTCCAACGCAGCTGTGAACAGTTTCGGAGAAATAACGTCTCCCTGTCTCACACCTCGCTGCAGTTGGATAGGACTTGTGTTCTGGTTCTGTACTCGGATCGTCATGGTGGCATTTTGGTATAAGTACCTCAACACCTCGATATACCTATAGTCCACTTGGCACCTTTGGAGAGACTGCAGCACCGCCCAGGTTTCAATCGAATCAAAGGCTTTCTCATAGTCCACGAACGCCAAGCAAAGTGGCTCATTATACTCCTCAGTCTTCTGTATAACCTGCCGCAGCGTATGGATGTGGTCTATGGTGCTAAAGCCTTTTCGGAACCCGGCTTGTTCGGGAGGTTGGAAGTCGTCGAACTTGCGAGCGAGACGATTCGTAAGGACTCTCGAAAACAACTTATAGACATGACTCAGAAGCGAGATGGGTCTATAGTTCTTTAAGAGGGACTTGTCACCCTTTTTAAAGAACAAGATCACCTCACTTATGTTCCATGTCTTTGGCGTTCTGCCCTGGACGATGACGGAATTAAAGAGCTTCTGGAGGACTTTGAGTATCGGCTTACCGCCCGCTCTCAGAAGTTCTGTAGTGATTCCATCGTCACCCGCCGCCTTGTTGTTTTTCAGCTGTTTGAGAGCCATACTAATCTCGTACAGGCTGACGTCCGGGTTATCTTCGGTATAGTGTCGGGTAAGCTTGGCTCTGGGGTCTTTAGCCTTGCTTTCACAAGGTGTCTGCGTGGAATATAACTGCCCATAGAAGCTCTCGATCTCCCTCAGGATTTCAGGCTTTGATGAAATGATGCGTCCGTCGTCAGTTTTCAGCTTCGTCATCTGGCTTTGCCCAATAGACAGATCTCTCGCGAACACTTTGGAGCCTTTATTCCGCTCGATGGCCTCTTTAATACGACTCGTATTAAATTGGCGAAGGTCGCTCGTCAAAGACTTAGATATCTGTCTATTAAGCTGCCGATAACGATTAGCATCTACTGAACTTTGGAGCCTCATTTCACGTCTCTGATCCATGAGTAGGAGTGTGTGGTCGGAGAGTTTCTTTATCTTGGGACGGCGGGTCTTAAAGAGCTTGGACCCTACCGTACGGACAGCATCCACCACCATGTTGTTTAGATCGTCCACATCTATGCTGTTCTCAAGGGCTTCGAAGCGGTTTTGGAGTTCGAGTTGAAAGCTCTCGGGGTTTTGAATATGGGCCGGCAATGGTCGAATTGTTGATTTTATCAGTCGAGATCTTTCCAGCTTTGGGTTGATATTCAATGTGCCACGTACCAATCGGTGATCGCTCCCCGTCTTAACAGCGTTGATCACAGTGACATCATTGAATATTTGCTTTTTCGTCGACATGATAAAATCTATCTCATTTCTGACTTTACCGTCCGGACTGACCCAGGTCCACTTCCGGCTTTCCGGCTTTCTGAAGAAGGAGTTCATCATAAAGAGGTTCTCCTTCTCCATAAAGTCAGCCAGCATCTGGCCTCTGTCATTCCGTTGCCCAACTCCAAATTGCCCCACTCTCAGCTCATCACTGCATCGTTTCCCTAACTTTGCATTGAAGTCCCCCATCACAACAGTGTAGTGGGTTTTGTAGCTATGCATGGCTTTAGAGATCTCCTCATACATAGCCTCCACTTCGTCATCTTGGTGTGTCGAGGTCGGTGCGTAAACCTGTATAACATTCAGCGAACACCGTTTGGATATTCTGAGTATAAGGTACGCCACCCTGGTCAACACACTTCCGATGGTAATCACGTTGTTGACAAGGGACTTGTGGACGATGAACCCGACACCACCTTGGGACTGTTGGTCGCCCTCCCGGTAGTAAAGCAAGTTACCGGAGTTGAGA
The DNA here is from genome assembly GCA_928269145.1 of Agriphila tristella. Classification (NCBI taxonomy): domain Eukaryota; kingdom Metazoa; phylum Arthropoda; class Insecta; order Lepidoptera; family Crambidae; genus Agriphila; species Agriphila tristella. The sequence goes on from OV743431.1 coordinate 39,258,894, forward strand.
ATTATCGAGTCCTCTCCCGCTCTTCGGACTTCAGATAACCCGATAATGTCCCAGTGTACCTTGCCGATAACTTCTTCCAACTCGGTTAACTTCGCGTCAGTCCTTAGTGTGAGCGTGTTATAGGTTGCCAGGTGCAGTTGTCGTCGTTTTTGGTAGCCGAGCCGCACCCGGGGATTCTTAGCACCCCCTGCCCCGCCGTTACCGTAGCCGCTACCGTAGCTAGGAATAGCGGGGCTGCCGGGGACTGGGGGCCAATTTTTGATCCATTCTGCATGAGGAGGGGGGTTTGCCATAATCGCCACGCTTGGCAAGCGGGTTGGCGATCGCAGTAGGCCAGGGTTTTTGGAGACGCTGCTGCCCGTCTCTTGAACGCTATGCTCCCTTAGTCGCCTTTTACGACACCCACGGGATGATAGGGGGTAGTGCTATTCTAGGCCGGCACATACACGGCCCACACCTAGGTATAGGTACTTCTTATGTAGAAGCCTAGTCGCGGCGTGCGAAGCGCGCCGCGCGCTCCAGGACATGCGACAATTATGTTTGGACAAAATCAATACAATTAATGGATGGTGCAATGATTTTGTCCAAGCGCGATGAAAAATCCTGATTTTTTTGAATTCTTCGGCTAATTTTCTCATTCATTTGAGTCAAATTTTGAACGAAAATCTGTAGAAAAGAGCGCTCGACGCCAAAAATTTAACTTTTAATTTATTATATAAATTAATTAATTATAGAATTAATTCAAAAGTAATATTTTATATTTTAAGGGGTAATCTTTAAATTAAATTTGCCAGCCGAAGTCAAAGTCAAAGTCAAGTCAAAGTCAAATAAGCTTTATTCAAATAAACTTAATTATTAAGTACTTTTGAATCGTCTATATTTCCCTACACCAAGGATTCAATAATAGGGCCCCAGGACTTGAATGAAATCCGAGCGGAGTTCGGTTTAAACTCTTAAAATCCAGTCTAGATCCCTATCTATCCCCGCTGCCAGAACACGGTATAATACGGCGGTATAGGCAAGAAAAAATAAATTATTTTTTCTAATAAATTATTTAGCTATGGGTCATTCTCGGCAGAGCCGCACAGAGGGAGCCAAAGAGCTGCATGCAGCTCGCGAGCCGCGGTTTGCCGCTTCTTCACAAGTGGGCACAAGGATAATACATCTTTCAAGCTTCCTGAATATTACGTAATGCATCTGGCGTCGTAGCTAGGTTAGGGGCTGGCAAGGGGGGGCGTCTGCCAGGGGCGCAACCCTCAATTTGCTGACCCATAGCTAGAAAATACTCTATAAGTTTGGGAAGCAAAATTCAAATCTTGCCAGGGGCGCTCATTATCCTAGAAATTAGTTTTGGGACGCAAAATTCAAATCTTGCAAGTGTCGCTCAAGATCCTAGAAATAAGCCTTGGGGCGCAAAATTCAAATCTTGCCAGGAGCGCTCATATCATAACCCTTCTTCGACCCTAGCTTCGCCGCTTGGATCGGTCGATTCGCCGCCCCCCTAGACGTGCCGCCCGCGTGCGCTGCACGCCTTGCACGCCCGCTTGCGGCGGGCCTGACTGCTTATGGACACGCGGTAAAAAATTGGCGCCTCTGTCACCCGCACCCTGATTATCTAAAAATAAACTATTTAGCGACCGGTTGCATTTGACATACATTGCCACTTTTCTTTGGTATGTTTTTTTTTACCCAAAAAGAAGTAGCAATGGATCACGATCATCTGTGAACTGCAACCAGTCGCTAGGTGGTTTTTAATTAGATAATCAGCCCGCGGGCCGATCGTTGGTTCTTGTGATTTTTGGTTAAATTGAAGTTAGTTTCAAAAACCACAAATAGATGGCGCTTAAACTAATACACACTGTGCACGATGATGGGTCATCATAACTTTTTAATGGGGAGGAAAAGCGCAATTTTATCCCGATAGGTGGCGTCTTGTCGTTGGTACCGAGCCGCCTCAAAGAAACTGTCAAAACATATGGGAATCTCTTGGAGTATTGCACTTTTTAATTTTATACTGAGAAAATGCCGCATTGTTATGCATGTAACTTGTAAAATATTGGAGTTCATCGATTTCCCAGTAACAAAAAAAATAGTGGGCAAAAAAATATAAAAAAAAAATGCTTTTTCCTCGATTTTCTCCTTTGCTGAGCCTGAGAAACATTATAAATCAAAAGGAATGTTTCATGAATTTGATGAAGCTTCGCCAAAATAAAACAACATTTGAATTATAACAGCTTTGTTCTTTAATATTTCAACCTCAGCAGTTTCTAACATATTTATAACTTGGATGAATTTGATAGGTATATCAAATATGGAATAAGCCCAATATTGAGGCCAAACAGAGAATTAATATAATTTTATATGCCAGAGTCAGTCAAGAAACTTAGAATAATAAAATAAATATGATAAAACGGTTCGTGTAATTTTGGATGGTACAGAAATTCCAGTACAGAAACCTGAAATTACTATTGCACAGAAGGCATCATCAGGCAACTATAAACACGGAAATTCACACTCAGTTGCTTTGTTAAAATTTAAATCATATGCTTCTAATCTGTAATAAAAAGATTACTTGTAAATCTTACACGAAATTTAAAGAAATGTAATGCTTGTTAGCAATTTTTTGTAAGTTGCTATAAACTTTCTTGCCTGTTGTTTTGGCTTTTCTTTTCCGTAATTCTTCTTTTATATGAGCTAAAGTTAGCATAGAATACATTGTTTGTCCGCAAAACCGAAAAAAATACAATCTAAGACAGTAAAACCACGTAATACACAGTCAAGACAATATAAGCTCATACTGACAATTGTTCCAAAGACTAAGCGCCATCTGTAATTCACTTTGCCTTCGCCTCCCCATTACAAGTAGTTTACAATTAATAGGATAGGGAATTAGGGTCATATATTTATGGGACTACAGGGTATGCAGTGCTTATTTGCATGTATGGAGTGCACGCCACTGTGTGAACTAGATCCCGTTGAGCTCGAGAGTAGGGGGGATAGGCCTTAAACTTTGGTACGATATCTTATACCAACGAGCAATTCTTGTATATATGTATCATCATCATCATCATATCAGCCACACGACACCCACTGCTGGGTATAGGCCTCCCCTAAGGATCTCCACAACGATCGGTCCTGCGCTGCCTGCATCCACTGGCTTTCCGCGACCTCCACCAGATCGTCGGTCCACCTTGTCGGGGGCCTACCCACGGAGCGTCGTCCGGTGCGCGGTCGCCATTCCAGAACCTTTCTGCCCCAACGGCCATCGGTTCTTCTCGCTATGTGTCCCGCCCATTGCCACTTCAGCTGAGCAATTCTTCGAGCGATGTCGGTTACTTTAGTTCTCCTGCGGATCTCCTCGTTTCTGATTTGATCACGTAGGGAAACGCCGAGCATGGCTCTCTCCATTGCACGCTGAGTGACCTTGAGCCTCCTTATGAGACCCATAGTTAGCGGCCACGTTTCACTGCCGTAGGTCATCACTGGCAACACACACTGTTCATAGACTTTCGTCTTGAGACACTGAGGTAAGTCGGACGCGAAGATTTTTCGAAGCTTCCCGAATGCTGCCCACCCGAGTTGGATTCGACGAGAGATCTCTTTCTCGAAGTTGGACCTACCTAACTGGACTGCCTGTCCTAGGTATACGTAATGGTCAACAACTTCAAGTGTAGTGTTCCCAACATGAACTGGAGAGGGTACAACATGGGCATTTGACATAATTTTCGTCTTATCCATGTTCATCCTAAGACCCACTCTTTGGGAAGCACTACGGAGATCTTCGAGCATTGTGTTCAGGTCTTCCATGGTCTCAGCCATAAGGACTATATCATCGGCAAAACGAAGGTGTGTTAGGTACTGGCCATTAATGTTGATGCCGAGTCCTTTCCAGTCCAAGAGCTTAAAGATATCCTCCAACGCAGCTGTGAACAGTTTCGGAGAAATAACGTCTCCCTGTCTCACACCACGCTGCAGTTGGATAGGATTTGTGTTCTGGTTCTGTACTCGGATCGTCATGGTGGCATTTTGGTATAAGTAACTCAACACCTCGATATACCTATAGTCCACTTGGCACCTTTGGAGAGACTGCAGCACCGCCCAGGTTTCAATCGAATCAAAGGCTTTCTCATAGTCCACGAACGCCAAGCAAAGTGGCTCATTATACTCCTCAGTCTTCTGTATAACCTGCCGCAGCGTATGGATGTGGTCTATGGTGCTAAAGCCTTTTCGGAACCCGGCTTGTTCGGGAGGTTGGAAGTCGTCGAACTTGCGAGCGAGACGATTCGTAAGGACTCTCGAAAACAGCTTATAGACATGACTCAGAAGCGAGATGGGTCTATAGTTCTTTAAGAGGGACTTGTCACCCTTTTTAAAGAACAAGATCACCTCACTTATGTTCCATGTCTTTGGCGTTCTGCCCTGGACGATGACGGAATTAAAGAGCTTCTGGAGGACTTTGAGTATCGGCTTACCGCCCGCTCTCAGAAGTTCTGTAGTGATTCCATCGTCACCCGCCGCCTTGTTGTTTTTCAGCTGTTTGAGAGCCATACTAATCTCGCACAGGCTGACGTCCGGGATATCTTCGGTATAGTGTCGGGTAAGCTTGGCTCTGGGGTCTTTAGCCTTGCTTTCAACAGGTGTCTGCGTGGAATATAACTGCCCATAGAAGCTCTCGATCTCCCTCAGGATTTCAGGCTTTGATGAAATGATGCGTCCGTCGTCAGTTTTCAGCTTCGTCATCTGGCTTTGCCCAATAGACAGATCTCTCGCGAACACTTTGGAGCCTTTATTCCGCTCGATGGCCTCTTTAATACGATTCGTATTAAATTGGCGAAGGTCGCTCGTCAAAGACTTAGATATCTGTCTATTAAGCTGCCGATAACGATTAGCATCTACTGAACTCTGGAGCCTCATTTCACGTCTCTGATCCATGAGTAGGAGTGTGTGGTCGGAGAGTTTCTTTATCTTGGGACGGCGGGTCTTAAAGAGCTTGGACCCTACCGTACGGACAGCATCCACCACCATGTTGTTTAGATCGTCCACATCTATGCTGTTCTCAAGGGCTTCGAAGCGGTTTTGGAGTTCGAGTTGAAAGCTCTCGGGGTTTTGAATATGGGCCGGCAATGGTCGAATTGTTGATTTTATCAGTCGAGATCTTTCCAGCTTTGGGTTGATATTCAATGTGCCACGTACCAATCGGTGATCGCTCCCCGTCTTAACAGCGTTGATCACAGTGACATCATTGAATATTTGCTTTTTCGTCGACATGATAAAATCTATCTCATTTCTGACTTTACCGTCCGGACTGACCCAAGTCCACTTCCGGCATTCCGGCTTTCTGAAGAAGGAGTTCATCATAAAGAGGTTCTCCTTCTCCATAAAGTCAGCCAGCATCTGGCCTCTGTCATTCCGTTGCCCAACTCCAAATTGCCCCACTCTCAGCTCATCACCGCATCGTTTCCCCAACTTAGCATTGAAGTCCCCCATCACAACAGTGTAGTGGGTTTTGAAGCTATGCATGGCTTTAGAGATCTCCTCATACATAGCCTCCACTTCGTCATCTTGGTGTGTCGAGGTCGGTGCGTAAACCTGTATAACATTCAGCGAACACCGTTTGGATATTCTGAGTATAAGGTACGCCACCCTGGTCGACACACTTCCGATGGTAGTCACGTTGTTGACAAGGGACTTGTGGACGATGAACCCGATACCACCTTGGGACTGTTGGTCGCCCTCCCGGTAGTAAAGCAAGTTACCGGAGTTGAGGATTATCGAGTCCTCTCCCGCTCTTCGGACTTCAGATAAGCCGATAATGTCCCAGTGTACCTTGCTGATAACTTCTTCCAACTCGGTTAACTTCGCGTCGGTCCTTAGTGTGCGCGTGTTATAGGTTGCCAGGTGCAGTAGTCGTCGTTTTTGGTAGCCGAGCCGCACCCGGGGATTCTTAGCACCCCCTGCCCCGCCGTTACCGTAGCCGCTACCGTAGCTAGGAATAGCGGGGCTGCCGGGGACTGGGGGCCAATTTTTTGATCCATTATGCATGAGGGGGGGGGTTTGCCATAATCGCCACGCTTGGCAGGCGGGTTGGCGATCGCAGTAGGCCAAGGTTTTTTGGAGACGCTGCTGCCCGTCTCTTGAAGGCTATGCTCCCTTAGTCGCCTTTTACGACACCCACGGGATGATAGGGGGTAGTGCTATTCTAGGCCGGCACATACACGGCTAATAGTATATATGTATGTATGTATATAAATTTATTTCTGTGATCTCGGAAACGGCTCTATTGATTTCGTTGAAATTTGGTATATGGGGGTTTTCGGGGGTAAACAATCGATCTAGATTGGTCTTACGTTTGTAAAAACGCGCGTTTTTGCGTTTTCATGCGTTTTTCTTTCGACGCAGAATATGGTCGCTAATTTCGTCCTGCCGCGCCACTGTCCATCTGGTCTAGTGGGTTAAAACTCCGGTGGCAAGAAACAAGTATTCCGAGTTCGAATCCCGCTCGGTGATTTACTTTTTTTTATAATGTTCAAGTTTAGATATATTTTTTTAAATTTTATTGTTTTTAGACAAGTTTAAAAAAATGTAGTTGTCTACGCGACATATGGTGCTATTAATAAATGAATAACACAAAATTCTTTGAAAAACTGTAATTGAGTATAGCTCGTACAATGGATAAAATTGATGTGTGGGTGACAATATAAAATTGAAAAAGATGGCGTTTGGATGCATTCTGCATAGCAATAAAAATCCGGAGTGATGCGTTGCTGTTACGATTTTGTAGGCGCGTGCGCGAACATCTTCCCGCCTCGTTGAAATGGTGAAATTTCAACCCTTTGTGATGTCGTCATCAGTAAGTAATGGGCATAAACGGACTAATGGTCTCCTGACGCATCCTCTTGTTGTGTTTACGTCGGCAACGCGTGCGATTCCGTCGGCTCCATGGAATAGACGAGCGACTCTTCCCAGTCGCCAGCTTAGCGGAGGCGTGTTGTCTTCGTGAAGCAAGACCAGATCGCCTTCATTGAGTCGTGAAGTGTCCTTTCGCCATTTTGAACGCTGCTGCAGTTCGGCCAGGTATTCCTTGGACCATCTTCTCCAAAAGTGTTGGTGAATTTGCTCCAACCGTGCATACCTCTTCAGGCTGTGTTCTTTCGCATCTTCTAGATTGGGAGCTGGCAACGCATTTAACGGTCTTCCGATGAGAAAGTGCCCGGGAGTCAGAGGTAAAAAGTCGTTAGGAGAGGACGATAAAGGATATAGGGGGCGGCTGTTCAATATCGCCTCTATTTGAGAAAACAGTGTAGAGATTTCCTCAAAGGTTAAATGAGAATTGCCGATGACACGTTTCGCGTGGTATTTAGCGGATTTAACCCCGGCTTCCCAAATACCGCCAAAATGAGGAGCGTATGTCGGTGAGAAAATAAATTTAACGCCTTCTTGAGTTGCGAATTGAGATAGAGGTTCAGTATTGTTTTTTATAAAGTTACGTACATCGTTAGTACCTACCTCTTTGGCAGCTGCCACAAAATTGCGTCCGTTGTCGCAAAAAATTTCGATTGGCTTTCCTCTTCGCGCTATAAACCGTTTTAAAGTCATAATGAAACTTTCCTTTGATAGGTCACTGACACATTCCAAATGAATGCATTTGTAGCGCAAACATACGAATAGACATAGGTAGCATTTTATGAGGCGACTTCCTCGCCCTTTACGATTCAAAATATAAAATGGGCCCGCAAAATCCAAACCAACGGACAAATAGGGAAAATTAGGAGTTACACGTTGAGCCGGTAAGTTACCCATTTTGGGAGTTAAAGTTTTCCTTTGAACACGCTTGCATCTGACGCACTTTGAAACTGTACGGCGCGCTATAAATCTACCATTGACAGGCCAAACTCGTTGACGTACTGTTGCCAGCAATAATTGTGGTCCTGCATGAAGATTGCGAACATGTTCAAGCTGAAAATATAGTTTAGTTAAATGATGAGATGAATGAAGTAATATCGGATGCTTCATATCGTAGGAATAACAGGACGCATCGATTCGGCCCCCAACCCTGATTAGATTGTTCTTATCCATAAATGGAGATAGTGCCAATGTTTTAGATTTAGAATTAATAGACTGCTGTTTAGATAGTGCATCATATTCTGTTGGGAATGACTGTTTTTGCGCAATGAGACAAAGTGAATTAAAAGCTTCATTTAATTCTGCCAAAGAAATTTTACCAGATCGTTTAGTTTTAGGATTTTTTAAATTGTAAATGAATCGATTAACAAATGCAAATGTATATTGTAACATAGTTAAATTAGAATATTTTTCAAAATTAATTAATGGATCCGAGTTGACAGCGGTATTACATTTTATTTCAGGTAGTAAAGAATCCTTACAAGATTTTGTATTTAATATAGGCCATTCAGTTTCCGGTTGCATTAGGAAACTAGGTCCCGACCACCAAAGTTCAAGGTCAATTAATTGCTTACCATGTACACCACGCGATACTAGATCCGCTGGATTAACGGCAGTGGGCACATACCGCCACGAAGAAGACTTAGTGATCTCTAGGATTTCACAAATGCGATTCGACACAAATGCCTTAAGATTTTTAGTATCACTATTTAGCCAGGCTAGTACGATGCTAGAATCACACCAGTGGTAAACTTGAACTGGCTTGTTCCTTAGAGCATCCATCACTGACTTATAAAGCCGTGAAGCGAGTAAAGCGGCGCACAGCTCGAGACGTGGCACGGTGGTTGGTTTTAATGGTGCTACTTTAGACTTACTGCATAGGAGCCTAACAGTTACTTTATTATTTGAGTCTATTGAACGCATGTAAATACACGCCCCGTATGCACGTTCTGAAGCATCGCTGAATGAATGAAGTTCGATGCGTACTGGATCATCACCAAGAACATGTCTCGGTATTTCAAGCTTAGAAATGTTGTTTAAATTATTAACGAATTTTTTCCATTCTTCCTGAATTTCTAAAGGAACAGGCTCGTCCCAGGATATCTTAAGCTGCCATAAACGCTGTAGAAGCATTTTAGGTATAATAATACAAGGACTTAAGATGCCCAGTGGGTCGAAAATTTTGAATGAATTAGACATGATATATCTTTTAGTAATTGTATTGTCATTTGAAAAACTTTGTATGGGAAAATTTAATGTATCTGTAGCGGGACTCCATCCAAGCCCGAGAGTGCTTGTTGATTCACTGATTGTGAGATGTTCTTGCGTTTTGATACTAGAATCATTTAGTAAATTAGGAAGATTACTTTTGTATTTTCTCAAATTAAAGCCACCGGAGCTTAAAGCTTGTGCGACTGAATTTTGAATAAAACGAAGCTGATCGGCATCATTAGAACCGGTTATTATATCGTCGACATACATATCCCTTTGAATTATAGTTTTAACTAGCTCATCATCCTGCTCTTCCCCAATTTGGAACAAACATCGTGTGCTCAAATAGCTCGCACTTGCGGTTCCATAAGTTAGAGTATTTAATCGCAACGTTTGAATGGGCTGCGACTCATCTTCTCTCCACAGGATAAGCTGAAGGTCCCGATCCTCATCGTGAACATGCACTTGGCGGTACATCTTCTCGATGTCGCCAGTAAGTAGGTATTTGTACTGCCTTGCCCTAATAAGAATGGAGATAAGAGAATCTTGCACATTAGGGCCCACCATTAAAATATTGTTTAAAGATAAGCCAGAGGACGAGGGAGCTGAGCCGTCGAATACGACTCTGAGTTTAGTAGACTCGCTATTTTCCTTTATGACTGCATGGTGACACAAAAAATAGTGTGAGTACTGGTCGGGAAACAAATGACTTAGATAAATGTCCCAATTCTGCGTATTCACTAATAAACTGAGAATATTCAACCTTTAATGTTGGATTTCTTTTAAATTTTTTCTCTAGGTTAATTAAACGTCGCTTTGCTAAATAATAGGTGTCACCTAGGCAATCAGGAGAATCTAGTAACGGGAGTTTTACGCAAAATTTTCCGCCATTTAGCCTATATGTATGAGCCAAAAAGTGCTCCTCACATGCTATGTCGTTGTCACTGATGTGTCTTTTTTTGGGAAGCTCCTCTAGCTCCCAGAATCTAGTTAATGAATTTTCTATATCGTTTAGTTGAGACGTACTGTCTGTAATTGCATGATTACTTATTTTCACAATGTTGACCCGTAAGGCCGCATCTCGCCAGGAGGAGGCTAAACTCCATCAAACCCTACAGGAACTAAAGGCCACCAAGGAGTTGGTTAAGCAACTGCATTTGGAAAGAGATGAGAATGAAAAGGAATTGTTAGATGTGCTTCAAAGCAATACTCAACTCAAAAAGGAAATGTCTGAGTTACATTTGTCACAACAGAATATGTTTGAGGAACGTAATAGGTTACAAACTTTAATCGATGGGTTCGACCAGTGCAGAGATGAGTATGAGAAGGCCCTCAGACTCATCTCTGGACTGGAAAAGCAGCTACATGACGCTAATAACCGTATTTATAAGTTAGAGTCAGAACAAAACCAAGCGGTAGTCACTCAGAACTTGAGTCTTTACGATGAGTTAGTCGGCTGTGACCCAAAACTTGTTTCTCCCTCACTTAACCATAAGCCAACAATCACAATTGATTTAACTTCTGAAGACTCAATTAATTGCACTATGAGTCAGGCAATGGTTGGTTGTAGTAGAAACAAGCTAAAGAAATATGTAAAAATTAACAAGTATATTTCAAAAACAAAAAAGTTACTAAATAAGCAGAAACACTTTTTCAAAAATATTAGTTACATTAGAGAGCGTAGACAACTAATTGAAAAGCTGGATACATGTCAAATTATAATCAATGAGAATAGACTGACATATGAAAATAACATTGCTATGTTAAATACTAAAATTCACTCATTACAGGAGTCATTATCCAGGATGACCCAAAATTATGACCGTTCCAAAAAAGAGATAGGGGAATATATACTGGCACTTAAATGTTTATCCACCCCCTCTCTGTCAGAAAACCATTCAACCCATAATGATAGCTCCTTAGCGTCAGGCCTAGATGCTCGGGACCATTTACAAGACCAAACAGTGTATGAGCCCTTAATCTCAGAACATGTAAATATTTTAGCAAGCACAAGTGAAAATAATTCCTTTGCCACTAACAAATGTTCAAACATTATGTTGTGTGATGAAATTGGAAAAGATTTAGGCTACTTATTCAATAATCAATTGGGAGAAAAAGTTTTAAATTATTGTATACCGGGTGCGACCCTACATGACATTATGAGAAAAGTAATAACTTTAAACTTAAATGAAAATACCAATTTAATTATATTAGTTGGTCAAAGAGGTAATGTAAACAAGAAGGATCTCATTTCATACTACAATAAGTTATGCAGTTTAAATATAAATAAATTTGTATTGTTTACACTACCTTACAGTGCTAGCTTGCCACAGGAAGAAAATAATATCAGATATAATTTGAATTTAACACTAAGCAATATGACTTATTATAATAGTCAGAGATGTCACATAATAGACATAAATAAATTAATATTTAATTTTAAATTGACAAAAGATAAATATTATCTTACAAATTATTTTAAAAGACAAGTAGCTTTAGCGCTATCATTTTATTTTAAACATTTAGCCAAGAACTTGGCTATCACTTCTGCTTCTATTGAGCAGAATAGTTTTGACATTTTGAATGTGACCTTGGAATCCGTTCCAAGTAATAATAATACAATTTTTACTCCTGCTCCTATTGAGCAAAAAATTGTTGACATTAAAAATAACACTTTGGCATTTGTCCCAAGTAATTCTTTTATTAGTAATTTAAATTACATAATAAGACAATAGAGGAAGTCTCTAGCCGTGTAATGACTAAGGAAAAGCCTAAATATTTAACTATAGTTCACCAAAACATTCAGGGCTTTTCTGGCAAAGAATTAGAGTTAGAACTTTTTTTAACTGAAAAAAATGTTAATATTTTATGTGTCACTGAGCACTGGCTTAAGGAATATGAATTAATTACAGGATTTCAATGTTATAAAATTGCTAGTTCATTCAGTAGGAAATCCACCACTAGAGGGGGATCTTTGATAATTTTGCAAAACAATATGAATTTTAAGGAACGAAAAGATGTGATATCCCTCTCTATTGAACAACACGTTGAACTGTCATGTGTGGAATTAGATCAGTTGATAATGATTTGTGTGTATCGCCCACCAACTGGTAACTACCCTCAATTTGAGTCCGCTATGGAGGACGCTCTAAAATTAGTCATCAAAAAGAATAAAAAAATTGTGGTGTGCGGTGATTTTAACGTAGACATCTTAAAGCCGTCCTCAATTGCAAGTAGGTTTCTGAATTTGTTTAAGTCCTTCAATTTAGCAAACACCTTTTGTGAACCTACAAGAATCACTGCTACATCTAAAACTTGCCTAGACAATATTTTTAGCAACTGTAATGTACTTGATAAAGAAATAATAAATTGTATTCGTTCTGACCATAGCGGACAAATAGCTTCCCTTGAGCACCATCATGTTCCTCATCAGTGTAATATAATTTGCAGACCTCTAACTAAAAATAAATTGGAAAATTTTCATAATAATGTCACTGCCAAAACTCTTTGCTTACCTAGTAATGATAATCCCAATACTCATTATGATGATTTATTTAATTTAATTAAAGTAGAATTTGATAAAACATTTAAGCAAAGATCTATTAAATCCAAAGACTTTAAAAAGAAATTTAGTGATTGGGCAACACCAGGCATATATGTTAGCAGAAATAAGTTGTTTGAATTATATGGTCAGAAAACAATTTCAAATGATCCCGAATTTCATGAATATGTAAGAAACTATTCAAAAATGTTTAATAAAGTATGTACTTTAGCAAAAGCAAAATGTATATCTACAATAATTCATCAGTCAGATAATAAAATAAGAGCCACTTGGAATATTATAAATAAAGAGACTGGGAAAACTAAAAATAATGACCGTGAATACTCATTAGTATCAGACAATAAAATTATTGAGTCAGATGAAGGAGTGGCAACAATTTTTCAAGATTTCTTTTCTAAAATACCTATTGCAACTACCAGTAATTTAAATTCATCTCCAAAAATTGCTGTCTCCCTCTTGGAATCATGTGTTGATAAGTGCAATAATGTATTTAAATTTAGACATATCAATAGTGATACCATTCTTAAAACATTTAATTCAATAAATATAAAAAAGACTGAAGATCTCTGGGGCATTTCAACTCACATAATTAAGTCTATAATAACGACCATTGCTCCCCATCTTGCTTTTATTTTCAATAAGTGTGTTGATGAAGGGATATTTCCAAACTTAATGAAATATAGTAAAATCATCCCTCTTTTTAAATCTGGGGACAAAAGCGATCCCGCTAACTTTAGACCTATTTCCATTTTGCCAGCACTAAGCAAAATTTTTGAAAAGATCATTTATGATCAATTATTAGCACATTTTCTTATCAACAAACTACTTCACGAGAAACAATTTGGTTTTACTCGTGGTAGATGCACAACTGATGCTGGAATTGCACTTCTCAAACACGTCTTTGAAGCATGGGAGAGTAAACAAGATGCAATTGGTATATTTTGTGATCTCTCTAAAGCATTTGATTGTGTCAGTCACAGTACTTTATTAGATAAATTGGAACATTATGGTGTAACAAAAAATGCAATAAGCCTTATGCAATCGTATCTGTCGGCGAGAACCCAAAAAGTTGTTGTAAATAAAACAGAATCCTATGAAGCACCCATTACCATGGGCGTGCCGCAGGGATCGATATTGGGTCCATTGCTTTTTCTTATTTATATTAATGACCTTCCTTACTATACTAAAAACTTATGTGAAATAGTACTGTTTGCTGATGATACTTCTTTAATTTTTAAAGTTGATAGAGGATGTAACTGCAGTGACGATGTAAACAGCACTCTTTCCAAGGTGATGCATTGGTTTACTATTAATAATCTGAAGCTTAACTCTAGTAAAACTAAATGTGTAAAATTTTCACTTCCTAATGTGAGGCAGGTTCATATGACTATACATGTAAATGGCGAAGCAGTCGAATTTGTTGACTCAACAAAATTTTTAGGTATTACTATAGACTCGCGGTTGCAATGGGACCCTCATATCGATATCCTGTCAAGCAGACTTAGCTCTGCTGCCTTTGCAGTTAAGAAAATAAGGCTTCTGACCGACATTGAAACAGCAAGATTGGTTTACTTCAGTTATTTTCATAGTATCATGACCTACGGTTTGTTGTTGTGGGGCTCAGCTGCTAATATTAATAACATATTCATCTTACAAAAAAGGGCAGTGCGCGCTATATACAACTTACGGTCTAGAGATACTCTTCGTGACCTATTTAAAGAAATTAAAATATTAACGGTAGCTTCCCAATACATCTATGAAAATATAATGTATGTAAAGAAAAATTTAGATAGCTTTGTAAAAAATAGTAATGTTCATAAACTCAATACAAGAAACAAGAACAAACTTGCTGTTCCAAGGCGCAGACTGCATAAAACCGGAAGCTCTTTTTTGTGTAGATGTATTACCTTTTATAATAAGATACCAGAACAAGTCACAGAACTGCCCTTGGAAAAATTTAAAAATACTGTTAAATCCAATTTAATGAGTAAAGGTTATTACACTGTTGACGATTATTTGAAGGATAAAAAGGCATGGGCTTAGCTTTTGCATTGTTAATTATTACTCTAATACCTCAGTATTGATTAGAAAAAGTCCGGGGTTCTTTCATAGGTCTAGATAAAAGTCCTTTAATTAAACTCGAATCGTGATTTTCTTTTCTAAGTATAAAATTGTGAGAAGTATCCTACCTACTTAAAAACGTACTTCTGGCTTCTTGACTCGACGACTTGATATGGGTAGCTTTAGTATGTCATGCTCACTTCAAACATTTCTGCGGTGGTGTCGTGTGAGGCGGGTCGTTACGTTCCCTCAAATATGGTTGAGCGAAGCGATGGCTGGTTCATGCGTCATGCTCGTGAACGGGTGCTGCCAGTGGGAATGGGTCTGCTTCTGTCTGCTTGTATTAAGGGCGTCGTATAACTCGTATATAAAAGATCTGTTTTATATTGTCTGTATGTATGGCACTTCTTACTCAAAAAATATAATTCTTAATAGCTTACCTTGTTTTGATTTATTTAATTGCAATATTTTTACTTTCTATAGTCAGTAGTTTAGTGAAAGACCTATGAAAAGCTTTTGGATATAAATTTTCAATTCGATGCCTTAACATAGGTAGTCTTAGTATGTCATGCTCTCTTTAATCATTTCTGCGGTGGTGTCGTATGAGGCTCAAATATGGTTGAGCGAAGAGATGGCTGGTTCATGCGTCATGTTCGGGAACTGGTGCTGCCAGTGGGAATGGGTCTGCTTCTGACTACCTATCTTAATGCATATTGAATTGTATGTTTTTCTTTTATTTTTATTTATTGTAACAGCCTAGACTGAATAACAAGTTCAAACTTTGAATTTAGCTTAAAATCTGTAAATTGATTAAGAAATTTGAAACTCATTAAGAAATGAGCTAATTCAATAATGTTATTTATTTGTTAATCTTTGTTAATATCAAGTCTGGAAACGATATACATATTTGTAAATATCGTTCCATCTGATTGATAAAGCTGACAAGTTTTTTGCGCCCATTTTTCTTGTCAGTTAAAAGACGTCATAATGGGTGGCAGGGTAAAAGAATTGACGATTTAAAAATGCTTATTATGTGAGCTTATTTAAATAAAATATATTTCATTTCATTTCATTTCATTTCATTTCATTTCATTTCATTTCATTTCATTTCACTGTGAATATTATGCATGAAATGATTTGAAGAGACTGGGCCTGATAACAACCAACCTAATTTTGAACTACGGAGCTTAGGTCCTGATATATTAAGAGAATACTCCTGATTTTCGAGTAAATCCCAGAATAAATCTGCCCCAATTAACATGTCAATTGGAGCTGGCTGGTCGAAAGTAGGATCTGCCAGTTTTATGTGCTTTGGAAATTTGAATGAATTTTTGTCTAATGGAATTTTTGGCAACTCGCTAGTTATTTCGTTTAAGACTAGACAAGATAAATTAGTTTGGTATTGGCTGCAAAGAGACTGTATTGTAGCTGTACAACTTTCAACTATGTTATTTGAATGATGGTTCCCTATTCCTATTACCTTTAGGTTATTAATAGGGTTCGAATCTAATTGCAGCGATTCCTTTAACTTTGCCGTAATAAATGACGATTGGCTCCCGCAATCTAACAACACTCTTGCCCTTTGAGTTTTACCCGTACTTGAGTTAGATACCTCAATGAGAGCAGTTGATAAAATTACTTGCGTTTGAGAATTATTAGAAAAATTAACAACGGGATCGGGTTGGCTGTTGGCGTTGTTATTAACAGACACGGTCGGATTATGGAGTAACGTATTGTGTCGTTGCCTACACTCCCGACAAGGACCCAAACGGCAATCCTTTAGCGCGTGACCTTGACGGAGGCAATTGATGCACAATTTATATTTCTTTACTTCAGCCAACCTATCCTTCACACTTTTAGCTTTAAATGTTGGGCAATCGTATATTTTGTGCTCATCATTACATATTACGCAATTATATTTAAAATCGGTATTGGCAGTAAATGACTTTGTGTATGAATTTTTATTGTTGTGAAAAGATGAAGAAGCTGGTCGTGAATTGGACTGAAATGGTCTTAAATTATTTTCATGTTTATTGCGATTAACTGATTCTAAAACGTCAGCACGATCAATTAAAAACCTATGAAATTGCTCAAGGGTTGGCACTTCATCGAAAGCGTTCCGATACTCCTCCCATTTCAAAAGCGTGCGACTATCCAACTTAGATGTAATCATAAAAATAATCAACGTGTCCCATTTGTCCGTCGGTTGGCCAAGGCTGGCCAGAGCACGTAAGTTTTTTGTCACGTGATCAACTATAAAACGCAAAGATTTATCTGATTCAGCATTCAGTTTTTGTATATTAAACAAGGAATTAAGATGTTGATTAATAAGTGACCGTTTGTTATCATAGCGATCGCATAGTAATTTCCAGGCGTCATCATAGTTTGAGGATGACACCTCGAAATTAGATAAAATTCTAGCTGCGTCGCCTTGTAAATATGACAGAAGATAATGAAATTTTTGAATTGGTTTTATGCGTTCATTTTTATGTATTAAATTTTCGAATGTATCCTTGAATTCGAGCCATCGAAAATATGCGCCATCAAACTTAGCAATATTGATTTGAGGTAGGTTAACGGAAAAATCGTGATGATCGTGCAAGCACTGAGTATCATTGTTTAATAAAGATTCACGCCTTTGTTGGTTTTCACACTGTGATTGATACTCAATTATAGATTTGGCAGTTGCCATAGAAGATATTATATCGGCCTCAATGCTTTCGCGATCATCGAGCTCAGCATCTAAATTAGAAAAATTCAACACCTCGATCTCACTTTGCAACTCTTCAAATTTGGCTGACAAAGATTCAAACTTGGTAATTTTAAGGTTTAATTCGGCTATTTCCAAGCTAGTAAAAGTAGTTTGAGGGCTAAAACCACTTAAATATCTTTTAAATTTCGTTATCTGCCCTTTAATTGAACTACGTTTCATAATTAACTCCTTTAATTGCTTAGAATCACTAGAAGTTTCTGTCGGCATCTTTGTCCGCCGAGATTTGCAAAGCGAATGTAACTAATAGATAAGTAATAAATGTTTAAAATTCTCACGCTCCTCGTTTTGCCGGCACTCGCTCGAAACAGCAAACCGGTTACCGCGCACAGCTGATGTGATAACAGCCGCACGACAGCGATGAAGTACTTGCGTATTGATAATAATTCACCTGGAATGCACGGTGAAACGAAGTGAATATTTCGATTGCGAAACGGTTTAAATATCGGGAAATAGTGATAGGAAATTACGAATGACACTTTGAAATTTGGTAGGATTGGAACAAAATGAAATTAATAAGAAATTTATAATTAGTTTAAGGAAAATTTTACTTATTCTAACGAAATCAGTTTATTACTTTATTTATTTTATGTTATTGCTTGGAATTTATTGCTGAGAACTTGAAATAATTTAAAATAGAATTGAATTGGTAACGGATATGTAGGTAGGTAAAGTACCTACGGTTGAGATTTTTAAAAGCACAATTTGCAAGAAAATATATGAATTTAAACTAAAAACCTTTAGATAACGTTAAATACTGTGTTAATCTGTAGAATTGTAAACAAATTAGGCGATATTGAATGGATTTGAATGGATTTTTTGAAGAGAAAGTTTTGGGAACAAGGTCAAAGGAGGGCACTTAACTCAATTTCTGGATTCTGGCCTGCGCTGCGGTGTGATGCTTTCGCTGCTCCACTGGTCCGGGCAGATGATGATGATGGTTTACCTCAATGCCTTAAACTTTGCTCCGACAACTGGATTTAAACTTCAGTACTGCTGACGCTCACCAACTAGCACGGTGATTTTCGTCGTTTAGAAAAATAGTGTTTGATGATTAATTGGTTGATTCTTGATGATAATTCCCCTCATGGGCCACCAATTTATGTCTACGCGACATATGGTGCTATTAATAAATGAATAACACAAAATTCTTTGAAAAACTGTAATTGAGTATAGCTCGTACAATGGATAAAATTGATGTGTGGGTGACAATATAAAATTGAAAAAGATGGCGTTTGGATGCATTCTGCATAGCAATAAAAATCCGGAGTGATGCGTTGCTGTTACGATTTTGTAGGCGCGTGCGCGAACAGTAGTTAATGTTGCTTTCGAGTTTTTTATTTTATTGAGACTTATGAAGCAATAGTTAAAAACAAGAAATTTACCAATACAAATTTTAAACACAGTTTTTCAGGTAGGGGAGGTCAGCTCAATGCGGCCATAGGAGGCAAAGCGGCCATGCCTCATTTCTCAGCAACTTATAACGATAGTACAATGTTTTATGTTCTGATATGCAGCAAACCTACCGCCCCGCCCCGAGCAGCCATTTGGTAATGGTCGGAACCAGCATGTGGCCGTGGCAACATGCGAAAGATTTTTGTTCATTTTGTTAAGAAAATCCAGGGTAAACTCAATCTGTTTTGATCAAAACTCTATAAAACTTAATGTTTTTATTTTACGTCTATTATTGCTTATCTATTTGGCTTTATTTGTATAACATTGGTTCCGATATGAGACAAATGTTATGAGCACAGCTAATTTTTAAAACAAAACGGTGGAAAAAGGCAAAGCGGTCTGGGCAAAGTGGCCAAGTGCTTTGCCTAGCTGTTGAATATTTTAATTTAAGTAGAAGAAATGTTGGTAGATAAGTATGAAAAAATTGTTGCGTACCTATAACATAACTAAAATAATTATTAATATAATAATTAAAAATAAATTTAGGAATTATTCGAAGATTCTAAGACTGTAATAATAAATGTCTTATTTGAAATTTAAGAACATTTTTTTTTTCATTAGTACAGTTTTATTTAATTTATTTTTGGTCTTCTTGTTTTTTTAAGCACGATGTTTTTCAACTTTAAACGAATTTCTTGTAATCTTTTGGAATGATCACTTTGCCCTTGCCCCCATGGCCGCTTTAGGCGCTCACTTGGGCAAAGCGGTTTTTTGACAAGCTTTCGTAATTTAGAAATTAAAAGAAACTATAAAAGTTTTCACGAAATGCGATTACACGTTATAAAAGTTTAATAAATTCCCTATCTATTGGTATACAATACTTTTCCAAATTCTGTTTTTTAACAGCATTTTTTATAGTCAAAGTTAAGGTGGCCGCGCTGAGCTGACCTCCCCTACGTTTTGTAACGCCATCTCTCGAATAATGCCATAAAAACTAACTTCTACGCCTCGCGAAATTATACCTAAACACCACCATATTACAATAAATAATAACCGAGCAAAGCTTGGTCAACCAGGTACTGTTGTGTGTAAGCATCTTATGTCATTGATAGTACCTTACAGTGTTCACATCTTAATCCTTTGATTTATCGGTTTTCCAAGGTGTGTTTGCCCCACGATTGGATTACAGGGAGGGGCGTGGGATGAGGAGGGCCGACAATTATTGAGCAAATGTAATAGCGGCATTGTGACAGACGAACGACTCCGCACAGAGGACTCTGTGCACAGACGCGGGCCGGCGTTGATTAGTACACAGAAATTATAGTAGAGTCGCGTTGCAGGTGTCCGACGATTGCGGTAAACAACAATACCTACAGTACGAACAGCTATCGAAAAAATAACGCTCGTAAAATATTCGATAGAGTAAGCCCTTCCGCACACGGCGTCGTAGCGTAAGCGTATCGTAATACGCGCGTCGAACGAGAGCAATACTAGTACGTACATGTTCAAAGAAGTCTGCACACGAAGCGGTGTTGTAGCGTATGGTATGAGATTTTTAGTGTCATTACGATAATCGTAGCGTTCTGGCGTAAAAAAGCAAGCGTAGAAAATACTTTCTATACGTTTGGTGATGAATATCTATATCAACTATATCCATCAACGTGAAGCTCTAGCACAGAATAACTAATACTGCTCTAGTTTATAAGCTTGAGCTTCACGTTGACGGATATATTCTGAAATAATATCTACGTCTACGCGACGATTCGTGTGTAGAACTCGGGTCGTCTCGTACTCGTTGCGTCTTGACGATACGCTTACGAGATGACTACGCTTACGATCCGTGAGCGGAGGGGCTAATTTTGTATGGGAAATTTGTACAGAGCCATCTATCGAGTACTTTCAATCGTTTTTTTCTCAATAGCTGTTCTTGCTAAGGGGGTTCAATTTATTTACTTTAATGTTTACAACCAATGTTTTAATCATCAGCCATTTTTAATGGCCCCACTGCTGAAGCAACTCTTGGGTTGCGTTTTGGCTCCGACTCTGTTTGGGATATACTTTTCGCTAATACTTTCTGCTTTTCGAAAAATATGGTGAAAACCACGGCTTTAAAACAATATTTTATAACCAGGGGCATTTCCTCGTTGGTTAATTTTTTAGCAGCTTTAAATGCTGTTTAAAATTATTTATCATTATATCAGCATAATAACTATAAAGAGGCCTACTCTACAGCGTTCCCTGTTCTTGATTATATTTGCGACGAGCCACGGACACGCCCCCATCCATCCCCTATTATATTCCAGCCTCAATTCAAAACGTTCTTAAACCATTAATATTTCAAACGATATTCAAACTTATGTTTGAGTTTTCAAAGGTTAGAATCAAATGACGTTGTATTGCTTATGAGTTCATTATTCTATAGTGTTACGGTTTGACTATAAAATAATACACATTAAGCTTTGTCTGCAAGTCATTGAAAGCAAGTGATGTTTCGGCATTCAATGAATTTAATTAATTAAAATTCGCTCTCCGATGATTGGAGGACTATATTGAATTGTTGTATGAGTTTTAAGCAAATTACTCGTTTGTGTTGTTAATTAAAAAGCTTTTTTCATTGAATCTCAATATTTTGTTGTATCTACTCAATAGTGTTATTGTTACTGCTGTTAATTTGATAAGCTTTTATTAAAAACACTTTTTACACAGAATACTTATAAAATAGTACTTATGCTTTTCATACTTACAAACAAATATAAATATTTATAAATATAATCTTTATCAATTAATAACCGAGGCAACAGCTAATAGCTCAACGTGTATTGATCTCTTATTTACCAATATGTGTACCCTTAATGCTAATGTAAAAGACTTAGGTATATCTGACCACAAAGGTCTCATCTATAAAATAACAAAAGAAATTAAAATTAATGGTAAAAAAAAATTACGAAACGTATTTATAATGAAAAAAATATAAATTTATTTAAACCAAAACTTCAAAAAATTAATTGGAACGATTTTATAACCAAAACAAATGTAAATGTAAATTTTAACATACTACACAATAAGTTACAGGAAATTTTAGACAAATGTATACCAAAAAAAACTTTTACTCTTAAAATTAAATAATTAATGATAATTTAACAACATCAGTATTGTCTCTCATTCTCTCATTTCACTATTCTTAGTGGTAAATATAAAAAAAGAGTTTAATTATTATTTATTATATATTTTTTGTAGTATTTTCAAAAACAATGAGTAAACAATGAAAACACCGTCTTACAAAAGTTTGTCTACGCGTGTTATATTTAAATGCCCCTCACACACGCGTGCGCGTACGCTTCACAAAACAAGATGCGAGTTGCTAAGAGGTTCCATTGTTTAATGCCACAATTGCCCATGGATGCACAGGCCCTCGGAAGAAACTGACCAAGAGTTCCACTGGGTTTACGCTACCTGAAAACGATTGATACTTATGAAAAAATATTAGCTTACTTCAGACAGTTAAAACTCAACACCCCCACTCTAGTCTCTAGTGAAGATTTTACAAACTGTCAATGAAAAGTTTTGCAATAACTTATACCTAAAATAAATAAGCCAACCACTAAAAACCTACTTATAGTACGGGTATAAATAACTTTCACGTCATCGTTTGAAAACGATCACTTTGTATTTTTTACTTGGCATCGAACATTTTACAAACATGGGAAGTAATGTCCGTTAGTTTTCGATAAACTTGGATTCAAGAAGATATATTCGTAGGAACTACATTAGTATATTATATATTTGCAAAAACCGCCTCAAATGGTCAATCTTACACTAATTAATCCATTAAACCAATTAAAATCAAATTTATTTTTAGTTGTTTTGAATTTACCGCCAAAACACTCGGCTCGATGACGTCTACTGCGTGACGTCAACTTTGTGTTAACAATTTCAACATCTTTGTAGTCTGTGTTACAATTTACTCTATAGTTTATTTGGCGGCGATGGGGTGGATGCAAATATTCCGCCGATGTAAATATTCTGCATTGGTACTTAACTGTAGTAGGTAGCCGGCGTAATAAGTCCAACAGCATACAGGTTCACAGTTTTTATTGAATACACAAGCACAGAAGAAATAGAAGGAGAACAGAGCACAGCAGAGAAGATAACAAGCACAGGAATGTATAGCACAAGCAACATAAATAATAGGCTAGGTATTAGCGCGATCGTAAACGAACTGCGGAGCCAATTTGTCGTGCGTCTCGCGTCAAGCATAGGTTCCGACTGGTGTGGGCAGTGTTGCCAGACCCGATCAAAACTCTTGCCCACACAAGTTGTTAAAATTGCCCTTTCGGACACAAAATCGCCCATAATCGTTAAAACAACGACATGTAGGGGAAACTGTCATATCTTGACATGGTTTGTACCTAGAACAATCTTAATTTTTCGAAAGCTTCCGCCCTTTAGCCATTTAAACGTCTGGGCGACAATGGTCGACCGAAAAATTTTGGCAAAAAATGTTAGGTTAAATTAAAATGTTAGTCGATCTACATCAGTAAAACTGTTTTTAGCTGCGAAATCTTAAACGCAGGTGCTGGGCTTCGTTATTAGATGGTTCTATAGGAAGAAACGACAATGTATACCCAAACAAAGCTGTGATTTTGTGTTTTGGTACTTTGTGCCAGGTGTTTTCATGTGGTTTCTGGTTAGTGAGTTCCATGATTTCCAAAATCGCCCATATTTTACCTGTTCCAAGACCTTTCCGCCCTTTTTGCCCTTTTTTCAAAAAAGTCCTAAAATTGCCCATGGTGTGGGCAATTGCCCACGGTCTGGCAACACTGGGTGTGGGAACAAAGCGCGGCCGGGCGGCGGCACGCTGGCTGCGCGTGCACATACTAGTTCGAGAACAATAGCCCGCTACTCGATTACACGTTTCCATTCTACCGGGCGGCCAGCCGATACGTGACGGATAAATGACGTATGACTTTATTTTGGTTTTGTGTAGAATAAATATTTGTGAATGTATTGTGCTTGTGATTAATGTAATAAATATAATAGTTATGTAAATAATATTTTGTACATATGTAAATAAATATATTTAAGGTTATATATTAAATATAAATTGTTTGTAAATATATATTATATAATATTTTGTGAATTACAAAATAGTTATATAATAATGTAAGCTAGTGTGGGTGAATCCCCACAGTTTACACAAAGTTGACGTCACTCAGTAGATGTCAGTGAACCGAGCGTTTTGGCGGTAAATTCAAAACAACTAAAAATAAATTTGATTTTAATTGGTTTAATGGAGAAAAAAAGACATTAAGTAATTAATTTTTATTTTTCTGTTAAATTGTTCGTCCCAATCCTTAAATATAAGCAGTTTTCAAAAATGTGGAAAATACCTTATTGTTCAAGTTTTAAATTGTATTGTTCACATATTGATTTCCGTACTGTTTCCTTTTTACCATGAGTACCACATGTACCACCATACACGAGACTAAAATAGTTATTGATCATCAACTATCAACCACAGTAGAACACTCTACAGTAAATTTGGACGGTCGAGATGCAAGCTCCGGCGAAATGTTGCGCCCGACTACCGCTCCCTACGACTAACACACTGTGGAATCACTATTATAAAATAAACATTATAGTTAAAAATGTATGCTGGTCTGATATAAAAAATTGCCTCTGGTTATAAAAAATCATCGTCATCAACCATGTTTTAAAGTCCTGACAGGGGTACAAGTTTTCTTTATGGATGAATTAGGAGGATGGGCCATACATAACCCACTGCGCGACGAGAGCTCAATGTGTATTTATTTATTAGTGGGTCAAAATAATGTGATCGAGCAAACGCGAAGCGTCTCCGTTTTGGCTTGGGCAAAAATGCTTTCGTATCTCTGTCCATCTGTTTTCCTTTAAAGGTCGCATTTCTCAACCGATTCTTGTGAAATTTTGTTAGCAGGTTCAATATTTTTTTATCAATTCAGTTTTTTGAAACTTTTCAAAATGGCGAAGATATTGGGGAAATCATATTTCTGCCATTTCGAAAAATGATCAAAAATGTCACAAATCTTGTTCGTTACCCTTATTAAGACGCATAAACTTCAAAAAACTTCACGGTCGGGGGTGTAAGAGGTGGAAAATTATTAAAAAAGCGCAAATTTCAGCTTTTTGTTAGGTGCGAACATAAACTTAATATTTCACTGTAAACAATTTTCTAAGTCTATGGGTGCGAAGTAAACATTATGCTATCCAAACACAGACTCGCGGAGTCCAATACTGCTTACATGAGCCATTAGTTAGTTACCATCCCCGCAAATTGTTAATACGATGGAACTTTGTCGCATTAACACCCACGTTGTCGTCATCCACAGCTAAAAATGACATGTGATAATAAAATTCTAATAGTTAATTTAATATATTATTTTTTAAATTATTATTTTCAATAAGATAGAGTCCAGCTAGGTATACCTATGTACAAAGTTTACAATTGTTTTTCCTTTTTGAGGTTAGAAAAATGGCCATTAGGTTCATTAGTAATTTGTGGGGATAGTAGGTATGTGTACGGTATACGCTACGAAGAGGTCTCGTAGACGCTGCGTAGTATGGATATAATCGTAGACGCAGCGCTGCTACGAGCGAAAATTTGTAGTTAATTGTTAATCTCTTTCTAAATTGTTTCTTACTTTTAAATTTGTTAGGAAAAAAGGTACAATCCAAAATAACAAGCTCTTCTAGATTTTTTAAATATAAAAATAATATACTTACCAAAGTTATAAACATGGCGGAGCTTATCCATATATTTCTTCCGTTCAGCGCGGAGTCCAGCACGCTCATATTTTAAAGCAACTGCCGAAACAATGATCAATTTAGCAATCACAACGTGTATACAAATATGGACATAACGGGTTTGTACAGGGCTGCCTCCTAGATGATTAATTATCTTTTATCTAACTTTTCAACCAAAAAGAGAGTATTATTGGTATTCTCTTATTAGTAGCATCAGCTAATCCATTAATTGACTATTTGGCAAATATAAAATCATAACTATCATTATACTGACCAATTTAGCTGGTTCTCCTGTGTTTATAGAAGGTTTATAGTTCCTACTATACCTCACTAGCACGAAAAGAGCGCCTTTGGCGCGTAAAAACTCGCATTAAATTTGTTTTTTGCTGCGAGCGTGAGTCAAAGTGCTTTTTTAATTTCTAACACCACCTTTAAAAAGAAATAGTGCTTGTCGCTCTATTTCTTCAGAAGAGACTTCTAAAATTTAAAGGTGCGAAAAGAATAGATATTATGTTGTCTGTCGGACATGGGTTAAAAAGTAAAAAAAAACACGGATATACCAAGGAGTTTTAAACAAGGGTTGTTAAAAAAGAAGGTGGAAGGTGGAATGAGGGCTTTTCAAAATGACAAAAAGCTGTAAGCGCGATAGATGGCGTTTATAAAAATGTGTGTCAATCTGTTTTTTTTTTACTAAGCTTCGAAGAGTACTCAGGTAGGTAGGCAGATGTAACCCTAAAATGTTTCTCTTTGGGCAGATGTCAGCCAGCGAGCGCTTACTTGCCTCCTTGGTACCTACAGGCCGTTTATTTTTTAAAGCCAAATTTTGACACTTCTCTTTCCATCAACGCCATCTAGTGAGGCAAATAGTAACTATTTAATTTTTTAAATGTCAGTTTGAAAAGCTCTCATTCAAAATAAAGAGTATGTACGAAAAGAGGTCGCATTTATGAAATAAATATAAAATAAGATTAATATTAATGAAAATATACTTAATAACATCCTTGGGGGAGACTTATACCCAGCAGTGGGTGTCGTGCGGCTGATATAATGATGATGATGACTGGTAAAATTTTGCATTTTACCAGGATAATCACGTGAAAATAACTGTTCTTACTTAAAACACTTTTCTCGCTGGTAAAGGTGAAAAGTTGTATGTTATTAAACATACTTACAACTTTTCACCTCTAAGTTATTAAAACTGTACATTTCTTTCACATCAATACGAGTAAGAAGGAAAATATTATTGTTTCGACAACTTAATTGAAATATTATTATGTTTCGACAACAAAATTGAACTATTATTATGTTTCCACAACAGCATCGCAAGCATAGCCAAAGAGAATGTAAAAAAATCAACTTGAATGCTCTAAGTGAAAATCCCTAACGCTTGTTTTTTTTACATTCTCTTTGATCCCTAATTTCTTGGAATGAGGGGTTTTCAAATTGACATTTAAAAAAAAGAAAAGTAACTATTTGCCTCACTAGATGGCGTTGATGGTAAGAGGGGAAGTCAAAATTAGCTTTTAAAAATATACGGCTAACCAACCGGCCAGTAAGCATGTACTGCACTGACCTCTATTATACAAGGAGGTCAGTTACATCTGCCCCTCTACCTGAGTACTCTTCGAAAAAAAAACACTTTGAATCCCCTATTTTTTTCAACGCCATCTATCGAGCCTACAGCTTTTTGTCATTTTGAAAAGCCCTCATTGGAAAGCTAAACCTTCTTGGTCAACCCTACAGCCAAATGTGTCTATTTCACGTTTACCTGCCGGCCATTGTTTATTAAGCCAAAAAAGTTTCTATTCTGTGCATTGTGTCGGCCTTTTGTTTTATGCAATACCAGCGCTTTGGACTATCCTTGGTTTTATGGCCAGATTTGATGGAGAATTGGAGAGCCTGTAATAAGTAGATGTGCTAAGGTATTATAGTAACTAGATACGGTTATTATGGTCTGTGAGTACTATAACTGTTCCTTGGGTCTGACCAAGAAGTTTCATTCAGTTCATATTGGGTTTGACGTGCTTTGTTTCAAGCTGATGTTTCTGTGACAAGAAACGAGAATTTCAAATCGGCACCTCGACACTAGCTGGTGATTATTTCCTCCTTCGAGCAACAAAGGCTTCGTTTGTTCCGAAGCCCGTTCTGTAGAAGCCCGTCTTACTCTAAGATTTCCTCTATGGTCTTAAACATAAATATTAAGTACATAGGTACCGATGTTTACCTATTTTCCGTCCATCAAGAAAATTAATTGAAATTTATTATTTTTGTTAAAGTTACTTACTTACTTCACGTTTTAAGAAAACAAACGATACTTATTTTAAAATTTATTATTTTAATAGAACTACTCTTTTCTTGCCAGATCCCTCTTCAGTGGCAGAACCAGAATGTGTGTTGGTCGAATTTAAGTACTGTATGTGTATCTCCACCAGCTGTCTTACTAAATTCGTCGTGTCCACATTCGTATGGACAATTAGCTCGAAAATCTTCAATTGTTCCAAGGCCCTCCACTCGTCTTTGTGGTGAACGGCCACGTTGAACAACTCGTTCAGAACATCTCTGGCCTTCTTAATCATGCTGAGGATGAATCCTGCCTTGTAAGGCGCTTCGTCTCGATGCACCTTTTTGATTTTTTCTATAGATTTTATTCTCCTGTCAGTGTCGTGAAGGGTCTGATCGACTAAAGTAGATATTTTTATCTTAATATCGACGTCTTTGTCGTCGCGTCCGGCTGCTCCTTCTCTTTTAAATTTGTCGATGACGTTTCTACGAAATTTGTAGTCATTGTAGTCTGTGGTGCTCTTGAGGGGTGGGTAGAAAGATTTATACAACATAAATCTTTCCCCTTTATAAGCACGTCGGTTAATCGGTGACGGCGGCTCGGGCACGTCGATGAGTTCCAAACATAAACTTTGTTTCATAATACATAATGTACCTAAATGCAAAATGAAAATATTAATTGGAAACCTTATCTAGAGACGTTCGGCTAAAATATTCGCCTGTATTTTAAAGTACACTATATTTTAAAGGCACCTTGCATAATTGATTTAGGGTTTTATGAAAAATATGGAATACCTAGCATATTTAGTGAAAAATAAGGAATAAATTAAAAAATAACCATTTTGATCTTATTTTATATAGACGTTGATGGGTAGGTAGGTAGATACATAGACCATAATTATAATTAACAGAAACTGTTGTAGGAAATGTAAGGAATAGGTAAAAACCTAGGGTGTGCTAGTGCTAGGTTGTAATCAATAATAAGTAAGTATTTGTTATTTTGAAAACATTCCAATTGGAGTAGTTTATTTGTTTTTCTTGGTAGTGATATGTATAAGTAATATCCAAAGTGAGACGTAAGATTTGCGAGTTGAAAAAAAGGCTTCTCAGCGTATTTCAAGTATTATCTTATATTTAATATTATTCTACGTTAAAAATACTTACATAATATCATGGTACAAATTGCTGTCGACATATTTTACTCTTTATCTTTTCACATTATTTACTTAGACCGGGTATAATCATAATATTTTCTGTGCAAGTGATCGTTTCGATAGAAATGTTTCAAAATTTTTATGAAAACATTCGGATATTTTATTACTATTTTAATTAACAACACAAAATTAACGGCTATTTAAAACTTTTCGAGATTGCGCATTACGTCCATATCAGTAAAAGCTATTAGAAACACAAAATGAGAAAAAGATAGGTAAGGTAGGCACCTACCTGGTACCTACTATAGGTATATTGTAGATAAATAAACGAAAGTACTTACTATAGGTACCTACTTATATTTGATCGGTTCTAAATTACATAGGTAAAAGTTATGCCGATTTAATTATAAAAGTATACTAGCGACCGCCTGCGACTTCGTCTGTGTGGACTGTTATTTTTCTTACAAACAGGAAGGAACAGGATATGGGAGGACAGGAGGAGGATTTCTGAGGAACAGATTTTTTTTTCTGGACGAGAGGTAAGGGGCCTTTCGTCTAGAAAAAGATTTCTGTTTGAACAAATTTTTAGTTATCTGCAACTTGATAACTTTTCCATAGCGAGTTAAATATGACACTCACTAGTACATAAAATAAACGGCTAACTTTTAATACTTGTTTATGAATTAAATGTTTATACTTAATTATTCCTGAATTAATTTGTTTCTTTCCTCGCAAATTAGGGAAAAGTAAGGTACTAAGATACTTGAGGACATCTTTAAGCTCTTGGACTGGAAAGGACTCGGCATCAACATTAATGGCCAGTACCTAACACACCTTCGTTTTGCCGATGATATAGTCCTTATGGCTGAGACCATGGAAGACCTGAACACAATGCTCGAAGATCTCCGTAGTGCTTCCCAAAGAGTGGGTCTAAGGATGAACATGGATAAGACGAAAATTATGTCAAATGCCCATGTTGTACCCTCTCCAGTTCATGTTGGGAACACTACACTTGAAGTTGTTGACCATTACGTATACCTATAGGACAGGCAGTCCAGTTAGGTAGGTCCAACTTCGAGAAAGAGATCTCTCGTCGAATCCAACTCGGGTGGGCAGCATTCGGGAAGCTTCGAAAAATCTTCGCGTCCGACTTACCTCAGTGTCTCAAGACGAAAGACAATGAACAGTGTGTGTTGCCAGTGATGACTTACGGCAGTGAAACGTGGCCGCTAACTATAGGTCTCATAAGGAGGCTCAAAGTCACTCAGCGTGCAATAGGGAGAGAGCCATGCTCGGCGTTTCCCTACGTGAACAAATCGGAAACGAGGAGATCCGCAGGAGACCTAAAGTAACCGACATCGCTCGAAGGATTGCTCAGCTGAAGTGGCAATGGGCGGGACACATAGCGAGAAGAACCGATGGCCGTTGGGGCAGAAAGGTTCTGAAATGGCGACCGCGCACCGGACGACGCTCCGTGGGTAGGCCCCCGACAAGTTGGACCGACGATCTGGTGAAGGTCGCGGAAAGCCAGTGGATGCAGGCAGCGCAGGACCGATCGTCGTGGAGATCTTTAGGGGAGGCCTATACCCAGCAGTGGGTGTCGTGTGGCTGATATGATGAAGATACTTGATACAAATAAGGCCTACCAAATTTGAAATGCTTATAATTCAATAAATATTAAAGGTTACTACTAAAACCATGGTTAATTAATTTCTTTCATTCTTTAATTATAGGAATCTATGAAAAAAAATAAAGTTTCTAGCTAAATCTAAACAAAATAATTTAATTGCGAAGACATAGAATTTGGCCTTAATAAATCGGCTACATTTCTTAGACCTACTTATACAAAATCAAAGTAAAAAAAAACCTTTAAATTTAAGTTAAATATGAAACAAAATTAAATAAACACAAATATGAAATTAAACATTTATTGTAAAAAAGTAAAGATTCCTAATTCCTGATTGATTGATTCCTGATAAATTCTTAAAAAAAAATAAAGATCTCGCTCAGTCTCAAAAAATTTTATTGACCATATTAAAATACCTTTTTATTTCATTCCTTTTTCTTAGGTTACATTTTATCTTAGATTATTACATTTAAATAATGAAAGAAGCGAATTAAACATGTTTGTATTAGTTTAGCGACATTTACATTTATTATTTATTAATAAGCGTTTCAAACTAGGGAGGCCTTATTTTTACACGACTGCCCAAAGCAAAAAAGAGTGTTATGTGTTCAGGGTTCATGTATGTTTGTGGGTATGTGAGTTTCTTTATTCCACCATAACTTCTAAATGCCTAAACTGATTTGGATAATTGGGGTATCGTTAGAATCCCTACAGCATTCCGAGTGACACTGGCTATATTTTTTTTAGAAAAAGTCAATATGGCGACTGTACGACGCCATTTTCAAATGTGAAAAAAAACTTTTTTCTTCTATTATGATATGGCATACTTGGACGAATTCGTCCAAGATGGCATATTATAATATGGGCATCAAATGAAAGGCCTTGATGAGCACATTCCAAAACTATATAATATGTCACTAAAATGTGTGAAATAAATTTAAAAATATTAAAAACACGACTGCCCTGCCAAAAACGAACTAAAAAGTTAAACAACAAGTGTCATTGCAGTCGGGGGACCTCTTTGATCAAAAATTGATCCATAATAAGGTCCCCCGACTGCAATGACACTTGTTGTTTAACTTTTCAGTTCGTTTTTGGCAGGGCAGTCGTGTTTTTAATATTTTTAAATTTATTTAATTTTTATCAAGTACCTTATTTGTCTTTAAAAAATTATTAGTAATGCATCTAAAGCCAATAGTACAAATCAGAGTCACGGATAGCTTATAATAGATATTAAGTAAAACAGTGTAATTTTAAGTGAAAATCTACCACAAAATCACATGAAATTATAACACAGCAATGAATCACCCACCTCTATCGAAAAATGCATTGGCATGCATTTTGAACTGGCATAGTGAACGCGTAACGGGACGCTCGTGTACTCGGGCGGGTTATACAGCGTGTGTTTACGTGTCCATAAATTATTTTCCCTGTTGGATTTATTTATCTAGGTTTTCTAGCGCATAGGCCTTATTAAAACGTAGGCCTTATTTGTATCAAGTACCTTATACAATATAGTGGTGTCCAGGTAATTAATAGGCCAATCATTTTAGATTTTTTTGCGGAATTAATTCCCAGTAAGCTGGAAATAGTTTTATTAGCTTCAGTTGGTCCTAAATACGTCGAGTTTGCACCTTTCCAGGAGGTGTGCGTAATTTTTGGGAGCCAAAAAACCACGAAGTTTTCGCACTTTTTTCAGGTTTTTGCTTCTAACTCAAAAACGGTGCATCGGACGGAAAATTATATTGAATACAATATTAAAGAAGGTTAAATTCTGCGTCGAATAAATATCTAAAACTTAAGGTTCAGTTGAGTAGTATAGCCGAAATTGATAGTTAGATATCGAGAAAATTTCTCATTTAGATGCAAACTTACATTTTGCGGAAGAAAAATCTGTAGAGGCTGCATACCTGATGACCTGCAGAAGCTGATCCTGAGAACCTCATTTCAGTAGGTCAACTATTCCTGGCAGTCCTATATTCCCCTAAGGCCATCGAGACCGCCTTGGACAAAATCCGCCACGAGATATTCTCAAAATTAGTCAAAAACGCAACATTCAATCTGATAGATCGATGGATCCTCTCATTTGGGGTTGGAAAAGGACAAACCTTGGCCTGCTCCCCACAATGAACACCGAGGATCCAGCTCCAGCTGAAATCCTCAACGCAGTTTCCTTCGGATGTAATAAGGGGTGTACAGTACAGGGAAGTGCAGTTGCCAGAATGTAGGCATAAAATGCTCAATGATTTGCCTCAACTGCCACGGCCAGTCCTGCTCGAATTCAGTACCGTTCGAGCATGAGGGTATATATGACCCACATGCCGATTGCCGTAGAAGTAGAAATAAGTGACGACAGTCCCTTTGAAGACGATCCCGATGAAGAGCGCCTCGTTATGCCATCCCGTATGAAGGGCCGTCGACAAGTAGCGGCAGCTAGCTAAGTGTTGTGTCCATATAACGTGAAATTTAATTCTCTACAACTTTAATTTGGGTTTTCAATAGGAGTTTCAGTTTCAAAGATATTTGGTCATGAAAAGTCGCAAAATGTAAGTTTGTATATAAATGCCAAATTTTCCCGATATTTAACTATCGATTTCGGCTATACTACTAAATCAAATTTCAAGTTTTAAATGTTCATTCGACGCAGAATTTAATCTTCTTTAATATTGTATACTAACATTTTCCGTTCGATGCACCGTTTTTGAGTTAGAAGCAAAAACCTGAAAAAGGTGCGAAGATTTCGCGGTTTTTTGGCTTCCAAAAGTTATGCACACCTCCTGGAACGGTGCAGACTCGGATTACACGTATTTAAGACCAACTGAAGCTAATAAAACTATTTCCAGCTTACTGGGAATTAATTCCTCAAAACGCATTTTTTTAACCTTATTTTATTAGGCTACAAGGACACCAGTAAATTTTCATACAATCGAGGTAATTTTGAAGTATTGGTTCTCCGCCAAGGATTGACCTAGCTGTGATTAGATGATGGCCATCCAGGGTCTAAATTGAGGAGATTCAGATCGCTTTACACACCCATTGATCTGAATATACGGATCAGAGTTTTCAGTTTCAGAATTTCCCCACATTTTTATGCTAATTTCGCGGTTATTTTAAATCAGATCAGTTGGGTGTGTAAAAAGATTTGAATCTCCTCCATTCACTCTGGATTAGCCATCATCAGATCACAGCTAGATCTCAAAGTTACCTCGTTTTTATGAAAATTGAATTGGGGCCACTGTATGCCCTGTGGTGTATGGTGTAGGAAGTGTAGTATGTAGAATGGAGAGAGGTGGTAGCCACTGATAGGAAGGCCAAAGTGGAAGATCTTCCTCCGGGCTGGGTGGTATTTGCCCGGGGACCGCGGTCCCCATATATAAATCCCCATAGCTAATACCACCCAGCCCGGAGGAAGATCTTCCACTTTGGCCTTCCTAACAGTGGCTAACCTATCTCCATACCCTACCACATTTTCTACACTGGTGACCCTCGACGGAGCACATCAAGCACCTTCAGCATTGCACCGCAGCCATCACTCCTTATACCTTATTCAGCATCCGCAGCCGCAAGCAGACGCACAGCAGCCAGCACCAGCCTTCAAGGTTCCATCGCAGCATCACTGACGAAGCTTCCTGGACCTTCGGCAACTCTCGACAGCATTATCCCGACCTGGTCATCGCAGCCCACGACTGGAGCATCACTGGGCCCTTACTCCGGCGTGGCAGTTCTGCGCACCATACCAGCAGCTCGGACCTACCGTCTCCTTCCACTGTCCCGACTCACCGTGGACAGGTCCCGACTCACCGTGGACACGCATCTACCTACAGCACTGGCGGACGCGCCTTCCTTCACCCCACAACGTCTCGACTCACCGTAGACTGTCTCGACTCACCGCAGACTGGGGCATCTCCTGCAGCAGTTTACTCTGGCACTTGCATAGCTCTGACAGCTGAGTAGCGGCACCTATCGTACCGCCGCACATACCTACACAACGGTTGCAACGAGACTCATCACCATGTGACTAGATAGCGCTAGTGTCGTATAAACACAAAGATTAGTAAGGAACAGCAACTCGTAATATGGAGAATATATGGAGAAACCTACATCTCGCTATCGGAGTTTTCTCAGCCACCAAACTATATATACAACTTCCAACCATCATCGGTTGGACCGCGGTCCCCGGGCTAATACCACCCAGCCCGGAGGAAGATCTTCCACTTTGAACTTCCTAACAGTGGCTAACCTATCTCCATACCCTACCACATTCCCTACATATGGTAGGTAGGTACCATGTAGGTACTGATATTAGCCACAAGAAGTTTTAATTTAAACTATTATGATTGGCTGTGTGTGATGTTATGTGTGACATGATTGGTCAAGATTCTATAGAAAGTCATTACCATAGATAATATTTTAAAACCTTCCACTGAAAAAACGGAGTGATTGCTTCCAAAGAGAATGTAAAAAAACTAGTTACTCTTATGCCAATTACTGTCAAAATTTGCATGTGAAAAAAATGGCATTTTGTTTAAAATCATTTTTTAAACCATTAATAACAAGTTCAAAACTTCCAAGCGTCCAATACAAAAAGTGCCACAATGTGTTCAGACTCAAAGAATTACTTCAACAAGATAAGGTGCACTAAGTTCACTTTATCTTTTTATCCAGTATCCAGATACCCTAGTAGTCAATCTTTGGTAGTAGTAGTAAAGCGGTGGACCATTGATTACTTACTTGCTCAGTGGGTGGACCCTGCCACCATGCCACCGTTAAATACATAAGCACCTAATACCTTACAGAAATAATTATTTGTAGCTTGTGCCAAGTTTAAGTAGGTAGGTAAACTGGAAACAGCCATAATATGAACCTATCTAATCCAGTCTTAAAAAATCATGTTGGCACCAACGATATGTCAAAACATATCGTTGGTTGGCACTTATCAGAAGAGCTGTTTCTATGGTAAAAAAGCGCTAATTAAACCGGCAAATGTTAAAAGCATTTTTATAGCTAGGGACAGCAAAAAGGCATATGTTATTAGTAGGGAACATTTTATTGCTGAAATCTGCTCATTTCCTGTAGTCATTAGGACATAAGGCATTTCCTGTAGGTCATCAGGGCATAAGTCATTTCCTGTAGGTCATCAGGACATAAGGCATTTCCTGTAGGTCATCAGGACATAAGGCATTTCCTCTGAAAAAATGATTGCTGAGATGTTTACAGATTCTTTTTACCTGCCTAAGGTATGCAAGTGTCTTCCATTAGAAGTAATTATCGGTTAGCTTCCTTAAACTTAATACGACTTTTAAGTTTTGATTTATGATTTAACAGCCAAACTTCCGAATACTACAAGTGAGAAGTAGTGACCACGAGATGGCTGTGGACGTGATCAAGAAGCACTACCTCAGCGAGCACGTTCTGGTGCGCGCGCGTAACATGGACCTAAACGACCGCGCGCTTGACGAGTATCTCGTCGGATTAATGAAACAAGGTAGTAGTCATATGCATGGGTATAAATAATCAGGGGTTCTCTTCCCACGAAAATGTAATCACCATGTTCTGGATCGAGCCACGTCACGACAGTGTTACCTGATTAGTCGTTAGAGCGCATTGCAATGAGGGCTTTTCCAAAGGACTAAAAACTGAAGGATCGATAGATGGCGTTGATAAATTAAGCACTGTCAACTGAGGCGCGTTCAGAACCTACGCTCCAAGTGGAACCATTCGCTCTAACGGCGTATCAAACATTAGAGCGTGACGTTCGGTGGACACAACTTTGGTTGCACTCAGAGCGTAGGTTCTGCTTGCGCCTCAGTTGACAGTGCTTAATTTATCAACTCCATCTATCGATCCTACAGTTTTTAGTCCTTTGGAAAAGCCCTCATTGGAACATTTGATTGGTCGTGACGTAGTCATGGGCCAGTCACAGTCACGTGCACGGGAAGATACTACCGGGTTTTATTCTACCAGTAGCGGCCGCCCGCGACTACGTCTGCATGGACAGTTTTTTGCTATCCCTCGGAAACTGTACATTTTTTATGGATGAAAGGTACCCTATGTCCTTTTCTGCACCTCTGACAACGTGTATGCAAAATTTCATGATGATCGGTTCAGTAGTTACGACGTGAAGGCGTAACAAACAAACAAACAGACGTTCGCATTTATAATATTAAGTAAGGATGGTCCAAATTGTAGGTATAGCTTTCCGCAAGCGGTGTAGGTACTTTGGGATGTGATAGACATGGCCCGGGGAGGGAAAGCGGCGAAAGACCTAAGTACGTGCGGGAGGGAGAAAAAGAGGCTGCTATGTCCTACCATCACCACGCACTTACCAAGACGCGGCACTGCACTTGCGGTGAAACTTTAGGCCCGTATTTATAAACCGCTCTCAACGTTGAGAGCTATCTTGAGATCATCTCAAGAGTGATCAGGGATCTCAAGTATGATCTCAATAGCTCTTAACGTTAGATAACCTTTCCATGAATAACGTTTGCTTAGCTTTGCTTTCCCACGGTAGAACTAAATTGATAAGGTAGGACATCGATACATATCGCAGTGGGTTGATGAATTTGCCATGTGATTGCTGCAAATTAAAAAATATTTCATTCATCTCATTTCTCATTCTCTACAGTCTGTACACCTACTTAATAAAGTTTTTTGTTTAGGTAATGCATTGTACGCTAAAAGTGAAGATGGCACTGTAGCCGGCGTGTGCATCAACTTCGCCAGCTGTCAAGTTGATCCAGGGAACTTACGGCTATTCGCATATTATCGACAAGTACGTACTGTACCTACCTACAATGTGGAGTTGCTCCAGGGAATTTACTGCTATTCGCGTATTATCGACAAGTACTACAGTACCTACAATGTCAAGTTGATCCATGGAACTTACGGCTATTCGCATATTATCGACAAGTACGTACTGTACCTACCTACAATGTGGGGTTGCTCCAGGGAATTTACTGCTATTCGCGTATTATCGACAAGTACTACAGTACCTACAATGTCAAGTTGATCCATGGAACTTACGGCTAGGTATTCGCATATTATCGACAAGTACGTACTGTACCTACCTACAATGTGGAGTTGCTCCAGGGAATTTACTGCTATTTGCGTATTATCGACAAGTACTACAGTACCTACAATGTCAAGTTGATCCATGGAACTTACGGCTATTCGCATATTATCTACTTGTACGTACAGTACATCGACACTTACTACCGCCCGCAGATTTGTTCGCGTAGATAGGTAAAGGTACTAGAGTCTGGTCATCGAAAGATGAGACTCGGTTGGAAAAGGAACTAATTTTGCGCCATATTGTAGGCGTCAGTTTCCAATAACTTATTAATTGAACAGGGAAAGTGGCGCCACAATTTCAGTCTAATCTTTTGTTGACCAAGGGCCCAAGTCTGATCGTGTTTCGGTTTTGGGTTTAAGAAACAAGATCTGTGTCAAAAAGCATTACGATACAAACACGATTAATTTATATTTGAATAATAGCAGACTTGGGCCATAAGAATAAATCTTGGGCCCCAGACCACAGAATAAGTATATAGGTACCTACTATAAAACTTTATTTGACCTTTCACTATGGAGTGAGCCTTAGACCCTGTCCAGAACTACGCGCGAATTAGACGCGTTTCGTTATACAATGCTCGCTTAGGACCAGCGAGACGTCAGCAACGTGTCCAATATTAGCAGCAGTGTAACTACCTCATATATCCCAGACTATAAAACTTTATTTGACCTTTCACTATGGAGTGAGCCTTAGACCCTGTCCAGAACTACGCGCGAATTAGACGCGTTTCGTTATACAATGTTCGCTTAGGACCAGCGACGTCAGCAACGTGTCCAATATTAGCAGCAGTGTAACCACCTCATATATCCCAGACTATAAAACTTTATTTGACCTTTCACTATGGAGTGCGCCTTAGACCCTGTCCAGAACTACGCGCGAATTAGACGCGTTTCGTTATACAATGTTCGCTTAGGACCAGCGACGTCAGCAACGTGTGCAATATTAGCAGCAGTGTAACAAAAATCGCGCGTAAATTCGCGGCGAATTCGCCCTTTCTGGTCAAGGATTTACATTTAACAATAAGAATATTTTATTTCTCCAGGATCCGAATACGAAGGACTTTTTGAATTTCACCGCAAAACTCCAAGAAACCCCGAATCTATGGGAAGCATTCAAAGAGAAGAAGATATTTGAGGTAGGTACTGATTTCAGGCTTCTGATTTTTTTGCTTATTGTTGACAGACCCTGCTTTTGGAATAGTTATTAAATAGTATGAGTGGAGGTACCTTCTAATTCATTTATACTGCGTGAAATTTTAATCATTTGGTTCCCGCAGTGGGGTGGTTCCATTCATGATTGCAAGTTGCAAGATATAGGTACTACCTACGAGGGTGGTTTGATATGATAAGCAGTGTTTCTTTCAGACAAAAATTCTCCGGGGAGCAATCAGTGTTTCTTTCAGACAACATTCTCCGGGGGGGCGATCAAGAGGTTCGGGGGAGCTCGTCCGTCGATCACTACATTAGTTTGCCCGTCTATCTACACACAACTCATTTTTCTCCGGGGGGGCACTAAGGCTGCTCCGGGGGGGCTAGTACCTACCTGAAAGAAACACTGTTGATAATTCCATGACATTGGAAACAAGAAATACTTTTTTTTCTTAATTTATTTCTGTAGGTATCTTAAAAAAGAAACTCCTTAAGGAATCGTTACACTATTTTTTTCCAAATTTGGCAAAAGATTACTTTTGGAAACAAAAAGCTCAAGCGACTTCTCTAACTTTTCTTAATGACCCCGTCGACCCTCTCGGCGGCACTCATGACATCAAAACTCATCGAATGAATGAAGATGTGAATCCTTCCTATTCTCTAGTCTAGATTCATTCAACCCACTGTGTTTTTTTTCTCCTACCAAACATGAATAAATTATAAATGTCTTGGCGGGCAAAGATTTTACAAGATTTTACATCAAGCCAAAAGATGGTGTCTGAAATGGGCTCTCATTTCAGTTGTTTTCAGGCGATGAAAGAAAAAAATTATGGGTTAAAGAGGCAGGAACTTCGTTGGACTGAATACGCAGAGCTACAATAAGATAATGTAGACAAATAAAACAAAATATTCCGAAAAAACTGTTTCTTCATTACAAAGTGGACATGGACTTATCAATCCACCCTCGTATAATCTTACGATTTCATGAATGACATTATAATTTCCTGTATTCGTCCCAGTATACAAGTACTTAAATTTTATTTTTGATCATGCAGACTGACATCAGACAGATACAGGGCTGGCGTTTGTACGATTTATTCTTTTAATTTATTAGAAAAAATGGTACAAATGGCAACCCTGTATCAGTTTGGTGTCAGTCTGAATGATCGTGTAATCCTCTCTATCAGGGAGATCTACTCAGTCTGCTATCAGTCCATTCCATCAGTCTGCTACTTGGGTCGTCAGTCTGGAATTTCAAAGTCCGATGCCAGACCGATCATGTAATCTCCATCTAAGAATGTATATGTCGTAGGATAATCGTATAAGCCGGATCTTTACAAAAATCCTAGGTCGATTGTAAAGAACCGGATAATTGTAATCTAAGATAGATTTTCGCAATCGTCCGAGAAATTTTTAGGATCTTTGTAAAAATCCCAGTATGTTTTGAATGCTGATTGGATGATCTAAGAGACGATTTATAACATCTTCAATCTGATTGGTCAGAACATATTGCTGATGGGTTTTGGGGCTAGTTCGTAATTTTGCCAAATTAAATTCTTCAATTAAAGTTTTAACAAGGTTTGCACAAACATGTTGACGAGCGCTGTAGAAATTTCTTAGCTCTGTGTAAAAAACGTTATTTTTCGGTTATACTTAACCTCTAAATTGACTGAACTGATCGAGCCCAGCATTTGTATAATATCCAATACACTCACTTCCCTCATCGTACATTAATTTCTCTTGATTGATTTGAGCACTCTAGTTTTCTTTTTTAAATAAAAAACGTAAAATTCGAACAAAATGCTGAGAAATATTTGACAATAATCACAATAATAACAATGGACGCAGCAATGTTGTCGTCAGCCAATCAGCGCGCGCTAAGTGATGGCCATTGGCGATTTACCTAAGACATGCTGGATTTTTGTAAAAATCCTAAACATCACTCGGACGATTGCAAAAATCTGTCTTAGATTCTAATTATCCGGTATTTTACAATCATACTAGGATTTTTGTAAAAATCCTATTTGTGAAATTATCCTACGACATATACTTATATGAGGCTGGCCCCAGACCTACCGGTTTCATTTCTTTGCTTTGCTGTTCTACTATGGACCGCCAGCCAAGAGGCTAATTTTCAATCTATCGCATATTTTGACCAGACCACATTGACAAGATAGCTATTAGTTTGGTGTTATCAAATATCGTCGTCTGGGTTGCGATGCGAAGTTTTAGTTTTCGTTTAAAAAAAAAACTGCTGTTTTATACAAAAATTAATAACGAAATTATCTAAATGTATGAAACAGTTCATTTTTTTTCGAGATTTCAGATTTGGTCCCATAGTGAAAGTTGTTCAGTTTTATTATGGTCCCTATCTACCATATTCAGCTTTATAAGGCTTTACCAAACATCTTGTATAAATAAGCGATCGATTTATTTTTAACGATCGGAGTCCATGTTCAGGGTGGCATATCTCCTAAAAGCTTCCTACTTCGCAATCCAGGCGATGATATTTGATAACACCAAGCCAATGGCTATCTTGCCAATTTGGTCTAGTCCCAAAATGCGATAGATTGAAAATTACCCTGGTTGGCCGGCGGTCTTTCAAGCAAGGTAGCACAGCAAAGTTCATGTTACAGATTAAAATGCTCACAGTGTTACCAGAGTTCCGTAGACAAGGCTTGGCGGTGTTGCTAGTCGAGAAATCAAAAGAACAGGCACTGGATCAGGGATACAAAGTCATAAGGATGGATTGCATTAACGAATACGAGTAAGCTAATGACACCAAATAACAGTAACAAACAACCAACAGGGGGTCAAGTCTGCCAATGTTAACGTCAAAATCGTGGTTCAATGGTGTTTGAATGGTAATGCTTTTTGACACAGTTCTTGTTTCTTAAACCGAAAATCGAGACACAATATGTTTCCGTTTTGAGTTTAAGAAACACAACGTGTTTCGGTTTTCAGAAACAAGAACTGTGTCAAAAAGCATTACCATTCAAACACCATTGAACCACGATTTCGACGTTAACATTAGCAGAATTGGCCCCCAGGTAGAGTTACCATATCTCAGGATTTCTCCTGAGATCTCAGGATTTTTGGACTTTTCTCAGGATTGCGACCGGATTTTAAAAATCTCAGGAAATCTCAGGATTTTAAGAATTTTCAATAAAATACAGTAAAATAATCTATAATAGATTCACAGTACCGTGGCCGCTTGCTACTTGAAGCCATTTTGGAGAAGACGCCGGTGTCCCCCCCGGCGTACCCTACCCTCAGGGGACCAAGTTTGCTATTGTTAACTTCATAATCGTGTTTCAATTGTGTTTCAGTTTTGGGTTGAAAAAACAAAAACTGTGTCAAAAAGCATTACAACTCAAACACGATTGAAACACGATTATGACATTAACAATAGCAGACTTGAGCCCCAGACATGACTTAACAGATACCTACTCTACAAACGATCGTTCCCAACCCAACCAGTAGATTCATTGTTCCGATATTTCTGTCAACCGCCGCAGTCGTTGGCCGCATGCGCCATCAAAGAATTCTTCCCAAGAAAAAAAATTTTTTTTTCTTTCATCAGCTAACCAGATTAGTTTTCTTTTCAGTTACAAAGTGGCAGAGCGTTGTATGCTGCAGTGCATCGTCAGATTCCCCCTACACAAGCTTCGTGGAGTCAACGTCCCGTTCATCAAACGAGACTCCGAATACAATCGCTACGTGCGCGTGTACGTGGCGGCGCGTACGCAGGGCGAGGTGCCGGATATAACCGAAATCAAACAGAAACAGATCGATTTGGAGAGCCTCATTGAGTGATATGCAACCTCGTTGAGCATCTGTGATATGCACCCTCGTTGAGCCTGTGATATGCAACTTTGTTGAGCCTGTGTGATATGCAACCTCGTCGAGCCTCTGTGTGATATGCGACCTCGTCGAGCCTCTGTGTGATATGCAACCTCGTTGAGCCTCTGTGTGGTATGCAACTATGCAACCTCGTTGAGCGTCTGTGTGATATGCAATCTCGTTGCAAATTCGTTTGTCGATTTAAGGAACCAATTACAAAAATTATGCTATTTGATATGAACAAAAATAATGTGTGTACTTCCGTATTTTTGTAATTATCTGTGAAAAAAAGATTTTTAAGACATTTTTTTTTTTCATTTTATTTCATAAGTTATTTTTTACCATAGCCACTCAAAAACTCGGTTTGTGCGTTTAATTCAACGATAAGAGTGAATAAAACGCAATTTTATTCACTGAGTGAATAAAAATATTTTGAATTTGGAACAAGCGCGCATCAGATTTTTATGTACAAAAAAAAATAAAAACTACTGGCTGCTATGGAGCTATTCCATAGAGCCATAGTAAAAAATATCCCGCCAAATTAATTAGGTTCTATTTAGTGTCTTATTAGAGGGTAATTGCATGCATCAGTCCATTTATGGTACGATCTTTAGTCTGGAATAATAAAAGTCTATACAAACTGATGAAATGGACTGATGCCAGACTGATCATGTAATTTCCCTCTTAGCGTGGTTGTTTTGTGCATGGATGTAGCACTTTCCTTTGGTTTTATGCGAGAAGGGATGTACTAAATCCATGGTTTTACGTCATTGAAAAACTTCTAGTTTCTATTTTCTAATGTTTAAATATTACCAATTACCCACAGCGAAAGTAATAGCTATACGTAAGATTACCTACCTAAATAATAAAATGTGATAACTATAAATACTAGGTATTATTGGTATCTATGCTATTTGTTTTCTCGCAATCAATGGTAAAAAGTAGAGTATACAACTCTTGAAAAAAAAAACATCCCTCGAACTAAATTCCCTCTTTTTTAACTTGTTGTAT
This sequence comes from Agriphila tristella, assembly GCA_928269145.1. Classification (NCBI taxonomy): domain Eukaryota; kingdom Metazoa; phylum Arthropoda; class Insecta; order Lepidoptera; family Crambidae; genus Agriphila; species Agriphila tristella. The sequence goes on from OV743431.1 coordinate 39,302,714, forward strand.
AATCTATTATTATCAAACGCAGCCCGAAGTAAAACCGATATAACACGAGCGCGTTATTATTTTATTTCCTTTGTAAGTAAAATTAATTACCTATTTAATATAAGTAGGGACTCTAAATAAAATAAAATATTTACTAAAAAAAGATTTATTATAATAAATGAAAGCAATAGGTACTTAGTTTTTACAATAATCGAGAAATCGAGATTGATTTACATTTGTCCAGTATTAATCACTCTTAGCTCTTAATGCTTGTATATCTAACTATTGCTCTTATCTCTATGTTAGTTAAATCTTAATGGGAATTTTGCTATCACAGAATGAGATTATGTACTACTTTATTAACATTATGATAAGCTTTGCAAATTAGATAGGTACTTAATTCTTGATCAAAGACCGGCACCCTGATTATCTAAAAAGAAACTATTTAGCAACCGGTTGCATTTGACATACATTGCCACTTTTCTTTGGTATGTTTTTTTTTTAACCCAAAAAGAAGTAGGAATGAATCACGATCATCTGTGAACTGCAACCAGTCGCTAGGTGGTTTTTAATTAGATAATCAGCCCGCTTATCACTTTATTGAAAGTTGATAACTTTTGCATCGCAAAAGAGTAGATAACTCTGAGAGATTATATAAAATTTATCTTAACACCAGTTAATTTGAATTTTATATTATACTTTCAAGAAAGTGATAAAGAATCTAATTTGCGAAGCTTATCAAAATGTGAACAAAGTCAACTTAGCTATAAATAAGTATATCGTAAAGATAGTGTTTCACATAACAAACTTTCTATCTCATATATAAATAAAAAGGCTGATTTTATAAGTTACAAATAACATGAATTTTTAGTAAGTATATAAACTTAATAGGCATAATGATGGTGATACTCAGTTAAATTTACTTAGGGTTCAATACATAAAGTTTTTTGGGCAGTCCAAAAAACTAAAAATCTAACATAGTTTCATTTTCCCATTTATAATCATATTCAATTTCGACTTGCATACCACTATGGACGAGGTAAGGAATTATGATCATTCTAATGAACCAGTTTTTGTCAAACTTAAGGTGGTCTCCGGGAGTAGACAGGAACACCAGCTTTCCTGCTTCGTCCATCTTCTTTAGGCCGAGCCGGTCCTGTAAAATATATGAAGAATGTGAAGTAATTCTTATTATTTTTAAATGAACTTGGAATCACAACACGCTTTAGCCACCTCTGTCACGCTAATGACATCTATACCTTGCCTCTATGTTCGTGGTGATCTAGGACAGGGGTGGCCAACTTGTCTGGGGCTGCGGCCTACTTTAAAATTTCCTGACCTATTGAGATCGACTTAAAGCATTTTAATTTTTAGGGTATTTTTCACTACAAAAGCGTAGCATCCGCCTCCCCTACCGTTCTGTTGCTACTTACTTTGCTACCACAAGCAAAGCATTTTTGTTACATCTCTCGCGTCGCGATCGACTGCTTTCTCCAGAGATCGACTGGACGACTGGTCGATCGCGATCGACTTGTTGGCCACCCCTGGGGTGCGATTGCGTAAGGTAATCGTATTCATTTGACAGTTCATATCGTATTCCATCGGCTACAATTTGTATGGGATGACATAATTATGATACAATATGAACTGTCAAATGAATACGATTGACTTTACGCAATCACCTAGCTGATCTAGGACACTTTCTTCACATTCCGTTTTCGTCAAAAAAAAAATATGCTGGTTTTTTTCTGACGAAATCGGAATTCCTCTTTGGTCAGAAAAAACTTTTTGCCCACCCGTGTAAATCGCAAGGGTGGTCCATGGTTCCACCGATTTGACCTGCTGGTAGGACCACGGTATACAACTACAAATAAATAATTAATTAGAAAACATAACATACATTGCCCCAACGATAGATGCCTTTAAAACCGCATGGATACATTTGAACTCGGTTTGGTTTGGTGGTAGGGCTCGTTTCAAGTCCGCCTGGGTACGACCACCATCTTATTTAAGTATGACACCATAACAACAATTTAACTGATGTAAAAACAATATTTAGCAATAACTTCTACGCAATAGATGGCAAAACATGCAAGAAATAAACTAACTAGCACTTACAAATAAATGCAGTCAATGGCGGATCCAAGATTTTGGTTTGGGAGGGGCTTAACGTAGGTGAAGGCAGGCTTTACCAAGGTAATCAACAGATTTGTTGGTTGAACCTAAATGATTTTGGGGGGGGGGGGCTTGAGCCTCTTAGCCCCCCCCCCCCCCCCCCCCTCTGGATCCGCTAGTGAATGCAGTCACACCGACAGCAACATCTTAACAAATTAAACATTGTTGTGCTCCGTCAGTAAGCGGTAAGATAGCCAGTTCTTCAGTCACTGAGGATTTTCGGTGCAGTGCGCTTCCACAAAATAAAAAAAACCGGCAAAGTGCGAGTCGAACTCGCGCACGAAGGGTTCCGTACCATTATCTATACAACATTGTTGTATGGGAGCCCTTCTAATTTAGAGTGTTTCGCAGGTTGTCTGGTTCGCAATTTGTCTGTATTCTACAATTCGTCTGGTTTCTTTTTAAAATTAGCAGATCGTCTGCCGGACGAACTGCTAATTTTTTATATCAGTTTGTCAGCCAGACAAACTGCTAATTTTTATATCAGTTTGTCTGCCAGACGAACTGCTTTATTGTTTATATCAGTTTGTCCGCGGCAGACGATTTGCTAATTTTTCATATCAGTTCCTTCAGCAGACAAATTTTGGTGTCAGGTGCTTAACGCCCGAAATGTTTTTTTTTTAATGTTAACAAATAATTGTTAAAATCAGAACGAAGTACCTACAATCATTGACCTTATTTAGTTACTACTTTATTCATTAGTCATCCATTACGATTTTTTCAGACTGCCAGCACAGAATAACTAATCTGCCTGTGTACCTATACGATCTATACGAGCTAGACAAAGTGATAAAATTTTTTTCGCAATTTGTCTGGATTTAAAAATGGTAAAAGTCCAGACGAACTACGAATTTTTATTATTAATTCGTCTGCCAGACAAATTGCGAATTAGAAAAATACAAAGAACAAAACGCCAGACGAATTGAGAAGAAAAATTCGCAGTTTGTCTGCCAGACGAATTGCGAACCAGACAACCTGCGAAACACTCCTAATTTGAGATTTTAATTAAATAATTTATTTTTAAGTAAATATCCAACTAAATATTCTGTGAATATTTCAAGCGTCTACCTGTCAAAAAACGCGTTTGTTGTATGGGAGTTGTCTTTAAATATTTATTTTATTCTGTTTTTAGTATTTGTTGTTATAGCGGCAACAGAAATACATCATCTGTGAACATTTCAACTGTCTCACGTCTGTCTTTCACGCAGACGCGTGGTATGTTTTTTGGTATCCCTTAGGGAACGAAAAAATTTTTGCGGGATAAAAGGTATTCGCTTTGTCCTTCTCTGTACCCCTGACAACATGTATGCAAAATTTCACGATGATCGGTTCAGTAGTTAAGACGCGAAGGTGTAACAAACAAACAGACTTTCGCATTTATAATATTACTAGCTTCCGCCCGCAACTTCGTCTGCGTGGATAGTTTTTTTGCTATCCTTCGGGAACTGTACGTTTTTTCTGGATGAAAGGTACCCTATGTCCTTTTCTGCACCCCTGACAACGTGTATGCAAAATTTCATGATGATCGGTTCAGTAGTTACGACGTGAAGGCGTAACAAACAAATAAACAAACAAACAAACGGACTTTCGCATTTAAAATATTAGTATAATATTAGTAAGAATAGTAAGAATAAGGTAAGGATATTAAATTAAAGGCTGAAGATTTGAAAAATACCACTGACGAACCAACTATACCTCTTACAAATATAGTCTGGTCAACGAAAGACTGAAATGGTGGCGCCACTTTCCCTGTTAAATTAACCTTTAGATGTTAATTCATTGGAAACTGACCCTTAAAACAAGGCGCAAAATTAGTTCCTTTTCCAACCGAGTCTCATCTTTCGTTGACCAGACTCTATTTATATCTAAAGTTACGTATTTTCATACCAATGCTTTTGCAAGGCGAATCACGAAAGATATATATTGTGCGAATGTCGAAGGAACGTTTGCGCAAGGGCATCCCAGAAAAACCTACGCGGATCAATCAAATAGAGGTTATTATAAAAAGGCTGGTGTACGCAGTGACAAAAACCGCAGGGCATGTATGAAAAGATTGATGGATGTGAATGAAGCGAAAGAAGTGTGCAAGGATCGTAGTAGGTGCGGCGATCCATAGTTTCTGCCTACCCCCGTGGGAAACAGGCGTGACTGTATGTATGTAATGCTTTTTATTTTTATTACCTGTAAATAAATATCCGATTCTTGCAGCGTAAGCAGCTTCTTCGCCTGCCCGGGCGCATAGAAACCGAACCATTCCGACTCTCTCGGTTGTACCATAGTGTCATTATTGAATTTAATCATCACGAAGTGTTCCAGCGCGTTTAGGTTGTCTATGTACGTCTTGTTTATGGTTCTCTCATTGTTTATGTCAGCCAGGAACTGGCTCTTCTCCTTATAAATAGTTTCGTTGAGGGGATCGTGCCAATATGTAGCTTGGACTAAAGATTCTTGAACCCAGCTGTAATATAAAACGTGGTATTAAATTGCTTACGTACGCCATAACCTCATCACAGATTACAATAGTCCTATGGCCGTTTGCACTAAACTTAAAAATCCCCTAAGTCTTTTCTTAAGTACAACTCGACCAAGATATAAGGTGCAAGACAGCTGCCTGACAGCTAAGTTTGTGACAATGTTTTAATTTGTTTGAGTTGTAGTTAGGAAAAGACTTAGGCGATTCTTAAGTTTAGTGCAAACAGGGAGTTTCGCGTGCGGGGCTCTCTTTGTGTAACAGCCTCCTAAGTGTTCCAAATTCTCAAAAATAAGAAAGAAACACTATCTATTGCTGATTTCCACAGTCTGTCAATGTTTATATTCTGAATTAATCAACTCACACAGGGACAATAATAATCGCAAAGGTTATCTATTGAACCGTGTTCATTTGCTACATCTAGAGGAATGTTATTTGTGAAACTAAAATGTTATTTTTTATTCTCATAGGTCATTGTTCAGTTTGGGTCGACGGTTTCGAGCAATAGGTTTAATCGTGTATCAAAATATTTTGCGCACGTCTTAGTACAGTGCAATCGCAAAACATTCATATTGTTGTACCATTAAAGGCTTGTTTTGCTCCAGCTATAGGTGTCAAAGACATTCTAAATCAAAGGTCTTTGGTTCTCATGTCATTAGGACTAAAATATCAGAATTACTTATGTAAGTACAGGTGGCCTTAGAAATATAGGAGGTATAAAAGTGGACTTTTTCCAAAAGTGTAGTACCTATTAACGAAAGAGGAAAGTATTATACAGTATTTTGCCATCCATCCATCAGCCATTTCTTAATGTCCCCACTGCTGGGGCACAGGCCTTCCTTACGGGTGGATAAGGAAGATGGGCCATAACCCACCATGCGGTGGCCCCAATGCGGATTGGTGGGTGTTAACAACTGCAAATACAGCCGGGACCAATGCCTTAACGTGCCTTCCGAAGCAGGGAGGAGCTCAACATAAAACATTTTTGATCACCCATCCCATGACCGACCCTTGCGAAAGTTGCTTAACCTGCGCAATCGCTGGGCCAGGCGCTATACCACTGCGCCACCGAGCTCCTCTTATAGGTACTTATTATACAGTATACTACTTTCAACACAAAAGGGTTAGCTATGTAAAGTAGGTTAAAAGAAAACGTTTTTTAATTTCCCGACGTTTCGACACCTTTCAGCGGTCCTAAAATGACCTCCGGTGTTGTTTTGTTTCCACTAATGTCCACTCAATAATAATCTTATAATCTTGAAACTTTAACTAAGAAACTAGTTCCCTTAGAAAGAAAGCTTAACTAGTTCTAAAAAAGAAACCTTAACTAGCTCTCTAATTTTGTAATTGACAGTTTTCCAAGAAAATAATTATTTTATTATATTAGTTATTAATTAAAGACGATAAAATTGAGAATAATTTCTATAAATTTTAGTATGAAAATTGTTTCTAGCGTTTACGGCCCCTTTACCAAAGGCAGCCGTTTTGGGCAACATGTCTAAACTTCTAAACTCTCCGAAGGATCAGAAACCGAAGCCACTTAGGTATATATATATATTAGGTAGGCATTTTAGTAAGAATTACCAACGACACAACAGTCTGCATATGAAAATGCTTGGGAACATTGGCCTACCAATGTTCACAAGCAGTTTTCATTAATTGAAAAATATTTTGGCCCAGAAGTGGGTGATGATGGTGAAGGACATTCCAACAAAGAAAAAAAATACGGGTCGAATTGAGTACCCCCTCCTTTTAAAGTCGGTAAAAATTATGCGCCGCCGCCGTCTAGAAAAATGTGACGAAGCCATCGAACTATGAGCAACTGAGCGTCTGAGCGAGCACATAAGAGCTGCGTATTTACACGCCAACTAGGGCTCATCTTTGGGAAAGTCACTTTTATGTAAGACAAAGCAAAGTGCAATTTTATCTGGGATTATTATGAAACATTTCATAACACTGCAGATTTATATGGGATGTATTTAATAGCACTTTAAATTTGATGAAAACAGCTATAAAATTGTATATCAGCATTTAAAAATAATGTTAGACCTATAATTTAATCTTATCACTACAAAAATAATGGTTTGCACTTTAAAATAATAATAGATCTATAAATTAATATTATCACTACAAAAATAATGGTTTGCACTGTAACTGTGTCCCAACTCCGAAATCATTTAATTTCTGTCAAACCATGTCAGGCTAATGAGATGGCAAGTCTCACCAAGTCGGTTCTAGCGTTGGTGGTCGCAATGGAACCTAACCTCCTCCTCAGCTCCCCTCTCGCTGCGCCCGCTCGTCGTCCCACCTAGTCGTCTGTTTACCAGTACTAATGTTATAAAATTAATTTGTATGGTGCAAAGTATTAATTTTAAAGCTAAATAATTAAATTGTATAGTGCAAAGTATTAATTTTAAAGCTTAGCATATTTATAGTGGAAACCATTATTTTTAAAGTGCATTCAATAAATTTTGAAGCTAAACATTTTAAAGTGTGTTACATTATTTTTAAAGTGCAATTATATAAACTTTTAGATTTTTGCATTCACAATGCTATTTTTATATTAAGATGAATAAATAATGAATTTTCTAATATTTTTCATTATTTATTCATCTGCAATTATATATTCCCCGTTTTATATAACATTACACCATTAATTGTTATTACATAAATGTACAAACAAAGGAAATTACCTAAATTTATTTTGTGACATGTAGGAAAGAAAACTAGATTTTTTATAAATCAACTAAAACAAAACACTTTTAAGACATAAGTATAAATAATAAATAAATAATTAAAAATTATCTAATATAAAATATAAGTACCAGTAAAATGACTTTTAATATTAAACAAAATTATTTGACAACAGCATAATTCTTTAATATTTAAGAATAAGAATACTTTTATTCAGTTTTACTAAGTTGCTACGGGTGAGCCGATTTTTTCTAATATTTTTGATTATTTATTCATCTTAATATAAAAATAGCATTGTGAATGCAGAAATCTAAAAGTTTAAAATTGTACTGTTTCACCTTAATTGATTGTCTGGCACCTGCAAGGGTGCTACAACCGAATGTCGAAGTAGTTCTCTTCACATTGGTGAAATGGCGCTGATCTTCAGCGGAAACGTGGAAAGTATTAGAAAATTTCGCCACATCCCTCAGCGGCTTGGTAGCATAATTGGTAGTGCATTGGGCCGGAATCCTAAGGGTGCGGGTTCGAATCCCGTCTAAGTTGCTACGGGTGAGCCGATTTTTTCTAATATTTTTCATTATTTATTCAACTTTTATTCAGATTTATTAAATAAATTAAGTATCACAAAAAACTGCCAGTCATGAACAACATGATTCCTTTATTGAAAAAAAATATATAGACAAACAAATCTGGCAAAAAAGACATCATATTCAAACACCCCTTGTTGAAAAGATAAATAACTTACTCATAATAAGCAGCATAATTGATGATCTTCCTGACATAGTCGCAAGACCTGTGCTTCAGCGCCCCACAGTGCGGGATGCCGTAAACGCCCTGGTGCTGACCACCGAGTGTGATCAAGTTCTTGATGGAAAAGTTATGGCCACATCTCTGCACTACAGCACGCCTGAAAGTCAATTTTAAATTAACATAGGTCAGGGGTCTCCAAACTACAGCCTGCGAGCACCAACAATTATATTACAACAGTAGGTATGTTATGTTGGTTCGATGAGCTAGCTAGGTCCTGGCCTTTAGGATTTCATGGAGGAGTCTGACTCTCAGGTTAAAACATTGACTTCTATATATTTCACTAGACTGGCTGCTGTCAAACTGTTCTTGTGCCTATTTGATTTCCGCCATTTTGGCGCTGTAGGACGTAGCGTGAGCATAGCGTGAGGGACATGGTACTAAAGTCTGGTGTCATCATGGCAACCATTTTCATTGTAGTTACGTCAGATAGTTCCTTAGACAGACGCTAGAGGCGTTTCAAATAGGCACAAAAACTTTGCTGTCAAATCATACAGACAGCCAGTCCAGTTAAATAGAAAAAAAATTTTTCATGTCAGTGGGTTAAAAAGTTTGGTAACCCATGACCATAGATAATGGCGGGATGTCACAAAATTTTTCCCGCTTGGTGGCGCTAGTGCTGCTGGAGACCTTTGTAAGGGCATTTATCCCCGATTTTCCCATTTATTTTAAATTATATCTATAAATGGTTAAAACTAATAAATCATTATTATCGAAGTCAGACAGTAACGAATTAAAGATTATAGAAAACCAAAATGTGTTGGAAGAAAAATCGAAATTTACGAAAAATCGCTTCCAAAATCCAAAAATTGATAGCAAACACAGAAAAAACAACAAAATGACAGGTCTACATCTACACTAGCGCCAAGTTAGTGGTAGTGCGCCGACTGGTGGACGATTTGTGAATCAGCAAAATTATCCTGCCATTGAAAATACTTAATACAAATGTGTAGGTAAATAAATTATAATGAATTAATTGAGATCCACTTGCTCATATTAATGTACATAAAAATACCCTTAAGATTATTTCAAAACTGCAATGCTAAAACATTTTTTAACTAAAATAGGTTTTATTAACCATTTGGTTTTTTTTAAATAACACAGTTAGATGTTGATCATAAAAAATTCAAAGGCTTCATCTTTTTCTTTTGCTTTATGAATGGGGAATGTCCGAAAAAAATCAAATTGGCTGAATTTTTTTCTATAGGTAGAATAAGGTCCCTTAGTAATAGAAAAAAGTTTCAGAATTTTCGGTTTGGTAAAAGAGTTTTTAAAAATCAAAGTCAAGAGACAAGAAGTCGAAGACGACTTCACAAATGTATGAAAGTAACAGCAGAATGGAGATTATACCTTTGCCACTAACTGCCACAAACACAACACGTATTTAAAAAAAAAAGTTTGACATTTTGTCTTGAAACTTTTTTTTTTACCATGATGTGTTTGTGGCAGATGTTGGCAAAGGTACAATCTCCATTCTGCTGTTACTTTCATACATTTGTGAAGCCGAAGAGACTTTGATTTTTTGAATTTTTTTCACGAAACCGAAAGTTATGAAAATTTATTATATTACTAAATTTACTAAGGGACCTTATTCCTACTTATAGAAAAATATTCAGTCAATTTGATTTTTTTCAGACATTCCCCATTGAGTTTGAACGAGAGGACACAACACATTTTAACTAATATATAGGTTTATTAAGTTTTTAAAGTTTTTATGAATAACACAGCTTATCAGGTTATTTATAAAAACTTCAAACACTTAATAAAATTGACATATAAAAAATTAAATACTATTTAAAAGGTTTATTTTCAACTAATTCATTTTAATAAAAGACTTATCTTTAATATTAATAAAATGGATTAGTTGAAATGAAACCTTTTAAACAGTTATTCCTCCAATTAAATATAATATTGTTGAATCAGTGTTTTAAGAATAGAGCAAAAGTTTTAAAAGATTAATGAATGACATACTATCCCTGCCAATTGCTAACAGGATGGAACCTTATCGCATTAATATCCACGTTGGCGTCATCAGCAACATAAAATGACATTCGACAATAAAATTTTAAATTATTATTTTCACTAAGATATGGGGCTAGGCTAGATATAGGTATAAAAATAGTAGAATTGTTTTTCGTTTTTGAGGTTAAAAACATGTCCGCCAGGCGCATTACCAATTGGCAGGAATAGTAACTGAAAGACCAGCAAATACTCACATGAATTGGCTACCTTGAGAAAATCCAATTGCATTGAATCCATTTTGTAGTTTTGGATCAGCTGCTATTTTGTTGCAAGCAAGCTGTACCTGCTTGTTGGGGTTCATGAAATAGCTGTGCTCCAGATCTTCAACACTATTATTCCCAATCATGAGCGAATGGACATAAACCCCTGGAATCTTCTGTTCCAGGAAATGTTTAAAAATTCCTAAGCTAAATGGCAAGCAACAGGTATCTCCTGAAAATATTTAAAAGTTTGTATTTCTAAAATTTTATCAAAATTTTATTTATGTAAGTAAATTGTGAATTCTTGAGGCAAGGCTACAGCTTAATAAATAATTTAATTAACAAACCATTGATGCAACCAAAGAAATTAACATATTAAACTACAAAATAAGTACATTGGTATGAAATCTAATTGACCTTAAAATGTGGTTTGATAAAATTTATAATTATAAAATGTTGTACCTATTTTAGATTTAAGTGATGGAAAATCCTTACCCATTCCATGCCATAATACAATTGGGAGAGGAGGAGATGCGCTTATTAATTTGATAATGAAAAGAACTGCAATCCAAAGTTTCATCTTGTTAACTTAGGAACTCCTGCGAACCACGAACCACGAACAACGATATGTGCAGTCGTACTGGGAACTTAGGGCGAAATGATAAATAAACCGGCCCGGCCGCCGCGCCGCGCCCAGCGGGCTTGTATATTTGTGCGGATTAATTTTTGCAAATGTTTAAAGATTCGGTTTATTCTTAATCATACAATATAAATTAAAGCACTCTTTTCTATTGAATTAATTATCTTAATACTTTTCTAATTAAATTGGTTTTTGTAATTTATCTTTAGCTGTAAATAAAGTTTTTCAATTAGAAAACAAAAACAACAACAAAAAAACAAGCAAAGGAAGGAAGATTGCAAAAGTCAAGTCACCTGTCACTGTCACATGACATTTGTTTTGTCGCTGTCTAGGGATGCAAACGATACATCGATGTTTCTGAAACATCGATGTTTCAGTAAAAAAACATCGATGTGTCGATGTTATTTTATACGATGTTTTTACATCGATGTTTTGCCTGCTATTATTGAAATGTTTGGTAGGTACTTTTAGCAGTGCCTAACCAAAGTTAATGACTTTTCCGGTGCTGCTGTTATAGCACAGTAGCCCGTAGTACATTTGAATTACCAAAAAGGTTACCGTTCGCCGTTGTGATATAGTTATTTATTACAAAATTATAGATACTTTAACACAAGTTTTACAGATCGCAACCCGCCGTAACCTATATTTGTATATCTCAAAAAAAAAATATTTTTCAAGGTTAATTACCATAATATGGTTTAGCTATTGTCACATCTACTGTGTTCTTCACAGCTATTGTGTTGTTGATTGCCACAGATAATAGTAAGACTATGGAAAGTGACCATACACAGATTTAAGACCAGATGAAAATGGATGGACTTTACCGTCTTAAATCTGTGTATGGCTACTTTTTATAGTCTTACTATTATCTGTGGCAATCAAACAAAGCTGAAGAACACGACAATAGCTAAACCATATGGTAAACCTTGAAAATTAAAGAAATAGATTTTTTGGAGATATACAAATATAGGTTACGGCGGGTTACGATCTGTAAAACTTGGGTTAAAGTATCTATAATTTCGTAATAAATACCTATATCACAACGGTGAACGGTAACCTTTTTGGTAATTTAAATGTACTACGGGCTACTGTGCTATTAAATGTAATTTTAATTTCCTCTACTCTATACCTTCCTTACTGTAGCTAAAGACTCACCTATTCAATAGTATTATAGTATAATAGTATAATAGTATTGTTATAGATAAATTAAATAGGTATACTAAGAGATCATTAAAAACGTCGATGTATCGATATATCGATGTTTTTGCTTTCGATATTTCATCCCTATCGCTGTCTGTCAAGTGTCATGCGTGTCATTTGTCATTGTCAATTTTTGACAGCTGATGGAAAGCAGTCCGAAACTCCGAATAGATGGTTCTGCATTTGTAAGGCGGCCCCTAAACGACACAATAACATTGCACAATATTTAACCCCTTGTAGACTCGAGTGTCATTTTTTTAACTCACTACTCTAAGGTTCGGAACGACCAAGAACTTTAAATGTCATTATTAGTACAAAGTCTTCGATTTCCATTTGGAATACGAATAATCTAAACTTTCATATAATCTAAATCAAATAAAAACTGTTTTTTGAGAAGCTACCATGAACTTTAAAGTTCTTGGTCGTTCCGAACCTTAGAGTGAGTTAAAAAATATATCACACGAGTCTACAAAGGGTTGAAATATTGTGCAATATAATTAATCGTCTAGGGGCAGCCTAAGGCTGGCCCCAGACCTACCGGTTCCGTTTCTTTGCTTTGCTGTGCTACCTTGCTTGAAAGACCGCCGGCCAACCAGGGTAATTTTCAATCTATCGCATTTTGGGACTAGACCAAATTGGCAAGATAGCCATTAGCTTGGTTTTATCAAATATCATCGCCTGGATTGCGAAGTAGAAAGCTTTTAGGAGATATGCCACCCTGAACATAGACTCCGATCGTTAAAAATAACTCGATCGCTTATTTATACAAGATGTTTGGTAAAGCCTTATAAAACTGAATATGGTAGATAGGGACCATAATAAAACTGATCAACTTTTACTATGGGACCAAATCTGAAATCGCGAAAAAAAATTAACTGTTTCATACATTTTGATAATTTCGTTATTAATTTTTGTATAAAACAGCAGTTTTTTTTTAAAACGAAAACTAAAACTTCTCATCGCACCCCAGACGACGATATTTGATAACACCAAACTAATGGCTATCTTGCCAATGTGGTCAGGTCAAAATATGCGATAGATTGAAAATGAACCTCTTGGCCGGCGGTCCATGGTAGAACAGCAAAGCAAAGAAATGAAACCGGTAGGTCTGGGGCCAGCCTAATGGAGTCAAAAGTCAATTTCAAGGAATATCATCAAACGTTTCACAATATCTCACGTATCTATTAATTAGTATCGGTCATACCACGTATCCACGTGTCTATTCAACAAAAAGTTTCATCCGTTTTTTTTTCATTCTTACAAGTAATAATCCTGCGCAAGTATTTATAGTGTAAAATTCGGACTGCTGTTTTGCCTACGTGCTTCTTAAGGTGCGGGCACATTTGTCTGACGCCACGTGTTAACACGCCGTCAGATGACATCGGTTTTCATAGTAAAAAGTACCTATTCACTAGGATCACACTTATGTCTTCTTATCTTATAATATAAACACGTCCATCTAAATACGGCGTGTTAACACGTGGCTTTAGATAATGTGCCCGCACCTTTAAGTATATGATACAGTTCTTCTACATCCTCAACAGATGGCGTTAAAAGAGTTGCTCGCAGATAGTATTATGGGCGCCACTTTCGTTCGGTCAGGAAACTCAGGAATCTTGACCGAAAGCAGGTGCCCTGCGGTGAATTTTATTTAATAATATTAATATTATTGAAACTTCCTGTTGAATTTTTAGGGCCCACAATCTTTAATATTTTTAGACGGTAGATATCATTAGCTTAACTACATTCCCTCGTAGTGACTGCTAAAATTTTTCGGCTTTTATTACATAGAGAGGGGAAAAAAATTCACAGATTTTACAGTCCCCGCAAGAATCGGAGCATTGAAAATGAACACAAAAATTAACGAAAAATCAAATTAAATGTAAAGTCCTATTATATTTTTAAAGTTACCTAGGTAGGTAGGTATACCTACCTATTTATTTTTACGATTGTGACACTCGGCTCCGCCTCGTGTCACAAAAGCGCCCGCTGACTGCCTCGACACGGCCGAAATAATATTTACCAATTTTCGAAATTCCAACGAATGCACTTCTCGTCCTCTTCTGCATCTTTTAACACTATTACCCTGACGATCGGTCAATAACAATAGAAGCTACATCATTTTTTATGTACGGAAACCGCCGTTTTTCTACAATTCCAAATCTAAAGGGACCACCTACAGGTCACAATTATAAACCGATTTTCAAAATTATTTCGCCATTTCATAGCTAAACTAATACTCTAGGACCCTTTTTTTCACTTTTTTCTTAAGTCGGTTTTTTTTCTGAAATATTTACAATTTAGTAAACAAACATCCCCAAAAAACCCGGAATTTTTGGAATTTCGCAAAATTCCAAAAAAAGTTACCAGTAGATTTTCAAAATTCAAACGTTCACACGTGTCTCGATAAACTCCTCAACTTTTGGTACTATTTTTATTTCGATCCTCCCAAAATCCTCGGAGATATGGCCAAAAATACGTCTCAGGCGATTTGCATCTGATAGGTAACTATTTTCAATGGTAAAATATTTATATTTTAATGGTGATGGACCACCTCAGCGGGAAAATTACTGGCGTTAGGTGTTAGCTGGTATGCGGGTATGCCAGTTTGGATGGTTTAAGTAGATACCACGATGAAATGACAAAGTAAAGGGTACCTATCTATCTAATAATAGGTAGGTATGTAGTTACTCTTGCAGAGTTGAAGTTAATTATTGCTAGGTGGTGTACTTACCATGAATAATAAAAAAGTAGATTCCAATCTATTTGACACGAACTGTACTTAAATAAAAACCTTGAATTGAAATGGAACAATGTAATTATGAATACCTACCACCTATACCCACCTACCCATTAATACACAGGTTCTTAGCAGCTAATAAAACCGATCAGTTTTAATTTGTTGAATTGTTGTTGAGTGATGAAGAATTATTAAAACAAAAATCCAATTAAAAACGGTAAGCCGTTTATAACTCAATCTCAGAGTGCAGTGATATTACGAGGTCATCATTTTTATCACTAATATTATCTGAGGAGTTAATCCTCTCCTAGTCATGGACCAAGTCCTAGTACAGCCGCGTCACAATAGAAGTCCCGCGAAGATGGAACTAAAATATAGGAAGTCTTTGCAAAGCCGCATCTACGGTATTTGGTAGCGCACAAAATACGCCTGTACAAGGGCGTCGCCAGCTCATGGTCCAGGGGGGCGCAAGTTTATATAAAGAGGATGAGAAAAATATGATTTGTAGGCACAGTCAAGAGCACCTAGTGAATTTATTCATGTTTTGAGATGGGGCGGGATTTATCGGAAAATCAAGTCAATTGGGATGTATTTAATAGCACTTTAAATTTGATGAAAACAGCTATAAAATTGAATATCAGCACTTTAAAATAATGATAGACCTCTAATTTAATATTATCACTACAAACATAATGGTTTGCACTATAACAATTTTGCCAGCACTTTAAAATAATAAATAATAGATCTATATTAATTAATATGATCACTACAAAAATAATGGTTTGCATTCTAACTATACCTAACTGTGTTCCAACTCCGAAACCATTTAATTTCTGATCAACCATGTCAGACTGACCACTGTTAAAATGAGATGGCAAGATGATAACAACTTGTGGCATAATGCATATTGCATACACGCGTCGGTCGTCTTCGGTCGGTTCTGGCGTTGTTGGTCGCAATGGAACCTAACTTCCTCCTCGGCTCCTCTCCTCTCTCGCTACGCCCGCTCTTCGTAGCACCTACTCGTCTGTTTACCAGTACTAAAGTTACAAAATTAATTTGTATGTGCAAAATATTAATTTTAAAGCTAAGCAATTAAATTGTAAAGTGCAACGTATTAATTTTAATGCTTAGCATATTTATAGTGGAAACCATTATTTTTAAAGTGCATTTATATATTCCCTCAAGTCAATTACACGGCCTTAGGACTTTGACAGTTAGCGAAATTTTTTAACCTCTAGGGGGGGGGGGGGGCAGTCCCATCAAAAACATGTATAATGTTGTCAAGACTTCCATATGGCCCGCACTGTCAAAAAGTTATCAGACCTCATGTAGAGCCAAGGCACCAAGATTCTTCTAACTCTACAAGCCCTAACTTCAAAAGCTCTACACCTTAGTCAAAATATGTGGCATGGCCACTTCGCTACATGGAAACCTTTCTGATAAACAATAGTTCTTGTAGTAACGAAACGGCCAAGCCACAAATTTTGACTAAAGGTGGACACACACGGTCCTTCCATCGCGCCAAATGGATGGACGTACTTCCAAAATTTGATCGTGTGTGTCGAATCTGTCATCCAAATTTCCAATCACGGATTCCGTAAAACCACGGCCCACATCCATAAGTTTGACCGTGTGTGTGCATATCGTCAATCGTTTGATTTAAATCAAATGGACGGACGCCAAATTTTGATCACTCCATCAGTTCAAATAGGGATATAGCGATTATACAAAAACATCGAAATCATTAAAAAAATGACCTTAAAACAACAGGATTTTTAATTAATAAACTGGATTAAAGAGATTAAAAAGAACTAATAAACTTTTCACGCAGACGAAGTCGCGGGCGGTCGCTAGTCGACTATAATAGGTATACCTACTTAAGCACATTTGTAGCAAATAATCAACATAACTTAAACTTTTTAACCGACTTCAAAATGAATTAGAAAACTACCTATTATATGTAAAAAATGCAAATCTACAAGAGACGAAAATGAGACCATTTTATGCACCTTTTGCAATGAACGCTATGACTTTGACTGTATTGGAATGTCTGAAAAACTATATCGACTAATGCTACCGGAAAGGAAAAATAACTGGAAGTGTAAATCGTGCATCGCTAAACAGAAGACAGTTCAAACTACTATTTCCACAAATATCACCGATAGCACAAATAATATTATTACGAAAATAAAAAAAAACACCTCAACAACAAACTCAAGAACAAACACAACAAGCTAGTCCAAACACTATGACTACTACAACTTTAGATAATCCCGACTCATTTTTATATGATTCACCTAAAGATTTATCTACAGAATTATCGAAAAGTGTAGACTATACAATTAATGATATTATACTAGTAGAAGATCTTAAAAAGCATGTAAATGAAATTACGTCAAATTTACTCAGTACCCAAACAGAGCTGGAAAATACTATATTGGAAAACAATGACCTAAAGAGACAAGTCGAGAAACTAAACAAAGAAATACAATTACTAAAAAATCTTTGTCTTGCTTCACCATTTAAAAAGACGGCTAAGAAAACCAGCAGCAATAAAGAAACAAACTTACTATGCTCTATTTTTACACCACCGAAGACCAAACCAGCTCAATGCACAAACAGTGTTCTTGAAACCAACACAAATGAAACTGCAGAATTAATAAGCAAATTGCAGGCCGAGGTATCTAACTTGGAACAGAAATTGAAAATTGCAAATGACGAAATATTATCATTAAAAAAAAGCATTATAGACCTTGAAAACGTTACGCAAATAAACTATAGTGCTTCTATCATCTCTGAAAATAACAAACAGCTAGGAAATCGTTTAGAAATCAATGAACAAGAAAGAAGGCGTCTGATGATTATAAGCAGCAACAACAGAAATAAAGTATTGGAAACTGCGAGAAACAACGAGTACTTTAAAGACTTTCAGACTTTTCACTATATAATACCAGATTGTGGAGTACGGATGTTAGTGGACAAACTGAAAAAAATGGCTGAAGGTCTTACACATGACGATCTTTGTATTCTCATGATCGGAGAATACGATTTCCGAAGATCTGAAGATTATCTTGAAATTACTAAATATATTAGAGACTCTTTACTTGAAATAAAGAACACGAACATTATACTTTGTGCTCCTACTTACATTTGTGGACTTGAACTGTATAACTGTAGAGTGGAATTGTTCAATTCTCTATTGTTTCTTGACGTACAAACGCATGGCTATGCTTTTCTTGTGGATAGCAATCAAACATTGTCATTAGATATGTTTTCTACTCGTACTGGTAGGCTCAATGACTCCGGTATGGGGGACATCTTTAAAGGTATTAAACAATTGGCACTTTGGGTAGAACAAAACTGTAAACCTGTAAGTAATTCTGCCTTGATTTCTTCAAACCCTGATAACGAAATGTTTTTTCGTAGCTAACGATAGGTCAGATAATTTGGTATTGCTTCATCAGAATATAGCTGGTTTTCTGAGTAAGAGAGATAATATTGAGATAGTTTTGCATGAACTTTCAAACCAGGGAAAAGCCATTGATGTTTTGTGTCTTAGTGAAACTTTTTTTAAATCTGGTAATGAACAAAACATTCGACTGAAAAATTATATACTAGCAGATTGTTATTTAAGATCTAACCAGAGACGTGGTGGCGTCTGCATTTTATGTAAGGATAATTTAGATTTTAGGACGTTACCTTTCTTAAAAGAGTACGCTGTTGAGCATTTGTTTGAAGTTTGTGGCATTGAGATTCAATCACTACAATGCATTATTATTTGTATATATAGAATACCTAAGAGTGATCCAAATATATTTCTAAATAATCTTGAATTAATAATGACTAAGCTCCGAAATAAACACAAAAAAAAGATAATCATTACGGGCGACTTTAATATAGACTACCTTAAACCTTCAAATGAATTGATAGAATTGAAAAGAATAGCAGATAACTTTAATCTTGTAATACACATTCGTGAACCAACTCGTCTTAAAGCATGCCTAGATCAAGTGCTTAGCAACTGTCCAAATGCTACTAGTGAAGTTATTAACTTATGCTTATCCGATCATAATACAGGTCAACTGCTTAGTGTACCTGTAATAAATAAAACACTTACACCAAAGTACTGGTATACAAAATGCAGAGATTTCAGTAACGAAAACATTAATAAATTCCTTAGTTATTTAAAAAGTTTATCTTGGAAAGAAGTATATGACGAAAGTGACACAAATAAAGCATTTGATGCATTTCATGATATATTAAGTTTGTTCTATGAACAATGTTTTGATTGATACGTAAAAAACGAAGCACCAAACAAAATCATCCTTCTTGGATCACTAAAGGTGTAAAAAAATCGTCGATCACTAAACGAAAACTAAGACTCCAGTATTACATAAAAAAACCAGGAAAGTAAAAACCGCTATAAACAATTTAACTTAATCTTTAAGAAATGTACAACAGCATTGCAAAAACTAAGTAATGACCGTTTTATAAATTACTCCAAAAATGTTTGTCAAGCAGCTTGGAAAATAATAAAAAAGGAGACTTCAAATAAGACTGATAGCAATAAAAAAAATTACATTAATGAAATAAATTACAATGGACATACTTTTACTACACCTTCAGAAATAGCAAAAGCATTCAATAATTTTTACACGGACATAAATGACGACAGTAACACAACTAAGTATAAGTATAAAATGAATAAAAATAATCATAACATGTATTTGACACCGACTGATAGTGAAGAAATACTTAAAATTATTCGAACACTAAATAATACACGGTCAGTTGGCCATGACAATATAACAACAAAGATCATAAAGATCAGTGCCGTGATATTATCACCTGTACTTAGCCATATTATTAATTTATCATTTAGTGAAGGTGTTTTTCCGAATCGCCTAAAGATAGCAGTTATAAGACCTGTGTATAAAAAGGGTGATAAAACAATTATTGAAAATTTTAGACCTATAGCACTACTATCAGTTTTATCAAAAATAATAGAAAAATTAAAGCACAGGCGACTTTATAATTTCCTCTCAAAGTATAATGTGATTTGTCCACAACAAAATGGATTTCAAAAGGGAAAGTCGACGACCTTGGCTGCTTTTAACATTATTACCAAAGTAACAGAGGAAGTCAACCAGAAAAATCCCACAACAGCTGTATTTTTCGACATGTCTAAGGCATTTGATAGAGTTTCACATAAAATACTTTTGAGCAAGTGTGAACAGTATGGAATTCGCGGTACACCACTTCAATGGTTGCGGTCATACTTAACGGAAAGATATCAATATGTTGAAATTCGCAAACTAAACGACAAAAATTAAGAAGTAACTTATAAGTCACAGCAAATAATGAACAGGGTCGGGGTCCCACAGGGTAGTATTCTTGGTCCGTTACTATTCTTGCTCTACATAAATGACTTGCCTGAGGTTACAAAACATCAATGTTCACTATTTGCAGACGACATAGCTTTGGTAGTACCATGTAAGGACAAGCTAGCATATAATGATGAATTAAATTCTACAATTGCTGACATAATAGAGTGGCTACATTATAATAATTTAAAAGTGAACTTATCAAAAACAAAATATTTGCAGTTTCATAATCAAGGCGGCAAAAAACAGCCACTTCAATTGGCATTTGATAATAACATTATTGACGAAACTAAGGATACTCTCTTTCTGGGCATAACTTTGGATAATTGTTGTACATGGAAGCCACAAATTGTCAAACTGTGTTCAAAATTAAACCGTTTTGTGTATGTTTTGTGGCGCCTTAGTAAATTAAGTAATCTAGAAACTGCATTAAAGGCTTATCATGGTTACGTTGTATCAAATTTAAGGTATGGAATCTTGTTATGGGGAAATTCAGTAACAATTAATAAACTATTTATAGTACAAAAACAATGCATTAGAGCAATTTGTAACGTTCCACCTAGAACTAGTTGTAAGCCTATTTTTAAAGATTTCGGACTGTTAACTCTTCCTTGCCTATACATCTATGAAACGTCCATCTTTGTGAAAGCCAATATGCATCTATTTCTACAACGACAAGAGACATGCTCTTTTAACGCTAGGTACCCAAATAGGCTAGTGATTCTTAGCTGTAGAAATTATATTTACTCTAGAAATTCATATTGCATGTGTGTAAAAATATACAATCATCTTCCTGAAACTGTAAAAAAATTGACATTAAATTTATTTAAACGTGCTTTATATAGTTGGCTTAAGGAAAAATGTTTCTACGGCATGAAAGATTTCTTTTCTCAAACACATAGGTAATAAAGAAAATTTATATATTCTTCAATAATGGACTGTAATGATATAATATAATTGATTGGCTAATGAAAAAAATAATTAATCTTAGCGTAGGTAATACAATTATTCAATTTATTGACTGTTTTAATTATCGATTATTGATTGACATTACAAATTATTTGAATTCTAATAGGTACTTCCGACTGCAATGTAATCTTAGCGTAGGTATACAATTATTTAATTTATTGACTGTATTAATTATTGATTCATGACATTACAAATTATTTTAATTCTAAAAGTTACTGCTAACTGAAATGACGATTGTCATTTAACTTTGGTTCGTTTTTAGGAAGGCAGACGTGTTTTAATTTTAGTTAATACCACTTATAATTATAACTAAGTTTTTGCATGCTGGAAACGGCTAATTGTGAGGTCCAAACATTTTATTAATATCCCTGCTGTACCACAATTACTGCGAATAAAGTTTATTTCTATTTCTATTTCTATTTCTAAAAAAGGAGGTTCTCAGTTCGTCGGAATGTTTTTTTTATATATTTTTTATGTATGTTACTCGATTACTCGAAGACAGCTGGACTGATTTGAAAAATTGTTTTTTTGTTTGAAAATATTTTAATTTATCTCTAGCGAACAAAACAATTTTTTTATTCCAGTTGTTTAAGCCAGTGCATGCCAGACTAACGAACACAGTACAGTAATACATACAAAATCGTTTATTCTAACATAATGATAATTATTTTAAGCTCCTAAATAAGAGCTGGTACCTATTTATTTATTAACAAAAAAAACGAAAACAACCCTAGCATCGCTACAAAATGGATGTGGGTTTTGACGTAAATCGTTTGGCGTGATGCCAAATGATTGATCGTAGTTTGGACGTACGCCAAACGATTTACGCCGTGTGTGGCCTCAAAAATTGGCGTCCGTCCATTTGATTTAATCCATTTGATGTACATCAAATGAAAGGACCGTGTGTGTCCACCTTAAGAGTTTTTGAAGTGAGGGCTTGTATTGGCGCTTGGCGCGTAGAGTTAGAATGAGGTCTGATAACTTTTGACAGTGCGAGCCCTATGGCAAGCCCAGTCTTGGCAACATTATAGATGAACATGCTTTTGGTGGGATTCTACTTTACCTTATTATTTTAATAGTAGGTGCCTGTCTACGAACTTAAAGAAAAATAAAAACATTCGTTCAAAATAATTATTTAATGAAAAATCATTCACAAGAAACAGTTTCTATCACAGTACCTACATCAACATGGCGATCTCATAAATGTATTTATAAATAGGTAGGTGTAGTAGGTACAGAAAAGTTGATAATTTTGTGGAAGAACAAATCATATTTTTACAAAGTATCAAAAGTATTAAAAAACACTTTCTTGTCTTCGATATTCATAATAATTAAGTCTATGTTTGTAGCATAAAAGCTTGATAAAAATATACCTACAATAGGTAAGTGTACCTTATAAAGATGATATGCCTCAGATATCTCAACCTGTTTCCAAGACAGAAAGGTTGGTAATCAGTTTTACAGTCCACATGATGTTAAAAATGTATAAAAAGTTTACACATTATTCTCCATTGGTCGTAGACTTAATCAAAAGTCTACCCAATCGAGTCAAACAAAGTAAAATTAAAGTTAAACAAAAGCTTGAATAATTAAAACAAAATTAAACTCTCCTCAGTTTTTAGCAACTAAATTATCACTTTCTATGACTCGCTTTGTATGGCGTTCGAGTAAAACTAATCTTTAAATAAACAATCCATTAGGATTTTAGTAAACTTAATAAACTACTAGGTTCATATTTACTAACGAAGAATCACAAATTATTTCTTACACTAACATCACAGTCTCTTGAGTCTCTCACTAAAAGTCTCTCTACTGCCCCTTGTGATAACAAGATATCACTTGGGACATAACTTCATCAAGCTAAAGATCAAACTGCATTGTAACTTGTTCAATGCGATTACATGCCAATCTATACAACTTGTGTATACTTTGTAACTCCTATAGAATTCTCATGGAGTCTGTATGTTTTAAGATGTTCATTTCTAAGCTTGACAATTTCTTTGGGGCTTCGTAGTCGCTGGAATCTGAGGACTCAAGTTGTCTCTGTCTGTTGTATGATCTGATCCTTCTCGCTCTTGTGTCGGAATCGTACATGAGGGTTTGTGTGCTTCCCTTTCTGGACCTGAAGGCTATTCTGTAGGGGGTGCTACTCTGCACGTCCGACATCGAGCGAATGTGTCTTCGGAATTTGGACTCTTTCGTTAGAGGTGTCATCGGTAACGCTTTGTCTCCTCTCGCTTCTTCAACAGACCTGGAAAGATAGAAAATAATTAAATTAGCATTGAAATTTGATAGGTCTCTGTAGGACTGAGTAGGTCTGTACGTTTTATTAAATTTGTACATTCAGAGAGGTTTAAACTTGGTGGATACCACCAAAAGTGGCGCCCTCAGAGGTTTTTATTTAATAAGTTGTAAAACTTTATGTGGAATTTTTAGAGTCCATGGTCAAGCTTTAGAAGCTATCACTACATTTCTTCCTATTCATTCGTAGAAGTAGTTAGCAAATGTGTCAAAAACAGTCACTTTTAGCAGTTTTGCTATCTACTTCTAGCAGTAATGATACCGTCTAAAAATACAAAATAAAAAATACTATGGGCCTAAAAAACCTACGTAAAGTTTTATTAAAATTGTGTATTATTAGAATTACAATATCAAATAAAATTCAACGTGGTGCCACTTGCGGCCAGCGTAGATAGTAGCATAGGGACATTAGGGACCATCAAAGTAAACAACTTTTAGGTACTGTGGGACCAACTCTGAAATCGCGACAAAAATTAATAACGAATATATTAAAATGAATGAAACAGCAGTTTTTTTTTGGCGATTTCAGGTCCCATAGTAAATGTTGTTCAGTTTGTTAGGGGTTTTTTTAAACACGCGTTGTATAAAATATAATACCAATACCTAACCATAATTAATCTTCAGGTTTTTAATACTTTGACCTCGATCAAACCAAGATCCGTTATAATAATTTGTTTAATAATCTATAGTTCACTTATCAACAAAACTTAATAACAAGGACAATATCACAGTGGATAGATAGTTTATCAAGTTATCAGTAATTTGGGTAAAGTGCTGTTTTGTTTTTAATAAAAAGCAACCGACAAGTTTTCTCCAAACTATGTTATCTAAGTCTATTATAACTTCGTAGGAGTAAAACGAAATACTTATCCCTAATAAACTCTTAATAAATTTTAAAAACAACTTGGAAAATTAAACCCTTTTCTAGGTAAATACGGGACTAATAATACCTATTTGATTTCCTACTGACACAATAGTAATCGGTTAAGTAAAAAAAAAAAATTTGCACAGATTATGGCCAAGGGTCATGGATAAGGGCCTGAATAGTTATCGAAAAAAATAACGCGCGTAAACACATTCCATAGAGTAATTTTGTATGGTAAATATGTCTATACTTTTCCATACAAAATTATATCATATTAAATACCATCTAGCGTTGAAAGGGAATAGTAGTTTGTTACACAAGGGACGTAAGTGAGCTATTACAGAACAAGATCCAATTTGGCGCCCGTGCGAGCGCAGCTCGCAAAGGGCGCTAATGGATCGAGTGCACCCGAGATATTTAGACGCCCGAGCGAGCGAAGCGAGCAAGGCCGAATATAGTTCCGAGGGTGTAATAGCTACTTACAACCGAGGGAAGCATACTATTTTACATCATTCATGCGAGGAAAATAAAACATTTACAAGGATATTTTTAGTTCATTTAAAACCTCTCGTGGGGTTGATCAGACCATCAAACTGAACAACTTTCATTATGGGACCAACCTCGAAATCACGAAAAAAAATCTGCTGTTCCATACAAAAGTAAAATGCCTATACTCCATCGAAATGTAAAACAGCTGATTTTATTTCGTGCTTTCAAAATAAATCTTATCATTTTATGAAAAAAAAATGTTTGAGCAAGGAGTTTTGCATAGCTTGAATTTTCATAGTTTTTTTTTTAGTAAAAAGTTTCGTCATTTTATAAGAAATGAAATTGGTCCACTAAGGAGTTTGACATAGCTTGAATTGTAAAGTGTACTTTACAATTAAAGCATTCACCTATGCTTGAATTGTAAAGTGATTTGAAAATGGAACGTTCTATCTAAACAATGCATTGTGTTGCACATGCCAACTTACACGGCCTCTTACTATATTAGTAAATCCTAGTTGCCGAGCAGTATGATGTAAATGAAATTTACCATCCTACTATTTTAACAATTCCATTGATAGAGTACTTTTACACGCGTTTTTTTTTCTTGATAGATGTTCGTGCTAAGGGTCAAAGTCAAAATAAACTTTATTATTAAACGCTTTTTAGTCGCCAATATTTTCCTGCCACCCCGATCAAGATTTTTTGAAGGTTTCTGATATCACCATCTTCGTAGTTTTTAATGGACCAAAATTATATGATATTAAATGTACATGTTGAGTTTATTTATTAATTTAACCTGAAAATGTAAATAGTAATTATATTCTTAAAAGAAATTAACACGTAAGGATGTCTTTAATTGATGATGTATAGGTATTTATATTAGATATTTTAACTTTTCAATCAATTGGTACCAATCAACTTTGGGTACGGCGCGGCATCGCGTTATGTCAAATGCATAAGTAAGTGCAAAATGGGTCCAACTCTGACGGCCTATAAACTAGAATTTATCAAGATGAATGAATTTATGGTGGTGTGCTATTAACCATTGACAACTATATTGTTGCTATGGTAGAAAGCAGAGACATAAAAATAATTAATTTTAAGGTTTTAGGATGCCTTTACTGACCTGAAAAAAAAATTATATGCAGGTCAATGGATGCCTTTAATTTTGGTCTATGAAACGAATGCTTGCTATAATTTCACCACTTGTAGCACGAACATTATATCGAGGAAAAAAAAAACGCGCGTTTAAAAGTTCGATAGAGTAATTTTGTATGGGAAATTTGTACAACGCCATCTATCGCCGTATTGGCACCGTGCACACTTTTAGCGCCACCTAGCTTTTTACAACTTTGTTGGCTCTGAACTGACCGTTTTGACATTTTGATATGTAATGGCGGCATTGTGACAAAATATTAAAAAATGTTATACATATTGTGTTATTAATGTAAATTTCAAAATTACTGTGATTTGGGTGGACAAAGAGTTGTGAAATCATTTTTGGTCATTTAAATTAAATATGGCAAGTAAGATCTATTCAAAAAGAGTGTTTTATTTTGGTTAAATCAGGATTTGTTTACTTCTTTTCTAGTTGTAAATTTTGTAAAACAAGAGGATAAAGCTATTTTAATAATTAATAATTTTATTAAGTGATAATAAACATATATAATTGTTCCTGTATCGCTAGTTATAAATTAAATATCGTTTTCAAACAGATTACAGAGCCTACATTATTTCTACTTTTTGCCACCATGAGCGCTGCGATCGATTATTATACCTTTGCACCCAGCGAATAGTGAAGTGAAATTTCCCATATGGAAAATATACTCTACCGAGTAGTATTGCGGACGTGTTTTTTCACGATAGAAGTTCGTGTTAAGTTGTGATTTAAGTAATCAGGGGGCTGATACCTACCAGGTACCATCGTATTAATCTTTGCTGACACAGCAATAAACTCATTTTTCTAGATTCCTAGATTTACTAAAACAACAGTTTTGAGAGAGTCTTACTTACGCAATTGTTTGATGAAGACATCGAAATGGAAGATCGATATTGATTTCCGTATTCCATTAAACAATAAATGATGTTTTTGATTAGAATTTCAAAACTGTTCCATCCGGCTAATAAAACATTTATTCATCACAAATAATCGCTTATTGTGTTTTCAATAGTTCAAATAATCTGTAAACAATACGTTTACAAACATTCCGATGGAATGTTGGATACTATCATTATATCGATCGATCTTGCGTTTGTTGATAAAGAATACATGCAGCCTGCCTAGCATGACCGATTTATATAAATAATAAATAAATATTTGACAACATCACATACATTACTCCAATCCCAAAGTAAGTAGCTATAGCACTTGTGTTATGGAAATCAGAAACAACGGTGGTATGACACACACCCAGACCTGAGACAATATTGAAATGTTCATTTTCTACATTGACCCAGCCGGGGATCGAACCCGGGACCTCAAGAGATGGTGACGCCTTGAAAACCGGCGTGCGAACCACTCGACCACGGAGGTCGTCGAGTGGTTCGCAGTTCGCACGTATCACGTGATATAGCGTTTTATCACGATTAACTGTCAAAATGACAAAGGAATTTGACAGTTGAGTGTCGATGAAATGCTATATCACGCGATATAAATCGGTCATGCTATGCAGGCAGAATATTTATAAACTTAGAGCAACCATTAGGTACTGTGTTAGGTACTTAGATCTAATATCATTCACACGGTTTGTATATAATTTAACTTTACAAAGTCACAGACATTAAACAGTCTGTCTACTAAACTACGTAGTTTGTATATCGTCTGCTTACTGGTAAACTATGTTAAGTGCACATTTTGTGGAAACGAGATAATAAGATTTGAAAGTTTAAATAGATTTTTGACTATCTTTCAATTCAATTGTTGTAGAATGTAATATGAAATATTATTGGTAATATATTAACCTTTCGTTCTGTATATTTGTAGCAGAACTTATTTGATGAGATTTAACAAAAAAATATAATTATGTTGATCTAGGCAGTGCGCTTAACTGGTTTTACCTGTAATTGAAATATATGAAATAAAACCTATATTTCACACGATTTTTTTATAGTTTTAATGAAAAGTACGTACGAATATTAAAAGTTAGCCATGAAATAAAAAAAAAATTGCATGGGGAATAAATTCATGGAATTATCGAAAAAACTACTGCATTTACCTGATTTTATCTGAAAGTTTCTAAAGAAATGTTGTACTTACCATAATGATTTTCCATAGTAATAAGTTCTTTCAGCTTAAAAATCTGTTACAAATGAAATAAACAATTTTAAAAACATCATTTTAATGTCACATTAATCTAAATATTGTAAGAAACATAATAAAACCATAAAACGCTAAAACCAATAATGAATACCTCAGAAATAATCAATCAAGTATCCAGGTATCAGTTTAGCAGCAGGTTATGGTTAACGGCAGGCTCATCGGTGGCAGGCAAAGACGAAAACCATCCATGGAATTCGACAGGGATAACCCCTTTATAACACATCGCCAAGAGATTTTTTTCTTGGCATTTGTTATAGGCAAAGGCTTTAGATAGGCTTGTTTCATGCGGTTGTTCCTTGTCCCTGCGCCTTTTGGTATGTTACTTGCAGTCTGGTTTCTTCCCGAGACATCGATGGAAACAAATTCTTCTTCTTCTATCAAAGTTAAAAAATATTTTAGTTGGTTCTGACTTGAGGTACTAACCTATTTCATTCTCTTTATTTTCAACCACTTGACTGGTTGTCCATTGCAGTCTTTTGGCTTATTAAAGATCGTTTCCTCGGCTAATTTCTTGAGATCATAGAAATCATTGTACTTAACTCTCTGGTTTGGTCTGGTTTTTGCAGACTCAATGCTACTCTGCATACTATCAACTTCCGTGTAGCTATGTCTAGACTCAAAAAAATGTATTCAATTTGTTCTGTTGAACAAAACAAATTGAACAAAATTTTTTTCTATGATTTCAAGAAATTTGCCGAGGAAACGATCTTTATTAAGTCAAAAGACTGCAATGGACAACCAGCCAAGTGTTTGAAAATAAAGAGAATTAAATACCTCAAGTCAGAACCACAGTTTTATTAATACTACTAACAGTTGTCCGACTCATGTACTTGTGCGGGGCAACGATGGGGGGTACGCGGGGAAGTGAGCGGCAGAGTCGGCGAGCGCAATCTCCTCTAGTTTGCGCTCTCTTACTTGAAGGGGTGTACGTTTTAAGAAGCGTAACGAAATTCCAGAACGTCTCATAATGGCTTACTGATTTGTTCTGTGTTTAATTGTAAATCCACGTCAAGGTTTGATAGGGACCCTCAAATTGAATAACTTTTTTATTATATTATATTTTTATTCTTTCGTTATTACAAATTCAAACTTTTATGTGATATATTTGAGTAGTTTTTGTTGTGACAACCCTGACCTTTAACGGAGTTTCGGTGTGTATACCTACACAGTGGCGGCATGCGTTTATCAACAAAAGAGTCGGATTACTGGTAGGTTCTTTATAATACTGTGTCAGAACCAACTAAAATGTTTTTAACTATAACATGTCCGAAGAATTTGTTTCCACCGATGTCTCGGGAAGAAACCAGACTGCAAGTCACAGACCGAAAGGCGCAGGGACAAGGAACAACCGCATGAAGCAAGCCTATCTAAAGCCTTTGCCCATAACAAAAGCCAAGAAAAAAATCTCTTGGCGATGTGTTATAAAGGGGTTATCCCTGTCGAATTCCATGGATGGTTTTCGTCTTTGCCTGCCACCGATGAGCCTGCCGTTAACCATAACCTGCAGTTGACGAAGTTTCTTCGGAAGACTGAGACCAGATACTTGATTATTTCTGAGTTATTCTTTATTGGTTTTAGCGTTGGCTGTTATATTATGTTTCGTACAATATTTTGATTGATGTGACATTAAAATTATGTCTTTAAAATTGTATATTTCATTTGTAACAGATTTTTAAGCTGGTGGAACTTATTACTATGGAAAATCATTATGGTAAGTACAAATTTTTTTTAGAAACTTACAAATAAAATCAGGTAAATGCAGTAGTTACGCACGTGTCACTCGTATAATGCCAGAATTTCACTAGAGATCTTACAGGTAAAACGTGTTAAATGCATTTATTATCATTTGCTAGACCTCAATTTATAGAGGCTACGTGATTACCCTACTGGTAAAAAACAGCACATGTATGTTATCATACTTTACCAGTTTATAAAGACGAACTTGGTATATAATGGAATGTCAAGAAAAAAACAATAAATGTATTTAAATCTATTTGCCTGAAGTTTTTGTTGAAAAAAAAGTAAATAAATGCATTTAATCTATTTTTCCACAATGTACACGTCGTGAATTAAAATACTAAATCTACAAAGAAAAAATAATAAAGTTATACATCATCTTTTACTTGTGTCTATTTAATTATAACCTATTAATAAGTAGATTTACGTCGTTTTCGTAGTAGAATTATAGAAATACTTTGCTATTTATAATATTTTTAGTTACGTAACTTGGCACTAAAAAGTCCTTTCACTTATCACATTTTACCAGTAGAAAGAGCGTCGAAAATTACAAATACTGCATTAATATCTCATTTTTGATCAAAAATGCATTTACCATTTTTTACCAGTAAGCAGACGATATAGTTTAGTAGACAGAATAACAGTAGACAGAATAACAGACAGAATACCTACATAGTTTAGTAGATTAAATGACTGATTTACCGTACAGCTGAAAAACCACTGGATGGATACTAAGTAATAATAATTATTATGAGGCTAGACATCTGATTAAAAAGGATTTTTGGAAAGACTAATGGCCGAATACTCAAACGCCAATTAACTTTGAGGGGCTCTCAAACGTCGTCCTGTCGCATTTAATGTCAAAGATATGACAAAGACAGCATGCTGTTTGAGAGCCGCTCAAAGTTAAGTAGCGTTTGAGTATTCGGCCATTAATGTAGGTAAGTGGATAGGATCCTATCCACGCGATGGAAGTCACTGGCAAAGTCTAGTCTATGTTATAAATAAAGTTCTTCTTTAGGTTAATAACTTTACTTGATTATTAGGTAAGTAGGTAGGGTACTTGTTTTATATTTGGTACACTAGGTTTTATATTTTAGATGAATACAGTGTTAAAGTCTTATTGGTGTTTGTCAACGGAGCTATATACAAAATGAGATTTGTACACACGAATGAGGAAGACATGCGGAAAAGCTCACATATGCATTCACAGATATTATTTCCGGGAGACTACTTAAATGTAAGTATTTAAATTATTGCACTAGATTATAACGACTGTTTTATTGAGCGTCGTGGTCGTGGCCATTATTATAATAAATGGTTATTTAAATTATACACTTCTAAGGCTTCCGCGCGTACAGTTCATTAGAAATCGTCGTCCCGTGAAATCGAAACGTCGGGAAACCCAAAAAAACAACAAATCAAAACTTGAAAAAATCTATAATAACATCTGAATTAAGTAACCATTATACGCGCGTGTTTTATTTCTAACGGTCGGTTATTTATTTTTTGGAATTGAAAATAGGTTTTTAATATGCAAGTTATTTAATTTTGTTATTATATAGGTACAGATAGGCACTTATTTATTTTAGACACTTTAGTGCCAGTTTGAAAATATCTATGTCATGTCATCCATTATCACAAGCACGAGCGTCACTAAAGCAAATAGGTAATAATTATTTTTATCTGTAAACAAAACCACGGAACTTTCCTTCAGACTGAGTGAACAGACGTTTTCGCACGGGCACACACCTTTAGCACAAAATAAAAGAAGCAGAAGACCCACTTGGAACAAGTCACGATTTTCTGTGGACTTACGCGTGAAGCATAAAGCGTACCTACGCATAAAGCGTGGAAAAGAGAAGTTAACATTATACGGACATGGTCTGTGAAAAAAAGAGACAAAGAAACAAGTGAGAATGTGCCAACATTTTTTACAGTAAGAGCCCCTAGCGTCCCGCCTTGCAAATGAGCAATCACAGTTTGTTTAAAATATTTGTTAATCCTTATTAGAATTTCAAATAAAGATATCGTGGAGCCATGGTGTCTTGTACTCTAAGTAATTGTGATGTGATAAAAAGAAACAATCCAAGTAATCACACTTTTCAAAGGTAAATATGATTTTGCCACAAATTTCTCTAAAACCAATTTTCGCTACATTTATTCGTTTATCGACGAAGAAAACAGTATGGAACATAGTTTATTAATTTCCTTTGCCATAATATAGTGATATTTTATGTATGTAAGTCATGTTTTACGTAAGTATCTCATTCATAGATCATGTATACATTCGTTTTTCGGATCACCTGTTTATTGACATTGTTGTTCTTTGGCATTCTATTTCTATGATTATGAGTTTAGAGTTTACGCATTCTAAGGTTTACGCTTACTATACTCGCTATCGTAGTAGTAGTAGTAGCGGTTTGTACTTATAACAACTTTTAGTTTAGTAACTATTATATATTCTGTGGTTTTGTGTATTTACTGCCGGAGGTACGAATTGCTTACTACAGGTGCTATCGAGTAAGTATAGAAAACGCAACTGTGCAAACTCAATTTAGAGACGCACCTGCAGCAGTTACAGAGAGTTTATTTATTTATTTGTACCTACTGCTATATTTATTTATTTGGTTCTAGTGAGTTCCTAGTGCAACAAAACAAATGATGGTAGCGTTTTCGAATACGACCTTCTGACTTTTTATTTTGTACCATTTGTGGCCTTTAATGCCGACATTGCCGACTAACATTACCATGCGCCATGACTGCCCATGACTTGCTATCTTTTCACGTGGTTTTACTATTATTTACAGAGTTATTTATACCACTACGATTTCAGCGAATTCATAATGCTGTTTGAGATAATAGTGCTTGGTAATCTTGTGTGAAATAATTTACTGTAGGTTGCCTGGACGGTAACTGATATGCTACGTCGTAGATCGTCTACGAAAATTCATCGTAGACACGGGTACCAATAATTATTGCAATTTTTTTGCCGGTATAAGTTTGTTAGTTTGGTTTAATACTCATTAGAATGAGGCTATAGAACCAATGAACATCACAATTGACAACATTTTATTTTGAGAAACTACTAAAACTAGAAAACCATTTCGAGTTTTTAGTGTTGTAAGCCCATATTTTTCAGAATTTTTAGATTAGTAATTTTTACTTTAATTTAAAAAATCTAAAATTTTGTCCATATAGTTTTGAGTTGAGTCTCTTTTCCTTCTATTTAAAAAGTGGTGCCAGCTAAGGGTAATTTACCCTAGATTTAGGGTAAAAAATAAGGCAGGGTAATTATTAGGGTATAGATTTTCCTGAAAATTTTGAAATGTTGTCAATTACTTAGAATATCCAAACTCAAAGGTGCCTATTTCAATGTGCGACTCGTCTTGACTTCGGCATTTCATGATTAGTCCATATTCGAATATACAAAATGAATCTTAGTTAAAATAACAAATTCAGCGTAAAGATAAAATATAGTTGAAATATGTAAACAATCGTAGTAATAAGTAGTAAGTAGTAGAATCATCTGAGCGTGTGAATAGTTCTATACCAATTTCTTCCAATTGGTTCCATATACAAATCTATTGGATAAATACCTACCATTTTTGACCTTTACTTGTGCTCCATTTTTAACTGCATTGCGACATAAAGTAGTAATGGTTAAGAGCGTTCATTGGTACCGAGTGGTACTCAGTGGGTATGCGATGTAAGAGTCGATAACAATTCAAGATGCGATAGTAAACTCTATACCATGTTGATTAAAAATACCGAACCACCTAGTAAAAAATAATACCTGTACTTACCTAGTAATAAAAGATAGTAGTTAGTAGGTTCTAAACTGTTAACAGCTAAGTAATGTAAAAGAGAATTTGAGCTAGACGTGTCAATGTATTTAGGTATTATTTTGGAGATTACGGCAACATCCTCCGACAGTGAACATTGTTCCGTGTGATTACGGCTGTTCTGATGGCGAAAAGATTTTGTTCCGTATAATTTCGCCTGTTTCAATGACGAAAAGATTTTGTTCCTTATGATTTCGGCCGTTCCGATGACGAAATGATTTTGTTCCGTATGATTCCGGCTGTTCCGGTCACGTATTGATTTTGTTCCTTGTGATTTAGGGTGTTCCAATGACACAATGATTTTGTACCATGTGATTTCGGCTGTTCCGAATGTTCCGATGACGAAATGATTTTGTTCCTTGTGATTTCGGCTGTTCCGATGTCGTAATTATGTTGTTCCGTATGATTCCGACTGTTCCGATGACGAAAAGATTTTGTTCCGTGTGATTTCGGCAGTTCTGTTGACGAAAAGATTTTGTTTCGTATGATTCCGTCTGTTTCGATGACGAAAAAGATTTTGCTCCGTATGATTCCGGCTGTTCTGATGACGAAAAGATTTTGTTCCGTGTTATTTCCGCTGTTCTGACGACGAGAAGATTTTGTTCAGTGTGATTTCGGCTGTTCCCTCCCACCGACGAAAAGATTTTGTTCCGTCCGTGTGATTTCGGTTGTTCCGATGACGAAAAGATTTTTTTCCGTGTGATTACGGATGTTCTGATAACGAAAATATTTTCTTCTAAGTATGTTTACATCTTCCAACTTCACGCAATGGTTACGATAGAATGTTGGCATCTGGAATGATGCTATAAATAGAATAATGGGATGTTAGTTGTTACATGCAAAGTACTAAATGCTTGTATGGGTCTCAAGAATTTCGCCAATTATTCTCGATCGTAAACCCATCATCCCACGGTGAAGTCTGCTTTCTGTTATCTTCATTTTCGCTTCGTAATTATTAAATATTGTAAATACCTTATTCTAGCATTTTATTAACATGACTATAAGGTTTATTTTTTATGATCATAATTTTATCAGCTTTCGCCTTCTTTGTGTTTTATTTTAAAATGTTTACTTTAACTCATTGATTAGTCAATCTACTATGTTTTGTATGTCTTTTGAAAAAGTTGCACCAGATATTGTTTAGTAATTTGGATGTTTGTTGCTCACGAAAAAACTACTGAACGAATTTGGATTAAATTTGACGCACATATAGTTTAAAGCCTGAACTAAAATAAGTATAAGATACTTTTAATCCCGGTCAAAAGTTTCCTAAGTATTTTCCGAATATTCACGCGGACGAAGACGCGAAAAAGTAAAATTGATATTCTAAAATAAGATTATCTTAATACGAATTTGTTGAGAAAACTAAAAAAAGATTTATTTCAACTCAGATTATTATCGTCCCAATTCTTTGGCAAAAGACCAATCAGAGACTAGTGAAATGGTCATTTCTTTTATTGTTTTTGTAAATAAAACATTTGTCTGCTTCGTACGTAAGTTCGCACGTACGGTGCGCGCTCACTTCAACAATGTTTGGCAAACTACCAGCAAAAAAAATATGTTCAACAATAGATGCTGGTAGACATTGCTTGGTTATGTCATTAAACTCTGATCTTGTATCCAACTTTTATGTTCTTAGCTCTGATCTAACCTTATTCAGCCAGGTTCAGAGGGCCTAGTGCGAGTTGATGTTTTCACTTTTCGCTATCGAAAACTACAGTTTTCTCTCTTTCACTCGCATTGACCATGAGCAGCATATCCGATAGTTTTCGATAGTGAAAACATCAACTCGCACTAAGCCCTCAGTTTTTAGGGTTCCGTAGCCAAAATGGCAAAAAACGGAATCCTTATAGATTCGTCATGTCTGTCTGTCCGTCCGTCTGTCTGTCCGTCCGTATGTCACAGCCATTTTATTCCGAAAGTATTAGGATTACACAAGTGAAACTTGGTAGGTAGAAGTATTCTGTGAACCGCTTTAAGGTTTTCACATAAAAATAAAAGATTAAGGGGGGGCTCCCCATACATGAAACTGAAACTGAAAAAATTTTTTTTCGTCATACCAATACGTGTGGGGTATTTATAGATAGGTCTTTAAAAATTACATTGAGGTTCATAAGACTATTTTTTCTCAAAGTCAACCGTTTAAAAGATATACACTGCCAAAGTGGTAAAATGAGTGTCCCCCCCCCCTTTTAACTTTTAAAATAAGAGAGTGAAAAATCTAAAAAAAATATATGCTGTAGATCGTAATAAATACTTTCAACGAAAATTAGTTTGAACGATCTCGTTTGAACTATATCTATTGTGATAATTTTTAGAGATATATCACTCCAAAACCACAAATATAACTTTGTCACTCATACAAACACTATGAAAAACAAAGTTATTTTTGCATACGAAAAATGATAGTGGTATTCAATATGGTATTGTATACGGTAAATACGGAACCCTACTGCGCGTGGCCCGACACGTTCTTGGCCGGTTTTTTGTCTTGATAGGAGGAACACAAATTCATCAAAATTTGTTGGGTGGTTTAGTCTTAAAACCAACGATAAACAAAAATATATAGAGTTACTTTCACATTTTCTTAATATACAATATCATTAATAGGTACTGGGGATCTATTCTGTTAACGTCTAAATCGTGGTTCAATGGTGTTTGAATGGTAATGCTTTTTGACACAGTTCTTGTTTCTTAAATCCAAACAAAATTGAAACACATTGTGTCTCGATTTTGGGTTTAAGGAACAAGAACTATATCAAAAAGCATTGCCATTCAAATACCATTAAAACACGATTTTGACGATAACATTAGCAGACTTGACCCCCTGGACGTATGTTACGAAATTTTATAAATCCGTGCCTTTTCCATGTCACATCAATCACATCATACTCGTAGGTATTATACCTCTCACGCAATGATCACACGGTCACACTCGTCAAGGTAAGGTAAATCACCTACTTTGGTTGACGTAGGTACAAATAGCACCAAATATTGTAATGGCTTGGTTATTGTATACAAAATTACCTAATTCACAACTTATTTTTCAGTAATAAAAAATGGTCTTTTTGTTAATGACTGAACATTATACTTACTTTAAACTTGCAAATATAAAATAAATAACATGCGATTCTTGCTAACTTGTAACAGCTAAATCATTTCTAATGTTTTCATAACACAAGCCCATGTCCCAGTTGGAATGCTTTT
Organism: Agriphila tristella; assembly: GCA_928269145.1. Classification (NCBI taxonomy): domain Eukaryota; kingdom Metazoa; phylum Arthropoda; class Insecta; order Lepidoptera; family Crambidae; genus Agriphila; species Agriphila tristella. The sequence goes on from OV743431.1 coordinate 39,339,760, forward strand.
GTTTTACGAAAATACATTGAATATAGGTATTTCTATCCTAGAAAACATGTGTAACGTTATACGGGTATTTTCTCTTAGTAATTTATTGTTATTGTCTGAAGTTGTAAAGTTACTGGGTTTTTTGTTACGGCGATTTCACATAATATCGCTGTCAATTAAATTTGTTGTTAGGCTTTGTGTAGATGGCACTGGAGTTCGATAGGAGTTCGATCGGAGATTGACCGGAGTTCGACCGGAGTTTGACTGGAGTTCGACCGGAGACGCACCAGGGCCGGGCCAGAGTAGACCGGAGCCGGCCGGAGCTCGAGGGGTTCCCAACCAAAACCACCCTCAATATGCCAAAACCACGGCGTGTATGCGGCTTTATTAGAACTTATGGCTTTATTCTATAATGTCCTATAATCAAGCTTCAATTAATAAGGGCAAGATCATCAATTAGTGTTTATAAAATGTTAAATACTTAACAATATATTAGGTACCAAGAATCGAGTTATTATACTTGTAATAATAACATATAACTACTAACTAGCTAATCAAAACTATTGCTTTCGTTGAATTTATAATACGTGTAGGTACTTATTGACCTGTAAAATAAAACAATGCAGCGCTCTTGTCAATAAAGGTGATGTAGGTACTTTGTACTTAGCAGTTGTTCATCATCCATCACCAAACATCAACCATTTTTATGTCCTAGCTACGTATACCTACGGTGGATATAAAGATGGGCAAAATTCCACCCACCTAATGTGGGTTAATTAAAAAAGTTTGATATGGGGAATATATTCACAGCTAAATTAGACTCTCACATTATTGTTAATAACCTTACATTACACAAAATAATTGTATTCGATTTAATCGTCAGTCGATAGTTGTTCGAAGTTTACATAATGTATGTGCTTTATACGGCAATTTGAAATTCAAAAATGGCCGTGTCACGCGGCTGCTTTACTGTTATCGGTGTAAAAAACTTGTTGAAAGAAACATAAAATTTTCACCTAAAATTATAATGGCAATACTCGTAACTACCTACCTACTTTAGAAGAGTATTAATTGAGGAAAAAAAAATGGTATAGTTTGAAGAAACAGGAGTTCCATAAGTGTATAAAGAATCTTTATACACTTATGAAATTTTAAGCAGTAGGTAGTTTGTTTTGTATGATTTTAATAACTCACATAGACATCAGGAAGTGATGAAAAATTATATTCCAAAAAATCTCTCTTCATGCATGATTTTCAAAATAGGTGAAGAGGCTGAGAGATTTTGGTTAGATACATGTTATTAATTTATTTATTTGGTGACCAGCAGGCCTATTACATAAAAACAATCACGATAATATAGACACTATTAACTCACGATATGATTCAATATCAAGTAAACTGAACGACGAATTGCCTCCGATTATCGTGATTCTTTTATTATGTAATAGGCCTGGCTGTTTCAGAAGAACTAACTCCGTAACAAATAAAAATAATCTGCAGAACAGGATGTTAAAATAATAATTAATCAATCATGAAATCGTTTAGTCTGCCTTTTTAAACTTTTAGTAAATGTTCTATTCAGTAAATTGTCTAATTTCAAAATCTATCGCAATCGCTTTCATTTGACAGATGGATGTGACACGTTGCTGCATTTCTTTGTTAAGTTTTTATTTGTGCCAAAAAGAAACATCAATGTGTTACATCTTGAAAGCGATTGCGATAGATTTTAAAATTAGACAATAGAAAGGCAAATTTCCTTTTGCCAATTCAGAGATGTATTTTGTATAGAAATAGATTGTCTTCATGGATTCTATTTAGGTACTGCACATGGCGGAAAAATACTGTGCCAAATTTTATATCGACGGACGATCCTCTTAAAAACTAGTGCCAATCACATTTCAGAAACTAAATAAACAATGTTATTTCAAAGAGATTAAATAATGGAAAATATTATATTTTACGCCTAGACTTTTTCCACATAGATCCTTTTTATTGTACGTTACATTTTTTGTTTATCTTTCAGAAGTTTTTTGATAACAATGTACAAGTTTAGCCCTGACCATTATCTTCAGTTTTAATTATGTTCAATGAATTAACTCGATATCGCATGATAAGTACAAGTACAATATTATAAACATGAAGTTGGTCAGGGCTAGTAGGAGGTAAACCGGAATTCATAAACTGGTAATTTCTTTTTTCTTTGAAAATCTATGGCTTTCAAAATATGGTGTTATGGTGTGTCGTCACAGAGTCGCTTTCCCTTTCCTCCTGCGCTTTCATCAGAGGCATGCCTCAAGTGTGCCCTATCCTCAAAAAAAGGTCAATATTTTTATGGCATGCGTTTAAAAAAAGACGAATCAAAACTTTAAGACGAAAGGGAAAGGGAAAGCAACTGGGTGTAGAAGACACCTAACAGTACATAGGTAAAATAATAAAAGATTTTATTTTAAATAACGTCCTTAATTAATAAAATGGACTTCGATTCAAACTATCGTTAGTAAAATATAATGTTCGATGTACTTAAATAAAAGTTGTCCAGACTGGCTGATACCATCTGCAACGACCTTTAAAAGAGTCAGCTTTAAACTATTATTACTTACGTCTAAAGTATTTATTACTAAGTACCTAGATGAAATCTATTGATTTTTTGTCATGTATTGCTTCATTGTAGCAAAAAGAAGACTGACAAAGATTTTGAAATTCTATTTCCAAATACTAAAGCACAAGAGAGCTAGTGAAACTTTTTCAATCTAAAATGCCTAAAAAAACTTGATTTTAACTAAAATCAATTTCGTGTGTCGCACAACAACTTTATCGAAAGAGGTCTGAGCAGCCCTTCCCTTCGATGGATTGGTACGTCACCGCCGGCTGCGGTCTATTTTTAGATATTTACTGTTGACTCATAAAACTGCGATCAAATTAACAACTTGGAATAATTATAGGAAATATACTTTTCTGTGATTTTATTAGTGACGCAGTCAGTGCGAAATAATTAATAATCATCATCATGGGTCGGTGCAATGCGTCCTTCTCTTTGTCAAATCCTTACTAATATTATAAATGCGAAAGTCCGTTTGTTTGTTTGTTTGTTACGCCTTCACGTCTTAACTACTGAACCGATCATCATGAAGTTTTACACACACGTTGTCAGGGGTACAGAGAAGGACATAGGGTACCTTCTGGCTTTGTATGTACTCCAATTTCAATTAAAAATCATTGATATACTTATTTTTCATATTATTTTTTATGACAATTTTTTCGACATTATTTAACTTTCGCTTCCTCACAGAAAAACATAGGTATGAAATATTTTATTTAATTGGTTATTTCATTTGAATGGAATTACGACATTCTTTAGTTATAGTAAGTAAAACCAGAAAATAAATAATTATTTTGGTAAGTTCACAAGCCACGCATATTTTTGTTTCTTAGAAATATTGCCAGATGTTCATGTAAGGAAATAGGTATTTAAATATTTTTATTGCGCATGTGTAATACCTCTCTGTGAAATATCGTGACTCATAACAAAATTGTAACTTATTTTAGTTTAAATTTACTAGGCAGTAATTTTTAGTTGCTCTAAAATAAAGATTAGGTACGTGGGCTATTCCAAAAGTTTTAGCGACATAAATAAATTTATATTTTTTTGTAATTATTTTTATTTGGCGGATAATTTCAATTAAAATACCCTTAGTGAAAATCAATGTTCAACTCTGCGTGGTTTTTTTTTAAATATATTTTTCAGTTAACTTCTTCTTTTCTTTGCAACAATGGTCGTCTTGCGACTCTTGCGAGAAGCTTTTCCTGCGATGATTTACCATACTTAAAAAGTTAAAACATAGGCTAACCTTTAAGAAATCTTACGAAAATTTACACACCGCTTTTTGTAAGTCTTCTCCTTCCTTAGCAAAAGTTTTTTTATGTAAACGTGGAAGAAAGAACTTTAAGGATGTTTCGAGACCCGGACGACCATGGACTGCAGTAACGTATAAAAACTTCATCAGAGTAGAGGAACATACGCAAATTATATATCGAAAGATTCGGGCTAAGAAGATTGAATCACGGACAGTTTGCACTATCTTGCATGAATAACTTAAAATCTGGGAGGTTGTCTCTAGACGGGTTCAGATTCAATATCAAAATGTAATATTTTTTCAAATACAAACTTCAATCAGATATACAAAAATTAATAACGAAAATATCAAAATGTGTGAGCAAATTTTTTTCGCGATTTCAGAGTTGGTCCCACAGTAAAAGTTGTTCAGTTTGATGGTCCCTATCTACCATATTCGGCTTTAAGGGGTTTTTGTAACACGTTGTATAGTTGTTCACTTATTGGGCGTATTGTCAAGGAGTGCACTTGTCCATCAGCCATTTTTGATGTCCCCACGATGTTGGGGCTCAGGCCTTCCTTATGGGTGAATAAGGAGGACGGGCCATAACCCACCACGCGGGCCCAATGCGGATTGGTGGGTGTTAACGACTGCAAATGCAGCCGGGACCAACGGCTTAACGTGCCTCCCGAAGCACGGAGGAGCTCGAGATAATACATTTTTGGTCACCCATCCCATGACCGACCCTTGCGAACGTTGCTTAACTTCCACAATCGCTGGGCCAGGCGCTAAACCACTGCGCCATCGAGCTCCAGGAGTGCACTATAGAGAAAAAATAGTTTTTTTACGCCACACAGAAAATAAGATATTATTTTAAGAAATGCTCAAATCAGTACACTTTGAATTGTTATTTTTACAGGTATTTGAAGAATTTATAGGCATTTTTTATGTTTTATATAAATAATGTGACATTTGCCTAATGTATTATGTATTTTATTTATCCATAATATCTATTTAATAATTTAATAACATATCGGTCCTCGCAGAGTTGTTTCGATCGTTTAATTTTGTGTTCAAATTAAAAAAATGGAATGTGATCGAAATATACATTACCTACCCAAAGAAAGTTCCCTTGATTAGTCCATCAACTTACATTATTGTACCTACTGAGCACAGTACACCTACATATTTATTTTTTAATTATGTACCTATATTATTGTGAAACAGATGAAACACATTTTTTCAGTAAATATTTCGTCGCTATAAAACCAATATGTTATTTAATTACGATACATAGAAGCAGTATTACCTCATCGAAATGTTCACAATAGTGTGTAGAATTTTCTATATTTAAATTGTATGTCTTAATGTCTTCTAAATAAGAGCTATATTTCCAATTTTGATAAATATAAATAGATAGTTCATCCGATGTTGCTAAATGGCACTTGGCATTTGACCAATAAAGTCTACAGATGAGCAGTGTTTGTGTAATTATTAAACATTTTATTATCATATTCTTGACTTTATCTTCTATTATTTGTCACCTGAACCATCGTCTCGTTCGATTTTATGAATCATCATTTCAATAATATTAATAATAAATAAATCTCTAAGTAGTTATATGAAACATGGACTACGTCTATGGAAGGAAAGGCGTATCGCGTCGACCCTAAATTGGCATTAGTCCTACTAATCCCACTAATATTATTCTTCTAATCCTACTAGTCCTATCCTACTATACATACATATAATATTTATCATAAGTAAAAGTTTGGATGTTTAGATATCTGCATGTTTGTTACTCACGCTTAAACAGCTGAAATTTTGTCTAAATTTTGCACACAGATACTTTATATAGCCTGGATTTAAACATAGGATACTTTTTACCCGACTGCAAAGAAAGGGTTATGTTTTTCGCGCGTATCTTGTATGTAACTATGTAAGTATGTTTGTATGTGTGTTTGTATGTAATATTCTTTATTACCTCATATCTTTCAAACGGCTGAATGGATTTCTGTAATTAAGATATCGTTAGATTTGTCTCATCAGCCCAAGTGTTCTTAAGAAGGTGGCGTTATAAAAAAAACAACATGGCGGCTGTACGGTACTAATATACGTAGTGGGAAAAAAATTTTTTTTTTTAGAATACTGCAATATGGGTGTCAAATTAAAGGGCTTATTGTAAGGATTTCAAAAAGGTATATCAAGACCGTAATATATAATAACTAAAAAGATATAAATAAAAAAATAAATTATAAAAATTAAAAAAACCCGTCTGCATAAAAAGACAAGTCCACTGAAAAGATGGAAACAAGATTAAATATTAAAGGCAACATAATAACATGCAGTCGGAGGCATATAGTAATTCAAATCATTCATAACGTCACTTTCTTAATGCATGCCTCCGACTGCATGTTATTATGTTGCCTTTAATATTTAATCTTGTTTCCATCTTTTCAGTGGACTTGTCTTTTTATGCAGACGGGTTTTTTTAATTTTTATAATTATCTCAGTCAAAAGTCTAGGGAACTTTTGACTGAGATAAAAAGTATCCTTTCCGAATGTCCACGCGGACGAAGTAGCGGGTGGAAGCTAGTAATATTTTGTATTATTATTATTATCACCTGCCCCCTCTAGTATGACCACCAAAAAAACGATAGATGTCGCGTGATATAGCGTTTTATCGACACTCAACTATCAAAATCTATTGTCTTTTGACAGTTAAACGTGATAAATCGCTATATCATATCGCGTCATGCTAGGGGGGTTGGTTTTGACGAAATTGACATAAATTATTATGGTATCATCATCTAAAAATCTAAAGACAAAGAAACCTACAACCCTTGGATTAACATTACAGATTGCTCTTGTTTTTTACATTGAGCCTTCCAATAACAGTATCCGAGACTTTGGAGATAGGAACAGTTATCTCAACTTTACGCTTGACCACGACCGTTGAAGTCAAGTTTTTTTATATTGAATTAATTTACCTACATGTTACATACTGCTCAAGTGTGCTCAAAAGAAATTATTGACAAATTCAATCTGATTCTATTTGAATTTGATATTGTTGGAGAACTGTAATAGTCAACTTACCGACTTTACTGCATAATTTCACCTATTCGCCGTGTGTCAGTTAGAATAAAAAGAAAATGGAGATTCATAAAAAACGTGCAACTTAGAATTTTTCAATTCTAGCTGAAACACGGCGGATAGGAGAATATTTACAGTAAATTCAATAGTAAAGTCGGTAAAATGACTATTACAGCTTTCGAACAATATCGAATTCAAATAAAAACAAATTGAATTTATCAGAAGAATACCTTTCAGAATTTAGCTGTTTTGTATGCTTAAAATCATACCCACCAAAACATTTTCATGTATAATGTTGCCAAGACGTGTCAAAATGTGTGACTTGGCTATATCGCTACACGGAAAATGTTTTCACTGTTCAACAATAATAGTTTTTGTAGTAACGAAACGGCCAAGCCACATATTTTGACTAAAGGTGAAGAGTTTTTGAAGTTAGGGCGCGTAGAGTTAGATGCTTGGCTCTACATGAGGTCTGATAACTTTTTGACAGTGCAGTGCAAGTCATATGGAGATTTGGCAATTTTCTTTAGCAGTATATATCGAGCATGGTCGGGCAGTCGGAAGGTTAACATATTTATTGTATTTTTAACATCAAAATCATTATATTAGTGGTAACCAACGTGCTGCTATGGCGTTAGTAATAATAACACTAAATAAAACAAACAAAGACCTAACACGTCACAACCTTGAAAGAGACAAATTGACGAGATTGATGATAATTGTGATAAAAATGCACGATACTTTAGCTTCTATTTTTAACTCTATTAAGACCACTTTTGTTTACACAGTGCGCAATCTGCTCATCAATTGGCGAGGTATGCGAAATGCAATCTTTTTTATTGGTGGAGATGGATGCATCAATCTAATTTGTGTTTAAGTAATTGTTTGTAACTGAGATAACGTATTGTAACCTCGGTGTTAGCACGTAGTGTTGGGACGGTTAAGGTCAAATGATGGCGTCACCCACGGAAATAGTGCAGCTGATCTAGGATATGGGTTAAACAGGTATTTTGAATCTTTTCTACAAATAAATACTGTCTACAAATAAATACTGTCGACAGTATTTTGAGGTTTTTACGATATTATTAATGAATTGAATGATATTTTTTGGGTATGAAAAGAAGATCAATATAGCAGACAGTAGGTATGCGTGTGAAAAGCTATTACCTACCACTACCAACTATTTAAATTATTTTCATTTGTACAAACAATTGTAAATAAATGGTTATTAGGGAAATTACAGTTAAACAAAACACCAATATCTGACAAACATTGAATTTTGACATAAAAATAAATAGATATTAATGCGTGATATCGATCGACCCGATAATCAATGTTGTTAATGAGGTTTTTTCTTCATTGATCGTGTCATTGATAAACCAAATATTATTATTATATCGAGGAATGTTTTCTTTCTTCTTTTCGTCAAATAATACCTAATGCATAACTAAAGGCTGACTTACATTAATTCATTGAAAACGTTCCAGTAAAGGTATTTAGTGTGTTTCACGTTCTATTAAATTTAAAATCAACGCACATGCCAGGGCAGTGCACACATCTACTGGAACGTTTTTACTGGATCAATGTAAATCAGCCATAATGTTAGTCAATCCAAATCTATTCAAACTACTCTGCAGTTGACAGTTTATTTTTTTTATCTTACTCTATGGTTTATGTTTAAACCAGTAAGTTCAGTGGAAATAGATATTGAATTGCGTTTGACAACAGTCGTAAACAATTATTATAGACGTTGACAATGTATGTTTTTATTTCTGTCGGTTATTTATATAATAACAGAAAAAAATGAAATAGTGGTGAAATCAATTATTACCATTGCCACGTAAAATTTATCAAATTCCAATAAAATTCATAAATTTTTGTGGCGAAATGCAATCGAAAAATGTAAAATTATTCGTACTGAAAATAACACAACACTAATGGAATGTACCTATTCTTTAGTGTTTTTCATAAAAAAAACAATAATTTAATTTTAGAATGCCATTCAACCGAAGTGATAAAATAAACAAACCATTAACTACGTAGTTACGCGTATGCAATAAATGAAGCAACTCGGCCATGTAAGTTGTGCCTGCAGTTGATGCATCAAGAATATAAATGATACTTAACGAATTTTCACCTTCTGGAATGTACCGGAAAATTATAATGATAATAACAAAAGACAGTCGATATCTTCGTCATGTCGCGGAAATAAGCGCTAATCTAATTGATATCATTTCCTTCGAAGAAAACTGGTAATATTTTCATTATATGCGATATGTAATAATCCTTTGGAAAAACCACAGCTAGCTATCAGTGAGCGTATTTTCCTATTTGTTTTACAATCTGCCTATGGATCAATTGATCAAAATCACTATTGATCAATTAACTACGAATTCGAATTGCCAACATTTTCCAAAAATCACTAAATAACCAGTGTTTACGATGGTGTAAAACTTGCTAAAATCAAATTATTGAGTTAAGACTATCTAAAAACTTTTGGAATGCCCCTCTATTAATAACTTTGGGTTTTATTCGTCTTTGATTTGCTGTTCTTTTTACCCGACTGCAAAGAAAGGGTTATGTTTTTCGCGCGTATCTTGTATGTAAGTATGTTTGTATGTAATATTCTTTATTACCTCATATCTTTCAAACGGCTGAATGGATTTCTGTAATAGGGAATATGCATAAGTCACCGATTTTGATGAATTTGAGCTTGATCGCTGCGGACACTTATAAAAACATGATAGAACAGGAAAAAAAATAAAAAAAATGTATTATTTTAGTTTTATCACACGATGAAATCAGGGGAAAATGACGATATTTTTTTTTCATTTTCGGATATAATGCACTTTACAGTCAGATAGAATATCGAATAAGAAATAATATTTTGTATGACACATATGTACTTAAACGCAAAATTTAGGGAGATAATTGAAGATTATTGGCTAACTCCATATTAAACGCGCCGAAACACACCCGAAACGTGATGTGTGACGTCACCGTTTTGTATGGAGCGTTTTCGGCGGGTGCTGCTGCGCGCTAACTTCAAGTAACTATATCACGAGAAAAAAACGCAAGAGTAAAGTTTTAATATTACAGTTAATTTTCTCACGCATTATACTTTTGATTAAGATTAAAAAAAAATTGATGCATATTCCCTATTAAGATATCGTTAGATTTTTCTTGTCAGCTCAAGTGTTCTTAAGAAGGTGGCGTTATAAAAAAAAAACAACATGGCGGCTGTACGGTACTAATATACATAGTGGAAAAAATAAAATTCTTTTAGAATACTGCAATATGGGTGTCAAATTAAAGGGCTTATTGTAAGGATTTCAAAAAGGTATATCATGACCGTAATATATAATAACTAAAAAGATATAAATAAAAAAAAAAAAATATAAAAATTAAAAAACCCGCCTGCATAAAAAGACAAGTCCACTGAAAAGATGGAAACAAGATTAAATATTATTTATTATGTTGCCATGCAGTCGGAGGCATATAATGGGGAGGCGAAGGCAAAGTGAATTACAGATGGCGCTTCATTCTTTGGAACAATTGTCAGTTTGAGCTTATATTGTCTTGACTGTGTATTACGTGATTTTACTTTCTTAGATTGTATTTTTTTCGGTTTTGCGGACAAACAATGTATTATATGCTAACTTTAGCTCATATAAAAGAAGAATTAGGGAAAAGAAAAGCCAAAACAACAGGCAAGAAAGTTTATAGCAACTTACAAAAAATTGCTAACAAGCATTACATTTCTTTAAATTTCGTGTAAGATTTAGTAGAAGCATATGATTTAAATTTTAACAAAGCAACTGAGTGTGAATTTCCGTGTTTATAGTTGCCTGATGATGCCTTCTGTGCAATAGTAATTTCAGGTTTCTGTACTGGAATTTCTGTACCATCCAAAATTACACGAAACGTTTTATCATATTTATTTTATTATTATAAGTTTCTTGTATGACTCTGGCATATAAAATTCTATTAATTCTCTGTTTGGCCCCAATATTGGGCTTATTACATATTTGATATACCTATCAAATTCATCCAAGTTATAAATATGTTAGAAACTGCTGAGGTTGAATTATTAAAGAACAAAGCTGTTATAATTCAAATGTTGTTTTATTTTGGCGAAGCTTCATCAAATTCATGAAACATTCCTTTTGATTTATAATGTTTCTCAGGCTCAGCAAAGGAGAAAATCGAGGGAAAAGCATATTTTTTTGATATTTTTTTGCCCAATATTTTTTTTGTTACTGGGAAATCGATGAACTCCAATATTTTACAAGTTACATGCATAACAATGCTGAATTTTCTCAGTATAAAATTAAAAAGTGCAATACTCCAAGAGATTCCCATATGTTTTGACACTTTCTTTGAGGCGGCCCGGTACCAAAGACCAGACGCCACCTATCGGGATAAAATTGCGCTTTTCCTCCCCATTCAAATCGTTCATAACGTCACTTTCTTAATGCATGCCTCCGACTGCATGTTATTATGTTGCCTTTAATATTTAATCTTGTTTCCATCTTTTCAGTGGACTTGTCTTTTTATGCAGGCGGGTTTTTTAATTTTTATAATTTATTTTTTACTTTCAAAATCGCCAAAGTCATTTAAGAAGGAATAATGTGAAGCAATTTTAAAATAATTAATTAGGTATATGACACTGTATTCCTATGCCGATTCACATGTCAAGGTCATCAAATATGTCTAGCCTGGCTCGAACTATCCAGCTCTAATTTCGTCTGATAGGTTGTCGAAACATAACCCTGAAATGCTAATGTACAGTGTTTAATTATGTCATCCATGGTATCGTAAGTGCAGACGACACCATATTTCCTGTAGGTACGTGTTCATTTGACCACAGACTTTTTGTTGTATGGTCTGTGATTTCAACACACAAAAAAAGAATAATATTCATTTGCTGCGATACTTTTTGTAGTACATAATAATATATCCTTAGTATATCATGGAACCTTAGTTTTGATATTGTTTATTCGGTATAAAATTTTAATTAAAAGGTGTATCATGGCTTATCCGTGACCTAGCTAAGGCAGGATTTAAGGATTGGGTACAAAATTGTCAACGTGTGTACCTGTCCTAACATTGCATGTGTAAACCATAACTCATAGTTGTTTTGGTACGCAATTTATTAGACAATCACGCAATGCTATTTGTAACTCGTTATGACTGACAAGGTCTCAAAAACTAAATAAAATTAATATTACAAAGAAGAAAATTTTCATTTTTTTTTATTATGTTTTATTGTGTACCAGGTGAATAAAATCAAAACAGTCATTTTTTGTTCATTTGAGTACATGGCCAAAAAAATCAGTTTATTTATAAAATCTATTTCACTTCCAGAATAATATTAAGTTGTAATGAATGACTTATAACAATAACTTGGCTGTTCTCTTCTGCTTTTTGCACTAAATTCGGAATCTGCATTAATCTGCAATTTGCACTAAATCCTTCCCATCATCACGCACATACTCAATCACTCGATTAATACTGGTGTTTTTTCATCTCTTGGAAAGATGCTCATGTTACCCCACTGCCTAAAAATTCCAAACCATCATCCTTCGCGGACTATAGGCCTATATCTATTTTACCTTTCCTTTCAAAAGTTCTTGAACGCCTTGTCCATCCTCAACTGTCGACCTTCCTTCTTAGCAACCAACTCCTTAACCCATTTCAATCCGGGTTCCGTCCAGGGCACAGCACTACCACAGCATTAGTGAACGTCACAGATGATATCAGGTCAGGAATGGATAGTGGTAAAGTAACAATTCTTGCCTTGCTAGATTTTAGCAATGCTTTTAATTCCGTTGACTTCGATATCCTGCTAGGCATACTTCGCTCTATTAACATAATCTCCAACGATGATTGACTGGTTTCGTAGTTACCTGTCTGGACGCCGGAAGCGTATTCACATTGAGGAAAGCTTTTCCAATTGGTGTGATATAACTGCTGGTGTGCCTCAGGGTGGCGTCTTGTCTCCACTACTTTTCTCTATTTTCATCAATTCCATTTCGTCATTATTAGTTTCATCCTACCACCTTTATGCAGATGATTTGCAAATATATGTATACACAAGCGTCAATCGATCAACTTGAGCGAGCTGTTAACATTATAAACAGTGATCTTGCTTTGATTTGTGACTGGAGCAGGTCATACGGACTAAAAGTTAATCCTTCCAAGACCCAAATCATTATCATTGGCAGCTCCACATACACAAATAGAATCATCTGGCCAAATTTACCTGTTTTTAAATTTGATGGTGTTACCTTAACTCCTAGTGATTGCGTAAAAAACTTAGGTGTGTTAGTCGACAAAAATCTAACCTGGGGACCTCAAGTAAAAGAAGTAAGTCGGAAAATGTTCGCAGCAGCCGGTTCCTTAAAAAGGTTACGCAATTTTCTTCCCATAGCCACTAAAACTGCGCTCGCACAATCTCTTCTTTTACCCATCTTAGACTACGCCGATGCCAGCTATCTAGACCTTACAGAGGAGCAACTGAATAAGCATGAGCGACTACAAAATTTCAGTATAAGATTCATATTTGGGCTCCGCAAATATGATCACGTGTCCGCTTTCCGTCTCAAACTCAAGTGGTTGCCAATTCGCCTTCGCCGGAATGCGCACATTGTCGCCCTGCTATACAATATCTTGTTTAATCCTCGTTCTCCGCCATATCTAAAGGCACATTTCCATTACTTGCACGACACTCACTCGCGAGTTTTGAGATCATCGGAGAACTTGACATTGGAGATACCCAGGCACTCCACTAAATTCTTTGACAAATCATTTACTGTCCAAACTGCTCGTTTGTGGAATGAACTGCCTAACGAAATAAAACAGGCACAGACTGTAGAGAGTTTCAAACGCTAAGTCAAAGAACATTATCTATATTTGCCATCCAATAGTAATTTTTTTTTTTGTATCCTTTATTTGTCGAATCAATATTTATTACCTATATATCTAGATATAGTATTTTATTGTATATATTATGTATATCTTATATATATATATTTATATATTATAAATTATATAAGTAGCCTTATGTATTGTATTCTTTGATGTAGGTTGAATTTTTATATCTATTTTTAATCCTTCTTTTAAAGCACCATAAACTGCCCATTCCTTATTTTTCTTTCTTTTCAATGTAAATTAATGGTTGCCTGGAAGAAATCGCTCTACAGCGGTAAGGCCGCCAATTGTTCCTTTTTTTGTACTGTCCTTGTATGTTTTTATTATGGTGAACAATAAAGTGTATATTCATTCATTCATTCATTCATAGATACACACACTTTCTACACCAACATAAAAAGGAGCAAAAAAGTTGTAATTTTATTTATTCTGCCTTCTATCCGCCTGAAAGAGTTTTATCTATGAAAGGAAAGGTTTTCCGATAAATCTTAAAAGGGCAAGACAGCCTAAAACGTCCGCTACAGACCACAGCATACTTACTAAATAGATCACGTGGCGGACACGTGGCGAGTTGGCGACAGAGTTTTCCGAGACAATCGACATCTTAAAACGAACACTTAATTATTAAGGCTCAGCACCACCTAACTTTAACGATAACAAACTTGTTAAAGTACCGGTTAAGCACAAGTTAGCCAAAAAAGAGATTACCAGCCAGCATGATGTCCTTTGACAAGTTTGACGTGACAAATATCATTTATCAAATTATCATTTTGACGATAACTTTGACAGCGTTTTGGTGCAACTCGAACTAAGTTTTTAAAAGTTCTTCTGAAATGTGATTGAACGCTTTGCTTACTATTAAAGCTTTTAAAAATAAGCAGAAAACCATGAAATCACGTTTTAGTGAGAAAAATAATTCTCAGACTCAAACTTTAATTTTAATTCAATAAAGCTCAATAATAATTTTCGAATCGTCAATAGTTTTATTACAAATTATCCTACAATGTTAAACCTGCCCCCTAATTGTCTAACTTTAAAATCTGTCGCAATCGCTTTCATTTGACAGAACATTGATACTTCTTTTTGGCTCAAATAAAAACTTACTAAAGAAATGCAGCAATGTATCACATCCACCTGTCAAATGAAAGCGATTGCGATAGATTTTGAAAGTTAGACAATTACCCCCCAGGTTTTAAAATATCTGCGTACCAAGTTTCACCCAAATCCGTTCAGTCGTTATGGAGCGATTAAGTTACAATCATCCAAACAGAATCTTTCACATTTATTATAATAGGATTACATTACAATGAAACACTACTGAACTGCTTTTAGAATAAAAAAAGGAAGTTGTACTCCAGATCCACTCGACTTCAATATACGTGTTTTTATTATAACAATGATACCTAAATCGTATCTAATTATTTGAATATTATTTCTTGCTTTTTAGAGGCAGGTTTTTTGAAGTCGGTTTTTTTTTGTTTTTTAAACAATTTTTAACAGTAGGGTTGTGCGTTGCGTAACGTTTTTAGGGTTCCGTACCCAAAGGGTAAAAACGGGACCCTTTTACTAAGACTCCGCTGTCCGTCTGTCTGTCTGTCGGTCTGTCTGTCTGTCTGTCTGTCACCAGGCTGTATCTCATGAACCGTGATAGCTAGACAGTTGAAATTTTCACAGATGATGTATTTCTGTTGCCGCTATAACAGTAAATACTAAAAACAGAACAAAATAAATATTTAAGGGGGGCTCCCATACAACAAAAGTGATTTTAAGCCGTTTTTTGGTACGGAACCCTTCGTATGTGAGTCCGACTCGCACTTGGCCAGTTTTTTTCTTCTCTTTTTATTTATTATTGCGTCTAATAAATTGTGTTTCACTATGAAAGTGAGTGAAACACAATTTATTTATTTATATTTTATTAGACGCAATGATAAATAACAAGAGAACCCTAATGTTACCCAACGCACGGCACCAAAATTAAAAATTGTATTCACAATTAAATAAATAAATAAATATTTGACAACATCACATACATTGCTCCAATTCCAAAGTAAGTAGCTATAGCACTTGTGTTATGAAAATCAGAAACAACGGTGGTATGACAAACACCCAGACCTGAGACAATATTGAAAAGTTCATTTTCTACATTGACCCAGCCGGGGATCGAACCCGGGACCTTAAGAGATGGTGACTCCTTGAAAACCGGCGTGCAAACCACTCGACCACGGAGGTCGTCAAAATTAAATTATATTAAATAAAATAATTAAATTATGTCTTTATATAATTCAAAACTAGGCAAGTACGAGTACTTATATGGATAGCTAAATCATAACACATGAACAGTAAAACTATTCCCAACCGACTCCCAATAATAAAATTGTTTATTTGTAAAAGTCTACACTATTCTTTCTGTATGTTTTGCTTTTACGCGTGTGAATGATACAAAACAAAACTTTTCTATAGGTGTCTATAGGTACTTACTTTCAATAAACATTGTTTATGCGTAGGTACTCCGAAACTTATTAATAAAATAGATACTTTCATCGTTTTCTTACAGCCATGAAAAGACTGGAAGTTAATTTTAAATAAGTACCTAAATAAAAAGATGCATTTAGTTACTGATGAATCCCAACATGTTACCAGACTCTTCTAGTTTTCTTCGTCAGCTAGATTAGATACCTACTAATAGTTATAAAAAAAATTACACCTCTCATTCATAACACTGCGAGTGAAGCTTTTCTTATAGATATTTTTGCGAGTAAGTATGTATTATCAAAACTTTTAAAATTGTGAGGAGGTTATTTTAAAAACTTGACTAGGTATTCAACTTTTTGTGTTTTTGTACAATTTGAGAAAACAGTTTTTTTATGAATGCAGTGTGAATGTTGAATTGAAAAATATTAGAAAAAATCAACTCACCCGTAGCAGCTCAGACGAACCCGCACCCTTAGGATTCCGGCCCAATGCACTAACCAATTATGCTACCGAGTTGCCAGCGGGAGTGGCAAAATTTTCTTTACTTTTCCGCTTCCTAATTCTCTTCACATTGATGAGATGCGCTGGCTTACAGCGGAAACGTAAAAGTATTAGAAAATTTCGCTACTCCCGCTGGCGACTCGGTAGTATAATTGGTTAGTGCATTGGGCCGGAATCCTAAGGGTGCGGGTTTGAGTCCCGTCTGATCTGCTACGGGTGAGTCGATTTTTTCTAATATTTTTCAATTATATTGATAATCTTAATAATATAAAAATAGCACTGTGAATGCATAAAATAAAAAAAAAAACGAAAAATTTGAAATTGGAATATTCTAGTTTTAACGCGGCTGATTGGAATAATAATTATTCCATATCTCTAGAGCACATAACAATAGTAGTTTATGAAACTGACACATAAAGAGGGGTATTAAAACACGAGTGTGTGTTTAAAAACCGAGCCGTAGGCGAGGTTTTTAATAGTATCACACGAGTGGTTTAATACCTAGTTATGATGCAGTTTCATACACTACTTTATCTACACTCATACATTTGGGATTGAACCTACTAAATAAAAGATCAACGTTAGAAAAGAGAGAGAGACTTTGTTTGTATTAGCAAGGTCTTGTAACCCCGGTCACTCACATGTGCGCAAAGGTTCGCGAATACATGTGTAGGACGACCTTCGCGAATGACTTCGCGAATGATTTTCCATACAAAATTGAAAACATTCGTACAATGTACGAACCTTTGCGCGCATGTAAGTGACCGGGGAATAAGTCAATTCCTTAGCTGCATCTAAACTAAAATATCGGGTAGAGTAATTTTTTTTTCACATTTTAAAGTAAGAATAAAAAAACCTACAAAATTCAGTAAGTATAACCAAATGTAAAAATTGAAATCACAACTTTATCGGAAATGCTTGGCGCGCATTCCATTAGAAAAAAAAATTGATCAGTGCATTTCAACAAACTAATCGCACTAAAGTCATCGATTACCATAGAGTACATTTTAATCATGAAAAATATGCGGGAAAATATCGTTGTTTTTTTTAATGTTACGGCACTGCCTTCTTTTTGGATTTGCCCTGTATCGTAATGAGAAAAAAAGTTATTTTATGATGCAGTTGACTGCATCGTAATGAGTTTATTTTTTAATTTTACCTATCCACGAAAATAAAGTACGTATTTATATTACCTTTTTTGAATTCATATTTGGAACATTACGTTGTGAGTGTAGATAAAATTATTTTGTTATGTGCTCTAGAGAGGTATAAGTACCTATAATGTTTTGTTGCAATTTAGAATATTATCGAGTCCACAGTCCAATTTTATTTTCGCTAAATTCTAATTTCAATGTTAACAACAAATAAAAAAAAAAGTTCTGTCGAAAGTAGAATAGTCAAGTATTGAAAAAGCTCCTCGTTTATTGAAAATACTAAGTTGAAAGTAACCAGATAAGCCAGACAGACAGAACAAACAATGTTAAAAATGCATGACATTAAGTGACAATATGTTTAGAAATAGGCAAGATATTCTAATCACTTAAAGAATTCCTTAGGATTGCAGTCACGTTTTCCTTTCAGTCAAAGCGAAAATCACGTAGGTACCTACCTACCTACAAAATATTTATCATTCTATAAAGTAGTTTTTCCGAAGTAATTTTCGATATAGGTACATACCTACCTACTACCTAATTTTCGATATAGGTACATACCTACCTACTACCTAGTAAAAAAACTAGAACAAACAACATTTAGGTGTGAGAAATGAAAAGACCAAAACACGCTCTCATGTTAAAAAAAACCGGCCAAGTGCGTGTTGGGTCACGCGCCGTAGGGTTCCGTAGTTACCTTATACCATACCATATTTAATACCACTATAATTTTTCGTCTACAAAAATAACTTTGTTTTTCACAGTGTTGGTATGAATGACAAAGTTATATTTGCGGTTTTGTAAAATATGATATATCTCGAAAACTAACTACTTTATCTCGTTCAAACCAATTTTCGTTGTAAGTTTTTATTAAGATATATAGCATATATTTTTTATAGATTTTTTAACTCTTTTATTTCAAAAGTTAGAGGGGGGGGACACACATTTTACCACTTTGGCAGTGTTTATCTTTCAAACGGTTGACTTTGAAAAAAAACTGTCTTAGGAACCTCAATGTCATTTTTAAAGACCTATCTTTAGACACCCCGCATGTGTTTGTGTAAAGAAAAAATTTTTTTTCAGTTTCAGTTCAATGTATGGGGAGCCCCCCCTTAATCTTATTTTATTTTATTTTTGTGTTAAAATCGTTAAGCGGTTAACAGAATACATCTATCTACAAAGTTTCAGCTGTGTAATCCTAATACTTTCGGAATAAAATGGCTGTGACATACGGACGGACAGACAGACATGAGGAATCTATAAGGGTTCCGTTTTTTGCAATTTTGGCTACGGAACTCTAAAAAAGAAATTTATTTCTGTTTTAAAAACAGTCATACTCATTTTCAATTATGAACTATTGTGATAAATCAGAGAAACAGCTACATACAATAATGAATGAATAGAACTCACAATTTATTTAAAGTTGTCACTGTGCGGAAATTATTATTTATGCCAAGAAATTTTTGACCGTGAAACAAGTTCTCAATATCATCTAGCTAGGTGATTGGCTAAAATTAAGACAAAGCGAGGAACCTATACACTACAAAAGTGTTCCTTTTTACCTGACTACGGCGTAGCAAAAAAAGGGATTATAATTTTGACTGGTATGTATGTATGTTCTTCTGTTCCCTCAGAACTTCTAAACTTCTTATCATAGTTTTACAATTGAGGTTCGAAGCGTCTTCACCGTGTCCGCTGATTATAGGCTATGTGACGTCACATTTAATTAAATATGGCGGCCTCTAGAGAAGTCATGAACTAAATAAAAAGTTTTGCCATGTTTGGTATCAAATGTGAGGGCTTAATTAGCACATTTTAAAATTATCTAAATTGTTAGCTGTTGCTCGCGGCTTTGCTTGCATTACTTACAACCCAGAAAGAATTAAAATTAAAAGGATTTTGAAAACTAAAACCCAACTACGGAAAATCGCGCTTTAAAAAGTACGAAACAAGAAAATATTCGAGTCTGAAATTCAAATTAGAGTCCGAATTTCGAAGGCAAAGTGGCATGCGACTACGCACGGTTATATCCTTTTTATTGAATTTTGAACTGGAATATTTTCTTGTTTCGTTAATCTTTAGAGTGCCATTTTTCCGTAGTTGGGTTTAAGTTCTGAAACTCCTTTTCTCATACAAATAATTTGCAAAATTTAAAAATCATTTGCATAAGTAACTACTTATAATATATTTTTATTGGGTTACTCGTAGGTGTCTACAAATTTCTCTCTCTGTATGAACCACAAAAACTTTTTCCATTGAGAAAAATAACGATTTTTAATAGTCTTCGTTCGATCAAACGACAGACGCCATTACATTAGTGGCACACCTTTCCCAAAGTTACATATTATAGTACCTACCTTTATTCTGTGCCAAAGCTTTAAATCCTGCCCTATAGCTGACTTCATTCTACTTGTGCCTGATCAATACCTCTGTAGCGACTAGTGAATTTGTTACTTACTTATGCAATGTATGAAAAATATCACTGGCCGAAAAAAAGGATGCAATATAAATTTCGTAGTGTTCTTTTGTCGATACCTAAATACAATGTATGGCGCGTGCCCTATCAAGAGGTTAATAAAATTAGTAACGCAACAGTAAATAAAGTAGAAACCTAATTTAAAAGTTATTAATGACTATCAATTAATATTTCAGCAGCATTAATAATTCAGACAAGGTGGACCGACGATCTGGTGAAGATTGCTGGAAATACTGGATGCGGGCAGCGCAGGACCGAACGTCGTGGAGATCCTTAGGGGAGGCCTATACTTAGCAATAGGTGTCGTGCGGCTGATATGATGATGATGATGATGATGAATATTTCAGCCGTGTAAAGTTAAAAAAGGTTCGCTTACATTATTTGAAACAGTAGAGACTTTCAAGATTCATTTTTAAAAGTTGAATGATGATTGTATTTTTAAAACTGGTGTATGGAAACAAAACGTGTTGTTCATACTCAGCAACAACATTATTAAGTAGTTCAATGACCTGACCACACCTGACCTTCAAATTATTGTTTACTTAGCACAAGTGAGATCAGATCAACCAATACATATAAGGATACATAGACATTGCGCCCGCGCCGATTTAATGTGCGCATAATGTGCAAATTACATGATAATCGACAAAATGTGATGTGCGGCTCGTCGTAACCGACGCGTAGTATGGACTGTATGGACTTTTTACTATATGGTATGGACGACAGATGTTGACGGAAATGATATTTTGCAGAATTTACTTTATTGTAAGTCGTATTAATATCTTTTTTTTGTGTATCTAGTAAGTAGTAAGTTTTTAATAATTTTGCTGCTAATAATCACACTACGATAATCACTTGATTCGTTTTTATGATGTGCATTTTATTTCAAGATGATTTCAGATTTTTACTGTTTCATTGATTTGGCGATCAAAGGAAAATTAAGACTTTCTTGAGCCTGCGCTGCCGCCGCTTAGCTACTTTGTGATGAAAACGAAATTTATTAGATCACACACCAGTTTTAAATTAAAATAAAGAAAACCACTATATACATTAAAGGTTTTTTTTTAAATAAATTGAACACAACAAATATTAAAAAAAACAATCAAAACATCAAATGGCCCGTAAAAGTGTTTTATTTCAATATCGATTGAAGGTTTTTAACTACTTACGAATCGAATGATGCACGCGTGAACAATGTAGCGTATTGTTGTAATGTAAAATGCACACGTGTTGGTTATGCAAATAAACATAAACAAAGAAATCATAACAACAACTGTGATATCACAGCGTGCAGCGTTAGCAGCTATCGCGAGGACAGGAAACAAAATGTTGTTATGACTAGTAGATAAGTTAATAATATAATAGTATTCGAATAGTAAATTGTAGGGTATTGAACAGATTTGATACTGTATTGTGGGATATCCTTTTTCCTTTTGACAAAATTTCACGAAAATCGGCTGCACCTTTTTAACTTAATAAATAAAAGATCATCATTTAAAGCAATTTGTCGTAACGCCCTATACCTATTCCAATTTATATTTTCTTTGATTTCTTTGTGCGTTTCCCATAAAATTATTTTATAATAAGTATCATGACAATAATTTTCGCAAAGACGTATGGCCGATTGCACTAAACTTAAGGATCGCCTGTCTTTTCCTAACTACAACATGACCAAATTAAAACGGTGTCATAAACTTAGCCGTCATGTAGCTGTCATTCGCTAAGTTAACTTGGTCGAGTTGTAGATAAGAAAAGACTTGGCGATTCTTAAGTTTAGTGCTTTTACGCGTTAGTTCTGTCACATGAGTGTTCTGTTATAACGGGTGTAATAAGACACTCAACGTAGCCGAAGTCCACGCATTCCGCCCATCATCAGGATCATTTTAACACGTTTTTATTAGGTTGTTTTCTCGTTTGTTTGTTTGTTTGTTTGTCCGCAAAGTTTGCGAACGATTTTAAACTAGTTTCCCGATGAGCTAGAGACTTGAAACTTTGAACATAGGTCAGAAATGGAATACAATGCAATATTATGGTGTTATTGAGCTGATCTGATGATGGATCTGGAAGAAGGCCACAGGAACTTAATGATGCAACCATACAACCCCATTGTGATTAGGCTTGTTAGAATCGTCTTGACGAGAACTCTAATGGGAGATAAGGTCCAGGGTCTGATGATGAAGCTGGAAGGCCATGCCAAAGGAACTCAATATTGAAACCGTGCAATCCCATCGAGCTTGGGCTCATTTGAATCGTCTTGACGAGTACTTTGTTGGGAAAAAATGTCCGAGGATCTGATGATGGAGCCGGAAGAAGGCCATAGGAACTCTATAATAAAACCACGCTACCCCATCGAGTTTGGGCTCGTTTGAATCGTCTTGACGAGTACTTTGTTGGGAAATAGTGTCCGAGGATCTGATGATGGAGCCGGAAGAAGGCCATAGGTACTCTTTAATAAAACCACGCTACCCCATCGAGTTTGGGATCGTTTGAATCGTCTTGACGAGTTCTTTGTTGGGAAATAGTGTCTAGGGTCTGATGATGGAGTCGGAAGAAGACCACTGGAACTCGGTAATAAAACCATGCAACGCCATCGAGTTTGGGCTTGTTTGAATCGCCTTGACGAGGACTTTGTTAGGAAATAGTGTCCAGGGTCTGATGATGGAGCCGGAGGAAGGCCAATGGAACTCTATAATAAAACCATGCAACCTCATTGAGTTTGGGCTCGGTTGAATCGTCTTGACGAGTTCTTTGTTGGGAAATAATTTCCAGGGTCTGATGATGGAGCAGGAAGAAGGGCACTGGGACTCTGTAGTAAAAGCATGCAACCCCATCGAGTTTGGGCTCGTTTGAATCGTGTTAACGAGTTCTTTATTGGGAAATAGTTTCCAGGGTCTGATGATGGAGCCGGAAGAAGGGCACTGGGACTCTGTAATAAAACCATGCAACATCATCGAGTTTGGGCTCGTTTGAATCGTTTTGACGAGTGCTCCGGTGGAGATGGTATATTTTTAGTCTCAGCTCGTTAACTAAAAAGCATGAAATAATAATTTACTGAAAAAAAATGTTTTTAAAAACACGTTTTTTGTCTTTTAGACTATACCTGGGAAACCAATAGCTACAAAGTTACTGAAGATCAAAGTCAAAACAATTTTTTAAATTTTTATGAAATCTTAATATTCGTTATTTCATATTTTTTGTCTACAGAAACATTTTCAAAATTGTATGTATTTCGTAACAAACAATGGCTTCAAAACGTTATCACTCAATGTATTTCATGAGCACGCACATAAATGATGCCTTTCAACTTGGCCGCATGCAGCTGTGTAGCATTCACTCGTAAGAGTCGCAAGCGCGGTCTTTTGTACCATTACATTGCGTGGTAATGTATTCAATGCTTTTTTAACACCAAAAATTAAAATCGTTTCCCAGCAATAATTTTGAACAGAAATGGCCCTGATGATGGGCAGAATACGTAGACCTCGGCTTCGTTGAGTGTCTTGTTACACCCGGTATTAAAATAGAAGTATTATCTACGCCAATATTTTAATTAAACTTAAAACTCAGTCATGTATAGAATAATGACAGTCCATTTACCCGCCCATAAAGCTGTCTAATCTGTCTATATGCGATTAAGCTCATTGTTCTCTTTGAAAGGCAAAATAGTTTTACGTAAACGTTTCTTTTGTTTATTTTTACTTCAAAGATAACGTTAACTACCTCTTTTGTAAGATGCTTAAAATATATTTTTTTCAGCGGTCCATTATCGATCTTGCGGTGCGATTTGTGTTCCGGTACTGCGATAAAATGTTTCGAAATATTTTTAACTTCTCTGTAAAAAACATAATTTGTTCCAAGTTTATCAATATTAAAAAATATTTTAGTGTATCCTGGCTGTATCTGAATTATTATTTGATGATATTTATATTTATTTGATGTAGGTACTACGTACTTAATTCAGATGGGATTTGAGGATTTTATTTTACTTCTAATAACATTCAAGTCAGACAGAATTATTTGTTTTAAAATAATCATAATATGTATATATTAGCTGTTTTAACTTAGAATACATTTTCTATAATAATACCTACCAGCTGAATTAAGGAGGATCAATTAACCACTTAAAAATACTTTAGGTACCATTTTGAAAAAATCTCTTGTAGACTCTTATTTCTTACTTTAGCTTTCAACTTTGTCTAAGTCATAGACATAGAAAAATTTTCGCTGTGCTCAAGAAGACCAACAAAGCGTGGAAAAGAGAAGTTACATTATACGGACACGATCTGTGAAAAAAAGAGACAAAGAATCAAGTGACAATGTGCCATTTTTTTTACAGTAAGAGCCCATAGCGTCCCGCCTTGCAAATGAGCAATCACAATTTGTTTAAAATATTGGTTAATCCTTATTAGAATTTCAAATAAAGGTATCATGGAGCCATGGTGTCTTGTGCTCTAAGTAATTGTGATGTGATAAAAAGAAACAATCCAAGTAATCACACTTTTCAAAGGTAAATAAGATTTTGCCACACATTTCTCTAAAACCAAATTTCGCTACATTTATTCGTTTATCGATAAAGAAAACAGTACGGGACGTAGTTTATTAATTTTCTTTGCCATAATACAATCATATTTTATGTACATTTATGTAAGTATTGAAAGTGAAAGTGAAAGTGAAATATATTTTATTTAAATAAGCTCACATAATAAGCATTTTTAAATCGTCAATTCTTTTACCCTACCACCCATTATGACGTCTTTTAACTGACAAGAAAAATGGGCGCAAAAAACTTGTCAGCTTTATCAATCAGATGGAACGATATTTACAAATATGTATATCGTTTCCAGACTTCATATTAACAAAGATTAACAAATAAATAACATTATTGAATTAGCTCATTTCTTAATAAGTTTCAAATTTCTTAATCAATTTACAGATTTTAAGCTAAATTCAAAGTTTGAACTTGTCATTCAGTCTAGGCTGTTACAATAAATAAAAATAAAAGAAAAACATACAATTCAATATGCATTAAGATAGGTAGTCAGAAGCAGACCCATTCCCACTGGCAGCACCAGTTCACGAACATGACGCATGAACCAGCCATCTCTTCGCTCAACCATATTTGAGGGAACGTAACGACCCGCCTCATACGACACCACCGCAGAAATGATTAAAGAGAGCATGACATACTAAGACTACCTATGTTAAGGCATCGAATTGAAAATTTATATCCAAAAGCTTTTCATAGGTCTTTCACAAAACTACTGACTATAGAAAGTAAAAATATTGCAATTAAATAAATCAAAACAAGGTAAGCTATTAAGAATTATATGTTTTGAGTAAGAAGTGCCATACATACAGACAATTTAAAACAGATCTTTTATATACGAGTTATACGACGCCCTTAATACAGGCAGACAGAAGCAGACCCATTCCCACTGGCAGCACCCGTTCACGAGCATGACGCATGAACCAGCCATCGCTTCGCTCAACCATATTTGAGGGAACGTAACGACCCGCCTCACACGACACCACCGCAGAAATGTTTGAAGTGAGCATGACATACTAAAGCTACCCATATTAAGTCGTCGAGTCAAGAAGCCAGAAGTACGTTTTTAAGTAGGTAGGATACTTCTCACAATTTTATACTTAGAAAAGAAAATCACGATTCGAGTTTAATTAAAGGACTTTTATCTAGACCTATGAAAGAACCCCGGACTTTTTCTAATCAATACTGAGGTATTAGAGTAATAATTAACAATACAAAAGCTATGCCCATGCCTTTTTATCCTTCAAATAATCGTCAACAGTGTAATAACCTTTACTCATTAAATTTGATTTAACAGTATTTTTAAATTTTTCCAAGGGCAGTTCTGTGACTTGTTCTGGTATCTTATTATAAAAGGTAATACATCTACACAAAAAAGAGCTTCCGGTTTTATGCAGTCTGCGCCTTGGAACAGCAAGTTTGTTCTTGTTTCTTGTATTGAGTATTTTTTTACGTATCTCATATAAAATGTATAGGTACATTCGTTTTTCGGATCACCTGTTTATTGACATTTGTTGTTCTTTGGCATTCTATTTCTATGGTCTAAGTACACTTAAGTAATCGTTTTTTGTCCAGCGTTCAATTCAATACTTTCTATCATTGATGGAACGAGTTTTTATCTAAAAATACTTACGCAACTTTAGCTAGCAATCTTATCGCACAATGAGACTCGACACGAAAATTAGCATTTTCGACGAGATTGATTTGACGTCATTTTTATACATTAGCATAAAAACATCTGATAATGTTTAGTAGGTTTGTGGATAATATTGTAAAAATAGATTCAAACTCTTTTGAGTTAAACACTTGTACTATTATGTATTCTGTGGTTAAACATCAACTTGTGTTTTAGTAATTTTCTTCATTATTTCTTATTTCCATCCTATCAAATTGTTAAGTTTTCCGATAACATTTCATAAAGAGGAAAAATTGATTAATGGATTATCTTTAAGAAAAAATCTTTATTGCATGGTGTGATTAGAGTTGTGTGAATTTAAAAAAAACTTTAAAGTAGGCATACAAAGTAGACGTACATAAGTCATAATGTACTTTTTTCGAGTACACAACGTTATTTTAAAAGCGAGAACTAAGTTTATCTAAGCACCCAAACTGAACTCTATTTTGTCAAATTAGTAAAAGCCTGTATATTTTCTCTACTCTTAAAAAAATGAAGAATTTTTCAAACTACCTGCTAACTGTGTACCTAGGTACTTTTTTATAATCAATTCTAATCAATATTGTCGATGATTACAACTGTTCGGATTTCGGACCTATTAGCAATGGATAATGTTAATGTTTGTGGAAATTTTATGGGTAACACATTAACAAGATAGGCCTGTTTCACAAACGTATTAAAAAGTAAATTCTGAGTAAGTAGCTTGCTTGACAGGTGATTTGTCATATTTTTATACCTAAGTATCACAATAATTGTCAAATCATCTGTCAGGTAAGCTATATAGGTACTTACTTTTTGATTGTAAAACAGTTCCTAAGTATTTAAAAAGTTATGCTCCATTCTATCACGCATAATTTCCAAACTCTTAGGTGCTTTACAACATCTTTCCAAAAGTTTTTGAAAGTGCAACCAACGAGGGATTTTCAAAAGACAGAAAACTGTAGGCTGGATAGATGGGGCGTTGATAAACCTGCCTGTCAACTGTAGAAAACACAATTCACTTTTACAAAACCAAATTTGACAGTTTCCTTGTTCATAAACGCCATTCTAATGAAGAAAATAGTTACATTTTTTTTTTGTTTTTAACTCCCTCACTGAAAATGTACGGTATAAAAGTTATCTCTGGTAACTGGATCAACTGGATGAGCATTGTTTATGGTACTCACTTATCTCTGAAGAAGTCTGATATCTGGTTCATCTTCCAGAAGATCTGCAGCATCAGCATCAGCAGCGTGTGGTTCACCCAGGTGTACAGCTTGTAACAGCTCTCCATTATCCCGGAGCCGTTCTCTTCGCGCTCCCACAAAATTTTGGACAACGAACACTCACTCATCCGGCACGATTTGTAAATATGATTCGCGAAATTCGACTCACAAATTGAATTTAGAGAAATGGAACGTATCCGAAATTCAAATTTGGAATCGGTCGGTATGTGCGGCGCAGTGCGAGTACTAAATCGGTTTGAGGCGCCGGCTTATCATTCGATTCGAGTGGTTCGAACTAAAATAATCTAGTGATTGTGGTCGACCGTGCTCGGTCGCCGGTGCACGCGAACTGACGAGCGACCCTGAGGCACACAGCGATCGTGTGACGAAAGATGACTCAGTTGCTATGTTTCACATTGTTGTTGATATAATATCTAGTATTTTTCACATCACGAAATACCAGTGAACACAGTGAGCGATAACAGAAAAATTATATATTTGAAAACAACAGCTGATATTGAATCAAAACAATGCCTAAAAGTACCTATAATGTAAAAAAAACCTATCTATTTACTTTATTTAATACCCAAATAAAACTTAGATACAGTGATGGTGCCCAGATAATTAAGGACACCAGTCAGTCATCAGAGTTTTCAGTTTTAAGATTTCTATACATTTTTATGCTAACTTCGTTTTTTTTTTTAATGATCCTTATCATCTTTTAGAATTTTGATCAGATCAGTTGGGTGTGTATTGTGATCTGAATCTCCTCCATCACTCCCAGGATGACCACCATCAGATCAAAGCTCAGCCAATCCTTGGCAGAGAACCAAGGCTTCAAAGTTACCTAATTTGTATGAAAATCGACTAGCGTTCTTAATTCTGGCCACCACTATATTATAAACTTTTATCCTTAATGGAGGCATATAAATTAACTTCATGGAACTTCATGAGTCTGACGCATATTTTATTTATCTTAGTAAAGTGCTATGTACTTAAATTATCTTATCACAACAACAACTAAATTTAACCGATAACTTTTTATCTGACATTACAAAATACCTTATCGATATTATAATATTCAGTATAAAAACGTAATGTAATAAGTCTATGATAAAAAGGGATATAATACCTTTTACTAACCTACTTTTATATTTATTTTTACATATTTATTTGTCAATTAGATTAAGTACTTTCATCGTGGCAAATATTGCGTGTTTATACTTTATTACATTACTTTATCAATTAACATTTTCTCTCAATTAAATAAAATGATTCGTTCCATTTTTAAATTTTCAATACAAATGATCAATAATATAATAAGTATGCAAATGATCGAAATAAATCTGCGCGAGCCGTTATGAAAACGAAATTCGAAAATTTCTATTAAATAATTAAATAGATATATGGATATACAAAACACGCAATACATTAGACACATACCTCATTATTAAAAAAATAGTTTAGAATCTTCAAATACCAGTAAAACATGCTTAAAATGCTCGTACACTTGTACCAAATTGAGCATTTTTTATATTTTATTTTCTCTGTGATTAAAATCATTTTTTAAATTATTTCTCGATAGTGCACTCTTTGACAATAGATACTATAAGTGAAAAAATAAATATGAGTCGTATTTTTATTTGTCACAGCTGAAACTTTTGTGAAAAATACCTTTGACAAGCAAATTTGAAATTCCACTTGAACAGATTGTCTTCGTTTCAAAATACCTGATAATATATTATGTTTTACTCTCTTTATTGCACTAATTTAAGAATTTTATAATTTTTATAATTTAAGAATTTTCCTAAAACTAAAGTTTACATCAATAGTAATGCTTTTATTCCTATAACTTTGTTAAAACGCTAATTTCTTTTAAATGGGAATATACAGCATTAACCGTTGAAACAAACATGTGATGAGATTTTTTTGTTACCAATATTTTGTTGAGTTGAGTTGTTTCTTTACAAAATAAAAATAAACTATCCACTTCTCAAGCTTACGCGCTCACTAGACATGTTTTTAACGGATAGGTACTAGCGCGGTTTTATTGCAAGTACTTTGGTAATTAGTTGGTATTTGGTTTGATTTTTGATTTACCCGACGTTTCGGCACCTTTGCAGCTGCCGTGGTCACGGGCGACTGAAGCTGCTCGTGAGCCTACCCTCAAGCGATATCATCACTTGAAGGTAGGCTCACGAGCAGGTTCAGGCCCCCGTGACCACGGCAGTTTTACTATCGCACCATTCAGAGATTATTACTAGAACATATGAAAGTCTAATTGAGACCTATTATAGGCCTACAATAGGAAACTAAACGCTGCCTTCAAGGTCGGTCATTTAGTTTCCGCTTCCACAAGACGCCACTTACCTTTTCAGCTTTGATTATATGACCGGATATCGACAATTATAGGAGTAATGATCGTAAGAAAAAGCTTACTTAATGTGTAAAACCTTAGTAATTGATAACATCTGAAAAATAAAGTTTTTACTTATTAAAAGGCGAAAGTTAAAAAGTCTCGATTTGGTTAAGATTTCCATGGGTCTCCTTCTGCCGATTTTCACTTTCAGGTAAGAAAAAAGACTTATTTTTATTTGTCGGTTCTGTCACTTACCTACAAATAGCTCGCTGGCGTTTTTTACAGTAAAAACAATTTAAATAGAAATGGAAAAGAGTATAATGGAATAACGGTTTTACCAACTAATATCAACATAAGAAATCGAGCCATTTAGGTTGTCTTCAATAATAAATAGCCTTAGTAGCAACGACTCCAATCGAGGTATCGGTGCTTTTAGGCTACTGGGTTTATCAACCAAGCATTATTTTTTAATACCTCCTGTAGGGGCTGTAGGTATTCCATTGTTCCGACCTTTAAGTGCGAGTCATTGTTCAACAATATTTTAAAATAGGTAAGTACTTTACACATTTCACTTTTAGAATGTTTTACTTAGAGCATTCATGAATGCTCTAACTAAGATGTCGTATAAGGAGGTAAACCATATAATAAACACAGAGACAATGTCAAAAAGAGGATCGGACCTCATATATTTATGTTATGACTTCCGTCTACAACTCCATCTACGTAGAAATCCACTTTCCTTGCGAATTTTAAAAAATCGTGCGGATTAAGTAATCTGTGCGGAAAATTTTAGCCCGAAACGAAAATTTATTTTACTCACTTATTTTCTTCACATACTTAATGGAGACCAAGAAAAAGGTAGACCTGAATTTGTCAAGATATCGTTTAATTAAATACATATCATTAAAATTCGGCGTACCAAGTCGGTAAACGGAGAAATTATCCAAATCAGGATGGCCCAACGTTGTCTTCATTCTTGATTCAACAATAATTTATTGAACACTAGCTTTCGCCCGCGACTTCGTCCGCGTGGACATTCGGAAAATCCTTAGGGGACTTTTGACCGAGAAAAGTATCTGTTTTAATCCAGGCTATAAAATATCTGTGTGTGCCATTTTAAATCCGTCGTTTTTGCGATTGAGTTATAACATCTCTAAACATCCAAACCTTCACTAAATAACTTTTTAATTTTTGCAATCAACATTCCATTAAACTTCAATAACGATTTCCATAAAGATTTTTAGGTTTATTTACCCTGTTTAAGCCTCGATTACATACGCCGATTTAAGGAACCAATTTAGAGTTGCCACTCGTATAAATAAGTTAAATTTTAACAGTGAATTTGCACAAATGACGGAAAGGTCAACATTTTTCATGATTTTTTATTTTCAATTCTCATCTCCAATCTTAAACAATGTTTACTTTTCCGTTATAGTGTAGATTCGATTTTAAAATCGAACTTATACTACAATATTTTATTGTCAAGTACGGGTGGCAACCCGAAATTGATTCCTAGCTAGGAAGCTAAATTGGCGTATGTAATCGAGGCATTCAAGAAGCATTACTCCTTAAGGGAAAAAAATCAGAAAGTCACAAAATACATATTTGCTTATTTTTTTAAATTTCTACTACGAAGTTGTAGGTTGCAATGACGATAAAATATTATTTTTCCACTGGATTGATGATATTTTTTATTAATTCCTGAGCCATTGCAATCATGGGCATAGAATAAAGCACTATTTAAAGACGCTGCTATAAACTATATTGTATGTCTTTCCATTTGGCGCGAATACTTACATACAAATTCTGGGCAGTAGACACACGCGACCATGATACATATAGTTGACCATGGGAAAAACATGGCTTTTCCAGATGAACCCCTGCTACCTGTAATGTTTGCCCTTGCGCTTTATTTATAGTGATAGCAAAGCTTAATTTGACTGGAAATTGAAGCCTCTTAAACTGGAATGGTAGGTCATCTGGAATGGTAGGTAATTAGTGGGGATTATTGGGATTCGAGGTATCATCACACTTTTCCCTTTTCCTACACTTGTTAAAATAGTGGCCCCGATGATATTTTGTCTTAATTGTGTGATAAGAAGCCTCGTCCCATTACATAACCGGGGTGCATCTATATTTCGCATCAGCATGACCGGTACACCTAATTTCAATTCGAGTTTATGCGAGGGTACACCGGAAAGCTCCAGAGAATTTAAAAATTCAGCGGGGTATATAGTGCTCTGTTCTGTGTCCATGATTGTATCTATAGAAATATACTGTTTTGTTTCTCCCAGCACCTCTTTCAAAATTTCAGTGTTTAGTTTGTTGACTATTTCATTTTTTGGTGCAAGAATTGCTCTTGCACACAACCACTGATCACAATTTAAATTATTTTGCAAGTCCGGGTAAACTTTAGCCATGAGCTCCAAATCGTTTTCCACCAAATGACAAAATTCCCTTGTTAGTAAAACACAACCTTCAGCATCTGTTTCCAAACGTCCATCACCAATTTTCAATAGAGTCTCTGCATAAAGTCCCGAATCTACGTCATTATAAAGGTGTACTCTCATATTAGTTGTTAGACTAATTTTTTTCACTTTTTCCCATAAGATTGATGACTTGAGACAGGCTTTGATTTCATCTGCAGGTGTGCCCTTTTGGATCACCGGTAGAGTTTGTCACCAGCCAGTAAAACTGCCATTCCTCCCATAATATCTGTACTGTCTCGCAGGTCCTGAAGAGTACGGTTTAACGCCTCTATGGCCTTTTTGTGAGACATCGTACTTTCGTCCCACACTAATAGTTTACACTGTCGTAGCATCATACCTCGAGAGCTATTTTTGCTGAAATTGCAGAAAGGTGACTCTTCTTGTGCAAGATTTAACGGCAATTTTAGAACGGAATGTGCAGTACGGGCACCGTTGAGCCGAGTAGCGGCTATACCAGAGGAAGCTACGGCAACGGCTATTTTTTTCTGGTCTTTTCTTATGAACGTCAATAATAAGTTCAGTAAAAACGTTTTTCCGGTTCCTCCAGGGGCGTCGAGAAAGAAGAGTGCACCCTTCCCTGACTCTACTTGACTTAATACCTGATGAAAGACGTAACTTTGTTTTGGAAGCAACCGCGGAACTAATTCGGTTACTTGCTGATGCAACGCTGTGAAATCATAATTTAATTCTCGAGAAATTTCATCGTTTAAGTAATTTTCGTCTGATCGTCGAGGGCTCACCATTCCAAAATCACAGAATACATAGTACAACAGAAGCCGCATTTCGCAACATATTTTAATTAAATAACGACTCTTGCTGCGACTCAATAAGGCGCAATTCAGATCGCACACCGCTACAGCGGCTACAGTTATATTCACCTAGAAGTTTTCTCTCTTTCTATCGCGTAGCTCTCATCTCTTCTGACGCCGTTAGGGTTGTCGTCTTTTAAATGAACTGCGTAGCATTATATCATAAAAGGAAAGCGATTTTACGTACTATGGTTAAAGAAAACCTTACAATAATATTCGAACATTTCTATAATATTCAATAATCTAATTAGCTACATACCTAGTTAGATAGGTAGGACTTAGTTGTTTATCGTTACTTGTCCTATTTCGTTACCTATATAGTAAACAGTTCTTGTTTCTTGTGTCATACCTACAACACCTTTCACAAATTATGCTTTCTTACGAAATCAAATAATTGTCATTAATAATATATTACGTAGGTAAGTAAGTAGGTACACACGACGGCACTTCAGACTATACATATAGGTACATGTTGATCTTGAGACCGCCTTGTTTTTGTTTTGTTTGTTTGAAAAACGTGAGGTTTGTTTGTATTCTTTTATTAGGGTTCCGTCGTCCGTACCCAAAGGGAAATAAACGGAACCCAATTTACCTTTCTTCGTCTCTCGGCAATGAAAAAAATATCAATTTTTCATTTGTTTTTTTACTCTGACACCCATCCACTGCACAATAATTACGTGGTTTCGACATTTCGACAAAGAAATCCACTGCACAATAATTACGTGGTTTCGACATTTGGACAAAGAAAATATACACTATGATTTCGAGGAGTAAGCGCGGGTAACGTGCGGTGCGAGCGCTCAGGCGGGCGTGCGGCGACCCTCTGCCAGATGTATCGTGGACGATACGCCGAACGGTAGGTGAATAACGCGTGGCCTTGAGCGAGTGATGGAGGCCTGCCAAAATCTTGTAGCTTCTTCCCCGCCATTGTCATAACCTTGTTTTCAATCTTCGTCAGCGTTTCGTTGTAGATGTGATCATTAAAAGTCATATCTGCATGTAATTGCTGCAGCCGCCGCAAAATATCTTCCGCCATGTACTCTTCGTTTTTTCTGGATGAAAAGTACCCTATGTCCTTCTCTGTACCCCTGAAAATGTGTATGCAAAATTTCATGATGATCGGTTCAGTAGTTAAGACGTGAAGGCGTAATGGACAGTTTTTTAACTATCCCTCGGGAACTGTTCGTTTTTTCTGGATGAAAGGTACCCCATGTCCTTTTCTGTACCCCTGAAAACGTGTATGCAAAATTTCATAATGATTGGTTCAGTAGTTAAGACGTGAAGGCGTAATGGGCAGTTTTTAACTATCCCTCGGGAACTGTTCGTTTTTTCTGGATGAAAAGTACCCTATGTCCTTCTCTGTTCCTCTGACAACATGTATGCAAAATTTCATGATGATCGGTTCAGTAGTTAAGACGTGAAGGCGTAATGGACAGTTATTTAACTATCCCTCGGGAACTGTTTGTTTTTTCTGGATGAAAGGTACCCTATGTCCTTCTCTGTACCCCTGAAAACGTGTATGCAAAATTTCATGATGATCGGTTCAGTAGTTAAGACGTGAAGGCGTAATGGACAGTTTTTTACTATCCCTCGGGAACTGTTATTTTTTTCTGGACGAAAAGTACCCTATGTCCTTCTCTGTACCTCTGACTACATGTATGCAAAATGATGATCGGTTCAGTAGTTAAGACGTGAAGGCGTAATGGACAGTTTTTTAACTATCCCTCGGGAACTGTTCGTTTTTTCTAGATGAAAGGTACCCTATGTCCTTCTCTGTACCCCTGAAAACGTGTATGCCAAATTTCATGATGATCGGTTCAGTAGTTAAGACGTGAAGGCGTAATGGACAATTTTTTACTATCCCTCGGGAACTGTTCGTTTTTTCTGGATGAAAGGTACCCTATGTCCTTCTCTGTACCTCTGATAACATTTATGCAAAATGATGATCGGTTCAGTAGTTAAGACGTGAAGGCGTAATGGCTGTCCATTACGCCTTCACGTATCCCTCGGGAACTGTTCTTTTTTTCTGGATGAAAAGTACCCTATGTCCTTCTCTGTACCTCTGACTACATGTATGCAAAATGATGATCGGTTCAGTACTTAAGACGTGAAGGCGTAATGGACAGTTTTTTACTATCCCTCAGGAACTGTTATTTTTTTTTGGATGAAAAGTACCCTATGTCCTTCTCAGTACCTCTGACTACATGTATGCAAAATGATGATCGGTTCAGTAGTTAAGACGTGAAGGCGTAATGGACAGTTTTTAACTATCCCTCGGGAACTGTTCGTTTTTTCTCGATGAAAGGTACCCTATGTCCTTCTCTGTACCCCTGAAAACGTGTATGCAAAATTTCATGATGATCGGGTCAGTAGTTAAGATGTGAAGGCGTTATGGACAGTTTTTTACTATCCCTCGGGAACTGTTCGTTTTTTCTGGATGAAAGGTACCCTATGTCCTTCTCTGTCCCTCTGACAACATTTACGCAAAATGATGATCGGTTCAGTAGTTAAGACGTGAAGGCGTAATGGACAGTTTTTTAACTATCCCTCGGGAACTGTTTGTTTTTTCTAGATGAAAGGTACCCTATGTCTTTCTCTGTACCCTTGAAAAGTGTATGCAAAATTTCATGTTGATCGGTTCAGTAGTTAAGACGTGAAGGCGTAATGGACAGTTTTTTACTATCCCTCGGGAACTGTTCTTTTTTTCTGGATGAAAAGTACCCTATGTCCTTCTCAGTACCTCTGACTACATGTATGCAAAATGATGATCGGTTCAGTAGTTAAGACGTGAAGGCGTAATGGACAGTTTTTAACTATCCCTCGGGAACTGTTCGTTTTTTCTCGATGAAAGGTACCCTATGTCCTTCTCTGTACCCCTGAAAACGTGTATGCAAAATTTCATGATGATCGGTTCAGTAGTTAAGATGTGAAGGCGTTATGGACAGTGTAACAGTTCAAAATTGAACATGTTATCTTTTTCTCAAATATTTAATTAAAATAAAAATAAGAGGGGTTACTGACCTATGAACCGGCACTGGGAAAGATATTTTGTTGCTCCTTAATGGTCCCATCGCCTCCAATTGGATGTATTACCTTTTTCTATCGCCTTGGAGACTCCATTTCTTTCAATTAACTCCTAACTTAGTGATAATTTGTAAATCTGCGAGATACAAAGAAGTCCAGGGTTGGAAAAAATAGTTGTAAACAATAAAAAAATAAAGATATGTGAAGAATCAATAAATAAACTCGTTGAATAACTTACCATGAAGGGATGTTTATTCTCATTTTAATAAAAAAGGGGTTGTTTATGCAATTTGGGATGTCTTTCAATGCATATTGTCTGGCATTACGATATTTACTGCAATTACAACAGTATTCTTGTAGCACAAACTCTTTGATCACAGATAATTGTAGGCTATGACTGCGATTTGCAAATACAACATTCACGAAATATCATCTATCTATATATATAAAATTCAAAGTCCTGACTGAGTGAGATATCAACGCACAGCCCAAACCGCTGAACCTAGAGACTTGAAATTTTGCACATAGATACTTTATACAGTGTAGGCATCCACTAAGGAAGGATTTTTGAAAATTCCATCCTTAGGGGATTAAATAAGGGATGAAAGTTTGTATGAAAGTCCCTCAGTTTTGAAGCTAGGATCTTCAAATTTTGTGTTTAGGCTGATGATTGAAAATAAATAAATACGTGTCTCAGCGTTTTTCAAAATTCTACCCCCAAAGGGGTGAAAAGGGGGATGAAGTTGTGTTTAGAAGATAATCCTTCATTTTTGAAGTAGAAATCGCTAGATTTGTAATTTAGGCTTATGGATGGAAATCTAACGCAACGCATATTGTATTGGTATAATTTCAACCCCGATGGTGATGAAATGGGGGTGCAATGGGGTAAATAAACCTAAAAATCGATATGGATGTCGTTATTGGGGTTTTCTGGGATGAAGATTGCGAAAATGACATTTATTTTGAAGTCCAACACGGTCGACATGATTTAACCCCTAAAGGGGTGAAAATTGGATTTAAATTTGGTATTGAAAACAATATAAAATAGACATTACAACTTAAAACTTCGTAGGAGCATGTCTTAAAATAAATAGGCAAACATATATTTTGTGGTTTTGAAAATCAACCCCTTAGGGGGTAAATGGGCTAAGTAAACGTAGAAATCGATATGGATGTCGTTCTTGAGGTTTTATGGGATGGTGATTGCGAAAATGACATTAATTTTGAAGTCCAATTTAACCGCTAAAGGGGTGAAAATGGGGTACAAATTATATATGGAAAAATAATATAAAATAGACATTACATAGTTTACAGCTTAAAAATTCGTAGGAGCATGTCTAAAAATAAATAGGCAAACACATATTTTCTTATTTTGAAAATCATCCGTTAGGGGGTAAATGAGGTAAGTAAACATGAAAGCCGATGTGGATGTCGTTCTTGAGGTTTTATGGGATGAGGAATGCGAAAATGACATTTGTTTTGAAGTCCAACACGGTGGACATGATTCAGCCCAAGGGGACGGGGACGGACACGGGAACAGGAACGGGAACGGGGGCGGGGACGGAAACGGGAAAGAGTAAAGAAACGGGAACGTGATACTCTTAATATCTCTGGACCTAATTCTGATTATTGTAATAAACTAGCTTCCGCCCGCGACTTCGTCCGCGTGGATATTAGAGAAAATCCTTAGGGAACCTTCAACCAGGATCCGACCAACCGTTTTATACGCGATTACGCGGGTCCCCACCAAGCGCGCAGCCTCGTGCGAGGCCTGTCACACGTCACAAATGTTTTGCCTCGCGAGGCAGCGCGCTTGGTGGGGACCCGCCTAATCGCGTATATAAAACGGTTGGTCGGATCCTGGTTGAAGGTTCCCTAAGGATTTTCTCTAATATCCACGCGGACGAAGTCGCGGGCGGAAGCTAGTATTTCTATATAAAAAACGGATACTTTTGCGGGATTTCTTTAACCTGAAAATATGTTTCAACAATAATAAACAATAGGTTGACATTTACATAGACAAATGCATTTGACATTTGGTGGCCGTTTTGGAACTAAAGTGATAATCCATAGAGAAAAATCACTCTATATTTTAAAGAGAAAAAAAGAGAACGAAATAATCCTTGGTAAATTATATCATTAAAAATTTATAAGGTAAAAGGAAGTCGAATGATTATAAAATATTAAAATAAACAAATAATAATTTAGTTATTCTAAATGTGTAAAATATGTTTAGGTTTGGTGACGTGACATGCTTTGTAAACACATATTGCGTTTCGTTTTCAGCAAATGTCAAAAAACACTATTTGTAAATTAAGCTTGGGATTATGAATAAAGTAAAATCATTTAATATTAAAAGTAAAGGAAGAATACGAATGATTATATTTGTAATAAATAAACATTAAATAGAAACGATAACTAGTAAAAAGTTGTAAAAGGAACTAGACATAAAAACAATATACCGTAGAATGGATCGTGGCTTTCCTTTGTTCATAAACAAAAGACGAAGGGAAAATGGTTGTGATAGCCAATCGAGAGCTCGGATTATGTGTGGGCGTGGATTTTCCTAAGATTAAGCTACATGGCGCCAGATTTTAAAGTAACCAATCATAATTCGCAATGGTGACGTGTAAAATTAAATGTTACCAGTTAGAGTCTATAAAGTACCCTTAGTAATATAATATGGGAAAAAACCGGCCAAGTGCGAGTCGGACTCGAGAGCAAGGTTCCGTGCCAGGGGAACGGCAAAAGAGGTCGCGTATGTATGTATGGATCAGGGGTGTTAAGGCCTGGATTCATCTTAAGGCTAGTATATTCGAAATTGTGAGATTTGGTGTATTTTCGATTCATCAATAAGCGATCAAATGTTCCTTTGTTTGGAATAGATGAAAATATATGCTTAGATTTTATAAACGACGTTGATTATCTTACAGTAAGAAGTATGATATCCATATATTCAGTATAGTAAACCTGCAAATACAATAAAAACTCTAATTGATTTTATATTTTCTGAATAAAACTTGGAGATTACAAATCCTTTACCCACAAATAATAGATATATGAATAGATTAAATGTTATGTGGAAGGATATTCAATGGTTACCTTTCAGTAAAAGTGACTTTGGGCTAGAAATAACGATAGAAACGGCGAATAGATGAAGAAATAAAAATGATGCCATTACTTTGCACAAGAAAGAAAAGTTAGAGACAGAGAGGGTTTGAAATATTTTAAAATACCATAGTATGTAGATAAACTCGTTCAGTTGACTGAAGAGACAAATTGTAAGATGAGGCGACAAAATAGGGCATATACAACAGTAGGTTATGTATGTGAGTAATATTCGTTGTTAGCGATATTATACCCCAAGTTTGGTTGGTTAAGCATAATATCATTGGTTTCTTGTTATCAAATCTTTGCTATTATTAAATAAAGCTATGCGTCAATTGGAAATAATAAAAAGCGGTCTGATAACATATTTATTGATTATAAGATTTTTCTTGGGAGGTTAGAATAGTGATAGACCAAAAGATGTATTCAAACGTACAGGGAAGGTTAAATCGATTGTGTCATTAGGAAATTAGAACAATATTTGCGTATGTGAGGAGTTTTGTAAATTCTAGAATAAGCAAAACTAATTATATTTATAATTATAACTATCGTCAGTATCGAAGTAATTACGGGTTCCTATTATTATATTCGCGAGATAGGTAGATTAGTTCAGGGAGAAATTACCCCATTATTGGGTAAATTAGAAAAATTAGTGACAGGGCACTCTAAAAAATTAAGAACCAATAAGATTAAGCGTCACCAAGATTTTCGCAGAGGTAACTTTTCCGCATGTATATAAGGCCGGGCGCGGGGGAGCCGGCTCTCTTTCCTTTACTGACGCTCACCGAAGAAGACGCAAGCACACTTCCCTCTGTAAGATGGCTGCTGAACAAGTTTTTCTTTAACTCAAGACCGAAATAGTCAGCAAATAAGTGAAAGAAACGAAAGTCTATGTGTATAGGTCTTGCACGGGCAAGTTTCTAACCTTTGGGAAATGTTTCAGACAAGCTTTAAATGGTAAAATTGAAGACTGACTGAAATATATAGTTTGGTTGTGAAGTTTACATCAAGTTAACGTAGCTGTATCAAGTAAATTCAAGAATTAGTGAAAATAGATTTTCTAAAACTAATTTCATATGAAAAGGAATGTGGGAAAGGGAGTTTTTTATCTTGAATAATTAAAAATAGGATTGTGTCGTACTGGGGCGATTCGCTATGGACTTTCGAGGGGGGTACTAGGTAAAATTGAAGTTTATGATTGTGGCGTCATAAACGGGCGGCCAATTCGTTGGTCTGCCTAGTTAGTCACATAATGTAATCATGCGTGTCGTGGCTAGCAACAGGCTTCATCAAGTGCTGCCGTTTGAACGTAGTTCTGGTTTCTGGTCAAGACCTGGAGTGCATGATTTCATTATTCCTTTGGTTAGGGCCTAATGGTGGTCCTACCTCCCCACCATTAGCACGGCCAAGCTGTTAGCGAAATTAGGGAGTTATGCTTGCTCACACTGTACAGATACGGGGCGTCGTGGAGCTGTAAGATCCACAACAATCGCATAGGAAAGTCACTTTTAGTCTGAATTAGGCAGGTAAAATCATAGGTCAATTGTAGGGTTAATCGCGCGAAAATTAGGTAGAGTATCACAAAACCTGGGGGGGGGCTTGTGATACTGGTGTTTTGAATGGTCGTCAATAGAGCTGAATAGGCACATAAATTGCTAGGCAGGCATGTGGAACGAGCAAAAATCTAGTTAGGTAGGTCGTCACATTGTAAAATTAGCATTCTAGACTCGAAATTGTTGTAGGATAAGTTAGGCATAATTCAACAAAATGGCCGAATTATTATTTATCGATAGGAAAATTGCAAGGTGCATTACAAAATGGCCGCTATTGGTTCACTAAGTGATGCATTTCATCCAAGCTAATTTTGATAATCATGACGAAAGTAAATTAAAATGTATGATAATTTTTAGGTTGTGTCATAGGCAGGTAAATGCGAGCAAGTTGGAGGGTTAAATGGGAACGTATTAGTGAATTTGTTATCTTAAATTCTCAGTGGCATCTATGGGTGTTGTGAAGTGGCATTGTAAATAAATTTCAGTGAATGAAAAACATCTACCTACTATTGTGCTAAAGCTAGCTGGACGCACATTCTAATTAACTAATAGACTATCCAATTATAATAGAAGAAATATCTTTGAATTGGGCTGACTTTACTAGTTTTGACCATGGTTCAATCTGTTGACTACAAATAAAATAAATATTTTGGTAATAAATGTGGATGAATGCTAAAGAAAAGTCTGGGTGTAATGTTGACCCGTGATATTATTTGAGCCATGTCAATTCCAACTCATTAATATCACAAGACACAATTTTGAGTAAGCTTCCACAAATTAACAAAATAATGCTCGGTATGTAGCACTAAACAATACTTTGACCAACATTTATATACTATGAAAGTATCAATTAAATTGCTGAATATGTTAAGTTCACGATTACTGGAATCAAAGTATTCTCTGAGTTAAATATTCTAAATCAAATTTAACAGTCGACTCAATTTAAAGGAAATCAATATCAAGTTTATCACACAATAATCATAAGAAGATTTATTCAATGCCATTTTGACAATGCAATCCAAAGCTATTGTTCAAAAGTAGGAAAGGTTTAACGCAAATATTTATTTATTATATGTCCCTAAATTTAATAAACTTTCCTTCTGAAATCCCTAGATTTTCCAGTACTTATTCCCTTTTTAAGTTCATAAATTGTAAGATTGAATTTATGTTGATATAAGATAAATCAGAATTTAGAAAAAAAAAAGAAAAAAAATTGATCTGGCCATCACATTTGAGAAAAGAATATCTCAATTGTGAAAAACTGGGAAATCGCTTGGAGCATTTTGCTTGTCCTCTTCTTGTTGGAATCTACAGACAAACTTAGACTATTGACCATATACTTTACTTAAGTTAAAGAATGATTGTAATTGGCTGGTACTGGGGGGAAGCTGTCCCAGTTCGGATGACGAGGCTTACCATATTGAGCGGAGGAGGGGCTCTTTATCTAGCCAGGAAAGCCACATTGTATATTTTTAAGTAACACTAAAGATAGCAAATAAATTCTAAATCAGTGACGAAGACGTTTTTCCATACCTTGATTTCAGGCGACTATAACTCTTTAACTTGCTTCAAATTACCTCTCTTATCTTGATAAACTAAGTCGACATTGGATGATTTACATTACTTAGAATAACGTTGTATATGACAAATAAACTAATATTTGGTAGCGGAGTAGGATTACCCAAACTTAACTTTCTTTATAGCTTGAGTTACCTCCTTTTACCCTATAGTCTATTATGGCTCGATATACCCCCTTATACCCTACTAATTTATAACAATACTCCAATTAACTCATAAATTCACTTTGACCAATTTCTATCAACATTGTTCATACTTACTTCATTCAGCGGTATGTAGTTGGAAACACTTATCTCTTTCCTATAGTATCTCCATTTCTAATCGCTAGAGGACTATTAAAATCTCCATGGTATAGTAACAAATATTAAGAATTAGTATGAGATTAAAGTAAGCTCATTTAGGAAAATTACAAACTTAAATTCTATTTCCCTGGTTATATGAAAAGAGTAATAATATCCATTTAGTAGTAATTTTATTAAGTAATAGTTGTAATAACAGAAATAATTGAGACCTAGTAATAAAAGCGAATACTTTTGTTGCAAGATGAGGAATCAACACCATTAACTAGGAAACCGTCTGATTACATTCTTCTTTGGGTATAAACACATTAAACTGTAGATAGGCAACGACCAACTATGCTATCCAATAGCGATGAGCAAAGCCCCATTTTGTTTAAGCACATACTTAACGTTACAAAATATACTTACTAAACTCACTTTGTAGTCAGAGCGTTGGTTTCATATCCTTTGTTCAGAGCTAGGACATCTATACATCAAATTAGTCGAATAGAAATAAAGAAATAAATCATAAAAGCAAACATTCAGATTTTCATAATATAATTTCAGTATTGGTTCTGGCATTAACATAGAAAACTAGGTGAGAGGCAACCCTAAGATACTTTTCCAAGATATTTATATAACATTATTCCTTTAAAAGTTAGAAAGTTAACAAATTCTAGAGATTTTCTAAAACTGCGGTTGGGCCGGCTATAATTATTAAAATTTGTTAAGTAAATTCAAAGATATGAATTAAA
Source organism: Agriphila tristella (assembly GCA_928269145.1). Taxonomy (NCBI): domain Eukaryota; kingdom Metazoa; phylum Arthropoda; class Insecta; order Lepidoptera; family Crambidae; genus Agriphila; species Agriphila tristella. Next base: position 39,383,574 of record OV743431.1, read on the forward strand.
ACATCGTTGACATAGATAATAGATTCCTTATATCTGATAGTATAGTAGTAAAATAGGTAAATTCTCAATTTTTCATTAACACAGCAGGCGGACACTAGTAATTCATTGTTGAAGTTATAACTACTAGTAATAAATTATCAATAAAGTTGATATAGCATGACCATGACATCATAAGGTAGAAATCTAATGGATTAGGGTCCTCCGTAATAAAATAGATCGGTATTTTATTTGATAAACATAGTTATTTCTAAGCATTAAACAAAGTAACAGATTAGTATGAAGTTGGGTCAATTTGGAATGAGCAATTAATATCTTAATTTCTATTCTGTAGGAAAATCAGGCAAAGTAATTTCCTTCTTTTAGTAATAGGTTCTTAATTCATTATCTATCGAAGCATAAATAATTAAAGTTAGTCATGTAAAGTTAATATTTATATCCACCCAGCAATATTCGAGAACTTAGGGTAATTACGGATTACAACTTGGGAAATATCACTAGACAACACGCGCCCATTTCACACTTACAAAAGCATTAATATTAGATTATTCTATCATGCAATAAAATAGGGTTAGGGAAAATAAACTAGGCAAAACATAGATAAAACATTTAATGGAATCACAAGTAGGGATAGTTAGTTCGGAAGCCGTCTAGCGGCTAATCAACATGAATGGGATCTGTAGTTAGGTATGCGTTAGGTTAACTATGCTAGGGTTAGAATATCACCAATCCATGTAGTAAAACAGTAAGAACTAGAATCCAATTAAAATCCCATCACCAGGTATAATAGGTAAGTAGGTAAGTTAGGTTAATCTTCATAGTCATTTGTATATCACAAAACCTGGGGGGGGATCATTACAACAGTTTTTTACTATCCCTCGGGAACTGTTCGTTTTTTCTGGATGAAAGGTACCCTATGTCCTTCTCTGTCCCTCTGACAACATTTACGCAAAATGATGATCGGTTCAGTAGTTAAGACGTGAAGGCGTAATGGACAGTTTTTTAACTATCCCTCGGGAACTGTTTGTTTTTTCTGGATGAAAGGTACCCTATGTCCTTTTCTGTACCCCTGAAAACGTGTATGCAAAATTTCATGATGATCGGTTCAGTAGTTAAGACGTAAAGGCGTAATGGACAGTTTTTTACTATCCCTTGGGAACTGTTCGTTTTTTCTGGATGAAAGGTACCCTATGTCCTTCTCTGTACCTCTGACAACATGTATGCAAAATTTCATGTTGATCGGTTCAGTAGTTAAGACGTGAAGGCGTAACAAACAAACAAACGGACTTTCGCATTTATAATATTAGTAAGGATATATTTTTTGTAAGACCAATAAGTATGTCTACAATCACAGAATAGATATCGTAGGTACTACCGTCTATAATATGTTGTAGGTACTCAACAACAAATTCTTATAGTATTACTGAATGTCCTCCTCTTTCCAAGTAGGTATCGAAGATAATCAGAATTTTCAACTGACTTCAAGATGGAGGACCTCTGTACTCCGTAATTTTTGGACCGATTTGTTTTTTAAATTTCATAGATAGAATATACTTTCAGTTTAGTCCAATTTGTTGAAATTTTAAAATCAGATCAGTGGCTTTCAGAAAATTCTGAAAATACTGTTATTTTCGTTACCATTACTTTTTATGGATGTTTATGAATCTATTTAGATGATTATTTTTTTGTTACAAAGGGGATAAATAGGTACTTCAATGATGATAAGATTTTTATTTCATTGGCAATGGACCTTGGACTTTGAACTAAAGTAGGAACTAAATAGTGATTGAAAAATTTCCTCCCGCCCCACCCGACTTCAAATAGAGTTCCTTGTCCATCAGACATTTTTAATGTCCCCACTGCTGGGGCACAGGCCTTCCTTATGCCCAATGCGGATTGGTGGGACCGCAAATGCAGCCAAAACCAACGGCTTAACGTGCCTTTCGAAGCACGGAGGAGCTCGAGATAAAAAATTTTTGGTCACCCATCCCATGACGAACGTTGCTTAACCCCCGCAAACGCTGGGCCAGCCGCTAAACCACTGCGCCACCAAGCTCCTCAGATCTATGTTTCTTAATTCTTAGTAAATAATTCTTAATAATCCTTTATCTCTTCTATAAAAGTGAAGGGGTGACTGACATATCAACGCACAGCCCAAACCGCTGGGTCTAGAGACTTGAAATTTTGTACAAATATACTTTACACAGTGTAGGCATCCACTAAGAAAGGATTTTTGGAAATTCTACCCCTGTGTGAAATGGGGGTTCAAAGTTTGTATGGAAAAAAAATATTAAATAGACATTTCGACTTGAAACTTCGTAGGAGTACTTCTAAAGACAAATAAGTAAACACATGTTTCGTGGTTTTCCCAAAATCAACCCTTTAGGTAGTAAATGGGGGAAAAAAGCCCAAAATGACGGACAAATCAACGCACAGCCCAAACCACTGGACCTAGAGACTTGAAATTTTGCACACAGATACTTATACAGTGTATCCACTAATTCAGACGACCTCCGTGGTCGAGTAGTTTGCACGCCGGTTTTCAAGGCGTCACCATCTCTTGAGGTCCCGGGTTCGATCCCCGGCTGGGTCAATGTTGAAAATGAACTTTTCAATATTGTCTCAGGTCTGGGTGTGTGTCATACCACCGTTGTTTCTGATTTCCATAACACAAGTGCTATAGCTACTTACTTTGGCATTGGAGCAATGTATGTGATGTTGTCAAATATTTAAAAAAAAAGTGACTATGGAACTAATTAAGGATTTTTGAAAATTTCATCCCTAGGGGATGAAAAAGGGATGAAAGTTTGTATGAAAGTCCATCAGTTTTGAAGCTAGGATCTCAAAATTTTGTATTTAGGCTGACTATTGAAAATTAATAAACATGTGTCTCAGCGTTTTTAAAAATTCTACCCCCGAAGGGGTGAAAAGGAGGATGAAGTTGTGTATAAAAGAAAATTCTTCATTTTTGAAGTAAAAATCGCTAAATTTATAATTTAGGATTATGGATGGAAATCTAACGCAACGTATATTGTTTTTGTTAGTATTTTAACCCCTATGGGGATGAAATGGGGGTGAAAACGGGGAAAAAACCTAAAAATAGATATGGATGTCGTTAACGAGGTTTTGTGGGATGACGATTGCAAAAATGACATTTATTTTGAAGTCCAACACGGTGGACATGATTTAACCCCTAGAGGGGTGAAAATGGGGTTAAAATTTTGTATGGAAAAATAATATAAAATAGACATTACAACTTTAAACTTCGTAGGAGCACGTCTAAAAATAAATAGGCAAATATTTATTTTGTTATTTTGAAAATCAACCCCTAAGGGGGTAAATGGGGTAAGTAAACATAAACATCGATATAGATGTCGTTATTGGGGTTTTCTGGGATGACGATTGCAAAAAATACATTTATTTTTAAGTCCAACACGGTGGACATGATTTAACCCCTAAAGGGGTGAAAATGGGGTTCAAATTTTGTATGGAAAAATAATATAAAATAGACATTAGGTACAACTTTAAACTTCGTAGGAGCACGTCTAAAAACAAATAGGCAAATATATTTTGTGACTTTGAAAATCAACCCCTTAGGGGGTAAATGGGGTGAGTAAACATAAAAATCGATATGTATGTCTTTCTTGAAGTTTTATGGGATGTTGATTGCGAAAATGAGATTTATTTTGAAGTCTAACGCGGTGGACATGAAACATCATGAACCTGGACATGCACATCCAGCGGACGGGAACGGGAACAAGGACGGGAACGGGGACGGGGGACAGGAATTCGGAGGCGGGAACGGAATGGGAACGGAACGTGAACGGGACGCGAACGGGACGCAAACGTGACGGGAAAGGGACGGGAAATAGACGGGAAAGGGACGAGAACGGAAAGGGAACGGAACAGGTTCGGAACGGGAACGGGATTGGAACGGAATGGGAACGGGAACGAGAACGGAATGGGACGGGAACTAGACGGAAACGGAAAGGGAACGGAACGGGAAACGAAAGGGAACGGGACGAGAAAGGGACGGGAACTAGACGGGAGCGGGTCGGGAACTAGACGGGAACGGAACGGAAATGGTACGAAAATGGAAAGGGAACGGAACGGGAAGCCTCATGCGAGGCCCGACACACGTGGCAAAGGTCTTGCCTCGCGACGCAGCGCACTTGATGGGGACCCGCCTAATCGCGTAAAAATAGCTGGACGGATCCTGGTTGGTTCAGGTTCCCTGATTTTCTCTAATATCCACGCGGACGAAGTCGCGGGCAGAAGCTAGTTTATAATAAATAAAGAACGTCTGTTAAGTATTAGGTACTTGATAATAATGCAGATTTTAAAGGTTTGGGCTTTTTAAAGGTTGTACTTTTAAAAAAGCTTTGAGTGCAATTCATTATTAGGGCTCTCACTCCAAAGTGGGCAAAGTGGCAAACTTTCTATTCGTTTAAACGCTACGACACGCGTCACTTTAATCAAAAACATTGATGTAAGTATTGTATTGTATGAGATTGCACGGCCATATGTAATAGTGAAGATTGAAAAAAGGTCCTTTAGTGACGTGGCGGCTTATTGCTACCTCTTTCTTTAGTGTTACAATACGTTTTCGTTTCTCACGAACGAACGAACGACGAACAACGAACACGTATTGTAACACTAAAGAAAGAGGTAGCAATAAGCCGTCACGTCACCAAAGGACCTTTTTTCAATCTTCACTATGACATATGGCCGTGCAATCTCCATTGGAGGGAGGTATAAGCTTCTTGTATTGTATGCACACATAAGTTTTTTTTTTCATTACTTATACATTGAAAAACATCCTAACCCAACTTATAATTCGAACGAGAATCCAATGTCAAGAGGGACAGTAACTTAGCTTAGAGCTAATCCCGTTTGCGTCACTTGATCTGTTTATTTGCGACTTTTGAAGCTTATCTTAGTAGATGTGAATAATAAGCGTTGATGTTCATGTAGGTACTACCTAATCATTTTTGGTTAGGAACATTCTTTTTATTTTCAATTTTTTCTATGTACTTACCTACCAAAATTACCAATCCCGAGTGCAACACATTCTATGCGAATTCCCTGCACATGTCTCGATCGTTGCTACGAAGCGTTTTATTGAACCCCTCACTACGTTATTAGCTTGGAATATTAAAATACCACTCTCGCTTTCTTCGTATGAATTTGTCCGCTAAAGTTTACATAATTATTGTGAGGCCTTCTGGAAACTTTGTACTTAGGTGGAAAATCAAGGGCTCCATTACATCGTACAAAATCAAATCACAATTTACAGAAATATATCTGACCCAACTTACGTATTATTCGTCTAGTAGACTCTAGAGCTTTCAAAATAAGTTTTTATTCAAATTAGCTTCAAATATCTAAACGAGAGGCTATGTTGTAGGTATAGCAGCAATGTGGGTGAGCTTATTATATTTTCATCAAGCTGTTGAGTAGCGATCGAGTACCTAGTAGAAGCAGGGACGTATTTACCTTAGGGTCCAAGGGGGCCATGGCCCAGGGCGCCAGGCTGCTAGCTTTAGGGCGCCTTTCATAATTAGTTATTCCAATCATTTATTGACGAACTGCAGTGCAGAATGTTAATTTTCCGTTCATGATGTTACATGATTAGTGAGATTAGTAGGTAAAACTGACTAAAAATCTCACTGCGAGGCCGTTTTTTATTACTAATAGTCAGGCAAAATATCATGATTAGGGATGGAACTGACAAAAATCGCGCTGCGCGGCCGATTTTTTTTATTAAATTCTCATAGTCGGGCAAAATTACAAGATTGGTGGATGGAACTCACAAGAATCGCGCTGCGCGGCTGATTCTTTTTTAATAAAGATTGACAAAATGTTTATTGGATGAAACCACAGATTACATAATACTATGAAACTGACTAAAAACTACGTGGCATATTTTAATTACAGAAGGGATTTTTTCTAAAAAATCAGGCGTTTTGTGTATCCTAGACAGGCATCCTCATTCCTCTTCCTCCCGTAGGTACGTAGATGGTAGATAGCCCTAGGGGCGGCATACCTATTGGCCCAGGGCGCCGAATCTTAAAATACGTCCCTGAGTAGAACAGACCTTGACAAACTTATAATAGGTTCTTACTTATACCTATGTTCTGCCACACTGCGGAAAGTATTATTTTTATGGTTCATCGCAAAATATTGACATTAAACCAGCTTCGTTTATTGCTGAGTGTTCATAAACTCGTTAATAAAAACCACATTGACTTATACACAGATCATTAAAAACGCGGAAATTTCTGAATTTTGTTTATGTCTAGTCGCCGGTTTTAATATCTCGCCTTGGTTATATAGATTTTATGGCTAGACAGTTTGCTAAGAGACGTCAATCATAACACGTGGGGTTTTTAAAAACCAGATTATATCATCCTTCATAGATAACACTTGAGTATGAGCTATAATTCATGAAAGAAGTAGTAAAATCATAAAAAGAACTAGAAACTCAATCAAGGACAATCAAAGAAATTACAGAAATTCATTCTCCAATTCAATAAACTTACTTGTAGTAAGTTTATTGGAACTAGGGCCTAGCTCCAAAACTTATTTGTCATAGTAATAAAGAAAAGGATTTTTATTGACCAAAGATAGTGGAATCCATATCCTTGTATTGTGATCTTTGTTATCTGTAGTTTAAATTTGCTATACTCTTGAGTCAAAGCATCGCAATCACGACCAATGAGGAAGTATTTAATCAGAAGGCCTTTAAAACCAGTGATGTACAAGACTCGAGTCCTCCGAGTCCTTTTGTCTAGAGCTCAGAGTCGTTTTACAGGGCTCGCCTCGTTTGTATAAAGCTCGTCGACTCGGGAGTCTTTGTCAGAGCTCGAGCCTTTTTCAGAGCTCGGCCGATTTCGAGCCATTTTCACGGCTCGAGCCTTTTTGAAAGTTCGGTCGATCTCGATGCGAGGAAAAAGACTCGAGCGGTGCACGAGTCTTTTTCGGCGCACTAGTTGTGATGGGCTGCTGATGAATGAGGATAAGTAGAGCTAAAACACAATAGATTAAGCATCTACGGTGCTCTTTATAACATAAGACATTCATCTTTTTCAATTCTAATTTGGACACTAGAGTCAGATTTTCAGGGCTCTGTGAGCTCGATAGGCTCGGCCTTAATATCTCCGTAAATAATTATATTGTAAATATTATTATTTACGGAGATATTGAAGTCATAAACATTAACTCTAAGCTTTTTATGAGGCTCGCGTTCATTTTAAGACTCGGGCTTTTTTGAAGGCCCGAGCTCTTTTGATAGGTTTGAGCTCTTCTGAAGGCTTGAACTCTTTTGAAGCCTCGAGGCGTGGCTCAGAGAGCTCGTTTCTCAACTAGGCTCGGGCTTACGAGCCTACCGAGCTCTCCGAGACCTGCTAATCCAACTCGAGTCTTCAAAAGTATAACTCGACGACTCGAGTTTTGTACATCACTAATTAAAACAACAATGTTAAGCGGACGATGCTCGTCCCACGCCGTGACACTGTTAACTCACGAATAAGGTTCAATATCAAGTAAATTGAACGACGAATTGCCTCCGATTATCGCGATTCATTTAATGTGATAGGCCTACAGACCCTGACTCGAAGACCTCTGACTCCATGACTGTGATTCAACAGCGCCGCCAAAAATCCACTTTAATTTATACTTATTATTTTCATTCATTCATTCATATACTGACTGCGGTTTAAAATCATATAGCTACATAAAAACGATGCGTATTTCATTGCAATGCAACCATTTTGCAATAAAAAAAGATGAAATTTTTCAATATGAGGTTGGTTTGGTAATTTATCTGTTTTTCTTGACTCTGTCACTTTTATTTTATTGTTGATTAGCGGCCGCCCGCGACTTCGTCTGCGTGGACAGTTTTTTTGCTATCCCTCGGGAACTGTACGTTTTTTCTGGATGAAAGGTACCCTATGTCCTTTTCTGTACCCCTGACAACGTCTATGCAAAATTTCATAATGATCGGTTCACTAGTTAATAATAATAATAATAATAATAATAATAAATGACACAAAATACCAGCGTAAGCTGAGAAAAAGAAAAGACAAAACATAATAATAATAATAATAAAGCATTTATTTCAGGCACAGACCCATTATACAAAAATACAAAATAAAAATCAAAATAAAGACAATAAAATCAATTAAAAACATACTAAACATAATATCACTTACATTAATAAAATAGGTACCTTATATACCTAGTCCATTATTATTTTTTGTTCCTCTCCGTGTGCACCGATATCCAGTGCTTATACAAGGGACTCTGGAGGTTGTCAGCGACAGCTTTCACAATAGTATTATCGCATTCTTTGATACGTTTCCAAAAGGCAGCCACACGAGACCTCAGTATAGCGTAGAAATCGGAAATACCTGCCTCAGCAAACATCGTAGATGCGCTGCAAAATCTGGGATATCGCATAAGAGCACGGTATGCATTATTATACTGGACTCTTATGGTGTCAAAGGACTTTCTTGTATAGTTAACCCATAGTTGGCAGGTGTACATGCCCAGGCAAAAAGTTTTGAAAAGAATGTCCTTGACATCCCGGCTGCAGCGCGCAAACCTTCGAGCCAGCATATTCCCTCGCACAGATAGGCATCTCCGCTCACGTTCCATGTCTAAGTCGTCCGTCAGTTGTTCCGTCAGCCAATGTCCCAAATACTTAAAGCGGTTCACTACTGAAATCTGTCCACCGTTCAAATAAACACTAGGCACTTTCTCTGGACCTTTTCCCGATCTGAATATCATAACCTCTGTCTTTGAGACATTATACTTCAGCCCGTGAGCAGCGGCAAGAACCTGAAGGCCTTAAGACCTGAAGGCGTAACAAACAAACAAACAAATAAACAAACAAACGGACTTTCGCATTTATAATATTAGTAAGGATGTGATAGGTACATTAGTGTTTTTCTAGATCTAGAGCGCTGCTATATTCCACTAAAGTCAAACATTAAGTAGCCTTCTAATAAGTACATTCGTCGTGGACTGATGCGTAGTCGGAAACACAAACAAGGATCACTTATTCATACAATAAACCATCCATAAACGATCACCACAGAACTAGCTCAAATGAATAATATCTGAGAGAATGTGGACGCGGCCAGGTGGATCATACTTCGGAAATGACGTCACCCACAACGCACGCCCGCCATCATTAATTCAAGATGCCTGGAAACAAAGAAAAAGCCTAATGTAATCGATTTGTTGCTCAGTCACTGAAGCAATTAATTTGTTTTTCAAATAAAACTTTGAATCTTTAAAATACTTAACATCAACTTTTTAAACGGCTAAGCGGAAAAGTCTATCAACGAAACATAAAGTTTGTTTCTCACAAAAAGTTATGTAAATCCTTATTTACCTAGTTATTTATTCCATTTTTTTGTAAATAGCACGTACTTAAATAGAATAAGTACTTACCGATATTATTTTGATTTCTATTTTCCGTAAGATCCAAAATGTTCTTTATGTTCTAAGTCCATAATTCATCCTTTTCATGAAAGTTATTTTTCAGATTTTTTAAAATTTCATAACTTCGGCAGTAAGATTTTTTTCACACCACATGCTCGACAATGCCGAATTATATGTCATGTAAACCTTACCGAAAGCAAGACATTATATCTCTTGGCTTTAGCCGGGTTATAATGTTATATTATAACCCGCTGGTCAATAATGTGATTTTCACTTTCATAATTCTTATTGCTATGTACATAAAGTCTAATTTCACTAAACAGAATGTGTCCTCAGCGGGCGCGGCCAACTCGATTTTCGAAGACCGTGGCCGTGGCCCACTAGATTCGCATGAGACGTTTGTTTGTCAAATCGAGTAGGCCACGCCAGCTGAAAGAAGTTGCTATAGCCGTAGCTAGTAGTACTACTAGCTTTAGAAGATTCTATAAATATTTCAAAGAAAAAATAAAAAATTTCAAGTGATGAAAGTATTTTGTCTCCAGAAGCTATTAAATTAGATGCCATAGGCATTGTCAATAATCTACTCCCAGAAAAGTCAAAGGAAAAATACCTGAAAGCCTATAAAGATTTTGACACATGGAAAACTAAATAAACTCTAGCTCAACCTCGATAAATGTACCAAATAAAAATAAAACGTTATCTTTCCATAATTGGACTAATGTCTCCAATATCAATTTGCACTTTTAATATGCTGTAATAAACACTATCTACTAAGCCTGGTTTTTTATTGTCTCGCATAAAGTGAGAAAAGTAGAGTATACACCACCGGGATAAAACTGTTTTTTTCTTGGGCGCTTGAATCCCTCACTGCACTCAGGACTCAATCTTAATTCCCTCGCTTTGCTCGGGAATTAACTTATAACACCCTCGCTGCGCTCGGGAGTTAAATTTGGAGTCCTTCGTTACGTTCAGGATTCAATGTAGCGCCCGTGACATAAAACAGTGCTTTATCCCCTTGGTGTATAATCTACTATAACATTTCCGATAGGTATTGTGTTTTTATAAAATAAAATGCACTTAGCGCCTAAGTTATACCACATTAAGTGTGGTATAACATAAGGTACCTATTAAGTACAAAAAAATGTATATAGTAAGTAATAGAAAATATTATTAATAATGTGAAATAATCTCGTTCTATATTTCTACATAGTACCTACCTACTTACTTAAATTTTATAGCAATTTGCACTTCCATGATGTTATAATAAATCGAGTCTTTTCCCCTCTCAAATCTCGAACCGAACATAACAATTTCAATTCTTTAATTCTCAATCAACTCAAACGTACGTCAATTGAACTAGCACTTCGGTGCCTCCGGTACATTCCAAGTACGCTTGCACTCAAATAGTTGACTCAACCTATCGACTACGCCTCTATTCTTATTGAAATAAGGCTCACAACCATTGCTTGTTTTGTACAGTGTGTTCATGAACATAATCTTACTAATAAGTCGATGAACACTCTCGAAGGTGTTGCGTTAAAAACCTTGATTTATACGTGATACGCTTGATATGTGAATGATAAGTAATGTCATTATTATTGAGTAATGCTCAATAACCATAATATCAACATATTATTATATTACGTGTTTGGCAGTATCTAGGTCACTATTTAAATCAAAAAACGTATTCTAATTAAGTTGTTCTCTCTCAAAGTAAAAAATAATTATGTTTTCAACAAGTTTTCTCCCCTTATTTAAATCAATTATTTAATTAATTATTAAATCTCCATAATTAATAGTTTTAATCATAAAAAATATGAAATTTGATTACCTAACACTGTTCTAATAACAAATATAAATAAGTAATACTTCTACACTGAGAAAAACGGGCTACTTAAAATTGGCAAATTTGTAATGCACTGGCAGCCAGATACGTATAATGTGCTTTTCACATGAAATAAATAAGAGCCATACTTATAATGAGCCGACACCATGTCCAGTAAGTATGCGGCATAATGCCCTGTAAAGACAATGTAAACGAGTTACTTGTAATGAGGCCGAATCCTTAATACGTAAGCCGCATCATGAAATTACTGTGCCCGCACTGTTAACGTTTACGTATGCGGTTTAATGATGCCGCATATGTATTAACGGAGCAGCATACGTAATTTACTTAACCCGCAACAGGAAATATATATGCGCTATACGTACGAAGTTATACAGCCGCATTATTTCAGTATCCAGGCTCTTTACAACAGTAACTGGTTGCCAAATCATTGTACTGACTCCGTCTCATTAAGTAATGGTCCGGGTTACGTACATAATGTACGAGCAGGGTCGGAGATATGCCGATACATTTTACGTACACGGGATAATTAATAATGTCTCCGCCTACATAAACATTTACGTATCCTGGCTCATTTTACGAACTCCGTTTACTTACTGGCAGTGTTCGGTACATAGAATCTTTATGACGTCAGCCGCATCATGAAATTACTGTGGCGCACTCTTTACAGTTACGTATGCGGCTTAATGATTCTGCACGGAGCAGCATACGTAATTTACTTTACCCGTAACATGAAATATGTATGCGCTATACGTACGAAGTTATACAGTCGCATTATTTCAGTATCCAGGCTCTTTTTAACAGTAACTGGTTGCCAAATCATTGTACTGACTCTGTCTCATTAAGTAATGGTCCCGGTTACGTACATAATGTACAAGCAGGGTCGGAGATATGCCGATACATTTTACGTACACGGGATAATTAATAATGTCTCCGTCTACATCATCAGTTTTTATGTATCCTGGCTCATTTTACGAACTCCGTTTACTTACCGACTGTGTTTGGTACGTAGAATCGTTATGACGTCAGCCGCATCATTAAATTACTGTTGCGCACTCTTTACAGTTACGTATGCGGCTTAATGATTCTGCACGGAGCAGCATACGTAATTTACTTTACCCGTAACATGAAATATGTATGCGCTATACGTACGAATAGTTATACAGCTGCATTATTTCAGTATCCAGGCTCTTTATAACAGTAACTGGTTGGCAAATCATTGTACTGTCCCTGTCACATTAAGTAATGGTCCCGGTTACGTACATAATGTACGAGCAGGGTCGGAGGTATGCCGATACATTTTACGTACACGGAATAATTAATAATGTCTCCGTCTACATCATCAGTTTTTACGTATCCTGGCTCATTTTACGAACTCCGTTTACTTACCGACAGTGTTTGGTACGTAGAATCTTTATGACGTCAGCCGCATCATTAAATTACTGTTGCGCACTCTTTACAGTTACGTATGCGGCTTAATGATTCTGCACGGAGCAGCATACGTAATTTACTTTACCCGTAACATGAAATATGTATGCGCTATACGTACGAATAGTTATACAGCTGCATTATTTCAGTATCCAGGCTCTTTATAACAGTAACTGGTTGCCAAATCATTGTACTGTCCCTGTCACATTAAGTAATGGTCCCGGTTACGTACATAATGTACGAGCAGGGTCGGAGTTATGCCGATACATTTTACGTACACGGGATAATTAATAATGTCTCCGTCTACATCATCAGTTTTTACGTATCCTGGCTCATTTTACGAACTCCGTTTACTTACCGACTGTGTTTGGTACGTAGAATCTTTATGACGTCAGCCGCATCATTAAATTACTGTGGCGCATTCTTTACAGTTACGTATGCGGCTTAATGATTCTGCACGGAGCAGCATACGTAATTTACTTAACCCGTAACATAAAATATGTATGCGCCATACGTACGAATAGTTATACAGCTGCATTATTTCAGTATCCAGGCTCTTTATAACAGTAACTGGTTGCCAAATCATTGTACTGTCCCTGTCACATTAAGTAATGGTCCCGGTTACGTACATAATGTACGAGCAGGGTCGGAGGTATGCCGATACATTTTACGTACACGGGATAATTAATAAAGTATCCGTCTACATCATCAGTTTTTACGTATCCTGGCTCATTTTACGAACTCCGTTTACTTACTGACTGTTTTCGGTACGTAGAATCTTTATGACGTCAGCCGCATCATTAAATTACTGTGGCACACTCTTTACATTAACGTATGCGGTTTAATGATATTAAACCGATTTTTGTTTTTCGGCCGATTTCATTAAACTTGGTTTTTGGTATTATTTTAACAAGGAAATAACAAGGCAATGTTAAAAATAATAAAAATATCTAAGATGGCGGCCAACTTTTTTTGTTTTTGGGCCGATTTACATGAAACATGGTTTTCGGAATTATTTAAACGAGAAAACAGCAACGCAATGTTGAAAATATTGCAAAGTCCAATATGGCTGTTAACTTTTTTGTTTGTGAGCCGATTTCGATGAAACTCCGTCTTTTGGTACTATTTTTACAGAAAACAGTAACGCAATAATAAAAAAATAAAAAATAGATGGCAGCCCACAGTTTGTTTTTGGGCCGATTTTGATGAAACTCGATTTTTGATACTATTATACAAAAAAAACAGCTTGGGAAAAAAGGGATCGTTTTCGTGTTATTTGGTTAAAAAAACAAATAAAGAATTTGGCTGTCATCTTAGGTGTTTTAATATTTTAAACATTGCATTGCTGTTTACTTGTAAAATAGTACCTAAAACCAAGTTTCATCGAAATCAGCCAAGAAACAAAAAAGTTGGCCACCATCTTGGATTTTTTTATATTTTTAACATTGCGTTAATATTGCCTTGTTAAAATAACACCATAAACCAAGTTTCATCGAAATCGGCCCAGAAACAAAAAAGTTGGCCACAATCTTGGATTTTTTTATATTTTTAACATTGCGTTGTTATTGCCTTGTTAAAATAACACCATAAACCAAGTTATATCTAAATCGGCCGATAGACAAAAAAGTTGGTCGACATCTTAAATTTTTTTATATTTTTAACATTGCGTTGTTATTGCCTTGTTAAAATAACACCATAAACTAAGTTTCATCGAAATCGGCCCAGAAACAAAAAAGTTGGCTGCCATCTTGGATTTTTTTATATTTTTAACATTGCGTTGTTATTGCCTTGTTAAAATAACACCATAAACCAAGTTTCATCGAAATCGGCCCAGAAACAAAAAAGTTGGCTGCCATCTTGGATTTTTTATATTTTTAACATTGCGTTGTTATTGCCTTGTTAAAATAAGACCATAAACCAAGTTTTATCGAAATCGGCCCAGAAACAAAAAAGTTGGCCGCCATCTTGGATTTTTTTATATTTTTAACATTGCGTTAATATTGCCTTGTTAAAATAACACCATAAACCAAGTTTCATCGAAATCGGCCCAGAAACAAAAAAGTTGGCCACAATCTTGGATTTTTTTATATTTTTAACATTGCGTTGTTATTGCCTTGTTAAAATAACACCATAAACCAAGTTATATCTAAATCGGCCGATAGACAAAAAAGTTGGTCGCCATCTTAATTTTTTTTATATTTTTAACATTGCGTTGTTATTGCCTTGTTAAAATAACACCATAAACCAAGTTTCATCGAAATCAGCCCAGAAACAAAAAAGTTGACTGCCATCTTGGATTTATTTATATTTTTAACATTGCGTTAATATTGCCTTGTTAAAATAACACCATAAACCAAGTTTTATCGAAATCAGCCCAGAAACAAAAAAGTTGGCCGCCATCTTGGATTTTTTATATTTTTAACATTGCGTTAATATTGCCTTGTTAAAATAACACCATGAACCAAGTTTCATCGAAATCGGCCCAGAAACAAAAAAGTTGCCCGCCATCTTGGATTTTTTTATATTTTTAACATTGCGTTGTTATTGCCTTGTTAAAATAACACCATAAACCAAGTTATATCTAAATCGGCCGATAGACAAAAAAGTTGGTCGCCATCTTAATTTTTTTATATTTTTAACATTGCGTTGTTATTGCCTTGTTAAAATAACACTATAAACCAAGTTTCATCGAAATCAGCCCAGAAACAAAAAAGTTGACTGCCATCTTGGATTTATTTATATTTTTAACAATGCGTTAATATTGCCTTGTTAAAATAACACCATAAACCAAGTTTTATCGAAATCAGCCCAGAAACAAAAAAGTTGGCCGCCATCTTGGATTTTTTATATTTTTAACATTGCGTTAATATTGCCTTGTTAAAATAACACCATGAACCAAGTTTCATCGAAATCGGCCCAGAAACAAAAAAGTTGCCCGCCATCTTGGATTTTTTTATATTTTTAACATTGCGTTGTTATTGCCTTGTGCAAATAACACCATAAACCAAGTTATATCTAAATCGGCCGATAGACAAAAAAGTTGGTCGCCATCTTATTTTTTTTTTATATTTTTAACATTGCGTTGTTATTGCCTTGTTAAAAAAACACCATAAACCAAGTTATATCTAAATCGGCCGATAGACAAAAAAGTTGGTCGCCATCTTAATTTTTTTTATATTTTTAACATTGCGTTGTTATTGCCTTGTTAAAATAACACCATAAACCAAGTTTTATCGAAATCAGCCCAGAAACAAAAAAGTTGGCCGCCATCTTAGATTTTTTATATTTTTAACATTGCGTTAATATTGCCTTGTTAAAATAACACCATGAACCAAGTTTCATCGAAATCGGCCCAGAAACAAAAAAGTTGCCTGCCATCTTGGATTTTTTTATATTTTTAACATTGCGTTAATATTGTCTTGTTAAAATAACACCATAAACCAAGTTTTGTCGAAATCAGCCCAGAAACAAAAAAGTTGGCCGCCATCTTGGATTTTTTATATTTTTAACATTGCGTTAATATTGCCCTGTTAAAATAACACCATAAACCAAGTTTCATCGAAATCGGCCCAGAAACAAAAAAGTTGGCCGCCATCTTGGATTTTTTTATATTTTTAACATTGCGTTAATATTGCCTTGTTAAAATAACACCATAAACCAAGTTTCATCGAAATCGGCCCAGAAACAAAAAAGTTGGCCACAATCTTGGATTTTTTTATATTTTTAACATTGCGTTGTTATTGCCTTTTTAAAATAACACCATAAACCAAGTTATATCTAAATCGGCCAATAGACAAAAAAGTTGGTCGCCATCTTAATTTTTTTTATATTTTTAACATTGCGTTGTTATTGCCTTGGTGTGGCGTGTAAATAGCCCACCATGAGGTGGCTTCCACCGGTATAATGTTTGAACCCGATGTCGGGTATGAGGTAACAAAGGTCGCCTAAACTACGCCCACTTACCTCCAGGATCATGAAGAGCAGTTCAGCATCGCGATGCTTGGCGCGCAATTACGGCGCTCTCAAAATAAATATTCCTGTTTTTCTTTTATTCACTTTTTCAAAAACAGCACAAATAAAATCCGTTCACAGGGAAAAAGTCACACATTGACAAGGGCGTTCTTTTTTCACCCAATGCAAGACCATAGATAAAGAACAAATGGCCAGCACATCTTGCGGGCATAGATGGCATGATCCCACAGAATAATGAGCGCAAAGGTTCCCAACGACACCTCATACACATTTCATTCATAAAATAATTACAGAATAAAAATAATCCTTATGTGCCTAACCATGCTCCCCGCCTTGGAAGTTCGCAGAAGTTTCAAAACAAAAATAAATTACAAACATAATCATGGCAACATAACATAGCATGCACGCAGTTTATATTAAGGCTAACAGAATGGCCAAGCTTCATGGCTAAGTCCTAAACAAACTAAATTACAACTAAATATAAGATGCAGAAAATTATTTGACAACATCACAATATCAACATTTGACAACAATATGAGTAGGTATAAGATATAATTTTACAATAGGACGCTTAAAGATCCCGAAACTAGTTTTCACCGTCGCTACTCGAATAATTCCGCCCGACCCAGGATGAATCTCCGTAATTACACCTAAAGGCCAGTTCAAGGAAGTGGATACTCTGCACTGAAAGTACCACAAATTTCTCGGCAGTCATAATATTATTGACTACTCCAGAAGAAGGCGAGATTATTTTAATAAATCGGAGGACGTACACAACAATCCGTAAAAGTTTATCCCACCCGGATATACGCTGAGCCAATTCCATCAGAGCCGGGGGTTCACACTGAACCGTTGCAGTCAGCACAGTAACTTTGTGCTCAGGCAACTCGGCAGTTATGGTAGGTGAAAAGGCTTTCATAGGCCAATTTGACGGAGGGCTACGAATCCATGATGGGCCGTTCCACCATAAATCATGTGAAGCGAGTTGGGAGGGAAGCATCCCCCGGGAAAGACAATCACTTGGATTCTCACTTCCTGCCACATGATAAAAGTGTTCAGGAGGCAGATTCTCTTGACATTGAGCGACGCGGTTACTTACAAACACCGACCAACGATGCGGTGAAGAATGAATCCACGAAAGCGCAATAGTCGAATCAGAGAAAGCATACGTTCCCGCAATGGGTACACGCGCTTGATAAGACTCTTGAACTGTCCGTATTAGTTTGGACATCAAGACGGCAGCACATAATTCCAAACGTGCCAGTGTGGTCACTTTAGTGGGTGAAACCTTTGACTTCGCACAAAGTAATCTGACAGTAATATTGCCCACGGAGTCAGTGGTGTGTAAATATAAGACACAACCATAACCGTTCATACTCGCATCACAAAACGCCACAATAAGTACCGTACGATCGTTAAAGACACCTATATGACGTGGGATTTTCAAAAATGAGATGAGAGGAAATTCCTGCATAAGCGCCGAGAATTTTCGTATAACACTCTCAGGGGGAGAATCATCCCAATCTATGTTGCATAACCATAGCTCTTTAATAAGCAGCTTGGCGTACAAAATTACAGGGGCCATCAAACCGAGGACATCAAACAAACGAGCAACCACAGAGAGTATATTCCGTTTTGTACATTTCTCTTGGACGTAAGCAGTCGTAAAGAAGAAGTTGTCATCGGCTGGTTCCCACGAAAGGCCTAACACCTTCAAGGTATGGTTAGAACCATCATTCAAATCCACTGCACTGCGGTGGGAGTCGGGAAGGTTTTCCAGGACTACATGAGCATTACTTGTCCATTTGACCAGGTCAAAGGCACCGGCCTTGAACAGCGAGATTAATTCTCGAGACAGACGCACGGCGCTGACTTCATCCGCAATAGAATAAACTAGATCATCCATGTACAACCTAGACTCTGCCACCTCAGCAGCTTCCGGGTAATGTGATCTCATGTCATCAGCCAGCTGACGAACAGTTCGCATTGCTAAGTATGGGCTTGATTTGAGACCAAAGGGGACCCGATTAAATTGAAAGGTTCGTATGACTTCGTTCTCCGAAAAACGAAATAAAATCCTAATATATTTACGGTGTTCATACGGAACCAAAATCTGTAAATACATCTGTTTAACATCAGCAGTCATAGCGACTGGGAAAAGACGAAAGCCAAGCAAAAGCAGAAATAAATCGGCTTGCAAATTAGGGCCAATATGAAGGACATCA
The DNA here is from genome assembly GCA_928269145.1 of Agriphila tristella. Taxonomy (NCBI): domain Eukaryota; kingdom Metazoa; phylum Arthropoda; class Insecta; order Lepidoptera; family Crambidae; genus Agriphila; species Agriphila tristella. The sequence goes on from OV743431.1 coordinate 39,402,492, forward strand.
TTTAGTGACAACCCTGTATGCGTTCTCGCACTAGCATCGAGCACGATCCGAGGCATGGGCTTACTCGGATGGGTGACAGCGTGATGCGGGATGTAGTATCCTTCCTCCGTCACCTCGGATTCAGGAACTTCAGACAAATAGCCCTTTTCAATATATTCACCGATAACACTATTATATTTATCTCGTAAATGTGGTGACTGTTTAAATCTCCGCTCCAAAGCCATAAATCGCCTTTGGGCAGCAGTGCGAGAGTTACCCAATTCCTTCGGGTTCTTGCAGAATGGTAAAGCAACCGAGTACCTACCACCCTCCCCCCGGGTGACCGACGAAACAAACAAATTTTCACATTCCGTCTCCTCCGGACTCAAAAACTTCATGTTAGGTAATTCTTCTAATTGCCAAAACTTCTGCACCATATCATTAAGTGAAAGTGCGCAGAGCGACGTAGAAGTATTAATAAGAACATCACTTGGGAAATCACCCATCAGCACGTAACCGAACGCGGTCAGCAAAGCAGGAGGCGCACTGGTACCAGATATGACCCTATTTCCTAAATAAATGTATGGAAACAGCTGAGCACCCAGAACGACATCCACCGACCCGGGAACGTTCCATGTCAGATCGGCGAGGGGAATCCCTTTCAAATAACCCATATCACCCGTGTCCACATAATAAGCAGGCAGCTGATCGGTGATACAGTCGATCACTAAAGCATGTATAGTGTACTTATTATCCGTATAAACACGGGACTCAATATCCAAATAAACGTATCCTAAAATCGGCTGAGACGCTAAACCAATTCCTTTGACAAAAGAGTTACTCAGTGGAATTATTGGTAAATTAAGCGATTTACAACAGTCCATAGTAATTAAATTATTTTGCGAACCGTTGTCTATCAAACAGCGGATAATTCTCCTATTATTGCAATTTTTTATTTTAGCATAAACTTGAGCTGTCGATAGTAAAATCGTAGAGTTTGGTCTCACTTCCGCACTTAAAGACAAGGAAGGGGTAGCCGGGGTACCTAAAATAGTCGGGGTACCCGAACTAGGTGGGGTACCCAAACTAACTGGAGTACCCAAAACCGAAGGGGTCCCCATAATAGATGGGGTACCCGATGGGGTGTTCAAAACACACGGGTTTGATCCTACGCCGGGTGCGGAGAGAGGCGACGCTGTCGGCAGCGAGGCGACGGACGGCACCGACGACGGTAAATAAGGCAACGACCCTTCAATGGTAGGTACTTGCGACGTATGAGCGTAAGTATTTTTCCGACCATTATTACTCTTGGTATCGAAGTGTAAGAGGGTATGATGACGTTTTTTGCATAATTCGCAAACAACCGTCGACCTACATGACGTTACGGTATGCGACCCACTAAGACAACTTACGCAACCCTGTTTCGATTTAATAAAATCAAATCGGGCCTGGGGTGATCTCAAACTTTTAAACTGTGAACAAGCATTAATTGAATGATCACTTTTATTGCAAAAAATACACGACTTCCCCGACGTGTCATTACTCGCGACAAACGACTTGTAAGTATTAGGACGGGCTGCCGCGGTCACGACCGACGATGACGCTTTATTAACACCACCGCTCGAAGACCGTGACGAGTATGAAACATTAGACCGTTCTAAGATTTTAACTTGATCTTGCACGAAAGAGATTAATTCGCTATAAGAAGGAATGTCCTTATGACGCACAGATAATTCGAACGCTTGAACAGTTTGAACATCGATCTTCCTTAGAGCACAATGCAAAAGTATAAAATCGGTCACATCACTAATATTCAGTTGTTTTAAGGCCAACACAGACGCTGAATATTTTTCAATAAAATAATCAAGACTAGCTGCCGTATTCGAACAACTTTTCGCATCGAGAATATTGTTAAGATAAAGTGTACCTAATGCACGGACATCTTGATATTTATTCACCAAGCTATCCCAAATAATATTATAGGTTTCACCCGAGGGTACAATACCCGCGGTAGCCTTAAGCGCGCCGTGAGTTAATTTCCCTACTAAATACTGCACGCGTTGCGAGTCAGACAGCTGTGTGTTATTGTGAATGTTGGACTTAAAAGATTCGTAAAATTTAGGCCAGTTTTCCGTTTTGCCGTCGAAGCTCGGCAGTTCAATCGAAGGAAGCTTAATGGTGCATCCAGGATTATGATCGCCGGAACTATTCGATGACGACGGCACAATTGATTGCGACGACTGAATAATGTTATTTCGAACGCGTTTTACAACAAAGTACAAATCTTCAAAAGCAGTCAAAGGCTGATAGTCAGGCAGAAATTTCGAATCCAACGTAAGCTTGCGGTCATTTATGTCATCAATTATAGACTCAAATTGCCTTCGCATTTCATCGATTATTTCAGACTGAGCCATGAAAGTCTCGTTATTTCGGGACGCAAAATTCGATACATTGTTCGCAAATCTATAAAGATCATTCATCCGCGAAAAAAGACGTTCCTTTTTTGCTATTAATAAGGTAAGCTGTTTATCAGGTAGTTCAATGACGGAATCAACCGAATCATCACTTGATTTCAACATTTTTATAAAGAAATTACGCTATTTAAATGCGAAAATAAATTAAAAGTAATGATGCTATTTCAATGCGAAAATAAATTAAATGAAATCACACGCTATTATAATGCGAAAATAAAATACTTAAATGAAATTACGCTATTACAATGCGAAATTAAACTAAAATAAATCACCCGCTATTTCAATGCGGGAATACCCTAAAAGAAATCACGCTATTACAATGCGAGATTTAAATTCGAGTAAAAATAATTTTATTCCGTAAAATTTTGTATCAATTACAAAATGGCGGAGTATGGCGGTAAGTACGTAGCAAATTCGCGAATTTTACCAATTAATACGTAATCATCTAGCGAACATCCAACGTACCAAAAAACTTAAAAGCTGGAGCATGGTATCCGCTCAAAGGACCAAAAGATGGAGTGACGTGTAAATAGCCCACCATGAGGTGGCTTCCACCGGTATAATGTTTGAACCCGATGTCGGGTATGAGGTAACAAAGGTCGCCTAAACTACGCCCACTTACCTCCAGGATCATGAAGAGCAGTTCAGCATCGCGATGCTTGGCGCGCAATTACGGCGCTCTCCAAATATTCCTGTTTTATTCACTTTTTCAAAAACAGCACAAATAAAATCCGTTCACAGGGAAAAAGTCACACATTGACAAGGGCGTTCTTTTTTCACCCAATGCAAGACCATAGATAAAGAACAAATGGCCAGCACATCTTGCGGGCATAGATGGCATGATCCCACAGAATAATGAGCGCAAAGGTTCCCAATGACACCTCATACACATTTCATTCATAAAATAATTACAGAATAAAAATAATCCTTATGTGCCTAACCATGCCTTGTTAAAATAACACCATAAACCAAGTTTCATCGAAATCAGCCCAGAAACAAAAAAGTTGGCCGCCATCTTGGATTTTTTATATTCTAAACATTGCGTTAATATTGCCTTGTTAAAATAACACCATGAACCAAGTTTCATCGAAATCGGCCCAGAAACAAAAAAGTTGCCCGCCATCTTGGATTTTTTATATTTTTAACATTGCGTTGTTATTGCCTTGTTAAAATAAAACCATAAACCAAGTTATATCTAAATCGGCCGATAGACAAAAAAGTTGGTCGCCATCTTAATTTTTTTTATATTTTTAACATTGCGTTGTTATTGCCTTGTTAAAATAACACCATAAACCAAGTTTCATCGAAATCAGCCCAGAAACAAAAAAGTTGACTGCCATCTTGGATTTATTTATATTTTTAACATTGCGTTAATATTGCCTTGTTAAAATAACACCATAAACCAAGTTTTATCGAAATCAGCCCAGAAACAAAAAAGTTGGCCGCCATCTTGGATTTTTTATATTTTTAACATTGCGTTAATATTGCCTTGATAAAATAACACCATGAACCAAGTTTCATCGAAATCGGCCCAGAAACAAAAAAGTTGCCCGCCATCTTCGATTTTTTTATATTTTTAACATTGCGTTGTTATTGCCTTGTTAAAATAACACCATAAACCAAGTTATATCTAAATCGGCCGATAGACAAAAAAGTTGGTCGCCATCTTATTTTTTTTATATTTTTAACATTGCGTTGTTATTGCCTTGTTAAAATAACACCATAAAGCAAGTTATATCTAAATCGGCCGATAGACAAAAAAGTTGGTCGCCATCTTAATTTTTTTTTTATTTTTAACATTGCGTTGTTATTGCCTTGTTAAAATAACACCATAAACCAAGTTTTATCGAAATCAGCCCAGAAACAAAAAAGTTGGCCGCCATCTTGGATTTTTAATATTTTTAACATTGCGTTAATATTGCCTTGTTAAAATAACACCATGAACCAAGTTTCATCTAAATCGGCCCAGAAACAAAAAAGTTGCCTGCCATCTTGGATTTTTTTTATTTTTAACATTGCGTTAATATTGTCTTGTTAAAATAACACCATAAACCAAGTTTTATCGAAATCAGCCCAGAAACAAAAAAGTTGGCCGCCATCTTGGATTTTTTATATTTTTAACATTGCGTTAATATTGCCTTGTTAAAATAACACCATAAACCAAGTTTTATCGAAATCAGCCCAGAAACAAAAAAGTTGGCCGCCATCTTGGATTTTTATATTTTTAACATTGCGTTAATATTGCCTTGTTAAAATAACACCATAAACCAAGTTTCATCGAAATCGGCCCAGAAACAAGAAAATTGGCCGCCATCTTGGATTTTCCAATATTTTGAACATTGCGTTATTATATCCTTGTCAAAATAGAACTATGAACGGAGTTTCATCGCAATCGGCTCAAAAACCAAAAAGTTGGCCGCCATCTTGGATTTTTTATATTTTTAACATTGCGTTGTTATTGCCTTGTTAAAATAACACCAAAAACCGGGTTTCATCGAAATCGGCCTACAAACAAAAAAGTTGACTGCCATTATGGATTTTTCAATATTTTCAACATTGCGTTGCTGTTTTCTCGTTAAATTAGTTCCATAAACCGTGTTTCATAGTAATCGGCCCACAAACAAGAAAATTGGCCGCCATTTTGGATTTTCCAATATTTTGAACATTGCGTTATTATATCCTTGTCAAAATAGAACTATGAACGGAGTTTCATCGAAATCGGCTCAAAAACCAAAAAGTTGGCCGCCATCTTGGATTTTCCAATATTTTGAACATTGCGTTATTATTTCCTTGTCAAAATAGAACTATGAACGGAGTTTCATCGAAATCGGCTCAAAAACTAAAAAGTTGGCCGCCATCTTGGATTTTTCATATTTTTAACATTGCGTTGTTATTGCCTTGTTAAAATAACACTATAAACCAAGTTTAATCAAAATCGACCAAAAAACAAAAAAGTTGGCCGCCATCTTGGATTTTTTTATATTTTTAACATTGCGTTGCTGTTTTCTTGTCAAAATTGTATCATAAACCGAGTTTCATCGAAATCGGCCCAAAAACAAAAAAGTTGGCCGCAATCTTGAATTTTTATATTTGTGTCATTGCGTTGCTGTTTTCTTGTCATAATTGTACCAAAAAACAAGTTTCATCGAAATCGGCTTACAAACAAAAAAGTAGGCTGCCATAATGGATTTTTCAATATTTTCAACATTGAGTTGCTGTTTTCTTGTCGAAATAGTACCAAAAAGCGAGTTTCATCAAAATCGGCCCACAAACAAAAAGTTGCCGCCATAACGGATTTTTCACTATTTTTAACATTGCGTTGCTGTTTTCTCGCTAAAATAGTTCCGAAAACCGTGTTTCATGGAAATCGGCCCACAAACAAGAAAATTGGCCGCCATCTTAGATTTTTCAATATTTTGAACATTGCGTTATTATTTCCTTGTCAAAATAGTACTATGAACGGAATTTCATCGAAATCGGCTCATAAACCACCAACTTGGCCGCTATCTTGGATATTTTTATATTTTTAACATTGCGTTGCTGTTTTCTTGTCAAATAGTATAAAAAATCGAGTTTCATCGAAATCGGCCCACAAACAAAAAAGTTGGCCGCCATCTTGAATTTTTTATATTTTTAACATTGCGTTGTTATTGCCTTGTTAAAATAACACCATTAACGAAGTTTCATCGAAATCGGCCGAAAAACAAAAAAGTTGGTCGCCATCTTGGATTTTTTATAATTTTATTATTGCGTTGCTGTTTCCTTGTCAAAATAGTAACAAAAACCGAGTTTCATCAAAATCGGCACACAAACAAAAAGTTAGCCGCCGTATTGGTTTATAACATTCTTAGTAGATATGTAGTTATATACCTACCTCGAATATAGATGTCCCGAAACACTTTCAATAGTCGCATTAGTTAAAAAGATATTCTGGCACCGGAAAAAACAGAGCCGCTATACTTAACTGTAGTGGCATACATTATACTGCAAGCCTTATACTTAAAATAAGTAACGAGCTACATTATAAATAACGCGGCTATTTATAATGAATCTGCTTACTTATTACCTAAAGAACGTCGTACCTACTGCGCATTTTACGCAAATTTGGGGTTGCCATCACAATTAAAGTTATGTTGTTTGGTGGTCATTCATTAGCTACTTCATAAGTTTATTAACCATGTTTGTGTTTGCTCTTTTTTTAGAACTAAGTGGGCAACCACTTTAGTTGTGTAAAAATATAAGCGAAACAAAATTAGTCTGTAAGATGCATCGGCTACTTTCTAACCTTACAATTTTGCATTATATTAGCCGAACGCTGTATTTATTTTGGATTACAAGAATCGATCGAAGATAAGTTACAGATAGGACATGACAGGCAGCCGCGCGTAGTAAGATTATAAAAAGTATCGAATCATCTAATAAGATTTAGTTAAATTATTTTCTGTCCTGCACTTGACTTAATTTGATTTTTTCTTGAGATAAGTTGATACTTGTCTTTGTGTGAAAAACAACTAATAAGCACACGAATCAAGAGAAAAATCGATGTAAATGTTATAACAAGAAATTCCACTTTTTGTTGAAAATCTGCGTGTTTTTAAGCACAGCTACCGCATTTTCATTTTGCTCATCTGGCAACACTGAAGCAAGCAGAGAGCGGCCGGCCGGCGCGGGCGGCAGTGATGCCAACTTGGGGGATTTTCCCCTAGATTTAGGGGGGGCAAGTGTCAAAAGGGGATTTTTTAGGGGCAGGAATATTTCAGGGTTTTTTTTAGGGGCTTCAAACAAAACCTTCGTACAATAGGAAATTCCATGTGAGTACTCGGATTTCATTGATTCAAAACTTTACAAACACGCAGCCTGTGAATTAGTAATTAGAAGCAGAGATTTGAGTTTGAGTTTGATTCTATAATACGAACCTTAATATGCAAGCGTTTTATTTGATTAGTCACGACCTACTTTATAATAAGAATTTAAACTTGGGGGTTTTTAGGGGAATTTTGAAAATTTCTTGGGGGAAGATTTTGGCAGTGGTTGGCAACACTGGCGGGCGGCCATTTGTGACAGCAGAGTTAGCACTCATTGCAGCGTTTTGAGACGCTTTTGTTTTCTTAGTTTTATACCTAGGTACAAAACTTGTTTAAGAGTGAGTATCGTGAATACAGTTATTTCGAAAAAACACTCGAGAACTTTTTTAAAATGCCGTCTTGTGCTTTTTATCTGTGCAGTGCAAATACAACATTTCACGTGTAAGTATTATTTAGAGTTTTCTCCATAGACTTATTATTATTATCATTGGTTTTCTCGTAGGTTTTTAAACGTGTTTGGCAAAGCATTTGTTTTATTGAAAAATCTGCATAATACTAATGACAAACAAGTTGAACAATGAAAAACCTTATCCATTGCTTGTTGGCTAAAGTCGTAAACTATAATGAAGAGACAGAAATTTTTTCTTATTGAAAACCGGGGGAGGAGAAAATATTTTCTTTTCTGTCGATCTTTTAAATCTATTTTTTTTTACATTTGAGCTCTAGCTTGTTTATTAGAGCATTCATACCTTAGAGCATTCAACCAAAGAATGCTGTACAAGATTCCACCACTCCATTATGTAATACCTAATTAAAGTATAAAACATTAGATCATGAACATCTTAGAACACGTAGACAACTAGAAAATTTGAACATGTACTTAGGCAATAACAAGTAGGTAGGTACGGTCGAGTCCATTAATATGTTGGCACTTTTGACAGTTCGTCAACCTTTATCCGCTCAGGCGATGGCACCGCGCGATAATTATGCCTTTGTAATAAAAGTCAATATCCTGCCAAACGTGCCAACATATTAATGAACTCGACTGTATCTACACGTAAGTACTTGTTGTATGGTTACCTACATAACAAGTTTGTGTTTGCATTTTTCAGTCAACCTTATTTAACTAAATTGAAACTGCCATTCTGCAAAACGATGAAGAATAAAAAAAAATATTCCAAAAATAGAATACTATAAAAATTGGCCACAACATCTTAAAGCGACCGGTGTCAATGTAAGTACGTACTTGTTTTTATACATCTTGTATTTAGGTAAAATATGAAAATGTTAACATAAAAACGTTTTCTTTGTGTTTTCTCTTGGAACTCTGCTGTGTACTTAATAATAAACCTTTAAATTATTATTCTAGAACCTTGAAATTAAGAACGCTGAGCTAAACAACTCAAAAAACTTAAACGCTGTATTGTACGCACAGACCATACAACAAGTACTGTGATTGTACGGGACATCGGATCGGTGATAATGAAAAAATATTCACAGATTTATTAAACTGCAGCTAATAACACTGTGAGTTATCATAACATTATTTTTTTACATTGTAATCATAACATTACACAACCTCGAAGTCATCTGATCCACGCCAACTATCACAGATGCCTGGCGCCTGGAATATCTGGGAAGTGGTGGGCAAATAATAATTACTAGTCAAATTCGAGTCGGGCTCGCACCGCGAAGGTACCAGTTAAGTATACCGGGTGTAGCAAGACACTTAACGAAGCCGAGGTCTACGTATTCTGCCCATCATCAGAACCATTTCTGTTTAAAATTATTGCAGGGAAACGATTTTAATGTTTGGTGTTAAAAAGCATTACCACACAAGGTAACTTTATAAAAGACCGCGCCTGCGAGTGAATGCTACAGAGCTGCGTGCGGCCGAGTTGAAAAGCAACGTTTGCGTGCTCATGAAATACATTGAGTGATAATATTTTGAAGCCATTGTTTGTTACGAAATACATAATATTTTGATAAATGTTTCTTTCTAAATGTTTCAAACATTAGGAAATAACGAATAAAATAAGATTTCATATTTTGAAAAAAAAAATTTTGACTTGACCTTCAATAACTTCGTAGCTATTGGTTTCCCAGGTATAGTCTAAAAGACAAAAATGAACCTGATGATGGGCGGAATGCGTGGACTTCGGCTTCGTTGAGTGTCTTGTTACACCCGTTTTGTTAATAGTGCCTTCCCTCAAGGGAAAAAAAATGCGCTTGATGAAACTAGCGGCATAGTTTAGTATGTTGTTAGGCATGGTATTCTGACTAAAAAACCATCGGGAGACAGTTCTTAACGGGGGGGGAGGGGGTTCATAACGGGTTATGACGTCATAAAAGTTGCTGTTGCCGCTTTCAGAATATGGCGTATACAACAGAAAGTATGTAATTTATAAGCTTGTGTGGGGTGTCATAAAAAGCAAAATTAAATGCGCTACAGTGTGGTTTTTCCTTTTGACCTTGTAAATGCTACATTTGCGAGAAATTTAAAGTTTTATTTTAAACATTGTAAATTTTGTAGGTACCTATCCGTCTAATATGACATGGTGAATGAGACAAACTTTGGTTAAATCATGAAAAAAATATAACAATAACCGATTAAAGTAAAAAGAACGAAAGTTTTTATAGGATTTTTTTATTACCTCGTAAGTCCTAGCGCACTTCATAAAGTACAAATTGACGCTAGTATTTCAGACCTGACAATTGAATTCTATAGCAAGACGTAACTACCTAATGTACTACGTAGAGTACAAATTCAAATCTCCCGTTTTCGACGAAGTTTTTTCTAGAATGGTAATATCGAGACAGCCATTTACTTCTGTAATCTATGGCCAACCTTGCCACCTTAAACCAGTACTGTCAACTGCCACTGTCAGTGTCATTTCTTTGAAAATGTCCACGCAGTCGGTTTCCAGGCCGATACGAGGTAAGTATAAGTAAATCCAGCTATATTAACGTAATCTTATGTTTATTTCATTGTTTTTAATTTAAAAGAGTAAATTTAAATAGTAATTAATACAAATAAAACAAAATTTAGTTGATAACTCCATATCACCCAAGTTAGATGATTGGTTGAAATAACTTGTACTGCATACAGTACGTTAAGTATTTCTTCCAATTTCATTTGGTATGTTAGATATTTACTTTTATTTATATACTTGTTACATTTCAGCTTTTGATGATGAGCATATTGCAAAACTTTTAAACAATTTCATTCACGATGATTTTGGTGGTGAAAAGGTGTTCATACCTGAATAAATCATCATCATTTACTCAGATGAAGACAAAAATGTTCAAGAAATCTAAATCAGGATATCTACTTAAATTAAGTTTATTAATCGACAGTGGGACTGTTAACTTTGTTAACTAACCGTACATACTTTTATATTTTAATTTTCTCTCTTTTAGTCTTACACCGATGTGTGTAAGTGAGCTTAAGAATTAAGGCTAAATTGTTAATAGTACTGTTTTTTACAAGTATTTTTATGAAAATTAGTTAATTATTGTTTATGTTTGATAGAAGATATGATTTTGTTGATAATAATAATAACTTTTAAATAAAAATGAAAAATGAATTTTGTTGTTTTCGTATTCAAAAACTATCAAAACCTAGTGTGCATCGTTCTGGCAGCGCCACGGTCTCCGATTTGCGTGAAAAAAATTCACCATGTAGGCCGACTTTTTCCCAGTCGGGAAAAAATACGTTTGATTTTTTCCCTCCACTGGATCCGAAGATATACGAGGTTTTTTGTGGCGCTGCCAGAACGACGTCGTTCTGACAGCGCCACGGCTATATCTCATTAATTACAAATGCTAGAATAAATCCGATTACATACAGATTTTTGGCTTTTTTTTCCATTTCACACAAGCTAACATGTATATGAATGTACATAACCCGTGAATGTCAACAGATTCAGGAGTAATCGTGGGTCATTTGTGGCGCTGCCAGAACGACGTCGTTCTGGCAGCGTCACGGCTGTATCACAGCAATTCGTTTTTTTTCCTGGAAACGGTGTGGGTATATATTTAATACCTTCGTCATAAGGCACGGCAAAAAACGAATTTCTACATTTCATCGTGGATTAAGGATTTTATAGGCTTTGAGAAATTCTAACCTCAAAAAAATTTTTTTTCGCTCTAACGCCTTTAATTGATGTATTAAATAACATTCGCGCATTCCCTTATCTTCCTATAAAGGGAAAAAAATAAACCACCATCGCAGCATTAGCCGTTCCAGAGAAATCATAGGTTTAGATTTGGTTCATACATTAGGCATCGTTCCCGCAGCGCCACACCCAGTACACCATGATCCAGGGCACCTGTCGCCAAACTGAGTATGCCAATATTTAGTACCACCATAGCGAACACGGAAAAAAATCTGATAACGTGTATAACACAGCTACTTTCCGAGAAATAAGCCATTGATTCAATATGCCATACAATTGGTACATTCGAGTAGAAAAGTTTTAAATTGCTTTTTAGTTTAGCATTTTAAGTATCGGATCCGGTGCCCAAAACCATTTTTTACTATACACGGTGTTTGGTAATAGCCTTATAAAGCCGAATATGGTACATTTAAATATTTTGTTTATTAATTTTTGTATAAAAAAACAGCTGATTTTTTTTCGCGATTTCAGTGTTGGTCCCATAGTAAAAGTTGTTCAGTTTGATGGCCTCTATCTACAATATTCGGCTTTATAAGACTATATTACCAAACACCCTGTAAAGATAAACTAAACGATCGTTCAGACAATGCTTGATAAGCTTGTAAACGGTAACTGTAACTGCTCAAACATCGCTTCTAGACTATAAGAAAGGCTTGCAGAAACATTTTTATTATAACGGTTAAACCGGTTTTATCGAATAATTGCGTTCCGGTGCGGAACGAAATAGAAGCGATACTTTAAACCTAAATAAACCGGTTTATTCCTTGGTCATCGCCCGGGCAGTCATATCATAGGGGATTCTCAGAAATCGTCAAAAAATCATTAGGGTCAATTCAAGTTGGGAGAGCGCAGCGAATTTTGGTACTTCGAAATTTTCTAAAAAATGCTAAAGACAATATGGATGATAAATTTTACAAAATGCGCCCCACGTTTTTAGGTTTAAAATTTCTGTAGGTAGGGTTATAAATGTGTACAGAAGAATTTATATTTTTCTTTTTAGTCCGTTTTAATGTTTTAATCCAATTTTTTTTTGTAATAATTTAGTCTGTTTTAAAAACGTGTTTTTTTAAAAAGATTTTTATATTTTTTTTAAAGAAGAAATAAAGAAAATTTCGAAGTACGAAAATTCGCTGCGCTCTCCCAACTTGAATTGACCCTTATGATTTTTTGACGATTTCTGAGAAACCCCTATGATATGACTGCCCGGGCGATGACCTAGGAATAAACCGGTTTATTTAGGTTTAAAGTATCGCTTCTATTTCGTTCCGCACCCGAACGCAATTTTTCGATAAAACCGGTTTAACCGTTATAATAAAAATGTTTCTGCAAGCCTTTCTTATAGTCTAGAAGCGATGTTTGAGCAGTTACAGTTACCGTTTACAAGCTTATCAAGCATTGTCTGAACGATCGTTTAGTTTATCTTTACAGGGTGTTTGGTAATATAGTCTTATAAAGCCGAATATTGTAGATAGAGGCCATCAAACTGAACAACTTTTACTATGGGACCAACTCTGAAATCGCGAAAAAAATCAGCTGTTTCATACAAAAATTAATAAACAAAATATTTAAATGTACCATATTCGGCTTTATAAGGCTATTACCAAACACCGTGTATAGTAAAAAATGGTTTTGGGCACCGGATCCGATACTTAAAATGCTAAAATAAAAAGCAATTTAAAACTTTTCTACTCGAATGTACCAATTGTATGGCATATTGAATCAATGGCTTATTTCTCGGAAAGTAGCTGTGTTATACACGTTATCAGACGTCATTTTTTTCCGTGTTCGCTATGGTGGTACTAAATATTGGCATACTCAGTTTGGCGACAGGTGCCCTGGATCATGGTGTACTGGGTGTGGCGCTGCGGGAACGATGCCTAATGTATGAACCAAATCTAAACCTATGATTTCTCTGGAACGGCTAATGCTGCGATGGTGGTTTATTTTTTTCCCTTTATAGGAAGATAAGGGAATGCGCGAATGTTATTTAATACATCAATTAAAGGCGTTAGAGCGAAAAAAAAATTTTTTTGAGGTTAGAATTTCTCGAAGCCTATAAAATTCTTAATCCACGATGAAATGTAGAAATTCGTTTTTTGCCGTGCCTTATGACGAAGGTATTAAATATATACCCACACCGTTTCCAGGAAAAAAAACGAATTGCTGAGATACAGCCGTGGCGCTGCCAGAACGACGTCGTTCTGGCAGCGCCACAAATGACCCACGATTACTCCTGAATCTGTTGACATTCACGGGTGGATGTTAGCTTGTGTGAAATGGAAAAAAAAGCCAAAAATCTGTATGTAATCGGATTTATTCTAGCATTTGTAATTAATGAGATATAGCCGTGGCGCTGCCAGAACGACGTCGTTCTGGCAGCGCCACAAAAAACCTCGTATATCTTCGGATCCAGTGGAGGGAAAAAATCAAACGTATTTTTCCCGACTGGGAAAAAGTCGGCCTACATGGTGATTTTTTTTCACGTAAATCGGAGACCGTGGCGCTGCCAGAACGATGGACACCAAAACCTAACATACTAAATTTAGTACAAAATATTTTTACTTTTTGCTTCAAAATATAGTCTGGAGCATATCAAACATACCAAAAAACATAAACAACCAGGTTCCACATCTAAATTCGCAGAAAATGAAACTTTTCTGTCTCGGTCTGAAGCACTAATTTTAGTTTGTACTTCATACAGTACGTCAGGTCGTTGGAACTACACATTTCAAAAACACAGGACTTACGACGATAGAACTTAAAATTCTCGCAAACTATGGTATTTACAAGATCAAATGAAATCAATCAATGTAAATGGTCAAATGTAAACGTGTAGGTATTTACTTACCTACCTTGTAAAAAAAAAATTTTTTATTTTTTTTTATGATTTGACCAATGTTTGTCACATTAATCATAAACGCCACTAATTGTAAACACCTCAATACACTGTTGTAAAATATTTGTCGGATAGGTAGGTACTATGGGCAACAGCGTTGATTAACCAGTTAGCAACAAAATTCGCGTGCAAGCGATTTTAACCTTAGCAGTGGTTAAGCGACGCTGTTGCCTATAGTTCCTACACAATTTACAATGTTTAAAATAAAACTTAAAATTTCTCGCAAACAGTAGATTTACATGGTCAAATGTAAAAACAATATTGTACCACATTTAATATCATTTTTTTTTTCATTTTTTTTTTTTCATTTCAATTTTAATTTTTAATTTCATTTCATTCACTTTGACGTTTGACAGCTCGACTGCTGTCATCTCAATCTGCCCTTGATGCGCTTCCTCTTGTTAACTCATCCCACCATACACATTTATGTGGTTTACGTGTGTATTACAGGTATTGTCTAAAGAAACATTAGTCTGGCTGAAAAATGAAATATCATGGAAATCTGGAAACCATGGAAATCTGTTGAAGAAAAGTGGGCAGAAACTGCCTAAACCGCATCCAATGTGGAAAAAGTGATATAGTGGATTACTTCAAGGATTTCCCAGCCTTGAAACAATCACAAGGCTATACCTTGGTAAGCATATACCGCAGTCCGCAGCCTTATCTTTGTAGTTTTTTTTATAAAAACGTACGCAATGACATATAAATGACAAAAGTTACTTATTCTTTTTTCAGCTAATGAACGATTTCAGTCGTCTGTATCTAGGAATGGAAAACAAATTATTTTCCTCTATCACCCTCAAAAAAGGGAGAAATTATAAAATATTATGCTTCATCAAAATTGCGAAAAAATAGAGACACGAGAACAAAAATAGCAAATATAATTGCACTGATTGACGGTAAGAATTTTTTCTCAAATATTAGTTCTTATTATTAAACCTTGATAGAAATAACTATACCTTGGTAAGCATATACCGCAGTCCGCAGCCTTATTTTTTTTTTTTTTTTACATAATCTTTGTGGTTTTTCTATAAAAACGTACGCAATGACATATAAATGACAAAAGTTACTTATTCTTTTTTCAGCTAATGAAGGATTTCAGTGGTCTGTATCCAGGAATGAAAAACAAATTATTTTCCTCTATCACCCTCAAAAAAGGGAGAAATTATAAAATATTATGCTTCATTAAAATTGCGAAAAAATAGAGACACGAGAACAAAAATAGCAAATAATTGCACTGATTAACGGTAAGATTTTTTTCTCAAATATTAGTTCTTACTATTAAACCTTGATAGAAATAACTTTACCTTGGTTAGCATATTATATCGCAGTCCGCAGCCTTATTTTTTACATAATCTTTGTAGTTTTTCTATAAAAACGTACGCAATGACATATAAATGACAAAAGTTACTTATTCTTTTTTCAGCTAATGAACGATTTCAGTCGTCTGTATCTAGGAATGGAAAACAAATTATTTTCCTCTATCACCCTCAAAAAAGGGAGAAATTATAAAATATTATGCTTCATCAAAATTGCGAAAAAATAGAGACACGAGAACAAAAATAGCAAATATAATTGCACTGATTGACGGTAAGAATTTTTTCTCAAATATTAGTTCTTATTATTAAACCTTGATAGAAATAACTATACCTTAGTAAGCATATACCGCAGTCCACAGCCTTATTTTTTACATAATCTTTGTAGTTTTTCTATAAAAACGTACGCAATGACATATAAATGACAAAAGTTACTTATTCTTTTTTCAGCCAATGAACGATTTCAGTCGTCTGTATCTAGGAATGGAAAACAAATTATTTTCCTCTATCACCCTCAAAAAAGGGAGAAATTATAAAATATTATGCTTCATCAAAATTGCGAAAAAATAGAGACACGAGAACAAAAATAGCAAATATAATTGCACTGATTGACGGTAAGAATTTTTTCTCAAATATTAGTTCTTATTATTAAATAGTTCAGGAAAGGAATGCTCAAAAAAGGGTATAGAGGGAAAGGCGTGGAACACAATTTTTGACTTCGTAACTTTGTTTGGACCTGTTAGGAGGTGAACATATCAAAAGTCCCCGCCCGTAGCCCCTATGCCGGGGGGGAGGGGGAGTTTTGAAGGTCCCATTTTTCGGTTTTTCACATATATCTCGAAAACTATACATTCCAGCGACATGAGTTTTTTCACAAAATGAATGCTGGTTAAATTTGCTACATGTTTAATTCAGTATTTTTTTTGATATCTTGTATAGTTTTCGAGATATTCACTATTAAAGTCTGTAATTTTATCTTTAATATATAAAAGAAGAAACTGATTGGTGACTGACATATCAACGCATAGCCCAAACCGCTGGGTCTAGAGACTCCAAATTTGGCACATAGGTTTCTAATGAGGTCTAGGGATGCACAAAGAAAGGATTTTTCAAAACTCACCCCCTAAAGGGTGAAACGGGGGTCCAAAGTTTGTATGAAAGTCCGTCAGTTTCGAAGCTAGGATCTTCAAATTTTGTGATTAGGCTGACGATAAAAAATTAATATATACGTGTCCCAGCGTTTTTGAAAATTTTACTCCCGAAGGGATGAAAAGGGGGATGAAGTTGTGTATAGAAAATCCTTCATTTTCGAAGTAAAAATAGCTAAATTTATAATTTTAGCATATGGATGCAAATCTAACTCGACGTATATCGTTATTGTTAGTATTTCAGCCATTATGCGGATGAAATGGGGGCGAATAAAACATCAATCAAAAAATATTATTTTTCCTAAATTACAGATATTCAGGAGCGGATATCTCAAAAACTATACAAGATATCGAAAATTTTTCCATTATAAATCTTGTCTCAAATTTAATCAGCTTTTATTTTATAAAAGAACTCATGTCGCTGGAATGCATAGTTTTCAAGATATATCTGAAAAACCGAAAAATGGGACATTCAAACACCCCCCTCCCCCCCGGCATAGGGGCTACGGTCGGGGACTTTTGATATGTTCTCCTCCTAACTGGTCCCAACAAAGTTACGAAGTCAAAAATTGTGTTCCAATCATTTCCCTCTACACCTTTTCATTTACTGGGCTATAAACCTTGATAGAAATAACTATACCTTGGTAAGCATATACCGCAGTCCGCAGCCTTATTTTTTACATAATCTTTGTGGTTTTTCTATAAAAACGTACGCAATGACATATAAATGACAAAAGTTACTTATTCTTTTTTCAGCTAATAAAGGATTTCAGTGGTCTGTATCCAGGAATGAAAAACAAATTATTTTCCTCTATCACCCTCAAAAAAGGGAGAAATTATGAAATATTATGCTTCTTTAAAATTGCGAAAAAATAGAGACACGAGAACAAAAATAGCAAATATAATTGCACGGCATTGCATATGATTGACGGTAAGAATTTTTTCTCAAATATTAGTTCTTATTATTAAACCTTCATAAAAATAAGTATTAAAAAATTAACCGAAACTTTTTTCTTTGAATACAGAAGATAAACCAGAGAAATCCTGCAATATTGCTTTGATGTTGCTGGCTTATGTCATCAACATTTCACTTGCACGGAATGCGACGGCTATATATCGCAAGCTGCTTCTGAATCCGACGTATCCAACAAGATCATTCAAAGAAAGCATAATGTTTCACGGGTACGCCAATTTGACGACCATGTAATTCTAGAATAGTATGATTAATTAAGCTTGTTGTGGTTTTTTTGTAACTAAGTATGTCTCAATTTTTGCGATTGAAAATAAATAATATGAATCTTTTATGTCTATTTCCTTTTAAGCATGTTAAGCTATAAAACTTGTACAGGGTTTGAGAACGGAATTTCTTCTGTTAATAACCTTGTAAAAGTTAAAAAATAAAAAATGTTGTATCATGGCTGTGTACACTAAATGTATAATGTATCGTGAAGTATGATTTTATCTAAATTACCAATTATTATATGCTTTTCACTTACAGGTCTGGACTTTGGTGCTATATCGGTGCAGCTGTTAAGTTTGCTTTAAAATTATTTTGCATAATAATAATAATAGCCGCACTAATATCGTACAAGTTCAACATAAGTAGATAAAGCCTGACCAGAGTTTAAAAAAACCCTGCAATGAGGACGCGACCTTTGTGATTTATTTATACGTAACTATTGCCAGTAAAAGAAATTAAATGTGAAAAATGCCGCATGCCGGTTTTTAAAACATCTGGTCAGCTTTAAAATGATACATCATTCTTTATCGTACCCGCACCAATATTTATAAGTAGATATCTACGTAACCAGTGCAGGTTTTACTACAAAGAAGCATAATGTTGTATAAAACTTATTAACTGTTATAGTAGAGGTATGAACGGGAAGTCGAAGCGTGGGCAGACCGCCATTCCTAAGATGTCAGGGCCTACCTCAACCAGATACGCCGCAACAAGGACGACATAGGAAAACCATGGGAGAAGCATATCTCCAGCATTGGACAAATATATATGCTGAGAAGACAAATAGAAGGTATGATACTAGTGTGGGACAATAAGGCACCATACCATTCACCATACGTATGTACCATGGGCAACAGCGACGCTTAACCACTGCTAAGGTCAAAATCGCTTGCACGCCGCGCCGTCACAACCATACGTTTAGTTCGTGTAGGGGCGATACGCGCGCACACGAATTTTGTTGCAAACTGGTTAAGCGTCGCTGTTGCCCATAGTACATAGATGGACGGCTATTAGACATACTTTATTTTTAGGGTTCCGTGCCTCAAAAAAAGGAAAAACGGAAACTTAAAAATCAATTGTGTCTAATTAGACTCACGCCCGAGTACATGCGATACTGTTGCGGGTATAAGGCATGATGCACTATTGCACTACGTGTTACGTATTGCACACTATGCCTTACGATAATTGCACCTGTATTTTCCTTATGTTGGCATGGTACAGTCAGTGTCATTCATATACATAAATACAGCCATTGAGTCAAAATATGTAAACACCAACCTTATTGTCAGTGACATAGAGGTGTGTAGATATTTTTGAGCTCTTGTTAACGTATATATATTTATGACGCTGGCCGTACATACATAGGTGTTCAGATAATTATTTTGAATATTAACCAATCAAAGTCAATTAAATTTTGTAAATATGGTCTAGAAAGTAATACCTAGGTCTGTGGTATTTTCATATTTTCATTAAAAACTCCCTGCAATATTTAAACTATACATTTTTACGAAAATGTAATAAACTATAGACCTAGATATTAGTTTCTCGATCGTGTCTACAAAATTTCATTGAATTTGGTTAATATTCATACTAATTATCTGAACACCTTTGTATGTACCATGCCAGCATAAGGAAAATACAGGTGCGAGTATCGTAAGGCATGGTGTGCCATACGTAACACGTATAGTGCACCATGTCTTACTATACCCGCAGCAGTATCGTACGTACGCTGGCGTGTTACATAAGTATGGTTCACCGTGCTTTACTGTTCCCGCACCAGTATCGTACGTATGCTGCCGTAGTATATACGCACGGTTCATCATGCCTTACTGTACCGGCAACGGTACCTTACCTCTACTACGACAGTTAATACGTCTGGCACATCATGCTTTACTGTGCCTGCCACAGTATCCTACCTATGCCGCCATGGTGCACACGTATGGCGCACCATGATTGACTGTGTCCGCCATAGTATCGTAAGTATGCCGCCGTGGTGCAAACGTATGGCTCACCATGCTTGACTGTGCCCGCTACAGTATCATACGTATGCCACCATGGTGCACACGTATGGTGCACCATGATTTACTGTGCCCGCCACAGTATCGTACGTACGCCGCCGCGGTGCACACGTATGGCTCACCATTATTTACTGTGCCCGCTACAGTATCGTACGGTTGTCGCCGTGGTACACACGTACGACTCACCGTGCTTTACTGTGTCTGCCACAGTATCGTACGTATGCCGCCGCGGTGCACACGTATGGCTCACCATTATTTACTGTGCCAGCTACAGTATCGTACATATGCCGTCGCGGTACACACGTACGGCTCACCGTGCTTTACTGTGTCTGCCACAGTATCGTACGTATGCCACCGCGGTGCACACGTATGGCTCACCATTATTTACTGTGCCCGCTACAGTATCATACGTATGCCGTCGCGGTACACACGTACGGCTCACCGTGCTTTACTGTGTCTGCCACAGTATCGTACGTATGCCGCCGCGGTGCACACGTATGGCTCACCATTATTTACTGTGCCCGCTACAGTATCATACGTATGCCGTCGCGGTACACACGTACGGCTCACCGTGCTTTACTGTGTCTGCCACAGTATCGTACGTATGCCGCCGCGGTGCACACGTATGGCTCACCATTATTTACTGTGCCGGCTACAGTATCGTACATATGCCGTCGCGGTACACACGTACGGCTCACCGTGCTTTACTGTGTCTGCCACAGTATCGTACGTATGCCACCGCGGTGCACACGTATGGCTCACCATTATTTACTGTGCCCGCTACAGTATCATACGTATGCCGTCGCGGTACACACGTACGGCTCACCGTGCTTTACTGTGTCTGCCACAGTATCGTACGTATGCCGCCGCGGTGCACACGTATGGCTCACCATTATTTACTGTGCCCGCTACAGTATCGTTCATATGCCGTCGCGGTACACACGTACGGCTCACCGTGCTTTACTGTGTCTGCCACAGTATCGTACGTATGCCGCCGCGGTGGACACGTATGGCTCACCATTATTTACTGTGCCCGCTACAGTATCGTACGTATGTCGCCGTGGTACACACGTACGGCTCACCGTGCTTTACTGAGCCCGCTACAGTATCGTACGTATGCCGCCGCGGTGCACACGTATGGCTCACCATTATTTACTGTGCCCGCTGCAGTATCGAACGTATGCCGCCGTGGTACACACGTACGGCTCACCGTGCTTTACTGTGTCTGCCACAGTATTGTACGTATGCCGCCGCGGTGCACACGTATAGCTCACCATTATTTACTGTGCCCGCTACAGTAACGTACGTAAGCCGCAGTCGTAGTTTCAGGAGTATTCAGTGCGACTTGCGCACTACGTATGTACGTAGCCGGATGTCGGGCTACGTACGTACGTACAAAAATCGACCACTCGTAAATTACGTAACCCGCTCCATGATGAGCGTCAGTATGCCGACTACGTATGACTGACTACTTACGCGTAATGTAGCGGGTTACACACGTCATAGTGGTCGATTTTTATCCTTATTTTACGTAGTGCGGCAGAGGAAATTTTTCTCAGTGTATAAGTACTTTTGTAAAATAAATACGGCAGCCAAGTTTTTCTTGGTACTTTGACCTTCAGAACATAAAATCGTGACTTCGTAACTTATAGCATGCAAAAAAGGTAGAACTTGATTTATACCTGTTTACCTAGCAAGAATCACTTCGCTGAAGCTTAAATTAACAGAAGGACTTAAGTTCTTATATAATTCAACAACATTTATTCTGAAACCTTTTACAATAAAGAATAAATTATCCTACCCAAAAACCATCAAGTAGTTTTTTGACAAAATATTTTCTAATTTTTCTAATGGTTTCTGTTATCTATCATGCGTTATACTTATATCACCAAATAATTCCATTCCTAAGTAGATACCTAATTACTTTTTAAAAACAGTTATTTAAACATGTTAGTGATAAAATCTTTAACATTATTAAAATGCACTTATGACTTAGTCATATTTGTTTTAACTAAGCAGTCCTAACAAAAGTATTAAAGAGTCGAACTAATTTTCCACCAAATTACCAATAATGGACCACCATTGAGACAATTGATGAAAACAGAATAATTATCGCCATTATGCCGAGTTCGTTTCCAATGTTAATTTTTTATATAACTCTGGTTGGTTTCCTAATTATTATTAGGTAGCGTTTTAGAGGCTCGTCTTCGATAAACGTGTAAATAATTAGTTGGCTCTTAGTTGATATTTAAGTGCTGACGAGTTATAAAACAGGTTTTAGAAAACAATTTTAATGGTCTCATTAGTTTTTTACTTGATTAAGAAAACTGTATCATGAATCATGACTAAATTTTTCGAATAAAAATACAGTTTGTTAAATCGACCTTCAATAGTTTTAGCAAAATGATAAAATGTTTAAGTAATTTTATTATTTTTATTTCTATTGCAATTACTTACCTATATTCAGCGATACGATGAGGGGATATTTTACAAAATTATATATATAACATACCTATAGAAAAAAATATTGTGTAAAATGTACAGTCTCTACATGCATAAGAAATTTATTGTGTTACTATTGTAACTTGCATGTGGATGTGTATAATACTAATTAATGATAAGTTTTAAGTACTTATAAATACATTAATTATATTAATATAATTGAGTTCTTTTATATATATTTTTTTCGATATTGCAAATGATCTCATTCTAAGTAATACTAATATTTAATGTATCACGTTACCTACGAATTAATTTAATCCTAATTTACATTAGCGATTTTGTATTATCTTAAGTTTTATTCATTTTCATCTATTAGAAAAATAATATGTTAATTGGGATATCACCACTCCATCACATTCAAATGTATTAATTGAACTGTATAATGCAAGAATAAAAAGCAGCCATAGTAAAAGAAATACATTCGAATATTCAAGATCGTTAAAAAATTGCATATCGTCGAGCATCGACTGAGAAGAATTCATTTCACAGAATGAGGAAATTCTGTTACCATTAAGTATAGGTAATATTTACAACAACAGGAAACAAGCAAAGCAACTGAGAAGCTTCATTGACCGTTATGGCGTTACTCACATTTTGAGTCACTGTAAAATTTCTTCATTCCCTCTAATAACTGCTATAACGTGTTTACGTGATATCTGTGTTTGCAAAATGTATTATACTTATTTGATATTACATAGTACTATAGGATCTGGTGGTATTATTACGAATTTACGCTCTTTAAAGGGAACTTACAAAAAATATTTCGCCTCGTTAGGTAGTTCGTAACGTAACCCTTACTTTTGGCGTCCTCTTGTCTACTGCGTTTTGGTTTTCAGTTTATATCTGAATTACTTTTCGTGGAATTCTTACATGGTTTGATTTGATGGTAGACTCTGTATTACACGAGGTCTGGCGCTTAGAGATAGTTTGTACCAACTTAAGCATATAAATAAGTACCTGTTTACAAAACAAAAAGTTACCATTGACGTTAAGTTAGATGAGGTACCTTCGACCCTATTGTAATAAAATACCTTTTCACTTCTCATGCTCGTAAAGTTCGTCTTTATGTTGGGTATAGGCTGCATAAAATCGCTTTTTATGTTCTAGTGCATAAAGTAAAATCTTCGTCTAAGTCTCAGACTTTAAGACAAAGGTCGTCAGGTAAACAGCCAAAACTTCATTGAATTAACTTGTTATTTCATTCTGTTTTTTCACTTTTTTTTATTTCTGAAAATGAGTATCATTTTTATTGAAAGACCTAGATATTTTTTTTTTTCAATTTTTGAATATGGTTATCAAATGAAAGGCCTTGATGAGCGAGCACATTCCAAAATTATATTTTTTAATAAAAAAATGAGTTTTTTTTTCAATTTTTGAATATGGGTATCAAATGAAAGGCCTTGATGAGGACATTCCAAAAATATATATTTTGTAACAAAAAATTGAGATTTTTTTTTTCAATTTTTGAATATGGGTATCAAATTGATACCCATCAAATGAAAGGCCTTGATGAGCATATTCCAAAATTGTATTTATTTTTATAAAAAAATGATATTTTGTCACAAAAAATTAAGAAAGAAAAAAAATATTTATTCAATTTTTGAATATGGGTATCAAATGAAAGGTCTTGATGAGCACATTTTAAAAATATATAATTTGTCATTAAAATTTGAGAAAAAATATTTTTTTTATTTTTACACTATTGTTGTTTAATTTCCTCACAATCGAAGTGAAAAGCAGAGTGTATAACTCGTACATAAAACCCATTTTACCCTCGACTTGACTATATACGTCTCGGGTAAAATGATGCGTTTTATGCACTTGTTGTACAATCTACTATTCTCACTCATGCTCTGAAATGTTTTCATTCCATTTGAAAAAGCGCGAATGCGGGGCGTTCCATATTTCCGTGGGGTTCTGGTTCATCACATTCTAATGGGAACTCTAATGGCTGCCAGTGGGAATGGGTCTGCTTCTGTCTGCTTGTATTAAGGGCGTCGTATAACTCGTATATAAAAGATCTGTTTTATATTGTCTGTATGTATGGCACTTCTTACTCAAAAAATATAATTCTTAATAGCTTACCTTGTTTTGATTTATTTAATTGCAATATTTTTACTTTCTATAGTCAGTAAAGACCTATGAAAAGCTTTTGGATATAAATTTTCAATTCGATGCCTTAACATAGGTAGTCTTAGTATGTCATGCTCTCTTTAATCATTTCTGCGGTGGTGTCGTATGAGGCTCAAATATGGTTGAGCGAAGAGATGGCTGGTTCATGCGTCATGTTCGGGAACTGGTGCTGCCAGTGGGAATGGGTCTGCTTCTGACTACCTATCTTAATGCATATTGAATTGTATGTTTTTCTTTTATTTTTATTTATTGTAACAGACTAGACTGAATAACAAGTTCAAACTTTGAATTTAGCTTAAAATCTGTAAATTGATTAAGAAATTTGAAACTCATTAAGAAATGAGCTAATTCAATAATGTTATTTATTTGTTAATCTTTGTTAATATAGGTATAAAGTTTGGAAACGATATACATATTTGTAAATATCGTTCCATCTGATTGATAAAGCTGACAAGTTTTTTGCGCCCATTTTTCTTGTCAGTTAAAAGACGTCATAATGGGTGGTAGGGTAAAAGAATTGACGATTTAAAAATGCTTATTATGTGAGCTTATATAAATAAAATATATTTCACTTTCACTTTCACTAAATTTGAAATGCAGTGCGAAAATGAAATTCAGTACATACTTCCCGCACTTGTGCGGGAAGTAAGTATTCCTTTAAATGGAAGAACTCATCAGCTTGAATTTTTTTTAAACTTTATGGTTGCGTGACTGGTCTTTTAACATGGCCGCACGAACCAATTTAAAAATCACATATTTACTAAGAAAATTGTGTTTCCTCGCATTTCGTGAGAAAAATATTATACAAGCCTTGTACTACTAATAACGAGTCTTTTCGTTTTTTAAATTTTTTATATGATTTCGAGCACAGAATATAGAAGAAATTCTATGTTCTGTGATTTCGAGGACAATAATTGCATCTTAAGGAATTTCAGTTTTAGGCATTTTGCTTTTAAGGCAAATTTCTTTTAAGGCAAATTAGTTTTTAGACATTGATATAAGGGTCCATGATAGGAAAACATGGTTTGCTTGGGCAGAAAACGTAAAGTTGCAGTCAAAAAAAAACATACCTATGACAAGCTAAAGAGATTATCTAACAGCTACAAGTTTAAATTGCGTACAAAACTCACAGATGATTGTAAAAAAACAGAATATCATCAAAAGCGCTTGTCGTGGGTCATATTTTTGGCGTAAATAATATTGGGAACGTATTGAATTCTACATCAAAATCCACTTTAAGGTACTTAAAAGTTGATCCAATCTATTTTTCAAGAAAGATATTTGCGCTAAAGATAATGATAAAAAAACAACGAAAAGCATCGAAAAAGTGCAGAAATGAGGTTATTTTAGTTAGAAAAAGACAGAGAAAAATGTTTCCGTATAACCGAGCCTTAAGGCATTTTGCTTCTTAGACATTTTACGTTTTAGAATTACTTTTTTATTTGATTGGTGTTCAGGACATGAGGCAGCAAAATACAAACCCGTTATGAGAATAGGAATCCTATTGTCTGTATCAAATATGTCAATAAACTTTTTACATTCAAATGATTGCCATTGATCTAATAGTCCTTAATGGTGCCTATCCCACGAGAAAAATCTCCCTATTTTCTCAGCCACGGTCAATGTACTGTATCAACATAGACTAACGTAGCTAGGGTTGCCAACCCTACTATATAATATAGTATCCTACTATATTGAAGGCTCGTCTACTATATTTTTTGAAAAAATATATAGTAGGCAAAACTACTATAATTTTCCAAGTGAAAGAATTACACAAAAGCAACAAAAAAAATATTACTTACTTATATGCACATAAGTACCTAATTGCATAATATTTTTTTGTGATTAAACACTGTTGTCTTTATGGTTGTTGATATGAAAATGTACTTTTAAGTATAAAAAATGCAACTTCTTAAAATCCTCCATACAAAACGGCAACCTACTATATTTTTTTGGACTTTTTCGCCACCTACTATATTTTTACACAAAAAATCTTGAAAATACTATATTTGATCCAAAAAAAGTTGGCAACCCTAAACGTAGCTCCCATAGAATTGTAGCAACAAAGCGAAAGGTGGGAATGTGAGTGGTCAAAGTTTTAAACAGTTGTATTAGATTTCAATATTGTTTTATATACCTAATGCTACGGTAAAATCATGAGAACCATCATTAATTATTTTTTTATCTTAAAACTAGCTTCCGCCCGCGACTTCGTCTGCGTGGATAGTATTTTGCCTATCCCTCGGGAACAGTTCCTTTTTTCGGGATGAAAGGTACCCTATGTCCTTTTCTGTACCCCTGACAACGTGTGTGTAAAATTTCATGATGATCGGTTCAGTAGTTAAGACGTGAAGGCGTAACAAACAAACAAACAAACAAACGGACTTTCGCATTTATAATATTAAAGTAAGGATATCAACATCTATCGGAATATTGTGAACTGAAAATAAATTTTACATTATATTTACTGCATTTATTTTTGACATAAATTTACAATTTATCGAAATTAAATTTCCAGTAATTTGTAATCCTGAAAACCAGATATTTTGTAAGTACTACTTAATGAAATGAGTCTTACAATAATTTCCCCGTCAATAGACCATTTCACAGGTTTCAGATAGTACATCTCCTAGGTTTATTTAAAAATAGAACAGAACATCTGTGAAAATATCTGACAATAATATCTGGAAGATATCCAAAAACTTGCCTAGTTTCTAAACTTTAATTTATAATTTTGCACTAAGGCGTCCAAAACATGTGAAACTAACCCTTAAATAAAAATTTCAATTTTTTTTTATTAATGATATGATTTTGCACCAAGTTTTCAGAGAGATTTCAGGAAAATCAAAATATTTCAGAACCTTACCTGTATTTCTAGTTCTGAGATATTTTAATTTCTCCGGCCGAGTCTGAAACTAATAATGCAAATCTCTTGAGGTTTTTTTTAATGCACAATGGGATAGTGCTAGCCTTCACCTTACCTGACATTAAGTGACGATAAAGCCGAAGGTGGAAGCGCGCTACACTCGGAATCCTCACTGAGGAACTGTCTATTCTACCTCTAACTGCCCGAACACAACAATTTTTAAAATTGTTGTTATGGCGTCAGACTGAATGTCTCTTAAGTATTCAGTTTTAACTAAACTAACGCCTACTTTTTCATTAGGTTCCAGTAAACTTAAAAAAAAACAAACAAAAAGGTACCTATATACATTTTTAACTAATGTACGGTAAAACATGAACTAGTAAAGATAATTCATATAATTAAAAAGATACTAGAAAACATCGATTCACCCGTAGCTTTTTTGCAAGTATTTTTTAAAATATATTAATTATCTTAATATAAAAATAGCATTGTGAATGCATTAAACCTAAAAGTTTAATAATGAACTAGTAAAGTTTAACTTATAGTCTCAATATATGAGGAAAAAAAATATTCATATTACGTTGTCGTGTCGCATAGTCTCGTCCGTCCGCAGTAGAGTCGCAGAGGTCACGCCCAGTATTGCGTGACTATGCCGGTCCAATACCGAAATAGGAATAGGACATAGCTTATACTATAGAATACTTAGTTAATTAATAAAACACAGGCCATCATGTATTCAAAGGGCAGACTTTAACTAGAATTGACGTTAGTTATACGGGGTCATTATGTATTCATCATCCAAATTTTGAGGATGTGTTCAGCCCATGAAACTGAACAACTTTCTCTAAGGAACCCATGGCCAAATATGTAAAAAAAATCGGCTATCCATACAAATCAAAGAGATCACGTGATAAAAATGGAATAACCAAAATTTTGTGGCAAAATTCGACACAATATGTTTCTTAGAGAAAGTTGCTTATTAGTTTCATGGACTGGACACATCCTTGGGATGATAAGTTCCCAATATAATGAATCAAAAGTAGTCTAAAACTGCGCATTTTGTGGTCCGTCAATTATAAATGATTCGATTATATTTTGTGGCATTTTTTTTTCTCGCTTCTATGCCTCTCGTACTTCCATACCGCATACTACTCATTCATTCATCACCTTTCTTACGACTGCAGTTGGGGTTACTGCCTAATTCTATCTTTTTATTTATTTATCTTTTACTATTTTGTGGTATTGTTGTTAATCAACTAGTTACAACTTAGGCATAACTTGTCAAAGTACTTACCTACTAAAGTGGCTCTGTGAGCTGTAGGTAGACCCCGCGTTTGTGACTTTTTGAACATTTTTCGAAATGGCTGAAATATGTTTTATTTGTCAAAATATTTTGGAAATCTGAATCGACTAAAAAAAAACTTAAGTAGGTACATTTATCGAACCTGCTCACAAAATTTTACGTGGATCGGTTGAGAAAAGTGACCTGTAGTGTAGAGGAGAACAGACGGACAGCCGG
This sequence comes from Agriphila tristella, assembly GCA_928269145.1. Lineage (NCBI taxonomy): Eukaryota > Metazoa > Arthropoda > Insecta > Lepidoptera > Crambidae > Agriphila > Agriphila tristella. The sequence goes on from OV743431.1 coordinate 39,431,566, forward strand.
ACAGACATATGAAAATATTTTTGTCCAAGCTGAAACGGAAACGCTTCGCGTTCGTTCGGTCAATTATATAAAAGTAGCGACTGGATTTTAAAAATTATTAAAGAAATCCTTGAATTAAACATTTACCTCCTCAGATTCAGTCCCACGACTCCCACGACCGTGAAATTTAGCAACCAGGGTCATAAACCGAAAGCCTTGCTTAAGGATAGCCATAATTTAATACTAAATATTTTTATTTAGGTCAAAAGCCACAAGAAAGTCCCATGAGGAATACGCTTAAGCGTTAATAATATTAGAAAGCAATATAGACGTTTTGTTGCTTTTTAGGGTTCCGTACTTAAGACTCAGCTGTCCGTCTGTCTGTCTGTCACCAGGCTGTATCCAGGGATTGAAATACCGTTAAAAAAGAACGATAAAAAAATCACGTTGAAAATACCTTTAAAACATTTTATCGGTAAATTTACCGGTAAAAATAACCTTAAAAATATTGTACCGGTAAAATTAGCGTTAAATATAGCGTTATACTTTACCGGTACAATAGTACTTACCGGTAAAATTATCGCAAATAAAATAACGTTATCAATTGGAATAACGTTAATTTTAAAGTTTAACGGTAAAAAAAGTAAGAAATAATGTTAAAAATAACGTTATTTACTGAAAAAACGTTAATTAAAATGTAACGTTATTTATTGGAAAAACGTTAATGTTAAAATTAACGGTAAAAAAGTAAGAAAAAACGTTACATTTAAAAATAACGTTATCATTCCCTGGCTGTATCTAATGAACCGTGATAGCTAGACAGAATAAAATAAATATTTAAGGGGGGCTCCCATACAACAAACGTGTTTTTCTACCCTATTTTGGTACGGAACCCTTCATGCGCGAGTCCGACTCGTACTTGGCCGGTTTTTACTGATTTAACAGATTTACTTTCTAGATAAGAGGCCCGTAGGTACTCTCTACTAAATTATTTCTTTTATCATCATTGCAAATACCTATTCAATTAACTAATTACGCATGTGGATTAAACAGCAGTCAAGCAAAATAACAAATAAGGGAAATACAGTTTTGTAATAACCAATAAATCAGTGAATTCAAAAATATAAATAAAAAATATCAGATTTTTAAATGAAATCGATAAGATTCTAAATGTGATCCTGATAGTTTTTTAAAATCCTTGATGTAAGTTCATAAGTTGTATCATTTCAGGAGCAGTCTTTAGTTGCGTCTTTATTTTTACAATTGCAATAATAATAACATTAAAATATATAAAACTAGCGGCCGCCCGCGGTTTCACCCGCGTGGTTCCCGTTCCCGTGGGAATATCGGGATAAAAAGTATTCTATGTTTTAATCTAGGCTATCTACTGTCTGTGTGCCAAATTTCAATCAAATCCGTTCAGTAGTTTTTGCGTGATTGAGGAACAAACATCCAAACATCTAAACATCCAAACATCCAAACCCACAAACTTTCACATTTATAATATTAGTAGGATAGGATAGTAGGATAATAAACTCTAAGAACATTGTAACTATGTGACCTCAGTAAAATTTAGTGACCTCATAAATGACGTGGTGTGTAATACAGACAAAGTGCTGCCGATTTCCTCATATCGTGAAATGGACTAGCGCAGTTGACCGTGACCGTGACCCCTTTATGAAGTTTTCTTATACAGAACTAGCGGCCACCCGCGGTTTTACCCACGTGGTTCCCGTTCCCGTGGGAATATCGGTATAAAAAGTATCCTATGTTTTAATCTAGGCTATCTACTATCTGTGTGCCAAATTCCAACCAAATCCGTTCAGTAGTTTTTGCGTGATTGAGGAACAAACATCCAAACATCTAAACATCCAAACTCACAAACTTTCACATTTATAATATTAGTAGGAAGTAGGATTATTTTCGGTAGGTACGATTAGGGATAGTGAAAAGGAATTTCAATTTAATTTAATTTGAAACATTGGTTTGTACCTAGGTATATCTCAAAATTAAATGGGGATATCAGACCACGTTTCTGAATATGAACGTGCAGTTAAAACTTTGAAAAAATTAATAGTTTGAAAATATCGGAAAAAATCTTGATTAATCGGCAAACTCACAAAAATAGCAAGACGCGTGCGTAGATTAGATTCATACCATAATAATAATTCCCAACTTTATTTTAGACAAGCCACGCGTCACATAAGTAATTGCCGCCCACGCGGCAAGATGGCCGCCCACGAATTATCTCGTTGCCTCAACTGGCTGTTCCGGTGCAAGTTCAGTGTACCTAACCTTCAATATGAATCATTTCGCACTCAATCTGCAAAAATTTAATCAATCATCCAATTTAAAGCAAAGCAATTTCATGGCAATTTGAATGCGATTTACTATTGACTTGACGTTTGGCGAAACCGAGCCAAGCGACCGAACCTTAACCAACATCAACACTTTATTTTTAACATAGCCCCTTAACTAATCTTCTTACTTCTAATAATCAATTTCTCTAGCTAAATGGTACTCGAAAAGTGAGTACATACATTAAACACGTGAGTAATGTACTGTAAGTACTAATAATTCCGATCCGAATAAGGATACTTTAACAAGAATATATTTATTTATAAAATAATAAAAGTAATCGAATATTAAAACAATAATAAATTATTTTATTCTTCGAAAGTTGCTATACGTACAGTTTACTTTGAAATTCAGAAACAAATATTTTTCAAAGGTTTTAAATTAGAATAAGCAGCTGCAAATCATAGGTTTGGTGTCAAAAAGATATTCTGCACTTTGTATTTAGCAACAAGATGTAGGTAAACATTCATGTCATTGAATGAGAAGACTGATTACATTAACGTCTACAAGAAATAATAAACAGTTTGCAATATTTTTTTATTAAGGTCGAAGCGGGGAAGACCGGCATATAATTTGATGAGTTGAAATGTTTTAAGCTGATTTCATAAATTTATAAACTTATCACTATTCCTTATGTATAGGAAGATAGAGCAATTAAAAAACTACAAAGAACAACCAGACAACAATATTACGATACAATTTCAAAACAAAACAATGTTTTTTTTAAACGCAGACGTAGACGGTCTTCCCCGGCAATTTGGGGCAAGTCCGTCTACTAGCAATATTATAAAAAATAAGATGTTTTTACAAATATCTATTTATTACTATCCACTTCTTCATTATGTAATTATGGCATTTAAAACTTTAAATTATCTCTAATAAGGTTTACATTCAAATAAATGGCATCCAACATTTTCAGAGGCAAGACCGGCATAGAATAGAGGTCAGGGGTTCTAAACATTGTAAATTGTGTAGGTAGCGACATCTATTATAGAGATGTAGAACCATTATAGAATATTGTTTATGGGACAAATGACTAGATTGCGCTACTATGTAAGAATCGAGTTTTAGATGGACTGTTTGGTTTTGCCCCCTAGACGGTCTTCCCCGCATTGACTCTAATCAAATATTTTAATAATATTGTTTGTCGTTTTCTACTTTTGGTATTTTTAATCAAAATAGGACAATGTGATCAAAGTGACTGCAAATAGGTACTTGTTTCGAAGGAAATTAAAAATAAAGCAAACATTTACATCTAATTATAATTCACAACATGAGGAGAACACACGCCGATGCATTTCGATATAATCGACGCAGTTTGCTTCATTGTTTTTAATCGATAATTTAATTTCCTTTGTATTTACGATTACTACCGAACGCAATCGATTGATTTGATTACTAATAGCCTTTCGCGATTTACAAACAAACAATGCTCATAGTGTAGGTACACCTAACTAACAGCCGGTTTCTGAATTGAGAATTTAACGTTGAGAACAACTTAAGCACGACTTAGGTAAGTATGACTCAAATATATTTTAGTTTTCGAATTAAGATTAAGTTTAATTTGAGCATTTGAGTTTGAGAATTCTCAAATGTGACAGTTTAGCTCATCAACTAGTGCTAAACTCAAAATTTGCGTTTCTGAACACGATTGACAGTACTCAAATCCTGCACACTGTAAACTTAAGCATCTGACAGTAGAGTGACCGAATCGGGGTACTTAAAGCTTACTTTAATCCTGCTTATTGTTAAATTGTGGTTAAAAACTAGGTATCTAGTGAAGATACTTCATTATCACCAATGGAGGAGCCTCAAATACGACAACCACGGAGTCACGGAGACGATGAATAGCAAGAAACCAGCCGATTTTTTTCTAACCCTCAACGATGAGCAGTTCAAGGATCTGTCTTTATTCCGGCATGCAATTAAAACTACCAAAATGTGATTGTGGCACGTGTCATTCTACATAATAAGGCTCTATTTAGATGACCATGTAATGAAAGTTGATGAACTCGCAGCAGAGAGCAGTGAATGAAATTGAATGCCTGTGCTCCACTGAAATGCTCAATTCAGAAACCGGCGGTAAGTATGTGTTGATGTTTTTCTCGTCTGTTAAACATGTATGACTTCACTAAGGTAAGACAAATATACGAAGAATTGCACCCACTGAAAATTTTTCAGTGAAAAATTAATAGAAATGATAATGTGTAGGCAAAGATTTAAATCGTTGTGTGTAGGTCCTGTAGCGTACTGTCCTAGTGAATACTACACTAAACTACTTTTGATTCGTAGATAAATACTATATGCGCACCAAATAAGAATAGTACTGTCAAACGGCCATTTTGGTCTTTGTTCCTTTTCTTGCACATTCCCACACCCTAAAGTAGGAGCGAAATGCAAACAAAAAGCGGCCGCTTTGACAGTACCTACTATTCTTATTTGGCTCGCATAGTACTTATGGACATAGTGGGGAATGTCCGATAAATATCAAATTGGCTGAATATTTTTTTACAGGTAGGAATAAGCTCCCTTAGTAATAGAAAAAAGTTTCAGAATTTTCGGTTGCGTAAGAAAATTTAAAAAATTAAAGTCTCTTCGACTTCACAAATTTTCTAAAGTAACAGCAGAATGGAGATTAATACCTTTGCTACCATCTGCCACGACCACAATGTATTTTTCTATTAAAAAAAACTTATTTGATAAGATGAAATTTATAAACAGTTTACTTTCACAGCTGTAACTAAAATACTTATAACAATAGGTACCTACTCAATTCAAAAGATGTGAGAAGAATTATCATGCACTGAACAAAAATATAACCGAAATTGCTTGAAGGATAAAAGCACTGTTACCGATAGAGTTAAAATTTAAAAGTTTATCATTAAATCATACTTACAAATCATATAGAAAGCTTGGTACATTTTAAAAACTCACACTCTTGTCAGTCCTATAAGTAAAAATAAATTCACATAAGGTACCTACTACTACCCGTTCGCTATAGTTTGCCGTGGTTTGAAGTATGGTAAACCTTCGATCGTCCCTTGAAATCGCAATACTTTGTTGAGCTACATTGCTTGCTGTACGAAGTAATTCAGGCTCTCTAAAAAAATAATTATTCTGGAATAGAATAAACTATGTCGGGATTTACACCATGTACCTGTTTATTTTTGAGACTCCGATATTTTGGCGCCGTTGCATACATCGGCCAATCTAAACGCACAATAACATGCCGTATAAAGGAGCACATAAAAGCGGTCAAAAACAACGATACGCAAAAATCGGCCATTGCTGAACATTTAATTCATTCGGACACACATTCGAGTTACATAGCCCCCAGATTATTTCAACAGAACGCCACTACATACCAAGAATGGTCAGGGAAGCGATTGAAATTACCAAATACAAAAATTTCAATCGTGAGGATGGGTTTAAATTGTCGAGTGTCTGGAATCCAGTAGTCCGGTTGTGTAAAAACAACAAAAATAAAAAACGTGCCGTTTCGCGTACAGATACAGTGAGTGTCGTGTGTCGAGAACAAATTCGAGTGAATAGTGAGTTTGCAGACAGTGGTACCGGTATCGAACGTAATAATAAAAGAACTAGACGGAGGGTAGACCGATTCGTCTGCCAATAACATCTACCCGCACGCAACAATCGACAGTTCCTCCGTGATCATGGCGCATGCAACTGCGCCGAAATATCGGAGTCTCAAAAATAAACAGGTATCTACATGGTGTAAATCCCGACATAGTTTATTGTATCAACGTCAATAACCATGGAAATTTAAAACAATATATTCTGGAATAGATAACTATCGTATTTTCTGTTTCGTTCATTTACTAAATATAAAGCCGAGTGCGACTTTTATACTCGTACTTACTCGACCGCGTTAACGTAAACTTCATTTTGTAAAGGTATGCGTAACCGCAGCAAAATGTTGCGTCTTAGAGAAATGAGAGTATTACAGATAATTAGTTCATAGTAAGATGCAATTTGTTTAAGTATAGCAAAATGTGTGCAAGTTATACTTTCGAAGTTATTCGAGAAAAACTGATTTTGCTGGGGTAACGTTACCCCAGCAAAATGTTTTTTAAAAAAGGCGTTTAGCCTGGAACCAAGTACATCAAAAGATAGCTTTTGACGAGTTGTTAATGAATACCAATAGCAAAATCTGTGCATCTTATAGTTTTTGAGATATTCAAGATTTTGCTGCGGTAACATTTAGGGATTTCCCATATCTCAAAAACTGTTTGTCGCAGAAGTTTGAAAAAAATACCAGTTATAGGCCTTAATTTGTTTAAATTTGTTTAAATATAAGTATTTCGATTCATCAACGGATATCGATATAATAAATTGTTTTTAAAAAACTGGAAAAAATCGATTTACTCCTAAACTAGTACATTTGAAAACAAATAAAAAACAATTACATATACCTATGATCTACCCCTTTAAGGTGTACAAATCTGGATTAACAAACTTTACGCGATATGAAGATATAAAGAGATTTCATCAAATTTCAAGCTACTTATCAATTTTCTACTTTGGCGATCGAATACGCAGCTCCCTTTGAATACAAAACGGTAGACTATAGTGAACACATTAGTGTATTTTGTTAAAAAACATCCCTGAAAGTTTCAGCTTTAAATCTCTGATGGATTAAAAATTATTCAAAAACCAAGAAAGTGCCAGCAATTCTCCTATAAACCGACTAAATTACGGAGGTTACGAAAAAGCGATCGCGCCATACTTGCGGATGTTCTACTGAAATTAGCAACGTAATATCCGATATATAGTACAGTCAAGCAGAAAAATACCCATGTAGCCGAAATCTAAATTGTTTTATGTAGAGGTTATATTATTACTTTAGCTGTTTTCGACTACATTCGTTATTAGCAATACTTACCTAATTACTACCAGATTTTTAGACCAGAACTAAAAACAAACGTGGTTCAGCCTATCTAATAGTATTAGTTAATTGATGAATGCGTTGAACGAGTACTTTTTTAAATAAAAAATAATAAAAGATATTCTTAAATTTGAGATTTTTACATTCATTGTTTTTTGTTATTTCGAAGTTTATTAATTAAAAATTTATCACACGTCACGTCACGGCATCCAACACGAGATTTTCACATTTCTTTCTCTTTTGTCATGTCACTATGTAGTTTTCCCTTTTTCTATAAATGAAGGACCCAGATGCAGAAGTCCGTACTTTTTCATCTGATAACACCAACGTGTAGAGCATGCCCAGATGCAGAACTCCCTTAGTACAAAAACTGAGTTTCTCAATAAACCAAATTTAAACAGAAAAAAGTCACTGAAAGTTTTCTACAAGGTGTTTGGTAAAAGCCTTATAAAGCCGAATATGGTAAATAGGGACCATCAAACTGAACAACTTTTACTATGGGACTAACTCTGAAATCGCGAAAAAATAATCAGCAGTTCTTTACATTTTGATATTTTCGTCATTAATTTTTGTACGGAACAGCTGATTTTATTTGCGATTTCAGAGATGTAGGTAGGTTATTGAGGAAAATCAAACTTCACCTTTTATTTAACACACAAACATAACATATTATTATTATACTTTTTGATAAAATCAACATCAATCAACCGGATTCAGGTCCCAAACTCTTGGACTTAGTCCTTTTTGACCCGTATTTTAAGGACTTAGGCACTTTGGTTACATATTTGCTGGATTTCTTACAAAATATTGTGGACTTAGGACTTTCGCACTAAATGAAATATTGAAATATCGGTCGGAATTAAGGACTATATAATATAAAATAAGGTAAATTAAATATTTGTTGTTATAGCGGCAACAGAAATACATCATCTGTGAAAATGTCAACTATCTAGCTATCACGGTTCATGAGATACAGCCTGGTGACAGACAGACAGACAGCGGAGGCTTAGTAACAGGGTCCCGTTTTACCCTTTGGGTACGGAACCCTAAAAATAAGTCATTGACACAATAATATTGCATTGTCTTCCAGTGCTGGACCTATGTTCAAAGTTTCAAGTTTCTATCTTATCGGTAAAGGTCAAGCCACACAGCGGGCGTGGCGTGACGGGACGGGACGGCGACGCGACGCTGAGAAGTTGTAATGTACTAGATACTATGGACGAAGTCACACAGGCCGGCGTGGCGCGACATGTCGCGTCCCGTCGCGCCACGCCGCCGTCGCGCCGAGCGTGAATACAGATCGGAAACGCGGCGGGGCGGAACGTATGCGTGATCACGCCCGCAGTGTGAACTCCCGTCGCGCCACGTCGCGCCCCGTCGCGCCGCGCCCCGTCACGCTGCGCCCCGTCACGCCCGCTGTGTGGCTTGACCTTAAGCTAGTATAAAATAGTTTGCTAAAGTGGACAAACAAACAAAGAAACAAAATGTTTTTATACGCGACTGTACCACCTAAAAATGACTATTATGCTATTTTTTCAGATGGTTACGCTTAAGTATGGCGCGATCGCTTTTTCGAAACCTCCGTAATTTAGTCGGTTTATAGGAGAATTGCTGGCACTTTCTTGGTTTTTGAATAATTTTTAATCCATCAGAGATTTAAAGCTGAAACTTTCAGGGATGTTTTTTAACAAAATACACTAATGTGTTCACTATAGTCTATCGTTTTGTATTCATAGGGAGCTGCGTATTCGATCGCCAAAGTAGAAAATTGATAAGTAGCTTGAAATTTGATGAAATCTCTTTATATCTTTATATCGCGTAAAGTTTGTTAATCCAGATTTGTACACCTTAAAGGGGTAGATCATAGGTATATGTAATTGTTTTTTATTTGTTTTCAAATGTACTAGTTTAGGAGTAAATCGATTTTTCCAGTTTTTTAAAAACAATTTATTATATCGATATCCGTTGATGAATCGAAATACTTATATTTAAACAAATTTAAACAAATTAAGGCCTATAACTGGTATTTTTTTCAAACTTCTGCGACAAACAGTTTTTGAGATATGGGAAATCCCTAAACGTTACCGCAGCAAAATCTTGAATATCTCAAAAACTATAAGATGCACAGATTTTGCTATTGGTATTCATTAACAACTCGTCAAAAGCTATCTTTTGATGTACTTGGTTCCAGGCTAAACGCCTTTTTTAAAAAACATTTTGCTGGGGTAACGTTACCCCAGCAAAATCAGTTTTTCTCGAATAACTTCGAAAGTACAACTTGCACACATTTTGCTATACTTAAACAAATTGCATCTTACTATGAACTAATTATCTGTAATACTCTCATTTCTCTAAGACGCAACATTTTGCTGCGGTTACGCATACTTGTAAAGAATGAATTAATATGTGATGGAACTTCACCAACGCCATACAAAATTCTTTACTCGCTTACTATCCGCGTCAATTGGTAATGCGCCTGGCGGCCATGATTTTAACCTCAAAAACGAAAAACAATTGTAATTTTCTCATATACCTGGACCCTTTCTTATTGAAAATAAGAATTCAATAATTAATATACTATATTACCTATTAGAATTTTACTGTTTTTTGTCATTTTTAGTTGCGGATGACGATGATGTGTATGTTAATTTGATAAGGTTCCAGCGCATTACCAATTGACGGGGATAGTACGATCGAGCGTGCGGTGAAAAACTCGTTACCTATACTAAGCACCTTAGAACGAACATCTATTTATCGAGAAAAAATATATACATATATAAATGGAAAATTTCATTTTGTTTTTTGGCGGCAGATGGCGCTGTACAAATTTCCTATGCAAAATCACCCTATCGAATGTTTTTACGCGCGTTATTTTTATGGATAGCTGTTTGCGCTAAGGGATATCTCATCTCAATATAAAAAAATTAGTATGAGTGCTGTGTCTTCAGCTGATTGTAAAGATTTCGAAATAAAATCCTTCGTATTGACAGATGTTAACTAGCCATATAGAAACAGTAGTGCCGATCATCTGGAATAATTCGAAGAAACTTCTGTAAATTGTTTTTCTGTAAATTGATTATTTTTTACTACCTTTACCTCTTACTACCTAGTTTACAACCTACAACAATAGATAATAGTTGATTGTTAAGCCTACGAGGGTCAAAAAGAAGCAATTAACTTATTATTAATTTGGTTAAGCAATTACCATACGAGATATTTAGACGCCCGAGCACAGCGAGAGTGGCTATAGTTCGAGGATGGAATTGATGACTTTTACCCGAGTTAAACACACTTTTCATTTCGAATTTAGGGAAAGTAAAAAAGTCTTAGTTTTTCCAAAATGTTTATTAATAAAAACATGTACTTAGTAACTCTATGGTTGACTATGTAACCATGTAACCAACTCATGAAAAATCATTCGGAAAATGAAAAACCATTTTCCGAATATGAGAAATATTTTTCATTTTCCGGTTCAGGTTACATAGTCAACCATAGAATTACTAAGTACTTACATGTTTTTATTAATAAACATTTTGGAAAAACAAAGACTTTTGTACTTTCCCTAAATTCGAAATGAAAAGTAGAGTGTTTAACTCGGGTAAAAGTCATCAATTACGTCTAAATATCTCATAATTATGGTAATTGCTTCTTTTTGACCTTCGTATAACAATCTACTATTTCCAGAATGCAAAGGTTTACAAAAATAAAACTACAGTAACTTAAAAAAAACGAATTTTATTTAATTTAAAATATAATTTGTATCTATAATATGTTTAAGCTTATTGATTTTAATAAGCGTCATCAACATAACGTCAAAAAATATAATTATGATTTATACACTTTTTTTAAACCACTACATCGTCCATCAGCCATTTTTAATGTCCCTACTGCTGGGGCACAGGCCTTCCTTATGGGTGGTAAGAGGAATAGAATATTTTTTTAAGATGTTTATGTTTATATTAATTATATTACTAAAATGATTCACTGATGTGTTTTTGGAGGGTTGATTTATCGAGACGCCCCGTACCGTAATACCCACTACTACATTTAGTACAAAAATAACAATACAAAGTGGCCACTTTGAGCAAAAATGGATTACAAAACTTACAGAAAAAATGAAAACTAATGAAGAATAAAAAAATATTAGAATTTTTTTAAGAGGGAATTATTGACTTGGTTTACGAGTTATAAAAATAAATGTATTGGCGGCGTTAGTAGTGGGTAATATGGCGCCTTAATAAGATCATAAATTACAGTAAACTTACACTAAATGACCAAAAGGTCTATATATATATATAGGAATATTTTTAAGCGGATAATACCTACTTACGAAAATGATTTTTCAGATAAAGAAATGATGAAAAAATAAACCAATGTAAATTAATCAACAATTAATTTAAAAGATACGAGTATTTCAGAATGGTAAACGAAATGTATTTATGATAAAATAAAAATACTTAGTATCACAAACCTTCAGCATCAGCATGTTTTGCCATGAATACCTACCTACATGTATTATCATCAACGTTAACGCTGAATTCACATTGACCATCACGTAACGCGACAGACGAAATCATATTCTTTAAATACGCGATGTACAAGTGCATTTATCACTTTGTGCCATATCTGTCATGTTATGTACTAGTAGATGTGGTCAAAAGTTTAACAATAGCGCAGTAGTGCAATGCAAGGAAATGTAAACAAGTACCTACTTGTTTTGTATAGTAAAAAACCAAGTCGTTGCTCTGCACAGGAATAACGTACCTTTAGCTACTGTGGGTACGTATATTATTTTCGCCTTGCGTTGCACTACTGTGCTGTCTGCTCCCGTATTACAAGCTCTTAAAACTTTCCAGTTTTCTGAATGGCTATCAATGTGCCTCTGTAACACAAAACAGCAACACACCTTTCACCTTCACCAATTAGGCTACTCCACACGTGTTTCGCCCCAACCCGGAGCAGTCTCAGGAGTTAGATCGTGCGTAAATCAACACCGAATGGTGTGTTGTGCAAGTTGCGTTGCTGTCTTGCTAAATGCAGGTATTGTGCACTGATATTTTGTGGTGTGCATGTGCATATTTTTGCGGGCGGGCTGGCGGTGCACCTAGCATATATCGTTTGCGGAAGTAAGCTACATAGGTATATTTCTTTTTTCAAAATGGTTTGGGACTTCCGCCAAGTGACGCCTGATTCAATCAAATACTTAAGCCGCGATTACATATCCCGATTTAGCAAACCAATTTAGAGTTGCCACCCGTAAAAATAAGTTAAATTTTAACAGTGAATTTGCACAAATAACAGAAAGGTCAACATTTTTTATGATTTTTTATTTTCAATTTTATCTCCAATCCTAAACAATGTTTACTTTTCCGTTATAGTGTAAATTCAATTTTAAAATCGAACTTATTCTACAATATTTTATCGTCAAGTACGGGTTGCAACCCGAAATTGGTTCCTAAAATCGGCGTATGTAATCGAGGCTTTACTGTTAGTTAGCTAGGGTTCCGCCCAAAAACGTTGAAACAAACAAGTGTTCTGTAGCCAAAAGAATTCGGGAACCACGGTTAATTCATAAACCTGGCAAGTTTTAAGAGCTTGTTATATCCCCTAACATCTTATCCTAGCAAGCCAGACCGCCTCCCTCATTCCGCTCGAGCTCCTTCCGCACGTAGTCCGCCTGTTTCTCGTCCAACCCCAGTTTCCCCACTTCGGCCTCGAACTGGTCTTTCCCACCGACCCCCACGAGGTACCCGTTGAGGCGCGCCGCGAGGTGTGACGACTGCAGTCGAGAAGGGTTAAGTCCAAGGCTTCGGCAGAGATCTTTGTGGCCTTGCAACCGGTATTTTTGGTGGTAACTGTGGATGATATGTTTTATTGCATAAAAATAAATTTTATCTTTAGTATCTACACGCATATTTAAATGCAAAATTAAATAATTTGAGAAAAGACGAGAAATTTTACAAAATGCGCCCCACGTTTTTAGGTTTATTTTTTTTTAGGTAAGTATAAGGTTATAAATATTTACAGAAGAATTTATTTTATACTTTTTAGTCTATTTTTAACAGTTCGTTTTAATGTTTTTAGTCCAATTTTTATAATTTTTTTGTCCGTTTTAAAAACGTGTTTTTAAAAAGGATTTTTAATGTCAACTTGCCATCAAATCCAAATACCTACAATATTTTATATAGCAGCTTCAATTGTTTTTCTATTACAATCAAATATCGTGATCATGACCCATAAATTGTACAGGACAATATGGAAATGCCTTAAGGTCAATTGACGCAAGCCAGGATAGCAACATCTCGCAAGGAGGCCGTGACTCAATTTGTATGACCGGTATTCATACAACAATAATTATTGCTAGTAACACCTTGTGCTAATTCGAAGGTTGGCACTATAAAGTGTCATCCATAAATGGAACCTGCTCTTATATTTTGTAGTGAGGAAAATCTCTATGTCAGACAGAACCTAATCAAATATTATGAAGAAACTTAGTGCTTGCTGTGATTAATGTTTAAATTTGGTATTGGCAACGAACTGTTTTAGAATTTACCATGTGCTCTTATAGTGGTATATAATTGGTTACTTTCTCAGGCTGCTGGATTAAGTCAACTGTCATCATCATCATCACAGCAGCCATTTTACCGGTCGTCCACGACCTCGCCGCTCTTGCGTCTTGCGTTTTGAGCGGCAACCACTGCGACGACGAGCCGACATGTCAGCCTCTCTCATGTCGTTTGTTTTTGTTGTGCTTTTTTAGGTTTTATGGACTGTGCCTGTACATTTGTTAGTTTTTCACACTTAAAAAGCTGGCACATAACATATTGTTTTTCATTGTTACCATGACGTCATTAAATTAAAAGAATCAATTAATAGAAGACAAACGTTATTCTCTCATAACTTTTAACGAAATTCTGTAAATAATAAATTAATTTATGATTTAGTTTGGTGACAACCCTAAGACTAAAAATCCGGATATTATCGGGATATAACAAAAACCATTAATATTTTTTGAATAACGCGGAATGAGATAATGGTGTTTATAATATTGATAGAATAACGCATGAAGAATATACTGTATAAATATCTTGTTCTAATAATGGCATTAAACGTGAAAGAATAATATAAAAGAGAAACGATAAAACAATGATTATTTCATGTTCTGTTAACATTACATGTTATAAAAATGGACAGAATGTTTGTTGTTTTGAAAGTAAACAATACGTTATTTTTTTTAATAATCGTAAATTTTATTTGATATTAATATTTTTGTGATTTCCGGGACCCGGATATAGGGAAACTTTCCATTTTTTTTTTCGAAACTAAAAGTCGTATCGATGCCGGATTTCACTGTAGTGCTTAGAATGTTAAATACTACTTATTTTAACAATAAAAAGGTCATGAGACAAAATGGGGGTTTGTAAAACACTGTGCGACGAGTTGAGAGAGGCCGACACATCGAGACAGCGCGCAGTGGTTGCCGATCAGCAAGACGCAGGACGCGCGCGCAGCTAGGTCGTGGCCGAGCGGTGAATGTCTCTATTGTTGGGGCATAGCACATGCCTTCTTCCTAGATGGATAAAGAAACCATGGGATATCGTCCAAGCCACCTTATCGATCCATAAGGAAAGGCCTTCCTTATGGATCGATAAGGTGGCTCCATTGCTGGTGTAGTGTGTGTACAACATATACAGCACACACACATCTCTCCTCGTATATAAGCTTGGTCCAAACATAATAAATGGATTATTGATCGCAGTCAGTTACTTTTATTCAGTCTCCTGGTCGCCTCCTTGCATGGCGACCCTGCCAGTGCCGCCTGCGTTGGCGGC
The DNA here is from genome assembly GCA_928269145.1 of Agriphila tristella. Classification (NCBI taxonomy): domain Eukaryota; kingdom Metazoa; phylum Arthropoda; class Insecta; order Lepidoptera; family Crambidae; genus Agriphila; species Agriphila tristella. Next base: position 39,446,641 of record OV743431.1, read on the forward strand.
GCTGTGCAGCCGGTTTATTATAAAGTGAAAAATTAAAATAAAATGGACTACAAAAGTGTATCACTTGTGATGTGGAGCTACAAAAAGGACTATTATAATAAAACCTAATCTAGTTGCAGACTTTTATTAATAAGCAATATGAAAATAAAATAGTGAAATAAAAAAAATATAATTAAGGAAAATAAATTCTTCAAGTGAAAAGAACTCTTAAATACTATGAAGTATGAATATAATGAACTATCAAAACTATAAATTTTAAACAAAGTGTTCGCGTGTCTGCTGCTGATGTGATGAGAATGGAGATGTAAAGCAGGGCGCTGGGAGACAGTTGGTGTCGGATGTGGACCAGCCGGCCGATGATGGAGTCATGAGAGGGTCAAGTTGGAAGCTGAATTTACCAACAGAGAGTGGCCAAGCAGTGGACGGAACTTCGAAATGAGTCAAAATTTACTTCAGAGACCTTTTTTTTTCGGTTATATTTGGTGGATTTCTTTTCTCATTTTCTCTCTTTATTGTAGAGACCCTAGTAAAGTAGATACTTTGAATTTACATAGACATGTTTAAAAAGAAATTAGAATTATCATTTGTAAATGATTATGCATAAAATATTTTTTGAATTTTCGAGTTATAAGATTGTCCTTGACTTAATCTGAGTAAAGATTTTATCAATGAACTGATAGTTAGGAAATAAATATTGTAAGAAATAGAGCACGAGACGTTTGAAGGATTTATTTTAGAATTTTATTTTGTTCTCCTTTTAATAAAATGTTAAGCAATAAATTATAAGAAAAACATATTTAGAGAATATACATTAAAATTGGCAGTATGTTTTATAGATACATAATAGCTTCGTGCGAACTTGATTTTTCTCTTTTTCTTATTTATACGATTGCACAGAAAGTAACAAGAAGTCGGTTTTATTTTGTTGTGGTTTTGGTATTTAATTTATGTTTTTTTTTACAGTAAGTTTTCCAGAGATCGATGGTTGATAAAGGTAACTCTTATCTTGCATTAATAAAGTTGTGATTATATTAAAGTGATTTTATAATTTTATTATAGTAGTGGTTATTTTTCTCGTGATTCTAAAGATTAATTTTGTAGCTATGATTTTTTATTTAAAAGTAAAAGAAAGTAATTTGTGAATTCGCTTTTTTTAAATACATTTTATTATCTAATTATTTTATCGATGTCATTTATTTAGCTTCATGATAGGTACAAAGTTTAGATTTCGTAATAATTACATTCAATGTGAACGACATCGAAATTGCTGACATAGCAACACGTGTGATATTGTAGCAACGAACTAATTAGGTATCATTTTTGTTAAGCCAAAGAATTTAAATACCGTTTGAGTGATTGTATTTTGTCGTAAACTAATTAAAGTATATTATAAATAAAATGTTCATAAAAATAATTTCATTCGGTTATAAACGGCTTTAATAGGTAGCAGATCTCTTTTTCTTTCGCAGGACACTTATATTGATAACAAATTTTATATAGGTAGGATTTTTTTTTCAAAGTAGGTAAGTAAATAAGTACTTGTAAGTAATGGTCTTTTATCCCTTAATAAATATTTGAAATTGTACTTATTGGTAATTCTTGCTAAATATTATAGGTAGTCTATGTAATTCAATAATATTTTTCACTATGACGTATTAATTATACCTATTTAACTATCTTCAAAAGATTTGGAAAACATCATTCAACTTGTTTGACTTGTTAAAAAAAAATTAAAATTTTGAAAACTACTTTTAATTTTAAACGTAACTAATTTGCTAAATTAGCTATTTATAAAAGACTATTTTTTGTCTTCATTTTGGTACATATTTTTCTTTGCTATTACATTAGGTATATTTAGATACAAGTTATTTATAACTATGTACTTATATTATATCTTATGATCGACATGGATTTTAGTTTCGAAGTTTACTTGACAAAAGATTTTGTAATTTTATTTATGAGTATGATTTCTTTATATTATGTATGGCATTGACAAAACTAACATTAGATTTCATTACTATTGCGTCAGATTATTTTTCCATTCAATTTTTTACGAATAACATAATATTTTTTTTTATGTATAATGCTGTTAGGTATAGTAAGTTAATAAACGCACGATACATTCGTTTTGTAGTGATTTTTTTCATCGGAAATAGCAATTCTAGTTTGGTACTATTTCAAAAAACAATTGATTTTAACTAGGTAATAGTATTCTTATTCTATATTTTTTTATACTTATTAGTGTCTTAGCATTTTATTTTATCATTCAAATGAGTTAATTATTATAAATATTTTCGTTTTAGTCCTGAATAAAGATCAAGTTATTTGAGTTTAGATTTGTAATATCTACGCAATTCAATTCAATAATATCGGTAGTAAATTATCATGTGATAAAATTATTTCTTATTAGAAGTGATGCAATCATAATTTGTTTTGATTAACTTATAACGAACAAGGTATTGGAATGTAGAGTGTTGTATTTCGATATCGGCAGCTTACAAAGAGTAGCGCAGCTGCATTTATGCAAGTTGATGCAGTAACATTAATCTTGTCACAAAATATCACACGAGTTCGCTAGTTAAGCTGTAATATAAAACATTGTTTTTTTTAAGTAATGATAACGGGTAAGTATTAATTTGTTGGGAAGAAAACTTTAAGGAACTTACTTATTCATTTCGGATGTGGAAGTTTATGTTGTGGCATGATTGAGATATTTATGTTTGTAGAAATTATAGTTGAGGTTTGAAAGGAAAAAGTTAGAGGAACAGTTTGAAAGCTTGGTGGGTATATGATTGGAATAAAGCAAAGATATAGATTTTTTATAGGTAGAAGGAATATTGTAGGTAAGTTATTGTAGCTGTATTAAAAATCTTTTTGTACCTAGCAGTTTAGGTTGCATTTAGGTACAGCAAGGTTAGGTATAGGTAATGTGATGCGTTTTTTTTGTAGGATTTGGAATGATGATAAAGATTTATTTATAGAAGTTAAGGAATATACGGTTTATAAGGTTTCACATGCGAATGGACTGATCACCCAAAAGCGATGAATCTCTTATTACCTTATATTCAATTTAGGCTTGTTAGTTCTTTTGATAGGTTTTGGAAAGCAAAGGTTAGGATATAAAGCTCGATTATACTGTACACATTAAAGGAAAGGTACTATAGGGTTCAGGTCCTTCAGTTGCATCAAGGTGTGAACGAGATTCCCCTTTGAATCCTGTTTGGAGACCAAATTAGTATGTGTCTTAATTCATGACCCTATTAATAATGGTACATACGTGGGGTGTCAGATCCTTCTAGTCGATCATGGTGCGAAACGAGATTTCCTCTGTGAGATTTGTTGGAGTCCGAGAACTTAAAAAAAAACTGCCCCCATTAATAAGTGAGCTGTGGCCACAGCCCAAAATGGCAACTGTCCATTTTTATATGTTATGATAATGAAGTCGACTATAAATAAATATGATAAAGTATGTACCAAAATGATGAGTTAAATAAAAATGAAAGTACGCCGGCGCCGGGCGAATTATGATGTATGAGTACAGGTGATATGAAATGTGTATAGTGTACCGATAATGTTACTATGAATCATGAAGTTTATAACGAGCAAGAGTAGGATTTAAAGTGAAGAAAATATATGAGAATATTGTATTGACACAGAATAATTTGGATAAGAATATTGAGCGATAGGAATATTACAAAATAGGAGGTTATGTGATAAACCAGGAAGTTTGAGGATATTGATATTAGGAAGATGATGAACAATAAGGTTGACGAAAGTTTATGGGTAACATGACAATAATGGTTGAAAGAAAGTTTTTTTTTATGTAAATGAAAGATGGATTGTTTTTTTTAAAGACACGATGAATGGAAGTAAAGAACTTGTTTTTTGTTTAAGTTAGCGAAAATTTATTGGGAACAAAGAGTTAAATAATAAAAGAGGAATAAGAGAAAAAAAACCAGAAGTAAAGTGATTTTTTTATTCAGTTACCTTTTTCAACTGTTGAAAAGAAAATAAGTTTTTTTTAATAAGGATAAAATATAAAGTTTATTCAAATGAAACATGAGTCTGTGCAATCTATACAAGTTTAAATCAGAAGAATACTTATGTGTAACAAATAAATAATTTTGTTTTGAAATGTGAAATAAAAATATGAATGTTTAAATTAGGTAAGTATGTTAGGAGTGTTAGATTAGCACTCTGTTATCACCAACAGAGATATTAGTTTCAAAAACAATTTAAGTTTCACTGCATCTGAAATATTTAATCAGCTGCAAATGCTTTTACAATTAAATAAAGAGATATTCAGTTTGAAATAATTGTTATAAAACCGATAACAATTTGCCATGTTTTTATAAAATTGTATACGAAAATATTACGTAAATTACATTTTAGATGTTCCATAGCAACTTCTTACGTGACTAACAGTCACAAGTATACTTAGATACTTAGGTAGATTTTTTATTAAATTGTATTTCATTATATCATACATATTTTATTTAAATTAAGTCATTTACTATATACCTAATGATTCAATTTTAGAGCTATACCATTTAAGTTTCGTCTAGAATTTTCTGTTTCTTTTACAAAATGATTAATGGTAATTGATTATTAATTGATTTGTTTTAATAAATAACGTCGAATTCAAGTTTTAAATTCTATTAATTTTTTTTTTTTTATATTCTGTTGTTTTTGAATTTTTCTTGGTATTTTATTCTTTAATTTGTGAAATAGCACATTTATGTTTCAATTAACTGGTGAACTAGTTTGGATGTTAAAGAAAGGATTTGATTTTATACTGTTACTTATATTTTGGCATACATAATATAGAAGCAACTTAACTTTCATTTTGTTTGTACAGAAAAAACAATTTAGCGCAAGAATATAAATTGGGAAATCGTTTTTTTTACGGAAGTAATTTTTTTTTTGCGAATTGTTGTTTTCAATATGTTACAAGCAGTTTATTTCTAGTATGATATAATTTGGTTTAATTTTTCAAAAGTTGATTTTGTATTGTTTAAGTAAATAATTATAAAAAAAATGTAATCTAGGTACTTTAATTTTTTTTTTCTTTTAGGGGGGAGGTGTAGTGTGTGTACAACATATACAGCACACACACATCTCTCCTCGTATATAAGCTTGGTCCAAACATAATAAATGGATTATTGATCGCAGTCAGTTACTTTTATTCAGTCTCCTGGTCGCCTCCTTGCACTGGTAGCATTAAAAATGGCTAATGATGAGATGAAAACTACTCTTCAGCGAGGTTTAATGTCCCCTTGAGCGCTATGTCTCGGTGCGCAGCTGTCCGTACGGTGCCAGCATCCCCTTGTGAGACGCCTCCGCCGCTGCTCCTCGTCGTCGTATAGAATAAGGGACATGTAATTAAATTACACTGATTTTTTTGCGATATACTCACTCTTCAGCGGGGTTTAATGTCCCCGCGGGCGCTATCTCGGTGCGCAGCTGTCCGTACCGCGCCAGCATCACCTTGTCGGACGCCTCCGCCGCTGTGCACTGCTCCTCGTCTTGGTATAGAATAAGGGACATGTAATCACATTTATTTATTTGCGGTATACTCACTCTTCAGCTGGGTATAAAGTCCCTACGGGTGCTATCTCCGTACGCAGCTGTCCATACCGTGCTAGCATCACCTTGTGGGACGCCTCCGCCGCTGTGCGTTGTTCCTCGTAGTCGTATAGAATCAGGGACATGTAATCATATTTATTTATTTGCGATATACTCACTCTTCAGCGGGGTAGAATGTCCCCGCGGGCGCTATCTCGGTGCGCAGCTGTCCGTACCGCGCCAGCATCACCTTGTGGGACGCCTCCGCCGCTGTGCACTGCTCCTCGTCTTGGTATAGAATAAGGGACATGTAATCACATTGATTTATTTGCGGTATACTCACTCTTCAGCTGGGTATAATGTCCCTACGGGTGCTATCTCCGTACGAAGCTGTCCATACCGTGCTAGCATCACCTTGTGGGACGCCTCCGCCGCTGTGCGTTGTTTCTCGTAGTCGTATAGAATCAGGGACATGTAATCACATTTATTTATTTGCGTTGCGATATACTCACTCTTCAGCGGGGTAGAATGTCCCCGCGGGCGCTATCTCGGTGCGCAGCTGTCCGTACCGCGCCAGCATCACCTTGTGGGATGTCTCTGCCGCTGTGCGCTGCTCATCGTCGTGGTATAGGATCAGGGACATGTACTGCAATTACATTGAAAGACTCCTTTTAAAAAGTAAATTAAAACGAAGGAGATTTACACGGATTTAGGTACTTTGACTAGGTACTTTGGACAGAGGTGAAATTATTGCAGTTGGTCAGGTACTATATGTATTCTGTGGTCAGGTGTAATGTTATATTTTGCATTTTCCCGACTTGCATTGAAACGTGCAGACTTAAATAATGTTCTTATATGAAATACACCGTGTTTAAAAACATATCTCCATTTTCTCTATTGCCAGAGTGTAGATACCTAATTACGATTGGCAACTCACGTGCTTTACTTTACCACTTTGCAGAAAAGTGTGTGCGCGCGTATCGCCCCTGCACGAACTAAACGTTAAATCGGGTCTCCTGCGCCGTGTTTTTGTGTTTGCAAACATAAGAACATGTTTTGCTAACATGTTTTGTTAGAAAATTTAGCGCAGGAGACCCGACCCGACCTAAGGCTAACATCGCTTGCACGCCGCGCCGTCACTAATAAAGCGGAAGTGTTGTCAATAGTACCTAACTTCGAAAATTCTAAAGATCTCTTTGGGAACAATTTTTAAGATGTCTTCATCGCAAAAGCGTTCTCCAAAAAAAGTAATAATGCCCAATTTAAAACAATTTCATATTTAAGTGAATCTCAATCATTGAACAATTTATTGATAACTGACGAGTTGACGACATCAAATAAAATATTACACTCCTTTTTGGGCAGTTGTGTAAGTATAAATAATTTACCTGTCTCTTTATCTTCGTGGTCAGTCCATACTCGTGGTTCGCCCAAAATAAGTCGAGCAGCTCTTCATAGGTGACGGTTTTTGGGTCAAAATCCAGTTCTATTACTTCTGTGTGATCTCCACTGAAAAACAATAAAAAAAACAATTAGTATTAAAGTAGCATATTACTTACTTATTACATAAGTTTAATTTACAATCACATTTTTTAACCCTTAACCGGAATCGCTATTTTCGTCAACGTAACTGGAATCATGGGTCAATTTGGACCCAGAAATCAAAGCTATACAACTTGTTACAAAACAAACCCTAATGCCGAATATGGTAGATTAGATAGGGACCATCAAACTGAACAACTTTTACTATGGGACCAACTCTAAAATCGCGAAAAAAATCATACAAAAATTAATAATGAAAATATCAAAATGTATGAAACAACTGATTTTTTTTCGCGATTTCAGTTGTAAGTATTCGGCACATACTAGAAACATGTTGCATTTAATGAGATAATTTTGCTTTGATAAAATAGTTCATAGTGAAGAATTGGTGTTAGTCGTCGGACACTCTAATCTAAAATATGTATATTGTGTAAAAGCTAAAATTCTGGGACACTATAAGCTAAGATTAAATCATTATCGGGTCCAGTCCAGTGCTGATTTTAAACCTGAAACGAGTTTTTTGTCGTCGCTGGGCCACGACTCGATTCTAGAAGGGTTAAATATCAAGCACTCTAAATGATTGTGTAGGCTCTTGTCTAGACAGTTATCATATAGTAGGCATACAATGTAGGAATAAGTACTATGCTACACGTACACTATCTCTATTTAATTTTTATCTGTGACGGAAACCATCAAAAAGTCTTTGTTTCTTTATCGCAACGAGCAATTTTGAACAAGGCTGAAGATGCTTAATATTAGAAGTAGGTAATTATTTGGTCGCATGTCCGCATAAACTACTTATTATAAGTAAACGTACTTATATTTAATGAAATATTTAGAGGATTCTAAGTTTTGCTGTGTTTACAGACAATATTATTTAAATGAGGTCATACACACGACATTATCAGCCTGAATAGCCATCTTGACAATAATAGATCATTACAGAAAGTGTTAATGACAATCGGTATGCGTAAAACTGCGCATACGCAGTCCAAATACCTTGGCCTTGCGCGTTGCGCGGCCATAACCTTGCCACACACAGCAGCTGCGTGTAGCACTATGTATTCTGTGGTGTAGCGAAGTAACAAAAAAATTGTCTTAGCTTAATTTGTATGTACGAGTATGTACTTATGTATTGAAAAAAACTTTTTACGGATACTAATCTACAGAATCAAAAAATAAACCAAACAAGCGTGAAAAACCGCGCGTTTTATTTTATTTCAATTTTGGATTTTTCGACGACATTTTGGCACCTTTGCAGCTGCCTTGGTCGCGGTCACGGGTGACTGAAGCCTTTTGTGAACGTACGTATTAAACATTTTGGTCTTTTTTAATTTACAGTTGTGCCTAAACACATGAAATTATGAATAATTTCAGTACAAAATAGTCGGAATATCAGCTAAAAATTACAATTAACAAAATTAAATGGCACGTAGATAACCAAGAGAATTTCTCATTAACTTTGTCAGATTTTTGTTTATTAACTGCAGTCTGCATTGTAATTACTATTTATTACTTCATAGATAAAAAAATAAATAATTACGTAAACATGTGGAAATCAAGCGATGATAAAACCGATGTCATTACACAATGTTTTTGCAAAATTACTTAACCACCTTGTGTTAAATAACCTTTGATAAAATTCTTCGTCGTTTTGCAGAGTCATTGTGAACCTCTTGATAAAACTTTATCACAAAATATCTGTCACGTGCGTAGGGTATACTAATTTGTAATCAAATAATCGTGATAAAGGAACCATTATGCTGTATTTTTTTATTGTCTGAAAATGTACATTTTACAATTTGGAGAAAATGTAGGTTAGGTTAGTAGGATAATGTTATTAGGTATACAGTTAACAACACATTTAACAGTGCTTATAAAAATTACGAAGAAGTTCATAATTAAGACACAGATTTTTTTTCTAGCTGCTAAGTAAGACTTGCGAACAAACGAGTTGTTTTATTGATCGGGCAACCACCGTCGACCTTGACACTCTAGTTACCTAGTTAAATCGATAGCAGACCTACTGCGTTCTAAATATATACTAAGAAACATCTAAGAAAACGAATAGACGATACTTCAACAGCCGTTATTAAAGGTACCTGGAATAACTTGAGAGTAAAATTATAGTAAGAAAGAAAATTAGACGGAGGAATATTACACTACTGGGACAACAAAGAAAAATTGATAATTTCGCAACATGATGATAAGTTGACAGAACAAAGTTGCAACAGAAAATATATGGTGAACAATAGCACGAACGACGGCGTCCATTTCTGAGGAAGGCATCATGGCCACGATCACTCTCCGTCAAGAATGCATTAATAGGACGAGGAATTTTCTCCCATTTGAAACAAGTGAATTTATTTCATTTTCGTCAAGTGTTTACACCAGTCTAATTTCCTGCGGAGTGTTCACAAGTGGTTCACGAAATATGCATCAATCAGAAATAGATGCTGGACAAATAGCACAAGCATTTCGAGGAAGGCGTCATGACTGCGATCACTTTCCGTTAAGAATGCACGACTAGCATGAGAATTTTTCTCCCATTTGACGTTACTGAACCAACTACATTTGGAATGAAGGGGAAAAAGTATAATTTTCCAGGCCATAATAAAAGCAAGCATCCACAAGGACAGAAATGCGCCGAATCGATGGAATCGACTTGCATTTCTTTCGTGTGCATTCGGCACTCGGCGCATCTCGCTCGGCGAGTTGGTAATCGATGCAGTTTCATAATCAGTAGTCCTATGGCTATAGCTGATGAATCAAGTCCACGTTAGCCAATGCCTATATTTCCTAGGTCCCAGGTGCCTATATTTCCTAGGTCCCAGGTGCCTATATTTCCTAGGTCCCATGTTAACTTACATATTCCTGTAGTGTGGGCTCTTGGTACTGCCGCCAGCGTACCCGACGCGCGTGCGCACCACCCCCGGGGTGGCTCCGAACAAAGAGTCATTCGACCAGAAGCAGCCCATGCCGAAGGTCGCCTTATTTGTTGGGAGGTCCACATCGTGCAGGAGAGCGCCCTGAGGTACAAGAAAAATAAATTTTTCAAAATGAAAGGAAGTTATTTTTTTTGTGTAAATAATATTTTTGGTATTTTTCAGGTTTCGCGTAGGTATTTTCTGAGTAGATTGGTACTGAAAGACAGCGAAAACAAAACAATAAGCAGAGTAGGAATACTTAAATTAAAGATTGTAAAAAATCAAAGCGAAACTAGGAAGTTCACAGCTCAAAAATAAGTATTTTTATTTGGAACTTTTTTCGTTAACTACTTACATGTTGTAAGTAATTAGCTAAAACACTTTTTAAGAAGTTGGCTACATCCTATTTAGGTAGGTACCTAAATAGGTACTGTACCTAATTTTTATTCGTTTTAATAAAAATGCTAATTCATAACGTAGCGTACCTACTATTATTTTTAATATTGAGACATTATTTACGTTTTGTTATTATCTAAAAAGTTAAATTAATAAACAATGACAAACAAATTTTATTTAATAGAGACGCATTGCTTATAATGATCAAACTGAGTATTGGATACATAAGTAATCAATATTTTATTCAATAAATTATGACAAAATGTTATTACTCTGTTGGAACTTGAAACATTAATTAAAAGCATTTAGTCTCCCATTGATTCTTGTTAGTAGAATAATTAACTTGTCTTCTACGATATGTTCTGAATTTAGATACGTAATAAGCAAAAGTTAAACTCGTTATCTGCAGCATAAACGTGTACATAGTAATAATTATGCAAGATTATCACGGATAAATTATTATTATTATCATGAACAATTAGGTATTAGATCAATGAAATATTTCTGTCTCGTCATGATAAGCTATCAGAGGTAGGTAAAAGGTTACGGTTATAAAACTACGACGCAAGTTATCTTACTACGCTGCTGGTGGTACGGTACACGAGGGCATACAAATAGATATAATTATCTTTGTATTAAACTAAGTATAACAATTATCACAAGAATGAGTTGCTAATGTAATGACCGCGATGTGTTAGGTAATCAAAATAAAATTCCTAATAATAGCACGCTGCACTCATAAATGAATGTTCGTATTCTTACATGAGAAATATCTCTGTAACATTTAAAATACTGTAAGATTACCTAAACAAAAAAGTTTTAAATACTTAATGCTGAAAAACCTAGATGAGCGAAGTTATAAAAGGCACCCTTTCCGCCGCTATTCTTTTGTCAAAAACTTATTTTGAATAACATACTTATTATATTATACAACAAATAGAACTCTACCAAGTGGAGCATTTTCTCATTCAAAATTATATTTTCCGAATCATCACTAATTACATTTTTTTTATGTTTGCTTCATGGAGCTTTTTCTTCTTTCAAATTAATCAAAGTTTCAAATTAATATTTTCCCAATCATCATTTTGAAAAAAAAAACACGTGTTTATTCGCAATCACAAGCACGTAAGTCTCAAATGACATTGTCTTGTGTCATGGTGATATCTATTTTTGTGTTTCAGCTGAAAAAAAGTAACACTAGGGTGTAATTTTGGCAAGTTTTCTCATTATTGTCGCAAATTGCCAACACAAGATGAAAAAAAAGACAATTGGGTTGTGTAACACAAAAATAACAGATAATAACAATGATGGGTATGTAGTTATTAAAAACTGATTTAAATCCTACAAAAGCAAATTAAACGTTTAAATCTTTCAAAGCTAGAAATCGTCTGGTTTTGAAGGCTTTTTTACGGTTTTCCATAAAAAAGCCTATTTTTTTCTTTTCCAAAATCTCTACATTTTCTGAGTTCATTCATTTTTTGAGTGCATTACTATGAAAAATTTATGAAACTTTGTTAAACTTTAGGGACAAAGTTTAAATAAAATCTTGTCTTCTTGTCAGTTAAAATAGTAGTAGAAAATATAGACGATTAATTAAGTTTATTTTGACTTTGAGTTTGACTTTGACTTGCAGATTTTTCCTCCATATTTTTGCCCATGGTTCAGACAGGCAAACTATTTACGCTGAGCTGACTGGATCAATTCGTCAATGGTTCTATCGTATTTTTAATTCTAATGATCTCTTCATTTAAAAACCATTTAAGTATTTTGTGAAAAAATTACACTTAAATGTAGACTATCTTTTGGTCCGATTTGTCTTGCTATGCCTGCAGGCCTAATTTAAAATCTAGAACTCGGGAGATCATTCAGTTTTATTTCGAAGTCTTTTGTCAATCTCCGTTCGTGAAGGGAGTCAATTGGAGACGTGATTTTTCAAAGTCAATCTATTGCTGACTATAAAATTGTCGACATCCCTCTTAATGGCTCAGTGGGAGAAGGAATTATCATCCATCCGTTACGGTAACAGACGTCCATTTAAACTGTCGGAAAGTCGTTTTTTATTCTCTGTTAAAATGTTGGATAATGGCAATGGCTAGCAAATTTTTAGAGATAGCCCCGCATGACTGCTCTATTTTTTTTAGCCACCAGCCAGTGACATAGGTCCTACTTTTAATAAAATTTAGGGTGAAATTCAGTGACCCACGTTTAATAAATTTTGATGCTTGTTTCTGACGCTTCGATGGGTGTCTACCCCCTTTTATTACTAAATATTGGCGGAGTAGGGGGTGCCCATCCCCCTCCCTTCCTTCTTACCCTTCCCTCTTCTCCAACCCCATCCCCCTTCCAAAGTAGTCACACTAGCCCCTTATGAAATGTATATTATATTATTCTAAACCTTTTGACACAAATACATTTTGCGGCCCCAAATGAATTGTACCTACCTAGAAAATTTCTTTTGTTTATAAATGTAGAGTCTAAGAGCTAGATGGCAGAGAGTGTATAGTAAGTAATGATATTACACAGAGAACAGTTAATTTTTTGTGTCTACCTAGGTACTACTCTACAAGTTATTCCTAGTGTGTAATGAGTACTGAGGCCAGATGTTTTATTTCTTTTAGTTTATTTCAGACTTTGGTCGATTTGTTCTGTTGCCGGCTTTGAGTCCCGATTCTCTAATGATTCAAACAACTTGAACTTTTTCTTCAGACTGTCTTGAATAATGCTCACCCAAACACAAGCTGTCTACAGTCACACAGACACAAGACAAGACTAAAAAAAAATTGATGCGTTGGTTTGTGTTAGATATTAATAAAATCATTTTTATTACATTATTATCATAGGGTCGTTTTTTTGCAAATTATTTTGAAAGCATATCGTAAGTATAATTTATTTTAAACAAAAATTAGAGCGAATTAATGAAAAACTATATCTTTGAAAAGTTTTTTATTTGACTAGCCACTGTAGCCTCCTACTTAAAAAAAAATAAACAAGACGATGACATTGTTCTTATGATTTCTTGGACGCCCATTAATTGCCATCAATCTTAATATTGCATCAGGTAAAATTGTCTCTCTGAGAAAGTTTGATATAAGTTGTAATAAAAAATCTACTTACGTTTACCGGTGGTTTCATGTTGCACAACTGTGGGTTTGGTTTTGTTTATTTTTTCGTGCGAACCGCGTGTATTGAGGAGTGTTGCCGCGACGCGTCAAGTCGGTTTGGCGGCCTGGCTAGCACTGTGTATGAATTTGATTTGATGGCACTGCCAAGCCGGGCCGGTCTGTCAAGTTCTGCGTCTGCCGCCGCGACATTGACTTACAAACCATACATGCCTGCGTTTTCCAACTACGGACACAGCAGATTTCAATGCACACTCTTGTAGAGTCGATAGGCCGGTGTTTTTATTATTGCCCAGAACCACAAGCAATATGACCGTCCATGCAGAAAGGCCCAGCTGCAATCCTGGACCGTCTGAAATAATAATATGTCTGAAATTAACTGTTATAGCAGTATGTAAAGGTTTTATTTTTTAGATTTTACCTACTCTACCAACATATTAATTTTTATTTTAAATTTCTCCTTTTCTTTGTTATTTTTACATAGGTAAGTAGTAAGTCTTTCCAACTTACCTTCGGAGGCTCCTCAATTTCGAATCAATACAACTGGATAACAGTCGACACAAATGTTTGTATGTGCTCGACACAGTCCATAAAATTAGCGTAAGTCGTGATGTGACGTAGGTAACCTTGTCTACGCGATTGTCTGCTGACGTCACACCGTATCGATCGCCCGCATGAGTAAGCCGAAACCGGGGGAAAGAATCGACATAGTAAATTGTTTTTACATTAAGTAAGTAGGTAGGTATACCTACCTACTACCTAACGGTTTCCTGACGAAAAACGTGGATAAAAAAATTCTACATTATAGAGCTTCAGCATAGTTTCAGCGACACTATTATCTTCACTTCCTGGTTACGTCGTGAAGGTTAATCTATTACGGTTATTTAGGTGAAGGATTAAGTAGGTAGTTATATTCGCAAACGTATTTTTAGATTTGCGTTAGCTAGGTACGTTAAGTGTACGATCGGCAACTCGCATGCAGGCACGTATCCAAGGGGGAGATACCTAGTTGGGATTTATCTCCCCCCGAAATCCAGAACACAATACAGGACTAAATTCAAATTTAGCGGGCGAGGCACTCTTCGGTTTGCGGGAGGCAGTTATCCCCCCCAATTAAAAGTCTGGATACGTGCCTGCTCGCAAGCTTTACCACATTGCAGAAAAAATCGCGTGATTATCGTTCTGGCAGCGCCAGGGTCTCGAAAAAGATACATTATGAAGGCCAATATTTTACCAGTCCGGAAAAATATAGCTTTTTTCCCCCCACTGGATCTGAACCGAAAATATAAGGTTAATATTTACATGAGACTATGTTCTATTCTTGCTAAAAAAAACACCTACAATATTGTGAATCTTATTCATGAATTCTGTGCTTGTAATCAGACGGTATCCAATTTAATATAATTATGTAGATTCAATCTTAATCTTTATGCATCTATTTACCTTAATCACCATTAAGGTCAAACCGCACTACAGCGGAGCGGCGCTGCGCGGCGCAGCACTGCAGCGGAGCGGCGCGGCCTCTCCTAAACGCACTATCGCGGCAGCGGAGCGGCGCGGCGCGGCTCAAATTGCCAGACGTAGCAAGATTTCATTGAAGTTGGACGCACGAACGAAAAGGGAACGCTCGGTCACGCGTTCCCTAGAACGAATTCCGAAGCAACGATTTAGCAACACATTCTCATATTTTTTATTTATTTATTTGTGTTGAGTTATGATTATGATGATTTATGAAATGATCACGTAAAATACCACTTTGTAATTTAATCAAAATTTGTACACTGAAATATCAGTAGAAATAGATATTTCCAAATACCCTCTATAGACTGAAGCTCGATTATGAAGAATATTCGGCCGCGCCGCGCCGTTAGCTATACCGCACTAGCGGCAGCGGAGCGGCGCGGAGCGGCGCGGCGCGGCAAAATATTCTTTTGCACCCAAATCTGCAGCGCCGCGCCGGTACGCGCCGCGCCTCTCCGCTATAGTGCGGTTTGCATCATTGCAATCAATAGAAATAATATTTGGCCGCGCCGCTCCGCGCCGCTCCGCTGTAGTGCGGTTTGACCTTTATGTATCGTAAAAGAAAGTAATTTATATTATCACATAGTTACGGTACTTACTACCTAACATACGCATCTAGAAAACTTATGGCCGATTGCACTAAACTTAAGAATCGCCTAAGTCTTTTCCTAACTACAACATGACCAAATTAAAACAGTGTCATAAATTTAGCCGTCATGTAGCTGTCATTCGCTAAGTTGACTTGGTCGAGTTGTAGATAAGAAAAGACTTAGGCGATTCTTAAGTTTAGTGCTTTCACGCGTTAATATCCTATTTTTAATCTACAGCTTACCATTACCTAGAAAATCACAAAGGAAATGAAAACCAAATAAGATTTAATCAAACGACTTTATTTTTTTACATTTCAATAAACAGTTTTACACACTACTGTACCAAAGTGCAGATAAACTACATTTTATGTAAATAAAAATCAATCTTAAATCAAAGTAACTTAAGTACATACATGTTGCATTGCATCGGCTTTTAGAATAATTCGCAAAATACCTTCAAAATACAAATAAGTTTGGGTAAAATTAATAGACATTGAATACACGTCATGTTTTGTTTTTTTACACTGACAGCAGGGCAGTGAAAATCACAAAGTATACTAACTTTGGACAGTAGCGTTAAACACCCGAATTATTAAATAATTATTAATTTTATACACCAAGCGTTGTGGCCTATTAAACAACCTCAAGTCACAAATCACCTACACATTAGATCACATGGGGCACGAAGTAATTTATAGACTTAATATATACAACGTCGCATTTCCATTTATAGCATTTAATTATCAGCATTTTACAAGGTTGTACTGCAATTTACACGTAAAAGTTATTAAACACATTTTTTTATATTCTTTGAGCAACTTTTATAACACACCATAAAATGGAAAGTGCACAAACGTGACAGTTTAGAATCATACAGATTATATTTTGCAATAATTTATTGATATAAACCTGGGGTTTTTGATATGCTTAAAACTATGAAGCTCAGCTGTTGTATGGTATAATCTTACACGTAATTCTTAAGGAACAACCTTGTTACAAATGCCGGCTTATAACTTGGCAAGAGAAAGCTGAGACAAAAGATGCGCAGTAGCTACAAACACTAAGCTCTGCGCATCTTCTGTCTCATCTTTGTCTTGCGAAGTTACGTGCCGGGCGATATATGTGGGAGTACACTACAGCACAAAATAGAGACTGCAAAATTTAAGCTTAGTACTACACGCACACTCTCACCGACGCACCGGAATCAAGTCTCAATCTCAAAGTTGGTGAGAGCTATTGTTGTGGGTGTGCGTAACTCTATCGCGCGCAGTACTAAGCTAACTCTATTTTGTGACTACAGTAGGGAGGTGTATAACACTTTTACTACAGTATATTGAACGGTACAGTATTTTTTACATGAGATCGCCACAGTGTGACCTACCACATAGGACCGTAATAAACTATAAGGGTCAGTGGCAACTTTTCGTGCCATTACGTATATTTTTCTAATAATAATTTATTCAACCCTGAGTTAACAAGTATTTTTTGTGAATAAACAGCTGCACTAGGGGGACGTTTTCTCCACTATTATACAGCTCAGCCAGTCAGCCCCCTAGCATGACCACCGAAACACGATATGATATAGGTAGCGATTTATCACGTTAAACTGTCAAAAGACAATGGATTTTGACAGTTGGGTGTCGATAAAACGCTATAACACGCGATATATATCGTGTTTCGTCGGTCATGTTACGGGGGCAGTACCCCTACCCGTAGCACGAACATCTATCGATAAAAACGCCCAAAAGAGTACTAAATATGGGATGGGAAATTTGTACGGCGCATCTACGGCCGAAAAGGGAAATGAAATTTCCCACAGACAATTTCTCTATCGAGTAGGTACTTTTACGCTTGTTTTTTTAAAAATAGATATTCGTGCTAGGGGAACAGTTTGAATAATGTAATGTACAATACGATTAAATTAACTATGCACAACAGAAGTGACCGTTACTTGTCTGTGGTCTCCCAGTCTTCCCTTGCTCCCCCAGTCACCCGTGGTCCCCCAGTCTAAATTCCCATAGTCAATATTATTGCCCGTGGAACCCCCTGAATAACAATCTTTTTATTAAATATATTTTTAGTGTCTGTGGTACCCTACGGAAGTAAATATTTACTCGTGGTACCCCAAGGGGAACTTAGATTGGGGGTCCCCGGGCAAGTAACGGAAGTCACCAAATTGTAATGCAAAACGACCTAGTTTAATCTGTAAAATTTATTCTTTACTATAAATTCTCGACTGAAGAATGACAAAGAGTAAATAAGCTTCTTTTGTACTTAGTAAAATTAGTCGCATTGTAAGGCAATATTAAAAAAAATACTGTACAGTTTAGCTGATCCTTATAATTTTTAACTTTTTGATTATTATTTAAGTTTCAATATTTAATCGATTGCAACATATTTTATTATTTTAGGATATGGCGAAATGGTCCGACAGAAGGCAAGACTGGCAAGGTTTCTCTAATTAGTGTTGTTTTATCTACACAAATTTATCTTCTATTTATTATAGAAGCGCACGAATATTATGAAACCTTAGGCGGAAATATATCCTCATCACAAGAAATTACTGCAAAAAATTGACTCGCTTTTGTATTTCGTCTTGAAGAAAAGGTATTTCTAAAACAGATGTTATGACCTAAAAATACATTAGTAAAATACTTCCTTTTATGTTGAGCCTGCTCAATTATTAGCTGTTCAAATACCTTCACTCAACAGGAAAATCTAAGGCGATTCCATGTCTTTGCTAAAAGTGTATCAAAATCTCGCAAAATATGTCTTTAAAGTGTAAAAAACTACAAGATTTTAAATACCTACTAGATAAGTAATACAAAAGGGTAAAATGTATCATTTACGCGACTATTAGTTTTATAAGAAAGAACACTGGGCGTTTTACACGAGTTGTGACTTTTATGATAGTACTACTAAATTGCATTTATGTTACTTTGTTTTTTATCATATTGTTACATGGTAATTCCTTTATTGCCTTAGTTCATTTTGATCTGGACAACATTTAATGCTTTTGTAAGTTTTGAACCTACAAAATGTTTTCACAACAAATATTAGGTCTTTACCTATGAACTTGCCGATATTTTGTCACATACAGAGAAAATAATAACTTCTATGTTTTAAAATATTTAACAATATCTTGATTTACGTATGTCGAATTATGACCATGATAGTCAACTATCAGTAAAAATAAAGTCCTTTTTTTAGCTTTCATAGCATTAAAAAAAGATCTTGAAAGTTACTCTTTTTTTTGTGAGCCAAAAAAGGGTGACGGGAGGGGTTGTAACTTAGCCAAAACTTATTTTTTTCGCTTATCGTAAATGGAATAGGTTAGCATAGTGTTCAAACATTAGTACATAAAAGTTTTGTTACAAGAGTGTTAACGGTTGTTAAATGAACAAAGAAAATGCTAGTATGAAAAATGCAACTTCTTGAAAATTATCCATACAAATCGGCAATTTCATAGGTAAAGACCTATTATAATTTTAGTATTTTTTTTTTGTTTACTAGTCTAAACGTAGTTGACAATACTAACATTTAGTCGGAATTCTAACATTTTACGTATCAATATGACAGAAGTTTATATAAAAATGTTTCGATTATGTTAACCTTTACACTTATTGTCGAATTAATATAAACGTACTATGTAGTTATTTCAACTTGTTTGACTTATACTGTATTTATGAGTATTTTTCAAAATTATCAAGTGCTCTCCCATTAATTCGTACAATATAAAAGTGCTATTGTCAGAATTTCAGTATAATAGATCCCTTTATATTAACATCATAATATTATGTTGCGCTATACAACGTGTTACAAAAAAACCCCTAATTCCGATAGGGACCATCAAACTGAACAACTTTTACTATGGGACCAACTCTGAAATCGCAAAAAAAAAGGCTGTATCATACATTTTGATATTTTCGTTATTAATGTTTGTACGAAAGAGCAGATATTTTTTTCGCGATTCAGTGTTGGTCCCATAGTCAAAGCTGTTCAGTTTGATGATTCCTATGTACTATATTCGGCATTAGGGGTTTTTTGTAACACGTTGTATATATGTTACGGCTAATACCCGAAGTGCGGCTAAACCTAGTTTTAGCCGGCCAAAACTAGGTGTAGCCGCTAGCTGTTGGCTAAAACTAGGTGTAGCCGGTTTGCTCGCGGCTAATACCAGGTGTAGTCGGCTAAAACTAGGTGTAGCATGGGATATACAGAAAGTTTTTCCTGTTGTCTGTTAAAAAAAAACTTAGAAATATAAGAAATTTCTAACCTTACCCGGGACCTACAGGAGTAAAGCAGATCGGTTACACATAGTTTTAGCCAACAGCTATCGGCTACACCTAGTTTTAGCCGGCTAAAACTAAGTTTAGCCGCACTTCGGGTATTAGCCGTAACATATATACTAAAATTGCATCTCTTTATCTTTGAAACCTCACGACTTAAGTAACAATTAACATTTCGTCGGGTATAGTGCAAATCTGCGGATATACCACAAGTAAAAGGTGTGTATTTTACACTACACTTAGGGGGAGGTTATATACAGGGTTGAATCCAAGTCATTTGCAATCTTTTGAACTTAAAATCTAAACGCGATACTGATAACTTTGGGACGAAAATTTCTTAAATCAAAATGATCTAAATTTAAGGTGACATCTTGCGATTCATTTTTATTCATTTCACATAGGATTTTCACACAACTTGTGATTTTCACTTGTGATTTTTTTATGTTTATTTTGGTCACATTGATTTAAGAAGCCTTCAGTTATCAATATCGCAATTAGATTCTTAGTTTAAAAGATTCCCAACTTTTTAATCTTTTTAATTTGTTTAATTTCTTGAAGAATAATTGAATTGTAATCCGTTTTATACTTCATATACCGAAAATGGTGAAACATAGACAGCGCTATAAACATTGTATAATGTATAAGTATTAACATCATTAATGTACCTATGGTTATGAATAAATGAATTCTATTCTATTTTATTCTATTCTAATGACTTCCGACTTCACCCCGTATAATTATAACTGTATAATAATCACGTCTGCGCGTGCACTGCCCGCAATATCGTAAATTATTCAATGACAAATTACGCATATTTCTACTATCCCCGACGTTTGTCACATTAAGGAATAAAGTATCAAATACAACAGGTATCACAAATGGTAAACTGTCAAACGCTTTTGATAAAATACTGTAACAAAAAAAAACAGATTTGTTATATTGTTCTTTTCTATAAGGCCATTTAGTATTGCTTATATAATAGCATTGTGAAGAATATTTCTACAATAAGTTTAAACATTTGTATGTTTTTTACAAAAGTATGTTAAATAATATAAGCTAGGAGCTATCTATCCACATGAAATTTTCAAAGGTAATAAACGTACTGTAGAAATATAATGTGTTTACTCAAATTTTCATCTTGATGAATACTTCCTTTTAATTTAATTAAAAATAAATAATGTACATATAATATTAAGTTTCACATCAAGTGTACATATCTTTAATATACATAGGATTAAGTACTTTTTAAGTACGCACAACATATATTTCCAAGTAATATAGCTAAACTAATGACTATGATATGGACGAATGGATTTACTAGTGGATGGGAACTAACGATGTAGTGTGGGAAATGAAGCGGTCTTTTGTATGGAGACCCCAACAATAAATCCTCAGTCAATGAAACTAGCAGGGATGTAATATAGTATGAACCAAAACCTATGTACAAATAACCAAAAACAAAAAAAAAACGATTAAGTTAATTAAAAAAAAAAAATTTTCATTTTTTTTTTAATTTTGTTTAGGGGTCGTCCATTAATCACGTGAGCCTCGAAAGGGGAGGGGGGTAGTTGAAAAAATCACGAAGTATCACAAGGGGGGACGGGGGGGTGTAGTGAGATATCACGTGTATTAATTTTTTTTCGTTGAAAGCGTGATTTTTTACCGAAAACGGCGTCTGATTGTTGACTCACCGTTACCAGGACGATAACCCCGCCCACCGCGACATATTTGCACTGAAAAATCTTGAGATTCTTTTGTACCAAAAAAATACACGTGATTTAGAGGGGGGGGGGGGGGGGTAACGTAAAACCTCACCATGTATCACCAAGGGGGAGGGGGGGTTATAAATTAGCCAAAAAAAACATCACGTGATTAATGGACGCCCCCTTATCTACTGAAGATTTACTGTGGGGGTCAACTACCTTCCTTTCCTACACTAATAGGTATTATCTAGGTGACAGTACGTATATTATATATGTATAATTCCAAAGTAATATCACAACAATTAATTGATAATAAAACCAATTCTTACGGTCAAATAGATGAACACTGGGTTTCTTCGATTCGATAAGAACATTATTGTTTAGATTTTTAATAAAATTGTCTAAGTAGTTAATGTTTCAAAAAGGTTACAACATTATAATTACACGCAGTTTCATTAATTTAATTTCAATAAGCCTCTAGGTAAAAGAGTTATTATGATAAGTCTTCACGGATTTGATGCAAGCAGGTAATTTTAGAACTAAAATTCCATCTTTTGTTACAGCCATCTTGTATATCCTAAATTTTTGCCAGGCGAAAAATAAGCATCTTTAAATATCGAAGATAGGAAACTTTACGGAAAGAAGAGTTCATTTTGTTTTTTAAATGTAATTAGACTGCATTTTTTTAAATCGCATACGATACGATCCATATTTGGTGCGTTCGATTTCCTGGATAAGGCAGGCTATTTTTTTTTTCAGAAATGGTTGGATTCCAGATTCAGTAATTTTTAAAATCAAAAGGAAGTCTTCTTTCAGCAAAATTGCCTACCTTCAATATTTTAAATATGTACTTTCTCTTCGTGTTGCAAAGTTTTGGGAAACCCTGTATAATCATGTATAAGATCGGCCCTATTCCTTCTGCATTTTAAATTCAAAGTGAATGAAGATTGGCTAAAGTAAAATTGTGAAGAATTTCAAAACAGATTTATATACACTTTTAAATTTTCGCGTTGCATTGTACTAAATTAAAAATGACAGGTATTAAACGCGTACGCCCGTGACCACGGCCGATGCAACTCGGCCAAAATGCCAGGAAATCAGGTAGGTGTGAAAATACCTATCATTAGTATCGTACGCGATTAATATCAATAATTTTTAATCAGGTTTGCCAATACCGGCTCTGAGTAAAGACAATGAATTGTATTCCAAAATTATAGGCCTGAAAAATCTTAGTTAAATATTATTTTCATTTAAAATAAAACCTAGATGAATTTAGTTTACCATCAATATTGTTGCAAATTATCTACGAGTCCTTAAATCTCTAAGCTGACTCAGTCTGAGTTGGCACGAATCGAGTATTCAGTATTTAGGAAAAGGCATTCTGAATCATCCGTACATTGCAATAACGCTGGGGTTCATCTCGTTTCGTCATACAATCTTGGACAAATGTAATGATCACCTTTGTTTATCAACACTATAAACCAGTTACCATAAGAATAAATAAATCTTACTAGAACGGACACTCCCGCTCCGAACGGGCTCAAAGTCACGATATTAGACTCAGTCGGGCTGTCACGGCCGGCGCAACGTCGCCGCACGCGCGTTTGCCTGTTTGTGCGTTCCGTACGATCTTGGAAACAAATAACAATGCGTCAAGTTATTGTGGTGTGTTTGGTCATACAACCGCCTTAAAGTATAATAAATAGAGTATCAGTCATACCCAGCTTTATACATTACTATTTCGTATCTATTCTGTGATTTCGTTGCGTGATGTGATGAAACACAACGAAACAGTAAGCGGATCAAAACCTAAAAATGCTTTTAGAAGTACTTACATTTTTGTTCAAAATTTAATTTAATTTCCATACTAAATGTTTAGGTATTTACTTTATTTATACAAACTCAGGAGTAGGTAAGTAGTTACTTACCCAGAAAAAGTGATTATTTTATTTTTGTATCTACTAACTAGAATAAAATAATGATTTCAAACTAAAGAAAAACACATATTTTAGCGATATGATCTTTAAACGTAAGCAATATTTAACAGTAAGCAACCCTGGCAACATGCTTGGACGACAGCGGGGCGTAGCGACGTGAAGGGGGAAGTAGTTATATAAATGGCGGCATTTGGGACTTAGACAAAGAAGAGTCCGTTCTAGTAGTATTGTTTATTCTTATGCAGTTACCCAATTAGTGGTACGCGGGGGGTACGCGAGATTGTACCCTTTGATGCAACCTCGCAACAATCTCATAACTAAGATATCTATCACTCATCTCATTATTTTTTTATTTCATTCCTTCGATAAGGGGTACACGAGTTTGAACTCGTGTACCTCAAGGTATTTCTTGGAGGGACGCGTAGAAAAAATTAATTAGAAACCACTACTATAAATATACAAATTATGTGTAAATCCACTTGTTAGAGTTGACAAAAATGGGTGACATGTAAAACATATATAAATTATTTTGTTTTACTTTTTAATAAGTGGTTCAAAATAGCAGAAAATAGCGCTAGCATATAAAAAAAGAATGACCATTACTTTTGTCCAAGGTCATACTTACTTTTTTTTGTTTTTTATTCAATAATTTACAAAACAAATGTTGTAAACTATATACATATTTAAAGACATGTAATTTACAAATCTGTCAGAAACACATAATCTCGTCGACACTTTAGAATGTTCAGCCGATTCTAATTTGTAGAGAGAATAAATGACTTAAAATGTATTAAAATATAAAAAAATACGTTATTGTGATGTACAGAAATCAGGACGAAGTAACAACAAGTAACTATGCCGTGGCCCCCTCACTCTCTCAACAAACAGCTGTTATTTTACTTGGACGAAAAGTCGATGCGCGTGCGTAATACTCTCGAAATTAAGAGAGAAAAAAACAATAAGACCCATTTTTTTATGTCAAAACGGCGGGCCAACTAATGGAATGTATTTAAAAAACTTACTGTACGATTTTAGGACAACTTGTACAGTGTGCATTGAAAATAATCAAAGATTAAATGCTTTTAATACAATAATTGTTTTTAATAACCATGCAACAAATTTAGCTACAATTCGGAACACTTTTAACCATAAATAAATAAATGCAAACAACATCACCATTATTAAAAAGATGCATAAATGTCGATTACTTTCAAGTGAACTGTACATTGGCTGTTTCATTTTAAATACAAATATTGGAATTTTCTAATCTACTTATTTTTTTTTTAAACTTTAATATGGAATTTACTTCTCACACAAATCAAAAAGAGTAAACTGGGAAATATTCGCACGCGCTCGACATAACAACAAATGATTACTACAAGAAAACCAGTCTTTCATAGGTCAATTGGAACAAAGCTTATATTTCACAACTTTGGATTACTTACACCTTTCTAGAAGACACGACATGTATAAGATTATAAATATTATATTTATAAACATTCAATGGAATGGGTGGCGAATAGTGACAATAATGTCGATGATTGATGCACTTTGTACAAAATATATCAATAAATCTAATTTATATATACCTAATATTATACAACGTGTTACAAAATAACCCCTAATCACAGAATAACTAATAGTACAAGTACAGAAGCAGCACGCCGAACAGTAATTTAAATAAATAGCGACTTTGCTCCGACACAATAAAGTGCAATTCAGGTCGCGCAATGGCCTGCAGTACAGTTTAAATCCACCTAGTAGTTGCCTCTCTTTCTGTCGCGTGCTCTTACCTTTTCTAGTGACGCAACGCAACGTTAGGGTTGTCTTCTTATAAATGAACTGCGTAGCATATATCATAATTTGAAAAACAACAATTGTTTATTGGTTTTTTGATTTTGACATCCGTACACAGCATAGTAATGTCGATACCACATTGTTACTATTATAAAGAGACAATATCTACTTGTGCAGTAAGATGCCGCGCTCGTACGGCGGCGGGCGTGTGGCGGCCCCCTGCTCACTAGTCCCGCCGGCGGACCGGCTAGCGGTAGGTGCTTATCGCGCGACCTTGAGCGAGTGATGGAGGCCTGCCATCAAACTAAACAACTTTTACTATGGGACCAACTCTAAAATAGTGAAAAACAATCAGCTGTTTCACATTTTAATAATAATATTTTTTGTACGAAACAGCCGATTTTTTCTTTCGCGATTTCAGATTTGGTCCCATAGTAAAAGTTGTTCAGTTTGATAGTCCCTATCTACTTAATATTCGGCATTCGGCATTATTACCAAGATCATGACGAATCGCTCTACACGAATACCAGATATAACCGTTGGTAATGACACCATACAGGTGGTCAGCGATTACGTCTATCTTGGACACCGTTTGTCCTTTGATCGAGAAGCGCAGGTGAAGGAGATCGAAAGACGCATCGGATTAGGGTGGGCTGCCTTCGGTAAACTCGAGGACGTCTTTAAGTCTAAACTCCCACAGTGCCTTAAGACCAAGGTGTACAACCAATGTGTCTTGCCTATCCTCACCTACGGTGCTGAAACTTGGACGCTCACTAAGCAGAATATGCACAAAATTAAGGTAGCACAAAGAGCAATGGAGCGTTCTATGTTAGGTATCTCTCTTGTTGACCGTATACCAAACGTCGAAATTCGACAAAAAACGAAGGTCGAAGACGTGGGTAGGCGGATAACGAGGTTAAGGTGGAGATGGGCAGGACACTTGGCTAGACGGTATGACGGACGGTGGACCAAGGCAGTTACAGAGTGGTGGCCAAGAGGAGCAACAAGGCCAGTGGGCAGACCACCGGCCCGATGGTCAGACGATATCGTCAAGGTGACGGGATCTCACTGGATGAAGCTGGCACAGGACCGTGAGGAATGGCGCTATAGAGAAGAGGCCTATACCCAGCAGTGGGTTGATGTGGGCTGAATATGATGATTAGGGGTTATTTTGTAACACGTTGTATAAAGAGAAAATATTTATTCTCACATCAATAAATAAGAATGAAAGGGATCAAATACAATTGTTCGTAGTATAATCACATATTTTTAATTGAAACATTTGTAACAGTTTTAATGGATGCTATTTTAGTTTTTACTGCCTTCGAGTGGTCCGATCAGCAAAATAATGAATCTAATCTGGTTTAATAAGGCATTTATCGCAGTTACGTTTATTTGTAATATCACTCGAAATTTAAATAATACCCAATTAGTTTCCAGGGAAATGTAGGTACGTATAACTCGTTCATTTCATCGTTGCCGCTACCTCCCGGCCCGCTTCTCCATACCGCGCCCCCGGCGTCGCCTGGGCAGGCACGCGGGAGGGCGACACAGGGGGTGCGCAATGATGAAGCGGGCCGGGAGGGAGCGGCAACGATGAAGTGAACGCGTAGTATATATTATGAATTTTATTAAATTATATTATATTATAACATTCATTTAGAATTTATTAAATAACTCGCATTGTAATACGCAATTATGCTTAACATAATAATATTTCTAACTAATTATGTGAGGCACTTTCGTACATCGTACAAGCCTTTTCACATTATTGATCTGTTGTTTTATTAAGTTATTATGCCATAAGTATACCGTTTAAATACTGATAGATTTAAAATATACTGATACTGGAATCACAATGATTTTAACATATTAATCATGACTGGAATGTTCATAGTACAACGATAGGTAAGGCGAGTAGGTACCACAGTAGTAAAATACTTAAAATATAACTATTAGAAGACAATATTTTATATAGGATTCACTTCTAACACTACATAAAATAATAGCAACCATTTATGATTCCTTAACCCTATATAAAAACCGTTGAGCTGTTCAACACTTATCACACTGTACCTAGCTCATTGGCAAGCCTCGCTTCGTGAGCAAAAATGGCAATTATCCATCGGCATTAATCAAAACAACGATAATATCCTCACTTCCGTCAAGGCTGATTGGAAAACGGAACACTTAACATACTTTAATTGCACCCTTTATACACGCTTAAAACGACGTTTCCTTGTAGCCAAACCGTAGTAACAGTTTAATTTATCATCCGCCTGTATGGAGGAAAAACTCTGTAGACAATATACCACCGATTCTGGGCGTGTATTACTTAAAAGTGCATAACTAGAAAATCCCTAACGCGTTGTTCGACAGATTCGCGTTACGGCTTATTAATAAAATATATAAAAGTTAACCTTCTCTAGATTTATGTGATCCTGGTACTTTTTCTTTATCTCTTATAAA
The DNA here is from genome assembly GCA_928269145.1 of Agriphila tristella. Taxonomy (NCBI): domain Eukaryota; kingdom Metazoa; phylum Arthropoda; class Insecta; order Lepidoptera; family Crambidae; genus Agriphila; species Agriphila tristella. The sequence goes on from OV743431.1 coordinate 39,474,496, forward strand.
TTAGTATCCCCACCATACTATTATATAATTCTGTGTCCCTACTCGAAAAAAATAAACATGTACAGTGTGTGTTATTTTTAAACTATGACTACAGTTTGGCTACAAGGAATTAAGTTTCGTCGTGGCCAAATTAGTTTGGCATTTTAGTTTGGCCACAAGGAAACGGCCGCTTAAAACAGTGCAATTGACGACTTGTACGATTCTAATCGATAAATATAATCTTTTTGGAATGACAATCAGACTTGTACCCTTCAATCTCTCTTTGTTAACGGGGTGATTACATGATGATACAGCACCTGCGTGACCTGGTATCACCGACGACATCGCTAGTATTGCCAGTGAACCGCGGCACAGTTCCTGTGCTGGGCGATAGGCTGAGGGGATTCAACTGTACCGGCATCTCCTTCGTCATCTCCGGTATGGAACTCGTACTGTGATTGTTCGTAGAATTCAAACTGTTCTCCACTGGACTGCCGTTAGTTCTAATCTGTGCCCGCTGCTTCTTCAAATCCGCTAAAGTCCCTGAAACGAGCCACAGGGTATATCACAAAACTGTTACTAGGGGGCTTATTGTCTAATTTCAATCTATCGCAATCGCTTTCATTTGACAGATGGATGTGACACATTGCTGCATTTCTTTGGTAAGTTTTATTAGTGTCAAAAAGAAGCATCAATGTGTTACATCCTGAAAACGATTGCGATAGATTTTGAAATTAGACAATAGACAGGCTGATCGGCATTCGAAACTACGCAATTCAAAATGATTCGCATTCTTCTAAGATAAGCATAACAGTTTCAATGAACAGGCGGATGTTTCTCAATCATAAGTAGTGCATCACTTTCACATTTGTTAGTAAACATTATGCTTATCTTCATTAGAGCAATACTAGTGAATTAAACTGGCGTAAATAATTTCGTCATAAGTGTAACCGATAGTGCTTAAGCTTCAAGTGTAAAAATAAATAAAGGTGAAATAGATAGACGTGTAAATGTTACCGGCAATGTGTATAATCCGGCATTGTATACAATGCCTGCTGGTCCACCGGCAATGAGTAAAATAAGTATATTTCTGTTATAAAAAATAACCTCAAAATTTAAATTTCTAACCTAACCCGGGACCTACAGGAGTAAAGCAGGTTCGATTCCAAACTCAATGAGCCCCCCTCGAACTTCCCTCGAGCCACCCACGAGCCCCCTCCAGCTTTTCCCGAGCCCCCTTCGATCCCCCCGAGCCCTCCTCGAACCCCCGAGCCCACCCCAGAGCTTTTGTGTCTGCCCTCTAACCAACTAAGATCAAAATCTTTTTATTTTACACATTGCCGGTGGACCAGCAGGCATTCTATGTATACAATGCCTAGTTATTGTATACAATAATAGTTATTGTATGAAATAGACAATAATATTCCTTCTATTTCATACATTGCCGGTGACATAAACACATTTTGAATAAGACAGAGATATAGATAGATGAGCACATTCATGCATTATTCTAGATCACCATATAAACGATATCACAGAAGGAACAGTGGACTACACACATGCAACTACAACGAGACTGCTTGCCTCATATGCATCCTCGAGAGCTTTCTTAACTGGAAACCCGGCACACAGTCCCTCCAACTCATTAATATACCATCACTGTGCAAAACTGTTAGATTAACTTTACATATAATTTGTTATGAATTATTGTGCTATATATAATGTGCTTTACGTTCATGTTCGTAAGGATGCATATAATTACCTGCGTTAATCATGACGGTGACATGAACATTGATTTTACCATTATTGTCCGTGGTGTAAGTCGCGGTGCCGCCTTCACTGATCGCGATTTGGTTGGAGTTCACGATCAACTCTTTCCTACCGTCTATCGAGTCCTCGGATTTGAACGCGTCATTGTCTTGACCCTCTGGCGCTTTTCTGACGCCGTTCGGTAGGCTTTTTTCGTAGTGTTTCTCGTTGGTTTCATGGAGTTGCATGGAGCCAGGGGCGTAATGTGACGCGGCATTGACACCGAAGAGGGGGTTTGTTATTTTAGGTTGGGAGTATTCGTTTAGTTCGCTGACGTCACTGTTTCTCTGCGTGCTGTTTCGCTGGCTGTACGTGTGTTTGGGCACTGCGTAGTCTACGTTGGAGTCGTAGCTTTGGTTGGAGGTGGTCGAGCTGGTGGACAGCCGTTTGTGCGTCAGCTCGCTTGGCTGCAACTGGTTGGCAGTGTTTTGGTCATTCTCCATGCCATTTGATAGGCCCTGTAAATAAAAATATGCCTATCAATCATGGTCGGTAAAATTCGAAGGAATGATGGAACTTAGTGTTATTAGTGATTCAAAATTAAAAACCGGCCAAGTGCAAGTCGGACTCGCGGCAAAAAAAACACTTTTGTTGTGTGGGAGCCCCACTTATATTTATTTTATTTTGTTTTTAGTATTTGTTGTTTTAGCGGCAACAGAAATACACCATCTGTGAAAATTTCAACTGTTAGCTATCACGGTTTATGAGATACAGTCTGGTGTCAGACAGAAGGACAGCAGAGTCTTAGTATTAGGGTTTGTTTTGGGTACGGAACCCTAAAAATATTATCTAGAGCCAGACAATGTTAAGTTTAAAGCAACAAAAGTTTGGAATGATAAAATATACAGCTACGATAGTTTCGGTCTTCTCTGCCAGAGGAAGTTATACAGGGTGTTAATGAATGGACCTAACATGAGAAAACCGTTTCTTCGGGCCATCAAACTGAACAAATTTTTAAGAGACCAACTCTGAAATTGCGAAAAAAATCGACTGTTTCACACATATTGATATCATCGTTATTAATTTTTGTATGAAACAGCCGAATTTTTTGGCGTTTTCAGAGTTGCTTTTATAGTAATAGTTGCTCAGATTGAAGGTCAAAAGAAACAGATTTCCTATTTTGGGTTCTTTCATTAACACGTATAAGCGTGATGTTGAAAGCCATACATCATAACAACAATTCAGTTAAATATCATTGAAGATTTGCGCGATCGCCCCTTTACAACTTTCAGGCCCTCCGCTGCCTTGAGCGGGACACGCGCGCGGGGCGACATAGATTAGAGCTTACTCATGCACTGCGCAAGCATCTGTCCGTCAAAAACCAGCAATCTATATTCTCGCGCCGTGTACCCGCGGTGGGATCCCGCTTAAGGCAGCGGACGGCCTCAGTCTACCAAGTCATACAGACAGAGATTTACAATTTTACAACTAATTAATAGATTGGTCCAGTAAGTATGTCAGTTGTTTTTGACCGACTTCAAAAAAAGGAGGAGGTTCTCAATTCGATTGTAAATTTTTAATCGTTTTTCGCGCGTATCTTCGAGATTTATGGACCAATCTTGATGATACTATTTTTGTTTGATTGAGTTTTCTTGCGAGATGGACCTATTTTTTTTTCAAGTCTCTTTAAAATACTATGATTTGGGTGATTTTAACATAATTTCTTGCTTTTTAGAGCTATTTGATTTTGAAGCTGTTTTTGTTTTTTATTTAAGGTTTTTTGAAATCAAGAACCATGAATTCTTAATACCATGTTTTATATACGATTCGTTACTTTGAAGTCTAATAATCTTAACAGTCTTATTTCTATTAGATATTTTAATAAGTATAAACTGTACAGTATCAACATGATGTTTAGGCCAGTGCCATTATTATCAGGAAAACCACATGATTCCGTGTAATTATGTTTGTGCCATAATTGGGTAGAAAAATGTGCACTTAATTTTCACATAGTAATTAATTATCGTGCACGCTACAAAAGCTCAATACATTCGATAGAGCACAAGAAGAAGAAAATCTTACTGGTTCTTGATACACCATGTCCAAACTTAAGTGTGTTTTATAAATAAAGACATATTGACTTTACATTTTGGCTAAGGTTTAGTAAATTGATTTAGAAATAAATATTTAAAAATACATTATACAGTTCTACAGAGTTCTACTGTGTAACACACTATTGAATGTATAGAAAGCTAATACTTATGACGACTTTTTCGGACTTTTAGTGATAAAAAATATTTATTCTTATTTGTTTTTATGTACCTAGTTTCATAAATAAGATCAGGCTTATTTAGTATTAAACTTCCTGCCACGACCATTGTTGATTTTCTCATATCTTTAGGCGGTAAAAATAGTTAGGATTCTCTACTATTTATTACCCCAGTTTTGAAAATGTTTACCTACTAAATCTAAGAGATACACTGGTCGTGCTGGAAAGATGCTCCCTAACAAGACCACGTACACTTCCACCTAATTTTTTGATTTCAAAACGGCATAAAATAGCTCAGAATATTAACTATTTTTTAAACTCATTTTGGAATTTCGTACTATCAAGATCATGGAGATACGAAGGTCGTGCTGGAAAGAATCAATTTGAAACACGACCAATCTCAAACTATTTTTAGTTCTAGGATTCCAAAACGGTATAAAATAGCTTAGAATATTTACTATCTTTACACCTATTTTGGAATTTCCTACAATCTGGATTGTAAAGATATGTCTATCGAAGTGATTCTTTCCAGCACGACCTTCGTATTTCGATAGTACGAAATTCCAAAATGGGTGTAAAAAAATAGTAAATATTCTAAGCTATTTTATACCGTTTTGAAATCGCTGATTTAAAAATAGTTTAAGCTTGGTCGTGCTACAAAGTGATTTTTCCAGCACGACCTTCGTATCTTTATGATCCTCATAGTAGGAAATTCCTAAATAGGTGTAAAAAATAGTAAATATTCTAAGCTATTTTATACGGTTTTGAAATGTAAGAATAACACGGAAGTCTACGTGGTCGTGTTAGGGAGCATCCTTTCCAGCACGACCAGTGTATATCTTAGATTTAGTAGGTAAACATTTTCAAAACAGGAGTAATGAATAGTAGAAAATCCAAGCTATATTTATTTCGCCTAAAGATATGAGAAAATCGATGGTCGTGTCGTGGCAGGAAGTACAATTAGATTTTAATATCCATTTACTATACGCGAAAATAAAACAAACATCGTGGCTCTTGAATTACTTTCTAATTCACATTCCGACTATTACACGAAAAATCCTGAAAGATTCAAAACACTACTAAACCTACCCTGTATCGAAGCCCTAGGACCTGCGGCTCCTTGCGCATACGCCGCAAGTTGTCATGCGTCAAAAACATAATATCCAAAGACATTTTTAGATCACTGCACTGCACAATTCATTGTCACTTAGCCATTATTAGTCCTTAACAATACACTAACACTTTATGAGGCACCATAAAGGAAGAATTGAAGTTCGAAGGGTAGTATTTGTATGTCATAATGCATTATCAGAGTAAGAGCGGTTGGCGCGAGTGCGGTGCGTGCCGCGCACTGACCGCACGACTGACGGCGCGTGCGTCCGCGCAGGCCACGTCAGGGTAGGGCTGTCGCAGTTGATTTATTCCGGATATTATTTAAAATAAATACTGTACAATGTGATTAAATTGATAACAGACAGTGATACGCTGCAACTTCAGTCGAGAATGTATGGCAAAGAGTAAATTTTAAGCGCTCTGAAGTTAGCCACTTCAGTTGTACATTGTTAAATTAACCGCATTGTATACCTACTTACGAAATATCTACTTAACTTGTCATCAAGAACTACATGGAGAAAGCGTTTTCTGTATTCGGTAAGTACTGTAAATTTTTACGTTTGTCTTTTATAATACATACTTCATACGTAACAAATAATTCGCTTTTGTGTGACAAAAAAATGGCAGAACGTAACCTTAGGAAGTCATAACTGGCCGCCAGACAACGGCGATGATTTGATCAGACTTTTAAATACAGCTTATACAATGTGTTTTTTTGAACATTGATCAAACTTTGTGGTGTGGCTTAGATCATCAAACTGAACAACTTTGTCTATGGGACCAACTTCATCAGAGCCAAAAAAAAAATCAGCTGTTCCATACATTTTGGTCAAGTAGTTATTGATGTTTTCTATGGAACAGCTGAATATTTTTTTGATCTGATTAAGTTGGTCCCATAGACAAAGTTGTTCAGTTTGATGGTCTAAGCCACACCACAACGTTTGATCAATGTTCAAAAAAACACACTATAGAAGTTTTTTTTAATCATTAAAACAAATGTTTCTGATAATTAAACATCAATTTAAACACTTCCAATTAGTTTGAAAAGCAACAACCCTACAAACGCATCTTCAGTGTGGTATGAGTAGGGTTGCCAACTTTTTCACAAAATAAAAAGTAAATTATGGTCGGAAAACAAAAAACCAGTATTTTAGAAAAATTCACAGTATTTTATTTTTTTAATGTATTGAATGCCTATTTCTTAGTGCTTCTCGCACAACTTATCAATTTTGTGTCATTTATGAACGATTAAAATCAAACGATAAACGAGGTCTACGCTGCACCGCGCGCCTGAAACGTAGTGTTGGGCGTTTACTATTTAGAAACAGATCAATGGATACCAGTGATGCTTGCTGATAACAGTATTCTTGTATACTTTTATTTGTTCTACAGTAAAAAGAATAATGTAGTGAAAAACAGTATAATAATGTGTTTTAACTGTTGGAAACCCTAGGTGTGAGTGCGAGGGAAATCGCCATCAATGCGGTGAATCAGTGAATGCTGCACCCGGAACAACAGTGTCCAATACAAAGGTACCAACAATCAGCCCCTATACCACAGAATACATTTTAGTACAATAAATAATACATATTAGTTATAGGTACCAAAATTATGTAGGTATTTACCTATGTCAAGTGCGCCAAAACTTTGTTGTTTATTGCTTATTCAGCTACTTTTAACAACTAAATACAACCATATTATATGCGCTGCATTGCAATCATAAAAACATGAAAAGAGACAGTCAAACAACTTGACATTTCAATCAGGGGGTCAAGTCTGCTAATGTTATCGTCAAAATAGTGGTTCAATTGTGTTTGAATGGTAATGCTTTTTTACACAGTTCTTGTTTCTTAAACCCAAAACCGAAACACATTGTGTTTTCTTAAACCCAAAACGGAAACACATTGTATCTCGATTTTGGGTTAAAGAAACAAGAACAGTGTCAAAAAGCATTACGTACGATTCAAACACCATTGAAACACGATTTTGACGATAACATTTAGACCCCCTGCTTTGATAAACTTTAAATCACTATTGTCACTTGCACAATGTAAATATCTACAGTATGTATAGTTTCATGGTATAACAGCGGCATCTCGCGGCCATCAACAATAACCAATGCGTGTGTCCAAACATTTGAGATATCTGAACATTTCAAGTAGACCGTGCTCGCTTCACGTTCCCCGCGCACTTTCTCTGCTTTCGACGCGAGAACGACAGTAATTAGACAGACATACTGATTAATTATACAATAAACAATAGGCGTAACATATGAATGGTTTTCTTACAGTTCGATTGGCGTTATATCATGATTCTTAACTTTGTCGTGTGTTACAAAAAAAAACTTTGAGTCTTTTTCTATGAGTATGACCAACTAACAAATATTTATTCCAACATTTTTTTTAGCTTGTAAAATTTAGATTTACTGTAACAATAGGGATGATGACTAATGAATAAAATAACGAAATACTAATAAAAATCGCAAACATATTAAACTTTTAGATTAGCTTGTATACCTCTTGGTTTTATATATATTGCATATTATTTGTTTTATGACCCTTCAAAGTTGGGCGGACAAGTTCATTTAAATAGTATAAAATTTGTTAAAATAAATAATACATTTAATTAGTCCGTAAAATTTATAGCAAATTTGTCTAAGAAACCATTTTGATAAACACATTATTTAATATAGCTGTCAAACAAATTTCCTACGCGTTGCATACAAACTACTGAAGCGTGACGTCATAACTGAGTAGCCGTTCGTTAGTATGGAGCGTTTTCGGGTGAGTCCAATATTGTACATTTCAAACTGTGATATCTCGGGCAGTTTTCATGCTAGCGAAATAATTCTTTTACCAATGTTTCTTTTTTTGAGAGGTAATCTATGTAGGTAACATGAAATAAAAAAAAATACTGAAAAAAAACTTTTTTAAAAACACGTTTTTAAAACGGACTAAATTATTACAAAAAAATCGGACTAAAAACATTAAAACGGACTAGTAAAAACAGACTAAAAAGTAAATTTTTCTGTAAATATTTATAACCTACAGAAATTTTAAATCTAAAAACGTGGGGCGCATTTTGTAAAATTTTTCATCCTATTGTCTTTAGCATGCGCCCCACGTTTTTAGATTTAAAATTTCTGTAGGTTATAAATATTTACAGAAAAATTTACTTTTTACTTTTTAGTCTGTTTTTACTAGTCCGTTTTAATGTTTTTAGTCCGATTTTTTGTAATAATTTAGTCCGTTTTAAAAAAGTGTTTTTAAAAAAGTTATTTTATCAGTAAATTTTTATTTTCTGCTTTTTAGTTAACGAGCTAAGACTAAAAATAAACCATCTCCTATCGGAGCACTCGTCAAGACGATTCAAACGAGCCCAAACTCGATGGGGTTGCATGGTTTTATTACAGAGTCCCAGTGGCCTTTTTCCGGCTCCATCATGAGACCCTGGAAACTATTTCCTAACAAAGTACTCGTCAATACGATTCAAACGAGCCCAAACTCGATGGGGTTGCATGGTTTCAATATTGAGTTCCTATGGCATGGACTTTCAGCTTCATCATCAGACCCTGGACCTCGTCTCCCATTAGAGTACTCGTCAAGACGATGCTAACGAGCCCAAACACGATGGGGTTGTATGGTTTCATCATAGAAATTCTATGGCCTTCCTCCGGCTCCATCATCAGATCCTCGGACACTATTTCCCAACAAAGTACTCGTCAAGACGATTCAAACGAGCCCAATCTCGATGGGGTAGCGTGGTTTTGTTAAATAGTTCCTGTGTCCTTCCTCCGGTTCCATCATCAGACCCTGGAAACTATTTCCCAACAAAGAACTTGTCAAGACGATTAAAACGAGCCCAAATTTGATGGGGTTGCACGGTTTCAATATTGAGTTCCTATGGCATGGCCTTTCGGCTTCATCATCAGACCCTGGACCTCGGCTCCCATTAGAGTACTCGTCAAGACGATGCTAACGAGCCCAAACACGATGGGGTTGTATGGTTTCATCATAGAGTTCCTGTGGCCTTCTTCCGGCTTCATCATCAGATCAGCTCAATGACACCATAATATTGCATTGCCTTCCAGTTCTGACCTACGTTCAGAGTTTCAAGTCTCTAGCTCATCGGGAAGCTAGGATAAAATCGTTCGCAAACTTTGTGGAGAAACAAACAAACGCGAAAGCAACCTAATAAAAACGTGTTAAAAAATAGTCATTATGCCTATTGCATCTATTACAACAACCTATAGTTTTAACCGCCTCTGTGGTCTAGTGGTTCGCCCACCCGTGTAAGACGCAGGGGTCACGGGTTCGATTCCCAGAAGGGATAACAATTTTTACTCTGTTTGGTTGGTAATAGGGCTTATTCATGTCCGCCTCGCTAACTACTCCCATCTTAGCTTTTTTTTTGTTATCGCAGGGGTACTCTTCCTACTACTCCTATCTTACCTAAGTCTGACGCCATAACAACATTTTGAAAATTGTTGTGTTCCGGCAGTTAGAGGTAAGATAGTCAGTTCTTCAGTGATGAGGATTCCGGGTGTAGTGGCCTTACCGTCACTTAACATCAGGTGAGGTGACGGCCAAGCACTATCCCGTTGTGCATAAAAAATGTACAGAGGAATGAATGAATGAATGAAATAGATCTTTATTTAAATAAGTTCACATAACAAGCATTTTTAAATGAGGATCAGTAACAGGTTTCAATCCTATACTTTTATTGATATAATTAAACTGTAGTTTTCTTCCCGGAAATTCCCTCTTTGTTAATAATTTTAGAAGTTTCCTACATTCAGTAGGTTTGTAATAGACGGCCATTATTTTGATTACAATGATTTTGATATAATTACAGGATAAGCTTTGCTCTTGACAGGTAGCATGAAGATTATCTTTTCAATATCCCTTATAGGGGTATTGGATACGACTCTATAATTACTGAATAAATTGATTTTCTTAACAGGTACTATCATAGAAGATTAGTCGATAAAAGTTTAAACTTATTAGAGTTATAAGCAAGAATCTATAAGATTCTTGGTTATAAGTAAAGCTATTTTTTTCATAATACGTTTTGTACTATTTTGAAATTGTTTATCGGATGAAATAACTTGAGATACATTTCTGAATAAAGTAAAGTTTCAATAATTGGAATACACAACTGAAATATCGCAATGTAATTATGTTCCAAATTTTGTAGCATTTTTTATATATTTTAAACACAAAAATTGCAAATGTAATATGAGCAACTTCTTATTTAAGTAGTATAAATATAAATACATACTCGTATAAGTAACATTCTGGAAAATCCTTTTTGCAATGGGATTTCATAAACATTTTAAATGTTTGTTTGAAATGGCGTTACTAAACCTGAAACAGTTTTAGTAACGCCATTTCCTAATACCAACATTATACATTGTTTGCTTAATTAATTAAAAATTTACGGTATAAAAATGTGAAATAGAGATGCAAACGAAATCGCGTAGTTTTTATACATGAAGGTTGTCATGTCATCAAATGCGGATTAACTAACTGAGATTAGCAAACTTCTGTTTAATGACGAGTGGTTATTGAATGTTGTAGAAATGTTAGATTTGATGTGCTCTTGCGCCACATACCGGCTGCTAACACGGTCGGAAAGCACCGAGTTGTTATTTCCTCTAATTGGTTCCAATTAAATGTCTATAGACTTCTTTGTATAGATTCTCGTGAGATAATTATGCCAATTTAGCACCTTACAATATAACCGTTCATACTGCACTTGTAGGTCATGGTAACAGCCATTTGTTTATGGTTTATTAACCACGAGGCGCGACGTAAAGAGGTTCTCAATAAACGTGGATTTCTTCTTAAATATTTCTTTGGAGATATTAAAATCGTGGAAGTCCTCTATTAAAGAACAACACCCCGGTAGTTCGATTTAAATAATTTTAAGTACGACGTAATTTCAGATTCTTTTTATAATTGCAGTTTTACAGACTCTTTTGTTATTTATTTGAGTGAATGTGAATGAAAGTGCCTTGCTTGAGTAAATCTGTGAAAGAAATTCCCTACAAAAATCTCAGATATTAAACAACACAGCCAGAAAGGTTCTCGTGCTTGATTATTGCTTCTGAACCCATTATTTATTTATTTTTTGGACCGAAGAACAGAATTTTAACATACGAAAGTGCACATCCCGAAAATTATATCTTACAAATATAAAGAAAGTCAGGAATCCGATAAATCAGTCCTAAGAAAACTCACTCGTGTGCGGACACGCTAACAAACAAACAGGGAGACAGACACCTGGTATGTTCTAATTTTATACTTATCATACACATATGGTAGCATCAAATAAAAGTAAAAATGCTTTCCAATGTTAGTATTTCAACGCAGTTAAGCCGAAAGTGTTTTACGGTGCAAGCATCACAGCATTGCACAACAGATGCAAAATGAAGATAACCTAAAAATTCATCCGCGTAATAAAATTATTAATGAGCAGATTAGCATAAAACGTTTTATTGCATTACGCTACATTGTTATGTGGCAGTCGCGTAAGTTATCGAAATCAACACAAGTTAATATCTATTTTGTATAAATGTTTTCATAGAGAGTTGAGGTTTCTATAGACACAAAAATGCGCTCTTGAAAATGTAACTAACGAAAAGTTACTTTATTATCTAAGAATTAGGATTTACTTCAGTAAAACAATAACAGCTATAAACGGTTTTCGTGAAAGTTTCAAGTGAACATCAATAACGTTTCAGATGATAAACAACACTTTTTAAAATATTTTCATTTCAACTTCAAGAATGCCTCTCTCAATATCAGTAATGTCACGCAGAGAATTACAGAAAAAAAAATCTGCTGTCTTTTTCAGGCACCAGATTAGATTAAAGCTTAGAATAGGCAAGTTGACTATTTTTTTATTTTATGTTACATAAATTACCCCTCAAAAAAAAGAAACATTTGTATAAGAATTATTTCGCTAGCATGAAAACTGCCCGAGATATCACAGTTTGAAATGCACAAAATTGAAATCACCCGAAAACGCTCCATACTAACGGCTACCAACCAAGTTATGACGTCACGCCTTCCTACGTTGTATGCAACGCGTAGGAAATGTGTTCGGCAGCTATATTAAATATTGTGTTTATCAAAATGGTTTCTTTGACAAATTTGCTATAAATTTTACGGACTAACTAAATGTATTATTTATTTTAACAAATTTTATACTTTTTAAATGGACTTGTCCACCCAACTTTGAAGGGTCATAAAACAAATAACTCGCAATATATAAAACCAAGAGGTATACAAGCTACTCCAAAAGTTTGATATGTTTACGATTTTTATTAGTATTTCGTTATTTTATTCATAAGTCAACATCCCTATTTAATAAACACAAATGACATTGCATACATTTTAATAAACATTTTAACATCATGGTTACAAATAAATTCCGTAATAGATTCCGTACAGAAAAATGAAGATAAAAAAATCAAACCACATCTGAAATTCTTTATATATTTTGCAAAACGAAAGTCGAGCAGGTGATGAGCACAATGAATCATTTTACTTGCAATGTAATTAAGTGCAGATTTCTATAGAAACATTTGCTACGCTATGGTAAGTTCAATTATGTCTTCAATTCGCAACTAGGAATGCGTATCAATAATAAATTATGTTGATTAGTTCGCGTGTGGCAGGACAAATAAATCTTTGATTCTACTGTAGTCTTGTTTAGTAACGCTTACTGTATAAGCCAATTTAGCTACATGAGGTTGTATGCAAACCGCGGAGTATTAAAAACTCTTTTGAGTGTGCCATACGTTAAAAAGTAAATAAATAGAAATATAAAACAATTGACTATCGTAATGGTTGTCACTGAAAACTGTTGTGCAAAATATTTGTACTGGATAATTTCATATTTCCAAGGATTAAACAATAATATTTTAACCAGCTACCAGCTATCGAAGTGTTTTATTATATACTAGCGGCCGCCCGCGGTTTCACCCGCGTGGTTCCCGTTCCCGTGGGAATATCGGGATCCCGCGGTTTCACCCGCGTGGTTCCCGTTCCCGTGGGAATATCGGGATAAAAATTACCTATGTTTTAATCCAGGCTATCTACTATCTGTGTGCCAAATTTCAACCAAATCCGTTCAGAAGTTTTTGCGTGATTGAGGAACAAACATCCAAACATCTAAACATCCAAACATCCAAACCCACAAAGTAGGATAGATTTATATACTTACAATATTTCACTTTTTAATAAAATAAAATATACTTATTTACGGCAATTAACTTTGAACATTAATTTTTGTAGTCACTGCCGTTTATTTTCATTAATTCTGTAATCAGCACATGAGAAAAAACAAAATTATCTTTTCATTTCTCAATTTTATCATAAAACGTAACTATCAAAAGTCTCACATTCAAATCAGGGGCCCTATTTTTGAATCGCTCGGCTGGCGTCGAGCGCTCGTTTCTGCTGATTTTCGTTCGACAGCTCATACATTTGAGTAGATTTGTCGAACGAAAATCAGTAGAAACGAGCGCTCGACGCCAGACGAGCGATTCAAAAATAGGGCCCCAGATTTTCAGATTTAGTTCCCCATAGCGCCACCTAACGAGATGTTTTCGCACTAACAAAATAATGGACTTTTCATAATCATGCGCATACACTGCGCCAATTACAAGTTACAAGGCGTACCAATGGCGCCAGCGTCGTCACCATTTGGTGAAATTAAAATGTAGAGTCTGCGCCACGAAAGAAGTCTAATATACGATATCTTATTGCTACTGAAATAAAGCCTTTTTTCTAATGACAAATGATATCAGCGCCGCGTCTACGGAACTTCTTTGGTGGCGCGGACTCAATGGAAAATGACTCCTAATTAATGCTACCAGCTGTCAGTCCACAGTGCGACAAATATCAATTTGGCGCGCGGTAAGAAAAGAATTAAAGGATCATGCCGCATTCTGGGCCATGATGCGCATTAACCATACATATCTGTGACAGACTCATGTCGTGTCAAAAAGGGGTGGATAACAAAATTTCATATAATAGGAAAATTTCAAACAATTTGGGGTTAACCAAACGGCTCCTTGAGATTGAGATTTCTCTTTTTTCCCGCATTATATTTTAATTATATTCTTCCCACGCAATTACTATAGTATTTTGGTAATTTCATCAAAGCGCATCATGGCCTAGCTTGTATAGTAAAATCGGCATAATCCTTTGACAGTTCAGTTATAATTATAACAATGTAGATTAAAATTAGGACGATTGATGATACTCACATTAGTTCGTACGTAAGCCCGCGACAAATTTGCCTACGTCATATGACATCACGATGAAATGCATGGCACACGGTCGGAAAAATTGTGCTGAGCAAGAATCAGAAGATTATAGCAAATAAAATTGGCCGGAAGCTTGAGAAATTCCTTCACTTCCGGTTAAAAATCACTTTTGGAGGACTTCCGGCCAGATATGGCTTGGCAGACTTATTTATTCTCAAACACACTCTGACAAAGAAGAGTCCGTTCTAGTCAGTTTTATTTATTCTTATGGTTATACCACCGAAGGTGACGTCATATGACATCACGATGAAATGCATGGCACACGGTCGGAAAAATTGTGCTGAGCAAGGATCAGAAGATCATAGCAAATAAAATTGGCCGGAAGCTTGAGAAATTCCTTCACTTCCGGTTAAAAATCACTTTTGGAGGACTTCCGGCCAGATATGGCTTGGCAGACTTATTTATTCTCAAACACACTCTGACAAAGAGTCCGTTCTAGTCAGTTTTATTTATTCTTATGGTTATACCACCGAAGGTGGTGCCCTCAGTTTTTATTTAATAAGTTGTTAATAGCAAATGATTTTAATAACTTTGCGTGGAATTTTGAGGGCCCATGGTCTATTTTTTTTAGAAGGTATCACTATATTTCCTCGTAGTCATTCGTAGAAGTAGATAACAAATGTGTCAAAAACGGCCACTTTTAGCAGTTTTGCTATCTACTTATAGCAATGACTACGAGGGAATGTAATGATACCGTTTAAAAATAATAGACCGTGGGCCCTAAAAATTCCATGTATGTTTTATTAAAATTGTGTATTTAGAATATTATAATAAAATTCACCGCGGCGCCACTTTCGGTCATACAACCGCCTTAAAACAATAGCGTAAGGTATAAGATTGCAAACCTGCAACTCGTCGTCGACGGCCGAGTCGAACGTCTCCCGCAGCCGCGCCTCGCCGCGCGCGTCCGCTTTAGCTGCCAACTGCTTCTCTCGCAGCGACGTCCGCCGCACGGACCGCACTCTGGAATAACATTATGGTCAGAACACGTGGCAAAAATTGTGGCGCAAATAGGCGATTTTCAGAGACTAAAACTAAAAAAATAAAAATAAATTAGTTAAAACAATCTCGATAGATGGCATTTTATGAAAGCCGAGCCGTCGCTCGTAAAGATGCTTATTTTTCTATCGCCGTTGCAAGTCCCCCCCTCGTTTATCACTCTCCAAGGCGGAAAGGTACCTACACCATATGCTATCAGAATTATCAAAAAATTACATGCGAAAAATTTCTTAGTGTGAAGGCGGTTTAACTTTACGGCTCAGCTTTTATTAAACGCCATCTATTGAAATTGTTTAAACTATTTTTTATTATTATTTTACTTGAGCTGTCAGAAAATCGCCCATTCTGTTGTAGACTAGAGGCTGTGCTGTGTATACAGTATAAATTTTAATATACTGAGTATACACCGTTAAGTTTTAAGTATATCTAATAATGAAATGGGGATACCGGATATCAGACCACGTTTCTGAATATAAATGTGCAGTTAAAAGTAAAAAAATTATAGTTTGAAAATATCGGAAAAAAAATCTTGATTAATCGGCAAACTCACAAAAATAGCAAGACGCGTGCGTAGATTCATTCTTTTCATGATTTACGTAGGTAAACAAGATAGTCTTTTTTGCTTAGGGGGCCATTAATCACGTGATGTTTTTTGGCCAATTTTTAACCCCCCCTCCACCCTGGTGATACATGGTGAGGTTTTACGTTAACCCCCCCCCCCCCCCCCCCCCCCCACTAAATCACGCGTATTTTTTTTGGTACAAAATAATCTCAACAATTTTCAGTACGAATATGTCGCGGTGGGCGGGGAAATCGTCCCGGTAACGGTGAGTCAACTCACACACGGATTTCGGTTAAAAGTCAAACATACTTCGTGATGTTTTCAACAACCCCCCCCCCTTTCGAGGCACACGTGATTAATGGACGACCCCTTACGCGCGTGTAATTCTATTAATGAGCTCTAAATCAAGAAATCAGTAAAATTTTGGGACATAAACAAACCTCAATATCTAGACCAATTATTAAATATTCAACTTTTTTTAACAATACATACTCGATTAGAATAGGGAAGAGATATACTCATTATATTTTTATATATCATACTTAAAAATTAACCGTGTATTATGTTACGCTTCCTCAAAAGTGGATTGGTCTTGGGTTTTTTTTTTGTGAGCGCAAGAACCAACTGAGTATGGATAAGCGCGCATGTCTATACGCATTACAAATACACGTGTCACCAGCGTGTGAGAAAAACGTCAGCTTATGATCATAAAACATGATTGCGCTCGTGAGAGGTTTTATCTTTATCGAAATGTGAAAAATGACATCGAGAGATAAACCTTTTGTCCAAAAGATATTACGTAGACAGCTAAAATTTTTACGAGTTCGTCGTGCTACGGACAAGCCAGAAAATCTTATCAAACTATATTGTATTCTATTATGTAGTTACGCGTATAAATCTCAGAAGTGAATATTGTGTACCTGCTATTGTGACAGCCACAGGATCTACGCGCATTTTTCTCTACAGCCCCCCTACTCAAATGGCCAACTTTCTATTCGTTTGAACGCTACGCCTACTTTTGAAGATTAAAATATGAGCAATAGATGATTAAATCACATGTCGCATACAGAAGTTGCACTCCGCAAAATCATTTAAATAGCGACTCTTGCTCCCACACAATAAAGTGTAATTCAGGTTTTAGTTTACAGCGCTCCCTTCCATAAATTATATTCACCTAGTAGTTGCCTCTCTTTCTATTACGTAGGTCTTATCTTTTCTGACGTATGAAATTGGTCCTCGCTGACGCCGAGCGCTTCATACTCACGCGTGGAGTGACAAGAGTCCTGGTTGAACACAGACTGATTTAAACACGGACGTGTGGACGGATCACTGGATGAGTCTGCTGATCCTCCTACTGATGTCTCCATCGATGTGAAGAGGCCATATAACACATTGTATTGTGTACCTGCTAGTGCTGGCCGTGGCCACAGCGGCGGCACTCCACTGTATGTTAGCTCTGGCGCTAGCCACCTTGAGCAGCGTCGGGGACTAGTTTTGTCTCTTGTTTTGTGGTTTCGTGTATGTCGTTTGTTGAGGCTCATCTCGCGTGACTCCACGGAGTAAATTCCTCGCCCCGGTGGCCCCGCGGCACCCCCGCGCCACTCACACATAGCCGCGATCACTTTTACGAGCACACATAAGTAAGTGTCGCTTCTTTTCGCTCCACGGCAATCAGTATGTGTTCAACCAGGGGGTCAAGTCTGCTAATGTTTTCGTCAAAATCGTAGTTCAATGGTGTTCTAATGGTAATGCTTTTTGACACAGTTCTTGTTTCTTAAACCCAAAATCAAGACACAATATGTTTCCGGTTTGAGTTTAAGAAACACAATGTGTTTCAGTTTTGGGCTTAAGAAACAATAACTGTGTCAACAAGCATTACCAGTCAAACACCATTGTACTACGATTTTGACGAAAACATTAGTAGACTTGACCCCCAGGGCTCTCTCTTGTTACTCCACGCTGAGTATGAAGCGCTCGGAATCTATTCTGTGGTTCAAACTCGAAAGATGCAACTCGTGCCGCAAAAAAAATGTGTTAAACGCGTCTGTAGAGAAAAATGCGCGTGATCCTGCGGCTGTCTGCCGATCCTGCTAAGAGCGGCGAAGTCGACAATAGCAGGTACACAATATTCACTTCCGAGATGTATACGCGTACAGTACATAACACAGATAAGAGAAAACCCTAAAACAGATACACAATGTTAGTTAAGCACCCACTACCTACCTTATTCGTGTGTGAAAAAAAAGGTACTTCGCGCAAGTTCGCTTCCTTAAACTCTTCTATTGGTTCACAATTTCACATCTGAGTCAAACGGTCAAAAGAGTTATTGTTTTAGATTCCAATCATCTGGTCCCTTGCAATCGAGGTTCGGTTTATACGATTATCCTACAACATATACTAATGTACCTGCTAGTGCTGGCCGTGGAGGAGGAGCGGCGCGCGGTGGCGGCGCGTTCGGAGTGCGCGTGCGCGTGCAGCGCGCGCCTGCGCCGCTCTTCTTGTTCGGCGGCCAGCCGTAATATTCGCGCGCGCATTTCCCCTTCCTCGCAGATATCTATATAAAACCATAAAGATGCCATACAATAAAATTTCAATTACTTAGGGTTGGCGAGGTATTTATAAATGTTAAGAAATATTCATAAGTGTTGAGGAGCTCGATGGCGCAGCGGTTTAGCGCCGGGCCCGGCGATTGCGAAGGTTAAGCAACTTTCGCAAGGGTCGGTCATGATGGGTGACCAAAAATGTATTATCTCGAGCTCCTCCGTGCTTCGGAAGGCACGTTAAGCCGTTGATCCCGGGTGCAGCCGTTACCACCCACCAATCCGCATTGGCCCGTGTAGTGGGTTATGGCACTAATTCATTTTTTACAACAATTGACCGATAGACATGTCGCTAAACTGCGTTACTTTCCTCAATAAACCCTACAATGCATTTCATCTCCCTCGCACTCGTTGGCTTGCAACCGGGCTTTGCGATCTGTATACGAGGTCTGTTCAAAAAATAAGGTGACTTTTAAATTTTCACGGATTACGTAAATAAATTTTTTGTTTTTTTTGTGGCGTTATGTTGGTACTCTTGTCCCTCGCTTATGCTGACAAGGTCAGCCATTTTGGAAGTTTAAATAGTTTTTGACTAGGGATGCAACATCGTTCATAAAAAACATCGATATTAAAACATCGATGTTTTTGAAAGTGTAACATCGATGTTGAAAACATCGGTGTTTATGAACGATATATCGATGTTTTTTCGATGTTTTTCTAGACAACTGGGCACTGCTTTGAAACACGGAAAAAACGCGTTTTCTCAATCAATACCTACACTAATGTAATATGGATATCGATTTTAAGCTAGGAATCAGAAGTAGAACACATTTAATTCTGAAACAACACTTATTTATTCACAACATCAACATGTTTCCTTCAATTTTTGAAAACGGATTCACATTTTCTAGCCTTCGAACTGCACTATGCAAATACACCGCACACATACACTGCATACACACTAGACGGTTACTTATTGTCTAATTTTCAAAATCTATCGCAATCTCTTTCATTTGACAGAAAGATGTGACACATTGCAACATTTCTTTAGTAGTTTTTATTTGTGCTAAAAAGAAGTTTCAATGTATCACATCCATCTGTCAAATGAAAGCGATTGTGATTGATTTTGAAATTAGACAATAATTACCCAGATTTGAACCATAGAGTAACGTAATTTATTTAAACCATCGTTAATCCGTTACGAGTTTTGATTAGTTTATGAACCAATACATAAATAACGCAAAAAACATCGTTCATAAAACATCGTTCTTGAAGAACGATGTTTCATCGATGTTAACAGTTTCAACATCGATGTTTTATCATCGATGTTTATGAACGATACATCGATGTTTTTAAATATCGATGTATCGTTTGCATCCCTATTTTTGACAGCTAAAAGAGCACGAAGGTGGGTTTTCTCTGCGGCGATTTTTGCCTATTCCAAAAAATGGATCGAAGAATATGCATCAAATTTCTTTGATTGTCGAAGCGTGGTGCATTAAGACTTCCTACCACAGGGTTAACAGGGCCGTACGGTTAATAAAGGGTACCACCCCGAAGTTATGTGCAGTTTGCGCGAAGCAGTTCACAAAAAACGACCAGACTGAAGACAGCCATGAAAGGGCAACGATTTGACACGATTGAGGAAATTAAGACAGCATCGCTGGAAGAGCTAAAAAGATCCCGAAAAACGATTTTCTCAGGTGCTTCGCGGATTGGAAGAAGCGTTGGCATAAGTGTATTTTATCAGAGGGTGATTACTTTGAAAGAGACAAAATAGAAATTGATAAATAAATGGTTTTCGAAAAATTCAAAAGTCACCTTATTTTTTGAACAGACTGTATATCCGCTCTCTTATTACTTCAACAAAACTGCTACCGCATTATATGTATGCATACTGCTGTACGTATCTATAGATTCTATAAGAAATGCAGAAGCCGACCGAAAGTCGGCATGCATTTGAAGTTTGCGCAGTTTGCTAGACTGCACGTACGCGCTGAGCAGTGTGAAGTTGCTTCAAAGCTGTTTTGAAACAACAATTGTTTTGCCTTTATTAGTGTTTTATGTTGAAAATGAGTAAAAACTTTAGTGTAATGATTGATAATGGTCCCTTGTGATGGATTGAAATGTTTATTAACTATTGTGTGACCTGTGAAAGTGTACCTACGAGTGTAGTCGATTCCAAGAGAAATAAATAACCCTAAATAACCCTTTCCTTGCAGTCCGGTAATAAACCTTTTTATTTGAGTATTTTGCAAAGAAATATAATATTCTTCAATGTATCGTAATTTTGTAGTGGACTCGTTTACATTGTTGGTTGTTCTTATAAAAATAAATAAGTAGGTAAGGTTAGTTTTGCGTCTTACATTTGAACGACAATAATGTTTGTTTGGAATGCAGGGGATAGGATTGGAATTGTCTAGCAGGTATATTGTTTTAAATTTCCATGGTTATTGACGTTAATAGAATAAACTATGTCGGGATTTACACCATGAACCTGTTTATTTTTGAGACTCCGATATTTCGGCGCAGTTGCATGCGCCATGATCACGGAAGAACTGTCGATTGTTGCGTGCGGGTAGATGTTATTGGCAGACGAATCGGTCTACCCTCCGTCTAGTTCTTTTATTACTACGTTCGATACCGGTACCACTGTCTGCAAACTCACTATTCACTCGAATTTGTTCTCGACACACGACACTCACTGTATCTGTACGCGAAACGGCACTTTTTTTATTTTTGTTGTTTTTACACAACCGGACTGCTGGATTCCAGACACTCGACAATTTAAACCCATCCTCACGATTGAAATTTTTGTATTTGGTAATTTCAATCGCTTCCCTGACCATTCTTGGTATGTAGTGGCGTTCTGTTGAAATAATCTGGGGGTTATGTAACTCGATCCAGTGATTTGTGTCCGAATGAATTAAATGTTCAGCAATGGCCGATTTTTGCGTATCGTTGTTTTGGACAGCTTTTATGTGCTCCTTTATACGGCATGCTATTGTGCGTTTAGTTTGGCCGATATATGAGCTACCACGACTGCAGTCGATCTTATAAACGCCAGGTTTCTCCAAAGGAAAACTATCTTTCGGGGACCGTAGACATTGCGATACCTTTTTCAAAGGAGTGAAGATAGTTTTTATTGCGTACTTTTTCAAAATATTTGAGACCTTATCTGTCACTCCCTTTACATATGGAAAAAATACTGGCTGTCTATCTACATCCTGCCTCTGTAACTGGTGCTTTTTCGTGTGTCTAGGTGGAAGCTTTCCTGAATATCCATTGCTCTGCAGGACATGGCGCACGTGTTGTAACTCTTTGTCCAGGTGTTCATCATCACAAAGATCATATGCACGGTTTGTTAGTGATGCCACGACAGAGTTTAGGTGCCTAGGATGATGATGCGATATGCGATGCGATGTAAACCCCGACATAGTTTATTCTATTAATTGCTATTATTTTGTAAAATGATTTAGATATTTATTATGAGTGACACATTTTAAACGAGAAATTTAGTTTTGATAACATAATAACATACAAGCGTCGCGTTTTAACTACCTATTACACAGACGCTACAGTGACGTTTTTGCACGTACGCGCAACTGTGTGCGAGCTATTGAATGAGCCAACGAACTGGCCTACGGATGGGCGCCGGTGGGGTGAGGTAAATGATTGTGGGGCGAGGCGGGGAGTTTCCTTTCTGTACGGTAGTACTTATATCTATTCTGTGACAATAATTAAATTTGATAAAGTCACGCCATCTAGCATTTCGTGTCAAACTAATTTATGAATAATTAAAGTAAGCTTAACAACGAGCAACATTTGCGATGTTTTTTTTAATTACATGCGTTAATTTGCTGTCAGAAAATCGCCCATTGTGCAATTTGCTATTCACCACACAAATCCGCGTTACGGCCGCGTATTTAACGACCACGTCCTGTTCTATCAGACGGACTCTTGTATTCAAAACATTAAAATTGAATGCACGAAATGCAGTGGTATATGGAGAGCGGCTTTCATATCGTGTTAGTTGCAAAAATAAGTGACATCAAATGGGGAATGTCTGAAAAAATCAAATTGGCTGAATATTTTTTTACTGTAATGAGTTCCCTTAGTAATAGAAAAAAAAACAGATTTTTTTTTGAGAAAATTTAAAAAGAAAATTTAAAAAAAAGTTTCTTCGACTTCACAAATGTACGAAAGTAACATCAGAATGGAGGTTTATACCTTTGACCATTGCCACCAAATGCCACAACTACAATACGTATTAAAAAAGTTTTGACATTTTGTGCTGAAACTATTTTTTTATTTGTGGTCGTGGCAGATGGTGGCAAAGGTATAATCTCTATTCTGCTGTTGCTTTCGTACATTTGTGAAGTCTAATGGCCGAATACTCAAACACTACTTAACTTTGAGCGGCTCTCAAACAGCATGCTGTCTTTGTCATATCTTTGACATTTAACGCGACAGGACGACGTTTAAGAGCCCCTCAAAGTTAATTTGCGTTTGAGTATTCGGCCATAAGTGATTTTATTTTTTTGAATTTTTTTCACGCAGCCTAAAATTCTGAAACTTTTTCCATTACGAGGGAGCTCATTCCTACATAAAAAAACATTCAGCCAATTTGATTTTTTTCAGACAATCCCCGTTCTTAATAGTTTTATAGAAGAACTATAATCATACCTGCAGGCGTCTCGTCGTGCTTATTCCTTACATTGAGATCAGCGCCATATTGCACAAGTAATTCTAACACCTCTAACTGAAACAAAACACTACATTATATATTTTACATCATACTGCTCGGCAACTAGGATTTACTAGTTTAGTAAGAGGCCGTGTAAGTTGGCATGTGCAACACAGTGCATTGTTTAGATAGAACGTTCCATTTTCAAATCACTTTACAATTTAAGCATTGGTGAATGCTTTAATGGGGAGGCGAAGGCAAAGTGAATTACAGATGGCGCTTCATTCTTTGGAACAATTGTCAGTTTGAGCTTATATTGTCTTGACTGTGTATTACGTGATTTTACTTTCTTAGATTGTATTTTTTTCGGTTTTGCGGACAAACAATGTATTCTATGCTAACTTTAGCTCATATAAAAGAAGAATTACGGAAAAGAAAAGCCAAAACAACAGGCAAGAAAGTTTATAGCAACTTACAAAAAATTGCTAACAAGCATTACATTTCTGTAAATTTCGTGTAAGATTTACAAGTAATCTTTTTATTTCAGATTAGAAGCACATGATTTAAATTTTAACAAAGCAACTGAGTGTGAATTTCCGTGTTTATAGTTGCCTGATGATGCCTTCTGTGCAATAGTAATTTCAGGTTTCTGTACTGGAATTTCTGTACCATCCAAAATTACACGAACCGTTTTATCATATTTATTTTATTATTCTAAGTTTCTTGAATGACTCTGGCATATAAAATTCTATTAATTTTCTGTTTGGCCCCAATATTGGGCTTATTCCATATTTGATATACCTAACAGATTCATCCAAGTTATAAATATGTTAGAAACTGCTGAGGTGTAAATATTAAAGAACAAAGCTGTTATAATTCAAATGTTGTTTTATTTTGGCGAAGCTTCATCAAATTCATGAAACATTCCTTTTGATTTATAATGTTTCTCAGGCTCAGCAAAGGAGAAAATCGAGGGAAAAGCATCTTTTTTTGATATTTTTTTGCCCAATATTTTTTTTGTTACTGGGAAATCGATGAACTCCAATATTTTACAAGTTACATGCATAACAATGCGGAATTTTCTCAGTATAAAATTAAAAAGTGCAATACTCCAAGAGATTCCCATATGTTTTGACACTTTCTTTGAGGCGGCCCGGTACCAAAGACCAGACGCCACCTATCGGGATAAAATTGCGCTTTTCCTCCCCATTGTAAAGTGCACTTTACAATTCAAGCTATGTCAAACTCCTTAGTGAACCAATTTCTTTTCTTATAAAATGACGAAACTTTTTACTAAAAAAAACTATGAAAATTAAAGCTATGCAAAACTCCGTGGTCAAGCAATTTTTTTTTCATAAAATGATAAGATTCATTTTGAAAGCGCGAAAAAAAATTAAATTAGCTGTTTTACATTTCGATGGAGTAGGCATTTTACTTTTGTATGGAACAGTAGATTTTTCTTCGTGATTTCGAGGTTGGTCCCATAATGAAAGTTGTTCAGTTTGATGGTCTGATCATCCCCACGAGAGGTTTTTAATGAACTAAAAATATCCTTGTAAATGTTTTATTTACCTCGCATGAATGATGTAAAGTAGTATGCTTACCTCGGTTGTAAGTAGCTATTACACCCTCGATCCATTAGCGCCCTTTGCGAGCTACGCTCGCACGGGCGCCAAATTGGATCTTGTTCTGTAATAGCTCACTTACGTCCCTTGTGTAACAAACTACTATTATCTACACCTATGCTTTAAATACTCTATAAAAGGTTCAGGGGTCATATTTTTGAATCGCTCGCCTGGCATCGAGCGCTCGTTTCTACTGATTTTCGTTCGACATATGACTCTATCTCGAACATTTGAGCCATATGTCGAACGAAATTCAGTAGAAAAGAGCGCTCGACGCCAGGCGAGCGATTCAAAAACAGGGCCCCTGAAACAGTTAGCTTACTGGCAACATTATAACTACCAGTATCATCATCATATCAGCCGCACGACACCTACTGCTGGGTATAGGCCTCCCCTAAGGATCTGCACGACGATCGGTCCTGCGCTGCCTGCATCCAGTGGCTTCCCGCGACCTTCACTCTCACGTCGGTCCCCCTTGTCGGGGGCCTACCCACGGAGCGTCGTCTGGTGTGCGGTCGCCATTCCAGAACCGCCCCGCCCCAACGGCCATCGGTTCTTCTACTACCAGTATCATAGTAACCACAATATCCGAACGAGAGCATGTCGCTACCTGCGCCCACGCCCGACGAGTTACGTTATGAAATTCAGTACAACATTATAACACTCGTTTGGATAATATAATGATGAGGAGAGGAGGAGCGCGACAAGACTTCTTAAGCCAAATATGGGAAACAGGGATACCATCAAACCGTTTAGTTAATAGTTATTTATGCAACTGTACTATAATGAGGGGTATTAAAGCACGAATGTGGGTTTATCACACGAAGCAAAGCAGAGTGTGATAATAGTATCACTTGAGTGTTTTAATACCTAATTATGTACAGTTGCATACAAGACTTTATCTACACCCATTTTTTTTGGGATACAAACAATATTTTAATACAATATGGATTAAAACACCCATGCTATTTATCTACACCCATAATAAAGGTTTTGACTTTGTCTTTGAGTTTCCTCCCCCTCCTCGTCATTATGTCTTCCGCAAGAGTGTTATAATCATACCCCGTTATCGGGCGTGCACGAATGATCGAAGCCAAAGACAAAGTACAACAGAAGGTCAATTTTTGATTAATTTGATAATTCTACCTAATCCCGTTCAACCTATGAGAGAATATATCTGTAGTAATTTTTTTTTAGTTTACCTGTATTTCAGGATAATCTTTTATCCACAACTCCATAATTTTTTTTCTCGGAGGCATATTGTTGGTTAAGATAAAAATGATATGCAATAAGACAACAATTGATCACTAAATGACCCGTAAAGGGGAGAGGGCGCGGAGTTATAGCAAAATAAGCTCTATACGTTAAAAAACACGATTCAAAATAAATATCGTCCTTCACTTCGTGCAGTTAGATTTTAGGAAGAATTAAAGTTATGTATCTATAGGTATTGTCTAAAAATATAGTTCACATTTGCCTTTACAGAACACGAGAGCGCGAGAGCTTGAAAATTTTCGCACCTTAAGGCCGGCCACACACAGATGGAATAACGGAATTCCGTACATACGAGATTCCGAACGCAGCAACTGCATACAAAATCTATGGGCCTGCCACACACATGCGGGATTTTTCCGTACGGAACCTTCATACATTGTCGAAATTGCGTTCGGAATTCCGTAACGGGATTACGTCTGTGTGTGGCCAGCTTTAATAGGTTTTTTGAGTAGAAAAACGTAGGCAAATAGGTGGCCCTAAAGGTCTTCCGCTTCTGATTTTTTAGTCTGTGAATCGTTCGTGCACGCCCGATAACGGGGTATGGTTATAATGTACTGAATTTCATAATGCAACACTTGGCGCGTGGGCGCACGGCCCAGCAGGACCTCCTCCCGGTCGGATACTGTGATGGTGGCAGTAAGCTAGCCGTTGCAGAACCTTTTACAGAGGATTTAAAGCATGGGTGTAGTAGATAAAATATCAAAATGTATGGAACAGCTGTTTGTTTTCGTGTAATTCAGAGTTAGTTTTATCGTAAAAGTTGTTCAGTTTGATGGTCCCTATCTACCATATTCGGCTTTAGGAGTTTTTTTCAGAGAGAGTGCTTGGCCTTCAACTCTAAGGCCGAAGGCGAAAGCGCGCTACTCCCGGAATTCTCATCACTGAGGATCTGCCTGCCTAGCATGACCGATTTATATCGCGTGATATAGCGTTTTATCACGTTTAACTGTCAAAAAGACAAAGGAATTTGACAGTTGAGTGTCGATAAAATGCTATATCACGCGATATAAATCGGTCATGCTAGGCAGGCTTGCTATCTTACCTCTAACTGCCGGAATACAACAATTTTTAAATTGTTGTTATGGCGTCAGACTTAGGTAAGATAGTGGTAGCTAGCCAGGCGGACTTGAAATAAGCCCTACCATCAACCAAACCGAGTACAAATTGTACCCCCCCTGGGAATCGAACCCGGGGCCCCTGCGTCTTACACGGGTGGGCGGACCACTAGACCACAAAGGCGGTTAACTTTAACATATTTTTTTATTAAAAAACCCTTTTTATGGATATTTATTTCGAATATAAAATCGAACCACTAGGTAAAACCACATAATAGATAATAGTACTAACGTACAGAATTTGCACTTCGCAGAATCGTTTAAATAAATAGCGACTTTAGCCACGACACAATAAAGTGCAATTCAGGTCGAACAGCGCTCTCTTCGCTCCAAAACATTTATTTAGTAGTTGCCTCTCTTTCTATCGCGTAGGTCTTATCCTTTCTGATGTATGAAATTTGTCCTATCAGAGGACGCCGAGCGCTTCATAGTCTCGCGCGGAGTGACGTAGCCCTGGTACAGCTCGCGCCATATAACTTGACCCCATTTTTTGTACCACGTGACCCATTGTCTATGGCAGCTGTTCCCGAATGGGGTTCCGCGGAACCCTGGGGTTCCGTGAGAGGCTCTCAGGGGTTCCGCGAAAATTCAAGAGTTTAGGTATAAAGACAGTCCCGATTTCGATGATATTGTCCCATTAGTTTGGTTTTGTCCAGATTCTTGATGATAACACGCGATCAAAATCAAAGTGTTAATAAATAATGGGTCCAAATGTTAAAAGCATAAAGGACAACAAGTTAAATGCCTTATTGTACGTTGTATCTCGCGCTTTAAGCATACTGCCTTCAAATGCTTATGTTGAGCGAGGTTTTTCCCATATGACGCTTAAATGTTTTGATGTCAGAAATCGTTGCTCTGTAGATTTAATGAAAGCAGAATTGCAAAAGACATGTGTCTTGTTACGAATTCTTAAGTAAATATAAAAATGATGCGGAATTAATGAGGGAGGCCCGTAGCAATAGAAAATATGCATGGAAAATACCTAAAACATTAAATCAAAAATATTATTTTCCCTTCAGTAAGGTAGTTCTCCTCTTTTTATTTTACTCTTCTTTGCTGACCCACCCGTTTGTTTCCATTGATTTTAAGTATTTTAATTACAAACATTCACATACATTCAACATGTCCTTCATTTACCAGTTACCAGACTTTACAGTAGTTTTACTGCCAGTTTTAATGATATCAACGTACATTTAGAAAATAAACCCAAATAAAATTTTCGCCTCTTTCAATTCTTGGCCTCACCGCTCACCCTTGTCCCGGCTTTTCTGTTCCTGAATGTGGCAACCCTGGTTAGTTTACTTCTTACTTGAGCTAGGGTTCCGCCCAAAAACGGTGAACCAAAAAGGGTTCCGTAGCCAAAAGAATTCGGGAACCGCTGGTCTATGGTTTGGGTCAAGTTATTTTGCGCGAGCTGTAAAACGTTGTATAGTAAACAGTAAAGTGCTCACATGTCCCCAGCAGGCGGCGGCGTGCACGGGCTGCCACACGTCGTGGTCCACCACGTCGGTGGACGCGCGGTGCTCCAGCAGGAACTCCACCACCTTTATGTACCCGTTCGCCGACGCTATGTGTAGCTGGAACAAACAATCTATGTTAATTTTGTCGAATAACTAACGAGAGAGCTAAAAATATTATGTACTATTCCAAATACAGTCCATTTTGATAGCTAACTTCTTTAAAGCAAAATGTTGTTTATGTAGAAGGAATAAAGCTCAAGATAAAAAATATTAAAAAATACAAGGTTATTTTTAGTTAATACAAAACCTCTCGTGGGGTTGATCAGACCATCAAACTGAACAACTTTCATTATGGGACCAACCTTAAAATCTGTTATCTGTTCCCTAAAGGTTGACTGGGAGAGAATGCTTTTAGCATTAAGTCCGCCTTTTGTACATTATTTTATTGTAGTACAATAAAGAGATTAAATAAAATAAAATAAAATAAAATCGCGAAAATAAATCAGCTGTTTCATACATTTCGATGAAGTAGGATTGTACTTTTGTCAGGCTAGGCGCACTCCGTGCTTTAGGTACAAAGCTACAAGTAGGTAGGGTCCGTCCGGACGGACTAATTTCAGAGGGCTACCGCGTGCCGGCTGGGTCGCACATAGCAGTTCGATTTCGATAGTATGCCTTAATACGAATAAAAAGGATCCGAACCTCACGTTTTTCACTCTTCCAAAAGTTCCAAACGACATCAAAACGTAAGAAGTGCTTGTCTACTAGGTACCTAGTTAGTAACTAGTAACCGTTTATTCTTAGGTATTTACTTGTCTTATTTGCTAAACAATCTTCCCCAACTATTTATTGAAATAATAATTTATAGATTAGGTAGGTACTTACTTACCTACCTAATTTCGAAATAAAATTAATTATAATTGCAATTTCATTTCGTAATAAAGCCAATTGCTTTAAAGCCAGCATGTATAGTCTGATGTGGCGTTGACTGTACTTAGCCTATGTTTTTTCAAACGTATTTAACTACTTACAAATTATTTCACAAACACATAACTTGTAATAAATTAACTACCAGTTATTTAATTATTATTTAAAAGAAGAAACCCTGAAGTCGTTAGAAGAGATAAGAGCTACGCGATAGAAAGAGAGGCAACTTCTAGGTGAATATAACTGTAGGCAAGAGAGCGGCGTGCAACCTGAATTGCACTTTATTGGGTATGGAATAGCGTCGTTATTTATTTAAATGACTTTGCGGAGTGGATCTTCTGTACTTGTACTATTATGTATTCTGTGCTTTTGTATGGAACAGCTGATTTTATTTTTCGTGATTGCGAGGTTGGTCCCATAATGAAAGTTGTTCAGTTTAATGGTCTGATCTACCCTACGAGAGGTTTTCTATTAACTAAAAATAACCTTCTGTAGTCTTAAAATTGTTGATGTCGGCTGCTTAAGGTGCTTTCCTGACCGAAGTGGCACCGCAATGAATTTTATTAAAGTTGTGTATTAGAATACACATTTTTAATAGAAGTTCACGCGGAATTTTTAAGTCCCTTATGGCCGAATACTCAAACGCTATTTAACTTTGAGCGGCTCTCAAACAGCATGCTGTCTTTGTCATATCTTTGACATTTAATGCGACAGGACGACGTTTGAGAGCCCCTCAAAGTTAATTAGCGTTTGAGTATTCGGCCTTTAGTCTAGTATTTTTAGACGGTACATTACATTTCCTCGTAGTCACTGCTAGAAGTAGATAGCAAAACTGCTAAGAAGTGGCCGTTTTGACACATTTGCTATCTTCTTCTATCTACGAATGACTGCGAGAGAATGTACCTTTTAAAAATACTAGACCACTTCTATTAACAAATTATTAAATAAAAACCTCTGAGGTCGCCACTTTCGGTGGGCTATTCACCTTTAAGAATCCCTGGTAGACTATGATTCGTATATTTACCTAGTAGCCTACCTAGTATACCTAGTCTCAATAGTTTAGACTGCGCTGATATGTCAGTTTATATTTCATTTATACAGATAGATAGAAATAATGTAAGTACTACTATATTAAACGGACGGCGGCACAATAAGTATAGGTGCCGGCACGAATCAAAGCAGTAAGAGAAATTGGAGGGGATTTCTGTGCATGTTTGCAGTAGCCCCGCACCACATCCCCCGTCAATGATACCTAAAAATGACTTAGACGCATTAAGTGTCACCGTTCAAGATCCGTGCCGATTGTACATTTCACGTACATTTTGCGAATTGTACATTTGGTGTATTGTATATGTTGCAAGAGGTGCACATTTTTCGAATTGTACATAATGCTACGAACAGGAAAAAGTTACTTATGTTTATATGTGGAATTCTGTGGAAGACTGGAGGTAAACATTCAGAATTATTTTATCTTATAAAAAAATTTTATAAACTCATTAAATAGTTCAGTTTTGTATGTTCTATAAATAATCAGTTTAGTGAACATTTATTAGCTAGCTTGTCATAAATATTAAAACACAGCGGACGTTGTTTGCGCGTTACTGTAATATAAGTAAATACGGATCAATTGTGATTAAGCGCGTATAATAACTAAATATGTACAGACAACGGCACATCAGACTATACAATGTCTACCTTGAGACTATCTTTATGCCCTACACGTAATAAAGCTTTTTTCGCATTTCATCTGTAACTTCATGTGATGTCGTGTGTACTTAGCACTAGAATACTAAAACAAAAGTATCAATATTTTCTTTTAGTAAATCAAAGGCCGTTTCTATAACTAAACAAGTAATTGACATGTAACATATGTGTGTGTACGTCGTTTATGGCTTTAATGACGTCACAGTCGCCTTGAATACAAATAACACAAGGTGTCAATTCACGATAAAGCCGACAAATGCATGATGTATGGCACTCAGATCAATGAATAGAGATGTCTACGTAACCGTTCACGGTGAATATGGATGCGATTTTTATCATGTTTTTCAAAGGTTATCTTTAGTCTTTCTTTACAAAGTACTTAGATGAACACTTGAGAAAACAACAGAAATATTTGAATCGCTTGTTTTCCAAAGAACACAAAGCATATTACAGTATACATGTTCTAGGCAAACACCGAAGCTTCGGCGCTCCTAGGTTTGACTAGTCAAACCTCAGGTTTAAGGTTTGACTAGTCAAACCTAGGAGTGCCGGAGCTTCAGCGTTTGACTATAACATACATTATAAAACGTGGGGCTTAGGAACGTAACGCATTTTACGAACTATAGGGTATAAGAATTTTAGTAAAGGACAAGTGTGTTTTAGTTTGTTCGCCGCACAGTTCCGGTTAAGTATAGGACTGTCCCATCTCATCCCGTGGGTATCGTAGAAGGCGATAGAGGGAAGTTTTAGGGACCCGGTGCAGACCATCGCACAAAGGGTCACTCGAATGGCAGCGAGGAAACTGTCAACAACAGCATTCCCAAGGAGGGTTGGTGTCAGGCAGGCGGCCGACCGTAAAACTTTGCCAAAACCTAATGCAGTATGTATTACATGCTGCGCCGACCTCCATAGTGGTCGTTCTACGAGCGCAAAATTTTATTTTGTGTAGAGCACTACAAATAAATTGGGATAAGGACAGGAGGATGATGATGAAGTGTGTTTTAGTTTCAAAACCATACGTCTCTTGATAAATAGAAATCTTTGCCAGCATAAAAAAATCAAATCTATCGACTAGTGTTCTTTGGAAAACAATAAGCGATTAATTTGAAGGAAAAATACAATTTATCAAGAAAATAACTCCATTACCAAAAGCAATTGCATATACAGTTGCGGTCACTAATTAAAGACACGACACAGTCTATTTTCTTACAAACGAGGTAACTTTGAAGCCTTGGTTCTCCGCCAAGGATTGACCTAGCTATGATCTGATGACGGCCATCCAGGGACTGAATGGAGGAGTTTCAGATCGCTATACACATCCAACTGTCAAACGACTAAATGAGCATACGATTCGGCATATGAACTCGCGGGGTAGGGTGAGGTAATTGATTCTGGGGCGGGGCGGGGAGTGTCCTTTCTGTACGTAGAACTTATTCTATTCTGTGACAAAGGTTAACCATAATTAATTTCCCTCATAAACTGTGAATGAAACGCCAACTCACCAAAGTAGCACCCTGATTATCCCTCTGCTCGTCTAAATCCATTCCTTCTTTCACTAATTCGGCTACATCCATCAACATTTTCATCTCAGTCGCCGCCCGCGTTTCATCTATCAACCTTTGGGTAACACCCCTAGCTGCCATTTCGCTTTCAATAGCGTCTAGCGTTCTTTCCTCTTCACAGATATCGTATGGCATATTCCCGTCGCCGTTCACAGCCAGTAAGTTCGCTCCCCTTTGTATTAAAATACGAACAAGATTAAGATTCCCGCAGGTGGCGGCTGCGTGTAGGGGCGTCCATTTCTCGCTGTCTTCCGCGTTGACGTTCGCACCGTGGTCGAGTAGTAGCCGCATCATGGATTCGTTATTGTCTATGCAGCATTGGTGGAGAGCGGTCAAGCCATCCTCGTTGGTTGCATCTGGTGTCACCCCCCGTGCTAAGAGTCGCCGTACTGGAATATAGAATGTTCATTTATCAACAACAATTTATTAGTTTTAGAATCTCATAATTTAGAAGCTTGATGGTTGAACAGAAAAATAAAAACATGATCTGGGGGCGTTGCTGTTACATTGTTCTCATGTAGGATTTACGTATAGTTTTATTCAGTAAAGGAAAATAGTTTTCCGCAAAATGACAAGGTTTTTTAAGTCTCCGCAAGTAACAAACATTTTGCCATTTAGAGTCACAGTAATATTTACTTGACAAGCAATTCCATGCCCTAGCTACAAGATACTTGACAAAACCTATGTCCTTGAAAGTACGGAATAATAACATGACATTATTACTATGGATTTATTCTTGACCTATCTATGGCAGCGAATTTGTGGTGGCCTGTGTCTGAAAAGTTTGAAAAATTCATGCGTGTATGTACCTTCATCGATGTCGTTCCTAGCAGCCGCCTCCAGCAGCATCACGCTGTCGTTGAAGTAGATGTTGCGCTTGGTGCTCTTCTCGCGCTTGGCCCGCGACCGCGCCCACTCCTTCTCGCGCTGCTGCCATAGTTTTAGCTGCTGCATTCGCCGTCTGAAAGCAAAATGTCACATAATCCTTTACTTGTACTAAGTCTTTCTTTTTCATCATCATTCTTCTTCTTATTTTTGATTTGGCAATTCACTCTCCCTTTCAGGGAGTAATTTTTGCCAGTGTCAAGTGTTGAATAGTTCAGTGGTAGGTATTGTTTGAGTTTACATTAGAATGCATCGCATTACAATGCTGCTTGGAGCATTCGGCACCAAGTATATCAAGACAGTTTACTCGGTAAGATCAGCCAAGGTAGCCGCCAGTACAATAAAAGTCTCAGCTTCGCGCCTATTTCAATTATCCTACATTATTGTCCAGTTGCGTACACTTACTTGTAACACAAAACTACACCAATTTTAAGACACACAATAGCCACTATGAATCAATTTGCAAATAATAAAAATAGTCACTGAACCGATCTCGACAAAATGGTGCCAAAAACTCTTCATCATTATAAATCAGCCGCACGACACCCACTGCTGAGTATAGGCCTGTAGGCCTGCCCCAATAATCTCCACAGCGATCGGTCCTGCGCTGCCTGCATCCAGCGGCTTCCCGCGACCTTCACTAGGTCGTCGGTCCACCTTGTCGGGGACCTACCCGCGGAACGTCGTCCGGTGCGCAGTCGTCATTCCAGAACCTTTCCGCCCTGTCTTTCTTCTTGCAAGTTCTTAATTTTTAAAGTTGGCGGAATATTTACGTATTTATTTAATTACGTTACACGTTAAGGGGGACGGAGGGGGTCGACGAAGTGGGACATTTATGACACATTTCAAAAAATAAAACAAATTCGGAACTGCTGTTTTAATTCAATAAATTATTTTTAGATGCACAACACAATCCACCGCGCATGGACTGATATAAATTTTAAAATAAGATCTCTACGAAGTTTTGGAACCGATAAGAATGAACTAAAGACATTTCTAAATTTAGTCGAGTAGCTCAAAGTTCTGTTTATAATAGCTTCAGATTGTATAAAAGGTGGTAAAAAAAATCACGAAACAATTTTTGAAATCGGTTAAAAAGAAACGGGAAGGAAAAATAGAGACTATAATAAAAGATTTTTAAGATACAAAGGTGGAGGATGTTGTCAAGTTAACATCTCTTAATACTTCGAAATTTTGTCAAAGAAAATTTCCATTCTGTAATTACCTGTCTTTAAAGTTATTTAGAGTAACAGTCGTTTCTTTAACTGGCTTCAACTGGATTTTCTTTGTGATCGATAATGATAATTTTGTAACTTTACAAAACATATTGTGCGTAAATGAATAACAATACAACATAATAAAGCATTACCATCTATTTTCTAAAAGTATACTTTATTTAACAACCAAAACTTTGTCTATGAAATGAAATTTTAAAAATAAAGCCAAATTACTTTTGTAATATGAGTAGATAAACGAAATAGTCACTATGAGATTTTATTTAATCCAAAACAAAATTATCCAACAACCTTGTTTGGTACAGAAAAAATATCATCTTTGACGGGCGTAACTCATGTTTATTTAGGTTTGAGATTTATCCTTGTACAATCGCAGAGTATATCAAAACACGAACTAAACAAAATCTACGTAAAGTAGATAATATACTGCATACGCGGACACGACCCAGCACTCGATGTTTGGCCATAAAATTCAGAAGCATATAAACATTAAACAATCTTCAAACTTCAATGGAACTGGAAACATCATTTCGCGCATACCTGATAGTGATCTGATTAAAACGAATATGAAAGATGACTGTAAACAAGTAGACGCCAGAGTTATGAGGTAAACATCCATTGGAATTTTGGAATTCGTCGGTGTAACAAACATTCAGATGGCTCATTACTTCGCGTAGGTATAGTTCGAGATAGTGAGATATTCTTATGCTTCGCTAAGCAATGATAGAATTTGGAATCCAAATTTTGGACTGATAGTAAGGGATTAGATTTTTCAATGGGTTATTATTTCGTCATAATGACATAATCTTAACGAACTAGATGACCTAAAGTTGTCATTACTTACTTTTGTTATAAGATTAAACTGCCCTAAAAACATGATAGACTAGAGTAGAATAAAAATGTTCTTTACTCACTCATGAAAAAATATAGACCAATATCATCAAAGAACGGTCAGAATCAAACAGACACAAACATTATAGCTGACTGCAGATATCAAGGACGGTGATAATAACAGATTACTTATTTAAAAAAATCATGATGTTTACAAAAATATTGTCTATTAGACACTTTCAAGATGTAGTCCAAAACATAACACATTATTGTCTCTATTAATAAAAATAGTAAACTCAATGAAAGTCCATAGTTCCATTCTCATTCAATTAATTTAATATCATCTACATACCTCCTCGTATTGCACAAACACAAACCAATTAACGTAACGACTTCCTCAAATAGGTCTTCACCATCAAATAGATTAAGTTACTCGATCAATCGTCCGAGAGCTAGTCGAGTCCAAACCGAATTAATCCTAGTAACAATATACACTCCACTTGGAGACACATACTTCAGCAACCTTGTATTGATCGTGTTCCATTCATTGGCGCCAGTCAATTGCTGGCCAAACATCACATTATGTAAAATGAAGTCCATATTGACACAATTGAGACCCAATTGGCAAGTGCCAACTAATCACATACATGTGTGTAACATAGCTAGCTTTTGTCTTTCTATGGCCTAGATAGGTACTGGCTATTCGATATTTTCTAACGCAGAACCTGTTTAGGTCTAACAAGAACCAATGTCGACATTAGATAGATAAAGTTGCCAAGCGATCGAATAGCATTCATTATCACCTGTCTTGTTGGAGTTACCTTATGAGGATAGCTTTTTTATAGGTATATCAGTAGAATGAACCGGCCCAATATTTAGAGATCCAAATAAAAATTGTCTGTGGTTATCAACTTGAAAGGATGTCGGTTTTTTGCAACTATTCATCCTATCAGCAACGTGTGCACCCGAAGTCTTAGTTTCATAAAACTAAAACTACAATGCTTTATTTTAATAAAGTACCTAAATGACGATGATACTCTGAAATAGACTAAGGGCGGATTCGACCAAGTTAGAATAACTGTTATTCTTAGGGTGGATTCGACCAAAGTTCAATATAAACGGGAATAACTATACGAAGAATACATCTATTCCACGATTTTTTTCTCGAGTAAAGCAATGGTCATTTTTCCATGCAATCCAAGGATAAGATTCTTATTCCTTCATTAGTGAGTGAATTATGTGAATGAACTTATTATCCGGCCAATTGTCATTGTTCTATAAACAAACTATTTAAAAGGCAAAGTCTTGTCAACTCTATTTTGTCGCCTTGTACGTATCTGTAGCAGTCAAAGTCAAATGTCACTGACATACGGCACGCGGACGCCATTAAAATACTCGCGGATTAACTCTGCTATTCCCCGCGAAATGGTGGTATAGTGACTATTCCTGAATAGGGAAAATACTCTGAGAATAGTGCCTGGTAAAACGTAATTTCGATTTACTCTCGAATAACTGGTCATTTTATCTAAGAATAACAGTTATTCTCACTTGGTCGAATCCGCCCTTAGATAAAATGACCAGTTATTCGAGAGTAAATCGAAATTACGTTTTACCAGGCACTATTCTCAGAGTATTTTCCCTATTCAGGAATAGTCACTATACCACCATTTCGCGGGGAATAGCAGAGTTAATCCGCGAGTATTTTAATGGCGTCTGCGTGCCGTATTTCAGTGACATTTCTTTGACATTTGACTTTGACTGCTACAGATACGTACAAGGCGACAAAATAGAGTTGACAAGACTTTGCCTTTTAAATAGTTTGTTTATAGAACAATGACAATTGGCCGGATAATAAGTTCATTCACATAATTCACTCACTAATGAAGGAATAAGAATCTTATCCTTGGATTGCATGGAAAAATGACCATTGCTTTACTCGAGAAAAAAATCGTGGAATAGATGTATTCTTCGTATAGTTATTCCCGTTTATATTGAACTTTGGTCGAATCCACCCTTAGAACGAAACAAAGGTAGCCGATTTATACCCTTCCTTGATTAACATTTATTAATTTAAGTGTAAGTGTAAGTTAAGTAACTAGTTGTTCTGTGCAAGACGTAAATGCAAATTAACTGAGTAAGTTAATAGAGATACTATAAATATACACATAGACACTGACCTAAAATACGAAATAGTCGAACTATGTTAAGTATTATCATTTATTTCACGCGAACCCGCATGGTATGGGATATTGAGACCCGTCATGCGATCATAAAAAGTGAAAACAAGGTTTCTCCTCACGTCGAGCACAAATTTTATTGTTTCATAATGTGCGCAAGATTGCGCGTAGGGTCCCATTAATGATTACCGTACAATGTTTTCGCGAATGTTATTATCAGAATTCAGGATTATAAGACGGAAATGATAAGTATCATCGTCATCGTAATCATTGTCATTTATTCTATAAACTATTGTATTGGCGATTTCATCATCATTACCATTTTTTAACAGTTGTCAAGGACGTAAGGCCTACAAGTTAAGCTCATAAAATGACTGTAGCACTGGGTAGCAGCAGTAGTTGTCATGATTTTAAACACTTTATACTAAAAGAAAATCTACCCAGAACAGTAGGAAAACTCAAGGGTTTATGAAAAAATATTGTATAGTTTGCCTTTTTACATTATACCATTATACTACAGACTATTCTGTAGCCGTTATCTCTGGCAGGCAGCTTAGTCTTGTCGGCTGAAGATTAGCCATAAACATAAGTACCTGCGTACGTATTATGTCTGAACCAAAACAACTTGTTGCAGGTCAGTGTATCTTAAACTTTTATACAATTCCACACAGCAATAGATTTTATTAAAAGTGATGGCACGTCATTCATTTTTAATATCCGCACTGTTAGGGCTTCCTATTATATATGGGTGGATAAGAATAGTGATAGGACTCGAATCAAAAAAAAATATTAGAATCGATTCGAATCACCCGTAAGTTGTTCGAATCATCGATTCGAATTTGACGATGATTCGAATCAGCTAACCAACTCGAATCAGGTGATGAGTCGAATGATTCGAATCAGGTGATGATTCGAATCGATGTGATGATTCGAATCAATGTGATGATTCGAATCAATAACAATATCATAAATTTATACGTTGAGCGTCGTTTGAGCCAATGATTCGAATCAGCCAACCGATTCGAATCAGGTGATTGATGCTTCGAATCAGCATAAATACTCATTCGAATCGAGCTTGAATTGACGTGATTCGAATCATTCGAATCAATTGTGATTGAAGTCCCATCACTAGATAAGAAGGATGAGCCGATGGGCCATAGACCACCACGCGGGCCTAATGCGGAATCGTAGGTGAAATCAGTGTTACCTGATAAATACTTCTAACGTATCTACTATGACGTATTGCACATTATTTAATAATTTGTTGACATTCGATATTACACCCAAGTACCTTTAATAATGTAAACAGATAATGGCCAACCAAACAACACGTGAGTAAACAAAAATATTACACAACAAATGAGTATTCCTAAGTGCACATTACATTATCAACTATATGAATTACTAGATTATTTATGTATGGCAGAAGGGAAATTAAATAAAAACTCTTTGTCATAAACTAAGGAACAATGAAATCTGCACCAGGAGCTGCCTACATACATATTTGACTCTCAACAAGATGTAATAGAGAAAGATATTATAAGATTCCAATAATACTGTCTGTCATAGATACCGATACCAAAGAACCTCATCGGAAGATCTATCAACGTAATCGGAGGCCAACCAACAGTTATCAGTGACTTCTCAATGTATCTCAATACGTACCGATATAATAACATCAAAAAGTTGTAAAGGTTCGAAAATATAAACAGAATGCTCAGTTAGAGATCTAGACAACTACCCTTTTGCCCGCGACTTCTTGTTCGTGAAATTTCAGTTCAACGAGCCTATGTCCTTTTCCATATGTCCATTCTCTTATAAAAACGTAAGAAACAAAATAACTTTCGTATTAAAATTATCGCATGGGCAATAATGGGTATGTCTCTTTTGTCGTATCTTATTACTAGCACAGTATTAATATTTTATTATCTGTGGTCGTATGAATTAAAACAGTAACTGTGCTTTCTTTTTGAACATGCTACTACAATTTTCTTCAGCCAACTCCAATAACTTTGAATACTATCTTTGCTATAATGCAACTATCACCAAAGTACGACTGCCTGGACTTTTTACAGATTTAAACTTACAAGACTGTATCAGTCATTAAAACGTTACTGGCAACACAGAAAGTTTCAAGAAAAACTAAAGAAACTGTGTCTGCACCAAAATTTTAAAAGAAATTAAGAAAACAAAACGGTTCGACACAAAGCTAAGCGGTAATTAGCCACAATCGATCCTTTCGGGGCGTTAGGACCAAGGTGCTAAAATGACCAAGGTGCTGAAATGTCCATATTGCTGAATTGACCATAGTGCTGAAAAGACCAAGGTGCTGGAATGACCAAGGTACCAAAATGGCTTATCTGCTACTGGCAACACAGAAAGTTTCAAGAAAAACTAAAGAAACTCTTGAAAGAAATTAAGAAAACAAAACGGTTCAACACAAAGCTAAACGGTAATTAGCCACATCGATTGTTAATCTTAATATATAAAATCGTAAACTGAATGAATGACTGACTGACTGACTGACTGACTGACTGACTGATCTATCAACGCACAGCCCAAACCGCTGGACCTAGAGACTTGAAATTTTGCACACAGATACTTTATACAGTGTAGGCATCCACTAAGGAAGGATTTTTGAAAATTCCATCCCTAAGGGGATGAAATAAGGGATGAAAGTTTGTATGAAAGTCCCTCAGTTTTGAAGCTAGAATCTTCAAATTTTGTGTTTAGGCTGACAATTGAAAATTAATAAATACGGGTCTCAGCGTTTTTCAAAATTCTACCCTAGAAGGGGTCAAAAGGGGGATGAAGTTGTGTATTAAAGAAAATCCTTCATTTTCGAAGTAAAAATCGCTAAATTTATAATTTAGGCTTATGGATAGAAATCTAAAGCAACGTATATTGTTTCTGTTAGGATTTCAACTCCAAAGGGGATGAAATGGGGGTGAAAAAGGTTAAAAAAACCTAAAAATAGATATGGATGTCGTTATCGGGGTTTTGTGGGATGATGATTGCAAAAATGACATTGATTTTGAAGTCAAACCACGGTGGACATGATTTAACCCCTAAAGGGGTGAAAATGGGGTTCAAATTTTGTATGGAAAAATAATATAAAATAGACATTACAACTTTAAATTTCGTAGGAGCACATCTAAAAATAAATAGGCAAATATATATTTTGTTATTTTAAAAATCAACCCCTTAGGGGGTAAATGGGGTGAGGAAATATAAAAATCGATATAGATATCGTTATCGGGGTTTTGTGGGAAGATGATTGCAAAAATGACATTGATTTTGAAGTCCAACCACGGTGGACATGATTTAACCCCTAAAGGGGTGAAAATGGGGTCCAAATTTTGTATGGAAAAATAATATAAAATAGACATTACAACTTTAAACTTCGTAGGAGCACATCTAAAAATAAATAGGCAAATATATATTTTGTTATTTTGAAAATCAACCCCTTAGGGTGTAAATGGGGTGAGTAAACATAAAAATCGATATAGATATTGTTATTGAGGTTTTCTGGGATGACGATTGCAAAAATGACATTTGTTTTGAAGTCCAACACGGCGGACATGATTTAACCCCTAAAGGGGTAAAAATGGGGTTCAAATTTTGTATGGAAAAAGAATACAAAATCAAAATAGGAACGAAACGGGAATGAAACAAGAACGTAACGGGAACGGAACGGGAACGAAACTGGAATGGGGAACGGAACGGAACGGAACGGAACGGACCGGAACGGAACGGGACGGAACGGAACGGAACAGAACGGAACGGAACGGGAACGAGACGGTAACGGGAACTAGAACGGGACGGGTACGGGAACGGGAACAGAAGGGGTACAGGACGAGTACGGGACGGGATCGGACGGGAACGGAACGGGAACGGAACGAAACGGGAATGAAACAAGAACGTAACGGGAACGGAACGGGAACGAAACTGGAATGGGGAACGGAACGGGAATAGAACAGGATGGGAACGGGAACAAGAACGGGAACGTAAGGCGTACGGGACGGTTAGGGGACGTTTACGGGACGGGAACGCAGCGGGAACGGAACGGGAATGGGAACGGAACGGGAACGGAACGGGAACGGAACGGGAATATAACGGGAATATAACGGGACGGGAACGGGAACGAGAACAGGATGGGAACGGGACAGGAACGGGATGGGAACGGGAACGGAAACGGAAGGGGTACGGAACGGTTACGGAACTTTTACGGGACGGGAACGCAAACGGAACGGGAACGGGGAACGGGAGCGGGAGCGGGAACGGGAACGGGAACTGGAAGCCTTGTACGAGGCCCACCACACGCGGCAAATGTCTTGCCTCGCGAGGCAGCGCGCTTGATGGGGACTCGCCTAATCGCGTAAAAATGGCTGGCCGGATCCTGGTTCAAGGTTCCTTAAAAGGATTTCGTCTAATATCCACGCGGACGAAGTCGCGGGCAGAAGCTAGTGGTTCATAATACAAATAAACGAAGTGAAAACACCAAACGAAAGTAAAGCTTTCTTTTATTATTTAACATATGAATGACTTCTTTTTTTCCATTTTCTATAAGAACGCTGCCGCCCACGATACCCATAACATAAAGTTTTTAACCCTCATCCGAAAAGAATAAAAAAGGCCTTGAAAAAGCCATACAGTTTAGCGACTAATATGGCATTTTGCTCTATTATCCATCGTACAATTTTAATTAAATACTTGTAGACATGCGTAGATTCATCTAATTTGCCACAAACGGTTCGGTGGTTTCCGAGACTGACCGCATGATCTACATTTCGCACATACCTACACTAAAAACGAGAACTCTCTTTGATATTTGGAGAGAAAGATATTACATTGAGATTACTATGGCTTATGTTTGCATTTAAAGCTTAATAATATCAAAACCTTATTAAAATCGAAGCTAACGACGGCTAACGAGCAGCACAAAAAGAGAAAGAGCACAAAAACGGAAGAAAATAATGTATATTTATCGGTTTTATAAAAACAAAAATGAAAGAATTTTTATTTTATAAAGTAGAATTATCGGTAAAACCGTTTCCATACTGTAAGTATTTAGTATATCATTACAGCGACAAAAAAGTGCTTATTTAAAAAGCTATTATGAACCTAATTGTTAATGTGTCAGGAAGCCGGATTGAAAGTATAAATCAATTTTTCGCTATTATTTATGATATTACAAGCAAGGTTATTTATTATAAATTATCCTTTTCAATTATATACACAATATAAAGTTACATTAAAGCCATTAAAGTACCTTTCCAATGAGCGGTTTTCTGACAGCTGAGAATTTTAGTATATTTTTATGTTGATAGATGGCGTTATTCAACTAGCTAGGTTTTTTTTTTATTTTTCCTAGCAGCTGAGTATACCACTGAGTATATAACACTCGATACTGGCAAAAATTACTCCCTGAAGAGGAGTATTTTGCCATAACCATGCCAAAATTGACTGTCAAATTGACAAAATCCTTTGCTTTTTTCTGAAACAGTTACGTAGGGTGGATATGCCTAACTCCAGCCCCCCCCCTAATACCAGCCCCCAAAAGTTTTTGCTTTGCTTTCATTAAAAAACAGTGAAAATCGGAAACTGTTTGATGGAGCCACACCGCTAGTTAATCCTCTAAGTTGGAAAATCACTATTAGCCGGTCACGTCACCTACAACTCACACAACGAGCAATAATGTTTACCGAGGCCGAGTAGAGGTGACTATGTTTGAAAAACAGCATAAAAGCTCGATCGATGCGAACTTTGGGAAGTGTGTTTACGAAGGCAAGATGCAATTTTTTTAGGTTTTAAGCTTTGATACTAGTAATAGATTAGATATATAACGTTTTGACATTACTAGTTTGTAATTAAATTTACTAATTTCGAAAAAAATAGGGGGGCTGGAGTTTGACTGGATGATTTTCAATAACTTTCTATTACCAGCCGGGGCTGGTATTGGGTATTTAACTTTCGTTTAAGAAATCAAGTTCATCTTAATTTGCTCGTCTCAAGGTTGGAATTTGTAGTGCTATTCACTAGAATTACTAACCCTGCACCCTATGACCTAATTACAGCCGGGTGAAAAATGTTTAATTCCTAAGTTATTTGTTCTGCAAATTAGGGGCTGGTATTAGGATATGTATGAGAACCTAACTCCAGCCGGTCATCTAACTTTACGGCAATATACAGGATGTTCTCAAATATGATTTTAATTATTTTGTTTTATTTTTTAATGTTAGATGTAAAAAGTAATAATAATTAAAATCATACTTTTCTTCATTCATAGAAACAGAAAATAAATTCAATATAAAAAAATGTATATTGAATTCCACTTCTTGGAAAACGCTTAAAAAATATATTGTTTTAAATTTCCATGGTTATTGACGTTAATAGAATAAACTATGTCGGGATTTACACCATGTACCTGTTTATTTTTGAGAATATCGGAGTCTCAAA
The DNA here is from genome assembly GCA_928269145.1 of Agriphila tristella. NCBI lineage: Eukaryota > Metazoa > Arthropoda > Insecta > Lepidoptera > Crambidae > Agriphila > Agriphila tristella. Next base: position 39,518,989 of record OV743431.1, read on the forward strand.
AATAAACAGGTACATGGTGTAAATCCCGACATAGTTTATTCTATTAACGCTTAAAAAAGTTTCAAATAATTAAAACGATTTCATACTCGTTGATTATATGTTTATTAAACCAAAGTTAACTTTTTGATACGCCATTTTTAATAACGGGTGGCGCAAAAGTAAAGACCCTATTTGGTTCAGCTATAACATTTTTTCTAAATTAGAAAACTAGATTTAGGTTTTTTTAAATGTATATTTGTGCCATTAAATTTCGTACCATTAGGATTTAAAGATGATGTCTTTTAAATGGTGACCTCCAGAGTTGATACACATTTGAGCCCTATTTATGACATTTTGCATAACTTGCCGTAACACTTCCTGCGATATGTTCGTTATTTCTTGACGAATGTTTTCTTTTAGAGCTGCGAGAGTCTGTGGCTTGTTCACATACACCCGAGATTTCAAAAAACCCCAAAGAAAGAAGTCTGGACTGGTCAGATCGGGTGATCTTGCAGGCCAAGGCAAATCGCCAAAACGAGAGATAACTCGGCCTGGAAAAGCGTCCCTCACTAAATCCATATTTATTCCACGTTCTTGGGGAGTAAAACGGTCCATGTTTATTTTCAGTGTATTTTATATTTGTTCACTACACAATTTTCAACAACAGAATGACAGAAAATGTCATATAAAAAAAATAAAAGTATTTTCTTTAGTGCCAGTACTTTTGCGCCACCCGTTATATATGTATTCTTAATTGATTAATATCTACAGGAGAGGTGTAAGTTTCAATGACTTGCTATGGGAATCATAATTTATAGCCTTTAGTGTTTTATTATCACTATTGAGAGTTACCAAATTATATTTTTTTTATTTTATACTAACATGGTTGTATTATTTTAGAACACCCTGTACCCGGCTGGAATTAGGGAGCAAAGCGGCTGATATTAGGGCAAAGGTGGCTGGAGTTAGGGTTTTTCGCCCTTCGGACATTTAAACGCTTCTCTATTTTTTTCCCACAAAACTACGTAAAACTAAGTTCTATTTTCGTAATAAAGATGAATCAACCTACCTAAAACTGTATCAACAATATTTTTAAGATAGCAATTGTGGCAACAACAGATATTCAAAGTTGAAAAATCCTTGGGGGGGCTGGTAATTGGCATATTCACCCTACGTCCTCTATTTAACTCCACGAAGGCCACGTCCTTTCTCACCTTGGGTGAGATGACACTAGAGATAACCCTAAGATAAGTGAACTCTCTTCCGGAATTATCTTAAAAAATGGCGAGCAACAATGTATTAATCAATTGACGAGACATTTCGTGTGATGCTTTTCGATTTTATTTGCGTCAAATCCCAATATTCAATTAAAATTATTGCAAGATTACGCGCGTAAAGCTACCATCGAAAAAATATATAAGTAATGTACTTGAAATAATACACAATTAGATTTAATTGAAAGCCTTTATTAAAATGTTACCACCTTTGATGTATAAAAATATTCCGTGGACTGTTTCTGGTCTTATTTGCAAAATTTCTGGGAAACAGAACATTCGTTTATGTTAAAACCAACACATAAAAATCGGCGATATTAATATTTACCTTCAATATCAATTGAACAGATTTTTTTAACTAACTTGAAAGCGAAGAAAATTAATAAAAACATTTAATATTTCAGAATTCGGTGCTAGTTCTCAACGCAACCACCGCGTTGAAACGCGCACTGATAAGAACTCAAAGTCAGTAGAGTTACGTTCGATTTCACTCGATTGACGCATGTTAACGCCTTAAGCTAGGGTTTCCTAGGATGACGGTGCCGTTATATTACGGCCGTAATATAGCGGCGTTGAATGTTGTCTATGTAAACAATATGGCGACACCGTAACGTCAGAAACCGCGCCATATTGTTTACATTGACAACATTCAACGCCGCTATATTACGGCCGTAATATAACGGTACCGTCATCCTAGGAAAGGAAACCCTAGCTTTAAGGCCTTAACATGCGTCAATCCGAGCGGGTCGATCTGTGATGGAGTGAAATCGAACGTAAATCTACTGACTTTGGGTTCTTATCAGTGCGCGTTTCAACGCGGCGGTTGCATTGAGAAATAGCACCGAATTCTCAATTTTTACATGTTTTATTACTTTTCTTCGCTTTCAAGTGAGTTAAAAAAAATCTCGCCGATTTTTATGGTTGGTTTTAACATAAACGAATTTTCTGTTTCCGAGAAATTTTGCAATTATGAGACCAGAAACAGGGTCCACGGAATATTTTTTTACATCAAAGGTGGTAACATGTTTATAAATGCTTTAAATTAAATCTATTGTGTATTATTTCAAGTACATTATAATATAATTATACTTTTTCCATGGTAGCTTTACGCGCGTAATCTTTCAATAATTTGAATTGAATATTGGGATTTGACCCACCTTAAGGCCTTAACTTTCAAACTTGTGACTTTTACACGGTATGATGATAAAATAGTGTCACAAATAAAGTTAAGTTTTACTCAAGTCGTTACTTCTGTAGATACGAGTGTCAGACTTAGGTATATATCTCAGTGATACATTCCGAAGTTAAAGGGATCTCAAGGTCTATTAGTAATTTAATATTAGCAGATGAATAGGCTGACGTAGGTACGTATACGATCCAATGCATCATTAGGCTCCCAAGTCTGTTATTGTTAACGTCATACATAATCGGGTTACAATTGTGTTTCGGTTTTTTAACTGTGTCAAGAAGCATTACCATTCAAACACTATTATAGCAGACGGGCCCCTGTTGGGTCGGGTTATCACTCGTCAGTTTCCATAATTCGTCAGTTTCTCAAACTGGTCAGTTTCCTTATTCGTCAATTCCTTGAAATTTTGTAAGTCGTCAGTTTCCCTAATTGCCTAGTTGCCTGAAATAAATGGTTAAATAAAATAAATAAATTGACATGTTTTCATTTTTTACAAGGTAGGTACCTTAAATCGAAAATAATTTCGAGGTTTTTCAATTTCTGACACCGTACATAATTTTTCGGGGCTTTTGATCAATCATTTAACGAAATATGTAGAAAAAACACTGTATCATCGAGATAAAGGAATATTAAATATTTAACTCCTTTGCGTGAAAAAGTTGTGTGATTTTATCTTAAAAAAAAAATAATCATAAAAACTGTCGCTGTCAAGGTTATAATTTATGTCAAAGTCTGTGTCAAGAATCAAAATATTTTTCACTTTGATTAGTTTTGTTTTGAATGTATTCATGATATTTTTAACTTGAATTAGTATTTTGGTTAAATTTAACATCTATCGAAATATAATATCAAGTTTTCTGAAGGATTTTTAATAGCAGACAGTCGCTATGGGCAAAGGATATTGTCCACCAAAAATCCTTTAAACGGCACTTACGCTCTTTTAGAATAGATAAGTTTTCAAAGTAATATTACGTTGACTTAAAATAAAAATTTTGGAAAATAAAAAAATACGTGTCTCATGTTTTCACCAGTAATTTCTCAATAACAAATAAAAAACAGGATAAAAATTTTGATATGTTGTCAATTCGCTAGTTTCGTTAACTCGTCAGTTTCTTCATTTGGTATGTTTCAGTAATTCGTCATTTTTCGTTAATTGGTCAGTTTTGGTACAGTTTCGTACAAATATAAAGAAATATTTTATTTTTATTTTTTTAGTAGGGTGGATATGCCTAACTCCAGCCCCCCCCCCCTCCTAACACCAGCCCCCAAAAGATTTTGCCTTGCTTTAATTAAAAAACAATAAAAATGGGAAACTCTTTAATGGAGCCACACCCCTAGTTAATCCTCTACCTTTTAAAATCACTATTACCCCGTCACGTCACCTATAATTCACACAACGAGCAATAATGTTCACCAAGACCGAGTAGAGGTGACTATGTTTGAAAAACAGCATAAAATATCGATTGTTGCGAACTTTGGGAAGTGTGTTTACGAAGGCAAGATGCAATTTTTTTAGGTTTTAAGCTTTGATACTAGTAATAAATTAGATATATAGCGTTTTGACATTACTAGTTTGTAATTAAATTTACTAATTTCGAAAAAAATAGGCTGGAGTTTGACTGGGTGATTTTCAATAACTTTCTATTATCAGCCGGGGCTGGTATTGGGTATTTAACTTTCGTTTAAGAAATCAAATTCATTTTAATTTGCTCGTCTCAAAGTTGGAATTTGTAGTGCTATTCACTAGAACTACTAACCCTGCACCCAATGACCTAATTACAGCCGGGTGAATAATGTTCATTTCCTAAGTTATTTGTTCTGCAAATTAGGGGCTGATATTAGGATATGTATGAGAACCTAACTCCAGCCGGTAATCTAACTTTACGGCAATATACAGGGTGTTCTCAAATATGATTTTAATTATTTTGTTTTCTTTTTTAATATTAGATGTAAAAAGTAATAATAATTAAATACATACTTTTCTTCACTCATAGAAACAGAAAATAAATGCAATATAAAAAAATGTATATTGAATTCCACGTCTTGGAAAACGCTTAAAAAAGTTTCAAATAATTAAAACGATTTCATACTCGTTGATTATATGTTTATTAAATCAAAGTTCACTTTTTGTTACGCCATTTTCAATATATGTATATTCTAAATTGATTATTATCTACAGGAGAGGTGTAAGTTTCAATGACTTGCTATGGGAATCACAATTTATAGCCTTTAGTGTTTTATTACCACTATTGAGAGTTACCAAATTATATTTTATTTTATTTTATACTAACATGGTTGTATTATTTTGGAACACCCTGTACCCGGCTGGAATTAGGGAGTAAAGCGGCTGATATTAGGGCAAAGGCGGCTGGAATTAGGCTTTTTCGCCCTTCGGACATTTAAACGCTTCTCTATTTTTTTTCCACAAAACTACGTGAAACTAAGTACTATTTTCGTAATAAAGATGAATCAACCTACCTAAAACTGTATCAACAATATTTTTAAGATAGCAATTGTGGCAACAACAGAGATTCAAAGTTGAAAAATCCTTGGGGGGGCTGGTAATAGGCATATTCACCCTACTTAGTTGAACAACGACATCTAGTCGTCTTTTAGGTACTACTTTTTTTTCTTAAACTGCCTTTTGAAAACCGCTCATTGACTGCGCATATCCATACAAGTACCTATATTTAACTCCTATACATGATGTCATTATGATGATCACATACTCTTAAATAAATCCTTGATAAGTTTTATCCTATCATCTGTGGATCAAAACAAAAATGTTTTATCATAAACATGAAAGTATTCAAACATTAATTTGTAAAGATTCAATTAGCACCACAACTTTTGGAAATTCGGTACGACGTCGTTTCTCCTTCTAGTCGTGTTCATAATTCTTAAGAGCTTATTAGATCATCCTGAATTAAGGATACGGAATTCAGAGTCCGATTTAGGACGAGAAATTCAGCCGCCAATTAGACCATCCTGAATAACGGATCCGATATCACAGCTTAACGATCATACAGTGTTACACGAATGTACTTGCGCAGAGCAACGGAGGCGAAAATACAGTGACCGTAAAAATACATGTAGGTAGGAGGTATAGGTAGGTAGTAGGTACGTGTCATTTTCAATGCTAATCTGAACTAAATAGGTTTATTAATGTAGGTACTAGTATGTAATTTGCGAATAACTCATCTAATAACATACCTAAAATCAAGTTTAAAAGCAAATACCAACAGATGACAGCTGTCAAAATTAAAACAGCAATTTTTACGACTTTCAAACGATTTTTACACAAAATATAAAAAGTATAAAAGATTAAGGGGGGATGGAAATGAAATACATGGAACTGAAACGGAAAAAAAAATCATTTAACCTATACGTGTGGGGTGCCTATGGATAGGTCTTTAAAAATGACATTGAGGTTTCTAAAAGTATTTTTTCTCAAAGTCAATCGTTTAGAAAATATACACTTTCAAAGTGGTAAAATGTATACTGACTGTATGATGGTAACTACGGAACCCTACTGCGCGTGGCCCGACACGCACTTGGCCGGTTTTTTTTAATTCAAAAAAGCAAATCACAGAGTTATTATGCCCTTGTACACTTAGTTTTGTCGTTGCGCCAACTGTCTATCTAAACGAACGGCGGCTTTTTTTTCACCAACATAAAAAGCGTTGACTGACTATAAATACTCTTTAGGCTGTGGTACTACTGTGTCGGAGCAGAGCGTCCTGAATGCGATTACACTGTCCTAAGTGCTTCCGATTTAGCATCCTTAACGCCGGAGACCATTTGCTGTCCTAACTAGGATCCTAACTAGGATCCTAACTAGGATCCTACCTTCCTGAATGCAATTACACTTCTCTGAATTAAGGAGCGACTTCATTCCGGATCCTTAATTCAGGATGATCTAATAAGCTCTTTAATCAAGCTTGTTAAACACTTCATAGTTACAATTGCGCTACTAGATCAACACCATTATCAAGTGCATTTGAAAATTTGCGTAAAATAATTTGCGATGTGATATTTTGGGCGATGGCCTGGGATATATTTAAGTAGCAGACTAATAGAAATTTAGGAGATGAACATTTACCAAGCATTCGCAAACACATAACAATAGCTAGATTTCATCCATCAACTAAAGACCTGAGACGATAATTTTAAAATGATGAGTAATTGTTCTCATTTACATTTTTTATTTAGTTACTAAGTTCAGTATCAAATAAATGGAACATGAGAAAAAAACATTGAATTAGTTTGGCAAAGATTGTGCGTGGAGAATTATGCAATGAACTGTAACAATTATTATGAGCAAATTATTCAATCCCACGGCCATTGTATTAACAAATAACCGTTTATTTGGTGAAAGTTCGTGTGAAAAAAGATAAGATGTAAGAGTAAATTGTATCGGAGAATACCAACAAGAAAAAAGTATTACTTATAAGAAATCAAATGGTTTAGCAGCAAAATAATAAATCAATAATAAACGTACTATCAGTGATTTATCAAAGCAATACCCTTATCTCAAAGAGATAAAATTAATTAACATAGTGTATGTAAAAGTTGGGAGGTAAAACAATGTAACAAAATATAGTATAATCTTCGGTAGGCCTTGTAAAGGGCAATTCCGGAAATGGTTGGGAACCAGATGCCAGTGTTTAAAATCCTGATAACTGGGTTGATCTAACAGCCAATGTCTTGAAAACTGGATTCGGGTTTGAATCTTATATTATTTGTTAATAATTATACGATGACACCGTGTATGTGCCGGCCTAGAATAGCACTACCCCCTATCATCCCGTGGGTGTCGTAAAAGGCGACTAAGGGAGCATAGCCTTCAAGAGACGGGCAGCAGCGTCTCCAAAAAACCTTGGCCTACTGCGATCGCCAACCCGCCTGCCAAGCGTGGCGATTATGGCAAACCCCCCCCCTCATGCATAATGGATCAAAAAATTGGCCCCCAGTCCCCGGCAGCCCCGCTATTCCTAGCTACGGTAGCGGCTACGGTAACGGCGGGGCAGGGGGTGCTAAGAATCCCCGGGTGCGGCTCGGCTACCAAAAACGACGACTACTGCACCTGGCAACCTATAACACGCGCACACTAAGGACCGACGCGAAGTTAACCGAGTTGGAAGAAGTTATCAGCAAGGTACACTGGGACATTATCGGCTTATCTGAAGTCCGAAGAGCGGGAGAGGACTCGATAATCCTCAACTCCGGTAACTTGCTTTACTACCGGGAGGGCGACCAACAGTCCCAAGGTGGTATCGGGTTCATCGTCCACAAGTCCCTTGTCAACAACGTGACTACCATCGGAAGTGTGTCGACCAGGGTGGCGTACCTTATACTCAGAATATCCAAACGGTGTTCGCTGAATGTTATACAGGTTTACGCACCGACCTCGACACACCAAGATGACGAAGTGGAGGCTATGTATGAGGAGATCTCTAAAGCCATGCATAGCTTCAAAACCCACTACACTGTTGTGATGGGGGACTTCAATGCTAAGTTGGGGAAACGATGCGGTGATGAGCTGAGAGTGGGGCAATTTGGAGTTGGGCAACGGAATGACAGAGGCCAGATGCTGGCTGACTTTATGGAGAAGGAGAACCTCTTTATGATGAACTCCTTCTTCAGAAAGCCGGAATGCCGGAAGTGGACCTGGGTCAGTCCGGACGGTAAAGTCAGAAATGAGATAGATTTTATCATGTCGACGAAAAAGCAAATATTCAATGATGTCACTGTGATCAACGCTGTTAAGACGGGGAGCGATCACCGATTGGTACGTGGCACATTGAATATCAACCCAAAGCTGGAAAGATCTCGACTGATAAAATCAACAATTCGACCATTGCCGGCCCATATTCAAAACCCCGAGAGCTTTCAACTCGAACTCCAAAACCGCTTCGAAGCCCTTGAGAACAGCTTAGATGTGGACGATCTAAACAACATGGTGGTGGATGCTGTCCGTACGGTAGGATCCAAGCTCTTTAAGACCCGCCGTCCCAAGATAAAGAAACTCTCCGACCACACACTCCTACTCATGGATCAGAGACGTGAAATGAGGCTCCAGAGTTCAGTAGATGCTAATCGTTATCGGCAGCTTAATAGACAGATATCTAAGTCTTTGACGAGCGACCTTCGCCAATTTAATACGAATCGTATTAAAGAGGCCATCGAGCGGAATAAAGGCTCCAAAGTGTTCGCGAGAGATCTGTCTATTGGGCAAAGCCAGATGACGAAGCTGAAAACTGACGACGGACGCATCATTTCATCAAAGCCTGAAATCCTGAGGGAGATCGAGAGCTTCTATGGGCAGTTATATTCCACGCAGACACCTGTTGAAAGCAAGGCTAAAGACCCCAGAGCCAAGCTTACCCGACACTATACCGAAGATATCCCGGACGTCAGCCTGTGCGAGATTAGTATGGCTCTCAAACAGCTGAAAAACAACAAGGCGGCGGGTGACGATGGAATCACTACAGAACTTCTGAGAGCGGGCGGTAAGCCGATACTCAAAGTCCTCCAGAAGCTCTTTAATTCCGTCATCGTCCAGGGCAGAACGCCAAAGACATGGAACATAAGTGAGGTGATCTTGTTCTTTAAAAAGGGTGACAAGTCCCTCTTAAAGAACTATAGACCCATCTCGCTTCTGAGTCATGTCTATAAGTTGTTTTCGAGAGTCCTTACGAATCGTCTCGCTCGCAAGTTCGACGACTTCCAACCTCCCGAACAAGCCGGGTTCCGAAAAGGCTTTAGCACCATAGACCACATCCATACGCTGCGGCAGGTTATACAGAAGACTGAGGAGTATAATGAGCCACTTTGCTTGGCGTTCGTGGACTATGAGAAAGCCTTTGATTCGATTGAAACCTGGGCGGTGCTGCAGTCTCTCCAAAGGTGCCAAGTGGACTACAGGTATATCGAGGTGTTGAGGTACTTATACCAAAATGCCACCATGACGATCCGAGTACAGAACCAGAACACAAATCCTATCCAACTGCAGCGTGGTGTGAGACAGGGAGACGTTATCTCTCCGAAACTGTTCACAGCTGCGTTGGAGGACATCTTTAAGCTCTTGGACTGGAAAGGACTCGGCATCAACATTAATGGCCAGTACCTAACACACCTTCGTTTTGCCGATGATATAGTCCTTATGGCTGAGACCATGGAAGACCTGAACACAATGCTCGAAGATCTCCGTAGTGCTTCCCAAAGAGTGGGTCTTAGGATGAACATGGATAAGACGAAAATTATGTCAAATGCCCATGTTGTACCCTCTCCAGTTCATGTTGGGAACACTACACTTGAAGTTGTTGACCATTACGTATACCTAGGACAGGCAGTCCAGTTAGGTAGGTCCAACTTCGAGAAAGAGATCTCTCGTCGAATCCAACTCGGGTGGGCAGCATTCGGGAAGCTTCGAAAAATCTTCGCGTCCGACTTACCTCAGTGTCTCAAGACGAAAGTCTATGAACAGTGTGTGTTGCCAGTGATGACCTACGGCAGTGAAACGTGGCCGCTAACTATGGGTCTCATAAGGAGGCTCAAGGTCACTCAGCGTGCAATGGAGAGAGCCATGCTCGGCGTTTCCCTACGTGATCAAATCAGAAACGAGGAGATCCGCAGGAGAACTAAAGTAACCGACATTGCTCGAAGGATTGCTCAGCTGAAGTGGCAATGGGCGGGACACATAGCGAGAAGAACCGATGGCCGTTGGGGCAGAAAGGTTCTGGAATGGCGACCGCGCACCGGACGACGCTCCGTGGGTAGGCCCCCGACAAGGTGGACCGACGATCTGGTGGAGGTCGCGGAAAGCCAGTGGATGCAGGCAGCGCAGGACCGATCGTTGTGGAGATCCTTAGGGGAGGCCTATACCCAGCAGTGGGTGTCGTGTGGCTGATATGATGATGATGAATTATACGATGAACATAAACATTTGCAGAGCCACGATGGTATGTTGTTTATGTATTATATCCGTTATTTAGAATCCATAGTATGTTGCTATATTTTAGTTTGTAACTAAACAACAGTTATGTACGGCATTTATCTCACTACATGCTCTTGTGAACGCCACTCCATCAATTAGCAATTCCACAGCAGAAGACCTTGGCACTGAGAGTTCAATATCTTTAACAATCATTAAGTCGTATTTTTTTTCTAAACATTTTCCTTATCAGCACATTACTAGTCAAATACAGGAAATAGGCTTCTCCTGTGCTGTAAGGGATGTTGCCGAAAACACCACGCTTGGTAGGAGTTTCAGATGCGTATTGGATCATTTTCATTCTTCAATCAAGAATTTTCATTGTAAAATACTGCCGCCTCATTTTACGGTCCACGGTACTATCTCCTACTCGCCTTTTACGAGGTCCAATGTTTGAAGAGAGTTGGATACGTAACGTGTTTTTTCCCGAACGGAACGGGACGGCGACGGAACGGAGCGATTTTTTGACATCGTTGCATATAAAAATAAAATAGCCGCGACGAGAACAGGGACAGGAAGGGACATGGACGTGACGGAAAAAATATATGGAGGACGTCCCCGTCCCGTGCGAGATATAATTCACATTTATTCTACACTACCGGAGGCCCGTCCAGTCTATTAATTAACAACTCTCAAATAAATTACTTGAAGACTAATAAAACATGTCTCGGTACCATATTCACAACAATTGGAGCGAATAATGAAGGGTGTTGATAACAATTTCATTGTACCAGTCAACCTCGTACTTGTACATTGAATAATTTTACAACGCGTCTGTTGAGCACGTAAAACTATAACTTCTCAATATGTCAATTAAATACATATTTGCGTATCAACAGCGTTCAGCTCGTTCATAGGTCGTAACTATTAGTTCGAGACATCGACGAGAAGAGAGGACATTTGAAACAAATTCATCTTAAATACACCTACAAAGTCCCGTTTCTGATTTATGTAGAACGATTGGATAGTATCGTAGTACCATTTCCATCTTCCCAAATTTGATTCCCGGTAAAGTAAATGTAGAAGTTCAGAGGTTTTTTCTGGAAGGTCGTTTTGAAACTCCAAAAACAAATTAATGTATTATAGATCTTGTATCGCCCATGAGATGACTAAACTCGCAAACAAACCGCGCGCCTGTACCGTTAGCAGAAAACACCAATCACTATGACATTGTCCTATTACATGACATGAACTTTCACGCATGCAGATTAAACCCGCACGCATGACAAAAGCCACAAATGAAATACAATGAAACATTCAATATGAACAAATTATAAGAATGTTATAGAAATCGAAAACAAATGATACTGTATCAACTACACTGGCCTGCAAAACTAAGTACTACAGAGGTCTATTTTCATAAAAACGAGGTAACTTTGAAGCGGTTCTCTGCCCAGGATTAATCGTGGTGTGATCTGATGATGGCCATCCAGGGAGTGAATGGAGAAGATTCAGATCCCCATACACACCCAATTGATCTGATCAGCATTCTAAGAGCTATTTGGATATGTTTAAAAATACCACGAAAATAGCATTAAAATGTATGGAAATGCTGTAACTGATAACTCTTATCCTTACAGCTCTTAGAATGCTGATCAGATCAATTGGGTGTGTATGGGAACCTGAATCTTCTCCATTCACTTCCTAGATGGCCATCATCAGATCACACCACGTTTAATCCTGGGCGGAGAACCAATGCTTCAAAGTTACCTCGTTTGTATGAAAATAGACCACTGTAGTACTTAGTTTTACAGGCCAGTGTAGATCTCAAGCATCTATAAGTGATTCGGAATCTCAAGATTAGGTCTTCAGGATCAACGGATCCGAGGTCCGTTTTTATACGATTCGGATTCTGTCGGATCCATCGATCCGGAAGCTCAGAAATGACAATATGCCTGGCTCGGCGATCTTGCCGCTCGGTCACCGAGGTCGTCAGGTCGTCACAACTCACAAGGCTCTGACGTTTAATTAGTCTGTGTCTATTTATCGAGGAGGCTCTTCACTGTTATGGATAGGGTTGCCCAATGCCCAAATATTTTACGGGTTACCCCGTTTTTCAGGTTAAGAAAATACATAAACCCGAAATTGCGAAAATAAAATACGGGGTAAACAAAGCTCCCGTATTTTTACAAACAGATACAGAGCTGGCTAGCGAAACCAAACTTTATCGTTTTGGCTGGCTGGCACGTGCCGAGGGTGAATCTTTGTCCCGTAGTCCAATCAACGGGGCTTATGCAACCCGAATAATTCTCCCGTCTATGAAATTTGGCATGTGATGAAGTTAGGTAATACAGATTACAGATGAACAATAATCCAATAAATTTTGTTACGAGAAGTTAGGTATTTTTATCTAAACATGAAAATCGCTTATATCTCTCTGTGAATATTTCCTCGGGCTAAAATACTTTCTGTATACGTACTTATGTATTAGTTAGAATAAGTATGTACCCAATACTTTTTCGATTTCAGAGATACCCCAAATTAAATTTTAATATTTTTCAATATAACTTCCGTTGAAAAATTTATTTGATGATTATTATTTTTAATATGTTTTTATATCTTTAATATAGAGCTTTGTTCAGTAAGCCAATAAATTTTCTTCTTTAATCATATTTATACATAAACGTATAAAAATGGACCGATTTTTTTTTCACATTACCTCTTTAGACCAAAAAATAAAAAATTATTCATATAAAGAAGAAAATTTATTGGCTTACTGAACAAAGCTATATATTAAAGGTATAAAAACATATTAAAAAATAATAATCAGCAAATAAATTTTTCAACATAAGAAATATTGAAAAATATTAAAATTAAAATTTGGGGTATCTCTGAAATCGAAAAAGTATTGGATTTCTTTACATACTTATTCTAACTAATACATAAGTACGTATACAGAAAGTATTTTAGCCCGAGGAAATATTCACAAAGAGATATAAGCTATTTTCATGTTTATGTAAAAATACCTAACTTCTCGTAACAAAATTTATTGGATTATTGTTCATCTGTAATCTGTATTACCTAACTTCATCACATGCCAAATTTCATAGACGGGAGAATTACTCGGAACTCGGAAGTCGCCAAACAACAAATATCCTCATTGATTGGACTACCGTCGCTCGTTCGTTTGGCGCGCGCGGTGCGTGCGGTCTAGGCAGGGGCATTCATAGTAGTGTTTACTAGGTGAAATGCCGAACCCGTTATCCATGCGCAAGAACTATGCAACAAACGTACACATAGTTTTTTTTTGCTGTTTTAATAGTCTCCCGTAAAAAATCAAAAACCCGTTTATTTAATGCTGGCAATCCGTAAATCAAGTAGCAGTTGGCAACCCTAGTTATGGACCCTACATGCACAGACGGCCGGAGAGGCCGAGAGGGACGTAGCAATACGAAGAAAAGGATACTGACATCATTCCCTTTTATTCGTATTGCTTCGTCCTTCTCGGCTTCTCCGGCCGCCTCTCCACGTGGAGGGCCTATTAGACAAGTCGTGGCGCATCACCCTGCGATTGCGGCAGTTAAGCAACTTTCGCAAGGGTCGGTCATGGGATGGGTGGCCAAAAATTTATCATCTCGAACTCCTCTGTGCTTCGTGCAACGGCAAAAGGCTTTATGTGCCTTCGATCCCCACTGCATTTGGGGCATTCCACGCTAACTGTCACCTGACTAGTAAAAATTAAAACTTAATTATCAAACTAAATTTTTTGCCTAGAGCATAGTGATTTGTCTGAACTTTGTAAAACAATATTTTTTTTCACCAAAATATACATCAATATTGTATTTTTCAATCAGGAGCAATACTAGTAAACTTGCAATGCTCTGTGGTGGATTTTGTCTTGAATTTGCAACACTGTTTTCGTCCATTTTGTTTGGTTTTTCGATCACTGTAAATAACTGAGCAATAAACAAAATCCTCAGGTGTTATTTACGCGAATTACTTTTTAAAACGGTAAGCCAGTTTCTATTTTATTTCGCTTTGAACAGCTATAAGTTTTGTGTCCCGACCGTCACTGAAAAACAGTAATTAGTTTGTCCTAAGCTCAAACTATACCTAAGGTAAGATTTTAAAAAAACCTTTGGAAAGTAAGAAGATGCATTACACTTTTCTGTCCATATATTTATTTTCTGACTAGGAGTTCTTTGAATATTTTGTGTTGTAACAAAGTGGTGTCCCGACCGTCACATATTAGCAGTACACGTTTTGACACAAAACTGATAATGGCTAATGATGTCGTGTATAGAAGCATATAAAGGTATAATGGTGAAATATTATGTGTTTTTTTTACGCTGTCCCGACCGTCACAGTTTGTCCCGACCGTCACCATGCTTTACTCACATTTAAATAATAAAATAAACTAGTTAGTAGTTTCTAGTATATTATTTAGTATTGTATAAACTATAAATTGATTAATATAGGGTTTATTGAATGAAACTCTTGCTTTGGTGTACTACACATAAAATTTTTCTTTAGAAATGGATCCAGCTGAGCAGAAACGATGGTCTAGGGCAGGGATTGAAATACCGTTAAAAAAAATAACGATAAATAAAAAATAACGTTAAAGATACCGTTAAAACATTTTATCGGTAAATTTACCGGTAAAAATAACGTTAAAAATATTTTACCGGTAAAATTAGCGTTAAAAATAGCGTTAAACTTTACCGGTACAATATAACGGTAAAATTATCGTTAAAAAAATAACGTTATTAATTGGAATAACGTTAATTTTAAAGTTTACCGGTAAAAAAAAGTGAGAAATAACGTTAAAATTAACGTTATTTACTGAAATAACGTTAATTTCATTGTAACGTTATCGAAATTAACGTTATTTATTGACATAACGTTAATTTTAAAATTAACGTTAAAAAAAGTAAGAAATAACGCTATATTTAAAAAAAACGTTATCATTCCCTGGTCTAGGGCAAAACAAATGGAAGATCCAGAGAAACGTATGGAAATCTAACAAAAATAAAAGTAGCGAAAGCGTAGGAGGAGATTGAGAGCAAAAAAATATCTTATTTACTATGAATTGAAAGAAAATGTTGATGTTCTTAAAAATAAGTAAGTTTTGTATTAAGTAGTAAGTTAGCAGCTAAGTAATTTGTCCTTATTAATAGTAATTGATATAATTGTCCTTGAAAAACTAAAAAAAATATTTAACAATAATAAAAGCTTAGTCAAATTCGTATTTGTTTGTGTTACAATGTTACTCGTCCCGACCGTCACCAATCCTTGTCCCGACCGTCACAGTCTTTAAATATTTATGGGAAAAAATTGGCTAACCTTATCAACTTTATCTATTGTTTAGATTAAAGAATATCTATCTAGGCTAATATAAAAAGATATAATTAATAATTGAAGGTAGTAACTGATCTGAATTTCTAAAAAGAATACACACACTTAGAGCTGTACCTTGATTACGTAAACCTGTTGCTAACAATTCTCGATTGAAATCGATTGAAAGCGCAGTTGTATTGCTGCTTTAGTTAAGATTGTTGTCACATTAGTTCTTACTAAAGCTGCAATGTAACTGCGATTTCTGTCAGAGTTGATTGCAACAAAAATACGTAATTACCCCCCAGGTAGGTAATTTGAAGTCCCGACCGTCACACTGATTCAAATTACAATATCACTTAGTTAAATATACTTTTTTAAATTTCTGTCTACTTTCCCTTATTATTGCTTGTATTTATTAACAACTATACTTAAAATTCAGTGAAGTTTTGACATATTATTGAAGATATACCCAATAACGTCTCTGAAAATGAGTTACAATGTCCCGACCGTCATCGTGGAATGCCCCATTTGCAGTCGTTAACTCCCACCAATCCGAATTGGGCCATGGTGGGTTTTGGCCCATACTTTTTATCCACCCAAGAAAAAGGTCAGTGAGGGTATCAAAAAAAATCATCTAAATCAGATCATAAACAAAGAGGTTTATGATAGATCATCCATATGTATAAGTTCATATGATAACTAAAACGACAGTATTTTCAGGATTTTCTGAAAACTTCAACCAATTTTTTTTTAAATGAGTTAAAATGGGACCAACTTGGGAACAAACCTGATGTAATACATGTTAACCTGTTTCGAAAAATCGGTGGGCATACATAAACAAAAAAAACATACATCATACATATGAACAAAGAACCTCCCCCTTTTTTGAAGTTGGCTTAAAATGGCTGATGTGCATGTGAAACACATATTTTTATAGACATGTACTCACCTCCGAGCAAGATGCAGCCGCTCTTGAGTGGTCAGGTGTTCCACCTGAGCCATCTCAGCGACCAAGTCGGAGTGCTCCATCGTAAATAACCTGCGACCAATTTATTTCATATTTTATTTTGTTTTTTAAAAGTGTTCACAAAGACATTTATGAAGAGGGTGTTTGTTATTTTTTTACATCTTCACTAATTGTAAGAAGAAATAACAAGATACATGTTTACTACTAGTTTACTACTACCATTATATAAATAGCAATTAATGGCCAATTTCAATTTCAATAATCTATATTCAGTAAGAGATAGGCCTACTATGGATCTGTTTCTAAGCAACTGTTGTCATTACCCGTCATTTAGTAGAAATATCTAGGCAACAAATCTGTAGTAAACCTATCTCTTACTGAAGATAGGTTATTGAAATTATTATAAAAAATTAAGCTTCGGAGTGACTTAGATCTAACTAACAACACCTTTTAGTGTTTGAACCGTAATGTTTCAATTAAGCTTTTAAGTTAAGAATTTTTTGTATGAAGTAGGTATCAAAACCTTGAAGAGCCCTACTAAGATAAGATCTAGGGTTAATTCCCGGGAAATTCTTGGACGTCGTTCCCGGTAAATTAAGCTCAAGAAAAGTTGAGAACTCGAGAAATAATATGTCCTGGGGCCGTGCCATAACGCATCGAACTTCGATACGTGTGCTGGGTTTCAAATTAAAACAGACAAATCGAGCCCAAATTGGTCCAAAATGGTGAACCCCATTTCATGATATCACACGAACATAGATATCTTCCAAATAACTTCAACAAATAGTACAATACGAAATTCCTTGCTTTGATTTCTCTATTTTAAGTTGAAGATTGGCAGACCCGCCGAATTTCGAAAAATTAGCCGGTACAGCCCCTGGTTTATAATATTTTGTGTTTTATTTTTATCACAACTGAGATAATACTAACGACGAGGTGAGGAACTACTAACGATACATATTCTACTTAAATTATATATTTCCTAATTTTCTAGAACAATATGCGAACTTAGTTGTGTAAAAAATAAACTGTTTATTTTTTTCAAGCTTTTGTTTTCCACTTGTATGTTTTTTCTGATGTTAGCATGTTAAATAAAATGAATAAGTACCTATGTTATTTAGAAAGTGTGGGTCGAATCTTGCCACTGAATTGTGTTGTGTGTGATTTTAGATATTGTTTTATTGATCTTGCAAAGTTTTAAGTTGATTTTTTCTTAATCAACCTGCCAAAAATGGTGCTGTAATTGTGATATAAGTCAGCGTAGTATTAACGTTTTAATGTTTAATTTTTGTTTGTTTGATAGAAGCTAATTTTGTTATTCTATCATAATTATTTTGATACTTTAATTTGATAGGAAGACCACTTAATTTATGGATTTGAAATAAGATATTTTCTATGATACACATTTTAAAATTGTGATGACTTTTCATTATTTGAACCGAAAAGATATGCAAAAACATATGTTAATGTAAATTTCTCAACAACCCGAGAAGCCCTGAGAAATTAGCCTCGAGAATTCTCGAGACCCGATAAACTGATAAGCTCAAGAAATCATGAACCCTAATAAGAACATCACTATAACTAAGTATGTTAAATTTAATTCTGCTTATTTGAAATAAAGTACAGAGTCAACAGAGCAAGCATTATATAATTATCATAAAAAAGAACAACAACTCAAGAGTATATATGTAAAATAAAAAAATAAGGGCGTTAATTTATCCAAAATAGTATAAAAATACAAAATGTGCACATTTCACATGCTAAATAGTATATTATCATATTAAAATAATTCAATTAGTTAATTAATTTGAATCATATCAGAGAACCACTTTATTTTATCATGATATATAAATTAATCAAATAGATTTTAATCAATCACATTTTTTTATACCTTCTCAGGAAGATAAGGAAAATAAACTAATACTTTAGTAGTAACTTTTAACTGAGAAGAGATCAGAAAATGGTACATACTACTAGCAAAAGAATTACAGTTTAACATTTTATAACATTATATGAAATCTTATCCAACATATTTGCAAACTAGGTAATAACAACATGAAAAAGGAATACAGACCTTCATGAAATTAAGTTTTACAAGTTAAACTAAACAGAAACCAATAATTCCATTAAACTAGATAGGTTGAATACTGTAGATTTGCCCATATTAAACTATTTTTGAGAATGGTAAGGTAACACTGATAACTACCAGTATTAACACTGATAAGATAAGATTTGAAAGTAGCCACAGAAATAGTGTTGTGTCAAACAAAACAAGGATATTATGAACAAACTAAAAAAAAGCTTATTTGGTAAGAGTGTCGTCTTCTTTTGACTATTTTAAAAGGACACGTTTTTAAAAATACAAGTAGGTAATATTCTGTTAAAAATAAAACTGACAGTTTTAGAAAGGCACTTAACACGGTGTAGTGTCCAAGTTGTTCAACAGATATCACCTTTACGGGTCAAGTCTAGCATTCCCTTCCCAACTATGACGGCATGTTACAAAAGCACTACATTTGTTACTTAAAAACTTTTCTACTTTAAGGTTTATTCACTTACCGCTACAATAATTTATTGAAATTCAAAAGTATGTTTCATTCTCGTCTTGATGCACTTGCCACACATGATTCAGATTAACAAAAAGTAAAGAACTTGAAAGCACATTGACGCATCGATTACATATTAATTAATACTCTGGTGCTAATGTTTACAGTTATACCACATTTTCCGTTATTTTTCATGAAAAAATTACAATACTTATTACAAACAAGAAGAAAATCACAAGACAACGACATCACACGACAGAGCGAGCGAGCGAACAGCGGACAGCGCAGCCACAGAACACATACGCGCAGCGGTGGGTTGCCGCGTTACTAAACAAATAAATGAAACGTCAGAATACAATGTTGCCAGTAGGTTAAAAGCATAATCGATATTTTTTCTAATCGATTTCCCACTTTTCACTTCAGACTGTTGTCACTTTAAACGTTAGTTGGTTAAATTCTGTGATTAAATTAACAACCATACAATATTTTTACTAATAGGTAATGATAAATAATTAATTCAGTACCGTAAACTAGGGTAAATAATATTTTGTATTCAACGGTTCATATTTTTGTCAATGGGGTTGGCAACGCATAGCTTATTGTAGACCGAAGGGATTTGCTACATCTATGATTGTAGATGTCGCTGCGTACGCTTGTTCCTAAGTCAGTAGACGTTCAGAACAAACTGTATGGGAAAATATTTATTTATTATGTGGTTTTTTTAATCGGAAAAGACCCATTGACCCAAAATAGATATAGAAGACTATTCTACAATGCAAATGCCGGAATTTAAAACCAAATTAGGACGTTTTTATTCTTACGGAATTTATATTTTTTTTCTATACCCAGATTTTTCGGAAATTTGTAAGTGCTAACATTTTAAAAGCCTATTACACATAATTTAATCATTTTAAAGCTTTAAAAAATGTTTTTTTAAGTAAAAGTCCTTTGTTTTCATAGTTCTCGTGGAACAAGCGTACACAGTGCCATTTTGACAGTTGCCTTCCCCTTTGTTTAGCCTTTATTGTTGTTGTTTATCCTCACCTCCCATACGGGGTCATTTGCAACAATTCATGGTGGACGTGTGAATAATCCCTAGGGAACCTTTGACCTTCAGAATGAATGAGAAACTTTGAATTTCAGATTGAAAATGATGCCCCGAATTGGATCCTAATTGGGGATTTGAAGGGTTGCCGCCCTAGCCAAGAGCCCAACCCAAGACTATACAGTTAGGGCAAATGAATCTTTGGTCATGCAGCCAAGTCTACAGTAATATTTTTTTAGTTTGCATTTGTTTAAATACCCGTATGGGTGTATCGCATTTTAAGTAGCCTCTAGTCTAGACGATTAAGCATGGCTTGTCACTAATTTACCACCACCACTGCCGTTTGATTTTGGTAAGATAAACGTCGGAGCGTTTTTCAACCATCTATTTTGATGGTTGTTTGGTTGCAACGCTCCAAGCCACGGAACGGATGAAACTACGCTCTGACAGCTGTCATGTCAGCCTACCTAGCATGACCGATTTATATCGCGTGATATAGCGTTTTATCACGTTTAACTGTCAAAAAGACAAAGGAGTTTGACAGTTGAGTGTCGATAAAATGCTATATCACGCGATATAAATCGGTCATGCTAGGCAGGCTGACTAAAATTTCACCGAACCACGGAACGGTTAGAGCGCGCACCGGAGTGCGCTCGAGTGCACTCGAGCGAAGCCACGGAATGCACCCTAGTATACGAATTATACGACATGCTCGCACGAGCGAGTACGAACTCAATTACTGTTTTGTTTATGCATAATAATACAAGTTTGAAACAACTTTTTGTTTAAATGTATTTGTTTTGTGTTAGTAACTTAGGGTAAGTGAATTTAATTGTTTAAGTGAAGTGATTTTATTGTAATTAACTAGGTATAATACAAAATGGCGCTGAAAAAGATCTCTTTTGTTGTGTAATAAAACTAAACTTTATCTCATTTCGGATTCATATCTAGATACCTCCTAGTATGTTTTATGTTTTGAAAAAAAAAATCATCAAAAATTATCGATTTATTATCGTATAAACCGTATATCGTCTAAACCTAACCTACAAGCTATTCCTTTTCGAATTTTCCTTATCGTTCTTAAATGGGTAAGGGTAAGTTCTGGTCTCGAATTTCTAGACTCGAGTTCTGGACTCGAATTTCCAGACTCGAGTCCTGCACGTGTAGCATGATCAACATCGAGATAAGATTCGACTCACAGAACAATGTCTTGTCTACACCGAAATGACACTTTTGTCGGGTTGAGATCGAGATACTCATGCTCGCATTTTACAACCGTAGACTCGCATTGTTCTTTGTCGTGGCCTAATGTCAAAAGTCGACAAACGCGTGTGTGTGTGGTTTGAGGGCCACTTGCTCGAAAGTCAATAAAAGTATACTGATGATTTAGTGGACATTATAAAAGAAATGTGCAACTTGGAATCGATTTTGTGAAAGTTATCTTCACTGAGTTATTAGCTGAAGAGTCGGGCCCTCAGTTCTCACATGGAGGATTGAGGGCCCGGCTGTTGCGAACAAACTATTAACATTACAGTAAAAGTTTTAATGCTAAAGTCTAAGTTAATCCCGAACAAAAATTGTGGAAGTAAGATTTATCGCAAAACGCTTTTCTACTTTGTATAATCTTAGTTCAAAATGAGCCCTCAATCCTCCAACTTACAAAAATTAACTGCGCATTTTTTTTTTAACTATAGGATTACGGCTGTTGCAAGTTGTCCAGGGGGGTACGTAATAAAATGTGAAAAAATGTGAAACAAATAGCTGGCTTCAACTCCTCCTAGTTTTCCAGTTATTGCCTAGTTAATATTCGGGCCCTCAATCCTCCACATTTTCTTTTTCTTGATTTTTACGCACAAAGTATGGCATGTAAGACCAACCTGAAGTTTTCTGTTTATGTGAAAAAAAATGTGCAACAAGCTGATATCAAAGGGAAAATAAAAGACCCATTTATTAATAAGATATATCAATTTCAGTTTTATCCTCTTTAAGTATGAAATAGGGTGACCACGTTTTTTATTCAATACATATGAGGAATAGGGAAAACTCAGGAGGCGTTTTGGAAATGTATCCCTTTGTGCCTATTATTTTTTATTTAATTAAATAACTCCAAACTTCAGATTAAAAAAAAAGAAAAAAAATACATTTATTTTTGGAACACACAACGATACACAAATTATAACAAAATACGGATAAAAATAAAATTAAACACACATTAGTACACATTGCGTATCGTCGCGTGATGCCTAAATGTGCCTAGCTCAGTAATACTCAGTATAAGCAGCAAGCGGGGGGGCTGCTGCACTGGTATTCTGCTTGACACATTATGACATTAAAAACGACAAAACAAGTAGGTACCGTCAAACATGGCATCTTTACCAATGATTTTAGAATTTTTAAAAAGATCTTTACCATATTTTTGAACGTAAAATGAAATAAAATCTAAATTGATCCAATATTTTAAAAGTTAAAATATACGAAATATAGATCATACCCTTCCTTTTACCTGACTTTTAACAATAAATCTCTAAAAATAAAGATTTTGGAAGAGTTTAAAGCAAGTAGGTAAAATTGACACATTTGTGGCATTTTTACCTACTACAGTTTTTCGAAGAAATATAGTAGTGGTTAAACTGTGGTTAAAATCAACTGTTTGAAAGATAAACACTGCCAATGTGGTAAAATGTGTGTACCCCCCCCCCCCCCCCTCCCTCTAACTTTTTAAATAAGAGCGTGAAAAATCTTTTAAAGATCGAAGCATACATAAAGACTTTTTTATTTAATGTTCATAACAATAGTCGTATGATCAGTTACTTGTCATGTTTTATCGTACGGACTGCCCATCCATTGACATAAAAAGGGTCTCTTGCCTAAAATAGTTTGGGAGCCCCTGCGTTCATCTCGGGCATGGCCTTTTTTTTAATCCTCTATGGCACACACGACACGGCAGCGAGTACCACGCATATCCCACAGTACATTAAGCTTGTAAAAGGTAATATCTAGTTACCTATACTGTGTGCTTACGTTGAGTAATGTCATATTTGAGCAGGCGATTTTCACACAAGAAAAAAAACAAGGGTCGAAAGTTTGGAGTTATTTAATTTGATAAAAACTAATAGGCACAAAGGGATACATTTCCAAAGCGCCTCCTGAGTTTTCCCTATTCCTCATAAGTATTGGATAAAAAACGTGGTCACCCTATTTCATACTTAAAGAGGATAAAAATAAAATTGATATATCTTATTAATAAATGGGTCTTTTATTTTTCCTTTGATATCAGCTTGTTGCACATTTTTTTTCACATAAACAGAAAACTTCAGGTTGGTCTTACATTCCATACTTTGTGCGTAAAAATCAAGAAAAAGAAAACGTGGAGGATTGAGGGCCCGAATATTAACAAGGTAATAACTGGAAAACTAGGAGGAATTGAAGCAAGCTATTTGTTTCACATTTTTTCACATTTTATTACGTACCCCCCTGGACAACTTGCAACAGCCGTAATCCTATAGTTTAAAAAAAAATGCGTAGTTAATTTTTGTAAGTTGGAGGATTGAGGGCCCATTTTGAACTAAGATTATACAAAGTAGAAAAGCTTTTTGCGATAAATCTTACTTCCACAATTTTTGTTCGGGATTAACTTAGACTTTAGCATTACAACTTTTACTCTAATGTTAATAGTTTGTTCGCAACAGCCGGGCCCTCAATCCTCCATGTGAGAACTGAGGGCCCGACTCTTCAGCTAATAACTCGGTGAAGATGACTTTCACAAAATCGATTCCAAGTTGCACATTTCTTTTATAATGTCCACTAAATCATCAGTATACTTTTATTGACTTTCGAGCAAGTGGCCCTCAAACCACACACACACACACGAGCTTTTGTCTTCAACTGACATTAATTTGACAGTTGAGTGGGACTTCATTTCCAAGCCGTGAACATAAGTTTGGCAACGTCTGTTACTGTCAGTTCGTGGTCATGTCGTCCACCAGTCTCCATACTAAATGTATGGGAATATTTCAATTTTAAGAGGTCGATATTTTTTTTTCATAGTAATCGTGTGAGGTTTAAAATATAAAAATAATTTAGTTCTTTTATTGAAATGCTTTGTATATTAAACAATAAGAAAAATATCAATGTTAACTAGGAAAAAATGGCTGTCAAAAATGTCATCTTTTTTGTTGATTTTCTTCAGCAGGGAGTTGATTAACACGCCCTCTAGCAATAAATGATATATCATTAGAAAGGTTTTTTTAAGACAATTATTTGCTGTTAATATACTTTATATCAATTGTTAATACTTTTGGAGTTAAAGGTTATTAAAGTATAAAAGTGGTTTATTGTCTTTGAGAGTTGATCTACCACACCTATTGAAATGAATGATATATCATAAGAAAGGTTTTTATATGACAATTATTAGCTGTAAACATACTTTCTATTAATTATTAGTATTTTCGGAGTTCTAGGTAATTAATGTTAAAAAAATTGGTCAAGTTTAAAGCGTTATAACTCTCAAAGTACTAATAGTTGACATTTATAGTAATACAATAAAGTGTTTCAAATTTAAATACCTTTCCAATGATGTAAGATTTATTGCTAGAGGATGCTTAGATCAAAATGCTCATCGTACTAAAGGACCCCCGAAAAGTTCAAATAATTTGACTCATACCTTATGTTCTAATAAATAAATAATAATAATAAATATACAAATTTATTGAAATAATCTTACATCACAATTTACAACTAGTTTAAACATAGATAATATAGGAAAAACAAATAATAAATAAATTTTAAAATAATTTTATACTATGTGCTTGACCACATGCGATGTTGCCGTTCTGCTCAACTTCAGGGCTTGGAAGATAAAGAAGGCTATGCTACTACCCTTCGAGTGGTCGAGAAAGATTTGTCGACTTTTTTTTCTGAATTTTTAATTTCGCAATAAAAATAAATCTAAGTTGTCCGTGTTTATATTTTATTAAGGTAAGAAGAGAAGTTACAGCACAAACGACAAAAACAGCTGTCCGGAAAGAAAAAAAATGAAAAATTGTATTTAAGTAATTCTTTTTTATTATAAAATTTATAAAAAAAGAAATAAAATAAATATTTACTAGAAGTAAATAACGAATAAGTATTTTTTATTCTTAAATTTTTTCATAAATTTTATAAATTAAAATAATACAATAAATAATTTATTGTAAAAAGATACCTACCTATTCAATAATATTGTTTCATATTATTACACTTTTTTCCCTTTAGTATTTTTTTACTTTTATTTTACTTAATTTTAATTTATTTACTTAAAAAAGTAAATTAAAATTATTTTCATACATTGATTTCAATATTTATTACTAAATTAACAAGTGCGTTGGTCTGTGTCATCTTTTCAAAAATCTCTCAATAAAAGGAAGGCAAACGAACTATATCCATACGGCTATATTTAACTCGGTTTTAAGAGTTTTGCGTCGTGAAACGTATAGAAAGGAACGCCCTTTAAGAGAAATGATGGAAATAATTATAAATATTTACTAGTGGCAACATTATTCTTCTCGAGCTCGAGAGAGCTTTGTCTACGGAAGTGAAAGCTTTTGTGAGTGTCTCTTTATTTTAGAACTTATTAAAAAATAAGTATCATGTTTAAACTAAGTCATTTCGAATCATTTCAGATAATTTCGACGTTTATTGATGTTAAAATAAAAATAGTATATTTTAAAACTCATATTTGTATTAAAAGACATAAAAAGGTTGTAAAATTCTGAGAGCGAGTCCCACCACTGTGGTCAGCAATCTAGAAGGTCGAGACGACAAGTCTTCGTAGACAAGAGTCCCGTTAGCTCATGCTACGCGTGCAGGTAGATGATCGAAGTGATTTTCATATGATTTTTAATATGGTTTTTAATATAATTTTTAATGTGATTTTTTATATGAATTTAATACGATTTTTAAATAATGTTTTTTTATATGATCGTAAATCGTGAATAGCTTTGATTTGTAAATTAATGCTTGTGTTTTGTCCACAGACATATATCGAGATAGACGCTAAAAGTGTACCTACCTTGCGTGTAAAAAGTTTGATCCACGGTCAAACTTTTGTTCTGCCTAAGTCAGTCCTCAAAGAGAAAGAGAATGTAAAATTGTCAGTCCTCTTGAGACCATTGCCGTGAAAACACGCGTCACTCAGAAACGAAAATGGCTAATTGTGCAGTAGTTTCTTGCAAGAGCTCGTCAAAAACAGTTGACTGAGAAAATGGTGATATTTCCTCTCATGGATATGTACTTTTTAAAATAAAAATCCCCTGATTTAATTTTTAAACGAATTAAAACAGTATCAGTATCACTTTTAACATGATAATTACATAGTGAATGTATAGCTACGCGTAAGTTTTCATTGTGGGTTTTAAATGACGTGATTTTTATGGTATGCCTTGTAAACACGCAATGAAAATCGCAGCTATCGATACTATTGTGTCCATTGAACGTCATGGTTAAGAGCATTACTTTATTCCTCTGTCTGATTGAGAGAATAGTGTTGTACTCTTCGATTTTTTGACTCGATTTTAACGTAAAACGAGAATCGATTTTCGAAACAGGAATGGAGTTGTTTTATATGATCAATAAAATCATAGTTTTTCCTTACATCTAAAGTTTTATAGGTGAAAGAATGTATTGTCCGTAAATATGTTAATTTTAAATTTGTTATCGGTACAATCTAAATTAATAGATGAAAGTGAAACGATTGAATCACGACCGCAGGGAATGATTCAAGTGTTAGTTAGTGTGTTAGTTTAATGATTATGCGATGCAAGTGATTCATGGACTTCGATAATTATAAATCCATTTTATTCAAGAGTTGCATACTTCCATGACTACTACGAGAAAAAATTAAGATTTAAGCGAAAATATTATTTGTACAAGGAGTTTGTATGTTGGGGAAGGCAACTGTCAAAATGGCGGTAGGTACGCTTTTGTTCCATGAGAACTATCAAAACAAAGGACTTTTATTTAAAAAATTGTTTTATAGCTTTAAAATGATCAAATTCTGTGTAGGCTCTGAAAATGTTGGCACTTACTTTCCGAAAAATCTGGATATTAAGAAAAAAAATTATGTAAAAATAAAAAGGTCTTAATTTGGCTTTCATTTCCGGTAGAATACATTGTAGAAGTCTTTTATATTATCCATTTCGGGTCAATGGTCTTTTTCGGTTAAAAAATACCACAATAGATTTGTTCTGAACGTCTACTATCTTAGGAACAAGCGTACGCAGCGCCATCTACAATTAGCGTTGCAGTGCCATCCCTGTTTTGAGTGTTTTTTTTGCACAAGGTGGATGTAGGTATATCATTAAGAGAGATGGAGATCAAATTGTATTCTAAATTCAAACGCCAAAATAGTGATTTAAAGTGCTTTTTATTCACTGTTTTCCGTCTGCCTCTGCGCCCCGCGACGCGGAGGCAGTGCTAGACGGTTTATTAATATGTGACGGCAGTGTAGTCAATAATAACTGACTACCCTTCTGAGCAAATATAATAATTTTGGTACAGTACAACCTAGTTAGGATTTATAATTATTATCTATGCAGCTATGAATATTGAGCTATGTTTTTTGACTCATTTTTGATTACCTTGAAAGCGATGTTGTAGTTTTGGATCGGATAGCCACGTGTAAGTATTGTCCCACATAAGTACCTATTCTAAAAAAATAAAATCGATTATCATTCCTCCTTCGAGTTTGACAATAGTAGATTATACAACAAGTGAAAAAAAGGGAATTTAGTTCGAGGGATACAAAGGACCGAGATGATTTTTTTTTAAGAGTTGTGTACTCTACTTTTTACCATCGACTGCGAGAAAACAATTAGCAGTAGGTACTTATACCTATAGCATTTATAGTTATCACATTTTAATATTATGTAGGTAGAAAATCGATAAAATTTAAACATTATAAAATATTTAAATAAGAAGTTTTCCATTTCATAAAACAACCAGTATAAGAGGGTGATTACATAATCAGTCAGTCTGGCATCAGTCCATGCCATCAATTTGTAGACTTTGAATTTTTTCCAAATCTGACAAAATGACCAGACTGATAAAATGGACTGATGCCAGACTGAACATGTAATATCTCTATATTAGATAGAAAACAACCGAAAGCTAAGACACTAAAAAAACCATACTTTCAGCAAGTTTTATTTTTTTGTACATAATTCATATGATGTGCGCTTGTTCCAAATTCATAATATTTTTATTCACTCGGTGAATAAAAACGCGTTTTATTTACTCTTATCGTTGAGTTATACGCATTTTTTGAGTGGCAATGGTGAAAAAGAAGTAATATTCCTTATATCGATAATCGATAGTTATATCGATTCAGTTTCTAAGGTCGGTTTTGCGCCATTGAATCGATACTGCGTGATTTTGATTTCCCATCACTAAATCTCGCTCGTGACGTCATCGTAGGTACAAAAAATTCGACACGCTAGGTTCTCATACAGTTTGAAGCGCTCTTTTCGTCTATCTTGATATAATATGTCTGTGGTTTTGTCACTACGCAATTTAGCAGTAAATTATTAGTTTCTGCTTTTTAGTTAACGAGCAAAGACTAAAAATATACAATCTCATATCGGAGCACTCGTCAAGACAATTCAAACGAACTCAAACTCGATGGGGTTGCATGGTTTTATTAAAGAGTTCTAGTGGCATTCTTCCAGCTCCATCATCAGACACTAGAAACTATTTCCCAACAAAGTACTCGCCAAGACGATTTAAACGAGCCCAAACTCGATGGGGTTGCATGGTTTTACGAAGTTCCTTTGGCCTTCTTTCGGCTCCATCGTCAGATCTTTGGACACTATTTCCCAGTAGATGTACTCGTCAAGACGATTCAAATGAGCCCAAACTCGATGGGGTTGCATGGTTTTATTCGAGAGTTCCAGTGGCCTTCTTCCGGCTCCATCATCAGACCCTGGAAACTGTTTCCCAACAAAGTACTCGTCAAGACGATTCAAACGAGCCCAAACTCGATGGGGTAGCGTGGTTCCAAAATTGAGTTCCTTTGGCATGGCCTTCCAGCTTCATCATCAGACCCAGACCTCATCTCCCATTAGAGTACTCGTCAAGACGATTCTAACGAGCCCAAACACAATGGGGTTATATGGTTTCATCGTAGAGTTCCTGTGGCCTTCTTCCGGATCCATCATCAGATCAGCTCAATAACACCACAATATTGCATTGCTTTGAAGTTCTGACATATGTTTAATGTTTCAAGTCTCTAGCTCTTCGGGAAGCTAGTAGGTATAAAATCGTTCGCAAACTTTGCGGACAAACAAACAAACGAGAAAGCAACCTAATAAAGACGTGTTAAAAACAGGCGTAAACTACGGAGTTCTTTCTATCAAGTACGGACTTTAAAGAGGATTTTTCTATGAAAAATCCCATATCACTTTTCGGCGGTTGTTGGCGCTGTAAGTACTTTTCTATACAAAAATACTCTATCGAATGTTATTACGTGCGTTAATTTTTTCGATAGCTGCATCGTTGCGATCGGACGTGTTGATTAATTGATGTAACATTATTTAAATAATTGCAAAATTGTGACCTAGTTAAACTTTACGCGGAAGTGACATTCATGTGTGTCATTCGTTCTAGTACCTACATACAAACTTGAATTGTTTTTTAATTTATAATGTTAAGTGTAAATTTGTGATATTTTAAATGGAAAATAGTCCCTTTAACCGGCGGAGCGAGCTAATGACCCGCAGCCCGCCGCCCACGCCCTCGCGCCAGCCCCCAGCGCCCGCGCCGGCCCTACAGAAAGATGAGCCCCCAGAATTGGTGTCCACGCCTGAGATCCAGAACTGGATGAAGACCATTGAGCAGTGCCTGAATGAGGTGTGCGCTGTTGAAGTGTGAAGGTAAACTAAATTCGGATCAAAAAATCCGAATTAATAATTTGTGCCGAAAAGTAACCCATGGTACATCACAAATGGCTGTGCAATACCAATCCCTAAAGCAAAAGACCATACAGACCCATTTTTCCCTGCAAGCACTTAAAGAAAAACACGATCTCTCACAGCGGCTTCAAGACCTTCAACAAACTATCGAAGAGTCCTCAAAACCTGTCGCGGGCGTAGTTTCCTTCGCCGACATGGTTAAAAAAAGTCCTAACAACTTTATTTAGCCCTCTCATGTCAACTCTGTGGCAATTTACCCCACTGACAAAATGAAGACGAGCGAGGAAACAAAAGCCCTCGTTCAAAAATCATCAGACCTGATCAAATGAAGCTGCATGTGAGGAGTTTGCATAAAACTTGGAATGGTGGTGTCATTATCAGCACAGACACAAAGGACGATATCGAGAAGCTCAAGCAGACCGCTCAACTGACGACCTCTGGCCTAACGGTGAATGAAACACATAAACGCAAACAAACGCAAACCGAGAATCGTGGTCATCGGAGTGCCCGTATCTATGGAGGAAAAGGAAGTTTTCAACTGCATATACCACCAAAACTTAGCCGACAAGCTCAGCGGCATGACACTTGCGACATTTTTGACCTCTATTAAATTAAGCCATAAGTCGGGGAAAAAGGACGCCGAGACCTGTAATTATATTTTTAACACCCTTGCTCGTAAAGCTTATGTAAATCCACCGGTTTTAAATATGTAAAGCGGGTCATAAAAAACGCGTGTGTTATCAAAGCAAATAGTTATAGTCCATACAAATTCCATAACAGTATTATTTGCCATTTCAAATATGGAACTGATCGCCGCCGCACGACTAAGCTGGAGCTAGTGAGCAGCGCGCTGTTGCTATTCAAATTTCGAACTAATCGCCGCGCCGCGCCATTCAGTAGACAGTGTGCATTCACAGATTGAGTTTATTTAAAATAAAAATAAAATAGTTTATTCGGTAATTTAAAAACTTGGCTGCATGCTCTAGCGTCTTTGCCAACATTTTCACGCAGCCACGGCAGACAATAATCCTCGCGCCATTTTTCTCAAATTTTCTTTTCTTTGTACTTGTATTGTGAATATCTAAACATGACAACTTTCAATAATGAAGATGAGCAATATATTACTTCAACTCCACCGGATATACTAACAGAAGCGCGAACCGCATGCGATAGCTTGCTGCCGTCAATATCCAAGGACAGAATAGATACATAACCACGTATGAAAATTTCTTGAAGTGGAAAAACATGAAAAATGCCAAGTTATTTTCCGAAAATGTACTTTTGGCGTATTTTTTTCTTTTTCCTCGCAAGGGTGTTAAAAAACGTCGTACGATATACGTGCGTATTGGTTATAACGCACTAATATCGTAATGTACTATATAGAAGTTCCTGCAGAAATTCGAAAGGCCTTAGTCATGAACGACCGGGTATTTATAAATTGGTCTTCGTGCCCTGTGAGAGATTTTACCCTCGTGACAAGGTGCTACAAGTGTCAGCAATACGGTCATGCTGCTAAGACATGCCGAGAGGAGGCCATCACCTGTGGTCACTGCGGCGAAGTAGGTCATGCTATAAAGGACTGTGGGAAGAAGGCCGAGTCAGCAAAATGTGCATCATGCTTGCACTTCAAAAAGCCCGTAGATCACAAAACTGGCGATGCTGACTGTCCTGCGAAAAAGATTGCCGAAAAAAGATATATTAGCTCGATTAATTATGTCGGCGCCTAAGAGCGCCACTTCCTATGTATATCTATGTATAGAATTAATTTTTACGTTCCGAGACTAATATTTTGTTTTGATTTCACATAATTTCCCTATACAGTGTTGTCCATATAGACATTTACAAAAATTCGCATCAGTTTAAAATATATATTTATATCAGTACATTAATTAATTACGGTTAGATACCTATTATTAAATATTTGCTAAAATTCAACTTTATTATAGTAATTGACTGAATATTACCAATCAAAATGCTGTTCTACTAACCTTAAATCATAATACCTTACTAACACGCACGTAATATATAAAAATAATAATTGTAAATCATTATGCATCATTGACTTTCAACTAGATTTAATTATGATGACGCAGATGCTATACTCGTCTGACGTTAATAATGTAACACACCGTTTGGTTTATTTTAACTCTTTTTATGATTATTTTTGATCTTATTTTGTTTTTCTTTTTCCATATAATATACTTGTTGTATTCAATTGTTTAATAATATTACATAGTATTGTAAGCCCCTATTTGCCTGAGATACAGGTTATAAACCTAGTTCAGGCACTCTGTATTTTAGCTTATTGTACCTAATCTAGACTTTAATTGTTATATTTTTGATGTAAGATTATTTCAATAAAGATTTATTATTATTATTATTATAAGTAGTTTTTGCGTGATTGAGGAACAAACATCCAAACCCAAAAACTTTTTCATTTATAATATTAGTAAGATAGTACAGTCCTACGAGGCATATATCTTGAAATCGGGTGTGGGGATTGCGCGGAATGCGTATTTTGGGCATGCGTAGCGGTGAGGGGCGCGTGCTATTGGTTGCTCACCAGAGCACATGCGTGAACTTATCCCCACTCCGTCGAAAAAATTTCAAGATATGTGCCTCGTACTGTAGTACCAACTAAAATCTACGGGTACAAAACCACGAGCCCATTGGCGTAAGTAGACACTAAAAGTCGCTGTATACAACTGGAAAAACCCCGGCGGGACGGGAACGGGACGGGCACGGGGCGGGAAAAACATCGTTTCATACAAAATATAGGAGCATGCATACTTCCAAAAATCGGCCAAGTGCGTGTCGGGCCACGCGCCGTAGCGTTCCGTATAGGGCTTGCAAATATTCGACGAAATTCAATATTCGAATATTCTAATTTTTTTAACGAAGTATTCGAATATTTCTGTAAAGTAAAACAGGTGGTCGTAATTATTAAATATTGTTTATTTTTCAAATTAAACCAACGCTAAATGCTTTGTTTAATGGGGCGTATTTTGTAAGATTTATCATCAATTGACTTTTGCATTCGCCCCACATTTTTTTTTAGGTTTAAAACTTTTTTATAGGGCCATAAATCTTTACGTGGGTAATTATTTTATACTTATTAGTCTGTTTTTAAAGTATGTTTTGACTTGAGTCCGATTTTTATACTTTTTAGTACGTTTTTAAAACGCGTTTTTTTAGTTTTTTTTTGTCAGTAAATATTTATTTTTTGCTTTTTAGTCTAACCTGTGTTTTTTTCTCTGGCGTTTTCCGGCTTCATCATCACACTAGGGATTGATACTATTTTTCAACAGAGTACTTGTCAAGGCGAATCAAACGACCCAAAACTCGGTGAATTTGTATGGTTTCTTTTTTTTATCGGAAACTGGGCAGTCATTTGACTAACATCTTGCTTGGTAAACAGGATGTGGTCTAAGGTATAGCACACTTGCCCAAAAAATGCCTATTCACTCTTACCTTGAAGAGACAAAGGTTGTAACTATCGGGGAACATATGAGTAGCAGCGCAATCCATTCTTCAGCAGTCAAATGTATTGGCAAAGCGCTTGGTACGGACCCTTGTAGCATCTACTATGTAAGGAAGGGTGATATGCTAACCTGCGTCTGGTACCCCGATGGTGGAAAGGGGCTAGAGGAACAAGGTTGTGCAGTTCCTTCGCACACTCTTTAACTTTGCGACGGTGACTAAGGCTCTGAAGTTCCGCCGTGGCCAATGTTGAGTTGCCAATGAGCCTCCTGGCTTTCAATCTGTTTTCAATCGATTTAGGAAGTTTAAGCTGATACTTAGCAGAACCATCCCACAGGTGACAACAGAACTCCATGATTGGACGAATCTGCGCGTTGTATAACAGAAACAGTTGGTTGGGTGATAACTGAGAAGTACCGCTTAGCCCGTGAGAGGGTGGAATTTAATACAGAATTCCTGTGATTTTCTTCCGGCTCCATCTTCAGATCCTGGGCACTATTTCCCAACAGAATACTTGTCAAGACGAATCAAACGAGCCCTAACTCAATAGATTTGTATGGTTTTATTCACTTTATACACTCTGTGTGAAACATGGGCACTGACTCAAAAACACTATTTGAATCTCAGATCAGAACATGCCAGAGGAATATGGAAAGAAGCCTAATAAGTGTAACGCTGAAAGACCGGCAAAAATCAGAGGAAATAAGAACAAAAACAAAAGTAGAAGATATAATAAGGAAAATAAGACAGTTAAAATGGCAATGGGCGGGTCATATGGCAAGAGAAAGCAAGAAAATATGGAGCAAACTTATAACAGAGTGGCAACCATGGGACGGAAAAGGAAAAGAGGAAGACAAACCAAAAGATGGGCAGATGATATTATGAACACTTTGGACGCGAAAAGCAAGAGATAGAACAGAATGGAAACAGCTGGAAGAGGCCTACGTGTTGCAAGACACGATGTTCACTAACGCCAAGAAGAAATAAAATGTGTTTTGTTAATTATTAGTGCCAATGTTTAAAATTTTGTGTTATTTGCTTAGTGTCAGCAATAAAGTAACGTATTACAGAGTTCCTGTGGTCTTCTTCCGGCTCCATTATCCGACCCTGGCCACTATTTCCTAACAGAGTACTCATCAAGACAAATCAAACGAGCACAAACATGGGGTCACATGGTTTTATTACAGAGTTCCTGTGGCCTTCTTCCGGCTCCATCACCAGACCCTCGAAACCGTTACCCATCTCCTTTTAGAGTACTAGTCAAGACGAATCAAACAAGCCCAAACCAGATGAGGTTGCGTGGTTTTATCACAGAGTTCTAGTGGCCTTCTTTCAGCTTCATCAGACCCTGGACACTACTTCACAATAGAGTACGTGTCAAGACTAATCAAATGAGCCTAAACTCGATGGGTTTGCATGGTTTTATTGAAGATTTCCTGTGGCCTTCTTCCAGTTCCATCATCAGGTCAACTCAATGACACTATAATACTTTATTGTCTTCCTGTTCTGACCTATGTTTTAAGTTTAAAGTCTTTTGCTCATCGGGAACTAGATTAAAATCGTTTGCAATTTGTGGACAAACAAACAACATAGCTAAACAAATAAATAAACGAGAAAGTGAACGTTAACGATCGCTTCATTCTATGCTCACAAATGCTATTCGGGTTTTTAATTAATGTCTTTTGCTTAAGTCTAACAAAGTAGAAAATATTCGAATATTCGAATTTTACCGACTTAAGTATTCGAATACCAAAATAAGGCGAATATTCGAATAATTCGAATATTCGATTTGCAAGCCCTAGTTCCGTAGTTACCTTTTACCATACGATATTTAATACCAGTATTATTTTTCGTCTGCAAAAATAACTTTGTTTTTCACAGTGTTGGTATGAATGACAAAGGTTTTGGAAAATGTGCCATATCTCAAAAACTAATTATTATATCTCGTTCAAACCAATTTTCGTCGAAAGTGTTTAGGTTATTAAGATCTACAGCATATATTTTTTTTAGATTTTTCACTCTTTTATTTCAAAATTTAGAGGGGGGGGGGGACTCACTTGTTCGTTCGCACGAACGGCTAGCGGTAGGTGCTTATCGCGCGACCTTGAGCGAGTGAAGGAGGCCTGATAAAGTGGCTGTGACATACGGACGGACAGACAGACAGATAGACAGACAGACAGACAGACATACAGACAGACATGACTAATCTATAAGGGTTCCGTTTTTTGCCATTTAGGCTACGGAACCCTAAAAAGTAGGTACCTACCTACTTGTTTAAAAAGGTTTAGGTAAAAGCTTAATAAATAAAGGTACGCCATTGTCGTTATTTTTATTTCAGAGAGGCTTTACAATGTTCTACATGAGTTATCCAACTATGATACAATAGTATAACAAACAACGTCATAAAGGTGTTGAAGTCCTTTAGTTCACACTCGCTGTGTATCTAAACTAGGCACTATTATTATTTTATCAATTGACACACAATTTTTCATACAAAAGCATTTTTTCACAATATTTGCCTATTTCTTAGAACTTCATACAAAATACCTACCTGAAAGGAAACGAGAACTTCGTAAGCTTTCCTGCCCCCCTACTCAAATGGCCACTTTTCTATCCGTTTGAACGCTACGCTTACTTTTAAAGCTTAAATTTGAGCAATAGGCGATTAAATCACATGGCGAAAACTTATATGAATCACAGACTTTGATGTATTGTATGGAATTGTCAAGCTTACGGCAAGTAATTTTATAGTATACCTACTGCTTATTTTAAAGCTTAAATACTAAGCGTAGCGTTCAAACGAATAGAATGTTGGCCATTTGAGTAGGGCCTCTGAGAAGGGATTGAAAATTTGAAATTACAAAAAATAGCTACAGATTCGGTAAATTGACGCGGGACACTACTAAAACTGTAACTACTGGGTGTTTGGTAATAGATAACCTTATAAAGCCGAATATGGTGTATAGGGAGGGACCATCAAACTGAACAACTTTTACTATGGCACCAACTCTGAAATCACGAAAAAAAAAACTGCTGTTTCATACAAAAATTAATAACAAAAATATCAAACTCTATGAAAGAGCTGATTTTTTTTCGCGATTTCAGTTTGTCCCATAGTAAAAGTTGTTTAGTTTAATGGTCCCTATCCACCATATTCGGCTTTATAAGGCTATTACCAAACACCCTGTATAAAATAAGGTAAATGTTTATTATATTATAGTCCCACCACTATGCTTGAAAAATTGTGAATAATTTCACATTTAAATTACATTCACAGTAAAGTTACAGGACATTAGGTTGAGTAGCTCAGGTACACCATCAGCACGAGACATTTTTTGTAGTGAAGAAGATGCATATTTACAAAAATATCACAAGATCTCTAATACTGTTCCAGACTGACGTTTCTTCTCAAATAGGAAAATGTAGTTATATGACTTAAAGTAATTTAGATAGGATTGGCTTAAAATTTCGTTAGGAATATTGTTTAAAATTTACTTCTTTAATACTACATATTTGAAGTAAACATTTAAAACAGAAAATCATTAAAGTGTTTGTTGCTCATCACTGAAACTTTGCCTCTACCATAAGAATAAATGAAATTCTTATGCCTCTACCAAGAATTGAACCCAAGCCCTTGGCGCAGGCAGAATCGTCATCCATGCACCAAGAATTTTATAATTTACGACATCTAATAATTATGTAACATTTAACTGAAAAATTATCATCAATTTATTTAAATCAAGAAGCATTTTTTGTTTCGCTGAAATGAGTTTAATTATCACTCTCTCACAAGTTCAAATTTTCACACTTTTGAAGAGCAGGGGGTCAAGTCTGCTAATGTTTTCGTCAAAATCGTAATTTAATGGTGTTCTAATGGTAATGCTTTTTGACACAGTTCTTGTTTCTTAAACCCAAAATCAAGACACAATATGTTTTCGTTTTGGGTTGAAGAAACACAATGTGTTTCAGTTTTGGGTTTAAGAAACAAGAACTGTGTCAAAAAGCATTACCAGTCAAACACCATTGAACTACGATTTTGACGAAAATATTAGCAGACTTGACCCCCAGGTTGTTTGAAAAGTTATAGGCTCATACGAAAATATTATGACAAGAATAAGTACTAACAAAATAAAAAAGATAGATTTTTACCTTTTTAGATGTCTCGGGTGACAGGAATAAGCAACGAAGATAAACACTGAAGTAAGTCAACTGAATTTTTACCAACAAAATAAGTATTTTGGATTTAGTGATTTTTGCTTATTGGAATTCCGTATTGTAATTACATTTTCCTGGGAAAGTTGTTGATATTTTAATATAGTCATACATATTTATGTCGGAGATATTTTTATACACAATTGTAACTAATTAATCCATAATACTTTCAATTTCCATAGATAAAGACAATAATCGAAATAGAATTATGGTTTTCAAATCTCAATAAAGTCTTCAACAAACATGCATATTTATCTATTTACACATTCCGCATTGGTTTCTATTAACCTATTATTGTACTAAATACTTACAAACGGCATTACAATAATTCACTAATTAGAAACATTATTATTTAAATAAATAACAATTCAACATCTTGCGTTATAATTAGTTCTTACAAGCATTTTATTCGTTCATACATATTGACTCATTTTCCCTAATTATTTACAAAACTTTGCTTCAAATTGCCAATGACACAAAATTGAAATCTAACTTTTATTGACAAAATATATCTACTTGCGTAGTATAGTGAAAGAAAACTATGTAAGTATCCTTCCGGACTACTTCGTAAATTATCATAATTTGCCAATCCGCAAATCTCATCTTTGACGACGTCAAACAACTACGTCAAAAGAAAAGCTATTTCGAAAATTTTTGCTGAATCTAACTCTATCAAAGTAATTCTGTACCTACGGAAAAATGAACAGTGCCGCCTTTTAAAAAACGAAAAAAGATTTTTCTTACAAAATTTTTCGAATCTAACTTAATTCGCTTTGAATAGATTTTCTTGTTAGGGGTAGGTTACACGTAAATCCTACATTGTTTTTAGCTTTTGATTTTCAGCTTCCTTAACATACAGAGAAAACCCTATCTTAGGTACGGTCTACATAACGACCTACATTTTTTTTATAGTCATCATATTTACTGTTTTCAGTCAGTCCACATTCAACCCGCGACTCATAAGTTAGCGTTACATTTTCATTACGCAATAATTTTTATAAGTTATTCAAGTTTAATCATTCATCTCTTTTGGTGTGTGGTCATCCAACCCATTTAATCCATAAAATAAAGTCTACATACCTAAGTTATTGTATTTTTAACAACAAAGTATTGTCATTGGCAACAAGTGCCTCCGTTATCATAACACATTAGGACGTGTTGCAGTTGCAGCAATTCGCATTAAACTTATCTGGAAATTTCGAATCTGTGTTTC
The DNA here is from genome assembly GCA_928269145.1 of Agriphila tristella. Taxonomy (NCBI): domain Eukaryota; kingdom Metazoa; phylum Arthropoda; class Insecta; order Lepidoptera; family Crambidae; genus Agriphila; species Agriphila tristella. The sequence goes on from OV743431.1 coordinate 39,558,111, forward strand.
GAAAAATATGCCCAAATTAATGAATTTGTCATATATGTATCCAAAAATCTAATTTGATGGTATGGAATAATATTCTACCTTTACTCATATAACTAATATTCTTTAAATGTTTAAAAGAACTATTAGGTAGGTACCTACATAAGTAAATTAAGTTTAAAAGATCGATGTTTTGATGTTTGTTAGCGCTACGAATTGTTTAAAAAAATAGGTAGGAACCCTACCTATCTACATGTTTTATTCAAGCCAGAAACATAAACGCTATAGTTAACTTAATAAAAACTTAATTTGAAAACTTTTATTTGATTTAAACAAGAAACAATTACCTACTTAGGTAAACGAAATAAAAAATAGCAGAAATAATTCCATCGTTTAACACTGCCACCAGTCATAATGTGCTTGTAAAAAAAACGTTTCAATAAAATAGCATGGAGGAAAACAGTATTTACAAGTGTAGAAAAATAGTCATAGGAATAGAGAAAAAATATTTTTATGAATCTCTTTACAAAAAATCACACCTAAAATTATTTTCTGATATCTCTGTACATTGATGTCAACATCTGCCCATGGGCCCAATATTAGAAAATACATAAAATCTAAAGAAATACAAATTTTCTCCTACCAAGAAGAGAGACACAAGCAGCCTTATAAAATAAACATAACAAAAATCTTTTCATCTAAATTTTAATCTAACTAAAGCTGTAGCCTTGCAAAAAGACTAGAATTTGAAAAACACACTAAGAATCTTAATAATCTAAGAATTAGTTAATCGTTAAATAAACCTGGTCAATCTTTTTAACCAGCTAAATAGTAAATAGTACCTACCAGCCACCTACTAAGACCAACTTTTCTAGATAAAGTAGGTATCAACTTCAATCGAGATATCATAGATCGTAAGCCAAAACAGGAGAATATTTTCTTAATTATTCAATTAACGTACGTTAAGCCACTTTATTATCTAATTTACGTTTTATAGCTACACCACAAATTCACAGCACTGTTTAGAAAGTGTTCGTTAAAACTTTCACATTTAATCACATAGCATCCACGTCTACCCCGTCAATTTTCAGTGTGTCTCCGCCTTAGGTGGTAATCAATATGGCGGCGAAATTTTTTTTTTATTTATTCTAGTGTTCGGTATTTTAAAAGTGGCAACCTATCAGGGTCACCACGACGGGGTTTTCAGGTATTCTCATCAGATGAGTCGTCTGAAGATGAGCTGGTCAGCAGGGTTGAAGCCAGGGTTAGCTGCCGGATGAACGGCTCTCGTGGTAAGCTTTGCTGTCCTAGAGGAAGTCGTCGTATGCCCATCCTTTCACTTTCAGGCAGGGATTTGCTGCATTTCTCTTCAGTTATAGCATCCCGTGATAGAGATCTGAAAGGAAAGCATGAAAAATCATGTTTGCCTAGCTATTGGATTCCTGAAGTTTTACATGCCAAGGAAAAGTAGTTTCTTGCTATTATTGTTCTTAATTCCCATGGTTATACGTTATTAGAATAAACTATATCGGGATTTACACCAAGTACACAGTTCTTCCGTGATCATGGCGCATACAACTGCGCCGAAATATCGGAGTCTCAAAAATAAACAGTACATGTTGTAAATCCCGATATTTTATAGTTTATTCTAATGGTTTCTTGCTTCTTGTTACTACTTATTAATGTTATCTGTGTTCTAATTTAACTTAAAACGTTAATTAAAATCTTATCTTCTCTCTGATCCGCATCACATCTAAATAATATTTGGTAATATGATTTCAGATGTAAATTACTACTGTCAATATAAGTTCTTATAGAATATTCACTGTAAAAGCGTGCAAGTGGCGCTAACTCCGTGATATAATAAAATTATCACACAAACAACAATTTCTATTTTCGTTCTATTTTCTGTGTTATGAATATACTAGCTTCCGCCCGCGACTTCGTTCGCGTGGACATTCGAGAAAATTCTTAGGGGACATTTAACCAGGATAAAAGAATTATATATTTATCTAGCGAGGCTCCTAGAATGTCCTAGCGAACGAAGTCGCGGGCGGAAGCTAGTATAGAATACTTTTATCCTGGTTAAAGGTTCCCTACGGATTTTCTCGAATGCCCATGCGAACGAAGTCGCGGGCGAAAGCTAGTAGAAAATGATATTCCTACTTAATAGAAATCGGGCTTTGATTTTACTGTATGCCCGTGCATTTTGTTTCTGAGAAATTACAATAGACCCAAAACTCGACATGCTTTGTTTACTTTAGCCACTGACCATTATACTGTGCCAGATGTGGATAGGTACACCGCTGGACGGTCGTTCTAACAGTATCATTCGCCCGATGATATTATTACAACGAATTCATCGTAAATTTTGAATTTGTATATCTTTTGATTCAGTGAACCGATTGCGATGAATTAAAGATTTGATTATTTTGAAAAATGCACAGTATATTTGTTTGTAAACATCATCACGATTGAGTTAGCGCTTTTTACGTTATTAGCGCACAAACATACAGACAAACAGATAAACAGACAAACAGACAAAAATTCCAAAAATGTTTGAAATGGGTTCTACTGGTTATTATTAAACACCCCAACCATACATATATTTCCATTGCACAGACAAAACTTTTATTAGGTATATGTATAGATCACGTATCCTTAGTCAAACACGGTGAACGTTATACACTCGACGTCAGAAAAACCGCACCTATTTGACACTAAGTTTAGACTTGGCCATCTGCTATTGCTAGCTAACGTTTTATTGTGTAAATGTTGATATCTATTGAAAGTACATTTAATGAGCTTTCTTTTGATAATTGTTTGATTTAGTTAACATAACAGTTACCATAATTAAACGATTAAAGCGTTATTGCTAGCGCCACCACAAAAGGGAAATAAAAGGGGTCAATTCAGGAAATGCGGGTAAATTTGCTATCGAGATGATGGAGAAAACACACTTCAACAGTTCAATTAAAAAAACGGACTAAATTATTACAAAAAAATCGGACTAAAAATATTAAAACGGACAAGTAAAAACAAACTAAATAGTAAAAAATATATTCTTCTGTAAATATTTATAACGCTAATAACCTATACCTACAGAAATTTTAAACCAAAAAAACGTGGGGCGCATGCTATAGACAATATGTATAATAAATTTTACAAAACGCGCTCCACGTTTTTAGGTTTAAAATTTCTGTAGGTATAGGTTATTAGGGTTATAAATATTTACAGAAGATTTTTTTTTTACTTTTTAGTTTGTTTTTACTAGTCCGTTTTAATATTTTTAGTCTGATTTTTTTTGTAATAATTTAGTCCGTTTTAAAAACGTGTTTTTAAAAAAAAAAATTTATTTCAGTAAATTATTATTTTAAGCTTTTTAGTTAACGAGCTAAGACTAAAAAAAAATATACCATCACCTATCGGAGCACTCGTGAAAACGATTCAAACGAGCCCAAACTCGATGGGGTTGCATGATTTTGTTACAGAGTCCCAGTGCCCTTCTTCCTGCTCCATCATCAGAACCTGGAAACTATTTCCCAACAAAGAACTCGTTAAGACGATTCAAACGAGCCCAAACTCGATGGGGTCGCATGGTTTTATTATAGAGTTCCATTAGCCTTCTTCCGGCTCCATCATCAGACCCTGGACACTATTTCCCAACAAAGTCCTCGTCAAGGCGATTCAAACGAGCCCAAACTCGATGGGGTTGCATGGTTTTATTATAGAGTTCCTATGGCCTTTTTCGGGCTCCATCATCAGACCCTGAACACTATTTCCCAACAAAGTACTCGTCAAGACGATTCAAACAAGCCCAAACTCGATGGGGTTGCATGGTTTTATTACCGAGTTCCAGTGGCCTTCTTCCGGCTCCATCATCAGACCCTGGACACCTATTTCCCAACAAAGTACTCGTCAAGACGATTCAAACGAGCCCAAACTCGATGGGATAGCATGATTTTATTACCGAATTTCAGTGGCCTTCTTCCGGCTCCATCAACAGACACTGGAAACTATTTCCCAACAAAGAACTCGTCAAGACGATTCAAACGAGCCCAAATTTGATGGGGTTGCGCGTTTTCAATATTGAGTTCCTATGGCATGGTCTTTGGACCCTGGACTTCATCTTCCGTTAGAGTACTCGTCAATACGATGCTAACGAGACCAAACACGATGGGGTTGTATGGTTTCATCATAGAGTTCCTGTGGCCTTCTTCCGGCTTCATCATCAGATCAGCTCAATGATACCATAATATAGCATTGCCTTCCAGTTATGACCTATGTTTAAAGTTTCAAGTCTCTAGCTCATCGGGAAGCTAGGATAAAATCGTTCGCAAACTTTGTGGAGAAACACACAAACCAACAAACAAACAAACAAACGCGAAAGCAACCTAATAAAAACGTGTTAAAAAGGAATACCCAAGATGGATACTATTGCCCATGAAGTTACTCAAATATTGCAAAAAAATAGGCAATGTAATGTGCTCGGAAACTCAATCTCAGTAATTGATTCCGTTCGACGAGTATTCCAACGGTTTCTAAAGACTGTTGGCTATGTCCGAAGGGGAAAAAGTATATAATAACACTTATCATTAAATTATATGGGATTAAATTAACTTTGAAGAAAAGGTGCGGTTTTTCTGACGCCGAGTGTATTTAGAGCCTGTCTGTTTTACAGCTTACGGTTAAGTACACTATACTATAACTATATTACTGGTTTAATTTAAAGGTACTTTAAAAAGAAGTTAATTGGGACTTAACAAGTATGTTAATTGGCTTACTACTTCGTCTTTGTGTCTTCATGTAAGTACTTGACCAACTTACCCAGTGAGTTCTAACATCGATCCTCTTCTGCATTGGCCCCGGTGTGGGCCTTGCATGATGCTAGCTGGTCTCGAGGAGGCACCAAGTGGATCCGAATGGGCGACATCTTCCATCAGCAGCACCGACGGGCCCCCAAGACTCGTGCTTCTTTTCGACAGCATGCTCGGCCCTTGTCGCGGTTGTGGCCCGGCCTCACTCCTCGTCTCCTTCAAACTCCCCTCCCCCTTCTCTGAATCCGAGGCCACTGCCTCCCCCGCCCCTTGCGTTGAACCAGAGCTCTCTCTTCGGAAGAGACCTATGATAGATTTCGGATGTTTTGGCTTCTCAATACCACCTAATGATGGTGAAGGGAATGATAGAGGAGGGGGAAAAGAAAAACTCAAATCAGATAACGGTACACATAGGAATTACATTGGCATTCATATAATTTGCTAAAATATGAAACAGTGCAAGATAGGAGCTCAAATAATATCGTATTTTTATTAGTGGGTGACATGCAATCTTTTTGCTTTTGCTAGCATATATAACATATAGAACCTAGCAATGCTAGGTTCTATATCATGCAAATTAAACAGTGTTGATTGATGCAGTTTTTAAAATAAAAAAATGTATAATATTATTGTATATTTAGGTGCAGTTCAAACAAATTGGCAATAAGAGATAAAACTTTTAAATGCACTTTAAACTTACATAGTTAGCTAACTCGGTATTTTCTCGTGTAAAATCTAAAAACTATCAAATTAATACTTGGGTAGACTAACTAATCTATAGGTACTAAAAAATAAATTACAAAAATATTACAGCTCCACTAGATAAACCTCTTTTTCATGATGTCGTCATCAAAATTCGAAAATAGAAATAGTGCAACGTCTATTTTTTTCCTTTTCTTTAGGTAACCTGCCACCTAATAGTCTAACTCAAAATCTACGTCCATTGCTGTGGCATTACAATGCACTGTGACAGACTGTTCTTGAGACCCAGTGATGGATGTACACATTGTACACGATTGCCAAATTAAAAGTGAACATCTTGCGATCGTGGTAGATTTTGAGTTAGGTAATCAATAAATGGCGACCGCGCACCGGACGATGCTCCGTGGGTAGGCCTCCGACAAGGTGGACCGACGATCTGGTGAAGGTCGCGGGAAGCCGCTGGATGCGGGCAGCGCAAGACCGAGCCTCGTGGAGATCCTTGGGGGAGGCCTATACCCAGCAGTGGATGTCGTGCGTCTGATATGATGATGATGATGATGAATCAATAAAGCCCGTTCTACTTGCCTAAGAATGTGGCAGAAGGAGAGCTGTAGGCTAAATACTCCTTGTTGGAAGCCCATGCAGGGAACTCCGACTGCTTCAAGGCACCAGACCCCTCGGCTTCCTCCCGTTTCCAAGGCAACATCGTCTCGGTCGCCGTCGGTGTGGCCACTCGCGCGTGTTCCGATACTGTCATGTAAGTATCTGCAAGTGTGAGGGATACATCGTGAATCATTTTGATGTTAGTGTAGGAAAAGAAGAGATTTTTTTTATTAAGACCCCAAAATTGAATCCTCAGTCGATGAAACTTTGCTGTGATGTAATATTTATATATAGTATGAGACAAAACCTATATACAAATATCCAATAGAAAAAAATCGAAGTTAGGTGTTCATACTGTAACGGTTCAAAACTGAACATGCTATTTTATCTCAAATATTTTTCGAATTTTGTTTCATATTGAGCATAATATTATTTAACTATCGAACAAGTTATTATAATAAAAAGTAGTTCAGGTTTTGAGTTAGCAATAATGTCGGAAGTTCTTTTAATCTTTCACAGCGCTAAAATTCAAATATTAATCTCTGTGTAGGTAACGACGCTAATAGGCTTAAAATTTATTTATATTTATTATTGTTTGTTTATCAAATTTTATTAGAGCCTCTCGAATATCATTATAATAGTTTATTTTAGAAGATTACTTAAAAAAGGATTGAATTCGGTGTTAATTATTTCTGTAAGTTGTCAGTAGTGTCACACCACGTGATGTGTTTTAGCTAAAGAACGAAATTAAATAAAGTAGGTCATTCCAGTGGATCAATCGATGAGAAATCGATTGCCAAATGGTAACTGAGGGTCGCAAGGCAAGTCCCATATCCTTTGCCAAATCATAGTTGTAAATTTAAATTTTGTTTTAGGAAATATTAGACATTAGTTAGATTTGGGGGATGAATGCAAGTTTAGTTGGCTTGGAGAATTTTGTAGCGGATCTAGTACATTTCGTTAATCGTAGGCGGTATTTGCTTAAATTAGGGTACTTTGTTATACCATGTCTTTGCTTCATGACACAGTTAAATTGGAGATTTGAAATTAAAATGGAAGTTTAATTTGATTTTATAATATGGTTTGACGTTCAGAGATAATACAGAGAGAAAGAAAAGAAATGAAACTATGTTTTATTCTGGGCGGAGTTTAGTTGACAGTTTAGTGGTAAATTGAAAACTCGAATTGTGAAATAAAAGGGAGATAATTAATTAATAGAAATATTGTAAGGATAAATCTAGAAATATTATTAAAAAACATAAACAATAGTTATTGAAGGTGTAATAAGAAAGTATTTCATGGGAAAATGTGGATGGAGCCTAATAAAGTTTGTCTTGTCGTTGGGTGTTGTACGAAGAAAGATTGATATGAAGTTTCTTCGAAAGCGGGATTTTATGCTGCAGGTTTATAACTCAAATGAGGGTAGGCATTTAGAAAATGTAAAAGTAGTCGGATGAGTGTTGCCAGTTAGGGTTTTTAAAATACCAACATTGTGATGCTAAATTGATCGGAAATTTTAGGTTTAATTGGACCAAATACTTAATGGAAAATGTTGTAATACGTATTCTAGCGAATGGATTCTAGAGGTTATGATATTTTGGGGAAGGCGAGATAAAAAGATTGAAAAGATTGGATTCTAATGGGGGGTTCAATTTGTTGTGAATATAAAATTCGTATTAATCAGAGTTCTATGATTATAGTACAATAATTTCATATGATTCTGGATAAATACGCTGAATATTATTCAAAGTTGTTAATTTTGTTAGAAATAATGTAAGGGGGAAAACTTGTTGATTTATTTATGATTGAAACATTGTTTCATACAATTGTATGAATTGCTTAAATCAAATGTAGTTGAAATGTCGTATAGAGAAATAATTAGGTAACAGATTAATTTTAATTTGGTTACAAATGGAGCGTCATTGTGCGCTTGAGTATAGAGAATCTTGAACATAGGAGGTTATTAGTTAGTTGAATTGTACGTTGAAATTATTGATTAGTATAGGGGTTCATTTTGTAAGATTAGCAACTTAAATATTATATTTACAAGTTGAGTAAGACAAAACTGAATTCTCCCCATTTTTGAAGGAGAAGGGAAAATTTTAGGAATAATTTATGTAAAGTAGGGAAATGAAGGTAGAAAAAAAAGATGCTTAGGTCGTGTGGGGTGAGGTTCCTGGAGTGAGTGAATGATTTTGGGGGGTTATAAAAGACGCGGTTCGAGGGAAATCGCTCTCTTTACTTTCCTCGTCGTCAACGTAGCATCAAGTGGAACCTCGGTAGAAACCGTCAATACCCTCTTTGTAAGATAGCTTCGAACAAGTAGTATTTTTATAACGCAAGAAAACAGCAAGAAGTCAGGAAGAAAGTGTTTAATTGAGGTTTTGACGTATAGGTCCGCAACCGGGTGCGAGTCTTTTGCATATACGCTTTAATTAGGGCTTATATGGTATAAGTAAGCTTGAAATTAAAGTAGGTAGATTTTGTTTGCGAATTTTCATAAAGTAAAGTAAATTTCCCAATAAATCTAAGAATTTTCCGAATCGAATTTGTTTGAAATTTATATAAGCAGTTGGGGAACGATAAAGGGGGTTTGATTTTGAATAAATATCATTAGTTTTGTGTCTCTAAGGGGCGTTCTGTCAATCCTCAAGGGGTTAGGTAAAATAGTCTGGTATGTGGCGTATCAGACGGGCATCAAAATTTCTAGATTGCCTAGCTAGTCACATAAGTGTACCGAATGTGTCCCATCTCTAGCAATCCGACGGTCCGAAAGGAGTTGAGAATCTAATTCCGTGCTAGCGTTGGTGTCCCGAGGATTCGGTATACTTATTCCGCTGTAGGTGCCTATTTGTTCCCTCCCAATCAAATTTGGCCACGTCCAAGCTGTTAGGAGAGAGTTAGGCGAGTCATGCTTGCTCACGCTTTAGAGATTCGGGGCGTCGGTGATGAGGTAAGCATCACAAATATTGCATAGGAAATCTAAATTTAGTCGCTGGTAGGCAGGTAAACTCACTAGGTTTATAAATTCATTGTTAGGCGCGTAGGAACAGTAGGTTAGGTTTGCATCTCAAGTCGGGAGGGAAACTTGGATGCTGGTAAAAGATTGGACGTTCTCAAGAAGGTCGAGCTGTCAGCAAGGTAACAGCAGTAACGTTAGATAAGCTAGGAACTCTTATATAGGCGAAGGAGAGGTAGGTCAATTCGCAGTGTATCAGGTTTAGGTAGGCCGCAATTAGGTTGGTGCATGACAAAATGGCGGTCGCGCGAAACGTAGGCAAGTGGTGTCGAGAATGGTATCAACAAGATGGCTGCCGCAGGTCATTCAGTGGTACTTAGGAACTTAACTAGGATGTGATGAGGTAGGATGATTTAGGGACGGAATCTAGGAAGCGCAGAAGTGTTAAATATAGTGAACGAAAGGTTATGTGAAACTACTGGGTAGGATCCAAAGGAAAAGTATCAATCTTCTATAGTAGGCGCCTTAACAAAGATCTATTAAGGCTATGACTCAGTGTTGTGAATAATTACTACGATGCGCTCAATTGAGTAGACTTTGCAAGCTCCAGCACAAGTTGACCGATCCGAAGGAAAAGTATCAATCTTCCATGGTAGGCGCCTTAACAAAGATCTATTAATGCTTTGACTCAGTGTTGTGAATAATTATTATAATGTGCTCAATTGAGTAGACTTTGCAAGCTTCAGTAAGTACCTACAGTTTGATTTACTATTAATTAGAGCTAGACAAATTCTTCTGTTAATATTGGATAATGATTTAATAGTGAAAGTTGAATCATAAATAAAGAATAATTATTCATCCTTGATTTGGATTGGTAAAATTGAACCTGTATTCAATTGGTCGTTTACAGTTGAGATAATCCGTTTTGGTGATTGTGGGAGGAATACTAAAACAAGATCTGGGCGTATGGAATAATCCCGTGTTACCATTAGACTAATGTTGAATCACAGTTTATGGAACACTAGATCATAGTTTGAGTAAACCTTTCAAATTAACAGAATGAAGGTTGTGACTAACAGTGAGATAATACTTTGAAAAGTATCTACCTACTATGAAAATATTATATTATTTAGTGAATACATTAAATTCACAAATAATAAGTTCAACATATTATCTGAGTTCAAATATTACAACTAGTTTCAACCAACTCAATTTGAGGATGAAAGAAATAGAATTTTATTGATATCAAATATTGCATAGTCTACTCAACATTTAATTGAAATATCGCCTTTAACTTTAAATGAAATGAACTGAAGTCAATTCGGTTTATGGTTGTATATTTATAATCTAGCCGAGATTAAAGTATGAAGAATCCGTCATAGAACTTTATTACCTTGTTTAGAATTGTCTTTCCTTCAGAATATGAGAACTATCAGTGTCCCTAGTAAATGGATAGTAATGTTGTGTCCATCTGTTATAATGTTAAACAATCATACTAGAATTATTTATTAAAGAAAAAAAATTGTAATTCAGCCATCACAATTGAAGGAGAATTCTTCATTGTGAAAACTGATAGTTCGCTTGGGAGCATTTTGCTCCGTCCTCTTTTGTTGAAACAGACTGACAAAGACCAAATACCTTAATATAATAAACTTACTAAGTAAATTTATCATGAAAAAAATATGGCTGGCCAGAAGAGGATTGCCCAATTCCGGTGTCGAGATCCATTGTATGAAGCGGGGCGGTGCTTTGTACCTTAGCTGGCAAAACCACAATTGCATATCCACTACTTGTACAATAACTTAAGGAAGTAAAAGAATTCTTATTTAATAGCGTTGAAAATTTTATTATACTTTGATCTCAGGCGACTATAACTTCTTAATTTATCTCAAATTATCCCTCTTATCTTAATGAACTAAGTTGACAATAGATAATTTACATTGTTTAGAATAACGTCATACATGGCAGATAAACTGACACTTGGCAGCGGAAGAGAATTATCCAAATTTAACCTTTCTCTATAACCCGACTTACCTCTTTTTACCTTGTAGTCTATTATGGTTGAACATACCTCTCTTACCTTATAACAATACTCCATTTAACTCATAAATTCACTTCGATCATTTCCTATCAACGTAGGTTTATTTCGCTCATACTTACTTCATCTACGGAACGTAATTGGGAACGCTTTCCTCTCTATTTATAGTATTCCCACTTTTTTTGACACTAAAGAACTATGGGGTTTCCCTTAGCAGTATGACAAATATTAAGAATTAATATGAAATTAAAGTAAACTCACTTAGGAAAAATACAGACTTAATTTCTATTTCTCTGGTTATGTCAATAGAGCAATAACTTTCATTTAGTGGTATTTTCATTTAGAAATAAATGTAATAGCAGGAATAATTAAGACCTAGTAATAAAAGCGAATACTTCTATTGGAAAATGAAAATCAATACTAATCACACTTTTAAAAGAATTTGGGTTCACTACTTATCACATCCAGGGTTCCTCCATTAGACATTCACAGGTCCTCTCAGATCACACAAGGCTTGTTAGTAAGGTTCTTTGTAGGTTAGTTAAGGTTGAACAAAGTAAACTTAGTAAATTGCATTTTGGAGGTTATTTAATCCAGTAAAATTAGGTTCCAATAGTTTAGTTATAATCAACGGTAAGTAGTAAGCGGATTTTGATTGTACTCCTGTCCTGTAGGTTATTAGGTTTCCACTTAGGTTTTAGTCTCTTTCATAGGCCGTGATCATCTAGTTCCTTTTGTAGTTAGCCGGACGGTTACAATACCTCACTATATCAAAATTAGGTGTCTTTTGCTAAGATATTTCACATATTGTTTTCATACCTTACATGAGTACTTTTGAACAGAATCTTTTTCCTAAAAAAGACATCAACGGTATTTATCAGAATTTTTCTTTTCCTTTTTTTGATACTTTGCAAAAAAGTTTTATTTACGCTACTATCATACTGTAAAGTTTTGTCCACTGAGGATTTACTGTGGGGGTCCACTATCTTCCTTTCGTACACTATGTTCCCACTGCTGGGTAACTGCAGACATAAAAACAATCCGTGTCACTATAAACTCACAAATAAGGTTAAATATCAAGAAAATTTAACGTTAATTGCGTCTGATTACTGGCTTTCCTTATGGATGGGTAAGGAGTTTCTAGTGCTCGGCCTTCACCCCACCTGATGTTAAGTGACGATAAGGCGGAAGGTGGAAGCGCACTACACCCGGAATCCTCATCACTGAGGAACTGGTTATCTTGCCTATAACTGCCGGAACACAACAATTTTTAAATTGTTGTTACGGCGTCAGACTTAGGTAAGATGGTGATAGCTAGCCAGGTGGACTTGAAATAAGCCCTATCACCAATCAAACCGAGTACAAATTGTACCCCCCCCTGGGAATCGACGGGACCCCTGCGTCTACATACATCTAGCCAGGTGGACTTGAAATAAGCCCTACCACCAACCAAACCGAGTACAAATTGTACCCCACCTGGGAATCGAACCCGGGACCCCTGCGTCTACATACGTCTACAACGTACACCATACATAATCAACTACGAGAGCCCAATGCGAATTAGTGGATGCTCTACTGTAAGTGCAGCCGCAAACCAACTGCTTGACGTTCCCTCCAAAGCACAGAGAAGCTCGAGATATTAAATTTTGGTCACCCATCCGTGGACAGATCCTAGCTACAGTTGCTTAGACGCCGCAATCACAGCCTTCATTCTCAGTAGATCCATTGGCCAGATCCACAATGGATCTAGTGAGATTTTTTTTTCTCATAAGATCTATAATCGTTCATCGATGGTTGGTTCAGCTACAACACTTTTTACCGATCGCCGACTTATGTAAATCCTTTCCTTACATATTATAAATGCGAAAGTCAGTTTATTTATTACGCCTTTAGCTTTACGTCTTAACTATTGAACCGACATCATGAAATTTAAATGATGATTCGCTATACAGTTCTGAGCTCGGCTGGCTATCGGGCTATCTTACTTCTCTATCTGCCGGAACACAACAATTTTTAAATTGTTATATGTTATGGTGTCAGACTTAGGTAAGATGGTTGTATCGGCTAGCTAGTCAGGTGGACTTGAAAAAAGCCCTACCACCAACCTAACCGAGTACAAATTGTATCCCCCCTGGGAATCGAACCCGGGACCCCTGCGTCTGTACGGGTGGGCGAACCACTAGACCACAAAGGCGGTTAAAGCTGGGTTAAAGAGGCGGTTTCTCCCGGGGAAAAAGCCTTCACCCCCGCGCGAAAACACGGGAGCGGTTATGTGGTCCTTAGATGTATAAGTGAAAACATGCAAATATTTAACTTCAACATTTTTTTTTTATTAAAAACCCTTTATGGATATTTATTGAAGGATTTACTACAATGTAGAGCAAAATGTCCTCGTGATAGGTATGTCTAGCTCGGAAAAGTATTTTTTTTATAGAAAAGTTAAGGAAGTATCTACAAAGATAACATTAAGAATTATTAAGTAAATAAACGAATTATTAAAAACTTTACCATTGTCTTCAGACATTCTTCTTTCATCCTCTTCAAGAATGTCCTCGTTAGGAACTGAAATAAATTATTTTCTATGAGATCTTAATACAAATTCATTATATCGTGGATGCTATTCATCTAATGCATTAAAACATGCTTGTATGGAATTAATTGACATATTTAATACAGCAGTGTTTATTTAGTGAAAGCCTTATAAAACCGAATATGGTAGATGGGGACTATCAAACTCAACAACTTTTACTACGGTACCAACTCTGAAATCGCGAAAAAAAATTTTCTGTCTCGTACAAAAAATAATAATAAAAATATCAAAATGTGTGAAACAGCAGATTTTTTTCGCGATTTCAGTGTTGGTCCCATAGTAAAAGTTGTTTAGTTTAATGGTCCCTACATACCATATTTATCCGCTTTATAAAAGGCTTTTACCAAACACCCTGTATATATTTTCTAGAAATAAAAAGGAATACTTGACAAACTTCTCGTAATATTTGACGTCAATAAGCGAAGGTTTACTTTGAATAAAATTATGTGACATTGACTTTAATTGAAAATGTAATAACTTATACTATAAAATGTAATGTATCAAACAATGGGTAAGTACCTAGTAAAATAGTATGATATGATAATATTTTTTTTTATAACAAGTGTAATAAATTAATTTAATACTTACGTTGTTTTATAATATGACACTAAAGGTCCTACTCGTATCTAATAAATAACCACATTAATCACTTTTTACTACAAATTGCAAAATAATGTAAATGTGGTTATCTTCTACAAATACTTACGCTGAAAGCATAGGGGAAGGTTGGGAAATTACAATAGGTACATATTTGTAGGTTAATTTTCCTTTTTTTTCCTGGCAGTAAAAAAGTGATGCTGATTATTTTCCCTCTCTTCCTCTATTAATATTATCATAGACATAAATAGATTATAGACATAAATAGATTATAGACATAAATAGATTAAAAAATAGTATGTGTTTAATCGGAACATGCAAATTTTGTTGTCGGACGGACGTGTTAAACTATTAAAGCGCCTGATGAAAATACTTTAGTAGGAAATTATACCTTCGTCAGTTTGTAACTTGTGCATTGTTAATCGAACAAAATACTTTTAATTAATCACTCGTTGTTATTCATATAAAAGTAATAAAAAAATGTTTTCCTTAAAATAAAAAGATAAGATGATAATGGAATAAAAGCGTAAGTACTCCTTGGTTAAATGCCATGAATGAAAATACGAAACTTAATGTAGGTCAGGGTTTGAAATACCGTTAAAAAAAATAACGATACAAAAAAAATTACGTTAAAAATACCGTTAAAACATTTTATCGGTAAATTTACCGGTAAAAATAATGTTAAAAATATTGTACCGGTAAAATTTGCGTTAAACTTTACCGGTAAAATTATCGGTAGAAAAGTAACGTTTATTAATTGGAATAACGTTAATTTTAAAAATAACGGTATAAAGTAAGAAAGAATGTTAAAATTAACGTTATTTACTGAAATAACGTTAATTTAAATGTAACTTTATCTAAAGTAACATTATTTATTGACAAAACGTTAATGTTAAAATTGACGCTAAAAAAAGTAAGAAACAACGTTACATTTAAAAATAACGTTATCATTCCCTGATGTAGATACACCTACTTACCCAACGTATATTATAATTGCTCATTAGTAAAAAGGTATCTATCTGTTAAAACTAAATAAATAGAGAAGATAATCGCGCTCCGAAATTAATGACCTGCAAGATTTTACAACATGATGTGTGTTATTAGGAGTGTGTTTTTTTAATAATGGCATTAATACAACAACGAGTGATTACATCTATTCGTGCACTCGGCAATCGGACTTCTGCAATATTTCAATCTATAATACTTACTTTATTTAAATTGTAAACACACGGAATACCTACTTATATAAATAACAAATTACTTAATAGCAGATTTTTAGAAAAACTATCATATTTGCACTTTTGATTGTCAAGGTAAAGTGAAAAAAAAAACTTTACCTCAGTAAGTAAATCCCATATCTCACAAGACGAGATATGCACATATGTATAGGTGTAAAACAATAGTTTACAAGGATCTCGTTGTACGACCGTACTATGAGATTCTGTCTATTTATGACACTGATAATAATTATTACTTACTTTACAATGATTTTTAATAAATAAAATTAAGAAGTTATGTATGTATAAGAACAACTGGATTCTTCATAAGCTTTTCTTAGCTCTGTAGCAATATTCAAACGATAGGTCCTAATTTGCCGCGTGCACTCATAAAGTTACGATCATCAGACGCATCGCAAAGGCAGTGATGACAAATTGTTATTACAATAAACACATACCAAAGTTATACGTGGATCTGTCCCTTCTCCACGGTAATGATTTCTCAACAGCTGTCGGCAGAATCTCCTCTGGGGTCTTAGCGTATTGCTTTACAATTCTTGCTTTCAAAGGATTGAATCCTGGTAGGTTAGCCAACTGGTTTAAGAGCGAACTACTATTTTCTTTATGCGAGGATGTCGGACTGACTTCTTTGTATCCCCAGATCGCCAGTTGTCGAGAGTATCGGTAATTGCGGTGCCACATGAAGTTTGCCAGAAGGGAAGAAAACGACAATCAAACAAAGGATTAAACAAGCAATAATGAGCCGTGGGTCTGTAGAGGAGCGAGGATTAGCTGCAACGTTACGTGTGACAGGAGACAGATTAGTTGACTGACATGGAGAACTTGTCATTGTTATCATGAAAAAATGCATGAACGAAAATTTTTGCTGCCTCTGCAAAAAATCTAAGATCCCATTTCTTTCACAAATTACTTAACCATTTGCTACTTCGTTTTTTTAATCTTTAGAATTATTTGAAACTGCAAATACAGCCCTGCAAAAAGTTCCCAAGCTTTTTAGTTATAAATCAGTTCTCCATGCATGCTTGATAAGCCAAAACAACTCTGTCAAAAGAAATCATAAAGAAATTCCAAGAAATATCGTAAAGAGAAGAATGGTCATGCCATCACAACGTTCATTCCCACAGGTAGCCATACCAGTAGGTTTTTCAGCAAATTAACTCTTGTACCACATAGTAAGAAGTAACCCAATTTCATATATTTTCATCAAATCAGAAATACTGAAGTGCAAAATAAGTGAGAATTAAGTACATTTTACACAACATTAAAACAGTCGTTTGGATTTGAATTCCATATTTAAAGATAATGTCTTTGTTAGCATTTGGCCCAAAAATATTAGAGTTGATTATAAAATTATTAGTCCACAGTCCACACATACAGAAAACTTCCCCAAGCTGCAAGGCTCACAAAGTTTTTAAGGTCTTCTTTTACATAAAGATGATGAACAGCAGATGAAGGTTTTATGAAACATGGGAATCTTTATGAATTCCGTCACAGTTAGTTCATACTTGGGTAATTTAATAAGTCATTAATAATAACATTAAAACATTAACCCATAGCGTTAACCAGTTACTAGCGATATTCAGATCCAAACGTCTAAGTTACATGGGTGTTCATGCAGAATACCTACGCAGGGATTTTGCAGTGAAAGTAATACCGCCGTCGTCACCTTCTCGCCTCGGCGCCCTTTCGTCACAATCTTCTTGAAGAACCTCGTCGATATAATCTGTGGATCGTAGACTCAGTTATAATAAGTAAAGATCAGGAAATTAAAAAACCAGTGCTAACGAGCGTCTACTACCTAGTCTCTAAGCTACTGGGAATGAGTAACGTCTCCCAATCAATGATTTTAGATAGGTAGTGAAATGTATTAGATTAGACGTTGTACATCTTCTGTTGTTTTAATTTCAATCCAGTGCGGTGGTAAAAAGATTTGCAACAGACTATAGTCCAGCAATCTCGTGCGCAACCGTCCCGCGGGGTGACAGACGGTGGCGGGGACGAGGTCCCCGCCCCGCGGAGCGGGTGGCGGGGGAGTTTCTTTTCCCCGCTGCACCACCCACTACCCGCTGACATCTTGGACTTCTAAGAATTTAATTTCAAGATTGTATGTAACAAAGGTCCTTTTTAAGACAAAACAATGTAACATGCACTATAAAATTAAATTTTGTGTGGTGTAATGTGACTGTTCATATTTCGTCATAATAGTGCCGTTGCAACTAGTGCACAAAGAAGCATTTAGTGCTCAGCAAATAAACCTTACAATGATTTTTATTACTATAAAATAAAAATACGAACGAAAAATAAATACTTGGACCCCACACGTGCATGCGATTGACACTCGTGATAATAATAAAGAATAGTTAAGTACCTAATCTATAATACTTTATTTTACCGTGCGTGAACTGTTTGGCCGAACCGTTTTGCTGGAATTCAGGGAAGGTGACATGATTTTTGCCTTCCTGTAACAAATAAAACAATACTTAATAAGAAAATGCACGAACACCCGATAGTAATGGGGTAAGATGGGCCAATATTCTACCTGCTTCCCTCGTTTACTCCGCTTATGGTGATGTTTTCTATCGCCAACACGCCGGCGAATATTCATGTGCGTCTTGTAGTTTACTTGTATACCCAGATCCCGCTCATTCACAGCATGCCTACTGTAACTAAGACGACGATGCTAGAAATATAAGAGACAAATTAAATCAAGTTGCAGAATGTCCTGTTATTTGTAATTTACTTTTAGATAATAAAGAATGAAGAAAGTTAGATGAAATAGGTTTTGTTCAAAATAAAAATTTCAAAACATTGATATTAATTGATAATGTCAAGTTTGAAAAGAAGTACCCACGCGTCGGAATGGTTTACAAAGTTCCTCTGCTAATAGGTGGTGAATTTTGGCATCAGTCAAGTCTTTTTTCGATGGGTTGTACTCCAACTCTTGCATGTCTATATTCCACGTAGAAGAATCTAGCTGGCTGAAGCTTGGGCTGTTAACAAAGCAACAAAATTGTAGGTAGGTGCATTCAATTTATCACAACCTAATGTTGTTAAAATCTTTATACTACTGACCTTCCATTGAAATTTGTGTTTGTATAATTTTTAAATATGGCTGACATTGATTCAGCACCAGATATGTTTCCAATTGTAGAGGCATTTCTTTGCATATATTCTATAGCATCTTTCATAGCTAACTTCGAATACGTTTCCAAAATCTTTGGCTCTGCACCCTAAAAATGCAATCCAAATATTTTAAGTTTAGTAAGCTGTGAGTATCTTAACATGAAGTTATTGGCATGAATGTTTACCTGATAATTCCTTAGTAAAAACGGTCTTATAAACCGATTATCAAATCTCTTGAACTTATCCCTTATATGATGATTACCATGTCTACCTAAAATATCCTCTACACCTGCCATTAAGTGGTCCATAAACTGAAATTAAAACATTACAAATGACATTGTATGCCTAGATTGTATTTTTTTTATAAATTTCATTGAAATCTAATTTACCCTTTCGTGAATTCTTTCATTCATCGTCGGCTTCCTCTTCTCCGCCGTTTTAACATTCAAGATCTTCACCAGGGGCTTAATCGTGATGCCCTGGATAAACACCGTGAAGTAGATAACCGCTATCGTCGTCGTGACGAACATCGGCTGAAGCTGAACTACCTCAGGGTCTATTAATAGCACCAATGCAAACGCTACCGCGCCTCGGAGTCCTGAATTATGTTACTTCATTAATATATTTATCAATATTTAATTCAGGTTAAGTATTATAACGTTTATCATTAAACTTACCTCCATAAGACATAACAAACTTTTCAACAGTATTTAGTTTGTGCAAACGAAATTTATTAGCTACAGCGCTAAATATGTACACACCTGAAACAAAATTGAAAATATTTGTTTAATAATCTCCTCAGATCCGGAAATCGGGGCGTTTAAGAAACGTATGTTCAAATGAATAAAAATCTTAAGCGTTTTTAAATGGTTTTAAAAATTAGCTTTGAATTTTATACAACTTACCTATTATTCGAAATATTGAGCAGAAGACGATTGTCAACAAGACAAACCAGGTGTTCCAGTGGTGGTTGTTGTTAACGGTTGCCACTCCCAGGAACATAAATATGATGGTCTCCGAAGAGGACGACAACATCTTCATAGTATACTTGATGGTTGTATGCGACTTGTGCGAAATGTTCCCTTCGACATAATTCTTCATAGTGATACCACAGAAAGTTATCCTGGAAAATTCACCTACTTTACTTTCATGTTATTAAAGTTTAGTAGCCTTGAAATTATATCTTGCCTGACTTCCTACAAGTGCTTATCTACTTCCCGTCGTTTTCATATCTAGTTCCTCATGTGTAGGTACTTTCCGTACCAATAACAAACATGAAGTTTGAATAGCTCCAACTTACACTGAATTCATAAACACCGGAACGGCAAGTTATTGGTCAGGGAAATAAGTTCGTCTTATAAAATAAATAAACACCCATTTCACTCATGAAAAGTTGCGGTTTTCATAATATTTCTTCCATTTTTAATGTCCACTATTTAAAATTCGTTAAAAAATTATAGTTACTTACATCTCGTTTATATAGTTGCTGGGCCATGTTACAAGACCCTGATTTTTCTAACAAGTTATAAAAAAATATTAGTACAGCTACATACGAAACATTAGAAACTGTTTTAATTAGGTACAGCAGTCTGTCCAAAATACGTAGATCCGTAGATCTGCACAAAATTCACCCTAGTTTTGATGGTGCCACCATATCAGGTGTCCCAGGTTTATTATCGGCCGGAGCAACATAGTAACATTTTTCTATAAGGGTCTGAGTATTTTTGATACTGTTGTTGTTTCCAACTTCCATAACACTAATGTGTTTAGCTAGTTACTCACTATTATGTTTCATATTTACTTACGCAAGTATCCCACTCATGTGGAACATCTCCGCGTTCAGATACGCCAGATACGCCATGACGAAGATGAAGATCGGCTCGATGACGCGGACCTCGTGGGTGAACCGGGTAACCAGGCCGGTGCCGAAGCCCCACACGCACCCGATGAATGTGCCACCTACAGCCACCACCAAGAACGAAGCAAGCCCCGCCAAAATATCCGTGTAGACAAGCCGAGATGGGCCCATTTCTCTGGAAAAAAAAAAGTAAGTACAACTTCTTGGTTTGAAAATGCACACGAAGTTAAATTTTCTGACAATATTATGTATGGTATAAATCTATAATTTCATTGAATATTATAAACTAGCTTCCGCCCGCGACTTCGTCTGCGTGGATAGTATTTTGTCTATCTCTCGGGAACAGTTCCTTTTTTCGGCATGAAAGGTCCCTATGTCCTTCTCTGTACCCCTGACAACGTGTGTGTAAAATTTCATGATGATCGGTTCAGTAGTTAAGACGTGAAGGCGTAACAAACACACAAACAAAAGGACTTTCGCGTTTATAATATTTAGTAAAGATGTGAAAGTAACTCTGTCTGTTAAGCTTTTACGCCAAAATTAATGAACCGATTGTTCGGTTAATATTGTTGTTAAATTTGGTACGGAGATAGATGGGACCTTGGGTAAGGACATAGGTTACTTTTTATCTCATTGATGGGCACGGGTCTGTGCCGATTAATATCGTTACATTTTCACCACTCTTTGTATTTATGCCGGAATAAAGTTCTATAGCAAGCACGTACGGACATAAATTTAGAAGTTAGGACAATAATCTACTTACGTGTAAGCTTCGAACATGTGATACAGAACTACAGTCACTGCATCATTCAGCAGCGACTCTCCAAACACAACAATGTAGAGAATTTCGTCCACATGAATCTCTTCAAAAACGGCAAGCACGGCGACTGGGTCGACAGCTGATATCAGCGCGCCAAACAGAAACATGTCCAGCAGTGGGGTAGTGCAACCGAACAATCCCGTTAGCCCACAAGCCCATAATGACGCTCCTGTGAAAAGTGCAAGAGAGGAAGACTTTTTGTCTAAGTATTTAAGACTGGAACTGTTCCTTGAAATCATATTAATATCAATAAAAAGGAGGAGCTCGGTGGCGCAGTGGTATAGCGCCTGGCTCAGTGCTTGCAGTGCTTGCGGAGGTTAAGCAACTTTCGCAAGGGTCGGTCATGGGATGGTTGACCAAAAATTTATTATCTCGAACTCCTCCGTGCTTCGGAAGCACGTTAAGCCGTTGGTTCCGGCTGCATTTGCAGACGTTAACACCCACCAATCCGCGTTGGGCCCGTGTGGTGGGTTATGGCCCATCCTCCATACTACATATAATAATATATCCTATACAAAATACTGTTTAAAAAATAGAGTTCGTAACAAACCCGGCATTATCCTATTAATCAATAAAAAAAATATTTTCGTTTTACTCAAAATATCACTGAGTGGATATTGGCGCCTTTGATATTATAGGATTCAATTACACTCACCTATAGTCAAAGTGTTGAAAACTGTACCAACGACCGCAAATAACAATATTGTTCCCAAATGGTCGAAGAATAGTCTGTTCGGCATGAAGTACCCCGCGTCTAAGATGATCGGTGGAAGCATGTACAAGAAGAACGTGTCGGGGGTCAGAGGCTGGACGTGGACGCTGTGTGTGCTGAGAAGGAGAGCTCCTATTAGGACACCCACGAATATCAGCAAACACGACTCCGGAAACATCTTCGACAGTTTCGGTGCCATGTGGAAACCTGCAACAAAACACACAAACATATAGCTTAAATCCTCTTTGAACTCTTTTCAATTTCATGAAAAAGTAGAGCATGACAATTCATGCCAATTCTGACATCCAGTGGCATTAATCAAAAAATGACAAAAAACAAAAAAAGTAAAATGTGGAAAACTAATCTAAATTAACTATTTATTTTAAGTTTTATGGATTTAAATTTGATATGTGACTGACTTAATGTACTTTTTGAAATCAAAATTCAAATATCACAATAATGCATGTAACAAAAGACAATATCAAACCTCGTGCAAAGTCTTACACCAGCATCTATGACTTTTTCAGCCCAAAACCTTTCAATTACAAGAATTCAAAAAAGTTGAATAAATATTTGTCAATTCCCCAAGCCACCTGTGGAGATTCGGCAAAAAACAACAATAATCAGTCGCATTATGTTACCTGTGAACAGTATCAAATTCATACCTTAAATGGAGACCTCAGTGCAGGCTCCGCTGTTCATTCCACGAGTACAATTTTTTGCGATCTTGATGACCTTGCAACAAGACATTCATTCCACGGTTTGGTAGATGTGAATGTATCTAATGTTAATTTATTAAAAGTGATGACAATACCAATCAGCATCAAAGGTTTCGCAGGAAACAGAGATACGATAGTACAAGAATGCGCTACACAAGTAAAACCAAAACTCATGCCACGAGACAGTATTGAAATTAATGCGAAGAAAATTAAAAAGCAATTACCTGAAGACACATTTCTCTCTTCAGAAATTTTCTTAAGAGATGATGTATACTCAGATTCTAAGAACTGCTATTGCGATAAAGAAGTAACTGATAGACAACAAAAATTTTGGTCTTTTGCAAAGTATCGTACGGAGTATACAAACCCTATCCCAGAAGAAAAAAAGCGTAAAAAGAAAGACCGTGGTAAACGTACCGAAGATCCGTGCCCATGTCAACTTTTCTCATACGCATGCCCTTGTACTGATAAAAAATCTCTAACCGAGCTAGCAAAAAACAAATCCTTAACCGTCGTCGACCAGATCACTAGTACTGAAAAGTTACAAATTTTAATGGGCAATAATAAGAAAGATGTGAAAGGTAAAATTTCAAAAAAATGTTCCACAAGGGAAAACAAACAAACGGATTACAGTATAATTACTGAAAAATATGAAGTGGTGCCCGTACTAAATAATGAATTGATAACAGTTAAAGAAGAGTGTAATTGCCAAGCGCAACCTGAGGGTAGTCGTAATGAAACTTCGAGCAACAGATCTAAAGCAAAGGCAATAAAAAAAGTTAGAAAGATAACGTGCCCAAACTGTAAAGAAAATGTTGATGTTTTACTTAGTACTACAGACGAAGAAGAGAGTATTAAATATGTGAATTCTTCAATGGGTCGTTCCAGTGAACGTGCATCAAAAAATAGTTGTAACTCAAAAGCTAAATTAAGTCACACAAGACCCAAGTGTTATATATCTGAAGATAATTGTGTCCATAATCCTCGCTGTGAATTAGTTCCAGTTTGCCAAATATTACCAAATGAAAATGTATATTTCAGTCACAAAGTAAATAAGAAACATACTAATCCGAAGCAACCTAAAATGATCAGAATAACTAAGGCGTGCAGACACCACCCTCCATGTACTGTTGTTCCATCCTGTCAACGGACAAATGTACTGAAAAATAATTGCGAATATATACCACCATGCTTACATCGCCCTCGCTGCATTAATTTACCTTTGTGTGTACCGGAATCAAAAACTTTTCATTATGAGGAATCGCAACCGACAAAAATTTTAGATAAAATAGATAGTATAGAATGTCCTCATTTACCGAAATGCAAATATTATCCTCAATGTCAATATCAGCCCATCGTTCCAAGTTTATGTACTCCGATAAATATTGTTTCACAACTTCAAAAGAGTTGCGAATATCACAACAGTAACCAACAGTCGTATATTATAAGCCCCAAAGTAGCGACTCCTACAAATGCATCGGTCTTGACTCAAATAGTCTCTCAAGCAGTTTGCTGTTGCCAATTTACCAAATCTTGTCAGTTCGATTGCACGGACAGCAAATATGGCGCAGGATGCAACGCAAAGGAAACTACAAGCAGTGAGGCTGTTATATTCATTCGAGATGTTGGCTGTCAATTTAAATCTAAAAGAAAAAGCTCTCCAAGAGGGTCGACTCAATTTGAAACAACAAATGCATCATTCGACGACGTAAAGACGGGAAACTATAATTCTAATCTGCATACGTTAAGATATGAAGATAAATGGACAAGCCCAGTGGATGAAAAATATTTTTCTGATTCGAGCATTTCGGTAACCACATTTGATTCGCAATGCCCTGCGCACGGTAATAGATCCAAATACCAAAATGAAAATATGTCAGGTTTCATTCCTAAAGCAAGCGTGGCACCTTACGTCGCGTATGCTACTCAGAGATCGCAGATGGCTGCTTACGCGAAAGAAAACAATGAATTAGGTGACGAAAGGACTTCGGGACACGTTTACGGCAGCACTTTCTCCGTAAAATCCCGTCGGAGTTTGAAAAATAGATACAGAAAAATGTTTGCAATGAAAAAAAGGCGAAAATCGAAAGCAAGTAGTCACGGACTCATAGGGTATCTAGCCCATGGTAAATCGGGTTATGTGTAAAAATAAATTGTACAAGTACTTTTTGTTCTAGTTTATGTTACTGTGATGCTGCACTAAATAATTTATTGTATAGTTTTGTTTATTATTTTTTTAATGTGTAATAAACCGATTTTTTCTGAATATTTTCTCTATTGTATTTTATATTTATAGTACATTACTGTCGCCGTTTATAATTACTGCGTTGCTGGCAGCGATGATGATTGCTGACATGGAGCTTAGCGGAGGTCGAGACCAACACAGTGCCATCAGCATTGCAACCCGCGCATGGACAAGCTGGAATAAAGGCCTTTCCTTTCCAGCTTGTCCATCAAGAAAAGTCCTCGACCTTCGGTTCGAGGAGTTTTCTTTTACTATCGTGGTTTGTATGACTACTGGATATATTTTTTTTTGATAGCAAATATAAGGTCCAAATATTTATTTTGTCCATCAGCCATTTTTAACATCCCTGCTGGGGCACAGGCTTTCCTTATGGGTGGTAAGGAGGACGGGCCATAACTCACCACGCGGGCCCAATGTGGATTGGTGAGTGTTAACGACTGCAAATGCAGTCGGGACCAACGGCTTAACGTGCCTTCCGAAGCACGGAGGAGCTCGAGATAATAAATTTTTGGTCACCCATCCCATGACCGACCCTTGCAAACGTTGCTTAACCTCCGCAATCGTTGTTCCAGGCGCTAAACCACTGCGCCACCGAGCTCCTCTTTATAATAAGAAAAAAATATTTATTATTATTTATTTAAAGGTATTACTCGTACTAACTTTGTTTTGAACACACTTTTCGCATTACGACTTGTTCAATTCACCCAAACAGTTGGAAACCTAACCCTCGTTACGTTCCAGCTATTCCAGCTAAGTACAGTCTTGCCCCAGCTAATCTAAGTGTGTGCTAAGTTAGACTTTACAAGCACATTTATTTACCCTCCTCTCGTATCCAAGAGAACTTATTCCTAACCCTCATGAAAATTTGAAAAACTTTGTAGCATCGTTTTTAAGTTTATTAACGCAGAAATGATTTAAGTAGGACACTTTGTTGTTTTATACACAGAGAAAGCAATAATTACGTAAGAGTTTTATACTGACATTATATAATCGTTTAACTTTTTTTGTTTCGATATTCAATTGTTTAAATAGATGATAATTCGCAATACTTCAACGTTACTATCAAGGCCGTCTCGTTAGAATTATACGTATTAAGATATTCGAGAAAGGAGATGTCCCAGCGTTGCCCCAGTTTCATTTTATTTAATTACTTTCATAATTAGAAAATGCTAATTACATTTTATTTAGGTATCAAGAATTGTTTTATATTTATAAAAACAATTACAAAAACATTAAGTTGTTTTCTGAAGTATTTTGTGAAAAAATGTAAGTAAATAGTACTCTAATGATAAAAAATGGTGATTTAAAAGCAATTTAACTTAAAAATCCCACTTTTTAATGCAGAAAATAATTATCAATCTGATTCTAAAGTAAAATACCTACTCTGACATACTACTTTGATTAAGACGCGATAGACTTTCATTTTTTGAGAATGGTGTGGCAAATGACATAGGCGCGATGGGACATGTCTTTTACTAAAATAGTTTAAAGAAACCTTTCTCTTACAAAAAATGTTTAGATTTTCTAGTTTGTTGGTTTATAAAAACAATATTTTACAAAAAAGTAAGCAGGAAAGTATATTTACGATTCATACAGGCGTAGACATTAGGCTAAGCTTTGTATACATTTTGAAAATCGTATAATTACAACCCATATCTAAAATGGAAATCCTGTATTAATATCGTATTTATGTCCATAGTACTCGATAGTCCATATAGGTACAATGCGGGTATATCAGATACATGTTGAGCTTACATCCTTTTTACATACTAATACCACATAATAAACCTACACTACTAATATTTCACCTTCTATTCCTCCTTTTCAAGAAAAGTACCTACATTTAAATTATGATTAGGCCCGCCGACCCGACCCTATTTCCTTACCGGAATCAATTTAAAGGAAAATCCCTGAACATGTATATAACATATATATATATATATATATATTCGACAGAACTAGTTCTTTACTTCGCAACTTACAGGGTTGAGTTTTCAGTGAAGAAGAAATTATTCGAAACTTATAGTGAGAAGGTAAGTTATCTCCTAGGTAGAGTAAAGTATACAATATTCCTATTTTCTACACAAAAGTGTAGAAAATTAAATCTGGGCGTTGTAAATATTGATTCAGCGTCGTAGACGCGTAGCTACGTACGTAGCACTGTAGCTCGTAGTCGCTGTGGTCGCTTTAGTCACAGTTTTAATAACTACTACCAGTTGTCCGACTCATGTACTTGCGCGGGGCAACGATGGGGGGTACGCGGGGAAGTGAGCGGCAGAGTCGGCGAGCGCAATCTCCTCTAGTTTGCGCTCTCTTACTTGAAGGGGTGCACGTTTTAAGAAGCGTAACGAAATTTTATAACTTTGTAATGGTTTACAGGATTTGTTATATTTTTAATTGAAAATCGACGTCAAGGTGTAATAAAGATTTAAAATTTCCCCGATTTCCACGGGACGACCGGAAAGTTATTTTTATTTACCTACCTTGCTTTTAAAATTGATGTTAGGTATGTAATATGTTAGATGAGTTATTCACAAATTCACGCACATAGTACTAGTACCTACATCAATAAACCTAGTTCAGATTAGTGCTGAAAATGACACGTACCTACTACTTACCTAGCAACATATACCTCCTACTCTTGCCTACCTAAGTAGGTACATGTATTTTTCATACGCTACGACCACTGCATTATTCAATAAAATTCAGAAAGTGTCATACAGTTCTTTCGCATTTTTCGTTTCGTATTTTATGTAGGTACTTTCTTTATACTGTGCTTTAGTTGACAACATACGTATGTTGTCAACTAAAGCGACCACAGCGACTACGAGCTACGGTGCTACGTAGCTACGCGTCTACGACGCTGAATCAATACAAACGAGACGGTAGCACGAGCACCTATCGAGAAAAAAAACGCGTGTAAAAGTACTCGATAGAGTAATTATTATCTATGGAAATATTCATTTCTCTTTTCGGCGATAGATGGCGCTGTGCAAATTTCCCATACGAAATAATTTTATCGAATGTTTTTACGCGCATTATTTATTTCGATAGCTGTTCGTACTGACTGTTTTATTTATTATGTTGACCTTGAGACCGTCTTTATGTTCTACGTCGTAGAATAGAATCTACGTATTTTAAGCTGTTTCCGCAGATCATTGTTGCTGTGAGTACCGAGACAATTACCTGTAAAAGCTTTAAAAATTCGAGCTATAAATACCTGTCACACACATTACTGTGTGTACATAGGTACTCCTATGTGCTTAGAGCATTTAATGGTTAAATGCTCTTAGCCTATGTGACTTAATTTCAACGACTGAATAAAAAAATCAAAAATAGTTTGCATCGAAACAAAGGATTCTCTTGTGGAAGATTAGATTTAGACCATAAATAAAGTTAGGATACCTTCGAAAATATAAAAAATAATATAATAAAATCTCAGGGTTCTACAACCATATACCCTGTGCCTAGGTACATATGTACCTAGGCACAGGGTATATGGTTGTAGAACCCTGAGATTTACTTAGAAACCTTTTAGAGTTTTTATGTGTAAGGGAGTATGGATAAAAAATAAGTGGTAGTACCAACTAGTAAACAAAGATCCTAGTGCACAGGTACACGAATACTTCAGTTACGAGAAAATAATAATGTAAGATGATCCGATAAAATATTTTTTGTTTTTTTACTAGTACAATGTTTAGTAAGTATCTATTTTCTCAAGTAGGTTTATGTACTTTTACATAGCAAAATTCAAAGCTGTAAGTAGGTACATAGGTTTGCGACCCTTTGATATCATTTTGAATAAATAATAAGATGAGACAAGGTTACGTACGTAAGTACTTTACATTTTTACCCCGACTTCAGCTTGGAAATTTTTATTCCATAATGCTTAGGAAAAAACTCCATTTTTCTTTTGGTGGTGGCGTGGAGATCGATGGTGGACTCCGTGTTCTGTCAGAGCTGGGTGCCGGAGGGTGATAGTAAGTCTTTACCTATAGAATTATCGATTTGTATAGATTTTTTTAAGAAGTTTAATTTTTTATACTTGTATTTTCTTTGTTCATTTAACAACCGTGAACACTCATGTAACAAAACTTTTATGTACCTAAGTACTAATGTATGAACACTAGGCTATATAAGTTTTGGTTAAGTTACAACTCCTTCGGTCACTCTCTTTTTTGCTCACAAAAAAGAGTAACTTTCAAGATCTTTTTTTTATGTAACAAAAGCTAAAATAAGGACTTTATTTTTACTGAGAGATAACTATCATGGTCATAATTCGATAAAATTATATCAAGATATTGTTAAATTTTAAATCATAGAAGTTATTACTTTTCTGTATGTGACAAAATATCGGCATTTTTATAGGTAAAGACCTAATTTATCCCTTAAATGCAAATAATTTTCGATATACTAACCTATCTTCGCGAGGCTAGCGAAGAAAATCCACAAGCCTATCAGGAAAGGAGTCTCCACACGATGGAACTCGAAGGCAGCGATGACGAATGTCCTCTCCTTCTTGATCTTGGCGGTGGCTGGTAGATCGGTGGTAGACTCCTGGTTCTGTTTGAGTTGGGTGCCGAGGGGCTCGCCGGGGAGGGGCACCACGGGACCCATGGGGCCGAAGCCGAGGCCAGGGTATGTGGAGCTCCCATCGACTGTTATGGACGGACTCTGTTTCGTGGTGCTCTGTGGAGAAAAAAAAACATTTGAATGATTGCTATAATGAGGGGTCGACGTTGACCATAAACCACTGACCTCCATTAAATTGTTTAATGGAGGTCAGTGCCATAGACCTTTAAAAATGCTTATTTCCCTGTACAAATATTTTTATGCCGTCTGAGGTGCTACGGGTGAGTCGATTTTTTCTAGTATTTTTTGTAATATATATAAATTATCTAAATATTTTTAGGGTTTAAATATAAATGTTCATAATGGTTTATGCAACTTTGTTTGAATTACTTAATTAAATCACGCTGGTAACCTTATCATTTAACGAGCTCACCTTTTGTAGGTATTTTTTTCATAGCAACGTTTTCAGCTCAGGTTAATATTGTTAATGAAATAAATAAATCTGATTTTAAATGAAAATAATGAAGACATAATATGGGGAAAATGGAGCTACTGATATCTATATGTTAGATACCTACAGGTAAAACATTTTTTTTAACAAGCTATAATAAACGTTTTGGAATTTCATACCGACCTAATTATCATAAGTCTCATAAGAATATAATGTACTTTATAATTTGAAAGTTAGGTAAGTTGATACATAACAAAACTATAGGTAGGAAAGTGGTTACAAACGACAAGCAGTAAAAAATCTCGTTAGTTATTCAAGTTCTAGAGATGCAGACCCTTAATATCTCCAAAGCAGTTCTTACGTGTCGGCCAGACAAAGCCTTCATTCAGCTAAGGTCAAGATATCCGCAAGGGGAAACCTCCAGAATACACTGAACGAATTTGTGACTGCATCTTAGCCTTCAGTTAAGATCTAATTAAAATATTTAAAGTACCTATTCTAAAGTGTAGAAGTCAACTCGATGTACTAAGCGTATTGCATGTGTGTATAATAGACATTTCTATTCCATTACATTTCGACGCATAGTGCCAGAAACGCAAATTACCGTACACGCTAACGACCATGTTTCAAATTCGCAACTTACCAGACGTGCAAATGTCCCGATACGCACAATATCCTACTAATATTTATAAGTGAAAATTTGTGAGTTTATCTCGGTCAAATGTTCCCTAGAACCTGACATAGATCTTTTTTACCTTTACCAAATACTAAATCAGAAGATTATTTTATCTATTCGTGTTTAAAAAGAACGTGCAAGTTACAGTCTGGAAGTAATGAGTAACTCGGAAATATGTAGGTACTCCTAAAATTAATTTTGCTACAAGAGCAAAACAGTTCATAAGCGACCGAGCGATCGCGAAGCGTCTCCGTTGCAGCTTGGGCAAAAATGCTTTCGTGTCTGTACTGCTGTCTGGCTGTCCGGCGGCTGTCCAATAGGTCGCAATTTGCCGATTTAGTTTTTCGAAATTTCTCAAAATGGCAGAGATATGGGGAAACTCATATATCATGCAGCCATTTCAAAAAAAAAGCGAAGTCTGAGCGAGTCTCTACAGAGCCGCTAGATTATAGCTACAAATGGATTCATTTCCTTATAAAATAGATAACTGAAATGTCTTTTATCAATTCCCTACATTATTCAAGGAGGGCTGCTCACAAACAGCTCGTAAACAAACATAGACCTCTTCTCACTCATTAAGTCGATCGTCTTTTATTCATTGCCTCCATCGTATTAGCTCCTGCGAGTTGTAAACAAATCGGCTATTTCTGTGCCCATTTCAATTTTCATAATTCGTTTTAGGTTAACCTTCTTGCGTAATAAATTGATTGTCAAGCAGTTGGTGACAATATAACTTATAATGCGTACACTGAGAAAAACGGGCTACTTAAAATTGGCAAATTTGTAATGCACCGGCAGCCAGATACGTATAATGTGCTTTTCACATGAAATAAATAAGAGCCATACTTATAATGAGCCGACACCATGTCCAGTAAGTATGCGGCATAATGCCCTGTAAAGACAATGTAAACGAGTTACTTGTAATGAGGCCGAATCCTTAATACGTAAGCCGCATCATGAAATTACTGTGCCCGCACTGTTAACGTTTACGTATGCGGTTTAATGATGCCGCATATGTATTAACGGAGCAGCATACGTAATTTACTTAACCCGCAACAGGAAATATATATGCGCTATACGTACGAAGTTATACAGCCGCATTATTTCAGTATCCAGGCTCTTTACAACAGTAACTGGTTGCCAAATCATTGTACTGACTCCGTCTCATTAAGTAATAGTCCGGGTTACGTACATAATGTACGAGCAGGGTCGGAGATATGCCGATACATTTTACGTACACGGGATAATTAATAATGTCTCCGCCTACATAAACATTTACGTATCCTGGCTCATTTTACGAACTCCGTTTACTTACTGGCAGTGTTCGGTACATAGAATCTTTATGACGTCAGCCGCATCATGAAATTACTGTGGCGCACTCTTTACAGTTACGTATGCGGCTTAATGATTCTGCACGGAGCAGCATACGTAATTTACTTTACCCGTAACATGAAATATGTATGCGCTATACGTACGAAGTTATACAGTCGCATTATTTCAGTATCCAGGCTCTTTATAACAGTAACTGGTTGCCAAATCATTGTACTGACTCTGTCTCATTAAGTAATGGTCCCGGTTACGTACATAATGTACAAGCAGGGTCGGAGATATGCCGATACATTTTACGTACACGGGATAATTAATAATGTCTCCGTCTACATCATCAGTTTTTACGTATCCTGGCTCATTTTACGAACTCCGTTTACTTACCGACTGTGTTTGGTACGTAGAATCTTTATGACGTCAGCCGCATCATTAAATTACTGTTGCGCACTCTTTACAGTTACGTATGCGGCTTAATGATTCTGCACGGAGCAGCATACGTAATTTACTTTACCCGTAACATGAAATATGTATGCGCTATACGTACGAATAGTTATACAGCTGCATTATTTCAGTATCCAGGCTCTTTATAACAGTAACTGGTTGCCAAATCATTGTACTGTCCCTGTCACATTAAGTAATGGTCCCGGTTACGTACATAATGTACGAGCAGGGTCGGAGGTATGCCGATACATTTTACGTACATGGGATAATTAATAATGTCTCCGTCTACATCATCAGTTTTTACGTATCCTGGCTCATTTTACGAACTCCGTTTACTTACCG
Source organism: Agriphila tristella (assembly GCA_928269145.1). Lineage (NCBI taxonomy): Eukaryota > Metazoa > Arthropoda > Insecta > Lepidoptera > Crambidae > Agriphila > Agriphila tristella. Next base: position 39,590,916 of record OV743431.1, read on the forward strand.
ACTGTGTTTGGTACGTAGAATCTTTATGACGTCAGCCGCATCATTAAATTACTGTGGCGCACTCTTTACAGTTACGTATGCGGCTTAATGATTCTGCACGGAGCAGCATACGTAATTTACTTTACCCGTAACATGAAATATGTATGCGCTATACGTACGAAGTTATACAGTCGCATTATTTCAGTATCCAGGCTCTTTATAACAGTAACTGGTTGCCAAATCATTGTACTGTCCCTGTCACATTAAGTAATGGTCCCGGTTACGTACATAATGTACGAGCAGGGTCGGAGGTATGCCGATACATTTTACGTACACGGGATAATTAATAATGTCTCCGTCTACATCATCAGTTTTTACGTATCCTGGCTCATTTTACGAACTCCGTTTACTTACCGACTGTGTTTGGTACGTAGAATCTTTATGACGTCAGCCGCATCATTAAATTACTGTTGCGCACTCTTTACAGTTACGTATGCGGCTTAATGATTCTGCACGGAGCAGCACACGTAATTTACTTTACCCGTAACATGAAATATGTATGCGCTATACGTACGAATAGTTATACAGCTGCATTATTTCAGTATCCAGGCTCTTTATAACAGTAACTGGTTGCCAAATCATTGTACTGTCCCTGTCACATTAAGTAATGGTCCCGGTTACGTACATAATGTACGAGCAGGGTCGGAGGTATGCCGATACATTTTACGTACACGGGATAATTAATAATGTCTCCGTCTACATCATCAGTTTTTACGTATCCTGGCTCATTTTACGAACTCCGTTTACTTACCGACTGTGTTTGGTACGTAGAATCTTTATGACGTCAGCCGCATCATTAAATTACTGTTGCGCACTCTTTACAATTACGTATGCGGCTTAATGATTCTGCACGGAGCAGCATACGTAATTTACTTAACCCGTAACATAAAATATGTATGCGCCATACGTACGAATAGTTATACAGCTGCATTATTTCAGTATCTAGGCTCTTTATAACAGTAACTGGTTGCCAAATCATTGTACTGTCCCTGTCACATTAAGTAATGGTCCCGGTTACGTACATAATGTACGAGCAGGGTCGGAGGTATGCCGATACATTTTACGTACACGGGATAATTAATAATGTCTCCGTCTACATCATCAGTTTTTACGTATCCTGGCTCATTTTACGAACTCCGTTTACTTACCGACTGTGTTTGGTACGTAGAATCTTTATGACGTCAGCCGCATCATTAAATTACTGTTGCGCACTCTTTACAGTTACGTATGCGGCTTAATGATTCTGCACGGAGCAGCATACGTAATTTACTTAATGGCCGGTATACATTTTGATTAGTAAAGTGCTTAGTGTTTAGTGTTTAGTGCACTGTTAAGTGTTTAGTGATTAGTAGGTGATGTCCCATACTGTTTAGCATACGCTGTTTAGTACAGGCTTTGTTGATATAAACTAAACACTTAACAGTCCTGTCCAGACGTGCTTAGTGCGTGTTTAGCTGCAAGTGAGGGGTGGAGGCGGGACGTGCGGGACGCGCGGGAGGAGCTACTCGCAGAAAAAATAGAACGCGCTTCTAAACACTGTACTTCGCTCGCACTAAACACTTAACACTAAACAGAGACTGTCCGAACGTGTTTTTTGCTAAACACTAAACACTAAACGAGCCACTCGCACTAAACACTAATCAAAATGTATACCGGCCATAAGGTGAAGTCGGCTCGGGGCTACCGAGATATTGAGGGGGCGAAGCAGCGGGCGGGCGGAGCAGGCGCGGGGGGCCGCGCGCATATTCGTAAACATGCGAGCGCTCGTATTTACGTAGATGAGCATCAAAGTATCGAGCGATGACCAATTTTGCCACAAACTGTCAAGTCACTGTGGCGTTTCGGTGAGGCTGCTCGCCTGTTACGCGAGAGATCTCGGTTCGAACCTCTGTCGGACCAAAAGTTTTTTGATGGTTTTTACGATATTCTAGAATGTTTACATTGCTTACACAATATTTACCTATATAAGGTTATTTATACACGCTGAAATTTTAATCATTTGGTTCCCGCCGTGTGGTGGTTCCACTCATGATTACAAGCAACTTTTACTATGGGGCCAACACTCCTGCTCGCAAAAAAAAATCAGCTGTTCCATACATTAAGGTCGAGTAGGTATTGCACTTTTGTATGGAACAGCTGATTTTTTTTTGCGAGCAGGAGAGTTGGCCCCATAGTAAAAGTTGCTTGTAATCATGAGTGGAACCACCCCACGGCGGGAACCAAATGGTTAAAATTTCACGCTGTATAGGTAGTCCATAATTTTTATTTTAGCTGTTGCACCTTTAAAATATAGTTTTATCTTTATCATTTGTGAAAAGAGTAAAATAACACTTTATAAACCTATAACTTTGCTTGTTTTTATGAAAAAGACAGTTAGTTTATAAAATCTATAATAAACTCTAAAAAACAATAAGCATTTACATCTTTTGTATTTTCTTTTATTATACTGACGCGGTACGTTTGCTGTTTACAAAGCACTTCGGGGTCTTGTAAATAGCAGACGCATTAGTCTGACACGTCTGCTATTTACAAAGCAACTTCGGGTGGCTAACGCATCGGGTACCTATTTACGAATATGCGGCCCGCGCAGCGCGGCTGCTACTTCCGCGGCACTGTAGGCTGTTGTAGGCGAGATGTCGTAGGGTAAATGTGCCAATAATGATTCCCAAAAAGTAATTGCAAAAAAATGTTTTAGTTAATAATAAAAGGTTCTCGAATACTAATAATAATTCGCTAGTTTTATTACAAAGGTATTTACTGTAATAGTCTAATAAATATCACATTGACGTATGTACAATTAATAAACACTACACAGGGTTATTTGTAAAACACCAACAACCTTGCAGGAGTAGATTACTAACATCATAAACAACGACATTAATTTGTTCTACGACTTTTCCGAAAACAAACAAAAAAAACTACTTTCCATACAAAGCTCGATCAATAATTGCATGGAAAATTTCTCGAAAAGTACTCATCCCAGACTGATGGTGTTTATGATAAAATTAAAGGTCTTGGTGAGATCTTCATTTTAGATGACAGCTGTCAAATTCAAGTTTGATAAATTTGAATTTGACAGCTGTTAAATATGTAAAGTTAAGATCTCACCAAGACCTGAATTTTGTTTTTAAATTCTTTGGTCAGCCCCCTAGCACAGAGAAACACAATATAATATAGCGTTTTATCGAAAAATACAAGTACAATTCCAAGATAGCGGATAGCGGCCAACTTTTTTTGTTAGTGGGCTGATTTTGACGAAACTCGGTTTGGGGCACTATTTTGACAAGAAAACAGCAACGCAATGTTAGAAATAAAAAATCAAAGAAGGCGGCCATCTTTGTTGTTTGCGGGCTGATTTCTATGAAACTCGGTTTGGGGCACTACTTTGACATTATAACACCAACGCAATGTTAAAAATTAAAAAAATCCAAGATAGCGGCCAATTTTAACATTGAAAATGTTTTTTCGATAGTTTCAGTAAAGTACCCAATTTCAGCCAGAGTGAGACATCGCCCTGGTCCAGTGAGTTTTGGGTCTACGTGAATGTGATAAGCGTCAAAAGATGCGTCTTGGCAAGGGCTACAATATGGTGAAAAAAATTTTTTTTAAAGTCCAGAACTTTTTCGAAAATCGCATAAATGTAGAAAAATGACACACTTTTTCGGGGTCTTTTTTCACTAAATCTAAAATTTCTCAAAAACGAAAAGCTTTATTGAAAAAATGAAAAGAAACGTTTTGAAAATATTAAATGTCCCTCACTCTTACGGTCTGGGCTGTAGCTTATCCTTTATGTAGCGAAATGTCGGGATACTGCCTATTGTTATAGTGATTTTATATTTTGTATTTTTTATTTATTTCCACAGTTCTTTTTTGATAAAAAAAATTAAACTTTAATTAATTAAATAAAACTTGTAATACTTGTCAGTGTTATTAAACTCGACGTTCGTATGGCCTAAGGTGCGTCCAGATATGTTCTTTTGCCCGTACCGTACCTCCGTTCCGATCGGCGTCGCGATCAAAGAACGCTAGTCTGGACGCATGTTCGGAACGGTGCGGAGGTACGCCGTTCCGTTCGCCAAACAGGTACGCCCCGATCCACCTCGAATCTCTCGCTCTTTTGCCCGTACCCGTATCTCTCGCTCTTGAGCGTCGCGAACAAAGAACGCTAGTCTGGACGCATGTTCGGAACGGTGCGGAGGTACGCCGTCTCGATCGCCGACAGGTACGCTCCGATCCATCGCGAGTCGGTTTTTTCGCCCCGTTCAAAGGAAAAACGGAACGGAGGAACGGTACGGCGCTAGTCTGGACGTGATCGCGGCGACGCCGACGTTCGGAGGTTGTAGTACAGTAGCCCGTAGTACATTTAAATTACGAAAAAGGTTAGGTACCGTTTGCCGTTGTGATGTAGTTATTTATTATGAAATTATAGATACTTTAACCCAAGTTTTACAGATCCTAACTCGCCGTAACCTATATTTGTATATCTCCAAAAATGAGATTTTTTATTTTTCGAGGTTAATCACATGGTTTAGCTATTGTCGTGTTTTACAGCGCTGTGTTTGATTGCCACTGATAATAGTTAGACTGTGAAAAGTAGCCATACACAGATTTAAGACCAGATGAAATGGATGGACTTTATCTGGTCTTAAATCTGTGTATGGATACTTTTCATAGTCTTAATATTATCAGTGGCAATCAAACATAGCGCTGTAGAACACGACAATAGCTAAACCATGTGATTAACCTCGAAAAATAAAAAATAATCATTTTTGGAGATATACAAATATAGGTTGCGGCGGGTTGCGATCTGTTAAAGTATCTATAATTTTGTAATAAATAACTATATCACAACGGCAAACGGTAACCTTTTTCGTAATTTAAATTTACTACAGGCTGCTGTACTATTGGATCGGAACGTTGATACGGAACGGAGGTACGGTACGGCGCTAGTCTGGACGTGATCGCGGCGACGTTCGGCGGTTTGATCGGAACGGTGGTACGGAACGGAGGTACGGAACGGGCAAAAGTAGCGTCCAGACTTATTTGATCGGAACGCTGGTACGGAACGGAGGTACGGTACGATCAAAAGAACATATCTGGACGCACCTTTAGCGCCAAGATGATCTTTGTTGTGGAAGTTTTTATTTTCCTTTTGAATTGATTTACTGTTTAATTTTGACGCTATAATAGCACTGGTCGGATGGTCATAATGTTGTACATGATTCAATAAAATTAAATTACCGGATGCATTTTTTACTGCGTCCACTCGCACACATTTTAGAGCGATCGTGACGCGACCCTGGTACGACCATTTATCACAGAGCTACTCTTCCGAGGCAAATGCTACTGCACGATAGGTCCGACATATTTGGCTAACCATAACACGATAACTATTTGTCTCGCGGAATCAGTAAAGCCAATACACTGTAATTTGAATTAGGTAGGGTGTTTTGGCATGACAAAACATAAATAAAATTATATTGCATTGTTTTGTATGTATATGCTTATATCTCCTTATATATTATATAAAACTAAAAAAATAGGGATATAAAAGACACTTAAATTAATCGATTTAGGCCTATAAATCCAAAACACTGTATTTCAAGTTACAGTGTTTTGGATGAATTAATCGAAGTTCTTGACAATCTTTTTTCTACCTACTTATTCGTTTGCACGGCAGTGTGGTGTGACCCAATTTTTTTAAAAGTATGGTACAGGTTTGAAACTTGTTTCCAAGTATCGATATTATCATTAGGGCAGATTTTTACTATGCACCAAAAAATCTATCCTGGTTAAAAAAGTTACAACTAACTGCACTGAAGCCAAAAATATGAACGTTTTTTTTTGTTAGCAATTACTGTAGGAGCAAAAGAGATGACGCTATTATCTCCAGTACACATGGCGTACATCTCTAGGCGTGTCGTAGTGAGTTTTTGTGTGTAGGTAAACGGATAAACGAATCTTGAGCGAAAGTTGAACAGAAGAAGGGTTTTAGTTTGAGGCCCGAGGCCAAGCCGAGGGCCACAATAGGTACTTACGAGTAAATACAGAAAAGTAGATTCAAAATATTATATCGTGGGTTGCTGTTATTTCAATTTCGAGATTTGAAATGACTTGATCAGTCATGTCACATGTCTTTCTTAGTTACTCTGCGATTCCAAACTGAATGAGAGTATGACGATGATGCCTAGGTAAACATAGTTTGCAATTGCAATGAGGGTTGTTATCGCACATTCGAGTGATGATGAAGTCGGCGCGAGAGTCTCGCATGCTGCATTTGATTTTGATTAGTTTTTTATTAGGTTATTTTATGTAGAAATTCAGATTTCATTTGTTATACTTACATAGTACTTAGGTTACCTTTCAATAAAATATTAATGTTCTATAAGAATGGAATAAAAAAAAATATTTATTAAAAGTCATTAACTTCATTTTCAAAGTAACAGAAGGTCGTGAAAGGCAAGAGATGTGTGATTTTATTGTTTGTGGGCTAATTTCAATCTAACTCGGTTTGGACACTATTTTGACAAGAAAACAGCAACGCAATGTTAGAAATAAAAAAAAGTCAAAGATGGCGGCCATCTTCATTGTTTGCGGGCCAATTTCTATGAAACTCGGTTTGTGGCACTATTTTGACATTATAACAGCAACGCAATATTAAAAATATAAAAATCCAAGATAGCGGCCAACTTTTTTGTTTGTGGGCTAATTTCAATGTAACTTGGTTTGGGGCACTATTCTGACAAGATAACAGCAACGCAGTGTTAAAAATATAAAAATCCAAGATGGCCGCCAACTTTATTGTTTATTTATTTATTATTTATTTTATTTAAACTTTATTGCAAACAGAGCAAATGGCGGACTTAAAGCCTTAAGGCATTCTCTTCCAGTCAACCGGTAAGGGTGTTTAGGAAAGAAATCGTGGCGGCAATATTAATATAAAATAAAAATATGTAGTAAAATACCAATACATACATAAATATTATGAATATATAATACAATATAATACATATATATACACACAATATATACATATAAGAATGTACAGCACAAATGTCAGATATGACAAGCTAAAGTGTAGAACTCATGTAATGTTCACGAACCAATCTCTTGAACACGAACTTGCTAGGGGCGCTTCGAACATTCACGGGTAAAGCGTTTGTGGTCCAATTTAGATGAAACTCAGTTTGGGGCACTATTTTGACAAGAAAACAGGTATACAATGTAAAAAATACAAAATCCAAGATAACGGCCAACTTCTTATTTGTTCTCCTTTTTTTCAACCGAGTAACATCGAAATCAACCTGAAAACAGAGTTGACTGCCCCTTTTGTGTTTTTTACCATTGCGTTGCTGTTTTCTTGTCAAAATAAATAATAAATATTTGACAACATCACATACATTGCTCCAATCCCAAAGTAAGTAGCTACAGCACTTGTGCTATGGAAATCAGAAACAACGGTGGTATGACACACACCCAGACCTGAGACAATATTGAAAAGTTCATTTTCTATATTGATCCAGCCGGGGATCGAACCCGGGACCTCAAGAGATGGTGACGCCTTGAAAACCGGCGTGCGAACCACTCAACCACGGAGGTCGTCGAATAAAAAATAGAACCCAAAACCGGGTTTCATCGAAATAGACCCACAAACAGCAAAATTGGCCGCCATCTTTAATTTTTTATAATTTTAACATTGCGTTGTCGTTTTCTTGTCAAAATAGTGCTCTAAACCGAGTTTCATCGACACTGGCCTACAAACAACGCAGCTGGCCACCAACTAGGATTTTTATATTTTTAACATTGCGTTGCTGTTTTCTTGTCAAAATAGTGACCCAGACTGAGTTTCATCGAAATTAGATAAAATTATAATTATCATCTATAATAATTGCAAGAAAAACAAGAAAATAATAATAATAAATGAAAGTTTGACGAGTGACGGAATTTTCTTTAATTCGGCCGCTTTTGCCCTAAATTCGAAAATTTTTATGCAATGTTGTTAAAAATATAAAAAATCCAAGATAGCGGCCAATTTTTTATTTGTTCTTCTTTTGTCAACCGAGTTACATCGAAATCAACCTAAAAACAAAGTTTGCTGCCTTTCAGAGAGAGTCTCAACCTTTTGTGTTTTTTACCATTGCGTTGCTGTTTTCTTGTCAAAATAGAACCCGAATCAAAAATTTATTTGCTAGACTGCGATACATAAGGGTCTTAAAATATTTCATATGGTCACATCACATTCACCAGGAGCTGGCATGCAAAATATAATAGTGATAAATATAATATGTCAACATTAATGTCATTCAAAATTACAAGTCAAACCGGGTTTCATCGAAATAGGCCAACAAATAGCAAAATTGGCCGCCATCTTTGATTTTTTTATAATTTTAACATTGCGTTGTCGTTTTCTTGTCAAAATAGTGCTCTAAACCGAGTTTCATCGACACTGGCCTACAAACAACACAGTTGGCCACCATCTAAGATTTTTATATTTTTAACATTGCATTGCTGTTTTCTTGTCAAAATAGTGACCCAGACTGAGTTTCATCGAAATTAGAGAAAATTATGATTATCATCTATAATAATTGCAAGAAAAACAATATAATAATAATAATAAAAAATGAAAGTTTGACGAGTGACGCAATTTTCTTTAATTCGGCCGCTTTTGCCCTAAATTCGAAAATTTATGTCCCTGAATTCGACATAGAATAAAGGAAAATGAAGTCAGAAACTTTTGATGATATTACATAAATTTTAGAGTGCAAAAATTTACGTCATTATTATTATCAACATGCTTACAAAAATAAGCTTAGCTACAATAAAATATACATTATTATTACGTGGCTGAAAATAGAAAACTTTTTACTTTTGCTTAGAAATAAGATTTCTATCGGTATTAATTACTAATGTTGTTTTAAAAAAAATCTTTACGTTTTGTAAAATCTATGTCTGGTACCACAACAGGAACAAATAAGTCAGTGTCAATTCCAAATCTAATCGTCAGTTATTTTGTTATTTTTCGAATAAAGGCAGCTGCTAAAATAAGGTCTAGCATTTGCTCATGATTACAATATATTTGACCAAGAAACAGGGTCGATATATTATGAAGAAAAAAGCCACGAGGTGAAAGCGAGCATTATTATTATTTCGCTGTAGTCCATCAAAAATGTTTGCTGACAATCACACAGGGTTCCATTCCATGCAATTATGCGCAAAAAACTTGCTTCCCTACTGCGGCGTCAACAGTGGCAATGGCATCCTGAAGGTGTTTGCATCCAGATTCCAGACCAACTGTCCCATTCAAAGGCAGAGGGCTGAAATAGCGACAGGGCTAAAAAGTAGGTACGGTATTGCTTACTAACATAGGTTTAAGAAAAAAAAAACTAATTTAATGTTGAATTCATTGTAGTAGCATCAGAGATTCAAAGTTGAAAACCCTTGGGGGGCTGGTATTTGGCGTATTCACCCTACCATATCATCGAAATCGACCAAAAAACAAAAAAGTTGGCCGCCATCTTGGATAATTTTATATTTTTAACATTGCGTTGTTATTGCCTTGTTAAAATAACACCATAAACTAAGTTTCATCTAAATCGGCCGAAAAACAAAAAAGTTGGCCGCCATCTTGAATTTTTATATTTTTTACGTAGCTTTTTTGCGTAGCTGTTTTATTGTCACAATTGTGTTAAAAACCGAGTTTCATCGAAATCGGCCTACAAACAAAAAAGTTGACTGCCATTATGGATTTTTCAATATTTTCAACATTGCGTTGCTATTTTCTCGTTAAATTAGTTCCAAAAACCGTGTTTTATGGTAATCGGCCCACAAACAAAAAAGTTGCCCGCCACCTTCGATTTTTTTTATCATTGCATGTTGTTTTCTTGCCAAAATAGTTCCAAAAACCGAGTTTCATTTTAATCGGCCCTTAGGCGACGGCTACACGTCGTGGTAAATATCGTGATCCAACGCCATAGAGCAAATTTTAACCATGGAAAGTAAAATATTGAATATTCCATACAAACTACTTTCAATGGTTAAAATTTACTCTATGGCGTTGGATCACGGTAAATACCACGCGTCTAGCCGGCGCCATAAACAAATTGGCCGCCATCTTGGATTATATGTTCTTAGCATAAACTTAATATAGCGAAAAATTTTCGAAGTCTATGGTTCTTAGTAGGTAAGGTAACTCGACGTATAGATATCCCGAAACATTTTAAGTAGTCGCATTAGTTAAAAGATACCCTGGAACCGGAAAAAAACAGCCGCTATGCGTATCGGAATAACCGCAAGCATTATACTGCAGCCCTGTTACGTAAATAAGTAAGCGGCTTCATTATAATGAACCGCGCTATTTATAAATAGCTCGGTTACTTACGTCGTCGTACTGCGCATTTAACGTATTTGGGGTTGCCATCACATTAAATTATGTTGTTTGGTGGTCATTAGCTACTTTATAAGTTTATTTAGCGTATTTGTGTTTGCTCTGTTTTTACAACCAAGTGGGCAACCACTTAAGTTGACTAAAAATATAAGCGAAACTAAATAATTCTGTTTCTGGCTCCAGGGGGGGCTCGGGGGGCTTGAGGGGGCTTGAGGGGGCTCGAGGGGGGCTCTGGGGGGCTCGAGGGGGGCTCGGGGGGGGGGGGCTCGAGGGCGGCTTATTGAGTTTGGAACCGAACCTGCTTTACTCCTGTAGGTCCCGGGTTAGGTTAGAAATTTAAGGTGAGCGCGTAGCGCAGCGGAGCGTGAGCCTTAAATTTTGAGGTTATTTTTTTATAACAGACAACAGAAATAAACTTATTTTACACATTGCCGGTGGACTACCAGGCATTGTATACAATGCCTAGGCATTGTATACAATGCCGGAGAATACACATTGCCGGTAACACATATATTTTACTATGAAAACCGATGTTATCTGACGGCGTGTTAACGCGTGGCGTCAGACAAATGTGCCCACACCTTAAGTCTGATGTGCTGCTTGTTGTCCATTATAATAATATCATTTAAGTATTGTTTTGTAAGATTATATCCAAAAAAATATGCTATTGTGCTAAACGACAAAATAATATGCTAGACAGCAAGAAAATCTACCTTGAGCATATATTATGCTGTTACCTAAAGCAACCCAATAAAACTTTGTGTTAATTATAATCGATGATATTGAAAGAAAGCTGTAAGTTTATACAATAATCAAAATGAAAGAGGGAGTTGCTTCCTTTTACACCAACGTACCGCAGTATTGCCGTGGCGTTAGTATCAAATCAATGAAATAAAATATCTACAATACTAATTATTAGTAATAATATGTTAATGGTCATTCGAATTATTCGAATGATTGAGATAATCGAATGATCGTTCATAATCGCGCATCGGTAGCATCTGGCAACACCGGATCTCACTCTTGCTTGCCAAAAGGTCGCGTCGTTCGTCTTCGTCGTAGCAGCGATGAATTTTGAACAAGAGATTTGTGAAGCTGGTTTACAAGATTTACTCCCAATCCTTCAAGGTAAATGTCTCGGTTTTATTTAGTCATGATTTTTTGTTTTATTTAGACATTGAAATGTATGTATTTAGATTATAAATTTTTGTTAGATCTGTCGTACTCGCACTGAAATATGTATGTTGCGTCATACATAAATTAACTCTTCGTTTTCACCAAGAAACAGGTATTAGTTTTCTGAGATTATCTAAGCTAGTTTTATGCAAAACTTGTAGAATTCTCGTTTGTAAACCAAAGATTTAAATCGTCCGTCCGTAAACATAACAACGCATCACGCATGCGTGCGCCATCAGCGCCATTGCACGCACGCGCACTTGCTTTTTCCAAGACCTATTTGGATCATGTAAACGAGCAAACCAAGTGAACTTTGACGTCGCCGTATAGGTACAATACAAAAAGCTACTTTGTCCAAGTTTCTTGGTCCAAGTTTACTTGGATCGTGTCAGCGGGTATCCAAGTATACTTTGATCAAAGTTTTTTCACCCACAAACAACAGACATACGTATTTTACAAGTAGGTATTTGTTTGTTTTATTGAAAAAATCTGTATAATACTAATTACAAACAAGTTTAAAACCTTTTCTTGTTGAAAACTAGGAGACCGCCCCGACTGAACGCATGTAGGTAATTACAAGTAGGTAGGCACCTACATAACTAGTTTTGTACATATTTGTTTTATTATTTGTATTTTTCAGACAATCTTATAACAACACTGGAAACAGCCATTTTGTTAACCGACGTGGATTTGAGAGAATTGTTTCCCCAACTTGGCCCCAGAAGAAAACTAAACAATTTCCTATTAGAACATAAAAAAGTGACCGGTGTCAATGTACGTACCTACTTGTTTATTGTACATCTTGTATTTAGTTAATAAAAATGTTTTCTTTTTTTTCCCTTGGACCGATGCTGTATACTTTGTAATAAAGTTTTTTATTTATTTTTCTAGGACCTTGAAATTAACAACTCTACTGAAAACGCTGAACATGATGATAGGACACTGGACACTGATGATGATGATGATAATGCAAAAATATCTGCAAATTGTACTTCTACTGCAGCTAATAACACTGTGAGTTACTCATAATCATAACATTAGGTACTCAGTTTGATAACATAACGTACTTAAAAATTTGTCAAATTGTAGCCACCATTTAACATGTTTCTCTTCGAAAGATTTTTCTGTTCCAATAGATTTTCTCTTGATGGGCAAAAATTTTTCAGTCATTGTAGTTACAAGTTTACAAGATTGTAGAATTGTAATACAATTCTGACAAGCGGCCTCACCCTTTTTTGGTGCTCACTCAAATTTTTATTTTGTAGCTGAATTTGTTAGGTACTTTATGTTTGTGATATGGACCAAAAGCATTGTTTACACAAGGCCATCACTGGCTTGAATAATTGTTTAGACAAGGCCAATACCAAGCCATCGCTGTGACTGGCAGCCAGCGATGGCCTCGTGCAAACCTTACTTAAGATAAAATTGCCCGTCATTAAGATAGGACCGGGTACCTATGTATGTATGTTTGTAATAATTCTAAGATTAAATTTTTTTGTTTCAGGTATTGAAACTATTAAATGTAATGTTATTTTCTTTTAGTAGCTTGTATGAGTATTTAGAAGGCACAAGTCAAAGTTAGTGTGCTAGTAGAGTTTAGGTATATTGTTTAACCAGCAAAATGTAAGTACATCCGTATGTATAGTATTAATTTAGTACATTATTAAAACCAGTATTATTACAACCCGTATAGTTATGCAGGTCACACACCATCAATTCGATCCTCCATTTGGCATGATACTGCCGATTGGATCCAATCGAATTGACCGTGTGTCAGCGGTGGATCGGCTTCGGTTGGACAGATCGAATTGACGGAACAATCAAAATTCAATCCTTTTGGCTGGATCATGCCGATTGGATCATGCTGATTGGACCGTGTATGTCAGTGGGCGATCGATCGTATGATTTTCTTAACCGACTTCAAAATAGAAGGAGGTTCTAAATTAGATTGAATATATTTGTTTTATCATTGTTTGCGGGTATCTTCGACATTTGTAGACCGATTTTGATGTTTCTTTTTCTTTATTTTTTATTTTTAACCGATTTAAAAAGTAGGTTCTCAGTTTGACCAGTATATCCACGATTATCTCACGATTGGCTGAACTGATTTTAATGCGGTTTCTATAAAAGTATTTGTTGCATTAAGGAGGTTTTAGTATTTTAACCGACCTTAAGAAAGAAGGTTCTCAATTTGATTGTATTTTTTTTTTCTCGTTGTTCGTGCCTGTCTTAGATATTTAAAGACCGGTTTTGATGATTATTTTTTTCTTTCTAACCGACTTCAAAAAAGGAGGAGGTTATCAAGTCGACTTTGTATGTTTTTTACCCACGACGGACGGAACGGAACGGAGACGGTATATGCGTTTGGGGTTAGGCTGGCCCCAGACCTACCGGTTTCATTTCTTTGCTTTGCTGTTCTACCATGGACCGCCGGCCAAGAGGCTCATTTTCAATTTATCGCATATTTTGACCAGACCACATTGGCAAGATAGCCATTAGTTTGGTGTTATCAAATATCGTCATCTGGGTTGCAATGCGAAGTTTTAGTTTAAAAAAAAACTGCTGTTTCATACAAAAATTAATAACAAAATTATCAAAATGTATGAAACAGCTCATTTTTTTTCTCGATTTCAGATTTGGTCCCATAGTAAAAGTTGTTCAGTTTATGGTCCCTATCTACCATATTCAGCTTTATAAGGCTTTACCAAACATCTTGTATAAATAAGCGATCGATTTATTTTTAACGATTGGAGTCCATGTTCAGGGTGGCATATCTCCTAAAAGCTTCCTACTTCGCAATCCAGGCGATGTTATTTGATAACACCAAGCTAATGGCTATCTTGCCAATTTGGTCTAGTCCCAAAATGCGATAGATTGAAAACTACCCTGGCTGGCCGGCGGTCTTTCAAGCAAGGTAGAACAGCAATGCAAAGAAATGAAACCGGTAGGTCTGGGGCCAGCCTTAGAGGCATTGGCGGATCCAGGGGGGGGGGCATGGGGGCCATGGCCCCCCCACGAGGTTGGTTACCTTTGCGGATTGCATTGAATTTTAGGCTGAATAATGGAGCTCTCGTGTTATCCTGCTGACTATCGCTCGAATTCGGAACAGTTATTATTACGTTAAAATTTATTTATTGAGATATTATTAAAATTATTATTTTCCGTTTACTTAATTAAAGGCTGTGTGCTTTGTAGGTTATCGGCAATGATTCTCAGATAGGTGTTTTGGTATTAAGCCGCTAGAGGGCGCTGCAGTTATCATTTTCCTATTTATCTTCAGAGCGATTTGACTGATTAAGATGCGGTTTTCTGTAATAGAAATAGGTTTGTAGTGTGTCGGCGATGGCTTTTAGTTTTATGGTGTTGAACCGCTAGGGGGCGCTGCAGTTATCATTTTCCCATTTATCTCCAGAGCGATTTGACCGATTTAGATGCGGTTTTCTGTAATAGGTTTGTAGTGTGTCGGCGATGGTTCTTGGTGTTATGGTGTATAGCCGCTAGAGGGTGGCAGTAATAATTTTCGATACGGTTTGACTGATTTAGATGCGAGTTTTAGGGTACTTTGATAATCCCTGGACCTACTGGGATAATTACGATGCGGTTTTTTACATTCAAAAGGTTTCATTTCAGAGCAGGTTCTTAGACATGTTTCATGGTGGTAGACCACCAGGGGGCGCTGCAGCAACCAGATAAGTCATGTTTGTCTATTACCATTTTCCTCGGAAACTACTGAGCCGATTACGATGCGGTTTTTTGCATTCAAAAGGTTTCATTTCAGAGCAGGTTCTTAGACATGTTATATTGTGGTAGATCACCAGGGGGCGCTGCAGTAGCCAGATAAGTCGCACTTTAAAAGTTCTCAAAAACTACGCAACTGATTTCGATGCGGTTTACTTCTGTAATGGGTTTGTAGGTTATCGGCAATGATTCTCAGATAGGTGTTTTGGTATTAAGCCGCTAGAGGGCGCTGCAGTTATCATTTTCCCATTTATCTCCAGAGCGATTTGACCGATTTAGATGCGGTTTTCTGT
The DNA here is from genome assembly GCA_928269145.1 of Agriphila tristella. Taxonomy (NCBI): domain Eukaryota; kingdom Metazoa; phylum Arthropoda; class Insecta; order Lepidoptera; family Crambidae; genus Agriphila; species Agriphila tristella. Next base: position 39,606,546 of record OV743431.1, read on the forward strand.
AACAGGTTTGTAGTGCGTCGGCGATGGTTCTTGGTGTTATGGTGTATCGCCGCTAGAGGGCGGCAGTAATCATTTTCCGTACGGTTTGACTGATTTAGATGCGATTTTTAGGGTACTTTGATAATCCCTGAAACTACTGGGCCGATTTCGATGCGGTTTTCTGTAATAGGTTTGTAGGCTATCAGCGATATTTCTTAGATAGATGTTACGATGTTTAACCGCTAGGAAGCGCTTTAGTTATCTGTTCCCATTCATCCCGAGAACGGTTTGAATGATTTGATCAGAGCATTAAAATTATAGGTTTCTTAGTCTTTCTAACTCTTGCAACGCTACGTTTTCTTTAAACCTTTTTCTTTATTTTATCTTAATAACCAATTAAAAAAAAGTAGCTTCTCAGTTTGACCTGTATCTGCGATTATCTCACGTTTGGCTAAACTGATTTTAACGCGGTTTTCAGAAAAGTATTTGTTGCATTTGAGAGAAGGTTTTAAGTATTTTAACCGACTTCAAAAAAGGAGGTTCTCAGTTTGACCTGTATAATATGTATGTTTGTCCGCGATTACCTCGTGTATGGCCTGCATTACTAAGTAGTATACTGGGTGATCCAGATAGTGTCGTCCAAGATTTTTTTTAGATTATTCACACCTGGGTGCATCTAAAAATACCCTATGTATGTTCCGCGATTTTTCTTAGTTTAGAAGTTATGATTTTTTAAATGTGTTTTTGCGAATTTTCTACCGGACGGACCAAAAAAATTCATAACTCCTTTCATATTAATTTTTTTTGGGTTTTATTTTTGCAACATAATTGTCTTAAAACACTCTTCGACACATAAAATAATCAATTACATAACATCCAGATAAGTTCCTGAAAAAAGGGTCGAAAGTGAAAAAAATTTGGTTTTACTTTAGGCGAGTCTGACTCGCACTTGGCCGGTTTTTGTTTTATTTGCTAAGCTAAGAAGCCACTTAAGTTTTTAAAATCAGTTTGAATTGATGAAATATCCATTTTGTATTTTTAAAAGAATTGTTAAAATGTTACTTCGTCGAAGTAAAACCAAAAATTTTCACTTACGACCCTTTTTTCAGGAACTTATCTAGATGTCGTGTAGTTGATTATTTTACGTATGGAAGAATGTTTCAAGACAAATATGCTGCAAAAGGAAAATTCAAAAAGTTCTTAATATAAAAGGAGTTATGAATTTTTTTGTTCAGTCCGGTAGAAAATTCGCAAAAACATTTAAAAAATCATTACTTCGAAACTACGAAAAATCGCAGAACATACATAGGGTATTTTCGGACCTTTGTTCGCAAATACACCCAGGTGTGAGTAATCTAAAAAAAAATCTTTGACGTCACTGTCTGGACCACCCTGTATATTTAGTATTCAATAGTATTCAGTATTTATCATTAGCTAGCTTAACTCAATAACTGCGCGGCATTTAACCGACATTAAAAAGGAGGACGTTCTCAATTCGTCGGAATCAGTTGGAGTGTTGCCTTTGGGGCGCTATGGGAAAAAAAGACTTAGTTTTTTTTTTAATCGGTGACCGATGACTGTTTTTGGTCTTATTCGATTTAGGGCATATATAGGAACATGTTTAAACTTGTAAACTGTTTTTGTTAAATGCATATTCAGTGAGTTGTATCAATTTTCGATCATTGTCCCCATCAATTTATGTCATGGCATAAGAATAAAATTAAATAAACTTTTTATTCTTATGGTCATGGGCATGACTTATCCCCGACTTGTGAGTCGGGGATACGTCATATTTCATTATTAATTATTAAAAAAAGTAAAAAAATCTTTATAGTTAAAATTACTCGAAAAATATACATTTTACGAAAAAAGTGTAAAAAGCCTAAATTGTTTCTACGGGTATCATTAATTGAATAAGAGCAAAAAAAGGAGGTATCATCGGCCCTCAGGACGACTTTGTCATTTTCTTAAACTTGACAGTTTCCAAACTTGTCTCATTATTAACTCGGCTCTTTCTAAGTTGATCTCTTTCTTAAACTTGACACTTTCCTAACTCGTCTTATTTTTAACTTGGCTCTTTCTTAGTTGGTCTCTTTTGTAATATTGACACTTTCCTAACTCGTCTTATTTTTAACTCGGCTCTTTCTACAATTTTCTAACTCGGCTCATTCTTAACTCGACTCTGTCTCTTTCGCTGTTTTTCCTCTCTTCTTAGCCGTGGTCCACCGGATCATTTCACCTAGGTGAACTACGGACCATTATTTACAAAATAATGTTTTGATATAAAACAAAATAAATAAAATTCAGTCAAAAGTACCAGGGCAACATAACTTAAAAGGAGTTATTTCGATTTATATTTTTGATAGATTAAAGAGCTAAAAGAAATCTTCGCGGCATGAAATCAAAATAACTCCTCGTAAGTTATGTTGCCCTGGTACTTTTCGTGTATTCTGAATATAACATTTCGCATGCCCTACCCTACCTACCTTATGGTACTGGTAGTGGATCGAACTTCGTTCGCAAACTTTGTGGACAAACAAACAAACAACCAATCAAACAAACTAACAAACGAGAAAGCAACCTAATAAAAACGTGTTAAAATGACGAAGTCATCCAGACAAGTTTAAGAAAGAAACCAAATTAGAAAAAGCCTAGTTAAAAATAAGACAAGATAGGAAAGTGTCAAGTTTAAGAAAATTACGAAGTCGTCCGGAAGGATCATCGGTCATCGAAAAAATATTTTTTTACAATTCTAATATTTTTTGGGTTATATTACTGCTTACAGAGCCCCGAATGCTATACTCCGACTGGACCATTTACTCATTAATTTATTAATTTGTTCAATAACTTTAAAAAGTTGGTATTAATAGTGTTTGTGTTTAACATCATACAGGATAGTTTAGACGGCAGAGCAATACTCAAAGAGGGAAAAGGAGGCTTACTGACGGAGGGTTCCCGACGGAAATTGAGCCAGCTGCTAATACACCACAAACTAGAGAAAAATTGTGCAAAGAAAATTTCCAGTGAAGAATTTTATAAATTAGCTACCGAATATGTGGAAATATTCCACAAGGAACGCGTTGTGGTGTATTATTCTGCATATTTATCAGCTACAAATAAATTAGCTAAAAAAAATGCGTCCGGAAAGCTGTACGAAAGCTATATAGCTCGAAGGAGAAAGTTGCGAGAAGGCGGACAGTTGCCGGGAACTAGCCGTTCATCCTCAAAGTCGTCCAGATCATCGCTCAGATCCACGCCAACTATTACAGATGATGACATTTATAGCCTGGAATCTCTGGAAAGTGGTAAGCAAATAATCGCTAGTCACTTTTTTGTGATTTAAATGTGCCACGGGCGACTGTACGTACTATGATGCCCTTCTTCTAATTAACTTATCCCACCATACACATATAAATGAATTACAGGTATTGTACATGAAGAATCGTTACTATGGCTGAAAAACAATGTCGATCCATGGAAGTCTGTTGAAGAAAAGTGGGCAGAAACTGCAGATCACCGCCTAAATCGCATCCAATGTGGAAAAGGTGATATAGCGGATTACTTCAAGGATTTCCCAGCCTTAAAACAATCACAAGGCTATACCTTGGTAAGCATAATTATACCGTAGCCTTATTTTTTTACATAATCCTTCTGGTTTTTCTATAAAAACGTACGCAATGATATGATTATAAATGACAAAAGTTTGTTTATTTCTTATAAGACAAGTGTCTGAATTACAAAGGCACTAAAAGAGTCAAACGAACAACCCAAGCTCTGGACGTAGCGATCCAGACCTTTCTAACCAGTGGAAATAACATAGCGTACATTTATTGTATTCTTTTTTTCAGCTAATGAACGATTTCAGTCAACTGTATCCGGGAAAGGAAAATAAATTATTTTCCTCTATCACCCTCAAAAATGAAGAAATTATAAAATATGCTTCATTAAAATTACGAAAAATTAGGGACCAAGATACGAGATCAAAAATAGCAAATATAATTGCACTGATTGACGGTAAGAAGTTTTGCTCAAATATTAGTTCTTATTCATCATATCAGCCACACGACACCCACTGCTGGGTATAGGCCTCCCCTAAGGATCTTAGTTCTTATTATTAACCTTTAACTAATCTGGGTCTGGTTCATCACATTCTAAATTTGAAATACAGTGCGGAAATGAAATTCAATACTTACTTCGTGCGGGAAGTATTTCAAACCATCCTCGACAATGCAATCGCTAGCTACCCGTTCTTGGATGTAATGTACTATTTCTTTAAAAACATCATGAGAACTACAGTCATGAAATACAAGGATCTCAGATCAGAGACTCCACGACCATATTAGTGTATTGAAAAAATGACGTCCATAGTTGAAGGCTAAAACCTTCATAAAATTAAGTCTCAAAAATTAACCGAAACTTTTTTTTCTTTGAATACAGAAGATGAACCAGAGACATCTAGCAATGTTGCTTTGATGTTGCTGGCTTATGTCATCAACATTTCACCTGCACGGAAAATAAAAGGAAAGCCAGCGTGGAAGCCATCTAGAGCAGAGGTCTGCGACGGCTATATAACGCAAGCTGCTTCTGAAGCCGACGTTACCAACAAGATCATTCAAAAAAAGGAGAACCTGCAGAGGCTAGGCCGCACAGTTCAACCCTACGTTATTTTTGTTGGCCCTACCGTTACTGAGGTAAAAGTAGCATATGTAGTAATAAATGACACATTTTATAGTTTCAACAAATTAGTAACAGCAGTAGACTGTGCATTTAAAATATTTCAATCGATAGGAGCTTGTTACCCGGAAGAAGCTGGAGACATATGGCTTTTTATTCAATTGGGTTTCTACGATATTAAAACTAAATTTGACAGGCCCACGCAGGCTGTGAATACTCTTTTAACTGATCTAGAGTTAATACTTTAAAAATGTTTACCTGTTACTATTGCAAAAAAGCCAGTGCGTCTCCGAATTTACTTATTACTCATGTGCGAACTTTCTGTAAATTAACGGTAGGATTTTCGGGATTTCGGTGTGGTGAACAAGGGTGTTATCGTCATTATATTTCCTCTGCATCTTTCAAAAAGCACTTAGTTAGAGACCACCAGTCATTATTGTCAACCTTGCGTCATCCAAATAGTAACAAACCGATCGATACAGATACAGAAGCCAATATCTCAAATTTACCTTCAACGTCAAGCAAAGAAACTTACAAAACAGCAAATACGATGGAATCTCTACCAACTCAAAGAGATGAAACCTCTCTTGGTCACCATGCTGCATGTTTTGTCTCCACTCTATATGCTAACCCGATAATACCGCGTAAAGCCGTACAAGTTCTTGTAGAAAATCTTCAATTATTTCATTCTAAATCACAATGCATTATAGAGCGACAGTTGAATGATATGGTACCACCAGATCAAAATAATGTTCATGTTAAAAATGCTTTCAAAAAAATATTTAGCGCGTTCAGCGATGCTTTTGAGAATTTAGATTCGGAACACAAACGTTTAAAATATTTTAATAAAATAGGAACTTATTCTGAGCCCCTTGAAGTGGTTGTGGGTCAACGTAACGAGGCTAAAAAAACAGCGGCTGGTTCATTATTAGTACAAGTAAATTGTACAATGCAGGTGATTCCGTTAAAAGAAAATTTAAAACGAATTTTTTCATCAAAAAATTTCATGAAGGACACTCTTGAATATTTGGACATAGTACAAAATGACTCTTTCGGTATTGAGAATATTGTTCAGGGTTCAGTATGGAAAAAAATGACAGAAAGTTCTGTAGAGCATGATGCAATGATTTTACCATTAATAATCTACTTTGACGATTTTGAAATAGGCAATCCCTTAGGAAGCCACGCTGGGGTTCATAAACTTGGAGCTATTTATGCTTCAGTACCATGTCTTCCACCTCACTACGTGTCGCTTTTGCAAAATATTTTATTATTGGCTCTTTTTCACTCATCAGACAGAACAAGCTTTGGAAACAACATAATTTTTCAAAAAGTTTTTGATGTTCTTAATGATTTAAAGATCAATGGTATTCATGTTGAAACTGATGTGTACACCGGCAAAATAAAGTTTTATGTTGCAGCTGTGACCGGAGATAATTTAGGATTGAATGCTATGTTAGGTTTTGTTGAAAGTTTTTCTGCAAATCGGCCATGTAGAATTTGTACTGCTAATAAAGAACAAATAAAAACACTGCTTTATGAAGATGACACGTTGTTGAGAAACAATGTCAATTATGAAAATGATTTACATTTAAATGACATTTATATGACTGGTCTTAAAGAAAAATGCTCGTGGCTTGCTTTAGATGGGTTTGACTTATTTCAAAACGTCGCCGTAGATGTTTTACATGACTATCTCGAGGGTGCTTGTCGATATGTAATGTCATTTGTGATACAAAATCTAGTATGCACTCAGACTCTAATTTCTTTTGACAGTTTGAAATCAAGAATACGATATTTTAATTATGGACCTGATTCTGCTTCGACACCATGCAATTCTGTAGCAAAAGAAGGCTCAACATTAAAATTAAAATGTTCGGCTTCTGAAATGCTTACTCTTGTTCGATATTTTGGACTAATTGTCGGACATAATGTCCCAGATGAAAACGAAGTTTGGTTCTTATACATCAAATTAAGACAATTGTTGGATAAACTTTTGAGTCATAGAGTCCATGAAAACACTATTGATCAAGTAAAATTTTCAGTAGCTGAATTAAACGAGCTCTATCGTCAATTTGCTGAAACAGACTTAAAGCCAAAGTTTCATTTTCTTACACATTATCCAGAAATGTTAAAAAAATTTGGCCCACTTACCCAAATCTGGACGATGAGGTTTGAAGCCAAGCATCGTATATCAAAATTTGTGGCCAGAGCATCGCACAACAGAGTAAATGTTTGTAAAACAATAGCTATTAAGCATCAATTAATTTTAAACGATACTTTTCTTAAAAATGAAACTTTTAAGACGATCTCTTATGGCAAAAAGGCAAATATGACAGAAGCGCAAATTGAAAATGTAAGACTAAACTTTCATTCTCGAGGTATAATCGATAATAATTGTTGGTACTCATTATCGTGGGTGAAACTGTATGGTGTCCGATTTGAGCTGTCGTCAATTATAATTCTAGATATTTCAGAATCTTCAGGCTTACCAAAGTTTGGTGAAATAAAAAATATTTATTTACTTGACAATGATGAAGTTATATTTGAGTCTGTTTCATTAGAGTGTATAGATTTTAATCAGCATTACTATGCGTATCAAGTGCAGAGAACCAACGATTACCAATTACATAATTATAATACCCTTGTTTCACCTGTACCGGCTACAATTACTATAATGTCAAATTTAAAACTTTATGTCACTGTTCGATGGACTTTAGAATAACAACGAACCATTACACATCACATACGACATACGTACCCTTGGGTTTCGTACACTTACGTACACTTCCCATCATATTAGCACCAACAGTCTTTGTTTATTTTTCTCTCATCACACACTTACATGCATATGTAGTCTAACCCCGAAGTCCCGGCGCTCCTAGGTTTGCCTAGTCAGACCTCAGGTTTGACAAGAAGCCTTATCCTTAGTTCGCAAAATATTACATTCGCAAAATATTATACTTTGTACAATCACAGTCAAAGTAGTTTCTGCTTCTGCAAATGCCAGATTTTAGTAGATATGGAGAAATATTATTTTCAATCACTTTTTTATTTTTTTATATATATTTTATGTATATGTTACGGCTAATACCCGAAGTGCGGCTAAAACTAGGTGTAGCCGCTAGCTGTTGGCTAAAACTAGGTGTAGCCGATTTGCTCGCGGCTAATACTAGGTGTAGCCGGCTAAAACTAGGTGCAGCATGGGATATAAAGAAAGTTTTTTCTGTTGTCTGTTAAAAAAAATAACCTCGAAATTTAAGGCTCACGCTACGCTGCGCTTCGCGCTCGCCTTAAATTTCTAACCTAACCCGGGACCTACAGGAGTAAAGCAGATCGGTTACACCTAGTTTTAGCCAACAGCTATCGGCTACACCTAGTTTTAGCCGGCTAGAACTAGGTTTAGCCGCACTTCGGGTATTAGCCGTAACATATATAAGGGAACGTACCCATACTACGTGACTCGTTAAGGGGGGGGGTCTTTAAAATACCACGCTTGGTCACGGGGGGGGGGAAGGGGCCTATGCTTTGTCACGTTTTTTCATCTTGATACATTTTTTCACTTGTCAATTGTATGTAAAAATAAAGTACACACTCTTGGTATTTGTGGCAAGCGCCTTACTAATAAAAAGACAAAAATGAGCAAAATTTTTGTAGCTTTCTGTTAAAAATAAGGTAAAACCATTATCTATGAAATAGTACGTGAAAACCAAGGGGGAGGAGGGGGTCTTGGAATATACTACGGGTGGTCACTAAGGGGGGGGGGAGGGGGCTCAAAAATTGTAAAATGGGTCACGTAGTATGGGTACGTTCCCTAAATTATATATTTTTATTTGTATGTCACCAAAGTACTAGGATCACATAAATATGGCGAATGTTTATTTCTACAATCTTCAATCACTTTTCGTTTTTTTTCTTTTTTCCGTAATGCATCAACTTCTATAATTTTCTTCCCTTCCTCACTTTTTTTTTCCTTTGTAATACGTCACCAAAGTACCAGGACCACATAAATATGGAAAAGGTTAAATTCTATATTTTATTTTAACACATAATTTAAAAATATCAAAATGTTATTTACAGAACTTAACCCATGCCATATTTATATGATTCTGGTACTTTGGTGACGTATTAGGAAGTAAAGAAATTAAACAAAAACACTTAGGTACCTACTCTATTTTGTTTGTGTTTGATTGTATTTATAATATTTTGAGAATATAATATTTTGCGAATGTAATATTTTGCGAACAAAGGAGACCAACTTGGTTAGTCAAACGCCGAAACTCAATACGATCAAATCGGGGTTTGATCAGGACCTAAATTAGGGACAGAATGAGTTATATGTATAAAAAATACGTTCTATAGAGAGAAAATTTAACTAAATCAGCAATCTTCCGGTGAAACAAAAATTTCTGTTGTCTGTTAAAAAAACTAAATATGTATGAAAAACATCTTTCAATTCCGATGTTACATTTAGTCAAAACTGCCTTACTCCTGCAGGTCAGGTCACGTGGTCCTGCATGCAGGTTGGAAATTTCGCAGAGCGTAGCGATCGTCTTAAATTTCGTGGTTATTTTTATAACAGACAACAGAAAGCTTTGTTTCACTGGAAGATTGTTAACTTAATTTAATTTTCACTCTAAAGAATGTGTCTTTCATACATTTAAATACAAAAAAACAAACTCTGTACCTAATTTAAGTCTGACTGGCCAAACCCTGATTTGATCAAATTGCGTTTCGACGTTTGACTTTCTAAGTTAGTCTCTCCTAGGTTTGGACATAAATGCGTTAGGCAAAGGTCGAAAAACGCTATTAGTTTTGGACTTTGACTAAGCCTTCTTGTCAAACCTGAGGTTTGACTAGGCAAACCTAAGAGCGCCGGGACTTCGGGGTTTGACTATAATACATACAACACGTGCAAAAATTCACAAACACACCCACCTGTGTGGATCTGTTGCCCGCAGGTGATACAGTATACACATCTTACTTACCCGTAACTTACCGTTTTACAAAAGCGTGAATACGGGCCCACCACCAATTTGTTTCTTTAACTTAACTTCAGATTAAACATCAGTACTGAGTTTCATTTGTTGTTTGTATTATTTCATCGTATTGTGTCATTTATGCTTTTAAAATCAGTCAAATTTCTTAAAAGTAGAAATATCGAAACTCGGTACTGATGTTTAACCTTCACCTAGGCCCTGGGGTAGGGGAGCACCGCCCCTACTGCCAAAAGGTGGCTCTCGGATCGCTACCGAAACGGGGCGATCTCCACATTTTATATATTTTTTTTGTAGAATACCGGTTATATCAGTATAAAGTCGGGCCTTGCGACATAGGTTCCGCAACTAGATAGGTTTATGCGTTCGTACATACTCGTTCACATGAACGAGCTTTAAGTTAAGTTTACCGTAGGCCTAGACGCATTGGTTTCCAGCGACGACCACGCGGACTCCATTGACGCCAAGGTACCCTTACTAGTGATTCTTTGGTCGGGAATCCTAGGTTGCTCTGACTTTCCCACCTCCGGCTCGCGCTACAAATAACTGAGATCTGAGACATTGTTAATGTTGATAATGGACTGTCTATTGTTGTACCTAATTAATCACACACTTACATGCATATGTAGTCAAGCCCCGAAGTCCCGGCACTCCTAGGTTTGCCTAGTCAAACCTTAGGTTTGACCAGAAACCTTATTAGTCAAAGTCCAAAACTAAAGCGTGTTTCGGCCATTGGCAAAAAAAATATGAATAATCCTAGGGGAGACCAACTAGGATAGTCAAACGCCGAAACTCAATACGATCAAATCGGGGTTTGACCAGTCAGACTTAAATTAGGGACAGAATGGGTTATATGTATAAAAAATACGTTCTTTAGACTGAAAATTTAACTAAATCAACAATCTTCCGGTGAAACAAAAATTTCTGTTGTCTGTTAAAAAAACTAAATATGTATGAAAAAAATCATTCATTTCCGATGTTACATTTAATCAAAACTGTCTTACTCCTGCAGGTCAGGTCACGTGGTCCTGCATGCAGGTTGGAAATTTCGCAGAGCGGAGCGATCGTCTTAAATTTCGTGGTTATTTTTTTAACAGACAACAGAAATCATTGTTTCACAGGAAGATTGTTAATTTAATTAAATTTTCACTCTAAAGAATGTATCTTTCATACATTTAAATACAAAAAAAACAAACTCTGTACCTAATTTAAGTCTGACTGGCCAAACCCTGACTTGATCAAATTGCGTTTCGGCGTTTGACTTTCTAAGTTAGTCTCTCCTAGGTTTGGACATAAATGCGTTAGGCAAAGGTCGAAACACGCTATTAGTTTTGGACTTTGAAAGCCTTCTTGTCGAACCTGAGTTTTGACTAGGCAAACCTAAGAGCGCCGGGACTTCGGGGTTTGACTATAACACATACAACACGTGCAAAAATTCACAAACACACCCACCTGTGTGGATCTGTTGCCCGCAGGTGATACAGTATACACATCTTACTTACCCGTAACTTACCGTTTTACAAAAGCGTGAATACGGGCCCACCACCAATTTGTTTCTTTAACTTAACTTCAGGTTAAACATCAGTACTGAGTTTCATTTGTTGTTTGTATTCTTTCATCGTATTGTGTCATTTATGCTTTTAAAATCAGTCAAATTTCTTAAAAGTAGAAATATCGAAACTCGGTACTGATGTTTAACCTTCACCTAGGCCCTGGGGTAGGGGAGCACCGCCCCTACTGCCAAAAGGTGGCTCTCGGATCGCTACCGAAACGGGGCGATCCCCACATTTTTTTTTGTAAAATACCGGTTATATCAGTATAAAGTCGGGCCTTGCGACATAGGTTCCGCAACTACATAGTTAGGTTTATGCGTAAGTATAAGCGTTCGTATGCGAACGAGCTTTAAGTTAGGTTACACTCAGACGAAATCTATATAAGATAGGATTTCTACTGACGCCCTTATTTTTGATAAATATCTAATCGCCAATCCTCTCGTCCTTCCCGTATTACGTATTGTAAAGGCCTACTCAAACCTGACCGGTATCTTGTACCAGTGGCGGGGCTCCGTCGCAGAATGTCCTTTTCGCAAAATGTCCCCTGGTCGCAGATTGTCCCTTTCGCAAAATATTTCTTTCGCAAAATGTCCCATTCGCAAATCGTCTCTCGCAAAATGTCCCTTTCGCAGAATATCCCTTTCGCAGAATGTCCCTCTTGTAGCTAAAATATCATATCACACTCTCGCCAAATTGCCATTTTGTTCAAAATTTTCTATGAAAATGAAAAAATGAAAGTCAAATATGTAGGTCATTATGTATATTATTAATCATATAAAACTAGTAAATATGTTCATTATGTTTAAAAAAAACAGGTTTTCTAAGTAAATACGCATATCTTTAATTCAACTTATCTTACAATAAAATTCGTCACACATTAAAACATATTTTTACTTTAAACACTAGGTACATGTAATTGCAACCATACAAGATTTATTCGCAATATTCGCTGACAGAAACAATAAAAAATATTTTCATAAGTACCTTCCTATCTGATGATTATTACAATTTAGTGTTGTCAGTAGCTTAAAAATTCTCCCAAGCAGTTAGTATATTTTTGACTTTCATAGAACATTTCGAACAAAATGGAAATTTGGTACGAGTGATATTTATTTGATACCAAGGGGACATTCTGCGAAAGGGACGTTTTGCGTAAGGGACATTTTGCGAAAGGGACATTCTGCGACGAAAGGGATGGCGGTAGTGGTATACCCGACCGATATCCCGACCGGTATTTTGTATGGCATTACCGGCAGCAGTTGCGGAACACCTTTGAACAGCGCGTTACCGCCACCGGTATCGCCACCGGTACAGGATACCCTGTCAGATTTAAGTAGGCCTTAAAATCTTGCAATGGTGGATGCCTGTCAACAACCGACAGACAGTGAAATTCATCGTTCATAGTTGACGACCATGTAATTCTAGAATAGTATGATTAATTAAGCTTGTTGTGGTTTGTTATGTCTCAGTTTTACGATTGAAAATAAATAATATGAAGCTTTTATTATGTTTAGCGAATACGCCAAGTTGACGACTATGTAATTTTAAAATAGTATAATCAATTAAGCTTGTGTTTTTTTTGTATGTCTCAATTTCACGATTGAAAATAAATAATATGAATCTTTTATGTCTTTTTCCTTTTAAGCATTTAAAGCTATAAAACTTGTACAGGGTTTGAGAACGGAATTTCTTCTGTTAATAACCTTGTAAAAGTTAAAAAATAAAAAATGTTGTATCATGGCTGACTAAATGTATATGTATCGTGAAGTATGATTTTATCTAAATTACCAATTATTATATGCTTTTCGCTTACAGGTCTGGACTTTGGTGCTATATCGGTGCAGCTGTTAAGTTTGCTATAAAATTATTTTGCATAATAATAATAATAATAGCCGCACTAATATCGTACAAGTTCAACAAAAGTAGATAAAGCTTGACCAGAGTTTAAAAAAACCCTGCAATGAGGACGCGACCTTTGTGATTTATTTATACGTAACTATTGCCAGTAAAAGAAATTAAATGTGAAAAATGCCGCATGCGGGTTTTTAAAACATCTGGTCAGCTTTAAAATGATACATCATTCTTTATCGTACCCGCACCAATATTTATAAGTAGATATCTATGTAATCAGTGCAGGTTATACTACAAAGAAGCATAATGTTGTATAAAACTTATTAACTGTTATAGTAGAGGTATGAACGGGAAGTCGAAGCGTGGGCAGACCGCCATTCCTAAGATGTCAGGGCCTACCTCAACCAGATACGCCGCAACAAGGACGACATAGAAAAACCATGGGATAAGCATATCTCCAGCAGTGGACAAATATATATGCTGAGAAGACAAATAGAAGGTATGATACTAGTGTGGGACAATAAGGCACCATACCATTCACCATACGTATGTACATAGATAGACGGCTATTAGACATACTTGATTTTTAGGGTTCCGTGCCTCAAAAAAAGGAAAAACGGAAACTTAAAAATCAAGTGTGTCTAATTAGACTCACGCCCGAGTACATGCGATACTGCTGCGGGTATAAGGCATGATGCACTATTGCACTACGTGTTACGTATTGCACTCTATGCCTTACGATAATTGCACCTGTATTTTCCTTATGTTGGCATGGTACAGTCAGTGTCATTTATATACATATATACAGCCATTGAGTCAAAATATGTAAACACAAACCTTATTGTCAGTGACATAGAGGTGTGTAGATATTTTTGAGCTCTTGTTAACGTATATATATTTATGACGCTGGCCGTACATACATAGGTGTTCAGATAATTATTTTGAATATTAACCAATCAAAGTCAATTAAATTTTGTAGACATGGTCTAGAAAGTAATACCTAGGTCTGTGGTTTAATACATTTTCGTAAAAATTTATAGTTTAAATATTACAGGGGGTTTTCATATTTTCATTAAAAACTCCCTGCAATATTTAAACTATACATTTTTACGAAAATGGAATAAACTATAGATATTAGTTTCTCGATCGTGTCTACAAAATTTCATTGACTTTGGTTAATATTCATACTAATTATCTGAACACCTTTGTATGTACCATGCCAGCATAAGGAAAATACAGGTGCGAGTATCGTAAGGCATGGTGTGCCATACGTAACACGTATAGTGCACCATGTCTTACTATACCCGCAGCAGTATCGTACGTACGCTGGCGTGTTACATAAGTATGGTTCACCGTGCTTTACTGTTCTCGCACCAGTATCGTACGTATGCTGCCGTAGTATATACGCACGGTTCATCATGTCTTACTGTACCGGCAACGGTACCTTACCTCTACTACGACAGTTAATACGTCTGGCACATCATGCTTTACTGTGCCTGCCACAGTATCCTACCTATGCCGCCATGGTGCACACGTATGGCGCACCATGATTGACTGTGTCCGCCATAGTATCGTAAGTATGCCGCCGTGGTGCAAACGTATGGCTCACCATGCTTGACTGTACCCGCTACAGTATCATACGTATGCCACCATGGTGCACACGTATGGTGCACCATGATTTACTGTGCCCGCCACAGTATCGTACGTATGCCGCCGCGGTGCACACGTATGGCTCACCACTATTTACTGTGCCCGCTACAGTATCATACGTATGCCGTGGCGGTACACACGTACGGCTCACCGCGCTTTACTGTGTCTGCCACAGTATCGTACGTATGCCGCCGCAGTGCACACGTATGGCTCACCATTATTTACTGTGCCGGCTACAGTATCGTACATATGCCGTCGCGGTACACACGTACGGCTCACCGTGCTTTACTGTGTCTGCCACAGTATCGTACGTATCCCACCGCGGTGCACACGTATGGCTCACCATTATTTACTGTGCCCGCTACAGTATCATACGTATGCCGCCGTGGTGCAAACGTATGGCTCACCATGCTTGACTGTGCCCGCTACAGTATCATACGTATGCCACCATGGTGCACACGTATGGTGCACCATGATTTACTGTGCCCGCCACAGTATCATACGTATGCCGCCGCGGTGCACACGTATGGCTCACCATTATTTACTGTGCCCGCTACAGTATCGTACGGTTGTCGCCGTGGTGCACACGTATGGCTCACCATTATTTACTGTGCCGGCTACAGTATCGTACATATGCCGTCGCGGTACACACGTACGACTCACCGTGCTTTACTGTGTCTGCCACAGTATCGTACGTATGCCACCGCGGTGCACACGTATGGCTCACCATTATTTACTGTGCCCGCTACAGTATCATACGTATGCCGTCGCGGTACACACGTACGGCTCACCGTGCTTTACTGTGTCTGCCACAGTATCGTACGTATGCCGCCGCGGTGCACACGTATGGCTCACCATTATCTACTGTGCCCGCTACAGTATCATACGTATGCCGTCGCGGTACACACGTACGGCTCACCGTGCTTTACTTTGTCTGCCACAGTATCGTACGTATGCCGCCGCGGTGCACACGTATGGCTCACCATTATTTACTGTGCCGGCTACAGTATCGTACATATGCCGTCGCGGTACACACGTACGGCTCACCGTGCTTTACTGTGTCTGCCACAGTATCGTACGTATGCCACCGCGGTGCACACGTATGGCTCACCATTATTTACTGTGCCCGCTACAGTATCATACGTATGCCGTCGCGGTACACACGTACGGCTCACCGTGCTTTACTGTGTCTGCCACAGTATCGTACGTATGCCGCCGCGGTGCACACGTATGGCTCACCATTATTTACTGTGCCCGCTACAGTATCGTACGTATGTCGCCGTGGTACACACGTACGGCTCACCGTGCTTTACTGAGCCCGCTACAGTATCGTACGTATGCCGCCGCGGTGCACACGTATGGCTCACCATTATTTACTGTGCCCGCTGCAGTATCGAACGTATGCCGCCGTGGTACACACGTACGGCTCACCGTGCTTTACTGTGTCTGCCACAGTATTGTACGTATGCCGCCGCGGTGCACACGTATAGCTCACCATTATTTACTGTGCCCGCTGCAGTATCGAACGTATGCCGCCGTGGTACACACGTACGGCTCACCGTGCTTTACTGTGTCTGCCACAGTATTGTACGTATGCCGCCTCGGTGCACACGTATAGCTCACCATTATTTACTGTGCCCGCTACAGTAACGTACGTAAGCCGCAGTCGTAGTTTCAGGAGTATTCAGTGCGACTTGCGCACTACGTATGTACGTAGCCGGATGTCGGGCTACGTACGTACGTACAAAAATCGACCACTCGTAAATTACGTAACCCGCCCCATGATGAGCGTCAGTATGCCGACTACGTATGACTGACTACTTACGCGTAATGTAGCGGGTTACACACGTCATAGTGGTCGATTTTTATCCTTATTTTACGTAGTGCGGCAGAGGAAATTTTTCTCAGTGTAGACCTTGCGTAGATCAATATCATATCGTCATTTATTTTAAGTGACATCAACAGCCACAGTATTTGAATTAGCAACAGTCGTTTCAGTACTTTGCTCATACCACCCATCAGTAAATACAGAATAATTGTATGCGTACTCAGTGAAACCTTTTGATGTGCCCACTCGATTCAGGTGTTCGCAAACGACTCGTTAAACAGGGACGTTGAAAGGGTGTTTATAACGGGTGACTTACGTCCGATTTGTTTTATGGCAGACTTACTTTGATGGCCACTTACGAAGCTACTTGATGAACTCAGTAGCCGGCAACTTTGCAAAACCTATTTTTTGTTAGCTGATATTACACGATTTACACAAATCCTCCTAATATTATAAATGTGAAAGTTTGTGGGTTTGGATGTTTGGATGTTTAGATGTTTGCTCCATCTTCAAATTTGACACACAGATAGTTTATAGCCTGGATTAAAACATAGGACACTTTTTGTCCCCGTCAAAGGTTTCCTTGGGATTTTTCGAATATCTACACGGATGAAGTCGCGGGCGGAAGCTAGTTCAAAGATATCGCTAGCCTAGTCTCAAGTTGTTTTTTTCGGCAGTGTCATTTTCAAATTTCAAATAGACATGTTGAAAAGAAAATTTTGCTCCTTTCTTAGCGATTGTAAAAGAAGAAAATGTGACTTATAAATAGATATACAGACATCCATATTAATTTGCAGGTGGACAGCGGGGCATGGTAAATCAATCACGAGCCGTCACCTTTCGCTGCGAGTAACGAGATGATGATAATGGATTGCCGTTGCCTGCCACAATGTGCCAATGAATATTGCAGATTTTACAATAAATACTTTAATACGTACAATAATAAGGTGAATTTTATTTAAGGGCCCACCGAGCCTCCGCCACTCAAGGAAAAGTCATTACAACGAAATAACCATGTTTAATACAATTCTGAAAAATATAAAAACTGTAGGTATTAATTATAAACAATTTTTGTATGCATTTTTTCCCTGGTTGAAATGTGTTTGTGTAGTCAAAGTGGGCACTTTGTGGCTCAACAAAAAAAAGAATTTTCTCGAACCTGCTCACAAAATTTCACGAGAATCGGTTGAGAAATGCGACCTGTAGAGGAAAACAAACAGCGCCGTAAAGCCGGACTGGGATATGTTTTTTTACATAACTCCGACATTTTGAAAAATTTCGAATAACTGGATCGATAAAAAAAATCTATATCATTTTCGAACTCTGCTCACATAATTTCACGAGAATCTGTTGAGAAATGCGACCTGTAGAGGAGAACAAAGGGACAGCCGCCGGAATAGTGGCGTCAGTATGGTGAAACGTTTTGTGAACCAGAGATTTCCTTTGGTAGGATTGGTCCTTAGGACCCTAGGATGGATATAAGAAGTGGAGCCACCACGGTTTTTGAAGTAAATTTTTTGAAATTTTGGCTTTCAGCCCAATCTCGATAGATGTATTAGTTAAGCTGCTATGCCCAGTTTGATATCATATTTGTATGAATTTAGGGTGTCGAATTCATTTTTGGATTCTTATTTGTACGATTCAATTGTTAAACTATTTAAAAAAAAATAAAAACAAAAATAAAATACTCGCTTGATTATAGAAAAAAATTGCCATTAAATACACAAATTGGAATTTTTGAAAAAGAAAAATACCTCGTAGGAGCTCTATTATCCTTTTATTTATAAATAATAATGAAAGAAAATATCCTTGTTTTGGCTAATTAGAAAAAAAATTCGTTACCGTTGTAAGGAAATTATTATTTTTATTAAATATTAAAATTTTAAATATCAATTCTAAACTTGTTTATGATTGGCTCAAATTGTAGCAAATTTAATTAGCTTTATAAAAGTATAGAGTAGAAATACCTGAAAAACGCTTCCTAAAGGTCGTTTTTTCGTAAATACTGAAACAGTTGCCAAGTTTTTCCAGCATTACAGGGTTTCCAAGGGTTAAAACTTGGGTAAAACTACTCTCAAGGTACCTAACAATATCTGAAAAATATCGTAATTACATGCGCACTTGTGATATTTGCCTTTTTTTGTCGGTATTGACTGGCATTTTTGGTTTTTCTAATAATTTACTGATATTTTTTAATTCTGCGTTATACTTTTTAAGTTTATTTCAAAACAGTTTCATAAAAGTACTATAATGTATATATATTTGGAATTGGCTATTTATTACCTTTCATTTGATACCAATATTGTTATGATAAAAAATATTAATATTTCCATAGGTGTAAAAGAAATTGACGACACGCGACAGTGAAATTTTTTTTCGCTGTTAATTGTTAATTCCAAGTCTTCATTCTATAAGCTTTGTTAACATATTTTTTGTTTGCAAATAAGAACATTGGTCTAATATTTACGGTGACTTAAAGTAAAAAAAAAAAATTGTTGAAAATATTGGTTATTGTGTAATGTTGAGGAAACTTCTCAATAAATTGCAATTTTTATACCAGAAATGAATTCTACGTCCTTGATTTATCCGAAAATGATACCAAACCTGGCTTAGTATCTAAACTTAGGCAGTTATTAACCTCGGACTTCGTTAAGGCAGAATTCCCCCCTCCCCCCCACCTGCTTGAAAAATCCAGTTGGCTCCACTTCGTAAACCCATTTTAGGAACCCAAGGATCAATCCTACCGAAGGAAATCTTCGGTTCATGGATAGCCGTATTCTTCGTTTATTTGCTTCCTACGACTGGGGCTAGAAGGACAATTTATAAATGTGAAAGTTTGTGAGTTTGGATGTTTAGATGTTTGGATGTTTGTTCCTCAATCACGCAAAAACTACTGAACGGATTTGGTTGGAATTTGGCACACAGATAGTAGATAACCTAGATTAAAACATAGAATACTTTTTATTCCGATATTCCCACGGGAACGGAAACCGTGGGTGAAACCGCGGGCGGCCGCTAGTACGAAATAATTTTTGCCCAAGCTAAGGCAGAGACGCTCCGCTCGCGCTTCGCACTCACTCGGTCAAAAAATATAGGTATGTTTAATTTTAAAAATGTCAGCCATATTAATTTTGTCGCACACTTATCTCTTTATGACCTTGTAAAGACAAAAAGTCATTTTAAGGTTATTTATTTGAAGACCAAGTAAATGCGCCGTTTTATAAAAGTTTTTTTTCTTTTTATGCACAACGGGATAGTGCTTGGCCTTCATCTCACCTGATGTTAAGTGACGATCAGTGTTTCTTTCAGGTACAAGTTCGGGGGGGCAGTGCCCCCCCGGAGCAGCCTTAGTGCCCCCCCGGAGAAAAATGTGTTGTGTGTAGGTAGACGGGCAAACTAGTTTAGTGATCCACAGTCGAGCTCCCCCTAACCACTTAATTGCCCCCCCGGAGAATTTTGCCTCTAACTGCCGGAACACAACAATTTTAAAATTGTTGTTATGGCGTCAGATTTAGGTAAGAGGTGGTAGCTAGCCAGGCGGGCTTGAAATAAGCCCACCACCAACCAAATCGAGTACAAATTGTAACCCCCCCCGGAATCAAACCTGGGACCCCTGCGTCTTACACGGGTGGGCGAACCACTAGACCACAGAGGGGATTAAACGTCATTTTAAAGTCAAAACTTGACTCAAATACGACTACAAGTCGTACAAACGTTTTAGCTAAAACTTTAATGTAATTTCGTAAATAATTCTAACTAGGACATTTTACGAGGTAACACCAGAAGAAAACATTATCAACGTTTGTTACAAGATGTCGCTGTACGGGTGTTAAAACACCGTGTGAATCTAAGCAAAAAATACTCAAAATTGCATTTACTTAGCAGTCACATCTAGACCGACAATTAATATATTCAAAGCTACATAAACAAGTTTTTTTTTTATTTATTACCAAATAAACATAAAAATACAAAAGTTGTTTGCTACATTCACAAAAAACCACGCAGCTTTACATTAGGAATGTGCTGTTCGGCAGTCATTCGCTTAAATTGGGTACAACTAAACTAGGCTTAATAGGTACTTAAGTAAAAAGTTATTCTACTCGTATAGCAATAGCAAGTTCACTTCTTACTTTAATCTTGAATAACAATATTACGTATTTTTTATTATTCTTAGTTCTAGGTCAAGATTGTTTATTAAGTGAGGAATTAAATATGCGCTAGTTCGCCGACCATAGGTATTATTGGTTTTAGGCACTATTAATTTTTGGTTTGTTATTTCTCGTGTAGTGATTTTGTGTTTCTTTAGTTCTTGGACACTTAGGTTAAAGAATAAACAAACAGAAATAAACAGAAATCTTCAATTACTTATTTTAATACGGTCGTCGAGGGCCGTTTGCCACTTAATTCATCAGCAGTAACAAAAAGTATAATTAAATTCAAAACAAATGACTCTTTGTCGTTATTTGTTTGTAATCGTTTGTAGTATTTTACTTTTGTTTTCAAACAACAAAATATCGTATCGCTCAGGCAGAATTAGTGGCTAATTTCACTGTTCGCTGGAATGGAAAGCGCTCGTGGTT
Organism: Agriphila tristella; assembly: GCA_928269145.1. Classification (NCBI taxonomy): domain Eukaryota; kingdom Metazoa; phylum Arthropoda; class Insecta; order Lepidoptera; family Crambidae; genus Agriphila; species Agriphila tristella. The sequence goes on from OV743431.1 coordinate 39,627,658, forward strand.
CGTTAATTCATTCCAGAGTTGCTCATATTATACCAGCCTGGAAAATACCTATATATTTAAAATATAATTACTTTTACAAATTTCTCCTCATCTGACTTAAAGTCTGACCTAGATTCTCTTCACATTTGCGGTACAGATAAACAACTCAACAAACGTATTTTTTACAATTCATGAATTAAACACAAGAAATAAATGAACAATAAGAAAAACGTTTTCTGAGAAATTTCAGATATAAGTACTTAAAATATCAAAAATTCACGAGAACTTCCTTTGGGGGTAAAAATAATTATAATATTTTTATATACAATAGGGCACCGGTGACCTACGCGGCGGCTAAAGTGTTAATAGCAACCAAATAATTGATAAATAATTAATACTTAGGAATGCGTCTTTTTGCTGTGGTCAAGAAAAACTCTTCTAATGCCTAAAATATGAATTTAGATGAATCGTTTATTGCTGCTTACACACTTATAACATGATTCACAGTACCTATTCATAAAAAATACAAATCAAAAAATACTTAGATGTAATATAATAATTGAATACCTATGTGTGCAGCAGCAACAAAGCCTAGCTCGGCGTCGTTTACGCTGAAAGTAAAAAACACCGTTTTTCAGCCAGACAACCTAAAATCTACTCTTCAGTTATAAGTACAACGTGTATATGAACTGAACAACCTTTATATCATATTCATAGGTTTAGCCATTAATTCTGTACACGTTGTAAAATGTAAAATGAAATTAAAAAATAAAATACAAACGTGTGGAATGCCAAGTAACGTACGTTATCATCGTTTATCGCCAATGTCAAGTGTACAAATAGGTAGGTACGCCAAAGGTAATTAAAAATCTGCACATATTTTTCTCGAGTGCAATTTGAGGAGTGTTTGTCTAGTTCATAAGAATAGCTTCCTCTTACGCAGTGAAAGCTTAGATAATGGAGTAAAAACTATTTAAGTGGGATAGAATAAGGACGTCGTCCCACGATATTGCCAGCATTTCTAATTACAGCAACGATGACGTCATAGTCTTCTCACAAATTATGACGTCATGGCCATTTTATCACCACATTTATCCTGTCTATAATATTTTTAATACGCCCACTTGGCAGTGGGACGAATATTCATTTCGCGGGGTGAATGGCGATAATGGCTTTTGCTTCATGACTGACTTGAAATTCTGTGACTATTAATCGCTGAAAGAATTCATAAAGTAATTATTCGTCAGTAGTCACCACAAAGACAAGGCACCTTAGGTTTGTTCGATTTAAAAAAGAAATAAAGGAAAACTGAGTCTCGAATGATGGCACTAGACTTGAGAAAAATTAACAACGGCTTAGTTAGAATAACAGATAGTCTCATAAGATGGTAAATAATACTTAATAACTATGAGTTAGGTCGTAAAAATAAATCTGCCTTTCTATTGTCTAATTTAAAAATCTATCGCAATCGCTTTCAGGATGTAACACATTGATGCTTCTTTTTGGCACAAATAAAAATTTACCAAAGAAATGCCGCAATATGTCACATCCATCTGTCAAATGAAAGCGATTGCGATAGATTTTTAATTTAGACAATTAGCCCCCAGATTCTACAATATGTAAATGGAAAAAAAATAGACCAGTCTCCATCGTCTCGGGAGGCTCGCCAATATATTTGAACACATAAGACGTTAGTGTTAGTTTCTAAACAACATGTTTTTTTATATCCCATACATCTGTTCTGGGGTATTGATGAGACCGTGAAACTAAATAACTTTTACAATGGGACAAACTCTGAAATCACAAAAAAAACAGTTGTTTCATACAAAAATTAATAACGTAATAAAATATCAAAATGTATGAAACAGCTGATTTTTTTCGCGATTTCAGAGTTGGTCCCATAATAAAAGTTGTTTAGTTTCACGGTCATCAATACCCTAGAATTATGGGATGTAAAAAAACACGTTTTATATTCTCTGACAAGCAAATAATGTTAAATATAATAATAAAAGAATTAAATACTAATACTTACTTCGATAGGACTAGCTTGTGCGATCCGTATAAGCGCGAGGACGAATAATACGACGTCCCGCCTGCACGCCCTCCTGCTCAAATTGACTCCATGTTTCAATGACGTCATGGTGTGCCCTTCACATTGACTTCACTCACTTCATGAACACGAACACAAAATATTGAAACGCATATTTTTCAGTCTTCTGCACCACTGGAAGTGCCGATAACCGAGGAATGACGATTAATGTAAGGAAGTTTTGCTTCATAATCTGTACATTCGCGATGCTGATAATATTTTCAACGTGTTTGCATTTGTTTCGGTATGGTGTTGTTTTTTCTCCATTTTAATTAGGTAAATAATAAATTCTTTTATGATTAATGTGTGAGGTTTTCCAACAAACGCATCTGTTTCACAGCTCGGTATCTTTTGTACCGACAACGTAAATGTAGGTAATAAAGTGTGGGCCCGTTGAGTCTTTGATTATTAGTTTTCTGTATTTTACGCTTAACGCATGACGCATGCCATTCAATGCCGATCAAAAATGCAGTTTGGCGAATACTTGTGTTTTGTTTCGTTTAAATAAATAATAAAAAAAAAAAATAATATGGTGGAAGTTGTAAAATGCACTATGAAATTCTCTAAGTTAGAAGACTTTAAATAACTATTGGTGCTCTAAATTACAGATCTCGTTGTTTCAACGATAAATTAACCATACGCCGAGTGCCTCTCTGTCTCTTTACCTGGGGCCGTACCGGCTAACGAATCGATTATCGAAAAGTCTGCTGGGTTTCAAATTAAAACAGATAAATCGAGCCCCAATCGAGCCCCAATTGGGCTAAAATGGCAAACCCCAATTCATGATGTCACACGAACATCGATATCTTCCAAATTACGTCAACAAAAAGTACAAGACGAAATTTCTTACTTTGATTTTTTCTGTTTTAAGATAGACTTTTCGATAGACTTTTCGATAATCGATTCGTTAGCCGGTACGGCCCCTGAACTAATCAGACTCGTGTGGCACCGCATATTTTATATCTAGCTGTATCTCTTTTCATCACACAGAAACTTCGTCAACTAGAGCGAGAAAATCACTCTATAACATCGAAGCGGTCTTAGCCAAATATTCTCGTTCTGAGAAGCGGAAAGACATAAGCTATAGAAGAATAGGACATAAGATATACTTAAGTAGTTCAACCTTTTGTACCTTGCGTAGGTCAAAGCAAAAATCTGTACTAATCCGACTGAATGGAAATTATGACTGATTAAGGTCTTAATTTTCGTTGACATTGCATTACTCTTATCTCTCATTACATTATTTAAAAGTGAGCAGACAATTAATTCAAATTAGAAACTCCTTGTCTATTCTGTACTCGATATTATAAATTTTGAATACGTCGGTGTCAAAACGACTCGCTGTCCGCTCCGCTTCCGATGGTAATTAATTAATTAAATAAGGCTTCAGGAACGTTCGAGTATTTACAGAAATAATAATAAGTCTCGTGTCGTGAACAATTGATCTTATAAATTAAGGCATAGCCTTTGTGAAATTTTGCGCTAAAATTTCTGTTCCGTGATCGTAATTATTCGAAAGTAGAATAGGTACTAATAATTTCCGATAAAACAATAGGCTTGTTTCCACTAAGAATAAATCGGCTAGCATAAGGTTTCTAATGATTAATCATGTTAAATAGTAACCAAAAATAGTAGTTTATGAAACTGATACATAAAGGGGGGTATTAAAACACGAGTGTGTGTTTAAAAACCGAGCCGTAGGCGAGGTTTTTAATAGTATCACACGAGTGTTTTAATACCTAGTTATGTGCAGTTACATACACTACATACGTGTAATCTTAGTTAGCACCGTTCCAGGAGGTGTGCATAACTTTCGGAAGCGAAAAATCCGCGAAATTTTCGCACTTTTTTCAGATTTTTGATACTAACTCAAAAACGGTGCATCAGACGGAAAATGTTATTGTATATAATATTAAAGAAGATTAAATTCAGCTTCGAATGAATATTTAAAACTTGAAATTCGGTGTAGTGGTATAGCCGAAATCGATAGTTAGATATTGGTAAAATTTCTTATTTAGATACAAACTTATATTTTCCGACTTTTCATAACCAAATAAGTATATTTGAAACAGACACTTCTATTGGAAAACACATAAAGTAGAGAATTAAATTTCACGTTATATGTTTACACAACAATTATCAAATTCAGTCATTTTGAAAGACTAAATTTGGCACCAATTCAAAATCGGTTTTTGTCTCAAGTTCGTTTCTCCGGTGTGGTTATTCGTAAAAGAAAGTATTATAACGTTGTTATTTTATTGTTTCAGAGATAATGTGGCGTATTGAAAATCTACAGACATTAATGACCTGGAGTGTTTTATTTGTGGCATGTTGAGGCTTCATCTACAGTAAAAGAACGAGGGATAGAAACATTGATAAAGAGAAGTATAGAAAAAAAGTATAATAAGCACCTTCAAATTCAAGGTCTTAATTCAGTCGAGGTTCTCGAAAAATGCAGGAAAATATATCCGAAGAAGAAGAAAAGTAACGGAGAAAACCTTAAGAGCCGTAAACAGTGCGGCTTTTGAATTTAAGAAGAGATTTGAAATCTATGGGGAAGACGCATCACAGGAATTATTGTGGCCAGAGAACATGAAAAGCCTGTGATAAGGCGAATTACCATACAGTATAAACGATTGTGAATTGGTGCCATATTGTAGTGTCCATAACGTGATTGAATTCTCTACAACTTTAATTTTATGGGTTTTTTTAATAGGAGTATATGTTTCAAATGAAAAGGATTTTGAAATGAAAACCCTTTTCATAAAGTATATGAAATTAAATTGGTCATGAAAAGTCGCAAAATGTTAGTTTGCATTTAAATGAGACATTTTCCCGATACTAACTGTCGATTTCGGCTATCCCACTAAACCAAAATTCAAGTTTTAAATGTTCATTCGACGCAGAATTTAACCCTCTTTAATAAAGTATGCAATAACATTTTCCGTGATTTTTTTAGTTCGAAGCAAAAACCTGAAAAAAGTGCAAACATTTTGCTTTTTTTTGGCTCCCAAAAGTTATGCACACCTCCTAGAACGGTGCAAACCAAGATTACACGTATTTAGGGCCAAGCCATTTAGGCCAGCTAATAAAACTATTTCGAGCTTACTGGCAATTAATTCCTCATAACGCATTTATTTAATCTAATTTTATTAGCCTACAACGCAACGTATTTTTGTCAATTTGGGTTGTCATCCTTCGAGCAACAAAGGCTTCGTTTTTCACGAAGCTTCTGTAGAAGCCCGTCTTACTCTAAGTTGTCATCCATCATTCTTTAAAGTACCTAAATAAAAAAGTATAAAAAGTATCAATTGAGAAAAGAGGATTTATTTATTGAGAAGTAACTTCTTGAAGGACTGAATAATAATTATTGACATAGACTATATTCACAGGGTTGCTTGGTTTTTTCTTTGAACCTGTTGATTTAATACCTAACTATAAAAAGAGGTGGGAACTGCGTTTTATCGCCGCCACAATTTATTATTATTGCCATCAGTGTACATTAGTATGAAATCGCCGTAGAGCACGGGCCGCCGCGGCCAGCGGCCACACCGGGCCTCTAGCCGCGGCGGCCTGGTGCCATTGGCGGATCCAGGGGGCGGGGGCCATGGCCCCCCCACGAGGTTGGTTACCTTTTCGGATTGCATTGAATTTTGAGGCTGAATAATGGAGCTCTCGTGCTATCCTGCTGACTATCGCTCGAATTCGGAACAGTTATTATTACGTTAAAATTTATTTATTGAGATATTATTAAAATAATTACTTTCCGTTTACTTAATTAAAGGCTGTGTGTAAAATGCGGAGATTACCTACGTCCTATAATACTCTTCCTCTATAAAAATCTTAAAACATTTAGTTTTAAGATTTAAAAAATCCACCAATTTAAAATCCTGATTGGATTCGCATTTGGTTGCGCGGCCATTTCTTTTACTATAGGTAGACAAAAGTACCTACAAGATTAGCGGATGAAACTGACTAAAATTGCGCTGCGCGGCCGGTTTTTTACTATAGATAAGAGTAATACATACAAGTGGCTAAACTGACGAAAAATCGCGCTGCGCGGCCATTTCTTGTAGACAAGAGTACAAGATTTGTGGATGAAATTGTCAAAAATCGCGCTGCGCAGTCGTTTTTTACTATAAATAAGAGTACATACAAGTGGTTAAACTGACAAAAAAATTTCTACTATAGACAACACTACAAAATTAGTGGCTAAAACTGACTTAAATCGCGCTGCGCGGCCGTTTCTTGTGGACAAGAGTACAAGATTTGTGGATGAAACTGACAAAAAATCGCGCTGCGCGGCAGTTTTTTTACCATAGACAACACCACAAAATTAGTGGCTAAAATCGCTTTTATAGGCAGTAATTTTTCCTAAATCAGGCATTTTGTGCATCCTTGACAGGGATCCCTAACATAGACCTAACATACCCGTGCTTGCTGGAGTTCTCCCTGCCGACCTTGAGTTGGGGAGGAGGGAAACCTACTGGCTCCCAGGGAGTGCCGAGGACTATAACGAACCATTAGAAAGGAAACCAGTTTAACTACTTAGTATACTTCACTGTAGTTTTGAAAGAATTATTGTTTGTTATTTTCAGTTTCGTTCGCGCGGACGAAGTCGCGGGCATCAGCTAGTTTAAAATAAAGGTATCGTGGAGCCATGGTGTTTTGTGCTCTAAGTAATTGTGATGTGACGAAAAGAAATAATCCAAGTAATCATACTTTTCACAGGTAAATAAGATATTGCCACACATATTTCTCTAAAACCAAATTTCGCTACATTTATTCGTTTATCGACGAAGAAAACAGTATGGATTATAGTTTATTAATTTCCTTTGCCATATATAGTCATATTTTATGAATCTAAGAACCTAATACCGACCAGGTACCTACTTTATTTTAATCTTTACTATATAGGTATATGTCGGTACCTCTCTAATTACAAAAACTTAATTTATTAAGGTAGGTTTTCCAAAACAACTAAGAACTAATTTGTAAATCTAAAATCCTTCCCCGACAGCTCCATCATAACAGCTAAGAACTTAGAAGTGATTAATGATTGACTGTCAGCAAGATAATTAGTAGATTCATGGCAAAATCTCAATTTCATTTTAAGAAATTATTCCTAACGTCTGTATATTTTCGTTTTCGTTTCACAAACAGTCACTGACCGAACTAAGTACCTACCTAACCTAGTACATGCATGGATGCATGAAATGCACTTTGATCTAAGTAGTTGAGCAAGTTCAAAGTTTAATATGTATAAAGTTCTTGTTCCCCTTAAGTATTTAATATTTACGTCATGCATTTTATTTTGCAATGTAAAACTCAAGAGTCGATAACATTTTTATAATAAAAGTTTTCTCTAGTTTTTAACACGTTTTTATTAGGTTTTGTTTGTTTGTGTGTCTTCAAAGAAACAAAAATTCACAGATTTTGCAGTCCCCGCAAGAATCGGAGCATTGAAAATGAATACAAAAATTTACGAAAAATCTAAATCAAATTAAATGCAAAATCCTATTATATTTTTAAAGTTACTTAGGTAGTATCTATTTATTTTTACGATTGTGACTTTATTGTGACACGAGGCTTTGCCTCAAAACAAAGACTTCAGTTACCATAGAAGTCTTTGGTCACTAAACCGCCCGCTGACTGCCTCGACGCAGCCGAAATATTATTAACCGATTTTCAAAATTTCAACGGATGCACTTCTCGTCTGCTTCTGCATCTTTTAACACCATTGCCATGACGATCGGTCAATAATCATAGACGCTAAGTCACTTTTTATGTACGGAAACACCGGTTTTTCTTCAATTCCATTTCTAAAGGGACCACCTACAGGTAATAATTATTATTAACCGATTTACTAAACTAAACTAATGCCCTAGGTCTCTTTTTTATTTTTTTCTTAAGTTGGTTTTTTTCTGAAATATTTACAATTTAGTAAACAAGCAACCCCCAAAAACCCGAAAAAACCCTAATTTTGCAAAGTTACAAAAAAGTTACCAGTAGATTTTCAAAATTTAAACGTTCACACGTGTCTTGATAAATTCCTCAACTTCTGGTACTATTCCCATCTCAATCCTCCCAAAATCCTCGGTGATAGGGTCAAAAATACGTGTCTGGCGATTTGCATCTGATAACCATTAAGTAAGCAAACGATTTTATATTAGCTTCCTAATGAGTAAAACTTTGAACATAGGTCAAAACTGGAAGGTTTTTTTTAGTTCGTTTTTTGTTTTTAGTCCGAATTTTATACTTTTTAGTCCATTTAAAAAACGTGTTTTTTATTTTAAGTAGTTAGCTCAGCTGATAAGTAATTATGAAAGAAACAGCTGATTTTCTCCCTATTCAAATTTTATTTACGGAATTTGTGAAAAAATATTTTCACATTTCCTTATGTTAATCTGACTTCCAAACAAGAAATAAATAGGCAATGCCAAGAGAATTTTCGTATTTGTAAGAAGCTTAAGCCAATATTAATATAATTTCAAGGATATCGATATCTCATCAAGGATACGCAGGATCCATAAATCTAATATTAAAGTTTATTATTGCTCAGATATTAATTTGTATCACAGCAATCCTGACACCAGTCCCTGGTATAAATAAAAATAAAATAACTGTTTATCAAAAGAAAAGACTAATTTTTGTATCTGAAGGAAGCCAAAAATTTTTACCATCCTCGAAGGTAAGGATGATAGATAACCAAATAGTTATATACAATTATATTATATGATTGGCTTGTGTATTGGAGCATTGTCTTTGTTAACTTGCATGTTATACTGTATGAATAAATAAAATAAAATAGACGCTACTTAATTCACATCCCTATAATAGTGCATTTTAATTTTGACCCAGCAATCTTGACGCTAGGTCCAAAATTCTTACGTAAATATTTAAGTAAGCACTTAAATCTCGTATTTGTAGGGAAACCTATCTAATACCAATATTCCCCGAGCAACTAAACGGTCAGTTGTTGTAACCCTATCTTAGGCTACTTAATTTCAAGGATGTCGGTGCCGCAGGATCAATACAAAATAATAAGTACCTATTATTCAGACAGATTATAGTGGTACAGATTCTGATGCTATGCGCTAGCGGTCGGCATTCTTACGAATACAAACATAACAAATGAATATTCTCGTATATTTAAGAAGCCTAATAAGTACAAATATTCCCCGACCAAACTAAACGGTCAGTGGTAATCCTATCTAGACTACCTACCTACTTAATTTCAAGGATGTCGGCGCCGCAGGATCCACACAGAAAATTATCATTCAGACAGCTTGTAACGGTAGGGAACTACGGATTCTGACGCAAGCGCCCTTAATATTTTTCTTAAATATAAATGATCCTCATATTGTTAGAAGTCTAGGATAATTTTTCTCCGGCCTATTTAACGATTATTGGCAAACCTATTCAGCCTATCTATTGTCTAATTTCAAAATCTATCGCAATCGCTTTGAGGATTGATGCTTCTTTTAGGCACAAATAAAAATGCAAAAAACTGCATTTCTTTGGTAAGTTTTTATTTGTGCCAAAAAGAAGCATCAATGAATCATCATCCTGAAAGCGATTCCGATAGATTTTGAAATTAGGCAATAGAAAGCAGGTTCTTGTTTTCAAGAATGTCGGCGCCACAAAATTTATACAAAAAATTGTATTGGCAGCGATATCCTGACACCATCCATCCAGCAGTGCAATTTATCCTACTAATCCTACTAATATTATAAATGTAAAAGTTTGTGGGTTTGGATGTTTGTTCCTCAATCACGCAAAAACTACTGAACGGATTTGGTTGAAATTCGGCACACAGATAGTAGATAGCCTAGATTAAAACATAGAATACTTTTTATCCCGATATTCTTACGGGAACGGGAACCACACGGGTGAAACCGCGGGCGGCCGCTATATAGTAAAGTAATAATGAAGACAAATAGAAATAGACTAATGCGAAACATAATGAAGACAAATAAAAGTCAAAAGTAATTTTCGTAATTAAGGAACATAGGAAAACTTTTTACGAACCGATAGCATAGTTTGTTTGACATTCACAAGTGCTTGTAACAGTCTAGCCAGACTGAATAAATGATTTGGGGCTACCGACTAAACGGTCAGTGTTAACCCTACATTACATAGCCTAATTTCAAGGATGCCGGCGCCGCAGGGTCCATACGTAACATTGTTATTGCTCAGACATTAAGCTGTATTGGCAGAGATCCTGACGCCAGTGCCCCCTGGTGGTGTAACGAATTACAATTAAGTATTACCTATATTGATGTTACGTAACTTACGTAGCACATTGATATATTCCGTTACGTTTACTTAGGTATACACCGTTATTTTTAAAGTATATCTAAAAATTAAAAGGGGTGTTCACTTGTTCAGACCACGTTAATGAACAACTTTTACTATGGTGCCAACCACGAAATCGCGAAAAAAATATCTGCTGTTCCATACATTATAGTCGAGTCGATGTTGTAGGTACTTTTCTATGGAACAGCTGATTTTTTTTCGCGATTTCGTGGTTGACCCCATAGTAAAAGTTGCTCATTAACGTGGTCTGAACACCCCTTTTCATTTTTAGATATACTTTAAAATTAACAGTGTATATTTTTGCGATGCTTTGCTCTTTTTTATTCCTTCTCATAGTATGACTATACTTGCTCAAAAACATAATAATGAAAAAACGTAGACTTGAGAATCCCCTACTTTTTTGAAATCGGTTAAAAATTGCGTAACGCTGCAAATCCTTTAATTTAAATATTATGGGAAAGTATTTCTGACTCAAATTGTGAATAAGTGATTATGTCTACTTGCCGAAATTAATAACCTCTTTTAACATGATGACCTTCCCTTCTCAATATGGCTACAATGCCATTACAAAAACCTTTACGAATGAATAAGTACTTCAACAAATAAAAAGCTCATCGATTGGCAAACCGCCGCCCGCCCACCGCAATCATATCGCCTCGACTGGCCAGCTGGATGGTTCCAACCAATTTAATCTTCATAAATTGCCCTTCGCTTTTAACAAAGCGAAAACTACTTTCGACTGGACAGACTTCTCAACCAAAAACTTACATTAATAACAGTTCGACTAGTCTTTGTTCATTATTTGAGAGACAAATAAACGGTTCCATAACGAGTCCTTGTTTATTATTCTGAGTTTGGTTTAATGCTCTAATATATAAATACTATTAAACATTTCTTCGGAAAACTGTCTTTTCAAGAACAATTTCATTAAAAGTGTGATCTAAGTTTATGCTTCTACGAAAGGAGAATGGCAGGTGCCCATATATTTTCAGAACCACATAAAGGCTTAGCGTGCCAAGAAGTAAATAGCATGACTTTAATCCTCTATTAAAGCCTAATTAATTATGTAATCGTAAGATACACTTTAAAGCTGGGGATAAAAAGTTGATTTTAAAACTTAACCTCAAAACAGCACCTAGTAGGCAAACCAACATGGGCTGCATTCCGAATCACACTAAAATCGATGACAGCGCACTAAAATGCGTTCCGAGTCGGTGATTTTGTATGGGTTTGACAGATAACGTGAGCGCTGACATCGATTTTATCGTGATTCGGAATATAGCCTTAATAACATTGCCGTTCTTAGACTGCTGTCATGTTGGCTGTCCTGCGGGCTGATTATCTAATTAGAAACCGCCTAGCGACCGGTCGCAGTTCACAGATGAACGTAATACATTGCTACTTTTCTTTGGGGTAAAAAAAACATACCAAAGAAAAGTAGCAATGGATGTCAAATGCAACCGGTCGCTAAATAGTTTCTTTTTAGATAATCAGGGTGCCGGATATATATATTTACGTGACGTGATTGGTTCCCTGTCTTTTTTTCTAGAGGGGCCAATATAACAATTTCAGATCAATTGCGTTTTGTTTCTAGCTAAGAAGAATATTACTATCATGTTTTTCTAAATGTGTGCCTCCTTCTTTACGAACACTTTAAATTGAAAAGTAACCACCAAATTATGACCTTTAAATCTCATAAGGTCCGAATTGGGCACGCTCAGTATTTATGAATTTGGAAAATGGTTCCCAGTTTGCCATTCTCCTTTATGTTCTCCTTTTCATTCTTAGATTTAAGCACAAATGCCCAGCAGTGCATAACGGGCCAAATTACTTACACATTAGTACAACTTTAGTAAAAATAAAAAACAATATGAAAAGTGGGTTATTAATAAATTCATTAACCGCAAATCGGCCGCATGAGGCCGCACAAAAATGGAAAATCTTTTGTGTCTCATTTTCCTGTGCTTGACGGGTATACGTACTTAGGTTTTCTTCAAATTCTAATTTCCACCTTAGTCTCAATGTAAACTAAAAGCGACAGGAATAAGTGGAAAACTTCCGAGGATGCAATAAACTGAGTTATGCCTTGACCGAGTTACTTCATCCGTGTTAAACCGCACAAATAGAACGAATTTCTTACGGCTGACCGCATATAGATCGGATACTTACTTCAAACAAAAGGGTTTCTGGGTAAAAAAAGTTTGAAAGCTTCTCAACACTTTGTCGATCGTCGATTGTAGTTTATGAAAAATCTTTTTGATTATGACCTCCTATTAAGTATTTCAAAAATGTTACCTTTTTGAAATATTGTGGCTAATCAAAATATTGTTAGTGGACTCACACCAGCAAGAAATAGGAAGATGACAAATGAAATCAGGGAAGGCCGGATTTATAAACAGCTCTCAACGTTGAGAGCTATCTTCAGATCAATACCTGAGATGATGTTCCTATCAGAAGAGCATCACAAGTATGCAAAGATAGCTCTCTACGTTGCGAGCAGTTTACAAATGCTAGAATAAGTTATTTTATAAATTATTTGATAAATCACTACGAATTGAAGTAAGTGTGTTTTAAATCATACCTCATTTCTATCAAAGTTATAGTCATTAATAGGTAGAGAGCGTCATGTTTGACCATATGCCTCATTCGTGCGCCTTGCAGGGCAGTGCTTCTAAACTATTTAGTTTAGAGGCACTTCCCTGCAAGGCACTTTTACAACACCTTACTAACACAGTTATAACACAGTTATATTTATAACTGTGTTAGTAAGTTCTTGTAAAACTCGATACCTACGCGTCGAAATCTTCGCCCTTCGCTTTTAACAGCTGTGAACCTTCAAATCAATATGCCCTAGTTTCCTGGCTGTAATCTTGAGCTAAATAAATAATGACTAGCTGACTGTTGTTATTGACTATTTTGTTCCTAACTAAATATTGAGTTTTCGAAACACTAACATCGTTCTACATAATTTTATTTAAGTTTTTTAACGTATGATTTTCTTTTTTTTAATATTCCAATTCTTACTCCTTTTTCAATTTTTACACAGTTTTTGAAGTTGCAATGTTTGCGGTATTTTTAACCGACTTCCCAAAAAGGAGGAGGTTCTCAATTCGAATGTATGTTTTTTTTTTTTTTTTTATCGTTGTTCGCGCGTATCTTCGACATTTATGGACCGATTTTGATGATCTTTTTTTTGTTCGATTGAGTTTTCTTGCGAGATGGTCCCATTTAATTTTTTTTCAAATCGGTTTAATAGTTTTCAAGATATCCTGAAAATACTATGATTGTGCATCAATTAAATTGACGATTTTGTTATTTATGAACCGAATTAGATGATTCTTTTTGTTGGGTAAGAGGTACTTTCAGTGTAGTCTTTTTAACCGACTTCAAAAAAGAGGGTTCTCTCTCAGTTTTACCTGTATGAATGTATGTTTCTGGGCGAATATCTCACGTTTGACTGAGCCGATTTTTCTACCAAATAATATACCTACACTAGGTACCTAATAGATAAGGTACTTACACTAAAAATAAAAAAATAAAAATTGTTTTAAAAAACAAAAAACCGACTTCAAAAAACCTGCCTCTAAAAAGCAAGAAATAATATTCAAATCATTACATATGCATGATCATTGTTATATAATAACAACACGTCTATTGAAGTCGGGTAGGGCTTTTAGAGTAAAAGAAGGAAGTTGTACTCCAGCCCCACCCGACTTCAATAGACGTGTTGTTATTATATAACAATGATCATGCATATGTAATGATTTGAATATTATTTCTTGCTTTTTAGAGGCAGGTTTTTTGAAGTCGGTTTTTTGTTTTTTAAAACAATTTTATTTATCCAATTTAAATCTCTGTTTTTGTACAAATGAGTTAGAATATTTACCTACTTATTGTCTGAAATGTTAACATTGTAAACAACTGCAGCTTCTAAAGTGTCTATATTTCTACTGCCTACATTAAATAAATGTTAAATACTGCCTGCGTATGAGACAAATGAGAAAAGAATTTAACTGCGAGATTTACATTAATCGTGAGTTATAAATATTATATTGGATGTTATGGTCGATTTCTATTTTAATCAGTTATGAAGTTTTTTCTTTTATGGCATGAATGCAGACACAAAAATCTCTAATTATGAATTACCTAATAATTGTCAACTAAAGAAGTACAATTTCATGCATCATTTACAAGCAGTAGCTTGTATTTTGTGCTTATTTAAGAAAAGCTCCGGCTGTTTTATAGACATACAGCCAACAAAAACAACGCTTGAATTCCATAAAACAAGCCCGATTTGTGATTATGGTGTAAAGGGCCAGTTTCAGTTACAGGTAGGTTCCGGTTGATCCAGACATTTCTAGTAATTCCAAACAGTGTGAGTTATTCCAGACAGTTCCAGGTTCAGATAGATAAATTATGAAAAATCTGTTCCATTTTTAAATAAAACCATGGAATTCACTTGGACACTATCTACCTGTGAAACAGGCCGTTATACAATTACAAAATATAAATACCGTACTCGTACGTATAAATCCGAAAGCTCGTTTTCCGGCCTTGCCAGCGCAGCCGGCAGGGGCGGGACACGTGTAAGTTCAAGGTTACTGCAGCGATCGGTGCTGCCCTCTACAATTTCCGTTTACACAGTGAATTTGATTAGGAACTAGGTCCAAAAAAAATACTGAGACCTAGTGATTCTTAATATTGCTGGAAGTATGGTAACATATACATATCTATAATCACATTAACCTCACAACATACAATAATAATATGCTGTTTTCCCATAGGATTTACCGAAATATACGAGTTAAAATTTACTAGGTCACACTAATTTTTAATTATGTTGCTGTTATTAGACACAATAATATGTTTAAAAATAATTAATTTACAAAATTTAGAGACACAATTTCCCTGCCAAGAACTAGAATAGAAAGTTAAATTAAAATATGGTGTCATTTGCAGTCGGGGACCGTTCGTTCTGTGAAAAAAAATAATCAGAGGTCCCCAGACTGCAAAGACACTTGTTATATTTTATTTTTAACTTATTTTATTCGTGTTTTTAATATTTCTTGAAATTATTTATTTTTATTTTTGGGACCAATTATATAGTTTTGTAATATGATCATCAAGACCTTTCATTTGACATCCATTTATGGTAATAATAAATTGAAAGAAGTTCACTTTACAAAATGGCGCGGCGTAATGCGGTAGACATTTGACTTTTTTCAAAAATCTATATATTATACAGTGTCACTCAAAATGATGTAAGGTAATATACCTCACACATCCAAATCAAATCAGGTTCAGGCATTTAGAAGTAATGGTGGAATAATGAATCTCGCATGTACTCGTCTATGTCTCGCAGGTACATACCCTGAACCCTGAACACAATACACTCTTCTTTTTTGGGCAGTCATGTAAAATTTGTGAACAAAGCAGCAAAATCTCTAAAACCACGACTGATTTTCAATGGTATACGTAAAATAATAATTTCATCATCAATTCGTGTTCATTTCATTATCAAATGTAAATGCTTGAAAATGGTTGCAAAACTAACTTGCGACATGAAAAGTTTCAAAGTCATAAAGGGCATTTGATTGCACGTGTCGGCCGCGAAAAGTTACAAAACGTTGCTAATAACTTTCGTATAAGTACCTACTTAAGTTGAACTTTGTAAGACTTCCAATCCTTGACTTGTTTGTACACGAACTTCTTTACAAAACTTAAATTCTTATGCTGTTTAACAGCTACAATCAATTAAATAGCGTTGTTATTTAGTTAATTCAGACTATAGACTAAGGGGTCGTCCATTAATCACGTGAGCCTCGAAAGGGGGGGGGGGGGTAGTTGAAAAAATCACGAAATATCACAAGGGGGGACGGGGGGGTGTAGTGAGATATCACGTGTATTCATTTTTTTCGTTCAACCCGTGACTTTTCACCGAAAACTGCGTGTGATTGTGATTGTTGACTCACCCACCGCTAACAGGACGATTTCCCCGCCCACCGCGACATATTCGTACTGAAAATTGTTGAGATTATTTTGTACCAAAAAATACACGTGATTTAGAGGGGTGGGGGGTTAACGTAAAACCTCACCATGCATCACCAAGGGGGAGGGGGGGTTAAAAATTGGCCAAAAAAAAAACATCACGTGATTAATGGACGCCCCCTAAGTAAACTAAATTTTGCTTGCTTTTACTTGGGAATCTCAGAATGGTACAAAGCTCAAGGGCATTCTTGGAGAGCCGTCATGGCTCGGAAAAGCTTCGTGCATATGTACGTACATAATACGAGTAATATGACATAGACATACATACCTATAAAAAGTATTAAGTACTGTGTAAAGCTAGCAAGGGTATATTTTACTACTTACCGTGTCACATTAAAATGTTATTTATGTTCGCAACTGGTATAAAGTAAACGAAAGGGTTCTTCCAGCTAATTTCGCAAGGTTCCTCAATGTTGAACTTGAGTGAGGCAGAATTTTATTTGGTAATGGCCCCCAATGGACAACATTTCATTTTGAGAAAGTACTAAAATTAGAAAACCATTTCGAGATTTTAGTATTCTAAGCTCATTTTTTTCAGAATTTTTAGATCAGTATTTTTACGTTAATAAAAAAAACTAAAATCTAGTCCAGGAAGTTTGAGTTGAGTGAGTCTATTGTCTTGTATTTATATTATCTGTGCTTATATTAAAATCAAATTAAAATAATAGTAGATTGTTATACAAGACGCTAAAATGACCCATTGCATACGAGGTAGTTTTATTCCCGAGCTTTAGCGAGGGAATAAATAGAAACCGAGTTACAATGGGTTTTAGCGTCGTGTGTTACACTCTACTTTTCACTACGAAGGCGAGAAAATAAAATACAATATTAAATACCTAGTTTATACTTACGTAAACGAATCCACTCATTTTTCTATCCTCCACTTCATAAACTTTTCATACAGTATTTAAATAAATGATTTGTGCTTGACGGCAAAAGATTAAAATTATTTCTTTCCTATTACTTCACACAATTCAATCAGTTTGGTATTAGAGAAACATTCTAAAGATTTCGCGCCTTTTTTAAGTTCTACTGTAGCTGCTAAGAAACACAATGCACGCATTCTACGATCAAACACTTAAAGTCACAGAGTATACATAAGTCTATGATTTCACCGAAGAGATCGCTGCTTTTAGTTCCATTTTCAAAAATAAAAATGAGAAACAGTATTTAAGTCGAGCGAGTCTTTATTCGTGATTATGAATAAAGACTTTTTCGTTTTAGTAGGCTCATTGGTAATAGACAAACATTAAAAAAGAAAAAACTTTATCCCCTAGGGGTAATTTTGCTATTTTATCCTGGCTCTTGTACCTTACAAAGACGGACTTTTAGAGCAAGAGGAGTGAAAAATCAATTGTCATAATGACAGAATGTCTTTCGAGTGTATTTCATACAAGAAGCTTATACCTCCCTCCAATGGAGATTGCACGGCCAGTGTTATAGCACAGTACTTACATATATAAGTTTTTTCAAACAGTATGAGACCTCCATGGAAACGTTCGAATTTGACGGCTGACGTCACTCTAAGAGCTCTAAGCAAAGTTCGCAGTACTTAGGTCAGGGTTGTGTTGTGACATCGCGTCGCAGTTGTTTCCATAGCGTTCGCGCGTAGCATTCCACGAGACGGCCGGAAAATGCCAACCCTAGCGATCCGACGGAGTGCAATGACAAAAGGGATGTATTTAATAGCACTTTAAATTTGATGAAAACAGCTATAAAATTGTACATCAGCACTTTAAAATAATGATAGACCTATAATTTAATCTTATCACTACAAAAATAATGGTTTGCACTTTAATATAATAATAGATCTATAAATTTCAAAAGCTCACTTTAACGTCCCTGTATATTTATGAAGTAGGAAAATTTTTAAGATGCAATATGGAAATGTTTAAAAAACCTGTTCAAAATCAACGTTTACGTATAAGAGATCCATATAAACTGCAGGTCCCGTCATGCAATACAAGCTTATATAGGAAAAATTGCGATGTGATGCCAATACGTGTGTACAATAGGATTCCTATCGAAATCAGACAATTACCCACTACACGATTTTTACATAAATTGAGGGTCTGGTTGATTGACAAAAGTTTTTATGACCTGAATGAATATTTTGACATTCACTGATATGACATTATTATAATTTATAGGTAATCTTTAATTAATCTATTTTATTTTATCATTTCACTTATTTTAGTTGACATACATATACTTATATTTATTATGAAATGGGTCTTTATAATTCACTGTTGCAGTCTTGACATTTATTTGACTTTATATACCTAATAGGAATTTTATGAATCTGAAACCCTAAAACTATGTGATGTTAATTATAATTAAAACTTTTGCATGTCAAAACTTGACAAAATACGCTTGACCTTTATATCTGTAACAACTTGTATACCGTGTTTTATTGCAAATAAATACATTTCATTTCATTTCAATTAATATTATCACTACAAAAATAATAGTTTGCACTATAACTGTGTCCCAACTCCGAAATCATTTAATTTCTGTCAAACCATGTCAGACTAATGAGATGGCAAGTCTCACCAAGTCGGTTCTAGCGTTGTTGGTCGCAATGGAACCTAACCTCCTCCTCAGCTCCCTTCTCGATGCGCCCGCTCGTCGTCGCACCTAGTTATCTGTTTACCAGTACTAATGTTATAAAATTAATTTGTATGGTGCAAAGTATTAATTTTAAAGCTAAACAATTAAATTGTATAGTGCAAAGTATTAATTTTAAAGCTTAGCATATTTATAGTGGAAACCATTATTTTTAAAGTGCATTCAATAAATTTTGAAGCTAAACATTTTAAAGTGTGATACATTATTTTTAAAGTGCAATTATATATTCCCCATGACAAAAGGGCCTAAGTGACGTTAGCTCCTCTACTGTTTGAAAAAACTTATATATGTACTGTGGTTATAGTGAAGATAGAAAAAATGTCCTTGAGTGACGTGACGGCTTATTGCAACCTCTTTCTTTAGTGTTACAATACGTTTTCGTTGTTCGTCGTTCGTTCGTTCGTGAGAAACGAAAACGTATTGTAAAACGAAAAGAAAGAGATAGCAATAAGCCATGACGTCACTAAAGAGTCTTTTTTCAATCTTCAATATCTTCACTATGATACTAGACGTGCAATCTCCATTGTGGGTATAAGCTTCTTGGTCGTAGCATTGTTTGGGATACTGAAATGAAGTATCAGGATCGTGGAGAGTGAAATTAAAGAAGTTATTTCTTTGATCGTCGTGTATTGAGAGAGCAAAAAGATCTTATTATCCCATGTACCTATATAATAAGTCTATGCATGTACCTAAGTATATTAACAAATAAATTAGGTATCTTCAGTATTCACATTCATTATTGTTCAAAAGTGAAGAAATTTTCTTCCTTAGAAAAAGCGCTGTATTTCGGATGTCTTCTCTTATTAAATGAAGTTGCTGTAAAATAGCGAGACACATCTCGACAAGATTATAAAAGAGTTCCATCCAGCTAGTACTTATGCTTTGCCATAATTTACTTTGTTATATGTGGAACATTCCGGAGTTGATTCACATGCTTCATTTATAGAAGCATAACCAACTAGTAATATAATAAGTCTATGAGCATAACTTACATTTGTAAGCAAAATAATGGTGAATGCTTAGATTATTGGGGGGAATGTCCGAAAAAAAATTGGCGAAATATTTTTTATAGATAGGAATAAGCTCCCTTAGTAACAGAAAAAAATCTCAGAATTTTTGGTGCGTGAAAAATTAAAAAGAAAACCTCTTCAACTTCAACATAAAAAATGTCTAAGCTTTTTTTATTATACTCTTTATTGCACTTACAGAAACAGTTACACAAAAACTTTTACACAATAATAAATTGAGATATGTACACAAAGGAAGACTTATCTCTAAAAGAGATCTCTTCCAGCCAACCTGAAAACGTGTTCGAGATTTCAATATTAAGCGGGTGGCATAAAGTAATTTTAATATGTGTTGTGGTTGTGGCAGGTGGTGGAAAAGGTATAATATCCATTGAAACTTTTTCCTAATACTAAAGGAGCTTATTCCTACCTGTAAAAAATATTCAGTCAATATGTTTTTTTGTTTCGGACATTCCATATTGTTTTTAGTTAGGTACTGATGTACGTTGTACCTATGTAAATTAAACCAAATTATCGGGCGATTTTAACACTGAACGCCAGTGATTTTTTCTAACAAAATAAACTACCTTTGAACCATAAGAAATCACATAGGTACTTCAACTGGTTGCCTATAAAAATGTTATACTCATTCAGAGCTAAGCTGACGTATTTTGAACACGTACGCTTGAAATGCCACTAAAATAATGCATAGCAAAATACGCGATAATGTGCAAAGCTATTTTGAATGCAAATCCCAAACTGCTTTCAGTAAACAGTGCATTAAAAGCCAGGCTCGTAGGTACCTACTCTATAAATAAAGCTTTATTCGGAGTGTGGACATTTTCCATTTGTTTCCTCTATTGGACTGTGAAACATAACGCCGGGAATCGGGATAGAACGGTTCTATTAAAAATAGGTTGGGTTCCTCACGATCGTCTTTTGTTAACGAAAAACGACGGAATATTTAACGGCCGATAATAGTACTTCATGAAACTGATGCATAAAGAGGGGTATTAAAACACGAGTGTGTGTTTAATAGTATCACACGAGTGTACTAATACCTAGTTATGTGCAGTTTCATACACTACTTTATCTGCACTCATACAATTTGGGATAGAACCTACCTACTAAATAAAAATCAAGGTTAAAAGCGAGAGACTTTGCTAGTATTGCCGTATTACAATGCTCGACTCCCTTTCCGCCGCTGCATCTAAAATATCGGTAGGAGTCAAATTTGCTCTTTAAATTCACGGCTATCAGACATCATGCTGTCAGAATATCCTATAAAATTCAGAACAACAAAAATGAAAATTGAAATCAAAACTTTTTTGTACTGCATTAAAAATGGCGCGATCCGAACCACAGACCATAGATACTACAATGAGCCCATACGCGCCCAAGAATTAGTCCAATCAACGGGGCTTATGCAAGTCAGTGTATAGACGCATGCACACACACACACACACACACACACACACACACTTAAGGTTTTTAATATTTATGTTGTTTTTATTTTTTTCTAAATTCTTTTAATAAATACTTAGTTGACTGGAACTAGAATAAGGTATCCGGAAGAGGGCGCTGATTACTGAGATACAGGTATTTTACCTAGTTCAGGAATCAGAGACTTCATTATGTCTGTGTATATGTTTTATGTCAATAAAGTTATTATTATTATTATAATTATAATCCAATAAATTTTGTTACGAGAAGTTAGGTATTTTTACCTAAACATGAAAATCACTTATATCTCTCTGTGAATATTTCCTCGGGCAAAAATACTTTCTGCATATGTACTTATGTACTAGTTAGAATAAGTATGTAAAGAAATCCAATATTTTTTCGATTTCAGAGATACCCCAAATTTAAATTTTTATATTTTTCAATATATCTACTGTTGAAAAATTTATTTGCTGATTATTATTTCTTAATATGTTTTTATACCTTTAATATATAGCTTTGTTCAGTAAGCCAATAAATTTTCTTCTTTAATCATATTTATACATAAACGTATAAAAATGGACCGATATTTTTTCACATTACCTCTTAAGACCAAAAAAATAAAAAAATATAAAAGAAGAAAATTTATTGGTTTACTGAGCAAAGCTATATATTTAAGGATATTAAAACATATTAAAAATAATAATCAGAAGATATTTTTTTCAATAGAAGATATATTGAAAAATGTTAAAAGTTAAATTTGGGGTATCACTGAAATCGAAAAAAGATTGGATTCCTTTACATACTTATTCTAACTAGTACATAAGTACGTATACAGAAAATTTTAGCCCGAGGAAATATTCACAGAGAGATATAAGTGATTTTCATGTTTAGGTAAAAATACCTAACTTCTCGTCACAAAATTTATTGGATTATTGTTCATCTGTAATCTGTATTAACTAACTTCATCACATGCCAAATTTCATAGACGGGAGAATTATTCGGAAGTCGCCATACAACAAATATCCTCATGGATTGGACTAAATCTTATTCATATTCTATATGAC
Organism: Agriphila tristella; assembly: GCA_928269145.1. Classification (NCBI taxonomy): domain Eukaryota; kingdom Metazoa; phylum Arthropoda; class Insecta; order Lepidoptera; family Crambidae; genus Agriphila; species Agriphila tristella. The sequence continues at coordinate 39,650,235 of OV743431.1, forward strand.
ACGATAAAATTCTTGTACGCGCCAAAAAATTCAAAAGTAAAAGTGTGCTATAAAAAAATAAGTTATTTTTCACACCACATGCTCGACAATGCCGAATTATATGTCATGTAAACCTTACAGAAAGCAAGACATTATATCTCTTGGCTTTAGCCGGGTTATAATGTTCTATTATAACCCACTGGTCAATAATATTGTGATTTTCACTTTCATAATTCTTAATGCTATGTCCATAAAGTCTAATTTCACTAAACAGAATGTGTCAACAGCGGGCGCAGCCAACTCGATTTTCGAAAACCGAGGCCGTGGCCCACTAGATTCGCACTGAGACGAACTTCATTTGTTTGTCAAATCGAGTAGGCCACGCCAGCTGAAAAAAGTTGCTATTGCCGTAGCTAGTAGTACTACTAGCTTTAGAAGATTCTATAAATATTTCAAAGAAAAAATAAAAAATGTAGAGTGATGAAAGTATTTTGACTCCAGAAGCTATTAAATTAGATGTCATAGGCATTGTCAATAATAATTTGCACTTTTACTATGCTGTAATAAACACTATCTACTAAGCCTGGTTTTTTATTGTCTCGCATAAAGTGAGAAAAGTAGAGTATACACCACCGGGATAAAACTGTTTTTTTCTTGGGCGCTTGAATCCCTCACTGCACTCAGGACTCAATCTTAATCACCCTCGCTGCGCTCGGGAGTTAAATTTGGAGTCCTTCGCTACGTTCAGGATTCAATGTAGCGCCCGTGACATAAAACAGTGCTTTATCCCCTTGGTGTATATTGTATAATCTACTATTACGATGCAATTGACTGTAGTGTAATGGGTTTCTATGGGGTTTATTTTTTAAATTTTACCTGTAAATGAAAATAAAGTACTTACGTGTTTATACAATCTTTTTTGGATTTATATTTGGAACCATAGAAAATGAATATTAAGTTTATGATTTGGAACATTACGTTATGAGTGTAGATAAAATCTGTTTTTACGCGGACAAAAACATTTATGAATTTGGGTTTAAACATACCTATCTACACATTATAGAGGATCATAAATAAGGATCTTTATGTAGTCTGAGAGAGTGCTTAATTTTTTTGTTACATAAATTATTTATAATGTATAAAGTAGGTACCTACGTAACTTCTTTGCTTTTTGCACGAAAAATGTTTCCTTCTCAAAAGTTTCTTTTGTTTCGCAATTTGTAACAAAGTTCACCTTCTTTAATAACTTCATAATAAAAGCAAAATTAATAAAGTAATAAGCCAAACTTTTTGCTTTATCCCTACATTTTATGAGTAGGTAGATATCACGTGGTAATATGCGTGCATATATTATTGACGGTAAAAGCATGTAAAAGATTATGAAAGTCGCATAAATGAGCACTTTTTGCTTTTTGCGTACCTCGTGGACATTATGCGGAAATGGCATTTACCTAATGACATTAAAAGAATAAATGTCGATTTAAGATTATAACATGTTGCGAAATTCCAATATGTCATATCGCGAATATATTATGTAGTATGTACCTACGCCTAATCCCTCAAGACGAAGGGAAACTGCCGAGGAAAATTTAATATGATATCGATATGATATGCCCGAGGATAATTAAATAATTGAATATGAATATTTCTTGATGTCTGTTTTTAAATTCCGAATTTTACACGATCGGTTTTTATGTGGCAAAGTTAAACTTTGCCACATAAAAACCGCAAAGTTTAAACTTTATGTTTTTACTGAATTCGTTTGGATAAAGTGCTTTAGGAGAGCTTTTTTAAAAAAGCTTCTGTCTTTAATTTTTATTTCTTCCTCTCATAAAGCACGTTATCCAAACGAATTCAGTTGAAAATAATATGTCTGCTTAAAACTACCAGCTAAAAGATTAACTGCGACCGAAGACTAAAAGAAAATTATTTTATATAAATAATGGAAAAGGTGGAACAAAGAGATTCAGTGACCCCTACGTATTGATCAAAATGCCACATAGATATAAAGATATAAAGAATTCATTTCAGTTTGTAGGTTTGACGGACCGACCGACGCAAACTCTCGACGGGAATTAACGAGGTCGAGTTCACATGGGCCCTACCGCCCAAGTGTCGTCGACTTCGCCGTCGGCTTCATTTGACAGATGGATGTGATACATTGCTACTTTTTTTGGTACAAATAAAGACTTACCAAAGAAACGAAGCAATGTATTACAACCATCTGTCAAATGAAGCCGACGGCGAAGTCGACGCTACTTGGGCGGTAGGCCCACAGGATCGAATAAACGTCAAAAATCTGTTATTTTAGTACATTGAAAACGGTTGCCATGGTTTCCATTGTAATGTTTTGAAGTTTACTCGATACCAATTTGATCTTAGTTTCTCCTTCGAGTTTCGGGAACGAGTACCCTTCGATCCCTACCACGGACGGTAGGTAGGTATGATGACTAATGAATAAAATAACGAAATACTAATAAAAATCGTAAACATATTAAACTTTTATAGTAACTTGTATGCCTCTTGGTTTTATATATTGCGTATTATTTGTTTTATAACCCTTCAAAGTTGGGCGGACAAGTCCATTTAATAAAAATAGGTACCTTTAATAGTTCATAAAATTTATAGAAAATTGGTCTAAGAAACCATTTTGATTTACACAATATTTAATATAGCTGCTGAACAAATTTCCTACGCGTTGCATACAAACTACTCAAGCGTGACGTCATAATTGAGTAGCCGATAGTATGGAGTGTTTTCGGGTGAGTCCTCTGTGCATTTCAAACTGTGATATCTCGGGCAGTTTTCATGCTAGCGAAATAATTTGTTTTACCAATGTTTCTTTTTTTTTGTGGTAATTTATGTGACATAAAATAGTAAAAAATAGTCATCATACCTATTCTGAATTAAGCGAGTTTGCCAATCACACTGAACATTTTAGAAGGGCGTTTATAAAGCATAGGTTTCCTAAACAGAAAACTTTCCTTTTCGTGTATTTCCTTCTAAGTAAATAGTTATTTCCTGTTGATAAATGAAACCTCATTTGACGTTTATTGCTCCACTAAAAATGTGACGCAGCCTTCTCCGGAACACTTTTACGACTTCAAAAAAGGAGAAAACTCTTAACAACATCTAGAATTTTTTAAAATGTTTAGTTAAGTATTTACCTTAGTTTTTTTACTTTATCACACCATCCAAATTTTAAGGATGTGTCTAGTCCATGAAGCTAAACAACTTTCTCTAAGAAATATGTGTCAAAGCCACAACATTTTGGTTATCCCATACTAAATTGATCACGTGATCTCTTTGATTTGTATGGAAAGTCGATTTTTATTTTACATATTGACCATTCGTTCCTTAGAGAAAGTAGTTCAGTTTCATGAACTGAACACATCTTTAAAATTTGGATGGTAAGTTCAAAATGACCCGATATAATAAACAAATATAGAGTAGAATTTCTGTTTATCTTTATTTCTTTTCTCTCTAGGATATTTATTACTTTTCTTCCAACTATGCTTTAATTTCATCACAATCACACTAAAAACTCAGTACAAAGCGAGTCTTTATTTCACTAGAGCAATAAAAATGTATGAAATTTCATTATTGCACAGTTTTTTTTTAATCGCACCAAAAGGTGCCAATCTCAATGGATTAACTCTATTCAGCCAGCCGATATCAATACTTTTTTTTACGTACTTGTATTATTCGTTTCTATCCTACTTGTTCCAAATTTAAAAAATGATTGCGCTAACTCTGATTTAAAATGAAAGAAATTTATTATAAATAAGTGATTTGGTGGGAACTTTGTTAATTTTGCTTGACAATATTTTTGGAAATGATAAAGTGTGATACTATCTGATTTTGAGTGCTTCGGCTTCGAATTAAAATGGAATCATCTAGCGACACATTAACTCCAGAAAACATTCTAAATGAAGCCGACAATGTTATAGCAATGTTTTAATTTCAATAATGAAACTTCTGTTTTAACTGTTTGATATGAGTTTCTTTTATCTACTATTCCTATAGGAAATAGTTGAAAGAAAAGCAGATTATGCACCTCGCCTTAAATTACTTTGTGCTCGATGCAATAATCTACTATTTTGCCTCGAGAGCTCATAGTTAACCTCAGACAATGAGTCTTTGAAAGTACCTTCCAAAGACTAATCTTCGGAAGGTTACTGTAACTTACTCGAATATTATAGCTAGAAACGCCAACCAAGCCCAAACGCTTATGGCGAGACTTGCAAATAAAACAAACGTCCTTGAAGATTGTTTGAACGATAAAGGTTACACGAATGAATGACCTTTCCATATTGCTTGTAAAAAAATTGAAACCAATTTTTTTTACGTTGTATGTTTGAATGAAATAAAATAGGTTTTCAATACTGACATTGTTCTCGATACGCATCCGATTACTACGTTTTTAATAATTAATTTTTGTTGATTTAATTTTTTATTATTGATTAATTTAGTATTTTATTTAAATAATTTTATTATAATGAATTTTCCAATAATCTTAATTTTAATATATTTAATGACCGTTTTATTTATTCTAATGAATTTTTTATTATATTTATTTCAATCATTTTAACTTTGACATTTGTAGCTGTGATAATTTTAATTAAGTAAGTAATTGACTTGTAATAATGTAACTTTCCATCGAATAAACTAACATATTTTTAAGTTGCTACTAACAATAATGGATCTTTGTTGTCTGGAAATAAATAAATTATTATATTATTATTATTACTACTCGGTAATTGTTTGTGCTAAACACTATCGGCAGCCTCTTTTATACATCTAGGCAAGCTAAGTACTTTGCCTTCGGCTGTTCATTAAAACCCTAGTCTCTATTAATGCATGGACGACCAAAATATTCCATAATTACGTGTATTGAGATATTCGGGAGACAAATGGGATGTGGGATAATGGGATACTTAATTATTTTATGTCCACCAGTTTAATAGATATTTTTATTACTGTACCGATAATCAATTCTGCTAATGAAAAAGCTTTATTTATCACTACACTAGCAGCCGCCCGAACTATACGTTTTTTTCTGGATAAAAAGTACCCTATGTCCTTTTCTGTACCCCAGACAACGTGTATGCAAAATTTCATGATGATCGGTTCAGTAGTTAGGACGTGAAGACGTAACAAACAATCAAACAAACAAACGGATTTTCTCGTTTATAATATTAGTAAGGATATTATAAAACAAAGTCCTCCACCGCGTCTGTCTGTCTGTCTGTTCGCGTTAAACTTGAAAACTACTGCACGCGATCTTTATGCGGTTTTTTCTAATAGATAGAGTAATTAATTAGGAAGATTTATGAATATAATTTGTCAAGGTTTTGTGTAAATTGGTTTGAAATATAACGATTTGTTGCAAGGGTCGGAAAAGTCAAGCCGCCTTGCCTGAGAGCTTTCATCGAAAACGCTGCCTAATATTTTAGGAAAAAACAAGCCAGCTGTTAAATTATCCCTATGAGATATAACAAAACAAATTGTTAGGTTACTGTACCAACCAACCAATAATAAAAAAATAAAAAAAACCACTAAGTAATGGATTACCACAGAGTAAATTTTAAGCATTGCGCGTTTCTCACACCGACGACGCGACTCGAACGGGACGGAAACAGAGCGACGACTGCAAAGAGTAAAATAATATTGGACGACTGGAAGGTATTCGTTTTTTTTTGGTAGTTGTTGTAAGGGTGAAGTTGGCAAAAAAGGTAGGAATCGAAGCGAAGCGAGGACGGGTTGCTAGCGTAATGCTAAAAATAAAAGCAGCAAGCAAGTCCCATACTGCAGAGATATCTAGGTACCTACAGCTGTACGCAAATTTGTCACATTTATTAACGAAGAGATAATAATTCCTATGGCAATACACGCCTCGATGCTCAGCATAATTAGGTTTTCGTACACAATTTCATGAATGTGGACAATGTTTAATGAACAAAGATTTTACTCAGTTGTGAAGCTTTTGTCATTAAATAACTCTATTTAATTAACACTATTAATAAGGTTTCTATTTAAATGTATTGTCATGCTTAGTTAGACAAATTTGGAACAATGCCTGGTGCCTTAAATATAAACTTGCTCATTTGTTTTTAGTACCTAGGTAGTAAAATTGCATATTTTCTCGCAGTCGATGGGATGATAAAACAAACAAAAAATTAACAAAGTGGAAAGATTAATTTGAAACTGAATGCACAATGGGGAATGTCCGAAAAAAATCAAATTGGCTGTATATTTTTTTATAGGTAGGAATAAGCTCCCTTAGTAATAGAAAAAAGTTTCAGAATTTTTGATTACGTGATAAAATTTTAAAAAATTTAACTCTCTTCGACTTCACAAATATACAAAAGTAACAGCAGAATGGACATTATGCCTTTGCCACCACCTGCCATTAAAAAAAAGTTTCAAGTTCAAAGTTTTGACATTTTGACATTTGTCATTGTCAAAATGTCAAAACTTTTTATTCTTTATTCTTGTTGTTATTGTGGCAGGTGGTGACAAAGGTATAATCTCCAGTCTGCTGTTACTTTTCCACATTTTGTAAAGTCGACGAGACTTTAATTTTTTATAATTTTTCTACGCAACGGAAAATTCTTAATCTTTTTTCTATTACTAAGGGAGCTTATTCCTACCTATAAAAAATATTCAGCCAATTTAATTTTTTTCAGACATTCCCCATTGCACATAGTGCTTATTCCAACCGAAAATGTCCCAAAAACATACTTAATAGAAAAATTAAAAAGACATTGATAAGACCCTCGATCCGTGAATAATTGCGATTCAGTTTTTCATTCAAAGCAAAGCAAGCGTGTTCAGTCTCTAGGAAAATTGCCGATCACTTCAACGATTTCAGTAATTCATTCTGAAAAAATTGATCTAGTATTGAAAGTAATATTTCATTCTTTATCTAAACGGGCCTTCGAAACTTAGTGATTTTTCATACACATGCTCACTTCACATTCTCTTAAATAAAAAAGTACATGTATCACTGCAATGACTTAGATGTTGATGGTTAGACCAAATGTTCGACGGCCAAATAAGCATTTCAACCATCTTAAAAAACATCTCAATTTTCTCAAAAAAAAACTTTTTACGTATTCCTTATATCTTTGTTTGGAATTTCAATCAATGTTATTCTTTTGTATGTTTAAATAAATGGAGATTTTTTTGTAGTTACCTAATTGAAAAATGCTTATTTAAGAGATGAATCCATCAACATAAAAGACATTGTCGTGATACATGTAGGTTATTTATTTATGAGTGTGAAGTGAGCATGTTTGTATGAAAATCACACAGCGGGTGAGTACTTAATAGCTTCCAAGTAGCAGCAGACAAATTCTAAATTTCCATTTGAATATCTAATTATTATTATTAGTTTTATATTTAACTGAAATACCTACGTACAGTTGTCCTTGTACCGACACCCTTGAAAATGAAACCTTTGAAAGTCAGTTGTTATAAAATATTCACCTACATTTAGTATTCAAATAAGATTATTATTAGCACTGAAACTTGACTGTAATTCGTTGGCCAGACGTTGGTGATATCGATCTTGACTTTACTGCTGGGAAAATAACAAGCCTATTTCTATACACACATTTTCAGAAGCTGTTTCAGCACTTGTAATAAAACCATCTCATTACCAACTGCTTTTCATTCGACACGGTGAATAAATGTTCAGAGATGTTACAACAAACCTAGGTACTTGTGATTTTGTTATACGTAGAATAGATTTGTAGGCCCTGCCCTGGGTATTCCATCATTTGAGTCAGATATAAAACGTCAATGATTGCCTTGCCTATGTATAAACGGTTTAACCTGTATAGTTCAAATTGGGTAGTACCTACTACGAAAACTGATTATGGTTAAGCCACCTTCAGGTTTGTTCCGAAATTAAATGAATTATTTATTTTGAGTAAGATAAATGATTGTACGTTTGAACGTCATTATTTAGTTCCTCAAATTCACCAACAGTAATAAATTATGATTAATCTTTACAAGGTCAATTTTCTTCAACCAAATTTTCCAATACTTATCTTTCGGTAGGGAAAAGTAGGTAAGTTATAGGTAGGTCAGGTATTATGTGTGACAGATGGACATGCTGACAATACAATTAACAAGCTTAAGGTGTGGTTATAAAATGATTAAGACGATCAAAGGCCATAGTTTTAATTCTAACTTCTGAAAACCGTTTGCACGTGCAAACGGTTTCGTGACAAGTTTTCAGAACTTGATTCAATATGAATCAAAGGTTAATCAAACAATCAAACGATTAAATTTTTTATAACATGACCTCAGACGAATTTCTGTTAGGTATTTCACCTCTGTGATACTGCGTATATAGGTACGTACGCATAAATTTAGAAAATGTTAAGGTGTACGCACGAAAGAACAGGAACGTGGTGGACACGAACACTGGTTCGTACGTGTGGTCATAAATGCAGAGCGAACATGAACCAATACTAAACAAAGTCCACACACTACAACAAAATTGGACAGCGTTCGATCAAATCAATCAAATCAAAATCATTTATTTGCAAGAATATGGTTACAATGTGGTCTTATGTTTAAACTAATCCAACATATTCGATCGAGTAGTTCGATGTGCAAATTATTAGTTAAATATTACATGTCATAAAGTTATCAATTAATTAATTTCAAATTCAGTCAATACAAGCTAAATCAAACTAGTCATAATATTATATATTCTTGTCAATGTTTGACATTCGTTAGTGGTAACGCGCGTGTTCGAACGCACGAACTAAGTATTCGTTGATCGTGCTCACCATGTTCTTGTTGGTTCGTCCGTGCCGTACACGACTTTTCAACTTTACATACGAGCGACTTTATAGGTGGTTGCAATGGTGAAGGTTTAAAATTATAGTGAAAGTAAGGTAAGCCGCCGAGAATCGGCTTGTATGAACCCTTTGCCACTGGTAGGTAAGAAATTAACTGAACATCAACTGAAAACACAGTGACATTTAATATTATCAATCAATAAAAAGTATCGATATTAAGACGGATAAATATATCTTCATCCTGTAAAGAACTCAGTATAGTACCTATATAGTTTGCAATATAACGAACCCATCCACGTGGATAGCCAAATAGGTCAATATGAGTGGGTTCGATTATTCCCTGAACAGCTATGCGGCTAACATGTAGGTGTAGTGTCAATATTGCCCACGATTTGATTAGCTTACAGCAAGTCCGCAATTTTTTTTCAATAAATTCTAATTCTACTACCTTTATAACGACGAACAGCATCTGAAAAGATGGCTTCTTCCATCATTAAGTAATACGTTTTTTATGAAAACAGAGTGATAAGGACGTAGAGTAATAATAAATGAGATCGTTCCATTTCAAAACACTGATATTTTTATTTCTATGTTGTCGAGACAATAGGCCCGTTCTGACAGCTGTCACTTAAACGTGATTCGGGAAGCTGACCAAAGAAATCGAAAGGTGAACAGGAATGACGACAAATTGTACGATCTAATCGAATTCTTTTTATTTTTATTTTAAGTTTTACAAAGTGATAAAATAACAAAATGGAACTCGAGAAAAATTTATTTCTGTAGTTTTTTACTTTTAACAGAAGAAACCAAAATTAACAATTTAGCTATCATTTTCGCCTGTATACCTAAATAATTATTTGGTTTATCAAATAAATCATAAATATTTTCGTCTCAGTGAAAATATACCTTTATCATTTTAATAGATTATTTTGTGAATTTTTACACGGAATCGAATAAAGTCGGTGAAAATCAGTGATCAGATTAGTTATGGCGCTAAAAACTAAAGGAATAAGAACATAACTGTTTTTAGGACGTTTCGTAGTTTTTCGTAGTTTTCGGCCGGCCAATACATCAGCGACCTGTGACTAACAGAATGTGTAAATTCATCGTATGTTACCGGTTTTTTAGTGTGCGTTACCCCAGCAAAAAGTTGAGCTTTAGAGAGATGAGACCTTATCAGATAATTAGTGTGTCATGAGGAGAAATTTGTTTACTAATAGCAAAATTTGTGTGAGTTGTAATTTTTAAGATATATGAGAAAAACAGATTTTGCTGGGGTCACGTTTTAAACATTACCCTGGCAAAAAAAGTTGTCTCAGCCTGGAACCAAATACATGAATAGATAGCTTTTGTTGCATAGTAAATGTTAGCAAATAGCAAAAATTGTGTGTGTTATGGTTCTTGAGTTATTTAAGTTTTTGCTGGGGTAACGTTTTGGGTTTTCCCAGATCTCGAAAACGGTTCAACGCAGAAGTTTGAAAAAAATACCACTAAGAGACCTTAATTTGTTTAAATTTGTTTGATTCTTAGTTTTTGATTTGGTTGTCGCAAATCAACGTAATTAAATGGTTTCGAAAAACAGAAAAAACGAATTTGCAAGTAAACTACTACACTTATAATCAAATAAACAGCTGTTAAAAATAGCCGTGGTAGACACTTATTACGTCAAGAATTTAAGGCTTTGTAACTTTACACGATATAAAGATATAAACAAATTTGATAAATTTTAGACTGGTCGTACTTTAGCAATCGAATACACAGTTTCCATAACATTAAGACACATGGCATACATTAAACAAATTTAAGTAATTCATTAACATTCCTTCCTGTTAATTTCAGCTTTCAATTACGCCTATCATGAAAGTTTTAACAAAAACAAGAATACGACAACAATTCTCTAATAAGCCGCCTAAATTGTAGAGGTCACGTAAAAGCGACCGCGCTATACATAAGCGTAACCATCTTAAATGAACGGGATAATATGGATCTTTTGTTAGTACAGTTGCGTACAAAAGTTTGCTGGTCAGATTATCTTTAAATATAAAATGTACGTTAGTCTCGCAAAAACTTAAGATTGGCGTGGCCGATTTTGGTTTTAAAATGTTTGTCGTAGTTCCAGGGGAAGGTTTAAATGGTGAGAAATATACCTATATGGAAAAAATGCGAGGTAGTTTCCGTAAAAACTGTTCCTAGGTAGGAACAGTTTTTATGGGTAAATGTTTTTACCTGTCAAACATAGTGGTCACTGGATTGACATGAGTAGGTTTGGTATTAAAATAAAACATTTGGTTTGAAAAAACAGAAGCAACAAATTACTATAAATGTATATATTGATACTGACAAATAAATCACACTATAAATTGCTTAGCGAGATTATTACCTAATTAGGTTTAGATTATTATTTACCGTTATTTATGTAATGTTGAGTGCCTTCAAAATTTTAACTTTCATGAATTATTACATTCTTTTTAAAATACTATTAATCGCGTAAGTTTATTATTTGATATAAATAAACCCGATATTAATTTATAAAATAGAAAACAAGTTGAATCTAAGCTATATCAATAACATTTTTCTTCATAACTGTACAAAACATCGGATACTAAGCTGCTAATTTGCGAAGATAACCCGTACGTATGGTGCGGTCGCTTTTAAGTGACCTTTACAATTTGGTCGGCTTATTCAAGAATTGCTGTCTTAATCTTGTTTTTGTTAAAACTTTCATGATAGGCGTAATTGAGAGCTGAAATTAACAGGAAGGAATGTTAATGAATTACTTAAATTTGTTTAATGTATGCGATGTGTCTTAATGTTATAGAAACTGTGTATTCGATCGCTAAAGTACGACCGGTCTAAAATTTATTAAATTTGTTTATATCTTTACATCGTGTAAAGTTACAAAGCCTAAAATTCTTGACGTAATAAGTGTCTACCACGTCTATTTTTAACAGCTGTTTATTTGATTATAAGTGTAGTAGTTTACTTGCAAATTCGTTTTTTCTGTTTTTCGAAACCATTTAATTACGTTGGTTTGCGACAACCAAATCAAAAACTAACAATCAAACAAATTTAAACAAATTAAGGTCTCTTAGTGGTATTTTTTTCAAACTTCTGCGTTGAACCGTTTTCGAGATCTGGGAAAACCCAAAACGTTACCCCAGCAAAAACTTAAATAACTCAAGAACCATAACACACACAATTTTTGCTATTTGCTAACATTTACTATGCAACAAAAGCTATCTATTCATGTATTTGGTTCCAGGCTGAAACAACTTTTTTTGCCAGGGTAATGTTTAAAACGTGACCCCAGCAAAATCTGTTTTTCTCATATATCTTAAAAACTACAACTCACACAAATTTTGCTATTAGCAAACAAATTTCTACTCATGACACACTAATTATCTGATAAGGTCTCATCTCTCTAAAGCTCAACTTTTTGCTGGGGTAACGCACACGGTTTTTTACCGACTTCAAATTTTGTAATTTTGTTGCAATCAACTCTGACAGAAATCGCAGTTACATTGCTGCTTTAGTTAGAACCAATGTGACAACTATCTTACTTAAAGCAGCAATGCAACCGCGCTTTCAATCGATTTCAATCGAGAATTGTTAGCAACAGCTTTACGTAATCAAGGTACAGGTTTGTTCCCAAGTTGGTCCCATTTTTTAAAATTTTGAAATCGGTTCAGTACTTTTCAGGAAAACCTGAAAATACTGTCGTTTTCGTTACCATTTTGTAAACTTATACTGATGATCGACCATATCTTTTTTGTTTATATACCGATTTAGATGATTTTTTTTGTTTGAAAGAGGATACATTAGAGATGATACCATTTTGATTTCATTGTTATTGAACCTTGGTTTTCAAAGATACACAAGGGAACTCCTCAAAATCAAATAGGAATCGTAAAGTGATTACACTAAATAGAATAAAATAAAAAATTGTTTAAAAACAAAAAAACCGACTTCAAAATCCTGAAAATAAAAACAAAAATACCTTCAAAAATAAATACCTCTAAAAAGCAAGAAATAATTTTCAAATCACTAGATACCTACGCATATCACTGTAATAAAACACGTCTAATGAAGTCGGGTGGGGCTTTAAGAGTAAAAAAAAAAGTTGACCTCCAGCCCCATAGACGTGTTTTATTACAGTGATATGCGTAGGTATCTAGTGATTTGAAAATTATTTCTTGCTTTTTAGAGGTATTTATTTTTGAAGGTATTTTTGTTTTTATTTTCAGGATTTTGAAGTCGGTTTTTTTGTTTTTAAACAATTTTTGTAAGAACACGCATAAGTCACCGATTTTGATTATGAGCTTAATGGCATAGGACACATATAAAAACAAGGTATAGCAGAAAAATAAAAAAATAAAATGACGAATTTTTTTTTCATTTTCGGATATAATGCACTTAACAGTCGGATAGAATATCGAATAAGAAATAATATTTTGTATGACACATATATGTACTTAAACGCAATATTTAAGGAGATATTTGAAAATTCTTGGCTAACTCCATAATAATGCTCCTGAAACGTGACATAAGTGACGTCACACATGTTGACCGTTTTGTATAGAGCGTTTTCGGCGTGTGCTGCTGCGTGCTAACTTCAAGTGACTATATCACGAGAAAAAAACGCAAGAGAAAAGTTTTAATTTACAGTTGACTTTCTCACGCATTATACTTTTGATTTTGATACAAAAAAAATATTTGCATGTTCCCTATTGGCCCTAGGTTTGGGCCAACAACGTGTGGAGCCACAGACCATACATTAATGTAGAGCTGACATACAAAGTTTGAAAAAAGCTGCCAGCACCAATCACTTCGAATTCGAAATGGAGATGTTTGCCATCGAATAACTTTTTACAAAAGAGCCAGATATAAATGCTTTAGGTAGTAGGAATGTTAGATTTTAATAAGTTCCAGAACTCATTACCGCAAATGAACTAACATCTGTTATGTCCATTTTCTCCGCTAGTGGCCCCGTAACTTCCATCAGTAAATATGTTTCTAGAAATAGCTTCCGACACGTGGCATGTTTTGCGCGGACAAAATAGCGACTGTAATCTCTTTACAAGTAGGTACCACATTTTCTTATGTGGTAGCGTAAGGTTTTAATGGATTTTAGCTCTAATCTACCGTAGTAACGAGATCTTTTGTTAGTTTTGGGTCTTTCTTAATAGGGAACAGCTGCAATTTACAGAAATAAAGTGACCTCAAACTGATCCTTTAATATTCCGTTGAATAGGTAGTCAAGAAGTAGAATATACCTAAGTACGCATGAGGATTTAAGTTAAAATAAATGCTAAATATTTCACGACGACCGACGCACCGTTTATTATGTATTTTTCAACACTTGCTCGTAAAGTGTGCCCTAATAAGTACATCGCTTTTAGGGCCATAAACCGAACGATAACAAACGCGTGCAATAATATATAAAACACTAGTTGGTTATAGAATTATCCCTACAAAGTTCAATAGGTACCTTACTTCAAGTTCTATGCGAGTAAACAGAGCATTCCCAATTTAACCGGGTAATAGGTACAGATAATTTTTTAGTAACAACAAAGAGGTTTATGCCGCTGAAAATTCATATTCATTCTTGGAAAAAATAAATGTGTAAGTCCTTAATTAAGTCAAACTAATCAAATTATTCATAATTTACAATATTTTGTTATAAAATATTAAAATATTTGCATTTTATCACTAAAATTTATAATTTTGAAGAGGCTGTATGCTCACTAACCCCTTTGTGCGCAAAATATTCTTGCATTGGGCGAGTGAAAAAAACAAAAAAAACCTTCGCGCCTTTTCCCCATAATGAGGATCAGTAATAGGTCGACAAATCAACTCAAAACTAACATAAAAGTGATCCACTAAGCTTTTTCATCGATATAGTCTTTAAATCGTCGAAATCGGTCCATCCGTTGCGATTTTATAACACATTTTATCCAGCCAACATTTATCGACGGGCAGCCAGGGCGGCCATTGCGTGTGACGTCACACGGTCCGAGTTGCTCGACGTTGATATGGCCCGCGCTGCATTATGGGGGCTAGCGTCCTCAATTATTAAGATAGAGAAATGAAAATAGCATCAAAAGATTTGTTACTAAACGGCCTATAGTAGTAGTGTACTATAGTACAGCAATAATATTTTTTGTTAAATAATTATAATATTCTTAAAAAAAAAGAAATGCCTATTTTTGCCGCGCCGGGGCTTGGGGTGGGCTTGAGTGTGGCTTAGGGTGGGCTTGAGGGGGGCTCGGGGTGGATTCGAGGGAAACTAGAGGTGGGCTAAAGGGGGGCTCGGGGAGGGTCCGAGGGGGGCTCTCTTATTTTTGCAGATGAAAAATGATAGTAGAATCACAGAATAGATAATAGTTCTAGCGGTAGTATATAAGGCATGGTATATGGTAACTACGAAACCCTACTGCGCGTGGCCCGACATGCACTTGGCAGGATTTTTTTTATTTTGTCCAACAATCGTAATAGTAGTTTATGAAACTGACACATAAAGAGGGGTATTAAAACACGAGTGTGTGTTTAAAAACCGAGCCGTAGGCGAGGTTTTTAATAGTATCACACGAGTGTTTTAATACCTAGTTATGTGCAGTTTCATACACTACTTTATCTACACTCATACATTTGGGATTGAACCTACTAAATAAACGATCAACGTTAGAAAAGAGAGAGAGACTTTGTTTGTATTAGCAAGGTATTGTACCTACCTTGTAATAAGTCAATTCCTTAGCTGCATCTAAACTAAAATATCGGGCAGAGTAAATATTTTTTTCACATTTTAAAGCAAGAATAAAAAACCTACAAAATTCAGTAAGTATAACAAAATGTAAAAATTGAAATCAAAACTTTATCGGAAATGCTTGGCGCGCATTCCATTAGAAAAAAAAGATCAGTGCATTTCAACAAAAGAACTAATCGCACTAAAGTCATCGATTACCATAGAGTTCATTTTAATCATGAAAAATATGTGGGAAAATATCGTTGTTTTTTTTTTATGTTACGGCACTGCCTTCTTTTTGGATTTGCCCTGTATCGTAATGAGAAAAAAAGTTATTTTATGATGCAGTTGACTGCATCGTAATGAGTTTATTTTTTAATTTTACCTATCCACGAAAATAAAGTACGTATTTATATTACCTTTTTTGAATTCATATTTGGAACATTACGTTGTGAGTGTAGATAAAGTGGTTTACAGAATACATCTACCTACAACTGTGTAATCCCCAGGGCGTCCGCTGCGTTAAGCGGGACACGCGCGCGGGATCCGTTATAGTTTCGGAATAGTGGCCGTGATGTGACAAGACAACGGACAGACAGACATACAGACTGACATGACGTCTATTCTTAAGGGTTCCATTTTTTGCCATTAGGCTACGGAACTTTAAAAAATGGATAATGAAACCTCATAATCATTTCAATAGCCCTTTTGAATGACTCCTCACTCAACCGAGTCAAAAAATAAGTAAAATAAAGAAAGAAAAATTACGGAACCCTTTACTGCGCGTGGCCCGACACGCACTTGGCCGGTTTTTATCGATATCTCTTTTCGTTTTTGAGAAGAATAAGATTATTTGTTTGGAGCTCGGTGGCGCAGCAGTGGTTTAGCGCCTGGCCCAGCGATTGCGGAGGCTAAGCAACGTTCGCAAGGGTCAGTCATGAGATGGGTGACCAAAAATTTATTATCTCGATTTCCTTCGTGCTTCTGAAGACACGTCAAGCCGTTGGTCCCGGTTGCATTTGCAGTCGTTAACACCCACCAATCCTCATTGGGGCCGCGTGGTGGGTTATGGCCCGTCCTCCTTATCCACCCATAAGGAAGGCCTTGCCCCAGCAGTGGGAACATTAAAAATGGCTGAAGGAGACGATTTTTTGAAAAAAAAAATTCCTAAAGAAACGGGCAAAATTAGGCGTTTTTTTTTCTTATTTAAAAGAATATTATAAACATTTTACAAAAAGCATTAGGTTTGATCGAACTATTTTTGTGATAAATTACAAAAAATTAGTGCATCCAACGATGAAGATAGTTGTCTAACTCCAAAGGAGTTGAGTGAACAAGTTTCTAAAGCTGAATTTAGCTTTTTACCAGGAAGCTCATGTAAAAAATTTCTCGCTGGTAGAGGTGAAAAGTTGTATGTTTTACACGAGACCAAAATTTTGTTCTGCCTCGTGACTTTAAATCACTTACTGTGCTCAGTAGTCTATATTAGAATCACACGCTCCGCTCGTGATTCAATTCTAGACTACTTCGCTAGTTCGTGATTTAAAGTCGGCACTCGCAGCACAAATTGATTTTGGTCACTTGTATAACAATAGTTATTTGTTATACAAGTGACCAAACAATAGTTATTTGTTATACAAGTGACCAAAATCAATTTGTGCTGCGAGTGCCGACTTTAAATCACGAACTAGCGAAGTAGTCTAGAATTGAATCACGAGCGTAGCGAGTGATTCTAATATAGACTACTGAGCACAGTGAGTGATTTAAAGGCACGAGGCAGAACAAAATTTTGGTCTCGTGTAAAACATACAACTTTTCACCTCTACCAGCGAGAAAATTTTAACGTGACTTTCCTGGTAAAAAGCTTAATTCAGCATTAGAAACTTGTTCACTTAACTCTTTTGGAGTTAGACAACTATCTTCATCGTTGATCGTTGGACGCATTCATTTTTGTAATTTATCACAAAAATTATTCGATCAAACCTATGCTGAAAATGTTTAAGAGTATATTCCCGTCTTTATGATTACATTACGTTGTGTTTTTCTCTTATTCATTAATATCCCATCTTATTTATTTATTTATAATCATAAGTTAATTATTTGTTTCTTATTTCATATTTGTTTCATACATGCGACCTCATTACGTCCATACTCTTTATTTCGAATTATCAACCTTCTTTTTTAACAATCCTTATTTAAAACTCCATGGTATACCCGTGCATTTGATTTTTTTTACTTTTTAATCCATGTATGACACCATAAAGCTCTCTATCTATTCTTTTCTCACATATCAATTTTACAAGTGTCATCCTTGTCATTTTATTTCTTTTTTCTTTATTATTTTAAAAGTTGGTGTAAGAAATTAAAAAAGCACTTTGCCTCACGCTCGCAGCAAAAATCGATTTTGCTGCGAGTTTTTACGCGCCAAAAGCGCCCTTTTCGTGCTGGAGAGGTGAAAATAACTATTATTGCTTTTGTTTAATTTTTTCACTAGTAAAAATATAGTAGTTTTGCCTACTATATATTTTTTCAAAAAATATAGTAGGCGAGCCCTCAATATAGTAGGATACTATATTATATAGTAGGGTTGGCAACCCTAGCTGCAACCCACAGCCTTGTGTGCAATGAGCAACCTAAGCTAACTTGTGTCATAATGTTCTATTTTATCATCGTTTACGTTTTTCTTACTTAAGCTGTACTATAGCTACGGCTACGTGAAAACTTGCATAATAATATTTTGTTCCCAACCTTTTTCATAAAAAAAATCTAATAAAGTTTCCTATAGACAATTTTCATATATAACTTTGATTATTCATAAACATATTTTAAGAAAATGCTAACTTTAGCGTTTTGATGTTGTCGTTCCCATAGACAAAACAGGCAAATCCACTGACCAAGAATAGTATATTCATATTTATTAAATAAATTGAAAGCTGTCACTTCAATCAGCTTTGAAGTGGGCCATGTTATTTACTAAATAGGGATAAATAAATAGGTCCCACCCTCAACTTCTATAACTTTATCAAAGGTTTATTAGAGCGTTTGTTGTTATTCAGCGATTATGAAAAATGATATTCAAGAAATCCCTTTTAAAACTTTTAGGCCTTTTATAACTTTTTATGAATCAGACGGTTGTCTATATTCTACTTAAGCTAAGGGTTTCCTAGGATAGCGGTGCCGTCATATTACGGCCGTAATATGGCGGCGTCGAATGTTGTCTATGTAAGTAAACAAGACGGCGACACCGTAACGTCAGAAATCGCGCCATATTGTTTACATAAACAACGTTCTACGCCGCTAAATTACGGCCGTAATATGACAGCACCGTCATCCTGGGAAACCCTAGCTTTACTTGTACACAGATATTTGGACACAGAAACAAAATACGTTATGTAACATCCTAATATACTCTTTCTAGTCCTTGATACTTATATCATGACCTCAAAAACAATATTGGATGAAACCTTCTTCCTCCCCCTTCCCTGTTTTATAACCAAGTAGGTTAGACACCGCTATTAATGATTAGCTGCCTGACCTATTTCTGTTATTGTCACCATTTAATCACCACGTCGTGAACAGAAACTACCGCTGTGTTGAATGGGAAACAGTAATATCCCGATCAATTAATTCAACTTAAAGCGAGCTAATGCTGTTATCGAAATTACTTAGACAATAGATAAAATTTAACAAGAAATAAAAGACAAACGAAAACGTTTATAATAAAAAAGGATTTAGAAAAACCAAGGTTAACGGATCATGCATGCCGCATTCTGGGCCATGATGCGCATTAACATAGCCTTCTTTAATTGCAAGCCGTGAACATAAGTTTGGCAACGTCTGTTACTGTCAGTTCGTGGTCATGTCGTCGGCCAGTCTCCATACTAAATGTATGGGAATATTTCAATTTTAAGAGGTCGATATTTTTATTCCGAGTAATCGTGAGAGTTTAAAATATGAAAATAATTTAGTTCTTTTATTGAAATGCTTTGTATATTAAACAATAAGAAAAATATCAATTTTAACCAGGAAAAAATGGCTGTCAAAGATATCATCTTTTTTGTTGATTTTCTTCAGCAGGGAGTTGATTAACACGCCCTCTAGCAATAAGTGATATATTATTAGAAAGGTCTTTTAAAGACAAATATTTGCTCTTCATTTACTTTATATCAATTGTTAATACTTTTGGAGTTAAAGGTTATTAAAGTATAAAAGTGGTTTATTGTCTATGGGAGTTGATCTACCACACCTATAGAAATGAATGATATATCATAAGAAAGGTTTTTGTATGACAAATATTTGCTGCAAACATACTTTCTATTAATTGTTAGTATTTTCGGAGTTTTAGGTCATTAATGTTAAAAAAATTGGTCAAGTTTAGAGCGTTATAACTCTCAAAGTACTAATAGTTGACGTTTATCGTAATACAATAAAGTGTTTTAAATTTAAATACCTTTCCAATGATGTAAGATTTATTGCTAGAGGAGGCTTAGATCAAAATGCTCATCGTACTAAAGGACCCCCGAAAAGTTCAAATAATTTGACTCAAACCTTATGATCTAAAAAATAAATAATAATAATAAATATAAAACTTTATTGAAATAATCTTACATCACAATTTACAACTAGTTTAAACATAGATAATATAGGAAAAACAAATAATAAATAATTTTTAAAATAATTTTATTCTATGTGCTTGACCACATGCGATGTTGCCGTTCTGCTCAACTTCAGGGCTTGGAAGATATAGAAGGCTATGGCATTAACCATACATATCTGTGACAGACTCATGTCATGTCAAAAAGGGGTAGATAACAAAATGTCATATAATAGGAAAATGTCAAACAATTATAACCCCAAACGGCTCCTTGAGATTGAGATTTCTCTTTTTCCCCGCATTATATTTTAATGATATTCTTCCCACGCAATCACTATAAAATTACTATAGTATTTTGGTAATTTCATCAAAGCGCATCATGGCCTAGCTTGTATAGTAAAATTGGCGTAACAAATAAAAGTAAGCACTTATTCAAAATTGAAATTAGGTACTTACTGCATAAAAGTTTTGTAACTTATGCGTTCACTGTTGTAAAATAAATTAAGAAAATGTTAATATGAAAAATGCTACTTCTCGGAAATCCTCCATACGAATCAGTGATTTGTATAAATGGAGATTTTTTATGAAATTACATTTTTTTACTAGTGTTTTCTTAATTATATAACAACCGTAAAAAAAATATGTGCAATTGTTGTTCTAAACTAACTTATTCCATTTAGGTTAAGCGAAAAGATTTTATTCAGTTTCTAAATCGTTGTTTTCTTACCAACTTATTTTTCCTGGTTTTATGTACCACAGGTAGATACTAAGTCGAAGTCGCAAGATTATTTATTTATTTATTAGGAACACCAGCATTTGTTTACACTAATTACTTACACTAACTTATAGTAACAACTTAAACTAACAATGGCTCTGATTGTAAAATATTTCAGCCATTTCCCGGTGGCAATTTTTCCTAATCATCATTAATGCAAAAATTATGTTAAATTTATAACCATAATCTTTTTATAAAAACGTTTTCTAATTGAATTCATAAAAGATGTCTCCCTAATTCATGACTTGACATGTGACGAAAATCACGGGAGACAGTTTTTGATACACAAAGCTACATCATCCATCATCTGTCGGACCACGTCAAAATATATCTCGGTGGTCATGTTCCAATATTGAGAAATGTTTGGAAATAAAAATGTAGGACGTTGCTAAGCTACAGATTTTACAAAAAGGCGTTTTATAAGAAAAAATAGTTTTTTTATGAGTTGGCCCTAATTGACATTAGTGGAAAACCAAAATTAGAAATTAACGTAAAATAAATCAAATACTTAACAACAACAACTTAACAACCTCTAATAAAACCTAAAATTCACGAAAAAAGGGTCAACTACAAACTTTCCAGTTGTTGTGTTGTGAGGGGGTTAATTTAGAGAAAATTTCATTTTAAAGAAATAAGTTAGAAACCTAGTTTTTAGGTAGGTATGTCGTTTTAGAATACAGAATGAGGTTGGTAATGAGTTTGATATTTTATATGAACTTTTAATCAAACGCCCGACGGTTTCGTGAATATGTTATGTAGAGCACTTAGCATGGAAATTTTGGTTTCAGGTTGAGTTGCGTACTCGGCACCCAAACAAATGTTCTAGTTTGCGTGGCGAGTTCAGACTTAGGTACCTTCAAACCTTACGTCACAACAAGGATAGCGTTATATAATAACAAAATCTTTCGGGATCGGATTTTCTAAGATCTTATTTTTTAAAACGCTAATGTCCAGCTGCAAACTCACCTTTTGTTTCAACGCTTGAGTATAATAATGCTTATTTGGTGTTCATAAAAAAGTTCTATGACTTACTTATAAAACTTACCACAGTGTCACCCTCTAAACAGACAAAATATGTAGAAGCGGTGTCATTATACAGAATCGTTAATTAAATTGCTCCCTAAAACTGTTTGATAACTTATCGATTTAGCCCCTGCGTTTACGTAATGCCACACAAAACACAAATGTGTACAAACTGTATGGCTCCATAAAAATGTTGCGAACGTTGGAAATAGCTCACGTTGGGGTCGCGTTGTGATCATGTGTTTTAATGGATTCGGCCATGTTTCATGGGGTTCATAATCAGCATCACGAATGGACCGTTCTGAATTTGAATTACTCACGAATTGAATTTGGAAGGTATGGTGGAACGTTGTATTATATTGTTGGTGGTTGGTTTTTCTTTTTCTTTTTTTTTTGTTTAGGTTATATGGTTATCGATCGCGAGACGCGGCAAGGCGCATCGTTCGCGCGGGCGGCAGGTTTTGCCGCGACTAGCTAGGCGGGCGCCCTGCGCGCCGGCCGCCCTACAGTTGGCGGCTGCGCACTGCGCTTCCTGTTTTAACCCGCAACCGTTGCCGAGGGAACTAGCGAAGCAAAGCCACGTGAAAGCGATATTAAACTCCTTGTATCGAGCTCGTTTTTGACGGCACAAGGTGATTGTGTTTTGTTTCTCGCCAAGATGACTATAAATTCTCCTCTCCGTGATTAAAACAGCTGCGTGGTCATGGCAGGCGTCTCCGAGAGGAGAGAAACTAACTACATCTACATCTTTGGAAGTGGATGAAATATTTTAAAACAGTTTGCAGTTATCTTTTGTATGTAGAATACATTTTTCTTTGTAAGTAGTTTAATACACTGTTTGTACAGAAGAAAATTAAATGCTCAGATTGTTTTTCATAAGAGCCTTTAGAGAACTACATACGATCATGAATTTTCTTTTATAACTTTCAGCTAAGTGAGACACATTAGGCACAAAAAAAATTTGCAGTAGTTACCTACTAATCAATTGGGTATTTTTAATCGGGTAACAATAAATTCCCATCTTGGGTATCAAAAATATTGAATATAGCGTACTGAAATTTTAAGTGGGCGACGGACTGAGGGCGACTACAAGTGTTGAAAATGGGTGCTTTATAATTCAAATTAATATTTGGGCGACCACTTTTGGGGCACACAAAACATTTAAAATTTGGCATATATTTTATTTAAAAAAAGGTGACTATTATATTAACCTAATCGAGATGACAAAAATACCATGTTGGACAGCTTAAATCAGTTATATAGTTACCTACTACTTGGTATAATAGTTGCCCACTCAGTATTTTTGTCACTCATTTAGAATTTTCACTGCAAACTTTATTTATTTCCCACATGTATATAGTCACCCGTTTTATGTATTTTTGTCATCCACAATTTGTCGCCCGTTTAGTTATTTTGTCGCCCAAAAAATAAACCGCTGCCAGGTTTAGTATTTAAGCGTCCCATTAACAGTCGCCTTTAATTATTTCCAATCACCCAATTAATTAATTCCTTTATCTATTTGTTCCAAATATTTAAATTACAATGTTTCTAGATAAATCAGCATAAGTATTAATTATGTAAGCTTAATGCTTAATTTAACCTGTCACCATTGCAAAACAATCACAAAGGATTCATGGATATTAATTACCTCTTACCTCTTTCGACAAACACGACCTCATTTAAAAAGCACCCGATTTTTAAAAAAGACAATTCATTCGTAACACTTTTGTTTTTTTAGCCATTACCAAACGACGGATGACGATTGTTTGCGATTATCCGGCTAGTTATTATGGTTGCATTTCGGAGACCACACGCCATGATTTTTATGGCAGTTCGGTTCGAGGCAAGCGACGCGGGCGCATGTCTATAGGAAATCAAGTGATCAAAACAAATAAAATATATTTGCTAAACAAAACTTTGCAACAATGGTAGGAGTCCTTTTTATAGTAAACGTGCCTCAAAAGGAATATGAAAAGGAACTAAGACTGAAAGAAAGGTCATCGAAAATTGTGCTGGAGAAAGAAAAGTATGAGAAAGCGTCTAAAGTGATACACGAAATGAAGAAGAGCAAGAGATTCGGCACCATAAAGTCTTCGATCGAATCGTACGCCACAGATGACGATAGCAGCATCGTTATCTCAAAATGCCGTTCGACAGACTGTCTGCATAGAAATGAGAATGAAGGTTTATATAAATCTAAAAGCGAGAATACATTAAATGATGTGACACACGAAGGAGGTTTGAAATCTTCGTGGGAGGAGGTGAAGCAAGTTATCAAGGCGAAAAAAAACAAATTGAATATAACAAGGCCAGTTCGAGGGGTGGATATTCTCGGGGCCTTTCATTGGGATACGCCACTTGAAACTGTAAGTATTTGGAAAGTTCACGTCGCGATAAAGTGACTCCCTTGAGCGCACCTGGTGAATTTTGACTTCGTAAATCACAACTCGAAGTACCTATAGATATGGAATGCAGAATTTCCTCAAGATATAAGAAAATAATGAATGTGAATGTGTCATGAATGAATTATCCCTTTAAAATTTGAAAATAAATTGCACAACCCTTGGCGGGTTCTTAATCAACATCATCTTTAATTTTTTTTTGTGTATACGAATCATATTTTTCACTTTTTTGGAAAACCACTGTATAATAAGGCTTAAATAATTTTTCGTTATTCTTTCTCGTCATTTTATGGACAACTAAATTTTAGGTATCTAATTTTCGGCAACATTAAATACTTCCAGGGGTTTGAAGGGTTATGAGGATAGAACACAGATATATTTTTTTACGAGAGGGCTCCTATCTTTAGTATGAGAAATGTCAGGTGGATACTTCAATCGATGTACGAGAGTTTATTAATTATCATTTGCTGCAATGATCACCTATATGTGAAGCAAAAGTGGCAATTTGAATCAAAATAATACATTTCCCATGGCTATTTGTTACTGTATGTATGTCAGCCATAGCGTAACAGATACAATTAAAGCAGTTCTCCACTGATAGTTACCAAATACAAATAACAATAGACAAGGTCTATAGACAAAGGATGGAAATTACTTCACCAACTACTTAAAGGATGAAAGCTTTCCATTGTTCAAATACATTTTGGTTTGGTTATTATACAGGGTGTCACAAAACTTTGCCACACGCAGGGAAAGTACCTAAAATATACAAGGTTAGGTACTGAAAGAAGAATTCATTCTGTTTTTTTTAAAGAAATTGAACTGTAAATATTAAAATAACGTTTTGATACAAATTGATACAATACAATACATAATAATAAAAATACTAAAGAAAAAATAATCCTTATGAGTAAGTACCTAGCCCTTTTGATCGGTATCGTAAAAATAAAAATTTGGTGGGTTCGATTCCAAGTTACTTAAGGCAGGCAGTTTTTCAAAAATCTTTTAATTCAGTTTCAATTTTTTTTCAAATAAAAATGAAGTCTTAAGGTACTTTTCTTTCATGTGGCAAAGTTTTGGGACAGCCTGTATTAGGGTTGCCAACTTTTTTGCATCAAATATAGTATTTTCAAGATTATTACGTGTAAAAATATAGTAGATGGCGAAAAAGTAAAAAATATGTAGTAAGCTGCCGTTTTCTATGGAGGATTTTAAAGAAGTTGTATTTTTCATACTTAGGTACATACAGTTTACATAATTTATTCAAAAACCATAAACACAAGAGTTTAAACACAAAAAATCTTATGCAATTACTTATGTGTATGTATATGTATAAGTAATAATTTTTTGATGCTTTTGTTATTTTTTCACTTGAAAAAATATAGTAGTTTTGCCTACCTACCTACCTACTATATATTTTTTCAAAAAATATAGAAGGCGAGCCTGCAATATAGTAGGATATTATATAGTAGGGTTGGCAACCATACCCAAAATTGCCGCGGAACTTCTGAAATCACTAATATAAAACTTCAATTACTAATATTTTATTCAAAAATACTCAATGTCGTCATTGTTCAATCGTGATTGCAAATATTTAAGTAATAGAGTAAAAATAATATGAAAAGAAATTAAATTGCTACTACTTTTCGGTTAAATCATTTTAATCATTTACGCTACCTACTTATTAATACCTACAGTTAAGTGTCAATAAACGTAATAATGACCAACAAAAGCCAAAGTGCTAAGTCATTTCAATCTAACACGCTTTAGTAAACAAATTGTTTAAAAGTAGCAATTGTCAACCGGAAACATTAAACAAAATGTGTCTCTACATAAATATGTATCACTAGGAAAATTTAAATGAAGATTTAACCGACGATACTCATTTCCTTGTTTGAGTATGTGCAATTGTCTTGTGGGTAAGTAAGATTACGAGATTCACATGAGATAGGACTAATAGCTAGAAACATAATTGCAACTAATAATGGCAATAATAGCAACAGCCATCTCATAATGTTAATTACCGAAGGTATTTTCCGGGTTAAACTCACTTCTTTGTCAATTTAATTTTCATGAAAATTTACACCATTTATTGTGCCTCAAAGGAAATAGAGACTAACCCTAGTTGTAGAATGTAAATAAATTGTCTTTTATAAAGGCAATTTTATAGTATTTTCTTAACCTTATAATGAAAATCACCGAAGGTATTTTCCGGGTTAAACTCACTTCTATGTCAATTTAATTTTCATTAACACTGTTTATTGTGCATCAAAGGAAGTATAGAAATTAAACCTAGTTGTAAAATGTAAATAAAGTGTCTTTTATAAAGGTGATATTTTATTTTCTCAATCTTTGATTTTCTTAATTTCGGAAACTTTCACTTTCACTTTCACTCACTTTCACTTTCACTTTCACATGTTTATTCCAATTCACTAGGTAGGTACTTAATCTTATTTGGAATTGTTAATTTAACCTAATCGTTTTTTTTTTCAGATATTATCGGAAATCTTAACCCGTCTGGATATTAACAGCGCATCATGGACTGCTACGAAAGGAAACAGGTTTTGGAAAGTAAGTTTAACTTATTTCTTTTTTATGGGGTTGTGTCTATGTACGTATACAACGTGTTACAATATAACCCCTAATGCCAAATATGGTAGATGGGACTAGGGACCAACTGAACAACTTTTACTATGGGACCAACTCTGAAATGGCGAAAAAAATCAGCTGTTTCATACATTTTGATATTTTCGTTCGTTATTAATTTTTGTATGAAACAGCTGTATTTTTTTATTGAATTCAGAGTTGGTCCCATAGTAAACATTGTTCAGTTTGATGGTCCCTATATAGGGAAAATAGTATGGTTTGCCGAAAATGCCGACCATTTTCGGCATTAGGGGTTATTTTGTAACACGTTGTATACAACGCTGGAAGGATTTTTCATAGTAAAAATCATCGAAATTAATGAAAACAAATTAAATGATCGATGAATCGCTTTTAAATGATACCTATGATACCTTAAGTATTTTTCTTGTTTTGTAAAACCACAATCACAAAACTGAGAGCTATACAAGGTATTTGGTAAAAGCCTTATAAAGCCGAATATGGTATAGATAGGGACCATCAAACTGAACAACTTTTACTATAGGACCAACACTGAATTCGCGAAAAAAAATCTGCTGTTTCATACAAAAATTAATAACGAAAATATCAAAATGAATGAAACAGCTGATTTTTTTTTTCGCGATTTTAGAGTTGGTCCCATAGTAAAAGTTGTTCAGTTTGATGGTCCCTATCTACCATATTCGGCTTTATAAGGCTTTAACCAAACACCTTATATAGCTAAGGTTTTTCTTTGTAATAGTTTCAAGATTATAGGATAATTAATAGTTGGTTGGCACAGCATTGAAAAACTACTAAATAGATCACTTTACGAATTTTTTTCATCGAAAAAAGTTTTTTTATTTTTAGATAGTACAGAGTTATGTGATTGACGGAAACATTTCTATCAATCACATAACCAAGTATGTACTATAATCAGTCTAGATTTCATAAATTTTTTTGGGAATGATAAATCTAGTAATACCGTGTGAAATTGTTGCTGAATTATGTTAATACTAGCGGCCGCCCGCGACTTCTTCTGCGTGGACAGTTTTTTTGCTATTCCTCGGGAACTGTACGTTTTTTCTGGATGAAAGGTACCCTATGTCCTTTTCTGCACCCCTGACAACATGTATGCAAAATTTCATGATGACCGGTTCAGTAGTTACGACGTGAAGGCGTAACAAACAAACAAACAAACGGACTTTCGCATTTATAATATTAGTAAGGATTATAATTACCTACTAATAATTAATGTTAACCTACTTGACATTACGCTCCTCCTAATAGGTACTCGTATAAAAACAAATAGTGATTGTGAAAAATATGAAAAAAAATACTCAAAAATGTGTGTGATGTCATCCGGCATTATTTATACTACCTTCCTATAAGGAATGCCAAAATTCAATTAGTACTTAATTATTTTACAGATTCGCGTAGATTAAATACGAAACGAACCAATCGTTAATACGTACCTAATATTTTTCTGTATGTTGTAAAATGAGATACTTACAAACCTAAGTTTTTACAAATCTTTTTCTGCGTATTAATCTTCAATGTAAAAACTCTTAAAAAAGCTTTGCTTTCAAAGTACCTATTGGCTATTTGTGCGAATATACTAAGATAAGTTGAGGAAAAACCCCTGTCTTCAAGCCATTATATTTGGATTTTTTTCTATGAAGAAAAAGTAATGTGCCTCCAAGATCCAAGACGCGTGTTTTTCCCGAAAGCAAGTAACATAACAAATCCAATCGACGACGTTACTTTGGAAGCTATAAAAAACAAAAAAAAAACCGACAAGGCAGGTTTTTTGAAGTCAGTTTTTTTTTTAAACATTTATTTTTATTTTTAGTGTAAGTTCTCTATTCTAGTTCTCTATTAAATAAATAAATCATTTATTTCTCTTCTCACAATAGGTAGCTTAAGACTAGAACATAATATTTGAGTTTTTTGAAAAAAGAAATATATGTAGCTTACTTCCGCAAACAATATATGCAAGATGCACCGCCCGCCCGCCCGCAATAATATGCACATGCACACCACAAAATATCAGTGCACAATACCTGCATTTAGCAAGACAGCAACACACCTTGCACCTTCACCAATTAGGCTACTCTACACGTGTTTCGCCCCAACCCGGGGCATCCTCAGGAGTTAGATCGTGTTTACGTATGATCTAACTCCTGAGGATGCCCCGGGTTGGGGCGAAACACGTGTAGAGTAGCCTAATTGGTGAAGGTGCAAGGTGTGTTGCTGTCTTGCTAAATGCAGGTATTGTGCACTGATATTTTGTGGTGTGCATGTGCATATTATTGCGGGCGGGCGGGCGGTGCATCTTGCATATATTGTTTGCGGAAGTAAGCTACATATATTTCTTTTTTCAAAATGGTTTGGGACTTCCGCCAAGTGACGCCTGATTCAATCAAATACATAATATTTGAGTACATGTAGACCTGAAGTGTGAGAAGCTGGGGCCAGCAATAGGTTTAAAAAGAAAACCGGTTACACAGGTCACCAGGCCACCCCCGCAAAAGGATACAAAATGTGTTCAGTTAATCGTATTTGTAGACCTATGTGTCTTCATAGGTGGTATTAATTGTTGCAAGAAAAAAAAATCTTAATAAAGATAACTTAGAGAACTAATACATACTAAACATTTTAAATAGTAGCAGAATTTTGTGGTTGTGTGTGTATGAGTGCTTGTGTGTGTAAGTGTGTGTGATTGTGTAATGTGTGAGTGTATAATGAGCCAATGTTATTATATTTGCCGATATTACTCGAGTCGAAAGGAGTCGAAAGGAGAAGCCAATGTTATTCATTAAGTTTTTTTTTATAATTTGTTTTTTTTATATTTAAGTATTTATAATTTTTTATGTGTGCAGAAGGTAATTTACATTTTTATTTTAGAGGAATAAGTAAACTTTCAGTATTTTCGTAGTCCTGTTCTTTTAAGTAGTTTGTAATCGTTACTTTACACCTAGCTCTGGGGAGGGGATAGATATTAAGAATCCCA
The DNA here is from genome assembly GCA_928269145.1 of Agriphila tristella. Lineage (NCBI taxonomy): Eukaryota > Metazoa > Arthropoda > Insecta > Lepidoptera > Crambidae > Agriphila > Agriphila tristella. The sequence continues at coordinate 39,680,183 of OV743431.1, forward strand.
TTTAACTTATTATAAAGGTAGTTACCCATGAAAACAAAGAAATTGTGTGAGGTAGCTGTCCTTAGAGAAAGAGTTTGACAAACGGTGCCCTTTCTACGCTTGTCCTTTAACAAATCAGGATCATAGTTCAACTGAGTGTGTTTTTTTAAGATGGTGTTCAGAATGTAGGTCTGTCTGACTGTGAGTACTTTCCACTCTCTGTAGAGGTCTACTGTAGGGTACCGGAAAGGAAGACCAGCGGCCACTTTAAGAATAGCATGTTGTGCCCTCTCTACTTCGAGGAGATCAGTTTTTGCAACACCACCCCATACCACAATACAGTACTCCAATAGTGACTGGCATAGCGCAAAGTATACCGTCTTGATAACTTTGCGGTCCGCTACGTGCTTGAGGGTTTTAAAGATATAGATGTAGATGTATTAGGTAGCGTAGGTATATTATTTTTTAACACACTTGCTCGTAAAGCTGATGTAATTCCACCGGTTTTAAATATGTAAAGCGGGTCATAAAAAACGCGTGTGTTACCAAAACAAATAGTTAAGTTATAGTCCATACAAATTCCATAACAGTATTATTTGCCATTTCAAATATCGAATTGATCGCCGCCGCACGACTCCAGCTAGTGAGCAGCGCGCTGTTGCTATTCAAATTTCGAACTAATCGCCGCGCGGCGCCATGTGCATTCACAGATTGAGTTTATTTAAAATAAAAAAAAAACAGTTTATTCGGGTATTTAAAAACTTGGCTGCATGCTCTAGCGTCTTTGCCAACATTTTCACGCAGCCACGGCAGAAAATAATACTCGCGCCATTTTTCACAAATTTTCTTTTCTTTGTACTTGTATTTTGAATATCTAAAAATGACAACTTTCAATAATGAAGGTGAGCAATATATTACTTCAACTCCACCGGATATACTAACAGAAGCGCGAACCGCATGCGACAGCTTGCTGCCGTCAATATCCAAGGACAGATACATAACCACGTATGAAAATTTCTTGAAGTGGAAAAACATGAAAAATGCCAAGTCATTTTCCGAAAATGTACTTTTGGCGTATTTTTTTTCTGTTTCCTCGCAAATGTGTTAAAAAACGTCGTACGATATACGTGCGTATTGGTTATAACATCTTAACGCACTAATATCGTAATGTACTATGGTAGAACGATCGGCTCAGTCAAACGTGAGATATTCGCGGAGAAACATACATTCATACAGGTCAAACTGAGAGAGAACCTTCTTTTTTTGAAGTCGGTTAAAAAGACTATACTAAAAGTACCCCTTTCCCAACAAAAAAAAACATCAAATTCGGTTAATAAATAACAAAGTCATCAAGGTAGTTGATGAAAAATCATAGTATTTTCAGGATTTTTTGAAAACTACTGAACCAATTTAAAAAAATATTAAATGGGACCATCTCGCAAGAAAACTCAATCGAACAAAAATAATCAAAATCGGTTCATAAATGTGGAAGATACGCGCGAACAACGATAAAAAAATATACAATCGAATAGGGAATATGCATAAGTCACCGATTTTGATGAATTTGAGCTTGATCGCTGCGGACACTTATAAAAACATGATGGAACAGGAAAAAAAATTTAAAAATGTATGATTTTAGTTTTATCATACGATGAAATCAGGGGAAAATAACGATATATTTTTTTCATTTTCGGATATACACTTTAGATACAGTCAGATAGAATATCGAATAAGAAATAATATTTTGTATGACACATATGTACTTAGGGAGATAATTGAAGATTATTGGCTTACTCCATATTAAACGCGCCGAAACACATCTGAAACGTGATATGTGACGTCACCGTTTTGTATGGAGCGTTTTCGGCGGGTGCTGCTGCGCGCTAACTTCAAGTAACTACACTGGCCTGCAAAACTAAGTACTACAGAGGTCTATTTTCATACAAACGAGGTAACTTTGAAGCATTGGTTCTCCGCCCAGGATTAAACGTGGTGTGATCTGATGATAGCCATCCAAGGAGTGAATGGAGAAGATTCAGATCCCCATACACACCCAATTGATCTGATCAGCATTCTAAGAGCGGTTTGGATATGTTTAAAAAACCATAAAAATTGCATGAAAAGTATGGAAATGCTGTAACTGATAACTCTAATCCTTACAGCTCTTAGAATGCTGATCAGATCAATTGGGTGTGTATGGAGATCTGAATCTTCTCCATTCACTCCCTGGATGGCCATCATCAGATCACATCCCGCTTAATCCTGGGCGGAGAACCAAAACTTCAAAGTTACCTCGTTTGTATGAAAATAGACCTCTGTAGTACTTAGTTTTGCAGGCCAGTTTTTTTCTCGTGATATACACGTGTATATCACGAGAAAAAAACGGAAGGGAAAAGTTTTAATATTACAATTAATTTTCTCACGCATTAAACTTTTGCATATTCCCTATTGAGAACCTCCTCCTTTTTGTGAAGTCGTGTAAAAATGAACTTCATAAAAATAGAGTAGGGTACTATAGCCCTAGGTACACCGTATTCGTAATTTTAACCGGATCACGTACCGACATTATTATTACTTCACTAACAATAACATTACCCTCTCTATTGTGCGATTTTACGAGCTAGTACCTACTTTTAGATGATTCAGTGCGAAGGTTATTCATTCACATACAATTCGATCATTATTTTGACATTAATTTTGGCTAGAGTGACAGTTTTATGACCACCCATGATTTTATTTAGACAGCAATTTTAGTATTATGCATTCGTCTGCGTGGATGGTATTTTGTCTATCAGTTTCTTGTTTCGTGATGAATTGTACACTATGTCTTTTTCTGTACCCTTGACAAAGTGTATGTGAAATTTCATGATAATCGGTTCAGTAGTTAAGACGTAAAGGCGTAACAAACAAACAAAGAAACAAACGGACTTTCGCATTTATATAATATTAGTAAGGATGGTCAGTATTGTTGTTTTGACAATACGATATACTACCTAGAATTACCTAGAATTGTAATTTGTATTCCAAAAGGGAAGAACAGTGCTGACCAAATCAAAGTCAAATGATTATCCGAAATCCGATCATAAGTATTTTAATTCAAGCGATAAACTCTACGCACATCAATATATTTGCAAAAAGGTTATTAAGAAAAGAATTAAGAAAAATACTTTTTAGGTAGGTATACTGACTCATTTATATTAGGTACGATTTTAGAATAATTACACCTAGAAGCCGAGTCCTTACATGCAAGTGAGGCAACTTTTACTGAGCCAAAATTGCTCAGTTCTCAGATTTATATCTTTCATACGTTACCTAATCGTAACTAAAATCCAATAATATAATAATTAATCTCTTTAAGGTAGGGAAATTGTAACTGTTTTGTACTTATTAGGCATGATTATTTAATAATGGACAATAAAAATCTGAAAACGGCGCCATTTTGGCTGTTTTTGTTGACTCACTTTTGACAGCGCGCTTTGTAGGCAATTATTATTCTAGGTGTAATTATTCTAAGGGTACGACAAAAAGTTGTGCAAACAACAAAAAGCATAAGTCATGCTAGATAATTAGGTATTAGGTTTATTAATACATAAGCATATCTACGTCTACATTAACTAGGACAAATAATATATTGAACACCTTTTAACTGTCGTAATATAAACGCGATAGCGATTTATCACTTTTTACTGTCAAAAACCGAAAACATAGTATAATAAATAAGTACTTAAGTAATTACTTTTCCATGTGTGTACCTAAGAACTATGGCTAACAAACAAAATGCTATTAGATCCAAAAAGGTAACTCCATCTTTGTTCTATCAACTGCAATGGCTACAGCTGAACCAATCAATGGAAGCTATAAAGTATAGGATATGATTCATAAAGTGCTCAATCAATTTTTTTATTGATCGTAGTATTGGCTTCATTGAATGGATATTGATCATTAAAATATGAGATTCCTATCTATACGAAGATAAAACTGCAAATCGATGTACAGGATAGCCGTTTGGAACACGTAGCGGTAGGTACCATTTCTTTTGAGCTGCAGTTCTTAAAAAAAATATGATGTTAATTTTTTTGTATGCAAAAAAAATTGTTGTCCTATCGTGTGTGGTATAGAATGAAAGGGCTTTCTGAGTCATTTCCAAAAATACTTATATCAAATTACATTTCAGCCATTTCAGTTACTTACTTGTTTTAAATTAAACCAAAAACAAAATTTTTAAAACATACCAAGTACTCCTCAAGATACAAATTATTTTTCATAAAATATACCTCAAAAGACCCGCAATATTCTCATATAACCTCAAGAAAGCAATTTTAAAAATAATTACATACAGTTTTTTATTTTTCATTATTACAAAGCTTTTACAAAGTGATTGATTACGTATGATAAAAAAAAACTGTAACCTATCGTGTATGATATCGAACAATAGGGATTTCTAAACCGTTTCTAAAAATATAATAAAATTTCAGCACTTGTTTTAAATGAAACGAAAAATCATTTTAAAAAAATTCCAAGTTTGGTGATATGATACGATAGGTGAGAGATACCAGCCCCCTACTCAAATGGCCAACTTTCAATTTGTTTGAACGCTACGCTTACTTTTAAAGCTTATATGAGCAATAGATGATTAAATCACATGTCGCAAACTTATGTAAATCGCAGACTTCGATTTACGGCACATAATGTTATAGTTTACTGCTTATTTTAAAGTTTTAATAGTAAGCGTAGCGTTCAAACGAATAGAAAGTTGGCCATTTGAGTAGGGGGGCAGACACGATACGATATAGCCCTTTCATTCGATACCACATTTTTTTTCCACACGATAGGTTTTAGAACAAAAAAACATTTTCCCATCCAAAAAAAGATGACTCTATAACTCCTCACCTAAGGGATTTTTTTAAGAACTGCGGCTCAAAAAGTTGTTTTGACCTCAAGTACAGTCTAAGTATACATGTGAGCGAATTGGGAATGTCTGAAAAAAATAAATTGGCTGTATATTTTTTTTTATAGGTGAGAATAAGCTCCTTAGTAATCCGCTCCATTTAGTAATAGAAAAAAATTCAGAATTTTCGGTTGCGTGAAAGCAATAATTTAAAATTAACGTGACTACGTCTTCATCTCCATTTTTCAAGCCATTTTTCTGTAACCTAGTTATTGCTTTCTCTGTGGCTGTGAGTTTAAATTTTTCATCCAAAAATTCTGAAACTTTTTCCTATTCCTACCTATAAAAAATATTCAGGCGATTTGATTTTTTTCAGACATTCCCCATTGAAACGATCATTGAACGTTCAATAATGTTCACAACCGGCCGGCCGCGCTGCAAGCTTGGCGCCTTCGCGGCTTCGGCTTGGCTAGGCGACTAGCGGCGGCGCCGCAAGCAGTGCGGCCGGTCGCGAACATTCGTGAACGTTTCTTTTACTTTGCTACACGCTACACGTGGTCTTAGACAGGCGACCTGCTTAGCGCCTAGAGTCTAGCGAGTCACTTAGCGTGTAGCGATTAGCGAATGCGCCAAGCTCGCAGTGCGGCCGGCTGCTAGCATAAAAGAACGTTCCTTTTACTTCGCTAGTTCGCTACACGCTAGGTGACTCGCTACGCTAGGCTCTAGGCACTAAGTATGCCGCATGACTGACACCAACTGACATTAAAAAAGTGAGTTATCATTTAAAAAAAACTAAATGGCGGCTACATGACGCCATCCTTACTAATATTATAAATGGGAAAATCCGTTTGTTTGTTTGTTTGTTTGTTACGCCTGAATCCGTCTTAACCACTCTACCGATCATCATGAAATTTTGCATTTACACGTTGCCAGGGGTAGGTACAGAAAAGGACATATGGTACCTTTCATCCCGAAAAAATGTTTCGTTCCCGAAGGATAGCAAAAAAACTTTCCACGCAGACGAAGTCGCGGGCGACCGATAATTTTTTATAAAGAGTGGAACTTATAGCATTATATAAATTTTATTCATAGTTAACCAAAAGCCTATGAAAATTATGAAGGAACATGAGTCTTATCGTATGTACCTATCGACTTTGTGACTCATTATTGCGACCGGCATTGCCCAATTGATCAGCTAGCTTTGAACAATCTATAATCAGGAGCTTTGACAACTGACTTGTACAAAAAAATACTACACAAGCTATGATAATTATTATTGAATTGTAATACCTACTTACCTACCAATCATTTTGTACCAATGTTTAAATAAATACTTTAAAAGTTTGCTAAGTATAATTTAGGTATTATGTAGGCATACGAAAACTTTTTATAAGAATGAAAGTAATACTGGGATTAGCTGCTTCAAACATCAGTAATTAGTTAGCGTTTGTGAAATGAATAAAGCAGCGGATTTTTCCTTGATCCGTTCAAAAAGTTGCTCATAAAGCCCTACTTATTACTTTCAGATTGTGCGTTGTTTCAGTCAGAGCCGTCTCTAGCCCATGTAGCGCCTGTGTCCCTGGCGCCCTCTAGTAGGCGTGCGGTCAAAATGGAATACTTACAATTCTATTCAAATAGTGCAATTTTAAATGATGTCGGGAAGCGATGGGTACACGAGTAAAAATCATTTTTTACACTTTATAGTATTCTAATACAGCCGAGTTCGCAATGATTGTTGGCGTTTCATCAAAACAGGTGTCGGTGTCGGCCGGCACGCGCCTTTGATTCGACACTGCCCCAATCATTGTAGTCAATCTTTAATTATCGGTTTTAAGGCTGATTTCACGTTGAAATTGAAACAAAAGTTATTGTGTAGTGTCACGTCACAGTGTAAAAATCATACAGAGATGCAGGGCCGGATTTAAGAACTATGGACCCCTAGGCTCATTCTGTGGTGCGGGCCTCCCGTCTAGTAGTAAAATGCAGTTGTAGAGCGGTGTCAACGCGATTTTTCAGAGAAATGCCTGTCTATAGTTGAAAAAAAAAGCTGCGCAGCTGGATTTTTAGCCAGTTTACCCACTGATCTTATAGTTTTTCCTGTTTATTGTAAAAAGTGGCCGCGCAGCGCAATTAGTCAGTTTCATCAATTAAACTTCTAATCTTGCCTATCGATTGTAAAAAAATGGCCGCGCAGCGCGATTTTTAGTCAGTTTAAGCCACTAATCTTGTAATCATGACTTCCTTTAGGAAAAAAACGGCCGCGCAGCGCAATTTATAGTCAGTTACATCCACTTATCTTGTAATCTTGCCTATCGATTGAAAAAAAAATTCTGCGCAGCGCGATTTTTAGTGTGTTTCAGCCACTAATCTTGTAATCGTGCCTGTCTTTCGATAAAAAATGGCCGCGCAGCGCGATTTTTAGTGTGTTTCACTGTTTGAGCCACTAATCTTATAATATTGCCTGTTTTTCGATAAAAAAAAAAGGCCGCGCAGCGCAATTTTTAGTCCGTTTAAGCCACTAATCTTATAATCATGCCTATCTTTAGGAAAAAACGGCCGCGCAGCGCGATTTATAGTCAAGTTTCATTCAAATAATCTTGTAATCTTGCCTGTCTAAAGTGAAAAAACGGCCGCGCAGCGCGATTTTTAGCCAGTTTCATCCACTAGTTTTGTAATCTGTGGTTTCATCCGCGTTATCCAAAAATGCAAAAAAAAAAACATGTGATGCGGGCCCCTAGGCTACAGCCTATGTAGCCTATGCTTAAATCCGGCAGTGCAGAGATGTACCTAACGCTTTGTTTGATGTCCGCGAAAATGGCGACAGCATTTGGACAGTGGCCTTAGTGCTAGGGTAACAGAGACGGTTCGACCATAACACCGGCTTCGGCCATAACACGAACCCAGGCGCAGGCAGGGTCTTTGAGAGCGCCCCGTGGCGCCGCGCTGCGAGTAACAACGCTGGGCCCGGGCACAGGCAGGGACTTTGAGAGCGCCCCGGGGCGCCGTGCCGCGAGTGACCACGCCGGGCCCGGGTGCAGGCAGGGTCTTTGAGAGCGCCCCGGGGCGCCGCGCCGCGATTGACCATGTTTCGCGTCGCAAGCGCCAGCGCCGCTCGGTCGGCGCGGCGCCCCCTAAGACCCTGCGCCCGTGTGCGCTGCACACCCTGCACAATAGGTAAAGACGCCTCTGGTTTCAGTTACCTACATGTTGTTTTTTCATTACATTCTGTTTTATTCATAGAAAAAGAATGTCAAAGAACAACAATGTCAATAAACAGGTGATGCGAAAACGAATGCATACATTTTATATTATGAGACACGTAAAAAATGACTTAGATTCATAAAATATGACAAGTATATGTGGCAGAGGAAATTAATAAACTATGTTCCATACTGTTTTCTTCGTCGATAAACGAATAAATGTAGCGAAATTTGGTTTTAAAGAAATTTGGGGCAATATCTTATTTACCTGTGAAAAGTGTGATTATACTTGGATTGTTTCTTTTTGTCACATCACAATTACTTAGAGCACAAGACACCATGGCTCCACGCAGAGGCGTCTTTACCTATTGTGCAGGGTGTGCAGCGCACACGGGCGCAGGGTCTTAGGGGGCGCCGCGCCGACCGAGCGGCGCTAGCGCTTGCGACGCGAAACATGGTCAATCGCGGCGCGGCGCCCCGGGGCGCTCTCAAAGACCCTGCCTGCACCCGGGCCCGGCGTGGTCACTCGCGGCACGGCGCCCCGGGGCGCTCTCAAAGTCCCTGCCTGTGCCCGGGCCCAGCGTTGTTACTCGCAGCGCGGCGCCACGGGGCGCTCTCAAAGACCCTGCCTGCGCCTGGGTTCGTGTTATGGCCGAAGCCGGTGTTATGGTCGAACCGTCTCTGTTACCCTAGCACTAAGGCCACTGTCCAAATGCTGTCGCCATTTTCGCGGACATCAAACAAAGCGTTAGGTACATCTCTGCACTGCCGGATTTAAGCATAGGCTACATAGGCTGTAGCCTAGGGGCCCGCATCACATGTTTCTTTTTTGCATTTTTGGATAACGCGGATGAAACCACAGATTACAAAACTAGTGGATGAAACTGGCTAAAAATCGCGCTGCGCGGCCGTTTTTTCACTTTAGACAGGCAAGATTACAAGATTATTTGAATGAAACTTGACTATAAATCGCGCTGCGCGGCCGTTTTTTCCTAAAGATAGGCATGATTATAAGATTAGTGGCTTAAACGGACTAAAAATTGCGCTGCGCGGCCTTTTTTTTCCTAAAGGAAGTCATGATTACAAGATTAGTGGCTTAAACTGACTAAAAATCGCGCTGCGCGGCCATTTTTTTACAATCGATAGGCAAGATTAGAAGTTTAATTGATGAAACTGACTAATTGCGCTGCGCGGCCACTTTTTACAATAAACAGGAAAAACTATAAGATCAGTGGGTAAACTGGCTAAAAATCCAGCTGCGCAGCTTTTTTTTTCAACTATAGACAGGCATTTCTCTGAAAAATCGCGTTGACACCGCTCTACAACTGCATTTTACTACTAGACGGGAGGCCCGCACCACAGAATGAGCCTAGGGGTCCATAGTTCTTAAATCCGGCCCTGCATCTCTGTATGATTTTTACACTGTGACGTGACACTACACAATAACTTTTGTTTCAATTTCAACGTGAAATCAGCCTTAAAACCGATAATTAAAGATTGACTACAATGATTGGGGCAGTGTCGAATCAAAGGCGCGTGCCGGCCGACACCGACACCTGTTTTGATGAAACGCCAACAATCATTGCGAACTCGGCTGTATTAGAATACTATAAAGTGTAAAAAATGATTTTTACTCGTGTACCCATCGCTTCCCGACATCATTTAAAATTGCACTATTTGAATAGAATTGTAAGTATTCCATTTTGACCGCACGCCTACTAGAGGGCGCCAGGGTATTTTTGCACACAGGCGCTACATGGGCTAGAGACGGCTCTGGCTCCACGAGTCCACGACACCTTTATTTTAAATTCTAATCAAGATTAACAAGTATTTTAAACAAACTGTGATTGCTCATTTGATAGGCGGGACGCTAGGGGCTCTTACTGTAATAAATGTTGGCACATGTCACTTGATCCTTTATTTCTTTTTTACATAGACCGTGTCCGTATGATGTTAACTTCTCTTTTCCACGCTTTGTTGGTCTTCTTGAGCGCAGCGAAAATTTTTCTATGTCTATGGTTTTATTATTAAGATAATTAATATATTAGAAAAAATACTAGAAAAAATCGAATCACCCGTAGCACCTCAGACGGGACACGAACCCGCACCCTTGGGAAACCGACCCAATGCACTGACCAATTATGCTACCGTATTGTTATTTTTATAACTCTTTATGCCCAGGTTACATTCAGCTTGAAGTCAAGCAACCTATGCGAAGAACTGCTCCAGGTGCTGAGGACCTTCGGCATCGGCAGCCGTGGGCAGTCGTCGATGAGCGTGCTGCCGTGCACCCTGTACTACAGAGCAGGGGTTGGTGGTGACGAAGATACGGATACTAAGGAGGAAGTTTGGAAAACGTAAGTACCTACTTATACTTTTATAAAGAGTGCGGACATATGGGATAGTAATAGAACCACTTTTATTTTATCTGTGACTAGCTTCCGCCCGCGACTTCGTCCGCGTGAATATTAGAGAAAATCCTTAGGGAACCTTCAACCAGGATCCAACCAGCTAGTTTATTACAACAGTCAGAATTGGGTCCAGATATATTAGTAGATATCCCGTTCCCGTTTCTTTACACTTTTCCGTTCCCGTTCCCGTTGCCGTAGCCGTTCCCGTTGCCGTAGCCGTTCCCGTTCCCGTTCCCGTTCCCGTTCCCGTTCCCGTTCCCGTTCCCGTTCCCGTTCCCGTTCCCGTTCCCGTTCCCGTTCCCGTTCCCGTTCCCGTTCCCGTTCCCGTTCCCGTTCCCGTTCCCGTTCCCGTTCACGTTCCCGTTCCCGTTCCCGTTCCCGTTCCCGTTCCCGTTCCCGTTCCCGTTCCCGTTCCCGTTCCCGTTCCCGTTCCCGTTCCCGTTCCCGTTCCCGTTCCCGTTCCCGTTCCCGTTCCCGTTCCCGTTCCCGTTCCCGTTCCCGTTCCCGTTCCCGTTCCCGTTCCCGTTCCCGTTCCCGTTCCCGTTCCCGTTCCCGTTCCCGTTCCCGTTCCCGTTCCCGTTCCCGTTCCCGTTCCCGTTCCCGTTCCCGTTCCCGTTCCCGTTCCCGTTCCCGTTCCCGTTCCCGTTCCCGTTCCCGTTCCCGTTCCCGTTCCCGTTCGCGTTCCTGTTCCTGTCTCCTAGGGCTGAATCATGTCCACCGTGTTGGACTTCAAAATAAATGTCATTTTCGCAATCACCATCCTACAAAATTTCAAAAACGACATCCACATCGATTTTCATGTTTACTTATCCCATTTACCCCCTAATGGATGATTTTCAAAACAATAAAATATGTATTTGCCTTTTTATTATTAGACGTACTCTCACGAATTTTAAAGTTGTAATGTCTATTTTATATTATTTTACCACACAAAATTTGAACCCTATTTTTAACCTTTAGAGGTTAAATCATGTCCACCGCGTTGGACTTCAAAATAAATGTGATTTTTGCAATCACCATCTCATAAAATCTCAAGAACGACATCCATATCGATTTTTATATTTACTTACCCCATTTAGCCACTAAGGGGTTGATTTTCAAAATCACAAAATATATGTTTCTCTATTTATTTTTAGACGTGCTCCTACGAAGTTTAAAGTTGTATTGTAATGTCTGTTTTATATTCTTTTTCCATACAAAATTTGAACCCTATTTTCACCCATTTAGGGGTTAAATCATGTTCACTGTGTTGAACTTTAAAATAAATGACATTTTCGCAATCGTCATCCCAGAAAACCCCAATAACGATATCCATATCTATTTTTAGGTTTATTTTCCCCATTTCACCCCCATTTCATCCCCATAGGGGTTGAAATACTGCCAATAACAATACAGGGTAATTTTGCGACCCCTTTACAAAATCAAATAATAGTTTAAGGAAGTAATAAAAAAAAATTTGGTGAGATAATTATAAATTATTTCTTTTTAAATTCACAGTTTTCAACCACTTTTTATATTCTAAAAATCTAGGCGCGCACGCTCACCGTCACGAACGGGACGCGAGCGGGGGAAGGCGAGTGGCGGGAGGGGGGCTCGCGCGGGTCGACCGTGCGACGCGCAAACGGTGACAACAATTTCAATTTGTGTAGGGAAAAGTGTGTGGGTAAAAATGTAAAAAAAAATTTTTGTTTTTCTTCATAAATTGATTGTACTGCTGTTATAGAATGACCTGACAAAGTTTGAAAAGGGGTCCAAAAATTACCCTGTATACGTTGCGTTAGATTTCCATCCATAAGCCTTAATTATAAATTTAGCGATTTTTACTTCGAAAATGATGGATTTTCTTCTAAACACAACTTCATCCCCCTTCATTCCCCTTCGGGGGTAGAATTTTGAAAAATGCTGAGACACGTATTTAATAATTTTCAATCATCAGCTTAAATACAAAATTTGAACATCCTAGCTTCAAAACTGAGGGACTTTCATACAAACTTTCATCCCTTATTTCATCCCCTTAGGGATGCAATTTTCAAAAATCCTTCCTTAGTGGATGCCTACACTGTATAAGGTATCTGTGTGCAAAATTTCAAGCCTCTAGGTTCAGCGGTTTGGGCTGTGCGTTGATATCTCAGTCAGTCAGTCAGGACTTTGAATTTTATATATATAGATAGGACGGATAAAACATAACCTTAAGGAAATGACCACGATTTGGCATCTTCCAATGCTTTTAAATACCTCAGAGTTATTTGTAAAACACCAACAACCTCGCAGGAGTAGCTTACTAACATTATAAACAACAACATTTGTTCTATAACTTTTCCAAAAACAGACAGAAAATCGACATTTCATACAAAACTCGATCAGCTGTTCGGACATTTGTATGGAAAGTCGATTTTTGTTTGTCTGTTTTCGGAAAAGACGTAGAGCAAATGTTGTTAATTAATGATGTTACTAATCTACTCCTGCGAGGTTGTTGGTGTTTTACAAATAACCATGTCTACTTAATCTTTAGCTTGTGACCTTCCGAAAAGCGCATTTAAAAAATATAGTACCTAATTTGAACGAAAATACAATTTCAAAAGATTTTTTTATTTACTTAAGACCTTTTTCAACTGGACATCAACTTCATGTTTTTAACGACAACACATCATTGAATTGAGTCACAGGAGAATGATAGAAAAATAAGGAATGGAGGGACACTCAGTGGAGTACTTCTCCTGCACGACAATTGCCTACATCACAATGACATCTGCTCACAGTCAAGAGACCGATCGCAGATAAGCCAACAAAAATATTTTTTGCAGTGAAAGCTCGATGTGGTCTCGGCTCTCTTCATCAGTACGAGCGAGGAACCACTTACCCCAGATCCTGAGCGCAGTCCGAGCTGAAGCTTCCCTCACCTTCGACTGGCTGTTCCTTCTCGTGGTGGCTGCCTTCGTCTCCGCCATTGGACTGGTCGAAGATTCCACAGTTATACTCGTCGCGAGTATGCTCATATCTCCTCTTATGGTAAGAAACGAATGTTAAAGATTTTTGGTAACACCAACAAAAAAGATGAAGTACTTGCCTTTTCCATCTTGCCATCTACTACCACTTTGGTAAGTGGTGGTGACATGACAACGAATAAGGAACTCAGTTTAGTAACTGAGTCCCTTATTTCTCGTCATGTCACCACCACCTTTGGAGGAGAAGGAGGAGCACGAAATGATATTTCCTCATCGACATCTCGAGCCCAACAAAATAGTATTTTAGTCTTGGTTAATACTCCTTATCCAACCTTAAGGTACACCTGGGGCCGTACCGGCTAACGAATCGATATTCCAAAAGTCTGCCGGGTTTCAAATTAAAACAGATAAATCGAGCCTCAATTGGGCCAAATGGCGAACCCCAATTCATGATGTCACACGAACATCGATATCTTCCAAATTACGTCAACAGGAATTACAAGACGAAATTCCTTACTTTGATTTTTCTGTTTTAAGTTGAAACTCGGCAGACTTTTCGATAATCGATCCGTTAGCCGGTACGGCCCCTGTGCTCTAATACCTAGTGGGGGTTTTTGGGACTGGGGACTTTCTGGGGACTTTAAAATGACTGATAATGATAAGTTGTATTTTTATGAGATGAAACTAGTGACCAATAGAAACTGCACAAATTAGGAAGTGGCTCTACTTATCAGAAGATTTCAGCCGAATGAACTGATTTAACCGCCTCTGTGGTCTAGTGGTTCGCCCACCCTTGTAAGACGCAGGAGTCCCGGGTTCGATTCCCAGGGGGGGTACAATTTGTACTCGGTTTGGTTGGTGGTAAGCTTATTTCAAGTCCGCCTGGCTAGCTAGCACTATCTTATCTAAGTTTGACGCCATAACAACAATTTAAAAATTGTTGTGTTTCGGAAGTTATAGGTATAATAGCCAGTTCCTTAGTAATGAGGATTCCAGGTGTAGTGCGCTTACACCTTCGGTCTTATCTTTACTTAACATCATGTAAGGTGAAGGCCAAGAATTACCCCGTTGGAATTACCCCGTTGTGCATAAAATCCCTTAATTCTAGGGTCCAATAACCGCCGGCACTCTAGGCACCGCAGTCCACGACCGCTCGCTGCAGCGCATGGGTCTGATGCACGAGATGTTGGGCCTGTTCCTGTCGCTAGTCATTGGCTTCATCTTCGGCCTCAGCATCTGTGCCGTCGACGAGCGCTATGGCATCGGAGATTGGCCCACCAATGAAATGGTTTCCAGGTAAGCTAAATCTTTACATGCTTTAATATTATTAAAAATAAACTATTCCAACACTTTACTTCTGCAACACCTCGCTTTTTCTCTTTAATTTAAACCTACAAGACGTTTGGTTATGAATTTACAATTCGGATAAAACATGTACATATGTAGGTATTTAAAGCTTAATATATGGCACCAATGATCGTTTTATTTTATTTGATTGTGCACTACACAGTGGCGAGCGGGCGAGTGGTGAAGTTATGGCTAAGGTAAGCCGTTGCGTTCTACAAAAATGTTATCATCTGCATAGTGGACAGGCTGACGCGGGGTGGGATGTCTAAAAAGTAGGCCGTTGGGCCCTTCGCCACTTGTGCACTATTTCAGTATTGGTTCCATGGTAAAACTTGTTAATTATTATAACTTACAACGCTCCTAAGGGATTCTACACATTTCAACACCATTTGAAATTCTTTTAGGTATGCTTTTCTTTGTCATTCTTAACAGATAGATTATTGCAAAATTTAAAATATTTCTAGGTTGTTTGTTGCTTGTCATTCTTTTAAACAGCCATAGTGTAGCATTTAAAATCTTTCCAGGTGTGAAATTCGTTCCCTCTGGGTGGGCGTGCTGGTGGCGATACCAAGCGGCGCTGCGGTGGCTCTGGCTGTGCTGAGCGAGTACACGGCATCGCTGGTGGGGGTGGCCATCTCGGCCTCTTTACTGCCACCTGCTGTTAATGCTGTAAGTTGTTTTTAGCCGATGACGAAAATCAAGTAACTTGGGTACCTATATTAGAAGAAATGCACATAATCCCACCAAGTACTACTGTGTTTTCTTGTCGTCATAAAATATATCCAAACGTAGCCTTAAAACGCTGTCCTGACCTAGTATTTTTCGACGGTATAATTACATTCTTGGTGCTGACTGCTAGAAGTAGATAGCTAAACTGCTAAAAGTGGCCGTTTTTTACACATTTGCTATATACTTCTACGAATTAGTGCGAGGGAATGTAGTGTACCTTCTAAAACTACTAGACTATGAGCCCTTAAAGTTCCAAGAAAAGTTTTATTAAAATCCTTTAAACAACTTTTAAATAAAAACCTCCGACGGCGCCACTTTCGGTCAGGGAATCGCCACAACCCTATAACGATTCTAAAAGTAATCCAAAATTTTGGTGATTCGTCATCTTGGCACTTTTTAGGTAGGTAGGTAGGTATACCTACACGCTAAGAATAGAAACAAACCATAATAAGAAATACCTAGAGGTACCTCAGGTACTTGCCTTTGTATTGTCTAATTTCAAAATCTATCGCAATCGCTTTCAAGGATGTAACACATTGAAGCTTCTTTTTGTCACAAATAAAAACTTACCAAATAAATGCAGCAATGTATCACATCCATCTGTCAAACGAAAGCGATTGCGATAGATTTTTAAATTAGACAATTAGCCCCCTGGTTACCCAATGAATTTGTGGCGAGCTCCATTTTCCTGGATTTATCATTTATACGTTCTCAATCTCCTCGCAGGGTCTCCTCTGGTCGATCTCGCTGGTCCACATCATCTACGCGGACGACGACACCAGATGGAACGGCGTCATCACCACCGCCCACTACAGCACGCACCCCGCCACGGAGCTGGCGTTGCTGGGCACCGTGTCACTCTGTCTAACTCTTGTGAACATTCTGTGCATCTTCTTAGCTGGCGTTGCAGTTTATAAGGTACCTACTATCGACAACACCATCGTTTTACCACTCCTAAGGTCTTGCACGATGACACCAGATGGAACGGCGTCATCACCACTGCCCACTACAGCGCGCACCCCGCCACAGCAGAGTTTATAAGGTACTATCGACAACACTTCCGCTTTTTTTTTCTTGATATCGAATGAGGATTTAGTGGCCACCTCTGGTGTTAGAGTTTATCAAGCCACCTGTAAGACCTCCAACTTGGTTTAACTACTGTTATCAGATGACAACAGCCGGGACCGACCGACGGTTTAATGCGCCTTTCGAAGCACGGAAGCGCTTAGTTGTAATGCTGAAACTGTACACACATTAAATTAAAATTTCTTATTTCTTTTTTAAATTTATAGTTACTTCAAATAATTTATTTTTCAATACTAATTAGCATTAAACGACGCAATTTCATGTAACCTTGCTTTATACTACTTCTTTCAGGGTTGGGCCTAGCACCTTTTATACAAGTTGTCTTCTCAATTTAGCAAGGGTGCTAGTGTCACCAAAATCTTATTTTGTAACAGTTTGTGTCAAATCTGTGTTATGTATGTATTAACATGTAAAAGACTTATGGAAATAAATTATTATATTATATTATTATATTATTAATGCCACTTTAACGGTCACCCATCCGACACCTGACCGAACCGAGCGTTGCTTAACAAACGTGATCGAGTAGGTACGATCAGTCTGTCAAGTTCCGCCATGAGCGCGTACATGATTCGTGCAGGAATTTATTCCAGAACTTTAAAAAATTAACATTAAACAACAAAAAAACATTTTAAAACATGTTTTTTACACGACTGCCCAAAGCAAAAAGAGTGTTATGTGTTCAAGGTTCATGTATGTTTGTGGGTATGTGAGTTTCTTTATTACACCATAACTTCTAAATGCCTGAACTGATTTGGATAAATGGGGTATCGTTAGAATCCTTACAACTTCCCGAGTGACACTGGCTATATTTTTTTTAGAAAAAATTAATATGGCGACTGTACGACGCCATTTACAAATGTGAAAAAAAAATTTTTTTTCTCTTATTATTACAATATGGGCATCAAATGAAAGGCCTTGATGAGCACATTCCAAAACTATATAATATGTCACTAAAATGTGTGAAATAAAAATAAATAAATTAAAAAAATATTAAAAACACGACTGCCCTGCCAACACGAACTAAAAAGTTAAACAACAAGTGTCATTGCAGTCGGGGTACCTCTTTGATCAAAAATTGTTCCATGATAAGGTCCCCCGACTGCAATGACACTTGTTGTTTAACTTTTTAGTTCGTTTTGGCAGGGCAGTCGTGTTTTTAATATTTTTTTAATTTATTTATTTTTTGCAATTTATAATACCCTAAGGTAAGATACCCATCCATAGGTATTTGACATTTCTTTCTTATTGTCTTCATAGGTGAAAGAAGTTTGCCCTTTGGACAAGCGAGACATACCATGGTGGCAAATGAAAAGAGATGTGCTTGAAGCACCAAAACGCAATAACGAAGGGCCTGGAGCATGGGACATGTACAGGTAAAGGAAAGGAAAAACTATTGAAAACACTGAATACTTTTTAAAAAGTTTGAAAGCAATTTTTAAGTTCGACTTTACCGTCTTTCCTCCGAAAAACAAATTAAAAAACTTAAAGGAATAATTTAAAAATCCAATTATGCTATCCTCTAACTAATTTAGATCTCAAAGCTAAGAAAATTGAGTTTTCACATTTTAAAACCGTTTTAGTTATTGCTTAGGACTTCATCAGCATTAAATTTCTATTCCCTAAAAAATGCCGGGAATAATATAGTACATATATGACAGAATGACATTCTCCGAGGTCCATATTTATATCAATACTCATAATTTTTTTCCAGTGGTTTAGGCGTAAACATACAACAAAAAAAAACAGTAAAATATTAGTAGGTAGGTAGTATGAATTTAACTTAATAATAATAATAATGCTGCTTTACGTTTTTTACAGCAAATGGTGCAACGAACCGCTTGAGAGTCCCCAACCAGCAACCGAGAATCATCCGATACAAAGTGACACTGTAACTTATCGAAGGCACCAGTTAGCACAACGACCTAAAGCTCACTTTATTGAAGACTACTGCCTGCAGAAGACCCAGTAAGTAGATATTTCCACTTTGAGTTGAAGTTTAAATGATATAAGCCGATGACCATTATTTGAGTAAATACAGATCTTCTCTGTATAACAAACCCCGTACCACACTAGCTCACTAGACAGGTCTATAAGGGATTTCTAGACGATTACGAGTGCCATACCCACTACAATGTTTACCCAAATACAGAGGAGTTTACAACATCACTGAAATATTAAGTATATTGATGGCACGCATGGCACATAAATATAATTTAACTTATCTTTATTTACAGGAAAAGTGAAAGTTACACACCCATAGACACAGATATGCAGTCATTAAAGGATACTGAAACAATGAACTCCAAAAATAAGGAAGACTTAGAATCCCCTAGTATTATATCTAACGCTGATTCCATTGAAAATGACCCCAGTGACGGACGAGAGAAACTTAGCGTCAATTATTATAATTACGGATATGAAGACAAAGAAACTAAGAACTTTAAAAGTGACACTTATTATCCTACTATACAACCATCTTCAAACTTAACTATTGATGCGAAGAATCATGGAATAGTTTTGGGGAATAAATCGTTCCATGTATAATCACAGTATTAGTTAGTTAAGTAAACTCCTTCTTAGTTCAAATCTTTTATAATAACTTAAGAAAAATATGAAAATATAGTAGTTGTGTAAACATAATTTTATCTTTTTTCTATTTTGATTATTACTGCTCAATATGCATGAAACACTGGCGTAATTATAAGATCTCTACTTAAAGACATATAAAGCTAGGTATATGAAGCGATTTTACAATTTGCCCTTGCAAATATTACTTATTTATAAGAAATCCCAAACCAATAAGTTTCACGAGTCGTAATTGCAGTTTAGAAAAGTTTAAAACTCGCTCGCCCAGTTGTTAACTTTTAGTTCAAGTTAAATTGCATTTAATTTTAGATGATCGCGAATTGTGACAGACAACATTCGTAATTTCGGCAAGAAAATTGTTCCGAATTAAAGTTTTTCCATCATTAAATTTGAAAAAGTTTTATAAGAACTACTTACTAAAACTATCACCTATCCATGTAGATATTAAAGGCTATTCAACATCCAATCTTCATGGCATTTGACCTTGACGCTGATAGGTATGTGTATAGAAATATTACCAGCACCGGTCTAATACACAAACTAATTAGTACTAAGTAAAAGAGCCATAGGGACGTCCTCATTGCTAGCATTGACTTTGATCTCAACAGAAGTAACTATTATGTAAACAAAAATGCCATCTGGAGTGATTTTCATCGTCTGCATACCTTCAAGCAACTACGAGCATATTCTAAAATTTGGCAAACCTCGGGATATGATTTCTATAGAAGATACTCCCGCGCAGTCCAAGCCATGTCGCTTGGAGGTTGAATTGCGCAACAAGAAATCAAAGAGTATTCCAATACATTTAACACAGCAGTATTTCAACGAAGCCTTCAATCCTACTTTGGAGAACATTAAGGAAAACGACGATTTTTTTACTATGGAAAGTGTAAGTTGGTAGTATGAAAGTAAAGAGGATTTGATTGAAGAATTTGATATTTAGTGAACTTGCAATATCCGGGATTTTTATAAAATAAGGTTTTTCCGAACAGATTTTACAAGAATTGTTAAACAAGCTGTGCGTTGAACACGTAGTATGGGTGAGTGACAAAATCGGCAACTATCAGGAAGTGATATTCCCTCTTCCAACTGGAGATCAGTGCGAGACCATGCTTCACTGCCTCACACAACTCGGTATCGGCGTACGTTGCAAATCCATCGTCAGGTAGGTTAAGTAACGTGACCTGACTTTTCTAGATTATTACCTTGAGAGTCCAATGTGTAAAGGGATAATCTGTTGCAGTAATAAGTACCTACCTATTAATTTGTAACAAAGACAACATAAACCCGCCAGACATAAATAGGTATATCATTGGTTTGACGTACGTAGTCTACGTAAAGGCAAACATGAATCACAAAGTTAAATTTGGCAAAGCGTGTGCCTAAACCGGACATTGACTGAGAATGTGGTTCCTTTATCCTGCACTCATCATTATTTTAATCTTTACTTTCAGCGTACTTCCATGTAACGTAGTGCATTCTGCTTTAGACTGTGAGCAGGCTGATGAAGACACATTATTGTAAGTATTAAAAAGTTACTTCTTCTTCGAGTCTCGTTATTCACTTAACAGTAAGAAGAACAAATAAAATTTGGTTTTCTCTGACTCTGATTTCAAGCGACTATGTCGAACACAGGCGTAAGACGGAAGATGCTAAGCGCTGGCGCAGTTTCGTAGAGTCCATCAGATCGAAGCTGACGGTAAAGCAAGTGGTCGATGGCGTCCGTGGCGGAGGACAGTTGTCCTTCGACTATTTAACCCTCATAATTACGGCTGAGTGAGTTAATTCACACTAATACAATTAAGTAATAGTTTTGAAGTACTGAGAAGGTAAACAAGAACACGACACCCACACAATCCAAGCTTTAACAGACGTAGATAACTGCATCTATTCAGGTTTCAGATACAATTTCAATAGATCCTTACAAATAGTCCACCTGGCTATTACGTCTACAGAGATTCTATAGAATCTTAATATAGACTATAACAATCATGCACCTGTCCTTTCCCTTGCTAAAATATTCTAAATATAAAACTCTTTTCTATTATTAACTCCATTATGATAAATGATATTATACATTTAATATGAAAGATTTCAATTTGTCTTTGAAATGTCCTAGGTATTTCCAAAGCAACGATTTGTTTTCAAAAACCAATCTTAAAACAATTTAAACCAGCTCCCTAGCAGCACTCGGCCTCGTCGAGAACAACGCGTCCAACATCGTGGCAGCCATGCTGGTATCCCCTCTGATGGGGCCCGTCATGTCCATCACCTTCGGCACCATCATCGCCGACCGGAGCCTCGTCAGGAGTGGCTTTGAGAGTCTCGTCTTGGGAATGCTCCTGTCATTACTATTCGGATTCATCTTTGGACTAATTTTGGGTAGTACTGAAATGCCTTGGGGTTTTGGAGACTGGCCCACTGAAGAGATGAAGTCAAGGTAAGTAATCATCTAGCTTTTCAATTTAAAAAGTCTCTAAATTCCGTTCTGAATCTATTTTGAAATATTTAATTAGAAAGAGTGTAGAGAAGAGAGCATCTAAGTAGGTACCTACCTCAACAAAAATTGCACTTAGTTTTTTTATTTATTTTATAGAAGATAGAGCCTTGAATTTTAATCTGTCGATTTCGGTAGGTACTCTAACCTCTGTATTTCTATAATTATCTTCTAAGTTATTGTGGTACAAAGT
Source organism: Agriphila tristella (assembly GCA_928269145.1). NCBI lineage: Eukaryota > Metazoa > Arthropoda > Insecta > Lepidoptera > Crambidae > Agriphila > Agriphila tristella. Next base: position 39,702,047 of record OV743431.1, read on the forward strand.
TAATGCCATCTAACAAAATTAAATAGGTACTTAGGTTTAGATTTTTTATTTTACAGTTAGGTACCTACTCTGTTGATGATAATGTAAGATTATCAATATTTCAGAGGAAATGTAAGGTCCCTGTGGATGGGCGTGCTGTGGGCCCTCACTTCCGGGACAGGCGTGGCACTGGCCCTGCTCCAGGGCAGCGCTGGGCCACTGATCGGAATAGCGATATCGGCATCTTTACTACCTCCCGTTGTTAATTGCGTATGTTTTTTTTCTAGCGCTTTTATTTAGCTTATTTAAGTGCTTAGGTATACCTACCTAGTTAATTATAAGTATTTGCGATACAAAAATCGACTGCTTTTTGTTTTTTAGTCTATGCCTAGAGCATTAAACCAGAAGCTCTTAACCTTAGAGCATTGCGGGCTCCGCGAAGCCGTTGTTGCTCGAAGCTCTTAACAATGCAGAACTGATACATAACCCATCCACCATGCGGGCCCACCCAATGCGAATTGTGGTGGTGGTGGGTGTTAACGACTGCAAATGCAGCTGGGCTGGGACCAACGGCTTAACGTGCATTTTGAATCAAAAAGAGCCCGAGATAACATATTTTTAGGCATTCATCCCACGATCGAACTAGCGAAATTTACTTCGAATTCGCTAAGTCACTGCTATCCGAGCTCCTCAATTCTCGTTTATTTTTAGGGTTTGTACTGGGCTTTAGCTTGCATATGGCTACTGTATCCCGGTGTGAAGATACCCCACATCAAGGGAGAGGCGTACGTCGGCAATTCTAGCTACGTGCCTCTGTACCACGACTACTTGCCGATTGAATTCGCTGTTAATGGTAAAGCTAAGGTCGCTATGTCACCTACAAGAAAACTTCCTAAGGCCGTGCAATTGACTTGCTTTTCCGATATATCCTGCTTAAATAAACCTGAATAAATTTACTAGGTGCTCTTGACTGTACCTACAATTAATATTATTTTCATCTTCCTTAATAATAATAACTTGCTTCGATAGCGTAGCCTAGCCTATACTAACATCTATCGTTTTTAGGGTTCCGTACCAAAATGGTAAAAAAGGAACCCTTATTTTTGTTGCATTTTCTTGGTCTTTTTTTATCCCTCCATTCCACTTCCACCTGTTGATAAAGAACTAGGTTTGATGAGGATTCCTCAACCTTTACCGCATCCTCAAAATGAAAGTAAAAAAAATACCTACTCTTCCGTTTTTGCTTCTTATTAGATTAAGAGGAATTTAAGAGGAACAGCGTCAAAATTAATTTTCGTGAAAAAATAACCACCATATAGTTATAGATAATTTGGATTATTAAATTTAATTGGAGATAATTGCTAACTAAGAAATTTGATTTTAATTTCCAACAAAAATTAGGTAAGTACCTATATCATTCTCTCTCTCTCTCTCCCTCACTTATCTCATCACATCCACTTCCTCTTCCACCTTCTCTTTTTCATAATCACTTCCTCGTAACAACAGAGGGCCTTACCTACGACACGCGGATTTACTGAGTTTCATAATAATACATTTCACTTCATTGCAGTCGTGTGTCTTTTAGAAGATCATCAGATCTACCTTGCGTGTTTATCCTTTACAGGTATAGTAAGTTGTTGCCTAACCATTGTCAACGTTATCTGCATATTCATAACTGCAATAATATTCCTGAAAATAAAAGAAGTGGCCGCCCCGTACACGTCGACGCCAGATTTGCGCAGATTTTGGGAGCAGGACATCAGAGTGGCCAGGGAAGCGAACCGGACCAACTTGCAGAGGGGAGAAACAGATGAACGCACTGAGTAAGGATTGTTTTATGTTTTTATGTTTTGACGACCACCGTGATCAAGTGGTTTGTACAGCGGTTTTCAAAGTGTCGCCATCTCCGAGGTCCCGGGTTCGATCCCCGGCTGGGTCAATTAAAAGAAAGGCCTTTTCTATATTGTCTATTTGGCCTTTTTTATTAACACGTTTTTATTAGGTTGCTTTCTCGTTTGTTTGTTTGTTTGTCCGCAAAGTTTGCGAACGATTTTATACTAGCTTCCCAATTAGCTAGAGACTTGAAACTTTAAACATATGTCAGAACTTGAAAGCAATGCAATATTAGGGTGTCATTGAGCTGATCTGATGATGGATCCGGAAGAAGGCCACAGGAACTCTATGATGAAACCATACAACCCCATCGTGTTTGGGCTCGATAGAATCGTCTTGACAAGTTCTCTAATGGGAGACCAGGTCCAGGGTCTGATGATGAAGCCGAAAGGCCATGCCATAGGAACTCAATATTGAAACCGTGCAACCCCATCGAGTTCAGGCTCGTTTGAATCATCTTGAAGAGTACTTTAATGGGAAATAGTGTCCGAGGATCTGATGATGGAGCCGGAGGAAGGACACAGGAAATCTTTAATAAAACCACGCTACCCCATCGAGATTGTGCTCTTTTGAATCGTCTTGACGAGTACTTTGTTGAGTAATAGTTTCCAGGGTCTGATGCCATCATCAGACCCTGGAAACTATTAAGAAAGAAGACCACTGGGACTCTGTAATAAAACCATGCAACCCCATCGACTTTGGGCTTGTTTGAATCGTCTTGACGAGTGCTCCGATAGGAGATGGTATATTTTTAGTCTTAGCTTGTGTTAACTAAAGCAGAAAATAATAATTTACTGAAAAAAATCTTTTTTAAAAACACATTTTTAAAACGGACTCGTAAAAACAGACTAAAAAGTAAAAAAATAATTATTCTGTAAATATTTATAGCCTTATACCTATACTAGTCCTTTTTTACTGTTTTTACTACTTAGTCCGTTTTTTTTTTATTTTCAGTAAATATATTTTGGTTTTTGTAGCTTCACCGTTGTCTCTATTTCCACAACACAAGTGCTTTAGCTAGTTACTTACTTACTTTGGAATCAGTCAGAGCTGCAATGATTGTGATGTTGTGTAATATTTATTTTATTTATATACTTTATACTGTTTGTTAAGGATCGTTGTATCTTTGCAATTTATACGGAGATATTATTTCATTTTATCTTTCGTTAAGATTTCCATCGGCTTAATTAAGCAGGTAGTTTTCATGTCAATATCGGTTATTTTCTAGTTAGGTACCTACCTAGTTATATACTTCTGAACAGTAAGCTCCACATGACATGAAAGGATGCCTGAATATACAGGGTCATTTTTGGACCCCTTTTCAAACTTTGTCAGGTCATTCTATAACAGCAGTACCTACAATCAATTTATGAAGTAAAACAAAAATATTTTTTTTACATTTCTACCCCAAACTTTTCCCTACACAAATTGAAATTGTTGTCACCGTTTGCGCGTCGCACGGTCGACCCGCGCGAGCCCCCTCCCGCCACTCGCCTTCCCCCGCTCGCGTTCCGTTCGTGACGGTGAGCGTGCGCGCCTAGATTTTTAGGATATAAAAAGTGGTTGAAAACTGTGAATTTTTTTTATTACTTCCTTGAACTATTATTTGATTTTGTAAAGGGGTCGCAAAATACCCTGTTTACCTATTCAAACGGACTCCATATGAATCTACTGGAATATTGTCCTTGATATAGAGAAAATGAATCTTCCCCTTGAGAAGAGTCAGGTACAAATTACATTAACGTCACTTTCAGATTGGTGTTGGAAGATCTGGATCAAACAGACGAGCATATAAAAGACAAATTGGAGGCAGCCGTACAAGAAGCTCTGGACGACGAAACATACAGGAAGGTTCAAAGAATGAGCTACCAGAGCCATAATGCTGATGAGGTGACATAAATACCTAGTCTTTAGTCTTTTGGTAGCCACTACTTTCTAAACTGTATTATGAAGTAGGGATGAGTGACCAGTCAAATGCTCCAAAGAGTTCACAAATAGCAATCTGGGTTTTTTGTCAACTCTAAACGCAGCTCACTAGGTCTTTAATTACTTAAAGGTAACAATGTAATTCTTCTTCTTAGCGAATGAGGATTAGTGGCCACCTCTGGTGTTAGAGCAGCCGGGACCGACGGTTTAACGTGCCCTCCGAAGCACGGAAGTGCTCAGTTGTATTGCCACTTAACGGTCACCCATCCGTCACCTGGCGGGACCGAGCGATGCTTAACAAACGTGATCAAGGCGATCAGTCTGTCAAGTTCCGCCATGAGTGCTTCGAACAATTGATGCCAGCGTATTATTCTTCTAGGTCATAAGGACGATAGGGCTGCACCCTCGCGCTCCAATCTCCACCAGGTCAAGTGTAGCATCTTCACCACAGACCTACAAAGCACCTCCCAAAAACAGCAACGTTGGCGACATAGCAGCCCTAGACAAGATACTTTCATCACTCCTCGGGATGAGCAATCGCAGGTCTTTCTACTCACACAGGGGAACTCCGAGGTCCAGCAGACTTCCATTCCAATCAGGATTAACCCCCAACAGACGTTCAGAGTCGTGGTCCGAAAGAATATTCGAGAACACAGTGGTTAACAGCGTCATTAACAACTTGAAAGCGAATAAAAGAAACTCGCCTGATGAAGAATTCTTTTTAACTCCAAAATAAATTAACTGTTTTTTATTACTTATCTATTTAGATTTAACAAAATTATCTTTCACATTCAGCAACTGCACCCGCAAACTCTTTTGTAGGTCTGATAACTGTTAAGACCATTATACATACCATGTAGGTATCATACTGTGAGCATTCTCGAGATGGGTACAGATTTAACCATAGAAAGAAGCATAAGTAATTAATTAAAATTTATTAGTACGTCATACAACGTAAATCATGTCCTATTTCTTGATATAATTAAATGTTATTAAATAATTTGAATATCATTATTTCAGTCTAGCTAAGATAGGTAATCTAAAGTTGCTAGTCAGGTAATAACAAAGAAGAGAACAAATTGAAAGCGTTTTTAACAGAAAGAAATTTATTTTCTCACTAACTTGTATGAGGTATACAATATCAATATGTCTACAACAATAAACTGTATAATTTACAATTACGTAACATTAATACTATCACAGCACTTGTTGATTAAAGTGATTGTTGTACTTTTCACAATGGATCCTTACTAATTAACTAGGTATGTACTAATAATGCACTTATTATTCTGAGGCCAGTGTATAATAGGTGTTAGTTTTAGTACCAAAGTAGTAAAACCTACAAGCACTAAAAAGGGCAACCAATACGTAGGAACAATCAATACATGCTTAAGTCGCATTCCAAATATAAGTGCTTAAGAGTGAAAATAAATAATGTACAGATCTACGATGATAAACAGTTATAGCAATTAAGTTAAATAAAAAACTAAAAGCCAAAAATCATGACAAATATTTTCTAGTTGCAGTAAAAATCAGCCACAACACTCGCGCGCGCCCGTCAATTTAATAAAACTAAGGCTTTTTTGCCTACGACTCATAATATGGCTCCGTAGCCGGAATAACGGATGGCCACCGGAACAGATGTCGTTGGTCGGTCTGGCTCCGGTCCCATGAGGTGATTGTATTGCAGTTGACTCGGTTCCTGTGCTCTATTACAGTGTTATTGAGCCTCTAGCTAGGTAATTACTTCATTAGATTTTTACTGTCTTACAATTTTTTTTTCTCGTCATCAGGTTTATCAGCATCTGTCTTGGAAGAATTATTTTTCACTTGTGAAGAATAAACATCGTAACCAAGAGATATGATATTGTCATAAAGTACTCTATATTTAGTTGGTAAGAAATAAAAATTAACTACTTGCGCAGGTGGCCACACCATCCATTCTGCCTTATAAAGTGTTAGAAATTTTTCACCAACTTCCTCCTTAAAATTTACCAAAGGGTCATTTTCAAGTAAGGCTAAACTAGCAAAAAAAGTTAGAATCATGATAGGTGAAAATACTAATTGATCAAGTAATAGCTTTTTCGCAATCATGTCAAATGACTTTCCAATTATCAACCTGTCTAATACTTTATACCAATTATGGCACAGAACTCCAACTGCAGCACCAGAATAGGCCATATTTAATGTTCTTTTCGGTTCATAATTTTTTTGCTGTTTCATATAAAGCTCATAATTTTGTTCTAACGTATCTCCTAGGGCCGACAGGCTTACAGATATGGTAACATTGGTGTATAATAAATATTTGTCATTGAAAGCTAGGCTTACGACTTTTCTGAATTGCTGTACACAGACAGAATTCCTGATGTTGACTGCCAGCCTCTTCCAAGACATTCTTAGTACTTGCATTGCACCTTACCTGGAAATAATAAGAAAAAAATATATATCATTGTGTTTAAATTAAAAGCTCTGCTCTTATACTCAATTAATGTGCATATACTAAATAAAAATGAGAAATACTCTAATAATACGACATAACAATTATGCAACATAACTACAAATTAAAAAGTCATGCATGTACTCAATAATTTATTAAGTAACACCTTAAACATACACTCTCAAAACAAAACAAGCGTAAGCCTAGCAAAAGCACTATACATTTTCACTATTTTCTTTCTTAGAAGATTTACTATGCTTCACTTGTGAAGTGTAAACATCATATCCAAGAGATACCATGTTGTCATATGCAACTCTGAATCTTGTCGGTAGGAAATAGAAGTTAATAATTTGTGCTGGTGGCCACACTAGCCATTCAGCTTTATAAAGAGTCAAGAATTTATCTCTTACTTCTTCTGTAAAATTTTCTATGGGATTTCGTTCAAATATAGCCACAGTTGCAAAAAACGATAAAATAATTAGAGGTGAGCACAAACATTGATCTAGCATTAATTTTTTCAGGACCATATTAAAGGAGCGTCCAATAATGACTTTATCTAGGAATCTATACCAGTGATGGCATATGATGCCTGCAGTAGATCCCGATAGTGCCATTTGTGATGTTCGTGATACATCAATCTTTTCAATTTCCTTTGTATAAATTTCATATCTCTGCTCTAATAAATCTCCCATTGTAGATATACTGCTCGATAGCAAAACATTGGTGTAAAATAGATTTTTGCGACTAAATGCGTCATCTACTGCTTGTTTGTATGAAGTGTAAGCTTTAGAAAACACTTTTCTGATAGGCATTAGACAAGTGATTTTTCACCTAGAACAAACAGAAGGAAATTGTTAAGTCTTTTAACACCATTTTACAACAATGTTTGCTAAATTAGGATACTAAGACCTGCCTAGGTGCTAAATCTAAAATGACTACATACACAAAAGTATTAATTTACTACAGTATTTTTTTACATAAATGATGTTGCACATGAGAAGCATCTTAAATTAACAATAGCTAGCGTTAGATTGCAACCTGTAACTTAATCTCCTGCTTAAGTGTATTTATAGATTAATTCAGGAGATTAGGACAATTCCTGTACTTTTTCACAGACAATGTTTAATTTTGGTAGTTTTCTCTCTGTTTTCCGTAGCTTTCTACTATAGAATAAACAAGGCTTCATCAGGATCGGTCACATGTTCTGCCCTCAACGAATAGTTTAAAGATATAGGTTAAAATTTCAATAAGTAATTTTAAAAACAAACAAGCATTGCATCACATAAGACTTGAATGTTATCATGATATCTGTAAAAATAAAATCCACAAAATAAAGCATTGAATTTACTTACATTATGCCCAAAACAAGAATTGCACGTTCTAACTTTTCTATATTTTTCTTACTTATTATTTCACTTTGGCTGAAATGATTAACGCCAAAGTAGGTAGGTATATGTTATAATTTATATTTTTTACTTTCCTCTTTGTATAATTTCATTATCATTCTGTTGGCCTGGCTAACCTCATATAGGCAATTTTTTTATGAAAGAAGGAAATCGACTTGATTGATGTCTTGAATAGTCTTGATTGAATCGAACAGGGTGACCAGATTAAAATTTGCTATTATGCTAGCAGCTCCGTTAAATTCTGCTAAATTCTGCTAAACTATTTTTTCAAAATGCTAAAATTCTGCTAGAAACTAACTCACATTTTGTATGAAAGTATATAAAAAACTACTTTTTTTGTGTTTCGTTGAAGTCACCATGATCTTTTAAAACAGAAAGACTTGATACTTACCCTCTAATTTCAAAATCTATCGCAATCGTCTTCATTTTACAGATGGATCTGACACATTTCAATTTTTTTTGCTAAGTTTTTAATTGTGTCAAAAAGAAGGATCAATGTATCATATCCTGAAAGCGATTGCGATAGATTTTGAAATTAAATAATAGATAGGCAGAATTATCGTTCTAAGTTAGAGGAGGATCCGATGTTTTCGTCCTGCTTTTTGTACTTAAAGCATGTATTGAAAAATATTTTTATATTACGTACATGCTTTACTAAAAAAATATATATAATCTGTCTTATTCAGAGTGCGTTCGTTAAACTAGGGTCAAAGTTAACATGGCGTTAGACTGCGGACTAACGCCATTTTAGCGCAAATCGTATTCAGAGTGACAGTTTAACGTTTAGTCCCACCGTTTAAGGATTAAATGGTGCATTGTGATTGGTTTACAAGCATTAAACCAGGTTTTGTTAGAACAGTCTTGCACCCCAGTTTTGTGAAACATCTCTGAATAAGACAGTAGATGTACATAAAGCATCTAATATAAACAACTGTTATCTGAAGAAAATGCACTCTACATACAATAAATTCGACTGAAAATACACATGAGCCCCCGCTCATGTGTATTTTCAATCAGTTTCCCTAAAAAAATACAGTAAGTACACACTAAAGGGTTGCCACTACAACAAAAAAACTCAGACAAATTGAATTCTGCTAAATTTCTGTTAAGTTTTATTAGATTCTGCTAAAAACTGCCAACTTTTTCTATTCTGCGACATAATATGCTAAGCCCTAAATTGGAGGTCCAAATTCTGCTAAAATCGCAGAATTCTGCTAAATCTGGTCACCCTGGAATCGAATCGCCTTCAAAAATAAAAACAGACTAGACTAGACTAGAGACTCATTTAGTTAGGCAGCCAATACATGGTCATGCAAGCGTCAGTCAAATTCCATCAGTCAGTGTTGCCAGACCCGATGAAAGCTTTTGCCCACGCAGGTGGTTAAAATTGCCCTTTCCGACACACAATCGCCCATAATAATCGTTAAAACAACTACATACTATGCGAGCCAAATAAGAATAGTACTGTCAAAGCGGCCATTTTTGTTTGCATTTCGCTTTCACTTCAGGGTGTAGGAATGTGCAAGAAAAGGAACAAAGATAAAAATGGTCGTTTGACAGTACTATTCTTATTTGGCGCGCATAGTAAGGGGGATTCTGTTGCACATTCAGTAGCGTAGCGTGTGTTTGTGCCACCCGGGGCGGACCCGAATTTGCCGCCCCCCTATTTTCATTATAAGTCAAGAAAATCAGTACCTAGTTTCTTAAAAAAAATAAATTAATTAAAAAAATATTAAAAACACGACTGCCCTGCCAAAACGAACTAAAAAGTTAAACAACAAGGTGTCATTGCAGTCGGGGGACCTTATCATGGAACAATTTTTGATCAAAGAGGTCCCCCGACTGCAATGACACCTTGTTGTTTAACTTTTTAGTTCGTTTTGGCAGGGCAGTCGTGTTTTTAATATTTTTTTAATTTATTTATTTTTATTTCACACATTTTAGTGACATATTAAATAGTTTTGCAATGTGCTCATCAAGGCCTTTCATTTGATGCCCATATTGTAATAATAGAAGAAAAAAATTTTTTTTTCACATATGAAAATGGCGTCGTAAAGTCGCCATATTGATTTTTTCTAAAAAAAATATAGCCAGTGTCACTTGGGATGTTGTAAGGATTCTAATGATACCCCATTTATCTAAATCAGTTCAGGCATTTAGAAGTTATTGATGTTGTTTGACAAAGCAGAGCCTCAGTGGTGTCCGCCTTAGGACACAGTTTTGGAGAATAGGAAAGCTTTCGAGAAGATTAATTAAAATATAGCACGTTTAAATAAAGCTGTTTTATTTTCGTGACATGTAGACATGACACAACAGACATCTGACATATTATTATTATATCCTTTTTCAAAGAGTCAAGTCACAAGTTAAGTAGTTTGAATACCTAATACATAGCATAAAAACTCCTTTAACACTTTCCCTTATTCAATACTATTCCAAGGGCATGGCATAGGAAAGAGAATCTTGGCCGCGGTAGTCCTTTGGTTAAGATATCAGCTAACTGATCTGCAGTGCCAATTCTCTTGACTTCCATTGCACCTTCAGCAACTTGCTCTCGAACGTAGAAATGTCGAATTCGAATGTGCTTTGTTCGCTTGTGAAATTCTGGGTTATGTGCCAAGCGAACTGCTGCTTCGTTGTCAACATATAGTGCAGGAATATGCTTGAGTTCAGTTAACTCTTGCATTATTCTGGTTAGCCAAACCAACTCTCTAGCTGCTTCACTGGCTGCTACCAGCTCGGCTTCGGTAGTAGAGATAGCAACGGACGCTTGCCGTTGGCTGAGCCAAGATATCACACCTCCTGCATAGCGACAGGCTACGCCTGTGGTAGATCGGCTGGTCTCTCGATCGCCTCCATGGTCAGCATCGCTGAATGCCTCTAGTATTGCTGGTTTATGCTGTCCATACCTAATTCCATAGGCAGACGTTCCTTTGATGTAACGCAAAATCCTTTTTACACCAAGCCAGTCTTCCTTGGAGGGGGATTCTAATTTTCGGGAGGCAACACCCACTGCAAATGCAATGTCAGGACGTGTTCCGACCATTAAGTATGCTAAAGCACCGACGGCTTCTCTGTACGGATACTTCACGGTTTCGGATTCGACTTTCCCTGATTGAATAGTCGTATCTTGCTTCTCGATGGGTGTCGTGACAGGGTTGCAATCTGTCATTCCAAAACGCTCCAGTATTTTCTTTGCATATGCTTCTTGATTAATGAAGACAGAGCCATCCTTCTCTCTTTCGATTTGCAGCCCTAGGTAATATGAAGCGGGCTTCGACGTTATCTTCAAACGTTTCCGTAAATCATTAAGAAACGATTGCGCTAAGTCTTCATCACTTGCTGCTACTAATCCGTCATCTACGTACAGCGTGATCAATAGCTTCTTTCTATCTGTTTCTCTAGTGTATAGGCAACAGTCAGCCTCGCATTGCTTGAAGCCCATATCAAGCAAAATGCTTTCAAAACATGAGTTCCAGCATCTTGGAGCTTGCTTTAAACCGTATAAGCTTCGGTTAAGCTTCCAGACCTTAGGCGTTCCGTCGCTAAAGCCTTCGGGTTGCTGCATGTATATTTCCTCTTCAAGTTTTCCGTTAAGGAACGCAGTAGCAACATCAAATTGCACTAAATGCATGTTCTCTTGAGCGCTGACACTCAATAATGCTCTGACAGTCGCTAGGCGTGTGACAGGACTGAAGGTCTGATCGTAGTCGATTCCTTTTCTTTGTTTGAATCCCTTCACAACGAGTCGTGCCTTATATTTGTCAATAGAGCCGTCTGGGTTCCTTTTTGTTCGTAGGACCCATTTGCAAGGAAGCGCTTTTCTCCCTTTCGGTAGATCACATGCCGTCCACACGTTGAGGTCCTTCAGTGACTGCATTTCACTGTGCATCGCTTTTCGCCATTCCTCACTGTCGTCACGATCCATTGCATCAGCGAAATTCGACGGGTACGTCTCTGTAATACATACGTAGTCGTAAAGTCTTTCAGGTCGTCGTATTTCGTTGCGATTGCGCAAATTGTAACGCAGTTGCTCGGCGTCATGGTCGACTGCTTCAGGATCAACGTGATGCGGTTCGAGTTCGGGTTCATGTACATGGTCTTCTTGGACCGGTTCGGGTTCATGTACTTGGTCTTCTTGGACTGGTTCGGGTTCCAAATTTTCTCCCTCAAGAACAAGTTCATGATCACTAGAGATATTATCTATAGCGTCTTCGAAGTCTCCCTCGGATTCATCTGGTAATGGATCTTGATGTACTTCAGGAAGTGGAGCCGGTTCCTCGTTGCTGTTGGGGTTACCCATCGGCAGCTGTATTGTGTACTCCCTCGTATTTGTGTCGTTGTTTACACAAGCTGGGTGAACATCTTTGTTAGGAAGCGGTCTTTCATCGAAAGTGACATCACGTGAGCGGACGAGTTTGTTACTTTTTCCGTCAGTAATCCATACCCGGTAGCCATCTTCATCGTAACCGACAAGTCGTCCTTTTATGGCTTTCTTGTTCATTTTTTTTCGTTTCTGCTTTGGAACGTGGACGTAAGCATTGCATCCTATGATACGCAAATGTTTGATTGCCGGTTTTTTTCCAGTCCAAAGTTCGTACGGTGACTTGTCTTTATTGTTTGTTGGACCTGTTCTGTTGAGAATGTACGCGGCAGTATTTATCAGTTCTGCCCAAAGTTCTTGTGGCATAGGTTCGTGCGCGTACATCATAGATCTTGCTGTTTCAACCAGGGTGCGATTTTCACGTTCGCTTACACCGTTCTGCTCTGGTGTGTAAGGCATTACCAGTCTTTGTCGAATTCCATGAGAGTCTAGTAGATTTCTAATGGACGTGTTGTCAAATTCGCCACCGTTGTCGCTTAGCAGGCATTTTACAGCATGTCCTTCATTCTTCGTCTGAGCTAGCATTAAGGCGAGCTTATCCTTAACCTCTGACTTGTATCTTAGGAAGTATACCATACGATAGCCTGTATAGTCGTCTTTGAACAACACGTAGTACTGGAACTTTGAAAAACTTGGTTGAAACGGTCCACAAACGTCGGTGTGTATGAGTTCTCCTGGCGCGGTAGCTCGAGTCCTCGTACCGAATTTGAGTCTATGAGCTTTTCCATATATGCAGCCTTCGCACAGCTCCTTATCAAGAGGAAGATCTAAGTCCAGTTCGCGTTTAACTGTAGCTTTCACGTGCCTCTTGTTCTGATGTGCGAACCTCTCGTGGTATAGTTGCATAGTATTGAACGTTGCAAAGACTTCAGCGGGGTTCTCAGGATGTACAACTTTTAGGTCTAATTTGTACAATCCACCTTCTTTCTTACGTCTTCCTATTAAGCACGCTTCTTCGTTGACATAGACGTTGCATTCTTTTGTCGTCGATACGAATTTGCTGTTCGGAATTCTGTCGTGAAGTGCTAGTACTGAGAATAAGTTCTTCGAAATGGTTGGAACGTACCAAACATCTTGAAGGGTTGCTCGTTGTAGCTTCCCTCTTACATTTGCTTCGATCATTACTGAACCTTTGCCTTTAGCGCGAATCGGTTTGCCATCAGCCGTTGTTACAGTATGTATGTAGTCAAAGCATTTGAAGGTTTGGAATAAATCAGCCCGGTTTGTCACGTGGCTCGTGGCGCCGTTATCCACGTACCAGTTTTCGATGTCAGGAACGACTGAAAATACTTCTGTGCTATCGATAGACAACAGGATCATGTTTGCGGATTTAGAGGTAGAAGGTGTTGCTCGCGGATTGCTGCTTTTCGGAGGCTTGCCGTCTTTGATCCACTTCTGACAGTTTCTCACTCGATGGCCGATAGCTTGGCAGTAATTGCATTTCAACTTTCTATCTTTCTTCTCTGCAGTAGACGTAGTGCCGGAATTTGAAACGAGAGCTTCCTGTTGAAGTACGTTATTACTCTGCAGAGCTCGTTCAAATGCACATAAATGGCTTGTAAGGCTTTCGCTGGTTCGTTCAGATTTAGGTAATAATAGCCAGCTGCTTCTGAAGGAAAAGTAGGTTTCGTCGAGCGTATCAAGAATCTTGCAAAGGAGTAGCAGTTCTGGTAGCTCACCGGTTTTGTCCTTACTTAACTCCTGATTAAGCTGCGTCCAAATATTTTTCAATTTTGACATGTTCGTGGCTATGTCATCTGCCGGATCTTTTCTAAAGCCAAAGAAGCTCATACATAGATTGTAGGACTTATCTTCGTCCGTGCCGTCGAATAGTCTATGTAGTTCAAGCCATACATCTCTTGCATTCGTGTATCTCATGACCTTTCGAAGTGTCTCTTCTTTCATATTGGTGGTTACGATAAGCAGAGCAGTTGCGTCAGCTTTTACAAAACGGTCTAGTTTTGTCTTGTACGTGGTCTCTGCAACCGTATCTGTTGGAAGAACGGGTTCGGTGGGTTTTTTGAACGTGCCCTCCACTACTTCCAGCGCGTGCGGGACGGTGCGTAGTAGACTGGTGGCCTTATATTTCCAAGTATCCCAATTTGATTTTCCTTCCAATAACCCAATTTGTAATTTTTCAATATTCTCCATATTTGTAGGTGGGACCGATAACCTGATGTTGTTTGACAAAGCAGAGCCTCAGTGGTGTCCGCCTTAGGACACAGTTTTGGAGAATAGGAAAGCTTTCGAGAAGATTAATTAAAATATAGCACGTTTAAATAAAGCTGTTTTATTTTCGTGACATGTAGACATGACACAACAGACATCTGACATATTATTATTATATCCTTTTTCAAAGAGTCAAGTCACAAGTTAAGTAGTTTGAATACCTAATACATAGCATAAAAACTCCTTTAACAGTTATGGTGGAATAAAGAAACTCACATACCCACAAACATACATGAACCCTGAACACATAACACTCTTTTTGCTTTGGGCAGTCGTGTAAAAAATAATCATTACCTGCCTTATTTATTTACTAAAAATTAACCTTTCCGGATTTTTTTCGGTGCATAATCTTTTATGTAGCTGCGCGCTCCAGGCCGTACTGCGATGATGGTTTTGTTGAAACCATTACAACCAATGATAGTGTAGCCTAGTCGCGGCGTGCGTAGCGCGCCGCGCGCTCCGGGCTGTACGATGATGACGGTTTGGTCAAAATCGTTACAATCAAGTTCCTTTTTCTTTTAAGTTTTTAAAGAGATATTCTTATTTTTGATTTACAAGACCAATATTTTTTTTATTATAAAAACCTTTCTGCAAGCTGTGCGCACGGCGACATTTTGTTGGTGTTGGTTCACCAACAAAGCATCATACAGTCGATTGTCGTTTTGTTTCGGGGTCGTAGTTATACAGCCATGATTCGTCATCGGTAAGTATATCGTTTTTTTTCTCGCCTCCGTCAAATTTTTCTATCATAAGTCGACACCAATCTACCCAGCGGTCTTTCTGCTTATTGCTCAGTTTGTGTGGCACCCATCTCGAACAACGCTCACGGATAGAAAGGCGATCGTGAATAATGGTTTGTTTTGCTGCTGATCCAATACCTGGTTCTCGCTGAAGCTCTACATTGTAATTTGTCGGTTTTTACGAATCAATTTTTTAACTGCTTGAACTTTTTTTGGAGTGACTACGGTTGCCGGCCGACTTGGCTTCAAAGCTTCCCCATCCTCTTTTGAATTCAGCTAACCAATTAAAAACTATTGCTCGTGAACAAGCAGACTTACCAAAAGTAGTAAACAAAACATCAAAACATTCTTGGGGTTTTAACCTTTTTTGTAATCATAATAAATCATTGCGCGTAAATCACGTCGACTGATTTCCACTGTTGCAAGCAAATTCCTGCCAGATTTTTACAAAAAATAGGCATTTTTAAGAAAAAAAAATTTAGTTCAAGTATGTCCCATATTTAAATTAATCGCGAAATAACCAGTGTTTACGATGGTGTATAAGTTGCCAGTATCAAATTATTAAGTAAAGAGTATCTAATTTCTTTTGGCATGCCCCTCGTATGGTAATGATTATTTTCAAAGTTTTAGAATTTTATAAATATCAATAGTTAATTAAATTAAACTATAAAATTAATTGTTGTTAATTTTTAAATGATAAAGTTTTAAATAATAATAATTATTAAAATTAATTTTTGTTTAAAAAAATATATATTTTGAATGGTTCAAATAATGATATTTTTTATTAATATTTATAAATTTAATAATTAATATTATATTTTATTGTTATATCAGATATATGTTTTCTTGTGATATCTTATGGTTTAATTTTATTGAGAATTTGAATTTGTATTTTAATAATTATAGCTAGAGAAAATTTGAAGTCAAGTTTATAATTTATTTTATTATTTATTTGTGAAATTTTGCAACTTCCTAAAAAGTGCCGCCCGGGGCGGGCCGCCCCTGCCGGCCCCACTACGCTACGCAACTGCACATTGACACTCTTGAAGTCTTGACTTTTTGTACCAAGAACAATCTTAATTTTTTGAAAGCTCCCGTCCTTTAGCCACTCAAACGTCTGTGCGACTATGGTCGACCAAAATTTTTAAGCTAAAACTGTTACGGCGACTTTGGCAGCCCAGTCGGACCTTCACCAGTTAAACTGTTTTTATCTGTGATATCTTGAACAGAGGGGCTGGGCTTCGATCCTAGATGGCTCTATAGAAGGAAACGTCAATGGATACCCAAACTAAGCTGTGAATTTTTGTGTTTCGGTACTCTGTGCAAAGGTTTTTCAAGTGGCCTTTGGTGTTTTCAGAAATTGCCCATATTTTACAGGTTCCAAGACCTTTCCGCCCTTTTTGCCCTTTTTTCAAAAAAGTCCTAAAATTGCCCATGGTGTGGGCAATTGCCCACGGTCTGGCAACACTGCCATCAGTCATGAATTACGTTTGAAGGTCCAAACAAATTATCGGACGCGGCTTACTGCCGCGGCTGATCTGAGGTGTGCAAACTATCGGATGTAGTAGGTCGCGGACGAAACCATAGACTAATATGACGTCATCGGACGTCCGATAGCTATCTGGCACGCAGGATGTTATGAGAGCGTGCACACTTATCAGCCGCGGCAGTAAGCCGCGTCCATAAGCCGCGTCCGATAATTTGTTCGGACCTTCACTGATTGAAGGGCTAAACAAATTATCGGACGCGGCTTACTGCCGCGGCTGATCTGAGGTGTGCAAACTATCGGATGTAGTAGGTCGCGGACGTAACCATAGACTAATATGACGTCATCGGACGTCCGACAGCTATCTGGCACGCAGGATGTTATGAGAGTGTGCACACCTATCAGCCGCGGCAGTAAGCCGCGTCCATAAGCCGCGTCCGATAATTTGTTTGGACCTTCACTGATGGAAAGAACAAATCACATCATGCAACCATGAAGGTCTAAACAAATTATCGGACGCGGCTTACTGCCGCGGCTGATCTGAGGTGTGCAAACTATCGGATGTAGTAGGTCGCGGACGTAACCATAGACTAATATGACGTCATCGGACGTCCGATAGCTATCTGGAACGCAGGATGTTATTAGAGTGTGCACACTTATCAGCCGCGGCAGTAAGCCGCGTCCATAAGCCGCGTCCGATAATTTGTTTGGACCTTCAGTCACTACATTACACGGTAGGTTAATCGTCAGTCACAGCCCGTGACTGTGGTTAAACTGACAGCAAAACCTACCGTGTAATGGGTGCCTTAAGGTGCGGGCACATTTGTACCCATAGATGTAGCAAATCCCTTCGGTATAAACCAGATTGAGCTCTTCGCCCCAAAACGAGCCGACAGAGAGGTCAAGTAGATAATTGTATCTCTTTCTTCATTAGGGTGACCAAAGTGTATGGT
The DNA here is from genome assembly GCA_928269145.1 of Agriphila tristella. Taxonomy (NCBI): domain Eukaryota; kingdom Metazoa; phylum Arthropoda; class Insecta; order Lepidoptera; family Crambidae; genus Agriphila; species Agriphila tristella. The sequence goes on from OV743431.1 coordinate 39,719,480, forward strand.
TGGTCGGAGACATACTTATTACTTTAAACTGTTTAAAATAAACTAAAGTACTTAGGTAGTTCTGTATTTACAATTAATACTTTTGCCACGTTTTTATAAGGTTGCTTGCTCGTTTGTTTGTGTTTTCGTTTGTTTGTTTGAGCACAAATTTTGCAAACGATTTTATACTAACTTCCCGATCCCGATGAACTTGAAACTTTGAACACAGGTCAGAACTAGAAGGTAATGTAATATTATGGTATCATTGAGCTGATCTGCTAATGGAGCCGGAAGAACGCCACAGGAACACTATGATGAAACCATACAACCCCATCGCGTTTGGGCTCGTTAGAATCATCTTGGCAAGTACTCTGTTGGGGAATAATATCCAAGGGGCTGATGAAGGAGCCGGAAGAAGGCCATTGGAACTTTGTAATAAAATCATGCAACCACATCGAGTTTGAGCTCGATTGATTTGTCTTCACGAGTGCTACGATAGGAGGTGGTATAATTTTAGTTTTAACTCGTTAACTGAAAAGCAGAAAATAATATTTTACTAAAAATAAATGTTCACGTATTTTTATCACGTTTTATTAGGTTGCTTTCTTGTTTATATTTATAAATATGGTTAATCAACCAATATCTACAAAAATTCAAGTGTAAATAATGACATAACTATAAAGTTTATTCCAATTTTGATAAAAATACAATGTGCGTGTATTTCGGAAATCAAATGAATGTTGGAAAAACAAGTGAAGGTAGGAAAACATTGTCGAGTGATCTGTAGTTAAAAAAAACAGGTGCAAACGATTTTCGACTTTATTGACGTTTAAAATTCGGTTGCTTTCTACCATAATTATTCTCTTTCATTAAAAACTGTTATTTTGGTAAATATATCAATAACGTCTAAAATACTTGCACCTATTTTTTACTAGTGAAATTAAAAAATGGGTGCAAGCATTTTTCAACGACACAATGTTAAAAATAAAAAAAACAAGATGGCGGCCAACCTTTTTTGTTTTTGGCTTAATTTCGATGTAAATCGGTTTTTAGTAATATTTTGACAAAAAATAACAATGAAATTTTGAAAATATAAAAAAAACAAAATGATGGCCTACTATTTTGTTTGTAAGCCGATATCGATGAAACTCTGTTTTTGGTTCTATTTAGGCAAGAAAATAACAACGCAATTTTTTTAATCTTTAAAGTCCAAGATGGCGCTTAACTTTTTTGTTTTTGAGCCGATTTCGATGAAACTTGGTTTTAAGTACTATTTCAACAAGAAAATAACAACGCAATGTTGGAAATATTAAAAAATACAAATGGTGGCCAACTGTTTTGTTTGAGAACTGATTTCTATGAAACTCTGTTTTTGATATTATTTTGACAAGAAAATAATAATGCAATGTCAAAAGGTCAAAATGACTGCCAATTTTGTTTTTGGGTTGATTTTAATACAACTGGGTTGAAAAAAAGAAGAACAAGAAAAGAATTGCCGCCACCTTAGATTTTTAATACTTTTAATATTGTGTTGCTGTTTTCTTGTCAAAATACTATCAAAACCGGAGTTTCATCGAAATCGGCCCACAAACAAAATAGTTGGCCGCCATCTTGGATTTATTAATATTTTTAACATAGCATTGTTATTTTCTTGTTAAAATAGTACCAAAAACCGAGTTTCATTGAAATCGGCCTACAAACAAAAAGTTGGCCGCCATCTTGGATTTTTAATATTTTTAACATTGCATTGTTATTGTCTTGTTAAAATAGTACCAAAAACCGAGTTTCATCAAAATCAGCCCACAAACAAAAAAGTTGGCCGCCATCTTGGATTTTTTATACCTTAAAAATTGCTTTGTTATGTTCTTGTCAAAATTGTATTAAAAACCGAGTTTCATCTAAATCGGTCTACAAACTTAAAAGTTGGCCGCCATCTTGGATTTTTTAATATTTTTGACACTGCGTTGTTATTTTTTTGTCAAAATAGTACCAAAAACCGAGTTTCATCGAAATCAGCTCACAAACAAAAAAGTTGGCCGCCATCTTGGATTTTTTATACTTTAAAAATTACTTTGTTATTTTCTTGTCAAAATTGTATTAAAAACCGAGTTTCATCTAAATCGGTCTACAAACTTAAAAGTTGGCCGCCATCTTGGATTTTTAATTATTTATTAGGTCACTGAAAATGCATTTATTAGGTAATTGATAAAATCATACCCAAAAAAAATGTACGTTACCAATCACGTAGTGTATCAAAGTTAAGGATTCGGAGTGGAATATTGAAAATATACTACTTAAATATTAATTTAGAACAACACATAGTTATTGTGAAATAAAACTGAACTTATTCTTTTGATTTAATAAGATTTTCACAATAATGCTAATCAGCTATCATCGGTGAGGTGGTGTTAAATTCAAGTGTCAATCCTGGCAACTCCGATTTTGACTTAGGCACCGAATTTCAATATTTAGGAAATATTTCTTTACAAAACTAGGGTGACCATAAATACTACACCATTTCAGATTTTCAAAAAAAAAAATAACTGAAAGTCGCAGGCGAGGGGTAAAGTTAAGCCTCGATTACATACGCCGATTTAAGGAACCAATTTAGAGTTGCCACTCGTATAAATAAGTTAAATTTTAACAGTGAATTTGCACAAATGACGGTAAGGTCGAAATTTTTTATGATTTTTTATTTTCAATTCTCATCTCTAACCTTAAACAATGTTTACTTTTCCGTTATTATGTAGATTCGATTTTAAAATCGAACTTATTCAATCTCATACGATACGCTTACGCTACGGCACCGTGTGCGGAGGGGCTAAGTCATTAGTTATTTATACAATATGTACAGCTCGCTCAACATAACTTGAACCAAACCATAGACAAAGAAGCTTGCGCAGTAGCAATTTTCAGTACAAAAATTGTAGTGCGCAGGTCACGTGGTACTAAAAATTGGGTCAAGTTATGTTGCGCGAGCTGTAACAAAAACTATGTCAGATAATGAAACAGGTGATAATGATCCATGGAACATAGATAGAAACAAACAAATAATACTCCCATACAAAATGTATTCGTCAGCTGACCGATTACTATGGAAAGGCGAAAAAAATTTGTTTATTGGACCACTGTCCACTGAACAACATTTTCCTTGGAGAATGTTGTTCAGTTTTAGCAATACTATCACCTGTTCCAGTATCTGACAGGGTCTCTGTTACACACGGTATTAGTATCTGAACTAAGAAAATTATTATTTTTATGTAATTAATTTTGTTTAACTTAAGATAATTTTTTTGTATGGTTGTATCAGTATGATTGATTAGTTTCACTTTGTATTCAGAGTATACTACTGTGATGTCAAAAAATAATTTGTTAGTTTTAAGCATGGCCGCAGACTTTCTATCGGCCGATAGTTTGTTTTGTATGAAGACTCGGCCGATACCAAATCGTTGTAGTGTGCGCACTTGCATACTTCTGCACACTGATTACAACTATCGGCCGACAGTTTGGTCTGTAGTCTCCACTAGGGCCGCCAATTAAAAAATAATTACAACGAAATAACTATGTTTAATACAATTCTAAACCGTATAAAAACTAGGTAAAGTATTTTACATATTTTTGTATGCCTTAATTCTTAGTATAAATGTGTTCGCGTGTAGTTACAACAAAGTCGTCCTGAGGGAGATTAACTACACAAACACATTTGAACCAGGAAAATGCATACAAAAATATTTACAACTCTCCTAGATTTTGTACGTTTGAGAATTTTATTAAACATAGTTATTTCGTTAAAATGTTTTTTCTTGATTGGCGACGCTAGTGGAGAGTAGAGGATTCAAAAATAGGATCCCAGCACTCTAGCGCCGCCATTGTAACGAGAAGAATAGTGATTTAAGTGGTACCCTGAGCAAAAGTGGCGCCGCGGTGAATTTTATTTAATATTATAATTCTAATACACAATTTTAATAATGTTTTACGTGGAATTTTTAGGGTCCACAGTCTTGTGTTTTTAGACGGTATCGTTACATTCCCTCGTAGTCACTGCTAGAAGTAGATAGCAACTGCTAAAAGTAGCCGTTTTTGACACATTTTCTATCTACTTCTACGAATGACCACGAGGGCATGTAGTGATGCCTTCTAATAATACTAGACCATGGGCCCTAAAAACTCCACGTAGAACTTTTTTTTTTCTATTAATAACTTATTAAATAAACACCTCTGAGGGCGACAATTTCGGTCATACAACCGCCTTAAATAAAGACGATTATTGTGAATTATCTCTCTAGTGCACTCCGTAGAAGCATAGAAGTATTGTAAAAAAAATAAAAAAAAATTGTTGTACTTTTTATCGCTTGAACAATATTTTCTAGTCTGTCGTTTAGTTTGACGGAGTTTTATTATAGAATGTGGCCACTTTTCGCAAAAAACTTTAAACTAAATGACAGGCTAGAAAATACTGTTTTAGCGATAAGTACCACAAAGCTTCTTCGAAGTGCACTACAGAAAGATAATTCACAATTTCGTCTTTATGCACTATTCTAGTCGTTGAACTCGTTCCAATGGCGGCGCTCTAGAGTAATAGGTCCCCAGACTGCGCGCCCTTATTATTAAATGTTTACTTACGAAATAGAAAATTGTATTAGGAACTCCTGTAAGGATAGCTGCATTGTGTTAAAAAAAATTGAATAAATAATAAAATTACATTTTGAAGTTACCTGTAATTATCATTTTTGTACCTTTTTAGGGTTCCGTAGTCAAGCCAGCAAGGAACCCTTATAGGTTCGCTAAGTTACTAGGAAAACTGTTGCTTTTGGATGCATGAAAAAAATTCCCTATAAATATAAGTAAGTAGGTACCTACAAATAGTTAGGAGTACCTACTATACTTAGTTGTAGTCGTAAGTAGTGTAAAACGGAGAAGTTTATAGCCAATAAGGTACGGGGTATGAGGTTACTACAGAAACCTATATACCACCACACTGCGCATTGCCCGACATGCACTTGGCCGGCTTTTTTTATTACAAAACTACTAAACACAGGTAAAACAACTACTCTATGATTTAGAAGTAACGTTAAGCAATTGCCGCGATTATTTTGCGTTATATTTATAGCTTTTACGCCTGCCTTATTGTGAAGAGCAACGCTTATAGTTAGAATTTTTGCGCTTAGTATTGGAGGCAGGCGTTTTTGCTTATTAAAGATTCAATTTTTATATTAAACCAAGAGCAGATTTAAAAGGGGTTTTTTTTGTGTACTGTGGAGATTTTATCCTAAGGCGACTCTCACACTAGTTCCGCGCCCCTTTGGGAGAGCAATATTGATTAGTCTTCTCAAGTGGCGCCCTTATTTTAATTATATTTATTGCTCGCTAAGTACGTAATGTATTGAAAATTCAAACGTTGAGATTGAAGGAAAGGCTTTATAGTTTATTTACAAACAATAACTTCTGTAAAATGTAGTTCGTTGTAGTAGTAGTAGGCAAAAAAGCAAAAAGTGGCCACTTTTGGCCTACTACTACTACAACCAACTATATTTTACAGAGGTTATTGTTTGTAAATAAACTATAGAATCTCAGTATATCAAGTCAACTATAGCTTTAATCTCAACGTTTGAATTTTAGATAAATTGTGTATTTAGGGAGCAATAATTTTAATTAAGGTGAGGGCGCCACGGTAAGAATACTACGATTAGTATTAGGGCGACGAACATTAAAGCGATCTTTAATGTTCGTCGTCGCGGAGCCAGTCACCGAATAATTTCTGAAAGCATTACAACTATAATAAAACTAGCGACCGCCCGCGACTTCGTCCGCGTGGACAGTTTTTCCTCTATCCCTTGGAAACAGTTCTTCTTTCGGGATAATAGGTAGGTCCCTTATGAATATTAACATAAGGGACCTACCTACCCACGAGGGTACAGATAAAAACAGGGTTAAATACCCTCTTTATCTGTATCCCTGACAACGTGTATGCATGATGATCAGTGGCGTAACTTCCATCCCGCAAAATAGTACTGTACTGTACCCGAGGGATAACAAAAAACTTTCTACGCTGAGGAAGTCGCAGGCGGCCGCTAAGGATGTTAGGTATTATGTTATAAATAAAATAAAATGTTTGTCTGGAGAAAAGTGAAAAAAAGTTAAAGGAAATGATTGTTTTTATTAAAGTAACAAGTAATTAAATTAATGTGGATAAACATTGCTTAATTTCATTTATTCCCCTAATTTTGTACGTATAATACTCGACATCGTTTAATTCTCATTACATTACATAAACGTAGTCTGTTCGGAAAGAGAACCGACTTGGGATTTGTGCTTGATCACCGTTTTTGTCATGTTGATGGCACTGTTATACCTACGTAATTAATTATGGTGCGTGCGACTATCTTGACTTGATAGATACTTGATATTACAGTCGCACTAAAACGTTAAAGTGCTGTCAACATGACAAAAACGGTAATCAAGCACAAATCCCAAGTCGGTTTTCTTTACGAACAGACTATGTACATATTGTGATAGAAATTAAAAAAAAACGTCAACAAAACACGCACGGGCGGCGGCGTGCCTTAAAATCAACTTTCCGCACGCTGCTGTACTGTCATCGAAAACACACATTTTTGAGCAACTGTATTGAAAACAATTATGAAATTAGATGAATCTGATGCAAGCTAGAGGTTTAGAAATTAATTTTCTTCTTTGCTCTCAAATCTCTCGCCTTTCAATTTTTCTTTGATTTTGGGAAAGAAGTAACAACTCTGATTATGGCGGAGAGTATATTATATTTCCGCCACGTTCAATCTTCTTCTAGCCGCCGCTCCCCTAGTCCGCGTCGGGCTCCTCCTCGCGGACGCGCCGCTCCGCTCCATCCAGCGCCCCCCGCGCCGCGCCGGAGCCGCTCCTGTAACGATTACATATCTCTTAGTAACTGCATGTGGCAATGGCAGGATCATTTCATACATACAGCCAATAAGGTACTACCCTATTTGACTGATTTTTTTGTAGTGTGGTTTAAGCGAGATTATATTTTGTCATCCTGCTGTTGAATGGTAGGTATCAAAGAAAGGTTACAAAAATACCGAGACAACTAAATAACGTAGACAAGTTGCCGGAACAGATAGTCTCAGTCAACAAGTTAAACCAATTTAAGAATAGATTGGACAAACATCTACTAAACAAAAGTTAAAATAAAGCAGAGATTGCAGGATACAGGCACTATCAGTTGCAACAACTGCTCGCCTGTTTAATAATAATAATATTCCTCTAAGATACACTTTCCTTGGATGAATGGATAATATAGTTCAAAAGACTCACTTTGTGGTCGGGATCTCTCGGCGGGAGAAGCGTCGGCATCCACACTTGTCCTGATAAGATTGTGCCTCCTCTTCGCTGAAACAAACACACAATGTCTTAATGTCCTCTGTCTGCCAGTGAAAGTCGGTTAAAATTGGTTCAACTATTTCGGAGATAAGACCCAGACAAACATCAACTTACTTAATTTGTAGATAATGATTTTTTGTTTTGTTTAGAAATTCCTTTTAGAAAACTATGTGAACGGGTGCTGGATGGGCCTGCAGATGCAGCCTGCGACAGGCCTATAAATGCAGCCTCATCAACTGAAAATGAAAATGTATAGATTAAACAATAGCTTATAATATTAGCAGTTTTGGCTGAGTGATGATGAGTCAATCAGTCAGACAGAACTTTGTCTCTCATAATTAAATTAATGAGTTCTCCTAACTAATGTAATCAAATGTGAAAGTTAAGAATATAAATGTGTAGTGGACAGATTACAAAGTACACAACAAAAAATAAATATGTAGTGTACAAATTTGTAACTTCTTTGTATTTATCTACATTCACAAATAAATGAAATTTAAAATACAGGTAAGTAAGTACTCTACTAAAACGCAAGAATGAAATTGAAACAGTATCATATTAAAATTTCTTTATTCCCATCTGGATCTGCCCCCGCTACCATGGTGGCAAAGCTTGAAGGAGGCAGATAAAATTGATGCATTTGCTGCAGCAACAAATAGGTATTGACTCAGCTTGTATATTAATATTGCTTTGCCCAAGGACAGAGCGTAGATATTTTATCAGAAACAGACATTAATTTAAGTATTTACAAAGATTCGTTGTGGGAAATACAAATTAAGAATATCCATATACATAATATATTATTAAGGGAGTGAGGTGCATTTTGCTGAGCTTTCAAACTTTTGACACACTAAATAGTAAAGGAACACTTACTTGTTTCCACTCCTTGACACTTCTAATATTATTTACTGCATTTAAACTTGAGGCCAATGCCTCCCTCGTGGCTAAGCTAAGCATTTGTTGCTCAGCCTGCGAGCCACCCAGTTGCGTGGCTCTGGCTGCACTCCATCCATGCCACCAATACCTCCACCTGCGCCTCAGACACTTAACGTGTTGCAGGCATCTGAAATGCGTTAAAAGAAACTAAAAACCTATAAAGACAAGCAAAATGCAAGTGGTTAACCATCGGCAGAAAAGCTTTACCCTTTTGTTATAAAAGCACCATATACAAAGAAGTAACTTTTGTGCGTAAATCTACGCTTCGATTAGTTCGATTAAATTCTATTCTTTGAAGATAATAATATGAGATCACCTCGAATCCAGTCCTAAAACAAACTATTCGCTAACAATAACAATGATATTAAAAGTCGCTAACTTTCAGTTTAGTATATTTCAATTTACTGTTTGCCATGATGCTTCTTAAAAAAGTAAGTAAGTACGTACCTTAGTTAGTAAAACTGAATCCAATTAATTATAATCACAAACAAAAATATTTATTTTACTATAAATGTTTTTTAGGTTAAAAGTAATAAATGTCAACATAACGCGTTTTATTATGCTTATGCAATTTATAACATTTTATTAATGTATCGACAAATTTACCTAACAGAGCTAAAAAATGATACATAATAACCGTTTTCGTTAATTATAGTAATTTTAAAATAAATCCGGCATTCTATTCAGTCGAAAACTGAAATTGATTCAATTGATTCACTATGATTTTGAATCATAAATGCGCAAACGAAACGCAGACTCTCGTCATTCAATAGGTTCATTCGCGATTGCTTTAAGCAAAGCTTTAGCCAGACCCAGAGCACGGGAAATCTCGGCGGTCGCTGAAAGCGATAGCTTTAGCCAGAGCATTGCTTTGGCTCTGGGTCTGGCTAACGCTATCGCTTTGATCTCGGCGGTCGCACTGCGGAAGCTGACGCAACGGCAACGGGCGCCGTCGCTAACGGAGGCGTAGAGCTCTTAGCGCTCGAACGCGGTACGGAAGTAGACATAGTAGATGCGATTGGCAAAGGCATCCGCTCTTCTAGTGCAACTAATCTTTTGATAATTATGTCCATAGGATCGCGATCGCTTTCGCGGCAGGCATACGAGCCTTCGCGACGCCTTCGCGCGTTTTCAAAATTAGGCGACCTACAACGGCGTCTAGGCGATCTACTATACAAATCGCGAGAACGGGTGCGACGACGCTTCGAATAAACACCACGACTTTCACGAGAAACGCGCCTTTTATTACGCCGTCTACTAAAACTTTCACGATTTCTTGATCGAGACTCACGATCCGACATTATCACTAGGCACTAAAATAAACACTAAGTACTTAACTCACAGACAAGACCTTCCACGCTATTCACACTAATTCACAAATTCACAACACGCCTTTCAAAACTAGAAAACTGCCACGCACACGTAATCAGGCACACAAAATACAAAGTTAATGGTTTTTTTCTACACACACTGAATATCAACGATGGCGAAACGATCTAAACGCGCGTATCAATCCCACTTCTGATCTGATGAAAACCAGAAAAGTTATTGACTATAAATAAAAATCACGTAATTAACCTAAGATACTGATATAATTATTACGAATTACTAGACAAACAAAACAATAATCGAAAAGAGCAACCGTCCGTCCGAGCGCAGCCGCCGAGAACAGTGACGCCACGCCAAAAGTACCGTTATCTATCACCGATCACAACACCACAGACTATACAAGTGAAAAACGTAAACGTAATGTTCGTCACTGCACAGACTAGCTTTCGGTTGGGCAGAAGATGTGATCTTGTAAGACTATCTTATTAAGAATGTTATGAGAGTGGACCTTGAAGGTCCAAACAAATTATCGGACGCGGCTTATGGACGCGGCTTACTGCCGCGGCTTATAAGTGTGCACACTCTAATAACATCCTGCGTGCCAGATAGCTATCGGACGTCCGATGACGTCATATTAGTCTATGGTTTCGTCCGCGACCTACTACATCCGATAGTTTGCACACCTCAGATCAGCCGCGGCAGTAAGCCGCGGCTTACTGCCGCGGCTGATAAGTGTTCACACTCTCATAACATCCTGCGTGCCAGATAGCTATCGGACGTCCGATGACGTCATATTAGGCTGGCCCCAGACCTACCGGTTCCGTTTCTTTGCTTTGCTGTTCTACCATGGACCGCCGGCCAAGAGGCTCATTTTCAATCTATCGCATATTTTGACCTGACCACATTGGCAAGATAGCCATTAGTTTGGTGTTATCAAATATCGTCGTCTGGGGTGCGATGAGAAGTTTTAGTTTTCGTTTAAAAAAAAAACTGCTGTTTTATACAAAAAATAATAACGAAATTATCAAAATGTATGAAACAGTTCATTTTTTTCGCGATTTCAGATTTGGTCCCATAGTAAAAGTTGTTCAGTTTTATTATGGTCCCTATCTACCATATTCAGTTTTATAAGGCTTTACCAAACATCTTGTATAAATAAGCGATCGAGTTATTTTTAACGATCGGAGTCCATGTTCAGGGTGGCACATCTCCTAAAAGCTTCCTACTTCGCAATCCAGGCGATAATATTTGATAAAACCAAGCTAATGGCTATCTTGCCAATTTGGTCTAGTCCCAAAATGCGATAGATTGAAAATTACCCTGGTTGGCCGGCGGTCTTTCAAGCAAGGTAGCACAGCAAAGCAAAGAAACGGAACCGGTAGGTCTGGGGCCAGCCTTAGTCTATGGTTACGTCCGCGACCTACTACATCCGATAGTTTGCACACCTCAGATCAGCCACGGCAGTAAGCCGCGTCCGATAATTTGTTTGGACCTTGATTCGCCTCAGTTTGAACGGCTAAGCGAGCGAGCGAATCGCGTAATATTCGCGTCCCTGCCGCGCGAGTGAATCGCGTCAGTTTGGCCGGAGCTTAACTCTTTCGCTTTGACTCTGGCTTTGGTTTATGACGTCAGTGCAATGTCCGTCCTTGTCATCGTGTTATGTTATGATATGACAAGGATGGATATAGTCTAGCTATCGCTCTGGCTAAAGCTTTGAGTTAGGAGACGGCTACACACAGTATTTAAGCTCTGGACAAACTGAGGCGAATTCCGCGTGAAATTCGCGGCGCGATTCGCTCGCGCCGATTGCGTCAGCTAACTTGTATGGGCGTGTTCACATTGGCGCGAATAGTCGCACGAGTTGCAGCGAAACCGCGAATCGCGAGCGAATCGCGCGCGAATCGCACGATATGGTCGCGTTCTGAACCTATACGCTCCAAGTGCAACAGGGGGGGCACACTTAGAACAACCCAAGTGGGAGAAAAAAGTAGCGTCATCTCTAAGTTTGAACCATCAACTTTTACAACAAAGTCTTCAAGTTTGCCAAAAGATGTCTCTGCAGTCGGACTAATTATAATATTCAAAATAAAATAAATAAATTAAGAAGACAGTACAATAAAAATCGCCTTTTCAAATAGCTATAAAATAATTTAAAACAAAATTATTTTAAAAAGATGAAAAGAAAAGTCATTTTTGATCATGATGCGAATTGCAATATCATGAGGAAATTCGTCACTTAACGTAATGTCTTGGTAGCGTAGAGGATTACTACACAACCACCGTACAGCTCGCGCAACATTACTTGACCCAATTTTTAGTACCACGTGACCTGCGCACTACAATTTTTGTACTGAAAATTGCTACTGCGCAAGCTTCATTGTCTATGGTTTGGTTCAAGTTATGTTGCGCGAGCTGTACATCAATACCGCCATCGTTCGACGAACACCGAGTTCGATCCTAGAAATTATTACGTTATTTGTTATTGTTTTATTATTTCGATTTATTATTTTTTATTAATATTTTAGTTTTTTAAAAAGAATATTACAAAAAAGACAAAAAATATACATGAAAAATTCATTCTTCAAGTTTGCCAAAAGATGTCTCTACAGTCGTACTTATAATATATAACGGCTCATTGACACAGCCGTGACACACTCTGTACATGAGAGTTCGAGCGCCAGCGACCTTGAGCCAGAGCGTGTAAGCGCTAGGGTTGATACCGAAATGGAATTTAGACTTGTGGCAAAGGAAATTACATAGTAGGTATGTTAGGAAATAAACTTGTGCAAGGACATGTTAATGAAAGATAGGTTTGATTTATAATAAGTTTTTGTAATCTTTTAATTATATAAGGTAAGTACACATCATAAATTGCAACCTTTATACTTTATTTTCTGTTATTTATCATATAATCATTTTTTTAATCTCTTAACGTGTAAATGAAGGAAAGGTTTGATTTATAATCATTTTTATTAGGGTTCCGTACCCAAAGGGTAAAAAACGGGACCCTATTACTAAGACACCGCTGTTTGTCGGTCTGTCACCAGGCTGTATCTCATGAACCGTGTTAGCTGGACAGTTGAAATTTTAACAGATGATGTATTTCTGTTGCCGATAAAACAGCAAATACTAAAAACAGAATAAAATAAATATTTAAGGGGGGCTCCCATACAAGAAAAGTTCTTTTTTTTTTTTTTGCCGTTTTTTGGTACGGAACCCTTTGTGCGCGAGTCCGGCTCGCACTTGGCCGGTTTTTTTATTTATTGTCAATTTTACCTACTTGCGAGTTTACGAGGTTTAATCGTCTGAAATCCTTATTTTCAGAGCTTTTTGTTATAATTAAAGTCAGGTTAAAGGAACGGTAAGGGCATGACTAATATTTCGTATATTTTAACTTATAAAATAGTCGATAAATATTTATTTTATTAAAATTCAAAATATGGTAAAGTTGCAATAGTAGGTCCCATCAACTATGGCAACTTTGACATATTTTTGTTATTTTAAAATAAGATATAAATTTATCGCTTACTCTATAGGTACTTACTTTTCTGGATCACTGGGCAATACGAAGAAACTTTTATCAGGATTTTGTTTTTGGTTGTTGCCACAGCCATAAACACAACAATAACGCCCACCGCCGGGCATGATTAATTATCTAACAATTAAATAATGTAAATTAAACGCGTATCTAGTCAATCCGTGCGAAATGCGGTACAATACGGATTGCGGTGGGACAAGCGAGCGGCGAGCGAAAGTAGAAAGAACCCTTGCCCGAGTAAGTCGGCGACTAACGGCTGCACTCCCCGCGCGCCGCGCGCAGCCCCCGCGCGCCTCCAGACACGCACACATAGCCGCGAGCGATTTTACGAGCATACATGCGCGAGTGTCGTTTCTTTTCGCGTTAGAGTATATATTCTGTGTCATTGACCTCTTTCGAGTTTTTAGAAATAGTGACGTCAGCTTGGCTGACGTCACCATCTCCATCTACAGGATTACTCATTGCAAATGATAAGAAGTTTCTATTTAAACACTTTTATTTCAATCACAAATAATTAACACCTTAAATTAAAATCGATAGACACTTAATAAAACTAAACAAAGTACTCACAATTTTCAGTTAACTCGACCTCTCACGACCAAGCTCAGCAAAGCAATGACACAGATTTTACATTCTCAAACCACGATAGCTAGGTCGCGCGCCAAATGCAGCGCGCCATTATTTTACATTTCCGGCAACACAGGAATTAGCGCGTAAAAATTAATTGAACAAGTTATTAATTACAATAATGTTATCAAAAATCATTATTTAATTAAGGAACATTTTAGAACACGTCTGTTGATTTATTTTCTATGAATAATTCAAAATAAGAAAATCAAACTTGCATAATAACAAAGTATGTCTCAAGATGGCGCTCATTTCCTGCAACCGGTATCAATTACTTATTATTTTAATATCAACTGTTACAATGGTTATGATTTTATGAAGATAACTCGTCATAAATAGAAATAATAATTTAGACTAACAAAAGGTAAGGTTTTAAGCAACTGCTACTAAATATGACTTTACTTAAAACAACGGAAGCAATTAGTCACCTTTTTATAAAGTAATACTCAAAAATAACCAAAGGAACCAATCTATGAAAGAGAAACTTCATTATTTCTTAAAACAATCCGAAATCAGTTTAAATAACAATTTAAATTCATGTTAAGTTGGAGTTGCCTTCAGTAGTCCAGGCTCCTGCGCCGACACGGCCATTCTGCGAGGCGGTGCGTGCTCTGCACCTGCCGTGATCTGTAATGAATGGAAATTGGTATCTCTGAGCTAGGTATCCATAAATTGGTACACTAGCTGATAACAAGTTGTTAAGTAATTCTTTACATTGTAACTTTGAACTCATCAATAATTAAGTAATTGTTTTTATCTGTTATTATTCACTAATAACTTTGTTATCAGCTATGCTACCTTTAGTCATAAGCATGACTTAGGTAGGTACTACATCGAAATACAACAGTAAAATAAACTTTTAAGCAAGAGAAAAACAAAAGTTATTACATAGTAATAAATCTTGTTAATTGCAAGTGGTAGGTATGTATGATTATGGTTAATGTCGTGGTCAAGAGTACGCCGTGGTACATAAGGGTATTAAAGGATAATGGGAACTAGGTCGATGCTGTGGTCTAGGTCTTATGACCGTGGTCCACAGAGGCTCTGAAATATAATAATAATAGTTTCAACTTAGGAAACATTGTTTACAAGTGCTAGTACTCCACCGAGTCGACTGCACATGGTATATTGGTTTATTGTTAGGGTTGATGCTGTGGTCTGGGCCGTCATACAATGACCGTGGTCCACAGGGGCTCTAAAGGATTTGGGAAGGACGATGCTGTGGTCTGGGCCATCACATGATGACCGTGGTCCACAGAGGCTCTGAAATATAATATTAATAGTTTCAACTAAGGAAACATTGATAACGAGTGCTAGTACTCCACCGAGTCGACTGCACATAAATAGTGTAATAATTTATTGTTAGGGTTGATGCTGTGGTCTGGGCCGCCATACAATGACCGTGGTCCACAGGGGCTCTAAAGGATTTGGGAAGGACGATGCTGTGGTCTGGGCCATCACTTGATGACCGTGGTCCACAGAGGTTCTGATTGTTAGGGTAGATGCTGTGGTCTGGGCCGCCATATAATGACCGTGGTCCACAGGGGCTCTAAAGGATTTGGGAAGGACGATGCTGTGGTCTGGGCCATCACATGATGACCGTGGTCCACAGAGGCTCTGAAATATAATATTAGTTGCAGCTTAGGAAACATCGATTTTCTAGTACCAGAACTCCACCGAGTTGGCATATAGTACATTGATTTATTATTAAGGTTGATGCTGTGGTCTGGGCCGTCATACAAAGACCGTGGTCCACAGGGGCTCTAAAGGATTTGGGAAGGACGATGCTGTGGTCTGGGCCATCACATGATGACCGTGGTCCACAGAGGCTCTAAACTATTGGAAAAGTAATAAAAATAGACTTAAATTGATCCTACAACAGTCTTATAGAAATCACTGGTTTTGCAAAAAAAAGTAAGCCCGCACAGCAGTGACGGACTAGCATTACTGATTATTTGCTAAAGTAAAGGAATTAACTAACCGGTTAAACGTCTCGAGACGTTGATGGTAGTGGTTCCTTTGATGTTTGATCGTGCTGCTGCTGCTGCTGCTGCTCGCTGCCGCAGTCCGGTGCCGCCGACATGGCCGCCTGAACGCCTGGTTGCGGTGCTCTGCGCAGCTGATCATGGGCCACCTTTCGTGGTCGCCCTCTTCCGTTGACTCGTTTCACCATATAGCGATCGTTGTCAAGAATCCTGTGAATCTCATAAGGTTCACTATATTTAAGGTCAAGACATGTTTGATTACGAGGATTATTCTTTACAAGAACGTAGTCTCCTCTTTGAAAAAGATGCATTTTTGATTTGTTTTTATCGAAACGTTGTTTTTCATATTGGGCTGCGTCCGCCATTTTTTGTTGTACATGCTGCTCAAGCGCGTCGAAATCTATGGTTTCATTTTCAATATTGACTAACCTTAAGAGTTCTGGTGGAACGCAATGTTGTCGATGGGTTAGTAAAGATAGTGGCGCCATACCGGTGACTCTGTGTGGGGTACAGTTGAAAGCGAGCTGTAGTGCTTCTAATGCGGTATGCCAATTACCCGTTTCATAGTTTTTGATCATAGTAAGTGCATTTTTCAATGTCCCCATCACTCGTTCCACCTGTTCATTCGCTCGGCTTACTCCTGGTGCTATCATATGAATTTCTATACCAAAGCGATCACAATAAACTTTGAACTCACCGAGAAACTCTCTTCCTCCATCGACTATAATTTGTATTGGAGTTCCAAATAGATGTACGACTCGCTTGAGTGCTGCCAGGGTGCTACTGTGGCTTTTGTCAGTCGAGTAATTAAGTAGTATATACTTTGTAAAGGCGTCTATAATTACTATGACGTACTCATCACATCCTTGCGGATTTTTCGTACCGAGCTTGCCTGTAATATCCATGTGAATGATTTGAAATGCTGCGGTGGGCTTTTGGATCGGATGTAGTCGTGCCTGCACTGCACCTGACGGACCTTTAGAAGTTCTACATACCACACAATTGTCGACAAAGCTTCTGACAATGGTATTCATCTTGTCAAACCAAAAAGACTCCCTAAGTTTTTGAAGAGTCTTTTCCCATCCTGGGTGTTTAAGTGATGTGTGATAAGAGTTAATAAGGCTCCATTGAAATGAGCGAGGTACTACTGACACTTTATACGTACCAAGTACTGTATCGGAGAGAGTTTTCTTCAGTATTCCATCCTCCAGGACATATCCATCAGTTGGCTCGTCTGTAGTCATGCTGTCTATAATAGGACGGAGAACTTCATCACGTCGTTGCTCTACGAGTAACCAGTCAGTCTCCCTTGTCATAATGTTTACAGAGCAGTTATCGGAAGGATTCCTACTGAAGAAGTCTGCGTGTTGTAATCTCTCACCTTTTCTGTACTCCACATCGAAATCGTAGTTTTGAAGGAATGCCCACCATCGGTGAATGCGTGGCAGCAAGTCTTTCTTATGCTTGGAGGCTTTGAGGGCGTTACAGTCAGTAATTACCTTAAACTTGCGTCCGTACAGATATTGACGAAAATGTTTGATAGCTCTTACCACCGCCAGCGTTTCAAGCTCGTACGAATGGTAGCGACTTTCAGCATCGGTGGTGCGTTGACTCATATACGCAACTGGATGCTGTCGCCCACCGACGATCTGGACCAGTACTGCTCCGTAGCCCAGGCTACTGGCGTCGGTGTAGAGTTCAATAGGTGCGTTTTCCTGGAATAGAATAAGGGTGGGCGCAGTAGACAAGTATTGTACAATATTATTGCGAGCTTCGTCATGCCGTTCGTTCCATTCCCATTTCGCATTCTTTTTTGTTAATTCATATAAAGGTAACATAACACGTGAGAAATTTGGAATGAAACGTCGGAAATATCCAGCGAGTCCGTTAAATTGCCTCACTTGTTTAACTGTTGTCGGTACAGGGGACTTAGTTAAAGCCTCTATTTTTCTGGGACTCGGTCCGACTTGTCCATCTGATATAATATTGCCCAGATATTCGATAGAGCGTTTAAAGAAAGCAGTTTTTTCCACATTTATGGAAAACCCAGCTTTTTGTAAAGGCCCGAACAAATTATCGGACGCGGCTTACTGCCGCGGCTGATCTGAGGTGTGCAAACTATCGGATGTAGTAGGTCGCGGACGAAACCATAGACTAATATGACGTCATCGGACGTCCGATAGCTATCTGGCACGCAGGATGTTATGAGAGCGTGCACACTTATCAGCCGCGGCAGTAAGCCGCGTCCATAAGCCGCGTCCGATAATTTGTTCGGACCTTGACGCTTTTAAAATACGCTCAATATAACTAAGTCCCTCCTGAAAGTCTCTACATTTTGTCAAAACGTCATCGACATATACCTGGCAAATATTTTCAGGTGCATTTAAAAGTGGCATTAAGGCTCTATTAATACAGCGCTGATACACTGAGCATGCATTACTCAACCCAAATGGCATGGCTAAATATTCATAGAGCCCATCGGGCGTTACAAATGCAGTTTTCTCAATAGAATTTTCTGCAATTGGGATTTGATGGAATCCTGCTGCCATGTCAAATGTAGAGTAGTACACGCCCCCTGACAATTGATCTATTTGATCCGAAATTATAGGCAATGGATAATGGTCACGTAAAGTATTCCTGTTCAACTCCCGATAGTCAACACACATGCGATCTTTTCCATTTTTCTTTTTTACTAAGATAATGGGACTAGAAAATGGTGACTGGCTTTCACGAATAATTTTGTTCTCAAGTAATTCGCTAACAATTTCTCGCACTTTTTCACGTTCAACAGGACTTAACCTATACGGTCTACGTTCAACATATTTTGTAGGGTCTTTCAAACGTATTTGCAGCTCACCTGTATTGACTCTACTATTTGGGTAACCATGAATGAACAAATGTTCATAGCGATTAAGTAATATCTTTAGTTCACTAATTTGATTTTCATCAGTTAAATCACAGTCTAAGTTATCGAATTTTTCAGAGTTAGATAGCATATGATTGACAGACGGTTGATGAAAAAGTGTTGCACCTTTAGAATTTACTAGTACTCCAAGGCCTGTGCTTTCGATAAGGTTCATACCTATGAGCATGTCTGAACATACCTCATAATCCGGCACTATATGAAACTGAAGCTCTACACTCACCTTATCGATAACACAAACCGTTGTTAATGTCTCCAATGATACGACAGTAAATTGACCAATACCCTTTAAATAACTAACCACTTTAGTTCTTTTTCCCGGTAATCTACTAGCCACAGACTCGCGCGCTAGTGAACATTCTGCTCCACTATCAAAAATTGCGTTTAATTTCAAATCACCAATTTTTATTTGCATTGATGTTAGTTTAGTACCTACACAATTTATTTTTGAAACTACAGCACGTTCGCGCCTGAAACACGTTTCAAATGTATGCCCCGTCTTAGAACAGAATGTACACGTAGGCTTCTCAATATTTTGTGACACACCTTTAGTTTCGTGATGACGAAGCTGAGGCAATTCATTTTTATTAGCGATTCGACAGTCACGCGTATCATGTCCGGTTCTCTTACATAGCTGACAAAAGGGGGTAAGTTTATCAGTAAGTCGCGGTCGCTTACTATTTCCCTGTTGGAGATTGAATGCACTAGGATTTACCCGCTTTCGTCGTATAGAAGATGCAACCGAGATAAGTTCCGGCACAGACGTTGCGCGGGCATTTAATAATTCGATTCTTAGTCTTTCGTCACCGATGCATCCAATTACAGCCTCAACTGCGTCACCATTTGACAATCTATCCTTAGTAATACGTCGCCATAGTACCCACGCTTGAGACAGAAATTGCGCAATATCTTTTGTACTATCATAATTATGTTCTCTAAATTGAATAACATCACGAGAATATCTATTTTCGGGTTCAAAAGTCGTTATCAAAACGTCACGCAATTCCTGCCACGTTGCAGTGGACACTAGCCAATTGTCAACCCATAGCCTTGCGCGACCTTTGAGCAAGCTACCAGCTTTCATCCTTACTTCATAATCACTCAGGCTATAAGTTTCCATGGCTGTGGTCACATGTTGGCACCATTCACGTACCCCTACATTAGAGTCTGGATCAAATGATGGCAAAAATATTTCACTAATTTTAACTTTAGGTTCTGATTGAACCGCCATTCGATCCGACATACTTTTCATCATTTGCAACGCCTGCGTAAAAAACTCGACGGGCACGCCACTAACAGAAGGTCCTTGATTAGAATTTCCAACAGAAGTGGGCGGTGATCCCACTTCTGATAACGGCTCATTGACCTCTTTCGAGTTTTTAGAAATAGTGACGTCAGCTTGGCTGACGTCACCATCTCCATCTACAGGATTACTCATTGCAAATGATAAGAAGTTTCTATTTAAACACTTTTATTTCAATCACAAATAATTAACACCTTAAATTAAAATCGATAGACACTTAATAAAACTAAACAAAGTACTCACAATTTTCAGTTAACTCGACCTCTCACGACCAAGCTCAACAAAGCAATGACACAGATTTTACATTCTCAAACCACGATAGCTAGGTCGCGCGCCAAATGCAGCGCGCCATTATTTTACATTTCCGGCAACACAGGAATTAGCGCGTAAAAATTAATTGAACAAGTTATTAATTACAATAATGTTATCAAAAATCATTATTTAATTAAGGAACATTTTAGAACACGTCTGTTGATTTATTTTCTATGAATAATTCAAAATAAGAAAATCAAACTTGCATAATAACAAAGTATGTCTCAAGATGGCGCTCATTTCCTGCAACCGGTATCAATTACTTATTATTTTAATATCAACTGTTACAATGGTTATGATTTTATGAAGATAACTCGTCATAAATAGAAATAATAATTTAGACTAACAAAAGGTAAGGTTTTAAGCAACTGCTACTAAATATGACTTTACTTAAAACAACGGAAGCAATTAGTCACCTTTTTATAAAGTAATACTCAAAAATAACCAAAGGAACCAATCTATGAAAGAGAAACTTCATTATTTCTTAAAACAATCCGAAATCAGTTTAAATAACAATTTAAATTCATGTTAAGTTGGAGTTGCCTTCAGTAGTCCAGGCTCCTGCGCCGACATATAAAATGTTCAAAATAAAATTTTGGACAGTACAATAAAAGTCGCAAAGTGATTTAAAACAAAATTATTTTTAAAAGATGAAATGGTTTTTTTAGTATGGTCATTGAGCGAATTACAATATAATGATAAAATTCAACACTCGAAGTAATGACCCAGTAGCCTAACGGATTACCACATCTGCCTCCACCGCAGACACAGTACTACAAAAGTTCTAGGAATACCGAGTTCAAATCCAGCGATAGTCACATTTTTTATATTTTGTGTTTTTTGTTTAGATTTTATTCTTTTTAATTAATATTTTTTGTTTTATATGAAGAATATTACAAAAAATGACAAAATATGTATATGAAAAAACATTTTCAGCAATTATATTTTCACGCATTTCTTGTCATTAGTTCCGCTCAAACCTCCAGAGGCGCTGATGGCCTTTCAAATCAGTGTTTCAAAAAATTGCCACGAGTGGGCGCTCTTTTCCCAATATATTATTTTACTCTTTGAAGTGCAACCAAAGATCTAACGGCGCGTTCCAAACATTAGAGCGTGACATTCGGCGGACTGATTACCTATCTTATTAAAAATCACCTAGCGACCGGTTTGATTTGACAGGTAAATGTGATACATTGCTAGTTCTTTTTGGGTTAAAAAAATCATACCAAAATAAAGTAGCAATGTGTGTCAAATGAAAACGGTCAGTAAATAGTTTCTATTTAGATAATCAGCCTGCCGTTTACACAACTTTCTAGTTTCTCGTTCCAAACGTCACAGGCGACGGCTACCTACACGCATGGTGATACAAGTAAAGACTAAACCAAACAGAACATTGGCTTTATTTAACATTAAAATATTACATGGTAAAGATACCGAGTTGAAGGAATATGACAATTGACATTGTCATTAGCTATGTAAACACCATAAACTAAAGTTGACTTAAACAAGGAGATCATATCATTCACCCCCTCTATGTAGTGACGTAGTCTTGAAGGTAGACCGGTGTTCTCCGTTCTCGAGCAGATCGACGAACACTCTCCACTTCTGAATTTGTAGTAACTTCATTGGAAGGAGCTTCTTCCGTTCGTGGTTGCTCCTCGTCATCGGACAGGTCTTCGTCATCGTCAATGGCCTGTGGTAGTGGTGCTAGAAATCTATTCGAGACTGTTGTCTCACGTCCATCGGCCAATCGAACGTAAGAGAATTCAGGATTACTTTGCAGTAGCTGAACCTCTTCTACGGCTGGATCATATTTTGAGCTTCTGACGTTCTTTTTCATATAAAGTGGTCCAGGTGAATGAAGCCAAGTTGGCAAAGACTGGCCGCTCATCGAGCGGCGAGGATGATTAAACATACGCTCGTGGGGCGTTGCGTTTGTTCCCGTGCACAAGAGAGACCTTATTGAATGCAGTGCCGGAAGCAAAGCCTTCTCCCAGTTAGCGATATCTTCGTTATTTGATCTGAGTTCTAATTGGATAGTACGCCACAATGTACCATTCAGACGTTCAACTAAGCCGTTCCCTTGGGGATTATAGGGTGTGGTACGACTGCAAGATGTTCCAAGTGAAGTTAGAAATTGCCTTAGCTCGTCTGATAAGAATGATGTTCCCCTGTCGGAATGAATGTAAGCCGGAGTACCAAATGTGGAGAACAAGTCCTTAAGGCATTTTATGACCGTCCCAGAGGTCATATCTTTACAAGCATAAGCATAAGGAAATCGACTATATTCATCGATTATTGTCAAGATGTAACGGTTTTGGGTGTTGGATGGAATCGGCCCTTTAAAGTCCAAGTTTAGTCTTTCGAACGGTGATGTTGCCTTTATAAGGTTGCCTTGGCGCTTTATGTAACTAGGTTTTATTTCAGCACAGATAGGACATGCTGCCGTCATTCGTTTCACTTCTTCGATGGAGTATGGCAAAGAGACCGGTGTATTTTAACAAGCTTAGAATTAGAAGATGTAGCATCTATATGCATACAAACTCGAGAAAGCGCATCAGCAGCGAGATTCTGTTTCCCGGGTCGGTAAACAATGTCATATTTGAAACAAGAGAGTTCTAGACGCCACCTCTCGATTTTTTCGTTTTTGATTTTATTTGAATGTGTTTGGTTAAACATGAATGCGACAGATTGTTGATCAGTTACGAGTAGAAAATGCCTTCCAACCAAGAAATGTCTCCATCTGCGCAAAGCTTCAACTATGGCGCTAGCTTCCTTTTCAATAGAAGATTGTCTCTTTTCGGAATCATTGAGCGAACGTGAGAAGAATGCTACGGGGCGCCCTTTTTGTGATAGTGTCGCTGCGATAGCAAAGTCAGAGGCATCCGTTTCGACAGAAAATATCTCTTTGTCATCTATTCCGGTCAAGGCTGATTTAGAAATGTCAATCTTTAGATTGTTAAAGGAGTTGATAGCCTCTTCAGATAAAGGAAAAGTAGCTTCGATCAAGGGTCTGATTTTAGCTGAAAAATTCATTACCCATTTCGAATAGTGAGCGAATAGTCCGAGAGCTCTTTTCAAAGTAGCCTTATCTGTTGGGATTGGAAGATTTGTTAGTGGTTCTAATCGGGACTTGTCTGGTTTGATAACGTTCTGATGAATGGTATAGCCGAGAAGATTGATAGACTCGTGCATTTACTCATGTTTAGAGTGAGTTTGTATTTTTCAGCGGCTTCCATGAATCTGCGAAGGTTGATATCATGATCCTGCTTATCTTTCCCGCAGACAGTCACATCATCAAGATAAGCGTATGTACCTTTGAGTTTTTCTGAATCGATTATAAACTGTAAGGTTCTTTGAAAAGCCGCAACACCATTCGTGACCCCGAAAGGTATTCGGGTGAACTGATATAGATTACCGCATGCCTCAAACGCAGTGTAAATCTTTTCTTTTTGGAGAATAGGGACCTGGTGGTATGCACTTTTTAAATCTATTTGACTATAAACATTGTATTTAGCGACTTGCGTTACAATAGAATCAATGCTACGTAAAGGATAGGCGTCGAGGGCCGTGAATCTGTTTATTGTTTGCGAATAGTCAATGACAAGGCGCTTGCGGTGATGACCACCCCCAGCCACGAGCACTTGTGCTCTCCAAGGCGAGATGCTAGGTTCGATGACCTTGTCTTTAAGCAAGTTGTTAATCTCATTAGATATGAATTCTTGGTCTTCTTGACAATGCCGTCTAGAGCGAATAGCTATGGGCTTTAGATTTGGAGAAAGATTGGTGAAAACTGAAGCCGGTGGGACTGATGCCTCTAATACGCTGCATACTTTTAGTGGCTTCTTGTCTCCTCCAAACTGAAGTTCGAGCGACGAGTGTTTGCTTAGTATATCGTGCCCGATAATGATGTCCGCACACAGGTTGGCGACAATGAGCAGAGGCTGATGGCGATAGATATGTTCACCAATCTGGATCGTCGCATAACATAGTCCTTCCACGTAGGAAACATTGTTAAGAGATGCCAAAGTAATCGCTTGTCTACATGGTTTTCGTTTAAGATTCATGGTAAGAGAGAGATTCCTATCGATGAAGCTGATAGAACTTCCTGGGGGCTTACCATCAGCAAGTAAGAAACCATCCTTAAGCCGTTCAGTTCAGAAGCAGGCCCTAAACAAAATTGCTTAAATCGGTACCATGACCGTCTTTTAGGTGAACGGCTTAAAGATTGTTTTGACTCAAGGTGAACGGTTAGTTTGTCTCTGGTATGCTTTGTCACAGAGCACTAATGCTTTGTAGACGATGCGAAAACGAGCTAGCCTATACAAATCGATGGGTGCATTCTGTAAGACAAATCTCTGAGTCATCGATCGCCATAAATTTGTTAACCATGGAAAGTAATGGACAACATTTCATTTTGAGAAAGTATTAAAATTAGAAAACCATTTCGAGATTTTAGTGTTCTAAGCTCATATTTTTCTTTTCAGAATTTTTAGTTCAGTATTTTTTACGTTATTTAAAAATAACTAAAATCTAGTCCAAATTGGGAATGTCAGGAAGTTTGAGTTGAGTCTATTTGTCTTGTATTTATATTATCTGTGCGTTCATTAAAAAATAAAATCTATTGTCATAATAAATCATAGTGACAGAATGTCATTCAAGCGTATTTCTGATCACACTAGTAAAATGTAGAAATTTATAAAATATTCTTGAAATAAACTTAAAAGAAAGTCATAGCTTTGTCTGGGATACTTATGCGTTACCAGTGAAATGGAGTCTTGTGTGATTAAAGGCTATAAATCTCGCACAGGAAGAAATGAAAATAATCAATAAACATTATGATTTCATCGGTAAGTTTATATTAAAGGCATATGTTAATGAGACCAGGAGACTTTTGTGTATATATATATTGAGCCGGTTCACAAGTTACAGCACTGTTATAACATAATTTATACTTTACACAGTTTCTGACCTAATGTCTATACATGTCGACGGATCCACAAGAAGTGTGTCAAACTACAGATGCATATGCATATAGAGATCAGGAGTGAAGATAGAAGGAAAAGTTTTATTTTCAGGTATGTTGTGTTCATAACTAGAGGCCTTAGCAACAAGAGAGTGTTGACAAAATAGTGTTGCTAAGGGGGATGAAAGATTAAATATAGAAATTATAAAACTTATAAAGATAAACAGTGATGATTACAATACTAAATAAAACTTAATGAGGGGAATAATTCAAATTATGGGAAGATAAATCCGATGAAAAATCTTTGCCAAAAATAAAATTTTGTTGGTGACAGTTATGGCCGAAAAAACAAAAGAATGTGAAGAAAAAATTTATTTGACAAAATTGGAATTGGCTTTTAATTGAACTGAATTTAGTTTGAAACTGAACTTATTTGTTTTTGAACTACACTTTTGGCCATGGAAAATATCAACAAATTGAAGGACGTACAAAATTATAAAAACTGGCGTAAGATTACAAAATTATTTCTTGAATCAAAAGGGCTTATTGAAGGTGCAAAAGACTTCAACGACGCAAAGGCACGGTTCTTCGTTCTAAATACAATAGATGAAAAATTCCTACACTATGTGATTAACTGCACCTCAGTTACAGAAATTTTTGAGAAACTAGACTTAATATTTAACTTCGAAAGAAAGGAAGACAATCATGAGAAAATAATAAAATTCTACAGCTACATTCCCACTGCAAACATAGTTGACGATATTAGCCACCTCCAAAACCTGTGTTCAGAAATAAATATGATAGAACCGAACAGCATCACAGAGGAGATGTTAATGAACAAAGCTTTGACTATTCTGCCGGAGAACCTGAATTATTTTAAAACAGTTTGGGATATAACCCCTAAAGCGGAAAAAACAGTGTTCAATTTAATTATGAAAATTCAAAAACTCAATCCAAACATGCCCACGTCGTCAGGAACTAACAACCAAGCCTTTAAATCAGACGAAAGAAAATGCTACAACTGCGGGCAGCAAGGGCACATTGCCAGGGTCTGCAGAAAAGGCTGTTCCATCTGCCACAAAACAAACCATAACACAAAAAATTGCTTTTTAGAAAAAATCTGCAGAACTTGTGGGGCGAAGGGCCACGTACAGAGGTTCTGCCGCAATAATAAGTCAAATAATCTGGTAAGCGAACAATTCCAAATCAAAATCAAAGCAATAGTTGACTCAGGTGCCTCTTCACATTTTTTCAGCAATAAAAATATTATACAAATTGCAGAGAAAATAGATGTCTCTATCAGGTGTGCAAATTCTGACAACATCACAGCGCAGGGGACCGGCAAAATTGTAACAAACTTTGGAGAGCTGAAGGATGTACTGTTTGTCCCAGAAATATCAAGGAACCTGATTTCAGTAAGCGCCATTACTGACAATGGAGGCAATGTACACTTCGCTGGAGACAAGGTATTTATTAAATACAAAAATAACCACTCGTTTGTCGCGCGGCCGGCGCGCAATTTCCTTGTTTGTCACGCAGTTTTGAGTTACCGCAGTGCACTTGTACAGCTGCGTTAAAACCGTTTTTATGACCTGTTCCTGTTTGTATACCAACAAATAATGTTCTATTTCGTATAGCTAATGGATGAAGCTATAAGTATTGAAAAAAAAACGAGTACCAGTAATGGTAAAATAATTTATAAGAAATTCGTGAATTTTGCTAAAGAGAAAATTCACGACTTGTAATAGAAATTGATTTTTAATATTAAATTTAAATCGATAACTAGTGGTTTTTTTTACATAATTAAAAACTAGAATAATATCCCTTTCCGTACATGCCAATTTTTTATGATTTGGAAGCAATTCAACAGTCATAATAATGTTTGTATATCGCACTAATTTTTCCTGCGCGTCTAAATTCGCTGCTGAGTCTAAGCGCTGTTTCGTAGTATTTTATTCCAATTGGGGAAGGCTTGTGACAAAAATAAAATATATTTTAGAAAGATAAAGCTTTCAACTTTCATATTTTGTAAAAAAAATGAGACTCTTGAAGAAAAGTATATTTGTAAAAAATTATAACATTAAAGCGGCCCACTATAAATGATAAAATTGTGTTTTTGTAACAAGCGCTGATTTTTCTAGACTCGGATCAAGATACCTTGTACCAATTATATGTACAGAAAGAGCAAAACCTGTAGTTTCTAACAGTATACAATACATAGCAAAGATTCTTCCGAAATGTAAAATTTGAAGTGTAAAATTTCGAGCTAAATAATCCAATTCCGCACTGCCGCCGGGCCGTTCGCTGCCAAGATGGCCGCGCCGTCGAGTTAAGTTCAGGGTTGTCGCACACATTAAATAAAACTAGGTACGTACTTATTTTTTTATATATATTTTTTAAATTGATTTTCACATTTTTTTTTAATAGTTCTCCTCTACTTCGTCCCCTGCCCCGTCCTCGCTCTCCTCGATTTCAATTGTACACAGCATAAAATATAAAATGGATGTGGATTGTGGACTAAAAATTAATAACTAGACAACCAACACCAAGCACAATAACCAACACCAAAACTAAAAAACATTCACTAGGTAATATATAAAAACAACATAAACACAACCCAATATAAAAAAAAATATAAGCGTGTGAAGCAGCCCTGCCAAAATGATAGTTTGTTTCAAGGTCCCACAGGACCTTGTTACCTTGATCTTGGATAATGGCGTAATAAAAACTCACTATTTTGCGTTGCATCAATCATCCTGTGTAAACAGATGAATGTTATATTTTGAAACCACTTTGAAACTGTTCACTAATAGTATTATTATCATATTTCGGATAATTCTTTGATAAACCAATAAAAATTTTAACATGATGTTGTCGTAAACAAAAACAATACATCGAGACATTTACCGGGCGACGGTTTTGTTATGATTTTGAACACCAGACATTAAATTTGTGACAAGATATTTATATGATCGAATAAAACACGATATGACGATTCTTTTAATATATGACACCAAACAGAAGTATTAATTAACAAAATACTTACGGCATATCAAATTAGAGCACTTCACACAGAAAAAACAAGTATGGCGTGTACTGACGTGAAACATTTCATAATTATTTTTTTCAACCAATCACAGGCCTTTTCTACTTTTTTTTGCGATATTAGTGTTGCCAAAATCATAATCTAAATCAGCCCAAGAGGTTTTGGTGTGGCCGCCTAAAAAAAACCTACCAAATAGGTAGAAATCGAACAGCGATCGACCCGGTCCTATAGCACCGCGCGACAAAGGACCGTCTTTTGCTTGCGGTACTACAGTACCGCGAAGCAATCGAGTGGTTAAGATAATTTTAACGGGTTACAAAACTAAGACCGGGTTGTATGAAACAGAGTTCTTGGCTAACTATACTCGCGAAGCGCTACTCACTGAGAGTGTCAATATCTGGCATCGGAGACTAGGTCACGTATCCGATGTGCCTCGTCTGGCGAAATTGGTAAATGGTATCGAAATTGGGGGGGAACATTCGAACAAATTTTGCGAAATCTGCACAAAAGCTAAAATGACTCGAAAACCGTTTGGAAATAATAGAATTAAAGCTAAATTCCCTTTGGAAATTATTCACAGTGATATTTGCGGCCCAATTGAAGTGCCCACTTGGGACAATAAAAAATATTTTATCACGTTTTTAGACGACTTTACGCATTTCTGTGTCGTGTACTTGATCGCCTTCAAAAGTGAGTGCCTTGACAAAATTAAAGAATTTGTATGTTTAGCTGAAAATCATTTCAATAGCAAAGTAAAGAAAATTAGGTGCGATAATGGGGGTGAATACTCGAGCAATAACCTACATGCGTGGTGCCAGGCAAAAGGGATCGTACTGGATGCAACCATTCCGTACACGCCTCAACTAAATGGAAAAGCTGAAAGACTAAACAGAACCCTGATGGAGAGAACAAGGGCGTTAATGTTCGATGGCAAGGTTCCAAACTATCTGTGGGGTGAAGCACTGTTAACAGCAAGTTTCCTGCTCAACAGAAGTCCAACAGAAGGCAGAAACAAAACACCAGCGGAAATGTGGTTCAAGATAAAACCCAACCTATCGAACATCAGAAGATTTGGATCTACAGCGTACTACAAAATAAACTTTGGCCTACGAAAACTGGACGAAAGATGCGGCAAAGGAATACTCATCGGTTACGTTAGAAACGGCTACAAAATTTGGGTGGATGAAAAGAAACAGATAATAAGAGCAAGGGATGTAAGAATAAACGAAGAAGAACAAGGAATATATTTAGATGATGAAGAAAATGTGGTGAAAATGAATGGACTGTGGAAGTTGGTTGAAGATGAACATACAGGAGAAGAAATAAATCAAAATTCAACAGTAAGCAATGAAGAATGTCGAGAAGGTGGAGAAAGAAGAAATAGAAGTATTAGAGAAACAAACGAAGGTAGAACAAACGACAGTCGAATAAATGAAGACAGAACAAGTGACGGTGAAACAAATGATGGTGAAATAAATGACGGAAGAACAAATGAAGAAGAAAGAAACGAAAATAGTATAAATAGTAGAAACAATTTTGAAAGTAATTTAAATTTTGATAGTATTATACAACCTGAAGAAAGTGGAGAACTTTTCGATAGTGAAGAGAGTGAAGAAAATCAGAGTCGAGTAGTAGAGATTGAAGCAGAAAATGGAGAGAGTAATGAAGAAACTGAGGGAAGTCGAGTGGTGGAAGATAGTAGAAGAAGAAACCAACCTGCGAGAGAACGTAGGTTACCAGAAAGATATAAAGATTATGTCATGGAGTTTGATACGGAAGCTTCCATGTTAACGTACGAGGAGGCGATAGAATCAAGCGAAAAAGATAAATTAAATAAATTTCTGACCTAATGTCTATACATGTCGACGGATCCACAAGAAGTGTGTCAAACTACAGAGTGCTGCGCATGTCCAAGCAGATTGACATAACAAATCTAACTTGAAATTCGAATGCACCATAGAGCATAGCACTTCGTGAGAAACCTCCCTCGACATATATTGTTTTAGATGTTTTTATGAAGTGTAAATAGCTTGAAACTATTATAATATACTAATAATTTGTGCAAATAGTCGTTTGTGTCAAGTTCTTTGCTGATTTTGCAAATATCAGATTTTTTATTACATGTCGTAGAGGTTATATTATTTCGCCTAGTGATGTGCATTTCTATATCGATATTTGTTTTATTGTACTTTCTTACTTTATATTTGATGGGGACAAAAAGTAGAAAACCATCACATGGCTTGGCACATCTTTCTTTTATGTAAATAAATAATAATCACGTAATTTACATTTGAAAACTCAAATCAGTTGTAACATAATGTTTTGTATGTAGGTACTACTACAAGCTCAATTTCTTTGTTTTAGGCGCCACCGTTATCCAACAAAACACAAAACGTAACACGTCAGGAGAGCCTGCGAGCTATCGACATGAAGCAATTACCTATTTATAGTTTGCAGCGACAACTAGAAAGAGTTAAAAAAGTGAACGCCTTAAAATAATAAACACTGATATTTTTAAAGTGTTCTTTTTATTTCCTTGACTAGTTTCCGCTAGGTTATAACTATGTGTGTGCTTTTTATCCAAAATGAGTTCAGCCTTTTTTTCGTAATTGATTAAGAAACAAATAAATACTTTGTTTAAATTAGTTTTTGTCGATTTTTTATATTTTATATTAGATAGTAATTCTAAAAAGTAAAAAGATGTGTAATCAACGAAATAATACTTACGACCTCCATATAGTTAAATAATAAAAAAAAAACAGTGGGTGTTTGTCACTGTCACGTTTTGTTTGTTGAGCAGGTTGAGCAAATTTTCTGAGCAGGTTCGAAAATTATATAGAATTTTTAATCGGGCCAGTTTTTCGAAATACTGGATATATTTAAAAAAAAAACTGGCCTTAAAAAATAAATTTATCCCGAATTTGGAAACATTTTCAAAATAGAAGTGCTATCTAGCTGCGAATATAAAAAAAGCTGAAAATATTTATATAAGCTGACGACATTTAAACGTCGACTTTCTCAAAATGAAAATGTTGTCTATTATCGACATCACTTACAGAAATCCCATGCCACATCACTATCGAAATCATGGTGTCATATTGTCACAGATAAGATCAGAATTGATTTTTTTTGGCAAAAGCTACACATTTCAACTTCCTGACAATGTACTTACGCTCTTTTAGAATGAGTAAGATTTCAAACAGTGATTTAATATACAAAAAACAATTAAAAGTTTAAATAAAAAATACGTGTCCCCTAATTTTGTATCTACTTTCATTACACAAAGTGAAAACGACATATTATATTTTTGAAAGGTTGTCCATTTGTTTAGAATATTCATTTACTTTTCATGGTTAAAATGTACTTTATGGCGTTCGATGACTCAGATATTTGTTTGGCAGAATGCACCCAATTTATCGCTTATTATCCCCGCCAATTGGTAATGCGCCTGGCGGCCATGTTTTTAACCTCAAAAACAAAAAACAATTTGTAAATTTTTGATATACCTAGACCCTTTCTTATTGAAAATAAGAATTCAATAATTAATATATTATATTACCTATTAGAATTTTACTGTTTTTTGTCATTTTTAGTTGCGGATGACGATGATGTGTATGTTAATTTGACAAGGTTCCAGCGCATTACCAATTGACGGGGATAGTTATAAAATGTCGCAAGTTAATAAAACAAATTAAAGTTATATTATTTCGGTTTTTTTTATTTTCAATATCATTTCACACCATTAGTTTGTTAATTACTTACATCGATATAAAATAAATCATTTTCTTCTTTATTTGATTATTATTATTCATAATAACATAAAATGTAATGCAATTTACTATCCGCGTCAATTGGTAATGCGCTGGAACCTTGTCAAATTAACATACACATCAACGTCATCCGCAGCTAAAAATGACAAAAAACAGGAAAATTTTAATAGGTAATAATAGTGTATTAATTATTTAATTCTTATTTTCAATAAGAAAGGGTCTAGGTATTAAAAAAATGCAATTGTTTTTCGTTTTTGAGGTTAAAATCATGGCCGCCAGGCGCATTACCAATTGAAGGGGATAGTAGGTACTTATTTATGGGGTCTCATCTCTCATCATTTCTTTTTATTTTAGTGATATTCAACAACAAGGAAGTCGTCGCGTTGCCTTTATCAAGTTACATAATTCACTGTTAAATAATAAACATTAAAAGAAATTCACAAATCTTAAAATTCTCACGCCAAACTTATCTAAATACACTAAACAATTTTGAAAAAGCTGATCACGTAGGAACTTTTTATGAATTGCTTTATTTGACATTACAGACGCTATAAAACAGCTCCCAAACTGTCAAACGGAGCGTCATGGTACGCTTCGTCCATACATAAAAAATGGTGAACGGTTTAAGAGCGTGTATTAAAGCAGGCCCTCCGCAGGCCTGCTAAATCGAGGTCATGGTACGAAAAAGTAATGCCATTCAGTATAAGTCCTGCTATAAGAGCTCATAGTAAGGCCCCTGTATCGACTAATGCATCCGCGCGATAGTTATTCAGTTTTATAGGAGTGGTTGCTTTCCGTAGGCTCGATGGAGCAGCAGCAGAGATGGTTAACAGGCTAGAGTCAGTGTCAGTGACATGGGTTTGGGAGTAGTCATCGTTAGTAGCAGCAACATTAGCGGTGCGGTGGCTTGGCCCAGAACTACGGCAAACGTTAGCAAAGTGACCCTTTTTGGAGCAAAGTTGACATACTGCATTGTTAGCGGGGCACTTTATCCTTTGATGTATATTGCCACCGCAAAAGAAGCACCGACGTCCACTTTGCGTAGTGCGATTGGGTTGGGATCTGTTTTGGGTATTTGTTGCCGCTAAGTTTTGTTGCGGTAGCTGTCCTTGAATCTCAGATGCTGCGTTAACGGGGACAAACGAAGTAGATGGTGACGACACAGAAAGTATTTGCGTGGTGCTCTCAGCAGACTCTAAGGATATGGCTAAATTCAGAGTTTCCTCTAGTGTCATTGTAGATTTGTCCAAGAGTCTTTCTTTGATTTTCAGTGATGAAAGCCCGGCGATAAACGTTCCACGAATGGTTTCATTTTGATATTCGCTAGCGGTAACATTTTTAAAATCGCATTCACGTGCGAGTATGGTAAGGGCCCTCGAATATTCCGCTAGCGATTCACCAGGGTGTTGTTTCCTGGTAGTCAGGCGATGCCGAGCTAGGGTAATATTACGACGTTTCTCATAGGCAGTATTGAGAGTAGTAATGGCTTCTTCGTACGTGAGAGAGGCTTGAATGAGGTTGAATATTGATTGCGAAATGTGGTTGACAAGGAGTTGATACTTAAGCGTGTCATCAGCTGAAGTGGCTTCCCATGCGATAAAATTTTCAAACGAGTACTTCCAATGGGCCCACTTCAGGTCTGAGCCGGCCATTGCAGGTTCTACGTCAAAACGCTCAGGAAGTAGATATCGCGACATTGACTTTCCATCGGGTTTTTCGTTAGTCATGACTGAATCGGTGAAGCACAAAATTAATGTTAAATAAATTGATACAAGTAAGACTAAACCAAACAGAACATTGGCTTTATTTAACATTAAAATATTACATGGTAAAGATACCGAGTTGAAGGAATATGACAATTGACATTGTCATTAGCTATGTAAACACCATAAACTAAAGTTGACTTAAACAAGGAGATCATATCACATGGTAACTATTGTGGTCCAACTGAGTAATTATTTTACTCTTTGTGTGTGGTATAGTGATGGATCACATTCCGTCTAGCTAGAG
Organism: Agriphila tristella; assembly: GCA_928269145.1. Lineage (NCBI taxonomy): Eukaryota > Metazoa > Arthropoda > Insecta > Lepidoptera > Crambidae > Agriphila > Agriphila tristella. The sequence continues at coordinate 39,753,578 of OV743431.1, forward strand.
CAAGGCGACGGCTAGACGCGTCGCGTGGTATTTACCGTGATCCATCTCCATAGAGTAAATTTTAACCATGGAAAATAAAATATTAAACATTCCATACAAATTACTTTCCATGGTTAAAATAAAAATTACTTTGTGGTGATGGCCATCGATGACTCAAAGATTTGTCTGACAGAATGCGCCCAATTTTTTACGCGTGCGATTCGCCTCAATTTGAACGGCTAAGCGAGCGAGCGAATCGCGTAGTATTCGCGTCCCTGCCGCGCGAGTGAAGGTGCAAACAAATTATCGGACGCGGCTTACTGCCGCGGCTGATCTGAGGTGTGCAAACTATCGGATACGGTCCGCGACCTACTACAAGCCGCGTCCGATAATTTGTTTGCACCTTGAAGGTCTATTAAGGATTATCTAAATTATCTAGGTAAGGATTATCTAAAACGAAACTATTTAGCGACCGGTTGCATTTGACATACATTACTACTTTTCTTTGGTATGTTTTTTTTTACCCCAAAGAAAAGTAGCAATGTATTACGTTCATCTGTGAACTGCGACCGGTCGCTAGGCGGTTTCTAATTAGATAATCAGCCCGCCGGCCAAACTGACGCGATTCAAGGTCCAAACAAATTATCGGACGCGGCTTACTGCCGCGGCTGATAAGTGTGCACACTCTAATAACATCCTGCGTGCCAGATAGCTATCGGACGTCCGATGACGTTATATTAGTCTATGGTTACGTCCGCGACCTACTACATCCGATAGTTGGCACACCTCAGATCAGCCGCGGCAGTAAGCCGCGTCCGATAATTTGTTTGGACCTTGAATCGCGTCAGTTTGGCCGGCGGGCTGATTATCTAATTAGAAACCGCCTAGCGACCGGTCGCAGTTCACAGATGAACGTAATACATTGCTACTTTTCTTTGGGGTAAAAAAAAACATACCAAAGAAAAGTAGTAATGTATGTCAAATGCAACCGGTCGCTAAATAGTTTCGTTTTAGATAATCAGGGTGCAGAGCTTTAGGCGATCCTTAAGTTTAGTGCTTTGAAGGTGCAAACAAATTATCGGACGCGGCTTACTGCCGCGGCTGATCTGAGGTGTGCAAACTATCGGATGTAGTAGAGTAGGTCGCGGACGTATCCGACGTATCAGTAAGCCGCGTCCGATAATTTGTTTGCACCTTCAAGGTCCAAACAAATTATCGGACGCGGCTTACTGCCGCGGCTGATCTGAGGTGTGCAAACTATCGGATGTAGTAGGTCGCGGACGAAACCATAGACTAATATGACGTCATCGGACGTCCGATAGCTATCTGGCACGCAGGATGTTATGAGAGCGTGCACACTTATCAGCCGCGGCAGTAAGCCGCGTCCATAAGCCACGTCCGATAATTTGTTCGGACCTTCACGCGTGTCTTTTTTTTACATAGACCCACACCCTGATTATCTAAAAAGAAACTATTTAGCGACCGGTTGCATTTGACATACATTGCCACTTTTCTTTGGTATGTTTTTTTTAACCCAAAAAGAAGTAGCAATGGATGGTAGCACGATCATCTGTGAACTGCAACCAGTCGCTAGGTGGTTTTTAATTAGATAATCAGCCCGCGTGTCCGTATCTTACCCCGCACCCTGATTATCTAAAAAGAAACTATTTAGCGACCGGTTGCATTTGACATACATTGCAACTTTTCTTTGGTATGTTTTTTTTACCCAAAAAGAAGTAGCAATGGATCACGATCATCTGTGAACTGCAACCAGTCGCTAGGTGGTTTTTAATTAGATAATCAGCCCGCCGGTCACTCACATGCGCGCAAAGGTTCGTATTCGTACATTGTACGAATGTTTTCAATTTTGTACGGAAAATCATTCGCGAAGTCATTCGCGAAGGTCGTCCTATACCTACATGTGGGTTTACGTATTCGCGAACCTTTGCGCACATGTGAGTGACCGGTAGGCTGATTATCTAAAAAGAAACTATTTAGCGACCGGTTTCATTTAACATACATTGCTACTTTTCTTTGATATGTTTTTTTTATCCAAAAAGAAGTAGTAATGGATCATGATCATCTGTGAACTGCAACCAGTCGCTAGGTGGTTTCTTATTAGATAATCAGCCCGCGGGGTTAGGCCTCGATTATATAATACGCCGATTTCAGGAACCAATTTCGGGCTGCCTTGCCACCCGTACTTGACAATAAATAAATAAAAATATTGTATAATAAGTTAGATTTTAAAAAAGAATTTACACTATAACGGTAAGGTAAACATTGTTTAAGATTTGAGTTGCGAATCGAAAATAAAAAATCATTAAAATGTTGACTTTTCCGTTATTTTTGCAAATATACTGTTACAATTTTACTTATTTATACGGGTGGCAACTCTAAATTGGTTGATCCATTGCAATTTCTTTTTGGGTAAAAAAAAACATACCAAAGAAAAGTGATGTATGTCAAATGCAACCGGTCGCTAAATAGTTTTTTTTTAGATAATCAGGGTGCAGGATATGCAATCGAGGCTTTAGATTATTTATATGTCCATACATATCAATAATCTAAGGTCCGTATGATGTTAACTTCTCTTTTCCACGCTTTGTTGGACTTCTTGAGCGCAGCGAAAATTTTTCTATGTCTATGGTTGCAACCCAAACGTTAACCAAACAACTACACCCAAAGCGACGGAACGCATCCTTGGTTGTGTATAGTGGTGTCACTGTCAATGTCAAATAGATTGTCAATGTCAATTGTCAACGAAGGCACAACGAAGGAGGCTTCGGCCGCGTTCCGAATCACGCTCACAGCGCTGTGAGCGCGAACCCGACCAAATTAAAAAGTCACAAAATATTACACAAATAGGGTATTTGTATACCTACCTAATTTAATGGATTATACGCTAACAGCGCTGTTGGCGTGATTTGGAACGCGGGGTTCGTTTTCGCGGTGTGTGTATCGTCGGCGTCTTTTTGCAAATTCTGTAAAGAAAGTTTAATTTATTAGAAATGGCAGGTCCGTTTACTGTAGTTGGTTTCACGAATGAGATATTTAGTTATTCAAATTTGTTTAATATTAATTTCGTCTAAACAAGTTACAACTCACCACTAGCTTACACATCTTGAGGCTTTCAAATAAATCAGAGATTTTTGTAATATTTTTTATTATTTACTTATATTTTATTACATAAGTGAAGTTCTGTTACAGATAAATTAACCTTAGATAGGCAGGCTATGAAAAATAGAGCAACATCTCATCTAAGAATCTATGTTGGTGGTTTGACTGACCAAGTTACAGTGGATGATTTGTATGAACATTTCATACAGTTTGGACAAATAAATGGCATCATTGTAAACAGGAACTTTGGGTTTGTTCAATTTGAAACAGAACAAAGTGCACTAGATGCCATTTCCAAAGCAGACGGGAGTAATTTGCAAGGAAAGAATATCAGTGTCAGGACTGCCCAGACTAATACTGATAAAAGGTAAGTTCATAATATTATTGTAACATCATTACAATAAGGGCTTAACACTGCATCCAGCATTTACTTAAGCCCTACACATATAGACCCAAGTATTATGACCAATTCACATTAGTCCGGTAGATATCAGTCCAGCCCAGCGATCTTAACTATGCACCATTAGCATGCAGTTAATTATTTTAACTGTAAACACTGAAATCAACTATATTTAGAGTAGTGACAAACAATCACGCTCATCACAAGATAATTTGTCCTCATGTTACCTACTGGTATACACACCTAAGTTGCATTAGTAGGGTTAATTTATGCTGCACCAAGCAGCCATCAGAAATTGCATTTATTTATTTACTAGCTGGGCAGTTATTTCTGTATCCCTTGGGAACAGTACTTTCATTCTGAATGTGAGTTTGTTAGCTTGTGAAAGCCAGGGTTGGCATGATTAAATCACTTTGATTTAAATCAAGTGAGTTTTGATAAAAATCATTGATTTAATCAAATTATTTTTTTCTTTCTGATATAAAAAAAAACTTAACTTTACATAATTGATAGATGCCAGCAAAAAAAAAACAGTATTTTTTTATTTTTTGCAAAAAATCAGTGATTTTTTATGAAAAAATCTTGATTTATTTCAACCCTGGTGAAAGCATAGCAAACAAACTCACTTTTATATAATTAATGGGTTTGTTCATGACCCCAGTCTAGCCCAAAAGCAAAGACAGAATCTACGATGGTGCGAGCTAATCCAGAATATTCTTTTGCATTAAATCATCAACGCCCGAGCAGTCTCCTGCGACCAGACAACAATAGAAAATCTATTGTGTCTTGTTTTCCGGGCATCGACGAGTTAATGTTAGTGAGGAATCGTTTATCTTTCCAACAGACACACAGAAACTGTAACAGTGCAGTCTGACATTCAACCAGCAGTAGCACTGTCAGACAACATACCCGTGGCAAATGACGATCCAGGTGATGATCTCTACGACAATTATGGCAACTTCAAAGGGGAACAGAGTAAGACAAACATTCTGATACATATTGATTCTGTTTTGTTGTTGAATTGATATACTTTGATGTAAGTAACAATTTGGCTTCAGACTTGTCAAGCAAGAGTGGAATTGAATATGGGGGGTGTAAAGCTTTAGTAGTTGGTTTTTTTTATTAGTTATTTAAATGTAATTTAAGTAGGTAATTAATTTATGTTTTTTTAACTTATAGCTTAATAAGTCACATAATTTAATTATTGGCAATGATTAAGCTGTTAATGAATGAGCATGGACGTGAGCGTATCTAGAGACATTTTTCAGGGGCTACTCAAATGGCCACTTTTCTATTCGTTCGCCTAATTAAAAATCATAAATAAGCCATAAACTCTAAAATTACGTGTTGTAGGCTTGTTTATTCCATATAATACAACAATGTCTGTGATTTACATAAACTTGTGATGTGTAATTTGATGGTCTATTGCTTATTTTTAAGTTGCAAGTTAGCGAACAAATAGAAAAGTGGCCATTTGATTGGAGTAGGGAGGCAGGGGCCCTACCGGCTAACGTACATGGCCATCGTAATCGCTTTCATTTGACAGATGTATGTGATACACTGCTACTTTTGTATGGTGAGTTTTTATTTATGCCAAATAGAAGTAGAAATGTGTCACATCCATCTGTCAAATGAAAGCGATTACGATAGCCATGTAAGTTAGCCAGTACAGCCCCTGGCCTCTAGTTCAAAGCAAAGCTAGGGTGGGGCGCTAGAGCCGTGTTGGAGTTTTAAAGGGCAAATAGAAAAATATATCAGGTTTTTTTGGGGTGGGCGCCCACTTTGCTAGTGAACTTGCATTGCTTTGCATGCACAAACATTACTGTATAACGTGTTGGTATCAGCAAATCAATTTGTGCCTGTAACTGACTGTATGCCTGTTGTGATTGACCTCTTGATGATCTGTGTTGAGAAACTTAATTTGATGTTACGTTTACACTCAGATTACGGAGATGAAGGCTACGAAGATGGCTACAACCAGTCTTGGGAAGCGAGAGAGGCGCCCCGTGGCGGGCCGCGAGGGCGCGGCATGCAGCGCGGCAGAGGTCGCGGCGGGAGAGGCCGTGGAGCTCCCGGCTTCAGAGACCGTTCGCCAGTACCTGCTCGAGGTATACAGGGTGGGTGGCCCAAAACTTTACTACATGAACGGAAAATACCTTAACGGCCAGGGTGGCCCGAAACTTTACTACACGTAGGGAAGGCCAAATATTAAAACGAACCTTAAAGTTAAGGCCATCTTCAATAAAAAAAATTACAGATTTGATAGAAACTATGATACTGGAGGAGCTCGGTGGCGCAGTGGTTTAGCGCCTGGCCCAGCGATTGTGGAGGTTAAGCAACTTTCGCTAGGGTCGGTCATGGGATGGGTGACCAAAAATTTATTATATCAAGTTCCTCCGTGCTTCAGAAGGCACGTTTAGCCGTTGGTCCCGGCTCTATTTGCAGTCGTTAGCACCCACCGTTATGGCCCGTCCTCTTTATCCACCCATAAGGAAGGCCTGTGCTGTGCCCCAGCAGTGCGGACATTAATGAGAACTACATTCAAAAGTTTTTTTAGATAGCATTCTATACAAATTAATACAATACATAGGTATTAATTAAATAAGGTCTTTCTTTTATTCAAGAGGCTGTGTTACTCAAGAAAAAATAATCCTAATGAGTAACCTGAGTCCCTTTTGAAAAGTATCATAATAAAAACAATAAAAATAACTTAAGATTATTTATTAGGAAAATAAAAATACTTTTTAAATAAATATTAATCTTTAGTTAGGTAAATATAAAAAAAAACAAGAAGATTATATAATTTTGATTAACGATTAAAATGACATGATTTAATGATACTTAGCAAATTAAAAGTAATAAATACATCAGATTTAAAATAAACTAATTACAAATAATCTTTACAGTTGTTAAACGCTGGCCTGGCGACGCTTTTGGTAATAATATTACTTACACCTATTTATTATATCTACCTATAAAAAATAAATAAATAATAAAAATAAAAAATAAGTCGTCCTCTCTACATAATTGCCCTTTTTCAGGGTCTACCATGTTCTTTGTTATTCTATGTATACCTACCTACCATCTTGTTAACATTGTAGAATGCAATAAATTAAAATAAGTAATGTCTTTGTGAGCGTGCACAGAAAAACCTCGATTTGTTCTGACTGTCGGACATTCCTTGCAGAAGTATTCTCGCTGGTGAAATGGTGGAAAACCTAATAGCTGTCTCAGAAATGTTTCATCCTAGAAAAAAACCCACAGACTATAAACCGTCTCGGCGCATAATGTCCTTTTCTCAAGATGTCCTTTTCTCGAAATGTCCTTTCTCTGAATGTCCTTTCTCAAAAAGTCCTTTTCTCAAATTGTCTTTTTCTCGAAATGTCCTTTTCTCAAAATGTCCTTTTAATATGCAATATTTTTTAAACAAATACATATTACATAGAAACATGTATTTAAGAAAATTATGATTATTACAAAAGACAGATACTTGTTTGGTAATTAATACAAAGTTTAATGTTAATAATGATAAATAAATAATATTTTTGTCTACAATAAAGAGACTGGTTCATGTATATTATTACTTTTTTTATTTCTGATTCTTTCCATCATATTTCTAGACTTTTATAACTATATTACTTATTACTTTATAACATTCTTAGACTTAATAAATATTTACATGCATTGCAAGTCTGTGTTTTTGATGATAATTTAAATAAGCGACTAACTAAAAAATCTTGAATATTATGTATTTGTTAAAAAAATATTGGATCTTAAAAGGACATTTTGAGAAAAGGTCATTTCGAGAATAAGACATTTTGAGAAAAGGACTTTTTGAGAAAGGACATTTTGAGAAAAGGACATTATGCGCCGAGACGCTATAAACTAACCCGGTAGTTAATATTGAAGCTTTTGAAGCAACAAAAGTTAAGTTACGCCTCTGACTTGTGCTCCCTTATCATGTTTGTATGGTCAGTAGCCAAAGTCGTTCTACACTTTTAATACCATGTACTAACAACTTTTTTGACATACTCTCTCAGTTCAAAAAGTTGCAATGACAAAGTTCTAAAATGTTAAGAGACTTTCATTACTGACTGTGCCTGACTTTCTCTTCGGTTTATATTTTACAGGTGGCTATGACCGTTTCTCACATCCAGACTACCCTCGTGCTATACCGGTGACAGAGAGAAACGACTGTGAAATTATTGTCGTGTCTAAAACCTTAACGTAAGTCTCAACATTTCTATAAAACCCCAATATGTTATCGATCTTTTTTGTATTCGTAAAATACCCACTTTTAAGTTAAATGTCTGGTTTTTTTTTAGTGAATATGCAGAGTACATCGAAGGCCGATTAAAGCAACTAGGAATAGTGGTTGATTTACTATTCCCAATGGAAGACGTACCGATCGGCAAGGTCCTGGGCAACATAGCGTCTCGAGGCTGCCTGTACGCCATACTAGTCATGCCACAGAACCAGGAACATAGATCGCTAACGTTGACCATATTACATGGGTTACCGCAAGGTAAGCAAAACCATCTATTGCTAAACTTTATTATCTAAAATTAATGATAGTTTTTGCACCTAGTCCTTTACCTTTACAGTGGAATATCCCCCCCCTAGACATAGTCACATTTCTAAAAATTAAAATGTATTTTCTTTTTCGTTTCGTTGCGGTAAGGCCTGTAAAACTACGTCTTGGCTGTGTACATACACAGTTCACGCACACACGTGTAACTACGCATTGGCTTTCCATATAAAACCCTGCCGCCCGGCCCCCGCCCGCCCCCTTATACGCTGTGTGCGTATAAGGGGGCGGGCGGGGGCCGGGTGGCAGGGTTTTACCGGCAGGGTGTACCATCAAAAACCGGCCTCACTTGATTGTTCGCAACGCTCCATCTTACTTTTTTATTTGATCTGAGTGATGCGTCACACTTCTTTCGATAGCAAAGCGATGACGAAGCTTTGCAAATGCAATATTGGTTACAGGGCCCGATTTGTCTAGAAGGGGCGAATTTACACGCGATTTTGGTTACACTGCTGTTAATAAGTATTGTACACATTAGGCGCGCTGACTGCCTTCAGTGCCGCGTGCGCGTCCTGCCTTTTAAGTCTCTGTTACCACTGCGAGGTCGCGACAATGAGTTGGGACTTTGGAAGGCAGATTGTCATTTTCGCAAATGGTCATCGTGAAAAATTTGGTCACTTTCGCAAAACGTCACTTTTGCAGAATGTCCTTAAATTTTTTGTCTTTTTTTCTCAAAATTGTGAGTTCGAGAAAAAATTGTGAATGACATTCTGCGAAAGTGACCAGTTGCGAAAATGACATTCTGCAAAAGTGCAAATGTAACCAAATTTTTCCATTTGCGAAAATGACGATCGGCGTCAAAATCATAGTCTAGTGCATGCGGTGATGTCGTGTGAACAAATAGTTTGCCTTTTATGCTGGGGCCTTTTACACTGCCTTTTATCTCGTTATCGCGAAGCTTTTCGTTATCGTGTTGTACAATTAGAAACTTTGAGTTGAGTTTGAGTGAGAATAAAATTTTCATTAAATTCCTTTAATTTATTTCTCTCAAGTGAAATTGGACTCTAATTCCTTGACTCAAAGTTTGTAATTGTACAACACGACAATGGGATAATGTGGCCTCAGCATTATGCAAAAGAGGGTTGAATTTTGTAACCTTCGATCAAGAACACCTTAGATATCCGGTTAGCCTCAAAAACCACACCTCAAAATAATGCCCCCCTTTCAAACTTAAAGCTTATTTTGTACAGAATTATCTTCTTTTATCTTTTAAAGTTGAATTTAGAAAGAATAGTAATTTGTTCTCAGTTATAAATGTATTTCAAAATGTCGTATCGCTTTTCGTTTTCTCACTCTGTGCCAGATTTCCCTGTTATTTTATTTCGTGAAGCGTTATCTAGGAAATTTTCGATAGAAGATTGTAACTGATTCCGTTTCCACAGAGCACCGCAACATGCCTCTCGAAGACTCACTGCAGTTGCTGTCACGCAACTTTCAAGAAGTGCAGCGCGGCGGCCCATCCGGGCGCGAAGCGGTGTACGCGTTACTGGGCCAACTAGCCGACGGCCGCTCGCTCACCGTGCTGCAGTACGACAAGGTCATCGAGTACCTGCAGGTAGGGCTGCACTATATGAGGGAACTAGTACGAGGTACATCGCGCGGCCCGTCCGGGCGCGAAGCGGTGTACGCGTTACTGGGCCAACTAGCCGACGGCCGCTCGCTCACCGTGCTGCAGTACGACAAGGTCATCGAGTACCTGCAGGTAGGGCTGCACTATATGAGGGAACTAGTACGAGGTACATCGCGCGGCCCGTCCGGGCGCGAAGCGGTGTACGCGTTACTGGGCCAACTAGCCGACGGCCGCTCGCTCACCGTGCTGCAGTACGACAAGGTCATCGAGTACCTGCAGGTAGGGCTGCACTATATGAGGGAACTAGTACGAGGTACATCGCGCGGCCCGTCCGGGCGCGAAGCGGTGTACGCGTTACTGGGCCAACTAGCCGACGGCCGCTCGCTCACCGTGCTGCAGTACGACAAGGTCATCGAGTACCTGCAGGTAGGGCTGCACTATATGAGGGAACTAGTACGAGGTACATCGCGCGGCCCGTCCGGGCGCGAAGCGGTGTACGCGTTACTGGGCCAACTAGCCGACGGCCGCTCGCTCACCGTGCTGCAGTACGACAAGGTCATCGAGTACCTGCAGGTAGGGCTGCACTATATGAGGGAACTAGTACGAGGTACATCGCGCGGCCCGTCCGGGCGCGAGGCGGTGTACGCGTTACTGGGCCAACTAGCCGACGGCCGCTCGCTCACCGTGCTGCAGTACGACAAGGTCATCGAGTACCTGCAGGTAGGGCTGCACTATCTTTATTATGTTCTTGAATGACGGAACTAAATCTACGATGTATATCGCGCGGGCCGTCCGGGCGCGTTGCAGTACGACAAGGTCATTGAGTATCTGCAGGTACGGGCTGCAGTATCTTTATTATGGTTTTGAATCATCGTATCAGCCGCACGACCAGTGTTTCTTTCAGATAACATTCTCCGGGGGGGCAATTAAGAGGTTCGGGGGAGCTCGTCCGTCGATCACTACACTAGTTTGCCCGTCTATCTACACACAACACATTTTTCTCCGGGGGGGCACTAAGGCTGCTCCGGGGGGGCTCGCCCCCCCCCGGAATAGTACCTGAAAGAAACAGTGCGCACGACATCCACTGCTGGGTATAGACCTCCCCAAGGATCTCCACGAGGATCGGTCCTGTGCTGCCCACATCCAGCGGCTTCCCGCGACCTTCACCCTCACGTCGGTCCACCTTGTCGGGGGCCTACCCACGGAGCGTCGCGTCGTCTGGTGCGCGGTCGCCATTCAAGAACTTTTCCGCCTTCGAGTGTAGTGTTCCCAACATGAGCTGGAGTGGGTACACTTCCAGATTTAAGTTCGCTGTTTTGGATTGCATTTTTTAGCCATGTTACGGTCTACCAGATAAAGCTGTAACAATATTATGTTGTGAAACTTTGTAGCAAAAGTTCTGTTGTGACGGATTTTTGGATAGAAAAGTAATATATGTAAATAAACATCTATTACTTTTCTATACCAAAAAATCCGTCATGAAAACTATCCTGATAGATCGTTAGTTGTTGCAAATAAGCAAGTGCCATCCAACCTCGATAAGTAAACGAATAATTTGTTTTCCTTCCCAGGAACGTAAAGAGCAGCAGGTGAAGATTGAGCTGGGTGAGCCCCTCACTGCAGCTCCGCCCAACAAGGCTCAAGTAGATCTGCAACAAAGGATCATGAGCATTCTGAACGACAAGAAAGTGACCGAGCCGAGCGAACCCGTCGCCCCCGTTCCCGCGCCCGTCTCCGCTCCCGTTCCTGCGCAAAACAAGTTGCTCAATGACCCTACAGTTAGAAAAGCGCTGGACTCAATCCTTCAAAAATTTACATAGACTAATGTGATTAGACAAAAAGTTTGGGACTTCCAGCAGAAATACTTGTCAAATCACTAAAAACCTAAATAGTGATTCTTATGTGATCTGCTGTAGGCTACACAAAACTTTTAAGATAATAATTTTGTGGCGCGATTACTAGTTTTTTAATTTAAGACAATGATTTCGTTATAAACTAGTCTTAATGGTCTTCAAAGTTGTTTAATTGAAAGTGACAAAATAAACATTGTATGAAGACACAGAGAAATATTTGATGATATTTACAAACAGAAAAGTGGTGTAAAAAATAATTGAGAAAAGTACATTATGCGCCTATCTAGAAGGTCAATATGACTATAAATAAGGATTTTTTTCAGTCCTGAATTATTAGTATTTACAAAGATCGTATCTGTTTTACCGAAATATCAATATTTCATAAAAATGATGTTTTAATCTACTTGCAATATAATGTTGCCAACTGTATAATTTTAAGAAGACAAAATAAAACTAAGATTCATCATATTATCAGTTTTATTTCAATAAGTTCATACATTTAATTAGAGGTGGTCTAAACGAGTCTGTTCACTCAGAGGTGAGCAGTTCATTGAAGTAATGAATGTGCTAGTTAATTTGTTATTATTGTTTATGTACATACACACAATTTTCCAAGTATTGTCAACTAATAAGATACCTGCATCTCGTGAATGTCAGAATTAGATTCCATAGTTTTTCAATATTATTGGGCTATACTAACACTTAAAGCAGAGAATATTTTCATCACTTTATAACAATTAAATATGTCTACATGCATTTAATTGATTTCAAGGGTCGTAACTCTATAAGTTTATTTAAAAAACATAACAATAATAGTATACTAACATGATTGACAAAATTAGCTGTCAAGGAAGTACCGCCAGCGGTTCTCGAGAACATACTGTACCAATTTCTGAAAGCTCACTATAATTCCCTTTGTACAAAAAATAATAGAGTATGTACTACAAACCCAAGCAATATTATCACGAATTTACTATGGCATTACAATATATTTTTCGACGTCAATGATTTATAATATTGAATATTCAATCCAGCACTTCCCAATGAGATCAAGGCCCTGCATCTAGATTTTCAAAGCTTCCCTCTTTAAAAATCCCATTTTCCATTCTATGAGTTACAATAGCTATACAAGATATATAATAATCTAGGATAATATTAGGAATATCCACATCTTACTCTATATAAACATTTCCACAACGCCCTTATTACTACATCGACTAAATGCCACCACGCACCTATCGAGCCCCATAAAGCTATTTATTTGGAAGAATTTGGTGTCAATCTTGAGGTCGATAGGTGAGCGCGATATTTACAAGGGATCAGTCACACGCGACTGCACTGCTAACAAAGTAAGCCAGCTTGCAATCCTTTAACATTTTTATCAAATTATGATGATCTATCTGAAGGATCCTCTTGTTTGGATGGGTCAAAACCTTCCTTTATGTGTCCACCGGTCCCTTTGGGATCCAAGTCGGTCGCCCAGCTAAAGTGCATCAGAGCCAAATGGGTATTGCCTAATTTATTATGGACTTTTCCAAGCAAATAATACACTAAAGACTCTCTTGGAGCTATATCTTTTAGATAGTGTAGATCTGTAAGGGCTTCCTGAGGCCTACCAGCACGCAGGAGAACTGAAGCTCTGTGAAAGCGACATAACGGATTCTCGGTGTCTAAGGCGACAGCTCTTTCGAGAGTAGCAAGTGCACGATCAGTTTTGTCCAAGGCTGCTTGTGCCAACCCTAACTGGCATCTCAATACCCCAGAGTGAGGATGAATAGTCAGTGCGCGCCGAATATGCATTTCCGATTGCTTCCAACGTTCTTGTCGCGCGTAGACGGTTGCAATACCAAACCAAGCTACATAGTTACGAGGGTCAATACTTACAGCTGTTCTAAAGCTCGCAAGAGCCTTATCAGTCTCTTCTGCTACTGCATATTCATGCCCTAAGAGTGCATGAGCATAAGATGCGTCTGGATCTATTTGCACAGCTCTCTTGAAGAACTTGAGGGCTGTTTCACGTTCTTTGTGAAGTGAAAAGCAATTTCCTGCAGCTAACCATGCAATTGGGTCAGTTCTATTCAGCTCCACTAATTCCTGAGCCAATGCTGACAACTGTGCTTCCCGCTGGAGATGCCATAAACAGGTACTGTAAATATCCATACCCTCTGTACGGCAAGGGTACTGTTTTCGAATATCTGCAAAAATCTTTGCTGCTGCCTCATACTGAGCTAGTTCATAGTGAGCACGAGCTATCATTGTTTGTACCCATGGTGAAGACAATTGTTTAGTTGGAACATCTTGAAATAACTTAATGGCATTTTTACAATCTAAGGCAGCTAATGATTTGTAAGCCTCTCCTAGGTCCTTCAATAAAATCAACAATGCTAGACCATTGGAATTCTTTGGTGTTATATTGGGCGTAACAGTTTCCATACTTTTGTTTCTTTCATTAGTTTCAACTGCATTTGTCTTCATATTTTTAGCTGTGCGTTGTTTGTTTTTTCTTGAGGGACTTTTAGGAGCTACAAATTTCCTGCTTGGTGATTTATTATTTTCTTTGACTGAGTAACTACTGTTATTATTGCTAAATAATCTGGATGACCTTCGTGGTGCTGGTCCAAGTGTGCATCTAGGGGCAGGACTAAATACAGCATCTTTCAATTGACCCATCTGTGCCCTTAATGAGTTAACTATTTTGGGGATAGCTTTCTGTTCATTAGAGTCGGTGAGTGTTGGGGTGTACAACACGGGAGATTCTTCCATTGGTAGCATGCCAAATGATGGTGAAAATGGTATGGGAGCCATCCCGCTAAAGACACTATGCATTCGCTTGATGGGAGCTTGTGTTTCTGGAGTGATACTTGTAGACATAGTCATAGGAGTGCGAGCAGCAACATTGTTTGGTGTGACATTAGAATTTAAATTGGTATTATTAGGAATGTTAGTATTAATAAAGGAAATATTTTCCGAGTTGCTGACTAGATTTACTAATGTTGAGACACCAAATGAAAATTCAGTGTTCATCTGAAATACTTGATTTGGATCTACTTTTTCCCCCATATTACATAGTTGGGTAAATGATTTCCACATAAATGGGTTCAATGAAAGTGCTTTCCGATGTGCTTCAGCAGCTTTACTCCTTCGTTCAGTGATATTATATACTTTGGCAAGAAGCTGTAAAGCGTATGGTGCTTGTTCTCCAAATTCTGAAGCAACAATGTCTAAATTTGATCCTAATGCAACTTCAGCATCTTTGTACCTGAAAAGGCCAAAATACAATCAATAACCATAAAGATTTCGAAGAACAGCCTTGTTCAATGCAAACGGTGCTTTATACTTTTGATTTAGATGGTTTACACAATAAAATGTCATTGTTAACAATGTAATTTTCATCACATGACCTGCACAAGTGCTAAGAAACTAAGAAAGTAGCTTTAAATAAATTATTGTAAATAATTCATCAACACCCGAGCGGTCTCCGGCGACTGGATAACAATAGAAAATCTATTGTCTCGTTTTCCGGGCGTTGATGAGAGAAAAGTAGCTCAAAATTCAAATGAAATGGAAAAGAAAAAAAGGTGCTGCAACATTCATAAAGCTACAGTGTACCATGTAAGAAATACATCATTACTTACGATTTTAAGTCTATAGAACATTTGGCTAGCAGGAACCTAGACTGTGGTAGCGACAATGATGCATTCTGCAGCAGATGATGTGCCTCATTTACACGTCCTGCTCTATAGTAACAGGTTCCCAACAAGAATGCTGTCTCCTCAGATGCCACTAAAAGAACAGTTCAGAATTACAGTGCTTAGTTTACTGACATAGTTGCAAAAGCTAATTATTATTCATTTTACACGCGTTTGCCAAGGAAACTGCGAAAATCGATAATTAACACAAAAAAATTAAAGTGCAACACAAGCTAGGGTAAAAAAGGGATGATAGTTTACCTTCAGCATGTAACCTCTCAGCCAAAAATATAGCATTGTCGAATTCATAATTATTGAGACAATCCCAAACTATTACCTGTTGGAAATTAAAATGGTTAAAATCTGAACCTGATGCAAATATTGCATTGACAGTTCTCAAAAACCCCAAAGAAATTTTACCTGTATGGGTTCTTGAACAATCATTGTAATAATTATCAAGCGTTTTTATGAATGTAGATAGTAAAAAATAATCCACATCGCATGCTACGAGTACACATCCACAAACTAGGTGAATTAGAACGTATATTTTACGACGGACATTTTCATTTTCAGTTTGTTGATTGTCTATGGTGGAATGGAAGGATGAAAATGAAATGTTACGAAAGCACCATAGACTATTGATAATCTTATTTTGTTCTGGCAATTCATTCCTCTTCTGGGAATACCGTCAAACGGGGTGAATAGAACTGACGGGGGGAATAGAGAAAATTCTTGGGATAATTTTTAAGGCTTTTTATGGCAAACTCGGTATCCCCAGTAAAAAACCCGCAACTTTCATAATTTGTTGGTATAATTTTTCTTACTCTGGCAACTTTTTATTTGTGGCAACATCGCTAAAAACGTCAAAACTTAATGTCAAAGTTGACAACAAAACAAGTTCTTACGTTACGAGGGAGTTTAAACCTCCGTATTTCGGTGAATTTTGGTCATAATAGTCTGAAGTTATCTTTAAATCACGGTCAGTGCAGTTATAAATATATTGTGCTATAATTATTAAGGTAAGAATAAGCATTATTATTTAAAATTGATCTTATTTCGTAAGCCTTGTGTTCTTGAATTTTTTGAGGTGATTAGACACACGAAAGGGGTGAATAGACATGCCTGAGGGGTTAATAGGCACGCAAATATGGTCAATAGGCACAGCAAAGGGGTGATTAGAAATTATAATTTTACTTTAAACTAATAATTAAAGATATAGGTACCTTCTCGATTTTGCTTGCCTTTAACCTAAAAAAAATATTTAAGGAACCTACAATGAGGCAGCCTTATGAAATTTTTCTAATCACCCCTCAGGCGTGTCCATTGACCCCCCAGGCGTGTCCATTGTCCCCTGATGGGTGGTAATTAGAAATCACGTATATTTTGTGTCTTTTTTAAAAAACTACAAACATATCCGAATAGAAACAAATTTATTTCAATTGTTTGGCCTAAGACTCAATAAATACATGCTTAAAAAATGGGTAATCAGTTCTGCAACGTTACGAAAATCGTTACCAAAGTTCGAAACCCTATCTATTCACCCCGTTATACGGTACTTTTGCCAGTTTAGGGTTAATGAGCTGTTTACACGGTTCAACTCTTGCATTGTGTGTGGTGTGGGCTGTGGGCAACCCTGACTAGGTTGAGTTGACGTGACGTGACGACATATCCTAGTTAGTCTGTGGTTGACGAAAAAAATGAGTTCACTTCACGATTCACTACGATTTACTGAAAATTGAAGTAATTTGTTGATTTGTTGTTTATTTGTTGCTAGTGTTCCGTCTTATTGTTTTTTCGAGACAGTGCGACGCTGTGTTCATATTAATATAAAGGAATCTAACAATTTGTGCAGTGATTGTGAAATAAAACAATATGTGCAGTGTGTTAGTGTTGATTACGAATGACATCTGTTAGAGAAAGGAAAACAGAAGCAACACATTAACATTCTCAATAAAGGTAAAGATCTCCAATGATATAAGCACACGATTATAATTAGCATTGATCTATTGTTTTTAACACACGTCAGCAACAAAAGCACTGCAATTCACCAAAGAAAGAAGTACCCCCAACAAGAAAATGTCAAGACGTGTGACCTCCAATATTCTGGTTTCGTGATTGTTCACATGTTTCGATACATTCCTTGTTACGATCGTAGGTACCCAAGTGTTAAAATGGAATTTAATAATTTACTTTCCAAGCAGTCACTGTCCCAGTTAACATGTAGGTGAAGTGAAATGGTGATTGAGCAGCTTAATTACCTCTGCAAAAGATGTTTAGAAACTGATCTGATTGCTTGAAAAATCAAACTCAATGTTAATATAGTAAAATCAGTAGTTAATTATGGTCACATATTAGGTAGGTACCAACATTTAAAATCTATGTTACTCTAGCTAGTCTGACCTAAACCTTAACTTTTAATAGTATAGCACCCGTATTCATAAATACTACAATGAGGTCTCAAAGTACCCATGGATGTACAGCATCCCAATGGGGAAGGCAACTGTCAAAGTGGCGCTATGTACGCTTGTTCCACAAAAACCATCAAAACAAAGAACTTTTTCTTTAAAAATCGTTTTATAGTTTTAAAATGACCAAATTTTCTGTAATAAGTTATAAAAATGTTGGCACTTAGTAATTTAGTCAGAATAAAAACGGCTTCATTTTTCCAGCTTTTTCATTGCAGAATAGTCTTTTATATCCATTTTGGGTCAATGGTGAAGGGTTGTGGCAATGAGACCAGGAGACTTTTGTACAGGCGTTTATTAAGCATTCTCACACTTTATATCACATTATCACACTTCAACAGATAGTTTTCCTAATATAACTCTAAGACAACCTTTCGATACCACGGCTTTACAATGAATACGTCAAACTACAGATGTGCAGGCAGATTGACATAATCAAACTCACTTGAATTCCGAATGTACCATAGAGCAGAGCATATAGGTTAGAAACCTCCCTCAACACACCCCCTCAATCTGCTGCACATGCTGACCATACTGACTAAAACAGTTTCCTACCTACCAGTACAACATCAGGATAAATTTCGAATCACCTGCCAAACTTATAGACTTCTTAAGTCCTACCAAGTTACATTAACCTTTAACCCAACCCAGGAACCTAACTTTAACCTAACTCAGACGACACATACAATAATCCAAACCAAAGACCTAACTAACTAAACATCAGACTAAACCACAAGAAATATCAAAATACACTTGGATATCAAAAACATTTCATTTTAAATGATGATTCATTTACTTTCTAATCCCACACCCCCTTAAATGAATCATTATTTAACGCACCCCCTTAATTCTATATTCTATCTTCTAATAAACTTCTTTATCTCTATCTCTATCTTCTTCTCATAAAATAATTCTTTTCAAAACTATCTCGCTCCTACTCAACTTCTTCAATATTATAAAATTACTCCTTCTCTACCTCTTCTATATAAAATCTCCCTCTCGACATATTCTATAAAACCTCTCCTTCTCGACATCTTCTGTATAAAACCTCTCCTTCTCGACATCTTCTGTATAAAACCTCTCCTTCTCAACATCTTCATTAAATTCTCCTACTCGACATCTTCTTTATAAACCTTTACTCCCACTCAACATCATCTTCATTATAAAACTTCTTCTACTTTACTCCCACTCGACTCATCATCATTATAAAACTTCTACTATTTTTCTCCCACTCGATTCATCATCCTTAAAAAACTTCTTCTATTTTTCTCCCACTCGACTCATGATCATTATAAAACTTCTACATTTTTCTCCCACTCGACACATCATCATTAAAAAACTTCTTTTCTCCCACTCGATTCATCATCCTAAAAAACTTCTTCCTTCTTCATCATCATTACATTATAAAACCTTCTTCTTCTCAACTTCATCATCATGTAACTCCTGCTCGACTATTCTTTGCCTCCTGCTCGACCTCCTCCATCATAAAATACTCGCCAAAAGACTTCTTCAAAATAAACTTATTCCAAAAAACAGTTCTTCACAAAATAATAAAATTTTCCATAACTTTCTTCACTTTCATTTGTTTCACTGTCACTTGTTCTACCTTCGTTTGACTGTCATTTGTTTTACTATCTCTTGTTTCTCCAAAACTTCTATTTCCTTCTATTTCTCCATCTTCTCGACACCCTTCATTCCTATCTGTTGAATTTTGACTAGTTTCCTCTTCTCTTGTTTGTTCATCATCAGTCCATTTATTTTCACCATATTTTCTACATCATAGTTTCCACGGCCAAAAGTGTAATTTCAAATTCATTTTTTTTTAAATTCAGATAAAATTCACCTTCATAAGATTTTCACCAGCTTAATCATTTCATAATTTAAATCATCCCTCATTTTATTTTATTTGTAATCATTATTTATGTGTTGACACTTTCATTTCATTGCCCTTAGCAACACTATTTTGTCAACAAACTCCATTGCTAAGGCCTCTATGCAACTCTGTCAGTTATATGTTATTTCAAAATAATCATCTCAAATGCAAAACTCACTTTTTCTCTTATTATTTTCACTCCCGGTCTTTATAGGGCCACAACCTCTAGCGTGTGGCCCATAACCTAAAGGGTTGTGGCAATGAGACCAGGAGACTTTTGTACAGGCGTTTATTAAGCATTCTCACACTTTATATCACATTATCACACTTCAACAGATAGTTTTCCTAATATAACTCTAAGACAACCTTTCGATACCACGGCTTTACAATGAATACGTCAAACTACAGATGTGCAGGCAGATTGACATAATCAAACTCACTTGAATTCCGAATGTACCATAGAGCAGAGCATATAGGTTAGAAACCTCCCTCAACAAATGGGTCCTTTTCGGTAAAAAAAAACACAAAATTTCCTATAGATTTGTTCTGAACGTCTACTGTCTTAGGAACAAGTGTACGCAGCGACAAGCTTTGCATTGCCATCCCCAATTACCAATCACATGTAATACGTAAAACAAATGAACCAATCACAGAGCTCTATTTTATCACAGTGCGTTCTCATAGGCAAGGATTGTTTGAATAAGGGTGTCAGGCATTTATTTTTTTTATAATATCAAACTCGAAATGACTAACTATGAAGAAAGAAACAAGAATGAATAAAAGTTCTCTATTTTCCTCCAATCTAATGGAAGCAATCATAAATGTACAGTCAACGGCACTCTGGGCTTCCACGACAGAGTAATGATATTCAAACAATTTTATACTTAAATGCAAAGCTATTAAGGTTCAAAATAAATTACTGATTTTTGTCAGTTTTGTATAACCTCATGTGCTGCTGACTGAACAATATAAAACGAAAACATCTCAAAATTATTTTAAGCACACCTTTTATTAAGAACTACACCTACACCATAACCAAACTAATGCTAAAATTACAATAATTTAAAGTAAACGCTTTTCTTTCAAAGCTAATTTATATTTCTATCTCGAAGAGACTACCATACTGTTTTGTTTTTTAATTTCTCAAATTAAACAATAAAATTCTGAACTACTCAGTTATTTTCATGCCAAATATCCAAGATGATATTTCTACATGTAATTCTGTCAGTTATGTTTTACTTTGAAGTGATAGGATAAAACCTACCAAATAACCAAAACTAAATTGTATCAAAAACTTTTTCAGGCTTAAAGCCGCGTTTACATGATCAAAGTATACTTGGACCAAGTAAATTGGACAAAGTAGCTTTGATCAAAGTATACTTGGATACCCATTGACACGATCCAAGTATACTTGGACCATTGGACAAAGCAGCTTTTCGTATACGCCAACGTCCAAGTGCACTTGGATTGCTCGTTTACATGATCCAAGCCGTGTAGCGTCCAAGTAGTCATCAAAACTATTTGGTCCAAGTATACTTTGATCATGTCAACGCAGCTTAAAACAGATGGACAGTTTACAGTCTGCATACCTATTTTAGCTTTAATACTACTCTGTTCATATCTATTCGCAGTTGTTTATACAGAATGACAATGATGTTAGTTTACTCCAGGGGTTACTATTGTTCAATTTATTCATATTATTTCACATTGTTCACTAGATCTCGCCTCACCTATCTGTTTAAAACAGTTGTTTTTATTGGGTAAAATATAACAGAATTATATACTTTATTAAGAAGTCATTCATCATATAATTTATGTTTATTTGGTGAAAGTGAAATTGTATTGGTATTTAAACACACTTCACTAACAACCTTAATTAAAATTTAATAAAATATTACAAACAAACCATTTACCCCAGAAAGGTAAACACCTGACCACCCATATTTACAAACAACACTCAAACGACCCTTGACTACGCGAATACACTGTGTTGAAATAAAGCTCTGTGATTGGTTCATTTATTTTGTGGGCACTGTGAGACCTCATAGTAATGTTTGTGAGTACAGGTGCATGTCAACAGTAACTTAATACTGTAGGTATAGGTTGAATTGCCATGACAAGGACACTTTAAGTAAAAAGATATGTGAGAACTGTCCAACACTATTTACAAGAAAAGATACATCTATAGTTGGTTAGTTGGTCATACCACCTTTTGCTGAGGTGGTCAATAAGACTACTATATTGATTTAAGAGGGGAGCCATCAAATTTTAATCATCAAACGCCATATATTGCAATTTTTTATCATGTAAACACCTGACTACTATCGGAAAATAATTTTAAGTGTTTTTTGTTTTGCACAGGATGAATAATTCATCAGAGACGGTGACCGTACCGGTCCAGCCACTTAGTGAAGTGGTTCACAAAATCTTTGACCGGCCTCAGGAGCCGTTCCTGCAAACTCTTGCTGCACAGGTCATTGCAGGGATATTCGTATGGACGGCCCTGTTCATCACTTGCCAACAGGTGAGTGCCTACTGACTTTCTTTGTCTGTGGGCCTAGCATGTGCACTACGAAAATATTTTCGCGACGCTTTGCTCGTATAAGTGCAGTGTCTCAAATCTGTACAGTGTGAGTGTGAGCAGGACAGACATTGTAAGTTAAGTGTCGACAAATAGTCGCGGTGCGCATGCTAAACCTGCTGGTTATGTCCTAACCCAGAAGATTTCATCAGTCAGTTATAAGTTTCCCATTATTGGTATTGGTTTGGTGATGGGCTCTTTTCTCCGCATTTAGACTCTCATTTGGTCCATTAATATGCGTGAACATAGCATTGGTATGGCTAGTCAAGCCAACCAGCTCCCATTGCTGGGAATAGCCCTCCCAACGCCCAACCCCAAGTAACAAGGAGAGCATGGTCTACAAAATATTATTTTTAGTCCATTAATTTTCTCTCTGTTTGATATTAATTATACAATTACAAAAATACCCCTAATGCCGAATATGGTAGGTAGATAGGGCTCATCAGAAAGAAAATCAGCTGTTTCATACATTTTTATATTTTCGTTGTTAATTTTTGTATGAAACAGCTGATTATTTTTCGCGATTTCAGAGT
The DNA here is from genome assembly GCA_928269145.1 of Agriphila tristella. NCBI lineage: Eukaryota > Metazoa > Arthropoda > Insecta > Lepidoptera > Crambidae > Agriphila > Agriphila tristella. The sequence continues at coordinate 39,776,229 of OV743431.1, forward strand.
TGGTCCCATAGTAAAAGTTGTTCAGTTTGATGGTCCCTATCTACCACTTTCGGCATATTAGGGGTATTTTTGTAACACGTTGTATACTATTGCCTATAATAAATAACCAAAAATTTTGTTAAGTACCTATATTATATTATATTCCGTAATTCTCAGTTGTGCCATTTAAGCAGACTATTAGCAAAAATAAAACCTCGAAACTTAAAGGTTAACAAGTTTTATGTCCAACCACAAAACAGAGGTCCAACTTATCAATGCCATTATCATAGACTCTTTCATAGTTGCGTTCGTGCGTTTTGCGCGTCAGTAGACATTCACCGTCAAATTTATCATAAAGTAAACCATGAGAAAGAGGTCAGACAGTGTTCTTAATGATATTTGCTTTCGTTATTGGTCCCAGCGGCCACTACTGAATAATCCTGTACACTCAGACTGACAATAAGATAATGAGACTAAATTATTCGCAGAAAAAACAGTATTCTGTAATTCGTTCAAAAAATGATAATCTATACTTACCATAATGTAGGTATGTAAATTATCGGTAGTTCGTTTTCAATTTCAAACGATAAGCTCTAACCCGTATTTCCCGATTATGTACAAATTAATACTAATAGCGAATAGTATTACGATGATACACGATCGTATCGTAAAATGATAAAGGTAATTGATATGCATACACCCATGGGATACATAGGTACAAAATAATTTATTACCTTTGTGTGAGCAGTAATGGTGTATTTGTCACCGTTAATGTGCGGAAATCAGTTAGAGTGCACATTAACTAGGTAGTGAATCTATAGATTCACTGGTCGAATCAGTTAAAGTGGGAAAAATTGATTTATTTCGTACTTTAACTAGGTAATCTGCAGATTGCCCTAGGTTAAGTTTTACTTTCAATTAAATTTCCTGAAGCCTTGGCTATTTCATTCACTGTCTTCCGCACTTTAGCGGTGTAGCATCAGTTAATGTGCAGATTAGCTAGTTAAAGTGCGGAAATATGCTAATTTCGCACTTTAACTGACTCGATCAGTTAATCTGCAGATTCACTAGTTAATCTGCAGATTAACGGATTCCGTACTTTAACGGTAACATATTTAAGGCAAACGGAGACTTGGCCGCACCGCACCGCACGCGCCGCAGTCCTTATTTTTGATAGATGTTTTACGCTTTTCCTACTTGTGCTATACAATACAATACAAGTTTAGTAGAACATAACGTAGCTAATCTAAGCTAGCTGGGTACTATATTATTATTTCAAATACGCTAATATTCTCAAATGTATTAAAATTAATGCAGATTACTGTGCTAATCCGGTGTCGCCGCGGCTTTAGCGACAAGTTTTTCGGCGCAAGTTGGGTTTAATCTCCTGTATACTAAATAAAAATCAATGTATGTATGTATGTTTGTCCTTTATGTACTCCTAAACTATTGTGATGAAACAGTAGCAGCAGTGACCTTTAGGGACTATTAATGATGTTGACAAATGTTGATGATTTAGTATTCCACGGAACTGATATTGTAGGATATTATTAATTTGCCTACGATACGAAAAACAATGAGTGAAAGCTTTTTAGTAAGTAGTTAAAAGACAGAAGTCAAGGTCTTGTAGTTAGTATACTTATAGACAAGTTTGTAATGCGGAACCCAGCAGGCTCGTGTTTTTTTCTAGTGGTTTCACATTAGCTTATCGTGTAGAAAGTGCATCCGAGATTTTCTTTCCGTCACTTGATTCCAACATTTCCAACCAATATCGTTTAATAAGTGCATATTTGACGTAGGTAATCATGCAATTTTAGATATACTGTAACAAAGCTGTGAAATACTTTGCGTGATTTCACACTACTTAATTACTAACAAAGATAAGGTCATATCTGAATATTTCGCATGTTTCAATATAGGAACAAAAATGTATTTTCACAGAATAAATAATAGTACTCGCAAGAAGCTTATACCTCCCAGTACTCGTTGAGTATTTTCAGGACACTGTAATCATTGATGCTCAAACTAAAAGCTCATAATATGTAATCTTGAGCGTCCATCAAGATATCGGATGTCTCAAGAAACAAAAATAGCACTTGAACAGCCAAAGGATTTTCGAATAGCGAAAAATAGCGTAAAAAGGAAACAGTTAAATGTTCTAGAAACCAATATTATTTTCCACCATGTTGTTTAGGGTGCAATAACAAACAAGGTGTGTCTGGCAGTGGACGGATAAGGACGAGCGTGGCATAAATATCGTAAATTATTCCAGAATGATCCAATTCACGAACGCTGTGTAATCATATTTTATTGCCAATGTATAATATAAAGTAGTTAAGGTGTACCTACTCAACCTATTAAACTAACTAACGAATGAACAAGAAAAGATAAAAAGCAAATTTTTACATTAATAGCGTAGCAAGCAAACACCATTGACCATAGCGCATAGTGAGAAAGACCATCTTGGTTAATAATTATGTAAGAACACCAAATCCACATCTTATTCTTAAAAAATGCAAATAAAAAAAAATAGAGCTTGCACGTTTAAACGATGAATAAAAAGCTTGAAAATATCCATGAGATTAAATGAAAATTCAAAGAAAAGAGTTATTGTTTGAGAAAGTTTAGAAAACAAGTTCAAGGAAACAATGTTTTGGAAAATCTACTCATAAATTCGGGCTCTGGTAGGCGCGCCTCGCCCCATTTGTTTGCTATCAACGAAATTAGCTTAATTTCCATATAACAGAATGCGTAGGAACAAACGCTTGGATGGGTGGATAACGGGATTCAAGTAAAATTAGTAATTTCATAGTTCATTAACCAATATTCTTTGCATAAAATCCTGCTATAAGGAGACATCCATATTTAATTAATAAAATTATCCTTACTTTGTTTGTTTGTTACGCCTTCACGTCTTAACCACTGTACCGATCATCATGAAATTTGGCATACACGTTGCCAAGGATACAGAGAAGGACATAGGGTACCTTTCATCGCGAAAAAAAGTTTCAATCCCGAGAGGTAGCAAAAAACTTTCCACATAGACGAAGTCGCGGGCGGCCGCTAGTGATTTTATAATTTGATACTACATAGTCCAATTTTAGTACATATTATTAGTTCATTGACGAATTCATTAAAATTGTGACCGTGAAACCGTAGTCGTTAAGAAGTAAATGTTGTTTACTTATTTTAGAACGATTATTGTTAGGTTGTTGTAAAAAAAAACTATTGACCAAAAACACAAAATAAATAAGTAATTTAAGTAGTAGAGCTAGTGCTGACCTTCATCTAAATGCGAACCTTTTCTATGTTTGCGGGTAGCCTTAACGTCAGTTTGTAGGAGGGGAAAGTATGGATGTCGTCATAACGATGGACATATTTTTCTTGGAAGTTCGGTATTTCCAGAATATTCTCGCATCGATTGTGAGCATGTTGAAACAGTATTAATATCGTATTTCCAATGTAAACAAGTCTATTTTGGGTACGGACTAGGGCCCGTATCCCGTATTTATAAACTGCTCTCAACGTTGAGAGCTATCTTGAGCTCATACTTGAGATACTCTTCTATAGGAAGAGAGATATGATCTCAAGATAGCTCTTAACCTGTGTTATAACGTTGAGAGCGGTTTATAAATACGGGCCAGAGTCACAGAATAAATAGTACAAGTCAGAGTCCAGATAGACAAAAGCTTGTTTTGCCAACAAATTAGTTTGAATACACAATCTCGCCGTTATCAGCGGCCTACAAATGGCGTAAAATGAATGTGTTTCCTACTAAAAATGATATGGGACTGTCTGAGACATGAAAATTGCATATACTTAGGTAGGTATGTACCTACAAACATAAAGAGAAAGTTAAACTCATTCTTAAAAAGTCTTTATAAATCACCAAACTATTTATTAGAAGTTGGTTAACCTTCCAATATATCAAAATCAGTTTCTTTTTACTTTTGATAAAGGTTCTAGAGTTCTCATAAGTCTTTGTCTGTATTTTAATTGTGACATCCTATAGTATTTTCCACCAAACATTTGTTTTACCCTATGGTATTCTATTTTCCATGGTTCCTATTACTAGCGATTGTTTGTGTCATTTGAGGTTTTTCTTCCTCGTTGTCTCTCAGTTTTCTAGTTACACAGCTGTGCTGTGGCATTCGCCCGCTATCTTTCTCACAAATATGATTGTTACCAGCTGCTATCGGTTAACAATCGATTATTGAACGAATCGATTATTGAAAGTAAACGTCGTTAATTTCTCGCTGGTGTTTTTCTATTTTAGAATCAAGATTTCGTTTTATCTTCGTACACTTCTATAATGTTTATGCATTAGATAAAAATACCTAGATGAGAATGTGTAAAAGTACCTACATACCATAATTAGAAAATATTATGTGGTTTCCCGCGACGCGATTAGAATCTTGACATTCATTTTAGCATGTTACTAAACCCTTACTACTAACCTTACCCTACCTAAACCGCATGTTTTCCGAGATCTGAGCTAGCTAACCCGTCATTTAAGTTCATGGTGATTCTAGAGTTTCTGACTGATTGTCAGTTCCGGCTATCGATACTCGATTACCGAGCCCCATGACTAAACAAGTTGCTTTTTACCACAATCTCTACAGTTCCGCAATCAAACGAGCGAGACCCTCGTCCATCTCGCTTTCCATGTTGTTTGAAAGCGACAACAACCATCATTCAACTTCCTTTTCTATTCGATTCGATTATAAGGCTGGTTTGACTGATTCCGGAAATAGCACCAACATCCTGTTAAGTTTATAAATTTCTATGAAATTATCTGATAAGAAAATTAATTATCAGAAACTTCATGGAATCTGAGAAACTGGCCCTATCTATTGTGTTCATATCCGACTTTGTTGCCGTCGCCGCCTATTCATTATTGGAAACATTTTTATTTTTTATTTATTTATTTTATTTCCACTCTTACATCTATTTTTACAGGATTAACCCATTACAATAGAGTAACTAAATACATTATATAATTTATCAATATCAATTAACAAAATTAAAAAATCTTTAACACATTCAATATACCTACTATAATTAACATAACATATTATAACATAAATATATTTCATAAATAATAATAATATTATAATTTAGTTCATTATTAATTAATTTACAATCATTGCAATTACCTAATTAATTTTATAACAAATGGTAAACATAGCCGCTCTCGTGAACGTGAACATGTAAAAACGCCAGTTGCTTCAACTAAAAACTGTTGCCATTGCTCAACAGCCAGCGGCTAAAGGATTGACTTACTCATGAGGGAGAACTTTTGCCAATTTAAATCTGTTATTATAATGTACTGTCTGTAATAGTAAAATGTTTGAAACTTTGACTTTAATGTTTTAATCGGATTAGGTATTGAAATATCCATGGTTATTGTAAAGGCAGGAAAACCCATAGGCACATAACATTTGACCTCTGCTCATACAAGTGACTCACTTTAACTTAGTTCCTGTCCTATTGTAACGTAATTCATTGAAAGCGCTAGCAAATTAGCTAATTAGGAGCAATGAACGCATAGTTATAAAAAGTCCATTAAGTTTATTATCAACATCAAACGAAGAATTTAAGTAACAATTGTTTGTACAGAAAAAAGTTTCCTACTCCAACAACGTTCTTGAATATTAACATTATCCACTAGTCGAGTTATTATCTACGTGCAACAAAACAACTTGCCCAATTATTTGCTCACGTTACCATTATGTATTCTGTGACGTTACGTGAACTGAATGGACACTCATTATTTAGCAAATTATTTCAAAAGTAGTTATGTATTAGGTACTGTTTTGTAGAAAATACTTGTTCATTTCGCAAATAGGTAGAAAGAAAGTGTCTCTACTCTAATGGATTGTCTAGCAGTGAGCGTGGGCGTTGACTCAGCGCGCTAACCGTGAAATAATAACATAGGTAGAACATACGCCGAAGATAAGCAAAGTAGAATCATAAATGAATAAACTGTTTAGGACACTCACACCAGTCATTTAGTCCCAAAAAAACGAATGTCTATGAGCTATTTATTTTTGTAAATACCTGATGGTTTTTATCTTAAGAACACTATTGAACCAGGGGCGTAGCGTGCCTTGGCGGGGCCCCGTATAAAAATTTGTTTGGGGGCCCTTAAAAAATGTTTGCATATAATTAAAAGAAATATTTATTCATCATATTTATCTATCTGTCACTTTTCCAAAATTTTTACAAACAATCCAAATTAAATATACAACGTGTAAGCAAGCACACTGGTGTAAGAGAAAGGGGGTATCAACCCGAAAGGAGGTCAATGTACCCGTGAATCTGAACACCTTCCAACAGAAAAAAAATCAAATCGAAAAAAAAATGTTGGTCTCCCTCCATAGAAAATTTTAATGTGCCGCCAACATTTTCTATGGAAAGTAATTTTTTTTCTCTTGGTAGGTATTCAGTTTCACTAGTACATTGACCTCCTTATAAGGTTGCCTTGCCACCTATAGGAACGAAAAAGTGAGGATAAGGGCGAAAAATTATTTGGTCAATTTTCTGAATGTTTACTGGTAGTAAAACTACTGTAGAAACTGATAAATGAAGGACATATTGAATGAATGGCTGTTTGTAATTAAAATACTCAAAATAAATGGAAGCAAACGGGCGGCTCAGCAAAGTGTAAATAAATAAAAAACCGGCCAAGTGCGAGCCGGACTCGTACATGAAGGGTTCCGTACCAAAAAACGGCAAAAAACACGTTTGCTGTATGGGACCCCCCTTTAAATATTTATTTTATTCTGTTTTTAGTATTTGTTGTTATAGCGGCAACAGAAATACATCATCTGTGAAAATTTCAACTGTCTAGCTATCACGGTTCATGAGATATAGCCTGGTGACAGACAGACAGACAGACGAACAGCGGAGTCTTAGTAATAGGGTCCCGTTTTTACCCTTTGGGTACGGAACCCTAAAAAATGAGAACTTATTTAATGTTTTATTTTTATTTTGACTATTTCCATGCATATTATGTATTACTACGGGCCTCTCATTAATTTCGCGTCATTTTTAGGGTTCCGTACCCAAAGGGTAAAAACGGGACCCTATTACTAAGACTCCGCTGTCCGTCTGTCTGTCTGTCTGTCACCAGGCTGTATCTCATGAACCGTGATAGCTAGACAGTTGAAATTTTTACAGATGATGTATTTCTGTTGCCGCTATAACAACAAATACTAAACTAAACACAGAATAAAATAAATATTTAAGGGGGGATCCCATACTACAAACGTGACTTTTATTTGCCGTTTTTTTGGTACGGAACCCTTCGTGCGCGAGTCCGACTCGCACTTGGCCGGTTTTTATATTCACTTACGAATTCCGAACAAGATATGTCTTTTGCAATTCTGCTTTCATTTAATCAGCAGAGCAACGATTTCTAACATATGGGAAAATACTCGCTCAACATAAGAATTTGAAGGGATACAACGCAAAATAAGGCATTTAACTTGTTGTCCTTTAATCTTTTCGGAATCGGAACAAAGCTGATGGATCGTCGCGGTCGGGACGCGGGACAATATGACCGAAATCTGGACTGTCCCGGCAAAATCGGGACGGGTGGTAACCCTGCCTCCTTGCGGGTTGCTACCCCATTTCTGTTACACGTTGTATACTCTCCTTGCCCATTTTTCGGCCAACTGGTTTATGCGCACGCTTTACGCGGGAAAAAAATAGTTTTTTTTTACTTTTTCCATTTAAAAAAAAGTTTTTATTAATTTTTGATTACGCACGTTGGGGGCCCCCGTCACCCGGGGGCCCCGTATAATTGATACGGCTGATACGGCGGTAGCTACGCCCCTGTATTGAACACTGGGTACTTATTATGTTACGTAGAAGCATTTTGTGACTATTTTGTCGTTTTCCATCTTGTATTACAATGGTAATTTTCCTCATTATTGTACGCATCATGTACGCAGAGGGCGTGGGTCTTTCTGATCCATCGAAATGTTATTTATGAATAAACAGTTAATTAATTAATACTTTTCAATATTCTAGACTTCCACCGATCCTGTGACAAGCTCACTAATACTGCCAGTATTATACTGGCATTATTAAACCGACTTTGGGGACTCGAATTTAATTCAAGGATGAGACAATATAATATAGGAGCCTATCTGGCTTGGTTGTGTTTATTTCCTTATTTTTCTGGTTTCTTTATAACAACTGTTTATGTGGTATAAATATTGTAACCTTTTAACTCAAATTCAATTACTCATAACATATAATATACCTACCACGATATTCAGAAAGTTGATTCTTCGTATTACCATAAGAATAAAGTTTTATTTATTCTTATGGTACCTATTACACTGGACCGCTTTTATAAAAAATCCAATCTTAATAAAAGTTACGTTAACGCTGATCATCCTAATGAAATGATGTCATCGATGCGCAAGGACGTAATTTGGCCGGAAGACTTGTACTATTATGTATTCTGTGCCGGAAGGCGGATTTTTATTCGTAAACCTACTTTCTAATTGTATAATATTTTCCTCTACAGAAAACTCAAATATACACCGTCAATCTGTGTATCAGAGAAGCTATATTTAACCGTTGACCCGATAATTCTAAAATCTGACTCAAATTTTTACAGAATAATATATCTGCTAAGCGATTGGATCATGACAATTTTCTTGTTCTGTGATGGCACATTGACAACAGCTATTTTTTATACTCTGATTTGCTTTACTTAACATTATTTACTTTAATTTGTTAAGAATACTTTTGTGACTAATGTCACAGAATATATAATATGACACTAATGTTGTGATTTTTTGTTGTGTATTGCTGTTGGTATGCTTATCAATTAGCCGTGTAGAGTCCGGCAGATTAGAATAGCATAAACCCATGAACGACGACTAAAGACATAAAGGTATACGTATAACTAATATCCCCTTGAACCAGCATCAACATTCTTCAACGAAAGAGGCCTAGATGTGCTGCAGCGGATTATATTTGGCCGTCAGGATGATGCATTTTCAATAAATAAATGTTTTAATTCCATTGCAGATCTACCAACACCTGCGTTGGTACACGAACCCGTCGGAGCAGCGCTGGATCGTGCGCATTCTGTTCATCGTGCCCATCTACGGCTGCTACAGCTGGATCTCGCTGCTGTTCTTCAACAACGATTCCTACTATGTGTACTTCTTCACCGTCAGGGATTGTTATGAAGGTAACATCACTTCCTAAGATTACTTTTCGTATTAATGATTTGAGCTTAGTTATTTTACCATTTGCGTAGATCAATCTATCCATCGTTTCTAAATAAGTTCAGACTAAGGTTACCTCTTTACAAATTAACAATAAAGCAAGCTTAATAAGTTTTCAAGATTGAAGATTCATCATGAAAAGTGTTACACTCGTACTCACCAAAAAAGTTCTTGATAAGGTTATCTTTTTAGTTGTTTTTTTTTGTTTCTGATAACATCCCGTTTGCATATTGACGAAGAATGTTCTAACTTATCCAATTTGTTGCAGCATTCGTGATCTACAGCTTCTTGTCCCTATGCTACGAGTACCTGGGCGGCGAGGGCAACATAATGTCGGAGTTGCGCGGGCGGCCGGTGCGGGCCTCCTGCATGAACGGCACCTGCTGCCTCTCCGGCGCTACTTACACCATCGGGTTCCTGCGCTTCTGCAAGCAAGCCACGCTGCAGTTCTGCCTCGTCAAGCCGCTGTGCGCGTTCATCATCATATTCCTGCAGGTAAAGAAATTTTGGAACAGCCTGTTTGCGTATTTTGGTCTGTAACTGTTATGACACATACATCATGTACTTTCGAAAATTTGGTCATCGAAACTAAAAAAACTACATATACAGTACGAGGCATATATCTTGAATTTTTTTCGACATAGTGGGGATACATGTACTCTTGTGAGCAACCAATAGCGCGCGCCCCTCTCCCGCCGCCCGCGCCCCTCACCGCTACGCATGCCTAAAATACGCGTTCCGCGCAATCCCCACCCGATTTCAAGATATATGCCTCGTACTGTACATATATCCATCTCATCGTTGCTTTAGAACCTAGGCACATAATTGGCCTCGACACCATTATTCGCCTCTTGTGCATGAACGCCACCTGCTGCCGCTCTGGCGCTACTTATACAATCGGGTTCCTGCGCTTTTGCTAGCAAGTCACGCTGCAGGTCTGCCTTTATTATGTCCCTGCTGGTAAAAAGATCCTAAAGGAAAAATTATAGTACTTTCATAAGTGACAATCTCTTCGGGACTTCTTCCGTCCTCCATGAGGACCAAATATTGGCTTTCTCTAACTCCTTTTGTGAATATTATAACATTTGTAGAAATCCGCAACTGTTAAAGAACTGGTTGGGTATTTTACGCCGTAACCCAATAATGCTACATTGGTGCTGTTGACAGATATACGTACAATAGGGAATATGCATAAGTCACCGATTTTCATAAAATTGAGCTTGATCGCTGCGGACACTTGTAAAAAAATAATGGAACGGAAAGAAAAATAAAAAAAATGAATTATTTTAGTTTTGTCACACGATGAAATCAGGGAAAAATAACGATTTTTTTTTTTCATTTTCGGATATAATGCACTTAACAGTCAGATAGAATATCCAATAAGAAATAATATTTTGTATGACACATATGTACTAAAACGCAAAATTTAAGGAGATCATTGAATATTCTTGGCTAACTCCATATTAAACGCGCTGAAACACACCTGAAACGTGATAAGTGACGTCACATATTTGTATAGAGCGTTTTCAGCGGGAGCTGATGCGTGCTAACTTCAAGTAACTATATTACGAGAAAAAAACGCAAGGGAAAAGTTGCAATTACAGTTGATTTTCTCAAGCATTATATTATTGATTTTGATTAAAATAAAATTTGATGCATATTCCCTATTGTATCTTCTGGGAAACCGTGACGTGACCGTGACGAAAGAAAACCAGTTTCGAGGCTGTTAAGTCATAGCGGACAGTAGCTACTCACTCTCTATGTTTGATAAACGAAACGTGATGATACTTGCTTTGGAATATTTCATCATTACCAACAAAATTTATATCATTGATTGAGAAACTAATCATATCTAATCGTTAATGTTAGTCATACAATATGGTTCACAAACTTCAACTTTATCATATTATCATGATTGGTCATCATAATAATGCCGATGATAGTTCTGGTGGACAGTTCCATATTAATGACAGTATTACTGCTTAACTAATTTACATATTTTAATAGCTAAGTTCAATAAATAAAACCGGCCAAGTGCGAGTCGGACTCGCGCACGAAGGGTTCCGTACCAAAAAACGGCAAAAAAATCACGTTTGTTGTATGGGAGCCCCCCGTAAATATTTATTTTATTCTGTTTTTTGTTGTTTTAGCGGCAACAGAAATACATCATCTGTGAAAATTTCAACTGTCTAGCTATAACGGTTCATGAGATACAGCCTGGTGACAGACAGACAGACAGACGGACAGCGGAGTCTTAGTAATAGGGTCCCGTTTTTACCCTTTGGGTACGGAACCCTAAAAATGAAACTAAATATTTGAGAATGTTAATCGTCTAACATTTAAATTGAAATTAAATTTCAATTTAAACTACCTTAGTAACTATGTTTATGTAGTAATCTGTGATATTGCAACGATACTTTCTTAGGTGTGTTATGAATACATAGTAATATCACAGTCTAGACTATCTAGAAGCGTAATATTCTTTGATCAACGCCTATCATTAAACACTTGTATGACGTCATACTCCACAAAATTTGTGCAGTAAAATGAACGTGTATTGAATAACACCTGTTAATATTTACTAAGACGTCATCAGCAATAATAGTTTTTACATTTAACTTTCAGATTTATAGCAATTTCGGATTGAAAAGACTTATTTATCACTGCAATTCTGAAATTTCGGTTAAAATTATAACTGATGAGCACACTTATCTAGTTCCAAACTAGAACAGTGCAATTACTCAATGTCATTTATTGCGATGATAGAATTAGTTTAACGATTGTTGAGTGACCCTATTGCGAAAGATGGTCATGATCATGAATTAATTAATCATGCCAAGGACAAGCATTTGAGTGATAAATTATAATATACTAATGTAGTGATTTTTGTACTTCTGCATTAGGTAAAATCCTTTGTTTATTAGTATAAACTTAGATAATAATTATAGCCTCTCAAATTTATCAATAATAACAAGTTATTAAATTTTAGATTTTTTATATTAGGATGAATAAATACTAGAAAAAATCGACTCACCCACATTCAAACGATTATAAGGTAACGAGTTTACGTGAAACGTAGGTAAAAAATAAATAAATAAAAAAAATATTAATAAAAACACGACTGCCCTGCCAAAACGAACTAAAAAGTTAAACAACAAGTGTCATTGCAGTCGGGGGACCTTATCATGGAACAATTTTTTATCAAAGAGGTCCCCCGACTGCAATGACACTTGTTGTTTAACTTTTTAGTTCGTTGTGGCAGGGCAGTCGTGTTTTTAATATTTTTTTAATTAATTTATTTTTATTTCACACATTTTAGTGACATATTATATAGTTTTGGAATGTGCTTATCAAGACCTTTCATTTTGAAAATGGCGACGTACAGTCGCCATATTGATTTTTTCTAAAAAAAAATATAGCCAGTGTCACTCGGGATGTTGTAAGGATTCTAACGATACCCCATTTATCCAAATCAGTTCAGGCATTTAGAAGTTATGGTGGAATAAAGAAACTCACATACCCACAAACATACATGAACCCTGAACACATAACACTCTTTTTGCTTTGGGCAGTCGTGTAAAAATAAGGAAAATGCCGGGCTTGCGAATGAAATAATTGGTTATTTTTATCAACAATAAGCTAATTAAAATTTAAGGTATGAAATAATAATTGTGCAGGCCCCGATAACAAATAATCATGTTAAATTACCAAACAACTGGGAAGTTTCATAATTTTACATGAATATTATTGAATTTCTATTGTTGATGCATTCGGAATTTTATGAATTATTTATAAAGCGCAATTATGTTGGCGGATTTGTTTTCACACTCATATCGAACGCGACCTATCCGAGGAAATACCTCCTTACATTCAAGTTATATTTCTTGCAAGTGATTATGTTATTTTACCATTGAAAATGGTTATCAGATGCAAATCGCCTGAGACGTATTTTTGACCATATCTCCGAGGATTTTGAGAGGATCGAGGTGGAACTAATACTAAAAGTTGAGGAATTTATCGAGACACATGTGAACTTTTGAATTCTGAAAATCTACTGGTAACTTTTTTGAAATTTTGCAAAATTTCTAAAATTCTGGATTTTTTGGGGGGTGTTTGTTTACTAAATTGTAAATATTTCGGAAAAAAAACTGACTTAAGAAAAAATGAAAAAAAGGGTCCTAGGGTATTAGTTTAGCTACCAAATGGCGAAATAATTTTGAAATCGGTAAATAATTGTGACCTGTAGGTGGTCCCTTTAGATTTGGAAATAAATAGCTACTACCTAGGTAATTTTAAAAATATAATAGGATTTTGCATTTGATTTGATTTTTTTGTCGTAAATTTTTGTATTCATTTTCAATGCTCCGATTCTTGCGGGGACTGCAAAATCTGTGAATTTTGCAAAATTTCAAAAAAGTTACCAGTAGATTATCAAAATTCAAAAAAATTTTGAAAATCTACTGGTAACTTTTTTGACATTTTGCAAAATTCCTAAAATTCTGGATTTTTTGGGGGGTGTTTGTTTACTAAATTGTAAATATTTTGGAAAAAAAACTGACTTAAGAAAAAATGAAAAAAAGGGTCCTAGGGTATTAGTTTAGCTACCAAATGGCGAAATAATTTTGAAATCGGTAAATAATTGTGACCTGTAGGTGGTCCCTTTAGATTTGGAATTCTAGAAAAACGGGTGTTTTCATACATAAAAAGTTATGTAGCTTCTATGATTATTGATCGATTGTCATGGTAATAGTGTTAAAAGATGCAGAAGCAGACGAGAAGTGCATTCGTTGGAATTTTTAAAATCAGTTTATAATATTTCGGCTGCGTCGAGGCAGTCAGCGGGCGCTTTTGTGACACGAGGCGGAGCCGAGTGTCACAACCGTAAAAATAAATAGCTACTACCTAGGTAATTTTAAAAATATAATAGGATTTTGCATTTGATTTGATTTTTTTGCCGTAAATTTTTGTATTCATTTTCAATGCTCCGATTCTTGCGGGGACTGCAAAATCTGTGAATTTTTTATGGTGTCTAGGGTTGCTAGGGCTCATCGGTATACTAAGTACGGTGTTGGTAATATCACTGGCTACGCACGGTGGTGGCCGCTCAATGTAATCTATGTGTTATTTCATTCCTGTAATACAAACCTAAATCCTAATCCTATATTTATTTTTGATAATGCATATTTGATTGGAAGATCCCAGTGTTACATCATACAAAATATCTTATTTGAACTTTAGAATTAAAATAACACAGACACAATTAAAATAACAAGAGCACTATTTTTCTGCCGGTTTTTTTCGGTATAGGGTTTGCATTTAGTTGATATTCATGAATGTAAAATCAAGCCCTTCTTACACAGAGATACTGAAAAAAGACGGAACTGTGACTCAACTAGTGTACAGTAATAACTAAAGACCGGATTTTACGCAAATGTAAAAGCACATTTACAAGCGGAAAATATGCCAAGTGGATCGACTGAGGATATAATAAAACAATGTCGTCTACATAGACGACTTTGTTTTATTATATTATCATCATTATCATAGCTCTTTCTGTTAACTCCTTTCGTAAATACTACTTTTTTTTGCTATCCCTCGGGAACAGTACCTACTTTTTTCTGGATGAAAGGACCGTATGTTCTTCTCTGTACCCCTGAGAACGTGTATGCAAAATTTCATGATGATCGGTTGACTAGTTAAGAGACGTGAAGGCGTAACAAACAAACAAACTGACTTTCGCATTTATAATATTAGTAAAAATAAGGACTTAGGATAGGAATAAGAGTAGTAACTAGTTCGGTTTGAGTTGCTTCGTATGAGAAGGGTCTAAGCGTGCCCGCAGACTACAGACTTTCTATCGGCCGATAGTTGGCCCGTTAGTTGGTTGTGTATGAAGAATCGGCCGATACCAAATCGTTGTAGTGTGTGCATACTTCTTCATACTGATTCCAACTATCGGCTGACAGTTTAGTCTGTAGTTAGCGGGGACTCTTCTTCTTCTTATGGTGCCTCTCCAACTAGTTTGCGGGGACTCTAAGTGTTGCTATATTAAAATGATTGTTATTTCCAGTCGGCAGGCCACTACCACGACGGCGACTGGAGCCCGGACGGCGGGTACCTCTACATAACGATCGTGTACAACTTCTCCGTCTCGCTCGCACTCTACAGCCTGTTCCTGTTCCTGGGCGCCACCAGGGAGATGCTCAAGCCGTTCGACCCCGTACTCAAGTTCTTCACCGTCAAGTCGGTCATCTTTCTCTCCTTCTGGCAAGGTTCGTATTGTATGGTAATAATATTATACTAGCGACCGCCTGCGACGTCGTCTGCTTAGATTCTTTATGTCTTGTCTAGATAGAGTGTTGCACTTTTGATATACTAAATAGGGCAACTTTTTTAGGTTGCTGTGCTTTTTTAGCATCATCGCGTCCAAAGAGACACAATACTTCAATGTGTGCGTGTTTTGGTCACCCAACTGTCAGGGGATATTTTTATCGATGCGTTCGTAGCTTCGTTGTCTATTTAGCTAGTGTTGTAAAAAAACAGTATTTTTTCTTATGTGAAAAAAAAGTGAAAGAAAACGTGTTTTTTTCTGTAGCTTGTTTTTTTCAAGAGTACAGAAACCAAATTTTTTAAGGAAGTTTCCCTCAAAGATTAATACTTATCAGTTCATATATTATAGTTTTCTGTTCATTTTTGAACCTACATTACTTTTTTGATTGAATAGTATCAAGTTTTCAACGGTTACGGTAAAATCTTCATTCGATTTATGATTTTTGAAGTACATAAGAACTTAGTTAGAATGAAGAACAGTGTCTCTAAATTAGGGAGTTTCTCCATTGTGAGAAAAAATTTAATTGTTAAGGAAAACAGAAAATCTGTTCTTCATACAAAAGGTAACATTTTTGGGGAAAAAAACGTTAGGGATTTTTTTTAATATTCTCTTCATAAAAATATATAATTTTAGGGAAAAATAAAATGTTATCTGACAGACACTGATGAAGAATAAAAATCTAATATAATTATTGATTTGATTAAATAAAACATTTATTTTCCAAAGATTTTATTTTTGAAAAAACTAATTTAGAATAAAACAATGGTGCTATATTTTTTTTCCTTTTTTTTCAACATTGTGAAAGAAAAAACATTTATTTTTTATTTTACATCACTAATTTAGACAAATAAATAATCAATGATTATCCTACTTCCTACTAATCCTACTAATAATAATATTATAAATGTGAAAGTTTGTGGGTTTGGATGTTTAGATGTTTGGATGTTTGTGCCTCAATCACGCAAAAACTACTGAACAGATTTGGTTGAAATTTGGCACACAGATAGAAGATAGCCTGGATTAAAACATAGGATACTTTTTATCCCGATATTCCCACGGGAACGGGAACCACGCGGGTGAAACCGCGGGCGGCCGCTAGTATTATAAATGTGAAAGTTTGTGGGTTTGGATGTTTGTTCCTCAATCACGCAAAAACTACTGAACGGATTTGGTTGAAATTTGGCACACAGATAGTAGATAGCCTGGATTAAAACAAAGGATACATTTTATCCCGATGTTCCCACGGGAACGGGAACCACGCGGGTGAAATCGCGGGCGGCCGCTAGTCTGTTATAAAAGACAATAATTAAAGCTGAGTGAACCATGATAATTCCTTTGACAGGCGTCGGCCTAGCCATTCTGGAGAAGGCCGAAGTGATATCCCCGATCCTGGACGGGTCGGGCATCCCCACCACCGCGGGAACAGTCTCTGCGGGCTACCAGAACTTCCTGATCTGCATCGAGATGCTGGCGGCCGCCATCGCGCTGCGCTACGCCTTCCCCGCGCACGTGTACGCGCGCTCGCACTCCGACCCGCACCGCTCCGTCACCATGCAGTCCATCTCTAGCAGCCTCAAGGTATGATGAAACTTACGACATACAAAGTGTATTTGTAACCACTCCAAATTTTAAGGATGTGTTCAGTCCATGAAACTGAAATACTTTCTCTATGAAACATGTGTCGAAATACGCCAAAAAATTTTGGTCATCACATACTAAACTGATCACGTGATCTCTTTGATTTTTGTCATCATTTTTGTCATGTCATGTCACTAAAACTTCTGTGCGGGTCCGGCTCGAAAGACCAAACTGTCCGTGTCGTGTCCGATTTACCTCAGTGTCTCAAAAGGAAAGTCTATGACCAGTGTGTATTGCCAGTGATGACTTACGGCAGTGAAACGTGGTCGCTAAATATGGGTCTGACAAGGAGGCTCAAGGTCAATGTGAGATTCAACGTCACAATGTCAACGTCAATACATGATCACAAAGACCTACGACATGAAAAACGGAAAAGCGTATGCAAACTAATCAAATTGCTATCTATTCCAGGAGACAATGAACCCCAAGGACATAATGACGGACGCGTTCCACAACTTCCACCCGCAGTACCAGCAGTACACGCAGTACAGCTCGGGTGAGTCCACACTTTGCCACTTAACAGCTAACATTTATACACAGCATTATAAATATTCAAATACGTAGGTTGAAATATTTCCACATAATTGACTAATGGCCGAATACTCAAACGCTAATTAACTTTGAGGGGCTCTCAAACGTCGTCCTGTCGCATTAAATGTCAAAGATATGACAAAGACAGCATGCTGTTTGAGAGCTGCTCAAAGTTACGTAGCGTTTGAGTATTCGGCCATAAGGCCCGTATTTATAAACCGCACTCAACGTTGAGAGCTACTTTGAATTGCTGTTATTATGAGAAAAGCATCTCAAGTATGATCTCAAGATAGCTCTATATTGAGAGCAGTTTATAAATACGGCCCCAAGAGACTGAGAGATTTTATCCTTTTGGAGCCTATTATCTATTCGTGTTATTTATGAGTAATTATCGAGCGTTCATGCGCATTTCGTCCACTTCGTATTTGGTCCATTTCGCGGAACGTCCATTTCGCATTTGGTCCATTTCGCGGAACGTCCATTTCACACTTAAAATAATAGGTATTTATCTATAAATACCTATTATTTTGTTTGCATTTTTTGCCGAGTTAACAAAATTAGTTAGTTAGTGAAGACCTAATAACATTTTGCAAATGGCTCAAGTTACAATGGAAATTGTTGTTGCCAACTTAAGGAAGACAAGTTTTACGTTAAAAGAATATTTTAGTGCTTGTGTATAAATGTTATCTCTATATTTATGTTCGCATTTGCGCATGATTCTGGCCGCCTGCTCTAATTTGTTTGCATATTTTGTGGGATTTGACATTTTTAGTAAAGGATTGTTAAAAAAGTGACTTTACATTAATTAGGGAATTTTGTTTGAATGCTAATTAATGAATTTTGTTTACGATTCTTTGATTTGCCTGCATATTAATTATAATAAAAAAAGAAATAGTAATGCATGTTAAAAAATATATAATAGTCACTCCTACAGATAACAAAGACATTATTTTAATTAAGTCTCCCTCTCTCATACATACATTTTTAGATTTTTTTTATTTTACATTTTTCAGTTTCATTTTTTACATTTGTCATTTCATTTACATGAAAGTAGGCTAGGACCGTCTTATTATTTTATTTTATTTTCTTTCAGATGTCACTTCTCATCTGCCTTATGAGAAACTATAAGCTCTGCCATAGCTGTGCTCTGCATGACTGCATTGATGTCTGTGCGTTTATTTAAAAAACAAAACATCAAATATTCCCTACGATCCGAGCATGAAAACATAACTAATAAACACATAGCGATACTACCATTTATAATAAGTGGGAATAATAAAAAACTAAAAATAAATAATAATAAAGTTTGTTAAAATTAAAATGACGTTTGTACATTGTTTCAGTAGTTGTATTGTAAACACAAAAGGGAAAGAATTTACTCATAAATGCATTAGAATACCGGATTAAAAATTTAAGTACTTACATATACCGGAATCTGACATTTTTCATTCCTATGCAATTATCACCGGACTTAGCTCGATAGCTAAATTTATTCAAAAGTTATTAAAAACCATACAAGTATCATTCTTTAACTGATGAGTTCTTTCAAGCCATTTGTATTTATTATACACAATAATACACAACCAATACAAACAACTTATCTATTATTCCTTCAAAGGTTTATTGTAGAAGTAAAGATTTTTTTTAATTTCTTCAAATAAGTAATAAGTTTGATTTTACTCCAGATCGTGCCTTGTAAAGCGGTATTCTATCGCTTTTTTTTTAATAAGTTCGGTGCTCTGCTGTGGCACCGTTGTAGCTTAGGAAGTTTTTTTCTATTTTTTTTGTAATTTATTATTTTTACAGGTACTTGACTAGTCCGAATTTATAAGGAATATTAAATTAACCCAAATTAAAACTATTAAAGTAAGCAAACGAATGAAATTAGCACCAAATAGGAAATCATGAGTCGCAATTTTGTATGGAGAAAGCAAAAAATCCAATACTTTCGTTGCACATAAAACATTTTCCAAAATATTACCTAATTAATTAATAATTATACTGTAGAGTCTACAACATAATTATAAATTAATTCTACAGTGTAGACCAACAGGGTAAAAAATGGGATAGTCACTATAAAAATATTGGGTAAAAAAAAACTTAGCTAAGTCAAAATCATTACACTAATGGTTCAAACTAATACTTCGGACTATTCATTGCCATGTAATTTGTATTATTTACTTAATGCTTAGAAGCAGTAGGTTGAATTTCGTGTATAGAAATTACTTACCCCAGATTAATACAGACAATCATGAATCTTATGTCAAAATTATTAAGATGCAAAACTGCAATAAACTTGTTATTGGATGGAAATTTCTATACATACGCAACCTTCCCAAGTTAATGGTTTCATGCCTGCCTGCTGAGTGTAGAATAAACCTTTAGTTACTTATGTTAAAGTTTAATTTTCTGTGATTTTATTGTTTCTTTTTTTTTGTATATTTTTTATGTTACATTTCTTTTAAGATAGTGGATAAAATCTTTTTTTATATTCGAAGCTAACATATTTTTCGTATTTAGGCGGTTTTAGACGTGCGCATGAGGTCATATCGTTTAGTTAGTCAGTGCAAATAATAGTCTTTAACGTTCGGGAAAAAGGCGTTTAAAAAAATCTGACGACGATTGAATCTGGTCCACCTTGAGGGTTAACCTGTATTAGCCCGCCTGGCACCACGTTTTCCATCTCTTTCTGCTAGTTACGAAGAAAAATCGGTATTCTCGAAAAGCGAAAATACCGATTTTTCAGAATACAGAAACTTCGTAGTTTCTGTGTGATGAAAAGAGATAGAGCTATGGAAAAAGTGCCGGGTCAGTGGAGCTTATTCCTTATAAAATTTTATTTAAAAAAACTAATAAAGCTTTGCTCGATTGTTGATACCTAATAAATAAAACTAATACTAGAGTCCCCGCAAACTACAGACCAAACTGTCGGCCGATAGTTGGAATTAGTATGAAGAAGTGTGCAAGTGCGCACACTACTATCCCCGTCAATTGGTAATGCGCTGGAACCTTGTCAAATTAACATACACATCAACGTCATCCGCAACTAAAAATGACAAGAAAACAGTAAAATTCTAATAGGTAATATAATATATTAATTATTGAATTCTTATTTTCAATAAGAAAGGGTCTAGGTATATGAAGAAAATACTATTGTTTTTCGTTTTTGAGGTTAAAATCATGGCCGCCAGGCGCATTACCAATTGACGCGGATAGTACAACGATTTGGTATCGGCCGATTCTTCATGCAAAACCAACTATCGGGCCAACTATCGGCCGATAGAAAGTCTGTTGTCTGCAGGCACGCTAAATGCTTTTCTGCAAATCTTTAAAAATACCTATCTTTATCAAGTTACATTGAATAGAAAAAAGGAAATGTGAATTATTTGCGCCCTTTGATAAGTTCTTTATAATGTTAGTATAACTTTATGCCCATGTCTAAAGCCGCTCTTAAAAAAATACATAATACTTTTTTTACTGTCGATGGAGGGCATTTGCCAAGTTGTCGTTTGATTAAACAAAATCTGTTTGCAACACTGACCTGATATTTTTTGTGAAATATATGGAGGTCAATGTTTGCAAGCAAAGCAAGCATGAATTTATTGCCAAACCAAAGAATGGCATTTGAAAGATTTTAATCCAATAAATAATGAAAAATTACGCTTTGTAACTACGCTCTACTAGCTTCAAGTTAACTAATTCACTTAAAACAACCTGTTTATGGCCAAATAATATAAATGTCTTTTTTTAACTTTAATATAGATTACTTATAATAATTTGTTTAAGAAATAATTTTAACGCCACCTACTTTAGCTAAATATTTTGTTTATTAGTTTTGGATAAGTTATAAAATATCAAATCAAAACTGGAAACAGTTTTTACACGTGTACTTGGCCTCTCACTGATAACAATAAAGAATTTACTGATGTAAATAAGCATATTTTTATTTTAACTATCTTGAGCACGGCATCTCTTTTTTTTACGAATTTCAACTTTATTTCAACCACATTAATTAGGTTTCATATTTAAACCCTGACGCAGCGCAAAGAGGGGTGTTATAAATTTGAAGCCTATGTATGTGTCTGTCTGTGATTAAGCGATTTCAATTATGTTTTTTCTAAATTGAAAGCTAAATTAATCGAGATGGTCTTTAGCCATGTTTGAAGGAAATCCATCCAGCCATTTATGGAGATGGTCAACAGCCTACCGAAACGGTGAAATATACAGAGGTGGTGCTTTGACTAAAATAATGTACACCCTTGGCTAATTTAGGTAGAAATAAAATAAAATGGCGGCAAAAAAATGGTCGCCAAAAATTAAGTTTAAAAACCTTCAAATAAACCTTAAATTAAAGAATAATAAAAAAATAGGGTTCTTTTGAGCAAAACCCAGATATCATTGCCTGAATGGAATAATAAAAGTCCAAGGAACCAGTAATGGTAAGTACGTAGAAATATATAAATGCATAATTTATTGGAATGAAAGCTTTTTATATTTTCGTTGCTGGCATGCTTCTCATCTTCATACATTTTCATCAAAAGCACGGAAAAATCTTAGTTTTCGCTCAATTAATCCACTGCAGTCAAATTTCGACCTTAAAATTAATTTTATGACTGACAACACTATTAAGTAAAGTGGATAACATTTTATGACTGAAAACACTCAAAACATGTTTGGCTATGATATGAATCCGATCTCGACAGCAAGCAGCGTTCCAAATTGAACCGTAATGTTATGATTAAAAGGCTCAATTTGAAGTGAGTGGAGAAGTGTATAGGCTATTCGGTCGCGACACTTCTCCGTATATCAATCATATCATAACATTACGGTTCAATTTGGAGCGCACTGCTGCTTGCTGCCGAGATCGGAATCATACCTTTAGTGTTGCCAATCGTGAAATAAGATGAAAGTGTTATATAAGTACCTACCTATACATATAGGTACAAAATTGGTTGGACACTTTTAATGAAATGCACCAATGGCACCAATATACAATGAGATATAACACAATTTAACAACATCTTTCACTTACAATTACAATAACATGTTTGTATAACACGGCATTACACAAACGTGCAACGCTATACAGAGAAATTCATAACTAGATTAATGAAAATCTAGATGTAACTGTACTAACAAGGAGCATGCGAGTGTAATGTTATTTAACACGTCTAATTTAGTTATTTTACACACAATGCTCTTGTTTAATCTTAGGCCTCCCCCCAGCATAAGCATCGAAACAAAATACACCGTTAATTTTTAAGTATACCTAAAAATGAAATGGTGATTTCAGACCACGTGAATGAACAACTTTTACTTTTCGTTTCGATGGTCATGCTAGGGGGCTGGGGTTCTATTCACTGACCGTCAGCGCCGATGGATCAGTGTGTTTGATACTATGAAGCGTCTGTATTAAGACGCGGTACATAGTAGCATATTCGTGGTATCTATCAGCGCTGATGCGTGCGAAGAGAACGAGCTTACTTACTGTAGATGCCACTGGAGCTCGACCAGGGGCCCTATTTTTGAATCCTTCGGCTGGCGTCGAGCGCTTGGTTTCTACTGATTTTCGTTCGACATTTGACTTTCCATATTTTTGAATCGCTCGACCGCAACGAGTGCCCCTACCCACTCGTTTACAGTCGAGCGATACGGCACGGCGAGTGATATTCTTTTAAAAGCAAAGATTTTTGTTTAACAGCCAATAGAAACATGGATATTACGTTCCGTTTTTGTTGTGGTTGTTACCAGTTTTCTCTAAATTCTGTATGGAACGGATAAAATTCAACATTTCGTACTTTGTTGGCTGTACGGAAACGAACGATTTAAAAATACGGAAAATCAGCGTCATGCGACTTGGAAGACGAATGTGACTTAAGTCGCATGCGACAAAACTATGTCATACGAGCGATTCAAAAATAGAGCCCGGATCGATCGGAGCCGGTTACGGATTGATATTGGTGTAAAGGTGTATCAAGTTCTGGTCTGGGGTTCTACCCGCTCAAGTGACTATATTGATATGAAGTTCATGTAAATGTTGACACTTTTTGTTGATTTGTTTGTTTTTTTTGCAACAAATCTGGGGGTCAAGTCTGCTAATGTTTTCGTCAAAATAGTAGTTCAATGGTGTTCTAATGGTAATGCTTTTTGACACAGCTCTTGTTTCTTAAACCCAAATCAAGACACAATATTTTTCCGTTTTGGGTTTAAGAAACACAATGTGTTTCAGTTTTGGGTTTAAGAAACAAGAACTGTGTCAAAAAGCATTACCATTCAAACACCATTGAACTACGATTTTGACGAAAACATTAGCAGACTTGACCCCCAGGTCTCGTGATTACGGACGTCGTTAAAAAAAACGAAAAAATCGGGACTTTAAATGTCAACTTTAACATGAACTTTATATCAATGCTAGCGGCCGCCCGCGACTTCGTCTGCGTGGACAGTTTTTTTGATATCCCTCGGGAACTGTACGTTTTTCTGGATTAAAATACCCTATGTCCTTTTCTGTATCCCTGACAATATGTATGCAAAATTTCATGATGATCGTTTCAGTAGTTAAGACGTGAAGGCGTAACAAACGAATAAACGGACTTTCGCATGCAAGGATTCTTACGCGGTAGACCCGCTGGCCTCGGTCCGGCTCCGGCCCTGCTCCGGTACGGGTCTGTCTCAGCTTCGATCAAGCTGAGGTCGAGCTCCAGTTAAACTTCGCATGGCAGATATGCCGAGTGTCGAGCATAGCAATAACGTTGGTGTGTGTGTAGTGATGCGCGCGGGGTCGGTGCCGGGCGGGCGCGGCGAGGAGGGCGCGGCGCTGGCGCCCCGCCCGCCGCCGCCGCGCGTCGCCACCATCTCGCAGCCGCCCAACTACCACGAGAAGACAACGCTGCTCAGCTCCGACGACGAGTTCCAGTGAACGCGTCACGCTCACTAAGCAGATTCAACACAGCTTGTACAGTACGAGGCGAACGGTTTTGACGCAGATCTTCATTTTCGCAAATGGTCATCGCGAAAAATTTGATCACTTTCGCAGAATGTCATTTTCGCAACTGGTCACTTTCGCAAAAGGTCACTTTCGCAAAACGTCACTTTCGCAGAATGTCATTTTCGCAACTGGTCACTTTCGCAAAACGTCACTTTCGCAGAATGTCATTCACAATTTTGAGAAAAAGAAAAAAAAAATAATTACATTCTGCGAAAGTGACGTTTTGCGAAAGTGACCAGTTGCGAAAATGACATTCTGCGAAAGTGACTAAATTTTTCGGGATGACCATTTGCGAAAATGACGATCTGCGTCAAAACCGAGGCAAACATCTTGATATCGGGTGGGGATTGCGCAGAATGCGTACTTTGGGTAGACTGTAGTAGCGGGAGAGGGGCGCGCGTTATTGGTCGCTCGCAAGTGCACATGCGCGAACTTATCCCCACTCCGTCGAAAAAGTGTCAAGATGTTAGCCTCGTACTGTAAACACATAGAACACAACCTAACCGCTCGCAACAGAACGACCGGCAGCGAGACGAGTAAATTATCTCTTCATTGCACGGTCAGAACCACAAAGCGGCATGTATGAGGAACTCATCGCTATCGCCAGCCGCATTGCTATCGTCAGTCGCTTTATTGCGTAGCAGATCGTGAGATCTTGAACGAGCCTTTTATTCAACAGTAATAGGTGGTAATAGTCGAAATGGGACGGTGCTGCACCTCAAATAAATAAGTATCAGTTTGCTGTTCATTGCGGCTAGTCGATGGGTTTCCGTCCCTTCCATACTTCAATAATGCTGATTTAGCTCATGGTTAGTCCACGTTAAGCCTTACCTATTTACAGTGCGTTTCAAACTTATTCGTGGCTCGCAACATCGCGAGAATACAATTTTAAAGTGAGTAATAGAATTTAAGCTGCAGTGACAATGAGCGGGACACATAGCGAGAAGAACCGATGGCCGTTGGGGCGGAATGGTTCTGGAATGGCGACCGCGCACCGGACGCCGCTCCGTGGGTAGGCCCCCGACAAGGTGGACCGACGTGAGCGTGAAGGTTGCCGGAAGCCACTGGATGCGGGCGGCGCAGGACCGATCGTCCTCATCCTTAGGGAGATCCTTAGGGGAGGCCTATACCCAGCAGTGGGTGTCGTGCGGCTGATATGATGATGATGATTACAATTTTAAAGTGAGTAGATGTTGGTGTTATGGAGAGGCGAGTGGTGGGACACGGCTACGCGCATAGTGGCTAACTTCACAGCCACCATTGAGTTTGAAACGCATTGTACTCCTGTTAAAAGTTCTCTATGTTGCATTATTTCTTAACAACGACTAGTTCTATGTGTTTAGAACCACGCATTGCGGCTGTGTCGTCGAGCGATGGTGCTTTGATCGACCTTTTGGCCATAACCTTATTTTTTTTATTCTATCAGAATCAGAATTAATGCAAAAAAATGCAGTGCCATTTATTGCTAAGAGATGTGGAAGAATAAGTTTAAATTCTGTTGCAGGCTTGCCTGCCCCGTTTTGACAGAAGCCTATTTTTCTAGGTACGGTCAGCAACGAAAGTCTTAGCACTTAAGCACTTTATCATAGCAATTTTATTGATAAATATTTCAAACTGTAAGACATCTGTCAAAAAAGATGCTATGACGAAGTACTAAAGTGTTAAGCAACTTTCGCTACTGACTGTACCATTTCAAATTAGGTATCCAATAGAGCCTCTTGTGGTGTGAAACTTGGAAACAAAACACAAGACTTCATAAGTACAGATTCTCAAAAAGACAGGATTACACGTAAGCAGATAAAGAGAAAAATATGGAGAAGGTTAACTTCTATATTTTTAATAGCTTTTTCTTTCTTGAGAGTATAATGAGTAAACAGAGTCAAAAGTTGTGAAAATTAAAATTAAATATTAGAGCTAACCATCAAAAGCTTTAAGCTATGCCCTGCCATTTACCCATCCACATTAATTTAATCATCAAAAGAAGTTACACAATCGATGCGTTTGCGATTCATTGCACATGCAGCAGCGATTTAAACCAAGAAATTGCCTATATTCGAGTCAATTTATAAAGTTAGCTTAAAACAGGATGAATTATTCACTCCTATAGTTCCTAGGGTTAAAAATGTTTACCACATCTTACATGAGGACTTGATTAAATTGCGCAATATCTTGCCTTTGTTTTCATATTGAGATTGTAGAGGTATATGCCTATTTTAAGTCATTCTTTGCGGAAATAATATAGAACTTTAAATCATTGAAATATATCCGGACGGATGTGGTATGTAAACTAATACTAAGTCCTACCTTTAATGCTATAAAGAACTGTGTGCTACTTTTAAAGCAGAACGAAAATCATTCGCAAAGTTAAACAATTTAAATAAAGGCATTCTGAAAGAGTTTGCCAGGAAAAACGGTTTAATTTTTATTGAACTAATGCTATGCTGATAGTTTATGGAAATGTTTTGTTCTTAATTAAATGATTTGTGTAATGATGTTGATGTAGGTATAACGATTACACGGCGACTATGGCTTGATAACAAGGATTGTATAAAATAGGATTTAAGAAAAGGACATAATAATCGTCCTACGTCCAAACCAGTGCGCTTTCGAATTTAACTAGCGACTTTAACATTCAATTCGTCTTGCGTCAAGCGCTTGCAATAAGTACAACATTTTGATGTTTTCGCAATGCATGCAATGCGTCAGACGAAAACGATAAAGGTGAAAGTGCACTGGTGTAGACGTAGCAATAGCGAATTCTATAACGTGTACAGAAAAAGATTTAAACATTCGTAATATATTTATTTGTTACTAGCATACATAATAACACAAAAACGGTAAATAGATATTTATGTATTATACTTAAGTTTTATTGTAAAATAATGTCGAAAATATAGCTAGATCTTGATGTCAAAAATTTACCTTTTTGTTTAGGTACCTAGTTGATCTTAATGTACCAACATAGAAAGGATATAGTTTCACATTGTTAATAAAATTCTTTAAGATAGTTTATTAATACCTACTACTAAGTTTATATTATAATTTGCTTTATCATCGTTTCTATGTACTTTACTTACATGCATTTATTAGCGCAATATTTCAACGCAATCTTCTAAGATAGGTATACATATATGTATTACGGAAAACAAGTATGCGTATATAATGAAGGTCAGATAATTATGTCAATAGGTACTATCCCCGTCAATTGGTAATGCGCTGGAACCTTGTCAAATTAACATACACATCATCGTCATCCGCAACTAAAAATGACAAAAAACAGTAAAATTCTAATAGGTAATATAATATATTAATTATTGAATTCTTATTTTCAATAAGAAAGGGTGTAGGTATATGAGAAAATTACAATTGTTTTTCGTTTTTGAGGTTAAAATCATGGCCGCCAGGCGCATTACCAATTGACGCGGATAGTAAGCTATCTAAGCCTTTAACTAGCTAATAGTGAGATAGGTTTGTACTACATCGCTTACAAATTCATACTTACATGTCTAAATTAATTGAATTAACCCCGACCAAAAAATATTTTAACACTGTTATTTGTAAAACTTTTTAAAAGCAAACATTCTTTTCACATGCTTTCCGTCCAATATTAAAATACTGCAAACGGAAACGTTTTTACCGGAATACAAATAAGATCTTTTGAGAACACTTAGGTACGTCTGAGCGTGTATGCAATATTTAACAATTAATTTGTATGCAGATAAAAATGTAATGTATCTGTTCTCGTGTAAATTATTGATGTAAAATGTTTCCGAATTTAACGCGAACAAGCATTTATGGTTAGCGAGTATGTGTCTATTAAGATATCTCTAAATCTATTAAAATCGTCGTTTCTCGTCACTAATCTATTTAACATTATTTAACTGTCGTTATAGGTCCACCAATCTGGAATTTAATTTGGCCAATATTTTTTGTAACATTTTAACTTATTTTTCATGCATTAGGATTATCATACACATAAGTAAGATGGTGAAATATTAAGTACCTGTTATAAGTACTTATATTTTGTAAAATTCTAATGTGCATATTTACTTCTGAGTATGGTGAATAAATCATAAATTTTATAAATTAAGTATTCAGTTATGTATGTTAGTTATTTTAATATTGCTTACGGACTGAAAAATACCGAAATCCTGAAATTCGCCTGCCGTAGACTTAATTTACCTCCAAGAATAGCTTTGCTTTACAGTTATAAATTAAATGTTAATATAAATATTAGTTTCTGTTCATTTTATTAATTTCTGTTGAGATATTTGTAAATTAAGTTGTAAAACCGGGATCTCGAATAAAGCGGTGCTGTGAAATTATTAAATAATGCGAAAACAGAAACTTGAAATCTTTATAATTTTTTTCATTTTGATAAGTCGTTACTATTTTGAAGTCCCGGTTTTAAAGAATAGTCGAATAATATCATACACATGTAAAAATTGTTTTTTAAATAATTAAGTTGTAACATTACGCTCTGTTATTTCCATTAATTAATTAACCATGAATTAACCCTTTGTTATTATAAGATAAGCCGATGTAATTTAGACAAATAAGATTTAATTCTCATTCTGAATAAATAAATGTAAAGTTATTTTTGTAATTGAAAATAGTAAATGGAAAGAAACAAACAGTGAGCATTGCCGAAAAGAGGTTAATTATGATATAAAAAAGTTAGATTTTAAAAGTGTTTTAGCTCCCAAGTTTTTAAGTACCTACTATTACATACATACATAAATACATAATGATATTGATATAATACACTTTTTGGTTTAATTTAATAGCTCCTTTTAATTACTTTAGTTCTCTAAAGCTAGGGTTTCCTAGGAAAGCGGTGCCGTCACATAGCGGCCTTAATTTTACGGACATAATAAAAAGAAAAACGGCCTTCAAAAAACTGAAAACAAAAACAGCTTAAAAATTAAATACCTCTAAAAAGCAAGAAATAAATTCGAATCATTCGTTACA
This sequence comes from Agriphila tristella, assembly GCA_928269145.1. Taxonomy (NCBI): domain Eukaryota; kingdom Metazoa; phylum Arthropoda; class Insecta; order Lepidoptera; family Crambidae; genus Agriphila; species Agriphila tristella. Next base: position 39,805,921 of record OV743431.1, read on the forward strand.
AATATCAATATTAATAAAACACGTCTATTGAAGTCGGGTGGGGCTGGAGGACAACTTGTTTTTTTTCTAAAACTTGTTTTTTGAAGGCGGTTTTTCTTTTTTTTAAAAAGCTTTTTTATTTTCAACTTTTAAGTGGTAGGTATGTAAGCGCAGCGTGTAAATATTTTTTTACTTTATATTAAGTATAATATTTTCTATGGTAAAATGCCCAGAACTCAATTTCCAAATTTACGCTGTTTGTTTTTGAGGAGTTCCGTTGTGTCTTCGTAGTCCAAGTCTAGTCCAGAACGTTGCATTGCAAACCATGATTTGGTTTATTTTGGATTGCCATAAACTTACCAAAACCTAAATCACTTTACATATACTATTTGACTTTGAGGAGTTCCCTTGTGTATCTTCGAAGTTCGAAATCCAATAACGATGAAATTAAATTGTGACCACTCTTGAAGTATACCCTTTCAAACAAAAATATAATCATCTAAATCGGTTCATAAACAAAGATTTTATGTCCGAAATTCCATAAAAACTCGTGCGATGGCGAGCTAAATACACGTGCCTGCAAAACTAAGTACTACAGAGGTCTATTTTCATACAAACGAGGTAACTTTGAAGCATTGGTTCTCCGCCCAGGATTAAACGTGGTGTGATCTGATGATGGCCATCCAGGGAGTGAATGGAGAAGATTCAGATCCCCATACACACCCAATTGATCTGATCAGCATTCTAAGAGCTGTAAGGATAAGAGTTATCAGTTACAGCATTTCCATACATTTTAATGCTATTTTCGTTTTTTTTTTAACATATCCAAACAGCTCTTAGAATGCTGATCAGGGAGTCTATTGCCCAAGTGTCGTCGACTTCGCCGTCGGCTTCATTTGACAGATGGTTGTGATACATTGCTACTTCTTTTTAGTACAAATAAAAACTTACCAAAGAAAAGTAGCAATGTATTACAACCATCTGTCAAATGAAGCCGACGGCGAAGTCGACGACACTTGGGCAATAGACCCACAGATCTATTGGGTGTGTATGGGGATCTGGGATTATAAAACACATATTATCATTACAAAATTTGACACAGATGATAGATATTTAAGGCACTAGAATTTTTTTCCACTAAAATGTGCACATAACTGATTTAGAACTGACTAAAATAATTATGTATGTGCATTATGCACATGTAGGATTTGGTTTTATGACACTTTTTGTTACTTTACGATGTATCATTATGTGTTTTCTAGATTACAAAATAGAATAACATTATTAGGAACAATTAGAATTATAAAAAATCTGTCGTTTTAACTACTATCCATACTAATATTATAAATGCGAAAGTAACTCTGTCTGTCTGTCTGTCCGTCTGTCTGTTACGCCTTCACGCCGAAACTACTGAACCGATTTAGATGAAATTTGGTACAGAGGTAGAGTAGAGCTCGAGATAGGACATAGGCTACCTTTTATTGCGAAATAAGGGTTGGAGGGGTTGAAATAGGGGATGAAAGTTTGATTGTACCACAGAATAGAGAGACTTCAGAAGTTATGCCACTATCGCATTTATTTGGTACCCATTTACATACTTTTACACTACGAGATTATGTTATTTAATCGACTACCATGAGTAAAATTGACAGAACGAAATTCAAAATCAATAATACAAAATCCATACTAATATTATAAATGCGAAAGTAACTCTGTCTGTCTGTCTGTTACGCCTTCACGCCGAATTTACTGAACCGATTTGTATGAAATTTGGTACAGATGTAGAGTAGAGCTCGGGAATGGACATAGGCTACCTTTTATTGCGAAATAAGTGTTGGATGGGTTGAAATAGGGGATGAAAGTTTGATTGTACCACAGTATAGAGAGACTAAAGAAGTTATGCCACTATTGTATTTATAAGGTGTTATTCAATCGACTTCCATGAGTTAAATTGACAGAACAAAATTTAAAATCTAAAATACAAAATCTATACTTAATCCATAATAATATTATAAATGCGAAAGTAGTTTTGTCTGTCGGTCTGTCTGTTAAGCTATCACGCCTAAAATACTAAACCGATTTTAATGAAATTTGCCACAGAGATAGAGTAAAGCTTGAGAAATGACACAGGCTACCTTTTATTACGAAATAATGGTGGAAAGAGTTAAAATAGCGGATGAAAGTTTGTATGAAAGTCTGTAGGTGTCAAAATAGGGAATGAAATTTTATGAGAGGAAAAAGCGGGTCAGCGCGCTTGGTGGGGACCCGCCTAATCACGTTAAAACGGCTGATCAGATTTTGATTTTTTGAAATTAAAACATCGCAGACTATTTATCCTGGTTTAAAGTTCTCATGGGATTTTCTCGAATATCCACGCGGACGAAGTCGCGGGCAAAAGCTAGTAATGTTATATTTATCATACTATCATATCAGCCGCACGACATCCACTGCTGGGTATAGGCCTGCCCCAAGGATCTCCACGGCGATCGGTCCTGCGCTGCCTGCATCCACTGGCTTCCCGCGATTTTCACTAGATCGTCGGTCTACCTTGTCGGGGGTTTACCCGGCTTACCCACGGAGCGTCTTCACCATTCTAGAACCCTTCCGCCCCAAAGGCCATCGGTTCGATTCGACGAGAGATCTCTTTCTCGACCTTGGACTTACCTAACTGGACTGTCTGTCTTAGGTATACGTAATGGTCAACAACTTCGAGTGTAGTGTCCCAAACATAGCTGGAGTGGGGGAGTGGGTACAAGTACAACATGGGCATTCAACGTGATTTTCGTCTTATCCATTTCATGCTAAGACCCACTCTTTGGGAGGCACTACTGAGATTTTCGAGCATTGTGTTCAGGGCATGGGTCTTCCATGGTCTCAGCTATAAGAAAGAACTACATCATCAGCAAAACAAAGGTGTGTTAGGTACTGGCTATTAATATTGATACCAAGTCCTTTCCAGTCCAAGAGCTTAAAGAGATCCTCCAACCAACGCAGCTGTGAACAGCTTCGGAGAAATAACGTCTCCCTGTACACTCCGCTACAGTTGGATGGGATTTGTGCTCTGGTTCTACACTCGGAGCGACATGGTGGTATTTTCGTATATAAGTACCTCAACACCTCAATATACCTATAGTCCACTTGGTACCTCTGGAAACACTGCAGCACCGCCCAGGTCTCTATCAAATTAAAGGCTTTCTCATAGTTCACGAACGCCAAGCAAAGTAGCAGATTATACTCCTCAGTCTTCTGTATGAACTGCCGCAGCGTATAGATGTGGTCTATGGTGCTAAACCCTTTTTGGAACCCGGCTTATTCGGAAGGTTGGAAGTCGTCGAACCTGCGAGCGAGACGATTCGTAAGGACTCTCGAAAACAACTTATAAATATGGCTCAGAATACTCAGAAGTGAGATGGGTCAGAATACTCAGAAGTGAGATGGGTCTGAAGTTCTTCAAGAAGGTCTTGTCGCCTTTTTTAAAGGACAGCATCACCTTACTTATGTTCCATGCCTTCGGCGTTCTGCCCTCGATGACGACGGAATTGAAAAGCTTCTGGAGGACTTTAGGTATCGGCTTACCGCCCGCTCTCAGAAGTTCTGTAGTGATTCCATCGTCACCCGCCGCCTTGTTGTTTTTCAGTTGTTTGAGAAGTCATACTAATCTCGTACAGGCTGACATCCGGGATATCTTCGGTATAGTGTCTGGTAAGCGTGGCTCTGGGGTCTTTAGCTTTGCTTTCAACAGGTCTCTGCGTGGAATATAACTGCGCATAAAATCTCGGTCTTCCTCCCTCAGGATTTCAGGCTTCGATGAAATGATGCGACCGTCGTCAGTTTTCAGCTTCGTCATCTGGCTTTGCCCAATAGACAGATCTCTCGCAAACACTTTGGAGCCTTTGTTCCGCTCGATAGGCTCTTTATAACACGATATTGATATATAGATATTGGCTATTTAGCTGCCGATAACGATGAGCATCCGCTGAGCTCTGGAGCCTCTAAGAGTTACTTTAGCTTGGGATGACGAGTCTTAAAGAACTTCGAGCCTACCGCACGTAGAGTATCCACCACCATGTTGTTTCTAAACAACATGGTGGTGAAGACTCTCCGTACGGTACGGTACGGTACTCTAAAAATCATCCACATCTATGCTGTTCTCAAGGGCTTTGAAGTGGTTTTGGAGTTCGAGTTGAAAGCTCTCGTCTTGAATATAGGCCGGTAATGGTCTCAGAGTGCCTTTAATAGCGCAATACGCAATTTTTAGGTTAAATATGATTTTTTAAATTGATTAGTTATTACTGATAGTTATTAAAGAACATTTTAATGTTGTTTGTTTACATGTGAGTGTTGTGCACTCACATCGCTAATACAGTTGGCGGGCGATCAGATGGTACACAAATCCTTTATGTGCATTTCTGCTGCACATACGAAATTTTTGATGCACATACGAATTTTTCCTAGCGGTCAAAACACATATGGAATTTGGTAGATTTGTTTCTAGTTCGAATATCACAAAAAGAGTTTTACCAGCACATAGAGAATCAAACGGAGATTATGTTAAGTACAAAACACAAAAAATAAAATGCACTTATGGAATTTGGCAGGCGCAGCGACGCTATGTTCTTTGAGATGAAAAAAGAATTGTACAAATCGGGTAACAACTGACGAAGCTATGTTAAAACATACATAAAAAAATACCGTCGACTTGAGAACCTCCTCCTTTTTTTTGAAGTCGGTTAAAAAGACGTCCTTTACGGTGGAGTCATGTGGAAAGTAACAACACTGTTACGGCTGTCTTTTTTTTCAGAAACGTACCTATCTGACAAAAATATTGATTTCGATTTAGCATTAATATGAAAGTAGATGATTTGTTCCATGTTCGTGGTATAGATGCAAAAAAACTTAAATGTTATTGCTTTTGAGATTTTTTTAAATCGCTGTCTACTGTGCATGCGTAATGACGAGAAATTCAGGAATAATTTCGCTATCCTGAAAAAACGGTGGCGAACTGTTCTACACCTTCATGACGGCTTTCACGAAAATAGCGGCACCACTTTTTGACGTTACGGTGTATGGTAGGCTCCCAGCACCGCTCTTTAGGAAACCGCGCCGTATTGTTTACAGAGGAAATAATAACTTCTATGATTTAAAATATTTAACAGTCTCTTGATATTATATCGAATTATCCCGACCAACCCGTTGTCACACCATTTTACCACACCAGTGTGACTACGGGGATTGTTTTTTTACCCATGGTTACACCGACTCACCCTTGTTGACATGAAAAATTACAAAACACTTTTTTTATACGTCATCAAAGTACCAGGATCACATAAATATGAACTTCTATATTTTAGTAGCTTTTTATTTATTACCATGATAATCAACAATCAGTAAAAATAAAGTCCTTATTTTAGCTTTCATAGCATTAAAGATCTTTAAAAGTGACTTTTTTTTGAGCAAAAAAGGGTGACAGGAGAGTTTGTAATTTAGCCAAAACCTATGTTTTTCGCTTATCATAAATGGAATAGGTTAGCATAGTGTTCACAAACATTAGAACCTACATATACAAGGTGTTTGGTAAAAGCCTTATAAAGCCGAATATGGTAGATAGGGACCATCAAACTGAACAACTTTTACTATGGGACCAACTCTGAAATCGCGAAAAAAAAATCAGCTGTTTCATACAAAAAATAACAACGAAAATATCAAAATGATATGAAACAGCTGATTTTTTTTTCGCGATTTCAGAGTTGGTCCCATAATAAAAGTTGTTCAGTTTGATGGTCCCTATCTACCATATTCGGCTTTATAAGGCTTTTACCAAACACCTTGTATAAGAGCGTTCACGGTTGTTAAATGAAGACAGTAAATGCTGGTTTGAAAAATGCAACTTCTTGAAAATTCTCCTTACAAATCAAAGGACAAAGGCAGGAGGACCACGTGGCCAGAGGGTAATTTCATACGTAAAGGCCTATTACTTATAATACGATATCTATAAAATTCTATGATATATTAGACGGATATAATATGACGCTTGCCGTCAAACAGGATCCCATATCCATGGTGATTATAATAGGAGCTCGGTGATGCAGTGGTTTAGTTAGTGCCTGGCCTAGCGACTGCGGAGGTCAAGCAACGTTCGCAAGGGTCGGTCATGGGATGGGTGACCAAATACTTATTATCTTGAACTCCTCCGTGCTTCGGTAGGCACATTAAGCCGTTGGCCCCGGCTGCATTTGCAGTCTTTAACGCCCACCAATCCGCATTGGGTCCGTGTGGTGGGTTATGGCCCGTCTTCCTTATCCACCTATAAGGAAAGCCTGTGCCCCAGCAGTGGGGACATTAAAAATGCCTGAAGGTCAATAACGAATATTACACCATCATGAGTTTCTCCTATAAAAAATACTTGTAGAGCTTTGAACTTAGTAGGTAGGTAATAGCACTCTAAGTGGGTATAACATTAATGCTTTTTACCATTGAAAATGGTTATCAGATGCAAATCGCCTGAGACGTATTTTTGGCCATATCTCCAAGGATTTTGGAAGGATCGAGATGGTAATAGTTCCAAAAGTTAAGAAATTTATCGAGATACGTGTGAACGTTTGAATTTTGAAAATCTACTGGAAACTTTTTTTGGAATTTTGCAAAACTCCAAAAATTCCGGGTATTTTTGGGGGTGTTTGTTAACTAAATTGAAAATATTTCGGGAAAAAAACCGACTTAAGAAAAAATTAAAAAAAGGGTCCTAGGGTATTAGTTTAGCTACCATATGGCGAAATAATTTGGAACATCGGTTAATAATTGTGACCTGTAGGTGGTCCCTTTAGATTTGGAATTGTAGAAAAACGGGTGTTTCCGTACATAAAAAGTGATGTAGCTTCTATGATTATTGACCGATCGTCATGGTTATAGTGTTAAAAGATGCAGAAACAGACGAGAAGTACATTCATTGGAATATTTTAAATCGGTTAATAATAGGTATTTCGGCTGCGACGAGGCAGTCAGCGGGCGCTTTTGTGACACGAGGCGGAGCCGAGTGTCACAATCGTAAAAATAAATAGGTACTACCTAGGTAACTTTAAAATATATTGGGATTTTGCATTTCATTTTATTTTGGTTTTTCGTAAATTTTTGTATTCATTTTCAATGCTCCGATTCTTGCGGGGACTGCAACATCTGTGAATTTTTTTCTCCAAGTGTTTACTTTCTCTTCCATCACAAACAACATAATTAGTCCAATAAAATTAGGTTAAATTGGAAATAATTCAATAACTGTAATTTTGTTTTTCTATGATATAAATAATTGTTAGTTATAGTAAAAATAAACAGAATTAAACATTTTGAAACTTCGCATCAAAGTAAAAAAAATGAAAAACTAAATTTTCAAACATTTTGATTTCAAAATTACAGCATAATAAGTAACTTTGTAAAAGTACCAGTGTTGTGATATGACGCTTGCATTTCAGGTAAATAAATCAAAATTAAACTAATTGATCAATGGGGACTATCATTATTAAAGAAGGTTCAGTAAGTTGCAGATATTTTGGCTTATCTTATCAGAAATTATAGATAACTGTAATTCAACAATTTATTCTGAATAGTATTTACTGTCTGTTAATAAATTGTTAAAAATTAAACAGATTGTCTTTGCAGATTTCTATTTTTCGAACTAAGTCACAAATATTTTTAATATTTGAAAAACGAAAATACATAACTATTTCGAAAGTGTTTAATTGATGCCTTCAAAATATTATTAGTACTATAAGAAACAAATTAAACAATAAATGTCTGCGATTATTCTTTAAATGATATTTTTTCTTAGTTACGTTTCAATACGAACGTTATTAATTGCAAAATAAGGTCGTAATTTCTTTGTGTATCAAATCTCGACCGTGCTGTCCTGAGTCGCGAGCACTCGCGATTTTGTTATAGGCCATAGTGAAGTCAGTGATAAGTAGTCCGTTCGTTTCGGTCGGGTTATCGGATATTAATTATTAAGTACCCTGAGCAATTTAAAAAAAAGTGTAGGTAGCCCCGCTGTTCGCCCTGGCCCTCGGATTTCTTCATTTATATTTTTGTTATGAATGACTTCTAGCAAAATAAATTCGTTTATTTAGGTGAAATAAGCATATTATTAAATATATAATCGACGTTGTCTTTTTTTTTTTGATATTTCACAAAATATTACATTTACGAAGATTTTAAAACGTTGAAATGAAACCCATCGAAATGAAAAGTGTGTGCGAGCGGTTTCAAATGTCAATATCAATTATTGAATGCTTAAATATTAGTTAAAAGTTTCATTAATTTATTTTTAGTAATTTCTATCAAAAATAAATACTTACAGTAAAATCGAAAATTTGAACGAAGCGGAACATTCGGTTTTGTGACCACTTTTTTTTTAAGAAAATCTTCTCATTGTGTAAAATTTCGGATGGAAATGGCAACGTTTTATTCGACCTTTATCGTGAGACGCTATTTTAATTACATTGTATTGTAAAACTGATTTTAGTGTCAGCGTCGATTTACTGTTGAAGTGATCAGTGTTTTTTTGCTCAGGTATGTGACCAAGTTTTGCCATTAAAATTATCTTTTCTTTAATTATTGTTATTGTGGATACATAACATAAATTTATATAGTATTTGATATCAAAAAGTTAATAGTGCTAAGTGCGATCAGTAATTATTAAACAATTCAAAACTATAAGAAAGCAGCATAGCATTATATGACTTGCGTTTTGTGACTTATTCTACAGTCACATATATTGGAACGACAAGTCACAACAGGTCGGAAATCATAAACTTATTTCACATTGCAAATTTTTACCCACCAAATTATGAATTACTAAGTGTGAGTTGCACCAAAACGCTGTCAAAGTTAAAGTTATCGTCAAATGATAATGCTACTTATTTGTCACGTCAAACTTGTCAAAGGGCATCATGCTGGCTGGCACTTCTTTTTTTGGTTAACTTGTGTTTAACAGGTACTTTAACAAGCTTATTATTCACTTCTCAAGCTTACGCGCTCACTAGACATGAAATAAAATACTTTAACGGATACTAGCGCGGTTTTATTGAAAGTACTTAGGTTGTTCTTTTATTGAAACGAAATACCAACTAATTACTATATCACATAAAATATTATGTTTTTAAGGTAAAGTTATAAAATAACTCATCAAAAAGTGACAGAGTCACATAACCTAAGAAAAAAAAAACGATAATTTTATGTTAATCCTTGAAACTAGAGCTATTTTACTATATTTTAAATCCCATGTATGATTAAATTAGTTAATAAAAAAGGCGCATTAGTTTCACAGTTTCTCTTATTATGCTTTTAAATTTAGTCACCCAACGGATTACGGAGCCAGTTTCGCAACAAAGTTAGTTTTGTTTCGATATTATCGCGAAAATACCTCGAATTTCGCGTTCCTTTTTAGTTTTCTCTATAACTAACATTATGGTTAAAGAATAATGGGAAAATATGTATGGACCCCGTCCCCAACAGTGTAGCACTTTTTATCATATATCATACGAAAGAGCGTAAAATAGACATCATGTGCTACAAGAGTGGGGAACTGGGGACGCTTTATCCCATTGTTATTTGTAAAAAAAAAGTGGGGTACACTTTTTTTTCAGTCGCTCATATGTACAGTCAGCAGCACGTCAGACAATACATGTTGATTTTGAAACCGTCTTTATGCCGTACGTTATAAAAGCTGTTTTCGTAGTTCAACTGTTTAACAGTATCCAGTATCTATCTCTTGACCATTTATTGTTTAAGTTGCTTGCTATTGCTCTTTAATGCTGTTCATACTATACTATAATATTATGCTGCTTACTATTATACCTTGACTGTCACTATCAGAATTTTCTTCTTCTAATGCATTTACCTTTTTCTATGTATACATTTTTCTTTTATTTTTGTTTCTACACACTCTGACAAAATGACCGTATATGCTGCATATTATACATTTTTCCCAAAGGCAAAGCAATTTCTAACTTCATGTTTTTTACCACATCTTTTACAATCTATTTCTCTAATTTTTTAACTATTTCCTTAGCACACAGCCCTATTTTTTACAGCATTCACTTGTCATTATTTTTCCATACTGTAGTTTATGTATTTGTTATTTACCTGCCTCTGCTGCTCTGCAGATATCGATTGCAGTATTAAATTTTAGGTCAGCTTCTCTCAGTCATCTTTCTTTCTTCTTCTTAGCGTGTCGACTCGGTATATAATTATATTTTTGAGGACCAGGGGGGTGATTTTGTAATTTTGTTGCAATCAACTCTGACAGAAATCCTAGTTACATTGCTGCTTTAGTGAGAACCAATGTGACAACTATCTTACTTAAAACAGCAATGCAACTGCGCTTTCAATCGATTTCAATCGAGAATTGTTAGCAACAGCTTTACGTAATCAAGGTACAGAACTCAGCCACTGATATAGCATTATCAGTGGCCTTGTAAAGATCCTCGCGTGTGCAGGTGTTGGGACACGCAGGGCATGACAGAAGATGTGCCATTGTCTGGGGGGAAATACCACACAGACATACGCTCTCCGAGCTGTAGCCCCACCTGAGCATGTTCTCCTTGCTTCGGCCTACTTGAGTCTATTTAAGGACTTTCAAGTTGCCCAAGGTAAATCATGGCCAGGGGGTAGTTCTTCCGCCAGCTCAGTACTTGGGTCTGTGAGGTATTTCTCCTTCCAGAGCTTCAAACGGGTGTCTTTAGCTTCCCCGTCCAGAGGAGTAACTTCCTTGTGAAAGTTGTGGCGACTCTTAAGCCTCTGGGTCACCGTTACGTGGTGGTGTTAGGGGTGCCGTGGGTCATGCTCTTTTTTAAAGCTCTCTAGAGAGCTAGCCACATCCCTGCGAACGACCGGGGAAGCAATACCAGCCAGCAGATACAGCAAAGCAACAGGAATTGGTTTAAGAGTATCATTCTTTGATGGATAGGTTCCTTCTTACCTATGACAATTACCATCGTCATTAATGTATGTTCTAACTCTAACTCACCCAGTGTATAATTTTTCGCATTTTGTATGAAAATGATCAAATACTTCATCATTCTCTTGTTTCAATGTTAGGAGGTTGTGCTTTAGTCATTATGAGGCTTTTTTGCGGTGCCGTTTAGTCTTGAAATTTTCCTAATAAGTCGTTCAAAGTGTTCAGATCCATTTTACCGAATATATTGTATACTTATATTGCCCGCGTGGTCAAGGAATACTGTTTTTTTCCATGGTTCCGCAGTTTTATCCAGGCCCATGGTTTGTAAATAAAATCTGAAGTTCTGCATGAATCTCATTATATTCGCGCCATCACCGGACAACTGACGTCATGTCAAAAATTTTATTCTGTCCATTATTATATTTGCACTGAGCTTTTATCAATGAAACTTTCCCAATCTCAATTTTCACTGTGATTAAAAAAAACATGGAAACCACGGTGATTGTCCATCCAACCACAGGCAGTCAGGCGTCCGTCAACCCGGAAAGACAGGAGATGCGAAAGGAGTCCCAGGATACATGAGTGACTTTCATTATCTCAGCTACAAGAACCACATCGTGGGCAAACCGTTAATAATAATAATCATCATCATCAATAATCATCATTTATTGCAGGCAACAGAAATATCATTTCCAATATTAGGCCCGTAAAATAAATACCTTACAGACTGGTAGCATTAACAGCAGCGTAATCACGTTGAGGTGTAGACGTGCTCACGCGTGAAGTTTTCGCCGGAACGGAGGAGCTGGTGGCGAGGCGGGGTGCATCGCTAGCTGCGGTGGCGGCCAGTGACGCATCCATATGCGCCGACTTCAAACTGCAGATGGAAGCATTTTGCGCTCCACGTTAAGTGTTCACATTTGTGGCCTCATGTGACCTGAAACCGCAGCGGTGTTGCTTAATAACACCACTTGGGCACGCAACTCACTGATGGTGTTGTCTGAGGCCTCCAGTTTGCACATTACTTCGGCCAGGTTTATTTTCAGGGAGGTGATGTCCTAATCTCAAATATCTCAGTATACCTTTCTAAACCCAGTTCCAGCTAGCTTTCGAGAAAACGCGAAGGCCGTTCAAACTATCCCGACCAATTTCTGATGCTCCCTTCCCGATCACCAACGGGAAGGGAAGCGCGTAAATGCGTTTTTCTTGAGGCATACAAAAAAAAGGGTATGGGTGCCCGCATAACAAAGCAGGATTCAGGACAGGTCGGTACTAGTCAGTACAGGTCGGTACTGGTCAGTACAGGTCAGTACCGATCGGTAAGGGTAAAGTAGCCCCATACTTTTCTATGGGAGGCCGCATAAAGAAAACAGATTGTCGGTACTGGTTTGCCCAAACATCCGCGGCGCAAACTATGTAGTACCAACATATCAGGACCGAAAAACCTATACCTATCCTTTTATGTTTGCACCCTATGGATGGATACCTATGCGGACAATAACCAGTCTTTTCAGATACTGCCTTTTTCGGAAGGTCGGTTGGAAGTGGCTTGCAATTCGAATATTCGAATACTTCGAATATTTGGCTTATTTTGCTATTCGAATACTCAAGTCGGTGATATTCGAATATTTTCTACTTTGTTAGATTTAGGCGAAAGTCATTCATTAAATACCCGAATAGCGCTAGAATGAAGCGTTTGTTAACGTTCACTTTCACGTTTATTTCTTTGTTGACCTAATGTTCTTTATTTGTCCAGAAATTGTAAACGATTTTAATCTTTCTTCAATCTTCTTCTTCTCATCTCTATCTTCTCATCTTGATGAGCAAAATACTTGAAACTTAAAACAGGTTAGAAGTCAGAACTGGAAGACAATAAAATAATATACTGTCATTGAGCTGATCTAATGGTGGAACCCAAAGATGACCACAAGAAATCTGTAATAAAACCATACAAATCCATCGAGTTTGGGCTCGTTTGATTCGTCTTGACAAGCATTTTGTTGTGAAATAGTATCCAGAGTTTGATGATGAAGCCGAAAGAAGACCACAAGAACTCTGTAGTAAAACCATGCAACCCCATCTAGTTTAGGATCGTTTGATTCGTCTTGGCTAGTTGTAACGGTTCAAAACTGAACATGCTATTTTATCTCAAATATTTTTCGAATTGAGCATAATATTATTTAACTATCGAACAAGTTATTATAATAAAGAGTAGTTCAGGTTTTGAGTTAGCAATAATGTCGGAAGTTCTTTTAATCTTTCACAGCGCTAAAATTCAAATATTAGTCTCTGTCTAGGTAACGACGCTAATAGGCTTAAAATTTATTTATATTTATTATTGTTTATTTATCAAATTTTATTAGAGCCTCTCGAATATCATTATAATAGTTTATTTTAGAAGATTACTTAAAAAAGGATTGAATTCGGTGTTAATTATTTCTGTAAGTTGTCAGTAGTGTCACACCACGTGATGTGTTTTAGCTAAAGAACGAAATTAAATATAGTAGGTCGTTCCAGTGGATCAATCGATGAGAAATCGATTGCCAAATGGTAACTGAGGGTCGCAAGGCAAGTCCCATATTCTTTGCCAAATCATAGTTGTAAATTTAAATTTTGTTTTAGGAAATATTAGACATTAGTTAGATTTGGGGGATGAATGCAAGTTTAGTTGGCTTGGAGAATTTTGTAGCGGATCTAGTACATTTCGTTAATTGTAGGCGGTATTTGCTTAAATAAGGGTATTTTGTTATACCATGCCTTTGCTTCATGACACAGTTAAATTGGAGATTTTAAATTAAAATGGAAGTTTAATTTGATTTTATAATATGGTTTGATGTTCAGAGATAATACAGAGAGAAAGAAAAGAAATGAAACTATGTTTTATTCTGGGCGGAGTTTAGTTGACAGTTTAGTGGTAAATTGAAAACTCGAATTGTGAAATAAAAGGGAGATAATTAATTAATAGAAATATTGTAAGGATAAATCTAGAAATATTATTAAAAAACATAAACAATAGTTATTGAAGGTGTAATAAGAAAGTATTTCATGGGAAAATGTGGATGGAGCCTAATAAAGTTTGTCTTGTCGTTGGGTGTTGTACGAAGAAAGATTGATATGAAGTTCCTTCGAAAGCGGGATTTTATGCTGCAGGTTTATAATTCAAATGAGGGTAGGCATTTAGAAAATGTAAAAGTAGTCGGATGAGTGTTGCCAGTTAGGATTTTTAAAGTACCAACATTGTGATGCTAAATTGATCGGAAATTTTAGGTTTAATTGGACCGAATACTTAATGGAAAATGTTGTAATACGTATTTTAGCAAATTGATTCTAGAGGTTATGATATTTTGGGGAAGGCGAGATAAAAAGATTGAAAAGGTTGGATTCTAATTGTGGCATATGGGGGGTTCGATTTGTTGTGAATATAAAATTCGTATTAATCAGAGTTCTATGATTATAGTACAATAATTTCATATGATTCTGGATAAATACGCTGAATATTATTCAAAGTTGTTAATTTTGTTAGAAATGATGTAAGGGGGAAAACTTGTTGATTTATTTATGATTGAAACGTTGTTTCATACAATTGTATGAATTGTTTAAATCAAATGTAGATGAAATGTCAGTATAAAGAAATATTTAGGTAACAGATTAATTTTAATTTGGTTACAAATGGAGCGTCATTGTGCGCTTGAGTATAAAGAATCTTGAAGATAGGAGGTTATTAGTTAGTTGGATAGTACGTTGGAATTATTGATTAGTATAGGGGTTCATTTTGTAAGATTAGTAACTTAAATATTATATTTACAAGTTGAGTAAGACAAAACTGAATTCTCCCCATTTTTGAAGGAGAAGGGAAAATTTTAGGAATAATTTATGTAAAGTAGGGAAATGAAGGTAGGAAAAAAAGATGCTTAGGTCGTGTGGGGTGAGGTTCCTGGAGTGAGTGAATGATCTTGGGGGGTTATAAAAGACGCGGTTCGAGGGAAATCGCGCTCTCTTTACTTTCCTCGTCGTCAACGTAGCATCAAGTGGAACTTCGGTAGAAGGCGTCAATACCCTCTTTGTAAGATAGCTTCGAACAAGTAGTATTTTTATAACGCAAGAAAACAGCAAGAAGTCAGGAAGAAAGTGTTTAATTGAGGTTTTGACGTATAGGTCCGCAACCGGGTGCGAGTCTTTTGCATATACGCTTTAATTAGGGTTTATATGGTATAAGTAAGCTTGAAATTAAAGTAGGTAGATTTTGTTTGCGAATTTTCATGAAGTAAAGTAAATTTCCCAATAAATCTAAGAATTTTCCGAATCAAATTTGTTTGAAATTTATATAAGCAGTTGGGGAACAATAAAGGGGGTTTGATTTTGAATAAATATCATTAGTTTTGTGTCTCTAAGGGGCGTTCTGTCAATCCTCAAGGGGTTAGGTAAAATAGTCTGGTATGTGGCGTATCAGACGGGCATCAAAATTTCTAGATTGCCTAGCTAGTCACATAAGTGTACCGAATGTGTCCCATCTCTAGCAATCCGACGGTCCGAAAGGAGTTGAGAATCTAATTCCGTGCTAGCGTTGGTGTCCCGAGGATTCGGTATACTTATTCCGCTGTAGGTGCCTATTTGTTCCCTCCCAATCAAATTTGGCCACGTACAAGCTGCTAGGAGAGAGTTAGGCGAGTCATGCTTGCTCACGCTTTAGAGATTCGGGGCTTCGGTGATGAGGTAAGCATCACAAACATTGCATAGGAAATCTAAATTTAGTCGCTGGTAGGCAGGTAAACTCATTAGGTTTATAAATTCATTGTTAGATGCGTAGGAACAGTAGGTTAGGTTTGCATCTCAAGTCGGGAGGGAAACTTGGATGCTGGTAAAAGATTGGACGTTCTCAAGAAGGTCGAGCTGTCAGCAAGGTAACAGCAGTAACGTTAGATAAGCTAGGAACTCTTATATAGGCGAAGGAGAGGTAGGTCACTTCGTAGTGTATCAGATTTAGGTAGGCCGCAAATAGGTTGGTGTACGACAAAATGGCTGTCGAAGCGAAACATAGGCAGGCGGTGTCGAGAATGGTACCAACAAGATGGCGGCCGCAGGTCATTCAGTGGTACATAGGAACTTGACTAGGTTGTGATGAGGTAGGATGACTTAGGAACGGAATCTAGGAAGCGCAGAAGTGGTAAATATAGTGAACGAAAGGTTATGTGAAACTACTGGGTAGGATCCGAAGGAAAAGTATCAATTTTCCATAGTAGGCGTCTTAACAAAGATCTATTAAGGTTATGACTCAGTGTTGTGAATAATTACTACGATGTGCTCAATTGAGTAGACTTCGCAAGCTTCAGTAAGTACCCACAAGTTGACCGATCCGAAGGAAAAGTATCAATCTTCCATGGTAGGCGCCTTAACAAAGATCTATTAATGCTTTGACTCAGTGTTGTGAATAATTATTATAATGTGCTCAATTGAGTAGACTTTGCAAGCTTCAGTAAGTACCTACAGTTTGATTTACTATTAATTAGAGCTAGACAAATTCTTCTGTTAATATTGGATAATGATTTAATAGTGAAAGTTGAATCATAAATAAAGAATAATTATTCATCCTTGACTTGGATTGGTAAAATTGAACCTGTTTTCAATTGGTCGTTTACAGTTGAGATAATCCGTTTTGGTGATTGTGGGAGGAATACTGAAACAAGATCTGGGCGTATGGAATAATCCCGTGTTACCATTAGACTAATGTTGAATCACAGTTTATGGAACACTAGATCATAGTTTGAGTAAACCTTTCAAATTAACAGAATGAAGGTTATGACTAACAGTGAGATAATACTTTGAAAAGTATCTACCTACTATGAAAATATTATATTATTTAGTGAATACATTAAATTCACAAATAATAAGTTCAATATATTATCTGAGTTCAAATATTACAACTAGTTTCAACCAACTCAATTTGAGGATGAAAGAAATAGAATTTTATTGATATCAAATATTGCCTAGTCTACTCAACATTTAATTGAAATATCGCCTTTAACTTTAAATGAAATGAACTGAAGTCAATTCGGTTTATGGTTGTATATTTATAATCTAGCCGAGATTAAAGTGTGAAAAATCCTTCATAGAGCTTTATTACCTTGTTTAGAATTGTCTTTCCTTCAGAATATGAGAACTATCAGTGTCCCAAGTAAATGGATAGTAATGTTGTGTCCATCTGTTATAATGTTAAACAATCATACTAAAATTATTTATTAAAGAAAAAAAAATTGTAATTCAGCCATCACAATTGAAGGAGAATTCTTCATTGTGAAAACTGATAGTTCGCTTGGGAGCATTTTGCTCCGTCCTCTTTTGTTGAAACAGACTGACAAAGACCAAATACCTTAATATAATAAACTTACTAAGTAAATTTATCATGAAAAAAATATGGCTGGCCAGAAGAGGATTGCCCAATTCCGGTGTCGAGATCCATTGTATAAAGCGGGGCGGTGCTTGTACCTTAGCTGGCAAAAACACAATTGCATACTCACTACTTGTACAATAACTTAAGAAAGTAAAAGAATCCTTATTTAAAAGCGTTGAAAGTTTTATTATACTTTGATCTCAGGCGACTATAACTTCTTAACTTACCTGAAATAATCTCTCTTATTTAATGATCTAAGTTGACAATAGATAATTTACATTATTTAGAATAACGTCATACATGGCATATAATTTGACACTTGGCAGCGGAAGAAAATTATCCAAATTTAACTTTTCTCTATAACCCGACTTACCCATTTTACCTTACAGTCTATTATGGTTGAACATACCCTCTTTTACCTTATAACAATACTCCATTTAACTCATAAATTCACTTTGATCATTTCCTATCAACGTAGGTTTATTTCACTCATACTTACTTCATCAACGGAACGTAGTTGGGAACGTTTTCTCCTCTATTTATAGTATTCCCATTTATTGACACTAAAGAACTATGGGGTTTCCCTTGGTAGTATGACAAATATTAAGAATTAATATGAAATTAAAGTAAACTCACTTAGGAAAAATACAGACTTAATTTCTATTTCCCTGGTTATATCAATAGAGCAATAACTTTCTTTTAGTGGTATTTTCATTTAGAAATAAATGTAATAGCAGGAATAATTAAAATCTAGTAATAAAAGCGAATACTTCTATTGGAAAATGAAAATCAATACTAATCACACTTTTAAAAGAATTTGGGTTCACTAATTATCACATCCAGGGTTCCTCCATTAGACATTCACAGGTCCTCTCAGACCACATAAAGCTTGTTAGTAAGGTTCTTTGTAGGTTAGTTAAGGTTGAACAAAGTAAACTTAGTAAATTACATTTTGGAGGTTATTTAATCCAGTAAAATTAGGTTCCAATAGTTTAGTTATAATCAACGGTAAGTAGTAAGCGGATTTTGATTGTACTCTTGTCCTGTAGGTTATTAGGTTTCCACTTAGGTTTTAGTCTCTTTCATAGGCCGTGATCATCTAGATCCTTGGTGCTTAGCCGGACGGTTACATCATAGGTGCCGTGAGAACAGGATTTCATATTATTATTGCGAATCTTCAGGTTTTGTGTGGTTTGGGAGTGAGTGACTGTTAACAAGTGAGATTGTGACAGTCACATTTTGTTGCGGTGAAGTGGGTATAAAGGTTTGATATGTTAAAACACTGATTTTCTTTTCCAATGGTTGTTAAGATATTGTGCTGGTACGAGCTATGGCGTTTAATTTGTCACTTTGGCTGGTCCTTGAAACTTTCGTTTTGCGGATCATTTGTAAGATCTTAGTTAAATATCTCTGAAAACAAATACACAAATAACCACTGTTTTAGGACAAATTTTGTAAAATATTTTCGATACATATAATGTTTTCATTGTCATTATAGTGCTGCCAAAACTATCGACGCCTCTGATACCTTATCGATATTTACGTAAACTATCGACACTTAGGTTAACTGTATTGCATTTGGTTCTATAGTCATCTTACACACTACGTTTGGTTACAATGATACAATTATGCAGCTAAATCATTACTTGTTCATACAGTATAGTCTCGGTTAAGGTAAATTGCGTAGTTAAGCAAATTGTATCGCGATAGTTTTTATTGATATACACTATCGATAATCGATATAATTATTTTCCCAGTTCCGGTCTATCTATTCAAGTCAAATTTATTTTACTCTGTTCAAAGGTCCGCATCAAGGTCCGACCGAATCCACTTTCCGGCCATGGACCGAGACCGATTTAAAAATTGAATTTTGACTCGGATTTTATTCACTGATATGATTAAGTTAGAAAAAAAAAGGGACCTTTTTATAGATTACCACATATACGATTTTAAATGTATAACTAAGGACAACGAGAGCTTTGCGATTTCTTATCAATCATATGTCAATACGCATCAATATTGTCATGAGGTGTCAAAGATGATTGACAAAATAATAGCATAAATCACTTTGGGGATCAATACTTCCAGACTATTGACCTTGAGGGAAAGTGAAGTAAGAAACTTCAACGTTATTTTTAAAGACACGTTATAAAAAATAAATAAAAATAAAACTTTTGTTCTTCTTTTGTAAGCTTTTGTACCTAAGAAATAAAGCAGATCATAGGATATGTTCGATTATAAAATTCTAGTCTTGTTAATTTGATGATTGCGAAGTAGGATGACGGTGATAGGTGGACTGTCAATTGAATTTACGGCTATAGCGAAATCATAGGTGCTTTGTTGTGTCAAAGCTATGATTCTTAAAGGAAAAAAAAATGTATGGTCACACGTGTGCACACTCTTATTTATTTTTTATCACTCGTAAAATCGAATAAATTGCTCGAAAGCGTGGTTGATAGGACACGGGATTTATAGTAATTTTAGTAAATGTATACGCACGTGTGCGTAACATTGTCTGTGTAACTTTTAGTAATAATGTGTTGTTACGTAAATGGCTGAATGTGAATAAGGTCAGGAACGCGGCCAAAGAAATTACATGTTATCGATTTCCGAACGAAACGTCAACTTGGGTATATTCCGGATCGCGATAAAATCGATGTCAGCGCTCACGTTATCTGTCAAACCCATACAAAATCACCGACTCGGAACGCATTTTAGTATGCTGTCATCGATTTTGCTGTGATTCGGAGTGCAGCCTTTGACAGATTCCTACTCCTTGATTTTAATGACATATATAATGAGTTTTTGTTTATGCCAATAAGGTTAAATTATATTTTGTAAGATTTCAGCGTTAATTAACAGTGAAAATGATAAGAAGGGTGTTAAAGGGGAACGATGAGAAAACGAGTAATCCTTTGTTTGTGTTGTTTCGTTAATCGGTGGGTTTTTTTTTAACAAAAATACTTTGCTATTGTTGAATAATTTCATATTAGCGATTCAGGTTGTAGTTCTGTTTGAGTGACAAAGCGCATTGGAATCTTTACATTGAACTAATGAAGAGGTACATAATTGTGTTCTCGAGTTGAGGTCAATGGTTGTTAGCTCTTTATTCGGTGAGTAAAATTTCAGTTTCAGTCATTTCAGTTAACTAGAATAACATGTAAATACCATTGCAAAGAGAAAGATTCAATTGCGTGTTTACAATTTGATTGTGTGATAGGAAATTGATAATGGCAAGCTTGATATGAGATTAGGGGTTAGTGACTGTTACTTTATTATTAACTGTACGATAAAAGGGACATAAGGGTAATGGTGGCATATGCCAATGGAAAAGTAACTATGGAAGTAGACATGCAGAAGGTTCTGTCCATAATTACTTTATAGGTATACGATAACCGATTAACTCTAAGCAATTGAGAAGGATTGACGTTTTGTCATTGGCAGTTTGAGAGATGAAATCTGTCGTTGCCGTTATCACGTTTGTGGTTAACTTAATATTATACGATTGATGCGTTAGATAATAGGAACGGCAGTAACGTTTAGTAATACTGAAGTCGTGGAGAAATTTAGGGTTAGTGAGTGTTGTAAGATAATTCTAGATTCAACTTACAAAGTTACAAAAAAATATTAGCGTATAATGTAATAAATAGTTTTAGAGTTTGGGTGTTATCGCTAACTTCTGAATAGTAATAGTGAAGCTAGAGGGATATTAGTAGCATAAAATGATGGGGTCGTGAAATATTTTAATAAACTTTTAAAATTGAAACTAGAAAACTTAGTATGTGCTGATTAGATTTTAGTTTAACTTAGTAACCTACCTTTGAGATTGTACTATTGAAGGGATCGTGATCGTTTAAGATTTGAGTTAGTCATTTATAGATTATCATTTTGAAATATTTATCCGAGGTGAATTAATTTTGAAACTAATCGTCGTGACTTTCGAAAATTATCTAACTGGGGGTCGTCGTAGAACTAAAAACTAAAACGTACTAGCTATGAAGGCAATGATGAGGAAGTTTGGTTAGGGAGGTATAATGTGTTGGGATTTAATGATAAAAGGAGAGTTTAAAAATATTTAAATCATGTAGAATAGTAATGGTAGCAAAGAATGTGATTGACGTTTTTCTGAGAATTAGATATTTAATTCGAAATGATTAGTTTCAACATTTACATAAGTCGAATATTAGGGAGCGTGGTTTTGTGGAATCCAAAGCGGTGGATTTTTTAAAACCAAATTAGTACGGGTACGATATTTTAATTTATTTGGAGATCTGACCTTACAACCAGAAAAACAAGAAGAGTTGCAAGAGCCATCGTAGACATTAAGTTCATTAGGGTAAACCGGGTATAGTTCGGACTCGAGCTGGTCGCGCACTCGAGTTTTATGACTCATTAGAGAAGTAAAGGTAGGGTTAGGGTATAGTTAGCCAGAGGTTTTAGTTCGATTCAATCCTAGACTAGTAGTGGAGATGTTAAAGTTAGGAATGGGGTAATGTTTGGTTGATACTAACATTTATGTAAGTGCAATTTTTGGTGAGGAGACTATAAGTAGAATTGATACGCGGGTATTTAGGTCGGTATTGTTAGTTTAAATATTTCGCACATGATATTCGGCATGGTATTGACTCGAAGGAATTGAATTTTGAGTTATTTATATGTTTGGAATCAGCAGTTTTTCTGTACAATCTAGTAAAATTGTCATAGCCTTAAGTCGTTTGGATTGCATTTTGAGATGGTGTTGTTTGGTACCGAGGCTATTAAAACATAAGTTAGTGTCACATCTCGAATTAACACACCAAATTAGAAAATCCTTACTAATATTATAAATGCGAAAGTCCGTTTGTTTGTTTATTTGTTTGTTTGTTTGTTACGCCTTCACGTCTTAACTACTGAACCGATCATCATAAAATTTTGCATAGGCGTTGTTAGGGGTACAGAAAAGGACATAGGGTGCCTTTCATCCAGAAAAAACGTACAGTTCCCGAGGGATAGAAAAAAAAACTGTCCACGCAGACGAGGTCACGGGCGGCCTCTAGTTATTTATAAATGTGAGCGTTTTAATTGTAACGTGATACCGTTTTGCTTGTCAAATTTAATATAAAATCAATTGTTATTATGAGCTATTACTGTTTGGCCTATATCCAGCAGTGGACGTCGTGCGGCAGATATGATGATGATGATTACTGTTTTGCTTGTTTATTTTAAATTTAGTACTTTTTAGTCAATACTCTTTGCGCTCTAGAAGTCTAGGTGGTTCTAGAAAGTAGCATGAATATCCTTATATATTAATCTTAAGACTTTATTTTTAAATTATACGAAATAGAATATTGTATCTTTTTAACGTTATTACAATCGGGCCAAAAATACTTTACAGTCGAACTAAGATTTTCTAAATCTTTGAAACACTATATCTCAAAAGTTTTTTTTGAGTTGAGACTATGTTGGATGTCGTGTGCGGTTTGTTGAAGGTCTTGTAGTTTAACTAGATGCAGGTAGTGATTTAACATGTGTTTCGGAGTTTTACTAGTTTTAGGTAGTGGTATAGCAAGTAGTCGGAAGACTTTAGGTATAGTTTAAGAGTAGAATAGTTTAAGACTTTAGGTATAGTTTAAGAGTAGAATAGTTTAAGACTTTAGGTATAGGTTATAAAAAAAAAAGAAAAGCCACCAACACACATTTTCTTTTCCGGGGGGGAATTTTTTTTGATTAAATATAGGTCTAGGCAGTCGTTAAGATGATAGAGATCTAGGTAGTTGGCAGGAGGTCCGACTGTGTTAAGGCAGGGTTATGAAGAGGAAAAGGCATATACAGTTAAATACACCATAATTAAAATTGATAATGAGTCAGTTACATGAAATAAGTTCATATATAAAGGGGTAGTTTAAAGTTTTACGTTAATGTAAGTTAGAAATGCGTTTTGTTAGAGTTGATCGTGAAAAAAAAAAAAAAACTTTGTATAATGTGGGAGGAGTGTAAAGCGTAGTGTATTAAGTGCGTGATATAAGATTTTTTTTTTCTTCCTTTTCGTAATGTGTTTGAGATAATACTTTATTGCAAAGTCTACATATAATTTCATCGGGTGACAGACAGCGTATTGAGTCTAACACGGTATAATTAATCTCTATACAATTTAGTTATTTATATTTGCATTCAGGGTGTAGTTATGATATAATCTTAGGTGGCGTGAATGTAGGCTAGTGAATGAAGACAGTGAATGCAGCGTAATAAGAACAGATGAATAGAATGAGAATCTAATATAGGTTATGAGTATGATTGGAATATTAATTTTAAAGGTTGATTAGAATGAGAGTTAGTGTGAATTAAGAGTAGATGCTAAATTTAGATTCTATATGGAGGGCTTTGGATTATAACATATGTGAAACCTGAATGCAAGCTTTATTATTGATTCAAGAGATAAGACCATCACACTGCTTTAGCGCTTCGTTTGTGCTTGCGGCCGGACTGGCGTTCTAGAGTTGACAACTTGAATTTTGTACAGTAGGACTTTTGGTGTTAGGATAGAGAAAAAAAAAATGAGAAAAACGAACACTGTTGATGTTTGTGATTGTCCTGGTGTGAACAACTGTCCGAAATTCGTACTACACAAGAAGCTAAGAGCTATGAATTGAACTCGACAACTGCACACTCTCCAAGGCGATATTAGGGTTGTTCTAGAGTCTTAAGTAAGCTTTTGGAAATATAGGGTCATTGTATAGGCTCACTTCGAACCGACGGAGTAGGCCCTGTTGGCAAGAAAGGAGTAATACTTGATTGTGGAAGGGTACAATGCACAAATATGTAGCGTCATACGCAGACTTTTTCATAAGGTTAGAAAAAGACTTATTTGTCCATGTAGGCTTACTAGGAGCTGTGGATTCACAACCCACACCTTACCGTGATTTTGTACGACTCTGGTGTTGAATATGCATAAGACGGAATTGGCAAAAGTCACATAAAACTTAAAACTCGCTTGATAACTTTTCAATATTGTCTTGGTTTAAATACACTCTACAATCTAAATCTCATTTACATTAGGGTTCACCCAACAATTCTTTGATCTTGGAGAAATAATAATGGATAGGGTTATTAAGGGGATGGGTTTTTTTTTATACAAAAGGGATGTATGAGTAAAAATTGAGGATTAAGAGTAGAGGCGGAATAAATATTTGAGAATTGAGAAGGAAAATCCTACTCCGGATCCAATACGTAGTCTTGTCACCTGTGCAGGATTTTGGGGTCGAGCTGTAACGGTTCAAAACTGAACATGCTATTTTATCTCAAATATTTTTCGAATTGAGCATAATATTATTTAACTATCGAACAAGTTATTATAATAAAGAGTAGTTCAGGTTTTGAGTTAGCAATAATGTCGGAAGTTCTTTTAATCTTTCACGGCGCTAAAATTCAAATATTAGTCTCTGTCTAGGTAACGACGCTAATAGGCTTAAAATTTATTTATATTTATTATTGTTTATTTATCAAATTTTATTAGAGCCTCTCGAATATCATTATAATAGTTTATTTTAGAAGATTACTTAAAAAAGGATTGAATTCGGTGTTAATTATTTCTGTAAGTTGTCAGTAGTGTCACACCACGTGATGTGTTTTAGCTAAAGAACGAAATTAAATATAGTAGGTCGTTCCAGTGGATCAATCGATGAGAAATCGATTGCCAAATGGTAACTGAGGGTCGCAAGGCAAGTCCCATATTCTTTGCCAAATCATAGTTGTAAATTTAAATTTTGTTTTAGGAAATATAAGACATTAGTTAGATTTGGGGGATGAATGCAAGTTTAGTTGGCTTGGAGAATTTTGTAGCGGATCTAGTACATTTCGTTAATTGTAGGCGGTATTTGCTTAAATAAGGGTATTTTGTTATACCATGCCTTTGCTTCATGACACAGTTAAATTGGAGATTTTAAATTAAAATGGAAGTTTAATTTGATTTTATAATATGGTTTGATGTTCAGAGATAATACAGAGAGAAAGAAAAGAAATGAAACTATGTTTTATTCTGGGCGGAGTTTAGTTGACAGTTTAGTGGTAAATTGAAAACTCGAATTGTGAAATAAAAGGGAGATAATTAATTAATAGAAATATTGTAAGGATAAATCTAGAAATATTATTAAAAAACATAAACAATAGTTATTGAAGGTGTAATAAGAAAGTATTTCATGGGAAAATGTGGATGGAGCCTAATAAAGTTTGTCTTGTCGTTGGGTGTTGTACGAAGAAAGATTGATATGAAGTTCCTTCGAAAGCGGGATTTTATGCTGCAGGTTTATAATTCAAATGAGGGTAGGCATTTAGAAAATGTAAAAGTAGTCGGATGAGTGTTGCCAGTTAGGATTTTTAAAGTACCAACATTGTGATGCTAAATTGATCGGAAATTTTAGGTTTAATTGGACCGAATACTTAATGGAAAATGTTGTAATACGTATTTTAGCAAATTGATTCTAGAGGTTATGATATTTTGGGGAAGGCGAGATAAAAAGATTGAAAAGGTTGGATTCTAATTGTGGCATATGGGGGGTTCGATTTGTTGTGAATATAAAATTCGTATTAATCAGAGTTCTATGATTATAGTACAATAATTTCATATGATTCTGGATAAATACGCTGAATATTATTCAAAGTTGTTAATTTTGTTAGAAATGATGTAAGGGGGAAAACTTGTTGATTTATTTATGATTGAAACGTTGTTTCATACAATTGTATGAATTGTTTAAATCAAATGTAGATGAAATGTCAGTATAAAGAAATATTTAGGTAACAGATTAATTTTAATTTGGTTACAAATGGAGCGTCATTGTGCGCTTGAGTATAAAGAATCTTGAAGATAGGAGGTTATTAGTTAGTTGGATAGTACGTTGGAATTATTGATTAGTATAGGGGTTCATTTTGTAAGATTAGTAACTTAAATATTATATTTACAAGTTGAGTAAGACAAAACTGAATTCTCCCCATTTTTGAAGGAGAAGGGAAAATTTTAGGAATAATTTATGTAAAGTAGGGAAATGAAGGTAGGAAAAAAAGATGCTTAGGTCGTGTGGGGTGAGGTTCCTGGAGTGAGTGAATGATCTTGGGGGGTTATAAAAGACGCGGTTCGAGGGAAATCGCGCTCTCTTTACTTTCCTCGTCGTCAACGTAGCATCAAGTGGAACTTCGGTAGAAGGCGTCAATACCCTCTTTGTAAGATAGCTTCGAACAAGTAGTATTTTTATAACGCAAGAAAACAGCAAGAAGTCAGGAAGAAAGTGTTTAATTGAGGTTTTGACGTATAGGTCCGCAACCGGGTGCGAGTCTTTTGCATATACGCTTTAATTAGGGTTTATATGGTATAAGTAAGCTTGAAATTAAAGTAGGTAGATTTTGTTTGCGAATTTTCATGAAGTAAAGTAAATTTCCCAATAAATCTAAGAATTTTCCGAATCAAATTTGTTTGAAATTTATATAAGCAGTTGGGGAACAATAAAGGGGGTTTGATTTTGAATAAATATCATTAGTTTTGTGTCTCTAAGGGGCGTTCTGTCAATCCTCAAGGGGTTAGGTAAAATAGTCTGGTATGTGGCGTATCAGACGGGCATCAAAATTTCTAGATTGCCTAGCTAGTCACATAAGTGTACCGAATGTGTCCCATCTCTAGCAATCCGACGGTCCGAAAGGAGTTGAGAATCTAATTCCGTGCTAGCGTTGGTGTCCCGAGGATTCGGTATACTTATTCCGCTGTAGGTGCCTATTTGTTCCCTCCCAATCAAATTTGGCCACGTACAAGCTGCTAGGAGAGAGTTAGGCGAGTCATGCTTGCTCACGCTTTAGAGATTCGGGGCTTCGGTGATGAGGTAAGCATCACAAACATTGCATAGGAAATCTAAATTTAGTCGCTGGTAGGCAGGTAAACTCATTAGGTTTATAAATTCATTGTTAGATGCGTAGGAACAGTAGGTTAGGTTTGCATCTCAAGTCGGGAGGGAAACTTGGATGCTGGTAAAAGATTGGACGTTCTCAAGAAGGTCGAGCTGTCAGCAAGGTAACAGCAGTAACGTTAGATAAGCTAGGAACTCTTATATAGGCGAAGGAGAGGTAGGTCACTTCGTAGTGTATCAGATTTAGGTAGGCCGCAAATAGGTTGGTGTACGACAAAATGGCTGTCGAAGCGAAACATAGGCAGGCGGTGTCGAGAATGGTACCAACAAGATGGCGGCCGCAGGTCATTCAGTGGTACATAGGAACTTGACTAGGTTGTGATGAGGTAGGATGACTTAGGAACGGAATCTAGGAAGCGCAGAAGTGGTAAATATAGTGAACGAAAGGTTATGTGAAACTACTGGGTAGGATCCGAAGGAAAAGTATCAATTTTCCATAGTAGGCGTCTTAACAAAGATCTATTAAGGTTATGACTCAGTGTTGTGAATAATTACTACGATGTGCTCAATTGAGTAGACTTCGCAAGCTTCAGTAAGTACCCACAAGTTGACCGATCCGAAGGAAAAGTATCAATCTTCCATGGTAGGCGCCTTAACAAAGATCTATTAATGCTTTGACTCAGTGTTGTGAATAATTATTATAATGTGCTCAATTGAGTAGACTTTGCAAGCTTCAGTAAGTACCTACAGTTTGATTTACTATTAATTAGAGCTAGACAAATTCTTCTGTTAATATTGGATAATGATTTAATAGTGAAAGTTGAATCATAAATAAAGAATAATTATTCATCCTTGACTTGGATTGGTAAAATTGAACCTGTTTTCAATTGGTCGTTTACAGTTGAGATAATCCGTTTTGGTGATTGTGGGAGGAATACTGAAACAAGATCTGGGCGTATGGAATAATCCCGTGTTACCATTAGACTAATGTTGAATCACAGTTTATGGAACACTAGATCATAGTTTGAGTAAACCTTTCAAATTAACAGAATGAAGGTTATGACTAACAGTGAGATAATACTTTGAAAAGTATCTACCTACTATGAAAATATTATATTATTTAGTGAATACATTAAATTCACAAATAATAAGTTCAATATATTATCTGAGTTCAAATATTACAACTAGTTTCAACCAACTCAATTTGAGGATGAAAGAAATAGAATTTTATTGATATCAAATATTGCCTAGTCTACTCAACATTTAATTGAAATATCGCCTTTAACTTTAAATGAAATGAACTGAAGTCAATTCGGTTTATGGTTGTATATTTATAATCTAGCCGAGATTAAAGTGTGAAAAATCCTTCATAGAGCTTTATTACCTTGTTTAGAATTGTCTTTCCTTCAGAATATGAGAACTATCAGTGTCCCAAGTAAATGGATAGTAATGTTGTGTCCATCTGTTATAATGTTAAACAATCATACTAAAATTATTTATTAAAGAAAAAAAAATTGTAATTCAGCCATCACAATTGAAGGAGAATTCTTCATTGTGAAAACTGATAGTTCGCTTGGGAGCATTTTGCTCCGTCCTCTTTTGTTGAAACAGACTGACAAAGACCAAATACCTTAATATAATAAACTTACTAAGTAAATTTATCATGAAAAAAATATGGCTGGCCAGAAGAGGATTGCCCAATTCCGGTGTCGAGATCCATTGTATAAAGCGGGGCGGTGCTTGTACCTTAGCTGGCAAAAACACAATTGCATACTCACTACTTGTACAATAACTTAAGAAAGTAAAAGAATCCTTATTTAAAAGCGTTGAAAGTTTTATTATACTTTGATCTCAGGCGACTATAACTTCTTAACTTACCTGAAATAATCTCTCTTATTTAATGATCTAAGTTGACAATAGATAATTTACATTATTTAGAATAACGTCATACATGGCATATAATTTGACACTTGGCAGCGGAAGAAAATTATCCAAATTTAACTTTTCTCTATAACCCGACTTACCCATTTTACCTTACAGTCTATTATGGTTGAACATACCCTCTTTTACCTTATAACAATACTCCATTTAACTCATAAATTCACTTTGATCATTTCCTATCAACGTAGGTTTATTTCACTCATACTTACTTCATCAACGGAACGTAGTTGGGAACGTTTTCTCCTCTATTTATAGTATTCCCATTTATTGACACTAAAGAACTATGGGGTTTCCCTTGGTAGTATGACAAATATTAAGAATTAATATGAAATTAAAGTAAACTCACTTAGGAAAAATACAGACTTAATTTCTATTTCCCTGGTTATATCAATAGAGCAATAACTTTCTTTTAGTGGTATTTTCATTTAGAAATAAATGTAATAGCAGGAATAATTAAAATCTAGTAATAAAAGCGAATACTTCTATTGGAAAATGAAAATCAATACTAATCACACTTTTAAAAGAATTTGGGTTCACTAATTATCACATCCAGGGTTCCTCCATTAGACATTCACAGGTCCTCTCAGACCACATAAAGCTTGTTAGTAAGGTTCTTTGTAGGTTAGTTAAGGTTGAACAAAGTAAACTTAGTAAATTGCATTTTGGAGGTTATTTAATCCAGTAAAATTAGGTTCCAATAGTTTAGTTATAATCAACGGTAAGTAGTAAGCGGATTTTGATTGTACTCTTGTCCTGTAGGTTATTAGGTTTCCACTTAGGTTTTAGTCTCTTTCATAGGCCGTGATCATCTAGATCCTTGGTGCTTAGCCGGACGGTTACATCATAGGTGCCGTGAGAACAGGATTTCATATTATTATTGCGAATCTTCAGGTTTTGTGTGGTTTGGGAGTGAGTGACTGTTAACAAGTGAGATTGTGACAGTCACATTTTGTTGCGGTGAAGTGGGTATAAAGGTTTGATATGTTAAAACACTGATTTTCTTTTCCAATGGTTGTTAAGATATTGTGCTGGTACGAGCTATGGCGTTTAATTTGTCACTTTGGCTGGTCCTTGAAACTTTCGTTTTGCGGATCATTTGTAAGATCTTAGTTAAATATCTCTGAAAACAAATACACAAATAACCACTGTTTTAGGACAAATTTTGTAAAATATTTTCGATACATATAATGTTTTCATTGTCATTATAGTGCTGCCAAAACTATCGACGCCTCTGATACCTTATCGATATTTACGTAAACTATCGACACTTAGGTTAACTGTATTGCATTTGGTTCTATAGTCATCTTACACACTACGTTTGGTTACAATGATACAATTATGCAGCTAAATCATTACTTGTTCATACAGTATAGTCTCGGTTAAGGTAAATTGCGTAGTTAAGCAAATTGTATCGCGATAGTTTTTATTGATATACACTATCGATAATCGATATAATTATTTTCCCAGTTCCGGTCTATCTATTCAAGTCAAATTTATTTTACTCTGTTCAAAGGTCCGCATCAAGGTCCGACCGAATCCACTTTCCGGCCATGGACCGAGACCGATTTAAAAATTGAATTTTGACTCGGATTTTATTCACTGATATGATTAAGTTAGAAAAAAAAAGGGACCTTTTTATAGATTACCACATATACGATTTTAAATGTATAACTAAGGACAACGAGAGCTTTGCGATTTCTTATCAATCATATGTCAATACGCATCAATATTGTCATGAGGTGTCAAAGATGATTGACAAAATAATAGCATAAATCACTTTGGGGATCAATACTTCCAGACTATTGACCTTGAGGGAAAGTGAAGTAAGAAACTTCAACGTTATTTTTAAAGACACGTTATAAAAAATAAATAAAAATAAAACTTTTGTTCTTCTTTTGTAAGCTTTTGTACCTAAGAAATAAAGCAGATCATAGGATATGTTCGATTATAAAATTCTAGTCTTGTTAATTTGATGATTGCGAAGTAGGATGACGGTGATAGGTGGACTGTCAATTGAATTTACGGCTATAGCGAAATCATAGGTGCTTTGTTGTGTCAAAGCTATGATTCTTAAAGGAAAAAAAAAATGTATGGTCACACGTGTGCACACTCTTATTTATTTTTTATCACTCGTAAAATCGAATAAATTGCTCGAAAGCGTGGTTGATAGGACACGGGATTTATAGTAATTTTAGTAAATGTATACGCACGTGTGCGTAACATTGTCTGTGTAACTTTTAGTAATAATGTGTTGTTACGTAAATGGCTGAATGTGAATAAGGTCAGGAACGCGGCCAAAGAAATTACATGTTATCGATTTCCGAACGAAACGTCAACTTGGGTATATTCCGGATCGCGATAAAATCGATGTCAGCGCTCACGTTATCTGTCAAACCCATACAAAATCACCGACTCGGAACGCATTTTAGTATGCTGTCATCGATTTTGCTGTGATTCGGAGTGCAGCCTTTGACAGATTCCTACTCCTTGATTTTAATGACATATATAATGAGTTTTTGTTTATGCCAATAAGGTTAAATTATATTTTGTAAGATTTCAGCGTTAATTAACAGTGAAAATGATAAGAAGGGTGTTAAAGGGGAACGATGAGAAAACGAGTAATCCTTTGTTTGTGTTGTTTCGTTAATCGGTGGGTTTTTTTTTAACAAAAATACTTTGCTATTGTTGAATAATTTCATATTAGCGATTCAGGTTGTAGTTCTGTTTGAGTGACAAAGCGCATTGGAATCTTTACATTGAACTAATGAAGAGGTACATAATTGTGTTCTCGAGTTGAGGTCAATGGTTGTTAGCTCTTTATTCGGTGAGTAAAATTTCAGTTTCAGTCATTTCAGTTAACTAGAATAACATGTAAATACCATTGCAAAGAGAAAGATTCAATTGCGTGTTTACAATTTGATTGTGTGATAGGAAATTGATAATGGCAAGCTTGATATGAGATTAGGGGTTAGTGACTGTTACTTTATTATTAACTGTACGATAAAAGGGACATAAGGGTAATGGTGGCATATGCCAATGGAAAAGTAACTATGGAAGTAGACATGCAGAAGGTTCTGTCCATAATTACTTTATAGGTATACGATAACCGATTAACTCTAAGCAATTGAGAAGGATTGACGTTTTGTCATTGGCAGTTTGAGAGATGAAATCTGTCGTTGCCGTTATCACGTTTGTGGTTAACTTAATATTATACGATTGATGCGTTAGATAATAGGAACGGCAGTAACGTTTAGTAATACTGAAGTCGTGGAGAAATTTAGGGTTAGTGAGTGTTGTAAGATAATTCTAGATTCAACTTACAAAGTTACAAAAAAATATTAGCGTATAATGTAATAAATAGTTTTAGAGTTTGGGTGTTATCGCTAACTTCTGAATAGTAATAGTGAAGCTAGAGGGATATTAGTAGCATAAAATGATGGGGTCGTGAAATATTTTAATAAACTTTTAAAATTGAAACTAGAAAACTTAGTATGTGCTGATTAGATTTTAGTTTAACTTAGTAACCTACCTTTGAGATTGTACTATTGAAGGGATCGTGATCGTTTAAGATTTGAGTTATGTAACCGTCCAGCTAGTCACAAAGGAATCTAGATGATCACGGCCTATGAAAGAAGACTAAAACCTAAGTGGAAACCTAATAACCTACAGGACAGGAGGACAATCAAAATCCGCTTACTATTTACCGTTGATTATAACTAAACTACTGGAACCTAATTTTACTGGATTAAATAACCTCCAAAACGCAATTTACTAAGTTTACTTTATTCAACCTTAACTAACCTACAAAGAACCTTACTAACAAGCTTTGTGTGATCTGAGAGGACCTGTGAATGTCTAATGGAGGAACCCTGGATGTGATAATTAGTGAACCCAAATTCTTTTAAAAGTGTGATTAGTATTGATTTTCATTTTCCAATAGAAGTATTCGCTTTTATTACTAGATTTTAATTATTCCTGCTATTACAATTTTTTCTAAATAAAAATACCACTAAAAGAAAGTTATTGCTCTTTTGATACAACCAGAGAAATAGAAATTAAGTCTGTGTTTTTCCTAAGTGAGCCTACTTTAACTTCATATTAATTCTTAATATTTGTCATATTGCCAAGGGAAACCCCATAGCTCTTTAGTGTCAAAAATGGGAATACTATAAATAGAGAGGAAAGCGTTCCCAACTACGTTCCGTTGATGAAGTAAGTATGAGTGAAATAAACCTACGTTGATAGGAAATGATCAAAGTGAATTTATGAGTTAAATGGAGGATTGTTATAAGGTAAAAGAGGGTATGTTCAACCATAATAGACTGTAAGGTAAAAATAGGTAAGTCGGGTTATAGAGAAAAGTTAAATTTGGATAATTCTCTTCCGCTGCCAAGTGTCAAATTATAGGTCATGTATGACGTTATCCTAAATAATGTAAATTATCTATTGTCAACTTAATTCATTAAAATAAGAGAGATAATTGGAGATAAGTTAAGAAGTTATAGTCGCCTGAGATCAAAGTATAATAAAACCCTCAACGCTTTTAAATAAGGATTCTTTTACTTTCTTAAGTTATTGTACAAGTAGTGGATATGCAATTGTGGTTTTGCCAGCTAAGGTACGAGCTCCGCCCCGCTCTATACAATGAGTCTCGTCACCATACGTGGACAACTCCCTTCTGGCCAGCCATATTTTTTTCATGATAAATTTACTTAATAAGTATTACTATATTAAGGTATTTGGTCTTTGTCAGTCTGTTTCTACAAAAGAGGACGGAGCAAAATGCTCCCAAGCGAACTATCAGTTTTCACAATGAGGAATTCTCCTTCAATTGTGATGGCTGAATTACAATTTTTTTCTTTAATAATTAATTCTAGTATGATTGTTTAACATTATAACAGATGGACACAACATTACTATCCATTTACTTGGGACACTGATAGTTCTCATATTCTGAAGGAAAGACAATCCTAAACAAGGTAATAAAGTTCTATGACGGATTTTTCATACTTTAATCTCGGCTAAATTATAAATATACAACCATAAACCGAATTGACTTCAGTTCATTTCATTTAAAGTTAAAGGCGATATTTCAATTAAATGTTGAGTAGACTAGGCAATATTTGATTTCAATAAAATTCTATTTCTTTCATCCTCAAATTGAGTTGGCTGAACCTAGTTGTAATATTTGAACTCAGATAATATGTTGAACTTATTATTTGTGAATTTAATGTATTCACTAAATAATATAATATTTTCATAGTAGGTAGATACTTTTCAAAGTATTATCTCACTGTTAGTCATAACCTTCATTCTGTTAATTTGAAAGGTTTACTCAAACTATGATCTAGTGTTCCATAAACTGTGATTCAACATTAGTTTAATGGTTACACGGGCTTATTCCATACACCCAGATCTTGTTTTAGCACTCCTTCCTCAATCACCAAAACAGATTATCTCAACTGTAATCGACCATTTGAAAACAGGTTCAATTTAACCAATCCAATTCAAAGATGAATAACTAATCTTTATTTATGAATCAACTTTCACTATTAAATCATTATCCAATGTTAACAGAAGAATTTGTCTAGCTCTAATTAATAGTAAATCAAACTGTAGGTACTACTGAAGCTTGCAAAGTCTACTCAATTGAGCACATTATAATGATTATTCACAACACTGTGTCAAAGCATTAATAGATCTTTGTTAAGGCGCCTACTATGGAAGATTGATAATTTTCCTTCGGATCGGTCAACTTGTGGGTACTTACTGGAGCTTGCAAAGTCTACTCAATTGAGCACATCGTAGTAATTATTCACAACACTGAGTCATAGCGTTAATAGATCTTTGTTAAGGCGCCTACTATGGAAGATTGATACTTTCCCCTCGGATCCTATCCAGTAGTTTCACATAACCTTTCGTTCACTATATTTAACACTTCTGCGCTTCCTAGATTCCGTTCCTAAATCATCCTACCTCATCACAACCTAGTCAAGTTCCTATGTACCACTGAATGACCTGCGGCAGCCATCTTGTTGGTACCATTCTCGACACCACCTGCCTATGTCTCACTTCGACAGCCATTTTGTCGTACACCAACCTATTTGCGGCCTACCTAAATCTGATACACTGCGAATTGACCTACCTCTTCTTCGCCTATGTAAGAGTTCCTAGCTTATCTAACGTTACTGCTGTTACCTTGCTGACAGCTCGACCTTCTTGAGAACGTCCAATCTTTTACCAGCATCCAAGTTTCCCTCCCGCCTTGAGATGCAAACCTAACCTACTGTTCCTACGCGCCTAACAATGAATTTATAAACCTAATGAGTTTACCTGCCTACCAGCGACTAAATTTAGATTTCCTATGCAGTATTTGTGATGCTTACCCCATCACCGAAGCCCGAATCTGTACAGCGTGAGCAAGCATGACTCGCCTAATTCTCTCCTAACAGCTTGGACGTGCTCAGCGCTGGTGGGACGGGACAGCGCTGAGTCCTGACAGAAGAGGATTAACACCACCAAGTCATATCCTCCACGATTGGGCGAGGAACACTCCTGCGCGCCGTTCGGTTCGTTGGCTCCCAAGCGAGTTGGCTAACTTGGTGATATTAAGTGACTGAACTAGGTGTCTTTTAACAGAACCCGCATTGCACGCCACAGAGCAATGCTACATTACCTACCCCTTTGAGGATTGACCGAACGCCCCTTAGAGACACAAAACTATTGATATTTATTCAAAATCAAACCCCCTTTATCGTTCCCCAACTGCTTATATAAATTTCAAACTAATTTGATTCGGAAACTTCTTCGATTTATTGGGAAATTTACTTTACTTTATGAACATTCGCAACGAAAATCTACCTACTTTAATTTCAAGCTTACTTATACCATATAAGCCCTAATTAAAGCGTATATGCAAGAGACTCGCACCCGGTTGCGGACCTATACGTCAAAACCTCAAATAAGCACTTTCTTCCTGACTTCTTGCTGTTTTCTTGCGTTATAAAAATACTACTTGTTCGAAGCTATCTTACAAAGAGGGTATTGACGGCTTCTACCGAGGTTCCACTTGATGCTACGTTGACGACGAGGAAAGTAAAGAGAGCGATTTCCCTCGAGCCGCGTCTTTTATAACCCCCCAAAATCATTCACTCACTCCAGGAACCTCACCCCACACGATCTAAGCATCTTTTTTTTCTACCTTCATTTCCCTACTTTACATAAATTGTTCCTAAAATTTTCCCTTCTCCTTCAAAAACGGGGAGAATTCAGTTTTGTCTTACTCAACTTGTAAATATAATATTTAAGTTACTAATCTTACAAAATGAACCCCTATACTAATCAATAATTTCAACGTACAATTCAACTAACTAATGACCTCCTATGTTCAAGATTCTCTATACTCAAGCGCACAATGACGCTCCATTTTTTAACCAAATTAAAATTAATCTGTTACCTAAATATTTCTCTATACTGATATTTCAGCTACATTTGATTTAAGCAATTCATACAATTGTATGAAATAACATTTCAATCATAAATAAATCAACAAGTTTTCCCCCTTACATTATTTCTAACAAAATTAACAACTTTGAATAATATTCAGCGTATTTATCCAGAATCATATGAAATTATTGTACTATAATCATAGAACTCTGATCAATACGAATCTTATATTCACAACAAATTGAACCTCCCATATGCTACAATTATAATCCAACCTTTTCAATCTTTTTATCTCGCCTTCCCCAAAATATCATAACCGCTAGAATCAATTTGCTAAAATACGTATTACAACATTTTCCATTAAGTATTCGGTCCAATTAAACCTAAAATTTCCGTTCAATTTAGCATCACAATGTTGGTACTTTAAAACCCTAACTGGCAACACTCATCCGCCTACTTTTACATTTCCTAAATGCCTACCCTCATTTGAATTATAAACCTGCAGCATAAAATCCCGCTTTCGAAGAAACTTCATATCAATCTTTCT
The DNA here is from genome assembly GCA_928269145.1 of Agriphila tristella. Classification (NCBI taxonomy): domain Eukaryota; kingdom Metazoa; phylum Arthropoda; class Insecta; order Lepidoptera; family Crambidae; genus Agriphila; species Agriphila tristella. The sequence continues at coordinate 39,843,033 of OV743431.1, forward strand.
TCGTACAACACCCAACGACAAGACAAACTTTATTAGGCTCCATCCACATTTTCCCATGAAATACTTTCTTATTACACCTTCAATAACTATTGTTTATGTTTTTTTTTTAATAATATTTCTAGATTTATCCTTACAATATTTCTATTAATTAATTATCTCCCCTTTTATTTTACAATTCGAGTTTTCAATTTACCACTAAACTGTCAACTAAACTCCGCCCAGAATAAAACATAGTTTCATTTCTTTTCTTTCCCTCTGTATCATCCCTGAACATCAAACCATATTATAAAATCAAATTAAACTTCCATTTTAATTTAAAATCTCCAATTTAACTGTGTCATGAAGCAAGGCATGATATAACAAAATACCCTTATTTAAGCAAATACCGCCTACGATTAACGAAATGTACTAGATCCGCTACAAAATTCTCCAAGCCAACTAAACTTGCATTTATCCCCCAAATCTAACTAATGTCTAATATTTCCTAAAACAAAATTTAAATTTACAACTATGGTTTGGCAAAGAATATGGGACTTGCCTTGCGACCCTCAGTCACCATTTGGCAATCGATTTCTCATCGATTGATCCACTGGAATGACCTACTATATTTAATTTCGTTCTTTAGCTAAAACACATCACGTGGTGTGACACTACTGACAACTTATAAAATAATTAACACCGAATTCAATCCTTTTTTAAGTAATCTTCTAAAATAAACTATTATAATGATATTCGAGAGGCTCTAATAAAATTTGATAAATAAACAATAATAAATATAAATAAATTTTAGGCCTATTAGCGTCGTTACTTAGACAGAGACTAATATTTGAATTTTAGCGCCGTGAAAGATTAAAAGAACTTCCGATATTATTGCTAACTCAAAACCTGAACTACTCTTTATTATAATAACTTGTTCGATAGTTAAATAATATTATGCTCAATATGAAACAAAATTCGAAAAATATTTGAGACAAAATAACATGTTCAGTTTTGAACCGTTACAGCTCGACCCCAAAATCTTGCACAGGTGACAAGACTACGTATTGGATCCGGAGTAGGATTTTCCTTCTCAATTCTCAAATATTTATTCCGTCTCTACTCTTATTCCTCAATTTTTACTCATACATCCCTTTTGTATAAAAAAAAACCTTCCCCTTAATAACCCTAACCATTATTATTTCTCCAAGATCAAAGAATTGTTGGGTGAACCCTAATGTAAATGAGATTTAGATTGTAGAGTGTATTTAAACCAAGACAATATTGAAAAGTTATCAAGCGAGTTTTAAGTTTTATGTGACTTTTGCCAATTCCGTCTTATGCATATTCAACACCAGAGTCGTACAAAATCACGGTAAGGTGTGGGTTGTGAATCCACAGCTCCTAGTAAGCCTACATGGACAAATAAGTCTTTTTCTAACCTTATGAAAAAGTCTGCGTATGACGCTACATATTTGTGCATTGTACCCTTCCACAATCAAGTATTACTCCTTTCTTGCCAACAGGGCCTACTCCGTCGGTTCGAAGTGAGCCTATACAATGACCCTATATTTCCAAAAGCTTACTTAAGACTCTAGAACAACCCTAATATCGCCTTGGAGAGTGTGCAGTTGTCGAGTTCAATTCATAGCTCTTAGCTTCTTGTGTAGTACGAATTTCGGACAGTTGTTCACACCAGGACAATCACAAACATCAACAGTGTTCGTTTTTCTCATTTTTTTTTTCTATCCTAACACCAAAAGTCCTACTGTACAAAATTCAAGTTGTCAACTCTAGAACGCCAGTCCGGCCGCAAGCACAAACGAAGCGCTAAAGCAGTGTGATGGTCTTATCTCTTGAATCAATAATAAAGCTTGCATTCAGGTTTCACATATGTTATAATCCAAAGCCCTCCATATAGAATCTAAATTTAGCATCTACTCTTAATTCACACTAACTCTCATTCTAATCAACCTTTAAAATTAATATTCCAATCATACTCATAACCTATATTAGATTCTCATTCTATTCATCTGTTCTTATTACGCTGCATTCACTGTCTTCATTCACTAGCCTACATTCACGCCACCTAAGATTATATCATAACTACACCCTGAATGCAAATATAAATAACTAAATTGTATAGAGATTAATTATACCGTGTTAGACTCAATACGCTGACTGTCACCCGAAGAAATTATATGTAACATTTGCAAAAATGTATTATCTCAAACACTAAAGTGTTTGAGATAATACATAAGAGAATACGAAATACGAAAGAGAAAAGAGAGAGAGAAAGAAAAAAAAATCTTATATCACGCACTTAATACACTACGCTTTACACTCCTCCCACATTAAACAAGGTGTTCTCTATCAAAACACATTTCAAACTTACGTTAACGTAAAACTTTAAACTACCCCTTTATATATGAACTTATTTCATGTAACTGACTCATTATCAATTTTAATTATGGTATATTTAACTGTATATGCCTTTTCCTCTTCATAACCCTGCCTAAACACAGTCGGACCTCCTGCCAACTACCTAGATCTATATCATCTTAACGACTGCCTAGACCTATATTTAATCAAAAAAAAATTCCCCCCCGGAAAAGAAAATGTGTGTTGGTGGCTTTTCTTTTTTTGATAACCTATACCTAAAGTCTTAAACTATTCTAATCTTAAACTATACCAAAAGTCTTCCAAACTACTTTCTATACCACTACCTAAAACTAGTAAAGCTCCGAAACACATGTTAAATCACTACCTGGATCTAGTTAAGCTACAAGACCTTCATCAAACCGCACACGACATCCAACATAGTCTCAACTCAAAAACTTTTGAGATTTATAGTGTTTCAATGATTTAGAAAATCTTAGTTACTGACTGTGAAATATTTATAGCCTGATCGTATATTGTTAAAAGCTACATTATTCTATTTTGTATAATTTAAAAATAAAGTCTTAGGATTAATATATAAGGATATTCAAGCTACTTTCTAAAACCACCTAGACTTCTAGAGCGCAAAGAGTATTGACTAGAAAGAAGTACTAAATTAAAAATAAACAAGCAAAACAGTAATCATCATCATCATATCTGCCGCACGACATCCACTGCTGAGTATAAGCCAAAACCAGTAATAACTCAAAATAACCATTGATTTTATATTAAATTTGACAGGCAAAACGGTATCACGTTACAATTAAAACGCTTACATTTATAAATAACTAGAGGCCGCCCGTGACTTCATCTGCGTGAATAATGTTTTGCTATCCCTCGGGAACTGTAAGTTTTTTCTGGATGAAAGGTACCCTATGTCCTTTTCTGTACCCCTAACAACGCCCATGCAAAATTTTATGATGATCGGTTCAGTAGTTAAGACGTGAAGGCGTAACAAACAAACAAACAAATAAACAAACAAACGGACTTTCGCATTTACAATATTAGTAAGGATTTTTTAATTTGGCGTGTTAATTCGAGATGTAACACTAACTTATGTTTTAATTGCCTCGGTACCAAACAACACCATCTCAAAATGCAATCCAAACGACTTAAGGCTACGACAATTTTACTAGATTGTACAGAAAAACTGCTAATTCTGAATATATAAATAACTCAAAATTCAATTCCTTCCAGTCAACACCATGCCGAATATCATGTACGAAATATTTAACTAACAATACCGACCTAAATACCCGCGTATCAATTCTACTTATAGTCTCCTCACCAAAAATTTGCACTTACATCAATGTTAGTATCAACTAAACATTATCCCATTCCTAACCTTAACATCTCCACCACTAGTCTAGGATTGAATCGAACTAAAACCTCTGGCTAACTATATCCTAACTCTATCTTTACTTCTCAAATGTTTCATAACACTCGAGTGCGGGACGAACTCGAGTCCGAACTATAGCTGGTTTACCCTAATGAGACTTAATTTCTACAATAACTATTGAAACTGATCTTTTTTTTAGGTTAGATCTTTTAACTACCTTTACTCCATCCAATCAAATGATTCATAACAAGTACTCGAGTCCGAACTCTGCCCGGTTTACCCTAAAAAAACTTAATTTCTACGAAAGCTCTTGCAACTCCTCCCCTTTGTGTAAGGTCAAATCTTTAAATAATTAAAATATAGCAACCCTACTAATTTGGTTTTATAATATCCACCGCTTAGGATTCCACAAAACCACGCTCCCTAATACTCGACTTATGTAAATGTTGAAACTAATCATTTCGAATTAAATATCTAATTCTCAGAAAAACGTCAATCACATTCTTTGCTACCATTACTATTCTACATGATTTAAATATTTTAAACTCTCCTTTTATCATTAAATCCCAACACTTTATACCTCCCTAACCAACTTCCTCAACATTGTTTCCACAACTAAAACGTCTTAGTAACTAGTTCTACAACGACCCCCAGTTAGATAATTTTCGAAAGTCACGACGATTAGTTTCAAAATTAATTCACCTCGGATAAATATTTCAAAATGGTAATCTATAAATAACTAACTTAAATCTTAAACGATCACGATCCCTTCAATAGTACAATCTCAAAGGTAGGTTACACTAAAATCTAATCACCACATACTAGGTTTTCTAGTTTCAATTTTAAAAGTTTATTAAAATATTTCACGACCCCATCATTCTATGCTACTAATATCCCTCTAGCTTCACTATTACTATTCAGAAGTTAGCGATAACACCCAAACTCTAAAACTATTTATTACATTATACGCTAATATTTTTTTGTAACTTTGTAAGTTGAACCTAGAATCATCTTACAACACTCACTAACCCTAAATTTCTCCACGACTTCAGTATTACTAAACGTTACTGCCGCTCCTATTAACTAACGCATCAATCGTATAATATTAAGTTAACCACAAACGTGATAAAAGCAACGACAGATTTCATCTCTCAAACTGCCAATGACAAAACGTTAATCCCTCTTAATTGCTTAGAGTTAATCGGTTATCGTATAACTATAAAGTAATTATGGACAAAACCTTCTGCATGTCCACTTCCATAGTTAATTTTCCGTTGGCATATGCCACCATTACCCTTACGTCCCTTTTATCGTACAATTATTAATAAAGTCATGGTCACTGAACCCTAATCTCTTATCAAGCTTGCCATTATCAATTTCCTATCACACAATCAAATTGTAAACACGCAATTGAATCTCTCTTTGCAATGACATTTACATGTTATTCTAGTTAACTGAAATGACTGAAATTGAAACTTTACTCACCGAATAAAGAACTAATAACCATTGACCTCAACTCGAGAACACAATTATGTACCTCTTCACTTGTTCAATGTAAAAATTCCAATGCACTTTGCCTCTCTGAATCGCTAGTATGAAATTATCCAACAATAGCAAAGTATTTTTGTTAAAAAAAAACCACCGATTAACGAAACAACACAAACAAAGGATTACTCGTTTTCTCATCGTTCCCCTTTAACACCCTTCTTATCACTTTCACTGTTAAATAACGCTGAAATCTTACAAAATATAATTTAACCTTATTGGCATAAACAAAACTCATTATATATGTCATTAAATTCAAGGAGTAGGAATCTGTCAAAGGCTGCACTCCGAATCACACCAAAATCGATGACAGCATACTAAAATGCGTTCCGAGTCGGTGATTTTGTATGGGCTTAACAGATAACGCGAACGCTGACATCGAATCCATCGTGACTCGGAATATACCCAAGTTAACGTTTCGTTCGGAAATCGATAACATGTAATTTCTTTGGCCGCGTTCCTGACCTTATTCACATTCAGCCATTTACGTAACAACACACTATTACTAAAACTCACACAGATGATGTTACGCACACGTGCGTATACATTTACTAAAATCACTACAAATCCCGTGTCCTATCAACCACGCTTTCGAGCAATTTATTCGATTTTCCGAGTGATAAAAAAAATAAATAAAAGTGTGCACACGTGTGACCATAAGCTTTGACACAACAAAGCACCTATGATTTCGCTATAGCCGTAAATTCAATTGACAGTCCACCTATCACTGTCATCCTACTTCGCAATCATCAAATTAACAAGACTAGAATTTTATAATCGAACATATCCTATGAACTGCTTTATTTCCTAGGTATAGACAAAAGAAGAACAAAAGTTTGGAAGTATTGATCCCCAAAGTGATTTATGCTATTATTTTGTCAATTATCTTTGACACCTGATGACAATATTGATGCGTATTGACATATGATTGATAAGAAACCGCCAAGCTCTCGTTGTCCTTAGTTATACATTTAAAATCGTATATGTGGTAATCTATAAAAAAGTCCCTTTTTTTTTCTAACTTAATCATATCAGTGAATAAAATCCGAGTCAGAATTCAATTTTTAAATCGGTCTCGGTCCATGGCCGAAAAGTGGATTCGGTCGGACCTTGATGCGGACCTTTGAACAGAGTAAAATAAATTTGACTTGAATAAATAAACCGGAACTGGGAAAATAATTATATCGATTATCGATAGTGTATATCAATAAAAACTATCGCGATACGATTTGCTTAACTACGCAATTTACCTTAAACGAGACTATACTGTATGAACAAGTAATAATTTAGCTGCATAATTGTACCATTGTAACCAAACGTAGTGTGTAAGGTGACTATAGAACCAAATGCAATACAGTTAACCTAAGTGTCGATAATTTACGTAAATATCGATAAGGTATCAGAGGCGTCGATAGTTTTGGCAGCACTATAATGACAATGAAAACATTATATGTATCGAAAATATTTTACAAAATTTGTCCTAAAACAGTGGTTATTTGTGTATTTGTTTTCAGAGATATTTAACTAAGATCTTACAAATGATTCGCAAAACGAAAGTTTCAAGGACCAGCCAAAGTGACAAGTTAATCGCCATAACTCGTACCAGAATGATAACTTAACAACCATTGGAAAAGAAAATCAGTGTTTTAACATATCAAACCTTTATACCCACTTCACCGCAACAAAATGTGACTGTCACAATCTCACTTGTTAACAGTCACTCACTCCCAAACCACACAAAACCTGAAGATTCGCAATAATAATATGACATCCTGGTCACGGCACCAAAATGTAACCGTCCAGCTAGTCACAAAGGAATCTAGATGATCACGGCCTATGAAAGAAGACTAAAACCTAAGTGGAAACCTAATAACCTACAGGACAGGAGGACAATCAAAATCCGCTTACTATTTACCGTTGATTATAACTAAACTACTGGAACCTAATTTTACTGGATTAAATAACCTCCAAAACGCAATTTACTAAGTTTACTTTATTCAACCTTAACTAACCTACAAAGAACCTTACTAACAAGCTTTGTGTGATCTGAGAGGACCTGTGAATGTCTAATGGAGGAACCCTGGATGTGATAATTAGTGAACCCAAATTCTTTTAAAAGTGTGATTAGTATTGATTTTCATTTTCCAATAGAAGTATTCGCTTTTATTACTAGATTTTAATTATTCCTGCTATTACAATTTTTTCTAAATAAAAATACCACTAAAAGAAAGTTATTGCTCTTTTGATACAACCAGAGAAATAGAAATTAAGTCTGTGTTTTTCCTAAGTGAGCCTACTTTAACTTCATATTAATTCTTAATATTTGTCATATTGCCAAGGGAAACCCCATAGCTCTTTAGTGTCAAAAATGGGAATACTATAAATAGAGAGGAAAGCGTTCCCAACTACGTTCCGTTGATGAAGTAAGTATGAGTGAAATAAACCTACGTTGATAGGAAATGATCAAAGTGAATTTATGAGTTAAATGGAGGATTGTTATAAGGTAAAAGAGGGTATGTTCAACCATAATAGACTGTAAGGTAAAAATAGGTAAGTCGGGTTATAGAGAAAAGTTAAATTTGGATAATTCTCTTCCGCTGCCAAGTGTCAAATTATAGGTCATGTATGACGTTATCCTAAATAATGTAAATTATCTATTGTCAACTTAATTCATTAAAATAAGAGAGATAATTGGAGATAAGTTAAGAAGTTATAGTCGCCTGAGATCAAAGTATAATAAAACCCTCAACGCTTTTAAATAAGGATTCTTTTACTTTCTTAAGTTATTGTACAAGTAGTGGATATGCAATTGTGGTTTTGCCAGCTAAGGTACGAGCTCCGCCCCGCTCTATACAATGAGTCTCGTCACCATACGTGGACAACTCCCTTCTGGCCAGCCATATTTTTTTCATGATAAATTTACTTAATAAGTATTACTATATTAAGGTATTTGGTCTTTGTCAGTCTGTTTCTACAAAAGAGGACGGAGCAAAATGCTCCCAAGCGAACTATCAGTTTTCACAATGAGGAATTCTCCTTCAATTGTGATGGCTGAATTACAATTTTTTTCTTTAATAATTAATTCTAGTATGATTGTTTAACATTATAACAGATGGACACAACATTACTATCCATTTACTTGGGACACTGATAGTTCTCATATTCTGAAGGAAAGACAATCCTAAACAAGGTAATAAAGTTCTATGACGGATTTTTCATACTTTAATCTCGGCTAAATTATAAATATACAACCATAAACCGAATTGACTTCAGTTCATTTCATTTAAAGTTAAAGGCGATATTTCAATTAAATGTTGAGTAGACTAGGCAATATTTGATTTCAATAAAATTCTATTTCTTTCATCCTCAAATTGAGTTGGCTGAACCTAGTTGTAATATTTGAACTCAGATAATATGTTGAACTTATTATTTGTGAATTTAATGTATTCACTAAATAATATAATATTTTCATAGTAGGTAGATACTTTTCAAAGTATTATCTCACTGTTAGTCATAACCTTCATTCTGTTAATTTGAAAGGTTTACTCAAACTATGATCTAGTGTTCCATAAACTGTGATTCAACATTAGTTTAATGGTTACACGGGCTTATTCCATACACCCAGATCTTGTTTTAGCACTCCTTCCTCAATCACCAAAACAGATTATCTCAACTGTAATCGACCATTTGAAAACAGGTTCAATTTAACCAATCCAATTCAAAGATGAATAACTAATCTTTATTTATGAATCAACTTTCACTATTAAATCATTATCCAATGTTAACAGAAGAATTTGTCTAGCTCTAATTAATAGTAAATCAAACTGTAGGTACTACTGAAGCTTGCAAAGTCTACTCAATTGAGCACATTATAATGATTATTCACAACACTGTGTCAAAGCATTAATAGATCTTTGTTAAGGCGCCTACTATGGAAGATTGATAATTTTCCTTCGGATCGGTCAACTTGTGGGTACTTACTGGAGCTTGCAAAGTCTACTCAATTGAGCACATCGTAGTAATTATTCACAACACTGAGTCATAGCGTTAATAGATCTTTGTTAAGGCGCCTACTATGGAAGATTGATACTTTCCCCTCGGATCCTATCCAGTAGTTTCACATAACCTTTCGTTCACTATATTTAACACTTCTGCGCTTCCTAGATTCCGTTCCTAAATCATCCTACCTCATCACAACCTAGTCAAGTTCCTATGTACCACTGAATGACCTGCGGCAGCCATCTTGTTGGTACCATTCTCGACACCACCTGCCTATGTCTCACTTCGACAGCCATTTTGTCGTACACCAACCTATTTGCGGCCTACCTAAATCTGATACACTGCGAATTGACCTACCTCTTCTTCGCCTATGTAAGAGTTCCTAGCTTATCTAACGTTACTGCTGTTACCTTGCTGACAGCTCGACCTTCTTGAGAACGTCCAATCTTTTACCAGCATCCAAGTTTCCCTCCCGCCTTGAGATGCAAACCTAACCTACTGTTCCTACGCGCCTAACAATGAATTTATAAACCTAATGAGTTTACCTGCCTACCAGCGACTAAATTTAGATTTCCTATGCAGTATTTGTGATGCTTACCCCATCACCGAAGCCCGAATCTGTACAGCGTGAGCAAGCATGACTCGCCTAATTCTCTCCTAACAGCTTGGACGTGCTCAGCGCTGGTGGGACGGGACAGCGCTGAGTCCTGACAGAAGAGGATTAACACCACCAAGTCATATCCTCCACGATTGGGCGAGGAACACTCCTGCGCGCCGTTCGGTTCGTTGGCTCCCAAGCGAGTTGGCTAACTTGGTGATATTAAGTGACTGAACTAGGTGTCTTTTAACAGAACCCGCATTGCACGCCACAGAGCAATGCTACATTACCTACCCCTTTGAGGATTGACCGAACGCCCCTTAGAGACACAAAACTATTGATATTTATTCAAAATCAAACCCCCTTTATCGTTCCCCAACTGCTTATATAAATTTCAAACTAATTTGATTCGGAAACTTCTTCGATTTATTGGGAAATTTACTTTACTTTATGAACATTCGCAACGAAAATCTACCTACTTTAATTTCAAGCTTACTTATACCATATAAGCCCTAATTAAAGCGTATATGCAAGAGACTCGCACCCGGTTGCGGACCTATACGTCAAAACCTCAAATAAGCACTTTCTTCCTGACTTCTTGCTGTTTTCTTGCGTTATAAAAATACTACTTGTTCGAAGCTATCTTACAAAGAGGGTATTGACGGCTTCTACCGAGGTTCCACTTGATGCTACGTTGACGACGAGGAAAGTAAAGAGAGCGATTTCCCTCGAGCCGCGTCTTTTATAACCCCCCAAAATCATTCACTCACTCCAGGAACCTCACCCCACACGATCTAAGCATCTTTTTTTTCTACCTTCATTTCCCTACTTTACATAAATTGTTCCTAAAATTTTCCCTTCTCCTTCAAAAACGGGGAGAATTCAGTTTTGTCTTACTCAACTTGTAAATATAATATTTAAGTTACTAATCTTACAAAATGAACCCCTATACTAATCAATAATTTCAACGTACAATTCAACTAACTAATGACCTCCTATGTTCAAGATTCTCTATACTCAAGCGCACAATGACGCTCCATTTTTTAACCAAATTAAAATTAATCTGTTACCTAAATATTTCTCTATACTGATATTTCAGCTACATTTGATTTAAGCAATTCATACAATTGTATGAAATAACATTTCAATCATAAATAAATCAACAAGTTTTCCCCCTTACATTATTTCTAACAAAATTAACAACTTTGAATAATATTCAGCGTATTTATCCAGAATCATATGAAATTATTGTACTATAATCATAGAACTCTGATCAATACGAATCTTATATTCACAACAAATTGAACCTCCCATATGCTACAATTATAATCCAACCTTTTCAATCTTTTTATCTCGCCTTCCCCAAAATATCATAACCGCTAGAATCAATTTGCTAAAATACGTATTACAACATTTTCCATTAAGTATTCGGTCCAATTAAACCTAAAATTTCCGTTCAATTTAGCATCACAATGTTGGTACTTTAAAACCCTAACTGGCAACACTCATCCGCCTACTTTTACATTTCCTAAATGCCTACCCTCATTTGAATTATAAACCTGCAGCATAAAATCCCGCTTTCGAAGAAACTTCATATCAATCTTTCTTCGTACAACACCCAACGACAAGACAAACTTTATTAGGCTCCATCCACATTTTCCCATGAAATACTTTCTTATTACACCTTCAATAACTATTGTTTATGTTTTTTTTTTAATAATATTTCTAGATTTATCCTTACAATATTTCTATTAATTAATTATCTCCCCTTTTATTTTACAATTCGAGTTTTCAATTTACCACTAAACTGTCAACTAAACTCCGCCCAGAATAAAACATAGTTTCATTTCTTTTCTTTCCCTCTGTATCATCCCTGAACATCAAACCATATTATAAAATCAAATTAAACTTCCATTTTAATTTAAAATCTCCAATTTAACTGTGTCATGAAGCAAGGCATGATATAACAAAATACCCTTATTTAAGCAAATACCGCCTACGATTAACGAAATGTACTAGATCCGCTACAAAATTCTCCAAGCCAACTAAACTTGCATTTATCCCCCAAATCTAACTAATGTCTAATATTTCCTAAAACAAAATTTAAATTTACAACTATGGTTTGGCAAAGAATATGGGACTTGCCTTGCGACCCTCAGTCACCATTTGGCAATCGATTTCTCATCGATTGATCCACTGGAATGACCTACTATATTTAATTTCGTTCTTTAGCTAAAACACATCACGTGGTGTGACACTACTGACAACTTACAAAAATAATTAACACCGAATTCAATCCTTTTTTAAGTAATCTTCTAAAATAAACTATTATAATGATATTCGAGAGGCTCTAATAAAATTTGATAAATAAACAATAATAAATATAAATAAATTTTAGGCCTATTAGCGTCGTTACTTAGACAGAGACTAATATTTGAATTTTAGCGCCGTGAAAGATTAAAAGAACTTCCGATATTATTGCTAACTCAAAACCTGAACTACTCTTTATTATAATAACTTGTTCGATAGTTAAATAATATTATGCTCAATATGAAACAAAATTCGAAAAATATTTGAGACAAAATAACATGTTCAGTTTTGAACCGTTACAGCTAGTCATTTATAGATTATCATTTTGAAATATTTATCCGAGGTGAATTAATTTTGAAACTAATCGTCGTGACTTTCGAAAATTATCTAACTGGGGGTCGTCGTAGAACTAAAAACTAAAACGTACTAGCTATGAAGGCAATGATGAGGAAGTTTGGTTAGGGAGGTATAATGTGTTGGGATTTAATGATAAAAGGAGAGTTTAAAAATATTTAAATCATGTAGAATAGTAATGGTAGCAAAGAATGTGATTGACGTTTTTCTGAGAATTAGATATTTAATTCGAAATGATTAGTTTCAACATTTACATAAGTCGAATATTAGGGAGCGTGGTTTTGTGGAATCCAAAGCGGTGGATTTTTTAAAACCAAATTAGTACGGGTACGATATTTTAATTTATTTGGAGATCTGACCTTACAACCAGAAAAACAAGAAGAGTTGCAAGAGCCATCGTAGACATTAAGTTCATTAGGGTAAACCGGGTATAGTTCGGACTCGAGCTGGTCGCGCACTCGAGTTTTATGACTCATTAGAGAAGTAAAGGTAGGGTTAGGGTATAGTTAGCCAGAGGTTTTAGTTCGATTCAATCCTAGACTAGTAGTGGAGATGTTAAAGTTAGGAATGGGGTAATGTTTGGTTGATACTAACATTTATGTAAGTGCAATTTTTGGTGAGGAGACTATAAGTAGAATTGATACGCGGGTATTTAGGTCGGTATTGTTAGTTTAAATATTTCGCACATGATATTCGGCATGGTATTGACTCGAAGGAATTGAATTTTGAGTTATTTATATGTTTGGAATCAGCAGTTTTTCTGTACAATCTAGTAAAATTGTCATAGCCTTAAGTCGTTTGGATTGCATTTTGAGATGGTGTTGTTTGGTACCGAGGCTATTAAAACATAAGTTAGTGTCACATCTCGAATTAACACACCAAATTAGAAAATCCTTACTAATATTATAAATGCGAAAGTCCGTTTGTTTGTTTATTTGTTTGTTTGTTTGTTACGCCTTCACGTCTTAACTACTGAACCGATCATCATAAAATTTTGCATAGGCGTTGTTAGGGGTACAGAAAAGGACATAGGGTGCCTTTCATCCAGAAAAAACGTACAGTTCCCGAGGGATAGAAAAAAAAACTGTCCACGCAGACGAGGTCACGGGCGGCCTCTAGTTATTTATAAATGTGAGCGTTTTAATTGTAACGTGATACCGTTTTGCCTGTCAAATTTAATATAAAATCAATTGTTATTATGAGCTATTACTGTTTGGCCTATATCCAGCAGTGGATGTCGTGCGGCAGATATGATGATGATGATTACTGTTTTGCTTGTTTATTTTAAATTTAGTACTTTTTAGTCAATACTCTTTGCGCTCTAGAAGTCTAGGTGGTTCTAGAAAGTAGCATGAATATCCTTATATATTAATCTTAAGACTTTATTTTTAAATTATACGAAATAGAATATTGTATCTTTTTAACGTTATTACAATCGGGCCAAAAATACTTTACAGTCGAACTAAGATTTTCTAAATCTTTGAAACACTATATCTCAAAAGTTTTTTTTGAGTTGAGACTATGTTGGATGTCGTGTGCGGTTTGTTGAAGGTCTTGTAGTTTAACTAGATGCAGGTAGTGATTTAACATGTGTTTCGGAGTTTTACTAGTTTTAGGTAGTGGTATAGCAAGTAGTCGGAAGACTTTAGGTATAGTTTAAGAGTAGAATAGTTTAAGACTTTAGGTATAGTTTAAGAGTAGAATAGTTTAAGACTTTAGGTATAGGTTATAAAAAAAAAAGAAAAGCCACCAACACACATTTTCTTTTCCGGGGGGGAATTTTTTTTGATTAAATATAGGTCTAGGCAGTCGTTAAGATGATAGAGATCTAGGTAGTTGGCAGGAGGTCCGACTGTGTTTAGGCAGGGTTATGAAGAGGAAAAGGCATATACAGTTAAATACACCATAATTAAAATTGATAATGAGTCAGTTACATGAAATAAGTTCATATATAAAGGGGTAGTTTAAAGTTTTACGTTAATGTAAGTTAGAAATGCGTTTTGTTAGAGTAGATCGTGAAAAAAAAAAAAAACTTTGTATAATGTGGGAGGAGTGTAAAGCGTAGTGTATTAAGTGCGTGATATAAGATTTTTTTTTCTTCCTTTTCGTAATGTGTTTGAGATAATACTTTATTGCAAAGTCTACATATAATTTCATCGGGTGACAGACAGCGTATTGAGTCTAACACGGTATAATTAATCTCTATACAATTTAGTTATTTATATTTGCATTCAGGGTGTAGTTATGATATAATCTTAGGTGGCGTGAATGTAGGCTAGTGAATGAAGACAGTGAATGCAGCGTAATAAGAACAGATGAATAGAATGAGAATCTAATATAGGTTATGAGTATGATTGGAATATTAATTTTAAAGGTTGATTAGAATGAGAGTTAGTGTGAATTAAGAGTAGATGCTAAATTTAGATTCTATATGGAGGGCTTTGGATTATAACATATGTGAAACCTGAATGCAAGCTTTATTATTGATTCAAGAGATAAGACCATCACACTGCTTTAGCGCTTCGTTTGTGCTTGCGGCCGGACTGGCGTTCTAGAGTTGACAACTTGAATTTTGTACAGTAGGACTTTTGGTGTTAGGATAGAGAAAAAAAAAATGAGAAAAACGAACACTGTTGATGTTTGTGATTGTCCTGGTGTGAACAACTGTCCGAAATTCGTACTACACAAGAAGCTAAGAGCTATGAATTGAACTCGACAACTGCACACTCTCCAAGGCGATATTAGGGTTGTTCTAGAGTCTTAAGTAAGCTTTTGGAAATATAGGGTCATTGTATAGGCTCACTTCGAACCGACGGAGTAGGCCCTGTTGGCAAGAAAGGAGTAATACTTGATTGTGGAAGGGTACAATGCACAAATATGTAGCGTCATACGCAGACTTTTTCATAAGGTTAGAAAAAGACTTATTTGTCCATGTAGGCTTACTAGGAGCTGTGGATTCACAACCCACACCTTACCGTGATTTTGTACGACTCTGGTGTTGAATATGCATAAGACGGAATTGGCAAAAGTCACATAAAACTTAAAACTCGCTTGATAACTTTTCAATATTGTCTTGGTTTAAATACACTCTACAATCTAAATCTCATTTACATTAGGGTTCACCCAACAATTCTTTGATCTTGGAGAAATAATAATGGATAGGGTTATTAAGGGGATGGGTTTTTTTTTATACAAAAGGGATGTATGAGTAAAAATTGAGGATTAAGAGTAGAGGCGGAATAAATATTTGAGAATTGAGAAGGAAAATCCTACTCCGGATCCAATACGTAGTCTTGTCACCTGTGCAGGATTTTGGGGTCGAGCTGTAACGGTTCAAAACTGAACATGCTATTTTATCTCAAATATTTTTCGAATTGAGCATAATATTATTTAACTATCGAACAAGTTATTATAATAAAGAGTAGTTCAGGTTTTGAGTTAGCAATAATGTCGGAAGTTCTTTTAATCTTTCACGGCGCTAAAATTCAAATATTAGTCTCTGTCTAGGTAACGACGCTAATAGGCTTAAAATTTATTTATATTTATTATTGTTTATTTATCAAATTTTATTAGAGCCTCTCGAATATCATTATAATAGTTTATTTTAGAAGATTACTTAAAAAAGGATTGAATTCGGTGTTAATTATTTCTGTAAGTTGTCAGTAGTGTCACACCACGTGATGTGTTTTAGCTAAAGAACGAAATTAAATATAGTAGGTCGTTCCAGTGGATCAATCGATGAGAAATCGATTGCCAAATGGTAACTGAGGGTCGCAAGGCAAGTCCCATATTCTTTGCCAAATCATAGTTGTAAATTTAAATTTTGTTTTAGGAAATATTAGACATTAGTTAGATTTGGGGGATGAATGCAAGTTTAGTTGGCTTGGAGAATTTTGTAGCGGATCTAGTACATTTCGTTAATTGTAGGCGGTATTTGCTTAAATAAGGGTATTTTGTTATACCATGCCTTTGCTTCATGACACAGTTAAATTGGAGATTTTAAATTAAAATGGAAGTTTAATTTGATTTTATAATATGGTTTGATGTTCAGAGATAATACAGAGAGAAAGAAAAGAAATGAAACTATGTTTTATTCTGGGCGGAGTTTAGTTGACAGTTTAGTGGTAAATTGAAAACTCGAATTGTGAAATAAAAGGGAGATAATTAATTAATAGAAATATTGTAAGGATAAATCTAGAAATATTATTAAAAAACATAAACAATAGTTATTGAAGGTGTAATAAGAAAGTATTTCATGGGAAAATGTGGATGGAGCCTAATAAAGTTTGTCTTGTCGTTGGGTGTTGTACGAAGAAAGATTGATATGAAGTTCCTTCGAAAGCGGGATTTTATGCTGCAGGTTTATAATTCAAATGAGGGTAGGCATTTAGAAAATGTAAAAGTAGTCGGATGAGTGTTGCCAGTTAGGATTTTTAAAGTACCAACATTGTGATGCTAAATTGAGCGGAAATTTTAGGTTTAATTGGACCGAATACTTAATGGAAAATGTTGTAATACGTATTTTAGCAAATTGATTCTAGAGGTTATGATATTTTGGGGAAGGCGAGATAAAAAGATTGAAAAGGTTGGATTCTAATTGTGGCATATGGGGGGTTCGATTTGTTGTGAATATAAAATTCGTATTAATCAGAGTTCTATGATTATAGTACAATAATTTCATATGATTCTGGATAAATACGCTGAATATTATTCAAAGTTGTTAATTTTGTTAGAAATGATGTAAGGGGGAAAACTTGTTGATTTATTTATGATTGAAACGTTGTTTCATACAATTGTATGAATTGTTTAAATCAAATGTAGATGAAATGTCAGTATAAAGAAATATTTAGGTAACAGATTAATTTTAATTTGGTTACAAATGGAGCGTCATTGTGCGCTTGAGTATAAAGAATCTTGAAGATAGGAGGTTATTAGTTAGTTGGATAGTACGTTGGAATTATTGATTAGTATAGGGGTTCATTTTGTAAGATTAGTAACTTAAATATTATATTTACAAGTTGAGTAAGACAAAACTGAATTCTCCCCATTTTTGAAGGAGAAGGGAAAATTTTAGGAATAATTTATGTAAAGTAGGGAAATGAAGGTAGGAAAAAAAGATGCTTAGGTCGTGTGGGGTGAGGTTCCTGGAGTGAGTGAATGATCTTGGGGGGTTATAAAAGACGCGGTTCGAGGGAAATCGCGCTCTCTTTACTTTCCTCGTCGTCAACGTAGCATCAAGTGGAACTTCGGTAGAAGGCGTCAATACCCTCTTTGTAAGATAGCTTCGAACAAGTAGTATTTTTATAACGCAAGAAAACAGCAAGAAGTCAGGAAGAAAGTGTTTAATTGAGGTTTTGACGTATAGGTCCGCAACCGGGTGCGAGTCTTTTGCATATACGCTTTAATTAGGGTTTATATGGTATAAGTAAGCTTGAAATTAAAGTAGGTAGATTTTGTTTGCGAATTTTCATGAAGTAAAGTAAATTTCCCAATAAATCTAAGAATTTTCCGAATCAAATTTGTTTGAAATTTATATAAGCAGTTGGGGAACAATAAAGGGGGTTTGATTTTGAATAAATATCATTAGTTTTGTGTCTCTAAGGGGCGTTCTGTCAATCCTCAAGGGGTTAGGTAAAATAGTCTGGTATGTGGCGTATCAGACGGGCATCAAAATTTCTAGATTGCCTAGCTAGTCACATAAGTGTACCGAATGTGTCCCATCTCTAGCAATCCGACGGTCCGAAAGGAGTTGAGAATCTAATTCCGTGCTAGCGTTGGTGTCCCGAGGATTCGGTATACTTATTCCGCTGTAGGTGCCTATTTGTTCCCTCCCAATCAAATTTGGCCACGTACAAGCTGCTAGGAGAGAGTTAGGCGAGTCATGCTTGCTCACGCTTTAGAGATTCGGGGCTTCGGTGATGAGGTAAGCATCACAAACATTGCATAGGAAATCTAAATTTAGTCGCTGGTAGGCAGGTAAACTCATTAGGTTTATAAATTCATTGTTAGATGCGTAGGAACAGTAGGTTAGGTTTGCATCTCAAGTCGGGAGGGAAACTTGGATGCTGGTAAAAGATTGGACGTTCTCAAGAAGGTCGAGCTGTCAGCAAGGTAACAGCAGTAACGTTAGATAAGCTAGGAACTCTTATATAGGCGAAGGAGAGGTAGGTCACTTCGTAGTGTATCAGATTTAGGTAGGCCGCAAATAGGTTGGTGTACGACAAAATGGCTGTCGAAGCGAAACATAGGCAGGCGGTGTCGAGAATGGTACCAACAAGATGGCGGCCGCAGGTCATTCAGTGGTACATAGGAACTTGACTAGGTTGTGATGAGGTAGGATGACTTAGGAACGGAATCTAGGAAGCGCAGAAGTGGTAAATATAGTGAACGAAAGGTTATGTGAAACTACTGGGTAGGATCCGAAGGAAAAGTATCAATTTTCCATAGTAGGCGTCTTAACAAAGATCTATTAAGGTTATGACTCAGTGTTGTGAATAATTACTACGATGTGCTCAATTGAGTAGACTTCGCAAGCTTCAGTAAGTACCCACAAGTTGACCGATCCGAAGGAAAAGTATCAATCTTCCATGGTAGGCGCCTTAACAAAGATCTATTAATGCTTTGACTCAGTGTTGTGAATAATTATTATAATGTGCTCAATTGAGTAGACTTTGCAAGCTTCAGTAAGTACCTACAGTTTGATTTACTATTAATTAGAGCTAGACAAATTCTTCTGTTAATATTGGATAATGATTTAATAGTGAAAGTTGAATCATAAATAAAGAATAATTATTCATCCTTGACTTGGATTGGTAAAATTGAACCTGTTTTCAATTGGTCGTTTACAGTTGAGATAATCCGTTTTGGTGATTGTGGGAGGAATACTGAAACAAGATCTGGGCGTATGGAATAATCCCGTGTTACCATTAGACTAATGTTGAATCACAGTTTATGGAACACTAGATCATAGTTTGAGTAAACCTTTCAAATTAACAGAATGAAGGTTATGACTAACAGTGAGATAATACTTTGAAAAGTATCTACCTACTATGAAAATATTATATTATTTAGTGAATACATTAAATTCACAAATAATAAGTTCAACATATTATCTGAGTTCAAATATTACAACTAGTTTCAACCAACTCAATTTGAGGATGAAAGAAATAGAATTTTATTGATATCAAATATTGCCTAGTCTACTCAACATTTAATTGAAATATCGCCTTTAACTTTAAATGAAATGAACTGAAGTCAATTCGGTTTATGGTTGTATATTTATAATCTAGCCGAGATTAAAGTGTGAAAAATCCTTCATAGAGCTTTATTACCTTGTTTAGAATTGTCTTTCCTTCAGAATATGAGAACTATCAGTGTCCCAAGTAAATGGATAGTAATGTTGTGTCCATCTGTTATAATGTTAAACAATCATACTAGAATTATTTATTAAAGAAAAAAAAATTGTAATTCAGCCATCACAATTGAAGGAGAATTCTTCATTGTGAAAACTGATAGTTCGCTTGGGAGCATTTTGCTCCGTCCTCTTTTGTTGAAACAGACTGACAAAGACCAAATACCTTAATATAATAAACTTACTAAGTAAATTTATCATGAAAAAAATATGGCTGGCCAGAAGAGGATTGCCCAATTCCGGTGTCGAGATCCATTGTATAAAGCGGGGCGGTGCTTGTACCTTAGCTGGCAAAAACACAATTGCATACTCACTACTTGTACAATAACTTAAGAAAGTAAAAGAATCCTTATTTAAAAGCGTTGAAAGTTTTATTATACTTTGATCTCAGGCGACTATAACTTCTTAACTTACCTGAAATAATCTCTCTTATTTAATGATCTAAGTTGACAATAGATAATTTACATTATTTAGAATAACGTCATACATGGCATATAATTTGACACTTGGCAGCGGAAGAAAATTATCCAAATTTAACTTTTCTCTATAACCCGACTTACCCATTTTACCTTACAGTCTATTATGGTTGAACATACCCTCTTTTACCTTATAACAATACTCCATTTAACTCATAAATTCACTTTGATCATTTCCTATCAACGTAGGTTTATTTCACTCATACTTACTTCATCAACGGAACGTAGTTGGGAACGTTTTCTCCTCTATTTATAGTATTCCCATTTATTGACACTAAAGAACTATGGGGTTTCCCTTGGTAGTATGACAAATATTAAGAATTAATATGAAATTAAAGTAAACTCACTTAGGAAAAATACAGACTTAATTTCTATTTCCCTGGTTATATCAATAGAGCAATAACTTTCTTTTAGTGGTATTTTCATTTAGAAATAAATGTAATAGCAGGAATAATTAAAATCTAGTAATAAAAGCGAATACTTCTATTGGAAAATGAAAATCAATACTAATCACACTTTTAAAAGAATTTGGGTTCACTAATTATCACATCCAGGGTTCCTCCATTAGACATTCACAGGTCCTCTCAGATCACATAAAGCTTGTTAGTAAGGTTCTTTGTAGGTTAGTTAAGGTTGAACAAAGTAAACTTAGTAAATTGCATTTTGGAGGTTATTTAATCCAGTAAAATTAGGTTCCAATAGTTTAGTTATAATCAACGGTAAGTAGTAAGCGGATTTTGATTGTACTCTTGTCCTGTAGGTTATTAGGTTTCCACTTAGGTTTTAGTCTCTTTCATAGGCCGTGATCATCTAGTCCTTTTGTGCTTAGCTGGACGGTTACATAGTACTGTAATAGGAGATGATTTCCAGGGTCTGATGATGGAGCCGAAAGGAGGCTACAGGAACTTTGTAATAAAACCATGCAACCCTATCGAGTTTATACTCATTTGATTTGTTTTCATGGGTACTTTGTTGAAATAGTGGCCAAAGTCGGATGATGGAGCCGGAAGAAGACCACAGGAACTTTGGAATAAAACCATATAAATCCATCGAGTTTGGGCTCGTTTGATTCGTCTTGACAAGTTCTCTGTTGGGAAATTCAATCTATATATATAAAATTCAAAGTCCTGACTGAGTGAGATATCAACGCACAGCCCAAACCGCTGAACCTAGAGACTTGAAATTTTGCACACAGATACTTTTTACAGTGTAGGTATCCACTAAGGAAGGATTTTTGAAAATTCCATCCCTAAGGGGATGAAATAAGGGATGAAAGTTTGTATGAAAGTCCCTCAGTTTTGAAGCTAGGATCTTCAAATTTTGTGTTTAGGCTGATGATTGAAAATAAATAATTACGTGTCTCAGCGTTTTTCAAAATTCTACCCCCAAAGGGGTGAAAAGGGGGATGAAGTTGTGTTTAGAAGATAATCCTTCATTTTTGAAGTAGAAATCGCTAGATTTGTAATTTAGGCTTATGGATGGAAATCTAACGCAACGCATATTGTATTGGTATAATTTCAACCCCCATGGTGATGAAATGGGGGTGCAATGGGGTAAATAAACCTAAAAATCGATATGGATGTCGTTATTGGGGTTTTCTGGGATGAAGATTGCGAAAATGACATTTATTTTGAAGTCCAACACGGTCGACATGATTTAACCCCTAAAGGGGTGAAAATTGGATTTAAATTTGGTATTGAAAACAATATAAAATAGACATTACAACTTAAAACTTCGTAGGAGCATGTCTTAAAATAAATAGGCAAACATATATTTTGTGGTTTTGAAAATCAACCCCTTAGGGGGTAAATGGGCTAAGTAAACGTAGAAATCGATATGGATGTCGTTCTTGAGGTTTTATGGGATGGTGATTGCGAAAATGACATTAATTTTGAAGTCCAATTTAACCGCTAAAGGGGTGAAAATGGGGTACAAATTATATATGGAAAAATAATATAAAATAGACATTACATAGTTTACAGCTTAAAAATTCGTAGGAGCATGTCTAAAAATAAATAGGCAAACACATATTTTCTTATTTTGAAAATCATCCGTTAGGGGGTAAATGGGGTAAGTAAACATGAAAGCCGATGTGGATGTCGTTCTTGAGGTTTTATGGGATGAGGAATGCGAAAATGACATTTGTTTTGAAGTCCAACACGGTGGACATGATTCAGCCCAAGGGGACGGGGACGGACACGGGAACAGGAACGGGAACGGGGGCGGGGACGGAAACGGGAAAGAGTAAAGAAACGGGAACGTGATACTCTTAATATCTCTGGACCTAATTCTGATTATTGTAATAAACTAGCTTCCGCCCGCGACTTCGTCCGCGTGGATATTAGAGAAAATCCTTAGGGAACCTTCAACCAGGATCCGACCAACCGTTTTATACGCGATTACGCGGGTCCCCACCAAGCGCGCAGCCTCGTGCGAGGCCTGTCACACGTCGCAAATGTTTTGCCTCGCGAGGCAGCGCGCTTGGTGGGGACCCGCCTAATCGCGTATAAAACGGTTGGTCGGATCCTGGTTGAAGGTTCCCTAAGGATTTTCTCTAATATCCACGCGGACGAAGTCGCCGGCGGAAGCTAGTAGTGTACAAGATTTGATGATGAAGCCGGAAGAAGGCCGTAATAACTCTGTAATAAAACCATGCAACGCCATTTAGTTTGGGCTCGTTTGATACGTCTTGACTAGTACTTTGGTGGGAGACGATTTCCAGGGTCTGATGATGGAGTTGGAAGAAGGCCACAGGATATCTGTAATAAAACTGTACAACTCCATAGAGTTTAGGCTTGTTTGATTTGTCTTGACAAGTACTCTGTTGGGAAATAGTTTTCAGGGTCTGATGATGGAGCCGGAAGAAAATCACAGGAGCTCTGTAACGAAACCATACAAATCCATCGATTTTGAGCTTGTTTGATTTTTCTTGACAAGTACACTTATGGGAAAATAAATAGTGTTCAAGGTCTAATGATGAAGCCGAAAGATGTCCACAAGAACACTGTAATAAAACCATGCAACTCCATCTAGTTTGGACTCGTTTGATTAGTTTTGACTAATGCTCTAATAGGAGACGGTTTCCAGGGTCTGATGATGGAGCCGGAAGAAGGCCACAGGAACTCTGTAATAAATCCATGCAATCCCATTGAGATTTTTGCTCGTTTGATTTGTCCCAATAAGTATTTTGTTGAGAAATAGTGGCCAAGGTCGGATGATGGAGCCGGAAGATCACAGGAAATCTGTAATAAAACCATACATACCAATCGAGTTTAAGGTCGCTTGATTCACCTTGACAAGTACTCTGTTGGGAAAATAAATAATAGTGTTCAAGGTCTGATGATGGAGCCGCAAGAAGGCCACAGGAACTCTGTAATAAAACCATGCAACCCCATCGAGTTTTTGCTCGTTTGATTTGTCTTGATGAGTACTTTGCTGGGAAATAATTGCCAAGGCTAGATGATGGAGCCGGAAGAAGATCACAGAAACTTTGTAATAAAATCATACAAATCCATCGAGTTAAAGCTCGTTTGATTTGTCTTGACAAGTATTCTGTTGGGAAAATAAATAGTGTTCAAGATCTGATGATAAAAGCCGGAAGAAGGCCACAAAATCTCTGTAACAAAACTATTCAACGCAATTTAGTTTGGGCTCGTTTGATACGTCTTGACTAGTTTTCTGATGGGAGATTAAATTGAAATTGAGATAGTATCCAGGGTCTGATGATGGAGTCGGAAAAGGGTCACAGGGACTCTGTAGTAAAACTATACAACTCCATAGAGTTTAGTGTTCGTTTGATTTTTCTTAATAAGTACTTTGTTGAGAAATAAAGTCCAGGGTTTGGTGATGGAGCCGGAAGAAGGCCACAGGAACTCTGTAATAAATCCATGCAATCCCATTGAGATTTTTGCTCGTTTGATTTGTCCCAATAAGTATTTTGTTGAGAAATAGTGGCCAAGGTCGGATGATGGAGCCGGAAGATCACAGGAAATCTGTAATAAAACCATACATACCAATCGAGTTTAAGGTCGCTTGATTCACCTTGACAAGTAGCCGGAAGAAGGGCACAGAAACTCCATAATAATACCATACAACACAACTCCATCGAGTCTGGGCTCGATTGATTCATTTTGACAAGTATTCGGATGGGTGTTAGACCTTGGTCTGATGTTGAAGCCGGAAATACCACGGAAAAACATAGATAAGACTAAAAAGCAGAATTTATATATTTATTGACAAAAAAAAACTAAAAAGAAACACGTTTTAAAAACGTACTGTAAAGTTAAAAAATTGAACTGAAAACCCGTAACGATTTATGACCATATACAGAAGTTAAACCTAAAAACGTGGGGAAAATGCAAAAGTCAATGATGATAAATCTTCCAAAATGCTTCCCATTAAACGTAGCATTTAGGTTTAACTTGGAAAATAAACAATATTTATTAATTACAACCATTTTTTAAAATTTACAGAAATATTCGAATATATTTGAATACCTCCTTAAAAATATCGAATATTCAAATAGTGAATTTCATCGAATATTTGCAAGCCCTAGTTGGAAGTCGTCAAACCCATTTTTTAATAGCGCCCGTTATATTTTTTTATGGCTCAGACAAAGTGAGTCACTCATCTACAAGAGTGTCTGATTTATCATTTTCCATACAAAATTTGAACCCTATTTTCACCCCTTTAAGGGTTAAATCATGTCCACCGTGTTGGACATCAAAATAAATGTCATTTTCGCAATCACCATCCCATAAAACGTCAAGAACGACATCCATATCGATTTTTATGTTTACTTACCTTATTTACCCCTTGAGGGGTTGATTTTCAAAATCACAAATAATTGTTTGCTTATTTATTTTTAGACGTGCTCCAGCGAAATTTAAAGTTGTAATTTCGATTTGATATTCTTTATCCATACAAAATTTGAAACCCCATTTTCACCCCTTTGGGGGTTAAATCATGTCCACCGTATATTGGACTTCAAAATAAATGTTATTTTCGCAATCATCATCCTAGAAAACACTAATAACGATATCCATATCGATTTTTGGATTTTATTACCCCATTTCTTATAGGGGGTTAAAATACTAACAGTAGGCTGAATATGTGGCTATATTAGTAGATTGTATTACAAGGGGGCAAAATAATATTTTTACGGCGAGGGATTCAAAGTACATCGCCCGAGCTAAAAATATATTTTGCGCCCGAGTGATACACTCTACTTTTCATCCCCTTTCTATGAGAAAATAAATAGGAGACTGTGTTTATGTAATTAATGAAAATGTTCTTTATTTAAAACAGACACGTGGGGGTAGGCTCACGAGTAGCTTCAGTCCCCCGTGACCACGGCAGCTACAAAGGTGCCGAAACGTCGGGAAAATCAAAAATCAAACCAAATACCAACTAATTACCAAAGTACTTTCAATAAAACCGCGCTAGTATCCGTTAAAAAGTCTTTTATTTCATGTCTAGTGAGCGCGTAAGCTTGAGAAGTGAATAGACACGTGAAAAGTAAAAATAATTACAAATTTATAGTTACGTTTGATACACTAGCGCAATTTTCAAAAGTTATTGTACTTAGTACGTAAGTATGTACTAATTACAAGAACACAGACTTAATTCGCGCGCTTATGTTTTTTTTTCAGTTTGCGCGCTCGCCGCGCTGTCTATACAGCCAGTCAATACATACCAGCTGGCGGCGGCGTTCGAATTCTTTGAAAGATACATGTTCTAAATTCAAATCTCTTTTCCTCCCACTAAAAAGCTCTTACCAGAAAAGAGCTATTTTGGTCCCACTTATATAGGAACAAAGCATCATTTTTCGAATAGAAGGGATGAAAAATATTTTATTTAACATTAGTCTTTATTGTCAAATGTATTATGCTGGGAGAGGACTTTGTTTTCCATAACACAGACAAATGTCTACTGTGAAAGACAGATGAATCGAATGATTGTTACAAATTATTTGTACAATAAAGCATTTTTATTATTAGTATTATTAGTAATATATATGGCGTTAGATTTACACCCATAAGCCTAAATAATAGATTAAGCGATTTTTGATTCGAAAATAAAGAATTTTCTATACACAACTTCGTCCCCTTTTTCACCCCTTCGGGAGTAGAATTTTCAAAAACGCTGAGACACGTAAATATTAAAATTCAATTGTTAGCCTTAACACAAAATTTGAACATCCTAGCTTCGAAACTGAGGGATTTTCATACAAACTTTGGACCCCATTTCACCCCCTTGGGGAGTGAGTTTGCACCCCTAGACCTCATAAGGAACCTATGTGCCGAATTTGGTGTCTTTAGACCCAGGGGTTTGGGCTGTGCATTGACACGTGAGTCAGTCAGTATCTTCTTTTATATATTAAGATTACACGATTTTTACCTTTTAAATTTGTGCGGCCATAAAATATGATTACAATAAATGTAATAACTTTTCGAAAAAGCTACACATATCACATAAAATATTACGTCTTTAAAGTAAAGTTAAAAAATAACTCATTAAAAAGTGACATAGTCACATAACAGAACAAAAAAACAACGAAAAACTTGTGTTAATCCTTGAAACTAAAGCTATTTTATTTGATTTATTATTATTTGATTGATATATTTTATAATCATACATAATAATTAGTCTAAATAAATTTTGAAAAGGCGCATTAGTTTCACAGTTTCATTTTATTATGCTTTTAAATTTAGTCACACAACGGAGCCAGTTTCGCCACAAAGTCAGTTTTGTTTCAATATTATCGCGAAAATACCTTGAATTCCAAGTTCCTTTTTAGTTTTATTTATAATTAATTATAATTATGTCCTATTAAATTATAGTGAAATTTGTAAAAAAAAACATATAAAATAAAATAAAATTTTAAAGTGGGGTACTTACTTTAACTTTTTTTTAATTGCTCATATGTACGGAAAACTTCAAGTAATAACTAGGTATTTAGAAAAATTTCCTCTCAACAGTTACTTACTACCTACTTCAATACTTCAAGATTTATGTCACCGTCTTGTCGGTACGGTAGTCGTGTTAGGTACTCCTTACTCCAGTAACTTTACTACATAATTATAGTAGGTACTACCGTTCTTTACTGTAAGGTAATTGTGCTTTTTAGGGTTCCATAGCCAAAGGGTAAAAGCGGGACCCTATTACTAAGCTTTCGCTGTCCATCTGTCTGTCTGTCACCAGGCTGTATCTCATGAACCGTGATAGCTAGACAGTTGAAATTTTCACAGATGATGTATTTCTGTTGCTGCTATATCAACAATAACTAAAAACCGAATAAAATAAATATTTAAGGGGGCTCCCTTACAATAAACGTGATTTTTTTTTCCTTTTTTTGGTACGGAACCCTTCGTGCGCGAGTCCGATTTGCACTTGGCCGGTTTTTTTATTTACCCACAAAAAGGTACCTACTAAATAGTTCCTTTTTAGGGTTCCGTACCCAAAGGGTAAAAACGGGACCCTATTACTAAGACTCCGCTGTCCATCTGTCTGTCTGTCTGACTGTCTGTCTGTCTGTCTGTCTGTCACCAGGCTGTATCTCATGAACCGTGATAGCTAGACAGTTGAAATTTTCATAGATGATGTATTTTTGTTGCCGCTATAACAACAAATAATAAAAGCAGAATAAAATAAATATTTAACGGGGGCTCCCATACAAAAAACGTGATTTTTTTGCCGTTTTTTTGCTCGAAATTAATAACGACAACAGGTAGACAGTTGATGTTTTCACAGATGATGTATTTCTGTTGCCGCTAAAATAATAAATACTAAAAACAATTTAAAATAAATATTTAAGAGGGGCTCCCATACAACAAACGTGTTTTTTCCCGTTTTTGGTACGGAACCTTTCCTGCGCGAGTCCGACTCGCACCTGGCCGGTTTTTTGCAAGAGGTACGGTACGAGGTAGGCCAATAAGTACTAGAATATGTCATCTCATCAATCAGTCAGACTGTATACGACAATAATAACACAGTAAAATTATATAAGTACCTATCATATATTCATTCGTATTTAACTTGCTCGTGTAGGCAACCGACAAGATGACAGCCAAGTAGCCGCCACGCCACTACCGGCTGCAGCGCGCCCCGGCTCCCCCCCCCCCCCCCCCGCGCGCGCTTATCCTGCACTTTTTTTCTTTGCGCCAGAAGGCCCCGTTTTTCAACTTACTGTATGTAATATAGATTCCATTGATAAAAACATTTTTATTTTTTTATTAAAAACGACACAAAATAGTTAATAGTGTTACGTACGTTAAATGTTATAAACATAGTCGCCGTGCGGGCGGCGGCGCGCCGGCGGTGGCGGGTGGTTCTCCGCCCCGCACGCACCCATCACATGCATTCTGCTCCACTACTTGCTTTCGCGTGTTTACAATTAAATTGTAAATTTCTTAAACGTGACATTTACATGTTTAATTTTGATGAAAACATGATCGTAGTACACAAAAACCTATTATTAAACAAAAAAATTACCGTTATGATTTTTAACTACTGAGAAATACATTATTATAAAAACGTAAAACACAAATGTTTAATTTTTGACTTAAATGTCTAAAAAGACGCATTATAGCTTAAGACACAAGCATCATAGTTACCATTTTGGCTTATCGAGATATTGAGATTAGATGAATACTCTGAAAAAAAACCAACATGCGATTTTGCTTTTAGTTTAATTTTGCTATTAGGTGATGGCATTTCAATGCACCTTAAAATTATACAAACAAGGTATTTGGTTACTTATTTTACTTTTAGGAAAAGGTTAGGTAGTGTACGAAATCTCATGATTTTTATATAAAAGGGGTACCACCGTGGATTTTTTACATCATATATCTAATTAATATTTGACACTTAATATCAATATCCGATAGAATAATAAAAATTGCGAGTTTATTAATTTTGTCCAGATAAAGCTACTTTTATGCGCCTAAATCGCGTAGCACGTAACTAGTAGCTCGCGCATTCGTGTTGCGCGCGCTAAGCTACCCCGCAGATAAAGAAAAAGTACCAGGATCACATAAATCTAGAGAAGGTTAACTTTTATATGATTTTAATACCTTGAAGTAAAAAGTATGGTAAATAACATTTTTTAGTTTTAAGTACCAGGGTCACATAAATCTAGAGAAGGTAAACTTTTATAAATATTTTCAATATCCATACAAGGTATCCCAAAACTTTGCCACACGAAGCGAAAGTAGGAACCTTAAATATTGAAGGTAGGAAATATTACTGAAAGAAGACTTCAGTTTGATTTTAAAAATAATGAGGATCAGTAACGATTTTTGTTTAGTGGCTTATCAGAAAGCTTATGCCACCACATGATTAACTGTAAAGAAATTTTTATGATATCTCTTAAACCTAAGTAGATATACGAGCTAAAAGTTGCTAAAACACTGTTATTTTGGGGGTCCTTATGACGTCATCGAGACGTACGCGAGCCTTATGTCGTACGTGATAAAGCACATATTGCATTGAGCTTGGCATTTCCTTCAAAACCCTTATTACTCAACTATTTCTAAACGGATTTCAAAAAATCTTTCACTAAGTTTCATAGCTATGAATATGTTTTTATATTATACCAATAAAATTATAGGATTCAAACCTGTTACTGATCCTCATTGGCCCTGCGGCCCTGCATTCAAAACCGATCAACCCAAAGTAATTCGTTTACTTGCTAACCAATCACCCAAATAGTAAAGCTGTTGGGAAGTAAAATATTTGTTCAGTTTCCAGTTGATCGGTTCAGTTGATCGGAATGGAAAGATGCTACGACATTCGTAGCTTAGTGCGCGCTGTGAGTTGTGACAGTGCTACGACCGCGCTATGTTAATATCGGCCTAGAGCTTGTATGACCGAAAGCGGCGCCCGCCGCGGTGAATTTTATTTAATATTGTAATTCTAATACACAATTTTAAAAATTTACGTGGAATTTTTAGGGCCTATAGTCTAGCATTTTTAAACGGTATCATTACATTCCCTCGTAGTCACTGCTAGAAATAGCAAAACTGCTAAAAGTGGCTGTTTTGACACATTGTTATCTATTACTACGAGGCTTCTACGAGGGAATATAGTGACACCTTCCAATACTACTAGACCATGGGCCCTTAAAATTCCATGTAAGTAAAGTTTTATTAAGGCAGTTGTAATGACCGAAAGTGGCGTCCTCAAAAGTTTTTATTTAATAAGTTATTAATAGAAAAAGATTTTAACAATGTTTTACGTGGAATTTGTCCTTCATTCTCAGTAGATCCATTGGCCAGATCCACAATGGATCTAGTGAGATTTTTTTTTCTCATAAGATCTATAATGGATCTAATGAGAACTTAAATCTCATAGAACTTAAATTCAAAGTATGGGCACAGAATAGATAATGGTATGGGCTTCGAGCAACAAAAGGCTTCGTTTGTCACGAAGGGAGAAGCCTTAGCGATATTACTCTATTCAAATTATTCTGGCATTTTTTGCGGGGGGGGAAAATGCACACAAGTGCACTTCCGCATACCCACATACAAAAACTACACTGTAATGATGACACTCACACATAAAAAATAAAACAAAACAGCAAAAATTTGTGTACGGATGAGTCACACATCAAAATATGACAGGTTTTTGACATAAAGGGCTGGGCTCAACTGTCGATGCAGCAATATCGATACGGAAAAAGGAATAAAGATTACAAACTCAATTATTTTACGATGGGGTAAATAACAACAAAGAGGTCATTTTTATACGCTCGAGCTTTATACAAAAAGCTCGAAAAAGCTGAACATCGCTCCATGACAGTACTGCCATCTGCACACCCAACAATTTGAATTTACAACAATCGGTGATCGCTCCCCGTCTTAACGTTGATCACACCCCGCGTTCCAAATCACGCCAACAGCGCTGTTAGCGTATAATCCATTAAATTAGGTAGGTACACAAATACCCTATTTGTGTAATATTTTGTGACTTTTTAATTTGGTCGGATTCGCGCTCACAGCGCTGTGAGCGTGATTCGGAACGCGGCCACAGTTACATCATTGAATAATTGCTTTTTTACCATCGCCACTCTAAAAAGTGCGTTTAATTCAACCATAAGAGTGAATAATAAGCGATTTTAAGTTATACAGAGCGATGCTGAATCTTCGGCTATTATTCAGCTCTTAGCAGTGTTATTTGCTTTAATTTGAATATAGTTTATTTAACAGTACTACTTACGGTCAGTATTCAGCTTGGATAAGAATCGCATAAGTCTTTCCTAACTACAACTCGACCAAATTAAAACGGTGTCATGAACTTAGCTGTCATGCAGCTATCATGCGCCTAATTATCTTGCTCGAGAGACGGCCGTTAGTCCCTCGAACTAAATTCTCTTTTTATTCACTTGTTGTATAATCTACTATTTCGACATTTATTTCGCGATATCTGTCGCGATCACATCAATGCAGAGCAAATCATGCAAAAATCTCGCAAATGAATTTGGCGCAGAATCAGGGTCAGATTGACCAACACTTTATCGACAAACATTATTTAACAGTAACATCACTAAGTTGCCCATCGGCGAGAACTTGGATTTATCTAGCGACAGATCTGAAATTTGTACGGACGAGCCATGGACTAGCAGACCCGATGTCACTGAACAAATTTGACAACTAATCAAGAATAAAATATACGAATTTAATGTTTAAATGTAAACAAATAGCAATAATACGATAAAAAATTACTTTTATGTGAAATGTTAAACCGTCTTTTTGTATACTTGATGTTCAAGATCTCTTTTAACAGCAAAAAACTCATCAATTCGACATTTTAAACAAAGCAGCGTTCACATGCGCGACTGGACTCGGTCTAGAAAGAAATCCGGGCGCAACTGGTTTTACTAACGCGTATGCCCATTTGGGCTTGTACTTCGGCAGAGGGGAAACGCTTCGTATGGCTTCTCTTTCTGTAGAAGCCCGTCTTACTCTAAGGGTATGGGGATTGAGGAGCTATGGGTATTTGATGTTACACAGGTACCGCCAACATGCGACTTATGGGGGGAAAAACTCTTTGTTCTGTGGGCGTCGTCGTACATATTATCTTCTCTGTCACATGCTATCGCTCCATTTTCAATCCTTTTTTGAAAGCTGCAATTGATCATTCTCTTCTTTAAAAATAATTATGTTACCAAAGTACCAGGGTAGCATAGATTTAGAGGAGGTAAACTTTATCGTCTGACACTGTGTGTGTGACTATGGGTCGGTCGTGAGAAAAAACTTTACTAGATCTACCTATCATGCATCTGGCCAATGGATCAACTAAGAAAAAACCTTTCACTAGATCCATTATGGATCTGTACAATGGCTCTTTTGAGATTTAAGTTCTCATTAGATCCATTATAGATCTTATGAGAAAAAAAATTCTCCCTAGATCCATTGTGGATCTGGCCATTGGATCTACTGAGAATGATTTGGTTTTATTAGGGCCCATGGTCTAGTGTTTTTAAAAGGTATCGCTACATGCTCTCGTAATCTTTCGTAGAAGATAGCAAATGTGTTAAAAACAGCCACTTTTAGCAGATTATGCGACTACGAGGAAATGTAACTATACCGTCTAAAAATACTAAACTATGGGCGCTAAAAATTCCACGTAAAACATTATTAAAATTGTGTATTAGAATTCCTTACTATAATATTATAAATGCGAAAGTCCGTTTGTTTGTTTGTTACGCCTTCACGCCTTAACTACTCAACCGATCATCATGAAATTTTGCATACACGTTGTCAGGGGTGCAAAGAAGGACATAGGGACCTTTCATCCCGAAAAATGGAACTGTTCCCATTGTAGGTAGGGATTTAATAAAGTAAATAACTTCTATTTTAATTGCGTAGTAAAATAATAAAGAATACCATATTATTGTTGAACTTTTATATTAAAAATATACAGTAAGGTACATAATATTCACATTTCATTACCATAATTGTGTTTATTGCTTTCAATTCAGTGTAAATAAAATAATACAATTTGAATCTTTGTAACAGGAACACATCATCTTGAAAGTCAGTAGGTACATACATAAGCTTACATTACGATAACAATTTTAATAAAACATTGGGCGAGTTAAAATACAAAAAAGTAGGTATAAGTAATTTATTTTATTTATTAGGTTAGGAGGTTTTAACATAACATTATGTTTTGGACACATGAGCTAATAATTTTGAATAGGGATGATGACTAATGAATAAAATAACGAAATACCTACTAATAAAAAATCGCAAACATATTAAACTTTTAGAGTAGCTTGCACTAGCGGATCCAGGGGGGGGCTAAGGGGCTCAAGCCCCCCCTAAAATCATTTAGGTCCACCCCAACAAATCTGTTGATTACCTTTGTAAAGCCTGCCCTCACCTACGTTAAGCCCCTCCCAAACCAAAATCCCGGATCCGCCACTGGTAGCTTGTACTTATACCTCTCGGTTTTATAGATTGCGTATTATTTGTTTTATGATCCTTCAAAGTCTATTTAAAAACTACAAAATTTATTAAAATAAATAATACCTTAACCATTTTGATAAACACAATATTTAATATAGCTGCCGAACAAATTTCCTACGCGTTGCATACAAACTACTCAAGCGTGACGTCGTAGTATGGAGCGTTTCTGGGTGAGTCCAATTTGAGTGCAATTCAAACTGTGATATCTCGGGCAGTTTTCATTCTGGCGAAATAATTCTTTTACCAATGTTTATTTTTTTCGAAAGGTAATTTATGTAAAATAAAATAAAAAATAGTCATCATGCCTAATCTAAATTTTTAAACATTGATTTTCGTATTGATGTCTCTGTTTAGTTAGTAAATATAGAAAACCTACTATTTTAAGAATTTGCAAAACCTACATAGTTCACAAAAGGGCGAAGTTAATATCTATAAAAAGGAAATTATTAATGATTATTTAAGTACCAAAAATTAAGCACAAAAAACCATTTTAACAGTGAGTGCAAAAAAAAATGTGTTTCCAATATCCATATAAGTAGGTACCTAATTTCGTATAAGTATTAAAATCTACAAAAAATTTTTTGTAACACTCACGAAAGAATTTTAATATGTGACAAAAATAGTGCTCTCTAATTCAAAAAATATTGTCATTTCTGATGGATCTATTATACCTACCTATAATATATATTTAGTTGTGAGGTTTACGGTTGTTGAGTATAGGTAGAATATTTTTTCTTATTTCACCAACAATGCAATGATGTTAACAGTAAGAATAGATCGAGTAACAACTTGAAAAATAGATAACAAAATATATTAGTTACTTAGAGACATTCGTCTAAAGAAAAACAGTAAGTAGGTAGGTAAAAATATTATTTGGAAATGGAAATCTTTTGGACGTTGTTCTGTAGTAGGTAGGTACCTGTACTATAAAGTTAATATAATTAGGTTACCTTTGGTTACCTCAATTATTATATATTTACATAATAAATATTGCAATAACTCCAATGTGCTCTCATTTGATTTGAATAATTTTATCTTCTTACCTATTTTAAAGCTTCAAATGTAGGTACAAAGATTAGTTCCTATAAATAAAGTGAGTGCTTGAATGTGTTGATTTTCTGATCCTAAAACTTGTTAAGATATCGATAAGCTCCAAAAAATTACTCGTCATCAATAGAAAAAACTAAAGTAGGTACAATTTACTTATCCATTTTAACGTCCATAATTGCGGTTTTAATTTAAAATAAGTGGAACAAAATTGTCAATTTTAACCATGAAAAGTTAAATTATAAGAAAGTATTAAAAATAAACAATTTAATGAGTAAATATAGACGTAGGTATCTAAGTTAAAGTTAAAGCTACACTTGATGAAACTAACAAAACAGACTTTAGGCAAGTAATATTTTGCAAGTGCCATAAATTAAGTTCTCATTTATTTACGTGATGGTCATTACCTACCTATTACATTAGGTATCATTATAAGAAGACCTTGCAATAAGAGCTATAAAACTAAGATCCAAGTAGTAGTTTGATTTAAATCAAAAGTAGTTTTGTTTAATATTTTTGTAATTTAAAATCGGTATGTGTTGAGCAAGTTTATCAAAAGTTATCAATGTAAGTAGATGAAGCTTTACCTTACTTCTTGTACAATACTTTAAAAAATATGAGTAAGTTTATACACGCAGAAGTTCGAGAATATTTATAAGAAAGCTACAGTGGCAGCATTTTGAATTAAAAATTAATGTAACTAAACTATCTATTTCGAGAGTCAATGGCCGAACCGAAAAAAACCAGTGACGAAGGCATAGTCCCTGCCTACTACATTAAGCCAAGTCAGTGTGAAACGGTCGATAGTCTAAATATATTTTATGGCCGCACTTTCGACGCACGCACGATATTTAGGTTACGTGCCTTCGTATCACCAACGGCGACCGCTACAGTTACAGAAAATGGCTTTTCGACGCCAACGACTCCAGCGACCTACTACAAAAGAATCTCTATAATCGGCCGATATTTGTTGTTTGTTTTACCAAATATTTTACCTTTATTCTTGAGCTAATTAAGTATTCATTGCTGTTGCTGTAAGCGTGTTGGAAAAAATCCCATTCAATAACAGCCATCGACTTTTCAAAACTACCTACTACCTACTACTAATAATGCCACCATGCTAAAGGCATCTAAGTCACATTTCTAATAAGGCTAGGCTAAGCCTAGATAAAAGTGAGAGAAAGACAAAGAGATATGCAAAATTTCACAACATAGTTCAACCTCAGAGTAAACTTTAGCTCTTATGCCACCCTACACGATGACAATTTTTCGGTGCTAAATGCCAAAATAATGTCCAAACTCCAAAATTTTCCCCCTCTGGACGACTTCGTAATTTTCTTAAACTTGACACTTTCCCATCTCGCCTAATTTTTACCTCGGCTCTTTCTTAGTTGGTTTCTTTCTTAAAGTTGTCACTTTCCCAACTCGTCTTATTTTTAACTCGGCTCTTTCTACAATTTTCTAACTCATTTTTTACTCACACATTTATTTATTTAAAATTTGTGCTAGCCAAAAGTTGCTGACTACTATCATGTACATACATACTCGTGGTCCTACTGGACTAGAGCTTATTTCGATTTATATTTTTGAAAAATTAAAGAGCTAAAAGAAATCTTTGCGGCATGAAATCAAAATAACTCCTCGTAAGTTATGTTACCCTGGTACTGACTGAATATAACATTTCGCATGCCCTACCCTACCTACCTTATAGAAGTGGATCGAACTTCGTTCGCAAACTTTGTGGACAAACAAACAAACAACCAAACAACCAATCAAACAAACTAACAAACGAGAAAGCAACCTAATGAAAACGTGTTAAAATGACGAAGTTTAAGAAAGACAAGAAAATAAATACAAATACAAATACAAATACAAGTTTAAGAAAGAGAGCAACTTAGAAAAAGCCTAGTTAAAAATGAGACAAGTTAGGAAAGTGTCAAGTTTAAGAAAATGACGAAGTCATCTAGGAAAGAGACCAACTAAGAAAAAGCCGAGTTAAAAATGAGACAAGTTAGAGAGCGTCAAGTTTAAGAAAATGACGAAGTCGTTCGGAAGGAATTTTTCCATTAATAATGGGGGTTAAAGTATGAAATTGCCGATTTTTTCTCTCACACAGAGGCTCTCATATCTTCTACGATGTCTAAGATACTTCGGTATAGTACTTGTTATTATTTTGAATTATGACGATAACGGCCCATTATCAGCAATAAAGATATTTCTGTTTTTTTTCTGATCTTTAAAAAAAAAGTTTCTTAAAAGTGACTCCTTTTTTCGTTAGCAGAAATGACCATTTCTGCTAACTTTTATTGTAACTTAGCCGATACTTATTTTTTAACCACGTGTGGCATTAGGTAGCTGAGTGCTTAAACATTTGTGCATAAAAGTTTTAAAACATTAGCGTTCATGGTTGTTAAATAAATCAAGAAAATGTTAGTATGGATAATGTGAATCCTTTAAAATTCTCCATACAAAACGGCCATTTCATACTTAAACTCCTAATATTTGCGTCTCGTATGAAAAATTGTCATCATAATAATATTGGCTCACCTGCCGTTAAAAGTAGTTTAAACTGTCACGAAGTAGGTGTTAAGCACAGAGAATGTAACCACTCGTACGTAGGTATACAAACCTACAATGCGATTAATTTAACAATACAACAGAAGCAAACTATAGTGACCAACTTTAACCATACATTCTCGAGTGAAGATGCAGCAGTAGGGTTATTCACGATTGTCGGAAATCTTCTCGAAAGCATTCGATTCGAATCCGCACCCTCCGATATACAAAAATATAGCTGTTCACAAATACCTACATTCGACTGGTATTCGAATTTCGATTCACTTTCCGACGGAAAAGCGCACTATTTACAAAGTTTGGTAGCATAAGGTAGAAAATAAAATCGAAGACTGACTTTCCGATTCGATTCGGAGAGTTGGTTTCCGATAATCGTGCATAACCTCCCAGATCACTGTACCTATATTCTCAATTTAATCGCATTCTAGGGATCTTTTTACCGTGTGTGCCATGAAACTTTTATGAGTATTTTTTTAGGCATTGCTTTGGTATTGTATTGTGTACCTTTTTATACGGCTTACAATAAATAAGTACAAAATTATATCACTTATGTCAGAACAGGGTTATTCAGAATGCACGAGTCGGGTATTGATCATAGATACTTACTTTTACTAATGTATAGCGAAAGCTGAATGTTATAATTTAATCAAGAGGAGATTTCGAAGTCCATTATGTAAGTACAGTGTTTTTATTACTACTCACGCTTGACTGAAAATTTTTGCCAATATTAGTCAAATAGCTAATTAAAATGTGCTACTCAGCTAAAAGAAAATTGTGCAGTGCAGGAACGGATTTAAATTTTCACTTTGAGCAATAAATTGTTTTTATATGACGCGTGAAACACCTAAGGAAGGGCCAGCCCTTTCACAACATTTCAAATCACATCTGACAAACATTTATCTTTACTTCGCATTCACATTACCTTATATTTAGTGGAAACAGGTACATAATCGATGTGCATTTGAATAATAGGGCACCTAAGTAAGTAAGTACAACATTAAAAAATTACTTAAGTACATGAAAAAAAGGAATACAGCTTTTAAGCTGGATTAAAACACTCTTTTAACTTTTGTAAATAGGTATATGATCTCGTACTATTTACCAAATATAGACCCTTTTTCCATCCTGCCTCTTCACAAAAATCATACCATCTAAAAGCTAAAGACGCCATCTACTCTCTACCTATAGTTTAAAAATCTGATCTACTTATATTGAAAGTAGAAATTCTAGGGATCTGTGCCTGCCAGATCGTTTTATTTACTCCTACCATATATTTTTTAATTTACCTTAAAATATTCGTATTTAATCTTCATAATATTTTATGCACGTTGTACCATTG
The DNA here is from genome assembly GCA_928269145.1 of Agriphila tristella. NCBI lineage: Eukaryota > Metazoa > Arthropoda > Insecta > Lepidoptera > Crambidae > Agriphila > Agriphila tristella. The sequence continues at coordinate 39,881,912 of OV743431.1, forward strand.
CCTTACCGAAACAAAACGATGAAACTGTATGTATACCTTACCCCCTAGCCAAAGTAACATTCGCAAATTTTCCCTATCGCTTCGCTTCGAAACATGTATGGATTTGACGTTTTAAAATTCGATAGTTAACGAAACCTTATGTCAATCCCATACATGTTTCGAAAGCGAAGCGATAACGAAGATTTGCCAATGTTACTTTGGCTAGGCCCTCTGTACTACCTATCGATTCGATTGTTTTTCATAGTTCTTTGGATTCTTACAAAAATACTTAATATTTTATTTTTTATTCCGAATACACGTAAAAAGCGAAATGACTTCAGGCCCAAGTGTAACCAAATGCCACATTAAGGCGAAAACTTCGGTATCTAGCTGTTTGGGATATCGTTTTGAAATGTCAATGTTCGCAATTTCTTTTAATAATGTGACTTTTTTCTAGGAGGCAGAACATTTTTACAGTTGCATCATTTTGTAATCCTATAATTAAATAATAATATAATAAGACATTTCTTGGTTACAACAAACGACACTCTTCATCTTCACAGCGTTATCGATTCCACCAAGCACCAACAATTTTTTTGCGCTTTCAACGATAGAATTAATGATAACATATCAAACCTTCATCGTATGAGTATTTTAATTCTTGTAAGGTTTCAAAGAAGGTAGGTACATAATTTATTATATACCTACATTATCCCTTGTTAACATGTAACATTTTATTAACTACCCTTTAAAAAAGTGCCTCCATGCTTAATCATCATTTAGAATTCCATGCTTAATCATCCTTAATATTTCCTTAAAATCCTTTAATTTTCGATTATTACACAAACTTTCAAAAGCCATACTCATATTTTCTTTTTTTTTCAGAAGATATAGGGGCCAGCTATCTATCCGATTTCAGGTTTAAGAGATGTTCTAAGTACCAGAATTCAGACTTACAGATGTTAATCCCTATAGGGTATAGGGATTAACATCTCTAAGTAAGTGTTATTCTATATACCTATAGGTAGATAGAATAACACGCATTTGTAAAAAGACCGTTGTCTTATAAACATCTTTACCCCATTTCCCAACATGATCTGTGACAAATTTTCACCTGCTTAATAAACCCTGCTTAATAAAAAATATTACATATACTTTCGCCATTTAAAGATATTGAATTATACCAAAATACTTTTATAACATTCAAAATTCACGTCCATTCGTGTTTAGTTACTTACCTAAAAAATTTTTTAACAACTTCACAATATAAGTAGGTACTTTTTGAATCTAAGCTGTAAGCATGAGTTCATGTCAAGAAAGATGAAATCAACAGTTTTGTATAGTCTTTAGTCTCCTTGTAGCTATCAGTGGCGAAGGGTCCATACAAAACAATTCCCATCAGCTTTCCTTTTAGGAATCCTATCCCACCGGTCTGCTATGCAAATCATAACATTTTTCTAGAACGACGCGACTTTGATACATCGCCGCAATTTCACCCCTCGCCACTGGTAGCTATGCTTGTTTTTAATTCATGCATACTTAAAAAAAAATCAATAGACGTAATGGAAAACTTTGTGCTTATGTTCAAATATTTTCATTCGTTCCCTTCAATAAGATTACTTATTTGATTTTAATTTGTGAAACCGGCCGGACCGGACGTGAATCGGGGACCGGACGGGACTCGATCGGAGCAAGATGAAGACACCGCGCTACACGATGGCTCCGTTGCCATAGTAACTAAAGCTTCGGTCTCACGTAGCTATTTATAGCGGCTATTTACTGCTTGCGATTACTATCAGGTTCAGCTATAAATCGCCGCTACCGTACATTTCGATTAGCGATTTTTAGCTGATCGCTCACACGAAGCTAATTTTTGCTGCCGGAAAGAAAATAGCCACTATAAATCGCTACGCGAGACCGAGACGTAACCACAGGCGCAACATATAAATAAGTATGTTAAAAAGGTGAGACACCTCTGTCCGGGTTTTGACGCAGATCGTCATTTTCGCAAATGGTCATCGCGAAAAATTTGGTCACTTTTGCAGAATATCATTTTCGCAACTGGTCAATTTCGCAAAAGCTCACTTTCACAAAAAGTCACTTTCGCAGGATGTCATTCACATATTTTTTTTCAAACTCACAATTTTGAGAAAAAAAGGAAAAAAAATTGAATGACATTCTGCAAAAGTGACGTTTTGCGAAAGTAACCTTTTGCGAAAGTGACCTTTTGCGAAAGTGACCCTTTGCGAAAGTCACCAGTTGCGAAAATGACATTCTGCGAAAGTGACCAATTTTTTTGCGATGACCTTTGCGAAAATGACGAACTGCGCCGTCAAAACCTCCGAGGTCGAGCTCCAGCCCGATTCCAGTCGAGTTTCGGTTGAACACCGGTTTCATGTACACGATCGCTTAGATTGACAAACTCCGTAATAACTTAAAAGATAGCAAAGTTTTATAAGTAAAGTCAGTGTTAAGTAGAAAGTGGAGCTATATACAAGCGAAGGGCGAAGCTATGTGGCTGGTAGAGATGATGGGCGGATTAGGGGCGGGCGGCCGCGCGGGCTCCTGCTAGGAGCACCGCTGCAGCGGGCGAGACCTGCAATGAAGGAGGGAATTTACACTTTATTGCAATGAAGGTTAAATACTGAGTGTCTCGTCAACGCCCGGAAAACGAGACACGATAGATTTTCTATTGTTGTCCGGTCGCCGGCGAGCGACCGCTCGGGCGTTTATGAATTAAAAAACCTTCTAACTTAGCTAATCTTTTGCAATCTTTTTACATTAGGAATTGTGAAAACTCTATAATACTTGTACAACCATTTACGATTAATTATTTGATGAGTTTTATGTGCACAGGTTGTTTTAAGTGTGTAATCATAGTTTCATAAAATGTTATATTTTTTTTAAAGATAAAGATGTAGGTACAATAGTCGTAAAACGATATAATGCTCGACAGATGGAAAAGTAATGTTAGTATGAGAAGTTATAATAACTAAGTACTAATTCCTTTTTTTTTTGAACAAACAATTCAATGCAGCTTGTAAATTTCGTGACATGTTCAAAAATTATTGATGAAAAGTGATGTTAAAAACGACCAAGAAAGAAATTAAACTTATACAGGGTTACTTGTAAAACACTAACAACCTCACAGAAGTAGATTATTACTAACATCACAAACAATAACGTTTGTTATACGACTTTTCCGAAATCAAAAAAAAAAGAGTTTTCATACAAAACACGATCAGCAGTTCGGACATTTGTATGGTGAGTCGAATTTTATTAGTTTTATTTCGGAAAAGTCGTAGAACATAATGTGTTGTTGTTTCTGATGTTAGTAATCTACTCCTGCGAGTTTGTTGGTGTTTCACAAATAACCCTGTATAAATTGTAAAAAAGCTGAAAATGACCTTGTGACTGCCAGTAGTGTCGTGCGTGAAGAGCGAGTCAAGTGTCGGATGATTACAGGGAGTCAGGGTCCCACTTCACTGTCGGAATTACCCACGCACAGCTAGCCCTATTGTGAGGGTGCGCAACATATTAGAATGTAAGAAAAAGAGGAAAAAGGAAAAACAAGAAAATGATGACGTGTTGAAATTAATACTAGCCCCCTGATACTATAGCAGATGTTACTGTCTGTCAAAAGCAAAAGGCATAAAACTGTACGCATCTGCTATACAATCTTTATTAAAAAGGGAGAAAAACAAGATGGTAAAAGCCTTCCGGATGACTTTGTCATTTTCTTAAACTTGACACTTTTTTTACTTGTCTCATTATTAACTCGGCTCTTTCTTAGTTGGTCTTTTTCTTAAACTTGTCACTTTCCTAACTCGTCTCATTTTTAACTCGGCTCTTTCTTAGTTGGTCTCTTTTGCAAAGTTGACACTTTCCTAAGTCGTCTCATTTTTAACTTGGCTCTTTCTTTTTCGCAATTTTTCCTCTGTCCTTAGCCGTTGTCCACCAGATTATTTCACCTGGGTGAACCACTTAGGTTTAACTGTTAATAAAAGCACAATAGTTTATTTACTATAAAAACAACTAACAAGATCGGGTTACGCATTAGAAAAATTCGTATCTTTTTCTCATACTTTAACAGCTTGGCCATATAGGTATAGAGTTGAAATTAAATAAAATGGAATTAAAAATTTTCAGTACAGAAGCGGTGTTGCCAAATTATTCGCGATTTTGACGTGTTTACATATAAAGTTGTGCCAGCTCTTTTTTCAGCTCTTTATGGTACTTTCCCCTTTATGATAGTATATTAAAAATGACAATGACTATGACAATATTAGTACCTACTTAAGTTTGAAAAATGCAACTTTTAAATTCTCCATACAAAACGGATTTATTATATTTTTTTGGATTTTTTCGCCATCTACTATATTTTCACACTAAAAATCTTGAAAATACTATTTTTAATGCAAAAAAAATTGGCAACCCTAGTTGGAGGGGAGACAAGTTGGGAAAGTGTGAAGTTTAAAAAAGAGACCAAATAAAAAAGAGCCCACCTAAAAAAGAGCCCAGTTTAAAATGAGACAAGTTAGGAAAGCGTCAAGTTTAAGAAAATGACGAAGTCGTCTAGGAAAGAGACCAAGTAAGAAAGAGCCGAGTTAAAAATGAGACAAGTTAGGAAAGTGACAATTTTAAGAAAATGACGAAGTCATCCGGAAGGGGTAAAAGTACTTATCATTATTATAAAATCATTAGATTATTATAAAATCAGTGAAATGGTTTTGGATCAGGAAAAACATTTTGTACGAAGTTTAATTCTTTTAACCAACTTATTATATTAGTACGAGGGTGGTTTGAAAGTTTGTCATGACCCATGAGCCATGACTTTGTTAAGAAGAAAAACACTTTTTTCGACATAGGTATTTTTATTTCTCTACAATCTCTACATAATCTTTTTGTAGCTTTGCGTATTCAGTCCAACGAAATTACCCATTATGTTTTTCTTTCATCGCCTGAAAACTGTGGTAACTGAAATGAGGGCCCACTTCGGACATCACCTTTTGGCTGGATGAAAATCTTTGCCCGCCAAATCTAAAGAATAGAAAGGATTCGCATCTTCATTCGATGAGTTTTGATGTCATGAGTGCCGCCGTGAGGGTCGACAGGGTATTTAAGAAAAGTTAGAAAACGCTCGAGCTTTTTGTTTCCAAAAGTAATAATCTTTTGCCGAATTTGAAAAAAAAAATGTGTAAAGATTCCTAAAGAGTTTCTTTAAGATACAAAAATAAATTATGAAAAAAAGTATTTCTTATTTTCAAAGTCATTTCTAAACCGCCCTCGTAGCTATGTACCCATGATATTAAAATGTCTAAATAAAAGTGAGAAGCAATCGGTTTCTGTTTTTATAAAAAATATATTATTACATTCATCAAGTCTTACAAAGTAATACTTTTGTATCGATTTTTTTCTTTTGTACCCATTTATGAGGTCTTGTGAAGTGATATGATAATCCTACTTTCCCGGACTAAACAAATCATAATACCAACCTATGTGATCCTCTATGTGGTGATCCAGGCGGGGAAGAGGCAGGGGAAAGGGCGGGTGTGGCGGGCGCCGAGGCGGCCCGTCTCCGGGAGTACTCGGTGCCGCCCACCGCCATGGCGGTGCCGCCGCCCACCGGGTCCGTCATTCGGGTCACGCACAACCCGGACGCTGACCGGGTCGGCCGGGCCGTGGCTGGACACACACAATAACATAGTATGAAGGCGCGGAGAGGGCGGGTGCGGACGCTGCCTTTCGTCATTGAGATTTCGGGGTGTGTGCATTGGAATTGCACAACCTAACTCCACCATCTCTCTTCTTCCATCGGAAAACCTGACGTACGAATCAGCACCACCGTTTTGTGGTGGATACATGGTGGATTATTCCAAAGACTCGCACTAAGCGTTTTACTTCAAATTTTATCATCTATACCGCTAGAGAGTGGAACTCCTTGACAATCTGTCTGGGGGCCTTCAAGTCGCGAGTGAATAGGTATCTTCTAGGCAAACGCGTTTCATCTTAGATTGCATCCCATCAGGCGGATAGCGGGCAAGCGCTTGCCTATTTATCATAAAAAATCCACCGGGTCCGTCCGTCATCCGGGTCACGCTCAGCCTGTACCATAGACTTAATAAATTTCACTGCCATGGCCGGACGCTTACCAGCTAACATAATATGAAGACGGATCCTTCCGTCTTAATTTTATGTAAAGGTAGACTGGGCGAGGAGATGGCGTGTGCTGACGCTGCCCATCCCCGTGGTGGTTCCGCCGGCCGCACACCCGGATCTGTCACGCTCAACCCGGACGCTAATCCCGTCGCGTCGGCCGCGTCGTCGCTGAACGCAATAAATCTAGAGAGTGGCAGACTTGGAGGCGAAGGCGGGCACCGCCACTTGTGTAAAGTGTAGTTTCATTATTCTCACCACCAGTATAGCTGTAGAGGCCAGCGGGCGAAGACCGAGGCCGGTAGTTGGAGACGGTGGATGCGGTGGAGAGCGTGGAAGGCGACCGCCTCAAGCCGACGCCGGTGCCGTCACCAGCGCTCGACGCGTTCGACAGCTTGCGAGCCCGCGGCTGGCGCTTCGACCCCGTTCTGCATACGCCTGGAGCAAACAGAAGTTAAAATCTCAGTATTATTTAAGGCTGAACATTTTGTAGCAATAGGGAAGAAAAACCTGAGCTAGCCAGCAAAATGGGAAGAGACTGAGAGGAAGAACAAATAAAACCTGTCGATATTAATTAATTAGGTAAGTAGTCCACGTATAGAAATGTATTTAAAGTTTACTCACTTATTATTCGTTTCTAATTTCAAGGTGCTTAGCTACAAGTGTGAAAACCTTGCAAGTATTTTTCATGAAAATCTTTTATTCTTATATCTCTGTCATCATTACTCATTGTCCTAAAACATCGTTATTCATAATTTAATTATGCGACTAAATGCGAGTTCTACGTATATTTTTTATGCTTTGTATTTGCAACTACTTGTAGCAGACCTTTTATATAGTAAGTAGGTACCTAAATACCACAAAATAGTTTGTTATATATAACCTACGCACGAACGAACGAAAATATTTTATAAATAAAAGAGTGATTTACTCCGTATTAACACTTCGACAAGAAGCTTAAATATGTAAGGTAGGGCATTAAATTAGCTTTTCAAAGTAAGTATGTGCTAAAGGTATGCACGCCGATAATTTGGTGCCTATATTGATTGAACTACTTATAATAATTTGTTATATTTCATGAGTAGGTAATATCGGCATAAAGATTTAGGTACTCTAGATATTTGGGTTCATGAATACACAGCACAGCACTATTATGTATTCTGTGGCACAGCACACAAAGTAGTTAGATGAAAAAAAAACTATTCTAGATATTTGGGCCCATGAATACACACATACAGTTCATGAATACACACATACAGACAGTTCGATGAATAAAAATTGCGCCCATTTATGGTTATTGTATTGATGTTACACATGAAATAAAATGTTATAATAGGTCTTTACCTATGAAATTGCCGTATTGCAGTACAGACTTTTTCAAACAAAAAAAAAGTTTTGATTGGCTATGAATTCTAAATTCAAATTAATTTTGTTTTAAAAATATGACATTCTATTTACAAAATCAGTCTTTTGTTTATTGATTAGCGTTGTATTTTCATTACATTTCAACATTTTTCCTCATAATGGATACTTCGAAATTTCGTGTAATTATGGAATATGAGTTCCGTCGTGGCACCAACGCGGCACAAACGACACGTAACATCAACGACGTTTACGGAGAGAACTGTACAAACGAACGTACAACCCGTTATTGGTTTGCTCGGTTCCGTTCTGGGAATTTTGACTTGAAAAATGAACCTCGTGGTCGTCCGGAAACTTTGGTCAACAATGATGAATTAAAGGCGATTGTGGAAGCAGATGAATCGCAATCTACAGCTGAGCTGGCAGCAGCTTTTGATGTTAGCATCAAAACAATATTGGTCCATTTGCGACAGATTGGCAAGATAAAAAAGCTTGATAGATGGGTGCCCCACTGCTACTTCACGACAACGCGCGACCCCATACTGCACAACAGACCGTATCCTCATCCGCCATACTCACCAGATCTTGCGCCTACCGACTATTACTTTTTCCACAATTTGGACAACTTTTTAGCGGGAAAAAAAATCAATTCCCGAGAGGCAGTACAAAACGCCTTTGAAGAGTTTGTTGTCTCCCGTCCAGCTGATATTTTCAAGAAGGGCATCCATAAACTGCCACAGCGTTGGCAAAGATGCATTGATTGCAGGGGTGATTACTTTGAATAAAAGAAATAAATAAGTTCGAAAAAAAAATACTTTAACTTTTTTCAAACAAAACGGCAATTTCATAGGTAAAGACCTAATATAATGTAGTGATAAGTAAGTTTTGCACGATACGTAGTGTTCGAACCTTCATTTAGTTACTAACTTTAGATAATAAACCTTATTCTAACTACTACCACAGAACATGGTCGTTAGCGGGTACGGTAATTTGCTTTTCTGGCACTATGCGTCGAAAGGAGTACTACGTTTAGACAAAGAATCTAATATTTTACTTGAAGATCGAAAGACCTTTGCATTTGTTAAATTCTAACTATGGATTTTTGTCAGCTGGTTTATTATTTTTAGGACCGAGCTAGAAACTTTTTATTTCAGTAGTATATTGACGAGTCTCTAACCTCGGTTCAACTAACGACTTTCTAGATATTGTTATAGATGTTTGTCACGACAAGAAGCACTCCAAATAGGCTGTATTTTACATTTTATGTAGGTAATAAGATAAGAAAGAGTACCTATCTTATTTCTCTTTTATTATTTTTGAGAATATCAAAAAGTCAATCAACTTATAAGTACGATTCTATCTTGTGAGGTTTAAAAGGAGCACGTAAAGGAAAGCTAAAGCAAAAGACAGTCAAAAAACATTTAGGCAAGCTATCAATAATAAATAAGAATTACACGAGACAGAAAATATTGAATTTAGTAAATCAGTTGTTTGTTGATATTATACTTACATATAATATAAAAGCAATCCTAAATACCAACGACATTCATGTGATATGAGCAATAATTTTTATTATAATGGTGATAATTAGACGTATTCAACCTAGACCTGACCAATTAATAATATAATAGAATACTTATTGGTAAATTTATACAATGACGTTATTAGAAATCGTGATGGATGAGAGTGAGGTATAATTGAAAAACAAGTGCGTGGGTGGACATATTTCAATTATAAATGAGGATAATTCGAATTATATTCCAATCCAAATTGTGACTCCACGTCACACAAGCGAAACCCATCCAAAATATGAACCAGCGACATGATACATACCAAAGGTGAAACTTTTCGTGACTGCAGATACTGCGGTTAACTTGTGACAATTCTGATGGTTGTGCTATAAAATTGCTCAATATACAAATAAAGCTTTTCTAGAAAAATAAAAAAATGGATGTAATTTAATGACATTACCCACTTCTTATTCAATCCATATGGAAATCTTTGCATTTATTTCTGCAGGTGTCGACTTTTTCTATTTTTCCGATTTACTTTCTGGGGTTTACACTATCAATACGTCATATACGGTATAGCAATATTACAAGTTATATAAAGATTTTAAAATGGGCTATACGTCAATACTAGAGGGCAGCGGTTCCCGAATGGTGTTCCGCGGAACCCTGGGATTCCGTAAGAGGCTTTCATTGGTTCCGCGAAAATTCAAGAGTTATGTAAATATTTTTTGTTCTAACTAAATAAATATTGTTATCTTAAAAAGTCCTTCTCTTAAAGTCAAACCATACTTACAAGATGCGAACACCAAGTCAAAAAGCCTCAGTATAGGATTTCATTAAAAAATCTATGTTACAGTTAGTTTACTTCTTTCTTGAGCTAGGGTTCCACCCAAAAACGGTGAACCAACAAGTTTTCCGTACCCAAAAGAATTCGGGAACCGCTGCCATAGGGTATATTGATACATATAGCTTTAATAGCAAGACAACATTGATGATGTAATAAGCCCCAGTAGCAAACGACGCTTGTCCATAAACTATTTACCGTTCAGATCCCAGTTGGCGCTTCCCCCTCGAGTCCTCGGTGGATGTATCACTTCCTGGTGAGAATCAATCATGCACTGCTTCAATGCTACTCACTTCACATGGACAAAGAGTTAAAGAAATCGTAGTGGGAAAAACAACAAGCGTAACACTCGATAGGACTTTGTCGTTATGAATTTCTGACGACAGAAGCACAAAATTTAGACAATCGAGACAATAAAAAAAGGTTCGCAAGATCGTAAAAGACATAACCTGCGGACCAAAAATAGAAAGCGCTTACAAACGAATAAAATTAAAGGTTCATTGATTGCATTTGTAGATTATGGTCAACAAAATATGAACGTTTCCTTCGCAGATTCCAACGTTATTTTTATCAGAATATTCAGAATTGCGTAGAAAGAGTTAGTCAAGTTTTTTTTAGGAATCTGTTGACCAATTTCAACCCTATTTAATCATAAAAATACGTATACATTTACATGCAGAACGTGCAATATAAACACCAATGGGGATGCAAACTGAGGAGCTAATGGCGCCACAAGCGTTTGTACTAAAATGGTTTGATTAGTTGTTTCAAATATCAAATGTCATTTGTGACATATTTTAACCAATCAAAGTATTGATAGCGGTCCAACCCCATTTAAAATCTATCTTTTCTTCAAAAGCCAATTGTTAGTTCTTTTAGAACAGTTTTATTTTGTGTTACGCTTGCTATCCCCACGGATTCGAGGCAAGTTACCGGTGGGGCACTGCCTGCCCATGGCGCACTTGCCCTCGCAGATGGTGCGCTCGCTGAGCATCGTCTGGTAGGAGTCCAGCATCACTCGACACTCGGTGAGGTCCCGGTCGCCGAGCGCCAGCGATGGGTACCGCTCTTTCAGTCTTCTTCTTTCCTGTTAGAGGAGGATTATGTATGAAAACTGATACTAACGGAGACTTGCACCATTATCTAAGTATTGTTTAAGTACCATTTAAACACAATTCAGCCAATCAACACACAAACATGTGTGTTTAAATGGTAAGTATGTTAAATATATTTAAATAATGTTGCAAGCCGGGGTAAGATTGTTATATTTTTCTTATTTATTAAAATAAATAATGAAGTCGGTAAGTATCGATCCTCGGCCTCACGCCACGTCAGTGGCGTCACTGGTATCATAAGTACCTACTACGCCACCAATTTAGATATATAAAGGCCCCCGTAAACGTTCAAACACGTTTGTCAAATTTTACGTTTTTGACAGGAGTGATTACGTTCTCTATGGTTTTGTTTGTACGTTTTCTCAGCGCACACGTTCAAACATTGTTTGGCAAACGCGTTTGACAAACAAAGCATAGACAAAAAACGTAGTTTTGTTTATGGTTTGTTTGTCGAACACGTAGTTTTTGCTCGCAGTCGATCAAACTGCTTGACAAACACTTACGTGTTTGACAAACACGTTTGAACGTTTACGGGGGCCTTTATACATCTATTTCCAATATATTTGTGCACCGGACGCTCTGTGATTAGAGCCTGATAAAGTGAACTAACGATCTGGCGAAGGTCGCGGAACGCCACTAGATGCGGGCAGCAGAAGATTCAGTCGTAAAGATCCTTAAGGTATGATTCCGATCTCGGCAGCAGTGCTGCGCAGCACTGCTGCCGAGTCTGGTCCCCATACATTTCTCTATAGGGCTGCCGCGACACTTCTCCGGTCACTTCAAATTGAGTCGCCCTTTATAACATTACGGTTCAATTTGGAGTGCACTGCTGCGGCAGCACTGCTGCTGCTGCCGAGGTCGGACTCATACCTTTAGAGAGATTTATGCTCAACTGTGGTTTCATGCCTGCTGATATGATATGTTGATTAAGTGACTCGACAAACCTCCAGGAGCTTATACGTCTCGAACTCCTGCAGCTGGCGCTGGAAGCCCAGGTTAGGGTTGGCGACCGCCCGGCCCGCGCGAACCACCTTCAGCGCCTCGCGCCACGTCAGCGGCGTTACAGACATTATGTACGCCACAGCCACGGTCACGCTGCGAGACATGCCCGCTAGGCTGCAATAGGAAAATGACGTTGTCAAGTTAGGTACTGGTTTTGCTATAGTCTATGCATCTCACGAATGCGACGCGGCTATGAATGTTGTTAGGCGTGCACATGCACATTGTTTTATGCGTAATACGAAAACGTGCCGACGCACACTAAAACAATGTACATGTGCACGCCTAACAACATTCATAGCCGACACGCATTCGTGAGTTGCAATAACTATTTATATTAGTTCAAAATTGGGTTTCAACGAATTACAATTTAATATTTCTGTTATAACGGAAAATTATGCTGTCGCGATTCGAAAAGAGCGAAAGTTGAAATATATGCAGGGTAAAAATAGTCTAGGATATTTTTGATAAGAAATAACTTAAGTAGGTACCTCCATATTTATGAAATAGGAGTATATTAACGCTAATGTCTTGTAATAGATGAAAGATAATATACTGAGTAAAAGATAGATTATCATCATTACAAAAGTTTACGTCATGGCGGAAATTGTGCCGAAACTAAATTGAACAGGGAAACGACTTTACCATTTCACCAGAATTATACCTACCCAAAATATAACATAATTTAGAATGTAATCATTAAGTACTTGTATTTTTAAATACAGCTAAATCCTTACTAATATTATAAATGTGAAAGTCCGTTTGTTTGTTTGTTTATTTGTTTGTTTGTTACGCCTTCACGTCTAACTACTCAAACGATCGTCATGAAATTTTGCATAAGCATTGTCAGGGGTACAGAGAAGGACATAACTTTCATCCCGAAAAAAAGCACTGTTCCCAAGGGATAGCAAAAAAACTTTCCACGCAGACGAAGTCGCGGGCGGCCGCTAGTTCGTAATAAAAAAACTAGCTTACAAAGAAAACAATACAAACAGCCTTAACATTTTGTATGTATATAAACTTTTTGTTTATCTGCTAATAATTTTTTCGTTTTTTTTGGTAGTATTTAATCGGGTAATAATAAATTCCCATTTTGGGTATCAAAAATACTGAATATAGCGTACCGAAATCCTAAGTGGGCGACGGACCGAGGGCGACTACAGATATAATAGCGATAAAAATGGGTGACTTTAAAATTCAAATTGGGCATCTAGTTATTCAGAACGAACGACCAAATTACTATTTGGGCGAAAATCTTAGGGCACACAAAACATTAAAAATGTGTCATATATTTTGTTTAAAAAAGATGTTATGACCGATGATAAATTATGCGGGATGGGTTACCAAAAATTTATCATCTCGAGTTCCTCCGTGCTTCGGAGGGCACGATAAGCCGTTGCTCCCGGCTGCATTTGCAGTCGTTAACATCACCCACGCGTGGTGGGTTATGGCCCGCTCCTTATCCACCCTTAAGGAGGCCCTGTGCCCCAGCAGTGGGGACCCGCTCCTTATCCACCCTTAAGGAGGCCCTGTGCCCCAGCAGTGGGGACAATAAAAATAGCTGATGGTCAATAAATATTCACCAATGTATGAGCACACTGCCATCCCGGAGGCGCGCAGCGTGTATGAAGTCATTGCACAGGCTGAAGTACTGCGTGAGGTTCTGGTCGGGGGAGTCTGACGCCATGATGCACAGGTAGTGCTTGTCCTGGGGACAACGTTTATAGTTATTATTTTATTTTATTTATTTAAAAAGGAAGTTCAACAGCCAAAGTAATAGAATACCTAAAAAAATAGCGACAGGAAGCCAATTACAAAATTCCACTTAGCAAACAGAGCGTTTTTTTAAAGTTATATAGAGACAGTTCGCAATACACTCAAATTTTAATTATTGTATGAGTAAGTAGTTAGGTATTATAATTACAATACCATAATTATCTTTCTAACCTACATAATAAAATTTATATAAAAAATACTAACAATAAATAACTGATTGGCTATCGATTTCCTCGCCAAAACCGAACGCGTTAAACAAGTCAAAATTATAACTTTTGCGTGAGTTAATATTATGTTTGTTATACAACAAGGGAGCAATAAGAATACGCCCAGCGTTATGGTAATTGATCAGACTGCAAAGTGCATATAAGTTGTTTGGTAAAAGCCTTATAAAGCCGAATATGGTAGATAGGGACCATCAAACTGAACAACTTTTACTATGGGACCAACTCTGAAATCGCGAAAAAAATATCAGCTGTTTCTTACATTTTGATATTTTCGTTATTATTTTTTGTATGAAACAGCTGATTTTTTTTTCGCGTTTTCAGAGTTGGTCCATAGTAAAAGTTGTTCAGTTTGATGGTCCTTATCTAGCATATCCGGCTTTATAAGGCTTTAACTAAACACCTTGTATCAACTGCTCGTACCTAGCTCAAACATCATAATTTCCATAGGTGTTATTCCAACTAATAAAGTATCTACTACCAGAGTTGTGTTTAATTAAAATAAATAAATAAATAAATAAAGACGTTTATTTCTCACCACAAACCAAATATATACATAAAATCAGGACAAGCTAATTATATGACAAAATAAGTTTGGTTGTGGATCGCTGGTGCCTGTGTAGGTAACTAAGACCTGTAGTACAAGTCACCAGGTCTCCACCACGCGAAGTCGTTAGGACAATAATTAATAGCTAGTCTATTTATACATTGCGAAAATGTTGGGAGAAAATTGAATTCAATTAACATGAAGCAGATTGCGGCTATGTTACGTTAATACGATCTGGGTTGGGAGGGTTATAGAAAGTAACTTTGACAAACGTGCAAGTTGTAATACGCCGGAACAACCCAGATTAGTTGACAATTACATTACATTAGTGAAATTTTAATTTTAATTATTATTTTTTATTTGCGTGTGTAGTGTGAGTGCTTAGGTATGTGTGTGTGAGTGTGTGTGTGTGTATGTGTGTGTGTGTGTGTGTGTGTGTGTGCGTGTGTGTGTGAGTGCGTGTGTGTGTTTGTGTGGAATGGAGCGAGGCATGATGAAAAAAATTATTTAAGTTACGACCACCAAAAGATTTTCTGTCTCATTGTAGGATAGTGAGAGAAGCCACTTCTGGAGAGTTGTTTTCAGTTTATGAAGAGTTAGGCTATATATGGATAAGATCTTGTGTACTTTGTTATATAGATAAGGCCCACGGAAGACAAAAAACCTGCCACAAAAAGCTGTGTCTTTTGAGGGCAAAGTAGCGACAAGATGGTTACGTCGTTTACGCGAAGAATCTAAGGAGAAGTAAGTGAGGGAATGCTGCTTTAGTATAGTTGCCTGTATGTAAAGCTGTCTGACTGTGAGTACTTGGCAATATTCATATAGCAGATCGGTGGGATATAAGCGGGGCTTAAAACAACATACCTTGAGTACAGCTCTTTGTGCACGTTCACAAAGTATGAGATGTGTTTTGGCTGCACCGCCCCACGTGGAGATGCAATAATTTAAGATCGATTGACACAGTGCTATATAGGCCATTTTCATGGTGTCTGGCTCTGCAGAGTAACGCAGAAGTTTGAAAATGTACATCAGCTTACGCACTCTATTGGCTAACTTAATTATATGTGGTTGAAATGTTAGGCTGGAGTCCACGACTATACCGAGATATGTTACTGATTTGACTGCTTCAATAATGATTTGATTGGGGGATGCATTGCTGCTATCTAAGGACGTAGTATCTGCTACTATTTGTAAGTTGTTAGGAAAGTTAGTGGGAGGTCCTTTGATCGAGAAGTTTAGCACTTTTGTTTTGGTTAGGTTAAGCGTTAAGAGGTTATTGTTAAGCCACGTTCTAGCTGCGTTAAAGCCTCTTTGAGCTGCTTCATACGTTTCCGTCCAGGAGCTCGAGGAGAACACAAGAGCTGTATCGTCAGCGTAGGAAAAGATAGTACCTTTATCAAGACAGAGGTTGCAGAGGTCATTGATGAAAACTAAGAACAGGGTGGGAGAGAGAATACTACCTTGAGGCACGCCACAGGTGATTGGGAGCTCTGAGCTAGTGTAAGGGCCGATTTTAACACATTGAGTTCTGCCGGATAGATAGCTATGAAACAGTGACAGTTGTGTGCCTCTCACTCCAAGGGATTCGAGTTTTGATATTAGAGCGGCGGTCGAGACCGTGTCGAATGCCTTGGCAAGGTCCAAAAACACGGCAACACATTTTTGATTTTTATCGAGTTGTTTTGCTATGTGGTCCACCAGATTGTGTACCGCGTCCGCTGTCGACATGTTCTTTCTAAAGCCAAATTGGTTTGGAGATAGTAATTTACGCGTTTCTAAGTAACATACAAGTCTAGTATTAATAATTTTTTCGAGAATTTTGGATAGTGCAGAGAGTACCGAGATGGGCCTGTAGTTTTCGACACGGTCTCGATCTCCGTGCTTGAAAATTGGGTGCACAATCGCTTTTTTGAATAAGTCAGGAAAAGTTCCTGTACTGAGGCACAGGTTGCAGATGTAGGTAAGTGGAGAGGCTATGGTGTTAATATGCGTCTTTAAGAAACCCGTAGAGATTCCATCCCAACCTACTGCAGTGTTGTTTTTCATGGCAGTAATAAGACGTTTTATCTCGGCTTCGTCGGTTTCAAATAGAACAAAAGAGGCAGCTTTAGAGGTTGTTGGCAGAGGGGTGGGTGGATCTATAAGTAAATTATCTGTTAAACGTCTTCCGATATTGATGAAGTAGGAATTAACATCGTTTATTGACTCGTGTTTATCTTTATTTGGGTCCAGAAGATCGAGTGCTGGTGATTGAACTTTTTTAAGATTTGTGACAGAACGAATGACATTCCAGACTTGTTTGGAATTTTTACCGGCTTTTTTAAATTCAAGCTTTTCGTAATCGCTTTTAGCTTTTCGCAGAATAGAAGTACAAAAGTTGCGATATCTTTTGTATGATATTACTAATATTTCATTTTTGGGGTTTTTCTTTAACTTTCTATATAAGTTATCACGATGGCGCATGCATTTTAATAGGCCAGGGGTTATCCATGGCTTGATAGGTCTACGTCTTCGAGGGGAGGAGACTACGGTTGTATTTTTGGATATCGCTAAAAGTAAAGGTTCAATAAACAATTTGGTGGCAAGATTGGGGTCCTTTGTGCAATAGACATTTTCAAAATTTATATCGGCCACATCTTTCGCAAGCTGAATTTCATTAATTTTAACTCTAGGGTGGTGATAGTTTCTGCTAATTTTGACATCGGATAGAGCTAACAGTACGGCAGAGTGGTCAGTAATAGTGGATTCGATAATTAGGACTTTAGGAGAGAGTTGTGTTTTAAGGTTTGCGTGATCAAGACAGGTGAAGCCATGGGTCGGTAAGGTATGTCCTGGCAGAAGTCCATGATGAGCGAGGAGATCGAGATAGTCGAGCGAATGGGTGACTTTGCAGTCAGGGACGATGTCAATGTTAATGTCACCCGCAAGCACCACATTCCTACAAGATTTTAAGTTGGAAAGGGTACAGTCCAAAGATTGTATAAAATTAGATGGGTCGGTAAAAGCAGAGGGTCTATAGATAGCTATAATCGCTAGTTCGGAGCCCACATTAATGATAAGGCTATTTGACTCAGAGATGTTTGGTTCTGTAACCTTAATATTGGATATAGTGTCTTTTATGTACACTATCACACCATCGTTTTGATTAAAAGTGGTAGTTGTTTTGAAGGAGATGTATCCATCCAAAGTTGGAATTATCGAATTACAGGACAGCCAGCACTCGGACAGGATTATAACATCACAAGATATTTTAATTCTTTCTAACAGCGTTGTGAGGCCAGAGAAATTAGCGCCGATGCTTCGTATATTTTGGGCTAGAACCGAGAGATAAGGAGTCGAAGGCATTAAAGTTATACATTCTTCAGGAAGGCATTGTACCGCGTCACAAAAAACAGTGTTATCCAAGTTTGAAATAATATCATTTATATCAGCCATTGATAATGAAATACTAAAAACAAGAAGCAAGCGCTCTGGTCACAACATTTGGTTCTATTCAAATTGAAACAACTACTTAAACCAATCTTATATTACTTAGAAAAAAATATTTTTTAAAGGCAACTAAGGCTTCTTCCAATTTACAATCCGGAAATCAGATAAGGAAGGTCAATTGAAATGAAAACGTGAAACTATTCTACCAACTTTAGAGATAAAAATGTACCAGTAAGCAACACTCGGCCCTGAAAGGCTATTAGCCCATTTGCTTGTAGTGAAATGTAATGCCGTGAGAAAACCGGCACACGGTATCATGATGTCATCTTTGCTGACTCGACACAATGCTTAATTGAGTGGCACAGGGTAAAAAAGTTTGGTGACTTGTGGGTTTCATCCATAATTAAAAATGGCCAATATTCATACGCCAAATACTTTTTATGTGTGTACCTTGGTAGGTACCTAATTCAGAAAACATTATAAGCAATCAGTCTTTCTTTAGTAGTAGGCATTTTTTTAAGTCAACCATACATGGTTGACTTACTTACCTACAGCGATGTAATCTTAATTATTTAAGTTACTTAAAATAAATTAACGATCTTAGTTTTATACTTATAAAACTATGTGAAATTTTTACTAAAGTGTAACACATAACAACGATAGGTTATTGGAGAGGAAATAACAATATCAAAGGCACTGCATGCTTGTGACTGGAATGCACTAAGAGGCACTAAGGCAGTGTCCGGGGAAGTTAAAAGCTCCTTATAGCTCCGTGAGAACCTGGGAAGTGGAACGCCAATTGAAATTGAAACCGATATCGGCTGATTTGAAAATTTTTACCTGGCTACATTTTTGCCGTAAATCATTCTTATATGAAAAAGGGGGGAAAAGAATGAAATAACCGTTTTGTAGGGAAATTTTAAAGGATTCGCATTTTCCATAATAACATTTTCTTAATTTATTTAACAATTCTAGGACTAGGTTTTTTATTTGCAATAACTAACATTTTAATTTTACGAATAAGCACAGTGCTGATAAAATTAAACAAAATTACATTTAAAGCCATGTTTACCGCTTACAAGGCTCAAACAAAAGAAAACTTGGGCTTTGTTACGTAAATATTTCTCGAACTCGACGAGATACAACGAAAAACTCACAGATAGATGACGCAGATTATTTCTCGACGGCGTCGAATAAATAATGTTGTTTTGATCGTGACCCAGCTATCATTTACGTATTAACAGTGAAATAGCGAAAAATACATTGAACATTTTTCATAGAATTAAATAAAAGCATGATTCTTACAAAAATAATGCCGTTTAAGTGTTTGGTTGGAAATGTTTGAATTTAGTTTGACAAACGAAAATCTAAGAAAGATGATACTCCAAGGCAATTTAAAGAAGTTGTTCCAATCCATGTATAAACAGCATTATCTACATTATATTTAAGTACCTGTATGAAAAGTAAAAATCATGTCACCTAAGTTCTATTTTAGCCTTGTTCTGTCCTTGGTAAGTAATGCGGCAAAAACATTAGCGAAATGATATTGATTTTTAGCAACCTGCCCCCCCTACTCTCGACGGATTCAAGTTCACATCAGGATCGAATAAATGTAAAAAATCTGATGTTATTTTGGTACATTTGAAGACGGTTTTCATGGTGGCCATACTACCGTTTTGACGTAAAGCTCTATTCGAACTCGATCTCGATCGAGTCAAGTGACAAGTGACAAGCAAATATGATGCAATGAACAAAATATATTCTTTCAACTATGGTTGGCAAAAAACTAGAAGGCAACTAATTTAAATCCGCAAAGTTCGGGGGAAAAGGTCATGGGCTAAGTATAATTAAATCTTGGTTTCAGTGTTTGCCAAGAAACATCAGTAGTGGGTGCAGATATCTATAAATAGGTACGGAATTTTCTAGCTAGATGAATAATAAATGGACTTCAACATGTACTTAAATTAGAGTATTAAATTTATTAACAAAATACTTATATTTTTAGAGCCCACATTATGCGCAACTCTGCCAAGCAAGATCTTCATGGTTACATTAAAAAAAATATTATCAAAAAGCGGTCAATCAGACCTGTTAATCATTTCAAAGCAATTTTTAAATTAGACATAGGTATTCATTTTTATCTCAACTTTACTTACCTAAAGAAAAAAACGTACGTACTTTACTTAACCCACGTGAATAAAATAAAATATATAATATTTTATTACGTTGAAATAAAGATTTCTAACAGAAGTATGCACAAAACAAGGAAAATGTTTTTTCTTTGTTCTGTGTAAGTATATTATGTATATTCAATTTCATCAAATTCGGTTCAAAACTGTAGACGCTATGAAATTGTGACAGGCTGAGACGGACTGAACAATCGTTCCTTGTTTTAATAAGGAACCCTAAAAAGTGCAATACTTCAGTCCATTCAGAGTTTGTACACTCGTAGTTCCCGGTCGGCCCCAAGGGACGGAACCGTTTGCAGCGAAAGCTGATAGCATCGACAGTACATCGTAATGGCAGCGTTTTAGTGGGCATTAACTTTACGGTAAGTTTACGACCGAAATCAACTGTATAACTATCTATTTGATAAATAAAAGCGATATAAAATACACAGATTTAGATGCTACGAGTATAAAATGGGTTGCTACGATTTTTCGTAGTAACCGTAGTGAATCGTAGCATGCAATTACTTAATGGTTGTAAAAATTGTTTCTTTGTACAACATTAGATTTTAAATATATTTTATTAAAAAAAGAAACTCATAGCGTGTATTTAACTACAGACAGTTTCATCAAAATTTAAATAGAGAATTGACTTCGTAACTTTTTTCTTAGGATCAAGAAATACAAGGTGTTTGGTAAAAGCCTTTTAAAGCCGAATATGGTAGATAGGGACCATCAAACTGAACAACTTTTACTATGGGACTAACTCCGAAATCGCGAAAAAAAAACAACTGTTTCATACATTTTGATATTTTCGTTGTTATTTTTTGTATGAAACAGCTAATTTTTTTTTCGCGATTTCAGAGTTGGTCACATAGTAAAAGTTGTTCAGTTTGATGGTCCCTATCTGCCATATTCGGCTTTATAAGGCTTTTACCAAACACCTTGTATAAGTATTACAATTTGTAATCGTTCTACATTGTACCTACATTTGTACTTTACAAGAATAACTTGAACAATTTCAGCAAGAAATTTCAAAACGTACAATTCTCAAGGAAGCTTTAGACATTCTCTTTAATGAAAATATAATTTCATCTGAGTGTAAGCTATTATCAGGTTGGGAATTTCAAAAGCCTTGTTTGAGGTTGCATAACGGAATCCATTTCGTTAAAGTACACTCGACGTCAGAAAAACCGCACCTCTTTGACACTAAGTTTAGACTTGGCCATCTGCTATTGCTAGCTAACGTTTTATTGTGTAAATGTTGATATCTATTGAAAGTACATTTAATGGGCTTTCTTTTGATAATTGTTTGATTTAGTTAACATAACAGTTACCATAATTGAACGATTAAAGCGTTATTGCTAGCGCCACCACAAAAGGGAAATAAAAGGGGTCAATTCAGGAAATGCGGGTAAATTCGCTATCGAGATGATGGAGAAAACACACTTCAACAGTTCAATTAAAAAAAGGAATACCCAAGATGGATACTATTGCCCATGAAGTTACTCAAATATTGCAAAAAAATTAGGCAATGTAATGTGCTCGGAAACTCAATCTCAGTAATTGATTCCGTTCGACGAGTATTCCAATGGTTTCTAAAGATTGTTGGCTATGTCCGAAGGGGAAGAAGTATAGGTGTAATAACACTTATCATTAAATTATATGGGATTAAATTAATTTTGAAGAAAAGGTGCGGTTTTTCTGACGCCGAGTGTATAATCTAAGTTGAAGGTGTAAAACGAGAATGTATTCGATATTCGCGGCAACAATAGTTTGAAAGGTTGAATAAGTTAGCAACAATCTGTTGGGATGGAATATGAAATGAGTTATGATGATCGGCGGGTTGCACAGGCTGGTTGGTCCATCGACATCGTGCAAAATGTATTGTATGTTTATCTTTTAGACTAAGCTCCCGTTGCATGAAACCTTACCTCACAAGGTGGAAGATCAGAAATGTGTTGCAGTAATAGATATTACTTAGGAACACTGGATTTTAGTGGGTTGCCATCACATATCCTGGAAGAACATATATTTTTTGCATCGATCTGCATCAGTTTCAACGAGCCACCTGATGACGTTAAACAGCTACATTACTTTTTTCAATATTTGAAGATACCAAAGGAAAAATTTATTTACCCTATTATTTCAACTCCATAATAGGCGCAAGGCTGCCAGTGCGTAGACATGCCAGTTTAATATCAGGGTTTGCCCTTGATCATTGCATCTTTACATGACTTTTTCGTTTTTCCAAGATATTGATATAGTAGGTATAGATTATATACACTTTTAAACTTTCGCGTTGCATTTTATTAGATTAGGAACACAGGTTTTAAACGTCGGGAAAAAGGTAGGTGTTCAACATCTATGTTTTGATATAGATTGTTTTAAGCGGCTGACCAGAAAAACTGCCAAGCTGAAGGCAGGCAACCCTATATATTCATGAATGGCACGTCGAGGGCTATCGATCTGCATCAATTTTATCTTTCCACCTGATGAGGTAGGTGACCTCATTTTTGGGCCTCATAAAACTTGGCTGACCTTGAAACCTGCCAGGGTAGGGGCTGGCAACCCATGCGGGTTTTGACCTCCAAATGTTTTTCTTTCGATGGGTAAACATTTCGATCTTCCGCCTCATGATGTAATTTTCGATCAAAATAGCGGTACGAAAACGAAAAAAAATATATGTTGTTCCAGGATATGCGATGGCAACCCACTAAAATCCAGTGTTCCTAAGTAATATCTATTACTGCAACACATTTCTGATCTTCCACCTTGGGAGGTAAGGTTTCATGCAACGGGAGCTTAGTCTATTTGTTTTTAAAGGGTAAAAAGGTATTTGGTGTACTTAAGGTGGCAATATGCTATGATGTGTGCAAAAGTGGCACCGCGGTGTATTTGATTTAATATTATTTCTAATACGCAATTTTAATAATGTTTTACGTAGAATTTTAGGGCCCACAGTCATGGGCCCTAAAAACTCCACGTAAAACATAATTAAAATCTTTTTCTATTAATAACTTAATATCTGGGCGACCGAGCTTTGCTTGGATATTACTATTTATTGTAATTTGTTGGTATTTAGGTGATAATCTACACTGTTATCTCCAACATTAAATTTTTTTTTTTTAACTTGTCTTGTCCATCAGCCATTTTCAATGTGCCCACTGCTGGGGCACAGGCCTTCCTTATGGGTGGATAAGGAGGACGAGCCATAATCCGCCACGCAGGCCCAATGCAGATTGGTGGGTGTTGACGACTGCAAATTCACCCGGGACCAACGGCTTAACGTGCCTTCCAAAGCAAGGAGGAGCTCGAAATTATAAATTTTTAGTCACCCATCCCATGACCGACCCTTGCAAAAGTTGCTAAAGTTGGTCAACTGAGCTCATAAGCACACGCCCGCCCCCATAATCCATTGATAAACATAAAACAATTATATGAATCGTCAGAAACACTACTTTTCCGATACACGTAAATAATATTGCTTCTTACGATACCAATAAATTGGTTGAATAATTTTATTATTATTTGCATTTATGTTTGTTTGCCATGCCCGTTCCCGTTATTAATCTTCATTTGTACACACACTTTTTTGAAAATAATAAAGTCTAAATGTAAAGCACAGAATGTGCTTATTGAGTTTTAGGGTTAATCCGGTTGAATAGACCCATACAATGAACAGCGTACGTCAATATTTAATTTAAATCAAACTGAGTATTAGGCAGGCTCGCCACGTTCAGACCCGTTTCCCGTTCGTATTCCGGAAGAGTTCCAGGCGGCATATAACTGAAATCGGCGACAATAAAACATGTCCGGATATATTTCATAAATCGCGAATGGGAAGAAAATATCGTTATTTGTGGTTACACAAAAAAGCTTTCGAATATTATTATTATTTTATGTTACCCACGGATAGGTACGAAGGATGTGGCCAGTTGATTGGTTGAGATGGATGACAAGTAGGTACTTTCATTATATTGCGATAAAGTAGGTAACCCATTTCTTTAAAAAAAAACTTAACTTGATTGTGTTAAAAAAACATCGCATGATATTTGTAACTTCTTCAATGTAGCGTTATAATATGCCACTCAATAACATACTGAAATTGCATGTAAAGCTTTAACTCTCTATTGTAGATACTTTTGGTATAATTCGCGCGCGATGAGAATGGCATAATACCTTTTGGAACTGAGATGCGCACGGTACCGCTGACGCGGCAGCGCGGCGCTGAACAAATTTATTTTTCATACATTTCAATTCACTTTGACCCTTACCATTCTCATCGCGCGCGGATTATACAATCGAGTTCATTAAGAACACTTTTGACCATCTTTGCACAATATGCAAAGAATTGGATTTGAATAACGCTTGGGATTCTGAAAAGTGAAAAAGTAATTGGTGGAGAGTACTTGAAAATGAATAGAAGCAAAGAAAAGAAGCAATAATAAATGAAGAAACTCGAAGCCAGGCGGGCGGCGGGGCGGTCGCTACACAAAATCGTCCAAGTGCATGTCGGGCCACGCGCCGTATATAGGGTTCCGTAGTTGCCTTATACCATACCATTATTTAATACTACTATAATAGGATATTTGACAAATTTCGGAAAACCATTTTAAATTATTCCTGATTACGTAATAAGCGCACCACATTGATATTTCAGGAAAAATCAATGCATTTCATTAAAAAATCAATGTTAAAGTTTAAAATTTTAAAACCGCGCCAAAATCGCTATGGCACAGGACACGTGACTTGTTGACGTCACAAGCCTGTAAACGTTGTAATATCCTTAGCCATTTGACAGCCATCAATCGCGGATCCCAAGTCTATGGTCGTGTCAAACGCATGAAGCCATATTATTTTATTTACAGGCATGTGACGTCATCAGTCATCTCAGAGCGTTTTCGCCACAGAAAAACAATCAAAAATTATTGCATTTTTCTAGGTGAAGTTAATCAATTAAAAGACTTAATTTAGTCCATAATACTAGTTGAATATGTTTTTTTACGCCATTATCTGTTAGGATAACCACAATTTGTAGTATATTTTCAATGTTGTCAAATTGTCTATTTTTCGTCTGCAATTAAATCCAAGTTTCAACTGTGTTATCCAAATAGTTTCGGAATAAAGTGGCTGTGACATACTAACGGACAGACAGACATGATGAATCTATAAGGGTTTGGTTTTTGCCATTAGGCTACAGAACCCTAAAAAGTAGCAGTTTTCAGCCGCAGCATGTGCTACAAATAATTACAGATTTTTAACTAATTAATGTGTGGTTGAATAATCAAGCTGTAGCTTGAATTCTGTATAGTAAAAAAAATATGTTTATGTCGTGATATCCGTGCAACGTCGCCTGAAATAGACAAACCTAACCTTTTCAGTAGTGAACAATATAATTATAGCTATAAACGATGTAGGTATAAAAATAAATATTTGGTATTGGACATTATCCTCCTCGGTGTTTGGCAGTTCAACTGAGTGCTCGTTATGCACTCGATAAAAAATAATGTCAATCATTAATCATTGTAACAATCGCCGTCGACTTTTCGACAGAATTGACTAAAAATACATTTAGTCAAAAAAGGGCACGATATATTGCAATGAACGACAGTAACATGTAGTATGTAGTATCAAAAACATCAAGTAGACCTCGCGTTTGTGACATTTTTGAAACGGCTGAATTTTTTTCGTATTATTTCGAAAAACTAAATTGACAAAAAATTTACGAGTTTGAACCACAGCATCGTCTGTTGGTTAAATATAACAAACCGGTTATAAGATGTGGCGGAAAACTAGATAAAAGATTTTAAATCTGTAGCACAACATTCTGACTCTAACTATATTAAACTCGATTGTCTTATCTTCTACATGGCTTTTAATTAGGGTTGCCATATCCAAATCCTTGAAACGAGGACCAGCAGACTAAAAAACCCTGACTATTGGGGCATTTGGGGAAAATCCCCGGACGCAATTAAAAATGCGGGGATTTAATATTGAAACATTTTTCATTAAGTAACTTAAAACCTATTTTTTATGTTTTATGTGTGCTAGGCTACATAATGTAGCAACCGAATGATGTCCTAGGCACTAGCTAGGCTAGGTACAGTGCTGGTATATTTATTTATCACTATTGCCAATTTTGCTCAAAATTACTATTTGTCCTCCCCGGACTTTCCCGGACACACAAGAAAAACCTGACCCTGTCCGGGAAAACCCGGACGGATGGCAACCCTACTTTTAATGAACACATAAAAACAGCAGGCAAGTTTAGCCTGTATTTATGTGGGCACCAATTAGCTGTACGAGGCTACCAATGGCGGCAATAACGGCCCATCCTCGCCTATTTACTTGATTAATAGCTAGTCAATATTCTCTTATTTTTTTGAAAACTGTTCGATAAAACCCTGTACCTTTTAATACCCATCTTTAGCAAACAATACATACTTAACAGTATTTACAGAATATGTAATTTGGTAATAACTTCTAAGCAAAAGTACCGCAACCTTGGTAAAGTTTTATTTTTACTATCAACTGAGACAGTTCTTTTATTTTCAATTTTTTTTTAATCGGGTGCTTTTTCGAGTAAGGCATTCTTTGGTGATTTTCGTGGCAATTTTCAAAACCAATTTTTATTTTAATTTAATATCAGAATCTTAAAATATACGTAAAAGTAATATTTTTCATAGAAGAGGCACCTCAGAGAGCGATATACTTACCGAGATAATTGAAATTAAAAACATGGAGGCCACGCAAATCACAAAATACCCCCACTAAAGTGAAAAAATGTAATTTAATTTTCTCAAATGAGTTACTTAATGTTACTTCATATTGGAAAAAGTTACTGTGTTATTATAAAGTAAAAAATAGGTAAATTACTAAGGCAGAAATCGTTTTTTTATCAGAATCAGTCTAAAAATATTTATTATTACTGATAAAGTTATTATTACAGAAACCTATTGAATGTGACATTTTATGTTTGATTTAAACGAATTTGCATTTATTAGACAAATGCAATAAATAAAATCCCTAAACTAGTACAAAACTCAAAGTAATTTCATTTGCATGGTCAAAAATTGATTTGCGTGGGTCAAAACTACCACGTAAACCACGCAAATCATGACCACGTAAATCAAAATAAATCCTTTATGCTCAAAATATACAAAAACCTTTTAGGCAAATAAATTGTGTTTTGAATATAAGTTACGTTACCTTATTGTTCACTACAATATTTTATTAAATAAATAAATTCACAGAGACCGGAGAAAATTAGACCACGCAAATCAAAGTTTTGAGAAACCAAACCCACGCAACGAGGTTCTTACTTCCATTTTTCGAAAACTCGAGCACCGTCACACAACCAACTCTGCCTGGCCGTCGAAACACGACTAGTTGTAACTTGAATCAGGATGACACAACACAGGGCTGCGAATTAAGATATGTGCTAGTGAATTTAAAACGGTCCACGCAAATCAGCAACTACCAGAGGACAGTTACATTTTAATTTTTTGTAGGAAATGTAGTTATTTTAGAAGTATAGTCTAATTTTTCATAGCATTGTAAACTTCTTAGGACTTAATGGTTTTTTTTTATAAGCATGTAGCGTTTAGTTTAAATTATATAATTTAGAAAGTGACCAGATCGGGGCTTGGGACACTCCACGAAAATCAAAGAATGGGGGTATTTTATTTTTTTAATGATATTAATTATAGAGATAATTGAATAATAATCAGTAACCCAGTTAGAAGAAGTAATGAGGTTTGCGCAAAAAAAAAATGGCTAGCTGACTTTACGATTTCCATTATTTTAAGGCAATGCCGCTTGAAAAACGTGTCCGAAATAATGACCCAATCTGCATTTCGAGCCTACCCAAGTAACTCAGATAGCTGTATAACTACTCACTTTTAGACTTATTTAAAACTCTGTGCTTATTAAGACTCTTCTAAGAGTACACTGGTGACCCTACAGCTGCATAATAGCGGTCAGTGATATTTTAACAGCTTAGGCTAATTAAGAGCTGCATTAAGGCTTATTAAAACCGACAAAACCACCATTAATACGCTAAGAGTGCTATAAAGGTATATTTTCTCGACTCTATTCAGCTTCTAACATATTCTAAAGCCTAAACCCTAGTAAGGACTGTTTAGTGGATAAAATTTCGCCAAATACCTTCTCGTTGGGTACCCGTACAATTTATCACGTTTAAGTATTTGTCCGCATAATAAATTAAAATTTACTAGTAAAATTTCAAAATACAGTGTGTTTCTTGCTAAAATCTAAAATATTAAGTGACAGGAGTTATTTATTTAACTCTCTAGTGCTTAACAAGTGTGTATAAAAGCCTAAAATCCAGTGCTTAAGTTCTATAATAGTGCTAAAATACTAAATACCGTCGTGATCACGGTGCGAATCGTTAAGACGCGTAAGTGACGCATATCACACGGCGCTTGCGTCCTTTTTCTCGCGGGCTCGCATTGCAAACCAAAGGACTGGCGCTGGAGGCGACACAAGCTTGGAGTTACTAACTACACAAAAATAATAGAAGCGGTGGTGCAGGGCGGCGCGGCGGCCGGCGTATATTGGATTATTAACTATTCTGTTGCTACGCTCGATCATCAAATATGAGTAAGTGGGGATGCTGCAATAATATAGACGGGCAAGAGGAGGAATCTATTAATTGTGGTAAATGTAAAATAGCATTTCACTATGCATGTCTCTCTTTGCCCATCATATCCGATAAGGATACAAAGCAGAATTGGAAATGCTCCCAGTGCTCAACATTATTCTCAACACCTAAAACGACAAAAAAGGATTCTACTCCAATCCGCAATGTGAATGCCGGAAGAGGAAGTAAAAGACCGGCATCCAACTCTCCGCCCTCTGTGACGCCAGTGTCTAGAGATGATGTACGTGAAATAGTTCAAGATGTTATTAAAAAAGAGATCAATGATATGATGAAGAGTTTAAGTGAAAATATGATTGGCATCATCCATAGAGAAATACAACCTGTTAAGACAGAGTTAAGAGAAATAAAAGATTCGATGAGCTTCATGAACAACAGATTTGATGATATAGAAAAAGAACAGGAAATAATCACTAAAACAGCTAAAGAACTGCAAGAGGATAACCAAAAAATGAGAAGCACTGTTCAGGATCTCAAAAATCGACTTGCATCAACCGAACACCAAATAAACACAATGGAACAACAACTAAGGGCCAACAACTTAGAACTGCAATGTATTCCAGAGAACAGGAATGAGAATCTAAACAGTATTGTCAAGCAGCTAGGCTCTGTGGTAGGCCTAGCCATAAAAGATAATGACATCCTTCGTTGCACTCGTATTGCCAAAATGATTCCTGCTAACTCCCGTCCACGCTCTATTGTGGTTCAGTTTGCTTCGCTTACCATTCGTGACCATTTCCTAGCCGCTGTTATTAATTATAATAAAAGCAATAATCTTGATAAGCTAAATAGCTCGCATCTTGGATTTTCTGGAAGTAAAAATCCCATATTTGTGTCTGAACATCTTTCTCCAAGCAATAAGTCACTGCATGCCGCTACCCGGATCAAGGCCAAGGAGAAGGAGTACAGATACGTGTGGATCCGATCTGGAAAAATATTCGTTAGGAAGAATGATGGAAGTACTTGTATCCACATAAAAAACTTGGACTCTCTCAACAAACTGTAACTTTAATAATTAATTAGTTTTTCTCTCTCTCTCTTTATACTTAATGCGGGTATATATTGGAATGCCTAATTTTTTTTGTCCTAACTGTCTTTGGCACACTACTTATTGGCCTAAAAACTTTTTGCACAATTTTCATTTGACCTAAATTTGTTTGGCCTATTTTCACTTCGCCTAAAATTTTTCCGCCGCATGTTTACTTCCCAAATTCATCATTAAGCATAACTATTCATAATCCCTAATGTTTAAAAGTACTAAATAACGATTCGCACAATTGTGTAACGCCTAATATTTTTTTCGCCGAATGTTTACTTCCCTTAATCATTATAGGAATAATCGTTTAAGATTTAAATTACAAAAAAATATGTTTTTGGTAAGTAATTAAAAATAAAGAATGAGCAGATAAACCTGTCGTTGTCTTTTTAATTGCCTATCACACTCAAGAATGCAAGCATACAAGCAAGCAAGCAAGTATGCACACAAGCAAACATGATAACATAAGTACAATCAAGATCAAATAGCATGCTTGCATGGCACGCATGCATGCATGCAAACAAGGCCATGCATACTTGCATGCAAGCAAGAGCAGATATGCATGCATGCAATCAAAAGCAAGGAATGCATGCATGCAAACAAGCATGCAGTATGCAGCATGCAAGCAAGCATGCAGCGTGCAAGCAAGCATGCAGCGTGCAAGCAAGCATGCAGCGTGCAAGCAAGCATGCAGCGTGCAAGCAAGCATGCAAGCAAGCATGCAGCGTGCAAGCAAGCATGCAGCGTGCAAGCAAGCATGCAGCGTGCAAGCAACCATGCAGCGTGCAAGCAAGCATGCAGCGTGCAAGCAAGCATGCAGCGTGCAAGCAAGCATGCAGCATTTAAGCAAGCATGCAGCATGCAAACAAGCATGCATCATGCAAGCAAGCATGCAGCATGCAAGCAAGCATGCAGCATGCAAGCAAGCATGCAGCATTTAAGCAAGCATGCAGCATGCAAGCAAGCATGCAGCATGCAAGCAAGAATGCAGCATGCAAGCAAGCATGCAGCATGCAAGCAAGCATGCAGCATGCAAGCAAGCATGCAGCATGCAAGCAAGCAAGCAGCATGCAAGCAAGCAAGCAGCATGCAAGCAAGCAAGCAGCATGCAAGCAAGCGTGCAGCATGCATGCAAGCATTAGGGAGCTCCGCTCGCTTCGCTCGCTCCGCTGCAAGTGGTCAAAACACTAACCTAACCTAACCTAATGGTCTTCGCATTAAGAGTTTTTCTTTATAGCGGGGGGCCTCAGGCCCCCCGACCCCCCCGAGCAGGGGGGCCAGCCCCCCTGCACCCCCCGGCAAGCATTTTGCAAGCAAACATGCAAGCAAGCATACAGGCATGCAAGCGAGCAAGTGAACAAGCATGCAAAAAAAGCATGCAAGCATAAAATCATGCAAGCATGCAGCATGCATGCATGCAAGCATGCAACATGCATGCAAGCATTATAAAAGTGTTCAAAACCCTAACCTAACCTAACGTAATGGTGTTCGCATTAAAAGATTTTCTTTACGGGGGGCTTCAGGCCCGTTTTTTGACGATTTGTTTCTGTCACCAACTTGAATGCAATACAATATTGTTATGCCAAAAATTATGTATGCAAGACAATATTAGGGTTAACAATACTTCGGCGTAGTCATTATTGTGTCAAAAGATATGTATGCTAATAAATTTTAGTACAATTAACATTAGTCGTTTTGATAATTAGGGAATTTAACGTTTAGGCGAAACGACAAAGATGCGAAAAAATCTATTAGGCCAAACAATAATTGTACCTAAGGAGTTTAGGCCAAAGAAATTCGGCCAAATGAAATTAGGACCAATGACTTTAGGCGAGTCAAGGGACACCCACTTAATGCATGTATTTGAATTATTTTGTTAAAATTCATTCTATCAATATACTACCAGAACTGCAAAGGTCTGCGAACCAAAACACATATTTTTTATAAAAATGTATGTAGTAACAACTATGATGTGATTGTTCTTGTTGAAACCTGGTTAAATAGCTCAGTATTTAATGAAGAGTTGTTCGATGATAGATACGATGTCCATCGTAGGGATAGGGAATATCCTTGTTTTGATAGTGGGAAAGAAGGAGGGGGCGTGCTGATAGCAGTGCTAAAAAAATACAGATCTAATCGTGTAAGGTCTTGGGAGAGCATGTGTGAAGACATATGGGTTACTATTGGCACACTTCGACTTGCTCTCTGCGCAGTTTATCTTCCACCTCCTGTAAGTCGCAGATCTATTGATAATTTTGTCTCCAACTGTAATTCAGTTTTCGACCAGATAGACACAAATGTCTGCATGATTGGTGACTTTAATTTAGGAGATATTAAATGGGATTTACCGGAGGAAAAAAAGACAGTTAGTGTCTTACCATATACAAGTCAAGCTCTCATAGATTTTATAAATATTAATAAGTTATATCAATGTAACAGTATTACTAATACAGGTCGAATTCTCGATCTTGTTTTAAGTACTCTACATACATGTACAGTAACTCACACCACGGACTCGCTTACTAAAATCGAACGTATTCATCCACCATTAGATGTAACTTTATCGTCAACTGAAAAAACATCTCTTCCATATAACTTGTCTTGTTCAAAACTAAATTATTTTAAAGCCAATTATGAAGCAATTAATGAACATTTAAACAAAATAGACTGGTCACAAAGGTTAGGGGAACTAAGCAATGTCAATGAAATGGTAAAAGAATTCTATGATGTATTACAAAAGCTGATTCATGACCACGTACCTTTTTGCAAACCTAAAAATAGTCACTTTCCAGTATGGTTTAGTAGAAATCTCAAGCGGCGATTGAGTGAAAAATATAAATTAAGATTACGCTACAAAAAATATGGTAATCCCATGGATCACATAGAATTAAAAACACTTAGTAAGCGTTGTGAAAAACTTGCATCTGACTGTTATAATACCTATAATGATAAAATAGAAAAACAAATAAATGATGACCCCAAATGTTTCTGGTCTTATGTTAAAGGCAAACGTGGCGGGGCTAGCTCTTATCCAGTTCCCATGTCTGATGGTGTAACTTCTACATCGGAAGGGCCTAACATATGCGAACTTTTTGCCTCATACTTTTCTTCTGTCTTCACGTCTGATTCGTCTCCATGTACTGACCAGCTTGATCATAAGAGTTTTCTTAGGACTAACAGCCAGTATTTCACAGTACCCTTGGTTACTGAGGACGCTTTACTAAATAAATTAAAGGCATTGGATTGTAAAAAAGGGGCGGGTCCCGATGGGATTCCTCCGATATTTGTAGTCGCGTGTGCCTCAGCTTTAGTTTTACCTCTATCTATTATATACAACGCCTCCCTGTCCTCCGGTATTTTTCCTACCTTGTGGAAAGTGGCAAAAGTAACTCCAATTTTTAAATCAGAAGATAAAACAATGGTTTCGAACTATAGGCCTATCTCTATATTATCGGTTTTTGCCAAAATTCTTGAAAAGCTCGTTTCTGATCCACTACGGGAACACATGAAACTGTATCTCAGCACTCACCAGCACGGTTTTGTAAGTGCAAGATCCACTAGCACCAACCTAGTGACATTCACAGAGTCTTTGGTTAGAGCTGTCGATGCTGGAAAACAGTTTGATGTGGTGTACACAGACTTTTCCAAGGCCTTCGACAAAGTTTCACACGAAGTCTTGCTGAAGAAATTGTCGGTCTACGGCATCTGTGGGCCTTTGTTACACTGGCTGAATTCTTATCTGAGTGGGCGGTCTTTTTATGTGGCATTAAATGGTTTTAATTCCTCATCACGTAACATCACATCCGGGGTACCACAGGGGTCCCATTTAGGTCCTGTCTTATTTAATTTATTTATAAACGATCTTCCCGATTGTTTCCTTCACTCAACGCCATACATGTATGCCGATGATCTAAAGTTTGGTAAAATTATTGATTCGAGTGCAGATTCCGCATTGTTGCAGACTGACATAGATAGGCTTGTGAAATGGTGTGCTCAAAACCAAATGTTTCTCAACAAAAAAAAATGTTTTCTTGTAACGTTTACAAGAAAACATGCAAAAATCATGGTGAATTATCGTATAGAAGACAGTACAATTGAAGAGAGGGAAACAATTAAAGACCTAGGTGTTCTATACGATCAGAAGTTGACATTTGTGCCACACATGGAGAACGTGATCAAAAGGGGATCCAGATTATTGGGCTTCGTGATGAGAAACAGCAAACCTTTTCGCAACCCAAAAACGAAACTAATCTTGTATTGCAGTCTCGTCCGAAGTATCTTAGAATACTGTAGCGTAGTCTGGCGACCTCACTATGCCACTCACTCGCTTCGTATAGAAAGGCTTCAAAAACGATTTGTAAGATATCTAGCATTTTCTATCGGCAAAGCTAAGGAACTTCGTTCTTACGCTGATCGCCTTAGTTTTTTTGGTATGTTGTCGTTATCGGATAGACGAGATTTACTAGATATGATATTCTTAATCAAAATAGTGAGAAACCTGTCAGATTGCCCACAGCTACTAGCCTTTTTCAACTTCCGAGCACCCGCCAGAATCCCACGTAAACCAATTACACCACTTTGCCCCCCATTGAGGAGGACAGTACTTGGATCCAGCTCCCCCGTCGCGAGGTTATGTCGAACTCTAAACAAATACAGTGACATTGTTGACATCCATCATGATTCGGTGAGTTCAATGCGAAAAAAAATACTCGATCTCTCAAATTCGTAATTGCATAGGTACTCATTTATCCTCATACGATCCTAACTCATTCATCTTATTCCACTCACACTCAAGCGCATACACATACACAAACATTCCAACACACTAACTTACACACACATACTTACACACCATTCATGTAATTAGACGCTAATTACCTACTTTAATTATATTATATTGCATGCTGAGTTCACCTATAAGTGGTTGTACATTAAGTTTAGTTATCTTGATAATATGTTTGCAAAAGTATAAATGTATCAACTGTTGGTGATCCAAATAAACAAAAAAAAAAAAAAATAAGAAGGTATTTGTGAACTCCTATTACACTAACTTATTAAAGAGGCACGTTTGAACTATTATGAACTGAATAGCTGTATAATGGATGATATGTGGCCCATATTTCAACTTATAGCTGTATATGTCTACCGCTAATCAGCCTTTATACTGCCATTGATAGTATCTGCATAGTGGCTGTTTATACATTCACTAGATGCCTCGCGGCTGCTTAGAGACTCACTGGTGTATCGAATTAACGGCATCTACTTTATAATGGTTCAAATAAGTACCTTAAAACAGATGTTATCTGAATAAAAGAACATATGTAGTACTGTAATCAGTCAATGTAATTAGTAACATAATCCACCATTTTTTGTATAACCTATAAAAATTCTGATTGGTTTTTCAATCTTTACAATGTTTTGTGCAAGAAATAGGAATGTAATGCATCAGTTTTAACTTCGAAATATCTTAATAATAACTTTTTAACTTATAATTCTTTTCAATGCACAATTTTTTTTTGTCAAGTTTACATCACAGCTTATTTATATAACAAAACTAATTCAAAACAGAATATTTTCATGGCGCACTAAAATTTTCTTATATATATGTATACCAAGTAGCAAAGTTCTCCTGTAGTGCACAGTTTGTAGGCTCACAGCACTAGTACCTCTCTCTTAGTGGTTCCAGGTTTTACTACCAAGCTTATAACAGGTTACACGGAGTTCGTTTGGGTTTATAGTACATCTATTTTTATAAGTTGACTTATAATCGTGTACAGAACGAAATTATAGGCGCAATAAAGGCTAAGATGGCCTATAAAAGTGTTGCATATGTGTAAATACACTTGAGAAAACTTGCTCCAGTAAGTTATACTTATAATCGCCTAGAAGAAGTAATTATAAATCCGCTATAAGTATCATACGCCAGTAATAGTAATTTAGAGAACTAAATGCACTTAGAACCATTTGCATTTTTACTTGACCTTATAGGGGTGTATGAGTCAACTTTATGTGCCAATTATAAGTGAATTAGTTCTACAGTGGTTTCTTCTAAGAGTAAGTGTACTTGGTATTATTGTGGACTCTCGAATGTTGTTATAGACTTGATTTCTATATAAAGGTTTCTTGTAAAACTGTTAGTGTCCAAAGATATCTTCGTGAAGTCCATTTAAGCTTTTAATATTTATCGCATCTTCACGGCCATTTTTTCGTCACAATATGGCGCGACAATGCTGTTAGAACTAATATTATTTTTAAACATTACTTAGTAAATACGCCATGTTCACAAGGCGAACAAAAATTGAGATGTAAAACACAATATACTTCACCGAAAATACTTACGCGTTTGCCGTGCAAACATCTATGCACGTATAATATTACGTGCGAAATACTTACTTGTTAATACATTATATTATATAAAATAGATAAACTTTACTTTATTTTTTTATTTTTTTCTACAACTGACACAATACAACAACAATTCACAAATGTTTGAAGTAGCTAGTAATAGAAGCGTGGAGTACGTTACACGCCTGCCTGGTTCCATTAGATGCTCATAGCTGGCTTCGCAGGAGCAGATAGTTCTGCCTAGTCCAACTATAAGTGTATTATTGGTCTAAGTGGTGCTCGCCAAGTCTACTAGGAGTGTTTTATTAGCAAAAGTACGCGTATAAAATGGGCCCTTTTCCGTGGTTATAACTTTTTACTAGCCTGTTATAGACCTGGCCCCGGAAGCACTACAAGACCACATTTTGTTACTTATGTCAGTAAAATTACGTTCCCAGTCATTTTCCCGCGGCCGTAGTATCACACTGTGACAGATGATGTCATTGTCAATAATGACATCCACTTTCGTTATGTCAAGCTTGACCAATAGGATGAGACCGGGACTTCTAGATCATTCTCGCTGTTTTGAGGTGCTTCTCGATATTTATCCTGCTATAAATACGAACGATTCGCAAAATCCTTTTCTTCTTTTCAAAACATTCGTAAACTTAACAAGTTACTTACATTTATTTCATTTCATTTCTTTGTGTTGTGCAACCCCGTTTCTAGGGTGAGTGTAGCTATAATACGTTCGTTTTGCATTTCAATTCCTTATAAATTTCATATACCTTAATTAAATATCTAATAGTTTTTCTCATATTAATATCTAATGGTTTAATCAGTGTGATTTTTGTGCTAAATTCTTATCGAGTGTAAACGATTCATATCAATGTGCAGCAATATTTTGTGGAAAGTGATATGCAAAACGAAAACCATATGCAATCCTTGTTTACAGTAAACTCAGAAGGCAGGTAATAGTATTTTGTATGAGCTACTAAATAGCTTGTGAATAAATACTATAACCAACATTAATTTAATTTCTATCTTGCAATGAAATGATTTCGTTTTATAACCTACACCGCTGCCAATGGGTGAATCCCGATCTTAATGTTTATTTTATAATATTCTAAATTGCCTTTCAAAATTAAGCATTAAATTATTATTCCCTTTTATTAAAATATACCTTTCTACTAATAAAATTATTCTTTTTAAACATGTTAATAGGGTGAAGTGCTCGAATGCTCACCATAAGTAATATTATAGTCAAAGTCGTGTAAACTAAAATCGGCCTTCAACAATTCCGTTAATTGGGACCAATTATGAACTTTGGGTTTAACGCCACGGAACCAATGCAGAAAATCTCATAACCAAAAGATAACACTTTATCGTAGCTGATACCTCTTGATTCTATTCTATAATATGTCAAACAGAGTATGAATATAAATATTATCCACCAATGTATCGTTAACTCTAATTCATTCACGTAACATAAAGTTTTCAATTGTTAGCCCTATATATGCTTAAACCCATTTACACTTTAAATATTAGTTCACTTAATTTTACACAGGCCGCAAGCAGCCTTGCGCGGTTCAAAATATGTATTAAAGCGTACATGTGACATATTTTCTGAATAAATAGTAACTTGTGATCTCTTAGTCAGTCGAATTTCAACGTATAGTACTGTCGTTACCCTTTATAACACTCTTAAATTTCTGCTACACAGCTTTTAAGCAGCTATGTGAACTTAAGGCTGAATAATTCTTGCTGTTACCCTTTATTACACTGTTAAGTTGCTGCTACACAGCTCTTAAGCAGCTATGTGAACTTAAGGCTGAATAATTTGTGCCCATTTAAGAGTTATAAGAGCTGTATTAGGTCGTATACAGCCTTTATGCAGGTTCCTTATTCAGCTTTAAGCGTGATGGAAATCCGTTATTCGGCTGTTAAGCAGCCTCGTTGTGTTACTTGGGTAAGCTTTAGTTACCGTGTGCCCTGAAACGAAATAAAAACCCAGTGAAAAGTTTTCGAGCAAATAAAACGGTAAAAAGCCTCGTTGTGGATTTCAACCATCAAATATAACAAGCATCCGGTGAGGCGTGGAAGCGATTCTGCATATTACAGCGGCCTCCGGCAGCCAGTCTGAATATTCATAGCTGTTCGAGTTGCCAGACTGGGCTCCTGGGGATTACCTGATTATTTCATGTACACTACCGCCCTCCATTACCTACCCGCCACATCAAGGCTGAAGTCGGCTAGAAGAGGATATTTTGGGGTAGCTTTAAAAATTTAAATGTCTGTAATAACGTGCTTATCCCCGGTTTCTGAGGTATTTTATCGAAGGTTAATCGGAGGGGTCTACATTATCTGGTTAAAGTAATAAAATTAACAATAAACCAGATAATGTAGACCTCTCCGATTAAGTTAAAACTCCGATAACCGCCGATTAAGCTTAGCTCAGAAACTGAGGGTTAATGTTAACAACTATTGTGGTTCTTTTTTTATAGTTTTGTACTGAACAAATTTTGAATCACATTTTTTTTAGAATAAATTAATAACGTGATTAGAATAAATTGTCAAAATTTCAAAATAAACAACTGTTAGTTAGTTTTATTATTAAATAACGTAACAGCAAAAAAATATTTTGATTTTTTGTTGGTTTTAGAACAAACCGTTTTACGTTGTCTATGAATAGCTATAGCAAAAAATCTTTTCCGAAGTTATAGGTATGCCACATTTTTAATATAAGGCACATGAGAGCTTAGTGAACCTGTACTAATTTATGATGCTTATAATTAAAATATCACACCAAAAAAATATGCAGATAAGCTTTCATCTCAAGAAATAAAATCTGATTTGCCCAAGATTTTTTCGTCAAACATATCGCAAACAACACATTTACGGAATTACTTATAACGGGTGGCGCAAAAGTAAAGACCCTATTTGGTTCAGCTATAACATTTTTTCTAAATTAGAAAACTAGATTTAGGTTTTTTTAAATGTATATTTGTGCCATTAAATTTCGTACCATTAGGATTTAAAGATGATGTCTTTTAAATGGTGACCTCCAGAGTTGATACACATTTGAGCCCTATTTATGACATTTTGCATAACTTGCCGTAACACTTCCTGCGATATGTTCGTTATTTCTTGACGAATGTTTTCTTTTAGAGCTGCGAGAGTCTGTGGCTTGTTCACATACACCCGAGATTTCAAAAAACCCCAAAGAAAGAAGTCTGGACTGGTCAGATCGGGTGATCTTGCAGGCCAAGGCAAATCGCCAAAACGAGAGATAACTCGGCCTGGAAAAGCGTCCCTCACTAAATCCATATTTATTCCACGTTCTTGGGGAGTAAAACGGTCCATGTTTATTTTCAGTGTATTTTATATTTGTTCACTACACAATTTTCAACAACAGAATGACAGAAAATGTCATATAAAAAAAATAAAAGTATTTTCTTTAGTGCCAGTACTTTTGCGCCACCCGTTATGAGTGTGTTTTGATACAAGTTTCGCAGTTTCGCATCAGAAGAGCTGCCATTATTACAAGCTTTCTGATCGACCTCTGCTGAGGACCCGAAGGTTGCATCTTTTCTCACTTTGCCGTCGTCAAACAAGGTGCCGTAAACTGGGGTGATTAGCAACTTGCGTGGTGAATTTTTGATAATATAAAAAAGGTCAAAATAAACCATTTGGGCCTGTTCATAGGAAATCTTTCTATAAAAGTAATAAGATCACTTTGATATTTTTTCTATCGAAAAGGTCGCTGTTACTTATTCACCACGCAAGTTGCTAATCACCCCAGTTTACCGGTACTTGCACTAATGTCTTTATTGTCATTTTGAAATGGTTACTTTTAAAACTTTTGACTATATTATAGATAGGGGATCTTAATATTTTTTCTTAAAAAAACGTGTTTGTAACGTTATTAGCACTTTCTTTAGTGTAGTGGTAATTTCTTATAAAACAAATTGTGTAAAATTTCGCAATCACGGAAATGAGAGCGACTAAAAAAAAACTCTGTAGGTACTTACATTTCGATCTATCAGAGCAGACTAACCCTTTCGGCCGCCGTGGCAACTGAGTTTCGCAACCAGTTGTGAAAAAGGAATTTTTATTCGTTTTTGGCAACTAGTTGCAAAAAAAGACTTTTTTTATTATTCTTTCTTTTATTATAACGCAACCAGTTGCCAACAAAGAAATTAAGAAACCTTTCGGCCGCTTTTGTAACGCGATATCATCTTCAAGAAGTGATTAAAACAAATTATCAAAGTTTAAAAATAAACTAGGTAACATCAAATCACCTAAAAGCAAAAAAATCGTTGATTTTTTGAGTTGTTTAGAAAATAAACTCGATTTCCTGTAACTCACTATTACCTATAAGACTTCACCAAAGAAGAAAAAAACATTTACACTTGAGACAAAGTCAAAGTCAAAATATCTCTATTCAAATAAACATAGAATTGTATAACGGTATTCTATCATCCCATTCCAGACTTAGAACGGGCGCAAGAAACTTATCAGCTCAAACAAAATATAGTTATGTGTTATCATTAGAGACCGGATTATATGCAACATAAAAAGCCCAAAATATGCATGCAAATATGCGAGAAAAATACCTTAAATATGCACGAAAGTCCATAAAAAGGGCCAAAATAGGCAACATGACATAATGGTTTTTTTTATTCCTAAAAGTTATTATTATTCAACGATAACAATCGTATTTGCGAAAATATCAATTACAAAACATATTTGACATTGAAATTTACCTTTTCAAATATACGACTAAGTATAAGTACTGTTCCAAATGTTCTGAAGGCAAATTGTGTCTATGATTTCCTAATTATATTTTTGTACGCGGAAAGGACCATCATACTACTACTACGTCCACTGAGGCATGCACTGAAGTGATTGGGAAGAATTTAAATTTGAGTGCCATTGTTTGGACATGTTAGACATCTGAACGATGGACGAGATCTAGCGTAAATATGCATGATTTCCATTTTTTTTGCCAAAATATGCAACTACCACTGAAAAGGGGTTAAATATGCAATATGCATTTGCATATAATCCGGTCTCTAGTTATCATACATAACATAATGCTTAAAAATGATCTCTGTTCGAGGTGTTTTGTGAAACATTACTTTAGTTGCCCTAGTGTTACGCATAACGCAATCAAAGCGACTAATTTCGTAAAACAACGTGTCCCGAGCAGAGAGTCGGTTAAATTAATTACAAGTGTGTTGTTTGCATTCCGTACCGAGCGCTGTAATGCTCTGAGGGTACGCCATTCATTTGTTGTTGGTAATTAACAACAACGAAACTGGCTTTGTCGCAAAATCCTGTAATGAACACGAATTCTGTTGGCCGTAAACTTGGAAGATGGAGAACAGTATTTTTAAAATAGTTACTTATCTGTTATTTATTTATTAAAAAATCCTAACGATGGTTACTTAGTAACAAATTTATAACTCATAATAGTAGTTTATGATACAAGGTTGGTAAGGTAAGGAGGTTTTTAAAACGAGATGACGTTTTACAAGCCCGAGCCGCAGGCGAGGGTTTATAATCGTCACGAGTTTTAAAAAATCTTAACAACCGTGTGCCATACTACGTTTTTCAATACATTTGCAAGAAAACATTATAGGTACTACTGAAATTGAAATCTATACATATAATAAAACTGTAAATTCTAAATATTTGTGCGCGAATTACGCAAAAACCGCTAAACGAATTTTGATGGATTTCGCCAACGTTCTACGCCGCTAAATTACGGCCGTAATATGAGCGCACCGTCATCCTAGGAAACCCTAGCTTTAGGGACCAACTCTGATATCGCGCAAAAAAAATCAGCTGCTTCATACATTTTTATATTTTCGTTATTAATTTTTGTATAAAACAGCTTATTTTTTTCTCGATTTCAGAGTTAGTCCCATAGTAAAAGTTGTTCAGTTTGATGGTCCGAAGAAACGGTTTTCTTATTTTGCGCTATTTCATTAACACGTTGTATGTCCTCCAGTAGGCAATCAATAGGGAATATGCATAAGTCACCGATTTTGATGAATTTGAGCTTGATCGCTGCGGACACTTATAAAAACATGATGGAACAGGAAAAAAAATAAAAAAATGTATTATTTTAGTTTTATCACACGATGAAATCAGGGAAAAATAACAATATTTTTTTTTCGTTTTCGGATATAATGCACTTTACAGTCAGATAGAATATCGAATAACAAACAATATTTTGTATGACACATAGGTATGTACTTAAACGCAAAATTTAGGGAGATAATTGAAGATTATTGGCTAACTCCATATTAAACGCGCCGAAACACACCTGAAACGTGATGTGTGACGTCACCGTTTTGTATGGAGCGTTTTCGGCGGGTGCTGCTGCGCGCTAACTTCAAGTAACTATATCACGAGAAAAAAATGCAAGAGAAAAGTTTTAATTATTACAGTTAATATTCTCACGCATTATACTTTTGATTAAGATTAAAAAAAATTGATGCATATTCCCTATTGGGAGTTGGTGTGGGCAGAAACATGTTATACTTATTTGGCTGAATTAACAAAAACTTCATGTTTTTTATTCTGCTACATAAAGTTAGCAACGGAATGGTAACCTTGGAACACATCGATGATTTGAAAGTTTACAGTAAAATGAAGCATTGCTGAGTCATAATGGCGGCTGTCTTTTAATTAGTAGCT
The DNA here is from genome assembly GCA_928269145.1 of Agriphila tristella. Taxonomy (NCBI): domain Eukaryota; kingdom Metazoa; phylum Arthropoda; class Insecta; order Lepidoptera; family Crambidae; genus Agriphila; species Agriphila tristella. The sequence continues at coordinate 39,924,773 of OV743431.1, forward strand.
ATCAAACTACAGTGGAATGCGATACGATGGAACGTTAGAGCGCAAACAGCCATAATCGATTTTAATGGCTGCCATAAAATATAGACATGACCTAATATTTGGTGACTAATAAAATGGTAAGTAGCCGAGTAAGTGTGTACACATACATAAAAGTTCTATCATTTTAGTATTCGGTAAATATTTTGCGGTTAAAATAGAACTGTTCCTTCTACAAAGTTGGATTGTATGTAACGAAATAATATAATACGAGTAAGTTCCAAATTTTATAAGACACTAGCTTTTGCCCGCGACTTCGTTCACGTGATTAAGATAGTTGTGCATTTATTTTGAAATTCACGGATTACCAATATACCTAGGTATTTATCAGTAAACTATTTCACACATTTAAATTTTCCCATAAAAAATCATGTACAAACTGGAACACTCTGTAGCACCCTGTATAACGGGAATTTTCCAAAACCCTGTCTTAGTGCTTACCTACACAATGAAAGCAATTTACCCTCCAAAAATAGTATCTCTACCAGCAAAAATGGTTCAGCCCCATACAAATTCCCATACAAACTGGAACACCCTGTATAACGGGAATTTTCCTAAATGCTTTCTTAGTGCTCACCTACGCCATGAAAGGTATACCCTCCAAAAATTGTGTCTCTACCTTCAGCCCTATACAAATCCCTATTCAAACTGGAACACCCTGTTGAACAAAATTTCGGGTTAAAAACATAGTTTCATTCCTAAAAAAACTATTTTTTCAAATTATAAAAAAAAAACAAATGGAATACATAGCAGTGGCGAGGGGTGAAATTAGTGCGAAGGTAAGCCGTTCTACAAAAATGATGAAAAATGTTATGATCTGCATAGTGGATCATTGGGATGGGATTTCCAAAGGTAAGCCGATGGGAATCGGCTTGTATGGACCCTTCGCCACTGATACATAGGTAGTCTTAAGTTTTAAAAAGAACCTCCTCGTTTATATCGGCATTCTGTTGCATTTCATGATGTAAGTTGGTATGTAGGTAAATCCGTTCCATTATACGTATAATGCAGGCTGCAGGCATGACAAATTGCCTGTTTGTACAGTGTGTTTCATGAATACATGAAAGTTTAATAAGTTTAGAATACTGTAAAGGTTGATACGTGATATACGCCATTTGATATGAATCACATTCTAGCGATTTATCACTAAGTAATGAATCATCGGTGGTAATGGTTACTTGTTTCACGAATAATATTTTATTATTACTTTTACTTTTCAAGAATTATTTTTCTTTTATTCATATCCATTGAACATTACAATATTATTTAGTTCCTTTGTAAACGTACCGTGAATGGTCTTGATTGTGTTTTTATCACCTTTTTTGTAACAAAAAAGCATGTCATCTTTTTGAAAAGTTCGCCTGCAACGTAATACCACAGTTTTGTAAAAATGTGGTAATATCATGAGTTGCTTAGTTACGTTTTACATCTGTTAGTTAATTTATAACTAGTTTATGTAGAGATTACACTTGGTCTTCATATACTAGTCTAAATGGCTGATATCGTATGTATCCTACACTATTTTGCAAACTTTGCGCCATTTCGCCGTCGCCTTTCTATCCTGATTTATTTATGTGAGTCTGTCAACGACAGTACATTAATCTTGTGTATAACAACTAATCTAATACAAACGGTTGGCTTTCTCATCCCCAAGTTCCTTGGGGACGTCCCGGAGCCGCCTTGGTCGTCAACCATGATTACACATTGCAACTTTTTTAATAATAGAGATGCCGTACAGGCGTTTCATACAAAACTCATGTTACTCATATCAAAATAATCATCAAATTACTTTTATATTGTAATCCCTTCTTAAATAAAAATCTAATAGTAGATTGTTATACAAGACGCTAAAATGACCCATTGCATACGAGGTAGTTTTATTCCCGAGCTTTAGCGAGGGAATAAATAGAAACCGAGTTACAATGGGTTTTAGCGTCGTGTGTTACACTCTACTTTTCACTACGATGACGAGAAAATAAAATACAATAATTATACCTAGTTTATACTTACGTAAACGAATCCACTCGTTTTTCTTTCCTCCACTTCATAAACTTTTCATACAGTATTTAAATAAATGATTTGTGCTTGACGGCAAAAGATTAACATTATTTCTTTCCTATTACTTACTTACAGTCACACAATTCAATCAGTTAGGTATTAGAGAAAAATTCTAAAGATTTCGCGCCTTTTTAAATTTCTTCTGTAGCAGCTAAGAAACACAATGCACGCATTCTACGATCAAACTTAAAGTCACAGAGTATAAATAAGTATATGATTTCACCGAAGAGATCGCTGCTTTTAGTTCCATTTTCAAAAATAAAAATGAGAAACAGTATTAAGTCGAGCGAGTCTTTATTCGTGATTATGAATAAAGACTTTTTCGTTTTAGTAGGCTCATTGGTAATAGACAAACATTAAAAAAGAAAAAACTTTATCCCCTAGGGGTAATTTTGCTATTTTATCCTGGCTCTTGTACCTTACAATGACGGACTTTTAGAGCAAGAGGAGTGAAAAAATATTTAGCAAATTCTGCCGGTGCCGGGTTGGTCATCCATCGAATATATTATTATATCGCGTGATATATAGTCGTAATCTATTGTCTTATAACAGTTACACGTGATAAATCGCTATATTATATTGTGTTTCGGTGGTCATGCTAGGGGGGCTGAATTCCTCTATACATATAAAACTCTAAATTGATTGATTGATTCATTAATTCATTCATTGTTGGGATAAGCGTGTGTAACGGACCCCCCCCCTATCTAGCTATATAACTAAGTACCTATATACCTAGCTACCTATCGGGGACATAAATCCAGGTCTCAGGCAATAGGAGTTTACAAGCACCATACGGGTTATCCGTACCATGACACCGAGTGTATTAGTAGGGATAAATACACCCAACTAATCTTGGTCATCAAAACCAAGTAAAAGCTTTATCTATTAAAGATAAAATAAACTTAATTAAATTTATGGCCATAAAGTGATCGTTAAGTAGTAGGACCTCTACGTTGTGTAAAATTAATTCAGCAACCCAAAATCTTTTAAAGGTAAGTTTAAAAGAAAATAAATTAGTGATTTCAGAAACGCTTGCATAGAATTTACATCTTATAACTAATAAATATACATATAAATAATAAATAAATAGTATAACAAGTAATTTTGTATAAGTATTGTTTAGTGTAGATAGTATGAAAGGATATTAGGAAAATTATAACCAACATCAAAGACCAGACCAAATCAGTCTTTGATTTTGGTAGCCCATCTTCCACCAATCCCCAAGGGCTCTCCAATCCACGCCAGTGCGATTAAGCACAAAAGTTATTTTTTAGCATTAACCATGATGCATCAAATACAAAATGGAATAGGTTAGATGGAATGAGAAAATCTGATTTCTCAAATAAATATGTTTGGATGAAAATACTTCCAATCCAAAAGATGTTGTCCCATCTTACTGCCACTATGTAGTCATACAGATAATGATTATGTAGCCCTTAGATAGAACTATACAGAACGTATCCAAGGAACTACAAGTGTTGGTGTGCCAAGCTGCGAACAGACGAGGTTTTAGTGATATCTCATCTGAACAGAAAGGAGTCTGCGCTACCAAGATTGTTCAAAATGTAATCTTCAGGTCAATTTCATCGTTAGTGATGAAAGACAAGAATACAATCTACTTAATCGTAGTGCACTCAACCGTCAGTCAGAATAAGATTTGTATTGTGTAACTTCTCGGTTAAACATAAGCATGCAGTCACTGCGAAGCATTCATTAAATTCCTCCACTGAGATTTCTCAGTATCCAAAGAATTTAACTACTGGCTAAGACTCAACATACATCAAGCTAATGCTCAACAGAGAATGATAAAGTAAATTAAAGTGATTTGACTCAAACCACTGTTGTAAGTGTTGATGTATTTATGTGAAGAATTAATCTGTATGACACACAGCAATTGCAGTATATGAGAGAGCATACAGTCAAACTGGAAATGTTGTTCAAACCATTATTGAACAAAATAAATATTTATATTATATTTCAAATATAAATCAGGCATTCTCAAAGGAACGGTAGGGATAAGAATAGACAAGGTTTTGTCAGAGATAAATAATACTCTATGAGTAATATTCACTTTTTACTCAAACCAATACCGCTGTTATGAGCTTAGCCATCACTAATAAAATTAGTCATAGGAATATTAATCCAAATATGGTTTCAATATAAAATTGACACAGGGTGAGGATGAGTTACTTTGTTTGTCTTTTATCCCAAGGAACTTGGCTTGATTAAAGGCAACGCAAAGCAAAACTATAACTGAACAGTTTCTAAAGCCTAGAAATTCAACAGAATATCTTGGCCTAGTCCTTTGTTTAGTAACAGTCCTAGAATAGAATATGATTATGTCAGTTTACACAGGTATTCTGGTGGTCGGTCAACCTAACCCAGAGTTATGCCTTTAGGTAAACCTCCACATCTCATAAATATTAGACTCTTACTAATCAAATTGTTGAGAACACCAAAACCCTTGACAAACAATCAAATTGATTATCGTTCAATGGCCCTAGTATTAACTGATACTATGTACCACATAACTAAAATAAACACAAAAGATTTACTTAGCGATGAGATAAGCACACATCGTAACTGAACTAGGAAACCATTCAAGGAACCCTAAAATAAAACAACTGATGCATTAAAATCATATTTGGACCATAGACCCAGATAGACTTCAATAAGTTAAATATTATTATTATAAATTATGGCAGCTCAGCATTACCTCATTTCTGTAATTAAGTGCCAACCAGCAGGTCCAATAGCACCTGATTACAGAAACTACACAACAATTCATTACCTCAACTTGAGATTTCATCGGCTTCAGTCGAATGACCAAATACTGAATCCACTCAAGTCTACACTATATGTATTGTTAGGAGTGTATATGAATAGTGTGATATGTGTAATAAAATATCTGCACAAATATTATAACAATAAAAGCAAAATAAATCATATTTTATAAAAATATGAATTTAAAGCGATGAAATCCGTCAAACTCAAAGTTAGCCGTTTCAACTTTCTGATAATTATTATAGTAAATACTATATAAAAGAAAGCTAATCATATGAGTTTAACAGTATTACACCCTCCAATCAACTCAGAAAAATGAAATTCAAGATGTAATTCCTGAACTTCTTCGACCAAGTTGATCGACCAAACTCGAATCCATTAATGCCCACAAAATATATTACTTTATATGTGCATGAGTAATGTATGGTGTATGTGACTATATTTGCATAAATATTATAATAATAAAAGCAAAATAAATCACATTTTAAGAAAATAAGTCTTGTATGAACGGCTATCGCTTATTCTCAAATTTGATTATTTCAAATTACTAGCAATTATTCTAGCTTATACTAGATATAAAGAAATTATTTGCATAAAAACAGCGACAACAAATTCATACAAAGCTCCAAAAAAATAGATTTTAAGAAGTAAAATAGCACAGCGGGAATTCTCATTATGAAACTTTAAAATTTGTAGTTATTGAGAAATGGATCTTCCAAAATAGCACTATTTCAGTTTAATGATGACTATTTAAATAATTTAGACATGGAATAACACTCTCTAGTTAAAATTTTCTCCAGCACAAATTTTAATTTATGAAATTTAAAGAGTCTGAAAAATTAGTCGCAAAGCATAAAACATAACACACACAACTTTGAATAAGCCCTAAAAATTTCCCTAGTATTATATGAACAGATTTCTGGACAATCAATACCAAGATTAATATCATACTGTAAAATTGTATTTATTGCGTTGCAATAAAATTTTAAAGAGAAAATGAACAGAGATTTTGTCCAAAAATCGATCATATCCTAATCTTACATACTACACTTACCCCGAATTATTTATTGGTAAATAAATAATTTCCCAGCTGCTGAAAACCACTGAAATTCACTTTTGCTATTATCTAGAAACAGCCTGAATAAATCTCATTTCTTCAAAAAAATAAATTAACCAAGCATTAGGTAATTTTTTAATGATTTCCTTTCGCTTTTTACAACAACATGTAATAAACGATATTTTTGACATTAAATATGAAAAATTTATGTTTCAGGCAATTTTCTAGAAAATTGGCTAGTTTTTCACTATACACACGCGACACGAAATTCAGGCTTTATTTGGAGATGCTACGAACGGAATCATCGCGATCCAAATTTCCGTCACCTGGATTGATTACAAAATAAAAACCAAAACACTTTTCTATTCGCGAACCGCACAAACTAAAATAGAAAACACTTTTCGCGACGCGAAGAGCTCAAAACTTGTCTTCTAAAACAAAATATCGTCGATTTTGTCGAGACCGCGAAGTCAAGCTCTCTCTCTACCTACTTTATAATAAGCAATTTCTAGCTTTATGAGAAACAAAAATTAATTCAAACAAAAGTTACTCGAAGTTTTGATTTTAACTGAATCTGCTCGGTATTTTGACACTAAAACCTTGTACAGAAAATCCATCTCTAACATCAAGGAAAACGTCATTTTTTCAAAAGAGAGACATTTCCAGACCAGCACAGAGCAGTTATTCTGCACAAACTTCAGGAACCATCCAAGGCATCATGACAATCTGGCCAGAATTGCCAATCACCCCCAGACATTCCATCAAAACACAGACCAGCATACAATTTCAAAACAAAATTTTGAACAAATATAATAATAAATTGCTTACCATAAAATCAATGAATTTACCTACCTACAAAATACGAGTTATTTCTATACGTAAAATATTTAAAAACGACAATAAAAACTTATGGACAAGGGCTGTCCTTAAAGCGCGATTTTTAAACATTAATTCCACTAATAAAATAATATTACTTCTAAACACGTTTATGCAGTAATTCCAGCATTATTACTTCTCGGAGGTTAAAATTAAACTGACCTAGAGCAACGATCGGTAGTCCTATAAATACTCAAACCCACCGAATCTTCTAGAACATAAAAACCGTTATTTCTCTATCGTACTCCCAGGGGATTCCCCCATTGTTCTCACGATTTTTCCCAACAATGCTCAGTGTTCCCATACTTTTACCCTACAGTGAATTATTTATTTTATAATAAATAAATTCCTAGTGGCTAAATTATTGCATTTCAAATCCAGGAACTAAGACAAAAATACAACAAAAATGCTTTTAAACTAGATCCCGAACAATGTCCGACAATTTCAAAGCTCTATCTAATAGAAAAGGCAAAATAAAAAATTACAAATATAAAAAAACTTAAATACATGAATAAATATTAAAATAATATATGGATAAATACATAAATAATAGAGTGACACTACACAACTTTTGAAAACCCTTATTTTTTATTTCATTTTCCCTATTTCCGTTATTTTGTAAATAAGTAATTTAATCTTTACTCGACAGTCCTCTTTCATTATACAATGTGTTCATTAGGACAATATTAACTATAATTATCCTTTTTTTATCAATTTACACCCAATTTTTAAAATTTATCATCATTTGAACTTTCAACAATATTAGTACCAAAGTTCATAAATTTCCCCAAATCGTTGTAATCAGTAAAAAGCGAGCAACATTTACATATTCTAGGCAGATGTGAGTGAATGGCAAGACTAATTTGCTGGTCTCTAAAAAAAACAGAACAAATACTTTGACACGTAGGGTTGCCAATCATATTCTTAAAATAATTATTATATTATTTTTTTCACTACATTATACTTTTTACTTATTGAAACAATAAAAAAACATAAAATATTGTTTTCAACGTACTTTACTAGTATCCATAGATTGGAGATTGCTATTTTGCAAAGCATTCGCTTCCATTCGACAGTCCAAATCGTTTTCCATCAGTTGCAATTTGTATGAGATGACTTATATTATGATACAATATCAATTGTATGCATTTAAAACAAAGTATTGGTAATTTTCTTTAAAATATTATTTACGTAACGTATTTCATAGATACCATATCAAATTTTGACAGCCTTAATTCGAATGGTAAGACCGAAATTTTGTCTATTGTCAATACTGACCTCCATTAAATACTGGACAGGGTTCAATGTCGACTTGACTTTTCTAACTCAATACGTATTTTACCTATAATATTTTATTTTAACATAAACCTTTACAAATTGGAGCATCGATTAAATAAATAAAACATATCTTTCATCCTAAAAGTAAGTTCTCTATACAACAAATTTTTACCATATGTTCTGTGATAATACAAAATAATAACAAAATACATTTAATTGACTAAGTTAAATAAATTCTTTAATAAAGTGTATCATTTTAACGTTTGTTTGTTGGTTTTATGTACTAAAGCAAGGTTTCTATACGTTTCAGGAAAAATATGCAAGTGTTTTGTGAAAACTACAGTTTGAAAATATTTACCTACAAGGATTTGATACTCCATAACAGAATTAATCACATTTATGATGCTTCAACAATAAAACAGGTAATAAATTAGTATTTTGTACTGTAATTTCTTATCCATTCAAAAGTGTCTTTGTTAAAAAATGACAATTTTTAGTCATTTTTCTAACCTATTTTTAATAATATTTTCATGCATTTTAAGAAATAATTTACACATCAATATAATAAGGACACTTTGTATAGATCAGATTAGCTTCAACATTAGAAATTGATTATCAATTAGAAAAGTTCTAAGCATTTCTAAGATGACTTAAATTTTCAATGTTTTTATCATCAAAAATTTTATTTTTGAGAAATACTCAAAAACTAAAGAATCTTTTAAGACAATTCTTATGTTGATTTAATGTATTAATGTAGTATATACAAATATCATAAGCTTTCAACATTTAAAGCATAATAACAATTAACTTTTTGAAAAATAGTAATATTGATCATCGGTGAAAATCTCAAAACTTGATTTTTGTTATTGTGAACTGATTAAGTAACAGATTCTGCTCAAACCAGTTTACTTATCATTAGTACCATTAGTGTGTTAAAATAGAACCAAAACATACTCAGATTTAAGTAGTATTTTAAAGAAAAATTTAAAATTGAAATAATTGTCAATTTCTATACTCCTTCATTTTGATGTTTCAGAGTACCATTCCCTTTATGGCTTGTAATGATGGTCTGGAAACATCAATGCTATCTACACATCATCAACAATGAGGAGAGTCGCTCCTGATCAGAAAACCATATGAAAATGACAGAAAGGACTGAAGAAAAATGAAGAAAACAGATTACTAGTTTCCATTGTTTGAAAAATCATATTACTATGATTTTCCAAGTAACTCTTTGTCTGTAAATTATTGTAGTCTTTTTTAAGTGTATTATTTTACTCGTTCCTGATGCATTTGTAATACAAGAGGATAATAAATTGATTCAACCAAACCAATTGTATAATTTTTATTGGGTTTTCATCAAAGCGCCATCTATACAATATCCAACGTACTCCCATTCTGTAAATCTTTGTAACAAAAAAGTAAGCAAGAAAATAGTTCCAAATAATTCCTTAAGTGGCTCTGATTGCTATACAAACTACCGCCATCTCTATATCACGAACACAACCTATAACCGCCACCTGGTGACGAGTAGCACACATTTCTAAATAATCTAGGTATGGTTTTAATAAAGTTTAATCCTTTTATAATATGTTAACTAAAAATTAAAGAAGCATTGAATTTTATTATGCATAATTTTATTGTGATAGACACAATATTACAAAGTATTTTCGAATTATTTGGTAGTACAAATTACTCATACTCCCTCTGGTGGTAAGTAGAAACACTTTAAGTACCTTTTATTTTTACGTTTTCGATAAAATGTTAATTGTTTATAAATAACCAAATATAAATAATTAAAATATTTAGTTTTAGTATATATTATTTTATTGTGATAAATATGAGTTTATAATCTGTTGTTTTAGTTATTTCTCGAGCGTGGAATCATACATGCGCCACCTAGCGGAACAAGCGAGTAACAGCTGGAGAGATCAGTGGAATTCAATATAGTTTACAACATGAATATTATTATTTATTCATTAAATCAATGAATAAATCAAATCTACATTAGTAATAGGTTATTAAACTATTAAAATTAAAGCTGTTTAGTCAAAATTGTTTAAAGAAAAGTTTAAATTTCATACTAAATTTTAATTCCAACGTTCCTACATTACAGTTGTTTTAGAATATTAAAAGCAGATTTATAGTAGTAAATCTAAGAAATACTAGTAATAAACAAAAAAAAATCGTCACTAGGCGAAGGTATACTGTCATGTACTATATTTCTATTAGTACTATATAGAAGTGCCTGATAAAAAATATACGGCAAACCTTCTTTCCGTTGAAATAAAATGACATAATTTTGAGGCAATCGAGGATTGGATTGTCACACGTGGAGCCCTAACGGCTGAAGGTAGAGACACCATTTTTGGAGGGTAGATACCTTTCATGATGTAGATGAGCACTAAGAAAAGATTTTAGAAAATTCCCGTTATACAGGGTGCTACAGGTTGTTTAAGTTCGTATGAGAATTTGTATAGGGTCTAAGTAGAGACACCATTTTTGGAGGGTCGATACTTTTCATAGTGTAGGTGAGCACTAAGAAAGCGTTTTGTAAAATTCCCGTTATACCTGTATAGAATTCAAAAATTTAGCAATAAGTAATATATTTTGAATGAATCCAAAACTTGAAATGGAATACCTAATTTAGTTTTGACGCGGCTGACTGGAATAATTAAGTTTTGTCAGTGCTCTAGGAGAAATATTCATATTTTAATGTATGTTTTGATGGCTGAAAAATTTAGGGATAGAACATGTTTTGTTGCAATGTAGACTAAAATATTTTATTAACTTCTGGATCAAAAATATTTTGTCCCAATGAAATCGGTATTGTCATTTTAAAGTGGAATAATCTACTTTTGACGAAATCATGCCTTTTATTCTTTTTTTTCTGGTGTGCCTAATTATCGATTGAATTATTATCGAATTTTGGTCCAATGTTAGCAAACAAAAAAAGTAGTTAAAATATTACAAGACTTTTCTGGATTTCCGGATTCACTCATGTTCGTGTTACCCAAATGATCTAATGTTACCCAAATGTGATCTAATGTCAATGTTTCTTCTTATAGGAACAGCATCTCTCATTCTCTCAAGATAGCTCTCAACGTTGAGAGCAGTTTATAAAATACGGGCCTCAGAACAAAAAAAGTAGTTAAAATATTACAAGACTTTACTGAATTTCCGGATTCACTCATGTTCGTGTTACCCAAATGATCTAATGTCAATGTTTCTTCTTATAGGAACAGCATCTCATTCTCTCAAGATAGCTCTCAACGTTGAGAGCAGTTTATAAAAATACGGGCCTCAGACAAGACGTTATTGTGTAAGTAGTAAAGTAAATAATGTGAGGACAGCCATGGTTATCAATCTTTTTAAATTCTAAAGAAACTTAAAATCATATTAAAATAATGTACTTTATAATACATTTTAAATCGAAACAATTACTTTTTACGTAGGCATAATACTTAGTCCCCGAAACAGCCGTCACATTCCGCTGCAAAGCGCCCACACTTGACATAATCGTATCTCATCAGACAGGCTATTTAGAAAATGGCTGACAAGTTTTACATCTCAATCTCAACTCACATTACACAATAAACCTAAAAAAGAAATATTTTGTTTAAAAACATATGATACAGATAGCTGCAGGCAGTGTAATTAAGTACTGCTATTTTGCGCTCTTGGTTTATCAATAGGTAGTTTGTTAGCTCTGGAGAATTTAAACGAGCAGCGATGCAAGTCGCAATCAACATAAAGTTTTGAGTCCAATTTAAATCTATCTATATGGTTTTTTTATTGGGTAAATAAAGTGGATCAGCCTGTAGCACCCTGTACAACGGGAATTTTCCAAAATGTTTTTTTAGTGCTCACCTACACCATGAAAGGTATCTCCCTCCAAACATAGTGTCTCTCTCTCTACCTTCAACCCTATACAAATTCCCATACAAACTAAAACACCCTGTAGCACCCTGTATAACGGGAATTTTCCAAAACCCTTTCTTAGTGCTCACCTACACCATGAAAGGTATTTACCTCCAAAAATGGTGTCTCTACCTTCAACCCTATACAAATTCTCCAAACTTGAACAACCTGTAGCACCCTGTATAATGGGAATTTCCTAAAATTCTTTCTTAGTACCTACTCATCTACATCGTGAAAGGTATCTACTCTCCAAAAATGGTGTCTCTACCTTCAGCCGTTAGGGCTCTACACCTAGGTATCCCAACAATGAATCAATCGATTTAGAGTTTTAAATATACTATAGATAGATGATAGATTAATAACTCAAATCTGAATAAAAAAACTGAACTCAAAAAACTGATACTTTGTCACTTATAAATTAGGTACCATGGTAACATTCAAGTTCTGCTGTACAAAAACTCAAATCGAATCACTAATAATTATATAAATTAGCTAACATAAATAAAAGTTCTATTTTTTGCCTGACAATATTAATTTATCTATCTTAATCCTACTTCCTACTAATATTATAAATGTGAAAGTTTGGATGTTTATATGTTTGGACCTTAGATTAATAAGACCCAGATACCTAGTCCGCGTCCGTATGGTGAGGCAACTCAAACTGAGCCAGAATGGCTAAGTATGACTATTCGGCCCGCCATTTCTCAAGTGATATTCGTGTCGAACACAACTCCCGAAAATTTCAATAAAAATGAGGGTTTGCGCAATGAACGGATGTCACAATCAGGTCACATTACATCGAAAAAACACTAGAAAGATTGTAGATAACATTTCACGTCTAATTAACGTGTTTTCACTTACATTTTTACGTAAATCATTCATCAAAAATAACTATATTTGTCACTTCATATTTTATGAAAATGTTGCCAGTACGGGGAAAAAATTTCCCCCGCATTTACTTAGTTGATCAATTAAAAGTTAAACACATCTCAATTACATAATTAAGATTCCACGCAATTCGACAACTACTTATCTACTAAAATGGTTGCTAGCATTGAAAAAACGCAATGTTCTCATTTGAAAAAAATTATATGATAAAAAATATAAGATGGTGGCCAACTTTTTTGTTTGTGGGCCGATTTCGATGAAACTCGGTTCGGGGTACTATTTTGACAAGAAAACAGCAACGCAATGTTAAAAATATAAAAATCCAAGATGGCGGCCAACTTTTTTGTTTGTGGGCCGATTTCGATGAAACTCGGTTCGGAGTAGTATTTTAACAAGGAAACAGCAACGCAATGTTAAAAATATAAAAAATCCAAGATGGCGGCCAACTTTGTTGTTTGAGAGCCGATTTCGATGAAACTTGGGTCGGCGTACTATTTTGACAACAAAACAGCAACGCAATGTTAAAAATATAAAAATTCCAAGATGGTGGCCTACTTTGTTGTTTGTCGGTCGATTTCGATGAAGCTCGGTTCGGGGTACTATTTTGATAAGAAAATAGCAACGCAATGTTAAAAATATAAAAAATCCAAGATGGCGGCCAACTTTGTTGTTTGTGGGCCGATTTTGATGAAACTCGATTCGGGGTACTATTTTGATAAGAAAACAGCAACGCAATGTTAAAAATATAAAAAAATCCAAGATGGCGTCCAACTTTTTTGTTTGTGGGCCGATTTCGATGAAACTCGGTTCGGAATATTATTTTAACAAGGAAACAGCAACGCAATGTTAAAAATATAAAAAATCCAAGATGGCGGCCAACTTTGTTGTTTGAGGGCCGATTTCGATAAAACTTGGTTCGGCGTACTATTTTGACAACAAAACAGCAACGCAATGTTAAAAATATAAAAATTCCAAGATGGTGGCCTACTTTGTTGTTTATCGGTCGATTTCGATTAAACTCGGTTCGGGGTTACTATTTTGATAAGAAAATAGCAACGCAATGTTAAAAATATAAAAAATCCAAGATGGCAGCCAACTTTTTTGGTTGTGGGCCGATTTCGATGAAACTCGGTTCGGAGTACTATTTTAACAATAAAAGAGCAACGCAATGCTAAAATAAAAAATCCAAGATGGCGGCCAACTTTTTTGTTTGTGGGCCGCTTTCGCTGAAACTCGGTTCGGGGTACTATTTTGATAAGAAAACAGCAACCCAATGTTAAAACCATAAAAAAATCCAAGATAACATCTTACTTTTTGTTTGTGGGCCGATTTTGATTAAACTTGGTTCAGGATACTATTTTGATAAGAAAACAGCAATATCAATATAAATAAAAATGTTAAAAATCGGCCAAGTACGAGTCGGACTCGCGCATGAAGGGTGTTGTACCAAAAACAGCAAAAAAAACTGTTTGCTGTATGGGAGCAGCCCTTAAACATATATTTTATTCTTTTTTTAGTATTTTTTCTTGTAGCAGCAACAGAAATACATTATCTGTAAAAAAATCAACTGTCTAGCTATCACGGATCATGAGATACAGCCTTGTGACAGACAGACAGACGGACAGCGGAGTCTTACTAATAGGGTTCCGTTTTTACCCTTTGGGTACGGAACCCTAAAAATGACAAAGGGTTGATAGCGGTGAACTATGTTTTTGGGTTTATTTCGATGTAACTCGGTTGGAAAAAAAGAAAAACAAATAAGAAAAGCTCCCATACCACAAAAGTGATTATTTGCTCATTTGGTACGGAACCCTTCGTGCGCAAGTCCGACTCGCACTTGGCCGGTATTTTACTTTGCGTTGCTGTTTTCTTTTAAAAATAATACCCGAAACCGGGTTTCATCGATATCAGGCACAAACAAAAATTTAGATGCCATCGTGGATTTTTTTTTTTAACATTTCGTTGCTATTTTCTTGTTCAAATAGTACTCTTAAACGAGTTTCATCAAAATCAGCCCACAAACAAAAAAGTTAGCTGCCATCTTGGAATTTTTATATTTTTAACATGCGTTGCTGTTTTCTTGGAAAAATAGTGCCCTAAATCAAGTTTCACTAAAATCGGCCCGTAAAACAAAAAAGTTTGCCGCCATCTTGAACTTTTTATATTTGGAACATCGCGTTGCTGTTTTTTTGTTAAAATAGTACCGCGAACCGAGTTTCATCAAAATCGGCCCACAAACAAAAAAGTTGACCACCACCTTGGATTTTTATATATTTTTAACATTGCATAGCTGTTTTTTTGTTAAAACATTGCCCCAAATCGAGTTTCATAGAAATCGGCCCAAAAACAAAAAAGTTGGCCGCCATCTTGGATTTTTATATTTTTAACATTGCGTTGCTGTTATCTTGCTAAAATAGTACCTCGAACCGATTTCCATCGAAATCGGCCCACAAACAAAAAAATTAGCCGCCATCTTGAATTTTGTATATATTTAACATTGCGTTGCTGTTTTTTTGTGAAAATAGTGCCTTGAACCGAGTTTCATCGAAATCGGCCCACAAACAAAAAAGTTGGCCGCCATCTTGGATTTTTTATATATTTAATATTGCGTTGCTGTTTTTTTGTTAAAATAGTACCCCGAACCAAGTTTCATCAAAATCAGCCCACAAACAAAAAAGTTAGCCGCCATCTTGGATGTTTTATATTTTTAACATTGCGTTGCTGTTATCTTATTAAAATAGTACCTCGAACCGAGTTTCATCGAAATCGGCCCACAAACACAAAAGTTGGCCACCATCTTTGGTTTTTTTATTTTTAACATCGCGTCGCGTTGCTGTTATCTTGCTAAAATAGTACCTCGAAGCGAGTTTTATCGAAATCGGCCCACAAACAAAAAAGTTGGCCGCCATCTTGAATTTTTTATATATTTAACATTGCATTGCTGTTTTTTTGTGAAAATAGTGCCCTGAACCGAGTTTCATCGAAATCGGCCCACAAACAAAAAAGTTGGCCGCAATCTTGGATTTTATATATATTTGATATTGCGTTGCTGTTTTTTTGTTAAAATAGTACCCCGAACCAAGTTTCATCAAAATCGGCCCACAAACAAAAAAGTTGACCGCCATCTTGAATTTTTTATATATTTACCATTGCGTTGCTGTTTTTTTGTGAAAATAGTGCCCTGAACCGAGTTTCATCGAAATCGACCCACAAACAAAAAAGTTGGCCGCTATCTTGGATGTTTTACATTTTTAACATTGCGTTGCTGTTATCTTGTTAAAATAATACCCCGAACCGCGTTTCATCGAAATCGGCTCTCAAACAAAAAAGTTTTCCGCCGGTACATAAACAAAAAAGATCGCACCATCTTTAATTTTGACATTTTTAGCATTGCACAGTCGACATCTTATTTAAAAAATATATATAATATATCGACTTTCGGTTTAAACCCTAGCCCATCTCTAGTTTTGACAAGCAAACTCTAGTTACATGTAAATGGTGAAATCTACACAATCGCAACTCTAAGTACGACGATGGTTTCAATTTCCCTACTTTTAAGGGAAAATTTCATGTACTGGTAACATTAGTTTTTTGCTGTGTGCGTTTCGTCGAGCGTAAACACAAGCACCTTACGCACACATAAATTTCATTTTTGCCTCACTTTTGACAGACCGCCTTTTAGAATACTATCATTCTTGGCTTTATTATTCTAAGGTTTGGACATACTATTTACTTAATCACAAAAAAACGGCAGAACGAATTTGGATGTAGCACACAGTTAGCCTGAATTAAAACATAGTAGTCGAAATGAGAAATTGACTACTTGATAAGTAGTAGCCGCCTGGCGCCGAAAGGGATACTTTTTATCCCGGTCAAAGGATTTTTTTACGAATACCACGAGGATAAAGCCGCGGGCGGAAGCTAGTCTATAATATTCTTTATAAGTAAGTAGGTGTTATTCAATAATTATTTCTTCTGAATATTATCTGAAAGCAGGAAAACGACCTTTTTTGCCATTACGTTCGTCATAAGGTGGCGTCGGTCGTCGCCTCGGTCGACACTATTTTTTTTTTAATTTATAAGACACTCCCTGGTTCCGTGTCGTTCGCCATTTGGTCGTGTCGTGTCGACAACAAATTGTATAAAGATGAGCTCGCGACGTCGATGGTGCCATGCGGGACACAAATTGCAGGTGTGTGTGATATTCTTGTGCAATATATAGTTTCTGGCTTCAAATATTATATATACAGGATGTCCCAAAACTTTGCCACACGGAGAAAAAATACCTTAAATATTGAAGATAGGAAATTTTACTGAAAGAAGACATCATTTTGATTTTAAAATAATTGGAACTGCATTCAAAGATTTTCGAAAAATCGCATGCCTTAACTAGGATTCGAACCCACCAAATTAGAAAAAAAAAATCTTTTATTTTTACGATACCGATCGAAAGGGTTGCTCATTAGGATAATTTTTTGTTAAGTAACATAGCATCTTAAACAGGAAGACATTTAAATTTAACATTTAAATTTAAGTATTACGTATTGTATCAATAATTTGTATAGGAATAAATGCGATATTAAAAAAAACTTTGAATGCAGTTCGCATTATTTTTTAAAATAAAACGAAGTCTAATTTTAGTAAAATTTCCTATCTTTAATATTTAAGGTACTTTCCCTCCATGTGGCAAAGTTTTGGGACACCCTGTATAAGATTTTTTTAATTTGGAAAATGCAAAAGAGAAGACAAAGAATTTGCAGGAAGTAGTGCTGCAGCTCTTGACCGATCGTCGAGGTAGACACTTGAGGTAGACCTGTGTTCAGCTGTGAGCGGCATGAGGTTGATTATGATGAGTGTGAAAAAAATGTTTTTGATTTAAATGGAAAACTGCAGACTAACAACCCTAGACGCAAATAAACTATTGTTTTCGATAATCAATCCTTTTGATGGGCAACATCAAAACACAATTTAGGTCTAGGGATTTTATGTTATGTTTTTTATTCTATGCAGTTTATCACGAAAATAAAAATAATAATAAAAAATGTGTCGGTTTTGAGGGTTTATATCAATTTTCCGGGGTTGAATGCATTGTATACTATCTACCATATTCGGCTTTCGGGATGTTAGTACTATTATATATTGTACTAGCGGCCGCCCGCGGTTTCACCCGCGTGGTTCCCGTTACCGTAGGAAAATCGGGATAAAAGTATTCTTTGTTTTAATATGGACTATCTACTATATGTGTGACAAATTCCAACCAAATCAGTTCAGTAGTTTTTGCGTGATTGAGGAACAAACATCCAAACCAACAAACTTTCACATTTATAATATTAGTAGGATTTAGAGGTTTTTTTGTAACACGTTGTAACCTAAAAGACAACGTAACGGTTTTCGTTTTATCTTTCAGAACTAGTATCTACTATCTGTGTGCCAAATTTCAACCTAATCCGTTCAGTAGTTTTTGCGTGATTGAGGAACAAACATCCAAACCAACAAACTTTCACATTTATAATATTAGTAGGATTTAGGGGTTTTTTTTTGTAACACGTTGTAAGTGTTGTAACCTAAAAGACAACGTAACGGTTTTGGTTTTATCGTTCAGAACTAGTGCGATGGTCTTTCAACTCGATCTAAAAGAGGTTCTACTTCTACACAAGTTTACAACGATCGCCTCTTTCACACGAAAGAACAGATAAATGCCGAGGCCGCGCGCGCTGGGACGCTCTAACTAATGTGATTGCGAGACAATGTCACGTTTATATAGATATCACAGGTATAAAGTGGAAGCGATAAGTCCTTGTGTGAGACGACTGTGGTACTACTGGAAAAACGATCATCGTTTTGGTGCCGATTTTACTTGTATACCTAGTTTTGTGAAAATATTTTGACAAATTACCCATGAGAAGTTTATTAACCGTTTTAGACCTCCGTGGTCGAGTGGTTTGTATGATGGTTTTGAAGCGCTCATGGCGGAACTTGACAGACTGATCGTACTCGATCACGTTTGTTAAGCAACGCTCGGTCCGGTCAGGTGTCGGATGGGTGACCGTTAAAGTGGCATTACAACTGAGCACTTCCGTGCTTTGGAGGGCACGTCAAACCGTCGGTCCCGGCTGTTGTCATCTGATAACGGTTGTTAAGCCAAGTTAGAGGCCGTAAGGCAGTTTGATAAACTCTACCACGAGAGGTGGCCACTAATCCTCATTCGATAAGACAGCTGGGTTTGAAGGTGTCGCCACCTCTGAGGTCCTGTGTTCGATCCCCGGCTGGGTCAATTAAAAAATCGGACTTCTCTCTATTTGCTCTATTTGTCTTTGTGTTTGTAGTTCAACGTTGTCTCTGATTTCCATGACACAAGTGCTTTAGCTACTTTGGAATTGGTCCAATATTTGTGATGTTGTCTAATATTTCTTATCCATACTGTTTGTGGTCAAAGTATAATTCAAAGTTTGTAGGAATTTGTTTTGGGTTTCGCCATTGCTCAACAATATTAGAGCTCAAACTTCTACGAAATAAAAACGCGCC
This sequence comes from Agriphila tristella, assembly GCA_928269145.1. NCBI lineage: Eukaryota > Metazoa > Arthropoda > Insecta > Lepidoptera > Crambidae > Agriphila > Agriphila tristella. The sequence continues at coordinate 39,944,196 of OV743431.1, forward strand.
TTTATAAATAATAGACTTAAGAAAATTCATTAAAACTCTCACAAGTTGAGGAAAGTCTATTTCGAAACAATTTAAGCGTAATTCTAGAAAGATTTTATTCGTACCTTTTACGATCAACTGTCGTACCTTCAGGATAAAATACCCTATTTGCGAAACCCTACTCCAAAATAAAAGAATTCTAAGATGTTCTACGAACCTACTTCAATAAAGGCGGGAAAATACTTAACCATGTGTACAAAATGAACAGGCTTATGATTTTTATTTTTACGCTTAACTGAAGCGTATGACGCAGGAATTTTTGTTGTTAAATATATTATATTTAACAACGGTTATGAAGCTCGCATCTGTGAACCTACCCTATTCATCGAATTCCTGCGTCAAACGCTTCAGTTAAGCGTAAACTTCACTGTATATTATACAGTGGAGACGTACCCTTTATTTTTTTCAAATAAAAGAAATAAAACGAAGGCGAAACACAACGCCGTTGATTTCGTTTTATATGAGTTTTAGGAAAAAAATGATTTCGTCTCCGATCAAAGTTTTTCTTGTGACTTAAGTTTTTTTTTAAATAGTGGTAAATTGGGTAATTACCTATAGTGGTAAACTCGGGTGGGCAGCATTCGGGAAGCTTCGAAAAATCTTCGTGTCCGACTTACCTCAGTGTCTCAAGACGAAATGATATGAACAGTGTGTGTTGCCAGTGATTACTTACGGCAGTGAAACGTGATCGCTAACTATGGGTCTCATAAGGAGCTTCAAGGTCACCCAGCGTGCAATGGAGAGAGCCATGTTTGGCGTTTCCCTTTGTGATCGAATCAGAAACGAGGAGATCGGCAGGAGAACTAAAGTAACCGACATCGCTCGAAGGATTGCTTAGCTGAAGTGGCAATGGGCGGGACACATAGCGAGAAGAACCGATGGCACTTGGGGCGGAAAGGTTCTGGAATGGCGACCGCGCACCGGACGACGCTCCGTAGGTAGAACCCCGACAAGGTCGACCGACGATCTGGTGAAGGTCGCGGAAAGCCAGTGGATGCAGGCAGCGCAAGACCGATCGTTGTGGAGATCCTTAGGGGAGGCCTATACCCAGCATTGGGTGTCGTGTGGCTGATATGATGATGATGATGATGAGGTACTTACTTACGTACGTAGCATAACGGTTTTTTTTTCAAATATTCATATTTATGCTACCCTTGTGTATCGTTCCTTCAAACTTACTGAGTTATAATATTTAATGAGTTCCCCAACTTTCACGAAACTGTGTACAACGTTTCGTTAATTTATTCATTGTGTTAAAACATTGACAGAAGCGGATTAGCTTTCAGAAGACAAGAAATTATACATACATACATACTATTTTTATACTCACGCCTGTTTCCCATGGGGGTAGGCAGAGACTACGGATCGCCACCTGCTACGATCCTTGCACACTTCTTTCGCTTCATTCACATCCATCAATCTTTTCATACATGCCCTGCGGTTTTTGTCACTGCGTACACCAGCCTTTTTATAATAACCCCTATTTGGTCTTGGGTATGGCAGAAGAAGAATGAAAGCAGAATAAATGCGGTAGAGATGCGATCGTTTAGGAAAATATGTGGAGTAAAACTGAGTGATAGAGTGAGCAATGAGGTGATTCGTAAAAGGTGTGGTCTGAAAGACGATATAGTGACAAGAATTGAGAAAGGAATGCTCCGGTGGTTTGGTTACTTAGAGAGGATGAATGAAAGGCGAATCACGAAAGAGATATATTGTGCGAATGTGGAAGGAACGATTGCACATGGGCGTCCCAGAAAAGAAATTATCTAAGTTCTTAAGAAGATAATGTATACGAAAGGAAATACTATGCAAAAAGAAAAATAGGAAATGCAGTAAGAAAACATGGTATGGTTTTAACCGATTAATAGGGTTTGGGAAAGGGTAAAAACCCTTTCGTGCGTTAAGGTTTTTAGTAATTACAGAATGAAAATAAAATAAAAAAATATAAGTGGATTCCTTGATAGGGAAACCCTGTACGATATGCAAATATAATAATAGCATCAAGAGAACACGAGATATCGTAGATCAAAATGGACAGAGTCCTTGGTTTTTTATAACTTTTAAGTCAATTTTGCATTAAGACTGTATATCCGCAATTCAAATAAATTAGCGTTTTTCCAAAGAAGTTATCTAGAAAATGATCATTACTATTGATGACACTTTAGTTTTAGGAAGCAAAATTCTTAAATTAGTGCCGTATAGAGAGGAAAACATAATAAATTATCAGATATTTTAAAAGAAGACAATCGGTTGAAGTAGAATTTTGAATTTGCTTGTCAGAGGTTTTACCATTGAAAATGGTTATCAGATGCAAATCGCCTGAGACGTAGTTTTGACCATATCTCCGAGGATTTTGAGAGGATCGAAATGGAAATAGCACCAAAAGTTGAGGAATTTAACGAGACACGTGTAAACGTTTGAGTTTTGAAAATCTACTTGTAACTTTTTTTGAAATTTTGAAAAATTCCAAAAATTTCCGGGTTTTTTGGGGGGTGTTTGTTTATTAAATTGTAAATATTTCGAAAATAAAACTGACTTAAGAAAAAGTTAAAATAAATGTCCTAGGGTATTAGTTTAGCTATCTAATGGCGAAATAGTTTTGAAAATCGATAAATAATTGTGACCTGTAGGTGGTCCCTTTAGATTTGTAATTCTAGAAAAACGGGTGTTTCCGTACATAAAAAGTTATGTAGCTTCTATGATTATTGACCGATCGTCATGGTAATAGTGTTAAAGGATGCAGAAGCAGATGAAAAGTGCATTTGTTGGAATTTTGAAAATCGATTAATAACATTTCGGCTGCGTCGAGGCAGTCAGAGGGCGCTTTTGTGACACGAGGTGGAGCCGAGTGTCACAATCGTAAAAATAAATATATGCACTACCTAGGTAATTTAAAAAATATAATAGGATTTGCATTTGATTTGATTTTGGTTTTTCGTAAATTTTTGTATTCATTTTCAATGCTCCGATTCTTGCGGGGACTGCAAAATCTGTGATTTTTTTTCACAAACGGTTTAGCTGTAACAAATAAGAATAGAGAGTCGATAGAGTAATTTAATTATGGGAAATTTGTAGAGCGCCTATCTTCCGCCGAAAAGTATAATAAAATTTCTGATAAATTACAGCTGTCGAGTAAGTACTGTTACGCGCGTCTCGATACATGTTCGTACTAGGGGTAGGTGCAGATTAAAATTGTTTATTTGACGATTTCATTTGTTAGGGTATATGTTTATACCCTGGCACGCCAATTAATTGTATTCTTTTTTTTTACACTCATTCGTTTTTATTCGATCGCAAAATAAAGCGTATGATTTGTAAGCTTGCCATGCTCCGATAAACGTTACTCATCAAGGAGCCTGCGTGGAGACTCACCGTAACATTAACATAATAAAATAAACCATTCTATCATTTTTAATATGCCAAAAAATATTTAACTCTAAATGTGTTTGTTCTGCGGTGGTAAAATTGTTCATAAGTAAGTAATGTCTGCGGCACGAGTCCGATTGAGTTATAGTTAGGTGGCGACGAAGCATTTTGAGATTTTTCGTCGGACTCTCTTCTATATACCTAAAACTGGTATGTATGTGTTCCTTGTGCTCTATGAAACACGAAACTGACGGTTTTAAGAGGAGGAAGTGGGGACACGCATAGCTGTGACGTCACTAAGATGACGGCCGACCGTAACAAGTTTTTCTTCATTTCTCGAGTTCTATTGCATCAATTTCATTGTTTGATATGTCATTTGAAAGCCTATATAACTGTCTATGATTGCTCTTTTGACACCTACTAACTTAGTTTTGTCGTTTTTGAAATATTAGCAAAAGTATGAATTTTTTTTCAAAATTTTTTTCTTAGTTACAGGTATAAGCTAAATAAAGAAAAATATTTGTGTACCTACGTTTGTAAGTTTATAATAAAAAATAAAGTCCGTTTTAATATCTTCTCAAAAATATAAACATCATTGTAGTGCAATAATAAACAAACAAGTTGTTACCAATTCTGTAAGGAAAGTACTCATCTATTTTTTTCAATTTCTTCTTTATTTCATCAAGTTTTTCTACATTTCTCGAGTTCTACTGCATCAATTTCAATGTTTGATATGTCATTTGAAAGGTTATATAATGTTCTATGATTATTCTATTGAAACCTACTAATTTAGTATTGTTGTTTTTAAACAAAAATATGGTTTTTTCATACACTCTTTCTTATTTACCGTTATAACTAAATAAAGAAAAACATAAGTGTGTCTTAGTTTGTATATTTATGTATAACAAAAAATAATGTCCATTTTATTACCTTTCCAGAAATATAAAGGTGATTGTAGTGCAATAATAAACAAACAAGTTGTGACCAATTCTGTAAAGAAAGTACTAATCTGATTTTTACCGCTGTTTTCACTATTGATTTGAAAATGATAAGTATTTAAGAGAAAAAGCTGTGCTTTTTACAAATTAAAGTATAAATCTAATATGTGTTTACTTTTTTATTATTATATCAGATATAATATAATTTCATACTAGCGGCCGCCCGCGGTTTCACCCGCGTGGTTCCCGTTCCCGTGTGAATATCGGGATAAAAAGTATTCTATGTTTTAATCTAGGCTATCTAATATCTGTGTGCCAAATTTCAACCAAATCCGTTCAGTAGTTTTTGCGTGATTGAGGAACAAACATCCAAACATCTAAACATCCAAACCCACAAACTTTCACATTTATAATATTAGTAGGAAGTAAAAAATTCATATTATAATATCACACATCCAGTAAATTAGAAGTAATATAAGCTAAGCTATTATAGAAACAATGTACAAAACAAAGTATTATTGTAATCTTTATAATAGTGCAAATAAAAACTATTCCCAAGGTGTAATGAAAATTACTTATTTTTACGTAAATCACATTGTACAAAATAGAAAATAACAATGAAATAATGAATAAGATAATGTTAAAATATTTCTTTTCTAATACGGCATACTCCTTTCAATATACGTTTTTGCTTTGAGCGTGCAGAGTCGCATTTCATTGTCAGGCAGTCTGTCTTACACTGGCACGATATGAGCTTGATATCTTGGTAATTTCAGTTTTTCTAGGTTTTTAATATTTGAGAAAATTGGTGGTAATATATTACCACCTTCTAGAGAAGTTCAGAAGCACCATCTACTCGTACACAGAGCTAATCACCAGACTTATTTGGAAAACTGCGAATATCCCGATCCAAACCTTACTTTTACCAAAAAACTGTGGCTGGAGGTTATATAACAATTCCCTAATTCCCATCACAAGCTTGAAACCTCCATCCAATATGTCTGCAAGATATCGAGCTCATATCGTGCCAGTGTAAGACAGACTGTCGGACGACGAAATGCGACTGTGCACGCTCAAAGCAAAAACGTATGATAGGATTGGAAAAGAATTAATTATGTTTTAATCAGCATAACTTTCTTGATGTTAAGGAGTAGTACTTATATGTTGCTTGCTATACTCTGTTCACAAAACTCAATAATTAAATTATATGTCTACATTATCTCATTCATCATTTCCCTTTTTCACTACACGTTGGGAGTAGTTTTTATTTGCACTGTTATTATAGGTAATTACAATAAATAATACTTTGGTTTTGTACATTGTTTTTTATAATAGCTTAGCAAGTATATCTAAATTGCTTGATGTGTGATATTATAATACATATAAAAGTAAACGTATATTATATGTGTACTCTAATTTGTAAAAAGCACAACTACTTTTTCACAGCTCTTAAATACTTATAATTTCAAAATCAATAGTGAAAACGGCGGTAAAATCAGATGAGTACTTTCTTTACAGAATTGATCACAACTTGTTTGTTTATTATTGCACTACAACCATGTTTATTTTTCTGAGAAGGCAATGAAACAGACTTTATTTTTTGTTAAAAGCATACAAATTTAGGTACACTTATGTTTCTCTTTATTTAGTTATACCGGTAAATAAGAAAAAGTGTATGAAAAAAAAAACATATTTTTGTTAATATTTTAAAAACAACAAAACCTAATTAGCAGTTTTCAAAAAAACAATCATAGGCAATTATATAAACTTTCAAATAGCATATCAAACAACAAAATTGATGCAGTAGAACTCTAGAAATGAAGAATAACTTGATGAAATAAAGAAGAACTTTAAAAAATCAGATGAGTACTTTCTTTACAGAATCGGTCACAACTTGTTTGTTTATTATTGCACTTCAATGATGTTTATATTTCTGAGAAAGTATTAAAACGGACTTTATTTTTTGTTATGAACTAACAAACTTAGGCACATTTATGTTTCTCTTTATTTATAGTTATACCGGAAAATAAGAAAAAGTGTACAAAAAAACATATTTTTGTTAATGTTTCAAAAACGAAAAACTTAAATTAGTAGGTGTTAATAAAGCAATCATAGACAATTATATAACCTTTCAAATGACATATCAAACATTGAAATTGATGCAGTATAACTCGAGAAATGAAGAAAAATTTCATTAAATAAAAAGAAATTGAAAAAAAATATATGAGTACTCTCCTTACAGAATTGGTCACAACTTGTTTGTTTATTATTGCACTACAATGATGTTTATATTTTTGAGAAGATATGAAAGCGCACTTTATTTTTTTTTATAAAATTACAAACTTAGGTACACAAATCTTTTTCTATATTTAGTTTAAACCTGTAAATAATAAAAAGTTTATGAAAAAAATACATATTTTTGTTAATATTTCAAAAATGACAAAACTAAATTAGTAGGTTTCAAAAGAGCAATCATAGACAATTATATAACCTTTCAAATGACATATCAAACAACGAAATTGATGCAATAAATCTCGAGAAATGAAGAAAAACTTGTTACGGTCGGCGCCATCTTTGTGACGTCATAGCTATGCGTTTCCCCACCTTCTCCTCTTAAAACCGTCAGTTTCGTGTTTTGTAGAGCACAAGGAACACATACATACCAGTTTTAGGTATATAGAAGAGAGTCCGACGAAAATCGTGAAGGAGACGACTTATTAAATATTTGCCTCCTGACTATTATATGTGTCTGTCAACCTTATTGGATTTGTGTCTTCGCATTGTGGTGTCACGGATTCAATAATTCATCTCGTGACAGACGAGACGGGATCACAAAGGGACGGAGAAGAGAAGAGACATTATTTGCCGGCCCTACTGATAGATTCAATATAAATATATTTACTAGTGGCTCCGTGACGTGCTCAAATTGTATGATGTTTATAAACAAATAATTTACGCAGTTTTCTAATTTTTATGTTGAACTAGCTTCCGCCCGCGACTTCATCCGCGTGGACTTTCGGAAAATCCCAAGGGGACTTTCGTCCGGTATAAAATTAACCTATTATGTTTTAATCCAGGCTATAAAATATCTGTGTCTTATTCCAAATCCGTCGTTTTTGCGTAATTAAGTAATAACAAACATCTAAAATCCATACATTGAAACTTTCACACTTATAATAATATTAGTGAGATCATAAATTCCGTTCCTGTTTGTTCTCGTTCTAGCCCTGTTCTCGTACCCGTAAATTCCATACAAAATATGGACCTCCATTCGGAAAAATTATATTAAATACTTTGAACTTCGTAGTAGTTTAGTCTATATTGTGTTTGGAAATACACAATATAAAAAAATATGAACTCCATTTGACCCCTCAAGGGGTTGAATTGTATCATAGCCACCGTGTTGGACTTCAAAATAAATGCCATTTTTACAACAACATCTGTATCCATTTTTGTGGTTCATTTACCCAGTTATCCCCTAGGGGGTTGAGTTTCGGAAAACCAAGAAATGCGTGTTGCTTAATTGTTTTTAGAAGTACTCCAGTAGGAGTTCGTAGTAACGAAGTTTCACGTCAAAATTTTTATTCAATATTATTTTTTCATATTAAACATGTATCCCATTTTACCCCTTTAGGGGTTGAAATATAGGCACTATGTTGGACTTAAAATAAATGCCATCAACATCCCATAAAACCTCAATAACGACATCCATATCGAATTTTGGCTTTTTACCCCATTTACCCCTTAAGGGGTTGTTTTCAGACGAAATATATCTTTGATCATTTGTTTATAGAAGTACCCCTACGAAGTTTCAAGTCGTAATGTTTATTTTATATTTTTTCCATCCAAAGTTTTAAAATATATATATTTATGTATTTAGCTTTATGTAGTTTATAATTTTGTAACTTGCACTGTGTTAGTATGTGAGTTTATTGATTTGATAACTTGGATTATGTAGGTAGGTATCTAATTTTCATTTTTTATATGTAGCACTGCCCTTCAAATCTCTTCTCAGCTACCTATCTTAAACAGAAGGTTGACTGGAAGAGATCGCTTCCAGCGATAAGGCCGCCTTTGCCCACCATTCATTTAAGTTTTAGTTTGTTCATCTATCTATCTATACAATTTCTAAACATAAAATTTACTTTGGTAAGGGTTGTGTTTAAAATATATGGCAATATAAGATTTTAAACCCAACAAATAAATATTTTTTCTTAAAGAAAACGTAATGAATTGCGAGGTTACCTCAACAAAAGCCTTTGTTTCTGCCAAAGTAGCATCAATTGAGAGGACGGTATGTTCCAATTAAGGCTTTATTTACCTCTATTGTTCCTAAACTGTGACGTCACAGGCCCATTCTCTGATTTAATACAATAGAAGAAAATAATCAAAAGATCAAAAGGCAAAAAACAGTTGGTAAATATGTTGTTGCTTTGGAGTTCGTAACCGATTTGCCAATTATGGAAAATTTCTCATTAATTATTCTTTACAAGTAGCTAAAATGCCCGAGTAATGGAAATCAGAAAATGCGACGGGGTCGTTGTCAGCTGTTAAACCAAATGAGACAATTTAGGAAAACTCGATTGTAATAACATGAACTGTTACAATACGATAATTACAAAACATGAAAATTACGAACGATATTTTTTGTTAGGTGCTTACATTCACAGCAAGCCACGTTGCGGTTTTGTGCAAACATACAAAAGTTTCGTCGACAGTTATAACAAACCCTTTTGAGTAAGACAAACCCAAATATTAATTATGCATTCAAACGTTTGGTGGAGCAAGCATTTACTTTTATACATGCTAAGGCCAATTTTGCAAAATTCTGGATAGCTATTTGTTTGATAGTTTCATAGAAATTCTGTACCATTTTAAACTAAGATATAGGCTATATAAGGTAATATTATTTTAGAATCTGAGAAATCAGGCTCTTTGGTATGCAAAGTTGTTTTAATTACCACTACTTGCAATGTTATTGGATGAAAATGTGATTAAATACAGGAAAAATTGTTTTTGCTTATTGAACAATAATACAAAACATTGCAGCCCAGGATAAAAAAATGTTTGATTCAGGTTTACGGAGCGCGGAGGTTCGCGAACCTAATTTACACCAACTCACACTAATTAGTTGAGAATATTGTGTTAAGCGTCGTAACTCAACCATACTAATAATATCACAGAATACATAATACCCAGTAGATTAGGTACTACAAACTTCCTACAAAGTTTCCTTGTTATATCGCATAATAATCAACTATTCTCCACATGTAAAGTACAGAGTATCTCCGTACTGCATGTCAAATTGTAAATAGTGTTACAATGGGTATGCATTACAATGTCGAAAATTCATAACACATACGACCGAAATATCGACGCATAAAACGCTGATTTTCAAAATACCGAACATCCTAAATGTCGATATCCTATAGACCGAAACTTGAAAGATCGATTATCATATGACCGAAAGTTCGAAATCCCGAAAGTTTAAAAACCCGAAAGTTAAAATGTCGATACTTATAACTTACTCTACCTACACAAACACATACGAGTACATTTATAAAAGAAGGCGTTGCGGTTAATTTGTTTTACTCAAAAATGCTTGTAAAATGGTCATTATTTTGACAAAATCCACCAATCGAGTTAGAAATATTTTTTTTCTGACGCTTCGCCGGCCGCTGCCGCGGCACGCTCGCTTCGCTCGCTTGGCTTGCGCACTGGGTTCATGTCAACCGTCGTCCCTACGCTCCTCGCACCTATCTCGTGACCTACGGTCTACGGTTTCTAAGTCCTAGTAGACTAATTTAGACTCATTTCCAACAGCTAAATTTGCTATAAAGCATTTCAGGCAAAATCCAAAGCCTTTTATAATTATGATAGCTAGTTTGTTTTTGACTAATTCGTGAATTCGGTATTAAGTAGTTCGGGGTACAGAATGTAGGTATATTAACTCTCGGTTTTTTAAGCTTCGGGATTTAGTCTTTCAGGTAAAATGTCCTTTCTGGATTTTAAACGTTCGGTCATACAACCATTCGGCCTTTTAATTTTCAGTCTTTCGTCCATAGGTCTTGTAAAATTCGGTCTTTTCTACTTCGACATTGTATGCATACCCGTTACAATACAAATAGGTAGCAGTCAGAGGTGTCTCTTAGTACTTGCAAGTCAGCTCACGTGCCCACCAACGTGGCAAGTTCTTAAGTCACTTTACTAGGACGCCACCTTGGGATTTCAGTTATCAGGTCTTAGCAGACTATGTTGTTTATAACTATAGATTGTTGTGCTATATTTTATGTTTATTATTTAGTTTTATGCCACTTCAATAATAATAAAAACCAATTTGACGACCTCATTGAGTATTTCCGAGATTTCAGTTCTTTCCGGGCGATGGATGACGGTAACAATTTTTCCATATTTTTACGGGTGTGATTTGGTTCACTACCAGTGCCCCTACCATGAGTTGATGCAAACTGTTTTCGCTACTGTAAACTCTATCGTTTTCTTTCACTCGCAATGATTGTGAGCAGTAATACCAGACAGTTCACGACATCGAAAACTGTTTGTTTGTATAGCTAGAGATACGGGCTACCTACAAATCTATAATTTGGTTGTAGTGCCGTCTTCATCTTTATTTTTATGTTACCTACGATTGATGATATAGCTATTGTACTTAGTCACATTGAACTCGCACCGAAATTCATCCACAACCACAATACAGAAAATATTATCGTCGGCGGGCTGTGAAAAGCTCGTAAGTCGCAAATTTAGTAAAAAAAATATATTTGTTTTTCGTGAGAAAACCTCGTAATATTATGTGTACTTACGTCGCACGAAACTCAGATTCGATAATTGTAACGCCATCTATTTAAGTAAATTATAACCTCGTGAAAATAACACTCGGCCACGAAAGCTCGTAAGTCGCAAATTTAGTAAAAAAATATATTTTTTTTTCGTGAGAAAACCTCGTAATATTATGTGTACTTACGTCGCACGAAACTCAGATTCGATAATTGTAACGCCATCTATTTAAGTAAATTATAACCTCGTGAAAATAACACTCGGCCACGAAACGAGTACTTACCACGACCAGGAATAATGTTTAAAAATAAAAAAAAAAACCATTCTGAATTTTTACTAGTTCCACTGAATTCTAGTTTTACTAGGCTTTCTTTTTACAAAAAAATTCACTAATACGGTTTTTTCATCTTCTGCACATGCGATGTTTTCACACTCCACCGACGCTATGTGGTCATCATCATATCAGCCGCACGACACCCACTGCTGGGTATATATAGGCCTCCCCTAAGGATCTCCACGACGAATGTGGTCATCTACATATGAGAATTCTATAACTTTATACTGTAGCTACTGTAACTTACCGAGTGCAACCTCCTGGCTGCGTCGTGTATGGACAGTATGTGCGTGATCTTGTACTTGTCCAGCTGCACCGGGTCCTTTGAGTCCCGGTAGTTCCCCACGTACAACCCTGGGAGCACCTGGAAATAAGGTTTTATATTATTTTTCTGCACAAATCTAGCACCTTTTTCTAAATAGAAATTTTCTCTAGCGACGACAGAATATTAACGACAACAAATCGCAGATTATAAAACTAGGTTGTTAAAACACAAGGCAACCACCTCCAGAGCTTCAAAAACACGCAATCTTCGTTAATGCTAAACAAAATTTGCAATTATATTTTTTTTGTAAAACGTTATAAAATTACTGTTCTTCGCTACAAACTTTGTTACATTATAACATTACCTACAACCGCTAAACTTTTAATTGGTTAGGTACAAATAATACAACGTGCAACAGAACTAATGGTTAACCAGAATATGGTGGATAGGGACTATCAAACTGAACAAATTTTACTATGTGACCAACTCTGAAATCGCGAAAAAAAGCAGCTGTTTCATACAACAATTAAAAACGAAAATATGAAAATGTATGAAACAGTAGAATTTTTTTCACGGTTTCAGAGTTAGTCCCAAAGTAAAAGTTGTTCAGTTTGTTGGTCCCTATCCACCATATTCTGGTTAATGTCTAAACTCTAAGCTAAACCTACAACAACTGCTGAATCTTTTAAGTCTCATCATTCTGTTGGCTATAAGATAGTACTTATTTAATTAATTAACGCCTATTGCAGACCTTGGAAATTCGAAGGACGTATCAAGAAATACCTACCTTCCAACGTTTTATTAATTTAACAATAAGGAAGCTTTTAGCTTTGTCGTAGTTAAGTTAGTGACCTACTTCCAGGTATTTGTATGAGTACTTTTTAAATATTCTTTTTAAAATTAGGTAGCTGATTTCATTACTTTTAATTGTGCTACATTACATTGGTGTCTGCATATAAGAACATTATAGCCTGCTCAGTAATAAAAAAACCGGACAAGTGCGAGTCGGACACGCGCACAAAGGGATCCGTACCAAAAAAAGCAAAAAAAAAAACACGTTTGTTGTATGTGAGCCCCACTTATTTTTTTTGTTTTCAGTATTTGTGGTTATAGCGGCAACAGAAATACATAATCTGTGAAAATTTCAAATGTCTAGCTTAGCTATCACGGTTCATGAGATACAGCCTGGTGACAGACAGACAGACAGACGGACAGTGGGGTCTTGGTAATAGGGTTCCGTTTGTACCCTTTGCGTACAAAACCCTAAAAAACCAGAACTGGTAGGTAGATAAATGGATTTTCCTGTAAATCGCCTTTTTTCGTGACGGATCGTAGAAAATGCGAAAGCCCTGCCGAGCTGAGGAAAAGCAAAAAATGGAATACCTTAATCTATATTGATTAAACCTGATAAAGTCGTGAATATTAATGGCCAGGCCCACAATTGAGTCTTCTAAGAAACACGCTGTTAGGTAGGCTATTTGAATATTCAATTTTTGTATTCTAGTTCGTTGCTCTAGCTAGAGGCCTGAAAACATGCTGTAATTATTTTTATTTTGTGGCATTAATATTGGTGTACCTTTTATATATTTTCTCTGTACATTTGTTGCTTTTCTAATGTAAGGTAAAAAGCACCCAGCCTTATTAACAAAAGACGGCGAAAAATTGTAGGTTAAGTTATAATGGTATGTTCATTTCTTGCTCTCTCATATTTTATGAACTGATTGGCTGTGTTGAGTGATATTAAATGTAATTACCTACTAACATATTTGATAAAGGTTACCTAAAGATTACCGGTATATTAGCATGTAGCTAACATGCCTATCCCCAAGTTACGTTATAGCGTATCCCACTTCGAATTGTATGTAAATTGATTGGACATTTTACAGCGACTTCTCTAAGGCTCAGGATTTATTTTATTTTATTATCGACACATGACAAGAGTATATTAATGGAGTATTTATATGCAGCGACTTTGCAGGCATTTTGGCTGGCGAAGATTACTAATCAACATTTCATTTCAAATGAGGTGGCGATGGCGATTCGATTTTACAAGGGATTGTCGATAAAAAGCCAAGTCGACTCGTGTAACTACCACACAAGACTTGTAATGCTAATAGCATTATCTAACAGCTTTAATAATTTTAAACTTTTTAGATTTTTGCATTCACAATGCTATTTTTATATTAAGATGATTAATAAATGAAAAATATTAGAAAAAATCGACTCACCCGTAGCAACTCAGACGGGACTCGAACCCGCACCATTAGGATTCCGGCCCAATGCACTACCAAAGGGGCTGCTTTCGAATGTCGAAGTTGATTCTCTTCACATTGGTGAGATGGCGCTGGTCTACAGGCTACAGCGTAAACGTAAAATAACATTTCGATGAAAAAGTATTAGAAAATTCGCCAACTCATTAAGCGGCTCGGTAGCACAATTGGTAGTGCATTGTGTTGGTTATTGTTGTAAGTTTTTTATTTTATAATTAATTTGTCGCACTTGTAACGGCTATCTATATATCCATCCCTTCTTCCTTACCTATACATGCACATATAGATGGGTGCGCGCTTGCTATGTAATGTCAACGCGAATTAAAAAACTTCACTCTCTCTCTGTGTGTTCGATCAACGAGCCACCGCGTGCAACCTTCCCTACAATTTTGGACAATTTTGATATATCCATCTCAAGTACTTTCAGCATAGTAGTGATTTATGTGTTGTGTCTGCAATATCTACGAACTGATTGGTGTATTAATGAAGCTGTAGCTACGTCGAATGGACACTTGGAAAAAGGCTGCTGCCACGTGGTGTGAAGTGCTGTTTTAAATTGTATCCAGGACTGCAGCTATTCTACGAGCACGTGAGTGCATCTATTTTTTCCTTAATTTTCAGCTGTATCTTTTCCCCTTCAAAATACCTAAAACAGCTGGATTCCTTCTCAATAGTTGTATAACAAGTGTCTTGCCGTATGATAATTTTATACGTGGACTATTAGCTGACTTTAATACCCTTATCGTCTTTTCAAATTTTTCAAAAACATACAGTCCACTGATTTCTTTACTAGCGCCAAAGCTTTTTATTAAAATTGACAAAAAAGCTAGTACTTTAACCGCACCACATTGGGCCGGAATCCTAAGGGTGCGGGTTCGAGTCCCGTCTGAGTTGCTACGGGTGAGTCGATTTTTTCTAATATTTTTCATTTATTAATCAGCTTTAATAATGTTATACAGTAGATATACATTTTTCTCAATATTTTTTTCTGTCTTCCCGAAAAACAAGCTGATCTTGAGAAAATTGTTTTCGTAAACTTTGAGGTGGAGTAGGTCCAATAGCACCGTATGTCTGCTAGATATTACAAACCGAGCCCTTGCTCCTCCATATTGAAGACTTCACAAAATAATGTCTTATTGCTTACGTAATAAGCCAATCGCTCAAAAAGTTCTCAAAAAACGACGCATACCTAGTTGAGTTGCATTGACCGTAAACAAAATTTACTAACAAAGTAAAAGTCTAACGCAGAGTTTTATATAAAAAAAGTCATAATTAAAAAAAATTAAGTCATAAAGTCATACCAAAGGTGGAGGTGGCGCCCTCAGAGGTTTTTATTCAGGTAATAAGTTGTACCTAGAAAAAAAAAATTACTAAAAATTTACGTGAAATTTTTAGGACCCATAAGTCTAGTATTTTTAGAAGGCATTTAAATTACATTCCTTCGTAGTCATTCGTAGAATTGGATAGCAAATGAGACAAGAACGGCAATTTTTTTGCAGATTTGGTATCTACTTACTTACTTCTAATGGTTTAGTTTTAATAGACTGGGTCTTTTCCACGTAAAGTTTTATTAAAATTATATACTTACCTACGAGAAAAATTTCACCGCGGCGGCACCACTTTAGGTTTGGGTACAAAAATTTTAGTTGCAGAACCTAAAAGTTGTCATTGAACGTCGGTGGGGTATTAACCTTAATGTTCTATAGATCAAATATGTTGCAGTTTTTTTTACATTAGGGGTTAATTATATTCGTGACTAGAGCGCCCGACGTGCCTTAGTTACCTCATTCATGCTATCGAAGTCACGCGACGAGGGCAATTGACTATTATAGTGATCGTCATTCTACCCTATGACTAACAGAATAAGGTTTATATATTAGTCACAATTCTAAATAATTTATTACCATTAACTTTACTTTTCTCAATAAGTTTATATAAAATAAGTCCATCAACAGGAGAGCGACGGATCAGTTTATTCATTTTCCTCAAAAGCGGACCGCTACATTATGATATTGGATTTCCCATGCGTCCCGTTTTATGGTTATTGAAAAGCCCCTTTTCCCTACGGTAAACAGGTTTTTTCGGGACCTGTTATCAAAGGACAAGGGACTATGTGTCCAGTCCAATGCCATTCAGTGTAAAATATTAATGTTTGAACTATACTCACACGATGTCTTTTGATCTAAACTTATGTAATAAAAAACATATGTAAATAGTACTGTGATGCCTCATTATTGTATATAACATATAAACTCTGAATACCTATAGATTAAATGTTTTAAATTCAGATATTTCTTAGCAATTTCCCTAAGCCTTTTCAAGGAAACTCTTTAACTCTAAAGTTTAAAGTTCGACTGAAAAGTAAAGCTCGGTCCTCGCTTACGAAATACCGATGCCATCTTATTTGTTATAATGTAATGTAATGTAACCATACTTCCTAATATGTTATTTAATGGTGCTGAACTAGATTATTGTGGTTACAATTTATCAAATTCAGTCTCAAAGTTACTGTGAGCGCTTCATGTAGGTACATTTTATATCTCTCAGTCAAGTCATACCAAGCTCTTTGATTGATGTAACCTCATTTGGGATCAAAGCAGCTTTTGCTGGGTCCAGAATTTGCCTCGGCGGCGGGCGGTTTTGTTACGGTTGACCGAAATTGAGTCCACTTGATTAATAAATAACTGATTTTGTTGCCCTAATGAAGGATGATTATAATAGGTATGCTAAGGATATTCAATTTATAGCAAACAGTGCTAAGAGTATTCTTTAACTACAACAATGAACTTGTTTAAAAATTGTGTAGGTACTTAGCTAATAAGATAATTTAAGATATTGGTGATATGACTTAAGCTGCTTACAATGACATAATATGCGGTTCATAAAAATAAGGATATAAAATAATGTAATCAAAGAAGATACAAAAAGTGTTGTTCTCTGTATTCAAGTAGGTCCTATAACAGTGAACGATCTACCTACTCTATAATTATGCCACGAATATATAATGTACCTACATAAATTACTGTCGAAAACTGAATTTTACCTCATTTACCTCGAGGATTCTCCGGATTCCTTTGGCCAAGTGAAAGGAGTACCTAATTACAGGTAAAGTAAAGGAGTTCCAAAAAATATAACAAACGTTTTTGTACAAGAAAAGTGTCCCCAAGAGTATTTGAAAAGGCAAAATAAAATTGCCCGAATTTTTCGTTACGATGAGAAAAAAGATGGTAGCAATTTTGTATAACTTCTTTAAATTCTTTTTAAGATAATAAATATTTGAAGTAAAATAATAATCGAATTGAAATATCAATAGGTGTTCATTTGCAAAATAAAAAAAATTATGTAAGGAATTTCTATTCAACCTTATGAATTCGAGACACAATAAAAACAACCGTAATATGTTTCAATAACTACACGTAAACATAATTTTATAACTTTAACTTAGGTAGGTATATAGGGACATACCAATCCTGCCTCGCTGGCCCGCAAGGTTTTACGGCCCGGCCCATTTCCGAAGGCATATTGCCAATTTTATTACAAATACCTACGAAAATACATGAAGGAACGATATTCAATTTCCATATCGTTGTTACAAAAACTGGTCGCATTGCAGATAATCTACATTTCAGCGGTTCTAAGGTAATTTATCATCTGGCTTTGAAACACTTTTGGCAATGATAACAGTCTTCATTATATTCCATACTTAGTCCAAGATATATTAACTAATGTAGTACTTGCTTTTTCCACACTCTCGATACGCGAATTTCAAAGCAAAAAGCTGGAAACAAAAAATCGCCACCTGGCAACACTAAATGTCGAATGTCAATTGTTTTTTCGCGCTCGCACGCGATTGTGCCCTTCGGGATTTTATTTAGGAATTTCATTGTTATTTTGTGTAATATTGTGTTAAAATGTGATTATCATGCCCAAACGAAAGTCGGAAGATGATTCGACAGAAAAAACTATTCAAAGATTTGGGAAAAAACACCAAAAGTATAAACGATAAGATTCAGTAGGTATAGCCGGAAGATTGTAAGTATTTTGAGTTCTCATCTTCTTTACCATCTAGGAAGCTTGTATTATGTTGATAAACTGATTTCTGTTAAAACATTAATACCTGCAAAGTAATAACATAAAACATAGAAACTAGCAAAGTAATTGTACGCATTATCGCGTTGCGACTATGCGAGGCCCGATGGGTGGATGATAGCTGGATTTGTTTATAAACATCCTTGTGCTACAGCGATGTTTTCTTCTCGTTGGGAAGGAAGGAATAAACCGATATCGAGTAGGCATCAAATATTCTTTACTATTACCTATAAGTACATATACAATCCCGTTAGGATAATAACAAACTTCTCGTTGAGAAGGTTTGAACCGATGCCAAGTAGGTATCAAATATTCTTAACTATTGTACATATGCAATCCCGTTGGGATAATGGCATACTTCTCGTTGAGAAGGTTTAAACCGATACCGAGTAGGTATCAAATATTCCTTATTATTGTACATATGCAATCCCGTTGGGATAATAACATACTTCTCGTTGAGAAGGTATGCACCGGCCAAGCCAATACCTACTTGGCATCGGCCAAGTAGGTATCAAATATTATTAACTATTGTACATATGCAATCCCGTTGGGATAAAACAATACTTCTCCTTGAGAAGGTATAAACCGATAGCTAGTAGGTATCAAATTTTCTTTACTATTGTACATACATTATCCCGTTGGGATAAAAGCACACTAGGTTATAGTAAGGTCAAGTAAGAATTTTGTTCTGAAATTCAACAATTATGTTATTCATTGTTCTTGAAGCTCTAAAAGTGTGGGGAAATCGTTGCATAGACCTCCAGACGTAATGGTTATTAACCAAATATTGTTTCTTTTATCATAATTGTGACTATTTACTTTTAGTCCAAGTTGAATGAGAGCATGGAGAACATGGAGAACATTCCCATAAACAGTGATCAACACAAACAGTATACCTACTTATTAAGATTTCAAAACATCTTGACAGAAAAACAAAGAATGGGAAAAGATTTTGTAGAACTTAATTTTCCTGAAAATTGGAAAATTAACAAGCTTAACATAGATTTTACAGGTTCATTGACACAAGGATACAGAATATGCTATTGCCACTATAATAATATGTCAAACAGTAGAAATAATGACTAAATCAAACTTTGATACACTATGACTATTGTCAAGAATTCAAGCAATGCTATAAGACTGCTCTGTTGTTTAAATTATAATATACCAATATTACAAAGTAGCTTTTCAGCCCATTGTTGGACAAGAATTTAGATTTTAACCTCAAAGTTAACAACTGGAGGTGGATACCAACATCAAGCCGATCTTGCTACCCGTAGAGGTAACATTTGCAAGGCAGACTGCAATATTTTTAATTATGTTGGGAAAATTTAACACAGGATCCTGTCATATTGCAGGATAAGAAAGGTTTATCATATCCTTCTTACAGATACACCTAAACAAAACTATTCACCATGCAATAATAATTTTAATTTAACTAAGAAGTTAATTCTTTTTTAAAGAAATTTTTAACTTAGGTCCAATATCGTTGTGCAGTCTGTAGTCAATTCTTTCAAGTATTTTTACTGTGCTTAAAAGTTATGGACTCACAAGTTCATACTTAACTTAAGAGCCTTTATTAAGTTTATAGAGGCTTCTCATTTTAAATTAGGAGATGTTAGGAATGTGTGCAAATTACTAACAAGCGGAGACTATATGACTACTATAGATATGAAAAATGCCTACTTCTTAGTGCCAGTTCAAATAAATCACAGACACTTTTAATTTAAAATTTCATCTTTCATTTCATTATTATTTCAGTTGAATTGCCTGCCATTTGGTCTAACATCAATTCCATTTGTTTTTACTTAGTTACCTAAACCTGTAGTAGAACATCTAAGAAATAAGAGTATAATCATAACATAACATACACATTGTACTTTTACATTTTTAAATGACACTGGGATTGTCATATGAGGAATGTCTCAAAAACCTTTTTAATATACTATATCTATGCTCAAAAATAATAACATAATGTCATAATTATTGTATTTGACACATTAGGTTTCATTATTAATAGAGAAAGGAGTTTCCTGAATGCTTCCAGCCAGAGTGAAAGATTATTTAATCTTATTTCTCAGGTTTTGATAAGCTGTACAATTAGAGAATTTGTTAAACTATTAGGAAATTTAGTTTTGGTTTGTATGGCGGTTGCATATTATGGTTTTGTATAAGTACCTACACAAAGACCTTAGAAAGAGAATTATCATTATTATTATTTTCAGCCCTTGAAGCCTCCGGAGGCAACTATGATAGTTATGCAATAAACACGTTAAATGGGATTCACTATGGTGAACAAGAAATATTACTACTGCTATTAGTAAGATAAAGCAATATAGTTTTAAATCTTTTGGGAGTCAGGCACTGGTTGGGGCGCGTTTTGCAACGGCCAGAGTGCTAGAGGACATTGGTCTGATAAAGAACTAGACTTTCATATCAATTATTGTGAATTATTAACTACATTTTTTGCATCAACTAGTAGGCAACACCACTGCAATTTTATATGTCAACAGACTATGGCGAGTTCAGTATCAGTATCCATGGTTTGGCAATACAGATCTGGCAGTGGTGCGTGTGACTAGAAAATATGGATTTTTGTTTCATACACAAAATCAATAAACTATACTAATGCTAATTATGAGTCCCGAGTAATTAAGTGTAACTATCAGTTGAAGCCTTCAATGTTATAATTATGAAATTGGGAAAGTCTGACATTTATAACTCTTTGCATCGGTTGTTAACATCAAATGTGTAAGTGCATGTATATGTATATCCTGGCACAGGAATCCATCTGTGTGGAATATTGATACATTCACTGTTAATTGGTTGAAAGTTTTTCTTTCATACATTACCTTTACTTATTTTTAAAGGTTGTTTTAAAAATTTAAACAGACAGAGCAACAGCCACCCTTTAATGATGTCTTTATGGTAGTGTTAGTGTCAGATGTAGCTTCTATGGAATTTTTATATTCTATGGGTCAAAATTATCAAAAACTCCTAGAACATTGTGGTCCAAAAATGCATACTTGTGGAGATTTTATCAATCTTAATTAAATTACTTCAAAGTTATTATCCTTATAACGATTCTTTATTTTTGCATATACCTACATCATTTTCTTTTTATTATTATTAATGATCACAAACGTAAAGGTGACGTTAAGCTTTCATTGACAAATACTACTAGTTACTACTAAAATTTTCATTTAGAGGTACGGAAATGTGACCTTGCCATATTTCACATAAAAGTGTTTTGCATAGGTAGTCTTAACTTCATTGAATTATTATGTATGAAAAATAATAAATTTAAGAAATGATTAGTTGAAAAATATTCCCTACGCTGTTCGATTCTATTTCATGGTCTCATTTATACCCTAGAGCTAAGGGTTATAAAAAAAAAAAAAAAAACCTATAGCAGTGTGTAGGACCCTTCTAGAGTTCTATCATATGTTTGTAGCTGTTATGTACCAATGTACCCATTGAATAACTTAAGCTTAGAAAGGCTCACCATTAAGATTGATATACTGTTAGTACTGGCACTGGCCCGAGGCTCCAGACTATAAATTCCATTAATAAAAAATAAAAAAATAATAATAATAATAATAATAATAAAAAAAAAAAACAGCTATTGATGTCAATTTTTTTTTATATAAATATTAGATATATAAAAATATTAGCTCCTTATAGACTTCAACTTTAAGTAATCTTAGCTTATTTCACTGTCAACCCGAAATATGTCCCGTTAAAACGCTTACACAATATTATGGAAATAACTACAGGAATGATAATTCATCCGATAATTTGTTTATTATTTTCAACAGACCTCACCATCTCGTGTAGTCTTACCAGTCCAACAGTAAACGGCTGAAGCAAGTGATATTGGGCGGTGGTGCCATGCTGCAACCTCATGTGTCCATAAGGTCTCTCTGCAGACACTATCATTAGAGCAGTGGGTTGGTCTCCTAGGTCGTCTAACTTTTTAGCACATCAAAACAGACTACTACTCTACAAAGAGCCGTATTGAATAATTTCGTTTGCTTTCATATATATATATATATATATATATATATATACAGTTGTTATAAGTCATAACTAAGTAAATAGTTTTGATTAATGAATGTTGAGACAATACATAAGATTATTTCTAATATTAAAGTGTTATGTTCTTTGAACATCTTAACTAAATGTTGTTTGCTAGAGCGGTAGTAAATAATCTAATTTAATTTAAATACATATTTAAGACAGAAATTGTCATACATAGGTATCTGTTTTGATTATGAATCTTGAAACGATAAATCATTTGTAATTTTAAAGTGTTATGTTCTTATCTGAACATCTTAACCAGGTGTTGTTTGCTAAAAAGCGCTATTAAATAATTTAATTTGATTTAATTTAAAGTTTAAGACAGAAAGTGGTCATAATCTGTTTTGATTATGAATATTGAATAAATCAATTGTAATTTGAAAATATTATGTTCTTCTCTGAACATCTACATTAGTTAATATATCTTGGACTAAGTATGGAATATAATGATAGGATTAAACGAACTTACCTGAAGTGAAGTTCAATCCTGATTATATGAAATACTTAGTCCAAGATAGAACATCCCGCCCTCCCTTAATTTAATTTTTCTTACGTAATTAAATTATTTTCCCTGGCTGGGTTGCTATGCTAGGGGCTCTGAAATATTGACATTCGACATTTAGTGTTGCCAGGTGGCGATTTTTTGTTTCCAGCTTTTTGCTTTGAAATTCGCGTATCGAGAGTGTGGAAAAAGCAAGTACTACATTAGTTAATATATCTTGGACTAAGTATTTCATATAATCAGGATTGAACTTCACTTCAGGTAAGTTCGTTTAATCCTATCATTATATTTTTTACCTACCAATGGATTTCAATTGTTATTTTTTACATTATCACAAATTACATTCTTTAGAGTAGATTTTCTTTACAAACGAAACTGTCATTTCTGCCAATTGTTAATTTGAAAATCGTAATGTGGATAAAAGCGAAGACTATAATGATAAAAGAGCGATTCACCAGAAGAATTACTCGAGGCATCGAAATTACTTTTTTCACTGAAATGTCTTCCGCTGTAGTAAATAGAAGTGATCTATTTTCGAAGGGTCGCCGCTAAGTTAATCGGAGGGTGGAGCGCTGTTCCGGCGGTATAGATATACTATTTTTATTTATTTATAATAATAGCTCCTGACATTTATTACATGTACGAATCTTATCTAGGTTTATAACAATCTATGCTATACCATATTGTTGGAAAGAGTAACACCGAATATATTTTTTCCAAACGCTATTTATAAGATGTTTTATTTTTATTTTTATCTACATAAACTTTATTTTTAAGGTAAGTATAGCATAATTATAATTATGTATGCTTTGGAGATATTATAGCAAATTAGCTAAATCTTTAACACGGTATACGATTTTGTAATTTTAATAAATTGTAATAAATTAATAATATATAGTCGACAAAATATCTATATTTACTTATGTATGTATTTACTTATGTAGATATTTATACAACAGCACAGCAATCATTAGTAAATGAGTTATTTTATTAAGTAGGTAATTAACTACTTAACCTTAAATATGCTCATTAATCCGCAAAAAGCTTTATAGACCATTTGCGTTTCAAAGTAATCATAATTTCGTAACCAAATTGTTCCTAAGGGATGTGTAAAGAAATCTCTAATGGTTTAAGTTGCTTGAAGTTTAAGAAGACGCCGAGTTCATTGCCTTGTGAAAATTATATTTTCGAGGATTATTTATTATAAGAAAATTATACTAGCATAATTATTGGACAAGTGGATAGTCACCATAGATAATCATTTTCATTAATTCTCACAACCGGGAACCGAAATATTGAATTATGCTACAACTTTACTTCGTGATGCACTTTAAAAGGGAAATTATTGGAAACATTATAGATTTTAACTGATTACTTACTAATCAGTTACCATTTAATGTCTATGCTAAAAGAAAAAATAAAAATAAAGATAAAAATAACAAGGAAAGACATTATGGATTTTAAGTTTGCATTTAACTTTAAAAAAAATTAAAACAGTTAAAACAAATGAAAAGAAATGCATGCACATCACTATATACACAATTATAATATACTTTGTATTGAATACAAATATACCTACCTAATACTTAAGGCCCTTATAGCGGTCAACTAGCGTCGCCAATACATTTATAGATAGTAACCCTTGGTGTTTTAGTATATATTTTATTTCTTTTATTATAATTTAAATGTAAACCGTATTGAATTTTAATTTCATATTTATGCCGCCTTCTCCGGAATTGGTGACCACTGAAAATCAGCGTCATGGTGCTCCTCTAGGGTGCTGTGGCATATGCTGAGTGGGAGCCTTTTTAGCACGTATATTAAGATAGTTTTAAAATGGCATGTGATAATTTGTGTGTGCGAAAAAAAATTATTTTCTTTCTTTCTTTCTTTCTTTCATTTATTTTTATTACACGTAAATCAAGTCAATATTAAAAAAAGGAAACAACCATGCCCTCTTAAATTGTCGCTAAATTTTTTTGGATAACTCTTTAACATTTTCCATTCTTCGTAGGTACTAGTTTTAAAATGCAATCGAAATGACGGTGGTCACTTTTGGTTTAAATAGATTTTAAAAGAGACATTTTAGGAGGACATTGTTGTTTCCTTTTTTTAAGATTGACCTGGTTTACGTATAATAAAAATAAATGAAGTGGCGGCGCTAATTGATAGCAATAGCCTCAGACCAAATAAATTTTATTTGGTCTGAGGCAATAGCCCCCTCAATGGGTTTAAGTACCTAGTTATGGTTATATATAGCTAACTACAGTTTATTTTTGTAAGGGCCACACATATTTTTTGCAATTTAGAAGTCAGTATGCTGCTACGATGCTACGGTTAGCTACGGATAGCTACGAACTAAGAGAATGTTACGTAACAGTTGCCATTCGCACATTCAATTCACTGTACGTTTATTATTCCCAGGTATTTCTCTATAATGAAATATATTTAAAAACTTCATACAACTTACCTTGTTCATTCCATTCCCCATTTTGAGATGTTATAAAATCTGCTTTAACAGGATATTATTGTCGCTTCAAAGAATTAAACAACAATTCACAACGTTTAATAAACATGTTTATTTAAAAAATAGCATCGTTGGTTCACATAAAACTGTCAAATTGTCAACAGGGGCGTCACTATGACTACATTGTTGACGCCGGTGCGCCACGTTTTTATCGATAACTGATAACTTTAAAAAGTTGCGGTGTTTAATAGCAGTAATCTGTGGTAAAGTGTTATAGACCGGGCGGCCATCGCACGGTTACCTACCCCATCGAGTTACTGGATATTACCACCTTCCACGAAAAGTAGACCTTAAATAGGTAAGAAAAATGTTGGTCTGCCGGGGCTCAACCTGGAGGAACCTTGGTGGTGCAAAGCTGTGCTACCTACTTTTGACCATCATTTTACCTCATGTGGTTACTGAACAAAACCTTTTCGTTGCTTTTAGTCTTTATTAGTAGAGTTTAAATAATTATGTCTGCCGAGCGAATTCTTGGAGGGTTCCGCAGTCCAACCATTTTTAGGGGCCGCATGGGGGTGCTAATTCACCTCATCGAGTTACTGCATGAAACCAAGTTCTCCTAGTAGCTAAAATGATCCTCTTAAAATACTAATTGGTCTGCCAGTTCGCAACCTGGCAGTTCTTGCAGTCCAACCAAATAACTACATAGTATAAAACAAAATCGCTTCCCGCTGTCTGTCCCTATGTATGCTTAGATCTTTAAAACTACGCAACGGATTTTTATGCGGTTTTATTTGGTAGATAGAGTGATTCAAGTGTAAGATTTACATGTATAATACTTGCATAATATAGTAGAGAAACACTGATAATTTTAAAGGTTTCTAATGTGTTTTGTAAATAAACACTTTTTTTGCGCTTCCATTGCAAACGCTGGCTGAATCCTACGAGATAGATCAAAAATATGTACTACAGTATTGTCCATCTTAAAAAGGTCCACAATAAAGCCCCAAATGGTATATGTCTATCTCTTAGGGATAACCCACAATAACCATTTTTATCCTTTCTTTTCATAAAAAATAATGGCTTATTTACTAAGTGATTTTAAGCAATACAACATTAACCCTTATCCAAATTATGTATCTTAAAAAATTAAATTAATTTAATATTTTAAAATGTTTGTCATAGGTAAATTTATTATTGATTTTTATATTTTCTGATTAAAAAATATAAACCTATGGTTTTTTTCTTACCATTTTGTATGTGGTATGTTGTGTCCCGCGTAATATACCCAAGTCCCGGATGTCAAGCCTAGTCACGTCCAATGCCAGAAAAGGGCAGGTTGTGCCGCACCTAATGATGTACAAGACTCGAGTCCTCCGAGTCCTTTTGTCCAGAGCTCGGAGTCGTTTTACAGGGCTCGCCTCGTTTGTATGAAGCTCGACGACTCGGGAGTCTTTTTCAGAGCTCAAGTCTTTTATAGAGCTCGGCCGACTTCGAGCTATTTTCACGGCTCGAGCCTTTTTGAGAGCTCGGTCTATCTCGAGGCTTTTTCACGACTTGAGTCTTTTTCGGCGCACTAGTTAAGATGGGCTGCTGATAAATGAGGATAAGTAAAGCTGAAGCACAATAGATTAAGCATCTACGGTGCTCTTTATACTTGGACAACCACATTCGTCCAAGTCTTTATAACATAAGACATTCATCTTTTTGAGTTCTAATTTTAAAGACTAGGGTCAGATTTTCAGTGCTCTGTGAGCTCGATAGGCTCGGCTTTAATATCTCCGTAAATAATAATATTTACAATATTATTATTTACGGAGATATTAAAGTCATAAACATAGTCACTAAGCTTTTTATGAGGCTCGCGTTCATTTATAGACTCGAGCTTTTTTGAAGGCTCAAGCTCTTTTAATAGTTTCAAGCTCTTTTGAAGGCTTGAAACTCTTTTGAATCCTCGAGGTGTGGCTCAGAGAGCTCGTTTTTCGGCTAGGCTCGAGCTTACGAGCCTACTGAGCTCACCGAGTCCTGCCAATCCGAGTCGAGTCTTCAAAAGTAGAACTCGACGACTCGAGTTTTGTACATCACTAGCCGCACCCAGTGAAGGCGTGGAGAAACAACTCGAATCCTGGGGAAACTTCCAAATCTCCACGATTGAATGAGGTTGAGGAATATTGTTAGGAGCCTGAGTCACCTCTAACACTTTTCTGGAAGTAAACATTCTTCACAGCCGAACCCAAACCATTGAGAAGGACAAGGAGGTCCACATCATGTCCAATGATGAGCACTGATTGAAAATAGGTGCTCTTACCAAGTGCTACCTTGACGATGTGACAAACGAAAAAGCTTTTATACGAATTTTATATTTCTGTTTGCAAACCAAAAAGTGCAAAAGTTGACGAAATAGGAAGTTTCCTATTTTTGAAATTTTAAGATTTGTGACTAAACTATATAGCCTACAGACGTCATTTTTTGCTTAAATTAAAGTTATATCAGGGTCGAAACTTGAGCAAATCTTAAAATTTCACTTTTTTTGAAAAATTTGTAAAACCTTGGATATCTGTATCTTGGTAAGTATTTAACCTACAGAATAAGTCCAACTATTTGAGATAACTCAAATTGTAGCAATTTTTGTATTCTTTAAAAACGCGTAGTTTATTTTTAACACATAAGTAGTTAAGGGCTTACAATATTGATATTGATATACAGGGTGACATGGAAATTCGACCTATTCCTTGAAAGGGGTTATACTAGAGATCATTACCAACAAATTAAGTCCAGTGAACCAGGGGTCAAAACTTGATGGTTACCGAGCTGCAGCAGTTCTTCGATATTTAAGAAATTTTCCGACTCGTTACCAAAAACCATTAATTATGAATAAACTACTTCACTCTAAACATTGAATTGATACTTTTCTGAAAGCTGAAAAATAAGTGATTAATTTAAAAAAAACGTTAGCCCAAAACATACCGAGTGAACACTGATTCTCATTAAGTTTTTTTTATTAATCTGATACTCGTAATTTCTGCGGACATATTGGTCATTTCTGTGTTGACGATTTTTTAGTTTTTGGCTTTTTTGAATTAATTGTTGATTTTTGAGTTTTGTGTTTCTATATTTTTTGTATGAACCTTGTTAAAATTAATACATTGGTATAAAATGTACCTACAAAGTTTTCATTTCTTTGTTTATTTTTCATGCTAGAATAGAATGTCCTATTATCATATTTCCATTATTATTGTTTGTTATATCTAAAAGTACCTATACACTTCAAGGAATGGGAAGCACAAGGGTTTTTGTTGATTTTGTACCTATTTTAAAGGTTTAAAAACAATCAGAGGTGTCTTTGATCAGAGGACGGGTTTACTTTGATCAATGATCAATGTGGGGTGACATTATTTTTTTGATGAAAATTAAAGACTAAAAAAATAGACTTCTTCGTCATAACTAATTAAGATTTAGTTCTACCAATACTCTATTCAATAACCAATTCGTATCATTGTTCAAAATAACCCCAATAATATGAAATATGAATAGCTTTAGCGCAAAATCCTGCGGGCCGGTTTTTATTTTTTATTATTATATTTATATTAAAGGGTTAAGCATAATAAAAAAAACTTTCAAATCCCGTTATAAAATATACGGTGATCCTTTGATCACCCAAAAGTTTTCATTCAGCCTCAAAATCAGTTTAAAGTTGATCAGCTGATTTTTTTTTCTTTGAAACGGATGGTTAACAAATATTGTTTTCACTTTATCCTACAAATATGTATAAACCGATACTTATTCTTATTTGAATTTCAAAAGTGATCAAAGTCCAGTCCCCCATCTTGCAGTACCTACTTATTTTATTTTTTAGTTTAAGTTCATAAGCAATAACAATAATCGTTTGTAAGAAATTAGTACATTGTATTGTGTTGTGTGTGACTTATTTGTTTCTTTTTTGACCCTTTAACATAGTCAATAAGTATGTATACTATAAAATAAAAATACCTACATAAATCAGTACAAAGAAACAAGCAAGCAAGTAAAATTTCGTCTGTAGACTGAAAATTTAACATTTAAATTATAATAAATTTGGTTAGACTGCAAAAACTGCCAGGTTGCGAACTTTAAGGGCATCATTTTAGATACTAGGAGAACTTACAAACTATATTAAACTAGTGACTCACCCTGGCTTCGTACGGGTGCAATGCTGATACTAAGGCTATATTTATCTATATCACATGCATGCACAATGTATTTAAGGTACTTAATTGGAATGGCATAAAATCGCTTCGTAAATAAGCCATTATTTCTCATAAAAAGAAAGGATAAAAATGGTTGTTGTGGGTTATCCCTAAGAGATAGACATATACCATTTGGGGCTTTATTGTGGACCTTTTTAAGATGGACAATACTGTAGTACATATTTTTGATCTATCTCGTAGGATTCAGCCAGCGTTTGCAATGGAAGCGCAAAAAAAAGTGTTTACTTACAAAACACATTAGAAACCTTTAAAATTATCAGTGTTTCTCTACTATATTATGCAAGTATTATACATGTAAATCTTACACTTAAATCACTCTATCTACCAAATAAAACCGCATCAAAATCCGTTGCGTAGTTTTAAAGATCTAAGCATACATAGGGACAGACAGCGGGAAGCGATTTTGTTTTATACTATGTAGTTATTTGGTTGGACTGCAAGAACTGCCAGGTTGCGAACTGGCAGACCAATTAATTTTTAAAGAGGATCATTTTAGCTACTAGGAGAACTTGGTTTCATGCAGTAACTCGATGAGGTGAATTAGCACCCCCATGCGGCCCCTAAAAATGGTTGGACTGCGGAACCCTCCAAGAATTCGCTCGGCAGACATAATTATTTAAACTCTACTAATAAAGACTAAAAGCAACGAAAAGGTTTTGTTCAGTAACCACATGAGGTAAAATGATGGTCAAAAGTAGGTAGCACAGCTTTGCACCACCAAGGTTCCTCCAGGTTGAGCCCCGGCAGACCAACATTTTTCTTACCTATTTAAGGTCTACTTTTCGTGGAAGGTGGTAATATCCAGTAACTCGATGGGGTAGGTAACCGTGCGATGGCCGCCCGGTCTATTACCTTTATAGAGATTTGACGTTTTGTTTTTATTTTTTTATTTTAAAGGATGTTTTGTGTTATCGATCGAGTTTGTTTGCGGGTTTATTCCGGTGGCGAGTCATCGGAGGCGGCCGTCGAGCTCGCCCCGCGGCGCGCGACTGACGCCCGTCCCGACTCCCGTGACGCCCGTCCCGTCCGGTCGTTGTTGCGTCGTCGTCTATAAAACCGGCGAGGGATGATCGATTCAGTATCATTACTATCGATATGCTAAAGGTAGTTTATATCGATAGTAATGATAGTTGGTATAAGTATAAATGTGGAACGGGGAGCACGACTATTGAAGAAAACTTGTTTATTATTGTTGTGTTTGAATTCGGAATATTTTGGAATATAAAATTCAACTTATTTTCATTACGAGTGGCCACACAGATGTTTTTCCGTTTCGGAATTCCGTACATACGGGATTTCGAACGCAGCTTACTTTTTTCCATTACTAAGGGAGCTTGTTCCTACCTATAAAAAAATATTTAGCCAATTTGATTTTTTACGGACATTCCCCATTCATACAAATCTATGGACCTACGACACATATGCGTGATTTTTCCTTACGGAATTTTCATACATTATCAATATTCCGTTCGTTTGGAATTCCGCATCGGGATTCCGTCGTGCGTGTGGCTGGGCAGACATCGCACAGTGGTCCGAATGACTGTTTTAGACGCTTAAAATACCCCAATACTCACTTCAACGAATCCTTGATTGACTTATTAGTACTTACGAATAGGGAATGCAAATCCGTATATATTTCAATATCCGGATTTTTAAAACGGATATTTGGTCAAATCCGGATTATCCGGATATTACGGATTTTTAATAAAAATATTTTCTTTTTTATAAAAATATGTAATTTCTGTCCATATAAGTTCAGTAATGTGATGTCTCTTATATTTATGTAAGAGGATTCAATGAAAAGGACAATATTAATCAAATCCAATATTTTTTGTGTGCAAATCACAGCAGAGAAGTCATTTGTTCTGTTCCGAAGCGAATCGCGCGATAAGACGTCGAAAAAGCGCTAATAAAACTAAAAATCATGCTCTTTATAAAATTATACAAATGAAGAATTATACACTCATCAACACTGTCTAACCCTTATCAAATTAAAGTTTTAATAAAAAATATAATTTCGAATTTATGCAAACAGTATGTACCATCCAGCGGCGCCATTTAACAAGAGATGAAATGTTAAGGGCAGTAGGTATATTCCAAGCTGGGGCTACTCAACACAGTATTCCAGAGGAAATTGGAACAAGACAAAACGTGATATCAAGGTTGTGGTCACGTTATTGTGCCACTGGTAATGTGGCTGAAAAGCATCCAGGCGGGAAGCGCATAACCACTCAAAGACAGGACCGATTTTTGCAAGTGGCCGCAAGAAGTCAAATAAATTCTACAGCCATGCAGTTGGTCCAAAAGCTCCAGTCAGAGCACCAGTTGCTGGTCAGTGACCAAATTGTGAGGAGAAGACTGCACGAGGCTAACCTTTATGCTGGCAGGCCGCTTCGTACTCCAGCACTACGCAGAAGAAATGTGGACGAAGATTATAGTGGGCTCGAGAACATTTGCTCTGGGAAGATAGCCAGTGCAGTGGTCTGTAGTGCTGTTTACCGATGAGTCCGGATTCGGTTTTCATCCTGATTCACAAAGAGTACGTGTATGGCGAGCTCCTGGTTGTGATAACCGTCTGCAAAACCCTCAGGAAGTCCATCCATACCACGGTGGAACAATTATGGTTTGGGCGGGAATTCGTATTGGTGGAAGAACAGACCTCGTTTGGATCAGAAACACTATGACTGCAGGAAAATACCGTAATCAGGTGCTAGCACCAATAATCTATCCCCATCGATTGAATTGAGGAATTTTCCTCCAAACATTGCAACAACATAATATGTTGTTTAGTTTATGTGAATTTTAAAAATACAAAGTATTTTTTGGGACTTAATGTGATAAAGCCCTGAGAGATTGAGAGACGAACCGTATTAGCCACTGGTTCTCTAGGAGGTCAGGAGGAGTGTCACCCGCTCACCATCTGGAAGACTATACGCCACCTCGCCAACGGGAAGAAGAGACCCTACGCGCGCCAGTGAAAACAGCCAAGAAGTTCGCATAAAAGATGATGGCCATTTACATTCTCCAGCCGACAAGAAGCAAGCGCGCCACACGCACTAATGGAAGCGATACGAAGATTATATGCACGCTCCGTACGATCACCAAGAAGCGAAGCGAAGCCGAAGTAAAGTGGAAGGTGGTCTAGGGGCCCCTACCGCGCAAGATTCATCAGCATCGCACACATTGGTTCTTCTTTTTGGCACAAATTAAAACTTATCACAGAAAAGTAGCAATGTGTCATACCTATCTGTCAAATGAAGCAGATAGCGATGCCAATGACACTTGCGCGGTAGACCCACTGGTCGAGCTAGAGACGCTGCAAGTACACTCCGAAATTGACGATGAAGAAGGAGAGTTGTATCGGCAGGAACACCAGGAGAGCTGGTTCAACCAAACCAACTTTTTGGCTCTTAGAGCCAATTTCACCATTGATTTTAAACGCGCTTTGTCAAAAAACAAGTTTAAGGCTGTCACTGTCATAACAACAAAGTAAAATTTGTTACAAATATTTACAATTATGTTATAAACAATGCCTTGTTAAATCTTGATTAAAAATTTTAATGACCTGGTGAAATTGATTTTTGGAATAAACGGGGAACGGGGTATCAAACTCGACACTTAAACTACATTACGTAAAACGTGATCTTGATCGCGTTTAAAATCAATGGTGAATTTGGCTCTTAATGTGACAAACCTGAGACACGGCACTAGCAAGACGCATGAGTGGCGTCATCTAGAAAATAGCATCTACCGTCTAGCTAGTGCGAGAAACGAAGTGTTCTAGTTAAAGCAACTGAGTGAATAGCAATTGGGCGTATAACATCTAAAGTATTCCACTTAAAGCAACTATCAATATTTTTGTAAGTCATTTTGTTAAATATTGAAAGTTGTTCTAAGTGGAATACTTCAGTTGCTATTAGCCCAGTTGCTATTCGCTCGATTGCTCTACTCGTAAGTGGAATACTTCCGAGAAACTTGCTTGTTTAAATTTTTTTTGTGACAATTTCTAATTATTCGAAAAATCCGAATTTTATTTTCAAATCCGGATTTGGAAGTCTAATAAAAATATGCGGATATCCGGATTTTTCGGATTACGGATTATCCGGATTGCATTCCCTACTTACGAAGGACTAATCAGGGAATACGAAAATGAATTTCCTAATCACCTATCCCCATATTACAATGAGTAAACACCCATCGAAGTCAGTGTATAAGATAGACAGGTGTTAAATTAAATAATTACATTTATTTAAAGCACGTTCCTGAATTATAATTATTTTCTTATTACTGAAGTGTGTGAATATTATGAAAAAATAGGAGACAATTTCCAAGGTATTGACTATTTTATGCTATATTACATACGTGATAATCTTTGTTAATTAAGTCATAAAAAATATTGGAATTGCCTTATTTTTAGTAGCAGTTTTTTTTAAAGTACGAGACCTTGATTAGACAATCTAAACATGAGTATCCCATTATTAGGTTACAATTTCTACCTTATTTAAAAGGTATATATAGCTGTCTAACAAATACTACGTAGATGTACAAAATCAAGATTAAGCTCTTTATTTTCATGTTTCCCACATTCCCAATTTGACATGGTTACAGTGCGATTAAATTGACAATAGACAGTGATCCACTGCAACTTCACTCGAGAAAGTATGGCAGAGTAAATTTTACAGATTAAAATAAATCTTTTTGTACCTCAAGCGCTCTGAAGTTGGCCACTTCAGTTGAACATTGTTAAACCAGTCACACTGTACATCGATAGTCGATAAATTGCGATGTGGGACATCCTCATGTTTAGCCGGTTGAGCCCGCTGCAGAGGGTGAGGCGGACACTTGCGTTGAGATCCGCTATTTAAATGAACCGTGGGCCTAAAAATGAAGCACCCACAAATCCACAATGAGCCGTCTCGGTGGAATACCTTGCGAAGATGTTCAGGTTTTAAGGCCATTATTAGCAGAGCTTCGCCTCGTAGATTGTTTGTAGAGTATGTGCATAAGATTCGTAAATTTGTCCTTATTACACACAACGGCAAAAAATTTTATCGTGCGCGAAGCGCGAGCAAAGTGTCTCCGTTTCAGCTTGGACAAAAATGATTTCTTATGTCCGGCTGTTGTTAACTACAGGTCACATTAATTCTCAACCAATATTTTTTTGTCGATTTAGTTTCTTAGATTATTTATTTATTTATTTTATTACTTAGCAAGCAATGCTATTTTGTTATAATTAATATACCTATTAGACAATGGAGGTGATAAGCTTCTCATAGATTTATAGATTGGCCGCATAGAATATTCCAAAAGTTTGCCCAACGAAGGCAAAGTACTTACCTTAATATTGAAGGTAGGATCATTTTTATTTTAAAAATAATTGGAACTGCATTCTAATATTTTTGTGAAATCACCTGGCTTATCCGGGAATCAAACCCGCCAAATATGAAAAAAAACCTATTTTTTTTATTTTTACGATACCTACCGATCGAAAGGGTTTACTCGACTAATTACTAATTTAGGATTAGGATTTTTTTTTCTTTTAAGATGCTGTATTTGCATCGTAAACAAAAGGAAGTCAATTAATTATTACGTATTGTATCGTATCGTATGCTATTTTTATTTTATTTTTGAATGCAGTTTCAATTATTTTTAAAAACCAATATGAAGGACTTAGAATAATTACACCTAGAAACCGTGTCTTTGTATGCAAAGTGAGACAACTATACTGAGCCAAAATGGCTCAGTTCTCAGATTTATTGTATATCCTTCATACGTTACCTAATCGTAACTAAAATCCAATAATATAATAATTAATCTCTTTAAGGTAGGGAAATTGAAACTGTTTATTAGGTATGTATGATTAAGTATTTAATAATGGACAATACAAATCTGAAAACGGCGCCATTTTGGCTGTTTTTGTTGCCTCACTTTTGAATGCGCGCTTTGTAGGGAATTATTCTAAGTCATGAAGGACTATTGTTTTGTGAACAATGTGACTATAACAGGGCCCCAAAACTTTACCACACTGGGGAAAAGTAAAGATATTGAAAATAGGAAATTTTTCTGAAAAAAAAAGAAAGTTGCATTAGCAAGATACCTACTTATGTCAGGTAATAATTAAGTATGAAATAACACCAATTACCACTCACTTACCAATAGCTATGGGCACTATGGCTTTTTATCGAGCGATACATTTGTAATCTTGGTAAGGCCTCGTAAGCCAGCAAACATAAAGGTAAGTTCGACTATGGGATAGGAGTTTCCTCAATCTTATTTTATTACGAATTAATTATTAACACAGCATAAATAAAATAAACATTAAAATTTGGTTTATTCGTTTTAATTTTTACTATACTTACCTATTCTTAAATATAAGTAGGTAATTTATAAATCTGTAAGTACCTACCTACGAGATAAAATTACAATAGTACTTAATGATTTTTACTTTCATTAACCATTAGCATGTACAACCAACAATAATTTTAATTAATAAATTGCCCGTATAATAAGATTACTACAAAATACAGAGATCTCTATTTGGTAGATAGTAATATTGACATGGCGCTTCGGAATGTGATTTTTGTACTGTAAACCGGTACTTATATCTATTCTGTGCTGTAAACACGTCTTTTAAAATTAAATTGTTATTTAAAAATATGTTTTCTTATAAAATCAAATTGTCACTAATAAAATATTAATTAAGTTCAATAAAATATTTTATGTTCATGTCTATGTCTAAAATATGAAAGTAATACAAGCTTGAAGGTTTGTGATCTCATTTACAATACTTTTATTAAATAAGTAGGTACCTAGGTAGGTAGATAGGTATATACCTAAGTCATTCAATAAATAACATCGGTACTCACACTAGCGGATCCAGGGGGGGGGGGTGGCTAAGAGGCTCAAGCCCCCCCCCCCCCCCCCCCCCAAATCATTTTGGTCCAACCAACAAATCTGTTGATTACCTTGGTAAAGCCTGCCCTCACCTACGTTAAGCCCCTCCCAAAACAAAATCCTGGATCCGCCACACTCATTTATATTCTTCTTTTTGTTCGTTTGTACTTTTAGTAGATTACATTGGATTTTTGATAGTTCTTAATTTATTGTAATAAAAGTTAGCATCCGACAAGTAAATGAATTATTATCTATATCTGAGCTTAGAATAATAACACCTAGAACGATAGTGCACTGTCAAAAGTGAGGCAACTAAAACTGCCAAAAGGGCCATTTTGGCTGTTTCAGATTTTTATTTTCCATTCTTACCTAATCAGACCGATTAAATACAAAACAGTTTCTATTTTCCTACATTTATTACATTAGTTACTACTCGTATATTAATAGATTTTAGTTACGATTAGGTAACGTAATATGAAGGATATAAATCTGAAAACTAAGCCATTCTGGCTTAGTACTAGTTGCCTCACTTTGCATACAAGGACACGGCTTCTAGTGTAATTATTCTAAGTATCTAAGGTTGTTGTCATGTCACTGAGAGTGCTACGCAGATTTTTGCTTGTTCCGTGGCCGAGCTACCAACGCTAGCCCCGCCACGATCAACATGGCCCCTAGCCACCACCGCACTGATGCGACCTCTTCGAAGAATACCACTCCAATCAGACCCTGAAAAATATATTGCTAATTAATCCTACTTCTTACATACCTAACACTTATGTGAAAGCTTAACAAATATTGTTAATCAATCACGCAAAAACGGCTAAACGGATTTGAATGACCTTTGGCCTTGGACGAAGTTGATTCGTCCAAGCCTTTGGCACACAGATAGAGGTTATTAGGTAGGTACCCAAATGGTTCCCAAAGGTTCCCTACGGATTTTTCAAATATCCAAGCAGACGAAATCGTGATGGCAACCAATGATAAAGTTGTGTTCTATAGGGATTAACTAGACTAATGAGCTACAATTCGTTTTTGAATGATCCTTTTAAGTATAATGAATCCCAGTTTCCAAGATAGGATGACACTTCAATCAAAGAGATCACGTGATCAGTTTAGTATGGGATGACCAACATGTTTTGGCGTATTTCGATTCGACGTATGTTTCAATACACATCCTTAAAATTTGGAGAGTGGTTACAAATGCACCTTGTATTACATCCCTGCAAAGTTTAATCGACTGAGGATCCATACAAAAGATTGCTTCATTTCCTACACTAGAAGCCCAACTTCTTTTGTTTGCAAACCTTTAGTTTCGCTCTCTCCTTAGGGGTCAAAATAAAAATTGCAACTTTACATTGCGTGTACTTATAATCTGTGATCGCGTTTTGCATTTTATTTTGGGTTTTTATTTGAAAGGTTTGACTAGTCTTTAAAATTTAAAGACTAGTCAAACCTTTCAAGTAAAAACGTCAGTTTCAATGGACTGAACACATCCTTAAAATTTGGAGAGTGGTTTCAAATGCACCCTGTATAGTATGAACCAAAACCTATGTACAAATATCTAAAAACAAAAAAACGATTTGGATAATTTAAAAAATAGGTTTAATTTAAGATACTTTATCATACTGTTAAGTTTCGTCAACTGAGGATTTACTGTGGGGGTTCACTACCTTCCTTTCCTACACTATTCATGCGTAATGCGTGAAATACTGCAAAATTTTCAGACTTACTTCAATTTTTGCAGTTTTATTCCATTAATCTATGTTTTTTTAAATATAAATAGTAACTATTATTTTGAAATCCCATCGAGAAAATTTGAGCCAAGGTACCCTCAACTTCGTAACCACGCCACGTTTAAAAAAATCTGTAAAGTCTGTGAAAATTCCAAACAAAACGAAAATTAGAATAAACTATGTCGGGATTTACACCAACGAACTAATTCGTTGATTTACACCATGTATATTTTTGAGACTCCGATATTTCGGCGCAGTTGCATGCGCCATGATCAGTTCTTCCGTGATCATGGCGCATGCAACTGCGCCGAAATATCGGAGTCTCAAAAATAAACAGGTACATGGTGTACATGGTGTAAATCCCGACATAGTTTATTCTAATAACGTCAATAACCATGGAAATTTAAAACAATATATAACGAAAATATTGCGGACATTCAAAGAGGCCGATACCTAATCGTTTGAGAACGTTCTATTCTATTCCTCCTAACGCTATTTCCAAAATCAGAAGCCGAACATTGCGATTTTAGTTATAGAAACCCCACTATCCCGGAGCGGCCGGCAGGGTGGTTTCATTTATCAAATCATACGGCTGCACTACGAGTTAGTTCGTTGACTACGAGGGTGGATTCATAAGTCCATGACTTTGAAAAGAAAAAATACTTTTTTCATAATTTATTTATGTATCTAAAAAAGAAACTCCTTGAAGAATCTTTACTTTACACTAATTTTTTTTCAAATTCGGCAAAAGATTGGTAACAAAAAGCTCAAGCGACTTTCAACTTTTCTTAATGTCCCTGTCGACCCTCTCGGCGGCACTCATGACATCAAAACTCATCGAATGAAGATGCGAATCCTTCCTATTCTCTAGATTCAACCCACTGAGATTTTTTCTCCTACCAAACATGAATAAATGTCTTGGCGGGCAAAGATTTTCATCAAGCCAAAAGGTATCGTATTGGTGTCTAAAATGGGCCCTCATTGCAGTTACCAGATTTCAGGCGATAAAAGAAAAAAAATGGGTTAAAGTGGTAGGAACTTCGTTGGACTGAATACGCAGAGCTACAATAAGATTATGTAGGGAAATAAAACAAAATATTCCGAAAAAAAGTGTTTCTTCATTATAAAGTCATGGACTTATCAATCCACCCTCGTACATAATTCGCCCTTGATCGGCACAATTTAGGCCCAATTTATCGTACATTGAAGCTTTTGCAAGAACCTCTTTGAAGCATTTGTTACAAAACCGGCAACGTACGATTGTGCCCACTATGGGCCATTATGTAGTGCCGGTAATAGATAGGTAATACTCACAGATAGCACGTAGCTAGTCGCGGCAGACACAACAGTGGGGGCGACGGAGTTGCTCGCCGCGTCCAGCGAGCGCAGGTAGTGGCGGCAGCCCCACGTGTTCACCACCACCATCATCAATAGCAGCACACCCCATATTACGTAACTGTCGCCCTTTGTGTTTGAAAAAAAAAAACAAAATAAGTATTCAAACTATAAGGTGGCACCCTGAGCGAAAGTGGCGCCGCGGTGAATTTTGACTTAATATTATATTTCTAATAAGTATACAATTTTAATAATGTTTTACGTGGAATTTTTAGGGCCCACAGTCTAGTATTTTTAGGCAGTATCGTTTCGTTACATTCCCTCGTAGTCACTGCTAGAAGTAGATTGCAAAACTGCTAAAAGTGGCCGTTTTTGACACATTTGCTATCTACTTCTACGAAAGACTATGAGGACCTTCTAAAAATACTAGACCATGAGCCCTAAAAACTCCACGTAAAACATTATTAAAATCTTTTTCTATTAATAACTTATTAAATAAAAACGTCTGAGGGCGCCACTTTCTGTCATACAACCGCCTTAAGGTGGTTCGATGCTCAGTAGCGCCACCAATGGCAATAAATCATTTTCATTCACCTCTCCAGCACGAAAAGGGCGCCTTTTGGCACCTTTTGGCGCGTAAAAACTCGCAGCAAAATCGTTTTTTGCTGCGAACGTGAGACAAAGTGCTTTTTTAATTTCTAACACCAACTTTTAAAATAATAAAGAAAAAACAAATAAAGTGACAAGGATGACACTTGTAAAATTGATTTGTGAGAAAAGGATAGATAGAGTGCTTTATGGTGTCATACACGGATTAAAAAGTAAAAAAAATAAAATGCACGGATATACCAAGGAGTTTTAAATAAGGATTGTTAAAAAAGAAGGTTGATAATTCGAAATAAAGAGTATGGAGGAGGTAATGAGGTCGCATGTATGAATCAAATATGAAATAAGTAACAAAAATTTATGAAATTTATTACCTAACTGTTTATGGTAAATTATATGTTTTATAACATATTTGCTCGTAAAGGGTCTCTTATTACGCCAATTTCAATATCGTATTGTATCTCATTACGAACTTGTGCGGTAATGTAAAGTAAAACGCACGGTTTATCAAGATGCTTCGTCTAAAACGAACGGTACTTTTTTAAATCTCAGCAAAGAGTTTTTATATCAGAATCTTTTCTGATGCGTCATGTGCGATTGACCTCTTGGTCAACATTTTATGAATAAAATTTACTTTATATTATTTATTTTTTCAATTTTTTTTTTTTTTTTTCAATTTTTGAATATGGGTATCAAATGAAAGGCCTTGATGAGCACATTCCAAAATTATATAATTTGTGACTAAAAATAAAAAATAAAAATTTCGATTTATGAATATGGTTATCAAATGAAAGGCCTTGATGAGCACATTCCAAAATTATATAATTTGTCACTAAAATTTAAGGAAAAAAAATTTTTTTTTCGATTTTTGAATATGGGTATCAAATGAAAGGCCTTGATGAGCACATTCCAAAATAATATAATGTGTCACTAAAATTTAAGAAAAAAAATTTTTTTCGATTTTTTAATATGGGTATCAAATGAAAGGCCTTGATGAGCACATTCCAAAATTACATAATTTGTCACTAAATTTAAGAAAAAAAAATTTTTCTTTTCAACTTTTGAGTATGGGTATCAAATGAAAGGCCTTGATTAGCACATTCCAAAATTACATAATTTGTCACTAAAATTTAAAAAAAAAAAATTTAAATTTTTGAATATGGGTATCAAATGATAGGCCTTGATGAGCACATTCCAAAATTACATAATTTGTCACAAAAATTTAAGAAAAAAATTTTTTTTTTCGATTTTTGAATATGGGTATCAAATAAAAGGCCTTGATGAGCACATTCCAAAATAATATAATTTGTCACTAAATTTAAGAAAAAAAAAATTTTTTTTTTCGATTTTTGAATATGGGTATCAAATGAAAGGCCTTGATGAGCACATTCCAAAATAATATAATTTGTCACTATTATTTATGAAAAAAAATTATTTTTTTCTATTTGTGTTTTTTACTTTGTTGTTGTTTGATTTCCTCACAATCGAATTGAAAGGCAGAAAAATCGACCGATAGATAGTACAAGTGTATCAAAATTTCATCATTATGGAAAACAAGCAAAAATGCAAAGTCCGAGTTTTATTTATTTCCTCGCAAATATGTTATAAAACGTCGTATGACATACGCTTTGATAATTACAGCCTCTGCTTTCTTGTAGCCCTCGCCTGCGGCTCGGGCTAGCAATATCGCCTCAGCTGTAATTTTCAACTTACCGCACTTATATCATAATGTACTATTATGGTTATACCTAAATAAATAAATAAGACGGGATATTAATGAATAAGAGGAAAACACAACGTAATGTAATCAAAACGACGGGAATCTACTTTACTGACTCTATGAATAAAATTTTTCAGCATAGGTTTGATCGCATTATTTTATGATAAATTACAAAAATGAATGCGTCCAACGATGCTGATAGTTGCCTTACTCCAAAAGAGTTAAGACAACAAGTTTCTAATGCTGAATTAAGCTTTTTACCAGGAAAGTCACATGAAAATTTTCTCGCTGGTCGAGGTGAAAAGTTGTATGTTTTACACGAGACCAAAATGTTGTTCTGCCTCGTGCCTTTAAATCACGAACTAGCGAAGTAGTCTAGAATTGAATCACGAGCGTAGCGAGTGATTCTAATATAGACTACTGAGCACAGTGAGTCGGCACTCGCAGCACAATTTGATTTTGGTCACTTGTATAACAAATAACTATTACCTACGTTTTATCAAGGGCTTAGAATAAAAGTTTTAGTTATTTTGCGCAAATAGAAGAGAATAGTGCAATATTTAAATATTTTTGTTATGGCCTCAAATATAAGCAATAGTTATGAATGTCGATATTGCTAAATGTGGCCACTTTTGGCAATATCGACATTCATAACTTATTGATTATATTTAAGGCCATGTAAAAATATTTTACTTATAACATATTTGCTCGTAAAGGGTCTCTTATTTATAATATATCGAGTGTTCCGGCTGGGTAACAATTGATAATAAATTTGTCATACGGATGTTTTCAAACAATTTTAGGCTTAATTATAAGTTTATTTATATTTTTCATTACTGAAATTAATATCTTCGCAAAATTATAAGCATTTAAATAAATCGAAAGTGATTATTTAATTTTATCAACATATTTATTGGTTTCCGGTTGAATTATTTGACTGTGTAATGGTTAATTGTTAATTTTATTAAAACTATTTATTTACCATTTTATATTAATGATCACAAATATTATGACGAACTGTAGTAGTGTAAAAATGTTAAGTAACAAATTATAAGATTTTAGTGCACTGATTAAAAGTATGTAAATTGACGGAAGTGTATTTGGCTTTAGAGCAAGGTTCATTTGTTAAATTTATAGAAATATTTAAGCACACTTATGAGCGTGATTCTATTTCAATAACTCTTACTGTCCATTTCAAAATTGTGTTACGCATGCTTTCTTGGAAATTAATGTTTTACAGTTATTATCGAGATAATAAGTAGTGAAATGACTATGGACAGTAACGGTGAAAGAAGTCTCAATTCCCGCCAGGAATAAATGTATAAAAGTGAAATCGAAATAGTGTAACGGGTCAGTCTGATTTTGTGCCTCGCCGAATAATAAGATAAGTATTGAATACCTGTGTTACATCTAAGATGTTATTCTGTTCAGAACACTCTGTTCATTTGTTTGATTGAATGTGTTGTTTTATTGGCATTTTATGCAATGTTCGTTAGAATGAATAATAAAGACTATTTGTTATTTCATTGTAATACAATAAATTTAAAATAGAAGTGATTACAAAAGTAAAGTTTAATGGTTTATTCATGATGATTAATGTTTTATGATTCGTTTATTGGCTATGCTATTATTCACTATGAATAATAAAGTCTAATGTGTTGTTTTATTTGTAAC
This sequence comes from Agriphila tristella, assembly GCA_928269145.1. Taxonomy (NCBI): domain Eukaryota; kingdom Metazoa; phylum Arthropoda; class Insecta; order Lepidoptera; family Crambidae; genus Agriphila; species Agriphila tristella. The sequence continues at coordinate 39,987,550 of OV743431.1, forward strand.
ACAATTTAGAATGTTAGTGATTATAAAAGTTACGTTAAAATATAGTGATTGATAAGATTAATTATATTTTCTTGTAAAATCTTGGTAAATCAAATATTATAGTGATTAATAAGGTCTAAGATGTTGTTTCCTTGATAATGCGAGTATTGCTTTTAGTTACCCAAATATATCCTTGTTAAACAGTGACTTAGTGCTTTTAATTATGTATGCCTGATCCCTTAATTTTAACAATTTCAGAAGTGGTGATAACCAGTAAGTCCGAAGACAAGGTGCCAACGAGTTCGAGCCGAGAATCCTTGTGAGCCAGAACAGAAGCGATTGCGTCCGTGAGTTCAAGAGAGGTTTCGCAAGATTCCAGCTCCGACGATAGCAGGGTATTATTGGCACGCAAGCAAAACACAAGGCAAGTCCGTTCCGATTATTTATTATAATAGGCATACATTGATCAAATTCAGTGCATATGTAATGCGATGTTAGGGATGTAAGGTGACGTTGGGAGTAGGATGAAGTGGTTTTTCAATACATTGTGTTCCCTGAATGTTAGAAATATTGAAGTCTTAATATTTCCCTGTAGTCTAAGTTTGCTACAAGTAAAAAATAATTTTAGTTGGAGCTTATTTAAATATGATGAAATTTTTCATTTTTTTAATTCATTTAAAACTACCGCTTGAAACATTAGAGGCTTTTTCAGTATTTGGTATTAACATAATCCGAAGAGATTCGATATTCAAATGTCGGTTTTTATACAAATACTTAATATCTTATTTGCTGAGTTTAATAATTTCAATGAACGGTTAGTTAATATGGTAGTACATTGACGCTTTGCAAAAACTGTTCAATAATGATAATGATAACGATAATGATGTTGATGTTGATGTTGATGTTGATGTTGATGTCGATGTTGATGTCGATGTTGGTGTTGATGTTGGTGTTAATGTGGATGTTGATACCTACTGATATTGATATTGATAATTGCGTCCGTTTTTATAAATTATAATGATAATTAGAATTATAAGCAATTATAATGATAATATATCCTAAATTATTATTAGCGGTTTGTAAAATTCTGTAGTTGGAAAGTTGTAAAAGGATGCAAGTTTGTTTAGTAGGAATCCCCCTAAGAGACGTAGGCGTTATATTCTTACATAGTTCAAGATAAAAAGTTTCCAATATATTTGAACAAAACAATTAGTTACTATGTGTGTAACTGGAATAAATAATTATTAATGTGTAGTGTAGTGTATACGTACAGACTGCCTGGGGAACACCCGGCGTTTGAGTTCATTTCATTGCGGAGCAAGTTTTAGAAATGAATAGAATAATTTCATTTGGATAGAAACGTGGCTAACATTGTTGATATAGGTAGATATACATTATATTAGCCAACATGTTTCGATGAACAATCAGTATGCAACATTACGAAAATATGTCTTAAATCTATCAAGTTTATTTTATTATGAAATATAAAAGCTTAACAATGGCTAGTATCAATATTCAATTACATAAGTACCTATACCTTAAAAGTATGTTTGTCTTAAAACGCGGAATGGGTAGTAAATAGGCCAATAACTATAAATTGTGTAAACTTGGAATTGCACCAATCCCTACTAGGAAACTCGATAACCTTTGTTATCATATTTTATTTGGAGTGGTCCAAACAAAGTAATTTATGAGATTTAGCCACAACTGATCATCAAAGAAGTAGAAATAAATTTTATTTATTATTTGTTTTGTGGAAAACCTACTAACAAATAACAACTAGAGCTAAAAGATAATAATTAGTGGATACAATGCTTTGAACAAATTTTTAGTAATATTTAACTTAATTTATATATTAATGTTGAGTTTTAAATAAGTTTTCAAAAAGGACCTACTTCGATCCTGATAGCTTTGAATATGTATTGATTACTTCATCAAGAACATTTTGACATGCATGTATTCTAGCAAATTCCAAGTATAATATGTCGAATGAAAATCAGAACTTGTTTGTGAAAATTTTTAATCAAGAAACTGGAAAAACAAATGGTATAGTCATTCTCTCTTAAAATTAGGAATAAGGTTGGGAAAATCATTCACTTGGGTTCTCTTAGAAAATGTCAGAAATTTAAATTCTTGTCTTAACATTGTTGTCTTGTTGACCTCCTTGAATCAGGTGTCGATAGGTGTTGAGGTATTTAGATTAAAAAAAAAACCGAGGCTCTGGATCAATCCTACCAATATTTTTAATCATTAATATTGATGCAATAATAGTTAACATTTATTTTAAAGGAGGTACTTTTCCTGGCCCAGTGGAAAATATGTAGTAAATAAAATTGGTTACTTTGTTTGAAGCAGGAGATAAAAAGTGAGCCTAACTTTTAGGCCAATTTACCTGTACCTGTACGTAGTACATATTATAAGTATATTATAATTACATGTACCCAGTAAAATAATGGGAAAAGAAAATAATTCAAAGTTTTCTATTAATTATTGGAATATTTCCCAATTATTTATATTCAATATAAGACTCAATTTAATTTTTTCCAAAGGTAACAGTGATATTGATAATGAAATTGTTCTAACGACGAAATCAGTGCTCCTTTTTAAGTTTTACATTGAAGCAATATAAATGATCAATCGAAGAAAATAAAATATATTATTTAAATTACCTAATATACTTTTTAATATTAATTTGAATGCAGACATAGTTTGAGTTTGTTGAAAATACAAAATCTCTAATGTACCTATAAAAATGTAATGATTCACGACGACAATTGTATCCAATCTACATATTTATCTTATCAAGATGACTGTTTTGTGACATTTACAGTTTACCTAAAGCGACAAGGCAGGGTTGGCCTACCTTAGTTGCTTTCATAGTGTACTGTAATATGAATAATATTCAATAAAAATATATTTTTATCTCAGCAGCTAGTATTGAGAATATAATTTTTACTTCAAAAGATATGTTTAAGACGTCTGTACGGCAAGCTGTACCACAGAATGCACAATAGTACACCCTTTGTTGCGGGATTATCTGAGAGAATTGTTTAAGGAAAAATTAATATGTTGATATGTAAAGGAGTTTAGTTTAAGGCTGTTAGTAATACGGATCAATTGATAAGGTGATACCCATTGTTTTAATACGGGAAATAGAATGAAGTTGCCGCTCCAAGATTTAGACAACAGAAACTATATGTCGAAAGGCATTGCCTTTCGTTGATGAAATTTCACAACATAGTTGCGATTGCGACACGAGCACACGACAGCATAGAGCTGCCTTCGTATAGATTTAAAATACATGGTAAAATTTGCTCACGAGCAAGGGTTATTACAAAATTATTTAAAAGACAGCAATGCTTGTTTTCATTTGACTTTATAGTATTATTTTTTATAAATATGTTGCAAGGTTGCAACTCTGTATTTTAATAAAATTGGTAATAATAATTACGAGTGGGCATATTATGTAAATAAAGCTACTGAACTTATCTTTGCAGAAGCTGAAAATTAGTTTCCTGTCAGCTAGAAAAGTTAAATTGGTGTTAGAGTGCTATTAGACTATCATAGAAATATGATCATATATGTATGAGTCATTTTTATATGAAGAAACTAGGACGATCTAATAACTACATATGATTTATATTGCCTATGATCATATTTATGGGATCCTATTTGACAGCGAGCGTACAAGTAGGATCATATTCGTCGCCCCAGTCTTAATTATTTCTTTCCTCTATGCGCCTAACCTTAATAAATGGCATCTTTCAGGTGCATTAATTTTGACTGGAATATTAAAATAACAAAAATATTTACTCTTTACGAGGAAAATAAGTGTTTATATGTATAATAATCTTGCTCCAGATTACAAAATACGTCTATATAAAACCCAAATACGTCTTTTATTTAATGTTTTGTTCTTAACAGTTTTCTCTTTTTTTAATGCTATTAATAAAATTGCACTCATAGCAACGGGAATCACGGCTAAATCGTTATCCATCTTGATTTATGACGTTTATATGATCATAGGTGGATCATAAGTGTAATAAGCAAAAATGAAGGACAGCATCATTTAACTATGATCGTAGAATTTGACAGATATGAAATCATATATAAATGATAAAAATATGATAATGTAATAGCGGCCTTAGGGTGATATGAATGTCGAAAGTTTCCAGTTATTTTGATTTTATATAAATAATAGTATTCATTGAGGGACCCAATGAGTATAAGTATAAGTGTATTAGTAGTTGCTTTGAATCCTAATTAAATGCATAAGGCAAGTGATAGTGAGATTAGTGAGTCAATTTGATAGCACAGATAACTTATAGATTTGTTGGAAGGATAATGTTACTGCAATTAATAGAATTATAATAAAATAATGGATGTTACAGTAATACGAACACCTTATAATTTTGTTAAGTGCCGTCTAACCTGACGATGCAAAAAGGTTACTTTGTTAAGGGCCGTCTAACCTGACGATGGAAAAAGGTTAATTTGCTAAGGGCCGTCTAACCTGACGATGGAAAAAGGTTAATTTGTTAAGGGCCGTCTTACCTGACGATGAAAACGGAAAGTTTTATTTTGTTAAATGCCGTCTAATCTGACGATAAAAAAAGGGTTTATCTTGTTAAAGATCGTCTCATCTGACGATGGAAAAAAGAACTTTATTTTGCTAAGGGCCGCCTGGTTGGCAAGTATTAAGGACCACCTTGGTGTCATGTAACGGGGACCATCTTAATAAAGTTTATCAGAAATTAAGGGTTTAAATGAATTATACCAAATTTAATGAACTTTCATGGGCAAACTATGTGTAGTAGTTCGAATTAATTAATTTCATGAATATTAAAAGTTAATGAATTGTCCGTTGTATTTATATTGATAACTTAAATAACATTCAGTAAATATTGGACGATATTTTGTTGAGATTTTTCTATTTAAAAATAAATAACATAGGCCGTCGGACCAGACGATGAAAAAAATAGGTAAATCATCACAATGGAAATTGGATCATTGATAACATGTAATACAAAATGTTTTCTCATTACAGATATCTCCTACAGAAACCACGTGGTTTGCGGGGTCGCAAATTTGTCAGGATGGACGAACTATAATATATCGAGTGTTCCGGCTGGGTAACAATTGATAATAAATTTGTCATACGGATGTTTTCAAACAATTTTAGGCTTAATTATAAGTTTATTTATATTTTTCATTACTGAAATTAATATCTTCGCAAAATTATAAGCATTTAAATAAATCGAAAGTGATTATTTAATTTTATCAACATATTTATTGGTTTCCGGTTGAATTATTTGACTGTGTAATGGTTAATTGTTAATTTTATTAAAACTATTTATTTACCATTTTATATTAATGATCACAAATATTATGACGAACTGTAGTAGTGTAAAAATGTTAAGTAACAAATTATAAGATTTTAGTGCACTGATTAAAAGTATGTAAATTGACGGAAGTGTATTTGGCTTTAGAGCAAGGTTCATTTGTTAAATTTATAGAAATATTTAAGCACACTTATGAGCGTGATTCTATTTCAATAACTCTTACTGTCCATTTCAAAATTGTGTTACGCATGCTTTCTTGGAAATTAATGTTTTACAGTTATTATCGAGATAATAAGTAGTGAAATGACTATGGACAGTAACGGTGAAAGAAGTCTCAATTCCCGCCAGGAATAAATGTATAAAAGTGAAATCGAAATAGTGTAACGGGTCAGTCTGATTTTGTGCCTCGCCGAATAATAAGATAAGTATTGAATACCTGTGTTACATCTAAGATGTTATTCTGTTCAGAACACTCTGTTCATTTGTTTGATTGAATGTGTTGTTTTATTGGCATTTTATGCAATGTTCGTTAGAATGAATAATAAAGACTATTTGTTATTTCATTGTAATACAATAAATTTAAAATAGAAGTGATTACAAAAGTAAAGTTTAATGGTTTATTCATGATGATTAATGTTTTATGATTCGTTTATTGGCTATGCTATTATTCACTATGAATAATAAAGTCTAATGTGTTGTTTTATTTGTAACACAATTTAGAATGTTAGTGATTATAAAAGTTACGTTAAAATATAGTGATTGATAAGATTAATTATATTTTCTTGTAAAATCTTGGTAAATCAAATATTATAGTGATTAATAAGGTCTAAGATGTTGTTTCCTTGATAATGCGAGTATTGCTTTTAGTTACCCAAATATATCCTTGTTAAACAGTGACTTAGTGCTTTTAATTATGTATGCCTGATCCCTTAATTTTAACATATTACACCAATTTCAATATCGTATTGTATCTCATTACGAACTTGTGCGGTAATGTAAAGTAAAACGCACGGTTTCCTTGATAAACTGTGCGTTTTACTTTACATTACCGCACGGTTTATCAAGATGCTCCGTCTAATGGCCGGTATACATTTTGATTAGTGTTTAGTGCGAGTGGCTCGTTTAGTGTTTAGCAAAAAACACGTTCGGACAGTCTCTGTTTAGTGTTTAGTGCGAGCGAAGTACAGTGTTTAGAAGCGCGTTCTATTTTTTCTGCGAGTAGCTCCTCCCGCGCGTCCCGCACGTCCCGCCTTCACCCCTCACTTGCAGCTAAACACGCACTAAGCACGTCTGGACAGGACTGTTAAGTGTTTAGTTCATATCAACAAAGCCTGTACTAAACAGCGTATGCTAAACAGTATGGGACATCACCTACTAAACACTAAACAGTGCACTAAACACTATTTACTCTTCTATTTGCGCAAAATTATCAAAAGTTTTAATCTAAGTTCTTGATAAAACGTAATTGATTTATTTTCATTGGTAGCGCTACTGAGGTCATCGAACCACCTTGAGGCGATTAGCTTCCTCACAGTGGCGCCCTCACCTTAATTAACACAGACTACAAATGACACTGATTAAGTTCATTAAAGTTTTAATCTAAGTTCTTGATAAAACGTAATTGATTTATTTTCATTGGTAGCGCTACTGAGGTCATCGAACCACCTTGAGGCGATTAGCTTCCTCACAGTGGCGCCCTCACCTTAATTAACACAGACTACAAATGACACTGATTAAGTTCATTAATGTATCGAAAATTCAAACGTTGAGATTGAAGCTAAGGTTCTATAGTTTATTTACAAACAATAACCTCTGTAAAATATAGTTCGTTGTAGTAGTACCTAGTAGGCAATAGATCAAAAAGTGCCACTTTTTTTGGCACTTTTGAAGGGATTGAAATACCGTTAAAAAAATAACGATAAAAAAATTAACGTTAAAAATACCGTTAAAACATTTTATGGGTAAATTTACCGGTAAACATAACGTCAAAAATATTTTACCGGTAAATTTAGCGTTAAACTTTACAGGTAAAATTATCGCTAAAAATAACGTTATTAATTGGAATAACGTTAAATTTAAAGTTTAACGGTAAAAAAGTAAGAAATAACGTTAAAATTAACGTTATTTACTGATATAACGTTAATTTAAATATAACGTTATCTAAATTAACGTTATTTATTGACATAACGTTAATTTTAAAATTAACGCTAAAAAAAGTAAAAAATAACGTTACATTGAAAAATTACGTTATCATTCCCTGCTTTTGCCTACTACTATTATGTACTTAGTGAGCAATAAATTTAACTGTGCGAGGGCGCCACTTGAGGGTACTACCTACTTATAGAAATGAATCGCCGAAATGTATGTAAGCGCATAACTTCAGAACGACTGCACCAAATTAGATAGTAATGTTTTCGTTGTGATTGTTATTATCAGGAAAAGGTTTGTACTTATAAAAAAATAACTTTCAAAAATTGTAGTTTGTACGGAAAGATGTAATGAAAAAAAAATATTTTTTCCGCCATTTTAAATCGCAATAAGTATAACTAATAGGTAGAGGAGAGCGCCACCCATGCGAAGCCGCGCGGGCAGCTAGTATAAAATAAAAACTTTTTTACGAGTATTTGACGCTTATGTTGAGCATTGAAAGAGCTGGTTGCTAGCAAACCAATAGGTACTGCCCTAGGCCCTAACACATTAAATTATTATTGATATCGTTTCGATAGCATACAGTAATTACCTATCGTGTTTCTAAAAAAAAGGATCTTTTGGCACTTCAAAGGTGTGGTGGCGCCACTCTCTCCGTACTTTAGTACATTATTATAAAAGGGCTAGAACCCAGTGCCGTTATACTGCTTTACAAAAAAAATTGTTTCGTTTCCCTGCAGTTGTCAAAATTAGTTCCGATTTTCGCCACTAAACTTGCCAAAAGATCCTTGTTGTAAAAACTCTATCTCCTAATAATATTATAAAATACTTACTACTACATATTCTGCGCCTGTTAGTTTTCCTATTGTGCTACCAAGAGATGCCCAGAAACCAGCTAAAAATGCTTCATACAACATATTTTGATTGATTGATAACTTGTTACATTGACAGTTTACTTTTTTCAAAGCAAAGAGTAAAGTATTAATAGGGAAAAGAGCGCCCACTTGTGCCATTTTTTTTAAGATCGTTTTGAAAGACTACTAGCGCCTCTGGAAATCGATGCGGAACTACTTACACAAAAATAGAGTCGCTGAAAAGGTTTTTTGTTTCTTCTTATATATTTTTTTGTCTTTTTGTAATATTAAAGTATTATTAAAGAAAAAAAACCTCTAAAACGCAATTAAATAACGAATGTGCGACATTGAATCAGACAATATTTAAAAAACGAAAAATCGAAACGTTGACCTTTTTATCTTTGTTTTACTTTAATTTCCAGCATTCTACAGCGGCATTTAGTGGGATTGTAAAATACACTTTCTTAGAAGCCAAATGTATTAAGTATGCGAATTTAGTCACATATAATTTATTTTAGCACTTTAGTACTGTTTCAATGCAAACCACAGACTACTACTAAGTGAACAAGAATTCAAACGCGCTTCAATAAATTTATTGAAACTATATTCGAAATTATCAAAAGTGCTTTTTAAAACATTGTCGTGATTAAGCAAAAATTTTTTTTTACATTTGCCTTTATAAACTCATTGCGGAGTCAAAGTCATTTTACTATAGGTTCTCTTTTCTTTGTCATCTATATTTACCGCCGATAGACGGCGACAGTAGTTCCACCCACTCTCTTATGCGAGACAATGTATGTGCGAAAGGAAAATGGAAAAAGGTAAAGCAGGTAGGAATGCCGATCATATATAAAACATGAAAAGCGGTGATGCAATTTACAAAATAATAATGCGGCACGAATTGAATGTTATACCGGCGCAACCAAATATATTTACTTTATTAATGTAACGGCCGTTTAGAACTGTAAAAAGGATGGTTTTGTAATAGTGTTTTTTAGAATTTAGCGTGCTTTTGATAATAACAGTTAAAAGACACTGTTTTTTATACTATTTTCGAATCTGTGGTTCTCACTTGACTTGACTGGATTGCCAGATTAGTGATATTTCCCTTTCATCAGGAACCAACTCATGTTGGTGAAATTTACCTTGACGGAAAAAACCCTAACGTCATCCGTATGGCATGCAATGGGGAAGGCAACAGTTTTCGTGGAACAAGCGTACGTAGCACTATTTTGACAGTTACTGTCGAAATAGCGCTACGTACGCTACGTACGGACTTTTACTTTCAAAATCGTTTTATAGCTTTAAAGTGACCAAATTCTGTGTGATAGGCTGTAAATATGTTGGCACTTACAAACCGAAACAGTCTGGATACTTAGAAAAAAAATCTGTAAAAATAAAAAAATCTTTTGACTTTCAATTCCAGCCCCTGGACCGCCCAACTCAAAGCTTTAGCCAGAGCGATAGCTAGACTATATCCATCCTTGTCATATCATAACACGATGACAAGGACGGACTTTTACTCTGGCTTTGGCTGATGACGTCAGTGCACTGTCCGTCCAAACGTATACTGTTGTAAGAACAAACGTATGCAGCGTGACTCTACAATTAGCTTTGCATTGCCAACCCCATTGACTCGAGATCTGTTACACTTGCGTGAACGACACTTGCGCGAAACTTCTTGCTGGAATTGGCATTGAGTGAATGGACATTTGCGTGAGAGATCTTTGCGAGTTTGGGGTGGCGGGTTCATAAAATGAGACACAGGAATCTTCCTAGTTGCTATCAGCCCGCCACAGTCTTTAGATTGTACCACTTTATCTTGTACACACTGTATGTGTGTGTGTGTCTATGATTGTGGTGTGAAAATAAAAATAAAAATAACTATAAACATTAATGGTATCTGTGCAAATGTCCATTCGCGCAAGTGTCTTTTGCGCAAGAGTAACAAACCCCGAGTCGATTGCATGCCATATACGGATAACGTCAGGGTTATTTCGGTGTAAATGCCTACACGTCCTCTGAATGGCTATAAATGCGTCTCTTTTATTTGCTTTAAGGATCATTCACACAGCTCCGGCGCGTCAACGGCGCGTCACCGGCCCGTCAACGTCAAAAATATAGTTACATACAAGTTGTACTACACTGTTCACACACATCAGTCATGGCGCGTCAACGGCGCGTCACCGGCGCGTCAACGTCAAACGCATATTGCTACGGCATGGCGGCATGCCGGCGACGCGCCGGTGACGTGACGGCCGGCGCGTCACCGGCACGGCGCGTCGCCGGCGACTCACCAGCAAGGCAAACAGGGTTGCTACTTTTTTGTTTAAATAAATTATTGGTAGCTTTAATCGGTTTAGAAAATTACACTGTGGTATGGAAATAAAGTATTATTTATATATTTCAACTTTGAAAAACATTTACTTTTACTACTTTTGGTAATATTTTGGTAAATTTATTAGAATTAATTTACACCACCAGTCTAGGATTTAATAACAGATCACTAGACTATGTTTTCCTACCTTCACTTGTTTTACGACATTTATTTGTTTACCCGAAATTCACCCACATTGTTGTATTTTTATTAAAAATCGAAAATTTTTACCATTACTAGAACTTAGTTGAACAGGTGAATTAAGTCTCATAAACTTCCCAAAATATTAACAAAATTAAAAAAATAAAATGTTTTTAAAGTTGAAATAAATTAATAATACTTTATTTCCATACCACAATGTACTTTTTTCTACCTATTATAACAACCAATACTTTATTATAATAAATAAGTGGCAACCCTGTTTGGCATGTCGGGGACGCGCCGGTGACGTGACGGCCGGTGACGCGCCGGTGACGTGACGGCCGGTGACGCGCCGGTGACGTGACGTCCGGCGCGTCACCGGCACGGCGCGTCGCCGGCGAGTCACCGGCAAGACAAACAGGGTTGCTACTTTTTTGTTATAATAAATTATTGGTTGCTATAATCGGTAAAGAAAAAGTATATTGTGATATGGAAAAAAGTATTATTTATTTATTTCAACTTTGAAAAAAAATTTTTTATTACTTTTGTTAATATTTCAGTAACTTTATGAGACTGTTTTTTTAACTAGAAAACATTATCTAGTGATCACTAGTGAAAAAAATGAAAGCAAGCGATTTTCGACCTTATTGACATTTATCGAAATCACGGTTTTTAATGAAAGATCGAATGTAGGAAACGAGAATGCGGCAAAAAAACAACCGAAATTCAAACGTCAATAAGGTCGAAAATCGCTTGCACCTGTTTTTTTAACTAGAAAACGTTGTCTAGTGATCACAAGTTAGAAAAATGTGTGCAAGCGATTTTCGACCTTATTGACATTTATCGAAATCACGGGTTTTAATGAAAGATCAAATCTAGTAAACGAGAATATGGCAAAAAACCAACCGAATTTTAAACGTCAATAAGGTCGAAAATCGCTTGCACCTGTTTTTTAACTAAAAAACATTAATCTTAAATAAAATAAAGCAGTAATGTAAACTAATGAACTTCATTTTATACTTTTCGGGCTTAGAACTGTCTATAAGTTCGAAAATAAGTTTCGTAATAAGGTTGAAAATCGCTTGCACTCGTTTTTCTAACTTGTGATCACTAGACAATGTTTTTTAGTTAAAAAAAACAGGTGCTAGCGATTTTCGACCTTATTGACATTTGAAATTCGGTTGGTTTTTTGCCATATTCTCGTTTACTAGATTTGATCTTTCATTAAAACCCGTGATATCGATAAATGTCAATAAGGTCGAAAATCGCTTGCACACATTTTTCTAACTTGTGATCACTAGACAACGTTTTCTAGTTAAAAAAACAGGTGCAAGCGATTTTCGACCTTATTGACGTTTGAATTTCGGTTGTTTTTTGCCATATTCTCGTTTCCTATATTTGATCTTTCATTAAAAACCGTGATTTCGATAAATGTCAATAAGGTCGAAAATCGCTTGCTTTCATTTTTTAACTAGTGATCACTAGATAATGTTTTCTAGTTAAAAAAACAGTCTCATAAAGTTACTGAAATATTAACAAAAGTAATAAATTTTTTTTTATCAAAGTTGAAATAAATAAATAATACTTTTTTCCATATCACAATATACTTTTTCTTTACCGATTATAGCAACCAATAATTTATTATAACAAAAAAGTAGCAACCCTGTTTGTCTTGCCGGTGACTCGCCGGCGACGCGCCGTGCCGGTGACGCGCCGGACGTCACGTCACCGGCGCGTCACCGGCCGTCACGTCACCGGCGCGTCCCCGACATGCCAAACAGGGTTGCCACTTATTTATTATAATAAAGTATTGGTTGTTATAATAGGTAGAAAAAAGTACATTGTGGTATGGAAATAAAGTATTATTAATTTATTACAACTTTTAATACTTTTTGCTTTTGGTAATATTTTGGTAACTTTATTAGATTTTTTCACCTTTTCCACTAAAGAACCGTTTACACGGATCAAGCTGTAAAGTAATCTAGTTAAAATTAAGTTGTCGGCTTACTAAATTTTCGCATGTAAACAGCCAATAAGTAGTAAATTGGCCATTTAGTGGGCAAGTGATTAAGTAAATAGAATCTAGTCTATTTTTTGGACAAGTGGGTAACCACGCCGCCCACAACTTTAAAGTTGAAATAAATAAATATTACTTTATTTCCATACCACAAAGTACTTTTTTCTACCTATTATAGCAACCTATACTTTATTAAAACAAAAAGTAGTGGCAACCCTGCTTGCCTTACCGGTGAAGCGACGTTGACTTGACTGAAACGAGCCGGCGACGTGCCGGCGCCGGTGATCTGAACTGCTTGTTCACACACATTTTTGACGTTGACGGACGGACCGGTGACGCGCCGGTGACGCGCCGGTGACGCGCCGGAGCTGTGGGAATGATCCTTTATATAGGTAGCAATTCATAAACATGGCTTTTCAGATATTGTAAACTTTTTTAAACAATCCTTCATTTTTATTTTTAGCCCCACCTATTATAAAAAAACGGAGGGTAGTTTAAAAAAAGTTTTGATATTTTGTGTTGTAACTTTTTTTAAATACCATGTTGTGGCAGTTAGTAGCAAAAGTATATTCTCTATTCTGCTGTTACTTTCGTACATTTGTGAAGTCAAAGAGACTCTTATTTTTTTAAAGTTTGTCACGCAACCGAAAATTCTGAAGCTAAAAAAATTCCCTCCGTAAACTTAATTAACCTGGGTTAAATCACCTAGGTGAATTAAGTGTACTATTCATAAACTTTTATCACCTGGGTGCATTAAAATTACTTTCAAAAATCTTTATTCACCTTATTCTCCTAGGTGCATTAAATATACTTTTTAAGTATACTTTATGAACCTTATTTACAGTGAAACTTTTTGCTCAATGCTTGCTTATGATTTATGATTGTCATATTGACACATAATTTTCCTGCAAATTATCATGATTGAGTTTATTATGTGAAACTAAACTTACATACCTACACAAATTACAACAAACTAAATAGTTGCGGAAAAAAAATGACAAACTTTAAATATATACACAGAGGAAGAGGTGTGGTGCTATTGCATAACGGACGACAATATTTTAAGAAGAAAACCTACAAAAATGGTGCTTGTTGGTGGAGATGTTGCAAAAACTTATCTACCCTTAAATGCACTGGCTCTGTAACTATTACAAATGTAAGTAATATATTGTGCTTATTCTTTGGCACAACTTTGGCATACATAAGTATCCATTAGATTTTAGAATTAGTTGTTTTTCTAATTCAATTGTTACTTTCGAAACAGGATGATATGAAAGAAACAGCACATGTGGCGGACTGTGTCATGGATGTAGCAAAGAACGAATGGGCAGAACAGATGGAAGCATGTAAGCAAAAAGTGATGTCGACAGATGTACCGGTTCCTAATATATATAAAGAAGCCATGGAAAAATTTGGAAATACTGGATATGATATTGTTTATGAAGTGCCGTCCTTTGAAGAAATAAAAGTAGGACTATACAAATTGCGGAATAAGGCCCTTGGTGTACCTAAGGTTTCGTTTCACAATGATGACAATATAGCGAACATTGTTATGTACCACGAAAGTTCAAGCACTTTTTGCTTGCCGATTTTAACCCTGGCTGGAGACAGTAGAAGAATCGTATTATTTGCTACAAAAGAGAGCATTGAATTGATGAAAACCATTCATGATTATTTTGGGGATGGTACCTTTAAGTGTTGTGTACCTCCTTTTAGCCAGATATACACTATTCACGGAGATTGTGGCAGTAGTTTGAATACAACCAATATAAGACCACTTGTGTATGCTTTAATGTCGCATAGAGACACCGATGCTTATCAGATTTTATTTGAAAAGCTAAAGTCCCAAATTAAAGGCTGGAATCCAGTTAAATATACCTGTGACTTCAAAAAAAGTACCATAAAAGCTCTCCAGACTATTTTCCCAGAAGTAATCATAAACGGTTGTTATTACCATTTTCAAGAAAGTTTGGTCAGGAAAGCAAAGTCTTTAAAAATATTTAACTCTAAGAACAACCGTCGTTGTGTTTTTTGTGTCGAAGTCTGGCTTTATTGCCAGATGACAAAATAACCGCAGGTTGGAAATACATTGAGCAACAGTTCAACAATTGCACGGTTCTACAACCTTTTCTCCAATATTTTAAAAAAATCTGGCTAAGCCCTGAAAACATCAAATTGTGGTCAGTTTATGGGGAAAGACACCAAACCAATAATTATGTTGAAAGTTTCCACACTACTCTAAGTAAACGAATAAAAAGGTTTAATAGAAACCTACTAGATCTGATCGCGGCATTTAAAAAAGACGCAGACTCTAAGCGCACACCAAAACAAAACAACGCAGATCCAGCGTTCAACTAAATGATGAATTCATATGTGAGGCGCAGTTAAATATGTTAGATGGTCATATCACTGTAGGCCATTTTCTAGAAATAGTCCGTTAGTTAGATCCATTTTTACCTGTAATGAATAAATGTTACTTATTATTTTAAACATAATGTCTTTTGTTTTGTGACCAGCGGTACAGCCCCCGTAACATTTGCAAATTTTCGGTATGGCTTCGCTTTGAAACATGTATGGATTTGACAACGATATGTTAAAACAAGTTTAGATAAGTTACCCGCGCTCCACAATGGCAAGACGAAAGTCAGGTAATTGCCCGACTTTCAATTAGTCAGGCACAGGCTCGTGACACGTAAACACACACCACTCTCGTCAGTCAGACACTAAAAAACCGTGACATCCTTATCAAAAATGCCTTCCTGCGTCTTTAAACGATGTGCAAGTTATACACTAACAGTCAGAGATCGGAAAAATGTTTCATTTCATACGTAAGTACTGTATTTAACCGTAAAATGTATTTTCGTATTTTGTATTACTCTAATCGGCCATATTTTTACAAAGAGCGAGCATTGCGACTGTCACTCCTATGATCGCGCCAATGAACATGCAGCGTATCAGACGAAACTTATGATGTCTGTTTATCTCTTTCTAACGACAAGTATTCCGTATGGTGGCGTTCATTTTTGTCCCTCTCTCGACATAATATGTCAATGTGTGTATCTGCAGCCTACCTGTCGCTGTTTTAGGCCGCGTTCCGAATCACGCTTACAGCAATGTGAGCGCGCTAACGCCCGGTCCAAATCATGCTTACAACGCTCACGTAAGTTAAAGTGACGTTACAGATGACGTCATCGCATGTGCTAACGACGCTCAGCGTATTCCACCAAAGCACTGTGAGCGTAGTCGGTGTAGTTGTCAAAGTTTATTGTTGACAAAAAATACGTGGTTAAATTGTGAATCGTTGTGGATGTTGTGGTCATTATTTGTGATTTTTACAAAAGATGGCTGAATTTATTGACCTGCAGGTGTTTTGTAAAGATACGAACGAAATAATTATATAAAACTGATGTTGAAAGAGCTAGCAGTGGTAATAAGTATTTTGAAGCTTTGAGAGGTGCTGACAGAGTGCTAATGATTCGGTCCGGCACAGAATGACGTCACACGCTGTGAGCACTGTTGGCGTGATTCGGAACGCGGCCTTAAATTGCATGATGTTGGCGCATGACGCATCTAAACTTGTTTTGACATATCGTTGGGATTTGACGTTTTAAAATTCGATTGTTAACGAAACCTTATGTAAATCTCATACATGTTTCGAAAGCGAAGCGATAAAGAAAATTTGCCAATGTTACTTTGGCTAGACCCTCAGGTGATTTAAGTTTACGAAAAGTGGGTTTAATTCACCTAGGCGATCCATTTTTAACTGCAGGGTGAATAAAGTTTACTTATTATTTTAAATACCTATATGAATTTTGTTTTGTGACTAGCGCCAGCGGTATAGGTGATTAAAGTTTACGAATAGTACACTTAATTCACCTAGGTGATTTAACCCAGGTTAATTAAGTTTACGGAGGGAAAAAATTCAGTCAATTTGATTTTTTTCAGATATTTCCCGTAGTATTGTTTTTTTCTTATATAAGATAATAGGTACGACATCCCTAAAATTGACAGACTTGACACTACAAAAGACACAGACACCTACTTCCTTGCACTTTCTTGCCCTTTGTCCGGGGGGGGGGGGGGGAAGGGGAGGAGGCACACTTAGAACAACGCAATTGGTCCAAAAAAAGTGTCATCTCTGTATTTTAACCATCAACATTCACAACAAAGTCTTCAAGTTTGCCAAAAGATGTCTCTGCAGTCGCACTTATAATATAAAATGTTCAAAATAAAAATAAAAGTCGCCCTCTAAACTGGGTTTAAGGTAATTTAAAACAAAATTATTTTTATAAGATAAAACGGAAAATATTTTTTTTGAGAATGGTCATTGAATGAATTACAATATAATGATAAAATTTGAAAGTAATGCGTGAATAGCACTACTATCGTTCGACGAATACCGAGTTCAAACCTAGCGAAGGTCGCATTTTTATTTTTTGTTTAGATTTATTCTTTTTTATTATAATTTTTTTGTTCTCAATAAAGAATATTACAAAAAAGTCAATAAAATATATAATAAGAAACAAAAAACCCCTTTTAAAGTTATTATATTATAATTTCACGTTAGTAGTTCCGCACTAATTTCCAGAGGCGCTGATGGCCTTTCAAATCGGTGTTTCCAAAAATTGCCACGAGGAGTGAGCGCTCTTTTCCCTTTATTTATATTATTTTACTCTTTGCTCGGCTCTGTCAGAGTGTCAGCTGTCTGTTTTTTAGGGATGTCGAAAGTGAAAAAAAATATCGATATATCGATACATCGATATTTATAAAAAATATCAATATCGGCCTCGATATATCGCTAAAAAAATATCGATATATCGATATATCGGTCAAATTTTCAGAGAACATTTACAGTTTTAAAATAATAATGTTCAGCCTAGCTCAGAAATCTTAATAGATTTTTTTTTACTTTTCGTGAATTCATATCAATTTTCCTTCCAACATATTGAAGTATTTTGGTTTCCTTCAATCTTTAATTCATTTAATATCCAACTTTCATAGTTATTATTATTATTATTCAACCATTTTTAGATATAATTTTAAATAAATGGGAAAATTGGAGGTAAATGCCCGTACAAAGGTCTCCAGTCGACTTTTGCGTGATATGATGCTAAAAAATATATCGTTTTTGATACCATTTTCGATATTGGTTATTTTATATCGATGTATCGATATATCGGATCAAAATATATCGGCTAAAAATATCGATATATCAAACAAAAAATATCGATATATCGATGTATCGATATTTTTTCAACAAGCCTAGTTTTTTTGCGTGATATTTATTTTTTGTTCAGCTAAAAGTGATCGTGCGTTCGTGTGATTAGGGATGTCGAAAGTGAAAAAAAATATCGATATATCGATACATCGATATTTATAAAAATATCAATATCGGCCTCGATATATCGCGAAAAAAATATCGATATATCGATATATCGGTCCAATTTTCATAGAACGTTTGCGGTTTTTAAATAACAATGTATTTATTTCAGTCTAGCTCAGTAATATCAGTAGATTTTATCAGGCAACACACATTACTTTAATTTATGAAAATCACAATAAAAACGAAGATAATTTATAAAATCTGGCGCATATTTATTAGATAAGATATTCAACGCAGCACAAAAAACATACCAGTCATAGACAATATATGTTTTAATATTAAAATAAATTATGAATTATGGTTTAAGTACAGATAAGTTTTTCCATTCCAAAAATATATCGTTTTTGATATGATTTTCGATATTGGTTTTTTTGTATCGATATATCGATATATCGGTTCGAATTATATCGGCTAAAAATATCGATATATCGAACAAAAAATATCGATATATCGATGTATCGATATTTTTTCAACAAGCCTATGTGATTCGTGTCGTGTAAATTGTATTAAATAAAGTAGTTCTCACTAATTATTACGCCTTCATCATCAAATCCTCTTTCATTGCAATAATAACAAATAATTATATTGTATCGTGACTTTCCTGAGCAAGTGAAGGCTTTCGGTTTGTCTTAGATTTATTTCAATTCAAATATTTTTGAAAAGCCTGAAAGGCTGAACTTCAACATGAACGGAATCAAAGAAGGAGACAAAATCGCAGTGGTTTGGAAAACCGGGGATCAAGAACAATTGAAAAGTTTAGTGAATGAATTGAAAAATGCAACTAAATCTGGAGAAATTGTATTAGAAAACTCTGAAATGATTACTGAATGTAAGTAAAGAAAACCTCTGAGCTATTTTTATAATACTTTTACATTAGGTACTCATTTGACAATATGAAACAAGTAACTTTAGATGTGTATTCTTTAATTGTCTATACAAATCTTAACCTTACCTAGTTGTAGCTCACAAAATAATGTTGTTAATATTTTATTATTGGAACAAGGTACAATTTGTCATAGAAACCATAATTTTCCCATTTTATTTATTTCAGCATCTCGGCCCCATTCATCATTTGACATCGTAGTATCGAACTGGATTCCACCTCATGCCGTTACCCACACAGACGATCTTCTTGCTATTATCATAAAAATTCTGAAGCCCAATGGAAAACTATTGTTGAAAGATGAAAATGACTTGACCAGTGCCCTCAAATTGAATGGTTTCATCAATATCAGTAGAGAGAGTAACATTTTCACAGCTGAAAAACCTAAATTTGAGGTGAGACTTTTTTCTATTTTTCATAATATTAATGGCCCTATTCAAAATAATAATAACTTGACAATTTGTCAATGGGAATGGCAAAGCAAAGCTAATTGTAGATGTCACTTTGTACGCTTGTTCCTAAGACAGTAGCCGTTCAGAACAAAATGTATGGGAAAATAGGTATTTATTTTGTGTTTTTTTTTACCAAAAAAGACCCAATGACCCAAAATGGATATAAAAGACTTCTACAATGCAAATGCCGGAATTTAAAGCCAAATTAAGACATTTTTATTCTTACAGAATTTATAAATTTTTCAATATCCAGTTTTTTCGGAAATTTGAAAGTGCCGTAATTTTTTAATTATATTACACAGAATTTAATCCTTTTAAAGCTAAAAAAACGATTTTTTAAGTAAAAGTCCTTTGTTTTCCTAGTTCTCGTGGAACAAGCGTATGCAGCGCCATTTTGACAGTTGCCTTCCCCATTGTCATGATAATTTTGTGTAGCTATGAGTAGTTTTGTTCTATTTTCAAATTGGTTGACAATGATATTGTCACATTTATTACGGCTATTAAGTAGGGCCCTGGTATTGGTTGTGGTTAAGGCCTTGGATTGGATGAGTAGAATGACGGAGCAGCCTGCGGGCTGGACTGATGTGATTTTAATCCTTGGAAAAGCCTCTATTTAGGAGTGGGCTTTGTGCAGCTTAAAATCATGATACATAATTACATAGATAAGAAGTCCCTAAATGTTGTTTATAATTTGTCGTTTAAAACGTCTGGATGGCTTGAGATTATTCTAAGACTTTCTGGAAGTACAAGACAGTATCTTTTTTTGATAGATAGTTAAGCGCTTGCCCACTATTACATCTGATGGTAAGCAATGATGCAATCTACAATAGAACTCGCATTCCTAGAATATACCTACCTTTTCACGCGTGACTTGATGGCCTAGAGATTGTACCTTTGGGAAAACACTATATCAAGTTATGTTGTATGTGTTCTTATATTTACAGGTGGGGTCAAAAGCATCACTGAAATTAGGCAGCAAACCTGCTGTTTGGAAGATCGATGACACAGTAGAATCTCAATGGAATGGTGCGAATGATGATGAAGTCATTGATGATGATCAGCTGCTAGATGAAGACGATCTCAAGAAACCGGACAAGCAATCTCTTAGAGGTAAGATGCAATATACCAGGGGTTCCCATACTTTTTCTTAAGGAGATCGACATTTTGACAGTTATTGAAAAATAAATGCATAAGTAAAACTACATTGGGTTGGTGCAAAGTGTCAAATCTGTAATCCTTGGCGATCGACTTTAAAACCTCTCGCGATCGACCGGTCGATTGCGATTGACCGTTTGGGCACCTCTGCAATATACCATACTTTGGTATTTCACTTTTTCATGTTTTGACATTATTTAAATAAGCTAAGTTACATTGCCCGATGATTTCAATTTTTTTTACATAAATTAATAAAATGTAATCAAATAGATATTCAACATCAACACTTATGGCGACTTGTACTTAAACAATATTTCATTTATAGTGCAAATAACCCTTAAATGTTGACGTCACTTGCTGATATAATTATTATTGCGTACCTATTTTATATCTGTTATCAAAACTGTACGCCATTGCGTACACCTATCTTTTAGTTTTATCTATCAAGGTTTTATTTATCTATCACACTTGTACTATTATGTATTCTGTGCTATCACTACATCAAAGTAGAGGTTTTGTGTTCCGAGTCCAATGACGTAAAATTACGTCACCGCAGACACAGAATATATACTCAGGCCGCGTTCCGAATCACGCTTACAGCACTGTGAGCGCGCTAACGCCCGGTCCAAATCATGCTTACAACGCTCACGTAAGTTAAAGTGACGTCACAGATGACGTCATCGCATGTGCTAACGACGCTCAGCGTATTCCACCAAAGCACTGTGAGCGTAGGTAGTCGGTGTAGCTGTCAAACTTCATTGTCAAAGTTCATTGTTGACAAAAAATACGTGGTTAAATTGTGAATCGTAGTGGATGTTGTAGTCATTATTTGTGATTTTTACAAAAGATGGCTGAATTTATTGACCTGCAGGTGTTTTGTAAAGATACGAACGAAATAATTATATTGAACTGATGTTGAAAGAGCTAGCAGTGGTAATAAGTATTTTAAAGCTTTGAGAGTTTAAAATTGGTTAGTAAATAATTGGTCTCAGTGAAGGAACTTAATTCGTGCCTTTTTATTTATCTATCCCTTAGAATAAATATTTACTTTACCGAGATTAACCCATTTGAGGTTATGTTGTTCTATACAATCCAACGTTAGCGGTGTGAGCGCTCTCACAAGCGGTCCGAATCAATAGTATCGTGAGCGTGCTGACAGCGTGCTAATGATTTGGACCGGTGTACAATGACGTCACACGCTGTGAGCACTGTTGGCGTGATTCGGAACGCGGCCTCAGACGCGCCGCGCCGCGCCGGCTGAGTCGCGTCACGGCGAGGTTTTGTGTTGCCAAATTGTATTGAGCTATAATACAAATACAATGAATGGCACTGGCACTTGATTCATTGAGTCTGCCTGACTTGATACCTTGTCTTGTTTATACTATTTATTACTACAGGTACCTACCTAATATAATACGAGACTAAACTGTGTTGAGTGGAATCCAGACCATTTTCTCCTATATTTGTCAACTGATTTCTACTTTCTTTTTTTTGTCAGTCAACATACCTAAACATACCTACCTACCTAAATGAAACGATAGTATTATGTTTTCCCCACTGATTTTGACCACTGGGCGAACCACAGTGACCACTAGTAAATGTAAAAGATTAAAATAGCCAAAGCCATTTTTTTGCTTGATTTCAAGGCCAGTTATTTTAAACAAAGTTTAGTCAAGGCCGACGTTTTTTTTTCGATAAACGTTGATAGTTTTGTTCTAAATTGATCTGTAAATTGCCAAAGTCTATAAACCCAAGTAGCCATGAACTAAGGTTTATTTATACCATAAGAATAAATAAAATGTTTATAGGTACTTTTGTGAGAACTGAATGAAACACATTAAATAGCAAAATAATTTAGTACTTACCTCTTAAGGCGCTAAGAAGGGTCAAATCCCAATATTCAATTCAAATTATTGAAAGATTATGCGCGTGAAGCTATCATGGAAAAAATATATAATGTACTTGGAATAATACACAATAGATTTAATTGAAAGCATTTGTAAAAATGATACCACCTTTGATGTAAAAAAATATTCCGTGGACCCTGTTTCTGGTCCTATTTGCAAAATTTCTCGGAAACAGAACATTTGTTTATGTCAAAACTAACACATAAAAATCGGCGATGTTAATACCTTCAATCTTAATTGAACAGATTTTTTTTAACTAACTTGAAAGCGAAGAAATTTAATAAAAACATGTAAAAATTGAGAATTCGGTGCTAGTTCTCAACGCAACTGCCGCGTTGGAACGCGCACTGATTTGAACCCAAAGTGAGTAGAGTTAGTTACGTTCGATTTCACACCATCACGGATCGACCCGCTCGGTTTGAGGCATGTTAAAGCCTTAAGTGTTCTTTTACATTGGTAAATTGTACACCTATTGAGCATGATATACACGGCGTCACAAAAATCGCGCCTTTTAAAAAATTTCTTCAAAGTTAATTTAATTCTACTGTTGTTATATGCTTCTTCCTCTTCGGACAGAGCCAACAGTCTAGAAACCGTTGGAATACTCATTGAACGGAATCAATTACTGAGATTCAGTTTCCGAGCAACATTACATTGCCTCATTTTTTGCAATATTTGAGCAACTTCATGGGCAATAGTAACCGTCTTGCTCAGGTATTCCTTTTTTTAAGGGATGAAATTTAATGACCACCAAAAAAAACAATCGTTACGCTAAAAAGCCTCATCCAAAAAAAATATAATATGTGCAAATAAATAAAACCTGAACCAAACTCTTTCGGGCTATTTAAGTCATGCCTGCGCTACAAAAACTTTTCATAACCCAAAAAGGCCACGCGTGCACGAAATTTTTACTAGCAAAGTTTTGTGTCATTACTACCCAAATATATTACTACGTTTGCCATAAAATGTATGCATATTACCAAGTATATTATATTGAAGGCAAATTGGTTGAGTGAGTTGAGTCTCGCATCATAAGAATAAATAAAACTGACTAGAACGGACTCTACTTGTCCGCGTCCCAAATGCCGCCATTTATATGACTACTTCCCCCTTCACGTTCACGTCGCTACGCCCCGGTTAATAATATGGCTAAAATATGAGATTTTCTTTAGTTTGGAATCATTATTTTAGTCTAGTTAGTAGATAAAAAAATAAAAATATTCACTTTTTCTGGGTAAGTACTTACCTACTCCTGAGGAGCTCTGTGGCGCAGTGGTTTAGCGCCTGGCCCAGCGATTGCGGAGGTTAAGCAACGTTCGTAAGGGTCGGTCATGGGATGGGTGACCAGAAATTTATTGTCTCAAGCTCCTCCGTGCTTCGGAAGGCACGTTAAGCCGTTGGTCCCGGTTGCATTTGCAGTCGTTAACACCCACCAATCCGCATTGGGCCCGCGTGGTGGGTTATGGCCCGTCCTCCTTATCCACCCATAAGGAAGACCTGTGCCCCAGCAGTGGGGACATTGAAAATGGCTGATGGACACACCTACTCTTGAGTTTGTATAAATAGGCTTTAGTAAACATTTAACGGTAGTAAGTATCGGTAAAACTTTAGAACATTAATTTATATTTTTTGGGTAAACAATGATTTATTAGGATAAAATTGTGTAACATATTTGGGTGAAAATTTTAAATAAAATGCGAGTACATATTTGGTGCATGCGTGGCCTTTTTGGGTAGCTCAGCGATTATTCTGAAGGTACTTGCCTTTTTTAGGTAAGCGAACTTTACGTTTATTGGTGATAATTTCATATTAAAATTGGGATTAAATTCTGGTAAGTACTTACGATTTTTTGGGCGTTATATTTCATTATATCTGGTGATTGCTTAAAACTAAGCCTTTTTTTAATTGAACTGTTGAAGTGTGTTCTCTCCATCATCTCGATAGCGAATTTACCCACATTTCCTGAATTGACTCTTTTTATTTCACTTTTATAGCGGCGCAAGCAATAACGCTTTAAGCGTTCAATTATGGTAACTGTTATGTTAAAAAATCAAACAATTATTAATTGAAAGCTCATTAGATGTACTTTTAATAGATATCAACATTTACCCAATAAAACGTTAGCTAGCAATAGCAGGTGGCCAAGTCTAAACTTATTTTCGAAAAGGTGCGTTTCTTTCATTGTAAAACGAGCTGGAATATCATTCTCTAAAATTAAAATTGTTTTACACAACAAGATTGATTGCTGTTGCTGTCACATCCATACATATTTTGGTGGTTTTCCAGATACTTAAATGAAGTAATTTTGATTCGAATAAATAACGTGAATTGTTTGAAGCTTCTAAAATTAAAACATGATTTAAGTACCTTTACCTATATAATGTGTAACAGATGGCTAAACCCGAATATGGTAGATAGGGACCATCTAACTGAACAACTTTTACTATGGGATCAAATCTGAAATCGCGAAAAAAGTTTCATACAATTCCATATTTTCGTTATTAATTTTTGTATGAAACAGCTGTTTTTTTCCCGATTTCAGAGTTTGTCTCATAATAAAAGTAGTTCAGTTTGATGGTCCCTATCTACCATATTCTGGTTTATCCATTAATTCTGTTACACATTGTACAAGTAAAGGTACTTATTAAATCATGTTATAATTTTAGAAGCTTCAAACAATTATTTATTCGATTCAAAATTACGTTATTTATTCGATTCAAAATTACTTCATTTAAGTTGTAAATGACGATGTGTTTGCATAAGAAATTATTTCTTAAGTTTAGGCCATAAGTTTGAAATCAATGTTTGTTTTCCAGTGTGTGCGACGACTGGCAAGCGGAAGGCGTGCGCCGACTGCTCCTGCGGCCTGGCGGAGGAGCTGCGGGGGGAGGTCAAGGACACGCCTAAATCTTCCTGTGGAAGTGTAAGTATAGATGTGAAGCTGGTTACTAACATTTCCAGCCTAGCGGCTAGAAATGGCTCATATGGCTTATTATCATTTCTAGCAATAACTAGCGGCTCGAAACGACTTACATTTCATTGATAATTATATTCACATGATTTAGTTTGTTGTTCTTGTTGTTTCTCTTCTAATTTATTTACTATAGGATACATTTAACATAAATAGACATAAACAATGACATTTGCATCTGTATTAAGTGTTAAAATCTCAAAATTATTATACAAAATGTGACACAGCAGTAGAAGGACTATTTAATAATTTATTTGTGACAGATGTTTTGAAACAAGGTATTTATCCATTAAATAAGTGTGGACAGATACCTAGTATAATAGTAACCATTTAGTTGTATTTCTTGAATGCACCAAAAACAAAAATAGCCGAACATAATTTATGTGCTACTGTATTATAAAAATAAGAGGTTAACAGTAAAAAATTTAATAATAGTAGTTAATGAAACTGGTGCATAATGAGGGGTATTAAAACATGAGTCGAGTCGGCGAGGTTTTTAATAGTATCACACGAGTGTTATAATACCTAGTTATGTGCAGTTTCATACACTACTTTATCTACTCTCATACAATTTGTGATTGAACCGATTGAACCTACAAAACTTCTACAAAATAAAATATCAATGATAAAAAAGTTATCGATAGGTCTGCACTACTTACTTATCTAGGTAGACGTTTTTCCGTCGGTCGCCGCATCTAAAATATCGGGTGGAGTCAAATTTTCACTCACTACTATCACATTTTTAAGCAAAAGTAAAAATTAAAATCTAAAAATGGCGCGTAATCAATTAGAAAAATAAATAATGAGATGAGTGTATTCCAGAAGACTAATCGCTACGATAAGTCATCGGTCACCATAGAGTCTATGGTGACCGAATATAGAGTACATTTTAATCATGGAAAGTATGTGGAAATATCGTTGTTTCTTTTTAATATCACGGCACTGCCTTCTTCTTGGATTTGCCCTGTATCGTAATGAGAAAAAAAGTTATTTTATAACATTGCTTAGTATAGCGAGGGTATGTTATAAAATAACTTTTTAATTTTTTTTTCGGTATTGCGTGTATAAAGTTTGTCAATATAAATTCGATTTGAAATTCATAATTCGAATTTCACGATATGAGAGTAGATAATAGTATGTAGTTTATGAAACTGGCGCATAATGAGGGGTATTAAAATATGAGAATAGTATCACACGAGTGTTTTAATACCTAGTTATGTGCAGTTTTATACACTACTTTATCTACTCTCGTACAATTTGTGATTGAACCGTGAACTTACAAAACTTCTACCAAATAAAAAGCAAATAAAAAGAGTAAGTTTGTAGCGGTAGGTCGCACTACTTACCTGGGTTAAGTAAGACATTTTTCCGTTGCCGACTTGCCGCATCTAAAATATCGGGTGGAGTAAAATTTTCACTCACTACTAAGACATTTTTAAACAAAAGTAAAAATTAAAATCTAAAAATGGCGCGTAATCAATTAGAAAAATGAGATGAGAGTATTCCAGAAGACTAATCGCTACGATAAGTCATCGATCACCATAGAGTACATTTCAATCATGGAAAGTATGTGGAAATATTGTTGTTTCTTTTTAATATCACGGCACTGCCTTCTTCTTGGATTTGTTCTGTATCGTTATGAGAAAAATAGTTATTTGTTATAAGTGACCAAAATCAATTTGTGCTGCGAGTGCCGACTTTAAATCACGAACTAGCGAAGTAGCCTAGAATTGAATCACGAGCGTAGCGAGTGATTCTAATATAGACTACTGAGCACAGTGAGTGATTTAAAGACACGAGGCAGAACAAAATTTTGGTCTCGTGTAAAACATACAACTTTTCACCTCTACCAGCGAGAAAATTTTTACGTGAGTTTCCTGGTAAAAAGCTAAATTTAGCATTAGAAACATGTTCACTCAACTCTTTTGGAGTTAGACAACTATCTTCATCGTTGGACGCACTCATTTTTTGTAATTTATCACAAAAATAGTTCGATCAAACCTATGCTGACAAATTTTATTCATAAAGTAGATTCCCGCGGTTTTGTTTTACATTATTACGTTGTGCTTTTCTCTTATTCATTAATATCCCATCTTATTTATTTATTTATAGTCATAAAACACTAATTTGTTAATAAAATTTCATAAATTTTTCTTAAGTTATATTAATTTCATACATGCGACCTCATTTCGTCCATACTCTTTATTCCGAATTATCAACCTTCTTTTTTAACAATCCTTATTTAAAACTCCTTGGTATATCCGTGCATTTTATTTTTTTACTTTTTAATCCGTGTATGACACCATAAAGCACTCTATCTATCCTTTTCTCACATATCAATTTTACAAGTCTCATCCTTGTCACTTTATTTCTTTTTTTTATTATTTTAAAAGTTGGTGTTAGAAATTAAAAAAGCACTTTGCCTCACGCTCGCAGCAAAAATCGATTTTGCTGCGAGTTTTTACGCGCCAAAAGCGCCCTCTTCGTGCGGGAGAGGTGAAAAAGTTATTTTTCACTTCTCATGCTCGTAAAGTTCGTCTTTATGTTGGGTATAGGCTGCATAAAATCGCTTTTTATGCTCTAGTGCATAAAGTAAAATCTTCGTCTAAGTCTCAGACTTTAAGACAAAGGTCGTCAGGTAAACAGCCACACATGCAATTAAACTTCATTGAATTAACTTGTTATTTCATTCTGTGTTTTCACTTGTTTATTTTTGAAAATGGGTATCAATTTTATTGAAAGAACTTGATAAAAAAAAAAATTTTCAATTTTTGAATATGGGTATCAAATGAAAGGCCTTGATGAGCACATTCCAAAATTATATATTTTTTTATAAAAAAATGAGTTTTTTTTTTAATTTTTGAATATGGGTATCAAATGAAAGGCCTTGATGAGCACATTCCAAAATTATATTTTTTTTATAAAAAAATGAGTTTTTTTTTTCAATTATTGAATATGGGTATCAAATGAAAGGCCTTGATGAGCACATTCCAAAAATATATATTTTGTCACAAAAAATTAAGAAAAACATTTTGCTTTTCAATTTTTGAATATGGGTATCAAATGAAAGGCCTTGATTAGGACATTCCAAAAATATATATTTTGTCACCAAAAATTGAGAAAAAAATTTTTTTTTTCAATTTTTGAATATGGGTATCAAATGAAAGGTCTTGATGAGCACATTCCAAAAATATATAATTTGTCACTAAAATGTTAGACTTATTTTTATTTTAACATTATTGTTGTTTAATTTCCTTACAATCGAAGTGAAAAGCAGAGTGTATAACTCGTACATAAAACCCATTTTACCCTCGACTTGACTATCCACCCTCGCCTGCGGCTCGGGTGGATATATATCGTCTCGGGTAAAATGATGCGTTTTATGCACTTGTTGTACAATCTACTATTATAACATTGCTTAGTATAGCCACAGTAAATATATAAGTTTTTTCAAACAGTATGAGAGCTCCATGGAATCGTTCGAATTTAACGGCTGACGTCCTCTAAGCAAAGTTCGCAGTACTTTGGTCAGGGTTGTGACATCGCGTCGCAGTTGTTTCCATAGCGTTCGCGCGTAGCATTCCACAAGACAGCCGGAAAATGCCAACCCTAGCGATCCGACGGAGTGCAATAACAAAAGGGCCTAAGTGACGTTAGCTCCTCTACTGTTTGAAAAACTTACATATGTACTGTGGTATAGCAAAGGTATGTTATAAAATAACTTTTTAATTTTTTTTCGGTATTGCGTGTATAAAGTATGTCAATATAAATTTGATTTGAAATTCATAATTCGAATTTTACGATATGAGAGTAGATAAAGGTTATTTTTCGATGCTCAGACCGGGTATCTACCTTAGAGAAGGGAAATAAGGGGAGCAGGCATAAACTGCAAGTATCAAGCGGCTCGTTATTCGTTTCTAGCCGCTCGTTTCAGCTACTATCGGCTCACTCACGCACGAGCCGCTCATTTACAACTATAAGTGTAAGTCATTTATGCCCGATTTCTGAGGTATGATATCGGAGGTTGTACTTTAACAGAGGGGTCCAAATAATCTGGTTTTTAAGTTCTTCAGGGCCTAAGTCAAATCAATTTGTTTATTTGCAAAAACATGTGGTTTGACAACTAATTAGGTCTTAAACTTAAAATGTACAGTTACATGTCTGCCATATGCAAATTGATAGCGAATTATACCTATGGCATAAATGCATATGTCTATGGCATAAACCCTCTTAAGCCGCGATTACAGACGCCGATTTAGCATCCTAGTTAAGCCTCGATTACATACGCCGATTTAAGGAACCAATTTAGAGTTGCCACTCGTATAAATAAGTTAAATTTTAACAGTGAATTTGCACAAATGACGGAAAGGTCAACATTTTTTATGATTTTTTATTTTCAATTCTCATCTCTAATCTTAAACAATGTTTACTTTTCCGTTATAGTGTAGATTCGATTTTAAAATCGAACTTATTCTACAATATTTGATTGTGGCAACCCGAAATTGGTTCCTAGCTAGGAAGCTAAATTGGCGTATGTAATCGAGGCATTAGGAAGGAACCAATTTAGAGTTGCCACCCGTATTAATAAGTTCAATTTTAACAGTGAATTTGCACAAATAATGGAAAGTTCAACATTATTTAGGTATGATTTTTTATTTTCGATTCTCATCTCCAATCTTAAACTATGTTTATATTTCCGTTATAGTGTGTCCGTTGCGGAACTTGCGGACAAGAGAAAAAGAAAGATTTTGGGTTTCGATAAAAAATGTAATAATTTTCTACAAAATTGTTTGGGTCACAAGGCAGAATAATTATGAGAATGTAAGCCAGAGAAAGTTGGTGTCTTTTACCATTTCGAAAAAAAATCGTCGGGACGCGAAAGTTCTATACAAAATTGACGTTTAAAAGAAGGGGTTGCGAGAGGGGCGCACAACGTCCACAGATCATTGTATGGAGTGAAATTGACAGTTCAGCCACGTTCAGCAGGCAGACTCATCGCTTGACCATCGCATCGTGGCGTAGACATAGTGTAAATTCACTTTTAAAATCGAACTTATTATACAATATTTTATGGTAAAGTAGGTACGGGGCAACCCGAAATTGGTTCCTAACTAGGATGCTAAATCGGGATATGTAATCGGCGCTTTAATATGTTTGTTTTATTTGTCAGTGCTACCTGGGCGACGCGTTCCGCTGCGCGACGTGCCCGTACCTGGGCATGCCCGCCTTCAAGCCCGGCGAGAAAGTCATGCTGGACCTCAACTCGGACATCTGAGCCGTAAACTTTATTTTGCTTTAACATCAGTTTTAGTTACTATTTTCTTTTATACGATTCCATGTTGTGATGATTCTTTAGTTAATATATTGTTATAAGCTTTTAATTTAGTTTTTTTCTTGGGAAACGTGCAAATTTTCAACGATAACACCAAAGCTAAATCGTTACCGTTTTAATTTCGTTAACAAAAAATACATGCTTTTGTTTTGTTATAATTGTTGAAAACTTTGCCTGGGGAGCCTAGGATGCTAATCTTGGACAATTTAAATGAGAATTCTAAAACTAAACCAATGATTTTTAGGTAAATATAACCTAAATGACAACGAAACGGTTTTGGTTTTATCGTTCACAATTAGTCCCTTTTACCTGCTGTAAATTATAGTTCCCTAAAGTGACGCAAGATATAAGTATAATTTAAAATTATCTACTGTTAGTTTCTACAAAAGAGTAGAAAATCTCTTGAAATAATGTTAAAGACACAGATAGAAATTGTATTTCTATTTCTTTGACACTATTTTTGTTAGAGCGCGGACTGTAGTTTGTATTGGAAATATAGGTCGTTTTTGTAGGTAAAATAACAAGGACTTGATGAAGCTGAAAAATTATATATTGAATTCCATTCAATCAGTTACAATGGAAAAAAGATGAAGAATGACAGTTTTGTCATACAAACAAACCATAGACATTAAAAATAAAGCTCAACAGAAAGGTTTTATGTTGGCTATTCCAACATGCTGCCACTCTAAGACAAATTAAACAAGTACTTATGTAATAACAAGTAGTCTTTTAAGAACCAAACACTAATTATTGACACAATTAACAAAAAGTTAACAGAACAGGCTAGAACGTAATTTAAAAACTAACTTAATTACAACTCAATTGGTAACAAACAAACTTTAACGATTGATCGCCTGTGGGTCCTACCATTAGGAGTTTTAACTTCAACAACCCTGACTCTATTATCAGAGCCCGGAAAAACATTAACTACCCTGGCCATTGGCCAAAATAAAGGCGCAACATCATTTTCCTTTAAAAGGACTAAAGACCCTACTTTAATATTAGGGTGAGACTCCTTCCACTTAGGCCGAGACTGTAAAATATTTAAATATTGCTTGCTCCAAGCTTTCCAAAAACTATTTTTAATACTTGTACAAATTTTCCAATACTTAAGATTATCTGTGAGTGTTACATCTTGTTCTGGAAAAGCATTTAAAGCAGACCCAATTAAAAAATGGCCAGGAGTAATATAAGAAAAATCATTCACATCGTTTGATAACGGCATAAGAGGTCTACTATTAAGAATAGATTCGATTTGACAAAGTACAGTATTCATCTCCTCATAAGTTAACAAAGTCTTTTGCACAACTCTTTTTAAATGAAACTTCATGCTTTTTACGCCAGCTTCGGCTAGACCTGCAAAAATAGGAGAATAGCAGGGAACAAAATGAAAGTTAATGCCATTTTGCGACGAAAAATCATGAATTTCCTTTTGATGCTCTTTACTATTATGTAACTTATATAATTCAGTTAACTGACTACTAGCAGACTTAAAAGTAGATGCGTTATCACAGTAAATATCAGTAGGGAGACCTCTACGCGCAATAAACCTCTTTAAGCAAGCTAAGAAAGTTACAGTTCTTAAATCAGAAGCCAACTCAAAATGTATGGCTTTAGTAGCGAAGCATACAAAAACGCATACATATGCTTTTGTCTCTAACGCTTTTCTTATACGCGACTGCTTAATCATGAAAGCCCCCGCAAAATCAATGCCTACCTTTTGATAAGGACGACAAACATTTATTCTGTCGTGAGGTAGCGACCCCATGAGCTGTTTCGCAGTCTCAGCTTTTAGTTTAAAACAAGTTATGCATTTGTATATAACTTTCTTAACTTCCTTGATACCATGAACTATCCAAAATGTCTGATTTATAGCGGACATAACTAATCTTGGCCCTGCATGTAAATTCCTGATATGTTCTCTCTTAATAATTAAAGGCGTTATACGAGAATCTTTGGGCAAGATTACAGGATGCTTTTGTCCGTATGGAATTGACGCATTTTCTAAACGACCGCCAACCCTAAGTAATCCCTGGTTATCGACAAATGGACACAACGGTTTCAAATTACCTTTTGTAATCTCGTTTTTCAATTTTAATTGTAAAAATTCATCTTTGAAACACTGTTGCTGTTCATACTTTACAATAACTAACAAAGAGTGATTTAATTCTTTAGATGTTAAATAGTTACATTTATTTTGGTTGCCATTGTCCTTTGCATTCCGCACGAAACGAAAGACATATGCTAATATTCGTTGCATTTTACTAATGTCAGAATACTTTTCGAGAAAATTCAAACACAATTCTTGATCATACAAAACCCTACATACCAATGTAGTGGTACAAACGGGATCAACCTTCACCTCGGGTAAATCGCAGGATTCGATGACCGGCAACCTGGGCAAGTCATGAGATTGATACTCACTTGTGTGTAGAAAACCTGGCCCTTGCCACCACAAAGGATGATTCTGTAACTCATGCGGTAAGACTCCTCTGCTAAGACAATCAGCGGGGTTCTCCTCAGAACTTATATAAGACCAGCAGAATTTACAAGTAAGCTCAGTTATTACTTTAACTCTATTTGCCACATATGTTTTAAGTGTGGTTATACTGGATTTGACCCATGCTAAAGCAATTTGAGAATCTGAATAAAGAACGACATTATCAATATTTAGTTTAAGTTGTAAAGTGCTATGAAGCCGCGCAGCACACTTGGCCAAAAGAACCATGGCACTGAGCTCAAGTCTAGGAACAGTCAAGCTTTGTTTTAATGGATTCACACGTGACTTAGAACACAGTAACGAAACTTTAATGTTTCCTGTGGAATCGACTATTCGTAGATAAACGCAGCAGCCGTACGCCGTGGAGCTAGCAGCATCAGCAAAGCCTATAATCTCAACAGACACGGACTTGCACATATTTATATAACGTGGGATAGCTATAGGCAGCATTAGACAAAAGCTATTATAAAATTCACGCCATTCATTCAAAATGTCATGAGGAAGCTGTGCATCCCAGTGAATGTGTGCTTGCCACAACCTTTGCATTATTACCTTAGCTTTAAGCACCACAGGCCCAGCTAAACCAAGCGGATCAAAAAACTGTCCTACAAAACTTAAAATCTCACGCTTAGTGGCAGGCATGCTTGCATTAGGCTTTGGATGAAGCATAAATGAATCTGTATTAACATTATACTTAACACCTAATGTTTTTAAAGAAATGTTGCCCTTTTCTAAGTCTACATCGTCAAAATACTGCTGTGACTTGGGTATTTCGTCTAATAATTGGGGACAATTAGAAAACCATTTATGTAAATGAAACCCACCCTTATCAAGAAGGTCACACAGCTGTGATTTTGCCTCAATTAGCAGCTCAGGTGACTTTTGAGACACAATCGCATCGTCTACATAGGTAGAATTATCAATAATAGAAGCTGCTAAGGGATAATCACTTCTATATCTATCAGCAAGTTCCTTTAAACAACGTGTAGCAAGATAAGAAGAGCACTTTAATCCAAAAGTTACAGTATTTAGTTGAATACATTGAATATCCTCATTTGGGGAATCTCTCCATAGAATGTTTTGCAACGTTCTATACATAGGATCTAAAGAAATTCTTAAAAACATACTTTTAATATCAGTGACAAAAATATACTTGTCAACTCTAAATAAGAACAAAATATCGATAAGTTCTTTTTGAACAACAGGACCGTTCAATAACATGTCATTTAGAGATACTTTCTTACTGGTCTTCATTGACCCATCAAAAACCACTCTGCATTTCGTGCTCTTTCTATCGAGCCTGAGGACAGGATGATGAGGCAAGAAATAAACTGGATCAGTAGAAAGATCATATTGACTTATGTCAATGATTGTACCATAACCTTCCTTTAAATAATTATGAATAAACTCTTTATAAAGTTGGAAAAGAAAATCATCCTTCTGAAACCTAACTTCTAAATTCCTAAATCTTTTCAAAGCTAAACTAAAAGAATCACCAAGAACTTCATTGACTGACTCTAATGGCAACTTAAGAGGCAAAGCAACCTGAAACTTATTATTTTGAGTATCTAAAGTTACTGTTTCACAGAACAATCTCTCACATGCTTCATGTTCTGGTAATTTTTCATGAAAAATCTCAGGCACATTTTCTAGCTCCCAAAATTGTTGCAAAGTATTATTAAGAGTATTATCACATGTATTACAATGTAAAGAAGTTACTTGTTTTTGGTGGTGCACAACAGGAACTGAACCAGCAACTATATGGCCAAACTGTGTGTTAAGAACTGGAACACCATGACTGGAAGCGCTGTCTGGATCAACCACATTCGGCAGCAGCACCTGAAAAAATATATCGGCACCTAATAATATATGAATGACACTAGGCTCATTGAACTTATTATCTGCCAATGTAATATTACAAGGTAAAACAATATCCCGCAATGATATTTTGGATTGCGGCAACTTTGAAGTAATATTATCTAACACATGACAAGTCACATTAATGCTAAAGTTGTTAATTAAGGAATGCAATTGTATGTTAACACAATCCCTAATTTCATTTTTCTTGTTACCTATACCCACCACCGGGGTGTTAACCTGAATAGGTTTAAGACTCATTAAGTTAACTAGCTCTGATGTAATGAAGGAGGCTTGTGAACCACTGTCTAAAAGCGCCTTAACATGTAACTCAGTCCCGTTGCTCGCGATGAGTTTAACTCTTGCTGTAGGCAATATGATCTGATGACCGGCAGTTTCAGAAAACAGGGTCACTGGCGACTCAACCTTGTCGTCTTGATGCAGCAGTGTATTGTGATTTTGTTGGCACAAACTGCATTTGAAACGGTACCTACACTTTTGCTTGTGCTCATTCAAGCAAATATTGCATAGACCGTGGTCATTAATAAACTTTAACCGTGCTGCAGCTGACATTAATTTAAATTTACTGCAAGCAAATAATTTATGAGGCAACTTACATGATATGCAGACTGGAGTAGGAGGTGCCGGCTCACTGCCCGCTACACACTTTACCGTTACCATGTGCGCAGCCTTGGACGGTTGCACTTGGACTCTTTCTGAATTTTCTAGCGCAAGTGCTCGGCTCTCTAGAAATGTAATAAGATTATTCACTGAGGGTTCTGAACTACAATGCAACTGGAACTCCCTACTACATATTAAGTCTAACTTTCGACTTAAAATGCAAAGGATAATAGGGTCCCATTGGTGTACCTCATAATTAAGATTTTTAAGCGCAGCTAACTGCTGCTTCACAACAGAAACAAACTGCCTAATATTGTATGCAGTTGATTTCAGCATTGGCTGCAAATCTAGCAAGGTGTTGATGTGTTCGCTTGTAATTTTAAACTTGTTATCATAACGATCACGTAAAATATTTTTTGCTTCTAAATAACTTTCAGAAATAATCGGTAAATTCTTTATCAACTCAAAAGGTTCATTCTTAAGATTATTACGTAAATAAAAAAGCTTTTGAATGTCAGCTAAGCTGTGATTCGAATCGATTAATGCGTTAAACATTCCAATAAACGGCTTGTAGTCAGAATATTTGCCAGTAAAAATTGGTAAATCTATTTGTGGCAATTTAGCTGCCGGGACCAACGTGTGCTTTGGCGGGTTTTCTGCCAACGAAGTAAGCTGCGACTGCGACTGTAAATCTTTTATTAATGCTATCGTTTGCAGGAACTTACTTTCGACAGCCCCCATGTCGTCCGCTTCAGGATCTAGAGCACAAACCTCCAAGTTTAATGCTTCGAATCTCTGAAATGATTCTCGCAGGCGCTCCTCTTTCGTAGTAACTACATGCGTGGATAGGGCTGCGTCTGCCTCCGCGAAAAAATTTGTTAATTTCGTAATGCACCCTTTAACAACGGCGCGTTGGCGTAACAATTTCCGCAGCTTACGCGAGTCACAATCGGAGTGATCCGAATTGTCAGACATTTTGAAAAACACAGTTGCACAGTAACACGTTTACAAATAAAATTATAATGTAATACGTTACTAAAATAACTTAGTGTCCAGTAAATTTAAGCAAATTGAAACTTCAAAGAGAAACAACGACAAATGTAAAAAGTCAGAAAATGGCGTCACGTTACGTCAAAGACAACTTTCTTCCTTTTTTTTTTTTCTTGAAATTTAACGGTAAAGAAGATCTGTATATTGGCCAATCTTGGATGGCAATGGCTTCACAAAATTAGGTATAGGGGTGCACGAAAACAGCTCTCCAACTCAAAATTGTAGTGAAGTAGTGCTCCGAAGTCCCACACGGTGGCGGCGGCGCGACGACACACACGTCCTGCATCTACCGGGGCGACACTCCAGGCAACACCAACTCGATGCGCCGATGCGCTTCTTCTTAATGAAATGTGATGCTTCTATATTTTATTATGCATGCAACTTGCAATGCGTTATGAATAGGAATGAACTCAATGGAACTCGATGTATGATGGTTACTAGCAGTAGGCTGGCGTCTCTTGAAAAACTGCAACAGCGGAACGCTTTTACCTGAAATGCTTCGATGGATGTCCTCTTATTTTGTAATTGCACGAAGGACCAATGTTAGAGCGCGGACTGTAGTTTGTATTGGAAATATAGGTCGTTTTTGTAGGTAAAATAACAAGGACTTGATGAAGCTGAAAAATTATATATTGAATTCCATTCAATCAGTTACAATGGAAAAAAGATGAAGAATGACAGTTTTGTCATACAAACAAACCATAGACATTAAAAATAAAGCTCAACAGAAAGGTTTTATGTTGGCTATTCCAACAATTTTACATAGGTAATCGGTTCATTGAATAACTAAAATATCAGTAATGTTGATGGGGAGGGAAGCTCTATAATTTCTCTTAAACATTAAAATTATTTAGAAATACATAGGTCCAAATTGAATAAAGTGATTGAATAAAACAACATGTTAGCAAATATTCATTTATACATATTTTCTCTTCTTTTTACAAACAGTTAACTTATCTTTAACATATTATCTCGGTCTATAACATTTTTTCATTTACATTAATTCTGAAATAGTACTCATTCCGCTATACAATAAAATATACATATATATTTTTGCCATATTTGTCATATAATTACATAACAATTATATAAAATTATTTTATCTATGAATTAAATGACACAACATTTCTGTTCACTACACTTAAATTTAAAACGTGACGGAAATCTGAAAGCTATGATAAAATTACAAATGATCTTTTTTTACATTTGCCTAACAAGCAGAGTAGAATAGTGTTTTGTTTCGTTCACTTTAGAGAAAAAAGTGACGTAAAGAAAACACAAACTTTTCTGACTCCGGGCCACGTACGCACTGACAGGCGGTTAGCTTAGCGCCTAGATCCTAGCGTGTAGCGAAGTGAAAGGAACGTTCAATAATGTTCGCAGCCGGCCGCACTGCGCGCTTGGCGCCTTCGCAATGCGTTCGGCTACGAACATTATACAAATCTAGCGGCCGCCCGCGACTTTGTCTGCGTGGAAATGTTTTTAATCTATCCCTCGGGAACAATACTTTTTTTCGGGATGAACGGTACCCTATGTCCTTCTCTGTACCCCTGACAACGTGTACGCAAAATTTCATGATCGGTTCAGTAGTTAAGACGTGAAGGCATAGCAAACAAACAAACGGACTTTCGTATTTATAATATTAGTAAGGATTTCTTTCACTTCGCTACTCGGTAGATGACTATCTAGACGCTAGGCGCTAAGCAAGCCGCCTATCAATGTGTACGTGGCCTTAGTAGTAAATATTAAAACGGGTTTGTCTTCTCTTTGTTATGGTGAAAAGCTATATCTCACAGATGGCACAAATAAATGTGTCTTATTTCTTGGGTATCGTAACAATATGGACTAAGGGAACCATTACTGGCCGAACTAAACATTGGCATCGTAGCTACAGACATAATCGCTATAACTTGTATGATATATTTCATACCTTCTTAATATTTTAAATTAACTTGTTTTTAAATAATTATTGTTCGAAAGTTGTCATTTTATGTTCCTTGAATTTTATTTAAGAAGAAATTATGAAATATATCAATTTTGTGTGCTATAAGTAAGAATAAGAATGTATATAAATTGTAAGGATATCGGAAGTCTCTCAGCGGATATAAAACTTCGATTCGAATGCAATTCTTTTGTATGTGATTAATGAATTTATAATGGATTTTACAAGTTTGGCAAGAAGCAATTTTATGAAACCAATTTATTGTTTTACCAGGCATTTCGAAGGATGCGATAATAGTAGGTACAGTAAAAAAAAGCCCATGATGGCCATGGAAATTAAGATTTCTTTAGAAGTATTTCAACAATCAGTAATTATAAAAGAATGGCATCTAATTGAAGTCCTTTTTTCTTTACTAACATAAAACGATTTATTCAAAATGTCGAATGGTGCGTTAAAACGCCTTTTTCTTAAAATATATTTTTTTTAAGCTAAAATTAAAATAATGCGATTCATCAAATAAACGCACCATTTAAAGTACCAAAATACAAGTTTTAAATGTTAACCAACTTTCTATGTGATACAAATTGTCTGATCAGTGTATTAACTATAATTTAATTACAAAATATTACACATCAATGTTCTTTACGACTATTTGTATAACTCAAATTTATTAAAGTTTTAACGAATACAGGTAAATGAAGATTTTTTATACATTCAACATTTACTTACAAACAATATGTAAATGATGATAATTGACTCTATTCTATTATTGGGAGGCGTGGAAGAACAGTGATTTAGCCGCTGACGGCTTCTCATGGAATCCATATAAATGTTTTCGTTATTTCTCAACTCTCATAATCGTCAAATCAAACGCGATTGTGCCGGAACTTAAGTCCGCGTTAAAAACCATATTAATAGCACCTTTCATTGGAAATTAATACTTTCTGAATTTGAATTTTGGGAAATTAATAATACTTTTTTTTATAAGGAATTTTGTACTAAATAATCCAGCGTCTGCGTCGGAAACGGAGCTCGGGCCGGAACGAGCTCGTCCGCAATAAATGCTCCTACATAATTTAAGTAATATCTTCAAAGAAACTACTATCCCACAACATTCAGTAAAGCGTCCCAGTCTTTTTAAAAGTTTATTTTCATCAAATTGAGATCTTGTTTAGACTTGTTTGCGACCGGCCGCGTGACGTCACGCGGAGCGCGGTCTTAAAGTTTGTGAGGTAGGCTTAGTCATGATCTAATGAAGCGCCTTGTTAGAAAA
The DNA here is from genome assembly GCA_928269145.1 of Agriphila tristella. Classification (NCBI taxonomy): domain Eukaryota; kingdom Metazoa; phylum Arthropoda; class Insecta; order Lepidoptera; family Crambidae; genus Agriphila; species Agriphila tristella. The sequence continues at coordinate 40,027,734 of OV743431.1, forward strand.
TACCGATTAATAAAATGAGATCTTTCATTACAATTACAAATAATATAAGACGATAAAACTAGAATTACATACATTATACAACATATTATTAACTTTTGTACAACACCGTTCGATGCGGTGTTCTCGTAATCTATGGTGGTCGGTTATTAACATACGGTTAATAAGCACGTAATATTTACGGTACAATGAAATCAAACCTTTCGATCCATTTCCATATGCACGCGGGCTAACTGGTACTCTGGCATGGCAAGTGTATGCTGGTAGGTGCGGGCAGCAAACCTATCTCGACGTGAGATCGTACGGACAGAGGACTGCACGTATCTGCAGAAGTGACCGACACACATTATCACATTCATTGACTTTTTGTGCGAAGCGTCCGGCATTTGCCTTTGTCAAATGCATGATTATTGATGTTATTTGATCATCATCATATTAATGTCAGTGATATAGTTTTCGGTCATTTCTCGTGTTAAATGATGTCTACAAAGATGAACAGTCCTTTACAAAATACACGATATCTGTCTAGAGATCAATAAGTAAATGTAAAAATATAAAAAAATCTAATTTTGCGTTGTCTCTGATTTTCAATAAAATTGGTCAATAGTAAAGTAGGGGTCTGTAAGGGTTCATGATCCTTACAGAACTATTCAACTAGTCCGATTGAAAGTTGAAAGACTGAAGAGTGTAATGCTAATGGATTGCAGTGTTGATATTTAGGCTGTAACTGCATAAAATTTTGTTTATATCAAAAAATAGTGTCCATTAATCTAAAGGTTGCGTTTCCAGTGAGGCAGAGTTGATCAGAGCGGTGCATGAATTGACCAATCGCAATGCTCGAAATCTCGAGAAAGAAGATTTCGAGCATAGTGATTGGTCCATGTATGCAGCGCACAGCTCCGCCTCAGGGAAACTGGAAACGCAGTCCAAGGCAAGGCCTTGTGAGATGGCGTGCCTTGTAAAATCAGCCTTATTTAAAAATTGTTTCGACAGTATTCATGAGTAACAGCTTGATCTCTAAACAGTTTCGATGTGCGTACGATACTGACATTAGTGAATCATATTTATACAGTCCTTGGCACTATTATGCCCTGACGAAAACTCGCTTGACAACATAACTGTTCTTCGAATGTTTTCGTATTATGCAAAATAAATCTTTAATTTGGTATAACCCGATTCAAACTATGACTTCTGTGAACATCGCGCGAGTCGATGCGCAGAACACAAATGAGATGTGTGTGAGAGAGAGACGTGTTGTGGGGGTATGTATGGCTACGCGCATATAGGCTAATTTCACAGAAGTCATAAAGTTTGAATCAGGCTATAATACTCATCCAAAACACATAACAATGCTCCACAAATATAACCATTCACTTAATGATAATATAAAAAAATCGATTTGTTTATGATATGGCCATGAATTTGCGTAACTTCGCATAACGATATAATGTGTATAAATCACAGACGCTACAATTTGTTTTCGGGCTTTAAATTTCCTTCCTCAGCGATATTTTTTGAGTATACTACAACAGTTTCCTTACCGATAACGCACTTACCCTATAACATTATACTTCCTTTACTCAAGCAATACTTCATACCTTAACTGACCAATAACTACAAAATATCACAGACTGTGTGTTTATTATGTATACATCTTCTCATACAAAAATTATGTGTGTACCTCACATTGGACGTCAAATCTAATAGATGACATCGAATCGTGATGATATTTAGGTATACATATAAATATATAACTACTATGTTTCTGAGACTGTGTGCGTGGCCATATGTCTTTGCTTTCTGACCACGGAGCACCTGACTCTTCGAACTTATATTGATGAAATCCATTTAGCAGTTTTTGGACAATGCCAAGACGGAATCCTTATTTCAGTCCTAAATCTTCAAATTCATGTGATCGACGTGAAGTTACCATAACTCCTTTTTATTTTGGATTTTATAGTAACTCCATTATTCTGCTTCGAACAAAAATATCAGCACATTGAAAATAGGAGTTCGACTGGCATTTTTTTCCTAGATAATATTATAATTTATAATATATTAAGATCAACGAATTTGACCCTTCAATTATTTTATTTTTTATACAATATATATCAACATTTATTCTAAACACGATCTTATTTATTTGTCAATGCTATGCGTCTATTTCTACGAGGAGACAGAAAGACTTCACGATTGTGTTCGTACGGGGCGGAGACCGCACGCGCACGACACGGACACGCGTCGGATATGTCTGCAGTCACAACCATCGGCGCTCGACTGCGGTGCGCGGAGTTAACAACAACCAGAAGTAATCCGGAAATTTATGGAATATCAGTCAAGACTTAAGCACACGGCAGCCCTTACATTTACCTAACATTCATTGTACCTTAAAAATTTATATGCATTACCGCGTGTCTCTGGCGATTTTAAATCTCATTGGTTATCACATTATCTCATTAAGATCTGATAGAAACTCATTGTTATTTTTGTGCTCGTTTGAATATTACTCCATGTTTAAAAAAATAGCATTATTCATACACCTTACAGTAATATGTTCTCTCGAAAATAACGATTGTGTGTCATTAGAAGATAACGTGTAGTCAAACTACACTTAACGCTAATTTTGTGACACATAAATTTCGTCATGGAGTGGAACGTTCAACTTCGACCTAAGTTACATACAATATTTACAAACATCGTACACAAACGTACAGAAGCACCCGACAGTAAAAAGCACCTAGAGTTCCCGAAAATATCATAAGCGTAACCGGACTGCCGTCGACTGACGCGGTCACTGGGATTGGAGAGGCAGCCGACAAGGCTCGTCACACATTCACAGAAAAAATAGTCCGAGAGTTGCAACGAAGATCACAACACATCAAGGCTCGAGCGCGGCCGTCTCGTTCAGTGTTTCTTCGGGGGCGGACGGTCGTCTTCGCACACGTCGGAAGCGGACCACCGTCTTTTCCGAGAGTCTTCTTTAACGCTGAGGTTTTCTGGGTGCGTTTGGGGCGGAGCGGATGTGAGCATCGTACTCGTGCCTTGGGGTCCCGTTGGGCCGGAATGGCCCGTGTGCCCGGGCCCAGAGGCCGCGTGGCTCGCGTGCTTGCGCGCCACTAGAGAGACGCACACGTCTCCGACTTGCAGCCTCTGCACGTTGAGGCCGTACCGCGCCAGCGTGCGCTCGGGCCTGCACGACGCCCAGCCGCGCCCGTACACGAAGAATGGGTGCTCGACGGTGGACTCGAGCTCAACCTGGAATGCAAATAAGTGGTTTGAGATAAATCTAAGAATGTAATAATATATTTTAATTAAGTCGGTATATGAGGAGCTTGGTGGCGCAGTGGTTTAGCGCCTGGCCCAGTGGTTGTGGAGGTTAAGCAACTTTCGCAAGGGTCGGTCATGGGATGGGTGACCAAAATTTTATTATCTCGAGCTCCTCCATGCTTCGGAAGGCACGTAAAGCCGCATTTTTTATGCACAACGGGATAGTGCCTTCACATCACCCGCTGTTAAGTGACGATAAGGCCGAAGGTGGAAGCGCACTACTCTCGGAATCCTCATCACTGTGGAACTGGCTATCTTAGCTCTAACTTCCGGAACACAACAATTTTTATTAAATTGTTGTTATGGCGTCAGACTTAGGTAAGATGATGGTACCTAGCCAGGACGGACTTGAAATAAGCACTACCACTAACCAAACCAAGTACAAATTATACTCTCCCTGGGAATCGAATCCGGGACCCCTGCGTCTTACACAAGGCGAACCACAAGACCACAAAGGCGGTTGGAGAGCATGGTCAAGGCACCATTAAGCGTGCCCGCAGACTACAGACCAAACTGTCGGCCGATAGTTGGTTTTGTATGAAGAATCGGCCGATACCAAATCGTTGTATTATGCGCACTTGTATACCACAAAGGCGGTTGGAGAGCATGGTCAAGGCACCATTAAGCGTGCCCGCAGACTACAGACCAAACTGTCGGCCGATAGTTGGTTTTGTATGAAGAATCGGCCGATACCAAATCGTTGTATTATGCGCACTTGTATACTTCTTCATACTGATTTTAGACTTAGGATCAAAATAAAACAAGTATAGTTTCTGACCTGCGACCGGTTCCTGTCATAGGTGAGCGTGAGCGAGAGCTTGTCGCCGCGCTCATCGAGCCGCAGCAGCGTGCACTGCGTGAGCGTGAGCTCGCCGCTGCGGTCGGCGCTCATGACGAAGTCTTCCGTGCGCATCTCCTCGACGCGCCGGAGCGACCCGTCTTCCAGCCGGATGAGGGCTCCGCGGCAGAAGTACGGCGCGGGCGCACCTCGCTCCGGGGACATGGGTGGCTCCTGGAAAAGTCAACATATTATAATTAGTTTATTTTATGTACCTAGGTGGAAGAAAAGGTAAGTTGTAAATATTATCGTTTATAAACAGAAAACAGTCCAACAAGTCCAATCCATTTTGCTGGGGAGATTTAATTTTTAGAGTGGAAATACCCATGGGGTAGGAGTCATGGCGGTAATGCAGCGGTTCCCGATGTCTTTTGGCTACGGAACCCTTCTTGGTTCACCGTTTTGGGCGGAACCCTATCTCAAGTAAGAAGTAAACTAACTGAAACATTGTTTTTTTACGTGAAATCACACCATACTGAGGTGTGAGTTGAATTTTCGCGGAACCCGTGAGCGCCTCTTACGGAACCCCAGGGTTCCGCTGCCGGTAATGCATCTGAACGCTCGCTGTGGTCGTGAGCACAAGAATCATAATTTCAAAGAGCGTTCTAATAAGGTTTAATGACGTTTCTAATAAAAATACTGACCTCTCGAGGAGGAGGTACAGGCGCCGGCGCCGTCGGAGGCGAATGCGGTGCCGGCGCTGGAGGCACGAACCCTGAGGAATGCCGCGGCCGCATCGGGTACGCCGCGGGCGGCTGGAGCGGCCTCGTCCGGTACAGGTACGAGGCGTATCCGTGCGGCAAGAACGGCGAGTAGGTCGGGAAGGGGGCGGGCGGCGCGGGCATGTCGCGGCGCCGCTGCGGGTAGCGCGCGTAGGGGCGCGGCGGCGGCGCCAGGAACTCTGGCGTCATGCCTTGGGGAGCGGGCGGCGGGTACAGGTGGCTGAGCTGCCCGAGCTGCCCCAGCTGGGCCAGCGCCTCGCTGGGGAGGCTCGCCGAGATCATCGGGTGCGCTGTTGGCAAACAAAAGGTTACGTTAGTCAAGTTGACATTTTTTTTTAATTAGTCAGTCAAGAAAATTTAAACTAATGTCAAATGGCAAACTCCTTTGTTGATGATTAAAAAAATCATCAACAATTTTGAGGTAAGTACCTTACCTAGTTGAAACCAGTGGCCGTGAATAATTTGGAAAATAGTCCTAACTTTTTGTAATTTAGGATTATTGATGATTAATTTCTGGAACATCTATTATTTATTGTTACCTACACCTACAAAGTTAATTACTTTTGTGTTTTCTCATAAGCTTTTCATAAATTCTAATTAAACATTGAAGAGTGGAAGCGTGAACTACTTATAGGTATTTAAAATACTACTATTGCTTTGTAACTTATTTGCAGCGTTATCAGTCGCTCGCACATAATGTCGGCATAGTATTGGTTGTATTCAGTCCATAAATAATGTAGAAACTAGATCGTATCGAGCCCTTGTTCTCGTAAGCGGTGGCATCCGACATCTGCGTTAGATTACCCGAGACGCGCTTAGTGGCAACCAGATAAGATTATGGACGTCAACGTTATAAATAGACCGGCTTTATTCACGGGCTTGTGTATTTAAAAGTTAGTAATTCAGTATGCATGCATGACGTAGCGTTGTCTGTCGTGTTAGGCGTAGCTTGCGCTCTAATAATAGGACGTAGCGACTGCGCGTAGGAAGTAACCAACTCTGTTGATTCTCATGGTTAGACTGTTGTTGGTTTATTTTCTAAGTATCAGAACAATGGAGCTATCCAAAATAAAGCTTTCAAATCTTACTCTGCAGAATCCTGGAAATAACCAAACCACATATCCATTTAACTTTCGTAGTACCTAATTAGAGTGGTTCTTTCAACTTTCAGATATACTTACTACATCATTAAGGTTTAATATTTTCAAAGCAACAAACATACGGTTATGTTTACATTTATCAGAATCGCGAGTCGAAAGGCTATCTTTTTAGAAAACTTATTACTTACAGTCATGTTGCTTATCATTTTTGTTCAGATATCAATTCATTGTTTTTGTTTACATTGCGATAACAACAATTTTAAAAACGTATACCCATACCTAGAAGATTTTTCCTTAGTTACGTTAATTAAGTTACGTTTTCGTATTTCTATTTATTATTTTGATACACAAAAAAAAACACTAATAAGTATTGTTAAACTCATAAAATTATACTCCAAAATATAAACAAGTTATATAACATGAGTATACAAATGGGTCACATGATTTCATAATAAAAATGCAAATTATTTGATAAGCTGTGACCTGTACCCTGCACGATATTTATGCAGTTGTGTTATTAATAAATTAAACAAGTAACACACTGTCTGCTATGCACTATATTCTACCTATCAAGTTTGACCCAACATATTGACTTTTCTTTTTTCATTATTAGAAATATCCCCTTATTTCCGCGAGTAGGTACTACTCCGAAATTAGCTCATATTGTAATGTACTTAATCAAGTGTTTGTCATCTTATTTGGTTCTGAAAACTTTACCATTATTAAAAGCGCAATAATTTTCTACGGCAAACTCTTGGCTTCTCTTGGCAATACCGCAAATAATTAATTAGTTGGCAATTGGCAACATTCTACCACTAACCATCTAGGTAGATGTTAATGTTTATTCATATTTCGAGTTGTTTATGTTTATGTACCTACTCAAGAGATACCTTTATCAGCAGTAAATATAGGTAGTCAACATCACGTGAACAAGCACGAGAGAAAATTGTTGTTTAATTAAAGTACCTACACGATGTTGAAGGTTGGGTTACCAGATGACAGGAATTTTCCTGACATGTCAGGAATTTAAGGCATCTGTCAGGAAAACAGGGAAAAGCTGTAGTTGTCTGGAATTTTTGATATCCACGATTTGTTAATCATTTTAGTGAGAAAAAACTATCAAACGTCAACTAAATGAAGATTGTAGATGTTGGTGACAAAATGTCAGGAAATTTACTGAACAGTCAGGAAATGTCAATTAGATCTGGTAACTCTAGATGAAGGTGACTAGACTAATGGTTACTCGAAAAGAACCTTTGAACTAGCCTTAGAACCATTAAAGTCAGAGTCAAACTCAAAATGGCTTTATTCAAATAAACTTAATATAGCACTTTTAAATCTGTTTCCCTACCACCAAGAAACCCCTAAACAATGATAACACACGTTCTTACTACTTAGTATGTAGGTAACTATAAGTAAGGTGACATTGAGATTTGTGACTATTTAATAAATATCTAACAATAAGCATAACAATACTATTTCAAAGATACTTGATCCGTCTACGTAGGTAAATAGTTTGTCAATGAATATTCTATTCAGAAAACATTTTGGTGCTCAATCTTCGGAGAAAGTTAGACTGTTCCTATCATTATCATCTAAAAGTGTAAGGCATCCTATAGGTATACACATGTGTATACCTATATGCATTATCGTTATTCAGTACAATTACTCCTATTTATATTCAATACATATTCGTGTATCAAATATATGCATTAAGTTTTCTCCACTAGTCAAGGTAGTCGAAAACTTGTCGTCCGTAAATTCCGGCTGTACAAAGTAACACGGTGTTACAACGATGCAATGCGGCACCCGATGCAGTCGACGCCTGTTACCCAGAAAGGCCACGTAACGTTGAGATCATTCACATTACAAACTATAAAATAAGTATTATTAGAGCGGTGATGGCAAACGAAACGACATTTCATACAAACTTACGAGTCCTTCTTTTCCAAATGAATGAACCGATTTTAATGAAACTTCATACACATAAGCAGAATACATTTGGTCTAAAAAGTTAGTTGAAAACGTTTTCGATAAATAGTGTTACAGATAAATTAGACCGATTTTAATTTTCCATAGAAACAGAAATTTCCAATTATCTTTTTTAAAATAAGTTATTTCAAAAGTGTTTTCAACTACCTTTTTAGACCAATGTATTTCTGATTATGCCTAAGTTTCATTAAAATCGATTCATTCATTAGGAGAAACAAGGACTTGAAAGTTTGAACGAAATGCCCTGTGCGTTAACGCTCTTATTGAACATTTCTATTATGTTCATGCTCTTTCAAAAGATACGTATTAACTCGAAATTAAAACTTGCGATACTATCGTGTAAATTTACCAAATCGTGAAAATTCAAGTTGAAATCACATTTCTGCGAATGCCAACCAAGTAAAAATACCCATCATATTGCGATATCGAGTATTGATTGGGTATAATTATTTTTTATCGGAGAAACGATATTTTTATTGTATAATATTTTTATTGATTTCAGCGAAGTCTTACAGGAAAATCCTATTGATAAATATAGAGGTCTTAATAATTTTGTATCTACTAAGTGCTTCAACCTGACTGATCGTTTTGTGGAGATCCTTGGTGGAGGCCTATACCCAGCAGTGGGTGTCGTGCGGCTGATATGATGATGATGATGAAGTGCTTCAATATAGTACAAACTAATTAATTTCTACGCCATAAAGAGAACTCTAGAGTCCAGCAAACTATTGGTGTATCCGACTGAATCCGACATAAATAAACGCGGCGCGATCCTCGACATTCTTGCGCGTTGGCCACAGGCGTTAATTTAGAGAACAAAGAATGAAGTGCACCTGCGCAAACAATGTGCTTTTGTCGAGTTAGCATACTACTTGTATAAGGGATGACTGTCGTACACACGTCCGACAACATTCAAGTACCTACTTAAATGCGTAGCACGCAACAGAAGTTAGAAAGTCAACATAGACGTATTTTAGTCTCAACTATAAGATGTGAAACTTTTATCTTTTCTGTACCTAGCTATTACATACAAGTTCAGCTGTAAGTTTCCAAAAAAATAAATATACATATGTATCCGAACACCTTAATCGAGTTAATAAAGTAGGATAGCAATGCAACTAACTGGAAAAGTGTTATTGGTGTGACAAAGTACTAAAAAGTTTAGTTTTTTCAGAGGCTGAATGTACCGTAACTATTTTTGTTTTTTCCTCGCAAGTGTGTTAAAAATCGTATGAAACTCGTGAGCTCTTGCTTATTATTGCACACTCGGCTGAGTTACGCCCTCGCCTACGGCTCGAGCTGCAATGCAATGCAACCCACAGCCTTGTGTGCAATGAGCAACCTAAGCTTACTTGTCTCATAATAAATGACATAAGTACTGGCTAGTTATCTGTTCAAAACAATGTTTAATGTTTGTACTTAAAAAAGTACATTCGTAATTCAGTGGTTAACATATTTTATTTGATTTTTTTTATAAGGCGTAATAGTAAGTATTAGAAAAGACTAAAATCCTTTCGATTCCCTATCTATACAATATGTTGAAATCCTAATATTAAGTTTTCCAGACATAGTCACGAACCTATCATGGCCTTGTGCATTTTAAACAGTTCACGAAACTGAAAGAAATCCTAAATGTTTCATAAAAAATCGTGTTACTTACTTCTTCTATAGCTTTTCAGTGCTGAATACAGTTTTTTTCTTTATTGAGTTGCATTTAGTTTGCTTTATTTCTTGCTGACAGGTTTTATATTTTATTATTTGCAGTTCTTACTCAATATTTTGGTAACAATCCTCTTGTAACACTTGACCAAACGGTTATTGACTTTTTAAACAGAATAAAAGACTAAATGACATTAAACTCTTGTAGAAGTTTCACGTAATAAATATAAAAAGGTTTGTAATTTGCAATTGAATCTATTTACAATATAAATAAATACCTATTTAAGAAGTTCAAGAATAATATCATTCATATCATGACTCAGTCATTTGTATGTTAGTTCAATTTCAAGCCTATTTGTTGCACTTTATTATAGTAACGACTGGTTCATAAGTATACGTAAGTATCAATAATTGATTGTTTCTTATTACTAAAGCCAGCGAACTAAAGCAATATACAGGCAATATGAAATAAACAACTATTTTATCCAACAACGGCTTCACAGTTACAACATGTGTAGCTACATATTTTTGTTATCTCAATCAAAAATGCCGTACCTACATCCTCAATGAGGATACAGCGAGAAAAATTGTTTACGTGAACATGACTCACAATAACAGCGAGAGATGGCGTATCGTGACTAAACCTTTAAAAATTCAAGCTAATTAGCCGGTTCTAGTCACACGACCGACCCACCCGACGGCTATTTTAGGCTCTATTTTTAACGAAGAGCTAAATGTTGGAATAAACGTTGCTAAATAAAAAAAAGTATGTGCCGATAAAACGTAATTTATCTTGCTCGATGTTTTACAGCACTTTATTATTTTAACTAAGTGCATAATCGCGATATATAACCAAAGTGAAATGGAGCATGCATTTTCTCACAATTTTTCTTTTGTTCTTTTTCATGTCTGCGCTAAGTCTGTGAAATAGAAACAAAAAATATTAACGTAATCTGTGGGACTCGTGTGTCTTCGCGACTGATTGATAAATGCTCCTGGCAGCGAAATACCCATAGACTAGTTTGTCTTAGCGAACAAAGTTTTAAATATAGAACGTTCTAATTTTGAAAGTTTTACATTGAGTGCAGTGTCTGCGGAGCCGGTGCGCGGCGCTCGGCGCGCGGCGTAGGCGCAGCGCAAGGCCGTAGGTTCGCCGCCCGACGACCGGTAAAAACGTGCACTGATACTACGAGTTTACGCCTTTGGTTCTCAACGAAATGCTTACGTAACGCATTGGCGAGTTGCAGTGTTTAAGTGCCTCTATCTTAGGCAGTTGAACTTTCAAACAATTTCAAAATCGAAAATCTATTGCGATTACATTGAATCTCATTCATGATATTCTTATGATGTAGGTAGAGGTGTTATCTTAGTGCCGCTCTGGCAATGAATGGTGGACCAAATTTGCGAGCCGTTCTGCGGAAGTGGCCGCGTCACGTGGTGCGTACCATTGAACCGTATCTGTGTCGGCTCTTGTCTGTTTGTACAACACTGACAGAGTACGTTATTGGGCAGTTGAATCGGACTTATGTTTGCAACGCAAATGCACTGCGATTTATTTATCATATCATCAAACATTGTGAATACAAAGTTCTTGCTTTGTATCTTTTAATTTAATTAGTGATCAGTTTCAAATGCTGTGGTGATTTATTATATTAACTCATGACCACTTTATTAAAAGATATGATAAACTTTATTGCATATTTAAGTATATGATATACTTTATTAAACTGCACAGAAAAGTTACGTACCCTTCTTATTCATAAATAAATATGTATACTTATAAAGTAATATTATGCTGTAATAGGATGTATTATTCCTAACAATCGATATAAAAGAGGTATTATTATTATAATTGTTAGTGAGCTATGCGCACGAATAAACAGTGCAGTTTTAGGTAAGGTATAAACGTGAATAAAATCCAAAGCCCAACTCCACTATCACACCACACATCTATCATTCTTGCAGAACATTAAGGGTAGTTTCAGCTCACAGCGTTAGACTGGCAGGCGGGGCGGGCGTGTTAGCCGGGCGGTCGATAGGGCGCCGCCCGTAACCCACTTCCGGCGCCCCTGACCTTGCCGCCGCCATTCACGTCTTACAGGCCGCCATCGTACCACCACAGCGGCGCGCCGCCCGCCCCACTTACCCCGCCCGCCCGCGGACAAACACTAGGCTACATTATAGAAATGGGATTTAATATGGTGAGGTAAGTAAGATGTATTTTGCAAAGAACAGGGTAGTTATTTTCTTTTGTACTTTTGCAAATTATAAAACCGTTGAACTGTGGTTGTGATTTTTGTATATTTTTTAAGTCAAACAAAATTTACATGATATTTATAATATTTATATAAGCATGTATTTTATAGGTTACCTATTGTTTCTCTGAAAATTACGAGTATAATATGTTAACTGCTAATCATTCGTAAATGTTTATTATTACTTAAACTAGCGACCCGCCCTCGCTTCGCTTCGGTGTGTGGAATTTGACACCATGTAAGTATATAAACCTTCATCTTGAATTCTTGAATCACTCTATCTATTAAAAAAAACCGCATCAAAATCCGTTGCGTAGATTTAAAGAGAAAGCGACTTTGTTTTATACTATGTAGTGATGTAATTTTTCTATCTCAAAAAACGACCGTGCTCTTTATAAAAGTATAAAATATTTAACATGCAAAACTGTGACTTCCTAACGATAATGGCTGTAACTGAGCAATAACACCTAAAAATAGTCAAATACTCACACAGACATCAAGTCAGCCTACACCAGATATCAGTATCCTACCCCCATTTTCCCCGCCCGCCCTGTCTCCCGCCCAACTTACAAATGTTAGACTATTTTGACTGCACGCCCGATTTGCTTCGTGGGAAATGAAACGAGTTTATCGAAGACTCGAACTAACTTCGGCAAAATATTTGTTCTTCAAGCAATCCATCTGTTACGCATTTTAAACATTTAGACTGTTTTTAACAGTTTCTGATTGGTCTGGTTTGGTTGGTTTGTTTTAATGGATGGTTGGGGAAAAAACACGGTGAAAACAATTTATTATAAGTACGGACAAACTCCCAAAAGACCAAGTAAAAGCTGCGAGTATGTTACAAGGAATAGTCTTTTATAGATTACAAAATCAATACTTACTAAAATGTCTTTTTTTTTTATTTATTTTCCATATTTTTACATTTAAGTTTATTACAAAAATTTCTGTCGCCAAACTGCAATGACAGTTTGTAGGCGTAGCGCTTATTTCTACATTAATAAATCTACTTAAATGTTATATACATCGCTTGTTTATTTTATATTACCTTTGCTTACTTGAATAAGAAATTATAACATGCATTCCTTTAATTTTCTTTTCAATATTTGTTTACATTTAATTTTATTTTCATCTAATAATAATATCGAATATTTATTATACAATTTAGGTATAGTATATTTTCTGGTTCTTTCTCCATAATAATTATTGACTTTAATCTGTTTCAGTTTTTTTTTTACTTATTGATCTAGTTAGCACTTTATGTTTTGATTTTAGTTTTATAATCATCTTTATAGTAAGTCTCTAAGGCCAAATGGTAATAAGTTCTTTTTTCTATCGGTAATATTCTGCAGTATTTAAATAATTTATTATAATCATCTCTAAACCTCCTTTTAACTATATTACTAACCATAAATTTCAAAAACCTTACCTGTATTTTTTTAATTTGTTCAACATACGTCTTAAACGTCAAGCCATAGCAACTTAACCCATAGCTTACAATTGATTCAGCTAAGGCATAATAAACTTCAATTCTTTATTTTTAAATAAATTTATATAAGAAATGTTTGAATGTAAAAGTACTTTGTGATTTCATATAATTATTCCGAAGTTTGTAAAGGATGCGACTAAGGGGAAAACAATGAAATTATTAGTTATCTACACCGGAGATGATGCAATCAAGTGGTTTTTGCATGAATACATTTATAACAAACATGCCAAAGCTTTGGCCTCCTTCTAGCGAATGATGATGATATCATAAAACCACTGACATTATAAATTAGGAAAAAAATCATACCTAGGTTGTGTGTGATTTTCCGTAAGTCTCAGATAACAAAAACTGGGAAAAGTATTTATACTTACCATTCCCCCTAAAAAAGCTTATTTTATTCACTAAATCCGTTTTCAATCCAATCAAATCCGAAATCCAATTTAATCCACCTCCGTGATCTTGTGGAGGCGAAGGTTCGCCTACACGTGTAAGACGCAGAGGTCCCGGGTTCGATTCCCAGGGGGGGGGGGGGGGGGGCGGTACTCGGTTTGGTTAGTGGTAGGGCTTATTTCAAGTGCGCCTGGCTAGCTACCACCATCTTACCTAAGCCTTAACAACAATTTAAAAATGGTTGTGTTCCGGCAGTTAGAGGTAAGATAGCCAGTTTCTCAGTAATGATGATTCCGGGTGTAGTGCGCATCCAACTTCGGACTTATCGTCACTTAACATCAGGTGAGGTGGTGGTGGCCAAGCACTAACCCGTTGTGCATTAAAAAAAACTGTGTGAATAAAAAAACACTTTTTGTTGTTTGAATTTTGAATACAATTCTACCTCCATCTCAGTGCTATACAACCTCCTTGCGCAAAAATACTTAAGTAGGTACTCGATACAAACTCCTTGTGCAAAGAATACTCGACATGCAAACTCCTTGTGCAAATACTTTTTCTCGTGGTCATGGAACCTATAAAGTATAGTATGCAACTCTTGAATAAACGGATTTATATCTAAGCGGATTATTACTGGCGTCGCCCGCTCAGGATTCCGTCTATGGTCCTCGCTTTAAATCCGGTCTTTTATTCACTCATTGTATAATATACTATTATAGGTTTTTATATTTTCCCTTAAGTAATGAAAATTATTTTCACATTCTTTTTGTTTTTGTATAGGCAGGTCTAGGCATAGCATAGGACATCTAAAAACTGACTCTTCTTGGATTTTCTCCTAGACAAGTGTCACTGAGACGTAATAATGATTATCAGAACTTCAGAAGTGAAATGTTTATGCATTTCAAAATACATTTTGATCTAAAGATGGCATAATGTCAGCTGTGCTGTGGTTAAGTGGGGTGTAACTGAAGGGTGGGGATAACGATCCGCTGCGACACGTGATGTTACATTGTTTAAAAAATAATCGTTTTGGTAGGTTACTTTTATTTTGTTAAAGTTTCTGCCATTAAAAAAGAAACGTTATAGCTAATGTGAATCATGATAGGATATTATAGTAGGTAAGTATATACATACGAGTATAGAATATAGAACTAACTAGCAGTTACTTAAATAAAAAAGTTCAAAATTGAACCCACCCAATACAAGCCATGTGTAAAATGGGGAGGAGAAGGCAAAGTGAATTACAGATGGCGCTCAGTCTTTGGAACAATTGTCAGTTTGAGCTTATATTGTCTTGACTGTGTATTACGTGATTTTACTTTCTTAGATTGTATTTTTTTCGGTTTTGCGGACAAACAATGTATTCTATGCTAACTTTAGCTCATATAAAAGAAGAATTACGGAAAAGAAAAGCCAAAACAACAGGCAAGAAAGTTTATAGCAACTTACAAAAAATTGCTAACAAGCATTACATTTCTTTAAATTTCGTGTAAGATTTACAAGTAATCTTTTAATTTCAGATTAGAAGCATATGATTTAAATTTTAACAAAGCAACTGAGTGTGAATTTCCGTGTTTATAGTTGCCTGATGATGCCTGCTATGCAATAGTAATTTCAGGTTTCTGTACTGGAATTTCTGTACCATCCAAAATTACACGAACCGTTTTATCATATTTATTTTATTATTCTAAGTTTCTTGAAAGACTCTGGCATATAAAATTCTATTAATTCTCTGTTTGGCCCCAATATTGGGCTTATTCCATATTTGATATACCTATCAAATTCATCCAAGTTATAAATATGTTAGAAACTGCTGAGGTTGAAATATTAAAGAACAAAGCTGTTATAATTCAAATGTTGTTTTATTTTGGCGAAGCTTCATCAAATTCATGAAACATTCCTTTTGATTTATAATGTTTCTCAGGCTCAGCAATGGAGAAAATCGAGGGAAAAGCATATTTTTTTTATATTTTTTTGCCCACTATTTTTTTGTTACTGGGAAATCGATGAACTCCAATATTTTACAAGTTACATGCATAACAATGCGGCATTTTCTCAGTATAAAATTAAAAAGTGGAATACTCCAAGAGATTCCCATATGTTTTGACACTTTCTTTGAGGCGGCCCGGTACCAAAGACCAGACGCCACCTATCGGGATAAAATTGCGCTTTTCCTCCCCATTAATATGGAAATATAATTAGCTTGGCACAGATCAATAAGTAAATGTGCAAAGTCATAACGAAAAAAACCCGTACTGGCAAAACGTCAAATTGTGGACTGAATGAACGGCTGGCCGGCGCGTCACGCGAGCATTACGTAAACAACGAAGGACTTAGCGTCTGTCCACATAGATTACAAAATTGGCCATAGACGGTTAGTAAATTGGCCATATACGGGTACTAATTTGGCCATAGACGGTTAGCACTTAGCAGCGTGGTCACTGTTACAAGACTGGTTACAAATATGGCAAAGTAATGAAATTGTTCAAGATAAAACGACTTACCTACGTAAATATTAACGAAAACACGTACTTAAGTATTTCTATGTATCATACAGACTGGTTGATTCGTATTTCGGCGCTGTGTGTAGGTTATATTCATTCATTCATCTAACCGCGAGACAAACTCTCTCTATATTACGTAACTTGAGATCCTGAGGGCTGGCTCATAACATAAGTACGTACTTGTACACTTCGCATTTCTCACTCTCTCTTGAAAGTAAATGTACCGCTTTATTATTGGACATGATTAGTTGTGCCACTGCGACAATGCTCCAGATATTATCAGTCATGAAAGCTGAAAGCGACTTCATATTGTAGCGCGTGCGAAATGAACTTGTACAATTTCGGTCAACTACTTTTTATCGAGAACTATGTTGCAGTCGCTTGTATGAAAAGAGCCTTGTTTGTTTGCGGTAAAAAGCGGCTGACGTCTTAATTACTTTGCAACAATATAAATTGTAATTATAAAGTTACGTTCCATCGGTGACTTGGAACCGGCTCCCGCTCCGGTGAGTGAAACCGCATGTTAATTTTGTATTACTATCATTCACTGCAAGTGGTTTTTCTATATAATAAAAAAAACTAAACGAACAAGAATACAAAACAAAAGAAAATCTATTAGCAGTATAAACAACATCGTTATATCCTTTGTTAGAAGAAACGTGGATTAAAAAACGAGTTTCCATTTTCAAACCAACCTCTTTACTGCCTGCTAACCGACCGCAAAATAAGTCTGTATAGTTGTACCTACCTAAAAATGTGCTCGACCTACCGAACCGAAGACGGCTCGCCCATTTAAATGTCCAATTTGGTACTCAACAGTTTTATTGAGAATATCACGCAATAGGAGAACCGAGGCAAACAACCCCGCCTACGTGAACACACGGACAACTCCTATTTACATACTTACATACAACATTATGTACCGGCTCACTTCCAAATAAGACTATGTCGGCCTTACTTACCACAAAAGATTTTAAAACACTACAAGTGTTTAACTCAGACACTGTTTAAATGTGATGTTGTCAGTTTTTTGACAATATTGTTTGAAAGAGATGGTGTTTTAAAATCTCTTGTGTAAGGCCGTGATACCGACTCGATGCCTGTTTTCGACGAAAACCCATCGAGATTTAATATGTCAACCAAGTAAACAGGCGACTAAATAAATAGAAATTCCCCAAGTTAGTTTTGTGATTGACAGAGACATGATAGCTAAAACTCAATAAAAAAAATGTACCTATAGTGACCTCCAATTTTGTAGTTTTTCAATACTCATTACTAATATTTGTAATAGTATATTTCTGGATTTCTGGCTAAGTTGGCTTTCCTTACTTTTATTTTTTTGTGGTACCTACATCATACGACATGTGTAGTTATTACTGGATATTTTTAATCATTATACACATTTACCTTTCCACTAGGTAAAGTAAAGTAAATAATCAAAGAATACCTAAAGTACACATCATTATGAATATTTTTGCTATGTACTTACTTAAGAATTCTATATTTTTGGTATAAGGCGATTCCACGAATACTTAAAGCAAAAACCTCGTAACGTAAACCATATTATTTTGATTCGAGGAAAATGCCCAGAAAATTCAATATCTTATATCACTCCCATACCTTGTATATTTAATGGTTCAGCGTTTTTCAATTTATTTATTATGTTTATATCATTTAGGATTTTATTGGTAGAGTTGTTGCTCAATTAGACATCGATAAATCATACATCAATAGAACAATGGGGAATGTCCGAAAAAAATCAAATTGGCTGAATATTTTTCTATAGGTAGGAATAAGGTCCCTTAGTAATAGAATAAATTTTCATAATTTTCGGTTACGTGAAAAATTTCGAGTCCGTGACGCCAGCAGGAAAGATGCTCCTAGAGGGAAGCGAGTTTGATGAATAATTTGTGCGCAATTCAGTGTAAATGTGCGCCAAATAAAAAATTTGTGGGCCTTATACTTTTGGAATAAAACGGGAAAAACGGATTCTGCTGGGGTAACGGTGCTCCAGCAGGAAGAATCTAAACTAATGATCGGAGAGAAATAAAAGATATATGTGCGGGTAGCTTGATACTAGCAGGAAATGTGCGCCAAATATAAAATTTGTGGGCCTTATAGTTTTGGAGATATTTGATTTCCTGCTGGCGTAACGTTTTGCCAGATCCCAGATCTCGGAAACTACTAAATGTGCGATCTTACAGTAAACACATATAAGTAGCTCCTAATTTGTGCTATTTGTGCGGTAGAAAACATTTCAAAAATATTCACAGATTTTGAAGTAATCAGACATTTTCTGAAAACAGAAAAAAAATTCTAGCGCCTAAACTACCACCTAAATAGAGAAACCAAAAACGGTGTTCTATTCTTCTTATTATTTCTCATTACCATAAAAATTTTGAAAACCGCACATTTACGCGTTTTTGAATAATACCCACATGAAGGTTAGACTGACCATGTCATGACTTTGACGGTCAGCAGGATAAAAATATCAGAGACTATTTAGATCCTGGCCCAAAGAATAATCTGTGCGGTTACTGAAGTACATGCTCTGAAAATTTCAGCTTCAAATTCTTCGTATTAAAGGAAATATCAATTAAAATCCAAAACAACTCTCAGTATTCCGATTAACCGACCAAATTCGATAGACCACCAAAAAGCGACGCGTTCATACATATTGATGACCTTCTTTATTGTGTCGTATTATGCAGAAAAATTGTTTGTACAGTCGCGTTCATAACTTCTTATTGGCAAATGTGGGTAAATAGTGTTTTAACTTTTAAATAGTTAGTTTGAGCCTGTATTCATACCAATACCACAGCCGAGAGAGTATTTTTCTTACAGTCGGACTTCAATCTCCCTTTGTGCTGGCGCAAAAGCCGCCGTTCGTCTAGACAGTTTGACGCAACGACTAAAAGTGTAAGAGACTAAAATTTTATTTGTAAATCATTACTAATTTAGGGCTAACTAAGTATAAAATAAAATAATGAAAAAATAAGTTCCAAGATGGCGGCCATCTTTTTTGTTTGTGGGCATATTTCGATGAAATTCGGTTTTTGATACTATTTTGACAAGATAATATCAATGCAACGTTAAAATAATAAAAAATCCAAGATGGCGGCCATCTTCTTTGTTTGTGGACCGATTTCGACGAAACTCGGTTTCTGGTACTTTTTTGACAAGAAAATAATAGGTAAAGCAATGTTAAAAAAAATAAAAATCCGAGATGGCGACCATCTTTTTTGTTTGTGAGCCGATTTCGACGAAACTCGGATTCTGGTACCATTTTGACAAGAAAACAGCAACGCAGTGTTAAAAAAATAAAAAATCCAAGATGGCGGCCAGTTTTTAAGTTTGCGGGCCGATTTCGATAAAAATCGGTTTTTGATAGTATTTTGACGAGAAAACAGCAACGCAATGTTAAAAAAACAAAAAATCCAAGATGGCGGCTATCTTCTTTGTTTGTGGGTTGATTTCGATGAAACTCGATTTTTGGTACTATTTTGACAAGAAAATAACAATGCAATGTTAAGATGAATAAATAATGAAAAATATTAGAAAAAATCGGCTCACCCGTAGCAACTTAGACGGGATAACGGGCTACGGGTGAGCCGATTTTTTCTAATATTTTTTATTATTTATTCATCTTAATATAAAAATAGCATTGTGAATGCAAAAATCTAAAAGTTTAAATGCAATGTTAAAAAAATTAAAAATCCAAGATGGCGGCCATCTTCTTTTTTGTGGGTTGATTTCGATGAAACTCGGTTTTTAGTAGTATTTTGACAAGAAAACAGCAACGCAATGTTAAAAAAAATAAAAAATCCAAGATGGCAGCCATCTTTTTTGTTTGTGGGCCGATTTCGACGAAACTCGGTTTCTAGTACTATTTTGACAAAAAAATAACATAGCGATGTTAAAAAAATAAAAAATCCAAGATGGCGGGCAGTTTTTAAGTTTGCGGGCCGATTTCGATGAAACTCAGTTTTTGGTAGTATTTTGACGAGAAAACAGCAACGCAATGTTAAAAAAACAAAAAATCCAAGATGGCGGCTATCTTCTTTGTTTGTGGGCCGATTTCGATGAAACTCGATTTTTGGTACTATTTTGACAAGAAAATAACAAAGCAATGATAAAAAAATAAAAAATTCAAGATGGCAGCCATCTTTTTTGTTTGTGGGCCGATTTCGACGAAACTCGGTTTCTAGTACTATTTTGACAAGAAAATAACAATGCAATGTTAAAAAAATTAAAAATCCAAGATGGCAGCCATCTTTTTTTTTGTGGGCTGATTTCGATGAAACTCGGTTTTTAGTAGTATTTTGACAAGAAAACAGCAACGCAATGTTAAAAAAAATAAAAACTCCAAGATGGTAGCCATCTTTTTTGTTTGTGGGCCGATTTCGACGAAACTCGGTTTCTAGTACTATTTTGACAAAAAAATAACATAGCGATGTTAAAAAAATAAAAAATCCAAGATGGCGGCCAGTTTTTAAATTTGCGGGCCAATTTCGATGAAACTCGGTTTTTGGTAGTATTTTGACGAGAAAACTGCAACGCAATGTAAAAAAAAATTAAAATCAAAGATGGCTGCCATCTTTTTTGTTTGTGGGCCGATTTCGATGAAATTCGGTTTTTGGTACTATTTTGACAGAAAAATAACAATGCAATGTTAAAAATTATAAAAAATCAAAGATGGCGGCTTTTTTTTGTATTTAATTTTATTTTCTCAGATTTTTTGGAAACAATAGCAAATATCTTTAAAAACATCCCAGTAACTAAGCGCAAATAATATTTTAAAAACATCACCATTTATTCTACTTTCAGTTGAGGTATAAAACTTAATAATAACTTAAATAAAAAATGAGAAATTAAGTCTTAGCTAAATAGCAGTCCCATTTTATGTAGCAAAAAATTCCTATTTCGAGCGCTTCGGAGGTGGCCGTATTATTCTACTTAATCATAAATATGAAAGTATGCCTGTTTGAATGATTGTTAATCAATCAAGCAAAACGGCTGAACGGATTTGGATGAAATGATAGTTTATAAGCCGGATTACAACATAGGAGGATACTATTATCTTGGTTTAAGGTTTCCTAGGGATTTTCTCGAATGTAAATGTGGATGAAGTCGTGGGCTGAAGCTAGTTTGCCATAAATGGCCGTGCTTACTAAAAATACTTTCGTCTGAGTGAGTTGAGACAGGATTGTTTTCCGCCGATGAGTTAAAATTTTATACAGACGGCATCACAAATAACCATGCATATCAGCCATTTTTAATGCCCCGCTGGCTGCTGGGGAAGAGGCCTTCCTTTTGGCTTGTGGATGGATAAAGCGGACGGGCCATAATGATAATAAATGAATAATGAAAATAGTATCAGAAACCGAGTTTCATCGAAATCGGCCCACAAACAAAAAAGTTGGCCGCCATTTTGAATTTTTTACTTTTTTAACATGGTGTTGCTGTTTTCTTGTCAAAATACTACCGAAAACCGAGTATCATCGAAATCGGCCCGCAAACTAAAAAGTTGGCCGCCATCTTGAATTTTTTACTTTTTTAACATTGTGTTGCTGTTTTCTTGTCAAAATACTACCAAAAACCGAGTTTCATCGAAATCGGCCCGCAAACTAAAAAGTTGGCCGCCATCTTGAATTTTTTACTTTTTTAACATTGTGTTGCTGTTTTCTTGTCAAAATACTACCAAAAAACCGAGTTTCATCGAAATCGGCCCGCAAACAAAAAAGATGGCCGCCATCTTGAATTTATTACTTTTTTAACATTGCGTTGCTATTTACTTGTCGAAATAGTACCAAAAACAGAGTTTCATCGAAATCGGCACACAAAAAAAAAGTTGGCCGCCATCTTAAATTTTTTACTTTTTTTACAAAACATCTTTTATTTTTCTACTAAAATAATGTTAAAATTCATTTAATTCAAGTAAAAATGAAATGAAACAGAAATAACCTCATTCGTTATTTAAATAAAAGCACTCACTCAAATCACTTTTTTACTTAAATGTACGTAGACGTGACGTGTACAAACCTGTTCAACAACAAAGTTAAGGAGGTCATCAATATGTATGAACGCGTCGCTTTTTGGTGGTCTATCGAATTTGGTCGGTTAATCGGAATACTGAGAGTTGTTTTGGATTTTAATTGATATTTCCTTTAATACGAAGAATTTGAAGCTGAAATTTTCAGAGCATGTACTTCAGTAACCGCACAGATTATTCTTTGGGCCAGGATCTAAATAGTCTCTGATATTTTTATCCTGCTGACCGTCAAAGTCATGACATGGTCAGTCTAACCTTCATGTGGGTATTATTCAAAAACGCGTAAATGTGCGGTTTTCAAAATTTTTATGGTAATGAGAAATAATAAGAAGAATAGAACACCGTTTTTGGTTTCTCTATTTAGGTGGTAGTTTAGGCGCTAGAATTTTTTTTCTGTTTTCAGAAAATGTCTGATTACTTCAAAATCTGTGAATATTTTTGAAATGTTTTCTACCGCACAAATAGCACAAATTAGGAGCTACTTATATGTGTTTACTGTAAGATCGCACATTTAGTAGTTTCCGAGATCTGGGATCTGGCAAAACGTTACGCCAGCAGGAAATCAAATATCTCCAAAACTATAAGGCCCACAAATTTTATATTTGGCGCACATTTCCTGCTAGTATCAAGCTACCCGCACATATATCTTTTATTTCTCTCCGATCATTAGTTTAGATTCTTCCTGCTGGAGCACCGTTACCCCAGCAGAATCCGTTTTTCCCGTTTTATTCCAAAAGTATAAGGCCCACAAATTTTTTATTTGGCGCACATTTACACTGAATTGCCCACAAATTATTCATCAAACTCGCTTCCCTCTAGGAGCATCTTTCCTGCTGGCGTAACGGACTCAAAAATTTCAAAAAATCAAAGTCTCTTCGACTTCACAAATGTATGAAAGTAACAGCAGAATGGAGATTGTACCTTTGCCAACACCTGCAACAACCACAACATGGTATTAAAAAAAAGTTTCAAGACAAAATGTCAATACTTTTTTTTTAATACGTGTTGTGTTTGTGGCAGTTAGCGGCAAAGGTATAATCTCCATTCTGCTGTTACTTTCATACATTTGTGAAGTCGAAGAGACTTTGATTTTTAAAAACTTTTTTACACAACCGAAAATTCTGAAACTTTTTTCTATTAGGTACTAAGGGACCTTATTCCTACCTATAGAAAAATATTCAGCCAATTTGATTTTTTTCGGACATTTCCCCAAGGAGCCTCACTCACGATGCGGTGTCGCTTTACCCTAAGTTTTTTGACATTTGCTTATGTTTATCTTTGATTATATAAATTAATAATAATAGTTTTTACTAGTGTTAAATAATTTGGGTATACTTCATTCGTTTTTACCGAGAGATTTAATGTAACCGATCTTGATGGTTCTCTTTACCTAGTTTGAAATACTAGTACCTATAGTATTATGTTATCTGTGGTTAGAAGTACCTACCTAATTAATTATACAAAATGTTTTAATTTGAGTTAATAATTTTAAATCGTTTTCATTAATTTCGACGTTTATTTGCGTTAAAATATTTCATGTTTTGTATTAAAATACCTGTAGAGATTTTAAGAATTTTGACATTTAATAAGATACTAACATTTAATAAAGATATTTGACTGAAAACAGCCGCACAGTTCCGGTTAAGAATAGGACTGTCCCATCTCATCCCGTGGGTATCGTAGAAGGCGATAGATGGAAGTTTTAGGGACCCGGTGCAGACCATCGCACAAAGGGTCACTCGAATGGCAGCGAGGAAACTGTCAACAACAGCATTCCCAAGGAGGGTTGGTGTCAGGCAGGCGGCCGACCGTAAAACTTTGCCAAAACCTAATGCAGTATGTATTACATGCTGCGCCGACCCCAATAGTGGTCGTTCTACGAGCGCAAAATTTTATTTTGTGTAGACATAGCACTACAAATAAATTGGGATAAGGACAGGAGGATGATGATGATTTGACTGAAAACAGCCAAGACAAACTTGAATAAGACTTGACTTTTTCAATATCTTAACTGGTTAATTATTTCTGTGGTTACTTAAATTATGTAAACAAAGATGGAAAAAGCTGAAATTAACAACAAAACTACACGTGTTTTATACGATGCATACCTACTGACTTTTGTACCTAGTAAAATCAGCACAAAAATAAATGAGTAAGTAGGTATAACGTATATTTCAGTAGTAAATAAAGTAAAGTATCTATCTTTCATTTTATTTATAAAAGACTTTTCACACTATAAAAAAAATAATTTGATAGCTCAGACAAATATCAATATCACAAACTGGCTGAATAGGTACTTAACAATATCTAGCATAGAAATCAGCTTGCAAGAAAAATTGATAGGGACAAGAGATTGGCAATACACCTAAATATTGGACAAAGGGGTATGGGCACAAATGTATGAACTTTGGTCCTGGACCCAATACGTATAGATATAAAAAGTATATCGTTAGAAAGGTATATTCTCATAGAGCATGAATTAGGTATGGCGCTTGTCCTGAAATTTTGTCCTGATATTCTATGGATCCGCCGCCGTTAAGCGACTTTCATTGGTGACTGTACTATCCGAGATACTGAAAACACATTACTTTATAAGTCGATATCTCGAATCGGACAACAAATCCAAATGTAACCCCATAGTAACTTTTTTCCTCTTGAAAAGACCTATCCATCGATGTACGATTCAAGTCTATTGGTCATAAGGACCAAAGTGCCCGAACCCCTTTCTGATTAACTACAATTATTGTACCTACTTAGAAAGAGCATATGCATAAGAAAGTTGTGGCAAAATTTCTCGGTTGATTTGTAATTCTAACTTGGTTTTCGATAGTCGAATCAAATCGCTGTATTAACATTAATTAGTGGGTTCAAAGACCGCAAACTGGTATTAGCTAATTCAATCTAGTTGATTACGATGACATTAGCTTTTTCGCGAATAGTTACTTTGACATTTTTATTCAAAGGAATTTCGTGTCAGCAGAAACGTTTCCTAATCTTAAGTCAATCGTTGTATAATGTAGAGACACTGCAATTTTATTGCCAAGCGTCAAATAAGAAATAAACTAAACAAGAAAAATTTATGATACCTAGGTACCTACTTAAGTTTTAAACACAGTAAATGGTAGAGTTCAAATCCGAAATGATATTATTGTTTAATGCGCTAAATACTTATTTGATATATTGCTAGATTATCGCCAGTCTAAAAAACACAATAGCTACTAATAGAATGACTGATCTTAAAATTTTGACCGGAAGTGAAAGATTTTCTTAAGCTTCCGGCCAATTCTATTTGCGATAATCTTCTGATCCTCGCTCAGCACAACTTTTCCGACCGTGTGCCATGCATTTCATCGTGATGTCATATGACGTAGGCAATACTGTCGCGGGCTCACTGACTATCAGTGAAATTTTAAGATTTTTCACTGTATAATAATCAGCTAATATAAATTTTATGTTATTCCTTTAACTTTCCGTTCAGCTTTTACTCTTGGAGCCAGTTTGTTCAGGCAAATCAACAATTCAGAGAATA
Source organism: Agriphila tristella (assembly GCA_928269145.1). Lineage (NCBI taxonomy): Eukaryota > Metazoa > Arthropoda > Insecta > Lepidoptera > Crambidae > Agriphila > Agriphila tristella. The sequence continues at coordinate 40,053,585 of OV743431.1, forward strand.
ATATTTGATTGTTATATGTCAAAAGTCTAGGTCAATTAGGATAAGAAACGTAAAGGGCCCTTCGCAAATACAAAGTGATCATTACGAGTTCGTTCAACACTTGTACATGACTTGTACGTACTATTAATTTATTTACTATACCTACGCGTACCAATACAAGTACAACTCAAAGAAGTCCCACTCACTAAAAGCTTGAAAGCAATGGAATTTTAAGATAACCAATTAACATAACTTACTTAAGGGTTCAAAACAATATTTCACATTACCATAATGATCTACCATCTTATTTGTAGAGTTCATAGGTCAAGTAAAAACGAACAGAACTAAGCAGATAAATAAAAATAGATTTCCTTTGTTATAGTTACACCTATTTTTATTTTTAATTTTAAACCATGAGTGAACCATGTTCATGAGTATTAATTTATGTATATTGAACCTTACTACTTTAGTTATTTTATTTAAAAAATATGTACTTAGTCTAAAGTTCTTATGGTTGTAGATTTCTACAGTTTGTAATATTTGTATTCAACTCATTTTCATACTTACATATTTTCATACTTAGAAGCAAGATAGTTCACAAATAGGTACATTGTCGAGACAACTAGACCCGAGCATCAAGTGAACTTCGTTTAGTCCAGACAGCTGACCACCGAGTGTCCAATGGTACCATCTATTTTAGTGCACGATACGTCCCATTTTCTCGTGTCTTACATAGAAGCCAATCATTATTAGGTGTTATTCTAACGAGTTTATGTCGCGAAATCTTTTTTATTCCTAAAAAAAACTAAGTATTATTAAACGGTTATTGATTTTTTATAGACTTGACTTCGACCACTTCATGGGGTTTTTACATAAGTTTGTATAAAATCAAGAGTTTGTGCGATTTATTCCAGTTGTACTTTTGCAAACACCGTTTTAGGAAAGCTAAGATGATTGATCCATATAACGAATGATTCTTCAATTTTGAAACATTGAATGAACATGGGAAGGCCGTTAGAAGAGCTTTCAAGGCGATTCTAAAATTGAAACGGGTTATGCGTAATTTCACGTGAATTTCACTTACATACACTCTAATACCGTGTTAAAATAAAAGCTCATGGTAAACCCTTAAACTAACACAGTAAGTTACTTCACATCTATTGTCCCTTTGGGAAAAAGGTCGCCATTACTTAAGTACGTAGAGCTTATATTAAAAATAAATTATTCCATTGGAGTTGTTATAGCATCGTTGTTACTAAGGGCTCCAAAGCCGGGACCGTTCGGAAACCAGGTCAGCATCAGATTTAACGCCTTCGTCGGTTATATTGGAACTTTTTAATAACCGGGTCACCTGTGACCGTGCCGTTGCATCTATTATACTTATTTTAGAACTGCTTATAATGTAAACACGTCAGGCCAAAGATACATACATCAACATTGTCTAGGGACCGAGGTATTTTTTTCATACAAACGAGGTAACTTTGAAGCCTTGGTTTCCTGCCAGGGATGTACCTTGCTGTGATCTGATGATGGATATCCAGGGAATTAATGGAGGAGATTCAGATATACACACCCAACTGATCTGATCAGCATTCTAAAAGACAAAAGGACATATTAAAAAAACCGCGATAATAATATGAAAATGTATATATAAATACTGAAACTCAGAACTGTGACCCTTCTATTTATGCTGATCAGATCACTCCCTGGATACTTAGCCATCATCAGATCACAGCAGGGTACATCCCTTGCAAGAAACCAAGGCTTCAAAGTTACCTCGTTTGTATGAAAAAAACACCTTGATACCTAGACAAAGTTGATGAGTATATTTATTTAAATACTTGGTAGGCAAAAGTTGTTTCATACAAACATGTATAAGTAGGAATGAGCTCATAATTAAAAGAAGTATTATCATATCAGCTTACACTTGCTGAACTTATAAAGATGAACTGAGTAAGAAAATAGTAAACATATTATATCCTGTAGGGAATATCTAATTGCATATTGATATTGTAAAGTTTAAATTGCAGGCGTATGTATATGAGTTTACACTTAGTATACTCATAGCATTTTTTTTTAAATCTGCTTACTACACTTGCTATCGAGTAGGTAAGTATATTAAATGTAATTGTGCAAACTTATATTACCTAATACAGGCACTGTTGAGAAAATCTTGGGTTAGGTACCTACTAAAATGTGATATTAAAGCGCAAATATCATTTTATGGTCTTCATTAAATCAATTCGGCTCAAAGGGAAGATAATTAAAGGATCTTTGAATAATTTAATTAAACTGTAGGTACTTGAGGTAAGTAAATTATATTTGGAGGCAAGGTTAGGCGCCACGTCGTGGCGAAAAGGTACGGCCAAAAATATTGAAAAAAGTTTCGCCAAATAAAAAAGGTATTCATTTAGGTTTCTAGTTTATGAAAATTTTAATAAAGGTCTTTAAGGTATTTTTTTCTCAATAAGATTAATTAAAACGCAATATGAAACATTTTATTGACATGGTTTCTTTCCTTTCGGTGGTTTCTTCGAATAATAAATAAGTATTTTTTAATAAATAGGTAATCCGCTAAAATAACTTAGCCATTCACGAAATACATCAGTTGCTAACCGTCCTTAATCCCCAAAATTTAATACCCTTTATTAATCAATACCTATTGAATTAAGTAATTGGACCATGAAAATGTTGTTCATTTTCCATCAAGATTATGACGGCTAGAATAACGTAGAGAAAAAGCAAAAATACTATTTTCGATGATGATAATTACGTTTTAACGAATGTTTATTCTTTTAAAATTGCAAATGTTTTTTTTGGTTTGCTTATATTCACTGGTTGGAACCAAACTGAGGAGATAGATGTGGATAATGTAAACAATTTTGCTTTAAAAGAACTCAGTCAGTAAGCCTATTAATACATATTGCATTCAGTAAAATATAACTATTGCTTCTTTTACTGTTGATTACATTACAAATAAACCATCTCGCCCACATGTTTCCGATCTTACGTGTTTTAGACATCAAAGATTTGCGTTTCGGTTTATGTAAGTAATGCCAGTGAAAAATTGATGCCAATGCCAAATAGTTAAAGCGATTGAAAAGTAAAGATCTTTTTTATATTTGTATAAAAGTAGCAACAATCATTATTATTCCTTAGATCCAATTGTCTTTGCTAATCGTGGCATTAAATTAGAAAAAATTCTGAAAATCAATGTAATTATGAAAATCAAAGTATTCAATTGGAAAACTATCTGAAAATCAACTTCAATCACTCTACTTATAAGATGATTCTATAAATCTTTGGTATTATGCGTCTTAAAATACTCAGAGGTAATGAAAAAACCATATCTTGAAAATCTATACTGTCCTGTACTCTATACTTTATTATATATCAAAGTATTGTGTAGTTACACGTGCCAGTAACCCGCCTAAATATTTATAATCCATCTAATTCTGTCATAAACAGCGCGGCTCCCGCTCCCGGTTTCATTTTCATTGACGCACTAATAAACCGTGTTTCCATTATGTCCCAGACGCCGGCTGCCAAAGTTTTTAAACTAATATCGCTAAGTAGTGGCCATCCAAGAATAGTGTACGATCGATCAATCGGTCGCGTCAATAAACGTAGACCTGCCAACTGTTCTGGGCTTTGCCAACCATCCGGCGCATACCACATTGATTCATTCTATCATTCCTAGCATTAAAATGTTTGTAATTGTAACTCGTCAGTGTATATAGAAGTATGGTCTCACCAAGAATAATTGTTGTTCAACTGATCTCTCACAATCACTCACAATACTACCTCCACTCGAGCTTATCGGATCAGATACTACTTAGTAAAATATATTTACCAAGACTAACGCTCTTTAACTTGGTTATTAAAAGCTTCTAACTACATTAGAGCAAAGTAGCAAATTCATAATAGTAGATTGTTATACAAGACGCTAAAATGACCCATTGCATACGAGGTAGTTTTATTCCCGAGCTTTAGCGAGGGAATAAATAGAAACCGAGTTACAATGGGTTTTAGCGTCGTGTGTTACACTCTACTTTTCACTACGAAGGCGAGAAAATAAAATACAATATTAAATACCTAGTTTATACTTACGTAAACGAATCCACTCATTTTTCTATCCTCCACTTCATAAACTTTTCATACAGTATTTAAATAAATGATTTGTGCTTGACGGCAAAAGATTAAAATTATTTCTTTCCTATTACTTACTTACAGTCACACAATTCAATCAGTTTGGTATTAGAGAAAAATTCTAAAGATTTCGCGCCTTTTTTAATTTCTACTGTAGCAGCTAAGAAACACAATGCACGCATTCTACGATCAAACTTAAAATCACAGAGTATAAATATAAGTCTATGATTTCACCGAAGAGATCGCTCTTTTAGTTCCATTTTCAAAAATAAAAATGAGAAACAGTATTAAGTCGAGCGAGTCTTTATTCGTGATTATGAATAAAGACTTTTTCGTTTTAGTAGGCTCATTGGTAATAGACAAACATTAAAAATGAAAAAACTTTATCCCCTAGGGGTAATTTTGCTATTTTATCCTGGCTCTTGTACCTTACAATGACGGACTTTTAGAGCAAGAGGAGTGAAAACATTGTTATTGAAAAGACAAAGTCTAACTTTATTGGTGCCTATATTTGGTGGGTGTCCATTCAGCTGGTACGTTGCCTATTAGAGCTGTCAGCGAGTGCCTTCGTGTCCCATTTCGTGATATTTGCAAACATATCGATGCTGACCTCGTGTGAACAGTTATTGTCTCTCGATTTAGATTCCATTTGTGAGCGCGTAGGTCAACTGTGCTGGTATGGAATACTAAGTGGAGATCCGAGCGTGACTAAGCTGCCAGCAAGCATTACCGACGATTGTATGCTAAACAGCGAGGAACTCCGCCGAGCGCACGTTCGCGCGGCTAACATGCGAAATGCGGTTTCAATGTGAGAATCACTTGTTAAAAGTCGTCAGTTACAGAAACAAAAGACGGTTGCGTTATTCTAAGTCAACCTGTCAAATTTCGTGTGAAGGCCATGGCTGAAAAACATTGTAACGACTCAAATGTAATGTACTCGCGCAGTACCTGTGTCAATTCACCTGAGCAAACAGACGTACACACACACTATAGCTAGAATGTGTACGGAGCTATGCTCGAAGCTTTTAAAAGCATACAATAATCAAGGTCGGGAAAGTTAAACAAAAATTAAATTGCTGAAAAGACATGTCCCATCGCGCCTACGTCATTTGCCCCACCATTCTCAAAAAATGAAAGTCTATCGCGTCTTAATCAAAGTAGTATGTCAGAGTAGGTATTTTACTCTAGAATCAAGATTGATAATTATTTTCTGCATTAAAAAGTGGGATTTTTAAGTAAAAACGCTTTTAAATCACATTTTTTTATCATTAGAGTACTATTTACTTACATTTTTTCACAAAATACTTCAGAAATAAACTTAATGTTTTTGTAATTGTTTTTCTAAATATAAAACAATTCTTGATACTTAAATAAAATGTAATTAGCATTTTATAATTATGAAAGTAATTAAATAAAATGAAACTGGGGCAACGCTGGGACATCTCCCTTAAGAAAAACAATCTTATTATAAAATAAAGAATTTGACATAGCTCGGTACTTACTTATATTATAATATTAACTATGTAAAATACTGTGGAATTGCGTGTTTGTCGGTTGTCAATGAGGGTGTGTTAATCTTCCATTAAGCGACATGCAGACTCATATTTTTACAGCATAAAGTATTAATTTCTTTTTTTGTAAGTATACACGTGATATTAACATCGTGCCCTATTACGTAACCGCGTGATGTTACCTACATGTTGTTTTGACAATATTCTTATCCCCGAAACTTGACTTGGTCAAAACAAGTATATCTGTATTTGTTTGGCAAAATTATTGTTTGAAAATAACTTAAAGATGTAGACTTAAGTTGATATTTACATCAAAAGCACAGTAAAAGATATTTCTGTTTACATTAAGCATATAGCTTAGTTATAACTCAATTATAACAGGTTTTAAAATGTAAATACATAGGTACCTATTATGTTACTGCTACAAAATTTTAAATCAATAATAAATTGGGATCTAAGAAATTCAAACAACGACCATGAGATATCGAATCCTTGTTAGTTCAACAAATAATGATTCTGTTAGTTTATACTTTAATGTTAGATGTCAGTTTTAAACTGTAAATTGAATATAACAGATTACAATTTATAATTATTGCCGAACAAATAAAAGTAGTAATTTTTTTCTAGTATTTTTTCTAATAAATTAATTATTTGAGTATGCAAAAAATTGTGAATGCCTAAAATCTAAAAAAAAGGAGTACCTACCTACTTAAATAACCTAAAAATATACGTTTAGTCAAACCAAAACAATATGTTCTGAATAATTTAAAATTATTTAACAAAAAAATAAGTGATCAAGTTAATACCTACATACACCTCCCACAGATAAAATAATAAAAAGCAAGCAAAGCCACGGACAAAAGCTAACAATGTATATTTTTTTGAAAAGTGCTCATTAAGCCCTTTCATTTGGTACCCAACACGGCATTTAAAAATTTTTTTTTTTTAGTTCATGTCTTTAACTCCTCTAGAGGGCGCCACATTCAATTTAATGTAACGTCATATAGCCTAACTAGCTTCTGCCCGCGACTTCGTCCGCGTGGATATTAGAGAAAATCCTTAGGGAATCTTCAACCAGGATCCAACCAGCCATTTTTACGCGATTATTAGGCGGGTCTCCACCAAGCGCGCTGCCTCGCGAGGCAAGACATTTGCCGCGTGTGGCGGACCTCGCGCGAGGCTTCCCGTTCCCGTTCCCATTCCCGTTCCCGTTCCCGTTCCCGTTCCCGTTCCCGTTCCCGTTCCCGTTCCCGTTCCCGTTCCCGTTCCCGTTCCCGTTCCCGTTCCCGTTCCCGTTCCCGTTCCCGTTCCCGTTCCCGTTCCCGTTCCCGTTCCCGTTCCCGTTCCCGTTCCCGTTCCCGTTCCCGTTCCCGTTCCCGTGCCCATGCCCGTTCCCGTTCCCTGGATGTGCATGTCCAGGTCCAGGTCCATGATGTGTCATGTTGGATGTAGGACGTTGGACTTCAAAATAATTCTCATTTTCGCAATCACCATCCCATAAAACCTCAATAACAACATGCATATCGAGTTTTATGTTTACTCATCCCACTTACCCTCTAAGGGGTTGATTTTCAAAATCACAAAATAATGTTTGTCTATGTCTATCAGCCTTTTTTTTTTATGTCCCCACTGCTGGGGCACAGGCCTTCCTTATGGGTGGTAAAAAGGATGGGCCATAACCCACCACGCGGGCCCAGTGCGGATTGGTGGGTGTTAACGACTGCAAATGCAGCCGGGACCAACGGCTTAACGTGCCTTCCGAAGCACGGAGGAGCTCGAGATAATAAATTTTTGGTCACCCATCCCATGACCGACCCTTGCGAACGTTGCTTAACTTCCGCAATCGCTGGGCCAGGCGCCAAACCACTGCGGCACCAAGCTCCTCAAAATAATGTTTGCCTATTTATTTTTAGACGTGCTCCTACGAAGTTTAAAGTTGTAATGTCTATTTTATATTATTTTTCCATACAAAATTTGAACCCCATTTTCACCCCTTTATGGCTTAAATCATGTCCACCATGTTGTACTTCAAAATAAATGTCATTTTTGCAATCGTCATCCCAGAAAACCCCAATAATGACATCCATATCGAGTTTTATGTTTACTCACCCCACTTACCCTCTAAGGGGTTGATTTTCAAAATAACAAAATATTTGTTTGCCTATTTATTTTTGGATGTGCTCCTACGAAGTTTAAAGTTGAAATGTCTATTTTATATTATTTTTCCATACAAAATTTGAACCCCATTTTCACCCCTTTAGGGCTTAAATCATGTCCACCGTGTTGGACTTCAAAATAAATGACATTTTTGTAATCGTCATTCCAGAAAACCCCGATAACGACATCCATATCTATTTTTTTGGTGTTTTATCCCTTTTTACCCCCATTTCATCCCCATAGGGGTTGAAATACTAACAAAAACAGTATACGTTGCGATAGATTTTCATCCATAAGCCTAAATTATAAATTTAGCGATTTTTACTTCGACAATAAAGGATTTTCTTCAATACACAACTTCATCCCCCTTTTGACCCCTTTGGGGGTTGAATTTTGAAAAACGCTGAGACCCGTATTTATTTATTTTCAATCGTCAGCCTAAACACAAAATTTGAAGATTCTAGCTTCAAAACTGAGGGACTTTCATACAAACTTTCATTCCTTATTTCATCCCCTTAGGGATGGAATTTTCAAAAATCCTTCCTTAGTGGATGCCTAGACTGTATAAAGTATCTATGTGCAAAATTTCAAGTCTCTAGGTCCAGCGGTTTGGGCTGTGCGTTGATAGATCAGTCAGTCAGTCAGTCATTCAGTTTACGGTTTTATATATTAAGATGTTCATTGGACGATTAAGACGCTTCTAACGATACCTCATTTGTCAAATTATAACAAGTAGTTTAGAAGTTATGATGGAACACATGAATTTACAAACATACATACAGGTCAAAATCATATACCCTCCGTTTTGGCTTCGCCGTAGTCGGGTAAAAACTACACAGATATCATGTTGGTGTGAGATAATGATAACTAGGACATTATTTTGTTATCAAATGCCGCATGCGCTTCCCGGGTCATATTCTCGTTACTAGGTTACACATCGTTATCATCGCGCCACTGTTTTATTAAAAGCATCGTTTTTGGATAAGTTTACTTATTTACCTTTTTTAATAGGTATGACCATCGCGTGTTATTGACCAATGAATAAACAGAACATGACCCGCGGGTCATCAAAGTTATTGCTGATGTCTGAAGTCCTATAACGGTTTTTGTGTTGTTAAGTTGGGTATACACTTTTAAAGTCTCAATTTTTCTTTTTAATTCGTGATAAATTATACGATTATTATATAAGTATCCAAATGCAAAGGAATTTTAATCTAAAAATTAAATTAGATTAGTTTCTATCGAATGTACGGGCAATCGTTTGAAAGTTGCATTCTAATGACTGAATTTTGAGAAATAAGCATCGAAAGATTTGCCCATATTTTACTTAATGCAAACTGAATCTAAATTTTAATTTCTTATTGTTTAAATTAAAATCAAACTGACTGAATATTTTTATAGGTAGAAATAAGCTCCCTTATTAATAAAAAAGTTACAGAATTTTTGGTTACGTGATTTTTTTTTTTAATAATTAAAATCTCCTCGTCTGCGCAAATGTATGGAAGTAACAGCAGAATGGATATTATTCCCTAATAACCACATATTAAAAAGAGATTTCTTATTAGGCTTGTATTTTAACCAACTTTCTGATCTTAATTATACACCTAATATTTTACTCCATGAATTTACCATAGACTTAGAAAATTTGAGTAGCCCCCAGGTCTGTAAGTCCTGTATTTACACACTCATGTAGTAAATACAAGACTGGACTGAAAAAGTAGCTTTTTGATTTCCATACATCGAACTCCAAGCGATAACACGACGGCAGCAGCTGTTAGCCTTATCAGTGCGGGCTGTAATGTGCCACCTATTGTATCGCGATTCTAGACACAACGTCGCAGAATAAAAACATGAATTAGAAAAACAGCTGCGATAACATTGATAAAAGTGACACGGATCACGAATACTTTAGAAGCAACAACTTTTTATTCCTTTTGGCACCGATAGGTGTTTAATGAATAGAACAGCGGGTGGCCAGTGTCAAAGTATAGCAATTGGTAAGGTAAACAATAAATATTTGGGAGTGAGAGCGGTGAATGTGGATGTGTGACGTCACATTTCACAATGGTCAGGCGACGGCCGAGTGTTGACAGGCGCGCACGCGTGCTTCGAGGAAGACCGCGGAGGAAGGCGCAAGCGCCTGTTTTCAAAACCATCTGTTCGGTGAAATCGCCAATGTTATAGAAATGTCATTCAATAGCCGCGTTGAAGCGTTACTGAAATGTCATTACGTAACCGCTGAAATTGTAGGTAACAAAGTTACGTTCAGCATGTCATGGAGAATATTACCAGAGTGGGCGAATTTTAAGCAAGAAACAAGGAGAAACGTCAAAAAAATTCAACGCTAACTTTTTGTTTTCTGCTGTGAACAAAAGTTTTTGTGTGGTGGCGATACGACCTTTTGTTGAACTTAACCATCACAGCATTAAAGAAGACCATTCATTTTTAATTTTTATTGAAGGCTTATGTAACACCCTGTTAACGAAGCGTAACAAAAATAGCACTGCCTAATTGATTAAACTGTCTACATGGGCAGTTTTAATGTGTAAAACTCAGGGCGTCCTTGCTCGTTGGATTAGCCGAGGAGCCCGGGCTGGCCGGTGGTACGGCACGGCAAAATTAATAGGCAACATTGAACTTGAACGCTGTGCGTGCTCGGCTGACGTCACCCCTACACGTGCGTCGCGCCGGCAAGGCCGCATACATAGAACCATAGATAACCTACTTTTTGTCAGCAATGAGGTTGTATAGTTAACCCACACCACTTGTAATGAAGTTATCGTTACACTATGATATAGTATTAAGTGGTAGGCTTAGGTTAAACATTCGGTTCTCGTTAAAAAAAACTATTATTTAAAAAATTACTTGTTGGTAAAACCTTAATTTTTTTGGATACTTGATTCCAGGTCCTTTGGAAATAAATATATTGTGGATGTTCAAAAATAAACTTGCGATACGAAAAATCGATAAACAGCAATATAAAAAGCAAGGTTTTACCATTAAAAGAAGAAAAAAAGGTACCTTTGAATTATAAAAGTAATTTTAATGGAAAAAATATAGAAGTGACATGAAGCTTGAAGGCCTACACTTCCACACCAAAACTAAGTAACACAAAAATTCAACATGGATGAGATAAAGATAAAATTTTTCCTCGTATAAGTACTGAAGTTCCAATTAAATCATTAACTTTCTATCAATAAACAATAATTTCGTAGACAATTAGTAACATAGATTGAAGTATATTATCTTATATTTACTTAATTTCCACTTGTCCATATAACTCTTATTTCAATAACATTTTGTAGGTCAAAGTTGAGCTTATTATCTCATCACTTAAAAATAAGAAAAATACCAGTTGCTACTTCTATACTTGCATAATGTTCATACATTTTATCATCGATTGCGTACTCAGAAAATGTTATAGAAATTACCAGCATCTGATATTTGGATTCAACTCGCTTACTGATATTTGCCTTTCTATTTGTAACCGCAGCTAAGCCATTTAATTTAGTGTTAAAACTAGGTTTCAAAATCTGTGAGATAATCGTCTAACTTTTTTATTGCTTGTCTATTCATGCGTTAATAAGAAATCGTAACATGAGCTAACATTTGTATCATCTCAGCTTAATTTGAAAAAGATGGCTGGATTTTCTTGTTAGTTTTAGTTTTGTGTTTATAGTCTGTTTTGTTTATTAAATTTCTAATCTATTGATTAATAAAACTTGTAGGTATTTTATCATGTTACGGTATAAAAGTATAGTATCGTTATTACGTCAGTTTATAATATCAAAAGTAGTTGGAATTAGCGATCACTAGATAAATGAGAAGTTATATTTTTTTTCTCGATAAGATTGTATGAAAGGCACGTGTATGAAATTCAATGGATATTAAACATAGTAGGAACATTTATAAATGAGCGATTATTTATATAATCAATAATTTTTAATAACGTTTCATCTTTAAAAGATAGGAAGATAAAAAGATTAGAAACAAAGTCTTTTTCACTTTCATAATACTTATATCAATTTGAATGGTATTTGCGTCTACAAGTAGAAGTATAATTTTAAACTTTTTAGATTTTTTATGCATTCACAATGCTATTTTTATATTAAGATGATTAATAATTGAAAAAGAAGTACCTATAATATAAAAAAGGAAAACTTTATATTTTATTAATGCGTTTTGAACTTTTGATCATGCTTACCGATTTAGCATTACCACAGAACATTACTCTAACGCGAATTACCGTTTTTTTGGAAATAAACATATATTTTTTAATAAAACTAAGCAAAAGTAACAACGAAATTGAAACCATATAGGTACCACAATACAAGATTTCTGACTTTCATTTAGGTAATCTAACTTTTTAATTTTAGTTAGTGTTATAAAAATAAAAGGTCTCGCGACTTGTAGAATAAATTGAAAGGCTCAGCTTAGATCAGCAGCCTCGTATAGTATTCTTGCATAAGTGCTTGTGCGAAGATTTCGCAAGAGCTTACTACGCGAAAGCCGTGACGCAACCAACTCCGCACCGCAGCCCATTGATTAGGCTCAATGCTCTTACTTAACGGCACTCACCTTCAACAAAAATATAAATATACTATGTATCTACATACTCGTGTTACGGTTCTTGTCTTAAAAGTGTGAAGGATTTGTACAGCCATTTTCTTTCTTTGAAAATCAATGTGGCGCGTTACAAGTCGCCGAATCAAATAAGATTTACTTATTCGCTTTTTAGGTAGAGGTATGCTTATGTTTCGTACGTAGTTTGCAGTTTTACAAAATCAGTTACCTCTATGAACAAATACAGGTACTTTTTTTCTGTAGTTTATAAACTTTTAAGATATAAAACATATAAGCTGGCCACAAGTAAAACAAAATTATTTCACATCAAACTTTACAAGTGTCTTGATTTTCTTTAGCAAGTTTAGGTAATAACAGCCAATTTGGTTAGTACAGAAAACCTCATTGCATGAATGGTTTGGAAACGGATTTATTTTTCCTCATAGTTTTTACTGAATGCATAACAAGGACATTATGGCATAACGATGGTTATTGTTAGTTAAATCAAAGTTAATTACAGCTTAAAATGAATGGAATTCAGTTCAAAGTCACGGTGTTATTATTTTTTAGTTTTTTTTCTGGTTCTTAAACATGACTTTTACCATTTTGTTATTTGACGTTGAGTGGAATAAAAAGAGGATTGGCTAAAGTTAGAAATAAGTTTATTATTAATTATGTTTATTATGCTGTCACGAAAAATTAAATTAAATTATTTTAACTATCAAAACTTTTATAATTGCAGTAAGTACCGGCAAATTCATAAGTTTTCAGAGTTGGTCCCATGGTAAAAGTTGTTTAATTTGATGGTTCATGATTAGGTAACAGAAAACTAAAAATATTAAACGTAATGTACCAAACCAACCCAACCTAAAAATATTTAATGGACCCTGGCAACTGGCAACCGTATCAAATGGCAACCGTTCCTATATTGTTGTTGCCTACATTAGAATTAAATTATACAAACAAAAGGGCCTTGTTTATAAACAGCTCCCTTGTAATCTGCTGTTTGTATATTGAGAAAGTGTTTGTTTTATAATTAATATTCTAATTGCGAGTTGTAGCTGTTATATCGTTTATAAATAGACGTCTAATGTTGGACTAATACTTATTTTGTTTTGTTAGTTCCTACTCAAAGGTTATATATTACAATGCTTTATAAAAAAAAACATGACAATGGTAATAAACACAATTAAGTAAAAGTCGTTTATCTATATCTATATTATTCTAATATTTTTCAATTATATTAATATCCTAAATATTAATATAATTGAAAAATATTAGAAAAAATCGACTCACCCGTAGCAGCTCAGACGGCTGCTACGTCCTGTCCCTTCTGAGCTGCTACGGTACGGGTGAGTCGATTTTTTCTAATATTTTTCAATTATATTAATATCCTTAATATAAAAATAGCATTGTGAATGCATAAAAAATCTAAAAGTTTAAAAGTTGTTTATCTCTTCATGAGTTTTTCATTGTTATTGTTTCTGTTATTTCATTCTTTCCAATTTATTTGATATCGGCTCACTACGACTTTGACTTGTTTGAGTCACTAAAATAAACGTTAAGACTGGTTTTTTATTAAACCAGTCTTAAAATTTAATAATACAGCATCATTAAAGCATAAGTATTAATTGATTTCAGTAGAAAAAGAAATCTGTAAACCAAAATAACATACTATAGATATATAGCGTTTTTCCTGTGACTGTTCTAAACTAAATGTTGTGGTGGGGCTTCGCAAAATCAATATGATAAGGGGTCGGCAACACGAATCACGATAGAGTGTCGCGATGTAAACGAGAATATGATAGGGGAATATAGTACACGATGAACGTGTCATCTTTTAATGCGAATGCGGTTCAGTGGCCCTACACACACTACACGTTAGTACTATTATACAGGGTTATTTGTAAAACACCAACAACCTCGCAGGAGTAGATTACTATCGTCATAAACAACATTTGTACTACGACTTTTCCGAAAACAGACAAAAAAATCGACTCTCCATACAAAAGGTCCGAACAGCTCATCGAGTTTTGTATGAAAAGTCGTTTTTATTGTCAGTTTTTGGAAAAGTCGTAGAACAAGTCCTACTAATATTATAAATGTGAAAGTTTGTGGGTTTGGATGTTTGTTCCTCAATCACGCAAAAACTACTGAACGGATTTGGTTGAAATTTGACACACATATAGTAGATAGCCTACATTAAAACATAGAATACTTTTTATCCCGATACTCCCACGGAAACGGGAATTTCCCTTCCCGTTTTTAGGTTTATTTACTCCATTTACCACCTAGGGGTTTAATTTTCGGAAAATAACGAAATTTCGTTTCGTTTCTAGAACTAGAAGTATATAGGTACTCCTACGTAGTTTCAAATCGTAATTTCTATTTTACATTTATTTTCCATACAAAATTTGTATCTTAGGAGTTGAATCATGTCCACCGCGTTGGACTTTAAAGTAAATGCCATTTTTGCAATCAACATACCATAAAATCTCAATAATGACATCCATATCAATTTTTAAGGTTTATTTATCTCATTTTCCCCCCTTAGGGGTTGAAATGCCAACAACATCGATGTACATTACGTTAGTTTCTAACCAAGCCTAAATAATTAATTTAGTGATTTTTACATTGAAAATTAAAGACTAATTTCTAAACACAACTCTGTTCCCCTTTTCACCCCTTAAGGAGTGGAAATATAAAAAAGCTGAGACATGTATAAATTAATTTTCAATCGTCAGTCTAAACACAAAAAAGATCCTCTTATATATCGATCCTAACTATAAAACTGACGGACTTTCATACCAACTTTCATCGCTATTTTATCCCCTTAGGGGTAGAATTTCCCCAACAAAATAGAGATATTATTCCTAATTCATCAAGAATTCGTGGGTCATTAATTAAATAATTTAACGACTTCTTGATGCAATGACTGATGAATTTCAGACGTACTATAATAATATGCTACTTAACATCTGTTTTCGTACCTACATCACTAAATTCATTCATTTAATAAAGAAAAAATCGAATAACAAAAGAAATAACTGTCAGAGAATTTAATATGTACTTAACTTAGAGTGTTTTTCTTTTATTTATCATGCAAACGGGGAAAAATATGTCTTTAATGGAAAATTTTATTTTGCACTAAGTACCTACCTATTTATAACGTTGTGCAATATATTCATGTTTAGCAGTTAATATTAATTAAATATGTTCAATTCAGGAAAACACTAACACTTTGCGGTTCATTAGCTACTTGCTTGCTTATCAAATTCCGCTACATAAATACAATAATGTTAAATAACAATTTATTACTGTGACCTTTGTAATTCAGAAAGGAAACGGAAGTATGTTTTCATAACGTTTAAATAGGTGTCTGACGCATACCCCTAGAAAAAGATCGCTTGGATGGAAAACTATAAAACTAGCGTTACGAATAGGGTTGCCACCTGTACTATATTATATAGTATCGTACTATATTTCAGTCAATTGTACTATATGTAATAGAAAAATATATAGTACGAATAATACTATATTTTCATGGGTGATTCAGTTGTCATGCTTTTTATATATCAACCCATGGAAAAATAAATAATGACTACAAATAATTGGCTATCAATAATGTGTACTATTATTTTTCCAAAATTTTCCAAAAGTACTATATTTTTTGCAATGTTTTGAAAAAAATACTATTTTACCTCCAAAAAAGGTGGCAACCCTAGTTACGAACCTCTTTTTCTCCAAATGCTCCAAGGCTTTTGAACCTTTGCTTCAAGTTTTTATTTTTTTTTATTAATTTCCCTATAAGTTTCAATTTGATCCGCAATGATTTAAGATTTGTGCTCTCAGTTCAGATCCACACATTATATACCCTACGAAGAATGTTTATTGATTGTAAATGACTTTGCTTGCTTCAATTATTATAAGGTGCATGCAGGTATGCGATTATCAAGTAATGCGTCGGTATCGAGATATCATGGCAACTGCTGCTTGATATGATAATACGTAAAAGATCTGATAAGATTTATTTTATTTATTTATTTAAGGACAGCAAAAAATGTTAAGTTATGTTACGTAACGCTTAGGTATTCAAGAAAGTATGAACATTAAAAGTTTTTAATCAATTTACATTAGCTTACAGAAAATAACGTATATAAATAAATATAGTATTTTATAAGTATAGTAGTTAGTGAATAATATATCCTATGAAATTGATATACTCAGTAGGTATAAGTATTATTAAAATAAGTTCAAAAGAAGCGATAAGAATGAAATATTATGTGCTAAGTGCTATCGCAAATAATTGCACATATTTACATAGTAAAAATTATCGACATTATTGTCAATTTTATTCGATTTTTTTATGAAGAAAAGTTTTAGCTATCATATTCCTGTCAATCAAACAACTCAGTACTATAATCTACTTTCTACATAATTTTTGGGACCGATAAATCAAGTATCTAATACTGTGTGAAATCTCAAAAATGTGCATTTGGCGTTGTACCACATGAGTAAAAAGAAGACGTTGTACGGCCCCTTAAACGTTTCTCAAAAAGTTAAAATCTTGAGAACAAATAATAATAAAATAGCGTAGGTACAGATTCTAACTCAACTAAAACTTATTAAGCTAGTAAAAATAAGATAATTATGAATTTTACGGAACGGCTTTACTTGTTGAATGTCAAAACTGAAGATTTTAAACTGAAATTACTAGAGATGCTATATTTATTTTGAAAAATGCGAATCTGTAAAAAATCCATAGGTACTGCTTATACCAGTGGCAAGCTGGCGAGGAGTGAAATTATGGCGAAGGTAAGCCGCTCACATAAATGTTATAATCATTGGCGTAGAAAGGGGGGGGGGGCGTGCCTACGCCAGAACAGTCTGGTGCCCACCCCAGAAAAAACCCTGATAGGTAAATCTTTCTATTGCCCTTTATTGCCCTTTAAACTCCAATGCGTCTCTAGAAGCTTTTTGAGTCGAAACTGGAGGCCAGCCCCCCCCCCCCTAGAAAAATCTCTAGATAAGTCCATAGTTATAATCTGCATACCTAGTGGATCGGTGGGGAGCTGGGGAGGGATATCTAAAAGGTAAGCCGATGACAACGGGCTTGTATGGACCCTTTGCCACTGACAGCAATCATTTACACACGGTTATATTGATAAAGGTCCTTACACCTTATTTATTGTTAAAGATTATTAAGAGTTATTATTTTATTACTATCTTATGTTTACGTACTTACTTGTCAATCATTATGCTGGAAGAACAAATTGTAGTTGATAGAAGAATTATTTCTACTAACTACAAAGAGTTGCAGACTAACTTTTTAAAATTATTTGTACTTTACTCAAAGTTTTTCTAATGTCGCCGTACAGTTCCGGTTAAGAATAGGACTGTCCCATCTCATCCCGTGGGTATCGTAGAAGGCGATAGAGGGAAGTTTTTAGGGACCCGGTACAGACCATCGCACAAAGGGTCACTCGAATGGCAGCGAGGAAACTGTCAACAACAGCATTCCCGAGGAGGGTTGGTGTCAGGCAGGCGGCCGACCGTAAAACTTTGCCAAAACCTAATGCAGTATGAATTACATGCTGCGCCGACCCCAATAGTGGTCGTTCTACGAGCTCAAAATTTTATTTTGTGTAGAACACTATAAATAAATTGGGATAAGGGCAGGAGGATGATGATGACTCAAAGTTTTCTAATGACAATCGGATGACTAGTAATTCAACGTAATTTTTATCAATGTCATACTTTTTACTAACTAGTTTTGACTTAAAAAACTACTGATTGATACCATACCTCCTATCAAACTTGCGTTGACTCAAAAACTAAGTAATAGTTTATTAAGTGTCGACAAATGTGTGTAATTATGTACAATTCATTGAAAGATAACAAAAATAAACATACAAATTCAAACCTTAAAGTCCAATAAATAAAGTTGCAACTACAGGCTGTTTCTCGACCCGGCTTGTACTTTTCCTATTTGTTCTATATTTAGACAATTAATTAGTACTACAATGTGGTACATGTCTCGTTTGTACTCAAATAATAACGTAGTTTTATGTTGATAAAGGGTAATTTAAAGAGTTAACATAAACATAACGCATGATAAAAACCCATCTTTTGTAAAACACCATCAACCTCGCAGGAGTAAGTATACTACTAACATCATAAACAACATCGTTTGTTCTTCGACTTTTCCGAAAACTTACAAAAAATATTCGACTTTCCATACAAATGTTTAAACATAAAAAAACTCAATTTAACTTTGAGAATTCAATTTTTTCAAATAAACTGAAGACGATTTTATAAATTGTACAACTCAGTATATGTAACAAAATAATATTATGTCTAAAATGCCAATGCATTGAAATTACCTCTTGTCTTTTTTTTCAGTAAAAGTTTCTATAAAATATTCCAAACTTAACTGTCTCTTTAAATAATAGGTTTTGAATCACTGTGTGCAATACCATTGCATACTACTTATACTCTTACAAAATAAATTAGTATGCATTTCATTTTTGTTTTCAACATAACAATGTGTTATGTTATGTTACTATGTGACCAACACTTATGATTCTATTGCGTTATTGACACTTTCATAAATTATCTATATTAGACACGCTCACTATTACATAATATTTCCTATGTTTAACAGTAATTGACATTTTACCACCTCCACTCTGTGGTCAAATGGCTTATAGGTACACCGTTACTGGTTCGATTCGCGACTGGGTTAATTTTTCTGTGTTGTCTCATCTCAGGTCTGGGTATTAGTGGTGCAATGCCATCGTTGTCTCTAATCCATAATACCAGTGCTTAGTAAACTTTGGAACTACTACTTTTCCTATTCTTTGGAACCGGATATCTTCAATATTTTATTTTATAATAAGGAGATTGTTATTTAGGGGGTCCCAGGGGCAAAAATAATTGCTCGTGGTACGCCAAGGGGAATTTAGACTGGGGGACCACGGGAATGTATCGATTTGAAGTTAGGCAATTTTTTTTGTAGCAAGTTTCTCGAAAAAACAAAAGAATATCCAATGCTAGTGTCATATGTTTAACTTTCCATTATATTTTGACTTCATTGAATATTCTCAAAACAGCATAAATATGAATGATTATTTTAAATCAAATATCATTCATACGTTATTGTATAGAATAATGTTTTGTAATGCTGCTTATTATTAAAAATTATTCAATAAACCATAATATCTATTTCGTAATTTGATATTACCACAGTTTTATGACAAAACTGTGATATTACAACAAATGAAAAAATTATAAATCCTTAAAAAAAGGTTTTTGTTTTTTTGTGAATCGTGTTAAAGTATGTTTTTATAAATGTTTTTAGGTTTTTCCACTTAATAAAGTTTAAAATTTTTTTTTCCACCTTAAAATGTACAAATACGTTATTTTAGTGTAATATCTTTTAAAACTTAAGTATATATAAGTTCCAGTTTACTTAAACTGTCAGCAATGCTAAGTTTTTCAAGTTAGTAGCAAGTAAGTAATCTTATGTAAGTAGGGGTTTAAGTACCTAAGCAGTTATCTATATATGTTATAGTCAAACCCCGAAGTCCAGGTGCTCCTAGGTTTGCCTAGTCAAACCTCAGGTTAGACAAGAAGGCTTAGTTAAAGTCCAAAACTAATAGCGTGTTTCGGGCTTTGACTAACGCACTTACAGCCAAACCTAGGAGTGAATGACTTGGACAGTCAAACACCGAAACGCAATTCAATCAAATCGGGGTTCGACCAGTCAGACTTAAATTAGGTACAGAATATGGTTTATTTGTATTCTAAAAGTATGAAAAACACATTCTTTAGAGTGATAATTAAATTAAAGTAATAATCTTCCTGTAAAACAAAGATTTCTGTGATCGTCTTAAATTTCGTGGTTATTTTTTTTAACAGACAAAAGAAATCTTTGTTTCACAGGAAGATTGTTGATAGTTACATTTTCACTCTAAAGAATTTATTTTTACACATTTACATACAAAATAACACATTCTGACCCTAATTTAAATCTGACTGGTCAAACCCCGATTTGATCGCATTGAGTTTCGGTGTTTGACTATCCAAGTTGGTCTCTCCTAGGTTTGGCCATAAACTCGTTAGTCAAAGCCCGAAATATGCTTTAATTTTGGACTTTGACTAAGCCTTCTTGTCAAACCTGAGATTTGACTAGGCAAACCTAGGAGCGCCTGAACTTCGGGGTTTGACTATAACATATAAAACTCTAAATTGATTGATTGTTGGGATAGGTGTAGAGCCCTAACGGCTGAAGGTAGAGACACCATTTTAGGAGGGTAGATACCTTTCATGATGTAGATGAGCACTAAGAAAGGATTTTAGAAAATTCCCGTTATACAGGGTGCTACAGGTTGTACAAGTTTGTATGAGAATTTGTATAGGGTTGAAGGTAGAGACACCATTTTTGGAGGGTAGATACATTTCATGGTGTAGGTGAGCACTAAGAAAGGGTTTTGGAAAATTCCCGTTATACAGGGTGCTACAGCGTGTTCCAGTTTGTATGGAGATTTGTATAGGGCTGAAGGTAGAGACACCATTTTTGGAGGGTAGATACCTTTCATGGTGTAGGTGAGCACTAAGAAAGGGTTTTGGAAAATTCCCGTTATACAGGATGCTACAGGGTGTTCCCGTTTGTATGGGAATTTGTATAGGGTTGAAGATAGAGACACCATGTTTGGAGGGAGATACCTTTCATGGTGTAGGTGAGCACTAAGAAAGCATTTTGGAAAATTCCCGTTATACAGGGTGCTACAGGGTGTTCCAGTTCGTGCATATTTTTTATGGGAAAATTTAAATGTATGAAATTAGATCTACTGGTTTATTGATAATCCGTGACTTTCAAAATAAATGCACATCTATCTTAATCACGCAAACGAAGTTGCAGGCAAAAGCTAGTTTAAATATATATTGTCAATTTTTTTTGAATAAATTGTAGCACACATTCATTGACAGATAAACACTATCTTAAGTATACCGTATCGTACTGATACGAATGAAGATATTATGATAGGAATTAATTAAGTAATTGATAAGAACAAAAAAATGTAAATGTATTGTGGTTTGTGTAGTGTACTGTGTAACTATTTGCCGCTTTTGATTATATTTTATCAGACATTCTATTTTGTAGTGTTATTTCTGATCTAATCAACAGTAAGGAAGATACAACATTTGTCGCTTGCATTAATGAAAACAAACATTTATATAGCTAGGTATTCGGGTCGGACTATGTATAGAGTACAGCAACTGTGCCAAGGTGGTAGAGGTAATGCTAAATAGGTGTAAGTTGTAAGTACCATAATTTTAAAACCGAAGAAAAACAGTAGTCACATTACAAAGGATTAAAATGATATCTTACTACTCCAGGAACTACACGATGATATGCTAGCTGAATGACTCTCGTCGAGTAGTGGAGTTGTTTGTTCAACTGATTTGAAATAAAGATAAGTAGCTCGCTCGCATGTAGGTACTTACATAATACGTAGATCCTATAGTCATTGGCAAAGACGCGGCGAGTAACCGAACGGCCAGCTGGCTCAAGATCATCAAAAACAAAAGGGACTATCGGTTTCAACCAGGCACAGGTAGCGATGGCGGCGGGCGCCGGGAGCTGGCACGCTCAGATACAACCTAAATAAAACGGCCAGCAGGGAGCAGCCGTGGCCGTCTCGGCGGCGGGCGGACGCACACACGCCCGCGCCGCACACACGCGCGCGCACCCACACATCGCCACCCAGACGAAAATAAAATCCACTTGTATGCGCCATGCAAATAGGAAGGCGGCCCGTGCACGCGAACCGCCCGAATCAACGAACAGATCCTTACGTTTCGTGGCACTGTCGCGAGACGGTCACGGGCGCAGCATCGCAGGCCACGGGTCACAGCAGCGCTCGTCGCTCGGAAATCTCATCCGAGGGAAGGCGCCGTCCGGCACTCCGAACTGGTTTCTTACTTTCGGAATCCGGTGGAAAAGTACACGGGCGTGACGTCCACGAACATTCGGCACTCGCGATATCGCGCGCCGGTTCCGCTGCGGTCACTCGGCGAGAAAATCAACGAACGAAGATTAGCATGAACGATAGTTAACACGCGAGGCAGACGGCCAGAGTGCGACGTCGGCGCGGGTCGCAGAGCGACTGGCGGCGGCACTACGCGGGGCTCCGTGCGTAGTGAGTGGCCGTGAGGAGCGGGGACGAGGAAACCCGGCGCGAGTACGGAGCGCCCGGCCGCCGCGGCAGGGGGGGGCGCGGATTAATCACGTAGTAAGTATGCCCCCCTGGGCCGCCGGCCGGCCGCTCCGCCCGCGGCGCTGCCGATAGAACCTGCGCCCGACCTATACATAAATAAATACTAAACGCAATATGAGCGTTCAACGTGCCAGACTGAAACCGGACACTTCTCGAGGCGAAATGAATTCCCGCATGAACGTTGCCACCGAATCTTGGCCGCCGACGGCTGTGCTCGTACGCTCGTGATGCAATGTGCCTGCTAAACGCTTCGTAAATTATCAATCACTTCAAAGCACTCTGTTACGTAGATATATCGGATCATTATTTGCTGTTTTAAAAGTCCTCTGGCCATTATCTTCCGCCTTCACACATTAGCATCCATTCAGTAACAGGCAGATAAAATTCTTATGTATTATGTATGATTGCTTTCAGAAATCTTACAAATAGTTGTTATGCTACAGTCTTAAAGTTGTCAAAGGTATTTCCCAACTCACTTGCAGTGAAAAGGTTTATACTTTTAGAACCGGTTTGATTTTCTAGTCAACTGCTATGATGTTTACTGTACAGCCACGGACCTACGTTACGTACTAAAAGAACGATACTTTATCTTGGATTTTTAAACAGAGTTTATCGTGGGTTTTTATAGTACTTATTCTTTCCTGATAAAGAAAGCGGAATCAATTGCTTTGTTTTTACGTTTGGGGATTGCTTTCGAATTTCAAAACTAAATTGGTGTAAGTATTTGCCGGTAATCTTTCAACATGCAACTTGAGTTTGTTACTGTAACTTAAGACCAAGAATGGTCAGTAGTCGGACTAGACTAATCCTTCTGCGCCATTGTGTCCGAGAAACGGTTCCTAAGATAAAGCTCGGAAAGAATGGCCGACCCTTAAGGACAAATGACCGCGAGCCTTTTTGTTGTACTTAATCTTTATTAACTGTATTCGTTCGTAAATCGTAAGTTGTTCGTAAAAAGGAGAGACCGCTTCTGGGTATATTGATTTGGTATTTTACCAGAATACAAAGGTAAAGTAGGTAAGTCTAAGTACTTTCTACAAAAAAACATTCCTTTTCTCTTTTGGCATTTTGAGGGACTTGACACTTGACTTTGTTTTGTAAGTAAAACTAATATTGTGACTTCAATATTAAATCATGGAATTCTAAGACCCGAGTTCAATAACTATTTAACCATCAGTTTTTGACATTTTCAGGAACAGATGGTTTTGTGTGTTGATGAACGGCATTTGATTGCGTTGATCACCAAACACCTTTGTAGAGTTAGATTAGAGCATATCGTGTCTCTGATAAATCAGTTATTAGCCTTATGAAATCGTATTTGTGTTATTAAAACTAAAAAAGTGGTTATTAATAGAACTGAATCTACTTGAGTCTGGAGCCCCCATTAATATGGGCATGCCGCAAGGATTAATATTGAGCCCTTTGCTGTTTTTAATTCATATAAACGACCTTTCTTACTTCACAAATAAATTATGTGAGATAGTGCTATTTGCGGATGATACTTTGATAATGCTCTCTCTAAAGTTTTACAGTGGCTGTTCGTACCATTATACAACCTTCGAGTGGAGGGATTATTTAATTTTGAAAGCGTTGTTCAAAGTAATTAATACAAAAGTTTATGAGAATATAAGGAAACACTATAATTAATTTTTTAAGCACAGCAATATTCTCTAGTTCAAAACACGAAATAAAGATAGGCTTGCCTTTTCAAGATTTGGTTTTAAAAAACTAGAGTTTAATATGGGAAAATACATAGCTTTTGATCTTCCTTGGGTTGAATTTAAAAATCATGTTAAAAAGGCGCTCACGAGTAGACGATTATCTGAAAGATCGCAATGCGTGGAATTATTAAATGTATTACTAATTATTATTGTAAATGTATTAAATGTATTACTGCTCCTGAGGTTGTTACTGCTCCTGAGGTTGTTGACTTGCTTGCGTTTTGGTATCGCAATCAAAGCAACAACGTCAGGTGGGGTAAATCGTTATCCAGCGACTACAGCCTTCCGTGTGGTGTGAGACAGGGTGGTCTAACCTCTCCTGACCTATTCAACCTCTACGTAAATGACTTGATCGTGGAGCTGAGTCGTACAGCTGTCGGCCTGAAGTTGGACGGTAGATATGTCAACAACCTGAGTTATGCTGACGACATGGTGCTGCTCAGCCCCTCGATCAAAGGTCTACGAAAACTGATTAACATCTGCGAAGTTTATGCTGCTAAACATAACTTAACGTACAATGTTAAAAAAACAGAAATGGTCATTTTTAGGTCAGGTAGGGGTCCTGATAATGTTCCCAGTCTTGAGCTTGACGGGTTAGTGGTGAAAACGGTTAGCTCGTTCAAGTACCTCGGACACATCGTAACATCGGAATTAAAAGATGATGCCGATATTGAAAGGCAACGAAGGGCTCTGTATGTCGTGGGAAATATGCTTGCCCGCAAATTTTGCAAAGCCTCGTTTGACGTGAGGGTTACCCTATTTCAGACGTTCTGTCAGGTGTTTTACACGTGCCAACTTTGGACGAATTACACGAAGAAAGCACACAGCGGCATGAGAGTGGCGTACAATAACGTCTTTCGCTATTTAATGGGGCTAAAGCGGTGGTGCAGCGCCTCTGAAATGTTCATGGAGGCGCGAGTCAACACGTTTAATGCCATCCAGAGGAAGCGTGTCGCATCTTTTATGTCCAGAGTTGGTACGTCTAAAAATTGTATCATCAAAAGCCTGTCAGATAGACTTATGCAGACGTCGACATACGCACAATGGCTTAAAATAGCTACCTAAAAGGGTACAACCTGAAATGTATTTAGTTAAGTCTTCGTTATATTTTTGTTTTGTATTATATTATATATTTTTAATATTTTTGTATTTAACGTGTATATATTTTTTTTGTGTGATATGGACGTGTGTCTGAAATAAAGATTATATTATTATTATTATTATTATTATTATTATTAACATAACTTCCTAGTATAAGTAGGTACTTAGTTGTTGAGGCGACGCATTGATAAATTTTTCCGTATCGACTTCTTCTTCTTTTCGAATGAGGATTAGGTGACCACCTCTGATGTTAGAGTTTATCAAGCCGTATCCACCGTCTCGCTCAAACTCTCTTTAATTACACTTAACTATCCCACTCATGGCAAGCAGCATTGCAACGACAAATTTTTTTTCGTCAAAATAAAAATATATATAAGTAATATGTAGGTATATTTTAAAGAATCCATTTACTATTTAGTTAGACTGAACTATTAAGAAAATTTTCAGGTTTGCTTGTAAAATGCGAATCTCTGTTATACAAGAGGTTTCATTATATTTTTTTCTCTTTAAAAAAAATAACAGATCGTGTTTCTGCAACTAATAACATTAAGTGAATAAACTAAATAATCAGGTTATCAAAATATTACCTTCATTTGTTTTGTAATTGTTGAAAAATATTGAGATCCCTGCCACCAAAATGTCCAATGCGGCCTCTTATAAATCCTGTTGTAGGTAAGGTACCGTATTTGGCTTGGAAACGATAAATTTAAGTTTGTAAATATCGTTACTGATTGCTGTTAAAGTCAGTTAAAGCTTCTTGCGCCCGTTCTACTTGTCAGTTAAAAGTCTGGATCGGGTCGGAGGAAAATATCAATGACAATCGAAAGCGTTTATTTTATTTTATTTTCTTTGTTTAAGACACACCAACAGCATACACAATAAAACATACACATTGGAACAATAATCAAAATTCACTTCTGATGTGTAGGCCAATAACAGGCATGTACAGCATTCAAATATGAGTAAGGCACAGTCAACAAATTATAAGTTAATAAACAATAGGCACCTAATACTAATATCGATTCACAATATGTTTTTTTTATTTTTTTCAAATTTCTGTATGTATATATATTTAAACAAAATGATACAACCTTAAAAAGTAAAAGTAAATAAGTATCACACAAATGATTCCAGTATCTTCTTCTAAATTCCAGCGTTTAATTTATTTATATGTATAAAGATTATTTCGACTTGAGTTTACACAATCAATTTCAAAGTTTATTTTCAGTTAGGTCTTCTTCTTTTTCTTTTCTTAAAAACAATTCAAACCCAGAAGATTTTTAACAAAAAAAAATCTTTTTCACCTTTTAAAAAGTACACACATTAACACCTACAATGAAAATTCCTTCAACTCGTCAATCTAAAAATAAAGTTAAAGAAGATGACAGCAAAAACTAGTCCAAATACTACAAAATACTAATAAATAAATAACTATAGTGGTTTGATTACAAATAATTGATGTGGTGAAGCGAAGTACTACGTTGGATTGGAGTCGCCTGCAAGGGCCAACGCACGATTTGACACGCTCATGCGCGGGAAAAATAAAACTTGTTTTTTAAACGAACACGACGATCGAATCTTTTTTCTGCGGCTTTAAATTATTTCGAATGTTTCACATAACTTGACATCCGATAATCAGAAGACTTGTTTTTTGTAAATTAAAAAAAATGTAGAGTCGTTAATATTGCTATTTTTATGTTAATGAATTTGAATGTGGTGTTGTTTTGAGAAACGTGATATCTATGACAATAACGATTAGATATCAAATTAATTGAAAATACTTACGTCTTTGTATGCGAGTAAAAAAACTTCCAATAACCGATTCGAATCAGATATTTCCCTCTGTAATTCAGTTTTAAAACGATATGATAAAAAAATTCACAACTATTTTACCTATTAATTTATATATTACCTATTATAGATATAAAAAACCGAAATTTATTTTATTTCTAATCAGTACCGGAACGAAGATCTCCATTATTTTCTTTCGTTTGAAGAAGCTTTATTATTTAAAATTGATCTTCTGAAAAATCTCAGTTTTTCCTCTTCATTTGGACCAAGTGCTACATACTAGCAAGATACTAGCACACTTTTTTTTTATAAATACATATTATGCAAGTGGTTCATCATCGTGTAACTTTCAAAATCTCGTTGGCGCCTCTGACGTAAGAGAAGGACAAGTGTCATCTGCTTACAACCGGATTGAACGTTCACATGTTTTGATGAAATTGATTGAGAAATTTGTTGTTTTATGCGTTTTATTCGAACAAGTGGTTTTAATGGAAAATACATTTGAAAATAAATAAAATAAAATTCAATTATTACAGGCTAAGTTTGACATCTTACAAACTGTGTTACTAACACATATGCTACTATTAGTACCTACCTATTTTCTTACAGCTATGTTAGTATCCAGCACATTAAGTTTAATGAACCTCCCCAGAACTACCAATTTCGAGCTGAACATTAATTAACAGCAGCACATAAATAACACGTTAGAGCTCCATCTTAGACGGTTCGTAAGTGATGCCAAGTTTTTGCGCCAATTGCATAAAAATCATCTAACCTTGCGTCAACAAACATGCCTGATGCACTACAGAATTTAGGCAATCTCAACAACATTCTTAAGACATCGGCCCGCGACATTAGTCCACAGTGAACAAGTGTAAAAAAAAATAACAAAAGACCGTAAATCATAAGTTTCACGTCAACTGTGCCATATTGTAAAGTCCAATGATTGACGTGATGTAAATGTAACCCGGTAAGATTGAATTTTCAAAAACCTTTCTTGATCAATCTCAAACAATTGATTAAAGTTAATGTTCAGCTTTAGTACTTCACAATAAATAAACAATATAATCGGACAATTAATCTATCTAATCAATCACATTATAAATTCAATAACTACACGTTTTATAATTGGTATGAAGTCATACTACAAAGTTGATTTGCTATTTATCATTATGACTACGTATCAATGAAAAATAGTTGCCATATAAATGATAATAACATAAGATACACAGGTATTATAGATATCAGCCCATTTATCAAATGCAGACTGTAAATTTGAATTAAGTCGAGATATGAAAAAAGAATTGCATGTTGTAATTTGTAATGATCAAGAAATTTAAATTAATATTTTTTGATGTATTGTTTTAGAGCCGTAGAGTAGAGCCACAAGAGCTGTAAAATTATTTTCTTTTAAAAGCATTGTGCTCTCACTCAAGAACAAAAAACAAAATCTGTTAGAAAATCTAAGCTATGACCTCGTACAGGATACCTACCTATAAAATTATGATGTGACTCTAAATTAAAACGTTTATGAAAATTAATATTATAATTACCATCATAACTAAACTATCCCATATTAATTCCAAGATGTTCGTTGTTTTCCATAGGTATTCTTACAAAGTAAACATTTGCACGTTGACATTAACAACAAAATATGCTGGTGACTTGTATGTAACAACTAATGTAACCATATTTTTGCAAATAAATGTATTGATTGATTGAAGTAATATTTCAAAGAATAGATAAGTTTGGATCCGTTACATGTAAACGTTTTATAAAAATATTTAAGGAGGAGAGCTGACTTAGTGCTCTGTCCATAAAATACCTAAAAATTTTTGAATAACCGTTATTTGTAGAGCCTGGGTTAGAGCTATGAGTGAGTCATAGTCATTAAACCTTATAAATCAGCCATTTGAATCGTTAAAATTCTGAAGACTAGTATTCATACTTATGTGATGCTTTAAATCAAAATTATGATCAACATCAGCCAATTTTATTGTCCCTACTAACGCCACGGTCATCCCAATGGATAGATAAGGAGGATACATCAAAATACTGAAGTTATTAATTGTAATGAACTTGAATGAAGAATGCTGTCCAACTCAGCTGCGCGGCGGCGCATGACGGCGCAGGTGCGCCCGCGCCGCACATCCTCGGCCTGTGATCTTGCTAGCGGGCTATTGTATCCGCAAATATTACAATTACATCTAGTGAACACTTTATGGCAGGCTATTCAACTTCCGAGGTTTGTTGTACTAACAATAAAATTCTAAACCTAACGCTGGAAGGTCGTTTAGTAGCCTTAAAATTGCATACACACGCGAAAACTAACATGTAGTTTTTAAAGTGATAAAACGAAGCGGATCAATAGTGTAGCATAATATGTTACTTACATAGAATGTAACTCTTTTATTCCTGATTTTGAAAAACAGGCGTTTAATTTTTAATGATATTCTTCAAGTCCCGAAAAATGAGGCACAATAGATTTTCCATTGTTATGTGCGGCCCAATCGGTAGGTTCAAGTTAGCGCTATTCTTTATTTTAATATATCTATGGAAATATATTTTTCGTACGTACATGATTGAACATTATCAGAGTCGGCCTGGAGTCAAATCCTAGTACCTACTCTCTTTGCCAATATTGTTGTACTAGCTTGCTCGCCTTGCACAAACTGGTTATACTCATATCAAATGTACAATTCAAAGAACCGTAATAAAACTCGTATTTTTTATTCAACAAACAATGGAATAATTATTAATTCTTCGAAACAGTGGTATCTTTTTGCGTAGCTCGTTACATTTCAGAGAGCGATAATGTAACAAAGTAAAGACTTAAGTAATTAATAATCGGGTGGTTCTTCTCTAAAGCTAGGGTTTCCTAGGATGACGGTGCCGTCATAATTATTACGGCCGTAATTAAGCAGCGTAGAACGTTGTCTATGTAAACAATACGGCGCGGTTACCTAGAGAGTGGTGCTGTTAAGTCAAATAGTCTTTTTACGTCCGTAAAATTACGGCCGCTATGTGACGGCACCGCTTTTTTAGGAAACCCTTAAGCTAGGGTTTCCTACTGCCATATTTTGTAATCCAAGGGATTCAAGTCTGGACTGGAAGAGGGCCAATCCCCATGCGTGATAAAGTCGATTCCACGGATCGTGCGAGACAGTTTTGTGTACTCTTCGCCTTATGATATGAGCCGGCGCAGAATACTGCTGGAAAACCCAGTGCCTGTTTTTGAACATTGTTTGTGAAAAAAGTTTCACAATGTTTATTAGGACTGTGATTTGGTATACGAGGGCACTGGTTTTCACTCCTTTTTCACAAAAAAAAAATACCTCTAAAGAACCTATTGACCCAAAATGGATATAAAACACTATTCTACAGTGCAAGCAAATGCTGTAATTGAAAGCCAAATTAAGGCGTTTTTATTCTTACTGATTTTATTCATTTTGTTGATAAACTGGTACTTAATAATCTTCCTGAGCAGACTATACTTCGTTGAAAACCTAAATTGCTTGTAATGACATCTAGCTAAATTTATATTCGCCTTTGTCATTTATAGCTATACTCATAATGATAAAGTGTACTTACTGTGAACTTTACTAGAAATTTCAATGTTGCGAAACGGATATGAAATTTTTATAATTGTTAAAAGATAGTATAACAGCACAGCACAATTCGTTTACTTTCTAGACACACAATTCCTTTATTTCATATTTATAATGTAAGTCGTAGTCATAACAGACGTCTGCCTCTCCCACGCAAATACTTATAGTCCGTGAGCCCACGACAGTATTGCCTACGTCATATGACATCACCATGAAATGCATGGCACAAGGTCGGAAAAGTTGTGCTGAGCGAGTATCAGAAGATTATCGCAAATAAAATTGGCCGGAAGCTTGAGAACATCTTCCACTTCTGGTTAAAATTTTAAAATTATATTTACGTCATGGTGGCATCAGTAAGAGACCCGTGTCATCATTTAGTTTTCAATCGTAGAGAGAGTAAACATAAGTCTGTCAGTTCTGAAATGACTAAAAAACAAAAATTTTAAGTTTAAGGTATTCCGGCTATTTCAGAACTGACAGACTTATGTTTACTCTCTCTACGATTGAAAACTAAATGATGACACGGGTCTCTTACTGATGCCACCATGACGTAAATATAATTTTAAAATTTTGACCGGAAGTGGAAGATGTTCTCAAGCTTCCGGCCAATTTTATTTGCGATAATCTTCTGATACTCGCTCAGCACAACTTTTCCGACCTTGTGCCATGCATTTCATGGTGATGTCATATGACGTAGGCAATACTGTCGTGGGCTCACGGACTATTAACTGAGTTTTCCATTTATGAACGCATAAATTATATTATTAATATTATAAAACGTACCTACTAAATATTGGAAGGTACACTATCGTGCACTTATTAAAAACTATTAACTCGGTTTTTATTATAATGACTCAGGACTATTTTAACACTCTCATCGTTCTGTCATACATCAAACCGACAAATTGACAAGCTTACAGTCGATACAGTATGAATAATTATCATGGTTCCAGCATCAGTCAAGAAACCTCAGGAAAAAAGCTGTTGGAAGTTGGAACAACCTTGATTAAAAACCAACACTATCACGCTTACGTCTGAAAGTCAGTATTCTAATGTAAACAGGTAAAATTTCACCATATTGATGTATACGCAAAATACTACTGGAATTCTCAGTGATTCTGTCTGCTACCCACCAGTTCATTAGTCTTCGTAACGCTAATGCAAGCGAAAATGTACACACAATATCACTGGTTTAATATAGTCAGCAATGTGGACTATTCCTGTTCGACACACGTAGGTAGTCTTGTTAAAACTTATCTGTAGTATGTTTATCCATTCGATATGCAGTAAATCTTAATGAACATTATTCATTTCACACTAAGCGTAAGCTTGATGTATTGCAATTTTAATACAAAACAAATAATATGGTGGTTTGATGCTATATCCATTTGTTTAAGTCATATAGTTGATAACAGATAATTTATTGCAACTTTCTGCGGGTAATTCTTTTTTTAAGAAATTATGCTGTCAATACCCGAAAACCATCAGCTATGTCATGATCATGAGACAAAAGATTTTCAAATTATTGTTTCAAAAGCTTTTTTGATTAAATGAAAATTGAGAGCTTTATAAATCTAGCCAAGATTTAAAAAGCTTTCAATTTTCATTTAAAATAACAAAGTTCTATTATGTCTTCAAAACGACGACATCAAGATAAACACTATAACATGATATTTTGATTAGAAATCTCAAATAAAACCGTCGCAAAACATCATTTGACGTAATTTGTCAACCAGTAGGCGGGTTGGCATGATCTTCTATTTTTCCCAGTCTGTCTGGTACGCGCGCTATTTCTGGGCAGGCAGGCCTACGCGCACCAAAGTTTTACATCTATTTATTTTCCGCATAAATTGCTCGAATTATATTTGCATCACTGTCTAGATATTTTCGAGATCAGCGTAAACAAAACGTTTTCTTTTATTTTTAACATTTCGTTTGAGGTTGAAGCTGTCGGAAACACGGCGATGATTGCTCCGTTTTGTCGGCGCTTAGTTTTCCCGAAAGAATGGAGTTTAATTTTTTGCTCGTTGATATAAGAAAAATGCGTGTGAAAACTGGGATGGCCGCGTGCTAAATTCTCTCGCTCGTGTTTTGTTTGATTGAAGTTTTCGTGTCTCACACGCGGTGCGGTGATGGTACGACAGCCTATTCTTGTTATAAACTGTAACTGGATTCGCGAAATGATGTTTAATGTCAACATCAGCGTTCGCTCGCGCCAGGGAAAGAACTCGACCCGTTCGGTGCCATAGTAAACACGACATGGGTGGCGTGTGAAGTGTATTTTTCTCAGCGCGACAAAGAAACATTGTTCTCCACGGAGCGTGCCAGCTCATTAAGACTAGTGCAAGAGCATATTATAACACTTCCTATTTGGAATCTAATGCGGAGGTAGCGGTTTCGTGTTTGCAGAAACGGTATTTTCACTTATCTGCCTCGTTTTTGCTGAGGAAAGAAAATTATGCATTTAAATAGATGTAACTGAACTTAAGGTAAATTGACTGGGGAAAAAATAACTTTACGAACTTTTTAGGTACTTATTACAAATTTTGTGGATTACCAATTTTAGAAATGACAATAAAAAAGGAGGAGGTTCTCAAGTCGTCAGTATTTTTCTTTTTTTATGTATGTTTTAACCTTAGAATAATTACACCTAGAACAATAATTCCCTACAAAGCGCGCTATCAAAAGTGAGGCAAAAAAATTGCCAAAATGGCGCCGTTTTCAGATTTTTATTGTCCATTATTAAATAATCATACCTAATAAGTACAAAACAGTTTCAATTTCCCTACCTTAAAGAGATTAATTATTATATTATTGGATTTTAGTTACGATTAGGTAACGTATGAAGGATATAAATCTGACAACTGAGCCATTTTGGCTCAGTATAAGTTGCCTCACTTTGCATACAAGGACACGGCTTCTAGGTGTAATTATTCTAAGGTTTTAACATAACTTCGTCAGTTGTCAAACGATTTTTTTTTATCTTAAGGAACCTAGTTTGTGTGAGATCCCATGAAATTTTGACAGAGATCTGGCGAGTAGTTTTTTCATAATCCTGAAAAATGTCAATTATTTAGCTTGCCATCGCACGAGTTTTTACGGAATTTCGGACATAACATCTTTGTTTATGAACCGATTTAGATAATTCTTTTTTTGTTTGAAAGGGTATACTTCAAGAGTGATCGCATATTAATTTCATTGGTGTTGAACTTTGAAGATACAAAAAGGAACTCCTCAAAGTCAAATCTTAATATATAAAATCGTAAACTGAATGACTGACTGAATGACTGACTGACTGACTGACTGACTGACTGATCTATCAACGCACAGCCCAAACCGCTGGACCTAGACAATTGAAATTTTGCACACAGATACTTTATACAGTGTAGGCATCCACTAAGGAAGGATTTTTGAAAATTCCATCCCTAAGGGGATGAAATAAGGGATGAAAGTTTGTATGAAAGTCCCTCAGTTTTGAAGCTAGAATCTTCAAATTTTGTGTTAAGGCTGACGATTGAAAATTAATAAATACGGGTCTCAGCGTTTTTCAAAATTCTACCCCGAAGGGGTCAAAAGGGGGATGAAGTTGTGTATTAAAGAAAATCCTTTATTTTCGAAGTAAAAATCGCTAAATTTATAATTTAGGCTTATGGATAGAAATCTAAAGCAACGTATATTGTTTTTGTTAGGATTTCAACTCCAAAGGGGATGAAATGGGGGTGAAAAGGGTTAAAAAAAACCTAAAAATAGATATGGGGTTTTGTGGGATGATGATTGCAAAAATGACATTTATTTTGAAGTCCAACCACGGTGGACATGATTTAACCCCTAAAGGGGTGAAAATGGGGTCCAAATTTTGTATGGAGAAATAATATAAAATAGACATTACAACTTTAAACTTCGTAGGAGCACATCTAAAAATAAATAGGCAAATATATATTTTGTTATTTTGAAAATCAACCCCTTAGGGGGTAAATGGGGTGAGTAAACATAAAAATCGATATAGATGTCGTTATTGGGGTTTTCTGGGATGACGATTGCAAAAATGACATTTATTTTGAAGTCCAAAACGGTGGACATGATTTAACCCCCAAAAGGGTAAAAATGGGGTTCAAATTTTGTATGGAAAAAGAATACAAAATCGAAATTACAACTTTAAAATTCGTAGGAGCACGTCTAAATATTTATTTTGGGATTTTGAAAATCAACCCCTTAGAGGGTAAGTGGGGTGAGTAACATAAAAATCGATATGGATGTCGTTTTTGAGGTTTTATGGGATGGTGATTGCGTAAATTAGATTTATTTTGAAGTCCAACGCGGTGGACATGACACATATGGACCTGGACCTGGACATGCACATCCAGGGAACGGGAACGGGAACCGGAACCGGAACCGGAACGGGCACGGGCACGGGCACGGGCACGGGCACGGGCACGGGCACGGGACGGTTAGGGGACGTTTACGGGACGGGAACGCAGCGGGAACGGAACGGGAATGGGAACGGGAAAGAAACGTGAACGGAACGGGAACGGAACGGAAACGGAACGGGAATATAACGGGACGGGAACGGGAACGAGAACAGGATGGGAACGGGACAGGAACGGGATGGGAACGGGAACGGAAACGAAAGGGGTACGGGACGGTTACGGGACGTTTACGGGACGGGAACGCAAACGGGACGGGAACGGAACGGGAACGGGGAACGGGAACGGGAGCGGGAACGGAAACGGGAACTGGAAGCCTTGTGCGAGGCCCGCCACACGCGGCAAATGTCTTGCCTCGCGAGGCAGCGCGCTTGATGGGGACTCGCCCAATCGCGTAAAAATGGCTGGCCGGATCCTGGTTGAAGGTTCCTTAAAAGGATTTCGTCTAATATCCACGCGGACGAAGTCGCGGGCAGAAGCTAGTAGTATATATATGTAAAGTTATTTAGATTTTGGTAGGTTTATGACAATCCAAAACAAACCAAACCATGGTCTGCGATGCAACGTTCTGAACTAGACTTGGACTATAAAGACACAACGGAAAACCAAACATCGTAAACTTGGACATTGAGTTATGGGCATTGTCTTATTGAAAATATTATATAAAGTTAAAAAATATCTACACGCTTGTTTACATCCTACCTACCACTAAAAAGTTGAAAATAAAAAAGCTTTTAAAAAAAAAACCTCCTTCAAAAAACCTGAAAACAAAAACAGCTTCAAAATTAAATACCTCTAAAAACCAAGAAATAATATTCAATTAATTAGTTACGCATATCATTATAATAAAATACGTCTAATGAAGTCAGGTGGGGCTTTTAGAAATATAAAAAAAGAAGTTGTCTTCCAACCCCACCCGACTTCAAAAGACGTATTTTATTATAATGATATGCGTAACTAATTAATTGAATATTATTTCTTGGTTTTTAGAGGTATTTAATTTTGAAGCTGTTTTTGTTTTCAGGTTTTTTAAGGAGGTTTTTCTTTTTTTTTTAAAAAGCTTTTTGTTAACCTTTGTTTAACGCAGTTAACGCTAGCTGGTATTAGATGACCTTAACAGATATACCGGTAAATAACAGAGTAAAAAGCGATTTTTTTTTCTTTAATTATTGTGCAAAGTATCGACTGTCCTAAATATAATTTTCCCGTAGGCAGATACCTACATCCAATCCTTAAAACATGAAATAAATTAAAGCGCCTTGTTAGAGTGGAATTGGTCTTGTTTTTCTCGTTTCTATCTGAGAATTTCCCTTTAAATAAGTATACATGAAACAGGAATTTTGTTTTGTTTCGAGAAAAGTTTCCTCTAATAGAAAATACAGATAATATAACTACAGTTGTTCTTTTATGAATCTTGTTTGAATAAAAAACTACAAGTAGGTAGGTAACCTTTTATTTGACAGTAAATTATTTATAATTATTTCCCACTGAACAAAGAAGTGGGATTTTCCGACGGATGACACTCTGTCTTTCCTGGCCACGGTCTTAATGAAGACATTTTACTATTAAAATTTTAATATAAAATGTGAAAGGCCTGTAAAATTAGTATCCGTAATATGGTTATTTTTTCACGGACAATGAGCGCGGAAGTAAAGATAGAGACACCCAATTTTTATTTCTATCTCTAGTCTCTACTAAACACAATTAGGTGTCATTACATTGTGGTGTTGGCTAAACCTGCACCCGACAGGACTATAAATCAGTAGTATCCGTAATATGGTTATTTTTCCACGGACAACGAGCGCGGAAGTAAAGATAGAGACACCCAATTTTTATTTCTATCTCTAGTCTCTACTAAACACAATTAGGTGGCATTACATTGTGGTGTTGGCTAAACCTGCACCCGACAGGACTATAAATCAGTAGTATCCGTAGGTATTATTATTATTTTTCCGCGGACAATGTGCGCGGAAGTAAAGATAGAGACACCCAATTCTTATTTATTTCTCTAGTCTCTACTAAACACAATTAGGTGTCATTATATTGTGGTGTTGGCTAAACCTGCACCCGACAGGACTATAAATCAGTAATATCCGTAATATGGTTATTTTTCCACGGACAACGAGCGCGGAAGTAAAGATAGAGACACCCAATTTTTATTTCTATCTCTAGTCTCTACTAAACACAATTAGGTGGCATTACATTGTGGTGTTGGCTAAACCTGCACCCGACAGGACTATAAATCAGTAGTATCCGTAGGTAATATTATTATTTTTCCGCGGACAATGTGCGCGGAAGTAAAGATAGAGACACCCAATTCTTATTTATATCTCTAGTCTCTACTAAACACAATTAGGTGTCATTATATTGTGGTGTTGGCTAAACCTGCATCCGACAGGACTATAAATCAGTAGTATCCGTAATATGATTATTTTTCCACGGACAATAAGCGCGGAAGTAAAGATAGAGACACCCAATTCTTATTTATATCTCTAGTCTCTACTAAACACAATTAGGTGTCATTACATTGTGGTGTTGGCTAAACCTGCACCCGACAGGCCTATAAATCAGTAGTATTCGTAGTATAGTTATTTTTCCACGGACAATGAGCGCGGAAGTAAAGATAGTGACACCCAATTCTTATTTCTATCTCCACTTAACACAATTAGGTGTCATTACGTACATTGTGGTGTTAGCTAAACTTGCACCCGACAGGACTATAAATCAGGTCGTCGTGACCACGGCGAGGTATGCGACTCCCATTACTAGTTATTTTAATTACGCCAGCGCAGCGGGAGAACGATTGTGTTGGCATCACTAATGACAGCCAGCCATTTGACGTCTCCTGACATAGAAAAGTTTAGTCACCAGTGAAAATCAAAAGAAGGAATGAATTCTTTTGTTTTCGTTGAAAGCATTATAAACCCGGCCACATCAGACGGAATCCCGTACATACGTAATTCCGAACGCAGCTAATCTATATAAATCTTTAGACTTACCACACACATGCGGAATTTTCCGTACGAAATTTTCATACATTATCGATATTCATTCGGAATTCCGATTCGGGATTCCATCTGTACCTATTGGGCCGGGCTAAATTATATATTTAAAAAACAAACTTGATTGGATATTATTAAAATTACACTCTCTTATTAGTACGGCATTTTACGTTATCTTTATACAATAGGTAAAGCAAAATAGTAGTTTATGAAACTGACACATAAAGAGGGGTATTAAAACACGAGTGTGTGTTTAAAAACCGAGCCGTAGGCGAGGTTTTTAATAGTATCACACGAGTGTTTTAATACCTAGTTATGTGCAGTTTCATACACTACTTTATCTACACTCATACATTTGGGATTGAACCTATTAAATAAAAGATCAACGTTAGAAAAGAGAGAGAGACTTTGTTTTTATTAGCACCTACCTTGTAATAAGTCAATTCCTTAGCTGCATCTAAACTAAAATATCGGGCAGAGTAATTTTTTTTTCACATTTTAAGGCAAGAATAAAAAAAACCTACAAAATTCAGTAAGTATAACAAAATGTAAAAATTTAAATCAAAACTTTATCGGAAATGCTTGGCGCGCATTCCATTAGAAAAAAAAATGATCAGTGCATTTCAACAAACTAATCGCACTAAAGTCATCGATTACCATAGAGTACATTTTAATCATGAAAAATATGTGGGAAAATATTGGTTGTTTTTTTTTAATGTTACGGCACTGCCTTCTTTTTGGATTTGCCCTGTATCGTAATGAGAAAAAAAGTTATTTTATGATGCAGGTGACTGCATCGTAATGAGTTTATTTTTTAATTTTACCTATCCACAAAAATAAAGTACGTATTTATATTACCTTTTTTGAATTCATATTTGGAACATTATGTTGTGAGTGTAGATAAACAATTTTTCACTACCGTTTTCTCCTCTAGTGCCTCCTCTTTCTCCAACTGATCTTGTTTTTTAGTAGCTACTGAAGAGCGTGTGTATAAAAACATTATGGAAACATCCAAATCATAGATTTTTTCTCAAATTGACAATTCAATACCTGCTAATACTTTTCCTATTAGAAGTGAATACTAATATTATGACAATTTCGCTATTATTATAGGATATACAAAAGACTTTTTATGTACGATAGTAAATGGTAGAAGACAATCCCATGAGATTTTACTGTTTCTAGCTCCTGAAAAGGCGCTTATTCGTATAAGGATAATTAGAAACCATTAAATACCCTAACGGCTATTTGAGCAACCACAATAGAAAAATTGCCTTGTTTTTTCATTGTCTGCCAGCCATTTAGTAATCAACGCGTTAGACCTCGAAAATATAAGAAATTACTCAGAACCTACATTTTTCAATGAATTTCAAATGAACATCAAAAACTTACCCACTGAAAAATGTTTTGAGGAAATTCGTTAAAGATTAAAGTAAATAACAATCTGTCTTATTTCCAGAAACAAATAAGAAACCTTCATAACAATCAATAAAAAAAATAGTTCCAAGAAAATGTTTCACTCACGCAGTCATTAGGAAAGCATATCGTAAAGTAGCTCTAAAGCTAGGGTTTCTAGGATGACGGTGCCGTCATATTACGGCCGTAATATAGCGGCGTTGAATGGTGTCTATGTAAACAATATGGCGACACTGTAACGTCAGAAACCGCGCCGTTTTGTTTACATAGACAATGTTCTACGCCGCTAAATGACGGCCGTAATATGACGGCACCGTTATCCTAGGAAACCCTAGCTTTAGACAACACTTCAACGCCATGTTGATTTACGAGCCTGAAATACCACTAATTTATAGATGATCCTCTGAAATGTCAGTGCGTTTATACGGCCTGCGCGCGCGCACCGTGTCTATTGAACGCTATTGTTGCCAGCGGCGCGGCGGCGACGTGCTAATGCACTGGCCAGACTGCTTGAGACACTGCCAAAACACATAAACCAAGAATTCTCAATCGATTTTCACTTTTATTTACGAGAGACACACATGATAAATTTAACAGCTTACTCAACACTTTTTTGTATCTCGACTTCATGAAGAAAGAAAATTGTCATGTAAAAGCGTAACGTAAGTGTAAATTTATTCCAACAATGTGTTGAATAAATTCGGCCTTATTAATGTGGAAACGTTTAGTAATGTTCAATAACTAAACAATACTCTATGGAGACCTGCAAAATGTTATAAGGATAGAGTCTGGTTCGAATCCCGTCTGAGTTGCTACGGGTGAGTCGATTTTTTCTAATATTTTTTTCATTATTTATTCATCTTAATATAAAAATAGCATTGTGAATGCAAAAATCTAAAAGTTTAAAAATTATATGACTGTTTCACCTTAATTGATTGTCTAGCACCTGCAACGGGGGCTGCTTTCAATGTCGAAGTAATTCTCTTCACATTGGTGAGATGGCGCTGATCTTCAGCGGAAACGTAAAAAGTATTAGAAAATTTCGCCAAATCCATTAGGGGCTCAGTAGCATAATTGGTAGTGCATTGGGCCGGAATCCTAAGGGTGCGGGTTCGAATCCCGTCTGAGTTGCTACGGGTGAGTCGATTTTTTCTAATATTTTTCATTATTTATTCATCTTAATATAAAAATAGCATTGTGAATGCAAAAATCTAAAAGTTTAAAAATTAAGGTTTGGAGGTTAAATTATTGGAAACTGAACCTTAAAATAAGGCGCAAAATTAGTTCCATTTCCAACCGAGTCTCATCTTTTGTTGACCAAACTTTACATTGCATTTTAAAATATAAAGAAATAATTATATTAAAATCAATAATACATTTTTCCTGTTTAAGAAAATAAGTATTATTATGTCTGAAGCTTCATTAAAAAAATAAAATAGAAAGTATTACATTTGCTTTAAGAAAAAAATACAATCAAGTATGAAGTTTCTAAAAGAGAAATTTCTAATAGATAAATCATATAGGTATACACAAGTACGTATCGATTTAAATACTCAATTAAGACGAAACCTAATGAAAGCAAAACTATATGAAAACTATAATGGTATCATTAACCACGTCGCAGCAAGGTAATCAATAGGTCTTTTGGCGTAACGGCGGGTGCGGACACAGGGTTGTCAATTACATTCGGTTTAATACGGATTACTTTATTTTGTGACAAAAAGTCACTCACTATAGGTTTCAATGTTACGCTCGGAAAGTTGACCTGAAGCTTATTATCACTGTGGTTTTGAAAGAATAAATTGTTTGTCACAGTATAGTTTCGTCCACGCGGGCGGAGCCGCGGGCAGTCTCTAGTAAATAATAAAACTTAAAGAAGGGGTTTGGAAACTCACATCCAATGTTTGGATTGGTACTTCTGTAATTTATCTGCAAAAATTCATTATTGATGATCAAGCAAGGCCCTATGTCCCCTTTTAAATAAACAAAACAAACAAAATGAGGTATATACATTAAATATTTTAGATATTACGCAAAAAAAAAACAATATTTTAAACAGTCTCGTTAAACAAACCTTAGGTACATACCTATACAATATACCCAAATATTAATACTGAAAATGAAAATAAATAAAAATAAAATATACCAATCCTTTTGAACACCAGAACAACATCACAATTTCAATGGAAACCTGTCTGAAAATTGACTCTGTAGAACACACAAAGAAAAATTCGAATCGAGCTTACGTTTCACAAGAATCTATGACAATAACAACAACATGATACCCGATAAAAAACATATAGGTACTTAATAATTAGTAAAAATTTGTTTGATCTTTACCAGTACTATTTTAATAGATAAATAGATAAGTATGAGTAATTATAACATAATATATAATACTATAAACTAACAATAACAAAAAGTGTTAGGTACATGTGTAAAATTTATTTATCATAATATTATCTATCATGGTATCTTACTAGAAAAGTATTATCAAGAAATAGTTCACTCGTAAAATACAATTTACTATCTCATAACAAGAGTAGGACAGCAATTTATGTACAATTAGCGCAGAGTTGTCGAGGAAAGGCCATTTTCAGAATTTATATTGGACATAAGCGTTTGCAGAAAAGGGATGGAAGATACTCGCTTGGGTACCATTCATGCCGGAATGGGGTCATTAGGAGTTTGGGGAAAATAGTATTTACTCTGATAGCCATTGCGAATGTGGGTTAGGTTGTTTATCGTATGTGTGAGAGCTTTTGGCATATATAGGAAAGGATATTATCGTAAAGTTTGCCGAAAATACGGCATACATTGCAATGTGGAAATATCAATAACTATGAAACACAATCATAGGTTTACTTCTCAAACCGAAATCTGCAAAAGAGTAGCTTGTTTAGTGTAAATAAATAAACTAAAATATTCGCAATTCGCAACAACATCAACTCGTGTCGTTTCTTGCATCAAAAAAGTTTTAAAAGTGAACATATTAAAAGCTCAAAAAAGGGATGGAAAAAGTTTCCACATATTTGTGTACACAACAGGCTTTACCTACTTAGTGAAATAAACAAGCTACTACATATTTGCATACCTTGTTGAAATGTAGGTCAGGTCACGATATCTCGGCAGGGGTTGGTGCAAGTGTCCCGGTAACCCAGATGCACGTCCCCTCCCTATGGACCACAACAACCAGTCAACTAGACCCCCCAGAAC
Organism: Agriphila tristella; assembly: GCA_928269145.1. NCBI lineage: Eukaryota > Metazoa > Arthropoda > Insecta > Lepidoptera > Crambidae > Agriphila > Agriphila tristella. The sequence continues at coordinate 40,096,506 of OV743431.1, forward strand.
TTCGGCGCAATGGCTCATAAACTACTATTATAGAGTGGTGGGCAGCTCTCCTTTATTTTGTCATATCAACCAATCTGACACTTGCATCTCCTAATGATAGCCCCAAGCGTGAAACGATGCTTTAGGCTCGGGTGCTTTCAAAAGATGCTGTCGACATTTTCATTACCAAGATTAAAGAGTCTGGTATAAATAATGTTTCGGTTGCGACGCTTTTTAGGGTTCCGTACCCGGTTAAAAACGGGACCCTATTACTAAGACTCCGCTGTCCATATGTCTGTCTGTCAGTCGGTCTTGTCTGTCTGTTATAGCTAGACCATAGACTTATTATATTGAGCTAGACAGTTGAAATTTTCACAGACGATGTATTTCTGTTGCCGTTATAACAACAAATAGAATAAAATAAATATTTAAGGGGTGTTCTTTTGCCGTTTTTTGATACGGAAACCTTCGTGCGGAGTCCGACTCGTACTTGACCGATTTTTTATATTAATAGTTGCTATACAATTTTTAATGTATGATATTTTAACGTTTCTGTAAAATTACGAATCCTCAATTGAAACAACTACTTTATCAATATTTTGATAGGCAATTATTAACTATTTTATACAGAATACTCGTGTTATACATAACGTACGTAACATAATTTTTGTTGTCCTGTTTATGTCACATATCGTTATTATCGTTTGTATTTTTTTGACAGTGACGCTACAAGTTACACATTTATTGAAAAAGGGTTTTTGATAGGACAACGACGGTATTTCTAAATTGATGTTGACTTTTCATATCAACCTAACATAACAGCATAATCCACTGTCTAATTTATGCTTATCATGTTTGATTATATAAAAATGTTGATACAAGAAACATCCGATAAAAAATCTCATCGTCTCCTTTTGAACTTAATTTTTATAGAATAAACTATGTCGGGATTTACACCATGTACCTGTTTATTTTTGAGACTCCTATAAACAGGTACATGGTGTAAATCCCGACATAGTTTATTCTATTAACGTCAATAACCATGGAAACTTAATTTTTATCTTATCTTGATAAAGTATAATACAAAATTTTATTTACAAAATATAACTTCAGAAGTTCATAGAATTTTCATTCCATGGGGATATTCGCTAGAAAATAGTAGGCTCTTTTCTAGGGTAAATCCCCAATAAAAAAACAAATCGATGGTGTAACTAACGAGCAGTATATACACAGAATACATAATAGTACTAGCGTGGTATAAATTACAATTCTACTTATTACAATTAAATGTTATTGATGCATAATAATGTATCAATAAGGTTTTTTTTCAAGATTTTTTTATTCAAGATTTTTATATTCGTACTACTTACTGATTTTTCAGCTTATTCTTCGCCTGACTTGTTTCCATTATCAAATTTTCGTTCAGACCTTTTTTTCGATGTTAAGTATTAACAAAAGTGACTATACGATTAAAATGATACACAACAAAAAGGGATTTTCAGGGAATCAGGGCAAAAATAGACGTCATATTTTTAGACGGAGAAAAGACAACAGTCAGAATAAAAAAATCAATATCGTCGTTAACAACATAATACACTCTTCAGAACAACATACAGTCAGATAGTACAGATTTAAGGCGGTTACCTGACTGAAAGTGGCGCCTCGGTGAATTTTATTTAATACTAGCGGCCGCCCGCGACTTCGTCTGCGTGAAAAGCTTTTTTGCGGGGAATATATAAATGCACTTTAAAAATAATGTAACACACTTTAAAATGTTTAGCTTCAAAATTTATTGAATGAACTATAAAAATAATGGTTTCCACTATAAATATGCTAAGCTTTAAAATTAATACTTTGCACTATTCAATTTAATTGCTTAGCTTTAAAATTAATACTTTGCACCTTACAAATTAATTTTATAACTTTAGCACTGGTAAACAGACGTCTAGTTGCGACGACGAGCGGGCCCAGCGAGAGAGGAGCCTAGAAGGAGGTTAGGTTCCATTGTGACCAATAACTCCAGAACCGACCTGATGGCGTATATGCATTATGCCACAAGGTGTTTTCATCTTTCCATCTCATTTTAACAATGGTCAGTCTGACATGGTTGGACAGAAACTAAATGGTTTCGGAGTTGGGACCAATGGTTGGGACTTGGGACACAGTTAAAGTGCAAACCATTATTTTTGTAGTGATAATATTTAATTATAGGTCTATTATTATTTTGAAGTGCTGATATACAATTTTATAGCTGTTTTCATCAAATTTAAAGTGCTATTATATACATCCCCTTTTTTGCTATCCCTCGGGAACAATACTTTTTATCGGGATAAAAGGTCCCCTATGTCCTTCTCTGTACCCCTGATAACGTGTATGTAAAATTTAATTATTATCGTTTCAATAGTTAAGACGTGAAGGCATAACAAACAAACAAAAGGACTTTCGCATTTATAATATTAGTAAGGATTGTAATATTTATTAAAACTTTACGAAGAATTTTTAGGGCCAATAGTCTAGTATTTTTAAAATCGATCTATCAAAACATTCCCTCGTAGTCACAAAACTGCTCAAAGAAGCCGTTTTTTTTATTTGCTATCTACTTCTACGAATGAATACGAGGGAATGTAGTGATACCTTCTAAAAATACTAGACTATAGCCCTAAAAATTACACGTTAAGTTATAATAGAACCCTTTTCTATTAACAGCTTATTAAATAAAAACTTCCGAGGGCACCACTTTTGGTCGGCTATCTAACGTAACTGGAATGCATTATTATATTTATTATGTACTAGCTGATGCCCGCAACTTCATCCGCGCGTTGTTCAGTTTTATTACATATCCTTGTTTTTAGGATTCCGGATCTAGTACGCATCCACGCACCTTTGGCCGTTTCGCCACATACTTCACATCGGGACACGCGCCTCAAAAGTATACACGACGGCACCTCAGACTATACATGTTAACCTTGTTATGTATAGGTATGTAGGTACATACTATCTAAAAGAAGACAATAAGCATTTACCATTCGTTCTCGTAATACCCACGTATAATGGGTATAACCCATTGCCTCAGTAACGATGTCGTGACTTCGTGTAAAGAATTTTCTGTGTAGAATTAATGGATTAGCTTTCCTTTGCTCCTTCATTTCACTCACTAATCAGCTGATTACTCGCAGCGTTTCCTACTACGATGGCGGAATTACATTTGTTTTGACTTTTTCCATCTCCATACATTAAATAAATTGTATAAAGCTTTTTTTACATAACAAACATGCCTTCTCTACGTACACCATAAAGAAGATTAAAACGAGATCTTATTTCTAAATGGTAAGAAAAAAATCAGCAGTTTATTTATTTGGCCAGCAATCAGGCGGCAAACCTTGATCTGCAAGCCATCTGGACCGTCGGCCAACCAGGGTCATTTTCGATCTATCGCATATTGGGACCAGACCAAATTGGTAAGATAGCCATTAGATTAGTATTATCAAATATCATCATCTGGGTTGCGAAGTAGGAAGCTTAATTCTGGGAGATATGCCACCCTGAACATGGTCAGGTGTTCATGGTCCATGGTCCTGTTCACCATTTATATCAATATGCGATCGATTATTTTTTGCGACTGGAAATAATTGTATGGGAGCCCATATGTTTATTGTTTAGGGTGGCATATCTCCCAGAAGCTTCCTACTACGCAACCCAGACGACGATATTTGATAACTCCAAAGTAATGGCTATCTTGCCAATGTGGTCTGGCCCCAATAAGCGATAGATTGAAAATGAGCTTCTTGGCTGACGGTCCAATCTAAACAGTTTGCGAGAGAATTGGTCAGCAAGATTTCAAAATTGGTAAGCAGAGAATACTTGATTGTAAGCAGAAAATATGATAAGTATGCATTTTAAAAAAAATATAGCAATATAATTTGATTTTGATATTTGACAATAAAATTGGATTGCGTTATAATGGTACGCGAGCTGTCAAATTCGCGTCGGAAGTGTCTATTCATCGATGCGCTTTGATGAATAGATTTGATTAGATTGCCATTGTCATAACGTAAAGGAACTTTAGAAAAGATCGGATGTGGGATGGGTGACCATGTGGGACTGCCATAGCAACTTTAGTAACGGCCGGGGATGGGCGACCGTTTGGGATTGGACTGGTATTTTATTAAAAGTAGGTCAAATCACCAAAAAAAATTAGAGCTGTTCACTATGACATTAATTACTAATTGATTTAAAAAATATTTGCTAGCCAAAAGTTGCTGACCAACAAACCATTTTGGCTGACCTGACCAATTAGATTTTTCTGCTCACCAAAATACGAATAATCTAACCATTGTTAAACCACACCCAAATTAAAATACAATAAATACAGGTTAAAGTTTGTAATATTTTTAAACATCAAAATAAGCGCTTTCTAGATTTTTTACCCAGGATTATGCTGTAAGCACAATAATGAAATACACTTAAAATAATTAATGTGCAGAAATATGCATTTATTTTAAGCGGAAGCGCGCTCAGTTTGACATTCGTTAATTAAAAAAGCTTTATCTCCAACTGTGTACCACAGCAGAGGAAAAAATTTATATTCTCTTTGTTATTCAGATTCGGTTACTTACATTTAATTTTGCATTGTATGAAAAGCTTATTAATTAACGCGGGCAGGGTTGAGATGCTTGTCTAATTATAGGATTATTTTACAAGCGGGTTTTAAATAGCAACGGGTTTTTGTGTCTCTATTTTAAAGAAATGTTGGCGATGTGGCTCGAGATAAGATTTTTTTTAACTAGCCGTGGACTAAAACCTTTGAAATATCTCGTTTCTAATGTCAAAATATGGTGCAAAGTTCACATTTTGCAAATTAAACCATTTGGTAGAGTTTGATCATTTTGATAATAAGAATCAATTTGTTATGTATTCACACGAGGGTTTTTAATCTAATCAGATTTTTGTACAACTCGTATAGAAGTAGAAATGTAATAAATCGATAGTGAGATTGATATTTTAAAAACTCTAAAATTGCGGTGACATCATCATTACCCATGTATTACCTACTTACATACTTATTTAATAAAATTGACAAGTATGGCAGATTTCTTGTTCGGAAAATTTTCCATGTTAGGTGTTAACTTACGTTAGTAAGTTTGCGCATTGGTTTGGAAATATGGAAGTAAAATCAATCAAACTTACGTTGCATTTCTGCAAAGTATGTGAAAATTCTAGGAGGTACGAGTATAATGTTATCGTACCGACTTTATATTTTTTAAGTTATAAATAAACTAATGAGTAAGTATTTTTAATAAAATTCTAGCATGTTTACTCATTAAACCTAATTTGAAAACGTGTTTTATTTAACCTTTAATCAGTGAATGAATTCTATTCAAAACTTAGAACAAAGCGGGCTGAAAGCTTTAACTCAGTTCATTATGCAAAAATGATGTAAGTTAAGAATCTCGCTAGGCAAGACGTAGGCATTATCGTGGTTCCGAGAATTTGTTCACCAAGCAAGTTATTTGATCCAACAAGCACACCGACAAGACCCACCCACACAGCCAGAGCTATGACTGGGCTGAGCTTGGCGAACGGTCCGAGAGCAGTACTCATTATTATACTATGCCGAGAGTAATAAAATAACCACACATTCCTTGGATATCTGCATTAGAGCTTCATGACTCAAAGTTTGTTTGTGTGTGAGTGCGTACACGTAACTTTATGGAAACCCACCTGATTTCGAGTTACGCTCGCCGGTCTCGTTAGAACGTCAATAAACACGACTCTACATAGATGTGGCGTATACACAAGCAACCGTCGCATAGCACACTCTTTTAGATTTTACGAGAAGCTGCGCACACTTACAAGTGTTTGTTTGTGTGGACTGTGTTTGTGTGCGAGAGCCGAAGCGTAGGCGTTACGTACACAACACAAAGCTTTCACGGCGGCGGCGCAGCCTTGGCCGCTAGACACGTGCGTTCATAGGGCCGTTCGCCCTACGAGGAACGTCGATAATAAAAAGCTAGTGTATTATGTAACGGCTGATTCGGTACATAGTGGTTTATATTTTTCGTTGACTTTAATTTGGTTTAGTCTATTGGTTTTGAATAGATGTGTAAGTATATAGCAGGTATAAGGTGTAGGTATTCTAATCAAATTGTTGCTAAATGTTTCAGAAATGTGTAAACCAACCTTCTTTATTTGTCACTATTGAAAGTGATCTTTCTATACTAAGAGCTGGCCCCGGACATAGGTGGACAATTTAGTGGGAGTGGTTGAGCAACAAAGGGGCTGAAAAAGCTCTGGATTTGGTGTAATATATCAAGCCAATAATGCATCTAAATCGAATGTACACATTGCCAGGAATTTTGACTAGTGTAAAAGTAGTGCCAGGCGGCATCAAACTTTACCACTTTTTCGCGCACCTTCAAAATTACTCTAGCTTTTCGATATTTTTAAAATACTATATTTTCTCCTTTTACCAATTATCGATATTTACTCCGAATGGGCCCAAACGCCTCACTATGGCCCGGGTGGTGGCTGATGGGTGGTGGTCCGATCTTCCTTCTCGCTCTATCAGCTGAGCGACACGTGCAGACTTCTATAAACTGCTTGACTATTCTATCTGCTAGGCTGCTTTCTACTGCAAAAAAATGAGTTCTAAATTGTCAAAACAACACTACGCAGTGAAATATCAAACTTTTAACCCACCTTTAACCCTGATCCTCTTGGCGCTTGTCAAAGTTCTGAAAATGAAATATTTTTATTACGGAGAAAAATATTTTTTTAGCTTTATTGATAACTTCAAAACTGTGTAGGTACTATACAATTTTTTGTGCTTTTATAATATTATGTAAATATACAATACAAAAATGACTTTATTTTGTAGGTTTGCTTAGTAAATTTAGAAAATTTATGAAAATATGACTTATTCGGCCACCCGCAGTTCACCCGCGTGGTTCCCGTTAACGTGGAAATATCGGGATAAAAAGTATTCTATGTTTAAATCTAGGCTATCTACTATCTGTGTGCCAAATTCAAACCAAATCCGTTCAGTAGTTTTTGCGTGATTGAAGAACAAACATCCAAACATCTAAACATCCAAACCCACAAACTTTCACATTTATAATATTAGTAGGATTTCATTTTTAAATTTAACGCATGAGATACAACTAGGGCTGCCATCCGTCCGGGTTTCCCCGGATTTGTCCTAGTTTGGAGGGCGTCCGGGGAGCGTCCGGGCGGGGTTCTGATTGTAGTCTGGGGAAAACCCGGACTATAATTAAAGTCCGGGTTATGGATCAAACTCCACTCAAAAAAGTACCTACTATATTCATTCAGCGCACGTGCTACCGGGCGCTTCACTTCACTACACACCCCGCGAAAAATCGCGCTGCGCGACCCATTCTTTTTTTTTACTATAAACAAGCACCGCGCATCCCGCAAAATAACGCGCTGCGCGGCCCTTTTTTTTACTATAAACAAGCAACGCGCACCCCACAAAAAAATCGCGCTGCGCAGCCCATTTTTCTTTTTTACTATAAACAAACACAGCGTACCCCGAACAATATCGCGCTGCGTGGCCCATTTTTTTTGCTGTAAACAAGCATCGTGGACCCCATAAATATCGCGCTGCGCGGCCCATTTTTTTTTTGCTTTATACAAGCACCGCGCACCCCGCGAAAATCACGCTGCGCGGCCCGTTTTTCTCTTTTGCTATAAACAAGCAACGCGCATCCAGCAAAAAATCGCGCAGCGCGGCCCATTTATTTTGGCTATAGACAAGCACCGCGCACCCCGCAAAAAAATTTTGCGGGCCGCCCCTGGCTGTTTGGGAATTTATTTTGGCCCGCTACGGTTCTAAAACTACTAAACCTGGACCCTGGCCCTCCACAAAATTGTGTTGGACACCCCGGCTCTACATAATAACTAGTAAAAAAATTCACAGATTTTGCAGTCCCCGCAAGAATCGGAGCATTGAAAATGAATACAAAAATTTACGAAAAACCAAAATCAAATCAAATGCAAAATCCTATTATATTTTTAAAATTACCTAGGTAGTAAGTACCTATTTATTTTTACGATTGTGACACTCGGCTCCGCCTCGTGTCACAAAAGCGCCCGCTCACTACCTCGACGCAGCCGAAATTTATTAACCGATTTTCAAAATTCCAACGAATGCACTTCTCGTCTGCTTCTGCATCTTTTAACACTATTACCATGACGATCGGTCAATAATCATAGAAGCTACATAACGTTTTATGTATGGAAACACCCGTTTTTCTAGAATTCCAAATCTAAAGGGACCACCTACAGGTCACAATTATTTTCCGATTTTCATAATTATTTCGCCATTTGGTAGCTAAACTAATACCCTTGGACCCTTTTTTTCATTTTTTCTTAAGTCAGTTTTTTTTCCGAAATATTTACAATTTAGTAAACAAATACCCCTCAAAAAACAAAAAATTTCTAAAAAAAATACCAGTAGATTTTCAAAATTCAAACGTTCACACGTGTCTCGATAAATTCCTCAACTTTTGGTACGATTTCCATCTCGATCCTCTCAAAATCTTCGGAGATAATATGGTCAAAAATACGTCTCAGGCGATTTGCATCTAATAACTATTTTCAATGGTAAAACAGAATATTTTATGCGAAAAAAGGCTTAAAATTCCATTTTTTTCAGTCAAGTATTGGGTTTTTTTTTTCCTAGCTAAAAGTGAATATAAAAAAAATGAAATGTCCGGGGTCGAGGCTCAAAAGTCCGGGGTTTTTACGCTTCCGGTCCTGGGCGGCAGGTTTTAGAGATGGCAGCCCTAGATACAACCATTATTCTATACAAAGATTTATTAAATCTTTGATTCTACCTATATCACCAAGTGTATCAGCTGTGTCGCCCCTCTTAACTTACTGTAGATTACTATTATACTATTATTAACTCTACGTTTGTTATACAAATGTAAGTTTAATGACATTTTCATCAATTCATCATTGGTCTGTCTTCACCGAGTCGCTTCAACTTTCAAGTTAACTTGCGTCAGATGCATGCAATTGATTGCTTTCAAACCGTGCCCTTTCACGTTCAACTTTCTGCCATACAAATTTGACGTTTTTTTTAGAAGATAAGGCATGCGCTATTGATTTCGTCATATGAAAGTGTAAGGGAATGGGAAAGCGATTGGGAAAGCTAGGTATAGGAAGTATGAAGATTATATAAGTACTATCAATGATTTGCCTGCTATAGAAAAAAAATACCAGTAAATGTTAGTGCTGCCTTTCCGACAATTCTGAGCCCGATAAAACTTAGTAGAGCTGCTACTACTGCCCATTAGCAGTTATTATCACGAGCGCGCGACTCCTGCCAAGCATCGCCGCATGGAATGCTTGTTTTATTGGCTTTTTACACTCCTGTGGCTGTAAGCTTCGTTTGACGACTCCAAATGGACTTCTTGCGGTCAAACGACTTTGACGATGAACGATCGTCCTTTGTTTTTAACCGACTTCAAAAAAAAGAGGAGGTTCTCAAGTCAACGGTTTTTTTTTATTTTTTTTTATGTATGTTTTAACATAGCTTCGTCAGTTGTTACCCGATTTGTACAATTCTTTTTTATCTCAAAGAACATAGTTTGTGTGTGGTCTCATAAAATTTTTTCAGATCTGGCCAGTAGTTTTCTCATAATCCTGAAAAATATCAATTATTTAGCTCGCCATCGCACGAGTTTTCATGGAATTTCGGACATAACATCTTTGTTTATAAACCGATTTAGATGATTCTTTTTTTATTTGAAAGGGTATACTTCAAGAGTGGTCACAATTTAATTTCATCGTTATTGGACTTCGAACTTCGAAGATACACAAGGGAACTCCTCAAAGTCAAATTGTCTATGTAAAGTGATTTAGGTTTTGGTAATTTTATGGCAATCCAAAACAAACCAAATCATGGTTTGCGATGCAACGTTCTGGACTAGACTGAGACTACGAAGACACAACGGAACTCCTCAAAAACAAACAGCGTAAATTCGGAAATTGAGTTCTGGGCATTTCACCATTGAAAATGTTATAATATAAAGTTAAAAAATATTTACACGCTGCGCTTACATACCTACCACTAAAAAGTTGAAAATAAAAAAGCTTTTTTAAAAAAAAGAACCGCCTTCAAAAAACCTGAAAACAAAACAGCTTAAAAATTAAATACCTCTAAAAAGCAAGAAATAATTCGAATCATTCGTTACACATATCAATATTAATAAAACACGTCTAATGAAGTCGGGTGGGGCTTTTAGAAAAAAAATTAAGTTGTCCTCCAGCCCCACCCGACTTCAATAGACGTGTTTTATTAATATTGATATGTGTATCGAATGATTCGAATTATTTCTTGCTTTTTAGAGGAATTTAATTTTAAGCTGTTTTTGTTTTCAGGTTTTTTGAAGGCGGTTTTTCTTTTTTTTTTAAAAAGCTTTTTTATTGACATCATGCTAACGGCCAAATTACTTTGTTATCATAATATCACGTTGTTAGATTTGACATAAACATTGTGAAAACAACAGCTTTCTTAAAATTAAGGAGACCCCATAGATTTTAGTTGAAATAAAAACACAGAATGATTGATGATCAAAATATCGAATATTTGGTCTTAATATGAGCTGTAAATTAATAATTTGCTTTAACCGTATTTGAAAAAACTCACGTCATTTGTTTTGATGTGTTGTGGTTGTGGGAGTACTGACTAGGAACCGGTTTGGTCCGAGATTACATGACATAATGTGCTTATTATCTAAGGTCAAACGGGGTGAATAGAACTGACGGGGGGAATAGAGAAAATTCTTGGGATAATTTTTAAGGCTTTTTATGGCAAACTCGGTATCCCCAGTAAAAAACCCGCAACTTTCATAATTTGTTGGTATAATTTTCCTTACTCTGGCAACTTTTTATTTGTGGCAACATCGCTAAAAACGTCAAAACTTAATGTCAAAGTTGACAACAAAACAAGTTGTTACGTTACGAGGGAGTTTAAACCTCCGTATTTCGGTGAATTTTGGTCATAATAGTCTGAAGTTATCTTTAAATCACGGTCAGTGCAGTTATAAATATATTGTGCTATAATTATTAAGGTAAGAATAAGCATTATTATTTAAAATTGATCTTATTTCGTAAGCCTTGTGTTCTTGAATATTTTGAGGTGATAAGACACACGAAAGGGGTGAATAGACACTCCTGAGGGGTTAATAGGCACGCAAATATGGTCAATAGGCACAGCAAAGGGGTGATTAGAAATTATAATTTTACTTTAAACTAATAATTAAAGATATAGGTACCTTCTCGATTTTGCTTGCCTTTAACCTAAAAAAAATATTTAAGGAACCTACGATGAGGCAGCCTTATGAAATTTTTCTAATCACCCCTCAGGTGTGTTTATTGACCCCTCAGGTGTGTCTATTGTCCCCTGATGGGTGGTAATTAGAAATCACGTATATTTTGTGTCTTTTTTAAAAAACTACAAACATATCCGAATAGAAACTAATTTATTTCAATTGTTTGGCCTAAGACTCAATAAATACATGCTTAATAAATGGGTAATCAGTTCTGCAACGTTACGAAAATCGTTACCAAAGTTCTAAAACCTATCTATTCACCCCGTTATACGGTACATAATATACAGGTGACCCAAAACTTTGCCACAGGGAGGGAAAGTACCTTAAATATTAAAAAGGTATTAAATTTTAGTGAAAGAAAACTTAATTTTCCTTTAAAAAAAGTTATAGGAAGTGAATTCAAAGATTTTTGAAAAATCGCCTGCTTTAACCAGGAATCGAACCCACCAAAAAAGAAAAAAAAAAAATTTTTAGGATAGGTACCTATCGAAAGGGTTAGAAGGATTATTTTTCTTAAGTCAGAATCTTAAACAAAAGGAAGATCTTCTAATTCAACATAAATTTTTTTATTTATTACGGATTGTATCAATTTGTATTTGAATTTTTAATCTTTAAATGCAGTTTAATTTCTTTTTAAACACAAAATGAAGTCTTCTTTCAGTAAAATTTCATATCTTCAATATTTAAGGAACTTTTCCTCCGTGTGGCAAAGTTTTGGGACACCCTGTATAATACGAGGGTGGATTGATAAGTCCATGACTTTTTAATGAAGAAAGACTTTTTTTCGGAATATTTTGTTTTATTTCTGTACATAATCTTATTGAAGCTCTGCGTATTCAGTCCAACGAAGTTCCTACCTCTTTAACCCATTATTTTTTTCTTTCATCGCCTGAAAACTGGTAACTGAAATGAGGACCCATTTCAGACATCACCTTTTGGCTTGATGAAAATCTTTGCCCGCTAAGACATTTATCAAGACATTTATTCATGTTTGGTAGGAGAAAATATCTCACTGGGGTTGAATCTAGAGAATAGGAAGGATTCGCATCTTCATTCGATGAGTTTTGTTTGATGTCATGAGTGCCGCCGAGAGGGTCGACAGGGTCATTAAGAAAAGTTGTTTCCAAAAGTAATAATCTTTTGCCGAATTTGAAAAAAAAAGTAGTGTAAAGATGCTTTAAGGAGTTTCTTTTTAAGACACAAAAATAAATTATGAAAAAAAAGTATTTCTTCTTTTCAAAGTCATAGACTTATCAAACCACCCTCGTATGTGCCTGGAAAACCACGATTTTTATATTTTATGCTAAAAGCTTGTCCCGGTAAGCAATAGATAAAGGATTCCCCTGACAGCAACCGTGTATTTTTATAAAAACGTACATGTATAGTAGTTACCATGCACCATGTTTTTAAATTAAAATTTGCATTTAAAATGCCACCCCTTCGTACAGGAACTTCCTGGTACACGCCTCATTAAACACTTAAAAGTAATCGTTTTTAGATAAAGAACATTTTATAAAATAAAATTTGTAGCCACTAGGGGACTATTTTGAACTCTGTAGCTAGTTTATTATAACTAAAAAGTACGAGTACGAATATACGGTACAAATGCGTCTTATTTCATGTTCTCTAAGTGCTGCGCCGCTAAAATTAGGTTGCTGTCATAGATTTAAATCGATTTAAATTTATTATTTATGATTCTGATTTAAATTTATGATTTATGATTATAATACATTTTTGATTTAAATTTATATATTTTAATTCAATTTAAATCTATGGTTGCTGCACTCAATTTCGCTTAAATTATGAATAACAATTAGGTATGTGCACTTGGAAAAAATGCCTTCAATTGCTTTTAAATATATAGTGCACAAATAGATTCTAAGCCAGAATCTCATTTTACTCATACATCAACAGGAAAATATGTATCGTACAAAATATATAAATATTACAGTATACATTACTTACCTATCTATTTTGTTAGGTATGCTAATTTATTTTTAGTATTATGTTTTGACTCAGTACATAAATAAACAAAGCAGGATGTGGTTACTATTATACCACCAACCACCATATCTAATTATTTTTTAAATTCTAATTAATAAAACGTCAAAACAATTCCTAAAACGAAACTTGCCAGTACCAAAATTCGTATTCACTAATATACCGCAGTTAAAAGGCCAAGACATGAATTTTATAAACCTAAAAAGGACTCAAAAGTCCTTAGTCTTTAAGACAACAAAAACAATAATTATAAATATCAATGCTTGGTGCTTACAAGAATACGTCTTTTGGTTTTGTCCTCACATTTCTGTGTTTACGCCTCGATTCTACTAATACTAACCTAAAAATCGTGTTGCAATGGTGTTTCAATGGTTTGACGACCTCCGTGGTCGAGTGGTTCGCACGCCGGTTTTCAAGGCGTCACCATCTCTTGAGGTCCCGGGTTCGATCCCCGGCTGGGTCAATGTAGAAAATGAACTTTTCAATATTGTCTCAGGTCTGGGTGTGTGTCATACCACCGTTGTTTCTGATTTCCATAACACAAGTGCTATAGCTACTTACTTTGGGATTGGAGCAATGTATGTGATGTTGTCAAATATTTATTTATTTATTTATTTCTTTCTTTTTGTGTTTTAGTTCTTCGATATTTTAGCTGCACCGATAGGTGCCTAGATTAGCGCCTAGATCCTAGATATGTATCGAATTAAAAGGCTAAATATTAACAGCTGACCGCACTGCGCGCTAAGCGCCTCGTTATTATGGCTACGATACATGCAGGCGACTGCCTAGGATGTATCAGAGACCCGAGGCTAACAACCACAGACCATGCAACAAGTAGGTACCTTACAACCAAAGACCATGAGACCAAGGCTCATATCCTAGCGACTCACCTTGCAGTGCTGGCACCGTGTATCCTAGCAAGTAACCGGTGGCCTAATGTGCTAATGTAAACGTTATAATCGAGTTTCAATTGTGTTTGAATTGTACCTAAGGCTTTTTGCACAGTTTTTGCTTTTTGACACAGTTCTTGTTTCTTAAAGCCAAAACCGAAACACAATTGAAACACGATTATGACGTTAACGATAGCAGACTTGGGCCTCATATGTATCTAGGCGCTAACTGTCATCTGTGTGGCACCTGTCGGTGCGTAGGGGGCCTTAGCAACATACTCATAAATACACCATTGAAACACGATTGTTACGATGAAATAAGCAGAATCGATGCCCTGTAGTAACGAAATCAGCCAGCCACGTCACTTTGTTTTGTAACGCATCGATCTTGATATGTGCACGCATGAATGCATTCGTGGCGGCGCGGCGGCTTCCCCATATGGCCAAGGCTAGGCCTTTTATGGCACACATAAGTGGCCACTCACCCGACCGAACGAGCCACCAATATCAATGAACTGGCATGGCTATCAATAAAACATGTGGCATGGCACTAAGCCAGGAAAGGAAACCAGCGAAATGAGAAAAAGAAGTATTTGAAAAAGGAATGCGAAGAGTACACTCAATTGTTTTGCAATCGGAAAGCATTCATTGTAAAGCTCCGGCTACACGGTATGAAATATCCGCCCCCGGTTTTTTGCCGGTGGCAACACTACCGCGTGAACTGAGGCGATTCAGCCTTACGTAACGTCGCGAGCTTTTATTATTCTGCTAGGTGATAAAAATCTGATTGTTTTTTTCAACCATTTGATAAGGCTTCTAATTCATGTCGAAACGAGTTTCGATCGCGAGATGTTAGTCAGATATTATGGGGAGGAATAAAAATAAGCATTAAAGAAAGGGTTTTGACTTTCGTGGGAAGATGGACCGGGCAGGGCGCGGGCGCATTCCATTCACAATGACCCCGAACTATTTCAATGATAATAGGTATAAGACTCTTCTATTAGACTTTTCTAGTTAATTGTTTTGTTTTGTGTATATTAAAGTATTCGAGATCGACCTATATATTAAACACTTCCCCATTTACAAGCAAAATTTTCCTGTTGACATTCCATCTTCAATACATGTTCACCTACTGTAATTATGATTTTTGTTTTACTACTTTTTTATCATAATTAAATGGTTAACTTTAAAGTAAGCCGCCAGCCGTAGTTAAAAGCTCGCAATTTTAAAAGAAAGATCGACAACCTGAGTTTCAACTTTTGTAAAAATAAATCATGGTAGGTACCTATACAAGCATTATTTTTTTATTCGGTACTGAACAGAAGCTAAATAGCTACCTACATCAATAATTTTAACACTATAATGGTTAAATGATTTTTCTCTTGTGTGGCTTCAATGGCAGTATTAGAAACTGCTAATTCACCACAATCAAATATAATGTCTTAATTTGATGATTTTTCCAAAGCCTATCATAAAACAAAACTTATTGCCAACGTTTTCTTCCGATGCCCGTGGAACCCTAATGAAGTAGTTAGCGGCTGCATTCCTGTCACTCATTTTCTGGGAATAAACTTCTTTAATGGCAACTCGGAATGCAGGTTTTTAAACTCAGTGCGTATGATTTTCATTGAAATTTAAAAAAGATAACTCGACGTGGTGTAATAAAATCACGAAGTACGCCGCAGACGTTTTCACCTGCCGTACTTTTTAATTGTCTGAAATGGTAAGCTCTTAATTAGCCATAACATACCTAGGTACCTATACTTCATATAACATCATGAATATTATCGTGTAAAGATAGTAGGTATAAACACGGGGTAAACAAATGACAATTCAATCGAGTTAAAACTACTTTTCAATTAAAACTACTAAGTACAATTGAAAGTTAAAGATTTAAATTCAAATAAATCATCAAGACATCAAGTATTGTCATTGGAATGGTTATGGGACTAATTCTCACGTCGCAAGAGCTTTGACCAATTCATATTTTAACCTACTCTCTTCATAATATTGCTAATTATTAGAGTAAACAAAATATTTTCCGGTGATTTAATTTGTGTTCCCATGAGATGCGTGGAAGCCAACTGTCTGCGCGCACGCAACCTACACGCCACGTGAAACGCGTGAGAAACACGTCACAGGGTGATTTTTCACATTCCCTAAATGTGTCCATGAGTCCTGACTGTGAAGGTGAGATGGGATCGCGATAACTCGATTACGAATTTTAGTATTAAATGTCAAATTCCTTCAAAATAGGGTTGAAACTTGAAATGCAGCAGCGCAAAAAAAATGTTAACCAGAATTAAATATAGTTTTGGAAAATTTGGAAAATTAATCAAATGGTTTGTTATAAAAATAGCTTTTGCCAGAAATACAAAATTGAAACCGCTAATCTATCGATTTTACTCTTGTAATCACAGAACAGAGAAAAGTCGTTTAGTTTTTTTACCGACTTCCAAAAAGGAGAAGGTTCTCTGTTCGTCTGTAAGTATGTTGTTTTTTTTTATGTATGTCCACTGATTACTCGAAGACGGCTTAACCGATTTAAATAATTCAAACGTTAATAGATCAGGTTTGTTCCCAAGTTGGTCCCATTTTTTGAAATTTTGAAATCGGTTCAGTATTTTTCAGGAAAACCTGAAAATACTGCCGTTTTTGTTACCATTTTATGAACTTATCGACCATATCTTCTTTGTTTATGTAGGTACCGACTATGATGATTATTTTTTGTTTGAAAGAGGATACTTTAGTGATGATACCATTTTGATTTCATTATTATTGGACCTTGGATTTTAAAGATACACAAGGGAACTCCTCAAAATCAAATCGAAACTGTATAGTGATTGAAATATTGCTAGGATTATGACAATATTAAATAAATTAGGTATCTAACTATGGTCAAGGACGTTTTGGACTAGACTTGAACTGCGAAGGAACAACGGAACTCCTTAACAACAAGCAGCACGAACAGTGGAAATTGAGTTTTTAGTGGAAAAGGACCACGTAAAAGTGTGAAATATAAAAAAAAACATAAAGGTGTGTCCCCACTTAGGCCGCGCTCCGCGCTCCGCGCTCCGCGAACCTCGGAGCGCGCTCCGAATTTACGATCCGACACGGAGCGCGGAGCGCGGAGCGCGGAGCGCGGTTCGCGGAGCGCGGAGCGCGGAGCGCAGGGGCTATTACGAAAAGTTTAATGCGCAGGGGTCTATTACGAGAAGTTTAAAATTAAAAGTTTTGATTGTTTCCTATTACAAATCACTTTCAAGTATATGGGCTACGATAGCCAAATTCAAAATGTTTGTTGTAATTTTCAATTTATTTTGGACCTTGTCTTGACAATGAAGGCTTACATTTTACGTTACTATGGAGTATGGTTGTCTTTTTGTTTATGGGCCGATTTGACCGTTTTCGGTGAAACTCGGTTTTTGGTGTTATTTTGACAAAAAAATAGCAACGCAATGTTAAAAATATAAAAAATCCAGGATAACGGGCAACTTTTTTGCTTGGTAGCCAATTTCTATGAAACTCGGTTTTTGTTACTGCTTTAACAAGAAAACAGCAACGCAATATTAAAAATACAAAAATCCAAGATGGCAGCCAACTTTTCTGTTTGTGGGCCGATTTCGATGAAACTCGATTGTTGGTACTATTTTGACAAGAAAACAGCAACGTAATGTTAAAAATAGCAAAAATTCCAAGATGGCGGCCAACTTTGTTGTTTGTTGGCCGATTTCGATGAAACTCGATTTTTGGGTACTATTTCAAAAATAAAACAGCAACGTAATAATAAAAATTGAAAAAAATCCAAGATGGCGGCCAACTTTTTTGTTTTTGGGCCCATTTCGATGAAACTTGGTTTTGGGTACTATTTCGAAGATAAAACAGCAACGCAATAATAAAAATTTAAAAAAATCCAAGATGGCGGCCAACTTTTTTGTTTTTGGGCCGATTTCGATGAAACTCGGTTTTGGGTACTATTTCAAAAATAAAACAGCAACGCAATAATAAAAATTGTAAAAAATCCAAGATGGCGGCCAACTTTCTTGTTTTTGGGCCGATTTCGATGAAACTCGGTTTTGGGTACTATTTCGAAAATAAATGAGCAACGCAATAATGAAAATTGAAAAAAATTCAAGATGGCGGCCAACTTTTTTGTTTTTGGGCCGATTTCGATGAAACTCGGTTTTTGGTACTATTTCGAAAATAAAACAGCAACGCAATAATAAAAATTGAAAAAATCCAAGATGGCGGCCAACTTTTTCTTTTTGGGCTAATTTCGATGAAACTCGGTTTGTAGTACTACTTCGACAACAAAACAGCAACGCAATAATAAAAATTGAAAAAAAATCCAAAATGGCGGCCATCTTTTTTGTTTTTGGGCCGATTTCGATGAAACTCGATTTTTGGTACTATTTCAAAAGTAAAACACCAACGCAATAATAAAATATAAAAAAAAATCCAAAATGGTGGCCAACTTTTTTGTTTTTGGGCCGATTTCGATGAAACTCGATTTTTGGTACTATTTCGACAATAAAAGAGCAACGCAATAATAAAAATATAAAAAATCCAAGATTGCGGCCAGATTTTTTGTTTGTGGTCCGATTTAAATAAAACTCGGTTTTTGTTACTATTTTGATAAGAAAATAGCAACGCAATAATAAAAAAAAATCCAAGATGGCGGCCAACTTTTTGTTTGTGGTCCGATTGAAATAAAACTCGGTTTTTGTTTCTATTTTGACAAGAAAACAGCA
Organism: Agriphila tristella; assembly: GCA_928269145.1. Lineage (NCBI taxonomy): Eukaryota > Metazoa > Arthropoda > Insecta > Lepidoptera > Crambidae > Agriphila > Agriphila tristella. The sequence goes on from OV743431.1 coordinate 40,115,487, forward strand.
ACGCAATAATAAAAATATTAAAAATTCCAGGATGCGGCCAAATTCTTTAATTGTTTTACTTTTTTTTTACAACCGAGTTACATCAAAATCAAACCAAAATCAAAGTCAAGTAAGTTCGCAGTCATCTTGACCTTTTGTCATTGTTTACATTGCGTTATTCTTGTCCTTTATGGGAGAAATTAAGTTTGGGTATTATTTAATCGGGTTAAAGTACAGTCAGCGTTAAATTGATTTGAGCGTCTAGAGTTAATCTAAAATTAATTAAATGAATTTAACAAAATATTTATTTTTATTCCATTCTTATAGATTTTATTGAAAGGTGACTTATTTTATTGAATTTTTCTGAAAATTTAAAAACCTTTTCTGAAATAACCTAATAAAAATAATCAAAATTAAATTCAGAATGCGAGACTCTCGCGCCGACTTTATCATCACTCGAATGTGCTACAACAACCCTCATTTTATTGCAATTGTAAACTATGTTTCCCTTTTTTTTATTTATTTATCCTTACATACAGGGTCATTTTTGGACCCCTTTTAAAATTTTGTCAGGTCATTCTATAACAGCGGTACAATCAATTTATGAAGTAAAACAAAAACATTTTTTTTACATTTTTACCCCAAACTTTTCCCTACACAAATTGAAATTGTTGTCACCGTTTGCGCGTCGCACGGTCGACCCGCGCGAGCCCCCCTCCCGCCACTCGCCTTCCCCCGCTCGCGTCCCGTTCGTGACGGTGAGCGTGCGCGCCTAGATTTTTAGGATATAAAAAGTGGCTGAAAACTGAGAATTTAAAAAGAAATAAATTAGAATTATCTCACCTAATTTCTTTTTATTACTTCCTTGAACTTATATTTGATTTTGTAAAGGGGTCGCAAAATTACCCTGTATAATAAAACAGTAAAAAAGTGTGTCTGCTGTACATTACATATATTTCAAAAAAAAATATGTGGGACGATGGAGACATAGTAATAGAGTAAGAATTTAGAAAAAAAGTGTGTCTGTTTGTCTGTTTGAACACGCTAATCTCAGGAAATACTGAACGGATTCGAATGAATCTTTTTTTGTAATATAGCTGTTAAGCCTGGGTATTGTTCAGAGTATAATGATTTTGGAAATTGGAACACCTGATGCAGTACCATAATGGTCCAGCTAAACTATACAAAATACAAAAATGACACCTTAACAAAAGTTGTTCAGCCTGATGAGCATTTTTTGTTGAGATATAAAAATCTAAGATCTGGAACACCTGATGCAGAACTATAATGGTACAGCTAAACTATACAAAATATAAAAATGACACCTTAGCAAAAGTTGTTCAGCCTGATGAGCATTTTATGTTGAGGTAAAAAAATCGAAGATCTGGAATACCTGGATGACCTTATATGAATACGCCGGAGTAATAATGTCCACGCGTACGAAGTCGCAGGCATCAGCTAGTCAAAAATAAAACATTACATTAGTGTTACACGCACCAAAAATCACGTACATTTGTCCGGTGCGGATTGATTTGATGCTAGTACGTATGACAACATTAGGTAGGTAAGTACTATTATACAATTACTTAGGTAGGTAAGTACAAAGAGAATGTAAAAAAACTAGCGTTTTACGTAAAGATATTTTAGAACTGACAAAAAACATCGAGTTACTCACTTACTAGTCTTACTACAAGTGCAGATTACATAATACTATAGAAACAGGTAAAGACTATAACATTTATCTATAACAAGTGAGTCGTATAGAATCAAAGGCGGCAATGTAGGGTATTTGTCAAAAATGACTTATTGATACAGCAGCATTGCAAATTTTAAACGTCATCGACTGTTAATATTGTTAATATTAATTTTTTAACATTTTTCATTATTTTTTATCTTTAAATCAAATGGACAATGCAACTTATTGGCCCAATTTTTTTAAAGGTATGGTACAGGAATGAAACTTGTTTCCAAGTAAGTATAAATTTTATCATTAGGGTTGACTTTTACTATGGCACCAAAAAATCTTAGGTGCCACTAACGCCAGAAAAAAATCGTTCATATTTTTTTGGCTTCAGTGCAGTTGTAACTTTTTTTCACCAGGATAGATATTTTGGTGCCTTAGTAAAAGTCAGCCCTAATGATACTATCGATATTTCGAAACAAGTTTCATTCCTGTACCATACTTTTCAAGATCTGTCTATTGGGCAAAGCCAGATGACGAAGCCAAAAACTGACGACGGACGCATCATCTCAGCGAAGCCTAAAATCCTGAGGGAGATCGATAGTTTCTATGGGCAGTTATATTCCACGCAGACACCTGTTGAAAGCAAGGCTAAAGACCCCAGAGCCAAGCTTACCCGACACTATACCCAAGATACTTCGGACGTCAGCATGCACGAGATTAGTATGGCTCTCAAACAGCTGAAAAACAAAAAGGCGGCGGGTGACGACGGAATCACTACAGAACTTCTGAGAGCGGTGGTAAGCCGATACTTAAAGTCCTCCAGAAGCTATTAAATTTTCATCAAAATTAGCCCAAAAACAAAAAAGTTGGCCGCCATCTTGGATATTTAATATTTTTATCATTGTGTTGCTGTTTTATTGTCGAAATAGTTCCAAAAAACAAGTTTCATCGAAACCGGCCCAAAAACAAAAAGCTGGCCGCCATCTTGGATATTTTATATTTTTATTATTGCGTTGCTGTTTATTTGTCGAAATAGTACTAAAAATCGAGTTTCATCGAAATCGGCCCAAAAACAAAAAGTTGGCCGCCATTTTGGATTTTTTTCAATTTTTATTATTGCGTTGCTGTTTTTTTTGTCGAAATAGTACTAAAAACCGAGTTTCATCGAAATTAGCCCAAAAACAAAAAAGTTGGCCGCCATCTTAGATATTTTATATTTTTATTATTGCGTTGCTGTTTTCTTGTCGAAATAGTACTAAAAACCGAGTTCTATCAAAATCAGCCCAAAAACAAAAAAGTTGGCCGCCATCTTGGATTTTTTCAATTTTTATTATTGCGTTGCTGTTTTATTTTGGAAATAGTACCCAAAGCCGAGTTTCGTCGAAATCGGCCCAAAAACAAAAAAGTTGGCCGCCATCTTGGATTTTTTTATTTTTTTTATTGCGTTGCTGTTTTATTTTTGAAATAGTACCCAAAACCGAGTTTCATCGAAATCGGCCCAAAAACAAAAAAGTTGGCCGCCATCTTGGATTTTTTTCAATTTTTAAAATTACGTTGCTGTTTTATTTTCGAAAAAGTACCCAAAACCAAGTTTCATCGAAATCGGCTCAAAAACAAAAAGTTGGCCGCCATCTTGGATTTTTATATTTTTATTATTGCGTTGCTGTTTTATTGTCGAAATAGTTCAAAAAAACAATTTTCATCGAAACCGGCCCAAAAACAAAAAAGTTGGCCGCCATCTTGGATATTTTCAATTTTTATTATTGCGTTGCTGTTTTATTTTAGAAATAGTACCCAAAACCGAGTTTCATCGAAATCGGCTCAAAAACAAAAAGTTGGCCGCCATCTTGGATTTTTTATATTTTTATTATTGCGTTGCTGTTTTATTTTTGAAATAGTACCCAAAACCGAGTTTCATCGAAATCGGCCCAAAAACAAAAAAGTTGGCCGCCATCTTGGATTTTTTCAATTTTTATTATTGCGTTGCTGTTTTATTTTCGAAATAGTACCCAAAACCGAGTTTCATCGAAATCGGCTCAAAAACAAAAAGTTGGCCGCCATCTTGGATTTTTTATATTTTTATTATTGCGTTGCTGTTTTATTGTCGAAATAGTTCCAAAAAACAATTTTCATCGAAACCGGCCCAAAAACAAAAAAGTTGGCCGCCATCTTGGAATAGAATAGAATAGAATAGAATAGAATCATTTATTTGCGAATACTGAGTATACAAGTTCTTATATAAGTAAGTACTAAAATTAATACTATTTGGCAGTTCTACAGTATTTGCCTTATTTATGTAGGCATGCAAATATTTTTGTTACAAAAAAAAACAGAATAAGAGGCTAATCATAGGTAATTTAAAGCAGTCACATTGATTAAGATTAATAAATTTAGGTAAGTCATAATTACAGTAGAATGTCAAAAATAATAATATAAAATGTCAATAGTTAAATTAATGATCATTTTCGAAAAATAGTATTATATATTATTCAAATGTCATCACTATTCATCAGCTTTTTATAAGCCTACGCTACGGTCAGAAAAATATAACAATTTGAGTATAATAAAAATAATAATAATAAAAAGAACCACAATACAATGTCAAGCACTTTTATGATCTAGGTATTCTTTAATCGAATAAAATCCCTGTTCTGAGAGCCAGGAAAATAAAGATTTCTTAAAAATATTTTTCTCTACTGGTAGGTCCCTCAAATTCAGTGGTAATTTATTATATATTTTTATAGCCATACAGTAAACGTTTTTTCTGAAAAGGGCTAAATTGATTTTTGGTATACATAATTTGTTTTGTCTACATTTTCGTACATTTTCATTTCTTTGATATTGAGTGACAAAAAGATCAGGATATCGCTTTACAAAAAGACATAACTCAGCTATATACATACATGGCAAGGTCAATATTTTATATTTTCTGAACCACGGTTGACAAGATTCCCAGCTTTGTATACCAGAGAGTGCTCTTATACAACGTTTTTGAGCTTTGAATGCCCTTTCAAAATCTACACTATTTCCCCAGATTACTAAGCCATAGCGGAGTACGGAGGAGACATATCCGTGATATGCTTGCAATGCACTTTGTATTGATGCGACTCTTTTGATTCTATTCAAGGCGAAGACAAATTTATTGATTTTCTTACATACATTATCAACTTGATCTTTCCAGCTTAAGTTTTCATCAATCATGATACCTAAAAATTGTGTGGAGTTTACTATGTCAACGTTTTCATTTTCATGCTTTATGTCAAGATTTAATTTTTTAGCCTTATATGTACGAAATTGTATAGCCTTAGTTTTATTGATATTTATTTCTAAGTTATTTCTATTCATCCAATCGTGAATGTCATGAATTGTATTATTTATGTCAGTTTCTAGCATATCTACGTTTTTGTTTTTAAATAATAAAGTACAGTAGTCAGCGAATAAAAAGCAGTCATTTTTTGTTACATTTGGCAAGTCATTTATGTATATTAGGAATAGCAGCGGACCTAATATGCTACCTTGTGGAACGCCATTTTTTGTGTGCCTAAAGTCGGATCTAGCCGTGATTTTTACATTATTTTCCACTCTTACTATCTCTGTACATTGTTGACGGTTTTCAAGATAACTAGAAAGCCAACTATTTGCGTTTCCTCTCAGGCCATAATCAAAAGCTTTTTTTAACAGAATACTGTGTTTTACACTGTCAAAAGCTTTTGACATATCTAGAAAAAGAGCCAGATTAGGAATTCCATCATTTATAGCTTCAGATATTTTTTTGATAAGGGCAAAACATGCTAGCGTAGTAGATTTACCTTCTTGAAACCCAAATTGTTCATTTTTAATAATATTATTTTGTTTTATAAATGTCAGCATGATTTTAGCAAAAACCTTTTCAAATATCTTTGCAAATACAGAGTTAAGTGTAATAGGTCTATAGTTGTTCATATCACACTCATCTCCTTTTTTATGTAATGGTTTTACTACAGATAGTTTTAACCTGTCCGGAAATATGCCATTTTCCAGCGATAAATTTATGATATATGCCAATGGTATTGAAATTTTTTTTGAACAAGACTTTAATGCGTCTGTACCTATATCGTCGTATCCTACCGATCTTGTGTTTTTAAGACCTAATATTATACGTTGGACATCGTCATGAGACGTTGGAAACAAATAAATACTATCTCTGTTTACAACTAAGTTTGATGTTTTACTGTTTTTATTTAGATCTTTGTTTCCTGTTTCAATAAAAAAGTTATTAAAAGCCATCGCAATATCTTTCAAATTATATAAGGTTTCATTGTTTTTTCTTATTTGTTTGATTTCATTTTGTGTTATTTTGTTACTAACATTGTTATTTATTATTTTCCACGATGCACTGCACTTGTTTTTTGCCTGTGATAAAATTTTTGAGTTTTTTTGGATTTTTTCAATTTTTATTATTGCGTTGCTGTTTTATTTTCGAAATAGTACCCAAAACCGAGTTTCATCGAAATCGGCTCAAAAACAAAAAGTTGGCCGCCATCTTGGATTTTTTATATTTTTATTATTGCGTTGCTGTTTAATTTTTGAAATAGTACCCAAAACCGAGTTTCATCGAAATCGGCCCAAAAACAAGAAAGTTGGCCGCCATCTTGGATTTTTTCAATTTTTATTATTGCGTTGCTGTTTTATTTTCGAAATAGTACCCAAAACCGAGTTTCATCGAAATCGGCTCAAAATCAAAAAGTTGGCCGCCATCTTGGATTTTTTATTTATATTTTTATTATTGCGTTGCTGTTTTATTGTCGAAATAGTTCCAAAAAACAATTTTCATCGAAACCGGCCCAAAACAAAAAAGTTGGCCGCCATCTTGGATTTTTCAATTTTTATTATTGCGTTGCTGTTTTATTTTCGAAATAGTACCCAAAGCCGAGTTTCATCGAAATCGGCCCAAAAACAAAAAAGTTGGCCGCCATCTTGGATTTTTTTATTTTTATTATTGCGTTGCTGTTTTATTTTTGAAATAGTACCCAAAACCGAGTTTCGTCGAAATCGGCCCAAAAACAAAAAAGTTGGCCGCCATCTTGGATTTTTTTATTTTTTTTATTGCGTTGCTGTTTTATTTTTGAAATAGTACCCAAAACCGAGTTTCATCGAAATCGGCCCAAAAACAAAAAAGTTGGCCGCCATCTTGGATTTTTTTCAATTTTTAAAATTACGTTGCTGTTTTATTTTCGAAATAGTACCCAAAACCAAGTTTCATCGAAATCGGCTCAAAAACAAAAAGTTGGCCGCCATCTTGGATTTTTATATTTTTATTATTGCGTTGCTGTTTTATTGTCGAAATAGTTCAAAAAAACAATTTTCATCGAAACCGGCCCAAAAACAAAAAAGTTGGCCGCCATCTTGGATATTTTCAATTTTTATTATTGCGTTGCTGTTTTATTTTAGAAATAGTACCCAAAACCGAGTTTCATCGAAATCGGCTCAAAAACAAAAAGTTGGCCGCCATCTTGGATTTTTTATATTTTTATTATTGCGTTGCTGTTTTATTTTTGAAATAGTACCCAAAACCGAGTTTCATCGAAATCGGCCCAAAAACAAAAAAGTTGGCCGCCATCTTGGATTTTTTCAATTTTTATTATTGCGTTGCTGTTTTATTTTCGAAATAGTACCCAAAACCGAGTTTCATCGAAATCGGCTCAAAAACAAAAAGTTGGCCGCCATCTTGGATTTTTTATATTTTTATTATTGCGTTGCTGTTTTATTGTCGAAATAGTTCCAAAAAACAATTTTCATCGAAACCGGCCCAAAAACAAAAAAGTTGGCCGCCATCTTGGATTTTTTCAATTTTTATTATTGCGTTGCTGTTTTATTTTCGAAATAGTACCCAAAACCGAGTTTCATCGAAATCGGCTCAAAAACAAAAAGTTGGCCGCCATCTTGGATTTTTTATATTTTTATTATTGCGTTGCTGTTTTATTTTTGAAATAGTACCCAAAACCGAGTTTCATCGAAATCGGCCCAAAAACAAGAAAGTTGGCCGCCATCTTGGATTTTTTCAATTTTTATTATTGCGTTGCTGTTTTATTTTCGAAATAGTACCCAAAACCGAGTTTCATCGAAATCGGCTCAAAATCAAAAAGTTGGCCGCCATCTTGGATTTTTTATTTATATTTTTATTATTGCGTTGCTGATTTATTGTCGAAATAGTTCCAAAAAACAATTTTCATCGAAACCGGCCCAAAACAAAAAAGTTGGCCGCCATCTTGGATTTTTCAATTTTTATTATTGCTTTGCTGTTTTATTTTCGAAATAGTACCCAAAGCCGAGTTTCATCGAAATCGGCCCAAAAACAAAAAAGTTGGCCGCCATCTTGGATTTTTTTATTTTTATTATTGCGTTGCTGTTTTATTTTTGAAATAGTACCCAAAACCGAGTTTCATCGAAATCGGCCCAAAAACAAAAAAGTTGGCCGCCATCTTCGATTTTTTAAATTTTTATTATTGCGTTGCTGTTTTATTTTCAAAATAGTACCCAAAACCGAGTTTCATCGAAATCGGCTCAAAAACAAAAAGTTGGCCGCCATCTTGGATTTTTTATATTTTTATTATTGCATTGCTGTTTTATTGTCGAAATAGTTCCAAAAAACAATTTTCATCGAAACCGGCCCAAAAACAAAAAATTTGGCCGCCATCTTGGATATTTTATATTTTTATTATTGCGTTGCTGTTTTCTTGTCGAAATAGTACTAAAAACCGAGTTTCATTGAAATCGGCCCAAAAACAAAAAAGTTGGCCGCCATCTTGAATTTTTTTTTCAATTTTTATTATTGCGTTGCTGTTTTATTTTCGAAATAGTACCCAAAACCGAGTTTCATCGAAATCGGCCCAAAAACAAAAAGTTGGCCGGTATCTTGGAATTTTTATATTTTTGAATATATCGTTGCTTTTTCCTTGTCAAAATAAAAAGAAAAACTGAGTTTCATTGAAATCGGCCCACAAATAAAAAAGTTGACCGCCATCTTGGATTTTGCTATTATTAACATTGCGTTGCTGTTTTCTTGTCAAAATAGTACCAAAAATCGAGTTTCATTGTAATCGGCCCACAAACAGAAAAGTTGGCCGCCATCTTGGATTTTTGTATGTTTAACATTGCGTTGCTGTTTTCTTGTTAAAGCAGTAACAAAAACCGAGTTTCATAGAAATTGGCTACCAAGCAAAAATGTTGCCCGCTATCCTGGATTTTTTATATTTTTAACATTGCGTTGCTATTTTTTTGTCAAAATAACACCAAAAACCGAGTTTCACCGAAAACGGTCAAATCGGCCCATAAACAAAAAGACATAACCATACTCCATAGTAACGTAAAATGTAAGTACTTTTTTAGAAACGACTACTGGCAACACTAGAAATCGTGGAATTTGCATTCCGGAATTCAGATATCAAGAAAATACTGTGATCCATGATTCCACTAGCCTACACACCTTAGAGAAGAGAAGTAAGTAGTTTGGTTGACACAAATTTTTATCAACGCCATCTATCGAGCCAACAGTTTTTTTTTCATTACGAAAAGCCTATTGTCAAGACAAGGTCCAAAATAAATTAAAAATTTTTGACACTTTGTATAACCTGATGTGCTGCTGACTGTACATAGGCATGATTGTTAATTCAAAGTTTTACCCCTTCTTTTCCACTCATTATTAAATACACAATAATAATACTGTGGAGACAAAAGTACTTAATAATTAAGTTTATATGAATAAAGCTTATTTGATTACGGGATCGGAGCGCGGAGCGTGGAGCGCGGAGCGTGGAGCGCGGAGCGCGGAGCGCGGAGCGCGGAGCAGACGGAGTTCGCGCGTCCACATATGCTCCGAGGTTCGCGGAGCGCGGAGCGCGGAGCGCGGCCTAAGTGGGGACACACCCTAACATCATCGCTTACATTTACATAATATATACCCATACCCATAAAAAGATAAAAGTAGGTACCTAATACAGAAGGTACTTACACTAAAAAAATAAAGAAAAAATTGTTTAAAAATAAAAAAACCGCCTTCAAAAAACCTGAAAATAAAAAAAAAATTAGAATCAAAATTAAATACCTCTAAAAAGTAAGAAATAATTTTCAAATCATTAGATACGCATATCATTGTAATAAAACACGTCTAATGAAGTCGGTTGGGGCTCTTACAATAAAAAAAAGAAGTTGTCCTCCAGCCCCACCCACCATATTTTGAGTAGAGTATTTGGATCTCTAATTTTACTTCATCATCATTATATCAGCCGCACGACACCCACTGCTGGGTATAGGCCTCCCCCAAGGATTTCCACGACGATCGGTCCTGCGCTTCCCACATCCAGTGGCTTCCGGCAACCTTCACCAGATCGTCGGTCCACCTTGTCGGGGGCCTACCCACGGAGCGCCTTCCGGTGCGCGGTCGCCATTCAAGAACCTTTCCGCCCCAACGGCCATCGGTTCTTCTCGCTATGTATCCAGCTTACTGCCACTTCAGCTGAGCAATCCTTCGAGTCGGTTACTTTAGTTCGCCTGCAGATCTCATTTCTGATTCGATCACGCAGGGAAACGCCGAGCATGGCTCTCTCCATTGCACGCTGGGTGACCTTGAGCCTCCTTATGAAATTTCACTTCATTATGAAGAAAAAAATATGAGCACTAGTTATTTAGTAACAGAATCTTTTATGATACACACGCACAGCTGGTTTTTGTGACCGATCCGAATTATGAAGTGACAAGGAAAATCAACTATTTTCCTTCTGCTATTTTAGCATAGTAACCACTTGATAGTAACTTAGGTTTCAAGAATTCAAAACGCCAGATATTTTTTTTTAAATAACTAAAAAAATCCTTTACAAAGAAGTCTCACCTGCCATGTTATGACTTATTTTTTGTTAAGTATTTTGATTGGATGTATTATGAATAATTATATTATATTGCTATTGCTAGCAGGCTTGGCTGTACTTGCTTTTTGACAGTTTATCTTGAAAGGTGTAGTAATTTTTTGTTTTCGAGAAGTGCTTATGTAGTAGCGTAACCTCTGAATCGCAAATACTTTTATTTCTAGCCAGTTCAAGGATGTTGAATATGAATGACATGACTGGTGATAGATAAATTGTAGATATACATAGATTGTATGTAATTATTGTAACATGGTGTGGTCTTTTGTGTTAATAAAAAATCTCTCTCATAAATTAAGCTTTGTCTACTAACGGCCGATTTCAGTGATCTATCTTCAGTTAAGAGATTACTATCCCCGTCAATTGGTAATGCGCCTGGCGGCCATGATTTTAACCTCAAAAACGAAAAACAATTGTAAAATTTTTATGTACCTAGACCCTATCTCATTGAAAATAATAATTAAATTATTAATTTATTACATTACCCATTAGAATTTTCTCGTTTCGTGACATTTTTAGTTGCGGATCACGTCATCGTGTATGTTAATGTGACAAGGTTCCAGCGCATTACCAATTGACGGGGATAGTAGGCCTACTATGGATCTGTTACTAGGCAACTGTTGTTAAATCCCGTCATTTAACAGAAATATCTAGGCAACAAATATTTAGTAAGCCTATCTCTTACTGATGATGGGTTATCGAAATCGGCCGTAAGCAAATGGCTTTCATACGATCAAAATGATATGCTATGTCAGAGTAGTAAGTATGTCATAACATAACTATAAGAACATTGTCATACCATACGTGATTAGAAAGACTACGCCCCATAGTTCAATACTTTATTTACGATGTAGGAATGCGAGTCGAATATTCCCGCGACCCATAATACTATGAACGTACACCCAAACAGGTTTAGTTCGAGTTCGGCTGTTTGTACAATGGGCCAACCTCCACAACAGACAGTCCTTGCTCGCCCACATTGAACACAAGTGTACCACACCTATACAGGCTGTTTAGTAATAGCCTAAATAAAGCCAAATATTGTATACAGGGTAACATGCATACAATCCCGGAAAATTATTATGAAGCCGATTAATGGGAATAGGATTGAATAAAGGGATGTCATTTTGCATTTTTCCATACAAATGAAAAACAGAATTTCTCAATCATGTGGTGGTTTTCAAGTTTTATTGACCGAGAGAGCGCGCAGCGTCTCTGTTTCAGCGTGGGCAAATATGCTTTCTTAAAAAAAGTCAAAAGTCAAATAAACTTTATTCAAATAAACTTAATTATTAAGTACTTTTGAATCGTCTATATTTTCCTACCACCCGTTCCAGACTTTTTTAGCTGACATGAAGAACGGGCGCAAGAAACTTATCAGCTGTAACAGCCATAAGTAACGATATTTACAAACTTGAATATATCGTTACCAGATAATTACAACAGGGTGACAGGATTATTGGCAACAACATAGACTTATTATATTATATTACTTCAATAAAGTACTTATAGTAGCAAGTTATGTGTTACATCATTTCCACGCATTTAGATCTTTAAGGTAATCGTCTACTTTATAATAACCTTTACCCATGAGCGTTTTTTTAACATGGTTTTTAAATTCATGCAAAAGAAGATCAATCACTTGTTGTGGAACTTTATTAATGAAAGCTATGCCTTTCCCCATAAATGAACCTCTAGTTTTTGCAAACGTCAAGTTTATCTTTATTTCTTGTATTAAACTGGTGAATATTGCTGTTGCTTAAATCCGGCTGTCCGGTTGTCAGTCTGTTCTCCTCTACGGATCGTATTTCTCAACTGATTTTCGTGAAAAACTGGTTCGATAATGTACCGATTTTTACTGTCGATTCATTTTTCGAAATTTTTCAAAATGACGGAGATATGTTACAGCTCAAAGAGCCACTAGTAATAATTTTCCAGAGTTTTATGCATGTTACTAGAGAATAGAGATGTGCCGGGTGGGAGTATTCCCGGCAATATTGGGAATATTCCCGGCAACGGCACATCTTTACTTACCTTATCTACCAAAATCGGCTTTATAAGGCTATTACCGATTACCAAACAAGCTGTATAAAGTTAGTGATCGAAATTATTCACCTGATTTGTTTGGTTGCGTTAGGGAGCTGCTACGGATTATGTAGCGGCAAACCAAAGTGCGACACTGCATGTAAGTACATAATGTCTAATGATGTACTATGGGCAACAGAACAGCGTCGCTTAACCAGTTAGCAACAAAATTCGTGTGTACGCGTATCGCCCCTGCACGAACTAAACTTGTGACGGCGCGTGCAAGTTATTTTGCGTTATTATATGCGTTATTGGAAAACTGTGGTTTGTGTGCCAAATTACGCGCCAATATAAAAACATCAAAAATTACTTCACATGCCTATGTATGTAATATGATATTACTAATATCCTAGAATGAATCGTAAAGAAAATAGAAAATAAATTAAGCAACAGCTGGATCGAATCATTCAAATCACGATCTATAAATTGAATCGAGTGTCTTGCGAAAAACAAACCGCCTCAGTCACAGATCTATATCTAGGTTTCTCCAGTTTAGGCACGCCGCATTAGTCACTGAGACTTGCGAACAGGAAATCTTTGAAGCATAATGTACCAGCACCAACAAATTGATTACCACTTTTGGAACATAAGCCGTATTTCGATGCACTAAGCTTCAAATTCCAGGCAGAGACTCAAGACGAGGGTCGCGATATAAATTGAGTTTGCATGGCGTAGGTGGTGGTTGAATGTTGCTTTGACTAGATTTGTCTAGAATATAGAGCCTTGTTTATTCCCTATAATAGCTTATGTCGTAAACCACAAGTTGAAATGATAATAATCCTTACTTAATATTATAAATTCGTTTGTTTGTTTGTTACGCCTTCACGTCTTAACTACTGAACCGATCATCATGAAATTTTACATACACGTTTTCAGTGGTACAGAAAAGGACATAAGATACCTTTCATCCCGAAAAAAAAGTATTGTTCCCGAGGGATAACAAAAACTGTCCACGCAGACGAAGTCGCGGGCGGCCGCTAGTAAGGATATAAATATCAGTTGAAAAAGATAAATATCTTTAAAAGTCCGCTTAGTTTGTAAAATAATGCTTCTACGAATTATATACCTTTATAGACATTGATTATTTTATCTTCGAATGTTGATCCTTGCAAAATAAATATTTATAAGGAGGCCTGGATCACACTCGCCGACAGTCTATTAAAAAGCAAAAAATATTTATAAGAAATATAAAATCATAGTAAATATTCCAGAAAAATAAACACTACTTACCTATCGATAAAAAATAAGTACTTTAAGGTGATTAGTGCTCTCACAGTAGCGCCCTCATCTTAATTGCTTGCTAAGTACGTACACAATGTAGGACTTATAAAAGTGCCACTTTTTGCTCTTTTGCCTACTACTACGAACATCAACAATCCTTACTAATATTATAAATGCGAAAGTCCGTTTGTTTGTTTGTTACGCCTTCACGTCTTAACTGCTAAACCGATCATCATGAAATTTTGCATAGACGTTGTCAGGGGTACAGAAAAGGACATAGGGTACCTTTCATCCAGAAAAACGTACAGTTCCCGAGGGATAGCAAAAAAACTGTCCACGCAGACGAAGTAGCGGGCGGCCGCTAGTGAACTATATTTTACAGAGGTTATTTTTTGTAATTAAACTATAGAAAGACCTTAAGCTTTAATCAGTACGTGTGAATTTTCGATACATTGTCATTTAATTTAATTAATTTATACTCTTCTTCTTTATACTCTTCATTTACCCACTAGGGCTTTTATTTTGTTAATAAGGTTATGTTGTTATTTGTTGGGGAAAATAATTTGGAAGTTACTACTTACTTAATAGTTATTTATTTAACTGTACTATAACGAGGGGTATTAAAACACGAATGTAAGAAAATGATAGTATCTTTGTGAGTTTTAATTTAATTCACTAGGATACAATAAAGTATATTTGAATGTAACCATCTACAATATTCCGCCTGGTTTAACAAAGTTGTTTCAAATTCTAACACCCTAAGCAAACCAATCACTTGAAAAACTGGTTGCATGAGCACTTTCAGAAACACTGTGACATAACACTATAGTCTATTTAATGCATTTTTTTTCTTTTACGTAATACAGTTATAAAATCACAGATACTTTAAGATAATTTTATAATGATAACATCTATAGACGAAATCATTGTCTTTTCACGGTAAAAAGAAGTTACTACAAGGACAACATTGAAAAATATTTTATCACGTAATCTAAACAGTTAGTGAGAGAGGGTTTAAAAGTAATCTTATTCAAGTTGATGGTGATAGATGCATTTTCCTTATTCAGTTTAGGTACTAGCATAAGCCCGCGAGTTTGTCCGTAGATAATTCTTCAATACAGGATGAAATCGAAGTCATTGGCAATATTCTAAAGTGGCGCCCTCATCTTAATTAAATTTATTGCTCGCTAAGTATATAATGAATCGAAAATTCACATGTACATATTGAAGCTAAAGTCCTGTAGTCAGTTTACAAACTATAACCTCAGTAAAATATATTTCGGTGAGTAGACTACTACAAGGTAAAGTTCAAAAAGTGACCACTTTAGACCCTTGGCCTTCTAATACTACTTACTACTAAGTACAACGAACTATATTTTAGTGAGATTATTGTTTATAAAAAACAATAGAACCTTAGCTTCAATTTGTGCATGTGAATTTTCGATACATTATGTACTTAGCGAGCAATAAACTTAATTAAGATGAGGGCGCCGCTTGAGGGCTGTAATCTAACCACGATATTGATAACTTTAGGACAAAAATTACTTAAATCAAAGTGATCAAAATTCAAGGTGAAATAAACATTAAAAACATAACAATATAAAGTCATAAGTTGCTTAAAACATGAAGTAACTATTTTTGTTTTACATTTTTATAGTAAGTACTTTCATGATTTTTATTTCACCTTGGTTGAGTCACGGTAAAGAAATGTATGTTGAGTTGAGTAAGTTGAGTTTATTGATTTCATCCTGTCTAAAGGGTGCTTTATTAAAGGAAAACTCTCAATAGCATACGCTGATAATTATGTAATTCAGTCACCAACCATAAATACATCGCAAAATCACATCAAACACATTCCCATTAACATGAAGTCGAGTAAACAAGTCGACATTATAAGACCTATTTGCGACATTTGCTATCTCTCTCAGAACATAATAATCATTTTAGGACAAAGAGTAACCTCGTGACTCGCAATGTGGTGTTTATCAACGCATCGTTAAACCGATCTGGGGCAAGCGACGGTTTCTTAAAATAGCTTCGTTAACCAGTGTACAAAAGAGGAATCGCTGCTGGAGCTTATAGGAGGCGCCAAAGAAACAGTGCAGACGAACGACTTCTGCGACTTTGACTTTCGTTTAGACATTTTCAAAATTTAAACGTTTATTAAACATGGATCCATGTTTTATGAGAGGGTGTTTGGTAATAGCCTATTAAAGACGAATATGGTAGATATAGGGACCATCAAACTGAACAACTTTTACTAAGGGACCAACTTACTCTGAAATGGCGAAAAAAAATGAGGTGTTTCATACATTTTGATATTTTCGTTATTAATTTTAGTATGAAACAGCTGATTTTTTTTCGCGATTTCAGAGTTGGTCCCATAGTAAAAGTTGTTGAGTTTTATGGACCCTATCTACCATATTCGGCTTTATAAGGCTATTACCAAACAAAACCAAGCTATTAATAACAAATAAACAAAAAACATGTTTTGTTTAAAAATAAAATAAATGAATAAAATTAACGATGGCAATATTAATATGGCGGAACACACGGCATATTTACAAAACCGTAGATTATCGTTCAAATTATGGTGTTGTTGTGATTGTGACGTGTCAAGACTGCATAATCACAGCGCTTCCATTCGTGATTTACAGCACAACACACTCCTTTGCCAAAGCATGTCTGCTACGACCTTGCTCAATGGCAAAATTTTGCAATAGAATATCAATAATCAACTATTCAGCATGACGGAGAGCCAGATAACATTTCCATAGATATTTTTTGCATGGAAAGTGATTAAGGCCTATATTCCAAATTATCGAATTTGGCCTATGTTTGATTCAAAAATAAACAATCAATTATTCTTTATTTTGAGCAGATAAAAATATTATGTTGAAGTTTCATAAACGATCTTGATTATTTTACGGTTAAAAATACGATATTCGTGTTTTCACTCGACTAAAAAATATGCAAAGACAAAGAAAATTTTCATCAATTTTATATTTTTTAGATAATACTTAAAGTTTATCAATCCCTTATTCACGAAAAATATATGAAAAAATAGGTAATGACATATAGAGGAATATTCAACAGTTACTTTTTCAAAAAGTGACTTTATGCTCAAAATAACAACATAAACATTGAAAAAATGAAAAAGTGAGGTTATTTTCATTTCATTACTCTTCACACGTAAAGAAAAAGACAGAGACAGAGTTTTTGGAATATACTGGCCTTAAAGACGGGAGTGGAAGAGGTGGAGAACCAGGGAATATCCTTTTTATTTTTAACAAAAAAGGTTCAAAAAATTTTTTTTGCAAAATTGTAAATATCCTGGTGCACGTCATTCTATCCATACGTGCATGGAGGTTAGCGCGGCGGTGCGGCCGCGCAGTGCGGCCGGCGACAAGGACATCGACCCCGCAACCTTGGCATCGCCAATTAATTTCAACAATGTTTTTCTGTTACTCACTCACTACTATGTCATTAAAATTTATAAACGCATCGGATTCGGCGAAACGTTGGGATTATAAAGTTAGCCAAGCTGAATACGGAAAGTTTATCTTTAAAAATATGAAATCACTGCCTTTGTGGAAATCCTGTTTAGGTTATACGACGCAATACTTAACTCGATAATCGTTTGTTCATACATATTTGGTAAAACTGCTTTTATTTCTTAAAGGTTTATTTCAGTATACTAAGAAACACAACTCAAGGGATTGATGTGATTATTATTTTATTTGAAACACTTTTCCTCCTCCTTATCTCTCCGACTTGTATTTTGTCCAAGATTTTGTCACTTTAAAAAAAACGTAAATTTTCTGTAGTAAAGCCCAAAGAAAACACTTCTTTTCTTTTCCTTGTACTTTCACTTCAGTAAGTACTACTACTTGTTTTATTTTTTCATCACATTTAAGTATTACACAATGTTTTCTTAAAATAAGTCATCGAACACGCGATCCTTACGCAAAACATCTCGTCATATTGAAAGTGGCTGTGAATCACTATTACTGAATTTTGGATATTTTATTGTAACTAGGTATCTCAGATCTTTGTGTTTAGGGTAGGTAGAGACTTGTAATAAATGTCATAGCATAGCCTCATATTAGTCATCCTTACATATAATAAAACAGTAGAAAAAGTGTGTCTGTACATTACATATATTTAAAAAAAAAATATCTGGGGCGATGAGGACATAGTAATAGAGTAAGAATTTGAAAAAAAAAGTGTGTCTGTTTGTTTGTCTGTTTGTTTGTCTGTTTGAACACGCTAATCTCCGGAAATACTGAACGGATTCGAATGAAACTTTTTTTGTTATATAGCTGTTAGGCCTGGGCATAACTTAGCGTATAATTGATTTTGGAAAATGGAACACCTGATGCAGAACCATAATGGTCCAACATAACTATAAGGAATATAAAAATGACACCTTAGCCAAAGTTGTTCAGCCTGATGAGCATTTTTTGTCGAGGTACTAAAAATCGAAGATCTGGAACACCCGATGCAGAACCATAATGGTCCAGCTAAACTATACAAAATATAAAAATGTCTTCTTTGCAAAAGTTGTTCAGCCTGATGGGTATTTTCTGTTGAGGTACAAAAATCGAAGATCTGGAACACCTGATACAGAACCATAATAGTCAAGCTAAACTATACAAAATATAAAAATTACATCTTTGCAAAAGTTGTTCAGCCTGATGAGTATTTTTTGTTGAAGTATAAAAATCGATGATCTGGAACACCCGATGCAGAACCATAATGATCCAGCTGAATTATACAACATATAAAAATGACACCCTAGCAAAAGTTGTTCAGCCTGATGAGCATTTTTTGTTGAGATACTAAAAATCTAAGATCTGGAACACCTGATACAGAACCATAATGGTCCAGCTAAACTATACAAAATATAAAAATGACATCTTTGCAAAGGCTGTTCAGCCTGATGAGCATTTTTGTTGAGGTATAAAAATCGAAGATCTGGAACACCCGATGCAGAACCATAATACTGCTACAAGTATTTTCTTATGTAACTACATTAGTTCACTTAAATGCATACGCCGAAGTCATAAAGTCCACGCGTACGAAGTCGCGGGCATCGGCTAGTACTTAATAATTTAGGCTTATTTATCCCCGTCAATGGGGTTGGCAACGCAAAGCTAATTGTAGATGTCGCTGCGTACGCTTGTTCCTAAAATAGCACTTTTGATTGGTTAAAATATGTCAGAAATGACAGAATGATTTGGTACAAGTGCTTGTAGCGCCATTAGTTCCTCAGCTTGCATCCCCATTGGTAATGCACTGGAACCTTGTCACATTAACATCCACGTTGACGTGATCCGCAACTAAAAATGACATGACATGATCACCTATTACATTTTTTTTATTTTACATTTTTTTTTTTAATTGTACCTAATAGGTACTTAAACTAATATATTAATTTGGGAATTATTATTTTCACTAAGTTAGGGTCTACGTATATAAAAAAAATGATTTTCGTTTTTGAGGTCATAATACTCATAATCATGGCCGCCAGGCGCATTACCAATTGACGGGGATTATATTTTGCCACCTCAACTCCGCTACTTTATTCGCTGTCTTGATTAATGAAATTATAGAGCCCGTTTTAAAGGTATCAGATAGGTTCCAAATAACTTTCTTAATAGATAACTGCATGAAATTATTTAAACCCATTTTTACCTACCCATTTTAAAAATAATACATTTTCTATCTTTTGAAAAAATCATAGGGTTTTCACTATTTACCGACGACAAAGATGTATACTTATATCGCGGGACGTAAAAACCCCGTTGACACTCATACATTCGCTTGTTGTTCAGCGGTCCTTTTACGTACCGCGTACTATACTCGTATTGAAGCTAAATGATCGTGTCGTGCCACAAGGGCCCAAGAATCGAACAGGATAATGACCCAGCGCGCACGCCGCGCCTTGCCCCATAGTGGCGTAATGGCCATGCGTACAAACGCTACGTACGCCCGTACGCACCTACTTCACATTGTTATGCTGTTGTGTGGTAAATTATGGAAGCAGTATCTTTACTTTAACAAATGAAAAACGTCTAAAAGGTAAATCGTCGTCAGTTGAGCACGTAATGGTACTTACAGACAGACGAACTCCAAATCGTAGATAGTAAATAACTCTAAATAGTGTTTTTATTATATTTCAGAATTAGTTTAGCCATTTAATAAAGATAAAGTGTTTTTTCTTAGATAATGTAGTTATGATCGTATAAAACTAATTCTAATTTAATCTTTACGAGATACCGCGTAGCTGGGGGCTCGCTTTTCGTATTAGCTCCATCAATTTAATGAAATCATTCTAATCTAATGTAATTAGACAAAACACCAAAATTAATATTTTAGCATGAGTCTTGCTTGGGCGGATCATGGATACAAACAGATACAGTCATATAATTCTATAAGTAAATAACGTGGGCAGAACATCTGATAAATGCCGGTTTATGTGCAAGCATTCAAATGGTTACCAACTGTTTGTGTAGCTGGTTTACTCAGAATTCGTTAGGATTCGATTTGTTTTAACAATATAACAAAAAATCGTGCTTAGTTAGATATATTAACAACTTGTTTCCTTTAGCAAACACATTTTTTTGCCTTTACTTTGTATATTTTTAGAATGCGTTACAAACGAAATAACAAAACGATAAGACTTGATCCTGCATCCTTAGTGTGTAAATGAGGTTATTTCTAATTTCGAAACAACTTGCAGTTAGGATATTACTTATAAATATGGCATTTTGAATACTTACCTAAAATCTAAAAATTCTAAAATTTGCTTACAAGATATTCGAATCATCATTAAGATTCAAGTGCCTACTCAAAAAGGGACACTATTTTGTAAAAACACTCAAAAAGCTACGATTCGGTTGAGGAAAAACCCGAGTTTATCAAGAAGAAGTAATGGAATGTGGCCCTGGTGGCTGGTTCCTGCCAGATGGGGCAAGCCACAGCTATAGGGACGAAATCCTTAGAAAAAACCATGTCAAGTGCAAATAAACCCGCGCGCAGAATTCCGTACACACGTCCGTTGAACGATATTCACTGAAAGTCACATTAATATGTATAACATTACTATCTCGAGGGAATGACATGAGCTTTGAGAACTGAGAATCATATAAGGCCGCTGAAAACTGAAGGACATAAGACCAAAATTAAATTTAGACAGTATTTTTATTCTAAGTCTGTCTTTGATTCGAAATGCGAATATATCTAGCTTCCTGAAGTCATTTTTTGTTTGACCGTCATCAGCATCTACTATGCATTGAGCTATAAAGCTAAATTTTTTTTGAGCTTTAATTTGTAATAATACAAAAAAAAGCTCAATGGTCATCAGCAATTTTGAATGACGATCTTATGTATGGATAAAAAAGAATGGCACTTAAAAAAATTTTCAAGTGTTTATTTTATCCTTACTAATATGAGGGTGGTTGGTGGTTTGATAAGTCCATGACTTTGAAAAGAAGAAATAAGATATACTTTTCTTTCATAATTTATTTTTGTGTCTTAAAAAGAAACTCCTTAAGGCATCTTTACACTAAGTACATTTTTTCAAATTCGGCAAAAGATTATTACTTTTGGAAACAAAAAGCTCAAGCGAATTCTAACTTTTCTTAATGACACTGTCGTCCCTCTCGGCGGCACTCATGACATAAAAACTCATCGAATGAACATGCGAATCCTTCTTATTCTCTAGATTCAACCCCAGTGAGTTTTTTCTCATAACAAACATGGATAAATGTCTTGATAAATGTCTTGGCGTGCAAAGATTTTCATCAAGCCAAAAGGTGATGTCTGAAATGGACCCTCATATCAGTTACCAGTTTTCAGGCGATGAAAGAAAACATAATCGGTTAAAGAGGTAGGAACTTCATTGGACTGAATATGCAGAGCTACAATAAGATTATGTACAGAAATAAAACAAAATATGCCGAAAAAAAATATTTCTTCATTAAAAAGTCACGGACTTATCAATCCACCCTCGTATACTAATCCTTACTAATATTACAAATGCGAAAGTCCGTTTGTTTGTTTGTTACGCCTTCACGTCTTAACTACTGAACCGATCATCATGAAATTTTGCATACATGTTCTCAGGGGTACAGAGAAGGACATAGGGTACTTTTCATCCCAATATTGTTCCCGAAAGATAGCAAAAAACTTTCCACGCAGACAAAGTTGCGGGCGGCCGCTAGTTCAATATAATTATATACATACATTAACATTTTAGCGTAACATTGAAAGTTCTGAAAGACTGGCAATTTATCTCTTTCGTTCACGTCATCGTCAAATTTTTCGTAATAAGTTTTTCGTAATAGGTTCTGTACAGCGCTCCAACGTCATAACGTGCTTCAGTAGACGTTGTAATTTAATAGTTATTTATCATGAGAGCCCCAAAACTCCCTCTCCGAAAATAAGTACGTTGATATTCCGGCAGCGGCGATATGAATGGCGAATTCCTCTGCCCACTTACTGGCCTGAATGATTTCAACATTCTTGGCGCGACTCCGATAATCCGAGAAAAAAATAAACGACTGGCAACGTAAATAATCCACTCCGAGTTGAAAGTGCGCACGGTGGCACGGAAAATAAATCACCACGATATGGTACGGGATAACGTATTTTTACGCAACACATTTTTTGTTTATAGTTAGGCGCAGTCGCTTGGTTATTCAACCGGGCGCATTCCGCGCCGGCCCACTTTTTGCTCGTCCTCGGCCGTCGCCGGTGAAAAACGACCAATTAGAGCCTATACGGCAAGAATTAAACTCGCGCCTGCCAGAGGTTCGGCGGCGCCTTCGGGAAGAATACCTCCACAATATGGCACCGCTCACAAGTAGCAATCGGTGTAAATTAAAGAACTGTTTATCACGAGACAGTCCCTTAACGGATAAAGTGTTGTAATAATATTGTTGGCGCCAGGCAGCGGTCCAGAACCATTGTTCGGTGCTTGTGATAATCAATAGAAACCTCCAAGCCACCTTGCTTTCAAACTCTTTATATTGAATGAGGTGCACTTTATTCATCTCTCTAGAATCGCATTCAGAACCGCCTCGGGTGGTCGGGTTCTTAAAATGCAATTTATATTGCGATTGTCGTAAAGTGCTCATTTATTTACACAAGCACTAAAAAAAGGTAACCGAACCGTAACTTTACATTTAAGTTGTATTGTGATTGTGAATAACGTTACGTAGATAACTACTTGTTAACTGACAATAATAATGTAGAGAAAAACATCATTTTTCATTACGCAAAGTTACTGAAACGTGTAATATAATCGGACTTAGATTTTGGGCATCATCAATTTATTTATGGAAATCAAATAAATCAAATAACAATACTACCATTCATCATCCTCCTGTCCATATCCCAATTTATTTGTAGTGCTATGTCTACACAAAATAAAATTTTGCGCTCGTAGAACGACCACTATTGGGGTCGGCGCAGCATGTAATACATACTGCATTAGGTTTTGGCAAAGTTTTACGATCGGCCGCCTGCCTGACACCAACCCTCCTTGGGAATGCTGTTGTTGACAGTTTCCTCGCTGCCATTCGAGTGACCCTTTGTACCATTTTAAAATTAAAATAATCTGCATTAGAATAACTTATTTCAGTTGCCTTTTTGAAAAGTCTGAAGGCTTTTCAGCTTGAAGTTCTTAAAGCCTAGTTAAGAAAGTTAACCAAACTAGACAAAAAACAATATTGAAATAGCTTAAGAAAAATAAAAACAATAACATCAAATGGGGAAAAATATTATTCTTACTATTTTCAGCTAGAATTTTCAGGGACTTACCGCAACATTAAAAAATAGTAAAAATACAGAAGTACTAGCTCTGACCACTCAATTATTCTCTCACAAAAGTCCATAGCTACTTACGCCCGAAAAATGCAATTAGAACTCATTAGCCGACTTCAAATAAAGAAGCTTTTAAATTCGTCGCTTATATTTTTTAAATATGTTTTTTTATTAGTCGCTTCGTATCGCTGTATCTTGATTCTTGACACTTAAACAGAGTTCGACAACGTAGACGACAATAAAAAAAACCGGTCAAGTGCGAGTTGGACTCGCGCACGAAGGGTTCCGTACCAAAAAACGGCAAAAAATCACGTTTGTTGTATGGGAGCCCCCCTTAAATATTTATTTTATTTTGTTTTTAGTATTTGTTGTTATAGCGGCAACAGAAATACATCATTTGTGAAAATTTCAACTGTCTAGCTATCACGGTTCATGAGATACAGCCTGGTGACAGACAGACAGACAGACAGACAGACGGACAGCGGAGTCTTAGTAATAGGGTCCCGTTTTTACCCTTTGGGTACGGAACCCTAAAAACAAAAAGTTTTTACGAGTGTACGTGTTCCAAGACAAGAGTGTCTGTCAGTTTTAATAATATTTTTTATATATTATAATTAAAGTTTATTTTATAGTATATTTTTAACTTATTTAAGTTTATTAGGAATACGAAATATGTGAGTACATGTGCCTAAATGTAGGTATATTGCTCATAATTTCCAAAGAATAACAGCTGTAAGAAACACGTATTTTCTACCTTTATAACGAAGTTTTCAACAGCCTACACAGCCATACTAGAAAACTGAAAAAAACTGTATTCATGTAAAAAAACGTGTTTTTCAATATTTGATTAAATAGTAGGTACTCTATGTGCTATTCAAATATTGAAAAACACGTTTATACGGATATCGCGCGTTTTTTTTACTGATGATATCGCTTTTCTTCTTCAACGAGGTTAAATACCTATAAACCTTGATAAAAAATCACTTCTTTCAATATCCTAAGACCATAGACTCGTACCTAATTCTTATTTACTATGTAAGATAAAACTGGTTTATACTTGTGGTAGGTATGCAATTAAAAAATAAATAGCATTATTTAAAGATACTTAAATAGTAAAAAAGTCTTCAAATGTGCACAAATGTGCAAATTTGAAGACATTTTTTGTATTTTTTTAGAAAATGTGCACCTTGAAAATTTATATTTCCTATGGTCCTAAAATAACCTTTTTCGTGGTCATCCTACCCAATAAAACCGATCAACGGCGAGCCGGCTCCTGCGGCGCCATCTACATTATTCACATTTTTTTCCCATTTTGACCTCTACTCGAATTACTATCGAGGAATGTTTAGTAGCGTCTCGGATACGTGAGCCTGTTAATTTTTTTTAAGTTACATAGCTGGATAGTCTTCCCAGACGGGCACATGAGTAAATAAGTGGTCTGTCTGGGTGCGATCTGGAATTCCCGACATATTAACTTTTCAATGAGGGCTTTTCAAAATGACAAAAAGCTGTAGGCTCGATAGATGGCGTTGAAAAAAATAGGGGATTCAATGTATTTTTTACTACCAATTTTGACTTCCCTCTTACCATCAACGCCATCTAGTGAGGCAAATAGTTACTTTTCTTTTTTTTTAATGTCAATTTGTAAACCCCTCATTAAAAAAAAGGTCACCCACAAATAGTTGTCTGCTTACATTATGAAGATTTTTCATCTAAATGTATTTATGCTTAAAATCGTGACTGAAGGCGGTTGTATTCTATGACTGGCTGCTGTCAAACTGTTCTTGTGCCTATTTGATTTCCGCCATTTTGGCGCTGTAGGACGTAGCGTGAGCATAGCGTGAGGGACATGGTACTAAAATCTGGAGTCTGTAGAGACCATCACGGCAACCATTTTTATTGGCAACCGTCAAAATTAGTTCTTTAGACCTCACGCTAGAGGCGTTTCAAATAGGCACAAGAACTTTGCTGTCAAATCGTACAGACATCCAGTCCACAAATAGAAAAAAAAATTCAGGTCAATGATTCTATGACCGAAAGTGGCGCCCTCGTAGGTTTTTATTTAATAAGTTATTAATAGAACAAGATTTTAATAATGTTTTACGTGGAGCTTTTAGGGCCCAAGGTCTAGTATTTTTAAAAGGTATGCCCTCGTAGTCATTCGTAAAAGTAGATAGCAAATGTGTCAAAACGGCCACTTTTAGCAGTTTTGCTATCTACTTCTAGCAGTGACTACGAGGGAATGTAACGATACCGTCTAAAAATACTAGACTATGGGCCCTAAAAATTCCACGTAAAACATTATTAAAATTGTGTATTAGAATTATATTATTAAATAAAATTTAATTTCACTTACGGTCAGGGTGCCAACCATAGAGTAAGATAAAAAAAATGGAGGAGATTCAGATCGCTATACACACTGAACTGATCTGATCAGCCATAGCCTTCTATATCTTCCAAGCCCTGAAGTTGAGCAGAACGGCAACATCGCATGTGGTCAAGCACATAATATAAATTTATTTTAATAATTATTTATTATTTGTTTTTCCTATATTATCTATGTTTAAACTAGTTGTAAATTGTGATGTAAGATTATTTCAATAAAGTTTAAATTTATTATTATTATTTATTTATTAGAACATAAGGTTTGAGTCAAATTATTTGAACTTTTCGGGGGTCCTTTAGTACGATGAGCATTTTGATCTAAGCCTCCTCTAGCAATAAATCTTACATCATTGGAAAGGTATTTAAATTTGAAACACTTTATTGTAACACTATAAACGTCAACTATTAGTACTTTGAGAGTTATAACGCTCTGAACTTGACCAATTTTTTTAACATTAATGACCGAAAACTCCGAAAATACTAGCAATTAATAGAAAGTATGTTCGCAGCAAATATTTATCATATAAAAACCTTTCTTATGATATATGATTCATTTCTATAGGTATGGTAGATCAACTCCTATAGACAATAAACCACTTTTATACTTAAATAACCTTTAACTCCAAAAGTATTAACAATTGATATAAAGTATATTAACAGCAAATATTTGTCTTTAAAAGACTTTTCTAATGATATATCATTTATTGCTAGAGGGCGTGTGAATCAACTCCCTGCTGAAGAAAATCAACAAAAAAGATGACATCTTTGACAGGCATTTTTTCCTGGTTAACATTGATATTTTTCTTATTGTTTAATATACAAAGCATTTCAATAAAAGAACTAAATTATTTTCATATTTTGAACCTCACACGATTACTACGAAAAAAAATATCGACCTCTTAAAATTGAAATATTCCCATACATTTAGTATGGAGACTGGCCGACGACATGACCACGAACTGACAGTAACAGACGTTGCCAAACTTATGTTCACGGCTTGGAAATAAAGAAGGCTATGGATCAGCAAATCAGCATTCTAAGAGATAAAAGGATATGTTTAAAAAACCGCGAAATGGTGCCAACTGCCACCTGAAGTCATAGTGATTACATTCTCTTTCGTGACTGAAAACTGAAAATTCTGAAATTGTTCTACTCTCGATAGATGGCAGTGTCAGATAGAGATATCAAACAAAACACTATCGAAGTCTAATTACGAAATGCTATGTTTAAGAAACTATTGTTCTTCTTGTATTGTTTTAATCTTATAATGTCTCAACTCAAGTGGTTTACTTAATAATACTAGGTATCTTGTTTCAAAAATCTTAAACAGAATTTAAAACACTGGTTGGGGTCTTCCCCGACCGACGATGGGGACCGACCAACAAAAGAATTTGCAAAAAAACTGCTTACCTGTGATTTCGAACGAAATCTTACTACGAAATTACGTTTAGTGTGAAAAAAAGTCAATAGCCTCTATGAAGTGGCGCTTATTTTTGAAAAAGGTACGGGTAACAAAATAGTCCTAATACTCTAATTTGTGGGGGATAGAGTCGAAAATCGAAGAGTTAAAAGTGTTGACTTCAAAGCAAATGAGTTGAATAGATTTTCGAGAGCGCCATTATCATAGAATTGGTTACCTGGAGGTGCCTGGAGAAGGTGCATTGTGCGGCGTCTGATCTCTGATGACAAAAGTGCCTGTGGGTGTGCCCTCCGAGTAATTGGTGTGTCAAACGATAAATGCCTTTGAATATATTATGCTATTCAATAACCAATTACGGCCGATTGCTCAGACTTATTTTTGTAACATTTGTGTAGCTTTAGAATTAAATAATACATTTAATTCGTTCTGTGGAATCACTTTGCATCGATTCTAGTAAAATCATAGGCGGAACTCCGACCCATTTTGGTTTTAGGTACAAAAACATAACACATTAAAAAATCAAATCAAATAAACGACTGTGGTTATTAAAGCTACTACATATTAAATTGAATATTATGTTCAATTCAAACTAGCACAATTGACACATAATCGTACCTACTCGTGACTCGTGTGTCTGCAATCACTGATAGATAATGAGGATCAGTAAAGCTTATGCCACCACATGATTAACTGTGAAGAAATTTTTGCGATATCTCTTTAACCTGAGAAGCTATACGATACGGGCTAAAACATGCTGAATGAAACACTGTTATTTTGGAGGGTCCTTATGTGATAAGTGTGTGGTACGTGATAAAGCACATATTGCATTCAGCTTGGCATTTCCTTCAAAACCCTTTTTAACCGACTTCAAAAAAAGGAGGAGGTTCTCAAGTCGACGGTATTTTTTTATGTATGTTTTAACATAGCTTCGTCAGGGGTTACCCGATTTGAGCACTTCCGTCAACTAGCCCCAAAACTTGTAAGAACGGCTAACTCGTTGGGGCGAATTTTACCAAATATCGGGGGCCCAGGAGACAAATGTAGGAAGTTGTTTGCCGGCGTGCTACGTAGCATGGCTATGTACGGCGCGCCGGTGTGGGCTGATCGACTTAACGATAATAACAAGAGGCTATTACGACAGGCGCAGAGGGCCATGGCACTTCGGATTATCCGGGGTTACAGAACGGTCGCGGGCGCGGCGGCCTGCACACTTGCTGGTACACCTCCCTGGGAGTTAGAAGCCCAGGTGCTTAGGGAGGTGTACAGGGATTGCAGGATGGCGCTGGAGAGGGGGGAACGTCCCACCCCAGAGGAAGCCCTGGCCTTCAGACAAATGGCCGAAGAGGTAAAGATGGAGGCATGGCAGGAGCGCCTAGAACGAGAGCCTTACGGGACCAGAACCCTGGAGGCAGTCCGGCCTCTGTTGCAGGAGTGGTGCTTTCGGAAGCACGGGGCGCTTACCTTCAGGCTGACACAGATACTTTCCGGGCACGGGTGCTTCGGAAAGTATCTGTGTCGGATAGGAAAGGAGGCGTTGCCACAATGCCACGGGTGCGGCGATGCGGAGGACAGTGCACAGCACACCCTTGAGGTGTGTCCTGCCTGGGCTCCGCAGCGCCGTACTCTGGTAGCTGTGGTGGGGACGGATCTCTCGCTGCCCAGCATGGTACGGGCCATGCTGGCCACCGAGAGATCCTGGGAGGCGGTAGTCTCCTTCTGTGAGGAGGTCATCCTGCAGAAGGAGGCATCGGAGCGGGTTCGCGAAGAGGAGGCTCACGTGAACCGGCTCCGACGCAGGCGGGTGGGCGTAAGGAGGAGGCGTTATGCGCACCTCATTCCGCTCTGACGAGGACCACGCGGGCGATGGGTGGTGACCCATCGCCTGCATTGCACGGTCCTCGACCGTCTGGGGAGATGGCCAAACTTGCCCGGCCATCTCCCAACCGCGAGGAGGCCCGGATAGCCGGGCGAGCCACCGGGTCAATTGGGGTGATTACCACCCATGGCCCCCCGTATGACCAACCGGTGGCGAGTGGGCAAGTGCCGTAGTTTTTTAGTGGGTATTCCCTCCTCCTGGGATTCCACCGAGCTTTGACTTGGTGGAATTACGGGAGGCAGTCGTGGAGGGAGCCGCAACGTTGCATGTTGCGGTCCCCTCCTGGCGAGTCCCACATGCCCCCTTCCCGTTCACCAGCGGGAAGGGAAGCGCGTAAAGGCGTTTTTCTACGGCATAAAAAAAAAAAAAAAAAAAAAAAAAAAAGGGGTTACCCGATTTGTACAATTCTTTTTTTATCTCAAAGAACATAGTTCGTGTGTGATTCTGTGTGATTTTTACAGAGATCTGGCCAGTAGTTTTTTCATAATCCTGAAAAATATAAATAAATAAATAAATAAATATTTGACAACATCACATACATTGCTCCAACCCCAAAGTAAGTAGCTATAGCACTTGTGTTATGGAAATCAGAAACAACGGTGGTATGACACACACCCAGACCTGAGACAATATTGAAAAGTTCATTTTCTACATTGACCCAGCCGGGGATCGAACCCGGGACCTCAAGAGATGGTGACGCCTTGAAAACCGGCGTGCGAACCACTCGACCACGGAGGTCGTCAAATATCAACTATTTAGCTCGCCATCGCACGAGTTTTTATGGAATTTCAGACAACATCTTTGTTTATGAACCGATTTAGATGATTCTTTTTTGTTTGAAAGGGTATACTTCAAGAGTGGTCACAATTTAATTTCATCGTTATTGGATTTCGAACTTCGAAGATACACAAGGGAACTCCTCAAAGTCAAATATGTAGTATATGTAAAGTGATTTAGGTTTTGGTAAGTTTATGGCAATCCAAAACAAACCAAATCATGGTTTGCAATGCAACGTTCTGGACTAGACTTGGGCTACGAAGGCACAACGGAACTCCTCAAAAACAAACAGCGTGAATTTGGAAATTGGGTTCTGGGCATTTAACCATTGAAAATATTATAATATAAAGTTAAAAAATATTTACACGCTGCGCTTACATTTACATACCTACTTCAAAAAACTGAAAACAAAAACAGCTTTTTAGATGTATTAAATTTTTAAGCTGTTTTTGTTTTCAGTTTTTTAAGGCGGTTTTTCTTTTTTTTTTAAGATTTTAACTCGACTATTTCTAAACGGATTTCAAAAATCTTTCACTAAGTTTCATAGCTATGAATATGTTTTTAACCGACTTCAAAAAAAGGAGGAGGTTCTCAAGTCGTCGGTATTTTATTTTTATTTTTTTTTATGTATGTTTTAACATAACTTCGTCAATTGTTAAACTATTTAAATAATTCTTTTTTTTATCTTAAAGAACATAGTTTCTGTGTGGTCCCATGAATTTTTTACAGAGATCTGGCCAGTAGTTTTTTCATAATCCTGAAAAATATCAATTATTTTGCTTGCCATCGCACGAGTTTTTACGGAATTTTCATAACATCTTTGTTTATGAACCGATTTAGATGATTCTTTTTTTGTTTGAAAGGGTATACTTTAAGAGAGGTTGCATATTAATTTTATCGGTGTTGAACTTTGAACTTCGAAGATGCAAAAGGGAACTCCTCAAAGTCAAATAGTAAATGTAAAGTAATTTAGATTTTGGTAGGTTTATGACAATCCAAAACAAACCAAACCATGGTCTGCGATGCAACGTTCTGAACTAGACTTGGACTATAAAGACACAACGGAACTCCTCAAAAACAAACATCGTTAACTTGGAAATTGAGTTATGGGCATTGTCTTATTGAAAATATTATATAAAGTTAAAAAAAAATATCTACACACTTGTTTACATCCTACCTACCACTAAAAAGTTGAAAATAAAAAAGTTAAAAAAAAAAGAAAAACCTCCTTCAAAAAACCTGAAAACAAAAACACCTTTAAATTAAATACCTCTAAAAACCAAAAAATAATATTCAATTAATTAGTTACGCATATCATTATAAAAAAATACTTTTAGAAATATAAAAAAGAAGTTGTCTTCCAGCCCCACCCGACTTCAATAGACGTATTTTTTTATAATGATATGCGTAACTAATTAATTGAATATTATTTTTTGGTTTTTAGAGGTATTTAATTTAAAGGTGTTTTTGTTTTCAGGTTGTTTTTTTATATTATACCAATAAAACTATAGGATTCAAACCTGTTACTGATCCTCATTGGCTAGTTAGTTTAAAAACGTAATAGTCGAATAACATTGAAGCGAACATGACCCTAAAATGATTGATATTCATATTCCATATGCCACCGACCATCGTGAGAAATCTAGTAACGCAGTATTCAATAAACTAAAAAAAATACACTTGTATCCAGTTCTCACACTGAGATCATTAGGCCAGTCCGCAGCACAATGAACACATTGGGCCCATGTGTGCCAACCTTTCACGGCTGGTTGTGTCCACATTGTCCCAAATCACAATTTCTACCGAAAAACTGTCAAAAGACTAACCCGACTTTTGCACTTCATCAAAAATAAATTTATCCCGAAATAATGGTGCCCCAACCTGCTGGAATCCTTTGTATCTGTTACAATAGAGAAAAAAACTATAGACCTTTTAGTTTTTCTTTTGTGTTGTCAATGTAAACGAAGAACGAAGTTTTTGTGTCCCGTTTCAAGTGTATGTGCGTAGACTTTTTTGTCTTTTCCATCGTATTTTCTTAGAAATACAATGGAGACAACGTGTCACTTTTTTCAGAGTATTATTTTTAACCTTACCACATGGAATTTCATAATTATTACCACAAATGGTAATGAAGTTTTTGTTTACTTTCCTAACTTGCTAAATAGGTATCAAAAAATCTTTTCGAGAAACTAGAAACACCAAGAAAATCTAGAGTGTAATTTAGGCAAGGGTATTTATTTTGATTTTTGTTTACTTTACTTCACTACCTATTAACAACCAAACTATTTTTAATGTATCTTTGTTAACAACCCATAATGTTAGGTACCTACAGTCAACAAAGTTATGACTTTAACTCTTTCAGACCTGGCGTCCACAATCGAGGACATACCTAAAACTTTAAAAAAATATTTGAGTAGGTACCTACATGGCCCCATTTGTGTACATAAAGAAAAACTAAATTTTCCTAAATTTTCTCAGGAAGGTGAAAAACAGTATTTTTTATCCTTTTTTATTTGGTCTGAGTTTTTTATATATTTTTCCCATATATTCAGATAGGTACTATCTGTTGCCTATATAAACTAAAAAAAAAATACTGAACAAATCCGAGAGATAAAAATAATTCCGGTCTGAAAGGGTTAACAGTTTGAAAACAAATCGCTTGCCAGGATGGATAGTTTGTCTTTTAACTCCTCCGTTGTTTTTATACAAAAGATGTTTTTGTGACTTTTGGGTAAATTCAAGACAATACAGACTACTCAATCTAGAAATTAATGAAGATCATAGCTTTGCAACGACGACACGTGTTAAAAATATCTGATAGCGCCATCTGTGCATTTCGTCATACATTAATTTCCAAACAACCAACAACGAGTATAACTGCTACCGCCATCTGTGCTCTTCGCCATATATTAATTTCCAACAGAAAAAAGCAACGGCCCATCCAAACTGGTTGGTGGAAACAAGGAGGAAAGCGAATAGGTACACCGACGACCGCTAGATGACACAACTAGTACATTATTATTTTTACATCATACTGCTCGGCAACTAGGATTTACTAGTATAGTAAGAGGCCGTGTAAGTTGGCATGTGCAACACAGTGCATTGTTTAGATAGAACGTTCCATTTTCAAATCACTTTACAATTCAAGCATGGGTGAATGCTTTAACTGTAAAGTAACTTTACAATTCAAGCTATGTCAAACTCCTCAGTGAACCAATCTCTTTTCTTATATTATAAACTGTGGAAACTTTTTACTGAAAAACAACAATAAATATGGCGGCATTTCATTTCCGTTCAAGCTATGCAAAACTCCTTGGATTTTGATTTTGATTTTGATTTTGATTTCGATTTTCGATTTTCGATTTTCGATTTTCGATTTTCAATTTTCGATTTTCGATTTTGATTTTGATTTTGATTTTTTTTTTAATTTTTTTTTTTTTTTTTTTTATTATTTATTTTTTTTACTTTTTTTTATTTTTTTTTATTTTTCAATTTTTTTTTTTTTTTTTTTTTTTTTATTAAATTTACCTCGCATGAATGATGTAAAGTAGTATGCTTACCTCGGTTGTAAGTAGCTATTACACCCTCGAACTATATTCGCCCTCGCTCGCTTCGCTCGCTCGGGCGTCTAAATATCTCGGGTGCACTCGATCCATTAGCGCCCTTTGCGAGCTGCGCTCGCACGGGCGCCAAATTGGATCTTGTTCTGTAATAGCTCACTTACGTCCCTTGTGTAACAAACTACTATTACTAGTAGCGGCCGCCCGCCCGCGCGCGACTTTGTTTTATTTAGATTTTGTTGTTTGTTTGTGTATTATGATGTGTATTTGCAGTTATTTATTCTTGATTAAAAATAACGTGGTAGATTCTACCTTGCCAGCGTCAACGTCCAAGAACACAAAAAAATCTTGATCTTACACACAGAATTAAGAAAATTATTTACAGAGCTAGTGAAAAAATACTGCAACAAGGTTCATCATTAAATATGAAGTGTGTAGGGTGTACAACTTAGTATAGCCCGTAATACATTTAAATTACCAAAACGGTTACCGCTCGCCGTTGTGATATAGTTATTTATTACGAAATTATAGATCCTTTAACCCAAGTTTTACAGATCGCAACCCGCCGTAACCTATATTTGTATATCTCCAAAAATGATTTCTTTTTAGTTTTCGAGGTTTACCACATGGTTTAGCTATTGTCGTGTTCTACAGCTTTGTTTGATTGCCACGTGATAATAGTAAGACTATGAAAAGCAGCCATAGAGAGATTTAAGACCAGATGAAAATGGATGGACTTTATCTGGTCTTAAATCTGTGTATGGTCACTTTCCATAGGCTTACTATTATTAGTGGCAATCAAACAAAGCTGTAGAACACGACAATAGCTAAACCATGTGGTAAACCTCGAAAACTAAAAAGAAATCATTTTTGGAGATATACAAATATAGGTTACGGCGGGTTGCGATCTGTAAAACTTGGGTTAAAGGATCTATAATTTCGTAATAAATAACTATATCACAACGGCGAGCGGTAACCTTTTTGATAATTTAAATGTATTACGGGCTACTGTAGTAACTGTACATGAGGTGACATGAGTCAGCACAGCGTGATGACTTGGCATGTGCCATGACACTACTTTCTCATTTTTTTGTACTATTCTCTAGTATACTGCCAACTTGAGATAACTCTTGCCGTATTTTTCACTAGCTCTCTAACCACTGACCTGAAAAAAATATATATGGAGGTCAGTGTCTAATAAATAAAGTCTCTTTTGAAAGAACTTTTTGAAACTTTAAAAGCTAAGTATATCAAAAGAGTTTTTTCACTCCTCTTGCTCTAAAAGTACGTCATTGTAGGGTACAAGAGCCAGGATAAAATAGCAAAATTACCCCTAGGGGATAAAGTTTTTTCTTTTTTAATGTTTGTCTATTACCAATGAGCCTACTAAAACGAAAAAGTCTTTATTCATAATCAGCGAATAAGGACTCGCTCGACTTATACTGTTTCTAATTTTTATTTTTGAAAATGGAACTAAAAGCAGCGATCTCTTCGGTGAAATCATAGACTTATTTATACTCTGTGACTTTAAGTTTGATGGTAGAATACGTGCCTTGTTTCTTAGCTGCTACAGTAGAAATTAAAAAAGGCGCGAAATCTTTAGAATTTTTCTCTAATACCAAACTGATTGAATTGTGTGACTGTAAGTAATAGGAAAGAAATAATTTTAATCTTTTGCCGTCAAGCACAAATCATTTATTTAAATACTGTATGAAAAGTTTATGAAGTGGAGGATAGAAAAACGAGTGGATTCGTTTACGGAAGTATAAACTAGGTATTCAATATTGTATTTTATTTTCTCGCAATCGTAGTGAAAAGTAGAGTGTAGCACACGACGCTAAAACCCATTGTAAGTCGGTTTCTATTTATTCCCTCGCTAATAAAACTACCTCGTATGGAATGGGTCATTTTAGCGTCTTGTATAACAATCTACTATTATTATTTGAAGCATCACTATAGTTTCACTCTGTGCCTTCACTCTACCACATGAGTAACTTTTTACTCATGTGACTCTACTTATAACAATAAAAGCAGAGCAAAAAATTTAAATACCTACATAGAATTATCTATGGCAAAAGGCTTTGGAAGTCTCTGCTTAATGACATTTTGAATAGAGTAAGATAAAAATAATACATTTTGGCATTTTTTCAAAATTGATCGCAAGTGTATGTAACCCGTTTTTTCAATTCTCCTGTTAAAAATTGTGTCTTCTATGTCAATCAAGTCCCGTATAAGTCACAAATATTAATAAAACTCTTTACTTTAAAGTTCGTAACAATGTCGCAAATTTTCCACAAAAGTTGCTACACAGCACGCAGTTCTGGTTACAAATACCGAACTCTCTCCACAAATACTGGAGAGAAGAAGAGAAGAGACAGTAGAGAAGATTCCGTGTTTGATAGAAAGTTCAAGGAGCTGCAGAACGAAATTGCTTGTAGGATCGACAAGCAAGTTAAACAGACGCAGAAGGCCCGCAATAATATTTTAGAAAACTTCGAGAAAATTGACGCTAAAATCAACTTAATGTTGGAGCTCAAAGACACTGTCATGACTCTAAGGAAAAACATATCCGTAGCAGAGAACGCTCTAGCAGATATGGTTCAAAAAATTGAGAGACTAGATGCAGTCGTTGGTAATGACGCTTACACTTTAAAATCAAGAAAAAGCTCATTCCGATCGCAACCAGCCATTTTTGAAAAAGATGAGATTTCCAACTTGAGTACCTACCAATAATGAGTGATTACATTTCCGTTTTCCGTGCTGCCTAATAATATAATTAAGTTTCTTGTTTGAGTAATTAAAACTAACTGGTAAAACGAAGATCTATATTTTTATTTGTCAAAGCTATAGGTAGGTACTTAGGTACAATAGTTTTCACTTCTAAGAACTATTATTGAAATAGCTACTGATTCTAAAAGTTTTTCGTTTACTGGAAAAATAATGTACCTACGAACTATTTGTCTTCCAAAGACTTTCTACTCAGAAAGGGATTGTAAAGCTTTTACAAAGGTAAAGTACAAGAACACACACATACTATACACCATGAATAATGGATTCATGGTGTATAGTATGTGTGTGTGTATAGTATAGAGACACCTGCAACTACCTACAATCTAAACTCTAAAAGGTGAACTGAAACGTATAGACGTTTCAGTTCACCATTTAGATTGTAGGTTCATTCTGCTTCAGAAGTAATTGAATACATTACATTAATTATTAATACATTAATAGGCTTACGTTCATAAAGCAGTACCTACCTATTGCAATAGACAATACTAAAGACAAGAAAGTTACTTCTGAAGCAGGCCGTAAAGGGTGGGCTGCATACTTGACTGCACCAAAATATAAAAAGGAATGATGAAGAAAATAAGGGAAAAAATTGATTTGAACATTTTATTATATTTTTCTTGGGTTCATTTATTATTACAATAACAGCTCAGAGCTGAACACATCAATTTACTATTTGACATCAATTTACTTATGTTTGGAAAAGGAAATTAGACACAGGTTTGAAAATATGTCCTTAATTTGAAATTTCAAATGGTTATCGTCGTTTACAACGTCACAAAATGTGGTTAAGAATCACATAAATATATTTATAATATTTTATACTTGAGCTTAGCAGTGACACAAATTGAAAATTCTTGTAAGTCTTTATAATTTCAAGTAAGTATTGTCTTAAAAACTATACAATTGATTTTTAATTGGTAACAACTGACAAGATTTATTTTATTAACTATTTATATGGCACGGTCCAAAAATATGTATAAACGATAGTCACACCATTATATATTATAAGAATCAGAAAAGTTTGTGAAGTAAGGCAAAAGGCGTCATAGAAAAGAGTCATTCTAAACACTCTAGAGCTAAATCTCTTACTGACGTAATAAATATGTACTTACAATACGACTAGGGAGGAAAATAATGGAAGTATTCACTAAATTATTTAATAATTATTAATGTAACTAAACATAACAATAAGCTTCACTCGCTTATGAACACGAACAATAAATGCAACAAATTCAATCTAAAATAAAACTAGGTAAACAATATTTGTGCACCAATAATTCGCAATTCGATATAAATAAATTATTTCTAAATGCAAATTGTCGAACAATTTGATATGTAATTATCTAACGAAACATACTTACGACGTAAATTAAAGTTCAGTTTGATTAAACATAGATATCACAACATTTAAGATACATAAAAGTGTCTACTACACAAAGATACATGTATGTACCTAAAGCTAGGGTTTCCTAGGATGACGGTGCCGTTATATTACGGCCGTAATTTAGCGGCGTAGAACGTTGTCTATGAAAACAAAATGGCGCGCCGTATTGTTTACATAGAAAACGTTCAACGTCGCTAAATTACGGCCGTAATATGACGGCACCGTCATCTTAGGAAACCCTAGCTTAAGTAATTAAACTACAAAGCAGCTGAGCTGCGCCTCAATAATTTCGTTATAATATTTCAGTAACTGACTTCAGAACAAACAACCTCGACAACAAATTCAATCATAGGTACAACTTTTAGTCGCCAAAATAACAATTTCAAGTTAACCGAGTAAAATTGGAACATTATTTTCATCTTTTCCAAAAAATTGCTGAAACAAACTTAATATTTTTGTACCAAAATCATACATAGGTAGGTAGGTACCTAATTAAAATACTAATATATTTTCAACACAAAAATCGTCAATCGGTTTCCATATAATTTCACTACACATTCTCACCTAATTACTTCATTGTCTTGGTATAGTTTTATAAAAAAAATATAGCAAGTAACTACAGGTAAGTACCTATTATGTGTACCAGTAGGTATTACGTTTTGTAACTTCATAGACTTGCACAGAAATTCGTATATCGAGCAACAGTGCTCATTATCTTCATAAATTCATTATTCAATTTCAGGATTGATTTATGAGGCATTAAGAGAAGAAGTTACTTTATTTTGCTAATATTTTCTGTAACGAATCTAATTTCGTTTACAGCTTAGAAAAATCAGTACCATCTCATGTGTCATTTACACATAAGATGCGGGTGTGTCTCAGTCGAATAAACAGATGAAAGCTCGAAGAAAGCCGTCCCAGAAGCAAGCACAGCAGCCCTGCTTCTTGTTCTTGTCGTCGGGATTAAAACTTGGCTGCTTCGGACGTTTCGGACGACGTGCGCACAACTTGCTCGGCTGGGTGTCCTCGGGCACAGGTTCTGAACGCGAGCTCAAATGCACTGGTAGCGCAGCTGGCTCAGTGGGCCGCGGCCGAGCCCAGCGACGCAGCAAACCTTCCTGTTCTGCACCCACTGGCACAGGTGCCGACAGTTTCCTTGCTCTCGCCACCACCAAAGCGCGCTCCATAGGTTCCAGCAATTCCAAACCAAGTGCGCGGTCCAATTCTTCCCCAGATAGCAACAAATATCTAGGACAGTACGCAAGCTCTCCCAAAGCTGCTCTTTTATTGGCAGAAGTGAGTTCCCTTTTGGTACGTTTGCAAGCAGCTGTCGCCCACCGTGATAGCGCTTCTGCTAACACGAGCTCATTCGATACCCGTAAAGTATCACGTTTAACTATGAGTGCGAGATCCTCGTAAGTGAGCTCCTCGAGCCGTTCATCAGTGAGAGCGGCGTCAGCGTTATCATCTAAGACGAGAAGGGCGTTGTGAGCGAGAGAGTCACACCACCGTGAGCATTGTGCTAGTGACCGAGCTGCTGCATCATCAGACATACTTTGAAGGGGCGGCGCTGATGCAGCGCCGGGAAGTCTCGCACATAAGAAGCGCAAATCACGCAATATCTCTAGGGCGACTCCTGCATCCAACATCTCATCGAGACGTCGAGCACATCGCTCTGCCAGCGGAAAACAGAGAAACTTGTAGGCAGCATCGAGGGCACACCGTGCGGTAGCCACGGAGTTGAGCTGCGTGGGTTCACAGTAGTGGTAGCGTAGAAGCTGCTCGAAGCCACGACGGTCGACATAGTCAACTACTATGACGTCAGTTTTAGCGGAGAGGAGAGCTGCGAAGACTGGGCTAGTGGCGGCGAGGACGCGCCGATGGCCGGGGTAGCGCCAGGTGTCGCCGTTGATTCCGGCGACGAACACGATGTCGCTCTGCTTCTCGTCGTCGTAGAGGCGCGCGTTCTCGTCGAGCTCGAGGCCGTGGTAGTCGCCGCCGACCTCGCTGTCCCGCCCGGACTCGATGTCCTCCTCGGAGCTGGTGCGCGCGGGGTTCGTCACCACCGTCATTGTGATGTGCCAATGTGGACGTCACCTGGAACAAAAACGATTATGGCATAAGATTGTGCAATATTATATAAATACATACAGAGTGTGTTCACCAAGAACGTGACGGTATATTTTTAAATTTTGGAATGCAGTTAATTAAGCAAATATTATGTTGAATAGAACAATCCTTTGCCTAAAATGCTTTTTGAAAAATCTTCTTCCAGTTTCTTGTTAAAAATATTATTTTATACGATTAGTACTTATTGCCGTCGGCTAAGGCGATGTGTCCACGCTAAAATGATTTCTGGATTCTGTAAGACGATAATGAACCGAAGAATGAATCGAAGTCGCCACTGCACACTAGCGGAACATGGTATTGCTATTGACACAGTACATAATATATAAGTTTGTGCTATTGACGTGTTGAATAATATGCCAATCCAATTGAATATTGTTTGGGCGTGGATGGAGCTTATACTAAGGGCAAAAATGCAGTTACCGTTGTTGACCTTGAGTAAAACCACTGCTGAATAAAATTATTTAACGTAAATAATGTAACATAATTTTGCATAATTTCATTTTATTTTGTAATGAAAACAAACAATAAGAGGTCGGTCGAGTATGTAGAACCTTTAAAATAAGTCAGTCTTAAAAAACTTCCTGAATCACACAACTGCATCACTTCCGTTGTGTACTCAGAACTAGATGCTAAAAAGACTAACTGTTATCGCACCTATTATACCGTTTGCGAGTATATAAACGCCATATAAAGAATCATTATTGCCTTGGTTTGCATTACGAATCATGGAGGTGCTAAATGATACACCAAGGCAATTGTTATTTACACAATGCGGCTGTTTTATATTTTTTTAACAACTCAATATTACCACTTTGAAAAAAAATCAAATACAATTTCCATAAAAGAAAGCGGTAAACAAAGAATTTTGTACCTGCAAAGGAACAAAGGCGAAAACAATAGTTATAAAATTTTAAGCGTTTAGAAAAACTATTTTCAATAATCTGAGTAAAATTAGTTTACGAATTTTCAGGTATAAGCCCTCCTGACTTTCTTAAATACAATTTATTTAAAATTATATAGAAATAGGATTACCTACCCACTTCATAAAGAGGCTGCTGATACACTACGTATCAAAAAATATTTTCGTGATATAACAATATTCTTACTGCGCATTTGTATGAAGTAAGTAATGTCTGGTCAGTTATTGATTTTTAATCTCATTCATATACCACGCATATGGGTTACATTATGTTGCTCTATCTAATTTATTTCTACACAAATAATAGTAGGTAACACGACGGTAGATGACAGGAATTTTCAAAAGACGTCCATTCTATAAATGAAATCTTGCTATAGTTAGATAATCTTAATATATTTTCTGAGGAAAAACACGTTTTCCATAAAACCGGGAGCATTGAATGGGCAGAAGTGGCTAATTTCAACAGTATTCGCCTGTAAAGCGGCCGTAGCGCGAATCGTGCGTCAACGCGCGGTGCGTCATGCGTCCACGCATTCCCTGAGAATAAACAAAAATATACCGGCCAGAAACACTCACACTCTCGTACTCTTTACTGGTTAATTTCAAGGAGTCTCTGTAATCGTGATAGGTAGGTATGGGGATAAATAAAGGTTTAACGTTAAGAATTTTCTTTAGAGGCGCGCGCGAGAGATTACCGTTTTTTATTTTACTCATTTTGATTAAAAACATACTTATTTTATCAAAACTGCTTTACAATCATACGAATCATAAACAATCAATAAAATTTTATGATTTTAAACAGTCAGGCATTGTTATGTGTTAAGTTTATTTTAAAATCAGCATCTAAATCTTGTGTTAATTTGAAAGGCTTTAAATATGTTTAATTCTGAGTCAACTGCATATCAGTCTCAATCTCCAAGAATCTAAAACAAAATGAAATTTCCTTATTATTTTAGTTGCCCACAAACGTATTTGTGCAGCTGTCCACAAAAATCAAAGGTTACGGAATAATAAAATGCGCTCAATATCTTCTGCCGGGAGATTTTTTCGTAATTTCGAAAGACGCGTCTATATTTCCGTATATTTAATGCAATTTCGAAACACGAGGGACATTTACGATTGCCAGTTATTTGTGATGCCTCCGGTGACCCAAATACATTCGCATAGCTACTGCTGGTCTGGAATTGCCCTATATTTAGGCGGCAATCCATTCACGTTACGAAAGCTCGCGTTGCTCCCTTCGGTCTATTAGAGGTGCATAAAGCTCTCATGCAATGCAGTGCGCTCTATAAGAGAGTTCCGTTTGTAACGCAATACTCATAATGATATTAACATGAAAGCACAAAGACAACCAAAAGACAATGAGAAACTAGCAACTTTATTGGCAAAGAGAAAAAAATTATAAAAATAACTAAGTACTGATAAAAAAAAACTTGAAAATACATTTTTACAGATATTATAAAAAGTCTGGAATCCAAGCCTGCACCCCAGCAGTGGTGACATTGCTGAATAAATGAATCTTTCAAAGTTAAAATAAATTCTAGTCCAAGATCTATGATGAATAATGATAGATAAAAAGAGTGACGCAAATTCTACAAAAAAAAACGGAAATGTAATCTCTAAAGACATCTGAAGAAGTGCAAAATTAACCGAATTGTTTCGTGGCGATTACTGTTTTCAATTATGTAACAATTTAATCATAACTCAAGGAGAATTATCGTTATCTGGTTAGAGAAGGTTCCTCGGCCGCTGACGCGTGCATCCTGAGTTACTCAATTATGACTTAACGCTGATAGCAGTGAGTGGCGAGACCTTGCACCACAAATTCATTTTTCATTCATTCATATCAGCCGCACGACCCCATGCGTGATTGAATCAGAAACGAGGAGATCCGCAGGAGAACTAAAGTAACCGACATCACTCGAAGGATTGCTAAACTGAAGTGGCAATGGGCGGGCCACATAGCGAGAAGAACCGATGGCCGTTGGGGCGGAAAAGTTCTGGAATGGCGACCGCGCACCGGACGACGCTCCGTGGGTAGGCCCCCGACAAGGTGGACCGACGATCTGGTGAAGGTTGCGGGAAGCCACTGAATGCGGGCAGCGCAGGACCGATCGTCGTGGAGATCCTTAGGGAAGGCCTACACCCAACACCACAAATAAAGTTTTCTGTATTGTAATTTTAATAACACGTTCAATGACTTAATTGGAAAAAGTCAGTAGGCAAGGCAGTTCTATTAGTTATTACAGTTTTTCAACCAAATAAAAGATAGTAAAACTGAAACTAGCCACCATGAAAAACTGCGTCTTATATCTGACCTTTATATATACAATCATTATCAAAAACGTATTTAATAAATATTATTTTAATTTTGTTCTAACTAAAGCCGTCGATTGAACAACACAATGGCTTTAAATTGGCCTATGGCCGCAAAAATACACTTATTTCTGGGCTTCAAAGACTCACTTATTAATCATCAGCTTGTGCAAAGTACTTAAAGTACCCAGAACCTACGTCATCTCGAGAGAAGAAAGAGAAAAAAAATCTCATCACGATATAAAACTTCATTTAACTCAACTAAAAGCTCAGTGGGTTGGATACTATCGAGCTGCCTCTTTAACATGTTTATTTAATGTTAAGATTGGTAAAGACAGTGAAAATAAGGCGAACACGGATTGTAGGCGTCCTCTGAAATAGCACACGCGTGCGACATGCGGAAATGCACGGACGGACGCTTGAATCGGCGCGCGCGCCGATCTAGAGCTTACAGTTAACGAAATACTTTTGAATATTGCGCAACGACCTGCAGCTGTGTTACGGTGGCAGATGTCCTTATTCTTCAAGATCCTTTACGAAAAAACTAACGCAATTGCATAATTGGTTTGTGCTTACTTCCTTTAGTAGTCGATATGCGAATTCGATAGGAAAGTGTAAGATAGCGTTAATGTTTTTAAATATTTTATTTAACATCAATAAAAAAGTTATTTCTTTGCTGTAAATGTTCCACAGTTTAGAGAGTACCAGATTCAATTAAGCGGAAAAATCTGAAAACTTGTTCTACTCTGTGAAATCTTGTTGGTTTACTAAGTATACAGTGTTTTTTTGAACATTGATCAAACTTTGTGGTGTGGCTTAGACCATCAAACTGAACAACTTTCTCTATGGAACCAACTTAATCAGATCAAAAAAATATTCAGCTGCTCCATAGAAAACATCAATAACTACTCGACCAAAATGTATGGAACAGCAGATTTTTCTTTTGCTCTGATGAAGTTGGT
Source organism: Agriphila tristella (assembly GCA_928269145.1). Taxonomy (NCBI): domain Eukaryota; kingdom Metazoa; phylum Arthropoda; class Insecta; order Lepidoptera; family Crambidae; genus Agriphila; species Agriphila tristella. Next base: position 40,159,703 of record OV743431.1, read on the forward strand.
CCCATAGAAAAAGTTCTTCAGTTTGATGATCTAAGCCGCACCACAAAGTTTGATCAATGTTAAAAAAAACACATTGTATACTACGATTAGTTCTATTATAGTAGAACAAATAAACCAAAATATTTCAGTTTGTACTACTTACCAGCCAGTAAAATATACTGGAATCACTAAAAGTACAAGAGAAAACTTCACGGGATCAAGCGGCGAATAGTACTTAACCACAGAATAAACTTAACTAATCAATTTTGTATTTTCTTCAAAAACATTGAATTCTAGCGTGTAATTGTGGTCGGGTTTTGTTTAACAATGTATTGATTTAGCGTCTTGTACACCTCAGCCCCTATAAATAGATAAAACCAGGGAATTTAATAAGATTTTATGCTATCAATTTCCTGATTTTCTTTTAACGGTCATCGAGTTCAGGCAACATTGGAAAACCAATAAATTAGTATCATTGAAAACAGAATTTGTTTACATAATTGCAAATTCAGAGCAAATTAAATAATATCCAATCAAAATAAACTTTTTACTTCAAAAAGTTACGTAACGTAATCTTTCTATTTATACCGACACTTCTTAGGTTACTTTTTCAATGTTATTCCTGATTTTTATCAAAAAACATTACATCTAGTATGTATTGATTCTTATTTACTGCGCCTTAGTCTTGATTACCAAATAATTATGAGTTACCAAAGATATAAAATTAGCTGAAACATAAATTAAGTATTTTTGCACTCTGTGCAGATATTGACGGCACATAAGGACGTGAAACAAACTGTAAATTTTTTGTTCTATTAATATTGTTTATGCAGTTCTGTATTTCGTAATAAGGCCTTTATCGGCTGGCAATGGCATTGAGAGCAAGATGCCACAAAGTGTTGTTACAATATTTGTATGCCACAGTGGCCTCACAGCTAACTGAATTAGGCAGAATACTATTACCGTTGACAATAACTTTGAGTTGTTTTGTGTTTACTTTAACGGCTTACGTATGGTTAATTACTTTGGGTATAGTTTAAAAGGACAATAGATATTTTAAAATAATTTTCTTTGGAAGTAAATTACTCGAAAAAGAAGTGATGCTGTAACCAATTTTACATCAAGCACTGTTAGTATAATGATATTTAAATAAATTTAACAATATACCTAAATTAGGGCTTAAGATTGGAATAAGAATAAAAATAAAATATTGGAGCAAAAAATAAAGCCATAGCTACGGCAAAACAGAATACTTTAGTCAATTTACCGCATAGGCTATTTTTAGTTATTAGGCATTGAAAAAGAAGATGTAAAAATAATAAAGTTATTATAATTTGCAATGTGCAATTAATGATAAGTGAGTTGTTGCAGTATTATTGTATTTGTTGTGGTTAGTCAACTTAGCAATTATTGAATTTGTGGTAAAGATATGAATAACTGCAAACATGCATCATGCATACCTACAGTTTTTTTGTTTAAGTACCTACATTTTACTTTTTGAATCATTACAATGGATTTTAGTGGATATAGGGGAACTTATTCGGTAAATGAAAAATCAAATTTTATTATTTTAACAAAAAGCTTTATGAACATATCAAAGATAACAAACAAATCCCCTAGTCTTTTCATAGCAATAAGCTGGAGAAAAACTATGACTAGTGGGCGCTAGGGCGGGCGGGCGGCCCGCCCTACATAAGAACTGGGTCAAGAGTAACGCCGACGAAACCAACGCCAGCAGCTCGTGTCAGCACATTCTAAATTAAATAGAACAGATAAGCTATACAATGCAAGCTCGTTAAATAAATAGCTTCCTTTTTAGAACCATTAACTTCAGCTAAAAACAATTTGTCAGCTATTCTTAATTTTTTTGCATTTACAGAAATGAAATTTACAGAAATTTACAGAAAAACTGAAGCGAACTCGACAAATAGTTTACGACAGAGTTCTCGTAAAAAAGATGCTATAATATATATATTTTTAAATAGCAAATCAGCAATGTATTGTGGCAACGGGAAATTCTATTTTTTTATTTTATTTTGATACAAATTCGTGAATTGAGATTTCTTGCGGTAAAAAGTCTCACTGTTTTATCAATTCCATATTCTAACCACGAGAAACAAACGTTCTGGAAAATCGGATCACGAAACATTAGATCGTAAAGTAGCTAGTCATGTTTATGACCATTAGGTCATTACTCTACGATCGCCCGTTAAAATCGGACCACACTCGGAAGGTCAAAGTTTTTGGCGATGCGCTAAGACTATTTTATCAAACGAATCGAATTGAATCATTTACGTGTGATGTTAGCATGATTCACGTATCAGGCTTTGCATGTATTTGTAAGATGAATTTCAATGAAAACTTAAACCGATCCTGCTTTACCATGTGTGGGTAATAAAATCGAACGATTTCGATCGAGAAATATATTTTAACTGCATGTTCGTATAGTTATTTTTTTAAAAATGACGAGAATGGTAATTTAAAGACTGTTGGTATAAACCTAAAATTTATACCAACCTTTAACTAACCTTTGCTATTTATAAACATTACAGAAAACTTTTTTGAATGAGTTTGTTTGTCGATTTTTAGTTCACTGAAAAAAAACTTACGTAAACGTGCGATCGTGAAAACAAACTCAATTTAATTACCAAGCTGTTTCCAAAAACTTCGCAAATGTACAGGGGCTAAAAAACTTTAAAATTTTCTTGCGAAGTTTGAACAATACGGAATTTTGTAAGAACTTTTCTTTTTGTACGCATTCTTATTATCAATTTCACAATTAACACGTCATGTTTCGATCTCGGTTTAACCCGTTTATTAGCAAAAAATCAAATAAAGCACTTATTTATTTTATTGTCTCTAAAAAGAAAATATTTCTAGGGTGCTCTTATGGGGCCTTTTAATAACCGACTAAAAAAACTGACCATACAACCCGGTCGAGTTAACTCGGGACCTGAAGCGCGATAGACCCCTCTCGTTTTCTCCTTTCCTCACGCCGCCATTAAATTTTTTTGAAAGTTTTCGATAACAACAGTTTACCAATGTGCCTACCTTAGCTACATGCACAAAAAAGGCATATCGGAAATATACTCTGCAACAATGATTACGCTAGTAATATAATAAGTCTATGCTCTGCAAAAATAATTATTGTTATTATGTTTATTATATTACTTTGGCTGTTAGTTATAACGACAATAAATTGAAATCTTACACTTACTTATTTTTTAAAGCACCACCGAAGTATTAGTTTTGTTTATTCTTATGGTATTACCACAGAATATACAATAGTGGTATTACGTTCAACATACGAAACAAACTGCGAAAGCATACCCAAAAGCTTGCCTTTAAATAGTTATACAAAATTAATCATAGAAATTCACCATCATGGAATATTTAGCCTGAATTTATGTTAATAAAAAGATTCCATTGAAAATTTCCGATTTACATGAACGTTTATGGCTGAATAGGATACCTACAACATAATTAAGGTCTATAATTAAAGTGATTCATAAGGTAAACCGGACTGTATTATAAAAGATGATATTGAATTCTAATGTGCATTCAATCATTGTTTCAAAGCAATAAGGTTGCGAATCGTACTTCAAACCAAATCATTACATTGGAGTTAAATTTGTGCAAAAACGAGCAACCAACCAAGTGATAACATAAATTAGGTACGTACAGAAAATATTTCCTATAAACTTATATGACGTAGTAAATACGAAACTTATATGACACATGCTTATGATCCTTAGTTCAAAGGTTATGGATATACGCAATCCAAAGGAAAAAATTACAGATACCTCAAAATGATTAAAGTGGCCACATTTTGCTCTTTTGCCTACTACCTACTACTACAACGAACTATATTTTACTGATGTTATTTATTATAAGCATCTCATTAGTCATCAGATATAGTCGCCAATGTAGTTACTTTGTGAAATCCAGAAACCTCACAATTGTCGAAACAGTAGGTATTAAAGGGATAATATTCATCACAAGTCATTATTTATTCTATGACATTTGGGACTAAAAACTATTTTTTTGCTAAATTCAGCAAACGGTCATCCGCATTTTTCCGGAACGCTAAGTGTAGGTAGAGGAAGTAGAGACAAAATCTTATTTTCGCGTTCATTCGCTGCATATTAAGGTTAGGCAGGAGCTAATAATAAAGCTTGCCATTCAATAAGCATTGATAAGGAAACCAGAATAGATACCGCCTATCAGTGCAAACTGTGATCCAACCAATATGTTCCTATATGGTGTAACTAAGTTTCATGAATTAGGAAACGTTATTTAGCTACCAATAATCCAGCACTTTTTATTGTAAAAATAAAATTCGTTACTTGTAATAATAAAAGTATTAAGAGTGTATAAATAAGTATCCCATTTCAAATGAATTGCAAATGAAATTCATGTTTTATCAAAGACGAAATCTTAAGAATAAAAGCATAGGCATTAGTTTTAGGAATGATAATGAAATTAGAACATGTTTCATAATGTTATATATATTTCATTTTATGAATTGACGATTTCAAAGACTATAGCATTAAAAAAGTTACCATGAAAGAAATTATTTACTTTTCGATACTTTATTTAGTACTTTATTTTTTTTTAAATTTAACTGACTCATCATTTTCTACTCGTATTTTTAATAAAAACGATGCTAAAATGATTTAAAGGGCAACTTCTTGCTTAGATTTTTTACCGATAACTTTCAATGTTTCAGTATCTCCATATTTTTCAGTGGTCTATTGAGATTTGCTTGGAATTGAGTCTTTTAAAATGTTTGAAATTCCATTGACTTATACCTTATACCATTTTACTTCGACTATAGCTGATTACCTGAAATAACACTTTAATATCTCTACAAACTCTCATAAGTTCTTTGCTACCTATCGTTGAAAAATTCCAAGAAGATTTCGATACTAAAACAGTAATGATTCAAGCTTCGATAAAACTGCTAATGGCTACTGGACGACGGCCAATATGTTCAGATGATAATAATAAAAAAACCGGCCAAGTGCGAGTCGGGCTTGCACACGAAGGGTTCGGTACAAAAAAACGCAAAAAAAAATCTGGTTTGTTGTATGGGAGCCCCCTTATATTTATTTTTTCTATTTTTAGTATTTGTTCTCATAGCAGCAATAGAAATATACCATCTGTGAAAATTTCAACTGTCTACCTGTTGTCGTTATTAATATCGAGCAAAAAACAGATTAAAATAAATATTAATGGGAGCCCCCCTTAAATATTTATTTTATTCCGTTTTTTGTATTTGTTGATATAAAGCGGCAACAGAAATACATCATCATTGAAAATTTCAACTGTCTAGCTATCACGGTTCCTGAGCCTGGTGACAGACAGACACAGACAGACAGACAGACGGACAGCGTAGTCTTATTAATAGGGTCCCGTTTTTACCCTTTGGGTACGGAACCCTAAAAATGACTAATTTCAATCTTAAATTCGATCAAGAAAACTCCCTAAATACTTGAATGTTCAACAGCTTGTATTAAGTAGGCTTTTTATCACTTATATTATAATGAATTACTACTCGTACTTAGCCATGCAAACACACGTATGATCTTTATTCTGAAAAGGATATTTACCGTACAGAAAGGAGTTTGCACTTAAATCGCCAGTAAACACAAGATTACTCATGTTTAATTATCATATCATCATCAAACTAAAGCGTTGAGCAAATTTGGCTGTGGTAGGTAAATGTAGCAATTAGGCCCTACAAGATAATAGGGAGATAAAGCTATGAAATTATGTCCAAGTACGAGGTAGCTTAGATAACGAACTGCTAGATTAAGTTAAACCAACCAATAAGCTTTATTGGGCTGTTTTATTTTCGTTATTAAACTCTTATTTCACTAGCAACCATTTTTGTCGAGGTCTATTTATCTATTGTTTGTAAAACCTATGTACCTACAAGAACTTTTTCATTTTCACGACAGTAAACTTTTCAGGGGTCAGACACTTGGAGTTTGAGTATGTTTGAACAGGCTGCGAATTTTTTACAGTGCCTGGAATAATTTATATTTGTCTTTCTTTACCCAATAAAAAATACTTTTAATCAAGTAGAACCACGCTCTTTGTAATTGCATTTAGAGCGAAAAATTTAACATATTTCAATTCCTACATTCAGATAAGTAGAGCTATTATTTACTTTTAAAAGTCCTTCAACGCTTAAACAATGTATTACTTTATGAATATTGTTTTGTTAAGAATCGTGATTTTGATTTATTACGTACACAAAGAACTGCTACCAATAATACTAATTTTCCAATTTGTTAAAATTAAAAAACTATTTGTAATATTTAAAGTAGATTGGGAATAGGTACCTTGAATACGAAGTTTGTTAAACACTAAGGCTGTACCACCGGAAAATATTTTTAAATATTAGGTAAGTAGGTACCTATCGTATATATGTCTTGTTTAATTAGGTGCGAATGAAAATATGGAATCTCATTGCCAAATTGGCTACCTAGGTGTACCTATATAATAAGCTTGTTTTTTTACAGCTCTACAAATAGAGTCTACAAATCAATAACATTCGTTACTTACTTGTATATTTTAGTAATAAGTAATAATAATTTAACACTCTCTGTTTTGTTGGGAAATCGTGTTGAAAGTAGGTACCTACAATGCGATTAATTTAACAATGTCCAACTGACGTGGCTAACTTCAGAGCGCTTGCAACGACGTATTTGAATCTGTAAAATGTACTTTTTGCGATATATTCTTGACTGAAGTTGCAGAGGATTGCTGTTGTCAATTTAATAGCATTGTAATTAGTTTAAAAAAATATCTGTTTTTTATCAAAGTGTTATGTTATGTTGGAATTCTCCCATGTTGGAATCTTTGAAATAGTTTCATCTCCCTCCATTTGTAGGTACTCTTTTTTCAGTTTTAAGAACCTTGATTACAATAAGTAACCGAAAATAATTGTTCATTTTATGTATGAGACTATGTTAAAAATCCGGTAACAATAATAAATAAAATTGTTGCGTTCGTTTCGTATGTTAAATGCAAAGTGACTTGACTGGATAGTTGCAACGTCTTTCTTGCAGAAACATATTAATCGATAGAGAGCTAGGAATAGGTTTAGCTAGTCTGTCTGTAAACACTAGACGCAGACACCCAGGTAAACACATGGACGCATGCAGTTCGCTTACGCTCTAGAAAGAAAAGAGAAAATGGGAAAAACGAAGGAAACATTGTAACTAACAATTTGGTAATGAATTCCGCTGAAAATTAAAAAAATACAATACGGTACGGCCTGCCAATACCATAAGTAAATGTTTTTGTAACATGATTCATTAATTTCGTATACAAAAGCTACTTTCCTTTAATTAGTACACAATAAAGTAGCATAATGATATCATTAGGGATAGGTTCGATACATGTAAAATTCTCTACCTGCTGCCCACACAAATTAATTCCTGGGGTTTTCATTATACGCGGTACTCAGATTCACCTCTTCTTTGTTTGTTTTCAATTTGTCTTAATCATTAAAATCATTCATACCTTCTCTATATTGGTGCTTCTTCACATTTCAGTTGCACTGTACATTCACTAACTACACTTCACTTTCACTATTTTTAATATTTTTTACACAGACGTGGTTTCACGAGCATCGCTTGTATTGGTTTGCGGGTCCCGGGAGGTGCGCGCGCCGCCCGCCCAAACGGAAAATCCCGAGCGAGCGTTTTCAGCTAATATTAGCGATGTACGAGCGGCACGAGCGAGCGACAGACGGCGAGTGGCGCGCATGTCTGAAAAAAACAAGTAAACATCCTTGCGCTGTATGCAGCTGAAGGGTTGCTGGTAGTCAGTACGTGGAAACGGTCGTAACTAGGGTAATTTAATAACCCTTCAATGGCGGTAGAAAATATAATCCTTCATATTGTTTAATTAAAATCATGTTACAAGCGATGGAGCTTTACTAAATAGATAAATGCAAACATAACAGGCCTTTAAGATACATTTTATTTAAAGGTACTTTTCTAATAAATTCTTTGAAGCGCTATTTGATCGCAAATTAAGTCCTAACTTTGTAACTGCTTTTTACTTAAGCAATAAAATAAGATGAAATACAAACGCCCACGCCTGAAACAAATGCTCACGGAGCTCACTCAACTATACTATATTATATTGAGCATACATCTTTTTGTTAAGGCGCTTACCTGACCGAAAGTGGCACCGCGGTGAATTTTATTTAATATTGTAATTCTAACTCACAATTTTAATAAAACTTATCGTGGAATTTTTAGGGCCAGTCTAGTATTTTTAAACGGTATCATTATACCTCGTAGTCACTGCTAGAAGTAGATAGCAAAACTGCTAAAAGTAGCCGTTTTTGACACATTTGCTATCTACTTCTACGAATGACTACGAGAGAATGTTGTGATATACCTTCTACAAAGACTTCTATGTAGTAACATAGAAGTGTTTGACCCTCTTAAAATACTAGACTGTGAGCCCTAAAAATTTCACCATAAGTTTTATAAAAATCTTTTTCTATTTAAATAAGCCTACAGACAGATGCTACGATATTTTGAATAAGCAATTGCTACGAATAACTACTTCTAGACTTTAAAAACTAACAAAATAAAATGTGAAATATGTTTTACCTGACGATAGGGAAATCCCCTTCTGATATGTACGTAGGTATTGTACTTTCTTACTTTTCTATACCTACTTTTCATTGCAATATCTATATTTCTAGTATTTTTTCTATTAATCACCAGTAGGTGATGAGACATTTAAAAGTATTTAAATGTCTCTTCATCAGTATGATCTGTCCTTTTCAATTTTTTTTTTTGTAAAATCTTTATGTTAATACTCAATATAATAAGCCACCCAGCTATTTCTACGCTATAATTATTAAAAAATTAGTGTCCACTACCTACTGGTAAAAAGTTAGTACTTACAATGTGGAAACTGTTATATAATGGCTAAATTTCCTTATTATTTCGCTGGTTTAACTTAATGAACTCAAAATAACAAATTATATGTGTTACATAAAGTCAATATTCACTTCATTGAACGTTTATTGTACAACCAAAATGCAATTCAAGCTACAATACACCTTATTAACTAATAAACAAGATCCATTTTATATAAAATGGCAAACTCAAGTCTCATTTTGTGTTTTGTCTAAGCACGTGTCGTACTATTCATCAGCTCTCGTGTCGTGAATGTGACTCAGTTTTTTTGTAAGTTGTAAGTAAGTTGTACTAATCATTTACCATAGTTTAAAGGATTTTTGTGTGAACGAATATCCTTGGATTAGTACTTATTAGTTATATGCAATTGGTTATATGAGATACTGACGATTGGGACCTAACTTTTTTTCTGACTGTACAAAAACGCTTTAACTATTGGTGATCGAATTGTCAGTGAAAAAAAAATTAAAAAGTGTCCATTCGGACAAATTGTCCGAAATTATTTCGTCCGAATCGTCAGAAAATCACAGTGATTTTTAATCTGAAACTTAATCCTTAATACAAAACGTAGACTAAAATTAGTTCTGGTTTAAAGTACTTAATTTGGAGACTTTGTTTTTTCTTCGATGGTTTACCGCATCGTAATAGTTATAAATCAAAGGTATAAAAGAAGGCAAAAGGTTCAATTTTTTTTCTTTTTAATATGACGATGACGACGGCTCACTATTTCGCTAACTAATTATCCTTTAAAAATAAATTACTTTGATACAGACAGTCCACTACAATTATTATATTACAATATACATTATACATACGATAATGCACACACTTTCACAGAATGCCCTTCACCATGAAAAAAAGAACATTTGTTTCGCTTCTCATAAAAAACTTCAAGTATCTACGACAGTATACAAAGTTTAAATCTTCCAATTATTATGATACCAATGCTCTATTTAATAAATAGAAAGGTTCATTATCTACAAACAAACGTTACTGGCCGCCAAGTATTTCCGTTTCCGTTTGACTGAGGCTGTTCCGGAGCGGTTAACGTAATTTAACTAATATTATTTAATACGTGATGTTATTAAAATACTGACCTGTGATAAACATAGTTAAGGAAATAATAAGACAAATATTTATGGCGGAGTAGTGTTACTGTGGTGCTGAGCAAATTATAACTTGGTTTTTTAATTATTAAAAAATACTAGGTATATTGAATATATTTACCCACTTACGAATAAGTCATACCAAATAACTAAAAAACATTAATATTAAAATCTAAACTCATCTGTGTGTCTAATTTTGATTCCTACTACGCCAGAAACTTAACATAGTAAAATTGTTTATCTACACTCACAACGTAATGTTCCAAATATGAATTCAAAAAAGGTAATATAAATACGTACTTTATTTTCGTGGATAGGTAAAATTAAAAAATAAACTCATTACGATGCAGTCAACTGCATCATAAAATAACTTTTTTTCTCATTACGATACAGGGCAAATCCAAAAAGAAGGCAGTGCCGTAACATTAAAAAAAACAACGATATTTTCCCACATATTTTTCATGATTAAAATGTACTCTATGGTAATCGATGACTTTAGTGCGATTAGTTTGTTGAAATGCACTGATCAAATTTTTTTTTCTAATGGAATGCGCGCCAAGCATTTCCGATAAAGTTTTGATTTCAATTTTTACATTTTGTTATACTTACTGAATTTTGTAGGTTTTTTTTATTCTTGCTTTAAAATGTGAAATAAAATTTACTCTGCCCGATATTTTAGTTTAGATGCAGCTAAGGAATTGACTTATTACAAGGTAGGTACCTTGCTAATACAAACAAAGTCTCTCTCTCTTTTCTAACGTTGATCTCTTATTTAGTAGGTGCAATCCCAAATGTATGAGTGTAGATAAAGTAGTGTATGAAACTGCACATAACTAGGTATTAAAACACTCGTGTGATACTATTAAAAACCTCGCCTACGGCTCGGTTTTTAAACACACACTCGTGTTTTAATGCCCCTCTTTATGTGTCAGTTTCATAAACTACTATTATCTTATTGAATGTCGTATCGTAATTAAAAGTCAAAGAAGTGAAAGCGAAAAGGTTCCATAGTATAGTCTTAAGCTTTATGAAACTTTATGGTTGCATGACCGGTCAGTAAACATGGCCACGCGAACCAATTTAAATGTCACATTTTTACAAAGAAAATTGTATTTCCTCGCATTTCGTGAGTAAAGTATTATACAAACCTTGTACTGGAAGCTACTTGCATCGCTAGCTTCCCGTTCTCGGATGTAATGTACTATTCCAAACATATTAAGTTTGGGCTATTGCAGGAACAAAACCACTAAATGAATTTTTATGAAACATACGTCAAATTAACTCGTAATATACTCTTATCTAACATCCTGCCTTGTAACGGTTGCTAAAAACCTACTACTTATAACTAATAATTACTGTCGAACTTTTCTTAAAAATTCATTACATCACTTCACCTGTGGAATGTGGGAAGTTCTGACCTCTGCCTTATTCCAAATCGCGATTCGGAACGCGGCCGTATTGTCACACTGTGACAGACGCTGTCATTGTCTATAATGACATCCACCTTCGTTATGTCAAGCTCGACCAATAGGATAAGACCGGGACTGCTAGATCATTCTCGCTGTTTTGAGGTGCTTCTCGATATTTATCTTGCTATAAATACGAACGATTCGCAAAAATCCTTTTCTTCTTTTCAAAACATTCGTAACCTTAACAAGTTACCTACATTAATTTCATTTCATTTCCTTGTGTTGTGCAACCCCGTTTCTAGGGTGAGTGTAGCTATAATACGTTCGTTTTGCATTTCAATTCCTTATAAATTTCATAGTGAATTCTCATACTAAATACCTTAATTAAATATCTAATAGTTTTTCTCATATTAATATGTAATGGTTTGATCAGTGTGATTTTTGTGCTAAATTCTCATCGAGTGTAAACGAAAACCAAATAAATGCAATCCTTGTTTACAGTAAACTCAGAAGGCAGGTAATAGTATTTTGTATGAGCTACTAAATAGCTTGTGAATAAATACTATAACCAACATTAATTTAATTTCTATCTTGCAATGAAATGATTTCGTTTCATAACCTACGACGCTGCCAATGGGTGAATCCCGATCTTAATGTTTATTTTATAATATTCTAAATTGCCTTTCAAAATTAAGCATTAAATTATTATTCCCTTTTATTAAAATATACCTTTCTACTAATAAAATTATTCTTTTCAAACATGTTAATAGGGTGAAGTGCTTGAATGCTCACCATAAGTAATATTATAGTCAAATTAGTTAGTTTGATCAAATTGACCAAAATAATCATTTTGATTATTATGGTCAATAACTTTTTTTTGAGACTTTTCAATTGTAGCCATCTGCCCTAGCACCTATTTAGCAGCGGTAAGAATTAGTGAACACCTGTTCATACCTTTTGTGTAACATTCCAGGGTCGTACCTACGGGCAGGAGTTCCCCTACCGGACCCTCTCCTGCGCCGCCTACCACTACACCTCCGGGCACCTACCTGCCCGAGTCACCACCTGCTGCTTCCGGCCTACCCGGAGCAACACCACGCCGAGCCTGCGCACTCGCCTCACCTTGAGCGCGTAGCCCTCGTGCTGCACATGCGCTTCTGCTTCCGTTAGGCAAAACGCAAGCTAAGTGCTTTTTATACTACAAGGCGACTACCACGAAACGAAGATCTGTGTACCCCCCTTGAGACCTTTTTTTCAATATATCTTGGTAAATTGTAATATTGACGTTTCATTTACCACCTTCTACGCACTGGTCGTGCTTCACACTTCCAGCTGTGGCAGCCTGCCTAGCATGACCGATTTATATCGCGTGATATAGCATTTTATCGACACTCAACTGTCAAATTCTTTTGTCTTTTTGACAGTTAAACGTGATAAAACGCTATATCACGCGATATAAATCGGTCATGCTAGGCAGGCTGGAAGCATTTTTGAAAAAAATAACATTAAGTATTTTTTTTTATTCTGGTAAGTACTTTAAATCATAGAATACTGGGATTAAAATATTTCAAATTTTTTTTTTTTTTTTTTTCAAATTGCTTCCAGGCCATTTTTCGCGCGTATCTTGTAAGTTTGTTTGTTACCCGACTGCAAGAGGGTTTTTCGTGCGTATCTTCTTTGTATGTAATATTCTTTATTACCTCATATCTTTCCAACGGCTGAACGGATTTCTATGATTAAGATATCGTTAGATTTGTCTTAGTGTTCTTAAGAAGGTGGCGTTATAAAAAGATCAACATGGCGGCTGTACGGTGCTATTATACGTAGGGAAAAAATATCTCTAATATTTTTTGAATAACTCTTTAAAAGTTCTTTTTGTAAGTTTCAAAATTCATTTAAACCAAAAGTGGCTACTGTCTTATCTATAGCATTTTAAAACTAATACAAATAATGAAAAATATTAAAGAGTTATTAAGAGGTAATTTATTAAATATTTGTATCGATACAAATATTTCATAAAATACCACCATCCATTTCAGAAATAAAAGATTTAAAATATTTTTGCCAAAAATTAAAGGTATGGTTAATACAAAAATGTTATTACACATTTAAAGATTTTTTTATTGATAAATTTAAATAGCTAGGTAGTTAGAAAGTTGAATTCCATTCTATTTTTTTGTTAATATTGTCTGTTATAATAAAAAAAATGATTTATTTTAATGTTAAACTTTGTGGTTTTATAAAAATAATTAGCTAAGAATAAGTACTTAATTAAATTGCCATACCCTTACAGGGTGCATGTATTCTTATATTTAAGATTTCATCTTGTATGTACGCTACATGTTTGCAATAAATAAATAAAATTATAAAAAAAAATTAAGAGTCAATTTAAGAGGCCATGGTTGTTTCCTTTTTAATATTGACATGGCTTACGAGTAAAAAAAATAAATGTATTGGCGGCGCTAGTGGACCAGTATAAGCGCCTTAACTTTGGTCAAGTCTAGGAATAGTCAACTTTAGTCTTTATGAATATTGTTCCTATTAGTTAATTACTAATTTTTGATCATTAGGTAGTTAATAATTTTTGCCTCATTTCTTACTCAAATATTAAGAGGTACCATTTTCTAAATATTGATTGTGGTGCAATAAAGATATCTTAGATTTAAAAAATCCTGTATTTTTATTAAATTTCATACAGATTTTAACAGTTTCAATTAAAAGACTCGAGACCCGAGAAAACTATAACTGTCCTATTCAGAGATATTTCACAAAACTGGGGTGCAAGACTGTTCTAACAAAACCTGGTTTAATGCTTGTAAACCAATCACAACACAATGCACCTTTTAATCCATAAACGGTGGGACTAAACGTTAAACTGTCACTCTGAATACGATTTGCGCTAAAATGGCGTTAGTCCTAACTTTGGCCCTAGTTTAACGAACGCACTCTGAATAAGACAGTAAAGGTCGAGAAATCAGAAACTCTAGTCCCACCCGACTTTAATAGACGTTTTTTTATTAAAATTGATATGCGTATTGGAGATGTTAATATTATTTCTTGCTTTTTAGAGCTGTTTGATTTTGAAGCTGTTTTTGTTTTTAGGTTTTTGAAGGCGGTTTTTCTTTTTTCAAATGTAATCATAATACCTAATACTTATTACAGAGCATAAGTTAAAATCTGCAGTCGTGAAAGAACATTAAACTTTTTAAGTTCATTAACACTGCCAGTTTGAAAAAAAGCATGATTTTCGATAATAAATGTTGAAGCTAATTGTAGCTTCATCATGAATTATCGAAAATCATGTTTTTTTTGCAATCGCACAATCAGCGACATAAAAAAAACCATTTTGATGCCTGAATGGGTTTAATGATTTTGAATAAGAACGTTAATTAAGATGGCCGGAGCCATAGCCTTCTTTAATTGCAAGCCGTGAACATAAGTTTGGCAACGTCTGTTACTGTCAGTTCGTGGTCATGTCGTCGGCCAGTCTCCATACTAAATGTATGGGAATATTTCAATTTTAAGAGGTTGATATTTTTTTTCCTAGTAATCGTGTGAGGTTTAAAATATGAAAATAATTTAGTTCTTTTATTGAAATGCTTTGTATATTAAACAATAAAAAAAATATCAATGTTAACCAGGAAAAAATGGCTGTCAAAGATGTCATCTTTTTTGTTGATTTTCTTCAGCAGGGAGTTGATTAACACGCCCTCTAGAAATAAATGATATTTCAAAGGTCTTTTAAAGACAAATATTTGCTGTTTTTATACTTTATATCAATTGTTAATACTTTTGGAGTTAAAGGTTATTAAAGTATAAAAGTGGTTTATTGTCTATGGGTGTTGATCTACCACACCTATAGAAATGAGTGATATATCAAAAGAAAGGTTTTTATGTAACAAATATTTGCTGCAAACATACTTTCTATTAATTGTTAGCATTTTCGGAGTTTTAGGTCATTAATGTTAAAAAAATTGGTCAAGTTTAGAGCGTTATAACTCTCAAAGTACTAATAGTTGACGTTTATAGTAAAACAATAAAGTGTTTCAATGTTAAATACCTTTCCAATGATGTAAGATTTATTGCTAGAGGAGGCTTAGATCAAAATGCTCATCGTACTAAAGGACCCCCGAAAAGTTCAAATAATTTGACTCAAAACTTATGTTCTAATAATTAAATAATAATAATAAATATAAAACTTTATTGAAATAATCTTACATCACAATTTACAACTAGTTTAAACATAGATAATATAGGAAAAACAAATAATAAGTAATTTTTAAAATAATTTTATACTATGTGCTTGACCACATGCGATGTTGCCGTTCTGCTCAACTTCAGGGCTTGGAAGATATAGAAGGCTATGCCGGAGCCATATGGAGCAAAACAAACTCAAACTCATCGAAAAGAATACACAAAACAGAGACTAGCACAGTCTATAAGTAGGTATATTGACGTTGGTAGATCGACTTCTCAATAACTGTATTCGCTTCATATATGGATTACGTAAATACGACCATATCTCACACTATCGCAAACAACTCAAATGGCTTCCTATTCGTGAGCGTAGGAACTTGAGAGTTGTCTGTTCTCTTTTCAACATCTTGTTCGATCCTCTTACCCCAGAATACCTGAAATCTCGATTTCAATATCTGGGCTCCACACATCAACGTGATCTTCGCTCTAGTAGCAACCTTATTTTGCATACTCCTGTCCATTCATCCGGCTTCGTCTCCCAATCGTTCTCTCTTACGGCTATACGACTCTGGAACGCCCTGCCCCTTGCATTACGGAGTGCCCCTAACAAGTTTGCATTTAAAAGATTGGTCCGAGAACATTACCTTAGCTCTCTACGTTAGCCCCTTTGAATCTGACTTAGGGTAGTATATTTAATATTTTATGTATGTATGTATATTATATATAAAATTATTTATGTGTATTAATGTTTGTTATTTATCCTTAAATTAAATAAGTAATATATTTGCATTTTCAAACTTAGATCTTTGCTTTGTTGCCGACACATTTATAGTTCTAACACCCTTACCGGTTGACTGTTAGAGAATGCCTTATGGCATTAAGTCCGCCATTTGCTGTAATTTTAGCAATAAAGTTTAAATAAATAAAAAAATAAAAATATATTCACTTTATGGTTTATCTACACTCATGCTTTGAAATCCTTTGTAAAGGGTTCTGAAACGGTTAGCTTACTGCCAACATTACGATATCCGAGCGAGAGAAGGTCGCGCCGTGCCGCGCGCCCACGCGCAAAGTGTTAGGTACCCTACATTAAAAAAATCAGTACATCATTATACACCACACTTTCGGAAGATATACTTAATGACGAGGAGGAGGAGGAAAGTCAAAGTCAAAGTAAAAACCCTTTATAGAGGATACATATCATAGGTCTAGAATAAATGTCATGGGCGTTTTTAATCCATATGTACCTCACCTCAATGTAATAATCCTTACTTTATAATATTATAAATGCGAAAGTCCGTTTGTTTGTTTGTTTGTTACGCCTTCACGTTGTAACTACTAAACCGATCATCATGAAATTTTGCATACACGTTGTCAGGGATGCAGAAAAGGACATAGGGTACCTTTTATCCAGAAAAACGTAGTTCCTGAGGGATAGCAAAAAACTGTCCACGCAGACGAAGTCGCGTGTGGCCGCTAGTAATATATTTGGTATCAGCTCAAGAAGCCCTTTCATTCGATATCCCACACGATGGGTTTTGAAAAAAAATGTTCTTCAAATTCCGTACAATAAAAAGATGGTGTTATATATAACTCTCTACCATACAAAAATTCAAGATGGCTCCCCTTCTTAAAATGATCTAAGGGTTCAGAAGGTTCACCCTGCCAAAGAATATCTCTCGATCACCAAACGCTGTATATTGCACTTTAGGGGGCGTCCATTAATCACCTGATGTTTTTTTGGCCAATTTTTGACCCCCCCCCCCCCCCCCTCCCCCTTGGTGATACATGGTGAGGTTTTACGTTAACCTCCCCCCCCCCCTCTAAATCACGTGTATTTTTTTTGGTACAAAATAATCTCAACCATTTTCAGTACGAATATGTCGCGGTGGGCGGGGAAATCGTCCTGGTAACGGTGAGTCAACAATCACACACATTTTTCGGTTAAAAGTCTCACGTTCAATGAAAAAAATTAATACACGTGATATCTCACTACACCCCCCTGTCCCCCCTTGTGATACTTGGTGATTTTTTCAACTACCCCCCCCCCCCCCCCCCTTTCGAGACTCACGTGATTAATGGACGACCCCTTATGTCGTGAGCAAATGTTACTACTGTACATAAACTCATGTGATACTATTATCACACTCGGCTTCGCCTTCTGTGATATACCCACATTCGTGTTTTAATATCCCTCATTATAGTACAGTTGCATAAATAACTAATAAGACTATAACGGATATTACAATATCGTTACGTGTTTGTATGTGCCGGCTTAGAATAGCACTACCCCCTCTCATTTTGTAGGTAAATGGTAAAACGACCAAGGAATAACCATCAGCAGGAGCTGCTGGTCATCTCCTCCTCCTCCTCCTAAAAACTTAGCCTCATTGTGATCGCCAACAGCCTGTCAAGCGTGGTGATTATGGTAAACGCAAACTCTTTCCCTTTTGGGAAAGGCTTGTATTGTAGCGACACAATGAGGATCAGTAACGATTTTTGTTTAGTGGCTAATTAGAAAGCTTATGCCACCACATGATTAACTGTGAAACAATTTTTACGATAATCTTAAACCTGAGTAGTTATAAGAGCTTAAACACTGGTTTTTGGGGACCTTATGACGTCATCACGACGTACGCGAACCTTATGTCGTACGTGATAAAGCACATATTGCATTGAGCTTGACATTTCCTTCAAACCCTTTTAACTCAACCATTTCTAAACGGATTTCAATAGTAGATTGTATTACAAGGGAGCAAAATAATATTTTTACGGCGAGGGCGCTTTTTTGAATCCAGAGCGAAGTGAGGGATTCTAGAGTAGAATCCCGAGCGTAGCGAGGGATTCTTCAGTTCAAATCCTGAACGTAGCGAGGGATTCAAAGTATGTCGCCCTCGCCAAAAATATTTTGCGCCCGAGTCATATACTCTACTTTTCATCCCCTTTCTATGAGAAAATAAATAGGAGACTGTGTTTATGTAATTAATGAAAATGTTCCTTAATTTAAAAAAACACGTGAAAAGTGAAAATAATTACAAATTTATAGTTACGTTTGATACACTAGCGCAATTTTCAAAAGTTATTGTACTAAGTACGTAAGTATGTACTAATTACAAGAACACAGACTTAATTCGCGCGCTTATTTTTTTTTCAGTTTGCGTGGGTTATCGCGCCGCGGCGACCTCGCCGCGCCGTCTATACAGCCAGTCAATACATATTAGCCGGCGGCGTTCGAATTCTTCGAAAGATACATGTTCTAAATTCAAATCTCTTTTCCTCCCACTAAAAAGTTCTTACCAGAAAAGAGCTATTTTGGTCCCACTTATATAGGAACAAAGCATCATTTTTCGAATAGAAGGGATGAAAAATTTTTTTCACTAGGTTTCATAGCTATCAATATGTGTTTATATTATATCAATAAAACTATAGGATTCAAACCTGTTCCTGATCCTCATTAAACATATACGTAGCCGTAGTAATCGTAGGCTACGATTACTACGATTAGGTACTACGGCTACGTAAATGTTTAAGGTGGCACCCTGAGCGAAAGTGGCGGCGCCGCGGTGAATTTTATTGAATATTATAATTCTAATAATGTTTTACGTCGAATTTTTAGGGCCCACAGTCTAGTACTTTTAGACGGTATTGTTACATTCCTTCGTAGTCACTGCAAGAAGTGCTAAAAGTGGCCGTTTTGACACATTTGCTATCTACTTCCACGAATAACTACGAGGGCATGTAGTGATACCTTCTAAAAATACTACTATTATGTATTCTGTGCCATGGGCCCTAAAAACTCCACGTAAAACATTATTAAAATCTTTTTCTATTAATAACTTATTAAATAAAAAAACTCATCCGGATCAGTAACAGGGTTCGTAGCAGAATATCGTTTGAATAGGGATACGACAAGACACGACCGCTGTCATGCGTGTAGAGTAGGGAAGGGAGGAACTAAGGACTCGTTATTGGTGTGGCTACGGTACGATAGTCAGCTGCCCTATACCCATCAGTGGATGTCGTGAACTCGTGAAGGTGTCGTGTGATGATAATGTTGAAGTTTTTGTTGCTCACCACCGCAGTGTCTCGGCACATGAGTATGAACGGGTATCGAAATACGGCGTTTTGTGAACCAGAGATTTCCTTTGGTAGGATTGGTCCTTAGGACCCTAGGATGGATATAAGAAGTGGAGCCACCACGATTTTTGCAGTAAATTTTTTGAAGTTTTGGCTTTCAGCCCAATCTCGATAGATGTATTAGTTAAGCTGCTATGCCCAGTTTGATATCATATTCGTATGAATTTAGGGTGTCGAATTCATTTTTAGATTCATATTTGTACGATTCAATTGTTAAACTATTTACAAAAATTAAAAACAAAAATAAAATACTCGCTTGATTAAAGAAAAAAAATGCCATTAAATACACAAATTGGAATATTTGAAAAAGAAAAATACCTCGTAGGAGCTCTATTATCCTTTTATTTTTAAAATAATAATAAAAGAAAATATTCTTGTTTTGGCTACTTAAAAAAAATTACTTCGTTACCATTGTAACGAAGTTATTATTTTTATTAAATATTAAAATTTAAAATATCAAATCGAAACTTGTTTGTGATAGGCTCAAATTGTAGCAAATTTAGTTAGCTTTATAAAAGTATAGAGTAGAGATACCTGAAAAACGCTTCCTAAAGGTAGTTTTTTCGAAAATACTGAAACAAGTACCAAGTTTTTCCAGCAGTACAGGGTTTCCAAGGGTTAAAACTTGAGTAAAACTACTCTCAAGGTACCTAACAACATCAGAAAAGTCGTAGTTACATGCGCGCTTGTGATATTTGCCTTTTTTGTCGATATTGACTGCCATTTTTTGTTTTTCTAATAATTTACTGATACTTTTTAATGCTGCGTTATACTTTTTAAGTTTATTTCTAAACAGTTCAATAAAAGTGTTATAATGTATATATATTTGGAATTGGCTATTTCCTTTCATCTGATACCCATATTGTTATAATAAAAAATAGTAATATTTCCATAGGTGAAAAAGAAATTGACGGCACGCGACGGTGAATAATTTTTTTTTGCTATTTATTGTTAATAAATAAATTTGTAAGTTATATTTTTTCAAGTCTTCATTCTATAAGCTTTGTTATAATATTTTTTGTTTGCAAATAAGAACATCAGTTTAATATTTACGGTGACTTAAAGTAAAAAAAATTTAGTTGAAAATATGGGTTATTGTGTAATGTTTAGGAAACTTCTTAATAAATTGCATTTTTTATACCAGAAATGAAATCTACGTCATTGATTTATCCGAAAATGATACCAAACTTGGCTAAGTATCTAAACTTAGGCAGTTATTAACCTCAGACTTCGTTAAGGCAGAATTCCCCCCTCCCCTCCCACCTGCTTGAAAAATCCAGGTGGCTCCACTTCGTAAACCCACTTAGGAACCCAAGGATCAATCCTACCGAAGGAAATCTTTGGTTCATGGATAGCCGTATTCTTCGTTTTTTTGCCTCCTACGACTGGGGCTAATAGATAGTGAGTAAGGATACTCATCCCTAGCCGTAAGGGTAACCATGCTGAGGAAGGATCTGCGTAGCATACCACAGTTTAGTTAGTGGCTTAGATAATTGTATACTTACTTACCAAAGCCAGAGTTTATCGTTATCGCAGTAGGTACATTTCCTTAGCTTAATTCGGAACATTAGTTTTTTAACACAATGATAATAAGCCAATCTCCAAAAGAGAAGAGGTGTGGATCAGTATTTCGGCACCCTGATTATCTAAAAAGAAACTATTTAGCGACCGGTTGCATTTGACATATATTGCCACTTTTCTTTGGTATGTTTTTTTAACCCAAAAAGAAGTAGCAATGGATCACGATCATCTGTGAACTGCAACCAGTTGCTAGGTGGTTTTTAATTAGATTATCAGCCCGCGGGATGCGTAAAAGCATTCCTCTTATGTAACCTACTATAAAAAAATGTGTGGTGTAGATCATAGTAAATTAAAGAAATACAAGACCGTTATTTAGGAATTAAGGTCACGTCACGTCACGACCCACCCAATTTGACACTGTTTTGGTAGATATACAAGGTGTTTGGTAAAAGCCTTATAAAGCCGAATACGGTAGATAGAGACCATTACTATGGGACCAACTCTGAAATCGCGAAAAAAAAATCAGCTGTTTCATACAAAAATTATTAATGAAAATATCAAAATGTATGAAACAGCTCATTTTTTTTTGCGATTTCAGAGTTGGTCCCATAGTAAAAGTTGTTCAGTTTGATGGTCCCTATCTACCATATTCGGCTTTATAAGGCTTTTACCAAACACCTTGTATAATGTACCTACTTAGAGGACGTATTTTGTCCTTGGCCAATATGGAACAGTAAGGTTTCAGGGGATTAATGTTGTTTGGTTGGGATTGTGTTCGTGCTGTAACGTAAACGACCGATTAGATAATATTATAGTTCTATTAGTTTTACGAAGAAAAATTTACTTTGAATATTAAGGAATCCATCCATATGTGCCAATGCTAAATAGAGCGTTATAAAGTTGGCATAGCATAGCATATATTTTCAATAATGTCGTTTTTGTGCTCCAGATTTTATGAAATTATAAACAATCGGGTAAACACTATGAGGCAACTTTATAAAGAATAAGAAAAATTCTGAGGCAAACACAGTAAACTCCCTCAACGCAAATCGATTAAATTTTAGTTGAATAACTTATCATCTGAATATAAATCGCGTTCATAAACAGTGTGAACAGATAACAACTCTTTCAGGCAATGTAAGAGAAAATCATTCTTCGGATTATTGTTTTAATCGATGCGGTGTCCCGCAAGGTAGTGTGTTGGGGCCCTCGTTATTTTTACTTTACATTAACGACCTTCCGAATGTAATAGACCATAAGTGTATCTTGTCTGCGGACGATACAACAATTATTATAAAGTCTAAAAATAAACAAGAATTGGCGGATGTACCCAACATGAACTTAGGAAATATTATAAAATGGCTAGGGTGCAATAATTTGCATACCTATTAATTTAAATAAAACAAAATACATACATTTTAAGACCCTTAACACATAAAGATATAAATTATGACATTCATTATAATGGTAATAAAATAGACAATGTCGACAAGTAGCCTCTAGAGAAGCAGCCTTCCTAACGTACCATGGATGTTTTAAGTATGCTACGGTATGGGCTCATACTTTGGGGCAACTCTGGTTAATGTGCAAAGAGCTTTCAAGATTCAAAAGAAATGTGTAAGATGTATATTATTATGTGGTGAAGATTATTTAGATAGTTGTTAGCCCTTATTTAAAACATTGCACAAGGTATAGAATTTCAAATAAAGGTATCGTGGAGCAATGGTGTCTTGTGCTCGAAGTGTGATATGATAAAAAGAAACAATCCAAGTAATCACACTTTTCAAAGTTAAATAAGATTTTGCCACACATTTCTCTAAAACCAAATTTTGCTACATTTATTCGTTAATCGACAAAGAAAACAGTAGGTATGGAACATAGTTCCTTTGCCATAATATAGTCATATTTTATGTATGTATTTTACGTATCTCATATAAAATGTACACATTAATTTTTCGGATCACCCTGTTTATTAACAGTGTTGTTCTTTGGCATTCTATTTCCATGATCACAGTATTTACCATGCGTGTAGCCGTCGCTTATTATCCTTACATAGGTGGGTAAAAAAGTGTGTCTGTACATTACATAGATATATTTAAAAAAACTGGGGCGATGGAGACATAGTAATAGAGTAAGAATTTGAAAAAAAAGTGTGTCTGTTTGTTTGTCTGTTTGAAGACGCTAATCTCCGGAAATACTGAACAGATTCGAATGAAACTTTTTTGTTATATAGCTGTTAAGCCTGGGCATAGTTCAGGGCACGGACGTATATAAGGGGGGGGGGGGTTTGGGGGTCCGGACCCCCCCCCCCCATTCATATCCATCTTACTTGTCCAACAGAAAAAAATTACATGCACCGCGCCGATTCAGGCGCGGTCGCAGCCTCAAATTTTGGGGGGGGTCACTAATAAATAATAATACAATTGTTTTTTTATTTTGTAAATTTATAGAAGCAGTGCCAGTTTTAGCAGTACCAGCGCCCTGGGCGATATTTCTAACTGGCGCCCCCTATACGCAATTCCAAGATTTTCAATTTTGCCTGTTAGGTAAAAAACGGCCGCGCAGCGCGTTTTTTTAGTCAGTTTCACCTACTAATCTTGCTTGTTTATAGTAAAAAAACGGCCGCGCAGCGCGATTTTTAGTCAGTTTCAACTACTAATCCTTGTAACCTTGCTTGTTTATAGCAAAAAAAAAAATGGCCACGCAGCGCAGTTTTTAGTCAGTTTCATCTGCTAATCTTCTGATTTTGCTTATTAAATAAAAAAAACCGCCGCGCAGCGCGATTTTTAGTCAGTTTCAACTACTATATCTTGTAACCTTGCTTTATAGTAAAAAATGGCCGCGCAGCGAAGTTTTTAGTCAGTTTCATCTGCTAATCTTCGAATTTTGTTTATTACAGAAAAAAAACTACCGCGCAGCGCGATTTTTAGTCAGTTTCATCTACTAATCTTGTAATCTCGCTTGTTTATAGAAAAAAATATTACCGTGCATCGCGATCATTAGTCAGTTTCAAATAGTATTAAAAAATGGCCGCGCAGTGCGATTTTTATGTCAGTTCCATTCGTCGCTTCGTCGCTCATCACCAGGCAACAATACGATTGATAGTCGATCGGTCGATGGTGGTCGGGCGTTTTCGGCGCCCCACACGCACACGAGGGCGCCCAGTGCAGTCGCACCGATTGCATCGCCCTACTGTCGGTACTGACCCCCTAGCCAAAGTAACATTTGCAAATTTTCGCTATCGCTTCGCTTCGAAACATGTATGGATTTGACGTTTTAAAATTCGATTGTTAACGAAACCAGATGTCAATCCCATACATGTTTCGAAAGCGAAGCGATAACGAAGATTAGCGAATGTTACTTTGGCTAGGCCCTCTGTATAGAAGACTTTTCTATTTGACGTGTACGATTTTGGGGGGGGTCATGTCCCCCGTGACCCCCCCTTCGGACCGCGCCGGCGCCGATTGTAGAAAACGATAGATGCTTAGTCCGCCGCAGGGTGTATATCGAGATATTATACGACACTCAAAGCAGAGGAAATTGTTGGTAATTTTAACTTCATTAAAAGTGTTTTAGACAACTTTGCCGTAGAATGCATTTTTTTTAAGTTGTAACCCAAAAACTTAAATAAGTTGAGGTTTTTCGATCACTACGAAGTTAGCACAGGTCTATCAGGGTTTCAGCCCCCCTAGCCAAAGTAACATTTGCAAATTTTCGCTATCGCTTCGCTTCTAAACATGTATGGATTTGACGTTTTAAAATTCGATAGTTAACGAAACCTTACGTCAATTCCATACATGTTTCGAAAGCGAAGCGATAACGAAGATTTGCCAATGTTACTTTGGCTAGGCCTTCTGGTCAAGCAGGGGCGACCGCCCGGGGCTCCATTTTATATCCCCAGCCGCACACCTTTACTGTTTACCGTTATACAGTCCTACAATTACTATCGTAAATTCCCTTTTAGCGACAAAATCGTTATGGTGGCAAAACATGATCAGAACAACTTGGCAATATCTCGTCGAAACTTCATCGCTCGCTACTATGTGCCATTTAAGGTTTGGTCATTGTAAAATCCAGGAGCGGCCCTAGGGCGCGGTGCAAGCGGTGCGACTGCACTGGGCACCCTCGTGTGTGGGGCGCTGAAAACACCCGACAACCGGCCGACTATCAATCGTATTGTTGCCTGGTGACGAGCGACGACGCGACGAATGAAACTACCAAAAATCGCACTGCGCGGCCATTTTTAGTGTAAACAAGCAAGATTAGTGGATTAACCGACTAAAAATCGCGCAACGCAGCTGTTTTTTTACTATAAACAAGCAAGATTAGTAGATGAAACTGACTAAAAATCGCGCTGCGCGGCGGTTTTTTACTGTAATAAGTAAAATTACAAGATTAGAAGATGAAACTGATTAAGAATTGCGCTGCGCGGCCGTTATTTTTTTGCTATAAACAAGCAAGATTACAAGATTAGTAGGTGAAACTGACTAAAAATCGCGCTGCGCGGCCATTTTTTACCTAACAGGCAAAATTAAAAATCTTGGAATCGCAGATAGGGGGCGCCTCGTAGAAATGTCGCCCAGAGGGCCTAGTACGAGTTGGTTTTTTGTTCTCACTTCACTTTGCGAATAGTTAACTATCGTCTTCTCTCTTTCACTCGTTCATTCACTCGCATGATTTCATCTCTTTCACACGCTAGGTACTATTCGCAAGTGAGGTGAGAAACACAACTCATACTAGGCACTCTGGACACTGGTAGTGCTAAAACCGGCACTGGCAGGCAATGTTAAATTTGTAAATGATAGATTAATTGGCGTTAGAGCACTGTTTTTTTTTGCATTGAGGACCCCCCTTGTCAAAGCTATAGCTACGTCCGTGGTTCAGGGTATAATCGATTTTGAAAAATGGAACACCTGATGCAGAACCATAATGGTTCAACTAAACTATAAGGAATATTATAAAAATGACGCCTTAACAAAAACTGTTTAGCCTGATAAGCATTTTTTGTTGAGGTATAAAAATCGAAGATCTGGAACACCTGATACAGAACCATAATAGTCCAGCTAAACTATACAAAATATAAAAATGACTCCTTAGCAAAAGTTCTTCAGCCTGATGATAATTTTTGTTGAAGTATAAAAATTGAAGATCTTGAACACCTGATGCGAACCATAATAGTCCAGCTAAACATATACAAAATATAAAAATGACACCTTAGCAAAAGTTGTTCAGCCTGACGAGCATTTTTATTGAGGTATAAAAATTGAAGATCTGGAACACCTGATGCAAAACCATAATGGCCCAATTAAACTATAAGAAATATGAAAAAATTACGCCTTCAGAAAAATTGTGTAGCCTGATGAGCATTTTTTGTTGAGGTATAAAAATCGAAGATCTGGAATACCTGGAATATGAATACCCCGGAGTCATAAAGTCCACGCGTACGAAGTCGCGGGCATCAGCTAGTTAATGACATCTAAAGTTCTTTGGTCGATCCCAATAGAATATGAATATAAGATTCTTGGTCGATCCGAACCTTACCAGTGACATAAAATAACTTAAACTACCGCACTCTGAACCTCGGAACGCAGCTCTGTATACACATAGGATGGCTGCGGTACGCACAGCAATAATTTCGATAATGGCGTTTACAACGCTCACGCGCGGTCCACATTCGATATCCCGCTTAAATTGATAAAATCAACAATGAGGGCTTTTCAAAATGACAAAAAGCTGTAAGCTCGATAGACGGCGATGAAAAAATAGGGGATTCAAAGCATTTTTACTACCAATTTTGACTTCCCTCTTACCATTAACGCCATCTAGTGAGGCAAATAGTTACTTTTCTTTTTTTAAATGTCAATTTGAAAACCCCTCATTGACAGTTGGTGAATGCGGACCGCTTTTAAGCGCGCTTACATTTTATTCTTACCTCAAATACAAGATGGAATGATTGCTTGAAACTACTTTTGCTCTCTAAAGCGATGATAGTGATGAAGGACGTTTGATTATTGAGTCGTGTGCATCCAATATCTTTTTTTCCAACTTACCTTTTTTGATTAGCTCCAAATTAATACTACCAAAA
Source organism: Agriphila tristella (assembly GCA_928269145.1). Taxonomy (NCBI): domain Eukaryota; kingdom Metazoa; phylum Arthropoda; class Insecta; order Lepidoptera; family Crambidae; genus Agriphila; species Agriphila tristella. Next base: position 40,187,094 of record OV743431.1, read on the forward strand.
TACTAACCAATATAATGCTCCAATATACCAATATACTAACCAATGTAATGAATTCTATCATTTTTTTGTTTTGTTGACGAAATAAAATTCTGACACTCGATTCGTTTGACAGTCACTTGAAACTTTTGACAGGACGTTCACAGTGATTACGCTCAGCCTGCCTAGCATGACCGATTTATATCGCGTGATATAGCGTTTTATCACGTTTAACTGTCAAAAAGACAAAGGAGTTTGACAGTTGAGTGTCGATAAAATGCTGTATCACGCGATATAAATCAGTCATGCTAGGCAGGCTGAGGCATGGTCGCTGGGTTGCGTTCAGAACCTACGCTCCGAGTGCAACCTAACCACAACCAAACGCTCTAACGGCGTTCCAAACATTAGAGCGTGACGTTCGGTTGACACAACTATCCCGTTCCAAACGTCAGAGCGTTGCAACTTTTTAACCATCAAAATCGGTAGTTGGAAAACGCTCTGACATTTGTCTATAGAAAAAATGTCAATCCATTAAATGAAGTATGTATACAAATACCCTATCTGTGTAATACTTTGTATTAGCGTATAGTTGGCAGACTCACCATGGAATTAGAAGGTTTTGACTAGGTCAAAAAATTGTTAATAAATAGTGATAAATAGTGAACTATAGCATATAAATAGTGATACTATGATTCAAAAGATATTTGAGTATCTTGGTGAGGCTGCAAACTTGACGTCAAGTTGGCAGACACCTTAAGAAATACAGTTCGTATCATTATGATTTATATGCCAAAAAATTGTTAGAAAATAGTGAATCGTATACGCAAAATTTCAATAACATTGCTTCAATACAAGCCGAGATATTACGGTCTCTAAGTGGGCTGCCAACTTGACGTTTCAGGCAATAGCGATTCCAGAGAAACGGGTACAAGTTTTAAACAAATAAATATATCAAAAAATTGTTAGTGAAATTGTGATTCCTACGATATAAATAAAACAAGAATTCTTCATTGCTATTTTCTAAAAATCGAATGTTAACTTTTACATAATACTCTGAATAGGATGTCGATCAATATTGAACTTTGCTCCACAGGAATAAGGTTCCAACTTTATTGCAATCGTGAGGTGAGTACTATCAAGCAAAAAAGTGAGATTTTTATTTTTAGCCATATCCTCGAATTATTATTACACTTGTTTTATTAATTAAATGTTGGTATCAAACAATAACGATATTCATTAATAACAATAATATTCATTACAATAGCACCATCTCTCGGAAAAGATTGTCAATTTCTCAGTAATAATTTAAAGTTAGGTGCCTATATATCAGAGGTGCCCAAACGGTCGATCGCGATCGACCGGTCGATCGCGAGAGGTTTTAAAGTCGATCGCCAAGGATTACAGATTTGACACTTTGCACCTAATGTAGTTTTACTTATGCATTTTTTTTTCAAAAACTGTCAAAATGTCGATCCCTTATTCATAAATTGTTGTTAGGTCGATCTCCTTAAGGAAAAGTATGGGCACCCCTGCTATATATGTATTAGGTATTATTTTACTTATTTATTTTTAAAATTCAAAAAGGCAAATCATAGCGTGCCAACTACTTTTAGTCGTTGCGTCAACTGTCTATTTTTACGAACGGTGGCTTTTGCGCCAACAATAAAGGCGATGATCGACTGTATAAAGACTACTCTTTAGTAGGCTGTGGTCAATACCCTACTCTTAATTCAATATTATTAATTCAGGAGAAACTATTAATAATTTCTACTTATATTACTTCCTACCTACTCACATACCAACTGATACTCATTTTACTTTAAATCTCACCAGATAATAATAATAATATCTTTATTCTAACTCATACATAAATAGGTACCTAACGTTAAATTATAACTGAGAAATTGACAATCTTTTCCGAGAGATGGCGCTATTGCTATGATTGTTATTAATGAATATCGTTATTGTTTGATACCAACACTTAATTAATAAAACAAGTGTAATAATACTTGGAGGACATGGCTAAAAATATAAATCTCACTTTTTTGCTTGATAGTACTCACCTCACGATTGCAATAAAGTTGGAACCTTATTCCTGTGGAGCAAAGTTCAATATTGATCGACATCCTATTCAGAGTATTATGTAAAAGTTAACATTCGATTTTTAGAAAATAGCAATGAAGAATTCTTGTTTTATTTATATCGTAGGAATCACAATTTCACTAACAATTTTTTGATATATTTATTTGTTTAAAACTTGTACCCGTTTCTCTGGAATCGCTATTGCCTGAAACGTCAAGTTGGCAGCCCACTTAGAGACCGTAATATCTCGGCTTGTATTGAAGCAATGTTATTGAAATTTTGCGTATACGATTCACTATTTTCTAACAATTTTTTGGCATATAAATCATAATGATACGAACTGTATTTCTTAAGGTGTCTGCCAACTTGACGTCAAGTTTGCAGCCTCACCAAGATACTCAAATATCTTTTGAATCATAGTATCACTATTTATATGCTATAGTTCACTATTTATCACTATTTATTAACAATTTTTTGACCTAGTCAAAACCTTCTAATTCCATGGTGAGTCTGCCAACTATACGCTAATTACTTTGTGACTATTTGATTTGGTCGGATTCGCGCTAACAGCGCTGTGAGCGTGATTCGGAACGCGGGGATTGTAAACGCGTTAACGTGCATGCGGACCGGCTGTAATGCGATAATATCGATATTATCGCTATGCGGACCGCAGCCATAGATTTCTTTGCCTGCCAACTAATGGAAGAAATAAAAATATAAATGTCATAAGTGACATTGACAGCTGACAGTGATATGTATTGTCAGTCAAATGTCAGACAGAAAGCAAAATCAATCCATCCTTCAATTCAAAGCTCTCATTTTCATTTATTTATTTCTATTATAAAAAATGTTTATACTGTGAATTTGTAAAGCCAAACAAAGAGTGCGTTATTTATATTACTACACTGATATACGGTGCTCATAAATAAACGCTACTCGGTTTTGTCTTGATTCTTCAAAATGACAAGTTTCCATGAAAGACAAAAGAGCCTTTTCAACCATCTGAAAGATGCTGAGGAACAATATAGCTTTTCTAAATCAAATAAAGCTTCGACTGATCAAGATTATGGAGCAATAGACAGGCGAACTTACAGAAAAGTTAAGCATGAAATGAAACAGTTTAGGGGAAGGGAAAGTATATTTAAAAGACCAGAAGCTAACATTCGCGAGTGTTTACGGGCCAAATCTGTACCAGACTATATGAAGAATCCCAAGAAGTGGGTTTATTACTCACTTTCAGATGTAACTTCAGATCAAATGTCTGATTCAACTAATACAGCCACAGCCTTAGCATTTATACGTGAAATGGAAGCGAAAGATGCAGCAGTCGATAAGATGGAAATTGACAATAATCAGGACGACTTTATTTTCAAGAAACCTATGTTCCGTGCCTCCTTTACTGTCAAAAAATCTCCAAATTCCAATGCTGAAAATGTCACAGTAATAAAAAGTAATAAAATTATAATGCCTGAATACGTTGTGGGGGTATCAAAGAAAAAAGAGAAGAAACCCAAAATCATCAGAAGAAAGTCGTTATCTAACCCTGATGATGAAGCTAAGAAAGCAGACCTTAAATTAGAGCATTTATTTGATGATGAAGAAGCTGAATAGCATATTATCTTTTTAACATTTCAGTGCCCCGAAAATGAGACAATAGATTTTCTATTGTTGTCAGGCCGCAAGGCATTGAAGAATTAATTTATCATATTATAGGTTACGATTTTACTCAATAAAGTTTAAATATAAGTACTTAAGTTTATTTCATTTATTATCGAGCTAATCTTGAGTGCATTTTCCAACAATAAACATTGAAGCTAGCTTATAATAAAACTAGCAGCCACCCACGACTTCATCCACATGGACAGTTATTTAACCCTCGGGACCAGTACTTACCATTTATCAGGATGAAAGTTACCCTATGTCCTTTCATGTACCCCTGACGTGTATGCAAACTTTCATGATGGGTTGAGTAGTGAAGGTGTAACAAACAAACTGACTTTCGCATTTATAATATCAGTAAGGATAGGATAAAAACAAAATACCTACTGTATAGCAGTATTTATTTAGTAAATGCTTAATTATTGTAAAAGATTAACACTGTGATATTATAGCAGATTCAGACTTGATTTCCAAGTTGTCAGACTGACTGTCTGTTTTATTCTCTGTGGCGAATGTGCTTAGGTCACGCATCATTGAGTATGCATCTTCACCATCTGCATAATATTTAGGTTCAATTTCAAGAATTTTGAAGCCAAGTGAGTTTGTGTAAAGGTTGAGTGCTGCTCTGTTGCTCTTCCTTACATGTAATGATACATATTTGGCCTGAAACAGACAAGTTTAGATAAAGATCCTCATAATCAACTTCTTAAAGGTAGACACTACTGAAAGCAATGAAAAAGTACCTGAAAGCACTCTACCATCGCGAGTGAGGCTTGATTCATCAACTTCTGTGCAAGACCAAGACGACGATGCGACCTCTTTACGGCTAGTGATGTTATGTGCCCATGTCGGTTATCTTCTCCATCTTCCTCCATTTTTGCCAAAACATAACCTGTGGATTGAAAAATTAATTATGTTACATGAACATTTGATAGTTTTATTATTATTATTTAGAAGGGGGGACACCAACGAAGCCGGACGGGTGATCAGTCACCTTGATTGGAACCATTTTACCCATTTCCCCAAATCCCCAGGGGGATGCGGGTTATCATTTACCCCACCGGCAACGGACCCTCGAACGTACCTGTAAGCTTACAGTACCTGCTGAGTTGACTTATTGTTAACTGCTTTAGATCCTCTTCCTTAAGCTTGTCCGCTCCAAAGAGCTCCCAGCGCAGTGATTAGATAGTAACAAAAGTGTATAATATTGTATAATACTTTACCCTTTTGTAACTAAATTGATACAATAGCTTACCAACAATATGTCCTTTTTCATCTTCAGCTACATAGCTCAACTGTGGCCAAGATAACCCATGGTAGAAGTAGTATTTCATTTGGTAGTTTTCTGGCAGACAAAGCAGATTGCAATGCTGCATGTTCATTAAATCACTCGGGCGTGCACAGCGGATGTTCATTTTGATCTAAAATATCAAAATGACTACATGTAACTTATTTTTAACAACAATAAAACAAAAAAGATGATGAATCAGTAGTCCAAATTTAGTCATTTTGCAATTGGTTATTTCAGCATTTTGGTCCTAATGCTCCAAAAGGAAATATTCTAGTTTCAAACCAAGCCTGCTTCAAAGCGGCATAATAGTTTGTGATTTACTTACTTATTATTAAGTACTATGCGTGCCAAATAAGAATAGTATCGACAACTTCACATCACTGGTCAATTTTGTACTGCTAGCAAAAAATCCAATGATCGTTTGCCATGCTGATCGATGCCAGCAAGAATAAAAATCATATTTTTATCTATTTTGTTTCTTTTTATGCACATCCTGTACATTATGAAGTTATCAATTCTACCAAGCAGTAATCAAATTGTCCAGTGCCGTGAAGTTGTCGATACTATTCTTATTTGGCGCGCATAGTAATTAATGTGAAAATCATAATCAGGCAGTGTCATGGTAAGCAAATAACATCAAAGTAACATACATTTATAAGATATAAAAGGGCTTTAATCTTTCCTTGCTTTCCTTAATTTACTAGGCTGCCTTATTTCAGATGCTGGAGGGGTATCAGACATACCACCCAGCAATTCCCTCACAAATCGGAACTTTGAAAGGCAACACTTCCACACTATATACCAACCTAGAACAAAGAACAAAGGCAAGAATAGTTTGTGCACAAAACTCCATTCTATAAAATCCTATTCTCACAATCTCTCACACAATAATAAAATTACGATATTAACATAACAATTATCACATTAGATTTACTTACAAAACAAAACAAAAACAACAACTAAAAATATGCTGCACAATAGTGTTAAAATAGCTAAAATCAGTTCCTTCATAGTACCTCACCAAAACATAGGCTTACAATATAATCACATGAAAAGATACACTTTACTATATTTACTTTAATATCGATTAATATTTTTCTACTAAATTACAGTAAATAAATTGCTAGATAATCATGAGCGATGTAAGGTGTGGATGTATAAATATCACGCCATTTTGAACCCTAGATCCTATGATAAATAATTCGCATTTACTCACGACATACACAACAAAATGATCGATAATTATGTTTAATATTTGAGAATAATACCTTTTTGTCTCAGTGTTATCTAAAATTCACTTATTTTTCAGTATTGAAGAAAATTTGAAAAAAATCTTTGGTTTTATAACCTATACAAATGTGACATTTGTACTTTTATTATTTTTTAAACTGTCTGTCTTCTTCTTCTTCTTCTATTTTTATTTTGGCAATCTACTTTCCTCTTGGAAGTAATTTTTGCCAGTGTCAAGTGTTTAATAGTTCAGTAGTAGGACGTTTAAGTTTACATTTGAATTGAATGCAGGTGCATTGCATTCCAATGCTGCTGTGCTGCTTGGAGCATTTGGCAACAAGTATATCAAGACAGTTTACTCGATAAGTTCTGCCGAAGTAGCTACCACTACAATTAACGTCTCAGCTTCACACAACCAAGATCGCGCCTATTTCAATTATCCCACATATTGTTCAGTTGCGTAGACACTTCTACCACAAAACTGCACCAATTTTAAGACACAATAACCACTATGAATCAATTTTCAAATTATTAAAATAGACACCAAACCGTACTCGCATAGCCTTCTATATCTTCCAAGCCCTGAAGTTGAGCAGAACGGCAACATCGCATGTGGTCAAGCACATAGTATAACATTATTTTAAAAAATATTTATTATTTGTTTTTCCTATATTATCTATGTTTAAACTAGTTGTAAATTGTGATGTAAGGTTATTTCAATAAAGTTTTATATTTATTATTAATATTTATTTATTAGAACATAAGGTTTGAGTCAAATTATTTGAACTTTTCGGGGGTCCTTTAGTACGATGAGCATTTTGATCTAAGCCTCCTCTAGCAATAAATCTTACATCATTGGAAAGGTATTTAAATTTGAAACACTTTATTATATTACTATAAACGTCAACTATTAGTACTTTGAGAGTTATAACGCTCTAAACTTGACCAATTTTTTTAACATTAATGACCTGAAACTCCGAAAATACTAACAATTAATAGAAAGTATGTTTGCAGCAAATATTTGTCATACATAAACCTTTCTTATGATATATCATTTATTTCTATAGGTGTGGTAGATCAACTCCCATAGACAATAAACCACTTTTATACTTTAATAACCTTTAACTCCAAAAGTATTAACAATTGATTTAAAGTATATTAACAGCAAATATTTGTCTTTAAAAGACCTTTCTAATGATATATCACTTATTGCTAGAGGGCGTGTTAATCAACTCCCTGCTGAAGAAAATCAACAAAAAAGATGATATCTTTGACAGACATTTTTTCCTGGTTAACATTGATATTTTTCTTATTGTTTAATATACAAAGCATTTCAATAAAAGAACTAAATTATTTTCATATTTTAAACCTCACACGATTACTAGGAATAAAAATATCGACCTCTTAAAATTTAAATATTCCCATACATTTAGTATGGAGACTGGCCGACGACATGACCACGAACTGACAGTAACAGACGTTGCCAAACTTATGTTCACGGCTTGGAAATGAAGAAGGCTATGGTACTCGACAAAATGGCGCCAAAAACTCCTTTTATACTGTCAAAATTCTCCTATTCATTCAAAAGCAAAGGAATCTATATTCAGTCAGAATAACGAATAATTATTTCTTGCTTGGGCGCCGGTAGCGATCAATTTTATTATGCCTCATTTACATGCTGGGCCAGCCACGAGCCACGACCCCACCACCAACGCCGCATGTACTATCCGCGTCAATTGGTAGTGCGCCTGGCGGCCATGATTTTAACCTCAAAAACGAAAAACAATTTGTAATTTTCTCATATACCTAGACCCTTTCTTATTGAAAATAAGAATTCAATAATTAATATATTATATTACCTATTAGAATTTTACTGCTTTTTGTCATTTTTAGTTGCGGATGACGATGATGTGTATGTTAATTTGACAAGGTTCCAGCGCATTACCAATTGACGGGGATAGTAAAGGTGTTAGGCATGGCTGGCATGAGCTCGCGTGAGTTGGCCGCCGTGTAGCGTGCTGCCTGTCGCTCCTGAGCTCTTAGTTTTAAGCTAGTTTTAATTAAAGTTTCTTAGGGAATAAGTATTTTTGGCCATAACTTTCCAAATTCTTTGAAAATAAGCATTTGCTTGGCAGCAATTTATTCGTCTTTTTACGGCGATTCTCATTAGGTTTGTAGTTTCATCCTTTTTCATACAATTTTATTGAATTTCATACATAAATTTCATACTTAGTGAAAAAGTGAGGTTATAATTTTGTATTTATTTTGACAGCTGCTTGTTTACATGTGACAGCTACAGTTTATTTGCTTTTTTCAATTCTACTCACACTTCGCGTAGGTTGTCTATCAATTTATTGGCCATCCCGCTCTTTTGTATTGCTGCCGAGCGAATACACGAATTCCCATTTTGAAATGCTGTATTATTTTTCTTCTACATTTTTCTTTCGGTTTTCAAAATTTTCTGTGAGTATAAAAAGATTGTCAAACCTATTACGTGGCTCAGTCAGTCTTCGAGATCTACGGTGAAAACAAGTAGTGGCCGTTCCCGGGCCGTACAAGAAAGCCCGCGCCGCGAGTGACAACTAATAGTTCTACGGGTGCTGCGAGTCTCCAACTCCTGCTGGTCAGCACCAACTATCCTACTGCTGAAACGCTCCATCTGCGGCCAGCCTCCGTTCATCTGCGCTCCATCTCCGGCCTGTCTATGCTGCTCATCCACGGTACCACTACGTCCCTTCTGCGTCCCCTCTCCGCGTGCTCGTCGACGGTTTAACTACGCCCCTTTGCGCCTCCTCTCCGCGCGCTAGCTTACGTTCTCCTGTCCCTCTGCAAGCCTCTGAAGATTCGCCACTTCCCCTATCCTCCCTCGTAGCATTTAAGTTCCTTAGCTTCTTGTCTGTTAGGTTTAGTGTAAATAAATGTTAATTGTACTATATTTCCATCTTTCTACTTTGCTCCTTAACTAGCTAGATACAATCCTTCTACTCTTGGTAGGCTTTCTTTCTTCCTCTTTCTTTGTAACGTTACAGTTTTGGCGCCCAACGTTGGGCGAACCCCACTCTCTAAATTCTAAAACACCCTTCCACAAGGTAGTTAACTTTAGGCAACTTTAGACAAAACTTGCACTTATCATCCTTCACTCACAGCACTCGGCCGAGGCAACTCCTCGGTAGTGCGCTTCATCCTGTAGTTGGTAGCATCTAAACACACTATACCCTACTATACAGGACACTAACTCAAATCGATACACACAAAAACAGACAGTTAATCACGCTGTCTCGGCAGTAGCACGTATACTTAGGTTCACGAGTTTAAACTATACAATTATTTTAAGTAATTGTATAGTTATTCTTGGACCTGAGCATACATACAACTTGACTTCCAGGAGAGTATCCTGGAAAGTCAAACAAGCGCTTAAGGTACCTCGTAGGATTTCGAGTCCGACTAAGAGGTACCGAACCACTACACTCACTACAACTACCACTCATTCATCTATCTCATCTCATCTATCTCATCTCATCTCTCCATGTTAATTGGGCGACCTTAAATTTAACTTTATTTTCAAAATTTATTTCCATTAAATTTATCTCTAAATTCTATATCACTTTACTCTAAATTCAACTTTTGCTCTAATTATTTTGCATAGAAACCTACTTTGATAAAGGAGGATTTTATCGCTCAGTAAGGAGTTTTTATCTTTTGCCGCTTGCCTCTTTAGGTAGGTACGTATAGTCACATAGTCACGTAGGAATTATTTGCTCTGAGGATATTTATTTCTCTGTGTAAAATGGCTCGCTTTATAAATGTAGTTTACCTTAATAAGGCGGAGTTGGTGTATGAAGTCGAAGTTAGGGGTGGAGTACCACTAGATACCATTATTAAGCTGCGTACTCAAGTTTCCAAATTATTAGAGACTCTTCCATCTGAGGAAGTAGTAGACTCCATTTTGTCACCCGACACCGATCTTCAGCAATTATCGGTTACTTTAAATTATATCGACGCTAAGATTGACCAAATCGAAGGCGGTAAACGAAATTTAATTAGAAAAATCGAAACCTTTCTGAACCATTCCTATTTTCGTTTGGATAGGATCGATATTCTCCTTTGCCCCGAAAATAGCGAACTTTACTCTAGTATTAAACAGAAATTTGACTTCTTAGAAAAAAGATTCGAACCCTTGACGTTTGAAGCTGCTGAACCAGTCCGAAAATTTGTAAGTGACCAACGTTCCACTTCTCCTCCCAATCCAACTTTATACCCTGCCCCTTCAAACCTTCACCTTGACAGGCCACAGTCAAATCAGGCAAGTGCTCCCCATCCAGTTTCAATCAAAGAATTGAAATCCTTTTCGTTTAATGGCAAGTCATGTCCTCGTACTTTTCTCCAAAAAATTCAGGAATTTTCTATTTCCCGCAATATCGATAAAACGCCTCCGTAGCAAGTGGACAGATTCGCAACTGGACAGATTCTTAACTAGACAGATTCTCAGGTGGACGGATTAGCAACTGGACAGGACATGTACAGTCCATAACACACGACTGCTTTGTCACGCATTCGAAATATTTACGGAAGATGCCTTACACTGGTTCCGGTTCCAATTATTTCGGAATCCGGATATTTCTTGGGACCAATTAACGGAATCCCTGATAAAAGATTTTGGTGCTCACGATTATGATTATAAGTTAATGGAAGCTATTCGTAATCGTACACAGGGCTTAGGGGAATCCATTATAGTCTATGTTTCTGTTATGTTTGGAATGTTTTCCAGGCTTTCTAGAAAATTATCTGAGCAGGAACAGCTTGATATTTTACTTCATAACATTCGTCCTTGTTATTCTACATTTGTTGCTCTTAATAATATTTTCTCGATAGACTCGCTTATAACTACTTGTTAATCTTATGATCATATAAATAAATAAATAAATAAATATTTGACAACATCACATACATTGCTCTAATCCCAAAGTAAGTAGCTATAGCACTTGTGTTATGGAAATTAGAAACAACGGTGGTATGACAAACACCCAGACCTGAGACAATATTGAAAAGTTAATTTTCTACATTGACCCAGCCGGGGATCGAACCCGGGACCTCAAGAGATGGTGACGCCTTGAAAACCGGCGTGCGAACCACTCGACCACGGAGGTCGTCAATGATGATCGATAGAGACAGAAATTTTCACAAACCGAAGCCACTAAACAATTGTGCTTCGGAATTTAATTACGTTGCAAGACCCTCTGCTCGGACTGTACATTTTTCCCAGGACGTTTCTATCACACCTCCAGGTTCCAATTTCCAATATTCCCATCACGATAATATCGCTCCTTCAAGTAATTCCCAGTATTCCCATCGGGTTAATATTGCACCCCCAGGTAATTCCCAGTATTCCCAGCGTAGCTCTATTGCGACTACAGGTAATTCCCAATATTCCCCTAGTAGTTCCACTCCACAACCAGGTTATAGGACTCCTGCTCCTGCTAGAATTCATTCACCTGTCAGACATACTTCCCAGTCTTCACCTCCTGTTGACAGTGGACTTCGTTCTGTCCCAGGTCCTTCTACAAACCGCTTTTCCGGTCAGCCTTCCGGCCCGGGTAATCATTTCAATCGTGTCGATAATGCGCCTTCCTTTCAGTGCTTTCAGTCCCATCTATTCTGTGTATGTTGTAGGACTAATGGGCACTCAATTAATAACTGTGACAAACCCCGGGATCCCGTTTGTTTTAAATGTGGCTTTAAAGGTACTAAGGCTACTGATTGTCCTAAATGCAATAGGCCTTCGTCTCCAAAAAACTAGATAGCGACTTGAATAGTAGTTCTTCCCTAAATTCTAAAGATAATCAAGATTTATTAAATTATTTTAGCACTTCCATTTTTATCGAGGAAATTGATAACCAGCGTCCTTTTACCAATGTTTCCATAGCCGGTAAATCATTTTACGGATTATTAGATAGCGGAAGTTGTGTTACTGTATTAGGTAATGATTCTCATAAACAATTTGAAAACCTTGGGTTTACTCTATTCAAGTCGTCTGCGAAAGTAATGGTTGCAAATAAAAATACTGTGAAATCTTCTGGGTATATGCTTTTGCCCATGACCTTTAACGGTTCTACTCACTTAATTAAAGCTTTGGTCTTTTCCGATATACATATATCCTTCCCTTATTCTTGGTATTGACTTTTGGAAGAAGTTTGACTTATTTCCCAAGATACCCTTACAAAATATTTCTTCCCAAATTAATACTATAAATGCTGCAGAGTAGCTAAGCTCTGCAGGACAATGCCCTTTTGTGTAACTATAGCACATTGGTGTGAATTTGTAAATTACTGTACATATTTTATTAGCTTTATTTTACTCTTGTAAAATTTTCCTAAGGGAAAATTTTCTCTTTGGGGGGGGGGGGGAATAATGTAGCGTGCTGCCTGTCGCTCCTGAGCTCTTAGTTTTAAGCTAGTTCTAATTAGTTTAAGTTTCTTAGGGAATAAGTATTTTTGGCCATACCGTCATATCCTCCATCTTTGCCCTTTTGTCCTATTTTTGCCCAACGACAAAATTTTACTTTAAATTGAAATTGCCAGAAAAATATTCCATTTATGGTGATTTTTAACTGTTTAGTATATTTTTGAAGTATTACATGGCAACACTGAATGCATGTGACGTTCATAACCTCAATTAGTGACTCACCATAAGGTGTCAAAGTTAGACGTGTAGAAGTTGTGCAAAATTTCTTGCCGGAAACTTTTTAGGGAAGTGGTAGAAGGAGTGGAAATACGTAGTAATGCTTGTTGTGTCTAAAAATAGGTTATAAATGAGGATCAGTTGCTTGATTACACACATATAGGACGCTTATTTCGCAAGTTATGACGCTGGGTAATGTTAGGTAGTAAAAGTCCGTTCAAGCCGGCCCAATATTGCCCACAGGTTGAAAAACACTAGGGCTGACACTTTTTATTAACCGACTCCAAAAAAGGAGGTTCTCAATTAGTTGTTAAGATTATTATAGGTAGGTAACTTACCTAGGTGATTTTTTTTATTTGTACCTAACTAAACTATGTTTGTACTTTAGTTTTATGATTGATTAGTTCCCGAGGTTTCATATTAAAAGTTTATAAAATGTTCATACTTATTGTTTTTTATTTAACATTTTGACACCCCTAGCCACAATTAATTTTTGTATGAATATTTCAGAAATTGTGTACACAAAATTGCCCACCTATTTTTTTCTTAATGTAAAGGTTTTTTTTAAGTATTTAAAACGTAGATCGCATCTTTGTCTCATGGGGCACCTTGGGTCTTAATATCAGAATTCGCGGTGGGCTAAGATGGGCACATTGCCGCATAACTTAGCCCACCTCTTTAACTTTATTTTTTAAAGAAACTGCTTAGAAATACTTGTTTGGAACCATTCTATTCTATTCTACTTTATCTCTGAAAACGAAATATGTGACTCAGGTATCTCTACGGTACTTTTTTCACAATCTTCAAAAATGTAAAAAAAGCGGGCAAATATGGAGGGTATGACGGTAACTTTCCAAATTCTTTGAAAATAAGCATTTGCTTGGCAGCAATTTATTCGTCTTTTTACGGCGATTCTTATTAGGTTTGTAGTTTCATCCTTTTTCATACAATTTTATTGAATTTCATACATAAATTTCATACTTAGTGAAAAAGTGAGGTTATAATTTTGTATTTATTTTGACAGCTGCTTGTTTACATGTGACAGCTACAGTTTATTTGCTTTTTTCAATTCTACTCACACTTCGCGTAGGTTGTCTATCAATTTATTGGCCATCCCGCTCTTTTGTATTGCTGCCGAGCGAATACACGAATTCCCATTTTGAAATGCTGTATTATTTTTCTTCTACATTTTTCTTTCGGTTTTCAAAATTTTCTGTGAGTATAAAAAGATTGTCAAACCTATTACGTGGCTCAGTCAGTCTTCGAGATCTACGGTGAAAACAAGTAGTGGCCGGTCCCGGGCCGTACAAGAAAGCCCGCGCCGCGAGTGACAACTAATAGTTCTACGGGTGCTGCGAGTCTCCAACTCCTGCTGGTCAGCACCAACTATCCTACTGCTGAAATGCTCCATCTGCGGCCAGCCTCCGTTCATCTGCGCTCCATCTCCGGCCTGTCTACGCTGCTCATCCACGGTACCACTACGTCCCTTCTGCGTCCCCTCTCCGCGTGCTCGTCGACGGTTTAACTACGCCCCTTTGCGCCTCCTCTCCGCGCGCTAGCTTACGTTCTCCTGTCCCTCTGCAAGCCTCTGAAGATTCGCCACTTCCCCTATCCTCCCTCGTAGCATTTAAGTTCCTTAGCTTCTTGTCTGTTAGGTTTAGAGTAAATAAATGTTAATTGTACTATATTTCCATCTTTCTACTTTGCTCCTTAACTAGCTAGATACAATCCTTCTACTCTAGGTAGGCTCTCTTTCTTCCTCTTTCTTTGTAACGTTACAGCCGATCCGCGTTCGTGTCGGTTTTTGAACAATCAAAGGAGCGCAGCAAGCGCTTGCGACGTATTTACAATATGTTGGCCTGTATTCAGTGTCGCTCAAGAGCTCGCGCCGTACGAGTGTATTTATTTATGCTGGGGCCCTATTTTTGAATCGCTCGACGTGGCGTCGAGCGCTCGTTTCTACTGATTTTTGTTCGACATTTGACTTTCCATATTTTTGAATCGCTCGACCGCAACGAGTGCCCCTACCCACTCGTTTACAGTCGAGACGGCACGGCGAGCGATATTCTTTTCTACTTAAAAGCAAAGATTTTTGTTTAACAGCCAATAGAAACATGGATATTACGTTCCTTTTTCGTTGTGGTAGTTACCAGTTTTCTCTAAATTCTGTATGGAACGGATAAAATCCAACATTTCGTATTATGTTGGCAGCACGGAAACAAACGATTCAAAAATACGGAAAATCGGCGTCATGCGACTTGGAAGACAAGTGTGACTTAAGTCGCATGCGACAACACAATGTCATACTAGCGATTCAAAAATAGAGCCCGCGCTGTGTATGACCGCGTATACAATACGAAATAATAATTCGTACCTACATAATCTATTCATTATGAAAACATATTTTGAATGGCAGCTATGTCCGCCTTTTCTCCCGATAGGGTCGCTAGTGTAGTTGGGGTCATCTCATTTTGACAGCTCCATAGAGTGTGTATGGGGTTTTTAGTTTTGTTATTTTATTTTGTGAAAAATAGCAGAAAAATACGGATCTTGGACTGTTTATAAATTTAAAAAAATAATTAGCGAGAAGAAATGCAAGAATAGCTGGCAAAAAGAAAAGCCTCATTAAAAGGCAAACGTGAATAATCATCCCTGAATGTTAGTTTGTTTCCTTGAAGCAAAACTACTCACACTATCATATTATTTTTTGGGATATTTTTAATTGGGTGACTGGAAATAATGAAGGCGACTGTTAATGGGATACTTAAATACTAAACCTGGCAGCGGTTTATATGGTTGGCGACAAAATAACTAAACGGGCGACTAACTGTGGATTACAAAAAATACGTAAAAGGCGCAACTACATGTGTGAGATAAATAATAGACAATTTGACAACATTGAAAATATTCTATAAATTGTGGTCATCCTAACAGATCATGGTGTAAAAAAACGACAACTATTATAAGGACTAAATTAAGTCAATTAATTGATTAATTTCACCTAGAAAAAAGCAATGATTTTTGATTTTTTTCCTGTGGCGAAAAATTAGCGTATAGTTGGCACACTCACCATGGAATTAGAAGGTTTTGACTAGGTCAAAAAATTGTTAATAAATAGTGATAAATAGTGAACTATAACATATAAATAGTGATACTATGATTCAAAAGATATTTGAGTATCTTGGTGAGGCTGCAAACTTGACGTCAAGTTGGCAGACACCTTAAGAAATACAGTTCGTATCAATATGATTTATATGCCAAAAAATTGTTAGAAAATAGTGAATCGTATACGCAAAATTTCAATAACATTGCTTCAATACAAGCCGAGATATTACGGTCTCTAAGTGGGCTGCTAACTTGACGTTTCAGGCGATAGCGATTCCAGAGAAACGGGTACAAGTTTTAAACAAATAAATATATCAAAAAATTGTTAGTGAAATTGTGATTCCTACGATATAAATAAAACAAGAATTCATCATTGCTATTTTCTAAAAATCGAATGTTAACTTTTACGTAATACTCTGAATAGACTGTCGATCAATATTGAACTTTGCTCCACAGTAATAAGGTTCAAACTTTATTGCAATCGTGAGGTGAGTACTATCAAGCAAAAAAGTGAGATTTATATTTTTAGCCATGTCCTCCAATTATTATTACACTTGTTTTATCAATTAAGTGTTGGTATCAAACAATAACGATATTTATTAATAACAATCATAGCAATAGCGCCATCTCTCGGAAAAGATTGTCAATTTCTGAGTTATAATTTAACGTTAGGTACCTATTTATCTATTAGGTAGAATAAAGATATTATTATTATTTGGTGAGATTTATAGTAAAATGACTATCAGTTGGTATGTGAGTAGGTAGGAAGTAATATAAGTAGAAAATATTAATAGTTTCTCCTGAATTAATAATATTGAATTAAGAGTAAGGTATTGACCACAGCACAGCCTACTAGCCTTTATACAGTCGATCATCGCCTTTATTGTTGGCGCAAAAGCCACCGTTCGTAAAAATAGACAGTTGACGCAACGACTAAAAGTGTAAGGGTTGGCACGCTATGATTTGCCTTTTTGAATTTCAAAAATAATTAAGTAAAAATTATTTTACCTTTTTAATCATAGTAGGTATTAACCTAATACATAAATAGGCACCTAACGTTAAATTATAACTGAGAAATTGACAATCTTTTCCGAGAGATAACAATAGCTGTTATGAATATTATTGTTATTAATGAATATCGTTATTGTTTGATACCAACATTTAATTAATAAAACAAGTGTAATAATAATTCGAGGATATGGCTAAAAATATAAATCTCACTTTTTTGCTTGATAGTACTCACCTCATGATTGCAATGAAGTTTGAACCTTATTACTGTGGAGCAAAGTTCAATATTGATCGACAGCCTATTCAGAGTATTATATGTAAAAGTTAACATTCGATTTTTAGAAAACAGCAATGAAGAATTCTTGTTTTATTTATATCGTAGGAATCACAATTTCACTAACAATTTTTTGATATATTTATTTGTTTAAAACTTGTACCCGTTTCTCTGGAATCGCTATTGCCTGAAACGTCAAGTTAGCAGCCCACTTAGAGACCGTAATATCTCGGCTTGTATTGAAGCAATGTAATTGAAATTTTGCGTATACGATTCACTATTTTCTAACAATTTTTTGGCATATAAATCATAATGATACGAACTGTATTTCTTAAGGTGTCTGCCAACTTGACGTCAAGTTTGCAGCCTCACCAAGATACTCAAATATCTTTTGAATCACAGTATCACTATTTATATGCTATAGTTCACTATTTATCACTATTTATTAACAATTTTTTGACCTAGTCAAAACCTTCTAATTCCATGGTGAGTCTGCCAACTATACGCTAATGGCGAAAACACTCTAAGCTGACTGATGACGTCACATGCATGTAAATAAATATGGCTTCAGGCGTTTGACACGACCATAGACTTAGGATCCGCGATTGATAACTGTCAAATTGCTAAGGACATTACAATGTTTACAGGCTTGTGACGTCAACAAGTCTCGTGTCCAGCGCCATAGCGTTTTTGGCGCGGTTTTAAAATTTTAAACTTTAACATTGATTTTTTAATGAAATACATGGATTTTTCCTGAAATATCAATGTAGTGCGCCTATTACGCAATAAGGAATAATTAAAAATTGTTTTCCAAAATTAGTCTTAGGTTAATAGTCGCCTTTTTTAAATAAAATATACCTATGCCAAATTTTTAATGTTTTGTGTTCCCTAAAGGTTGTCGCCCAAATAGAAATTTGGTCAGCCGTTCTGAATTACTTGTAGTTACTCAATTTGTATTTTTAAGTCACCCATTTTCAAAATTTTTAGCCGCCCTCAGTCCGTCGCCCACTTAGTATTTCAGTACGTTATATTCAGTATTTTTGAGACCCAAAATGGGAATTTATTGTTACTCGATTTAATACTACCCTTTATGTAACAAGAATCTAGTGACATTGTGTAATTTGTTTGAACAAAATGTTTATTACAAATTCGTCCATTTATTATTGGCTCAAATTTTGGTCTTCTTATAGCTACAATCTACTTTTTTCTCAACTGTTTATTTTTGGGAAACCTGTTTCCCGCGGGCTGACTATCTAATTAAAAACCACCTAGCGACTGGTTGCAGTTCACAGATGATCGTGATCCATTGCTACTTCTTTTTGGGTTAAAAAAAAACATACCAAAGAAAAGTGGCAATGTATGTCAAATGCAACCGGTCGCTAAATAGTTTCTTTTTAGATAATCAGGGTGCCGATGTTCTCGATGAGCACAAGGGCACAACACAACATTAAGACAGATTAATTTCACAATTAAAAGTACTACACGCAAAATGACCCAATATTTACATAGTAATTTTTAAAGCTTTCGAGATTAGCTGCCATTTGATACCTAGTTACCTGTTGCGGTTCATATGGATTTTATCATCCACCATCTTCTACGACGAACTTTTCGCTTTATTTTTTTTTTTGTTTATTTATAGTTAAAATAAAAATAGGTTAATCCATAAGCAATAGCCGACGTAACTTTGTCCACGTCTACCATATTTGTAATACAACCTAGCAAATGAGCAATCACAGTTTGTTTAAAATATTTGTTAATCTTAATTAGAATTTAAAATAAAGGTATCGTGGAGCCATGGTGTCTTGTGCTCTAAGTAATTGTGATGTGACAAAAAGAAACAATCCAAGTAATCACACTTTTCACAAGTAAATGAGATATTGCCACACATTTCTCTAAAACCAAATTTCGCTACATTTATTCGTTTATCGACGAAGAAAACAGTATGGAACATAATTAATTAATTTCGTTTGCCCTAAATAGTCATATTTTATGTATCCCATATAAAATGTATGTATTAGTTTTTTGGATCACCTGTTTATTGACATTGTTGTTCTTTGACATTCTACTTCTATGGGCTGGCCGAAGGGAGCTGGCGGTCGCTTGCCAAGCCATAGCCAGCGTGTAAATGAAGCATTACGATAGGCAGTAGGTAGTAAGTTCCTCTGCCTCTGAAATGCATTAACAAAAAACAAAATGTCAATTATCAATGTAATCAATGTCAGATTGTCAGCAAATGCAAAAATGTTGATTCGTTTGTTTTGTTTGATAAGATTTTCACGATTTTTCATTTTTATCGTTCCAATATTCAGTAATATTCACTACATAAATATTTCTACATTGTAAATACCACAGATTTAATCTTTGGTTTATCATCAATCGCAATGGACGACGATAGCCAAGATGCAAAACTGTTAGGTTCTCTATTGTAAGTACAAACTCTTCGTGCAAACTTCATTTACATTATTGTTCTAATTTTTTATAGAATTAAAATTGTAGAAATAAATTTATCCTACAATTTTACTTAACATAACTGGTGTTAGTGACGCATATGACTGTTATTTACTTACTTAAAATCTTAATAGGTTAGAAGGGTAACCAATTGTGTAAATGAACAGCATTTATAAAGTTTTTTCTGTTTCATTTATAACAGGAGATATAGAAGTCCCACTTTCTCTAAAGAAGAAGTAAAATGTCTTATTAATTTAGTAGAAAAATATAAAAGCATTATACTCAGTAAGTCGATCAACAATGCAGCATGTCAAGCAAAGGAAATGGCTTGGACTAAGTTAACTGAAGTATTTAACTCGCAAGGCTTCAAACATAATAGGAGCACTGAAAATCTCAAAGGTAAATGGGACAACTTGAAAAAGGAAGCTCGAAAAGTGACTAAGAATCTTATAGACGTGGACTATGGAGATTTTGACGAGATCATGAGCCAGACAGTTAATTTACTTGTTGAAGCTGAGAATACATGTGAAACCAAAGATTTCTCAGATGAACTAAAAGGTGAGTTCTTAATACAATCAATGTACCTACTTTATCCATTTTCTTTTTAACTTATTGTGATTTTATTACTTTTATCAAGTGCCAATAAAAAAAATAGCTTAGATATGCTAGTAATCTGGGGCTCTATTTTTGAATCGCTCGGCTGGCGTCAAGCACTCGTTTCTACTGATTTTCGTTCGACAAATCAAATCAAATGTATGAGCTGTTGAACGAAAATCAGTAGAAACGAGCGCTCGATGCCAGCCGAGCAGTTCAAAAATAGGGTCCCTGAACAATTTCTTATCAAAACCTTAGTGAATGAAATAATAGGTACAATTCCATAAAACCCTGGCAACTTGAATTAATCCAAGTCCAATTAATTTGGTACCTTACTTATTGTTTTATAGTACCTAACTACTAAGCTATTGCTTAAAAACAGTCTTTTTACTATCTTTTTTATATCAAACAATTATGTAGGTAGTTTGAGAAAGTCATTTACCAATGCCTTAAGGCCCCCGTAAACGTTCAAACGTGTTTGTCAAACACATAATTGTTTGTCAAGCAGTTTGATCGTCTGCGAGCAAAAACTACGTGTTTGACAAACAAACCATAAACATAACTACGTTTTTTTGTCTATGCTTTGTTTGTCAAACGCGTTTGCCAAACAACGTTTGAATGTGTGCACTGAGAAAACGTACAAACAAAACCATAGAGAACGTAATCACTCCTGTCAAAAACGTAAAATTTGACAAACGTGTTTGAACGTTTACGGGGGCCTTTACTCTTATTAATAAGGGTAGTAGTATTTATGCTTATAAAATTATTATTTTTTAGTTCTAGAAGAGGAAGAACCAAAACTACAAAAAATAAATTCAGAAAAATATTGGAATGAAACTACTGAACAAGACTTAAACACATCATCAGGTATGATATTTTTTATATTAACATCTCTTGGTTAACCCATCTGCGCCGGCTAAAAATAATTAGCACCAGAGAAGATAAGAGAACAAAAGAAGAAAACTTGAACAAATTGCCGGTCTCATGCGGCCGGCTCGGTGTTGGCGGATCAAATTAAAAAACGTGTTATATTATGGATTCTAAAACTATGTTTTCATATTATTAGTTTATATATCATATTATTATTAGTTATTTAGTAATTATAGGTACTATTTTCTAGTATTAATATAGTACTAGACTAGTAAAAAGATAACAAAATGGTTTTAATTAACTTTAAAACCATTTAGTTATCGTAAATCTCAAATGTTCATAAACTTGATAATATCTTAATAACATTCTTATGCTCAGCTAATTTTTTTGTAAAATGAATATACAGTAAACGCCTTGAGTATTTTTAAACAAGTTTTGTTTTTTGTTTCCAGAAGATGCCCATATCCAAAGAAGGTACTTAACTTAAGATTTAAATCACAAAGGGCAGATTTTTCAATCCTCATTTAACAGATATCAGTCAGCTAATATTAACCACAGTCAAATAAATGAAAAAACATTTTCAATTTGGCGGCATTAAAAAATCAGCCCTATATGGAGGTATTCAGTTATATAAAAGCAGGTATTGACTTACATTAAGCTGTTATTTTCTAGGTTTGGCATTAAAAGGTCGATGAACTTCACACCACAAGAGTGTAGTATTTTACTGAATTGTGTAAAACCTGAGAAGAAATATGTGTTTTGCAAACTCACAACCAGCAAAGCAAACAGACTGAAAAATCAGGCTTGGTTAAGGGTAAGTTAAATTTAAAAAAAAAAAAAATTATAATAGAAAACGCTTGGATTTACTATGACCAAGTGTAAGAAAGATCTCAGAATGCTATCCATATTTTATATTGGTATACTCTATTGCAAAGGTGCCCAAACGGAGAGGTTTTGAGGTTGATCGCCAAGGATAATAGATTTGACATTTTGCACTCAATTAAGTTTTGTAATGCAATTTTTTTTCTTGTTAAATATTTGGTAGGTTAAATGGTCAAAATGTCGATCTCTTAGTCATACATTTTTGTCAAATCGATCTCCTTAATAAAAAGTATGGGCACCCCTGCTCTATTGACTGTAATCCACGATTATGATTTCTTGTAACTTTGCAGATAACTCGTAGTTTTAATAAAATAAGTCTTCAGAAAAGGACAGTTAAGATTTTACAAACAAAGTTCACGAACATGAAGAAGTTGGTAAAGAAGGAGACCAGTTCCTTCTTCAGCAATGAGAAGAAGTATATGAAGTTAGACGATAATAGCAATGATAAGGTAAGTATTTTCTATTCATGCCAAAGTAGGTACTTATCAAAAGGTTTCAAAATGACTTTGGGTACCTTAAAATGAATCAGATTACTCTAACTCTGCAGTTCAAAGAATCTGAATTATTTTAAAGCACTTTTTTACTTTAACAAAATATAGATCTGTTTATTATATGTTGACAAGTGGAAACCACTTTTTCATGATTGCCAGCTTACTTTGATGGGTCAGCGACCCAAAGTATGTCTTGGCCTCAGATACTAGACCCCGCCATCTATCGGTATTTGGCTAAGGGCGCACCGAGCCTGTACTAGCGCCGCCAGTCAAGAAAAAATTATCATTACAACGAAATAACTATGTTTTATAAAAATATAAAAACTAATACTTATTTGTTAAGAACGATTTTTGTTTGTGTTAATTCCTAGTTTAAATGTGTTCGTGTAGTTACAATCCGCAGGCTGATTATCTAAAATGAGCGACCGATCTCGATTCCTGAATTATTTCGAAATCGTCGCGCGACCGAGTCACTGATTTGGTATTATGTATGCGAGCGCTGATTAGTTTATGCTCGGTTTATGCTCGTGAAGATCTCCATAGAAACTAGCGCCACTGGCAACCGGTGGGAGCGACTGAAAAGTCTTTTTACCGAAAGTAGTCTGTGACTGTGTATGTGTCTGACCAAATGTGCTCTGTGAACATAACCTTTTTGTTTTCGCCATAGTGATTATATTCTCTTTGGTTTTCGCTTCGAATTTTGTTAACATTTTTTCGTCTTCAAAATTGCAAATTCCGTGTAGGTAAATCATAATATTAAATCATAATGTTAACATTTTATTATAAATTAGCAGAAGATTAGTGCGCACTTATTATTTTTTTTTTGTGTAGGTAGCTTCATATCACAACTTGTACCCAATATTTGCATGCCTTTGTTATGGGTCAAATATGAGAAACTTAATTACTGTTCGAACATCAAATGTATACCATGTATGTGGCAAATAAATATTTTCTATTTCTATTTCTAAAGGACAGGCCTTTTCTTTTACATTATAGCAATTTTATTTAATTTTGGTTAAAGGTAAGGCTAAGAATTTAACGAAAACCAATCAGAAATTACGTTTTGTCTGCTTTCTGTTTGACACAAGAAATCGCGAAATCGTCGCGGTCGCGTCGCGGTTTCTGAGTTAGATAATACGAATTTCATTTCCTTGCAAGTGCTCGTATATTTTAGTTCTTTAGTTGTCCGTTGGAGGCAGCACTCGTAGAAACTCGATCGGTGGTACGAAATCGAGTTTGACAGCGACGATTCCGTAATTATGACCGGTCGCTAGGTGGTTTCTAATAAGATAATCAGCCTGCCGGATTAATGCCTAAAGTTTAGGCGTTACGGCCCGGCCACAGCCAGCCGCGGCGGGCGGCACGGCAAGCGAATTCGGTAATCACTGCGCGGTCGTGACGACGAGCTGTGAGGCCGCCATCGAGAAAGCACGCAGTGATTATTGAATTCGCTTGCCGGCCGGGGCGCTAATCCAGATTGTAACAAAACAAACACATTTAAACTAGGAAAAAAACGCATCCAAAATAAGTTTAAACTAATATTACCTAGTTAGTATATTTTTCAGAAATTTACTAAACATGGTTAAGTTCGTTGTCAGTGATTTTTAGGGTTCCGTACCCAAAGGGTAAAAACGGGACCGTATTACTAAGACTCCGCTGCCCGTCTGTCTGTCTGTCTGTCTGTCACCAGGCTGTATCTCATGAACCATGATAGCTAGACAGTTGAAATTTTCACAGATGATGTATTTCTGTTGCCTCTATAACAACAAGTTCTCTAAAAACAGAACAAAGTTCATATTTAAGGGGGGCTCCCATACAACAAACAGTTTTTTTGCCGTTTTGGTACGGAACCCTTCGTGCGCGAGTCCGACTCGCACTTGGCCGGTTTTTCTTGATTGGAGGCGTAAGTGGACGCAAGATGCACCCTTAATATTAATTTTGTATGCAACTAGCTTCTGCCCGCGACTTCGTCCGCGTGGATATTAGAGAAAATCCTCAGGGAACCTGAACCAACCAGGATCCGTCCAGCCATTTTTACGCGATTGAGTGGGTCCCTATCAAGCGCGCTGCGTCGCGAGGCAAGACCTTTGCCGCGTGTGGCGGGCCTTGTATGAGCCTTCCCGTTCCGTTCCCGTTCCGTTAACGTTCCCGTCCCGTTCCCGTTCCGTTCCCTTTCCATTTTCGTACCATTTACGTTCCGTTCCCGTCTAGTTCCCGTCCCTTTCTCGTCCCGTTCCCATTCCGTTCCCTTTCGGTTCCCGTTCCATTCCCTTTCCGTTCCCGTATAGTTCCCGTCCCATTCCCGTTCCGTTCCCGTTCCCGTCCCCGTGCCCGTGCCCTTTCCCGTTCCCATTCCGTTCCCGTTCCCGTTCCGATCCCGTTCCGTTCCCTTTCCGTTCCCGTCCCGTTCCCGTCTATTTCCCGTCCCTTTCCCGTCGCGATCGCGTTCCGTTCCCATTCCGTTCCCGTTCCCATTCCCGTTCCCGTCCCCGTCCTTGTTCCCGTTCCCGTCCCCTGGATGTGCATGTCCAGGTCCAGGTTCATGATGTTTCATGTCCACCGCGTTAGACTTCAAAATAAATCTCATTTTCGCAATCACCATCGCATAAAACCTCAAGAACGACATCCATATCGATTTTTATGTTTACTTACCCCATTTACCCCCTTAGGGGTTGATTTTCAAAATAACAAAATATATATTTGCCTATTTATTTTTAGACGTGCTCCTACGAAGTTTAAAGTTGTAATGTCTATTTTATATTATTTTTCCATACAAAATTTTAACCCCATTTTCACCCCTTTAGGGGTTAAATCATGTCCACCGTGTTGGACTTCAAAATAAATGTCATTTTTGCAATCTTCATCCCACAAAACCTCGATAACGACATCCATATCTATTTTTAGGTTTTTTACCCCTTTTCACCCCCATTTCATCCCCATAGGGGTTAAAATACTAACAAAAACAATATACGTTGCATTAGATTTCCATCCATAATCCTAAATTATAAATTTAGTGATTTTTACTTCGAAAATGAAGAATTTTCTTCTATACACAACTTCATCCTCCTTTTCACCCCTTCGGGGGTAGAATTTCGAAAAACGCTGAGACACGTATTTATTAATTTTCAATCGTCAGCCTAAATACAAAATTTTGAGATCCTAGCTTCAAAACTGAGGGACTTTCATACAAACTTTCATCCCTTTTTCATCCCCTAGGGATGGAATTTTCAAAAATCCGTAATTAGTGGATACCTACACTGTATAAGTATCTGTGTGCAAAATTTCAAGTCTCTAGGTCCAGTGGTTTGGGCTGTGCGTTGATTTGTCAGTCATTTTAGGCTTTTTTTGCCCCATTTACTACCTAAAGGGTTGATTTTCGGAAAACCACGAAACACGTGTTTACTTATTTGTCTTAAGAAGTACTCTTACGAAGTTTCAAGTCGAAATGTCTATTTAATATTTTTTTTCCATACAAACTTTGAACCCCCATTTCACACCTTTAGGGGTGGAATTTCCAAAAATCCTTCCTTAGTGGATGCCTACACTGTATAAAGTATCTGTGTGCAAAATTTCAAGTCTCTAGGTCCAGCGGTTTGGGCTGTGCGTTGATAGATCAGTCATTCAGTTTACGATTTTATATATTAAGATTAACAACATTTATATTTATAGTTAATAAAATCGGAGCCAATATTTGACTTGGAGGATGAATCTGAACAAGATATTGATAATGATGAAGACCACAATGACCCGATGGAGAGTTTTAATGGACTTCACAGTAACAACAACAGTCACCAGGAGGCCCCAGACCCACTATCTACTGTCCTTAGCAGTGATTCAGGATTTGGTAAGTAATGGTTAACATCAAACATTAGTTTTGTAACAGACCACAAGTGGGTGTGGGCGTGTATGTTTATTCATGTCCATTTTTTCAGCATTTTTAGGGTTCCGTACCCAAAGGGTAAAAACGGGACCCTATTACTAAGACTCCGCTGTCCGTCTGTCTGTCTGTCTGCCTGTCTGTCTGTCACCAGGCTGTATCTCATGAACCGTGATAGCTAGATAATCGAAAATTTTCACAGATGTATTTCTGTAGCCGCTATAACAACAAATACTAAAAACATAATAAAATAAATATTTAAAGGGGGCTCCCATACAACAAACGTGATTTTTTTGCCGTTTTTTGCTCGATATTAATAACGACTGCAGGTAGACAGTTCAAATTTTCACAGATGATGTATTTCTATTGCTGCTATAATAACAAATACTAAAAGCAGAATAAAATAAATATTTAGGGGGGCTCCCATACAACAAACGTGATTTTTTGCCGTTTTTTGGTACGGCACCCTTCGTGCGCGAGTCCGACTCGCACTTGGCCGGTTTTTATAATTTCTATAACCGCCTAATCAGTAATAGACCACAGGGGGTGACCCGGGTTCGATTCCCAGGGGGGGTACATTTTTTGGTGGTAGGGTTTATTTCAAGTCCGCCTGGCTAGCTACCACCATCTTACTGGCGCCATAACAACAACATTTTTTTTTATCTACCAGCAGTTAGAGTTAAGATAGCCTGTTCCTTAATAATGAGGATTCCGGGTGTAGTGCGCTTCCACCTTCGGTCTTATCGTCACTTAACATCAGGTGTGGTGAAGACCAAGAACTATCCCATGGTGCATTAAAAAAATATACAAACCATTAAAACTATTCATTAAGTTTAACAATTTTATATTTTACTTAATAAAATACGTATTTACAGGTTTCATAAACAATGACTCTGAAAAACACAATGGAGATAAGGAAGTAACAAAATTAAAAACAGAATTATTACAATATCAACTAGAAAATGCAAAAGTAAGTAAAATCTCATTTTTTATTAAAATAAATCTATGTGTAGGCAGGCACAGAATATACAACATGTAACAGAATTAATGACCAAACCAGAATATGGTAGAAGGGGACCATATGGGACCAACACTGAAATTGCGAAAAAAAACAGCTGTTCCATACATTGTCATATTTTCGAAATTTATTTTTAGGGTTCCGTACCCAAAGGGTAAAAACGGGACCCTATTACTAAGACTCCGCTGTCCGTCTGTCTGTCTGTCTGTCACCAGGCTGTATATCATGAACCGTGACAGCTAGACAGTTGAAATTTTCACAGATGATGTATTTCTGTTGCCGGTATAACAACAAATAAAAACAGAATAAAATAAATATTCAAGGGGGGCTCCCATACAACGAACGTGATTGTTTTTGCCGTTTTTGGTACGGAACCCTTCGTGCGCGAGTCCGACTCGCACTTGGCCGGTTTTTCGGTTTTTGTATGAAACATCTGATTTTTTTCGCGATTGGTCCCACAGTAAAAGCTGTTCAGTTTGATGGTCCACCATCAATTCTGGCTTAGCCATTAATTCTGTTACACGTTGTATAATAGAACTAAACGTATAGTTCAGTAAAATTACGGGTTCGCAAAACATTAAATGGTAATAAGCTGTAATTTTGCAATCTGACTTTGATGTGATTATAAAACATTAATATAAACGAATCCAACTAAATTTACGAATACAAAAAAATACAGCGTAGTTGTAACTTTTTTTTGTTGGATTCACATTCACAATCAAATTATAGTTCCAAATCAAGCAAAAAGTAAAGAAAGTATGTAATCAGCAATTTTGCTAAAGCAATTAAATAAATTAATATTTTGGTCAGTAAAGTAAAAAAAAAAATTGTGAAAATTCGTTGGATTCATTTACAAAATGACAGCTAGCCATTTAATCTAGCGATCAAAAGAAGAAAGACCGCTATTGCAAATTATTTCTATTTCGTCATACTAGCTTCCGTAATTTTACTGAACTAGTACAGAAGCCCATCCGCGCGAGAGCAATAAAATCAACGAACTAAGATCTTCGTTGAATAAAATAATAAGCATGACATGCTCAGGCAGGCAATATGTTACTTTTTGAAACACTGGGCCAGATTAGCAGGCACCGGATAAGTTTCAGATAGATTACTAGGCGACATTGACAACAGGGGCCTTACCGGCTAACTTTTCGAACTTCGGTGGGTCTGCCAAGCTTCAACTTAAAACAGATAAATCGAAGTAAGGAATTTCGTATTGTAATATTTGCCGAAGATATAGTGACACCATGAATTGGGGTTCGCCATTTTGGCCTGGGGCCGTACCGGCTAACGAATCGATTATCGAAAAGTCTTCCGGGTTTCAAATTAAAACAGATAAATCGAGCCCCAATTGGTCCAAAATGGCGAACCCCAATTCATGATGTCACACGAACATCGATATCTTCCAAATTACGTCAACAGAAAGTACAAGACGAAATTCCTTATTTTGATTTTTCTGTTTTAAGTTGAAACTCGACAGACTTTTCGATAATCGATTCGTTAGCCGGTACGGCCCCTGATTGGGGCTCGATTTATATGTTTTAGGGTGAATCTTCGAATTTCTTACTTCCTGCGTCATTGTCGGCTCTAGATTTTTTTTAAATCAAATACATCACAAGGAATAAATCAAAAATATGCCATCATTTACATTAGAGTACAATCATAAATTGTATTAATTTGCATATTTTTTATTTATTCCTTGTGATGCATTGGATTTTAAAAAAAAAACGAGTGCCGACAATGACGCAGGAAGTAAGAAATTCGGACTTTCCGAAATTCGATACGCTAGCTGGTACGGCCCCAGGCCCTATCATAATTATGTTATTTTATTGTTGCTTTTAGTTTGAAATGGTTATTATCAAAACAAAATATATTAATCGGGAAATCAAATTAGGATAACACCTTTAGTCAGTAGGTACACTCTTGGTCGGTGAGGATAATACAATAGGCATGATGACTATTTTTTTATTTTATGTTACATAAATTACCTCTCACTAAAAAGAGACATTGGTAAAATAATTATTCCGCCAGCTTGAAAACTGCCCGAGATATCACAGTTTGAAATGCACAAAATTGGACTCCCGAAAACGCTCCATACTTACGGCTACTCAGTTATGACGTCACGCTTGAGTAGTTTGTATGCAACGCGTAGGAAATTTGTTCGGCAGCTATATTAAATATTGTGTTTATTAAATTTTTTTCTCAGACAAATTTGCTATAAATTTTACGGACTAATAAATTAAACGTTTTATTTATTTGAACAAATTTTATACTTTTTAAATGGACTTGTCCCCCCAACTTTGAAGGGTCATAAAACAAATAATACGCAATATATAAAACCAAGAGGTATACAAGCTAAAAGTTTAATATGTTTACGATTTTTATTAGTATTTCGTTATTTTATTCATTAGTCATCATCCCTATTGAACGTGTATTTATGCTTCCAGTTAGAGAGAGAGCGGATAGAAAAAGCAATGCGCGCTGAAGCAATAGCCAATGAGACGAGAGCGATAGAATCTTCGCTGCGCTTACGAGCAGCGCGCCTTCAAGCGGTCGAAGCGGCCATGAAGCTGCCCCCCTCGCACCCCGCGCTGCTGTTCCTGCCCGAAGAAGCGCGCGCGCAACATTACTTGAACCAGTACCAGACTTGAGGAGAGAAGAGGGATCTCTTTGAAAATGACTTGCGAGTCTATAGGCTCGTTAAATAATGTGACTGGTCGTTTGAAAGAATACTGCGATAGCGGCCCAGTAGATTGAATATACCCTCCGTTTTGGCTTCGCCGTAGTCGGGTAAAAATTGCGGTGAATATTTTTTTTATTAACACTTTTTTTTAAGTTAATACTGATTACAGCAATATAGTTCTGATTTAATAATTTCATTTCAAATGCAGGGTTTTAAATTAAACAATGTGATAGATACGAAAAATTTGTATATTTTACTTGATTGCGTTTTACAAGATGATTAAATTACATTTCAATAAAAATTATTATTTTTAATATGCATTTGTACAATTTCATCTATTCCTAACTAAACTACGACGTCTATGAAATATATTACACAACACTACTAATATACAACTTGTTTTTACATTGATATCATATGCTACCGTCTATGCCATATTTATAAAGTACAAAATGTAGGTACGTACATACAGTAACGCTATTGTAGGCAATACATTTTAAGTCAAGACAAGCTATGATTGCAAAAATTGATTATAAAATAATTTTTGAAATAATTTAGTTTAATTGAGCATGTCTAGCGTTGAATCAGTCGCGTTAATTATTGTTATGTTGTTACTCTTTCTAGTAAAATCAGCAAAAAATAATCACAATCGATTACCAAATATTGACAATGAATTTTTAATTTTACAATCTATTAATTAAAGTTGAGAATTGTCAATTTCGGATAACCTCTGGAGATGACTGACACTGTTGGCCGATTGCACTAAACTTAAGGATCGCCTAAGTCTTTTCCTAACTACAACATGACCAAATTAAAACGGTGTCATAAACTTAGCCGTCAATAAGAAAAGACTTAGGCGATTCTTAAATTTAGTGCTTTCACGCGTGTGTGTACAAACATAGTGTTCAACTCAGAACGAATACTTATGTTCTAGTAGTGACAATTATGTAGGAATCAATATGATAGGAAGTTTGTAAGTACTTGTAACGTGTCGCAGAATTGCATTGAGGAACTTTCTAACATTAGATTTTATTGAAATTTCGATGTTTTTCGGTCCGAATCACTCTATCTTGTAATTTTCTTAACTAGTCACGTCACATGCAAGTTACACTGGAATATTAGACACGATTCTGGTAAACACTCACTTAAATTAAGTTTAAGTAAAGTTAATTTTATTTATTGTAAGAAAAAAGCGTATACTGTAACTTGTGTTTAGTTAATATGTACCGAAATCGAGTCAGGACTCACTGACTAAAATAAAATAATTGAAGTAGTTGATAATAAAAGATTAGAACACACTATGAGCGGACAAATAAAAAAATGCAGGGTACGTTTGATTCGAAATATTTCGTATAAATTGTAAAAAGAAACTTTGATTTTTATTCATATTTCCTCTCAAAGTATGTTCACCTTTCAAAATACATAACACCAATATTAATATTGTGATCAAAGTAAATGCTCACAGCACAGAACAGTCAATAGACAATAATCCGTTACTATATTAAGGTGGTACGTCAAGCTCAGTGGCGCCACCAATGGAAATAAATCATTTACGTTTTATC
This sequence comes from Agriphila tristella, assembly GCA_928269145.1. Classification (NCBI taxonomy): domain Eukaryota; kingdom Metazoa; phylum Arthropoda; class Insecta; order Lepidoptera; family Crambidae; genus Agriphila; species Agriphila tristella. The sequence goes on from OV743431.1 coordinate 40,218,822, forward strand.
AAGGGCTTAGAATAAAAGTTTTAGTTATTTTGCGCAAATAGAAGAGTAAAGTGCAATATTTAAATATTTTTTCATGGCCTCAAATATAAGCAATAAGTTATGAATGTCGATATTGCTAAATGTGGCCACTTTTTATCAAACACAAATTATCAAAACTTTTAATCTAAAGCCTTTGATAAGACGTAATTGATTTATTTCCATTGGTGGCACTACTGAGCTTGACGTACCACCTTAAGAGCTGATTTTTCAATTCGTTTGATGGCGTGTTATACCGCTAAGTTGAAAATGTTTGTCATACATTTGTCTAGCACATTTTTGAATGACTTTTATTTTATTTGGTTAGTAATTAAACTGAGTGATATCTGTTTACTGAGGATTGGAAAATCGGCCCTGTTACATTACACGTAAGATAACGGAGACTTGTTTCATAGAAACGGCTACATCCCAGCGACAAAAGAAGGTCGCGCATCAACATTCACATACACATTCTACTTTTAGATAAGATATTGTTGCAAAATTGTATAAAACTGGACGGACAACTCAACTCACTACGGCAAATGAGCATCCAGCACTCTAAAACTGTCACCAATCCCGTTTTAAAGTAACAAAACAACTTAAGTAATGGCAGCCTTCGTTTTTAAATATGCTAAATCTAAATAGAAACTCGATTATTCGTCATCGCATTGGCAGTCTACAACTTTCGTATTGTACGTCCTATGTCAAAGTTTTCTTTGGTAATGTAGCCTACGCTCGGATATACGTTCGCCTGCGAGCGGTAAGCTTGCGTCGTAACATTTAGTCACAACGATATAATTATAACATCCATCATTTATCATCGCATCTTCTCGCTCCTATGGACTGCTCCATAGGAAAATTATAACTTTCCACGGTCCGGTATTTTTGAACCTCTAAGATTCTGAAGCGACATTGAGGCGTTTCTTCTCGCCCGTTGGGTGTCCTTATGCACTTTCAAGGCGTTCTCACAACGCGGTGCTTCGGCTTATATCTGTAAGGATGCTAGTGAGGGCGTGACGCAGTTGCTGTGGGGGGTAAGTGGGGTTAGAGGGGTGGTGGGGGCCGAAGGGGGGACCGCGGTGGCGGGGGTCAGTGGTGTGTCAGGGTGCACTAATGGAGGGTCCGCGGCTCTGACCAACACCCGCCGTAGCTCTTGCGCGCGGGCCGCTAACACTTTCGCCGCGTCCGCCATTTCTGCGACGGCGCTCGCGCACGGGAACTGCTGCGCGGCCGCTTTCGTCTTGGCGACGGTCGCGGCTAGCGCGTCTGATAGCGCGTCGGAACATCGCAGTGCTCTTGATTTGAGGCTTGCGTGTTGGGCGCTCCTGTTGACAAAATTAATGCTTTATATCGTCTGACAGTTACATATTAATAATTAGCTCGATAGCGCAGTGGCATAGCGCATTCGGCCTGTGATTGTGGAGGTCAAGCTACTTTCGCTAGGGGTCATCGGATGGGTGACCAAAAAATTATTACCTTGAGCTCCTCCGTGCTTCGAAAGGGACGTTAGTTGTTGGAGCCGGATACATTAGTTTGCAGTCGTTATCGTTAACACCCATATTGGCGCGGCGTAGTTGGTTATTATATGACTCATTTTTCATCCATAATCACGCAGCGACTTTGATTGACGGTTACTTGCCTTTTGCGTCCACATTATAGCGATTTATCAGTCCACACGCAGTTACTTTGATCGACGTCACCCCTCCAAAAAACTGGCCCTGATCCCCCCGAAAAACTGGCCTGGCTACACCTTTGCCCAATAATAAGAAAGGCTAGTGAACTATGTTACCTATGCACTGTGTCGCCGACGTGCACGATTCGGTGCGCGCTGAGCACGACGAACTTGCCGTGCGCGAGGAACACGTCGGGCGGCTGGCCCATCTCCACGGTGCGCAGGAACGCCTCGAGCGCGGTGGCGAGGTGCGCGCCGTACGTCGCCGTCTGCGCCGCGTAGAACGCTGCTAGTTGTCGGTCGTCTGCGGGTAGGAGAGTCGCTGCTGCTACTGCGCTAACCTGTCGTGGTACAAAGATAGTTGAAGGTGATATTTAGATAAAGTGGCTCCTCACGTTTAATGTCTCACAGTGTTATATTCCTAAGCAATCTTTTTGGTTAAAGTAGGTGTAAACTTACTCTTAATTTTATTAATAAGGGTCACTATCAGAGTGATAACTATTATTTATTTAATCTGTGCCAGCCCTTCCAGCATTGTCGATCCCATCCCATCGTATTCTCGGGAATAGTAATAGTTTGCTATGGTTCCATATTTAGCCGCCTCTAGCCTCCGTTGCACTACCACTGAATCACGATTTACCTAATGAAGCGATTTATCACACAATTTAAAAAGGACATGGATTTTGACAATTGAGTATCGATAAATCACCTCAGTGATGAGGATTCTGGGTGTAGTGCGCTTCCACCTTCAGCCTTTTTTTTTTTTTTTTTTTTATTTATTAGATACACCATCAACAATATCACATAACTTACGAACTAAAAAATACATAATTTATGAGACTGTGTGAATTATTTTTACAGGCGTATACAACACTTAAGACTTAATCAATGGTAGGTGCAAGTAAAGCGCTAAGATGAAATAATATTAACCTTCTACATTAAAAATGAAAAATGATTAAATAAATAATAATTTGAACATAAAATCTAACAATACACAAAAGAAAACTTATAACAATAATGAGAAAAAAAAAATGTTAGTATGGATGGACTATCATTGATTTAGTTCGACCTTAAAATGTTTTTCAATGCACTGGATGAATGGTGATAGATGTCAATGTCATCAGAGACTTCGTTACAGGCTTGCATGAGACGATTTAAGGGTGCTACTAATTTAGTACGACATACTGCTTTCGCGAAGGGCATTGTAATGGGTTGACGTGGGATCCTCCTTGGTACTCTAAAGTTAATTTCGGCTAACAAGTCAGATGCTACTATATTTCCATGCAAAAGCTTATGAAGCATTAAGATGTCGGAACATTTTCTCCGTTTCTCTAAAGTTTCCATCTTTAAATGCTCAAGACGTTTTCGATAACTCGCACGATATGGACAATTACGGCTTTTGTATGCTAAAAATTTAGTGAAGTTGCGTTGGACACGTTCTAGTCTGTTATTATGTGTATTGTATTGAGGATTCCAGACAGATGAGCCATATTCCAATACTGAGCGCACTAGGGAATTGTAAAGGCACGAAATTGTTTTAGTGTTGTGAAAACTCTTGCAATTTCGCTTTAAAAATCCTAACATTTTCCAGGCTTTATTAATAGTGCTATCGATATGCTCAACGAATGAAAGCTTTTCGTCGAATAAAATACCCAGGTCCCGAATAGTATGGACTTGGGTAAGTTGTGTCGTGCCGATTGTGTATACGGAAGGTTGTACTATTTTATTTTTTGTAAATTTAATAAACTGGCATTTATCTGCATTCAATACCATATTGTTAAGATGACACCACTCTTGTATCGAATCCAAATCCCTCTGTAAGAGATGTATATCCTCCTGGTTCCTTATAGGCTTATACAATTTCAGGTCATCAGCGAAAATGGAGCATTTACTAAAACGTATATTTTCAGAAATATCATTTATGAAAATTAGAAAAAGTATAGGTCCCAAAATTGAGCCCTGGGGGACTCCAGAGGTAGCAGTGAAAGATTTGGACTTATAGCCGTTAACCACCACTCTTAGGACCCGATGCTTCAAATAAGATTCAAACCACAATAGAAGGGGTCCGTGGATACCGTAGCGTTCAAGTTTACGAATCAAGATATTGTGGTCGACCTTGTCGAATGCACTGCTGAAATCTGTATATATGGAGTCCACTTCTACACGAGAGTCAACATACTTACTTATACTATTCAAGTAGTATGTAAGGTTGGTCACAGTACTTTTTTTTTGACGGAAACCATGTTGGTTCTCGTCAATCATACATTTGCAGTGTGCGGACAATATAGGACAGACAATTTTTTCAAAAATCTTACTAAACAAATTCAAAATTGACACCGGTCTGTAATTTTTAATGTTGTTATTATCACCTTTCTTGAAAATGGGAACAATGTTAGCTTCCTTCAGCAAATCTGGAAACACGGAAGTATTGAACGATTCTGTAAATATGATTTGTAATGGCAATGCTATGTATTTGCTAGTTTTTTTAATGAAAATAGGAGGGATCCCGTCTGGCCCCGCCCCTTTGCTTACATCAAGTTTTGAGATCACTTTTGTAATCATACGTTCAGTAACGTCAATATTACCAATTGAGAGTTGAGGGTACCTATCGCAAAAAATAGTATTATCGTTTGCATGACCTACTTGGGTGGAATCGGAATAGACGGCCGAGAAGTGCTTCGCAAAAAGGTTACAAATAGATTCACCAGAACTAGCAGACTCAGAATCTAGATGCAAATCATTTGGTATCTCAGAGCCTCCGCCGCGAAGGTTCTTTATATAAGTCCATATTTTTTTTGGGTTTTCAGAGATTACATCTTGGATACCATTCAGATACTCGCTATAGCATTTGCTCATTAACGACTCGACTCTTTGACTTGAACGTTTTAATTCTAAATAATCTCTCGGATTCTCGTATTTTTTATAGCGTGATCTTAATTTGTCCCGTTCCCGTATTAATCTTATTAAGGGACCCGAGAACCACATTGGAAATTTTCGGTTACGAATTTTATTTTTAGGAACACATGTTTCGATTATTTCCCTTAATATTTCGTAAAAACGCTGCATCATGACATTAACATCACCACCGCCCAACCTTGACGACCATTCCACTTGGGCCAGTCTGGCATTAATAATGGAATAATTTGCACGCTTAAAGTTATGTGTTGCGAACGGTTTATTAACAAGTGTGGGTGTTGCTTTGTGATCTAAAGTAATATCAAGTGCGGGATGGTGGTCGTCAAGTCGACTTAAAACACTGGTAGATTCACTTACATTTATACCGCCTACATTGGACAAAACCAAATCCAATACCCTTTGGTTTGTATTTTTTACATTATTATATTGATTAAAACAATTGCGAGAGATAAAATCAATCAGTGTGTAACCCAAGGGACTCTCATAGTTAGATGGCGACAAACGACTATCCTCATTATTCAAGTTCCAGTTTATAAAGCCTAGGTTAAAATCTCCAACAACAATAGTATTAGTTGGGTTAGCGTCTATTACACGGTTGATATTGTCAATTATAGAGTTCAGTACATACGGAGAAACGGGGGAAGGCACATAAACAGCACAAACTATGAGGTTCGTTACTACATTATTGAAGGTAGCTCCCACAGATATCCAGAGATCTTCATTGGCACTCTCGTAATGTCTCAAACGTTTTGTCTGTAGATGCTTTGAAGCTGCAACCAGCACTCCACCACCTTGTTTTTTGCTTGCTGAAGTCGACTGTCTATCTCTCCTATAAATTATGTAGTTGTCGTTAAGTATCTCGTTGTCATAGATTTTATCGTCCAGCCAAGTTTCAGTCGCTATAATGATATCGTATGAGCTATTTAGAGACGTTAATCGCACATCGGACAGTTTAGTACGCATACCGCGTATATTTTGGTAGTAGTTATTCAGCATTTTTGGTTTTGAATATATTACGGTCTTGGTATTTTTCCCAGCTACTTAGTACCGCTTCAAATCTTCAGATGATTTAATTCTCAGTGCTTGTGATTCGTCATCCTTACGTGTGAAGATACGGCCATTTCTGATCCACACATATTTAATGCCCTTTTCTCGAGCTAATTTCCTTGTTTCGGCATGAAGACTCTTCAGATATGGACACAGATGTTCGGATACATATACCGCCGATTTGTTTCCGCCGTAGCCTAGATGATTTGAGCTGAGTTTTTAATTTTTATTTGCATGGTTAAATTTTGAAACAGCAGCTATGATATTGTCTCTAATCCGGGTATTAGCCATTTTGACGATTATGGAGCGAGGTCTTTTGCTGGTAGCGTCAAGCTTTTTTACCCTGCTACATGATAGAATATCAGAATCCTGCAAGGGGTAAGATATTATTTTACCGAGTTGTTTTACTGTAGTTAAGATGTTCTCAGATTTATTCTCTGGCACGCCGTTAATTTCAAGATTGCTCTCACGGCAGTGCTGTTCCATCAGGGTAAGTCTAGTTGCCAACTCGCGAACGGTATTAGAAAGAGAGCTGTTTTCTTTTTTTAATGTTTTTATCTGGTCATTTTGGTTGCCTAGATCCAATTTCATCGTATCGTATTCCTTACTCAGGTAATCAGTGGTTGTTTTTATTTCCTTTAAGAGAGTGAGTTCGCTTTTGATTTCCTGAAGGTCATTTTCAAATTTTTTCATCGCACTCATCACGGCCGAACGGATTTCTTGTTTAATGACGCAAAGCACGGATGGATCCAACTGGGCAGTACTAATTTGAGGCGTTCCTTCCAAGGTCCCTCCTACAATATCAGTTTTACTGCCACGGATAGGAGTGGTGTCCGAATTATCACCGATTTTTGGCTGTTGGTTTTTACAAATCGGACATTTCCAGGCATTCTTCACTTCCTTTGACATTTTTTTGTAATTTTCCCTTGTAATATTGACGCAAATGTAGTGAAATACTCCGGGACATTTCGCACATGATATAATATCGGACGCTGAAATCAATTTCTTACATCCACCACAGGAACTCATGATTTCCCCACTTAGGGCAAAAAAAATCTGGTATGGCAACACTATTTCTTTGTCTCTGATCGTCAAAATCAAATTTGACTACGTCAGTTGAACTTGAAGTTTTAGTAAAAAAATGTTTGCGACGGTAGCCGTAAATAATTGAAAAATCTGGTATCTAATGTTTTCGTAAATCTTGACGAAAACGCTAAAGAAAGTCTGGAAAACACTTGTGATGAATTATTAGATCACTATGCACACTTTTATTCCACTTTGTTTGCAAAATAAGGTAAGTTAAAATAAATAGGACTTATTATTAGGGAGCACGAAAAGCTTGCACCGACTTTTTTTTTTTTTTTTGATTATTAGCCTTATCGTCACTTAAAATCAGATCAGGTGAGGTGAAGGCTGCACTATCCCGTTGTGCATAAAAATAGCTATAGGTATCATATCGTGTTTCGGTGGTCGTGCTAGAAGGGCAGATAGATGACTATCAGATATGATAGCTCACCTCGCCGGCATGGCCCGCGTCCCTGACCAGCGCGTCGAAGGAAGCCCTCAGCTTGTCCGGTAGCGCGGCGCGGATCTCCGCGTGCCGCCGGCCGACCGCCGCGCGCGACTTATCAGATATGATAGCTCACCTCTCCCGCATGGTCAGCGTTCCTGACCAGCGCGTCGAAGGAAGCCCTCAGCTTGTCCGGCAGCGCGGCGCTGATCTCCGCGTGCCGCCGGCCGACCGCCGCGCGCGACTCATCAGATATGATAGCTCACCTCTCCCGCATGGTCAGCGTTCCTGACCAGCGCGTCGAAGGAAGCCCTCAGCTTGTCCGGCAGCGCGGCCCTGATCTCCGCGTGCCGCGGGCCGACAGCCGCGCGCGACTCATCAGATATGATAGCTCACCTCTCCCGCATGGTCAGCGTTCCTGACCAGCGCGTCGAAGGAAGCCCTCAGCTTGTCCGGCAGCGCGGCGCTGATCTCCGCGTGCCGCCGGCCGACCGCCGCGCGCGAATCATCAGATATGATAGCTTACCTCTCCCGCATGGTCAGCGTTCCTGACCAGCGCGTCGAAGGAAGCCCTCAGTTTGTCCGGCAGCGCGGCGCTGATACCCGCGTGCCGCCGGCCGACCGCCGCGCGCGACTCATCAGATATGATAGCTCACCTCTCCCGCATGGTCAGCGTTCCTGACCAGCGCGTCGAAGGAAGCCCTCAGCTTGTCCCGCAGCGCGGCGCTGATCTTCGCGTGCCGCCAGCCGACCGCCGCGCGCGACTCATCAGATATGATAGCTCACCTCTCCCGCATGGTCAGCGTTCCTGACCAGCGCGTCGAAGGAAGCCCTCAGCTTGTCCGGTAGCGCGGCGCGTATCTCCGCGTGCCGCCGGCCGACCGCCGCGCGCGACTCATCAGATATGATAGCTCACCTCTCCCGCGTGGTCTGCGTCCCTGACGAGCGCGTCGAAGGAAGCCCTCAGCTTGTCCGGCAGCGCGGCGCGGATCTCCGCGTGCCGCCGGCCGACCGTTGCGCGCGACTCATCAGATATGATAGCTCACCTCTCCCGCATGGTCAGCGTTCCTGACCAGCGCGTCGAAGGAAGCCCTCAGCTTGTCCGGCAGCGCGGCACTGATCTCCGCGTGCCGCCGGCCGACCGCTGCGCGCGACTCATCAGATATGATAGCTCACCTCTCCCGCGTGGTCTGCGTCCCTGACGAGCGCGTCGAAGGAAGCCCTCAGCTTGTCCGGCAGCGCGGCGCGGATCTCCGCGTGCCGCCGGCCGACCACCGCGCGCGACTCATCAGATATGATAGCTCACCTCTCCCGCGTGGTCTGCGTCCCTGACGAGCGCGTCGAAGGAAGCCCTCAGCTTGTCCGGCAGCGCGGCGCGGATCTCCGCGTGCCGCCGGCCGACCGCCGCGCGCGACTCCAGCCGGACGTAGTCGTACTCCTCCGTCCATTCGTGCTCCGGCGCCGATATTGTCGCCGACCGCCTGTAAATAAGGAACATTTAGTGGTTGATTGATTGTAGCAGGGGGGTCGCTCGCGAACGCGATCGAAAATCTGAAATCGAATTGGTATCGAGTAAACGTTAAAATGGTACAATGGAAACCGTTTTCAATATACCAAAATAACAGATTTTTGACGTTTATTCGATCCTGATGTGAACTCAATCTCGTTAATTCCCGTCGCGAGTAGGTGGCAGTTCTCTAAATGTTTTCCGTAGGTACCTTTGATATTAACTGAAAGAAAATTCAGTTGACGGCAATTTTGCAAAACGATACAATGGTAAATGTTGATGATTTTAATCAATAAATAAAATAGATAAGATTACCATGACTTTAAGATATGAAAAACCTTGTTTTTCTCTTTTTCCAACCAGCAATTTGCCACAGCCAACAAGTTCCAGATTATTTTAACTGTGAAAGTTACATTGGTCCATGGTCCTTCGAGCCGGATGATGAATTCCTACTCAATAATACAAACAGCTACTAACCTAAAAAGCAGCGAAGCGTTTCCATTAATAAACGAAGCAGCTCTCCTCACGTCTTCAGTTAAGGACCTCGCACACGCCACCAGCTGGTCGAGGGCGTCTTGCGTGCCGTCAGTAGGTTCTCGGTCCCTCTCGAGGCGTTCTGGCGCCCAGTCGCCTGCGTCCAGCGCGCTTGTCGCCTCGTGCGTTATACGCTCGGCGTCTTTCAGGGCTTTCACTAGCGGCCTTAATTTTACTGCGATACCTGTAATTTAAGGAAAGTTTAAGAATGGGCGAATAGAATGGAAGAGTAATTGTGAAATTACAGTTGCAGCGGGGCGGGCAGCGAAATCCGCTGGCGGGTAACGCATTTGCGTTTAGTAAACTATGTGTTTACATAGTTTTTGACCAAGGTGCACCAAGTGCGGGCGGGGCGGGTGAGCGAGAACCGCAGCGGGACAAGCGGGAGTCGCGAGCGGGGCGGGTGGACGCAAGTCAATTTGCGTTTCCCGCTCGATCGCTACTGTGTTCATCCATGGAAATGTGTGTTTTCCGCTCGACCCACCACCCGTTCCCGCTGCTAGTGTAGATGTAGACATGTCATCTTGTTGTTTTCTATATCATCATCATATCAGCCGCACGACACCCACTGCTGGGTATAGGCCTCCCAAGGATTTCCACGACGATCGGTCCTGCGGTTCCCACATCCAGTGGCTTCCGGCAACCTTCACCCTCACGTCGGTCCACCTTGTCGAGGTCCTACCCACGGAGCGTCGTCCGGTGCGCGGTCGCCATTCAAGAAGCTTTCCGCCCCAACGGCCATCGGTTCTTCTCGCTATGTGTCCAGTCCATTGCCACTTTAGCTGAGCAATCCTTCGAGCGATGTCGGTTACTTTAGTTCGCCTGCGGATCTCCTCATTTCTGATTCGATCACGCAGGGAAACGCCGAGCATGGCTCTCTCCATTGCACGCTGGGTGACCTTGAGCCTCCTTATGAGACCCATAGTTAGCGACCACGTTTCACTGCCGTAAGTCATCACTGGCAACACACACTGTGTCGTCGTTTCGTCTTGAGGCACTGAGGTAAATCGGACACGAATTTTTCGGAGCTTCCCGAATGCTGCCCATCCGAGTTGGATTCGACGAGAGATCTCCTTCTCAAAGTTGGCCCTACCTAACTGGATTGTCTGTCCTAGGTATACATCAACAACTTCAAGTGTAGTGTTCCCAACATGAACTGGAGCGGGCACAACATGGGCATTCGACAAGATTTTCGTCTTATCCATGTTCATTATAAGACCCACTCTTTGGGAAGCACTACGGAGATTTCTATGTGTTTGCTATACATTTTTGCATGTTCGAAGCTATTTTTCGTAAATATCAAATTTTCTTGCAACACATTTTGGTTTTCTTAAATCTTTAATTTGTTTACTGTCCGAACCATAATAACTATGTATTAATACTGACCATTTACTTAAAGGTATAGGTAATTTAAAATAAATGGGACAATCGGGGATAAATGCCGGTACAAAGGTCTCCAGCAGCAGTAGCGCCACCAAGCGGGATAAATTTTGTGACATCCATTGCACTCGCTTACCTTTGTCTTGCGCATCGTGCGCGTTGGCCAGCGTGGCGTCCGCGAAGACGGCCAGGTCGTGCAGCGCGGCCCGCAGGCGCGCGCCCGCCACGCGCACGTCCAGCACGCGCGCGCGCAGCGCCCCGCGCCGCCGCCACCCCGGCGTCACGTACGACAGCAGCCGGGACACTGCTGCTGACGCCTCCTCCTGGGAGTGGGACATTATGTCAAAACGTCTGGCTTGAAGGACCAATCAATATTAACAACTTTATAGTGAAAATAAAACTGTTAAAGCTTGGTTCCTACTAGTAAAGAAAAAGTACTTTAGTAAGAGCTTGACGGAAAGGATCTTCAATAAATGGGGATGGCAACGCAAAGCTAATCGCGGTGATCCGGCCGCTATTAATACTTTTGATTGGTTAAAATGTGTCAGAAATGACATTTGAAGCAACCAATCAAACGCTTTTAGCACAAACGCTTGTGGCGCCATTAGTTCTTCAGTATGCATCATTTTAGACATTATGTAGAGCATTCTAGCCAGAAGCCAAGAAGATGACTGTTTCAATTTTATCCTTGTTTAATGACGACGGGTGACAGGTAAATAAATTTTAAAATAAACCTCTACTGTGAAACACCTGACGTATGACTAAGCCAGCAAGAGGAACTCACTTGTAATCTTTCTAGCGCCTCGAGCGCTGCGTCGCAGGGTAGAGGTAGCGCGCGCGACCGCGGCACGTCATACGTGCTGGAGGCGGAAGCGGCGGAGTGGGCGGAGCTGCCGGAGTTGGCCGAGGCGCTGGAAGTGGCCGAGGCGAGGCTGCCCGTGCCGCTGCACGCCGAGTCCGCGCTGGCGGGCCGCGGCGCGCGCGGCGCGTCGTACCAGTCCGTCAGCGGCCGGGGACAGTCGTACGTCCCGATGCGGTTGACTGGCATGGGGGCGCGAGGAACATCGTAATGTGAGCATTCTTCAATCTGCAACGATAAAAAATATCATAAGATGTCGCTGAAAAGATTAATTTTTCATGAACCTATCGCCTTACAGACGTAAAAAGTAACTTGGAACCCAGATTCCATTATGTCTTATCACTACTGCGATGTTACGTACGGAATCAAAATGATACAATTAACTTTTGATGAGCTGAGCTTATGATACCTTCAAGGTTTGTTTATACTTAGAACAACACCATCACCTTTTGGGTGATGCAGACGATTCTCTCTCTCACGGAGTCACAAAAACCCCACAAAATAGCCAATACCAAATTAATAGAATACCTGGATACCTAGAGTTTCTTGCCGTCACAAATGACCCTGTATTATTTCTACGTCAAAAACGATGGTTACCTTAGTGAAGGCGGGGGCGGGCTGCGCGGGCAGCGGCTGGTGCGCGACGGGCGGCGCGGGCCGCGCGCGCCGCCGCTGCATCGGCGCGCCCGCCTCGAACACGCCCGCCACTATCCGCAGTCTGTTGCCCGGACATATTCCCTGTGGATTTAAGAAACATCAGCGACTAGTTTCACCAAGTTATGAGCTTTCGTTTTCTCTTCTTTCTCTTCTTTCGTTATGAGCTTCATTTTCGTTTATGATACGATGCGTGCGTTCCGTGTTAGATATCCTGTGCGTGCAGTGCAGCACTAAAGTTGTAAAAATTATTAAACTCAAACATACTCAAACGGTATGTTTGAGTTTTATAATAAACGAAGCTTTTAAAACAAGAAGCGTATAAGTAGATAATGCTTGACGGCATGTAAGTCTAAAAACCATTGAATGGAATAACACCGAGTATTTCGGCTTCAGTTATAAGTTTAGACTTTTTCCATGAAAACACGTCACTGATTTAACCACCACCATGATTTAACTTAACTCACAAAAATTATCAGCTTAACGTCACAAAAATAATTAATTATGACGACGGCAAAGTGTGTACGTGAGAAACGTCATAATAATATTGTCCTCTTTGTTAATTATTTTAATATTTATACCTACATTTTACAGCTAAACTTTGATGACTAAATTGTGTCAATCAATAATATTATGTTCAAATCTTTAATGAGTAGCCAGATAATTAAGGACACCAGTCGATTTTTATACAAACGAGGTAACTTTGAAGCCTTGTTCTCCGCTAAGTGACTGATGACGGCCATCCAGGGAGTGAATGGTCGGTCCTGCATTTATTCCCTGGATGGGAGATGGGATAAATCTCCTGATTCAGACGCGAAGATGGGCGCCATTTGTGGTCATTTTTCGTGATTCGAACTGTATCAGAGCGCAAATTAGTGCGCCGCGCTGTAACGCGAGCTCATACGGCGACTTGGCTATAGATAGATAGGAGTGCCTAAGATAGCTCTCGTGTTGGCAGTAGTTGGTAAGTGTTGTTTACCTGTCGTCCCCTCAGCGAGCACAGCCACCACCCCTCGCTGCCGCCAGTGTTCTGCTCCAGCACCGTGAGTAGGTCGCCGCGCCGGAACGCGAGCTCATTCGGTGACTTGGCTATAGATAGATAGGAGTGCCTAAGATAGCTCTCGTGTCGGCAGTAGTTGGTAAGTGTTGTTTACCTGTCGTCCTCTCAGCGAGCACAGCCACCACCCCTCACTGCCGCCGGTGTTCTGCTCCAGCACCGTGAGCAGGTCGCCGCGCCGGAACGCGAGCTCGTCCGGCGACTCGGCTATATTGTCGTACAGAGCGCGCGCCATGCACTGCAACAACAGAAAACATATGGTTAATGAAGAAAAACCTCACGATGAAAGAGCTTGTGTAATACGCTAGAATTCTACTCTTTGATCTCCTATTGAAGCACTGAGGCTTCATAAAGTTTTGAATGCTATGACCGATAAGCAATCTCTTTCTTTTGTGTAAGGGTCTGTCAGCAGAGTTTATCTGACTCTAACGGTCGACCGGACAACTGAACCGGAATACGGCCAAAAATCTCCTTACAATATACGCTCAAAGAAACCATACTTCGAAAGGTAACAATCACTTAAATTCAATTTCTCATATAAACCAGTCCTTTAGAATTGTTAATATTTAAATCTCAATACTGTGCCGGGGGTGACTCGTATGAGCCCTCGATATGCTTATTAACATTGGACACCGTCGCGCCCACATCGGGCACACGCGCCCGCGCAGCTGGGTGATAATGGCGCTGCGCATTGTGCAACAGTGCAAGCTGCCGTTTGTTAGGGCAGGCCATGTCCGCTTCCGACGCATTTGTGCAACCAGACACTGATAACAGGGCTCGTTTGTGTCTATCGTGCAAATCACGGAAATTGATAGCACTGTTTTTTGCAATTTTAACTTTTGACACCATTAACTCCTGATTTATGAGGTAACAGCTACCTACTTATTTAACTTATTGGTGTTTAATTGGAAGTTTATCTTTATAGGAGGGGCCCACATCTCGTTTAAAGTTGTCTCTATTACTTTAAACTTTAAACCATGAAATAAAACACTTTAAACGGATACTAGCGCGAATTTATCGAAAGTATTTTGGTACCGTGGTAGTTTTATATCTACCATACCATTTAAATCAATATCTTAGGAGTTGACGCAAAAAATTAAAGTGCGCGAAAATAAATTCAAGCGCCTTTCTTACATCAATGACACCGAACGGGAACGGAACACTTTAGGAGCGAATGGAGGTGACGACTGTAAAGTATTTGTTTTCTTTTTGGGTGTTATTGGAAGGTCGCATTTGACAAAAATAGGAAGGAACCGAAGCAAAGCGAGGGCGGGTCGCTAGTTTCTTATAAATAAAAAATATGCTGCAAAATCTCTAAAGTAGGAACTATGTACCTATGTTCAAAAGCATGCATAAGCGAATTAATGAGAGAAACGAAACAATAAGTCATGAAAGACCGACCTTTTTCTTCGACGCTCGAAAGCTCCGTCTAATAAATCCTTTGCAATTGCACATTATCGATTTTTTTATTTCAATAACGGTCACCTTAACACTTTTGACACTTAAAACACTCATTTAATTATCCTTAAAATTATTGATCTTAACTTTGCAAGTTCGTAGGTATTTGTAATACGTAGAAAATGTAACCAAAAATACTATTTATAGTTATTATACCATTAATTTTTTTTATTTACAATAGTTTAATTATAATATGTGTTCTCACTTCAAAGAGAGCAATGTAACTGAAGGATGTGAGATCATAACTGCCTCCATTTTAATGTAATCAAAATAACAAAATATTTATTATTGGTAAATTTAATAGAACTGCGGCGGCGCAGGCGCATGATTCGAGTGACTCATCTCATCATCAATGAAATGACGTCATCTTAGCTTGATTAGTTTTACGTACTGTTATAATAATAATTAAGTCTTGTCTCAAACTTTGTTATGTTATTACCATTAAGTTAACGATATTCTAATTACAGGAAAAAGGATAAATACAGAAAAATATAATAACCTAATTTTGTTAAGGCCTTATTTTATCTACATATAACAAAAGACTTTTAATAAACAATAAAATGAGTTAATTTCTGAGTTCTAGGTAGTCTTCAGAGTAAATCATAGATTAGCTAAACACTGACCTATAAGGAAAGATCCGAAGGTCGAGTTACGATTTCGTATCCGTACTAACTTTTCCTTACCGTAATAATAAGAATCTTATACTAAGACACAGAATAAGTAATAAGTAGTACAAAAACTAAGAGTACTATTATGTATAGATGTGACTAAGATTATCTATCATTTACAATGCAAGAAAGTAGTTTCTTGTATGGTTTTTTAAATAGAAACGAATGGTGATTTGAATGCCTGAAGAGATGACGAAGATGCCAGCCGGATGCTCTGGCGAGGTTAGTTAGGTACCATATGAATCATAGCGCCAGTTCGTAAGTTCCCGGAATGTACCGACGCGACCTTATAGTATCTTGTGCGGTTTTCTCATTGCATTGAAGTCGATGACCATACTGCTCCAATGAGGTTCTAAATATACAGATTGGTCATTTTGAAAGCGGCCAGTGTTAAAATAATAGGATTGTTTGTTATGTACAAAATATCTGTTTTTCAAATCTTCACTCTTGAATTTACTAAAGTTCATATTCATATTCATTTATTCACAACACAATGTTACAAATTATATTCGTTACATCTTGACCTCTTTTAAGGTATTAGTGAAAATATTACACATTTAAATTAGTAACAATGGAGAGAAAAAAAATAACATTCAAAGACACTACTAAATTAAATAACTAAAGCCTTAAAACCTTTAATTAAATATAATTAAATATAAAAAACAACAACTGACAAATAAAACTTCTCATCGAAATATTCTTTTAAATCATAAAAGACTTTTGCGGATAGTAATCGTCTTAACTCAAGCTCAAACTTTTTACCGTGGAGGGCCTTTATAGAGTTTGGCAAGTGATTATAAACTTTTATGGCCATGTAAAAGCTGCCATTTTGAAATAGAGTGAGTTGCGGTGACGGAAGGACGAGGTCATTACATCGACGCGAAACGTAGCGTTTGGGCACATCACAGTTGCGGCTAAAATATTTGTTATGGCAACGTATAAATCGCCATAGCTCGAATATATAAGTGCACGTAACTGTCAGCAAGTCCAGCTTTACAAAAAGCATTCTGCAGGAGTCTCTTGGTGCTGTAAAAGTTATTATTCTTAAGCATCGTTTCTGCAAAACTGACACTGAATGTATGTCAGTTGAGTTTCCCCATAGAATAATACCGTATCTTATCCAAGCGGCGGCATGGCTGTGGTATGCGGTGAGGGCACACTCTTGGTTTGTATTTTTTCGTAGTTCCCGTAGTGCATATGGGAAGCTACTTAATATGGCCACTACAGTTTCAACGTGCTCTTTCCAGGTAAGTGTCGAGTCAATCGTAATACCTAACAGCTTAAAGGATTTGACTTCTTCCACTGGTTGGTTCTGTCGGGATACTGATAACGATAGTGCAGCTCTCTGGTATGGCCTAAACTGCATTAGCTTTGTTTTATCGAAGTTCAAAGCTAGTCCTATCTCTGTCAAATGTGCTTCGATTGTATGTAAACTATTATTAATTTCGTTATTCAGGCTGGTTATATTTTTGTGATCACATGTTATTAAAAGGGTGGCGTCGTCTGCAAATAAAACTACTTTATGTGGTACTGTGGATGGGAGTTCATTAATGTATGACAAAAATAATAGGCATCCGTTCTTGAAAAGATTCCAAAAAGTTTCAGTTTTGAAGATTCAAAAGGTACTTAATTGTTAATTGTTGCCTGACTCGCTATGACAATTATTATCTACTTATTATGAAAAACTGACTTGAATAAAATTGCTTTGGGTAATGTATTAAACAAGTAGTACTTACGTCATTATAAACGCTACTTATAGCAACGATTAAAAAAACATTAAGTACTTACCTATTTTGTTTATTTAGTTATAGGTACCTACTCTAATTAGAATTGTATTGGTGAAATAAAAGTATACCTAACTTAAAAAAATATTATATTTTCCTGTTTTGAGGCTGAAGTGAAAGAAGAAATAATAAGAAAACTTCGCGGTAAATAAGTTACCTATTTAGCTTTTTTACCTTGTCCTTAGTAAATACTTAATCGGTTTTCAGCACTGACCTATTTTTTTCAGGTCAGTGGTTTTCAGTCAATTAATACACAACCTAAAAATATTAAAAAAAATACCGAGCTTATTTTTGTTCATAATGCTCAATTGAATATTAAAGCAACTAAGAAGTGAAATTATGGTGAAGGCAAGCCGTTCTACAAAAATGTTATTACTTATGATCTCCAAATGGATCGGCGCGCGGTGGTAGGATGGGATTTCTAAAAGGTAAGCCGATGGAAATATCGGCTGAAATAAACCCTTCGCGTACCTATTATTTACATATTTTAATCAAACGGCGTTCCCTCGAAATTACAATAGTAAAAAATGGTAATAATAAGAAATAAAAAATGGTCAACTGTGTGGCCTGTTGCTCGGCGTCGCAGTTTGCCACCATATGCGTTGCGTCTGACTAATGGCACGCCAATAATGGCCCGAAGGTTGTAGTTCACGGGCATACCTACTCGCGTAATATGCGTACAGTAGGTCTATTTACTTTATTTGCTACACCAATCACGCTTGCGAACTATAGCGCTCATTTTTAGTAAGTTTAGGAAACGTCCGATCTCTGAATAGAGCATAACTCTTTTTCTGTTATTTCTATTTGCAACTTCACATTTAATCAAATAAGCCCACAATGGGATTGCCAATGGGGGAATCCGAAATGGCAAAGAATTCTACGTCCATCAGCCACGTTTTCTGTAAGTAATAATAATTAAGTCCAATAATATTACTGCAACATAAATACTTACCTACCACATTTGCCTTCATAATAATAATATCTTGCAATGCTCATGCTCTCGAATAAAATTTGTGCCACAACATAAGTATATAGGACTCATAATTGATAATAGATTTAACTGGTATCCACACATAGAATATATTTGTGATAAACTTCGGGCCATAGTTTCAAAACTTTCAATTCTACGACATAAACTGCCTTTTTCTACCTTAAGAATATTGTATATGGCATTAGCCGACAGTATAATTGGATATGGCTTAAGTAGTTACGGCAGAACTTTTAAGACACACCTACATAATATTTATAAACTACAACGTAAGTTGTTGCGACTGATTGTTCCAACTAAGATTCAAAATAAACTAAAGTCAGCGAGACTAACTTATTTGAGCATTGCAAAATTCTAACCGTATACAATAAATTTAAGTCAGCCATCTTAGTGGATGAACATTGCAATTGTCATAAAATTGTCTCCAATTCACGTCCATTAAATTTGAGAAAAATAAACATTAAAAAATTTAAAGTACCTAAATACAAAAATTTCTACGGCAAAAGAAATTGGAAATGTTTGCTACCGGAACTACTAAACGAAATGAGTGACGATTTCGTCCGGAACTACATAGATAAGAAAAATTTTAAAGCAGTTGTAAAGAAATATTTTTTGGAAAACATAAGTTCGTAAGATACTACAATAATTTATGTAATCTCTTAAATTAAATTCCTTAAATACCTTTGTTTATATTATGCTTCAATGGCAGCATGTTTTTGCTATTATTTTCCTAAGAAATCATTAATTTTCAAAAATTCACGTAACTGAACCCCCCGCCACAGTTAAAGCCGAAACGGCTTTTGTAGCGGTGTTTGTTTATTTTTATGTATACATTGTATTAATTTAATTTAAACATTAAATGAAAAAAAAAAAAAATTTGATAATGAATGACTTTAGATCAATTAATAATTAATACTTATTAGCATGAAATAAAATATAATCTTGATTTGTCCCTTGTTGGTTAGTAGTCATAACAGGTTTTGTGTTTAGAGATAAAAACAATTAATTTTATTATAAATTATTGTATTGTAATGTATAACTTTAATATTATAATATAAATGTGGGCTAATATAAGCTTACATCTTCTTCTCCTTTTGTAATAAAAATGCAAAAAAGAAAGGTTTACGAATAATAAGAACCAAAGTAGGTACTTTAAATCTTCTTGATGATAATATAAAATTTCTTATAATACCTAGTTGATTAATTTAATACCCATTGTCTCGTCTCCCACATTTTCAATTTAAATATCCTACCCACTAAAAATGACAGTTCATTTAAATATCAAAACAAAAATAAGCAATTCTTTTCATTTCCAGTCTTTAATCGGCGACTAATATGGTCGCAACAGATGAATGAATCAGGAAACAAGTCGCCACTTAAAATAGTCGTAACCGCGATGCAGTTTCAATACGTCGCCCTCTGGCGCCACGTCTAGACATTTTAATACCTTTTTTATAATTAAACGTTCGCATCGATCATGATTTACTCGATTTACCGGCCGAGCTAATTAAAGGTGAATGTGTAAAACTTGCAGAATGCGTTTTTTCTGTTGCAAGTTTCATAAGAACTTTGAGCGGCATTACTTAAATATTTGCCTAACTAAACACGTGGGAAATGAAAATAATCTGTACCTAACTGAACCAGTGACGCAAATCCACTGAAGTGTAACGTAGCAGCTCTAAGTTATTATAACTAAAAATATTTTTAAAACTTTAGTTTTTTTGGCATAAATTCATAATATCAACACTTAGAGCATATCTTCAAGTATCAAAAACAGAATCTTGCTTCTAAGTAGTATAACATATCTACTTAAGTTAAAATGCAAATTTTATGCAAAGCGCAAAAACTCATTTCAAACAAAAGTGCACGTCAACCAGTTTCATATATCTTATCTAAATGATCTTGCAGAAGTAGGTCTTAATGCAGCTAACAGCTTTGTCAAGTGGAGAGCAGTCGGGGGTTATTTGCATTTCGAGTGCATATAAGTGGAGTGGCAGATTGCGATCGGTGTCGCAAATAGTCGCAAAAAGTGCGTCTGTAACCGCCACAAAGGAGCTTCCGACATCCACACTATAAAGGCAAGGCAAGTAGGTAGTTGAAAGCTTATTTTTTTGCTGGAAGCTTTCAACTTTTCTCAAGAAAAAAAATGAAAAGACTTACTATTTTACTTTATTAATAAATAATTATTAATAATTCACAAAATCTGTATAGGTAATTTGATTAGGTCAATTAAGAAAGGTCACATGTCACCTTTTTCCCATTTAGCTACATATTTTATGGATTTATACTCGTACCTATGTCGGTACATTATAGTCCTCCAAATTTTTACATAAAGGTAAGAAAGGGAATAAATAATGTTTAAAAATTATTTTTCTTGTCTCCTGAAAAATTGGCATGACATGTTCCCTTTCTTAATTAACCGATTCATTTAGAGATTGAATAATAAGATCAGCTCTTTCTGATATCCTGTGCTTGTGTAGCCCCAATATATTAGTCACATATTTCAATTCAGAAAAAAAAACACTCGTCTGATTGAATTAAATTGTTCTCTGCAATACCATTTCACTGTGTGATCTTGATGCTTCACATAAAATCTGGTGTTCCATTATGGTCCAGATAACGAAAGCAACTACCTAGTGCAAAAGACCTTCATCGTCGCAATTTTTGCACATGATAATAAGCTGACCACTTGGTCTAAACTACTTTGTTTATTCATTTATGAATAAAATATTCCATAGCAGGTTAAGTGCACTTTAGCTATGAAGGTCTTAAGTGTAAACGTACTTCGGTTGTAAAATATGCAAACTTAACTAAACTTACTTTTGTAGTAAGTACCTACTTAGGTAATAAGTTTAAAATTCAAATATTTAACTAAGTATATTTTTTTATGCACAATGGCCTTCACCTCACCTGATGTTAAGTGACGATTAGGCCGAAGGTGGAAGCGCACTTCACCCGTAATCCTCACCATTGAGGAACTGGCTATCTTACCTGTAACTCTAACTGCCGGAACACAACAATTTTAAAATTGTTGTTATGGCGTCAGATTTAAGTAAGATGATGGTAGCTAGCTAAGCGGACTTAAAATAAGCTCTACCACTTACTAAACCGAGTACAAATGTACTCCCCTCCTGGGAATCGAACCCGAGACTCCTAAGGTTTAAGTTCTTAAGTAAGTAAATAATATAAATAGCACCATAGCAACTTAATAAGTAGTCAATCGGACCGCATCTCGCGTCAACGACCGTCCCATCCCGGCATATCAACCCACGCGTAAATCTAATATTATAAATATTTATACGCGAGTTACGGAAAGAAAAGGGAAGTCGCTAAAGACAAACAAGATAATATGCGCAGGAATCCTTAGCATTCGGGATAGAAATCTCATCTGTAAATATATGAGTAGGATTGGGGAGTAAGAATATAGCAAAAAAGGTAAAAGGAGAGCTTCAAACGGTTTTGTTGGTGTGGTATGGGATAAATTTAAGTACTTACCTACTCATGCATATTCCATGTGATGGAATGGAACTACTTACAGAATAAACGTGGTTGGAATTTTGTATTCGAATAAGGAATAAATCAACTGTGTCTCAAAAAGATGAATCTTATTCAAAATTTAATATTATACTTATATCAATAAGTGATACCTACCTCGTTGTATACTGGACTAAACCAAACGCCTCTTAATAATTCTGTGGTTAAAGTTTACCGAACATCTTAAGTCAGCACACAATCATTAAGATGCAACAACTTGAATATCTTATAACGAGGATTTCGTGGGAAAGTCACATATCGTAGGTGGCACAGTAGTTCCCAGAGGTGTAGCCGGTGCCGACATGAAATGTGACGGTCGGACAAGGGTTAACACTGTTTGATACTTGTACATACATTGGACAGATGTGCACTGGGAGACATGAGAGAGAGGACATTGAGAGAGAGGACGGGGCGAAGCGGCGGGCACGGCGGAGCCTTTGGAAGCAAAGAAAATTACCGTTGGAATTAGTTTTTTTTTTGGTTCAGTGTTATGTCCGCATATTTATCGAACACAACTCGTAGAAAATATTGGCTTTCTATAACTACATTAACTATTAACACATAACAACACTACGTTTTATTACATTAACGCACTGAATATTTGAAGTGGCTACGGCCTCTGAAACAAAGCAAGAGTGAGTGTGAGGTGAGAGAGGAACTAATTAAGTTTTGGAAAACTTTTCGTTTGTTTTCGTGAAAACTGATTTACTTGCGCTAAAGATTTACTTTTTACCAAATCTTTGTGTTTTCATGTTACAGCAGCTTAGCACTCTTCCTGTTCTCTTCATAATCGGTTATTAAGTATTTCAGTATTTGCCTTCTGAAAAACGAATTCAGAATCTTCCTCGTGCTATGATAATCATAATTTATGCAACTGTGGGCATCGAATTATAATGCTCATGTACGATTCGATTAACGATTGTAATATTACACCATATTATAGCCTATTCGATGTTTACAACCTGTTCTTCGTATTAATATGTTAATTAGATTGTTTATTGCGTGAGAGTACCTACAAACGCCGTTTAGTAAGAACATGCCCGTTATTACTAAAAGTACCAATTGCATTCAATAAGTATTATTAGAACAACATTATTTTTATAAACTAGTAGTTCAAATCAAAATTGAACTTGAAGTTCAACGGCATTTTATGAGCCATTTTGGCAACATGACTTTTCCGAAGTAAAAAAGTCTGCTGAATTTGGTTCTGAATGTTGCCAAGCCCAATTTTGGCTCCTTTGCCCAAAATTCAAGATGGCGGCCAAAATGGAGCCTTATCTTATTAGAACTCGATTCTGGTAGCATAGGTTTTGGGGGTCGCTGAACTCAATTTTTATAACCGGAAGTCCATCCGGTTACCGGAAGTATAAGATGTGGCTGGAGGAGAGAAAATTCCGCCGTGCGACACTTATTTTTTTTAACACAGTTACTAGACAAAAATTATTAACATGTTTATTATTCTACACCGTCATTTTGTAGTCGTTTTAATTAGCTTAAGGGAGTGTTCTACTAATGAAAATAAACATTTTTGCCAAAGAAACATGGGTCGAAAAACGACAAAAAATTTTGACCTTCCCATACAAATACAATGTTTTAGCTGTCTAGTTAGTATGGGAGGACCAACATTTTTTGTCGTTTTTTGACCCATGTTTCTTGGACAAAATTTTTTAGTTTCATGGGTACAACACACCCTTAAGTTAATTAAAACGACTACAAAATGACGGTGTATATTGTGATATAACTGGGCTATTTACCAGTATTTTTTTTCTGAGACAAATTTTCATAGTTTTAATTCTGTAGAGGATTGTCGAAAAATAAATTTTGAAAAAATTCCGCCGTGCGTCACAAAATATTTTTTTAACACAGTTACTAGACAAAAATATTTAACGAGTTTATTACTCTATATAGTGGAATAACTGGGCTATTTACGAATATTTTTTTTTCCTCATAGTTTTAATTTTGTAGAGGATTTTTGAAAAAAGAAAAACAATTTAAAGAAAATTCCGGCACACGAATCAAAATATATTTTTTTACACAGTTACTAGACAAAAACGTTTCACAAGTTTAATTTTTTATATAGTTAAATAACTAGGTTATTTACCAGTATTTTTTTTCTGGGGTAAACTTAATAGTTTTAATTCTATAGAGGATTTTTGAAAAAAAAATGTCTCGCAAATATTTTTTTTAACACAGTTACTAGACAAAAATGCTCAGCAAGTTTATTATTCTATATAGTGAAATAACTGGGAGACAAATCCTCATAGTTTTAATTCAATAGAGGATTTTATGTAGAGGAATAGAGATATATTTTCTTGAATCAAATCGTTATTAGAGCAAAACACGGTTGAAAAAAATCAGGGGGGTGGAAGCCAAAATTTGGCTTGGCAACATTCAGATCTGAATTCAGCAGGCTTTTTTACATTGGTAAAGTCATGTTGGCCAAATAGCTCACAAAATGTCGTTGAAATTAAAACGGTCAGGGAAGCCGATTTTTAGAATTTTCTACCAGCCTAATGCGTGTTGAATGTTGATATGTTGGTTTTTATCAACGAACTCAATTATTTCACCCGAGATCCCGATTCTTTAGCTTTATTCAGTCGGTACCTATTGATTAAGGGTCGGCAACGTGCATTAAACGTACCTATTTGATAACATATCCCATGTATTTTGTGAAACTACACCTCACTTTCTACACAAGTCTAATACTTATGCGGCCTATACTTTATAATAATTAAGTGTGTATTTACTAACTTTTAACTGTCCACAAGTACCTACTTTATTGTTCTTTCGTGTACTTAGGTGAAAAGCAGCTAATTTAAAAGTTGACGACATGAAAAATGACATCATCTGCATAAAATGTAAATAAACCACTGAGCTAACGTCATCTACGGCTAAATTAAATAAAAACACCAGTGCACGAACAAAAGAGGATCGCAGTATAGTGAGGGGTGGCGCCCCCTACGTCTGTGCAGGCGATAGCAACCGATGCCATTGTAATTATTAAACCCCAGAAGAAAAGTACATTTTTTAATCTCTCGAGGCTACGTCTCGTACCACAGAACATAGAAGTTTTAATAGCTTCAAATTCTGGTAAACACGTAGGAAACTTCATTACTAAGACAGTTATCTAAATTAGAGTTTGTTTTAGAAACTCAAACTCGTTTTTGTATACTTTTTTTAACGGTTGTTTTGCAATTTCCAATCAAGAGATGGGTATGACGAAAATCTATGGTGATTCACAAAATCCCAAAAAATCTGCACTTTTAATATCTCAGTCTTTTTACCTCCATAAAGGCGTGAAATTAGGTCTTTACCACCTTACGTCTAGACAGAAGAGTTGTGTCTATTTTTTAAATGCCGCATTAATTGGTGTCTGGAGTCGCGTCCTCATTCTGTTACCCAATTATGCATCTGTCGCAAGTCCCAAGGGAGAATGCTGCCAAGCTTCGTCTTGACACTTGTAGCTCGTGTCAACTGATTTGGCAGCACTCCAACCGTTTATACCGAAACATACAATAGAAACTGCTCTTCGCGCAGACGTGCCTCGAATGCAGATGGGATTTGGCAGAAAATTATTGTAATTAATATGCAGAATCAATATGAATGAGACGCTCTAACGTTCCAACCAATGTCTTGGAATAATTGAAGGGTAGGCTTGGGGGTTGATTGAATACAACTTGTTATAAAAAACCGGCCAAGTGCGTGTCGGGTCACGCGCCGTAGGGTTCCGTAGTTACCTTATACCATACCATATTTAATACCACTATCATTATTCGTCTACAAAAATAACTTTGTTTTTCACAGTGTTGGTATGAATGACAAAGTTATATTTGCGGTTTTGTAAAATATGATATATCTCGAAAACTAATTAATTTATCTCGTTCAAATCAATTTTCGTTGAAAGTTTTTATTAAGATCTATAGCATATATTTTTTATAGATTTTTCACTCTCTTATTTCAAAAGTTAGAGGGGGGGGGACACACATTTTACCACTTTGGCAGTGTTTATCTTTCAAACGGTTGACTTTGAAAAAAAATTGTCTTAGGAACCTCAATGTTGTTTTCTAAGACCTATCTAGAGACACCCCCGCATGTGTTTGTATGAAGAAAATTTTTTTTTTCAGTTTCAGTTCAATGTATGGGGAGCCCCCCTTAATCTTTTTTTTTTTTTTTTGTATTAAAATCGTTAAGCGGTTAACAGAATATATCTACCTACTAAGTTTCAACTGTGTAATCCTAATACTTTCGGAATAAAATGGCTGTGACATACGGACGAATGGACAGACAGACAGACAGACAGACATGACGAATCTATAACCGCTCCGTTTTTTGCCATTTTGGCTACGGAACCCTAAAAACCCCTAAAGCCGAGTATGGTAGATAGGGACCATCAAACTGAAAAACGTTTACTATGGGACCAACTTTAAAATTGCGAATAAAAATTAGCTGTTTCATACATTTTGATATAATCGTTATTAATTTTTATATTAAACAGCTGTTTTTTTTTCGCGATTTCAGAGCAGGTCCCATAGTAAAAGTTGTTCAGTTCGATGGTCCCTATCTACCATATTCGACATTAGGGGTTGTTTTTATAAAACTTGTAGTGAATGACAATTTATTATGCCTAAGGATTTTGACTGCAGATTGTTGTAGCGTGCTGCCTGTCGTTCTTAAATTCTTAGGTTTTTACTAAGAAGTTTTAAAATGTTTCATCGTTTTTAATAAGTAGGTGTATATTTCCTTCATTCATTGTTACCAAAAAGCTAGGTGAACAAACTATAAGAGAAATACTAATTCCCAACAAACAACCACCAATGGTCATATTTCCCTGAAAAACGTATATTTACGTTGTATTTCATGAATAGACAAGTAGAGTCCGGGCATTATAGAAATCTTAAATATTTATGTAGTCTAGAGAGAGACTCTAGACCAAAGAAGCAGCTGGTTTTTACATCAGCTCTGGGAACGTGGGAACTGCCAAAACTAGTCTACAATTTACGCTGACACTTTACATCTATAATTTAAAAAAATAACTATGAAAAACCTTCATTTATATTGTAACTTTTAACGACACACCTACTTGTATGGTGAAAGCACAAGCTATAGCTGAGGATAACAGTGGATACACAGAGATGGACATTTATTTCAGTAAAAAAAAAAACACTTTTTTCACTTAATAATCTGAAAAGAAATCATAGTATAGAAAAAGTTGATGAATTTTAGCTCAAGTTCTGTAATGAATTCATTAAAAGGAGATGTCCGGTGAACTCAACCAAGTGCATTGAATATTACTTAACTAATGAGAGTTCTTTTAAAAGTTGGTTAAAAAGACTGTGTTCTCCAGTTAGTTACATAAATGTACCACCTAATAAGTTAGATGTACTGTCACTGGATGACCGCAAGCTTCTCTAGTTACATTAATGTACTTACCTAATTCAAATTAGTTAGATGTACTGTCACTGAAGTATAAATAAATTAAGAATTAGCTGACTTTCTCAAAATCTGTCTTTTTTTTTCAAACACTGCACTGACTATAATCACTGATTATTAAAAAAAAAAGAAAAAATACTTTAAAAAATTTTGATTAGTACATTTTCATTTCAGTAAACAACATTTCATATTTCAGTACAGAAAGAAAACAACAGTGAAATATAGGTAGGTAAGCACTATTAAATAATGCTGCTTCTGCTTGTAGTGCAGTACTTACCTACATACTTAAGTACTCATCTTTCATTGTTGTTTTCTTTCTGATATAAGCCGAACGATCTTCCTAAATCTTCGTTATCTTTCATTATTACAGAACATTAGCGAATTCTAATAAAAACGGAAGATGCCAAAAGAAAACAATGTTAATTGACCTTTTGTAATGAGTTTAATAATTGCAAAATAAACTGAGGTCATTAATCCTTAAGCAAAATACATTAACCCTTGAGCAACACTCAACCAATTTCCCAAGTAAATTAAAATCAGTCCTACCCTTCTGGAAGCAATTTAACTTGGCTTTATGGTTGATATACTACAGCTTGAAATAAACGTATATAAACGTTCAAAACCCTATCCTCTGATTAAAATTCTGTGAACATAATTAAAACGAAGATCATTAGGCATTATTTTTTGCAAAAAAATATATTTTAGATAGATTGTAAAGAAACATACGGTGCAGATTGAAATGCAATATCCAAAAAAAATCATAAGCAACACGTAGCATCTTTTTATAGGGAATTTTTAGGTAGGAATTCAAAAACAGTCCCAATGACTAGAATTTCACCTTGCACTATTTTTCACAATCACAAACCGTAATCTTTTAACGAGAGTCACAAACTGAAAGAGTAAACCTGTTATTCAAGTGGAGTGCACCCATAGAACTACCTGCAGCGGCAGAGCTGATAAGGCACGCAGCTCGTGAGCTCGCGTGATCGACGCCGGTGCACGCCGAGCGAGGCATATCGAGGCAGGCTTTAGAGAACACACATCAATCATTTCTCCCCTCACTCAGTGCAGCTCCTATCCATAAGGTTTTGTTCAATGGTTTGCGATGCATCCAAAAGCCTGTTCGAACTTTTTATTTCCAATTTATGTCTTGTGTCATTAATCGTACTATTCGAAATAAAGAGAAGTGATAGTTGAATCAGAACTACATAAAATAATTAATCTGTTTATTAAACGTAAGTATTATGTGACCTAGCTACCATTATTTTTACAGTCGGAATCAGTTAACGCAGAAATAGGTAACAAAATAGTTAATAATGACCTAAGTACGTCAAAATGACAAACCACAAATTAAAAACAGGTAAAATATTGTTACTGAAACTAAATTTATGTAAGAGTTAGTAGCAATTAGCGATGTATTATGTAACAGTCAACGTCATGTCCAAGACTATATAATGTTGACTTCGACTGTCTTTATGCCATACGTTATAAAAGCTGCTTTCGTAGTTCAACTGTTTAACTTACCTTGCTGTCGTACATGCAGCAAAGTGAAGTATTTAATATTCCTAAGTATATACCGTATGCCGGATGGCGCGTCGCCCCGTCGACTTCAAACAATCCGGCTGATGCAACTGCTCTCGAGTTGAGAGCGCTCTGATTAAACTCAGTCGCACTCGCGCTTGCTTTATTTGTCCCCAGCCGTGCGGGGATGATCCCCCACGTTTGTAGCTGAGGGAGACAACTTACGATAGTCTGCATACGAAGACAACGACATATTAAAAGTAGTATTATACGAAACAAAAGAATACAGTCTAGCTAGATATTTTAATCCGAATTGTCTATACGAAACATCATGATTTGGTCACTTATCCCATGATTGATTCTTGTAAGCGGTTGGTAGCCCACTGTGCCATCAACCTCCTCGCTGTGGGCTGTGACCCACTCCTTTTGTTATGTACACACTATTTAGTTGTTATATTATTATATTATTAGTATGTGTCTAGACAAGTTATTTAATACCCACGCCCATCTCTTAAATTAACAATATAAATAACTAATTTTTGGTTTTGTAAATCTAATACCTACCTAACTAGGTGATCATTACCGTTAGAGTATATATTCTGTGTCATTACTTTAACCCTAGCATCAGTGCAACACGGTCTTCATTAGAAATTCAATGTTAATCATTAGGATTAATTCTGAAAAAAGCACCCAATGTTCAAAAGGCAAGTCAAGTTGGTGAGACCTTTTTCGACCCTAAACTTGAAAAGGGCGTATAGGTATAACAAGAATTCAAGACTCAAAAATTTCCATATCATGTTACGAAAATTAGAACATTTTTAAGTGTAGAAAAAAATATTAATCATACAGCCATAGAGAAATAAGTATAATTTAATACGAAATACGTAATAAGTAATTTTGGATTAGGTAAATGGTTTAAAAGGGCAACCATTATTCACAACAAGAAGCACTATTAAATTATATTCAAGCAGAGTAAGTAAATGAGAACCAGCTCGTGAATTTCCGTGTCATGTAATTCTGTATCTGTTTATCTTTAATAAATTGCTTGTCTCACAAATAGAAAGCTCCCCGTGAGATGATATCTAAGTGTAAAGGAATTAATTACTATTTGCTACTTGGACCACAGAATATATAATAGTACTAACGTCTTGGACTACTTTATTGGGGATAGTAATAATTGGAAATTGTAATCTATTTATCTAGGTAGCCCCATAACTCACCAAGATAAATACTAAAGGCCGCCGGTAACGATCATTTGCGATTGTCAATTTTTTCGCCATTGACGCCCATTGATGCGAAAAGAAAAACCTCCTTCAAAAAACATGAAACAAAACAGCTTCAAAATTAAATACCTCTAAAAACCAAGAAACAATATTCAATTAATTAGTTACGCATATCATTATAATAAAATATGTACGTCTATTGAAGTCGGGTGGGGCTGGAAGACAACTTCTTTTTTATATTTCTAAAAGCCCCACCCGACTTCAATAGACGTACATATTTTATTATAATGACTAGCTTCCGCCCGCGAATTCGTCCACGTGGATATTAGAGAAAATCCTTAGGGAACCTTCAACCAGGATCCAACCAGCCGTTTTTACGCGATTAGGCGGGTCCCCACCAAGCGCGCTGCCTCGCGAGGCAAGACGTTTGCCGCGTGTGGCGGGCCTCGCACGAGACTGCTCGCTTGGTGGAGACCCGCCTAATCGCGTAAAAACGGCTGGTTGGATCCTGGTTGAAGGTTCCCTAAGGGTTTTCTCTAATATCCACGTGGACGAAGTCGC
The DNA here is from genome assembly GCA_928269145.1 of Agriphila tristella. Taxonomy (NCBI): domain Eukaryota; kingdom Metazoa; phylum Arthropoda; class Insecta; order Lepidoptera; family Crambidae; genus Agriphila; species Agriphila tristella. The sequence goes on from OV743431.1 coordinate 40,249,140, forward strand.
GGGCGGAAGCTAGTTTATTACAACAATCAGAATTGGGTCCGTCCCCGTCCCCGTCCCCGTCCCCGTCCCCGTCCCCGTCCCCGTCCCCGTCCCCGTCCCCGTCCCCGTCCCCGTCCCCGTCCCCGTCCCCGTCCCCGTTCCCGTCCCCTGGGGCTAAATCATCATGACCACCGTGTTGGACTTCAAAATAAATGTCATTTTCGCAATCACTACCCCACAAACCTCAAAAACGACATCCACATCGATTTTCGTGTTTACTTATCCCATTTACCTCCTAAGGGGTTGATTTTCAAAATCACAAAATATATGTTTCTCTATTTATTTTTAGACGTGCTCCTACGAAGTTGAAAGTTGTAATGTCTGTTTTATATTATTTTTCTATACAAAATTTGAACACTATTTTCACCCTTTTAGGGGTTAAATCATGTTCACCGTGTTAAACTTCAAAATAAATGTCATTTTCGCAATCGTCATCCCCGAAAACCCCAATAACGACATCCATATCTATTTTTAGGTTTATTTTCCCCATTTCACCCCCATTTCATCCCAGTAGGGGTTGAAATACTGCCAATAACAATATACGTTGCGTTAGATTTCCATCCATTTCCAACCTTAATTATAAATTTAGCGATTTTTACTTCGAAAATGAAGGATTTTCTTCTAAACACAACTTCATCCCCCTTCGGGGGTAGAATTTTGAAAAACGCTGAGACACGTATTTAATAATTTTTAATCATCAGCCTAAATACAAAATTTGAAGATCCTAGCTTCAAAACTGAGGGACTTTCATACAAACTTACATCCCTTATTTCATCCCCTTAGGGAAGGAATTTTCAAAAATCCTTCCTTAGTGGATGCCTACATAAGGTATCTGTGTGTAAAATTTCAAGCCTCTAGGTTCAGCGGTTTGGGCTGTGCGTTGATATCTCAGTCAGTCAGTCAGGACTTTGAATTTTATATATATAGATATGCGTAACTAATTAATTGAATATTGTTTCTTGGTTTTTAGAGGTATTTAATTTTGAAGCTGTTTTTGTTTCAGGTTTTTTGAAGGAGGTTTTTCTTTTTTTTTAAAAGCTTTTTTATTTTCAACTTTTTAGTGGTAGGTAGGATGTAAACAAGCGTGTAGATATTTTTTAACTTTATATAATATTTTCAATAAGACAATGCCCATAACTCAATTTCCAAGTTTACGATGTTTGTTTTTGAGGAGTTCCGTTGTGTCTTTATAGTCCAAGTCTAGTTCAGAACGTTGCATCGCAGACCATGGTTTGGTTTGTTTTGGATTGTCATAAAGCTACCAAAATCTAAATTACTTTACATATACTATTTGACTTTGAGGAGTTCCCTTTTGCATCTTCGAAGTTCAATGTTCAATACCGATGAAATTAATATGCGACCACTCTTGAAGTATACCCTTTCAAACAAAAAAAGAATCATCTAAATCGGTTCTTAAACAAAGATGTTATGTCCGAAATTCCGTAAAAACTCGTGCGATGGCAAGCTAAAAAATTTATATTTTTCAGGATTATGAAAAACTACTGGCCAAATCTCTGTAAAAATTTCATGGGACCACACACGAACTATGTTCTTTTTTAAAATCGTTTGACAACTGACGAAGTTATGTTAAAACCATAGACTTAGAAAATATATTAAGTTTATGGTTAAAACATACATAAAAAAAAATACCGACGACTTGAGAACCTCCTCCTTTTTTTGAAGTCGGTTAAAAATTGATCATTTACGCGTGCGAATGAAGCGATTGTCAATCGCTCCAACAATGGCATTGACGAAAAAATTATCAATCGCAATTGATCGTTACCGGCGGACTTTACGACTGTAAACTAGTGAATTACTTAATTGAAAATTCATTAAAGTTTTTGTAAACCCTAGTAAAGTAACCTTGAGTACCTCTCGTCTTCAATTTCTTAGTATCATAAAATATTTTTTGACATTCCAGCAGCTTAATGTAAACATATACAAAAATAAAACACTAGAGTTAAAGGTTTTTAGAGTAGTAGCAAAAATGTTCAACCACCAGTAATGGTTAATGTTACACTTTCCTACATAGTAAAACTAAACTAACTTTGTCCGAGAACTGCAACATTGTGATTGTAATAGACAGTATTATTAAACCCATAGAGGGTGTAATGGAGAGCGCATAAATTGCGCATTAGAGGAGCAGCCACACGACAACACTAGTTTATGCATGAGATTGCACTGAATCTCACAGGAATACTCAGACACTATTCAGAGTTCCCTATTAGAAAAACTTTATTCACTCTAAATTACTTACCTTCTATAATTAGGTACGAGTATATAAATAATTTAATAACAAATTAATATTTGTAACTTTTTAATCCTATAATTGCATGTTTTGCAACTCTTATTGATGTCAAAAGTAAATAAAAAAGTTTTAAAAATAATAGAAAACTTGAACTTTTTCTTTAATGTATAACTAATTACCTGTGTAAGTATTTACAGTGTATTGTATTCTACAGATTCCATTATTCGATGCGCTACTGACTTCAGTCTAATTCGTACAACTATAGTAACTGACTCTACATGTATGTAACAAATAAAAAATAAAAAATAGATTTTTTTATTGTTTTACTTACGATTATTTATGTCAATAATAAATTATATTCATTTCAAACATTAAAATGTTCTGAGTAATTAATTCAGATTAAGTTTTTCACTACAAAATATCACATGAGAACTTTATAGAGCTTCTCGTAGAAGGTGTGCTCCGAAGTTTCACTACGGAAGAACGCAATCTGTAGAACTAACAAGAAACCAAACTTGGCAAACAGCGGCGTCCAGCGGACAAAGTTGTTCCGTGGCCATCAATGGCTCTCCGGGGAAGACAGATTACTATTTCACTCTCACACTAATATTATTATATATGGGAACTAGATTTAAAATGTGCATAATACCTATTACATTATTATAACCCCGCGTTTGTTGTACTCCGCAAAATATTTTAAGAGTTTTCAGAGTTTTAATTTTGAGTACTTCAAACACTAATAGCTAGAAAATATAAGTCTAGAGTATCTGTGAATGTAGCACGATTTATGAATTACAACGTTTTCATACATATCCTTAAAAAAATCAACAAAACAAGAGATCATTTTCTGTCACCCAAACTTTCTTGAATAACTCGCACGTTTCATTAGCAAGGCTAATTCAGAGATTTCAGAAAGCTTCGCGGGTATAACAGATTGCAAAAAAACTTTCAAACTCAAGCATTCGCCGCTCCACGAATTCGAATATTTTTTGCGCCTCGCCTCATCTCCCCCGACGTCCTCACAGGGATATTTCCCCACCCTCTTTTTATTACAAACTGTATAGGTACCTATGAAGTACTTCTCTCATTACTGTAGCATTTCTCTCCCCTAATGGAAGCACACAATACCGAGATACACGTTTGAACATAAAATACCACGGATTACATATGTCGAGGTTAAATCACCCTGATCCATCAAGCGAACGGACAAAATTACTTCCTTTGTTCTTGGGAAGTACCTATCTCGGCCGTTCTTAATGTCCTTACAAAAAGAATACCAAGCTATTACACATTGTTGCTGCCTCACGAATTCTAATGAAGATGTACAGGTGTTTGGTTGAACAGCCGAAAATAAACGTGAAATCGATAGATATATAAGTACCGTGAGGTTTCCAGTTTTTCTAGCAATAAAAATTTGGAATAGTACTATCAATCAAACCAAAAAAATATTAATTCTGATTTGAGGCTTATAATTTTCAAGTTGTAATTTTAACTCATGATGTATTACTTACCTATACCTTACAGATGTCTTTCTTAGCTGAAATCGCAGTGGGTATTTTACAGTAGTAAAAAGATCTTTAAGTTCTTTGGATAGCAGAAAAAGCTCTTGATTGGTGACCGCGTGAACTGTTAAGGAATTTTTATAGACAATGTTTAGTACCTAATCTTCTTCAAGCTTACGACGGTGACCAGTGGTGGATCCAGGAGTTCAGTTTGGAAGGGATTTGACAGGGTCTTTTGACTATGTTCCTTTTCATTACGGGTCATAAAAGTTTTTAAAATGACAAATCAGATTGGCAAAAGTCTGGCGCAACATGAATAAAGAAACCGTCGACATTTGGTATTAAATATTGAAACTGCTATTTTTTTTTAAATAGGTACCTTCCCAAAATTTATTTACAAGTAAATTTATTGTTTACATCATGTTCCTCTTTATGGGAACCCACATAGTAAGTAAGATCCGAGCGGCAGATAAAGCAAGGTTTCGTTAATGCCTACTTGACGCAAGCGCATGATGATTGACGTTTTGATTTATTGACCCGTCGGATCACTGCTTCTGTCTGTCAGTCAGGCTTCACCACCAATTCACACCAACATGGGAGCAAACGGAAGCCAAATTTGACCATAGAGTTAAGTAAGTATAAAACGATCTTCCTTTCCACATAATATTTAATTTCTTACTTCATTTCAGAGACTAAACTGGAGCCAGTCTGAAGACAAAGCATTACACAGTGAAATAATAGCCAAATTGATACTTTTAATTTTCTAACATTACATTTAAAGATAGAAATTGTAATCTGAGGAACGAACGAATCATGTATTTTTTACGCTCGCTCATCCAAAACTGTCTACGCCAATGACAAATAACAACCCACAGATCACATTATCTCATGTTCCCCCCGTCGTCGGCGCCGAGCTACCTACTCTGTGTAATCAAAGACATTTTCCGTGCGGCCATATTTGAATTAATTCACTTCCTTTCTGAAAACCATTGTAGAACCACGCAGTAAAATTTCTGTCATAAAAAGTCATCTCTTTTATTTGTAAATTGTTCCTTTATCGCCAACAAAAACTATTTTACAGACTTTTTGATTCTAAGTTTGTAAAATATTGCAAATACAACTTAACTCAAACAGAAATAGTTAATGAGGTGTACAAATATAGGTACCAGTGGCGAAGGGTCCATACAAGCTGATTCCCATCGGCTTACCCTTAGAAATCCCACTCCACTGATCCACTATGCAGTTCATAACATTTTTCATCATTTTTGTAGAGCGGCTTACCTTCGCCATAATTTCAACCCTCGCCACTGATAGGTACGGTACTTACTTCCTTACAGGAAATACAATATATATTGAATTACGTAAAGTCGGCACGTATTAACTTAATTTTGGCTATGCTGGCTCGTTACCATGGTAACTAATTACGCTTTCGACGTTTACTTACAATAATAAATTGAGCTAATCAAGCTCTTAATGTTGCGTGAGCGGTACACAGTAAAGGAAACGATTGTTCCGTGACGCATTCATAAATGTATATTTATAATTCAATAATTCATTTAAAAACTTTACATATTTTTTGTCCAAATAAGTTTTAAGAAAAGTCGTCCTCAGTTTAACCACAGAATAGACATAAGTACTACGTTTATCGCTAAAGCTTTATGCCTACTAATTACGATACTCAAAGTAGTACAAGAATTTAATCTAATAAATGTAAAAAAAAAAAGTTTTCTATAACTTTTGTAAATAAAGAAAACTGATTTGACAGGAATTCTGAAAATCTTTCAAAACTGGCTTGATTCTTTTTTTTTTTTCAAAATCTGTTAAACCATTTTAAGTCAGGTTGTAAGAGGTAGAGTCTGTCTAAAAAGTCTGTTTACATGAGAAATTATTTATAAAAACTTATACTGGTGACCCTGTTGGTGCTGTCAAAATTCTAATTGTAAGCATATTTATTTATTTAGATGGGTATTGGTGGGTTGGTTGGGGATTTAGGAATTTTGAAATTACCCATGTAAACAGACTTTTTAGACAGACTCTAAGTATGTTAATCACAGATAAATCGTGTGGTCACTGTTTTAAAATACCCAATTTTGTACTCATGTCCACACTATCGAGTAAAAATAGCCAGAAATATTGAGTAACATTATCCTTACATATAATAGAACAGTAGAAAAAGTGTGTCTGTACATTACATAATATTTAAAAATATATATCTGGGGCGATGGAGACATCGTAATAGAGTAAGAATTTGAAAAAAAAAGTGTGTCTGTTTGTTTGTCTGTTTGAACACGCTAATCTCCGGAAATAGTGAATGGATTCGAATAAAACTTTTTTTGTTATATAGCTGGTAAGCCGGGGAGTAACTTAGGGTATAATTGATTTTGGAAAATGGAACACCTGATGCAGAACCATAATGGTCCAACTTAACTATAAGGAATATAAAAATGACACCTTAGCAAAAGTTGTTCAGCCTGATGAGCATTTTTTGTTGAGGTATAAAAATCGAAGATCTGGAACACCTGATGCAGAACCATAATGGTCCAGCTAAACTATACAAAATATAAAAATGACATCTTTGCAAAGTTGTTCAGCCTGATGAGCATTTTTTCTTGAGATGTAAAAATCGAAGATCTGGAACACCCGATGCAGAACCATAATGATCCAGCTAAACTATACAAAATATAAAAATGACACCTTGGCAAAAGTTGTTCAGCCTGATGAGTAGTTTTTTGTTGAGGTACAAAAATCGAAGATCTGGAACACCTGATGTAGAACCATAATGATCCAGCTAAACTTTACAAAATATAAAAAAAACATCTTTGCAAAGTTGTTCAGCCTGATGCGCATTTTTCGTTGAGGTACAAAAATCGAAGATCTGGAACACCTGATGCAGAACCATAATGGTCCAGCTAAACTATACAAAATATAAAAATGACATCTTTGCAAAGTTGTTCAGCCTGATGAGTATTTTTTGTTGAGGTACAAAAATCGAAGATCTGGAACACCTGATTTAGAACCATAATGATCCAGCTAAACTTTACAAAATATAAAAATGACACCTTGGCAAAAGTTGTTCAGCCTGATGAGTATTTTTGGTTGAGGTATAAAAATCGAAGATCTGGAACACCTGATGCAGAACCATAACACTGCTACAAGTATTTTCTTATGTAACTACATTAGTTCATTTATATGCATACGCCGAAGTCATAAAGTCCACGCGTACGAAGTCGCGGGCATCAGCTAGTTACGCATAAAATTATTTGATTGCGCATTAATGTTATAAATGAACAATTTAATATAATTATTTTATCGCTTTACATTTATAAAATCAAACAAAAATCTCGTAGTCGATATCTAAGACATGACTTAAATCGTAAAAAATATTTCGATTTCTAATCATTAGGCACATTATCATCCTAATGGTCCTTTTTAACCAGCACGTTATCCTTGATGCTAAATTGACTTAACACCAGCCATAAATCCATTATTACTTAGTGGAAATTAATAAAGTTTTTTGTATTTGTAATACAAAATGTCATATCAGCGCATAAATTAACAGCTTCCACATTAGATTGTCTCTAATTGCTGTGTCCGAAAAGAATGACTGGGTATTGTTCAATTTAAATAACATCTGTTTTTAACACAGTTCGCATGAAGGATTTGTAATTACATATTTTTATTTCTGTCGTGCTCGTGGTAATAGCTACTTTGCTTCAGATGCGATGAATAAACTAAATAAGTAAAACATTTACTTATTCCAAAATAAAAATCTATTTTCCAAATGTCTAACCAGCTGTTCATATTGTGCTTAAATGAAGCATGTACCGACGACGCAAAGGACTCGATAGGACGTATCGAAGCGTCCTGCGTTTCCTATTGGACGAGAAATTAGATAAGGCTAGTTCACAACTCGATATCCCGCCTGTTACACACAAACTACAGGTAAGTATTGCCATAGGCTCCTCACAATGCTACCTACTGATTAATATTTTATTGATGTTGTGTCACAGACAACAGTTGGCTGATTTAGGGTTGTTTGTATTGTACATAAAGTTAATATTACTAGGTATATTAACTTTATGGTATTGTACTGATATTGTTAGCCCAAAATTGAATACTGTAGTGTTAATTTAATAATCTTCAAATAGTGTTATATACTTTTTAACAAAGATTTATAAAAAAGTGTGTATTCGGCATAACACATAATTGATTCAACAAGGGCTCATTTGCATGGGCGCCATGACACAGGGCTGACGTGCCGGTGACAGGCGCTCCGGATTCCTCACAAGTGGGTTGACATCACGCGGAATCGATCTGATATGCGATTATCAATGATAGAACGACACATCGACTGTGTCTCGATGAAGGACCACAAAAATATCTATATAAATGATTAATGTTGTATAACTATGGGCAGTGTAGGTATCTATGATTAAGGCAATATATCTTTAAGGAATTATATCTACAGTTAGCGACAAATCCAGACAAGACAAATAATGTAATCAAATGACAAATCTCGACGATATGTCTAATATTGGCGTACAAATTCATCTCTAACAGAAAGGCAATGAAGGAAAATATGTCCTCCATTTAGTTGGCATTGATTCAGAATCAATAATATTCCTGCTCGCCATCTGAATAGCACCGAGAATCGCCGATAAGATTGCCTAATCGGCTCCTTCGAATGTGAGTAAATAGAGCTTAAAAATCACTCCGCCACTCGATTCCCCTAAGTAGGTTTGCAGAAGGGTAAGGGTGGAAAAATTAGATTGCGCTGTACCATGATCGTTTCGTAGCAAGTATCGATGCGTTAATACTATTGTAAATCGTGGCACGTGTTGTATATCTTGATAACCACACTCGTGTTTTGCGGTTAAAGATATGCGTCAAACACTAACGTGTGTAATAGTAATTGTGGGTTTTACTTGGAAAGGAAAAAAAATATTTGCGACGAAACGACATGAACGAGGTTAGAAAATTAATTAATATACGTATGAAACCTTGTATTCTCTCTTCTTATACTTTTTCTTTTGTCTGTCTTACCATGACCATTGATTTCTAATCACCTATAAATCAATAGGCCATGAAAAACAGGTAAAAATGTAAAGTAACTAAATAACTTGCCTTACTTACGAGTATTATGAGTATCAATCATGTTAATGTTATTAAAGGTATATCTTTATACCACACACGACGTTATTTTCATTTTTTTATGACTGGTATTGAAAACCATCAGAAATTACGATGTTTCACCGCCATAAATTTATCTAATAATGTTGTCCATAAATATTTCAGTTACGACCCTAAACCTCGGATGTAAACATACTTCCAACGCTACGTACCTAGATATTATGTAGAACAAAATATTAGTGGGATCTCACGCCTGTAAAACCATTAATTGGCTATGAAATAGATAGATTTTCATAACTATTTCTGTTTCTTCTTTCACGTTAAGAACCTATTTATAATTATAAAGAGTAGTTTTCTTTTGTACATACCAAAATGTTTATTTTCTAATATGAAACAAAAAAATAAAAACAGAATTAATAGTTATATAGGTACAAAAGGAAACGGATATTACCTACATTTTTCAGATTTTCAATGACGCACCACAAACGAATAGAAATTGAATAGACTTGCTAAATTTGGCGCAATATAAAAAGTAATAGATGACCTCCGTGGTCGAGTGGTTCGCACGCCGGTTTTCAAGGCGTCACCATCTCTTGAGGTCCCGGGTTCGATCCCCGGCTGGGTCAATGTAGAAAATGAACTTTTCAATATTGTCTCAGGTCTGGGTGTGTGTCATACCACCGTTGTTTCTGATTTCCATAACACAAGTGCTATATAGCTACTTACTTTGGGATTGGATCAATGTATGTGATGTTGTCAAATATTTAAAAAAAATCATTTTTTTTATTAATTCTGTTTTACACTTCCATGATTTTTAATATAATATTTTTTGTTGTAACGTCGAACCTTTTTTAAGTTATTGAGGTACTCGTTAGGTATTTTAAAAAGAACTGCCTGCCTACTGTACTTATGTCTTTGAATTTGAATCACCGCTTTTGGGTAAACATTACTTAGCAGAATTCCGTTAATGGGGACTGATGATGAGTATAATGAATGAATGAACGAACGATGGACCTTCGTAATTTCGGGCATCCATCTCTGTCACGACAATAATTCTCCGCCTGGTCAACTGTGATTGCTGTTTGCTTGTTGATATAACAATTTCTTTGTTGTTTTAATAACAATGCAGTTTCAATTTTGCTTATATAATATTATAATAATGTTTTGGTTATAACTTATTGTATTGTTCAGTGTGATAATAATTTTATTCATTGATTTCAAAATAGTGTATCGAAATGCGTAGAGCCTATTGAAAATGAAGGAGGTATACCTCTGGTGCCTGAGGGGAACACTCAGACTTATAGTTTACTAGCGACCGCCCGCGACTTCGTCTGCGTGGAAAGTTTTTTTGCTATCCCTCGGGAGCAATACTTTTTTTCGGGATAAAAGGTACCCTATGTCCTTTTCTGTACCCCTGACAACGTGTATGCAAAATTTCATGACGATCGGTTCAGTAGTTAAGGCGTGAAGACGTAACAAACAAACAAATAAACAAACAAACAAACGGACTTTCGCATTTATAATATTAGGAAGGATTTAACTTGTACTACTTGCAGTTGGTAAGAGCATTGGTTCCAAAGACCGCGGGTTTGATTCCCGCCTGAGTTTGTTTTTTTCTAGTAAGTATATTATTTAGTATCTTACTACGTCACAAGTATTTACAATGTCAAAGTAAGTCTTATAAAAATAGCTGTAACCGTTTTCGTAACAGTATCAATAGCGCAATAAACGCAAATGTAATCACTGGCGAATGACTTTCCCTCGTCACGAGGGGTTCACATATGGTCCGTTCGTTCTATAATCTCCCCAAAAACTGCCCAAGCACGTTCCTTTACACGACAGATTGTGCTGATTCACAATATAACAATAAAGAACAGGGACGAGGGTGCAACGGAACGTTGCGTCACGGTTAACCCTTCCACTTCGCTGATTAAATCTTAGACATCCATTCATAGTATTTTAAACACAAGGATTAAGTAATGAGAAGCATTAATGGCAGCTACTAATAACGTCGGTATCTTATTACACCGGCTAGACTTCTTTCCATTGTTATTTTAAGCCTTAAAGGATAATGCCGATTTTTCTATACAAGCTAGGCCATGATGCGCTTTGATAAAATTACCAATATACTATAGTAACTTTATACTGATTACGTGGGAAGAATGTCATTAAAATATAATGCGGGAGAAAAGAGATATCTCAATCTCAAGGAGCTGTTTATAGTTATATTTGTTTGACATTTTCCTATTATATGACATTTCAAAGTCAAAGTCAATGAGATATGTATGATTAATGCGCATCATGGCCCAGAATCCGGCATGATCCTTTCATAAACAAACAATCCTAGTTCATTGCAAATCGAATTGAAAAACATTAGCACAATATGTTAGAAGTAGGAAAGCAGGAGTCATAAAAAAAGATTTTATTTCGTTTTATGAAGAATATCACATTGTGAACCCCTTCTAAGTACCTACATAATTTTCTTCTTCTTGCAGTTCCTATTCATATTTTCATATGAATAGGACTGCAAGAAGAAGAAAATTATTTCATAATTATTAATTATTTCATTTCATATTTTCAGATCACTATTTCATATTTTGAAAATCTCATCCACAATTACCACAATGCATGGTCAATAACAAGGATCCCTGGTGATAAAACTAGCTAAAGGTAAGAAAACAGTTATTTTGCCTTTCTTAATGTCTTTATTTACCAAAACCACGGCAAGTTACTTAACACTGTTTACAGAGGACTGTCTGTCTATTCCCTTTTTATGGGAATATTAATGGCGCGTGTAATTTGGAAACAAATATTTATTGTTGCTCGTCAACACAACACGATCTAATATGAAAATATTAACTAAAATTTAAGAACTTAATAAAACTATTTAGGCATTATATTTATTGTATTCGATAACATTAGACGATTCCAAACTACTTTAAACTTAAAAGTTCATTTAAATAAAGATAGTTTTTCATTTACATTTTTATTTTGTAAAAAATCCTTTTTGTTTTTAAAAATCTTTAAGCGCGTTGATGTCTTTTGATACGCCAATGTGCAAAAAATTTTTCAACCAAAACATCATAAACTGTCGTGCTAAAATATATTTTTTTACATTTTATCTTAATAAATGGTATGTGTAACGCCCAGTAATAAGATACGCGAGAGCAGCCGCCCTGTTATCATCGATCGCTACACGCCAGCGATGCTGAAAGTATAATACCTTATAAAGCTATTATTAGGCCTGATATAAGATAAGAGTTCTATTTATGGCTCCTAATTTTTTACGATAAATTTTATCTCTTTTAATAACTTTAATACAGCACCTTAAGAGCCTAAAAAGCATGACTCAACCCCAGATAATCAACAACATAATGAACTAGGCTGGGACCCCTTATTACTACAAACAAAATATTGCACCCAATAATTTATGACCTAACCGACTAATTAAACTGCAGAAATAACAAAGCATTGAACTGTGAAAGTGATAAATTGTGGAGTCGTGACTAAAATAAACCTAGCCAAGTCTGACGCACTAGATAGAACCGCCATTGATGCTAACTCTAAAAGTTTAAAGTAAACCGACACTTCATTAATTTATTACTGTCGATAAACTATTATTAGTATTGAATGGTGCGTTGTTTTAGGATTTTGAGTTTAAAGTTAGTTAGTAATAGGTTTGTTTTTGTTTGCGGTTGAGCAGGCGCCGCGATAGGGGTGCTCTCGACGACCTTGCGCGTGCGTCCGTCGGCGGCGCCGCGCCAGATGCGACGCGTCAACTTGCGGTAAGCGGAATATCTACATTGTAAACACAAATTATTGTCAGTCACTGCACTGATAATTACTGGTTCGTGTTATATGTATCATTTTTTGCAAAAATAAATTAACGGTTTGCACACTTAGAATAATTACACCTAGAAGCCGTGTCCTCGTATGCCAAGTAAGGCAACTAATACTAAGCCAAAATGGCTTAGTTTTCAGATTCATATCCTTCAAACGTTACCTAATCGTAACTAAAATCCAATAATATAGTAACTAATCTCCTAAATGTAGGAAAATTGAAACTGTTTTGTACTTATTCGGTATGATTAGGTAATCATGGAGAATACAAATCTGAAAACGGAGCCATTTTAGCTGTTTAGTTGCCTCACTTTTAACATTGCGCTTTGTAGAGAACTATTGTTCTAGGTGTTAGTGTTCAAGTTTGCACATTTTAATGTTAATTTATGGTTAATTTAATTTCTTTCAAAATAGTAAAAGCTCGCAAAAGCTTCAACTCCACATAGGTATTTTACTTTTAATTATACGTCAAGCTGAACATTTTGTTTCGTCATCTCTGCTAGCTGCTACCGGAGAGATTTTTGTGTTGAAACAAGTACTCTATCTATCAGCAATATTTACTACTGGGAAGGTTTAACAATACCATTTAGTTATATCAAAGCTATGTAGTCACAGTATACCTAACCAATTGGTTAATTGTGATGTAGTCCTCAAACTTCCTAAATAGTTTCAAAATCTACTGGTCTTACCTACCGCATATGTTTGTATAAATGAAAAGACTACTTATATCATTGGCTAATCCATGTAAGTAAAGAGAGAAGCGGCGCCGGCGCCACTCGCGGCAGCGTGCCGGGCCCATACCAACATGGTAAACACTCATTGTATGCGAAACATGCGCATGCGGCTGCGAACATATACATAAACGTCGATTAAGCAATTATTTGTGAGAACTTCTAAATGCTGCACTTTAATTTGAATCGTACCATAAACAGAGTTAAATGTTTATTTTTGACTATCTTTGATTAGGGTAAAAAAGTATCCTATGTTTTAATCCAGGCTTTAAACTATCTGTGTGTCCATCCAAACCCGTTCAGCCGTTTTTGCGTGATTGAGTAACAAACTTAAAATATCTAAACATCAAAACTTTCATACTTAAAATGTTAGTAGGATTGTGAAACGCTCATGGCGGAACTTGACAGGCTGATCGTACGCGATCACGTTTGTTAAGCAACGCTCAGTCCAGCTAGGTGTCGGATGGGTGACCGTTAAGTGGCATTACAACTGAACGCTTCCGTGCTTCGGAGGGCACGTTAAACCGTCGGTCCCGGCTGTTGTCATCTGATAACAGTCGTTAAGCCAAGTTAGAGGCCTTACAGGCGGCTTGACGAACTCTAACACCAGAGGTGGCCACTATTCCTCATTCGATAAGAAAGAAGAAGTAGGATTGTAGTCTTTGTCGCTTAAATTCGAGTTTACTTTATTTATAACAATATTTTAATTATTGCACTTTCCATATTCATTCTGAAAATACGCATCTTTCATAGTAGCTTTTCATTACAATAGGACAGTACAGTAGTACCTATTGGAATTTTGTCTTGTTAACTCTAACGTTACGTTTTATGTCGTAATTACTTATATCATTCTCATTTGCATAAAATATGCTCTACTAATAGCTAGAGACATTACCACCAGCCCCGATAATAGCCTATAACGTGTCTCTATTTGAATAGCACGCTAGAATGGTAATTTATTGCCGTTCTATTCAGCTTAAAGGTGTCGTACCTTATACGTAGATTACGGCTCTGATACAAATCTGCTCGATAAACAATATATTTAATCGATTTTATATTTAAGTCGCCATATGAAACTCAACCTTATAACCCACATGAAAGAGTTTAGTTAAGATTGGATTGTGCTTACTAAAGAGACACCTGCGAGGCGATGTAAGTAATCCCCAGACAGAGGATTATGCTAACCCCTTTCTCCAGAAGGTTCTATACTTGGATTCTTTTTAAATTTCCCTACATCTTATTCTGATATTAGTGAAACAAAATAAAAAGTAAGTAATTGTTATTTTAGGTAAAGTACAAAATCTCACACAAGATTTCTAATATTTTCCTAGTTTTATTAATAAGTAGGTACATTTTCAGACTTTCACTTAATAGTGATAACTATTTCAAAAGTTCCGTAAGAAGCTTTTAAAATTAGTAAGAAAACTTAGAATAATTACACCTAGTAGCCGTGTCCTTGTATGCAAAGTGAGGCAACTTATACTGAGCCAAAATGGCTCAGTTCTCAAAACCTCTCTCTCTAAATCTGAATTTATATCCTTCATACGTTACCTAATTGTAACTAAAATCCAATAATATAATAATTAATCTCTTTAAGGTTAGGGCAATTGAAACTGTTTTGTACTTATTAGGTATGATTATGTAATAATGGACAAGAAAAATCTGAAAACGGCGCCATTTTGGCTATTTTAGTTGCTTCACTTTTGACAGCGCGCTTTGTAGGGAATTATCGTTCTAGGTGTAATTATTCTAAGTAAAAAAATAAATAGGTGTACTAATGGAATCATTACAGTGATTATTTTTTTGAAACTTTCACCCACTCGAATCCTTTCTCTCAAAAACTCAATCCATATCATGATCTAATGGATTATGTCTCATTATCGACTGATTTTAGAGGATGTTACTTATTAGTTACATAATCATGATGATCTTCAGACGCTGTAAGTGTATTTTAATGACGAACTATAACCAAGTGAGGCGTATCATAAGTAATGACGGTGAAGATAAACTTATAACAGCTATTATTGGTTATTTAGTGCGATAATTTAGACTTACTTAATTCAGACTTATATTGGACTAGCTTTCGCCCGCGACTTCGTCTGCGTGGATAGTATTTTGTCTATCCCTCGGGAACAGTTCCTTTTTTCGGGATGAAAAGTACCCCATGTCCTTTTCTGTACCCCTGACAACGTGTGTGTAAAATTTCATGATGATCGGTTCAGTAGTTAAGACGTGAAGGCGTAACAAACAAACAAACAAACGGACTTTCGCATTTATAATATTAGTAAGGATTGAAGACCACAGAAACAACAGTTTATATAAGTTATGTATAAATACTAATTTTGCATGTTGTATAGGAATGTTTGTATGGATAATCTCCAAAATTAGCAGTTTCATTATATTGGCGAGCTTCCGCAATAGTTAAGTTTAAGCTAGTTACAGCTGGTTAACATTTTTATAATAGGTACCTAGCTACAGTGTTACAGTATATTAGATAGTATCAAAACAACTGTTCTTGTGCCAGGCATGCCCCGGTAAAGGAATTGAGGAAAAAGATACAACACTTCAAACCGGTCACGGATTAGATACAGTCATCGGTTCAACGGTACTAAAATACAATAATAGAACAATTAACAATTTCGCAGATTAGCGTAAATGCTTACGTGTAGGTAAGCAAAAAGCTTTCACAGTGAAGTTTCTTCAAGTTATCTTCAAGTATTCTCACAGTCACAGATGCTCATTTTTTTTGTGCCCTCGCTGAGTCAACACTCGGGCAACGGAGTGTCTAGCCACATTAAATACTCGTTTAGTCCGAGTTGGCCTTTGTTGCCCGTGTTACTACACTCGACGTCAGAAAAATAGCACCTCTTCGAAAATAAGTTTAGACTTGGCCACCTGCTATTGCTAGCTAACGTTTTATTGTGTATCTATTGAAATTACATTTAATGAGCTTTAAATTAATAATTGTAGGATTTAATTAACATAACAGTTACCATAATTAAACGCTTTAAGAGTTATTGCTTGCGCCGCCAAAAAATGGATTTAAAAGGGGTCAATTCAGGACATGCGAGTAAATTCGCTATCGAGATGATGGAGAAAACACACTTCAACAGTTCAAATAAAAAAAGGAATAGGTACTCAAGATGGATACCATTGCCCATGAAGTTGCTCAAATATTACAAAAAAGAGGCAATGTAATGTTGCTCGGAAACTGAATCTTCAGTAGGTAATTGATTCCGTTCAACGAGTATTCCAACGGCTTCTAGAAACTGTTGGCTTTCCGAAGGAGAAGAAGTATATTACAACACTTAGGTACCATTAAATAAGATAGATCTAAATTAACTTTGAAGAAATTTTTTAAAAGGTGTGATTTTTCTGACGCCCAATGTAGTTTCGTAGTAATATTTTGAGTTTGCTAGCTGTTTGTAGTTTCCAGTTACAAACAGATGCTTTTCTTGCGGAACTAATTACGTTACTCTGTCAGGAGATTCAAAGTAATAATGACTTGCTGGAGATTGATTATTTTCCATTTAGTAAATTCATTATTTTTTAAGTTAGTTTCTCAAATTGGAGTTCCATTAAAATTATAATACGCGAAATTTAACATTTTTCAATTCTGACACACACGGCGAATAGGAGAAATCATACAATAAGTTCAACAAAAAAAACTTGAACTTTTAATTAAACTATGTTATGTATGACTTATAGGCCTTCCTATAAAAATATCTTTATTTATTTATTTATTTATTGATTTATATTCAGGCAACGATGGCCCATAGATATATACCTTAAAAACTAAACATATATAATTTATAAAACAATATTGTTAGTAAATAAAATAACTTAAAAAAATATGTTAGTAAAAATCAATTTGACACTTTGTGTGTCGAATCGGTGACACACGGCAGCGTCCCTCTGAAAATATCAATGACGATCGGTCCCGTGCTGCCCACATCCAGCGAAAAATGGAAATTAACTCCACTTTTAAGTAGCTGCACTGAATCATTTATTATCCCGCAACAATTTGTAACGACGACAGGTAACTTAAAAGTTCTTAGGCTTAGAAAACCGAGTAACTTGCATGGTGTAAACGCGTCCGTGGCGAGTGATTTATGTACGAGTCGCGAGGCAGCCTCTCGCCTCGCCCGTGAAAACTTAATGCCGTGAAGTACTGAAACTTGTCCGTGTCTCGACGGTGCGTTAGCTCCAACCGTCTTATATGCAGACAACTTCTCAAGGAGCGCTTGTCTTTTATCGTTTTACAACTTCTGATGTTTAGGAATGATTTATGAAAGTTAACTTTATTGAGTCGTATAGAATCAAAGGCGGCTATCATGGGGGCGTACCGAAGGGGGGGGGGGGGGGGGGGTTTGGCAGAGAGGGGCAGCTGCCCACCTTGATTTTGTTTAGCTCCTTGTTATCAATATAAGTTCTTATTGAACGTTGCCATTATGATATATTTGATATATAATAAAATTGCCCCCCCCCCCCCCAACCCAGAACCTGGGTACGCCCATGGCGGCTATTCATTTCCTCTTGTAAATTGAATTGCAAATCTCGTATTAGAATCAAAGACGGCTATCTTTCATACAAAATCCACGAAATTATGCCATCTTCATTATTTCTTTTTCGATTTATACGATTACCATTTTTTTATTGCATATCTAGTTAAAGGTAACTTGAGTTAATTGTTATCAACGTTGGACAACATTATTTTCTTTGAATACATACAGCAATCACAAACACGTATTTAGTAATATTTTTATTAGATACCACTTTTGCAGCCAATATTGATTTTCACTGAGTACCTCTTGAAAAAATGAGTTTAAATCAATATACGTAATGAAGATAAGCATATTCTTAAATTAATACAAATATAATAAACTTAAGGCTTATGAAATAAAAGACTTTTTAACGGATACTAGCGCGGTTTTATTGAAAGTACTTTGGTAATTAGTTGGTATTTGGTTTGATTTTGGTTACCGAAAATACACAAAGACAATGCTCCGCTACGTCCCATTGTAAGCCAAATTGACTCACCAACCTACAAATTAGCTAAACACGTAGCGAAAACACTCACACCACTGAGAGGTAATACATCAGCGTTTGTAAAAGATTCCTACCAGTTTGTCAGTGAGATACAACATCTACATCTCGCTGATGATGAAACTATGGTTAGTTTTGATGTTCAGTCCTTATTCACATGCTTACCAGTACAGGACTGCATTGATATCTTAAGGAAAAAGCTAGTTGATAACAACATGCCAATTGAATATGCAGAACTACTAGAATTATGCCTAACATCTGGCTATCTGTTATGGAACGAGGAGTTCTACGTGCAAGTGGATGGCGTAGCAATGGGCTCTCCTGTATCCCCCATTGTTGCTGACATTTTCATGGAGGATTTTGAGGAGAAAGCACTAGCCACAGCACCAGTGACTCCCCGGTTCTACAAACGGTACGTAGATGACACTTTCACAATACTACCTAGAGACAGTGTCCCTGCTTTTCTTAACCATCTTAACTCCATAAACCCCAACATACAATTTACTATGGAGTTAGAGACAGATAATAAACTAGCTTTCCTAGACATTCTCATTATCAGGAATCCGAACCAAACCTTGAGCCATACAGTGTATCGTAAAGCAACCCATACCGACAGATACCTCAATGGTGACTCTCACCATCATCCTATACAGTTAGCTACCGTAGGGAAATCTTTGTTTCAGAGAGCCCGCGGCATCTGTGACAAACAACACCTGACGGCTGAGCTTCAGCACGTCAAACAAGTACTGCGTAAAAACAAGTTGCAAGTACCACGCTTTCGTCACAGAAAACGCGACAAACCAGCCACAGTAGAGCGTCAACCTGCCATCCTACCTTATTTGAAGGGTGTCACTGACAAGATTGGAAACATTCTGAAGCGAGCGTCAATCAAAACTTACTTCAAGCCGCCGAAGAAGATCAACCAATTCTTACGACCTGTCAAGTGTAACATCCCCCTTCAAGCCGCAGGCGTCTACAAACTAGATTGTGACTGTGGGCTCTCCTACATCGGGCAAACAAAGAGAAGTATAGGGACCCGCGTTAAAGAGCATGTAGCTGACATGAAACATAGGCGCGATAACAAGTCTGCAGTGTGTGATCACGCCTTTGAGGGGCCCAACCATTACATTAGATTTGACAAACCCCAAATCCTTGCTAAGGAACGTAGATTTATTCCTAGAATGCTCCGCGAGGCTATCGACATAAATAAATATCCTAATTTCAATAGAGATGATGGTTGGAAAATTCCACCAGCTTGGGACCCCATCATTCACAAGCTGAAGCCCCATACACACACTGCAAGATCTAATGATACGGTTAGTTCCTTTTGCAAATAAATTAATAAATATAAAAGACGGAGGTCGGCTTTCCTCTCCAAGTTTTATTTCGCCATTTCTTTCTTGGAGGGGCCTCCCAATTTTGTGAAATGGTGGTAGTTTCAGTAGATTCTCTCTCTTTAGCATTAATTAAATCACAAAATCAACTTAAACCAATTAAAATGATAAATAAAATTGTAAAATATTAATTTCTGAACGTCTTAAAAAAAATTCATCGCTTGAGGGTAGGCTCACGAGTAGCTTCAGTCCCCCGTGACCACGGCAGCTGCAAAGGTGCCGAAACGTCGGAAAAATCAAAAATCAAACCAAATACCAACTAATTACCAAAGTACTTTCAATAAAACCGCGCTAGTATCCGTTAAAAAGTCTTTTATTTCATGTCTAGTGAGCGCGTAAGCTTGAGGACTTAAGGCTTATGTTACTAATCTAATTTTTTTATTAGCCATTTCAACATTTATTGCGTGGCTTAAAAACCACAATAGCATATTATTCAGACATCTCTTGTTTAACTTTCCTATAGTCAAATCAAGAGTAATTAACTATCGACGGTTTTATTTGACTAGTTCCGTTTGACCAGTGGTCTGAAAACTAGGGTCTGTCCTATCTAGACTCGCTTTGATCTATGAGCACTAAGTGACGCGTATGTATCCTAAAATTAGCTAGGGTCGTCACCGGGTTCATACAAGACCCTTTATTAGCAGGGTTGCCATAAATAAATTATTTAGGTCAGTTTACATAATGCATACTTTGAGGCAAATAAAACTTGAGATGTGTAACACCGAAAAGTGTACGATTTACGACAAAACAATGAATTAATAAATTGTATTAAATGTCCCATGAATTTTTAATGATGGCGACCCTACCCAGTTAGGGTGAATCAACATACCTTTATTCGAAAGACCAATGTTTATATTGCTAGCCCTTGGTGTGAATAATTTAGCAAATTAACAATAACAGACTTTAAATTAAATTGAGTTTAGTATAGATATTTATTTCAGTAGGTATAAAATGCTGAGTTATCATTAGTACTATGAATTGTTTTACCAACAGTAGGTATAAGTGTAAAATTCAAACTATAAGTACTTAATGCAAATAACTTATTATTTCAATATTAATATTCTGCAATTATAAATCTAAATATTTCTGACATGACGGAATACATACTTAACCATTTAATATTTTTTTCAAATCACGTTGTTAAAATCTGAATTCCCAGTAAACAAAATACGAGCCGGCAGGATTAATGACTTTTCCGTACTTTTGCCCAGTCACGCATGCCACATAAATCTCGCTTTTTATTAATCCAAAACGAAACAATGTTTTAATCCAATCACCCTGAAAAACGAACGAATCTATTAAAACAAAAAAACCCTAATTTAGAAATTGAGAACCAACCAGTTTTTACACAAATTGCAAAGTGCAACTTCGTGGAAGAAAATAAAGTAAAAAAAAAATCTATAAGTAAATAAAAATCACAGTAAATGAACTGCATGTAAACTTTACTACGTTAATTGAAAAGAGACCTACCTACCGACGCAAAATAGGCGCAATAGACGTCGAGTTGCGGAAACCACCTGCACTGACAAGACAAGACAGAGACCTACCTAATTATGAAAACAAACAGTATAGGTACTGTCAAACCCCCTTACTTCGCCTGCTTTTAACAGTTTTTTTTTAATTTTCGACAATTCATTGTTTATGTTTGAATCGAAACGGTTGAATGTTATCAAATCAATGATGATATTTTCGTCTATGGTTGCAATAACTATGTCCAGTGAGAAAATTTAAAGAAATTGACGGTTGAAAATCCAGGCGAAGTTGAGTAGATTTTCCTAACCTCGCCTACCATCGGAATTAAGGGTACTTATTGAGATTGGTAGCATTAAAATAAAAAGGCTTAGCTACTTTATGCAGTAGCATAGGTATATGAACCATATTTCAATATAGCTAAAGTATTTTTTACTTTTTGTCAAGTAGGCGAAGTTTGGTTGCGTTTTACCAATAAAAAATACAAATCTCAGGTTTGGTTGACACTAAACACAAATTAAAAAAAAGGAACATATTTTCATAACTCTATGATTATCAAAAAGTAGCTAAATGCTCTATTGCAGTAATAAAACAACGAATATAGCAAAATATAGTCATGTGAAGTTCGGAACTCTTGTGTTGTTAAACTGTTACCTAACATTGCCTGACCTAATGGACTAAATTAGTCCAAGATATTTGAGAGTTAATAAAATTATATCTTGTATTTAGTTGGCTGACTATATGTTACAATGCACAATATAAATATTAAAATCTTAACATTTCAAATATGAACACAATAGACGACAAAGATGAAATATTTAATAATCTACCGAATAACATAAAAAATGAAAATAAATTATCCTTATTCATTGCAAGACTAAAAAAATTTCTTGTTGAAAATTGCTATTATTCTATTAATGAATACTTGAATAAACCAAATTAAAAATAAAAATTATTAGAATAAAAATACGTAAAAGAATAATAAACATGAAAATAAAAATGACATTGGATATCACAATCTGCAAATTCGTTTGATTTGATTTAATTTACTTACCTAGAAATTATTGTGAGATTTTATTTAATTTTAACTTTTGAAATAACAGCTTGTTTTTATATTTGAATGCATTCCTACTTTTACTTTTTACATTTGCTATACTCGAGAAGAGTAATTAAGTCGTAAGTACTGTATTATCTTTAAGAACCAGCTGTACACTTGAAATTGAAATTGACTTTTTGGGGACACTGTCGAAAATCACGCGCGAAATTTCCGACTTTTTTTGCAACTGCTTCAAATTGACAGCTAGTTTCCATAGACAGTAGAATGCAGTTTTGCCACAACAAACGAGAGATTATTACCAAATTAAAAAAAAGTGACTTTGCCATTTAATTTCCCGAGATATGGAAGTTTCTTTTTTTAGGCGAAGTTTGGTTTAGTAGGCGAAGTTATAGGGTTCTACGGTACGTTAGGTAAATGAACCAAAGATCTTTCGCAATATAACAGACGACTGCGTTTTCGACAGAGCTACTAAAATTATCGTCTCAGATTATGTCAACCATTTAACTGTGGAAAAACATAATAAAAATATTTACTAAAAAATAAGAATAGAATAGAATTGTTGCAACAAATCATTCAAAGAAGAAGAAAATTATGTAAGTATAAAAACGAATAAAGTGTCATGTGGTTTTATATAAACATAATAAATTCGTTGTAAAACACGAAAATACACTAATGGCTTTCACAAGCTCGTTAGCTTTATTAACTACCTTGTTTGACAATAAAGGTTACCAGAGAGTCGTTATAACACTGAGCCACGTTAATTATGAATAATTTATAATGATGAAAGCTAAGCCTCGGCCGCCATTATAAGGCTTAGCAAAATACGAGACTTGTAAGCAAATCTTAAATCTAATTTAGTTTAGACACCTTTCATTAATTGAAGCAATTCGTAGAACTATATTTTCGCATTATAAAAGGTAACAACCTTAAGTTTTGATGTTTAAATTACACTTAATAATGTACTTATATAATTAGATACCCTAAGACGATGACGCATTATCTATCCAGTAAATTACGAGAGGGAAACAAATAAAAAAGTGAAGAACATTACAAATAATTCACTTTCCACAATTTCTAAAATACGTTGATATGTTAAAAAAAACGTTAGATTACCATTGTATGTACTCCCATTTGTTTTTAAATTACCAGGAAAAGCGTTCCGCGGCGCCAAAGGGCGGCACACGGATAGGGCGGGCGGTAAGAGATGAGCGGTCACGCGCGGCTGCCCGCCCTGATAGCGCCCCTCGACACTTCATAATGTCAAATTAATGTCCTGCCGCACAAAAACAAAGGAGATTCTAGCTAGAACGTTAGTTATGTCAAAAAACTGAGATTTTCTTCAATTGTTTCTGAAAATGTTTATGTTCTTTAAAGTATGATTGAAAAGTAAGTAGCTTTTTTTCTAAGCCAATGTTTAATTGTTTATTTATTTAGTAGTTCGTACTATTTTTTCTTGTTACTTTTACCCACAGATTCAATCTATAAGTATTCCACTTTTATTACATCGCTTTTACAGTATTTACTAGTTTCATATGTAAGAATGTTATGAAATTAATTTTACGATGTTATTTGCATGCAGTAGCATGAATTTTAATAGAATACCAAATATTTCATGTCTTTAGTACCTATGTAAAAAAAATCACAGATTTCGCAGTTCCCGCAAGAATTGGAGCATTGAAAATGAATACAAAAATTTACGAAAAAACTAAATCAAATCAAAAGCAAAATCCTATAATTTTTCTAAGGTATACTAGGTACCTTTTTATTTTTACGATCGATTGTGACACTCGGCTGCGTCTCGTGTCACAAAAGTGCCCCTGACTGCTTCGACGCGGCTGAAATATTATTAACCGATTCACAAAAATCAACTAATGCACTTCTCGTCTGCTTCCGTATCTTTCAATACCTTTACCATGACGATCGGTCAATAATCATAGAAACTATATCACTTTTTATATACCGAAATACTTGATTTTCTACAATTCCAAATCTAAAGGGACCACCTACAGGTCACAATTATAAACCGATTTTCAAAGAAATTTCGCTATTTTGTAGCTAAACTAATACCCTAGGACCCTTTTTTTCATTTTTTCTTAAGTCGGTTTTTTTCTCGAAATATTTACAATTTAGTAAACAAACACCCCCAAAAAACCCGAATTTTTCGAAATTTCAAAAAAAGTTACCAGCCGATTTTCAAAATTCAAGCGTTCACACGTGTCTCAATAAATTCCTCAACTTTTGGTACTATTCCCATCTCGATCCTCCTAAAATCCTCGGAACTATGACCAAAAATACGTCTCAGGCGATTTGCATTTGATAACCATTTTCAATGGTAAAATGTGACAAAATCTTTAAAGCTCGGAACGCTCAGAAGTTCAAATCTCTAACTAAAGATACCTACGAAGTTGACAAAAGACGATCCCATCCCAGCAATAAACCACCGAAGCACAGCTCACGAGTCTCGCGACGCAATAACGATCGCTCAGCAATCTCGATAGAACAAACATTTCTCTACTCTATAGCGCAGACATTCACCATTGTTCACTAGACAATAATAAATTCAACGTCCAATATAGGCGTTATTCATAAAAAATTCAAACGCTTAATAAAGCTCTTTCAGTTATAAAGTGTTTTGTCTTTTTCTTTCGTATTATGAATTGAGTTTCAAAAAATTTATAAACGCATTGTGCGTTTGAATTTTTTGTAAATAACATTGTTAGCTTTTATCATGAGATTCTTAAAACTTCACTTTCTTTTATCTAGTATATTCTAAGAATAGCCCTACTTTAGAAAGAAAGAGCTTTTTTCATGATGTTAAAAGCATTATAATGGAATATTACTTGCATAAATAGAATCACGTAGGTAGGTAATTAATTAATTCATATTTTTTCAGCAGATGATCGTTAGAAAGTACGAAGTCACGTGTTACAAAAAGCAAGTCATTTTGTGAAGGGTGGTTAAGTAACCCCTTACATTGAATTGAGTAATTAATCCTCGAAGCCCTTTCGACATTATTCCAAGTCTTAGTGTGGAACAACGAGATAGTTTGAGATTAACATAGTTATTCGCTGGGATTAGTCAAACTCAACGCCATGAACCTCGAGAATATTGAAGACTTACTTATAACAATTATTACAGTTTAAAAAAATAATACCACTTGAATAAAAAATAATGGAAAATAGTTTAAAGGTGTGTAAGGTCTGAAAATGGTGGAAATCCTTGGTCTAAGTTAACTTGCTTAGTTGCTTATCTTTAAGAAAACTGTGTGTTTAAAAAAAAGAATAAATTACTTCTATTATTTATCAAGATAACAAAACTGTTTTAACTTTCTTTCAACTTTTGCAAAACAACAATAACAAAGTTACATAAAGCTTACAGAACATTGATTGCTATCAATAGGTACCTACATGCTTTTGATTTGAAATTTCGCACAAAGTCTATTACACCGTGTATGCCTCAAAAGCCAATAAGCTTGTCCCCATTTACACAGAAAGACACCGGCTGTTGTGATTGTGAGTGGCGCAAATAAATAAGAGCAATAAAACAGTGACAGCGAGGAGCGGGCTCGGGCCCAATCAGGAATATTGACAAGGGGAAGGGTAGTACGTATCCAGGACGCCACAGCGAAACAAATAACGTGTGGAGAAATTGATTTTACTTAAAACTCATTTTTATAGAAAAGGAAGAAAAATTTGTCAACTCTAGATGAGCGTTTTTGGATTTTGAATAACGCACAGACATTTTGGTTTGACATTTCTTACAAAATATCAGTTTTCATTGATGTTGATTTCTGTGTTATTGTCTCTATGTAGAGACAAGTATAACATTGTTATTTCATGTAACTATAAGAAAAGCTGATTTTTTAAAGTAAAATATTTCAATAATCGACGCATTTTCAACTTTTCTTTTCACAGAAAGGGGCACAGAAGCTATTGATTGTTAGTACCTGCAAATTAATAGAGAAACGATGATCGATCACCAAACTACAAAATGCAACAGCAATGCCATTACACTATCATTGCAATCGGAAATCAAAAATTTTGTTATAGATTTTTAACGAGCCTGCCACCGACAGACATTATAAAAAAAATCTTATCGTTTCGACTCATCATACGCATCTCTGTGGCGCAGATAACTCGACTGGCAATAATATTTTATATTCTCGCACGTGTTCTGCAGTCGCATCCACAATGCCCAATAATGATGTTAACTAAACGAACACGACTGGCGATTTATGCGCTCGCAAATGAATAGCGATCGCACATCGTCTGGCATCCGCTCGCTTTGACTCAAAACTTAGAGCATTCAAACACTCAAAAAGACGTATCTTATTTGACGCATTTCCTTTAATTAAGCTATTTTAACATAGAAACTAGAGTAAATGTGTATTGCAGATTGTGTCAAAAAAACAGTTGTTTGACTTTGTCGGTCAAACCAACTCAATTTTTAAGACGCTGATAAATTTTCGACAAATAACACTTTCCCTACCGTAAATCGTTGTTTGAAGAACCATATGTTTCTTTGAATAACGTTTTGTATATCGGAAAGCATGCTTGAGAAAATGCAGTTCCGAAACTCTTCCCAGTATCGAATATTTATTTACACGATGCACAAATAGGTATACCGACGATTTCCTGACCACTGCAGGTAAGTAACTTTAATGGGCTAAAGAATGACGTTGAACAGTCTTGTGATTTCATAGCATTGTTGCTAACATTAATTACTTACTTCATTTTATTTACAATAGGTTCTTGCTTAACTGTTTTAGTTCTTAAATATTATTTTGCATTACAAACGAGTGAAATGCATTCTTAAATAACTTCAGTGTATCAATAAATAAATACTTACTTATATTACGTATATTAAGGGTACATGATAGGAAAACATGGTTAGCATGGGTCATATTTTTATAAAGAAAACGTAAAGTTGTAGCAACAAAAAAAAACATACGACAACAAGCTAAAGAGATTCTCTAGTAGCTTATTAAATTGCGTATTAACCTCACAGATAATTGTAAAAAAAACAGAATATCATCAAAAGCGCTTGCATAGGGTCATATTTTTGGCGTAAATTATAGCGGAAACGTATTGAACTCTACATCAAAATACACGATAACGTACTGTGAAGTAGCTCCAATAACTTTTTTCATAAGAAAGATTATTGTGCTTTAGCTTATTGCTTAGTGCTTGCTTAGTGCTTTATCTTTAGATAATAATGAGAAAACAAGAAGAACAACAAGAAAACAAAACCATCGAAAAAGTTCAGAAGTTAGGTTATTAAAAAGACAGAGACAAATGTTTCCGCATAACTGAGCCTTAACATGTTAAAGCACATGTCAATTACATCTAAAGTAACTGACAATCTTAGTACCTACCTACGTCATTCCCGGATTCAATCTGGCGCACATGCATCATTCTAATGACGTCAAATTCCGGATTTCAACTTTTGTTGCATTTGTTTGCCTCCATATGGAGTTGTCACAAGTCGCAACGGCGGCGTAATAATATGAACGGCTGATGGGCGTAGAAAGATTTATTCCGCTACGACAACTTTCCTTTTGATGCCGTTTCTAAGTTGAGTCTGTGTTGTTTCTATAAAAAGATTATGGATTCCAAATTACAATCAGCTGAAAATATTTTCGTGTTTAAGTGCTTTGTTCTTAGGCTGTAAATTCAAAGGCAAAATACGCTGGAAAACTATGAATAGGCAGCTAGAGCCGCGTTGAAGTTTTGAAGGGCAATAGAAACTTATTTTTTTTACGTCTCTCCATACAATTTTTTTTTAATTTTCGTTATTTAAACCTTGCCCTGATATTAACAAACACAACAAAAATTTATTTATGTTGAATAAAATGACAAATTAAAAACACATAAGTACCTACGTCAAGTTCCTTACATTTCAAACAAAACAACTGCTTACACGGAAATATCTTTAAATAAACAAGCTATGGTTCCACCAAAACGCGTAACATTTAACATTTATTAAGTACCCCAAAATTTAACTTTGCGAAATCGTTAAATGAGATCAATATGCAAATCTGTCACTATCGATACGGAGTCTTAACTTAAGTATTTATCCCGATTCTTGCGATTTTCTTTAGTGTCGGCCGCCCGGTCGAAACGAATTGGCACGCGGTGCGAGACGAATCGCACACATGATTTATGTAAGTAGGCCTCCGATATCAGCTCTGACAAACCAAAACGCTGAGAAACAAAGGGATCTCCTCCAAATGCTTCCAACAATGGTATGAATGAATATTTATAATTCATAATATATAGGACAGGTATTTTGAATCACTTAGGTTGACTTCAATTATGTAATGCAGAACGAATATCACCATTACTTATTCCAATAGAAGTTTAGGTTTAAGAGATTCAAATTACGATGAGCACAAGAACCTACTTTTGTATCAATTGTGATAATTTACAAACTTCTATTTTGTTAGTTTTTAGATATTTTTGTAAATGTTTTGCTGTAAACATTTTGCTATAATTTTATTGCACTTTTAAAATAACTTATGTTGTAGGTAAATAAGGTTTCAATTATACCATTAAACACACAACTTCTTCACAAAATACAAAATCTCTACATACCTAGTCTAAAACAAAGTCGCTTCTCGTTGTCTGTCCCTATGTATGCTTAGATCACAGTTTTTAGATCTTTAAAACTGCCCATCGGATTTTGATGCAGTTTTTTTAATAGATAGAGTGATTCAAGTCAGGAGGAGGAAGAGGAGGTTTATATGTTTAATACATGGTGACAAATTCCACACTACACCGAAGCAAAGCGAGGGCGTGTCGCTAGTATATAATAGAATTTTATAAACTTTAAACTCTTTTAAATGGCATCCTTTTCCAACTCATTATCGTAAGATACGTATTGCGTAACAAAAAGGATGATTACAAAGAATAAATATTTATATCGCAACTGACCCTAATGTTGACATGGGTAGGTAAATGTCAGTTGACCTTTTCAATTTCATGAAACTCGCGCTCCAGTACTTTCTGTGGTCGCGACGGCGATGCCTAGGGGCTGAGGTCGGGTAGGGATTGCAAAATATAAATATCGATGTACCTGTGATACATTATCCATACTTACAATAACCTTGTTACTTTAATATCTACTTCGATGTGCATTATCGATATCAATACCGATTTAATATGGATATACTTTTTTTGCATACAGCATCCTTAGTGTTCGATACTTCAGATGGATCTCGATCAGCTGACTCATATGATCTGACGTAAATCTTTAAAAAATATTAATACTTTCAATAAAAATATGTGACCTTTCGTTTTTTTATGGTTCATCTTTTGAGATTAAAGTCATCCTTATCAACAGAGGACTATGTAAATATGTTTAGGACAGTTATTTTACGACATTCGAATTTGAAGTCAATATAATCCATCAACGGATATTATTTAGTCCAAATGTTTGGACGTTTGTTTGTCACAATTCTTTTGAAAAAATATTTATCCCACAAGGGTTTCCCAAAAGAAACCAAAACTACACATAGTAAATCGTTGGAAGAATAATATAATTAGGTACTCTACACCATTGTGCCAGAAAAGTTTACGTGAACCTATGTACGACACCATCATTATTCAAAAAATCTTATTCAGGATGAAGAATGAGCCCTCATCCCATAATTATTTATTTTTAATTTTTTGAATACAATGCCATAAATATTTTTGTAATCATAAACTTCAAAAAACGCCCTTGAGGGCTGACACAGATCCCTCTAACCGCTAACACCGAAAGCGTAAATTAACCGCCGACGCAATGATGGGTGTGGCCCCCATAAATAAGTTCCCGAAGACAACCCATGTGACCACCAATGTCGCATTTCCGATACCCATAAGCTTCGGGTTTCAATGGAGACCGCAATGTCAACGAATTTGTTGCAGTCAATCGACCTCTGGTCTGGACCCACATGCATACACTCGGTTTTCTATAAGGGTTACATCCATTGCAATTGATAAAAAAGCATCATAATAATTGTCCTTGGGTTTAAGCTAATACCAAATAATTAAATTTCCTTAGGACTAACAAAAATTCTAGGGATATTTTTATCGAATTGAATGAATTTACCTAACGCATTCCTTATTCTTATTAATTTATGCAAACCCCTCCACCAGCATCAACAAACGCGTGACCTTTTTCCATCAACGCAAATATTTGCGCAAAAATTGGTTCATAATTTCATTCACACGGATCCATTACCGAACCATAATGGCGGACAAGCGTGCCGCGCTCGAGTGCCCCTTCTATGCTTCTGGGAATGCAACTACCTGCTTTTTATAGCGATAAGGGCACAAAATATGCCGCACGACCGACCGAACCAGATCATCGGTTAGCCGGCGCGACTATCTATCGAAACCAACCGCGTGCGAGTGGAAATGACCCAGTCTCGACAGTGACGTACCAACAAACATATGCACGGCCATATGGTGTGAAGCGAACGGGTTTTTATTGCATCGCTCTGCCGTTGCACGGATTTAAATGTAATTGCAATTAACTTTTATTTTGTTTGGGATAGCAAGGGTGCTTTGCAAATGCGGATTATGTGACACCACTTCTTCAATATCAGTACATAATTCACCTCTAATCTGAATCATTAATTTAAATGTCCAAACATATAGTGACTCAATCATTTGAAATCTTTTCAGCAGATGTATTGCAACGATAAAATGGTAGAGACAAGGGTAAATAATCTCCAAACGGCGAGTAGCTGCACTCATCGATCACACATCGAACTTGGTAATGTCACGAGCAACAACGTCACGGTGTTTAAGATCAGAAGAAAACAGCACACGCCTTTTGTGGTCAAAGATAGCGAGATAGCGTGACGAATATGCGCGTTATGCACGTACGACACAATGCCGAGTGACTCGGAGATATTGTCGCGACTCGAGACTGATTTAATTGTCCGACTCGACGAGCACTTTGTCGGCGGAGAAATGAGGCACAAACAAATGCAGCTCCGGGTAGGATGGTACTCAGGGCCCTGTCTCTACTAGTTACCATAAATAGGAAATCTCATCTTGGAACTATTACGTGACTTTCTTCATTATTTAGAAAGGTGCGGGTTACTCTGATACGACAAATTAAGTCAACTATAATGGCGGTGTATTTTTTGAACACACATATTAAAACGCGGTGTTACCGAAAGTTATTACGTTATAATTTCTAATCTAAAAGATGATATCGGGGGAGTGAGAGTTCCATTTTCATGGGAGGATAATGTGGTGATAGCTCAATGAGGGGAGAACATTCGTTTCGTATATGATTTATTTTTATAGTACTCGTTATGGGGCGGTTGTCGATTCCCTGGCGCGGTCCTTAAGCCGGCTCTGCCCTCTCTTACACAAAATGAACAAGCGAAGGACGTTTTCATAACTTTGAGAAGCGTAACCGATAACTTTACGAGTTCTTAGTTTGTCTACTTGTATTTTGATGGTAAACAACGGCTTAACGCTACTGAAAACAATATTTGGTTGCTCTATACTTCTAATTTTGTTCAAATTCTCGTTAAGCATCCGGTATCCAGTAGATAAAGTTACGAATGGTACTAATAGTTTGTACAAACTTACTTTCAGGACCTCGTAAATTTTTCTTACTGATCTGAAGTTAACTGGGGTCCTATCATAAAATACACACCTGCAACAAAAGAAAAAATCAATGTTACAAAGATAATAAAAAGAATATTTCGTTTACACATTCACGGGCAGAATACAACAGGCATTGGCATTGTAACCGAGTACTCCGCACAAAGGAAGCTTTGGGCGCGAGGGCACAATAAAAAAGCCTCTATAAACAGCCTCTATATATTTGACAGTAAGCCTTAACTTAAGTATTACAGACGCGGGGTGGCTACTAGATAACAGATGAGAAGTATTTCAATGGTTTATTGCGCCAAGGGTTTTTGTAGAGAAACGTGACTTCCGAAGGTCGACGACCTCGCTACCGACTCCTGGGCCCGGAGATAACTCACACCGAGATTGTTTGTGTTCCTGATGTGTATCTTCCCACCTTTTGGGGCTTTTGTTAATCTGCTGTCGTTTAAGGAAATGGGTGACATAACAGTTTCTTAAATAGGACACAAAAGAACAACTGATACGATCGGTAAGTAAAAATTACTGGGTACTTATGAAAGATTATCAGATGAAAAGGGTACAACATAAATCAATTTGACCGAGATTACAGAGCGTCGTGTTTACCAAGTTCAGTGGGCTGCCATTACGTTAAATAAACAACGTGTCGTAAAATTTGCATACTGCAATATGTCTGAGAGGATACGGACAATTTGAGCAGAGCAGTCGTAAAAACGCAACTCCAGCCGCCGTTTTCCGCAAATCTCATACATACAGGCGAAGCGTAATGGCCTTGCAATGTGCGAGTCGCAAATTAAAACGCTTATTTCCAGGTAGCCAAAGCAATAGATTTGACGGCTCTGCAGGTCTTGCTGAATCCCGTCCAATATCAACTCTCTCAGCAATATGCAAACAAGTTGTCTTCTAATAACATACGAGGGACGTTTAAGCTCTCAAACCAAACGGGTTTTGCAAGTGATAATTGTAACTTAAGCAGCCGCTAAACGCTTCTAAGAATTAGCCTTAATGTATCCACAATTCAAGCTTTGTAGGAATAATAAGGCTTATCTTATTTACGTCAGTAAGCTGGCGATTAGGTTTATATTTATCATCTCGTATTAACCGTTCAATCTCGTTCAATTCCTTCTTAGTAAGGTGATGGGACCTACATCCAGAGAAAGTTTTATCTGGCTTCGATAGATCAGGGGCCTTACTATGAGCTCTTATAGCAGGACTTATATTGAACTGCCTTACTTTTTCGTACTATGACCTCAAAGGTTAGTATGAAAACAAGCCTTAAGCAGTCCTGTTTAAGGCTTGCCTTTGAACTGAACGGTTTCTTATTTGCTGATGGTAAGCCCCCTGATGGTAATTTCACCCATTTATTATAAAATCCTGCCAGTTGGTAAAATAAAAAAGTTGTGTTATTCTAACAAACAATATCCTTCAAATATAGACGTTTATTGATTGCGAGTTTCTCAGAAGGATGGCAAGACCAGTTGTTAGTTCTAAAGGGGTTGTTTGTAGAATAACAAATAGAGCAAACGCCGCAGAATAAATTGACGTTCTTGGTTGATTAACGGCGGTAGGCAAGGCTGTAATGTCTTGCGTTTCATCACTGATAGACGATGAGAAAACTTGGTGGCTCCCTTAATTGGCTTCGTTTATCATAAAAGCGATCCGGCTGATTAATTTTCTCGTCATATCTTTGCAAAAAGGCTTTTATTAGTGGTTAACTATGAAGGCTTTTTATCAAAAGAGAAAGTAATTTCAATTACATAGCTTTCTTCTTTCTTTCTTTATTGGAGCAATCGGTAGTTTTTAATTTCATTATTTTACCTCATTTTCTACAATAGGTTACATTGTATATCGAGTCATCTTGAGTATGCAGAGCGGACCTCACAGACAGAGGCTATTTTAATGTAATTGCTAGCCTCTACTGTAAGCCGCCTCTAGCATCTGCCACTGAGCTATTTAAGTGTATATAGCTACATTAGGTATAGAAGTTCAAACCAGAAACCCTTTTTTAATTTATCAAAGATACCATTAACACTGTACTCGGCTTACTATAATCATTATAATGCCCCCTACTCAAATGGCCTACATTATATTCGTTCGCTAACTTAAAGTATAAATATAAAGCAATTAGCCAATCAAGTCACATGTGAAAAGCTTATGTGAATAACAGACATTGATGTATTGTATGGAAATGACAAGTCCACAACACGTAATTTTATAGTTTACAGCTTAGTTTTAATTTTTAAATTAGCGAACGAACAAAAAGTTGGCCACGTGAGTAGGGGGACTTGTTAAGATTAAGCGCGCAAAAATTTTGTGATATAAGTAGGTGCCTCAGCTCTTTGCTTATTTTTTTTTGAAACAGATGGCATGCAGATTTGCAGATGATTTTAACGTGCATTAGACTAATGGGGCTTGACTAGTAAAAATGTGAATAGCTTTTTATCAAAGAGAAACAAAAAAAGGATGAAAATTTATTGACCTTGATTTACATTAACAGTTTTTTTTTGGCCAAACATTTACGTTTAGTTTCAAATTAAGATAATAACTTAGCTACTTTGTTGCTAAAATGTTTCTGTGGGTACTTATTGTAGTGCTAGTTTTAACATAATAGCTACCTTAACATACCTTGGTTATATTATATTTAATATTAAAATATTAATAACATAGGTATGTGCCCTGATACCGTGAGATAACCCAGCTAATATATAGACAGGACATGTGTCCCATAAACGAGATAAATTCCTGTCCCAGCGGCGCCACATGCAACGATCAAACAGCTATTGTACAAATTGTATAACAGTTAAACACGGTTATAACTTACAACTATAATTTCCAGTTACTCCCATTGGTTTAATCGCTAACAATTATAATTTGAACCTGTTTACTAACTGAAAAGATAAATAGGTAGCTTAACTAACTTATCTTTCATTACAAATTGCATGGTCCTAGACCATACAGAATATATTACAGTTTTAATTACTTTTATGTTTTTCATCTACTTATATGTTTATTTGTTTTGCATAAAACATTACCACAAACCACTTTAAATTGCTGTTAATAAAAATGTTTCTATAATTTAAGTATGTATCGCCCAAAACCTTTGATGATCACAATATTTTTTCGGAACCGGTATTTTAGTGGTCTACATTTGTTAATTAACCCCATTATATACAGAGCAAAGCATTAAGCTTTACGACACTTTTACGATATCGTTTTAATACACACTTTTATTGTTCGGCCGATTGCATTACACCTTATCGTTTTCTTACGACTTGCGGGACGTTTAAATTTAAAATTAGTCGGGACGGCTCTGACGCGATGAATAATGCATAAGTTTATTGAATTTATAGCTCGCTGGTTTCATATCGGTGCTCTATTTGCATGATCATATCAGACAAGTGGCAAAATGAGACGCATGCATGACGCGTGTCAATAAATATAATGTTGCATGCCAATCAAAAATGACGATGTTGCACATTGGAGGGAAAACCTCTTGTTTGGTTCATCGCGAATCATTCGATCGAGGAGAAAAATAGAGGACAGTGAAATTATTAGAACCTTTAATTACTATAACTACCATTGTAATGTAGTCCATAGCTATGTAGGGAGGTCCCTAGCTGCCACATTTCTTAGGGTTCCGTAGTCAAGTCAACAAAGAACCCTTAACAGTTTTTGATAAAGTTTTGGAAAATTTCAAATGCTTCCCCAACTTTCAACTATGAATGAACGTTGCGAACCCGTTTACGTTGTTATTAGACAAATATATTTATATTATTTATTTATATTTATTGTACCTATATTATATTTATAATATAGAATTGAGTCAGCTCATGTATGGATGCTCAAATACAATAAGAAAAGTAACATCTGACTGAGCTATCGAGATGTCAAAAACAAGAAAATAAGGTAGCGTGTAATCACATAGGAACAACGTCCGGTCCTGTCGGACACAGATTGTATCTCGGCACGGAGATCGTAGCGGACACATTGGGCCCTTCTGCGACAGAGATATAACTCGCCGCCCGTGCCTATCTCGAATTCTTCATAGATAGAAATATGACATGGTGGTCTCAGGATAAAATATTTTCAATATGTATAAATTTTGAATAATTTTATATGAAAGATCTTTGAATGAAGAGTCTAAGCTTTGAAGTTTTAAAATGTTCAATTAATTTTGTAGCGAAGATCATAGTTCGTAACATATATATTAAATTATGGCGAAGCAATAATAGACATACAAAAGTGCCGTTGTTTATTCTCTAAGCAAACAGTCCTACATATTTTTTTAAAGATATTGAAAGAATGATCATGCACTGACTGACTAAACTAAACCTACCTAAAACAAATTATATTATTAATTATTATTCCTTCCACGATGCACACACCAAGATTTACTTACGCATGCAACTTATTAATTCAGAATCATTCACGACCACTACAGCTATTTAAACGTAATTTAAACAAATTATAATGCATTCGTGCGATGTCCCGATATCAATTTTGAACTCACGAGTAGAATCGTAAGTGACTACCTACTCGATTTAGATGGGAAGTGGGTGGATGAAAAATTCCACCCTTTCATAAATAATATGTCGTGTTTGCCGGATCAACACAGAATACTTAATATCTTGGCAGAGATAAAAATATAATTAAATGATAGGCTACATGAATTGTACCTAAGTTCATCATAGATATAAGTAGTTTGATCTATAAACTTACATTGTCTATTATGTTCCATAACAATTAGCCTACATTCTACTTTTCCTTATTAATCAAATTATCGAGAACAACAAGGAACTGTTGCCAAATAAAATTACTACACCGACTCCTATATAACGTTTACAAGCCCATAATTTTATAACCGAAAACTGCCAGAACTGGAGCGTTCTATCCACAGATCGCTCGTTGAGAACAAGGGGGAATATCATTAGAATTGCATAAGTTCATAACATGGTTACGGCTGCGGTCGGGAGGAAGTTGAGCCGCGGGCCTAACGTTGTTTGAATACCACCCGCGGCCCAATGTTCCACACACAGGACATACATCTCGTTTGTTCCGGATTAAAGCGAGCTAGGTTTAAAGGTTTTTCAGAGGCTATTGTGCCGGAGTTTTCATTGGTAAATGTAGCGACTTCGTAGCAATTTTTTTTTCAAACGCAGTTTCAAATAGAACCATAACAAAGTTGTGGCAACCACCACTGCGCGCTGTCGATGTCGGCCTCCCAGCTCGTCGTCGCGACCGCGCAGTGGTTGTCAAGACGCAAGACGTACGACGCACGCGCGGTGAGGTGATGCCGTGGCCGAGAGCAGTAAGTGTTTTATTTTTTATTTTTAACAGAGTTTTGCTGTACATTTTTCGACTCTGACCGAGGTATAAAAATGATTGACTTTTCACCCAGTCGAAAACATCAAGTTCCCTTGAGGGCGTCCGCTGCGTTAAGCGGGATCCCGCCACGGGTACCTAAACGGCGCGGGAATATAGGTTGCTGGTTTTCTGTGAGATGCTTGCAGTGCATGAGTAAGCTCTAACTAATGTATGTCGCCCCGCACAGGAGCAGACGCCCGGAATACAAAAATTCACAGATTTTACAGTCCCGCAAGAATCGGAGCATTGAAAATGAACACAAAAATTTACGAAAAATCAAAATCAAATCAAATGCAAAGTCCTATTATATTTTTAAAGTTACCTAGGTAGTACCTATTTATTTTTACGATTGTGACACTCGGCTCCGCCTCGTGTCACAAAAGCGCCCGCTGACTGCCTCGACGCAGCCGAAATGAATGCACTTCTCGTTTGCTTCTGCATCTTTTAACACTATTACCATGACGATCGGTCAATAATCATAGAAGCTACATCACTTTTTATATACAGAAACAGCCGTTTTTCTACAATTCCAAATCTAAAGGGACCACCTACAGATCACAATCATAAATCGATTTTCAAAATTATTTCGCCATTTGATAGTTAAACTAATACCCTAGGACCCTTTTTTTCATTTTTTCTTAAGTCAGTTTTTCTTCCGTAATATTTACAATTTAGTAAACAAACATCCCCCAAAAAACACGGAATTTTTGGAATTTTGCAAAATTCCAAAAAAAGTTACCCGTAGATTTTCAAAATTCAAACGTTCACACGTGTCTCGATAAACTCCTCAACTTTTGGTACTATTTTCATTTCGATCCTCCCAAAATCCTCGGAGATATGGCTAAAATTACGTCTCAGGCGATTTGCATCTGATAACCATTTTCGATGGTAAAAATCGAAGACGCCGAACACAACCGTAGATCGTAGAAAATATAAAAGCAAATAGACTCCCAGACGACTGCGCACTGCGCAATATGCGATCTCGAGATCTTATCAGTGCTAACTAACTTTCTTTTGCTAGATAAGCACCGACACCAAAGCCAGTAACTTAATAGCATTGACATTATAATGAATCGTGGGCCCGCAGCGGCGACGAACCATGAAATACGTTGTCCAGTCTGTCTAGCCGAGCGAGCCAGACCAACCAGTAACCACTTTCGCGATACTGGGACCGGATTTTAGCAAAAATTTGAGTAGTGAAAGTCAATGTGTTTTTAGTGTGGAGTCCGAAGGGAACGCTCGATAAATTAATCGTTGCCTAAGTACTGCATTAGCGGACAGTGAAAGCTCACGATCACGAGGTTCGTGCAAGGAAATGGCTAAATCTTATCAAGTCTTGATACGATTTAGTTTCCTTGATTAGAAGAAGAATCGAGCAAAATAAAAAGCACTATGCTGGTTTAGATCTATATAAAGAAAGAGTAAGTAATAAAAAAGTATGTGACCTATTCGTTCCAATTTGTTTTTTTACAAAAAAAAAAGCAATAGTTACCAAGAAAATAACTCTTTTAAATTCACAATCTTTGGCAAAATCGATTAATTTTTCATCAGAGATGAAATTTGAATTTTTATAACAGCATGCTATTTGAATAGAAATGTACATAAATAAAAGTCTAAGACTAAGCTGTAACTATAAAGTAAGTATAATAACCGCAACGAATTCATAACATTCTGCCAATTTTGCGCCGGAGTCGTTTTGTAAAAGTGCCGAACAGCAACGGTAATGTCTCTCGATGGCGATATCAAAAAGATATCGGGGAACGGTAATGATCAGCATTTTGTTGCGTTGCGATCAGTACCTTGATTACGTAAAGCTGTTGCTAACAATTCTCGATTGAAATCGATTGAAAGCGCAGTTGTTGCTGCTTTAGTTAAGATAGTTGTCACATTGGTTCTTACTAAAGCAGCAATGTAACTGCGATTTCTGTCAGAGTTGATTGTAACAAAGTTATGTAATTACCGGGTGCTGTTAAAATAATTTCAGAATTTGTATACGTATTTCAAATTTTAAATGGCCACATGAAATGTTACATTTCGAACCCCTGCTCACCTGCAGGGGGGGATGCGCAAATGCATTTTCTCCGGCTTAAAAAAAAAGTCTTACCTATGTAGGTACGACTGGCAACTTTTAATTGAAGTTAAGAAAAATGTCTGCGATTACCCATTGTCTTCCGGCGTTAAAAAAGAAGACCTATTCATTGAAAAATATGAAAAAGTGACAATTTTCATTTGGTTTTTATCAGGGTTTGAAGTGATAATTATCATTGATAATTATCTTTGATAATTATCGTGATAATTATCAAGATAAATATGGGTTGATAATTATCTTTGATAAGTTTAATCACAAATGTTTCTCATCCAGTTAATGTAGTCGAGGTTGATGAGGATAATATGCACAATCCACTCAAATTTAATTGTAATTATTTTGGTTTGAAAATTTTAAGTCACGAAATTATAACCAAAAATGAAAAATTACCTTTATTGTAAAATGGTATAGTTTATTTACTAAATTACATGCTTCAAACGTAAATAATGATATTTAATATCAATCAAACAAGGATTGCGGACCTAATATCTGTTTGATAATTATCGAATAATTATCCGATAATTATCATGATAATTATCGCGATAATTATCAAGAACCATATTTATCTTGATAATTTCAAACCCTGGTTTTTATTGTCGTTGTATCTCAGAATCTTACAAAACTTTTAAAAAGTCGGGAAATTATAATAGTTGATAGGTTTTTCATAGTAGACCCCTATCCTTTCTGCGCTTTAATATGTTATCGAGTCGTGGAGTCATGCAATTAGCCGTAGTTATTTAATGGCTCTAACAGCGGTGATTGAAGACTTTCGAATGAACGTGAAGTGCTCTATCTACTAGATAAAAAACACTTACGTTGTTGATTATTAACGATTTAATACATACCTACTTGTTTTATGTTGCAAAACCTTATGTACTTAGTGTGACGTGATTAGATAATAAATATAAAGTTAGGTAAGTAATAATATTCGAATCAGTTTATTAATAAATAGCAGTAACTCGTCATTTTTCCTTTCCTAATTAGGCCGAATTAAAATGACACATTATCAAAAATGTATTAATTGCTAGTATTGCTACTTACTATTTCAACGTAATATGTACATACACGGTTCGGTTTATTAGTTTTGTTACTTTTGTTTGATCAACTTAGCATAATCAATAAAATTTATAGAATTCGATTTGTAATCTGTCAATTAGCACAGTCAAATTACCTGACCAGCAAAAAGCTAGATAGGTAAGTACGTACCAGAAAACTTTTTATCTCTCTACCAGCTTAGAATGCCAAGTTAGCTGAAGCTTGTCACAGCAAATACGTATCCGTACAGTAGGTAGGTCTAGGTAGGTACTTACATTCCGTACTTGTCAATATGGCGTTAATTTGCAGACACGCAGAATGCAGGTTCATGCCACTTCTTTCTGAGGTCATCGACCGTCTTGCACTAAACATATTGAAAAGTGTCAACGCACCAGGAACAAACATCTTTGGCCTTCGTTAATTATTTTTTCTAGATTGACAGCACACTTATTGGCGAAGCAATAAGGGCCATATTTCCGAAGTAATTTTCCAGGCAACACAAAGAGTCATTGTTTACACAACTGCACCGTACCTTTAAGTTCGTCCCTGATATCGAAGCTTTATGCAAGCTTATGCTAAAGCAAAATGTTATGTACACCATGTCCATAATAATTTCATTCTAAACACAATATGGAATGGATACAAAGACAATTTAAACGTGTCAGACACCTGTTCGCCACGCGTCTTGATTAAACAGCTGCGTCATTGTAAAATTATGCTGTATTTGAAAAATATCTTGTTTGAAATATCCATCAATACACCTACGTGATAATAAGATAGCTTGCACTTTAAAATAATTACTTCTATGTTTCA
The DNA here is from genome assembly GCA_928269145.1 of Agriphila tristella. Taxonomy (NCBI): domain Eukaryota; kingdom Metazoa; phylum Arthropoda; class Insecta; order Lepidoptera; family Crambidae; genus Agriphila; species Agriphila tristella. The sequence continues at coordinate 40,290,509 of OV743431.1, forward strand.
AAGAGATATGATATGACAGCAACTCATTTGTTTATCCCAAAAAGATACTTCCTCACGTTCGAGACACTGTTACTAATTACTACAAGATGAATGTAGAGAGCCGAAAGCGAAACCAAAAGCATGTGTCACTTGGTCTTCACCACTAATACAGCGATTTATCTTCTTCACAATACGAGCACTTTATAGAGACAAGTTGCCAGTCGATATCTCCCCTTGTTGAGTCCAATGAAACGATTTTTCACGTCGCGCAATCCATCTCACGAAGCCTTTATTAAACAAAGGAAATTCAAGTAAAGACAAAAGACTGACGAAGAAACGTAGATATTCTAACCCTCGTATGCGTATCTATAGACTAGTAGGTAAGTAATTTTCAGGAGTAAAACTTGAGATTTTCTATTATTTTCACACGATGGGTCACGAGGGTAAATCTGACCAAGCCGCAAAATTCTGAGTGTTCTAGACAGAATTGCTAATACATCCGTCCAATCCGTAATAATAAATTAATTTCTTCCAAGTGACTTCTGGCTTTTTAACATTTTGTGATGTGACCTAGCTATGCATGTAGTAAGATATTTTGGTTCAGTGTTGGTGGTCCCTAGAGCTGCATCTAATGTGTGGTTATTTGTCTCGATAATATCTAGCGCTTGGACAGATTGATGGCTACGCTGCTAGTGAATTATTGGCGCTGTCCACTCAGTTTGTGGGTCAGATAGGAGACCGAGTAGAAATCAACGGGCCGAAAATTGCTTTGTAGACTTTCGTGTGGATATTTTGTTCATTTCTTCTGTTGACCAATATTTACCGCACTACTGATATATCACGTATATTATAATAATCGGCAAATAGCACCTATCACATTACCTAAATATTTTTTAACCTAAGCAAAACGTGAAAAATATGCAATCACGAGAAAATTACTCCTGGTATGTAGATTTATTTTGTCGTATCTCGGATCGTGAAATCAGGAATTTTAATGGATTCACATCAATCTCTTGTGTTTTGTTGTAACTTTTACAGGTAGGTACTACGTAAGTTAGAACTCAATTTGTCGGACGCAGACCTTTTTGGGCTGAAACGTGCAATTTAATGGAACTCCCAGCCCCATCACTCACCTCACTTCCATGAATAGTTTTACATATTAAACGAGAACAACTTAAACCGATGTTAATTGCTATACACTTCTGTCAATTTTATGTTGCTGAGAAAATAAATTTATGTAATCCTACTTTATGAGTTATACTTTAGGAAAATGTTGGTTGAGTGTTGAGTCATCGATGATACAGTTGTTTATTATACTTTTATTTGAATTTTTACAATCAGTTTGATCGCTTATTGTTATTAACAGGATGTCTTACCTGTATTCTAGTAATTAACTTAAGTAGGTTATTTCAAGGTATTTCATCATTCCGTTAGTCGTCTAATTTGGTCGTATACATTCTGATGGCTCTATTGTCCAGTAATTAGTGATTTGCATGCTCGGGATTGCGTCGCAGGCATGAATGCTCGGCTAACATCACTAATTTAGCCCTGAATACCTCCAATCCTATCCTGTTATTCCAGATAGACCGATTTAGCCTTCAAAACGACTCGACGAACGGTAGCTGAGGAGCTAGGAATGGTCCTCATTCCGTCACGCTTATTCTAAGAAAATAGAGACTATTACCCTTAATCCTACTTAGTTTGTAACTTTAACGTGTGGTCTACAAGACTGAAAATACAACGCTTACTTGGACTTAAGATGTTTCGAAAATCGGTCTAAACGCATGTGCACTTGTGCAGAAGTGTATGTCATCGCACCGCTAAGCTTTAAGCGTTCGCCATTATGGTTTATATTAGGCCATTTGGCTCGGTCTCAATGGTTGATAAGGTCGTTGCGAGTTGTGCTAGTTTTAGCAGCGTGTCTTATCGCAGCGAGATGACCGGCCTTATCTAGCATTAATATCATCATTGAAGCGTTTGGAACGAGTACGGACATTATATTGACATTCTTCGTCGATTATTGAAACCGTATTCGTAACTTTCCATAATGAAATTATGTAGTTAAGTAGGTACTTCATTGAAAGTGGAAAATGATCCTAGAAAACGTGAATTTTTATGAATATTCAAGCTAGTATTGTTCGAAAAACATAGGTGTTTATTACAGGTGCAATGAATTAATTAAATACTGTGATGATCTCACCATAATCGAAAACTTTATGGGATTTGCGGACGTTATTAAAAGGTTAACAGGCAGCGTACTCGTTTTGAGTACATATTTCAATACGGCGGCGGGAGCAATCACTGCGGAATTAACTAGATTGGAAAACATTTCATAAAGTGCAGTCTGCGTGTACACAACTTCAGAACCATGTTTACATTGGTATTGGGGTTTTAAAAATGTTTTCATATTTTTTTAAGCTGCCTGTGCAACAATGATTGGAGAATTTTAAGCTCACGCGCTGTAACAAATTTCAAATTGTAAGTGGAGTATAGCTAACTATGAATAACGTGTAGCAACTTACAAAAATCACTTCCACGACCTTTAACATCTGGAGACTAATTAATTTAAGGTTCGATTTAACATTATTTCGAAAAAAAAATTGTATAATATTAGTGTAGTAGCAATATACTTACTCTTTACTGTTAAGAATATTTATCCCCACACGAGAAGTAACAAGTGTATGACTCATTACATAATTTCAATGCTAAATACATGCATTTCTTAATATTAAAATTAACTGTCAGGTCATATGCAGGTAAGGAAAGCGCAGAGTCGGTGGAGGTCGGCTACTAAAGGGTGGCGGAGGACAGTTGATGCGGAAACGCTGCGGGCCAGCGGAACGTGTATTATCGTCTTTATTAATCAAGGTTTGTTGAGGAGATGTTATGAAATATGGACGGCAGATCCTTCCTGTAGGAAATATGGGAAACAATGATATACTTAAATGTTTCATGTCCATCAGTAATTTTATAATATCCCCACTGCTGGGGCACAGGCCTTCCTTATGGGTGGATAAGGAGGACGGGCCACACACAACCCACCACGCGGGCCCAATGCGCATTGGTGGGTGTTCAAGACTGCAAATTCAGCCGGGACCAACGGCTTAACGTGCCTTCCGAAGCACGGAGGAGCTCGAGATAGCAAATTTTTGGTCACCCATCCCATGACCGACCCTTGCGAGTGTTGCTTAACCTCCGCAATCGCTGGGCCAGGCGCTAAACCACTGCGCCACCGAGCTCATCAAATGTTGTTTCATATTGACTCATAATTTCATACATAGATTGTGACTGCAACATGTAAAACATCATCTTTTGATTACGTTGTTACCTTTTATTTTTATACGGGCTCGTTTAAATACAAGCTGGATAAAATATTTATCCTCGACGTTTTCTACTGTACTTACTTACATTAAAAATCTAGATCGTGTAGACTGAGTTGAGAACACATCCGTAAAAACAGTATTCTTACATAAAGGAGCGCCGCACCTTCTGAGTCAACCAATGCCGACCAAAGTTTTTTTTAAATTACGAGGGTGACAAACACCTGAGTCCCTGAGTCCAAGATCGTTTGCAACATCAACCACCGCCTTGACCCTCTTGTATACTTTTAATACGTCTTGGATTTTAGCTCAGAACACAGAAATTTTAGCGAGAATTAGCTACTTAATTGTCGTTCCAAAAATGTAGTTAAGTTCATGTGTCATTTTTGTATTGACGTTTATCAACCTATCTTGTTAAAAAAATCAAGGATGGAAGGCTTTGCCACAGTAAATCGGTGCGTTCGAAGGTCGACACGCGTGATTATATGCAGAAGTTGTAGAAATGAAGAGATTAGGGAAGGAATATACAGTATCTTAGTATTATAAACAATGTTGCATTATTGCTTTACGAGTATTTGACTCTACATCTATTTTCAGCGTCCTTAAATTAACTCAGCCATGTGGTGTCTTGGGTTCTGACCAATATTTCCTGCCAGGTTCATAGAATTCCCTCTTAATTTGCGTGTATCATGGTTCACGTATGTCCACACACGCTGGCCGAGCGGCCTCGGCGCCCGGTGCCATATAAGGTGGTGCCTTGCGACACGCTCTGCGCCGGCGCAGGTATTTTAGGCGCAAGCCCTAAATTGTTTACGTGCAACGCGTGCACTTGCTTAATTTAATCTTAAATGTCATGGATAATATCCTGTGTACAGATGAGCGCATAACAAACGTTGCACTAGTTGACAAACTGTATGTTATTTTAAAATAAAATTTAAAGACGTTCTGCAAGTTAGGGCTTTCTGATCATAAAGGTATCTTTGCTTTTCTTAGTGAATGGCTCGCCTTCAAAAGATAAAGGAGCAACATAATCATTATTCACAGTTTAATTTACTCGTAATTTGTTTTGATAACAAGTGAAGTCAATGTATAACTTTTTTTAAACCACAGCTACACATTTCATTGTACAAAGTGATCAAATGTTTCAGTAAAAAAAACAAATATGAATTATTGTTGATGTTTGAGTGGCTGTAAGTATCAATACTCGTTAGTCGTTACACTTTACAATAAATCTAGGTATTTTAATTTAAGTCACCTAAATGAGTTATTCTGTGCCTAAAACGAGTACGAAACTGCAACTATGAAAAATTACACATATTTCACTTTGGCTTTATTTTTCTTCACCACAAATAGCATATACAAAGATGTACTAGTACTAACACAAAAAGTTCGGTATATCTGTTACTGTAAAAGCCCGTATATTAGTAAATCTTAGGTTTTACTGAAAAATCTTAGGATTTACATAAGTTCGGGGTTTGACAGTAACATATCCATTAGTAATTTATAGATCTATAATTTAAATTTTTTATATAAGCTAATGCAAGCGTTATGAAACACAATATAGATGTTTGTTAACGAATTGGCATAACATAAGTAATTCATAATCTGCTTTGCAAATGAAAATTTGTTGTCATTTTTTCACAAGAAAGTATTATTTTTCACATTTATTCGACAAGAAAAATTATGACTACATTCGAATATTTATCGCCTTACTTTCTATTTCTAGATCACTCAAGCAAGTCACATATTTTGCCGTGGGAAGATACACATACGGCTTTACCAACTATACATAGAAATCAAGAAGCTTGGTATAAGCTTCTTGATAGAAATAGTTTGAATGGTTTTGGTTGGAAAATTTTATATACCGAACAAAGACTGAAAATGAAAATTCCACAAAATGTAGACCGTGGAAGTGTGACGTCAAAGAATGGCAGAGTTTGACATTTTGGGTAAAAACAAACATCTGAAGCTAGCAAGTTTCTCTTCTTGAGACATGGGATTGCACCCAGGAGCAAAACAATACGGCACAACACCAAAATAACTCAATAATTTGTTGACAAAGCAAATTAAGTGCCAACGTTCTCTTCTTTGTTTTTATCCAAAGCAACATCATAGCTTCCATGGTTTATTGTATAGGGAAAAAACTACCAAACAACTTTTCTTAATATCTATGATAGCTAATTAAACCCAAACACTAGCCTACATAATTGCCTATATACTATTTTCTAAACCCGGGGAATCTCAAAATCGAGTCTGAAGCATTAGACCCGAACGGAGCTGATAAAATCGTAAAACTATAGGTATACAGTGCAGTAAAAAAAGGAAAAGGTTGAATTCAATATAAGCTACTAAATGCAGAGTTTAGCAACAAAATCCATTATGCAAAACATCCCAGAGTTTTATTACCGACCGGGAGTTTGAAGGGAAAACTGCGAAGAAATGTAAATGCGTATCAATGGTGTATAAAGTACTGTTGCCTTCGCTATTATAGTGATTGATGGCTCGGCCAAGTTGCAACTTCAAAATGACAGAGTCCACTGATAATTTTCCGGTACTTTGTTGTGGAAAACTCGAGTATGCATTAAATACCATGTGTAAAAATACTAGGTCTTGGCTGTTTGGGGCTTTGTAAAAAGTGGCTTTATATTAACTATGATATAAAAATATATAAAATGTATTATTATCGTGACTTCCGAAAGACATTTCGAAAGTAAACGCTGTATGATTTTTTTGCACATTTATTACATAAATGCAAAAGCTTTATTAAAAGCCGGCATCCAAACGAGGATTTAAATCATTCTGCCAATGAAAATCCGAAGAATGCTGACAGAAAGCCGAAAGTTAAACAAAAAAAACGCACTTTGATCGCCGCCAAAAATGTCGCAGATTGCCAAACGGGGAAGGACAATCGAGTCCTGGAGCGAGCTATTATGTACCCTAATATGGGCTTTGGGAGCATTCCCGGCAAAGGACGCCGGTAGGACGAAGAATCCAATCGCGACAGGTTATTTAAAGAACAGGCAATACGGGATTGACGGGGTGTCATCTCATTCTGTCGGGAAAATTCCAGGTGCGTCTGGGAAATGTGGCAAATATTTTCGTTGAATACATGTTAGTCTACCTACTCTTTAGGAGATGTTTTGGTTGACTAAGCTAGGTGGCAAGGAAGTGGAAAAGAGTGGAATGATGACATCCATTATGTGTGTTTAAACTAAAGACTTAGTAGTCTTTCACTATTTTTGTAAAGTCTGTTCATCCTTACTTGTCTTATTTAGTAAACAGTTTTTGACAGTTGTCATACGTCTTTTAAACTTAAATCATAATTTAAAAATATGTAAGTAACTTTATGAAATTGTTGTTAATTTTTTAACAATTTATTTCGTAATCTATGTGTGGAAAACCATTTGTTGTATTTTATAAATGATTATTTCAATAAAGAGTTGGGTGAAGATTGTTTACCATATAAGACAAGTAAGGATGGACAAACTTTATATTTCCTTATGTACGCTTATTTAAGACCACCAAAACTCTTCATTCTACTTCGATATTGATAGCTGAATTATTATCAGAGTCCCTAAAAATGTTATTTATCTGTTTGGTCAACCCTATACAAACAATGCTTACGAGACGTAGTAAAGTGATGGGGAATTTCGTCCAAGGGAATTCCAATTGGGATACACCATATTAAGACTATATAGGTGGGTACCAATTTCCGAAACTGGATTCAGTCATGTTTTTTTATACCGGCTCAAGGCCTTAAGCTTCGGGATGCTTTGAATTACAGATTGTAAATTTCGAGACGTCCTGGCTGACATAAGCTCTTGACGAAAACTTTTACTATAAAAATGTTAATACAATTATTTTAGAATCAACAGGGAATATTTTATTTCCTATAACTAAATATTTGATATGATAATATTTTCAAGGTCCAAAGTGAACATGACCACTTAGTAAACTAGTGGCTCTGTGAGATGTACGAGTCTGTCATTGCATTTCTTAGAAATGGCTGAAATATGATTGTTTAAATCATGTGGCTGTGTTGCCTTTTTCCCTTAGAGCATTCAACCAAGCTTTTTCCCTTTCTTCTTTTTGTTATCCTTATTTTTCGGACTTACTCCTGCGTTTTCAAAATGAGTCTTTTGAGACCCCAAACATTTAGTACTTAACTCTAAAACTCACGGTACCAAAGCGAAGTCGCACTCTCGCTGAAAATCGGGCCTTTACCAAAACGATCGAACAAACATTTTCAATGTTAAAATATCTCCGCCAGTTTGAAAATTTTCGAAAAACTGAAAATCGTCAAAAAAATTACACATAAATTATCGCACCGGCTCACAAAATTTCACGAAAATCGGTCGAGAATTGTCTAAAAACACTGAAGTTTATAAAAGCTTTGATTTGACGATTTCATGTGGATGCATTGCTACTTTTTTCGCACAAATAAAGCCTTACCAAAGAAAAGTAACTAGTAAATGTATCACATCCATCTGTCAAATCAAAGCGATTACGACAGCAATGTAAGTTAGGCGATAGATTCTCAAACGAAAATTTACGTATCCGATGCTATGCTTTCCATTTACTCTATGGTTTCCGTATTCGAAATGTCAATTTTGTCAAATGTCAATTTCTCGATTCTAACTCTTCCGACACCAAAAGCATTCTGTGAAAGAATACGCATATGATTCCTGTGTGAATCCATATGAATATAAGATTCTTGGTGAATCTGCAATATAGTCTTCGTTTCGAATCGAACTGTCCAGCTGGACATACGAAAGCGTTTTTGCTCAAGCTAAAACGGAGACGCTTCGCTCGCGCTTCACACTCGCTCGGTCTACAAAAATCTTCTATGCAAACATTTATTCCCATGCCATTGTATTCAAAAACTTAAAAACAAAATACTCGACAATGCTTCCAATAATTGTAAAACATTCAGGATATTGTGGAGCGGCCGATAAGTAAATCTTATCGCTTATCGGCTTATCAGACGATAAAGGGACTACAAAGTGCCCGTGGCTGTCCGATTCAGAGATAGCTTGCACAATGCGCTGCGAACATGCGTCGGTATGCACCAGGGATACGCACTAGGTACTTAATATCTGTTTTAGCTCTATGGTTTTATATGTGGTCCCTTTTATTTTAAACCCTTGGACGAATTCGTCCAAGTTTAAACCTCTTTGTACTGAATCAAAAATCAAAGCTTTGTATTTTTCTTGTAGGTACCTATTAGTACCTAACAAAATTCACTACGCAATCCGACTTATCGTTCAAACTCTGTTACCAAAGCACCTCCTATAGTTTCAAGTCCTGGAAAGCGTAGCAATATATACTTAAAGTATACTTAAAATACATTATAGAAAGTTTCTTCTCTATGCTCGCGAAAACTTTGATACAAAGCGAACACCAAACCTAAGCCGAGTAGCTTTAGTCACCAGCTCACCACGAAGCTAGAGCTTTCAGTGCAAGCTCACTCCATTATCGTAATAAGCTTAAGATGCAGACAATGAACGGAGATAAGTAGGCGGACGTACCTAACTACCTACCTCTTAAACATAGTACTAACTGATTGTTAATAAAACCTAAATCATCGCTTTTATAATAGTTAGGTACCTATTGAGTTTCTCAAATAAGTATCTAAAATTACTTATACATAAAGTTATGGATCTTATATAAAATCTGCATGAAACGCTAACCTATTTGAAATTTCACCGATTCCATTTATAATTGTTTTTTCCAGAAATTTTGATGGTATTAGAATAACTACCATGATCAACAGCTCGCAGGAAAAATCGTTTTTTCTACGCAGGAGTAAAACCAGTTTATTTGGTTTAGAACCGAAGTAGGTACTATTCCATTTCCTAAACGTAAAAAATAAAATATTTATAATTTTCGACTCACCGTCTCATCGACTCACCCGTAGCAACTCAGACGGGATCCCGTCTGAGTTGCTACGGGTGAGTCGATTTTTTCTAATATTTTTTCATTATTTACTCATCTTAATATAAAAATAGCATTGTGAATGCAAAAATCTAAAAGTTTAAAATTTATAATATAACAGCTATACAATGTAGTATAAACCCTCCAAAAGCTTCGTTAATATTGAACTCGAGTAAACTTTTTATCACTTCTCCGTCGCACAATGTCCTTGGTAGGCACATTAAGGCCGGGTTTTCGCGTCCCTAAAGGTGAACGACCCCGAAAGCGAAAACATTAGCTAAATCAATAGCTTGGTACTCCGTACTCTGGCTAACCACGCGTTAACGAGAGCTAATCGCACGTTTGTGGGTCACCGCCGTGTCGCACTCCCCTGCTCATTTAAAACCTACTTATCCCTAATTAACTTAATACGCGTTGGTTTTTTGATTAATGCCTCCTTTGAGACCGTATAGAGGAAAAGGTTCTGCTTAATCGATTTTTAAAAACTCTCGTTGAAATCTTTTTCATTAGAATTTTCCTCCTGAATGTTGATGCATAAATCAATATTTGACCTTAGGGGCTCTATGACATTTTTTGTCGAAATTTCAATTTTGACGGATTTTAGCGATACAAACTAGAGAAACCTTTGGATCTACTAAATACATTTATTTATATGTATTTAGTAGATCCAAAAAAGTAATATGATGATTCACTGGAAAATTATGGGGTTAGAAATGAAAATGAAAGTTGGTGAACGATTTCTCAGAGTCAACTTTGAACATACACAGAAAGACAAACAAGTACAAACAACTAATAAAAATATGAAATTTGATTTTCTCATGAAATAAAGATTATTCTGATATAAATTTTACGTAAATAATATTAATGTATCTAGGAGAAATTCACAGTTAGTTCTGAGCGTTTTTAGTAGTTTTATGGTTTTTGATTGGGATTTTTTTTCACATATTCCATACAACATTTCAAAATTCCGAGGCCGCTATGAACTATTCGACTGTATAAGAGATATTTTTTTTTTGTTTCATTTGTTTAGCACAGTAGTTCAATCCATGAGCTCAAAAAAGTGTCTTAGCGCATTTTATGAAAATCTTTCTCTGCAATTTTGGGATTAATAAAAGTTAAGCGAAATTTCCAAAAAGCGAGGCCGCTATGAACTATTCAAATAGCTATTCTGTACTATTCAATAAGTCAAAATTGTTAATGTATTTTTGTTTCTGAGATCGAGAACGCCAAAATTTGCCATTTTACGTAGAAATCACAGTTGAGACGTAATTTCCACCCTTTTTCACACTTCGTAACTCAGATCAGATCAAACTGTTACTTTATCGATCCTTACAATCTTTGACTAATCTCATAGGCCGATAAAGCATGCTACCCTGTGAGAAACACAAAGGAAGTTGTTAAAACAGTTTTTACTGCCAATGCCGTAAAGTCCTAGTGAACAAATATTGACCAATGTAGGTACATATAAGGTAACCTTACTCCACCCACAGATAAAGGTTCGCAGAAGCTCTAGTGAGTCACTGTGCAGTAATGTGAGGTGCAAGACTCCGGACACTGAACCTACATCTATTCTGTGCCTACTAGGTGAGGCAGACGTGACCTTCTTACGCGGTGCTACACTCATTTAGATAAAGATTTGGTGAAAATTACTTTGTGATTACTATTTTCTTATCACACTATGTCTACTAGAGTAGGATTCTCTAATGAATGAATGCGTATTCTACGTCTGATGATAGTTTTTAAATAGATTATGATTCATCATCTACTTTAGTCTCAATAAATGTACTCTTTATCTCTGTGTCACCGTTAAAGTGCAAAAATCAGTGAATCTGCGGATTAACTAGTTAATCTCCAGATTCACTGGTCGAATCAGTTAAAGTGCGAAAAATTGGTTTATTTCGTACTTCAACTAGGTGATCTGCAGATTCTCTAGATAATCAGCAGATTAACGACCAAGGATCAGTTAAAGTACAGAAACAGGTTCTTTTATTGAAGAAAATGTGTAACAAAAGCGGGGGGACGGGGGCGGCGCAGCCCCCTCGTAAGGGGGGTCACTCATGGATAGTCTTAAAGTGTTCATTAGGTTAGGTTAGTATTGCGACCAAAAACGCGCGAGCCGAGCGAGCGGTGCGAGCGTGCCGCGGGAGCGGCCTGCGAAGCGCCAGAAACGAAGTTTTTGTAAAATAAACTTTCAATGTGGGTCTTTTACTTAAATTTCCTGAAGCCTTGGCTATTTCACTCACTGTATTCCGCACTTTAACGGTGTAGCATCCGTTAATCTGCAGATTAACTAGTTAAAGTGCGGAAATCGTCTTTTAGAATAATTTCGCACTTTAACTGACTCGACCAGTTAATCTGCAGATTAACGTATTCCGTACTCTAACGGTAACATCTATAATTATATATAAGAATTAGTCACTATAACAGAGGTGCGCAAACGGTCAATCGCGATCGACCGGTCGATCGCGAGAGGTTTTAAGGTCGATCGCCAAGGATAGCTAAAATTATAAGTTATAAATATTTGGTGGGTTAAACGGTGACTTGATAAATATTTGGTAGGTTAAACATGGTTAAACGTCAAAATGTCGATCTCTTAGCCATAAATTTTTGCTAGGTCGGTCTCCTTAAAAAAAAGTATGGGCAACCCTGCACTATAAGATCCGCGATAGTTTTTCTTTTCTACCACATTAGGCAAAATATTTCTTAAAATACTACAAAGAAAGCAAACTTTCCAAGGCAACGCCCTTCTATGGATTCCTAAATAATAACAGCTTTTAATAAAGTAACGATAAACCCCACAATTTATGTGTCACGTCCCCAAAATGGAGAATAGTCTAAAATAGCGTGTAGCAACCTTGCACTCCGCTGGATCAATAGAGCCTTGAACTTTCCGCCCGAGCCGCGCTCCACTTGCCATTGTGATACCGCTACACTCCTACAACGGTTATGTTATTTTAATTACACACGCTATTAGGAAATAGCATTTTTGTCCAGGAAACCAATTAAAAAGTGAGAATCTTCTCATCACCTCCCATAAAAAAATATTATAAAATCTGAAGCGAATTCCTACCTACGTCACAAAACGAATATGTATCTGCATAATTTACTAAACAGCCAAATTCTTGCAAATGTAAGAACTTTATTATCTCGTAATAATTATAAAAAAGTTACGAATTCATTATTAGGTATAATGTATTCGTACAAAATCATAATTATATCATAGTAGTAACAACTTATAAATAAGAACAGACAGCTACTCAACTAGAGATTTATCTACCTATTTAGTAAGAAAACCAATGGACAGGATTTTCTCGGAAAAAGTCAACAGGAAAACCAAGGGTAATAAGTAAGGTTAGTTCGAAAAAAAAGTTTTGGAAGAAAAGTGTTCAGCGATTCTTACTCTTATTTCATCTGTAAAAAAACTCGAGCCTCTTTTATAAAAGTAATTAAGTAAGTATATTATTATAATTCATGCTTCCGATGTTTACTTCTATATTTTGGTTTTCCTTTTTATAAAAAAAACAACATGCATAGAAGTTTGCAATCAAACAACTTGTTTTTACTTCTAACTTACTCATAAATGTAATCATTTCATTATAAAGAAAAATGTGACACGTTTGTTTAAATCGAAGTGTTGATAAATGTGTTGATAGATAATAAACATGAAGATAGTGGCTCTATCTATGATAGTATTGTAATGGCAATCGGAGTGTGTTGCTATTTTACATGGTACGTAACATTTGTATAAATTGTTAAGAGATACGTAATCAATAGATCACATTAGGTACGAAACTTAGAATAATTACACCTAGAAGCCGTGTCCGCGTATGCAAAGAGAGGCAACTTATACTGAGCCAAAATGGCTCAGTATTCAGATTTTATATCCTTCATACGTTACCTAATCCTAACTAAAATCCAGTTATGTAATAACTAATCTCATAAAGGTAGGGAAATTGAAAGTGTTTTGTACTCATTAAGTATGATTATGTAATAATGTGATAATGGACAATAAAAATCTGAAAACGGCGCCATTTTGGCTGTTTTAGTTGCCTCACTTTTGACAGCGCGCTTTGTAGAGAATTATCGTTTTAAGTGTATCTAATAATTATTCTAAGGTACGATGAATCTTTTTTCATGATGACGTTGAACTGCCTTTCTGTAATGCTTAGAATAACAACTGTTATGTACTAAAACAACACAAACCATGCTTTACAGTGATTTTACAGTTGAAAACTCTAACGATCAAAAGGTAGATTCACTAATTTTTCAATTTCGAAAAACTGGAAAATACACTTTGAAAGTAAACAAAAAAGCTCAGTCGGTTCAAATAGAGAGTTCTCACATGAGACATCACTTCAAAAAAAAGTATTTTTTTCCAAAATTAGTAGGTAAGTAAATCTTGATCCTATTTCCATATCTTTTCGTGTTCTTCCATTTGGTCGAAAGAAGTTTTAAGTCGAAAAAAGTTCGAAAATTTCGAGGTTTCCCAAGCACCACGCACAAGTCGTTAAAAATTTAAAACTTGATTTTCGTCTATTAATTTATTTACACTATATTTCATCTTCATCCATACTAATATTATAAATGCGAAAGTAACTCTACTGCCTGTCTGTCTGTTCACGTGCCTAATAACTGCTGAACCGATTTTGATGTTTGGTAAATACAGAGATAGAGTAGAGCTTGAGAAAGGACATAGGCTACCTTTTATTGCGAAACAAGGGTTGAAGGGGTTGAAATAGGGGATGTAAGTTTGTATGAAAGTCCCTCGGTGTCTACGCTAGGATCTTCAAATTTTGTGTTCAGGTTGACGATTAAAAATTAATATATGCTTAAGCATTTTTGATAATTCCATCCCCTAAGGGGTGAAAAGGAGGATGAAGATGTGTAACATAGGAAATTTGGATCATTATTAAATAAAATAGACTCACTGTATTGGTTCAGTACCTACAGTTATGGCAAATAATATAAAGTTTATTATAAAAGTACAGTTTTCTTCTATACATGCAATGATTGCAAAAGGTACGTGAAACGTAATGTGTATGTAGAGTTATTTTGTGCTTACTTAGGTAGAGTCACGCTAATCGATACGGCTGTTTATCAAAATTTTCCTCGATATCCTTATCCTTATCGTTATCTCTAAGATAAACACCGAGGCTATAGGCAAACGGTTATCAAAATTAAAATTTGACAAAAATAGAACCCTTTCAGTGTGTTTATTCTTTACAGCATCAATAGGCAAATAGGCAACATTTTTATATTTATGATAAATAGATACTTAATATAGTTTTTTTTAGGTTATAGGCATATATGTAACAATAATAAAATTGTTAGTTCGTATGTAAGTATATTGCTTCCTTCAGAATCTTATCAGAACTTAGGTAACCGTAATCTTATAGGAAGTCACGTAAAGGTAAAAAAAAGTATAATAAATAAGTACCTAATGTATTTCAAATCGTATAAATTTATAATAAGCTAATGCCAGCCAGAAATATTTGTTCATGTCATGAGTTTTTTTGAGATAAATAGAGTTAGGCTGTAACTTATAAAAAATAAAGCTTCTTTAATTTAAGTATTTATTTAAATCATAGACTTAGAAAATGTTTCGCTTTAAATAAACTTCTCGAACTACAATAAATTAAAAAAAAACTAAAAACCCCGCCATTTTGATTAAGCTACCGAAAAACATAGAGTTGTTCTTCGACCTCTCTTTAAAAATTAAAAAAAAAACTTAATAAAATAAGCGCCTAGTAAGTGACCTGAGCGTGTGCCAGGTCTCGGGACTCCATGTTCAGCACTCACCTGCGTGGGAAGCACGGTGTCCCGGCTCAGGGGTATCGACATTTCGCTAGCGGCGCCGCCGCGCGCCGGCCGCGCCCCGGCGCCCGCCCGCGCCGCACCATCCACCGACCCGCCACTACGAACAACCCGCCCGCCGCCGGTCCCGTGCCACCACAAACAATACCAAAAACACTTTCTTCAAAGAAAATTTCCCAATAAATCCAACTCAATATTTTCCACGATGCACCTCCAATCCAAATTCACACATCACAAAAATAATAAAAACAGAGTAGCGAAGTATCAAATCCGGTAGGCTGCGTATGGAGAGCGGGAAGGATACGTGACACGCGACCGGCGCTCGGCCCGATAAGCGCGAGTGTGCAAGTGGCGCGCCGGTTTCCGCCGCGCTGCGCAGGGCACCCCGCGCCTTCGCGGCCCTCGTGCGCCGCGCGCCGTCCTAGCCCGCCTCAGCCTCCTTCATCTCACTCGCATTCGCATCCCCAAACCCTAACTCTCCGGCTGACGGCTGATCACACGGACACGTGCGGCGCGACCCGTAGTGCGGTTATCGAGCGCGAGTACACATGCGCACTGCACGCCACTATCGTCGCCGTAGCCCATTCATTTGTACTCCACACACCTCACTATGCACACCTGAGCAAATATTGTGAAGCACGCCGACAGTAGCCCCGTTGTTTCCTCGGCAATAGGGAATATGCATAAGTCACCGATTTTGATGAATTTGAGCTTGATCGCTGCGGACACTTATAAAAACATCATGGAACAGGAAAAAAAATGTATTATTTTAGTTTTATCACACGATGAAATCAGGGGAAAATAACGATATTTTTTTTTCATTTTCGGATATAATGCACTTTACAGTTAGATAGAATATCGAATAAGAAATAATATTTTGTATGACACGTATGTACTTAAACGCAAAATTTAGGGAGATAATTGAAGATTATTGGCTAACTCCATATTAAACGCGCCGAAACACACCCGAAACGTGATGTGTGACGTCACCATTTTGTATGGAGCGTTTTCGGCGGGTGCTGCTGCGCGCTAACTTCAAGTAACTATATCACGAGAAAAAAACGCAAGAGAAAAGTTTTAATATTACAGTTAATTTTCTCACGCATTAAACTTTTGATTAAGATTTAAAAAAAAATTGATGCATATTCCCTATTACAGCACTACTTCTAAATTTATTTACGTATTCAATTCGTAGCTCGAGATCATTCAATAAACTACCCGTTGGTCAATGAAGAACAGCTATTTGCTACGTATATAAACTTTTTTTCTTTCCCCTGAAACATCAAACAAAAATTTGCGGAAAATCTCACAATCCACAAGTGGATGTGAAAAGCTTAGATTAGCGCCAATGTTTTGACTCAAAATTAGAATTATTTACAAAACAGCACAAAAGCTCATAATATTGGATGTTTCAGGGGAATAAAATGAAAAGTAGTCTACTTACTTGATGATGATTTTTATGAAAATATTTATAAGCAAACAGTAACAGTGAAAAATAAAAAAAATCACATAATTTAAAAAACTAAATTTCATAAAAATTGCAGCGGGATTATAACGAATCCTTTTGCAGTTTTCATTTTGCGAGATAAATAAATACTTTGTTGCCCGTAGTACGCCATTCTTCGTTCGAGATCTAAGTGAGTGAGTAGTAAAGTTGCCCCGTTTCCGAGGGCTCCTTTGAAAAGACGCCGAATATTTTAACTAGAAACTGCCTTGCCTATTGTTTTCTTCCACAGTCCAATTTCTCATCAGAGTTTCCATAAAAGAAAACTTTAGAAAACAACTCTACATGAAAAGACATGTACTTATATCTTCACGTCGCCGTCGGTCGCGTCGTGGGTTAGAAGAAAATTCCTTTTCACGCGTTTCTATAGGTAAGTCTTCACTAGTTAAATCTTTTTCTGACATACATTTTCATCTTATCTATATTTCAACTGCAATTCGAAAAATATAAAAGTACTCCTAAAAGAATTTTAGGGCCACCATAAGATTTTTCCATACGAAAGATCTAATTTCTAAAAGGTATTTTTCTGATAAATTCAATCTGATTTTGATATTTGAAAGCTGTATTTTAACTAGTCATATTCCCGATTTCACTGTCAAATATACTTATTGTCTAATTTCTCCTATTCGCCGTGTGTCATTTAGAATTAAAGAAATTAGAATTTCATACAAAAATACGTATAATTTCAATTTTTCGTTTCTAAAGCCCGCCGCGCCTGTAACGATCAATTGCGATTGTCAATTTTTTCGTCAATGCCATTGTTGGAGCAATGGACAACCTTTCAAAAATATAATATGTCGTTTTCACTTTGTGTAATGAAAGTAGATACAAAATTAGGGGACACGTATTTTTTATTTAAACTTTTAATTGTTTTTTGTATATTAAATCACTGTTTGAAATCTTACTCATTCTAAAAGAGCGTAAGTACATTGTCAGGAAGTTGAAATGTGTAGCTTTTGCCAAAAAAAAATCAATTCTGATCTTATCTGTGACAATATGACACCATGATTTCGATAGTGATGTGGCATGGGATTTCTGCAAGTGATGTCGATAATAGACAACATTTTCATTTTGAGAAAGTCGACGTTTAAATGTCGTCAGCTTATATAAATATTTTCAGCTTTTTTTATATTCGCAGCTAGATAGCACTTCTATTTTGAAAATGTTTCCAAATTCGGGATAAATTTATTTTTTAAGGCCAGTTTTTTTTTTAAATATATCCAATATTTCGAAAAACTGGCCCGATTAAAAATTCTATATAATTTTCGAACCTGCTCAACAAACAAAACGTGACAGTGACAAACACCCACTGTTTTTTTTTATTATTTAACTATATGGAAGTATTATTTTAACTATATCGTAAGTATTATTTCGTTGATTACACATCTTTTTACTTTTTAGAATTACTATCTAATATAAAATATAAAAAATCGACAAAAACTAATTTAAACAAAGTATTTATTTGTTTCTTAATCAATCACGAAAAAAAGGCTGAACTCATTTTGGATAAAAAGCACACACATAGTTATAACCTAGCGGAAACTAGTCAAGGAAATAAAAAGAACACTTTAAAAATATCAGTGTTTATTATTTTAAGGCGTTCACTTTTTTAACTCTTTCTAGTTGTCGCTGCAAACTATAAATAGGTAATTGCTTCATGTCGATAGCTCGCAGGCTCTGCTGACGTGTTACGTTTTGTGTTTTGTTGGATAACGGTGGCGCCTAAAACAAAGAAATTGAGCTTGTAGTAGTACCTACATACAAAACATTATGTTACAACTGATTTGAGTTTTCAAATGTAAATTACGTGATTATTATTTATTTACATAAAAGAAAGATGTGCCAAGCCATGTGATGGTTTTCTACTTTTTGTCCCCATCAAATATAAAGTACAATAAAACAAATATCGATATAGAAATGCACATCACTAGGCGAAATAATATAACCTCTACGACATGTAATAAAAAATCTGATATTTGCAAAATCAGCAAAGAACTGGACACAAACGACTATTTGCACAAATTATTAGTATATTATAATAGTTTCAAGCTATTTACACTTCATAAAAACATCTAAAACAATATAAACTTACCGATGAAATCATAATGTTTATTGATTATTTTCATTTCTTCCTGTGCGAGATTTATAGCCTTTAATCACACAATACTCCATTTCACTGGTAACGCATAAACAAGTATCCCAGACAAAGCTATGACTTTCTTTTAAGTTTATTAGTTACAAGAATATTTTATAAATTTCTACATTTTACTAGTGTGATCAGAAATACGCTTGAATGACATTCTGTCACTATGATTTATTATGACAATAGATTTTATTTTTTAATGAACGCACAGATAATATAAATACAAGACAAATAGACTCAACTCAAACTTCCTGACATTCCCAATTTGGACAAGATTTTAGTTATTTTTAAATAACGTAAAAAATACTGAACTAAAAATTCTGAAAAGAAAAATATGAGCTTAGAACACTAAAATCTCGAAATGGTTTTCTAATTTTAATACTTTCTCAAAATGAAATGTTGTCCATTGACAATCGCTTCATTTGCACGCGTAAGTAAACGATCAATTTTCGCATCAATGGGCGTCAATGACGTAAAAATCGACAATTGCAAATGATCGTTACCGGCGGCTTTAACTGACGCAGGACGAATAGGAGAAATTATGCAAGAAATTTGTCGGTAAAGCAAGTTAACTATTACAGCTTTCGAACAATATCACATCTTTCACAGCTTTGCTCTTTTGTATGGAAAATCCCCCTATTTTCTTTTGAGTAATATACAATATGTTTGGTTAGCGATGTTGCAGCTTTTAATGGCAGATAATATGATCAATTTTATTGACAAAACCCCCCACATGTAGGGGACTATCCCCTCTCCTGTTGGAATGACCGGTATTTTGAATTTGACTTTTTTATTTAAGATGGCCGTGCCGAAAAATATTAATTTCTCCGGATTTAAAAGTGCTACAGTTGTAAAAGAATACTTTTCAAAAGCTAATAATATCATCTAGGTATCAATAAAAAAAACTAATTACATAAACTTTTAACTTTAATGTGCCTAATAAAAAAAATCTATAGTAAATTTTAATCCGAAATTAGTGTTTTTTCTAGTTTTTCTCACAGATCTCAAAAACTAGGACATTAATTTGCAAACTTTTTGTATTTTTATAATATACAGGAATATCATCTACAAAACGACATTAAAATAATTGCTCTGCGTTGCATATTTAGAAAGTTATTGTTGTTTGCATAATACGTAACCCATAATATTTTTTCGGAAATGGACAAATTTAAAATAATTTTTATCTGTTTTTAAATTAATTTGATAATTTTATCAGAAAATAAATGTGATTGAACAATAAAAGCAAGTATTTACGAGTTTTGAATTTTGACCATATTCAAAAATTATTTTTTAGTGCATGTAAGGGCCATATTCAAACAACAATAGTTCTCGAAATATGTAACTCAGAGCAATGATTTTTATGTCGTTTTGTAGATAATATTCTTGTGTAAAATAAAACACTTTTTAACGGATACTAGCGCGGTTTTATTGAAAGTACTTTGGTAATTAGTTGGTAGTAGTTAGTTGGTGGTAGTTAGTTGGTAACTCAACCCGTGACCACCGCAGCTGCAAAGGTGCCGAAACGTCGGGAAAATCAGAAATCAAACAAATTACCAAAGTACTTTCAATAAAACCGCGCTAGTACCTATCCGTTAAAAAGTGTTTTATTTCATGTCTAGTGAGCGCGTAAGCTTGAGAAGTGAATATTCCTGTGTATTATAAAAATAAAAAAAAATTGCACATTAATGTCCTAGTTAGATATGTGAGAATAACTAAAGAAAAGCACACTAATTTCGAATTAAAATTTACTTTAGTAATTTTTTATGACGTATTAAAGTTAAAAGTTTATAATTATTTTTTAACTTGATAGGTTATATTATTAGCTTTCGAAAAGTATTTTTTAATATGTATTTTAAATCCGGAGAAATTAATATTTTTCGGCAGGGCCATCTAAAATAAAAAGTCAAATTTAAAATGCCGGTCATTCCAACAGGAGAGGGGATAGATCCCAACATGTAGGGGGTTTTGTCGATAAAATTGATCATATTATCTGCCTTTAAAAGCTCCGACATCGCTAACCAAAAATATTGTATATTCAGAAAAATACGTTATTTGAATTCTGTGATATACATAAGTAATGATAAAAAAACTGTCAGCAAAACAGAATTTCATTTTCGTCATGTTTTGATCGAAAGGATTTTGTCGGTAATATGTATGAATGACTGTAGCCTTTTTTCAGGGCTTGAGCTAATTCAAGGAGCGGCAAACAGGTGTATCCGCAAGCTCATTATCCAAAGGACGAGGGAGTGCGTGGGCGCAAGCAAGCCGAGGCCGTCGGTATATCGCCCACTTTTCCTTTCTGCTACATTCACCGCTCCAGATTACGTCACAGTAACGCCTAATATACATAGTCGTCTAGCCCTTTTCATTCAGTTTTGCTTGCTGTAGTGGGTGGTAGGCAGCCTTGAATTAGAATTCGCAAATTTGTGTTTTGAATAGTTATTAGAAATATTTCCCTGACTAGAGCAGACTCCTACGTGAATGCAAACGTTGTTAGATCACGTTCGTTTGAAAAAAAAAGTAGGTATTTACCTACCTAATTTTATTTCAAATAGGTAAGTACATATTTGTCATTATTACTGACTTAGGTACACCTACTGATTTGGGTACAGTGCGTGATTTTTTGAACTAAATGGAAAAACTTCTTATGAGATAAGTATATTTATTAGGCTAATCATCGTAGACACGAAAATCACAGTCATGATTGCACCTATCGACTGATTTTTTGGATTGTGTAAAACCAGTTTGCAGCTTCGCAGGACTTGTGCTTATAAGTATATTGCAAATGTAATATTTTGCCAACAAAGGATAACACTCGGGCGTGGTGCTCGGAAAACCTTTGAAAATTCCAAACTTTTTTCAAAGTGTGTTTATAACCAGCTGACTTCACATTTTGTTTATATTGTACTAGCTTCTGCCCACGACTTCGTCTGCGTGCATATTCGAGAAAATCCTTAGGGAACCTTTAACCAGGATAGAAAGGTATTCTATGTTTCAAAATCAGATCAGCCGTTTTCACATGAGTCCCAAACAAGCGTGCTGCCCCATTTTCCTCTCCCCAAAATTGAGTTGAAGATGTCCCTAGCTAGGTACTTCTCCATGCTAAATCTAAGTGAGAGTAGTTTTTTATGCTATTTATTTTTGACGTGTTTGTGTATTTGAGAAGAACTGTTTATGACGGTTTACACATCCATAAGTACCTAAGTAAGTAAGTAACAAACCACGTGTGGACACCGGCTGGCAAGTAAGTAGTGAGTAAAGGTAGACCAGAATCTCATGAAACGGAAGTGAAATTATGTTTACTAATAACACGAGATTGTTGCATTATAAAAGTATAAAAGTGTTGTCATACAATAACACTAATAACAGAAAGTAATTTTATGACTTTCTTGACAGACTGTATCTATAAAACCACGTGTTTTTAATAAAAATTATTTCACTTCCGTTTCATGAGATTCTAGACTACTTACCTATAGCAATTTGCCGCAGGATAGGATCGGATCGGGTTCTATTTTTTGGACAGGCAAAGTATAGGTACGAAGTTATTGCTTTCTCTGTGTATACATCTGTTGCCTTGCCACCCACATATTTGTCAACAGAACAACGACAAAATGAGTATTTTTTTCAGGGCCGACACACGGTATTTCATGAACAAAAGTCAAAGTTCAGACAAGGCTTTGGAGCCCGCCCACAAGGGCCGTTAAAGAAAAATATGGCTGACATTTAATAAATTCGCAAAGTTCCTACTCTGCCTTGCCTAGTTACAAATTCTGCGGTTGTGAATAACCTACAGAAGGGTAGCAAACATTAAAAATGCTTTTGTAAAGGCCGTGTTTTAATTAAGGGATCAGATTACGTAATGAATGAGATGGGCTGCCGGGTAGGCTCGGTGGTTACTTAGCGACTCCTCAGGAGTTTGTAATGTAACTAACTAATCGCTGCAAGTTGACTGAATATCGCCGACTTCATAGTTTTAATATAGATGTAACGACGACATTCATACCTAGAGAAGACTGTCCTTTATGCCTTTAGAATTATAAGTATACTAGCGGCCGCCCGCGACTTCGTCTGCGTGGAAAGGTTTTTTGCTATCCCTCGGGAACAATACTTTTTTTCAGGATGAAAGGTACCCTATGTCCTTCTCTGTACCCCTTACAATGTGTAAGTATGCAAAATTTCATGATGATCAGTTCAGTAGTTAAGACGTGAAGGCGTAACAAACAAACAAACGGACTTTCGCAATTATAATATTAGTAAGGAAGTTACTTAAACGTCTTATCAGGAAAGTATTTTTTCCTTTATAAATAACATACTTAGTGACAGTTGTTACGACACCATTCGCTTCAGCCCCCCTAGCATGACCACTGTAACACGATATGATAAAGCGATTTATCACGTTTAACCGTCAAAGGACAATGGATTTTGACAGTTGGGTATCGACAAAATACAGGTATAGGTATATCGTGTTTCGTCGGTCGAGGGGCTGGTAGAGAACACAGCACAGCACATAGGTATATAGTAGGTACCCACAAATTAGTAATGGCTTTGCTATCACCCATTGTAATTATTTGCAATCGATTAACTTGCACGTGCAACCGTTATTGCAGCTTGCATCATAGCTACTTATTAGCCAGCATTGAAGTAGATTATAAAAACAATTGCATATTGGTTATGACATCATCATAACAAACTTTTATTATTAGCAACCTAATTTCTAGTGTTACTTATTAGCGGTGAATCAGATGCAGAATTTGAACTTACCTGAACACCATCCATGCCGCCGTCGCACAATGTCCACCTTCCATACGCGGTCATACTTATTCCCACTTTAAGTACCTATATCACAGATTGACACTATATCCCAGTTTTAAATACGAAGGAGGCGTAAACAGACATAACGCCTGCGCGGGCGCAAAGTCAGTACTGCTGCGCGCGCGACTCGAAACCGCGTCGAACTATTTAGTGCTTGATTAGCACAAACGTGCGCAAATCACACAGTGCTATGCTCACTGAGGCAAAGTATCAGTCAGCCAGATTGAAATTGATTGCTATACAGGCCAAACTGATTGGCGTGATTGTGTAGAGTGGATGAAATGGACCTTGCGCGACTGTTTACAATAGTTGACCCGGTGTACCGCACAATTTGCATTTTGACGTCATATTGAGAATACTTTATTGTGAGAACACATTTTTAGGGTTCCGTACCCAAAGGGTTCCGTACAAAACGGGACCCTATTACTAAGACTTCACTGTCCGTCGTCCGTCACCAAGCTGAGTATCTCATGAAACGTGATAGCTAGACAGTTGTTATGATCTGATTCACAGATGATGTATTTCTGTTGCCCCTATTACAGCAAATACAAAAACAGAATAAAATAAATATTTAAGTGGGGCTCCCGTACAACAAACATGATTATTTTGCCGTTTTTTGGTACGGAACCCTTCGTGCGCAAATCCGACTCGCACTTGGCTGGTTTTTATTTTGTATTCACATTTTCCTACACATGCTATCAGGCATGGGCGCCGCCAGGATTTTTTTCAGGGATATACATGCGTCTACACATTGTACTAGTAACTTAATAAAGGGGGATACTGAATTTATTGACAAGGTGATGAACAAATTTGGACAGCAACCTAGACGCCTTCAGTTTTTATTCTAATGGTAA
This sequence comes from Agriphila tristella, assembly GCA_928269145.1. Taxonomy (NCBI): domain Eukaryota; kingdom Metazoa; phylum Arthropoda; class Insecta; order Lepidoptera; family Crambidae; genus Agriphila; species Agriphila tristella. Next base: position 40,314,869 of record OV743431.1, read on the forward strand.
CTTAACATTTTTTTTCTATGAATTTTTTTCCTCACAGGGGTGTGGAAGTGCACCTCCTTGCCTGTATGTCCACCGATTACTGAACCGATTGAAATAATTTAAACGTTACTTTATCAGGTTTGTTCCCAAGTGTACTAGTGATAACATTAAGATATTGAAAGGTTTCGCATTAGACATTTTTATTGGGATACAGGCTTTACTTACGGATTGATGAGGGAGGAGGATGGGTCATAACCCACCACGCGGGCCCAATGCGAATTGGTGGGTATTAATAAGTGCAAATGCAGCTGATAAAAATAGCTAATCTTCTGACGAACCTACCACAAAAATGTTAAAAATAAAAAATCTTTTAAAAAAAGAAAAACCTCATTCAAAAAACCTTAAAACAAAAAGATAAATCGCATCAAAATTGTCTCTAAAAAGCAATAAATAATATTCAAATCATTAGATAGGTACGAGATACGAATCTAATGAAGTCGGGTTGGGCTTTTAGAACAAAAAAGTCGTCCTCCAGCCCCACCCGACTTCAATAGACGTGTTTTATTAAAATTGATATGCGTATCTCATATCTAAGGATTTGAATATTATTTCTTTGTTTTTTAGAGACAATTTTGATGCGGTTTTTGTTTTTGATTAAGGTTTTTTGAATGAGGTTTTTCTTTTTTTTTACCATTTTTATGTTTTAAGTTAGCGAACGAATAGAAAAGTGGCCATTTGACTAGGGGGCTGTCAATAAAAAAAAACATAGCACTTAAAGACGAAATTGTGAATTGTTCTTATAGTGCACTCCAAAGAAGATTTGTGGTACTTTTTATCGCTAAATTAGCAATAAAACTCCATTAAACTAAACGACAGGCTGGAAAATATTGTTTAAGCGACAAAAAGTATTCAAAGCTTCTTCGGAGTGTACTTTGTACAACACAATTAACAATTTCGTCTTTATGATTATGATATTATATTTTTTCCATTGGCGGCGTATGTGCTGCATAAACCCTCTTAAATATCTACCTCGGTAAAATATTTAAATAATAATTTTATAGGCGTAAAATAGAAAAAAACTTTTCGGGGAGTTACAAAACATAACCATGATGGTGAAATTACACGGTTCACGTTTGCCTTTTAATTTTATTGAAGCAACTAAATTGATTCATATAAAGGTACGAGTGAATCATTCATTGTCATTGCTCAACAGAATTTTCATACACTTTTGCGTCTTTCAATAAAAGTGAATCAATTTGGTTGAACCGTGTAATTTCAGCATAACAAAAAATATAAGTCTGTTTATCCTTACTTGTCTTATTTACTCATAATTTTATACTTATATAAATTAAACAGAAAAACGCTATGCATTCACAGCTAAACATTCATTTATTTAAGTATATCATCGGTATTAGATAATCATATGGCAATCTAGTAAATCTCATTAATCATCTTTATCGACATCCATGCTTTAATTAAATCCTCTATAAAGGGTTCTGAAACGGTTAAAGCGCCTACCCACGATTCAACTCAACCACAATCTGCTGACACAATTTGTTGAAGTCGCGGTTGGCTGTGCTCTACTCACGTTGCGTTGCGCCCTCAACTCGACAACTGACGATTCAATCTGTCAACTCTCAGCAGATTGGGTCAGCAAGTTGGAAAATAAATTGAATCGTGAGTGAGTAGCCACCTTTAGCTTACTGCCACTATTACAATATCCGAGCGAGAGGATGTCGCGCTCCTCCCCGCGCCCACGCGCGACGAGTTACATTATGAAATTCAGTACAACATTATAACACTCGTTCGGATGATATAATGACGAAGAGGAGGAGGAAAGTCAAAGTCAAAACCCTTTCTAGAAGATACATATCTTGGGTGTAGATTAAAGTCTTGTATGCAACTGTACATAATTAGGTATGTAACAATTGCATAAATAACAATTAATCTTATCGATTGCTACGACGATTCATTCTAAGGTCCCGTTCTATTTCGTACTGCCGAAGGTCTGCACGCTCAAGGAAATCTTTGCGGTCCAAATACCTAGAAACAGAAAATATTTAAGTCAGTACTGATAAATAGGTATAAATATTACTTTATTACGACACAAGTGATAATTTTGTAATAAATTAAACACTATGGCTGTAACTTTAAATAATACTAACGACCCGCCCTCGCTACGCTTCGGAGTTCGGTGTAGTGTGGAATTTGACACCATGTATTATAATAACACTAGCTGACCCGACAGACGTTGTCCTGTCTTAGTTATGAATATGGAATTCGATTGGTATAATTAATACGCTGCGGCAGGTTATACAGAAGACCGAGGAGTATAATGAGCCACTTTGCTTGGCATTCGTGGACTATGAGAAAGCCTTTGATTCGATTGAAACCTGGGCGGTGCTGCAGTCTCTCCAAAGGTGCCAAGTGGACTATAGGTATATCGAGGTGTTGAGGTACTTATACCAAAATGCCACCATGACGATCCGAGTACAGAACCAGAACACAAATCCTATCCAACTGCAGCGTGGTGTGAGACAGGGAGACGTTATTTCTCCGAAACTGTTCACAGCTGCGTTGGAGGACATCTTTAAGCTCTTGGACTGGAAAGGACTCGGCATCAACATTAATGGCGAGTACCTAACACACCTTCGTTTTGCCGATGATATAGTCCTTATGGCTGAGACCATGGAAGACCTGAACACAATGCTCGAAGATCTCCGTAGTGCTTCCCAAAGAGTGGGTCTTAGGATGAACATGGAAAAGACGAAAATTATGTCAAATGCCCATGTTGTACCCTCTCCAGTTCATGTTGGGAACACTACACTTGAAGTTGTTGACCATTACGTATACCTAGGACAGGCAGTCCAGTTAGGTAGGTCCAACTTCGAGAAAGAGATCTCTCGCCGAATCCAACTCGGGTGGGCAGCATTCGGGAAGCTTCGAAAAATCTTCGCGTCCGACTTACCTCAGTGTCTCAAGACGAAAGTCTATGAACAGTGTGTGTTACCAGTGATGACTTACGGCAGTGAAACGTGGCCGCTAACTATGGGTCTCATAAGGAGGCTCAAGGTCGCTCAGCGTGCAATGGAGAGAGCCATGCTCGGCGTTTCCCTACGTGATCAAATCAGAAACGAGGAGATCCGCAGGAGAACTAAAGTAACCGACATCGCTCGAAGGATTGCTCAGCTGAAGTGGCAATGGGCGGGACACATAGCGAGAAGAACCGATGGCCGTTGGGGCAGAAAGGTTCTGGAATGGCGACCGCGCACCGGACGACGCTCCGTGGGTAGGCCCCCGACAAGGTGGACCGACGATCTGGTGAAGGTCGCGGAAAGCCAGTGGATGCAGGCAGCGCAGGACCGATCGTCGTGGAGATCCTTAGGGGAGGCCTATACCCAGCAGTGGGTGTCGTGTGGCTGATATATGATGAATTAATGAAAAGTTGGGGACGGAGATATTAGTAGGTCCCGTTCCCGTTCCCGTTCTCGTTCCCGTTTACTTTATGACCCAACAGCTAAACAACTAAAAGTGGCTCCTTTTAGCATTTTGAAGGTATAGTATAGCTATTTTCTACTATGCGAAAGTAAGTTTGTTTGTTACACCTTCTCCTTAATAAATTGGTACAGTACGAGGCATATATCTTGAAATCGGGTGGGGATTGCGCGGAATGCGTATTTTGGGCATGCGTAGCGGTGAGGGGCGCGGGCGGCGGGAGAGGGGCGCGCGCTATTGGTCGCTCACAAGAGCACATGCGCGAACTTATCCCCACTCTGTCGAAAAAATTTCAAGATACTTGCCTCGTACTGTACATTTAGTAGAAAACAAATATGTTTGGTGTTAATTCAAGTTTCCAGAAAAAAAATAAGAAGAGGCTGCCTAATTTCAAGTTTCAGTTTTATTAATGAAGCTGTAGCACCATGCTTAAACTTACCCTGCTTTTCCCTTGTTGTGACTATGAATTTCCTCTTCGATGCCCTCCTCCTTCTTGTAAGTAATCCAATCAAGTTTAGACTTTTCTAAAGTGGACAGCTGATTTTTCTTATTTAACTGTCCTAGAATTCCAGCTACCCCAGAGACACGACTTCGAGATGGTCCTTCTTCCTTGCTAACTGTAATTAAATTAACTGCTAAATTAACTGCGGTACGTCGCTCCGGTGCACTGAATAGGCGCAAGGTTGTAGGTTGGAACTTTCACGTAAGAGAAGTACATTTAGCCTACCGTTTGGATTTTAGTTGCTGGGTGGCTGCTGGTAAACCGTCGTGTGGTGAGATATATAGTAAAATGATATGTAGTAGAAGAAGTTTTAAAAATAAGTTAAGATGGTGTCAGAATAATGTGGAAAAAATCAAATTAAATATATTAGCTCTTTGTAGAAAGGATAAGAATTTCGTAAAATTTTGGAAAACTATAAAAAAGATGGATGTAAAGCAGAGCTTACCGGTGAGTGTGGATGGCGTGCAGGACAAAGAGCAGATAGCTAACTTGTTTGCCCAGAAATTCAGAGCTGATCCCTTGCCTGCGTCGGAGCGTTTGCTCGGCTTGAATGATTTTGGTGTCGATACTGATACGCTCAAAACCACCTTACATTTTAGTCAAGAAGATGTAGCGAAAGTAGTCGGTTCTATGGCGCGCGGTAAGTCACCGGGTCATGATGAATTGACTATCGAGCACCTGTTCCACGCGGGCGAGGCTCTTTGCTTGAAGGTGTCTAAACTGTTTAATCTTTGCCTTAATTACTCATATCTGCCTCCAAATTTGATAAAAACTGTTGTGGTTCCGATAGTTAAAAATAAAACGGGTGATGCGAGTACAGTTAATAACTACCGACCGATATCTTTGGGTACGGTATAAGGAAAAATTTTAGAGCGACTGTTGCAGCCTGAAGTGTCAAAAAATATACAGATTGACGACGCACAGTTTGGTTTCCGTCCCGGTGTTTCTACGGATTCCGCTATTTTGACCGTCAAACATGCTGTTGACTATTATGTACGCCGAAAAACATCTGTATACGCATGTTTCCTTGATCTGAGCCGTGCATTTGATCTAGTGAATTATGACATTCTCTGGAGAAAATTGCGCGGCACAGATGTCCCGGCTGAAGTAGTGGATTTGTTCGAGCATTGGTACGGAAACCAAACTAATTATGTAAGATGGGGCGACGCGACCTCTAGCAGCTACAGGTTAGAATGCGGTGTACGCCAAGGAGGGTTGACTTCTCCGGATCTCTTCAATTTATATGTCAACGACTTGATCGGGGAACTGAGGGGCGCTGCCGTCGGCTGTCACGTTGGTAACGTTTGTGTTAATAATTTGAGCTATGCCGATGACATGGTGCTCCTCAGTCCCTCGATCAAGGGGCTCCGTAAACTTCTTTCGATCTGTGAGTATTATGCTGATACTCACGGTCTGAAATATAACGTCGCAAAAACAGAAGTTATGGTATTCAGAGCAGGGAAAGGTCCGGAGAATATACCAGATGTGTTTTTGAATGGTTCGGCACTTCGGGTGGTACAACAGTTTAAATATCTTGGGCATATTCTTACAGAGAATAGAAAAGACGATCTCGATATAGAACGAGAGAGACGAGCACTGTCTGTTCGCTGTAACATGCTCGCGCGCAAGTTCGGTAAATGCAGTGACGAAGTCAAATTAACTTTGTTTGGCTCATACTGTCAATGTTTTTACACTTGCCAGTTATGGGCCAACTTTAACCGTACGTCCTACAGTTCCATAAGGGTACAATACAATGACGCTTTTCGTATCCTTATGAAACATCCAAGATACAGCAGCGCGTCGAGCATGTTCGCGGACGCCCGTACAGCGGACTTTTATGCTGTTATGAGAAAGCGCATAGCTTCGTTTTGGACGAGGATATGTCATTCTGATAATAGCATAATTAGAGCCGTAAGTCGGGGCTTGGACAATCCACTATATAAGTACTGGATTTCGGTGCATCGGAGCGACAACAGAAAATAATGTCTGACTTTTAATGTAGAAACCTACTGAATTATTTTATTTTATTTTATTTTATATTATTTTATTTTAGTGTAATTTTGACTTTTAATTTATTCTGTATTTGTATTGACTGTTTATTGGGTTTTTTATGCCTTTGAATAAATCATTATTATTATTATTATTATATTATTATTATTATTATTATTATATTATATTAAACAATTTTATTTAATATTAACTTTTTAAATTTGAATTTGATTTTAGCATTCACAATGCTATTTTTATACAACACTAAATAATATACTAGAAAATACCACTTGCACCAGGTCATTTTCTTGGACGGCAATATAATTGATCTGTTGCCAGTAGTATTTTTTCTAGTATATTTTTTAGTATTGTATAACAAATATTAAAGCCATTATTTTTAAGGCATTTCGCTTTTTAATTCGCTCTAAGCATGTTGGCCAGTTGTCTGTCTGTACTTATTAAACTACGGAAAATATAAGTAACAATTACATTAGGTGAATATGAATCAATATAATTTACCTGTTGCCGATGACTCACAGGTTTTAATTTTTTCTTTAATGACATTGTTTTCGACAACAATAGTTTCTCCTGCAAATTCAAATATTCTTCTTTCTCTCTCTTTACTATCGTCGGCAGATGCTTTGTCATTTTTAATTGCGCTTTTTTCATTACTTATATCAGGAGTAGTTTTCACTTGGGCATTTGTTTTGCTTTCCATTTTTGGTGTAGGCTTAGGCTTAGTGTCTGTGCCTTCTAAAAACATGGCCCACAAATCGTCTTCTCTCTTTTTTTCTGCTACAGGGTCCAAAGATTCTTCAGGTTGTTTCACTGCCTCAATCTCGGGCTCAGCCTCTCTTTCCTTACCACCGTTTCTTGTCCTCTTTTTCTTCCTTCCTTTAGTTACTGTTGTAGCTTTTCGTTTTTTTGTTTTGTGTTCTAATTCCTTTTCAAATTGTAAATCTGTCTCTTCGTCGGCAGACTCCTCTTCGGAAACTTGCTCTGGCTGACCAGGCACATATTCTTCATCACTCTCACTCTCTGATGACATCTAAAAAGATTAAAGACTTTAAAAAAAAGCAAATGTTTAATCAATATGATAAAGCAAAACAGTTGCTTGGAAGTGGTTATGTAGAATAAAAGAAATAATAATAATTATTAATAATTTTATAATATACCTAATGGAAAGGAGCTCGGTGGCGCAGTGGTTTCGCGCCTGGCCCAGCAATTGCGGAGGTTAAGCAACGTTAGCAAGGGTCGGTCATGGGATGGGTGACCAAAAATTTATTATGTCGAGATCCTCCGTGCTTCGGAAGGCCCGTGTGGGTTATGGCCCGTCCTCCTTATCTACCCATAAGGAAGGCCTGTGCCCCAGCAGTGGGGATATAAAAAATGGCTGATGGACATACCTAAAAGACATGTATGCATATATTTTTTTTAATCTGAAATGTGTAGAGATACAGCTAGGGTAGGAATATTTGCTCAACCCGATGGAAAACATTTTAAAGACGGGCTAGGTCAAGAGAACCCCAGATCGATGTGCATGTGTGTATGAAGACTGTAATTAAAGTAGATAAATGAAGCAAGAGAAGAATGTAAGTATCATAGCAGTTGGAAAGAAGTGATATTTGCTGACACCTATGGGATGGGAGAAAGGAATGCTCCTTATAAAAATGATTTAATTAAACAAACAGTTGGAAAGAAGTGATATTTGCTGACACCTATGGGATGGGAGAAAGGAATGCTCCTTATAAAAATGATTTAACTAAACAAACCTAACTGTTGCATTCACATTTTTCTAGTATATTATTTAGTATTGTATAAACCTAAACTGTTTTCAACCATCAAAATAAAAGTATGTGATAAAATTAAATTATATGAGCAAACTATTTCATTTAATAACCCGATTTTTACAAATCTCATTGAAATAGATTTCATACAATATAAAATTTTATTTAAACTACATATTAAGCTTTGTAATTATTTACATAAAACATTTTCATAATCCTTCTAAAGTTCCCAGATTCTCAACAGTACAGGATGGGTAAGCTAAGTATATTAATTAAAAACAACTTCATGTATCATAGACTAGTTTAATTAGTTTAATTACACAAGTTTTTTCTTATTTCTATTTTTATTTTTAACATTAGACACTTCATAAAAGTTGCTTCCTGTCTTCGTTCTACGCGCAGCTCTATCTCTGGCTCTTCTCTCTTTAGCAGTTAGCTTCTTGATTGGTTTTGTATTTTCAAGAGTACCTTTGTGTTTCTTTCCTTTCTGTGAAATTTCATCAACTATAAATTCACCACTAGCAGCCTCCATACGTTTCCTTTTCAACTCTTTGACTGTCTCTGCATCATTGGTCAAATAATCTTCAACATCACTGCACTCAGCTTCATCATGACTGTAAAACTCGCTTATGTCTGAGGAATCTCCATCATCATCATCATTTTCTTTTTTATCATTCTGAGGTTTTTCATTATCATTTTGATTGTCTATTCCTTTCAGTTCTTTAGGTGTTTCAACATTACCTAGTGGTTTAACATCATCTTCATTATCAAACTGCAGACCAACCCTTATTTTAGCAAAATCTTGAGCTATCACAAGTTTGTTAACACTAACAGTAGGTTTTTCTAGGGGCTCATTTTCCTGTTCTGACACTTCATTAGTTGCTTCCTTTTCCTGATCATTGGTAAATTTAGGAGCATCTACAGCTGCTGTTTCATCTTCGCTTTGTTTTGAAAGTGGTATCTCAAACCCTTCAGGAGCTACATAGAAAGGAAGTTTTCCTCTTTGCCAATCATTGAGGACCATCCTTGCTACTTGATTCACATCAGGCTCACCTTTTTTAAGCAACTTACCAGTTCTTGCTGCAAGTTTCTCCAAAAACTCAGTAGCAGTCTCCCATCCTTCTACTTTGTATGTCTTCACCAAGTACTCTTTTCTGACTCTCTTAATTACTTCCTCAATATAATCATCAGGGTTTTGAACTAATTCCACTCTGACAACTCCTTTTAAAACCTTTTCTGTGTCTGTCTCCGCTGATGGATAGACTATTCCAGGGCAGTCAATCAAGAATATTCTCTTCATTAATGTGATGTACTGCCATACTTTAGTCTCTCCTGCAATGGGTGCAACCTTACAAACCTTCTTAGACCGCAATGTATTAATGACTGAAGATTTCCCAACATTGGGATACCCAATGAAACCCACGCTTATCTGTTTTTTGTCAATATGTAATTTACCAAACTGACGCAGCAGATTGATAAGTGACCCTTTACCAAAAGGATGAGTCAAAGAAGCATGAAATGCTACTGTTGGGTATTCTGCACTTAATATAGCGACCCATCTCTGGGTCACCCAATTGGGTACTAAGTCAACTTTGTTTAAAATAAAGATTAGATGCTTGTGCGGCTTCTCTTCTCTAAGAAATTTCTCTACAAAAGGACTTCTTGTTCCCATCGGATCACGAGCATCAAGAACTTGTAACAACACATCAGAAGAGTCAATGACTTTATATAACTCATTCCATATCCTCCTACTCATTCCAGCACCAAAAATCCATTCCCGTTGGCCTTCTTTGACGCCTGTATCTTCTCGCACTCTATCCAGATCTTTGTCTTCATCATACTTGTCTGTGTTTTCTTCTACAGCCTGTGACAAAGTTTGCAAGTCACCAAATTTTAAATTTACCCTTTTTCTTTGCTTCTTAGGGCCAAAGGTTTTGTCAAACCCCTCAGTATCTAATAAATGTACTCTGGCATTTTTAGCTTTTTCATTGAGTAAAGTAATTGGTAAATTTGTAGGTCTCATTATAACTTGGTATGGATTTTTTACAGCAGCTCCAAACTCTTCTTGAAACTTTTGTAAAGCGTTCTGTGATATAACTCGTGAATTCCCGAACCACTTTTGATTAGGCTCTACCCGAGCTTGAGTACCAGCAGGTAACCAACCTTGAAATGGAGCTGGTGTCAATATTTTGCCAGTTTTATCTCTTTTTGCTTTAAAGTTACGATACATTTGCAACCTTTTTATGGTCGCTTTAGTCCTGGGGTTTCCAACACCTTTCAAACCTTCGGTTGGTCGATCTGGATTCATAGAATGTCCGGATTTATTGAACCCCTGTTTCCGGGGAGGACCCGGAGTTGATCTCACTTTTCCCATTTTTAGAACTCAATCACTTTTCTTAGATAAATACGATCACAGCAGCAGCGCCGCGTCACGCGGTTTTCAATAGAGAAAAATAAGGTTATGTTAACCAATCACTTTGACAATCAATGACAGAAGTAAAAGGCACGAACTTCACATTTGTGCTGTTCTTGATTCAACCTAGAAAACAGCAATTACATACGTACCTTATCAATACAAAATTGTTGTCCAAGTGATAACACTGTAAATTATATTTACTGCAACGACCAAATTAACTTTAACAGGTACCTTTCACCTTTTATTTAATATTAGAAAATCACGAAAACAATCACTGACTTGACTGAACAAAAGCATAGACCACCACAGCACCAAAGATAATAATAAAGTAGAGATGGGTAGGTCCGGTTGGATACGCATCAGTGGACCTGCATCACATGCCACAGTGATGGATGTACATCCAACGACCAGTTGGATTCCGCTCACCCCGGAGCGGATTGCACAGCGGTTCATAGAGTAACTTATCGGTTGTGGAACTGAATCACGGGATTACGGACCACGGGGGGAGGTGCGGTGCGGCGGGGTGGCGGCGGCGGGCCGGAGTCGGAGTGTGACCCGCTCGTGGGATCTGCATCGTCGGCGTCGTTCGCGCGGGTGTGAGTAATTCAGTTCATTTCAAATTACTCCTGTTCTCAAAATTATCTAGCTTCAAACTTGTTGTTAGGCGTATTTATTTTGGTTTTTCGTAATTAGTATTATAGGTGTTAGTTACATTTATCAATTGTTATCTACCCAATGGGGGTTTTTGTTTATGTTTGATCATTAGATTTTTAAGTTATGTTACCAAATTAGGGGATATTTGTTTTTTTACTTTTCAATTAGAGATTATAGATAATTCATGATTATTACAAAATATATATGAGACGGATTTTTCCTATAAGTACTACTTTTATTTTTCATTTATCCTGCTCTATTCGCATTTCGCCCCAATTCCGACTCCGTCTTAGGGAACCTGAACCTGTATCGGTTCACGATCACGACAGACGCGGACGGTTGGTCTGCCGCCGGACCCATATGGGTCCGACGGACACGGGACCTGGATGTACATCACCAGAGCTGGATGTACATCCTGATGCAATTCCTAATTAAGAGCGGACCTACCCATCTCTATAATAAAGGTGAAAACAAATTATCGGACGCGACGCGACTGATGGACGCGGTTTACTGCCGCGGCTGATAAGTGTGCACACTCTAATAACATCCTGCGTGCCAGATAGCTATCGGACGTCCGATGACGTCATATTAGTCTATGGTTACGTCCGTGACTTACGTCCGATAGTTTGCACACCTCAAGGTCCGAACAAATTATCGGACGCGGCTTACTGCCGCGGCTGATCTGAGGTGTGCAAACTATCGGATGTAGGTCGCGGACGTAACCATAGACTAATATGACGTCATCGGACGTCCGATAGCTATCTGGCACGCAGGATGTTATGAGAGTGTGCACACTTATCAGCCGCGGCAGTAAGCCGCGTCCATAAGCCGCGTCCGATAATTTGTTTGGACCTTCAGTGTATTTTCATAGTCCCAGATACCTATCAGTCGCGGCAGTAAGCCGCGTCCATAAGCCGCGTCCGATAATTTGTTTCGACCTTCATAGTCCCAGATACCTATCAGTCGCGGCAGTAAGGCGCGTCCGTCAGCCGCATCCGATAATTTGTTTCCACCTTAAATAATCACTACCAAAGAGAATGGGCGCATCCTGCCAGTCAAATCTTTGAAGGTCAAAACAAATTATCGGACGCGGCTTATGGACGCGGCTTACTGCCGCGGCTGATAAGTGTGCACACTCTAATAACATCCTGCGTGCCAGATAGCTATCGGACGTCCGATGCTTGATGATTCAAGGTCCAAACAAATTATCGGACGCGGCTTACTGCCGCGGCTGATCTGAGGTGTGCAAACTATCGGATACGTCCGCGACCTACTACATCCGATAGTTTGCACACCTCAGATCAGCCGCGGCAGTAAGCCGCGTCCGATAATTTGTTTGGACCTTCAAGGTCGATCTTCAAGGTCGAAACAAATTATCGGACGCGGCTTACTGCCGCGGCTGATCTGAGGGAGGTGTGCAAACTATCGGATGTAGTAGGTCGCGGACGTAACCATAGACTAATATGACGTCATCGGACGTCCGATAGCTATCTGGAACGCAGGATGTTATGAGAGTATGCACACTTATACGCCGCCGCGTCCGATAATGGCTTATGGACGCGGCTTACTGCCGCGGCTGATAGGTATCTGGGACTATGAAAATACATTGAGGTGTGCAAACTATCGGACGTAAGTCGCGGACGTAACCATAGACTAATATGACGTCATCGGACGTCCGATAGCTATCTGGCACGCGGGATGTTATTAGAGTGTGCACACTTATCAGCCGCGGCAGTAAGCCGCGTCCATAAGCCGCGTCCGATAATTTGTTTCGACCTTCAGTCATCGATCACCATAGAGTAATTGCTGAGTCATCGGTCACCATAGGTTTTAACCAAGTTTAAATATTACTTATAGTGCGAATCACGAAAGATGACCACAAATGGCGCCCATCTTCGCATCATAACTCATGAAAAAAGACTTAAGATAGACTAATATTTCATATACATACACCGTCATTTTGTAGTCGTTTTAATTAACTTAAGGGAGTGTTCTACTAACGGAACTAAACATTTTTGCCGAAGAAACATGGGTCGAAAAACGACAAAAAAATTGGACTTTCCCATACTAATGAAATGTTTTAGCCGTCTAGTTAGTATGGGAGACCCAAATTTTTTTGTCGTTTTTCGACCCATGTTTCTTGGGCAGAAATGTTTATTTTCATTGGTACAACAGACCCTTAAGTTAATTAAAACGACTACAAAAAGACGGTGTATAGATATAGTAATTTTATGTAAATATATAAAATATTATTTTGTCTGTAGGGCTTTTCTTTTATGAGTTATGATGCGAAGATCAGCGCCGTTGGTGGTCATCTTTCGTGATCCGAACTATACCATGGTTTTCCATGGTTCCTTTCTAAGTTCAAAAAGTTATACAAATTACCTTCTTTTAAAAAGTACTAAAGAACACCATAAACTACCCTATTCTTTATCCAGCTCGACTATGGTTGCCTGGAAGAAATTGCTTTTTAGCGATAAGGCCACCAATTGTTCTTCTTTTGTTTGTTTCTTTAAATGTTCATGGTGTACAATAAAGTATATTTTATCTTTTATCTTTATCTTAAGAAGGGCCTAGATGCAGAAGTCCCTAAGTTCACTTAGGTACTTTTTTATCTGATAACACCAACGTGTAGAGCATGTCAAATAGTAGGTATATTATCATATTTTTTTTACTAACAAAAAAAACGTTTTTTTTTTAATGGAAGATTTTAAGGTTAAAAAGTAACTTGGCTTAATAAACACTACGTCCCAACAAATTAAAGTTTAAGTTTCCTTATTTTATTATATAATTTTAAATATTTTAATTTAGTGCTAATTTCCTAAGGCTGGCCCCAGACCTACCGGTTTCATTTCTTTGCTTTGCTGTTCTACCATGGACCGCCGGCCAAGAGGCTCATTTTCGATCTATCGCATATTTTGACCTGACCACATTGGCAAGATAGCCATTAGTTTGGTGTTATCAAATATCGTCGTCTGGGGTGCGATGAGAAGTTTTAGTTTTCGTTTTAAAAAAAAACTGCTGTTTTTTACAAAAAAGAATAACGAAATTATCAAAATGTATGAAACAGTTAATTTTTTTTCGCGATTTCAGATTTGGTCCCATAGTAAAAGTTGTTCAGTTTTATTATGGTCCCTATCTACCATATTCAGTTTATAAGGCTTTACCAAACATCTTGTATAAATAAGCGATCGAGTTATTTTTAACGATCGGAGTCCATGTTCAGGGTGGCACATCTCCTAAAAGCTTCCTACTTCGCAATCCAGGCGATAATATTTGATAAAACCAAGCTAATGGCTATCTTGCCAATTTGGTCTAGTCCCAAAATGCGATAGATTGAAAATTACCCTGGTTGGCCGGCGGTCTTTCAAGCAAGGTAGCACAGCAAAGCAAAGAAACGGAACCGGTAGGTCTGGGGCCAGCCTAAGTTTAGAGTTTGGCCAACGAAAGATGAATCTCGGTTGGAAATGGAACTAATTTTGCGCCTCATTTTAAGGTTTAGTTTCCAATAACTTAACCTCTGAACGTTAAATTAACAGGGTAAGTGGCGCCTCCATTTCCGGTTTATCTTTCGTAGACCCGCCCCCGGACCGCCTAAAGCCTCGATTACATACGCCGATTTAGCTTCCTAGCTAGGAACCAATTTCGGGTTGCCACCCGTATTATATAGTAAAATATTGTACAATAACATCGATTTTAAAATTGAATTAAAACTATAACGGAAAAGTAAACATTATATAAGATTGTAGATGAGAATGGAAAATAAAAAATCATTAAAAAATGTTGACTTTTCCGTTATTTGTGCAAATTTACTGTTAAAATTTAACTTATTTATACGGGTGGCAACTCTAAATTGGTTCCTAGCTAGGAAGCTAAATCGGCGTATGTAATCGAGGCTTAACTCTATCGCTTTGACTCTGGCTTTGGTTTATGACGTCAGTGCACTATCCGTCCTTGTCATCGTGTTATGATATGACAAGGACGGATAGAGCATAGCTATCGCTCTGGCTAAAGCTTTGAGTTAGGCGGTAGGGCCCCAGACTCTACAATATTTTATTAGATGTCCACCAAATATATAACCAAAGTGCCTAAGTCCTTAGAATACGAGTCAAAAAGGACTACGTCCAAGAGTTTGGGACCTAAGTCCAGTTGATTAATGTTGATTTATTTTATTTAAAAGTATAATAGTAATATGTTATGTTTTTATGTTAAATAAAAGGTTGATTGATGCCTAACACAGTGAAGTTTGATTTTCTTCAATAACCTACATAGAAATATCAGTGTTTTTTTTTTCTATTTGACTTTGTTTATTGAAAAACAGAGTTTTTGGACTAAGGAACTTCTGCATCTGGGCCCTTTGTATACTATGGTGATCGATGAATTAGCGGTTGGCCTGCTGGAATACACCCAATGGTGTAGTCCTCCCCTGAGTATATTTGTTCTGTGGTGTAGTGTCAAGGTCCAAACAAATTATCGGACGCGGCTTATGGACGCGGCTTACTGCCGCGGCTGATAGGTGTGCACACTCAAGGTCCAAACAAATTATCGGACGCGGCTTACTGCCGCGGCTGATCTGAGGTGTGCAAACTATCGGATGTAGTAGGTCGCGGACGTAACCATAGACTAATATGACGTCATCGGACGTCCGACAGCTATCTGGCACGCAGGATGTTATTAGAGTGTGCACACTTAAGGTCCGAACAAATTATCGGACGCGGCTTACTGCCGCGGCTGATCTGAGGTGTGCAAACTATCGGATGTAGTAGGTCGCGGAAGAAACCATAGACTAATATGACGTCATCGGACGTCCGATAGCTATCTGGCACGCAGGATGTTATGAGAGCGTGCACACTTATCAGCCGCGGCAGTAAGCCGCGTCCATAAGCCGCGTCCGATAATTTGTTCGGACCTTTATCAGCCGCGGCAGTAAGCCGCGTCCATAAGCCGCGTCCGATAATTTGTGTCGACCTTCACATAACATCCTGCGTGCCAGATAGCTGTCGGACGTCCGATGACGTCATATTAGTCTATGGTTACGTCCGCGACCTACTACATGGACCTTGAAGGTCCGAACAAATTATCGGACGCGGCTTACTGCCGCGGCTGATCTGAGGTGTGCAAACTATCGGATGTAGTAGGTCGCGTACGTAACCATAGACTAATATGACGTCATCGGACGTCCGACAGCTATCTGGCACGCAGGATGTTATGAGAGTGTGCACACTTATCAGCCGCGGCAGTAAGCCGCGTCCATAAGCCGCGTCCGATAATTTGTTTGGACCTTAATATATGATCGTCATCTCGTGTGTGCCTTACTCCTTCCAGGGGGCCTATTCTCGCGCACTGCGACATTTCTCGAATTCGAGATTATCTCTAATCACAAATCTCTATTGAAAATGTCACTAAAATCTCTATTGCAGCCAAAAAACTTATTCTCGGCAATTTTCGACATCACAAGTCGAAAGTCATTGGAATCTCTACAATTTCTTGACTTTTTCGAGATATTTCGAATTTGACACTATGGCACGTGCCCGATGTCTGCCTGCTAGAAACGCAACGCTGTTTAACATTGATTACTGTTGGCTTAGTCGGTCACCCATCCCGAATATGACCTTTTTACAAAGTTGTTTAACATTCGTTATCGAAGTCTCAAACGGTCACCCATCTCATACACAGTCTTTGTAAACTTTGTTTAACATTGATTACTTCTGGCATCGTTGGTCACCCATCCCAAACCCGACCTTTTGTCAAAGTTATTACCAGATGGTCACCCATCTCACACCTGGCCTTATTTTTTTTTTGTCTTTGTAACTAGGGTCGACCGCCGTTCTCTATTGCTTTGACTATTGCTTTGGTTTATGACGTCATCTTGTCATTTGCGACCGCCGTTGAAAGCTTTAGCAAGAAATAACCTCACTTTTTTTGAAAGCTTTATTCAAAGCAATGAACGAATGGAAATGTATGGATCTGACAGTTAACAGCGACCGCCTAAGATTTTCAAGATGGCGGTATTGCTTTCATGAAAGCTTTTCCATCTGTCATGAAAGCAGTAGCTATTTTTTCAATGTTTTCAATATTAATTCCAATGTTATTAGTTTTTGGCATTTTTATGGAGTTTATTTAGTGCGAAAATGTTTTTTTTTCAGTTTTCAGTGTATTATATTGTGGATACTGCATAAGGTTTGCTATATTTTAACACGTTTATATTATTTTGTCGCTTTCACGTTTAAGGTACTTATTTATTTATTTGTTTGTTTTTCCTATTTTAGGTAAGAAAGAAATGGCGCAAATTTGTTGCTGGTTGACGCGGAGGAAGAAAGAATGAGGTAAATACTGATGCTGCGTAGGATACAGCTGAAGGAAGACATGTCCATGCAGATGTTGGAGCAAACCTTTGTCGATACCTTTCGCTTGGAAAAGGTTTCATGCGATGACACTTTGCGAAGATTTGATGCCTCTTTACATCCAACTCAAAGAACAACAGCTATTAAGCTAGAGATCAAGGTATTTATTATTGAAATACAATAGGTGATTTATAAACGACTAAACTTTACATGTCATTAATATTACCTAAGTCATTGCATTGTTCCATTTCAATATAATGCCAGTTATCAGTGGTTCCTACCAAAAGTGTTTGGCAATGATTTTAGCCTCGGTCTGTCGCAGAGGTCAAAATCTGATTGTTTTACGGAGGTAACTGATGCACCAAATGCCATGCCAAGCCATGACTCACATTCAGAACCTATGCCCTGTGAAAGCTGGAATGCAAAGACTATATGAGATGGGATAGATCTTCTGTTTCTTATGTAAGTGCCATCATAAAACAATTTTATTATTATAAAAACGCGCCCCGTCTCGGAGCACGGAGCGACAGATGCGTGCAAGTACGTCAGTTTGTATAGATAACATGCAGGCACCCCACACTGGTGACGTGTCTGTGTGTCCCCAGTGTGAAAATTGCCTTAGCTTTTGCCGAAGGGAACACGGGGTATTATCAATACATTTATAAGTAGTACCTATTAAATATACAAAAAAGATACAACAATCTCTTATTATTTACAGACAAGAATCAAGAATGCCAAACCCAGCGAGGAGGGAATAAAAGAAGCAAGACTGAAATATGGCATTTGGGGCATGTCACCGATCACAAAATTCATTATGTATGTGACGATTTGATGGAACGTCTGTGACCTCATTAAATATTAATCTTTAGAAAAATGGCATGTTCATACATAAAGTTTCGCCATTTGAAGTTAAATCATTTTTATGGTATTTATATGATTAGTCTTTAGTATCTCATTTGTCATTTTATTATTTGTTTAAGTTTAGATATTTTTTTGTATGATTGTATCTGCACGATAGTTTCACTTTGATTATTTTGTATTCAGAATTAAACCTACTACTGTGATGTAAAAAATTAATTTGAATTATTCAAAGATTAATGTTAGTTTTAGGTAGCTATAATTGATATTAATTAGCTCTGCCTGTAATAATCACAATACTTTAGTTTCTTGTACATTCTTATCCAGGGGATATACTTTGGTTCCGAACGTATGGTAGTTTTATACAAAAGTTTCTAAATAAAAATCTTTTTCTACACAATAAATTTATAACTTCATTTCAAATACCTAATCTCTTACGTCTTGCTTGGCATGCGACGCGACGGTGGAAAGCGTATATTGATAACGCCAAAATGGCATTTGTGGGAAATGAATTTAAAAAGGTTTTTACATTCAAGCAAACAACATAGAAGTCTTTTCATTTTTTACAATCCCACAAATGCCATTTAAGCATGAATTACAAGATGACGGGATCATTCCTTGTTTTAAAAAAACTCCCATTTCTTTTTAGTAAGTACTTACCTACTATGTCAAGGGAGAGTCGCTGTGACTCTGGTATAAAAAATCTCCGTAGTCACACGGTGCGGTACAGCTCCAGACAAAAGATGCGCAGTAGCTACAAACACTGTGTCTGTAGCTACTGCGCGTCTTTTGTCTCAACTTTCTCTTGCCAATTTATCTGCCGGCAGCTGTAAAACGGTGTGACACGGGTCGGTCGAGCTCACTCATCATTTTGTTTGTACCTAACTGTAATCAATACAGGATTATAAGTTTTGTACCTTTAGGGTTCCGTAGTCAAGCCAACAAGGAACCCTTATTATAGTTTAAATAAACTTAGAAATTAAGTGCTTTTGAATTTTCCAAAAGCACTTAATTTCTAAGTTTATTTGAGTTGTTTACTACGGTGTAGCCTATAAGACACTGCACGTGGCCCGACATGCACTTGGCCGGTTTTTTTAAATACAAATAATTTTCTTTAAAATGATTTAGAAGTCACGGAACATTGCCGCTACTATGTACATTTTGTGTTATATTTTTTAAATTCTATAGGCAGGCAATTCATTAATTCTTCAATAAGGCAGGCGTAAAACGCCTGCCTTATTGTGAAGAGCAACGCCTGTAGTGGAATTTTGCTCTAGGATTGGAGGCAGGCGTCTGCTGATTTTAAAGATTTAATTCTGTGGAGATGCCATCCTAACAGTTTTTGTTGGTCTTGGTCTTGTTGAATCAAATCCAACAACACCATGATAAAACTAGCGGTAGCCCGCGACTTTGTCCGCGTGAACAGTTTTTTTTTCTATCCCTCGGGAACAGTACCTTTTTGGGGATAATAAGTAGGTATCCTAAGTCTCTCTGTACCCCTGACAACGTGTATGTATGAGGATCGGTTGAGTAGTTAAGCGTGAAGGCGTGACGTAACAAACAACAGACTTTGATATTTAGTAAGGATGTTAGATCAAATCTTATGGCTCGGACCATCCACCTGTGGATGGGTGCTTACTAAATTTAGAAAAATAAATATAAACGTCGTTTTAGTTTGTGTCGGTACCTATGTAATTTTTTTGTTTGTCAATGTTTGTCTGGAGAATAGTAAAAGAAAATCAAAGGAAATTATTAAGTTTTTATTAGAGTTTACAAGTAATTTACATTAAGATGGATAGCCCACCGAAAGTGGCGCCCTCAGAGGTTTTTATTTAATAAGTTGTTATTAGAATATAATTTTAATAAAACTTTAACGTGGAATTTCTAGGGCCCATAGTCTAGTACCTATTTTTAGAAGGTATCAATACATTCCCTCTTATAGTCATTCATAGAAGTAGATAGCAAATATGTCAAAAACGGCCACTTCTAGAAGGGGAATGTCATGATACCGTTTAAAAATACTTGACTATAATATAGGTCCTTAAAAATTCCACGTAGTTTTATTAAAATTGTGTATTACAAATTCACCGCGGCGCCACTTTCAGTCAGGATGCCACCTTAATGTAACATTTCATCAGTTTTTATAAATAATAATAGTTGGATGGGTATTTGCCGAATTGGGATGCCGTAAAAGCATTTTCTAGTAATTATTCGATTTTCCTACAGGTATCTCCGATAAGTAAATGATCACAACTTTAAGGATAGGTAGAAGAAAAGTAAATAGGACTTATCAGTTCATTAGGACCGCTTCCATAATATCACTACCGTCCATGTTTAGCAAATGTTTAGGTTACGGAATCCCAACGAGACAGTTATACCCAACTAAAACACTTTTTATAAACTTAAAATAATTGAAACTAACGCAAGGATTTGTATTTGTTTGTGTTTCTCTTAGTTTATGATACATAAGGTTGGTCAGGAGGTTTTTAAAATGATTTGACATTTTACAATAGTCACGAGTTTTAAGAAACCTTAACAACCGTGTACCATACAAGGTTTTTCAATACATTTGCGAGAAAACATTATATTGTATGCATGCAAAAAGTTTGTTTTCAGAGTAAATTTAAATTCAAATTCAATTTATTTGCATTCCAAAATGTTACAAAGCTGGTTGGTAAATATTAAGACACAATTTTGGACCCTGTTGGGCACAGCAACTTAGATTAGAAGGGAAGCAAGGAAGTAAAGAAAATCCTTTAAACCATTCAGCACTTAGATAAACAAAATGGTCAATAATTCTTCCAATCTTTTGTAATTTACAGTGCAGCAGGTAATTAACATTTATTGACAATTAAAAGAATTCATTGCTTCATTTTATTTATTCCCCTTATTTTGTACGTATACTCTTAAACATCGACTTGCCGCATGCTGTACTTGCTGTCATCGAAAGCACACATTTTAGAGCCACTGTATTGAAAACTAAATTATGAAATTAGATAAATCTGATGCAAGCTGGAGGTTTTTTAAATTAATTTTCTTCATTACTTTCTAATCTTTTGCCTTTAAATTTTTCTTTGATTTTAGGAAACAAGTAAACAATGCAAGGTGCTAATTCAGAGGAATATGGTGGCAGCACATTTTTTGAATTAATAAAATTTATCACTCAAAAATCATAGCGTGAAAATCATGTCGTCTGAGTTGCATCGTTGCATCGTTACCCCGGAAACTAGCGATGCGCGATTATGACTAATTTCAATAATTTAATTATCTACTAACTATTAACTTCAGTAATCGAATGTCTTTCGGAGACTAGTTACTACTATTGTGATGTAATAAATCGATTAATTCAGTTAGTAAGTATTATTCAAAATCGCGCATCTCTACCGGAAACTGCTAACTACTAGATTCTTCTAGCAGTTAGCAGTTTCCAGCAGCGATGCGACTCAACCATCTAGGGATAATCTGGGAGATAATTAGCTCCCTGATTATTCCCTATTTTGGTGTTCTTCTAGCCGCCGCTCCCCCGCGCGCCTCCTCCTCGCGGATGCGCTCGTCCTCTAAATCCAGCCGAAGTCGCCGCTGTAACAATTGCATATCTTTTAGTAACTGCATGTTACAATGAATGGCAGGATAATTTGACAGATAATAGGGTAGCACATAGGTACTACCCCATTTGACTACTTTTGAGTAGCGTGGTTTAAAGCGGCGTCGCCACTAGGGCCGCGCGGCTCCGTGAGCCTAGCCGCGCTTCGCCATCGCCAGTGTGTACTTGTAAAAGCACGCAAGATCAGCCGCGCAGCCCTAGCGGGGACGCCGCTTCAGGTCAAACATTAGCACGTGACTAGCTATTGTAGGCACATAACGTGATTTCCCAGAATTGTTACCGTTAGTTGTCGGAAAACGCAAAAAAAATATTGTGTAAAAGCTAAAATCCTGGGAAACCATATTATGTGTCTACCTTAAGCGAAATTTATTTTCTGCCATCCTGCCATTGAATGTTATATGTATTCCTCTAAGAGACACTTTTCTTGGATAAATGGATATGTAGCTCAAATTACTATTTGGTCGGGATCTCTCGGCGGGAGGATGGTCGGCATCCATGCATGTTCTAATAACATTGTGCCTCCTCTTCGCTGAAACAAAATACACAATTGATTAACGTTACAGTCATCCTTACTTTTATATTATAAATGCGTAAGTCCGTTTGTTTCTTTGTGTTTGTTACACCTATCGGTACTGAAACGATCATCATGAAAATTTGCATACACGTTGTCAGGGTTACAGAGAAGGACTTAGGGTAGGTACCTCTCATCCCGAAAAAAGGGACTGTTCCCGAGGGATAGCAAAAAAAAAAACGTTTCACACAGACGAAGTCACGGGCGGCCACTAGTTTGTCTAAAAGTCCTCTATCTGCCAGTGAACGTCTGTCAAAATTAGTTCAACTATTTGGGAGATTAGAACCAGACGAACAGACAGAAAAATACATAATTATGTGCTAACCCTATCAAACTCGCAGTCTGACACTTTAATATTCTTAAATTGTAGATAGGTAAGGATTTTAGGTTTTGTGTTAAGAAATCCCTTTTGGAAATCACTTACGTGGATGGGCGATGGATGGGCCTGCAGCAGATGCAGCCTGCGACAGCCCTGCAGATGCAGTTTCATCAACTGAAAATGTAAACATACAGATTAAGCAATGCCAAAAAATACTTTCAAGTTTATATTGTTAGCCGTTTTGGTTGAGCGATGATGAGTCAATCAGTCAGAACTTTGTCTCTCATAAATTAAATTAAAAGGTTATCCTAACAAATGTAATCAAAGATGTGAAAGTTAAACAACAAATATAGGTATAGTGGACATATTCATTTTAAATTTGTAACATCTTTGATAATATTTGTACCTATTTACCTACATTGACAAATTATCAGACATTGATATATTACATTAAATTGAATCAGTATCATATCAAATTAATGCAATACTCCCGACTCAGCATATTTCTTTGCCAAGGACAGAGCACTGATATTTTATTGGAACCATTTCAGAAACAAACACTAATGACGGTGATTTAAGTAAAATTATAAAGATAAACCAAACTATTGTGGAAAATACAAAATAAGAATAGGTCTTATTTACAATATAATAAATACAAACTAAGTATAGGTCACAACAAATCATGATATGATTATGACATACATACAGGTATACCTAAAAAAGCATGTGAAGTGTGTGAGCCTGCGAATAGCTACATCACAGAAGCTTCTGACACATCTTAGTAAAGGATCACTTACTTGTCTCCACTATTCGGCACTTGTACTAATTATTAATTCTATGCTTGGATGAATCAACCACTGGTGATGCCACCACCCACTATATTGTATTGTAGTATTTAAAATTGAGCATTTGTTGCTTAGACTGTGAGCCACCCAGTTGCGTTGCTGCTCTGGCTTGCAGTGTGTTGTGTCAGGGACTCCATCCACCGACATCTCCAGCGTCTCAGACACTACGTGTTGCAGGCATCTGAAATGCGTAAAAAGAAACTGAAAACCTACAAAGACAAGCAAAATGCAAGTGGTTGACTATGGCAGACAAGCTTATTACCCTTTTGTTTTGCTTTTGTTACTTACTTACTCCAACCCAGTCCCAAAACAAACTCTTCGATTACAATTTTTCACAAACTTTCAGTTATTCAATTCAAGTTATTATTGCTTGCCAGTTCTTAATAAAAAAAGTAATTTATTACCTTAGTAAAACTGAATACAATTATACTAAAAATCAAACTGAGCTGAGCACACAGCACCTTTTATTTAATTTTATTTATTTTAGTTTGCTATTTTTTTCTCTCTATGTTGAAATGTCAACTCAATGCGTTTTATTCACCAAGGCATTTGAAAAAAAAATATTTATGAAAATTGACAAATGTACATAACAGAGCTAAAACGACACGAGTAATTAGGCTTCTTCGTAAATTGTAGTAGTTTTAAAATAAATCCGGCATTTAATGTAGTCAAACAGACAAAATCATATCAAAAGTCACTCAAAGGTCAAGTGACCTTCACTAATGCAAATGCGTGAACAAAACGCAGCCTCTCGTCATTCAAAGTCATTCAAGGCCCGAACAAATTATCGGACGCGGCTTACTGCCGCGGCTGATCTGAGGTGTGCAAACTATCTAGACTAATATGACGTCATCGGACGTCCGATAGCTATCTGGCACGCAGGATGTTATGAGAGCGTGCACACTTATCAGCCGCGGCAGTAAGCCGCGTCCATAAGCCGCGTCCGATAATTTGTTTGGACCTTCATTCGCGATTGCTTTACCAAAGCAATACCAAAGCCAAAGCAATAGCTGAGAACGGCGGTCGCGGAAAGCGATAGCTTTAGCAAGAGTATTGCTTTGGCTATGGCTATGGCTATAGCTATCGCTTTGAGAACGGCGGTCGAGCTGGCTTGTGAGCTTTTAAATCCTTCAGTGACGGATAAACAATTTCTTATTTTGGTATTCAGAACAAACGTAACGCTAGAATTTATGAATGATTGACGTTTGAACATGGTCCTCACAAAATGACGCTGTAGATCATGGATGCTGGAAATAACAAAAACTAGCTAACGAAAGTGCAGTTTCACTCCATAGATGCTCAGTGACGCAAAAATAAATAAGATTTAACATTCGAAAACCATACAAAACAGAACAGAACTGAAGGTCCAAACAAATTATCGGACGCGGCTTATGGACGCGGCTTACTGCCGCGGCTGATAAGTGTGCACACTCTAATAACATCCTGCGTGCCAGATAGCTATCGGACGTCCGATGACGTCATATTAGTCTATGGTTACGTCCGCGACCTACTACATCCGAGAGTTTGCACACCTCAGATCAGCCGCGGCAGTAAAGCCTCGATTATATACGCCGATTTAGCTTCCTTACTGGGGATCCAATTTCAGATTGGAAACGAGGCCAATTTAAGGGTTGCCTCCCTAGCCAAGGCTATATAGGTAAGGCAAATGAAACTTTGATCATGCAGCCAAGTCTTCAGTCATATTTTTTTCTTTAGTTTGCATTTCTGTGGGTCTATTACTACGGGCACGTAATTTGGCAAGACAAAGATGAGACAAAAGTTGCGTAGCAGCTACAAACACTAAACTCGGTGCATCTTTTGTCCCATCTTTGTTTTGCCAAGTTATATGCCGGTACCTATATCACATTATAAGTAGCCCCAAGATGATCAAGCATGGCTTGTCAATAATTTACATTGCATTACCACCACCACTACCATTTGAGTGCGTACCAAAAATTCAAGATGGGGGCCAACTTTTTGTTTTTGGCCTGATTTCGATGAAACTCGGTTTTTGGTACTATTTTGGCAAGAAAATAACAACTAAATTTTTCAAATAATAAAAATCCAAGATGGCGGCCATCTTTTTTGTTTGTGGGCTGATTTCGATGAAACTCAGTTTTTGCTACTATTTTGACAAGAAAATAACAACACAATTTTTCAAATACTGAAAATCCAAGATGGTGACCATCTTTTTTGTTTGTGGGCTGATTTCGATGAAACTCAGTTTTCGCTACTATGTTGGCAAGAAAATAACAACACAATTTTTCAAATACAAAAAATCCAAGATGGCGGCAAACTTTTTTGTTTATGGGCCGATTTCAAAGAAACTCGGTTTTGTTACTACTTTGACGAAAAAATAACAACGAAATGTTGAAAATAATAATAAATTCAATATACAAGCCAACTCTTTTATTTATGGGCCGATTTCTAAATTTTTCGATTTCGATGATGATGATTATTTTTACTATTTAAGTAGTTAGTAGGTACCAAAACCCAAGTTTTATTAAAATCGGACCACGAACAAAAAAATAGGCCACCATCTTGGATTTTTAATATTTTTAACATTGCCTTGTTATTTTCTTGTCAAAATAGGACCAAAAACCGAGTTTTATCAAAATCGTCCCAAAAACAAAAAAGTTGACGGCCATCTTGGATTTCTAGTATTGAAAAAATTGTGTTGTTATTTTCATATTAAAATAGTACCAAAAACCGAGTTTCATCGAAATCGGCCCACAAAAAAAATGTTGGCCGCCATCTTGGATTTCTTAACCACTCGATTGCTTCGCAGTACTGTAGTACCGCAAGCAAAAGACGGTCCTTTGTCGCGCGGTGCTATAGGACCGGGTCGATCGCTGTTCGATTTCTACCTATTTGGTAGGTTTTTTTTAGGCGGCCACACCAAAACCTCTTAGGCTGATTTAGATTATGATTTTGGCAACACTAATATCGCAAAAAAAAAAGTAGAAAAGGCCTGTGATTGGTTGAAAAAAATAATTATGAAATGTTTCACGTCAGTACACGCCATACTTGTTTTTTCTGTGTGAAGTGCTCTAATTTGATATGCCGTAAGTATTTTGTTAATTAATACTTCTGTTGGGTGTCATATATTAAAAGAATCGTCATATCGTGTTTTATTCGATCATATAAATATCTTGTCACAAATTTAATGTCTAGTGTTCAAAATCATAACAAAACCGTCGCCCGGTAAATGTCTCGATGTATTGTTTTTGTTTACGACAACATCATGTTAAAATTTTTATTGGTTTATCAAAGAATTATCCGAAATATGATAATAATACTATTAGTGAACAGTTTCAAAGTGGTTTCAAAATATAACATTCATCTGTTTACACAGGATGATTGATGCAACGCAAAGTAGTGAGTTTTTATTACGCCATTATCCAAGATCAAGGTAACAAGGTCCTGTGGGACCTTGAAACAAACTAGCATTTTGGCAGGGCTGCTTCACACGCTTATATTTTTTTTTATATTGGGTTGTGTTTATGTTGTTTTTATATATTACCTAGTGAATGTTTTTTGGTTTTGGTGTTGGTTATTGTGCTTGGTGTTGGTTGTCTAGTTATTAATTTTTAGTCCACAATCCACATCCATTTTATATTTTATGCTGTGTACAATTGAAATCGAGGAGAGCGAGGACGGGGCAGGGGACGAAGTAGAGGAGAACTATTAAAAAAAATGTGAAAATCAATTTAAAAAATATATATAAAAAAATAAGTACGTACCTAGTTTTATTCAATGTGTGCGACAACCCTGAACTAAACTCGACGGCGCGGCCATCTTGGCAGCGAACGGCCCGGCGGCAGTGCGGAATTGGATTATTTAGCTCGAAATTTTACACTTCAAATTTTACATTTCGGAAGAATCTTTGCTATGTATTGTATACTGTTAGAAACTACAGGTTTTGCTCTTTCTGTACATATAATTGGTACAAGGTATCTTGATCCGAGTCTAGAAAAATCAGCGCTTGTTACAAAAACACAATTTTATCATTTATAGTGGGCCGCTTTAATGTTATATTTTTTTACAAATATAATTTTTTTGAAGAGTCTCATTTTTTTTACAAAATATGAATGTTGAAAGCTGTATCTTTCTAAAATATATTTTATTTTTGTCACAAGCCTTCCCCAATTGGAATAAAATACTACGAAACAGCGCTTAGACTCAGCAGCGAATTTAGACGCGCAGGAAAAATTAGTGCGATATACAAACATTATTATGACTGTTGAATTGCTTCCAAATCATAAAAAAATTGGCATGTACGGAAAGGGATATTATTCTAGTTTTTAATTATGTAAAAAAAACCACTAGTTATCGATTTAAATTTAATATTAAAAATCAATTTCTATTACAAGTCGTGAATTTTCTCTTTAGCAAAATTCACGAATTTCTTATAAATTATTTTACCATTACTGGTACTCGTTTTTTTTCAATACTTATAGCTTCATCCATTAGCTATACGAAATAGAACATTATTTGTTGGTATACAAACAGGAACTGGTCATAAAAACGGTTTTAACGCAGCTGTACAAGTGCACTGCGGTAACTCAAAACTGCGTGACAAACAAGGAAATTGCGCGCCGGCCGCGCGACAAACGAGTGGTTAATATTTTCAATATTGCGTTGTTATTTTCTTGTCAAAATAGGACCACAAACCGAGTTTTATCGAAATCGGCCCAAAAACAAAAAAGTTGACCGCCATCTTGGATTTTTAGTATTTTAAAAATTGTGTTGTTATTTTCTTGTTAAAATAGTACCAAAAACCGAGTTTCATCGAAATCGGCCCACAAAAAAAATGTTGGCCGCCATCTTGGATTTCTTAATATTTTCAATATTGCGTTGTTATTTTCCTGACAAAATAGGACCAAAAACCGAGTTTTATCGAAATCGGCCCAAAAACAAAAAAGTTGACCGCCATCTTGGATTTTTAGTATTTGAAAAATTGTGTTGTTATTTTCTTGTTAAAATAGTACCAAAAACCGAGTTTCACCGAAATCGGCCCACAAAAAAAATGTTGGCCTCCATCTTGGATTTCTTAATATTTTCAATATTGCGTTGTTATTTTCCTGACAAAATAGGAGCAAAAACCGAGTTTTATCGAAATCGGCCCAAAAACAAAAAAGTTGACCGCCATCTTAGATTTTTAGTATTTGAAAAATTGTGTTGTTATTTTCTTGTTAAAATAGTACAAAAACCGAATTTCATCGAAATCGGCCCACAAACAAAAATGTTGGCCGCCGTCTTGGATTTTTAATATTTTAAACTTTTCGTTGTTATTTTTTGTCAAAATAGTAAAAAAACCGAGTTTCATTGAAATCAGCCCACAAACAATAAAGTTGACCGCCATCTTTTTTATTACAGAGTTCTAGTGGCCTTTTTCCGTCCGGCTTCATCATCAAACCATTTCCTATCAGAGTACTCATCAAAACCTACCTTTACATTTCCGTTAATAGTGAAAACTCATTGTTTAATCTATGTACAATAATGTTATTGTCAAGTACTGGTGACACCCCTAATCAGTGAAATCATGTCCTAATGAGGGCTTTTCCAAAGGACTAAAAACAGTAGGATCGATAGATGGCGTTGATAAATTAAGCACTGTCAACTGAGGCGCGTTCAGCACCTACGCTCCGAGTGGAACCATTTGCTCTAACGGCGTATCGAACATTAGAGCGTGACGTTCGGTGGACACAACTTTGGTTGAACTCAGAGCGTAGGTTCTGCATGCGCCTCAGTTGACAGTGCTTAATTTATCAACGCCATCTATCGATCCTACAGTTTTTAGTCCTTTGGAAAAGCCCTCATTGGGGCATAGTGTGATCGCTACATCCAATTTGGGTTCCTAGATTGGATCCCCAGTAAGGAAGCTAAATCGGCGTATGTAATCCAGGCTTAAGACGACGCCTCGTGAAAAAAATTTTTTACAGGCTCCGCCCACTCACCCCTCGTATCCCATAGTGACATTCTGCCTTCAATCGTAAAGTTTGATTTTCGCGCCATATGCCTGTGAGGTTTCATCGAAAGTTTAAAGAAGAAGAATAGAGAAACGATGGAGTCGCAATACATTGTATTTAGAACATTTTCTTTGATAAATTTATGTATCTTCAAATTGAAAAATGAAAATAAACGTAAAAACGTAAACGTAAGTACATTACTGTCGCGGTCTATAATGACTGCATTGCAACATAGCGCAGGTCCACGTGGTGCACCCTGGGCGTCGCCGCAGTTTGCGGCGATGGCGAATAGTCTGGCAAAGGGGGACCCGCCCGGCGTCTCGGACATATTCCGAGTAGCGGCGGTGCGGGTCGGGGTGGTGAGGGCCTTCTATAGGCCCAGTGGTCCTTGGGACGTAGTGACGGGAGCGCCGGAACCCCGTACGTGGTGCGGGACCGGAGGCTGCCACCTATGAGCGGGGGCTGCGTGGAAGGACACCACTTTAAAAAACCAAGGGGAGCCTGTCCCCTCAAAAAGAGGCTTGAAATTCCCATGAAAATGGACAGTTGTAAAGAGAAATTACCCCAGGAGGGTACCAGCTGCTCCGCAGCTGGAGAATCCCTCCCGGGCACTTCGGTGCTCGGCTGCCTCTCGTATTCTGGGGGGGGCAACAATTGTTTAGTGGACAATTCAGCGTTGGGTCCGGGAGTAAACTGCGCTGCTTCTAATTCAATCGGCCACACTAGGTCGGATTTGACGAAGAAAGCGGATGGTGCTGATGAGGCCATCAAGTCGAATTCTTCGTCGGGGAAATCTTGTTCGACGTTCCTGAAGGGTGATGTTGCCCCTTTAGATGATCCGATCAAGAAGGGGAAAGAAAGGGTTAAATCGGTCGAAAGTCGTCCGGCAGAGATAGATTCTCCAGGATCTATCCCTTGCACACCGGTGCCTCGCCTAGGGGACAAAGAGCTGGGTCCTAGTACAAACTGTGAGTTTGGGTCTTCCGCTATCTTCGAAGATGTGGAGGTGCAATCAGGGGAAGGGTCGAGGTCTAATTCCCCGTTGATATCTATGGATTGCGAGAAGAAGCAAGAGCTTCCGAAAACTACCAGAAAACGTCCGGGTGTAGGATCTATGGCTGAGTCAGGAGGATCGGACGATAGTGACCTGCCGTACGCCGCAGTAAAAAAAGCTGGACTAAATAACTCTGGCTTCAGGGGAAAATCCAAAGGGTCCGGAATATATGCAAACGTCGGTACCATGCGTAAGCAAAACACGCAGGAAGGGCGAGAGGAAGATGAACTAAGGGAAATAGAGAGAGAAGTGGCTAAGGAGAAAGCCAGAGAGGACGTGAAAAAATCCCAAGAAGAGAAAAGGGAAAACAACAAGAGAAACAGGGGGAATAGGGGGAGAAGAAGGGGAAGAGGCAGAGGCCAGGAGCAGGAGACCCGTTCCCAGACTCCAGGTTGCTCGTCAAGCAGGGACTTGTCACCTGCGGAGTCAGAGCAGTCATCGACGTCACCCAGATCTACAGTCGCTATGAGCGCAGAAATCGACAAATACACGGAGAAACTATTGAATGTCGTCGAGAAGTCGGGTAACCTCAGGAAAGACTTCAGGAAGGATGTACAGGAGGCCACTAAAGGCATCAAAGAAGTGGTAAGGGAATTAATAGGTCATTCGTCCACGGAAGAAACCCGCCGCCTGAAGGCGGACAATAAAAGACTTGAGGAACTGGTCAAAAATATTTCATCGGAGTTACTAGCTCTTAAACGGGCTTTCGAGAAGAAGTGCTCCCAGGATACGCAGCGTAAACGCGCTACTCCTGGAAACTCAATGGAACAGGTTGAAAACCCGTCAACTCATCTGAGTTGACGGGTTTTCAACATCTGTTGGGCAACATCTGGGCAACATCTGTTGCCACCCCCTAATCCCGATCTTCCAGATTGGGTGGCGGTTCTCGAGAAGTCCCTCACGATCACATTCGGGAACATGTTAAATGCTCGGATCGCGGGGATAGAGCAGAGGCTGCCACCGGCCCCCGTCATACGCCCGCCTCTAGCAGCAGTCGATAAAAGAAAGACGATGGAACCTCGTTCAAATACGGTCGATGCAACATCCTCTTCAAATTCAGCTGAAGGGCCAGCTTGTGGGGACGCAGAGCTCCATTCTTCATATGCAGCAGTGACCGCCAACGCGGGTCCCTGGACACAGGTAGGCAAAAACGGTCGTCCGATCAGAACCAATGTAGCTACCAGGATGCGCCCCTCGACCGCCAATCCAGCGACTCAGGTCAATGGGACGAAGTCGAAACCTGCCAAGACTACTGTGCCGAAGAAGCGCAAGCTCGCATCGCCAAAGACCTCAGCAGTAGTACTATCGATCCCCCATGAGGAGGTCGAAAAGGGGGCAACATACTCTGAAACTATAGCCAAGGCTAAAAAGGCTATTAAGATCCAGGAATTGGGCATCCAAGGGATGAGAATGAAGATATCCGCAACTGGAACCCGCATCTTCGAGATTCCTGGCTCAACCAGTGGGGATAAGGCTGATCTGCTGGCCGCAAAGCTGAAGGAGGCGCTCGGGGAATCGGCTATAATCACGAGACCTGTGAAGACTGCAGATATGCGCGTCTCCGGGCTCGATGATTCAGTAGATGCAGATGAGCTTCGGGCAGCGATTGCGGAGAAGGGAGGATGCCCCCCTGAACAAGTCCGAGTTGGGCCCATCCGAACAGGACTGGGAGGTCTGGGTTCAGCCCTTATAAAGTGCCCCATAGGTGCGGCAAAGGTGCTGGCGGATTCGGGCCGACTCATGGTAGGGTGGGTTTCGGCGGCGATACGTGTACTGGAGCCTCTTCCACTCCGGTGTTACGGTTGTATGATCACGGGGCACACTAAACAACTGTGCCCTCGTGAAACGGATTATAGTGACACATGCTACAGATGTGGCAAAAAAGGTCACAGGTCAGTGACCTGCTCAGTCGAGCCAAACTGCATTGTATGCAAAGCAGCCAAGTTACCGGCAAATCATGTCATGGGGGGAGCTAAATGCCGCCCTCCACCGATAAGGGCGAAGCCAACCCCCGGCGATGGGTCTTTGGCACGAAGGACGGCAAGCCCTCCGGCTCAAAAGGAGGTTGAGGATGGTCACATGTCAACGTAATGGCCAGACAACTTAACCTCCTACAGGGGAATTTGAACCACTGCGCTGCGGCGCAGGATTTATTCTTGCAACATGTAGCCGAGTCGGGTATAAATCTGGCGGTAATTGCGGAGCCTTACTACATTCCCCAGCGCCTAAATTGGGCTGGAGATGTCGACAACTCTGTTGCTATAGTAGTTCCATACTCAGCTACCTACTCCCCTCCCCTCTCAGTCAAAGAGAAAGGACCGGGTTATGTAGCAGCCACCTGGGGAGGAACTTTGGAACTGCATTCAAATATTTTTAAATAATCGCATACGGTACTATACAAAACGTAATACTTAATGGGGTTGGCAACGCAAAGCTAATTGTAGATGTCGCTGCGTACGCTTGTTCCTAAGACAGTAGACGTTCAGAACAAAATGTATGGGAAAATAGATATTTATTTTGTGTTTTTTTTTTACCGAAAAAGACCCATTGACCAAAAATTGTTTTATAAGACTATTCTACAATGCAAATGCCGGAATTTAAAGCCAAGTTAAGACGTTTTTATTCTTACAGAATCTATAAATTTTTTCCATATCCAGATTTTTCGGAAATTTGTAAGTGCCAACTTTTTTAGAGCCTATTATACAGAATTTAATCATTTTAAAGCTTAAAAAATTATTTTTTAAGTAAAAGTCCTTTTTTTCATAGTTCTCGTGGAACAAGCGTACGCAGCGCCATTTTGACAGTTGCCTTCCCCATTAATTTATATGTTAAAAATAGTTCGATCAAACCACAGAACATAAACACTGTGGAACAAAGCTTTGCTGAAAAAAAATATTCAAAGAGTTTAGTAGATTCCCGTCATTTTGTTTTACGTTGTGCTTCCTCTTATTTTTTCTTATTTTATATTTATTTCATACATGCGACCTCATTTCGTCCATACACTTTATTTCGAATCACCCACCTTCTTTTTGTGGATAATACATTTTTTGTTACGCAATGGCGACTCTTGGAAGTTTTGTTCTGTTGATAAATTCCATCTCCTAAAAATAGGTTGCATGAGTATTATAGACTCTTGTCTTTGAAATGTGGGAGCAATTAAAACTGTCATTGTCAGTATAACTGTCATTTTACGTGTTTTGGCTGGTAAATTTTTTGAGCGCTCAAGCACAGGTCCGTCCTCAATAAAGGCTCGCGGCCGTCTGAAGTTCCGGTGCAAAGAGGTAAAGTAATATAGCTTCCCAGCGCAAAGAAAGGGACAACAATAGCGCACGCGTTCCGAAATAAAATAACGTAAGCGACATTATGAAAATAGTTGATTTATTAAAAAACTAAATTATTTTTGAAAAAAGTGGTTTTATCAGAAGTTGGAACTATTTATTACTTTTCTTATAAACTTAATTTCAGTTCAAAATATGAGTCCGTTTGCTTACAGTACTGCAAAAATGATATGAGAGGCATCAACTTTGGATTTTTTTTTATCGAGAAAATTGTTTCCGTTCATGTTTTGAGCTTAACCAAAAGATGTATTTATTAGTCTATTTTAAAATATTCCAAAATTAGAGCAATTGTAGAAGGATTAATAGGACTAAATCTAAATTGAAAAGCATGAAAATCCACGAGGTATCCTCTTAAGCCGCGTCCGATAATTTGTTTGGACCTTCATAAAATCGTTGTTTAAACGTGGCACACACGGAACCGTATGTGCCAGTTTTCATTTGTCAAAATATCGACAACTAAACCCTTTGGAGTCAAATTAAGCAGTCTAGCAGCGTTACGTTTGATAAGTGACAGCATATAACACTTTAAATCCGTTCGCGTAACAACACATCAATAGAAAAAGCAAAAACAATATTTCGACCCATCAGACTGTGTGGCCCACAATTAATACCGTTACGTTACGTGAATTTTGCGTCACTTAAGTTGTAAAGCAGTTTATACTAATAAGAATTTCCGTCACTGAGGATCTAGCTTTATTTGGAACCAATCACTGCAGTACTTACGATGCAATTCGTGATACAATTTGTATGAGATTTTTAAGATAGGGTGACAACAGTGTACGCACGTTGATGGACAGAAAGGATATAACTAGGGATTTTTTCGGGATGAAAGGTACCCTATGTCCTTCTCTGTGCCCCTGACAACGTGTATGCAAAATGTGAGGATGATCGGTTCAGTAGTCAAGACGTGAAGGCGTAACAATCAAACAAACAAATAAACAAACAAACGGACTTTCGCATTTATAATATTAGTAAGGATTTATGAAATCTTTCAAAACGGGTTGAAATATTTCACTTTTGAGTGAAATTTATTTCCAGTACTAGAAATTCCTCATTTTCTGAACTACTTTACTATTTTAACGTATTAAATGAATAATTGAACGAGCTAACGCAAAGCGCGAGATATGCGTCTCTGCTTCAGGTTAGGCAAAAATTCTTTCGTATGTCCTTCCGCACTGTTTTTTCTTTGTTTGTTCTCTACAGATCGCATTTCCCAACCGATTCTCGTGAAATTTTGTGAGCTAATCAGAAAATTATTCAGAATTTTATTGTTAAGCCAGTTTTTCAAAATTAGTCAAAATGGCAGAGATATGTAAAAAAAAAACACATTTCAGTCCGGCTTTCTGGCACTGTTTGTTCTCCTCTACAGAGGCCGTATTACAAGCTCTTAAAACCTGTCAGGTTTATAAATTGCTGTAGTGACATCTCTTTCTTGCTATATAGCAAATAAAAGACACAGATTGATAGCCAGTCAGAAAACTGCCTGGAAAGAAGACGTCATAATACGACCCCAGGCCAGATTTCTAAACCATTTCTCGTAAAGTTTTGTTCTGCTCTACAGCCTCTACAGGTCGCATTTCTAAACTGATTCTCGTGTAATTTTGTGAGCAGGTTTGAAAATTAGATAAAAAATTATGTTTTTTAATATGGCGGAGATATGTAAAAGCAACATATTTTAGTCCGGCTTTCCGGCGCTGTTAGTTCTCCTCTACTGGTCGCGTTTCTCAACCGTTTCTCGTGAAATTTTGTGAGCAGGTTCGAAAATTCGTTGAGAATTTTTTGGTACACATACCTAGATTTCGTAGATCATTTAGACAGTACCTATAAATAGAGCCCTAATTTTTGCACTTTACGACCACGTTGCCATTGCATTTAAGTTCTGTAGGTCGTGAAGTCCAAACCTTAGGGCTTTATTTATACTGTCTTCATTTTTAGGGTTGGTATGGAACCCTAAAAGGGTAAAAACGAAACCCTATTACTAAAACTCCGCTATTGGTCTGTCTGTCTGTCACCAGGCTGTATCTAATAAACCGTGATAGCTAGACAGTTGAAATTTTCACAGATGATGTATTTCTGTTGCCGCTATAACGACAAATACTAAAAATAGAATAAAATAAATATTTAAGGGGGCTCCCATACAATAAACGTGTTTTTTTCCCTTTTTTGCCGTTTTTTGCTCGATATTAATATCTAGCAAAAAACGGAACGTTAACGTTATTAATAACGACATAGCTAGACAGTTGAAAATTTCACAGATGATGTATTTCTGTTGCCGCTATAAAAACAAATACTAAAAACAGAATAAAAGAAATATTTAAGTGGGGCTTCCATATAACAAATGTGTTTTTTGCCGTTTTTTGGTACGGAACCCTTCGTGCGCGAGTTTTTTTACCTAATTGTATCAGTGATATATTAAAAAGAATGGGGCTCCATTTGAGAGAACTGCGTGGCCGCGCTATTCTCCACGTTTCGACCGCGCGGCTATAGCATTTAAGCTATGTAGGTCGTGAAGTCTAAACATTAGGGTTTTTTATACTTTCTAAATGTTTCTACAAAATCGTATCAGCGATTAGCAAAAATAATGGGACCACTACTAAGCTCCGTTTAAAAGAACTGCGTGACCACGCGGCTCTCCAAGTTTTGACCACGTGGACTATGGCGCGGTATGTAGATCGTGAAATCCAAACAATAGGGCTTTTTATACTTTCTACATTTTTCTACGAAATCGTATCAGCGATTAGCAAAAAGAAAGGGACCCATACTAAGCTCCATTTAAGAGAACTGCGTGGCCGCGCGGTTCTCCACTTTCGATCGCGCGGCCACGGTTAACCTTTACAACTTTTTGAATATTGGACCTACATTGCGACTTTAATTGTTAGTTTTCTACATATTCCTTCGTAATGTTGACGTAGTCGTTTTTCTTCTACGCCATCGTGCCCGACAATCGAAACGGACACTGAATATTATGTTACTAAAAGTTCAGTTTAGTGTGTGTGTTTAGTGTTTAGTGACTCGGTAGCTCAGCGGTCAGAGCATTGGACCGGATATCCAAAGGTCGCGGGTTCGATTCCCGTCTGAGTATCTGGTGCGAGTCGTATTTTTTCTAGTATATTATTTAGTATTACTAAAAGTTGCAAAATAGCTAAAGCTATTCTTAATTTAAGCCAACTTATTCGTTTATTGTTTTGTTGTATAATTATGTTAATTATAATGAGAAAATGCATGTATTTTTTTTTATTTAGGTCAGATGAAACTTAAAAATAAATTTCACTCTAAACTGAAATATTTCAAACCAAAATGAAATTTATACTAAATATTTCACAGACTGAAATTTTTCGTGAAATTTACCCAACCCTAGATATAACCCTCCTGTTAATGAGGGCTTTTCAATCAAAATGACAAAAAACTGTCTGCTCGATAGATGGCATTGATAAAAATGTAGTGTTTTTTTAATAAACAAGCCTCGAAGAGTACTTAGGTAGGCAGGTAGATGTAACCCTGAAATGTTTCTTTCTGGGTAGATGTCAGCCAGCATTCGCTTATGCCGAAATTAGATGGTTCATTTTTACATTCATTTTCGATGCTTCATCAGTGAAGAATCGAAAATGAAGTGTCTAATTATGAATTTATCTTTCATCACTGATGTGCCTTTTTGATGAAAGTCACTAGACGGCCGTTCGCTTTCGTCGGTATCGGCCTTTCATCAATCATCGGCATCGGAGATTAACGATAAATGAAACGTGTAAACAGTGCCATTTACTGCAGTGAACGGCATGTCGTCAGCCACGTTTTTGTTTTTATTTTAATACGCCTTTATTTTTCGTTTTTCGACGTTTTTCAACCTGCATCAGGCAACATGCATACAAGCAATGCATGCAAGCATTTTCTCGCTCTTTAATTAAATCTTAGTTCTTTAATAAAAAATATCAAGCACAACCTGTTGCCGCGAAAGAAGAAAATAGTAGTAGACAAACATACAAACACACATACAAACCCTTACCCCAAATGCATATACCGCCTCCGTTCCGTTCCATCCATCGTGAGTTGTAACGATACGCTGCAGTCTCAGTAAACATCAACATGATACGATGTCCGCAAAAAAATACTTCGTGGTCACCCTAGGTGATCTACATACTAATTTAAATCTCGAATTGCATCGTAAGTACTGCAGTGATTGGTTCCAAATAAAGCTAGATCCTCAGTGACGGAAATTCTTATTACTATAAACTGTTTTACAACTTAA
Organism: Agriphila tristella; assembly: GCA_928269145.1. Classification (NCBI taxonomy): domain Eukaryota; kingdom Metazoa; phylum Arthropoda; class Insecta; order Lepidoptera; family Crambidae; genus Agriphila; species Agriphila tristella. The sequence goes on from OV743431.1 coordinate 40,352,839, forward strand.
GTGACGCAAAATTCACGTAACGTAACGGTATTAATTGTGGGCCACACAGTCTGATGGATCGAAATATTGTTTTTGCTTTTTCTATTGATGTGTTGTTACGCGAACGGATTTAAAGTGTTATATGCTGTCACTTATCAAACGTAACGCTGCTAGACTGCTTAATTTGACTCCAAAGGGTTTAGTTGTCGATATTTTGACAAATGAAAACTGGCACATACGGTTCCGTGTGTGCCACGTTTAAACAACGGTTTTATGAGTTTCTGTTTTGTATGGTTATCGAATGTTAAATCTTATTTATTTTTGCGTCACTGAGCATCTATGGAGTGAAACTGCACTTTCGTTAGCTAGTTTTTGTTATTTCCAGCATCCATGATCTACATCGTCATTTCGTGAGGACCATGTTCAAACGTCAATCATTCATAAATTCTAGCGTTACGTTTGTTCTGAATACCAAAATAAGAAATTGTTTATCCGTCACTGAAGGATTTAAAGGCTAAAGGCCAGAAGGAGTAAGGCACACACGAGATGACGATCATGATAATATCACTGATATGATATCGCGCTCACACTTCGTTCCGCACCCTGATTATCTAAAAATAAACTATTTAGCGACCGGTTGCATTTGACATACATTGCCACTTTTCTTTGGCATGTTTTTTTAACCCAAAAAGAAGTAGCAATGGATCACGATCATCTGTGAACTGCAACCAGTCACTAGGTAATTTTTAACTAGATAATCAGCCCGCATATTTGTTATGAGCGCGCCAACGATAGCAGTATTTACGTCACGGATGACGTCACTATCGCCGCCATTTTGCGATTACGGTGATATCGTTCTCGAGCGTTAGCACCGTGAGCAGTCTGTCAAGGTTGAAACAAATTATCGGACGCGGCTTATGGACGCGGCTTACTGCCGCGGCTGATAAGTGTGCACACTCTAATAACATCCTGTGTGCCAGATAGCTATCGGACGTCCGATGACGTCATATTAGTCTATGGTTACGTCCGCGACCTACTACATCCGATAGTTTGCACACCTCAGAGGGCCTAGCCAAAGTAACATTGGCAAATCTTCGTTATCGCTTCGCTTTCGAAACATGTATGGAATTGACATAAGGTTTCGTTAACTATCGAATTTTAAAACGTAAAATCCATACATGTTTCGAAGCGAAGCGATAGCGAAAATTTGCAAATGTTACTTTGGCTAGGGGGTCAGAGGGCCTAGCCAAAGTAACATTGGCAAATCTTCGTTATCGCTTCGCTTTCGAAACATTATGGGATTGACATAAGGTTTCGTTAACTATCGAATTTTAAAACGTCAAATCCATACATGTTTCGAAGCGAAGCGATAGCGAAAATTTGCAAATGTTACTTTGGCTAGGGGATCAGGGGCCCTATTTTTGAATCGCTCGGTTGGCGTCGAGCGCTCGTTTCTACTGATTTTCGTTCGACAAATCAACTCTAATGTATGAGCTGTCGAACGAAAATCAGTAGAAACGAGCGCTCGACACCAGTCGAGCGATTCAAAAATAGGGCCCCAGATCAGCCGCGGCAGTAAGCCGCGTCCGATAATGTGTTTCGACCTTCATATTTGACGTTTTGAGCTGTTTTGCATTGACCTATTGTTTTGTTTATCTTATAGTTTATTATTTATTGGATTCTATAACCCGAAGCAGAACAGCAATAATACAAGATGATAGTGCTTATTAAAGACGAAACTACGGGTAGATATATTTCTCTAAATTTAAGCACGGAACAGTATGAAAGAGCGCAACAAGGTACCTAAGTTTATTTTCAACTAATAAATACAACTTTTCACGTCCTTTCTATTGGGATTTTGTCAATGAGAAGCCAGGAGACTTTTATTCGCTTCTTTATTACCACTTTTCACATTATAAATTTATTACATCTTGTCTTCGCTGAGCCCAAATTCGTATTGTCAAACTATCGACTGACATGTGTGGCAGATTGTCAACCTTGAGATTCGAACATATCATAGATATCCCATGGAGGTCAGAAGCCTCCTGCAACACTTTCACACTTCTGCCCCCCTAGCCAAAGTAACATTTACAAACTTTCGCTATCGCTTCGCTTCGAAACATGTATGGATTTGACGTTTTAAAATTCGATTGATAACGAAAGCTTATGTCAATTCCATACATGTTTCCAAAGCGAAGCGATAACGAAGATTAGCGAATGTTACTTTGGCTAGGCCCTCTGGGGGGCTACTCAAATGGCCACTTTTCTATTCGTTCGCTAACTTAAATCTTAAAAATAAGCAATTAATGATCAAGTCAGACGTCGCAAGTTTATGTAAATCACAGACATTGTTGTATTGTACAGAATTGACAAGCCTACGACACGTTATTTTGGTGTTTATGGCTTATTTTTAATCTTTAAGTTAGCGAACGAATAGAAAAGTGGCCATTTGAGTAGCCCCGCTGATTCGTTATTTGTCTGTAATTTTAGCAAACAAAACGTCAAAACAAAACTCGCTGCGCGATGCGTGCAAGAAGCCAACAGTGCTGTCAGCGCGATAATCAAAACGGAACAGCTTTTAGAGCCAAACCGCACTGTCGACTAGTCGACGAGCGACTTGGTCTCCCAGCGACTGCAACTCAAAACGCACTTGCCGACGACTAAGCCAGCGACTCGATACAGTTTTACAATCCATACAGTTGTTAAGCGCCTTTGATATGGGGACGATGGTGCCTAAAGTCTATCTATCCTTACTTGTCTTATTAAGTACCTATGTAAACAGTTTTTGACAGTTTGTCATACGTCTTTTATACTTACTTAAATCGTTAATTAAAAATATGTTAATAACTTTATGAAATTATCATTTATTATTAACAGTTTATTTCGTAATCTATGTGTGAAAAACCATTAGTTGTATTTTATAGACTTTACTTAGGTACGCTAACAGTCGCAAATTTGCAAGGGTTTTAATTAAATTTAAACCTTAAATGGTTTTCTAGTTTATTAGAGTAATCAATAAAATCAGCAAGAGGTATACAGGGTGTCCGGGAAGTCATGGATAACCTTTTATCTGCCGATAGCCCACATTGAGATCTACAAATATTTTTTTTTTAACTTTAGTAAAAGTCTTATGGTTTCCGAGTTTTTTGATGTTTTATGCAATTTTGGAAAATTTCTACCTTTGATCGGTTTTTTTCATGTCATTACTATAATTGATTTTTTTTTTATAACGGTTTTTTTATTGAAATTTTGGATCATACTGCTATTGATTGGATACAAGAAAGTTACAGATATCCTCTATTAAAGACCTAAAATTTAGGTCCAGACTTAAAATTTTCACCTACAATTTTTTTTTACCTTACTTTTGATCGGCCCTGGTGACAAAAACATTACTAAATAGAGTGTGCAAATTATTTTAAAAACTACTTCATTTCACAAGGATTTTTAAATGGTATAATATTTAATAACTTTTTCTTTTAAACTCTTGTTTTTACAATTTTAAGCCAAAAGGGTAATTTTTGGCAAGTGTTTGAAATAAAGTTGTAATAGCAAAACATGTTTATTTTTAGGTAAATAACCAAAATAACATGTAAATAAAATTATTATCAGAAGGTGCCGAATGTGCATTAGCTAGCACCTGCTGTAATGAAAAACAAAGAAATAATTTTATTTACATGTTATTTTGTTATTATTTACGTCCACACACCTAAAAATAAACATGTTTTGCTATTACAACTTTATTTCAAACACTTGCCAAAAATTACCCTTTTAGATTAAAATTGTAAAAAAAAGGTCTAAAAGAAAAAAATATTAATAACCATTTTAAAATCCTTATGAAATCAAGTAGTTTTTAAAATAATTTGCACACTCCATGTAGTAATTTTTATTTCACCAGGGCCGATCAAAAGTAAGGTAAAAAAAAATTGCAAGTGAAAATTTTAAGTCTGGACCTAAGTTTTAGGTCTTTAATAGAGGATATCTGTAACTTTCTTGTATCCAGATAGCAGGATGATCCAAGATTAAATTAACTGACTTCCCGGACACCCTGTAGTATGTAGCCCGCAAAAAAATCACGCGCAGTGGTACTATCCCCGTCAATTGGTAATGCTCTTGGTGGCCATGATTTTAACCTCAAAAACGAAAAACAATTGTTAAATTTTTATATACTTACCTAGACCCTATCTTATTGAAAATAATAATTTAATAATTAATATTAATAGATTACTTATTAGAATTTTCTTGTTTCATGACATTTTTAGTTGCGGATCACGTCAACGTGGATGTTAATGTGACAAGATTCCAGCGCATTACCAATGGACTGGAATAATAATGTATTAATGCACTTTGGCGTTTTACACGGTCGCAAACAGGGTTGCCACTTTTTTGTTTTAAATAAAGTATTGGTTGCTATAATTAGGTAGACGAAAAAGTACATCGTAGAATGGAAAAAAGTTAAATTTATTTATTCAACCAAAAAATACCTTTAAAAGCTATAGCTTTTGGTAATATTTAATAAATAGTTGATTTCGTTCAAGTACCTGGCCGAGTTTAACGGGCTTTTGCAGTCTCGCTTTTTCAAAAACGTTACTCTAATAACCTGTTGATTTCGGTCCGGTAGGTACTTGGCCGAAATCAACAGGCTTTTGTAATCTTGCCTCTGCACAAGTACATTCGTTTGACAACTGTATGGATTGTTAAACTGTGCCTGTAGTGTTTTTGGTACAGTCGTACAGAATCAACTTACTTTGCAATTAATAATCAGTTTAAAAATAACCACATTTAAAATTATGAACAATCAAAACCTAAAACTTAACAACGAATACTTTTCGTCTAAGTACTTAAAATATGTTTTTTTACGTCATTGAAACAAGAAAAAGTATTAATTTATTAGGTAGGTTTATCTACAAGTTCGCTGATCTACAATGTGTTATCGTAAGCGGTGTGGGCGTTTTAGCAAAATGTCAGGACCTTTTAGTAGAAATCAGGCTCTTTGTCAGGATTTTTAGATATACCATACCATCTGGTAACCCTGTACGCGACGTGGTATATCATACAGTGATATGATGATGACTATATACCTATGTTTGCTGATTATTTTAGCACTGAGAATTGACCCAATTGCCATAGAAGATAGCATGGGCAAAATTCATAAATAATAATAAAATAAAATAAAAACCCGACCCAAAAGAACTAACTCTTGTTAATTCTTCACCTTCAAATAATTCCACTATTTCCGCCTACTGTTGTTTGTTTACAATATAAAATCTTTAGTATCGAAAGTCATTTTGTGCGCGATGATGCCCGGTCGACGCGACAGTCGCTCGCAGTGCGTACGCTTCCATATGAACCCGTGTATCTCTCGGTCGCCGAACGACTCGGGGGCGTGGCTAGTCTCCCGACGACTCAGAGTCGTCCAGCGACCGGGCGACCAAGTGCGTACGCGTCCATATAAACTAGTAGAAATTACAGTCGCTGTCGACAGTCGTTCGGCGACTAGTCGACAGTGCGGTTTGGCTCTTAGCGCTCACAGCGCCAACAGTACTATTGGCTTAAAAGGGAACGCGGCCATAGTGGTGTCATGTCAATCAAATGTCAAATGGATATGAATGAATCTAAAAATTTTAATTTCTGGGGATATTAATTATTAAAGTACAATTTCGTTCATCATCGCATCGATATCTTTCACATGTATCTATCTGCAAACTTTGGGAGGCAAAGATCCATTAGAAAATACCTAACAATGACATATTTGAACAATTCTAGTGTTTTTTATCGGATGGTCAATAATTGTATGTGCTTGATGTAAGTAAAGTGAAGTACAAGAAACACTTTTAATTTGCTGCAAATTGCCACGGTGTTGCAAAAGGGTTCAGTGAAAAATCAAACCACCCCGATGCCTATGGGCTTCGAAACACGTAAGACAACATGTATGACATGTTGTCAGAGTTCAGAGTTTCAGAATTCGATTCTTTTGTGGATATATTGAGACTGACTCCCGTGGATCCGTTAGATACTTTTGGTGAAATGTGGTACCCTGTGTTTCTTTGGTCCTTGTGTTCATCAGTGTTTGTACACACTTGCGCCGGTCTTGTCGCCTTTGGTACTTTAAGAAAGCACAAATATGGAAAGTTCTTTCCCGTCCTGTTGATTGTGATGGGTGTAGTGAGTCCAGTGACTTCTGGTGTAGCGAGTAGTGCAGCCGTTGCGTTTATTTATCGAGCTGCAAATTTAACAATGCCGCCCATCCATGCTATGATATGGGGCATTGGACAAACTCTACTTGGTGCAGGTATAGGTTTTACTAGAATTTTAGCTACACTGTAGTCCAGACAAATCACAGTTGCAATGTTGCAGTATTTCCATTTACATTATTGTTGAAGTGAATAGAAAGTCAATTATTATTAGCATTACTCTAATTGAATCTAAGGGAAGGTGCTGGACTTACAAATAATTCCTCTATTATGGTATACTGGAACTTTGTTAAAAATTGTAGGAAAATAAATACTTGTGATTACTTAATGTGTAAATATGTGTTATAATGTGTGTTCTTAAATCACTAGCTTAGGCCCACTATGATAATCATAGCCTTTTATTGGCTCACATCTTATGTTGTAGACATGAAATTGTTAAATTATCCTCGTGGTTATCCTAGTTGTTACTTTATACTGATATTGTGATGCTGTGGCCTATAACTGTGAAGTAAGTATAGTTTTTGTGTAAATATGTATGCATGAAATGTAAGCAATTTGTTGCAATCAATCGGCAGCATTGAGCAATCTTGATAAAGTTTTATACATTGTTTTGATGAACTATCAATGAAAATACTATGTAACTTTTATTTGTTTAAATTGCTCACATATAACTTGTTAGACTTATTGGACCCACCGAAAAATATGTATAACAATAATTAAGTGCACAAAAATCAGAATAAAAAAAATCTAATTGTTTCAGTTTATCATCCTCCAATGCTATAAACTGTTTATTTTGTAATTCCATACTGTAGGTATATGTTTTAACTATAATGAAAAATAGCACCTATCTATGTTATGATTGTATATAAGGACATTGTATCTGTATAATATAGCAAAGCTAGTTTTTGTTGTACATAGATAATGTAATAAAATTTCGTAAGTGAAGAAACAATATTTATTGATAACTAATAAACATCTTGGAAATATCATAACTTTATTATTTTATTTGATGCATTTTATATAGTCTATAAAACAAAAAAATAGTTTTTATAATACATAGGTACATAATATTTAATTTAGCCACATCAGTAATTTATAAGTATTGGCCATTGCTATTCCATCCAGGCAAATAGTTGTTTGTATTATGAAGGCAAATCTTATTAGAGTTCGTACGGAAAGAGAACCATCATAGGATTAGTGCTTGATCACCATTTTTGTCATGTTGACGGCACTGTTATATGTAATTATAGTGTCACTATCTCGACTTGATAGATATCAACATATTACAGAAAGTTGCACTAAAATGTTACAGAGCCGTCAACATGTCAAAAACTGTAATCAAGCACAAAGCCCATGACACTTCTCTTTTTTTCCGCACCGACTCTATGAATTTATAGGTCTATAAATAACAAAATTCATGCTTATAAATTAATCATAATTTATTAAACTAAGACTTTATAATGTCAGTATATTTCATCCTAATACCCTGTTAAGTACTTGTAACTGACCAATCTCAAATAGTACCACTGTGAGAATACTTTGAGAACCTCTTGTGGATTTCACGATATCTGGAACTGTCTTCATCTTCCTCATGGCTTACTTCATGTATTGTTTCCTCTAACATCAATGGCAATTCCAATTCTTCCCTTGATACCGAACCCTGAAATAACACCAAATTATAATGTTGCCTTAAGTGGTCCACTTAATTACCTTGATTTTATTAAGTAATAAAAATCTACCTCATGTATTTCATCCCTTCTGCTACTCAACTTATTCACTTGGTCTTGTAAACTTTTAGTCTCAGAAGTTGCATCTTGTAAAGCAAGTTTTAACTCTACAATTTCTTGTCTTGCATTGGACAATAATCTTTCTGTAGTCATTAAATTTTTATTCATTTCCTCTTTTTGAACTTCTAATTTAGCTTTTGCATTAGTAAGGGATTTAATCCTATTTTCATATATCTTTAACTCGGAGTCAGTTTCCACAATACACTTGCTATTATTACTATGCTCTGATTGCAATTGCCCATACATTTGTTTCAAATATGTTACATTTTGTTGAAGAATTTCTTTTTCTTCGGTGATTAGCTTTATTTCATTTTCCAAGGAAGTAATCTTACAATTCATTGCTGAAATGCGTGCTGCTTGATTCTCTATTATATTTTCTTTATCCAATAATTTAGATTCTAAACTTTCTATTTTGTTTATGTATGTTTGTAGTTGCATAGACTTTGAAGCAGATTCACTTTCTAAAGAGTGATTTGTGTTTTCCAAAATATTAGCTTCAACTGATAAACTTGCAAATTGTTCTAACATGTCAGATCTTTCAGCCTCTTTCTGTGATAGCAGCTCCTCTATTCTCCTGATTTCTGCTACATAATGCTGCAACTGTTGCTTTAGGCCATCAACTTCTTTTCTAGATTTTTCATATTCAATCTTAGTTAATTTTAAAGAACCATTTACATCAGCTAAAGTATTTTGTAAATGTTTATTTTCTATTATTGCTGATTCTAGTTGCTGTGTAAGTCTTAAAATTTCTCCATTCAAGAATTGTATTTGGGTCTCACTATCTGCTAATTTATGCTCTGATACTTTACTGACATTTAATTTTCTTTTCAAGTCTGATACTTCATCCTCTAATTTATTGATTTCGTATGATTGTGACTTCAACTTTTGTTCAAGTACACTAACTGCCTCTGTACGGTGATCTAATTCTATAACCAGTTTATCACGCTCTTGGTCTACTTTTCTTATACTGTCAATTAGATTTGATTTATCACCTCTCAGTGTCGAGATTTCAGCTTGCAGGTCATTACATCGTTTTTCTAGAGTATCAATAGTCTCTTTAGATAGAGTATTTTTTTTCTGAGCACATAACAATTCATTTTGAATTTCATTACTGCTCCTTTCTGTTTCTAGTTGAATATTTTTAATTTGATTAGCCAAAGTTTTTTCTTTAATAACATCTGTCTGCATTCTTTTGATTTGTTCCCTTAGGAAATTACACTCTTCTTTCAAATGGTCTGCTGATGCTTTACCTGTTCTGTGTGTCATTTTATATGAAGAGTTTTCTTCTTGTATTTGCTCAACTTGTCTCTGCTTAAAAGCTAAATCACTTTTCATTTTATCAACTGTATCCATAGCATCTTTATACCTCAATTTATATTCTTGCTTGTCCTTTGCTAGTAACTGATTTTCATAAGTTAATGCTTCAATTTTTGCTTTTAATTTTTGGGTATCTACTCTGTTAGAGTCTCCTTGATCATTTAGCTTTGAGGAATACAAACTTCTGAATTGACTCAGTTGTTGACTTAGTGAAATATTCTCTTTAGAAAGTTCTGTATTTTCAGCATTCAACTGATTAATAACATCTTTATAATTAAGTTTAGTACCTTCATCACACTTATATATTTTGGTCTTCAAATCATCATTTTCCTTTGTCAACATTAGAATTTTCTGGTCACTTTCACAGAGTTTCCTTTGTAAATCTCTCACAAAAGTATTGTCATATTGATTAAAATTATATTTTGGACTTTGAAGAGGTTCTTTGCACTTTCCCAAATGTTTATTAAAAAGATTCATAGTTTCAGATAACTTTTCTTGTATTTCAATCATATGTTTTTCATATTTTTTTCTATCATTTTCAAGAAGATTTAGTAGCTCATCCTTTGATGGGAACTTAAAGTTTTGTAGATCACAATTATTAGTGTTGATTTTACTTGCATCCTTGTTCATTTGTGATAGTGATAATATTTTCTCCTGTAAACTTTTATTAAGATCAACTAAATCTGCTATTTCTTTGTGTAGGGTATCTTTCTCTTTGAGGGCCAAATTTAAAGACTCTTGCAATTTATTCATATAAGGTGAATACCCTCTAGATATTCTTTGTGAAACTTCTTTTTCCAATTCTGAATTTTTTATATTTAAACCTTCAATTCTGGTCTGTAAAAAATTTAATTCATTCATCATTGAAGCCAATCTTTTATTACAATCTTCCTCGACTTTCAAGGCTAGTGTATCTACTTTCTGCAACTCATCATACAAAGCTTTATTTTTGTCGGCGAGGCTGAGAGCTCTGAGCATAGCTTCGTGCTGTTTTTCAAGACAATTATTATGTTCTTTCTTCAAAAGTTCATAAGCACTTTCCAGTTCTCTCAAGTTCTTAAGTAAGTCCTGAACCTTACTACTAGAATTCATGTTACAACAATCTTTACTAACAGCATTAATAGGGCGGCCTCCCTCCAAAAGGATGTTAAGTCTGATAATCTCACTATCTCTGTGTTCAAGTTGATTTTTAAGCAAAATTATTTCATCACTGTATGCCTCATTTTTTTCTTCTAAAAGCTTAATCTTCCTGCTCAACTCTGTAACATCTTTATCAACCTCTAAAGTTTTTTTATCTCCACAAATACATACTTTAGAAGATTGTGTATCACCACAATCTTTTCTTTTACTTTTGTTTCGGCTGCTCATTGTATTGGCACATAAACCTCTTAGGCTTAAATCTCTAACTTCATGTTGTAATTTGCTTATAGTTGTTTCTTTCTTTGCAAGTTCTTCAGCTAACAATTTTAACTTTCTTTTGCTCTCCTTTGACAGCCTTAAATTTTCTTCTTTCAGTTTTAAGACTTCTCTATGAAGTTGATTGTTTTCTTGTATAAGTTTGGCGTTATCACATTTGTAAGGTTCAGCTTCAAGCATAAGAGAATCACGCTGCATTAAAGCCTCTTTAGATAAATCCATGTAATGTTGTAAACTACGAGTTGTTTGTAATAGATCCGCTAGAATACATTCTACTAATGGGACACCGTCGATTGGTAAATTGTTACTGTATCCAAGCTCCTCAAGTTTCCGTTTTAAATAAAAATAAGCTTCACTCATTTTGATAATATCTAAAATACTACTTTTCCAAATGAGTCATTCCATTCAATGGTTGTAATGTTTTACCGCGCTATATATCAAAGACTGACTGCGTCTCGAAACGTTTATTTAATTTCTTTTTGAGTTTTGTTTGATGATTAATTAAACGCTTTGTTTGCTTTCGATTCGATTTGAAAATCAGATTGACATTTGACAGTGATAGCTGAATTGACATTGACAGCAAGCAAAGCAACGATATATTTTTTCTTTTTTCTCTGGCTCGCACGGTTTGTGCATTAGGTAATGTCAAGTAAGGTCCGACCGAGACCTCGGTCTCGGCCAAAAATTATGTCTCGGTCTCGGCCAGAATGGCCGAGAATCTCGGCCTATTAGTACCTACTTACGTAGGCCTGCTTGCGCTTGCACTCTGCGCTTTCGTTTTGCACTTTCTTCTTCGCTGAGGCATGCGTCATTGGAACTACTGCTCAGCTGTTACGTATGCCATAGGGCAGAGGTGCCCAAACGGTCGATCGCGAGAGGTTTTAAGGTCGATCGCCAAGGATAACAGATTTGACACCTTGCACCCAATGTAGTTTTACTTTGCAACTTTTTTCCACTAACGGTAAAAATGTCGATCTCTTGGTCATAAATTTTTGCTATGTCGATCTCCTTAAGAAAAAGTATGGGCACCCCTGGCATAGATTAGCGTATAGTTGGCAGACTCACCATGGAATGAGAAGGTTTTGACTAGGTCAAAAAATTGTTAATAAATAGTGAACTATAACATATAAATAGTGATACTATGATTCAAAAGATATTTGAGTATCTTGGTGAGGCTGCAAACTTGACGTCAAGTTGGCAGACACCTTAAGAAATACAGTTCGTATCAATATGATTTATATGCCAAAAAATTGTTAGAAAATAGTGAATCGTATACGCAAAATTTCAATAACATTGCTTCAATAAAAGCCGAGATATTACGGTCTCTAAGTGGGCTGCTAACTTGACGTTTCAGGCGATAGCGATTCCAGAGAAACGGGTACAAGTTTTAAACAAATAAATATATCAAAAAATTGTTAGTGAAATTGTGATTCCTACGGCTACGATATAAATAAAACAAGAATTCATCATTGCTATTTTCTAAAAATCGAATGTTAACTTTTACGTAATACTCTGAATAGACTGTCGAGCAATATTGAACTTTGCTCCACAGTAATAAGGTTCAAACTTTATTGCAATCGTGAGGTGAGTACTATCAAGCAAAAAAGTGAGATTTATATTTTTAGCCATGTCCTCCAATTATTATTACACTTGTTTTATCAAGTGTTGGTTTAAGTGTTGGTATCAAACAATAACGATATTTATTAATAACAATCATAGCAATAGCGCCATCTCTCGGAAAAGATTGTCAATTTCTGAGTTATAATTTAACGTTAGGTACCTATTTATCTATTAAGTAGAATAAAGATATTATTATTATTTGGTGAGATTTATAGTAAAATGAGTATCAGTTGGTATGTGAGTAGGTAGGAAGTAATATAAGTAGAAAATATTAATAGTTTCTCCTGAATTGAATTAAGAGTAAGGTATTGACCACAGCACAGCCTACTAGCCTTTATACAGTCGATCATCGCCTTTATTGTTGGCGCAAAAGCCACCGTTCGTAAAAATAGACAGTTGACGCAACGACTAAAAGTGTAAGGGTTGGCACGCTATGATTTGCCTTTTTGAATTTCAAAAATAATTAAGTAAAAATTATTTTACCTTTTTAATCATAGTAGGTATTAACCTAATACATAAATAGGCACCTAAAGTTAAATTATAACTGAGAAATTGACAATCTTTTCCGAGAGATGGCGCTATTGTTATGAATATTATTGTTATTGATGAATATCGTTATTGTTTGATACCAACATTTAATTAATAAAACAAGTGTAATAATAATTCGAGGATATGGCTAAAAATATAAATCTCACTTTTTTGCTTGATAGTACTCACCTCATGATTGCAATGAAGTTTGAACCTTATTACTGTGGAGCAAAGTTCAATATTGATCGACAGCCTATTCAGAGTATTATATGTAAAAGTTAACATTCGATTTTTAGAAAACAGCAATGAAGAATTCTTGTTTTATTTATATCGTAGGAATCACAATTTCACTAACAATTTTTTGATATATTTATTTGTTTAAACTTGTACCCGTTTCTCTGGAATCGCTATTGCCTGAAACGTCAAGTTAGCAGCCCACTTAGAGACCGTAATATCTCGGCTTGTATTGAAGCAATGTAATTGAAATTTTGCGTATACGATTCACTATTTTCTAACAATTTTTTGGCATATAAATCATAATGATACGAACTGTATTTCTTAAGGTGTCTGCCAACTTGACGTCAAGTTTGCAGCCTCACCAAGATACTCAAATATCTTTTGAATCATAGTATCACTATTTATATGCTATAGTTCACTATTTATCACTATTTATTAACAATTTTTTGACCTAGTCAAAACCTTCTAATTCCATGGTGAGTCTGCCAACTATACGCTAATCTGGCATAGGGCATACGCTGACGCATCCCTCACTGTAATTAATCAAATCAAATCAAAATTGCTGATTTCAGTCATTTGGTAATTTGTTGTTGACTTGTAGTGTAGGTAGGTACCTAATTTAGTTTTACAAATGAATGTGAATGTTATTTTAATTGTCTTTTAGAGTGATGTCTTTTATATGACGTACGAGCTCAAAATCAATGGGAAACTGCAAATCCATCTACAGCATACCCGTTTGATACACTTGTATCATATTGTATGTATGTAAAAAATTGTTTTGACCTCAACTCAAGTATACTTATACTTGAGGTAAAAACAATATTTTTGGACTGCGGGTTCTTAAAAATTCTTTCCTTAGGAAAGGAGTTATGGTGTCATATTTTTTTTGTATGGGTTTTTTTTCCACAACCTATCGTGTGTGGTATCCAATTAAAATAGCTTTCTGAGCCTGTTCTTGAAATATAATCACATCGTTAATGCAAAGGAAGATCAATCACTTGTTGTGGAACTTTATTAATAAAGGCTATGCCTTTCCCCATAAATGAACCTCTAGTTTTTGCAAGCCTAAATCTTGGAACGGCAAGTTTATTTTTATTTCTTGTATTGAACTGGTGAATATTGCTGTTCTTAGCAAATGAATCATAGTGTTTCCTTACATTAACTAAATTATCATAAATATATTGGCCTGCCAAAGTTAAAATATTTATTTCTTTGAACAATTCTCTCAAGGTATCTCTCCGCCGTAGATTGTATATGGCGCGAACAGCTCTTTTTTGGAGTACAAAAATATTTTCAATACTGGCAGCTGATCCCCACAATAGCAGTCCATACGACATTACGCTATGAAAATAACTAAAGTATACTAACTTTGCCGTTTCAATATCAGTTAAAAGCCTTATTTTCTTAACAGCGAATGCCGCTGAACTAAGTCTACTTGACAAGGCTTCAATATGTGGATCCCATTACAGTCGAGAATCTAGTGTGATACCTAGAAATTTTGTGCTCTCGATAAACTCGACTTCATCGTCATTCAAATTAATATTTAATTTTGTTTGCTCAACATTAGGTAATGAGAATTTAACACATTTAGTTTTTTTGGGGTTAAGTGCTAAATTATTACTATTAAACCAGTATGAAACTTTAGAGAGGGCACTATTTACTTCGTCCGAACAGTTATTACCTCTGTTTACTTTAAAAACTAAAGAAGTATCATCCGCAAAGAGTACTGTTTCACATAAATTATTCGCGTAGTTGGGAAGGTCATTTATATAAATTAGAAACAGCAATGGGCCCAATATTGATCCCTGTGGCACACCCATATTGATGGGGGCTCCAGTAGATTCAGTTCTATTAAAATATGAACTTTCTGAGTTCTATTGTACAAATACGATTTCATAAGACTAACTGATTTATCAGAGACACCATAATGTTCTAGCTTCTTTAATAGTGTTTGATGATCAACGCAATCGAATGCCTTAGAAAGGTCACAGAAAATGCCAATTACATCTTGCTTTTCTTCCCAAGCATCAAGAATATGTTTGAGAAGTGCAATTCCTGCATCAGTAGTACTTTTACCCTTGGAAAATCCAAACTGATTCTTATGAAGTATATTATTGTATGTGAAGTAATCTAATAATTGGGAATATATAATTGTTTCAAATATTTTACTAAGTGCTGGTAGTATAGATATTGGCCTAAAGTTAGCTGGGTCACTTTTATCCCCAGATTTAAAAAGAGGAATCAATTTACTATTTTTCATTAGATCAGGAAAGACCCCTTCGTCAATACATTTGTTAAAAATAAAAGCCAAGTAAGGGGCTAGTATATCAATTATTGATTTAATAATGCTTGTTGACATGCCCCAAAGATCTTCTGTTTTTTTAACATTAATTGTTTTAAGACGCTAGATGGCGCTTTGGAAGTAAACAAACAGCTCCGTGTTTATCTCTTGCGAAAAATAGTAAAAGTTATTTAAAATCATTGTGCTGATATTTATCCTAAAGTATATAGTTTAAATAACCACTGTGAATGTTATCTCCAAAATCCGTGAAGTATTTAGTGAAATATTTGACAATACCTAAAAAAACAGTTTTCAACCAAAATAGTTGTGAAGCAGTGACTTATTTACACAAACATTCAGCAAAAAGTGTTCCCAAATACGACAAGCAGAAAGTGTGATAAAAAGATCATATAATAATTTGGTGAAAGTGACGAATAATTTAAATATTTGCAAAAACTGAACGGTTGACCAACAGTGGCGTGACACAAACTGTACTGATTGGTTAAACACAACCTCTAAGCCCCGCCCATCTTATCACCGGTATGATCGGACTATAGTGACTCAATAATTTGTCAACGCTAGTAATAGCAGCCGCGGCGAAGTGGCGCGGAGCCCAGGGGGCCTATTCTCGCGCACTGCGACATTTCTCGAATTCGAGATAATCTCTAATCACAAATCTCTATTGAAAATGTCACTAAAATCTCTATTGCAGCCAAAAAACTTATTCTCAGCAATTTTCGACATTACAAGTCGAAAGTCTTTGGAATCTCTACAATTTATTGACTTTTTCGAGATATTTCGAATTTGACACTGTGGCACGCGCCCGATGTCTGCCTGCAAGAAACGCAACGCTGTTTAACATTGATTACTGTTGGCTTAGTCGGTCACCCATCCCGAACCCGACCTTTTTACAAAGTTGTTTAACATATGTTATCGAAGTCTCAAACGGTCACCCATCTCATAGGTACCCAGTCTTTGAAATTGTTGTTTAAATTGATTACTTCTGGCATCGTCGGTCACCCATCCCAAACCCAGCCTTATTTTTTTTTTTTACTTTCGTCTCATCGCAATCACAAACGGTCACCCATCCCACACCCGGCCATTTCCTAAAATTGCTTAACATTCATCATCACAGTCCCAAATGGTCACCCATCTAGTAAATGGCAACCGCCCTCTCCAAAAGTAGCTTAACATTCGTTATTGCTGTTCCAAACGGTCACCCATCTGAGACGGGTGACCATTTTCAAAGGGGTTACCAGATGGTCACCCATCCCAAACCCAGCCTTATTTAACTTTTTTTTCGTCGCATCGCAGTCACAAACGGTCACCCATCCCACACCCGGCCATTTCCTAAAATTGCTTAACATTCATCATCACAGTCCCAAATGGTCACCCATCTAGTAAATGGCCACCGCCCTCTCCAAAAGTAGCTTAACATTCGTTATTGCTGTTCCAAACGGTCACCCATCTGAGACGGGTGACCATTTTCAAAGTGGTTACCAGATGGTCACCCATCCCAAACCCAGCCTTATTTAACTTTTTTTTCGTCGCATCGCAGTCACAAATGGTCACCCATCTCACACCCGGCCATTTCCTAAAATTGCTTAACATTCATCATCACAGTCCCAAATGGTCACCCATCTAGTAAATGGCAACCGCCCTCTCCAAAAGTAGCTTAACATTCGTTATTGCTGTTCCAAACGGTCACCCATCTGAGACGGGTGACCATTTTCAAAGTGGTTACCAGATGGTCACCCATCCCAAACCCAGCCTTATTTAACTTTTTTTTCGTCGCATCGCAGTCACAAACGGTCACCCATCCCACACCCGGCCATTTCCTAAAATTGCTTAACATTCATCATCACAGTCCCAAATGGTCACCCATCTAGTAAATGGCAACCGCCCTCTCCAAAAGTAGCTTAACATTCGTTATTGCTGTTCCAAACGGTCACCCATCTGAGACGGGTGACCATTTTCAAAGGGGTTACCAGATGGTCACCCATCCCAAACCCAGCCTTATTTAACTTTTTTTTCGTCGCATCGCAGTCACAAACGGTCACCCATCCCACACCCGGCCATTTCCTAAAATTGCTTAACATTCATCATCACAGTCCCAAATGGTCACCCATCTAGTAAATGGCCACCGCCCTCTCCAAAAGTAGCTTAACATTCGTTATTGCTGTTCCAAACGGTCACCCATCTGAGACGGGTGACCATTTTCAAAGTGGTTACCAGATGGTCACCCATCCCAAACCCAGCCTTATTTAACTTTTTTTTCGTCGCATCGCAGTCACAAATGGTCACCCATCTCACACCCGGCCATTTCCTAAAATTGCTTAACATTCATCATCACAGTCCCAAATGGTCACCCATCTAGTAAATGGCAACCGCCCTCTCCAAAAGTAGCTTAACATTCGTTATTGCTGTTCCAAACGGTCACCCATCTGAGACGGGTGACCATTTTCAAAGTGGTTACCAGATGGTCACCCATCCCAAACCCAGCCTTATTTAACTTTTTTTTCGTCGCATCGCAGTCACAAACGGTCACCCATCCCACACCCGGCCATTTCCTAAAATTGCTTAACATTCATCATCACAGTCCCAAATGGTCACCCATCTAGTAAATGGCAACCGCCCTCTCCAAAAGTAGCTTAACATTCGTTATTGCTGTTCCAAACGGTCACCCATCTGAGACGGGTGACCATTTTCAAAGTGGTTACCAGATGGTCACCCATCCCAAACCCAGCCTTATTTAACTTTTTTTTCGTCGCATCGCAGTCACAAACGGTCACCCATCCCACACCCGACCATTTCCTAAAATTGCTTAAAATTTGTCATCGCAGTCCTAAATGGTCACCTATCTAGTAACCGGCTTCTTCAAAAGTAGCTTAATATTCGTTATTGCTGTTCCAAACGGTCACCCATCTCGTACTCGGCCTTTTCAAAAGTAGCTTAACATTCGTTATTGTAGTCCCAAATGGTCACCCACCTCATAAGAAAGAGGCAATTCGACACTTCGACTAACGTAATGTTCGAGATATTCAATCTCTACTGCTATCGACCACACGTTGCATGTCGAGGGCTAGCCATCGACATATCTCTATGGTGACATTTCGAGAATACCAAAAACAGTTTTGAATAGACAAAATGGCGGATCCGCCATTTTATTTCGACATATCTCTATTTCGACATTTTGTCTATCGCGTGAGAATTGGCCCCCAGCTTAGACGAATTGAGTGACTGCGAGAGAGCACGGGTTCAAACCTACGAGTGTGCGACTTTTTTACTTGCAGCTTATATGAGTTAAGAGACTGTGAAAGCGCGGGTTCAAACCTCCTACAAGTCGACCGACTTTTTACTTTTAGATTTTTATTTTTTTATAATGAATAATACTTGACATAATTAATACAATAATAAAAATAATAGACAGTAAAAATCAACTTAAAAACTGACTTAAAACAGTTACGATTGAAACTAATAAGCATATCAGAACTATAACTTTACATACCTACAATGGGTGAAAATACCGCTACCAGTACCTGTGAATTTAACTTCGACTTCGACACAGAAAACATAACCGAGCGAGTACACCACCGGCAAAGACCAACACCAAGATATTCTTCACTAACCGACCTTTCAAAGGAGTCTTTGTTTGATGCCACTATGATGAGTTTACCAAATGGTTCTCTAAATGAATCTCTGAATATCACTGAACTATCCGAAAAAATAAAAATACTTTCAGAGCAATTAGAAAACGCTAACGAACAGCTGAAAAGTGCACACCAAGAGATAGAAAACTTACATGGTGAAAACTATCGACTAAAGATGGATCTCAACAAAAGCCTTATAACTATTGACAATTACAAAAAGATCGGCATAGAACAATCCAATAATACTCCAATATCAGGAAGAAAAAAGAAGAAAACCAAGCGTAGTACTCCATCAACTGCATCAAGATCTTTTTCAACGCAGCCTGAAACTGACAATGACAACGTAGTTAGCCCGAGGAAGAGCCCTTTTTCTCAAGAAACTGTTCTTGATGACTGCCAGCTGCATCACGAGATGTCAACAACAAACCAAACCAAATCTGACTCTCATAAACCTTCGTCTACCTGCCCTAAGATTATACCTGAACAATCTATTTATAAAACTAAAAGGAAACTTTGTATTATAAGTAATAGATATTACTCGGGCACTCTTCACTCTATCGAAAATACGTTCTCATCTGAATTTAATCTTTGCCGATACCTAATACCTAATATAAGCACTAAGCAACTTCTAACTAACCTGAAAAACAAATTATCAAATTTTACTACAGACGACTACTGTATAATTGTATTAGGCGACACCGATATAAAAGATACTAATTGTATTGAACTTATAAATACAATTGGAAATTTAATTAAAGAAATTGACTACACTAACATAATAATCTGTACCCCTACATATGTACTAGGAGCACCCATACATAATTATAAAATTGAATTATTTAATAGTTTACTCTATGTAGAACTACAAAATCATCAAAATGCATATTTTTATGACTCGAATGTGAACTTGACTTATGAAATGTTTTCAACTTCGACAGGTAGAGTAAATAACTTTGGATTACGAACCATTATCCAGTCTATAATGAAACAAATGCGCTTTGATTTAGAATCATTTCCTTTGACTACTTCAAAACTTGACTGCAATATAGCCATTGAGACCAATTCTAAGTCTAACTACAGTTCATCTGATCATTTATTTCGTATTTAATTCATTATATATTCTTCATCAAAATATAGACGGCCTTATTACAAAATCGAACACATTAATGATTAATTTAGAAAACTTAAAGGATGCACGAACTCCAATAGATATAATAGGTATAACTGAGCACAATATGATGGTAAGTGACGTGCATCGCCTTGATGTAACTAATTACAATTTAGCGTCCTACTACTGCAGACAACAACGTAGAGGTGGCTCTTGTATTCTTATTAAGAACAACCATGAATATGAAAATATAACTAGTATAATCAACCAATCAATACCTGGCGTAATAGAATGCTCGGCAATAAAACTAGCACAACACAAACTCTACATAGTTTGTATTTACAGACCCCCTCGGTCAAAATTAGAACTATTAACTCTATTTTTTACTAGACTTGAAAAGTTATTAAACTCCCTCAGTGACAAGAACAATTATAAATTAATTATATGCGGTGACTTCAATATTGACATGTTAACAAATAATAAAATATCTAGAGACTTTAAACAGCTACTATCCAAATATAATATGAAATGCCAGTTTAACGAACCCACCAGACCACGCAGTAAAACATGTCTGGATAATATTATACATAATATTCGCGGTGCAAAGGGGGAAGTCATAGAGTTAGCATTTTCTGATCACTCTGCCCAAACTCTTAAGATACCTGTCAAAAAATCATGCCGACTAAAACATTGGTTCACTTACCGGCGAGATTTTTCTCCAGATAATATAATAAAGTTTTCCAACTGTATGAAAAGCCTAAGTTTTAACGAAGTTTATGAAACAAGCTGTCCAAATAGTGCATTCAACTCATTTCACGACCTCTTTACACTTTTTTATAAGTTATGTTTCCCACAAGTAAGAGTGAAAATTTCCACTACAAACAAACCTAAATGGATTTCAAAAGGTATTAAATCATGCAGTAAAAGACGTTGTTATCTCTTATGGAAATATCGCCTTTCTCCAACAACATCTAATAAATCAGCTTTTGATAATTATACCAAACGGTACAAAAGAATAATAAATCTCACTCAAAAGGCACAGAATGACTATTTTATAACCCAGTCTAAAAATAAGTCTAAAGCAACGTGGAAAATAATTAATAACTATAACAATAACTTACCTAGGGAACACATTACCAGTGTAATAAGTAATGATTTAGAGATAACTGAACCGACAGATATAGCGAACACATTTAATGATTTTTTTACAAATTCAATAAACACTGTTGATAGTCATAGGCCAAAATCAAATTCTGTTCCGCATAGTCAACTGAATTCTATATTTCTTACGCCAATTGTAATGGTTGATGTTCTCAAAGCTATACATTCACTTAAGAATACAAATAGTGTAGGTTTTGACGGTGTTTCTACTAGGATTATTAAGGAAGTCGGAAATATAATAGCACCGATCTTATGTTATATTATAAATTTATGTTTGGAACAAGGAACATTCCCAGACATATTAAAGTTGACAATTACTATTCCAGTATTTAAAAAAGACGATAAAAAACTTTTACATCATACTGCTCGGCAACTAGGATTTACTAGTATAGTAAGAGGCCGTGTAAGTTGGCATGTGCAACACAGTGCATTGTTTAGATAGAACGTTCCATTTTCAAATCACTTTACAATTCAAGCATGGGTGAATGCTTTAACTGTAAAGTAACTTTACAATTCAAGCTATGTCAAACTCCTTAGTGAACCAATCTCTTTTCTTATATTATAAACTGTGGAAACTTTTTACTAAAAAAAAAAACAATAAATATGGCGGCATTTCATTTCCGTTCAAGCTATGCAAAATTCCTTGGATTTTGATTTTGTTTTTTTTTTTTTTTTTTTTTTTTTTTTTTTTTATTAAATTTACCTCGCATGAATGATGTAAAGTAGTATGCTTACCTCGGTTGTAAGTAGCTATTACACCCTCGAACTATATTCGCCCTCGCTCGCTTCGCTCGCTCGGGCGTCTAAATATCTCGGGTGCACTCGATCCATTAGCGCCCTTTGCGAGCTGCGCTCGCACGGGCGCCAAATTGGATCTTGTTCTGTAATAGCTCACTTACGTCCCTTGTGTAACAAACTACTATTAAAGAACTACCGTCCCATTGCATTAATATCTATATTTTCAAAGATCATTGAATATATCATATATAAAAAATTGAATAATTACTTTGAATCTAACAACTTATTTTCAAAGAACCAATATGGTTTTCGAAAAGATAAATCGATAAATATGGCAATGTACGAATTTTTGGAAAAAATTGTGAGTAACGTAGACAAGCGAAAGCCCACACTGGCTTTATTTATGGACATGACTAAAGCATTTGACAATATTAATCATAAAACACTACTTGACAAACTGGAAAAATATGGTGTAAGAGGCAACGCCCTTAAACTAATTGAGTGTTACTTAAGTAATAGAAGACAAATTACGCACATAAATAGAATTGATGCTGAGACTGGTGTTAACACTACTTATGCATCGAAAGAAAGGTCAGTATGCTATGGTGTACCACAAGGAAGTGTGTTAGGTCCTCTACTTTTCATCTATATATATAAAATTCAAAGTCCTGACTGAGTGAGATATCAACGCACAGCCCAAACCGCTGAACCTAGAGACTTGAAATTTTGCACACAGATACTTTATACAGTGTAGGCATCCACTAAGGAAGGATTTTTGAAAATTCCATCCCTAAGGGGATGAAATAAGGGATGAAAGTTTGTATGAAAGTCCCTCAGTTTTGAAGCTAGGATCTTCAAATTTTGTGTTTAGGCTGATGATTGAAAATAAATAAATACGTGTCTCAGCGTTTTTCAAAATTCTACCCCCAAAGGGGTGAAAAGGGGGATGAAGTTGTGTTTAGAAGATAATCCTTCATTTTTGAAGTAGAAATCGCTAGATTTGTAATTTAGGCTTATGGATGGAAATCTAACGCAACGCATATTGTATTGGTATAATTTCAACCCCCATGGTGATGAAATGGGGGTGCAATGGGGTAAATAAACCTAAAAATCGATATGGATGTCGTTATTGGGGTTTTCTGGGATGAAGATTGCGAAAATGACATTTATTTTGAAGTCCAACACGGTCGACATGATTTAACCCCTAAAGGGGTGAAAATTGGATTTAAATTTGGTATTGAAAACAATATAAAATAGACATTACAACTTTAAACTTCGTAGGAGCACATCTAAAAATAAATAGGCAAATATATATTTTGTTATTTTGAAAATCAACCCCTTAGGGGGTAAATGGGGTGAGTAAACATAAAAATCGATATAGATGTCGTTATTGGGGTTTTCTGGGATGACGATTGCAAAAATGACATTTATTTTGAAGTCCAACACGGTGGACATGATTTAACCCCTAAAGGGGTAAAAATGGGGTTCAAATTTTGTATGGAAAAAGAATACAAAATCGAAATTACAACTTTAAAATTCGTAGGAGCACGTCTAAATATATATTTTGGGATTTTGAAAATCAACCCCTTAGAGGGTAAGTGGGGTGAGTAACATAAAAATCGATATGGATGTCGTTCTTGAGGTTTTTTGGGATGGTGATTGCGAAAATGAGATTTATTTTGAAGTCCAACGCGGTGGACATGACACATATGGACCTGGACCTGGACATGCACATCCAGGGAACGGGAACGGGAACCGGAACAGGCACGGGCACGGGCACGGGCACGGGCACGGGAACGGAACGGACCGGACCGGACCGGACCGGACCGGACCGGAACGGAACGGAACGGAACGGAACGGAACGGAACGGAACGGAACGGAACGGAACGGAACGGAACGGAACGGAACGTAACGGAACGGAACGTAACGGAACGGAACGGGAACGAGACGGTAACGGGAACTAGAACAGGACGGGTACGGGAACGGGAACGAAAGGGGTACGGGACGAGTACGGGACGGGATCGGACGGGAACGGAACGGGAATGGAACGAAACGGGAATGAAACAGGAACGTAACGGGAACGGAACGGGAACGAAACAGGAACGAAACTGGAATGAAACGAGAACAGAACGGGAATAGAACAGGATGGGAACGGGAACGGATACAAGAACCGGACGGGAACGGAACAGGAACAAGAACGGGAACGTAAGGCGTACGGGATGGTTAGGGGACGTTTACGGGACGGGAACGCAGCGGGAACGGAACGGGAATGGGAACGGGAACGAAACGTGAACAGAACGGGAACGGAACGGAAACGGAACGGGAACAGAACGGGATCGGAACGGGAATATAACGGGACGGGAACGGGAACGAGAACAGGATGGGAACGGGACAGGAACGGGATGGGAACGGGAACGGAAACGGAAACGGAAGGGGTACGGGACGGTTACGGGACGTTTACGGGACGGGAACGCAAACGGGACGGGAACGGAACGGAACGGGAACGGGGAACGGGAGCGGGAGCGGGAACTGGAAGCCTTGTGCGAGGCCCGCCACACGCGGCAAATGTCTTGCCTCGCGAGGCAGCGCGCTTGATGGGGACTCGCCTAATCGCGTAAAAATGGCTGGCCGGATCCTTGTTGAAGGTTCCTTAAAAGAATTTCGTCTAATATCCACGCGGACGAAGTCGCGGGCAGAAGCTAGTTATTTATATAAATGACTTTCCTAATGTGACCAATCATCATATGACTATATTTGCTGATGACAGTACTGTTTTATTTACCTATGACCATTCAAATAATATTAAATTTGACATAAATAATACATTGACATCCTTAATCAAGTGGCTGACATTAAATAATTTGACAATTAATTTGACGAAAACACATTTGATAAACTTTAAGCAAAGGAATAACGATCCACTAGATTTTGACATTGAATACTCTGGAAACTCAGTAAAGGAAGTGGACACTACTAAGTTCTTAGGTTTGACTATAGATAATAAGCTGACATGGAAACCTCACATTGACAATTTAATAAAGAAATTAAACCAATTTTCATATGCTCTCTACAAATTGAGGAAGGTTGCTAGTATTAAAACACTTTTGACAGCTTATCACGGATACGTCGCATCAGCTTTGAGATATGGGATAATGTTCTGGGCTAACACTACCGACAAGGAAAGTGTCTTTAAATCTCAAAAAAAATGTCTCAGATCCATGTTTGGTCTAATGCAAGATGACTCATGTGAACCCTACTTTCGTAAGTATAAAATTCTTACATTGCCGTCTATGTATATATCTGAGATAGCAAACTTTGTTCGAAATAACCCAAATAATTTTGAAATGAACCCTATAGGTAGTCGTCGTGAAGGCACACTGAAAGTAGCTCATGGGTGCAAAACGCTTCTTAGACGAATGAGTGTAAACTGCATGGCGCCTATAATTTATAATAAAATCCCATTGGTTATAAGATCGATCAATGACAATAAAAGATTTAAAACTGCGCTCAATGGCTTTCTTGCTGAAAAAGCTTACTATGACATAAGAACATTTTTAAATAATAAAATAGATACAATATAAGTAATGACTTAAAAAATGTAATAAGTACTAGATTTAAAATACTGACATTCTGCATTTGCTTACTATAATTTTATTAATTATGACTGTAATTAATTTGATATAAGTTTAATGATACTGTAATAATAATAATAAATAATTCTGAAATAGCATGTTAAGATTATGTACCTATGTTCATATACCATAAGGTGAAATATGGCTGTACTTTACCATTCTCTACCTAAAATCTTGTTATACCCATATTTATGGACCAATAAATGAATTTGAATTTGAATTTGAATTAAAAGCTTTATTGATATCTGCACTATTTAGATATTTAAAGGAAAAACTTTAATTGCACTTATCAACACTAGACTCCAGAAGGGAGACAGCGATGTTAGGACAAGCACTAAGAGTACTGACTACTGGTAGTTTCTACAGGTATTCTAGCAAAGAAATCTTCAAAAACTTTAGCGACCTCATTGTCAGATTCAAAAGTTTGATCACCAGTTTTTAAACAGAAGGAATTTATATTGGATTTTGATTTGCCCGTTTCTTTGTTAATAATATTCCAAGTAGCCTTAATTTTATTGTCAGCTAATTTAATTTTATTTGCAAAGTACTTGGACTTTGCTAAGATACAGACTTCTCTGAATGTTTGTGAATACTTCTTGACAAATTCAATGAAGTTAGGATCACTAGAAGTAGCTTTCTCTGCATAAAGTTCGTATAATTTCCTTCTGCACTTATATATGCCGGGTGTGGCCCAGTCACTAAATTTCGTACTATCATTACATTTGATGACTTTTTGTTTAAAAGTTTTACTAAATTCAGTTTGAACTATGCTAAATAAATGATTATATAGGTTATTGGCTTCAAAATTTGGTTCTGGTAATGTTTCAATTTTACTTGTGACATTGGTTCTGAATTTTTCAATACAGTGTTTTTTTACTGGCCTACACATTATTTCCCGTTTAGGCGGAACATGATGGTGCTCAATGGAGGCTAATTGTCCACTATGGTCGGATTTAATACAATTTAAAATTGATTTTTCAATGACATTACAGTTACAGAAAATATTATCTAAGCAGGTTGCCGATGTGGGTGTGATACGCGTTGGTTCATTAACGCGTATCACACCCACATCGGCAATAAAATTAATAATTAAATAGTATGGCGCATAATGTCCTTTTCTCAAAATGTCCTTTTCTCGAAATATCCTTTCTCAGAATGTCCTTTTTAAAAAAGTCCTTTTCTCAATATGTCTTTTTCTCGAAATGTCCTTTTCTCAAAATGACCTTTTTTCAAAATGTCCTTTTAATATTCAATATTTTTTAACAAATACATATTAAAGCTTTTTTAGTTAGTCGCTTATCTAAATTATCATCAAAAACACAGACATGCAATGCATATAAATATTTATTAAGTCTAATAATGTTATAAAGTAATGAGTAATGTAGTTATAAAATTGTAGAAATATGATGGAAAGAATCAAAAATAAAAAAGTAATAATAATCATGAACCAGTCTCTTTATTTGAAGTCAATAATATTATTTATTTATCATTATTAACATATAAATATATTGCATATTAAAAGGAAATTTTGAGAAAAGGACATTTCAAGATAAAGTCATTTTGAGAAAAAGGACATTCTGAGAAAGGACATTATGCGCCAAGACGTCCAAGTTTTGGGCTCCTACAGATACGATATTATCTGGTATCGGTTGAATTATTTTTCATAAAATACTATATCTCATATCTAACCTCAAGAAAGCAGTCTTGAAAACATTGACATTAAGTATTTATTTTTCATTATTACAAATATTTTACAACACTTTGTAAAAGATTTGTACTGCACTCATAATTGTGTATGATTAAAAGAATTATTGTTCTGAAAACTATAGCGTGTGATATGGAATGGAAGGGCTTTCTGAGCTGTTTCTAAAAATATATTTCAGCATTTTCAGAATAACATTTCAGCACTTGTTTTAAATTAAACCAAAAATCATTTTCAAAAAATACCATACAAACTTAAGTTTGGGCAAAAATTATAAAAAAGACTAAATGTAAATATTTTCAAAATTGCTTGCTTGGGGTTTGACATTAGGAAATTAGAATATTACAGGTTTTTACTGTGCTTATGTTATTTTTTTTTTAAATAATCGGATCTGAAGGAGCCCAAAATTGGTATGTCTGAAAATGTTTTTTGATTTAATTTAAAACAAGTGGATGAAATTGTTGAGGGAGGTTTCTAACCTATATGCTCTGCTCTATGGTACATTCGGAATTCAAGTGAGTTTGATTATGTCAATCTGCCTGCACATCTGTAGTTTGACGTATTCATTGTAAAGCCGTGGTATCGAAAGGTTGTCATAGAGTTATATTAGGAAAACTATCTGTTGAAGTGTGATAATGTGATATAAAGTGTGAGAATGCTTAATAAACGTGTATACAAAAGTCTCCTGGTCTCATTGCCACAACCCTTCAGAAATTTATGGGTCTACCCTTTATGGCAGAACTTTTTATGACATACTTTTATTATGCATAATAATTAATGGCATAAACTTCATGTCGCAGAAAATCGTTTGGCATACACTCATTTATCATACACTTAAAACGCATAATTTTGTAAGCCAAAATCATCTTCTGGCATACATTTCATATCCATAATAATTAAATAGTAGAACCATCATATCGCAGACAGTTTATAGTCAGAATCATCTTTTGGCATACATTTTATAATCTATAGTCATTAAAAGGCAGAACTATCATATCGCAGAAAGTTTATAGTCAGAATCATCTTTTGGCATACATTTAATAGAAAATTCATATCTAGAATAATTTTGTATTTCTTACACGCATGTTTTATGCTGCATGCATCCTTACATGCATGCAAGCAAGTAAGCCTGCATGCAAACAAACAAGCAGCATGCTATATGAAAACATCCAACGGTCAGTGGACGCGACTCGCAGTAACGGCAGCAAGACCGCAGCGCCCGCGCCCCCTTGTACAACATCGATACCGCAAACGACCGGTGCTGATTCATTTACGCCTCGGTCGCCTTCTCACGAGTCTCACGACACTGTTTCCGCGTCCGAGGGGGGTGCGCCGCGCATATATGATTTGCTATTTATGAATTAGGTATTATTTTACTTATTATTATTTTTGAAATTCAAAAAGGCAAATCATAGCGTGCCAACGCTTATGGCCGGTTGCACTAAACTTAAGATTCGCCTAAGTCTTTTCCTAACTACAACATGACCAAATTAAAACGGTGTCATAAACTTAGCCGTCATGTAGCTGTCATTGACTTAGTTAACTTGGTCGAGTTCAACGATATGTTAAAACAAGTTTAGATACGTTACCCGCGCTCCACAATGGCAAGACGAAAGTCAGGTAATTGCCCGACTTTCAATTAGTCAGGCACAGGCTCGTGACACGTAAACACACACCACTCTCGTCAGTCAGACACTAAAAAACCGTGACATCCTTATCAAAAATGCCTTCCTGCGTCTTTAAACGATGTGCAAATTATACAGCAACAGTCAGAGATCGGAAAAATGTTTCATTTCATACGTAAGTACTGTATTTAACCGTAAAATGTATTTTCGTATTTTCATTACTCTAATCGGCCATATTTTTACAAAGAGCGAGCATTGCGACTGTCACTCCCATGATCGCGCCAATGAGCATGTAGCGTATCAGACGAAACTTATGATGTATGTTTATCTCTTTCTAACGACAAGTATTCCGTATGGCGGCGTTCATTTTTGTCCCTCTCTCGACATAATATATCTATGTGTGTATCTGCAGTACCTGTCGCTGTTTTAAATTGCAAGATGTTGGCGCATGACATGACGCATCTAAACTTGTTTTGACATATCGTTGGTCGAGTTGTAGATAAGAAAAGACTTAGGCGATTCTTAAGTTTAGTGCTTTTACGCGTTACACTTTTAGTCGTTGCGTCAACTGTCTAGTGATACGAACGGTGGCTTTTGCGCCAACAATAAAAGCGATCATCGACTGTATAAAGACTACTCTTTAGGCTGTGGTCAATACCCTACTCTTAGTTCAATATTATTAATTCAGGAGAAACTATTAATATTTTCTACTTATATTACTTACTACCTACTCACATAACTCATACATCACTGATACTCATTTTACTATAAATCTCACCAAATAATAATAATAATATCTTTATTCTACCTAATATATAAATAGGTACCTAACGTTAAATTATAACTGAGAAATTGACAATCTTTTCAGAGAGATGGCGCTATTGCTATGAATGTTATTAATGAATATCGTGATTGTTTGATACCAACACTTAATTAATAAATCAAGACATGGCTAAAAATATAAATCTCACTTTTTTGCTTGATAGTACTCACCTCACGATTGCAATAAAGTTTGAACCTTATTACTGTGGAGCAAAGTTCAATATTGATGGACAGCCTATTCAGAGTATTATGTAAAAGTTAACATTCGATTTTTAGAAAATAGCAATGAAGAATTCTTGTTTTATTTATATCGTAGTTGTTTTATATATATAATCACAATTTCACTATAATTTTTTTGATATATTTATTTGTTTAAAACTTGTACCCATTTCTCTGGAATCGCTATCGCCTGAAACGTCAAGTTAGCAGCCCACTTAGAGACCGTAATATCTCGGCTTGTATTGAAGCAATGTTATTGAAACTTTGCGTACCTATACGATTCACTATTTTCTAACATTTTTTTGGCATATAAATCATAATGATACGAACTGTATTTCTTAAGGTGTCTGCCAACTTGACGTCAAGTTTGCAGCCTCACCAAGATACTAAAATATCTTTTGAATCATAGAATCACTATTTATATGCTAGAGTTCACTATTTATTAACAATTTTTTGACCATGTCAAAACCTTCTGATTCCATGGTGAGGCTGCCAACAGTTATACGCTAATAATATCCACGCGGACGAAGTCGCGGACAAAATATCTGAGACAGCCATCGATCAGCGTAGACGTAGAGTAAATATTAACCATAGAAAGTATTTTTTATGAAATGTTCAATATTTTAAAATGTACTCTATGGCTACAAAACCCACTACACTGTTGTGATGGGGGACTTCAATGCAAAGTTGGGGAAACGATGCGGTGATGAGCTGAGAGTGGGGCAATTTGGAGTTGGGCAACGGAATGACAGAGGCCAGATGCTGGCTGACTTTATGGAGAAGGAGAACCTCTTTATGATGAACTCCTTCTTCAGAAAGCCGGAAAGCCGGAAGTGGACCTGGGTCAGTCCGGACGGTAAAGTCAGAAATGAGATAGATTTTATCATGTCGACGAAAAAGCAAATATTCAATGATGTCACTGTGATCAACGCTGTTAAGACGGGGAGCGATCACCGATTGGTACGTGGCACATTGAATATCAACCCAAAGCTGGAAAGATCTCGACTGATAAAATCAACAATTCGACCATTGCCAGCCCATATTCAAAACCCCGAGAGCTTTCAACTCGAACTCCAAAACCGCTTCGAAGCCCTTGAGAACAGCATAGATGTGGACGATCTAAACAACATGGTGGTGGATACTGTCCGTACGGTAGGGTCCAAGCTCTTTAAGACCCGCCGTCCCAAGATAAAGAAACTCTCCGACCACACACTCCTACTCATGGATCAGAGACGTGAAATGAGGCTCCAGAGTTCAGTAGATGCTAATCGTTATCGGCAGCTTAATAGACAGATATCTAAGTCTTTGACGAGCGACCTTCGCCAATTTAATACGAATCGTATTAAAGAGGCTATCGAGCGGAATAAAGGCTCCAAAGTGTTCGCGAGAGATCTGTCTATTGGGCAAAGCCAGATGACGAAGCTGAAAACTGACGACGGACGCATCATTTCATCAAAGCCTGAAATCCTGAGGGAGATCGAGAGCTTCTATGGGCAGTTATATTCCACGCAGACACCTGTTGAAAGCAAGGCTAAAGACCCCAGAGCCAAGCTTACCCGACACTATACCGAAGATATCCCGGACGTCAGCCTGTACGAGATTAGTATGGCTCTCAAACAGCTGAAAAACAACAAGGCGGCGGGTGACGATGGAATCACTACAGAACTTCTGAGAGCGGGCGGTAAGCCGATACTCAAAGTCCTCCAGAAGCTCTTTAATTCCGTCATCGTCCAGGGCAGAACGCCAAAGACATGGAACATAAGTGAGGTGATCTTGTTCTTTAAAAAGGGTGACAAGTCCCTCTTAAAGAACTAAAGACCCATCTCGCTTCTGAGTCATGTCTATAAGTTGTTTTCGAGAGTCCTTACGAATCGTCTCGCTCGCAAGTTCAACGACTTCCAACCTCCCGAACAAGCCGGGTTCCGAAAAGGCTATAGCACCATAGACCACATCCATACGCTGCGGCAGGTTATACAGAAGACCGAGGAGTATAATGAGCCACTTTGCTTGGCGTTCGTGGACTATGAGAAAGCCTTTGATTCGATTGAAACCTGGGCGGTGCTGCAGTCTCTCCAAAGGTGCCAAGTGGACTATACCAGAACAGACTGTTCTACAAAAAAAAATCATATTGTGTCGATAAAGCCGAAAGTGTAAGCGCACTACACTCGGAATCCTCACCATTGGTTACTAAGTTCTGTAACTATGGAAAACATGAATAATACTAAATTTACAAATAATGCTACAATGAATTATATACCAAATGAAAGCACAAATATTTAAGATTATCATGTATTAAAATTATTCGAAATGACCGCCTCTGGCATGAATACACGCCTTTAGACGACGAGGCCAGTCATCGATGGCAGCACGAACTACCACCATATCCAATTCTGCGACTGCCTTGAGAATAGCGCGCTTAAGAGAGTCGAGATTCATGTGGGGCTTAGCACATGCTTTCTCCTCAATAAGTTGCCATATGGCATAATCCAGAGGATTTAAGTCTGGGCTGGAGGATGGCCATTCTTCCTGCGCGATAAAATCAATTTTGTTAGCCCGAAACCATGCTTGTGTAGATTTTGCTTTGTGCGCAGGGGCAGAGTCCTGCTGGAAGACCCATGGCTGGTTTTGAAATAAAGTGTGGCTTAAGGGTTTGACAACAGGTTCTAGAACGGTATCTTGATAGACTCTAGCGCCAGTTTTCACACCTTTTTCACAGAAATGAAACTTACTTAGCCCTGAATAGGACACCCCCAGCCAAATCATCACTGATGAGGGGTGGTGACCTCGTTGGACCCTCGGAGCAATCATGCTGGCTTCTTTACTATTCTTAGCGTATACTCTATCATTTTGACGGTTAAAATTTTCTTTGACTGTGAAGATTTTTTCATCAGTAAACAAGATTTTTCGATGGCCGTTTTGTGCGTACTGCTTTAGTAGAGCGCGACTTCGTGCTAACCTCATAGCCTTCAATCGTGCGTTTAGCAGATGGCCCTTTCGTCTACGGTAAGCGTGAAGCCCAAGGTCATCATTGATAATTTTTTTAAGGGAACTTCTCTTCACAGTCATCTGTATTGCCAATAACTTTTGCTTCCGGACGGGATTTCTCGTGATTCTCGCCTTCACTGCCTTGATCACAGCTGGTGTCCGAACGGTGCGTGGTCTTCCTGATCTTTTTCGGTCATCGACGGTCAAGGTATTACTGTACCTATGGATAGTGCGATAAATAAATTGCTTGTTGATTTTCAACTTTTGTAGCAACTTGAAAATCATATTCGGTGGCTGCCCACATTTGTGCAGAGCAATTACAGCGACACGATTCTCCTTCAACCCCCATTCCATGGTGAAATAAACAAAATATGATATACGTGTGGTATGGAATTATAGCTTATAAAACTGTCAATAATATGTCATTTTTATTTTTTCTTTTCATTTGTTTTAATGGCCAGTAATCGATAAAGAAACTCAGTAACAGAACTTTTGACCAACCTGTGTAGGTATATCGAGGTGTTGAGGTACTTATACCAAAATGCCACCATGACGATCCGAGTACAGAACCAGAACACAAATCCTATCCAACTGCAGCGTGGTGTGAGACAGGGAGACGTTATTTCTCCGAAACTGTTCACAGCTGCGTTGGAGGACATCTTTAAGCTCTTGGACTGGAAAGGACTCGGCATCAACATTAATGGCGAGTACCTAACACACCTTCGTTTTGCCGATGATATAGTCCTTATGGCTGAGACCATGGAAGACCTGAACACAATGCTCGAAGATCTCCGTAGTGCTTCCCAAAGAGTGGGTCTTAGGATGAACATGGAAAAGACGAAAATTATGTCAAATGCCCATGTTGTACCCTCTCCAGTTCATGTTGGGAACACTACACTTGAAGTTGTTGACCATTACGTATACCTAGGACAGGCAGTCCAGTTAGGTAGGTCCAACTTCGAGAAAGAGATCTCTCGCCGAATCCAACTCGGGTGGGCAGCATTCGGGAAGCTTCGAAAAATCTTCGCGTCCGACTTACCTCAGTGTCTCAAGACGAAAGTCTATGAACAGTGTGTGTTGCCAGTGATGACTTACGGCAGTGAAACGTGGCCGCTAACTATGGGTCTCATAAGGAGGCTCAAGGTCGCTCAGCGTGCAATGGAGAGAGCCATGCTCGGCGTTTCCCTACGTGATCAAATCAGAAACGAGGAGATCCGCAGGAGAACTAAAGTAACCGACATCGCTCGAAGGATTGCTCAGCTGAAGTGGCAATGGGCGGGACACATAGCGAGAAGAACCGATGGCCGTTGGGGCGGAAAGGTTCTGGAATGGCGACCGCGCACCGGACGACGCTCCGTGGGTAGGCCCCCGACAAGGTGGACCGACGATCTGGTGAAGGTCGCGGAAAGCCAGTGGATGCAGGCAGCGCAGGACCGATCGTCGTGGAGATCCTTAGGGGAGGCCTATACCCAGCAGTGGGTGTCGTGTGGCTGATATGATGATGATGATGATGATGTACTCTATGGCGATCGATGACTCAGAGATTTATCTGGTAGGTCGAAACAAATTATCGGATGCGGCTTATGGACGCGGCTTACTGCCGCGGCTGATAAGTGTGCACACTCTCATAACATCCTGCGTACCAGATAGCTATCGGACGTCCGATGACGTCATATTAGTCTATGGTTACGTCCGCGACTTACTACATCCGATAGTTTGCACACCTCAAGGTCCAAACAAATTATCGGACGCCGCTTATGGACGCGGCTTACTGCCGCGGCTGATAAGTGTGCACACTCTCATAACATCCTGCGTGCCAGATAGCTATTGGACGTCCGATGACGTCATATTTGTCTATGGTTATGTCCGCGACCTACTACATCCGATAGTTTGCACACCTCAGATCAGCCGCGGCAGTAAGCCACGTCAGATAATTTGTTTGGACCTTCAGATCAGCCGCGGCAGTAAGCCGCGTCCGATAATTTGTTTGGACCTTCAGTCTGAAGGTCGAAACAAATTATCGGACGCGGCTTATGGACGCGGCTTACTGCCGCGGCTGATAAGTGTGCACACTCTAATAACATCCTGCGTGCCAGATAGCTATCGGACGTCCGATGACGTCATATTAGTCTATGGTTACGTCCGCGACCTACTACATCCGATAGTTTGCACACCTCAGATCAGCCGCGGCAGTAAGCCGCGTCCGATAATTTGTTTCAACCTTGAAGGTCGAAACAAATTATCGGACGCGGCTTATGGACGCGGCTTACTGCCGCGGCTGATAAGTGTGCACACTCTCATAACATCCTGCGTGCCAGATAGCTGTCGGACGTCCGATGACGTCATATTAGTCTATGGTTACGTCCGCGACCTACTACATCCGATAGTTTGCACACCTCAGATCAGCCGCGGCAGTAAGCCGCGTCCGATAATTTGTTTCAACCTTGAAGGTCGAAACAAATTATCGGACGCGGCTTATGGACGCGGCTTACTGCCGCGGCTGATAAGTGTGCACACTCTCATAACATCCTGCGTGCCAGATAGCTGTCGGACGTCCGATGACGTCATACTAGTCTATGGTTACGTCCGCGACCTCTACTACTACTACATCCGATAGTTTGCACACCTCCCTCAAGGTCCAAACAAATTATTGGACGCGGCTTACTGCCGCGGCTGATCTGAGGTGTGCAAACTATCGGATGTACAGTTTGACCATAAAGAGTTGAAATTAAATAAAATGGAACTAAAATTTTTCAGTACAAAATTAAGTAAGTGTTGCCAATTTATTCGTGATTTTGACGTGTGACATAGAAAGTGGCGCCCTCAATTTTTGTCAACTCTTTATGGTCAAGCTGGGGGCTTACCATCAGCAAATAAGAAACCATCCTTAAGCCGTTCAGTTCAGAAGCAGGCCCTAAACAAAATTGCATAAATCGGTACCATGACCGTCTTTTAGGTGAACGGCTTAAAGATTGTTTTGACTCAAGGTGAACGGTTAGTAGACGATGCGAATACGAGCTAGCCTATACAAATCGATGGGTGCATTCTGTAAGACAAATCTCTGAGTCATCGATCGCCATAAATTTGTTAACCATGGAAAGTAATTTGTTTAGAATATTCATTTACTTTTAATGGTTAAAATGTACTTTATGGCGTTCGATGACTCAGATATTTGTTTGGCAGAATGCACCCAATTTATCGCTTATTATCCCCGCCAATTGGTAATGCACCTGGCGGCCATGTTTTTAACCTCAAAAACGAAAAACAATTTGTAAATTTTTGATATACCTAGACCCTTATCTTACTGAAAATTATAATTTAATAAATAATAATTAAATTAGATTACCTATTAAGAATTTTCTTATTTCATGGCATTTTTAGTTGCGGATCACGTCGATGTGGATGTTAATGTGACAAGGTTCTTGCGAATTACCAATTGGCGGGGATAGTATATCTCAGTCTGCCGCGACGTTCTAAATTGATGAAAAATAAAATAACGGTCACTTATTAGTTTTTTTTAATGAGAACATTGCAAATAAAGTATCACAACTTCATATTTATTTTTAAGTGCGATTTACTAGGTGCGTGCTCTAATAAAATGTCGCAAGTCAAAAAAAAACAAATTAAAGTTATATTATTTCAGTTTTTTTTTTCAATATCATTTCACACCATTACTTTGTTAATGACATCGATAACCACGACGGCGGCCGACGCTCGACGGCAATACCCGAGGAGAAGGAGCGGCGAGGGGGGGCAGCCATCTTGCTTCACACACATCTCTCGCGCAGACGACGCGACCATACATATTTTTAATTTTTCTTACATTTTTGTGCAAAATTGTATTTGCCGTAATAAATCATCATATTTAAATTCAAAAATAAATTCATCATTGAATTCACCCTGCCCGACCTGTTAGACGACGAGAACCACCAACAATTATTATTATTCATAATAACATAAAATGTAATGCAATTTATGTACTTATTTATGGGGTCTCATCTCTCATCATTTCTTTTTATTTTAGTGATATTCAACAACAAGGAAGTCGTCGCGTTGCCTTTATCAAGTTACATAATTCACTGTTAAATAATAAACATTAAAAGAAATTCACAAATCTTAAAATTCTCACATCAAACTTATCTAAATACACTAAACAATTTTAAAAAAGCTGATCACGTAGGATTAGCGTATAGTTGGCAGACTCACCATGGAATTAGAAGGTTTTGACTAGGTCAAAAAATTGTTAATAAATAGTGATAAATAGTGAACTATAACATATAAATAGTGATACTATGATTCAAAAGATATTTGAGTATCTTGGTGAGGCTGCAAACTTGACGTCAAGTTGGCAGACACCTTAAGAAATACATTTCGTATCAATATGATTTATATGCCACAAAATTGTTAGAAAATAGTGAATCGTATACGCAAAATTTCAATAACATTGCTTCAATAAAAGCCGAGATATTACGGTCTCTAAGTGGGCTGCTAACTTGACGTTTCAGGCGATAGCGTTTCCAGAGAAACGGGTACAAGTTTTAAACAAATAAATATATCAAAAAATTGTTAGTGAAATTGTGATTCCTACGATATAAATAAAACAAGAATTCATCATTGCTATTTTCTAAAAATCGAATGTTAACTTTTACATAATACTCTGAATAGACTGTCGATCAATATTGAACTTTGCTCCACAGTAATAAGGTTCAAACTTTATTGCAATCGTGAGGTGAGTACTATCAAGCAAAAAAGTGAGATTTATATTTTTAGCCATGTCCTCCAATTATTATTACACTTGTTTTATCAATTAAGTGTTGGTATCAAACAATAACGATATTTATTAATAACAATCATAGCAATAGCGCCATCTCTCGGAAAAGATTGTCAATTTCTGAGTTATAATTTAACGTTAGGTACCTATTTATCTATTAAGTAGAATAAAGATATTATTATTATTTGGTGAGATTTATAGTAAAATGAGTATCAGTTGGTATGTGAGTAGGTAGGAAGTAATATAAGTAGAAAATATTAATAGTTTCTCCTGAATTGAATTAAGAGTAAGGTATTGACCACAGCACAGCCTACTAGCCTTTATACAGTCGATCATCGCCTTTATTGTTGGCGCAAAAGCCACCGTTCGTAAAAATAGACAGTTGACGCAACGACTAAAAGTGTAAGGGTTGGCACGCTATGATTTGCCTTTTTGAATTTCAAAAATAATTAAGTAAAAAATATTTTACCTTTTTAATCATAGTAGGTATTAACCTAATACATAAATAGGCACCTAACGTTAAACTATAACTGAGAAATTGACAATCTTTACCGAGAGATGGCGCTATTGTTATGAATATTATTGTTATTAATGAATATCGTTATTGTTTGATACCAACATTTAATTAATAAAACAAGTGTAATAATAATTCGAGGATATGGCTAAAAATATAAATCTCACTTTTTTGCTTGATAGTACTCACCTCATGATTGCAATGAAGTTTGAACCTTATTACTGTGGAGCAAAGTTCAATATTGATCGACAGCCTATTCAGAGTATTATATGTAAAAGTTAACATTCGATTTTTAGAAAACAGCAATGAAGAATTCTTGTTTTATTTATATCGTAGGAATCACAATTTCACTAACAATTTATTGATATATTTATTTGTTTAAAACTTGTACCCGTTTCTCTGGAATCGCTATTGCCTGAAACGTCAAGTTAGCAGCCCACTTAGAGACCGTAATATCTCGGCTTGTATTGAAGCAATGTTATTGAAATTTTGCGTATACGATTCACTATTTTCTAACAATTTTTTGGCATATAAATCATAATGATACGAACTGTATTTCTAAAGGTGTCTGCCAACTTGAGGTCAAGTTTGCAGCCTCACCAAGATACTCAAATATCTTTTGAATCATAGTATCACTATTTATATGCTATAGTTCACTATTTATCACTATTTATTAACAATTTTTTGACCTAGTCAAAACCTTCTAATTCCATGGTGAGTCTGCCAACTATACGCTAATCACGTAGGAACTTTTTATGAATTGCTTTATTTGACATTACAGACGCTATAAAACAGCTCCCAAACTGTCAAACCGTGCGTCGTGGTACGCTTCGTCCATACATAAAAAATGGTGAACGGTTTAAGAGCGTGTATTAAAGCAGGCCCTCCGCAGGCCTGCTAAATCGAGGTCATGGTACGAAAAAGTAATGCCATTCAGTATAAGTCCTGCTATAAGAGCTCATAGTAAGGCCCCGTAAGTGACCGTTATTTTATTTTTCCTCAATTTAGAACGTCGCGGCAGACAGAGATATACTATCCCCGCCAATTGGTAATTCGCAAGAACCTTGTCACATTAACATCCACATCGACGTGATCCGCAACTAAAAATGCCATGAAATAAGAAAATTCTTAATAGGTAATCTAATATAATTATTATTTATTGAATTATTATTTTCAGTAAGATAGGGTCTAGGTGTATCAAAAATTTACAAATTGTTTTCCGTTTTTGAGGTTAAAAACATGGCCGCCAGGTGCATTACCAATTGGCGGGGATAATAAGCGATAAATTGGGTGCATTCTGCCAAACAAATCTCTGAGTCATCGAACGCCATAAAGTACATTTTAACCATGAAAAGTAAATGAATATTCTAAACAAATTACTTTCCATGGTTAACAAATTTATGGCGATCGATGACTCAGAGATTTGTCTTACAGAATGCACCCATCGATTTGTATAGGCTAGCTCGTTTTCGCATCTTCCATAAAGCATTAGTGATCTGTGAAGGTCCAAACAAATTATCGGACGCGGCTTACTGCCGCGGCTTACTGCCGCGGCTGATAGGTGTGCACACTCTCATAACATCCTGCGTGCCAGATAGCTATCGGACGTCCGATGACGTCATATTAGTCTATGGTTACGTCCGCGACCTACTACATCCGATAGTTTGCACACCTCAGATCAGCCGCGGCAGTAAGCCGCGTCCGATAATTTGTTTGCACCTTGACAAAGCATACCAGAGACAAACTAACCGTTCACCTTGAGTCAAAACAATCTTTAAGCCGTTCACCTAAAAGACGGTCATGGTACCGATTTAAGCAATTTTGTTTAGGGCCTGCTTTTGAACTGAACGGCTTAAGGATGGTTTCTTATTTGCTGATGGTAAGCCCCCAGTAGTAGGTCGCGGACGTAACCATAGACTAATATGACGTCATCGGACGTCCGATAGCTATCTGGCACGCAGGATGTTATGAGAGTGTGCACACTCAAGGTCCAAACAAATTATCGGACGCGGCTTATGGACGCGGCTTACTGCCGCGGCTGATAAGTGTGCACACTCTCATAACATCCTGCGTGCCAGATAGCTATCGGACGTCCGATGACGTCATATTAGTCTATGGTTACGTCCGCGACCTACTACATCCGATAGTTTGCACAGCTCAGGGGCCCTACCGCCCAACTCAAAGCGATAGCCAAAGCGATAGCTAGACTCTATCCGTCCTTGTCATATCATAACACGATGACAAGGACGGACAGTGCACTGACGTCATCAACCAAAGCCAGAGTAAAAGTCCGTCCTTGTCATCGTGTTATGATATGACAAGGATAGATATAGTCTAGCTATCGCTCTGGCTAAAGCTTTGAGTTGGGCGGTAGGGCTCCTGCAGTGCGACCGCCGAGATCAAAGCGATAGCGTTAGCCAGACCCAGAGCCAAAGCAATGCTCTGGCTAAAGCTATCGCTTTCAGCGACCGCCGAGATTTCCCGTGCTCTGGGTCTGGCTAAAGCTTTGCTAAAGCAATCGCGAATGAACCTTATTGAATGACGAGAGTCTGCGTTTCGTTTGCGCATTTATGATTCAAAATCATAGTGAATCAATTGAATCAATTTCAGTTTTCGACTAAATAGAATGCCGGATTTATTTTAAAATTACTATAATTAACGAAAACGGTTATTGTATGTATCATTTTTTAGCTCTGTTAGGTAAATTTGTCGATACATTATTAAAATGTTATAAATTGCATAAGCATAATAAAACGCGTTATGTTGACATTTATTACTTTTAACCTAAAAAACATTTATAGTAAAATAAATATTTTTGTTTGTGATTATAATTAATTGGATTCAGTTTTACTAACTAAGGTACGTACTTACTTACTTTTTTAAGAAGCATCATGGCAAACAGTAAATTGAAATGAATACTAAACTGAAAGTTAGCGACTTTTAATATCATTGTTATTGTTAGCGAATAGTTTGTTTTAGGACTGGGTTCGAGGTGATCTCATATTATTATCTTCAAAGAATAGAATTTAATCGAACTAATCGAAGCGTAGATTTACGCACAAAAGTTACTTCTTTGTATATGGTGCTTTTATAACAAAAGGGTAAAGCTTTTCTGCAGATGGTTAACCACTTGCATTTTGCTTGTCTTTATAGGTTTTTAGTTTCTTTTAACGCATTTCAGATGCCTGCAACACGTTAAGTGTCTGAGGCGCAGGAGGAGGTATTGGTGGCATGGATGGAGTGCAGCCAGAGCCACGCAACTGGGTGGCTCGCAGGCTGAGCAACAAATGCTTAGCTTAGCCATGAGGGAGGCATTGGCCTCAAGTTTAAATGCAGTAAATAATATTAGAAGTGTCAAGGAGTGGAAACAAGTAAGTGTTCCTTTACTATTTAGTGTGTCAAAAGTTTGAAAGCTCAGCAAAATGCACCTCACTCGCTTAATAATATATTATGTATATGGATATTTTTAATTTGTATGTCCCACAACGTATCTTTGTAAATACTTAAATAAATGTCTGTTTCTGATAAAATATCTACGCTCTGTCCTTGGGCAAAGCAATATTAATATACAAGCTGAGTCGATACCTATTTGTTGCTGCAGCAAATGCATCAATTTTATCTGCCTCCTTCAAGCTTTGCCACCATGGTAGCGGGGGCAGATCCAGATGGGAATAAAGAAATTTTAATATGATACTGTTTCAATTTCATTCTTGCGTTTTAGTAGAGTACTTACTTACTTACTTGTATTTTAAATTTCATTTATTTGTGAATGTAGATAAATACAAAGATGTTACAAATTTGTACACTACATATTTATTTTTTGTTGTGTACTTTGTAATCTGTCCACTACACATTTATATTCTTAACTTTCACATTTGATTACATTAGTTAGGAGAACTCATTAATTTAATTATGAGAGACAAAGTTCTGTCTGACTGATTGACTCATCATCACTCAGCCAAAACTGCTAATATTATAAGCTATTGTTTAATCTATACATTTTCATTTTCAGTTGATGAGGCTGCATTTATATTCCTGTCGCAGGCTGCATCTGCAGGCCCATCCAGCGCCCGTTCACATAGTTTTCTAAAAGGAATTTCTAAACAAAACAAAAAATCATTATCTACAAATTAAGTAAGTTGATGTTTGTCTGGGTCTTATCTCCGAAATAGTTGAACCAATTTTAACCGAATTTCACTGGTAGACAGAGGACATTAAGACATTGTGTGTTTGTTTCAGCGAAGAGGAGGCACAATCTTATCAGGACAAGTGTGGATGCCGACGCTTCTCCCGCCGAGAGATCCCGACCACAAAGTGAGTCTTTTGAACTATATTATCCATTCATCCAAGGAAAGTGTATCTTAGAGGAATATTATTATTATTAAACAAGCGAGCAGTTGTTGCAACTGATAGTGCCTGTATCCTGCAATCTCTGCTTTATTTTAACTTTTGTTTAGTAGATGTTTGTCCAATCTATTCTTAAATTGGTTTAACTTCTTGACTGAGACTATCTGTTCCGGCAACTTGTCTACGTTATTTAGTTGTCTCGGTATTTTTGTAACCTTTCTTTGATACCTACCATTCAACAGCAGGATGACAAAATATAATCTCGCTTAAACCACACTACTAAAAAATCAGTCAAATAGTGTAGTACCTTATTGGCTGTATGTATGAAATGATCCTGCCATTGCCACATGCAGTTACTAAGAGATATGTAATCGTTACAGGAGCGGCTCCGGCGCGGCGCGGGGGGCGCTGGATGGAGCGGAGCGGCGCGTCCGCGAGGAGGAGCCCGACGCGGACTAGGGGAGCGGCGGCTAGAAGATCGAACGTGGCGGAAATATAATATACTCTCCGCCATAATCAGAGTTGTTACTTCTTTCCCAAAATCAAAGA
This sequence comes from Agriphila tristella, assembly GCA_928269145.1. Lineage (NCBI taxonomy): Eukaryota > Metazoa > Arthropoda > Insecta > Lepidoptera > Crambidae > Agriphila > Agriphila tristella. The sequence continues at coordinate 40,396,018 of OV743431.1, forward strand.
AAAATTGAAAGGCGAGAGATTTGAGAGCAAAGAAGAAAATTAATTTCTAAACCTCTAGCTTGCATCAGATTCATCTAATTTCATAATTGTTTTCAATACAGTTGCTCAAAAATGTGTGTTTTCGATGACAGTACAGCGGCGTGCGGAAAGTTGATTTTAAAGGCACGCCGCCGCCCGTGCGGCGGCGTGCCTTAAACGTTGCTTGCCTTAAACGTTGCCGTTGACGTTTTTTTTTAATTTCTATCACAATATGTACATAGTCTGTTCGTAAAGAAAACCGACTTGGGATTTGTGCTTGATTACCGTTTTTGTCATGTTGACAGCACTTTAACGTTTTAGTGCGACTGTAATATCAAGTATCTATCAAGACAAGATAGTCGCACGCACCATAATTAATTACGTAGGTATAACAGTGCCGTCAACATAACAAAAACGGTGATCAAGCACAAATCCCAAGTCGGTTCTCTTTCCGAACAGACTAAGTTTTTGTAATGTAATGAGAATTAAACGATGTCGAGTATTATACGTACAAAATTAGGGGAATAAATGAAATCAAGCAATGTGATGACCACATTAATTTAATTACTTGTTACTTTAATAAAAACAATCATTTCCTTTAACTTTTTTTCACTTTTCTCCAGACAAACATTTTATTTATAACATAATACCTAACATCCTTAGCGGCCGCCTGCGACTTCTTCAACGTAGAAAGTTTTTTGTTATCCCTCGGGTACAGTACAGTAGGTACTATTTTGCGGGATGGAAGTTACGCCACTGATCATCATGCATACACGTTGTCAGGGGTACAGAGAAAGAGGGTATTTAACCCTGTTTTTATCTGTACCCTCGTGGGTAGGTAGGTCCCTTATGTTAATATTCATAAGGGACCTACCTATTATCCCGAAAGAAGAACTGTTTCCAAGGGATAGAGGAAAAACTGTCCACGCGGACGAAGTCGCGGGCGGTCGCTAGTTTTATTATAGTTGTAATGCTTTCAGAAGTTATTCGGTGACTGGCTCCGCGACGACGGGGCGACGAACATTAAAGATAGCTTTAATGTTCGTCGCCCTAATACTAATCGTAGTATTCTTACCGTGGCGCCCTCACCTTAATTAAAATTATTGCTCCCTAAATACATAATTTATCTAAAATTCAAACGTTGAGATTAAAGCTAAGCTTCTATAGTTTATTTACAAACAACCTCTGTAAAATATAGTTCGTTGTAGTAGTAGTAGGCAAAAAAGCAAAAAGTGGCCACTTTTGGCACTTTTGCCTACTACTACTACTACAACGAACTATATTTTACAGAAGTTATTGTTTGTAAATAAACTATAAAACCTTTCCATCAATCTCAACGTTTGAATTTTCAATAGGTACATAACCTACTTAGCGAGCAATAAATATAATTAAAATGAGGGCGCCACTTGAGGAGACTAATATTTATCCCGCGAAGGATCGCGGAACAGTGTGAGAATCGCCTTAAGGGATAGAATCTCCACAGTACCTACACAAAAACCCCCCTTATAAATCTAATATTGATTTAATGTAAAAATATTAATCTTTAAAATAAGCAAAAACGCCTGCCTCCAATTCTAAGCGCAAAATTCTACTATAAGCGTTGCTCTTCACAATAAGGCAGGCGTAAAAGCTATAAATAATAAATATAATGCAAAGGAATCGCGGCAATTGCGTAACGTTACTTCTTAATCATAGAGTAGTTGTTTTACTTGTGATTAGTAGTTTTGTAATAAAAAAAGCCGGCCAAGTGCATGTCGGGCCATGTGCAGTGTGGTGGTATATAGGTTCCGTAGTAACCTCATACCATACCTTATTGGCTATAAACTTACGTCTCTACAACTAAGTGTAGTAGGTACTCCTCTTATACTCGTCAACAAAAACTTGTAAGCCTATGTAGCAGTGATACTGTTGCTTTTAAATCAATTATTATTATTATGTACTTACTACTGTACTTATACTATTATGTATTCTGTGCTATTATGTTTTGGATACATGAAAAAAATTTAGTTTTTTTCATTTGACAGTAGTCCTCAATTTTTTTCATGTATCCAAAAGCAAACTGTTTACCTAGGTAGCATAGCGAAACTATAAGGGTTCCTTGTTGGCTTGACTACGGATCCCTAAAAAGGTACAGAAATTATAATTACAGATACAAAATGTAATTTTTTTTTTTTTTTTTTTTTTTAACACAATACAGCTATCCTTACAGGATTTCCTAATACAATTTTGTATTTTCAATGATAGACTAGAAAATATTGTTTAAGCGATAAAAAGTACCAAAAAACTTCTACGGAGCACACTACAGACAGAGAGATAATTCACAATTTCGTCTAATATTTAAGCACTATTCTTCTCGTTCCAATGGCAGCGCTATTGTGCAGACTGCGCGGCCTTATTATAGCTTGACCACTGGCGCTGCCAATCAAGAAAAATCATTTTAACGAAATATCTATTTATGTTTAATAAAATTCCGAAACGTATAAAAACTAGGAAAGTTGTAAACTATTTTTGTATGCGTTTTTTCTTGGTTTAAATGTGTTTGTGTAGTTAATCTTGATTGTAACTACAAGCGAAAACATTTATACTAAGAATTAAAGCATACAAAAAAATTTTACTACTACACCTAGTTTGTATACGTTTTAGAATTGTATTAAACATAGTTATTTCGTTGTAATGTTTTTTTTTATTAATTGGCGGCGCTAGTGGAGACTCCGTGCGTTCTCAAAACTTCTGAATACGAAGTGAAACTAATCAATCATTCAACCATACAAAAAAAATCTATGAATTACATAAAAATAATAAATGACTTAGTTCAGATACTAATACGGGGGTGTAACAAAAACCCTGTCAGATACTGAAACAGGTGATAGTGTTGCTAAAACTGAACAACATTCTCCAAGGAAAATGTTCCTCGGTTCTCCAAGGAGAAGGAGAGAATGCTGTCGTTCGGAAAATTCATTTTCGAATTTTTTTTCGCCTTTCCATTGTAATTGGTCAGCTGACCAATACATTTTGTATGGGAGTGTGATTATTTTCGTGTTGTGACCTATGTTCCATGGATCACCGTCACCTGCTTCAGTATCTGACAGTTTTTGCTACATATTGTATAAATATAATAACAAATTACTTAGCCCCTCCGCACATGGCGTCGTAGCGTAAGCGTATCGTAATACGCGCGTCGTACGAGAGCAATACGAGCACGAACATGTCCAAAGAAGTCCGAACACGGCGTCGTAGCGTAAGCGTATCGTATGAGGTTGTATTGTCAATACGATAGTCGTAGCGTACTGGCGTAAAAAATCAGACGTAGAAAATACTTTCTATATGTTTGGTGATGAAATTCCGTCAACGTGAAGCTGTAGTTTATATTTTGGAACAATATCTACGCCTACGCTACGATTCGTGTGTAGAACTCTACTCGTATCGTACTCATCGCGTCTTTAAGAGACGAGTACGCTTACGAGCCATGTGCGGCGGATGGCCTTAAGGGCGCGCAGTCTGCAAACTAGCGCCGTCTTTAGAACGTGCTTAAATAAATACGAAACTGTGAATTATCTCTCTGTCTGTAGTGCAGTGCACTCCATAAAGGCTGTGGTACTTTTTATCGCTTAAACAATATTTTCTAGCCTGTCGTTTAGTTTAATGGAGTTTTATTGTTAAAAGTATAAATAAATAAACTAAAAGGCAGGCCAGAAAATATTGTTTAAGTGATAAAAAGTACCACAAAGCTTTTTCGGAGCTACAAAGATAATTCACAATTTCGTGTTTATTTAAGAACTATGATTCTCGATCCAATGGCGAAGCTAGTGTGCTTAATCATATAAATCCAATAACAAATGGCTTAAGACACTAATCAATTAACAATATTTACAATAAACAAATGACTTAAGATACTTGGACTAAGCCGTAGAACCGATGCCCGCTGGGGCAGACGAGTTCTGAAATGGAGACCGCGTATCGGCAAAAGTGTGGGACGCCCTCGGACGAGGTGGAGCGACGATCTTCGCAAGGTGGCTGGCGTAAACTGGATGAGTACAGCCGCGGATCGTACTCAGGGGCGTGGACTCGGAGAGGCCTATGTTCAGCAGTGTACGATGGTAGGCTGATGATGATGAAGACTTGGACTAATCCATATTGCAGTCTTGCTTCTCCTATTCTCTCCGCGCTGGGCCTGGCATTCTTGATTTTCGTCTGTAAATAATAAGAAATTGTAGTATTCTTTTTTGTTCAATTATTATCAGATATAGGAATGGATTTATCTGACAAATATTTTTAATTAGTATTTATTACTTAAAAATATTTGTTGGATAAATCTGACCGGCGGTTAAAGGGTTAATTAAGTATTTTGGTAATTCCCTGTGTGCCCTTCTGCAAGTACATTTCTTCAAATGCCATTTTATCGAAAGGGAAATAAAGTAATTTCAATTAAAGTTTTATTTATAATAAATATAACTATAAAACAAAGAATATATTTAAGCAAATTACCTATTTAGCAAAATAATGACTTTACCTTTATTTTTATTTAGCCTAATAAGTGTACCTGAATCTTATTGATTAATAATTATGACAAATTATTTTGATTTGGTTTGACAAATTGATTTACTTACATGCATGATTTTATTTCCCTTTCGATAAAATTGCGTTTGAATAAATGTACTATCGGTGAAATAAGTTTCAGCTGAATGGCTTGTCGGTGATCAGTCCTAATCCCCGCCTAACATTAGTTTAATAATTGTTTTATGATGGCACTTACCCAAGAACCAGAAGAACTGTCCCATCTCATGGACTCTTTGCATTCCAGCTTTCACATGGTATAGGTTCCCAATGTGTGAGTCATGGCTTGAACCACCAAATAATGCATCTACATGCAAGATGCGTAAATCTGCATCATACATCTGAAAACAAACTTATTTTAAACTACTTAATAATAAATAACTATAGGTACATTTTAAAAATAATTATTTCTTATCACAGAGACATTCAGAGAGTTGTGCATCTTTCTGTTGAAGAAATCCAAAATGATCATTGAACCTACAACAATACCAGAGGTTGTAAATTCTGGACCTCTGGTTAGAAGCAAGTAGGTTGGTATTTGGTAAAGCTGCATTGACATGATCTAAGTACACTTGGACCAAGTGGTTTTGACGACTACTTGGACACTACTTGGATCATGTAAACGTGCAATCCAAGTTCACTTGTACGTCGCCGTATACAAAAAGCTACTTTGTCCAAGTACACTTGGATGGTGTCAACCTGTATCCAAGTATACTTTTATCAAAGCTACTTTGTCCAATTTACTTGGTCCAAGTATACTTTGATCATGTCAACGTGGCTTAAGAAAGCTAACTAAAACATGGTTACCTTATTGCAACTGCTTTGCGTTCACATACTGTTCTTATGAAAGTGATATAGCCTCAGGATCTGTAGTTGATTTCATGCATCAGTTATCTGCGCTAGATGATCAGATATAGACCTCTGAACCTCTGTTATACACCAAGGCTAAAATCATTGCCTACACACCTTTGGTAGGAACCGGCATAAAATTGAGATGCAGCGAGGATCTGTAACAACAGTGCAATGACAGGTAATAATGATGATAAAGTTTAGTTGTTTATAAAATATCACCTTTGTATTTAGTGTTGGAATGATAAACACCTTGATCTCTAGCTTAATAGCTGTTGTTCTTTGAGTTGGTTGCAAAAGAAGCATCAAATCTTCGCAAAGCGTCATAAAATGGACCTTTCCCAAGCGAAAGGTGTCGACAAACGTCCACTCCGACAGCTGCTGGGATAGGAATCATCATAGTATGGGAATGCTGTCTTCCCGAAGCTGTCTCCTACACAGCATCAGTATTTCCCTCATTCTTTCTTCATCGGCTTCAACTAGCAACAAATTTGGGTCGGACTTTCTTACCTAAAACAGAAAAACAAACAAATAAACAAAAATACTAAACGAGAAGTCGACATAATATAAATATGTTAAAAATAGCAAACCTTATGCAGTATCCACTTAGTATCCACAAAATAACACTGAAAACCTTAAAAAAATCAATTTCTGCAATAAATACAACTCACAAATGAGAAAAAACTGAATTATTAGTGAAAGCTTTGAGAAAACAGCAACTGCTTTCATGACATAAGGTATCGGTTTCATGACATAAGGAAAAGCTTTCATGACAGCTATGCCGCCATCTTAAAAAACTCGGCGGTGCCGATTATCTGTCAGATCCATACATTTCCATTCGTTCATCGCTTTGACTCTGGCTTTCAGAAAAAGTAAGGTTATTTCTTGCTCAAGCTTTCCTCGGCGGTCGCAAAAGACAAGATGGCGTCGAAAATGAAAGCCAGAGTCAAAGCGATAGTTTTCGGCGGTCGAGCTGCTGATCAGCCGCGGCAGTAAGCCGCGTCCGATAATTTGTTTGGACCTTTATCAGCCGCGGCAGTAAGCCGCGTCCGATAATTTGTTTGGACCTTCAACCTTCCCCGCGTTCCAAATCACGCCAACAGCACTGTTAGCGTATAATCCATAAAATTAAGAAGGTACACAAATACCCTATTTGTGGAATATTTTGTGACTATTTTATTTGGTCGGATACGCGCTAACAGCGCTGTGAGCGTGATTCGGAACGCGGGGCTTCTGTCAATCTGTCTGTCAGTCATGTTATTCATGTCAATTTTGCACCTCGCAAATCACAAAAATACAATTTTTATCGTGATTTTTCTGATTTTGAGAATTCCCAAATCCAAATTTAATCAAACTTTCCCTTGTGGACTCTTAAACACTAGCTACTTTGTGTAATGTTAAACTACTATTCCCAGATAAAAAATGTTTAGTATATTATTGTAATAAAACCAATAACAATGAATCCTTACAAGGATGTGGAGGAGAATTCTTTTTCTCCTTCTTTTCACGTTACCTACGAGGACATTGCCACGAAGCTTTTGAAAGATCACTATTTCTTGACGGCTCTAGAGCTGCACACGGAACTTGTGGAAAGCGGGAGAGAATTGCCACAACTGAGGGAATTCTTTTCAAATCCAGGAAATTTTGAGCAGCATGTTTCTAGAGCATCCGAATTTGGTTCTATGCGTAAGTATCCATGTATTATTTTGTACATAATATACTATCAAATTAAACTGTCTAACCAATGTTAGTGATAAAATTATAAGTTTGATAGTAACTAAAATAGATGTAAATGTAACTATAAAAACTAGTGTTGATGACTAATGTATTTGTAGTTAGCCTGCTTAGTTCATACTTCATAACAGTATTGTAAGTTTGCATGTTTAGGTACTCTAGCATTTAGGAATTGATTGTTTTTCCTGTTATTATCAGTATCGTATATCGAATCATGCTTATGTAGAATCAGTTTTACATTACGAGCTCATACTGTGGGGCAACAGTACTGACAAAAATGGAGTGCTCATTGCCCAAAAGAAATGTATCAGGGCTATATGTAGGATTCGGCCGGACCAATCTTGCAAACCTCTGTTTAAAAGCCTCGGATTGTTACCGCTACCATTCCTCTACATTTACGAGATCGCAGATTAAATTTGTCAATTTATATCATCCATATTTGCCAACGATATTCATGATCAAAGATATTTGCATGTTAAGGTCAAACCGCACTACAGCGGAGCGGCGCTGCGCGGCGCGGCACTGCAGCGGAGCGGCGCGGCGCGACAAAATATTCCTTCGCACCCAAGTCTGCAGCGCCGCGCCGGTACGCGCCGCGCCGCGCCTCTCCGCTGTAGTGCGGTTTGCATCATTGCAATCAATAGAAATAATATTTGGCCGCGCCGCGCCGCTCCGCTGTAGTGCGGTTTGACCTTTACTTTTATTACTAGCAAAACATGTGATCTACCAATAACTGTAACAACTTTTTAACATGTTTTAAGCAAATAAACTATTGACTATTGTCTATGTTTCACAGGTGAGAAGATACTTTGTAAACTATAAGCACAAAATAGAGAGAGGACAGAAGTCAACCTTAGTACTACATGTGCTCGAGCAACGAACACACACAGCTCTCACTCACCAACTAACGACACTGCACCACATACTCAAATTTGTTTGAGATTCAGGTTATTCCTCAGTGAGAGGTGTCTATGTGTATGTGTGTTGCTCGAGCATACACAGTATTAAGCTTGACTTCCGTCTTCTCTCTATTTGTGCGTTATGGGCAGAGGGGCAAATCAAGGAATGTCCATGGACATCCATGGTAATTTTTTGAACCATTGCTGTTTCTCTGCAGAAACTGGAACAAATATTTTTTTATTGAAATAGAGTTATTTTATTTTTTTTAAGTATATTTCCAAAAGTTCTTAAAAAGCTTGTACATACTTCTAATTCTAAATGCTGATAACTCAAAACTCTGTTTTTGTGACATTCCTTGTTTTACCTTGTTACCCTTTCAGCCGCCCTAGCATGACCCACAAAACTCGATATATATCGCGTGACATAGCGTTTTATCGAAACCCAAGTGTCAAAATCAATTGTCTTTTGACAGTTAAATGTGATAAATCGGTATATCCATAGCCTTCTCTATTGTTCTATAAGCCATGTGTTATGTCCATTAAAACACTATATTTCACTTGAAAACGTTTATTGAGCTTGGGAGCAAAACATAGACACAGAAAAGTAAAATGAGTCACAAGTACCCTCATGTATTAATCTTATTAAATAACAAGATAACCTGCTGGTATCTACCCACATATAAACTACTATGAATTCTGATACATAACATACCTTTCCCCCAAGTATGTTCAAAGGCCAACTAAACTTAAACAAAATAAACAAAATATTAATGAACTAGACTACACTGATTGAATATTCATTTTAACTTACATCTTAATTTTTATTAATGATTACTTAATATAATCTATTACATTACAATCTTTGTGAGGCCTAGTATAAGGAGTCCTATCATGAACATACAGTTTATTTCTAATTTTTCCGCCAGAAAACCCTGGTTCTGGTTCTACCGGTATTCCTAACATCTCAGCCCATTTTTCCTCGCTGGGTATCTCTATAATATCTTGATCATGCGAACCATCATCTACTTCCAAATTACCATCACTGCACACTTCCCTCCTTTCTCCTTCATACCTCTCCTCTCTCTCCTGACTTTCTTGCTCCGTTTCTATTTCAGGGTGTTTTTGCTTAATAAGCTGATCTATGTGCCTATTGACAACGTTACCATCATCTGTGGCTATGTCGTAATTTGCCATCCCTTCCCTTCTAACTACTGTACCTGGTAACCAACGCGGCCCCCTACCGAAATTTCTATACATAACACTCTGTCCAACATCAGACTGTCTACACTTAACTTGAGCATTTCGTAAAACTTGGTTTTCTCTAGAAATGCGTGTGTGGTTGTCTGGATGGATTGTATCTAATAAAGTTCTTAAACGTCGATTCATTAATAGTTCAGCAGGACTTTTATTCGTCGAAACGCAAGGTGTAACGCGCAGCCCTAGTAACATATTAGGGATTTTGAGGTCCCATGGCATGTTGTCAATTTTGCGTAATTTATCTTTAACTGTTTGCACCATTCTCTCAGCTAATCCATTTGTGGATGGATGATATGGTGCTGTAGTAACATGTCGTATTTTGTTGGCTTCAAGAAATTGTTTCATTTCAGTGGACACAAATGGTGTCCCGTTATCCGATACTAAGGTTTCGCAAAGGCCGTGAGTAGCAAATAGCATTCTAAGATGCTTGATTACTGTAGCTGATGTCATGTTATTGACTATGAACACTTCCGGCCATCTAGAGTATGCGTCTACAACAATTAAAAAGATATTATTTTGAAAAGGCCCAGCAAAATCAATATTTATGCGAGACCAGGGTTTGGATGGTGTAATCCATTCAAACTTTGATCTAGGAGGCATGTGCCGATGTTCTAGACATTTGTCACAGGTCTGTACCATAGCCTCTATGTCGTTATTTAATCCCGGCCACCAAACGTAACTCCTGGCTAGCGATTTCGTTTGGACAATGCCATTGTGTGTCTTGTGTAAACCTTGCAAAACGGTTTCACGTAATGACTGTGGCACTACCACTCGACAACCTAACAGAATACAATTTTCATGGAGGGACAATTCAGCACGATGTAACCAATAAGGACGCAACTGTTCGTCAGTTACTTTAGCTGGCCATCCACTTAATATATAATGACTAACACGGGATAGAACCCTATCACGATTGGTAGCTGTGACTATGTGATCTACATCGACCGGAAAATCCTGAGGAGTCTCAGCCATTAACAGAATATCACATAATTGCTGCTCAGGTTGGTCTGGAACTGGCTGAGGCCATCGACTCAAGCCGTCTGCATGTGCAATAGACTTCCCAGGCTTATGGATTATATCATAATCAAAAGAGGTAAGAACCAAGGCTATTCGCATAAGACGGGGCGATAAAACAGTAGGGATTGGTCTCTTAGGATCAAATATGCCCAATAAAGGTTTATGATCTGTGATAATCTTGAAAGATCTACCCATCAGGTAATTATAAAATTTATTGACTCCAAACATGATTGCTGCCGCTTCTTTATCGAGCTGTGAGTATCGTCGTTCATGAGAGTGAAGTGTCCTAGAACCCATTGCAATGGGCCGTTCCTGCCCGTCTTCCATAACGTGTGACAATACTGCACCAACACCGTATTCCGAACTATCACAGGTTAGTACAAGAGGTTTATTCAAGTCATAGTGGACGAGTGTGAGCTCAGATGACAGGAGTCGTTTCGCTGTGTCAAAACTGCTCTGCTCACGCTCCGTCCATTGCCATTTATGTGTTTTGTCGAGCAACCTATGTAGGGGCTCTAATATTGTGGCCTTGTGGTGTACGAATCTTTCGTAGAAATTAAATAGTCCTAAAAATGCCTGTAACTCTTGGACATTTTTAGGCTCGGGTGTATTCTTTATTGACAATACCTTGCTCGGTGCAGGGTGGATACCCTTTGAATCGATAACGAAGCCTAAAAATTCCACAGACTCTTTAACAAATTTACACTTACTTTCGTTGAGACGCAAGCCAGCATTTTCGATTCGACCGAGTACTATGTCTAGGCGCTGAGTCATTTCTGTCAGAGTACGACCACTGATGATGATGTCATCGATCAGAACGGCTACACCTGGAACGTCTGCTAGCAGCGCCGTCATCAGTCGTTGGAAAATACCTGGACACGCCTTGACGCCGAAAGCTAATCGGTGTACACTATAAAGACCTTTACACGTATTTAATGTTAAAAGTCGTGCGGTAGTATTCGAAACTACCACTTGTGTATAAGCGCGATCTAAATCTAGTGTAGTAAAAAATTTACCTCCAGCAACCACAGCGAAGACTTCACTAGCAGTCGGCATGGGATATGTATCCGACTCCGTAGCCTGATTCACCGTACTGCGATAGTCTCCGCATAAACGGATCTCACCATTCTTTTTTAATATAGGTACGACCGGGGTGGCCCACTCTGAAAAACTAGTTGGACGGAGTACCCCCTCACTAACTAATCTATCTATCTCTTTTTCTACGCGTTCTTTAATAGCAAACGGGACCGGGCGAGCTTTCAAAAACTTTGGAGTCACATTAGGTTTTAAGTGGATAGTGACAGGATCCCCTCGGTATGTACCTAGACCGGGTCTGAATACTTCCCTATGATTGGATAATATACTATCTACAATTGTCATATCAACATCACATATCAAATTAATAGATAAAGAAATATCAAGAGCCTCAAACCAATTTCGTCCTATTAAATTAGGGCCTGATCCCCTAGCTACAATAATATCAAGCTTACACTTAATGTCCTTAAACTCGACTGAAACACAAGTCTGTCCCATCACTGACACCGGAGAGTCATTCCACGTCCGCAGTCGGTTAGGTAAGTTAGTCAGCGGAGACCGTGACTGCAGCATGTTCCATGTTTGACGGTTGATGAGAGAAAAGGCAGCTCCCGAATCAACTTCCATCAGCACAGGAACACCTTCCAACAAAACTGTCACCTGGTACGCCGGCACTCGTGTGCGCGTGCTGTCTAACTTGTATATACCGTTTAGTTGCATGTCAGGAGCTTCATTTGTATAATTCACTTTTGAAGAGGTATTTCTTTTTTTTGTAGTGCAAATCTTTTCAATATGTCCCTTCTTTTTACAATAATGACAAATTGCATTGACAAAACGGCACTCTCCACCATGACGATCTCCACACCGGTAGCACAATCGCCAACTATTATTCGATCTAACTGCATTCACATCCATGGGTTCTGGGGATGGCGGTGACGTCACCGCGGAGTATTGCGTAGCGGCACTGGCAGCGGCAGCGGAGGCGCCCTGGATCATTCGAGCGTCCTTCCCCGCAGTCTCCGAAGTCAACATTACATTTACAACATCATCATACTGTAAATTATCCTTCTTCAATAACTCAAATTGCAACTTGTGGTCGAGCATGCCACACACGAGTCTGTCGCGAAGCATCCGCTCCAAACTCATAAAATTACATCCAGAACTAATTTTTCGAAGTGCAGCTATGTAGTCTGCTGCTGTTTCGCCTTGTTTTTGATCTCGTTTATAAAATTGAAATGACATTGATATTTCATTTTGCTTAGGACTGTAATGTTTGGTTAGAATAAGTTCAATCTCACTGAAAGTCACTTCATTTGATTTTCGAGGTGTAATTAATGCAAGTAGCGTTTCAAATACTTGTTCACCACAAACAGTGTAAAAATTAGCCCTTTGCACAGAATCTGTGTAGATTCCATTGGCTTCAAAACAATATTTTAGTCGATCAATATAATTGTTCCACAAATCACTTTTAGGATCAAATTCACGAAAGTTCACTGATTTTTCCTGAGTCGCCATTGTTATGTCCATTAAAACACTATATTTCACTTGAAAACGTTTATTGAGCTTGGGAGCAAAACATAGACACAGAAAAGTAAAATGAGTCACAAGTACCCTCATGTATTAATCTTATTAAATAACAAGATAACCTGCTGGTATCTACCCACATATAAACTACTATGAATTCTGATACATAACACCATGCTATTAGGTTTGGTAACGTTGCGCGTGAACCTATAGGCTGTTGATTTAAGATGGTAAAAAAAGCACCATGACTTCTAGTATACGGCGGCTTTTTAATTTGTCGTAGTTGCTATTTGTGTCATGTGATTTGTGTCAAATCGGTTCACTCATAATACCGAAATGCGACGTTGCCAAACCTAATAGCATGGCTTGTAGGCAATAGAGAAGGCTATGGTATATCATATCACGTTCCAGTGGTCATGCTAGGGGGGCTGTGTTAATAATATTCTTATACAGCAATCAATATAACTTTGTGTATATGAGTGTAGTACCTAAACTATTCTGTAGTGTCCGACCGAACCTGGAATTCCAGCCGAAACCGAAACCGATTTTTTGGCCCTGGTTCCAGTTTCGGCCGAAACCGAAATCGAAACTTTTTTCACACATTAAATAGACATTGTTTTCCACTGCATACACCGTCATTCTGTAGTCATTTTAATTAATTTAAGATAGTGTTCTACCAATGAAGCTAAACAATTTTGCCTAAGAAACATGGGTTGAAAACGACAAAAATTTTGGTAACTAGACAGATAAAATATTGTATTAGTATAAGAAAGTTAAAAGAATGTCGTATTTCGACCCATATTTCTTTGGCAAATATGTTTAGTTTCATCGGTAGAACACTCCCTTAAGTTAATTAAAAGGACTACAAAATGACGGTTATAGCATTATAGACACTTAACATGGTGTTAAATAAATGAACTAAGTAAGAAAGTATGTAACAAAATAGTTCTTTGTGTATGTTAAATTAACAATTTAAATCAAAAATATAATCAAATACTCGTTATGTTTAACTTACTTTTGTAAGTCAACTTTTTATTAACATTATTTAATGTTTGACAATATATGATTGGTTGTGTTTTACCGTCCATACTACCCGTCCGAATTGCCTAAGCACCTCGCGAAGTTAGAGAAAATGATATAACTAGTTATAGTTAGTTGGTAAATATGCATGAGTTATAAATAGATGTTTTTTCAAAATAAAAATCAATCAAGTCAAGTAAGTGAAGGTATACACATTTAAGCCACGTAACCTCAACTCAACCCAATATCGCCAATCGCCGATTCACGCCGACTGGCAAACTCCGAAGGTAGCCGATTGACGCACGAATTCACGAAAACCGAGTTTCGGCCGAGCCGAAAGGTTCGACCAATTTTACCGAAACTGTGGCCGAAACTAGTTTTTGGCCGAAACTGGCCGAAACCGAATTCCGGTCACTACTATTCTATTATATCTTTGTTTCATTAATAATAGAATAGCATAGAGTGCTGTAGTACCATATAAGAAAAAAAATGGGAACTGATATATATTTAGTGACGGTTATTTTATAAACTATTATTTTATTAACTGTCAAAAAACATTGGGAATAAATTTTAGATCGTACTCCAAGCCAAGCAACTTTGGACTCACTGGATACAGCTCGATACTCTGAAGATGGGGGCGGAGACCGAGGCGGCAGTGGTGGCGATGTAGCTGTTCTCGAATTTGAGTTGAGGAAAGCAAGGGAGACCATCAATGTTCTAAGGGCTAATCTGACTCAATTTGCTGGTAAGAATACTGGGAAATAAATATTTAAATAAGTTTACAAATTACTTTGAATTGCTTTAAATTGTTAAGGGATACTAACTTCCTTTTTAAGATATAAGTATTATTTATGGAACATAAAAATTACTTCTTTGGTATCATTAATCATGTTTCAGATGGAGATTCTGCTTTAGATAAAGTAAATAAAGATTCCACTAATCAAAGGTCATTAAAACCTCATGAGAAAAAAGCTCTTAACTTTCTTATCAATGAATATCTATTACTACAGGGCTATAAACTCACTTCAATTACTTTTTCTGATGAAAATCCTGATCAGGTATGTTCCTTTAAAGTAGTTACAAAATGCTCTGGTCAACAATTCAATTATCAATTCAACCAACTCTGTGGTCTAGTGGTTTGCCGACCCGTGTAAGACGCAGGGGCCCTGGGTTCAATTCCCAGGGGGGTACAATTTGTACTCGGTTTGGTTGGTGGTAGTGGTAGGGCTTATTTCAAGTCCGCCTGGCTAACCAACACCATCTTACCTAAGTCTGACGCCGTAACAACAATTTAAAAATTATTCCTTTCGACGCATAGTGCCAGAAATGCAAATTATCATACACGCTAATGACCATGTTTCAAATTCGCAACTTACCAGATGTGCAAATGACCCGATACGCAAACGACCTGAAATGAATTCGCAATTGACCAGGCACGCAAACGACCTGAAATTTGTCTTAGAATACAATTTGAAGTGCAGAAATTACTAAGACAGCTAGAACAACTGTAATTTTAGACTTTTCTTTTGTTTAGTATAAGTATATTTTTGGTAAGAGAGGTTAGGGTATCAGCAGTTAGGACTCCCGTTGAGGGCTGTGGGGAATATGCTGATGAACAGGTATGATAACTTATTGGCCTAGACCAAGTCTCCAGCAGTTAGGACTCTGGCAGTTAGGACTCGAGAGCTGTGGGAAAAATGCTGACCGGATCTGATGAACAGGTACTGTGATTAGCTCCTTTACATTCATCTTTTCGTTTTAATCATATTCTAAGGTTCGCTATTACCGCATATGGCTTCATAGGTAAATTCATTCTTTATTGTACTGACGATAAAGTGAATGCAGCGCAGACTGAGGAACCTTAGTAAAAGTTTATTTGGACACTTCACTTTAGTAACAAAATAATTCTAAGTCCCAGGCACAGAATAACTAATAGTACAAGTACAGAAGTAGCACGCCGCATAGTAATTAAAATAAATAGCGACTTTTGCTTCGACACAATAAAGTGCAATTCAGGTCGCGCAATGGCCTGCAGTAGTTTATATTCACCTAGTAGTTGCCTCTCTTTCTATCGCGTGCTCTTACCTTTTCTAATAACGCAACGTTAGGGTTGTTTTCATATAAATGAACTGTGCGTAGCATATATCATAATTTCAAAAACGACAATTATTTATTGGTTTTTTGATTCTGACATCTGTACACGGCACAGTAATGTCGACTCGACATTGTTACTATTATAAAGAGAGAATACCTACGCAGGCAGTAAGATGCCGCGCGATTACACAGGCGGGCGTGTGGCGGCCCTTTGCTCACTTGTCCCGCCGGCGGAACGGCTAGCGGTAGGTGCTTATCGCGCGACGTTGAGCGAGTGATGGAGGCCTGTCCCAGGTGGTACTTTAGTCCGATCAACGGGGCTTATGCAACCCGAATAATTCTCCCGTCCATGAAATTTGGCATGTGATGAAGTTAGGTAATACAGATTACAGATGCACAATAAGCCAATAAATTTTATTACGAGAAGTTAGGTATTTTTACCTAAACATGAAAATTGCTTATATCTCTCTGTGAATATTTCCTCGGGCTGAAACACTTTCTGTATTCGTACTTATGTACTTGTTATAATAAGTATGTGAAGGAATCCAATCTTTTTTCTATTTCAGAGATACCCCAAATTTAACTTTTAACATTTTTCAATATATCTTCTATTGAAAAAATTATCTGTCGATTATTATTTTTTAATATGTTCTTATATCCTTAAATACATAGCTTTATTCAGTAAGCCAATAAATTTTCTTCTTTAATCATATTTTTTTAATTTTTTGACTTTAAGAGGTTATTTACGTAATGTGAAAAAATAGTCGGTCCACTTTTATACGTTTATTAGATAAATTATTTTATATTAAAACAGATTTAACAATAATCTAATCATTTTTTGAACGCGCATATATTTTTTAGTATAGTCGCCGCTTTATGATAGAGCATAAGGGTTGACCTTCACTTGACTACTCAGCGCTGCTTTGTCACGCACTTTTGGACTAGTGTAGGTGAGTTTGGTGGCCACTGTTATCAAAAATAATTAAGAGTTTCAAGAGTTCAAGAATAGTGGTAGGTATTTTTGAATAAAACAATTAATAAGTGTGTTTATAAGTAGATATCAGATTTAATGCATTTGCATATAACTCTCTCTAATTACGGCGTTAATGCATATTTTAGCCTTTTTTCCCAATTGTTCATATTTATTTAAGTAGCGGGAGCTAAATATAGGCAGCTTTTTAAGCTAGCCTCTATTTAAATCAATAGAAATACTGTAAACAATGATTGAACATGCCAACGCCATTCCTCATTCCTTAGCCGAAAAGTTGCGAATAAAGTTAAAGTTAGACGCTATTTCGCGCAAAAACCAGAGCTTCGAAGACAACGAAGAACATTAATGCCTTCATCAATGGCACAGGTACCCTGCGTAAAAAGTATCTCCAGATTCTCCAGAAATGGCGCCAAATTTGGCCAATGACATCAGTTGATATAGAGAGGTCGTTTTCGGCGTTCAAATTGATATTGGGTGAAAAAAAATTTTTTTTTAGTTTTCATTGTGCATATTTTGGACATATTAATAGTTTTTAGTGCATATTTTAATTTTTTGGCACTTTGTTAGTGTATATAATATATTGACCATTAATGTTGATGCCGAGTCCTTTTCAGTTTAAGAGTTTAAAGATGTCCTCTGATGCAGCAGTGAACAGTTTCAAAGAAATTACATTTCCCTGCAGTTGCATTGGATTTGTGCTCTAGTTCTGTACTCGTACTCGACCGGATCGACATGGTGGCATTTTCGTGTTAGTACCTGAACATCTCGATATACCTGCAGTCCACTACCCTTGGCACCTCCGGAGAGACAGCAGTACCGCCCAGGTTTCTATTGAATCAAAGGCTGTCTTTTAGTCCACGAACGCCAAGCAGAGTGGCAAATTATACTCCTCAGTCTTCTGTATGACCTGCCGCAGCGTATGGATGTGGTCCATGGCGCTAAGCCTTTACGGAACCTGGCTTGTTCGGGAGGTTGGAAGTCGCCAAACCTGCGAGCGAGACGATTCGTAAAGCCTCTCGAAAACAACTTATAAATATGGCTCAGAAGTGAGATGGGTCTGTAGTTTTTTAAGAGAGTCATGCCTTCGGCGTTCTGCCTTCAACGATGACGGAATTTAAAAGCTTCTGGAGGATTTTAGTATTGGCTTATCACCCGCTTTAAGAAGTTCTGTAGTGATCGGTTGTTATTCAGCTGTTTGAGAGCCATACTCCGACGACCTGAGTAGTGCAGAGGTCAACATTATTTGGGTGGGTGAAACCAGGGAAGCATCAAAATCGGTAACTTCCCATTGAGTGTCTTGGAAGCGTGAAGTAATTAGTATTACTATGTTTCAGTTAATCGAAATAATGTCAAATTATGACTTCTGTATTGTAATATACGTTGCATCAATAAATCTGAGAGTAGTATTTTCGCTAACGTACTAGAGTAATAATAACACAAACAGCTAGCAAAAATTGCTTAAGCGCCAACCGTTCTTACTTCTTAAACCAATGATGTTTTGCTAAAGCGCCAAACCATTGTAGTCTATAAAATGCTTAAATTACTAAATCACCATTACTTTTCAAATTTGAATAAACGAAAATTGCTCAAGTGGTACAAATGAAATAAAGGTGGACCGGATAAAAATTCTTATGCTACATTTGTTACAAAAATAATAAAAATACGTCGCTTTAGTCATATTGACAGCGTAAATTTGTGAAAAACGTAGAATTTTAGAAATGCTAAAGCGCCAAAAAAGTGCTCCGATTGCTTTGAAACCTAGACAGATCGACGCAGAAAAAAAAGCACTATCCAATGATATATAACTATCATAATGGCCAAAGTGGCGCTTTAGCATTTTTTCCTTTCCACAGTCGAAGTGGACTCAGAGTAGACCCTTGATGTACCCCTACCATCAAGTTAAAGCTTACACTCGTGCCTGCAGGGCAGACCAATTGTGTTGAGATTGAGACATGAAAAGTGCGATGTGTAACTCCGGGACAGAATGCACGTGGAGGGCTTTCCAGATCAGAGGGCCTAGCCAAAGTAACATTGGCAAATCTTCGTTATCGCTTCGCTTTCGAAACATGTATGGGATATACATAAGGTTTCGTTAACAATCGAATTTTAAAACGTCTAATCCATAGATGTTTCAAAAGCGAAGCAATAACGAAAATTTGCAAATGTTACTTTGGCTAGGGGGGCAGATCGCGAGGCACGTGGTCGAACGTCTTTTCCAGTTTTATAAACACCATAATGCAGGTTCGTGCTATTAGCTTTTGCCTTTTTGATGAGGATTCTTATGGCTTGAATTGTGTCTGATGTGCGTTTGCCAGCCACAGCATTTCAGAGCAATGATTTTGATGTCGTTTTGTAGATAATACTTCTATGTATTGTAAAAATGCAAAAAAATGCACATTAATGTCCTAGTTTTTGATATATGTGAGAAAAATGAAAAAAAAACACACTCATTTCGAATTAAAAATTATTTTAGTAATTTTTTGACATACCTATTTAAGTTAAAAGTTTACATAATTTATTTTTTTACTTGATAGATGATATTGTTAGCTTTCGAAAAGTATTTTCTTTTATAACTGTAGGACTTTTAAATCCGGAGAAATTAATAAATTTTCGGCAAGGCCATCTAAAATTAAAAGTCAAATTTAAAATGCGGGTCATTCCAACAGGAGAGGGGATAGACCCCAACATGTGGGGGGTTATGTCGATAAAATTGATCATTAATATGATCAATATTATCAACGGCATATAATTATGCCTTTAAAAGCTCCGACATCGCTAACCAAACAAATTGTATGTATATTTTGTTTTATTCATATGAAAACAATGAGCTCTTTAGTAGCTTATTACGTCTACGTAATCATTTGCCCTTAGTTATATTTTTTGTATTTTAGTTATACAAATTATTTCCTAGGACCTGCAATGATTTCCTACGAAATATATGGGAGTTTGTTGAGATGTCTGACTTTTTAGTCTCAAACTTGGGTTGGTCCCATACCATAGAAGTATTTGATCATCGAGAAGCAGGATCGATTGGCGTTACAAAAATTGTGTAAAATGGTAATGTTCTTGATAACTGTGCATTTTTTGATAAACTGTGAATAGGGATACTCTTAAAATTGTAAACATTTTAACTAAATCAATAAAAATTTAGTATTGCACATTTTCCAATATTTTCTTCAAAACCGGTTTTAACCGGTTTTGGATTCAAAACCGGAAAAAAAACGGTTTTCATTTCACTTCGGTTTTGCATTCCCTAGTTACGATACTGTTTTTACCTATCTCCTTTATGACATAGCGTAATGAATTGTACCTAAGATTATACTGCCAACATAATAAAAAAAGGTTTGTTCAAATCGGTCCAGTAGTTTAAAAGTTATGCGCGTACATACAAACAAACAAACAAACAGACAAAAATTCCAAAAACGATTGTTGTGGGTTTAGTATCATATACTTAACATGGAGCACTTTTTTGAAAAAATGTTGAATGTACAGAATTGGCCTCAATACGATTTTATTATATGTATATGTCACCTTAAACCCCGTTTTGACTAGTCAAAACTAGTTTTAACTAAGTGCCTTTGTAAGAACTAGTTTTACCTAGTCAAAACTAGAATTTACTACAAAGTGTATTTCAATTTGAATTAAAACTAGTTCTTACTGAGAGCTTTAGTTAAAACTAGTATTAGAGAATCGTGTTTGGAGAAATGACTCGATCACAAGCGAATCGAATCGAATAGAACCTGCTTTATTCCTGTAGGACCTGGGTTAGGTTCAGTGGCGTGCCTAGGCCTACAGAGTAAAGCAAGCCCAAACCCTCAAATCAAGCAAATTTTTTACCAGCTCAATACAAAAAAAAACAATCACAGTCTCCCTTTTTTATTTCATACCAAAATATCGATGCGACACCGCCCTGCGCCATCTAGACTAATTAATAGATAAGTCGCAAAAAAGCACCAAAAGCACAACCCTTAAGCATACACACTAATACCCGAAGTGCGGCTAAACCTAGTTCTAGCCGGCTAAAACTAGGTGTAGCCGATAGCTGTTGGCTAAAACTAGGTGTAGCCGATTTGCTCGCGGCTAATACTAGGTGTAGCCGGCTAAAACTAGGTGCAGCATGGGATATAAAGAAAGTTTTTTCTGTTGTCTGTTAAAAAAAAATAACCTCGAAATTTAAGGCTCACGCTCCGCTGCGCTTCGTGCTCGCCTTAATTTTCTAACCTAACCCGGGACCTACAGGAGTAAAGCAGATCGGTCACACCTAGTTTTAGCCAACAGCTATCGGCTACACCTAGTTTTAGCCGGCTAGAACTAGGTTTAGCCGCACTTAGGGTATTAGCCGTAACATATACATATAAACTTACCTCTTGAATCACTCTATCACTAAAACCGCATCAAAAGCCGTTGCGTAGTTTTAAACATCTAAGGATACATAGTGACAAACAGCGGGAAGCGACTTTGTTTTAGACTATGTACTGTAGTGAGCACGGTGGCCACCAAACTCGCCTACACTCTACTCCAAAAGTGCGTGGCAAAGCAGCGCCGAGTAGTCAAGTTGAGGTCAACCCTTATGCTCTAGCATAAATCGGCGACTATCCTTAAAAATATATGCGCGTTCAAAAAATGATTGGATTATTGTTAAATCTGTTTTAATATAAAATAATTTATCTAATAAACGTATAAAAGTGGACCGACTATTTTTTTACATTACGTAAATAACCTCTTAAAGTCAAAAAATTAAAAAAATATGATTGAAGAAGAAAATTAATTGGCTTACTGAACAAAGCTATGTATTTAAAGATACAAAAACATATTAAAAAATAATAATCAACAGATAATTTTTTCAATAGAAGATATATTGAAAAATGTTAAAAATTGAATTTGAAGTACCTCTAAAATCGAAAAAAGATTGGATTCCTTTACATACTTATTCTAAAACGTACATAAGTACGTATACAGGAAGTGTTTCAGCCCGAGGAAATATTCACAGATAGATATAAGCAATTTTCATATTTAGGTAAAAATACCTAACTTCTCGTTACAAAATTTATTGGCTTATTGTGCATCTGTAATCTTTATTACCTAACTTCATCACATGCCAAATTTCATAGACGGGAGAATTATTCGGAAGTCTCCATACAACAAATATGCTCATTAATTGGACTACTTTGCGTATCTGGCACTATGCGTATAAATTAAATACTGGTCGTTTGCAGAAAAAAATCTGGTCATTTGCATATCTGGTAGTTTGCTGTTAAAACATGGTCGTTAGCGTGTACAGTAATTTGCGTTTCTGGCACTTTGCGTTGAAAGGAAATTGTTATGTTCCGGCAGTTAGAGGTAAGATAGCAAAAAAAACTAGCGCACTGCAGATAAAGTATAAAATTAAATATATATATTTTTAGGAATTTGAAGATTGGGATGATGTAGGCTTAAACATGCCAAGGCCCGCTGGACTAATATCCTTATTCTGGGGAAATTCATCATCACTAAATGTTCTAAAAGAAGATGTGTTTACACAATGTGATGTTTCTTTTGATAGCATGGAATGCCAAACAGATTTTGATGAAGGGAATGTTTGTGTAAGTTGCCAAACTTCCATTGATGATGGCACTGAATGGAATCATGAGGTTAGTAAAAATACTGAGGCATATTTTTAAATTAAAGAATAATTGAGTTTGTTAACTTTCTAAAACTCACTACTCCTTTGTTGCAGTTGCTGATCCAAGCAGAAGAGATAGTGTTGTTGAAACAGAAAATAATGGCATTAGAAACTGAAAAGTTAAATTTCCAAAAGCTCTATGATGATGCTATTGTCAGTTTGAACTCATTAACAAGCCCCACTTCAGATAGTAAGGGTCTAGATCTGCATATATCAGATGAAAAATTGACATTAGCACAAACAGCAGAGGAGAGAATTGAAGAAGCATTAAATGTGAAACCAATTACTTGCACTGCGACAGAAAATCATTATGGCAGTGGCAATTCAACCCATAGTGCAACACCAGAACAATTTGAAATGATTGATAGTGAAAAGAATAATGTGTTGTAAGTTAAAAATATACATTACACGGAAATATGATAATACAAGTATCTTTTTAAGCATGTCCTTATGATGATGGAAACATAAAATCTCCTTGCAGTCGGGTTAAAAAGACTATTGCGTGGTTTCTGAGGTACTAATCGGTGGTTTATCAGGTTTACCTTTATAGGAGGGGTCCCTCATTATCTAGTTTAAGTTTAAAAGTTAATTTTATTACTTTAAACCAGATAATGTGGACTCCTCCGATAAAGTACCTCAGAAACCGGGAGTTAATCATTTAAGACTACTTTTTTGGTCTATTTTGCATAATCTGTTCTATAATAAAGGTAATCTATTACATAAGTTTGTTTCACATGGTATAGTGACTGTGGATTGTTTTACTTTAATTTTAGAAGAAAAGAAGATTCGAACACAAGTTCGTTCGATCCAGCCACGCTGGATAACAGCGTGCGAGACTCGCCGATGCGCCGCAGCAGCGTCACCACCCTCGACGAAACGCTGAGCATCAACGATGGTGGTGACTGGACCAGGGTTCAGTATGAGTACGGTGTACCTGAAACGACTAGCAAAGAGATTTGGATTGACAGGTGAAAATGATGATGACTACAGTATGAGGGAAACATCTTGAAACTTTTTCGGCGGAGTGGGGATCAGTTTGCGCATGTGGACTTGCGAGCAACCAATAGTGCGCGCCCCTCTCCCACCGCCCACGTACCTCACCGTTACGCACACCCAAAGTACGCGTTCCGCGCAATCCGTCACCCATACGAGGCAAATCGCCACCCGATTTTAAAATGTTTGCCTCATAATGTATGAATATGTTTCAAAAGTTTATTGTATTTGGTTGAATGACTGTTGAAAATCAGTATGTTATATCTGATGTTTATACTTAAAACACAAGAGCAAAGCATAACATTGATCACAGTTAACGTTTTGTTTCAGTGGTCTACCGCATAGTTTAAAAGTTTCAATATTAAACTGGTGTTGTGAGACTCTGAATTTGAATGAACCACTGACAAACGACCTGTTGGCGGAATTAGTTACGAGTGAAAAGCAAATTACGTTGCCTGGCCTACTAACGTTGGTCGCTGACACATTACCGCGAGTAAGTATCAGATTCACTATGAATTGTAAACAAATAATTGCGTGACGTAGATATCTCTGAAACTACATGATCCCGATACATCCGTTTAATCATAAGTACTGAACGTTTATATTTTACTAGCTTCTGCCCGCGACTTCGTCCGCGTGGATGTTAGAGAAAATCCTTGGAGAACCTTCAACCAGGATCCGACCAGTCATTTGTATGTTTCCCATTCCCGTTCCCGGTCCCGTTCCCGGTCCCAGTCCCAGTCCCGGTCCCGGTCCCAGTCCCGGTCCCGGTCCTGGTCCCGGTCCCGTTCCCGTTCCTCCCAGTC
This sequence comes from Agriphila tristella, assembly GCA_928269145.1. Lineage (NCBI taxonomy): Eukaryota > Metazoa > Arthropoda > Insecta > Lepidoptera > Crambidae > Agriphila > Agriphila tristella. Next base: position 40,420,471 of record OV743431.1, read on the forward strand.
CCGTTCCCGTTCCCGTTCCCGTTCCCGTTCCCGTTCCCTGGATGTGCACGTCCAGGTCCAGGTCCATGATGTGTCATGTCCACCGCGTTAGACTTCAAAATAAATCTCATTTACGCAATCATTATCCCATAAAACCTCGAGAACGACATCCATATCGATTTTTATGTTCACTCACCCCACTTACCCTCTAAGGGGTTGATTTTCAAAATCACAAAATATATATTATTTTTAGACGTGCTCCTACGAATTTTAAAGTTGTCATTTCGATTTTATATTCATTTTCCATACAAAATTTGAACCCCATTTTTACCCCTTTAGTGTTGGACTTCAAAATAAATGTCATTTTTGCAATCGTCATCCCAGAAAACCCCAATAACGACATCTTTATCGATTTTTATGTTTACTCATCCCATTTACCACCTAAGGGGTTGATTTTCAAAATAACAAAATACATATTTGCCTTTTTATTTTTAGATGTGCTCCTACGAAGTTTAAAGTTGTAATGTCTATTTTATATTATTTTTCCATACAAAATTTGGACCCCATTTTCACCCCTTTATGGGTTAAATCATGTCCACCGTGTTGGACTTCAAAATAAATGTCATTTTTGCAATCGTCATCCCACAAAACCCCGATAACGACATCCATATTTATTTTTAGGTTTTTACCCCTTTTCACCCCCATTTCATCCCCTTTGGGGTTGAAATCTTAACAAAAACAATATACGTTGCGTTAGATTTCCATTCATAATCCTAAATTATAAATTTCGCGATTTTTCTTCGAAAATGAAGGATTTTCTTCAATACACAACTTCATTCCCCTTTTGACCCCTTCGGGGGTAGAATTTTGAAAAACGCTGAGACCCGTATTTATTAATTTTCAATCGTCAGCCAAAACACAAAATTTGAAGATTCTAGCTTCAAAACTGAGGGACTTTCATACAAATTTCCATCCCTTATTTCATCCCTTTAGGGATGGAATTTTCAAAAATCCTTCCTTAGTGGATGCCTACACTGTATAAAGTATCTGTGTGCAAAATTTCAAGTCTCTAGGTCCAGCGGTTTAGGCTGTGCGTTGATAGATCAGTCAGTCAGTCAGTCAGTCAGTCATTCAGTTTACGATTTTATATATTAAGATAATTGTTTCACATCAATACCTGCACAGTTCTCGTTATTCATACTAATTCATGTCTTTATAAGGGTGTAATAAAAAGACCGTCAACGAAGCCGAAGTCCGTGTGTTTCGCCCATCATCAGGATCAATTTTGTTCTTTCGACTATACCTGGGAAATTAATAGCTATGAAGTTATTGAAGGTCAAAGTCAAAAAATGTTTTTCAAGACTTTTATGAAAACTAATTTTATACTAATTTCCTAATTTTTGTCCAAAGAAACATTATCAAATTTTTTAGTATTTCGTAACAAACAATGGCTTGAAAACGTCATCACTGAATTTAACTTATGCATACGCACACAAACGCTGCCTTTCAACTCGGCCGCACGTGGCTGTGCAGCACGCACACGCAGGCACGTGGTCTGTTGCGCGCGTTACGTTGCGTGGTACCATTTGCAATGCTTTTTTAACTCCAAAAATGAAAATCATTTCCCAGTAATAATTTTGATCAGAAATGGTCCTAATAATGGGCAAAATACGTGTCGAGGGTCTTTTTGCACCATGTATGACGCAACAACTTCACCATCTGCTCTGATCCAAAACAATTTTATTTATTGAATTATTATTGGGTGTTACGTCAGATTCTGCCGCACACGCTAGTGGCTCGGCGCTGCGAGGCGGCGGCGCTGCTAGCGGCGGGCGCGGCGCTGCTCCCGCCCGGAGACACTCGCCGCGCCCGCCTGCTGCACACGCTACTCACGCTGCTCAAGAAGCCCGACCAACCGGACACCAGGGCCATATGCGAAGGTAACTACACTACAGCAATCCTACCGACGATGCTCCTCCCGCCCGGAGACACTCGCCGCGCCCGCCTGCTGCACACGCTACTCACGCTGCTCAAGAAGGCCGACCAACCGGACACCAGGGCCATATGCGAAAGTAACTACACTACAGCTGTCCTACCGACGATGCTCCTCCCGCCCGGAGACACTCGCCGCGCCCGCCTGCTGCACACGCTACTCACGCTGCTCAAGAAGCCCGACCAACCGGACACCAGGGCCATATGCGAAGGTAACTACACTACAGCTGTCCTACCGACGATGCTCCTCCCGCCCGGAGACACTCGCCGCGCCCGCCTGCTGCACACGCTGCTCACGCTGCTCAAGAAGCCCGACCAACCGGACACCAGGGCCATATGCGAAGGTAACTACACTACAGCAATCCTACCGACGATGCTCCTCCCGCCCGGAGACACTCGCCGCGCCCGCCTGCTGCACACGCTACTCACGCTGCTCAAGAAGCCCGACCAACCGGACACCAGGGCCATATGCGAAGGTAACTACACTACAGCAATCCTACCGACGATGCTCCTCCCGCCCGGAGACACTCGCCGCGCCCGCCTGCTGCACACGCTACTCACGCTGCTCAAGAAGCCCGACCAACCGGACACCAGGGCCATATGCGAAGGTAACTACACTACAGCTGTCCTACCGACGATGCTCCTCCCGCCCGGAGACACTCGCCGCGCCCGCCTGCTGCACACGCTACTCACGCTGCTCAAGAAGCCCGACCAACCGGACACCAGGGCCATATGCGAAGGTAACTACACTACAGCAATCCTACCGACGATGCTCCTCCCGCCCGGAGACACTCGCCGCGCCCGCCTGCTGCACACGCTACTCACGCTGCTCAAGAAGCCCGACCAACCGGACACCAGGGCCATATGCGAAGGTAACTACACTACAGCAATCCTACCGACGATGCTCCTCCCGCCCGGAGACACTCGCCGCGCCCGCCTGCTGCACACGCTACTCACGCTGCTCAAGAAGCCCGACCAACCGGACACCAGGGCCATATGCGAAGGTAACTACACTACAGCTGTCCTACCGACGATGCTCCTCCCGCCCGGAGACACTCGCCGCGCCCGCCTGCTGCACACGCTGCTCACGCTGCTCAAGAAGCCCGACCAACCGGACACCAGGGCCATATGCGAAGGTAACTACACAACAGCAATCCTACCGACGATGCTCCTCCCGCCCGGAGACACTCGCCGCGCCCGCCTGCTGCACACGCTACTCACGCTGCTCAAGAAGCCCGACCAACCGGACACCAGGGCCATATGCGAAGGTAACTACACTACAGCAATCCTACCGACGATGCTCCTCCCGCCCGGAGACACTCGCCGCGCCCGCCTGCTGCACACGCTACTCACGCTGCTCAAGAAGCCCGACCAACCGGACACCAGGGCCATATGCGAAGGTAACTACACTACAGCTGTCCTACCGACGATGCTCCTCCCGCCCGGAGACACTCGCCGCGCCCGCCTGCTGCACACGCTACTCACGCTGCTCAAGAAGCCCGACCAACCGGACACCAGGGCCATATGCGAAGGTAACTACACTACAGCAATCCTACCGACGATGCTCCTCCCGCCCGGAGACACTCGCCGCGCCCGCCTGCTGCACACGCTACTCACGCTGCTCAAGAAGCCCGACCAACCGGACACCAGGGCCATATGCGAAGGTAACTACACTTCAGCAATCCTACCGACGATGCTCCTCCCGCCCGGAGACACTCGCCGCGCCCGCCTGCTGCACACGCTACTCACGCTGCTCAAGAAGCCCGACCAACCGGACACCAGGGCCATATGCGAAGGTAACTACACTACAGCTGTCCTACCGACGATGCTCCTCCCGCCCGGAGACACTCGCCGCGCCCGCCTGCTGCACACGCTACTCACGCTGCTCAAGAAGCCCGACCAACCGGACACCAGGGCCATATGCGAAGGTAACTACACTACAGCAATCCTACCGACGAAGCTCCTCCCGCCCGGAGACACTCGCCGCGCCCGCCTGCTGCACACGCTACTCACGCTGCTCAAGAAGCCCGACCAACCGGACACCAGGGCCATATGCGAAGGTAACTACACTACAGCAATCCTACCGACGATGCTCCTCCCGCCCGGAGACACTCGCCGCGCCCGCCTGCTGCACACGCTACTCACGCTGCTCAAGAAGCCCGACCAACCGGACACCAGGGCCATATGCGAAGGTAACTACACTACAGCTGTCCTACCGACGATGCTCCTCCCGCCCGGAGACACTCGCCGCGCCCGCCTGCTGCACACGCTACTCACGCTGCTCAAGAAGCCCGACCAACCGGACACCAGGGCCATATGCGAAGGTAACTACACTACAGCAATCCTACCGACGATGCTCCTCCCGCCCGGAGACACTCGCCGCGCCCGCCTGCTGCACACGCTACTCACGCTGCTCAAGAAGCCCGACCAACCGGACACCAGGGCCATATGCGAAGGTAACTACACTACAGCTGTCCTACCGACGATGCTCCTCCCGCCCGGAGACACTCGCCGCGCCCGCCTGCTGCACACGCTACTCACGCTGCTCAAGAAGCCCGACCAACCGGACACCAGGGCCATATGCGAAGGTAACTACACTACAGCAATCCTACCGACGATGCTCCTCCCGCCCGGAGACACTCGCCGCGCCCGCCTGCTGCACACGCTACTCACGCTGCTCAAGAAGCCCGACCAACCGGACACCAGGGCCATATGCGAAGGTAACTACACTACAGCAATCCTACCGACGATGCTCCTCCCGCCCGGAGACACTCGCCGCGCCCGCCTGCTGCACACGCTACTCACGCTGCTCAAGAAGCCCGACCAACCGGACACCAGGGCCATATGCGAAGGTAACTACACTACAGCTGTCCTACCGACGATGCTCCTCCCGCCCGGAGACACTCGCCGCGCCCGCCTGCTGCACACGCTACTCACGCTGCTCAAGAAGCCCGACCAACCGGACACCAGGGCCATATGCGAAGGTAACTACACTACAGCAATCCTACCGACGATGCTCCTCCCGCCCGGAGACACTCGCCGCGCCCGCCTGCTGCACACGCTACTCACGCTGCTCAAGAAGCCCGACCAACCGGACACCAGGGCCATATGCGAAGGTAACTACACTACAGCAATCCTACCGACGATGCTCCTCCCGCCCGGAGACACTCGCCGCGCCCGCCTGCTGCACACGCTACTCACGCTGCTCAAGAAGCCCGACCAACCGGACACCAGGGCCATATGCGAAGGTAACTACACTACAGCTGTCCTACCGACGATGCTCCTCCCGCCCGGAGACACTCGCCGCGCCCGCCTGCTGCACACGCTACTCACGCTGCTCAAGAAGCCCGACCAACCGGACACCAGGGCCATATGCGAAGGTAACTACACTACAGCAATCCTACCGACGATGCTCCTCCCGCCCGGAGACACTCGCCGCGCCCGCCTGCTGCACACGCTACTCACGCTGCTCAAGAAGCCCGACCAACCGGACACCAGGGCCATATGCGAAGGTAACTACACTACAGCTGTCCTACCGACGATGCTCCTCCCGCCCGGAGACACTCGCCGCGCCCGCCTGCTGCACACGCTACTCACGCTGCTCAAGAAGCCCGACCAACCGGATTCCAGGGCCATATGCGAAGGTAAGGATTTGGATGAAATTTTGCACACAAATAGTTCATAGTCTGGATTAAACATAGGATACTTGTTATTAGATCAAATACTTTATAGGGAATTTCCAAATGTCCACTAGTGATCTAGTAACATATACATCTTTTCAATGCATGAGCTTTGATTATATGTTACTATTATTTTTATGGTCGTTCAAACGTAACGGAGTGCTGGTATCAACAATGATGTATGGAAGTGAATCTTGGGTATGGCAGAAGAAGAATGAAAGCAGAATAAATGCGGTAGAGATGCGATCGTTGCACGTGCCGGACTACAGCTGGGCCACAAAAAAAAAAGTTGGAAATCTTACTTTTTGACTATGCCATGATGAAGTCGATAATTTGTCGGAATTTGTCGCCAAAAACCAGATTTTGTCGGTCTTCCGTTTACGAGATACGTGTGGCCCAGCCGAAGAGACGTCTCTACAGCTGGGCCACACAGATCTCGAAAACGGAAGGTCGTAGCGAAAATCTGATTACTCGTATGTGTAGCCGGTATTTTGTCGGAATTTGTCGCCAAAAACCAGAGTTTGTCGGTCTGCCGTTTACGAGATACGTGTGGCCCAGCCGAAGAGACGTCTCTACAGCTGGGCCACACAGATCTCGAAAACGGAAGGTCGTAGCGAAAATCTGATTACTTGTATGTGTAGCCGGTATTTTGTCGGATTTTGTCACCAAGAACCAGATTTTGTCGGTCTTCCGTTTAGGAGATACGTGTGGCTCAGCTGTAGAGACGTCTCTACAGCTGGGCCACACAGATCTCGAAAACGGAAGGTCGTAGCGAAAATCTGATTACTCGTATGTGTAGCCGGTATTTTGTCGGAATTTGTCGCCAAAAACCAGAGTTTGTCGGTCTTCCGTTTAGGAGATACGTGTGGCCCAGCTGTAGAGACGTCTCTTCGGCTGGGCCACACAGATCTCGAAAACGGAAGGTCGTAGCGAAAATCTGATTACTCGTGGGTGTAGCCGGTATTTTGTCGGAGTTTGTCACCAAGAACCAGATTTTGTCGGTCTTGCGTTTAGGAGATACGTGAGGATACGCTGTGGAGACCTTTCTACCTGGATCTTGAGAAAGGAAGGTCGTAGCGAAAATCTGATAACTCGAGTGTGTAGCCGTTAGTTTGTCGGAGTTTGTCACCAAGAATCAGAGTTTGTCGATCTTGCGTTTAGAAGATATGTGAGGATATGCTGTAGAGACCTTTCTACCTGGATCTCGAGAACGAAAGGTCGTAGCGAAAATCTGATTACTCGTATGTGTAGCCGGTAGTTTTCCCGAGTTTGTCCTTAAGTTACAGACTTGGTCGACTCCCCTTTCCAGAGAAATAAGGGTTTTGTTTTTTTATAATTATAGTCTTAGAGCCTTATCCAAAATGCGTAAGCAGTATAGTTGATTTGTATTATTTTATGTACATAGTTAATATTAAATCCAAAATTTATATGATTAAAAGAATTTAGTGAGGAAATATGAAAGATTTCAATTAATTTTTCGAATAGTAATTGATGTATTCAACGTTTATTGTATCGACAACGTTTGGTATCTGGTCTCCTACTCTATATACGTGGTGTATCGTACAGTCGCGTACATCTGTCCTAAAAATGTAAGTAGTAATTTAATGAGTACGACATGCTAAGTGAGTTTCATGAGGTTTTATTTGGTTATTTATCGATGTACCTTTAGGAAAATGGTCAATAAAATAAAACAAGTGAAAACAACGTAAAGTATGGTATGATTGATGTGCAATTTATTTATCTTAATATATAAAAGAAGATACTGATTGGTGACTGACATATCAACGCACAGCCCAAACCGCTTGGTCTAGAGACACCAAATTTGGCACGTAGGTTCCTTATGAGGTCTAGGGGTGCACTAAGAAAGTATTTTTCAAAACTCACCCTCCAAGGGGGTGAAACGGGGGTCCAAAGTTTGTATGAAAGTCCCTCAGTTTCAAAGCTAGGATCTTCAAATTTTGTGTTTAGGCTAACGATTGAATATTAATGTACACGTATCTCAGCGTTTTTGAAAATTCTACTCCCGAAGGGGTGAAAAGGGGGATAAATTTGTGTAAAGAAAATCCTTCATTTACGAAGTAAAAATAGCTAAATTTATTATTAAAGCTTATGGATAGAAAACTAACGCAACTTATATCGTTATTGTTAGTATTTTGACCCCTATGGGGGTGAAATGGGGTAAAAAACCCAAAAATCGATATGGATGTCGTTATTACGATTTTCTAGGATGACGATTACGAAAATAACATTTATTTTGAAGTCCAATACGGTGGACATGATTTAACCCCTTAAGGGGTGAAAATGGGGTTCAAATTTTGTATGGAAAAAGAATATAAAATCGAAATTACAATTTAAAACTTCGCTGGAGATCTCGGCCAGTATCGGCCAAAAATTATGTCTCGGTCTCGGCTCGGCTAAAATGGCCGAGAATCTCGGCCTATTAGTACCTACTTACGTAGGCCTGAGATTACACTCGTGCGCTTTTGTCTTGCACTTTCTTCTTCGCTGAGGCATGCGTAATTGGAACTAACGCTGTTACGCATGCCACAGGGTATACGCTGACGCATCCTTCACTGTGATTAATCAAATCAAATCAAAATTGTTGATTTCAGTCTTTTGGTATTTTTTTGATGACTTGTGTAGGTAGGTACCTAGTTTAGTTTTACCATTTAAGAATGTGAATGTTATATTAATATAGTGGTGTGGTTGGCGTACGAGCTCAAAATCAATGGAAAACCTCAAACCCATCTACAGCATAGCCGTTTGGCACAAGTATACTTGAAGTCAAAACAATATTTTGGACCCGCAGTTCTTAAAAATTCTTCCCTTAGGAGAGGAGTTATGGGTAATCTTTTTGTATGGGGAAAAAAATTTTTTGTTCTAAATCCTATCATGTATTGCTAAGCCGGTTCTTAAAATATATTAAATTAATACATTTCAGCCACTGTCTTGTTTTAAATTAAATCAAAACACATTTTCAAAATATACCAAGTTTAGGCTCCTGCAGATCCGATGTGGTTAATTTATTTTTTGTAAAATACACCTTAAAATATATTTAATATCCTAATGTCAAACCACAAGAAAGCAATTTTGTAATAATATAATAATACGTTTAGTTCGTGCAAGGGCGATACACGCGCACGCGAATTTTGTTGCAAACTGATTAAGCGACGCTGTTGCCCATAGTACATCGATTTGCTTTTTTTTTTGCCATTTTATAGTAACTTAAAAAAAAACAAAAATCTCGGTCTCGGTCTCGGCCGAGACTATTTTTTAATCGCGGTCTCGATTCTCGGTGAAAAGTGTGTTCGGTCGGTCCCTAGTTGCTGGTAACGTTTTATAAGCAACACTCGGTCCGGTCAGGTGTCGGATGGGTGACCGTTAAAGCTAATTCAGGGCGGATTGGATTTAGAAAATTGGATTTAGAAAACTTGAGCACGAAATTATATATAGTGAGTTTACTACCTTATTATAAAACATGCAGAGATTCTAATGCACATATTCATTTTCCGCGGAAACACTTATTTTTCGAAAAAAATAAAGATCTAAGTCTAATTTTTAAACCAGTGTCGTCATTCTTGACGTTTAATGGCGGCGCACTAGGTTGGTAGCACTGCTAAATTGTTGCGATGGTGAATCAAAGACCGCAGGTCACGTGATAGGTGCGAGGAGCGTAGCGACGAGCATGTTAGGTGTACATGAACCCAGCGCGCGAGCCGAGCTAGCGAAGCGAGCGTGCCGCGGTAGCGGCCGGCGAAGCGCCAGAAACGACTTTTTTTACGTGCGAAATTTTGTACGTACGTCCCTTCCCCTTTACCCACCTCTTTTTAGCCTCCTCTGCTTAATTTCTAAATTTTTTGTTTTGAGGTTATGTTTACACAAAAAAATATTTCTTGAAAACTACGCATCACGGACGGATGGGGATTGGAAGAGGGAGTTGTTTCCCTTCCCTCCCCCTCTCTCCCTCCTTTAATTGCCGAAAAACAACAGCAATTTGGCTGTTATCATAACTTTTTTGTGTATTCATTTATATCAATATCTCTGCAAATATGTACTTCCGCGGAATGGGAGTACCACCAGGGGGGAGGTTACCTCCCCCCCCTCCTCCCCCCTTCCCTCAAAACCACCAAATTCGTGCTCAAGTATTCTAAATTTTTACCTAGATAGCATGCATGCATGCATTCATTAAAGTAGTATAATTATTTCAAACACAGTTGTACGCGAATGTACATTCGCGAAGGTACATTCAAATCACATTTATCTCGTAAACGTAAGGCGATCAAGCTCTGGTATTTGGCGACAAACTCGCTCGAACTACCGACTACACATAGGAGTTATCAGATTTTCGCTACGACCTTTCGTTCTCGAGATCCAGGTAGAAAGGTCTCTACAGCATATCCTCAAATATCTTCTAAACGCAAGATCGACAAACTCTGATTCTTGGTGACAAACTCCGACAAACTAACGGCTACACACTCGAGTTATCAGATTTTCGCTACGACCTTCCTTTCTCAAGATCCAGGTAGAAAGGTCTCCACAGCGTATCCTCACGTATCTCCTAAACGCAAGACCGACAAAATCTGGTTCTTGGTGACAAACTCCGACAAAATACCGGCTACACCCACGAGTAATCAGATTTTCGCTACGACCTTCCGTTTTCGAGATCTGTGTGGCCCAGCCGAAGAGACGTCTCTACAGCTGGGCCACACGTATCTCCTAAACGGAAGACCGACAAACTCTGGTTTTTGGCGACAAATTCCGACAAAATACCGGCTACACATACGAGTAATCAGATTTTCGCTACGACCTTCCGTTTTCGAGATCTGTGTGGCCCAGCTGTAGAGACGTCTCTTCGGCTGGGCCACACGTATCTCGTAAACGGAAGACCGACAAACTCTGGTTTTTGGCGACAAATTCCGACAAAATACCGGCTACACATACGAGTAATCAGATTTTCGCTACGACCTTCCGTTTTCGAGATCTGTGTGGCCCAGCTGTAGAGACGTCTCTTCGGCTGGGCCACACGTATCTCGTAAACGGAAGACCGACAAACTCTGGTTTTTGGCGACAAATTCCGACAAAATACCGGCTACACATACGACTAATCAGATTTTCGCTACGACCTTCCGTTTTCGAGATCTGTGTGGCCCAGCTGTAGAGACGTCTCTTCGGCTGGGCCACACGTATCTCGTAAACGGAAGACCGACAAAATCTGGTTTTTGGCGACAAATTCCGACAAATTATCGACTTCATCATGGCATAGTCAAAAAGTAAGATTTCCAACTTTTTTTTTGTGGCCCAGCTGTAGTCCGGCACGTGATCGTTGCGGAAAATATGCGGAGTAAAATTGAGTGATAGAGTGAGCAATGAGGTGATTCGTAAAAGGTGTGGTCTGAAAGATGATATAGCGACAAAAATTGAGAAAGGAATGCTCCGGTGGTTTGGTCACTTAGGATGAATGAAAGGCGAATCACGAAAGAAATATATTGTGCGAATGTGGAAGGAACGATTGCACAAGGGCGTCCCAGAAAAACCTACGCGGACCAAATAGAGGTTATTATAAAAAAGGCTGGTGTACGCAGTGACAAAAACCGCAGGGCATGTATGAAAAGATTGATGGATGTGAATGAAGCGAAAGAAGTGTGCAAGGATCGTAGCAGGTGGCGATCCATAGTCTCTGCCTACCCCCATGGGAAACAGGCGTGAGTGTATGTATGTGTGTAAACGTAAAGAAGTTATTGAATGACACGATAAAAATGTTACATTATACAGTGTAGAGTGTTTGTCATTATCTGTATTACGTTTGCATGCTTTATTTTCAATGATATAGCGAAAGATTATGTCATGTTCGGTGTGTCACAAAATATGTAGGTATTCGCTAGATAAAGCAATGATAAATGCAGAAAATGAATTTGTCGTATCGTATGTTTTAATACATTGATTCATATTAACCTTAAGCATTTGTAGCTGCAGCCGCAAAGCTGCAATACATTTCATGAAGATTTCGTTCATACGACGCGCCACGCTTCGCGCGCGTCGTTACGTCCACTCTCTCCGGTGACCGCTGGCTACTAAATCGAGCGTCGCCGCGCGCGCCTGTTTTGTCTGTGCGCGGGGCGCGGGGCGGGCTCCGCCCACGCGCCGCCGCGCGCCGTTGTTGAGAGCTCGCAAGCGCCCTCTACCGTTAATAGATTTAAGTTTTACTTTATCGTTTGATTTTATATACTAGTTGTAAGCAATCCTTTAGTACTTAAGTAGGTTTAGTTTTTACAAATATACATTCATTTTTACAACTTCATCGGAGTTTTATTTCAAGATAGAAGATAGAAACCTCAGAGCTCCTAAGCCGACAAAGCCAGTAGCCTAACTCTAGATCTTCTAAAGTGGTGACACCCTCGTTCAAGAATAGAACACCAAGCAACCTTCAACGAAAGACGAAGACGAATCCCTGCGCTGAAGCTATCAAATCAAGCCTACTACCTGAAGCACCAACATGGAGTCAACTGCCTCGCCATCACTAATGCAACTGCTTACCGAGGAAGTGCACCGGCTCAAGCAAACCATCGCCGAGCTGAAAGAAAGCGCGCAATGTCCGCCACCACCCAGACGCCATCCGCCTCGTCGCTACAACAAACAAAATCACAACCGTCGTCGCAGCCACAGCGTCATTAACCAGCGAAGCCACGACGACGCCATCAACCAAAACCAAACTTTAGACGAAGCGGGATCCGACGTTCTAGGCAAATCATACCGTCTCTTCGTATCCGACAAGAAATCAAGACTGAAGTTTCTCATCGACACTGGTGCCAACGTCTCAGTCATTCCACGGAAGAGAGGGTCAACAATGAAGCCACTACCATTCAACTTGTATGCTGCTAATAACACCACTATAAGTACTTACGGCGAACAAACACTTGAACTGGATCTGAACCTACGAAGACCGTACAAGTGGAAATTCATCATCGCCGACGTCAGCAAGCCAATCATCGGAGCCGACTTTCTCTGTCATCACGAACTTCTCGTCGACATGAAGAACCGAAGATTGATTGATAATATCACCAAACTATCAATCCACGCTCCCGGCTGCTACACCAACATACCTACAGTACGCAGCATCGACCTAGAACAATCATACCACGACATACTCAACGACTTTCCCGGCATCACACGTCTCACCTCCATGAAGCTCACACCAAAACATCGAGTGGAACATCATATCGAAACAACCGGACCACCGCTGCACAGCCGCGCTCGACCCATTCCACCACACCGCTACGAAGCCGTCAGAAAGGAATTCGAATCGATGATGCAGCAAGGCCTATGCAGACCAAGCAAGAGTCCCTGGTCCAGCCCACTTCACGTCGTACCGAAGAAAAACGGAGACCTGAGAGTCTGTGGAGACTATCGCCGACTGAATACCATAACCAAACCAGACCGATACCCGATACCCAGAATCAAGGACTTCACCTACCAACTGGCTGGCAAGACCATCTTCTCCACCATCGACCTGAATCGAGCTTACTCACAAATACCAAACAAAGAAGCCGACATAGAGAAGACAGCCATCATAGCTCCATTTGGGTTATTCGAGTTTCCTCGAATGTGCCCAGGTCTGAAGAACGCAGGTCAAACGTTCCAGCGATTCATCCATGACGTACTTCGAGGACTTGACTTCGTATTCCCTTTTGTGGACGACCTACTCCTAGCTTCAGAATCAGAAGAGCAACACCGAGAACACCTACGCATCGTACTACAACGTTTAGAAGACGCTGGTATCACCATCAACCCGTCAAAATGTGTTTTCGGCAAGAAGTCAGTCAAGTTTCTCGGCTACGAAGTATCATCCACCGGCATCATTCCACCTCAAGAAAAAGTAACCACCATCACTGAATACCCAAGACCGAAAACCATTCAGCAGTTACGTACTTTTCTCGGTATGATCAACTACTATCGAGAACACATACCGAACGCCGCATCACTTCAAGCACCGCTCAACCAATACCTACACAATTCAAAAAAACGCGACAAGACAGAAATCCAGTGGTCAACCGAAGCAACCGAAGCATTCGAAAAATCCAAGACATGCCTACAAAACGCAGCGCTACTAGCACATCCGCAAAACAACGTACCGCAAGCACTATTCTGCGACGCATCAAACACATGTGCGGGCGCCGTTCTGCAACAATATGTCAACAATGCCTGGCAACCACTTGGATACTACTCAAAGAAATTTTCCGCTACGCAACAAAAGTATAGTACCTACGACAGGGAATTACTTTCCATCTACATGTCAATGAAGCATTTTCGGAAGATGTTCGAAGGAAGAGAACTAATAGTATTCACCGATCACAAGCCATTGACCTACGCACTTCAAAAACCAACATCGGACAGCGAAACTCCACGTCGCGCAAGACAACTTTTATTCATCGCCGAATTCACAACCGACATTCGTCACATCAGCGGGAAAAACAACATCGTCGCCGACGCACTATCACGCATCGAAACCATCACTTGTCCGACATCAATAGACTACGAGCAACTATCAACAGCCCAACAACAAGATTCCGAATTACCTACTCTACTTCAACAACGAAACCTGCAAATGAAGAAAATCAGAATTCCGAACACCGACTGCGATGTCTACTGCGAAACATCAACATCAAACATACGTCCGTATTTACCTACTGACTTTCGCCGCACCGCTTTCGACGCCGTGCATAAGGTCAGTCACCCCGGAACACGGACGACACGAAAACTTATTCAAGAACGCTACTTTTGGCCGTCAATGAACGTGGATATCGGCAACTGGGCGAAAACCTGTTTATCCTGTCAACGTGCGAAGATACAGCGTCACACACAATCAAGCTTATCGACATACGCCGCCTGCGACAGATTGCATCATTTGAATGTCGATATCGTCGGCCCGTTAAAAACAAGCGAAAACGGATATCGATACCTACTCACTATGATCGATCGCACTACGCGCTGGCCCGAAGCAATACCTATCAAGGAAATAACAAGCGAAGTCGTCGCCGCCAACGTCTACAATGCCTGGATAACAAGATTTGGTTGCCCAAAAACAATAACAACCGACCAAGGCCGCCAATTTGAAAGTCAGCTGTTTCGCGCGCTTACACATCTACTTGGCGCTGAAAAAACAAGAACAACCGCTTATCACCCGCAGAGCAACGGAATCATCGAACGCTGGCACCGATCACTGAAAGCCGCACTGATGTCTCGTCTCGAATACGCAGCACAGCTAACCTACGGACAAGCTCTACGCCTTCCCGGTGATTTCATCACGCCATCACCGTCACCAAACATCAACATGAATCAAGATTTCGTTCAGCAACTGCATACGTCAATCACCGCACTCACGCCAACATACCTACCGCATAGCAACAAGCGAAATATGTTCGTGCACACCGACCTAGCAACATGTGATTCCGTATTTCTACGAATCGACGCCGTACGAAAACCACTACAACCACCGTACGAAGGCCCGTATCCAGTTTTGAAGCGCAACCACAAGTTCTACGAAATTCAACTACCCGGACGAAAAGCTACAGTATCGATCGACAGATTGAAACCGGCGTACACAACGAATACCGCGCCACTTGACAACAACACCGTCAACACTGCGCCGCATAGAAACACCGCAACCGCAACAAACACAAGTCCTACGCCGAGCCCTCTAACGACGCAAGCTGAAGATCCGACGGAGCGAAGATCACGATCCGGCAGGAGGATCAACCTTCCCGTACGCTTCGCTTGAGGGGGAGTCCTGTAGCTGCAGCCGCAAAGCTGCAATACATTTCATGAAGATTTCGTTCATACGACGCGCCACGCTTCGCGCGCGTCGTTACGTCCACTCTCTCCGGTGACCGCTGGCTACTAAATCGAGCGTCGCCGCGCGCGCCTGTTTTGTCTGTGCGCGGGGCGCGGGGCGGGCTCCGCCCACGCGCCGCCGCGCGCCGTTGTTGAGAGCTCGCAAGCGCCCTCTACCGTTAATAGATTTAAGTTTTACTTTATCGTTTGATTTTATATACTAGTTGTAAGCAATCCTTTAGTACTTAAGTAGGTTTAGTTTTTACAAATATACATTCGGACTGTTCTCGGATGCTCATGTTCTATGTTTTGTTTTACAGCGTACGGTACCCGCTCTCTCTTTTCGGTGAATTCCAACTAATCCTGCGTGATTAGCGTGGAATTGCACCACCTGGCCCGCCGGCCAGCGCCGCGCACTTTACCTCTCTTGGCTGCAGGGCAGGCTCAAAACCTGCCCTGGGGTAGCGCGAATCCCGAGCCCCGCGCGATCGCGAGCCATGGCAGACCTCCCGCCGCCGCCGCGAACCGCGCCTAGCAACACCGCGCGCACAACGCCCGCGCCCGCGACCGCAGCCGCGAACGTCGCGACGACCCCAACCACCGCAACCCCCAGCCCGATGACGGAGCCAGCCGATCGGTTACGCCTGACAGCCAACGCAACATCACCCCGCGTCCGATATGAATCGGACGCTGTGATGGTGTCGCGGCTCGTCAGCTCCGGGTACTTATCCGCCCGGTTAACCCGTTGGCTGGCAACGTATGTTCGACTGGCCGAGTTTGAGTTGGGAGACGTACCCGCCCTCACACCGTCGGACGAAGTGGCCCTCCAGGCCCTCACGGCGATGAACGACATGCCGCTCTCACTGCCACCCGCCAGCAGCAAACCAAAACGGAAGCGCACCTCGCTCGCGGAAGGGGAGAAACGCCCATGCGTCACCCCGCACCCCCGCGACCCGCGTGACCCACGCCGCCTCAACAGATCCCGCAGCAGCGGCGATACTCCTGCCACCCCGGACGCGATCACCGGTCCAGAGGCGACAGCGACCCCGCCGCCCCAGCCGCAGCCCTTGCAGACCCCGGCCGCGCTCCCGCAGCGCGAACAACGCCCACGCCGGGTGATACAGGAAAACTCGGGTAAGACAACCCCGCCCCCGCAGGCGTCAACATCATTCGCACAGGCTGCGGCTGCGAAACCGCCGATCGCCGGCCCCGCTGCCCCCACCACCAATGGTAAATCTCAAAGTACCCACCCGGGGAAAATTCCGACTACCCACCAGACGACCGATGCCCCCACCACCGCAAGGAAGGAGAATAGATACCCTCCGATTATTGTGGAATCGCTGCCAAACTGGCCAAAACACATTAAGGCCATCCGTGACTCACTCGGTCACCCACCCAGCGCACGACCTTACGGACAGGGAGTACGCTTCTCGCCCGTAGACGGCAACGAGTACCGGCTCATCCAGTCCTACCTTTCGGACTTGGAAAGCAAGGAGGGCCTGAGCTGGTACTCCTACGCCCTCCCCGAGGAGAAGAGCCTGAAAATAGCGATCAGAGGCCTCCCTTTCAATACTGAAATTGACGACATAAAGGCGGCGCTAAGCGAGCACGGCTACACGGCGGAGCACGTTAAACAGATTCGTGCGCGCGCCGGCCGCCCCGGTTGTATCTTTTTCGCGTCGATACAAAAACCAGCCGACATCACAGACACTGCCAAAATTTTTGAAATAAACGAGCTCCTTTGCCTACCGGGCGTGCTTATTGAAGCCTGGCGGGGCAGGAAAGGCCCGGCCCAGTGCCATCGCTGCCAGGGCTTCCGGCATTCTTCAAAGGGATGCCACCGGGCGCTCGCCTGCGTGCGCTGCGGGGACCCGCACGCCGCCGCAGATTGCCCGAGGCCCCGCGCAGAGCCCGCTACCTGCGCAAACTGCCGCGGCCCACACCCGGCCAACCACGTGAGCTGCCCGGCCTTCAAACGCGAGCACAGAAACAGGAGAGCCGGACCGTTGGCGAAGACCGACCAGCCGACCAGAACCGGCCCTGAAACCCGGGCATCCGTTCCTGATAATCAGGTAACCGACTCCGCCCCCGCCTCACTTATGGCCCCGGCGAACCCGCCCACGCGCCGCGACGCGCCCGCATCTTTCCGTCGCAAAAAGAAGCGAGGCCCCCGCACCGCCCGCCCGCCACCCGGCGAATACAAAGGCGCGACCTCAGCGCCACCTACTGCCGCACCCGCGGCCCCACACCTCGCGCCCCCCGCCCCGCTGCCGGCGGGGATCGAACACATGCTCGCGGGGATGGCGAAAGCCTTCACTGAGCAACTCCAGGCGTGCTGCATATCATTTTTGAGCCAAAATTCCGCGCACTAATCATAGCCCACTGGAACGCGCAAACCCTCACAGGGAAACGCCGTTTGCTCATAAACTTTCTGCGTGAGCACGACGTAGACGTGGCCCTTGTGAGCGAGACGCGCCTCCAGCCAAACGTCACGTTCCGAATACCGAACTATGTAGGGTACCGCAAGGATGAGACCTCGCCCACCACTGGGCTACCATACCGAGGGCTACTTGTACTTGTCCACCGCCGCATCCTGCACCAACCGGCCCCTCCCAGCCCGGCCACTACCATCTATGCGCTGGGCATTGACATCCGCCTGGGCGACACAGACGTCCGACTTTACGCGGCGTACAAACCGCCAAACGCGCCACTAGACACGACGGAGCTGAGGCACCTGCTGCACCCGCTGCCTACCGTAGTGGCGGGCGACCTCAACTCAAAGCACCCGCACTGGAATTCGACGAAGGAAAATCAAACAGGTCGGTCGCTCTTCCTTGATTCCACGCAGCATAACTACATAGTAGAGGCCCCCGATGAACCAACACGCTACGATGCAGACGGCAACGGTGAGGTACTAGACGTGTTAGTACACCGGGACATCCCCACCACCATCACGCAGCGTGTCCTTCCCGACCTGCCCTCCGACCACCGGCCGGTACTTTGCACCTTCGGCGACTTGCCCACCCGAGTCGCCCCCCCCGCGCCGCGCATGCGAGTGAATTGGGAGACATTCGCACACGAGTTGGAAAACTCTACTCCCACCCGCCCTATAAGCGACCCAACTGACGTCGAAGCAGCGACGACCGAATTGACGACGGCGATAAGGTCAGCGCTTAACAAAGCATCCTCGCACACCCGCCCGCGCGACGAGCGGAGCCCCGCTCTACCGCGCTGGGTGTCGGAACTCATAGCGGAAAAGCGCAACACCCGTCGTCTCTGGCAACAGACCCGCTGCCCCACCACCAAGGCCCGCCTCAATCAACTGACCGAAAAGGTAAAGCGAGCGCTCGACGACCATGCAGCCTCCACTTGGGAAAAACACATAGATGCGATTGCCTTTGACGGCGACATGCCATCAGTTCACCGCCTTTGCAAACGCCTCAGCCAAGTGCCTCCCACGCAGCGCCCACTTATAGACAGCAACGGAGTACCCAAATACAAACCCCACGACAGAGCTGAGCTCTTAGCGGAGCACTTGGTAGAGCAATTCACGCCAAACCCAATATCTGATGTAGAGCACAACGCCCAGATAGAGTCATTCGTGGCAAGTTACCTAACTATCAAGCCCGCCCCCGCAATCGATCCCATCGTTCTATCTCCCAAAGCGGTGGAGAAAGCACTGACCCGGGTAAAGCCCCGGAAAGCCCCAGGGTTGGACTTGGTCCCCAACGCAGCTCTACGCCGCCTACCTAAAAGAACCATCGCAGCAATCACGCGGCTTTTTAATGGCATTTTGCGCACCGGCCACTATCCCGCCGCCTGGAAGGAAGGAAAGGTGGTAATGATCCCCAAGCCGGGGAAAAATCCAGCCAAACCCGAGAGCCATCGGCCCATAACTCTACTTTCGTGCCTATCAAAGGTATTCGAACGGCTCTTACTACCTTTCCTTTCCCAGTACTTTACTCCCAGAGCAGAGCAATACGGTTTTAGACCTGAACACTCAACCACGCTGCAGCTCACCAGAGTCCTCCATGACCTCGCAACCTGCATGAACAAACGTGAATATAGCGCAGCCGTACTCCTAGACATGGAGAAGGCGTTCGACCGGGTGTGGCATGAGGGCCTATTATACAAGCTCTTACAGTCGAACGCCCCCCTCCGGCTCGTCCAAGTCATCGCCGCATTTCTACGCGACCGCAGCGTCCAGGTGGTGGTGGAAGGGCATCTTTCATCCCCGCGCCCCGTCAAGGCCGGCGTCCCGCAGGGTAGCTGTCTTTCGCCCGTGCTCTATCAGGCCTTCACTGATGATATCCCGGTGGTGGGCCAAGCGAAACTAGCTCTCTACGCTGACGACACGGCCTACTACGTAGCCTCCATGAACGTGAAGAACGCAGTCCTGAAGCTACAGCCCACTCTAGACGCCTTACCAGATTGGCTCAGTAAGTGGAGGATGAAACTTAACGTGAGCAAATCTCAAGCCATCATCTTCGGCCGCCAACACCTACCACCGCCTCCACTCACAATCTCGGGCCAAAATCTACCGTGGCAGTCATCGGCCAAATACCTGGGCATCACGTTAGACAGCAGGCTCACGATGCGCAAGCACACTACAAATGTAATCGCTAGTACCTCAGTCGCACGCGCAAAGCTGCGCCCCGTGCTTGAAAGCCGCTTACCCATACGAACCAAAATTAACATCTATAAGACGTATATACGACCCATATTGACTTACGCGGCCCCGGCGTGGTACGCACTCATTGCGGAGAGCAGTAAACCCCGCCTCCGCGCGCAGCAAAACCGAGCGCTACGCATCATCGCCAAAGCTCCCCGCTTCGTCAGAAACGCCACTTTAGAGCGCGACCTAAAGGTCGAAAAACTAGACACATTCATAACCCGCTTGTCCACAGGCATGTTCGCGCGCAGCGACAAGTCGTCGCACGCGCACCTTGCGAACCTCGCCCCCGCATTTGACCGACCGCAGCATGGCAGGCCTCTGCCTAGGGAGCTGCTACCGCCCACGCAGCCCGCCGCCGCCCCCTCCACATCAGACGCAACGGACGGCTCCCGCTCGCAACAGCCGCGAGCGGCCGTAGCCTCCCCACCACCGGACTGACATCGGCCCCCTCCGCCGCCGCGGAGGGGCCCCCCACTACTTTGACAATTTTCACATCTACCCACCTGATTTTATTTCATTAACTTCACCGTCCAAAAATGACTCTCTCCCCTCCCACGCCAAAGTCCGCCGCCGCTCGCTGGTCGCTTCTGCTGGGCCTCCCTACGGGGTCTCACCTGGTAGGGCAGACCGCGCGGCGGTGTGTGAAGAAGTGTAGGAGGGGCGACACCTAAGACCGGGCCGTTCGTTAACGGCCCGCGAATCCGGCTACAATGGCCATAGGCCTCGGCCTGATGCCATCTCCCCGCGCGCCTGCGGCGCGCGTGAAGACGACAAGTGATTGATCAAATATACATTCATTTTTACAACTTCATCGGAGTTTTATTTCAAGATAGAAGATAGAAACCTCAGAGCTCCTAAGCCGACAAAGCCAGTAGCCTAACTCTAGATCTTCTAAACATTATTTTTGTTATTAAAACTGATAGAAGAAACAAATGCAAAAATGTGCATCAAATGTACTTTTCTTAATGTAAATCAAGTGCTAGCTGAAAAAATCTAAAAAGTAACTCTTAAAGTATACAGTTAACAAAGCATTTTGTTTACAGCTACGTGCCTTATCGTGAAGTGGGGAGGTAGCGGAGAAGTGCTATCCTCAATAGCGGAGCTTCTCGCCTCCAGGACTGCCGAGAGAAGGGTATTAGCCAGCCAAATATGCGTGGCCATCGCGCCATATATACCCATAGAACTATGCACGTCTCTCCTCCTTAGCCTGGTTATGCTCATGTGCGAATCTAACGAAGTAGAAATCAGAAGCTTGGGCCTGAAATCCGCCTGCCTCATATGCCCAGTGGCTGAGCACAAATATACACAACTTGAGAATCTCATGTTCAACTTCTTAAAAGACCCCGTTGAGAAGAATGTTAAGGACACTGTTCATATTTTTGCACCAGTATTAGCACGGACAGCTTTAATTGCAGGTAATGACAGCTTTCAAGCTCTTTTAAACAGAATGCACACAAAACTGGATTACCCTAACTTATGTATTTTTTTACAGGAAAATTCTCAACCGATCTTTGTAGTAGAATTGTAAATAATTTAGTCAAATCAAGTATGGAAAACGAGTGGAAGAGTATAATACTCTATTTAGAAATAATGAAAATATTAGTTTTAGCAAAGTTGGCTTATGTGGTTAATGTACAAATAGTTAGGGACGCAATTGCGAACAACTGTGATAAGAAAACGATTAATTTACAAGAGGTACCGTTGGAAGGAGAACAAGAATACTTTATAGATCTGCAGTCTTATATAGCAGATAGTGTGGATGCCAAGATATTGTTGGCGACTACAAATAGTTTAATCAAAGAGAAACCTGATGTGAGATGGAGTGAATTAACTTGGTTTATTAGCATGTGAGTATGACTCTTAAATGAATAGGAATAAGATTTAAATTGCTATATTTAGATGGTAGTTATTTGTTTTGTAAATTTTCATAATTTTACGCCAAAATTTATTTCTACTGATTTATAATAACGAAAACGAAACGATTGTATGAGACACTTTTAGATTCGTTCATGAAATGAACGGTTGCACAGTACAGATACGGCACATAACTTGGCAAGACAAAGATGAGACAAAAGATGCGCAGAAGTTAGAAACACTAAACTCGGCGCTATTTTTGTGTCATCTTTGTATTGCCAAGTTATGTGCCGGCACCTATACAATGATGATGTTTTTTTTTCTATTCTATCACTCGTTTTCTTTTTATTTTCATTTAGCTGTAATGATTTTTACAATAAAAAATAATGTGACTTCTAAAACAGATTATTAACTTTACAGAATGAAGCAAATATTGGAAGTGGCCACAAATAGCAGAGTATTAAATTATCCTATGATTTACGAAGTACTTATATCTCTATTTAGTAGTTATGTAGAAAATTTTGGTGTAGAATTTACCGGTTATATAGTAAGACCGATGTTTACTGATACTATAGTAGACTTGGAGAATAAATTGGAGAAGTTACACACTGTGAATGTAGACAGTACAATCATTGTTGGTATATATTTAATAGCTGTGTTGCCGGCTTTTGAAGATAAAGTGCAGCATGGGGAATTTTTGCAGAAGTAAGTGGTCTATGTTGGAATAAACCTATTATACTGGCGACATATTTTTTGTGATAGATGATTTCGTTGCTAAAGTTATTTACTTTTACAGATGGATAATGTACAGTAGTATAAGAAGCCTCCCAGTGAAGATATTCTCTATACCGCTGAAATGGGTGGCGAAACATCGACCTGACTCTCTTGACTTCTATCTGCAGCATCTCAGAGAACGTAAGCTTTAATCACATATTATTAACAACTATTTATTGTAATTGAGGAGCTCGGTTCGGAGCCTTAAGCAACTTTTGCAAGGGTCGGTCATGGCATGGGTGGCCAAGATATTTACTATCTCGAGTTCCTCCATCTTTCGGAAGGCACGTTAAACTGTTCTTTCCGGCTGTATTTGCAGTCGTAAATACCCACCAATCCGCATTGGGCCTGCGTGGTGGGTTATGGCCCATCTTTCTTTACCACCCGTAAGAAAGGCCTGTGCCCCAGCAGTGGGGACATTAAAGATGGCTGTTGTCGAATGTAATTGAATTGAAATCCTATGTCATTAGCATGCCCGCAGACCAAACTGTCGGCCGATAGTTAGTTTTGTACGAAAAATCGGCCGATACCAAATCGTTGTAGTGTGCCCACTTGCAAACTTCTTCATACTGATTCAAACAATCGGCCAACAGTTTGGTCTGTAGTCTGCGGGCACGCTTAAAGACGAACGTATTTAAGTTTGTCGAAATTTTTTATTCTGAACTTTTTATTATGCCTTAAAAACTGACCTAATATATTTTATATTAGGTCAGTTTTTAAGATATATTATATATAAAATATATTATAAATAAGAGCTATTTTCCTGTGGCCAGTATCGGCGAGTAGCTGCGAGACCCCCAGCGGCAGCACGGTCCGCGTTTACATCGCGACGCTACTCACGGAGTTGCTCAACTCTACCGATATCGGCGAGGGATGCATAGAGCGACAACTGCTGCCCGCTGTCATGGCTCTGCTCCATGATGATAACGTGTAAGACATTCTCAACTATAATGTGTCAAAAATAAAATCTTTTTTCACATTCGGATCAGCCAAATTGCGAGTGCGTGTAATTCCTTCTTAGCACATGAGTTACTAATTTGCCCCAAATAAAAATATAGTAGTAGTATGGAATTGGATCCGTGATCATAAGAATAAACAAAACTACTAGAACGGACACTCCCGCTCCGAACGGGCTCAAGGTCACGATATTAGCGCGTCCGTTAAACAGAATACTCAGTCGGACTGTCACGGCCGGCGTCGCCGCACGCGCGTTTCCCTGTTTTTGCGTTCCATAATATTTTCTCTGTGCGTAAGATCTTAGAATTAAATTGTATTACATGAGGCCTAAAAACTTCACGTAAACACTATTGAAATCTTTTTCTATTAATAACTTATTAAATAAAAACCTCAAAGTGCGCCACTTTCGGTCATACAACCGCCTTAAAGTATAATAAATAGAGTATCAGTATACCCAGCTTTATACAATACTATTTCGTATCTATTCTGTGATTTCGTTACGTGTTGGAACACAACGAAACAGTAAGCAGATCAAAACCTAAAAATGTTTTAAAAGTACATTTTTGTTCAAAATTTAATTTAATTTCCATACTAAATGTTTAGATATTTACTTTATTTATACAAACTCAGGAGTAGGTAAGTACTTACTTACCCAGAATAAGTTATTATTTCATTTTTGTATCTACTAACTAGAATAAAATAATGATTTCATACTAAAGAAAAACTCATATTTTAGCGATATGATCTTTCGTAAGCAATATTTAACAGTAAGCAACCCTGGAAACACGCTTGGACGACAGCGGGGCGTAGCGACGTGAAGGGGGAAGTAGTTATATAAATGGCGGCATTTGGGACTCGGACAAAGAAGAGTCCGTTCTAGTAAGTTTTATTTATTCTTATGCCGTGATCCAGAATATGTGCGTGCAGTCGTGCACTGAATCTATTCATAATAATAATTAATATAATAAAAATAAAAATTAATATAATAATTAAAATAATAATAATAATTTGACGACCTCCGTGGTCGAGTGGTTCGAACGCCGGTTTTCAAGGCGTCACCATCTCTTGAGGTCCCGGGTTCGATCCCCGGCTGGGTCAATGTAGAAAATGAACTTTTCAATATTGTCTCAGGTCTGGGTGTGTGTCATACCACCGTTGTTTCTGATTTCCATAACACAAGTGCTATAGCTACTTACTTTGGGATTGGAGCAATGTATGTGATGTTGTCAAATATTTATTATTTATTTATCTTCAGCACGGTCCGAGAAGTAGCGATCACAGCGTGGGGCAGCGTCACAAGGACTTGCATCATTCGTGGGTTAGAGTGCGAGGCGCAGTGCTGGCCGCCGGTGGAAGATCTGTTGGCCTCGCGACCGCTGGCCGGCAAAGAAGGGGTCAGGGCGGCGGAATCTTTGGCCTTACTGGTGCTACCCACGCCTGACAATCATGCTGTGTCGGAGAAAGGTAGCTATTTAATCCTGCTGTTAATACATCGTTTTAAGGATTTAAAGTTAGGTAAAATTGAATCATTTACTACCCATAGTGAAAGCGACTTTAGATATTTATTTCGAAGAATCAATCTAGTTAGTTGCTTAATCGTTATTTCGTCAGTTTAAAAAAGTAGTACCATAGATTTCAATACTGGGGAATATCTTTTTGTCATTAATATGTTCTAGTTTTTAACTTTAAATACTTTTATTAGTATCCTCTTAACTATTGATCAACATTTTAACTGAGCTATTT
Source organism: Agriphila tristella (assembly GCA_928269145.1). Taxonomy (NCBI): domain Eukaryota; kingdom Metazoa; phylum Arthropoda; class Insecta; order Lepidoptera; family Crambidae; genus Agriphila; species Agriphila tristella. The sequence goes on from OV743431.1 coordinate 40,445,953, forward strand.
GTATTGCAGCTGTGTCCCTGTTGTGCGATTTGTGCGATCGATGCGCGCTGTCCAGTGAGTGGCTAGCGGCGCTCACGCCCGGGCTGCAGCTAGCGGCGCATCACTGTAGGCGACACCCGGCGTTGCTGCCCGCGCTCAGGTGACTATACAACCTGGACATTGTTACTGCAGCTGTCGTGCGACCGATGTTGTCCAGTGAGTGGCTAGCGGCGCTCACGCCCGGGCTGCAGCTAGCGGCGCATCACTGTAGGCGACACCCGGCGTTGCTGCCCGCGCTCAGGTGACTATACAACCTGGACATTGTTACTGCAGCTGTCGTGCGACCGATGTTGTCCAGTGAGTGGCTAGCGGCGCTCACGCCCGGGCTGCAGCTAGCGGCGCATCACTGTAGGCGACACCCGGCGTTGCTGCCCGCGCTCAGGTGACTATACAACCTGGACATTGTTACTGCAGCTGTCGTGCGACCGATGTTGTCCAGTGAGTGGCTAGCGGCGCTCACGCCCGGGCTGCAGCTAGCGGCGCATCACTGTAGGCGACACCCGGCGTTGCTGCCCGCGCTCAGGTGACTATACAACCTGGACATTGTTACTGCAGCTGTCGTGCGACCGATGTTGTCCAGTGAGTGGCTAGCGGCGCTCACGCCCGGGCTGCAGCTAGCGGCGCATCACTGTAGGCGACACCCGGCGTTGCTGCCCGCGCTCAGGTGACTATACAACCTGGACATTGTTACTGCAGCTGTCGTGCGACCGATGTTGTCCAGTGAGTGGCTAGCGGCGCTCACGCCCGGGCTGCAGCTAGCGGCGCATCACTGTAGGCGACACCCGGCGTTGCTGCCCGCGCTCAGGTGACTATACAACCTGGACATTGTTACTGCAGCTGTCGTGCGACCGATGTTGTCCAGTGAGTGGCTAGCGGCGCTCACGCCCGGGCTGCAGCTAGCGGCGCATCACTGTAGGCGACACCCGGCGTTGCTGCCCGCGCTCAGGTGACTATACAACCTGGACATTGTTACTGCAGCTGTCGTGCGACCGATGTTGTCCAGTGAGTGGCTAGCGGCGCTCACGCCCGGGCTGCAGCTAGCGGCGCATCACTGTAGGCGACACCCGGCGTTGCTGCCCGCGCTCAGGTGACTATACAACCTGGACATTGTTACTGCAGCTGTCGTGCGACCGATGTTGTCCAGTGAGTGGCTAGCGGCGCTCACGCCCGGGCTGCAGCTAGCGGCGCATCACTGTAGGCGACACCCGGCGTTGCTGCCCGCGCTCAGGTGACTATACAACCTGGACATTGTTACTGCAGCTGTCGTGCGACCGATGTTGTCCAGTGAGTGGCTAGCGGCGCTCACGCCCGGGCTGCAGCTAGCGGCGCATCACTGTAGGCGACACCCGGCGTTGCTGCCCGCGCTCAGGTGACTATACAACCTGGACATTGTTACTGCAGCTGTCGTGCGACCGATGTTGTCCAGTGAGTGGCTAGCGGCGCTCACGCCCGGGCTGCAGCTAGCGGCGCATCACTGTAGGCGACACCCGGCGTTGCTGCCCGCGCTCAGGTGACTATACAACCTGGACATTGTTACTGCAGCTGTCGTGCGACCGATGTTGTCCAGTGAGTGGCTAGCGGCGCTCACGCCCGGGCTGCAGCTAGCGGCGCATCACTGTAGGCGACACCCGGCGTTGCTGCCCGCGCTCAGGTGACTATACAACCTGGACATTGTTACTGCAGCTGTCGTGCGACCGATGTTGTCCAGTGAGTGGCTAGCGGCGCTCACGCCCGGGCTGCAGCTAGCGGCGCATCACTGTAGGCGACACCCGGCGTTGCTGCCCGCGCTCAGGTGACTATACAACCTGGACATTGTTACTGCAGCTGTCGTGCGACCGATGTTGTCCAGTGAGTGGCTAGCGGCGCTCACGCCCGGGCTGCAGCTAGCGGCGCATCACTGTAGGCGACACCCGGCGTTGCTGCCCGCGCTCAGGTGACTATACAACCTGGACATTGTTACTGCAGCTGTCGTGCGACCGATGTTGTCCAGTGAGTGGCTAGCGGCGCTCACGCCCGGGCTGCAGCTAGCGGCGCATCACTGTAGGCGACACCCGGCGTTGCTGCCCGCGCTCAGGTGACTATACAACCTACTTACCTAGCATGAGCACCGAAACGCGATATGATATAGTGATTTATCACATCTAACTTTTACAAAACAATGGATTTCGACAGTTGAGGGTCGATAAAACGCTATAAGTATTACGCGATATCGTGTTTCAGGGGTTGGACATTTGTTGTTTGGTTTCCAAAGACCTCTACGGTTGGTTTTGTATATAACATTAAATTAATTAAATCACAATACGTGTATGTAGATGAAACGTCAGGTCATAATACATACGTGTTTTTAGCAGGAAAAGGAATTCTGTTTTTTATTTTTCCGAAAACGAAAAAAAATATGCCGTTGCCAAATTAATACATACAGACAAAACGCACTGTTGACCAGTTGTCGAGCTACTCAGTCTCCCGGCGACCGAAAACATGGGCGACTAGGCCGGCGACCAAGTGAACGAGTTGAATATGGGTAGTGTTTTTCTTGTGCATTCGTGCATGGAAATTGCAATATTATCGTTACTAATTATAGAGAAACAAACGAGGAAAAATAAAAACAAAGCCTTTGTTGTAAAAATAGATAAATGAATAAGAACCGTCTGTAAGTTGCCGCTGCGCGGCTAGTCGCCCGGCGACCAAGTCTGTACGCGTCCATATAAACTAGTAGAAATTACAGTCGCTGTAGACAGTCGCTCGGCGACTGGTCGACAGTGCGTTTTGGCTCTTAATAATAAAACGATAAACGCAATAAAATGATCTTCAATTCGATCAGTCCCAAATGCAAAGATGAACCCAAATTTTTTTGATTATATCAATGTACAATTTTCACAGAAAACTAGAGGAAGGTGTGCAAACTCCACCGCTATCCCAGTACAAATCGGCAATAGAGGCATTAATCCACAACGTGGCCGGCCCTACGGAGACCGCTCGCGAGCCTCCGCGGCCGCCCACTAACTTGCAGGCCGCCCAAGAAGTGGGCCGGAGAGTCACGCAGATGTTCCAGCACTCCAAGTCGAATATGAACCTCCAGAGCATATTCAAGAAGAAGACGTAAGATACTCAAAACATGGGCGTATCTAGAGTTTTTTCCCAAGGGGGGGGGGGCTTGTCCCAATTTCCGGGGCAAAGCTGAGGGGAGAAAGGTACTAGAGCCGCGTTAGAGTTTTGAAAAATAGGTAGGTATATCAGATTTTTCTGGGATGGGCACTAGACTGTTCTGCCCTCCCCCCCTTCCTACGCCAATACTCATAAATGTTACTTTCTTGTTCTGTAAACCTAGATTTTGCCTCTAAACATGCGGGTCATGTTTGCACAGTAGCGCGTGACGGAACACATTTTTGTACAATCGCTTGGGAGCGGTGGTTTTTTGAATAGCAAACTTTACTAAGCAAGCCATCCTTAGCGAAATGTTAAAAAGTACCCATAAATTATCTTAAACAGTTTCCGAGGAAAAAATCTAAGTAGCTCTAATTTAGTGAGGATCTCAAAACGAAAAAAAAATTTCTCTTCTTAAGAACGTAACATGGTTTTGTTATTTAAGAGATAACGCATAAAATTTCGCATTTTTAAGCTATCTCAACTCAAGTACTAAAGCTTCACAGATCTGGAGAAAACGTAAAAAAGTGATGTTCCTTTTTTATTAAATATTATATTTGGAGTGCTTAATTCTTATTGCATGTGATTTAAGCCCTTTTGTTATATTTAAAAAAATAAATGCCTATATACTTATGTGAGATTTCTGTATTTAAAATTTCACACCAAATGCAAATAAATAGCTATGTTGACATAGTAGCTATTCAAGTACTTACAGGCAGTTCATAAAAGTCAGTCTTTTCCATGGCAGGCAGTTAGTTTTGTTTCGCTTATCTGTTCCATATTCAGCCCACACTGGATGACATGAAATGGAGAGAATAACTCTCAACGTTTATTCCAGAGAACCCTATTATTATTTCCGATGAAGGGGTACATGTGGCGCGGGAAGGGGTCCACCCTCGTTAGGCATTTGCTAAAACCCCGCGTCTATACACGTAGCCTGGAGGAGCGGGGGTGAGGCGTCATGGGGCCGGTAAAGACCTATGACGCTGCCTGCGAAGCTGTGGATAGCGCCACAGCCGGTTCCCCTCTGACCTCGGGGGAGTCCGAAAATATACTAGGGGTCAGTGAAGCTGTGGATAGCGCCACAGCCGGTTCCCCTCTGACCTTGGGGGTGTCCGAAAATATACTAGGGGTCAGTGAAGCTGTGGATAGCGCCACAGCTGGTTCCCCTCTGACCTCGGGGGAGTCCGCAAATATGCTAGGGGTCAGTGAAGCTGTGGATAGCGCCACAGCCGGTTCCCCTCTGACCTCGGGGGAGTCCGAAAATATACTAGGGGTCAGTGAAGCTGTGGATAGCGCCACAGCCGGTTCCCCTCTGACCTCGGGGGAGTCCGAAAATATACTAGGGGTCAGTGAAGCTGTGGATAGCGCCACAGCCGGTTCCCCTCTGACCTCGGGGGAGTCCGTAAATATGATATGGGTCAGTGAAGCTATGGATAGCGCCACAGCCCGTTCCCCTCTGACCTCGGGGGAGTCCGCAAATATGATATGGGCCAGTGAAGCTATGGATAGCGCCACAGCCGGTTCCGGTTCGACCTCGAGGGTGTCCGCAATCAAACAAGAAGACGACGATCCATTACTATATCCTATTTACACATTATTGAATGAAAAGGTAAGGAGATTAGATTTATATAATGCCTACGTTAACAAAAGTAAGGTCCTTAGACGAAATGGAAGACCGCTAAAACTAAATAACAATGAACGACTTGAAATATTACTTGCTCTTATGGGCGAAGAATATCGTAATATCATACAATCAAATAAGGCCGAAGTAATCAAAATAATTTCATTTTTTATTTTAAAATGTGAGTCAAAATGGAAAAGATGCAAAAGAAATTTGGATCGATTCGTAAAAAAACATTATGACTGGCTTAATTCATCTTTCACCGAAGATTTGAAAAATGTGTTAATTAAAAACAATCAAGATGAAGAATATTTACAAATCGTATTAGAAGCAGAACCGAAAGAAAACCTTATGAAACCATACGTTAACACTATCCTGCACCAGCAACCGGATGATCCCTGTTGTTTTGATAATATAGTTACTGTTCAGAGCGTGGAAAATGTTATTAAAATAGAAAATCCAACACAAGATATAGAGATTTCTAAAACAACCGAAGAGCCATCGCCTGCACCTCAACCTTTCACACCAGAAGAGGCCTTAGATCTCATCACGGACTTAGATATGAGCGTTGAGGCATATAATACTTTACAACAAACCCTTGAAACCCGAGGTTTTCCAGCATTTCCTCCGCACTACATGGTTATGGATCAAAAAAACCTATCTGGGGGAGCCTTTAACAACCATAGACATTGAAGCATCTGTTTCGTTACAAAGAATAATTAATTGTAGCAATGAAGTGGTAGATGCTTGTGCGGCAGTGGAGAGTGCGCAATAATTTACCACAAGCCGAGATTGTAGAAAACAAAAAATAAAAACACGAAGCAATAAGACTGGGGCTATCAGTAGATGTAGTGAAACCAAACGAGGTTACAACTAATGTCGGCAACGCTGCTCAATTTGCACTAAATGATAAAAATGGTCAAACGTTTGCAGAAATTTTGGGACTGGAACAATGGATTCTGGACGATGTGTATACCATTTTGGTTGCAATGTTGAGCGAATTTGCGATTGATGCCAAAAAACTTGGCAAATTCTATAAAAATCTTGCCGTGAAGTATGTTGCCGCGTGTAGCTGCCACCCGATGACTGTAACATCCATAAAATACTAATCTGAATCATTCAAAACTCCGTCTTACCAGTAGGCCTCTTATCGGATCAAGCCGCAGAGAGCAGAAAGAAGATTGGGCGTAATGATCGAGAGCACCACACCAAAAATTTGTCGAATGTCAACGATAGCGATCTATATCATCGTGCTCTCAAAAAAAATCCGCAAAAAAGTTGAAAAGTTGCCCTTGCCCCAGAAAGTGTTACATTTATTGGCACCTGTTACAGTTAATCCATACAATAATGAAGATGCGTTAAGCGTAGAGGCATCGTCATCTACACTTACCGAAGACTCGACAAGCTATATACTCAATAATGTTGACAAGAGAAATTGATGTCTTTGATGAGGTGAGAAATTAGACTGAGCCTCGGTCACTGAGGTGGTTAAGGATTTAGGATGTTTAGGCCTCGAGAAGTAGTGTGAGTGCGTATAAGCTGCTTTACTAACTGCCTGCCGTTACTTAAATAGCAATGACAAAAGAGGTATTTGCTATATTATTAGATATCTTCCACAGGCACTTGCGTGTCAAATTCAATAATCTCAAATCAAATCTTCACTAGATGTTTTTTTTTCTAAATAAACAATATGCAATACTTATTTAGGTGCTCTAAATGTATGATTATAATGAAAAACTAAAAATCACTTTAGTTACGTTTTGTCCGGATCTGCTTTGATACTTGAGATAAACTCTTCTTGTTTTGGGCAGTCTTAAAAAAAAAGCGGAATTTTACGTGTTATCATGGAGATTGCACGGCCATATGTCATAGTGAAGATTGAAAAAAGGTCCTTTAGTGACGTGACGGCGTATTGCTATCTCTTTCTTTTCGTTTTACAATACGTTTTCGTTTCTCACGAACGAACGAACGACGAACACCGAACACGTATTGTAACACTAAAGAAAGAGGTAGCAATAAGCCGTCACGTCACTTAAGGACCTTTTTCAATCTTCACTATGACATATGGCCGTGCAATCTCCATTGGAGGGAGGTATAAGTTTCTTGCTGTTATCTCTCGAATAATAAAATCATGTTACGTTCTCAACAAGAGTAGAGCAAAGATATTTTTTTTTCGTTTTGAGACCCCTCACTAAATGAGCACCTTTAATTTTTTTCTTGGAGACTGTTTAAGATGTATCATGGCCTGGGTTACTTTTAACATTTTGCTAAGAATAGTTTGCTTAGTAAAGTTAGCTGATTAACAAAAAATGTCCGCTCCCAAGCGATTTTAAAAGACTGCGGACGTTGCCAGTTGGATGAAACAAAAATTCAGCGTCGTCGGTCAATAATTTATGTAGCCCAACATGTTAAATAGACATACGCCGTGTTAAAGGCAAAACCGACTAACTCTGCCAAAAAACACAATTCAAAATGTTGAGTAAAATTGATTTGAAACTTGTAGGCTGATTTGTTATTAAAATATAGAGTGTTTTTGTTTTCAGTTTCGATTAGGTTATTCGTTGGTTCTTCGTATTCAAATTAGTAAAACAACAATTTGATATTGTTTATAGGATTAGACACAATATTATACGTAACAATAATGGAGCCCTAAATAGTCTGTTTTACCTCTATATCATAAACATATCTATAATTGCCAAAATCACCAACTTAAATGACTTTTCATAAAGTTCTCATGTTTTTATGTAGATAACCAGAACAATTCCATTATTGAATTAAATTTAAAGCCGACAAGTAACAAGATTTTGTAAAAAAACCCAAAAGATAGTTGGTTTTTCTTCTATATTTCAACGTCCAAAGCTTATTGACTTTTCTGTAGCAAAGGGAACTATTATTATTTGCAGCTCATAAATGTTTAAATATCAAGTTTAGTTTAGTTGAAATCAAATAAAAAAACAAATGCAATAAGAGCCAGTCTTCTATTTTAATTTCCGAACAAAAAAGTTAATATTGCTCTATTTTCAAAAACAGTTTTTATTTTTTCGAAACAACCGGTACTCTTCAAGAATAACTCCTTTTGTACAGAGCTTCAGATGGATGCTTTTTTGGAAACCTAAATTGAAAGGGTTTTTGAATGTAGATAGTCAAGCGCTTGACCACTATCACGCCTGGTGGCGGTGTGATGTGACCTACAATGAAACGCGCTTGCCTAGCAGTAACCTATTCACTCGTGACTTGAAGGCCCCCAGATGAAACACAGACTCTTGCAAGGAGTTCCACTCTCTAGCGGGTACCCAATAAAATTCAAACTAAAACGCTTAGTCTTTGGGATATCCAATCCGCCAAAAACAGTGGTGCTGATTCGTACGTCTGGTAGTCCGATGGAAGAAGGGAGATGGCGGTATTAGGTTGTGCAATCCGCTTCACTCTCGTCCATGTATCCGATAAGAAACCGATAAGCTTGCAACCTTGCGTCTATGCTCGAGGCTTTTGAGCTTACACAGAAAAAAAATGTCATTGCCGATGAGCTTCTTGGCCCTCCGCTCGATGGATTCAAGCGTCTGGAGCTGCTATTTGGCGGAGCCAAAGATGAGAGCAATACTCCATACACGATCGCACTTTCGCTAGGTATAGATTGAGCAACTGTTCCAGCGTAAAGTACTTTCTCACCTTTGCCAGAACGCCAAGCTTTAATATCAATAAAAGAGCCAAAATCGAGTGTAGTCAACGATATGCCGAGAAGGTCTAGTTGTTTAGTAATCGGCAGGGATCGAAAGTCACTCTGGAAGGAGGAAGACAATCTGGAAAGTAGGGTCAGGTCGAAATTACGTCTGACCATCTCCCTGAGACACTAGACCTGTTGTGCACAGACTCGAGCATCCAATATGTAGTTCTCTACAACGGTGTTGTCATCTGCGTGTCCCAAAATACTGGATTAGCAGGTCATTAATATGCATCAGGAACAGCGATGCAGAGAGTACCGATCCCTGAGGGACTCCGACATTGATCGCCAACTGGTCGGATTAGCAGCCATTAATGGCAACTCGAATCAACCGATCTGTCAGGAAGTCTGATATCCAGACACACAAACCGGTGGGAAGTCCATTTATGATGAAAGCTTACCAATAAGGCTATCATGCCACACTATGTCAAAAGCCTTCAAAATATCAAGAGAAACGGCAAGCCCCACTCCGTACCTCTCGATGGCTTCGCACCACTTGTAAGTGGCGTATGCTAGAAGATCTCGGAGATCTAGGAGTTAATTTTAACGTTGACTTAAATTTTAAGAAACAAATAATTTGTTTATGTAAAAAAGCTTACAGAAACCTGGGATTCATTCTTCGTAGGGCGAATGGTTTAACTAATATAAATACAATAATTGCATTATACAATGCTTTAGTCAGAAGCTTACTAGAGGGAAATTCAGTTATTTGGGCACCTAGTGAAACTAAATATAGCCTCATGCTAGAACGCATACAAAACAAGTTTATTAGATTTCTTTATAAGAGACTTTATGGAGTGTATCCTTTTTATCCTCTGCTGTATCCCAACTTGTTCATCTTGGGTATGGTGGGGTACAATGAACTGAGGGCAAGAAGGAACTTGGCATTAGTTTTGTATGTGTTTAAATTGTTGAGAGGTAAGATATATAATGAGGAGGTTCTGCGTCGTATTGGATTATGTGTACCGAATAGGTATGTGGAGCGTCGGCGCTTGCCTCCGCTACTGGCGGTGCCTCGCGGCCGAACTAATTTATTAAGCAAAGCCCCACTGACACGAGCGATGAGGATTTTAAATAGGATTCACTGTAAATTAGATATATTTTTCAGTTCTTTGTGTGAATTCACTAGGTTTGCATTATTTATAATATGTTATGATAATGAATACAATAATTAATAATATAGGACAATTTATCGTAGGTACTTAAAATTTTTAAATGTTTATTAGCAATTAATTAATAATGTATAATAATAATTATAGGTATTTTATGTAAGTAACTATATGAAATTAATTAATAATGTTCGAATTTAATCAATATAGCTTCTCTATTGCATTAGGTCTAAACCTGTAAAAATAGTGTTAAGCTTGTGAAATAAATAATAATAATAATCTCCGGTGGACCGGTTTCGGCGAAACCCGCATTGACGGTCACTGAGGAGGTCATTTGCTTCTAGGTTTCTTTGATAGTCGCTTTTATTTCAGGGATATACGATTACGAGCACGTCGAAATATATTTAACCATTCAGTCATTGAGTATAAAGTCCATTCGGTTAGATAGTGTCGGTACACCCACAAGCACTTGTGTTCCTTGTGTTTATTGTAATAAAATACGCATACAAATAATACACACAAGCGTGGTGCAAAGATAATTTTAATGAAATAAATTGAGTATGTAGGTATACGTAAAGACAAATTAGACCACTATTCTTCATTGCTCAAAGTGTCGGAGTCATTATCATCTGTATTTATGATAATAGATACAACATTATCACTTTCCGAATCGAATCACCAAAATATCGATATTTCAACACAATTTCGATGGACATTGGTCATAATAATTTGTTTACATGTTTTACAAAACACTCGTCTTTTTTTGTTGGTTCACTTAAAGTTTCATCTTGAGTCATTTCACTGACCTCACAAGGACGAAAAAACATTTTATGTAGCAGGGTTGCGTTCAGAACCTACGCTCCGAGTGCAACCTATCCACAACCGAACGCTCTAACGGCGTTCCAAACATTAGAGCGTGACTTTCGGTTGACACAACCATCCCGTTCCAAACGTCAGAGCGTTGCAACCAAACAACCATCAAAATTGATGGTTGTAAAACGCTCTGACGTTTGTCTATAGAAAAAATGTCAATGTCATTTGACATTATTTTGTATTTTGATGTTTTTGTGTCTAATTTTTAAAATAATCATGGTAGATGCTCAAAAAACGGATTTTATTTGATTTAGTATAAAGAAAAGTTTAAATTATTCGTATTCCAAATGGAAAATGAAGACTTTGTATTGACATTGACATTTAAAGTTCTTGGTCGTTCCTAACCTTAGAGTGAGTAAAAAACAACCAAACAACCGCGCACTAAGGCTCTGAACGCAACCCAGAGTCAACAAATACAACCTATCACTACAGCGCCGCTGCCAGCGCTTCGATGCAAACTGCCAAAATCCAAATTCACTTGCGGGTGTACGCCGCACGCGGTATCCTTTGTTTATGCGGCGGCATCCTTTGAGAAGAAGCGGCACGTGCAAAGGCGGCGCGATAAAAGGGCGACACTATCTAAACGAATGGACTTTACATGGTGTATTTTTTGCAGATTCAATGCAACTATGCATGAAATCATTCAAACTGTTCATAGTCCGATGGATATAAATGCGCGAGCGCGCGGCTATATCTCCAAAAATACGAATTAAGTATAATTAGTCGGTTTTGCTTCTAGAATATCTGCACAAAATCGCTTTAAAGTCAATGAGGTCCCTTGAAAATACAAACTAATTTTAAGTAGTCGTTTTTGCCTCTAGAGTACTTGTGCGAATGTTTTAAAAAGTCAAGAGCCAAAAGTAACTAAACCACCTTAACATTTATTACAACTAGATATTAAGGTGATATCTATAGATATTCCATACAAGAAAAATCGATTATTTCTAATTTTTATAGTTTGCCTCAAAAATGTTGAGAAAAATTAATATTTATCTCTGAATATTTGCTTTTGATCTATTAAAACTCACAAAATATATGAATTAGTTGCTTTTAGATCTCAGTAACTCCGTAATTATACGTCTCAGGAAATAATTGATTTTACCACTAGATAGAGAATTCAAAACTGAATGGCCTAGTGTAAAAAAGTGAAATCGTCAAAAATCGCCAGATAGTCGGTTTTGCCTTTAACACGGCGAATATTCCCTGTCAATGAGGGCTACCGTTATTTAGCTCACCAGTTGGCGCCACAGTCGCGAGAGGTCCTGTAAAGGCTTGTTTACGACGGCCCCTAGATTTATACCTTTTCCACCACCTGCCACAACCACTACATGGTAGGTATTAATATAAAAAGTTTCAATACAAAATGTCTTTTTTTATACTTGTGGTGGTTGTGGCAGGTGGTGGTAAAGGTATAATCTTCATTCTGCTGTTACTTTCGTACATTTGTGAAACCTAAGAGACTATATTTTTTCAATCAAAAATTCAGAAACTTTTATCTATTACTAAGGAAGCTTATTCCTACCTATAAAAAATATTCACCCAATTTAATTTCTTTCGGATATTCCCCATTATTTGACTGTTCACTGAAAAATACGATGATATAAATGGCCACGTTCTTTGTGTATCGTTTTATATCAAATAATAGCTCTTATTTTTAAATTGTGTATTTTGTTGTTTTTGTCCATCCATTTCACCTTTTTATTATATGAAAAACCCAATCATTATGACTAGATAATAAGTGAAGTTAATGTTTACCTGTTGATTATTAAACATTCCTAATGTTATTATTTTTAGTATATGTTCACTGTACTTATTATAGATTAGGTGTAGATCAGTACAAAGATGGTAGTGCAATACATAAATCAAAATAAATTACTCATATATCTAAGTACTACAAACTCCAACTTCGTTCCAAATAGATATCTTTTTTATTAATTTTAGACCATTATTATTACAGTAATGTGCTACTTTCGGTGCTTCCTTTGAAAATAATTATTAAATGTTGTTCAAGCTAAGGGTTAACAGCGGCGATTACGGACAAGTTCCCTGTTTGTGTCACGCATATTAAGGCTGCCTGTCCATTGACGCGCAGCGAGGCGGCGGAGCGGAGAAACGAGGAAATATTAACCAATAGGATTGTTAAGCGGAGATTTTATGCTTCTTCTTCTTATTGCTTAATATTTCTTCGTTTCTCCGCTCCGCTGCCTCGCTCCGAGTCAATGGACAGGCAGCCTTAAGCGGTTCCCCGTCTTACCAACTGCTTTTATCGAGTCAATGGAGAAGGCGACTGTCAAAATGGCGCTGCGTACGCTTGTTCCACGACAACTATGAAAACAAAGGACTTTTACTTTAAAAATCAGTAAAACATACAGTAACAATGTGGGCACTTATAAATTTCCGAAAAATCGGGATATTAAGAAAAAAGAAAAAAATATTGTCTTAATTTGGGCACTTGCATTGTAGAATAGTCTTTAATATGCATTTTTGGTCAATGGGTCTTTTTCGGTAAAAAAAATACCACAAAATAAATACCTATTTTCCCATAAAGTTTGAACGTCTTCCGTCTTAGGAACAAGCGTACGCAGCGCCATATCCCCATTAAATTCGCTACGTTCCAGTGAAGTGCCCTTATGATAAATAAGTATTTTTTAATCGATTGACCATTAGCCATTTTTAGTGTCTACTACTGCTGGAGCACAGGCCTTGGTTGGATAAGGAGGATGGACCATAACCCATCGATATATTTTAATCGACTATAGCCGGCCACATGCAGACGGAATCCCGATTCGGAATTCCGAACGGAATATCGATAATGTATGAAAATTCCGTACAGAAAAATCCCGCATGTGTATGGTAGGTCCATAGATTTGTATGGATTAGCTGCGTTCGGAATTACGTATGTACAATTCCATCTGTATGTGGCCACTCCTGTTTATATTTTATTGTTTACCAAAAAAAAAACTTATTAAATGCTTCTTTAGCAAATGAATCTCTAAATAATACAATTGATCCATGATTTGCAACACTGATCAGGAATGAATGGCCGTATACAGAGAGGACGCTGTTTGCAGAAAGCCGCTTACTGCCGCAGGTTCGCGCAGTTATCCAGCGAAGGCATTTTGTATGAAAAAGCGCTGATAAGCGCCGAAAAGCGCTGACAAGCTTGTCAACGCTTGTCAGCTTGTCAACGTCCTCTCTGTATACGGCCTAACTAACAATAGATACTACTTCAAATGTTAACTTTATTAATTATTAAATAGGTAGAGAGGGCCCTACATTTTATTTAACAGTGGTGAAATTAAAGCTTTTATTAATGCTACCCTCGGTCAGCACACAAGTAAATGTTACTATTGGTTGTGTCAAATATTTATGAAATATAAATTTTATTTTGTAATGTGTCTTTTATTAAAAATCTTGACCACATTCGTTCGCGCTATTCGCCTTATCATTCACGCGAGTCAGAACTTACTAGGCGTGCTAGGCGGGTCTATTCACCGAAGGACATGACATGACAAAACTTAATAGACTGTAATGGAATTTTATCTTTATTTACTTAACTTAAAGCTGAAAATTGTTTAACCGCCAGTCAGCACCGGACAGACTTGACCGCCAAACATTTTGCCTATCGAATATTTACATTCTATCTTTTGTCACATCCTATCATGGGCGTACCCACGTTGGGGCAAGGTGGGGCGCTTGCCCCACCCGCTACCCTAGGGTTGCCAACTTTTTTTGCACCAAATATAGTCGTTTCAAGATTTTTAGTGTAAAAATATAGTAGATGGCGAAAAAGTCCAAAAAATATAGTAGGTTGCGTTTTGTATGGAGGGTTTTGAAAAAGTTGCATTTTTATACTTAAGTACTAAAATTTTCATAATTTAATCAACAACCATAAAGACAAGTGTTTAATCACAAAATTATTATGCTATTACTTATGTGCATAATTATATGTAATATTTTTAATTACTTTTGTTTAATATTTTATCTAGTAAAAATATAGTAGATGCCTACTATATATTTTTTCAAAAAATATAGTATAGAGCCCTCAATATAGTAGGATACTCAGTGGCGGATCCAGGATTTTGGTTTGGGCGGGGCTTAACGTAGGAGAGGGCAGGCTTTACCAAGGTAATCAACTGATTTGTTGGGGTAGTCCTAAATGATTTGGGGGGGGGGGGGGGGCTTGAGCCCCTAAGCCCCCCCCTGGATCTGCTAGTGGATACCATATTATATAGTAGGGTTGGCAACCCTACTCTACCCTGACTTTAAGCTAAATATTTACAAAACTATTTATTTATTTATTTTATTTAAATTCTTAATTACTGCTTGATATAGGTAGCCTTCTTGTAATTGTTACGATTTTATTATTTTCATCGCGCTTATACCATCATTGACTATGATTTTGTGCAAACCATAATCGCGGCACGGCCTAGAGCGCGTGACGCGCTTCTTATGTTCGCGCCGGGGCGCCCCGCGACTAGGCTACACCATCGTTGATTGTAATGATTTCGTCTAAACCATCATCGCCGCTCGGTCTGGAGCGCGCAGTGTGCTTCGCACGCTGCGTCTAGGCTACACCATCTTTGATTGTAATGATTTTGTCCAAACCATCATCGCCGCTCGGTGTGGAGCGCGCGGCGCGCTTCGCACGCCGCGTTTAGGCTAGACCATCATTGATTGTAATGATTTTGTCTAAGTCATCATCGCTGCTCGGTCCGGAGCGCGCGGCACGCTTCGCACGCCGCGTTTAGGCAAAATATTTGGCCAGTATCCTTGAAGATTATTTATACAAGGTGTTTGGTAAAAGCCTTATAAAGCCGAATATGGTAGATAGGGACCATCAATCAAACTGAACAACTTTTACTATGCGACCAACTCTGAAATCGCTAAAAAAATCA
Source organism: Agriphila tristella (assembly GCA_928269145.1). Classification (NCBI taxonomy): domain Eukaryota; kingdom Metazoa; phylum Arthropoda; class Insecta; order Lepidoptera; family Crambidae; genus Agriphila; species Agriphila tristella. Next base: position 40,461,361 of record OV743431.1, read on the forward strand.
GCTGTTTCATACAAAAATGTATATCATGCGTACATTTTAACCATAGAAAGAAAAAAAATTCAATTTACTTTCCATGGATAAAAATATGTAAACTGTGGTGACCGATGACTTAGCGATTGGTCTGCTGGAATATGAATGTAATATTCTTGTTTGGGCGAATGCATCCCAGTGTTGATAGTGTTCTGTGTTAATAATTTTGACATTTCTATCATTCTTTTGGATTTGGTTATTTTATTTTTACTCTTTGATTTGGTTGGACTTGACGAATGACTGACTGACACAAATCCACTTTTTTAATAAATTTAAATATAAATTGTGGTTGTGCATTTGAACTTGCACAGTCGCTTTGCTTTCAGAACATTCGGAGGATCACCTCTATAGTGCCGTTAAATTGTGATTAAAACTACAAAAACTTTGTCATGTCTGAGAAGCATTTACAAACCGGTAAGTTATCTCTTACAAGTAAAGCCCTTAATTATACTCTTCGTATTTTCAATAAGTACCTATAAAATGATCGAGACATCTTCACCTATTAACTTAAACTGTGGTCACTGATACTTACAAATAATCTTGGAAGTTAATATGTCTACAAAACCGGCTGCCGCCCTACTTCTGCAATTTAACACGATATTCCCATTTACATTCCGTTACGTACGTTCGTTGCATTACATTGTGCAAGATTGTGCATAATTTTGCGTCGCCGCCAGTCCTAAAAAAGTGTGAATGTGAAATATATGGGTCCGACTCAGACATGAAACATTTGTCTGAGGTTAGTTTGAATGATGATATTTTGGTGATTTGGTCCCACAGTCTTTAAATGACCGAACCTGATTCTCCGCCCTGATTTTTGAACTAATTTTTTATTTTAGGGGATGCCCTGCCTCCCTACAATGGGAAACTGCGTCTCTTTGCGATGCGATTCTGCCCTTATGCTGAGAGAAGCGTCCTTGTGTTGAATGCGAAAAATCTTGAATATGATTTAGTTTTCATCAATCTGGATCACAAACCGGAATGGATATTCCAGTTCAGCCCAAAAGGTACCTAAATTAAAACAGTTTTAAAAAACTATTGTGTATAAGTAAATAAATGTGATAAGAACATAATTTTAAACTCGCATCCTTTTACCTTAGTTTCCTTCCATTATGGCTATTTACCTTTTAAATTTATTTATATAAGAGGAAAACATTATTGAGATAAACAATCACAGCTTGCTTGGAAAATAATAACTTTTGAATTCTAGTTTATCCGACTTATTAGACATATTTTTGTATGATATTTCATAGCATATTAGACAATATCATAGAAATAAGGTAATAAAATAATAATTGGACATACATGTTTGTCTAAATCACAGAATAAATAATAGTACAAGTCTAAATATTATCTGGTTATTAATATCTAACAAATATGTAGAACCAATATCCAGTATTTTTATATTTGTTATCAGGTACAGTCCCAGCTCTGGAGTACGAACAAGGAAAGGCTATTTTTGATAGCAACATTATTAATTTTTATTTGGATGAAAAATATCCTGAGAAACCTCTCCAAGCTACAGACCCACTACGCAGGGCTCAAGATAAAATGATTGTTGAAAACTTCAGTGGTGTATGTATAAATTAAGGACTTGTGAATAATATAAAAAGTCATGGGCATAGCAAGGAGGGATTTGGGGGTTCAAACCCCCCCCCCTAAAATTAAGACATACTTAGTCCTTTTTTCCGTTAAGAGTTTTTTTAAACTGACCGACCCCCCAAAAAACTGCCCTGGCTACGCCTATGAAAAAACCACAATTTCCAAAAAGATTTTTCACACTTACCAAAACTTTTTGTTTAATATATGGACTAAATTAGTGCTAAAATACTCCTTAATTAAAAGTAATTTTTATTTATAGGCTCAGTCAGCATATTACACGGCTGCTTTCAACTCTCAAGCGTTAGTACCAAGCATGGTGGAAAACTACCACAAGGGTCTAGAAGGCTTGCAGAAGGAGTTGGAAGTCCGTGGCACCAAATATCTCAATGGTGGTGAAGCTGGCATAGTCGACTATACCATCTGGCCATTTTTGGAGAGATTCCTTGCTCTACCTCTTCTGGGCAAGACTGAGTTTACTCTTGAGCCAGCTAAATATAGTTTGTTGGTAAGTAACATTAAGGCGAGGTGGTAGTGAAAGTGGCGCCGCCACTACATTTATTTTTATTACTCATAAACCAAGTCAATATTTAAAAAAAGCACAAGTAATAATCTCTTAAATTGTCTATAATATTTTTTGAATAACTCTTTAACAGTTTTAATTTTTTCTGTAAGGTTTAAAATCCATTTTAGCTCAAAGTGGCCACTTTTGGCAATTATGGATTTTAAAACTTACAGAATGAATGATAACTGTTGAAGAGTTATTCAAAAAATATTAGAAACAATTTAAGAGATTATTACTTGTGCTTTTTTAAATATTGACTTGGTTTACGAGTAATAAAAATAAATGTAGTGGTGGAGGTGCCACTTTCACTACCACCTCACCTTAAGGGTATTTGTTGGGTTAGGCTCTCCGCTGCGTTAAGCGGGACGCGCGCTGGGCGACATAGACATAGTAAAATCAAATAAGTAAGTCGTCTTACTCATTATACGCCCGAACGCGGTTTGTATGTGAGCGCGGCCGTACGTATGCGTCGTCGCACGCACACACTGACACAACTTAAAGGTGATAGCGGTGCGTCAGTCGTGGCTGCGTCGTACTTAATACCGCCCGCGCTCAGCCGCTCACGCACGCTCCGCCGTACATGTACACTACCTACTTACCTCCTTTAAATACAAATTCGTGAAGATGACTTCTAGAAAATATTGCAGTGTTTATGGATGTCTAAATAACAGTTTGTCTGATTCGGAATTGTCTTTCTTCGCATTATGGTCGGTATACATTTTGATTAGTGTTTAGTGCGAGTGGCTCGTTTAGTGTTTAGCACAGAACAAGAAAAAAGGTGTTTAGTGTTTAGCAAAAAACACGTGCGGACAGTCTCTGTTTAGTGTTAAGTAATTGTTTTTCGCTAAACACTAAACGAGCCACTCGCACTAAACACTAATCAAAATGTATACCGGCCATTACCTAGCGAACAAGAACGGTGAGTACCTATCTAATCTACTACCCTACTATATCATACGTAGGAACGTACATAATTAAATAATATGTTAGCTATTACATATCTGAAAGTGTTTAGGAAATACCTAATTCTGCTCCGAATTTCATTGACCAGATACCAATTTGTGGTTTGATTTAATAGTTCACTAAGTATGCCCCACCTCGAAAAGAAGGGACCAATTACTAAGTAGAAATTTGTATAAATCAAACTAAATCTTAGGTAGGTATATAAGCAACAAACTAGAGTAGGTAGGTTGTAGTTGTGGTTGTTGTTAAACATTGTAGACAGCTCCTAGTCTATGTACAAAAATAATTAAAAAATATATTATAGATCCCTGATGCTTACCCTACAGGGGAAAATTGTTTTACATAAAGATTGCCTACATATGCATTTTGACGATTGAATAAACTATAAGCGACAGCCCTACCAGTCAGCCAGTGTTTAGGCTATTATCGCTCGCTCACAGCTCGAGTTGGCCTACTTATTTGATTTTTCTATGACATAGATAATAGCTTACTCATGCACTGCAAGCATCTCTCCGTCAAAAAACCGGCAATCTATATACTTGAGCCGTGTACCCGCGGCGGGATCCCGCTTAACGCAGCGGAGTGCCTTGGGATTAAGGTTTAATGAGTTTTGTTATCAGCTTTGAACACTCGTACCCTCGCATCTATAGACGGATAAAATACTAATTTTCAAATGCTTCTGATATTATATTAACTGAAATGCAGTATTAGTGCAGTTTTGGTGGTATTACGATTAATTTATATTTGTGAATGTAATAATAATTTTAAATAATAATAATAGACACATTTGAAAATTGCAAGTTTTACTCAAGTTATTACTACTCATCTTTAGATACGAGGGTTAGATGCAAATTAAGGGGAAATCTTTGTAAGAGAAAAAAGGACAAATTTTTGTTGATATTTATAAGCCTCTTTGACTACCACTATTGGACTTCTTAGTCAGCCCCTGAAATAGGTGGACAATTTACGGATCTGTTAATAATGATAGTATGGCTAACTAGAGGGATTTCGTCACTCTGTAAATTGTCCACCTATTTCTGGGGCCAGCTCTTAGTATATATTACTTACATTATGAATGGAGAGTGTTACTAGGTCTGTTAAATCACATAATCCAATAGCTTATGGGACCACATGAACAACTGTGAAGAATTTTTTGCGATATCTCTTAAAACAGAAAAGTTATATGGTCTAGAATACTGTTATTTTGTGTGACCAATGACGTCATTGGTCATACAGGTGAACCTTAAGTCGTACGTAATAAAGCACACATTTCAGTGCGCTTGGCATTTCCTTCAAGCCCTTAAAACTTCGAAACTACTTGCTTGATTTAAATGAAACAAAAACACGTGTATTACTAGACATTTACCTACATGATCATAAAGTTTCAAGTGATTTAACAGATCCAGTAACATTCTCCATTGGAATCTATTTTTTTAAGTATCTTTTTCCTATGAGGATTCTAATTGAATTTCTTCCCTCGCAGCTCACCTACATCGAAGCAATGAAGACCGTACCAGCTGTGAAATCCTACTACTTAGCCGCTGAGACCCACGCTAAATTCACCGAGTCCCGTGCTAAGGGTGATCCCAATTACAACATGCTGGACACCAGTGCTGTCTGCTGCATGCGTCCTAGGAAGAAGAAGGAATAAGCCACCATTTTAATTAACTACCCTGACATTACAAAAAAGGAATATCATTAATGAACTGACATTCCAATTACATAAAATTTGTCACAAATAAAATATTTGACCATTTTTAGTACCTCTATTAAATTCATTAATGATAGTCCATGTTTCATATGTTAGTGCAATACGTCATATAAAATATATGTATAGGTCTCAAAGGCCTGAAATAACATCACTATGATGATCAAATTGATCATTCTATTCTTAGTTTGGTTACTTGTGAAAAACTGAATTCTTGTTTTTTTTTGTACCGTGAAATATATTGCTTTATATCTATTGTGGTGCGCGATACTTAAAAAGTGTGGTATAGTATACACTTTTATAATATACATGCATTTATACTGTTCGTACCAACGTGAATAAAAAGTACAATTTTAATTACGATATATCGTTTTATTATCTTCATTTGTATTTAACATAACAGACTAAAACGCCAGCTAATAGTCTTTGTTTCTTTCACTAGTAACTGCCAACCGATCTTATGCGTAGTAGTAAAATATTCAGTCATTGATTATCGTAAACAAGGCACACACATCAGTGAGTTTTCATTAAAAATAAAGAATAACACCTTATTTTCGTCAGATATTTATTGCAAGGTGGTGTGACAAAGCAATAGCGATTATATCATTGAAACGACCCGCCAAATACTGTGTATAAGATTGTTAACATATGTTTTTGTTATTGAGTAGATAAATGCCAGTTCACCGTGAATAATGCTTGCTTCAATGATTAGTTTGTCATCCCATGTGTTGGTGACGTCGTTTAAAGTGTTCCATTCAGTGGTTCCTGCTATGGAATACGTGGCATCCTATTGGATGTCTGGTTCAAGTAAAGTGGACTTCAATACCAAGCATTTGGAAAAAGGTTAGTGTATTTATGATAATGACCAGCAACTAGACCGCCTATCTCAAAGCGATAGCCATATAGCGATAGCAATGCTATATCCGTCCTTGTCATATCATAACACGATGACAAGGGCCGCGTTCCGAATCACGCTCACAGCGCTGTTAGCGCGAATCCGACCAAATTAAATAGTCACAAAATATTACACAAATAGGGTATTTGTGTACCTACTTAATTTAATGGATTATACACTCACAGCGCTGTTGGCGTGATTTGGAACTAGGCAAAGGACGGACAGTGCACTGACGTCATAAACCAAGTCAAAGCAATCGACATGCTCTGATCACCCATCTATGCCCGCGCGCCGCTCGCGGCTCACCTTGTTCTATCTAAGTGCGCGCAAGCCGCAAGGCACGGTGACAAACAAGGTCATGGTCACGCACGCGGGCATTGGCTCGGTTCGGTCCGCTAGGCCATACATACCATTCAAGTCCTAAACAATTTGCCGCATTGCTTCATTACATAATCATATCATTGACATTGAAATGTATTAAAATTTCGATGATCATTGATACCGCTATTGGTATTCAAAAAATAATTTTATTACGATGAACATAGATTGATAGACGCGCAAGAGACTTGTAGTAAAATTATTAGCTGTAGGCATTGGCGGATCCAGGGGGGGGGCCATGGGGGCCATGGCCCCCCCCACGAGGTTGGTTACCTTTGCGGATTGCATTAAATTTTAAGGCTGAGCTAACGAGAGCTCCATAATTAATAATGGAGCTCTCGTGCTATCCTGCTGACTATCGCTCGAATTCGGAACAGTTATTACGTTAAAATTTATTTATTGAGATATGATTATAATTATTATTTTCCGTTTACTTAATTAAAGGCTGTGTGTAAAATGCGGAGATTACCTACGTCCTATAATACTCTTCTTCTATAAAAAATGATTTAAAAAATCCAACAATTTGAAATCCTGACTGGATTCGCCTTAGGTTGCGCGGCCGTTTCTTTTACTATAGGTAGACAAAAGTACCTACAAGATTAGCGGATAAAACTGACTAAAAATCGCGCAGCGCAGCCGTTTTTTTACTATAGATAAAAGAACATACAAGTGGCTAAACTGAAAAAAAAACGCGCTGCGCGGCAGTTTTTCTGCTCTAGACAGTACTACATAATTAGTGGCTAAAACTTACTTAAAATCGCGCTGCGCGGCTGTTTTTTGTAGTCAAGAGTACAAGATTTGTGGATGAAACTGACAAAAAATCGCGCTGCGCGGCCGTGTTTTAACTATAAATAAGAGAACATACAAGTGGCTAAACTGTATAAAATCGCGCTGCGCGGCAGTTTTTCTACTATAGACAACACTACAAAATTAGCGGCTAAAACTGACTTATAATAGCGCTGCGCGGCCGTTTCTTGTAGACAAGAGGAAAAGATTTGTGAATGAAACTGACAAAAAATCGAGCTGTGCGGCCGTTTTTTTGCTATAAGTACATAAGAGTACTAAGAGTACATACAATTGGCTAAAATGACAAAAAATCGCGCTGCGCGGCAGTTTTTCCGCTATAGACAGCACTACATAATTAGTGGCTAAAACTGACTTAAAATCGCGCTGCGCGGCCGTTTTTTACTATAAATAAGAGTACATACAAGTGGCTAAACTGACAAAAAATCGCGCTGCGCGGCAGTTTTTCTACTATAGACAACACTACAAAATTTGTGGCTAAAACTGACTAAAAAAATAGCGCTGCGCGGCCGTTTCTTGTAGACAAGAGGAAAAGATTTGTGAATGAAACTGACAAAAAATCGCGCTGCGCGGTCGTTCTTTTTACTTTAAATACAAAAGAGTACATACAATTGGCTAAACTAAAAAAAAATCGCGCTGCGTGGTCGTTTTTTCTATAGGCAGGCAGTAATTTTTCCTAAATCAGGCATTTTGTGCATCCTAGACAGAGATCCCTAACATAGACCCTGCCCTAGACCCGAGGCTCCGAGGGCCCCCCCCAAATTTAAATCCTGGATCCGCCCTTGGCTGTAGGTAGGTACTATTTGTTAATACACTGTTACTGATGATTCCATTCATTTCGTCGTTTATTACGATAAAGAGTAGTAATGCAACTGCGTAAATGTGTAACTGCTTAGATTAAATAAAAAAAAATCTAACTGATAATAACAGCTGTTATCCGTGGTTCGGATAACAGCTGTTTAGTTATATATGGTTCGAGTCATCGTGACGTATGAGCTCATGAGATGCGCCTCAATGATATTTTTTTTCAATAAAGATGTGTAACTGTTAACCATGGTACTGATACGTTATAAAACCGCATGTCATCGTGAGCACATGCGAATGCAGCATGATTTTAATTTTTTTTAAGATAAGCAATGGCCAAACATAAATAATGTTGACTCATGGTGATATGATGGATACATAACATACCTATATCAGACTGCAAAGCACAAAAACAATTCAGTTCAAATAATCAATCCAAGTGACAGGTAGCTACTACTAGATCTCAAAAATAAGTAATTTCCACAATGACTAAAATCAAGTTTAACACTAGACATTTGAAAAAAGGTGAAAACTTTTTTATACTTACTTTATTCAATTTATAGACCTTCCAATTTGCATTGATACCTATGGCATTTAGATGCGTGATGCTGATAAGTTTCTTGCGCCCGTTCTTCTGGTCAGTTAAAGTCTGGAACGGGTGGTAGGAAAATATGGACGATTCAAAAGTAGGTACTTAAGAATTGAGTTTATTTGAATAAAGCTATTTTTGACTTTGATAAAAGAACATTCTTGATCGAAGAACTCGTTGCGCGTTCGATTCTCGTAAAAGGCAAATGTCAATTTGTTGAATGTGCCGACTTAACCATTTGTAGCCAATTCATTATATCGCACAAATTAAGAGCTAGGTCTGCCTTGCTTAGTTTGAGACTAGATTTTATCTGAATTAAGTAGGTATGAGTCGCTTTATCAAAACGAAGAAGAAAGTATTTTACCTCCGCCGCTAACGAATTTTTACACTTATTTTTTTGTTTCCAGGCGATCCTCTACCTCCTTTTAATGGCAAGTTGCGCATTTTCAACATGCGCTATTGCCCGTTTGCGCATCGCACAATACTCGCTCTCAACGCAAAGCAAGTAGACTACGAGGTCGTGAATATAGACCTAATGAACAAGCCAGACTGGATGTCGTCAAATGGCGTAGGTAAGGATATTTTTTTCTAATTATGACCGCTTATTTATTAATGCTCAGCTGAAGTGGCAGTGGGCTGGACACATAGCGAGAATAACCGATGGCCGTTGGCAGGCACGTATCCAAGGGGGGGGATAGTTGGGATTTATCCCCCCCCGAAATCCAGAACACACAGTACAGGACTAAATTCAAATTTAGCGGGCGAGGCACTCTCCGGTTTGCGGGATGCAGTTGTCCCCCCCCCCCGAATTAAAAGTCTGGATACGTGGATACGTGCCTGGTTGGGGCGGAAAGGTTCTGGAATGGCGACCGTGCACCGGACCGGACGTCACTCTGTGGGTAGGCCCCTGACAGGGTGGACCGACGCGACGTGAGGGTGAAGGTCGCGGGAAGCCGTTGGATGCGGGCAGCGCATGACCGATCGTCATGGAGATCCTAGGGGGAGGCCTATACCCAGCAGTGGGTGTCATGAGGCTCGGCTGATATGATGATGATTTATGTATGAACTTCATATACAAACAGAACAAACAAAATCTGAGCAACTTTCATGGCGTCGGGAAGTAGGCACCTAGGTACATCATATTTTCGCCCGATCGCTTCCTGTGCCTTTCATGATCAGCAAAGTAGGGACAATTATTTATTAATTATCTTTTCTATCCTAATATTAATATTCTTTAATGTTTATCCAGGAAAAGTTCCAACCCTCGAGATTGCGGAAGGCGTGTACATCTATGAAAGCCTAATCATCGTGGAATACTTAGATGAGGTGTACCCTCAGCGACCATTACTCTCCAAAGACCCAGTACAAAAAGCTTACGACAAGATTATAGTTGAAGCTTTTGGACCAGTGAGTAAATTAGTCAAGTTACTTTCGTTAAACCTTATAGGTACTGGAGAAACATGTAATAATTTTATGCAAGATGTTAACAATGTCTTAAAAAAATATGCTTTCTTCGGTATCTATCGACGACGATGGTTCCTTCCATCAGCTCCGCCCACCGCCGCCGCCGCTCTGGGCCACAACACAACCGCGCTCAAAGAATTATACAGTCAGCGCAGTCAGCAACGATTTTACTCAACACTTTTGTACTTTGTCATAGCAACAGCATGTTGTAAAATCAAAAAATTCACAGATTTCGCAGTTCCCGCAAGAATCGGAGCATTGAAAATGAATACAAAAATTTACGAAAAAACTTAATCAAATCAAAAGCAAAATCCTATAATTTTTCTAAGGTATACTAGGTACTTACCTTTTTATTTTTACGATCGATTGTGACAATCGGCTGCGCCTCGTGTCACAAAAGTACCCCTGATTGCTTCGACGCGGCTGAAATATTATTAACCGATTCACAAAAATCAACTAATACTCTTCTCGTCTGCTTCCGCATCTTTCAATACCTTTACCATGACGATCGGTCAATAATCATAGAAACTACATCACTTTTTATATACCGAAATACCCGTTTTTCTACAATTCCAAATCTAAAGGGACCACCTACAGGTTACAATTATAAACCGATTTAAAAAAAAATTTCGCTATTTTGTAGCTAAACTAATACCCTAGGACCCTTTTTTTCATTTTTTTCTAAGTCGGTTTTTTTCTCGAAATATTTACAATTTAGTAAACAAACACCCCCCAAAAAACCCGAATTTTTCGAAATTTCAAAAAAAATACCAGCCGATTTTAAAATTCAAACATTCACACGTGTCTCAATAAATTCCTCAGCTTTTGGTACTATCCCCATCTAGATCCTCCTAAAATCCTCGGAACTATGACCAAAAATACGTCTTAGGCGATTTGCATTTGATAACCATTTTCAATGGTAAAAGTTGCTACGACAAAGTACTAAGTTTTAAAAGACTTTCATTGCTACAGCCGTTGAGCCTTACTATCCACCACCTATCAACTTCACGCGGTCGATTGCAGTCGTGTACTCTGGTCTCTGACTTCAACTTCACGACTACACGGTTGTGTTGTGGCGGTGGAGTCCGTCGAATACACTAGACCAGGGGGCCTACTCAAAGGGCCACTTTTCTATTCGTTCGCTAACTTAAATCTTGAAAATAAGCAGTTAAACGTTCAAGTCAGACGTCGCAAGTTTATGTGAATCACAGACATTGTTGTATTGTATGGAATTGACAAGCCTATGACACGTAATTTTGGTGTTTATGGCTTATTTTTAATTTTTAAGTTAGCGAACGAATTGAAAAGTGGCCATTTGAGTAGCCCCCCTGGGGCCCTATTTTGAATAGAAAAGAGCGCTCGATGCCAGTCGAGCGATTCAAAATAGGGCCCCAGGGGTGTCAAACTAATTTTTCTAAAGGGCCATTTATAAGTTAAGGCCCTCCGCTGCGTTGAGCGGGATCCCGGCGCGAGTACTACACGGTGCGGGAGCCCGTCGCGGGGGCCCGCGCCGTGCTCCGTCGCGGACAAACAGCCCGTCGCGGGGACCCGCGCCGTGATCCGTTGCGGACAAATATGCGGCGGGCACTCCGCCACACGCAGCGCTGCTCCATGAATGTACAAGAAAGAAACAGCCCCACTCGCGTGACCCGTCGCGCGGGACCCGCGAGCGTGCTCTCCGGCCCCGCGAGGCGGGCAATCCGCCACACGCAGCGCTGCTCTATGAATATACAGGAAACAGCACCCGGAGCGGACAACCGCGCCGGGATCCCGCTCAAGGCAGCGGAGGGCCTAAGAGCGTGTTAGCGGGCCAGACTCAAAATTAAAAACTTAAACACATACTAAATTAAAATCTTGAGAATCCAGATACCTGAGATATCATATTTTATTATCAATACGTAGTGGCATCGAATGCCGTCTAATATCCTTACTAGATACCTTATTCTGGTCGCGGGCGATATTGAGATGGCTTGCGGACCGGATGCGGCCCGCGGGCCGTAACTTTGACACCCCTGCACTAGACTACTTTTTTATTTAGTTTGAGATTCCCAACATGATAAATTATATTATGTTCAATTCCACAGGTCATAACTCTATTCTATCAGGCTCTAGTAAACCCTGAAGCCATAACAGACGCCTCTCGGTCAGCCTTCGACAAGGCTCTAGACTTCGTACAAGACCAGCTCAGCCAGCGAGAGACGAAGTATTTCGGAGGCGGCGAACCTGGTTACGTGGACTACATGATCTGGCCTTGGTTTGAAAGGATCACCCAACTCGATGGAGTAGACGGACTTCCGAGAATTGACCAACAGAAGTACAAACTTTTGGTAAGAGCACAGATTAACGAATTGTTACCTGACACCCTGTAATGTTTTCTTTGCTTGTTAATGTATGTATACCTATAGTCACATAGTAAGTAAATTACTTTCAACTTTTAAGTAGTTGCCCTAAAAGTAATTTTGAATTTTATAATTTAACTTAGTCTTTAATAATTGTCCACATCGCATGCCGTGGCTGTCTTTAATTAAGAACTGTACTTAAATTTAAGATCAATACTTTATGGTGCAAAAGCACTAAACTTAAGAATCGCCTAAGTCTTTTCTTATCTACAACTCGACCAAGATAACTAGGCGAATGACAGATACATGACTAAGTTTATGACACCGTTTTAATTTGGTCGTGTTGTAGTTAGGAAAAGACTTAGGCGATCCTTAAGTTTAGTGCAATCGGGCGTAAGCCTTTTAGTGTATTAGTTAGTACATGTTTTTGTTGACTGCCCAATAAATAAAATAAAATAAAATAAAATAAAATAAAAACATCCTTCTAACAACATTATATTACTTAAGCTCGAAAACAAATCAGCTGTTTCATATATTTTGATATTTTTGTTATTAATTTTTGTATGAAATAGTTAATTTTTTTTCGCGATTTCAGAGTTGGTCCCATAGTAAAAGTTGTTCAGTTTGATGGTCCCTATCTACCATATTCGACTTAAGGGATTCTTTTGTAATACGTTGTATAATTGTATGTTATTTCAGACTAACTACATCGCTGAAATGTTCAAAGATCCCGCAGTCGTCCAGTACCTGGTACCTCAAGACATTTTGAAGACGTTCGTAGACTCCTACAGGAAGAAATCATCAATTAACTACGATTTGCTTCTAGAGAAATAATTTGTTTGTAATTTTACTTTAGAACTTAGCATATATTTTTTATAAAACAAATAATCATCAGATTATATTGTTTTTCTTCTATCTCTGTTATCAAACCAAATGTTGATAGTGCAGGTAACAGATAAAGTAGGGTATCGGAAACATTTAACAACAAAATACTCATCCATACCATAATTCATAATGACTGTACATTACGAATTGTCGCTACATAACTTAACCACTATGTTTGCTATTTGTGGAGTTCTGTAATTGGCTTCCTGTGGCTACAAAGATATAAAACATCATTGTGTGGCTATTAGTTTTTAAGTATTCTGTAACTCTAGCTGTTGAACTTCCATTAAATAATAATTAAAAAATAATGTCTGTGGTAGATACATTTAAATTTTAATAAAGTAGACTGCTATATCTTACCTTTAAACACAGACCATACAACAAGAACGAGCAATTCTTATATATATATATTTATTTATATGTATTTAAAATTTCTGTGATCTCGACGGCTCTAACGATTTTTCTGGAGGGTTTTCGGGGGTAAACAATCGATATAGATTAGTCTTATGTTTGAGAAAACGCGTGTTTTCGAGTTCATAATATGGTCGCTAATCGGCCGCCGGCTGCCGGCCACTGTCCGTCTGGTCCAGCGGGTTATGACGCAGACGGCAAGAAACGAGTGTTACGGGTTCCAATCCCGCTCGGTGATTTACTTTGTTTTTTTATATGTTCAAGTTTATATTTTTTTTTAATTTTTATTGGTTTTAGAGTTAAAAAATGTAGTTAATGTTTGAGATAACAATGTAGATTATCACCTAAACCCCACCATATTACAATAAATAGTAATAACCGAGCAAAGCTCTGTCGACTCTGTCGTCCAGGTACTTTTAATTAAAGCTAGATTATAAGGTTATGAGTGGAGAAATAAAATCCTTTTTGCTTATTTACCTACTTATCTTATTAATTATCCGCTTTATTTACTTAAATATTTAAAAAACTGACTATATGGTTTATTTTTACTCTTTATCAATTGGTTGTGTTGATTTAGAAAAAAAAATTGTCAGAAATATGTTTTATTTTGTTTAAGTAGGTACTTTACTTACGGTAGTAACACGGGCAATTTCAAATTTCCCGTCTTACAATTACAACTTACAACTGCAGTAGTAACAAGGGCAATTTAATTGCCGTTATTACTTAGTAAGATTGGTAGTAACACGTACACGGGCAACAAAGGGGTATATCTGGCTGGGTGCTGGGACTGCTGGGTGAGCTAGGTCACACATCCAATATAAGCACAAAGCTGTGATATTAGTGCACACTGCAGACATGTATACTACCTACGTCATTAGTGCTACCACAAAATAGAGGTGTCATACAGAATAAATAAAGTAGATCGCTAGCTTGGACGAGATCGCTAGGTACCACTTAGAAAATAAGACGCTAATGAATTTGTCATTCGAAAGGAAAATAAGCATAATAATTTAGGCATGATTGGTCCCTTGGCCCGTGAAGCACCAATGTACTTACGACAAAACGGAATACTTATACACTAGCATCAGTTAAATTCAGTTGGTTGGTTGCCTTGTCTGAAAGTATTATTTTTTATGCTCAACGGGATAATGCTTGGCCTTCACCTGACGATAAGGCCGAAGGTGGAAGCGCACTACACACTTTGTACTATTACTTATTCTGTGACTACACTCCGAATCTCCATCGCTGAGGAACTGGCTATCTTACCTCTTAACTGCCGGAACACAACAATTTTGAAATTGTTGTTATGGCGTCAGAATTTGGTAAGATGGTGGTAGCTAGCCAGGCGGACTCTAAACAAGCCCTACCACCAACCAAAGTAATGTGTACCGCAACAGGGAATCGAACCTGGGAACTTTATCAGTTGGTTTGGCCTACACAGGAAAAAAATAACAAGAACTCCATTGAAATATCTCAGAATTAACTTTTTAGTTTATTGCCACCGAATTAAATTTATTGAATAATTCCATTTTTATTACTGCAGATTACAATAAACCAGGCTCCAACTCAGCTGAGTTTCTGATTATGAATATCTTATCAAGGTCCTACAATGCTGAAAATGATATTGTATCTTATTGTCTACGCATTAAGAGTTGTTTTGTTTTAAAAGGCTATAATCATTCATGACTTGTAAATTTAGTTCTAACCTATCAGTGTTTTGAACAGCACTATTCTGTCAATAGCTCGTATTGATAGAAAGGAAATAAAAATAAAACCTAGGTATACCTGTGCCTATACCGTGCAACAAAATATGGTTTCCTGTAAATAGTGAGAAGGAGTTAATTGTTTGACCACAGAATACAATATAAGTGTGACTGCGACTTGTGTGGTGTGGAGTGGTGTTCTAAATGCGGTCGTGGATTATGTCTGTGATAAAACCGGCCGCGCAAGCGTCGCGACAGTTGTTACGTCGGAATATAGCTACATCAAACAAGGCCAGAGCCAGAGTCAACTTCAATTCAAAACATTTAGCTAATGGTATGATAAGTAACTAAAGTACCTACACGATAAGTAACTACACTGGTCATCAACAAAAATCGGCCCACCTACATTTTACACGAAAACTCATGTTTTAATATTTTGATTATACACCGTCATTTTGTAGTCGTTTTAATTAACTTAAGGGTGTGTTGTACCAATGAAACTAAACATTTTTGCCCAAGAAAAACGACAAAAAATTTTGGTCCTCCCATACTAACTAGACCGCTAAAACATTGTATTTGTATGGGAAAGTCCAAAATTTTTGTCGTTTTTCCACCCATGTTTCTTTGGCAAAAATGATTATTTTCATTAGTAGAGCACTCCCTTAAGTTAATTAAAACGACTACAAAATGATGGGTAAGTACTTAAATTGTGACTTTTTTGATGACCAGCTGTACGGTCAGCAACAAAAGTCGCTTAACACTTTAGTTCTTTGTCTTAGCAACTTTTTTCACAGAAGTCTCATAGTATGATGCGTTAGTCAAAAAAGTTACATTAACAAAGTACCTACTTACTAAAGTGTTAAGAAAGGTTTTGACGCAGATCGTCACTTTCGCAAATGGTCATCGCGAAAAATTTGGTCACTTTCGCAAATCGTCACTTTCGCAGAATGTCATTCAATTTTTTTTCTTTTTTCTCAAAATTGTGAATGACGTTCTGCGAAAGTGAGCATTTGCGAAAGTGACCAAATTTTTCGCGATGACCATTTGCGAAAGTGACGATCTGCGTCAAAACCTTAAGAAACTTGAGTTGCTGCTCTAGGTACCTAATTGCCTTCTCTTTTAAACAAGAAAATTATTTCAGTAAATTTGGCATAGGTACCTACCTAAACTACTTTGTACTATTATGTATTCTGTGCCTAAACTCGTCAACGCCTGGAAAACGAGTTAATAAATTTTCTATAGTAGCCCGGTGGCCGGCGACCGCTCGGGCGTTGATGAATAAGAGTCAAACAAATATAATTCACCGTTTCCTTTTCGAGATTCTATACTATAGGATCTAAACGTACGGTACTTATATTTTAGGTGACCCCCTGCCGCCGTACAATGGAAAGCTACGCATGTTCAACATGCGGTTCTGCCCGTTTGCACAGCGCACCATGCTTGCGCTGATCGCCAAGGATATAGAGTTCGACCTTGTCAACGTCAGCCTGAAAGATAAGCCTGACTGGCTTTTCAAGAAAAGCGCTTTCGGTACGTCTTTTAATGTTAAAGACCCTATATCACAGAATAAATAATAGTACTCCTATATAGCGCGTTGCCTGTCGTGTCGTGGTCATGTGATCCCCGCTTAATTATTTAAACCGCTTCAGCTGTGGTCTAGTGTTTCGCCAACACTTGGACGCAGGGGTCCCGGGTTCGTTTCTCAGAGGGGGTACAATTTGGTACTCGGTTTGGTTGGTGGTTGGGCTTATTAAAGATTTTCAAGTCCGCCTGGCTAGCCACCTTCTTACCTAAGTTGGGTGCGTGTGCGTGCTAGAGCCTCGTTACAGTTTAGAAGGGCAATCGTCATCAGCCGCACGACACCCACTGCTGGGAATAGGCCTCCCGCAAGGATCTCCACGACGATCGGTCCTGCGCTGCCCGCATCCAGCGGCGAACTGCGACCTTCACCAATATATCAGGTTAATCAGGTGTTTTTCTGGGGTGGGCACCACACTGTTCTGGGATCCCCTTCCTACGCCAATGCCCGTAGTGCATAAAAAAACTTATGTTAAGGGCACCTCTAGATGAGCGCACGGTACCTAAATCGCCACAGCCTCACTTTAGTCACGGCGGCGTAAGCGCTGCGTTTTTTACTAATTAATTATTATGTAACTATGTTAAATAATAAGAAGCAAGTATAAAGATAGGGGCGTAATTTTCCTCACCAAAACGTAACTATTTTCAAAAATTTTAGGTAAAGTACCAGCTCTAGAGATTGCAGAGAACGTTACCATTTTTGAGAGTTTACCGACGGTGGAATATTTGGACGATGTCTACCCAAACAGAAGATTACTACCGAAGAATCCAGTGGAAAAAGCACATGCAAAAATGATTGTGGAGGCTACTGGATCTGTAAGCATGACTTAATGTTTAGTTAATAGTTCAGTCGTTACTTTACGAAATTATTAAAGCCTGACCGATAAAATACAAAACTTACATACCTACCTAAAATTTATTCTACTGAAACTGACATAGACAGTACTATACCTACGTTACTATACTGTTCGTGCTGATAACCTACAATATATTTAATGCTCTATGCTCTATTAAAAATACAACCCATCGGTTTTTCAGATACACAACTTATTTGTGAAACTTGTGAAAAAGTCAGAATACATAACAGAGAACAATATACAAGCGTTTTTGAAGTCGTTAGATTTTATACAAGATGAGCTGATACGCCGCGACACGAAGTTCTTGCACGGGAGTGAACCTGGCTACTCTGACTATATGATTTGGCCGTGGTTCGAAAGACTCCAGTCTACTGAAGATATCGATGCGAGGGCGAGAATCAATAGGCAAAATTATGGAACTTTGGTCAGTACTAAACGATGAAACTTCTTTGGAAATTCTGTACGTTTTGTTTAAAAATACTTTTAAGAATATTTAAGTCTTTTTATTCGTACTTGTCCTATTTAGTGAACTGATTTTAACAGTTGTCATAATTTCTTTTTTAACTAGTAATAAAAAAATGTGATGTCTTATTAAATCAAATTGTCCCTAATAATTAGCAATTTCTTTGGTAATCTATAATTGTGGAAAACTGGAAAACCATTTGTTGTATTTTATAATTGATTTTTCAATAAAGAGATAGAAGAATATTGTTTACCAAATAAGACAATGATAAACAGAGTACTAATTGAGACTAAATGAGACAGAATTACTGCCCTTTTTTTTACAAGTATGTGCATAATTTTCCAGCTCTAAACTACGAAGTAATATCACAGTATAAATTATAATAGTATTTTTGTTTAAATTACAGATTAAATACATCAACAACATGATGCAAGATCCTGCTGTGAATGAATATCTCGTGCCAGTGGAAATTCTGAAAAAGTTCCATAATGGTTTCAAAGATTCAAATGGACCATATTATGACTTAATAACTGAACATTAAAAGATCGTTTTTCTCACTTTAACATGTTTTTATTACACCCAAGTGATTAATTTCATTTTTAATTAAAAGAAAAACATACCACACAGTAAGAAAGTATAAGAAATAAAAATAAAAGAAACTAAAATGTTAAAATTTATACCTAAATTCATAATCTTGAAAGTACCAATCAAATTGTAATTAAAAGAAAACAAAAGCAATTATTAAATATTGAGTACTCCAATAGTAAACTAATGGCCGAATACTCAAAGGCTACTTAACTTTGAGCGGCTCTCAAACAGCATGCTGTCTTTGTCATATCTTTGACATTTAATGCGACAGGACGACGTTTGAGAGCCCCAAAAAGTTAATTAGAGTTTGAGTATTCGGCCATAATACTGATACTGTAAGGCACTTCATTCCCTGTAGCTCTAAATGAAACGAAAATGTTGATAATAATTAGTCCAAAATTTTATATCCTTGTCAACCAAACTTGCATTAAGGAAACAAACTTATATAACTTTAAAAAAAAAATGTCTTTAGGGATGTCTATTAAAATGAAGTCAAAGAATTAAGTAATCTAAATAAAATCTAACATCTAAAGTCAATATTACTGTTTACATGCATAATTTAAATTATTACTCTTGAATCAATTCTTAATTTGTATTGAATACAAACAGAAAAATCAAGGAAAGATTCAAGAAGTCATTGTAGTATCTAGATCTAAAGCAAACTAAGTCATATTCTCAGTCTTGATGAATTACTGTCACACATTTTCTTATCTCTAATAAGTAGGTATTATAGGATCAATCACCTTTATACTTTTGTGCTAAAGCCTCGAGTCTTGTAATAATCATTTTTAAATCGGCATTTTTATCTAGTTTGAGGTAGGTAGTGTTCCTAGCGTCATGCAACTTGATCCACTCGGGAACTTCTTCAGTCAGCAGTCTAATATCTCTTTGGAGGTCACTTGCAGACACATTTGACTTAAAACTGCTTTCAAGCTTAGACAGTATTATGTTCAGTGCTAAAACATTTTTTCGTTCAGTCACAAATATATTCCTCATTGTCCTGGCAAGATCTGGGAGGCGAGTGTAAGTTAAGTACTTTTTCTCATCCTCCGAGGACCTGGTCATAGCTTCGAGTGCTTTGGCGGCTTGTTTTGCTTTAACTTTCTCTAGCAAAGATGCAGGCAAGTTTCTCAATGCAGGATTTAAAATTGTCACAGAACTGGTGCATGGTTGATTAGTTTGTGTGCTCACATTATCTTTCTTATTTTGATTCACATCAGTTATTCCAGTGACAGATTTTTCCTCCTCTGTCAAGCCACGAGCCTTGGCTTGCGCCAGCTTTTCCAAAGCCCTTTCCATTTTTGTATTACATTTGAATAACTCTCTAGCTTTGGCTAGTACATCTTGGGCTGATGAAAACTTATCCATATTTGGTGCTTCAGGCAACTTAGCGCTCTCCACTTCTGGTACCTTCTCAAGTTCAAACTCAGGATGCCAGCGGGTGAGTTTGTCATCAGGAATCACCATTGGAGGATCCAAAGTCAAGAGATATTCAGCATGATGTCTTTTCACTAGTTGAAGCAATGTATCATAAAAGTACCGACGCCTTTCTAGGAGAACACTAGGATTCATGACTTTAATATCATTAGGAAAGTTAGGGGAAATAATTAGTTCATAGGATTCTTTGTTAGAAGTGCTGAAATGTTTGATCTTTTGAATTTCAAAGTTGTAGAAGTCGGGAACCAAGTGTTTTATTTGAGCCAATTGCTTTTCAGTGAAATTTCTCTTCAACATTTCTTGAACAGAAGGTTTTAGCTTAGCAAATGTGATTTTTTCATTTCTGTTGTAAAGGAGAGCGACAACTGTTTCCATACCACGGAAGAGTTCTGCCAGAAATCTATACTGATGAGGTAAAGGAAGGCTGGTGGCAGATGTAGCCAGAGAAGCATGCCTAATATAAGCTGGTACCTGAAAATTACATCAATTCATTATTAAAGCATTTAATTGGGACTAGAATTCACAACAAAAGAAGAAGGGGCTCATCAAAATTTTTGATCAATTTGAAATTTTGAACTAACAATTGCATTCAATAGCCTTTAAATGGGTCTTTCAAATGACATATTCAGACAAACTAAAAGGGGCCCATTTCTCATTAAATCGCCACAGTAAAAATAAACCATTCAACTTTAAACAGCCATTTTCTCAAATTTTGCTAAATGTCGATGAGCTCCTTCTTCCTGTGTGCCCTTCATATGTACTGTACCCAGATTGATGATTAAGAAATTCGCATTAAAATAATAAAAAATAAGACAATACAAACCTTGCTGGGACTTTTGACTGGGCTAACAACAACCTTTCTTGGTGAAATAAGTGCTCTCTCAATGCTGTCTGTTCGTTTAGCCTCACTTTTTGGTGACAGCAACTCATTTTGATTCAAACTTCTCTTACTTGGACTGGAATAAATTAAATTAAATATTTTTTATTTCAGATAATTACATCCATATGTGTTAGTACCTAATCTTAATGCTATTGTTAGTAATTAATTCATAGACTTATTATAATTAATTACATTAAATTGAATTGAATTGAATTAACATATTGTGCCAAGACTGGCTATCATATAAAAGGGTAGACATAACACAAATATTTTAAATTACTGTTCTAAGAAACTTTCCACTATATCCTGGGTGGCCATACTTTTTCTTATCGACACGAGCAAAAATGTATGACAGAGATTGACATTTTGACTGTTTAACCATGTTTAAATCACCAAATATTTATCAAGTCACAGTTTAACCCACCAAATATTTATCACTAATAATTTTATCTATCCTTGGTGATCTTTTTTTTTTGAAAAAAAGAGGTGGGACGACGACATAAGGAAGGTGGCTGGAGTTAGTTGGAATAGAGTGGCTGTGAACTGGTGGGAGTGGAAAAGGTTGGAGGAGGCCTTCGCCGACTGGCAATCAGACTTACAAAGCCCAAATACTCAATTAACAAGCAATGTCTGATGCAAAAGGCTATCATCATCATCATCATCATCATCCTTGGTGATCAAACTTAAAACCTCTCGACTGTATGAGCACCTCTGCACTATAATAAAACCACTTGAAACAAAAGTCTAAAAGACATGTGAATCATGAAATACAGAATGCCATTTCTTTGATAAGGATAGACCATGTCGCACAGAAGACTAACAAAAAGTATAAATACCTTGAAGGGACTTCCACATCAATAGATTTGAATTCTTTTAGTTTTTTTTTGTCAGTTGCCTCTTTGAGCTGCTGTATTCCTTTGCTTATTCTGTCAGCAGACGCTCGCAATTCAGCTAACCTAGAGCTACCCGCCAGTTTCTTTTTGAGATCACCCAAGCTTAGCTCTTTACGAGCAGATGTTACCGCATTGCTAGAATCAGGTTTGGGGAGCTCGCTTTCCTGGTTTTGTACGTTAGAAGCATTATTCTTTTTTGCAAAAGCACCAACATTCTTCTTATTTACTTGAGGTTTCCTAGGGGGTTGCAAAATCTTTTCAGATTTCTGCACATATTCTCTGGTTTCTGGAGTCTGTTCTTCTCTTAGATTTCCTTTTCGGAATGACTTTATGCTTCTATTTGATGAGGTGTGGTCTCGGTCTATGTGGGCAACTTTGCTTTTAGAACTTACTATGTCATCAGGAGCAGCTCTTTTTCTGCTATTGAAGAATGATGTGATTGTAGTTTGAGACATTATAGCAGTTGGGATAAGAACCCAATCAAAACCCAACTAATTTATTAATTTTACAAGATATTTAATAATCTTTTCTTTCCCTCCAAATCCTACCGTTTTATCACGCACGAATATGAATGACATGACATGACATTGACATTTATGACTCTGATCTGACTGACATTGGGAGCATTCCGTCAGACAAATCTTTGGTTTATCGGTCGCTATGGAGTAAATTTTAACAATGGAAAAACGATGATCGGTTCCATGTAAACGTAACAATCAAATAAACAAACGTACTTTCGCATAATATATATTACTAGCGGCTGTCCGCGACTTCGTCTGCGTGGAAAGTTTTTTCTCTATCCCTCGGGAAAAATACTTTTTTTGGGATGAAAGATACCTTATGTCTTTCTTTGTGCCCTCTGTGACAACGTGTATGTAAAATTTCATGATGATCGGTTCAGTAGTTAAGACGTGAAGGCGTAACAAACAAACAAAGAAACGGACTTTTGTATTCATAATATTAGTAACTAGCGGCCGCCCGCGACTTCGTCTGCATTGACAGTTTTTTTGTTATCCCTCGGAAACTGTACGTTTTTTCTGGATGAAATCCCTAAACCCTATGTCCTTTTCTGCCCTGCACCCATAGAGTACATTATTATACTAGAGATAGAGTTATTATCAGTCAGACCTAATGATCAACGCCATCTAGCGAAATGTGACAAAGTGTGAACGATAATATATATAGGTACTAGTAGGTAGGGTTGTTGAAAAAATACCGATACATCGATATATCGATATTTTTTATTCGATATATCGATATTTTTAGCCGATATATTTTGAACCGATATATCGATACAAAATAACCAATATCGAAAATCGTATCAAAAACGATATATTTTTATTTATTTTACTATCAATTAAGTTTAATTAAGTCTATTCAATGCGTTTATTATTCCTATGGCCTTATGATGGCAGTACCGTCATTGTAATCTTTTAGCGATGGAATAAGGTTCAAAATTGAATAAATTTACGGGATACCAACATAACGCCAGAGGTAATAACCGATGCTTGAAACGCACTCTAAAAGATTGGAATTGAAAAATGGAAAACAACTTATCTGTACTTTCATCATAATTCATTATTGATATTTTTTTATAAAAACATATTGTCTATGACTTGTACGTTTTTTGCACTGCGTATATTCAATTCAATGCAAATATTCAATCTGATTTAATAAATATGCGCCTGATATTATAAATAATATTCGTTTATTTTTGAGATTTTCATACATTAGTTAGAGTAATGTATGTTGTTTTATAAATTCAATTGATATTACTGAGCTAGACTAAAATAAATACATTATTTCAAAACCGCAAATGTTCTCTGAAAATTCGACCGATATATCGATATTTTTTTCGCGATATATCGACGCCGATATTGATATTTTTATAAATATCGATGTATCGATATATCGATATTTTTTTTCACTTTCGACATCCCTACTAGTAGGTATTTCAGTATAATTTGCCTTGTAATTTTTAAGGAGGTACCTAACCTGTCAGTTTCTCCATAATAGGAAGAAAACTTTAATAAATAATTTATTTCAAATCACCTTTCACTATATAAAACTGTGAAAGACACACGATACCGCGATTCAGCACGGGATAGCGACATCTATCGACAGTTTAACAAACGAAAAATGAACGCCATCTAGCAAATAGTTCGGCAACTAAAATTTTAGGCCGCGCTCCCTTGTAGTGAGTCAAGTACTAAGTGAAAAGCCCCTGTCTGCACCCCTGCCTGACAACATGTATGCAAAATTTCACGATGATCGGTTCAGTAGTTACGACGTGAAGGCGTAACATAACAAACAAATAAACAAACAAACGGACTTTCGCATTTATAATATTAATAAGGATGATAAATCATAGAAGTTATTATTTTCTTTGTATACCTACCTATGTGACAAAATATCGGCAATTAGGCAAAGACCCATATTTGTTTTTGGTGTTTTTTGTTTTGATTTATTCTTTTTTCATTCATATTTTGTTATAAATGAAGAAACGTCGTAGTTTAGTTACAATGCGGCGGTTTTATAGTATCACAGACCATACAACAAGTACCTACTGTGGTATGGAGTGTCCGAGGTGGGACTAAAACTGTGGTCAACAAGTGTGACGTCATTTCTGCGGCGCGGCGCGGCGCTGCCGATTCTAGCCTTGCGTTGCGGTGCGGCGCCGCAATGCGGTTATGTGTGTAGGCCCTAAGATAAATGTGATCCTAGTGCATACATTTAATAATTTAATATTATAAAACTGGGGGCTGATTATCTAAAACGAAACTATTTAGCGACCGGTTGCATTTGACATACATTGCTACTTTTCTTTGGTATGTTTTTTTTTTACCCCAAAGAAAAGTAGCAATGTATTACGTTCATCTGTGAACTGCGACCGGTCGCTAGGCGGTTTCTAATTAGATAATCAGCCCGCCGGTGTCATCTGACGGCGTGTTAACCATGGTCTCAGACAAATGTGCTCGCACTTTTACGGCACTGGGTTCTTGGTCTTAGGCGGCCCCTAGACGACACAATAACATTGCGCAATATTTAACCCCCTATAGACTCGTGTGACATTTTTTTAACTCACTACTCTAAGGACCGTATTATAGGACGAGACTCAAGCACTGCTTGCTGCTTGAGTACAGTTAGAAAGGGATGGTGCTATTCATCGCGTATAGCGCCATCCCTATCTAACTGTACTCAAGCAGAGATTTGATTTTGAGTTTGATTCTGTAATACGAGCCTAAGGTTCGGAACGACCAAGAACTTTAAATGTCATTATTCGCTGCCCTAGTGCTTGAATGGCCAACTGACCAATTTTACCAAAATTGACTTTTTTATTTCAAACTATAGCAACCCTGAATACACGCTATACAGTATTATTATTTTTAAGTTTTTTTGAATAAAACTTACACTAATAGCAAAAATAAAATATCCAATCTCCCATATAAAAACCGTTTTTAGTGCTTGTTTAGCCAAACTCCAAATTTTGCTCAAATGAACGTATTCAAATATCAGTCTCCGTTCTTGTTTGCCCAATCTCCATCAACTGACCAATCACGGTCAAGTATTCCGAGGCCACGCAACGCCATTTTGTTTGCTTTTTGTTTGTTTCGTTTTATAGTAAGTAGTATTTCTACGATAAATTTAACAATTTAATTGTTTTCTAATAAATTAAAGTGCTTTAAAATGTCAGGAACAACGAAGAATAAAGGTTATTAATTGAGCGAATTGGATTTTGAAAGGTATGTTAGCATTTTATTGATATTCTTTTGTTTTAGTGTTCGAAGTTACTTTATCTGTGATATACAGGATGATTGTTACTTTTTCATACTTAAGTCATTATGGTGCTACTTTGCGTGCTACTTTTTACCTTTTTTTCTTCAAATTTTGAACATGGGTATTGGGTATCAAATAAAACGCACATTCCAAAATTTTATAATTTGTCACTAAAATCTAAAAAATAAAATGCTTTTTTTTACAGTTTTTGAATATGGGTATCAAATGAAAGGCCTTAATGAGCACATTCTAAAATTCTATAAGTTTCCACTTAAATCAAAGAATTTTTTTTTTTTTTACAATGTTTGATTAAGGGTATCAAACGAAAGGCCTTGATGAGCACATTCCAAAATTCTATAATTTTTCACTAAAATCAAACCAAAACATTTTATTTTACAATTTTTGAATATGGGTATCAAATGAAAGGCCTTGATGAGCACATTCCAAAATTCTATAATTTTTCACTTAAATCAAAGCAAAAAATTTTTTTTTACAATTTTTGAATATGGGTATCAAATGAAAGGCCTTAATGAGCACTTTACAAAATTCTATAATTTTTCACTAAAATCAAATAAAAAAAAATATTTCACAATTTTTGAATATGGGTATCAAATGAAAGGCCTTGATGAGCACATTCCAAAATTCTATAATTTTTCACTAAAATCAAAGAAAAAATTTTTTTTTTTCATTTTTTGAAAATGGCTATCAAATGAAAGGCCTTAATGCGCACCTTCCAAATTTCCTTATTTTGTCAGTAAAATTTAAGAAAAAAAATATTTTTTTACATTTTTTGAATATGGGTATCAAATGAAAGGCCTTGATGAGCACATTCGAAAATTATATTATTTTTTACTAAAATTTGAGAAAAAAACTTTTTTTTAATATTTGCTTTATTGCTGTTTAATTTCCTCACAATCGAAGTGAAAAGCAGAGTCACAGAATAACTAATAGTACAGGACACAGGTACAGAAGCAGCACGCCGCATAGTAATTTAAATAAATAGCGACTTTTGCTCCGACGCAACGCAACGCAATACAGTGCAATTCAGGTCGCGCAATGGCTTGCAGTACAGTTTATATTCACCTAGTAGCTTCCTCTCTTTCTATTGCGTGCTCTTACTTTTTCTAATGACGCAACGTTATGGTTGTCTTCTTTTAAATGAACTGCGTAGCATATATCATAATTTGAAAAACAACAACTGTTTATTGGTTTTTTGATATTGACATCCGTACACGCGGTAGGTGCTTATCGTGTGACCTTGAGCGAGTGATGAAGGCCTGGCAGAGTGTATAACTCGTACATAAAACCCATTTTATGCACTTGTACAATTCTACTATTTCACTTTTCATGTTCGTAAAGTTCGTCTTCATGTTGGCTGCATAAAATATCTTTTATGCTCTAGAGCATAAAGTAAAATCTTCGTCTAAGTTCAAACTCTAAGACAAAGGTCGACAAGTAAAGCACACGCAATTAAACTTTGATGAAAAATATTTTTTTCATTTTTATATATGGGTATCAAATGAAAAGCCTTAATGAGCGCCATTCCAAAATTATCTATTTTTTTACTAAAATTTAAGAAAAACCTTTTTTTTTTCGTTTTTTGAATATGGGTAAGGCCTTGATGAGCACATTCCGAAATTGTATAATTTAGTATACAATTAGAAAATATATTTTTTTCCAATTTTTTATATGGGTGTCAAATGAAAGGCCAAGGCCTTTCATTTGACAATAATCAAGATGAGCACATTCCAAAATTCTATAACTTGTCTCAAAAGTTAAGGAAAAAATTTTTTTTATTTATTTTTTCAATATGGGTATCAAATGAAAGGCCTTGTTGAGAACATTTTAAAAGTATATACTTTGTTACTAAAATTTAAGATAATTTTTTTTTTCAATTTTTGAATAATAAAATGAAGATTTTACATTAAATATTGCTTAAAAAACCAAAATATCTTAAGATGAATAAATAATGAAAAATATTAGAAAAAATCGGCTCACCCGTAGCAACTTAGACCAAAATATCTGTTTGGCTAACAAAAAGTTCAAGATATACGATCAGTTTACGAATGTATGCCTCAAGTCTAGAAGACGAAACTTACATGGAAGCATCAATGAAAAATAAGGTTGAAACCCATAAAGATGCCAAAGATATGCCAACCACAAGCAACAAAAAAAACAGTTAAAACAAGAAAAGAAATCTAAAGAAAAGTCTAGTCAAAAAGTATTGAAGAAAAAGGCCTTAGCGTAAGTATTAATACTATTAATGCACTTGTTGTACAAAGTGCATAAAACGCACCATTTTACCCGAGACGTATAAATCTGGATAGTCAAGTCGAGGGTAAAATGGGTTTTATGTACGAGTTATGCACTCTGCTTTTCACTTCGATTGTAAGGAAATTAAACAACAATATTGAAAAAAATGAATGTAAAAAATTAAATAAAATGTTTTTCTTACATTTTTGTGACCAATTATATAATTTTGGAATGTGCTCATCAAGGCCTTTCATTTGATACCCATACAAAAATTGTAAAAAAACATTTTTTTTCTTAGATTTTAGTGACAAATTATAGAATTTTGGAATTTGCTCATCAAGGCCTTTCATTTGATACCCATATTAAAAAATTGAAAAAAAAAATTGTGTTCTATGATTTTAGTGAAAAATTATAGAATTTTGGAATTTACTCATCAAGGCCTTTTAATTTGATACACATTTTGAAAAAACAATCTTATCTTTTAGTGACAAATCATATAATTTTGGAATGTGCTCATCAAGGCCTTTCATTTGATACCCATATTCAAATATTGAAAAAAAAACTTTTTTCTTTGATTTTAGTAACAAATTATTTAATTTTGGAATGAGCTCATCAAGATCTTTTATTTGATACCCATATTCAAGAAAATTAAAAAAATCTAACATTTTAGTAACAAATTATATAATTTTGGGATGTGCTCATCATGGCCTTTCATTTGATACCATAATAATAATAATAAAACCTTTGAATTTTGTATTTAATTTGTTCATATCTATACTCCATAATAACACTTTCCGGAATAAAATCTTGTATTCGTATCATATTTACAAAAAATTGAACATGCTGTATAGCGTATATGATAGTAGTTTGGACAAACAAGCACTAAACTTACATATCAATTTAGAGCACTATCTCCATGTCATTGTGCTCAATCTCCATATACAAAATTTTGTTTAAGACATTTTGTCCAACCTCCATGAATAAGTGAAATTTAATCAGTACTATAATTATTATTTTCAATTGCTATTTCAATATTCATCTTAAGAAATACTACATGTCTCTAATTCAAGAAAGATTTTAATAAATTTCAAATAATAGCGATACCTAACTAAAAAAAACGTCTCCTGTAAAATTTGCTCAATGGTCGATTGGCCATTCAAGCACTAGGGCGGCGTATTAGTACAGACATTAGTGTGGTAAAGACATTAAATATCTCTGGTGTTCCACCCCTTTTGGAAACGCAAAAAAAATATGATGTGGGGCATAGTAATGCCAACATTTCTGTGTTAATAACTTATCCAAATACGGCAAAATTCTCGAGTA
Source organism: Agriphila tristella (assembly GCA_928269145.1). NCBI lineage: Eukaryota > Metazoa > Arthropoda > Insecta > Lepidoptera > Crambidae > Agriphila > Agriphila tristella. The sequence continues at coordinate 40,490,547 of OV743431.1, forward strand.
AAAAAATATCTTAGATAAAACATAAAACCTTAAATTTCTCATAAACTATCGCGAGTAGAACTGCCAATTAACTCTTGAAATGTGAGTGTTTACTAAGTGCATAATACTATGCTATCAGGTTTAAAATCCCTGATATCGTTTAGGAGTAATAAAGGTTTTCCTATATTTATTTCCTATATCCATCTTTTTTCCGCCGTTTTATGCATTTTGGAAATTCGTCTAGAAAAAAATCTAGACATAATTAGCACACGGGAGTTCTCGTTGTGAGTTACAAATAACTAGAACTAACAGATTTTGGAATTATCTCGACGATGTCACTTTTTCGGGTTCCAAAATCCACTGTGCGACACGACGACACAACACGACAGTATAGTATGTTTTGACCTTAACGAATTCCAAGCGAATCCGCTGAATGCACGAAAAATAGACATAGAAAAATTTTCGCTGCGCTCAAGAAGACCAACAAAGTGTGGAAAAGAGAAGTTAACATTAGGCGGCCCCTAGACGATCAATTATATTGCACTATATTTTAACCCTTTGTAGACTCGTGTGATATTTTTTTACTCATTCTAAGGTTCGGGACGCCCAAGAACTTTAAAGTTCATGGTAGCTTCTCAAACAACAGTTTTTATTTGATTTAGATTATAGAAAAGTTTAGATTATTCGTATTCCAAATGGAAAACGAAGACTTTGTACTAATAATGACATTTAAAGTTCTTGGTCGTTCCGAACCTTAGAGTAGTGAGTTAAAAAAATGACATTTACAGGGGGTTAAATATTGCGCAATGTTATTGTGTCATCTAGTGGCCGCCTTATACGGTCTGTGAAAAAAAGAGACAAAGAATCAAGTGACAATGAGCCATCGAAATGTATTATGAGCCAACATTTTTTACAGTAAGAGCCCCTAGCGTCCCGTCTTGCAAATGAGCAATCACAGTTTGTTTAAAATAGGTATTTGTTAATTCTAATTAGAATTTCAAATAAAGGTATCGTGGAGCCATGGTGTCTTGTGCTCTAAGTAATTGTGATGTGATAAATAGAAACAATCCAAGTAATCATACTTTTCGAAGGTAAATAAGACTTTGCCACACTTTTCTCTAAAACCAAATTTCGCTACATTTATTCGTTTATCGACGAAGAAAACAGTAACAAAAAATTAGGAGAAAATAATAGGTATTTAAGTTTATTTTAGTTATAATAAAGTTTCTATATCAAAAATAATTTCGCTAGGGGACTCAGTGCTTGGGGCACTGGGGTAGAGGATTATTGAACCTTGTAGGCCCTGGGTTTTTTCAAGAAGACCGTATATTATAGAATTGGTCATACATAATATGCTCAGTAATTAATGAGTCTGGGAATATAAAATAAAAAAAGTGTTTTTCGATACAGACAAAACTTTGTTACAAAATGCACTTTGAATAAATTATCGTGTGAGGGTATCATGATTAGGGCTTGCAAATATTCGACGAAATTCAATATTCGAATATTCGAAATTTCTTAAGGAGGTATTCGAATATATTCGAATATTATTCGAATATTTATGTAAAGTAAAACAGGTGGTCATAATTATTAAATATTGTTTATTTTTCAAATTAAACCAACGTTAAATGCTTCGTTTAATGGGGCGCATTTTGTAAGATTTGTTATCAATTGACTTTTGCATTCGCTCCACATTTTTATGTTTAAAACTTCTTTATAGGGCCATAAATCTTTACAAGGGTAATTATTTTATACTTATTAGTCGGTTTTAATATGTGTGTTTTGACTTGAGTCCGATTTTTATCCTTTTTAGTTCGTTTTTAAAACGCGTTTTTTTTTGTCAGTAAATATTTATTTTTGCTTTTGTTTCTGTATTTTTTTCTTTGGCGTTTTCCGGCTTCATCATCACACCAGGGTTTGATACTATTTTTCAACAGAGTACTTGTCAAGACGAATCAAACGACCCAAAACTCGATGAATTTGTATGGTTTCTTTTTTTATCGGAAACTGGGCAGGCATTTGACCACCATCTTGCTTGGTAAACAGAATGTGATCTAAGGTGTAGCACACTTGCCCAAGAAATGCCTATTCACTCATACCTTGAAGAGACAAAGCTTGTAACTATCGGGGAACATATGAGTAGGCAGCACAATCCATTCTTCAGCAGTCAATGTATTGGCAAAGCACTTGACTTGCCGATGAGCCTCCTGGCTTTCAATCTGTTTTCAATCGATTCAGGAAGTTTAGGCTGATACTTAGCAGAACCATCCCACAGGTGACAACAGTACTCCATAATTGAACGAATCTGCGCGTTGTATAACAGAAGCAGTTGGTTGGGTGAGAACTGAGAAGTACCGCTTAGCCCGTGATAGGGTGGAATTTAATACAGCATTCCTGTGGTTTTCTTCCGGCTCCATCATTAGACCCTGGACACTATTTCCCAAGAAAATACTTGTCAAGACGAATCAAACGAGCCCTAACTCAACGGATTTGTATGGTTTTATTACAGAGTGTGAAACATGGACACTGACTCAAAAACACTATTTGAATCTCAGAACATGCCAGAGGAACAGAAGCCTAATAAGTGTAACGCTGAAAGACCGGCAAAAATCAGAGGTAATAAGAACAAAAACGAAAGTAGAAGATATAATAAGGAAAATAAGACAATGAAAATGGCAATGGGCGGGTCATATGGCAAGAGAAAGCAAGAAAAAATGGACCAAAATTATAACAGAGTGGCAACCATGGGACGGAAAAGGAAAAGAGGAAGACAAACCAAAAGATGGGCAGATGATATTATGAAAACTAGAGGAACACTTTGGACGCGAAAAGCAAGAGATAGACCAAAATGGAAACAGCTGGAAGAGGCCTACGTGTTGCAAGTTGCACGATGTTCACTAACGCCAAGAAGAAATAAAATGTATTTTGTTAATTATTAGTGCCAATGTTTAAAATGTTTATGTTATTTGCTTAGTGTCAGCAATAAAGTAAAGTATTACAGAGTTCCTGTGGTCTTCTTCCGGCTCCGTTATCCGACTCTGGCCTCTATTTCCTAACAGAGTACTCATCAAGACAAATCAAACGAGCACAAACATGGGGTCACATGGTTTTATTACAGAGTTCCTGTGGCCTTCTTCCGGCTCCATCACCAGACCCTGGAAACCGTTACCCATCTCCTTTTAGAGTACTAGTCAAGACGAATCAAACAAGCCCAAACCAGATGGGGTTGCATGGTTTTATCAGAGTTCTTGTGGCCTTCTTTCGGCTTCATCAGACCCTGGACACTACTTCACAACAGAGTACGTGTCAAGACGAATCAAGCGAGCCTAAACTCGATGGGTTTGTATGGTTTTATTACAGAATTTCTGTGACCTTCTTCCGGTTCCATCATCAGGTCAGCTGAATGACACTATAATACTCTATTGTCTTCTTGTTCTGACCTATGTTTTAAGTTTAAAGTCTTTTGCTCATCGGGAAGCTAGATTAAAATCGTTTGCAATTTGTGGACAAACAAACAACATAGCTAAACAAATAAATAAACGAGAAAGTGAACGTTAATCGCTTCATTCTATGCTCACAAATGCTATTCGGGTTTTTAATTAATGTCTTATGCCTAAATCTAGGGCTGCCATCCGTCCGGGTTTCCCCGGATTTGTCCTAGTTTGGAGGGCGTCCGGGGAGCGTCCGGGCGGGGTTCTGATTGCAGTCCGGGTAAAACCCGGACTATAATTAAAGTCCGGGTTTTGGATCAAACTCCGCTCAAAAAAGTACTAAGTATATTCATTCAGCGCACGCGCTACCAGGCGCCTCACTTCACTACGCATGGCGCATCGCGCATCGCACTCCGCAAAAAATCACGCTGCGCGGCCCATTTTTTAATTCTATAAACAAACATCGCGAATTCCGCAAAAAATCGCGCTGCGCGGCCCATTATAAACAAACATCGCGCACCCCACAAAAAAACGCGCTGCGCGGCCTATTCTTTTTTTCTATAAATAAACATCGTGCACCCCGCAAGAAATTGCGCTGCGCGGTCCATTTTTTACTATAAACAAGCACCGCGCACCCCGCAAAAAATCGCGCTGCGCGGCCTATTTTTTTACTATGAACAAGCAAGATTACAAGATTGGTGAATGAAACTGACTAAAAATCGCGCTGCGTGGCCATTTTTTTTACGGGCCACCCCTGGCTATTTGGGCATTTATTTTGGTCCGCTACGGTTGCAAAACTACTTAACCTAAACCCTGGCTCTCTACAAAATTGCGTTGGACTGGACACCCCGGCTCTATCATAACTAGTAAAACACACAAATTTAATGGGAAAAAAGGCTTAAAATTTTTTTTTTTCAGTCAAGTATTGGGTAAAATGAATTTTTTAACCAAGCTAAAAATGAATATAAAAAAATCAAATGTCCGGGGTCAAGGCTCCAAAGTCCGGGGTTTTTTCGCTTCCAGTCCTGGGCGGCAGGTTTTAGAGATGGCAGCCCTACCTAAATCTAACAAAGTAGTAAATATTCGAATATTCGAGTTTCACCGACTTGAGTATTCGAATACCAAAATAAGGCGAATATTCGAATAATTCGAATATTCGATTTGCAAGCCCTAATCATGATATGATGGTATCATGCAGAAGATAAATCTAATCATACTGACTCACTTGGGTGTTTTCTTTACACGCGAGAACTATAAGAGATTGTAGAGCGATTCGTTTCACATCAGCCCTACGCCCTACGTAGGGTTATCAGATCTAATAATAAGATGACCTGACTTTTTCCCTGACTTTTCAGTAAATTTCCTGACATTTTGTTCACTACATCCACATTCTTCATTTAGTTGACGTTTGATATTTTTTTTCTCACCAAAAGTATTAACGTGATGGCACCAGTGTTGGACAAGGTACTAGTGTTGGACACTTTTGCCTCTTTTCACAAAAAATAAGAACACACATAGTATTTTACGGTTGGCAACACTCAAACCATAGACATTATACATCTATCTGTCATATCCCCAAATGTCATATGTTTCGGCCATTTTGTTTGAACATGGCGAAGTGAACAAAGTTGTGTGTCCTGTTTTTTTTCATTTTGTGTGATTTTCTTAACCAAATTGTTAAAAAGGTGAGTGAATATTTGTGTCAATAGAATTTTGTTTCCAATAATAATATAAATTTGTATTGAGCATAGCCCAAAGTTATGAAGTTTAACACTTGATTACAAAGGAATTAACGTGACAAAATATTATTTCCGAGATTGAGAGAGGGTGTCCATTATTGGATCGGCTTAAGTTCCAAAATCCAGTCATGGACACTGTCCATTAATGAGGTGTTCATAACTGGATCTTTTTCTTTATTTAGATGCCACCTAAGAAAAAATATACACCAGAGCAGATGGCACAAGCTGTTGCGGCAGTGCTATCTCAAGGCGTATCAAAAAAGTTTGCAGCGAAGAGCTTCAGTGTGCCCAGCCAGAGTCATCATCATCATCATCATATCAGCCGCACGACACCCACTGCTGGGTATTGGCCTGCCCTAAGGATCTCCACGACGATCGGTCCTGCGCTGCCCGCATCCACTGGCTTCCCGCGACCTTCACCAGATCGTCGGTCCACCTTGTCGAGGGCCTACCCACGGAGCGTTGTCCGGTGCGCGGTCGCCATTCCAGAACCTTTCCGCCCCAACGGCCATCAGTTCTTCTCGCTATGTGTCCTGCTCATTGCCACTTCAGCTGAGCAATCCTTCGAGCGATGTCGGTTACTTTAGTTCTCCTCGTTTCTGATTCGATCACGCAGAGAAACGCCGAGCATGGCTCTCTCCATTGCACGCTGGGTGACCTTGAGCCTCCTTATGAGAGCCATAGTTAGCGACCACGTTTCACTGCCGTAAGTTATCACTGGCAACACACACTGTTCATAGACTTTCGTCTTGAGACACTGAGGTAAGTCGGACGCGAAGATTTTTCGAAGCTTCTCAAAGTTGGACTTACCTAACTGGAATGCCTGTCCTAGGTATACGTAATGGTCAACAACTTCAAGTGTAGTGTTCCCAAAATGAAATGGAGAACGTACAACATGGGCATTTGCCATAATTTTCGTCTTATCCATGTTCATCCTGAGACCCACTCTTTGGGAAGCACTACGGAGATTTTCGAGCATTGTGTTCAGGTCTTCCATGGTTTCAGCCATAAGGACTATATCATCGACAAAACGAAGGTGTGTTAGGTACTGGCCATTAATGTGGATGCCGAGTCCTTTCCAGTCCAAGAGCTTAAAGATGTCCTCCGACGCAGCTGTAAACACACTGTGAGCAGTTTCGGAGAAATAACGTCTCCCTGTCTCACACCACGCTGCAGTTGGATAGGATTTGTGCTCTGGTTCTGTACTCGGATCGACATGATCCTTGAGGTACCTCAACACCTCGATATACCTATAGTCCACTTGGCACCTTTGGAGAGACTGCAGCACCGCCCAGGTTTCAATCGAATCAAAGGCTTTCTAGTCCACGAACGCCAAGCATAGTGGCAGATTATACTCCTCGGTCTTCTGTATAAACTGCCGCAGTGTATGGATGTGGACTATGGTGCTAAAGATTTTTCGAAACCCGGCTTGTTCGGGAGGTTGGAACTCGTCGAACTTGCAAGCGAGACGATTCGTAAGGACTCTCGAAAACAACTTATAGACATGGCTCAGAAGTGAGATGGGTCTGTAGTTCTTTAAGAGGGACTCGTCACCCTTTTTAAAGAACAAAATCACATCACTTATGTTCCATGCCTTCGGCGTTCTGCCCTCCACGATGACGAAATTGAAGAGCTTCTGGAGGACTTTGAGTATCGGCTTACCTACCGCCCGCTCACAGAAGTTCCGTAGTGATTTATCGTCACCCGCCGCCTTGTTGTTTTTCAGCTGTTTGAGAGCCATACTAATCTCATACAGGCTGACGTCCGGGATATATTGGGTATAGTGTCGGGTAAGCTTGGCTCTGGGGTGTCTGCGTGGAATATAACTGCCAATAGAAACACTCGATCTCCCTCAGGCTTGCAGGCTTTGATGAGATGATGCGACCGTTGTCTTATTCAGCTTCGTCATCTGGCTTTGCCCAATAGACAGATCTCTCGGGAACACTTTAGAGCCTTTATTCCGCTCGATAGCCTCTTGAATACGATTCGTATTAAATTGGCGAAGGTCGCTCGTCAAAGACTTACAATACAGTGCGAGGCACGTATCTTGAAATTTTTTCGACAGAGTGGGGATAAGTTCGCGCATGTGCTCTTGTGAGCGACCAATAGTGCGCGCCCCTCTCCCGCCGCCCGCGCCCCTCACCGCTACGCATACCCAAAATACGCGTTTCGCGCAATCCCCACCCGATTTCAAGATACGTGCCTCGCACTGTATCTGTCTATTGAGCTGCTGATAACGATGAGCATCCGCTGAGCTCTGGAGCCTCATTTCACGTCTCTGATCCATGAGTAGGAGTGTGTGGTCGGAGAGTTTCTTTAGCTTGGGACGGCGGGTCTTAAGGAACTTGGACAGTATCCACCACCATGTTGTATAGATCGTCCACATCTATGCTGTTCTCAAGGGCTACGAAGCGGTTTTGGAGTTCGAGTTGAAAGCTTTCGGGGTTTTGAGTTTAAGAATTTGTTGATTTTTTAGAGATTTTCTGTTTATCTCTTCTTTGTGATTTTGTAGTCGCTGTTTTATAGTATAGGTACTAAGACTAAGAAATATGCCAATGATTAAAACTAAGAAATAATTTTTAGAGATTTTCTGTTTTTAATACATACGTGACAAAAAACGTTACAGGATTTTTATTTCCATAAATCTACCTTTGCTTAAAATCTTGTGTTAAAGGCAAAGCTTGTAATAAGGAGTTTTTTCGCATTTGAATGAGACTAACCGGAAACTCAAATAAGTGTCCATCATTGGGATGTCCATCATTGGGACGTCCATAATTGGGATGTCCAATAATAGATGTTGGATGTCCATCACTGGGTGTCCATTACTGGATTATGACTGTTCATTATTGGAATTTCGATGTCTTTTCAGTTGATCGTTTTTATTATTATTTTTCTCAAAATTCATTAAACTTTTTTTAGTTGTTAACAGGTAATAATAAGTGTTTATTATCTGACTACAACATTCTAAATTCGCAACACCGAGACTCAATTAATAAATAAGTTATAGGCTTACATGTTTGAATCGGCCCTTAAAGTGTCCATAATTGGTGCCACCACGTTACCAAATTATGTTTTCTATTTTCATTAAGTACCTACTTACTTACACTTTTTGGGATATCAAAAATCCCTGACAACTACAGTTTTTTCCTGTTTTCATGACATATGCCTTAAATTCCTTACATGTCAAGAAAATTCCTGTCATCTGGTAACCCTAGCCGGGCGGGCATCCCGTGACGTGCTTTGCAACAATATAGAAGGCTATGGCTTTGCGTTTATACCGAAGGGATTTGCTACATCTATGGATTTGCTACATCTAGAATATGGCTTTGCGTGACGCCCAACTTTTTTTAGAAGTCTTCTACGTCTTCTTTATGCTACTTTTTTATCTTCTATGTATTCTTCTTGAAATTAATATTGACGTGATCAACGTGTTATTGACTAAATGCTCTTTGAATGCTATAAAAATGCCAAAATGATAAGCTACCTCAGTAAACAAATTGCAAAAGTTCTTCTAATAAACCCTTGAATAAAGTATTAAATTTGACGGAAACGGCGACAGTGGATAAATTCTAAATAGAACTCAATCAAAAACTTTTCTTAACGAGGAACACGAGAACCAACCTACCGTAAAGATGCAACTCAAACCGATACCAAAACAAGCCGAACCAATGAAGAGCATACTGGTTCCTAGTCGAATTGTTAGCAGACCAGATCAACTGGAAAACGGAGAAGAAACTGAAATTGCAGCACAAATTTCAGTACCAGAAGAAGGCGGGTGGGGTTGGGTGGTGGTTTTAGCCGCCTTTTGGTGTTCTGTAGTATTAGATGGAGTCGCTTTTAGTTTTGGTAGTTTACTGAGCGATATGATTGCACAGCTCGCCGTATCAGATTCCTTAGTTTTGTTGATAAATTCTATAGCACTGGCATTGTATTTTTGTTGCGGGCCCATGGTTTCAGCACTAATTAATCGATTTGGATTCAGAGCGTGCGCCATGGCAGGGTCAGTTATTTGCTCGTGTTCGTTATTTTTTTGTTATTTTACCAACAACTATGTCCTAATAGTTATATTTTATGGTGTATTTGCCGGATTTGGATATTGCTTAATCAATATGTCTGCAGGTTTGGTAGTTGGATTTTATTTTGAAAGACTTCGTTCATTAGCTATATCATTAGCAACATCAGGATCTAGCGCAGGCCTCATGGCTTTATTTCCTTTAAACTCTCATTTAGTCAGCTTGGCAGGCTGGCAAACTACAACCTTGTTACATTCTAGTATGTTTGGAACAATTTTTTTTGCTGCTATGGCATTTCGGCCCTTACTATCTTTAACAGTCATAAAAACTACTGATGACCCCACGCGTACCGTCACTTATTTGCCAAATTTGTCAAAAGCAGCCGTTCAACCAGGATCCACAAAATCTAGGACTGATGGTATGAGGCCAACTGCCACCGAACGCTTGTTTAGTGCTGTGTCAAATGCGAATTTTCCAACAGCTGCGGCTGTAGTAGAAGATGAGACTTCGACAGCTGCTTCTCAAGCAGGGCCCTCAACAGCAGTTGCATCTAAACTCACTCTGACGGCACAACATCCTCAAGGAGTAAGCCGTCGTCATTTAAAACAAGTACAGTCTCTTATGTCGAGAACAAGTGTCCAAGATAAGTCAAAAAGGAATGTTGAAGTTATCGTAAACGTAGAAGAACGCCCTAAAAAACGGAGTTGTTGGGATCGCTTATGCCACTGGGAACGTCATGTACCACAGTCACGGCCATTATACAGAGATGACGCATTTTATGATGGAAAATTAGAAAAGCTACCCATTTACCAGAAGAGTATGTTAGACACTAGTCCTGAGGGAAAAACTGGTCTTGAATATCAATTGGCTGTATCACGAGCGGTAACAGCAGGAGACTTGCATGAACATAGAGGTGTATTTACGACTGCTGCCCGACGAGTATTAGCAACTATGATGGATCCAGTATTATTAAAAAGACCTTCTTTCATTTCTTTAGCTGCTACAGGATTATTTATATTTGCGGGATTTTTAGTTCCTTATGTTTATGTTAAAGAGAGATGTTTAAGCGTTGGTATCGATGAAAGTCATGCCACCATGTTGGTGTCAGTATTGGCTTTGTCTAACGCTGTCGGGAGACTGGTTGTTGGAACGCTTGCTGTCAAAGTAGACCCTTTAAAATTGTATTTAATAGCGTGCTTCATTGGAGGCCTCAGCACAATGCTGTCAAATATCTCATACAATGTATACTATCAATATGGATATGTAATAGTGTTTGGTTTTTTTGGGATAGCCTTAACTTGTTTAAGAAGTATGGTAATAGTTTCAATGTATGGACTTGAAAAATTAACAAATGCTACGGGAATGATGCTTTTATTTTCAGGCGTAGGAAGCTTAATAAGCACACCTTTAGCTGGTACTTTAAAAGAAAACTATGGGTATGAAATGGCGTTTTATGTAGCGGGAGCATTTATGATTATCAGTGGTTTTGTATCGGTGATAATGATCAGAGCTCTTAAGAAAGAAAAATTAAAAGAAAGCACTGCTATGAAATCTACTGATAAAACGGCTAACAAAACTATAGTTAAATCACAATAAAATTCAACGATTCGAAACAGGTTCTTAAAACGTTGAAGCGGGACTGGAGTCTTACTGGGGGGAGCCAGATCACTGCTGAATCGGAACCGGCCCTACGATGCCCGCCAGACCGCCGGATTTTGTGATTTGTGTCAAAATGATGGGCACGTGCGTGGATTTACCTCCAAGGCTTTTACTATCATCTACATACAGCTTATGGTATGTATTACAATGCCGAGAATTCATAACACATACGACCGAAACATCGACGCATAAAACACCTATTTTCAAAATACAAATAATCCTAAATGGCTATATCCAATAGCTTGAAATTTGAAATATCGATTATCAAATGACCGATGTTTCAAAATCCCGAAAATTAAAATAACCGATAGTTCAAAATCCCGAAAGTCAAAATGTCGATACTTACTTTACCTACACAAACATTCAGCAGGACGGTTTTTGCACTTCACCGACCCCTGCTGCGGCATGCTCGCTTCGGTCGCTCGGCTCGTGCGTGCGTTGTAGTTCGCAATAGAAGCGAACCTCCTCCTTGCTCGCTGCGCTTGCTCGTCGTCGAACCTTATAGAATAGACTGTGGCATAATTTATTAAGTACTATAAGCTTCCTATTATGTTTTTGACAAATTCGTTAATTAGGCATTAAGTATATATTATATTATAATATATGTATGTGTGATGTAAATCGATGAATATTTATGGATCTTATTTTAAGTAAGTCGGTACCTACTTAAGAACACCATATACTACCTATTTCTATCTGTAACTTTATCCAGCTCAACTAATGGTTGCCTGGAAGAAATTGCATTTTAGCGATAAGGCCGCCAATTGTTCTTCTTTTTATGTATTTCTTTATTAATTATCATGGTGTACTTACGATAAAGAATATTTTATATTATCTTTTATCTTAACTTTATGTAGATCGGCGGCTCTACCGTCTAACTCTAACTCGATTGATTTGACTATTGCTTTGGTTTATGACGTCAGTACATTGTCCGTCCTTGTCATCGTGTTATGATATGACAAGGACAGATAGAGCATTGATATCGCTATGGCTATTGCTTTGAGATAGGCGGTCTAGCTGCCGGATACAGAACGTAGGCGTAGGTAGGTATTATATATTAACCTTCAGTTTTTTTAGCATCGGGATTTAGTCTTTTAGGTAAAATGTACTTTCGTGATTTTAAGACTAAACAACGACGACATTCGACCTTTTATTTTTTTGTCTTTCGTCCATAGGTCTTGTAAAATTAGTTTTTTTTCCATTATGGCATTGTAATACATACCCAGCTTATTGTGGTGAGACGGCGGCGGTGGCCTCAGAACACAGAAACAAAGGAGAAATGTTAAAGGGCGACCGATATCGCTACTCCACTTACACAAATATTGATAGCATAATCTCAACAGCGCACGCACACACTAAACGTCATCCCATGCAATCATGGGCATTGAGCCTATGCTCAAGAATACCTCCGCAACCCCAACCACCACCACCAATGCAAAATTGTTATATGATAGAGGCAGTGGCGGATTTACCCTAAGGCCAAGTAGGCCCGGGCCTAGAGCGGCCAGATATTAGGGGCGGCCAAGCGAGGCGAAAAATAGACTGATGATAGGACTGATGAAAGGCTTTTGCCGCATTTGACAGGCATTTTACAGGTGTGCGGCCGGCATTAAAGCAGAGACAGGCATTTTTAAATTTCGCGGATAAAACCACTGATTACAACATTAGAGGATGAAACAGACTAAAAATCGCGCGGCACGGCAATTTTTTTTGTACAATGCAATGCAGGCAAGATTACATGATAAGTAGTTGAAACTGACTAAAAATCGCGAGCGGCTGTTTTTTGCCTTTTTTATAATCTTAAAACGTGGTCCGAGCCTGACAAGCTTTTGCCGCATTTGATAGGCTTGTTATAGTTTAGACTGGCGTGCGGGCGACACTAAGCTGAGTAAGACAGGCATTTTTGTATTTCACGGATGAAACTATACATATTACAATAATTTAGTCGCGCTGCGCGGCCGTTTTTTAGCTATAGTTAGACAGGCAAGATTTCAAGATAGAAGTGGATGAAACTGACTAAAAATCACACCGCGGTGCCGATTTTCAACTTGAGCTTGACAGGCAATACTTCAAGATATAAGTGGATGAAACTGACTAAGCGCGTTCGTTTTTTTTGCTGTAGTTTTGTGCATCCCAGGTACACAGCTGTCTGACAGGCATCCTCTCATATTACATAGAGGCCCGAGCTCCCCCCCCCCATGATAGGGAGCTGAGAAAGGGGCGGCTGGTGATATTCGGCCTAGGGCGGCCAAGACTGTAAATCCGCCACTGGATAGAGGTATGAAAAACAAGCAATGGACTTGTTTCGTAATCAAGTAACTTCATGCGAGGGTAAGTGCTAGTTTTATGGAATAATAATAAATTCATGGCGTTTTAAGGATAAATGAAATATAGCTTATCAGTATCTTTCCTGTGAATAGGTGACTCCACTGTTGCTGAAATTAACTTTTATCACCACAATTTCTGCATGTAATTAACGCACACGTCGGAATTTTGCAAAAAACAAGGGACGTGCGTTGCGCAAAAACAATTCCTTCTGCTAGGTTCTGACGAGTTTCTGTGCATCTGCGCAGGAAATGGAGACACGCGATAAACGCGTACGCCATATCTCTTTATTTCTGTGATCTGGGGGGTATTACAACCTGTTAAAACTTGCCAGATTTATGAATTGCAATAGTTACATCTCTTTCTAGCTGTATAGCAAATAAAGAGACGCACTGATAGTCATTCAGAAAACTGGCAAGTTTTAAGAGGTTGTAATACGGGGGCTGTGGTGGCGGCTGGCGCAGTGGTAGCAGTCCGTCCGGCTCTTGCATCGTGTACCTAACCTTGAACTAAACCTTAGGCTTTGTGTAGATGGTATGGCACCGGGGTACAACCGCAGCTCGACCGGAGCAAAACAATAACCCAGTTTCCATGGTAACAAATACGTGTGAAAAATGTAAGGCCGCTTCGGTTGAACTCCGGCCTAGCTCCGGTCTGAAATAGGTACTTATTTCAATCTAAGTAGTTACAATTAAGATGGGAAATGTTAATTTTAGCGTAAAGTAGATAGGTACATTGTATTGTATAAATAAATTATTTTTAAAGTAATCTTTTCAGTTTTAATCGGAATCGAAAACCAAAATATTTAAATTAGGTAAGTAGGTAGGTGAGTATTTCTCAAAATATATGTACATTCTTTGAAAAAAAAAGTGTGCCACGAAATGGTCAAAAAATTAAACGTTTTCAATAAAAAAAAAAACAATACAATTATGTAGGATAAATATCATTCTTTTAAGATAACGAAAAACATAGTAGAATCGTATTAATTACCAATTATTTAGATTTTTTTTCAAATAGCGTTTCATATCTTTCATATAAAAATAAAGGACCCCGAACCTAAGTATACTTAGTTAGAAAAATGTGGTTACAGTTAAATGTCCTTTGATTTTGATATGTTATAAATTTCGGTGCCCTGAGTAAAAGTCTCTATGGGTGCTACCACTGTTTCCGGGTTCGTTTCAGAGTTTCGTCTGATGATGTACCCTCCTGATCAGACTATAAAAACTATAAACAACGGACAAAATGAAAGAAAAACAGTGTTTTAGATTACATATGTTCAATCTATATTTACATAATGCATTTTTTATAAATGTTACACTTTTAACTTAACTTTTGACGTTCACATTATTAGATACCTACCAAGATGTGAAATGAGACATCTATAAATGCACATCGACGTGCATTTGAAGTTGACATTCCCGCTACATGAAACATAATAGGTTGAATCTAATGTCAATTGTTTTAAATAAGTAGTTGGGAATTGGAACTTTTAAGTACTAATTACTTTGTTATACAATGTTATTTTTAGTTTATACAAAACCTCTCGTGGAGTTGATCAGACCATCAAATTGAACAACTTTCATTATGGGACCAACCTTGAAATCGCGAAAAAAAAATCAGCTGTTCCATACAAGCCTACTCCATCGAAATGTATGAAACAGCTGTTTTTTTTTCGCGATTCAAGGTTGGTCCCATAATGAAAGTTGTTCAGTTTGATGGTCTGATCAACCCCACGAGCATTTCGATGCCCACGAGAGCTTTTGTATAAACTAAAAATAACCTTGTAAGTAAATGGTCATAGCCTTCTTTATTTCCAAGCCGTGAACATAAGTTTGGCAACGTCTGTTACTGTCAGTTCGTGGTCATGTCGTCCGCCAGTCTCCATACTAAATGTATGGGAATATTTGAACTTTAAGAGGTTGATATTTTTTTTCATAGTAATCATGTGAGGTTTCATCATCATCATCATCATATCAGCCACACGACACCCACTGCTGGGTATAGGCCTCCCCTAAGGATCTCCACGACGATCGGTCCTGCGCTGCCTGCATCCACTGGCTTTCCGCGACCTTCACCAGATCGTCGGTCCACCTTGTCGGGGGCCTACCCACGGAGCGTCGTCCGGTGCGCGGTCGCCATTCCGAACCTTTCTGCCCCAACGGCCATCGGTTCTTCTCGCTATGTGTCCCGCCCATTGCCACTTCAGCTGAGCAATCCTTCGAGCGATGTCGGTTACTTTAGTTCTCCTGCGGATCTCCTCGTTTCTGATTTGATCACGTAGGGAAACGCCGAGCATGGCTCTCTCCATTGCACGCTGAGCGACCTTGAGCCTCCTTATGAGACCCATAGTTAGCGGCCACGTTTCACTGCCGTAAGTCATCACTGGCAACACACACTGTTCATAGACTTTCGTCTTGAGACACTGAGGTAAGTCGGACGCGAAGATTTTTCGAAGCTTCCCGAATGCTGCCCACCCGAGTAGGATTCGGCGATCTCTTTCTCGAAGTTGGACCTACCTAACTGGACTGCCTGTCCTAGGTATACGTAATGGTCAACAACTTCAAGTGTAGTGTTCCCAACATGAACTGGAGAGGGTACAACATGGGTATTTGACATAATTTTCGTCTTTTCCATGTTCATCCAAAGACCCACTCTTTGGGAAGCACTACGGAGATCTTCGAGCATTGTGTTCAGGTCTTCCATGGTCTCAGCCATAAGGACTATATCATCGGCAAAACGAAGGTGTGTTAAGTACTCGCCATTAATGTTGATGCCGAGTCCTTTCCAGTCCAAGAGCTTAAAGATGTCCTCCAACGCAGCTGTGAACAGTTTCGGAGAAATAACGTCTCCCTGTCTCACACCACGCTGCAGTTGGATAGGATTTGTGTTCTGGTTCTGTACTCGGATCGTCATGGTGGCAGTTTGGTATAAGTACCTCAACACCTCGATATACCTATAGTCCACTTGGCACCTTTGGAGAGACTGCAGCACCGCCCAGGGGGCTAATTGTCTAATTTCAAAATCTATCGCAATCGCTTTCAGGATGTGATACATTGATGCTTCTTTTTGGCACCAATAAAAACGTACCAAAGAAATGCAGCAATGTGTCACATCCATCTTTCAAATGAAAGCGATTGCGATAGATTTTGAAAATTAGACAATAAATAGGCAGGTTTCAATCGAATCAAAGGCTTTCTTATAGTCCACGAACGCCAAGCAAAGTGGCTCATTATACTCCTCGGTCTTCTGTATAACCTGCCGCAGCGTATGGATGTGGTCTATGGTGCTAAAGCCTTTTCGGGACCCGGCTTGTTCGGGAGGTTGGAAGTCGTCGAACTTGCGAGCGAGACGATTCGTAAGGACTCTCGAAAACAACTTATAGACATGACTCAGAAGCGAGATGGGTCTATAGTTCTTTAAGAGGGACTTGTCACCCTTTTTAAAGAACAAGATCACCTCACTTATGTTCCATGTCTTTGGCGTTCTGCCCTGGACGAAAACGGAATTAAAGAGCTTCTGGAGGACTTTGAGTATCGGCTTACCGCCCGCTCTCAGAAGTTCTGTAGTGATTCCATCGTCACCCGCCGCCTTGTTGTTTTTCAGCTGTTTGAGAGCCATACTAATCTCGTACAGGCTGACGTCCGGGATATCTTGGGTATAGTGTCGGGTAAGCTTGGCTCTGGGGTCTTTAGCCTTGCTTTCAACAGGTGTCTGCGTGGAATATAACTGCCCATAGAAGCTCTCGATCTCCCTCAGGATTTCAGGCTTTGATGAAATGATGCATCCGTCGTCAGTTTTCAGCTTCGTCATCTGGCTTTGCCCAATAGACAGATCTCTCGCGAACACTTTGGAGCCTTTATTCCGCTCGATGGCCTCTTTAATACGATTCGTATTAAATTGGCGAAGGTCGCTCGTCAAAGACTTAGATATCTGTCTATTAAGCTGCCGATAACGATTAGCATCTACTGAACTCCGGAGCCTCATTTCACGTCTCTGATCCATGAGTAGGAGTGTGTGGTCGGAGAGTTTCTTTATCTTGGGACGGCGGGTCTTAAAGAGTTTGGACCCTACCGTACGGACAGTATCCACCACCATGTTGTTTAGATCGTCCACATCTATGCTGTTCTCAAGGGCTTCGAAGCGGTTTTGGAGTTCGAGTTGAAAGCTTTTGGGGTTTTGAATATGGGCCGGCAATGGTCGAATTGTTGATTTTATCAGTCGAGATCTTTCCAGCTTTGGGTTGATATTCAATGTGCCACGTACCAATCGGTGATCGCTCCTCGTCTTAACAGCGTTGATCACAGTGACATCATTCAATATTTGCTTTTTCGTCGACATGATAAAATCTATCTCATTTCTGACTTTACCGTCCGGACTGATCCAGGTCCACTTCCAGCTTTCCGGCTTTCTGAAGAAGGAGTTCATCATAAAGAGGTTCTCGTTCTCCATAAAGTCAGCCAGCATCTGGCCTCTGTCATTCCGTTGCCCAACTCCAAATTGCCCCACTCTCAGCTCATCACCGCATCGTTTCCCCAACTTTGCATTGAAGTCCCCCATCACAACAGTGTAGTGGGTTTTGTAGCTATGCATGGCTTTAGAGATCTCCTCATACATAGCCTCCACTTCGTCATCTTGGTGTGTCGAGGTCGGTGCGTAAACCTGTATAACATTCAGCGAACACCGTTTGGATATTCTGAGTATAAAGTACGCCACCCTGGTCGACACACTTCCGATGGTAGTCACGTTGTTGACAAGGGACTTGTGGACGATGAACCCGATACCACCTTGGGACTGTTGGTCGCCCTCCCGGTAGTAAAGCAAGTTACCGGAGTTGAGGATTATCGAGTCCTCTCCCGCTCTTCGGACTTCAGATAACCCGATAATGTCCCAGTGTACCTTGCTGATAACTTCTTCCAACTCGGTTAACTTCGCGTCGGTCCTTAGTGTGCGCGTGTTATAGGTTGCCAGGTGCAGTTGTCGTCGTTTTTGGTAGCCGAGCCGCACCCGGGGATTCTTAGCACCCCCTGCCCCGCCGTTACCGTAGCCGCTACCGTAGCTAGGAATAGCGGGGCTGCCGGGGACTGGGGGCCAATTTTTTGATCCATTGTGCATGAGGGGGGGGGGGGTTTGCCATAATCGCCATGCTTGGCAGGCGGGTTGGCGATCGCAGTAGGCCAAGGTTTTTTGGAGACGCTGCTGCCCGTCTCTTGAAGGCTATGCTCCCTTAGTCGCCTTTTACGACACCCACGGGATGATAGGGGGTAGTGCTATTCTAAGCCGGCACATACACGGCACGTGTGAGGTTTAAAATATGAAAATAATTTAGTTCTTTTATTGAAATGCTTTGTATATTAAACAATAAGAAAAATATCAATGTTAACCAGCACGCGTAGCATGACCAACATCGAGATAAGATTCGACTCACAGAACAATGGCTTGTCTACACCGAAATGTCACTTTTGTCGGGTTGAGATCGAGATACTCATGCTCGCATTTTACAACCGTAGACTCGCATTGTTCTTTGTCATGGCCTAATGTCAAAAGTCGACAAACACGAGCTTTTGTCTTCAACTGACATTAATTTGACAGTTGAGTGGGAGAAATTTGTCTACCACCCTTCGAGTGGTCGAGAAAGATTTGTCGACTTATTTTTTTTTCTGAGTTTTTAATTTCGCAATAAAAATAAATCTAAGTTGTCCGTGTTTATATTTTATTAAGGTAAGAAGAGAAGTTACAGCATAAACGACAAAAACAGCTGTCCGGAAAGAAAAAAAATGAAAAATTGTATTTAAGTAATTCTTTTTTATTATAAAATTTATAAAAAAAGAAATTTCATAAATATTTTTTATTCTTAATTTTTTTTATAAATTTTATAAATTAAAATAATACAATAAATAATTTATTGTAAAAAGGTACCTACCTATTCAATAATATTGTTTCCTAATATTACACTTTTTCCCTTCAGTATTTTTTTTACTTTTATTTTACTTAATTTTAATTTATTCACTTAAAAACGTAAATTAAAATTATTTTCATACATTGATTTCAATATTTATTACTAAATTAACAAGTGCGTTGGTCTGTGTCATGATGTCATCTTTTCAAAAATCTCTCAATAAAAGGAAGGCAAACGAACTATATCCATACGGCTATATTTAACTCGGTTTTAAGAGTTTTGCGTCGTGAAACGTATAGAAAGGAACGCCCTTTAAGAGAAATGATGGAAATAATTATAAATATTTACTAGCAACATTATTCTTCTCGAGCTCGAGAGAGCTTTGTCTACGGAAGTGAAAGCTTTTGTGAGTGTCTCTTTATCTTAGAATTTATAAAAAAATAAGTATCATGTTTAAACTAAATCATTTCGAATCATTTCAGATAATTTCGACGTTTATTGATGTTGAAATAAAAATATTATATTTTAAAACTCATATTTGTATTAAAAGACATAAAAAGGATGTAAAATTCTGAGAGCCAGTCCCACCACTGTGCTCAGCAATCTAGAGGGTCGAGACGACAAGTCTTCGTAGACAAGAGTCCCGTTTGCTCATGCTACGCGTGCGAAAAAATGGCTGTCAAAGATGTCATCTTTTTTGTTGATTTTCTTCAGCAGGGAGTTAATTAACACGCCCTCTAGCAATAAATGATATATCATTAGAAAGGTCTTTTAAAGTCAAATATTTGCTGTTAATATACTTTATATCAATTGTTAATACTTTTGGAGTTAAAGGTTATTAAAATATAAAAGTGGTTTATTGTCTATGGGAGTTGATCTACCACACCTATAGAAATGAATGATATATCATAAGAAAGGTTTTTATATGACAAATATTTGCTGCAAACATACTTTCTATTAATTGTTAGTAATTTCGGAGTTTTAGGTCATTAATGTTAAAAAAATTGGTCAAGTTTAGAGCGTTATAACTCTCAAAGTACTAATAGTTTACGATTATAGTAATGCAATAAAGTTTTTCAAATTTAAATACCTTTCCAATGATGTAAGATTTATTGCTAGAGGAGACTTAGATCAAAATTCTCATCGTACTAAAGACCCCCGAAAAGTTCAAATAATTTGACTCAAACCTTATGTTCTAATAAATAAATAATAATAATAAATATAAAACTTTATTGAAATAATCTTACATCACAATTTACAACTAGTTTAAACATAGATAATATAGGAAAAACAAATAAAAAATATTTTTTAAATTAATTTTATACTATGTGCTTGACTACATGCGATGTTGCCGTTCTGCTCAACTTCAGGGCTTGGAAGATATAGAAGGCTATGATATGGTACAAAATCAGAAAAATCTCTGAAACGAACCCGGAAACAGTGGTAGCACCCATAGAGACTTTTACTCGGGGCACCGAAATCTATAACATATCAAAATTCCCAGGAAATTTAACTGAAACCACATTTTTCTAACTATAGGTTCGGGGTCCTTTGCCACCCTGCATGCCTCATGAACTCATGAAATTTTACTTCATAAAATGCAATACGTCGTCTAATTATTAATACCTTTTTGTATATTTTCGGTCTAAATTAATTGTAGTCTCAATTCCAAAGTGATTTTCTATGGGGTTTCATACTTAATTAATAATTTAATGCAAAAACTAAAAATGAGTCGTATTCATTTACTTTTTAGTAACTACTTTTTAGTTACGTTTTATTTCTACTTCTACGTAATTTCTGAACGCATCCGTTATTTTTTTACACGGGCAACACTTGCTGCATTCTGATTGGTTGTTGATATTACGTCTCCGCCATGACATGTTGTGAAAATAAGAAAGTGTGCTGTTTAGTGGGACTACTTTTTCGTGACAGGAAATAATATTTAACTTTTTCTGGGTAAGTACTTCTGAATTTCTATATCAAGTAAATAAACATTATGAGTATTTCTCAAAATAACTCACGATTACACGTTGTTATGATATTTAATGCAATCATAATTAAGAGTTTCAATGTCCTTTAAAGCGAATAAACCATAAAATGTAAACATACCGAGTTTTTACGTCACAAAGTTAGAATTTTTTTTCTGACCGGTAACCTTCGCTAACGTCTTTCAATGTTCGCTCTAGGCACTGAAAAGAACAATCAAATAAAACAAGATGGATAGCAAGCTTACTAATGTTGGCAACATTCTCGAGACGTTTCTACTAAAATTAAACTGATATAATTTTCAGAAAACATCTTGATTATATACTTGTGTAATTAATTATTGAAACTTGTCCCATAAAAAGTTCCTTTTCCAAATTAAATTTTTTGTTACCCTGTTTTCTGAAAATTCATCATCATCATATCAGCCACACGACACCCACTGCTGGGTATAGGCCTCCCCTAAGGATCTCCAGGACCGATCGTCGTGGAGATCCTTAGGGGAGGCCTTTACCCAGCAGTGGGTGTCGTGTGGCTGATATGATGATGATGAATTTTCAGAAACAGGGTAACAAAAAATTTAATTTGGAAAAGGAACTTTTTATGGGACAAGTTTCAATAATGGGGAGGAAAAGCGCAATTTTATCCCGATAGGTGGCGTCTGGTCTTGGTACCGGGCCGCCTCAAAGAAAGTGTCAAAACATATGGGAATCTCTTGGAGTATTGCACTTTTTAATTTTATACTGGGAAAATTCCGCATTGTTATGCATGTAACTTGTAAATTATTGGAGTTCATCGATTTCCCAGTAACAAAAAAAATATTGGGCAAAAAAATATCAAAAAAAAGGTGCTTTTCCCTCGATTTTCTCCTTTGCTGAGCCTGAGAAACATTATAAATCAAAAGGAATGTTTCATGAATTTGATGAAGCTTCGCCAAAATAAAACAACATTTGAATTATAACAGCTTTGTTCTTTAATATTTCAACCTCAGCAGTTTCTAGCATATTTATAACTTGGATGAATTTTATAGGTATATCAAATATGGAATAAGCCCAATATTGGGGCCAAACAGAGAATTAATAGAATTTTATATGCCAGAGTCATTCAAGAAACTTAGAATAATAAAATAAATATGATAAAACGGTTCGTGTAATTTTGGATGGTACAGAAATTCCAGTACAGAAACCTGAAATTACTATTGCACAGAAGGCATCATGAGGCAACTATAAACACGGAAATTCACACTCAGTTGCTTTGTTAAAATTTAAATCATATGCTTCTAATCTGAAATAAAAAGATTACTTGTAAATCTTACACGAAATTTAAAGAAATGTAATGCTTGTTAGCAATTTTTTTTAAGTTGCTATAAACTTTCTTGCCTGTTGTTTTGGCTTTTCTTTTCCGTAATTCTTCTTTTATATGAGCTAAAGTTAGCATATAATACATTGTTTGTCCGCAAAACCGAAAAAAATACAATCTAAGAAAGTAAAATCACGTAATACACAGTCAAGACAATATAAGCTCAAACTGACAATTGTTCCAAAGAATGAAGCGCCATCTGTAATTCACTTTGCCTTCGCCTCCCCATTAATTACACAATATATAATCAAGATGTTTTTAAAAAGACCTTTTAAATGAATAGTGATTTAGTGCTATAAATACCTACATTTATTTATTTTGACATACATAATAACACTCTAATAAAAATCATGGTTATAACAAACGCTTCGAGATTGGGACACTTCCCATACAATTTTATTTTACCGATTATAGCAAAAATATTTTAATAAAAAATGTATTATTGTAATTCTTTCTTTTTTGTTTTTTTCTGTATTAAGTATGTTTAATACATGCATACAGTTTGTTAACATAGTTAGAATATAGATACTGAAAATATTTAAAATATCGGACAGAGAATTTAGTCGTTGGTACACCTTTTTTGAGAAATGCTCGAATGTATGCACTAGGCACACTTATAACACGTCCAAATAAATACGGCGTGTTAACACGTGGCGTCAGACAAATGTGCCCGCACCTTAATAAAGTAGTTTTTCTTGCGTTGCAACATCGCTTGAAAGCTTTAAAGGTGGACACACACGGTCCTTCCCTTTGATTAAGGCTGGCCCCAGACCTACCGGTTCCATTTCTTTGGTTTGCTGTTCTACCATGGACCGCCGGCCAAGAGGCTCATTTTCAATCGATCGCATATTTTGACCTGACCACATTGGCAAGATAGCCATTAGTTTGGTGTTATCAAATATCATCGTCTGGGGTGCGATGAGAAGTTTTAGTTTTCGTTTTAAAAAAAAACTGCTGTTTTATACAAAAATTAATAACGAAATTATCAAAATGTATGAAACAGTTCATTTTTTTCGCGAGTTCAGATTTGGTCCCATAGTAAAAGTTGTTCAGTTTTATTATGGTCCCTATCTACCATATTCAGTTTTATAGGGCTTTACCAAACATCTTGTATAAATAAGCGATCGAGTTATTTTTAACGATCGGAGTCCATGTTCAGGGTGGCATATCGCCTAAAAGCTTCCTACTTCGCAATCCAGGCGATGATATTTGATGAAACCAAGCTAATGGCTATCTTGCCAATTTGGTCTAGTCCCAAAATGCGATAAATTGAAAATTACCCTGGTTGGCCGGCGGTCTTTCAAGCAAGGTAGCACAGCAAAGCAAAGAAACGGATGATCGTCATCTCGTGTGTGCCTTACTCCTTCAGGCTTGTGAGCTTATAAATCCTTCAGTGACGGATAAACAATTTCTTATTTTGGTATTCAGAACAAACGTAACGCTAAAATTTATGAATTATTGACGTTTGAACATGGTCCTCACGAAATGACGCTGAAGATCATGGATGCTGGAAATAACAAAAACTAGCTAACGAAAGTGCAGTTTCACTCCATAGATGCTCAGTGACGCAAAAATAAATAAGATTTAACATTCGAAAACCATACAAAACAGAATAGATCTCATAAAATCGTTGTTTAAACGTGGTACACACGGAACCGTATGTGCCAGTTTTCATTTGTCAAAATATCAACAAATAAACCGTTTGGAACCAAATGAAGCAGTCTAGCAGCGTTACGTTTGATAAGTGACAGCATATAAAACTTTAAATCCGTTCGCGTAACAACACATCAATAGGAAAAGCAAAAACAATATTTCGACCCATCAGACTGTGTGGCCCACAATTAATACCGTTACGTTACGTGAATTTTGCGTCACTTAAGATGTAAAGCAGTTTATAGTAATAAGAATTTCCGTCACTGAGGATCTAGCTTTGTTTGGAACCAATCACTGCAGTAGTTTCAATACAATTCATGATACAATTTGTATGAGATTTTTAAGATAGGGTGACAACAGTGTACGCACGTTGATGGACAGAAAGGATATAACCGTCCTGTTAATGAGGGCTTTTCAATCAAAATGACAAAAACTGTCTGCTCGATAGATGGCATTGATAAAAATTTATGTGTCAATGTGTTTTTTTTTTAATAACCAAGCCTCGAAGAGTACTAAGGTAGGCAGGTAGATGTAACCCTGAAATGTTTCTTTCTGGGTAGATGTCAGCCAGCGTTCGCTTAAACCGAAATTAGATGGTTCATTTTTACGTTTATTTTCGATGCTTCATTAGCCTTTCATCAATCATCGGCATCGGAAATTAACGATAAATGAAACGTGTAAACAGCGCCATTCACTGCAGTGAACGGCATGTCATCAGCCACGTTTTTGTTTTTATTTTAATATGCCTTTATTTTTCGTTTTTCGACGTTTTTCAACCTGCATCAGACAACATGCATACAAGCAATGCATGCAAGCATTTTCTCGCTCTTTAATTAACTACTAATTCTTTAATAAAAATTATCACGCACAACCTGTTGCCGCGAAAGAGGAAAATAGTAGCAGACAAACATACAAACACACATGCAAACCCTTACCCCCAATTACATATACCGCCTCCGTTCCGTTCCATCCATCGTGGCACAGTTTAACTCCATACAGTTGAAAAACGAATGTACTTGCGCAGAGCAACGGAGGGGGTCTCGAGGGGGTCGGGCGGCGCGGCTCGGAGTACCTAAACTCGCTGAGTTTGGGTACTCGAACGCGGAAGGACGGCGCGAGTGACGTCACCGAATAAATCACGCATAGCGATTGACCATTTTAAAAATCTTTTATGCCGCTATCGTTAGTTAGGTATAATTTTATTATAATAATATATAATAATCATTTTATTTCGGACGTAAAATCCATACAAGGTGTTAGTTACAGCGAAACTTATTCTATTGTTAGTAATTTTAAGGACACAAAACAAAACTAAACTAATTATAATTTGGCCACCGATGCGGCTCCTGTGCTATAGATAGTCATAGCTAGTGACAGCTGAGCTGCCGCGCACGCGTGCCCACAGCGAGGCGCAGCGCTTTCTGATGATCGTATAAAAACAATCAGTACGCGCCTCGGCGAACTTCAATGACGCGCTACAGTGGCGCGGCAGGCCAAACAACATCCTGAATGCGTTATTATACTGGACGCGCAGAGCGCTATATGTCCGCTGCGTAAAGTTCACCAACAGACCGCACGTGTAGAAAGATTGACAGTAAGCTTTGAAAAGCGTTATCTTAACTTGTTTACTACACCGTGCAAATCTGCGAGCCAACATATTACAGCGAACACATAGCGCCCTACGCTCCCTCTCCACATCCACAGAATCTGACAAGTTGTCAGTGACCCAGTGGCCCAAATACTTAAATTGGTCAACTCTTTTCAATTTTATGCCTCCGAGAGTCACGGGGGGTATACTCCGGTGATTTGCGGACGCCCCCGCCTGAAACATCATGAATTCACTTTTAAGTGAGTTGTATTTGAGCCCATGAGCCACCGCATATTCTTCACACATATGAACTAGTCTTCTCAGGGCTCCGATCGATGGGCTCATCAGCACCATATCGTCGGCGTTACTAATATTATTAATACATACACCACCTACATGGCAACCTATATAGGTGCTGCTGAGCTCCTCGATCAGTCTGTTAATGTACAGGTTGAAAAGCTTGGGTGAGCTTAATCCCCCCTGTCTCACTCCACATTGCAACCCGTACACTTCCGACTGTGAGCCAGCCCACTTTACATAGTTCTTCTGATTATCGTACCAATATTTAAATATGGATATTATTTCAGACGGCAGACCAGTTTCACATTGCAGCTTTTTCCACAATAAGTTGTACGATACTAGGTCGAATGCCTTCGACAAGTCCAGAAAACAAGCATAGATCGGTGTTTTTCTAGCTGTGTAGTACTGCACAGTTTGCTTGAGACAGAAGATGGCACTCTCTGTGGATAGACCGGGTTTAAAACCAAACTGCGCATCATGTAACTTAATATGCTCACCCAATCTTCTGTCAAGCAAACCGTCCAGCACCTTAGCTATGACCGTAGCTAACGATATAGGCCTATAATTCGACAAATCCGAGGCATCACCCGTCTTATTTTTTATAATAGGAACTACAACGGTAATACGTTAAATCATCTGGTAAGTAAAAGTGACTCATACAAAGATTGAAAAACATTGACAGAACTCGTGGCATGTGGATGTGGACCCCCGGGTACTTCAGATGCTCGATGCTGAGATCATCGTGACCTGGAGACTTACCTCTGAGGCGATCTCTTGCGCAGAAAATCTGACTTTTAAGTCCTCGACACGACATTCAGCACCGAACACCTACGGCTCCTGAGGGAGGGGGGACTCGACTTTGAAGTGCTTCCGGAAGGCATTCGCTATAGCAGTCGGTTCGTACAAGCCAGCGACGCTCGCAGGAATACTCGGTTTCGGGTTCAATTAATTGGTATTTTTCCAAAATTTGCTAAAGTTCTTGTTTGCGTGATTCTGAGCGATAATATCCATTTTAATTTGATTCTCATTTTTTTGACAATATTTCAATTTGGCTTTAAAGTTTATTTTAGTGTCACGCATCTTATCATAAATAAAACCAAAATTTGGTTTGCCGTACAGTAGCCAAGATTGGTACCAAAACCGAGCTTCCCCATGAGCGGCCCTCACATACTTATTCCAACCTATTACATAATTATGTTTCTTACGTTTATCACTATTGTAGGTACATTCAGCCGACTCTTTTAGAGCACATGATACTAGTTGCTAATTTTGTTCTATGGTCGACATTAGAACATGTTTTGTCAGCACATTCACAGAAATCCGCAGGAAAGTCTACTAAACGTAGTCTACTATTACAATTAAGGCCGTATATCTCTGTATTTGATCATTATCTCTTTCACCCCACTTAACTTTATTAAATGATTGGGTTAAAGTTACAAGTTTAGACTGGATTTTATTTATATTACACTCAATCAACAAAGGATAATGATCAGACCAGTACACATGTAATATAAAACCGAAGCATTGACATCAGTATGCCGCGCGGCGCTAGTTCCTATACAGTGATCGAACATCGGCGAGAGCCGTGTGCCTCGCTCACATAAGTATAGGTATCGCTGGGTAAAATTTCCATGTCAATGCATGCCCACGACTGTTCATAACAAAAGTTTAAAAGTTCACGTGAAAACTGCTCACCATCACCAGGATGTGCATTGAAGTCCCCGAGTACAAATACCGATTCGATGTTGTTCGTCTAAACTCAAGGGCGTCGCCATCGCCAGCCCATGGCCCAGGGGGGGGGGGGGCAAGTTAATATTAAAGAGGATGAGAATGATATGAATTGTAGGTACAGTCAACAGCACCTAGTGAATTTATTCAAGTTTTGAGATGGGGCAGGATTTATCGGAAAAGCAAGTCAATTGCACGGCCTTAGAACTTTGGTTATTTTGATGTTGGCTACATTTTTTTAACCCTAGAGGGGGGGGGGGGCAGCGGCCCCTGCCCACCCCTGGCGACGCCCTTGTCTCAACTATTGCACTTATTTCACCCATACACTCTGTGAAATCCGTAAGATTCGCCGCCGAATCAGTAGGCATGTACACAGTAATCACTAACACCGATTTTCCACTGTCGAGAAGAATCTTAATGGCCGTCAAGCGCACACTATGACATTCCACAACCGACACACACGGGAACGCCGACTTCCTCCATAATAGTGCCACTCCACCAAACGGTCTCTCTTTTAGTATACCTTTAGAAGTGTCTACCGCCGATTTTCCAGTAAAAGCGAAGTTGTCATCAATAGTACCCAGAGATGGCAAATCATGTGGCAAGAGCCATGTTTCCTGTAAAGCAATTATATCGGCAGTCCGGCAAAGAAGCCTCAGGCATTCCACCGATCGGTGTACATTTTTACAGTTGAAGCTGATCATTTTAGTTGTAACAGCCATTATTTTTGATTAGGGACTCCACCTGGCACTTGACCACTCCGGTATCCTTTTTTAAAGTCTACAAACCGCCGTACATATTATAGTATATATTAATAATGGTGCACACTTGTTTTGTTCCGTATACGGATGTGCCTCGACGGTGACATACAACTACAGTTGCAAAACTTCGGAAAGATTCCGAATTATTCCCGAATACTTCCCGGAAAGTTTCTTTCAATCAGAATTTTTCAAAATAAAGATAAAATTATATTTTTTATTATGATAAAATTGATCTGAGCCCATAGGCTTCAATTCAATTTTAGACATAGGTCAATTTTGCTAGAAAATATACCCGCCCGACCGAGACGACGACGACAGACGAACGGTACTAACAAACAACTCGTGCTCGGTGCGTAGCGCCATCTAGTGGCGGGTGGCGGCGGCGCGGCGCGGGCGTAGCACGGCGGCGCGGCATCGGGGCGTGGCGGGTGGCGGGCGGCGCGGCTCCCCCTGGGGAAGTATTCGCCCGCACACCGCACCCCGCAGAGAAGTTTTCAGAATATTAAGAGCTTATTAGATCATCCTGAATTAAGGATCCGGAATGAAGTCGCTCCTTAATTCAGAGAAGTGTAATTGCATTCAGGAAGCTAGAATCCTAGTTAGCATCCTAGTTAGGATAGGAAATGGTCTCCGGCGTTAAGGATGCTAAATCGGACGCAGTTAGGACAGTGTAATCGCATTCAGGACGCTAGGCTCCGACACAGTAGTATCACAGCCTAAAGAGTATACAGTCAGTCAACGCTTTTTATGTTGGCGAAAAAAAGTCGCCGTTCGTCTAGTTTTCATAGTGTTTGTAAACGACAAAGTTATTTTTGCGGTTTTGGAAAATGTGCTAGGTAATCTAAAACTACTAATTATATCTCATTCAAACCAATTTTCATTGATAGTGTTTATTAAGATCTACAACATATATTTTATCAGATTTTTAGAGGGGGGGGGGGGGGGGGGGACACACACATTTTACCACTTTGGAAGTGTATATTTTCCAAACGGTTGATTTTGAGAAAAAATACTTTTAGAAACCTCAATGTCATTTTTAAAGACCTATCTATAGACACCCCACACGTATAGGTTTGATGATTTTTTTCCGTTTTTCCCCCTTAATCTTTTATATGCAAATATTAGTACCTACATCAATAAACCTAGTTCAGATTAGCATTGAAAATGACACGTACCTACTACCTACCTAGCTACATACCTATACCTCCTACCTACATACCTATACCTCCTACCTACATGTATTTTTACGGTCACTGTATTTTCCCCTCCGTTGCTCTGCGCAAGTACATTCGTGTAACGACTGTATGATCGTTAAGCTGTGATATCGGATCCGTTATTCAGGACGGTCTAATTGGCGACTGAATTTCTCGTCCTAAATCGGACTCTGAATTCCGGATCCTTAATTCAGGATGATCTAATAAGCTCTTTACGGAATAATTCGCGCTCGGAGGGAATATTTCGTTCGATCTGGTTTATTATAAAAATAACCTAATTAAGTATGTGCTCAGTGAATCTTTGATGATGATCGTGAATTGTTTTTTGTTAAGGGTAAGTAAAGTTAAAATTTTTGATTTATTACACCTATGTAGAGCAAAATTATAACCATTTATTTTTTATTTTTCGAGGTTTATCATATGGTTTAGTTAGCTATTGTCGTGTTCTACAGCTTTTTTGATTGCCACAGATAATAGTAGTGGTAGGTAGGTACTCTTCGTGCACGAGTCCGACTCGTACTTAGCCGGTTTTTAATATTATCATAGATTAAGAAAATACTTACCTACTTATGTTTACATCCGTTATACCACAGCGGCGGCACTCCCTGTAGGTGTGAGCTTGGCGCCAGTTTGGCGGCGGCTGCGTCGAAGTCGTGACGAGTAGTCACGACTTGTGATAGGGTTGTCTATTAGCATCATTAACGCAAGGAAATTATAAAACGATAGTTTGGTGAAGTATTGATTTTATATTAATTTTAATATTAATACATTATACTATATTACGATTAAATATATACAAGGTGATTGGTAAGAGCCTTATAAATCCGAATATGGTAGATAGGGATCATCAAACTGAACAACTTTTACTAGGGGACCAACTCTGAAATCGCGAAAAAAAAATAACAGCTGTTTCATACATTTTGATATTTTCATTATTATTTTTTGTATGAAACAGCTGATACGTTTTCCGCGATTTCAGAGTAGGTCCCATAATAAAAGTGGTTCAGTTAGATGGTCCCTATCTACCATATTCGGCTTTATAAGGCTATTACCAAACATTCTGTAGATCAATAAATTAATACAATTTTTGTATTGCGACTTTTTCTACGTTTATTCTTCGTTTGCCCAAATAGTTTTTTTTCATTACAATTAATATCAACTTATATTCTTATTAATTACAACTTAAATAGTTTGTGGGTACTACATTTTAAAGAACAGTATTTATTTTAACCTAATCTCTAAATAAAATTACAAATATGCAAATATCTCGGACACGGTGCGTCGGAACCAAAAAATTAAGTTTTTTCGACCCCCCTTAAAACTATGGAGGTAATAGATGAGAGGCATAAATAAAATGTCAAAAAACGGTCAAGTGTATTTTAATATGTTTCTATACTTACAAAAGTACAAAAACTTTATTATGTGCAGTGTCTGTGTAATAGATATATAGTGCGGGGTGAAGGGCAAGACACCATAATTAATTATTGTAGCTATTTTAATTCAATAATATTTTAAGTACTTATTTATTTATTTTCTGTAGTAAAAGCATATGTATTACTCTGAAGAAAGTGCAATTATTACCACTTCACCCCTCAATGTACAATATTCTATTAATTTCCTCACATTTCTTGAGAAAAGCAATAATAATGCCCTGTCTTATGTATTTATAATACGAAAAGCAAATTACATTGCCTGAACGATGATTAAAGCCCTCGCATGCGGCTCTACACTATCACTTTAGTTTGTTTACTTGCCTGTACTATTGCGCGGTGCGAGCGAACTAGGCAAGCCTGATAGCACGTGCCTCCGCGGAGGAGATTCCTCGCCCCGATGGCGTCGCGGCACCCCCGCGCTCGCCCGGCGCACTCACACATAGCCGCGAGCAATTTTACAGCACCCATGCGCAAGTGTCGCTTCTTTTCACGTTAGTGTATATTTTCTTTGGTTATACTTAGTTTAGTAGGTACTTCTTAGGTACCTGCCTACTTAAGTAATAATAAATAAATAATAAATAATAAAAGTTTATTTAAATCATGACATGTATACAAAAACATATTTGCGTTAACAACCGTTGTAGTCATAAGACTGTGTTACAGTTATTAGCGCCCACCTCAAATTAGACAGGCATTACAGACATGATTTGAACTTAGGGCTAAAATAACAATATAAAACAGAAAAAACAGAAATTATAGAATATGTAAGTGTGTGTGTATGTGTGTGTGTGTATGTGTGTGTGTGTGTGTGTGTGTGTGTGTGTGTGTGTGAATAATTGTGCATGTATTTGCAAAAATATTTATTTAACCAAGGACTCAGCTGTATCATAGTCCAGGCCAAGAAGCCACTCGCATAACATGGTTTTACATTTGTATTTCGGAAGAGGATAAATATTAAGCTTTCTATTCACTTTGTTATACATAATAGGCGATATAAAGTCAAAATGATGCTTTACCAATACCAAACGAGAAATTAGTATATCACAGACTATGTCTTTTCTTCTTTTATTGGTCAAAATTGCCGGATCAAACGATATTAGCGTATGTTTGCGTAGTACTACATGCAATATGAATAATTTACGGATAGAAAGAACTTCCCAATAGCCATAAACCAAGTTAGTAGGGAACCTTCTTGGCTTGAAGGCCATAACTTTCAAGATGGCCCTTTGGGCCCTTTCAAGTTCCAACATCAGGGTTTTTCCAGAACCACCCCAAACCGTAACGCAGTATGACATAATAGACTGGGCGAGGGCAAAATAAGCAGTTTTGAGTGTGGCAGGATCGACAATAGCTCTTAACTTGCTAAAAACAAAGATAAGCTTTCTGATACGAACTGCAACAGAAAGAATATGCTCGGACCACGACATTAGGCTATCAACAATAACACCTAGGTATCTAATGCTGTGAGTGCGTGATATTGAGACACAGGTACAAGTGTTGTTAAAGACATCGTTACAATTATGCGCAATTAAACTAAAACTTTCATCTGGTTGAGAGGAGCGCTTGGGAGCAAAAGTAATATATTTGGTCTTATTTAGATTTAGAGTCAGTACATTTTTGGTCAGCCATAACATGACTTTTCTTAAGGCCGACTCAGCAGAGAACTGTGCCTCCTTCCAATTACTCCCATGAGCCACAATTGCTGTATCATCAGCATACATGACGATTTTACATTTTGACAGATTCAATTGGCACAATTCATTCATATAAATTAAAAACAAGGTCGGGCCAAGGACACTGCCTTGGGGCACTCCATATTCAATGGGTTCCTCATGACTAGTGTAATTTGCGACCCAGAAGAGCTAGATAGTACATACGATATCTACTTATCCATACCTACTTTTACTATAATAGGTAGGTACCTAGGTAATTAAAAATGTGTCAACTACTTTCTGCTGCTTTTTAGGGTTCCGTACCCAAAGGGTAAAAACGGGACCCTATTACTAAGACTCCGCTGTCCGTCTGTCTGTCTGTCTGTCTGTCACCAGGCTGTATCTCATGAACCGTGATATCTAGACAGTTGAAATTTTCACAGATGATGTATTTCTGTTGCCACTATAACGACAAATACTAAAAACAGAATAAAATAAATATTTAAGGGGGGCTCCCATACAACAAACGTGATTTTTTTGCCGTTTTTTGCTCAATATTAATAACGACAACAGGTAGACAGTTAAAATTTTCACAGATGATGTATTTCTGTTGCGACTATAACAACATATACTAAAAACAGTATAAAATAAATATTTAAGGGAGGCTCCCATACAACAAACAAGTGTTTTTTTGCCGTTTTTTGGTACGGAACCCTTCGTGCGTGAGTCCGACTCGCACTTGGCCGGTTTTTTACCGATCTTGCTGTTTTTTTATCGTTACTCCTGTATTTCGAGAATCGAAATATTCCGAATGTTTCGGAATAATTCAGAATATTTCGGAATTATTCCAAGGGAATTATTCGGAATGTTTCCCGCCAGCAACTGTACATACAACAAGGACTTAAATTTTCATAGATTTCCCCGTGATGCGAGGTAAGTTTATTTATTCCTATAAGTAATTTCGTATTACTTACCTACTTAACCAACATCATCTCGTGCTGTTAAGTAGGTACTTTTATTGTATAATTCAATAATACCTGTCGTGTGCAGTTTTATAGTAAAATTTTATTGTAGCTAAAGAATAACTTCAAGTAGATTTGTGAAATAAGTAATGAATATATATTTGGTAGGTATGTAGGAACTAGGTACATAAGCATATCGTGCGTGTTGCTATCATCACAAAATAGCTAGGTACCTACGACCTTGTTTGAACCAATTTTACGTAGTACACTGGTGGTACCTACCTACATAGGTACCTACTAATTTATTTTCTGTGCTACTAGGGACTCGAACACTATTAATTAGTTAATGACGCCGCGGCCGTTCTGTTAAAGTAAGTACTTAAAAGCAAGCTAGGTGCCACTTTTGAAGTTTATTTGATATAGGTACCTACCGACTTACCTACATACCTGCGCTTTGCGCACGGGCTATAAGCACTTGAACACTGATCGTGTAATGTTAGATTATTTATATCCTTGTTCTACTAATCACTAATCCTACTTTCTACTAATACCTACCTACTATTATAAATGCGAAAGTTTGTGTGTATGTGTGTTGTAAATAATTACTTATTAATCACATTTATTTTCTATTTTGACAACCCTTGCACATTTGCGGCTGATTGCGTAAGGGCGACACGGGCGGCGGCACGCGGCGGCATCGTCCAACATCAAAGGCGTTTAACAACTGTATGGAGTTAAACTGTGATCGTGGGTTGTATGTAACGATACGCTGCAGTCTTAGTAAACATCAACACGATACGATGTCCGCAAAAAAATACTTCGTGGTCACCCTAGGTGATCTACATACTAATTTAAATCTCGAATTGCATCGTAAGTACTGCAGTGATTGGTTCCAAATAAAGCTAGATCCTCAGTGACGGAAATTTTTATTACTATAAACTGCTTTACATCTTAAGTAACGCAAAATTCACGTAACGTAACGGTATTAATTGTGGGCCACACAGTCTGATGGGTCGAAATATTGTTTTTGCTTTTTCTATTGATGTGTTGTTATGCGAATGGATTTAAAGTGTTATATGCTGTCACTTATCAAACGTAACGCTGCTAGACTGCTTAATTTGACTCCAAAGGGTTTAGTTGTCGATATTTTGACAAATGAAAACTGGCACATACGGTTCTGTGTGTGCCACGTTTAAACAACGATTTTATGAGTTCTGTTCTGTTTTGTATGGTTTTCGAATGTTAAATCTTATTTATTTTTGCGTCACTGAGCATCTATGGAGTGAAAGTGCACTTTCGTTAGCTAGTTTTTGTTATTTCCAGCATCCATGATCTTCAGCGTCATTTCGTGAGGACCATGTTCAAACGTCAATAATTCATAAATTTTAGCGTTACGTTTGTTCTGAATACCAAAATAAGAAATTGTTTATCCGTCACTGAAGGATTTATAAGCTCACAAGCCTGAAGGAGTAAGGCACACACGAGATGACGATCATAGAAACGGAACCGGTAGGTCTGGGGCCAGCCTAAATCAAATGGACGTGGGCCAATTTTTGAGGCCACACACGGCGTAAATCGTTTGGTGTACGTCCAAACTACGATCAATCATTTGGCTGTACGCCAAACGATTTACGCCAAAACCCACATCCATTTTGTAGCGATGCTAGGGTTGTTGAAAAAATATCGATATAGGTACCATCGTTATTTTCGTTTTTTTGTTAATAAATAAATAGGTACTTATAGTTAGGAGCTTAAAATAATTATCATTATGTTAGAATAAACGATTTTGTATGCATTACTGTGTTTGTTACTCGTTAGTCTGGCATGCACTGGCTTAACCAACTGGAATAAAAAAAATGTTTTGTTGGCTAGAGATAAATTAAAATATTTTCAAACAAAAAAAAATTTTTCAAATCGGTCCAGCCGTCTTCGAGTCGAGAATCGAGTAACATACATAAAAAAATATATAATAAAACATTCCGACAAACTGAGAACCTCCTTTTTTAAAGTCAGTTAAAAAGTTTAAGTTATGTTGATTATTTGCTACAAATGTGCTTAGGTAGGTATTATACTAGAGATGTACCGACTAGTCGGTAAAGCCGACTAGTCGGCCACATTTGTAGTCGGCGACTAGTCGGTGAATAGTCGGCAAAAAGCACCGACTAGTCGGCCTTTTATTCTATTCATATTTTTAGGTTGAAAGTAAAACATTACAACCAATAACAAACAAAAAAAACACGTTTTTAAAACGGACTAAATTATTACAAAAAAAAATCGAACTAAAAACATTAAAACGGACTAAAAAGTAAAAAATAAATTCTTCTGTACATATTTATAACCCTACCTACAGAAATTTTAAACCTAAAAACGTTTTAGGTTTAAAATTTCTGTAGGTAGGGTTATAAATATGTACAGAAGAATTTATTTTTTACTTTTTAGTCCGTTTTAATGTTTTTAGTTAGTGATAAATTTACCGAAAACAATGATCGGTTTAGCCGACTAGTCGGCCTTTTTGCAGCCGATTAGTCGGCCAGTCGGCTAGTCGGCCAAAGTCATAGTCAGCCCATCTCTATATTATATCTATAATAGTCGACTAGTGACCACCCGCGACTTCGTCTGCGTGAAAAGTTTATTTGTTCTTTTTAATCTCTTTTTATCCAGTTTATTAATTAAAAATCCTGATGTTCTAAGGTCATTTTTTTAATGATTTCGATGTTTTTGTATAATCGCTACATCTCTATTTGAACTGATGGAATAATCAAAATTTGGCGTCCGTCCATTTGATTTAAATCAAACGATTGACGATATGCGCACAAACGGTCAAACTTTTGGATGTGGGCCGTGGTTTTATGGAATCCGTGATTGGGAATTTGGATGACAGATTCGACACACACGATCAAATTTTGGACGTACGTCCATCCATTTGGCGCGATGGAAGGACCGTGTGTGTCCTGACCTTAATGAACATTTACACAGGATGAACATGACCTCCTCCCCAACATGTTCGTACTGCAACTCCTCTAATCAAACCTTACACCACATCTTTTTCGACTGTCCGAACTTTTATAATCAAAGGATTATTTTGATAAATAAATTACTTGAACTGTACCTATAATACCCCTGAAAATATACCACGCTCTCTTCCGGATTTACTTAAAAATTTTAAATGCTATCCTGCTCTATACAATTTTATAAGAAGCACTATAGAAGACGTATAAGAATGAAGTTTTGAAAACAAGCTGTACAAATATTTTGAAAAAAAACTGAAGTCATGGCTTTTGCCCAGTGTTGCCAGACCCGATCAACACATTTGCCCACACAGGTTGTTAAAACTGCCCTTTCCGACACAAAATCGCCCATAATCGTTAAAATAACGACATGTAGAGGAAACTATCGTATAATGACACGCTTTGTACCCAGGGACGTATTTTAAGATTCGGCGCCCAGCCTGCCTAGCATGACCGATTTATATCGCGTGATATAGCATTTTATCGACACTCAACTGTCAAATTCCTTTGTCTTTTTGACAGTTAAACGTGATAAAACGCTATATCATGCGATATAAATCGGTCACTGGACCAAAAAGGTATGCCGCCCCGTTACGTGCGGGAGGAAGAGGATGCTTGTGTATACTAAAAAAAAAACCACGCAGTGCGATTTTTAGTAATTTGCATTAAAAAACCCTGTAATTTTGTCAATCTTCAGTAAAAAGAAATTTACTGATTTTTTGTCAGTTCCATCCACTAATCTTGTAATTTTGCCTGACTAATAAGTAAATATCATGAAAAAGGCCGCGCAGCGCGATTTTTGTCAGTTCTATCTACTAATCTTGTAATTTTGCCTGACTATAAGTAATAAAAATATCGGCCGCGTAGCACGATTTTTTGTGAGTTCCATGCACTTATCTTGTAATTTTGCCTGATTATGAGTACCTACCTACTTATCAAAAAAATCGGCCGCGCAACGTGATTTTTGTAAGTTCCATCCAGTAATCTTGTAATTTTGCCTGACTACAAGTAACAAAAAAACGGCCGCGCAGCGAGATTTTTAGTCAGTTTTATCTACGAATCACGTAACATTATAAACGGAAAATGAACATTCTGCACTGCAGTTCGTCAATAAATTATTGGTATAACTAATTATGAATTGCGCCTTAAAGCTAAGCCCTAGGGGCGGCTGACGCTATTTATTGTAAAAAACAGGAACCCTATTCACGAATAAAAATACTATTTATCTTGTAATCTTGCTTCTCTATTGTAAAAACATTAAAAAAACGGCCGCGCAGCGCGATTTACATTTAGTTTCATCTACTATGTAAAAAAAAATGTAAAAAACATCGTTGTAATTAAATTAAAAGTAATTTAAATTGTTGTTAAAAAAATTGTAACCCTTCTCACGAATAATTTTAAAAGGCACCCCTCGCAGCCTGGCGCCCTGGGCCATGCCCCTTTAGGGTAAATACGCCCCTGTTTGTACCTAGAACAATCTTAATTTTTCGAAAGCTCCCACCCTTTAGCCATTATACGTCTGGGCGACTATGGTCGATCGAAAAATTTTGGCAAAAATGTAGCCCAGTCGATCTACATCGGTAAAACTATTTTTATCTGCGAAATCTTAAACGCAGGTGCTGGGCTTCGTTCCTAGATGGTTCTATAGGAAGAAACGTCTATGGATACCCAACCTAAGCTGTGATTTTGTGTTTTTGTACTTTGTGCCAGGTGTTTTTATGTAATTTTTGGTTAGTAAGTTCCGTGATTTCCAAAATTGCCCATATTTTACCGGTTCCAAGACCTTTCCGCTCTTTTTGCCCTTTCTTCAAAAAAATCCTAAAATTGCCCATGGCGTGGGCAATTGCCCACGGTCTGGCAACACTGCTTTTGCCTTTTCTGCTCAAAGCGGAAAAGTTAACAAAAAAAAAAGCCCTTTTCTTAAAAAAAAAATGATATGGTGATCGTCTCGTCTTCGTTCGTCGACCGCCTGTGTAGTGATCTGTGGTCGAGCGCATTTTGTTCTGCGACCGGCCGCCATACTCAAACAAAAAGATTGAGATGAAAAGATAAATTTATATTTATTGGAAGTTGTTGAAAGTGTTTTAATTTGCTAAATGAGTTCTAAATCAGATGTAAATAGAAGGGTACTCGCCATTCAGGCGAAGAAGAAACGGCATAAACTGGGCAAGAAGAAAAACCGTGAGGAGGATCACGGCGGTGGTGGACAAGGAAACGGGCTGCGCAACCAAAATCAGAACCGTTTGGAACCAACACATAGTTCTTCCAATGAAACGATCGAAGAAGATGCCTCTGTGTTCGAACAGTATGCGAGTGACGACGAAGAGCAGGAAGACAGTGCCGATTACTGCAAGGGTGGATATCATCCTGTCAAAATTGGGGACTTGTTCCTGAATCGGTACCACGTCACTAGAAAACTGGGTTGGGGCCACTTTTCAACAGTATGGTTGTGTTGGGATCTCGTGGACAAGCGATTTGTGGCATTAAAAGTCGTCAAGTCTGCTCCTCATTTCACAGAAACTGCTTTAGATGAGATTAAAATACTGAAAGCGGTCCGCGATAGCGACCCTGCCGATCCTAAAAGGAACAAAACCGTGCAACTACTTAACGATTTTAAAATTACTGGTGTCAATGGGACGCATGTGTGCATGGTGTTTGAAGTGCTGGGCCACCATCTCCTTAAGCTGATACTCAAATCAAACTACAGAGGCATCCCACGTGATAATGTTAAAACCATAATTCGTCAAGTTTTAGAAGGGTTGGATTATCTCCATACCAAGTGCAAGATAATTCATACAGATATAAAACCTGAAAATGTGCTGGTTTGTGTAGATGAACCCTACATTCGTAGGCTGGCAGCTGAAGCTACAGAGTTACACACGCTGGGCTTGAGACTACCACACTCTCTCATAAGTACTGCTCCTAAAGAGTTCCAAGAGCAAGTAGTAACAGGTAAAATGAGTAGAAATAAAAAGAAAAAGTTAAAGAAAAAAGCTAAACGTCAATCAATGTTGCTCAAAAAACAAATGGAGCAAATAGAAGAAATTGAGGAGCAAAAGAAGGTAGATGTCAGTGAGTCGGCTCCGATGTCCCAAGATAATGATGACTCACCGCAGACCCCTGAAGAGGCAAGTGTTATAGAGACTACTCGCTCAGATAATGAGACTCTGAATGGCTGCACTGACATAAGAAGAACTGATGACGAGGCTTTTGACACAGATGCTGAAGCTGTACAGGTAAGGAGCAAACAATATGGCTGTGGTGATGATGCAAGCACTCCTATGTCAGAAGGGGAGATGACTGATACTCCCCCGTCTCTCAATTCCCAATCATTAAAAGATAAAAATGCTGACAAAGAACCGGATCCAGCCTTTGATATATGTGACTTAGAAGTGAAGATCGCAGACTTGGGCAATGCCTGTTGGGTACACAGACATTTTACAGAAGATATACAAACAAGGCAGTACCGTTCATTAGAAGTGCTGCTCAGTGCTGGATATGGCACTTCTGCGGACATATGGAGCACCGCGTGTATGGCTTTTGAATTGGCTACTGGAGATTATCTTTTTGAACCTCATTCAGGAGAAGGTTACAGCCGGGATGAAGACCA
Source organism: Agriphila tristella (assembly GCA_928269145.1). NCBI lineage: Eukaryota > Metazoa > Arthropoda > Insecta > Lepidoptera > Crambidae > Agriphila > Agriphila tristella. Next base: position 40,530,840 of record OV743431.1, read on the forward strand.
CCTAGCTCATATCATCGAATTACTCGGTGACATTCCCAAGAGAATTGCTGCTTCTGGAAAGTATTCAAAAATGTTTTTTAACAAAAAAGGTGAGTTGAGAAACATCACAGGTCTGAAGCCATGGGGTTTAGTTTCCGTCCTGACTGAAAAGTATGAATGGAATCAGAAAGATGCCGAGGAGTTTGCTGACTTCTTGAAACCCATGCTAGACTTTGATCCAAACAGGCGTGCTACTGCATACGAGTGCCTTCAGCACCCTTGGTTGAAGACATCCATTCCAGAAAAGCAAGAGTCTGAAGAATAATCATTTTGCTCTCTGTACTGAATGATAATACATTCATGAAATCAGTAGTGTTAACATACAAAGTAGTTATTCCAACATATTGTTTGAATCAAAGTTTATTTATGAATTTGTTTGTGAATAATTTAATTTTGTATCTAGATTAACTTCTTAACATCCTTAATCCATGGAGTAAAATTGTATGCATCATTTGGGGCAATGCTGTTATACAATGTGTACCATGTATTGATTGATAGTAGCGAAGTATATAATACACGCTGCTCAAGTTTGTAGAGATATATTGGTCAACTAAACATGTAACATTGGCATTATTATAGACACCTTAAATTATCCAAAATGTACAGATAGCATTAGGAAAATTGTGATGTATGACATGTAGACAATATAGGTTTTGTCACATTAATCTCTTAGGAATTTATTAGTTCAAATAGCTCAGCACTTCCACCTAGAAAGTGAGGAACCTAATGTAAAGTCATGCATGCATTCAGTAGCCATTCAGGAAGTATGTTTGTTCACATAGTTTAAGTTTGTGTTTTGTCACTACACAAGAAAAATCTCATATTGTAAACTTTATAGGAGTAAGACAGTATTTGTAAAGCCACACCTCCGAGACTGCCTTTTTATAATTCAATGAGTCATCTAAATTAACAATGGCTGGAGTCGTCGGACAATGTGAGGCAGCATGTGCCAGTGTCCTCTATACCAGCTAATAATTATTATATAATTTATCATAGATCCCAATTTACATGACCATTTGTATTAATTATATCTGCAAATTTACATGAATAAAATGTCAAAACGAGCTTGTTTATTATGTTTTTCTTTTACTTCTTTCCTTAGACGTATTTTCGGTTTTTGAGATTTGTCGAAAACCATATTTTTCAGTAAGGTATAGTTCGAATCACGAAAGATGAAAAATATGAAATATTATTTTGTCTTAAGTATTTTCATCATGAGTTATGATGCGAAGATGGGCGCCATTTGTGGTCATCTTTCGTGATTCGAACTGTACTGTTGGTTGTTGCGACTAAAGGTTTAATAGCTGTAGTATTGTATGTCAATAGCCAAGCAAAGCACTACTGATTTTGTCAGGATAACCTAATAAGTATCTTATTGTATTTGAGTGCTGTGGACTGTATTGCGTTGCGATCATAGACTTATTATACTCATCAACTTTATCTAGGGACACAGGTGTTTTTTTCATACAAACGAGGTAACTTGGAGGCCTCGTGTATTCCCGTTGTCCCCATGATTTTGTCCCAATAATGGGGACAACGGCACGTCAAAAAAATTCAGTGCCGTTGTCCCCATTGATAATGGGGACAACGGGAAGTTAAAATTTCACGTATCGTTGTCCCCATAATTTCTATTTTAAACGTGGGTAATTAACTAATACTCAAATAAACAAATGGTTAGTAAAGTATACACACTATATTTATGTAAAGTAAGTACATAGAGGCATCTATTATTTAAATAAATACATCATAATATATTTTTACCAGGCTTACATAAATATGGAGAAGGTTAACTTTTATATTTTCACCATGTATTTTTTTTTCTCCGTACCTAAAACATTGGTGAACTAACTGAAAAAAATGTTTGAAAATTATAGAAGTTAACTTTCTCCATATTTATGTGATCCTGGTACTTCGGTGATGTAATAAGAATAAAAGAAAAAAGCCTTCCTGATCACACTGCCTAAGTTAACCTTCTCTATATTTATGTGATCCTGGTACTTTGCTGATGTACGGAGAATAGGTATTTTTTTAACATTTCTTATTATTTGATTTGTAAATATTTTTTTAATACCAATTCATAAGATTATCTTATTTTATTGTATTTATGTATCTATTTTTTATAGCTGTAGTCGAAACTGGAAGTAATTTAATGAATTTTATTTGCCGGAAGAATGTGGAACACAAAGTAATTCAACCCAGTTGAATGTGGAAAATATATTCACCGGTAGAAAAATCGCCGGTTGAATGTGGAATTTACCATTGACTACTTAACTAAAAGAAGAGAACTACTTCTAGGTTTCTATGATTCTACACCCACACACATAATTATATACTTTTTTGAAATGCATACCTACCTACATACTATACATAATAACAAATATATTATTATCATACCATAAATACACAGGTTGGTCAAAAGTTCTGTTACTGAGTTTCTTTATCGATTACTGGCCATTAAAACAAATGAAAAGAAAAAATAAAAATGACATATTATTGACAGTTTTATAAGCTATAATTCCATACCACACGTATATCATATTTTGTTTATTTCACCATGGAATGGGGGTTGAAGGAGAATCGTGTCGCTGTAATTGCTCTGCACAAATGTGGGCAGCCATCGAATATGATTTTCAAGTTGCTACAAAAGTTGAAAATCAACAAGCAATTTATTTATCGCACTATCCATAGGTACAGTAATACCTTGACCGTCGATGACCGAAAAAGACCAGGAAGACCACGCACCGTTCGGACACCAGCTGTGATCAAGGCAGTGAAGGCGAGAATCACGAGAAATCCCGTCCGGAAGCAAAAGTTATTGGCAATACAGACGACTGTGAAGAGAAGTTCCCTTAAAAAAATTATCAATGATGACCTTGGGCTTCACGCTTACCGTAGACGAAAGGGCCATCTGCTAAACGCACGATTGAAGGCTATGAGGTTAGCACGAAGTCGCGCTCTACTAAAGCGGTACGCACAAAACGGCCATCGAAAAATCTTGTTTACTGATGAAAAAATCTTCACAGTCGAAGAAAATTTTAACCGTCAAAATGATAGAGTATACGCTAAGAATAGTAAAGAAGCCAGCATGATTGCTCCGAGGGTCCAACGAGGTCACCAACCCTCATCAGTGATGATTTGGCTGGGGGTGTCCTATTCAGGGCTAAGTAAGGTTCATTTCTGTGAAAAAGGTGTGAAAACTGGCGCTAGAGTCTATCAAGATACCGTTCTGGAACCTGTTGTCAAACCCTTAAGCCACACTTTATTTCAAAACCAGCCATGGGTCTTCCAGCAGGACTCTGCCCCTGCGCACAAAGCAAAATCTACACAAGCATGGTTTCGGGCTAACAAAATTGATTTTATCGCGCAGGAAGAATGGCCATCCTCCAGCCCAGACTTAAATCCTCTGGATTATGCCATATGGCAACTTATTGAGGAGAAAACATGTGCTAAGCCCCACATGAATCTCGACTCTCTTAAGCGCGCTATTCTCAAGGCAGTCGCAGAATTGGATATGGTGGTAGTTCGTGCTGCCATCGATGACTGGCCTCGTCGTCTAAAGGCGTGTATTCATGCCAGAGGCGGTCATTTCGAATAATTTTAATACATGATAATCTTAAATATTTGTGCTTTCATTTGGTATATAATTCATTGTAGCATTATTTGTAAATTTAGTATTATTCATGTTTTCCATAGTTACAGAACTTAGTAACCAACTAGGTATGTTCATGCATACAAATATTTGCCTTGTGCGGGGATTAAACCCACAACCTTACCTAAACCTATATAATTATCTCACGATTAACTCACTATTGAGGCACTCTTCCTTTAATTTCAACGCAATGGGGACAACGGGAATAAATTTTAATTATTTTATTGAATTCCCGCTGTCCCCATTAATGGGGACACGGTCAATGGGGACAACGGGAATACACGGGAGGCCTTGGTTTTCTGCAAGGGATGTACTGTGCTGTGATCTGATGATGGATATCCAGGGAGTGAATGGAGGACATTCAGATACACACACAACTGATCTGATCAGCATTCTCAAAGATAGAAGGGTCAGAGTTCTCAGTTTCAGGATTTCCAACATTATAATGCTATTTTCGCGGATTTTTTAACCGACTTCACAAAAAGGAGGAGGTTCTCAATTCGATTGTATGTTTTTTTTTTTAATCGTTGTTCGCGCATATCTTCGTCATTTATGAACCGGTTTTGATGATTCTTTTTTTGTTCGATTGAGTTTTCTTGCGAGATGGTCCCATTTAATTTTTTTTCAAATCGGTTCAGTAGTTTTCGAGAAATCCTGAAAATACTATGATTTTCATCAACTCACATGACGACTTTGTTATTTATGAACCGAATTAGATGTTTCTTTTTGTTGGGAAAGGGGTACTTTTAGTGTAGTCTTTTTAACCGACTTCAAAAAAAAAGGTTCTCCCTCAGTTTAACCTGTATGGATGTATGTTTCTCCGCGAATATCTCACGTTTGGCTGAGCCGATTTTTCTACCCAATAATATACCTATAATAATATACCTAATATAGAAGGTACTTACACTAAAAATAATAAAATAAAAAATTGTTTTAAAAAACAAAAATCCGACTTCAAAAACCTGCCTCAAAAAGCAAGAAATAATATTCAAATCATAATACGCATTATCATTGTTATAACAACACGTCTATTGAAGTCGGGTGGGGCTTTTAGAATAAAAAAAGGAAGTTGTACTCCAGCCCCACCCGACTTCAATAGACGTGTTGTTATAACAATGATAATGCGTATCTAATGATTTGAATATTATTTCTTGCTTTTTAGAGGCAGGTTTTTGAAGTCGGTTTTTTGTTTTTTAAAACAATTTTTAAACATGGCCTTTAATACTAATAGCTGGTGAGCTCGCAAAAAATACTACTAGAGTTATCTCAAGGTCCTTCTCTCAATATGATAGTGTTTAGGGTGTACATAAGTCAGCACCTACTCCCAGCGCCAGGAAGTGGAACACCTGGCGTCAGCACGCTTCCAAGTGTGTAGCATTTCGACATGCTCTACAAGAGGAGCTCGGTGGCGCAGTGGTTTAGCGCCTGGCCCAGCGATTGCGGAGGTTAGGCAACGTTCGCAAGGGTCGGTCATGGGATGGGTGACCAAAAATTTATTATCTCGAGCTCCTCCGTGCTTCGGAAGGCACGTTAAGCCGTTGGTCCCGGCTGCATTTGCAGTCGTTAACACCCACCAATCCGCATTGGGCCCGCGTGGTGGGTTATGGCCCGTCCTCCTTATCCACCCATAAGGAAGCCTGTGCCCCAGCAGTGGGGACATTAAAATGGCTGATGGACTACAAGAGTTATCTCAAGGTTCAGGCAGTATAGTAGTCACAGAATACATAATAGTACAAGGTATAGTAGTGAATAGCACAAACAAAATAAGATGGTAAGCAGACCGCAGTGTCATGGAACATGCCGAGTCATCACGCCACGTAAGTTGTATGAATTTCGAGGTCGGTACAAGGGCTATCAGACTGAAAATTCGTATACAGCATAATTTATGAAATTAACAGTCAGACCACAGTGTTCAAACCAATTTTGGTTGAAGGTGTTTTTTAAGATCCACAGCGTAGTTATATTTTTTTTTAAATTTCCACTTTCTTATTTTAAAAGTTAAACGGGGGGGACACGCATTTTACCATTTTGGAAGTGTATCTCTTCCAAACGATTAACTTTGAGAAAAAAAATATTATAGGCCTCTTTTTGTTTTTGACCTCAATGTCATTTTTGAAGAGCTATCTAAAGACACCCCGCACGGGTTTGATGAAAAAAAATATTTCAGTTTCAGTTCCATGTAAGGGGAGCCCCTCATTATTTTTTTATTTTTTATTATTGTGTAAAAATCGTAAAGCGGTTTACAGAATACATCTTATCAAGTTTCAACTGTGCAATCCTGTTTTGTAACGCGTTGTAGCTCCAAACAGCTTGTTTGGACTCCACCCTTTGAGCGACTGCTGACTGCCTATGTTCCATTACACTGTGGTCTGTTTGTTATTATCATAAATTATGCATAATAATCCTAGGTAGGTACTTACACGAATTTTCATCCTTAAGATAGCGACCTCGAAATTCATACAACTCAAATACGTGGCGTGCTGACTCGGCATGTTCCACGACACTGCGGTCTGACTACCATCTTATTTTTTTGTGCTATTCACTACTATACTGCCAAATTTGAACCTTGAGATAACCCTTGTAGAGCATGTCAAAATGCTACACACTTGGAAGCGTGCTGATGCCAGGTGTTCCACTTCCTGGCGCTGGGAGTAGGTGCTGACTTGTATACCCTAAACACTCTAACATATTAATAGAAGGACCTTGAGATAACTTGCAGTATTTTTCGCGAGCTCTTAACTATAAATAAGAAAAAATACAACTCGCACCAGATTAATTCTCGGACTGGAATCGAACCCGCGACCTTCGGTGACTTATGCATGTTCCCTACTGGGTCACTGGAAATAATTAAAGGCGACTGTCAATACCGGGCAGCAATTTATTTTTTCTATATAAACTAAATGCCAAATTTTAAATGTTTTGTGTGCCGTAAGGTTGTCGCCCAAATAGTAATTTGGTCGCCTGTTCTGAATAACTAGTTACTCAATTTGTATTTTAAGGTCACCCATTTACAATATCTGTAGTCGCCCTCAGTCCGTCGCCCACTTAGTATTTCAGTACGCTGTACTGTATTCAGTATTTTTGATACCCAAAATGGGAATTTATTGTTACCCGATTAAATACTATCCTAATCGGGAATTAATTAATTGGGTGACTGGAAATAATTGAAAGCGACTGTTAATGGGATACTTAAATACTAAACCTGGCAGCTGTTTATTTTTGGATGAACATATAACTAAACGGGCGACAAACCAGACTACATGTGGAAGATTTATAATTTAAATGAGTGGCAAAAAAACTGAGTGGGCGACTATTAAACCAAGTAGGTAACTAGGTATTACTAATTTAAGCTGTCCGACATGATATTCAGGGGCCGTAATCTTAGTACTGTCAACCTGGAAGCTTATTATTGTGAAAGTTGGGTAATTCTATCTCTAGGGGGCTCTTTACTTATAAGATAGTTCATTTAGCAATTGAATAGATGGCGCCACATCAACACTTAGACGGTGAGATATTAGTATGGTTATGGTGCGAATCAATATAATGATAAAATTCGACATTAGAATTAATGACAAGTTAGCGTAATGGTTACCAAATCACTGTATACTTGACACTACTACCGTGGAGATCTGAGTTCAATCCTATATGAGTGCAAAAGGTTTTTGTGTTTTTTGTTTTGAGTTATCCTTTTTTCATTTATATTTTACTATAAATAAAGAATAAATAAGTCACCCATAAGATTAATTAAATAAAATTTTCTTATACGAAAAATACGAACATAAAGTTTCATACTTCAATTGACAGATGGCGCTAGTGAGATACTTCCATAAAAATGATCGAAGATTGGTCTCTATTTCCTATTATAAAAAAGTACTTTGTGATGATATTTTTGTCGCCAGAAGGCCTACCATGAACTATTATTGCGATTCAGTTTAGGACCTAAACTGAACTGGTTTGCTTATTTGTACCATGACGCCTTTATGGCGAGCAAGTTTCAGCGGCGTCAGCAGCAAGCGATTCAGCGCTAGTCCATAACCCAAACTGACTCGCTACGCCTTATCATTCATTCATTTTTCGTACCATGACTAAGTTTTATTTAATATGCTTTGCACCTACACTGCTCCGCTTATACTTCAATTTTAGCGATCCAAATAAAGTTCCTTATTTTAGACAAAAATCAAGGGCAGTATATTGCAAATTAACTTATTTTTGATTCAGTTTTAAACAATCAAGCATTATTTATTTTGAGCAGATAAAAATATATGTTGTAGTTTCATAATCGAACTTGATTATTTTACGGTTAAAAACACGATTTTCGTATTTTCACTCGACTATAAAAATGTGCAAAGACAATGAATATTTTCATTGTTTTTTGAATAATACTTAAAGATTATAAATCTCTTACGCACAAATAATATATAGAAAAAAAGGTAATGACATATAGCAGAATATTTTACGGTTACTTTTTCAAAAAGTGACTTTATGTTTATTTAAAAATTAATATATAATAAAACGCACGACGAATCTTGGTTTAGTAGCCTGCGAGGCGTCGTCGGCGTAGGACCTGGGGCCCTATTTTTGAATCGCTCGGCTGGCGTCGAGCGCTCGTTTCTACTGATTTTCGTTCGACATCTCCATACATTTGAGTCAAATGTCGAACGAAAATCAGTAGAAAAGAGCGCTTGATTGGAGACGAGTGATTCAAAAATAGGGCCCCTGTGTCGTTTTTGCTGCCGCGCTGTGTTCCCCCTCTCGCGTCTAGTCGATTGAGAATCTTTTAGATACTCGAAGAGTAGTATAAGACTTGGAAACGCAGTAGGTAATCTAAGTGTAAAATTTTATTTAGTGTAAATTACCAATTTAGTTTAATTTGTAAATGCATAGAGTAGGTAGGTAGGTATTTGGATACAGCAACCAAGTACAAGCTAACGCGTAATTAATTTTGATGACTTTTAAGAAATAAATACTTATCTATAAATAAAATATAAAATAAAAAATATACCTATCGTATAATTTATAAAATGGTTGACTTTGCAATGATTTTACTTATATCGGAAGATGAAGAAGAAAACTAAGTACAGTCAGCAGCATATCAAGCTATAAGTACAAAACTGTCAAAAATCTATAATGAATTTTGAACCTTAAACTGTTCGACTTAAAGTTTAAAAATGATTGAAGTAATTTGACACATTGTGGAAGCCCAGCATGCCGTTGACTGTACCGTAAGGCTGCGTTCAGACGATAACGCACGACCCAACCTCAACCCAAACTCAGCCCAAACTCAGCTCAAACTCAACTCAAACTCAACTCACCCGCAGCCTACTCCTTGAAATACATCACTTACAATTTTGAATCTTATGACACATTAATAAGCTCTTTTTTTATTTTGTCGATGCAACTGCACCCTCCCCGCGCTCAACCCGAACTCAACTCAAACTCAACCCGTACACAACCCAAACTCAAATCAAACTCAAACCGAACTCAAACAGAACTCACTTCAAACTCACCTGGACATTACACAGGACCTTATTAAAGTGTCATAAGACTCAAAATTGTAAGCGATGTATTTCATGGTGGGCTGTGGTTGAGGTGAGTTTGAGTTGAGTTTGAGTTGAGTTCGGGTTGAGGTCGGGTCGTGTGTTATCGTTTGAACGCAGCCTAAAAGTATGCTTCCGCACAGCTATGCGGTCGCGACAATTTTCCGTTCACTTCAAATTGAGCCTTTTGGTCATAACATTACGGTTCAACTTGGAGCGCACTGCTGCTTGCTGCCGAGATCGGCGCAAGCGTTAGTCGTCTTATTTACTTTGAAATTCGGTTGTTTTTTTCCCATATTTTTGTTCACAAACTTTGTTGTTTCATTAAAAACAGTTATTTTGATAAATGTCAATATGGTCGAAAATCACTTGCACCTGTTTTTTTTTTACTAGTAATCACTACAAATTTTAGCGAACTTCACTTTTTCCCCGACATTATTTGTTCTTCTGGCTATTGCCTAATATGCCCCAGCAGTTGAAACATGAATAGGCTGGTGATAATGAGGTTGCTTTTAGCCTGGGTGCATTAATCTACTTAAGGGTACACATAAATCACCTGGGTGAATCTGTCTGCTGAAGGGAGAAAAATAATTATGTACGTTGGCCGGTGAGGATGCACGGCTCAAAATCAAGTGTCAACCAATCACGACTTTACCTACGAGTCGACGGTGTGATACTTCCCAGCAACGCCACCATGGAGTAGAGATTTCTAAATACCCTCAAATGAAAGACCATAAAATGTACCTAATTGTACCTTAACTCAAAAAATTGTACCTCTGATAGTTTCAGAGAAAAACGCACTTGATTGTGGCATTGCCAGGAAGTATACTTCCTGGCAACGCGACGCTGTACCAGATTCCAATTGGTCTCATAGTAATGGCCAAAAATTGTACTTCATTTGTACCTCATTCAATAATTAAAATATGCAGTTTCGATATAAAAAAACTCTTACTTGATTTGCAATACATGCAATGCACGTTGTTATTGATATAAACTGATGTTTATTATGCATTATGCAGTAGTAGGACCACAGAGGCAACCGCCTCTGTGCTCTAGTGGTTCGCCCACCCGTGTAAGATGCAGACGTCCCGGGTTCAATTCTCAGGAGGGTACAATTTGTACTCGGTTTGGTTGATGGTAGGGCTTAATTTGGTGCCATTCATTTGGTACTATTAAGTACAATTAATTATGTACCATATAGTACAATTTATTAGGTACTATGTAGTACAATTTATTTGGTATCATATAGTACAATTAGAAGGTAGTTTAGGTACTATTTAGTACAATAAATTTTGTACCATAGAGTAAAATTTATTAGGTACTACTTTGTACAATAAATTTGGCACCATATAGTACAATTTATTAGGTACTATTAGGCACATTTTATTTGGTACCGTATAGTACAATTTTATAGGTACTATATAAAAGCATTCATTTGGTACATATTATCTGGTAACATATTATAGTACAATGATTAAAGTACTAATTACAAACTAATTAGTACAATCAATTTAGTATTATTTAGTACAATTTATTAGGTACTATTTAATAAAATTAATTATGTACTATACAGTACAATTTATTTGGTACCATAATAATACAATTAATTTAGTACTACTTAGTGCCATTCATTTGGTACTATACAGTACAGTTTATTAGGTACTATTTATTACAATTTATTTGGTACCATATAGTACAATTATTAGATACCATTTAGTACAATTAATTAGATACTATTTAGTACTATTAATTTTGTACCATAGAGTACAATTGTAAGAAACAAGTACAAAAGCTAAACTAACTTGCATCTACATATCGACGGCGAAGTGCCAATATCTCCTAGTCCTAACAATGATGCCTTTGAATTCAACACCTAAAGGAAGTTAATTTCTCAAAAAAGTCTCAGTTAGGAGCGATTGGTACTTCCCCGTTGAAATCTCATAAAATTTTATGCTTTTCCTCTCTTTTTGTATTAGTTTGATTGTTGCTATAGAGGTTTTTCTTATTATGATTTTATAATAGTATTTAGTCATCATTATCATATCAGTTGCACCACACCCACTGCTGGGTATAGGCCTCCCTCATGGGTCTTCATAACGATCGGTCCTGCTTGGCCCGCATCCAGCGGCGCACCGCGACCTTCACCAGATCGTCGGTCCACCTTGTCGGGGGCCTACCCTCGGAGCGTCGTCCGGTACACGGTCGCTATTCCAATCTTTCCGCCCCAACTGCCTTTGGTTCGTCTCGCTAATTTGTCCCGCCCACTGCCACTTCAGCTAAACAATCTTTCGAGCGATATCGGTTACTTTAGTTCTCCTACGCATATACTCATTTCTGGTTCGATCACGCAGGGAAATGCCGACCATGGCTCTCCATTGCACACTGGGTGAGAGCCTTCTTATGAGACCTGTAGTTAGCGACCACGTTTTACTGTGATAAGTCAACAATGGCAACACACACACACACAACTTAGACTTTAGTCTTGAGATAAGACACCGAGGTAAGTTGGACTCGAAGATTTGTCGAATACTGGCCAACCGAGCTGGATTCGACGAGAGATCTCTTTTCGAAGTTGAACTTACCTAACTGGACTGTCTGTCCTAGGGATACGTAATGGTCAACAACTTCGTGTGTAGTGTTCCCAACATGAGCTAGAGTGGGTACAACATGAGCACTCGACATGATTTTCGTCTTATCCATCTTCATTCTAAGAGCCACTTTCTGGGAGGCACTACGGATAACTTCGAGGATTGTGTTCAATTTTTCCATGAATAAAAACTATATCATCGGCAAAACGAAGGTGTGTTAGTTAGGTACTGGCCATTAATGTTGATACCGAGTCTTTTCCAGTCCAAGAGCTTCAAGACATCCTCCATCACAGCTGTGAACAGTTTCGGAGAAATAACTTCTGTCTCTGTCTCACACCTCGCTGTAGTTGGATGGGATCTGTGCTCTGATTCTGTACTCGAGCCGAAATGGTGACATTTTCCTATAAGTGCCTCAACACCTCTTCCTTCCTTTCCTTCCTCCTCTTGGTCCTATTGGTGCACCAGACTGCAGCACTGCCCAGGTCTCAATCAAATCAAAAACTTTCTCATAGTCCACGAACGCCAAGCAAAGTAGCAGTTTATACACCTCGGTCTTCTGTATAACCTGCCGCAGCGTATGGATGTGGTATATGGTGCCAAAGCCTTTTCAGAACGCGGCTAGTTCGGGAGATTGGAAGTCGTCGAACTTGCGAGCGCAACGATTCGTAAGATTCGTATTCTTCAAGAGGGCCTTGTCACCCTTTTTAAAGAACAGAATGACCTCACTTATGTTCCATGTCTTCGGCGTTCTGCCCTCAACGATGACGGAATTGAAAAGCTTCTAAAGGTCTTTTATTCTACTTGTTTTGACCATCCACACCGATTACGCCGATGACGCCGCCGCCGCCGACAATTTAGACGCCAGACGCCGCTGCCGGTCAAATGACCATGAATAATAAAACCATGCAACCCCATCGAGTTTGGGCTCGTTTGAATCGTTTTGACGAGTGCTCCGATAGGAGATGGTATATTTTTAGTCTTAGCTCGTTAACTAAAAAGCATAAAATAATAATTTACTGAAAAAAAGTATTTTTTAAAAACACCTTTTTTATACGGACTAAATAATTCCAAAAAATCGGACTAAAAATATTAAAACGGACAAGTAAAAACAAACTAAAAAGTAAAAAATAAATTCTTCTGTAAATATTTATAACCCTAATAACTTATACCTACAGAAATTTTAAACCAAAAAACGTGGGGCGCGTTTTGTAAAGTTTCTCATCTATATTGTCTATAGCATGCGCCCCACGTTTTTTGGTTTAAAATTTCTGTAGGTATAAGTTATTAGGGTTATAAATATTTACAGAAGAATTTATTTTTTACTTTTTAGTTTGTTTTTACTTGTCCGTTTTAATATTATTAGTCCGATTTTTGGAATAATTTAGTCCGTTTTAAAAACGTGTTTTAAAAAAATACTTTTCTCAGTAAATTTTACTCTATACAGTGCCTTTGGTCTTAAACTAGCGATAATTTAAAGGCGTGAAATACATCTAATTTTATTGACAAAAACACCCACATGTTGAGGTGATTAGGCGGGTCCCTACCAAGCGCGCTGCCTCGCGAGGCAAGACGTTTGCCGCGTGTGGCGGGCCTCGCACGAGGCTGCTCGCTTGGTGAGGACCCGCCTAATCGCGTAAAAACGGCTGGTCGGATCCTGGTTGAAAGTTCCCTAAGGATTTTCTCTAATATGCACGCGACGAAGTCGCGGGCGGAAGCTAGTTTATTGCAATAATCAGAATTGGGTCTAGAATATTATTATCCCGTTCCCGTTTCTTTACCCTCTCCCTCTCTCTGCCCCTCTCCCTCTTCCTCTCCCTCTCCCATACTCCTTTCCGTCCCCGACCCCTTAACAAAAGTTTGATCCCCTATTTCACCTCTTTAGGGGCTGAAGCAAGTCCACCGTGTGTGTTGGTCTTCAAAATAAATGTCATTTTCGCAATCACCATCCCATAAAAGCCCAAGAACGACATCCATAACGATTTTTATGTTTACTTACCCCATTTACCCCCTATGGGATGATTTTCAAAATAACAAATTATGTGTTTGATTTTATTTTTAGACGTGCTCCGACGATTTTTTTATGCTGTTGTAATTTCGATTTTATTTTCTTTTTCATCATGTCCACCGTGTTGGACTTCAAAATAAATGTCATTTTCGCAATCACCATCCCATAAAACCTCAAGAACGACATCCATATCGATTTTTAGGTTTACTTACCCTATTTGTCCTCTAAGGGGTTGATTATCAAAATCACAAAACATGTGTGTGCCTATTTATTTTTAGACGTGCTTCTGCGAAGTTTAGAGTTAAAGTTTTAATTTTATATTCTATTTTCCATACAAAATTTGAACCCCATTTTCACCCCTTTAGAGGTTACATCATGTCCACCGTGTTGAACTTCAAAATAAATGTTATTTTCGCAATCGTCATCCTAGGAAACCCCAATAACGACATCCATATCGATTTTTAGGTTTATTTGCCCCATTTCACACCCATTTCATCCCCATAAGTATTGAAATACTAACAGTAACGATATACGTTGCGTTAGATTTCCATCCATAAGCTTAAATTATAAATTTAGCGATTTTTACATAGAAAATGAAGAATTTTCTATTCATAAATTAATTCCCTTTTCACTTCTTCGGGGGTAGAATTTTCAAAAACGCTTAAACACGTGTATATTAATTTTCAATCGTCATTCTAACCACAAAATTTGAAGACCCTAGCTTCGAAACTGAGGGACTTTCATACAAACTTTGGACCCCCGTTTCACACCCTTAGAGGGTGAGTTTTGAAAAACTCTTTCTTAGTGCACCCTTAGACCTCATAAGGAAACAATGTGCCAAATTTGGAGTCTCTAAACCCAGCGGTTTGGGCTGTGCGTTGATATGTCAGTCACCAATCAGTATCTTCTTTTATAATATTTAGATGTATTTAATGGTATGTATTAATATATTTTGTATGCATGTGATTATCATTTTTCTTTGTTTGTTCCACATTCGTGTTTATTGGTTTGCTGTTGGTTGACTTATAGATAATGCTCTTAGCATTAAGTCCGCCATTTCTACCTTACTTTATGTATTTGTACACAAAAAAAAATAATGAATAGATAAATAGTACCTAATAAATTGTACTATATGGTACCAAATAAATTGTACTTATCAATACCAAATTAATAGTAATAAATAGTACCTAATAAAAAAATAATTGTACTAAATAGTACCTACTAATTGTACGATATTGTACAAAATAAATTGTACTATATAGTACCTAATAAATTGTACTATATGGTACCGAATAAATTGTACTTAATAGTACCAAATGAATGTCACTAATTTGTACCAAATTAATTGTAAGTAATTGTAGGTAAGATGGTGGTAGCTATTCAGGCGGCCTTGACTTAAGCCCTACCACCAACCAAACCGAGTACAAATTGTACCTCCCTGAGAATCGAACCCGAGACCCCTGCGTCTTACACGGGTGGGCAAACCACTAGACTACAGAGGCGGTTGCCTCTATGGTCTTACTACTGCATAATGCATAATAATTCCTTAACCAAACATCAATTTATATCAATAACAACGTGCATTGCATGTATTGCAGATCAAATAATGTAAGAGTATTTTTTTTATTTTTTTTTTCGAAACTCTGCCTGTTTTAATAATTGAATGAGGTACAAATTAAGTACAATTTCTGGCCATTACTATGAGATCAATTGGAATCTGGTACAGCGTGGCGTCGCCAAGAAGTATACTTCCCAACGTCCGTTGCATGTATTGCAGGTCAAATAAGAGTAGATTTAAAAATGTTTTTTATCGAAACTCTGCATGTTTCATTTATTGAATGGGGTACAAATTAAGTACAATTTCTGGCCATTACTATAAGATCAATTAGAATCTGGTACAGTGTCACGTTGCCAGGAAGTATACTTCCTGGAAACGCCACAATCAAGTGATTTTTTCTCTGAAACTATCAGAGGTACAATTTTTTGAGTTAGGGTACAATTAGGTACATTTTATGGTCTTTCATTTGAGGTTATCTAAAAATCTCTACGCCATGGTGGTGTTGCTGGGAAGTATAACACAATAAGAGTGAATTTGCTTTGCATCAAACAATTCGATGCGCTTCGATTCGGTTGCAGCATGAATTGGACGTTGTTAATTGAAAAGGTTCCAACCCACACAAAGTTAGTTTTGAGATATGATTTTTTTAAGTTCAGACTGTATTTCTTCTGAGATTATGTACTTTACCTTTTTATGATTTATTTTAATTAAATAATAAATTTCTAATATTTAATATATTTGATATTTTATCAAGTTTTGATAGATATGTTGTGATATTTGGACAAAAATATGACGTTGGATCGTTATCGCTAAATCATTATTTCTATAGCGTAAGGCTAGAAAAGTATTAAACAATAAGGATCCAAACTAAAAAAAAATTTAATGAAACAGTGTGTTTATTACTTATCAATGGTTTTTTTTATATTTCTGAAATCAATTCTCATCTTTATTATCTATCTTTATAAAATTCTCACTAATTACCTTCAATTTGTAACAAAAGTAATAGCTTAACCGGTCCCTACCTACCTACCATATTCTGGTTAAGACATTAATTCTGTTACACGTTGTATATCTTCATAAAAGTGTCATTGAACACATAGAAATCATCTCAAAACAATATAAAGTCAACATGTCTATTTAATATTTTTCTTTTTACAAAGTTTTAATCCTCATTTCACCCTTTTAGGGGTTCAATCATGTCACCATCAAAATAAATGCCATTTTAGCAATCAACATTCCATAAAACTTCAGTATCGACAATCACATCGATTTTAAGCTTTTTTACCCATTTGCTCTCTTAGGGTTGATTTTCGGAAATTCACGAAGTACGTGTTTGTTTGTTTGTTTTTAGATTTACTACTTTGAAGTTTCAAGTTGAAATGTTAATTAACATTTTTTTCCCATTCAAACTTTGTACTCCCATTTA
This sequence comes from Agriphila tristella, assembly GCA_928269145.1. NCBI lineage: Eukaryota > Metazoa > Arthropoda > Insecta > Lepidoptera > Crambidae > Agriphila > Agriphila tristella. The sequence continues at coordinate 40,547,642 of OV743431.1, forward strand.
ACCCCTTTAGGGGTGGAATTTCTTAAAATCCTTTCTTAGTGGATGCTTAAACTATATGTATAAAATATCTATGTACATGTAAAAAAAAAAACAAGTTTAAGTCCAGTGATTTGGGCTGGGCGTTAGTCTGTCAGTCACCCCACCCCTCCACTTTCATATAATAAAAATATCGGATCAAAATATATCGGCTAAAAATATCGATAAATCGAATAAAAAATATCGATATTTTTTCAACAAGCCTAGAGAATGCACGATAGATCGAAAACTTTTTAAATACAATAATATCCTTAGGGCAGGCAAAGAAACTAAAGTTTAGGCAGCCATATCAAATTAATTTTTAAAATTAAGTTTCTGGTCAAATAATACACTTTTAAAAGTACCTAATTAACCCGGATATTAATGACTGGAACGATTTAAGCAGTTTAGTTTAAAAAAATCAAACTAAATAATGAAACAAAAACATTTCATAGCACTTGAATCGTTTTTCCGAAATTATATTCCTTTATTAAATAAATCAGTTGAATTTAGCGATACTGATCCAAGCGACATGGATTGTTTTCAATTTAATATGTATTTCAAATAAACAATGATCCATGTTGTTTGGATCGTTTTCGTGATTTTTTTCTTGTTTTTTTTTTGCTGAATATGACTTTCTTTACAACGATCCAAGTAGCTTGGAGCGTTAAGTATGACAAAAATAATGACCTGTCATATAAGTGGGTTGGTAACATCTGAATAAAAAAACATATGACACTTGAATTTTACTTGGATCTTTGTCGTGGTTCAATAGTATTGACCTTAAGGAGTATTTTGGTATACTTAACTCATTTTCGATAAACTTGTGGGTTGGATCCTTTTCAATTAACAACGTCCAATTGACCCTAATATTTGATTACTCGTTTTTGGAGGTCCCTTTTCATCGGCAAATTATTAAAAAAAAAGTTAAAATAAAATATCGGTTACACAAAAAAAGCTTGTTGTGAGTGCTAAAATATGTTTAGGTACTTATTTGTAGATAATTATATTGGCAGTTGAGTTGACACTCCACTAACGAATTTACTCAATGAATTCATTGTTTATTCACATTCAAGTAGTTAATTCAAACTCAGAGACCATACAACAAGTACCTATTCGAACTATAATATTCGAATAAACAAAAATAATTATTTACTTCGAATTAACTACCTAGCTACCTATAATTTTATTGTGTGTGTTAAATGTATTTTTTACCTAGTAAGTACCCATACCCATCATACTTATTTATTGATTTACAACATTATTGATAACAATACATAAACATAAAAAACATAATTATTTAGTTCGAATTATCAAAATAAATATTGCGCGTTCACGCAGTGCATGAGAGTTGACAGAGCACTAGATTCGGCACATGAAATCGCGGGCGGGGAGTGTCCTTTCTGCACGTAGTAAATATCTATATTCTGTGGCTTGGTCTGCGGGGTCAGAGAACACAGAGAGTTCATTTGAAAATGCGTTCGCGCGGCTCGCTCCGCGGGGAGGGAGGTAGCGCTAAGTGCCTACGACGCTCGACTATACGGGCCCTGTTTTCTTTAGGCTAAACTAATTTTTATGATTTAAGTTTTTAGTGACGAGTGGTTTTTAGTGTTCAAATTGATATTAACTGTGTTAGAAATCCCAGACAACGTGTTAAAGTGTTATTTGTTCTAAGGTTGGTATATATGTTAAAACTATATATTTTTTTAAAACGATAAAACAACAGTGAGATATCTTTCATATCATATTAATTAAATAACAATAAAGTATTTAAAGCTCCCAAATAGAATCCGATCTTTAGACGCTAAAATGACTAATGTTTACTTACGCCATTCCAATATTTCCAATGTGTAACTTTAAAATGCGCGGTCAGCAAAATTACGAAACCACGGTAAAGAAATGTATCAGTATTCTAACTTAGTACAATCGGTCGAAATGCGAGCCATACCAATGCGCCTCGAGTTCGGTCTGCACTCGGTATACAACAGTCGCGAATGCGCCGCAGTGACGAACGAAAGATTAACGTACAAATTGATTAAAATACAAGTAATTATTATGGCAAAGTGCAGATTGTGCTGTTTATATTATATTTAATTAACAAATAAATCCAGACAAAACATTTTTAAATACCCAGAAAGTCCAAAAAAATAAGATTAAGATAAAATTAAGATGGTATTTTTTATTATTATTATTATGTATCTCCGGCTTGGATTTCACGGGACAGAGCCCGGTCCTTTTGCCAGGCTTGCGTGGGGACATGGGTCCAACACGTAGAGGCCCTTTGAGATTGGTTTAATATAATGTGAAGTGTGTGATGCACATGCCGGGATCCGCTCCCCACTACACGCAAAAGTGCGCAGACGGAAGCGGACCCCGGCAGGTACATAGACTATTGCGAGTGTGAGAATATATAAAAAATACTACTAAACGGGCTATTGGGTGAAAGGCTTGGATTGGATACTTGGGCTATGGGGTGAGATAACGGACTTCCGCCTTTTCCTACATCTCACAAACTCGAACCATCGGCGGAAGGTGGCTCGCCGCCCGCTAGATGGGCACCCCAACTGCCGACCGGGGCGCAACACCGGCGTGGGCGACTCAGGGTGTAGAGAGGTGTACACCGCTTTCTACCCACTGTACAAGGGACAGTGTGCCAACTCGCGTCTTACGCATGTTTCACTTCCACCCTGCGAGCGTATAGCTCTAACGACTCCACCCTGGACGGCCGTTGAAGGCGAGCCAGGGGCGGGAGTCCGCAGGCCCCCTTGGGACCCACCCCTGCTGCGGGGACGAGGGCCTGGATCGACTCCCGGGAGCACTCGGGTCCGTGGTGTCGCTACTCTATTATTATTATTATTATTATATAGGTATTACCAACTAACTATGGCCAGAAGGATTTGAAACAAATTTGTTTTTCCCTTTTGATCAACGAAGATAGTACGTATTTAGCTTTTTTAGTTTTCTGTTTTTACCATTAGTTAGGTATTTTATTGCTTAGAAATTGATTTCTCGGCGAAAGCAGTGGCGGATTTACCCTAAGGCCAAGTAGGCCCGGACCTAGAGCGGCCAGATATTAGGGGCGGCCAAGCGAGGCGAAAAATAGACTGATGATAGGACTGATGAAAGGCTTTTGCCGCATTTGACAGGCATTTTACAGGTGTGCGGCCGGCATTAAAGCAGAGACAGGCATTTTTAAATTTCGCGGATAAAACCACTGATTACAACATTAGAGGATGAAACAGACTAAAAATCGCGCGGCACGGCAATTTTTTTTGTACAATGCAATGCAGGCAAGATTACATGATAAGTAGTTGAAACTGACTAAAAATCGCGAGCGGCTGTTTTTTGCCTTTTTTATAATCTTAAAACGTGGTCCGAGCCTGACAAGCTTTTGCCGCATTTGATAGGCTTGTTATGGTTTAGACTGGCGTGCGGGCGACACTAAGCTGAGTAAGACAGGCATTTTTGTATTTCACGGATGAAACTATACATATTACAATAATTTAGTGAATTAAACTGATTAAAAATCGCGCTGCGCGGCCGTTTTTTGGCTATAGTTAGACAGGCAAGATTTCAAGATAGAAGTGGATGAAATTGACTAAAAATCACACCGCGGTGCCGATTTTCAACTTGAGCTTGACAGGCAATACTTCAAGATATAAGTGGATGAAACTGACTAAGCGCATTCGTTTTTTTGCTGTAGTTTTGTGCATCCCAGGTAGACAGCTGTCTGACGGGCATCCTCTCATATTACATAGAGGCCCGAGCTCCCCCCCCCCCCCCCATGATAGGGAGCTGAGAAAGGGGCGGCTGGTGATATTCGGCCTAGGGCGGCCAAGACTGTAAATCCGCCACTGGGCGAAAGTCAACCCTATTATATTGATCCTAAAATATTACGGACAATCACAAAACCAGAAAGATATACCGAGTTAGAATACTGATACATTTCTTTAGCGTGACGAAACTCTCACGCGAACCAGAGATACAAACCGTTCAGTCCAAGAATCTCATATTCATGGTTCAGTCATTCATATTTAGCTATTCAGATGCGATTCAGTTCTTAATAACTCATGGTACGAATTAAAGCGATTCAGTTTGGGAACCCAAACTGAAACGCACCAGTTTTGAATCGCTTTATAAAAGTTGATCGTAGGCATCCTGGGCTAAGTTAATAGTCGCCTTTTTTTGATAAAATATATGCCAAATTTTTTATGTTTTGTGTGCCCTAAGGTTGTCGCCCAAATATAAATTTGGTCGCCCGTTCTGAATAACTACTCAATTTTTATTTTGAAGTCACCCATTTTCAGTATTTTTAGTCGCCCACTTAGTATTTCAGTACGCTATTGATACCACAAAAGGAAATTTATTGTTACCCGATTAAATACTACCCGTTCTAATCTAAATTACTTAACCAAAGATGATCTCGTCAATATATCTTGTGATTTTGTATGTGGCGGGGGGCTATGCCCGCGAGCCCTCCGTTCCCGCTGCGTCGCTGTTCAACCTTTTACCTAACCCAAGGTGATCTTGTCAAAATTTGAGATTTTGTTATGGCGGGTGGCTTCGCCCCCCGAGCTCCCGGTGCCTGGCACATGGCTGTTGTTACCTAACCTAACCAACGGTGATAATGTCACCATTTGTGATTTGGTTATGACGAGGGACTATGCACCCTGATTATCTAAAAAGAAACTATTTAGTAACCGGTTGCATTTGACATACATTGCTCCTTTTATTTGGTATGTTTTTTTTTACCCCAAAGAAAAATAGCAACGTTCATCTGGGAACTGCGACCGGTCGCTAGGCGGTTTCTAATTAGATAATCAGCCCGCCGAACCCTCCGTCCAAGGGTTGCCAGATCGGAACTCCAAAATATCTGGAGAATATTTGAAAATGTCGGGATTTTGCGGTTGTTGTCGGGAGAAATAACTATTTAAAATAAAAATGTAACAAATGCTTGAATATAGTACAAAAATGGCCGCGCAGCGCGATTTTTAGTCAGTTTCATCCACTTATCTTGTAAGTTGTGATCTTGCTTGTCTATTGAAAAAAAAAACGGCCGCGCAGCGCGATTTTTAGTTAGTTTCACTCGTTTCATCCACTAATCTTGTACGCTTACCTGTCTATAGTAAAATAAAACGGCCGCGCAGCGCGATTTTTAGTTAGTTTTATCCACAAATATTGTGATCTGTGGTTTTTTACGCGAAAATTATTGTTTTCTAGAGAACTTTCGGAACAGCAGTTTTTCCGGGAGATTTTTAGATTTTTCGGGAGTCGGGAGACAACTTGAAATTGCGGGAGAATCCAGGTGAATCCCGACCATCTGGCAACCCTACTCCGTCCCCACCACGTCGCTGTTCAATCTTGTCTAAACCAAAGTGATCGTCCCGTCCGTCGATCACTGTGTAGTGATCGACGGACGGGTAACTTAGTGTTAGTTTGCCCGTCTATCTACACACAACACATTTTTCTCCGGGGGGCACTAAGGCTGCTACGGGCAGGCCCGCCGCAAGCGGGCGTGCAAGGCGTGCACCGCACGCGGGCGGCACATCTAGGGGGGCGGCAAATCGACCGATCCAAGCGACGAAGCTAGGGTCGAAAAAGGGTTTATGATATGAGCGCTCCTGGCAAGATTTGAATTTTGCGCCCCAAGGCTTATTTCTAGGATCTTGAGTGACACTTGCATCGTGTTCTGGCAGCGGGGATAGATAGGGATCTAGACTGGATTTTATGAGTTTAAACCGAACTCCACTCGGATTTCATTCAAAACCTAGGGCCCTATTATTTAATCCTTCGGCTGGCAAAATTGTTGGCGTCGAGCGCTCTTTTCTACTGATTTTCGTTCGACATTTGACTCCAATGAATGAGAAAATTAGCCGAAGGATTCAAAAATAGGGCCCCTGATTTTTTATCGCGCTTGGACAAAATCATTGCACATTGATTGTAATGATTTTGTCCATACATAATTGTGGCATGTCCTGGAGCGCGCGGCGCGCTTCGCACGCCGCGACTAGACTTCTACATAAGAAGTACCTAGGTACAAAGATAAAGGCATCTTTCAAGAAACCACCTACTTGTGTAGAATTTTGCATAAACTAAGCACGGAGAAGAGTCAAATCGCCACATGTCCCGGAGCGCGCGGCGCGCTTCGCACTCCGCGACTAGACTTCTACATAAGGAGTGGGTACAAAGATAAAAGCATCTTTCAAGAAATCACCCACTCTTGTAGTAGGGGGGCGGCAAAATTGGGCTCTTGCACGCGGGCGCTCAAACAGCTAGCGGCGGGCCTGGCTACGGGAGCACTGCGCCCCCGGAGTAGTACCTGAAAGAAACACTGGTCGCTGTTAAATATTACCTAACCTACGGTGATCTTGTCGATATTCAAAACAAACCCCCCCTCGCACCGCGTCGCTGTTCAACGTTGTCTGACCCAAAGTGCTCTTGTCACCATTTGTGATTTTGTTATGGTGGGGGGCTTTGCTCCCGAGCCTCCGAGACTAGCACATCGCTGTTGTTACCTAACCTAACCAACGCTGATCTCGTCACCATATCATGTTTTTTGTTGAGGCGGGGGGCTTCGTCCCTCGAGCCCCTCGTTCCCGCTGTTAAACCCGAGCCCCCTTTGCCTGTCACATCGCTGTTTTGTTACCTAATCTAGCGACTTTTAACTTTCCCTTTCCAAGGTTAAAATATACTCTATGGCTACCGACCGATGACTCCGCGATTGGTCTTCCGGAATGCACCCATTGTTTTGTCTTGTCATGCACTTGTCAAGTCAAGTCAGTCAAGCAAGCATAGAGAAAAAAAGTGGTAAAAAAAAAAAAAAAGCGCGGGAACGTTTGACGGGAGTGACGGTCTTTTCAAACAAATAAAACTAAAAAATATTTAATTGTTGCAATTTGTATATAATTTGTATAAAAAAGGTGTAAATAATCAATATTTCATTGTTGTAAATAAAATAAAACTGTAAATATGGGGAAGAAGAGTGGGCGAAAACGAAAGAAAAAACTTGAAGACGGGAGTGGAGGCGAAGGTGGAGAGTCCGACTTCAGTGATACCTGCTCCACGAAGTCCCTGGAAGAAAAAATGGAAGAGGATAAGTACAAAGATTTTAGAATCCCAAATTATGTTCGGTTTTATCCAGAACAAGGCGGCAATTTTGAATATGTTGTATTCATAGAGAGTACGAAAAGTGACCAACCTATAGGCAACCGTGACATGATGTCATTGGCTAATTGTTTAAAGAAATACAACAAGGGCGTCAAACAATTGCAAAGAATTAACAAACACAAGATTGGAGTAATTTTTGAGCGGCCAGGCCTGGCTAATGCGGCACTACAAAATAAAAAATTTTTGGACGCTTACAGTTTGGCTGCCAGCATCCCTGCGGCGGCCAGCGAGGTAACAGGAGTAATTACACATGTACCAATAGATTTATCAAATGAAATGATTTACTCCGCACTGACTACAACCAAAAATATTGTGAGTATTAGGCGATTCATGAGAAGGTCAAAGATGGATAATGGGCTAATCAAATTAGAACCCACAAAAACAGTTTCAATTACTTTTTCGTGCCCGGTGCTTCCTGAAAGCGTCGATCTCAACAGCTGGCGCTTCGAGCTGCGTCCTTACATTCCTCCAGTGAAGCAGTGCCTCAAATGCTTGAGGTATGGGCATATTGCCAAATATTGCAAGAACTCCGAACGCTGCTCCATATGTGGTGAGTCTCATAATTTTAAATTCTGCTTGAAATCACCTGAAGAAGCCATCTGTTGTCACTGCAAGGGAAATCATGTTGCCATCTCATCACAATGTCCTGTTAAGAAAGAGAAAATACAATTAAATAGAGAAAAAGCTCAAAGCAAAACATATTCTGCTGTATTAAACGAGAAGTCATTCCCTCCTCTGAAACAAAATCCCATTGAAATGCTAGCTTCACTCCTGAATTCTGATCAAATACTGAATATGGTTGTTGAGTCTGTTGTTAAATTGATAACAATGAATAAAACTAATGATACAATTATTTCCACTCAGAGTATTAAAGATACTCTCTTAGAAACAATTAAAAAAAATAAGAAATAAATTATTTAATTTTTTTTATGGATATTTTAAGAATAGTTCAATGGAATGCTCAGAGTTTACCTGCACATAAATATTTATTATTAAATTTTTTGCAAGAGTATCAGATTCATGTAGCTTTAGTATGTGAAACATGGCTAAAGCCTCACATTCGTTTTAATATGAAAGGTTATAATATAATTAGATTAGATTCTGGTACAAGACATAATGGTGTAGCCATTTTAGTTCATAATAGTTTACAATTTGCTAAAATAGACACTTCTTTTGATGATTCAATTCAAAATATAGCTGTGCGATTGCAGTATGGCAACAAAGAAATTTCGCTTATGTCCTTGTATAGTCCTGGTAATTGTGATGTTTCATTTTCTAAAATAAAACTTAATAATTTAATTTCTAATTTACCGGGCCCTTTGTTGATTGCCGGCGATTTTAACGCACGGCACACAGCATGGGGTTGTAGTAATATTGATACACGTGGTCGTGATATTCTTGAAAGCATCGACGACAATAACTTGGTTCTTTTGAATGATGGTCAGTTGACAACTGTTGGTTCTAGTAGATGGCAAAGGAATGCTTTGGATCTTACTATGGTATCACCTTCTCTGGCATTGCAATGTGAGTGGTCGGTCCATGACGACCCTATGGGCAGCTATCATTTACCTGTAATTATAAACATCACTATTAGTAATAATAATAATGATTCATCTGATTATCTTACACCTCCTACTTCTTACAATTTTCGTTTAGTAGACTGGCAAAAATATAGCAAAAACGTTGATTACTTATTACAAAATTTTTACATTGATCAAACTAATCCATTAAAATGTTATTCTAATTTGGTTGCGTTATTAGATCTTGCATTGCAGCAGTCAGCTATTATCAGCAATAGGTCTTTCTCTGTTGACCAATCAAATCAATCGGTTAGGAAATTTCAGTCCAGAATCCGCAAAAAACGTATACCACTACCATGGTGGAATAAAAATTGTGCAAAAGCAGTAGAAGATTGTAAAAAGGCATATATTGAGTTTAAAAACAGTCTTACAGAAGAAAGTTTTCTTAAGTTTAAAAGGCTACAAGCTGTTAAAAAAATTGTTTTAAAAAAAGAAAGAAACTTAAGTTGGCTTTCATTATGTCAGTCACTAAATAGATCTACACCCATATCTAAAATCTGGAGGATTGCTAAGAGGTTTAATGGTCAACCTGTTTCTTTTAAAAATGTTTATACAGATTGGATTCCAGAATTTCTTAAAAAATATACACCAGATACTGTTGAGGCCCCTTTACAATATGTAAATAGTATTAATCCTGTACGTAATAGTAATTATTTATTAGCACCATTTAATTTTCAAGAATTTAAAAATGCAATTTTTTCACGACGAGATACAGCACATGGCCTCGATGGTATTCCTTATAAAATGTTAAAACATACTACAGATAATGCCAAAAATATCATTTTGAAAGTTTATAATTTGTTGTGGTCTACCTCTGCCATACCTCTGGATTGGAAAAAGGATTGTCTGGTTCCTATTCTAAAACCGAACAAAGATAAAACCAAAGCAAATTCATATCGGCCAATAGCTTTAACATCATGCATGGGAAAAGTGTTTGAACAACTTCTTAAACAAAGGCTTGAATTCTTCATTGAAAGTAATCATCTTTTACCTTCAAATCAGTTTGGTTTTCGTAGGGGTAGATCCTCTAGAGAGAGTATAGCACATCTTCAACTTGATATTTTTGATTCTCTCAAACAAGATAATGTTCTTATTGGTGTCTTCTTCGATGTCGTTGGTGCTTTTAATAATGTGAATCACCATATTTTAGCTGGTGAACTTCTTTCTCTTGGTATTCCTGAAAAATTGGTTAATTGGATTTTTGAATTTTTGCATGGTCGTGAGGTTTATGTGAAATCAAATAATCAGTTAATTGGACCAAGATATTCATACAGGGGTGTGTGTCAAGGGGGCATATTATCCCCATTGATATATATACTATATGTACATAAATTGAACTACATATTAGGTCCACAAGTAAAAAATTTGCAATTTGCTGATGACTTAGTTATTTACTTCTCTGGATCTGATATTCGACAAGTATCCTCTATAGTTAATTCTGCTCTTAAAAAATTAAATAATTATTTCAGTTACCTAAACTTAGATGTAAGTCCAGAAAAGTCTAAAGTTGTTGTGTTTGGTGAATGTGATTTTGATGTTGATATTGTATATAATAATATTAGTCTGCCATTGGAAAGTGAAGTCAAGTTCTTGGGTGTCATATTTGCTAATAACCTTTCTTGGAATAAATATATAGAATATTTGCTGGGTAAAGCCTATAAGGCATTCAATGTCATTAAAAGTTTATCAAAAATTGATCCTAAAATTCTATTAATGTTGTATAAATCAATTGTGAGGAGTCATTTTGAATATGGCTTTTTTTGTTTTGGGTCTGATCCCAAATTAGTAAAAAAATTAGATATCCTGCAGAATCATAATCTGAGATGCATTACTGGTGCTATGAAGACTACTCCCATTAACTCTTTGCAGGTGGAATGCAATATACCTCCACTTCAATTCAGATTCAAATTTTTAAAATCAAAGTTTTTGTTAAAACTACTTTCACTGTCTACTCATCACCTACTCAGAAAAATTGAATTTCTCTATACAACATATTCTCCTTTGAATGTACCCCGAATCCCCTATCTGTTTCATGACTTCTCGGATATCGTAGAGTTCAATCAGCAGTATAACATTCATAAAACTGAGAATAATTGGATATGTTACACAGGATCTTATGATACACATTTTTGTGACCTGAATATCCACATTCACCCTGATTTAAAGAATAAAGAAGAAGTATATGAAATTACTGATAATTTCCCTCAGCATAGACATATCTATACAGATGGTTCCAAAAATAATGATAATGTTTCGATGGCTGTTTACATACCTTATTTGAAAACGGGTCATGGAATTAAACTCCCGGGCCAAATGAGCATATTTTCCGCGGAGTGTCTTGCTATTCTTGCTGCGCTACAGTTTATTGAGGAGAACACCCAAGAATGCACTCAATGGTTAGTCCTAACAGACAGCATGAGCTGTCTCAAAGCTTTGCAAAATACCAGATTTGATACCGGATGTAACTATATTCTACAAGATATTAAAACAACCTACTTCAAGCTCAAAAGTAATAATATTGATATAGTTTTTATGTGGGTTCCGTCGCATATTGGAGTATCTGGAAACGAAAGTGCCGATAAGTTAGCTAGAGCCATTACAAATGACGCCGCAAATGTCAACATTGACATTAAAAATGTTGCTATACCGTACTCTGATTTACTACCAAGACTTAAACTTTTGTCAAAACAAGACTGGTCCACTCATTGGCAAGAAACTCTAACAGTAAAAGGAACTTGGTATGCGAAGATTAATAATGTTCTTGGCTGTCGTCCTTGGTTCACAAAATCAGCAGAATACCATAGCAGAAAGTTTTATACTATCCTAACACGCCTGAGATTTGGACACTGTCGATTTAACTCACATTTACATAGAATGCGTATTATCACATCTCCAACATGCACTGAATGCAATTTAGGTGTGGATCAGACTCTTAATCATATATTTTTTGATTGCCCTGCTTACAACATTCAGAGATTAGTCCTGGTGGACAGATTATTAGAAATATATAAGACATCTTATAGCATCCCGCGCGACATTCAAGACATTCTCACAAATCCTGAAACTTATAAGGATTTATACAACTTTGTTGTATCATCGGATTTGGAACTATAAACATGGATAAGACTTTGAAGATTTATATCACACTGAAGATGACAAGGAAAATGGAATAGGAAGTGGCTACGGCCTTATATAACCCGGACACAGAAAAAGAAAATTGAAGAAGTGGCTTTGGCCTTACATTACCTGGACACGGAGAAAATAATAATTAAAGAAGTGGCTTTGGCCTTACAAAACTCAATTACAGAAAAATGAAATCTAGAGGCTGGAATTCTTGTAGTTGAAATTATTTTAAATAAGACAATGGCTGTATGGCTTTGCCTTTGCCTTTCCCAACTGACGGGAAGAAGATATTAAAAAAAAAAAAAAAACAAGTTATAGTGAGAAAAAAAGCGCGGGAACGTTTGACGGGAGTGACGGTCTTTTCAAACAAATAAAACTAAAAAATATTTAATTGTTGCAATTTGTATATAATTTGTATAAAAAAGGTGTAAATAATCAATATTTCATTGTTGTAAATAAAATAAAACTGTAAATATGGGGAAGAAGAGTGGGCGAAAACGAAAGAAAAAACTTGAAGACGGGAGTGGAGGCGAAGGTGGAGAGTCCGACTTCAGTGATACCTGCTCCACGAAGTCCCTGGAAGAAAAAATGGAAGAGGATAAGTACAAAGATTTTAGAATCCCAAATTATGTTCGGTTTTATCCAGAACAAGGCGGCAATTTTGAATATGTTGTATTCATAGAGAGTACGAAAAGTGACCAACCTATAGGCAACCGTGACATGATGTCATTGGCTAATTGTTTAAAGAAATACAACAAGGGCGTCAAACAATTGCAAAGAATTAACAAACACAAGATTGGAGTAATTTTTGAGCGGCCAGGCCTGGCTAATGCGGCACTACAAAATAAAAAATTTTTGGACGCTTACAGTTTGGCTGCCAGCATCCCTGCGGCGGCCAGCGAGGTAACAGGAGTAATTACACATGTACCAATAGATTTATCAAATGAAATGATTTACTCCGCACTGACTACAACCAAAAATATTGTGAGTATTAGGCGATTCATGAGAAGGTCAAAGATGGATAATGGGCTAATCAAATTAGAACCCACAAAAACAGTTTCAATTACTTTTTCGTGCCCGGTGCTTCCTGAAAGCGTCGATCTCAACAGCTGGCGCTTCGAGCTGCGTCCTTACATTCCTCCAGTGAAGCAGTGCCTCAAATGCTTGAGGTATGGGCATATTGCCAAATATTGCAAGAACTCCGAACGCTGCTCCATATGTGGTGAGTCTCATAATTTTAAATTCTGCTTGAAATCACCTGAAGAAGCCATCTGTTGTCACTGCAAGGGAATTCATGTTGCCATCTCATCACAATGTCCTGTTAAGAAAGAGAAAATACAATTAAATAGAGAAAAAGCTCAAAGCAAAACATATTCTGCTGTATTAAACGAGAAGTCATTCCCTCCTCTGAAACAAAATCCCATTGAAATGCTAGCTTCACTCCTGAATTCTGATCAAATACTGAATATGGTTGTTGAGTCTGTTGTTAAATTGATAACAATGAATAAAACTAATGATACAATTATTTCCACTCAGAGTATTAAAGATACTCTCTTAGAAACAATTAAAAAAAATAAGAAATAAATTATTTAATTTTTTTTATGGATATTTTAAGAATAGTTCAATGGAATGCTCAGAGTTTACCTGCACATAAATATTTATTATTAAATTTTTTGCAAGAGTATCAGATTCATGTAGCTTTAGTATGTGAAACATGGCTAAAGCCTCACATTCGTTTTAATATGAAAGGTTATAATATAATTAGATTAGATTCTGGTACAAGACATAATGGTGTAGCCATTTTAGTTCATAATAGTTTACAATTTGCTAAAATAGACACTTCTTTTGATGATTCAATTCAAAATATAGCTGTGCGATTGCAGTATGGCAACAAAGAAATTTCGCTTATGTCCTTGTATAGTCCTGGTAATTGTGATGTTTCATTTTCTAAAATAAAACTTAATAATTTAATTTCTAATTTACCGGGCCCTTTGTTGATTGCCGGCGATTTTAACGCACGGCACACAGCATGGGGTTGTAGTAATATTGATACACGTGGTCGTGATATTCTTGAAAGCATCGACGACAATAACTTGGTTCTTTTGAATGATGGTCAGTTGACAACTGTTGGTTCTAGTAGATGGCAAAGGAATGCTTTGGATCTTACTATGGTATCACCTTCTCTGGCATTGCAATGTGAGTGGTCGGTCCATGACGACCCTATGGGCAGCTATCATTTACCTGTAATTATAAACATCACTATTAGTAATAATAATAATGATTCATCTGATTATCTTACACCTCCTACTTCTTACAATTTTCGTTTAGTAGACTGGCAAAAATATAGCAAAAACGTTGATTACTTATTACAAAATTTTTACATTGATCAAACTAATCCATTAAAATGTTATTCTAATTTGGTTGCGTTATTAGATCTTGCATTGCAGCAGTCAGCTATTATCAGCAATAGGTCTTTCTCTGTTGACCAATCAAATCAATCGGTTAGGAAATTTCAGTCCAGAATCCGCAAAAAACGTATACCACTACCATGGTGGAATAAAAATTGTGCAAAAGCAGTAGAAGATTGTAAAAAGGCATATATTGAGTTTAAAAACAGTCTTACAGAAGAAAGTTTTCTTAAGTTTAAAAGGCTACAAGCTGTTAAAAAAATTGTTTTAAAAAAAGAAAGAAACTTAAGTTGGCTTTCATTATGTCAGTCACTAAATAGATCTACACCCATATCTAAAATCTGGAGGATTGCTAAGAGGTTTAATGGTCAACCTGTTTCTTTTAAAAATGTTTATACAGATTGGATTCCAGAATTTCTTAAAAAATATACACCAGATACTGTTGAGGCCCCTTTACAATATGTAAATAGTATTAATCCTGTACGTAATAGTAATTATTTATTAGCACCATTTAATTTTCAAGAATTTAAAAATGCAATTTTTTCACGACGAGATACAGCACATGGCCTCGATGGTATTCCTTATAAAATGTTAAAACATACTACAGATAATGCCAAAAATATCATTTTGAAAGTTTATAATTTGTTGTGGTCTACCTCTGCCATACCTCTGGATTGGAAAAAGGATTGTCTGGTTCCTATTCTAAAACCGAACAAAGATAAAACCAAAGCAAATTCATATCGGCCAATAGCTTTAACATCATGCATGGGAAAAGTGTTTGAACAACTTCTTAAACAAAGGCTTGAATTCTTCATTGAAAGTAATCATCTTTTACCTTCAAATCAGTTTGGTTTTCGTAGGGGTAGATCCTCTAGAGAGAGTATACTCTCTTTTTACTAATTTTTACTAATTTAATAAAACTTTAAATCAAAAATATCAAGTTGAAGATGTGCTATAGCACATCTTCAACTTGATATTTTTGATTCTCTCAAACAAGATAATGTTCTTATTGGTGTCTTCTTCGATGTCGTTGGTGCTTTTAATAATGTGAATCACCATATTTTAGCTGGTGAACTTCTTTCTCTTGGTATTCCTGAAAAATTGGTTAATTGGATTTTTGAATTTTTGCATGGTCGTGAGGTTTATGTGAAATCAAATAATCAGTTAATTGGACCAAGATATTCATACAAGGGTGTGTGTCAAGGGGGCATATTATCCCCATTGATATATATACTATATGTACATAAATTGAACTACATATTAGGTCCACAAGTAAAAAATTTGCAATTTGCTGATGACTTAGTTATTTACTTCTCTGGATCTGATATTCGACAAGTATCCTCTATAGTTAATTCTGCTCTTAAAAAATTAAATAATTATTTCAGTTACCTAAACTTAGATGTAAGTCCAGAAAAGTCTAAAGTTGTTGTGTTTGGTGAATGTGATTTTGATGTTGATATTGTATATAATAATATTAGTCTGCCATTGGAAAGTGAAGTCAAGTTCTTGGGTGTCATATTTGCTAATAACCTTTCTTGGAATAAATATATAGAATATTTGCTGGGTAAAGCCTATAAGGCATTCAATGTCATTAAAAGTTTATCAAAAATTGATCCTAAAATTCTATTAATGTTGTATAAATCAATTGTGAGGAGTCATTTTGAATATGGCTTTTTTTGTTTTGGGTCTGATCCCAAATTAGTAAAAAAATTAGATATCCTGCAGAATCATAATCTGAGATGCATTACTGGTGCTATGAAGACTACTCCCATTAACTCTTTGCAGGTGGAATGCAATATACCTCCACTTCAATTCAGATTCAAATTTTTAAAATCAAAGTTTTTGTTAAAACTACTTTCACTGTCTACTCATCACCTACTCAGAAAAATTGAATTTCTCTATACAACATATTCTCCTTTGAATGTACCCCGAATCCCCTATCTGTTTCATGACTTCTCGGATATCGTAGAGTTCAATCAGCAGTATAACATTCATAAAACTGAGAATAATTGGATATGTTACACAGGATCTTATGATACACATTTTTGTGACCTGAATATCCACATTCACCCTGATTTAAAGAATAAAGAAGAAGTATATGAAATTACTGATAATTTCCCTCAGCATAGACATATCTATACAGATGGTTCCAAAAATAATGATAATGTTTCGATGGCTGTTTACATACCTTATTTGAAAACGGGTCATGGAATTAAACTCCCGGGCCAAATGAGCATATTTTCCGCGGAGTGTCTTGCTATTCTTGCTGCGCTACAGTTTATTGAGGAGAACACCCAAGAATGCACTCAATGGTTAGTCCTAACAGACAGCATGAGCTGTCTCAAAGCTTTGCAAAATACCAGATTTGATACCGGATGTAACTATATTCTACAAGATATTAAAACAACCTACTTCAAGCTCAAAAGTAATAATATTGATATAGTTTTTATGTGGGTTCCGTCGCATATTGGAGTATCTGGAAACGAAAGTGCCGATAAGTTAGCTAGAGCCATTACAAATGACGCCGCAAATGTCAACATTGACATTAAAAATGTTGCTATACCGTACTCTGATTTACTACCAAGACTTAAACTTTTGTCAAAACAAGACTGGTCCACTCATTGGCAAGAAACTCTAACAGTAAAAGGAACTTGGTATGCGAAGATTAATAATGTTCGTGGCTGTCGTCCTTGGTTCACAAAATCAGCAGAATACCATAGCAGAAAGTTTTATACTATCCTAACACGCCTGAGATTTGGACACTGTCGATTTAACTCACATTTACATAGAATGCGTATTATCACATCTCCAACATGCACTGAATGCAATTTAGGTGTGGATCAGACTCTTAATCATATATTTTTTGATTGCCCTGCTTACAACATTCAGAGATTAGTCCTGGTGGACAGATTATTAGAAATATATAAGACATCTTATAGCATCCCGCGCGACATTCAAGACATTCTCACAAATCCTGAAACTTATAAGGATTTATACAACTTTGTTGTATCATCGGATTTGGAACTATAAACATGGATAAGACTTTGAAGATTTATATCACACTGAAGATGACAAGGAAAATGGAATAGGAAGTGGCTACGGCCTTATATAACCCGGACACAGAAAAAGAAAATTGAAGAAGTGGCTTTGGCCTTACATTACCTGGACACGGAGAAAATAATAATTAAAGAAGTGGCTTTGGCCTTACAAAACTCAATTACAGAAAAATGAAATCTAGAGGCTGGAATTCTTGTAGTTGAAATTATTTTAAATAAGACAATGGCTGTATGGCTCTGCCTTTGCCTTTCCCAACTGACGGGAAGAAGATATTAAAAAAAAAAAAAAAAAAAAAGTGGTAAAGTGGTTTAATATTATTTCAAAAACTGTGAAAAAATTACACTGGTTATCTTGTTAATATGAGGTAAATAAATAATTTATTGTTGTGCAATTAAACTAACTAGCGATCTGTTTATAAAATGCAAATTTTTTTTTCAATTATAGGTATTTAGATTCTTGTTTCTTGTTGATAGAATAGACTTTTTAGCTCAGTGGTAAAATAAAGTAAAATTACTTTCTTTACAGATTATTTCAAGGAAAACCAGTGTAAACTGATTCAAGGAAAGTGAAAATGAAGAGGTTGCATTATAATAATAGTAAAAACTTATTATGCAACTGCTTGTTAGCATTAGTTTTTAAAACCTTAAGACGTCGATTTTTCTTGATTTTTCTTATGCTGTGGGCGTTTATTTTAGTAATAAGATGGAAGTTGTTGTGCCTCAATATACAGCCTAGAATGCACATACAAGAAATAGTAAGTTTTAGTCATTTAAAACAACTTGTAAATGATATTCATTGTTGTGTGTTTCTATATTTTAGAATAATCTTAATAAATCATTCAAAAAAGCATGCAAGAAGGTTGCTAAGTACATATTTAAAAATGTTATTGGTGTGCTTTGGATAGGTAGGTAAAATTTCTAAAATTCTATTTTTAAAATACTATAATTGGTGTTGCAGTGTTCAGCTTACAAGCATGGCAAGTCAGTTGGAAGTTTATGTGCTGATCTGTGCGTCCCAGATGGAATCTCATCAATATCTTGTGATACATTCTATATGGAAAGAGACGAAGTATTCTCAGGCACATGGAAAAATCAAAGCTTGGTTTTCAAAACCACAAAACAGTTAACAAAGTTAAAAGAAAGTGTATTGTTGTCCGAGACAGATTTTGCGATTCTGATTAAAAATAATGTCAGGTTACGATTTAACATAACAATAGATGTTGTCGATGCAAAAAAGATGTCATTGATTCAATACGATCAAAGAGGACTGAACAGATTTGTGGAAAAGCAAAATGCATGGTCACTCTTGCAGAACAATGAATACCTTGCTCTGACACTTTATGAGAAATATGACATATTTCCAAAATTAATTGGTTCTTGTGGTGATTTGTATGCTGTTCAGAGGCTCAATTCTATATCGGGCTTTTGGCATTTGATGACTCTTTATGACAGTCAACATGAATGGGAGAGACGTATAAAGATATCACTAATGATTTTAGACTTTCTTTTATTTTTAGAGGAGAGACTGCCAGAGCCTTTGCACTTGTGTGACATCAAAATGAATAACTTTGGAGTGACAAAGGACTTCAAAAAAGTGATGTATCTTGATGTAGATTCAGTGCATCCAATTAGTATAGTGAATAGTCTTACAGCAAACGGTGCTACCTGCAGAAAGCACAGTGATTGTGATCATTTAGACTGCCGATCATTTTGTAATTTAATTACATATAAATGTCAATATGGAGTTGTTAATAATAATCTACAAATGGTATGCGAGAGGATATTTCTAGGCTGGGTGCTATCTGGAAAAGTTATGGTACCAGGACTGCTACTGGGACCTAGGACTCCTAGGGTACTCACAGAGCTTTTAGAGATTTGTGCCAACCCAGCAAGTGAGTCTGGCACCCCGAGAGCCCCTGCTAAGAAGGAAATACGAAATAGGCTTTACAATTTATTAAGTCACCTAATCATGTCCTAGAATTCCCACTGTGATAGAGATTTGCTCAGATTTATTTATATCTAGTCAATTAGTATACAATAAAATTTAATAGATTTACAAATATTAATATTCAAATATAGTGCACTGCATATGCCTTGCACTTTTGTGATCTCATCTAATAACGTATTATAATTTGCACTGTGATCAATTTGCTCAGTATTATTTTATAGTTAATTAATGTTCTTAGTTTAATTTTATTACATAAGTTACCTGGAAAGTGACCATACACAGATGTAAAACTTGGGTTAAAGTATGTATAATTTCGTAATAAATAACCATATCACAACGGCGAACGGTAACCTTTTTGGTAATTTAAATGTACTACGGGCTACTGTACTATTTGGGCAGATATCAGAAAGCAAGCGCTTACTTGCCTCTTTGGTACAGGCTGTTTGTTTTTAAAAGCCAATTTTGACCCATCTCTTTCCATCAACGCCATCTAGTAAGGCAAATAGTTACTATTTTTATTTTTTAAATGTTACTTTGAAAAGCCCTCATTTGTGACCAGCCTACCTATTGTCTAATTTTCAAAATCTATCGCAATCGCTTTCATTTGACAGATGGATGTGACACATTGCTGCATTTCTAAGGTACCTAAGTTTTTATTTGTGCCAAAAAGAAGCATAAATTTACCACAGCCTGAAAGCGATTGCGATAGATTTTGAAATTAGACAATTAGCCCCCAGGATTGCCAACTTTTTTTGCATCAAATATAGTATTTTCAAGATTATTACGTGTAAAAATATAGTAGATGGCTAAAAAGTCTAAAAAATATAGATAGTAGGTTGCCGTTATGTATGGAGGATTTTAAAAAGTTGTGTTTTACATAAATTTTATTATTTTATTACTTATGTGCATATAAGAAATATTTTTTTGCTGCATTTGTTAAATTTTTTCACTTGTTAAATTAATATAGTAGTTTTGCCTACTATGTCCGCAATATAGTAGGATACTATATTATTATTAAGAAGGGTTGGCAACCCTATTTGTGACATATAAATCTTGACACAAAACGTGCTTTGTTTCTTTTTAAATGCTCATCTGAGTGTTCCATATTTTGTCATTTACTTAAATTATTAGACCATAAAATACAAGTGGGAGGCTGCATCCAAAATTGTGAAAAGTTCTGTGTTTCCGTAAGCGTTACTTATACTCATAATTATCATTTTTTTTACATCTAAAACTCTAGGATAAAATTAAAGTCTTAAATAGAATGAACATGGAATGAACTTGAAAAGTTAGAATTTTATCGCCATCTTAAAAATGTATAATTGTATTTCTTCATCTCTAATCTTCCATCAATGACTTCCATAGATTAAATCTAGCGAGAAAAAGCAACTTGTTTCATTTTTAAAGAATCACGAATGACTACATAGTGCAGTATTTAATGGCATCATTTGTATGGGGACCTTGCAGATCGTCAACAAAGGAAGCCGCTTGGCACAGGCGTACTTTGTGGTCATCTGAGCTGATTTAGCCCTGTACCCACGTGGTACCACCATGGTGGTAGCCAGGGGTGGTGGGGAGAGGTCCCTTCTACCACGCTGCACTTTTACATCTATATCTCCATAAGCTTAGCAAATAGGTTGTGTTTGGTATCGTTTTCATATAATTCAAGGACGAGGAATTCATTTCTGGAACAACTTTTACACTCGTTCATAGAATAAACAAAAGTTCTGCACAAAATAAGAAAACTAAAATCTTACAAAATCTATGCCTACTAATAAACCACGAGATTGTGCTTTATAAAAAAATATATGATTAAACAGCCCTGTTTATCTTAAATATATATAAACATCAACTTTTCCGTACAAATTATATTTATAAATGTGTCAAAAAAAACATTTGCGACGCGCGGCGGTATTTTGGCGCAGTATATTTGGATAGGATTTATCACTTATTGTTTAATAATGACACAAATAGGTCATGTTTGGTATCGTTTTCGTATAATTCAAGTACGGGGAATTCGATTCTGCAACAACATTTTTACTCGTTCATAGAAAAAAATAAAGTTCAGCGCAAAAAAATAAAAATAAGAAAAAAAAACTTACAAAATCTATGCCTACAATTAAACCACGAGATTATGCTTTATAAAAAAAAATGTTTAAACAGCCCTATTTATCTTGAATATATAAACATAAACTTTTTAAAGAAATTATATTTATAAATGTGTCAAAAAAATCAGTTGCTCCGCGCGGCGGTATTTTAGTGCAATTTTTTTTTATTTGGATTTATCACACAAATTTTACTGGCAGTTTCCGCTGCATCCACATAGTTCGGTGCGCTTTATTTCTCTTTTTAAACAATCGCACCTTCCTGCGCATTTTTGCTTACACTTACACCTTGTTAACTCCATGCAAGCTGTGGCTCCTGCCGGTAGGGTGGTCCACACAGGCTCCCATAAACCATTATTTTTGGCCCAATCCCAATATGCAGGACATGGCAGGTTTTGGATTGGTTTTAAAAGTTGACCCCATACATTCCGCCCTGATAAATCGCTCGCAAAATATGGTTACACAGGGCGTCTCTGGTTGGTGGGAGACATTTTTTTCTAATACTTATTGGCAAAGCCTGCTCCACATTTCCTTCTTTAGCGTATTTAAATCCTTTCGTTGCGGTTGGATAAGTGCCCCAAGCTTTGAAAGAGCTTTTTTCTTTTTACCAGCAAAAGACGATACGGTATCACACCCGGAAAAGGAGTTCTGCTTTTGCCGGTCTTAAAAGAAGATAAACTGTATTCATTGCTTGAGGAATTGTGGGTTCATATTGGCACGAGTAAAAATTATCAATTCCTGCCTTGCCATGCAATTGCAGCTTCACTAAATAACCATAATAAGTATAGTATTTTCACACTTTAAAATCTAAAAATAATTCAGCTATAATTTAATACAGTTTATCTTCTAGGACCGGAAAAAGCAAAAGTATTGCCACTTTTCCAGGTGTGATACTGTGATACCGTATCGTTTTTTGCTGGTAAAAGGAAAAAAGCGCTTTCAAAGCTTGGGGCGCTTATCCAATTGCAACGGAAGGATAAATACGCTAAAGAAAGAAATGTGGAGCAGGCATTGCCAATATGTACCTACCTACCTATTAAAAAAATGACATTGCTTTGTATGACAAGTAAGTTACGTGGTGATTGGTTTTTGTGATTTAAGATATTGTTGGAAATTTTGGAATGCATTTCCTTGATATTAATCAATGCTTTTGATATTAATCAATGCAGAAAAGTGCTATTCACGACAGGCAGTTGGAGAATCTCCCACCAACCAGAGACGCCCTGTGCAACCATATTTTGCAAGTGATTTATCAGGGTGGAATGTATGGGGCTTAACATAATGGTTTATGGGAGCCTGTGTGGACCACCCTACCGGCAGGAGCCACAGCTTGCATGGAGTTAACAAGGTGTAAGTGTAAGCAAAAATGCGCAGGAAGGTGCGATTGTTTAAAAAGAGAAATAAAGCGCACCGAACTATGTGGATGCAGCGGAAACTGCCAGTAAAATTTGTTGTAACTAGGTAGGTAAAATCACTTTTTTTACGTAATTATTACTTTAACTCTTTTTTAAAGTATAATGATGGGACTACCAATACTAATCCCTGTCCTTATTAAACAATAAGTAATAAATCCAAATCAAAAAAATACTGCACTAAAATACCGCCGCGCGGCGCAACTGATTTTTTTGACACATTTATAAATATAATTTCTTTAAAAAGTTTATGTTTATATATTTAAGATAAATAGGGCTGTTTAAACATATTTTTTTATAAAGCATAATCTCGTGGTTTAATTGTAGGCATAGATTTGGTAAGTTTTTTTTTTCTTAATACTCTTTCTTTGCGCTGAACTTTATTTTTTTCTATGAACGAGTAAAAATGTTGTTGTAGAATTGAATTCCCCGTACTTGAATTATACGAAAACGATACCAAACATGACCTATTTGTGTCATTATTAAACAATAAGTGATAAATCCTATCCAAATATACTGCGCCAAAATACCGCCGCGCGTCGCAAATGTATTTTTTTGACACATTTATAAATATAATTTGTACGGAAAAGTTGATGTTTATATATTTAAGATAAACAGGGCTGTTTAATCATATTTTTTTCTAAAGCGCAATCTCGTGGTTTATTAGTAGGAATAGATTTTGTAAGATTTTAGTTTTCTTATTTTTTTCTTATTTTGTGCAGAACTTTTGTTTTTTCTATGAACGAGTGTAAAAGTTGTTCCAGAAATGAATTCCTCGTCCTTGAATTATATGAAAACGATACCAAACACGACCTATTTGCTAAACTTATGGAGATATGGATGTAAAAGTGCAGCGTGGTAGAAGGGACCTCTCCCCCCCACCCCTGGCTACCACCATGGTGGTACCACGTGGGTACAGGGCTAAATCAGCTCAGATGACCACAATGTACGCCTGTGCCAAGCGGCTTCCTTTGTTGACGATCTGCAAGGTTGATGCCACTAAATACTGCACTATACAAACAAAACTTCCTATACTTACCTCAAAAGTACTTTTCTATTGTAAGTAACTAGGTATGTTTTTTATTTATATTTCAATAAGCTAGCTTTTGAAAGTCACGGATTACCAATATAGGGTGAATATGCCTATTACCAGCCCCCCCAAGGATTTTTCAACTTTGAATCTCTGTTGTTGCCACAATTGCTATCTTAAAAATATTGTTGATACAGTTTTAGGTAGGTTAATTCATCTTTATTACGAAAATAGTACTTAGTTTTACGTAGTTTTGTGGGAAAAAAATAGAGAAGCGTTTAAATGTCCGAAGGGCGAAAAACCCTAATTCCAGCCGGGTACAGGATGTTCTAAAATAATACAACCATGTTAGTATAAAATAAAATAAATATAATTTGGTAACTCTCAAAAGTGATAATAAAACACTAAAGGCTATAAATTATGATTCCCATAGCAAGTTATTGAAACTTACACCTCTCCTGTAGATATTAATCAATTTAGAATATACATATATTAAAAATAGCGTAACAAAAAGTAAACTTTGGTTTAATAAACATATAATCAACGAGTATGAAATTGTTTTAATTATTTGAAACTTTTTTTAAGCGTTTTCCAAGAAGTGGAATTCAATATACGTTTTTTTATATTAAATTTATTTTCCGTTTCTATGAGTGAAGAAAAGTATGATTTTAATTATTATTACTTTTTACATCTAATATAAAAAAAAATTATAATAATATTTGAGAACACCCTGTATATTGCCGTAAAGTTAGATGACCGGCTGGAGTTAGGTTCTCATACATATCCTAATATCAGCCCCTAATTTGCAGAACAAATAACTTAGGAAATGAACATTATTCTCCCGGCTTTAATTAGGTCATTGGGTGCAGGGTTAGTAATTCTAGTGAATAGCACTACAAATTCCAACCTTGAGACGAGCAAATTAAGATGAATTTGATTTCTTTAACGAAAGTTAAATACCCAATACCAGCCCCGGCTGATAATAGAAAGTTATTGAAAATCACCCAGTCAAACTCGAGCCCCCCTATTTTTTTCGAAATTAGTAAATTTAATTACAAACTTGTAATGTCAAAACGCTATATATCTAATCTATTACTAGTTTCAAAGCTTAAAACCAAAAAAAATTGCATCTTGCCTTCGTAAACACACTTCCCAAAGTTCGCATCGATCGAGCTTTTATGCTGTTTTTCAAATATAGTCACCTCTACTCGGTCTCGGTGAACATTATTGCTCGTTGTGTGAGTTGTAGGTGACCTGACGGGGTAATAGTGATTTTCCAACTTAGAGGATTAATTAACGGTGTGGCTTCATTAAACAGTTTCCGATTTTCACTGTTTTTTAATGAAAGCAAAGCAAAAACTTTTGGGGGCTGGTATTAGAGGGGGGGGGGATGGAGTTAGGCATATCCACCCTACCTAGGTATCTGTCAGTAGACCTCATTTCAGATTCAGACATTTCAATTTTCCCATAAAAATTCATGTACAAACTGGAACACTATGTAGCACCTTGTATAACGGGAATTTTCCAAAACCCTTTCTTACTGCTCACCTACTCCATGAAAGGTACCCTCCAAAAATAGTAGCTCTACCAGCAAAAATGGTTTAGCCCTATACAAATCCCCATACAAACTGGAACAGCCTGTAGCATCCTGTATAACGGGAATTTCCCAAAATGCTTTCTTCGTGCTCACCTACACCATAACACCATGAAAGGTATCTACCCTCCAAAAATAGTGTTTCCCCCTTCAGCCCTATACAAATCTCCATACAAACTGGAACACCTTGTAGAACCCTGTATAACGGGAATTTTCCAAAACCCTTTCTTAGTTCTCGCTCACATATAGGTACATTATAAAAGAAATCTACCTTCAAAAAATTAGGGGGGCTGGAGTTTGACTGGGTGATTTTCCATAACTTTCTATTATCAGCCGGGGGCTGACGTTGGGTATTTAACTTTCGTTAAAGAAATCAAATTCATCTTAATTTGGTCATCTTTTAAGGTTGGAATTTGTAGTGCTATTAACTAGAATTCTAACCCTGCACCCAATGGCCTAAATACAGCCGGGTGAATAATGTTCAATTCCTAAGTTATTTGTTCTGCAAATTAGGGGCGGATATTATGATATATATGAGAACCTAACTCCAGCCGGTCATCTTTTACCGCAATATACAGGGTGTTCTCAAATATAATTATAATTATTTTGTTTTTTTAATATTAGATGTAAAAGTACTTTTCTTCAGTCATAGAAACAGAAAAGTAATTCAATATAAAAAAATGTATATTGAAGTCCACTTCTTGGGAAACGCTTTAAAAGGTTTTAAATAATTAAAACGATTTCGTACTCGTTGATTATAATGTTTATTGAACCAAAGTTAGTTTTTTGTTAAACCATTTTTAATATATTTTATATTCTAAGTTGACTCTTATCTA
This sequence comes from Agriphila tristella, assembly GCA_928269145.1. Taxonomy (NCBI): domain Eukaryota; kingdom Metazoa; phylum Arthropoda; class Insecta; order Lepidoptera; family Crambidae; genus Agriphila; species Agriphila tristella. The sequence continues at coordinate 40,573,916 of OV743431.1, forward strand.
AAAGTGTGTGTAAGTTTCAATAACTTGTTATGGAAATCATAATTTTAAAACTTTTAGTGTTTTAGTATCATTATTGAGAGTTACCATTTTTTTCTATTGCATACAAACATGGTTGCATTATTTTGTAACAACCTGTACCCGGCTGGAATTAGGAAACAAAGCGGCTGATATTAAGGGGAAAGATAGCTGGAATTAGGGCTCTTCGCCCTTCGTGCATTTAAACGCTTCTTTTTACCATTGAAAATGGTTATCAGATGCAAATCGCCTGAGACGTAATTTTGACCATATCTCCGAGGATTTTGAGAGGATCGAGATGGAAATAGCACCAAAAGTTGAGGAATTTATCGAGACATGTGTGAATGTTTGAATTTTGAAAATCTACTGGTAATTTTTTTAAAATTTTGCAAAATTCCATAAATTCCGAGTTTTTTGGGGGGTGTTTGTTTACTAAATTATAAATATTTCGGAAAAAAAATCTGACTTAAGATAGAATGAAAAAAAGGGTCCTAGGATATTAGTTTAGCTATCAAATGGCGAAATAATTTTAAAAATCTGTAAATAATTGTGACCTGTAGGTGGTCCCTTTAGATTTGGAATTCTAGAAAAACGGGTGTTTCCGTACATAAAAAGTTATGTAGCTTCTATGATTATTGACCGATCGTCATGGTAATAGTATTAAAAGATGCAGAAGCAGACGAGAAATGCATTCGTTGGAATTTTGAAGATCGGTTAATAATATTTCGGCTGCGTCGAGGCAGTCAGCGGGCGCTTTTGTGACACGAGGCGGAGCCGAGTGTCACAATCACAATCGTAAAAATAAATAGGTACTACCTAGGTAACTTTAAAAATATTAGGATTTTGCATTTGATTAGATTTTCGTTTTTCGTAAATTTTTGTATTCATTTTCAATGCTCCGATTCTTGCGGGACTGCAAAATCTGTGAATTTTTTCCCACAAAACTACGTAAAACTAAGTTACTATTTTCGTAATAAAGATGAATCAACCTTCCTAAAACTGTACCAACCAACAATATTTTTAAGACCGCAATTGTAGCAACAACAGAGATTCAAAGTTGAAAAATCTTTGGGGGGGCTGGTAATAGGCATATTCACCCTACGTATGTTGAGCATAAGATTAAGATGTTACCTTAAGCATAAGAAAAAATGCCTTATGCGAGTTTCATTTGTTTGGCACACGTTCGTTCGTATGCCTTAGTTCGAGTGGAAAAAAGTTTGCCAGAGGTCGGTCGGGAGGTTGGCAGTAGCTAGCACTGATGTAGCCAGTGGAGGTGGCTGGCTCTGTTCTGTGATGCCGGCACTTCATATTCTCCAAGCATCGGTACAATTCATCGTACGTTGCCGGTTTTGTAACAAAAGCTTCAAAGAGGTTCTTTCAAAAGCATCAATGTACGATAAATTGTGCCGATGCTTGGCGAATATGTAGTGCCGGCACATGACGTGACGTGACGACGGTCGTGTCGACGACGACGCATGCGCGCAACGGCGACCTTCCCGCGTCCTTATCGCCCCGCCGCGCCGTGCCAGCGGCCAGTCGCCGGCCGCCGGAGTGCCGGTCGTCCACGACTCCACGACGACGGCGACGCGACGACGTACACAACACGCGAAACATCGCGATACGCGACGTACCTACTTTCGTTTTCATTCGTGATTTGAATTTGTTGCGATCGTGTATCGGACAAGTCGGACAGTGGTGATGTGGTTTTCATCACATTTGTGGTTTTAAGCTGACGCCGCCGTTACCAAAGGTTTGTGTCTATTTAAAATTTATGAACATTTACTTCTGCACTTTACTCACAACAATAATATTAGTTTGGTCCTACTGTAAAAATATTGTAACATTAAAATTTCCTTTTCCGTAGTGACGGCATTTTAATTCAGATGATTAAGTAATGTTTGTTATAATAGTTGAAGCGATTGTTATTGGTGTCATGACCTTGACCTTTGCGCTCGGGTTCAATGACTTCTGTATCCGACCGATCTGTATTAAAGATTTTTAATGCTGCGCATCTAGGTAGGTAGGTAGGTACCTACCTTCCTATAGTTGGTTAAAATCTCTTGTGTGTACCTAGGTAGGTAGGTACCTACCTCTATCGCTAATGATAAGCGATTCATTCAACTAACTTTTTAAATGAGTCGGATAGGATAGGTTTGTAAATGTAAACACGTGCACCAATGTTTACAATCGTAGGTACCTACCTAGGTATTTATACCTAACCCATGAATGACAAAGTGATTTTATTCAGGTCCCATACTTCGGCATGTTAAGGCTCTTACGACTTTGAGATTTTTTATAAATTTAACTAAACATGATATCAGTTTGAAAACTTTTGCGTCATGAATATTGGTATTATGACAGTGATTCAATGCATAAATTATGTAGTTTAAGCTTGAATTTATATTTATATTAATTTATTTGTGGACCTCTTGATTGAACCCTGATTCGTGATAAAAATTGGGCTCTGCTTCTAAGTTCGTGAGCTCATGTCCCCTGTTCCGGAATAAAGATTTTTACATTAAATCATGATAATTTATTAATGATTAAACATAATATTGAAGAGTTTCATAATAACAAACAATATGAAGATATTTTAAAACTAAAAACTGGTCTGAGGGCAATAAATAAAGCTTTTATTACTTACAAAATAAAAATTTAAACAAATTCAATAAGTATCTGTTTTTTAAATTTTGGTTTTTAATAATAAAATTAATATTATAATTTAATAAAAATATACTTTCGACACTAAATAAAATCAATTTAATAACAACCAAAGTTATGCTGGTAGTATACCTACTTATGCGAATTTAACTTAAAATCGTAAATTTAGGTCACCTTCAAACTCGAATTTATAAGAATTCTAGTGAACAAAACATATACCGAATTTAGCTCCTAAGAAACTTTATTAAACCCATTATTTGTTTTTTAATTTACATTTGAATTATCTTAATTATTATATAAATAAACAAGCAAGAAAAAAACCTCTATAATATCCCTAATTCGGTAGGGTGAATATGCCTATTACCAGCCTCCCCAAGGATTTTTCAACTTTGAATCTCTGTTGTTGCCACAATTGCTATCTTAAAAATATTGTTGATACAGTTTTAGGTAGGTTGATTCATCTTTATTACGAAAATAGTACTTAGTTTCACGTAGTTTTGTGGAAAAAAAAATAGAGAAGCGTTTAAATGTCCGAAGGGCGAAAAAGCCTAATTCCAGCCGCCTTTGCCCTAATATCAGCCGCTTTACTCCCTAATTCCAGCCGGGTACAGGGTGTTCTAAAATAATAGGTACAACCATGTTAGTATAAAATAAAATAAAATATAATTTGGTAACTCTCAATAGTGATAATAAAACACTAAAGGCTATAAATTGTGATTCCCATAGCAAGTCATTGAAACTTACACCTCTCCTGTAGATATTAATCAATTTAGAATATACATATATTGAAAATGGCGTAACAAAAAGTGAACTTTGATTTAATAAACATATAATCAACGAGTATGAAATCGTTTTAATTATTTGAAACTTTTTAAGCGTTTTCCAAGACGTGGAATTCAATATACATTTTTTTATATTGAATTTATTTTCTGTTTCTATGAGTGAAGAAAAGTATGATTTTAATTATTATTACTTTTTACATCTAATATTAAAAAAGAAAACAAAATAATTAAAATCATATTTGAGAACACCCTGTATATTGCCGTAAAGTTAGATGACCGGCTGGAGTTAGGTTCTCATACATATCCTAATATCAGCCCCTAATTTGCAGAACAAATAACTTAGGAAATGAACATTATTCACCCAGCTGTAATTAGGTCATTGGGTGCAGGGTTAGTAGTTTTAGTGAATAGCACTACAAACTCCAACGTTGAGACGAGTAAATTAAGATGAATTTGATTTCTTAAACGAAAGTTAAATACCCAATACCAGCCCCGGCTGATAATAGAAAGTTATTGAAAATCACCCGGTCAAACTCCAGCCCCCCTATTTTTTTCGAAATTAGTAAATTTAATTACAAACTAGTAATGTCAAAACGCTATATATCTAATCTATTACTAGTATCAAAGCTTAAAACCTAAAAAAAATGCATCTTGCCTTCGTAAACACACTTCCCAAAGTTCGCATCGATTGAGATTTTATGCTGTTTTTCAAACATAGTCACCTCTACTCGGTCTTGGTGAACATTATTGCTCGTTGTGTGAATTATAGGTGACGTGACGGGGTAATAGTGATTTTAAAAGGTAGAGGATTAACTAGGGGTGTGGCTCCATTAAAGAGTTTCCGATTTTTATTGTTTTTTAATTAAAGCAAGGCAAAATCTTTTGGGGGCTGGTGTTAGGGGGGGGGGGGGGGCTGGAGTTAGGCATATCCACCCTAGTATTACGAACTAGGGGACACACGAAAAATAACATGACCGCTATTTCGTGAGTCAATTTATTGCAATTTTAAAGGAATATATGCTTGCATATTACTTTTTTCTTAGTCAAATCAATTGTTAAGGAACGCAAGAGAGTATTATTAAAAAAATATTCAAAAGGACTTACCTTTGTCGTTCTATGAGCTTAGTAAGTACGAGCGCTAACCTTACGGTAGTGACAAGGAATCCACGCTGCACAACTGTCCGTGGCTGAAGCAGAGTTTCAAACGTCACATTGCTCTCAGTTTAGTCGCCAAAATGTTGGTATTTGATTTTTTCGACAGTTTAAATGATAGAGATTTTTTACTGATGTATAATATAAGTAAATAATAAATAGATTCCTTATTTTTCGCGCCAGAAACAAAACTCACGAAATAATGTACTATCACGAAGTAATGGCCCTTTTACCTTACGTACCTACCGTAGGTACCTACCTACCTGTAGCAATTTTATTTGCGAAATAAAGACTGAAATAATATTTCGATTCTGAAATGTGACGAAATAGGTAGAGCTCGTAGGTAGGTTTTTAAGATGATTTTAATACCAATCCAAGTAGCAAACAAATGTCTTAAAAAGTAATTGTAGATACCTATATATTGAAGGCAAGTAAAGTAGGTAGACGAATGATATCTTCAAGATACACTCCGAAAGAGTTTATACTACCTACTGTTAAGATAAACTTAAGATTTACCCTATTTAAGAAAGTGGTTTTCCAGAATTCTTAAACATTGACTTCAAGATGTCTTGTAGGTTGACTTCAGATCAAGAAATAGACTTGAAGATATCTAGGTACTATAGGTAGGTAGGTAGTAGAGTGAATATGCCTAATACCAGCCCCCCAATGATTTTTCAACTTTAAATCTCTGTTGTTGCTACAACTGCCTGCGGTCTTAAAAATATTGTTGGTACAGTTTTAGGTAGGTTGATTAATCTTTATTACAAAAATAGTACTTAGTTTTACCTACGTAGTTTTGTGGAGAAAAAATACAAAAGCGTTTAAATGCACGAAGGGCGAAAACCCCTAATTCCAGCCGTCTTTGCCCTAATTCCAGCCGGGTACAGGATGTTACAAAATAAAACTACCATGTTTGTATGAAATAAAAAAATAAATAATTAAGTAACTCTTAATAATGATAATAAAACACTAAAGGCTTTAAGGATTATAATCGACGAGTAAGAAATCGTTTTTATTATTTGAAACCTTTTAAAGCGTTTCCCAAGAAGTGGAATTCAATATCCTTTTGTTTTAATTTTTTTTCTGTTTCTATGATTGAATAAAAGTATGATTTTAATTATGATTATTTTTTACATCTAAGTAATCTAAAAAAACAAAATTTTATTTGAGAACACCCTGTATATTGCCGTAAAGTTAGATGACCGGCTGGAGTTAGATTCTCATATATATCCTAATATCATCCCCTAATTTGCAGAACAAATAACTTAGAAATTGAACATTATTTACCCGGCTGTATTTAGGCCGTTGGGTGCAGGGTAAGTAAGTAATTCTAGTTAATAGCACTACAAATTCCAACCTTAAAACGACCAAATTAAGATGAATTTGATTTCTTTAACGAAAGTTAAATACCCAACGTCAGCCCCCGGCTGGTAATAGAAAGTTATGGAAAATCACTCAGTCAAACTCCAGCCCCCCTAATTTTTTCCGAAATTAGTAAATTTAATTACAAACTAGTAATCTCATCCTTACTAATATTATAAATGCGAAAGTCCGTTTGTTTGTTTATTTGTTTGTTTGTTTGTTACGCCTTCACGTCTTAACTACTGAACCGATCATCGTGAAATTTTGCATTCACGTTGTCAGAGGCACAGAGAAGGACATAGGGTACCTTTCATCCCGAAAAAAAGTATTGTTCCCGAGGGATATCAAAAACCTTTCCACGCAGACGAAGTCGCGGGCGGCCGCTAGTAACGTTATATAGGTAGGTATATCTAAGCTATTACTAGTATCAAAGCTTAAAACCATAAAAAATAGCACCTTGCTTTCGTAAACACACTTCCCAAAGTTCGCATTTTATGCATATTTTATGCTCTTTTTTCAAACATAGTCACCTCTACTCGATCTCGGTGACATTATTGCTCGTTGTGTGAATTGTAGGTGACGTGACGGGGTAATAGTGGTTTTCCAACGTAGAGGATTAACTAGGGGTGCAGCTCCATTAAACAGTTTCCTATTTTTATTGTTTTTTAATTAAAGCAAAGCAAAAACGAGTGGGGGGCTTATATTAAGTGGGGGCTGGCGTTAGGCATATCCACCCTACCACAGAATATATAGGGTGAATTTTTGATTCGGTACCAAGTCGGTACATTAAAAGGGCAGGTAAAGGTGTAAGGCAGCCATTACATGGTCATGCAAGCGTCAGTCAAATTCCATCAGTCATGAATTACGTTTGACTGATTGACTGATGGAAAGAACAAATTACATCATGCAACCATCAGTCACTACATTACACGGTAGGTTAATCGTCAGTCACAGCCCGTGACTGTGGTTAAACTGACAGCAAAACCTACCGTGTAATGGGTGCCTAAACGGTCAAGGAACCGTTATAGTTACTACAGGAAAACGTTCCTAAGAGATTATGGAAAAAGTTACCGTTAGCTAAAAAAAATTTAAAATACCAAAAAAAGATCCTATTTCATGTGGGGATCAATAGTTATTTGTTATAAAATTTAAAGGCACGAGGCAGAACAAAATGTTGGTCTCGTGTAAAACATACCTACAACTTTTCACCTCGACCAGCGAGAAAATTTTCACGTGACTTTCCTGGTAAAAAGCTTAATTCAGCATTAGAAACTTGTTCACTTAACTGTTTTGGAGTTAGACAACTATCTTCATCGTTAGACGCATTCATTTTTGTAATTTATTAAAAAAATAATTCAATCAAACCTATGATGAAAAATTTTATTCATAGAGTAGAGTCAGTAAAGTAGATTCTTGTCGTTTTGTTTACATTACCTTGTGTTTTTCTCTTATTTATTAATATCCCATATCTTATCTATTTATTCATAATCATAAAACATAGAATTTGTTAATAACAAGAATCTTATATTCATGTTAATAAATTTCATTAATTTTTCTTATTTCGTATTTGTTTCATACATGCGACCTCATTACGTCCATACTCTTTATTTCGAATTATCAACCTTCTTTTTTAACAATCCTTATTTAAAACTCCTTGGTATATGCGTGCATTTTTTTCTACTTTTTAATCCATGTATGACACCATAAAGCACTCTATCTATCCTTTTCTCACATATCAATTTTTACAGGTGTCACCCTTGTCACTTTCCTTCTTTCTCCTTATTGTTCTAAAAGTTGGGTGTTAGAAAAAACACGTTGCCTCACGCTCGCAGCAAAAATCGATTTAGCTGCGAGTTTTTACGCGCCAAAAGCGCCCTTTTCGTGCTGGAGAGGTGAAAAAGACTTTATGGGACCATTTAAGGTATGAGCGTTAGTACTATTATATATTATGTGGTATGAGTACCAGGAACGACAGTAATCGCTAAAACTTTTCCCATACATTTTGTACGGAAAATCCAAGGAAAAACGAAAAATCTTCTCGAAATATTTTTTTTACCATCGCCACTCTAAAAAGTGCGTTTAATTCAACGATAAGAGTGAATAATAAGAGATTTTATTCACCGAGTGAATAAAAATAATTTGAATTTGGAACAAGCGCGCATCATGAATTAGTACAAAAAAGTACCTATACATACTGGCTGCTACGGAGCTATTCCATAGAGCCATAGTTACACAATAAAATTAAAGAAAAAAAATATCCCGCCAAATTTAATTAGGTTCTTTTTAGTGTCTTATCTTTGGGTTCTTTTCTATCTATTAAAGGGAGATTGAATGTTCAGTCTTGCATCAGTCCATTCCATCAGTCTGTACGATATTTAGTCTGCAAAAATACGAAGTCTATACAGACTGATGAAATGGACTGATGCCAGACTGATCATGTACTCTCTCTCTTATCGTGGTTATTTTATGTCATTGGAAAACTTCTAATTTCACGCATGGCTCGCACGGATCGGCCATGGGATGGGTGACCAAAAATGTATTACCTATCTCGAGCTCCTCCGTGCCTCGGAAGGCACGTTAAGCCGTTGGTCCCGGCTGCATTTGCAGTCGTTAACACCCATCAATCCGCATTGGGCCCGCGTGGTGAGTTATGGCCCATACTCCCACCCATAAGGAAGGCCTGTGCCCCAGCAGTGGGGACATTAAAAATGGCTGATGGTCAACAATACATACTAAGTATAAAGTACTGCTAGGTACCTATTTGTTTTCTCGCAGTCAATGGTAAAAAGTAGAGTACACAACTCGTGAAAAAAAAATTTCATCTCGGTCCTTTGTATCCCTCGCTACGCTCAGGATTCTACTTTTGAATCCCTCGCTAAGCTCGGGATTCAACTCTAGAATCCTTCGCTACTCTCGGGATCCAACTTAGTCCCTCGAACTAAATTCCCTTTTTATTCACTTGTTGTATAATCTACTATTATTGCCAAATGATCCCATTTCTTACTGTGAACAAAATACTCTTTAAGGCCAACTGAAATTTGAGTACCTACCTCGCTTCTTCGGAGTAGGTACACTGCCTACAGAGAGATAATTCACAATTTCCAATGGCGGCGCTACTGTAGCCCCATTCCTACAAGCCAAAAAAATTAAAAATACGGCTATACGTGAACCAAAGATTTCCTTCGGTAGGATTAAATATTAAAAATACTCTTTAAGGCCAACTGAAATTTGAGTACCTACCTCGCTTCTTCGGAGTAGGTACACTGCCTACAGAGAGATAATTCACAATTTCCAATGGCGGCGCTACTGTAGCCCCATTCCTACAAGCCAAAAAAATTAAAAATACGGCTATACGTGAACCAAAGATTTCCTTCGGTAGGATTAAATATTAAATGTTCTTATTTGCAAACAAAAAATATTATGTTAACAAAGCTTATAGAATGAAGACTTGAAAAAATATAACTTAAGTACCTTAAGTTCTTTATTAACAATAAATAGCGAAAAACAAAAATTCACTGTCGCGTGCCGTCAATTTCTTTTACACCTATGGAAATATGCTATTTTTTATAATTACAATATGGGTATCAAATGAAAGGTAATAAATAGCCAATTCCAAATATATATATACATTATAACACTTTTATGTAACTGTTTGGAAAGAAACTTAAAAAGTATGACGTAGAAGTAAAAAATTATAGTAAATTATTAGAATAAAAACGAAAAATGTCAGTCAATATCGACAAAAAAGGTTTGCCTTTTTTGTGATATTTGTATCACAAGCGCGCATGTAAGTACGATTTTTTTCGATGTTGCTAGGTACCTTGAGAGTAGTTTTACCCATGTTTTAACCCTTGGAAACTCTGTACTGCTGGAAAAACTTGGCACTTGTTTCAGAATTTTAAGGAAGCGTTTTTCAGGTATCTCTACTGTATACTTTTATAAAGCTAACTAAATTTGCTACAATTTGAATCTATCACAAACTATAGTTTCGATATGATTTAAAAAAATTAAATATTTAATAAAAAATAACTGCCTTACAATGACACATTTGCTATCTACTTCTACGGTTCTACGAATGACTACGAGGGCATGTAGACCTTCTAAAAATACTAGAACATGAGCCCTTGTTTTATACCGGAGAAAAAGTATTTTCACTCCTCTTGCTCTAAAAGTACGTCATTGTAAGGTACAAGAGCCAGGATAAAATAGCAAAATTACCCCTAGGGGATAAAGTTTTTTCTTTTTTAATGTTTGTCTATTATTACCAATGAGCCTACTAAAACGAAAAAGTCTTTATTCATAATCACGAATAAAGACTCGCTCGACTTAATACTGTTTCTAATTTTTATTTTTGAAAATGGAACTAAAAGCAGCAATCTCTTCGGTGAAATCATAGACTGATTTATACTCTGTGACTTTAAGTTTAATCGTAGAATGCGTGCATTGTGTTTCTTAGCAAAAGGCACGAAATCTTTAGAATTTTTCTCTAATACCAAACTGATTGAATTGTGTGACTGTAAGTAATAGGAAAGAAATAATTTTAATCTTTTGCCGTCAAGCACAAATCATTTATTTAAATACTGTATGAAAAGTTTATGAAGAAAAACGAGTGGATTCGTTTACGGAAGTATAAACTAGGTATTCAATATTGTATTTTATTTTCTCGCAATCGTAGTGAAAAGTAGAGTGTAACACACGACGCTAAAACCCATTGTAACTCGGTTTCTATTTATTCCCTCGCTAAAGCTCGGGAATAAAACTACCTCGTATGGAATGGGTCATTTTAGCGTCTTGTATAACAATCTACTATTACACATCCCCCCCCCGTAGGTGAGCAGGGGGTTCGTACCACAACATTCAACGTTGTGGCTCCCTAAAAACTCCACGTAAAACATTATTAAAATCTTTTTCTATTAATAACTTATTAAATAAAAACCTCTGAGAGCGCCACTTTCGGTCATACAACCGCCTTAATTAATATGTACGTTCATCCATAGACTATGATGTACTGTATTCACAGTACATTTGACCTTCGGTTGCATCTAGCGACCCCTGTCTATAACACATGGTGCAATGAACTCGTCTTGCTTTTATATCCTCAGGGATCACAGTCTTTATCTTTGGCTTTATTTCATCCAATCTAAATTTCCCCTTTTACGACTTCATTAGCACCTAACTACGTAAATATAGTCATATAAATATTCTAGTTAAAGATAGCAAGATTAGTCTAACTAAAGTAAACTTTTTACGTAAAACTGTGGTTTTACCTGTTCATTAGTATTCATGCATTTGATTGGTTCGCCCAGAGTGACTTCGCCTACCTACGTGGACAATTATTTTCATTTCCCTCGGAAACGATACTGTTTTTTTAGATGAAAATACCTAACCTACCTACCCTATGTCGTTTTCTGTAGTACCTACTCCTGACAACGTGTACAATGATCTAACAAACAAACAAACGCATAATACACTTCAACGCCCGAAAAATTAGACACAATAGATTTTCTATTGCTGTCCGGCCTTCGGGCATTGAAAATTTGCACAGAATAAATAGGATAATTGTACAAATCGTCGTTCCTATTGCCATTTGTTAGGTATGATAGGTTCTAAGTCTAATTTCTAACAAAATATGAATTATTTATGGAGATTTTATTATTCACATTAAATAGAACAAAAGTTAAAAAACAGGTTGGTGTCTTAAAAGTTTTTTTTTAGTATAATATGCTGTTTTTTTTACTTTCCTGTAAACCTCCTCCTTCTCTCCTTTTTTGAAGTCGGTTAAAAATAAGCACAATCGTTAAAGTTTGTGTGCGTTTTGGATCGACTCCAAAGTCTCGAAACACGATGTTTTTTTTTGTATTTGCGTGCAATCGTGGTCGTTTCTGTCTGCCTGCTGTTATGTGCGTCGCTGTGTTTTTATAGGTTCAAACTTTAATCTTCCCCGTTTGTTTTGCTTAACTAAAAAAGAAGAGAAAAATTGCATTAATGTCTCAGGAAACCATTAATTTCTTTCTTGTTATTTTTCAGCGGAAAATAGCGTCGACGCTATTTTCCGCTTATCCTTATATTATTGGATCATTCACACAATCACGTCTAGGGTTACCAGATCTAATAATAAGTTTTCCTGACTTTTCTCTGACTTTTCAGGAAAATAGCTGATATTTTGTACACCTAAATACACATTCTTAATGTAGTTGACGTTTGATAATTTTTTCTCGCCAAAATGACTAACAAATTATGTGTTTTCATCAAGAACTTACACTTTTTGGGATTTAAAAAATCTCTGACAGCTACAGTTTCTCCCTGTTGTCCTGACTCCTGACAGCTGATGCCTAAAATTCCTGACATGTCAGTAAAAAACCTGTCATCTGGGAACCCTAGTCACGTCAAGTCAAGTTTTCAATGCAAGTTTACTTGACGTTGATGTGACTGAGCTCTGTGTGAATGAACCTGGAAGGTCGTGGAATCTATACATATAAAACTCTAAATTGATTGATTCATTCATTGTTGGGATAGGCGTGGAGCACACCATTTTTGGAGGGTAGATAGAGACCTTTCATGATGTAGATGAGCACTAAGAAAGGATTTTAGAAAATTCCCGTTATAGTCCAGTCATAATGTACATCCGTGCTTGCAAAAGGTCCGGTCGTTCTGATTTTTTTATATGTTGTTAGGACCTAAACCAACATTAAAATACCAGATTTGCAATTTCCAAAGTGCTGTGCGAGCGGCGGTGTACCCAAAAAACCATGAAATTTTCGGACTTTTTTCAGTTTTTGCTCAATATCTCAGTGAAGGAATAATTTTATCGATCTAGTTTTTGCTGTACTTTTAAATTTTATTAAATTTTCTATTATTTAAAACCAGGGCGAGCTCTATACATTAATTGGTTTCCAAGATACAGTTCTTCGAAAGTTGGTATTTTTTTCCAAAAAGTTATATTTTTTTTAAATGGTCACTTTTTTAGTAAAATATCTTCTAAAATACGCATCCCACGTCATATGTTATTAGAAATAAAGTTGTAATAAATTTAATTAACTTTCATTTAAAACCAAAATGGTACATGTAAGCCTAGCGGTTCTCTCAAAAACAGCAGATAACCATAAACAGCCATATAGGTGGGTTTTGTGGAAAATGCAAATAAACTGTTCTCACGTCTTTTTATGGTTTTATTTATTAACAATTACATTTTATTAATTTTTGTTGTTGTCATGAAATCATTTTGAGATCTGATGGGTAGACTATACAACTCATAATTTTATTTGTTTATTGACAAAAACAATTGAGAACAGTTTAATAAGACAAATGAAGGACCCCGTGGAATTATTTTCTTGTTGAATCGTAAAGATCTGCTAATCATACAAGAAAGACTTTTTAACACGTAGTGGAACCAGTCCCTACGGGTGCGAGAAAGACTGACAGACTACAGAGAGAGGAGATAGCCCTTAGCAGGTTTTACCACCTCAAAGGAAATTCCCCAAGTGTTTTCGTTCTCCTCTCCCTTGACCTCCACACCTGCACCCGGCCCTTCCAGGGCAGCTCTCAGCCTACTGTGAAATGTCTGTCCATCCGGGCGTGTGTTTCGTGTGTCGTAAAGACCTCGACACATGTCCTGTTGTGACCATCAAAGAACGAAGAATTCGAAAACTTAGTAAGTCAAAAACGAGGTCTCACACAAAATAAAAAATTCCTCCAAAATTGCAACCAAGACAGCGTTCATAATGCATGCATGGAAGAAATATAGAAGAAGAAGAGATATACAGCTGTTTATAACGTTGATGCCTCAGTTCGTCGAGGAGTGGATTCTGCTTTAAACAGGAATCTAAACAGGGTCCTGTAGCACAATCTGTGATAAGTCCCGTCTGCAAAAACAGTCGCCATTGGTGAGGAGCCGCTCCTCAATGGTCCTTCCCCAATCCAATCTAACCAATAATCACCTCGGCGTTTAGCTGCATCTAAAACAGTTTGCCTCATGTCCAACTTCTCAACTTTATGGACCACATTCCTTCTTGCCAACGGCAGTTTGCTTTGTTGCTGGAGTACCTAATTCAAAAAAGCAAATTCCTCTCGAGGTACTTGATAGCAATTTTGGTGGATTTTTTTGTGTGAGTGGCATCGTTTTATTCCATTCCTCATTAATTCCATGTTATTTGATGATTACAGAAGGACCTGTGTTGAGGTCCTCACGACACACTAAACAGCCCGGACGGTTAGATATTTCGCAACACGCCGAGAGCTGCCCTGGAAGGACCGGGTGCAGGTATGGGGGGTTTATACCGAAGGGATGTAATACATCTATGTATGGGGGTCAAGGGAGGGGACAACGAAACCACCTACTAGGGGCTATCTCCTCTCTCTGTAGTCTGTCTGTCTTTCTGGCACCCGAAGGTACTAGTTCTACTACGCGTCCTAAAATAGTTTTCCTTGCAATATTAGCAGATCTTTACGATTTAAAAAGAAATTAATCCACGGGGCCCTTCATTTGTCTTTAACTGTTCCCAATTTTGTTTGTCAATAAATAAATAAAATTATGAGTTGTGTAGTCTACCCCATCAGATCTAAAATAAATAACTTGTAACTGTTTGATAAATAAAACTATAAACGACGCGAGAACAGTTTATTTGCATTTTCCCCAAAGTCCACATTATGACTGTTTATGGTTATCTGACGTTTTTGAAAGAACCGCTGGGCTTACAGGTACCATTTTATTCTTAAATGAAAGCTGATTAAATTTAGTACAACTATATTTTGTATAACTTTTGACGTGGGATGCGTATTTTTGAAGATATTTTACTAAAAAAGTGACCATTTCGAAAAAATATAACTTTTTGGAAAAAAATACCTATTTTTGAAGAAATGTATCTTGGGAACCAATGGCTGTAAAGAGCTCGCCTTGGTTTTAAATTATAGAAAATTTAGTAAACTTTAAAAGTATAGTGTTATACAGGGTGCTACAGGTTGTTTAAGTTTGTATGAGAATTTGTATAGGGTTGAAGTAGAGACACCATTTTTGGAGGGTAGATACCTTTCATCGTTCGTTGCCTTTCATGGTGTAGGTGAGCACTAAGAAAGGATTTTAGAAAATTCCCGTTATACAGGGTGCAACAGGGTGTTCCAGTTTGGATAGGGATTTGTATAGGGCTAAAGGTAGAGAGTTAGAAACACAATTTTTGGAGGGTATACCTTTCATGGCGTAGGTGAGCACTTATAAAGCATTTAGGAAAATTCCCGTTACACAGGGTGCCACAGGGTGTTCCAGTTTGTATGGGGATTTGTATGGGGCTGAACCATTTTTGCTGGTAGAGATACTATTTTTGGAGGGTAGATTCCTTTCATTGTGTAGGTAAGCACTAAGACAGGGTTTTGGAAAATTCCCGTTATACAGGGTGCTACAGAGTGTTCTAGTTTGTACATGATTTTTTTTATGGGAAAATTTAAATGTGTCAAATAAGGTTTACTGATAAATACCTAGGTAGTCCGTGACTTTCAAAATAAATGCACAACTATCTTAATCACGCGAACGAAGTCGCGGGCAAAAGCTAGTGTCTAATAAAATAGTGAATCTCCTTAGGTATGAGTTAGTAATAAGTATGTAGCCTACTCCTTGGTTTAATTTAATAATCATCCAAGAGAGTTAGTCAATGAAATTGTATCTGCGTTATTCAGCCAAACATATTTTTATGCATAGTGAAAATTAATGGATTAGGTAGATACTCCCGCCAAAAAGGAATTCCTGTGTTTATGAGTTGTGATAATTTAGGAAGTGAAGCTTCGTGTTGGCAAAACATAATGGACCTATCTGCCAAGTATGTCACCTCCTATGACTGAATGTTCTGACCATGCAGGTGTACCTAGGTAGCTTTGCAATTTGGGTATTTATTATATAAAATATAAGTAGGAAGTATATTACTGCTCAAAAAATTATTTTTCCAAAAAATATAGTAGGCGAGCCTGCAATATATGGGTAGTAGGCTATATTATATAGTAGGGTTGGCAACCCTAGTTGTATGACCGCAAGTGGTGACGGTTCGGGATGAAAGGTACCCTATGTCCTTCTCTGTACCCCTGACAACGTGTATGCAAAATTTCATGATGATCGATTCAATAGTTAGGACGTGAAGGCGTAACAAACAAACAAACGGACTTTCGCATTTATAATATTAGTACCTAAGGATTGTAAATTCGAAAAAAAAATCTGCTAGGTAAGTACCTACCTACCTAAATATTTCAAAAATGTTACAAGCGCAGATCTACAGCTTACAGAGCCACTAGTAGGTTAGGTAGGATAGTAATTTCGACAGTAAAGTCCGCAAGTTCACTACCTAGTACAGCTTTCGAACAAATTCAAATAAAATTAGATTGAATTTATACTTATTAAAAAAACATTTCAGAATATCTCGTTTGTATGGAAAACCATGAAGTGGCCCCCTTTTCTTTTGAGTAGCCTAGGTACCTATACCTATGTCACATCACACGTAACGTAGGCAGTAGCATAATAATCAATTATTCTTATGGCAGTAGATTATATTTCGACATGGCATATTTTTAGGTAGTTGAGTGGTTTAGTTAGATACTCTATGAGGAACGTATCTACAAAGAATATACTATGGTTGTTTGAATGTGTGTGTCCAATGTGTGTCTCGAAGTTAGAACCATGCCACAGAATAGATACTAAGTATGCCTAATCTCATATTTAAAAGTGAAGAGGTGACTGACAGACTATTGCCCAGCCCAAACCACTGAACCTAGAGACTTGAAATTTTGTACATAGATATTTTATACAGTGTAAACACCCACTAAGAAGGGATTTTTGGAAATTTTTCCCTAAGTGGTTGAAATGGGAGTACAAAGTTTGTATGGAAAAAAATTATTAAATAGACATTTCAACTTGAAACTTCGTAGAAGTAATTCTAAAAACAAATAAGCAAACACGTGTTTCGTGGTTTTCCGAAACTCAACCCTTTAGGAGGTAAATGGGGTAAAAAAATCCCAAAATCGATATGGGTGTAGTTATCGGGGTTTAATGGGATGTTGATTGCGAAAATGGCATTTATTTTTAAGTGGTAGACATTATTCAACCCCTAAAGGGGTCAAATGGAGTTCAAACTCTGTATAGAAAAAATATAAAATAGACTTTACGACTTGAATTTCGTAGGAGTAATTCTATGAACAAATGATAAAACAAAGGTTCCATAGCGATTTTCCGAATGTCCACGTGGACGAAGTCGCGGGCAAAAGCTAGTCCAATATAAGTATGATTATTTTAATGAAGTGTACCTAACCTACTTCAGTTAATTGTTTTTTAACTTCGAAATGAAAATTACTTATATTTAAATCGGCATAGGTAAATAGTGATTATGATTGAAGTTTATTATTAATAAGTTAGAACGATAGATAACGCTCGAGGGTCAGATGAGTACACTTGAGTGGGGTCACGGTCCCTTATTTGTTTAAAATTATTATCACACTTTATAAAATTAAGATTGTTGACAATATGTTTGTAACTTATTTGTTTGTATTTTATATTCTTATTAAATATATTATTTATATAAATGTACGGAAATAGCAGGGACTAGGATTCATAACATGTATACAAAAATATAACAAAATGGCAGTACCTACCTACCCAATTATTTATAGAATAAAAAGAAAACTTCTAAAACCAGTATACACCATCATTTTGTAGTCGTTTTAATTAACTTAAGGGAGTGTTCTACTAACGGAACTAAACATTTTTGCCAAAGAAACATGGGTCGAAAAACGACAAAAAATCCCATTACCAGTCGCCTTTCCGTACTATCAGCTGACCTTTTCGACCTATATTCCTAGGAGAAAATTTTTTATTTAGTTTAAAAGCAAAAGGATCGCCTGTTTCAATATTGATACATAATTTGGTTTCACCTTATATTTATATTTTTTTCCCAAAAATTTCTCCAAACATTCCATTTCTCCAAAACTCCAAGAGCATAGATTTTTTTTTATTTTTTTTTTATTTTTATTTATTGAACATTGTTACCACAGCATTTACAGAGCATTAAGGCCGGTATAATTATACAATACATAAGCCAATTACGGAAACAACACTTTGTAAACAAAATATTAGGTCTTTACCTATGAAATTGCCGTTTTGTTTGAAAAAAGTTAAAGTATTTTTTTTTCGAACTTATTTATTTCTTTTATTCAAAGTAATCACCCCTGCAATCAATGCATCTTTGCCAACGCTGTGGCAGTTTATGGAAGCCCTTCTTGAAAAAATCAGCTGGACGGGAGACAACAAACTCTTCAAAGGCGTTTTGTACTGCCTCTCGGGAATTGAATTTTTTTCCCGCTAAAAAGTTGTCCAAATTTTGGAAAAAGTAATAGTCGGTAGGCGCAAGATCTGGTGAGTATGGCGGATGAGGGAGAGCTTCCAAACCCAACTCATGCAGCTTAGAGACGGTCTGTTGTGCAGTATGGGGTCGCGCGTTGTCGTGAAGTAGCAGTGGGGCACCCATCTATCAAGCTTTTTTATCTTGCCAATCTGTCGCAAATGGACCAATATTGTTTTGATGCTAACATCAAAAGCTGCTGCCAGCTCAGCTGTAGATTGCGATTCATCTGCTTCCACAATCGCCTTTAATTCATCATTGTTGACCAAAGTTTCCGGACGACCACGAGGTTCATTTTTCAAGTCAAAATTCCCAGAACGGAACCGAGCAAACCAATAACGGGTTGTACGTTCGTTTGTACAGTTCTCTCCGTAAACGTCGTTGATGTTACGTGTCGTTTGTATGCCGCGTTGGTGCCACGACGGAACTCATATTCCATAATTACACGAAATTTCGAAGTATCCATTATGAGGAAAAATGTTGAAATGTAATGAAAATACAACGCTAATCAATAAACAAAAGACTGATTTTGTAAATAGAATGTCATATTTTTAATTGGATAAGGAGGACGACCCATAACCCACCACGCGGGCCCAATGCGGATTGTATTTTTAAAACAAAATTAATTTGAATTTAGAATTCATAGCCAATCAAAACTTTTTTTTGTTTGAAAAAGTCTGTACTGCAATACGGCAGTTTCATAGGTGAAGACCTATTATATAAGTGGTTAAAAAAAGAGATTTTAAACAAATATTAAGTTTAACGGATTTGTAAATTAAAAAAAAAAATGACAACATCGAAATAGATTATTATATTGTCTCATGATTGGTGTGTGTGAATGTGTGCGTGTGTATGTGTATGTTTGTGTGTGTGTACATGCATGTTTGCCTCCTTTATAAATAGAAACAGCAGGTAAAAATAAATAATTTCGCTCGCACTGTATGTGGGTATGTAAACGCAGGCTTACATGGCGTACAAAGGTGGAAATAATATTTAAATATTGAAAGAATTGCGAGAAAAATACCAAATTGGCAACCCTGCCCCAAGACCACGAGTTTCTGATCATATTATAACTAATTATCATAATAAACGATTAATTAACTATAACTTTAATACAAAATATATTTCATCGATCTCGTGTAGCATCCCGGATATAAGCACATTTCCACTGTAAATAATATTGCGTAATAGTTACCCTACTACCTACTACTACGGTATTGATTACCAAAGTAAATGATTGTTCTCTTTCAAACTGTTTTTTTTATTTTAATGTCAAACTTTGCATTTACAAACTTAATTTAATTTGAAAAAAGAAAATTGAGATATTGCAAAAATATTGTTTTCATTTTTCTTGTTAACAATACGTGTTCTTTGGTCTTGTACTAGCGATAATTTAAAGGCATGACCTCAGGGCCCTATTCAATAAAACTTACAATTTACAAGTTACAATTACAGGTGACAGGTGACAATTTTACAAGTTTCTGTTCAATAAAAAATACAAGTTACAAATTTGTAATGGTGGAAAATTTACATATTTGTCGAATTGTACTTACAATTTTACATATTTCTGTTCAATAAACATTTTCCTGTTACAGGTGACAATTTACAAATTTGTAGGAAAAACTGCTTTATTGAACGCATAATTGTATTTACAAGTTTACTTATTTGTAGAATTGTAAAACATTTCTGACAGGTGACCTCACCCTCGGTAAAATTTTATAACTCGGCATTTTTTTTTGTTTTAGCTGCTTTTTTACCATAATCCAGTATGTAAAGGAGTGATAACGATGAAATCGTGCTAATCGAACGACAAAGAAAAAAAACGTGTTAATATTTAAAAACATAATATTTTTTTCTTTTGATGTGACTGATTTCACATTTAATGAGAAGTTTAGGGTAAGTAAGGCAACTTTCGATTATTTTGAAATTCTAAGATTTTTGAAATTCTTCAACAAAAATTTCGAGGAGCTTGGTGGCGCCGTGGTTTAGCGCCTGGCCCACCGATTGCGGAGGTTAAGCAACGTTCGCAAGGGTCGCTCATGGGATGGGTGACCAAAAATTTATTATCTCGAGCTCCTCCGTGCTTTGGATGGCTCGTTAAGCCGTTGGTCCCGGCTGCATTAGCAGTCATTAACACCCACCAATCCGCATTGGGCCCGCGTGGTGGGTTATGGGTCGTCCTCCTTATCCACCCATAAGGAAGGCCTGTGCCCCAGCAGTGGGGACATAAAAATGGCTGATGGACAACAACAATTTACAAATTTATGTAATTTGTAAATTACAACTACAAATTTGTAGATACAATATTGTCATCGAAATCTACAGGCGTTTTCTACATATGTAAACGTTTATTGAACAGCATTTATAATTGTAACATTTGTAAGATTTTTACTTGTAAAATTCTTACATAATTGTAAGGTTTATTGAACAGCACTTGTCATACAACTTGACAAATATGTCACTTATTGACAAATTTGTAGGATTGTAAGTTTTATTGAATAGGGCCCAGAATATAGCATGACACCATATTAATTGACCGAAAAAAAACCCACTGGTTTTTGAGATATGTAGAAAAAACTAAAAAAAAGCACACACATTTCGGATTATGGCGTATTAAAGTTGAAAGTTTACACAAAGTTTTTTTTACTTGATAGGTGGTATTATTAGCTTTCAAATAATATTTTTTTTATGACTGTAAAACTTCTAGATCCGGAGAAATTAATATTTTTCGGCAGGGTCATCTAAAATAAAAAGTAAGTATGTAAAATAAAAAAAATAAAAACCGCCTTCAAAAAACCTGAAAGCAAAAACAGCTTCTATCAATAAAACACGTCTATTAAAGTCGGGTGGGGCTGGAAGACAACTTATTTTTTTAATATTTCTAAAAGCCTCACCCGACTTCATGACGTGTTTTATTATAATGATATGCGTAACTAAGTATTTGAATATTATTTCTTGCTTTTTAGAGGTATTTAATTTTGAAGCTGTTTTTGTTTTCAGGTTTTTTGAAGGCGGTTTTTCTTTTTTTTTTATGCTTTTTGTTTTAATTTTTTTAGTGGTAGCTAGGTATGCAAGCGTGTAAATATTTTTTAACTTTATAAAATGTTTTCAATGACAGAATGTCCATAACCCAATTTCCAAATTTATGCGGCTATGCCTGAAAAACTCATGAAGAACTCATGAAAACAAGAATTTCTTTTCAAGGTTTTCACCTTGAAAAGAAATTCTTGTTAAATTATTTCTAATAAACACAAAAAAAACACAAATAAGGTAGGTACTTATTCACAAAAAATTATAAATAAGTACCTAAAAGATTACTGATGCAAAATAATATGAAATTTTATAAGCTTTCTAGTAAAATAAAATAAAAATACTGTAATGTTTTTTTAGCATCAGTTAATCTTTGACTCCTTGTGATAATTTTGTTTATTTCGTTAATGATTGTCAAGACTTTCACCTTGTATACCTACTTATAAGATGGATTTTTTAGGTGAACTTGGAAGAAAAGTACTTTAAATAAAGGAGATAGGTAGGAGTTTTTGTTTAAGAAGACATTCTTTATAAAAAAATCAAAACCGCATTTACTGATTTTTGAAAATACGTTTGCCATATCCGGGAACCGAACCGACACTATATCACACCCAGTAGTACTATTATGATACCTAGCAATAGATAGGATAGGATCAATCACAGAACAAATAAAAAAAATCCTTGTTCTCTCTGTCTCTGTTGTAGGGTCAATCATAAAAATCATTTTGTTCTAACAAACATGGTAAGTAAGTAGTTATCTTATACATATATTTTTAAGCATTTCAATATTTTCGTTATAAATTTTTGTATGAAACAGCTGTTATTTTTTTCGCGATTTCAGAGTTGGTCCCGTAGTAAAAGTTGTTCAGTTTGATGGTCCCTATCTACCATATTCGGCTTTATACGGCTTTTACCAAATACCTTGTATAAAAAAAATAACATTTATTCTCAGATTTCATAGATCCAGAGTTGTTAATAAAACAATTATGGAAAATATACTTCAGTAAGTACTATGTTAGTATATTGGAGAATTAATTTAAGTAAGTAATAGTATAATGTCAAAAAATAATTTCAATTTCAATTTACAATGTCAAAAATTTTATGTTAATAATGTATAACTATAGCTTTGCAAGTGCAGCTTGGGAAATAACTTTTTAATATGATTATAAGGGTCGGCAACCATACTGGGAAGGCAAACAAACGAATTGACCAATTGAGCGAACCACTTGAGAGAAATGATTAGAGGCAATCAGTGCTCCGCATTTAACAGTGGGCCAGCTGCGCCGGCGCAGCGCGCTTGTAAATGGATGAGTTTATTGAGCTTGGACTTAGAATAGTATCATAGTCAGAGTAGCAAACTTGTCTTATCTTAATAAATGTATTGTTAAGCTTTCTGCTCAGCCCCCCTACTCAAATGGCCAACTTTCTATCCGTTTGAACGCTATGCTAACTATGAATCTTTCTAATAAACAGTAACTTATAAAATTACGTGCCGTAAGCTTGCAGATTCTGTACAATACATCAAAGTCTGTGATTTACATGTTTGCGATATGTTATTATCATCTATTGCTCCTGTTCATGCTTTCTGAATAGAATGTTGGCATTTGAGTAGGTAAGAGGGCATATCAATTTTGATAAAAAAGCTTATGTTCTAAAATAGCTCCGTTTGTTTTGGATTGTCATAAACCTACCAATATCTCAATCACTATACATAATCCTATTTGACTTCGAGGAGTTCCCTTGGGTATTCGAAGTCCAAGGTCCAATGTCAATGAAATTAAAAGGACTACACTTAATTTCAAAATTTCACAAAATGGGTCCAACTTGGGATCAAACCTGATATTTGAATAGCCGTTGTACGTACATACAAAAAAAATATGCAAAACGCGACGAATAGATAACCTCTTCCTTGTTTTTGATTTCAGTGAAGGTTCAATAAAAAAAGGTGAAAAATGTGATAATGTGTCAGCGGTGACTACCACGGCAGCAAACCTAAGACAAGAATTTTCTGTGGTTGGATTATTTTCTACATTTATTCAAAGATTTCTTCTCCAGTGGGTGATTTCCACTTTTCTTTACATCGCTCTCTACATTAAGCGCGATCATAAGCGATTACGCGATATCATTTGTCTCTGTCTTTTTCTTTACGTGTAAAGAGTATGGAAAATAACCTCACTTCTGCACTTTTTTGATGTTTTTAGTTGTTTTTTCGTCATTATCTTTAGCACAATTATCTTTCTTGAAAAAAAGTTATTGGAGTAACTGCACAGTACGTTAAAGTGTATTTTGATGTAGAATTCAATACGTTTCCGTTATTATTTACGCCAAAGATATGGCCCGCGACAAGCGCTTTTGGTGATATTCTGATTTTTTTCTACAACCATCTGTTAAGGTTATACACAATTTTATGATTGTAGCAACTAGATAAACTCTTTAGCTTGTCGTATGATTTTTTTGGTGGCTACAAGTGTACGTTTTCTTTATAAAAAAATGGCCCGCGCAAACCATGTTTTCCTATTACCGCCCCTTAATATAATTTTATTTTCACGCCTCTTGCTCAAAAAGTCCGTCATTGTAAGGTACAAGAGTCATAGTGGCGTCAGTAGGGTGAAAAATACGGCGTTTTGTGAACCAGAGATTTCCTTTGGTAGGATTGGTCCTTAGGACCCTAGGATGGATATAAGAAGTGGAGCCACCATGATTTTTGTAGTAAATTTTTTGAAGTTTTGGCTTTCAGGCCAATCTCGATGGATGTATTAGTTAAGCTGCTATGCCCAGATTGATATCATATTCGTATGAATTTAGGGTGTCGAATTCATTTTTGGATTCATATTTGTACGATTCAATTGTTAAACTATTTAAAAAAAATAAAAACAAAAAAAAAATACTCGCTTGATTAAAGAAAAAAATTGCCATTAAATACACAAATTGGAAAATTTGAAAAAGAAAAATACCTCGTAGGAGCTCTATTATCCTTTTATTTTTAAAATAATAATAAAAGAAAATATTCTTGTTTTGGCTAATTAAAAAAAATAACTTCGTTACCGTTGTAAGGAAGTTATTATTTTTATTAAATATTAAAATTTTAAATATCAATTCGAAACTTGTTTGTGATAGGCTCAAATTGTAGCAAATTTAGTTAGCTTTATAAAAGTATAGAGCAAAGATATCTGAAAAACGCTTTCTTAAGGTAGTTTTATCGAAAATACTGAAACAAGTGCCAAGTTTTTCCAGCAGTACAGAGTTTCCAAGGGTTAAAACTTGGGTAAAATTACTCTCAAGATACCTAACAACAGCTGAAAAAATCAAAATTAGATGCGCGCTTGTGATAGTTGCCTTTTTTTGTCCATATTGAGTGGCATTTTTGTTTTTCTAATAATTTACTGATATTTTTTAATTCTGCGTTATACTTTTTAAGTTTATTTCAAAACAGTTACATAAAAGTGTTATAATGTTTATATATTTAGAATTGGCTATTTATTACCTTTCATTTGATACCCATATTGTTATAATAAAAAATATATATATTTCCATAGGTGTAAAAGAAATTGACGGCACGCGACAGTGAAATTTTTTTTTCGCTATTTATTGTTAATAAGGAAATTTGTAAGTTATATTTTTTCAAGTCTTCATTATATAAGCTTTGTTAACGTATTTTTTGTTTGCAAATAAGAACATCAGTTTAATGTTTACGGTGACATAAGTAAAAAAATTGTAGTTGAAAATATTGGTTATTGTGTAATGTTTAGAAAACTTCTTAATAAATTGCATTTTTTTATACCAGAAATGAATTCTACGTCATTGATTTATCCGAAAATGATACCAAACTTGGCTTAGTATCCAAACTTAGGCAGCTATTAACCTCGGACTTCGTTAAGGCAGAATTCCCCCCTCCCCCCCACCTGCTTGAAAAATCCAGGTGGCTCCACTTCGTAAACCCATCTTAGGAACCCAAGGATCAATCCTACCGAAGGAAATCTTTGGTTCATGGATAGCCGTATTCTTCGTATTTTTACCTCCTACGACTGGGGCTATCAGGATAAAATAGCATAAATACCCCTAGGGGATAAAGTTTTTTCTTTTTTAATGTTTGTCTATTACCAATGAACCTACTAAAACGAAAATAGTAGATTGTTATACAAGACGCTAAAATGACCCATTGCATACGAGGTAGTTTTATTCCCGAGCTTTAGCGAGGGAATAAATAG
This sequence comes from Agriphila tristella, assembly GCA_928269145.1. NCBI lineage: Eukaryota > Metazoa > Arthropoda > Insecta > Lepidoptera > Crambidae > Agriphila > Agriphila tristella. Next base: position 40,599,494 of record OV743431.1, read on the forward strand.
AAACCGAGTTACAATGGGTTTTAGCGTCGTGTGTTACACTCTACTTTTCACTACGATTGCGAAAAAATAAAATCCAGTATTAAATACCTATAGTTTATACTTCCGTAAACGAATCCACTCGTTTTTCTATCCTCCACTTCATAAACTTTTCATACAGTATTTAAATACGCAATTTGTGATTGACGGCAAAAGATTAAAAATATTTCTATTCTATTACTTACTTGCAGTTACACAATTCAATCAGTTTGGAATTAGAGAAAAATTCTAAAGATTTCGCGCCAGTGCCTTTAATTTCTACTTATAATAGCAGCTAAGAAACACAATGCACGCATTTTAAACTAAAAGTCACAGAGTATAAATAAGTCTATGATTTCACCGAAGAGATCGCTGCTTTTAGTTCCATTTTCAAAAATCGAGCGAGTTTTCATTCGTAATTATGAATAAAGACTTTTTCGTTTTAGTAGGTTCATTGGTAATAGACAAACATTAAAAAAGAAAAAACTTTATCCCCTAGGGGTATTTATGCTATTTTATCCTGACTCTTGTACCTTACAATGACGGAGTTTTTGAGCAAGAGGAGTGAAAAAGTCTTTATTCATAATTACGAATAAAAACTCGCTCGATTTTTGAAAATGGAACTAAAAGCAGCGATCTCTTCGGTGAAATCATAGACTTATTTATACTCTGTGACTTTTAGTTTAAAATGCGTGCATTGTGTTTCTTAGCTGCTACAGTAGAAATTTTTCTAATCTAAATTTAGAATTTTTCTCTAATTCCAAACGTGACTGCAAGTAAGTAATAGGATAGAAATAATTTTAATCTTTTGCCGTCAAGCACAAATCATTTATTTAAATACTGTATGAAAAGTTTATGAAGTGGAGGATAGAACAATTTTCCCAAATTGTTCGCTGGATGGAACCACAGATAATATAATACTTAATTGAACTAAACCACAGAATATATACTCTAACGCGAAAAGAAACGACACTTGCGCATGTATGCTCGTAAAATCGCTCGCGGCTATGTGTGCGTGTCTGGAGGCGCGCGGGGGCTGCGCGCGGCGCGCGGGGAGTGCAGCCGCTAGTCGCCGACTTACCCGGCCAAGGGTTCTACTGTCGCTCGCCGCTCGCTTGGCCCATCGCAATCCGCATTGTACCGCATTTCTCACGGACTGACAACGCGACGCGACGCAACATTATTTAATTGTTAGATAATCATGCCCGGCGGCGGGCATTATTGTTGTGTTTGTTGTTGTGGCAACAACCAAAAACAATATCCTAATAAAAGTATCTTCGTATTTTAAAAGTTAAAATATACGAAATATTAGTCATGCTCATGCCCTTACCCTTCCTTTTACCTTACTTTAATTATAAAAAAAGATCTGAAAACAAGGATTTCAGACGATTAAACTCGTAAACTCGCAAGTAGGTAAAATTGACAATAAATAAATAAAAATACAAATCAAATCTTTCATTAACATGTTAAAGATTAATACATTTATTATAAATAACAGAAAATATAGTATAATAGTTGCAATTTATGATGTATCTACCCTACCTAATATAATTTAAAGATTACAAAAAGTTATTATAAATCAATCCTATCTTTCATTAACATGTCCTTGCACAAGTTTATATTTCCTAACATACTATGTTATCTCCTTTGTTACAAGTCTAAATTCGGTATCAACCCTAGCGCTTCCACGCTCTGGCTCAAGGTCGCTGGCGCTCGAACTCTCATGTACAGAGTGTGTCACGGCTGTACTAAAATTACGATTCTGAAATGAAGTATGACTATTAGAAAAAGATCAGAAGATATTTAAAATCATTTATTTAACATAATTTTAATTTTATCCTGTAACTTAGTGCATTTAGCCATAAGCTCCTTTTTTCTTGGCGTCAATTCTGGTCGGAAAGAAGTCGATGGCTGGTAACTGTTGCAATAGCGGAGGTGTAGATCTAGAATTCGACTAAACGAATCGGACTAGGGTCGTTTCGTTTCTTGAAATATTATGAAGAATAACCCGTCGTATACTTAATTCACTTGGGTTTATTCACATGAGTGAATTAAGTATACTTACGAGTATTACAGGTCCAAAATTAAATTAATTAAACGACAAATTTTGCCCGAAAATCGTGATAATTATTTCGTAGGGGCCCCTCTGTACTAGAAATGCAGTTGCGCCAGCCAGCCCAAAATTTATTATAATCCTAGCCTGCAAGTGATTGGAATGTAATCCGGTTTCTGTTGCTCGATAAGGTTTGGAGATTAAAATATTTATGATTGCCTTTTTATTGCGATACTTTATAAAAAAAGTAGTCTAAAGGGCCAGATGGTTAATAAAGAAACTTTTAGTGTTGCAATACGGAAGTTATATTTTAATTAACCAATTCACCTTCGGTAGGTTTGTTGTTAAAAAACTTATCGTTATGTTGTAGGCGTCCATAGTCGATATTTTTTTATTTACCCGCACAATTTCAGTTAGTGCAAGCTAAAGAAAAAAGGGTAGTAGATATAATATTTTTTTATTTCCATTACACACAGACGGTACCTACACAGATTCATGATAACAATAAACATAAAAAGATTTTTTTTTAAACCACGTTTTTAAAACAGATTATAAAAAATAAAAAAAATTAATAAAAAAAAATATAAATAAAAAAGTATAAAAAAAGTTTAAAAAAAATATTATTTTTACTACACGAACGTTCTTTTTACGAACTTCACAGAGATTTGTCCAAGGACGATTCGTTTTACAATTATCTAAAACACGAACGTTCTTTTCAGCAGTAAGTATATTTACTTATAAACTGATGTAGGATTATATATAACCCTATACAGAAGTTTTAAAACGAAAAACGTGGGGCGCAGGCATGCAAAAGATAATTTAATGCATGAATTCATCATCAAGTTAAAAAAAAAATTTTTACCCCTCGAGCCCCCCCGAGCCCCCCCGATCCCCGCTTCGAGCCCCCCCGAGCCCCCCTCAAGCACCCGCGAGCCACCTCGAGCCCCCTCGAGCCCCTCCCGAGCCCCCCCTGAGCCCTCCCCTCGAGGCCCCCTCGAGCCCCCCTCATGCCCCCCCGAGCGCCCCCGAGCCCCACTCAAGCCCCCCCCGAGCCACCTCGAGCCCCCCTCAAGCCTCCCCTCGAGCCCCCCCGAGCCCCCGTCGAGCCCCCCCGAGCCCCCCTTCGAGCCCCCCGAGCCCCCCCGAGCCCCCCCCGAGCCCGATCAGACCCTGACCACTATTTCCCAACATAGTACTCATCAAAACGATTCAAACGTGCCCATACTCGATGGAGTTGCACTGTTTCAATATTGAGTTCCTGTGGCATAGCCTTCCGGCTTCATCGTCGGACCCTGGACCTCGTCTCCCGTCAGAGTACTCGTCAAGACGGTTGTAACGAGCCCAAACACGATAGGGTTGTATGGTGACATCATAGAGATCCTGTGGCCTTCTTCCTGATCCATCATCAGATCAGCTCAATGACACCATAATATTGCATTGCCTTCCAGTTCTGACCTATGTTCAAAGTTTCAAGTTTCTAGCTCATCGGGAAGCTAGTATAAAATCGTTCACAAACTTTGTGGAGAAACAAACACACAAACAAACGCGAAAGCAACCTAATAAAAACGTGGTAAAATAAAAAAAATAAACTTAACTAAGTATATGCCGCATTGACAGAAAAAGGAAAAAAACACAGTGATTCCGTTTCCTTTAAAAACACTGATTTTCAGTTATTTCCCAGAGTTCAGTGTCCTCACATATAAAATTAGCTGTATCCACAATTCTAATGATTAACCTCTGTGAAAAGAACATGTAGTTCGTGCCATTGCATGGGCTATGAAAATTAACACGTAATTGATAAAATCACACCTTTTGTCACTTTAACTTCTAAATGACACAGTGATTATTTTACATGTACCTACATACGCTTTGTTTGTCCTCAGGAATGCTTTATGTTTATATTGAGATAATCTACATAACTCATAGTAAAGTTTTTACCAAACGGATATATCTAATGAGTATGAGACTAACAAAAGACTGACATTAAATAAGAGTTTATCCTTACTAATATTATAAATGCGCAAGTCCGTTTGTTTATTACTTACGCCTTCACGTCTAACTACTGAACCGATCACAATGAAATTTTGCATACACGTTGTCAGGGGCACAGAGAAGGACATAGGGTACCTTTCATCCCGAAAAAAAGTATTGTTCCCGAAGGATAGCAAAAACTTCCTTGCCAAGATCAGTTAAGAAGTTTAAATAATAACTTTTATTTATATGTATTTTAATTAAGGGAGGACATAATATTTACCATACTCTCTTATCCCTAGCCTTACTATGCTTACTAATATTATACTTAAATGCGAAAGTCCGTTTGTTTGTTTATTTATTTGTTTGTTAGTTTGTTGCGCCTCCACGTCTTATCTACTCAACCGATCGTCGTGAAATTTTGCATACATATTGTCAGGGGTACAGAAAAGGACATAGGGTACCTTTCATCCCGGAAAAAGGAACTGTTTCCGAGGGATATACAATCCACGCAGACAAAGTCGCGGGCGGTCGCTAGTAGCAACTAAAAATGAAACCCTATTGAAGAAATATAATTGCGTCTTTTCCAGTATTGGTTATGTTTCCGACATAAACAGCTTTATGCTAGCGATGAAGTTTTGAAGTTTTTTGTGAAAGTTACTTTCCATAGATGGAATGACGGTACCCCGAGCACGAACATCTTGCGAAAAAGTAATCGTATCGTCAACGTAAACAATTTGTATGGAGAATCGACAGCGCCTCTTTCGGACGTAAAATTGGCAGCACGAATGCCTTTCGTATCGTAACGTAAGCGTGCGGTAAACGTAACGTAGCGTAAGATGTTTATACAATACTAACTTTGCGAGCACGAACCTTCTTTTGAGGTATAGAATCGTGAGTGACGATAGCTGGCTATCGTAAACTTACGAATGTTTTGTCACTGAAGATTTGTTGGTGTGAAAACTTGCGTCGTGAATTTGGATTCAGTTTTGATGAATATTTTCACTATGTTAAGCTGTTTTAAATACTTTAATTTAAGTACATACGCTAAGAGAATGTACAGTTGAACATATTGCATTGTATTTAATAACTTACAGCGAGATTAAGGCTGGCCCCAGACCTACCGGTTCCGTTTCTTTGCTTTGCTGTTCTACCATGGACCGCCGGCCAAGAGGCTCATTTTCAATCTATCGCATATTTTGACCTGACCACATTGGCAAGATAGCCATTAGTTTGGTGTTATCAAATATCGTCGTCTGGGGTGCGATGAGAAGTTTTCGTTTTCGTTTTAAAAAAAACTGCTGTTTTATACAAAAAATAATAACGAAATTATCAAAATGTATGAAACAGTTCATTTTTTTTCGCGATTTCAGATTTGGTCCCATAGTAAAAGTTGTTCAGTTTTATTATGGTCCCTATCTACCATATTCAATTTTATAAGGCTTTACCAAACATCTTGTATAAATAAGCGATCGAGTTATTTTTAACGATCGGAGTCCATGTTCAGGGTGGCACATCTCCTAAAAGCTTCCTACTTCGCAATCCAGGCGATAATATTTGATAAAACCAAGCTAATGGCTATCTTGCCAATTTGGTCTAGTCCCAAAATGCGATAGATTGAAAATTACCCTGGTTGGCCGGCGGTCTTTCAAGCAAGGTAGCACAGCAAAGCAAAGAAACGGAACCGGTAGGTCTGGGGCCAGCCTAAGGGACAGTAATATATTAAACAAAAAGAAAGGACTTAGTAGCAAGAGGACGAGCTGTGGTTAGTTGATAGCCATTAATAGGATCAAAAAATATTTTTTGATCTTTATTCTACTAAATCGCTAATTATCATTTTATTTATAGAAAGATGTTAGTAATAAAATAAAGGAAATTTAAAAACTATACCATTGTACTAGTATTTTTATTTATTAAATAATGTTGAAAATACATAGCTTAATATAAATAATAATTATTATGACTTATAAGCACTTTCTTGGTCCCTCTGTCTCACCCTTTCATGATTGAATATGGGTTAGGGTCCCCGTTCGGTTTTTCAAGGCCACTCAAAGATAATTTCGTTAGCTTCTTTTTCGATACTTTTTAAAACATTCCAGTTAGACACTTTCTAAAACACTTCACACCTTCACTTGTCCCCATGATTTTGTAAAATAACTTCTCCTCATTATTTAAAACTTATATATTATTTTCACAGACTTTGTATCCATAGGAATTTCAGACATGCTTACCAAAGCAAAACAATGCCTGACTGTGTAGAGATAGTAGGCCGGAGCCGCCGGCCGTTCGGAAATCAAAACATCTCCTTTATTACTTTACTTACTTACATCAATATTGAAAACAGTTCTATTTCTTTAATGCTTTCTGTATGATTTCAGTCGAATATCACAATAATATCTCATTAATTTCAATTTATTACACCGCCTCAACTTGTTTCCGAACGCATCAGCCGAGTTCTTACGTTACTTACGTTAGGATGACGTCAGCTTCGTTGCCCTATCGTCGCCCTATCGAGCTTACTATGCGACGACGAAAGTGCTTCGTGCTGCCTACTAACGTTAAACTGCGTGATCGTATAGTAGACTCGATACGTTTACTTTACGAATACTTTGAATGTTCGTGCTTGGGGTACAGATCAATTTACGTTACGTAACGTTACTGTAGGTACACTAACGAACTTAGCATTAAATTGAGCCGTGTGAGACACCAAAAAGTAATGGACTTTGAAATGAACTTTGTAGAATTAAAAGTAATTTATAGGTATGTTGTACCCATTTCTTTGCTTAGGGTCACGTCACGTCAAGAGTATAGAGGTAATGTTCCCAATTGTTTAGGGTACTAAACCACAGAATAAATAATAGTACAAGGACTAAACTTACGATTGAATCACAATGTTGCAAGCTTAACTACGGATATGTTTGTAAGAATGAAAAGCGACACACATTTTTTTTCTTACTTGCTTTTTTCAATTTTTCAGTTACTGTTCTCGTTTCATAGAATATAAAGTTTGTCATTTGGGTTCAGTCAGATGCTTCAAAATAACAAGGCGACAATTACAAGGTACGTTAGGTAGGCAATGAGAAGGTGGGTCTTGGGTGTCGGGTGTTAGCTAGACTTGTGTGAGCGCGGAGGCGTGCGGTTGACCGCACGGCTCGGGTTCGATTCCCTGCAAACGCACGGGCCGTTGCGGCTTCTTGTCATAACTATAAACAATATTATTTATAGCATTCGATTTGTTTGTTTCGATTTGCGCTACCAAAGATGAATATTGTATTTCGCTACTCTAATACGTACAGAGCGCGCTATTTTAATATAATAAGTCTATGGAATGACGTCTGTTTCACGTTGGTTTCACGTTGTTTTGAATTAATGGAGTTGTTTTTAACAGCAAAAAAGTAGGATTTCTTCATAATAGCTGTTATAATATTAACTATCTACAAGGCGGTCACATAATTAAAGACACCAGTCGATTTTCATACAAACGAGGTAATTTTGAAGCCTTGGTTCTCCGCCAAGTATTGACCTAGCTGTGATCTGATGATGGCCATCTAGGGAGTGAATGGAGGAGATTTAGTTCAGTGTACACTTTGAACTGATCTAAGAGATCTAAGGATCAGAGTTTTCAGTTTCAGAATTTCCATACATTTTTATGCTAATTTCGCGGTTTTAACATTGAAAATGTTTTTTCGATCGCTTCAGTAAGGTACCCAATTTTAGCCAAAGTGAGACATTGCCCTGGTCCCGTGAGTTTTGGGTCTACGTGTATGTACTAAATGTCAAAAGATGCGTCTCAGCAAGGGCTACAATATGGTGAAAAATTTTTTTGAAAAAGTCCAAAACTTTTTTCGTAAAACGCATAAATGTAGAAAAATGACACACTTTTTTCGGGTATTTTTTCTCATTAAATCGACAATTTCTCAAAAACGAAAAGCAATATCGAAAAAATGAAAAAAACCCCTAGAGATATTGAGTTAGGCTACCTATTGAAAATAGTATATGTCCCTGACTCTTACGGTCTGGGCTGTAGCTTATCCTTTATGTAGCGAAATGTTGGGATACCGCGGGCGACGCGCGCGGAGCGGGATAATAATAATACGTAGTACGATTGAAGTTAGTAAATTATTGTATATTTCAAAGCTTGTGTTTTATATTTTGTATTTTTTATTTATTTCCACATTTTTTATACATAAAAAAGTCCATATTCAAGTAAGTGACGTCGCTTACTATGTGAAAACGAAAGAGAAAGTAGTGTTAGCAATAACTGCAGGAGCAAAAGAGATGACGCTTTATCTTCAGTAGACGTGCTAGGCGTCGTAGTGAGTTTTTGTGTGTAGATAAACGGATAAACGAATCTTGAGCGAAAGTTGAAGAAGAAGAAGAGAGGTTTTAGTTTGAGGCCCGAGGCGAAGCCGAGGGCCTCTACTAGATCCAAAATATTATAATTATATCGTGGGTTGCTGTTATTTCAATTTCGAGATTTGAAATATCTCGATCAGTCACGTCTTTCTTAGTGACTCTGCGATTCCAAATGAATTTTTACAACGGTCTCTGAGAATGAGAGTGTGATGATGATGCCTAGGTAAACATGAGGGTTGTTATCGCACATTTTTTTTTTTTTATTTTTTTTTTTATTTTTCCTCTGCTCCCCAGACGAGGTCTAGGTCTTTGTATATCTAATTTACTCATACATACCAGTTCTCGCTATACATGCCTCTCGTACTTTCATACTTCATACGAGTCTTTCTTATATCCATCCACATTCATTCAATAACGGTTGGGATTACCGCCTATTTCTATCCTATTTTGATATTTCTTTATTAATATACACCAGGTAAATGAAGGTACACCAGGTATTTCATTATTATAGTTTTACAATATTTCTTATGTTTCTATATTGCCTTTCCTATTGGATACTTTCCATTTTTATTGTTACATTACAACTTTTACACTTTATTGTTATCGCACATTCGAGTGATGATGAAGTCGGCGCGAGAGTCTCGCATGCTGCATTTGATTTTGATTTATTTTTTTATTAGGGTTAATTTATTAAGAAATTCAGATGTTTTAGTTATACATAGTACTTAGGTTACCTTTCAATAAAATATTAATGTCTATAAGAAAGGAATAAAAAATATTTTGTTAAATTCATTCAATTCATTTTCAATGTGCCAGAAGGTCGTGAAAGGCACGAGATCTGTGAATTTTTTTAAACATCTCCTTATAAACATATATCTTAGACTTTAGAGTGCTGATCAGATCAGATTGGTGTATAATTTAGCGATCTGAATCTCCACTTTTCACTCCCTGGATGGCCATCATCAGATCACAGCTAGGTTAATCCTTGGCGGAGGACCAAGGCTTCAAAGTTACCTCGTTTGTATGAAAATCGAGTGGTGTTTTTATGTCTCCGCCACTGTATATCTATAATTGGTACATTTGTTTAAATTAAAGTAGACCACTTGTGTGTGTGGTGTGGTCTCATTAACTGATAATAAAATATCCGAAGTAAAACAAATTTTATTTAACCGAACTGTTCATTGGGCAAGCTAATGTAGGGAAATTCATGTTGACTTTGAAAAATTGAGCTTTGACCATGACATGACCATCAGCCATTTTTTGATGTCCCCACTGCTGGGGCACAGGCCTTCCTTATGGGTGGATAAGGAGGATGGGCCACGCGGGCCCAATGCGGATTAGTGGGTGTTGACGACTGCAAATGCACCCGGGACCAACGGCTTAACGTGCCTTCCGAAGCACGGAGAAGCTCGAGATAATAAATTTTTGGTCACCCATCCCATGACCGACCCTTGCGAAACTTGCTTAACCTCAGCAATCGCTGGGCCAGACGCTAAACCACTGCGCCCGCCATCGAGCTCCTCAAAATTGAGCTTTACAATGTACCTATTTGATCGTGTCCAAAATTATTATTTTCCTTTTACGATGCTTGATGGAAAAGCAAACTTTATAAACTTAAAACAATATTATCCCATGCAAATGTTTATAACAAACAGAACTTATTGGCGAAACTCGGGTCTCGGAATCAAATGTTGACTCTGAATGCACTCAGTATTTGTGAACCTCAACCATTTTCACCAAGTCAATTTCATAAAGAGACTCTTGTGACTCTTTGGTCTGTCAAACTGCCAAAGTCAAGCTCGTATTTGTACAGTGTGAGCCAAACATGCATACCTAATATTGATCTAAGCAGGTAGTAAAAAATAAGAGGAGTATGATTTATGGTTCGATAATATTTATTAACTTGGCCTATTTCGACGCAGTTAATGGTTGTGATAAATATGGAAATTTCTTTGGAGTTCCAGTTTCGGAATTGTGGTATCCAAATTAGATTCATAGAAAATTCGGAAGTCGTCATTCTTAGGTAACTAATAAAATTTGCAGTAAGGCAGGGAATTGTGTGAACTTGGTTTAGTCTACTTGCAATATTGTTGCGAATCAAGATAGAGCTCAAGTTGTCAGGTTATTGAACGTAATAATTACTTAATGGTTGTTTCCGATGTTTATTCCTATTTTTTTTTTAGGTTTTTGGTTATTTTTAGGGTTTCGTAGCCTAAATGGCAAAAAACGGAACCCTTATAGATTCGTCATGTCTGTCTGTCGTACTTTGTGTGTCTGTCTGTCTGTCCGTCCGTATGTCACAGCCACTTTATTACGAAAGTATTAGGATTACACAGTTGAAACTTGGTAGGTAGATGTATTCTGTTAACCGCTTAACGATTTTAACAAAAAATAAAAGATTAAGGGAGGGCTCCCCATACATAGAAATGACTGAAAAAAAATTTTTTCTTCAAACCAATACGTGTGGGGTCTTTAAAAATGGCATTGAGGTTTTTAAGACGATTTTTTCTCAAAGTCAATCGTTTGAAAGATAAACACTGCCAAAGTGGTAAAATGTAAAAAATATATACTGTAGATCTTAATAAACATTTTCAACAAAAATTATATAATAAATAACAGCTACATGACGGCTAATTTTATGACACCGTTTCAATTTGGTCGTGTTGTAGTTAGGAAAATACTTAGGCGATCCTTAAATTTAGTGCAATCGGGCGATAGTTATTTCCGAGAATCTTATATTCATATCGTTGTAATGTTTTTTCTTGATTGGAGGCGCTAGTGGAGGCTCGGTGCGCTCTTAACACAGACCATACAACAAGTACTTTTATTAGGTCTGTGGCTCTAAACGACATTTTACAAAAAAAAAAAAATTTTGATGTTACTTGTTTTGATAATCTTGAAAGTAGGTGCGGCGGCGCCGTCGTCGAGAAATAAATTTTTAATGGCTTAGAAATGTGCACTCTTTTTGATTCAGCGCAGCCTTTGGAAAACCACATAACCTTCCATCCATATTATAGCGTGATATATAGTGTGCCAGACCCTGTTTACGAGGACAGTAATGAAACGGCTGATCAAATTCGTGTCAGTCAAATTTAGATGCACGTAAAATTTTAAACGTGCGTGCCAAATTTCGCGCATGCGCTTCGCCCTGCTTGAGCGTGCATGTTCACGTAATTTACGTAACTGCACTATAGGTAGGTAGGTACTGTATGTGTAGGCACCTACCAAGGAACATAAAAGTACTATAAATAAATAATAAATAATACTTAACTCACTGTATTTATTTATTTGACTGAGTAATCACAGCAGTACTTTTCCATGCGAAAACCGTTAACCCCAAGTGATAAGAGAGAGAGTCGACAAATATGGCCGCCTTGTACTCTTTACCTCGTAAACATAAAGTTGAAAATAGGACAAGATATATTAATTTGAAGTGTAAGACAATTAATAATGATTCTAATTAACAATGGCGCAATCAGCTGAATGTTTCTATGCCAATCATCTGCAAAATGAATAAAGTAGAGATAAGAAACCATTTTTAAAATTGTTTTATTGTAATCGTTTCTAGTTATGTTAATGTTATTGTAATTTTCAGAAAATCCTAATGTCCCTCTCATATAGGTACTCTAAAGGTTTTTAACATAGATTATTTGTTCACATTTTCAGATAGGTAAGTAAACAAAAATAGTTGAATCTTTTAAAAAATAAAATAAATATCCCAGCTAAAGTATAATAAATAAATAAATAAATATTTGACAACATCACATACATTGCTCCAATCCCAAAGTAAGTAGCTATAGCACTTGAGTTATGGAAATCAGAAACAACGGTCACCAACGGTGGTATGACACACACCCAGACCTGAGACAATATTGAAAAGTTCATTTTCTACATTGACCCAGCCGGGGATCGAACCCGGGAACTCAAGAGATGGTGACGCCTTGAAAACCGGTGTGCGAACCACTCGACCACGGAGGTCGTCAAGCAACTATTTTCTAGTTTTCTGCAATACAGTTTGTTTCGTTTGAGCTTTTTTCATTTGTCCCAAAAGTCTGTCACAAAATGGCTGCACATTTACCTAGTTGACAGCTAAGGATGGATGCAGGGAGGGAACTTCCTTTGCCCGTTGCCCTACGCCGGCGGCGCACCGTCCGTTCACAGAGAATGCTGATGAGAAGTTTATTGATGTTTTAAGATTTTAGGACGGTTGTTGTTTATTTCATGCTAAGGCTATAAAGTAGTTATTAGACCACCTACTTTTAAAAATTCCATGCAGCCTTTGGAAAAGTACGTCAATATAGATACATCTTTCTATATTTTACATACATAAATTAAAACAAAATAAGTTACAAAAGGACCGAAAACAAAACAAAAAATGTATTAAGGCGCTGTAGGTAGTGAATGTGGCGCCCCCACTACATTTATTTTTATTACTCGTAAACCAAGTCAATATTTAAAAAAAGCACAAGTAATAATCTCTTAAATTGTGTCTAATAATTTTTGAATAACTCTTCAACAGTTATCATTCATTATGTAAGTTTTAAAATCCATAATTGCCAAAAGTGGCCACTTTGAGCTAAAATGGATTTTAAAACTTACAGAAAGAATGAAAACTGTTGAAGAGTTATTCAAAAAATACTAGACACAATTAAAGAGATTTATACTTGTGTTTTTTTTAATATTGACTTGGTTTACGAGTAATAAAAATAAATGTAGTGGGGGCGCCACATTCACTACCACCGCGCCTTAACTAGACACATTAATGTTCTGCAATAATAATGTGGCATGTCCGGTATCGGCTGCTTTCATTTATTCCGAAGTTTGTCACAAATGTCTGCGACATTTTGATATAGGTGACAGCTAAAGGATGCAGGCAGGATGCAGGAGGGAACTTTCTTCGCACGCGCGCGCGCAGTAGTTCGGTGCATCCTAGCGCGAGTCAGACGTTACCACAAAATATTTAGATGCTTTTAATTTCGTGACGCTATTTCCTTGTCTTGTAGTTGTTTGACACCAATATATCATTGATAAACACTAACTTTACTAGATATTGAGACAGTTTATCGAAGAACTGTGTGCCATAAGTGCTCGTGTGAGTGTTTGCGATGAAATGGATTTGCGGGTAAGCATGTCAATAAAATTGTCCATTATCTTAGTTCTTTAAAGTTGTTTGTTGTCTGTTTTATTAGTTTTATGTCAACAAAACATATCAGATTATCACACACAAGACATACCTTCCTACGTATTACGTATATTTTTTTGTAATCTATAGGCATTCTATAGGTGCCAATGCCAGCGATACAGGAAAGCTTTTTGAAAAAATATTTTGTCTCCTTGTTTATTTGGATTTCAATGGTTTTTCTTATACACATGGGTACCTGTTTATTATTTAAGTACTAAAAATCATTACTAACTTACTTTTTTTACGGTGGATAGAAAAAAATATTTTTCATTTATTATGATTTGATTCTTTTATTAGTCTTGGTACTTAAAATATTGTTTTGTATTTGTTTTTTTTTAAATAAGTACCTACTAAATTTTAAATTCAAATAATGGTTCCACAGATTTGGATGGGTAAACAGTAAGTATTTTGGGTGGCATGCTGTAGGTAAAAGTTTTTGTGACTCTTTTTACCATTCACGTGACGTTCCTATGGGATAACAATAGAACGTAATATAATAAGTCTATGAATAGAACTCGCTTTGCGAATGGTCCCAATGAAATTGTTGTCTAAATAAATGTTCTAGCTAGGCGACATTTTAGTTATAAATTATATAAAAATATAAGTATATATTTTGTTGTGAAATTTTGCACGACGCCTCCCCCCCTAACTGCCTAACGCATTTAATGAACGCCCCCTAATTATAATTATTATTTGGAAACACTTAGGTATACTTATTAGACTCAGAGACACACATCGAAATAATGTTTCGATGGAGACACCATTATGTAATATCTTTGAGATTAACATTTGTTTACTTAGAATGTTTCTGGTACAATGAATAACGGTGCATCAGGGACAAACAAACATTACGAGATGACTATTTACACAAAATAATATTTATCTTATTGTTACCTATTTACTTTCTCTGATAGCGTGTGTGGTGTATGGATGGTTACTGTCAAATTGTGTTCTATCCTAACTAAATTATTTTTAGAAAACGACCTTTATTAACCGAGCGAGTGCGAAACGCGAGCGAATGTCCGAAAACTTTCGTATGTTCGGCTGTCCCGTTGTCCGTTGTCTGTTCTCTTCTACAGTAGCTCTACCATGAGTTGGTTGATGCAAACTCTGTTTTCGCTATCCAAAACTATCATAGTTTTCGATAGTCAACGCGAGTGATATAAGCATCACATATGGAAATGAAATGCGACGTGGTGTGTTTATCTGACAAAATTAGATTTTTTTTTCAGGCTTCCTCTCTTATTAGTCAAACTATAAACCAGCTGTCTTTCGTCCTTTATCATCATAATAATTTCTTGTTTTAAGTTTGTATGTCTGCAATCGATGTCACTAACCAGATTAAATGAACTTAGGCCAAGGGTCCATTACATTAGAGTTAGATGGTCTTGTTATTTTCACGTGCAATACGATAAGAACTTGTTGTTGTAAGAAATTATAACTATATAATCTCAATGTATGACTTATTGCTTACATAAATAGGACAATTTGTACTTAGACATGGTTGTGACTTGTGACAACGCCGAAGTACTATATAAATGGTTTTGATTTTATCATTTGACGCGCTCTCAATTTATTTAAACTAAATTTTATTAATCTTACAATCTAAGTATCAGTATCAAAAAGTTTAAATTCATTATAATATGTCTTGATCACATGATCGAAGCTTGATCAGTCTAGTCTACTATTGCTATACCGTAAGAACTTGTACTGTATCCCATACAGACTTCTAGGTCTCTACGCACGACACCGTAGCATACCATGACCGTTCTAGGAACGTGTCAGGAAGAATATATTTTACCATTGAAATTTACCATTGAAAATGGTTATCAGATGTAAATCGCCTGAGACGTATTTTTGACCATATCTCCGAGGATTTTGAGAGGATCGAGATGAAAATAGTACCAAAAGTTAAGGAATTTATCGAGACACGTGTAAACGTTTGAACTTTGAAAATCTACTGGTAACTTTTTTTGAAATTTTGCAAAATTCCAAAAATTCCGGGTTTTTTGGGGGGTGTTTGTTTACTAAATTGTAAATATTTCGGAAAAAAAACTGACTTAAGAAAAAATGAAAAAAAGAGTCCTAGGGTATTAGTTTAGCTACCAAATGGCGAAATAATTTTGAAAATCGGTTTATAATTGTGACCTGTAGGTGGTCCCTTTAGATTTGGAATTGTAGAAAAACGGCTGTTTCCGTACATAAAAAGTTCTATGATTATTGACCGATCGTCATGGTAATAGTATTAAAAGATGCAGAAGCAGACGAGAAGTGCATTCGTTGGAATTTTGAAAATCGGTTTATAATATTTCGGCTGCGTCGAGGCAGTCAGCGGGCGCTTTTGTGACACGAGGCGGAGCCGAGTGTCACAATCGTAAAAATAAATAGGTACTACCTAGGTAACTTTAAAAATATTAGGATTTTGCATTTGATTTGATTTTGGTTTTTCGTAAATTTTTGTATTCATTTTCAATGCTCCGATTCTTGCGGGGACTGCAAAATCTGTGAATTTTTTGTATTGAAAAGTATGACACTATTCCCACTAGAGACTAGACCGATCCGTCACGATGACGACGTCCGACACGCGACGTTGTCGAGCCGGTGAGTAAACGGGTTGTAACCGCGTATGATGACCGTTGTAAAAGTAAAATTAAACGGATTCCTATTGGATTTTTATGTTGCATACGGGCACCAAACGGATTGCATACGGGCACCATACGGGTTGCATACGGGTTGTATACGGGTTGCATACGGGCACCATACGGGTTGCATGCGGACACAGAACGCCGTTTATCCGTTTCAGTGGGCATAGAGTAAAGCGTATCATGTTGCTTTTCGTGTCTGATACGTTCCTAGCACGGTCATGGTATGGCACGGTGTAGTTGGTAGAGACCTTTACGCGAGAAGTCTTGGTCTGAAGGTTCTCTCGAGACATCCGAGAAGGTATTACACTCTACGCAAGAAGTCTCCTTCTCTTTCGTCGCCCGCAAAAAAACCGGCAACGAACGGAGAAAAGGTGAGAGCAAAAACGAGAATTCGAGAAACACACATTCACGTTTCTCGGGTATTCTCGGGGCTTCTCGGCCTGAATCTGGACAAGACATTGGAAACGCGCCAAGAATTTTTAAATTCATAATCAAATATGAATATAAACATTTGGTGTCGTCAATGTTATCGTTGGATGGATTTTTGTTCGAGAACTATTTATTTGAACAGTGCATTTACACTGTGTATGTTAAGTGACAAGGCGTATGTACATACAATCATACATAAAATGTAGGTATATTAATATATTGTGGCTATTTTTGGCTTCGGGTATGTCCTCTGTCTAGTCGGTGTATTAATAAAATTGTAGAATCCAAGTGCATTTATTTTCGTTATCAAAATAACATTCTATTTCTTTTTGTTTAATTCTTGTAGCACTATTAGTGTTTTTTTTTCTTTTGTACCTATTGGCTCATAGACTTATTATATTGTATTGGCCTCAATTTTTTTAGCCTTATTTTTTAGAAGTACCTACCTAAGTATAGAGACATGACATGTATTGCAATTGTAGGAATCTTGCTTAAGACGAAAAACATGTTACGGCTTGAGTTTGGATTTAGTTAAGTTTGCAATTGTATGATCATAAATTATACTAACAAATGTAGTTTTCTTTTAACTGTTTTGGGTATTGTAGAATATGAATTTAGTTTTATTTTTATTTTTAGTCGATATGCAATATTGGTCGATGATGTACCAAACCAATCAACTAAAAATAAAAACTAGACTAAAATAATTACCTACCTAGGTACTTTTAAAATTTTGCAAGTTTCTAAAAACATTTGTAATTTCTTCTGTGTATGGGTGATGGTAATAAGTAATAGGTCTTTATAAAATTATTTTAGCACTAAAACATTAGGTAGGTACCGACTTACCTATTTTTTTATATCTATGTCTCAGATTTCCTCGTCATTTTTATTACCCCTAAAGTTGGTTTAGTTAAAGAACCACAAAAGGTTTAGATAAAATATTTGTCAATTTATTGTCGAAAATTGCAGCTGAATTTCCACGTTGTATCGACTTTGCAATTTTGCATCAAAATCTACTAACTTAAGTTGTGAAATGGCTTCTGCGAAACTAGAGGTCACCAAATAAGGTACAAGAGACAAGATAGGATAGCGGGCGTGCCCATAACTGGCCGAATGGACGGCACTAATGTTTTACTTTCAGCAGGGCTCGATAAAACAGCACTCTATTAATAAATTTATGTAAGCACCAATGTACCTGTTTATTAGGTACCTACCTACACAGTATATATTCCATGTCTTGAGTCTGGGGCCTGGCGTTCCGCATCAAAAACCCAAAATATTTCTAACAATTGCCATCCTACTGGCTGCCAATGTAGATGAGCTCGAGTCGAGAGGGCTTTTGCCTACTTCGACGTGTTAAAAATTACATCTGGATGCAGACAAACTCTTTGTTTAGCTGTCCAAGATGACATTTCAATGGAGGCAAAATGTCATCATCATCATCATTATATCAGCCGCACGACACCCACAGTTGGGTATAGGCCTCCCCTAAGAATCTCCACGACGATCGATCCTGCGCTGCCCGCATACAGTGGCTTCCGGCAATCTTCACCAGATCGTCGGTCCACCTTGTCGGGGGCCTACCCGGAGCGTCGTCCGGTGCGCGGTTGCCATTCCAGAACCTTTCCGCCCCAACGGCCATCGGTTCTTCTCGCTTTGTGACCCGCCCATTGCCACTTCAGCTGAGCAATCCTTCGAGCGATGTAAACTGTAAAATGAATGAAATATTTTTTTCTTTAATGGTTGCCCCAGAGAATATGCTAAACGGAATGCACTGTTTTCCGTCACGCTGGTCGGCGGCCAGGCCCCGTGACATTGCGTCACGACGCGCCAGTCGCAAGTCGCACCAGTTCCTAACATTGTTGTCCACGTCGCAATGTGGAGTAGATTATTTTCTCATTCCTACTCTTTATTATGGCTTTGAGTTCTTTGGTACTCGATACGATAGTCGATTGCGCTGTTGGTCACCTAATGAGAAAGTTCAGCAACCTTTTCATAGGCCATAAATTACGAGCTGCTGTATACTTAGGAAGGTGTAGTAAATATAGTACAAATTCTTACAAATTAGGTCTTTTCGTAATTCAAGTTAATTTCGTTAGAATAACAGCGTGATGTAGCGTTCTCTGAACGTGCGTCGCAGCAACACATGCTGAGACAGGACCCATTAGTCTCCATTTTGTCACTTTTTGTGGGTACTTTTTTAGTTTAAGATTTTGTTCTTTTTACTTTATTTTTTGTTCTTTATTGTGTTTATTTAGGACTAATAAAACATTTTTCTAAATTCTCAGTTCAAAACTGGTTATACAGGATCTGCACGGGCGCAACAAGTTATTATTATTATTAATTCGTAGACGTACATACTAATATAATAATACTAATAATAATAATATGTCTAAAGCAAAGTAAACCAAGAAATATTTTCTATACCTTTTTACTTTCTCAACTTACTCGACCACCAGTTTTTCCGGTAAAGCCTTCCTGCTCAAACATTTTTCTCATTTCAACTTCAGTTCTGGTTTCTTCAGATACTTGTCACAAACCTTTTAGGTACTTGTAAGCTTTAGCCAGCGCAGCGTCTGTAAATACATTACAATGTGTGTCACATGCGAGTGATGCCGCATCACGCTGCGTGACCGTCACGCAACGTGGTGACGTGTGACAACAGTCACGTAAGACAAAATGACTAGGTACCTATAAAAAACTAGTTTTGACCACACCTTTGTTGAGCACGTTGTCATTGAGCATTTAAAAATCTGTTTACGTTTATAAGGTTTACATGGTTAATATGGAATTAATTATTTGGGTGACTGGAAATAATTAAAGGCGACTGTTAATGGGATACTTAATTATTAAACCTGGTAGCGGTAAATTTTTTGGGCGACTAAATAACTAAACCGGCGACAAACTATGGATTACAAAAATACGTAATACGGTCCAGTACATGTGGGAGATAAATAAATTAAGTGAGCAGTGAAAATTCTAAACGAGTGACAAAAATACTGAGTGGGCAACTTTCTATTGTACCAAGTAGAAGTAGGCAACTATATAACTGATTTAAGCTGCCCAACATGGTATTTTTGTCATCTCGATTAGGGTAATAGTCAATAAATTATATGCCAAATTTTAAATGTTTTGTGTGCCCTAAGGTTGTCGCCCAAATAGTAATTTGGTCGCCCGTTCTGAATAACTAGTTATAGGTACTCAATTTGTATTTTAAAGTCACCAATTTAAAAATTTTGTAGTCAGTCCTGCGCCCACTTAGTATTTCAGTACGCTGTATTCTGTATTTTTGATACCTACCCAAAATGGGAATTTATTGTTACCTGATTAAATACTACCCTTAAATAAATGGGTAAAGGGTTTAGAAAAGAAATAAGTTGTATAATATTATAGATATAAAGATTATTTGGCTATTAAGATGAATAAATAATGAAAAAATATTAGAAAAAATCGACTCACCCGTAGCAACTCAGACGGGATTCGAACCCGCACCCTTAGGAATCCGGCCCAATGCACTACCAATTATGCTACCGAGCCACTAATGAATTTGGCGAAATTTTCTAATACTTTTTACTAGACAATCAATTAAGGTGAAACAGTCATTTTTTAAACTTTTAGATTTTTGCACTCACAATGCTATTTTTTATATTAAGATGAATAAATAATGATTAAGTAAGATGAATAAATGGTAGTGCATTGGGCCGGATTCCTAAGGGTGCGGGTTAGAATCCCGTCTGAGTTGCTACGGGTGAGTCGATTTTTTCTAATATTTTTTCATTATTTATTCATCTTAATATAAAAAATAGCATTGTGAATGCAAAAATCTAAAAGTTTAAAAAATGACTGTTTCACCTTAATTGATTTTCTAGCACCTGTAATGGGGCTGCCTTCAAATGTCGAAGTAATTCTCTTCACATTGGTGAGATGGCGCTGATCTTCAGCGGAAACGTAAAAAATATTAGAAAATTTCGCCAAATTCATTAGTGGCTCGGTAGCATAATTGGTAGTGCATTGGGCCGGATTCCTAAGGGTGCGGGTTCGAATCCCGTCTGAGTTGCTACGGGTGAGTCGATTTTTTCTAATATCTTTTCATTATTTATTCATCTTAATATAAAAAATAGCATTGTGAATTCAAAAATCTAAAAGATTATTTGGCTATTTAAAAAAAATGCTATTTACAGTTAAATTTGTATGAAAATAATGTAGGTACTTATTGGCATTTATTTTGAATTCGGATAGTATTTTGGATTTTTTATTTGATAGAACCGTAGACAAATATTGTCTTAAACCGAATAACATCACAAGAAGAGTTGATTATGCTTAACTCTTAGAATAATTACACCTGAAGCCGTGTCCTTGTATGCAAAGTGAGGCAACCTATACTGAGCCAAAATGGCTCAGTTCTCAGATTTACTTCCTTCATACGTTACCTAATCGTAACTTAAATCCAATAATATAATAATTAATCTCTTTAAGGTAGGGAAATTGAAACTGTTTTGTACTTATTAGGCATGATTATTTAATAATGGAGAATAAAAATCTGAAAACGGCGCCATTTTGGCTTTTTTTGTTGCCTCACTTTTGACAGCGCGCTTTGTAAGGAATTATCGTTCTAGGTGTAATTATTCTAAGGCTCAACTCAAATAGGTACTAAAGTGAATATATGTCAGACGCCTGGCGCTTCAGTACAATTATGTGATAAAAAATAGACTGTTGTCAAATGCGACCTACTTATAGGTACCACCAATGATAGTTTGAATTTATTTTTGAAAGTTGATTTATTAAAAATTACTGGCGAAAATTCTCAAATTAGAACCTTTTATAAAGTTGGAAGAGAAAATGTCCGAAATAAAAGGTAATATTAGGTACTTAGACTTACTTACCTATTATTAAAAGTATGATTATTAAATATTATCAGCAGAGAATAGTACTTAATTGAGTTATCTGTAAAGTATATTCATGGTTGAAACCAAATAAAGTTTATCTACTTCGTTAACTTTTTAACGCAGCAATTAAATGTGTAGATTGACTAGGTAGGTAGTAGCATTACTCACGCTTACTCATAAAACAATAATCACATGACATAACAAAGACAGAATGGCAATGTTATAATTAAATTGAGTAGCGCCAGGAATAAAACGCGAAAATGCGTATCAATCGTGAATGTCGCCGAAAGTCGTGCGCGCGCGCCGCCCGCCCGCCCACAAACAAAACCATTCAGGGGGCAATGACCCCGCGCTGTATTTTCGCGCTGCGCCTGTGGAATATTTTGATCAGCCCTGTATAATTGGATTTAATTCCTTTAAAGTGTAATTTGTTGACTAAAATTAGCTCATTGAAATGAAACACGCTTTCGAATTAACAGAGAGATATTGTCAATTCCTTATTTTGACCTGAATATTCAGAATTTTCTTTGATCACAATTTGTAAAAAAACAGCAATTATTTTTAAGTTGGTCAAAATTTTGGTAAAATTTTTGATTTTTGCAGACAAACTATTAACATTGTGCGTATTGCGTAAAACTAATTGCATCGATATGAAGAGTCCACCTGACCAACAAAACGGTTTTTTGAAATTAAGAGATTTTTTTAAATCATACCTACTAAACTACGTTACCCTACCCTCTGATATAGTGTAAGGCAAGGGTGCCTTACACTATATCAATTTGAATTATTTAGACTCAAGGCGGTTATTGCATACATTATGAACTGCTAATGAATAATCTGTGACATAACTACAGTGCTTTCTGCGAGATCGTGCCTTGAGCGGCCTCAGTTTTAACATTGTAAAGTCGGCCTCGTCTTGAACACTTTAATACCATGTCACACCAACTATTACATTCATAATAGTAGGATTGCCTGTGAACAAGCCTATTCAAGTTTGTGTGACAGAGTGTCTTTAGTGTTCTACTACTTTTGAGCCGAGAATATAGACAGATTAAATAATACTTATAGCTTAGGTAGGAAAGTGAGTACTGACAAAAGAATAAGTGAATTTCACACTTCAGCCTGAAGCCGTTATTTAGGCAAGTACCTCCTACTTATACGTAACAGCCTTTTGTTAATGACACTTATCTATACTGAAAGTTGTGAAAATTACGTTACAGTTTAAGCACAGTAGATTTTTGTTTAGTTTGTAGATTTAGTCACTGCTTGATGGCTAATACCTATGGCAACTATTTTTAAGTGCCACTAAATATTTTTTTATGTAGTTTTTTTTACTTTCCATAAAGTAATTTTAACTATTATACTATACGACAGTAATAAAAACTACTATCGCTTTTACAATGTGATACTGTGTTTTTAATATCATTTATCAAACCGGCTGTTACAATTTAAAACTAATTGCAGCTCTATACTACAATTTGTCACTTTTTTGTAGTTGGCATTTGTCATTGTTTTCTGTTTAAAAAAGTACAGCCGGTTTCTGAATTGAGAATTTAACGTTGAGAACAACTTAAGTACGACTTAAGTATGACTCAAATATATTTTAGTTTTCGAATTTGAGTTTGAGAATTCTCAAATGTGACAGTTTAGCTCATCAACTAGGTAGTGCTTAACTCAAAATTTGCGTTTCTGAACACGATTGACAGTACTCAAGTCCTGGCACACTGCAAACTGTCTTAAACTGTATACATATTTATAACTGTACTAGCGTGTTACTAGAGAAGGACTTTTTTTAAATAAAACCGCGCTAGTAAGGTATATTATTTCAATTCAATGTATAGTGTTAATGAACGCGTAAATAGGTAAACAAAAATGTAAATGGGTAATGTTTAAGTAGATAATATCTTATTTAACCGCATAGAAAACTTTGTCTCGAGCAACTTAAATTGTCACCCCCGTGACAAATGGGAAAAAAATCCCAGTTGTCAGCCTGGGGGACAGTGTTAGAGGGGACTCCTGGGAATAATCGCTTGCAGATCTGTTTGTGGGAATTAATGAATATTCTATTTTTATTGATTATCTTATTTATTAGGTATGTTTGGCAAACTACACTCATGCCCTTGAGTAACATTGTAATTAGGTTTTCAAAGTTTAATGTTATTAATTCGTCCAAGTGTTATTGCGTGAGATCGGGCGGTCGCATGCCGGGCCCGCCGCAACCGGTTCCAGGCGCATTCCGTTTGCCCGGGACAGCTTGGTCACCGGTACCGAAGAAAATATACCGGTACCGAGTTACCTATGTAAAAGGGTTGCCTCCTGAAATGTTAGAATATTAATTCCTGACAATAGGCATATTGAAGTGAAGTGAAGTGAATTGCAGAGGTATAGGAACACGTTTATCAGTACCCGTAGCACTCTCCTCCGTTTCTACTTTAGGATTCTTCACTGGGCTCTGGATTCAAAATAGCGCCTTCACAGTAAAAATATCAAGTGACAATGTGCCAACATTTTTTACAGTAAGAGCCCCTAGCGTCGCGCCTTGCAGATGAGCAATCACAGTTTGTTTAAAATATTTGTTAATCCTTATTAGAATTTCAATTAAAGGTATTGTGGAGCCATATGGTGTCTTGTACTCTAAGTAATTGTGATGTGACAAAAAGAAACAATCCAAGTAATCACACTTTTCAAAGGTAAATAAAATTTTGCCACACATTTCTCTAAAACCAAATTTCGCCACATTTAGGTATTCGTTTATCGACGAAGAAAACAGTATGGAA
This sequence comes from Agriphila tristella, assembly GCA_928269145.1. Lineage (NCBI taxonomy): Eukaryota > Metazoa > Arthropoda > Insecta > Lepidoptera > Crambidae > Agriphila > Agriphila tristella. The sequence goes on from OV743431.1 coordinate 40,623,805, forward strand.
CATGGAACATAGTTTATTAATTTACTTTGCTATAATATAGTCATATTTTATGTATGTAAGTCAATTTTAGGTATCTCATATATAATGTATGCATTCGTTTTTCGGATCACCTGTTTATTGACATTGTTGTTCTTTGGCATTCTATTTCTATGGGCTTGGCACAGCTAGCAATGCAAGCATACATTACAATCACAAAACGAATATATGTATATACTGTGTACAATGCACGTGGCAAAGGTTAATGCAGATAAATGCAGACAGATTGCTCTGTGTCATAAGTCATAGACGTGGTTAATTTTTAAAAAACAAAAATATAACTTTACAATGAGGGCCAAGAAGCTTATACCCACAATGGAGATTGCACGCCTAGTATCATAGTGAAGATTGAAAAAAGACTCTTTAGTGACGTCACGGCTTATTGCTATCTCTTTCTTTTCGTTTTACAATACGTTTTCGTTTCTCACGAACAAACGAACGACGAACAAAGAACACGTATTGTAACAGCAAAGACAGAGGTTGCAATAAGCCGTCACGTCACTCAAGGACATTTTTTCTATCTTCACTATGACACTGGCCGTGCTATCTCCATTGGAGGGAGGTATAAGCTTCTTGTCTGTGTCATAAGTCATAGACGTGGTTAATGTTTAAATAAAAAACAAAAATATAACTTTACAATGAGGGCCTTTCGAAATGACAAAAAACTGTGGGCTCGATAGATGGCGTTGATAAAAATTTATGTGTCAATGTGATTTTTTTTCTAAGCTTCGAAGAGTACTCAGGTAGGCAGGCAGATGTAACCCTAAAATGTTTTTCTTTGGGTAGATGTCATTTATTGTTAAAAGCTAATTTTGACACTTCTCTTTCCATCAACGCCATCTAGTGAGCCACATAGTTACTATTTTTATTTTTTAATTGTCACTTTAAAAAACCCTCATTTGCATAGACTTATTATATTACTAGCGTAAATCATTGCTCATTTGTCAGACAATAAATAGACCGACCAGCGGTGTATCCACATCTGGCACAGTAAGTATAATGGTCAATGGCTAAAGTAAACAAAAACGTGTCGAGTTTTGGGTCTATTGTAATTTCTCAGAAACAAAATGCACGGGCATGCAGTAAAATCAAAGCCTGGTTTCTATTAAGTATTTATTTTCTACTAGCGTCCGCCCGCGACTTCGTACGCATGGGCATTCGAAAAAATCCGTAGGGAACCTTTAACCAGGATAAAAGTATTTTATACTAGCTTCCGGCCGCGACTTTGTTCGCTAGGACATTCGAGAAAATCCTTAGGGAACCTTTAGGGAGCCTCGCTAGATAAACATAGAATTCTTGTTAAAGGTCCCCTAAGAAAATGAATAATAGTAAGTATAGTTTTTCAGATCATAGCTTGCCAACAGGCACGTATCCAAGGGGGGGGGGATAGTTGAGATTTATCCCCCCCCCCCCCCCCCCCCGAAATCCAGAACACACAGTACAGGACTAAATTCAAATTTAGCGGGCGAGGCACTTTCCGGTTTGCGGGATGCAGTTGTCCCCCCCCCCCCGAATTAAAAGTCTGGATACGTGCCTGCCTAAGGATTTTCTCGAATGTCCACGCGAACGAAGTCGCGGGCGGAAGCTAGTAGTTAAAATAAATAAAGAAATGTTTTGTTGCGACAGCCCTATTCTAGCAAGTGGTTTACACCTCTCCAGATGCCGTGTAGCTATAAACAGTAAATTTGCATCATTATTCAAGGAATCTACGCCATTTTAATGCTAGCCCTTATCTCAGAAACACCGTAAACTGCCTACAAAATATTTCGCTAAATAACGAGAGGCAATGCGATAGTTTTAATAGTAAATGAAGTCCATGTTTGTAATTAGTTTTCGAGTACAAAATAATGATGGAATCAGATTCAATTGCAATTTCATTGTCTACTTGGTGACTTGGGCATTGATAGGTATTTTTTTAGTTTCAAATGGTTATAGCTACTGAGTGATAAATAACTCAAGTGAAGTTAAAGACTTATGGGAATAAAAAAATCTAAAGCTTGGTGAATCTTAGATTCTTGCACCTTTTTGTTAAGAGCTTATCTTACTTTCTTTAATTTTTTCTTCGTTTGTGCAATAAATACGGCTTACCGACGACAGCACAAAATAAAAGTTAGCGATATTTTGTGCCGACACAATCTGTTGAAACCAGAGAAACGGTTTTCAGTAAAACTCGAAGTATCAGTAACTGCCATTTTGTTATCAGAGATGTCGTTGATATTATTTACTACTCTGAAAGTTTTTTCTTTTCTGTTACATTGGCCTCTTTTGTGTTCATTATACAGCTTGTGGCATTTTCATTTGCTAAGAATCTCTTTGAAAAGTCAACAAAAATGAAGAACCTACGCGGCATATTATGCAACAGATTTTGCTTTGTCGAATTAAAATGAGTAGGAAAGAGAATAAGTAAAGGGATTCAAAAATCTGTTATGGTCGATCATCCGTATAAGTTCATTATAATGGCAACGAAAACGACAGTATACTTATTCACGATTTCCTCGAAACAACTGAAAAAATGTAATAGGGTGGATATGCCTAACTTGTTACGCGACCGAAGTTCGGCGGTAACGCTTATTATGAAAAAAACGCGACGTAATTTCTGCATAATGTGTCAGTCATCCAAATAGCATTGCAGGCGTAATACTGCCGAACTTCGGTCGCGTAATTTCGGCATAGTGTGTCTAGACACTAAGAGGGCGGTGGCGCTCTGCCACCTTTAAGCCGATTCCCTGACCGAAAGTGGCGCCCTCAGGGGTTTTTATTTAATAGTTGTTATATAGAAAAGGATTTTAATATAGTTATTTATGCAACTGTACTATAATGAGGGGTATTAAATCACGAATGTGGGTTTATCACATGAGGCGAAGCCGAGTGTGCGAATAGTATCACATGAGTGTTTTAATACCTAATTATGTACAGTTGCATACAAGACTTTATCTACACCCATTTTAATTCTTTTTAGGGTTCCGTAGCCAAAATGGCAAAAAACGGAACCCTTATAGATTCGTCATGTCTGTCTGTCCGTCCGTATGTCACAGCCATTTTATTCCGAAAGTATTAGGATGACACAAATGAAACTTAGTAAGTAGATGGAATCTGTTAACCGCTTAACGATTTTAACACAAAAGTATTAGGGGGGGGGGGGGGGGGGGGGGGGCCCCCCCCCCCTAATACCAGTCCCCAAAAGTTTTTGCTTTGCTTTCATCAAAAAACAGTGAAAAGCGGAAACTGTTTGATGGAGCCACACCGCTAGTTAATCCTCTAAGTTGGAAAATCACTATTAGCCGGTCACGTCACCTACAACTCACACAACGAGCAATAATGTTTACCGAGACCGAGTAGAGGTGACTATGTTTGAAAAACAGCATAAAAGCTCGATCGGTGCGAACTTTGGGAAGTGTGTTTACGAAGGCAAGACGCAATTTTTTTAGGTTTTAAGCTTTGATACTAGTAATAGATTAGATATATAACGTTTTGACATTACTAGTTTGTAATTAAATTTACTAATTTCGAAAAAAATAGGGCGGCTGGAGTTTGACTGGATGATTTTCAATAACTTTCTATTACCAGCCGGGGCTGGTATTGGGTATTTAACTTTCGTTTAAGAAATCAAGTTCATCTTAATTTGCTCGTCTCAAGGTTGGAATTTGTAGTGCTATTCACTAGAATTACTAACCCTGCACCCTATGACCTAATTACAGCCGGGTGAAAAATGTTTAATTCCTAAGTTATTTGTTCTGCAAATTAGGGGCTGGTATTAGGATATGTATGAGAACCTAACTCCAGCCGGTCATCTAACTTTACGGCAATATACAGGGTGTTCTCAAATATGATTTTAATTATTTTGTTTTATTTTTTAATGTTAGATGTAAAAAGTAATAATAATTAAAATCATACTTTTCTTCACTCATAGAAACAGAAAATAAATTCAATATAAAAAAATGTATATTGAATTCCACTTCTTGGAAAACGCTTAAAAAAGTTTCAAATAATTAAAACGATTTCATACTCGTTGATTATATGTTTATTAAACCAAAGTTAACTTTTTGATACGCCATTTTTAATATATGTGTATTCTTAATTGATTAATATCTACAGGAGAGGTGTAAGTTTCAATGACTTGCTATGGGTATCATAATTTATAGCCTTTAGTGTTTTATTATCACTATTGAGAGTTACCAAATTATATTTTTTTTATTTTATACTAACATGGTTGTATTATTTTAGAACACCCTGTACCCGGCTGGAATTAGGGAGCAAAGCGGCTGATATTAGGGCAAAGGCGGCTGGAGTTAGGGTTTTTCGCCCTTCGGACATTTAAACGCTTCTCTATTTTTTTCCCACAAAACTACGTAAAACTAAGTTCTATTTTCGTAATAAAGATGAATCAACCTACCTAAAACTGTATCAACAATATTTTTAAGATAGCAATTGTGGCAACAACAGCGATTCAAAGTTGAAAAATCCTTGGGGGGGCTGGTAATTGGCATATTCACCCTATACGCAACGAATATAACCCTTTAAAATTTTCTGAAGTCGGTTAAAAATAGGGCCCGTATGCTGTTGTAATGATAGGTTATTTTTAACCCGAAAGGGCAAATTAAAGGTCAAAACATACAATGCGTGATCATTTACCTACCACAAACGTCTGGTCTGAGATTTCGGGATTCATCAAAAAACGATTTTCATATTTTAGGTATTAGGGTTTCCTAGGATGATGATTACGGCCGTAATATAGTGGCGTTGAATGTTGTCTATGTAAACAACACAGAGCACGGAATCGCCGCGGGGGCGCGGGCGCGCGGCGATTCCGTGCTCTGTGGTAAACAATATGGCAACATCGTAACTACATAGACAAAGTTGTACGCCGCTAAATGACGGCCGTAATATGACGGCATCGTCATCCTAAGAAACCCTAGCTTAAGAGGGTGATTGAGATAGCGTTTTAATTCAAGTAGGTAGGTACGCAAAACATGTTCTTTAGACACAAATCTCACGAAAGGGATTTTCACATGACTATCCAAAAAAGGAGTGTATTATTACTGCTAACATCTTTACAACTTCAAAATAAAGTTCCTATGGAGTGACTTCCAACAAAAATGTGCTAAACAAGTTTGTTAAATAGTTACTTAGGCCCATAAATAAACCTCATAAGCGGTTGTTGACTTTCTACAACCCGGTTTGGCTTCCATTGGTTTTGATCAGGACATTAGATGTTCGCCTTTAAATGGGATAATTAAACATGTTTAATTCATTCCGCCATTCGACAACATTCTGATTAGTCACTGATGTCGCAAACAATCTTTCAAAAGAACTTCTGTGCTTTAGACCCTTGATATAGTTTAATAATCAACCAATCAATAAATTAGTTCAGATCCTACAATCAAAGCGAAAATGACAAAATAAGTAAACAAAAACATTTTGTACCCTTTTTTTATACACAACGGGTTTAGTGCTTGACCTACACCAAACCTGATGTTAAGTGACGATAAGGCCAAAGGTGGACGCACTACACCCGGAATCCTCATCACTGAGGAACTGGCTATCTTAAGCTAGGGTTTCCTAAGAAAGCGGTGCCATCACATAGCGGCCGTAATTTAGCGGCGTAGAACGTTGTCTATGTGAACAATACGGCGCAGTTTCTGACGTTACGGTGTCGCCGTATTGTTTACATAGACCACATTCAACGCCGCTATATTACGGCCGTAATATGACGGTACCGTTATCCTAGGAAACCCCTACTGCCGGAACACAACAATTTTTATATGGTGGTAGCTAGCCAGGCGGACTTGAAATAAGCCCTACCACCAACCAAACCGAGTACAAATTGTACTCTCCCTAGGAATCGAACCCGGGACCCTTGCGTCTTACACGGGTGGGCGAACCACTAGACCACAGAGGCGGTAGATAATTTTGTTTCCTTAAAAATTTTTACACGGGAAATTTTATAATTATGTAGGCAAGGGACTAGTCTTCCATCATTTCTGATGTATAGGCGTAGAAAAATGGTTGTTTAAGATAAACATTATTAAGATTAACGATATTATGATGATACGGTAAACAGACACAACCTTTTGAAGGTTCAATCTAAGCTCCACTACAGTACTGACACCAACAGCTTTTCTTCACTTTTTATGATCTAGATCTTGCACTTACGGATTTTAACTGGCTACTTGTCGGAGCGCAGTAACAGCTAAAACGCAAGCACCACATAAAAACAAGTTAACATTATTGTCATTAATACGTAGGAGTGTGTGCCTCATATTTCATTATGAATATTTATGTTTAATATATTCAGGTCTCAATGTCTTACTTAATGGGTTTAATGGACCACTTGGAATTTGTGACCCCCAAGGATGAATTTAAAGTTTAAAACTACAATCCAAATGGCCTGAACTCTGATCTCCAGCTCATCCCGTTAGGCTGAGTTCACATGACCGTGCGGTACAAGATTATTCTAAGCTGTATTATATCGCGTAGCGGCACCGCGCGGCGCACCATCGCAGCACTGCGCGTTTATATGAACTCAGCCTTATGATGTAAATCACATAGGTTCTCTTAGTTTTATTGTTAGATTTCCCTTGTACACTTAGGTCCTGTTACCGGAATGTCCAATTTTCATATTTTCGTTATTAATTTTTGTATGAAACAGCTGATTTTTTTATCGCGATTTCAGAGTTGGTCCTATAGTAAAAGTTGTTCAGTTTGATGGTCCCTATCTACCATCTGTCACCGAGTCAGTTTTGTAGTCAAAATATTTTTTTTCGGGCTATAAGTATGGTCCATCCAAGGGATTAGGGAGGCATTGTACTTAAAAAATAATCTCATACATACATACATACATACACTCACGCCTGTTTCCCATGGGGGTAGGCAGAGACTATGGATCGCCACCTGCTACGATCCTTGCACACTTCTTTCGCTTCATTCATATCCATCAATCTTTTCATACATGCCCTGCGGTTTTTGTCACTGCGTACTAATCTCAACCTTAGTTAATACCTAGTTCTAGTGAATAGCACTACAAATTTCAACTTTGAGACGAGCAAATTAAGATGAATTTGATTTCTTAAACGAAAGTTAAATACCCAATACCAGCCCCGGCTGATAATAGAAAGTTATTGAAAATCACCCAGTCAAACTCCAGCCCCCCTATTTTTTTCGAAATTAGTAAATTTAATTACAAACTAGTAATGTCAAAACGCTATATATCTAATCTATTACTAGTATCAAAGCTTAAAACCTAAAAAAATTGCATCTTGCCTTCGTAAACACACTTCCCAAAGTTCGCATCGATCGATATTTTATGCTGTTTTTCAAACATAGTCACCTCTACTCGGTCTTGGTGAACATTATTGCTCGTTGTGTGAATTATAGGTGACGTGACGGGGTAATAGTGATTTTAAAAGGTAGAGGATTAACTAGGGGTGTGGCTCCATTAAAGAGTTTCCGATTTTTATTGTTTTTTAATTAAAGCAAGGCAAAATCTTTTGGGGGCTGGTGTTAGGGGGGGGGGGCTGGAGTTAGGCATATCCACCCTACCTCTGTAGGTAGGTATGACTCGCATATAAATATTTTATTGCACGAGGTAGGGTGAATATGCCAATTACCAGCCCCCCCAAGGATTTTTCAACTTTGAATCTCTGTTGTTGCCACAATTGCTATCTTAAAAATATTGTTGATACAGTTTTAGGTAGGTTGATTCATCTTTATTACGAAAATAGAACTTAGTTTTACGTAGTTTTGTGGGAAAAAAATAGAGAAGCGTTTAAATGTCCGAAGGGCGAAAAACCCTAACTCCAGCCGCCTTTGCCCTAATATCAGCCGCTTTGCTCCCTAATTCCAGCCGGGTACAGGGTGTTCTAAAATAATACAACCATGTTAGTATAAAATAAAAAAAATATAATTTGGTAACTCTCAATAGTGATAATAAAACACTAAAGGCTATAAATTATGATTCCCATAGCAAGTCATTGAAACTTACACCTCTCCTGTAGATATTAATCAATTAAGAATACACATATATTAAAAATGGCGTATCAAAAAGTTAACTTTGGTTTAAAAAACATATAATCAACGAGCATGAAATCGTTTTAATTATTTGAAACTTTTTTAAGCGTTTTCCAAGAAGTAGAATTCAATATACATTTTTTTATATTGAATTTATTTTCTGTTTCTATGAGTGAAGAAAAGTATGATTTTAATTATTATTACTTTTTACATCTAACATTAAAAAATAAAACAAAATAATTAAAATCATATTTGACAACACCCTGTATATTGCCGTAAAGTTAGATGACCGGCTGGAGTTAGGTTCTCATACATATCCTAATACCAGCCCCTAATTTGCAGAACAAATAACTTAGGAATTAAACATTTTTCACCCGGCTGTAATTAGGTCATAGGGTGCAGGGTTAGTAATTCTAGTGAATAGCACTACAAATTCCAACCTTGAGACGAGCAAATTAAGATGAACTTGATTTCTTAAACGAAAGTTAAATACCCAATACCAGCCCCAGCTGGTAATAGGAAGTTATTGAAAATCATCCAGTCAAACTCCAGCCCCCCTATTTTTTTCGAAATTAGTAAATTTAATTACAAACTAGTAATGTCAAAACGTTATATATCTAATCTATTACTAGTATCAAAGCTTAAAACCTAAAAAAATTGCATCTTGCCTTCGTAAAAACACTTCCCAAAGTTCGCATCGATCGAGCTTTTATGCTGTTTTTCAAACATAGTCACCTCTACTCGGTCTCGGTAAACATTATTGCTCGATGTGTGAGTTGTAGGTGGCGTGACCGGCTAATAGTGATTTTCCAACTTAGAGGATTAACTAGCGGTGTGGCTCCATCAAACAGTTTCCGATTTTCACTGTTTTTTAATGAAAGCAAAGCAAAAACTTTTGGGGGCTGGTATTAGGGGGGGGGCTGGAGTTAGGCATATCCACCCTACGTTGTTATTTATGTCTTTTCGATTAATATTCGTTAGTGAAATCGAGTAGCCCCGAAGTGCAGGCTTTGATTGCTTATAATATTGAGCCTGAAGCGATCAATGGGAGAGAGGCTGTTGGGGGGTCGTTTCTTTGCCCTAAAATAATGTTGACTTCGGCAAGTTTGAAGTCATGTTTCTTTTAGGGTTATAAATTTATAATTAATTGTATCAACGTTTTTTCTTGCCAGACTTACAGGCAGACATGTGAGATATGGTTAAACGAGATCAATTTGATTTTATGAAAGTTTTAGATAAATAGCTTTTAAAGATTTCTTTCGTGTAAGTAGTGTGTTTTCATATACGCTGAAATTTTAAACAATCTAGCAAAAGAAGACTGTAATACAAGACAGTAACTGGTTAGGCTACAAAAAACAAGCTTATCCGTAGTCCTAATATAATTCGACAATGTAATGGACCACAAGAGTGTTAACATTCCCGACTACCAAAACACTATCTAACAAAATATTGATAACGCGTGTCACAATTTTGTCAGTCATCTTCATACGACCTTATCGACAATAGGAAACATGCATAATTTACAAAACGGTCAAACATAATGTGTGACGTCACTTATGTCACGTTTCAGGCGCATTATTATGGAGTTAGCCAAGAATTTTCAAATATCTCCTTAAATATTGCGTTTAAGTACAATGTGTCGTACAAAATATTATTTCTTATTCGATATTCTATCCGACTGTTAAGTGCATTATATTCGAAAATGAGAAAAAATATCGTTGTTTTTCCCCTGTGTGATAAAACTAAAATAATACATTTTTTTGTATATTTTTCTGTTCAATCATGTTTTTATACGTGGCCGCAGCGATCAAGCTTAAATTTATCAAAATCGGTGACTTATGCATGTTCCTTATTTTGTCAGTCATCTTCATACGACCTTATCGACAATTGGTATCGAATAGCAAGAGCGGTATAAGTAAGCATTCTATGAATATTTTAGACGTTGCATTGTCATAGATAACAGCGCCAACCGACACTGCAGCTGCGCCTACGCAATGCGCCGTAGAAGATAAATCATGGCCCTTTAATGGAACTTTAAGTAACTGTAGACTGTTTCAATGATGTCTTACATCCTTTCGAGCATCCGTTTTTGGACTATTGCTGCAAATGTTAACTGACAGATTCAAAGAGAAGATGGAAACTTTTTTAAGATGTTGAAAAGTTATTGCCAATTTAATCGCATTGTAAAGATTTTATGACTCTGATTAGCTCAAATAAGTATAAAATTAATGCCTGTACCATAGATAGTACAAACAGAAAGTCGGATTACGCTGCACCGTTGCGCCCGCTAAAAGTATCCGATCGCAGAGAATCGCTATTCCCATAGTCCAGTATATTATTTTACCATAGCTATCCCTAATAAACTTAAAAACCGGCCAAGTGCGTGTCGGGCCACGCGCAGTAGGGTTCCGTAGTTACCTTATACCATACGATATTTAATATCACTATTATTTTCCGTCTGCAAAAATAACTTTGTTTTTCACAGTGTTGGTATGAATGACAAAGTTATATTTGCGGTTTTGGAAAATATGATATATCTCGGAAACTAATTACTATATCTCGTTCAAACCAATTTTCGTTGAAAGTGTTTATTAAGATCTACAGCATATATCTTTTTTTAGATTTTTCACTTTCTTATTTCAAAAGTTAGAGGGGGGGGGGGGGGGGACACACATTTTACCATTTTGGCGGTGTTTAACTTGCAAACGGTTGACTTTGAAAAAAAAATCGTCTAAGGAACCTCAATGTCATTTTAAAAGAACTATCTATAGATACCCCACACGTATTGGTTTAAAAATATTTTTTTCAGTTTCAGTTCCATGTATGGGGAGCCCCCCCTTAATCTTTTATTTTTTTTATTTTTGTAATAAATTAGTTAAGCGGTTAACAGAGTGCATCTACCTACTAAGTTTCAACTGTGTAATCCTAATACTTTCGGAATAAAGTGGCTGTGACATACGGACGGACAGACAGACAGACAGACATGGCGAATCTATAAGGGTTCCGTTTTTTGCCATTTAGGCTACGGAACCCTAAAAAGTAAGCAACTTTTCCATTTATTTTTGTTGAGCCTGTATGCAGAGTAAAAACATTAATTTAAAAAATACTCCAAAGAGATGCAAACAATGTACCTACCTAAGTCATTTGTATTACCATTATTTGCTTGTTGTTAACTTGGTAAAAATAAATCATTTACATAAAGAGGAAGCAGTAAATAACTGCCCCCTACTCTCGACGGGATCAAGTTAACATTAGGAACGAATAAACCTCAAAAATCTCTTATTTTGGTAAGTATATTGAAAATGGTTTGCGTTATGTGGTTTCCATTAGTATCGTTTTGAAGTTTACTCGATTCGAACTCGAACTCGATCGCGTGGAGACTTTTAGTAACCCCCCTGCTTGAAGTAGGTATGGTATGATACATTGTAAATCAGCGTGTTCCGGTACTACTATCAAGAAACGACACTCGCTTTCGACCTTCTTTAAGAGTAATGGGTCCAACGTAGGGTTGCCAGATGGGCTGGATTGGTCAGTTATTGCACATGTTGTTCAGTATCCCGGTTATAGGAAAGATGTCCAGCTAACAATAAAACGCACGCACCGCGCCGCCGCCTCTCACACGCTTTTTGTTTTGAACTTCAATCAGGTCAGCCCCACAGTTCGCCAGCCCCATCTCGCCTCATTAATTTCCTTTCCTCGATTTTGTTTGATTAAGCAAATTATTGTACCTTTGAACCCTTTGAACTTGTTACAATAATACCCAAGTATTACGTAATGGGGAATTAATGTCTGAAAAAAACAAATTGCCTGAATATTTTTTTATAGGTAGGATTAGGCTCCCTTATTGATAGGAATAAGTTGCAGAATTCATGGTTGCGTGAAAAATAAAAAGAATAAAAAACTTCTTCTTCTAATAAGTACGGGAGTAACACCAGAATGGAAATGATTCCTTAGCCACCACCTGACACAAACACAACATGGTATTAAAAAAAAAGGAAAAAAAGCCAAGTGCGAGTCGGACTCGCGCATGAAGGGTTCCGTCCGTACCAAAAAACGGCACAAAAATCACGTTTATTGTATGGGAGCCTCACTTAAATATTTATTTTATTCTGTTTTTAGTATTTTTTGTTATAGCGGCAACCAAAATACGTCATCGGTAAAAATTTAAACTGTCTACTTGTTGTCGTTATTAATATAAAGCAAAAAACGGAAAAATAATCACGTTTGTTGTATGGGAGCCCCCCTTAAACATTTATTTTATTATACTTTAGTATTTGTTGTTATAGCGGCAACAGAAATACATCATCTGTGAAAATTTCAACTGTCTAGCTATCACGGTTCATGAGATACAGCCTGGTGACAGACAGACAGACAGACAGACAGACAGACGGACAGCGGAGGCTTAGTATTAGGGTCCCGTTTTTACCCTTTGGGTACGGAACCCTAAAAAGGTATAGACACAAAATATCAAAACCTTTTTTGTTACTGTTGTAGTTGTGGCATAGCAGGCTTGTGAAAACGAGTGATGTACATTTTGATGTAACGATTGATGGAGCTTATATTTCTACCTATAAAAAATATTCAGCTATAATTTGTTTTTTTCAGACATAAATTTAAATTCCCCATTATGTTTCGAATGTCTGTTGAATAATGCTGATTTTTATTTTGTCCAGTCAAATCTTATTGTCCAGATATTTTCAAATGATGTCCAGAAATTTTGATTTTTTCAATCTGGCAACCCTATATAGTCCAATCCCCTCCATTTTGATTATAGTACAAAACCCACAGCGTACAGTACTATTTTTAGAACATAACTTTCTTTTAACGGAATGGAGGGAGACTAACTTAATCCTTTATGTTAATTTTTTTTCATGTCCTTTATTTTTCTCTCTGGAATTTACCATTTCCCGATTAAAGAACATTGATGAGTAATTATTAATTGTTAATATTAAGTATTGAATTCTGTTACCTATGCTAGATACGAAGAAATTAATATGGAATATTGATTGCAATTAAAACGCAATAAATAGGTACCTAGTTATTGTTTAGATAGTAAGAGGAAAGTCACTTGTCCAAACGTTGATTTATTAAAACAACTTTATATTATCAATAAATCCTTTCATGTTTATATACAAACTAAAAAGAGAAAGCATGAAGGATTGTCACTTGGTAATCATCAGACAATAATATTATTCGGGTCTGTGATAAAATGTACCGTTTTACTTTAGGCAAGCTAATCAGCAGACAAATGGGGCGAGGTTAAAGTCAACAGGTTTAATCAGAGCCATATAAAGATGTTATAAATATCAGGTAATGCCCTCAAAAGTCATCCATAAAATGCAATAAAAATTAAGCTTAATTTAAATGCAAAATTTCGTCGGTAGATTTGTTTTATAAAATATGAAAAGTGATTTAATCTCGGTCAGTTTTAATAATATTAGTTTTTTATTTTTGTTATTGTTATTTTTAGTCGTAAATATTTCATAGCGAACCTAATTATGATTTTAAACTATCCATCCCAAAAATACTTGAAGTACTCTCTGTATTTTGTGCTTGAAGTGTTACAGTGGTACCTATTCAGTTATGTTATGTATGACAGTGTATACGACCGGTACACCCCAAGGAAATATGAAGTGAGAAAAAAAGTTGTTTCCAAAAAGAGTTTGCATACTACCAATTCCTATACAAGAACATAGTAAGTAATTTTAGTTCACACTCCTTATTTATTTTATTTTTTTGCCATCCAGTGGTCCTTGCGTGTTGCGTGAGAGTCGTTACGTTGCGGTTCTTCTCGTTTTGCAACTTGTCGATTTCATAAATTTTCGTCTTTACGATTCTGTTCACATCGAGCTCCTCAAGACGGCGAGGGCGCCAACAGATCACACGGCCGGTGCGTGCGCATCACGCGGCGCCATCGTGGCACTTATTTATTCATCTAATTACGATACATAAATAAAAGAAATATGCCATACAAACGAGACATATACATTATCGGATCGTAGGATTAACTTGGTACATGCATAAGTGAATGAAGTGGATCATTAGTTTTGTGCTATCTGAAATTAGTGCTGGCTGTGCAGTACTGTGCGGGCGACGACGTGGTTGGCTGGCGCGCGACCCGACTGCTCATTCGATCGCTGCGCAAGCGCCGGGCGGCCGCGCATTGCGCTTATCATTTTCTATACCACCACCTACCCTCAAAACAGTTGCATAAAATTATATGATAAAAAACAAAAATAAAAAATAATTAACAATAAACAATCGTTAACCGCGTTACACATGCGTGTACCGAGTGCCAGTTATCTAAAGTGTCATCGTTCATTATAATTAATAAGTATCTGTAAATAAAGTAACCTTTAAAAGTGGAACGGAGAGGGTGTGATAGTGGACACCAGTGCAGAGTGGACCGTTGACCCCCCGATGAGCTCCCCGGGGCTAGAGATGTCGCTGGAGCACCAGATTCCTGTGCTTATGAAAAAGGTATTTCATTTTACCTAAAAGTTAAAAAATATTTTTACAACTCTTGTGTCACATGCTTAAAATTTAAGTTTACGAAACAAAAATTTGATTTCTTATTAGTTAGTGGCACAAAGTTTTGTCTAGTTATTGTTTTGTGATAGCGTCAGGGGGACAAATTTTCTTGGTTGTTCTACCACCAAATTGTGGATGTTTAGATTTGGTATCATTAGTATCTATTATACTTTTTCTTGCTTTAAAATAAAATATTGTCACTTTTGGTGATGGAGGACCTTGTATCTTTCTTTAGACCTGACTAAATGAAGAAAGCGCTGTTTAAAGGAGCAAGAATTAGCTTTTTTTTATTAGTCCCTTCATTCAATTAATACTTTATTTCAAAAATGCAACTAACTTATCTTGATGATACGACCTTGTTTGATTATGGCCGTAGAAAGTGTTATAAAGCGTAAAGATATATGGTGTTATTACAAAAGATTTTAAACACCGGTTTAATTTAGACACTGTTTAATGTGACGCTGTCACTCTTTTGACAATATTGTTTGAAAGAGACAGCTTCACATTTTAACAGTGTCTAAGTTAAACAGGTAAGTATTTAAAAATCGACCATTTATCTTTAATTCAATAGTTTCTTATTTTAATCTATTCAAACTCATTACTTATGCATCATTGACAAGAGTACCCACCTTAAGTAGACATAAAGTGCCTTCGAAGTGGTTTATACCTTACATATTAACTTTATAAAAAACAGAAGATCATTAATTTTGCCATTGCGGTCATAATTCTGAAGCAACTTAACAAAATAAAGATAATAATGTCGTTTACAAATAACATAAATAAATCTTTTATCGAATATGAAAACAAATTATTTTCATACTATCCGCGTCAATTGGTAATGCGCCTGGCGGCCATGATTTTAACCTCAAAAACGAAAAACAATTGCAATTTTTTATATACCTAGACCCTTTCTTATTGAAAATAAGAATTAAATAATTATTATATTATATTACCTATTAGAATTTTCCTGTTTTTTGTCATTTTTAGTTGCGGATGACGTTGATGTGTATGTTAATTTGACAAGGTTCCAGCGCATTACCAATTGACGGGGATTATAACATCCTAAAATAAGGCAGCCAAGATTGACCGCGTAAATTATTCTTAGTGTTACTTCTATTTTTATATGCTCCTACGAGCTTTTTCTGACATTTTAAGACCGAAGTCAATGTACGATTATTTTATTAGGGAACATTTCAGTAGATAGTTCAGCTAGAATATTTCTTGCTCATTTTGTTGTAGAAGGCGGTATAATGTAACTGCATCTCTTATCCTGTTAAAAATTATTGCACAGTGGGTAGGCTGTGGGTGCAAATCCTACAGAACTATTCTATAAGAACTTAGAAGTAACAGCTAAAGAAATTACCTTTTTTCTCTGTATAATATTAGCGTATAGTTGGCAGACTCACCATGGAATTAGAAGGTTTTGACTAGGTCAAAAAATTGTTAATAAATAGTGATAAATAGTGAACTATAGCATATAAATAGTGATACTATGATTCAAAAGATATTTGAGTATCTTGGTGAGGCTGCAAACTTGACGTCAAGTTGGCAGACACCTTAAGAAATACAGTTCGTATCATTATGATTTATATGCCAAAAAATTGTTAGAAAATAGTGAATCGTATACGCAAAATTCCAATAACATTGCTTCAATACAAGCCGAGATATTACGGTCTCTAAGTGGGCTGCCAACTTGACGTTTCAGGCAATAGCGATTCCAGAGAAACGGGTACAAGTTTTAAACAAATAAATATATCAAAAAATTGTTAGTGAAATTGTGATTCCTACGATATAAATAAAACAAGAATTCTTCATTGCTATTTTCTAAAAATCGAATGTTAACTTTTACATAATACTCTGAATAGGATGTCGATCAATATTGAACTTTGCTCTACAGGAATAAGGTTCCAACTTTATTGCAATCATGAGGTGAGTACTATCAAGCAAAAAAGTTAGATTTATATTTTTAGCCATATTCTCGAATTATTATTACACTTGTTTTATTAATTAAATGTTGGTATCAAACAATAACGATATTCATTAATAACAATAATATTCATTACAATAGCGCCATCTCTCGGAAAAGATTGTCAATTTCTCAGTTATAATTTAAAGTTAGGTGCCTATATATGTATTAGGTATTATTTTACTTATTTATTTTTGAAATTCAAAAAGGCAAATCATAGCGTGCCAACCACTTTTATTCGTTGCGTCAACTGTCTATTTTTACGAACGGTGGCTTTTGCGCCAACAATAAAGGCGATGATCGACTGTATAAAGGCTGTGGTCAATACCCTACTCTTAATTCAATATTATTAATTCAGGAGAAACTATTAATAATTTCTACTTATATTACTTCCTACCTACTCACATACCAACTGATACTCATCCTTACTAATATATAATATTATAAATGCGAAAGTCCGTTTGTTTGTTTGTTTGTTTGTTTGTTACGCCTTCACGTCTTAACTACTGAACTGATCATCATGAAATTTTGCATACACGTTGTCAGTGGTACAGAGAAGGACATAGGGTACCTTTCATCCCGAAAAAGAGTATTGTTTCCGAGGGATAGCAAAAACTCTTTCCACGCTGACGAAGTCGCGGGTGGCCGCTAGTTTTACTATAAATCTCACCAGATAATAATAATAATATCTTTATTCTAACTCATACATAAATAGGTACCTAACGTTAAATTATAACTGAGAAATTGACAATCTTTTCCGAGAGATGGCGCTATTGCTATGATTGTTATTAATGAATATCGTTATTGTTTGATACCAACACTTAATTAATAAAACAAGTGTAATAATACTTGGAGGACATGGCTAAAAATATAAATCTCACTTTTTTGCTTGATAGTACTCACCTCACGATTGCAATAAAGTTGGAACCTTATTCCTGTGGAGCAAAGTTCAATATTGATCGACATCCTATTCAGAGTATTATGTAAAAGTTAACATTCGATTTTTAGAAAATAGCAATGAAGAATTCTTGTTTTATTTATATCGTAGGAATCACAATTTCACTAACAATTTTTTGATACATTTATTTGTTTAAAACTTGTACCCGTTTCTCTGGAATCGCTATTGCCTGAAACGTCAAGTTGGCAGCCCACTTAGAGACCGTAATATCTCGGCTTGTATTGAAGCAATGTTATTGAAATTTCGCGTATACGATTCACTATTTTCTAACAATTTTTTGGCATATAAATCATAATGATACGAACTGTATTTCTTAAGGTGTCTGCCAACTTGACGTCAAGTTTGCAGCCTCACCAAGATACTCAAATATCTTTTGAATCATAGTATCACTATTTATATGCTATAGTTCACTATTTATCACTATTTATTAACAATTTTTTGACCTAGTCAAAACCTTCTAATTCCATGGTGAGTCTGCCAACTATACGCTAATCTGTATAATAAGTCCGGTACATTTCATTGCGGTTTCTAAACTTTTTTAGCCGACTTCAAAAAAGGTGGAGGTACCATGTTTGTCTGTATGTTTTTTGTGTATGTCTGCCGATTACGCAAAGACGGCTGAACCGATTGAAATCATTTAAACGTTATAACACCAGGTTTGTTCCCAAGTTGGTCACATTTTTTGATATTTTGACCTCAGGTCAGTAGTTTTCAGGAAATCCAGAAAATACTGTGGTTTTCGTTATCCTTACTAATATTATAAATGCGAAAGTCCGTTTGTTTGTTTGTTTATTTGTTTGTTTGTTTGTTACGTCTTCACGTCGTAACTACTGAACCGACCATCATGAAATTTTGCATACATGTTGTCAGGGGTGTAGAAAAGGACATAGGGTACCATTCATCCAGAAAAAACGTACAGTTCCCGAGGGATAGCAAAAAAAAACTGTCCACGCAGACGAAGTCGCGGGCGGCCGCTAGTCATTATATGTTTTTAATACGGATGATCAACCATATAACTTCTTTGTTTACGAAGCCAACTTACTTTTGGCAAAAACATTCAGTATTGAAAATAACCGATTTTCCGAGAGTGCGAAAATTATATTTTTATCAAAATTTAGGTCTGTCTATAAGCACGAAATAAAGAGAAACAGGGAAGCTCAATCCATTTTTCAATTTATGTCGCGGTTTTATCGGAAAATGTGAGAAAATTCCCCGAAAACGTCGACACTTAATTGCTCGAATTCGAGTTATGGTTTTGATTGTCATTATATTATTTATGTGATGCCATTGCCACTAATTTCTCTAGGGAACAGTTAACACCCGAGTTGTCAACTTTCTCTGTTTAAAACACGAACCCCTGAAAGTTCGTGTTTTGTAACATCTCCGAATTATGTTTCAAGTGAAATAAGTTTATGCCACAGAAAGGGGCGCCCCATTTCTCGAAGGTTTTCTTGAGTGAATTCGAGTCTGGTTTACAGAATAGCGCGGCCTCAGGCTTGCTTGGGCGGGGACTGGCTGGTTGACTTACGACGCCCGGTCGTAATCAGCACTGTCAGCCTGTAATCTAGAGCCTTGGAGTACTGCCTAGGGGTGGTTATTGAGTGACGGCGCGTTTTATGGCATCACTTCAATTAACCACCGAGATTGCTACGATGTAAATTGTAACGAGGGAAGTAAGGAGGTAATGGCACGGTATACAGGCTGTTTGATAATAGCCTTATAAAATCAAAAATGGTAGATAGGGTATCAAGCATACAACCCCTGAAAATTATTACCATTCTGAAAACCGCCACCTGACTGAAAAAATGTTTTTTTATCTGTATGGAAAAATGTAAATAATTATCATGATTCATTGAAAATGTTTTTGACTTAAGTACATATTTATTTTGTGAACAAAAGGTGTTGTTAATGTTAATTTGAATTAAAAACAATAGTTAAGTAAAAGTAAGTACCTAATTCGGTCATTGAACTTTTTCATTGAAAATAATATATTCAAGGTTACATAATTATTTTTAGAGCAATAACAAACAGTTTAACGCTATCGGAAGTTTTTTTTAATTGCTTAGCAAGAGAAAAACAACTAAGTATCTTGGAACATTGTTTACAATAGTGACCAGTTTTTGTTTATCGTAGCTAATTATGTGATGGATAATCTCACTACGGAAATGAGTGATAGCTGATTATTTACTGATGAGGCACATTATCTAATGTTATGAGGAATTATTGACATGTTCAGCTCTGTAGAAGTGTAGTGCAAGAGAAAAGCAACCATATGTCATGAAGTTTGCGTCTTATCAGCGACGGAATGAAATCAGTGTCAGTTGGGTAAAAATAGAGCAATTCAATTTTACCATTACGGGGGCCTAGCCCGGCTCCAGGCGTAAGGACTGGTTCATATTGAGACAAATCAACAGCCGTCGCAACTCAAGAGTAGCCAAACCAAACGGTCGGTTGGTTACTTTTGAGCTTCATATCTACTAGCAAAGCAACACTTGTAAAATAGTTATTTCTGCACCCGAAAATTACAATAACTACTGGGAAATTATGGTGTAATAGAAAGTCAGTCTAGAAGCTATAACTACTATCATGTCCTGCTTGAAGTTATTGTTACTGATACTTAGCACAGTATATTTACAGCTTAGGTGCGTTAATATCTATGATAGATTTTGGCATTTTAATAAACTTTATACTTACTTCATTAATACGTTCATCAAAAAAATCGATCCTATCTATCTTTCTTTATGTGATTCAGCACTTAGATGCGCAGGCGCTCGTACGCAGGCGATACGTTTCGAATAATATTATTGTATCAAAGGTATCATGCGTCGATACGTGGTTATTACAAAGGTGAAGATGATTAGGCTATTATTTGTATGTCATCATAAGGTCAGGAGGACGATCGAATTTATCACAAATTATGTAGGTGACATTTGTTATGTAAACTGAGTTATTTTAAAACTCAAAAAATTATAATGACAGTAAATAGATGTTTTTGTAATCAAAGTTGTAAAAATATTTTCATGATATACAATATTTATGACTCATTAATTAGCCTTTGACCGTTATTAAGTGGGTTTGCCCCCTTATGATATTGAAAGTACTTATTAAGTATTTGTTATTAATTTTATTTCTTTTAACATAAGCAATGATGAAATAAAACACTTTTTTACCATCGCCACTCTAAAAAGTGCCTTTAATTCAACGATAAGAGTGAATAATAAGCGATTTTATTCACCGAGTGAATAAAAATAATTTGAATTTGGAACAAGCGCGAAAAAAAATAAAACGTGCTGAAAGTATGGAGCTATTCCATAGATAAAGCCATAGTTATACAATTAAAAAAAAATATATATCCCACCAATTTTATTTAGGTTCTTTTTAGTGTCTTATCTTTGGGTTCTTTTCTAAAAAAATATCTCGCCAAATTAATTAGGTTCTTTTTAGTTTCTTTTCTTTGGGTTCTTTTCTTTATATTAGAGGGAGATTAGATGTTCAGTCTTGCATCAGTCCATTCCATCAGTCTGGTACGATCTTCATTCTGATAAAATTCAGAGTCGTAAAAGTATACAAACTGATGAAATGGACTGATGTCAGACTGATCATGTAATTTCCCTCATAGCATGGTTGTTTTATGTCATTGGAAAACTTATATTTTCACTATTTTCTAACGGTTAAATTACCGATTACCTATCTAAATAATAAAATTTGATAACTATAAATAGGTACTATAGGTGTATAGGTGTAAGTAGTAGTAAGTACTGCTATTATGTTTTCTCGCAGTCAATGGTAAAAAGTAGAGTACACAACTCGTGAAAAAAAATGTCATCTCGGTCCTTTGTATCCCTCGTTTCGCTCAGGATTCTACTTTTGAATCCCTCGCTACGCTCGGGATTCAACTCTAGAATCCTTCGCTGCTCTCGGGATCCAACATAGTACCTCGAACTAAATTCCTTCTTTTTTCACTTGTTGTATAATCTACTATTTTACCATCGCCACTCTAAAAAGTGCGTTTAATTCAACGATAAGAGTGAATAATAAGCTATTTTATTCACCGAGTGAATAAAAATAATTTGAATTTGGAACAAGCGCGCATCATGAATTAGTACAAAAAAGTACCTATACCTACTGGCTGCTATGGAGCTATTCCATAGAGCTATAGTTACACAATAAAATTAAACGAAAAAAAAATATCCCGCCAAATTTAATTAGGTTCTTTTTAGTGTCTTATCTTTGGGTTCTTTTTTATCTATTATAGAGGGAGATTGAATTTTCAGTCTTGCATCAGTCCATTCCATCAGTCTGGTACGATATTCGGGCTGAAAAAATTCAAAGTCTAGACTGATGAAATGGACTGATGCCAGACTGATCATGCAATCTCTCTCTTGGCGTGGTTGTTTTATGTCATTGGAAAACTTCTAATTTCACGCATGGGTCGCATGGCTCGGTCATGGGATGGGTGACCAAAAAAGTTTTATCTCGAGCTCCTCCGTTTTAAATGCTCTAACTAAGCCTCCGTGCCTCGGAAGGCGCGTTAAGCAGTTGGTCCCGGCTGCATTTGCAGTCGTTAACACCCATCAATCCGCATTGGGCCCGCGTGGCGGGTTATGGCCCATCCTCCCACTCATAAGGAAGGCCTGTGCCCCAGCAGTGTGGGGACATTAAAAATGGCTGATGGTCAACTATAAATACTAAGTATAAAGTACTGTCAGAGGTACCTATTTGTTTTCTCGCAGTCAATGGTAAAAAGTAGAGTACACAACTCGTGAATAAAAAATTTCGTCTCGGTCCTTTGTATCCCTCGCTTCGCTCAGGATTCTACTTTTGAATCCCTCGCTACGCTCGGGATTCAACTCTAGAATCCTTCGCTACTCTCGGGATCCAACTTAGTCCCTCGAACTAAATTTCCTTTTTATTCACTTGTTGTATAATCTACTATTTAACGGATACTAGCGCGGTTTTATTGAAAGTACTTTGGTAATTAGTTGGTATTTGGTTAGATTTTTGATTTTCCCGACGTTTCGGCACCTTTGCAGCTGCCGTGGTCACGGGGGACGGAAGGGTGTTATGAAAACATGTTCCGATTTCCCATTTATAAAATACTAGCGGCCGCCCGCGACTTCGTCTGCGTGGAAAGCTTTTTTGCTATCCCTCGGGAACAATACATTTTTTCGGGATAAAAGGTACCCTATGTCCTTCTCTGTACCCCTGACAACGTGTATGTAAAATTTCATGATGATCGGTTTAGTAGTTAAGACGTGAAGGCGTAACAAACAAACAAACAAATAAACAAACAAACGGACTTTCGCATTTATAATATTAGTAAGGAAGGCCTCCCTATTATTTTGAGTATTTTTTATCTGTGGCTTTTTTTCTTTAATACCTATGTGTTAATGAATCTTATAAAACTTGACCAATAAAAAAAACTCCACTTTATTCCGTAAAACTAACTTCTATGAACTGAGAATCACGTAAATCTCACACAAGAATAACGAAAAAGCTAATTTGGTGCCCTTGGGTGCAAGTTCTTATATATCTGGTCAAGCTTTAGTTGAGCTTTTCGTTTGTGGCTGCTTCACACGGTAGGCTACATATTTACTCAGACACATCGAGTGGTACTTACTTACGTTCCATGCACTTACCGCATCAAGGGCGCCTCGTGACGACCGGTCTTTTGTGATCTGTGGTAGGCGTCGTAGGGCAAGTTTATATTTACATCGCATCGCATCGCTTGTGATGCATCTTTAGTGTATTTGCTTTTGCTCACACGCATTTATTGTGAAACTTAAGGCGCATCGAGCCTCCACTGGCACCGTCAATCAAGAAAAAATCATTATAACAATTTTGTTATAACTTATTTAACTACTTACTTATGTTTAATAAAATTCTGAAAAATATAAAGAATACCTAGTATTGTAAACTTTTTTTGTAATGCGTTAATTAATTCTAAATTTAAATGTGTTCGTGTAGTACCTACTTAACTACACGAACATATTTAAACCAGGAAACAACGCATAAAAGGTAAAGTAGTTTATAAAACTAATAATAATATTAGTCTTTATATTTTTCAGAATTTTACAATACATACTTATTTTAATTGTAATGTTTTTTTTCTTGATTGGTGGCGCTAGTGGACACAAAGTGGCGGTGGCCAAAAAAACTTAAAAAATGTAATATAAAGTAGGCTTTTAGGAAAGCTTTTTAGGCCTTTTAAGTAAGCCTTTATAGGCTTTTATGAGGTTGTGCATTTTCATATTTATGTTCCGTATTACGGCTATATTAAATTCGTATGGACGTTGCGTTTACTAAAATTCTGCAAAGATCCTAGTTCCAAAAATGTAAGTGATTCATATTTTCAGCTCACAGATATACATAGGCATGCATCAAAATGCTCCTGACGCAAATTCCCGGGAAATCGGGCATAAAACGAACGCCTTATGTTCAATTAAAAATCTGCCTTTAACATTTTAACGATGATGTAAATACATTTTACGGATTTGGTGTCGGGCGTTCGGGGGTTATGTGGGACGGGAACAAAATTACTCGCGTCACATGACATGACATATGGAAAGATGCGGGTCAGTCACTAAATTGAGTCTTTTGAATAACTACATCATCGATGAAAAAAAAAGAAGTTACGAAAAGGGTAGTATTTAATCGGGTAACAATAAATTCCCATTTTGGGTATTAAAAATTCTGAATATAGTGGGCGACGGACTGAGGGCGACTACAAAAATTTGAAAATGGGTCACTTTAAAATACAAATTTAGTAGGTAACTCGTTATTTAGAACGGGCGACCAAATTACTATTTGGGCGAACCTGTCGAGATGACAAAAATACTATGTTGGGCA
Organism: Agriphila tristella; assembly: GCA_928269145.1. Lineage (NCBI taxonomy): Eukaryota > Metazoa > Arthropoda > Insecta > Lepidoptera > Crambidae > Agriphila > Agriphila tristella. The sequence goes on from OV743431.1 coordinate 40,648,152, forward strand.
GCTCAAATCAGTTATATAGTTACCTACTTGGTATAATAGTTGCCAACTCAGTATTTTTGTCACTCTTTTAGAATTTTCCCTGCTTACTTAAATTATTTGTCTCCCACATGTATTTGCCCGTTTTACGTTTTTTTGTAATCCACAGTTAGTCGCCCGTTTAGTTGTTTTGTCGCTCAAAAAATAAACCGCTTCCAGGTTTAGTGTTTAAGTATCCCATTAACAGTCGCCTTTAATTATCTCCAGTCACTCAATTAATGAATTCCCTTGAGAAAATGTAATAGGATTGTAAAACTTTTCAGTCATTGGAATCTGTAAAAATCTTCATGAATCTACTCATTTGTCAAATATAATACTCATTTGTTTGATGTGCTGCTAAAGTTAAACAAATTAATTTAGACTCCGTTCTTCTTCTTCTTATCGAATTAGAAATAGTGACCACCTCTGGTGGTTCGAACTCCGTTCACAGTATGTTATTATAACTGTGAACCGACTGTATGTTCTTTTATCTGTCGCCTTGTTTCTCAAGTGACGTTGGCGTTGTAGTGACAAGATTTCCAATGTCCGTTTACAAACAGAAAGTCGACACGACACGGCCGATTCAACCATCGTCACCATTCAATCACGCCACGACCAAATATTTAAATAATACTCTCCAACAAGCAGCCACAGCAAAACTTGATTTGTTCATCTTCGAATGACTTTCAATTATTTTCAATTTACTCTCATATCGAATCACTTATGAATAAACGTTAAACAGTTTCGACGTTCGTTTATCGATTTATGACAACCGCCAATTGGGTATTTTCGGACCTTCATTGAGAATAGTTGGCGCGGATACAATTGCTACTTGGCGGTCGTGAGTCACTGGTGCAACGTTTGCGGTCTGAATGATTGAAATCACACAAGAAAATAATGTATCAAGTAGATTTATTTACTAAGCAAAACGTTCTTTTAAGTCACCAAATAATTCAAAATAATTTAATCAGTCTAGTCTAGAGTATCTACTTTGGCCGCTTGTAATCTTTGTGAGAACTTTATCTGAGTGTCTACAAATTTTATATCTGAATATGATTTCTCAAGGCCAGAAAAATGGTAATCATCCTTACATTCGATGAAAATTTGATTAAGTATATACAATATGTTTGGTTAGTGGTGTCGGAGATTTTAAAGGCAGATAGTATGATCAATTTTATCGAAATGTTGGGGTCTATCCCCTCTCCTGTTGGAATGACCGGCATTTTAAATTTGGATTTTTATTTTAGATGGGTCTGCCGAAAGATATTAATTTCTCCGGATTTAAAAGTCATACAGTTATAAAAAAAAAATTTTTTCGAAAGCTAATGCCACCTATTAAATTAAAAAATAATTTTGTAAACTTTTAACTTTAATACGTCATATAAAAAATAGCAAAATTAATTTTTAATCCGAAATTAGATTGCTTTTTTTTAGTTTTTCTCACAGATCTCAAAAACTAGGACATTAATGTGCAAATTTTATACATTTTTATCATTGCTCTAAGTTGCATATTTCGAGAGAAATTATTGTTTGAATATGACCTCAAGGGTCATATTCAAACAATAATTTACGTAACCAATTTTTTTTGTAAACCAAACATATTGTATTATAAAACTATATTTTCTTATTTTGCCCAAAAACGATTAAGTAGGTAAGTTTACAGGGTGTCCCAAAACTTTGCCACACGGAGGGAAAGTATTAGCTTAAAGATAGAAAATAGGAAATATTACTGAAAGAAGATTTCATTTTGATTCTAAAAATAATTGGAACAGCATTCAAAGATTTTGAAAAATCGCCTGCCTTAACCAGGAAATTAACCCACCAAATATGAAAAAGAAAAAACAATATTTTATTTTTGCGATGGGTACCGACCGAAAGGGTTACTCATTAGGATTTTTGATCAATACCCGAGCGGCCGCATTCGGCCGGACACCAATAGAAAATCTATTGTTTCTCACTTTCCGGGCCTTGATGGGTTAAAGTAACACAGCAACCTAAACCTATGGCAAGGCCCGGAAAATGAGACATGACACACTAAATTTGATACACAATAGAAAATCTTTTGTCCAGGAATAGGGAGGAATTGTAGGTATATTGAGGAGGACCATGAAATTTAATATTTAAATTTTAATTATTACGTATTCTATAAATTTGCATCGGAACGAATGCAATTAAAAAAAAACTTTAAATGCAGTTTCAATTATTTTTAAAAACAAAACGAAATCTTGTTTAAGTAATATTTATGATACTTTCCCTCCTCGTGGCAAAGTTTTGAGTTTTGGGACACCCTGTGTAGGGATGCATACTGAGGAACTAATGGGGCGCCACAAGCGTTTGTCCTAAAATCGTTTGATTGGCTGTTTCAAATATCAAGTGTCATTTCTGACGTATTTTTAACCGACTTCAAAAAAAGGAGGGAGGTTCTCAGTTCAGCTAATTTTATTTAATTTTTTTTTATGTTTGTTACCTCATAACTTTGTCAATCATAAACCGATTTTAGAAATTCTTTTTTTTAACCAATCGAATCCATTGATAGCGGTCGCTTCGCCGCTAGCGCCATCTAGCTTAAGCTTTGCGTAAAAATCCCCATACATTACATACGTTCTTATCTTTTCTATGCCCACTATTTTATACTGAAGCATTCCGACGAGCGAAATATCTGCAGTAGGTATGTGAAATTCTTTATTGGAAACTCGGACCAAATGTTGAGCCGTGAAAGCGCATTGAGTTTTCTTCGAAACCGGTCGCCGGCGGACAATCAACTTGTGTACTTCATATTAATGCACCGTCTAACCGCCTTGCGGCCGCTTTCGTCCCACGTGATTGATTATTGGCTGATGCTCCGAAAACCTAGCCATCCTAGCATGACCAAAACACGATAATATCACGTGATGTAGTATTTTACCGACACTGAACACTCAACTGTCAAAATCCATTGTCTTTTGACAGTTTAAGGTGATAAAATAGCTATATCAAATAATTATCGCGTTTCGGTGGTAAGGCTAGGGGGCTCGGCCATTAATTTTGAAATCTAAGTATTGAAATTCGAGTACTTTTAAACCTTAATATTCAAAATTTATAAAAAACTGACATGATTTTTGGTCACATGTTTTCTAAAATGATGTACTTACCTAAGTAATTGATCAATGACATAATGAGTAGTTAATTTATCTTCTTAACTAAGGTAGTTTTATGGCAAGGAGCAAAATGCAATAAAAGTCTCGACACTTCTCATAATAATGAACATCTTTCACCAATAAACTGGCTATAGTTATACGCGAAAACAAATCCTAAGTACTAAATTTTCTCGGAATTTTCTTTGCAGTCGCAATAGCACGGTAAATGATATGACAGAATGTGAAAGGAACTTATGAATACAATTGATATATCTCATATCTTTCTCGCTGTATAGCAAAAAAAGAGATGCAATAATATAGCCATTCATAAAACTGGCAAGTTTTAAAAGCTTGTTGTACGGCTTCAGTCCTGAGTTTCTGACTACACAAGCGCGTGATTTTCATCTTTAATTATATCCTTACGCGTGCATACTATTTCAGGGCACAAAGTGAAACTGCCTCTGCCCGTTGAACGCTGTCACGCCTCTATTTCTGTCTTCGTTAACGCACTCATGACTCTCATGAGTCGAAGGAACAGTAGACAGTTCTTGAGTCACGCGTTTTTTACCATTGAAAATGGTTATCAAATGCAAATCGCCTGAGACGTATTTTTGGCCATATCTCCAAGGATTTTGAAAGGATCGAGATGAAAATAGTACGAAAAGTTGAGGAATTTATCAAGACATATGTGAACGTTTGAATTTTGAAAATCTACTGGTAACTTTTATTGGAATTTTGTAAAATTCCAAAAATTCCGGGGTTTTTGGGGGGTGTTTATTTACTAAATTGTAAATATTTCGGAAAATGTTACTCGGAGTATTAGTTTAGCTACCAAATGGAAAAATAATTTTGAAAATCAGTTAATAATTGTGACCTGTAGGTGGTCCCTTTAGATTTGGATTTGTAGAAAAACGGCTGTTTCCGTACATAAAAAGTGATATAGCTTCTATGATTATTGAGCGATCGTCGAAGCAGACGAGAAATGCATTCGTTGGAATTTTGGAAATCGCTTAATAATATTTCGGCTGTGTCGAGGCAGTCAGCGGGTGCTTTTGTGGCACGAGGCGGAGCCGAGTGTCACAATCGTAAAGATAAATAGCTAGGTAACTTTAAAAATATAATAGGACTCTGCATTTGATTTGATTTTGGTTTTTACGTAAATTTTTGTGTTCATTTTCAATGCTCCGATTCTTGCGGGGACTGTAAAATCTGTGAATTTTTTATAGTTGTATGTGAATGGGAAAGTTACAAAATACAATGTAAATAAGGCACTTTATAAGTAAAAAGGGTTTTTATGACCTATTAAATTTCACCCGTGTTATTACAAAAGATTTTTAAACACTCTTTAACTAGACACACTGGACCCTATTTCATAAACATTACCGTAGTAAATTACAACGGTCGTTTGGTGTTCATTGCGTCGCTATTTTATTTAAAACTAGAAAATGAACTACTCACAGATGTATGCGAATTACCGTAGGTATATTACAAAATTGAAATGTTTATGAAATAGGACCCTGTGTAAATGTGCTGTCATTTTTGACAATATTGCTTGAAAGAGACAGCATCACATTTAAACAGGTTAAAGTTAAACAGTGTTTAAAAATATTTCGTAATAACACGGCACATGTTTATTAAAAATTAATAGTAACAATTCCACGCATTTCATTCATATATTTTTTACTGGAAATTAACTTTAATATCACTATGAAATATTTAAAATTAGCTGAATCAATGTAATTTGTTCTTATCAAAGCCAAAGGTCGCAGATTTTAGGTAAAATGTTATCTCTTAAATTAAACACGTAAGTATTAATGTTAACAAGATGTGATCAGTGTTTTATTAATATATACAAATTATTAAACGATAACTTAAAAAATAAATATATAAAAAAAATATGATGTCTAAGATTCAAACAAATATTGATAGTTTTGTAAATTAAAAGTAAAATAGTTAACGTCTAGCCCTCCACTATTTCTAAAATACTTAATAGAAAATACTTCCAGTAGTTTGAAATTTATGCTGATTGCCGTGAATTTTCTGTTCCTTTTACATTTTGTTCATATCTCAGACAAGTCTCTGTAACAATGGCATTTAGTTGTTTTCCATGTTCTGCTGTAGACGTTGTACATATTATGTGAATTTTACTGGCATTGTGCTCAGAGCCCACGACATAGAATACATAATAGTACAAACGTCTTACTATGCGTTTACTACGCACTCACACGTTCGTAAATGTCCGCTGGGCGACCTCTGCCGACAGAGGTTGAGATCTTTATTCCACTCGAACGACCACTAAAATTGAATAACACTTGTATTAAAATTATTAGGATAATGTGATTTGAAAATAAAACAACCAAAAACAACTGATTAGGACGAGAAAGAATTCTCATTAAAACCGAAAAAGTTTGGTAATTTCAAACAATATAAAAACATACTTAACGGGTAATGTTGGACACAGGGGCGTACATTAAGTATATATATAGGTTTACTAGCTTTTGCCCGCGACTTCGTTCGCGTGATTAAGATAGTTGTGCATTTATTTTGAAAGTCACGGATTACCAATATGCCTTGGTATTTATCAGTAAACCTTATTTCACACATTTAAATTTTCCCATAATAAATCATGTACAAACTAGAACACTCTGTAGCACCCTGTATAACGGGAATTTTCCAAAACCCTGTCTTAATGCTTACCTACACAATAAAATGAATCTACCCTCCAAAAATGGTATCTCTACCAGCAAAAATGGTTCAGCCCCATACAAATCCCCATACAAACTGGAACACAATGTAGCACCCTGTATAACGGGATTTTTTTCTAAATGATTTGTTAGTGCTCACCTATGCAATGAAAGGTATACCCTCTAAAAATGGTGTCTCTACCTTCAGCCCTATACAAATCCCTATTCAAACTGGAACACCTTGTTGCACCCTGTATAACGGGAATTTTACAAAACGCTTTCTTAGTGCTCACCTACATCACGAAAGGTATCTACCCTCCAAAAATGGTGTCTCTACTTCAACCCTATACAAATTCTCATTCAAACTTAAATAACCTGTAGCACCCTGTATAACGGGAATTTTCTAAAATCCTTTCTTAATGCTCACCTACACCATGAAAGGTATCTACCCTCCAAAAATGGTGTCTCTACCTTCAGCCGTTAGGGCTCCACGCTTATCCCAACAATGAATGAATCAGTCAATCAATCAATTTAGAGTTTCATATGTATAGATACAGGATATTTGGCACTATTGGTAATTACTACATAGTATAAAACAAAGTCGCTCCCCGATGGAGTATTTCAAGAGGAAGGTCTATAGTTATAATACATGGTGTCAAACCACACTACACCGAAGCGAGGAGAGAGCGGGTCGCTAGTACCCCTATAAAGTCGAATATGCTAGACTAGCTTCCACCCGCGACTTCGTCCGCATGTACATTCGAGAAAATTCTTGAGGAAACTTTGAGCCCATTCATCAAATATTTTTCACTTTGCAGTTTTCTTCAATACATTAAAAACAATCTCAGCCATGAGGTTTTAAATAATTTTCCGGAGTTGACCGAGTATGCATGTTACCCTATCTTATGTATACCCTATTCGGCTTTATAGGGGTAATATTTCCCTGGTAGACACAAAAGTTTCGAATATTTTTTTACATTCTTTTCGTGAGCATAGTCCGGTGCCAATTATGCAAACAGTGTATTGTTGATATCTTGTGAAATGATATGAACACTTGTCTGTTTGCATTGCAATCAAGATTCACTCTGCACATTCTTGGGTAAACGGACAAAGATAAGAGTTGGTTTTTGCTACGATTGTGTCTCAGTTGTCCTCCTTTATGCAGGATAAAAAATTTCCATTTTGTTATCTGAGGTCATGGTCTATCTGTCTGTGTACTAAATTTCGTAACATCAGTCAAAACGCTTTCAATGCGTGATTTTTAATCAATTCAATAACTGCGTACTGTTTACCTAATTTCATAATATTTATGTAAACGTATTAAATAAAATTAAGGTCAGAGTTTTCATGATAAACTAAGGTTACGCAAGTATAAAGATTTTGGTTATTTAAATTTTTCTTGTAATATGTCCATCCATGGAAATAACTTAATATTTAACTACTTTTTGTCTATAAAGTTACGAAAAAAAAAATTAAAAAATATTAAAAACACGACTGCCCTGCCAAAAACGAACTAAAAAGTTAAATAAACAACAAGTGTCATTGCAGTCGGGGGAACTTATTATGGAACAATTTTTGATCAAAAAGGTCCCCCGACTGCAATGACACTTGTTGTTTATTTAACTTTTTAGTTCGTTTTTGGCAGGGCAGTCGTGTTTTTAATATTTTTTAATTTTTTTTTTCGTAACTTTATAGACAACTCAGCCGAGTGTGCAATAAGCAAGAGCTCACGAGTTTCATACGACGTTATTCAACACATTTGCAAGAAAAAAACAAAGTATGTTGTTTATTTAACTTTTTAGTTCGTTTTTGGCAGGGCAGTCGTGTTTTTAATATTTTTTAAATTTATTTTATTTTATTTCACACATTTTAGTGACATATTATATAGTTTTGGAATGTGCTCATCAAGGCCTTTCATTTGATGCCCATATTGTAATAATAGAAGAAAAAAAGTTTTTTTTCACATTTGAAAATGGCGTCGTACAGTCGCCATATTGATTTTTTCTAAAAAAAATATAGTGTCACTCGGAATGCTGTAAGGATTCTAACGATACCCCATTTATCCAAATCAGTTCAGGCATTTAGAAGTTATGGTGGAATAAAGAAACTCACATACCCACAAACATACATGAACCCTGAACACATAACACTCTTTTTTGCTTTGGGCAGTTGTGTAAAAATAACCATGTGGTATTAATTAATTATTTCGGATCGACAATGTGCTAAGGTAATGTAGTTACTTGTACAATGTAAGACTAGCTAGGGCTACATATAAATTACATATTTATGAACGATTGTACAATAAGCTTAGTTTTCATACTTACCTAAAATGGGTTTTCTTTTTTGTTACAATGTCTAATACTTATACCACGATAAATAATTATCCTTATGCGATTCTATTGTTGTTGAATTTCTTATTTTCCATGTGTTTTCCTCGAGCTCTCCTTCGTGTTTAATAGTAGATTGTTATACAAGACGCTAAAATGACCCATTGCATACGAGGTAGTTTTATTCCCGAGCTTTAGCGAGGGAATAAATAGAAACCGAGTTACAATGGGTTTTAGCGTCGTGTGTTACACTCTACTTTTCACTACGAAGGCGAGAAAATAAAATAATATATTAAATACCTAGTTTATACTTACATATACGAATCCACTCATTTTTCTATCCTCCACTTCATAAACTTTTCATAAAGTATTTAAATAAATGATTTGTGCTTGACGCCAAAAGATTAAAATTATGTCTTTCCTATACTTACTTACAGTCACACAATTCAATCAGTTTGGTATTAGAGAAAAATTCTAAAGATTTCGCGCCTTTTTTAATTTCTACTGTAGCAGCTAAGAAACACAATGCACGCATTCTACGATCAAACTTAAAGTCACATTTCACCGAAGAGATCGCTGCTTTTAGTTCCATTTTCAAAAATAAAAATGAGAAACAGTATTAAGTCGAGCGAGTCTTTATTCGTGATTATGAAGAAAGACTTTTTCGTTTTAGTAGGCTCATTGGTAATAGACAAACATTAAAAAAGAAAAAACTTTATCCCCTAGGGGTAATTTTGCTATTTTATCCTGGCTCTTGTACCTTACAATGACGGACTTTTAGAACAAGAGGAGTGAAAAAAATCATGCATGTTTTTTGTTTTACATACATTATCGTTATTTTTTTTGCTTATTTTTTACACTTTTTGATGCTGGTGCAATTTTTTAATGACTTATTTCATGATTTTAATTACCTATGAAACAGCCAATATTTTTTCACAAAAGGAATACCTACCTCATAACTTCTATGATTTAAAATATTCATCAATTGCTTTATATTATATCGACCATTTTAGTTATCTTTTAAGCTAGAAATTAGACTCATTTTTAACCGACTTCAAAAAAAGGAGGAGGTTCTCAAGTCGACGGTTTTTTTCTTATTTTTTATTTATTTATGTTTTATGATGGGAACGGGAACGGGAAGCCTCGTGCGAGGCCCGCCACACGCGGCAAATGTCTTGCCTCGCGAGGCAGCGCGCTTGGTGGGGACCCGCCTAATCGCGTAAAAATGGCTGGACAGATCCTGGTTGAAGGTTCCCTAAGGATTTTCTCTAATATCCACGCGGACGAAGTCGCGGGCAAAAGCTAGTTTTCTTAATATAAGAAAGTATTTAACAACCGTGAACACTTATGTTGCTAATTTTTTTTATTATTTTTTTTTGTGGAAACTTGTAATTGGCTTTCAATAACTATTTAAATGACCTACTTTATTTTAACCTAGCTGTAAGTTTTCCGAAGATTTGTAAAATAAAATAAAATAAAATTGAATATTAAGCCCAGTTATTTAATTTTGGATGAAGAAAATAATAATTTTGGATAAGTTAAAATTAAGTACAACAAAAAGGGATTACTTTTAAGGTATAAAACTAAAATAAGTATTTTATTATTACTGATAGATGACTAACATGGACACTATTTGATAAAGTTCAAGGAATAAAGGCTTCTCCAAACAGAACGCGTACTTAGCGCGCGCAAAAGCGATAACCTGACGCGCAACAGCGTACCTACAACAGCCGGGGCGCTGTGTTTGACATGAAACTATGCACGTCCTACAACACAATTCGGCGCGCGTAGTACGCGTTCTATTTGATTGATAATCACAGGTTCTCTGTTATTATCAGCCATTTATCGCACATTCGTAGTTTTTTAATAAAATGGATAAGTAGGTAATATGTTACTAAGAAACAAAATACAACTAATTTCAAAAACCAAAAAAGCCATTAAAAATTTACTGAAATAAATATTTTTTTTACGCATGCTATAGACAATATGGATGATAAATTTTACAAAACGCGCCCCACGTTTTTAGGTTTAAAATTTCTGTAGGTATATGTTATTAGGGTTATAAATATTAACAGAAGAATTTATTTTTTATTTTTTAGTTTGTTTTTACTTGTCCGTTTTAATATTTTTAGTCTGATTTTTTTGTAATAATTTAGTCCGTTTTAAAAACGTGTTTTAAAAAAATATTTTTTTCAGTAAATTATTATTTTATGCTTTTTAGTTAACGAGCTAAGACTAACAAAAATATACCATCTCCTATCAGAGCACTCGTCAAAACGATTCAAACGAGCCCAAACTCGATGGGGTTGCATGGTTTTATTACCGAATTCCAGTGGTCTTCTTCCGGCTCCATCATCAGATCCTCGGACACTATTTCCCAACAAAGTACTCGTCAAGACGATTCAAACGAGCCCAAACTCGATGGGGTAGCGTGGTTTTATTATAGAGTTCCTATGGCCTTCTTCCGGCTCCATCATCAGATCCTCAGACACTATTTCCCAACAAAGTAGGTACTCGTCAAGACGATGCAAACGAGCCCAAACTTGATGGAGTAGCGTGGTTTTATTATAGAGTTCCTATGGCCTTCTTCCGGCTCCATCATCAGATCCTCGGACACTATTTCCCAACAAAGTACTCGTCAAGACGATTCAAATGAGCCCAAACTCGATGGGATTGCACGGTTTCAATATTGAGTTCCTTTGGCATGGCCTTCCAGCTTCATCATCAGACCCCGGACCTTATCTCCCATAAGAGTACTCGTCAAGACGATTCTAACAAGCCTAATCACAATGGGGTTTTATGGTTCCATCATTAAGTTCCTGTGGCCTTCTTCAAGTTCCATTATCAGATCAGCTCAATGACATCATAATATTGCATTGTATTCCAGTTCTGACCTATGTTCAAAGTTTCAAGTCTCTAACTGTTCGGGAAGCTAGTTTAAAATCGTTCGCAAACTTTGCGGACAAACAAACAAACAAACAAACGAGAAAGCAACCTAATAAAAACGTGTTAAAAAATAAATTATGTGCTAGTATTCTTGTGTTTGTTGTACAAGGTAAATTATAAATTGTATATATCATTGATATTGTATTGTAATTTGTAAATCAAAGTAAAACGATCGACCGATACGAATGTAATTCAGAGACGCGTTGCGTGAAAATTCATACGTAAGTATATTTTTTAATATTCATAGGCAGTACAAGCGAGTAAGGTGGAATTTGGAAAGTTATCCAGATAACACCACTATCTATTATATTGTCGCTTGTCATATAATCTGACCTTCATGATATTGTGTTAGTATCACATTACAAATCGACCAACTTATCTACGAAATGGTGAAAATGGAGCTACGTTTGTTGCCGTACATTTCGCAGATAAGTTGGTCGTAAGGCAAATTGATATTATTTTTTGGAGAAGTTAAAGTTTTTACGCAATAGGAATTCTATAGATTATTGTTAGAAAATTAAATGATGACTTATATGAATGAGAAATTATTACCGACAAAACACCATTACATCCGTTTGTCTAGAATTGTGAAGTATTCTGTCTGGGGACTTAGACAAGATTCTTGTTATGTTCTTGTTATGTTATGTATGTATAAAATATATGATGCATGTATGATTAGGATGTGACAGATTCTGTTGTTTTTTAATGGGACATGGCTATTAATATAACAGACGAGCATTGTTTTTTATGAAATGTGAATATACCGTTCTTTCAGCAGAAATAATATTTTAAGCTTTGTTGTTGGTTTGCCATTAAATGAACAGAATATTTAACACGTAGAAACAAATCAAGATTAAAAACATAATAATATTATTAAATTGTGGAAAAACACATAAAATTTGGCGCAGTCAAAATAATGCATCTTATTTATTATAACGAGTTGCGTACTTAGTGGCCATCCATAAATTACGTCACACGTTAAGGGGGTGGGAGGGGATCGACGAAATGTGACAATGTGTGACAAGGGGGTGGGCGGGGTCCTTAATTTCGTGACGTCACATTTCAAAATCATTTTAATTGAAATAATAGTACATTATGAGACAAGTTAGCTTAGGTTGCTCATTGCACACAAGGCTGTGGGTTGCAGCCCGAGCCGCAGGCGAAGGCGTAACTCAGCCGAGTGTGCAATAAGCAAGAGCTCACGAGTTTCATACGACGTTTTTCAACACATTTGCAAGGAAAAAACAAAGTATTTTACCACACAGCAACAAATACGACAAAAACAAAATATGAATATTATGATGGGAAAAGGCGCGCAGTTTTTTTTTGTTTTTTTTCACACGCCAATGCAAGAATATTTTGCGAACAAAGGGGTGAGTGAGTATACATAGCCACTTCAAAATTATAATTTTTAGTGATAAAATGCAAATATTTTATAACAAAATATTGTGAATTATGAATAATTTGATAATAATAAATATTCGTTTCACTTAATTAAAGACTTACACATTTATTTATTCCAAAAATTTATATGAATTTTCAGCAGTATAAAACCTCTTTGTTGTTATTAAAAAAATAACTGTATAACCCGGTTAAATTGGGAATGCTCTGTTTACTCGCATAGAACTTGCAGTAAGGTACTTATTTAACTTTGTAGCGATAATTCTATAACCAACTAGTGTTTTATATATTATTGCACGCGTTTGTTATAGCTCGGTTTATGGCCCTAAAAGCGATGTATTAGGGGCCACTTTACGAGCAAATGTGTTGAAAAATAAATTTCCGAACTGCTTTTTAATTCAATAATTATTTCTAGATGCAAAACCAGAGAGGGGGGGGGGGGGTCTCACAAATGTGACCAGCGTGTGACGTAATTTATGGAAGGCCCCTTATACATTAATATGATCTTTAAACACGCATTTAGTAAATATTATTGCTCCTCGTTGGAGATTCGAACTCGCTGCTCTTTGCAACCTCCTTCCCGTAAGGACTATTATATGAAAAAAAACCTTAGTGATGAGCATTCCGGGTGTAGTGCGCTTCCACTTTCGGCCTTATCGTCACTTAACATCAGGTAAGGAGATGACCAAGCACTATACCCCGTTGTGCATAAAAAAAGTCAAAAGTCAAATAAGCTTTAAATAAACTTAATTATTAAGTACTTTTGAATCGTCTATATTTTCCTACCACCCGTTCCAGACTTTTTTAACTGACAAAAAGAAGGGGCACAAGAAACTTATCAGCTTTAACAGCCATAAGTAACGATTTTTACAAACTTAAATATATCGTTACCAGATAATTACAACAGGGTGACAGGATTATTTTATTTTATTTTATTTATTCATTCATACATGCAAGTTAACAGAGCAATACTCCAACACACAAGCAATATAATTAATATATCATACAATATAATTTTAACACTAGGAACATTTATAAAATTTAAATGAGACGGTTGAATGGCAAATATACATAATTATTAAAATATGACGTCAATAAATTATAATTACAATCAAAAATGTCAGACAAAATAAAATTCAACATAAAAATCTATAGAACATGTCAAAAATAAATAAAATAGGTAACAAAGAAAAAATTGCAATCCAATGAAATGAAAACGCAAAATGTCAGTTACAATTTACAGAGGTATTTATAGACACATTTATAAATTACACCTTGACTATCAGCAAATAGGTCTATATCTTCGTACTGAGTGAGCATATCACCGATCAAACGAACTGCACGTATTGTGGGTGCATGAGCAGCATACTTGGTGCGTGTAGCTGGTCTATTTAACAATCGTGGGCGGCGGCGCGGCGCTAGCGCCCCTTGGAGATCTTGAGGTACACGCGTAGGGACCAAAATACCAAACCGCGCCAGCAACGCTGGGCTGTCTAATTTATTGTGCAAAACATCCATATAATGTTTTATGAGAAGTAGTTTCCTCCTAAGGTTAAGTGTTTCCAACTCCACCATACCATAAACAAATAAAGAAGGGTATAAGAAAGGATAGTACCCATATTTTCGCTTGTACAAATATCGAGCAAACTTGCGCTGCACTCTCTCGACCATAAGGCCATACTTTTCCTCATGAGGATCCCAAATAATAGCTCCGTATTCTAATTTACTACGAACATACGAATAGAACAACACCCTAGCTACATACGTGTTACTGAACTGGGAAGCAGTTCTAATAATGAAACCTAGCGTCCTATTGGCAGCCTTACAAATTTCAGTCAAGTGCTGGTGAAAGTCAAAATTACTGTCTAGTATCAGTCCAAGGTCTCTAATTGAATTAACTCTTTCCAGAGGAGCGTCAGATAACTTATAAACTACATGCATTGGTTGACGTTTACGCGAGAATGTTATTGATTTGCATTTGGTAGTATTGAATGGAAGAAGGTTTTTTTTACTCCATCTTGAAACAGCATCAATATCTGCCTGCAGAGCCAGTGCATCAGTTTCATTGGTGATTCCCATATATAATTTGAGGTCATCAGCAAAGAGAAGGCATTGAGCAGCCTGAACAGCCTGAGGAAGATCGTTTATCATGATCAGGAAGAGTGTCGGCCCTAAGGTGCTCCCCTGACTTACACCTGACCGTGTGTAGAAGTTGTCAGATTCGAAACCATCTACCCTCACAAACTGACTCCTATCCTTTAGATAGTTACTAAAAAACTCTAGCAGTTTTGGGGTGAAACCAATTATAGCCAATTTTTCTAGAAGAATATCATTATCGACTAAGTCAAAAGCCTTCCTGAAGTCAAAATATGCTGCATCTACCTGCCGCCTAGCATCAAGCTCAGCACAAACATAGTCAGCTAGCGTTATTAAGTTCGTAGTTGTTGATCTAGCCTTACGAAAACCGTGCTGAATTATTGGCAAACAAAGTACTTATAGTAGTCATGTGTTACATCATTTCATTTTAGAAAAAAATTGTCATGGGATAGTGGGTATTTTAACACGTTTTTATTAGGTTGCGCGGACAAACAAACAAACAAACGAGAAATCGTTTGTTTGTTTGTTTGTCCGCAAAGTTTGCGAACTATTTTAAACTAGCTTCCCGATGAGCTAGAGACTTGAAACTTTGAACATAGGTCAGAAATGGAATACAATGCAATATTATGGTGTCATTTAGCTGATCTGATGATGGAACTGGAAGAAGGCCACAGGAACTTAATGATGAAACCATACAACCCCAATGTGATTAGGCTTGTTAGAATCGTCTTGACGAGTACTCTGATGGGAGATAAGGTCCAGGGTGTGACAACGATCAATTGTCGACAACGACAAGATGTGATAACGCGACCCAGCCGAAACGATTATAGTATAAGCAATTGGGTCCGAGATATCATCTGGTTCAGAAATATGCGAATTTCGATAGAATATTCCTGCCGTTCAGAAAAGTGATAGGTTCGTTCGTACAGATAGTAAGGAAACTATATATCCACCTTACCTTGAGTTTTTCTCCGTATTCTTCAGCTCACAGCATTTGTATTCCTTCAGAGGAACGGTGTTGCGGCCCAAGTAGTTCACGAACAGCAATCCAAACAAAACAAATATTAAAACGGACAAGTAAAAACAAACTAAAAAGTAAAAAAATAAATTCTTCTGTAAATATTTATAACCCTAATACAGAAATTTTAAACCTAAAAACGTGGGGCGCGGTTTGTATTATGCTATGCATGCTATATTGTCTATAGCATGCGCCCCACGTTTTTTGGTTTAAAATTTCTGTAGGTATAGGTTATTAGGGTTATAAATATTTACAGAAGAATTTATTTTTTTACTTTTTAGTTTGTTTTTACTTGTCCGTTTTAATATTTCGATCCAATTTAATTTTCGTCCGATTTTTTTGTAATAATTTTTAACGTAGACATTACAAATCATGCCGGGGACATATCTACAAAGCTGGTTTGCAATATCTGCAGTACTGTAATCGCTCGCACAGACGTGTCTTATCGTCGGTTCAATGACCGCCTTATCAAACTTCTTCATTGAGCCTCTTGTGACGTCACGGTTGTAAATCTAACATTGTTTACAATTACAGCTACATATTATTATTATCACTCATAAAATTCTGTTAATATTTGGTGATTACTTTTGTTATTAAGATAATTAGCGTATCGAAACCTTTTTTCATAGTTTTCGGGTTACTTAATTTTATTTTAAAAGTTACGTTAAAACTATTTAATTTCCATACATACATACCTTACCTACATAACTACGCAATGTCAATAATTCGTCACGACATTTCATACAAACTTTCAAGACCTTATTTTTCGAAATGAATGAACTGGGGGCCTACTCCCACCTTTTTTATAAGTAAGCTTATATCCAGCAAGCTTGTTACAAGCTCTAAATGATATCACTCAAATTCGTACCACGACATCAAATAAACATTCACGTCAGGCTGGACACCAAAAGTTGCTCCCTATTTGCTACCATTTACGATTTACCTACAGTCAAATAATTGCTAAACTTTGAAACAAAATAAAAGGACTTCAAAATGACCAGCCATTCGGATATCAGGCATAAGAATAAATAAAACTTATTCTTATGTATCAGGATAGCCGGTCAAATCCCGGTTGTGTAAACTATTCAAATTCTGGGCACTCGTTGTCTACACCATTAACTCTAAAAATTCATGTTATTATTTACTTGAGTAATTACTACCTGTATGCAGAAGAAAGAAAATATGATTTGTGAGTTTATCCTTACTATACTTGGTATCGACTATAAGTTGACATTCTTATGACAACTTAGTTTCGTTATAGAACTTGTAAAAGATAGTTACTTACTTACTTAAACTTGCGTTAAGTTGGCAACCTTAGATATTTTTTGACAAAGAGTGAACAAGTTAAAGATGATCGCAACAAAATTGCTAAGAAATTTGAGGTAGAAACAACCTTCTTTATAGGACGTCGTGGTACGAAAAGTCAATGTAAGACCTAAAAGACATTGCTATAAGAGCTCGTTGTAGGCCCCCTGGGGGCTTATTGTCTAATTGCAAAATCTATCGCAATCGCTTTCAGGATGTCATGCATTGATGCTTCTTTTTTGGCACAAGTAAAAACTTACCAAAGAAATACAGCAATATGTCACAACCATCTGTCAAATGAAAGCGATTGTGAAAGATTTTGAAAATTAAATAATAAGTGGGCTGATTTTAAATACTTTAATACTCATAAGCAGAATAGAATACATTGGTCAAAAGTTAATTCAAAATATTTTCGATAAATATAGTGTTACTGCTAAATTAGACTGATTTTACATTTTCCATAGAATAGAAAAAATATTTTTCCAATTATCTTTTTAGTAAGATTTTCAAAAATGTACCTAACTAACTTTTTAGACCTATGTATCTTGCTTATGCGTATGAATTTTCATTAAAATCGGTTAGTGAAAGATAATGAAAATTCATACGCATAATAAGGACTTGAAAGTTTGTATTAAATGCCGTGCCGAATAAACGCACGAATAAAATCAACACCAAAAAGGCAGTTACTTGAGGTACACTCAGAGTCCCAAAACTTTGCCACAGGGAGAGAAACCTTAAATATTTAGGATAGGAAAAAATAAGTGGTAAGACTTAAGTGTTACTAAGTGGTATAAAAAATAGGTAAGTTAAACGATACAATTTCCTGGTGTGGTGTATTATTCAAGAAAAAATAATCCTAATGAGTAGGATCGTAAAAATATTTTATATTTGGTGGTTCGATTTCTAGTTAAGACAGGCGATGTTTTAAAAATCTTAGAATGCAGCTCCAATTCTTTCTAAAATTAAAATGAAGTCTTCATTGAGCTAAATTTCCTACCTTCAATATTTAAGGTCCTTCCGATGTGGCAAAGTTTTGTTTTGGGACAGTCTGTATACCTAATACAGAAAATGTATTGCTGATCATCCACACGTAACCTCACAAAATTCAACTTATTTTTCAGTCTACGTAGATTGGCGTCGGCACCTCGCCTGATAACTTGATAAAGATTGTCAAAACTGTGTTTATTTACTTTTGATTAGATAACGCAACCAGCGTGCTCTGTAACGTGACTCGTGGTAACAACACGCGACCCCAGTCCCCAATTAAGACTATACATTACTTACATACATACAGATCAAAATAATAATGTTATTAATAAAACGGTCATTGACGGTTGTGGCCGTGACGATATTGTGATTGTGACGAACGTTAAAAAACCGGTCAAGAGCGTGTCGGACTAGCTCACCGGAGGGTTCTGTACCATCACTAATACTAATATTATAAATGCGAAAGTCCGTTTGTTTGTTTGTTTATTTGTTTGTTTGTTTGTTACGCCTTCACGTCGTAACTACTGAACCGATCATCATGAAATTTTGCATACACGTTCTCAGGGGTACAGAAAAGGACATAAGGTACTTTTATCCCGAAAAAAGGAACCGTTCCCGAGGGATAGACAAAATAATATCCACGCAGACGAAGTCGCGGGCGGTCGCTAGTACTCATATAAATATACTGACTGCGGTGTAAAATATTGCAGTTTTAGATCAGCACCATGTCTTGCTTGACCGATAGTGGAACTTATAATTTTTGTTTGTTATTTCTTAAAGTGTGCTATTTACACATCGTTTTATTTTTCCCGTAATCTTTGCATAAACTTTTATCACACATCTAGATTTTTTCGGAGATAAGGGGGAACGGTTTTTTTTTTACATTGTTTGATCAAAAGTTGAAAACAATGCGGTCTTAACAAAGAAAAGATGTTTGAGAATGTGCAAATAGCGCTCTTTAATATGATACTCCACATGCCCTAGTAGCCCCACTTCGAATTTTTAAAACCCCTTTTTCAGTCCCTGTTGTAAAAAAAAATTTTTTTTAATCGTTGGGCAAACGTCATCTAAAACTATTCCAAATTTAAATTCCTTTTTACCATTATGATACGGAACCCTAAAAATAAGTATTGATTAATACCTTTTATGTAACTGTTTTTCTCAACTTTTCCCAATAATTCGAAATATTTTTCATTAACTCTGTGTTAGAGAAAATTGTAGTTTAGCTAGATGTCGGTTTGTATTCTAGGCCTTTCTTACACCGCTCCGTAATTCAAAATTACGTTTATGCTTGTGTGCTAGAATTAGATTATTTTGTTTCTTGGAACTATAAAACATACAGACGTTGACATACATGAATGCACATTGTTAATACCACTCAATAGATAAGATGAATTATGTTGTTTTACCGCGATAAGTTTTGTCATTACTT
The DNA here is from genome assembly GCA_928269145.1 of Agriphila tristella. Classification (NCBI taxonomy): domain Eukaryota; kingdom Metazoa; phylum Arthropoda; class Insecta; order Lepidoptera; family Crambidae; genus Agriphila; species Agriphila tristella. The sequence goes on from OV743431.1 coordinate 40,667,480, forward strand.
ATCGATCGATTACAACGAGTATTTGGAAAGGCTTTCATGTCTATTCTACTTATTTGTCTCTTTTACAATCGAGGATAATGGATATGAAGCTTATCTTTAATGTTTAACTTTTATAACTACAACTTACGTAGATCTTTGGGTTTTAATATAAAGCTTAGTAGGTATTATTAAAAAAAGCAGATTTACACTTACTTATTTGTACGCAAATCACAATTTCATACTAAAATCAATTTTGGAATTCCTTTATTTTCTTCTCCGCTTTTGAATATCAACACAATAATTATCTATTCCATTATAAATAATATATCCAGTTTATAATTTGTTTAGATTAGAAACTTGTTCGCTTAGGATGTTGTGAAAATTGTAAAAGACCGCCCCCCTAGCCAAAGTAACATTTGCAAATTTTCGCTGTCGCTTCGCGTCGAAACATGTATGGATCTGACGTTTTAAAATTCGATTGTTAACGTAACCTTATGTCAATCCCATACATGTTTCGAAAGCGATGCGATAACGAAGATTAGCGAATGTTTTACTTTGGCTAGTCCCTTTGGTCCCGTTCAAGTTTTTTCATTAACTTGAACTGTTTCGTGTTATTGTTGTCATTTGTTTCGTGCTAACTTGTTTCGTGCTAAGAAACAAATGACAATTAAAATTAACTACTTATAATATTTTTTTTATGAAAACAGTCTTTTATTCTTTGCTTGTTACTATAAAGTCGCGAAACTGGGATAGTGACTTAAGCAAGTTTACTTCGGGAATGCCAGACCTTGTTTTGATAGTTAGTTGATCATAAACTGAGTTAAAATCACAAATATTACATTCCATCTAACCAGTGGACGTTTTCATTTGAATCGACGACGGACGGTGTAGCTTCATCGACAGTTAGGTGTATACAGTATGTCTACAAACCATAATATGGTAATGTTCCATTAGGAGTGGAATTTATTATTTATGGACAATAAAGAGTGTCATGGTCCGGGCCTGGATCGGTGACCGCTCTGGATTGGATAATAATACCCTGTGTATGACTGAACTAAGTATATTATTTATAGATAGCGGCGATGGCCACAGTTACTGTAACTACGTTCATTGTAACTATATTTATTCAAGTGCGTTATACAATATTCATGAACCCTGACTGAACACTTAACTACACTCTCTGTTTTTTAGCAGTTGTGTAAAAAAAACAAATTTTCACTAATCTTGCGAACGACCACTTTGACGTTCTCACCAAAAATCCCATTGACAGTATTTGCCAAAAATCCCATTATTATTTGATGTTCATTTTTGTCAAGTGTCAAATTACTGCCTGTATTATTACTGATTATTGATATAAATAATCTAAGTTTAGAACATAAGTTCTAAACTTAGATTATTTATATCAATAATCTAAGGTTGTTCTAAAATATTATCGGTGTAATTACTGCCGTATTTGTAAATATTTTTAAACACATGTTTAACTTAGACACTGTTTAAATATGAAACTGTCTCTTTCAAACAATATTGTCAAAAAAGAGACAGCACCACATAAACGTGTTGTAACTGTTTAAAAACAGTAGGGTATAAGTTAAACATATTGTTTAAAAATATTTTGTAATAACACCGTATATTTTTTAGGTAGAATACGATTTTTTTTGCGATACAATTTAGGTATTTTCAGTATCATAATAATAATTGAATAAATAGTGAAAATAAATTATGTAAGTATTTTTTTTGTATTTTAATTGTATAGTTATTTCATATCCGACAGTCATTAAAACACAGTCATTGTACAATGCCATGTTTTATGATGAACTGTAATGGCTTCATACAGCTGTTATAATTTTATTATTGACCTAGGTAGTATGGACGTAGTAAATATTACGGACGGTTAGCATAACAACATTATTAAATATTTAAATATTTAAAAAAAAAAATAGCTTGTGTTTAAAATATTAGATGGGAGTAATTTTGGCAAATTTAAACGTGGTATTTACACATTATCAAGCAACTAGAGACCAATAAGTATTGTGCTAAAGCCATTGGTTAAAGATATGGCTAGCCAGTTAGCTATCTTTATAGAAGCTTTCAGTACCTAGTCGAAAATTCACAAAAGTCTTATACAGATACCTATATCAAGTAATTGTTATATGCTGTTATGCATTTAACTCATGACGTTTATACAACAGTATATACACCGTTATTTTTAAAGTATATAAAAATGAAAAGACCGCGTTAGCGAACAACTTTTACTATGGGGCCAACCAAGAAATCGCGAAAAAAAAATCAGCTGTACCATACATTATAGTCGAGTCGATGTTGTACTTTTCTATGGAACAGTTGATTTTTTTTTCGTGATTTCGTGGTTGACTCTATAGTAAAAGTTGTTCATTAACGTGGTCTGAACACTCATTTTCATTTTTAGATATACTTTAAAAATATAGGTGTATATCAAGGCGAGGGGTGAAATTATGGCGAAGGTAAGCCGCTCTACAAAAATGATGAAAATTGTTGTGATCTGCATACTGGATCAGTGGGGTGGGATTTCCAAAAGGTAAGCCGATGGGCATCGGCTAGTATGGACCCTTCGCCACTGGTGTATATAAGTTTTTGAAAAAACTTATGTATGTAAATACTGTGTTTATACTTTGGTTTATAATTTTCATTTTGTTCATACTCTTAAATTGCATACTGTTGCGTTTGTATGGTGTACTTTCTGAAGTATGAAGTAAAATATTATTTATTACTAAAAGTTTCAGCCTGACATAACCGGAAAGACCGACATTAGCTGCAGGCTATTTACGTGTGCGCCCACACATTCCGTGACGTTACGCATTTGGCACTTTGTCCAATCACGTAACGCGAATAGCGACACTTCGTCACATAAGCATGCATAATGCAAGGCTTATATAGACAATGTTTGTGTTTTTTAACGTTCCTTAGGGATGTCTGTTCTAATAAAAATAGATCACTTGTGTCTGTCATTAAACGACAAAAAACGTCGCAGTAAAAATAGACGTCTACCATGATTTTCTGTTTTTCCTCGTGCAGTTTGGGTGTTCGGAATCGAAAGATAAGACGAAGATGATTAATGGTTGAATGACTAAGATGTAGTACGAATGCGAACAGAAAAGAGCTTTGATGGTGTATTTACTTATTTTTTACTTTTAAATACAAAATTAGTTTTTTTTCTTTAGTTAAGTACTTATTTGTTTGTTTTTTAATGCATATTTTAGACTTGTAAATTATTTTTTATGTATTAAATTTATTATTTTTCACTGACGATTCGGACACTTTTATAATTATACTAGCGGCCGCCCGCGACTTCGTCTGCGTGGACAGTTTTTTTGCTATCCCTCGGGAACTGTAAGTTTTTTGGATGAAAGGTACCCTATGTCCTTTTCTGTAGCCCTGACAACGTGTATGCAAAATTTCATGATGATCGCTTCAGTAGTCAAGACGTGAAGGCGTAACAAACAAACAAACAAACTGACTTTCGCATTTATAATATTAGTTAGGATTATTCATAAGAATTCGGACAGTTTTATCAAGTTCACATCACGTCAGTAAAAAAGAGATGAAACTTCTAAAGAAAAGAAATACAACTTTATCCTTTTGAATGAAGTGTTAAATTAATTATCAAAATAAAACAATTTTATTATCTTTCTTATCGATGCACGCCATATTCCAGTCTGGCTAACATTTACACTAAATACTCGATCTGATTCACCAGCTGAAGTGTTTCAAGTAGCTATATCTTTAGATTTTAGATAACTTAATAAGGTTATTCAAACATAATCATATTGTTGAAACTGAATATGGATGATTTTCGTATACTGTTATCTTGTTTTAAAGTGATTTATAGGTTCAATAACAGAATAAACCTTTTTTTATAAATATTTTTTTTATAAAAAAGTTAAGTGTTTTTGAATCGTCATAAAATTTTCCTGTTTCTAAGTTGAAAACAAAAATATTGTTGTCTTTTAGCAAGTTGAAGTATGATGAGTGTTTAAACTACTTGTTGATTGTGGACGCCAAACACAGTTGTCACGAGAATTCAATTTACTATTTACTGCCCGTTTTAATTCAGACCAATTTCTGCGTACTGCTTCTGTGGAGTTAGAGTTTCTATAAACGCATTTTAAACACTGACTTTGTGCCACCTTACTATTATTGTCAAAGTGTTTAATAAGCTTTCTAAAATAAGTTCATTCAATAAATAAGTAATTCATAGGTGATAAGAAATCCCTAAAAAATTTAGGTGCGGCGCGCGGCGTCCAAATTATATAGCTCTATAGTAAGTATTTAACAGTTCTTGATCGAAGATGTGACATCACATCATGGTGGAGTTAGGTCATGGTTGCTTGTCCTAGATTTAGGACAGTGACCTCGAGGTGGTACGACCTTCACGGAGACACTGAAGCGTCGACGTGAAAATAAAATGTTCTGGAAGCGACCGTGCGCGTGCGAATAACTCGAAAGTGTGTCAAGTGTGAAAGATAATGCGTGTAATAGATTAGTGATAATAAAACTATGGAAAATAATGTAATGTCATAGTTAGAATGATTGATGTAAACCTTATTATTTGTTTGTAAGTTTATGTAATACTTAAATCATTATTTGTTGCTAAGTTTATTAAAATGATTTGATTTGATTACGTGATCCATGACGATCTGCTACCGTTTCCTGTTATTCGATTATTTTTGCCTAATTGTTATAAAAAGGAATTGATTTGATGTTGGTCTGCTACCGTTTCCTTTTATTCAATTGTCATTTTAAAATAGGTATAAAATAGATATCTTTATTATTAATTCAATGATAAATAATCTTAATTATATTATATTTTAATTGTCACAGGCTATTTATTTAATTAATGGTTATTTGTATAAAAGTATTGATTTGATCGTTTGGCGCCATATGGCAGACTTGTTTTTCTGTAATGCTTACTCCTGATTGGTTGTTAAAATATTGGCGGGATATATCTTGCTCCTGCGGAGCGTAGCTTATTTTTAGTCACATTCTACTCAGTGTTGCCAGACCGTGGGCAATTGCCCACACCATGGGCAATTTTAGGACTTTTTTGAAAAAAGGGCAAAAAGGGCGGACAGGTCTTGGAACGGGTAAAATATGGGCAATTTTGGAAATTACGGAACTCACTAATATTTTTTCCAAAAAAATTCGGTCGGCCATAGTCGCCCAGACGTTTTAAGGGCGGAAGCTTTCGAAAAATTAAGATTGTTCTAGGTACAAAGCCTGTCAAAATTAGAGTGGTTCATAACGCCTATAAAGTAACAGCACGCTACGGACTAAATGCTATTGATTTCTAGCGCGCTATTAAATACGCTATGTTATAACGCGCTATTTATCAGGTAGCATGCGGGTGGCTGGCTGGCGCGTTAGATGCAGCACGTTAGATTTTGCAACACGTAACGTCACACGTCGTTCGTTAGACAGATCGCGCGCTTTACAAAAATGTTATTTATTAATACGTTACATTTTAGTCTTATGTAAAATAAAGCAGTTATGTAAACTAATGAAGTTTATTTCATACTTTTCGGGCTTAGAACTGTCTATAATTGAATTATACGATTTTGGATAAACAAATTGATTTCGGAAAAAAATATAGGTAGAAAAACTTAGTCTAGTGATCTGTAGTTAAGAAAAACAGGTGCAAGCTATTTTCGACCTTATTGACAGTTGAAATTCGGTTGTTTTTTTGCCGTATTCTCGATTACTAACTTTGATCTTTCATTAAAAACCGTGATTTTGGTAAATGTCAATAAGGTTGAAAATCGCTTGCACTCATTTTTCTAACTTGTACTCATTTTCTATTTTCTATCACTAGACAATGTTTTCTAGTTAAAAAAAACAGGTGCAAGCGATTTTCAACCTTATTGATGTTGGAAATTCGGTTGTTTTTACCATATCTCTCGTTCACTAACTTTGCTTAGCTAAATAGCTTTTACATAATACTATAAAAGTCCTAATCGAACTAACACAACATAAGGTCGAGCGCGATATTATACTCGTGCCTAGCGTGCTGCGAGAGAAACGCGCGTAACGCGTCCGGTAGCAACAGCGCGCACGCGATTAATGCCCACGCCCCCGTCCGGCCAACGATGCTACTTGTTGCCACGCGCGATATTCATAGCGCCATAGCGTCTACTTACATAGCGCGCTATGTAAATATAGCGCGCTATAATATGGCGCTAGATGCTATATTAACCACCTCTAGTCAAAATACGATATTTTCCCCTACATGTCGTTGTTTTATCGATTATGGGCAATTTTGTGTCGGAAAGGGCAATTTTAACAACCTGTGTGGGCAAGAGTTTTGATCGGGTCTGGCAACACTGATTCTACTGTAGTGAGTCAAGTGAAAAGGTTGTGGAACAGAAAGTTAAGTATTATTCTAACATGTTTTATTTCTACTGTTCACATTATTCTATTCAATTATCCATTATTTTCTGTGTTTAATGCTTGTGTTATTTATTTAATCTGGTCGATAGTTGTTGCATAATAAACGTTAGTGTTACGTTAATTGTGTTACTTATTTGATGTGGTTAATAGAATTGTTGCTTATTGAACGTTCATTTTTGTTAAATGTGTTATATATCTAAGTTAATTTGGTTGATAGAATTGTTGCTTAATGAACGTTCCGATTATGTTAATTATTTAAGATAATAAATTATTTGAACAATTGTTGAAGGACTTCTTACGTTTTATTAATAGTATTTCCCCTTAGTTTTCCTACATTCAGTTAGTCTATATTCAGTTAAATAGTCTACATTCAGTTAAATAGTCTACATTCAGTTCAATAGTCTACATTTAATTCTATAGCTTACATTAATTGCACTTTAAACTAAAGAGATATAATAGACAATAGCTTAGTTTTTGATTATATATTGCTCTATCTTACAAAAGCTATCATCAATAGACAATAGCTTAGTTTTTGATTATATATTGCTCTATCTTACAAAAGCTATCATCAGAAGTGGGATTGTCTCTGTCCATTTCAAAATATTAACACCGTTTCCTAATAATTTTCAGGGTGGATGCTGATGTGATCGGCCAGATGACTCCGCTCCGCTGCCGTTGTGAGGTCTTGATCCCGAAACCTGCATCGGCGGAGCTACAAGCTGCTGTCGCAACAATTTCGAGTTCCTTGCGTCGAAAGGAAAAAAAAAACATCCGGACTCGTTCCCTGGTGCAAAGGCCGGTAAGGCCCTCGGTGGCTGTGTTTTTTTTTACGATAACTGTGATTTATACACACAACCTGCTAGTCAGTTAATTTAGTTTAGCGAATTATTGTCGTAAAATTAGTAGAAGATAAGTAATTGAAATAAAGTAAAGATATTTATTGAAAAAAGTAATATGTGATGGGATTTGTGGTACACATTTGTGGTTTTATTAGTAGCATATAGTAGGATAATGCATTTAAAATGAGGTGAACAAAATATTTGTTTATTTAAAATAGGTTCACAAGTAGGTGAGCAGATTTTACTAAGTATGTACAAAGGTTTTATGTATGTCCAAACTTTTTCAAGTGCATAGAAATTGGTGACCGTTTGGGTTTAGCAAAAATTTTTTTTTGCGGCATGGCTTATTAACTACGTCACTAGTACTATTATAAGTCTACACTACGAAATAACTTAATAATTTAATATTATTTGTGTATTTTGTTTAGTCATATTTCCATATTTTATGCATTATGGACGTTTTGGTTATCCTTCCCAAAGTAGTAATAAAATCATTTGACGAAAGCAGTCTTCTAACCTCTATCAAAGCATTAGTATCAAAGGTATTTAGCATTTTCATTAATTGTTTTCTTTAATTAAATTATCTATTTGAAAGTGTGTGAAAATAAAATCGGTCTAATAAGCCATTTTCTTTATACTCTTCGAGTATTTTAATGAGAGTAAGCATATTAAACACAATAATCTGAGCATGCTCCTTGTTCAAAATTTGTTTTTGTTCTGATTCAAAAATATGCTCAACCAAGTAAACTTGGGTTCGCTCGCCCAATGGTCGGAATTATAACGTTATTATTACTGATAATTCAAATTATATTTTTTTTATTATTTCTGGTTACTAAACTATTACTACCTATTTAGGCATTATACCTCTAATCATACTTATGAAAGGTTAGATTTATTGTCCTCGTTACAAGGTCTCCCGCTTAGGGTTTGCGAACCGATGACCTAGCTTCTATGAAATTGACGTGGTTGTAACAGCCTAGACTAAATTAATCATTTTGAGTTGAGTTGAGTAGAGTTGAGTTGTTATCTTTTTCTAGTTTAAGACCACGCAGTTCACGAAATCTACTCTTTTGCTATCTCTGTACAATATGGTGGATTTGCATGTGGATTTGCACTATAGCTTTATTTTGCCAGAAATTTGTCAAAATTTAGTACATTTTAATTGATTCCTGAAATACTGGACCATAAAAAAAAAAGATAGCAAAAAGTTATCCTTTTTGTATAAAACATCATTATCATTGTCGTTGAAAATTACAAAATCTGACAAATGGAACTTTATTTCCTATGATGATATTTACGATTTATTTTAGAATTACCGAGCCATTTTTCAATATTCTGTTCGTTTATTGTTTTATGATTCTTTTTTTTTAGTAGACAGTATTTTTTTTGTGTAGTGGAATTCTAAATAATGTCCTCACACTGAAAACTAAAATATATAAATTTTCGTCAGATCGTAAACTCGTCTAGCCTTACTTGCTATTGTGCTACTACTATACATAGGTACAGACAGATAGTAGTAGGTACTACTATCTATTATTATCTATCAAATCAACTACTATAATTACTTCTACTTCTACTATTTATAAACTATCCCAATAAGTTTATATCTATCAACTGATTAGACTTTTTTATTTTAATATTTACGTTTTAGTGAGTCTTACAGAAGGCTTAATATTTTCAGTCAAATGTTTTTGAGTTATTTAGTTTTCGTTTTTCTTGAGATCTATATTATTATAGTTTTAATTGTTCACTTTCGAACTAGTCTACAAGAGACGTTTTAAGATACTTTTGGTGACTGTTACCACTTGAAAGAAGAACGGCGTGATACTTAGAGCAACGCCGGCCAACATCGGCTTCGTCCCGGACACTATTTTTATTAAAACACAAGGCAGTTGTACTATTATCTATTCTGTGACAAGGCTGATATAATGTATATTCAATTAGGTATTAGTGTTATTACCTATGCTATGTTACATTTTCATGTTATTGAATAATGTAAAAAGTTATCGAGTACAAATTTCTTTGACAACTTTCTTTGCGGTTGTGTAAAAAGCTGTGGTCATAACCAAGAATCTTAAATATTCATATTCTATGGTCATATCTACCCAAGATTTTTACTGGTCGAGTATTCTATTGGTCTGATAACTATGTTGTTAGATAAACTAAAAGCTTAGATTCTATATATATACGAGATTCTGATAGAATTTATACTTTTGGAATTCTTAAATATGTTGTAGGTATTAAATATACTATCAGATGCCTTGACTTCAAATCCTTTTTGGAATCCTTTTTGGTATTGATGTAGGCATTGACGTTGCTATTGATGTTGGTATTGATGTTGGTACTGATGTTGGTATTGATGTTGGTACTGATGTTGGTATTGATGTTGGTATTGATGTTGGTATTGATGTTGGTATTGATGTTGGTATTGATGTTGGTATTGATGTTGGTATTGATGTTGGTATTGATGTTGGTATTGATGTTGGTATTGATGTTGGTATTGATGTTGGTATTGATGCTGGTATTGATGCTGGTATTGATGCTGGTATTGATGCTGATATTGATGCTGGTATTTGTGCTGGTATTGATGCTGGTATTGATGCTGGTATTGATGCTGGTATTGATGCTGGTATTGATGCTGGTATTGATGCTGGTATTGATGCTGATATTGAAGCTGGTATCGATGCTGGTATCGATGCTGGTATTGATGCTGGTATTGATGCTGATATTGATGCTGATATTGATGCTGGTATCGATGCTGGTATCGATGCTGGTATTGATTCTGGTATTGATGCTGGTATTGAAGCTGGTATTGATGATAATGCTAATGATTCATGATTATGATAATGATAATGCTTATTTATTCGCAAACTGATGAAGCCACATGATATCCAACCACATATTTGTTTAATAGAATTCTTTTCTAATCATACATTGATTGATTTTAATTGTAGACATTAGTAATAAGTATAGTGATTTAGTGCTTTGACTGTTTTTGGGCTACTATTTCTGCTCAGTCCAAGTTTTGACCATATGAATAAATTTATTTATTATTTGACTTTGTTGTTGTGGCTGATGGCCATCAATAGGCAGTGGTTTTGAAAATAATATAGTTATATAACTGTTTCAAGTCAGATTGGCCGAACGGTTTGTGTAAAGTGCAAAAAACCACTGTTCAAAAATCCACTGAATTTAATACCATTGTGATTGCTGATAGCAATAGAACCAAATTATACCCTTACTTGTATTCAAGTCTGACGTGAACTCCACTTTTTAATAATAATTTAAAACGCTGCTAAGCTACATGCTTGGTATCGAATCATCTCACTGGCAGCGGGTGAATGTGATCGGTATGTCTATGTATGATTTGGCAGTTGTGTTTATTCCATTTAGTATAAATAAATAAAAATAAAATAAAAATAAAAATAATTTATTTTCAGACCAAAGATCCATAGTTTGTTAGTAACAATAATATTTGAAACGCTGTTAAGCCACATGCTTGGTACCAGAATCATCTCACTGGCAGCGGGTGAATGTGATCGGTATGTCTATGTATGATTTGGCGATGAATGTTATAGGTATACCAGGTACACGATATTCGCTGGTCGGCCTTATGCTTGGTACTGGTTGATCTCACTGGCAGCGAGTGAATGTGATCAGTATGTCTATGTATTTGGCAATCGTGGCCTCGGTACATGGTATTCGCTGGTCGGTCAGATGCTTGATGTCAGTTATTCTCACCAGCAGCGGGTGAATGTTATTGGCATGTCTAGGTGTCTGGCAATACCTACCTATAAGTTATCTTGATATTAATAAATTGGTATTCGCTGGTCGGTCAGATGCTTGGTGTCAGTTATTCTCACCAGCAGCGGGTGAATGTTATTGGCATGTCTAGGTGTCTGGCAATACCTACTAAAAAGTTGTTGTTATAAAAATGGAATAAAAAGTTTATTAATTAATTAATAAAAAAGAAAGGTGGAGTAAACGTATTATTATATTAATAAAAGAAAGTGTCTCACGGATTCCGGTTAAATTCCTGTTAAGTTTGTTGACAACTAATTTCATTTCTTTAATTTCCTTAATTCTTAGATTCAAAGTGTTGAAAATAATTATTATTAACCGAAAGTGGCGGAAACTCGTGAGATTTATCAAAGTACTAAATTACTCATTATGAAACAATGTTCAAAATATACTTAAAAATGGGTATGTATTGCAATAATGTTATGAAGAATAAAATAAACATTGTATTTTTTTTTCTTTTCTATATTTTTATGTACACACGACAGCACGTCAGGTTATACAATTAAGCTGCGAAAACAGCTTTTATTATAGGGCATAAAAGCGGCCTCAAGGGCAACATGTATAGTCTGAGGTGCCGTTGTGTGTACTTCGAGGACGAAGTACTGTCAGTATGGCCGTAATAGATTAGTGATAATAAAACTATGGAAAATAATGTAATGTCATAGTTAGAATGATTGATGTAAACCTTATTATTTGTTTGTAAGTTTATGTAATACTTAAATCATTATTTGTTGCTAAGTTTATTAAAATGATTTGATTTGATTACGTGATCCATGACGATCTGCTACCGTTTCCTGTTATTCGATTATTTTTGCCTAATTGTTATAAAAAGGAATTGATTTGATGTTGGTCTGCTACCGTTTCCTTTTATTCAATTGTCATTTTAAAATAGGTATAAAATAGATATCTTTATTATTAATTCAATGATAAATAATCTTAATTATATTATATTTTAATTGTCACAGGCTATTTATTTAATTAATGGTTATTTGTATAAAAGTATTGATTTGATCGTTTGGCGCCATATGGCAGACTTGTTTTTCTGTAATGCTTACTCCTGATTGGTTGTTAAAATATTGGCGGGATATATCTTGCTCCTGCGGAGCGTAGCTTATTTTTAGTCACATTCTACTGTAGTGAGTCAAGTGAAAAGGTTGTGGAACAGAAAGTTAAGTATTATTCTAACATGTTTTATTTCTACTGTTCACATTATTCTATTCAATTATCCATTATTTTCTGTGTTTAATGCTTGTGTTATTTATTTAATCTGGTCGATAGTTGTTGCATAATAAACGTTAGTGTTACGTTAATTGTGTTACTTATTTGATGTGGTTAATAGAATTGTTGCTTATTGAACGTTCATTTTTGTTAAATGTGTTATATATCTAAGTTAATTTGGTTGATAGAATTGTTGCTTAATGAACGTTCCGATTATGTTAATTATTTAAGATAATAAATTATTTGAACAATTGTTGAAGGACTTCTTACGTTTTATTAATAGTATTTCCCCTTAGTTTTCCTACATTCAGTTAGTCTATATTCAGTTAAATAGTCTACATTCAGTTAAATAGTCTACATTCAGTTCAATAGTCTACATTTAATTCTATAGCTTACATTAATTGCACTTTAAACTAAAGAGATATAATAGACAATAGCTTAGTTTTTGATTATATATTGCTCTATCTTACAAAAGCTATCATCAATAGACAATAGCTTAGTTTTTGATTATATATTGCTCTATCTTACAAAAGCTATCACGTGCATCTATTTTGAAAAGTTGGAAAATATTTGTCATATTTTGCTAATGGAATGCTGTAGCTCGTTAAAAACTAACTCAATCTCTTTATTTCCTTCATTAAGTAATTATGATGTGAAACTACCTATGCAATAGTATAAGAAAACATTTTTTTTCATAATTAAAATAAAAGTTTTTTTATAACGTGAAAAAAATCATGAAAAAATACGAGTTTTTTTCTAGAGCATGTTTTATTCAAGAGTACAGAAATCAAAATTATTAAGGAAGTTTCCGTTAAAAATTAATACTTATGAGTTCATATTATAGTATAGGTAGTATTCTGCGGGGCTACTCAAATGGCCACTTTTATATTCGTTCGCTAACTTAAAAATTAAAAATAAGCCATAAAACACCAAAATAACGTGTCGTAGGCTTGTCAATTCTGTACAATACAACAATGTCTGTGATTTACATAAACTTGCGAACGTCTGACTTGATCATTAATTGCTTATTTTTAAGATTTAAGTTAGCGAACGAATAGAAAAGTGGCCATTTGAGTAGCCCCCCTGATCATTCTTGAACCTACATTACTTTTTTGGTTAAATAGTACAGTCAGCAAGGAAAGTCGCTTAACACTTTAGTACCTACTTTGTCGTAGCAACTTTTTTGACAGACGTTGCTATGACAAAAGTTACTATTGAACTAGTGTTAAACGACTTTCGTTGCTGACCGTACCAAGTTCAAACAGTTCACGGTGAAATCTACATTCGGTTTATGTTTTAAGTATCTGTCTATGAACTTAGAACGAAGAATAAAAATCTAATTCAATTATTAATTAATTTGATTGAATAAATTATTTATTTTCCAAAGATTGTTTTCTTGAAAAAAAAAACAAATTTAGAAATAAACAACGATGCTATGTTTTTTTTCATGTTTTTTCATGTTACATCACCTGGTTTTACATAACATTATGTATAACTTTGCTACCGTACATGAAAACACCTCCAAAAATGTTATCGCTATTGAAAAAATCATAAATTTATATCGTTTAAATGTAATTGTCAATAATAGAACAGTTTAGGCGAAGATATGGTTTTCGTGCCAACTTTTTAAGTCCGATGACGCTGGAAGATTCTTTCGGGCCATGTAAATGCGAATACAAAAACAGGCACAGGAAAACGAATTGTAAATAAACCTATCTGCAGATACTGATACCTAGAGAAAAAATATATTATTACTAGTAGGTACTTATTATTATATATTCTGTGCTAGTACCGAGAGTTAACGAATAGCACACTCAGATAGGGTTACCAGATGAAAAAATGAAAAGTCCGGAGAAAAGGCCCGATTTCCAACAGCTTTTTAGTGTATTTTATTGAAAATTCTTAAAATACTGAGATTTCCTGAGATTTTCAAAATCCGCCCGCAATCCTGAGAAAGGTCAAAAATCCAGAGATCTCAGGACAAATCCTGAGATATGGTAACCCTACACTCAGACGATGAATGTTAAGATATATTTTTTTATTTATTTATTTAGGTTTATTTAGTAATATACACATAATTTTAAGATAAGGTATACAATTAGACCTACAGTACTATAAATTAATGTATTATTAAACTAAGTAAGTAGTGCATACAAGCGACGGATATACAAGAAAAAATATTATTACACTTTTAATTTTCTTTTAGGTAAACAGCAAAAGAAACATACCACTCTATGCGCTAAAAGGCTCAAATATAAAATTACTACAAGGTACAGGAAAATATATAACTTACGAAAACAATAATTCGCCCAATTTCCTTCTAAAACATTAAGTCTAGGGTAAATTACCCTGGCTGGCACCACTGTTTTTTTTTTAAATAGAAGGCAAAGAGTCAAATCTCAGACTCCCTATATCGCGTTTATTTTAGATTTTTTAATTAACGTAAAAAATACTGATCTAAAAATTCTGAAAAAAAAATATATGAGCTTAGAACACTAAAATCTCGAAATGGTTTTCTAATTTTAATACTTTCTCAAAATGAAATGTTGTCAATTGGAGCAGATATCCACTTCGTTGAGAGACTTATTGTATAAAAAACATAACCCTTTCTTTGCAGTCGGGTAATTACACAGTCGTCTAAAAAAGGTATTTTTTGCATATTTTGTATGACAAAATGAGACATTGAATGTATCCTTAGAACGTGAGGCGAATCGAGGGACTTTGAAAGTAATTTTTTGTAATAGATCAGCAGAGTCAATTTGATTGTTAATTATTAATTTAAACAAGAATATGATATCTAGGAACTGGCGTCAATGGACTAATGATTGTATTTTATGTCTTTTTGCACTCACTTCATAGTCATTATAATAAAACCCAGCACGATAGTCAAGAGATTTAAGATTTTTTTCCTGTATTCGTTCTATCGTATCTCTATGAACAATATAGTGGGGGTTCCAAACTACGCTACCAAACTCTAAAATGCTACGAACGTAGGCATTGTACAGTATTTTAAGTGTACCACACTTAGTAAAAGGTTTTCCAAGGCGGAGGATTTTAGTCATCAATGTCATAAATATACTTTCAATATCGCTCTAGTGAGAATGACGGTTTAGCTTAGGCGTTAGGTAGCTGAAATGAAAGAGCAATCCAAAGCTAACCAGCCCACTAGCAACAATAAACTCTACTCTTAAACATTGGCACGGTTAGGAGCAACTGCCTTCCATTCGAATTCCCTAGCTAAAGCATTTAAAGATTTCATGTGCTGATAATAATTTGTTGTTATGTTAATGAATGAAAAGGAAATGATTTTGACGAACTCTGTCACAGTCTTAATAGGTACTGTGCCTCCGTGGTCGGATGGTTCACACGCCCGTTTTAAGGTGTCGCCATCTTTGAGTTTCCGGGTTCGATCCGTGGATGGGTCAATTTAGAAAAGGGACTTTTCTATATTGGCTTTCTATATAGCCTTCTACATAGGTACTTTGTTTTTTTGTTGTGCATTAAAGATATTATATTTTCCAAAGTAGATTTTATGTGTGGTCCCCATTTCTACTCATGCAATTTTTTTATACTTATCAAAAATATATACTTATGTAGGAACTTACCCGCTTAAAAACGATTGTCATTTTAAATGGCCATATTTTTATACCAAATATTTTATCATATTAACAATCCTCTATCTATCTATATGAATCATGAGTGCTCGAAATATATCTTAGTAGAGATATGTATTGGTCAAAAATTATCTTGTTATTATCTCAATTTTGGTATCACCATGTTATTTATTGTACCTACATGGATACTCGATGCGTGCCGAGTGCCGCCGATCCTAGCAAACTCGTAATTTTGTTATCTTATCGAGTTCGTTCACACTTGACATTCAACTTTTATGTCGTGACAAACAGGCATTATTCTCTATTTTGGTTATGAATTACTTAATGTCTGATTTCAGTTAATACAAGTCATTTAGCATGTAGCAGAAAGATCCATTGTACTGTACAGTGTACTTCCTAAGCGATTTTACTTTATTATTTTTGTATGACATAGGTCACCTTCAGAGTCAGTCACTACGCATAGCCATTATCAAGGCGCGTCGATAGCATTCGCTTTACCTTGATAATGAAAATCTAAGAATACGTACCTAATCTCTCGCAGAGATAAGGTGTTGACAACAGCCGCCGGT
Source organism: Agriphila tristella (assembly GCA_928269145.1). Lineage (NCBI taxonomy): Eukaryota > Metazoa > Arthropoda > Insecta > Lepidoptera > Crambidae > Agriphila > Agriphila tristella. The sequence continues at coordinate 40,683,920 of OV743431.1, forward strand.
GTTTTTAAATGTATTTTTTCATTTATTCCAGACGCAGATGAGCGGTGACCGCGCCGGTTCACAGTGCGGTCTGACGTCGCTGCTGCCGATGTCGTGCCGCGGCCGCGCGGCGGCGTTCGCTCGCGACCTGCACTCGCGGCTGCGCAACCTCGGTGCTGGGCAGGACGACGACTGTGAGAGCAGTTGGCTCGCACGCGACAACGCGCACCGCGACAACGCGCACCGCCCGACCACCTCCGCCCAGCGCGACATCGACACCTTCTACGACTTCGAGCTCGAGTGTGAAAGCCCCTCAAGTCCCATCGATGAATTCGACGCATCTTTTCCCGAACGCTCTCCCACCGACGACCAGGAACCACCTTTCTACGATGTCGACTCCGACCCCGAAATGAAAGAGCAAGCCAAACTTATGTTACAGCAGCCGGATAAACATAGAAATGGATTCAAATACTCCACCGCCTTTTTCACAGACTGCTCGCCGGTTAAACTGCAACCTGCTCCAAGAGAAAACGGGGTCACTGATAAACCATTGTATTCACCAATAACATTTGAAGGGTGTGCTCGACATAATAGCTTTGATGAAGTAGATAATGTTGCACTGCCCTCAACGTTAACGGATACGGATAGACTGAGTTTACCATTTAACCACAGCTCGACATTGGACAGTGATTCAGAATTCGAATCAGCTAAAAGCGATCCTTCCGACGGCGTTGATGAAGCGTCAGAAAGTGAAAATCGCTTGGATAACGATATCACCGAGTGTGTTGAAAATTTGTCTATCTCGGATGTCGAAATTCCTATTGAAGAGGAAACATCTATTGAATCAACAGACAAACTAAATTCTGAATGTAGCGGGGACCCTAAAGAGTCGCTAGAAATTATAACCAGTGAACTTCCTGCCGATAAGGAAGTCTCTCCTGTTCCCGAAATTGAATTATCACTTTTAAATACGCCAGTTAAAGATGATCATGATGAGGAAGATGATAGGCCGCAACGAGTGCGACGCTGTTCGTCGCTTAAAACAGGGAAGACGCCACCTGGAACGCCTGGCCGCAAAAAAATTGTTCGATTTGCTGATGTTTTAGGCCTAGATTTAGCAGATGTTAAAACTTTTATGGATGAAATTCCTGTTATCCCTAAGTCTGCTTACGACGATCTCACGGGTTGCGATGTACAAAGTTCACCTCCAGTGCGTAGCACGTCTCGTTTAGGTACTCTAACACTAGTCCCTCTCTTCCAATTGCCAGTAGACGTTACGGAAAAACTTGAAAAGTTTAGTGTGTGCCTAGAAAGTGCGCGGGTCTGCGACGGTGTTCACGTCACTGTTTGTGGTTCAGTAAGAGTGCGCAATTTGGACTTTCATAAAACTGTGCACATACGGTACACGATGAACCGTTGGAAAACTTACACCGATTTACAGGCGACGTATGTTCAGGGTTCATGCGATGGCTACTCCGATCGTTTCCAGTTTGTGTTATACGCTCCGTGCATATCATCTGGTCAGCGACTGGAATTGGCGGTGCGGTTCCAATGCAAGGGACAGCAATTTTGGGATGGTAATAGCGGGGCTAATTATAGCTTCGATTGTTTAGCTCTGGGTGCAAACGGGCAACAAGCGCCCTCGCCCTCTGGGCCACTTCATCCGACCGTAGACTGGCACCCGTCGTTCTACTGACACGGTACGTACAGGATCACCGGAGAGGTGAAGGCGGAGCGAGGCGAGAGTCCCAGAGCAGGGGCGCGGCGGGCGGGCGCAGAGGCCGCGGCCTCGGCGCCAGCTGCTGGCGACATTCCTGTGCCTGTTCCTAGTGATCAGGAGAGTGGACGGCGATAACTGGATCAATGAGGCTTGAAGAGAAAGCGTTTTTGTGATATAAAGTAGTTTAGTCGTAGATTAATACTACAACGAGCGAGCGACTCGTTTAGAGTGCCATTTGCAATAGCGTTGATGTCAATAAATAACGTAAACTATCGAAATTTAATTTTGTTGCGAAAAGGAACGTCCATGAGAGGACAATAAAACAGCTGATGCGGCGAACTGCCATATGCCAGTGCTGACCGACACGGAACAGGCTGCCTATTGTTATGTATAGAATGACGGACGAATTTGAATGATATTGATATTTTAATACGAATTTTATAAGTAGTCCATTAGTCATATGTAATTAAATTACTTATTAATTTCAAATTATGTACAGAATCATCACCTAAGTAGTAAGAAGATTTTATTCACAAGGATGTCTTAACTATATAGTTATAATGAGTAGGTAGTCGTGAAGACTTAATGTCATCCAACCCGAGATTGTTACGATGTTTCCTATGTTTAATAATAGAATTCCTGTGTAACACGGGTGAGGAGATTTTTATGAGATGAATTTCCTCCTAATATTTAAATACTATATGGAGATTGTCTAATTACTGTTTTATATTATCACCTATAAGAATAATGTTATGCCTAATTATATTTTATATTTTTATATAATATAAACATTAATGCATGACATATTTTCCTACACAAGAACTGATAGATAGTCATATTAATTATTGTTTCACTTTCGAGGATTTTAATCAACAAGACTTTTAGGGATATCTAAATTATTGTTACTTATAAGCCATATTATACTATTACAATTATTTATTAGACCGTTTTCTATTTTATGTGTACCTGAATTCTTATAATGTGGCCATATTAATTTTATGAACCGATTTGTGAGAGCGCTCTGGCCTATCAATTATATTATAATGATATTATCGTTATTTGAGCCCTGTTTTATTCAATAACTTCCTACCTAATAAATTACTGAAGATTATTACCCATGGTCTTTTATTTAACCTTTTCGCGAAGAGCGCGAAGTTTCAGCTTGGGCAAAATTCTTTCGCATGTCCGTCTGTTCTTTTCTACTTATACATATAGATCGCATTTCTCAACCAATTCTCGTGGTGAGCAGGTTTGATAATTACTTATAGTTTTTCACTAGTAAATATTTTATCTTCTATTTCTATACCGTATTCGTGTTAAAGAGAGACAAATTCAAAATGTTAACGTCGATATTATCTAAAATGCTCTTAAATTATTGGAAATAGAAATGAATTACTTTAGTTATGACAAGATTATGACTTGATTATATTTATTAATTCTAAGATAAAGATTAATATTGATTATTAGGTCTTTCGTTAAAATGGATCAATTATATTAAAATTAATATACTGAATGATGAAGAGATGAATAAATGAGAATCTTTTCGAAAGAAGCAGGCAAGGCAACGCTTAGAATGAGGGAGAAAATTTTTGAGCCAAGCTTTCGAACCGAATCCTTGTGTCATTTGTTCCCGAATGTATTGGGTATCGCTATCAGCAAGAAGCTTATATTATACCCATAGACTTAGAGAATTTTTCGCTATGCTCAAGTAGACGGACAAAGGTGCGAGTGAGAAACCGATTCTTACGGCTTATGCGATGTGCGAAAAAGAGTAAAAACAAACTGACAGCTGAACCTGGTTTGACTTCATTTATCATCGTTTATCACCTTGGTGAAAAGCGTCAACAAGATTATTTTGTAATTTTGATCGCGATCGGGTCGGTTTGGCTCTCAAAGCTATATAAATCAATAATGGTGTCGTGTTCTGTACTGGATTGTAATGTTACTTACGACAATAACCCAAATAAACACTCATTTCACAGGTAAATATGATTGTACTATTACCATTTTCATAATTCATATTTTAGTTGAATATATTCCCAAACACACTAAGTTATATACTAATATGATGCTATTAAACGCCTATTTCCTAAATAAAGGCTGATTTCTAAACATTATGTGTTAGATAAAAAGATATTATGTCCGTGAACTTGAGAAAATAAAGCGTAGATATTGATAAAAAATTATCGATATCGATACTCATGTCGATGATTTCCAATATAACTTTGTTTGTCTTTGTGAACACTGATAATTTTATTTAAAGCTGCTTGTAACCGACAGTTTTCAAATGGTAAATTATACCAACTTAAGTACTAATTTAACAATTATTTCCAGGTTTTCTGTAAATCCAGTGATTAAATTAAACTGGATAAATGTCATAAATAAATAAGCAGGGAGCCTCAAAGGAGACCTTAAGAAATTATTTAAATAAAATTGTTCAAAATTTTGTTTGTGTTTTATTTATTAGAGCAATAATACATTATGGTTATCTACAACCTAAAATTGACTTCAGTGCATCTCTAAATTCACGCACACGTTTACATATTTACAAACACTGGCTCATCTCACTTTTGGTTTCGCAGCCAAGTGAACTCTGTTCGTCTATTTCAGTGAATATTAAGTTAATGATTATACCTCCCTCAAATCTTGGCTATCAGCCTTATTTGACAGATGTATGTGACACATTGCTATTTTTCTTTGGTAAGTTTTTATTTGTGCCAAAAATAAATGCGCGATGACAGTTGCGCGGAAGGGTCCCTGCTTGTCTATCGGCTAACACAATGAAGGTCAGGCAAGCTTTGATTTGACAGATGGATTTTTGGCACAAATAGAGACATAACAAAGAAAAGAAGTAGCAATGTATCATATTCATGTGTCAAATCAAAGCGATTCGATAGTTAGGCGACAGAGCCCCCAAATGGCCACTTTTCTATTCGTTCGCTAACTTAAAGATTAAAAATAAGCAATTAGACGATCAAGTCACACGTCACAAGTTTATGTAAATTACAGACATTGTTGTATTGTATAGAAATGACAAGCCCGCGACACGTAATTATAGATATTAGGCTTTTTTTAATTTTTAAGTTAGCGAACGAATAGAAAAGTGGCCATTTAAGTAGTCGGAACATAAGTAAAGTCTGTCCATCCTTACTTGTCTTATTTAGTAAACAGTTTTTGACAGTTGTCATACGTCTTTTATACTTAAATCGTTATTTAAAAATATGTTAGTAACTTTATGAAATTGTTTTTAATTTATTAACAATTTATTTCGTAATCTATGTGTGGAAAACCATTTGTTGTATTTTATAAATGATTATTTCAATAAAGAGTTGGGTGAAGATTGTTTACCATATAAGACAAGTACCTAAGGATGGACAGACTTTAGGAAACATTATTTTCGGGATAAATGTTTTTCAATGAAACAAATAAAACTTCATAACAGTTTCAGTTTAAATTCCTTAACAATTTATTCATATTTAAGGCGAAATATATCACATTCATTGGATGATATCGAAATAAATATTCTTTATCTTAATATTAATTGCTTATATTAAACGTGTTTACATTATATAGGTACGTAAACAAAGTATCGTTCCTCAGAGAGAAAGTTATCTTCATGTCTCACCTTCATACAAATAAAGAATTTATCAAGGACGACTAAGTAAATAAATGTCTGTTTATGTTACAAATATTATCAGTCCGCTTTATTATATTTATAATAAAAACAATATTCAAGGTTTTTATATTGAATCAATCTTTGTAATTTGAATTCTCTTCATATAAACAACGTTTAATTTACAGTACTTACCTACTTAACAAATTATTTTTACACCAAATAGCAAATGACTTAAGCTGGTAAGACTTGGTTACAAGTTCACAATTTGCTTTTACTTACTTCATTCGAAGTAGGTAATATCGAGTTTTGAAACTACGACAGTTTGTTAAGCTAGGGTTTCCTAGAATTGAGGTGCCGTCGTATTACGGCCGTAATATAGCGGTGTTGAATGTTTCTATGTAAACAATACGGCGACACCGTAACGACAAAAACCGCGCCGTATTGTTTACATAGACAACGTTCTACTCCGCTAAATTACGTCCGTAGGTAATATGACGGCACCGTCATCCTAGAAAACCCTAGCTTTAGAAAGGGGGTTTTTGATAACAAAATACAGCGCAGCGTCAAGAAAGGGTAAGTTTGTAAATTGCAAATATTATAAATATAAAATATATGCGAATATATAGAGTTAAATCGGTTGTTAGAAGCTTGTTCCAGTAGCAATAGCTTAAAACAACAACCAAGTAGGTACCTAGCTAGTAGGTCGTAATATTTACAAAAAAAAAACAAAGCATATTATTTTCTAACAATCACAAGGTGATGAATTTAACAGATGTTACGATAAATTGTGAAATACATAGGTAATTTATTGAAACTCGTAGCTTTTTTCAAATATGGATTACCTATAGCACCAAAATATTTCTTTTATTTTTCTTACTTAAAATACAGGCAGTCGTTTATAGAAAAAGCTACAGAAACTTACCTAAGTAAGCTACAGAAGTAACATCAATTTAATTTACAACAAAATCTTTAACAATTTTATGGTTTCTTTCAACAATAAAATAATAACTTAGTACCTATCTAATTAATAAGGAATTGCATCGACCAATTGCGAGTTTTGACACTTAAACTTAAGTGTACCTAATACTTAATGAATATAAGAATCTCATGTAGTCAACATTCATCAATGAAGTCAACATTCATCAATAAAGTCATGCCTATATGCCTATTGCCCATGTTAATCAAGGGCGGATCCAGTCTTCGAGCCAGGGGGTGGTCGCAAACAAAGAATAAATTAAAGAATGGATAATATTAATATACAATCATTACAAAAGAAGTAATTTAAAAAAAAAGGTGGTGTGACTTGGGTAAGTAGGTACTGCAGTAATAATGTCATAGATATACAAGGTTCAAAAGGCGAAAAAAAATCAGCTGTTCCATACAAAAGAACAACCCTATTCCATCGAAATGTATGAAATAGCTGATTTTTTTTTCGCGATTTCAAGGTTGGTCCCATAATGAAAGTTGTTCAATTTGATGGTCTGATCAATCCCACGAGAGGTTTTGTATAAACTAAAAATAACCTTATATACACATTGAAGTTTCTTACGAAGACGCAAGAACTTAAGTAAGTTTTTAAGTTTGGTTAAAATAATACAATTTTATGGAATCAAGTTCCTTCAGGGTATATAATGAGATTTTTTTCTATTTTCCCGATTTCTAATAATTGGATCCAACCCGCCTCCACATCTATCTAATGAAAAAACAAAAGTCTGTGTAACTGATCGAAAAAAGGGGCAGTTTTTGTTTCCGCATTTACTGAATATTAGCTAATGGAATCTTATTTAAAAACCAGCCAAGTGCGAGTCGGACTCGCGCACGAAGAGTTCCGTACCAAAAAACAGCAAAAAAATCACGTTTGTTGTATGGGAGCCCCCCTTAAATATTTGTTTTTTCTGTTTTTAGTTGTTATAGCGGCAACAAAAATACATCATCTGTGAAAATTTCAACTGTCTAGCTATCACGGTTCATGAGATACAGCCTGGTGACAGACAGACAGACAGACGGACAGCGGAGGCTTAGTAATAGGGTCCCGTTTTTACCCTTTGGGTACGGAACCCTAAAAATAGATGTATATAGGCAATAGTTTTAAACTAAAGATAAACCACTGTTTACATACCCAAGTCGTGGGTAAACTGTACGTGAATAAGTAAATAATAAATTCTAGTACAGGCTCTGAATACGATGAACTCTCTTAATTTGAAGATAAATATTTGAGTGCTATTTTAGCGAACAAGACTGCTCACTGCAAATGCAGAATGACTTGAATAACAGCACTTGCGTCATTTTTCTTTACTTTGTGTTAGGTACTGGGCGATTTTATTTTAATACCAGCGGCAGCCCGCGGTTTCACCCGCGTGGTTCCCGTTCACGTTGGAATTTCGGGATAAAAAGTATTATATACAATGTTTTAATCTGGGCTATCTACTATCTGTGTGCCAAATCTCAAACAAATCCGTTCAGTAGTTTTTGCGTGATTGAGGAACAAAAATCTAAACATCCAAACCCACAAACTTTCACATTTATAATATTAGTATGATTTGAATACAATTTATGTGACCGTTTTGTGCAAATTAGGTGCAAAAAAATAATTTTCTTTAATAAAACAAATCAATATTTAGCGCCTACCATATTTAAAAGCAACAAATACAATGAGCTAAAAAGACAACAACAACTTTTTTAATCATAATTTTAAAAGATTACTAATAATTTATTTAACAAATTCGGCTAAAACATTGCTTTTCGTCTGTCAATTCAGTCATCACTGAACGCGCAGCCATAACAATAAGTAGATACAATAAACATTTTGTGGCTTCTGTCGGCTCTAAAACTAATTTATACACGATTCAATGAAGAATGTATAAAAATGGCGTCAATTTCGCTCTAACACTGTTTCTTGCGCCAAAACAATTTTGTTTGCTCGGCGCTATCGCCTTTTTGGTACGCATTCTTTAGTGAAACTACTACTTAGTGGTGGCCACCGAGAGAATGCGTTTCTGTCCGATTTATCAAGTTCCATTGATTATTTTATTTTCGGATTAAGAAGTCGAAACGCATTATTTCGACGGCCATAAAGGGTTATGATCACTAAAGAGTTCAAATCACTATTGCGCTCTTCATTTCTTCTTCATTCGAGTCGAAGTCAGCGCGATCTAATTATTTATCCTACCTAGCTATACGTTTCAATAAAGAATTTGTCAGAAAATGGCGTTAATCCATCTCGCTCTTACATAAATTCAGTTAAAACTATATCGCTTACTCAGCGCTATTTTGTTATACATTCTTTAGTGAAACTACTAAAGGGATCACTAAATAGTTCCGAGTTACCTTTGCGCCCTTCGTCTTCGCACCTACAGTGCCAAGGACTTGTGTGGTGAGTAATATTGCAGAACTCGATCTCCCTTATGAAGTTGGCGCGAACTATTTGATTGACGGCCTACGATACATAGAAAACTAATTTATTTACGTTTCAATGAAGAATATAAAAAAAAATGTCAATCCGTCTTACTCGCTAAAGCTACCCCGATTGCTCGGCGCGATTTTATTACGCATTCTTTAGTCAAACTACTAGTGGGATCACTAAAGAGTTCCAGGTCTCCTCTGCGCCCTTCGTCACCGTACGGATCTAGTAGTGGGGAGAGTACTGGAAGGGTCTCTCAGTGCTCGCAGCTGCATTTGCAACTTTGCTTGCAGAACTCAATCTCCTTTATGAAGTTGGCGCGAACTATTTGATTGACGGCCTACGATGGCTACGATACACAAAAACTAATTTATTCACGTTTCATTGAAGAATATTTTTATTAAAAAGGTGTCCATCGGTCTCACTCACTAAAGCTATCTCAATTGCTCGGCGCCATTTAGTTACGCATTCTTTAGTGAAACTACTAGTGGGATCACTAAAGAGGTCCAGGTCTCCTTTGCGCCCTTCGTCTCCGTACGGTTCTAGTAGTGGGGAGAGTTATGGAAGGGTCTCTCAGTGCTCGCAACTGCATGTGCAAGCGTTGCTTGCAGAACTCGTAGAACTCGATCTCCCTCGTGAAGTTAGCGCGAACTATTTGCTTGACGGCCTCTGAGACGGGCGGCTTGAACGCGTTGCGGTTTATTCGATTGAAGGTGTTGAGTTCATCTGCAAAAACAAAAAGTTGGGTTATTATCAGTGATTGAAATGGACCGGAGCGCACCGGAACGCCGTTCCGGTTCGTGAAATTCTTACATATCATTCCGGTAAAACATCTGTACCTATCACCAATAGTGAAGGTTTGAAAGGAAATGCGTTCCGGTTCGACCACTGGTTATTATTTGGCAAATTATGGACCATCTATCCAGTAACCACTCACCTGCGGAAAGAGGAAACAAGGACAGGTTTGTGAAGCGAGAAAATTATTAGGTTAGTTCTGCTTATTGTTCTGCCACCCTTATCTGCATTCACCTGCATAGGTACTTCTAAACCTTTTATTGTCGTGAATATAAACGATGTGCAAGAAGATTTCCATATTAAGTAAATAGGTAAGTAGTACACATTGCATATTTAATTTATTTATGTTATGATAAAAAACTTTGTTATTCCATGTTATAAGAATTGATCAAATGGATGCATTGTTAAAATAATGAAAGTTTTAGCAAATATTAAGTGTGGCTTTGTTGCCTGTAGTAAAATTGAAGGAGCATAATCAAGAAAACTGAGATCAGTGTTGTAAACAACTACCTACCTATTAAAACAATTTAAATTTAAATGTTTTATTTAAACTATATGTATGACGCGAGTGTCTGACGCATGCAAGAAAAACGTTAAAACAGCCGTATTAATGATGAAATATCTGAGTCTCATGACACGAGACATAACATACTTAGTTATTTGCCATTTGGCACAGTTCCTACCAAAATCGACGGTCAAACAAAGATGACCAGATTGAATATCATCTTTTTAGACAATTTTCAGATTGCAGAAGTTCGGCCCAATAACTTTTATGATGAAAATAAAATAACACTACATCGACCTACGAATGTGTGTTTTGAGGGTTTCTAGCCGCTGGACAACACAGCCATTGAAGGCCTATTCCTGTTGTCTCCCACTGGTGAATATCGGGAAAAAGTAAAAAAAAAACCACAGATTTTGCAGCCCTCGCAAGAATCGCAGCATTGAAAATGAATACAAAAAATTATGAAAAACCGAAATCAAATCAAATGCAAAATCCGATTGGTGTCAGGGATTTGCATCTGATAACCACTTTCATTGGTAAAAACTTTTATCCCGATATCCCCAGTGTAGAGTTCATGTCCTCCAGCACGCCACATATCTACCGCTGCATCATACAGCATATTACTACTAGCAGCGCTTACCCCAGTAGAGCGGCAGCGCGCCGCGGAAGAAGCGCGGGATGTAGCGCTCGAGCGCCAGCAGCGTAGAGTTCATGTCCTCCAGCGCGCCACATACCTACCGCTGCATCATACAGCATATAACTACTAGCAGCGCTCACCCCAGTAGAGCGGCAGCGCGCCGCGGAAGAAGCGCGGGATGTAGCGCTCGAGCGCCAGCAGCGTAGAGTTCATGTCCTCCAGCGCGCCACATACCTACCGCTGCATCATACAGCATATAACTACTAGCAGCGCTCACCCCAGTAGAGCGGCAGCGCGCCGCGGAAGAAGCGCGGGATGTAGCGCTCGAGCGCCAGCAGCGTAGAGTTCATGTCCTCCAGCGCGCCACATACCTACCGCTGCATCATACAGCATATAACTACTAGCAGCGCTCACCCCAGTAGAGCGGCAGCGCGCCGCGGAAGAAGCGTGGGATGTAGCGCTCGAGCGCCAGCAGCGTAGAGTTCATGTCCTCGAGCACGTCACATAGTGCTGCATTATACAGATAGTACTACTAGCAGCGCTCACCCCAGTAGAGCGGCAGCGCGCCGCGGAAGAAGCGTGGGATGTAGCGCTCGAGCGCCAGCAGCGTAGAGTTCATGTCCTCGAGCACGTCACATAGTGCTGCATTATACAGATAGTACTACTAGCAGCGCTCACCCCAGTAGAGCGGCAGCGCGCCGCGGAAGAAGCGCGGGATGTAGCGCTCGAGCGCCAGCAGCGTAGAGTTCTTGTCCTCGAGCACGTCACATAGTACTGCATTATACAGATAGTACTACTAGCAGCGCTCACCCCAGTAGAGCGGCAGCGCGCCGCGGAAGAAGCGCGGGATGTAGCGCTCGAGCGCCAGCAGCGTAGAGTTCATGTCCTCGAGCACGTCACATAGTGCTGCATTATACAGATAGTACTACTAGCAGCGCTCACCCCAGTAGAGCGGCAGCGCGCCGCGGAAGAAGCGCGGGATGTAGCGCTCGAGCGCCAGCAGCGTAGAGTTCATGTCCTCCAGCACGCCCACTACCGCGTACTGCTGCTCCACCACGCGCTTGGCGCGTTGCAGCGCTTCCACGCTGTTGAACGGCCTGCAAGGACATAATATAGTTTTAGGGTGGTTTCTATCTTACGCGGATTCGGGTGCGGTTGCGAATACCGCATGGAGTTGGTCCGCAAATGCTTTTTTCTTAGTTGGTATTTTTTTATGTAAAGCAGGCGTCTGGATAAAAAGTACTATGAAAGGGTCAACTCTGTGCGCACCATTTACAAGAGAAGTTTCGGAAATGACCACTCTTCTTAGAGTTAAGAGATTACTATCGATTGTGATTCGAGAAAAAGATAGAAACAATTAGGGTTGTTTCTATCTTTTTCTCGGTGTATGTTTTATTTTTTTAAAGTAACACCACTTACGTGCACTGCGGTTCATGCCCGCAGAAGAAAAGCGTCTGGCGGCGGTGGTCGCCGATGCCCTCGTGCGTCTCGCCCTCGATGTAGCGGCACTCGCGGTCGCCGCTCAGCACGCACGTCTCAAAGTCCTGGGACGAACATCAATTCATTAAACTAGTGGCCATTGGCGTATCTAGAGATATTGTCCAGGGGGGCCTGGCCCCGCTTGCTAGAGCCGCGTTGGAGTTTTGCAATAGAAAATATATCAAGTTTTTTTCTGGGGTGGGTTCTGCTATTCTGCCCCCTTCCTACGCCAGCTAGTGGCTCTGTAGAGCTGTAGACCTTGCGTTTATAACATTACTAGCGGCCGCCCGCGACATCGTCTGCGTTGACAGTTTTTTGCTATCCCTCGGGAACTGTACGTCTTTTCTGGATGAAAGGTACCCTATGTCCTTTTCTGTACCCCGGACAACGTCTATGCAAAATTTCATGATGATCGGTACAATAAGATAAAAGATAAAATATTCTTTATTGTACACCAAAGAAAATTACAAAGTAGTATACAAAAGAAGAACAATTGGCGGCCTTATTGCTAAAAAGCAATTTCTTTCAGGCAACCATAAGTTGAGCTGGATAAAAATACTAGATAGTAGGATGGGTAGTTTATGGTGTTCCATAAAAGTACTTAAGATAAAATACATAAACAGATATACATCACACATATTATTATATGTTATAAATATAAATAGAACAATATATATATAATATATATGTAATAATACATACAATTCCATAATGATAAATATCGGATACAATTTTGAAAACAAAAATTTTAGCGACAGATAGTGTTCTCTGACTAGCCGTTTAAAACTTTCCAAAGACTATGTGCACGTTTTATTTCCTCTGGCAATGCATTCCACAGTCGGGAGCTTGAACTGAGAAGGATAATAGTTAAGACGTGAAGGAGTAACAAAAAAACAAACGGACATTCGCATTTATAATATTAGTAAGGATTGAACATTTTCGAAATGGATGATAAGACTTTTCCCCGAATCGCTATTTTGAAAATTTTCGAAACACTGAATCGATAAAAAAAGATTATAATATTATAGAACCTGCTCATAAAGGAGAACATACAGACAACCGGACGGACACACGAAAGCAATTTTGCCCAAACTGAAACAGAGACGCTTCGCGCTCGCTCGGTCAATTATATTTTGTTGTGTTAAATACTGAGATCTACGTTCGCTTGCATGCAATGCAATGCAACGAATAAAGAGGGAAAAATTATGAAATATTAAAAAATAACGAAACCCATGGTGCGTGTTGTTGCACTTGTCAGGTTTATAAACACTCAAAGTTAACCGTTTCGTTCTACTGACTGCTGTCTTCGAATTTTTACGATCCGATTATAGAGCTGCACAATATTAATTATTTACATACTTCTTTGTTGAACACAAATACATTTTTCTGATTTACAGTTACAATTTTTTTTAACATACCCCTAACTACCTATATTCAAACCGCAAGCTGTTACTTTCGTTCCCATATCAAAATGATTGAAACGTTCGTTCCGCTACATTCAATTTTAATAATTTGCTACCCATTTAAATTCTGAGAAGCAAAACTAATGGATACCTAACAGTCATCTTCGTTTAGTGTTAGTTACGGGCCGAGTGTATAGACAAAAGGTATGAGCGAAATACCAGCAAAGATATTACGAATAGCTGTTTCCAAACTCTAATTAAAACGTCATCTTTTTTGTTGGCATAAATGTAATTTATTTTTTGCGTTCCCACTAACTAGACACTCAACATTGTCAGGGCACTAACTACACGAGGTATGTACGCAAACACCATTCAACAATAAGAATAATTAACTAAGAAAATCCGCACGACTCGACTTGTGCAATAATCGATACTATTTATTTTCATTAGCGGCCGGTGTGAACTGTCAGTTTGATAGCTGTAGGCCGACAGGATGATGAAGCAGTAACATTTGTATCTGTCGCAGGAATATGAGGAAACCAGGAATTTTACGAAATCCCTAGGGATACAACGAAATCACGGCAGAAATCGAATCGAATGCCTGCCAGATCGGTTCTGGCAGCCAGATCAGCCCCCCTAGCCAAAGTAACATTTGCAAATTTTCGCTATCGCTTCGCTTCGAAACATGTATGGATTTGACGTTTTAAAATTCGATTGTTAACGAAACCTTATGTCAATCCCATACATGTTTCGAAAGCGAAGCGATAACGAAAATTTGCCAATGTTACTTTGGCTAGACCCTCTGACTCTTCGCTCGCTTCGCTTGTCGTCTTCTGTTTAGTTATTACTAAACTTCACTTATAAGAAGACGTAAAAACAAGAAAATTCGACATCTGCCATATATTCTTGGTATGCCTAGGGATTTCGTGATATCCCTGATATCCAAATCTTAATAAGACATATCGATTCCCATTCCCAAGTTTAAGACCTATTTTATTATGACAGTCAATGACTGGAACTGTGATAGGAAGCTAAATGTCGATGTCATAAAACAAACTCGATTAAACTTTACCCAGTTAACAAGACGGTTATCCACTTATTCAGCTGTCAGTTGAAAACTGTATAGTCCAAGGCAAATCATTCTCTTCACTTTTTTTGAAATTGTAACAAGATTTTAAGATGTCGAAGATTGAGGTAGGGACGTTCGATAGCGAGTCATGGTGCGTGAATCAATAGAACTAACCTTTGCTACATCGCCCCCATTCTCAAATTCAATTTGGCACTACACTACAGATCTTGTCGATCGGATCGTGATCATCGATTTTTTCCGCGCTGCGTCACAGTCGTGCGTCCGTGACCATAAAATCTGAACTTCACTCCAATTATAACGGGATATCATTCTAAAATAAAAAGACATCAATCCGGGATACCTATTGATTTTTACCATCACTGAAAAGACACGACTACCGGTCATTGTTAACGATATCGATCTTGTTACTGTCAAGATGAACAAAAAGACATCATTGACATCGACGACGGTAAAAAAGTTAAAGATAGACACGAAATAAAAATAGTTGTTTTTCAAATTACACCGAATAACCTCTCTCGGTGGTAAAAACACATGAGCTCGACTATTATCGCTCGTTCACGAACACGAATTGCACGGTTTTTTTATGTTCTGGATCAATGCAGGCGTTGTTAGCGCGCACGTGATCGATTGTCGAGCGATGGATCCGCAAATTGGCATAGGGCGATCCGATCAATGAGATAATGGACGACATGAGAAGTGCCTATAAATGAGAATAGCTTGAGGGCTTCATTTATAATAATGCAATCAACCTTTTTTCTCATAGCCTTCAGTCACGAGATCTCATGAAATAAGATATCTGATTGATTTCAAAATAGTCTTTGCGGCAAACAAATGAGTCTATAAATAGTGCATGAACAAGGAAAATAATGTCACGTACCTAAGCATAGGTTGAACTTTCAAGCACTAATCGATCGATCAATTAATGATCGTCATATTGCTTCACTCACCCTTATGTAGTTACTTTTGTCATAGCTACAATATAAATTAGTAGATAGATATAGGTACTATTAGGTACAGCAATTTAAGATTAACGGTATTTGTCAGACTAGTCTTGAAATAAAGTCAGTAATTTGTCTGGCTGTAAAATTGTCGTTTAGATATCCATGGTAGGTAACGCATGATTTTTGTTTAGTTATTAACAAACAGCTGAAGTGGCAATGGGCGGGACACATAGCGAGAAGAACCGATGGCCGTTGGGGCGGAAAGGTTCTGGAATGGCGACCGCGCACCGGACGACGCTCCGTGGGTAGGCCCCCGACAAGGTGGACCGACGTGAGGGTGAAGGTCGCGGGAAGCCAGTGGATGCAGGCAGCGCAGGACCGATCGTCGTGGAGATCCTTAGGGGAGGCCTATACCATAAGAATAAACAATACTACTAGAACGGACTCTTCTTTGTGCGAGTCCCAAATGCCGCCATTTATATAACTACTTCCCCCTTCACGTCGCTACGCCCCGCTGTCGTCCAAGTGTGTTCGCCAGGGTTGCTTACTGTTAAATATTGCTAACGTTTAAAGATCATATCGCTAAAATATGAGTTTTTCTTTAGTTTAAAATCATTATTTTATTCTAGTTAGTATTTACTAACTAGAATAAAATCATTTTTGTATTTACAAAAATGAAATAATCACTTTTTCTGGGTAAGCAAGTACTTACCTACTCCTGAGTTTGTATAAATAAAGTAAATACCTAAACATTTAGTATGGAAATTAAATTAAATTTTGAACAAAAATGTACTTCTAAAACATTTTTAGGTTTTGATCTGCTTACTGTTTCGTTGTGTTTCAACACGTAACGAAATCCAAACCCAAACCCAATTATGAATAGGTATAGGTAGGTATTTTCTTCAATCCTTTTATTTTATATTTTGCCACAGAACTTGTGTGACGATGTTTTTTTCACAAATGTACATCTTTTTTGATAAATACTCGTCAGGTCCTTTTTATTAATATGGTACTACGAAAACGAAATAATATTTTGATAATATTAGGTACTTACCTCATATCATCTTTGGGAAAACTAAAGAAACTTAATTTGTGGCATTGTTTTCGAATTGTTTGCACAACCAAACACAGCACAATAACTTGGCGCCATTGTAATACAACTTAATTCTAAGATTTACGCACAGAGAAAAGATTACGGAACGCAAAAACAGGCAAACGCGCGTGCGGCGACGTCAGCCGTGACAGACAGCCCGACTGAGTATTCTGTTTAACAGACGCGGTAATATCGTGACCTTGAGCCCGTTCGGAGCGGGAGTGTCCGTTCTAGTAAGTTTTATTTATTCTTATGCCTATACCCAGCAGTGGGTGTCGTGCGGCTGATATGATGATGATGATGATGATGATTAACAAACAACATACCTTCTTCAACCAGGCCGGGTCCGGCAGCGGAAGGTCCGGAAATGCTCGCTTCCTCTCGACGTAGTACCAGGGGGCTCTGACGTAGTAGTACCATGAGATCACTCGCTCCACAGGATCCCTGACCACGTTTACGTAGATAGGTGATGGGAACCCAAACCTGGAATCAGTATGGACTGTGTGAAGTTTGGTAAATATTTAGGACAAGGTAACTAGATTATAGAATATAGGTGCAGATTACTCTGAGCCTATAAAAAAATTACATGCAGCTTAGTCATGTCATAGTGTTCAAATTGACAGTAAAAATAAAAATATTTTGGCGTAATTCAAATGAAAAGTAACTGAATTGGAACATAAGGAGCCTGTGATATAGAGCATCGCAGCTCACGCAGATTTAAATTAACATCTTCTCTTCATCTTGCAATAATACTGGGTAGGTAGAGGTAAAATAAAATTGAAGAAAGTATTCTATTAGATTAGAAATTATTATTAGTATTAGAGTAGAAATTTATCAAAATTATGGTATAGTTTAGTATAGAAATGAAATGAGGACGACTTCAATAAAACAGATAGCGATAAGAGTCTTATCTGCTTATTGGCTTTAGATCAGGTGCAGTGCTCAAAGAATCTCTACTTTCACTAGAGTCATTGTTCGGACACAAAAACTTGCCAAAAGTGTCATGCTCTCATTTTCCTTGTGTTGGAAACAAGAGGATGACTGGATGCACGTGGCGTTGTGCAATTATCGGTAATAGGGGAACGGTCGTTAAGCCTTAAGGCTATAAATGTTCTGTTCTGATGCATTAATCATGTCATGCCGGCATCACGCCCCGATTATGCCAATACGTTTCAGTTACAGTTGTGATTGATGTTTTAGTGTTTTTTAACGAAGCTTGAAATGAAGTAGGTGGTAATGCTATTTGTTCAAAACCAGATGAAAAAAAAACTTGTTTTGAAAGAAACCCTAAAATTAACTGGCATAATAAATCGTAACACTTTAAGATTAAACGTTTGGCTGTCCATCATCAGTTGGTAATGTTTCCACTGCCAAATAATCAACTATCTTTGTTCGTTTCTTGTTCCATTGAAGGGGTTATGCGCAAGTTGACAAGAGTGGAATCGTTACATACCTTGTGAAGTTAGTATAGCAGACGTGCTTGATGTAGGAGGCGGGCGGAGTATGCGCAGACACTACGCTCACCAACACCTGCTGGTCAGCGGGCGCCAACCGAATGGTCTCCACCCGTTGCACCGCGTCTCGGTGAAACCCTGAAATGAGTTGTAGGTATTATCTGTCTATCGTTAAGTCGATGAATGCGACAGGAAGCTTACATTACAGGAGTAAGTAACAGCCGCTCGGGAAAGAAGAAAGAGAGGATGTGCAACAATTAAGAAATTACAGATAGGTAAGTAAAACTTTAGTCGTGGTGGAGATTCTTAAGGGAGACCTATACATCTGCAGTGGGTGTCGTGCGGCTGATATGATGATGATGATGATGAAAACTTTAGAATCTAGTTCTAGAAATTTCTGTTTACCTTTTTTACCAACACCCTCAAATAAAAGTTATTGCCTTCGGTAGATATATTTAAAAATCAATGTAATATTATTAAATGTCTTAACTTTCTTAAAACGATCGAATTATTACAGTAGAAAGAGAATCTAAACATCAATTTTATATTTCTTCTGCGAATAAATTTTAATTATAATCTACGATGCGATGTTTTTAAAATTCTTCAGTAGTTAAATCATGAGTATGTATTTTACAACAGTTTTATGTCTAGGATGATTGCATTTCTGAATATACTCCAAATGAGATTACTAATATAATCTTAATCATGTTTGCTACCAATGGAAGTGTTATGTAATCAATCTGAAGCGATGAACCATTTTCATAGATGTATCATGCGATATTTTTCCTATGATTGACGTTTACCTTCATGCTAATTAACACTCAATTGTTTGCTTTGTTATCTGCATTATAGGTACCTAGTATAATTACTAGCTGTTACCACAAATAGCTCAGTGGAAGTAAGAAACTACTACGATTTAATAGGTGTTACTTACTTTACTTCTTGAACTGAACTTTAATCGTTTGTGTTATGATAAATCTATCTGGTATGAATATTATAGTGACTACTTAATCCAAAACACTCATTGAGAGGCAATGACCGAAGTTATGCTTTCAAAATTGATTTGTTATCATCGTCTATCTTCATAAAGAATCATTTCTGCGAACATCTTAGTCTTGCACTACATTAAAAGAAATGAATCACAGCTTTGTTATAATAAGTGATGGTTTGTTATACCTGGAATAGGATGCCGTTATACTCCCATTCGAACACCGAGCACTTATTAATTTCGGTTAGCATTCTATTTAGTAGAGTATTTCCGTTGGCTCTTAAGCTAGGGTTTCCTAGGATGACGGTGGCGTCATATTATGACCGTAATTTAGCGGCGTAGAACGTTGTCTATGTAAACAATACGGCGCGGTTTCTGACGTTACGGTGTCGCCATATTGTTTACATAGACAACATTCAATGCCGCTATATTACGGCCGTAATATGACTGCACCGTCATCCTAGGAAACCCTAGCTTTAGTAAGGAAGACTGTCAAAAACTTATCATGTGACCTCAAAACGCCTTACCGCGGGCACCTTGGCTATAGAAAAAGAGCCATAATATGATACGTGGCCCTTGGCTCTATTGTCATCAGGCCACAGGTAAATCATTGCTTTTTACCTAACGTAATGCAGCCTTTAATAAAAATGTATATAAATGTATAGAGGAGCTGGACTGGAGCCGGAGTGGTTTAGCGCCTGGCCCTGCGATTGCGGAGGTTACCTACCTATTGGTCCCGGCTGCATTTGCAGTCGTTAAGACTCACCAATCCGTATTGGGTCCGCGTGGTGGGTTATGGCCCATCCTCCTAATCCACCCATAAGGAAGGCCTGTGCCTAAAATGGCTGATTGTCATATCAATGTATAGATGTATAGCGCACAGTCACTTCCACTCCCACTGATGATGACCACGACCACTCTGCCTATGCCAAGAGTGAAATGACTTCCTCTTAAGCAGAGTTGAACCACTCACCGAACTGGTTCCGTATGGCTAACCGCCGTAGCAGTTCCATGAAGGTCTGGCTGCCGACCTTGGGCACGCGGTTGAAGAACAGCAGCTCGGTGGCCGCGCGAGCAGTGTTGTTCAGCTCCCATGGCTCCGGCACCAGGAGTTCGTCCAGGTAATCCTGTTCTTCTTGGTGGGACTCTTCGGGCTCTGCTTCTAGAGTCCGCTGAGGCTTACTGCGCTCCTAGATAAGGGAAGATGG
Source organism: Agriphila tristella (assembly GCA_928269145.1). Taxonomy (NCBI): domain Eukaryota; kingdom Metazoa; phylum Arthropoda; class Insecta; order Lepidoptera; family Crambidae; genus Agriphila; species Agriphila tristella. Next base: position 40,704,228 of record OV743431.1, read on the forward strand.
ATGGTATTGAAGTATACCAGCCGTATGGCCTCCAGCAGAGTAAAATAGCACCACCCAGCTCTTTACACCAAGATGGTTGTTGAAGCCGACTAATGACGTAAAGGTGAGGTAAGCATATTTAACACCCAATTGGATCAGAAAACGGGCAGCTGGGTTTTCCGATGAAATTATCCAACACAAGTAGTGTTTGATAATTTCTTAATTATCCTTACTAATATTATAAATGCGAAAGTCCGTTTGTTTGTTTGTTACGCCTTCACGTCTTAACTACTGAACCGACCATCATGAACTTTTGTATAAACGTTCTCAGGGGTACAGCGAAGGACATAGGGTACTTTTAATACCGAAAAACAGTATTGTTCCCGAGGGATAGCAAAAAAACTTTCCACGCAGAGGAAGTCGCAGGCGGCCGCTAGTTAACTCTATAAGTTATACCACAAAACTAACTTCATCGTTTGTTCGTTTGATTCTCTTTCGCTACACCAAATATCATAATAACTTAACACACATCATTATTACCTAACTGTCACGATAAAAAAAAGAACGCAATCAAACTTATTTAGCTTAGTGAGCATGCGCTTCGATATTATTTCAAATCTATTTTTCAGTTTATAGGATCCATAGCTTCTCGATCCTGGACTCTACAATAGATTGCCCGGGGACAGCAATCAGCTCTGAATCGAAACTACAAGCCGCGAGCATCCTATCGTTACATTATTCTTAATGATCCTTGCATTATTTTCAACGCAACTAAACCTTTATATTATCATAATGTGATGGTAACTTAAGTAAATTCATAATATGAATATAACTGCCGAAACAGCCAACGCATTTTCTTGTATTCTGTGCCCTTATGGGGTATTTACATGAAGAGACTTGGCAGGCAACTTGGAGACGACTTTTAGTCTTGTTTAGTCAATGGGGAATGTCCGAAAAAAATCAAATTGGCTGAATATTTTTTTATAGTTAGGAATAAGCTCCCTTAGTAATAGAAAAAAGTTTCAGAATTTTTGGTTGCGTGAAAACGTTTTAAATAATTAAAGTCTCTTCGACTTCACAAATATACAAAAGTAACAGCAGAATGGAAATTATACCTTTGCCACCACATGCTACAACCACAACATGCTATTAAAAAAAGTTTCATAAACGACAAATGTCAAAATGTCAAAACTTTTTACTTTTTATTCGTGTTGTTGTTGTGGCAGAGGTGGTAGCAAAGGTATTTCTCCATTCTGCTGTTACTTTTACACATTTGTAAAGTCGAAGAGACTTTATTTTTTTAATTTTTCCTATAAAAAAATATTAAGCCAATTTGATTTTTTTCAGACATTCCCCATTAGCGCTTTTTATCAACAATCGCTTGTAAAATCTGATCGCAAACCTAATTTCAATGAGGTGGCGATTCGATTTTAAAAGCGATTGTCGATAAAAAGCGCCAATAGACAAAAGTCGCCTGCCAAGTCGATTCGTGTAAATACCACATTATGGGGATAGGCACTGTATAAAGGGCTGACATAATTTTGTAAATATTATATTTAATTCGATTTAATTAATTTTGACTTACAGCGCCGGTGTGCCTCCGTAGAGCATCTAAAGCTTCTTTGTATTCTTGCGCCGACGCTAAGGCCTGTTCACTGGGGTCTGTTTGAGTTCCTGAAAAAAAACACAATATTGATAATCATATATTCAGTTAAGATTTAGCTTAACCGCAGGAAGGTCTCTTATATCTTGAATCTATATTATGACTGATATGATACTGGTTACCAAATTTTGGTATCATACACGGCCGAAGGGGATGAAGATAGTGAAACACAAAAACAGTAACAGTTTGGTAACAGTATAGCATAATTATTTCCTAGTATTATTAAAATATAATATGAACTTCTTAAAGTAGCTGAACCCATTCAAGCTTCAACATTACGTCGTCATCATGATTATCGAGAATTATCTGTTCAGTGACATCATTTTTTCTGGATGCGATCGTGAAGCCGCAGCCCCTTTTTTCTTTTTTTAAAGTTCGCAATGGTTCGCTTAATTTCGTGTGTGCAGAAAAAAGTTTCGCGACAGCCAGTATGATTCGTCAAGGCCAACGGCGACTGACGACTCTAGAACTAATCGGTCGAAGTAAATTACCACTTGAACTTATAAAGGACGCACTTAATTTAATAACAAATCGAAAAGTATTGTATATCAACATAGAAAGAACATAATTTAAAGTTTTACTTTAAACATTCTGTACTAGTAGCTCCGTGAGCTGTAGACCTCGCGTTAAAAGTAGCTTGTATGTTGTTTAAAAATAATCTAAAAGATGTCGCCACCCCTTTTTCCCACACTGTTCACGAGCTTTTCAAAACACGTAGTAGGTACGTGCTGTTTAGTATTATTTGGTAGGTATATTCGCAGCTAGCTCTAATTTCAATCATTTTTCGAAATGGTGATTTTTGGTAAATTTAGAAAAACTGGCTAAACTAAAAATATCTATATAATTATCGAACCTGCTCACAAAATTTAACGAGAATCTGTTGAGAAATGCGACCTGTAGAGGAAAATGGACAGCTGGAAAGACGGACTGAAATGTGTTTTTTTACATTTCTCCGTCATTATGAAAAATTTCAAAAAACTGGCGTGACAAAAAAATTATATGTAATTTTTGAACCTGCTCACAAAATTTGACGAGAATCGGTTGAGAAATGCGACCTGTAGAGGAAAACATCCAGCGCCAGAAAGCCGGACTGAAATATATTTTTCTTACATATCTCCGCCATTACGAAAAAATTTGAAAAACTGTCTCAACTTAAAAAAATCTATATGATTTTCGAACCTGCCCACATAATTTTACGAAATTCGGTTGAAAAATGCGACCTGTAGAGGAGAAAAGACAGAGCCGGAAAGCTGGACTGCAATATGTTTTTTTTACATATCTCCGCCATTTTGAAAAAATCGAAAAAGTGGCGTGACAAAAAAAACTATGTAATTTTCGAACCTGCTCACAAAATTTGACGAGAATCGGTTGAGAAATGCGACCTGTAGAGGAGAACATCCAGCGCCAGAAAGCCGGACTGAAATACATTTTTCTTACATATCTCCGCCATTACGAAAAATGTTGAAAAACTGTCTTAACTTAAAAAAATCCATATGATTTTCGAACCTGCCCACAAAATTTCACGAAATTCGTTTGAGAAATGCGACCTGTAGAGGAGAAAAGACAGAGCCGGAAAGCTGGACTGCAATATCTTTATTTAACATATCTCCGCCATTTTGAAAAAAATCGAAAAAGTGGCGTGACAAAAAAAAACTATATCATTTTCAACCCTGCTCACAAAATTTCACGAGAATCGGTTGAGAAATGCGACCGTAGAGGAGAACAGACAGCGCTGGAAAGCCGTAAAACCTGTTTTTTTTTACATATCTCCGCCATTTTGAAAAATTAAAAAAATCTGGCTCGACAAAAAAATTCTATATAATTTTCAAACCTGCTCACAAATTTTCACGAGAATCGGTTGAGAAATGCGACCTGTAGAAGAGAACATACAGACATACGAAAGAATTTTTGCCCAAGCTGAAGCAGAGACGATTCGCTCGCACTTCGTGCTCGCTCGGTCAATTATTTTGTTTGTATGACTGCGTACGCTAGTGAATGTACGATTAAGTTAATAGCGGTGTAAGCTGCTTTAATAAAAAGTTTCCATAGTTAACTTAAACTTGAAACTTAGAGCACTATTTTGTGCTGAGAGCAAGCGACACAATGCTACATGTCAAAATGTTATGTGGTTAAATCATTACCTAGTCTAGTTATTGCCCTTGTCTTGTGTTTACTTATTTGTACTGTCTTTGTAATGTTGTGTATCGTTGTGTGATTTCGAAATAAATGTTTTTTTTCTTTTTCTTTCTTTCTTTTTTCTTTTACCTATTAAATTTCAAGATTCAATAAGAAATAAATCCAATTTCTTGCAACTTCTTGACGCCGACCCGACCGCATGAGGCCAGCTAAAAATTATTTAAGCAATTCTGTCAACGCCGAGCCGGCCGCATTAGGCCAGCACTTTGTTTCCGTTTTCTTCTATTGTTCTCTTATCTTCTCTGGTGATAATATTTTTTAGAATTTTTAGGCGGGTATACGGCCGGCGCAGATGGGTTAATAATATGGAAGAAGAGTCTGATAAACCAGAGATTTAAGAGATACCACTTAAGTAAAAATTTCTCTTGTCTTAATGAAAGAATATAACATTCAAATAATGGACAATGAGCTGTAAAACGTTTTCACATGAAGCGAAAATGAGCTTATTTCTCAAAGAGTTCTTTGTTTTGTTTTATGTTTCGTACATAATAATTTAGCGGTCAAGAAAATTAAAAGTGGCGAAACAAGTTGCTCGCAGGGTTTTAAGTGTTAAACGTTCTTACGTGCATTGGAAAGTTTATATAAGTCTCGGACTTTCGCTAACACGGTTTACAAGATGATCCTTTTAGATAACGACGCTTGTAGAATTCACGGTTTTAAGGGACAGAACAGTATTATGTTTTGTAATGTAATTCAAAATTTAAAAATAATTTATTCAGTCTAGGCTGTTACAAGCACTTGTGAATGTCATAGAAGCTACGCCATCGGTTCACAAACCCTAAGCGGGAGACCTTGTAACGAGAAGAACCGGCAAGAAACTCGTCAAGGGCTGCTTTTTTCTCCCTGTATATTTCATACAGAGTCGTCAACATTGAAAAATGAGCTCCACATAAATGTGGTCATTTTCCATCACAATAATTAACAAAAGTTTGCACACAATGGGTAGGTAGGTTGAAATTGAATACCTACTACATATCGGATACGTAATGAGAGCAAACAACTAGTTGAGAAATCACTCTGTCTGCTACTCGAAAGTGCACCTAAGTAGGCAAAATTTACCAAAAAAACACATGTTACAAGACATAAAAAATGATTTAAAAAAAATGCAATTCTTACAATTCAATATGCGTTAAGATAGGTACTCAGAAGCAGACCCATTCCCACTGGCAGCACCCGTTTGCACCCGTCTGCACTGCAATGCATTTCCTACTTTTATGAAACATCACTTGTTTCTAGTAAACCATATGGAATGGTTTTAAAAGATATTAAAATGTTTATATTTTGTAAACATATCTACCTAGTTGGTTACTAAGTTCTGTAACTATGGAAAACATGAATAATACTAAATTTACAAATAATGCTACAATGAATTATATACCAAATTAAAGCACAAATATTTAAGATTATCATGTATTAAAATTATTCGAAATGACCGCCTCTGGCATGAATACACGCCTTTAGACGACGAGGCCAGTCATCGATGGCAGCACGAACTACCACCATATCCAATTCTGCGACTGCCTTGAGAATAGCGCGCTTAAGAGAGTCGAGATTCATGTGGAGCTTAGCACATGCTTTCTCCTCAATAAGTTGCCATATGGCATAATCCAGAGGATTTAAGTCTGGGCTGGAGGATGGCCATTCTTCCTGCGCGATAAAATCAATTTTGTTAGCCCGAAACCATGCTTGTGTAGATTTTGCTTTGTGCGCAGGGGCAGAGTCCTGCTGGAAGACCCATGGCTGGTTTTGAAATAAAGTGTGGCTTAAGGGTTTGACAACAGGTTCCAGAACGGTATCTTGATAGACTCTAGCGCCAGTTTTCACACCTTTTTCACAGAAATGAACCTTACTTAGCCCTGAATAGGACACCCCCAGCCAAATCATCACTGATGAGGGGTGGTGACCTCGTTGGACCCTCGGAGCAATCATGCTGGCTTCTTTACTATTCTTAGCGTATACTCTATCATTTTGACGGTTAAAATTTTCTTCGACTGTGAAGATTTTTTCATCAGTAAACAAGATTTTTCGATGGCCGTTTTGTGCAGTAGAGCGCGACTTCGTGCTAACCTCATAGCCTTCAATCGTGCGTTTAGCAGATGGCCCTTTCGTCTACGGTAAGCGTGAAGCCCAAGGTCATCATTGATAATTTTTTAAGGGAACTTCTCTTCACAGTCATCTGTATTGCCAATAACTTTTGCTTCCGGACGGGATTTCTCGTGATTCTCGCCTTCACTGCCTTGATCACAGCTGGTGTCCGAACGGTGCGTGGTCTTCCTGATCTTTTTCGGTCATCGACGGTCAAGGTATTACTGTACCTATGGATAGTGCGATAAATAAATTGCTTGTTGATTTTCAACTTTTGTAGCAACTTGAAAATCATATTCGGTGGCTGCCCACATTTGTGCAGAGCAATTACAGCGATACGATTCTCCTTCAACCCCCATTCCATGGTGAAATAAACAAAATATGATATACGTGTGGTATGGAATTATAGCTTATAAAACTGTCAATAATATGTCATTTTTATTTTTTCTTTTCATTTGTTTTAATGGCCAGTAATCGATAAAGAAACTCAGTAACAGAACTTTTGACCAACCTGTGTATAGTGACAAGAATTGAGAAAGGAATGCTCCGGTGGTTTGGTGTGTAGTTAGTGATGTCATCTTTATAAAACTAAAATGCAACATGCTCAATTGATGCTGTGAATTTATTTGTGAAAAATGGTGATGAAATTATGTGAGAAGGATGATAGAGCTAAAATATTTTTTGTCTGTCATGCGACTCCTATTAATCAAATAACTAAAACCTATTTGTCTAAAACAAATATGAACACAATGGATCGCCATTGTATCAACGAAGTGAGACGCGAAGGTGTTGAATGAGATATCAAATCGTATTGCTACTAAAAAAATAATGTCAGTCTATTCGATATCTTTAATAGATAAATCGCTAAGTCATTGACATTTTATATTGTCCTATTCGATTAGGAGATACTTACTTTTTCATACTTTTCATGTCATATAAAACACGTTTTAAGAGAATTTATTTGTAGGTTGGTATATTTGATATGGAAAGTTACTTTAACGAAAATGAAATGTTTTCGTTTCGCCAAAAAAAATTTGTAGGCTTGAACTATTGCTAGTTTACAAATGCAAAATATGATACATTTTACTGTAATGATACATATATACGAGTACTTAATGGCAAGAAAAGTTCGGAGAATTGAAGACAAAGTGACATTCTGTAAGCATGTAGGACATGGTAAAAAATGCACTGATTTGATACTCAGAATCAAGATATAGTTCACTACTTCCACATTCATTATTCACTCAGACATTTCCATAAAAGCATACGATCGTAGCAAGAAATGGAACAAAAACTTCTTATTACTTACTTACAGTACTAATAAGCCGTCTTTGAACCGCAAAAACTACATCTTCATGCCGAATAATGGCGACTAAGAAAGTCAATAAGACGGTGGCTTTGATATATGTTAGAATAATGATGTAGGTACAAGATGAATAAGAAGGCCATTCTAGCGGATCACATCCGGCGGAATCACATTGTCATGCATGCGCATGGCTTGGTCACGGCGAGAGTGTGCGCAGACCATGCAATCATGTGAAAATTGACATCTTGCACTTGATGCAAACTTGTTTCTGTACACTGGACAAACACAATGTACTATTTTGCAGAAAGCTTTTTGGTCTATGATTTGAAGTTACTTAGAGGAATTCAATAAGTCCAGCCAAGAGATTGAATCATTTTTTATACGGTTGATAGATAAATAGGATCACACACCAAATGGATGTCTTTCTATACTTTCCACAAAAAATCTCCCTATAAAAACTGCTGCTGTCGGATTGTTTGTTAGTGCCTTAACTAGATTTTTTTTTATGTTTGATCGATATCTAACAAGTTATTGCTTTGTTATTTTTTATACAAGAGACCGATTTCCATTAAGGTTGATTTTCCACCTCCTTACAATAAACTAATCTACACTCGACGTCAGAAAAATCGCACCTTTTCGAAAATAAGTTTAGACTTGGCCACCCGCTATTGCTAGCTAGTTTTATTGTGTAAATGTTGATATCTATTGAAAGTACATTTAATGAGCTTTCAATTAATAATTGTTTGATTTTATTAACATAACAGTTACTATAATTAAACGCTTAAAGCGTTATTGCTTGCGCTGCCATAAAAGTGAAATAAACGGGGTCAATTTAGGAAATGCGGGTAAATTCGCTATCGAGAATCATCTCGAATCGAATCATCTCCATCAGGAGGAAACACACTTCAACAGTTCAATTAAAAAAAGAAATACCCAAGACGGTTACTATTGCCCATGAAGTTGCTCAAATATTGCAAAAAATGAGGCAATGTAATGTTGCTCAGAAACTGAATCTCAGTTATTGATTCCGATCGACGAGTATTCTAACGGTTTCTAGAGACTATTGGCTATGTCCGAAGGGGAAAAAGCATATAACAACACTTACCATTAAATTAGATAAGATTAAATTAACGTCGAAGAAATTTTTTAAAAGGTGCGGTTTTTCTGACGCCGAGTGTAGTAAAAAAATTTTTTTGGTAGAACGTACTTACATGGAAGATTATTGAGCTCTGCGAAAGACAAATAGCACCATAAACGATAAAACTTCAACATCCACAATGGGTTTGTGTATTTATTGCAGGCTTATTTATAGTTTAACCCTCTTACTATAGTGGCGACGTAAACCGATCGTAAAGGAAAGAACTAGTGATATAAATTGAAAATAATGAGGCAAAGAACCTTTTGTAGGGATCGTTAAAAAGAATAAGCTCTTATTGACTTGAGCAAAAAATATATTACCGTAGATACAAATGGACGCATATATACAAATGCTTTCTCATGGAAAATAATAAAAAAATACGCTATGTCAAATTGTATTACCATATTGCAGATAACTGTTACTTTAGCATAATTTGCAAGCGCGATTATTGCTTCCAAATTATATGTTACATAGAAGATTAATTTCCAAATTGCGAATGAAGACATAGAGCAAATATAGCAGAACCGTGAGACTATAATGAAGATGATTCGTGCCTAATGATCGCGATTTTGAAGCGCGTGCGCAACGCCTCATGATTTGTGGCCGCAGGTGAAATGGCCACTGAAACCGCTTGAATCTTACGAAAAACGCCATTTTTATAATACACTTTTTGCGCATTAGCTTTACTGACGGTTAAAAACAGTATACCTACTTACAATTTAGTAAAAATAACGGCTGTTCTTAAGTTAGAGCTGAAAGTCTCCAAGTTCATTGGCATGTCACAAAAGCTGGGCAATATCTTACTTCTGACTCTGATGGTAATAGGTAGGTACCTACTCAGATTTTTTTCTACACACAAATAACCTGACAGATACCACTGAACATCAAAATATTCGAATCTCTTATTCACTTCAATGATTGTAGGTAGGTAGCATTTATTGCTAATGCGGGGCAGTCGAGTAGGGCTTTTTTCGACAATCACTTGTAAAATCGAATCGCAAACCTAATTTCAATGAGGTGGCGATTCGATTTAACAAGCGATTGTCGATAAAAACCCTAGTCGACTAAAGTCACCTAACAAGTCGCCCGGAAAATCTACCGGTGTAAATTCCCCATAAGTCGGCAAATTGACAGAGATATAACATCTTGAAACATAAAACAATTTTTAAACACTGTTGTTTTTCAACTAACATTACTTATAATTACATAAAGTAGTGTGTAATGATCATAACAGCTGTTAACAACAGTTTTATTGAGTTTACATTCAATTAAAGCGATGAGCGCTCGTCAGGTAGCTCGAAAGCTGTAATTATAGCAGAATATAATTACTGAATTCTGTTAACCGGACCGGACGATGTTCTATCACAATGGTTGGCCGTATAAGGTGGATTGCAGATCAGCCATTTTAAGTGTCCCTACTGCTGGGGCACAGGCCTTCCTGTGCGAAATGGTGGTGTAAAGTAAACGACTGCCGGGGACCAGAAAGCACGAAGGATCTCGAGAAAAAACTTTTGATCATTCCAAAGGAATTTATAAGTACTAAATTATAAATTCCTTGGGTCACTAACTCCATGCATGACCAACCCTTGCGAAAGTTGTTTAATTGATTAAACGCGAGGCGACCGCATGTGGCCGGACAACAATGGAAAATCTAGTGTCTTATTTTGCAGGGCGATGCGCTAACCCACGTCATCGAGCTCATGGATTGACTATCTGGTAAAGGTCGCAAGCAGTTACTAGATGCGGGTAGCGAAGACCGTCGTGGAGATCCTGAAGAGGTTTATGTCCAGCAAATAGCAATGGACGCCATGCGGCTGATAGTATCTAAACAGGTAAAAGCTCAACGCTGTATATTAGCAATTTAAAAGTCGCAGAAAAGTTGACTGTAGTCATATCCTTACGAATCTAAAAGTTTCGATTAGAAAACATAAGCCAACCCAGCCACGGACGCACCGAATTCGTTAATGTTTCTTTTACTTCGCTACACGCTATCTCTAATGTGACTATAAGCAAGCCACCTTCTTAGATAAACATTTTAGACAGGTACTCTTAACTCAATAATTCGATACTGGCAAGTTTTTTTTAGTAAAAACAACTTTGGATTGTCAACTAAGGTAAACTAAGGTTCGTAAACATGGAACATGGTTTAGATCTAAACCAATAACTTTAAATTCATATTAAACTTCTCGTAACACAACAACATAATAAAAAAGATACATCCATTGTCAGTTGCATCAAGATTGCTTGATCAATTGCAATGTTATCCATGCATGTTGACTGACAAAGTAATTGGCTTTGTAGGAAAGCTACTCAGAGATGCCGTCTGGAATGCCTACGAAGAAATGAGTTCGTTGACATTATCACTTACGTTAAAAAACCGTAATATTCTCTAATGTCTTTAAGTCCTTTTTATGTCATATTTTCCTAGAAACAGATACTGCACTGCACTTAATATTTTAAATGGTCCTGCACTCGAATTGTTAGAAACGTTCTGACGAGTCTGAAAAGAGCGGAGTGTAGGTTAAAGTAAATAACGTAAAATCCCGCCACGACGAGGGATCGCAAAATAAAACTAGACGCTGCTCTAGAGCAGACTAGTCAAAGATTCATGTTATTTAAATATTACCTACTAACAAAAATCTTACCTTCAAATTTTGCTATCGGTAGGTAAAAATGTGAAACTTTTCTAATAAGAGTTTAATTTTGTAACTCCAGAAACTAATGTTGTTGTTACGGTACTTAGTTGAATCCATCTTTGTAAATTTTGCTTTTAATGAAAATTGATTATTTAATACAAAAATAAACAAATGATTTTAGGTTGACAGCATAAACTTTTTTTAAATATGTCATTTCTTAAAAAAGTCACAATTACGATTGTCTTTTTTTACACACACAATTAATTTTTTTACACCTATAAACTTCAAGAAGGTTATTAACTCTTTAGTAAAGAGTTAAGAGTACGACGAGTGAGAAAACATTTAACAATCTTTTCTGTTGAGGTTTCTCGTGCGACTCTAACATAAGTCTGTGGTACATTCCTTTTACGTGCAGGATATTCAAGGGCCAGTTTTTATTTTTTAATTGAAACCTGCCAGTTACTTTAATTGGTTCCACATCAAGATCCGCCTTTTTCTTGCCAACAACACGAATAGATGAAAGAAGGGCCCTTATATTAAACATTTAAAATAGAAATAGCTTTACGTGTGAGAAACACAATTTTGAATTACTTTTTAACGTGTAATAAATAAAATATGAATAATATTCATTTTGCATTTAAATTTAATTAGTAAGTTTCAACTTTCATTCATGTACATGACTCTGTTATTCATAAGATTGATGCTTATTCAAGTTTTCTAAGCTGGTGATAGTAACTTGTCACCGTCATTGTATCTCGTGAATTCTCGTGACAGCCTATCATTTTTTATCAATGCAGATAGAGCGGATATCTTAATTATTTTAAAAAGCCTTTGTCACAACTGCCCATTATAAGTTAATAGGAAAACTTATCGAAGAGCCTTTAAAAAAAACGGCTGATACCTAATGCAATTATAATTGTATAAAAAGAGAAAATATAGCACAGAGTACTCGGTTAAAGATTGGACAAAGAAAGTCTTTAACACACATTCACAGTGAAGATTAGATATATAATAATTATGTACATTATTAACCACTTAGTTTTCCAATAGAGACTAAGTATTTTCTTCCACCAATAATTTCTTCTTCATATTTTCCGTGTAAAATGGTGTAATTGGTAGAGCTCTCTAAGTGTAAAAGACAGACACAATACAACTTGACACTTCCAGTATAGTATAAACTCAAAACGGCTACTTGCAAGTATTGAAGAACAATTTAAATCTGAATTCTCGTGTTGTATAATAAACCATAGAGAATGTGTAATGGCAAACGGGAGACGTAACATTTGCAAGACATAAATATTACAGTTTACCGCCCAACTACATAATGTTGCAGTTTTGCATCGCGGAACCGCCCAGGCTGCTAAACATAGTTATTCATAATATTCATTATTCATGATGTGTTTACTCTAATGCAATATGTATTTAGCTCTCCGCTCTTCGGTGTATGTTCATATCGTTACGTTCCAAGAGGAACATGTTAATTTTTGGAATCGTATAGAATTATGCTGTCATATTTCATAAACAAGTCAACCATGATTTTTAACAATAAGCTTGATGCTTATTTATTTCTATGTTTTTATTGTTGTTTGCAACAGATTGTTAAGTTTGTATTAAGCACTGTTTAACTACATTATTTTTATGAACATTATGTAATATTATTTATTAGGTATCTTTACATTTTGAGTTTGGAGAAATAAGGGACTAAAATATAGTGCCAATTTTTACATTTATTTATATTAATTTGATACTGCATGTAGTGTACATAAGGTAAAATTATATGATATTTATTTTATATAATAGTATGTATATTACATTAATTCATAAAAAAAGCATAGATATTCACCAATGTTTGTGACATGAGTGACTTCAGGCACTGATTACCTACCACTAAACTTTAAGTACTAACGGACTATATAAAATAACGAGAAGTATAATTGAGAATGATAAAAGAAGAACATACCTATCTATTATTTAATCTTACAAGATTATAGGAGTTCTAGGCAGCCATCAAAATGCTCACATAATAATTATGTGGGTTTCTCATGACGCTAAATCTTAAAAACGCCATTACAACAAATAATTGCTGTATATTCTTCTATTAAAGTATAAATAGATCACGACTTGAAGAATAAAATCGTAATGTATTATTACGTTTCTTAAATTGAAGGTTATAAAGTACCTACGTAGTGTGTACAATGACAAAAAGCCAAAACATACGTGCCGTAATAGTAGTTTATGAAACTGACACATAAAGAGGGGTATTAAAACACGAGTGTGTGTTTAAAAACCGAGCCGTAGGCGAGGTTTTTAATAGTATCACACGAGTGTTTTAATACCTAGTTATGTGCAGTTTCATACACTACTTTATCTACACTCATACATTTGGGATTGAACCTACTAAATAAAAGATCAACGTTAGAAAAGAGAGAGAGACTTTGTTTGTATTAGCAAGGTACCTACCTTGTAATAAGTCAATTCCTTAGCTGCATCTAAACTAAAATATCGGGCAGAGTAATTTTTTTTTCACATTTTAGAGCAAGAATAAAAAAACCTACAAAATTCAGTTAAGTATAACAAAATGTAAAAATTGAAACCAAATTTTATCGGAAATGCTTGGCGCGCATTCCATTAGAAAAAAAAATTTGATCAGTGCATTTCAACAAACTAATCGCACTAAAGTCATCGATTACCATAGAGTACATTTTAATCATGAAAAATATGTGAGAAAAGGAAAATATCGTTGTTTTTTTTTAATGTTACGGCACTGCCTTCTTTTTGGATTTGCCCTGTATCGTAATGAGAAAAAAAGTTATTTTATGATGCAGTTGACTGCATCGTAATGAGTTTATTTTTTAATTTTACCTATCCACGAAAATAAAGTACGTATTTATATTACCTTTTTTGAATTCATATTTGGAACATTACGTTGTGAGTGTAGATAAAGGTATTTTATTTAAAAAATAATTACTCAATTTAGATGTTTAAAATCATGTCATTTAAAAATTTTATGCAATCTGTGTACCTTCAATAAAAGTTTCGATGTACACAATTTCGTCCTTAAATTTTCTAAACATTTCTATGGTGAAACAATACCGTATTGATGCTGGCAGGTTAAGCATTAAAGATCCGCCGATTAGTATTGAATGCTGCCATAATAGTAACAAGCCTGAGTAGCATGATCTAAGTACAAAGCTTTACGTAGCCGTAAGCTGAGCATTAAAATTACTTTAGCAAGCTATTACTTACAGCACGATTTTAGGATCACGTAATTGCATTAAGCACGTCAAAAGACTCAACTTTGTTTAAAAAAAACCGTTACACGATGAGAAAAGCTATTTAGTAAAGAGAAATGTGTTTAGAACTATACGTGTATCTAATTGTAATAATGCACCACGATATTTAAATACTTTTACACATAGTTTTGATTCTAGAATCTAGATTAAAACAAATGATTTTAATGAAATTCTAAATATGTATTAAAACTTGGTGTTTTAATACATATTTAGAGTTTCATTCTGCAAGCTTGGAGCAAATTAAAAAAATCATAATCAGAGCGTAGAGCAATATTTTTTTTCACGGCCTTATGTTATTCGTATTTTTGTACTAAATTCGCTTGCACTTTTCGCGATATTTTTATAATTAGCTTTCGAGATATTGAAACATCGACAATTTAACGTTTCTTTATAATGAAGCTTCTTTATCAAATAGTGTTCAACGATTTGTTATTCGGTTTTTGGCATTCGACATTCCATAGGAAATCCACAAGCCTTCCTTATGGATAGATAAGGAGCAGAGCTTTTAGTTCAGCGTTTCTATAACGGTCAAAACTCCGCATCACGTTCCTAAGCTTAGTGTCTCTATCTTTAGAAGTACAAAGCTTCGCACAATCAAGTACGTGTTCTGTTTATGCTACGAGCTGGGTGAAACTACGTTCTGATTTGTCCGGATAGTCCTTCAGGCTTTGTCATTTAAACAGACGAAATAAAAAAATTATCTGGGGCCCTATTTTTGAATCGCTCGGCTGTCGTCGAGCGCTCGTTGCTACTGATTTTCGTTTTACTACGCCAATCGAGCGATTCAAAAATAGGGTCCCTGAGTACCTATCAAAAAAACTACTTATCTTGCAACCTGCCAATGAGCTTGGGTGCGTTTCCATTGAGGCGGATGAGGGTTCATGAATTGACCAATGCTCGAAATCTTCTTCTCTATGTTTTACGGCCCATAACTCCGGATTATATCTTCCGACATGGCAACCCTAAGTGCAAAATCCGTACACTAATCTAACTCACGTTATGCAATAAAGCGAATCTCTAAATCTTCCGAACGCTTGCAGTCACATACCGGGCCAGTCTAACCATGCCTTTATCAGGATTAGCCACGTCGAAATATAGTTTATGTATTTGTGCTGGAGGACTAGCACCCTAATAGGTCCCGATACCATCTCGATATTATTACTTATAGTTCATCATTGTATGGTGTAATATGTATAACAGAAGCGGACTACACCAAGACCTATGGGACCTATTAAACACAAACACGAGACGCAGTCAGTATCCACGGGCAAGTTTGAGGTACCTAGGGTGAATAATTATTATGGTGAGAGAACTATTAAAAAACGTCTGCCCTATTTACTGAATTGCTTGCCAGCGGATATTTGACATAAGCCTGCTAAATATAAATTAAAATATTGTTAAAAATTACTAAAATAAGTCCAGTCTAATAAGCTAAAAGAGACTGAAGATCTCCCATTTTGTAACCTCTTTGTTTATTCATAAATAAACAAAAACAATATTTTTTTCGTGTCTTTGAAAAAAACGTCTTTTCTTGATGATCGAAGGCAATCTTTCAT
Organism: Agriphila tristella; assembly: GCA_928269145.1. NCBI lineage: Eukaryota > Metazoa > Arthropoda > Insecta > Lepidoptera > Crambidae > Agriphila > Agriphila tristella. The sequence continues at coordinate 40,720,080 of OV743431.1, forward strand.
TAATGTGCGGTAGTCACAATTTGAACTTAATTGAAATATCTAGTTAAATTAAACTAGATAATTCGTAAAAATATTTACATAGGTAAGTTATAGATTACATAGCATAAAAGATAATGATCAAGAAATTCTTGTTTGTCGGTAAGTCATTATTAAATACTGGCCCTGTAAAACGGCAATACACTTAAGTATTTAATCATGTAAGTAATTTTGTTTTATTTGCGAAATTCTAAGCATGTTGTCCACATTGCGGCAAGATAAATTACAAATTATCGGGACTATTCGGTACTAATAATAATGTCCAACATCCAATTTTGTTGTGATACTGGTTAGTTACAATGTTTAATCTAAATCCTATGATTCTATGTCACCTTAGACAGCTGTTTGTACTTGTACTTTGTTTACTTGGTTACCAAAATTCTCACGAGTAAATACTGATTTTATCTGCTCAAGTCTTATTTAATTCCTTCTACAACACGTTATCAGCACGAGGTTTTCAAAATGAGTGAGTCCAGTGGTATCAGTGGAATTAAATTCCTAACAAACCGAGATGGATACGGCATATGGAAATTTAAAATAAAAGCACTGTTAATCCATGAAAATTTGTGGGAATCCATTGCTGGCTATGATCCCGAGGATAAAACCTCACAGCTCGTGAAAGATAGAAATGATCAAAAGGCCCTATCCAAAATTTCTCTTACGTTAGATGGCTCGGCCATCACTCATGTTAGGTCAGCTAAAACGGCAAAAGAAGCATGGGATGCACTCGCAAATGCTTACGAAGATAAGGGGATGGGCCGTAGATTGTCATTAGAACGCAGATTATACAGGTATGCATTGAATGACTTTCTAAACATTGAGTCTTATATTAATGCTATAATGTGTACTGTACAAGATTTAGCAGATATTGGTAAAATCATAGATGATGAGTCTGTTGCTGCCATTTTATTAGGGGGTTTGTCAGTTAAATATGAACCTCTCATAATGGCACTTGAGAACTCCAATGTAAAGGTAACAAGTGACTTAGTCAAAAGTAAATTACTGAACGAAATGGCAAAAGTCGTTCCTCAGAATGACGTTTTAGCACTAAGTTCAAGAAGTTCATTTAATAAGAAGACCAAGAAGCCTATAGTTTGTTATAAATGTCATGAGCCAGGACATAAGAGTCCTCATTGTCCACATAAAAAGGGCAAGAAGAAAGCCAATGTTGGTTCTTTGGAGGAAAAAGGTTCCCTTTGTGCTCAGGAAGATTCAACTTTACTTACTGCGCTTGTGGCTGAAAATAAGGAAAATAAGTGTGATCGATGGTACATTGACTCTGGCGCAACAAGTCACATGAGTCCTTGTTTGGAATTTTTTGAAAACTATAAGCCTTTGACCGAAGATGCTGGTTCTGTCACTATTGCGAATGGAGAAAAATTGCCAGCTGTAGGAACAGGTGATATTTCTATTAATGGGATTCCAAATATAAGTAAAATTAAGGACGTTGTTTTTGTACCAGATTTACATTGTAATTTAATTTCTGTTAAGAAAGCTGTCGATAAAGGCTTCACAGTTATCTTTGATAAACGTGGATGTAATTTCTATAATAATATTGATGTAACTTATACTGGTAATTCTATTTTGCAGGGTTCCTATAATGGTGGTTTATATAGTTTGGATTTAAATCCAAATAAATCCCAAAAGTTTACAGCATTAGATGTAGTTGACAATGTGGAACGTAAAGTGCACTTTGAGTTGACGGAATTTCAACTTTGGCATAGACGTCTAGGTCATCTCTGTCGTATCGGAATGGACAAACTTAAAAAGGGACAAGCAATCGGTATGACTTATGCTGATGTAGATAAGGATCCTTGCATAGCTTGTATAGAAGGTAAGCAAGCCAGAAAACCCTTTATAAAGATTAAATATAAACGGGCAAGTTCTCCTCTAGACCTTATACATGGAGACGTTTGTGGACCGTTTTCCACGAATTCTTTTAAAGGTAATAGTTACTTTATAATATTTATTGACGATTTCACACGTATGATGTTTGTTTACTGTTTTTCTTTGAAGTCCGATGTTTTTGAAATATTTAAAAACTTTCATAATTTTGTTGAACGACAACTGAACACAAAAATGAAATGTTTACGAACAGATAATGGGACTGAGTTCGTTAACAAACAAATGTCCAATTATCTTAACAGTTTCGGTATTAAACACGAGACAACAGTGCCTTATAGTCCGCAACAAAACGGTGTTAGCGAGCGAAGTATAAGGTGCATTGTGGAAAAAGCTCGTGCTATGTTATCTCAAAGCAACCTTTCTAAAGCGTATTGGCAGGATGCTGTGGAAACTGCGGTATACCTTAAAAATAGGTCACCGCACCGTGCGTTAGGTTGCGAGACTCCATACGAAAAATGGTTCAATGAGAAACCTAACATTTCTTATTTAAAAGTGTTCGGGTGTAGAGCGCTTGTGCATATTCCTACATGTCAGCGATCTAAGTTAGATTTGAAAGCTGCAGAGTATATTTTTGTTGGGTATTCTGATAATCCAAGAAGTTATTTCTTCAGACATGCACAATGCGCGAGAAAATTAATAAAGGAAAGGGACGCTGTATTTTTTGAAAATACATTTATCAACTTAAAGTCTGTTGACACGCAGCGTGTAAACGCTTTGTCCGAATCCTTAATCTCCGAAAGTTGTTCTTCACCTTCAAATAATATTAATAATATTTTGATGCAGTCATCTGGTGCCGAAGTAACTGAAAGCAGTGAAGTCCTTTTAACAGAAGACAGTGATGACAGCAGTCAGGAAATTGTTATTCCTTCGACTTCCGGTGATCGCAGTCAGGAAGATGTTATTTCCTCGACTGAACCACTTATAAGTACTAACGAAAATATTGTTTCCTCAACGGAAACGTCTAGTCGTTTTCCAAAACGGGATCGAAAACCTCCTGATTTCTTTTCGTTTAATATCTTGGAATCAAATTTTTTAGATCAAGAGCCAAAATGTTACACGGATGCTTTGAATAGTGAGGACAAAAGTAATTGGATTTTGGCTATGCAAGATGAATATAACGCGTTGATAAAGAAAGGAACGTGGATATTAGTCGATAAACCAAAGAATAAAACTTGTATTCAATGTAAATGGGTGTACAAACTTAAAAAGGATGCAGTGGGAAATATTGTAAAATATAAGGCCCGGTTAGTTGCTAAAGGCTTTACGCAGGTGTATGGTGTAGATTATTTTGAAACCTATTCACCAGTAGTACGTAACTCTTCCTTACGAACGCTCTTAGCATTTGCTGTCCAAGAGGTCTATACAATTCGCCATTTGGACGTAGATACCGCCTTTCTAAATGGAGACTTAGATGAAGAAGTCTACATGTTACAGCCAGAAGGATTTATTGATAAATCAATGTGTGACAAAGTTTGTCTATTAAAACGTTCTCTTTATGGCCTGAAACAAGCCCCGAGGTCTTGGAACATTAAACTGAAGCAAACTTTATTAGCTATTGGTTTTATACAAACTCCTTCGGAGTCGTGCATTTTTCGAAAAAGAATAAATGACAATGAAACTCTTTTGATTGCGGCATAGCCTTCTTTAATTGCAAGCCGTGAACATAAGTTTGGCAACGTCTGTTACTGTCAGTTCGTGGTCATGTCGTCGGCCAGTCTCCATACTAAATGTATGGGAATATTTCAATTTTAAGAGGTCGATATTTTTATTCCTAGTAATCGTGTGAGGTTTAAAATATGAAAATAATTTAGTTCTTTTATTGAAATGCTTTGTATATTAAACAATAAGAAAAATATCAATGTTAACCAGGAAAAAATGTCTGTCAAAGATATCATCTTTTTTGTTGATTTTCTTCAGCAGGGAGTTGATTAACACGCCCTCTAGCAATAAGTGATATATCATTAGAAAGGTCTTTTAAAGACAAATATTTGCTGTTAATATACTTTAAATCAATTGTTAATACTTTTGGAGTTAAAGGTTATTAAAGTATAAAAGTGGTTTATTGTCTATCGGAGTTGATCTACCACACCTATAGAAATAAATGATATATCATAAGAAAGGTTTATGTATGACAAATATTTGCTGCAAACATACTTTCTATTAATTGTTAGTATTTTCGGAGTTTCAGGTCATTAATGTTAAAAAAATTGGTCAAGTTTAGAGCGTTATAACTCTCAAAGTACTAATAGTTGACGTTTATAGTAATATAATAAAGTGTTTCAAATTTAAATACCTTTCCAATGATGTAAGATTTATTGCTACAGGAGGCTTAGATCAAAATGCTCATCGTACTAAAGGACCCCCAAAAAGTTCAAATAATTTGACTCAAACCTTATGTTCTAATAAATAAATAATAATAATTAATATAAAACTTTATTGAAATAATCTTAAATCACAATTTACAACTAGTTTAAACATAGATAATATATGAAAAACAAATAATAAACAATTTTTAAAATAACTTTATACTATGTGCTTGACCACATGCGATGTTGCCGTTCTGCTCAACTTCAGGGCTTATTGCGGTGTATGTTGATGACATTGTCTGTCTGTTCAAAGACGTTGTCAGTTTCGAAAATCTTAAAACAGACATACAAAAATATTTTTCGATAAAGGATCTAGGAGCAATTGAATTTTGCTTAGGGATGAATGTAAAGTGTGAAAATGATTCCTTAAAAATATATCAGAAGACTTATATCGAGAAGATATCTAAACGCTTTAATATGAGTGATGCCAAAAGTGCCTCAGTGCCGCTCAGTAAGAGATTGGAAAAATCTAAGGATGAAATCCTGTATGATTGTCCTTACCAAGAATTAATAGGATGTCTTATGTTTCTTGCTGTAACCACTAGGCCGGATATTGCCTTTGCGGTGAGTTACTTAAGTCAGTTCAATACTAAATTCGACCAAAGTCATTGGAAAAGTGCTAAACAATGCTTAAAGTATTTAATGGCAACTAAAGACTTAGGTATCACTTACAGAAAGAAAACTGATAGAATACTTCGAGGTTACTCTGATGCCGACTGGGCAAACTGTACTGAAGATAGAAGATCTTACACGGGTTACTACTTTAGTATTGCGGGAGGCCCTGTTACGTGGGAGGCGCGTAAACAACCTACCGTAGCTCTTTCGTCAGCTGAAGCTGAATATATGGCGCTTGCCAGTGCTGTCAAGGAAGCCTGTTTCCTCAGACGCCTATATTTTGAACTTTCAGGTGAGCTTCCAAAAGTAGTTTTATACTCTGACAGTCAAAGTGCACTTGCGTTGGCATCCAATCCCGTCCACCATAATAGGACAAAACACATAGATGTCAAGTTTCATTTTATTCGTGAAAAGGTCAATGATAAAATTGTTGAATTACATTATTTACCAACTGACAAATTGCCATCTGATATATTGACCAAACCCTTAGGCCGAATCAAGCATAAATACTGCTTAGATAGCATGGGTGTTACATAATCACCAGCTTACGTTGTTTTTGGTTTCTGCTGTTTAAGAGTTTAGTTCTAATGAATTATTTAGTGTTATGTGTAAGCTGTCTGCCTAGCTGTGTCGTTAATTTACTATTGTGAATTTAGATTAAGGGGGTGTGTTGTGATACTGGTTAGTTACAATGTTTAATCTAAATCCTATGATTCTATGTCACCTTAGACAGCTGTTTGTACTTGTACTTTATTTACTTGGTTACCAAAATTCTCACGAGTAAATACTGATTTTATCTGCTCAAGTCTTATTTAATTCCTTCTACAACAAATTTTCATTACAAAAAAGTTTACGCAGCATAGCTACGTTTTGTAAGGACTTTTTCTCAAGTAAATAATTTAATTTATTAATTTAGTACATACACATGTTATACCAAATATCAAATATAAAATTGTAATATCAATAATATGATTAAGAATGTACAGAATTAAAAAAAACATTAAAAAACGACTGCCCTGTCCAAAATGACCTAAAATTTAATTAAAATAAAAAAACAAATATAATTACAGTCGGGGGCCTATATACTTATGGACTTTTTTTATGTCTAGCCAGTGTCACTCGACCTCGATCACACATCCAAATCTGCTCAGGCATTTCGAAGAATATGGAATAAAGAAACTCACATACCAAACACATACCTTGAACACAACACACTCTTCTTTTTGGGGCAGTCGCGTAAAAATTAAACAAGGGTACAACTTCACAATTGTTTTTTCCAGCATGCCCATTTAATAATTTTTCAAACAGTCCTTATAAGGAAAAATTGGCTCGGAAAAATTACTAACCATATCTATTTCAGCTTGTTATTTTCAAGTGGGACTGGCAGAAAACCACTATCGCAAATGGCTCTCAGTCTTAGGTCACTAATGAACGTGTTATCTAGCCCCATTAAGGGTTGGGTTGGTCACATAACGACATTCTAGTCTACCGAGTTTTTGTTGGATAGATTTCTAAACAAAAATGCGAGGCAATCCATTTGAATTGCCTTCCACTACTACCTATTCATTTATTTAAATGGCCATTGAGGCTAGTTAATGCGAAAAAAATACTAACAACGCCTAATTTATTCTAATTTAAGCACTAAATGGTCACTTAGAATTATCGTTTCCACATAGTAAAAGTTTATTTCTGTCTTCCTTGTAACCTACATCGATTTACTCGGCTTTTACGATCAACTTCCCTGTAATAATAAGTAAATTATTTAAGAGCTTTGAACGTAAAATTTCATACAGGATATCTTTATTATGAAGTGCCTGCGATCAATTACACCGACCAGCTACGAGTTAAAATTTTATCACAAAGGATTTTTTCTGAACGTTTTTTCTGCGCGGTAAAATATAATGCAACTTAAAGTTTCATTCGCTTATAGTGGAATCTAAAACTCACTCCTTTGTAGATTTCCGAAGATTTTCTTGTATAAAATAACTACTTCTATTATGATAAGGTATTCATTGGGTTGAACTACTGGAAAAGAATTTTAATGAGCGTAGCAACCGTGAAAAATGTTTTACAAACTTAAATTACCTACTTAGTTTTTATTTGTGCCATGTAATAGTTAACTGTTTATCGTTTGTTAGTATAATTTGAATTATTAATTTAACTTTAAGTTACAATCCATAACGAACTACAACGTTTCGTTTATCTAATCCAACGTATTATAAAATAGAGTTGCAAAGAAAAAAACTAGCGCAACTTAGCAGTTTATAGTTGGGCTTGTCCTTGTATAAAAATACTTAAATTATTGTTTTTCGTTATTTTTAATGTCACACTAGCTGAAATAATTCGAAGGCACAAAAACAAAAGTACCTAATTTTACATTAGCCAGTTTTTGCGTGGAACGAGTAACTTTGTGCGCTTTGCGCGTGTTTTTTATTAATGACATTTTAATGGCAAATCTTTTTAAGTTACGGTAATACTACTGTTAAATATAATCGTTAAATAAGTTTTATGTTTAACTTGAAAACGAAACCTATGAAAACGTCATAGTAAAACTTTATCACTACATATTAGAAAACAAAGTCCCTCGCCGCGTCTGTCTATTCGCGATAAACACAAAAACTACTGAACAGATTTTCATGCGTTTTTCACCAAATGATAGAGTGATTCCTGAGGAAGGTTTACGTGTATAATAATTTGAGGTTTTATTTAAATTGGTAGAAATATATGACGATAATTGTTGAAGATATCGCGCAAAAATTAAGCCGACTGGGAGCTTGCATTGAAAACGCTGCATAAACCTTTTGAGCAAAATAATGTATGATGGAATTGTTGCTCTTTTATAGATCTACAAAAAAGTCCACGATGGCATATTTTATTTATCTTTTTAGAATATTATTATTAAAATAATTATAAGAATATTACTGTACCCATTTTATCTTCTAAAAAATTGGTCACCTGAATATGTACAATGCGGTAATTTGGAAAGCTAATCTATCATAAAATATAACAAATGGTTTTCCACATATAAATTACAAAATAAATTACTAATTATTAGTGACAATTTGATTTAATAACACAACATAATATTAAATAAAATTAAAAAAGACGTATGACAGCTGTCTAAAGTTTTTTACTAATAAAAAGACGCTCGTTTTAGAAAAAAATCACAGATCTCGTGCCTTTCACGAACTTCTAGTACATTGAAAATGAATTTCATAATTGATTTTCATAAAAAATATATTCCTTTCTTTGAATTAGTACTTACAATACTTTGAAATCACAGCAAAGCCATGAACAATTTTAGATTTATTTTTCTGCGATTCGTGTGTATTAAATTCATAAAAAAATATTTCATTTTTATAAACATTACTATTTTATTGAAAGGTAGTAACTATAACCTAAGATATATAAAACATCTACGTCAACTCAGCGACGCGATGCGCATCTAAGGAGCGCGCTTCCCGAAATTACGCCAACACGCTACATATTGTAGCCCTCGTTGATACGCGTCTTTTGATTTGAGGCTTCAACCATTCATGTAGCCTTAAAACTTACGACACCAAGGCGATGTCGCACTCTGAGCGAAAATGGGGGCTATAATGAACCGATCGAAAAAACATGTTCAATGTTAAAGGTTAAGCTACAGGGCAAACCCTTAACCAGATCATCTTTGTTTTAGGCTCAAATTGTAGCTGACTAGATTGTTCAGAGGAATTTTTCTCAAAATTTTGATATCATTCTTCGTTTCCAAAATATCGAGCGCCAAAATCAAAAAATCGAAAAAAAATTAGTTTTTTTTCCACTATTTCGGCCATACTTTTTTACGTTTTTTATTTTTTCGAATAATTCTTTTTGCACTTTGTAGCTCTTGTAAATACGCGTCTTTTGAGTATTTTTGAATATCATATCTTCACAACCTTCTGTGATATAAGGGGATCGCACTTTTTCGTGAAATCGGTGCCTATACTGGAGCGAACGAAAAGACATTTTCAATGTCAAAAATAAGTTTATGTTTTTAATGCTCCTAACTACTTCTTCCGTAAGGATTTATTGCCCCATATTAGCAAGTCGGTAGCTTATAAATCACATGTGATTAAGCCTGTGGGTCATTATAATGCTGTTTGTCATTGGTTTCATTCACGTGGTAACAGACCATACAACAAATACTAGTGCGTGGAACAGCGCAGTGCTGCGTTCTTCATTTCTCACGTGTTTTCTCTTCATTGTTTGAGATGCGTATGTTTCCCTAGTGACCCCGGTGGCCCACTTGAGTGTGGTCTACCCAGTGATCACTCCAGTTGCCTCATTTGTGACCAATTTCCACATAAATAGGCGGATTTTTCTTTATGAAGCATTACTTAAGCTATGGTCGCTAACGTAATAATGAAAGCAGCCAATCTTTGCATGTGGTACAAACATACTATATTGTTGGCTGGTTGTAAAGCAGGAATGCTTGGGTTTTTTTTTCTTATGATGGCATGGATATAAAGAAATGGTGGCCATAACTGCAAATCCATAAATATTATAGGCTTTTCTATAAAAGAATTGAAATTACATTGACAGAATTGAAGTGGACCAGCGTAGATTTGTTTGCGTGATCATTATGTATGAAGTGTGGTCTGCGTAAGACCGTCTTAACTATTTCGGTATGTCACTCTGGAGGGTCGTAGGAGGATTAGAGAATTATGCTCTCTTCATTTTTATTTTATTTATTTAGAAAAAAACGGTCGTACACATATTATATTAACAAAAATTATAGATGACAAGTTATACAAGACCGTTTCATCGGATTGCCAATGGATCGGGGATTGGTTCAATCGTTAAGATTCAAAGTAAAGACTCGATCTGCGCGTAAACCACATTTATTTAGTGTACCCCTCTACAGTAATAATGTATCTAGTAGAATAATCCTTTGGATTGAATGTGTTTGTAAATATTATAATCCCATCTGTTTAAACTATGACATAATTATTTATTTGTCCCTTTCCTTCAAGACGTCACTTCACTGCAGACAGCTTTACAGTCTTGAATATCTGAAGTCTTGCTAATGACTCAACACAGTCATCAATAAAAAAAAACAGATTTTTGTACCTATATATTTTTATTGTTTTTTTTTGTATTTTAAACATCTAGGTGTATAGTTATTGTCATTTCTATAAATTTTGTGCACAATTTGACATTGGACATAGGCATGCACTTAGTTTAATTTAAGTTTTTATTTATTGTAAGTAATTTTATCTGATATCTGTTATTGAGCCGTTCTAAATAAAATAAAATGAATTAACTTATTTTGCAAAAGGCATGTTAAAATGCATCTTTAGAAAATTGTTAAGCACTTCAAGCAATAAGCAGGTAGTTCAATAACCGTAGGTAAATGAGTTTTTAATATTAACTCGTTAGAGAAATGGGGACTTACGTATTTTTAGCATTCTATAAACTTAAAGTTTAACTAGATATTTTTTGTATTAGTACTGTACTTAAAACATTATGTACAAAAAAATGTAAGTACAACCGTAAACTGATGGTTTTTTATTTGGAATTAATTGTTATTAATGTAACTTGACATTTTTAATAACAAATCGAACTCGGAGATAAATTCATGTTATGAGGTTTGTGGGTCATACAAGAAATGAACCTATATATATCATATCGAATGATCTTTACATGTAATCTGTCAGTTAAGGCCTATGAGCCGAGTCAAAGCACGTCATGGTGATGAGGCATGATCTCAAATCATGTCCATCCGCTTACCAGGAACTCAAGAACATAATGCATAGGTTTCAGACTTCCTACTATCCTAACTTTAATATCTATTAAAAATGTGAAATTGAGTTTGCTTGTTTGTTATGCTCTCACGTCTTTACATCATATTAATGAAGTTTTGTATTATAGTATTAAAAAAATAATCAAATTAAAAATTATGGATTATATTAAGGATGTCACATTGAAAAATGATTTTTCTTTAGAGAATTATTTAAAAAATAAACAAAATTATATCAAATATATAACGAAATTATATAATATCAGGTTTTCATCCAACTCACGGTATTTCTTTTACCGTGTCCAACTACACACCGCCTCACCAGGAACTGAATAATGCCTTTATGTTGTAGCCTGCGATTTACATCATCCTTCGTACGCAATAAGAATCATAATGCATACGAGAAAGGGACGCAGTTTCCTTGTGGCCAAACTAAAATGCCAAACTAATTTGGCCACGAGGAAACTTAATTCCTTGTAGCCAAACCGTAGTAATGCCTCTTATGTAATACTAGCTTCCGCCCGCGCCTTCGTCCGCGTGGACATTCGGAAAAACGTTTTTTTGACGTTTTTCGACCCATGTTTCTTTGGCAAAAATGTTGTTTAGTTCATTGGTAGAACACTTCCTTAAGTTAAAACGAATGACGGTGTATTGCTTAGAGCATTCAACCAAGTAAGGAGACGATACGAGCACTCATTTCTTTACGAAAAAGTCTGCCATTTTCCGCGGGGGACGAGGTAACGCACACACAAATAGTGTTAAACACTAATGCATTTTCGATCACGTCGCTACGCAAGCACACGACAAAATTATCAAACACTAGCTTAAACTTCACGCACACAAATATATACACACGCAGAACCAACCTGTTAGTACACGAGATGACGTCATTTTCATGTAAACGATGATAGTGCTTGACACTATCGATAGTTTACTCTCGATACCTTCGGCTCTGGAATAGGCACTGGTTGACTGTCTCGGCGCGGGGCTTTCTTGTGCCAGAACTGCGGTTCGCACTTTACAATGGAGCTCATCGAAATAACTCCGGTTTTAAGTTTTGATGTGACAATGCGTTTTCTTTCAAGTTAGTATTAAAATACTAACTTTAAAAAAAACGCGTAAAAAATAATACTTACAGAATTTTTAAATGCGAATTTGTGTACTCTTTCGGTAGCAATATAAAAGAGCGAGAAGAATACTAATAATCTAAATCTGTTTATAAAAAACGACGAAGTCGTCAAGGTAGTTCATACAAAATCATAGTATTTAACCGAGTTCTTTCAGGATTACTTGAAAACTACTAAACTGATTAGTATGAAAAATTAATGTGACCAGGAGATATCGAAGAACACACATACATACAAAAAAACAGTTGATTGATAACCTTCTCCTTTTTTTGAAATCGGTTAATAAGCCATACAACCTACGACGTGAAATGTGAAGAAAAGCAGATAAAATAAAATGTCATGAAAAACAAACAGCTGCCAAAATAAATGGACGGGCACCAGTACGCTACAATACAATACCTATTTTAAACATAAGTTTAATAGTCCTGCTATTTTTTTAAGTATTGAGTAAAAGATAATAATAAATAAATAAAGATAAAGAAAAACTAACAATAAATAAATTTGCAAAAAGTAATCTATAATAAATTCATCAAGTATCTCATTACATTACAGTAATGAATGGTAAGTATTAACAGGTAAAGAACGTGATGTTTTAAGTGCCATACATTCAACTTAAAAGATTAGGCTAAAAGAGATCTTATACAATTTTGTGGCAACACTGTTTGATTGACAATATTTTGGATTTTTTTTCATTTTTAGTGCATTATTTGATAATAACTGGACAAAATAATACTAACAGATGGAAAATAACGTTATCCTTTTGCACACTAGATGTTTCCAATCTTTTTTTACATAAAAAAAACACTGCAATTCGGCATTTTTAGCTCCCGTCGTTTCGCGTGTACGATGATCAGCTGAATGGCGGGGAACTCGGGTCAACTAGTTTTATATAACGAGTATGACCGGCGCTCTTGTACCTTTGACAGAGGGGTACGCCTGACAGTGGCGTCTCCTTAATTGGTTGAATGCTCTAAGGTGTATTGGCTCCGTGCACGCTTTTAGCGCCACCTAGCTTTTTGTAACTTTGTGGGCTCTGACCTGACCGTTTTGACGTTTTGATACAATGCCGCCATTACATAATGGCGGCATTGTGACAAAATACTAAAAAATACTGTACATATTGTGTTATTAATATAAATTTCAAAATTACTGTGCTTTGGGTGAACAAAGTGTTGTGAAATAATTTTTGGTCATTTAAATTAAAGATGGCAAGTAAGATCTATTCAAAAAGAGTGTTTTATTTTGGTTATATCTGGGTTTGTTTACTTCTTTTTTAGTTGTAAATTTTGTAAAACAAGATGATAAAGCTACTTTAATAATTTTATTAAGTGATAATGAACATACACAACTATTCCTGTAATAAATTAAATATCGTTTTCAAATAGACTACAGAGCCTACATTTTTCTACTTTTTGCCACCATGAGCGCTGCGATCGATTATTATACCTTCGCACCCAGCGAATAAGCCTTCTATAAATATGTATAATATTCTACGAATTTCTAAACAAGAATCTGCCATTTCTGCTAACATGATCTTACTGGATATTCTTGAAAAAAAGAATATTCTAACACTTACGCATCTGTTATTACTATGTGCACATTTTTTATGAAAACGATAGTAATAAGCACATTTCTTATACAGTTTCTCTGAATATCAATAACACGATCTCAAGCAGCCACTATTTGTGTACGGTTGAAACACAATGTTTACGGGAACTATTAGACTGGAGCGGACTGTAATGATATTCGGAGGCGTGACCGGCCGCCTTTACCGTTACCGGGTGAATTCCATCCGGTAATGTTCGCGGGAAAGCATCAGGAATTATTTTTGTTTATTGCTCTGTATCTTGGATATACTACGTTTAACCGAGAATAACTTTAGTGCATTTCTCAGCTCTGGCCTAACTCTAAAGTTGTTTTCATATTAAAGTTTTAATAAATGTATTATGCTACTTGCTTAATCATTAGGCTGTATTTATTACTATTAAATAACGCTTCTATGTTTATGTCATATTATACGATAAAGTTGCGTTAAAATAATGTTTTAACACGCGTTTTATTACAGGAAATATTATATACTAGCTTCCGCTCGCGATTTCGTTCGCATGGGCATTCGAGAAAATCCGTAGGGAACCTTTAACCAGGATAAAAGTATTCTATACTAGCTTCCGCCCGCGACTTCATTCGCGTGGACATTCGAGAAAATCCTCAGGGGACCTTTAACCAGGATAAAAGAATTCGTTCTGGTCGGTCGTTCTAACAGTATCATTCGCCCGATGATATTAATACAACGAATTCATCGTAAAATTAAATTTGAATATCTTTTGATTCAGTGAACCGATTGCGATGAAATAACGATTTGATTATTTTGCAAAATACACAGTATATTTGTATGTAAACCGGTATTAGCGCACAAACATACAGACAAACAGATGGACAGATAAAAGACAAAAAATCCAAAAATGTTAGAAATGGGCTCTACTGGTTATTATTAAACCCCCCAACCACTTTTTTTCAAAATATTTCCAATGTGCAGACAAAACTTTTCTACAACTTTATTATATGTATGTATAGATATCTCAAACTTGGAACTGTACATCTAATTAGAGTATAATATTTATTTTATTATTTGTGGTCTTTAGCTTCGTTTACTTTTTGGTGTTTTCTCTTCTATTTTTCCACATATGTTGTGTAATAAAACAAAAAAAGGATTCTTCTTCTCACGTAAGGTAAATACTTATATGTTACAGAACCGTTTATCTTGCTTTTAAGTTTTAATCACTTTAAACTTTCAAATCGACAGGTGTATTGTTGTTTATATGGGGACAACAAACTCTAAAATACAACATCGGATTCAAATTGCATTCCCCTTAAATGGTGCAATATCGGAGCGGTCGCGGCGCAGGCGCACGTGATAAGAAGTCACGAGCCCTTCCGCCTTCGAAACAGGACGAGGACTGCACTCCGATTTGATCTACAACAACTATCTTACTATATACAGGGCGTCCCAAAGCTTTGCCACACGTAGAGAAAGTGCCTTAATATTAAAGATAGGAAATTTTAGTGAAAGAAGACTTCATTTTGTTTTTAAATTTAATAGGAACTGCATTCAAGGTTTTTTTTTAAATCGCCTTCATTAACCAGGAATCGAACCCACCAAATATGAAAAAAAAACTTTATTTATTTTTACGATATCGATCGACAGGGTTACTCATAAGGATTATTTTTTTGTAAAGTAAAACAGAGTCAGCAAAAGACCTGTTTAACATTAAAATTTTAATAACGTTTTGTGTCAATTTGTATCGAATCGTATGCAATTTTTCAAAAAATCTTTGAATGCAGTTCCATTTATTTTTAAAAACAAAATGAAGTCTTCTTTCATTACATTTCCTACCTTCAATATTTAAGGTACTTTCCCTCCGCGTGGCAAAGTTTTGGGACACCTGTATATATCACTGTTCCGATTCTCACCAGGGAATATTCAGAAACCTAGGAATAATCTACATTTGGTTCAGCATTTTCCAATAGCATTAGGTCTCTCTTATGACACTCGTATATTGTTTTTTTTATAATGTTGGTTACGAGGGGCGTAAAGAGATAGAGCTAAAATAAATTGCGGATCCTTCATGTTGGTTAAATATAGTTGATCCTAACCTACCAATATGTGTCTGAATTATCTAAGCACACAGAACGTGTCGTAACTGCATCTTTCATACTAATAATCAACAAATTACAAGAACAAAACTTTATAATCACTACAAAATAATAACAATGTAAAACAAATCAACACAAAGGGAGCCTATAACATGATACAGAGAAACCTAAACCAAGGTAAAAGCTGGTCATCACAATGTGAATAAAGGTGAAAGTTCACCTCTGTTGTTATAAATTTACTATACACTCCTGCAAATGGCCGTTTAATTAAATATCGACCATCACTCTAGAGGTAGAAAGTCGCTCTATTTCTTTGCTTTCTTTAGAAGGGAACGTTTTATTTTGTTTCCGGATTGGTCACTGCAATTACTGGACACTGATACGAATCGACCGTGGACGGCAATATTGTACACCTGGGACTAATCTCGACTCGCAGTGATAGTAATCGATACAATCGGTCGATACAGTTACCGATAGTATTTATTATATCGTTTTGAAGAAATGGTTCGAAATATAAAAGGCAAAAAGAAAAGTTTGCTTTTACATAATGAGAATAGGAAATGGTGAATGGGGTTCAAGTATGGAATAATCGTTTTGTATTTAGAATTTCAAAGTTTATTAACAACCATGAACGCCAATGTTTTAAAACTTTTAAGCACAATTGTTTAAATACTCAACTAAATAATGCCACATGTGTTAAATTAAAAAAAGAGTATTGGTTAAGTTACAATAAATTGGTTATTTCTGTTAATGAAAAAAAGGAGTAACTTTTAAGATATTTTTTTTAAAGTTCAGGAAAGAAAATCAGAATAGTAGATTATTGCATCGAGCACAAAGTCATTTATTATTGCACCGAGTGCCTAATTTAGAGCCCGAACGTTAGCGAGGGCTCTAATCTATCAGGCACGAGGGCAATATAAATTACTTAAGGCGAGGTGCATAATCTGCTTTTCTTTCAACTATTACCTATAGGAATAGTAGATAAAAGAAACTCATATTCATATCAAACAGTTAAAAGATTTTCTATAACATTGTCGGCTTCATTTAGAATGTTTTCCGGAGTTAATGTGTCGCTAGATGATTCCATTTTAATTCGAAGCCGAAACCGAAACACTCAAAATCAGATAGTATCACACTATTGTTTCCAAAAATATTGTCAAGCAAAATTAACAAAGTTCCCGCCAAATCACTTTTTTAAATTTCTTTCATTTTTGAATCAGAGTTAGCAGCAATCATTTTTTAAATTTGGAACAAGTAGGATAGAAACGAATAATACACGTACGTAAAAAAAAGTATTGATATCGGCTGGCTGAATAGAGTTAATCCATTGGTTTAGGCGTCAAGTTTTTCGTGGTAGCGTGCATTCGTTGTTAAGAGATTCGTATTAGTGAACTTTCAGGGACGTGGAAATCGGTGTTACACTTTTCGAAGTCAGGTATCACACTCGTAACTTTGCCGATACTATTATTTTGTCACTTAATACATATGGCATTATTTAGCTGTGTGTGGATAAGACTTTTAAAACATTAGCGTTCATAGTTGTTAAATAAATTAAGACAATGCTAATATGGAAAATGCAAATTCTTTAAAATTCTCCATACAAAACGGTAATTTCGTACAACACATTCTGTATTCTATCGTATGTTACGACTGCATCGTTGAAGTCGTTTTATATTAAATCTGTTGATCAGTACAATGACGAGACTGCCTGTTAGCTATAAGAGATACCTTGACTATGTGGGTTTAAGTTGAATAAGCCAAGCAGATACCATCTCACGCCTGCTTCCGACGGAGGTAACCGTTTCTGCTTATCTTCAAGAATCAGTACTTTTTTATTCAATGACAATGGAAGAACGTTAAGTTGTTGTGACTGGTGTCATGGCGGTGAAGCAGCATATTTGTTTTTTAAAGTAATTAATGACTGATGTGTAACGTTTAATATGATTAAGTATATTTTTTACAATGAATAATCTTCTGTTTATTTTTTAAGTTATAAACTAAGATGAACAAGTTTTTATAAGATAACTACAGAAACATAAAAAATCGTCGCTTTCAATATTTATGTAGTAAACTAAAACAATAATTATGGCTATTGGTAGAGACTCTACATTTTACGCGCTCCATCGGATTTTTATTTCCATTGTGTTTAGATGGCAATTTTTCACGTAGTAAATTGGTGTAAATGGCTGAAGTTAAACAAAATCATTATGAACCTTCGATCATCTATACCTGTGGCCTGTTTCATAAAGATTACAATTGTCAGCGACAGGTGACAGGCGACAAGTCGACAATTCGACAATTGTACGTTTCATAAAAAATTTGGTCTGACATATTTGTCATCGGAAAAGCCGACATATATGTCAAATTGTCGCGACAATTCGACAATTTAGCGTTTCATAAAAATTTACAGGTGACAATGAAAATTCGACAAATTGTCGAGCATTTTCTGACAAGTGTCGTTTATGAAACACATAATTGTCAATACGCAATTACAAACTTGTCGAATTGTCGCACATTTTTGACAGGCACCTTTGGGCTGTGTCAGGATTACTCAGGATTAGATTAAGGAAATCAATGCTTAAGTAAAAATGCTAAATTCTAGCAGTGATAATAGTAGTGACAGTGATGATAATTATTTGGAAGAAAATAGGCGGAGGAGAGAATAATTAGAGAAAAAAATACTTTTCTTTGGAAGTAACCGACTTTACTTTCAACGACAAATTCTGTAAGTATAAGTAAAGTAGCGGTAGATTTTTTTTTAATTAGTTGTAATAAAAATTGAAGCTGCTTTTGTTGATCGATACGGAAACCACTTTATAAATTTAAAGGTTATATGTGGTCTAAATCTGGAATTCTTTTATGCTAGCGCACGGTGGCCACTTGCCAGTTTCGGTTCACGACTCAAGAATACCAAGATGCTCGTCGTTAGCAAGCCAATGGGAAAATAATAATTGAAGGCCATTTTTTAGGGTTCCGTACCCAAAGGGTAAAAACGGGACCCTATTACTAAGATTCCGCTGTCCGTCTGTCTGTCTGTCTGTCCGTCTGTCTGTCTGTCACCAGGCTGTATCTCATGAATCGTGATAGCTAGACAGTTGAAATTTTCACAAATGATGTATTTCTGTTGCCGCTATAACAACAAATACTAAAAACAGAATAAAATAAATATTTAAGGGGGACTCCCATACAAAAAACGTGTTTTTTTTTGCCGTTTTTTGGTACGGAACCCTTCGTGCGTGAGTCCGACTCGCACTTGGCCGGTTTTTTAATGTATCAAGTTCTTCCACAACTTAATATTAGCATCTTGTTTGCCTCCGCCATTTTGCGTCTGATTGATCATGTTTTGTTGGTAGGTAGTATATAAGAGGGTATTAATTAAAAAATAAACACAGTTATTTACCAATCTCTAACAATCATTTACCTGTCACTAACATTTTTTTAAATGACACCGACAATGATTTACCTGTTCCGACAGGTGTTTTATACAAGACTTGTCATGACTATGGTTTTATGAAACAAACGGAAAAAAAAAGCTTTTTAAAAAAAGCACAACCTCCTTCAAAAATCTTAAAAAACAGCTCTATAAAAAGCAAAAATAATGTTCAAATCGATTAATTAAAACACGTCTATTGAAGTCGGGTGGAGCTGGAAGTATTTTTTTTATTTATTGTATTGTTTATATTCTTAAAGCCCCACCCGACTTCAATAGACGTGTTTTAATTAATCGATTTGAACATTATTTCTTGCTTTTTATAGAGCTGTTTTTTAAGATTTTTGAAGGAGGTTGTGCTTTTTTTAAAAAGCTTTTTTATTTCAAACTTTTTTGTGGTAGGTATGTAAGTGATGATTTTATAAAATAAAACGTTATAATGTTTCACATTTTTCAATGGTATACCCCGAGTAACTCAATTTCCACAAGAGTTCCGTTGGGCCTTCGCAGTTCAACCCTAGTCCAGCACGTCCTTGACAATAAATAGGTACTTAACTAGTTTTTGATTGTCATAATCCTACCAATATTTCAATCACTGTACAGTTCCTATTTAATTTTGAGGAGTTCCCTTGTGTATCTTCAAAATCCAAAGTCCAATACCAATGAAATTAATATGGTATCATCTTTAAGGTGTCTTCTTTCAAACAAAAAAAGAATCATCTAAATCGGTTCATAAACAAAAAAGTAATGGTTGATAATCCGCCTGAATTCATATAAAATGGTAACAAAAACGACAGTTTTTTCAAGATTACTTGAAAACTACTGAACCGATTTCAAAATTTCAAAAAATGGGACCAACTTGGAAACAAATCTCATGTTATAACGTTTGAATCATTTCAATCGGTTCAGCCGTCTTCGAGTAATCGGTGTACATACATATATAAAAAAAAAATATACGCGACGAATAGATAACCTCCTCCTTTTCAAATTTTTGAAGTCGGTTAAAAGGTGACAATTTACCACTAAATTCTTGTATACAATTATAAATATGTCAAGTTTTATGAAACGGCAATTGTCGTGACAATCCGACATATGTCATGATTTCTGACAAATTGTCGACTTGTCAAGCTTTATGAAACGGGGCCCTGTTATGAACATAATCAAGTGGCCATTAAAGCTAAGCTAATGGCAATAACATAAATACTTCTTCGGTCAAAAAAATACCAAAGGAAATCAGCCGTGGTGAGACACACTAACAACGTATTCATTAATGCGCGCGATTTTCTGACTAAAATCTCCATGTCAAACATTGATCCGTTGGTTTAGCTTTAACTTAAAACATACCTAGTGTGGGGTTCCTCGCAATTAAAGTGTAAATAGGAAAACAACAGGAAAACGTTGCCCAACGTGTCGACCATTCGCGCTTTCCTATTAGTATGCATTAGAAAAGTCCTAACTAAAGCCGATGTCGTGTAAATATTCAGTGAATAGCGGTCTTCGTGGCTTTTCAGTTTGTGTCTTATACCTACGTTATTTTAAGGACCTAACATATTCAATATTCTTGATAGGTAATAAAATCCAATGAAACTCTTAGTGGCATAGAGCAACGCGGCTTAGCCCGCATTGCTCTACGCTATAGCAATGCACACATACGTGCAATACCATAGATATATAGTATATTAAAATGCAATACGATGAAAGACAGCAGGAAATCAACAAATTATAATAATACGTAACTTACGATTCGTCACTAATCACAAATTACTGACTCTACAAAAGAGTAATACGTACAATATCTATTTCTATCAACAATCACTTGTTTATTATGAATTATTCAAACACGTCCATAGTTGCAACGCTGTCAGATAAAACCTTAAAATGATTTATAAATACAAATAATAGTTGTGAATGTATTATAATTCGTTTAAAGCGTGAAACGGCATAGTACTGGTAGAGACTGAGTCACACTTATTATACGCCAAGGTTTCTCAAAACTTTATAAATCCCTAGTGGGTTGGGCTTTTGATGATCGTGTCGGGATAAAAGTTAGAGGGGTATTCATATAGTTCATAATAAGCCGCTGACTATTTGCCGGCCCTTCGTAGTATAATGTACAATACGCAAAATGTGCACCAGTTGCAAAATGTACAATACGCAAAATAAATATACGCAAAATGTAAAAATTGATATTATTTATTTACCTGTCACAAGTTAATTTTATTATTAAGAAGTTACATTGTTATAACACTTTTTTTAGATAAACATACTTTTTACACGTTGAAAAGTTATTTAGTTTTGGAAAATTAATAATGGTTACATTGACTTTATCAAGCTGAAAGTTTGAGAAACTGTTCACGCGGTGTAAATCAAGCCGTGTCTGCCAGTTCTTAGGTCTGCATTAAATTATGCAAGGTGTAGTTCAATGCCGATGCGCCGGCGGCGCCGCGAGAACCAAACGCAGTATGTATTACTATTTCCCGGCTGTTTGTTTGTTTGTTCCTTTGTGTTGTACCTTGTAACTTTGTCCTGACCCTTGAGTTAGTTGCAGGGTGGAAAATGTATTTCATTTTCTGAGCTGCTAATGTTATTAACTGTGTTTTGAATGTAGTAAAGTATTGGAGTTTAAAATATATAACTACTAGTTATTTCTGTTTATTTACTGTAAATATACAGAATTAACTACCATATTGAAATTAAGATTATTATTTTAGGAATTATGAGTTCGCACGTTCTCCGAAAATAAAATAAAATTGGGTAATATTATTTTGAATAGTTTAAACTTTATGTAGGAAATAAACCATGCAAATTGATCTTAATACGCACGTGCTAAACGGTCAATGATGAAGTTTGTGAACTTTGTTAAAAAATTCACAGATCTCGTGCTTTTCACGAACTTCTGGTACATTGAAAATGAATTTATCGAATTTTATAAAAAATACATTCCTTTGTTAGCTTTACAATACTTTGAAAACACAGTAAAGCCATGAACAACTTTGGATCTACTTTTCTGTGATTCGTGTGCACGAAATTCATATAAAAATATTTCATTTGTTATAAACGTTACTATTTTATTGAAGGGTAGTACTACTATAACCTAAAATTAATATCTAAGATTTCTTTTGAAGCCCTCGGCTTCGCCTCGGGCTTCTACTAAGTACGTCACAAACCTCCATAGAAACTCAGCGACGCGCATCTAAGGAGCGCGCTTCCCGAAATTACGCCAACATGCTACATTTGTAGTCCTCGTTTCATGTAGGTAACCTTAAACCATTCATGTAGCCTTAAAACTTACGACACCAAGGCGATGTCGCACTCTGAGCGAAAATTGGAGCTATACTGAAGCGATCGAAAAAACATTTTCAATGTTAAAGGTTAAGCTACAGGGCAAACCCTTAACCCGATCTTATTTATTTATTTATTTTATTTATTTTATTCTTTATGCACATTGTACAAAGGCGGACTTAATGCCTTAGGCATTTTCTGCCAGTCAACCTTAGGGTGATGTGGAGATAGTGATGTGGTAGGGTGCACAACCAGTGTAGGACAAAAAAAAACAAAAGAATTATTAAGATTTACAACGTAATAAATACCAGAATAATTATATATAGCCAATATGATATACTATACTTACATACATAAATACCTAATATATACCAATTATAATATATATACCAATTATAATATATATATATAAATATATTTACAACTAAACGTTATAGACAATTACTGAGATCTAAGAGCGAGCTGCTTGCTCAGTAAGAAATTTGCGCAACTTAGTTTTAAAAGCAAATCGACTGGTGGACATTCTGATGTCTAAAGGAAGCGCGTTCCACAGAAGAATTGGGTAAATGAAGAAGGAAGAATGAATAATATCAGATTGATGAGAAGGACAGCTAAGTAAACGGTTGGAAGAAGAACGAAGGTTCCTATCATGAGAAGTACTTACGTACTGGAAATGTGAAGTAAGGTAAGGGGGAGCGTTAGGAGAGCTTAACAAAGTAAAAAGAGTGGTCAAGGCCCGCATACTTCTACGCTGCCTAATGGGCAACCATTTGAGCAGTGATCGGTGTGCGGACACATGATCATACTTACGTAGATTATAGACGAATCGAATGCAGTTATTCAGAAGACGGTCGAGCTTATTTAGTAGATCTGCATTCAGGTCGAGGTAGCACACATCACCATAGTCGATAATAGGAAATATTAAGGTTTGCACAAGCATTGCTTTGATAGAGGTTGGCAAGAAATTCTTGAGGCGGTAAAGGTAGCGCAATACTCCAGTAACCTTCTGATAGACGTTTGATACTTGAACTTGCCAGTTCAACCTACAGTCGATATGTAATCCTAAATCTTTTACACTGGGGCTGAGAGGAATTAAAGTACCGTCGAAAACAATAGGATGCAGATTAGTCGAGTCAACTCTTGATATCATACGAGGACTACCCACCAACATAGCTTGGCATTTGGCGGGATTGACAGCAACACCAAAACTCTCAGACCAGCACTTTATATGGTTCAGATCCCTATTAAGCGCATCGATGGCATCATTAAGGTCATCAACACGTGTCTGGGCATATATCTGTAAATCGTCAGCATAAAGATGATACGAACACTGAAGTTTGTGTGTGATAAAATTAATAAAAATTGAAAAGAGAAGTGGAGAAAGTATGCCGCCCTGGGGCACGCCAGTATCTAAATGAAGCCACGATGACGTGGTCTCATTGAACTGCACCGCTTGCTGGCGTTCCCGAAGATAAGTGGAGAACCAATCCAGTGCCTCATCAGAGACCATAAGATGGGATAGAATGGAAAGAAGGATGTCGTGACTGACAGTATTAAAGGCGTTGGAGAAGTCAATAAGAACCAAACCGGTTACTTTACCGTCCTCTACCGCTGCCCTAATATCGCCAGTCACCTTGAGGAGAGCAGAAGAGGTGCTGTGTCCAGGTCTGAAGCCAGACTGCAGGGGACTTAGGAGGGAATTTTGATATACAAAGTGGGAGAACTGCTTGTGGACGCAGGCCTCAAGCACTTTGGACATGAAGGGAAGGATGGAGATTGGACGAAATTGGGTGGGATGAGATGGATTAGGAACTTTAGGGAGAGGACGGACAAAGGCTTTACGCCAAAGGTTAGGGAAAATACCAGAATCGAGGGAAAAGTTTATGATGTGGGTGATAGCAGGTAAAAGGTGGTCCAATAATGTAACTATCATACGGCGACTTATGCCATCATAGCCCACAGCATTGGATTTTATGGAGAGGATAATCTTCTTGATCTCTTCCTCGGTCACTGGAGAAAAACGGAACGGGGTTATGTTGGGACGCGTTAGACTACCTATAGAAGCAACAGTACGGGATGAAGCCGTATGGTCGAGTTTCGATGAGTTAGTGGTGAAGTGGAGATTAAGATCTTCAAGACCAATAGTGTTAGGTAAGTCTGAATGTCGCGATTTGCCGATACCAAGAGTTCCAAGGAATTTCCAGATATCGGTAGAAGAGGAGGAGGAGATGTTGTTGTGAATATGGCGGCGTTTAGCATTGCGTATCATCTGATTACACCGGTTTCTGGCGGCTTTGAAAAGATTCCAATTTTCTTCGTTGCGGTTTCTCCTAAATTTACGAAAAGCCCTGTCCCGGCGCCTCATCGCCATTTGAATACCTCTAGTCATCCAAGGCGCTGGTGGCCGCTTCAGTCTTATCTTTCTGATGGGAGCATGGACATTATAAATGGCTAATACGGTGTCATTGAACAGCTGGACTTTATCATCAACAGAAGTTGCATTAACCAGAGGGTCCCAATCGATCTCCGAAGCATCATTCTGCAATTTGACGAGGTCAATCCGCGCAAAACAACGCCTGTGCATTACCTTAGGGATAGGTTTCGGGGGTTTCAGGACATAGGATAGGAAAATAAGGTCGTGACGGGAGAAACCAGGAGCTATGTGTTGACCATGTGATGGGACGAGGGAAGGGTTGGATGTGAGAATTAAGTCGAGCAGTGTATCATCACCATTAAGGTTATGGTGAGTGGCTTGTAGAGGCAGGGCATGGAGACTGGCCGACTTAATTATATCCAGGAGTTTTTGGGACCGAGGGGAGATGGGAACTAGGAGATCGGTATTGAAATCACCCATGATGATGTGGTGTGCATACTCAGAACCCAAAGATTCTAAAACCGATTCAAGATCAGTGAAATAGTCAAGAGAGGGGGGACAGTATACCACACCAACTATAACCTTACTGCGTCCTGTTCCAACCTCAAGAAAGAGATATTCAGCAGGTGAGCCAGGGCTGGAGGAGGCAACTATTTTGTAGGTAAACGTGTTGAGGAGATAAATAGCAACACCACCCCCGCGCCCAGCAACGCGGTCATTTCTAATAAGATTGAAACCTGGAAGGGCATATGCTGAAGATGGTAGATTAGGCTTGAACCAAGTTTCGGAAATCAGGATAGCATGTATTTTCCTACCAGAGAACACATCAAGCAGTTCATTGAAGTGACTAGGTACACTTTGAGCGTTGATGTGGCACACATTTAACAGATGAGAAGAGTTGGAAAAAGTTCGACCCAGAAAGTCACCAAGAGTGTCGGAATCAGATGCGGAGCAAAAACTATCATTACTGGACACAGATTCATCAGCAGAGTAAAACGAGTCATCGTCTATAACCATAATACTTATATATAAATAAAAAGATAAATAATTTTAATATATATAAAAAAATATACTATCGATATCTATAAGTAAACTAAAGTTAGGTTGTGTGGTGTTACACTTATATTGTATCTCCACACCACCCGCCAGCTTTAACATCAACTCATAAAACGTACAAAAGAAAACATTCACACAACAAAAAGAACAAATCTTAGGATTTATGTAAAATACTCAAATCAAAATGCGAGTTAGATTAGAACAAACAAAAAAAAAATTAATATGAGAACACTAAACTGAACTGACTGATATTGACTGCATTCCAGGAGACCAATGGCCGAGTCATCAATCACCACAGTATACACCCTAACCATGGAAAGCAATATAATGTTGTTTTATTACTTTCCACGGCCAAAATGCACCCTACGGCGATCGACGACTCAGCGATTAGTGTGTTGGATTGGAATGTACCCACTATGGACAACTGACAAGGGAGATGACATTGACAGGTTAAATAAACTTTGTGATTAAAATTATTTTCTTCAGTTCAGACAAAAAACAAACAAAGCGTGAATTTAAAATGAGAAAGTGTTATATAATCACCTTCAGTACTACGAAATATAAAAGAAGTAGTTTAATAAAAAGGGAAACTAACAAAAGTAGTGTACCAACCTGCATTTGCGTTACAATACCTTTACAATACATACTATGAAAATCTATGAGAAATAATACTAAGTGACAATACGAAAAACAAGACAGACAAAATGATGCACAAAACATAAAGTGCATGCAAAAGGCAAGTAATAGTACTGTATAATTCTATTGATTATATGGAAAAAAATTAGAAGGGATTGCAATACTGATTCATTCACTTCTTTTTATTGGCAGGTCCAACCCGTCGATTTGTATTGGAGGTGTCACTTGGATATCCAGTGGTAACTTGGTCCAGATCTTCAGAAGAGACAACTCTGTGACGCTTGCCGTCAGAGGTCTTGATCATGATGATACCGTCCTGGGTCCAGCAAGACCGCACGCCGAAATGCAGCCGAGCTTTATTGAAGATGGCTTGCCGAGGCTTAGTGAGGAACTCCTTCACTGAGATATTAGACCCCTTCAAGTTGGCCTTCGCTCTCCAGACTGCAGCCTTGACGTCGAACTGAGCGAACCTCACAAGCACAGGACGCTGGCGATCACTTTCCTTGGCGCCTGGAGCTCCCAACCGATGACACATGGTGAAGGATGCACTCGTTAAATCTTTCAGGCCCAGTTTCGTTTTGAGAAGGTCCAAGACCACATCCCGGCAGTTCTCTTTCTCAGACTCCGGGACACCCAAGACTATCAATGACTTGCGGAGATGTCTTGTTTCGATGGCATCAATCTGCATGGCACAATCATTGATCTGCTTCCGAAGCAGCCCAAGCATGCCGAACATGAGCTCTCTAAAGGTCCGGAACTCCTCAGCCACTTTAGCAACAGTTTCCTTCCCGGGTGCAGCTGCCTGTATCTGTGCTTCAAGATCCTGCATCCTTTTAGCAAAGCACTCCTCCAAGCTCTTCTGTGCAGTGACAATGTCAGACAGTGACATATTTCGTGATGTTTGTACTTTTAGTGTAGTAAAAAGTGAAAACTGGATGTTGTGCTGGCAGGTGGTGTAAGATGCGTACTAATTTCACATTAAATTTGATGCAAACGTAAGTAGTGGTGTTTTATTAATTATTTAACTAAATAACAGTAAAAAATTGGCAAAAAAAACAAAAATTACTATTTAAATTTAATTTCAAACTCGAGAGCACTTCTTAACGTTTTTAGCGCCTACCCGCGAAAAAAAAGATCTTCTTTGTTTTAGGCTCAAATTGTAGCTGACTAAATTGTTCAGAGGAGATTTACTCATAATTTTGATATCATTCTTCATTTCGAAAATATCGAGCGCCAAAATCAAAAAATCTGAAAAAAAATAGATTTTTTTCCACTATTTCGGCCATAATTTTTTTGGTTTTTATATTTTCGAATAATTATTTTTGCACCTTGCAGCTATCGTAAATACGCGTCTTTTGAGTCTTTTTGAATATCATGTCTTCATAACCCACTAAGATAAAAAATAAATAAATAAAAAAAATATTAAAAACACGACTGCCTTGCCAAAAACGAACTAAAAAGTTAAACATTGCAGTCGGGGGACCTTATTATGGAACAATTTTTGATCAAAGAGGTCCCCCGACTGCAATGACACTTGTTGTTTATTTAACTTTTTAGTTCGTTTTTTGGCAGGGCAGTCGTGCTTTTAATATTTTTTTAATTTATTTATTTTTATTTCAAACATTTTAGTGACATATTATATAGTTTTAGAATGTGCTCATCAAGGCCTTTCATTTGATGCCCATATTGTAATAATAGAAGAAAAAAAATTTTTTTTCGCATTTGAAAATGGCGTCCTACAGTCGCCATATTGATTTTTCCTAAAAATATTATAGCCAGTGTCACTCGGGATGCTGTAAGGATTCTAACGATACCCCATTTATTCAAATCAGTTCAGGCATTTAGAAGTTATGGTGGAATAAAGAAACTCACATACCCACAAACATACATGAACCCTGAACACATATACACTCTTTTTGCTTTGGGCAGTCGTGTAAAAAAGGGGATCGCACTTTTTCGTGAAATCGGAGCCTATACTAACGAACGAAAAGACATTTTCAATGTCAAAAATGTAAATTATTTTTTCACAAATTCTCTTACCTAGTCTTTTCTGTTTAATTTATAGTAGTTGCAATCAAATTTTTACATATGTTGGCGTACAATATGGCGGACAACGGCGTAATAAATTGTAATCTTTCTTTAACGGAACCGGAGCGCACGCGTTTTGCCACATTCGCTCTGCCCTGTCACGTCCCGCCTTTATATGAATTGTGGAATTATTTTATTTTAGAAACAAATTACTGCGATATCAACATATACTGTTACTTGGCGATATTAAAAAAGACTTGGCTATTATTTTTAAGCAAATGATAAACTGAAATGAGCTAACTGCTTATTATTATTATTTATTATTATAGGTCTGCCAACATTTTTACACACGCTTAGGAATTAATGTTTTTTATTCTCCTAGATCTTGGATGTAGAAGTTATTATACATTTAAACCTTTCTCAGAAATCACTCTATCATTTTGGTGAAACCCGCATGAAAATCAGTTCAGTAGTTTTTGAGTTTATCGCGAACAGACAGACAGAAAGACGCGGCGAGGAACTTTGTTCAAACAAAAAAAAATAACTTCATTTAACAATCCAAATTAAGTATACTTAAGTTCAGATTTTTTTTTAAATATTTATACTCATGTTGGGTATGATTGTCAGCAATAAAATAACGCAGATGAAAGACCTTGCAATTCATTTTGACAACAAAGAAATCGTTAAATAATTTCTGTATACATATTGCAGCCTCACTATTATCTTTTATTAGGATCTCGCCGTTATTCAAACAATCTCTCATTAGTCTAATCATGCTTTTGTTTTTCATTCACGGTATGAATATCCGTCGCAACTTTAAAAAAAACGACCATGTCACGTGTGTCTTAAAGAACTGTGATTCACACTTTCCAAATCATTTTTTGGTATTTTAACCTACTGATATTAGACTCTGTCCTAATAGAAGCTAACTGCACTATCATCTCCCAAGTTGATAAATTTTGCTCGCACGATACACGATGATGTCAAATAATCTATTTAGATTTTTAGCCACAAAAAGTATTTCGGGACTTTATTAAATTTCATTCATATTTCGTACGCGTATAATTGATTTCGACTGGGTAAGCAAACCGTTATATACTTACAGTATTTTTGCCTTGAATCACTGTTATGTTACTTGTCTGTTAACAAAATAAAGAATTTCAAATTTAAGTTTCAAAAAGACTTTATAATATTTAAATTGATATTAATAGACATATTGGTACCAGATGATTGTAGATAAAGATGCATCTTGGAAAAAAAAAAGGTGCACTTATTATCATGTTGTAGTACATATCAGTAACGCGCTCAAATGGTTCTATTCCTAAATCATAAACATTTTATTCAATTTATTTTAGATCTAGCAGTAGTCAAGTCTAGTCTAGAATGTGCATAGCGGTAAGAGTTCCTAATCCAAAGCTTCTTAAACTTTGATGCAATGAAAAACTGAAGAAATCCTCCAAACTTTAATAGACAATAAGAAATGAAAGAGATGATCATCTAGAGCTACAGCACAGACAAGATGTTCTCACTATTATTTTCTTAAGTGTCTATAATTTTATAATCATTGAACATGATCACGATGTTCGTTTTAGATTTTTAGGAACTTTAGGAATCGCAGCCCTAACCCCAGCGATTGACCAGCGGCAATAAGGAAGTGTGCGCGCAGCCTGCGGCTTGCGGTGCCCGCCCGCGATCGCGACACATCTGCAAGCTCGCATTGCACTGCTATTCCAATTCACGAATCCATTGCTAGCGAATTACAGTTTCAATCAAACAAATTGCAATTTGTTTTGATGAAACAACTTACAAGATATTTGCGTTGGCCGAAACAGAGATATTGTAGAGTCCAACTCCACGTGGTAGAGACGATTTATACGTATTTCTTCTGAACAAATTCAAACTTCTATAAAATCTTACCGTTCATTTCTTTCTGATTCAGAGAATAACGGTTGTAATTTAATAAAAGCGGTCCATTCAAGCGAAATAAAGAAAAATTGAAGTAAATTGGAAAGAAAGCCTCGACTCGATAGATCGCCGCAGCACTCTATAAATTCAGTGACGCGTAACTGACAAGTCGGAGAAAAACCAAGATAAATAATAGGATATTAAGAGACCGCTCACAGGGCGTTGGAATAAAAAAATCGTCGGCCCAGTGAACGGTATCGCCGTGTCTGCGCAGACGCAATATTATATTTTTTCGTGGCAGTGAAAGTTTGGTCGGGTTCCCGCGGCAGTGAACTTAATCACAGAAACACGCGAGTGGCACGCGACACGCGACATTAGTAGGACAATACCGTCTGCGCCTACTAAATAAGGTAACACTTGCATTTTTGACCACATTACAATCTTAATTCACCTAGAATCCGCTACAATCTAGAAAGCAGTCTAGAGAATTTATAAACTGCTTAATTACTGCCATTAAATTATCATACTATTTCAGTGCACATAAAATAATTATGTGCATCATTCTTAACTTAGTGCGCTTGGTGCTAGTGACACACTAAACTCTTGAAATTAAGTAGTTATACCGTTTTGAATGTAAACTTAAATGCAAAAATTATATTGTAATAGGCTTTATCTTAATAATTTAATTGATGAAATTAGGTCTTAGACAATTAACGGTGTGTATCTTTTCATTTTCTCACATTTAAGAGACACACAGTTATAATAAATGTATACTTACAGATAATTGACCGAGCGAGCACGAAGTGCGAGCGAAGCGTCTCTGCTTCAGCTTGGGCAAAAATTCTTTCGTATGTCTGTATGTTCTCTTCTACAGGTCGC
This sequence comes from Agriphila tristella, assembly GCA_928269145.1. NCBI lineage: Eukaryota > Metazoa > Arthropoda > Insecta > Lepidoptera > Crambidae > Agriphila > Agriphila tristella. The sequence goes on from OV743431.1 coordinate 40,751,134, forward strand.
ATTTCTCAACCGATTCTCGTGAAAATTTGTGAGCAGGTTCGAAAATTATATGGAATTTTTTTGTCGAGCCAGTTTTTTTTAATTTTTCAAAATGGCGGAGATATGTAAAAAAAACAGGTTTTTCGGCTTTCCAGCGCTGTCTGTTCTCCTCTACAGGTCGCATTCCTCAACCGATTCTCGTGAAATTTTGTGAGCAGGTTTGAAAATGATATAGAATTTTTTTGTCACGCCACTTTTTAGATTTTTTTCGAAATGGCGGAGATATGTAAAAAAACCTATTGCAGTCCAGCTTTCCGGCTATGTCTTTTCTCCTCTACAGGTCGCATCTCTTAACCGAATTTCGTGAAATTGTGTGGGCAGGTTCGAAAATCATATAGATTTTTTCAAGTTGAGACAGTTTTTCTAAATTTTTCGTAACGGCGGAGATATGTAAGAAAAATGTATTTCAGTCCGGCTTTCTGACGCTGGATGTTCTCCTCTACAGGTCGCATTTCTCAACCGATTCTCGTGAAATTTTGTGAGCCGGTTCGAAAATAATATAGTTTTTTTTTGTCACGCCAGTTTTTGGAATTTTTTCAAAATGACGGAGAAATGTTAAAAATACATATTTCAGTCCGGCTTTCCAGGGCTGTCTGTTTTCCTCTACAGGTAGCATTTCTCAACTGATTCTCGTAAAATTTTGTAAGCAGGTTTCAAAATTGTATAGATTTCTTATGTCAAGCCAGTTTTTCATTTTTTTTCTAAATGGCGGAGATAATGTAAAAAAATCAAATTTCAGTCCGTATTTCCAACGCTGGCTGTTCTCCTCTACAGGTCGCATTTCTCAACCGATCTCGGTGAAATTTTGTGAGCAGGTTCGATAAATTTATAAAATTTTTTTTTGAGACAATTTTTCGAAATTTGTGGAAATGACGGAGATATGTAAAAAACCATGTTTCATTCCAGCTTTCCGGCTGTTTGATCTCCTCTACAAGTCGCATTTCTCAACAGATTCTGGTGAAATTTTGTGAGTAGGTTCGATAATTATATATAACTGTTCAGTCAAGCCATTTTTTCCAAATTTATAAAAAAAAATACTCACCCATTTTGAAAAATGATCAAAATTAGAAGCACTATCTAGCTGCAATACTCACGTACCTACTGTGTGCTTTGAAAGCTTCATGGCGACATTTTATTTTATTTTTTCACGAGGTCTACAGCTCACGGAGCCACTAGTTTAATAGTAATACTAAACGCCGAATTATATATTTGCGGGATATTTTGATTTTCGCATCGCGTCGTGAAAATGTGTTCATGTCACGAGCCCATCAGGCCTATTACATAAAACAATTGCGATAAGCGGACGATGTTCGTCCCTTTCGTGACACTATTAACTCACAAATAAGGTTCAATATGAAGTAAATTGAACGACGAATTGCGTCCGATTATCGCGATTCTTTTTATAATACACCTGCTGCTCAAAGACTATATTAACGGTAATGGAATAATAATGGTTTTCCTGAAGTTCCGTCCCACGGTCGCGTGAAGCATAGGTATTAGCGTCGATTGCAATAACAAATGGGTAATTACGCCCTATTTACGCTAACCGACGCGCATGCGTGCAGCAGAATCGTTCCTTACCTTACACAGGCTAGGATTTGTATATGTTTGTAATTTTGTATACTGCGACTATTTACATATAAACTTAACCTTCAAAGGTTAAATTCCTTTACTATAACCACGGGATAAGGTAGGAGAATTTGTTCCACTCATGATAACAAGCAACTTTTACTATGGAGCCAACTCTGAAATCGCGAAAAAAATTTGCTGTTCCATACAAAAGTGCAATACTTTCTCGACCGTAATGTATGGAACAGCTGATTTTTTTCGCGTTATCAGAGTTGGCCCCTATGTAAAAGTTGCTTGTAATCATGAGTGGAACCACCCCACTGTGGGAACCAAATGATTAAAATGTCAGCGTGTAAGTATATGAAACGTTTTATACTTACTTAATGGATTGTTAAACACAATTTCGTAAGATTGACGTGTACCTAGTACGTTTGTCACAATTATGACTTCGCAGAATTTGTTTCTTAGTTCACACATTTTAAAATAACGCCTGATTCAAAGCAGTATCCCTATAATATTAAAAGAGCGGTGATGACAGTGACCTGTGCTTCAGTCATAGGTACTCCCATATTAATATTGATACTGACTGTCAGTGAGGTGGTTGAAGGCGGTGACGTCATCGTTGAGCCGGCCCTGCATGCGGCGCAGCTTGGTGCTCAGGTCGCGCGTGTGCAGGAACAGGAACAGCGTGCAGGACACCGCCACTAGCGCCACCAGTTCACTCACCGGAGACACGGATAGGATATATTGATATAAAGATAGATATACTGACTGTCAGTGAGGTGGTTGAAGGCGGTGACGTCATCGTTGAGCCGACCTGCATGCGGCGCAGCTTGGTGCTCAGGTCGCGCGTGTGCAGGAACAGGAACAGCGTGCAGGACACCACCACTAGCGCCACCAGTTCACTCACCAGAGACACGGATAGGATATATTGATATAAAGATAGATACTGACTGTCAGTGAGGTGGTTGAAGGCGGTGACGTCATCGTTGAGCCGGCCCTGCATGCGGCGCAGCTTGGTGCTCAGGTCGCGCGTGTGCAGGAACAGGAACAGCGTGCAGGACACCGCCACTAACGCCACCAGTTCACTCACCGGAGACACGGATAGGATATATTGATATAAAGATAGATACTGACTGTCAGTGAGGTGGTTGAAGGCGGTGACGTCATCGTTGAGCCGGCCCTGCATGCGGCGCAGCTTGGTGCTCAGGTCGCGCGTGTGCAGGAACAGGAACAGCGTGCAGGACACCGCCACTAGCGCCACCAGTTCACTCGTCCTAGAATACAACATTTATTATTTTTTAACCTTTATTTGTTAAGTCAGGCACTTATGCTCGCAAGGTGAGCTATGGCTTTTTTGTAGTTTTTCTATACTTGTAGAATCCACTTGTAGAATTACGAAACCATTGACTCGTAACAGTTCCCAATGAGGAAAAAAACTATCTTTGTACGAAACTGATCTGAATAATTACAAAAAATAAGCGATAGTCCTGTTTTTTTTATCGCTTTCGCATACACAACAATTTATGTCACTTCACAAAGATCGCAATTAGCAGAAAGCTGTTAATACCAACATAACGCATAAACCATCGTCCGGTGTGTTATCTAACGAGGGCTGATCCCCGACCTCCATTGTTCGGCGTCGGCGCGGCCCGTTAGCCCGTCCTCGCTCCTGCCGACCCGACACTCCACAGATCCCGCCGATTGCTACAAACCGCCTCATTACAGGCCCTCTAGTCCCTCTACAATCCTACATTTCATCTATTCCGGTCTATAAATTCTTTTAGACTCCTATAGAAAATATCGACATGTCATAGCAAATTGGTAATTTAAAGGAGCTATAATAGGCTGTTACGTGCGGGAATCCCAATAATATTTTGGAATCTGGCAACATTTCTGCGTGCCGAACATGAATTTTGACAGTGAATAAGATGAGCTCTGAGAAACAAGTGTCAAGATGTAATTTGGACCCACTAGTATTTGTTATAAGGTCTGTGTTTAGACTCAATTATGATTTAACTAAATGTGAACACGAGTGAAACAGAAATACAACGAAATCTCACATTTCACATTTTCTCCTAATCCGTTAGCACGAAATACATTTGGAGCAAATTTTAACTTGTACCTATACAAATGCCTACAGTATATATTAGAACAGCTAACCTTAACAAATGTAACATATTTTCTGTCTTTCGTTGAAAAAAATTATAATATTTCTTTAGGAATGCGACATAAATAACGCGCGTAAAAACATTCGATAGAGTAATGGGTTTAATACGTTTATACACAATATCTACCGCCAAAAAGCGAAATGAGATTTTCTTCTTATTTCTAGTTTGGCAATCTACTCTCCTCTTTTAGGAAGTAATTTTTCCCAGTGTCAGGTGTTGAATAGTTCAGTGGTAGATATTGTTTCAATTTTCATTAGAATGCGGGTGCATCGCATTACAATGCTGCTTGAAGCATATATAGTGACCACTACAATAAAAGTCTCAGCTTCACACAACCAAGATCGCGCCTATTTCAATTATCCCACATATTGTTCAGTTGCGTAGACACTTGTACCACAAAACTGCACCAATTTTAAGACACAATACCCACTATGAATCAATTTGCAAATATAATTAAAATAGTCACCGAACCGAACTCGACAAAATGGCGCCAAAAACCTATCGAAAACTTTTACGCGCGTCTTTTTTTCTAAAGCTGTTCAGTTCGTGCCAGCGAAAATTTTTATATGTCTATGGTTCGTGGAAGTACGTACGTCTTTACTATATTTTTTAATATTAGGATTCAAATAAAATGGCATTTAACATTCTTCGTTCAGTAACAGACAAGCAAAAGGAAACTCTTTTATAGAGGAAGTAGGAAAAAGTTATCATGTTGGTAATTAATAACACGATTGACTGATTTTCCACCACAAACCCATATTCTATCAATGTTGTAAAAAATAGAAGTTTATCTTCACGCATAATATGCATGCATTTCGCAGCAAATCTTGTGCGCAGTAATAACTCTGTAACGTATATTTTAGATTCCACCCTACACAGAATCACAGGTGTAGAAACACCTGATACATACGTATTTAATTGAAAACGTGTTATTATTAATAATGAACTGGATTATGTAAGCTTTCGTGAGGCGGGTGAAATTGTACCTTAATAATAATTAATAATTATGCGTGTGGAGCTAGTGAGGCATCGGTAATATAGGAATTGAAGACTTATTGCTTTTGAAGTAGGCACGTGAGCAATTCACTGGATAGGTATTCCTTAAGGGTGCACCGAGCGTCCACTAGCGCATCCAATCAAGAAAAAATCATTACAACGAAATAACTATGTTTAACAAAATTCTGAAACATATAAAAACTAGTATTAGTTATAAACTATTTTTGTATGCGTTTTTTTTCCTGGTTTAAATGTGTTTGTGTAGTTAAAACCTGGATTAACGCCTAAAGTGGCCACTTTAGGCGTTTTAAGTTAGGCGTAAACTTAGAATTTGACGCATACAAAAATAGTTTATAACTAATACTAGTTTTTATATGTTTCAGAATTTTGTTAAACATCGTTATTTCGTTGTAATGATTTTTTCTTGATTGGCGGCGCTAGTGGACGCTCGGTGCACCCTTAAATTATTTTGTGTTTTTCCAAATAAACATGATTATCCCGCGTCGTTAAGTTAGTGTAACTTTTTATCAGATTTTATAAAAAAAACACAATACTTAAGTCAGAAATGACGACCTACGAAGTCGAGTGGCTCGTACACCTGTTTTCAAGGTGTCGCCATCTCTGAGGACCCGGGTTCAATTCCCGGCTGGGCCAATTTAGAAAACGGACTTTTCTATATTGGCGAAGGTCCGGCTGTTTATAATTCCACCGTTGTCTCTGATTTTCATAACACAAGTGCTTTAGCTACCCTACTTACTTTGGAATCAGGGCAATGTTTGTGATATTGTCTAATATTAAAAACAAATACTAATACAAGACTAATACCTACGGTCCGCAAAGTTATCTGTATTTTTGAGAATATATGGGTTTTAATTGGTCAGTGTCACAGACCATACAACGAAGACTAAATGTCTGTGGTCAGTGTGAAAAGACCATTTAAGCTTTCCATTGAAGGTAATGAAAGAAGGTATGAAGGAATCCCTTCACTGTTGTCTCGATTTCTTTTCTCTAATGTGTTGCATCAAGCTAACTTCAAGTTTCTAGTATAGTTAGTTAACTTAGAATTTCAGCTGTAAGTGACATATTTTCTCTTATGTTACGTAGAGAGTTTTTCGCATTTTTCGCCTACTATGAATAGGCAAGCAAATAATTTATAATGAACTTAAACATACAAATAGAACAGACGAGGAAACCGTAATAAGACTTAAACTTATTAAAAAATAAAAATGTATTACACAAATAATGATTACACCTAACCTAGTAAAGGTTAGTAAATTATTTCCAACTTAAAAAACATAATCATTGAAAAACATTTTAATTCGATATTCTTAAACTGAAATGCTGCCAAACCAAAATAATTGTGGGAATACTATTGTTAAATAACAGTGCATAATGACGAACAAACAAACGTAAGGTCTCGCAAACACAATTACAGACGATTTAAATATGTACAGTACCGCGCTGACGTGCATGGGATCTACCTTGAGCTTGATATTACATATATAAATACATTCCCATTCAAATATAAAATATAAATATATAATAATACGAAACCAATACGAAATAAAATATATTCGAATATAAAAACAGTTAGTTGTCTTTCGGTCTACCTAAGATTTAGTTAGGTCCAGCAATTACAATTAATGGGACTATACAATATTTGCAATTACGTCTCACTGACTAAGGTGTAAAACAAGTATGTTCATCATGCCTCCTTATTCTAAAACGTGAAATCCTTATTTTAAAAACGAAAAATAAGTTCTACTTGACACTTCTTCTAACACTTCCTTTCATATAAAAACCTGCTTTTTTTCTTTATATAGGTAGTGAAATAAATTTATTTTTTTACTCTTAGGCACGAATAGGAAAACGTTACCCAACAAAATTGGATTATCTGTACAGTACGAGGCATATATCTTGAAATCGGGTGGGGATTGCGCTGAACGCGTATTTTGGGCATGCGTTGCGGTGAGGGGCGCGGGCGGCGGGAGAGGGTCGTCCGCTATTGGTCGCTCACAAGAGCACATGCACGAACTTATCCTTATCCCCACTCCGTCGAAAAAAGCAATCGACGAATGACGAATAAATGCAGGATCAGCGAAAAGTAAGTACAATAATATGTAAAATATTAAAAATAATATATGAAAATTCCGTACGAAAAAAATCCACATGTGTGTGGTATACTGCCCGGCCCGTAACTTGGCAAGATAAAAACGAGACAAGAGATGCGCAGTAGCTACAAACATTAAACTCGGCGCATGTTTTGTCTCATCTTTGTCTTGCCAAGTTATATGCCGGCACCTATAGGTCCACAGATTTTGTATGGATTAGCTGCGTTCGGCAGGCTGATTATCTAATTAAAAACCACCTAGCACCCGGTTTCAGTTCACAGATGAATGTGATATATTGCTACTTTTCTTTCGTATATTTTTTTACCCCAAAAATACCGTCGACTTGAGAACCTCCTCCTTTTTTGAAGTCAGTTAAAAAGATGTACGGAGTTCCGAAATGGAAATCCGTCTTTGTGTGGCCACTCTTATATAATCTACTCTGTGTTCTTTGTGGTTTGAATTCGAGCTGATGCGATGCCAACGACATGCCAGCAATATGCTGACGGCGTTTTTCTCAAAATTAGTAGAATACCGTTTTTAGATCAATGGCGTAAGCAAATCAATGGCGTGTCTGCGACATAGCAATTTGTTGTAAAATAGCGGAATCGAGGCCCAGGTCGTATGAATACTAGCTCAATAAAAAAGGAAAGTCAGACAATAAAAGTGGACCTTAAGTTCTTTAAGACGTGGTTTGAACAATAATTGTGTCCTTATTGGGCTACGCACTGCCTTCCTTGGTTTACAAAACACCATAAAAGTTTTCTTCTTTTATGTTTAATAAAACCAAATAGGAATAGGTTAAAGCACAGAATACATAATAGTGGTTAAAGTGCAAAGCCCTCAAATTATCCTTAGTTGTAGTACACTTTTAGTGTATTACAGTGGATATGCCTACAAATTATTTTTACCCTATAACTTATAGGCGTGTTACAAAAAAACTCTTATGCCGTAGATAGGGACCATCAAATTGAACTACTTTTAGTATGGGACCAACTGTGAAATCGCAAAAAAAAAAGCTGTTTCATACAAACATTAATAACGAAAATATCAAAATGTATGAAACAGCTGATTTTTTTCGCGATTTCAGAGTTGGTTCCATGTAAAAATTGTTCCATTTGATGATCCCTATATTCGTCATTAGGGGTTTTTTAACACGTTGTATTTTGCTGCCTTTGAATGATTAAATATTAATAAGTAATATAACCTTTAATATTTTAAACGCCTTAAGATAACCATCACAGAATACACCCAAGAAGTAAAGTAAATAGGTACCTACGTGAAGTTCCCGTTAGCAGTTAATTTGCCCAATTCGTTAATTTGACTGGCAATGATTGTTCATACCTATTCACTACTCTAAGTAGAGGTACAAATCATCAAACTAATTATGATGATTTTATTTCCTATACATTTGATTCAGAATTTTTGCCAAACCAAACTTCTTCCTTTCCAAGGAATTATAATAATCTTATTTATTTGAAGTGATCAAGACTGTACAATATGTAATAAAAACCAGGCATTTTTAGGGTTCCGTACCCTAAACGGAACCCTTATATGGTGCGACTAGTGTGTCTTCTGTCTGTCCGCTTGTCACAGCTGGACTACTTACCTATGCTGTCAACTTATTTGAAATGGTTTTAGACGAGGTTTGCCCAACTATTTTGCAATTATAAGTTTTTTTTGCAACAGGGACTAAAATGTGAGTTACAAGACTTACAAGGCCATGTGGGGTATCCTATGAAAGAGCGCTGTTTGCACATTCTCAAACATTTTTTATTTTTTAGGCCCCTTTTATCTCCGAAGTTTGCATAGAGAAAAATCTGAAATTATTCTATGTGATAGTAGGTTATGCAAATATTATAGGAAAAATAAAACGATGTCTCTTTATAGCACGCTTTTTCAGAAATTATCAACAAAAATTACTATTGCTTATATTGGTCAAAACTGTCTAACTTTGTCCTAAAACTGCAATATTCTACACCGCAGTGTATTTATATCGATGGTACGAAACCTTCGGTGCGCGAGTCCGACTCGCTCTTGACCGGTTTTTTTCTCCTGTCCTCGCAATACGGAACTGGGTGAATTAATTTCGTAGTCATTAGCGTGAAATGCGATTTTGTGGAGAAATCAGGCGGTCTGAGTGCATTGCGGTTTTGGCCGCAGTGACTGTGCTTTTTGCCACAGTTTTTGAAGTCACGAAAAGATGTCTTTTGCACTTTGTGCCACCTGTTACTTTGAACCTAAAAAGGATTGTATTGGATCTCTTTAGATGTTAGCAAGTAATTTTGGCTGTACTCAGACCAAATTGTTGGTATGCTTTCAAAATTTCTGAAATTAAATGCTTCATTTATATCGGTCAATAATAAAAAATAGTAAACGAAATAAAAGAAGGAACTTCAAACTCCCGTCATAGGATTCGATAAAATAAAATTAAGTACATATCAGAAAAAATTTCGGGTACCTAACCTACCTAAGTACTGTAAAGTAGATTTAACTTTTACAAAAAAAAACAAAGTAAAACGATGCTTGCGTTCATGTCATTCGTGAAATACAAATCGGCCAGTCTTGTTAAACAGAACGCAACACTCCTTATCCATCGCATGCTGCAAGTTTGAATGTAACGGCAACTTTATGACAGCATGTATACATATGTCAATGAGAACGAAAATTAACGTTGATTTTTTAGGTTCCGTACTTCAAAGAAAAAATCGTGGTTATCTGTCTGTCATTGTTAAGATCCTTTTTTCAGGAACCCGTGAATTTATTAAGTTGAAAGAACATTGTTGTGATGAATGAACAGAAACATGAAAATGAATTGCCGGCAAAGGAAAATATTCGATCTTTGTCAAGACCTATAATGTTTCCTCGTGATCATGCTCGCACTTGGCCGTTTTATTTTTTTAGTGTTAGTTGCACCAAAACGCTGTCAAAGTTAAAGTTAAGTATCGTCAAATGATAATGCTACCTATTTGTCACGTCGAACTTGTCAAAAGACATCATGCTGGCTGTCAACCTCTTTTTTTGGCTAACTTGTGCTTAACCGGTATTTTAACAAGCTTGTTATCTGGTGCAACTCAGCCTTTATTGTACATCGAAGCTTTGTTGACACGATTTGACACCACGTAAATAAGAACTGACACACAAGTACGTAAAACTTTTTTATTTTCTGTGCACATTTAGTATTCTAGCAACTTTTTGATGACACAGCGCCAAAAAATCGCCGTGATCATCGCCGCGATTGCCGCGTTTATCGCAGCTACAAGAACTCGCTCGTGGACGTTAATGTTGTATTCTCGGCGGCAAAAAATCGTTCAGCGATTAATCGCTCGTGGGCGGGAGCCGTAAATAGGTAATAGTATGTACTTACCCTAGTCATTGTTGCTTTTAAACCGACTTCTTTAAAATTATTTAAATTTAAACCTCTGCCCAATACCTATCCCTCATATTGCATCCAACATCCCGCACAAGTCGAGATGCATCTCATCGGTCGTATTTATGTAGACAGTTCTCACCATCAATAACTTTCGAGGCGTTCGATCTTACATCAATCTCGCAGCGAGGAAGCCGCAACCAGCTCATGAATAATATTACTGGCTAATGTGGCAGCCAATCTATTAATATCATCTAAACCAATATATTGTGTTTTTTGGGACCTACTTTTACTACCAATGCATAAAACTTTAAACATAATGTTCGGGTCTTTTTGAAGGACAAGGACAAAATAATATACTATATAAGCTCCTAATATGAAGCTGTGTAAGATTTTCATTAAGTACCTGTCTGAGTTATTAAATAAGCTATATATTAAATAAGCTGCAGCAAGTCTGACTTTGAAAAAATACAAGCTATCATCTCCAATGCCTTTATGCCTAGTTTCTTTATTATAAAACTCTACGCAGCCTTTCCATTCTATTTGATCCTGTAGTTATAAATGCTTATTAAATATGTTTAACTCAGTGCTTTTAGAGCTTTCAGCTTTATACCCCTGTTGTATACAATGTAATCGTTGACATCCGATGCAATTGCCAAGTATAAAATTTTACAGCGTATTAAGGAATCTGACAAGCTATAGACCAGAGGTGCCCAAACGGTCGATCGCGAGAGGTTTTAAGGTCGATCGCCAAGGATAACCGATTTGACATTTGCACCCAATGTATGTATACCCAATGTATTTTACATATGATTTTTTTTCTTGTAGGTATTTGGTAGGTTAAACGGTCAAAATGTCGATCTCTTAGTCATAAATTTTTGCTAAGTCGATCTCCTTAAGAAAAAGTATGGGCACCCCTGCTATAGACGTTTAATCGTTCAGTGAAAGGTGGCAGGCATCATATCCCCAGGATATGGGTCTATAACGCCCGCTATTAATAAATAACTATTAATATCGGCCGGGGGCAATCACTGTGATGTGCGTGGATGTCCATCGAAGCGGAGTGATTGGCGTCTCATTACTGCCACCCGATACCCTCACGCAACACTACTACAAGTCTACATAGGTATCAGCAACCTTATTCCCTTCATTTAAGAGCTATTAAATCAACTCAAACCAATATGCACTTTTGAAATATCGGCAACCTTATCTCCGTTAATTTAAGAGTTATTAAATGTGTATCGGTGGATGTGTATCGGTGGATGGGTATCCCGTATTAAGGATGACGTTCTTAATCTTAAACCACTTAGCAAGTTACTGGGACTATACCTAGCAACTGTCAGTGTCACAGCTTATTAAATTTATTAATGAATTAACCAGTTAGGTTACTATTTTCATGCATTATAACTGCAATGCAATAATATTCCAACAGCACGTCAGGACTATACATGTTGAGCTTGAGACCATCTTTATACCGTACGCTGTATACCTACTATACCTACCTAAGAAAACAATTTTCTGCTTTTTCTGACCTAGTCTTAAAGATTTTTTTTAAATACAGAAGAGACTAAAATAAAAGAATATATTTTATCAATGTGAAACCACCAATAAAAGTGAATAATAAGTATCGTAACCACTGCAAAACGAATAGTTACCTACTCCATTTCAATAATTACTAATATGACGATGTAGGTACGAGTAAGTACATACCAACCTAACATAATACATTCATAAAAAAATAATAGCACATAGGTGTGTAATAAGATGTTGCCAATAATTTCGAAAACCTAAACCTTTAGTAGAATTTGGAATGTTTTAAATTCTGTTAATTACCTAAGTGCAACAAAACATCACAACATTAATGACACTAATTATTGCAGACGTAACACCAAACGCATATTACAGAGAAAATCTTGTAGTATAAAAACATATGTGGAAATTGCAAGTTACGCAACGTCCACAGTGTGGATGTTGTGGATCCATTCCTTTGGATCAGAGATGATAATTATGCAGACTTGACGTTCCGGCACTTAGATGGTGAAATCTCTTGAATGTTTTAATAAAATCACACTGAAATTCTTCACGTTTTCCTTATGACAGACTGTCAACGGAACGTGACTATCTTTCATTTAATATTTTAATGCTTAATTTAACAGCCATTAATAAAAGAGAGTTGAGTTCCAAAAAGGATAAAATAACAACAAATTGTTAGATAAATTTATTTAACAAAACAAGCAACTAAATACCATTTAGTATGTAATCAAGTCATGGATTATATATAAGGGACAATCATTAATTAGTACTCAACAAAGAAGAGCATAAAGTTAAATGAAACCCTAATATGTATGACCACAGGGTGGTGAATGTTGCAGATTCATAGCTAATAGAAAGTTTGATACATAGGCTAGGCATAGGCGTTGAAGGCTGTATAAGTCTGTAGTGGCAAGTCTAGATTGGAAAGCTGGGTGCAGCCGGTTCCCGACTGGCTTTCCCACCAAGATGCGCTTTCGATATAGCCTCCTAAATGAGCACATAAAGGTGAAAGCATGCATTTATCCTTATAAAAGGAAGCGGCTAGTAAGCAGTGATCATAATAATCAATAGCGAGATATATGAAACAGGAAAATAGATTTTTGCAAAAGTAAAAGGGATTTGCACAACTTCTAGCCACAAAATTAAGTTCCTGTTTATTTATAACGTAAATACCTATCTCGAAGATGACATGCAATTCACTTATTAAATAAATAAAAATCAATTTTTAATATTACTTAATAATCTTACAGAAAGTTGAGGAAGTCATGCTTATACCTATTAGACTGCTGGTGAACATTACGTTTGTATTTGATTTATTGGAACTGTTTTTCCTTAACTTATAAAAACTGTTATACAAGAAATAAATATACAGTACTCGTATGTTAGGTACCACACAAAATCAGTCCATCTGCTACTCTAGTTGTAAGATTATCACAAATGAAATACCTACCAACGGTGTCCTTAATGATAAAAGAATACATCCATTTGTCGTGCCCGCGACGGCTGCTCGACGGCTGCCCATCAATGACGACACATAAATCATTCCACATGATAAACTGAACAACTGAACACACGTACTGCGACAAGTTAATAGGCTATGATGTGGATAAGATGCGTTGTGTAAGGTCAGCCTCAGTCAGAAGTAGCTGCATTTTTTTAGAACTTTGCCACACCAACTACTTATAGCCAGTATTTTGTATTTTGTTGACAACTTTTGCATTTCAATAATACGATTGCAATTCGCAAACCAACTAAACAAGTGTTCTAAACGTAGGTAAGTATTATGTTGTAATGCAAAAGTTGTCGAAATTTTCATCTAAGTAGGTAGGTACTACTTACCGACTACTTTCAAATTTAATAACTACAAACCTTTTAGGATGCGGAAAACTTCATAGGAATAAAATCAGTCTCATTTTTATTTTGAATTTACAAAATACTTCGCAAGAAAAGTATTACTATAAGTACTAACGTTATTCTATAACTAAGAAAATTAATTCATAAGGGATTTTCTTGAGGCCAGGTTAAATGCCTGAATGTACCTATACTTCGGAGACACTGTCATATAGCCAGGCAGCCAGGAGAATACATTAATATTTTTCAGGCACTTATTTGCATTGAGTGCCTGAATTTATACTTTTCGGAAAGACTGCAAACAACCACAAATATTACACCTCCGCCAACCAATTGCCATCCAAACAGTTAATTTTTTCATGGAATTCCGGCCTTTTTTAGCACAATGATATGATTAATCAGCTGAAATCACTTGCACCCGATCATGTCCCGATAGACAATAGTAGGTGTAACACTCCTCTGTTATATAAAATTACATACTCTGAACAGATATTTAAAAAGAAAGTGTTGCCCATTGTCTCAGCAGGCAGTTGGCACTCGGCAAATCAGGCTGCAAGGTCAGCAAGTTAATAGCTGCAATAAACTTTTTTTGCAGCACTAAGAGGATGGGATCTGGCGATCACGAGAAATCGTGGGGACTCATCACGCATGTGCCCGATCGTCACTGGTTGCTGCTCAATAGGAAGATATATTTTTACAGCTTCAGACAGCAGGCTAATTGTCTAATTTCAATCCTTCGCAATTCACTTTCATTTGACAAATGGATGCGACACATTGATACTTATTTTTTTCACAAATAAAAACTTACCTAAGAAATGAAGCTGTGTCATATCACAACCATATGTCGAATGAAAGCGATTGCGATGCGATAGATTTTTAAATTACACAATTAGTCAGCAGGTTTTTTTTACAAGTATAGCCTCGGCAAAAAATCTATGTGCCTATAATCGCATGCGATAATTTGTTCCTCTCAAATATTTACATTTTCGCTACCTACCTTCTTTTTTAAATCACAACAAAGGCTGTTTATAATTATATCAATCTATTTGCGGAGCTGAAGCTATATAGTGAACTATAGGTATAAAGCTTTCAATAGAAAGAAAGCTCTTGCACATAAATTAAACCAGAATTGTTAAATAAACCTAATTTCAGAGGACCTAGTTCAAAGTTCAAAGCCTTTATTTTCATTCCATAGCTTGTGGGGCGCAGTCTTCGTCCAATGAATATTTAAAACTAAAGACCGTGTTAATCATAGAATTAAAAATGAATTTAAAGTCAAATAACGAGTAAGTACTTGATAAATTAAACAATTATCTTATCATAATTAGCTGAATCACAAGATTACAAGCGGCAAATCTTTTAATATTAACCTTTGATTCATATCAAATTAAGCACAGCTTGAAGTGACACCCATTCACACCAAACGAGACACGAGATAAAACACCGCTGTTACTGTAACAGCTAATTTGACACCTTCGTTGATGGCAGACGAGCATAATTCGTATAATTACAATAATAACGGAGATATGAGCACTGACGTTGTGCTCGCACCGTCAATCAACAGATGCGGACGTGGTCAACCTAATTAAACAGTGTTCAGTAAATCGGAACATGACCTGAGGCCGTATTATAAGCTCTTAAATCCTGCCAGGTTTATAAATTGCTGTAGTGACATCTCTTTATCGTCGTATAGCAAATAAAAGAGATAGATTGATAGCCAGTCAGAAAACTGCCTGGAAATAAGAGGTCATAATTATGTATTCTGTGACATGACCGCCATGGGCGTACTAAGGGGGGGGGCACCCCCCTCATGTCATGTCATGTCATGTCACGCCCACGGAGGGGCAGCTGCCCCCCTGGATCTTGTTTACCTCCAATCCAAGTAACTATCAACTAATATCAATAAAAGTTCTTATTTGCATTACACTATATTTGATTTACAATAACCCCCCCCCCCCCCCTGGGGGCGATACAATATTTTTGCCCCCCCCCTGGCCCAGAACCTGGGTACGCCCATGATGACCGCTATAAAATTCCAAAGCTATTAAGTAAGTTTTTAATAAAGAGTAAAGATTAAAAATAAATAATTGTATTTATACAATATGAAATACGATTATGCTTAGGTATATCAAGTTTGCAAGAATTTGCTATAGTTGTCCTAGACTAGAGTTAGACTAATAGGAGAATATCTAACTTTGTTCGCAGATCTATCCATCCATGATTCGCATCTTTTAAATCCCGAAACATTCAAACAGATATGGATTTCCGATGTTTCATTTGTGTTGTTGTCGTAAATTATATTTTTTATTTTACTTTGAAAAATAAAATAATGAAGGTGAGGAAAATCTAAGCTTAAAAACTAAGAAACTAAACTTATGTAAATCATTATGTGTCCTTGGGTTAGCTATAATATAGATGCTTTAACTCCATTAGGAATAATGTAGGCTAATCGTATCGAAGAAGTTGCATCACCAATACGATATTTACCAAACCAGAGTGAACGCACCCAACTATTTGATGCAGACTGTTACCCAATGATGCAGCTTTCTACGAAGCATCTTCGAAGTTAAATGTTGATTATTACGCTTTTATCGGTTTCGTCCTCTCACTTTCGTTTCGGCGTGGGATCACATTCGTTTTATGATCCATTCTATTTGGGACCCGACAACCGAAACCGAAGACTTTTACTTTCGATCCTATCATTTCTGAAGTGATCTCGTCTCGTATGACATCATTTGTTGCGTTTGACCACAAGTATCATCATATTGTATGTACTTTCAAAGTTCAGATAGAAATAGAAAGTGTTGTTGCATAATTGCCTCATTTGCTGCACGGTACTGTATTTGCTTTACAATCACGTGATTTTTTACTTTTACATAGGTGGTAGCTGTTAAGATGAAGATTGCTCAAATATAACCACAGTTATGTTGCAAAGATGATAAACATTTATGTAAGCTTAGTTAATTTGTAAATCATTTTAACTTCTGATAGGTATGGCCGAAGGTGGAGACGTAGAGTCTTGTCACACTGTCGTGTATTCAACCACAGAACAATGAAAAAAATCAGCTGTCTTACATATACTTATTTCAGAGGGCTTATTACAAAAAAGAATTACAAAAGTCGTACGCAATTCGTCGTTCAATTTAGATATTTAATAATGAACCTTATTAATGAGTTAATAGTGCCACGGAGTGGGACGAACATTGTACGCTTATCGCGATGCTTATTTGTAATAAATTACACTAATTTGAATAGACACTAATAATTGAGATTTAGCTACCACATAATTGGCAGAATTAACAAAAGTTAGCGATTTTACCAGTCCAGTCTTACCTTAGATAGTACCAGTCTTCAGAGAAATGGAGACATAAAAATTTTCAGTTCATGCAGACGCATTCAGTTGTGAAAACCTTTCTATTGAGAAGGCTTTAGCGATACCTATCATTATTTCATTAATTGTTATTACCTACCTACATTCATTCACACATAATTAAGACGCTTGCTCACATTTCTTCCGTCAACAATATGATTCAGTAACCTGTCCGCCCGCATGACCTGCCTGCGCCAACGCAGTGCTCCGTGCAATGTCAATGGAATTGTCACTCTGTAAGGGCTGGCAACACTTACAAACCAACAACTTGACATACACTCGGCGTCAGAAAAATCGCACCTTTTCAAAAATGTCTTCAATCCTTACTAATATTATAAATGCGAAAGTCCGTTTGTTTGTTTGTTAGCCTTTACGTCTTAACTACTGAAACGATCATCATGAAATTTTACACACTCGTTGCCAGGGGTACAGAAAAGGACATAGGGTACCTTTCATCCCGAAAAAGTATTGTTCCCGAGGGAAAGCAAAAAACATTCCACGCAGACGAAGTCGCGGGCGGCCGCTAGTGTTAATTAAATCCTATCTAATTTAATGGTAAGTGTTGTTACTTCTTCGTCTTCGGACATAGCCAACAGTCTCTAGAAGTAGTATTCCATCCAATGGATGGAATACTCGTCGTTAATAAAAGTTTATTACTTATAAAAAACTTCAATCGACCAATTAAAACTCTATAGCTAAATAGAGAGATATTAGGATACTTTGTTACAATTACTTTAAGTAAATTAAAAAGTACTTAAATAAAAAGTAACTTTATTTATTAAATTCCTATTATGCCTCGTAAAGGTACTAAAACTGTTAATGAAAAAAAAATATTGATAGAATTAAATCGGAGTTCCTTTTCACTCGTTTACACTAGGGATAGGCATGTAGAATGACTATTTTAATAAATTATCACTCCTATGCGTGCGTACACAGTCTTTGCTACTCGCCACAATGATAGATAGATACCAACTTGTCACAACGATGCGACAAAGTTGTTAGAGCAAATCCGCTCACAATGTGCGGCCCATAGAAATAGAATGCCAAAGAACAACAATGTCAATAAACAGGTGATTCGAAAAACGAATGTATACATTATATTTGAGATACGTAAAATAGGTATCACTAAAAATATGACTATATTATGGCAAAGGAAATTAATAAACTATGTTCCATACTGTTTTCTTCGTCGATAAACGAATAAATGTAGCGAAATTTGGTTTTGGAGAAATGTGTGGCAAAATCTTATTTAACTTTGAAAAGTTTGATTACTTGGCTTGTTTCTTTTTATCACATTACAGTTACTTAGAGCACAAGATACCATGGCTCCACGATACCTTTATTTGAAATTCTAATAAGGATTAACAAATATTTTAAACAAACTGTGAATGCTCATTTGCAAGGCGGGACGCTAGGGGCTCTTATTGTAAAAAAAATTGGCACATTGTCACTTGATTCTGTCTCTTTTTTCACAGACCGTGTCCGTATACTGTTAACTTCTCTTTTCCACGCTTTGTTGGTCTTCTTGAGCGCGGCGAAAAATTTTCTATGTCTATGGTGCGGCCTGACATGATTTATGTCAGAACAAATTGCAGAAAAATTAGGCCTACGCTGCGGTTGGGCACTGTAGGCCTTAATTCTGGTAACCAAGTGGGCTAGCCAACCTCTGGTGGTGTTCTATTTGAGGTTATTGCGGTGAACTTGGATTTTAATAAGTATTCTTGTTATCTACTTGGTTTTGTAAAGTGATAAGGTATAAATATTCAAAAGTTTTTCAAGCAACGAAGAAAATGTTCAAGTTAGTATGTAGGTACAGAGGTAGGTTAGGTAATAAAATTGTTACCATCAAAACAAAATATATATTTTACTTGAATATGACAAAAAAACCTAATGAAAAAGGGTTCATCTAAATGTCCCACTTAATCATGAATTTTGTTTGTCTTCAGTTTGTTCGATTTGAACGTTTAGGTAGAATTACCTGCTGGTAAGATTCTACTAGATGTAAACATTTTTACCGTTAAAGTAAATAGGTATATGGTGATTAAAATTACTTTTTCTTCCGAACACTTTAAATGAAAATAATTTCATTAACCTTCATAGTCTCGTATTTAATTAATTAGTAAAAAATACTTTCCAATATTTAACTTCAGATGTTCTATTTCCTCGAAATTCTATGATCATTTTTATCAAAAAATATCTAAAACAATCATAATAAATCATTTGAAATTACTTACTTACCACACTTAACTTTTTCATTACAGTATCTAAAGTTGTTAACTTGTATCTTATTATTTTCCCACAGGTCTTAGAAAAATACGTAACTGTATTCCTTTGGCATTTCTATGAACAAAATACACACAACCTTAATTTGATCTCGATCGAGACAAAAAAGAAAGTAACCAGACAATTTATAACCAAAAAATTACCTTGTTAAAATGCAATTTCCTTCTAATTACCGAGATGATTTTCCACTTGAGCAGATATTAACAAACATGCAAACAATCTCCTACGCCCACGGTCATATTCCTGTACCTATGTTATTATATCTGTAAAAAAACGCGAATCGGAAAGAAACTACTATAACTGTAACGTCCATTACTGAGTTAGGTTTGATTAAATTCTCGTCAAGTTGCAATGCAGTACGAAGGAGGATACTCGCATAAGACTGGCTAGCGAATGAGTGAATATGATATTTTAGTATTTTCAAGCATTGAAAGTGTTAAATAATAATATCAAAAATGTTAGTTTATTCATTTTTATTATATTAAAAGTCCATGTTGATTTAACCTGTTGATTTAACGGTTAGTTGCCTGCTACGAAACTAATGGCTGTGCGTTGGTATCACGTAAGAGGCATTAAAGCTATGTATACTATTGTCATGATTTATATTTGGTGTTCACACAAAATTAAGTTTATTACTATGCCTTCTAGAATTTATTTAATTTCATAACTGGTTTAACTGTGGTTTGGCGCACTACGATCCTGACGTGTAGTGTTGTATGGATATTATCAATATTATTTACTGACGTTGTAAACTGCATGCATACATATACATAGTCATTTGTAAAACACCAACAATCTCGCAGGGGTGGATTATTAGTTAACATCATAAACATGTTCTATGGCTTGCCGAAAAAGTAAAAAAAAACGACTTTTCATAGAAAACTCAATCAGCTGTTTGAACGTTTTGTATAGAAAAATGTTTTTACTCACTTATGCTCTGAAATGTTATCATTCCATTTGAATAAAGAATGCGGGGCGTTCAACATTTCCGTGGGGGTTCAACATTCTAAATTTGAAATTCAGTGCGGAAATGAAATTCAATACTTACTTCCCGCACTGAGTGCGGGAAGTAAGTGTTCCAAATTCAAATCGGTAGAACTTATCAGCTAGTATTCTTTTTATGAAACTTTATGGTTGCATGATCGGTCAGTAAACATGGCCACGCGAACCAATTCAAATATCACATTTTTACAAAGAAAATTGTATTTCCTCGCATTTCGTGAGTAAAGTATTATACAAACCTTGTACTGGAAGCTACTTGCATTGCCTCGAATGATTAAAGCCCTCGCCTGCGGCTCGGGCTTCAAACCATCCTCGACAATGCAATCGCTAGCTTCCCGTTCTCGGATGTAATGTACTATTTTGTCTTTTTTCGGAAAGATCATAGAAAAAACGATGTTATTTATGATGTTAGTTAGATAACTAACATCATAAATAACATCGTTTTTTCTTCAGGAGTAGATACTCCTGCGAGGTGGTTGGTGTTTTACAAATACCTCTGTTGTGATACGGTTTTCACAGATTTAATAAGTTAAGAAATAAAATAAGTTAAGAATTAAGAAACACCACAATACCTAGAAAAGGTAAATTTGTAAACTACCTATAACATCTAGGTTAATCTTCTTTTGTTACAAATTTTAGTGGATTAAATGAATATGAATATGAATATTAATGTTACCAGCCTACTTACCAGCAGTTTATAATGTTTTTATTTTTATTTTTGATTATTACAGTTGCTAATAAACTGTACAGAGCTTGACCCACAATTCCTATTTGAAAGATTATTTTTTTTGTTAGGAATATAAAATATTATTCTTATTACTTACATTCTTCTTAAATTGCCATGGTTAAGTAAGTACTCATTAATTTATCTCGTAACACGAATACGGAGTTGTTCCAAAAAACCTTCACCGTAAATATTAACGAAGTAACATGATGGTGTTTAATTACGTCAGTTACATAAATAGTTATGTACTTTTAGAGTAATACACATTAGATAAGCTGCATCATTCTTGAATTTGCGTAAAACCGAAGGAACTCGTTCCGCTTCCCATCATTAAATAATGTAATAGCTAAATGGATGAATTTATGACTAAATTTATCGGTTGCGATATCTGAAAGTTAGTTTGAAGGTATTATTATTATCAGTAACCAAAAACTCTGACTATAGACATATAAAACCTAGTCCTTAATCCTCCTTGCCGATGAATTCGGTGGCGCAATGGTTCCAGGCCCAGCGATTGCGGAGGTTAAGCAACTTTCGCAAGGGTCGGTCATGGGATGGGTGACCAAAATTTTGAACTCCTATCGTTTGCTAAATTTGCGGAGAAACAAATAAGGAAGCAACCTAATAAAAACTTTTAAATATGGAATATTTCGCAGCACACGGCAAATTTTAAAATTGTACCATTGTTTCTGAAAGTCAATTTAAATTTTTATGTTTATATATTACTTGCGGCTGCCCGCGGTTTCACTCGCGTGGTTCCTGTTCCCGTGAGATCGGATATCGGGATAAAAAGTATCCTATGTTTTAATCTAGGCTATCTACTATCTGTGTGCCAAATTTCACCAAATCCGTTAAGTAGTTTTTGCGTGATTGAGGAACAAACATCCAAACATCTAAACATCCAAACCCACAAACTTTCACATTTATAATATTAATAGGATTTATTTATTTTGTAGGTTAAAATTAAAGTGAACATGGAGTTGTTATTTTTCTTACATTTAATATTTAACATTATTTAGTAATTACTTATCTAGAAAAAAAAATATATTGTATGCAAAAATTTAAAACGTAACAATAATTAACTTACCTTTTTAGTGTAAAAAAAATCTTGTCATAAGCACATTATTATTTTGCACACTTTTTATCTACATCAACATATTTACTTGCGTATTGCTGACTCACTAAAACAGTTATATCATATCAAAAAGCCTAGATTGCTAAAGTCTGTAAAAAACAACATAATATGCAGTCACTTGTATCGCAAAAAATAATTAAAAATTATCGCAACAACAGTTTTAATTAACACATTGAAGCGAGTCACACCATAACTGATGAGATATTTAAATGTATGTAGTAGTAAAGTAAGATAATATCAGGTACGACTTCACAATAAGAAGATAAATCGACCAGTAATTTGTTAAAGCTCATTAAGTCGGTCGCTTTTAATTTCGACTTCAATACGCATTGAAATTTCACGACCCAAGCTTTTAGAGATCCGTGGCTCGACGGAAAATACCCTTGTTAGGTTTTTAAGACAAAAAAATATAAGGATGATCGACCATACTTAGTCTTGCTTGTTTATAAAACGATTTAGATAGGTAATTATTTCTTTGTCTGAAAGAAGATACCTTAAGAATGTTACTGTTTCAATTTCATTGGCATTGGACTTTGAACTTCGAACGAGGGAACTCCTCAAAATCAAATAGGAATAGTAATTGAAATATTGGTAGGTTTATGACATTTTAAGTACCTATACAGGGTGGATTTTTGAGACGATACATTAAGGGCAGGTACCTTAACCGTTATAGTTACAGGAAAACGTTCCTGGGAGACCATCCATAACTTTTTAAGATATTCTACACTGCATTCACAGATTTTGGAAAAAAATTACCGTTTGCAAAAAAAGTGCTGAAATACCAAAAAAAAAAATTGTACCTGATCCTACTACAAAGCACAAAAACTTGCTATGCCTACATAAAAAACACATCGATCAATAATAAGTATGGAAAACCCTTTTTGTTTTAAGACTAATTAAACTGAACCAATTTGCCAACATTCCTCACGGTTACGCGGTGGGGTCTAAACTCTATACTAATAGACAATCGGGATCCAATCACGAGAAGATTGGAGATAACTTCATATCGAGAGATCGATTTAATTAATCAAGTTGATACGAGGCGTACTCGTTCTTCCTTTGTTTTTTTTTTCGCTACGATTTTGTTCCGAGGGTTTGTACTACGCCACGTTTTTTCTTCACAGTAAATTTTATATATCAAAACGTGGAGAATGTATGACTGATGCCTGCATAATGGTTCTATTTGCAAATTGAAAGCAATCGTGCTACTCCCATCGAAAAAATAAAGATAAATATACTATCTATTATAACTTTGTTGCAATAACAATCTACGCAGTACAAGACATTTTGAAATATTGTTATAAAAACATCACAAACAAAATGATTATTGTCGGCTGTTAACTCATATTCAGTTGGAGTGATACCATCCTCTATACCTATAAGTATTTTGTGATCTCGATTAAACCCTTCGGCAAAAATAAATGCTTTTCTATATAAAGAAAATTTTGGATGTTTGGAAGCGAGTTTTCGTATTATTCGTATATTCATTTTTGTTTTTCAACCAACACATTTTGGTTTTCCTTTTTTTCATTCATTTACTTCCAATGTCCATAACAATAAATTATTATTACTATCAACCATATTTGGATATTATTTAAAATAAACAGGAATATTGGGTGTAAATGCACGTATAAAGGTGTCCAGCAGCAGTAGCGCCACCAATCGGGATAAATGTGACATCCCGCCATTGATTTTTTTTTATTCAATATTAAACCCTCTTCCACAATATAACTCTCCGACAATATACGAGTGCCGTGTTAATTGAACTTACAAAAGATAATGCTATCTCTCCACATCTCCCACAATCTATTTATTTTTTACACCGTATAATATACAGGGTGTCCCAAAACTTTGTCACACGGAGGGAAAGTACCTTAAATATTGCAGATAAGAAATTTTACAGAAAGAAAACTTCATTTTGTTTTGAAAAATAATTGAAATTGCATTCAAAGATTTTTTTTTAATTCTATAGAAATTGATACAAATCGTTTAACTTAAATTAATTTTAAATGTAAAATTTCATTGTCTTCCGTATGTTGAAGATGCTTTGTTACTCAAGAAAAAATAATCGTAATGAGTAACCCTTTCGATCGGTATCATTAAAGTAATGTTGGTTCGATTCCTGGTTAAGGCAGGCGATTATTCAAAAATCATTGAATGCAGTTCCAATTATTTTTTAAATCAAAATTAAGCCTTTTTTCAGTAAAGTTTCCTATCCTCAATATTTAAA
The DNA here is from genome assembly GCA_928269145.1 of Agriphila tristella. NCBI lineage: Eukaryota > Metazoa > Arthropoda > Insecta > Lepidoptera > Crambidae > Agriphila > Agriphila tristella. Next base: position 40,775,515 of record OV743431.1, read on the forward strand.
GTACTTTCCCTTCGTGTGGCAAAGTTTTGGGACACCCCGTATAATATACCTATTTTTAATTTATTTTTATAAAGATACTATTAATAAGTCCTGACCTATCTAGTTGATAAAACATTTTGTATATCAAAAAAGAAGTAACTTTTTGTTACTAAAGTGACTATAACAGGCATATCACTTAATTTTTTCTCAAGTTTTTTTACCAGTCGATTAGTTTAATAAGTGACTTGGTTTAACAACCTTAGTACGCTACTACAGGTGTTTGTACACATAACGGCTATTAGTCAACTGCGGTGTCAGTTTATCATTATTATTAGATATATCTTCTCACATGAATCATGACTTCTAGATACGAGATAATGTGTATCATTATGTCGCGACTGGAGAGTGAAAACGGACAGTTCATTGCTTGCCTGGACAGATTATGTGTGACAAAGTGGGTCTTTAGTAATTCTTTAGTTAAACTGTTTTAATAGTGCCACTTTTCACTGATTAATTTTAATAAATCTTAATTACTTCCCTTTAATAAAGGGAATTAATTAAATGGGTGACAGGAAATAATTAAAAGCGACTGTTAATGGGATACTTAAATAGTAAGCGTGGCAGCGGTTTATTTTGTTGGCGACAAACTAACGGGCTAAACGGGCGACAAACTGTGGGTAACAAAAAGAAATAAAATGGGCAACTATACGTGGGAAACAAATAATTAAAATTGGCAGTGAAAAATCTAAATGAGGGACAAAATTACTGAGTGGGCGACTATTAAACTATACAAATACAAATACAAATCGTTTATTTGTCAGAATGTAGTGTTACAATAAATTGTGATCATGAGTTATTTTATAAGTCCACGATACATTCTACCATAAACATGGCGTACAAAATAACAAGTTGTTAAAATAAAAAAAAATTAAGATTTAAAAAATAATAATAATAAACAAAAAAAAGCACTAATGTCGATCAATAACCATAGATTCAATTAATGTCAAAGTCATTATGTCATGAAAGTCAAACCACCGAATTAATAAATGTCAATTTTTATTTTTAATGCAAAATTCATTAAACTACGTGGGTAACTATATGTATAACTGATTTACATACATCAAAAATATTTGCCAAATTTTAAATGTTTTGTGTGCCCTAAGGTTGTCGCCCAAATATAAATTTGGTCGCACGTTCTGATAACTAGTTACTGAGTTTGTATTTTAAAGTCACCCATTTTCATTCGTATAGTCGCCCTCAATCCGTCACCCACTTAGTATTTCAGTACGCTTTATTCAGTATTTTCGATACCCAAAATGAGAATTAATTGTTACCCGATTAAATACTACCCTTAAATAAATATTTCAGTGCCTGAATGTTGGAAGTGTCATATTTTATTTGTAATTTATTGGTAACTTTAGTTTGTTATTTTTCTAATACTAGTGTAGGTAGCCCCAGTTAAGCTTAACGCCAATAAATCATTATCCTTATGTCTAAGCATAAGCTTTATTATTGTGAAATTTTTTGGCGTAACTCCTTTAGTGTCCTTTGCCTAACAGTTTATTACAAATGGCCAATAAATTCAAACACAAAAAGTGCCTTTGCTAATTCAGCTTAAAACATCAACTTTTGTGTAACATCATGAAATTCAATTTTAAATGAACATAAAAAAATATTTTTAAAGCAGTCAGTTTTAAAACCAACGTTGGGTACATTTTTCAATTTAATACGCTTCAAAGTTGTTCTGAATTAAAACCGACATCAATTTATTGTTTAATTAATTCACGCTTGCTGATTGAAAGAATGATGTTCCGGAAATTAGCCAATCTATAAGGTGTTTATTCTAAAATGAAATGGCGGTGTAGCCAAACTATAAAAACTTGTGATGGATTTTACAACTCCATTTTGCACTAAGCTATTAAGTACTGTTACTTCCTAATTATTAGCTAAATATTATATCTGAATCGATTGCATTGCAGAGTAGTATTGGTTTGTTGGTGGGATTTAAATCATAGTTAATTTTATTATTAATTAAAAAAATATCTGGTAATACTTGTCAGTATCAAGTCAAAAATCACTGAAAGTGATGTTGTAATTTGTGCTTGATACAGTTTGTATCTTACAAAAGTTTTAAACGAATGCGTCATTCTTTTCAATTTCTGTTAAAAATGGTTTGATTTCGCCTACATCATTATTTAGTTTTATTATTTTCGTGGGAATTCTGGATGTGTTAATGTCATCAGTTAATGAATACTTATACTTATTATAAAAAAACACAAAACTTCATACAACTAACCAATACACTTGGTAAAACTTTCAGCTCAAACCAAGAAACAAGTGTTTGAAAGATGGAGAACCATTCATTCCAGAGGTGAACAACCTGTTCAAGACCGATAAGAAATAGCAACAAAACCTTCGCTACTTTCCTTACGCCGGCATTTCGCCTCCTGATCCATTCGTCCATTTTGTTTTTGCGACTCTGACAGTGACATGACGTGAGTGCTAAGTTCTCGGCACTAATGTGCGAAGCCTGCCTGGATCAGTCAAAACAAAGTGAAATGAATGGTAATTGACAGGACCAACATCGTGTCAAACAACCGTTGTTTGACGCATCACTATTATTAAACTCAGATTAGAGTTAAGATCTTCAATCAAGGATACTTTTTTTGCATAACTGTTCTAAGCATTTTACTTTTGTTTTCCAGTGTCCACGAACTTTAAGACCGAAGATATAATCAGTTAAATAGGAACCTTAAAAATAACTTTACATCTCTCATATTCGGTAAGTAAAATAATTAGATATAATAATATTATAATTTAGCTAATTAAGTACTTTACGCAATTTCTCGTGCATGTGGTGCTTTTCTATAAGTAATGTGTCACTTATATTCTTTTTTTGTGTTTTAATTATTATAATTGTAATGGTGTACACATTGTTGAAGAGCCAAATAAATAAAATAAAATAAAAATAAGTAGGTTCTTATTACCCCCAAATGGGGCTTGTAGGTAACCAATTAGCGCTCTAAGATAATAATGTAGCTAGAAAAGCCCTAGGGCGGTAAGTAATTTAAAAAATCCTGTAAGCAATTAAAAAAGCCCTAGTGCGGAAAGTTTTTAATTAAAAAAGTCCTGTAAATAAAAATCCGGTAAGTAATTAAAAAAAGCCCTAGGGCGGTAAGTAATTAAAAAAATCCAACAAGGTGGCTGAAGGTTACATTGAAGATTCCATACAAAATAAAAGTAAAATTATCAACAAAATAACGGAAATTATTCAGCTTTCAAAAAATGAAACATCTTTCTCAAGAGATGATCCGCAACCATCAACTTCTGCTGAAGAAAGTTTCATCCCGTCAGATTTTGTCCATGACCAACAAATAAAGTGTAATATTTAATAATATTTAAGATTGTTTTATTATTTATGTATGTTAGTCTTTAAGGTATTTATTGTATGGGCCATTGATGCCTGAAATAAATGGTTAAATAAAAAAATAAATAAAATAAAATAAATATCACAATCTCAAACTATTAACATACCCAAAAAACACCTGTCCCTAAAATTTGAAAATTGTTCTCATTTCACTATAAATTTTAACTGATAAAATGTTTTATTCTTGTAATACCGGTTTTTTTCTACTTACCTCACCATCGAGATGTAAAGCAGAGCATTAGTAGCCAAGGGCTAGCTCGGGTAACCCTTGGCTACTAATCTACTATTATTCGCTACATTGCTAGATAAAATCAGCTAATAAGTAAATAAAACATCCCTTGCCATTAAAGCCCAACCCACTAAGAAAGGGTGCCGACAACACACTTATAAAAAAGTTAGTGGAATAACCGCCAACCGACCCTATTCGACCTCTTTTTTGCATTCTACGTGAAAAAAGACACGATAGCGAACGGGGCGCCGCAGAAAAAAAAAGAGAGCAAACCAAACACGCGGATCAATCTTGATCTTTCTTCATGCGAAGGCTTACTTAAAAATATAAATTAACTGGTGATTTATTTTACCTAATTAAGTGTGTAAAAAAATGTTGTCTATCAAAATCATCAGAAAATAGTGGTTTTATTAATATTAAAAAAACATATCTTTCAAAATTAGTCCCAGATTGCAATTTTCATTAACAATAGGGAATATGCATAAGTCACCGATTTGCATAAAATTGAGCTTGATCGCTGCGGACACTTGTAAAAACATAATGGAACAGAAAGAAAAATAAAAAAAAAGAATTATTTTAGTTTTATCACACGATGAAATCAGGGGAAAATAACGATATTTTTTTTCGTTTTCGGATATAATGCACTTTACAGTCAGATAGAATATCCAATAAGAAATAATATTTTGTAAAACACATATGTACTAAAACGCTAAATTTAAGGAGATAATTGAAGATTCTTGGCTAACTCCATATTAAACGCGCCCGAAACGCACCTGAAACGTGATAAGTGACGTCACATATTTGTATAGAGCGTTTTCGGCGGGAGCTGATGCGTGCTAACTTCAAGTAGGTAACTATATTACGAGAAAAAAACGCAATAGAAAAGTTTCAATATTACAGTTGATTTTCTCACGCATTATACTATTGACTTTAATTAAAAAAAATTTGATGCATAGTCCCTATTCATATTATCAACATACTTCCACGCTTTCTTAAAAAAAAGATCTTGATAGACAGAAAGATAAAAAATACTCTTATGGATTTTTTTATTCAAAAGTATTTTCTTCTATAAGTAATTAACTTGAGTCTTAGTAACATTGTAATGATTTTTTTTTCAGTGGCTCACAAGTAATGGGTTTGTGGTAGCCACCTCGCTGATTACGTATGCAATGCAACCTATCATTGCGCAAGGGCATTGTCCGCCGCTTTTAGTAAGCCATCATATAATTATCAGGGTAATGTGATGCCTACAGTCTTATTATGTGCTACGAAATACCATATCTACACAATTAATGGAGATGCTCGGATTTTTCAAGAAAGGCTATTATTTGTGTTTTTAATATCCATTTCATATATTTCCTTAACTATAATTTAAATTACTTCATGATTTAGTAATATATTTTTTTTATATTTCTCTGTTGGGGCATTGCCTAGAATAGATGAATTTTATTAATTTATTTCCATTAATCAAAGCCAGTATCCTTGTGACAACGGCGTCTGGAAAGAGCTGAAATATCTGATATTAAATTAAATAGTATATCTGAGCTATAATGTGTCATCCAATTATACTAAGTATAAATAATCAATCAATCAATAGTATCGTAACAACAGGCTGACTATTTTGTGGCCGTAATGTGTAAGTCAGTTTCGCTATTCCGCTAAGTAAGTACTACTAGTTTTTACAAAATTCGTAAGTATTTCGAAACATAAAAAATAATCCATCTAATAATAAATAAAAAACACAACCCGCCACCTCCAGAGCAGAATGGCTTTAAATAGAGCTATTCTTAGAATCGCGGAATGACGCTCCGCCGACAAGACAGATTTAAATTGATCTCGACTAACTTTACGGTCTCACCGGTAAAGATGGATTAAAAATAAAAAATCTTCTAGTGAAGATTAAAGTGTATTTAAATTGTACGAATAATATTGAAGACAAGCAAAAGTACACTCATAGGGGTATAATATGGGTAGGCTTTTCAATCTTAATGACGTTCGCAGAACTACACATTCAATCGTTACAGGTTATTAAAACTGTAGTTAATAAATCAGTTGACCACCGTTTAATAATAAAATAATGTAAAATACTTTTGTATTTTACGTTTAATTCGTCTCTAAACCTATAATACTTGAATGATGCAAACGTTATGTTATGACCAGCTTAATTTCTGAATGTAGTTACTTTCATCTACTTTCATTATAGGCTGAAATATGATTAATTAACTAGCTTCCGCCTACGACTTCGTCCGCGTGGACAGTAGAAAAATATGCCGACCAGTTCAAATGACCTCCTTATTGTATGATCCCAAGCAACCAAATTCTGAAAAGCCCATAAAATCCGCAAAGCGAGTTTTGCGTGATGCAAACACAACCATTGTGGATTATTTACTACATAGATTTTTTTCATAGTAGGTATTGACAGATGGACTCAAATTTACAGTTTTGTTATAATGTATGTATATGTTACGGCTAATACCCGAAGTGCGGCTAAACCTAGTTCTAGCCGGCTAAAACTAGGTGTAGCCGATAGCTGTTGGCTAAAACTAAGTGTAACCGATCTGCTTTACTCTTGTAGGTCCCGGGTTAGGTTAGAAATTTAAATTTCGAGGTTATTTTTTTTTAACAGACAACAGAAAAAACTTTCTTTATATCCCATGCTGCACCTAGTTTTAGCCGGCTACACCTAGTATTAGCCGCGAGCAAATCGGCTAAACCTAGTTTTAGCCGGCTAAAACTAGGTTTAGCCGCACTTCGGGTATTAGCCGTAAAATATATATTTTTGAAACTGACAGTAATTTTATAGTTTCCTTTTAAAGACAAAAAATTAAACATCATTACTATCTTGTTTTCAATTTTTTATACCCACAAATATAAGTTCTTTACGAGCACAAAACATTGAATGTTTACAAAGTATAAAATATTATATTAAATGTTTGTATACAAGTATAAATTTTAAAAAGAAACTAAGATTTCCAATACAAAAATTCGATTTGCACTCAATAGTTTTTTGTACTAACGGTACTGCACGAAGCGGGGCTGATCTGTCACGGTCGTGCCGTACCGTGCGCGTGCGGCTGACAATGACAATGATGAATTTACCTCAATTCCGAACATCCTTCAAATAAGACATATTTTAATTATAAGAATGCTTCATCATCCTCCTGTCCTTATCCCAATTTACTTGTAGTGTACACACTACTACTTTTGTGTAGTCTACACAAAATAAAATTTTGCGCTCGTAGAACGACCACTATTGGGGTTGGCGCAGCATGTAATACATACTGCATTAGGTTTTGGCAAAGTTTTACGATCGGCCGCCTGCCTGACACCAACCCTCCTTGGGAATGCTGTTGTTGACAGTTTCCTCGCTGCCATTCGAGTGACCCTTTGTGCGATGGTCTGCACTGGGTCCCTAAAACTTCCCTCTATCGCCTTCTACGATACCCACGGGATGAGATGGGACAGTCCTATTCTTAACTGGAACTGTGCGGCATTAATTAATTAATTATAAGAATGCTTCTACTCAATAAACATTTACTGCTAAATTATCAAACAAATCTGCAGACTAATTAGTATTAGCATCAAGGACAGCGTTCGGCGTGCGCGCAAGTCGGCCGAGGAAAGCGTGCGCGCGCGCACCGTCGCGTTTCCCCGATCGTGCATCTTTATGTACACTTTAATAGCTGGCTTCTGAGCGAACTGATAATTAACGGCATCGTATAGGAACTGTGCCAATTTAATAATCCGCACATTGTAGATAATTAAGTTGGTTGCATTATAGGTTGAGAATAAAAAATCCAAAATTTTATTTAATAAAAAATTTACAGTGTTAATAAAAACAAAGTTTTCCTCTATACAAGGCACTTATTTAACCATACTTGGCAAGAGAAAAATATGAAAGAAGGGGCAAGGCCATAAGGGCTACTACCACCAATAATATTGGGTGAAACACAATATTAATGACTTCAATTACTTAATTCAGGGTACATTAGACAAAACTACGTTTTTTTTTTAAAGTACAAAATCAAAATTGTGTAAGTATCTATCAACAGTATGTTCATATCGTAATGCCGAATCCTACTAATATTATAAATGTGAAAATTTGTGGGTTTGGATGTTTGTTCCTCAATCACGCAAAAACTACTGAACGGATTTGGTTGAAATTTGGCACACAGATAGTAGATAGCCTATATTAAAACATATAATACTTTTTATTTCAATATTCCAACGGGAACGAGAACCATGCGGGTGAAACCGCGGGCGGCCGCTAGTGATCAATATATCACGCCCTGACGTGGTTTCAGCGAAATTCGTATAGTCGTTGATGACCCTGATGCATATAACTTTGTCATACTTTCTTTGCATGTTAATGTATGTCTGTTTTCTAAACATTAGTTCTTTAGAAAACGGCTTGGCAACATGGTCGCATCTAATTGCGTGCTGGCTAGAACTTTGTTTACTGTTTCATTAACTTTGTTTGGATAATAATATTTTATTTGTAATGGTAGCCTTAAAAGCTATGTATTTTATCTTCTTCGAGATAAACAAATTCGATACAGTAATTTTGAATGGAAAATTTTTACAGCACCATCTAACGCCGAAAAACGAAATGAAATTTCTCATAGATCGAAACTTTTACGCACGTTTTTTTTCTATAGATATTCGTGGTAGGGGCACACTGATACTGATCAAAAAGCAGGTAAAGATTTCATTCTATTATTCTGAATAATCTGAACAAAAACATGGTCTTTTGCTAATCCGTTATCTGTACCATAGGTTTATAAAAGTTCGTACAAAAACTTCACAATTACGAAGTTAGAAAATCGCCATCATGTAATCGTTCGAAATTCGATCGTTTGCTTTCCACAAACAATGAAACGATTGCAGCTTTTTCGCTCAAAATCCCCATTTGAATTCTATAAAGTTCAATGTAATATGATGCGGAGAAATCAAGTGTTAAAGACATTTTGTACGAACTGGGAAATGTATTCTGATTCTCACGAACTTGAAAAACAAACAATAGATTTTCACGTTTACTACCAAAGTTCGCGTTTTTACAACCTTGAGATTGTTAAATCATTCACATTCCTTTTTACAAGGATAGAACAATGATTTTTCTCTGGTAAAACAATTATAAGTTAAAATACTGTATTCCAAACTTTCATAGCTTTAATAATATACCTAAATAGTCATTTCGGACGAGTCACACCATCAAATTAAAGAAGTCCCAAACAAGCATTTTTACTGATGACTGGTTAAAAAATAAATAACGGATGAAATAAGTACTTACAAGTACCTACCTACGTTTTAGACTTTAAACACCCATGACTAAGGAACAAATCCAACATTGCTCATCACAAACATATTATATGACCCTAGCAAGATTCGAACCCAGGGCTCTCAAGATCTCTACGAGATGCAAGTCCTAGTTCAAAACACGGGTATTATCTGTAACTTTTTTTTACATAAAAACCAAGAACTAACAAATCACGTTAGGATAACTAAAAATCTAAAAATCGAAAGCAAAATTCCTAAAGAACAATAAATTATTGCGGTGACCCATCTCTAGGTTCACCATTGAAAAGTAGAATGTGTGTAGTAGTAAAATGTAGTATTGTAACCTTTGCTAAATGACAACCTATCATTATTATGAGTTTTGTATTCAAAGAGTTATTCATATTATCATTCAATACAAAACGTATCGCCGTACAAAAGACTTCAACGCGCTACAATCTTACAATACAACATAAGAAATTAAAATATACTTACTATGTAAACTTTATTTCACATCTTACTTAATGTTGTTACTAGTAGTACTACCTTAGAATAATTACACCTAGAAGCCGTGTCCGTGTATGCAAAGTGAGGCAACTTATACTGAGCCAAAATGGCTCAGTTCTCAGATTTATATCCTTCATACGTTACCTAATCGTAACTAAAATCCAATAGTATAATAATTAATCTCTTTAAGGTAGGGAAATTGAAACTGTTTTGTACTTATTAGGTATGATTATCTAATAATGTACAATAAAAATCTGAAAACGGCGCCATTTTTGCTGTTTTAGTTGCCTCACTTTTGACAGCGCGCTTTGTAGGGAATTATCGTTCTAGGTGTAATTAAATTATTCTAAGGTAGGTACCTAACAAGTTTTGGTTTTTACTAATGAGAAGAATTTTACCCACCCCAGTGTTAATTGCTTCGTAAAACAATTACCGTAGACAACTTCTTGTCAACAACACAACAGTTACTTAATTAAAATATCCTACGGCAACCTTTCAATGCACCCCAGGCACGCACAACACACTCCAATTAGCATCACTACTTTAATTATAGTCTTTACCAACCAGCTATAAAGTCCATTATCCGATTCTGTGATGAGAAATAGTAATTAGACAACACAATACGCCGTACGTCGTTTCAAAAACTAGGGCTACAGGAACTACGCCAAGCGATTTTCAATCTTATTGACGCAACTAGATGAAACTTGCGGTTTATAGAAAAATAGCTCAACGTAACTTCTTAATTTAAGCCTTAAACTATTTGTCTTTAAAGTTCAATTTTCCTGAAGCTTCACCGTCACGTCTGCCGTGGTTTCCGCAGAATGCCTTCGTGTTGCACTCCTATCTTAGATATGTGTCAGTGTTACAAGATAGTTGGTAATGTGACATAAAACGATGATAATTGGTGATAATTTTGCTCAATTATTTTTAAAACTTAGTACATAATTATTATCTATTAATATTGTAATAGGTACTAAATAACACTATAATATGCATGTAACATCCTTGATTTGCATAATTTGTAGTATCTGTCTTTTGCACCAACGTATACGAAGTATGTAACTGCGGTTGCTTGTCGAGGGTATTATATGATACATGCTCTAGGCTCCAAATGATAACAACTATTGATATTTCACTTTTGCACTACAAACAGTCAATGTCTAGAAGTGCAAAGTCAAACTCTTTAAAATAATTAGTCAAATATTCAAAGTGCAGCAAAGACAGTGTTCACAATGTTCACATAAAAAAATTAGGTATTATTTATAAAAATAACGTTAGAAACCACACGCGATTAGCGCTGCAATGTTGTTGAATTTATACATTTTTATAATAAGAGTTTCAAACTTACTTATTTTTTTAAAGACACCTAAAACGGAGGTCATTATCCGAATACACGCCATAACAAATCCAATCACCCTCCTTTTCACGGTCATCCCCAAAGCCAATTAAAGAGATACATAAACAATTTTCCGATACATTAATCGAATCCGTGATAGAGAGGCTTTCTAGGGAAACGACTGTTCCTGACACAGTTCTACTACACCTCGACTTATGCGGCAAAAAGATCGAACCACTTTCTAGACAACGAAACTTTTATTCTAAATCTCATCGCCACACGGCGACACGTGCGTGACCATTGTCGCTTGCAAAAACCGAAGACCAATCAAAAGAAATGTGTGTTTATTTTTACTAGTGACGTCTCAACTGAGGAAAAAGTGGTCTCTTTTATAGCAGACCGCCAGTCTTCAGACTCATTATTTTCTATCTCAGCAAATAGGTGACCAACAATGGACATCTTAGCGTCCATTAAACAAGTAGATGAACTATTTCAAGCTCGTGATTAATGCTTTTAATAGCGTTTCCATTGTTGGTACGCCAGACTGAAAATGAATAACGGTACGCGAAATAAACTTTTTAGCTAAAGAGGTATAATATAAGTTTTACACTTTAGTTCACAGTTTGTTATGCAAAGAACCATATAATTGACTTTCTCGTATTTAAGAAAATCACAAAAGTGCATCAGTCACAAAATCACAAAACACAAAACATAATTATTTTATACTAGTGGCCGCCCACGACTTCGTCTGCGTGGAAGGTTTTTTTGCTATCCCTCGGGAACAGTGCTTTTTTTCGGGATGAAAGTTACCTTATGTCCTTTGAACCCCTGACAACGTGTAGGTATGCAAAATTTCATGACGATCGGTTGAGTAGTCAAGGCGTAACAAAAAAAGAAATGGACTTTCGCATTTATAATATTAGTAAGGATTGTCACACACGAACATATTATTATGTATCGTTATATTTAATAAAGTTTGCTGATAAGGTAACTGACGTTACAAATTTTAATCCTCTATCGTGTTCGCAAAATTAATGGCATTTAAAGGATTATAATGCCAATCGGGTCGTTATAGCTCGGCCTATATCGGTCAGTGTAAGGGGCGTACATAAATACGAACCTTCCGTTACGCCGATAACTCCAATAATCGAGGGTTTGAACCGTGATCGGTAGCATGCTAACACATTTAAGCTAAGTAGGTGCTTCCTTTATGCGAAACTATGAAAGGTTTTAAAGGTTTTACATTATATTCATCAGTTTTATCCATAGACATAGAGAAATGTTCGCTGCGATGGTTTTATCATATTTTTTTTGTTTTTGCTGTCTATTTTAAAGGTTTCAAACTGTGAAGGTTGCACTATCAACAAACCCTATTTCCACCGAAAAACAATAACTAATCAAGCAACCACAATAAACTACCTATATTTTGTAAGAAGAAACTCCCTTCCAACCAACTAAACGGTTGATTGGCTCTTTATTTAATTTCGAATCCTTTACGCGTTTTTCGGAAAATTCGCGTTACGGCAGAATCGTGTTTGGCCGTCCAAACTAATTCGATTCCGACTGTACTCCGTAGTACTCCGTAGTCGGAATCAAAACTAAGATGCGGTGGTGTTACCAATTCCCAAAGAACCCCACGCCCAATTCGAAAGGAATAAGTATTCTTCATTTCGCGATAGGTGCAAGTAAATGAATATCTTTAGAAACATTATATCATTTAAAATATTATAGTTCTAAATTAAATACTAATAAATATCGCTTCTAGTCCCACGCAATACGTCAGTTATCAAACGTGCCGCTTAAATCACAATGAAAGGTATACCTACACACATGGATATATTAAAGCGAGTGTATAATGTACATATTTACATGCCAGTCATTAACTGGAATGAATGCTTTCCGTACAAACTTTCTTTCACGAAATCTCTTAGCGAGCGTCGTGAAACAAAAGCAAGTCCATACTCCATTCATTTATAAAAAGAAAATAGTTAAGTTTTCAGAAAAAGATGGAATAAAATAATCAAATTAGTTACAAAACTTTCTACACGAGGCTCATCAAAGTTTTGTAACTTTTCATCCTAATTAATATTTTGGCTTCAGGGGATAAATATATTGTAAGAACATAGAAAAATATTATAGGTGATTAACGGCCAAATACTCGAACGAATCTTTAAGTTAAGGCCACCTTAAATTCTAAAAAATTGACAGGTTTGACAGAATCTCTATGAAACTGACAGCTTCCTTAAATCTGAAGAAACAGAATACCGTAATTAAAAGTGGAAATAACTGAAATTAGCCGATACGTTAATGAGCCATTTTTTATTTTTCATTGAGCTACTAATATCGTTATTTAAAATATTATTAGTGAAACAGTGAAAGTGATTGCTTTGAGCGTTCATGTGATTTATTTAAGGTGGTGGAATCCGTATTTTTTATCAGTAACAATTTTACTACTTTAATAAGTTTTCTTTCATGCTATTTCATTTTCTTTTTTGATGACAAGACTGTGATCATAAGCCACATTTGTGGTTCATTATTGTTTACACGTTTCATTTTAAGTGAAAGTAACTGAAAGATGGAAAAATTTCAACCATCTTTTGCTATCTTCAGAAAATAACACTCATATAATTATAATCCATTATATTATTATAAATTACTTAATAAATTGTAATAAAATTAAGTGCCGGAAATTCCAGTACCTAAGTGGAAATTTTTTTTATTATTATAATAATCTCTTGAAGTTCCTTTTTTTTTGTTTTGCTACTTAATATTATGTTTACACAGGTTTACTTTATCCCCTTTATCAATAAATATTGATTATCGTAATCACATTTACTTACAGCAAGTAAGATTGGAAGTTATTTATTACATTAATTATTGGAAACTGTAAAAGTGATAGAGTTGTCAGTGTTACGGAAAGGTTAGAAAGTGTTTGATCCAAAAAGATGCTTTAATATAATTTAATACTTTACTTTATTATCATAACGGATGTAACAAGACCTGCAACAAAGCCGAAGTCCATGTATTCCGCCCATCATCAGGATCATTTTTGTCTTTTAGACTATACCTGAGAACGAACGATATAGCTACGAAGTTATTGAAGGTGAAAGTCAAATAATTTATTTCAAAATTTTTATGAAATCTTATTTTATTCGTTATTGCCTACTTTTTTTCCAACGAAACGTTTTCAAAATTTTAAGTATTTCATAACAAACAATGGCTTCAAAACGTCGTCACTCGTTGTATCTCATGAGCACGCACATAAACGCTGCCTTTCAATTCAACTCGGCCGCACGCAGCTGTGTAGCATACACTCGCAAGCGCGGGCTGTTGTACGCGTTACATTGCGTGGTAAAGTATGCCATGATTTTTAACACCAAAAATCAAAATTGTTTCCCAGCAATAATTTTGAACAGAAATGGTCCTGATGATGGGCAGAATACGTAGGCCTCGGCTTCGTTGAAGGTCTTGTTACACCCGGTATAACATCAGCCATAGTACCACACCCTTCCACCAACAAAAGCTTTAACTTATAAACATATATCATTCTTTTTGTTACTACCAAATTACTGGTCTTAAATAAATAAGTCTAACGAACATATTGATAAAAAGCAACCCAAATATAAGACAACTCAATCTTATTCCACGTCTAATGATGCATACTTAGTTAACACGGAGCCGGAAGATGTTATACCACAAATAGACAAAATTATAGTTAGTCGGTTTTTACAGTACACTTCGAGTACTCGTACTAGTGACTTTGTAATCGAATAATGTTAAAGAACGGAAGTCATCCCATCACACTTGACCTAATAGCCGAATTAAATGCCAGGGCTGCTAAAAAAAACCGGCCAAGTGCGAGTCAGATTCGCGCACGAAGGGTTCCGTACCAAAAAATGGCAAAAAAACACATTTGTTGTATGGGAGCCCCCCTTAAATATTTATTTTATTCTGTTTTTAGTATTTGTTGTTATAGCGGCAACAAAAATACATCATCTGTGAAAATTTCAACTGTCTAGCTATCACGGTTCATGAGATACAGCCTGGTGACAGACAGACAGACAGACGGACAGCGGAGGCTTAGTAATAGGGTCCCGTTTTTACCCTTTGGGTACGGAACCCTAATAACGAAATAGTCAATTCAGTTTTTCGAATTTTTTTCAATAGCAGACAAAAAATGTATTTTAGCCATTTCGAAAAATGTTCAAAAATGCGAGGTCTACCGCTCATAGAGTAACTTGTGTAGCATTATAGTGTCAAACGTGTAGCTGTCTAAAATATATGTTTTACTAATACCGACAACCCTAAAGAAAAGCACATGGTTACTTTAGTCGTCAGCACAATGCATCGAACGGTAACAACAGATTCAAACGAATGCTTCACACCTATGTGATAGCACGATCAATCTCTTTAATAACATGGTATTGCAACATAACATTTGTTTATTAGGTTACAAGTTTCCAATCAAGTTTGAACAAACAATAATAAGTTAGCTAGCGACTGCTCGCGACTTCGTCTGCGTGGATAGTTATTTGTCTCACGGGAATAGTAACTTTTTTCTGGATGAAAGGTACCCCTGAATTCAGTTGAGTTTTTAAGACGTGTCGTGAAAGCGTAACAAACAACGCACTCTCGCATTTATAATATTAGTTAGGATAAAAAATGTGATATTTCCATTCAGTTAAAATTAAAATCGATTGCCGGCACAAAAAAAATTTTTGTGGTTATCATATAATGATACAAGATTGGTATTATTATAAATATGTAAAGTCAAATCTAGCTTTATTCGGTTACAAACAAATAAAATACATAACCAAATAACAACGATCACAAAAGAAACTAATTTACATAATTTCACCAAGTCCATAATGAAAACAACAAAAAAACCAAATTGAAAGTGTTCCATCAATGCATAAACACTCTCTGACCTCGGCCCGAAATTATCTAACTGTTCGTCACTCGATTATGGACCCAGCGCACGTAGTCGACAACAAAAGGATCTATCTATTATGCTAGTTAGCGTCCACGTTTCCGACAAGAAAGCCTATCGCACAGGAATGCACTCTACATTCCATTCAGAGGAGCTCTGTTTACCAATCTCTCGTATCTCGTATGACTCCACGGCATGCGGCACCGTATATGCCTTCAAAACGTTTTATTGGAGCCGTATACGGTGCCCATATCATAAAAACCTTCGTAATGACAGTAGTCCTATATTTGACTCAAAAATGATATAATAGTAGATTATATGAAATACTTAGTCCAAGATATTAACTAATGTAGTACTTGCTTTTTCCACACTCTCTTACGCGAATTTCAAAGCAAAAAGCTGGAAACAAAAAATCGGCACCTGGCAACACTAAATGTCGAATGTCAATTGTTTTTTCGCGCTCGCACGCGATTGTTCCCTTCGGGATTTTATTTAGAAATTTCATTGTTATTTTGTGTAATATTGTGTTAAATTGTGATTATCATGCCCAAATCAAAGTCGGAAGATGATTCGACAGAAAAAACTATTCAAAGATTTGGGAAAAAACACCAAAAGTATAAAGTACGATAAGTTACAGTAGCCGGAAGATTGTAAGTATTTTGAGTTCTCATCTTCTTTACCATCTAGGAAGCTTGTATTATGTTGATAAACTGATTTCTGTTAAAACATTAATACCTGCAAAGTAATAACATAGAAACTGGCAAAGTAATTGTACGCATTATCGCGTTGCGACTATGCGAGGCCCGATGGGTGGATGATAGCTGGATTTGTTTATAAACATCCTTGTGCTACAGACAGCGATGATTTCTACTCGTTGGGAAGGAAGGTATAAACCGATACCGAGGAGGCATCAAAATTAAATATTCTTTACTACTATACATATGCAATCCCGTTGGGATAATAACAAACTTCTCGTTGAGAAGGTTTGAACTGATGCCAAGTAGGTATTAAATATGCTTAACTATTGTACACATGCAATCCCGTTGGGATAATGGCATACTTCTCGTTGAGAAGGTTTAAACCGATACCGAGTAGCTATCAAATATTCCTTATTATTGTACATATGCATCCCGTTGGGATAATAACATACTTCTCGTTGAGAAGGTATGCACCGATGCCAAGTAGGTATCAAATATTCTTAACTATTGTACATATGCAATCCCGTTGGGATAAAACAATACTTCTCCTTGAGAGGGTATTAACCGATAGCTAGTAGGTATCAAATTTTCTGTACTATTGTACATACATCATCCCGTTGGAATAAAAGCACACTAGATTATAGTAAGGTCAAGAAAGAATTTTGTTCTGAAATTCAACAATTATTTTATTCATTGTTCATGAAGCTCTAAAAATGTGGGGAAATCGTTGCATAGACCTCCAGACGTAATTGGTTAACCAAATGTTTTTTCTTTTATCATAATTGTGACTATTTACCTTTAGTCCAAGTTGAATGAGAACATGGAGAACATTCCCATAAACAGTGATCAACACAAACAGTATACAAGACAATATTGAGATTTCAAAACATCTTGATAGAAAAACAAAGAATGGGAAAAGATCTTGTAGAACTTAATTTTCCTGAAAATTGGAAAATCAATACAAGCTTAACATAGATTTTACAGGTTCATTGACACAAGGATACAGAATATGCTATTGCCACTATAATAATATGTCAAACAATAGAAAAAATGACTAAATCAAACTTTGATACACTATGACTATTGTCAAGAATTCAAGCAATGCTATAAGACTGCTCTGTTGTTTAAATTATAAATATACCAATATTAAAAAGTAGCTTTTCAGCCCATTATTGGACAAGAATTTAGATTTTAACCTCAAAGTTAAGAACTCGAGGAGGTTACCAACATCAACCCGGGGTACTAGGCGCTGCTCCACCGAGCTCACGAGGGATCCAGAAGCAGATCTTGCTACCCGTAGAGGTAAAATTTGCAAGGCAGACTGCAATATTTTTAGTTATGTTGGGAAACTTTAACTCAGGATCCTGTCATATTGCAGGATAAGAAAGGTTTATCATATCCTTCTTACTTGGTGAATAGTTTTGTCTACACCTAGACAAAACTATTCACCATGCAATAATAATTTTAATTTAACTAAAAAGTTAATTCTTTTTAAAGAAATTTTTAAATTAGTTCCAATATCGTTGTGCAGTCTGTAGTCAATTCTTTTAAGTATTTTTACTGTGCTTAAAAGTTATGGACTCATAAGTTCATACTTAACTTAAAGGCCCTTATTAAGTTTATAGAGGCTTCTCATTTTAAATTAGAAGATGTTAGGAATGTGTGCAAATTACTAACAAGAGGAGACTACCTACTTCTTAGTGCCAGTTCAAATAAATCACAGACACTTTTAATTTTATATTTCATCTTTCATGGCAAATTATATCAGTTGAATTGCCGGCCATTTGGTCTAACATCAATTCCAATTGTTTTTACTTAGTTACCTAAACCCGTAGTAGAACATCTAAGAAATAAGAGTAAAATCATAACATACACATTGTACTGTATTTAAATGACACTGGGATTGTCATATGAGGAATGTCTCAAAATTAATAATATAATGTCATAATTATTGTGTTTGACACATTAGAGAAAGGAGTTTCCTGAATGCTTCCAGAGTGAAAGATTATTTAATCTTATTACTCAGGTTTTGATAAGCTGTACAATTAGAGAATTTGTTAAACTATTAGGAAATTTAGTTTTGGTTTGTATGGCGGTTGCATATTATGGTTTTGTATAAGTACCTACACAAAGACCTTAGAAAGAGAATTATTATTATTATTATTTTCAGCCCTTGAATAGCCCTTGAATATCATAGTTGCCTCCGGAGGCAACTATGATAGTAATGCAATAAACACATTAAATGGGATTCACTATGATGAAAAAGAAATATTACTATTGCTATTAGTAAGATAAAGCAATATAATTTTAAATCTTTTGGGAGTCAGGTACTGGTTGGGGCGCATTTGCAACGGCCAGAGTGCTAGAGGTCATTGGTCTGATAAAGAACTAGACTTTCATATTAATTATTGTGGATTATTAACTGCATTTTTTGCATTAACTAACAAATTGTGAAATCCTTCTTGAAGTAGGCAACACCACTGCAATTTTATATGTCAACAGACTATGGCGAGTTCAGTATCAGTATCCATGGTTTGGCAATACAGATCTGGCAGTGGTGCGTGTGACTAGAAAATATGGATTTTTGTTTCATTCACAAAATCAATAAACTATACTAATGCTAATTATGAGTCCAGAGTAATTAAGTGTAATTATCGGTTGAAGCCTGCAAAGTTATAATTATGAAATTGGGAAAGTCTGACATTTATAAATCTTTGCATCAGTTGTTGACATTAAATGGGTAAGTGCATGTATGTATCCTGTTAATTGGTTGAAAGTTTTTCTTTCATACATTACTTTTACTTATTTTTAAAGGTTGTTTTAAAAATTTAAACAGGCAGAGAAACAGCCACCCTTTATTGATGTCTTTATGGTAGTGTTAGCGTCAGATGTAGCTTCTATGGAATTTTTATATTCTATGGGTCAAAATTATCAAAAACTCCTAGAACATTGTGGTCCAAAAATGCATACTTGTGGAGATTTTATCAATCGTAATTAAATTACTTCAAAAGTTATTACCCTTATGACGATTCTTTATTTTTGCATAAACATCGTTTTCTTTTTATTATTATCAATGATCACAAACGTAAAGTTGACGTTAAACTTTCATTGACAAATACTTTTAGAGAATAATAAAGAATAATTTTCATTTAGAGGTACGGAAATGTGACCTTGCCATATTTCACATAAAAGTGTTTTGCATAGGTAGTCTTAACTTTATTGAATTATTAAGTATGAAAAATAATAAATATTAAATATAAGAAATGGTTAGTTGAAAAATATTCCCTACGCTGTTCGATTCTATTTCATGGTCTCATTTATACCCTAGAGCTAAGGGTAATTAAAAAAAAAAAAAAAACCTATAGCAGTGTGTAGGACCCTTCTAAAGTTCTATCATATGTTTGTAGCTGTTATGTACCAATGTACCCATTGAATAACTTAAGCTTAGAAAGGCTCACCATTAAGATTGATATACTGTTAGTACTGGCACTGGCCCGAGGCTCCAGACTTTAAATTCCGTCAATAAAAAAAAAAAAAAAATACATAGCTACTGATGTCATTTTTTTTAATAGATATTAGATATATAAAAATATTAGCTCCTTATAGACTTCAACTTTAAGTAATCTTAACTTATTTCACTGTCAACCCGTAATATATCCCGTTAAAACGCTTACACAATATTATGGAAATAACTACAGGAATGATAATTCATCCGATAATTTGTTTATTATTTTCAAAAGACCTCACCATCTCGTGTAGTCTTACCAGTCCAACAGTAAACGGCTGAAGCAAGTGATGTTGGACGGTGGTGCCATGCTGGAACCTCATGTGTTCATAAGGTCTCTCTGCAGACACTATCATTAGAGCAGCGGGTTGGTCTTCTAGATCGTCGAACTTTTCAGCACATGAAAACAGACTACTACTCTACAAAGAGCCGTATTGAATAATTTCATTTGCTTTCATATATATATATATATATATTTGTTATAAAAAGTTGTTATAAGTCATAACTAAGTAAATAGTTTTGATTATGAATGTTGAGACAGTAAATAAAATTATTTCTAATATTAAAGTGTTATGTTCTTTGAACATCTTAACTAAGTGTTGTTTGCTAGAGCGGTATTAAATAATCTAATTTAATTTAAATACATATTTAAGACAGAAATTGTCATACATAGGCATCTATTTTGATTATTAATCTTGAAACGATAAATCATTTGTAATTTTAAAGTGTTATGTTCTTATCTGAACATCTTAACCAGGTGTTGTTTGCTAAAAAGCACTATTAAATAATTTAGTTTGATTTAATTTAAAGTTTAAGACAGAAAGTTGTCATAATCTGTTTTGATTATGAATATTGAATAAATCAATTGTAATTTGAAAGTATTATGTTCTTCTCTGAACATCTACATTAGTTAATATCTTGGACTAAGTATTTCATATAATGATAGGATTAAACGAACTTACCTGAAGTGAAGTTCAATCCTGATTATATGAAATACTTAGTCCAAGATAGAACATCCCACCCTCCCTTAATTTAATTTTTCTTACGTAATTAAATTATTTTCCCTGGCTGGATTGCTACGCTAGGGGCTCTGAAATATTGACATTCGACATTTAGTGTTGCCAGGTGCCGATTTTTTGTTTCCAGCTTTTTGCTTTGAAATTCGCGTAAGAGAGTGTGGAAAAAGCAAGTACTACATTAGTTAATATCTTGGACTAAGTATTTCATATAATCAGGATTGAACTTCACTTCAGGTAAGTTCGTTTAATCCTATCATTATACAACAAGTGAAAAAAGAAGGAATGGATTCAAAAGTAGAATCCTGAGCGAAACGAGGGATACAAAGGACCGAGATGAATTTTTTTTCACGAGTTGTGTACTCTACTTTTTACCATTGGCTGCGAGAAAACATAATAGCAGTAAATAATGAAAAATATTAGAAAAAATCGACTCACCCGCAGCAACTCAGACGGGACCGTCTTTTTTTCATGTTTCATTCATCATTTATTCATCTTAATATAAAAATAGCATTGTGAATGCAAAAATCTAAAAGTTTAAAATAATAGCAGTACTTACACCTATAGTACCTATTTATAGTTATCAAATTTTATTATTTAGATAGGTAATCGGTAATTTAACCGTTAGAAAATAGTGAAACTATAAGTTTTCCAATGACATAAAACAACCATGCTATGAGGGAAATTACATGATCAGTCTGACATCAGTCCATTTCATCAGTTTGTATAGACTTTGAATTTTTACAGACTGAAGATCGTACCAGACTGATGGAATGGACTGATGCAAGACTGAACATCTAATCTCCCTCTAATATAAAGACTTAGAATAATAAAGCCAAGAATGATAGTATCCTAAAAGGCGGTCTGTCAAAAGTGAGGCAAAAATGAAATTTATGTGTGCGTAAGGTGCTTGTGTTTACGCTCGACGAAACGCACACAGCAAAAAACTAATGTTACCAGTACATGAAATTTTCCCTTAAAAGTAGGGAAATTGAAACCATCGTCGTACTTAGAGTTGCGATTGTGTAGATTTCACCATTTACATGTAACTAGAGTTTGCTTGTCAAAACTAGAGATGGGCTAGGGTTTAAACCGAAAGTCTATATATTATATATATATTTTAAATAAGATGTCGACTGTGCAATGCTAAAAATGTCAAAATTAAAGATGGTGCGAACTTTTTAGTTTATGAACCGATTTTGATGAAACTCGATTTGGGGCACTATTTTGACAAGAAAACAGCAACGCAATGTTAAAAATATAAAAATCCAAAATGGCGGACAACTTTTTTGTTTGAGAGTCGATTTCGATGAAACTCGGTTCGCGGTATTATTTTAACAAGATAACAACAACGCAATGTTAAAAATGTAAAACATCCAAGATGGCGGCCAACTTTTTTGTTTGTGGGCTGATTTTGATGAAACTCGGTTCGGGGTACTATTTTCGCAAAAAAACAGCAACGCAATGTTAAATATATAAAAAAAATCAAGATGGCGGCCAACTTTTTTGTTTGTGGGTCGATTTCGATGAAACTCGGTTCAGGGCACTATTTTCACAAAAAAACAGCAACGCAATGTTAAATATATAAAAAATTCAAGATGGCGGCCAACTTTTTTGTTTGTGGGCCGATTTCAATGAAACTCGATTCGAGGTACTATTTTAATAAGATAACAGCAACGCAATGTTAAAAATGTAAAACATCCAAGATGGCGGCCAACTTTTTTGTTTGTGGGCTGATTTTGATGAAACTCGGTTAAGAGTACTATTTTAACAAGAAAATAGCAACGAAATGTTAAAAAAAAAATCCACGATGGCATCTAAATTTTTGTTTGTGCCTGATATCGATGAAACCCGGTTTCGGGTATTATTTTTAAAAGAAAACAGCAACGCAAAGTAAAATACCGGCCAAGTGCGAGTCGGACTCGCGCACGAAGGGTTCCGTACCAAATCAGCAAATAATCACTTTTGTGGTATGGGAGCCTTCAATCACGTTTGTTGTATGAGAACCCTCTTTAATATTTTTTCTGTTTTTAGTATTTGTTGTGATAGCGGCAACAGAAATACAACATCTGTGAAAATTTCTCCTGTCTTTCTATCACGGTTCATGAGATACTGATCCTGATGACAGACAGATGGACAGCGGAGTCTTAGTAATAGGGTTCCGTTTTTACCCTTTGGGTACAGAACCTGGTGGCTAACTTTCTTATTTGTTTTTCTTTTTTTTCAACCGAGTTACATCGAAATAAACCCAAAAACATAGTTCACCGCTATCAACCCTTTGTCATTTTTAGGGTTCCGTAGCCAAAGGGTAAAAACGGAACCCTATTAGTAAGACTCCGCTGTCCGTCTGTCTGTCTGTCACAAGGCTGTATCTCATGATCCGTGATAGCTAGACAGTTGAATTTTTTACAGATAATGTATTTCTGTTGCTGCTACAAGAAAAAATACTAAAAAAAGAATAAAATATATGTTTAAGGGCTGCTCCCATACAGCAAACAGTATTTTTTGCTGTTTTTGGTACAAAACCCTTCATGCGCGAATCCGACTCGTACTTGGCCGATTTTTAACATTTTTATTAATATTGATATTGCTGTTTTCTTATCAAAATAGTACCCTGAACCAAGTTTATTCAAAATCGGCCCACAAACAAAATGTAAGATGTTATCTTGGATTTTTTTATGTTTTTAACATTGGGTTGCTGTTTTCTTATCAAAATAGTACCCCGAACCGAGTTTCAGCGAAAGCGGCCCACAAACAAAAAAGTTGGCCGCCATCTTGGATTTTTTATTTTAGCATTTCGTTGCTCTTTTCTTGTTAAATTAGTACTCCGAACCGAGTTTCATCGAAATCGGCCCACAACCAAAAAACTTGGCTGCCATCTTGGATTTTTTATATTTTTAACATTGCGTTGCTATTTTCTTATCAAAATAGTACCCCGAACCGAGTTTCATCGAAAACGACTGACAAACAACAAAGTAGGCCACCATCTTGGAATTTTTATATTTTTAACATTGCGTTGCTGTTTTGTTGTCAAAATAGTACCCCGAACCGAGTTTCATCGAAAACGACTGACAAACAACAAAGTAGGCCACCATCTTGGAATTTTTATATTTTTAACATTGCGTTGCTGTTTCCTTGTTAAAATAATATTCCGAACCGAGTTTCATCGAAATCGGCCCACAAACAACAAAGTTGGCCGCCATCTTGCATTTTTTATATTTTTAACATTGCGTTGCTGTTTTGTTGTCAAAATAGTACCCTGAACCCAGTTTCATCGAAATCGGCCCTCAAACAAAAACGTTGGCCGCCATCTTGGATTTTTTTATATTTTTAACATTGTGTTGCTGTTTTTTTGTCAAAATAGTACCCCGAACCCAGTTTCATTGAAATCGGCCCTCAAACAACAAAGTTGGCCGCCATCTTAGATTTTTATATTTTTAGCATTGCGTTGCTGTTTCCTTGTTAAAATACTACTCCGAACCGAGTTTCATCGAAATCGGCCCACAACCAAAAAAGTTGGCTGCCATCTTGGATTTTTATATTTTTAACATTGCGTTGCTATTTTCTTATCAAAATAGTACCCCGAACCGAGTTTCATCGAAATCGACCGACAAACAACAAAGTAGGCCACCATCTTGGAATTTTTATATTTTTAACATTGCGTTGCTGTTTTGTTGTCAAAATAGTACGCCGAACCAAGTTTCATCGAAATCGGCCCTTAAACAACAAAGTTGGCCGCCATCTTGGATTTTTTATATTTTTAACATTGCGTTGCTGTTTCCTTGTTAAAATAATATTCCGAACCAAGTTTCATCGAAATCGGCCCACAAACAAAAAAGTTGGACGCCATCTTGGATTTTTTAAAATTTTTAACATTGCGTTGCTGTTTTCTTGTCAAAATAGTACCCCGAACCGAGTTTCATCGAAATCGGCCCACAAACAAAAAAGTTGGCCGCCATCTTGGATTTATTATATTTTTAACATTGCGTTGCTGTTTTTTTGTCAAAATAGTACCCCGAACCCAGTTTCATTGAAATCGGCCCTCAAACAACAAAGTTGGCCGCCATCTTAGATTTTATATTTTTAACATTGCGTTGCTGTTTCCTTGTTAAAATACTACTCCGAACCGAGTTTCATCGAAATCGGCCCACAAACAAAAAGTTGCCCGCCATCTTGGATTTTTATATTTTTAACATTGCGTTGCTGTTTTCTTGTCAAAATAGTACCCCGAACCGAGTTTCATCGAAATGGGCCCAAAACAAAAAAGTTGGCCACCATCTTATATTTTTTATCATATATTTTTTTTCAAATGAGAACATTGCGTTTTTTCAATCCTAGCAACCATTTTAGTAGACAAGTAGTTGTCGAATTGCGTGGAATCTTAATTATGTAATTGAGATGTGTTTAACTTTTAATTGATCAACTAAGTAAATGCGGGGGAAATTTTTTCCCCGTACTGGCAACATTTTCATAAAATATGAAGTGACAAATATAGTTATTTTTGATGAATGATTTACGTAAAAATGTAAGTGAAAACACGTTAATTAGACGTGATATGTTATCTACAATCTTTCTAGTGTTTTTTCGATGTAATGTGACCTGATTGTGACATCCGTTCATTGCGCAAACCCTCATTTTTATTGAAATTTTCGGGAGTTGTGTTCGACACGAATATCACTTGAGAAATGGCGGGCCGAATAGTCATACTTAGCCATTCTGGCTCAGTTTGAGTTGCCTCACCATACGGACGCGGACTAGGTATCTGGGTCTTATTAATCTAAGTATAAAGAAAAGAACCCAAAGATAAGACACTGAAAAGAACCTAATTAATTTGGGGAGATATTTTTTTAGAAAAGAACCCAAAGATAAGACACTAAAAAGAACCTAAATAAAATTGGCGGGATATTTTTTTTTTATTTAATTGTATAACTATGGCTTTATCTATGGAATAGCTCCATACTTTCAGCACGTTTTTTTTTTGTACATAATTCATACGATGCGCGCTTGTTCCAAATTCAAAATATTTTTATTCACTCGGTGAATAAAACAGCGTATTATTCACTGTTATCGTTGAATTAAACGCACTTTTTCGAGTGGCAATGGTAAAAAAACTGTTTTCTAACAGTTTCCATCAGATTAGTTAGGAAATAGAAAATCATTTGCAACTCGTCAATCTGTCAACTCGTCAATCAGCTAAAAAAGTCTGGAACGGGTGGTAGGAAAATATAGACGATTCAAAAGTACTTAATAATTAAGTTTATTTGAATAAAGCTTATTTGACTTTGACTTTGACTTTGACTTTGGATTATACCTACTTTTTTTCTATAAAACAGATTTGAAATAAATCACCAATAAATTAATGTTTATTGATGTTTAAATTTGATTTTGCGTTTCTCGTTTGTTCGTTTTTATGCCCGGCATACACGAGGCTAGTTTTTTAAGCTGGGATAGCAAGCTAGTGTCAGTAAGCTAGCAAGCTAGTACTTCTAGCTTCGTGTAGACAAAACTAGCTTTATCGCTTGCTTGTCTACACGAAGCCAGAAGTACTAGCTTGCTAGCTTACTGACACTAGCTTGCTATCCTAGCTTGAAAAACTAGCCTAGCTTGAAAAACTAGCCTAGCTTGAAAAACTAGCCTAGCTTGAAAAACTAGCCTCGTGTATCCGGGGCATTAGGGTTCCGTACCCAAAGGCTAAAACGGGACCCTATTACTAAGACTCCGCTGTCCGTCTGTTGGTCTGTCTGTCTGTCCAGGCTGTATCTCATAAACCACGATAGCTAGACAGTTGAAATTTTCACAGATGGTGTATTTCTGTTGCCGCTATAACAACAAATACTAAAAACAGAATAAAATAAATATTTAAGGGGGCTCCCATACAACAAACATGTTTTTGACGTTTTTTGTACGGAACCCTTCGTGCGCGGATCCAACTCGCACTTGGCCGGTTTTTTAGCCACAGTTTAGACCACATTACAGTTTGTAAATTGTAATTAAGCTATTATACTTTGTGATCTATACAGCTTATTAGCTATTCCAAATCAAGTAATACATTCAGACGAATGAGTTGCGATGAATGGCAGGTGCAAATCAAAACAATAGCGCTTTCTATGAAGACGCTTCTACAGTATGTAGATGAACGTGAATAGATTTCAAAAGTTGCAAGTTTCGCTCTTTGAACTCAATACAATGAGACATCCTTGCGAGCCATAATGCTGTGGAAGTAAACTCTTGGCATGGCAGTTGCCAAAGTGATAGCGCCTTGGAGAAAACTGCATTGTTCCTTTGTAGTGGCTGCTACAAAAAAATATGTACAACATTGGAGCAATTTGCATTCACAACTCTAAATAGGTTCAGTGGTCTTTAACATAAGAACGTAGAGAATCATAAAACGTCATATGACGTTGACTTACCTTGTCAGATAATTTTAGATAATGCAAAAATTATGTTTCCGTGACAATTATTTTCAATGCTCTATACCAAACCTGATGATAACCGTATCGTAATCAACGACACAAACTGTCTTCCACAAATACATTTTCTAGGACTGGCGATAGGAATAGATAGATAGAAATAATTCTAAAGAGTAACAAATCGGAAAATAATAGGTTGGCTATAATAATAACTTCCCTGTAATCATGAAAGATCAATGCTATGAGGGTAGGAAGTGAAGCATGCTATAACTGTCTGCAGTGTGGCGGGCGTATACTTAACACACTACTGTACAACCTTAGAATAATTACACCTAGAAGCCGTGTCCTTGTATGCAAAGTGAGGCAACTTATACTGAGCCAAAATGGCTCAGTTCTCAGATTTATATCCTTCATACGTTACCTAATCGTAACTAAAATCCAATAATATAATAATTAATCTCTTTAAGGTAGGGAAATTGAAACTGTTTTGTACTTATTAGGTATGATTATTTAATAATGGACAATAAAAATCTGAAAACGGCGCCATTTTGACTGTTTTTGTCGCCTCACTTTTGACAGCGCGCTTTGTAGGGAATTATCGTTCTAGGTATAATTATTCTAAGTGTACAACTAAGAAATATTTATTAATTTCTAAGGAAAGATAATTTATGCCAGTTTTTATTATTATGACAAGTCCTGTAGATAGCTCACATCTATAGCTTTCAAAAGAAACGAATTTATTTAAATAAGTATTTAATGTCATTTCCCTTGAATATTTTAAGCTAGGCGTCGCATCGTATGTACACAACACACACGTCGCATCAAACGGATTTTAGTACCTATTCATTCTTCATATAGAAAGTCAATGGTCATACAAAAGCGTCCAGTCCGCAGCGAACAGAACGCAAAATCGGTTGTTTTTTATTTGTTTGATACTTCAATGGACACTTAGCTTTATTGACCCATTCGATTTTTCATATTAAAGGGAGCAAATGTCTCAACTGGCACAGATGTAGTCAACCAGATTTGTATGTGAAAATGTGCGAATCTTGTGAAGGTAAACTCAATTTCATCTATGTGCAACATATTTACGCACTGCTGGAGATTTAACAATGGGTTGGCTCGTAGAACGCTATGACTTCTCTTGAGAGTCTCCAAGGTCTTGACGACTGTTTGCGCAGCCGTCGTCGCGCATCCTTATAATCTAGTGCCTTGCGTACTCAACCTTTCAAGAATTCAATGTGGTGCCCATGGGCGTACCCAGGTTTTGATTATTTATAAGCGGAATTTATCGATTTTTTTTATAAGCACCTAGTCAAATACATAAATTAAAATAGGTATTTTTTATTTAAATTCTTTATTTCCGATACGTTCTCAAGCGAAGTTGCAGCATTTCATTGTAAATAGACAATTTAATCGCATTATATCCTCTGCATAACTATCTTTTTGTCAGAAATGTTATTATTAAAGTGTAACATTGTTTTTGTAGGAGTAAAGTTAACACAATTAACTTTGAAACGATTTTTAAAGGTAATATTTGTATTGCAAATGGCAAAGTTAGTTTGGAGGTAAACAAAATCCAGGGGGGGCAGCTGCCCCTCCAGTTTTCTATAACACTTAAAGTGATTTTTTTAAACAAAACATATTTCCCACTGTGAGAAAGACAATAAATTCTTCTCATAACACATTCTAATTGTTATTATCAGATGTAAACTCGGCTTTCTGCGAATGCATTCTTTGGCATCTTTCTATTATGTTCCTCATTTCTTTTCTCATAAGCCTCTTTTTATGCAGTTCAACATACGCAAAACTAAGTATTTTAATTTCACAAAGAAATGGTAATTACTTAAGTGCAAAGCAATGAATAAAATACAAGACCTATAAGTTTTTGTTTAGTACACAAATATTTGATGACCGGGATAAAAAAAGACCAGGTGCACCGACGATCTGGTGAAAGTCGCGGGAAGCCGCTGGATGCGGGCAGCGCAGGACGAAAACATCTTTCACTTTTTATTCTACTAAACTAACTAAACTAAGTCGTAAAATTGATACCTGGTTAAGTAAAAAGCTATACTTACTTAATTGATAACTTTATACATATAAATCACACATCAAATACAGTCTACAAAATCTGTTAGAACCAACTTCATTTACACCAACTGTCCAAAAAAGCAGCTGGTTTATTTTTAAAGCTTGAAGAAAATTAATGAAAAAATTACGCAAGAGTTTGATGAAGCTCTGATCATAGATACTTAGAGTATAGAAGAGCTACCTACTTGATAAAAACTACATACAATTTATTGATAAATGTGCGGAACTAAAAAGGCGTTGACGTCGCTGAGTACTGATACATTTTACTCTACAATTTAACAGTGAACGAACTTCGTAATGAAACTGCTTGAGATTGAATATGGTGATAAAACGTATGTAATTACTTACAGCAAAAACGACAATTTGTTTTGGTGTTACGCTTGCTCGGCATTGTGTGTTTATTTTAAAACGAGTGCCGATCATTTTATAAATCCGCTTCTTGAGTAGAATAGAATAGAAACTATGTTTGAAGCGTTTCTGCTCTAGTTGCGCGCGCAGGGGGCCAATTCTACTAAACAAATACTGTCATAATCGGAAACGAATCAAAACGAAACTGAAGCTTTTGGTCGTTTTTCTATTCTGCTAAATGAATAACGATCCCGTTACAATTATATCTTAGTTTAGCTCACGATCAATCGATTCAAACTAAAAATGCTATTCTGCTAACTCAATCGAACATGAGCGGTTCGCTAACTGCTATTCCACTAATTTTTTTCCCTATGGATAGAACGAAACGCTACTGAATGCAAGCGTCTTATCTGTCAAAATTTACGATGGAAGTTCGATCGAAGTTAAGTTCCTTCGCATCAGCTTTTTGTGAATCGATCGTTCTTAAAATGTTGTTCAACATGGAATATCTTCAAATCACTCATGAGGTAGACCTCGGAGGAGTCCGAAAAAGAAATTAATGTGTTGGATTAAGCCACAATGCGTTTGATTTGACTGATCGTGAGTTCGTAAAAACCTACATACCTACTATCCAAAAATCTTGCCCAGTAGCTTATTTCATCGCTTAGTCCATTCATGCCGGTAAATCCATCATATCCATCCATCTTTCCATCTTAAATCCTTACATGTAATAAAACAGTAAAAAAAGTGTGTCTGTACATTACAGCTGCCAGCAGATAAATTGGCAAGAGAAAGTTGAGATAAAAGATGCGCAGTAGCTAAAAACACAGTGTTTGTAGCTACTGCGCATCTTTTGTCTCAACTTTCTCTTGCCAATTTATATGCCGGCAGCTGTACATATATAAAAAAAAACTGGGGCGATGGAGACATATTATAGAATAAGGATTAAAAAAAAGTGTGTCTGTTTGTTTGTCTGTTTGATTGAACACGCTAATCTCTAGAAATACTGAACGGATTCAAATGAAACTTTTTCTGTTATATAGCTGTTAAGCCTAGGCACAGTTAAGGGTATTAATTAATTTTGGAAAATGGAACACCTGATGCAGAACCATAATGGTCCAACTAAACTATAAGTAATATAAAAATTACGCCTTTATAAAAGCTGTTTAGCCTGATGTGCATTTTTTGTTGAGGTATAAAAATGGAAGATCTGGCACACCTGATGCAGAAACATAGTGGTCCAGCTAAACTATTAGAAATATGAAAACGACACCTTAGCAAAAGTTGTTCAGCTTGATGAGCATTTTTTGTTGAGGTATAAAAATCGAAGATTTGGAACACCTAACGCAGAACCATAATGGTCCAGCTAAAACTATTAGAAATATAAAAATGACACCACGTGGTGAAGGCGGTAAAAGTTTGGGACTAATTTTTGATAACGACTTGCCTAAATACGAATCAGACGCTTAAAGCCGCTGGTGTCGATCTAAGGACTGGTTGTTTTTCGCATGACCAACTTTATGTGGCTTTTCCAGGGTAAGTAACGCTTCAGGTCTTTTCATATTGGCTCCCGAAGTAAAGGCTCTGAACATAGTTTAAAAAGATTTTTTTAAAACTATGTTTACATGTTTACAATATTAAATATAAAAAAACAATGTATTAACTTTTAACATTATAACACTGCTACAAGTATTTACTTATGTAACTACATTAGTTCATATTTATATGCATACGCCGGAGTCATTAAGTCCACGCGTACGAAGTCGCGGGCATAAGCTAGTAAAAAATATGTATCTATAAGACTGAAATAAATAGGGATAGATTTAAATAATTTTTGAATAGGTACCTAGTAGGTAACTAATTACTTACCGTAATACGAGTACCCATTGGGATCTTATCCAATGGTTTGCTTTGTCTGGGTCTGCAATGTGTTCGCAGTTCCTGGCTTCCATTTCCATGCACAATCACGCCAATTTCACTGTACCCAGCCTTTATAGTGCAATTTGAAAAGATTTTGGGAAGTACCTTCATTATAATAAAAAGTACTAGAGTACCTTCAATATCTTTTTAAAATCATCTCATCACAACGATGTCAACGATCAGCGATTAGGGAGGTTATTACAAGCTCAAAACTTATCAGTTTTCTGAATGATTTATCAATGCATCTCTTTTGTTTACTATACAGCGAGAAGGAGACGCATTGGTAGCCATTCGTGCTTATAATACCCCCCTAGCAGTTTTAAACTTTGACAATTGACACATAATATGCATACATGACATGTTTGTTTTTGTTTTTTTAGTAACTAAATCGCTCGGGATCCCATTGATTTGGTCCATTTAGTTTTAAAAATTGATAATAATCGTTAATTAAAAATTGTTAATTAATTTGTAAATTATCCCTACTGTTTAAGAATTTGAAGTTAAAACATATTTATCACGCGTAAAATACATTCAATCATCGGTTTTTATTAAAGTAGCTTGTGATTTATTATAATGGTAAAACAAGATAGAGCTATTGTAGTTCGGTTTCTATTGCGTGCACGTTTACGTTCATGTTACGTTTTAGTTATGATTCGTTTGGGTGTATACCAATAGTAGAATAACTTTTATAGTAACGATCGAAGCCTGATCGAAGCGTAATCGTAACGAAACGTTGATAGATTGTTAGTCGATGTACAATAGTAGAATTGGCCCCCAGGTCGTTGTCGCCTCCGCAACGATTTATAATTTAATAAAAGTGCAAAAAGTGCAAATCGGTGTGAAAAATACTGCGAAAACTCATGAATTATTTGCTATGAGGATTTTTATAATTAAAAAACTTTTTCACCTCTCCAGCACGAAAAGGGTGCTTTTGGCGCGTAAAAACTCGCAGCAAAATCGATTTTTGCTGCGAGCGTGAGACAAAGTGCTTTTTTAATTTCTAACACCAACTTTTAAAATAATAAAGAAAAAACAAATAAAGTGACAAGGATGACACTTGTAAAATTGATATGTGAGAAAAGGACAGATAGAGTGCTTTATGGTGTCATACACGGATTAAAAAGTAAAAAAATAAAATGCTATATCCGTGCATTTTATTTTTTTACTTTTTAATCCGTGTATGACACCATAAAGCACTCTATCTACCAAGGAGTTTTAAATAAGGATTGTTAAAAAAGAAGGTTGATAGTTCGAAATAAAGAGTATGGTGGAGGTAATGAGGTCGCATGTATGAATCAAATATGAAATAAGAAAAAAATATGAAATTTATTCACAAATTATATGTTTTATGGTTATAAATAAATAAATAAGACGGGATATTAATGAATAAGAGAAAAACACAACGTTATGTAATCAAAACGACGGGAATCTGCTTTACTGACTCTATGAATAAAATTTTTCAGCATAGGTTTGATCGAATTATTTTGTGATAAATTACAAAAATGAATGCGTCCAACGATGAAGATAGTTGCCTTACTCCAAAAGAGTTAAGAGAACAAGTTTCTAATGCTGAATTAAGCTTTTTACCAGGAAAGTCACATGAAAATGTTCTCGCTGGTCGAGGTGAAAAGTTGTATGTTTTACACGAGAACGAGACCAAAATGTTGTTCTGCCTCGTGCCTTTAAATCACGAACTAGCGAAGTAGTCTATATTAGAATCACTCGCTACGCTCGTGATTCAATTCTAGACTACTTCGCTAGTTCGTGATTTAAAGTCGGCACTCGCAGCACAATTTGATTTTGGTCACTTGTATAACAAATAACTATTATGTTGTTTTGCCAAAAAAACTTGGCAGAACTAGAATAGTTACTTATTATATTAGGCATTTACCTATAAAATTGTCAATACTTTGTCACATATAGAGAAAACAATAAGCGCTTGCCGCTTCTCTAAAATAAGGTCCCCGATTTGCTTCTAGATATTTTCCTATTCACGCTAAAAATATTTTCAGCCACAGTAAGTATAGATTTACTTCCTGCACTCAGATTTCTTCACACATGGGTGCACTAAACTAAAGTTATCACTTTCCCTTCATTATATCATGTTGCAGCGAAATTTTGGCATTATGTTACGTTATTCGTCCATTTCATAACAATCACGACCGAAACGATAAACACATCTAACACAATCTATACTTATTTTGTAACATAAGCTGCATAAATTAAGCTATAGTTTTATGTGTAATCTTTTCCGCGAGTTCCTTCCTTCCTAATTTCCATATTGTTTTATGAAAGTTTCCGTTCGTAACAACATAGATAATCGTGTTTGTTATAGCCAATTGAATTCAAATTAACCACTTTTTATTCTCATATTATACGTATTTATAGGTAAGCATGTCAATAACTTTCGCACGAGACTGAGCTTAATAATAGACACTTCTCAAATTAATACAAAATCCTTAACCAAATAACACATGCACGCAGCTTACATAAAATTTTCTTAACATTGCAAAAATTGCACACTCGCCTCTACAACTGCATGATATGCGTGTTAATAAAAAATAAAAGTTAACCTACCCAATTAAAGTGATAAGACAAATTGAGATGCAGATGATAAATAAATACCCGTTTAATAATTATCAACAAGCAAACTATTTGCTGGCTGGAACCAGACAGAATGATGGTAGATTGCCGCACTGCATTTATTTTTAATCAAGTTTTATTTGTTCTTGCCAGGCACGTATCCAAGGGGGGGGGATAGTTGGGATTTATCCCCCCCCCCGAAATCCGGAACACACAGAACAGGAGTAAATTCAAATTTAGCGGGCGAGGCACTCTCCGGTTTGCGGGATGCAGTTTCCCCCCCCCCCCCCCCCCCCCCCCTCCGAATTAAAAGTCTGGATACGTGCCTGGTTCTTGCTTAGGGTTGCTCCATTTAGGTTGATCGATGATATCCATCGATGATCGATCGCAATAAGATAACAATATCGTTTGATTTTTAGTACCCACAGTTGATGATCCAAGCCCAATAGAAGCTTCTGTAATACATTCGACTAATTTTCGTTACTCGATCAAAATTACCAAATCTATTTAGATAAATTATTGCAAACATTACCTACAATATTAGTTCTGATACTTTGATTTTTTTTTACTGATTCAGTATGATTTACCAAAAAGATCACTCATTACCTCATTTCCTTTCATTCATACCATAGCTTTTCCCCGTTGATTTGTTAAACTTAATAAGTTTCTTCTTCCAGAACAAGATCCCTTTGTGCGAATCGAACTTGTGATGTTACAAATAGCAATAGTTCCATTGTCGAGCGAACTATCTCTGGCAAAAAGCAAGCGCTCGCGCAAGTCGTTCACCTCACAGGAAATCGTCGTTTACATCTCTATACGTTTGTTCTGCGAATACTATCGGAACTACGTTCCATTCCACCGACGTTTTGTTGGGATAATTGCAATTAATTCACTTAATCGCCACCGTCCGGGTTTGAAAGAAGTGAAATTACAACTAATTGCGATCTTAGAGAGTGACTAAACGGAGATGATTTAGCTGTCTTAACTAGATGTCTGTATTACAGGATTAAAGTGTTAAAGAAAGTAGTATGCGAGTACTTACCGCTTGGGCACGCTTATACGTCGCTGCCGGAACAGGTGGTCCATTGTTCCTAAGTTGTTCTTTGTTTTTTCCACTTTAGTTCGGACTCCCACACAAATGGGGAAATTACAGACTTTCACTTAATCTCGGGTTGTTCCGCGCAGGAGCTTTTGTGTTCTAAGTATGTCACTCGTATTGCACAACACTTCACGCACTCGTCAAACGTATTTAGAGCAAAGGTATACAGTCCATCTGTTACAATGTGAAATAAATTAATGAAAAATAAATAATTAAAAAAAAACTGACGCTACTGAATCATTTCGAGGGCTTTCTAGAATGGTACATTTCTATCCCACGCTTATTCGAGCACGTTTTCAATCGAACTTCAAATAACCAATTTGGTAGCTTAGCAAATAAACCCTAGAGAGGTTGTTCAGAAGTAATGGAGTTTACTGTTAAAATAAATAAAATAACAAACTGATAACGCTGTCACGCTTAACGACATCTAATAATCCTTACTAATATTATAAATGCGAAAGTCCGTTTGTTTGTTTGTTACGCCTTCGCGTCTTAACTACTGAACCGATCATCGTGAAATTTTACACACGTTATCAGGGGTACAGAGAAGGACATAGGGTTCCTTTAATCCCGAAAAAAGGAACTATTCCCTAGGGATTGATAAAATACTATCCACTCAGACGAAGTGTCGGGCGGAAGCTAGTTATTAAATAAAAAATAAATACTTAAATGGAACTTCAACAGTTGCAGTCAATAAATAAAACAATCAACAAGTTAATAAACACTTAAAAACATATTATTTCTTTTGGCTAAATCCGATAGTCAATTGTTTTTATTTTCTTTTTACACTTTCGAACGAATTATAGTACACGAAAGAGGTTTTAATGTTTTTGAGTTTGTATTCAACCTCATTAGGCTAAATTGGCTTATACAAGTACCTATACTAGATATTATGTATTCTCTGATAAACTTTACTTTTCTCAAATCGCAAAGATATTTTTATAGTACCTATAGAATAGATTATTAACCCACTTTGTAGTCCCATACTTTCAACAAGGACTTGGTTATAGGTAAGATTGACAAGAATCTAGATTGTGTTTACCAAAAAAACAAAAATGTAAAATAAATCCGAATTTAATATTCAGTACTAATAGCTTGAAAACCAATTATTATGAACTGCCAGGATAACCATATTCGTAGCAGTAGCACAAAACCGTAGCAACATACAAATTTTATATATTTTCTATTTATAAACTACTCTCATTTCACAGTCACAGATATTACATATTATATTTGATCGTTGTCTGTGAATGCGATAAGGTAATTTCTAAAACTAGTTTTTTGGCGGCAATTACCAGTGAAAGTAAAAGCACGCCTGCGCCGGCGCCGGTCGCCGCGTCAACTGGGTTGCGTTCAGAGGTTCACAGAGTGCGGTTGTTTGGTTGTTTTGTAACTCACTCTAAGGTTCGGAACGACCAAGAACTTTAAATGTCATTTATAACATATTTGCTCGTAAAGGGTCTCTTATTACGCCAATTTCAATATCGTATTGTATCTCATTACGAACTTGTGCGGTAATGTAAAGTAAAACGCACTGTTTATCAAGATGCTTCGTCTAAAACGAACGGTACTTTTTTAAATCTTAGCAAAGAGTTTTTATATCAGAAAAGAGGTCAACATTTTATGAATAAAATTTACTTTATATAATTTATGTTTTCAATAAAAACAATTTTTTTTTCGATTTTTGAATATGGGTGTCAAATGAAAGGCATTGATGAGCACATTCCAAAATAATATAATGTGTCACTAAAATTTAAGAAAACAATTTTTTTTTCGATATTTGAATATGGGTATCAAATGAAAGGCCTTGATGAGCACATTCCAAAATAATATAATTTGTCACTAAATTTAAGAAATAAAAAAATTGTTTTTTCAATTTTTGAATATGGGTGTCAAATGAAAGGCCTTGATTAGCACATTCCAAAATAACATAAATTGTCACTAAAATTTAGAAAAAAATTTTTTTTTTCAATTTTTGAATATGGGTATCAAATGAAAGGCCTTGATGAGCACATTCCAAAATGATATATAATTTGTCACTAAAATTAAAAAAAAAGATTATTTTCAATTTTTGTTTTTTTTTTTTACTTTATTGTTGTTTGATTTCCTCACAATCGAAGTGAAAGGCAGAAAAATCGACCGATAGATACTTACAAGTGTATCAAAATTTCATCATTATGGAAAACAAGCAAAAATGCAAAGTCCGAGTTTTTTTTATTTCCTCGCAAATATGTTATAAAACGTCGTATGACATACGTGCGCTTTAATAATTACAGCCTCTGCTTTCTTGTAGCCCTCGCCTACGGCTCGGGCTAGCAATATCGCCTCAGCTGTGATTTTCAACTTACCGCACTTATATCATAATGTACTATAATAGTACAAAGTCTTCGTTTTCCATTTATTTGGAACATAAATAATTTAAACTTTCCATTAATCTAAATCAAATTAAATCTGTTTTTGAGGAGTTACCATGAACTTTTTTTTAAAATTAGACACAAAAACATCAAAATACAAAATAATAATGTCAATATGACATTGTAATTTTTTTGTATTGACAAACGTCACAGCGTTTTTCAACCACTGATTTTGATGTTTGAAAAGTTGCAACGCTCAGGGGCCCTATTTTTAAATAGTTCGACTGGCATCGAGCGCTCTTTTCTAGTGATTTTCGTTCGACATTTGACTAAAATGAATAAGATTGAGTCAAATGTCGAAAGAAAATCAGTAGAAAAGAGCTGAGAGAGATTCAAAATAGGGCCCCTGACGTTTGGAACGGGCAAGTTGAGTCAACCGAACGTCACGCACTAATGTTTGGAACGCCGCCGTTAGAGCGTTTGGTTGCACTCGGAACGTAGGTTCTGAACGCGCACCTCGCCGCGCGCCGCCTCTCAGTCACATTCACGTGTAATTCGCGAATCATACAACTAATGCATGCCCGTTCATGCCAGAGCGTAATTATTTTATATGATGATGTTTAATACTTATGCTTTTGAACTTTCTCCGCTATGAGTTGTCATGATGACAATGGCCATTGAAAGCGGAAACTAAATTATCATTCCAGTGACCCTGTACATATCAATGGTTGGACAGAAATAGCATACCGTGTAGTAATAGTTATTTCTTTTTAATTAAAAATGGACTGTATATTTACATACTTACATGTAAAGACTGAAGCTTTGTTAAATTATTTAGAGCGTTGACGAAATACGGCATTTCATACAAAATTTCAAGTCCTTATTTTTCGAAATGAATGAACCGATTTTAATGAAACTTCATAATATACATAAGCAGAATACATAGGTCTAAAGAGTAAATTGAAAATATTTTCGATACCTAAATATAGTACTACAAGAGTGCTACAGCTAATTAGACCGATTTTCCATAGAAACAGAAATTTCCGAATATCTTTTAAAAAATACGATATTTCAAAAATGAACTTAACTAACTTATTAGATCAATGTATCCTGCTTGTGCGTATGAAGTTTAATTAAAATCGATTCTAAGGTTCATTCATTAAAAATAGGAGTCAAAAGTTTGTATGAAATGCCGTTTTCGTCAACGCCCTTAAAAATCTTTATCAACAATCAGTGTCACCGACCTTAACGATAATTAAAAGAAACCGTGTGAAACTTGTGTGTATCACCAAGGTTTGTTTGTTTTCTTGTCCCGGAATAACAAAGAAACAGAAGGTTTTTGAGTCTTTAATTAGTGATAAATATTATCTCTTCCTCTTGTCTAGGTAACCGAGAGGCAATTGACGAAATTAATTCAAAAAATAATTTACATTATTCATCTACTTTACTTACACAAATAAATAATAAAAAAAACATTCAAGTAAAGTAATAAAAATAACTCTAGGTGCCTACTTTAAAAAAGTACTTTATACCAAATAAATATATTTAAATAAATACATATTGTACTGTACCGTCAATGTTTAATACCATTCGTGCATCTAAAACTCCATTGCAGGAAAGTTCTAACACAGGTGTACGTACAATATTGATTGATACAAATACACTGGCCTGCAAAACTAAGTACTACAGAGGTCTGTTTTCATACAAACGAGGTAACTTTGAAGCTTTGGTTCTCCGCCCAGGATTAAGCGGGATGTGATCTGATGATGGCCATCCAGGGAGTGAATGGAGAAGATTCAGATCTCCATACACACCCAATTGATCTGATCAGCATTCTAACAGCTGTAAGGATTAAAGTTATCAGTTACAGCATTTCCATACATTTTAATGCTATTTTTGTGTTTTTTTTAAACATATCCAAACAGTTCTTAGAATGCTGATCAGATCAATTGGGTGTGTATGGGGATCTGAATCTTCTCTATTCACTCCTTAGATGGCTATCATCAGATCACACCACGTTTAATCCTGGGCGGAGAACCAATGCTTCAAAGTTACCTCATTTGTATGAAAATAGACCTCTGTAGTACTTAGTTTTGCAGGCCAGTGTATATTTAAAAGTTATATAAAACTTTTTGACCAACTAAAAAGTTGCACTTTATTTGTAAAACACCAACAACCTCGCAGGAGAGGATTACCAACATCATAAGCAACATCGTTTGTTCTACGACTTTTCCGAAAAAAGACAAAATAAAATCGATTTTCCGTACAAACGTCCGAAGTCCGAACAGCATCGAGTTTTGTATGAAAAGTCGTTTTTTTGTTTTTCGGAAAGTCGTAGAATTGTTGTTAATGAATACTCCTCCTGCGAGGCTGTTGGTGTTTTACAAACAACCCTGTATTTGTATACCTAAAGACTTTTATCAAATCAATCATTAGGTACAGGAGGGTTCGATCACTTCGATCCGATTCGAAAGTTCCGAGAAGGCATTTTCTTCTACGCATATCATCTATCTAGTAGACAAGACCAGGGTCTACCCAGGATGATTGGGTATTCAGAGAACTTTACCTATAATCCGATCACGTACTAGCTGGTGGGACCTTTTAATCCTTTTACTACAGTAGCCCGTAATACATTTAAATTATCAAAAAGGTTACCGCTCGCCGTTGTGATATAGTTATTTATTACGAAATTATAGATCCTTTAACCCAAGTTTTACAGATCGCAACCCGCCGTAACCTATATTTGTATATCTCCAAAAATGATATTTTTTTAGTTTTCGAGGTTTACCACATAGTTTAGCTATTGTCGTGTTCTACAGCTTTGTTTGATTGCCACTAATAATAGTAAGCCTATGGAAAGTGACCACACACAGATTTAAGACCAGATAAAGTCCATCCATTTTCATCTGGTCTTAAATCTGTCTATGGCTGCTTTTCATAGTCTTACTATTATCAGTGGCAATCAAACAAAGCTGTAGAACACGACAATAGCTAAACCATGTGGTAAACCTCGAAAACTAAAAAATATCATTTTTGGAGATATACAAATATAGGTTACGGCGGGTTGCGATCTGTAAAACTTGGGTTAAAGGATCTATAATTTCGT
The DNA here is from genome assembly GCA_928269145.1 of Agriphila tristella. NCBI lineage: Eukaryota > Metazoa > Arthropoda > Insecta > Lepidoptera > Crambidae > Agriphila > Agriphila tristella. Next base: position 40,816,327 of record OV743431.1, read on the forward strand.
AATAAATAACTATATCACAACGGCGAGCGATAACCTTTTTGGTAATTTAAATGTATTACGGGCTACTGTACTATTTTCTGTCATTTACAAACTACAAGATCCGAATGTCTACGCGTAACACATTATTATTACCCGACTATAAGAAAAGTAATGTTTTTCGCGCGTAGCTAATGTATGTAAATATGTGGGTTTTAATTTTTTTATGACCAGTATCATCTAAAAACGGTTTCAACATTTGTTAGAAAATTAATTTTCAACAGGAGCAAAATATCTTGGCTACGGTTACAATTTCACTAAGTCGTAGCGTCCTATTTCTGGCATTTTCCAGAAAAAGGACGCTCATGTAGAAACTTTTAAGTAAATATTAATTTTATTATAAATAAAAACATTTTTAGAAGATATCAAAACATTTAATTTGCGTATCACTGTGCAAAACATCGTAATTACAATATTTAATTATAACTATAAATCAACGATAAAATGCATTTGGAAGCAACAATGTGACTACCTACTGGTTCCCACACTAGCGCCTTTGTATTCATTGTAATCAATGATGATAAAAAAAAACAAGTTGTGATCAATAATTATGGAGCAAGATACAATGCAGTGACTTCTTTCTTACCTTAAAGTTACAATTTATAATAAAATTTAAAAATACGGTTTAATTTACCTGAAACCTTATTTATTTTTATATTACCGTTAAAAACTTGATTTCCATAGATTTTTTATTTCCAACTAAAATTCTTTATTTTTTTAAAGAAATTAATATTTTTTAAGTGATTTTACCATTATATTGTAAAAAAAAACAAAAGTATAGTACGCGTAATGTAAATTCAAAAGTTACTTTTCTGTCTGCGTTAGTTTTTAATTTACAAAGCCTTTTCACCTAATTAAAATAATGCAGTTGCGCTCCGAAAGGATCGTGTCTTTTTTTAGTTATCTAACGACACACTACTATTACCTCATAATTAAACGTACTTCTCCTCTAATTTAATCAGTAATTACGAGCTAATTCCTACCTTTTACTATAGTATTATCCAAAGCACAAACTGTGGAGCTTAATGGTTCCAGTTATTGCCCTTTGCATAAATTCTTTAGGTAGCGGTTTTGATACTTACTGCAATTTCGCATACAATATTTAATTAACTGCCTTAATTGCAGATAGAGTTAATTTATTTAATTCGCGCTTTTAAAAAAGCCTTTTCACTGTTCAAACTTTGTAAAACTTTAACAAAACATAACCTGCATTATAAAGTGTACGAAGATAGCTTACTGTTTAGAATTTGGTTATTTGAATTTCGATTAATTGAAAAATAATAATATTTTATTAGCCGATTAATTTATTTTAAAGTTAATCGAATTGGGTCTAAAATAAATTAACTTTCTTATTCTAGCTAAATGTCATACCGTGTTAAAATTTATTTTCACTGGCAAGTTTATATGAACTTTTTTTTAAGCGGCTTTTCACTCGCGCGTGTTTTCCCGGTATGTAGCGCTCAAGTAGGCGAAGGCGTGCGGCCGTATAGCCATGTAGCGAAGCACTGGCGTCCGCGAGAGCGCCACTCGCCTCGCGACTCTCCCCGGGATCAAACTTTCTTCAGCCTATTCAGCCTATCCTTCTTTCGCTAAGCTTGATTGTTATTAAAGGTAAGTACGTTTTAGATTTTACAAGGGATTTGCTATTTATTCATCGAACCCTCATCCTTATGCAAGTCATCATCCATCAGTCAGTGGTAGGCACTTGAGGATAAACTTACTTTCGTATGTAGGTTACCTACCTACTAGGTAGGTATCTAGTCTGTGTAAAAAGTATCGGGAATATGTCAATAAAAAGACCCGCGTAAAAAGAGGTCGTTCTAATTTTTTTACTGCATGTTGGTAGCACTGTACTGATTAAGCGCGAAAAATTTGAGCGGGGAGGGATCTGTCATTTAATTTGTTTTAAACTACAATTTTTGTTGGTGATAGTTTTGATTGAGTCCTCGGCGATTTTGATGATAATGCACCATCACACACAGCCATTATAGTGAAAGAGTTTTTAGCAAAAAATTCAACAAAAGTTCTCGACCAAGCACCGTATTCACCTGATATGGCTCCGTCTGACTTTTTTTTATTTCCCAAGTTAAAATTAACTTCGAGGAAAACGTTTTGAGTCGATAGAAGCCATAAAATAAAATTCGCTGAATGAGCTAAAGGCCATACCGCAAATAGCCTATGAAAAATGTATGGAAGACTGGGTGAAGCGGTGGACATGTTGTAGATATTGCAAGCGATGGGGCCTACTTTGAAGGCGATAAAATAAATTTAGATGAATAATTTGTATTTTTTGTTTTATTGACAAATTCCCGATATAGTACGGCTCATTTCAACCAAACACGGTCCCATGCGTGTAGCTTTTACATATATAATAAAATATAGAAGTAGCAGCAAGTCGTAAAGTGATTTTTTACCCTGGGGGGGCGTTTTGTGTCCCCAATTACAGTTTTTATTTTTTTAATGAAAAACGGTGAAGTCTACAACAAAACTGTCTACTAACAATATATTTGCCATTATATTCTCTATTAACCATTTTTTAAATGAAGGTGAGAGCACTTATAGTTTTCAAATTATGTTTGAGTTTCTTCAGATATTTTTGAAAAACATCACCCTGTGGGAATCGTATAGGAAAACACCGATATTTTTAGCATTAAAAAATGAGACTTGGCACACTTGTTCCTTAGATAGACCAGAGTGGAAAACGCGCGGGAGACAGCGGGGGACACCCTGCTGGGGGGAGGGGGAGGGGGTGACATTTTCTAACGCCACGCGTACTGTTGGACGTAATAACTGCTAATTTATAGCTACTATGGGAAATCGGGTATCATTTTCGGATAAATAAAGGATGGCCAATCATTTTCAGAAATAAAAAAAACACCTTTACATACAAAAAAATGAATTGCCGTAATTGAAACGCCGAACATCAAAAATTTTACACAAAATAAAAAAATCCAATGACGATAAATTTCTAACGAATACTAATATCGGCTTGAAAAAAATATGATAAGAAAGCCATATTAATACAAATTCCAAAAATATAAGTTTCATTGGAATAGTTTCATAAAAAATGTGTTAAAAATATTATATAAAGCGTGGCAGTGGCATAAATAAATCTATAAAAACTCCCCATTTCTTATTTTAATTTAAAAAAGTTACCGCAAACGGTAAAAGCTACAGCAAAACTCTCGAAAAACAATATATTCTCCATTAAATTTCCTACAATAATTTCCTTGGAAGTATGTCGATAGGACTTATAGTTTTCAAAACAAACTCACAATCACTGGGTAAGTAACGGAATTTAGACAATTAATAAAAATACCTACCTATTTCATGACTAATAAAAAAAAAAAATTTTTTTATTTAAATCACCCAAGTCTGTACTAGGCTCTGTTATTGCGGGGGAGACTCGTGTGATTTAAATTAAAAAAAATACTATTTGTGATTAGTCATGAAATAGGTAGGTATTTCTATTAATTGTCTAAATTCCGTTACTTACACAGTGATTGTAAGTTTGTTTTGAAAACTATAAGTCCTATCAACATACTTCCAAGGAAATTATTGTAGGAAATTTAATGGAGAATATATTGTTTTTCGAGAGTTTTGTTGTAGCTTTTACCGTTTACGGTAACTTTTTTAAATTAGAATAAGAAATGGGGAGTTTTTATAGATTTATTTATGCCACTGCCACGCTTTAAATAATATTTTTAACACATTTTTATGAAACTATTCCAATGAAACTTATATTTTTGGAATTTGTATGAATATGGCTTTCTTATCATATTTGTTTCAAGCCGATATCAGTATTCGTTAGAAATTTATCGTCATTGGATTTTTTTATTTTGTGTAAAACTTTTGATGTTTGGCGTTTCAATTACGGCAATTCATTTTTTAGTATGTAAAGGTGTTTTTTTTATTTCTGAAAATGATTGGCCATCCTTTATTTAACCGAAAATGATACCCGATTTCCCATAGTAGCTATAAATTAGCAGTTATTACGTCCAACAGTACGCGTGGCATTAGAAAATTTCACCCCCTCCCCCTCCTCCCCAGCAGGGTGTCTCCCGCTGTCTCCCGAGCGTTTTCCACTCTGGTCTATCTAAGGAACAAGTGTGCCAAGTCTCATTTTTTAATGCTAAAAATATCGGTGTTTTCCTATACGATTCCCACAGGGTGATGTTTTTCAAAAAATATCGGAAGAAACTCAAACGTAATTTGGAAACTATAAGTGCTATTACCTTCATTTCAAAAATGGTTAATAGAGAATATAATGACAAATGCACCGTCATTTTGTAGTCGTTTTAATTAACTTAAGGGTGTGTTGTGCCAATGAAACTAAACATTTTTGCCCAAGAAACATGGGTCGAAAAACGACAAAAAATTTCGATCCTCCCATACTAACTAGACAGTTAAAACATTGTATTAGTATGGGAAAGTCAAAATTTTTTGTCGTTTTTCGACCCATGTTTCTTTGGCAAAAATGTTTAGTTTCATTGGTACAACACACCCTTAAGTTAATTAAAACGACTACAAAATGACGGTGTATTGTTCATTGACAGTTTTGTTCTATAGCCTTCACCGTTTTTTATATAAAAAAAAACTGCAATTGGGGACACAAAACGCCCCCCCCCCCCCCCCCAGGGGGGCAAAGATCACTTTACGACTTGCTGCTACTTCTATATTTTGTTATATATGTAAAAGCTACACGCATGCCAAGTTTCATGCTTTCTGCCGGATGGGACCGTACCTAGTATAATATTGGTTAAAATGAGCCGTACTAATACTACACAGAATGTATAGTTTTACAAGTTTCAAAACTTGTGAGATAAATAAGTGCTTTTTTACCTGATCGTAATAATAGTATAGAATAATAATAGTTATTAATAAGGTATTGTTTTGAGAATGCATAACGTAGATTTTGGATCAAGGCCTAGTTTTCTATGTAGAAAATGAAGCGATTTTTTGTATGAAGACCCGAACATTAAATCCTCAATAGATGAAACTTTTCTGGGGGGCTACTCAAATGGCCACTTTTCTATTCGTTCGCTAACTTAAATCTTAAAAATAAGCAATTGATGATCAAGTCAGACGTTCGCAAGTTTATGTAAATCACAGACATTGTTGTATTGTACAGAATTGACAAGCCTACGACACGTTATTTTGGTGTTTATGGCTTATTTTTAAGTTAGCGAACGAATAGAAAAGTGGCCATTTGAGTAGCCCCGCTGATCTGTGGGATGCATATTTACATTGGGGAATGTCTGTAAAAATCAAATAATTTTTTCCTAGCGGCCGCCCGCGATTTCGTCTGCGTGGAAAGGTATTTTTTTTGTTATCCCTCGGGAACAATATTTTTTTTCGAGATGAAAGGTACCCTATGTCCTTCTCTGTACCCCTGACAACGTGTACTTATGCAAAATTTCATGATGATCGGTTCAGTAGTTAAGACGTAAAGGCGTAACAAACAAACAAACAATCGGACTTATTAAGTAGTAAGTATATTTCACTTTCACATAGGTATTGTTTTCATACTTTACATGTGTACTTTTGGTGAAGAAATTTTATGCAGATTTTTTACCTAAAAAAAGAATTTATCTTTTTTTATAATTTGCAAAATACGTTGTATTTAGGTAAGATGCTATTTTATCACACCTACTGTAAAGTTTCGTCGACTGACTGAAAATTTACTGTGGGGGTCTACTATTGTACCTTCCTTTCCCACACTATTAGCCCAAAAAGTAAATCGTTTAATTAACCAAACCAATGTATTTAAATTATTTAAATCCTTACTAATATTATAAATGTGAAAGTCAGTTTGTTTGTATGTTACGCCTTCACGTCTTAACTACTGAACCGATCATCATGAAATTTTACACACACGTTGTCAGGGGTACTTCATCCCGAAAAAAGGAACTGTTCCCGAGGGATAGACAAAATACTATCCACGCAGACGAAGTCGCGGGCGGAAGCTAGTGCTTAATAATGGAAAAAACATTTCGACCAATTTCCACAACATACGGCCTGCGTACGGCCGGGCAGTGGCGGATCCAGGATTTTGGTTTGGGAGGGGCTTAACGTAGGTGAAGGCAGGCTTTACCAAGGTTATTAACAGATTTGTTGGGTGGATCCAAATGATTTTGGGGGGGCTTGAGCCCCTTAGACCCCCCCCCCCCCCTGGATCCGCTAGTGCAGCCGGGTACAGACGGGGATTTCGCGCCGCGGCGAAATTACTCGCGAAGCAAAACAAAATCCCCCAAATCGGGTAAATAAACGACATTACATTCCTAGCTGCATCTCCATAGAAGAGAAATTTCACAAGTTTTTCTGTTAAACCCACGGACCGTTCTGCACGCGATACCGATACCACGATCATCTGATCATCATAACGTTTACCGCTGTCGCATGTTATTGTTCACGAACCGTTCGCCGTAACAGTTTTGCGAAAATAAAATGCGACTACGAGATCAATTAAGTATAATATTTTTCGGACTTTGGAGCGTCGTTTTCGTTTGGTGGGTCACATAAACAGTGACGTTGGAGTTTCATTATTTAGCACCACGATGCTATTCAGAAATATCATATAACGAACTTTAGGAAGTTTCATAGGTTTTGAATACGCACAAATAATTTGTTGGTCTGATAATTTCATGAAAATACAGTTTCCTTTTTAGGGTTCCGTACCCAAAGGGTAAACACGGAACCCTATTACTAAGGCCGCGTTCCGAATCACGCTTACAGCACTGTGAGCGCGCTAACGCCCGGTCCAAATCATGCTTACAACGCTCACGTAAGTTAAAGTGACGTCACAGATGACGTCATCGCATGTGCTAACGACGCTCAGCGTATTCCACCAAAGCATTGTGAGCATAGTCGGTGTAGCTGTCAAACTTCATTGTCGAAGTTCATTGTTGACAAAAAATACGTGGTTAAATTGTGAATCTTTGTGGATGTTGTAGTCGTTATTTGTGATTTTTACAAAAGATGGCTGAATTTATTGACCTGCAGGTGTTTTGTAAAGATACGAACGAAATAATTATATTAAACTGATGTTGAAAGAGCTAGGCAATGGTAATAAGTATTTTAAAGCTTTGAGAGTTTAAAATTGGTTAGTAAATAATTGGTCTCAGTGAAGGAACTTAATTCGTGCCTTTTTATTTATCTATCCCTTAGAATAAATATTTACTTAACCGAGATTAACCCATTTGAGGTTATGTTGTTCTATACAATCCAACGTTAGCGGTGTGAGCGCTCTCACGAGCGGTCCGAATCAATAGTATCGTGATCGTGAGCGTGCTGACAGCGTGCTAATGATTTGGACCGGTGTACAATGACGTCACACGCTGTGAGCACTGTTAGCGTGATTCGGAACGCGGCCTAAGACTCCGCAGTCCGTCTGTCTGTCTGTCACCAGGCTGTACCTCGTGAACCGTGATAGCTAGACAGGTAAAATTTTCACAGATGATGTATTATTATTTTACTCTTTGGATGTATTTATGTTGCCGCCTCGTACTTGGCCGGTTTTTTTAAGAACTAGTAAGTAGAAGTGCTATTTACACTGTGAAACACACCCTAGTCGCACAACACATTTTATACGAGGCTCTTTTTTTAGAGAATTAATTAATTGGGTGACTGGAAATAATTAAAGGTGATTGTTAATAGGATACTTAAATACTAAACTTGTCAGCGGTTTATTTTTTGGGCGACAAAATAACTAAACGGGCGACTATCTGTGGATTACAAAAAATACGTAAAACGGGCAACTACATGTGGGTGACAAATAATTTAATTTAGCAGTAAAAATTCTAAATGAGTGGCAAAAATACTGAGTGGGCAACTATTATACCAAATAGGTAACTATTTAACTGATTTAAGCTGCCCAACATGGTATTTTTGTCATCTATATTATGATAATAGTCACCTTTTTTAAATAAAATATATGTCAAAATTTAAATGTTTTGTGTGCCCTAAGGTTTTCGCCCAAAAAATTTGGTCGCCCGTTCTGAACTATAGTTACTCAATTTGTATTTTAAAGTCACAAATTTTTGTAGTCGCTCTCAGTCTGTCGCCCACTTAGTATTTCAGTACGCTATATTCAGTATTTTTGATACCCAGAAAGGGAATTTATAGTTACCCGATTAAATACTATCTACCCTTTTTTTATATCATAAAATATAGGTAGGTACATCCACGTACACCATAATAATAAGTTTAACCGCCCCTGTGGTCTAGTGGTTCGCCCTCCCGTGTAAGACACAGGGGTCCCGGGTTCGATTCCCAGGGGAGTACAATTTGTACTCGGTTTGGTTGGTGGTAGGGCTTCTTTCTTATTTATTATTATTATTGCGGCGTAGTGCGCTTCCACTTTCGGCCTTATCTCTCGTTGTGCATAAACATTATATGTAGGTAGGTTAGTGGGCAGGTCTAGAATAATAGATTTTGGGCAAAGTTTTCACTTCTTTTAAAATAGATATCCAAAAGTCTAAATGATTGCGTTTAACATGCGATTTACTAGTTTACTAAACTCCACGATATTTTTTTAACCCCATCCGAACCGACAGTTCATTTGGGCGCAGGAAATAGAAACTGGAAAATGATGACTGATGTGATGAGATTACTAAGTAACTAACTATTAGTAGTATGTATTTATAACTAGATTCTAGTTATAAATACTACTAATAGTTACTTAGTATCTAGTCATCATTTTCCAGTTCCATTTTCATGTTACTGTCTAGTTACTAGACAGACAGTTAAATATGAAACGATCGTTAACCTCTGAAGCTAAATCTTCGTGGAAACCTAATCAGAAACGATAGTCTATGCGAGCATTATCGTTATTATAATCTCGTTACGGTTGCCTAAAGCATCATAGCAAGCAAATTGAATAAATACTACATTAAATACCGTATAAAGAGATATTGTATATCGAATAAAGATTACCTAACTAAAATGAGCGTAGCTCAATTCAGTTCTGTTCAAATTTTTTACCGTAATAAGGTATTTAGAAATAGGTAAGTAGATTAAAATCTACGAGATTTAACAGTAAATACGATAGAAGACAATTTGGAGTAAGCTGTGATGCGCGCGTGACATGAAACTTTGTCTTGGGGGGTAAAAATATAAATCAAAGGAAATTTATCTTTAAAAATTTATTTAGCTGATAATTAATTACAAGTCTTATTACATTCTACCTAATTATGTACCTACTGATTGGTAAATGATGATAAAAACAAAGAAAAAAGCGCATAAATTCACATTGCATTACAATGCCGCCTTCTTATTGATCACATAGTACCTAGCCCAGTAAAATTCTACATTTAAAACGCAAAACGCGATGTAAAGCTGCATTTTTGGTATGCTATTTGGCATACGGGAAAGGGAGTGTGGATGGAACATAAAGTTAATATTGGAACCATGTTTTGCAAGCAAAAAAAAAGTTGTGCTAGCTGCGTTATACGTGAAAAACTGTTTTTGCAGTTTTATTAAAAAACTATGGGCTTTTGACATTAGTTGCCAATGTCATTTTGAAAATGTATTAAATTTCAAACAATTAAAGCTCATCCACAGCTCCGTGTGTCTAATAGTTTTTGAGATATGATGCTTGAAACATTGACACTCACCGGCATGTCTAACCGCCTGCACTTGGCCTGCACCGTTATTTTCATACAAACATGCTCTCTTGACACTTCACAGTCTCATAAATATAAAAGTTTATGCATCTCTGCAATGGTTTGTATTTGTATGTTGATAGATTAGTCAGGTGCTCATTTTTCGAATAAGAATATCAAATAAGCATAGACATCTCTCAATTTCGCCAAAAATGCAGTAAAGCAATGCATAATTTTAATCCCATATATCATTGTATGGAACGAGAAAACTGGTTTACCTTTTCCTCTGTTTGGATAAATTAAGAGGTGTCTATACTTATTTGACATTTTTATTCGAAAAATGAGCACCTGACTAATCTATCAACATACAAATCATTACAGAGAAGCACAACCTTTTTTATTTATGAGACTGTGAAGTGAGCATGTTTGTATGAAAATAACGGTGTAAACATTGACACTCACCGGCATATCTAACCAGATATGCCGGTGAGTGTCAATGTTTCAAGCATCATACTCAAAAACTATTAGACATACGGAGAAAAAGGTTAGCTTTGTTTGAAATTTAATACCCTTTCAAAATGAAGTTGGCAACTAATGTCAAAAGTCCATGGTTTTTGAATAAAACTGCAAAAACTGATTTTTTTGCAGTTTTTCACGTCTAACGCAGCTAGCACAACTTTTTTTTGCTTGCAAAACATAGTTCCACAATCTCCTGAGGGGTCCAAATAACATACCAAAAATGCAGCTATACATCGCATTTTGCGTTTTTAGGAGAAACATTTGTAAGATTTTACTAGCCTATTAGAGCCACAAGGCTTCCGTTACAGAACCCGCGTTGCTCTAAGCATAGTACAACACATATATGGTACAAAAGCAATTTAACAAAAGCATACGTTTTTAACCGACTTCAAAAAAAGGAGGAGGTTCTCAAGTCGACGGTATTTTTTTTTTTAATTTTTTTTTTTTTTTATGTATGTTTTAACATAGCTTCGTCAGTTGTTACCCGATTTGTACAATTCTTTTTTTAACTCAAAGAACATAGTTCGTGTGTGGTCCCATATTTTTTTTACAGAGATCTGGCCAGTAGTTTTTTCATAATCCTGAAAAATATCAATTATTTAGCTCGCCATCGCACGAGTTTTTATGGAATTTCGGACATAACTTCTTTGTTTATGAACCGATTTAGATGATTCTTTTTTTATTTGAAAGGGTATACTTCAAGAGTGGTCACAATTTAATTTCATTGTTATTGGACTTCGAACTTCGAAGATACATAAAGGAACTCTTCAAAATCAAATAGTATAAGTAAAGTGATTTAGGTTTTGGTAAGTTTATGGCAATCCAAAACAAACTAAATCATGCTTTGCGATGCAACGTTCTGGACTAGACTTGGACTACGATGACACAACGGAACTCCTCAAAAACAAACAGCGTAAATTTGGAAATTGAGTTCTGGGCATTTTACCATTGAAAATATTATAATATAAAGAAAAAAAATATTTACACGCTGCGCTTACATACCTACCACTAAAAAGTTGAAAATAAAAAAGCTTTTTAAAAAAAAAAGCAAAACCGCCTTCAAAAAACTGAAAACAAAAACAGCTTAAAAATTCAATACCTCTAAAAAGCAAGAAATAATATTCGAATCATTCGTTACACATATCAATATTAATAAAACACGTCTAATGAAGTCGGGTGGGGCTTTAAGAAAAAAATGAAGTTGTCCTCCAGCCCCACCCGACTTCAATAGACGTGTTTTATTAATATTGATATGTGTAACGAATGATTCGAATATTATTTCTTGCTTTTTAGAGGTATTGAATTTTTAAGCTGTTTTTGTTTTCAGTTTTTTGAAGGCGGTTTTGCTTTTTTTTAAGAATATAAATTTCTTAAAAACGTATGCTTTTCCTACCATACAGAAATTAAATTAATAAAACAGACTGCATTAGATTTTTGTACTAAGGCATCTTTTAACATGTCATATTCGCTTTAACTTATTCAAACGATAGTTAATTTAATAGCGGCCTGCGTCATCAGAATTAAATTCATCAAACATTTCACAGAACAAAACAATTAAAACTTAAATAAATTCTATTTTCACTAAAAAAATATCTTAAATAAAAATGTTAACAAATAAAAACACCAAAAGTATAGTCAAAAGTCACACTCTAAACAAACACCATAGCATCTTGCCAAAATTTTATTAAATTAAATTAGGCTTTACCACCACGGATCTCGTAATTTAATTACTATCTTATACATAATTATCATTCAATTTATTATCTACATTTGTTTCTTGTCTTTTTTCAAGATTGTACAGGTGTCACTTTACCCCATCCTATGTACACGAAGACTGTGGAGTAAGAATAGAGTAGGCCTAAGGGTGGAGGGGTGTGTCGATGTTTCTTCATTGGGGGAGGGTCAGTGGGGGGGCGGGCCGGGTGGTTTACGCCCAGCTCACCGTTACCGAAGCACCCTATGATCCTCGTATTAGGAAATTCAGCTCGGAAACACTCTTCTTCGATTTCGTGTTTCAAGTCGCGCCCGACGCAAGCCAATTTAAGTGCTATGCTGTGTTCGAACCGCGGCACTTTCTTTGCAAACTGAAACAGAAAATAATTGGTTCTAAACTTATAGCATATTTAGTAGTAATTCTTAGCATTAAAAGAAATCAAAAAGCTCTAGTATAATTGATTAGACTAGAGCTTTTTAACTACTTTTTAACAATTATATTTTTTTTAATATATTTTTTCTATTCCAATAGAACTATGAAATAAATTGTTATATACTGTTATTTCCTGAATTGTATGCATTAGTCATAGTGATTTTAAATAAGCTGTAATTTATAATTACTTCCGAAATATGCTCAACTTGATCTGATATTAAATATAATTTGAATTTTATGCCCATATCATTACCTCACTGATTGTTTTCTGTATTTTAGTTTTACTCCAGTCAGGTGACTCAATAACAAGAGAAAACATATCAAAATTATATTTATCACCCTGTTCTGAGTTACTGGCACTCTTTGGTATTGTAAACATGCCTATGGTTATTAGATTTTCGCTGACAAAATCATTGCCTTCATCATTTGGTGGCCGAGGATTATGCAGGGTGTCAACTATCTGATGGATGTCAGTTTTCTCCAATGTGTCTTCAACAATGCATCCGCCTAGTGCATAGGGCACATCTGGTTGGCTGAAAAAAAATACAAGGTAACTGTTAAAGAACTTATAAGTAATAAAAAGAAAATAATTTACTTATAATAATATAAACTACAAATTCATAATGCTCAAGCTCATCGTTATGATGGATTATAAGTTTGTTAAGCAGACATTGGATGGCCATAATTCTTATCTCTAGAGCCGTACTGGCTACCTTACATGGCTATCGTAATCGCTTTCATTTGACAGATGGATGTGAAACATTGCTACTTCTACTTGGCGTAAATAAAAACTTACCAAAGAAAAGTAGTAATGTATCACATCCATCTGTCAAATGAAAGCGATCACGATAGCCATGTAAGTTAGCCGGTACAGCCCCTGGAACAACAATACTATTGAATTATCATTAAAATTTGATAAAATGAAAATATATAACTTACACCTCTTTGAAGTAATTTAAATAGGCACATTCTTCTATGAAAGACTGAAGAATAAATTTTTCAGTTACGTAAACCAAGATACCCTTGAAAAGTCGATCTTGAGCCAGATCAGATATGATGTCATGAAACTCCTTCTGCATATCGGTGTTGGTCTTGATATTAATTACATGGAACTTGACATCCGGAAGTAATGGTATATAAATTCCACATATAAATGGGAAAGTCTTTCTCAACATTCGCAGCCTGCTGGTGTGTTCGTAGGTGCTGGAATGTGCTAATGGGCGGTATGACAGATAAGGGGCCTGCACATTGAGGATGCAGTCTTTTGGAGCAGTCACCTTATGTTGCACATAATCCATCACTGAAACAAATATCACCCAATCAAAATAATATTCTGCTTATTAGCAATTTATATTAATTAAGCATTACAATTTATCATTTTTAAGCCATCAACACCCAGAAATTGAGACACAATAGATTTTCTATTGTTGTCCAGATACTGGCGTCTGTGTGGGCAGGGCATTGATGAATTAAACTATGTTTTAAAGTCAATATAACTATAGGATGTAGTTACATTATGTAAAGCTTCTTAATGTAGAAATAATCCTATTTCGCTATGGAACGCGCTCCCTGTTGACATCAGAATGTCCACCAGTCGGTACGCATTTAAGACTAAGTTGCGCAAATTCCTCAAGGAGCAAGCAGATCGTTTTTAAATATTGATATTCGTTGATAAATTTTATATATAATTATTTATATTTATAATTATTTATATACTTTATTTATTTTTATGTTAGTATGTATGTTTATAATATGTTTTATTTATAGTAAGTAATTGTTGAGTATTTTTTATTTTAACTATGTAGTTATATCATATTATTTCTTATTTTTCTCATTTACCCTGGTTGTGCACCCTACCACACAAAGTCTCTACATCACCCTAAGGTTGACTGGTAGAGAATGCCTAAGGCATTAAGTCCGCCATTGTACCTACAATTTTGTGCATAAAGAATTAAATAAAAATAAATAAATAAAAAAAATAACATTTAATTTCAAAATTTCTACAAAATAATACTTACAGCTATGTTCTTTTTCACAGGGCGGATCACACGGACAAGGCAACAGCATCAAGCATTTGCTAGTGGCTCCAGTTCCATTACTATTGGTAAATGTAAACACCACTAAAGGTTCTGTATGAAATTCCCCAGACTGCTTCAGCTTTACACCATTTTTTATCTGGCTTAAATGCAAATCTATCACAAAATCCACAGCACTGAGCTGCTCTTTCTGAAGAGCAAGAACTGCGGAATGCCACGTAGTACACACATGTTTACACAATAATTTATCTTGCCAAGATAAGTTACTTAAAATTCTCTTAACTATTATATAATTGTTCATAACATTATCTTTCAACACATTGTCACAGACCACTTCTTCTGTGTCACGTAATAACTTCCGGTTTTCAATATATGCAACAATATGTTCCGGGAGAGACAATTTAATACAGATTGAGGACTCACTTGAGCTACTCTCATTGTCACTGTCTCCTGCACTCCCCTCCGCAAAATCAACATCTATATTATCCATACTTAGATCTCAGTTACAATTTGATAATCATCAGCTCTTCGTAGTGGATCTCCTTTCAGGAGTGCTAGGATAAAACAGTATAAATAAATGAAGAAGAACACCAGATAATATCCAATGTTTATCATAACATCTCTCAGATGTTTCTTCAACTGCCCCCTATTGTGGATCTCGGCTGGGTCAAAAGCTCCTAGATTACCTTGAGGTATAGTTAAATACTCAAAGGTCAACCATATAAACATAGGCAGATTCAACAAAAATAGTATTACCTGACCATGGAGTAACAACACAAAAGTAACGAAAGAGTGCGCTATGTATTTAGGGAGTAGCCAATAATTGAGCTTTTCACAACACTCTTGGGCATTTAGGTAATCACATTCTAAATCTGACAAAGTAATGATATAATAAACTAGGAGAAATAGAATTGCACCGGTATCGATCAATGATAGAGAGAACAACAAAGTTTCAGCTAATATCATAACTAACACTTTATGCTTTCTTTAACAAATAGATGATCATTAATTACTAGTTATAATTAGAAATTTTGCAGTGCTTAAACCTGAGAGAATTAATTAGAATACATTATTTTATTTATTTAGCTCGAGCAAACACAACTCAGAAAAATCTTTCATAGAGCACAGACGTAATAGCAGTGCTGCCAGACCCGATCAAAACTCTTGCCCACACAGGTTGTTAAAATTGCCCTTTCCGACACAAAATCGCCCATAATCGTTAAACATCGACATGTAGGGGAAACTATCGTATATTGACACGCTTTGTACCTAAAACAAACTTAATTTTTCGAAAGCTCCCGCCCTTTAGCCATTTAAACGTCTAGGCGACTATGGTCGATCGAAACTTTTTGGCAAAAAATGTTAGGGCCCAGTGGATCTACATCGGTAAAACTGTTTTTATCTGCGAAATCTTGAACGCAGGTGCTGCGCTTCGTTCCTAGATGGTTCTATAGGAAGAAACGTCTATGAATACCCAACCTAAGCTGTGATTTTGTGTTTTGGTACTTTGTGCCAGGTGTTTTCATGTGGTTTCTGGTTAGTGAGTTCCGTGATTTCGAAAATTGCCCATACTTTACCTGTTCCAAGACCTTTCCGCCCTTTTTGCCCTTTTTTCAAAAATGTTCTAAAATTGCCCATGGCGTGGGCAATTGCCCACGGTCTGGCAACACTGCGTAAAAGAGAACAAGTTTTCATAGAGTAAGATAAAAAAAATAGGGGTAGAGAGCCCTCTGGCGATTTTAAAACTTACTCATTTTGAAGCGCCATCTCTGATCGACGATCTTCTTGTTAGTTTTTTTTTTTTTTTAGTACTTAGGTACTAAAAAAAAAAACTAACAAACAAAGCCGTAGGTAGGATTGCTAGATTAGTCTAGCAATCCTACCTACGGCTTTGTTCTAATTATCTTTTATAACATTCTAAACGCCGTGTTCACTAGTATTAGTATTTTTTCCGAAGAAAATATCTAACACATGAGAACAAACGTTTCAAATGTTATAAGAGATAACTAGAACAAAACAGTTAAAAACATAATTACAAAAGGGAGAAAAGAAAAGGACACTTCTCAAGGTCCAAACAAATTATCGGACGCGGCTTATGGACGCGGCTTACTGCCGCGGCTGATAAGTGTGCACACTCTCATAACATCCTGCGTGCCAGATAGCTATCGGACGTCCGATGACGTCATATTAGTCTATGGTTACGTCCGCGACCTACTACATCCGATAGTTTGCACACCTCAAGGTCCAAACAAATTATCGGACGCGGCTTATGGACGCGGCTTACTGCCGCGGCTGATAAGTGTGCACACTCTAATAACATCCTGCGTTCCAGATAGCTATCGGACGTCCGATGACGTCATATTAGTCTATGGTTACGTCCGCGACCTACTACATCCGATAGTTTGCACACCTCAGATCAGCCGCGGCAGTAAGCCGCGTCCGATAATTTGTTTGGACCTTCAAGGCCGAAACAAATTATCGGACGCGGCTTACTGCCGCGGCTGATCTGAGGTGTGCAAACTATCGGATACGTCCGCGACCTACTACATCCGATAGTTTGCACACCACGTGCCGGACTACAGCTGGGCCACAAAAAAAAAGTTGGAAATCTGACTTTTTGACCATGCCATGATAAAGTCGATAATTTGTCGGAATTTGTCGCCAAAAACCAGAATTTGTCAGTCTTGCGTTTAGGAGATACGTGTGGCTCAGCTGTAGAGACGTCTCTACAGCTGGGCCACACAGATCTCGAAAACGGAAGGTCGTAGCGAAAATCTGATTACTCGTATGTGTAGCCGGTAATTTGTCGGATTTTGTCGCCAAAAACCAGAGTTTGTCGGTCTTGCGTTTAGGAGATACGTGTGGCTCAGCTGTAGAGACGTCTCTACAGCTGGGCCACACAGATCTCGAAAACGGAAGGTCGTAGCGAAAATCTGATTACTCGTATGTGTAGCCGGTAGTTTGTCGAATTTTGTCACCAAGAACCAGATTTTGTCGATCTTGCGTTTAGGAGATATGTGAGGATACGCTGTGCAGACTTTTCTACCTGGATCTTGAGAAAGGAAGGTCATAGCGAAAATCTGATAACTCGAGTGTGTAGCCGTTAGTTTGTCGGAATTTGTCACCAAGAATCAGATTTTGTCGATCTTGCGTTTAGGAGATATGTGAGGATGCGCTGTGGAGACCTTTTTACCTGGATCTCGAGAACGAAAGGTCGTAAGCGTATCCTCACATATCTCCTAAACGCAAGATCGACAAAATCTGATTCTTGGTGACAAATTCCGACAAACTAACGGCTACACACTCGAGTTATCAGATTTTCGCTATGACCTTTCTTTCTCAAGATCCAGGTAGAAAACTCTTCACAGCGTATCCTCACATATCTCCTAAACGCAAGATCGACAAAATCTGCCTTTCTATTGTCTAATTTCAAAATCTATCGCAATCGCTTTCAGGATGTAACACATTGATGCTTCTTTTTGGCACAAATAAAAACTTACCAAAGAAATGCAGCAATGTGTCACATCCATCTGTCAAATGAAAGCGATTGCGATAGATTTTGAAGTTAGACAATTAGCCCCCAGGTTCTTGGTGACAAAATCCGACAAACTACCGGCTACACATACGAGTAATCAGATTTTCGCTAGGACCTTCCGTTTTTGATATCTGTGTGGCCCAGCTGTAGAAACGTCTCTACAGCTGAGCCACACGTATCTCCTAAACGCAAAACCAACAAACTCTGGTTTTTGGCGACAAAATCCGACAAATTACCGGCTACACATAAGAGTAATCAGATTTTCGCTACGACCTTCCGTTTTCGAGATCTGTGTGGCCCAGCTGTAGAGACGTCTCTACAGCTGAGCCACACGTATCTCCTAAACGCAAGCCCGACAAATTCTGGTTTTTGGCGACAAATTCCGACAAATTATCGACTTCATCATGGCATAGTCTAAAAGTCAGATTTACAACTTTTTTTTTGTGGCCCAGCTGTAGTCCAGCACGTTTGCACACCTCAGATCAGCCGCGGCAGTAAGCCGCGTCCGATAATTTGTTTGGACCTTCAGATCAGCCGCGGCAGTTAGCCGCGTCCGATAATTTGTTTGGACCTTCAGTGTTGCCAATAGTAAGTATTATAGATGCGTTCCGAAACTCTTCTAAAATCGTGGATGTCGTATAAATAGCTTATTCCTACCTATAAAAAATATTCAGCCAATTTAATATTTTTCGGACATTTCCCATAATATATTTTACTTTCCATGGTTAAAATGTACTCTATGGCGATCGATGACTCAGCGGCATGTCCTCTTGGAATGCATGCACTTTGCCATATTTGGAGTTTGTTTTTTTATATTTTATTTATTCCAATGTAGGAAGCAAAAGTAACTTTTATATTAGCGTATAGTTGGCAGACTCACCATGGAATTAGAAGGTTTTGACTAGGTCAAAAAATTGTTAATAAATAGTGATAAATAGTGAACTATAGCATATAAATAGTGATACTATGATTCAAAAGATATTTGAGTATCTTGGTGAGGCTGCAAACTTGACGTCAAGTTGGCAGACACCTTAAGAAATACAGTTCGTATCAATATGATTTATATGCCAAAAAATTGTTAGAAAATAGTGACTCGTATACGCAAAATTTCAATAACATTGCTTCAATACAAGCCGAGATATTACGGTCTCTAAGTGGGCTGCTAACTTGACGTTTCAGGCAATAGCGATTCCAGACAAACGGGTACAAGTTTTAAACAAATAAATATATCAAAAAATTGTTAGTGAAATTGTGATTCCTACGATATAAATAAAACAAGAATTCTTCATTGCTATTTTCTAAAAATCGAATGTTAACTTTTACATATAATACTCTGAATAGGCTGTCGATCAATATTGAACTTTGCTCCACAGTAATAAGGTTCAAACTTCATTGCAATCATGAGGTGAGTACTATCACAGATAATATAATACTATACTATCAAGCAAAAAAGTGAGATTTATATTTTTAGCCATATCCTCTAATTATTATTACACTTGTTTTATTAATTAAATGTTGGTATCAGACAATAACGATATTCATTAATAACAATAATATTCATAACAATAGCTCCATCTCTCGGAAAAGATTGTCAATTTCTCAGTTATAATTTAACGTTAGGTGCCTATTTATGTATTAGGTATTATTTTACTTAATTATGTTTGAAATTCAAAAAGGCAAATCATAGCGTGCCAACCCTTACACTTTTAGTCGTTGCGTCAACTGTCTATTTTTACGAACGGTGGCTTTTGCGCCAACAATAAAGGCGATGATCGACTGTATAAAGACTAGTAGGCTGTTGCTGTGGTCAATACCTTACTCTTAATTCAATATTAATAATTCAGGAGAAACCAAGGCCGTCTTTAACCTATTTGAGGCCCTGGGCACATTAGAATAATGGGGCCCCTATGACCTAGACAGAGCATTATTTTTTTTATTTTGTTAGAATATTAAAAAATAAAGTAGGTAGATAAGCAAGGTTCTAGATAGATTTATTTGTATTTCTTTAAAGTTATTTAAGTAAAAGACAGTTATTATTGTATAGTTCACATAGTAACTATCTAGAAATTAAAGACTGTTATTAAAAATCTAAATATTTTGATGAGGTAGGTACTCTTCTAGGTTTCAGATTGACGTAAGAAGGAACTAGGGGGCCCCTACCGATCGCGGGGCCCTGGGCAAGTGCCCAGTGTGCCCAGTAGGAAAGATGGGCCTGGGAGAAACTATTAATATTTTCTACTTATATTACTTCCTACCTACTCACATACCAACTGATACTTATTTTACTATAAATCTCACCAAATAATAATAATAATAATATCTTTATTCTACCTAATACATAAATAGGTACCTAACGTTAAATTATAACTGAGAAATTGACAATCTTTTCCGAGAGATGGCGCTATTGCTATGATTGTTATTAATAAATATCGTTATTGTTTGATACCAACACTTAATTAATAAAACAAGTGTAATAATAATTAGAGGATATGGCTAAAAATATAAATCTCACTTTTTTGCTTGATAGTACTCACCTCACGATTGCAATAAAGTTTGAACCTTATTTCTGTGGAGCAAAGTTCAATATTGATCGACAGCCTATTCAGAGTATTATATGTAAAAGTTAACATTCGATTTTTAGAAAATAGCAATGAAGAATTCTTGTTTTATTTATATCGTAGGAATCACAATTTCACTAACAATTTTTTGATATATTTATTTGTTTAAAACTTGTACCCGTTTGTCTGGAATCGCTATTGCCTGAAACGTCAAGTTAGCAGCCCACTTAGAGACCGTAATATCTCGGCTTGTATTGAAGCAATGTTTTTGAAATTTTGCGTATACGATTCACTATTTTCTAACAATTTTTTGGCATATAAATCATATTGATACGAACTGTATTTCTTAAGGTGTCTGCCAACTTGACGTCAAGTTTGCAGCCTCACCAAGATACTCAAATATCTTTTGAATCATAGTATCACTATTTATATGCTATAGTTCACTATTTATCACTATTTATTAACAATTTTTTGACCTAGTCAAAACCTTCTAATTCCATGGTGAGTCTGCCAACTATACGCTAATACTTTTATAGCAGAGAAAATTTTACAGATCACGTTCGTCATTTTGTACCGCAAACTCTCTGAATACCACTGTTGAATGAAAACTTCAGAATGGGATTTAAACTTTCGCCAGCTATATCGATTTCTTATTCACTTTGTTCGATTGAATATGAATATAGAAGATGTAGTAAAAGAAACAACATTTTGTGTCAAAAGTTTTATTTAACATTCTTTCCTTAAGCTAGTAAAGGCTTGGTGAATATTTACAAGGCTTCATTTATTACAGGGCACGGTACAAAACTATCCAATTACTCTAGATCCGACTCGTGTTTATCACATCATAACATTTATTGATTACTTCGGTTATTTGGGTCTAATACACTTGGGCTTTAAGCCATATTGCTTACCTGACTATTAGTAACTCATAAATACGTATCTAAAGCAGTTACACATGAATAATATATACTCGCGAGCAAAAGTATGGAATCATAGGCCTCTTTTATACAAACGAGGTAACTTTGAAGCTTTGGTTCTCGGCCCAGGATTAAACGGTGTGATCTGATGATGGCCATTGGATGGAGGAGGCTCAGACCGATGAAGAAACCTAACAATAGATGAGTCGCTCAAGTTTGAATTAAAAAAATAACAAAAACAAGCTAAAATTACAATCAAAAGTATGGTAAACTAACCCTTAAAACTCCATACGGTCTCTAAGTATATATTCTGTGCTCTAGTGTAAATGACTCTTCTGATCCGTTGGGTATCTTCAGCGATCCGAGGCTCCTCCATTCACTCTTTGAATGGCCATCATCAGATCACAACCCATTTAATCTTGGGCGGAGAAACAAAGCTACCTTCAAAGTTACCTCATTTGTATGAAAATAGGCCTATGATTCTATACTTTTGCTCGCGAGTGCAGTTGTGGTTAATAACAATACCAAGATAATAAAGAAGCCAATAACTTGTTATTCTACATTACATATGCAGAGAGCAAAATGTTTACTTAGTTTCAAAAACCAGCTTTCCACTTCGGATCAGAATATAAAAGCCTACTATAAAACAAATATTAAAACTCTCCTAAAATAATTACAACAATAATAACAAATATGCAGATAGTATGTATGCTATATCAAAACATTAATCTCACTTAGTTTCTTGTTAAATACATAAACTATACTGAAAGAAAAGCTACAATAACACTAGGCCATTCACGATTGTGGAGTCGCGAGGCTATCATGCAGACTGCTGAGACAGCCCCATTAATCTCGTTACTATATAATATCAAAATAATATGAATCATATTGCTTGCTGCAAGCAGATGTTAAACATTGTTACAATATTCAAGCGAAACCCTATAACACATACAAATATTTATCCATATACGTAGAATTTGCTAAATGTAAAAAATTTAGATAGATGAGCAAATAGATTTTTTTAATATTAACGTCTAGCTAGAAAACAGGAATTTTAATTCACTTAGATAATGGAATATTACTTATGTTTACTTAAAATTGCAAACAATACAATTTTCATCTTTCAGCAATGTTACTCACATCCGTTAACGTTAGTAAAATAATTCTAAATTTCAATATCCTCCTGTTTTAAATGGTTTAAATCGATTATTGTAGATTTACGCCACTTGATTATTCAATTTACATTCCGTGGCATTGATTTACTTTTTTTAAATTTTAAAATAATATCTTAGTCAACTATAGCACCATTCCATACATGATAGTACTACAAAATAAACTTTTGAAGTACAATCACATATCCTACCACCGACACGTTCGATACACTCAAACCACAAACTATGTATATTAAATACTATGTATTGCTGAAAACCTTATCCTATGAATGGGTTCAATAAATAATATGGAAACATTTTTGATGCCACGTAACGCGTACGTGAGTGTTGGCACTCGAGGCTAGAACCTCATTCGTTGTCCTGAAAGGTACCTCTTGGTACTTTTATTACAATGTAATATAAATGCAAATAATGGCAATATGTTATCGATTCACGAATTCCGCATTTAAACAATCTAACTTCAGTGAAAATGACAAATGATATAAATTAATGGAACAATACAATTAAAATTAATGAACGCATAACAGAAACAAACTGTGGGTACACTATTCAAGGTGCAAATAAATATTAAATATAAATAAGGCACACAAACAATTATGCAATCATCCTCACAATAACCCCATGATAAAATGGTAACAAGAGCGATATAACCAAATAGTTACTTAATTATAACATTTACCTAATCTACACTTTAGAAAATACACTGGAATGATACATTTTCAAGAATGTTGTTTTAATTTGTTTAAATTCCTCTAAATACTTTAGTAAGTCAGTACCATGATTTGGCAAAAGCTTGTGTCAAACACTACAATCGTCGTTAAGTAAAGGCGTGCTATAGGACAGAGTTCTGCGGTCGGAGGTTTGCATAATCGCTCGTGTGCGAGGAGCCGACTCCCTAGTTTACCTAAATGAATCTTAACATTGTTCCCAAGGTGGTCCCACCCATGACGATGGCTTGCGAATGCGCATCTCATGCTCTCCTCGTAACAAAAGGTAACTTGATTCAATAAAGCAACATAATATAAAGGATTCTACGGAGAGATGAGTGCTCCTGTGCCACAATTTGCACTTCAACAAGACTGGAATGTCACTTATTGATTTGGGAAATATTTATCCGTTCCGATAGAACAAAACGGGTTTTAGTAATTGACACGACATCAATCTATATACTTTTATCATAATCATAACATCTACGCATGCAGGTGACTCGCAGATCGATCGTTTGCGTCCCAACAAAACGACTCTTCCTTATTATAATTTTTCCCTAAGGT
Source organism: Agriphila tristella (assembly GCA_928269145.1). Taxonomy (NCBI): domain Eukaryota; kingdom Metazoa; phylum Arthropoda; class Insecta; order Lepidoptera; family Crambidae; genus Agriphila; species Agriphila tristella. The sequence goes on from OV743431.1 coordinate 40,840,119, forward strand.
TTAGTCATCGGGCGGAATGCAGAAATCCACAACTATGTTGAGTATTTTTACTTTCAATATATACATAATTAGATACCTATAAATAGAAAATAAAATGGATTTATAATATGTGAGCTAAGTGCGTCGTAGCGCACGCGGTGGTTGCGTGCGCATATACTCACCGAGAATATGGTTATTCATTAATCTATTTATCAACTAGCGACACAAACATTTCACATTATCTATTAAGTACAAAGTAGTAAGAAGTGAGTCCTTCAAATAACGACAACACTATGTGCTTAATTATATAACTCTTTAAAATCTGTCCTTACTTCCGTAAGTCCCTGGAAGAACGAGTCACTGAAGAGACTAGCGTTACACTCGGACCGTCCACTCTGTAGCGGCCGATATTAATTTAATTTTTTTTCGGCACCAATACAAATAATATCACTCGGTTGCACATCTGCTAAACATTTGCGCATATACGCCGTTAAACAAAGAGAGCACGTCGGAGCCGGTTACTGCATGGATTGGTGTGACGAGAGATCATAGTTTGAGCATCGTGGAGCGATGCTCGTGGAGGCAAGCGAGCGCGGGTCAAGTGGCGTCGTATTCTATTTTGTCCCAGGAGTAGTGCTTGTGCGCGGGCCGCGGCGGCGGGCGCGAGAATACGCCGCCTAACAACGGATCGCACTGCGGCACGTGCCCGCGCCCGAATACATTAGGAATTATCTCCGTGTCCATGTCGTATGCGGAATAATCGTATGCGTCACTGTCCACGTTCATATTAGTAGGCGTGTCGATGCCGAACTCTTTCAAGTCTATCTCACACGACCGATCGTCGAACGGCCCGTGCCGTGTATCGTCGTTCTGGAACGACGGCAACGATAAGTCATCCATGTATTCGAATCCGGTTCGAGTATGATCGAGCAAATCCCCATTCGTCAACGGAGTCATGCTCATTCTCTCTGGGACGTCATCGCCGACTTCCATGATGGTGGGTTGCGACCGATCGTCGACGTGTCCACTCTCACCCGATAGTAAACTACCGAAGAAATCATCGTGGTCAGTGGAGGTAGGGTCGGAACCGCCGAACTCGGTAGGAAAATCACTGTTGGACAGTAGGTCCACACTCAAGTCGGCGTCGATATCAGTGGTCGGATCGCAATGGTCGACGACTCCGTTGACCGCTTGTAGATCGGCGTGGCTCATGATCTCGTTCTGGATATCGTCCAGCTCTCTTTGCAACTCGTCCGCCGCCAGCGAGTCTCGGACGTGCGTATCGCATAAAACATCATCGGTGAGTACGTCGGCCGGGGAGAACGCGTCCGAAGACGCCACGAAGTTCCCGCTCAGTGAAGCACCGTCGGACGGATCCACCACCGCCGACGGGGGCAGCTCGCCGTTTTCTACGAGGATCTCGAGGACGTCGTCCATGATCTGGCTGTCTTCTGCGTGATCGTGGAGGGGCGGCGGCAGGGGAGGGGGAGGTGGGGGCGGAGGCGGCGGAACGAGTTCCGGCTCATAGTGCGGCGACGGAAGGATCGCGATCGGGACCACTTTCACGCCGTTGAGGATGTAGGCGGGGTTGGTCTTTTGAGGGGTGACGTCTTGCGTGACGTCGGGCGGGGAGGGCGCGACGGCGAACACGCGGACGAGTCTGTCGGGCGCGGCTTCGGAGGCGGTGATGACGTAGCGGGAGGGGGGCGGGGGCGGGGGCGACTGCTGGAGAGCATCGAGCTGCGCGCGAAGCTGCGACACGCAGATATGCGCCTGCAGCAAGCGCCGGCTCTGGTCGCTGGCCGCCGCGCCCGCCGCCTCGCGCCGCACCGCCTCCAACTGCTGCCGGGAAGCTTCCAGCTTGCGCTCGAGCTCCTCTATCTGCCTCCGCTGCGACTGCACTATATCTTCGGGAGGATCCAGCTCCGATCGCGGGTCGGGCGACGCCAGCGACGCAAACGACGCGACCGAGGCCGGCGACCGCGGCTCCTCCTGCTTCTCCACCACCAGGAACGGGCGCAGGCGATCGATCAGCTGCGGTTTCGGTCCCGACACGCGCAGATTTCGCCGTTTGCACTCGGCGCGGAGGTCGGACACTTTCATGTCCTCGAACCGGGCGGCGACTGTTAGAGGGCCAGCGGGGACGGGGGGCGGCGGGGGCGGGGGCGGCGCGTACGCGTCCGACGAGTCGGAGGCGACGGACGCGGCGGAGGAGGGCGCTGGCGACGCAGGCATTAGTTGCAACAATAGCTGTTGTTGTTGTAAGAGCAGCTCGTAGGGCGTCTCCACCGACCCCGGGGGCGAGGAAGCCTTCTGCGCGTTCGGAGGACCTTTGTACTCGTGGAACTTGAACCGCGCCTTAGGCTGCTGCTTCTGCTTGCTCTTTTTGCGGTTTTTGTCTTTCCCCGGCGCCGCGTGTTGGGGCGGGGAGGCGACGCTGACGGGCGAGAGGGTCGAGGGCGGGGAGGGGGAGGGCGAGACCTCCTCCGGCGGGCCGCAGTACGACGAGGGATGCTGGGGCCTCCCCGACGCACCCTCGCTGGTCGCTTTGAATGATACCACTCCGGTCTTAACCGCAGTCTCGATGTTCTCCTCCGTGTGTAGTATGTTCTTCTTGATTAGCTCGAGAGGGCCCGGCCGGTGCGACAACTGGTCGTTGAGCTGATCCGCCAGTCGGGCCTTTTTCAGCATCCGCTGCTTCTCTGCGAGACTCGGGTCTACATGACTTTCCTGTGTAGCAAAAAACACTGATTTAGTACCAAATCTATCAGTCTCAAGAAAGATCATCGACATAACAATAGCTTAATCTTCAAGTTACCTGTTCTAATATGTGTCGTCGTTCCAGTTCTTGACGATCGGGTCGTCGTTGTATCTTTGCCTTTAGCAAATCTCCAGTTTTCGCTCTTTCCAATTGCTTGCATTGTTCGAAGTAAGCAGGGGGCGTTTTGAGTGCTATAAAAGAAAAATAAAAACAATTACATTTATATACTAACAAATAACGATGCTTGAAGTTAAGGAAAATTTCAAGAAAATATCTTATTTGGATACAAAAGATATTATTGGTATAATATCGAACATTATTGGCAACAAAGATTATTACTATGGCTAGTTTATTTATCTTAAACGATTCGTAACATGATCGTAAAAATATTTCTTTTACATGAACCCAGTTAGATTTTCTCATTAGCCGTAGCGTTTAGATCGTAAATAAAATTCTTTCACCCACGCGCGGCAGTCAGCCGCGGTCTCCGCGCGGGCGGCGGCACGCGGTATTAATTGCCGTCTACCAATTTCAAATCACTAATAGCACACGTAATCAATTAAAAGATATAGGTATTTTTACTTACGAGGCATAATTCCTTGTGCCACCAGCTGCGTGATGGGGCGTCTCATCATCAGCTTCACTTTTAACGCTGCAAAACAAAACAACGACGATAAGGAACTGTCCTAAACCGCTACAGACATAGACATAATGTACACAACAAATACCATCACGTTTTCCTTAGTCCTATCATTTTCCCGGTTGACATCACATATATTTACTAATTCAGTCGCCCAATGCGCGCCCCGGTCAACGTTTAAAGATTCAAATGACATCGTGACTGCCTTTTGCAAACAACAATGAGCACTGATTGAATAGCCGGCGCGTCGTGAAAAATACGGTGTTATGACGCCAGGTGGGTGACGAACTTTGACGTAGCATAACGAGTTATAGACGAAGGCAGACGTGATCGATGCGTCTATCGATATAACACGTCGATCGATGCGATTATTATCGATCCAGGGGTGGCGTAGGCGAGGAGCTGTGTCTTGTTTGCGTTTAGACAAGCGGGAACAGCGACGGGCGGCGCGCGGCGGCGCGGCGGGCGGACAACGCTGGCGGTGCGCCAACATAAATAAACACTACACAAGGAAACTAGTGTTATGCCGCGACCGTATTACAGACGAAACATTCACTACCACTGGGCCGAATATTGTGGGTTACTAGGTGTTATAGGCCCATTACAACTTGCACATACAGAACTCACAACCATCATGTTCATATTGGCTTAGCTATGTATGTATATTTAATTGTAAATGCACATTGCACGCAAATGACGGTGTTGTTGGCGAATTCCTTGTTTCTGACGTACATTGAGACTATCCTGAATGCCAAGAATTGTGATAGCCAGGCAGCCATATCTGAGTAGTTAGTGTAAATTTAACAGAAGCCTAAACTATTATTTGTATTCTTGTAAAGATACACATTAAAGCAATCAAAAGCTTTAAATATTATGAATAACTATTTCCAGGATCCACTCCTACATATCATCAAAATATGCGTAATGTCCAGAACAGCATTACGTTGTTGCTAATAGTTACATTTACATAAGCAGCCGTTGAATTTGTAAACAAGGGCGAAGTATGAAAAACATTTCGTATGCCTAAAGCCGAGTCTGTTGATAGATGTATTATGGACAAGCGCTGACAAGGGCCGAGAGAACCGGGCGCCCTCTTTCGTAACCCAACTAAAACGCAGTTCAATTTTAACTAAACATAGTTAGCTGGATCAACGTGTTGCTTGAGAAAACAAAGTATAACACCTTCGGTTTTGTTTATTATTCGTTTTCTTCAACATTGTGGTTGTGAATTTATTATCGATGCGAATACGCGTCGCGGTCGGAAACATGTACCTCCGGGAATTGTAATGTTGTACGCCAGACGACCCAAGGCGACGAGCCCTGAGGCCACTGGCCTGCCTATCTTACGCTCATTGAAAACTCAACATTATATTTTAATTTTAGAAACTTTTGGTGATGCCAAGAGACAGTATGGATTGTCTTCAACAAAATACTAAAACCAATTCTGGACAAAGTGAAACGTTGGAAAACGTGAGCCAATCTAATTTGGACGCTCCTTCCCCATTATGAGTTCGATGCCACAGCACACTGTGCCATCCATAGATTATGAACCCATCCTCCTTAACCCTCCCTGAGGAACGCCTGTGTCCCACCAGTGGGGAGATTGAAATTGCTCATAATGACCACATCTACGGGGCGTTGGAATCTTTACACATCTTTACAATCGTACTTACATTCTTTATGCTTGCCCATGGCCGGCTGCAGCGGGCTGTCGTCCACGACCACCTTGGGCGGCGAGAGGCGCGGCGAGCTGGGCGGCTCGCACGCGCCGCCGCTGCCGACTCCGCTCGCCTGCCGTCCGGCCATCTCCTCTGCGCCTGAACTGCTAGCAACACACAAAAACAGTTTATCATCCTGCATATAATACAATATCAAGGATTCCAAATCGTATCCTGAATGCAGAGTGGATTGCACTTGAAAACCGCTTTAAATTAGGTCCAAAGAAATCCAAACAACTACCTATTTAACATTTTCCGATTTCTTAACTCTGATCTCTCTCTACAAATCTTTTCTAACTTCTTCCGCCACTCAGTCACTGGGAAGACTAAACTATATTCATGAGAGTCCTTCATTTTGTGTTTAAATAGTCCACACGAAGAACACAAGCACAAAGCAGGTGCTACTTCGTGTTGACAACTGTCAATTTGAGAATCGACATGGTCCTTCGAACCGGATATGAGCCAGCGACTAAACCCCGCGGGCGACGTAAAGCCGTTGGTCCCCACTGCATTTACAGTGTTAGCACTCACCAATCCGTATTGTACCCGTGGTAGGATATGTATGACACTGTTTAAAAACGGTTATGATGACATGACCCATATTTTCCTATCCATCCATAGGCGAGCCAATGCCTCTACAAAACAATCCGGCACGATGAATCTTCACCCGCTAATGTAGACAGTAACATCGAATGTGCCCATAGACGATGTTTTTAGCGCGCCAACGCGACACGAATCTTCGTCCGCTAATGTAGCGGCTCCATCAGCAGTAGCTGGGCTCTGTCACTCCGCACGCGAGTATGAAGCGCTCGGCGTCCTCTGAGAGGACAAATTTCATACGTCAGAAAAGATAGACCTACGCGGTAGAAAGAGAGGCAACTTATTAGGTGAATGTTTTGGAGCGATGCGACCTAAATTGCGCTTTATTGTGTCGGAGAAAGAGTCGCAATTTATTTAAACCATTTTGCGAAGTGCAACTTCTGTACGCTAGTACTATTACCTTTTCTGTGGCAATAGGGACATCGAAAATGAAGGTACCTGAACGTGTCGTCTGAGTGCGGCGTGCAGGGCGACAGCGGCGGCGGAGGCGACGTGGGCGACGCGGCGCGGCTGCGCTCGCGGCGGTGCTGCGGCTTGAACCACTCGGGGTAGATGGCGCTCAGGGTCTCGACCAGGTCGTGGTCCAGCGTCACGCGCCACGACGCGCGCCCCTCTGACCCCTCCGACCCGCCGCCCGCACCGCACGACGAACGGCTCTCTGGAAATGAAACCGGATATTTTTAATAAAGAATAACAGCGATTTTTGTTTAATGACTTATCTAATATCTTATAGGACCACATGCACAGCACAACTGTGAAGAAATTTTCGCGATATCTCTTAAAACAGAAAAGTTATATGGCCCTAGAACACTGTTATTTTGTGTTGTTATAATGACGTCATTGGTCATACAGGTAAACCTTACGTCTTGCGTAATAAAGCACATATTTAAGTGCGCTTGGCATTTCCTTCAAACCCTTATAACTTCGAAACTACTCGCTTGATTTGAATGAAACCAAAACGTGTATTGCTAGATATTTAGCTACATGGTCATAAAGTTTCAAGTGATTTAACAGACCCCAGTAACATCCTCCATTGGGTGACTGGAACTGTTAAGCAACGTTCGCAAGGGCCGGTCAAGGGATGGGTGACCAAAAATTTTATTATCTCGAGCTCCTCCGTGCTTCATAAAGCACGTTAAGTCCTTGGTCCCGGCTGCATTTACAGTCGTTAACACCCACCAATCCGCATTGGGCCCGCGTGGTGGGCCTTTTATAGCCCGTCCTCCTTATCCCCCCATAAGGAAGGCCTGTGCCCCAGCAGTGGGGACATTAAAAATGGCTGATGGACATGGACAATTTGTATTTTAAAGTCACCTATTTTCAATATTTGTAGTCACCCTCAGTCCGTCTCCCACTTTAGTATTTCAGTACGCTATAATCCAGTATTTTTGATACTCAAAATGGGAATTTTTTGTTACCCGATTAAATACTACCCAAATAAAACTACATGTATTTCGTTGGTCCAAGACCGGAAGGGAGTTCAAATGAGGAGGCCTTCACTAGGCAGTTGGTGACTACAGGCTGAAGAAGAAGAAGAAGAAAAATAGTACCTACTCTCTAGCAGGCAGCTCTAAAGCAGTAAAGAAAGGAGCCCGAGCGCCACTCAGCCTGCCCAAATAGCTGGAGGAGGGAAACAAATACTTAGACTTTTGCTTTCTCCAGCTATCTTTAAAAAAAATACTTGCAAAGAATGAGCTCAAAGTGACCACTTTTAAATGCGATTGAATAACAAAGAACTTAATTGAAGGATAAAGAGAAAACCGGTGACTGCAAACATTATCTTAAAATAACAAAACATCGAATTTCAGTATTATATAGAACAAAATAATGCTTTGCTGCATTGTTGCACCACTTCTTCTTCCCATTTTAATCAAAAATATTGATGACTTTTCCTTCATGATTCAAGTTTCAATGATTCAAGTATGATAACAAAAACTTGATAAAACGGCTTTATCAGTTTAAGATATAAGTCGAAAAGACATGAGATAACTATAAATACTAAACTTGATAGTGGTTACCAGAATGGGAGAACTGTAATGAGTTAAAAGGTAATCACAATAGATGAAAGATATTTCTGTTATGGGCGCGGATTGCTGTTAGGCAGATTGGGTGAGGTCGGCCAAAACGGTTGGCAGTAACAGACCTGTATTTCCAGGGTTGCCAAACAAGAACTTAGTAGAACAATTTTGAAATAACAAAAACGTTAACTAATATTTGATCAACATTTGAGAGATCTTGCATGCACCTCTCGTACGATACGATCACATATATCTTCTTTAATAACTCTTGTCGAAATTAATTGTCAAAAGATATGCGTAATATGACAGCGTTACTAATTAGATACAGGCACCGACTGATAAAAATGACTTGGCATACACAACACTAATGAGTCATTTAAATTGTTCACAATGTATTCAATGTACAAATGCAACGACAAGAAGATCTAATGTAAGAATAAAAAATTGTAATGTAAAGGGTACAGGCACCGACTGATAAAAATGACTTGGCATACACAACACTAATTGTCATTTAAATTATTCACAATGTAGGTATTCAATGTACAAATGCAACGACAAGAAAATCTAATGTAAGAATAAAAAAAAACATTGTAATGTCATCGAAATGTATTGTAATGTAAAGGGTATTAATCTCGTGTTTTTGAATTGGACTAAATCGAGCAAGGGATTTTTTACAACTGACTGCACACCTTTGAAAGCTATCATCTCGTATTATCATTAGCCAATTTAATGTCCCCTTCCCACTGCTGTGCTGGGGCCTAAAGGTCTGTCTACCTTATGGACGGATAGGGAGGATGGGCTACGTACCACGCGAGCCCAATGCGGATTGGCAGCCCTGATCGATGCGATTGTTTACGACCGTGATTGTTTCGAGTCCTTGAACATGTTTGCGTGCGCTAAACTCGCTCCTAGCTCTTTGATGCATCAATGCTTGAGAGCGAATGCCATTGCTTTACGATTATATGAATAAAGCGCGAACAATTTCCAAGATGGTTTATGGGTAACGTATTATACACATTTACGTTCGACCACTTATCGAAACTTATGTCTGACATGTTGTATCACTTAGGTTCGCAATCACCTAGGCCACCCAGCCACCCTGACCTGACTCAGCATGACCACACAATACATAATAGTACCACCGAAACGCGATATGATTTATGATAAATCGCTAACTCTAACTATAATATCTTTATCACGTCACGTTTAACTGGCAAGAGACAAATTGTCGATAAAACGCTATATCACGCGATATTATATCGTGTTTCGGTGGTCATGGGGGGCAGGGTGTATAAAATGGACTTCGGAAACGTTATTTATCTTTTGCTTTCAACCTATTTAAAATGTAAATAAAAATTCAGTTGACCTTCAAACAGGTAACGTTTTCAGGTTTTAACTTTTAGAAATGGTAGAAGTATCGCGTCATGTTTTAGAGCCTGTAATCTCTAAATTACGAGGAAGTATAAAACATCTGTCCGACTACGTGTGTTATTAAAAGAATGTAAACTAGGGAAACACAAACGTCAAAGAACTATTTACATAGTTGCTCGAGCGATGGGCGAAAGAAGTGTGAATGAAGTAATCATAATAGTATCAGCGAATAACATACCCGAAAAAATGTGTTTGATAGGTTCTGAGATCGTTGCTGTTTGAACAACAAATGAATGAGGTGGGAATAGAATCCGTCAAATCTATAGCCATTTCTGAAAACTATAGTAAAGTTAAAAAACATAAGAATTCAGATTCACTATAAATTAGAAATTATTATTTAAAAAAGTAATCGACACTTCGATAATAGTCTGCTCTTAGGGCCTAGCCAAAGTAACATTCGCAAATCTTCGTTATCGCTTCGCTTTCGAAACATGTATGGGATTGACATAAGGTTTCGTTAACAATCGAATTTTAAAACGTCAAATCCATACATGTTTCGAAGCGAAGCGATAGCTAAAATTTGTAAATGTTACTTTGGATTGGGGGGGCAGGTCTGTTCGTTTCGTACCAGCCATGGGTCTGCAATCATCTTCTAGTTGACTAGAAAATGAAAAAGTAGCAATATAATTAAACTTTAACCACCTTCTAAAACGGATTACTATCGAGTTGAGACTTCATAATTCATTGACAATAATGTTATCGTTATTGTAGCAAAGCTTTGCTATTATTGATATAATTTAATAAGATAAACGGCTATCTACGTACGCGTCTTTACTTCAGCAGGTATACAGAATGAATACTCGTTGGTAAACAAACTGGCACATGTGCGTGCACAGCACAGTGACTCACGCGCAGTTCGGCGCGGTGGAACTCGAAAGCAGGTGACTATAATGTGGAATCCGGAGCACCCTTTAATTTATTGTTTAAAGCTCTTTATTCGGTGGCATTTAGTAACTTTCCAGTTGAACTGAGTTTTAAAATTATTTAAAAACATTGCGGATGACCTCATCGACTTTTTTTAGACATGTGGAGTGCGCATTGCAACTATTGATAGTGAGAATGTCTTTTCGACCAGGTGCTTTTTTATTTAAAATCATTAATCGGTCGTGTCCCGATTATATAGGATAGTCTTTGAAGCCAGAATGCCAAGCCAGAATCAGTAAGCCAGCAAGCCAGTAACTCTGGCTTCAGCTCTAAGCTACTAAGCCAGAGAGCGAGCATGTTCTAGGCCAGGACATAAAGCCAGGGCAGAATTGGCTTGCTGGCTATACTGGCTTGGTACCTATTCTAGCTTCAAAAACTAGCCACGTATAATCCTGACAATGAGTAAATATGTTTTGAGTTTCTCCGTACTAGTTAAACTTTCGAACTGAACCTTCTTCTTTCTTCATAATACGAAGAAATTAATTTTTTTATAAATTCACTTACGATAATAGATCGTAAGTGCACCCAATGTTGGATATGATTGATCAAGTAATTAATGCTATTTTTATTCAGACTGACAGCTCACGCTATGGTTTTTGTTTGATTGATTAATTTCCGTTTCGTTATTCATTTTTTGGCACATAAAAATAATCAACACAAAATTGCAATACGAAAATAACGAGGTCACCTTCTCTCACCGTACTACGATCCGTCATAGGGACTTGCCTCACCTAATGCGATTCGTGGCGATGCGATTCTGACTGATGTTTTTTGTGGTTAGACAGGTTGATGTCATGAGGATTTCTGAGATCTTTTTATCTAACTTGATTCAGTTTAGAACTCTAGTACGTCGCTAAAATGCGTTGATATTTGCAAAGAAGATGTAGCAAATTATAATAATAAATGTTGACCTACATTTTTTCAGTCGCATGGCAACGTATCGCCTGCGATGTACGAAACGCTTTAGAAAAAATAAAGTTATTCACACCGGATGGTGTGAGAATGCCAAGAAATTATCAGCATGCAACACAGTAACAATTTTTCCCATTCAATTGGCCAAATTCTGGGACAAGTGTAACTAATGTTTCCCATGAGTATTCCTGAAGCAGTTGCTTGAATAACAGAAATTATGAATGACAGGGACTGCAAGCTGCCGCATCATGAAGAAAGAAAGAAAGAAAGAAATTCATTTATTTTATCATCATCCAACGGTACACAAGGTATTACATTTAAGTATGCATAGAAAAAGCATGAAACTCTTTTTTTTTTGACATCGTGCACCGTCGTATGATGTCAAAACTGTGCTGGACTCAGTATAAGCACAGAATACATAATAGTGGTATAAGCAGCAAGCGGGGCTTGCACACAGTATTATTAGTCAACTTAAAAAACTAATAAGTAGCCTGTTTATAAATGGATTCATCGTAGAACATGTTATATATTCACATATCAATAAATAAGTCAGATGTGAATATAATGCGCAATTTAAAAAAAATTGCAACAAGTTTTTTCCGTATTACGAAAATACGTGAAAAGTTATGAGATATTATTTTAGTGAAAGATAGTTTGGAAGGCGAATTTTTACGTCAATGTTTAGAGCCAAACCGCACTGTCGACTAGTCGCCGAACGACTGTCGACAGCGACTGTAATTTCTACTAGTTTATATGGACGCGTACGCACTTGGTCGCCCGGTCGCTGGACGACTCTGAGTCGTCAGGAGACTAGCCACGCCCCCGAGTCGTTCGGCGACCGAGAGATACACGGGTTCATATGGAAGCGTACGCACTGCGAGCGACTGTCGCGTCGACCGGGCATCATCGCGCACAAAATGACTTTCGATACTAAAGATTTTATATTATAAACAAACAACAGTAGGAGGAAATAGTGGAATTATTTGAAGGTGAAGGATTAACAAGAGTTAGTTCTTTTGGGTCGGGTTTTTATTTTATTTTATTATTATTTATGAATTCTGCCCATGCTATCTGCTATGGCAATCGGGTCAATTCTCAGTGCTAAAATAATCAGCAAACATAGGTATATAGTCATCAACATATCACTGTATGATATACCACGTCGCGTACAGGGTTACCAGATGGTATATCTAAAAATCCTGACAAAGAGCCTGATTTCTACTAAAAGGTCCTGACATTTTGCTCAAACACCCACACCGCTTACGATAACACATTGTAGATCAGCGAACTTGTAGATAAACCTACCTAATAAATTAATACTTTTTCTTGTTTCAATGACGTAAAAAATCATATTTTAAGTACTTAGACGAAAAGTATTCGTTGTTAAGTTTTAGTTTTTGATTGTTCATAATTTTAAATGTGGTTATTTTTAAATTGATTATTTATTGCAAAGTTAGTTGATTCTGTACGACTGTACCAAAAACACTACAGGCACAGTTTAACAATCCATACAGTTGTTAAACGGATGTACTTGTGCAGAGGCAAGATTACAAAAGCCTGTTGATTTCGGCCAAGTACCTACCGGACCGAAATCAACAGGTTATTAGAGTAACGTTTTTGAAAAAGCGAGACTGCAAAAGCCTGTTGAACTCGGCCAGGTACTTGAACGAAATCAACTATTTATTAAATATTACTAAAAGCTATAGCTTTTAAAGGTATTTTTTTTGGTTGAATAAATATTTTTTTTTCCATTCTACAATGTACTTTTTCGTCTACCTAATAATAGCAACCAATACTTTATTTAAAACAAAAAAGTGGCAACCCTGTTTGCGACCGTGTAAAACGCCAACGTGCATTAAAACATTATTATTCCCGTCCATTGGTAATGCTCTGGAATCTTGTCACATTAACATCCACGTTGACGTGATCCGCAACTAAATATGTCATGAAACTAGAAAATTATAATAAGTAATCTAATAATATTAATTATTAAATTATTATTTTCAATAAGATAGGGTCTAGGTAAGTATATAAAAATTTTACAATTGTTTTTCGTTTTTGAGGTTAAAATCATGGCCACCAAGAGCATTACCTCTGCGCGTGATTTTTTTGCGGGCTACATACATACAGGGTGTCCGGGAAGTCAGTTAATTTAATCTTGGATCATCCTGCTATCTGGATACAAGAAAGTAACAGATATCCTCTATTAAAGACCTTAAATTTAGGTCCAGACTTAAAATTTTCACTTACAATTTTTTTTACCTTACTTTTGATCGGCCCTGGTGAAAAAAAAATTACTACATGGAGTGTGCAAATTATTTTAAAAACTACTTGATTTCATAAGGATTTTAAAATGGTTATTAATAACTTTTTCTTTTAGACTTTTTTTTTACAATTTTAATCTAAAAGGGTAATTATTGGCAAGTGTTTGAAATAAAGTTGTAATAGCAAAACATGTTTATTTTTAGGTGTGTGGACGTAAATAACAACAAAATAACATGTAAATAAAATTATTTCTTTGTTTTTCATTACAGCAGGTGCTAGCTAATGCACATTCGGCACCTTCTGATAATAATGTTATTTACATGTTATTTTGGTTATTTACGTCCACACACCTAAAAATAATCATGTTTTGCTATTACAACTTTATTTCAAACACTTGCCAAAAATTACCCTTTTGGCTTAAAATTGTAAAAACAAGAGTTTAAAAGAAAAAGTTATTAAATATTATACCATTTTAAAATCTTTGTGAAATGAAGTAGTTTTTAAAATAATTTGCACACTCTATTTAATTTTTTTTTCACCAGGGCCGATCAAAAGTAAGGTAAAAAAAATTGTAGGTGAAAATTTTAAGTCTGGACCTAAATTTTAGGTCTTTAATAGAGGATATCTGTAACTTTCTTGTATCTAATCAATAGCAGTATGATCCAAAATTAAAATAAAAAAAACCGTTATCGAAAAAAATCAATTATAGTAATGACATGAAAAAACCGATCAAAGGTAGAAATTTTCCAAAATTGCATAAAACATCAAAAAACTCGGAAACCATAAGACTTTTACTAAAAGTTATAATTTTTTTATTTGTAGATCTCAATGTGGGCTATCGGCAGATAAAAGGTTATCCATGACTTCCCGGACACCCTGTATACCTCTTGCTGATTTTATTGATTACTCTAATAAACTAGAAAACCATTTAAGGTTTAAATTTAATTAAAACCCTTGCAAATTTGCGACTGATAGCGTACCTAAGTAAAGTCTATAAAATACAACAAATGGTTTTTCACACATAGATTACGAAATAAACTGTTAATAATAAATGATAATTTCATAAAGTTATTAACATATTTTTAATTAACGATTTAAGTAAGTATAAAAGACCTATGGCAAACTGTCAAAAACTGTTTACATAGGTACTTAATAAGACAAGTAAGGATAGATAGACTTTAGGCACCATCGTCCCCATATCAAAGGCGCTTAACAACTGTATGGATTGTAAAACTGTATCGAGTCGCTGGCTTAGTCGTCGGCAAGTGCGTTTTGAGTTGCAGTCGCTGGGAGACCGAGTCGCTCGTCGACTAGTCGACAGTGCGGTTTGGCTCTTAGACCACCTCACAACGAGATGCGTTCACAATGTTCACATTGACATAATTAATAGTATCTGAAAAATTATAAAATATGCTTAACAAATTACAAATAAAAATATTATTTATTAATACAGATACAGACACAACAAGTCTTTTATATACCTATACTAGCAACCGCCCGCGACTTCGTCAGCGTGAAAATTTTTTTTGCTATCCCTGGGAAACAATACTTCGGGATGAAAGGTACCCTATGTCCTTCTCTGTACCCCTAATAACGTGTATGTAAAATTTCATGATGATTGGAACAGGGGCCGTACCGGCTAACGAATCGATTATCGATAAGTCTGCTGAGTTTCAAATTAAAATAGATAAATCGAACCCCAATTGAAGCCAAAATGGCAAACCCCAATTCATGATGGCACACGAACATCGATATCTTCCAAATTACGTCAACAGAAAGTACAAGACGAAATTCCTTACTTTGATTTTTCTGTTTTAGTTGAAACTCGACAGACTTTTCGATAATCGATTCGTTAGCCGGTACGGCCCCAGTAGACGTGAAGGCGTAACAAATAAACAAACGGACTAGTAAGGATCTAATATAATAAAAACGAATAAGTACACTGCTCTCTCTCCTTACTACTTACAACAAGAACCAAGAAAAGTAACTTGGCTTAGCCTAAGTTTGGTAGGTACTTTGATATTTTTATTCTTCAGGATTGTGCACGCTGTGCGCTTTCCATTCCTGATCAAATCATGACTTTGTTTTCCTCAGGTGCATGGTCTGCATTATAGTTACAGCTTTACACTTGCGCACACGCACATCGCAGTTTATTTTTCTATCATTCGGCGGCAGTTGTCGCCTCCCGACACCTCCCACGCGTGCATAGCTACCACGCGACATCACTCGGTTACTTAGTCAATGGGTCATCAGACACCTATTCTGTTTCTAGAACATTGTAAACGTATCCACGCAAATCCATTCATCAGTTTTCTGACTAATATAATTATTCACATTTTGTTTTCATTTGTGACTTCGTGAGAAATCTCGTTTTAAAAAAGATGAGCAGACACTTTTTTCCACTCATACAGAGAGGTCGTTTTAAATAGCAAAACACTAGGTACAAACAAAACATTTTAGATGGCTTTTAATGAAAAAACATCAAACATTTTTTTTTTAAAGTTGAAGATGTTTTTTTCATTAGAATATACAAACGGGTCAAGGCTGATTCCGCTGAAGTAAATCTTGTAAGTGTGAGTTATTATGAAAAATAGAAAATAGACTGCCAAGCCGTCTTAATACGCATTACGTGTCAATCATAACGTCAACATGTGCGCACGCGCCACGGGAAAGTGTTTTGGTTGAAGATTTATTTACTGTTACTTTACATACTTGCCCTAAAGTAAACAAAACAAAGTATCTATCTACATATAAACTTTTGAGCTAATTTACAACATCAGTCTCCCTCATAAATAACATTAAAAATTAACTGACGAGTCACTCACAATCACAACACAATCTATGCTGTAGAAATTGTACTTAAATTTTAATTCAATGTTAAATGCATCAATGAATTTCTGGCCTGTTTTTTATTATGTATAAGATCATTGTAGTGGATAACTTTGAAGTTTACCTTCATCATTGTTCAAGTAAATACTCCACGGTAGATCCAAGTTAATTGATGTAAATGGTAAATGTGGAATCCAGATAGGTACTATCAGCTATAATGCCTATTTTGTACAATCTGATTGCATACGTTGGTAAAATTAACATATTTTTAAGGAAACTGTACATGACTGAATGATAACATAGGGGGAATATCTTTCCAATAAAGTACAGTTTTATGTGACTCAGTTCTTTTCCATACCTATTTGATTCTAGGGTGTTAAGTAGGCCCAGTTTTCACTGCAAGCGGTTTCGGAGCGGGTGGAATTAGACAGACCCTGTACAAACTGTTTTACTCCCAATGCAAAACTTACACAATATTTGTAAACTATTGTTGTTATACGTACAAGCCTTACAATATCCAGGCAACAATTAAATAGTGCATCTTTCAATCACATGGGTTAAACTCTTCGAAGGTCTTATCACGGTAATGATATCTTTACCGTGGTATTGTCCTGTGATCGGAGGCTGCGGTGACGTGACGCGTGCGCACGGCACCAATCAACGCGTAGGCGGGCCCACCTGTCCCTGCCCACACCATGTTTACAACTTGGTGACGTACCCCGGACTTAACCCAAAGTAACTTAATGAACTACATCCCAAAACTAATGGGCCGTAATCACTGACAGTGGCCTTTTTTTGTTACCGTAGAAGACGTAAATGGAAGTTAATATATTATGGAATTACTGTAAGATCTTCATTTACTTAAATGTTTATTATTTCCCCCAAAAAACGATGTCTTCAACAGCTTATTCGTTGCGTTGTGTCGATACAAAAGCTTAATTCAACATTGATAGCTTTTATATTTTCAAAGAGGAAGTAAATTACCTATCTCGCAAGAGAAAGTATGTATTACTATATAAGTATAATATTGTTAATAACTGCCGAAGCAAACCAACTAAGAATTGCACCGACCATTTTAGTGAGATGTACGAAAACAGGTGAAATTTTACAGCGCGGCTATGTAGGTCGTCGCCAGTTGTGGCATGTATCAAATGCCCGCTTTCATTAAGGCGCCTATTCCAAGACAAACAGCAATAGGTAGTCGTGATTCTCCATAGTGCTCGGGCTAAATATGATTTGTGGGACAAATCTCTAGGCGGCGCGGGCGGCGGCGACGGAGTGTTGTGGGGAATGACCCCGTTCTGAGTGGACCGAGACGCCAAGCTTGTGTCACCATGCTGTCTTCTGTCGGAGACCAATGGCATTGTCAAAATACTAAACTAGGACGCAAGGATTTGAATGATAGTTGCCATTTGCAACGCCTATTTCAAACTTCCACTGTAATATTTTACTCTGTGTTGTGTAGAGCTGAGTGCAGTTTCGACAATATGTCATTCTTCAAAATCAAAGTTGTTGGTTTCGTCTTCTTGTTACAGAATAACGATGTTACATAATTTTAGTCAAAATATGTTACAGAAACCATCTTGCACAGGGATACAATATTAGTTAATCTAAAACTTTTGCCATAAAGTGTTCATAAAAATCCAGAACTGGCTGAACTAATTTTATAAGAACTATGATGACTACAAATACATTTTAGAAATAAATAAGTACCTACTTATGTGTTCTTTGAGAAAATCGTTGCATTGCTATGCATATCTGCGGCACAGAATATATAACGTCTGCGGTTACCCGGTTGAAGAGAATTCTTTCTTAGAGTAATAATTTACTCTACATCGTTCCTAGTATCTTAATAGAGATGTGATATTTATAGCACAGCAAATCTAATTAAAAAGTGGACGTGTGAAAAGTGATCTGTTGTGGTATGTGCAAGCGTGTATTGAGGGTAAACGCAAATCTGAACGTTTATGGCTTCACTCTCATCACCCTGTACATTTAAGTACATCAGAGACAACTTGAAGTCCATTTGGGAGTAATCAACCAAACGCAACATATTTAATACTAGCTTCCGCCCGCGACTTCGTTCGCGTGGACATTAGAGAAAATCCTTAGGGGACCTTTAACCAGGATAAAAGAATTCTATGTTTATCTAGCGAGGCTCCCTAAAGGTTCCCTAAGGATTTTCTCGAATGTCCTAGCGAACGAAGTCGCGGGCGGAAGCTAGTATAGAATACTTTTATCCTGGTTTCAGGTTCTCTAAGGATTTTCTCGAATGTCCATGCGAACGAAGTCGCGGGCGGAAGCTAGTAGAAAATAATGTACTTAATAGAAACCGGGCTTTGATTTTACTGCATGCCCGTGCATTTTGTTTCTGAGAAATTACAATAGACCCAAAACTCGACACGTTTTTGTTTACTTCTAAGCCATTGTCCATTTTACCGTGCCAGATGTGAAAACACCAGGTCCAGGTAGTCGTCGTTCTAATCTAAAAGTATAATTCCTCAAAGAACATCGTAAACTCTTCTTAAAAACTTAAAAGTCGTATATCTTTTGATTGAGTAAACTGATTGCAATGAGATAAATATTAAATTATTTCGCAAAATACATAGTATATTTCTATGTAAACATCATTGCGATTGAGTTAGCGCTTTTTAAGTTATTAGCGCACAAACATACAGATAAACAGACAAACAGACAAAAAATCCATAAATGATAGAAATGGGTTTTATAGGTTGTTATCAAGCACCCCAACCACTTTTTTTCAAAATATTTTCTTTTTACAGACACAACTTTTCTACAGCTTTATTATATGTATAGATTTTGAAATTATCTGTTTTTAAGTTGTGGACATTCGGCTTGCAAAATGCACAACGAAATTTACTAATAGTAACTTCTGACAAACACTTATCTATAACTCTTTTTAAGTATACTCAATAAATCTAATAGCCAGCAAATCTGAAACAACCTTGACATAGAAACAATGCTTGGGTAGATCAACGGTCGGGAGGAAGCTGTAACTCTTCTGCCAATGACTCACTGAGATTGATAGACAAACGGAATACATTTCGACAAAAACGACTGTGTTGCGTTGTGTTTATATACCGACATCCATACAAACCGCAGTTGTTATAGGGCTGTCGATTTTTAAAATATGTGTAGTAAAAATGCTTTAGAACGACGTTTAACAGTCAGCGTCCCGAGCTTTTCAATGAGATCGACGATGTTTGGAAACAGTCTTGTCAGAGGAGATAAATGGAAATCTCTTATTTTGAACCGACTTCGACAGAAGGAGGCTAAAATAATGTTCAAAGTGAACTTTGAAAATTTTAGCCTCCTTCTGAATTCCTCCTTCTGTATTTATAGTTACCCAGACTGAAGTCTGGGTAACTATAAATAAATAGTTATTGAAAAGTAAACTATTTAAATTTACAATCAATTAATCTTCACTTCATAGTCTATAATAATACCTATTTTAAATTTTGTATAGATAATCATAATCGGAAAATCTATATATATAAAACTCTAAATTGATTGATTGTTGGGATAGGTGTAGAGCCCTAACGGCTTAAGGTAGAGACACCATTTTTGGAGGGTAGATCCTTTCATGAATCATGATGTAGATGAGCACTAAGAAAGCGTTTTGGTAAATTCCCGTTATACAGGCTGCTACAGCGTGTTCCAGTTTGTATGGAGATTTGTATAGAGCTGAAGGTAGAGACACCATTTTTGGAGGGTAGATACCTTTCATGGTGTAGGTGAGCACTAAGAAAGTGTTTCGGAAAATCCCTATATACAGGGTGCTACAGAGTATTCCAGTTTGTGCATATTTTTTATGGGAAAATTTAAATGTGTGAAATTAGGTCTACTAAAAAATACCTAGGTCTATTGGTAATCCGTGACTTTCAAAATAAATGCACATCTATCTTAATCACGCGAACGAAGTTGCGGGAAAAAGCTAGTACTATACAAAAAGTGAGACTTACGGCCGATTTCTCTAACCTATCCTCAGTAAAAGATAGGCTTACTAAAGATTTATTGCCTAGATATTTCTATTAAATGACGGGAAATAACAAGAGTTGTCTACAGAATATAGGCTCTTACTGAAGATAGATTAATGAAAGCGGCCGTTAGTGTCCAGTTGCAAAGTCTATCTACGAAAATGACGGAATATTCTTAGCGCCGCCCAACCGTTTCTTATGGGCGGACGTGCGTCGAAATTGGGCATAATATTCCTCATGAAGGTTTTCGCTTTGGTTTGCCCTGGTTCCGAATCGTGCGCTTGCACAACGGGCACAAGTTTGGCTTACAGAGCTAGGCTAAATTCGGAACTCAATTGACTTTCGTAAGTCGATGAATGAAAGCTGGTTACGGCAAAACACCGAGCGGCTTCACCTTGCTGACAGACAACCGGTGTCCGATAGTTAAATGCTTGCACACATTTGGGCCGGATTTACTGCCGCATTACAAAGTAATAACAGATTAATAAATAGGTTTATCGCCGGCTCATTGCCGATGAACGGTCGACACGCATAAAAACTTACATTGTTATCGATAAACATCCATTATTCGAGATGTGTAGGAGGGAAAGCATTATTTTTACGTTACGTGCGATCTCAGATCGGTTCTTTAGCACTCCGAGTACTAAATAAAAAGCCAGATCCTCGTGTCTAAACTCGTGTTGTGGTTGAGCATTTTTTCTCATAAATATCTCGCCAAACGTAACCAGCCAGCAGGAGAGCGCATCCTGAGCTGAAACCATACCGGGCGGATGACGTAAAAGGATGTTTTCAGCGGTAGCAGCGCCGTCTGTTTATCGTCGGTACACAGAGCTACATCCAGGGGGTCAAATCTGCTACCTAATGTTATCGTCAAAATCGTGTTTCAATGGTGATTGAATGGATCGTCGGTACACAGAGCTACATCCAGGGGGTCAAATCTGCTACCTAATGTTATCGTCAAAATCGTGTTTCAATGGTGATTGAATGGATCGTCGGTACACAGAGCTACATCCAGGGGGTCAAATCTGCTACCTAATGTTATCGTCAAAATCGTGTTTCAATGGTGATTGAATGGATCGTCGGTACACAGAGCTACATCCAGGGGGTCAAATCTGTTACCTAATGTTATCGTTAAAATCGTGTTTCAATTGTGATTGAATGGTAATGCTTTTTGACACAGTTCTTGTTTCTTAAACCCGAAATCGAGACACATGTGTTCCCGTTTTGGGATTAAGAAACACAATGTGTTTCAGTTTAGGGTTTAAGAAACAAGAACTGTGTCAAAATGCGTTACCATTCAAACACCATTGAAACACGATTTTGACGTTAACATTAGCAGACTTGACCCCCAGCTTAGCAGCTACTGCAGCTGTAAAAACACAATTATTGCTGCATCTACTAGAACCAGTTCACTTTTTGTCACTTATCTACCACTAGCGGCCGACCTCGTCTGCGTGGAAAGGTTTTTAGCTATCCTTCGGGAACAATACTTTTTTCCGGATGAAAGGTACCCTATGTCCTTCTCTGTACCCCTGACAATGTGTATAATACAAAATTTTATGATGATCGGTTCAGTAGTTACGACGTGAAGGCGTAACAAACAAACAAACAAACGGACTTTCGCATTTATAATATTAGTAAGGGTTTGATTCACTGTATTCTAATAATCTAACATAACGTATTATATTGATACAAGCAATTAAATAACAAGAAACATGCCATTAACAGACAATTCTGATATATTTCTTCAAATTTATCCATTGGAATTTCAACAGCTGCCAAGAATTGTCGATAACACACAATAAATCTTAATAAAAGTCAATTCAAAAGTCAATTGCGTAATAATAAAAAAAGCGGTTACGTAGTGTTATAGCAGGATAGAAGACATTTTTAGCTGAACACTACATATAAACTTTTCCACACTTACTAAAAGAATTTTCGTTAAAAATACCTCACACGCGCGCTTTCATATACACCAGTATCATTTAATTATACGTTAACAGCGTCACTGGGGAATCGTAAATAAAAAACGAAAAAAATTGGCAACAATTTACAAATTTCCTGATCTTACTATGTAATATAAAATATAGGTAGCGTCAGCACAGGTAAATTATATATATCATATATTAATAAATCAATATAATTCATTTATATGAATTATATTGATTTATTAATATATGATATTGATGATATTGATTAATATATGATGAGCAAAACTGAAAAAGGATGAACCGGATGAACCGATGACGTTAATTACTATAACATTTTTTTTATAACTGTGGTATCATGATAAATAATGCATAACATACGTAGTTTTGACGATGGAAGACAGAGATGCGAAATTTCAAAAACTTACAGAAAAAGAAAAGTCTATAAAATAAGAAGTTTTATTTTAAAGAAACTAGTACCTAACAGGAATCAAGGCGGTTTATTTCAAATCTCTATGTAAACATTTGTTAAAAAAATCTAACAAGTAAATAAAATTCTTCTTCCTGGTGCGAGACATGAACGCGAATCGTAAATGCTGGGTGCAATCTAATTATTATTATCTAGACTCGGTCTGGGGCCTGGAGCCTAGTTCATAAAAAATCTGTTTGTAATTTACTACTGTTTCGCATACATTGCGGTGCATGTGAGTAGTTTATTTTCTCGTTTCAAATTGGTGACGCAATGAACACCTGCGTCACCAAAGGTCACCGTGTAATTTACTTAGTAATGTCACAGTTTTTAATGTTTATGAAACGGGCCCTGATCGACACGTCCGCTGAAATTATGAAAACAATAACCCTGCGGACACCGGGTACAATGACCGTCTTTTTCACATTCACACTAATTTCTAGCATAAATTATCTAGAATGTTTTATTACACACATTTTAGCAAGCTAACAAGCGTAGTTAAATCAATGCTAGTTTTCCAAAGAAAATGTTCCTATGAAAAATCACATTTTATACCCCATTTATTTGATAAATATGTAATGATTTACTTTATATTTAGCCTTGTTTCTATTAATCAATTACAAAGCGAAAGGAAACATTTTGAGTATTGTAAAGACAGGCATCTGACAGCCGGAATGGCTTTAGAAAATAAAATATTAGTGCAAATTTTTCGCGTTTCCACATCAGTCAGAATCATCTATGCGTTTCGTTTGAGTCTTTTTATTACAAAGAGAAGTGATATTTATTTACTGAACTAAAAACATCGAAATGTTTACCTTATTAAATAACACAATACACATTCAACACCGAAAATCATATCACGACGAATAAAATGGAAAAAAGCCAGTTATCTGAAGTCGTTCTTAGAGATAAAAGTGTGTTTTTCTCTATTCAAGTGGTAACAACATTGTGACGTAACGACCTTTGAACAATTTAGTCACACGTGTTTCGGAACAGCTGTGTACACCGAAGATAAAGTCGAGCTTAAAGCCGAGAAACAGCCTTGGCGGCGCGGTGCCGCGGTAATGCGACCGAGACAATCACCGACGACCGACGACTGATTAATCTGGATTTATAGCCATTGGCAGCCGGGCGGAACACGTACAGCAGACAATTAACTGAAACACTTGTAAATTGTCTCACGGAGACAGTATAAAATAACTTTCCAAGCTATCACTCGGAAGAGCTGATTCTTGGCAAACTCGGCTTTAACAAACCAAGGTCTAAACTGCCAAATGAAACGCTCGATCGGAAGAGTTTGTTTATTCATCACGGATAACTTTTATCTAAATTAATGTTGTCCTTGTGAATAAGTCTATACTTAGAGATCGCAAATATTTGTTCATGTTTTGAGCCAAACTATTGGCGTTTTGCTATTTATTGCACGTAACTTTACAAATTATTACAACGTTCATAAACAGCAGAATAGTTTTGGGTCCTAAACAAAGAGTTAAAATTCCTTTGGTATAATGATTTACGCGCTGTTTATCAAAGTAAGTGTAGTGAGCAGAGACAGGTTAGTGCTGGGCTGGAGTCCCTAGAGATGGCGATGCCCACACGTGGTTCGGCCCATTCATCCGTCATGTCCCACGTGCGCTGGCACGCTGCCGTCGACCACGCCACTACTGATGGGAATCATCGCACCCGTTCAGACTACGTCCGCCATAATCATTTTTATTTTTATGTTTTACCCTCACTATACCATTCAAAATTATGCGGTCAATAAATATTGCCACATTAATTTTATACTGTGACTAAATAAATACACAGACAACACAACGCAAACAAACAAATACAATCACTAATAAATAACTGGCCCTCTCAATGTGCGTTGTAAACAATCCAGACAGTAAACCACACACAATCCATTTAACGTTACAATTATTTCCTAATTGATTATTAATAGTAATTAATATTAATAGTCAAGAGACTGCATCTCAATAATGCATCAATAGAAAATTGTTTATATAAATTATTTGTGAATAGTTAATTTAATTAAGATTAACGAATAACAACTGAAGAAGAAGAAGAAAGTCATAGTTTTAAAAAAATTTTCAACGGAGATTTGAGCTACGAGAATCATTTATTCTGTAGCTACGAGTAGGTAGCTCGAGTCCTCAATCTACGTAGCGAAAAACAAACGAGCAAAGCTTGCTCTGTTTTAGGTCAACGCTGAACAAATACCAAACGGGTCGGTCGGACGCTTCCGTGGTCTATTTCTGAACTGCATATAAACGATATGCAGAGGACCGAACCGCTGTCGCACATTCGCGACATAATGTTTCGAATGCTCACTTTCAAACTTAGGCTTTTAAAAACCTTTAACATCAAAGAATCTTTGCCTAAATAGTTCCATCCAGACCAAATCTTTTCAACTTTGCAATTCATTCCTCGTTCTCTAAACATTCAATAACATCATTTCCACAACAGTAGTTTTTACTTTTCATCGTGGGTGGTTGAAAGGGGCGAAACAAGACCAAAGAAAATTTTCGGCAATGATTGCGGAAGTAATAATGCGTAGTTTGCAGAGCAGACGCTCGATTGAATCGGTCGTCTCCACTTTTATAATCTAAATAAGGATCAAAAGTTCAACGGCCCGTCGGCTAACTAGTAAGAAAACATCCAGAGACATCTCACAATGCGTGTTAAAACCCTCTCCTTCTACTTTTTATGTCAACGTCCCCAAAAAGTAATAATATCTCACAGCAATAACCGACTGAAAATAAAATAGCGGCCATTCGATCTTTGATTAAATTAATAACAATGTCGGTTGCTTATAACGGAGTGTGATTAAAAATGGAAATAATGACATACTAAGAAGTCAGTCACCATTCCACTAAATTGATCATCAGTTTTGGAATCGTAGAGCCTCGTCTACCATTAGTAATTAACTAGGTCATTATACCTGCCGTTACCTGTGGTATACACAAATGAGTCATCATAAGAGTAGAACATAAGAATTTAGGTCTAAATGTTAGCCAGCGGGAGGAGTACTTTCCCTTGGCTCCTACGCCACGACGCGTATGTGACGTAGCGCCTTGGCAAGTGCTAAGGCGTGAGACAGGAATTGCGTAAAGGTGTCGTGAACACTTCATTCGAAATATCTCAGAACTTTTCACGACGACAAAAGTACAGAAATGCCATTAGCGTCCGTCAACGACTACGAAAATAGTGCACGCGCACAAAATAGTTGTAAGTTCAATTGTTAATTGTAGTAGGACAATGAGGTGGACGTTTGGTTGGCAGAGCGCAACGACAGCATCGACGATCCAAAATAATTGTTATTATGATCCTGCATTCCACTAACTGATGAATGAAGTCAAAACAACAACAGTTGAAAAAACAAAATAATGATTCGAATAAGGGCCGTTAAATATAAGAATATCACCTGGGTAGTTTTATTGTTTGCAAAAGCAATAACATGACATCAATATAATTCTCATTCCTCTGATCTATATAGGTATAAACCAAAGTTCGTTTTTTCTATTGTAAAACTACAAAACTAAATAATCAAGTCTGTTGCAACCAGGGAAAACAAGAGCGGGTAAAATTATAGAACTAAACTACGAAACCTAAACGTGGAAAAAATCTTGGACTCGCTCCAAGCAGCTGATTGATGAGGATGGTCATTTCGTACACGGCCAATCCCGAGCTTTTTCTTATTATTTAGCAAAGCAGTGGACGAGTCTATTTCTGTTAAGCGAAAAACAAGTCACCACAAAATATCCGCACCGCCTCTTCATAAAAACTTATTGGATTTAGAATACACGTATGTGCGCGTAATGCGTAAAATTTAACAAAAAGTAAAGTTCTATACTTGGACATTTTCAAAATATGGAAATTTGTTTCAAATATTCGAGGATTTTTTTATATTAGTAGTCAGTTTGTAGTTGATTTAATTAAATCACATTTTCCAACAATAGAAGTCAGTGAATTGTGTATCAAAACATGTGAAGTTAGAACGCTAGACTAGATATAAACGTCGCAGTTACGACAGACAAACGGAACAGACAGACAACTGGTTGAAAATATTAAAAATCAGAATTAGAAAGAGGGTTGGTTCCGTTTATAAAGCCCTAAGTTGTCCTAGTATTTGATGAATGAGCATAACAGGAAACTATGTCACTGAAACATGACATTTCAATTAGGCAACTGGAACATTAGTATTTTATTTCGAGTAAGATATAACGTAATCATCGCAGACGAGTTAAATTAATGTTTTAAACTAGATACAGCAGCTGTAGAAAATGTGTTTCGTAAAGAAGCTAGTAAAAATCAAGTATTAGCAAATAAGTTTTATTTTTCCATTTTTTCATTACCTTAACCTTCTTAACTATGATGTGAAAGATAAAGATCAGCTCCTAAAAATGTCTGAAAATCAAGATTTTCAGACAAATTCAGGCACAGTGTTGTTTATAGCTCTTGGTAATAAGGTTTAGTCTTTTAAGTGTTCACTTTTAAATGTCTAAGTTTTCTGCCGTGGACAAAAAATCCTAAAAAGCTTGGAGCTTTCTTCAAGGAATTTTCTGAATATGATTATTTAAGAGCCAAAACGCACTGTCGACCGGTCGCCGAGCGACTCTCGACAGCGACTGTAATTTCTACTAGTTTATATGGAATGGACACGTGACTTGGTCGCCCGGTCGCTGGGCGACTCGGAGTCGCCGGGCAACTAGCTGCGCAGCGGCGACTTACAGACGGTTCTTATTCATTTATCTCTGTTTGCAACAAAGGATGTGCCTTTATTTTTCCTCGTTTGTTTCTCTATTATAATTAGTAACGATAATATTGCAACTTCTATGCACGAATGTACAAGAAACACTACCCATATTCAAGTCGCTCGCTTGGTCGCCGGCATAGTCGCCCATGTTTTTGGTCGCCGGGAGACTGAGTCGCTCGTCGACCGGTCGACAGTGCGTTTTGGCTCTGAAGTGATACGTAAAATGTGCTAGAAAATTTATAAACTGATTTTGGCCAGCAATGCAAGCGTGGGAGCGCTGAATGCGCTTAGCTACCAGATAAATAAAGCCTAACGATCTACATTTTACACAGCGCTCTGGATATAATTCTTACAACGATAAAAGAAATACCTAGCAGCTGCTTTCCCGAGTACATTGTCCAAAATTATTAATTACAAAAAATATGCTCGATGACAAACAATGCAATCGGTAACGTTGAAATAAAATGCTTATTATTGTATGTTTGTCACTCATATCACATAATCTCAAAGGATGTAGCTATTATTTTTAAAACTAACAGAAAGATGAAAGTATTATTTTAAGTAACGTATTTTTTTTTTTTTTGGAATTGAAATTGAAATTTTTTATTCACAGAAAATAGAGTACAGTTTGGTTGTTACATATTAGTAGTCCGTCTATTTTACCAAAATTACGGCATGTGAATTTATAAAAAGAAAAGTGGTAGGTAAAGTGGATTTTTATCACAAACATCGTGTCAAATCAAGAATACTAAAAAGACCAATGAAATAATGAATGAATTACACCAAATAGCTACAAGCATCATAGAAGATATATTAATATATTTACTGGTGGCTCTGTGAGCTGTAGACCTCGCATTAGTGACATTTTTGAATATTTTTCGAAAAGGATGACTTTTTTTTTTATTTCGAAAAACCTATTTAATTGTCGAACCTGCTCACAAAATTTCACGAGAATCGGGTGCGAAATGTGACCTGAAGAGGAGAACAGCCGGACAGACAGTCATAAGAAATAATTTTTGGCGAAGTTAAAACGGAGATGCTTCGTTCGAGCTTCGCGCTCGCTCGGTCAAGAAGATTAAATAAATACGGAATGCATGCAGGTTCTATCTAATTTATTCGCATTTCAGTCAGTGGTATAACTAAATGCAGTCGCTAATAGTTTAGTCGTTGAGCGCAACTAATTAGCCACCTCGGACTCACCGAAACGCTGCAGATTTGCCAAGCATTCGTCCAAACAGAAATGAGGAACGTGAAGGTTAATTACCTGAAAAAACAAAAAAATACATATGAGCATCCAACAACTATTGCAAAC
Source organism: Agriphila tristella (assembly GCA_928269145.1). NCBI lineage: Eukaryota > Metazoa > Arthropoda > Insecta > Lepidoptera > Crambidae > Agriphila > Agriphila tristella. The sequence goes on from OV743431.1 coordinate 40,868,662, forward strand.
ATGGCAAATTCAGAGAACTAGCTATGCCAACCACTTCTTATCCATCCAATATTTTCCAAGATGAACCATTTCATACATAAATATAGCATTAAAAATAAGGTAAGATAAACATTGCACGTTCAACTTTAACTGATACGGAGCAAAGACTGCGTGTTTGTGTTACGTAAACTCCTCGATGGTTAAGCGCAAACGCGAGTCCATTTTTAGCTGATACGTAATATTTGCAAGCGTTCGTTTCGACGCCATGCAAACATTCGTTAACGCCAAATATTATTTAGTTTATCAGACGGGTTTTAATTCAATTAATTATATTATTGGTGAAACAGTGGATTTTTTGTAAGTTGTAACACAAACAGCTTCATAATACAAATTGCAAACTAAAGAAACGCTACGTTGCTTCATGAAGAATCCTACTCTTATCTTATAATTCATTAATATAGTAATTTAGTGTGTAGCTGCTCTGCTCCTATCAATCTTTACGATTAATTTATTGTAAACTTATGTTTGGATTGGGATTGGGACATTAGCCTAAATCACAAACTGTCATTTTGTTGTGATGAATGACGTGTGGCGCCTGTCTATATAATATGTATGTAGTATATGAAAATTAGTAGGTAATTGGGGAGGACGCAAATAGACAAAACTCAGTAAACAAGTTTGACAGCGCCGCTCTGAACGGCCGACCTACCCACGCGTTTTGCGCCTACATTTACAAAGCCAGTGAAAACAATACGCTACGGTTACGATGTACTTACAATGATCTCGTAAAATCATTCGGATTCAAAAATTCACAGATTTTACAGTCCCCGCAAGAATCGGAGCATTGAAAATGAACACCAAAATTTACGAAAAACCAAAATCAAATCAAATGCAAAGTCCTATTATATGTTTAAAGTTACCTAGGTAGTACCTATTTATTTTTACGATTGTGACAGCCGAAATATTATTAACTATTTTCACAATTCCAACGAATGCACTTTTCGTCTGCTTCTGCATCTTTTAACACTATTACCATGACGATCGGCCAATAATCATAAAAGCTACATCACTTTTTATGTACGGAAACACCCGTTTTTCAACAATTCCAAATCTAAAGGGACCACCTACAGGTCACAATTATTAACCGATTTTCAAAATTATTTCGCCATTTGGTAGCTAAACTAATACCCTAGGACCCTTTTTTTCATTTTTTCTTAAGTCAGTTTTTGTTTCGAAATATTTACAATTTAGTAAACAAACACCCCCCTAAAAACCCAGAATTTTTGAAATTTTGCAAAATTTCAAAAAAAGTTACCAGTAGATTTTCAAAATTCAAACGTTCACACGTGTCTCGATAAATTCCTCAACTTATAGTACTATTTTCATCTCGATCCTCCTAAAATCTTCGGAAATATGGCCAAAAATACGTCTCAGGCGATTTGCATCTGATAACCATTTTCAATGGTAAAAGATACCAAATTACGGAAAATTAAATGTTTGAAAATAAAATTTTAATAGAGGTCATGTAAGAATATGCTTTTCAAGATATAGTTTTCTTCCAATCATAAACAAAAGTGGTGTAAATGTCACCAACTACTAAAAATATAATAAAATTCAAAGTTTCATTACTTGCAAAATATTTCAGAATGAGCTTTACATTAGTGAAGTGGGCGCTTCGAAATGTCAATGTGCAGTAAGTACCTACATTGTAAACGATAATTTGTGACGTTTCGAAATAGTGTTGATATAAACATAGGTATATATTATGTACATAACATAACATACAAACAAACTGCAAAGAAGACATATAGCTAAATAAAAGTTCCAAGAACAATGGCGCTGCACATAACCTAAGTAAGTACTACTTTGGTGATTCAAATCTCGACAGAGACAAGTAAGAGATAAGTAATTGCCTCAAATAATATTATGACTGAAGATTTCACCTGTGTCCATTTAATAGGTCAGGCGGCTGAAGTTCGTTAATCTCTCAACTGACATTATTTTCACCGACGTGCTACGACCAGGCATATCGACAAGCCAAAAGGATCGGCCATTTTGGCGGTGTACCAAAGAACGCGATCGTCGGCCTAACTAAATGTGCAGTTCGAGGCCCAAGTTGGCATTTCATTTGCAACCAACTGCTAATACGGTCGCATAATCTAATGTGCAGAAGTAGAAGAGAAAACACGAAAGAGGTTGTCACAAAACTGACATCCTTAACAGTTGTCAATGAATTGAAAGATAATTTGGCAAAGCTTTTGATACATGTTTACATAGTCAACGGTCCTTTCCATTTACTTGTCGTTTTAAATTCTCTTATGGTTATTAATTAGCGTTACGCTAACACGCCGTATGGCACAAGTGCAAGAGTTACAGGAGATCATACTAAACAATTTAATGCCACGTCAACGTGTAGCAAGAAGCGCGCGTGTAATACCTTGTTGTTCTTGGACGAGTGCGACTAGCAGCTGCTGCCATTTATGTTATTTTAAAAGAGTACATAATCCGTGAAATGTATGCACTGTAAATATCGCTGATGGTAGATCAAATACTATTAGCGAAGTGGTGTCGATTGCTTTTTTTTACTGTAATACATCCTGCTTTCGTTGTAAATATGATACCTACTTCAAATCACCATTAAACTATCATGGAACTAGAAATACTATAGCAAATTTAAGATTGGAAGTGTTGTTCGAGGACTATTCAGTACACTTCAGTGGCCGAGTGTCAAAATTAGTTGGTGGCAAACATGTAGAATGGGGGGAGATAACGTTCAAGCACCACCAAAACGCGAACAAAATATCAACAGAGAAAATAGTTTTAATGCTTATAAGCAGTATCTTGTGCGTAAGATAATTCCATTGGCGGGCGAGACGTTGCGAAATTCGCGTCAGCGAGCGCCAAGCTGCGGTAGCAGCCCAAGAGGATGACGCCCCCAGATGACACCGAACAGACAGAAATAAATCTGCAAACTAAACAAACCCGGCATTTCCGGCGGCCACGTGCATCTGACACAATTAAATAATACCTAATGAACGCTGCATTCCCTTTATAACGCTTGCATGTAAGTCGGGCTCTCACATCGAGGCTTGGCGACGATGCGCCATGAATGGGCGTAATATTACGAAAGTTGGCTTGGTCCCCGCCCCTGAGTCACTTATACAGAATTAACATGTCTGAGGCGAACTCTCCAGTGGTCACAGCTGCATCGATCATAAATTACAAAATGTAACTAATAGTCCGTTTCATTGAATATATACTATACGTAATGACATGTTGTAGAGCAACATTGACATGCAGAGGCGACAATAGTAAATTACACTTAATCTCATAGAATATAGCAATGCATTCTTCATAAACCTATCGTTTAGCTAGCTAGATAATAATGCTGATAGGTTTGAGAAACACTGTTTATAATGCAGTTCAGTTAACGCCCGATGTGACTGTGACAGGGTTCATAAATTATCATTAAAGGCAAGAGCATTAAGTTCTTTAGAAGCTTAAAAGGGTTTTTTTGAATCACCACCGCCAATAGGTTTAACAACAGTTTAGTAAAAACGCAGAATTGATAGTTAATAAATATAATCTTCTTTCAACCAATCATCAAAGTGCTTGAGGAGATCAGTCAGTAGACAAAAGTTTTTGTGGTTAAACCATGCACTTTTAAAATTCTATACAAATATTTACTTATCACGAGTAAGTAACCAAGAATGTTATTTTTTAACGAACTGTTGATGACCATAGCACAAATAGCACAATCAGCACACAAAGGTACTAAAACTGAGGTGAAAAGCAGGTACCGAATCTAATCATTTGGTATCAGATTTGATGCTCGCATTTCGGCGCCGTGTAACAATTCGTCAACAAAATTATTATAGTGTACGAAAAAAGGCTATTTATGTCTGCGGCCAGGGTCAATATGAAGATAATGTTGCGAAAAGAAACAAACAGATAGTTGGGAAATGTTAATTCTCTGAAAATTCATGCAGCCATGAATGATCTAAAGTAGGTAATCAGATTTTACATTTCCGATACGATCCGAAAAATAACGTAGACAACTGGAACACATATAGATCTTTAGGGCGGATTCTTGCTCAATGAATCATGTTGCGATGCGAGTAAGCAGCATCACATGCATTTTAAAACATTGACGTCAAAATCCTCAATTTGGTGCAAACTACATAACACAGCTATTACGTCAAGGAAAACTAACCGACGAGCTACTAAGAAATGCAAACAGGCGATATCCCCATACATTCAATGTAGCGACGACGGGCAGTACTGGGAATGCTTTCTCGGAAAGTGGTTGTAAATGTTGTTTTATCAGTGTAGAATGCAGTCAAAGATCAGTAGTCGGAAATTGAACGGGAGTCGTAAAAGCTGTTAACTATCGATAGTGGCGGCGTTAAACGTATATTTGAAATAAGCTAAGATTTATAACTCCTTGTTGACTACGTGACACGGGCCGAATACGCTAATCCAAGTGGCGGCGCCGACGGCATCCACTGCCGACTGTCCCGTCTGAGACAAACTTTATTTTAGAATAAATTTGGGCGTGCTTAACGTTAGATACCATTAATCTTAACAGACCGCTATACAAAATAACGTGTATGTATTCTGTGGTGTGGCTCCTCAATACATAATAATTTTGTAGTTAAAATTTCAGTAATCACTTATTGTGAGTTTTTCGAATTTAATCTAATTCTATGTCTCTAAGCATTGCATCTACTTTATACGAATTCACTTATCTGAAGCAAATCTTCGCCGAATTTTTTGCTGTTAAAATTGAGAAATGTTAGTAGTTTAATTACAATTCATGCGATCTGCTGGACTACTCATACATAACGATTACAGAAATTAAAACTTATTGTGATATATTTACCTAATGTCAGCCGTAATTATACTTACATGAGTAACACATTATACTTATCTTGATTATTATTAATAACCAAACTAATATCAACACAAACCGAAATTCCCAGTTCTCTCGACACGCAAGAGGAAAAATGTATCATGTCGCAATTGATTCCAGAGACTATGTTGAAAGGTGCCCGATATACGTCTACTCTACATGTTAGGATGACACAATAACCGTCAAACTTTTCCATTCAAAACAACAATTTATATTTTTAGTAGAAAAGAATTTTAAAGGAGCCATGGTAATAAAGAGCTGTCAACCATTTTTATGTAGGTGATGATCAATGGCAATATAATGATTTTTCTTAATGTTTTTGGACGACGAAAGAGTTATGAAATTGGGCATTTAGGTGACTATGCAAGGTCAAACATTTTCAATCTATTCTTCATTACCAGACATTCTGGCGATCTCATAGTTATAAAAAGTTCTGAACCTGCTTTCGTGCGACTCCAAGATGTAGGAAATACAGGACGCTGACGGGGCGTTATTAGAAATTGAAAGTGGTTTGTCTGAGTCCAGTTGTCACCGGTCCAAGATGCTGTCTGCAGATAACGGTAACACGGTTCATGTGGCCGCCCAGTAAACGTGGTCGACGACTCGGCAACGCTAACACAGAATATATAATAGTACTAACGTCGCTAATCTAATGTGAGATGTGAGAGTAGTAGCAGAGCCAGCCAACAGTATGCGCTTATAAGTTGGTGTCATTGTTGGTAATATGCGTTTGGCAAATGACTTGCCAAAAACATATTACCGACGATTATTCAGGTTGAATGAAACCACAGGTTGATTTCAGTGAGAGATTTCTAAAACACCATTAATGGTTATCCTTACTAATATTATAAATGCGAAAGTCCGTTTGTTAGTTTGTTACGCTTTTACGTCCTAACTACTGAACCGACCATCATGAAATTTTGCATACACGTTGTCAGGGGTACCGAGAAGGACATAGAAATATCATCCCGAAAAAAAAGTATAGTTCCCGAGGGATAGCAAAAAAACCTCTCCACGCAGACGAAGTCGCGGGCGGAAGCTAGTAAAAACTAAATGGTAAAGTACCAGTTCATATTTGTAATGTGGGGCCTCGAAAGTTTCGATATTAGAGAGACTAGCTGATGCCCGTGACTTCGTACGCGTGGACTTTATGACTCCGGCGTATTCATATAAGGTCTTACAGGTATTCCAGATCTTCGATTGTTATACCTCAACAAAAAATGTTCATCAGGGTGAACAACTCTTGCTAAGGTGTCATTTTTATATTTTGTATAGTTTAGCTGGACCAATATGGTTGTGCATCAGGTGTTCCAGATCTTCGATTTTTATACCTCATCAAAAAATGCTCATCAGGATGAACAAATTTTGCTAAGGCGTCATTTTTATATTTGGTATAGTTTGGCTGGACCATTATGGTTCTGCATCAGGTGTTCCAGATCTTCGATTTTTATACCACAACAAAAATGCTCATCAGGCTAAACAGCTTTTGTTAAGGCTTCATTTTTATATTCCATAAAGTTAAGTTGGACCATTGTGGTTCTGCATCAGGTGTTCCATTTTTCAAAATCAATTATACTCCAAACTATGCCCAGGCTTAACAGCTAATAACAAAAAAAGTTTAATTCGAATCCGTTCAGTATTTCCGGAGACTAGCTTGTTCAAACAGACAAACAAACAAACACACTTTTTTTTTATTCTTACTCTATTACTATGTCTCAAACGCCCCACAAATTTTTTTTTTAAATATGTGTAATGTACAGACACCCTTTTTTTTACTGTTTTATTATTGTAAGTTGGGAATAAAGTTTGTTAAATAAAGAAAAAGTAATTCAACCTCTGTGAGTAGTGATTGTGAGTAACGTGGGCAAATCGTGCAGATAAATTTAAAACAAAATATCCATGTTCTAATTTAGTGCGAGATTAAATTTTGCAATAGTGTGGTAAATCGACTGTTTTATTATTGATCAATTTAATTTGTTGTTTTAAGGACCCGAATATAGATTTTTGCCTTTTTGCTTTACAGCGATCTTTGCTGTATTAAACTGGATATTTTATCACAAGCATACGTATGTACCTATTCAATGCGAACTTGATTCGTCCAGGGGACCAGCCCAACAGAAAATCGATAAAACCATCATAAAAGCGATGGCATTTCAGTTATTCAAGAAAAGTTTATAAACGACTGGCTGAATTTTCAAGGTATACCTATTTTAAGGACTGGTTAGCAGGTGTTTAGAAATTAAGAGATGCATTTACGGATAAATATTATTACAAAAAGGAGGGGGGGTTTGAACTACGCGTTACGTAACATTATTATTTTTTGACCCTTCAGAAAAGTCGCGTAGAGAGATTCTCTCACGCATACTGTTAATAAGCTACTTTTTGATATATATTTTTTTATTTTTTCTTCTTAAAACGTAACTAGAGTAAAGTACTAGAATCACATAAATATGCAGACTTTATAATACTAGCGGTCGCCCGCGACATCGTCTACGTCGTGGAAAGTTTTTTTCCTACCCCTTGGGAACGATATTTTTTTTCTGGATGAAAGGTACCCTATGTCCTTCTCTGTACCCCAGACAACGTTTATGTGAAATTTCATTATGATCGGTTCAGTAGTTAAGACGTAAAGGCGTAACAAATAACAAACAAACAAACAAATAACGGACTTTCGCATTTAGATAGGAAAGTAAGGATTTTTTCTTTTCTTCTTAGTACGTCACCTAAATACCAGGATCACATAAATATGGAGAAAGTAAACTGCCGTATTTTCAAACCTAATAGGTACTTTGGTTTAGTCACCCAAGTATTGACCGACTGGGCATTTATAGTTGCGCAAATTCCTAATAGAGCAAGCAGATCCGTTCTTAAATATTAGTATTCGTTGATAACTTTTATATATAATTATATATGCTTATATATATGCAATCTTAGTTCGTTGTATATATGTCCATATAATATATAATATTAATAATTATTTATATACTATATTTATATTTATGTTAATATGTATGTCATATTATTTCTTATTTTTTTTATTTACCCTGGTTGTGCACCCTACCACACAAAGTCTCCACATCACCCTAAGGTTGACTGGTAGAGAATGACTGATGCATTAAGTCCGCCATTGTACAATTGTGAATTAAGAATTAAATAAATAAATAAATATTAGGAAAATAGAAAATAATAATATTAAATAGTGAAAATATAGAAATTGACATTCTCCATATTTATGTAATCCTGGTACTTTGGTGACGTATTTATTACGAAGGAAAGAAAACAATGTTTTCCCATATTTATGTAAAAGTTGACCAAATGCGAAATGAACGTTTTGCGAATTGGACGTTTTGCGAAATTGACCAAATGCAAAATGAACGTTTCGCGAAATGGATTAAGTGGACCAAGAGTGGAAGTAACAGCAGAATGAAGATTATTCCATTGTTTTTCCCTAATCACCATATAAATAAAATAATGTCAAAGTTTTTAATATGTGGTGATTACGGAACAATCTACATCTGCTGTTACTTCCGTACATTTGCGAAGACAAGGTGTTGTTTTTTCTTTTTTTTCTCACAACCAAAAATTATATTAATAAGGGAGCTTATTCCTAAATATTCAACCAATTTGGCATTTTTAGATATTCCCCATTATTATTTTTATACCTACTAAAGTAAAGACTTTTGTAGAAGAAAGTTGCAATAAATCCACGTTTTGTTTTGTTACAAGCACTGAACTTTACGCAAAATACTGTCAAATGTGTTCAATATCGGATTAATGCAATCATTTAATTAAATAGTTACAACCACACACCACACGCGCGTCTTCACTTTGACGCAGATGATTCTTTCGATTCCGATGCTGGTGTGAATAAATATTTTGTAATAACAGAAGTTAATTTCCACCATAAAAGTAGTAATAAAAAAGATAAACAGGGGCCAGACATCCATAGACATGTTACACAAAATACTGCTACATAATGCTTCAAAGACTGATTTATAGTACCTATGTGGGTGATGCTCCGACTTTATGTGATGCGTTCAGAAAAAAGTGTAAAACCGGACAGTGGGCCGTAAAGCAACGAGGTCAAGGTGCAATATAGAACGAGGCCACCACCGCTAATTACACCTCACAACACAACTAAATAAAACACTTGGTCGACACAAGAAAGAATATTGTAATTCTAGCATGGAACTTTATTGTTCAGTTCTTAAGGCTCGGTTACGCTAGAACATTTGTCTCTATTTTTTTCTTTGCATGTAAAGACTAAAGAGTAAGGAAAATAACCTCACTTCTGCACTTTCAGATTTTTTTCGGTGTTTTCATCATTATCGTTATCACAATTATCTTTCTTGAATAAAAAAGTAATTGAAGCAACTTCATAGTACGATAAAGTTTATTTTGATGTAGAATTCAATATGTTTCCACTATTATTTACTCCAAAAAATGAATTGGTGTTTTTGTTTTTTTTTACAATCATCATCATCATCATCATCATATCAGCCACACGACACCCACTGCTGGGTATAGGCCTCCCCTAAGGATCTCCACGACGATCGGTCCTGCGCTGCCTGCATCCACTGGCTTTCCGCGACCTTCACCAGATCGTCGGTCCACCTTGTCGGGGGCCTACCCACGGAGCGTCGTCCGGTGCGCGGTCGCCATTCCAGAACCTTTCTGCCCCAACGGCCATCGGTTCTTCTCGCTATGTGTCCCGCCCATTGCCACTTCAGCTGAGCAATCCTTCGAGCGATGTCGGTTACTTTAGTTCTCCTGCGGATCTCCTCGTTTCTGATTTGATCACGTAGAGAAACGCCGAGCATGGCTCTCTCCATTGCACGCTGAGCGACCTTGAGCCTCCTTATGAGACCCATAGTTAGCGGCCACGTTTCACTGCCGTAAGTCATCACTGGTAACACACACTGTTCATAGACTTTCGTCTTGAGACACTGAGGTAAGTCGGACGCGAAGATTTTTCGAAGCTTCCCGAATGCTGCCCACCCGAGTTGGATTCGACGAGAGATCTCTTTCTCGAAGTTGGACCTACCTAACTGGACTGCCTGTCCTAGGTATACGTAATGGTCAACAACTTCAAGTGTAGTGTTCCCAACATGAACTGGAGAGGGTACAACATGGGCATTTGACATAATTTTCGTCTTTTCCATGTTCATCCTAAGACCCACTCTTTGGGAAGCACTACGGAGATCTTCGAGCATTGTGTTCAGGTCTTCCATGGTCTCAGCCATAAGGACTATATCATCGGCAAAACGAAGGTGTGTTAGGTACTCGCCATTAATGTTGATGCCGAGTCCTTTCCAGTCCAAGAGCTTAAAGATGTCCTCCAACGCAGCTGTGAACAGTTTCGGAGAAATAACGTCTCCCTGTCTCACACCACGCTGCAGTTGGATAGGATTTGTGTTCTGGTTCTGTACTCGGATCGTCATGGTGGCATTTTGGTATAGGTACCTCAACACCTCGATATACCTATAGTCCACTTGGCACCTTTGGAGAGACTGCAGCACCGCCCAGGTTTCAATCGAATCAAAGGCTTTCTCATAGTCCACGAACGCCAAGCAAAGTGGCTCATTATACTCCTCGGTCTTCTGTATAACCTGCCGCAGCGTATGGATGTGGTCTATGGTGCTAAAGCCTTTTCGGAACCCGGCTTGTTCGGGAGGTTGGAAGTCGTCGAACTTGCGAGCGAGACGATTCGTAAGGACTCTCGAAAACAACTTATAGATATGACTCAGAAGCGAGATGGGTCTATAGTTCTTTAAGAGGGACTTGTCACCCTTTTTAAAGAACAAGATCACCTCACTTATGTTCCATGTCTTTGGCGTTCTGCCCTGGACGATGACGGAATTAAAGAGCTTCTGGAGGACTTTGAGTATCGGCTTACCGCCCGCTCTCAGAAGTTCTGTAGTGATTCCATCGTCACCCGCCGCCTTGTTGTTTTTCAGCTGTTTGAGAGCCATACTAATCTCGTACAGGCTGACGTCCGGGATATCTTGGGTATAATGTCGGGTAAGCTTGGCTCTGGGGTCTTTAGCCTTGCTTTCAACAGGTGTCTGCGTGGAATATAACTGCCCATAGAAGCTCTCGATCTCCCTCAGGATTTCAGGCTTTGATGAAATGATGCGTCCGTCGTCAGTTTTCAGCTTCGTCATCTGGCTTTGCCCAATAGACAGATCTCTCGCGAACACTTTGGAGCCTTTATTCCGCTCGATAGCCTCTTTAATACGATTCGTATTAAATTGGCGAAGGTCGCTCGTCAAAGACTTAGATATCTGTCTATTAAGCTGCCGATAACGATTAGCATCTACTGAACTCTGGAGCCTCATTTCACGTCTCTGATCCATGAGTAGGAGTGTGTGGTCGGAGAGTTTCTTTATCTTGGGACGGCGGGTCTTAAAGAGCTTGGACCCTACCGTACGGACAGTATCCACCACCATGTTGTTTAGATCGTCCACATCTATGCTGTTCTCAAGGGCTTCGAAGCGGTTTTGGAGTTCGAGTTGAAAGCTCTCGTGGTTTTGAATATGGGCCGGCAATGGTCGAATTGTTGATTTTATCAGTCGAGATCTTTCCAGCTTTGGGTTGATATTCAATGTGCCACGTACCAATCGGTGATCGCTCCCCGTCTTAACAGCGTTGATCACAGTGACATCATTGAATATTTGCTTTTTCGTCGACATGATAAAATCTATCTCATTTCTGACTTTACCGTCCGGACTGACCCAGGTCCACTTCCGGCTTTCCGGCTTTCTGAAGAAGGAGTTCATCATAAAGAGGTTCTCCTTCTCCATAAAGTCAGCCAGCATCTGGCCTCTGTCATTCCGTTGCCCAACTCCAAATTGCCCCACTCTCAGCTCATCACCGCATCGTTTCCCCAACTTTGCATTGAAGTCCCCCATCACAACAGTGTAGTGGGTTTTGTAGCTATGCATGGCTTTAGAGATCTCCTCATACATAGCCTCCACTTCGTCATCTTGGTGTGTCGAAGTCGGTGCGTAAACCTGTATAACATTCAGCGAACACCGTTTGGATATTCTGAGTATAAGGTACGCCACCCTGGTCGACACACTTCCGATGGTAATCACGTTGTTGACGAGGGACTTTTGGATGATGAACCCGACACCACCTTGGGACTGTTGGTCGCCCTCCCGGTAGTAAAGCAAGTTACCGGAGTTGAGGATTATCGAGTCCTCTCCCGCTCTTCGGACTTCAGATAACCCGATAATGTCCCAGTGTACCTTGCTGATAACTTCTTCCAACTCGGTTAACTTCGCGTCGGTCCTTAGTGTGCGCGTGTTATAGGTTGCCAGGTGCAGTTGTCGTCGTTTTTGGTAGCCGAGCCGCACCCGGGGATTCTTAGCACCCCCTGCCCCGCCGTTACCGTAGCCGCTACCGTAGCTAGGAATAGCGGGGCTGCCGGGGACTGGGGGCCAATTTTTTGATCCATTGTGCATGAGGGGGGGGGGTTTGCCATAATCGCCACGCTTGGCAGGCGGGTTGGCGATCGCAGTAGGCCAAGGTTTTTTGGAGACGCTGCTGCCCGTCTCTTGAAGGCTTTGCTCCCTTTTACAATCAATCAATTTAATATTTGTAGCTACTAGACCTTTCGACGCATAGTGCCAGAAACGCAAATAACCGTACACGCTAACGACCATGTTTCAAATTCGCAACTACCAGACGTGCAAATGACCTGATACGCAAACGACCTGAAATGAATTCGCAATTGACCAGAGACGCAAACGACCTGAGGGCCTAGCCAAAGTAACATTCGCTAATCTTCCTTATCGCTTCGCTTTCGAAACATGTATGGGATTGACATAAGGTTTCGTTAACAATCGAATTTTAAAACGTCTAATCCATACATGTTTCGAAGCAAAGCGATAGCGAAAATTTGCAAATGTTACTTTGGCTAGGGGGGCTGAAATGAATTCGCAATTGACCAGGCACGCAAGCGACCTGAAATTGGTCTTAGAATACAATTTGAAGTGCAGTTATGACTAAGACAGCTAAAAACAAAGACTTTTTTTTTGTTTAGTATATATTTTTGGTAAGAGAAGTTAGGGTATCAGCAGTTAGGACTCTCAATGAGGGCTGTGGGGAATATACTGACCGGATCTGTTTGATGAACAGGTATGATAAGACCTCCTTTACATTCATGCTATCCTGGTAATTTTCGATAAACTCATTGGCCTTGTTAGACCAAGTCTCCAGCAGTTAGGACTCCAGAGAGCTGTGGGGAAAATGCTGACCGGATCTGATGAACAGGTACTGTGATTAGCTCCTTTACTTTCATACTAGCATGTTCATTTTCGTTTTAATCATAGTCCAAGGTTTGCTATTATCAATACCGCATATGGCTTCATAGGTTCTTTATTGTACTGACGTAACGATAAAGTGAATGCAGCTCAGACTGAGGAACCTTAGTGAAATAGTTTATTTGGCCACTTCACTTCAGTAACAATAATTCTAAGTCCCAGGTGGTACTTTGCGTATCTGGCACTATGCGTATAAATTAAATACTGGTCGTTTGCTGTTAAAAATATGGTCGTTAGCGTTTACGCTAATTTGCGTTTCTGGCACTATGCGTCGAAAGGCTTCCACACCATGTTTTCATACTACTGACCCTTAATCACTTTCACATGAACACATTTTATTTCACACAGAAATGATTATGGATACGTTCGGAGTTTCTACTGTGCTTAAACTGCTTAGTAATTTTCGTAACATAATCATGTTAGTCAATCTATACTATCTATACAAAATATTTAGTTAATAAGTCTAAGGAGACATTCTATGAATGGAGTGCAGAGTGTGCAGACATTATCAGGGGCCCTATTTTTGAATCGCTCGGCTGGCGTCGATCGCTCTTTTCTACTGATTTTCGTTCGACATCCCATACGTCAAATGAGTCAAATGTCGAACGAAAATCAGTAGAAAAGAGCGCTCGACGCCAGGCGAGCGATTCAAAAATAGGGCCCCAGAAAGCATAAGTTTTGGGAAAAACACATTTTCGGAAATAGACTCTGTACTGTACTGTACGTACTGTAGCGTGGTTTTTTTGCTGTTTTGTCGATTTCCCTTAAAGGGGAAGTTTTGTTGGTAGTTTGTTTCCATTAATGATAAAATTTATTTTTTGGCAGTATGCCTCATGTCCTTTTCCTTATTTCCGTAAAAAGTCCGTTCAAAATTCGCGGCATCGACTTATAAAAAAAAAAAAAAAAAAAAAAAAGAAAGATTAAGATCGTATTTCTTATGGTCGTCCTTCGCCCACTTCAGGGGCCTTTGCGATGAGCCCTTATCGCAAGGATTTCTATTCAATTGTTTACCTTTCATACTAGATCCCAAAAGTTAGTGTGAAAGCAGGCCTTAAGCAGTCCTGTTTAAGGCCTGCTTTTGAACTGAAATGGTATTTTTTTTTGTCCGTAATGTCGTAGGTTGTTTGACCGTGTTTTCGGGAAGTCCGATCCGATTGAAGTCGCTTTCGGCGGCGCGATGTCAGTCCAGTCCACGCGCATCGATGAGTGATCAAGTGTAGGAAGTCGGAATGCGTCGTGATGGCGCGAGACTTGGAACGCAGCGAATATCAGCTGTGATTCATTCATATGATACAAAACTTTTCGGTTGGAAGGAATTTGATTTTATAACGCTGTTAAAGTTATTGGATTCGTAATTGTTCCTGATTTAAATAATATCTTGCAGCTATTCATTGTAATTTTAGTCGGCACAATAGAATTTCGCCAAGGTACCTATTTGTGAATTCCTAGACATTCAGCTGTTGGCAGTGTGAGAATTTGAAATTTATTTTTATCATCATATTCGTTATTTACAGAGGGTTTTGGCTAATAAAAGCCGCCGAGAAGAGTTCTAATTCGTGTCGTGATATCCGATCGAAGGAGGAATACTGATTGACCGGATTCTAAACCATATAAAATATATTGTTATCAAGGAGCCGCAGGTATATCAAAATTTATTGCTATCCATTATCTAGTATTTACTGCAAGGGGTCTCTATCTATTTATTACTTTCAATTTCAGTTCTTTTCATGTGAAAAGAGACTTTGTAAGTTGAGAGCTACGGTATGTTTCTATGTCTCAATTCAATTCGAGTAGATTAGTCTGCTGTGAAGGGGATAGTTTAACAGAAAAGTCAGGGATCAGTAATATTTATTGTCCGAATGAACATACAAGAATAGATTTCCCTCAGTTCTGCCATTCGCTGCAGGGTCCCCTCGTCATGGAATAGTTGTAGTCCATTTAAGGCCGACGTTGTTAAATTATGGTTTTTGTGCACACCATTCCAGGTGAAGAGTGGCGTACGTATCCAGCCACGAGACAACCACTGCTCTGTCGTCCATTCAACCACAGTTAAGCGGAAAAAGTTGAAATAAACCGGACTTTGGTTTCTCACCCACGGCTCCGAGGCATAATTAATAGAAAGCAGCCATCGAAGCGTTTCTCTACTAAACAGACTCGCTGCGAGATATTCTAATAGGTACCAGTTAACTCTCAAATCTTTTTAACCCTTAAACTAACCGAAGTATAAGAATCCAGCTATCCGTACCTCGAGTACCAACCTACGAGCTAGATTTATGTTAGATTAATTACCACATTCCTGATATCCGAGGGCAGGCAATTCTTACCCACATAACGCTCTGCGAGTAGTTTTAAGTTTAACCTTTTAAAATAACCCCTTGGGAAAAGGATTAGATTCATAGCTTCGTTTTTCTTCGTGTCAAATCACCGTGTAAATTTGCAGATCTGCGATTACCACGTTTGATGTTTATTATTGTATAGAATCAACCATATTTCAATAAAACTGTAGTTTGCTGTTGACTGTACGTTAAGTGTTTATTTATTTTCCCTTGAGTTGTCATTAAGGTGAGTCATTCGCATGAGTTTATTTATTACTTACTGTTTCTTAAGCCAAAAAGGCAATAAGAGAGAGAAAAAGACATAACAGTACCCCACCGTGACCATAGGGTACGTGACGTGATCACGTGAGTCATGCAGTGTGCCAGTGGTTTACAAACTATTATTTACTATTTGACATTGTTTTTGAGAATATTGTTTCATAACTAGATTTCGAACATATTTTTATGGTCTTAAATAATGTCACCGAATAATTTGAATCCAACGAGTAGTTTATACGTGAATTACACAACCGCAGACAGTGAGTGCCAAAATTCTATTTGTAACGACAAACCGAGACGGGGTATATTTAACTGCCACCCATAAACTGTCGAATAGGTACTGTCATGACAAAACCGTACAAATGCAGCATAATTAAATCTAAGAGAGCGTGAAGGTAGGACCTTTACGCTCTCTTTAGACAAAACGGGGATAACAATATTAAATTAAAATAAAAAGAACCCGAGACATGTCAATATTGTAGTAACATGACGAGTTGTTGATGGCTATAAATTGGCCCACGATTTTCCAAAAGTTATAAATGACTTTGTAGTTAAGTATGCACAAAAGCTAACAGTGAGCTGTCACAAACCTTCGGCGACCCTAAATTCATGAGAGGGTCATGACATTTACCTTACATTGACCTTTCATAATAATGGAAAAAGGGGTCGAGTGTGAAAACCAGCCCCTTGCGAATAAGCTTAATGAAAACAAGTCCATAAAAAATTCAGGCATATTTTCTCCGAACTCCCAGTTGAACTACATTATAATATTATGGACGAATTACGTTTCTGAGAACAATTATGCGTTTGTTTGCGATTCCTCAAAACAAACATTCCGGTTCAAACGCGACAGAGTTACTGTACTGCCTACAGCAAACACCGACGGTCGTTCCGCAAATAGATACATTTCTTGGATGGAAATTCACTACTTTTATTATAGACGCATCACCGAAACCGGGGAAAATTTATGTCGTAGCTGGTGACGTCAAAGCGATAGTACAGCGTGAAAATTGGGGCAATAAAATCTGTAAGCACTTCCTTATTGAGATTTAGAATGGACCCTGATTCGTACGTAGGTAATAGATTTGTTTAACTTTATTTATATCTACAGATTTAATTTTAAAATAAAACAATTTGTATGAAATAATCTGCGGGGGTATGCGTAAGCCAGCCGTAAAGTGAGACAAGCTCGGTGGCGCAGTGGCTTACCGCCTGGCCCAGCGATTGCGGAAGTTAAGCAACGTTCGCAAGGGTCGGTCATGGGATGGGTGACCAAAAAACTATTATCTCGAGCTCCTCCGTGCTTCGGAAGGCACGTTAAGCCGTTGGTCCCGGCTGCATTTGCAGTCGTTAACACCCACCAATCCGCATTGGGCCCGCGTGGTGGGTTATGGCCCATCCTCCTTACCACCCATAAGGAAGGCCTGTGCCCCAGCAGTGGGGACATCAAAAATGGCTGATGGACATGCGTAAGCGCATTTTTATCGGCATACAAATTATGTTAACGGAAACCATCATTTCAATGACGGAAACATATAAAAGAAGATTCTGAAACTGGCTCCACTTTTTTATTCTGTAAGTTAATTATGAATACCATACGAGTATAATTGAAATATTTTACAACTAAAAAAGGGATTTATAAAATGTTAAAAGAGAACTAATTTAAGTTAAAAGGTAGTAAAAAATATTAGATAGACTCTTTAAATTTTAAGTGCTAGCTCGAAGCGCACAATCTCAGCCAATTATACAAGGTAATTAAAACTTTTTTAAAGGCCATTTGATATTTCAGTCAACAGATGCGTAAAAGTTGTTTTGACTGTTTGTGCGTTGAGTCAGTGCGTGTCACGAGTGCGGGCCGCGGAGGAGTGGCGTATGCGCCGGCGCACCACCGCACCGCACGTGTGGGCGCCGGCCGTGTAAAGCTCCCTACACACGTATCATTGCATAGGCAGTATTAACTCGTAAGGTAACTAGTTAATGCCATAATAATAATATGGCATTAACATTATTTAGGGCGAAATTTTAAGATATTTCTTTGATACAAGATTTTTTTCGATCCATCTAAAGAAGTAGGATCCATAACTAATCTTTAGTTTTGAGTTGGGCAAGTCTGCCGGACTTCAAATTAAAACAGATAAATCGAGCCCCAATCAGGCCAAAATGGCAAACCCAAATTCATGAAGTCACAGGAACATCAATTTCCAAATAACGAAGGCAAATAGTGCAATACGAAATTCCTTACTTCGATTTATCTGTTTTAAGTTGACGTCCGGCAGACCCGCCGAAGTTTGAAAAGCTAGCCAGTGGGGCCCCAGTATTTCTAATCACATCGATATGTTATGCTTGCTTGTTATTATATTTCCCAGCTTCATTCTTTGCGATTAGCTTACATATTGTAGTTGAGTTCCCACGATACAGCCTTGCACGGATGTTTAAAAAAAAATAACAGTGCATTTTAAAATCATTGCACTAGCAACCCTATTTCCCTAGCTTCCCGTACGTCATTGCATTTTGACTCATTTCTGTGTTTCCGTGCTTCAAGCCTTCGCACGTTCAACGGACATTATCGACTATCGTTTTGTAATTTGTGTTTCATAATCGTGTTAATTACACACACAACACATCAACAATAATGTCGTCGAAAAGGAAACGTGAAAGTGAAGAAGAAATAAAAAGAAAAATTCAAAAACTAGAATTACAATTGAATCAAAGGTCGAAACATAAGCGGATTATAATCTATTCGGATAGTGAAAGTGATGGTGAGTTACCTACCTATTTCATTACTTCCGTAAAATGTATGCACATTAATTTGACGAGTACTTAAAAAGGGTGATTCCGTTGAATGACCTTTTTATACGACTACCCCACATTTGTTTTATTTTTGGTTATGTGATGCGAGACGCTGGCTGGGCTATCTCTGTCACATGTTAACCAACATAGTTAAAAAATATGTTGTAATGCGAGACGCCACCTGGGCTATCTCTGTTACATGTTTTCATATTTGCACAAACGATGCGAGACGCCAGCTGGGCTATCTCTGTCGAGTATTACAGTGCAAATTAAAACAACCTTAATGGTTTTTTTCTAGGATCCGATGTACTCCATAGTGAGACTAATTTGGGACTTTCCCGGGCTTTGTCGCCAACACCGAGTGTGTCTCCTGCACCTGTAAACGTTGTTGAGCCTTCGACATCTCAAGCAACTATATCAGCTGAAGTTCCGACATCGCAAGATTTTGATCTAGACAGTGAAATACTGGAAGTACTCGGGGATGCTCCTAAAGTCGATACTAAGTTTGGTAAGCAGACACATAAGGACTTGGCTTCTAGATGGCAAGAAATCCTTGAAAAGGGTATCCAGAAAGATTTGAAAGACAAACTATATGAGGAATATTTAATTCCTGAAAATTGTCACAATTTAGTCCCACCTGCACTTAATCCAGAAGTAAAGGTTGCATTAGCGGAAAATATGATTAAAAGGGACGCCTCGCTTTTAGCAAAACAAAAACAATTATCTGTGGCCATTGCGGCCGTGAATAAAGCAATTGAAATGATTATCACTAAGGAAAATCACACAAAAATTCTTAAACCAATCAGTGATGCCTGCAGGCTTTTGTGTGATAGTCACTTCACAGATACAAAGACACGTCGTGGGTTTATTATATCTGCTATCAATCCTGAAATGAAAGATACACTAAGTGAAACAAAACGTGACAATTTTCTGTTCGGCGAAAATATTTCGGAAAAATTGAAATCTGCAAAATCTATCAAACGATCTGCGGCTGATTTAAAACAAATTCGAAATGAAAAATCCCAAATATTTAATAAAAATAACTTTATTAAGAATAATAGAAATACAAACAGTAATAATCGTTTAAACTGGAAGACCATGCCTCGGAAAATCACGCCGAAATCAGAACCAGGAAGAACTCGTCAAAGCCAGCGCCCATCATCATTCAACTCTCAACAGCGGGGTCATCGCGAGACATCGGAGCGGACGACAGCGACTGGGAGCTACAGGAGGCGATAACTTCTAAGGTATCTGGTCGTCTCAAACTTTTTTTTCCTAAGTGGAAGGAGATTACAAATGACCCCACAATACTTAGTTGGGTACAAGGCTATAAAATTCCTTTTCAGTCAACGCCCTTTCAAAATAAAATACCAATTGTCAATCCAAAAACTAAAAATGAACATAATAAGTTTATTCACTCAATAAATTCATTATTGCAATCGGGGGCTATCTCAAAATGTACTCATGAAGAAAATGAGTTCATTTCGAGTATATTCTTAATACCTAAATCTAATGGAGAAAATCGCTTTATTTTAAACCTTAAACAGTTAAATAAATTCATTAAAACTTGTCATTTCAAGATGGAAGACTATAGAACTGCGTCAAAATTAATAACTAAAGATTGCTACATGTCTTCAATAGACATGAAAGACGCGTATTTTTTAATTCCTGTCCATAAAAACCACAGAAAGTTTCTGAGGTTCAAATATGACAATGTTTTATATGAATTTAATTGTTTACCTTTCGGCCTTTCTACGGCGCCCTATGTTTTCACAAAGTTACTAAAACCTGTGATGGAACTATTAAGATCGAATGGTTTTATGTCAGTCATTTACCTTGATGATTTATTCTGTGTGGGTAGGAATTTCTGGGAATGTCAACAAAATGTTACATACACGAAAACTTTGCTTGAAAAACTTGGCTTTGTAATAAATTATGAAAAAAGTTGTTTAACACCGAAACAACAATGTAAATATTTGGGGTTTGTGTTCGACTCAAATGATATGTCACTAAAATTACCAGAAAGTAAAAGAAATCTGATTAAGGAAATGTTAATTTGTATAAGAAGGACAAAACAGTGTAAATTACGTGACTTTGCTAAATTTCTCGGGCACTTAACTTCCATATGTCCTGCCGTACAGTATGGATGGATTTATACTAAAAAGTTCGAACGTTTTAAATATAATTGCTTACGTGATAATCCTTCTTATGATCAAACTGTAACATTACCTAACAATTTTGAAAATGACATAAACTGGTGGATTGAAAATATAGAAACAAAATGTAATCCATTTAGGTTTAATCAGTTCGAATTAGAAATTTACTCTGACGCGTCATTGACTGGTTGGGGTGCATGTCATGATGGTAAAAAAGTTCACGGGTTTTGGAAAGAACAAGAAAAGACATTACATATAAATATATTGGAATTAAAGGCTGCGTTTTTCGGATTAAAATCATTTGCAAATAATAAATTTGGTTGTGAAGTGCTGCTTAGAATTGATAATGTAACAGCAATATCGTGTATCAATCGGATGGGGAGCATACAATATCCACATTTAAACCATATAACTAGAGAAATATGGCAGTGGTGTGAAGCGCGTAAAATATATATATTTGCCTCTTATATAAACACGAGAGATAACCGTGAAGCCGATCAATTGTCACGCAAAAAGTTTAACGACACTGAATGGGAACTTTGCGATGAAGCTTTTAAAATAACTTGTGATCAGCTTGGTGATCCCGAAATTGACTTGTTTGCCAGTAGATGTAACGCAAAATGTCCTAGATATATCTCGTGGAAAATCGATCCGGAAGCTTGTGCAGTGGATGCCTTTACGGTATCATGGAAAGATATTTTTTTTTACGCGTTTCCACCATTCGCTCTTATACAAAAAACTTTGCAAAAAATAATCTCCGAGAAGGCCTCGGGAATAATAGTTGTGCCATACTGGCCTACTCAACCATGGTTCCCTATTTTACAAAAGATTGCAACTTCAGATCTTATAAAATTTGGTCCAAATGGTAATTTATTAACGTCTCCTTTCAGATTGTCCCACAACCTGAGCAAGACACTTACGTTGGTTGCCGTGAGATTGTCCGGAGATCTTTATTGCAAAGTTCACTAAATAACAACGCCGTTAATATTATGCTATCTGCTCTTACGGATAGCACATACAAACAGTATGATAGTTGTGTTAAAAATTGGATTAATTACTGTGATTTAAATAGGTTGAATTATTTAGAGCCGTCAACCAGTAATGTTATTAACTTTTTGTCTTCAATATTTGATAATGGGGCACAGTATGGCACAATTAATTCCCATAAATCTGCTATCTCTTTGATTTTGGGGTCATCGTGCCTTAATGACGAGAGAGTCAAACGATTTATGAAGGGAGTTTTTCATCTCAGGCCGCCGGTCCCAAAATATAATCTAACATGGGATCCGGCTATAGTATTATCAAATTTGGCTGAGAAATGGCCCAATGATTCGCTCAATTTAGAAAACCTATCAAAAAAGTTAATAACTTTATTGGCCTTGGTGACTGCACACCGAGTCCAAACATTAGCCTTGATCCAAATAAAAAACATTATTATAAAAAATAAAGAAGTTATCATAAAGATTCCAGACCGCATTAAGACTTCGCGATTAAATGCTGAACAACCAGTATTAAGATTACCATTCTATGATGACAACCCTAGAATATGCCCAGCTAGATGCCTTAATTCTTATTTAATAAAGACTAGATCTGTACGACCCTTAAATCAAGACAACTTGTTAATTAGTTACCGAAAACCACACTCTAAAATATCTTCCCAGAGATTAAGCCAATGGATCAAGGACACGTTAAAGGAGAGCGGTTTAGACACGTCCATCTTTACTGGACATAGTACTCGGCATGCAGCCACTTCTAAGGCTAAAACATTAGGAGTCAGTTTAGATGTGATTCGTAAAACAGCAGGTTGGAGTGAATCCTCGTCTGTTTTTGCCAAATATTACAATCGCGATATTGTAATTAATAAATCAAATGAATTTTCTCAAGCAATCTTGTCAAATCATCCTTGTTAAGTCAGTATCAATCTAATATAATAAATATTGTTTGATTCATGATTATTTGTTCGTTGATTAGTTAAATAAAACACTTTTGATTTTTCACAATTTTATTTTCACTCTAAACATCCTACAATATGTAAGCTAATCGCAAAGAATGAAGCTGGGAAATATAATTAAGGATCAAACGAACTTACCTGTACGTGAAGTTCGATCATAATTATATGACCAGCTTCATTCGACGCGATTAATAATAACCCACCCTAAGGTAGTCACCGATTGAATGTGTACATTAATCCCCGCCCGTTAATTGTGAAAAATTCTTTAAACAAAATGAGTCAAAATGCAATGACGTACGGGAAGCTAGGGAAATAGGGTTGCTAGTGCAATGATTTTAAAATGCACTGTTATTTTTTTTTAAACATCCGTGCAAGGCTGTATCGTGGGAACTCAACTACAATATGTAAGCTAATCGCGTCGAATGAAGCTGGTCATATAATTATGATCGAACTTCACGTACAGGTAAGTTCGTTTGATCCTTAATTTTATAATGCGTCGCACACTCGCACACATAACCTAGTACTAGCACCCATGTAGAATATATTTTTCACCTCTCCAGCACGAAAAGGGTGCTTTTGGCGCGTAAAAACTCGCAGCAAAATCGATTTTTGCTGCGAGCGTGAGACAAAGTGCTTTTTTAATTTCTAACACCAACTTTTAAAATAATTAAGAAAAAACAAATAAAGTGACAAGGATGACACTTGTAAAATTGATATGTGAGAAAAGGATAGATAGAGTGCTTTATGGTGTCATACACGGATTAAAAAGTAAAAAAATAAAATGCACGGATATACCAAGGAGTTTTAAATAAGGATTGTTAAAAAAGAAGGTTGATAATTCGAAATAAAGAGTATGGAGGTAATGAGGTCACATGTATGAAACAAATACGAAATAAGAAAAATTAATGAAATTTATTAACAAATTATATGTTTTATGATTATAAATAAATAAATAAGACGGAATATTAATGAATAATAGAAAAACACAACGTAATGTAATCAAAACAAGGAGAATCTACTTTACTGACTCTATGAATAAAATTTTTCAGCATAGGTTTGATTGAATTATTTTTGTGATAAATTACAAAAATGAATGTGTCCAACGATGAAGATAGTTTCCTAACTCCAAAAGAGTTAAGTGAACAAGTTTCTAATGCTGAATTAAGCTTTTTTACCAGGAAAGTCACGTGAAAATTTTCTCGCTGGTCGAGGTGAAAAGTTGTGTTTTACACGAGACCAAAATGTTGTTCTGCCTCGTGCCTTTAAATCACTCACTGTGCTCAGTAGTCTATATTAGAATTCTATTCTAGACTACTTCGCTAGTTCGTGATTTAAAGTCGCCACTCGCAGCACAAATTGATTTTGGTCACTTGTATAACAAATAACTATTCTCACGTGTGTACAAACCCTTAATCGGCCGCTTCGCATAAACAACGCTTTCGGTGCGATTACGACATTACCACGTACCAAAACAAACGACCGGTTACATTGGGATTGTTGCTAAAGGGCGTCGTTTAGTAAAAATAGAACTTTTTATGAATAAAACAGTTAATTTAGTGTCGCCGTCGTCGCCCACATTCATCTTATGAATTATCGAATCACCGGCGAATTATGATCATTGCCAAAAAATTCCAATGCAACTATTCTTTCTTGTCTGCCTTGAGGTAAATACTGGCAAATTAATTTTAGTGAAAGGAAGATAAATACATGGCAATAAAATAGGTGTGAAGTTGTGTCACATTAAAAAGAAATCTCGAGTTTGCGCACGATAAAAGCTAAATTCAATACTGACCAAGGAGAGAGTATGATATGATATGACTGTATAATTATTATAAATAATAATAAATAAATAAATACTCGAACAATTTCACACAGTGTCATTTAGCCCCACACAAAGCAAAGTTTGTAATAAGTTTGTATAGGTGGTGGGGTGGGTGCTAGACAACGGATATATACTACTTATATACTTTTTTAAATATACATAGTAACACCCAGACCCGTCACAGAAATTAAGATTCATCATTTAAATTTAAATATCTGCCCGGCCAGGAATCGAACCCCGAACCTCTTGCGTGGTAGACCAGCATGTTGACCACTGCACCACTCAGATCGTCAAGTAACAAAGTCGTATGAAAGTAAGATAGAGGATAAAACCATTTGAAAAAATAAAAAGAGAGTTTAAAATATTAGCACAGAAAAAATAATAGTACTGACTAGGTATAAGGTAGGTATATCATTTTTAAAAATAAAGGAACCGAAAATTCCGCAACTTTTGCAAAAGACAGATAGAAAAAATCAGAAGTTTTAGCGCTGAATTAGAAAGATACTATATGGAGATGGAGTAGGAGGTGGAGATAGTAGATGGAGCTTGCACAGCTGCTAGGCTTCAGAAAGTTAAAAAACAAAAAGCTTCTGAAAGTAAAACTAGTACGGTAAAACGTAAATTACAGTAAAATAAAATAAACATTACCTACTCATACAAAATTGATCCAAAATGCGTTTTCTACTTCAATGTTACAGAAACAATGTATGAATGAAGCAAGGTTTTAAAAAGTGGGTGTGGTTTGTAATGGAGGCTTATCTTAAATAATCCAGTTCACGTCTACGTCTCGGAAGCCGTTAGTCTAACGTTTTTAACGATGTCTGGTCTAACTGGGTTCAAGACCTAACAAATTAAGTAATTTTTCCGCACACTGTGCTCCGTCACGGCTGCTTATTCCACAATTTAATTTTAAGAGATATTAGTTCAGATTTGGCCATTAATTTCCAAGTGGCAGAAGTTACATGGGACTTTATCAAAAGAACAGCATTACTTTTTTGTAACTGAAAATACAAATCATAACTAATATTATAAATTCCAAATTAGCTTATTTGTTTATTAGATTATACACTCGACCTCAGAAAAAAAGCACCTCTTCGAAAAAAAGTTTAGACTTGGCCACCTACTATTGCTAGCTTACGTTTTATGTGTAAATGTTGATATCTATTGAAAGTACATTTCATGAGCTTTCAATTAATAATTGTTTGATAACAGTTACCATAATTAAACGTTTAAAGCGTTATTGCTTGCGCCGCCATAAAAAGGAAATAAAAGGGGTCAATTCAGGAAATGCGTGTAAATTAGCTATCGAGATTATGGATAAAACACACTTAAACAGTTCTAAAAAAAGGAATACCCAAGATGGATACTATTGCCCATGAAGTTGCTCAAATATTGCAAAAAATGCGGCAATGTAATGTTGCTCGGAAACTGACGAGTATACCAACGGTTTTTAGAGACTGTTGGCTATCTATGTACGAAGGGGAGGAAGTATATAACAACACTTAATTAGATAGGATTAAATTTACTTCGAAGATTTTTTTAAAAGGTACAATTTTTCTGACTCCGAGTGTATCACATCTTAACTACTCAACCTAGCATACACGTTGTTAGG
This sequence comes from Agriphila tristella, assembly GCA_928269145.1. Taxonomy (NCBI): domain Eukaryota; kingdom Metazoa; phylum Arthropoda; class Insecta; order Lepidoptera; family Crambidae; genus Agriphila; species Agriphila tristella. The sequence goes on from OV743431.1 coordinate 40,894,805, forward strand.
AGTACAGAAAAGGACATGGGTATACCTATATTATACCTTTCCCGAGGCATTGAAAAGTATCTGTGCACGCAGACGAAGTCGCGGGCGGCCATTTACCAAATAAAATAAAAATGGTGACACTTTGCACATCTTAAAGAACTTGTCTCTTTCAAACGTTTTCCACACCAATAAGTATAACAGATGCAAAGAGTGTTTATTTAAAGGCAAACGTAAAAGCTTTCGTCTGCGTCCGATACGATTATTATATCAGCGTGTTAACACTAAACACGTGGAGTTTATTTGATTACGATCGGCCGGCATCGGCATCGGCACGCCCTGAAAATTATGCAAGAGACAACTTGTTATGCGAATTATGCGTAACGTAAGTGTTTACGAGCCCTATTTATGAATGCACTTTCTTCAAGTGATCTTCATGACACAGATCCACTAGGAGACGATTTTTGAGATTTTTGTTTTCTCGTTAAAGTTTTCTTGATATTTTCACTAACCAACCAAAGAAAATAGAATGACCAATATTTATTTATAACTAAATATTATTGAACACTATAGTCAAATCATATCGTATTTGTTCATTTTTTCCGGAATAAGGAAGTTTCCTTAAGTCGAATTTTGACTAAAATTATAAAAACTTAACATACGCGTTTATTTGTAATAATAATATGAAAATAGTTTTTCAATTTCTCAAAAAAACTATAAAATTATTTAAAAAAAGGAATGTCTCCTTTTTTGTGAGCTCACAAATTCAGTAAAATTTTGTGTGAAAAATGCAAATCATTAAAACTTTGACGACCTCCGTGGTCGAGTGGGTTGCACGCCGGTTTTCAAGGCGTCACCATCTCTTGAGGTCCCGGGGGTTCGATCCCCGGCTGGGTCAATGTAGAAAATGAACTTTTCAATATTGTCTCAGGTCTGGGTGTTTGTCATGCCACCGTTGTTTCTGATTTCCATAACACAAGTGCTATAGCTACTTACTTTGGAATGTGATGTTGTCAAATATTTATTTATTTATTTATTTGCACTTCTATATCTTCAACGTTTTTTGTAATATCAAATTATTTTACTGTTATATGAATACGAAATATTAAAATTAAAGTACCTTTATTATTATTTGCGATATTGACAAATATTGTTTTTAATTTTTTTGCAGCAAACTAGTAGAAAACGAAGACGGCTTTTTGATAGTTCCATTTAAATTTTAATCGCACCGTTATTTTCGATATCATAATACATATCTTATGATAACAGCATCAATTTGCATAGTGCAGTAAATTAGGGCGTTAATTGTGATTTTATTTAGCCTCTTTAGTTGAGTTTTATCTTAGATTAGCATTTTTATTACATCTCGCCGGTTGTATGTGATCAGACAATGCACAGTACCGTTAATTAAACTACCGTAAACTAGCAATTAACTCAAAAAGAAGGTCTCCGCTATTGTAGAGACGTACAGATTTTGGAAACATCTTTTGGCTTTTGAATCTTTCTTTCGTAATGAAATGAACGTTGATTCTTCTTATGATTAAATTCGATAAAAACGTTTTGATTTTACTTGACTTAATTAGTTAATGACAATGTTATTTAATCCAAATGAATTAAGGTCTATACCTAATACGCAAGATTAGTGAAATTGGATGGAAATAATATAAGTTCTTTCAGATAAAAAAAAAACAATTATTTAAATCGGTTAACAACTGGTGAAGTTGTGGGTAAAACATACATAAAAAACCGGCCAAGTACGAGTCGGACTCGCGCACTAAGGGTTCCGTAAAAAAACAGCAAAAACAACAAATCACGTTTGTTGTATGGGAGCCCCCCTTAAATATTTATTTTATTCTATTTTTAGCATATGTTATTATAGCAGCAATAGAAATACACGATCTGTGAAAATTTCATCTGTCTACCTGTAGTCGTTATCAATATCGAGCAAAAAACGGCAAACGTTTGTTGTATGGGAGCCCCCCTTAAATATTTATTTAATTCTGTTTTTAGTATTTGTTATTATAGCGGCAAAAGAAATACATCATCTGTGAAAATTTCAACTGTCTAGCTATCACGGTTCATGAGATACAGCGTGGTGACAGACAGACAGACAGACGGACAGCGGAGGCTTAGTAATAGGGTCCCGTTTTTACCCTTTGGGTACGGAACCCCAAAAAACCATCGACATGAAAACCTCCTCCTTTTTTGAAGTCGGTTAAAGAGAGGGTACAAATTTAATGTCATTTCCGAAAATGTATACCCCATACTAAACTCATTTCAACAATAATTTTATTTGAACCAAAATAATAAGTTATTTTTATTTTATGGAAGTTCTAATAGATGATATTGTGTTTGATTCTAATAGCACAGATAATATAATACTATATATATAATACTAGTACTTAGTAACTCTAATAAGGTTTTCATTTCTGGATACAAACAACATAAAAGTTTCTCAATTAAAAAATATTGATAAAACACGTTTTACAATATTTAAGATTAGTTACTGATTTATCTTAGTATTATCTGCATGTAATGAGCGAAAGATATTGAAGTTAAAGCTTTCTCAAAACTGTTTTTTTATTTTCATGTATACCTAAAGTTAAAAGAAAGTTTTCAAAAGCATAAAAACTATTATTATTATGGTAATTAGCGGCATCATTGACACACAGCGATTAGAATTAATTTGCAAGGCAGTGGAGGTCGCGGATATGTCAGTAACTTAGAGGAGGTGTCTATCAATCACAATAAATAAGTGGCCACGTGTTATGAAACGGCGGGCACTGCTCTGGAAACACGGCACGAGCTCCAATTCAAAAACAACACTTGAAGATTTCAATCAATGAAATACGGCAGCCTACGAGACCGGTTCGAAGATCAGTTCAGCCAGAACTCGAAAAAATGAGGAGTTTGGAGGCGTTTTCTGCGCAAACCATATGGTGTGTCATACCGTCGCAGTGCCTGCAGCGCTTGGGCTCCGGGGGTGCGAGCTCGTCGCCGAGTTCGCGGTGTCGTACCGGCATGGCGGCGCATCCCGCGCCGGCGCCGCCACCACCCGTCCTTCAGTCTGGCTCGCGCGCTTCACCTCGGCCGCTCCTGTCGCGGCGGCGGCGTCGCGGCTGCCACTGAGCTTGCCCAGCGCCGCCCGCCCCGGCCGGTAGGCGGCGCCCGATTCCCGAGCTATTTTGGGCGGCTGTGACTCATGGCTCAAACGGCCAGCGGCGCCCGCGCATCTCAGGCTTTACGTTCAGCGCCTAAGCCTACGTCGCGTCGGGGTAGTACATTTTAATTTAAACAACACCCCCTTGGTAAATGTTACCAATTCATTGTCAGCTAGCTGCATTAACCAGCCCTTCCTTTGATTCATTTTAAAGACTTGAAACTATTTGTCTCAAGCGCTGATTATCAGCTTTGCATGGAACGGCATTTGTCATGGAACAGCACAGGTGTCCTGTCTAGATTGACACCAACAGTATATTAATGTAATACCATACTCTTATTGATGATATGGTTAGAGTGGTTAAATGCTTTTTATTTTTTTTTGCTACAGTCTTTTGAATAATACAATCTAATACTTAAACATTTCCAGATATGTTTAGTTAGAAGACCAAATACTGCATTGACAAGAAGAAGTCTCCTATTTATATTGAACCTTAATTATTTTGTATTTAAGTTTAAAATTGATTGAAATTATGGTAGCCCAGCATGCCTTTAACTTAATATTAATTTAAAAATGTTATACTATTATGTATCTACATCATAATAATGTAACTGAACTGCAGAGAACTAGATGGAGAACAAAGTGATCGTATATGATGAGTGTATATTGAAAGTAGAACTTATCTATCAAATGCTGATAACATTACATCAAAGTTACCCTTATTTTATAGAAAAAACTGTATAAATGGTTATATTTATTAAAGAATAAAACGATTTGATAATAAACACATTGACATTGATGGTTCAAATCATTCTTTTTATATTAAATGAGTTTACTCGTAGTAGCCACATTCAAACCATAAGGCTAATGGAGACCATTCAGGATCATGCCGCTTGATCCAGTGGCATGATCAAATAGGTTGTATCAAGCCATTTTAACCGTGTGTTTGGGGAAATTTTGAAAGGACATGCCACTTGACAGAAGGATCGATAGATTGTGTGTCGCCATCTCTGAGGTCCCGGGTTCGATCCCCAGCTAGGTCAATGTAGAAAATGAACTCTTCTATATTAACTCGGGTCTGAGTGTTTGTGATACCACCGTTGTCTCTGATTTCCATAACACAAGTGCTTTAGCTACTTACTTTCGAATCGGAGCAATGTATGTGATGTTGTCAAATGTTTATTTATTTTTATTGTTTGTACTTACCATGGGCAACAGCGTCGCTTAACCACTCCTAAGGATAAAATAATAATTGCTTGCAAGCCACTCCATACAACAAATGTTTAGTTCATGCAGGGGCGATATGCGCACACACGAATTTCATTGCTAACTGGTTAAGCGACGATGTTGCCCATAGTACATGAAGCCGCTTCATGCCACTAGACTGTCTGTGCTGTCTGTCAAGCAAGCCATTGGATATCATGGCACTAGATCAAGTGGCATGATCGTGAGTGGTTGAGGCCACTGGTATCCATGAGCAGAGAGAGAGATGATGAAGTGAGCTTACTAAGAAGAAATTTATGGAATGAGGAAACAAACAATAAACTGCAGAACTACACTTGAGTTTTTGTTTGAAATTCCAGGCATTTGTATTTATTAATTCATTAAAGTGAATAATTGTTTAAAAGTGGTTTTTTGAATTCTAGAAACAGCAAATAGCTATAGTAATATTTCATAGTTGTAGTAAGTGTATCTTATCTTACATAAATAATACCCCAATATCTATTTATAAATTCGTGATAGTTGTAAAATAAAACAATGCAGAATTTATGACAATTGTTGCAGTAGTTAGGTATTTGTACTTGTTGCCAAAAGTGAAGTAGGTACATTTAAATTAAATAATGGTAGCAATAATTTTATTAATAAACATATGCTTAAGAAAGTTATTTATAAACTGTGACTAGACTTCTATTCTGTACAGAACAGCTCATTAGTGCTGATTCAGACATGCATTTCACTGAGACTGAGAATATTGTTTGAATATTGCCAACAAACTATTGAAAACAAGTCTAGGTAGGTAATGCACCCAATAAAAATAAATCATTATAATATTCAATGACAACAAGTCCCAATCATTACATTTCTTAGATGTATTGGTTTTAGAAATGCAACTACTGGTAGTTCAATTAGACATTCAATTTTCTATTAAACACATTTTACATAGACACAACTCCAGAAGGTAATAGAAACAAAGTTACAATTTGAATGGATTTGATGTCTTCAACAGTTAAGCAAATGTGAAATGAAGTTTCAAGATAAATATTATGATTAATCATAACAGTTTCAATTCAAGGGAAAATATATTTTATCTTATCAAAATAATACTACTGTACTGATACAACTTTATATTGTGATAAAATAGCTGAATAGCCGCAAGAAACTGACCAAATGGGCACATTACAAAGATACATTTTGTGAGGTATCAAGGATAAAGTTATATAGCTATAAAATAAAATAATTGATACCAGGCTAATAATAGGTAAAACTTTGAAAAGTATCTTTTTATTGCGTAGTGTCTCGGTTTGGTAGTGTCTGGTTACCACATACCTAGCATTGAGCTAGTACTTTTCGAAGCAACTTAAAAACAGAGCTGACATTCGATAGAATTATTGTTTGCAATGTTAACTGAGAAAAAACTCCGCAAAACACTGACATAGTTTACAGAATTGTCTCATTTTTCTAAAAGACGATACAGATTGAAAGTTGCAGTGGGCGGCTGCATAATAAAATATAAACTCACCTTTGTGTACAATCTTGATCAATATTCTTACTGCAGAGGGAAATTTATAATCCTTTTTCTTGCAAGAATTCACTGAAACTCCATCACTCCACGTCACTAGATTTTATTATCGCACAAATACAGAAATAAATAGACAGACATCATCCATCGTTTCTGCCATTTTGAATTATTCCATAGACAAACTATATTTGACTTTGAGTAAAATACAGAGTAAAATATTTATTTCTTCACAGAATACATACCTTGGTCTAATGCTAATTTGCTATTTTTTTAAATAACGTGCTATTTAAATTAGCATAGAGGAGTTTTTGGCACCATTTTGTCGAGTACGGTTTGGTGTCTATTTTTAATTATTTGAAAATTAATTCATAGTGGATATTGTGTCTTAAAATTGGTGCAGTTTTGTGGTACAAGCGTCTACGCAACTGAACAATAATAGGCGCAATCTTGGTTGTGTGAAGCTGAGACTTTTATTGTAGTGGTAGCTACCTCGGCAGAACTTACCGAGTAAACTGTCTTGATATACTTGTTGCCAAATGCTCCAAGCAGCATTGGAATGCAATGCACCCGCATTCTAGTGTAAACTTAAACTGAAACAATACTTACCACTGAACTATTAAACACTTGACACTGGCAAAAATTACTTCCAAGAGGAAAGTAGATTGCCAAAATAAAAATAGAAGAAGAAATTAGCATAATCTGTAAAGGTCCAAACAAATTATCGGACGCGGCTTACTGCCGCGGCTGATCTGACCCCCTAGCCAAAGTAACAATTGAAAATTTTCGCTATCGCTTCGCTTCGAAACATGTATGGATTTAACGTTTAAATTTCGATTGTTAACGAAACCTTATGTCAATCCCATACATGTTTCGAAAGCGAAGCGATAACGAAGATTAGCGAATGTTACTTTGGCTAGGCCCGCTGAGGTGTGCAAACTATCGGATGTAGTAGGTCGCGGACGTATCCGATAGTTTGCACACCTCAGTAGGGTTATTCACGATTGTCGGAAAACTAGTCGAAAGCATTCGATTCGAATCCGTATCCTCCGATATTACATAAATATAGCAATTCACAAATACGTTCGACTGGCATTTGTTTCACTTTCCGACGGGAAAGCCCAGTGCATTTACAAAGTTAGGTAGCATAAGGTAGAAATTAAGATCGAAGACTATAGACTTGCCGATTCGATTCGGAAAGTTGGTTTCCGACAATCGTGAATAACTCCCCAGATCAGCCGCGGCAGTAAGCCGCGTCCGATAATTTGTTTGCACCTTAAACTGCGATATTTTTTGGAAGTGTCTATTCATCGGGACATAGTTATTGCTTTCTCTGTGCATCGGGGCGCCTCGACGATCGACGAATAGTATTTTTCTCTATCTAGCGGAGCGCACCACTGAGTAGCGCTTTCTCTAGGGATTGGCTATATGCCGGTGCCTGCTTTTTAGTTGTCGTAATCGTAAGTTGAACTATTCAAATAGGTAGTAATAATAATTGTGTAAATGCCTCTGTGGCTAGTGGTTAGTACTTGTTAGAGCGTTGTTCTCTTGATCCAGAGGTCGTGGGTTCGATCCCTACCGCGGGAAGCAACATCTTTGAGTTGTTGTTTCTAGTTATATTCAATTTAACCGGTGTTATTTTATTGCTGTGGTGCCGTTTTATAATACAAAGTGTTTGGTAAAAGTCTTGTAAAGCCGAATATGGTAGATAGGGATCATCAAACTGAACGACTTTTACTATGGGACCAACTCTGAAATCACGAAAAAAAATCAGCTGTTTTTCCTGTTTTTTTTTGCGATTTCAGAGTTAATCCCATAGTAAAAGTTGTTCGTTTGATGGTCCCTATCTACCATTTTCGAATTTATACCTAAGGCTTTTACTAAACACCTTGTAATACTATCCCCGCAAATTGCTAATGAACCTGGCAGCCATTTTTGAACCTAAAAAACGGAAACAATTGTAGATATTTTAACACGTTTTTATTAGGTTGCTTTCCCGTTTGTTTGTTTATATGTTTGTTTGTTTGTTTGTTTGTGTGTTTCTCCACAAAGTTTGCGAACGATTTTATCCTAACTTCCCGATGAGCTAGAGACTTAAAACTTTGAACATAGGCCAGAACTGGAAGGCAATGCAATATTATGGTGTCATTGAGCTGATCTGATGATGAAGCCGGAAGAAGGCCACAAGAACTCTATGATGAAACCATACAACCCCATCGTGTTTGGGCTCGTTAGAATCGTCTTGACGAGTACTTTGTTGGGAAATAGTGTCCAAGGTCTGATGATGGAGCCGGAAGAAGGCCACTGGAACTGGGTGATAAAACCATGCAATCCTATCGAATTTGGGCTCGTTTGAATCACCTTGACGAGTACTTTAATGGGAAATAGTGTCCGAGGATCTGATGATGGAGCCGGAAGAAGGCCACTGGAACTGGGTAATAAAACCATGCAATCCTATCGAGTTTGGGCTCGTTTGAATCATCTTGACGAGTTCTTTGTTGGGAAATAGTGTCAGAGGAACTGATGATGGAGCCGGAGGAAGGCCATAGGAACTCTATAATAAAACCATGCAACTCCATCGAGATTGGGCTCGTTTGAATCGTCTTGACGAGTACTTTGTTGGGAAATAGTCTCTGAGGATCTGATGATGGAGCCGGAGGAAGGCCATAGTAACTCTATAATAAAACCATGCAACTCCATCGAGTTTGGGTTCGTTCGAATCGTCTTGGCAAGTGCTCTGGTAGGAGATGGTATATTTTTTTAGTGTAAGCTCATTAACTAAAAAGCAGAAAATAATAATTTACTGAAAAAAAACTTTTTTAAAAACACGTTTTTAAAACGGACTAAATTATTTTAAAAAATCGGACTTAAAAACATTAAAACGGACTAAAAAGTAAAAAATAAATTCTTCTGTAAATATTTATAACCAACCCTACCTGTAATTTGTGGTCAGGGAAACTAGGAGGGTTCAGGTTCACATATCCTTTATTGAACTATAACTGCTACTATCAAAATACAATCACTTTATATAAGCTCTCCATTATGCGTGTTTAATTCTCGAAGTCTCACATTGTAGTGTGTCAAATAATGACATGACAGCATCATGTGCACAGATTGTCATAATATAAACGAGGTCGAAAGCCTCCCTCAACACACCCCCTCAATCTGCTGCACATGCTGACCACCCTGACTAAAGCATTTTTCTACCTACCAGTACAAGTACCTGATCCTATTTGCTGATGATTCTTCTCCAATCATGATATGCCAATTCTGTCTTTTGTTACGCCAATGTTTACTTTTCCATTCAGAAACAGTTTTCTTCAAAAAATATTTTAATCGTTTTTCCTATTTAATTTCTTCATTTTTTCCTTCACTTTCTTTTTTTTTTGTTTCTTTTCTTATAATTTCATTTCAACCACGTAGGTACTTAGTTTCCTTAATACTTTTTTTTGTTAGCGGCGTTGCTAACGTTATTTTGTAAACAGGCAGCGTTGCTACGATGAGTTTTCAAACTCACAAAACGTTTTTTTCTATTTCCCTCCTAGTTCCCTGTATAAGGCCCATAACCTGTAATTTGTGGTCAGGGAAACTAGGAGGGTTCAGGTTCACATATCCTTTATTGAACTATAACTGCTACTATCAAAATACAATCACTTTATATAAGCTCTCCAATATGCGTGTTTAATTCTCGAAGTCTCACATTGTAGTGTGTCAAATAATGACATTTTGCATCTAAATCTTTAGATTTAGATGCAGTTTAATTGAGATTTGAGAGAAAAGTCTTTGAACTCTCTCTTCCTTCACTCTCTAATTCCGATAGGACGGCAAGACGACCGACAGGAGACGACCGATCGGAGAGAGGTCAGGCGCAGGATCTACAGCCGAAGCACGGATCATCTTTCTTATCACACAATCAGGTGATCAGTCTGCAGTGTCCAAACCAAACTTCAAACAATTCAAAGATGTTACTTCCCGCGGGGATCGAACCCGAGGCACCGGCCTATAGCCAATCCCTAGAGAAAGTGGTGCGCACCGCTAGATAGAGAAAAATACTATTCGTCGAGGCGCCCCGATGAATAGACACTTCCATATTATTTTACTCTTTGACTGCGATTGAGCAAAATGTGCTAGGTATCCTAGCCTAGAATAGGTATTTTCATAATCTACATTATCGTCATCTAGGTATCGAATCGTCAACCATCGTGATCGTGAGTGTCTGTCATTTGTCAATCACGACTCGACGCGAAACGCAATCGCATATCTACTACTAGGGCAAAAAGCAGTAAAACGTAGACAACGTAGTGATTATTTCCTCTGTGATAAACAGTTAAAGTGATAGCATTATTTACAGCTAACGTACTAGGTTCTCGTTTTATTATTATGAGAAAGCTTCAGCGAAACTCAGAAAATAACAGCTATTTAGAAAAAGTTTTATTGTTATTTTAATGTTTTGTTCACATCAAGGAGGTTAACCACCGTTGCGGTTGTTTAGTTGTTTTTTGATTCACTCGGTCCGTATTATAGGACGAGACTCAAGCACTGCTTGAACTCTGTATAATCACTTGCCCCCCCTAGCCAAAGTAATCTAGTCTCAAGCACTCTGTTGATTCCAAAACAATGCTCGAGTCGAGAGTTTGGGACTCAGCTGATCTCTACTTTGCAGGCCACACACCATCCAATCGATCGTCCAATCGGCATGAAACTACCGATTGGATCCAATCTGCAGCTCGTCCATACACACCACACACGATCAATTCTAAGGTCCGTATTATAGGACGAGACTCAAGCACTGCTTGCTGCTTGAGTACAGTTAGAAAGGGATGGTGCTATTCATCGCATATAGCGCTATCCCTTTCTAACTGTACTCAAGCAGAGATTTGAGTTTGAGTTCGATTCTATAATACGAGCCTAAGTGTCCAATCGGCAGTGGCGATCGACCGTATGATTTTCTTAACCGACTTCAAAAAAAGAAGGAGGTTCTTATAATTCGATTGTATATAATAAATGTTTCACCATTGTTATTTTAATTTGAAAGTTGTTTTTGTTTTTATTTTTAGGTTTTTGAAAGAGTTTTTTATTTTTTTAAAGCTTATTTATTTTCAGCGTTTTGGTGGTAGCTACTTATGCGTATTTAAATATTATAATATTTTTTAACTCTATATATTTTCAAAATGCTAATGTCATTACTCAACTCAATTTCCATATTCACGCTATCTATCCATTTTCCAACAAAAAATCATATACAGGGTGTTTCTTTTAAGGTGTCAAGCCAATGCGAGGTGATAGCTGAGCACTATACCTATCGATTGAACCCCTATGTATGTTCCGCGATTTTTTGTAGTTTAGGAGTTATGTTTTTCATTATTTTTTATAATTTAGGGACTGAACGGCTTTAAAAAATTATATCTTTTTTTTTGGGTGAGCTTTTCTCGGTATTTTTTTTTCAACACAATGCTTATTAATTGTAGTTTTATGTGTAAAATAGTCACCTTCCTTACTTTGACACAAGTTACAAAAAAATTGATCGATAATAAAAAAATTGGGAACAAACAAAACAGAATGGAATCTTCAACTGTAAAAATAAATTAATTAAAGATTATTCCATAGCTTCTGACTAACTTTAAAAACTGTGCGACAGCCTAAGCTTTCATAATAATACAAAAAAGGATGTACTTTATGTGTCCGGGCACGAAAACTGCGACGGCGGAGCGGCAGCGGGGCGGCGCGACAGCGGAGCGGCGGCGATGCATTCAACAGTATGGCACAGTATGGAGACGCGCACGAAACGGGCGGTGGCGGCGCGGGGCGACGAGCGATGCACGGGCGGGAGGAGAGCGACGAAAACAAATGAACAAACTAGTTGGATTTGGTAGCCCGCGATTACAGTAGTGTTGTGTTGAATAATATAATAGTGTCTGTTTGATTACTAGGTAGTACCTATTTATTCAGTATGGATGTCGGCATCTTGGACATCATTTAAAAAACACAAGATGAGCAAAGAATCCGGTTTTGAAACTAGTTAACGCCTATACTTAGACCATTTTTTCGAACTAAATAAAATTTTTAGACATAGGATATATTTCGTCCTTTGAATATTTTTCGGTATTGATTTAACAAGAAATTGTTTCCATAGCAACATCACATTTGACACATCAATAAAAATAAAAAAAAATAAGAAGTTACTTTAGTGGTATACCGTGGTTCTACCAGTAGGTCAAATCGGTAGGTCCACGGGCCCATTTAGCCCATCTGTCACAACACTACTAGCGCGGCTGACCGACCGCTAAGTTTCGTGCCCACGTTCTCATCGCCCCGCCCCGCCGCCGCTCCGCTGCCGCGCCGCCCCGCCACCGCTCGGCCGCCGCCACTTTCGTGTCCGGACACTAAGGGGCATTATTTGCTGAAATCGGCCCCTGAATGTGGTAAATCGGAAATTTTGTAATTTTCATATTTTATGATTTGTTATTATTTTCGCATATTTTTGTCATTCCAAAGATTAATTATCCATTTAAGTGTAAAACTACTACTATCCAATAACCACTAATAGCATGGAGGCAGTTTAACCGTCTTATTCATAAAAAAACTTTGTTTTCTTTTTGCCGAAAATGGCGACATCAGTCAGTAGATTTGCCTGTTTTGTCTATGGATTCGTCAGAACGACCACATAATAACGCTAAAGTAGCTTTTTCTTAGAAAAGTTTTTGACTAAAATTGACTATAACTCTATTCTATGGTTTTTATGAAATTGTTATCGCACAGTAGTAGTGCACAGACCTTTAAGTACTTGTTGTATGGTCTGTGTAGTAGTGATAAAATGTCTGTCTTTACCATCTAATATGACGTTCTTTTCAAATATGACGTTTAATAAGCCGCACTATGACTCTATTTTAAAGATTTTTTATGAATAAGACGGTTAAACTGCCTCCATGCTATTAGTGGTTATTGGAAAGTAGTAGTTTTAAACTTAAATGGATAATTAATCTTTGGAATGACAAAAATATGCGAAAATAATAACAAATCATAAAATATGAAAATTGCAAAATTTCCGATTCACCACCTTCAGGGGCCGATTTCAGCAAATAATGCCCCATAAAGTACATTCTTTTTTGTATTATTATGAAAGCTTAGACTGTCGCACAGTTTTTAAAGTTAGTCAGAAGCTATGGAATAATCTTTCATTAATTTATTTTTACAGTTGAAGATTCCATTCTGTTTTGTTTGTTCCCAAATTTTTTACTATCGATTATTTTTTTTGTAACTTGTGTCAAAGTAAGGAAGGTGACTATTTTACACATAAAACTACAATTAATAAGCATTGTGTTGAAAAAAAAATACCGAGAAAAGCTCACCCAAAAAAAGATATAATTTTTTAAAGCCGTTCAGTCCTTAAATCATAAAAAATAATGAAAAAAAATTATAACTCCTAAACTACAAAAAATCGCGGAACATACATAGCGGTTCAATCGATAGGTATAGTACTCAGCTATCACCTCGCATTGGCTTGACACCTTAAAAGAAACGCCCTGTATATAATTCGGTTCATAAATAAAGTCATCAAGGTAGTTAATCATAGTATTTTCAGGATTGAATTGAGAACTGCTGAACCGATTTTAAAAAGAAAAAATGTCGCAAGAAAATTCTTTGAAATAAAAAAAATTATCATCAAAATCGGTCCAAACATATCGAAGATACGCACGAACAATGATAAAAAATATATATACAATCCAAAAGAGAACCTCCTTCTTTTTTGAAGTCGGTTAAAATACCAAAACCTTCCTCTAAATGTAACAAACAAATGCTTTTCTAGTATGCGCATCAAAATCGGTTCAGCTAAACTTGAGATAATCGCGGACAAACATACATATACAGGTCAAACTGAGAACTTCCTTTTTTTTGAAGTCGGTTAAAATACTAAAACCTTCTCCTAAATTCAACAAATACTTTTCTGAAAACCGCATTAAAATCGGTTCAGCCAAACGTGAGATAATCGCGGATACAGGGGCCGTACCGGCTAACGAATCGATTTTCATAGAAGTCTGCTGGGTTTCAACTTAAAACAGAGAAATCAAAGTAAGCAATTTCGTTTTGTACTTTTTGTTGACGTGATTCGGAAGATATCGATGTTCGTGTGACATCATGAATTTGGGTTCGTCATTTTGGCCCAATTGGGGCTCGATTTATCTGTTTTAATTTGAAACCCAGCAGACTTTTATGAAAATCGATTCGTTAGCCGGTACGGCCCCAGGTCAAACAGAGACCCTACCTTTTTTGAAATCGGTTAAAAGAAAAAAGAAAGGAAAAAATAATCATCAAAATCAGTCTATAAATATCGGAGATACGCGCGAACAATGATAAAACAAATAAATACAAACGAATAAAGAACCTCCTTTTTTGAAGTCGGTTAAGAAAATCATACGATCGATTGCCCACTGCCACACACCGTCCAGTCGGCATGATCCAATCGGCATGATCCAGCCATTTTGATTTTTCCGTCAGTTTTGACGATTAAGGCCTGGGCACACCGGATGCGTAGACACGCGCGTGGTTACGCGTGCGTGTACACGCGCGTAGTTACGCACGTAACCCCCTGACACACCGGGTTACGCATACGTCTACGCTTACGCATACGCATACGCAACGCAGCCTGTCCCTTGCGTACCCAGCGGGCACACCGGATGCGTAGACACGCGCGTGTACACGCGCGTAGTTACGCACGTAACCCCCTGACCCATACCCAGCCGCTGCGGCAGCTATACTATAAGTCATAAGGATTTTTTTACTATTAATATTTGTCTATGGTCATTATATGATGTCACTACATAGTATAAAACAAAGTCGCTTCCCGCTGTCTGTCTCTATGTATGCTTAGATCTTTAAAACTACGCAACGGATTTTGATGCGGTTTCTTTTAATTGACAGAGTGATTCAAGAGGAAGGTTGATAATTATGTATTACATCGTGTCAAATTCCACACTACACCGAAGCGAAGCGAGGGTGGGTCACAAGTCCTTTTTGTTGCCAAATGCGACCTTTGATTTGATTTGATTTTTTCCGGACATTCCCCATTCCATAATACATTATTTATTTTGTTAGAGCTCAGAAGTTTATGCAGTGCTTTCGATGCTAGGCTTCCCAGGCGGCTTAATTTTTGCCGACATCTTCATATTTCTACATACATAAAACCTCGATCAACTTATAATTCATCTAAGTATACCTTCCTCAGGAATCACTCTATCATTTGGTGAAAATCGCATGAATATACGGTTAGTAGTAGGGTCTTTGTTTTATAATATGTATGTAGTGATATCAAGCAATTGATGACTAGTTTAAATTCATAGAAGTGACGAAGTTCTCTATTTGTAAGAAAAAAAGCAAATTTCAAAGGTGGGGGACCCGAACAAAACAACTGAATGCGTAGTCACGCGCGTGGTTACGCGCGTGGTCACGCGCGTAGTGACGCGCAGGAAAGATACGTGCGTGTTCGTATTTGTTCGGTGTGATGTCCAATAGGGAATGCCATTGAGTACAACGTCATCAATGCGTTCCGCTCTGCGTAAGTACGCAGCCTGGTTGTCACATGAGAGCTGCAATGCGTAGGGTTACGCATCGGTCTTCGTGCACGCGTACGTTACGCAAGCGGTGTGCCATGTCTCATAAAGTTTCAGGCATTACAACGTCATGGTACGTCTACGTGCACGCTTACGCAAACTGACGGAAAAATCAAAATTCAATTCTTTTGGCTGGATCATGCCGATTGGATGGTGTATGGCAGTGGGCAAACGATCGTATGATTTTCTTAACCGACTTCAAAAAAGAGGTTCTTTATTCGATTGTAGGTATATATTTATTTTATCATTGTTACCGCGTATTTTCGATATTTATAGACTGATTTTGATGATTATTTTTTTCTTTTTCTTTTAACCGATTTCAAAAAAGGTAGGTTCTCAGTTTGGCCTGTATCCGCGATTATCCCACGTTTGGCTGAACCTATTTTGATGCGGTTTTCAGAAAAGTATTTGTTGAATTTAGGAGAAGGTTTTAGTATTTTAACCGACTTCGAAAAGAGGAAGTTCTCAGTTTGACCTGTATATGGATGTTTGTCCGCGATTATCTCAAGTTTGGCTGAACCGATTTTGATGCGCTTACCAGAAAAGTATTTGTTACATTTAGGAGAAGGTTTTGGTATTTTAACCGACTTCAAAAAAAGGAGGTTCCCAATTAGATTGTATATATATTTTTATCATTGTTCGCGCGTATCTTCGATATTTATGGACCGATTTAGATAATATTTTTTTTATTTTAAAGAATTTTCTTGCGACAATTTTTCTTTTTAATATCGGTTCAGCAGTTTTCAATTCAAGTAATCCTGTAAATACTACGATTAACTACCTTGATAACTTTATTTATGAACCAAATTATATGATTTTTTGTTGGAAAATGGATAGACAGCGTGAATTTGGAAATTGAGTTATGGGCATTTTGAAAATATATAACGTTGAAAAATATTACACGCTTAGGTACTACATACTTACCACAAAAAAGTTGAAAATAAATAAGCTGTAAAATAAGAAAAACCTCCTTCAAAAACCTAAAAACAAAAACAGCTTTCAAATTAAATAACAATGATAAAACGAATATATACAATCGAATCAAGAACCTCCTTCTTTTTTGAAGTCGGTTAAGAAAATCATACGATCGATCACCCACTGCCGATTGGACAGTAGAAGTGATCGTGTGTGGTGTGAATGGACGAGCTGCAGATTGGATCCAATCGGTAGTATCATGCCGATTGGACGATCGATGGATTGATTTCACTGATTAGGGTTGCCACCAGGGTGCCAATCGCACTAATGTTTAGATCAACTGGACCTCGACGATTATATCGTCGCGTCGGTTCAATAGTAAACTTGCCAATCTGCAAATGTCAAACTTTTTAGTAGAGTGAAATAAAAACAAAAATTGGTCCTGTAAATCAGATTTTATAAGTATGTTTTCAAGTTTGTAAATTTAGAAGTCAAAAATAATATACTTTAGGTAGATATTGATAAAATTATAAATTAAACATTATTTATGAAATTAAAGCAGATTGGCCTATTCACAATGGTCAGAACAAGACAAGTAAAATCATTTTGATGTGTTCCAAGTAGCCAAAGTGGTAGATAGCTAAATTGACAGCAGTGGCTCACACTATACGACATACATTTTTGAATGTCAACTCGCCAAAGCGCCCTTTAATGTTTAGACTAGTTGATCACTGTAAAAATTAAGTTATCATTGTACTCTTTAAACCAAGGTAACATACTCAATCTGCCACATAGGTCAGTAGAACACGGCGATATTTTTGTAAGTAAAAGTTTTTGTTTCGGTAAACTGAACTATAAATCACATATATTAGTTTACTTTTTCACTGACTGTGAAAATCCATTTATCTCGTCGATTATTAAACCAAACTACAGATACATGATTTTACCACATTGTAAATAAATAAGAGTTATTAATGTTGAATGTTGGTATATTTAAGTCAAAACTGCCAAAATTACAGATTGGCGAGTTTACTATTGGACCGAGGATATATTCTGTGCCTGGAGGTCTGAAAAAATGAGACATACCTATGAATTTGAAAAATCTTTGAATATTTTGTCATTATTTTTAAGCCTTAATAAATCACTATTAAAGCAATGGAAAAAAGTAGAAATAAAAAAGATATTGTATTTATTTCAAAACTACTTCATTCATGGCGCAAACTCGTGCAGAATCTATTTTGCTCTTTGCACGCACTGTCACATACATTCTGCAATAAAGAGTAAAATAATATCACAGCCTCAGACACTGACATGAAAAAAAATTTTCTATTGCCTCAGACCAAATTTGATCTGAGATCAGATCACAGCATAGATGTTCTACCATGTTCTACCACATGTTTACTAGAATATTTTTTTCTCTGTGAAAAGTACGGAATTTCTCTCTCTTTTGTACTTGCTCGCAAGGTGCGTGTTTTTCGTGAGCAGTTGTTTAAATTTTTTCGCAATAAATACTTTGTCGAATTGCTAAATATAAATTTTAATAAATTCCTATTATATAACCCATTGAAATACTTTAACTATCACACTTTCTCCCATGTCTTTATTTCTTTGTTTTTAGGATCTTTGCATTTTGAAGCATAAACGCATACAAAGGTATTTGTCAGTTAACTCAATACGCATGTTTAACAGTTGGAAGCATACAAAGTTATGTGGCAGTTACCTCAATACTTAAACAATGTGTAAACGGACAACTGCATTATCTCTGAAACTACAATTATTTAAGCAAAAACACTTTTTATATTTTGTAAACCCTGTAATAATATGATTAAGACTGTATAGGTATATACGCATTTCAAAGAAATTAGCGTTTTTCCAAACAAGTTATCTAAAGAATGATAGCATTACTATTGATGTAAACTTTAGTTTTAGGAAGCAAAATTCTTTAATTAGTGCCGTATAGAGAGAAAAACATAATAAATTATCAGGTATTTTAAAACAAAGACAATCTGTTCATGTGGAATTCCAAATTTGCTTGTCAGAGGTATTTTTCAAAAACGTTTCAGCTGTAACAAATAAGAATACGACCCATATTTATTTTTTCACTTATTGTTTGTATTGTCAAGGAGTGCCCTATGGAGAGAAAATTAAAAAAAATGATTTTAATCACAGAGAAATAAAATATTAAAAAAATGCCCAAATAGGTACACTTTGACATGTTTTTTTACTGGTATTTACAGATTTTAAAGTATTTTTTTATTTTTCTTAGAAATAATGAGGTATTTGTCTATTGTATTGCGTATTTTGTATATACTTATATCTAATATATAATTTAATAGGAATTTTCAAAGTTCACACTCATTACGGTTCGCGCAGAGATGTTTTGATCATTTGTATGGAAATTTAAAAAATGGAACGTGATGCGCGTCTACAGCCTTAAGGAATGAATCTCAGATCAAATAAAAAAGAAAGATGGAGCGTTGCGAACAATGAAGTGAGGCCGGTTTTTAATGGTACATGTGTGCGTACAAAGGGGCGGGCGGGGAACGGGCGGCAGGGTTTTATATGGAAAGCCACGGCGTAGTTTCGCTACACGTGTGTGCGTGAACTGTGTATGGACACAGCCATGGCGTAGTTTTACTGGCCTCACCGCTTCGTTCGGAAGACTCCGTCTTACTTTTTTTATTTGGTCTGAGGAATGAATTTGAAACATTTTCGCTGGAAAACAAAAAAATAGGTCAAGTTTTTCGTTTTAAGCTCTCTCCTCAAAACTTTGATTTTTACAGATGTCCGTTTTTACTTTGCTGCAATCGACTTGACCTCCCTGTCGGCTCGTTTTGGGGCGAAGCGCACCATACAGTTTATACCGAAGCCCTCTTGTACACACACGTTTTTTCGCCGCGTTAATCTACGGCTGATTCGCCGTGCGTAGGCACGGTCGTCAGTGTTGTATGGGCCACTATGGAAGCTTGTTGACGGGCACAGCGGCGCGACGGCACGGCGACGCGACGCCGCCGTATGCACCGTGCTCCCCCCTCGGCGCGCCGCGTCTGACGCACGGCGTGATTCACAGAACAAATATACTCAGGCGTGATTTAAGGTCCAAACAAATTATCGGACGCGGCTTACTGCCGCGGCTGATCTGAGGTGTGCAAACTATCGGATGTAGTAGGTCGCGGACGTAACCATAGACTAATATGACGTCATCGGACGTCCGACAGCTATCTGGCACGCAGGATGTTATTAGAGTGTGCACACTTATCAGCCGCGGCAGCAAGCCGCGTCCGATAATTTGTTTCGACCTTGATCTGAGGTGTGCAAACTATCGGATGTAGTAGGTCGCGGACGAAACCATAGACTAATATGACGTCATCGGACGTCCGATAGCTATCTGGCACGCAGGATGTTATGAGAGTGTGCACACTTAAGGTCCAAACAAATTATCGGACGCGGCTTACTGCCGCGGCTTATAAGTGTGCACACTCTCATAACATCCTGCGTGCCAGATAGCTGTCGGACGTCCGATGACGTCATATTAGTCTATGGTTACGTCCGCGACCTACTACATCCGATAGTTTGCACACCTCAGATCATTTTATTTTATTTTCAATAGGCAGGCAATATCACAACTTACATGATTAGTGGATGAAACTGACTAAAAATCGCCCTGCGCGGCCGTTTTCTTACTATATACAGGCATTTAAGTTACATTTTTATTAGGGTTCCGTACCCAAAGGGTAAAAACGGGACCCTATTACTAAGCCTCCGCTGTCCGTCTGTCTGTCTGTCTGTCACCAGGCTGTATCTCATGAACCGTGATAGCTAGACAGTTGAAATTTTCACAGATGATGTATTTCTGTAGCCGCTATAACAACAAATACTAAAAACAGAATAAAATAAATATTTAAGGGGGTCTCCCATACAACAAACTTGATTTTTTTGCCGTTTTTTTGTTCGATATTGATAACGACTACAGGGGGCTTACCATCAGCAAATAAGAAACCATCCTTAAGCCGTTCAGTTCAGAAGCAGGCCCTAAAAACAATTGCTTAAATCGGTACCATGACCGTCTTTTAGGTGAACGGCTCAAAGATTGTTTTGACTCAAGGTGAACGGTTAGTTTGTCTCTGGTATGCTTTGTCACAGATCACTAATGCTTTGTAGACGATGCGAAAACGAGCTAGCCTATACAAATCGATGGGTGCATTATGTAAGACAAATCTCTGAAGGTCCAAACAAATTATCGGACGCGGCTTATGGACGCGGCTTACTGCCGCGGCTGATAAGTGTGCACACTCTCATAACATCCTGCGTGCCAGATAGCTATCGGACGTCCGATGACGTCATATTAGTCTATGGTTTCGTCCGCGACCTACTACATCCGATAGTTTGCACACCTCAGATCAGCCGCGGCAGTAAGCCGCGTCCGATAATTTGTTTGGACCTTCAGTCATCGATCACCATAAATTTGTTAAACATGGAAAGTAATTTGTTTAGAATATTCAATATTTTACTTTTCATGGTTAAAATGTACTTTATGGCGTTCAATGACTCAGAGATTTGTCTGGCACCCAATTTATCGCTTATTATCCCCGCCAATTGGTAATGCGCCTGGCGGCCATGTTTTTAACCTCAAAAACGAAAAACAATTTGTAAATTTTTGATATACCTAGACTAGACCCTATCTTACTGAAAATAATAATTCAATAAATAATAATTGACAACATTTCAAAAATTTTGCCCGGTGTTTTTATTTATTATTTAGAAATTACTGATGAAAACAAGATACACGTATTTTTTTTTCCAAAATTTTTATTTTAAGTCATCATAATATTAATTTGAAAACTTATTAATTCTAAAAGAGCGTAAGTGCCGTTTGAAGGAATTCCAGTGGAATTTCCTTTGCCCATATGGGTTAAAAATACACTTTGACGTCAACCTGTCAACCTAATCTATGGACACTAATGACGTTTGTTTGTTTATGTTTTGCTCGAGGCTGTTTTCTTTTATTGTCGCTATTTTTAGCTTATTTTCAACAATAATAGATAAAAATATTTGTAAATTAGATTCCATAATTCATGTGTAGTTCCTGCCTGCAAAATTACTGTGATGAAATGCCCAAACAAACACTGTTTTACGTGAAAAACCAAAGTCTACACGTTCACAGTGGTGTGTTGCTTTAAAGTTTTATGAAAATTGAAATTAATGCACTTCAAATCAAACTGTATTTATTAAACCAATTGAAAAATAAACAATATCTTTTTTTCTTAAAATAAATGTTTCGCATAAAACTTCATTTTCAGCAGCATCATAAAGTAGGTATCAACTTTGGGAAGGTTGCGACTGTCTGCCATTACAAATCCTTCAGATACCTTGATATTATATTGCGAAAGTTGTTAAAATTCACTCAAATACAAATTAAAGTTAAAACTGTAACTAAAACATTCAAAACAAATCGAGCAAAGCGAAAAATATTTTGAAGGTCGATACAAATTATCGGACGCGGCTTATGGACGCGGCTTACTGCCGCGGCTGATAAGTGTGCACACTCTCATAACAACCTGCGTGCCAGATAGCTATCGGACGTCCGATGACGTCATATTAGTCTATGGTTACGTCCGCGACCTACTACATCCGATAGTTTGCACACCTCAGATCAGCCGCGGCAGTAAGCCGCGTCCGATAATATGTTTGGACCTTGACACGTCTTGACAGCAGGGTTGCCAGATGCCTAACTAGTCAAGTCGCCACTTGCGATGAAAAGATAGCCCAAAGTAGCCCAATTTGAAAAAAAAAAAACAAAAAAAACGTTTAAACGTGTCATGCTACTGTTTTATTACACTGGAATTACGATTATTTATATTATTATTTACCCCATTTTCACTTTTTGTTTGATTGTTTGTTCACTTACTTACCCACCCCGTGCGCATAGAAAACTAGACTAGAGAACACATAGAGAAAACTATGTAAACTGATATCAATAAGTCGAAAAACGTGTCGCCCAATAGGCGATAAGTCGCCATTCCAGAATTTTTAGTAGCCGCGACGGTCCCAAAGATAGCCCAATTGGCGATATGTCGCCCAATCTGTAGACCCTGCTTGACAGCGACAACGTCGTTTTTGACAAAGACTTCTATGTTGTTTGTTACAACTATGGTTTTTTGTTTTTTTTTAAAGATAAAATCATACAACTTCTTTTACGCAAAGGCATTTCATATAATATTCCTTTATCTTGATAATACAGGATTATTTCCACATATTTCGTAAAATAATTGATCAAAAACCCCGAAAAATCATATACGATGTCAGAAATTGGAATACCTCGAAATGGTTTTCGATTTCAAGTACCTTGTAAAAAATGAAAACATGTCAATTATATTAGATTACCTATTAAGAATTTTCTTATTTCATGGCATTTTTAGTTGCGGATCACGTCGATGTGGATGTTAATGTGACAAGGTTCTTGCGCATTACGAATTGGCGCGGATAGTATATCTCTGTCTGCCACGACGTTCTAAATTGATGAAAAATAAAATAACGGGCACTTACTAGTTTTTTTATTGAGAACATTGCAAATAAAGTATCACAACTTCATATTTATTTTTAAGTGCGATTTACTAGGTGCGTGCTCTAATAAAATGTCGCAAGTCAATAAAACAAATTAAAAGTTATATTATTTCAGTTTTTTTATTTTCAATATCATTTCACACCATTAGTTTGTTAATTACATCGATATAAAATAAATCATTTTCTTCTTTATTTGATTATTAGTATTCATAATAACATAAAATGTAATGCAATTTATTCAGGTACTTATTTATGGGGTCTCATCTCTCATCATTTCTTTTTATTTTAGTGATATTCAAAAACAAGGAAGTCGTCGCGTTGCCTTTATCAAGTTACCATAATTCACTGTTAAATAATAAACATTAAAAGAAATTCACAAATATTATATTTTTCACACCAAACTTATCTAAATACACTAAACAATTTTGAAAAAGCTGATCACGTAGGAACTTTTTATGAATTGCTTTATTTGACATTACAGACGCTATAAAACAGCACCCATACTGTCAAACCGTGCGTCATGGTACGCTTCGTCCATACATAAAAAATGGTGAACGGTTTAAGAGCGTGTATTAAAGCAGGCCCTCCGCAGGCCTGCTAAATCGAGGTCATGGTACGAAAAAGTAATGCCATTCAGTATAAGTCCTGCTATAAGAGCTCATAGTAAGGCCCCAGGTAGACAGTTGAAATTTTCACAGATCGTGTATTTCTATTGCTGCTTTAACAACATATGCTAAAAATAGAATAAAATAATTATTTAAGGGGGGCTCCCATACAACAAACGTAATTTTTTGGTGTTTTTTTGGTACGGAACCCTTCGTGCGCGAGTCCGACTCGCACTTGGCCGGTTTTTTGTTCTCACTTCACTTTGCGAATAGTAAACTATCGTTTTCTCTCTTTCACTCACTCGCATGATTTCCTCTCTTTCACTCTATACTATTCGCAAAGTGAGGTGAGAAACACAACTCGTACTAGGCTAAGCGAGCGAGCGAATCGCGTGGTATTCGCGTCCCTGCCGCGCGAGCGAATCGCGTTGGCCGGAGCTAGCCTCGATTACATACGCCGATTTAGCTTCCTTACTGGGGATCCAATCTAGGAACCCAAATTGGATGTAGCGATCACACTATGCCCCAATTAGGACATGATTTCACTGATTAGGGTTGTCACCAGTACTTGACAATAACATTATTGTACATAGATTAAAAAATGAGTTTTCACTATTAACGGAAATGTAAAGGTAGGTTTTGATGAGTACTCTGATAGGAAATGGTTTGATGATGAAGCCGAACGAAAAAAGGCCACTAGAACTCTGTAATAAAAAAGATGGCGGTCAACTTTATTGTTTGTGGGCCGATTTCAATGAAACTCGGTTTTGTTACTATTTTGACAAAAAATAACAACGAAATGTTGAAAATATTTAAAATCCAAGATGGCGGCCAACATATTTGTTTTTGGGCCGATTTTGATAAAACTTGGTTTTTGGTCCTATTTTGACAAGAAAATAACAACGCAATCTTAAAAATATTCAAAAATCCAAGATGACGGCCAAATTTTCTGCTATTGGGCCGATTTCGATTAAACTCGGTTGTTGGTACTATTTTGACAAGAAAATAACAAGGCAATGTTAAAAATATTAAAAATCCAAGATGGTGGCCTATTTTTTTGTTCGTGGTCCGATTTTAATAAAACTTGGGTTTTGGTACAAACTACTTAAATAGTAATAATAATCATCATCATCGAAATCGAAAAATTGAGAAATCGGCCCATAAATAAAAGAGTTGGCTGGTATATTGATTTTATTATTATTTTCAACATTTCGTTATTTTTTCGTCAAAGTAGTAACAAAACCGAGTTTCTTTGAAATCGGCCCATAAACAAAAAAGTTGGCTGCCATCTTGGATTTTTTGTATTTGAAAAATTGTGTTGTCATTTTCTTGTCAACATAGTAGCGAAAACTGAGTTTCATCGAAATCGGCCCACAAACAAAAAAATTGGTCGCCATCTTGGATTTTTATTATTTGAAAAATTGAGTTGTTATTTTCTTGCCAAAATAGTACCAAAAACCGAGTTTCATCGAAATCAGGCCAAAAACAAAAAAGTTGGCCCCCAATCTTGAATTTTCGGTACACACTCAAATGGTAGTGGTGGGTGGTAATGCAATGTAAATTATTGACAAGCCATGCTTGATCATCTAGGGGTTACTTATAATGTGATATAGGTACCGGCATATTACTTGGCAAAACAAAGATGAGTCAAAAGACGCACCGAGTTTAGTGTTTGTAGCTGCTGCGCATCTTTTGTCTCATCTTTGCCTTGCCAAATTACGTGCCCGTAATAATACACCCGCAAAAATGCAAACTAAAGAAAAAAATATGACTGAAGACTTGGCTGCATGATCAAAGTTTCATTTGCCTTACCTATATAGCCTTGGCTAGGGAGGCAACCCTTAAATTCCCCAACTAGGATCCAATTCGGGGCATCGTTTCCAATCTGAAATTGGATCCCCAGTAAGGAAGCTAAATCGGCGTATGTAATCGAGGCTTTAATGCTTTCTGTGCTGCTAGGGAACACTTTTGCCAGTTCCAAATATAAAGTCTCAGCATTTGATTCTACTATGTCTCAGCTTTATTACACGACCGCGCCAATTTCAATGATTCCGTTTATTTTGAGTAGCGCGCCTACGAAAAAATAGGAAAAAACGTGTAATAAATGGGGCTAGGTAGAAGTCTGTCTAAATAGTCAGTTTACATGGGTAATTTCAAAAAGAATTTTTTTACCCACCTAAATCCCCAACCACCCCACCAATACCCATCTAAATAAATAAATATGTTTACTATTAGAATTTTGACAGCACCGACAGGTTACCAGTATAAGTTTTTTTTAATAATTTAATAATTTCTCAGGTAAACTGACTTTTTTGACAGACTTCTACTTTACTTTGTCAATGCGGGGCGCGGCACGGCGGCGGTGAGCCCGTGAGCGGCAAGCTGCAAAAACAAATGTAGGAACGTGTATCTCGCTCGTCGTAACATTGAGAGTTACTAAAGTCGGTAAATATGGATTTTCATACAAAATTGAGGGGGCATATATGGGGCCTGTCCAGCTATTCCGATTTAGCTCGAAGAAAGTTGTCAAAATATTGTTCTAATTTCCAAGCATGTTTGAGAAAACTATATTTGCTGCACACGCCGCCGCCACACGATTAAATCGTTTATTTACTCATGTGCGCCGCGTCGTCGGTCGCGCAGCGCAGCTCAAATGCGTGTGGACTCTGGACTTTTACAGTAAAACAAAATCATACATGATAAATAATTTATTTTAATAGCTAACGTTACATAAATACATACATGTTTGAATGTAAAGTTTGTGGAAAGATTTTATATACTTACAATTTTGAATAATAAATTTTCAATGATGAGCGTAGTTCTGTCTGTAAATAAGCAGAGCTTGTATTATGGATACTAATCAACTATAGAATACCTACTTAAAATAAACAACCATGACTGAAGCACCAATGAGTTGGACATCAAAGAATCCTGGCGCATTCAGGTTCGATACAGCTGCACCAAACGGTCGAATTTGCCTATACAAGTTAATTACATAAATATTAAAAAGTTTTTTAAATTAATTACATTATGCAATGATATTATATATACCATGGTACAACTTGTGATTTTAAGGTTTTATTGGCTAAAATCATAATGATATAAAACAAACAAAAAAATGTGCACTTTAAATACACATTCTTAATTCTTTCCCTGTGAACAAAAATAGTTAACCTATCAACATAATTAACAAACAATTTTAAAATAGTCGATTTTTGAATAACTAACTGCAGACCTAACTGCTCTAATGAACCTAATTATATAAAATAAATTAACATTGTACAATATATTGTAAGGTAGGTACTTGAACTTAAATTAAACACAGCCACACTAGTTTGGTAGTGTGTTTTATTCGCAATGTCAAAGTTGGCGTCTAATGCCTCGATTACATACGCCAATTTAGCTTCCTAGCTAGGAACCAATTTCGGGTTGCCACAATAAAATATTGTAGAATAAGTTCGATTTTAAAATCGAATCTACAGCTTGACCATAAAGAGTTGACAAAAATTGAGGGCGCCACTTTCTATGTAAACACGTCAAAATCACGAATAAATTGGCAACACTTACTAAATTTTGTACTGAAAAATTTTAGTTCCATTTTATTTAATTTCAACTCTTTATGGTCAAACTGTACACTATAACGGAAAAGTAAACATTGTTTAAGATTGGAGATGAGAATTGAAAATAAAAAATCATAAAAAATGTTGACCTTTCCGTCATTTGTGCTGTTAAAATTTAACTTATTTATACGAGTGGCAACTTTAAATTGGTTCCTTAAATCGGCGTATGTAATCGAGGCTTAAGTAAAATAAAGCCTATGCTTTATGCACTATGGCATAGAATAGAGTACTATGATTAAATAAGTTCTGTAGGCGTATTATTTGTTTTCTCGTACTAGACCTAGGTTGCGTTCAGAACCTACGCTCCGAGTATAACCAAACGCTCTAACGGCGGCGTTCCAAACATTAGAGCGTGACGTTCGGTTGACAAAAATTTTCCCGTTCCAAACGTCAGAGCGTTGTAACTTTTTAACCATTAACCATCAAAATCGGTATTTGAAAAACGCTCTCACATTTATCTATACAAAAAGTTGTCAATGTCATTTGAAATTATTTTGTGTTTTGCTGTTTTTGTGTCTAATTCTTAAAAAAGTTCATGGTAGCTCCTTAAAAACTAATTTTATTTGATTTAGGATAAAGGAAAGTTTAAATTATTGGTATTCCAAATGGAAAGCGATGACTTTGTACTATTAATGACATTGAAAGTTCTTGGTGGTTCCGAACCTTAGAGTTAAAAAACAACCGAACAACCGCACTCTGAACCTCTGAATGCAACCTTGAAGCGACTGTGGTTGACATTTGCTTTTAGTTTAGTGTAGTAACCGCCAGAGGCGCTGTGCAAAAATGCATATAAAATTGCTTACCAGTCGCTATTAACTGTGCAAACTCATAATTTAGGCACTAGAATTTTTGCAAAATAAAATATTGCACGTAATAAATAACGCTCTAATATTTTATTTTAGGCTTGCATAGAGTTAACAGCAGGATTATATTAATTTCATGTTTTAACACGATTCGAAAGATAGAACATTACTAACAGAGTGATTTGAAAACATTCCATCTTCAATATTGTGTAAAAATATTTTATGGAATGTCCAAAACCATTAAATGCATATTTTCTGTCAATAAATACCCAGATCTATTTTGCAAACACATAACTACAATACATAATATATGAACTAACTAATAATGTTATATTGAGACAACGTCTGAATAAATACGACCTCTAAATAGATTTGTAGAGTGTCTGTCGGCCCTAAGTTATACTCGTGGCACATTAACAGTGTATCCGAAATCCCCACGTAATCAGGCGGTTATATCATCCCCTGCCCCCTAGCATAACCACCGAAACACGATAAATAGAGTGAAAATCTCGTGAGTGTAAAAGAAGAAACTTTTCATGAGAAAGAAAAATCTGCGTGCTGTAAAATCTTTGTACGGAGGCTTTTATGTTTTTTATTGTCATAGATAGATGGCGTTACGAGTATCGAAAGAACAAATTAGTGAGATCAGCCCCCCTAGCCAAAGTAACATTTGCAAATTTTCGCTATAGCTTCGCTCCGAGCAATGTATGGATTTGACGTTTTAAAATTCGATTGTTAACGAAACCTTATGTCAATTCCATACATGTTTCGAAAGCGAAGCGATAACGAAGATTAGCGAATGTTACTTTGGCTAGGCCCTCAGGATTATGCGTTGCGAGGTTTTCTTCTTAAAAAGCAATAAAAAATATACCAAAAATGTTCACTCTAAGGCGTCGAAATATCGCGTGATATAGCATTTTATCGACACTCAACTGTCAAACTCCATTGTCTTTTGACGGTTATACGTGATAAATCACTATAATATGATATCGCGTTTCGGTGGTTATGCTATAGGGGGGCTGGTATGTGTGTCACTGGATATAATTAATAGTTACGTAAGGAGACTGTTTAACTGGGAGGCATGTAATTATTTTCAAGTGCACTATGTAATCGTTAAACACGGGTCCTAAACTCCTAATTATGTAAACTGAATGGATCCATCCGACCGGCGTGCTGTAAAAGTAACATTATCTCGAAAACCTTTACAACTAATTTCTGCAAAGTAAAATATAGCATACGGTTGAACATAGAGCTCAACAAATGATTTTTCTTAGTTTCAGCTTTATTATTCTTTACAGAAGTAAGCTGTAAAAAGTGCCATTTTCTCAGATCTACGAGTATTAATAGGTAATATATTCATGACCTAACTAACTTAACAAAATTTAAACTAAATACATTTGTGTTTTGTATGAACATAATATTGAAATAAATTTTAGTTAAAGAATAGGGGCCCTGTTTTTTGAAGGCGGCGAGCGCTCCTTTTTACTCAGTTTCATTCGACGTAGCAAAATCCGTATTTTTAAATCGGTCGTTAGCCTGGCCACATACAGACTGAATTCTGTACAAACGTATTTCCTAACGCAGCCAATCCATACAAATCTATGGACCTACCACGCACATGCGGGATTTTTCCGTACGAAATCTTTAAACATTATCGATATTCCGTTCGGAATTCCGAATCGGGATTCCGTTTGTAAATCAGTAGTTGTCAGTGTAGTACAGTGACACAAACTTATCTGACCCGGTGGCCAAAATTAGAACTAAGAGTTATTACTTATTGTTACGTATAACTAATAGTACAAGTACAGAAGCAGCACGCCGCCGCATAGTAATTTTAAATAAATAGCGACTTTTGCTCCGACACAATAAAGTGCAATTCAGGTCGCGCAATGGCCTGCAGCACAGTTTATATTCACCTAGTAGTTGCCTCTCTTTCTATCGCGTGCTCTTACCGTTTCTAATGACACAACGTTAAGGTTGTCTTCTTTTAAATGAACTGCGTAGCGTATCATAATGTGAAAAACGATTTTTTTTATTGTTTTTTTTATTTTGACATTCGTACACGGCACAGTAATGTCGATTCGTCATTTTTACTATTATAAAGAGGCAATACCTACGCAGGCAGTAAGATGCCGCGCTTGTACGGCGGCGGGCGTGTGGCGGCCCGCTGCTCACTTGTTCGTTCAAACGAACGGCTAGCAGTAGGTGCGTATCGCGCGACTTTAAGCGAGTGATGGAGACCCTGGGGCCCTACCGCCCAAGTGTCGTCGACTTCGCCGTCGGCTTCATTTGACAGATGCATGTGATACATTGCTACTTTTTTGTGGTTTAAATAAAGACTTACCAAAGAAACGAAGCAATGTATTACAACCATCTGTCAAATGAAGCCGACGGCGAAGTCGACGCTACTTGGGCGGTAGGCCCACTGCTATTACGCCGTCGACTACATACACCACAGCGACGCCGTTACCGAGTCAGATAAGTTTGTGCTGTTTGAGTGTGTGTTGTCAAATCGTGACAACACCGCATTCGATTAAAATGAGCAGTAAAGAGCGCTTGCCACCTTTAAGAAATAGAACCCCAGTAAGTATATCTATTAATATTATTAACATAATAAAACTCCAGTGCAGTTTAAATAAGAAGACTGCCTAAAACTTCAATGTAATTTTGACTAGATAATATTTTTATATTCCTGCTTATTTGTATACCGGGTGTAACAAGACCTTCAACGAAGCCGAGGTCTACGTATTCTGCCCATCATCAGGACCATTTCTGTTCAAAATTATTGCTGGGAAACGATTTTGATTTTTTGTGTTAAAAAGCATTGCATACTTTACCACGCAATGTAACGCGTACAACAGACCGCGCCTGCGAGTGAATACTACACAGCTGCGTGCGGCCGAGTTGAAGGGCAGCGTTTATGTGCGTGCTTACGACATACATCGAGTGACGACGTTTTGAAGCCATTGTTTGTTACGAAATACTTAAAATTTTGATAAAGTTTCATTGGACAAAAAGTAGGCAATAACTAATAAAATAAGATTTCGTAAAAGTTTTGAAAAAAAAATTTTGCCTTTGACCTTCAATAACTTCGTAGCTATTGGTTTCCCAGGTATAGTGTAAAAGACAAAAATGATCCTGATGATGGTCGGAATACGTGGACTTCGGCTTCGTTGAAGGTCTTGTTACACCCGTTATTATTGAATTCATCAATGTCACGTTAAATAATAACAGCTATGCATTACATAACAACAACTTACTATAAAATGCCCAACACAAAATAAAGTATTTTTATATAAATATTCGTAAAATTACTTTTATAAATTACACACAAACAAATTGCAGG
This sequence comes from Agriphila tristella, assembly GCA_928269145.1. Classification (NCBI taxonomy): domain Eukaryota; kingdom Metazoa; phylum Arthropoda; class Insecta; order Lepidoptera; family Crambidae; genus Agriphila; species Agriphila tristella. Next base: position 40,926,139 of record OV743431.1, read on the forward strand.
TTCAATCTAAGTTATTGTACCTGTAAATTATTTATTCTAAAATCATACAACTCGTTAATATTTTATAGACGTATCAAAATACGATAGTGGGGAATGTCTGAAAAAAATCAAATTGGCTGGATATTTTTTTATAGGTAGGAATAAGCTCCCTTAGTAATAGAAAAAAGATTCAGAATTTGCGGTTACGTGAAATATAAAATATAAATAAAATAGTAGTTTATGAAACTGACACATAAAGAGGGGTATTAAAACACGAGTGTGTAGGCGAGGTTTTTAATAGTATCACACGAGTGTTTTAATACCTAGTTATGTGCAGTTTCATACACTACTTTATCTACACTCATACATTTGGGATTGAACCTACTAAATAAAAGATCAACGTTAGAAAAGAGAGAGAGAGACTTTGTTTGTATTAGCAAGGTACCTACCTTGTAATAAGTCAATTCCTTAGCTGCATCTAAACTAAAATATCGGGCAGAGTACATTTTTTTTCACATTTTAAAGCAAGAATAAAAAAACCTACAAAATTCTGTAAGTATAACAAAATGTAAAAATTGAAATCAAAACTTTATCGGAAATGCTTGGCGCGCATTCCATTAGAAAAAAAAAATGATCAGTGCATTTCAACAAACTAATCGCACTAAAGTCATCGATTACCATAGAGTACATTTTAATCATGAAAAATTTGTGGGAAAATATTCGTTGTTTTTTTTAATGTTACGGCACTGCCTTCTTTTTGGATTTGCCCTGTATCGTAATGAGAAAAAAAGTTATTTTATCTACACTCACAACGTAATGTTCCAAATATGAATTCAAAAAAGGTAATATAAATACGCACTTTATTTTCGTGGATAGGTAAAATTAAAAAATAAACTCATTACGATGCAGTCAACTGCATCATAAAATAACTTTTTTTCTCATTACGATACAGGGCAAATCCAAAAAGAAGCCAGTGCCGTAACATTAAAAAAAACAACGATATTTTCCCACATATTTTCATTGATTTAAATGCACTCTATGGTAATCGATGACTTAGTGCGATTGCACTGATCTCTTTTTTTTTCTAATAGAATGCGCGCCATTTCTAAAGCATTTCAATTAAAGTTTTTATTTCAATTTTTACATTTTGTTATACTTACTGAAATTTGTAGGTTTTTTATTCTTGCTTTAAAATGTGAAAAAATGGACTCTGCCCAAGGAAACGACTTATTACAAGGTAGGTACCTAGCTAATACAAACAAAGTCTCTCTCTCTCTTTTCTAACGTTGATCTTTTATTTAGTAGGTTCAATCCCAAATGTATGAGTGTAGATAAAGTAGTGTATGAAACTGCACATAACTAGGTATTAAAACACTCGTGTGATACTATTAAAAACCTCGCCTACGGCTCGGTTTTTAAACACACACTCGTGTTTTAATACCCCTCTTTATGTGTCAGTTTCATAAACTACTATTATGATGCAGTTGACTGCATCGTAATGAGTTTATTTTTTAATTTTACCTATCCACGAAAATAAAGTACGTATTTATATTACCTTTTTTGAATTCATATTTGGAACATTACGTTGTGAGTGTAGATAAAAATCAATTCGTCTTCACAAATGTACGGAAATAACAGCAGAATGGAATTATGGTTGTGACAGCTGGTGGTGGCTAAGGTATAATCTCCATTCTGCTGTTACTTTCGTACATTTGTGAAGTCTAAGTGACTTTAATGTTTTAAAATTTTTTCACGCAACCTACAATGAGGATCAGTAACAGGTTTGAATCCTATAGTTTTATTGGTATAATATAAAAACATATTTATAGCTATGAAACTTAGTGAAGGATTTTTTGAAATCAGTTTAGAAATGGTTGAATTAAAAGGGTTTTGAAGGTAATGTCAAGCTCAATGCAATATGTGCTTTATCACGTACGACATAACGTTCGCGTACGTCTCGATGACGTCATAAGGACACCAAACTAACAGTGTTTTAGCACGTTTTAGCTCGTATATCTTCTCAGGTTTAAGAGATGTCGTAAAAATTTCTTCACAGTTAATCATGTGGTGGCATACGCTTTCTGATAAGCCACTAAACAAAAATCGTTACTGATCCTCATTCTCTAACTTTTTTCTATTACTAAGGGAGCTTATTCCTACTTATAAAACGATATTCAGCCAAATTGATTTTTTTTTCAGACATTCCCCATTCCACTAGGTATTGGGGATAAAACATAGTAGATTTAATATTTAATTATTAATCTCACTCCCGTTTATTATATTAAAAAGTCCATTGTAGTATTTTTGAATTTTTAGTACCGCTCATACAGTACGAGGCATGTATCTTGAAATTTTTTCGACGTAGTGGGGATAAGTTCGCGCATGTGCTCTTGTGCGCGACCAATAGCGCGCGCCCCTCTCCCGCCGCCCGCGCCCCTCACCGCTACGCATGCCCAAAATACGCGTTCCGCGCAATCCCCACCCGATTTCAAGATATATGCCTGGTACTGTAACCTAGTTTTCATATTTTGTAGTTATAATAAAAGTACAATAACTTATCAAACATAAATTAACATAAGTTAAGACGCAAAACAATCTAAACTTTTTTCCTGTTGCTTTTGTACAATGAACTTGGTTTGTTGTAAAATAAAACCAATACGCTAAGCGAAAACAAATGCAAAACTGCAATCATTGTTCAAAGCAACATTATCCAATGAGGGCTTTTCAAATTGACATTTACAAAATAAAAATAGTACCTATTTGCCTCACTAGATGGCGTTGAAGGAAAGAGATGAGTCAAAATTAGCTTTTAAAAATAAACGGCCTGTACCAAAGAGGCAAGTAAGCGCTCGCTGGCTGACATCTGCCCAAAGAGAAATATTTAAGGGTTACATCTACCTGAGTACTCTTCGAAGCTTAGTAAAAGAAAATCACATTGACTCATACATTTTTATCCACGCCATCTATCGAGCCTCAAGTTTTTTATCATTTTGAAAACCCCTCATTACGTCCGTTTCAGCAAATTAATCTAGGATATTATAAATAAACATTAATTAGAGTTGTAGTGTACAACGTCGCCATTTTGTTTGATGCTCGTTTTCTCTAGCACCTTCGTGATGGCAAGTTCTTTCTGCTCCTTCTTTGAGTTTCGAACTTCGAACTCGAGTCTATGGGCTATTATCCGTTGGACTATATCATCTGTGGTCATTGTGTTGCCAGAGTTCAATATCTGGAACAATAAGTAATTCATTGGATTTTCATAATATTTTCCAGCTTGCGATTCATAACTTCTACTTATAATCAATATGTATTAGAAAATGTAAGAATGTGCGTAGCCCTATTTTTGAAAGGTGGCGAACTCTTTAATACCCATTTTCATTTGACACAGCAAAATCCGCATTTTTGAATCGCCCATTAGCCAGTAGTTGCCAGTGTGTGGTACAGTGACACCTGATCTGCTGGCCAAAACTAGAACTAACGCCCGTTTCACCAAACATAGGAATCGCCTAGGTCTTTTCCTAACTACAACTCGACTAAATTAAAACGTTGTCATAAACTTAGCTATATGCAGCTCGCCGCCAAGGGGGAGCAGGGAGGGGCAGCTGCCCCCCTCCCTTTCCTAGAGATAAAAAAATGTAGTGTAATTGATTTGCTTTGCTGATAAATCCCGCAATAAATTCACTAGTGTACAGTTTCATTCATGTTCTTGACTGTACCTACAATTCATATTTTTCTCAACCTCCTTAATATTCATTAACATGACCCCCCCCGGGCCATGGGCTGGCGACGCTCTTGGCTGCCATGCGCCTAATTATCTTGCTCAAGTTGTACTTAGGAAAAGATTAAGACGATTCCTATGTTTGGTGAAAACAGGCGTGAGAGTTATTTACTTATCGTTACGTAGGTTACGCCATCGATTAGATAGGCGATTTGTGCTGTTCGAGTGCGTATTGTCAAATTGTGACATTACACTGCATGCGATGAAAATGAGTAGTAAAGAGCGCTCGCCGCCTTTCAAAAGTAGGGCCCCTGGTTCGTACCAGGGGCCTTACAAGTCAAGGTTATTCTGTGGTCAAGGGAGTTATATAGTGTGGTCACAGAATAAGTAACAGTACAAAGTACAGAAGCAGCACGCCGCATAGTAATTTAAATAAAAAGTGACTTTTGCTCCGACACATCATCATCATATCAGCCACACGACACCCACTGCTGGGTATAGGCCTCCCCTAAGGATCTCCACGACGATCGGTCCTGCGCTGCCTGCATCCACTGGCTTTCCGCGACCTTCACCAGATCGTCGGTCCACCTTGTCGGGGGCCTACCCACGGAGCGTCGTCCGGTGCGCGGTCGCCATTCCAGAACCTTTCTGCCCCAACGGCCATCGGTTCTTCTCGCTATGTGTCCCGCCCATTGCCACTTCAGCTGAGCAATCCTTCGAGCGATGTCGGTTACTTTAGTTCTCCTGCGGATCTCCTCGTTTCTGATTTGATCACGTAGGGAAACGCCGAGCATGGCTCTCTCCATTGCACGCTGAGCGACCTTGAGCCTCCTTATGAGACCCATAGTTAGCGGCCACGTTTCACTGCCGTAAGTCATCACTGGCAACACACACTGTTCATAGACTTTCGTCTTGAGACACTGAGGTAAGTCGGACGCGAAGATTTTTCGAAGCTTCCCGAATGCTGCCCACCCGAGTTGGATTCGGCGAGAGATCTCTTTCTCGAAGTTGGACCTACCTAACTGGACTGCCTGTCCTAGGTATACGTAATGGTCAACAACTTCAAGTGTAGTGTTCCCAACATGAACTGGAGAGGGTACAACATGGGCATTTGACATAATTTTCGTCTTTTCCATGTTCATCCTAAGACCCACTCTTTGGGAAGCACTACGGAGATCTTCGAGCATTGTGTTCAGGTCTTCCATGGTCTCAGCCATAAGGACTATATCATCGGCAAAACGAAGGTGTGTTAGGTACTCGCCATTAATGTTGATGCCGAGTCCTTTCCAGTCCAAGAGCTTAAAGATGTCCTCCAACGCAGCTGTGAACAGTTTCGGAGAAATAACGTCTCCCTGTCTCACACCACGCTGCAGTTGGATAGGATTTGTGTTCTGGTTCTGTACTCGGATCGTCATGGTGGCATTTTGGTATAAGTACCTCAACACCTCGATATACCTATAGTCCACTTGGCACCTTTGGAGAGACTGCAGCACCGCCCAGGTTTCAATCGAATCAAAGGCTTTCTCATAGTCCACGAACGCCAAGCAAAGTGGCTCATTATACTCCTCGGTCTTCTGTATAACCTGCCGCAGCGTATGGATGTGGTCTATGGTGCTAAAGCCTTTTCGGAACCCGGCTTGTTCGGGAGGTTGGAAGTCGTCGAACTTGCGAGCGAGACGATTCGTAAGGACTCTCGAAAACAACTTATAGACATGACTCAGAAGCGAGATGGGTCTATAGTTCTTTAAGAGGGACTTGTCACCCTTTTTAAAGAACAAGATCACCTCACTTATGTTCCATGTCTTTGGCGTTCTGCCCTGGACGATGACGGAATTAAAGAGCTTCTGGAGGACTTTGAGTATCGGCTTACCGCCCGCTCTCAGAAGCTCTGTAGTGATTCCATCGTCACCCGCCGCCTTGTTGTTTTTCAGCTGTTTGAGAGCCATACTAATCTCGTACAGGCTGACGTCCGGGATATCTTGAGTATAGTGTCGGGTAAGCTTGGCTCTGGGGTCTTTAGCCTTGCTTTCAACAGGTGTCTGCGTGGAATATAACTGCCCATAGAAGCTCTCGATCTCCCTCAGGATTTCAGGCTTTGATGAAATGATGCGTCCGTCGTCAGTTTTCAGCTTCGTCATCTGGCTTTGCCCAATAGACAGATCTCTCGCGAACACTTTGGAGCCTTTATTCCGCTCGATAGCCTCTTTAATACGATTCGTATTAAATTGGCGAAGGTCGCTCGTCAAAGACTTAGATATCTGTCTATTAAGCTGCCGATAACGATTAGCATCTACTGAACTCTGGAGCCTCATTTCACGTCTCTGATCCATGAGTAGGAGTGTGTGGTCGGAGAGTTTCTTTATCTTGGGACGGCGGGTCTTAAAGAGCTTGGACCCTACCGTACGGACAGTATCCACCACCATGTTGTTTAGATCGTCCACATCTATGCTGTTCTCAAGGGCTTCGAAGCGGTTTTGGAGTTCGAGTTGAAAGCTCTCGGGGTTTTGAATATGGGCCGGCAATGGTCGAATTGTTGATTTTATCAGTCGAGATCTTTCCAGCTTTGGGTTGATATTCAATGTGCCACGTACCAATCGGTGATCGCTCCCCGTCTTAACAGCGTTGATCACAGTGACATCATTGAATATTTGCTTTTTCGTCGACATGATAAAATCTATCTCATTTCTGACTTTACCGTCCGGACTGACCCAGGTCCACTTCCGGCATTCCGGCTTTCTGAAGAAGGAGTTCATCATAAAGAGGTTCTCCTTCTCCATAAAGTCAGCCAGCATCTGGCCTCTGTCATTCCGTTGCCCAACTCCAAATTGCCCCACTCTCAGCTCATCACCGCATCGTTTCCCCAACTTTGCATTGAAGTCCCCCATCACAACAGTGTAGTGGGTTTTGTAGCTATGCATGGCTTTAGAGATCTCCTCATACATAGCCTCCACTTCGTCATCTTGGTGTGTCGAGGTCGGTGCGTAAACCTGTATAACATTCAGCGAACACCGTTTGGATATTCTGAGTATAAGGTACGCCACCCTGGTCGACACACTTCCGATGGTAATCACGTTGTTGACAAGGGACTTGTGGACGATGAACCCGACACCACCTTGGGACTGTTGGTGGCTCCGACACAATAAAGTGCAATTCAGGTCGCCCAATGGCCTGCAGTACATTTTATATTCATCTAGTAGTTGCCTCTCTTTCTATCGCGTGCTCTTACCTTTTCTAATGACGCAACGTTAAGGTTGTCTTCTTTTAAATGAACTGCGTAGCGTATATCATAATGTGAAAAACGAGATTTTTTTATTGCTTTTTTGTTTTTGACATCCGTATACGGCACAGTAATGTCGATTCGACATTGTTACTATTATAAAGAGGCAATACCTACGCAGGCCGTAATGCCGCGCTTGTACGGCGGCGGGCGTGTGGCGGCCCTTTGCTCACTTGTTCGTTCGCACGAACGGCTAGCGGTAGGTGCTTATCGCGCGACCTTGAGCGAGTGAAGGAGGCCTGGTGTGGTAGCCCTCTATCCCCCATCTATGAAGGTTCCCGTTTTTACCTAGAGGGCGTGCTTTTGAAGATATAAGGAAGGGCTGGAAGTTTCACCCTCTACAAATTTCTAGAACAGTCCAGAACATTCGAGAGCATTAACAAGTTGGCTGCCATACGAGTGTAGGGGCATTTACCTTAAGCCGCACATACCAACACACGGTTGCAACAAGATTCATTACCGTGTGACTAGATGGCGTTAGTGTCGTATAAATAAATACAAAGAATAGTAAGGAAATAGCACCTCGTAGTATGGAGAACATATGGAGTAGGTAACCTACATCTCGCTAACGGAGTTATGTCAGCGAAGCACCATATACCTATATACAACTGCCATGCCAACCATCATCGGGTGGACCGCGGTACCCGGGCTAATACCACCCAGCCCAGAGGAAGATCTTCCACTTTGGCCATCCTACTAGTGGCCAGTGTTGCCAACTCGGCTAATACAAAATGTGCTAAAGTGCTGTTAAAAAAATGCCAAAAATATGCTAGTTTTTTAAAAAAAGTGCTAAAAAATATGCCAAATTAATATGAAGTTTTAATCAAAATAAAAAATACAGATTAGCTGTGTGTGTGGATGAATTACACCAAGTTTTGAGATAAACTGTCAATATCAACTGTTGTAGATGTTGAAGGCTGACAGAGAAAACTATACAAGCTAGATCAAAATAAAAAATACGTTTGTGTAGCCTAATATATTAGAATAAAACTAGACTATATTTATTTTAAAACGTCCCAAAATATTATAGTATTTGATGCATCAGAACTATTTAAAAAAAAATAAGCAAGCAATACAGTTCAAAGCATGCTAAAAAGCAATGCAAAACACTTCGAAGTGCTTCAAACTGCGAGGACAAAAAAGCACTGCTTTGCTTGCACAACGCCATTTACATTCTCTTGTATTTATAAACCAAATACGCGGTCAAAAGCGTGTTTTGTATTAGATTTAGCAGTGCAGCAGATTTTTTTTCTTAAAAGTGTTGTTTTTTAAGGTATTATGTATTATGCTAAAAAATATGCTATATGCTAAATGAACAAATAATATGCTAAACAGAACGAAAATATGCTAAATTTAGCATATAAAATGCCAAATCGGCAACACTGCTAGTGGCTACCTTCACTCCATACTACCCTACCACAATCCCTACACGAGTGTAATCAAAGTAAGTTACTCGTAGGTTGCCAGTAAACGTGTTAAACAACATTCCAGAACATCCTGGAACGCTGTGAAATTTTACTCATGTGTCTCGAATGTTCGGATGGAAACATCCCGGGTAGCTTGCCCTCGATTAGGAAATTAGAAAATTTTGTACAAATATACCCCAGATAACAAAATGAAAAAATTTGTTTATAAACAAGTAGGTATTGTAAATAGTTAGGATGTTTTAAATAATACCTCTAATATTTTAAAGTGTTAGTGTTAGTGTCCTTTCTTATATCATAAGAATATAATCCTATATTATGCTTATATTTGTCCTATATTATGCTTATACTTATATTCGCACCCTATTTAATGCGAATAAAATTCTATTCTATTCTATATTTTAGCACGTTTTTTTAAGATTATCCAACTACCACAAAATCTCATATCAACTCCCCAAGCTAGGGTTTCCTAGAATAGCGGTGCCGTCATATTACGGCCGTAATATAGGGGCGTTGAATGTTGTCTATGTAAACAATGCGGCGGCGACACCGTAACGTCAGAAACCGAGCCATATTGTTTACCATAGACAACGTTCTAAGCCGCTAAATTACGGCCGTAATATGACGGCACCGTCATCCTAGGAAACCCTAGCTTAAGTGTTTGTTCACGTTAACTCACGGTCGCGGTCACGATATCAAACACATAGCTTAGTGTATGAAAGTGTTCACGTACAAAACGCAAGCGCGGTGAAAGTCGCTGGCAAGCTAGCGACCGGCGCGTGGTGCGGCGCGTTCGCAACAATATCAAACGTTTTGATGTCGCTTATGTGTCTTCACGTCGAACTAGCGGCGGAGCGCGCGATTAAATTAAAATCAGGTAAGATCAAACAGTTTGAACTTGTCGCTAGAAAGGATAGCACGTTTTCATCATATCTTTCAATATTAGAAGTTTATCAGTCCTGGGGCCGTACCGGCTAACGAATCGATTTTCATAAAAGTCTGCTGGGTTTCAAATTAAAACAGATAAATCGAGCCCCAATTGGGCCAAAATGACGAACCCAAATTCATGATGTCACACGAACATCGATATCTTCCGAATCACGTCAACAAAAAGTACAAAACGAAATTGCTTACTTTGATTTCTCTGTTTTAAGTTGAAACCCAGCAGACTTTTATGAAAATCGATTCGTTAGCCGGTACGGCCCCTGTTCAGGCTAGAACTCCAATTTGGCAAAGTTAACACAGTAAGCATATGAACAGAAATGTTAAGTTAATAATATTAAATAAGCTAAATAATGGAAAGAAATTGCCAAATCGTTTCTTTATTAATTTCATGCACTTCAATTTTTGTCATCTCCCACTGAGAAACTAAGAATTTTCGATTAAAAATAAAAGATCATCGTGCAAGTTCACCTGACAACAAGTCACACTCGCGCAAACACCTGGGCCCTATTTCACCAAGTCGACATTTGTCAACGACATAATTGTCGGTTAATTTTACAATGAGGATCAGTAAGGCTGGCCCCAGACCTACCGGTTTCATTTCTTTGATTTGCCATGGACCGCCGGCCAAGAGGCTCATTTTCAATCTATCGCATATTTTGACCTGACCACATTGGCAAGATAGCCATTAGTTTGGTGTTATCAAATATCGTCGTCTGGGGTGCGATGAGAATTTTTAGTTTTCGTTTTAAAAAAAAACTGCTGTTTTATACAAAAATTAATAACGAAATTATCAAAATGTATGAAACAGTTCATTTTTTTTCGCGATTTCAGATTTGGTCCCATAGTAAAAGTTGTTCAGTTTTATTATGGGCCCTATCTACCATATTCAGTTTTATAAGGCTTTACCAAACATCTTGTATAAATAAGCGATCGAGTTATTTTTAACGATAGGAGTCCATGTTCAGGGTGGCATATCTTCTAAAAGCTTCCTACTTCGCAATCCAGGCGATGATATTTGATAAAACCAAGCTAATGGCTATCTTGCCAATTTGGTCTAGTCCCAAAATGTGATAGATTGAAAATTACCCTGGTTGGCCGGCGGTCTTTCAAGCAAGGTAGCACAGCAAAGCAAAAAAACGGAACCGGTAGGTCTGGGGCCAGCCTAACAGGTTTGAATCCTATAGTTTTATTGATATAATATAAACAAATATTGATAGCTATGAAACCTAGTGAAAGAATTTTTGAAATCCGTTTAGAAATGATTGAGTTAAAAGGGTTTGAAGGAAATGCCAAGCTCAATGCAATATGTGCTTTATCGCGTACGACATAAGGTTCACGTCCATCGCGATGACGTCATAGGGACCCCCAAAAAATCAGTGTTTTAGCTCAACTTCTCAGGTTTAAAAGATATCGTAAAAATGTTTTCACAGTTAATCATATGGTGGCATTAGCTTTCTAATTAGCCATTAAAAATCGTTACTGATCCTCATTGTCGTTACTTTAATAAGGGACAGGTATGTTGTGAAACAGGGATATTTTTTACAAGTCGACATATTTGTAGATTTGTCAGTAATTCTTGACATGAGATTGGAGCTGAGTCATCTTTGCGTGACAATAATTGTCGACTTGTAAATATTATCCACTGTTTCACAACATAATTGTCTCTTATTAAAGTAAAAAAGACTGTAAAAATTGCCGACATATGTCACTGACAAATGTAAATTTGGTGAAATAGGGGTCAGGCGGCCAATATGAACACGAATTCGCCAAGTCCGCCGAACGTGAACAACGTGAACAAGCACTAAATCACAACGACGTTGGCCACGAAATCTCACATTTAACTGTTATTTTAAGGACTTAGATTATCAACAAGAATGTAGGAAATGTTGTATTAATCATACACTATCATTACGCTTGCAGTATCTATATGGGTAATCAATAACTACAATACAATATTATCTTATCGTACCACTAGAGACTGAACACAGATAAATGTAGAGTATTTAACGCGTGATTATTTAAAACGTGAACTGAAATTAGATAATTTTATCACATGGTGATAAACAGATTTCGTCTTTTATTTACGCACGCAATTATGAATTACTGTCCATTCACACAAAAAACCGTTAATTATTAAAAATTAAATGAATATACAAAGTTAAATATTCATAAAAAAAGAGGTGTTTGTTATTATGTGACTAGTTGCGTACTAAAAAGAATAGCGGTTCTATTATGTCACCTTAAGGCAGCCCCTTTTTTGGACACCTAGTAGGAATCAAAAGAACCGTCAGCGTAGGACACGATGGACGTGAGACCACGACTCACTCCATGGGCGTACCCAGGTTCTGGGCCACGGGGGGCAAATCTATTGTATTGGGGGGGGGGGGGATTTATTGTAAAAGAAGATATCGATGTTCTTGTGACATCATGAATTGGGGTTCGCCATTTTGGCCGAATAGAGGCTCGATTTATCTGTTTTAAATTGAAGCCGGGCAGACTTATCAAAGTTCGATGCGTTAGCCGGTACAGCCCCTGGTCCCATATTCGTTTTATGCATGGTACAATAATATACTAGCCAGGTATTGCATTTCGAGACAGAGGAAAGTGACGTGGGTCTGCACAGGCTTACGTCATCTTCGCTATCGGTATTGAAAATAACATTTGTATATTTTCAATACCGATAGCGGAGATGACGTAAGTAACTTTAATTGAACTGCTTCGTTTGCAATTAAATTCATAATTTTGTAATGGGTGTGACAGAAAAATCCTTCATTCTTTACTTATTACTTTAAAGTTGCGCAAGTGGATAGTGACGTATGCCTGTGCATCTCCCGGAATGCCAGACTTTGTTTTCTTGGACGTATATTATAAATAGTAGAGGTCCCATGTGTTACCTTGAAGCAGCCCCTCTGTTTGGGCACCTTGTAGGGGTAGGAGTCGTCGGCGTCGGAGACGATGGACGTCATGCCGTGGCACACCACCTTCACTCGGAAGTGGTCCATTAGTTTAACGGTCGCATATTCGTTTTATGAGGTATAAATATTAGATGTCCGATATGTTACCTTGAAGCAGCCTCTCTGTTTGGGCACCTTGTAGGGGTCGGAGCCGTCGGCGTCGGTCACGATGGACGTCATGCCGTGGCACACCACCTTCACTCGGAAGTGGTCCATCAGTTCTGCGGTCACCGCGTACGGGGCGCCTATGACGACTTCGTGCACATACTGAAACAAAACAAAACAAGGATTAGATTTTTAATAATAATAATCATGTTTTAATTGAGCTCCAAAAATTACACAACATGGTTAGGTAAAACACAAAAAAAATACCATGAACATTTAACATAATTGCAAATATATTTCTAGGGTTCCATATTACCAGTATCAGATAATAATTATTATCTGTGGTATTACTCAAAGGGTAAAAACCGGCCAAGTTCGAGTAGGACTCGCGCACAAAGGGTTCCGTACCAAAAAAACGGCAAAAAATCACGTTTGTTGTATGGGAGCCCCCCTTAAATATTTATTTTATTTTGTTTTTAGTTTGTTGTTATAGCGGCAACAAAAATACATCATCTGTGAAAATTTTAACTGTCTACCTGTTGTCGTTATTAATATCGAGCAAAAAACGGCAAAAATAAAACACGTTTGTTGTATAGGAGCCCCCCTTAAATATTTATTTTATTCTCTTTTTAGTATTTGTTGTTATAGCGGCAACAGAAATACATCATCTTTGAAAATTTCAACTGTCAAGCTATCACGGTTCATGAGATACAGCCTGGTGACAGACAGACAGACAATCAGACAGACGGACAGCGGAGTCTTAGTAATAGGGTTCCCGTTTTTACCCTTTAGGTACGGAACCCTAAAAACGGGACACTAGATTCCACTGTTCGTCTTTCTGTCACCAGGCCAGCCAGGCTGTGTATCTCATAAACCGTGATAGCTTAAGACAGTTGAAATTTTCACAGATTATGTTTATCTGTTGCCGCTATGACAACAAATACTAAAAACAGAATAAAATAAATATTCAAAGGGGGGCTCCCATACAACAATGTTGTACAGATAATAGTACGGAAACCCTTCGTGCGCGAGACTCGCACTTGGCCTGGTTTTTTTATTATTTTTCATTCAACAAGAATCGAAAAAAATACTATAATCGTGCCCTCAGACTACAGACTTTTTATCGGCCGATAGTTGGTTTTGTATGAAGAATCGGCCGATACCAAATCGATCGTTGTAATGTGCGCACTTGCATACTTCTTCATACTGATTTCAACTATCGACCGACAGTTTGGTCTGTAGTCTGCGGGTACAAATTTCAATGCGCTCTCTAACGCCTATCCGCCTAATGAGATTTTTTTTTATAAGAGTAACGTGTTATCAGGACGCATTCTGTCAACGAGTATTTATACTCCATCCGACTTTTAGAAAGAATATTTGTAAACAAAACTTTTTACATTTTTGGAATTGTTCCAATCCAAATATACCTTTAGTTTCAGTGAATTAACGCCATAATACACATAAGTAAGCTATCAATGACATTCCCATATTTATAAAACATGTAAGTAATGAACAAAATGAAGTAAAGTATGGACGGCATGTTTACACACAAAATTTATGTAAGTTTGGCTGGAGTGTAGTTTGTGTAGCTTGTGCTTGGCGTCGACATCACTGAAATCTTAGGATCTCAATCAGTTCTTCAGTTCATCTTGTCGATGATTCCAGTAAATTAGATCATACTCGGATTACTCGGTTGGCACACTGGGCAGCAACCCAAATCGTTGTCCGTATTGGTTCCATCAGGACATCCAAAGCTCTATTTATAATGTTACGCGGAGCTTCATATTGGCTTAACTTTCAGTTATAATAACAAGTGTTATAGCAAAAGTACCGAACTTCCCCACTTTATTTTAAAGAATCTTTCTACTTTCGTTCTTCTTCACTACGTACTCTGCGTTCTTCTTCTAATCTCACCCTCGATATTCCCCGTCATTCCACTGATTTCCTTTCCTATTCATACTCTGTGCATGCTGTCCGTTTGTGGAACGCACTTCCAGAGGGCATCCGTAAAAGCTCGTACCTTAAAATCTTTCAGCGATCAAGTAAGAAGACATTTCCTTTCTCCCACCTTATACCACTTTTTTCTCATTCCCTTTCAACTTTCATTTTATATTATAATACTTTCATATTTTTTTCCCTCTATTTTATTTATGTAGTATGTAATCTATTTATATCTGTGGTTCTTCTAGTGTTTTTGCACCCACTCCCCATCTGTCCTCTTCCTCTTAATATTTTTCTACTCAAGGTTGCGAGGAAGAGACTGCTACATAGCAGTAAGGCCGCCTTTTGTGTACTTGTCTATGTTTAATGTTTGCTTCTTTGTAATATCTTTTTCTAGTGTGCAATAAAGCGTTTTATTATGATTATTTCCCGGCAAACGAATTCTTAGTACCGGTACTGCGTAAAAAGTCAGTTTACCGGGCAAAATCGCTACTAATATTTCCCGGGAGCATGCGTCAATACTCGGTTGGCCCAATGTGCAGCAACCCGAATCGCGTTGTCCGTTGCTTCCATCACGTCAGGACATCCATATTGCAGTTGGCGGGACACAAGTTTCATTGTTTCTGGGGGCTCTCTGCATTGTCATTGTGCGCTCTCCGCATAACCCCCATTTATGCAGATTATGCCTACAGTGGCTAACCAGGGTACGCGCAGGCGGTTAAGGCCAGTATAGTCGAGCGTCGTAGGCATTTAGCGCTACCTCCCTCCCCGCGGAGCGAGCCGCGCGAACGCATTTTCAAATGAACTCTCTGTGTTCTCTGACCCCGCAGACCAAGCCACAGAATATAGATATTTACTACGTGCAGAAAGGACACTCCCCGCCCGCGATTTCATGTGCCGAATCTAGTGCTCTGTCAACTCTCATATGTGCCGAATCTAGTGCTCTGTCAACTCTCATGCACTGCGTGAACGCGCAATATTTATTTTGATAATTCGAACTAAATAATTATGTTTTTTATGTTTATGTATTGTTATCAATAATGTTGTAAATCAATAAATAAGTATGATGGGTATGGGTACTTACTAGGTAAAAAATACATTTAACACACACAATAAAATTATAGGTAGCTAGGTAGTTAATTCGAAGTAAATAATTATTTTTGTTTATTCGAATATTATAGTTCGAATAGGTACTTGTTGTATGGTCTCTGAGTTTGAATTAACTACTTGAATGTGAATAAACAATGAATTCATTGAGTAAATTCGTTAGTGGAGTGTCAACTCAACTGCCAATATAATTATCTACAAATAAGTACCTAAACATATTTGAGCACTCACAACAAGCTTTTTTTGTGTAACCGATATTTTATTTTAACTTTTTTTTTAATAATTTGCCGATGAAAAGGGACCTCCAAAAACGGGTAATCAAATATTAGGGTCAATTCATGCTGCAACCGAATCGAAGCGCATCAAATTGTTTGATGCAAAGCAAATTCACTCTTATTGTGTTATACTTCCCAGCAACACCACCATGGCGTAGAGATTTTTAGATAACCTCAAATGAAAGACCATAAAATGTACCTAATTGTACCCTAACTCAAAAAATTGTACCTCTGATAGTTTCAGAGAAAAAATCACTTGATTGTGGCGTTTCCAGGAAGTATACTTCCTGGCAACGTGACACTGTACCAGATTCCAATTGATCTTATTGTAATGGCCAGAAATTGTACTTAATTTGTACCCCATTCAATAAATGAAACATGCAGAGTTTCGATAAAAAACATTTTTAAATCTACTCTTATTTGACCTGCAATACATGCAACGGACGTTGGGAAGTATACTTCTTGGCGACGCCACGCTGTACCAGATTCCAATTGATCTCATAGTAATGGCCAGAAATTGTACTTAATTTGTACCTCATTCAATTATTAAAACAGGCAGAGTTTCGAAAAAAAATAATAAAAAAAATACTCTTACATGATTTGATCTGCAATACATGCAATGCACGTTGTTATTGATATAAATTGATGTTTGGCTAAGGAATTATTATGCATTATGCAGTAGTAAGACCATAGAGGCAACCGCCTCTGTAGTCTAGTGGTTTGCCCACCCGTGTAAGACGCAGGGGTCTCGGGTTCGATTCTCAGGGAGGTACAATTTGTACTCGGTTTGGTTGGTGGTAGGGCTTAAGTCAAGGCCGCCTGAATAGCTACCACCATCTTACCTACAATTACTTACAATTAATTTGGTACAAATTAGTGACATTCATTTGGTACTATTAAGTACAATTTATTCGGTACCATATAGTACAATTTTATAGGTACAATTTGTACAATTTATTTGGAAATTAGTAGTACATTTTAGGTACTATTTGGTGCCATTCATTTGATACTAATAAGTACAATTTATTTTGTACAATATCGTACAATTAGTAGGTACTATTTAGTACAATTAATTTTTTATTAGGTACTATTTATTACTATTAATTTGGTATTGATAAGTACAATTTATTTGGTACCATATAGTACAATTTATTAGGTACTATTTATCTATTCATAATTTTTTTTGTACAAATACATAAAGTAAGGTAGAAATGGCGGACTTAATGCTAAGAGCATTATCTATAAGTCAACTAACAGCAAACCAATAAACACGAATGTGGAACAAACAAAGAAAAATGATATTCACATGCATACAAAATACATTAATACATACCATTAAATACATCTAAATATTATAAAAGAAGATACTGATTGGTGACTGACATATCAACGCACAGCCCAAACCGCTGGGTTTAGAGACTCCAAATTTGGCACATTGATTCCTTATGAGGTCTAAGGGTGCACTAAGAAAGAGTTATTCACTTCTCAAGCTTACGCGCTCACTAGACATGAAATAAAAGACTTTTTAACGGATACTAGCGCGGTTTTATTGAAAGTACTTTGGTAATTAGTTGTTATTTGGTTTGATTTTTGATTTTCCCGACGTTTCGGCACCTTTGCAGCTGCCGTGGTCACGGGGGACTGAAGCTACTCGTGAGCCTACCCTCAAGCGATGAATTTTTTAAGACGTTCAGAAATTAATATTTTACAACAATAAAGAGCATGTAGCTGACATGAAACATAGGCGCGATAACAAGTCTGCAGTGTGTGATCACGCCTTTGAGGGGCCCAACCATTACATTAGATTTGACAAACCCCAAATCCTTGCTAAGGAACGTAGATTTATTCCTAGAATGCTCCGCGAGGCTATCGAAATAAATAAATATCCTAATTTCAATAGAGATGATGGTTGGAAAATTCCACCAGCTTGGGACCCCATCATTCACAAGCTGAAGCCCCATACACACACTGCAAGATCTAATGATACGGTTAGTTCCTTTTGCAAATAAATTAATAAATATAAAAGACGGAGGTCGGCTTTCCTCTCCAAGTTTTATTTCGCCATTTCTTTCTTGGAGGGGCCTCCCAATTTTGTGAAATGGTGGTAGTTTCAGTAGATTCTCTCTCTTTAGCATTAATTAAATCACAAAATCAACTTAAACCAATTAAAAAGATAAATAAAATTGTAAAATATTAATTTCTGAACGTCTTAAAAAATTCATCGCTTGAGGGTAGGCTCACGAGTAGCTTCAGTCCCCCGTGACCACGGCAGCTGCAAAGGTGCCGAAACGTCGGGAAAATCAAAAATCAAACCAAATAACAACTAATTACCAAAGTACTTTCAATAAAACCGCGCTAGTATCCGTTAAAAAGTCTTTTATTTAAGAAAGAGTTTTTCAAAACTCACCCTCTAAGGGTGTGAAACGGGGGTCCAAAGTTTGTATGAAAGTCCCTCAGTTTCGAAGCTAGGGTCTTCAAATTTTGTGGTTAGACTGACGATTGAAAATTAATATACACGTGTTTAAGCGTTTTTGAAAATTCTACCCCCGAAGAAGTGAAAAGGGAATTAATTTATGAATAGAAAATTCTTCATTTTCTATGTAAAAATCGCTAAATTTATAATTTAAGCTTATGGATGGAAATCTAACGCAACGTATATCGTTACTGTTAGTATTTCAATACTTATGGGGATGAAATGGGTGTGAAATGGGGCAAATAAACCTAAAAATCGATATGGATGTCGTTATTGGGGTTTCCTAGGATGACGATTGCGAAAATAACATTTATTTTGAAGTTCAACACGGTGGACATGATGTAACCTCTAAAGAGGTGAAAATGGGGTTCAAATTTTGTATGGAAAATAGAATATAAAATTAAAACTTTAACTCTAAACTTCGCAGAAGCACGTCTAAAAATAAATAGGCACACACATGTTTTGTGATTTTGATAATCAACCCCTTAGAGGACAAATAGGGTAAGTAAACCTAAAAATCGATATGGATGTCGTTCTTGAGGTTTTATGGGATGGTGATTGCGAAAATGACATTTATTTTGAAGTCCAACACGGTGGACATGATGAAAAAGAAAATAAAATCGAAATTACAACAGCATAAAAAATTCGTCGGAGCACGTCTAAAAATAAAATCAAACACATAATTTGTTATTTTGAAAATCATCCCATAGGGGGTAAATGGGGTAAGTAAACATAAAAATCGTTATGGATGTCGTTCTTGGGCTTTTATGGGATGGTGATTGCGAAAATGACATTTATTTTGAAGACCAACACACACGGTGGACTTGCTTCAGCCCCTAAAGAGGTGAAATAGGGGATTAAACTTTTGTTAAGGGGTCGGGGACGGAAAGGAGTATGGGAGAGGGAGAGGAAGAGGGAGAGGGGCAGAGAGAGGGAGAGGGTAAAGAAACGGGAACGGGATAATAATATTCTAGACCCAATTCTGATTATTGAAATAAACTAGCTTCCGCCCGCGACTTCGTCGCGTGCATATTAGAGAAAATCCTTAGGGAACTTTTAACCAGGATCCGACCAGCCGTTTTTACGCGATTAGGCGGGTCCTCACCAAGCGAGCAGCCTCGTGCGAGGCCCGCCACACGCGGCAAACGTCTTGCCTCGCGAGGCAGTGCGCTTGGTAGGGACCCGCCTAATCACCTCAACATGTGGGTGTTTTTGTCAATAAAATTAGATGTATTTCACGCCTTTAAATTATCGCTAGTTTAAGACCAAAGGCACTGTATAGAGTAAAATTTACTGAGAAAAGTATTTTTTTTAAACACGTTTTTAAAACGGACTAAATTATTCCAAAAATCGGACTAATAATATTAAAACGGACAAGTAAAAACAAACTAAAAAGTAAAAAATAAATTCTTCTGTAAATATTTATAACCCTAATAACTTATACCTACAGAAATTTTAAACCAAAAAACGTGGGGCGCATGCTATAGACAATATAGATGAGAAACTTTACAAAACGCGCCCCACGTTTTTTGGTTTAAAATTTCTGTAGGTATAAGTTATTAGGGTTATAAATATTTACAGAAGAATTTATTTTTTACTTTTTAGTTTGTTTTTACTTGTCCGTTTTAATATTTTTAGTCCGATTTTTTGGAATTATTTAGTCCGTATAAAAAAGGTGTTTTTAAAAAATACTTTTTTTTCAGTAAATTATTCATCATCATCATCATCATATCAGCCACACGACACCCACTGCTGGGTATAGGCCTCCCCTAAGGATCTCCACGACGATCGGTCCTGCGCTGCCTGCATCCACTGGCTTTCCGCGACCTTCACCAGATCGTCGGTCCACCTTGTCGGGGGCCTACCCACGGAGCGTCGTCCGGTGCGCGGTCGCCATTCCAGAACCTTTCTGCCCCAACGGCCATCGGTTCTTCTCGCTATGTGTCCCGCCCATTGCCACTTCAGCTGAGCAATCCTTCGAGCGATGTCGGTTACTTTAGTTCTCCTGCGGATCTCCTCGTTTCTGATTTGATCACGTAGGGAAACGCCGAGCATGGCTCTCTCCATTGCACGCTGAGCGACCTTGAGCCTCCTTATGAGACCCATAGTTAGCGGCCACGTTTCACTGCCGTAAGTCATCACTGGCAACACACACTGTTCATAGACTTTCGTCTTGAGACACTGAGGTAAGTCGGACGCGAAGATTTTTCGAAGCTTCCCGAATGCTGCCCACCCGAGTTGGATTCGGCGAGAGATCTCTTTCTCGAAGTTGGACCTACCTAACTGGACTGCCTGTCCTAGGTATACGTAATGGTCAACAACTTCAAGTGTAGTGTTCCCAACATGAACTGGAGAGGGTACAACATGGGCATTTGACATAATTTTCGTCTTTTCCATGTTCATCCTAAGACCCACTCTTTGGGAAGCACTACGGAGATCTTCGAGCATTGTGTTCAGGTCTTCCATGGTCTCAGCCATAAGGACTATATCATCGGCAAAACGAAGGTGTGTTAGGTACTCGCCATTAATGTTGATGCCGAGTCCTTTCCAGTCCAAGAGCTTAAAGATGTCCTCCAACGCAGCTGTGAACAGTTTCGGAGAAATAACGTCTCCCTGTCTCACACCACGCTGCAGTTGGATAGGATTTGTGTTCTGGTTCTGTACTCGGATCGTCATGGTGGCATTTTGGTATAAGTACCTCAACACCTCGATATACCTATAGTCCACTTGGCACCTTTGGAGAGACTGCAGCACAGTAAATTATTATTTTATGCTTTTTAGTTAACGAGCTAAGACTAAAAATATACCATCTCCTATCGGAGCACTCGTCAAAACGATTCAAACGAGCCCAAACTCGATGGGGTTGCATGGTTTTATTATTCATGGTCATTTGACCGGCAGCGGCGTCTGGCGTCTAAATTGTCGGCGGCGGCGGCGTCATCGGCGTAATCGGTGTGGATGGTCAAAATAAGTAGAATAAAAGACCTTTAGAAGCTTTTCAATTCCGTCATCGTTGAGGGCAGAACGCCGAAGACATGGAACATAAGTGAGGTCATTCTGTTCTTTAAAAAGGGTGACAAGGCCCTCTTGAAGAATACGAATCTTACGAATCGTTGCGCTCGCAAGTTCGACGACTTCCAATCTCCCGAACTAGCCGCGTTCTGAAAAGGCTTTGGCACCATATACCACATCCATACGCTGCGGCAGGTTATACAGAAGACCGAGGTGTATAAACTGCCACTTTGCTTGGCGTTCGTGGACTATGAGAAAGTTTTTGATTTGATTGAGACCTGGGCAGTGCTGCAGTCTGGTGCACCAATAGGACCAAGAGGAGGAAGGAAAGGAAGGAAGAGGTGTTGAGGCACTTATAGGAAAATGTCACCATTTCGGCTCGAGTACAGAATCAGAGCACAGATCCCATCCAACTACAGCGAGGTGTGAGACAGAGACAGAAGTTATTTTTCCGAAACTGTTCACAGCTGTGATGGAGGATGTCTTGAAGCTCTTGGACTGGAAAAGACTCGGTATCAACATTAATGTCCAGTACCTAACTAACACACCTTCGTTTTGCCGATGATATAGTTTTTATTCATGGAAGACTTGAACACAATCCTCGAAGTTATCCGTAGTGCCTCCCAGAAAGTGGCTCTTAGAATGAAGATGGATAAGACGAAAATCATGTCGAGTGCTCATGTTGTACCCACTCTAGCTCATGTTGGGAACACTACACACGAAGTTGTTGACCATTACGTATACGACAGACAGTCCAGTTAGGTAAGTTCAACTTCGAAAAGAGATCTCTCGTCGAATCCAGCTCGGTTGGCCAGTATTCGACAAATCTTCGAGTCCAACTTACCTCGGTGTCTTATCTCAAGACTAAAGTCTAAGTTGTGTGTGTGTGTGTTGCCATTGTTGACTTATCGCAGTAAAACGTGGTCGCTAACTACAGGTCTCATAAGAAGGCTCTCACCCAGTGTGCAATGGAGAGCCATGGTCGGCATTTCCCTGCGTGATCGAACCAGAAATGAGTATATGCGTAGGAGAACTAAAGTAACCGATATCGCTCGAAAGATTGTTTAGCTGAAGTGGCAGTGGGCGGGACAAATTAGCGAGACGAACCAAAGGCAGTTGGGGCGGAAAGATTGGAATAGCGACCGCGTACCGGACGACGCTCCGAGGGTAGGCCCCCGACAAGGTGGACCGACGATCTGGTGAAGGTCGCGGTGCGCCGCTGGATGCGGGCCAAGCAGGACCGATCGTTATGAAGACCCATGAGGGAGGCCTATACCCAGCAGTGGGTGTGGTGCAACTGATATGATAATGATGACTAAATACTATTATAAAATCATAATAAGAAAAACCTCTATAGCAACAATCAAACTAATACAAAAAGAGAGGAAAAGAATAAAATTTTATGAGATTTCAACGGGGAAGTACCAATCGCTCCTAACTGAGACTTTTTTGAGAAATTAACTTCCTTTAGGTGTTGAATTCAAAGGCATCATTGTTAGGACTAGGAGATATTGGCACTTCGCCGTCGATATGTAGATGCAAGTTAGTTTAGCTTTTGTACTTGTTTCTTACAATTGTACTCTATGGTACAAAATTAATAGTACTAAATAGTATCTAATTAATTGTACTAAATGGTATCTACTAATTGTACTATATGGTACCAAATAAATTGTAATAAATAGTACCTAATAAACTGTACTGTATAGTACCAAATGAATGGCACTAAGTAGTACTAAATTAATTGTATTATTATGGTACCAAATAAATTGTACTGTATAGTACATAATTAATTTTTTTAAATAGTACCTAATAAATTGTACTAAATAATACTAAATTGATTGTACTAATTAGTTTGTAATTAGTACTTTATTAATTGTACTATAATATGTTACCAGATAATATGTACCAAATGAATGCTTTTATATAGTACCTATAAAATTGTACTACCAAATAAAATGTGCCTAATAGTACCTAGTAAATTGTACTATATGGTGCCAAATTTATTGTACAAAGTAGTACCTAATAAATTTTACTCTATGGTACAAAATTTATTGTACTAAATAGTACCTAAACTACCTTCTAATTGTACTATATGATACCAAATAAATTGTACTACATAGTACCTAATAAATTGTACTATATGGTACATAATTAATTGTACTTAATAGTACCAAATGAATGGCACCAAATTAAGCCCTACCATCAACCAAACCGAGTACAAATTGTACCCTCCTGAGAATTGAACCCGGGACGTCTGCATCTTACACGGGTGGGCGAACCACTAGAGCACAGAAGCGGTTGCCTCTGTGGTCCTACTACTGCATAATGCATAATAAACATCAGTTTATATCAATAACAACGTGCATTGCATGTATTGCAAATCAAGTAAGAGTTTTTTTATATCGAAACTGCATATTTTAATTATGGAATGAGGTACAAATGAAGTACAATTTTTGGCCATTACTATGAGACCAATTGGAATCTGGTACAGCGTCGCGTTGCCAGGAAGTATACTTCCTGGCAATGCCACAATCAAGTGCGTTTTTCTCTGAAACTATCAGAGGTACAATTTTTTGAGTTAAGGTACAATTAGGTACATTTTATGGTCTTTCATTTGAGGGTATTTAGAAATCTCTACTCCATGGTGGCGTTGCTGGGAAGTATCACACCGTCGACTCGTAGGTAAAGTCGTGATTGGTTGACACTTGATTTTGAGCCGTGCATCCTCACCGGCCAACGTACATAATTATTTTTCTCCCTTCAGCAGACAGATTCACCCAGGTGATTTATGTGTACCCTTAAGTAGATTAATGCACCCAGGCTAAAAGCAACCTCATTATCACCAGCCTATTCATGTTTCAACTGCTGGGGCATATTAGGCAATAGCCAGAAGAACAAATAATGTCGGGGAAAAAGTGAAGTTCACTAAAATTTGTAGTGATTACTAGTAAAAAAAAAAACAGGTGCAAGTGATTTTCGACCATATTGACATTTATCAAAATAACTGTTTTTAATGAAACAACAAAGTTTGTGAACAAAAATATGGGAAAAAAACAACCGAATTTCAAAGTAAATAAGACGACTAACGCTTGCGCCGATCTCGGCAGCAAGCAGCAGTGCGCTCCAAGTTGAACCGTAATGTTATGACCAAAAGGCTCAATTTGAAGTGAACGGAAAATTGTCGCGACCGCATAGCTGTGCGGAAGCATACTTTTAGGCTGCGTTCAAACGATAACACACGACCCGACCTCAACCCGAACTCAACTCAACTCAAACTCACCTCAACCACAGCCCACCATGAAATACATCGCTTACAATTTTGAGTCTTATGACACTTTAATAAGGTCCTGTGTAATGTCCAGGTGAGTTTGAAGTGAGTTCTGTTTGAGTTCGGTTTGAGTTTGATTTGAGTTTGGGTTGTGTACGGGTTGAGTTTGAGTTGAGTTCGGGTTGAGCGCGGGGAGGGTGCAGTTGCATCGACAAAATAAAAAAAGAGCTTATTAATGTGTCATAAGATTCAAAATTGTAAGTGATGTATTTCAAGGAGTAGGCTGCGGGTGAGTTGAGTTTGAGCTGAGTTTGGGCTGAGTTTGGGTTGAGGTTGGGTCGTGCGTTATCGTCTGAACGCAGCCTTACGGTACAGTCAACGGCATGCTGGGCTTCCACAATGTGTCAAATTACTTCAATCATTTTTAAACTTTAAGTCGAACAGTTTAAGGTTCAAAATTCATTATAGATTTTTGACAGTTTTGTACTTATAGCTTGATATGCTGCTGACTGTACTTAGTTTTCTTCTTCATTTTCCGATATAAGTAAAATCATTGCAAAGTCAACCATTTTATAAATTATACGATAGGTATATTTTTTATTTTATATTTTATTTATAGATAAGTATTTATTTCTTAAAAGTCATCAAAATTAATTACGCGTTAGCTTGTACTTGGTTGCTGTATCCAAATACCTACTCTATGCATTTACAAATTAAACTAAATTGGTAATTTACACTAAATAAAACTCGGCATCAACATTAATGGCGAGTACCTAACACACCTTCGTTTTGCCGATGATATAGTCCTTATGGCTGAGACCATGGAAGACCTGAACACAATGCTCGAAGATCTCCGTAGTGCTTCCCAAAGAGTGGGTCTTAGGATGAACATGGAAAAGACGAAAATTATGTCAAATGCCCATGTTGTACCCTCTCCAGTTCATGTTGGGAACACTACACTTGAAGTTGTTGACCATTACGTATACCTAGGACAGGCAGTCCAGTTAGGTAGGTCCAACTTCGAGAAAGAGATCTCTCGCCGAATCCAACTCGGGTGGGCAGCATTCGGGAAGCTTCGAAAAATCTTCGCGTCCGACTTACCTCAGTGTCTCAAGACGAAAGTCTATGAACAGTGTGTGTTGCCAGTGATGACTTACGGCAGTGAAACGTGGCCGCTAACTATGTGTCTCATAAGGAGGCTCAAGGTCGCTCAGCGTGCAATGGAGAGAGCCATGCTCGGCGTTTCCCTACGTGATCAAATCAGAAACGAGGAGATCCGCAGGAGAACTAAAGTAACCGACATCGCTCGAAGGATTGCTCAGCTGAAGTGGCAATGGGCGGGACACATAGCGAGAAGAACCGATGGCCGTTGGGGCAGAAAGGTTCTGGAATGGCGACCGCGCACCGGACGACGCTCCGTGGGTAGGCCCGCGACAAGGTGGACCGACGATCTGGTGAAGGTCGCGGAAAGCCAGTGGATGCAGGCAGCGCAGGACCGATCGTCGTGGAGATCCTTAGGGGAGGCCTATACCCAGCAGTGGGTGTCGTGTGGCTGATATGATGATGATGATGATGATGAAAATTTTACACTTAGATTACCTACTGCGTTTCCAAGTCTTATACTACTCTTCGAGTATCTAAAAGATTCTCAATCGACTAGGCGCGAGAGGGGGAACACAGCGCGGCAGCAAAAACGACACAGGTCCTACGCCGACGACGCCTCGCAGGCTACTACAGTCTATCGCAACTCGTGAAGAAAAATAAATTCTATGAAACGGGGTAGAACTTTAATGGCGGCTATATTTATCTCACTCTTTCGTCATACGTTTGAAAGTGATAGCAGCGTTAAAAGAACCCTGTTTTGACATTTGGCGTGTTAAAAATTTTGTATGAAGTCCCGTCTCTTATATATAACGTAGTGATTTTACATTCTCTTTGGGCTACTAAACCAAGATTCGTTCGTCGTGCGTTTTATTATATATTAATTTTTAAATAAACATAAAGTCACTTTTTGAAAAAGTAACCGTAAAATATTCTGCTATATGTCATTACCTTTTTTTCTATATATTATTTGTGCGTAAGAGATTTATAATCTTTAAGTATTATTCAAAAAACAATGAAAATATTCATTGTCTTTGCACATTTTTATAGTCGAGTGAAAATACGAAAATCGTGTTTTTAACCGTAAAATAATCAAGTTCGATTATGAAACTACAACATATATTTTTATCTGCTCAAAATAAATAATGCTTGATTGTTTAAAACTGAATCAAAAATAAGTTAATTTGCAATATACTGCCCTTAAGCAATTTCCAGATTGGCCAAGCTAAGCCAAGCCAAGCAGAGCTTGTTTAGCGGTTAATTTTTAAACCTAAATCAGCGCAAGACATAAGTAGCGTTATATTAAGGTTTGGCTCTACGTTTCCTGATAGAGCAAAATTAAAAGGGGTTTGAATCAATTAACCGGTTTATAGAGGTCGTTTCTTATCTTTTTTTAATGTTCGCCGCCACCTGCCGCAATGCGCGCGACGCGATGTATTTACATACGTTTCGCTGCTTTGGATTAAACTGCTTTATTTAGGTTTTTGAAGTGCTCTCATCTCAAATACGTTCCGAGTGGAACCTTTTACAAAAACTGCTAATAACCGGTTTTCCAACCCTGGAAGGCATTTTGTGACCAAGGGAGCTTTTCAGTTATGGGAGTAGTATAGATAGCCAAAGGTTTTCTACATTTTAGGGGCTGAATGTACACTTTGTTATTAATTCTTCAACCGACACAACAATGGCTACTTTATCGTGAAATCAAGTAATGGTTTGCATTAGCCATGTTGTTCAATATTACTATTTCATTGTTTTTATTCAATGTGGCGGTTTGTGCCTACACAACGGTTTATAGATTAAGAAAATATATTGTATTATAATTGAACTACTTATTTATTATCACTTCTGCAACTCCAATGGTATATTTTGTCATTTCACTTATATAATAGTTATTTTTTACTAGAATTTGAATATTAAATTATTAACAAGTTTGTGAGTTCATTTGAATTTTTCGGATATGCAAAGATGAACGTCGATTGTGATTATGACAAGTATCAATAGCAAAATCCACTCCATTTATACAGAATAGAATGGAAAATTACCTTGCACGCGAGCACAGACAGGACTCGCTCGTGAAGATTCATGATAGGATAATTGGATCCTTTGTATCTGTTGACCTCTAGGTCTGTGTGGAGACCCACGATCAGAAAGTCTCCTTGCGCGTGCGCTTGCTCCAAGAAATCCAGATGGCCGACGTGGAACAGATCGAAGGCTCCGGCTACGTATACAACCTTAAACAATTAATTCAATATTTAGTTTCACTCTTGCGATAGTCAACAGAAAAGGTTTGATTGAAAACATAAAAACCCGCCAAGTACGTGTTAGGCCACGCGCAGATAGGGTTCCATAGTAACCCTATACCAACGAACTAGTTCGCTGTCTTATACGAGTATAGGAAAAGAAATATAATTGTCCATTTTTCCGACTGTGAGTTAACAATGCCATCTAATACAAAATTCATAAAGCTGTTTGGTTGTGAAACCAAAAACAGTTAAAACGAATCATTGTACACGTGCGACTCAAAAGCTTCAGTTCAGTATGGCGTATAATTGCTGTATGCATAAATAGTAGATTGTTATACAAGACGCTAAAATGACCCATTGCATACGAGGTAGTTTTATTCCCGAGCTTTAGCGAGGGAATAAATAGAAACCGAGTTACAATGGGTTTTAGCGTCGTGTGTTACACTCTACTTTTCACTACGAAGGCGAGAAAATAAAATACAATATTAAATACCTAGTTTATACTTACGTAAACGAATCCACTCATTTTTCTATCATCCACTTCATAAACTTTTCATACAGTATTTAAATGAATGATTTGTGCTTGACGGCAAAAGATTAAAATTATTTCTTTCCTATTACTTACTTACAGTCACACAATTCAATCAGTTTGGTATTAGAGAAAAATTCTGAAGATTTCGCGCCTTTTTTAATTTCTACTGTAGCAGCTAAGAAACACAATGCACGCATTCTACGATCAAACTTAAAGTCACAGAGTATAAATAAGTCTATGATTTCACCGAAGAGATCGCTGCTTTTAGTTCCATTTTCAAAAATAAAAATGAGAAACAGTATTAAGTCGAGCGAGTCTTTATTCGTGATTATGAATAAAGACTTTTTCGTTTTAGTAGGCTCATTGGTAATAGACAAACATTAAAAAAGAAAAAACTTTATCCCCTAGGGGTAATTTTGCTATTTTATCCTGGCTCTTGTACCTTACAATGACGGACTTTTAGAGCAAGAGGAGTGAAAAAGTAATTTAATCCCCAAAGGAGAATGGCAGGTGTCCATATATTTTCAGAACCACATAAAGGCTTAGCGTGCCAAGAAGTAAATAGCATGACTTTAATCCTCTATTAAAGCCTAATAAATTATGTAATCGTAAGATACACTTTAAAGCTGGGGATAAAAAGTTATTTTAAAACCTAACCTCAAAACAGCACCTAGTAGGCAATTACTTTGGATACATTACATAACCTACACAGAATGATTTTTATTTAAAAGCTATAGGTGAGGATGGTCATGAAATCTACAAATATTTAGTAATTATACCGTAATAGACAATTACCTACTACCTATCTATCATTGACCTGAAACATAGTATGATCATCGAAGTAATACATTTCGATGAGTATGATAACGATAGGTAGGTACTAATCCGCGTCAATTGGTAATGCGCCTGGCGGCCATGATTTTAACCTCAAAAACGAAAAACAATTGTATTTTTTTCATATACCTAGACCCTTTCTTATTGAAAATAAGAATTCAATAATTGATACATTATATTACCTATTAGAATTTTACTGTTTTTGTCATTTTTAGTTGCGGATGACGTTGTTTTTCTAAATGTTGCCTCCTTCTTTATGAACACTTTAAATTGAAAAGTAACCACCAAATTATGACCTTTAAATCTCATAAAGTCCGAATTGGGCACGCTCAGTATTTATGAATTTGGAAAATGGTTCCCAGTTTGCCATTCTCCTTTAAAAGGATCATAGTTCCTTCCAACTATCTGTACTTAAAAATATAATTGTCCGAGAAAGTTAAATAAGTTTTATAATTTTTTTCAAAACAATCCTCAAGTGACAATGATCTTTCTTTCCCTGTACCCTTCATTTAGTTATCCTACTAATATTATAAATGTGAAAGTTTGTGGGTTTGGATGTTTGTTCCTCAACCACGCAAAAACTACTCAACGGATTTGGTTGGAATTTGGCACACAGATAGTAGATAGCCTAGATTAAAACATAGGATACTTTTTATCCTGATATTATTACACGGGAACGGGAACCACGCGGGTGAAACCGCGGGCGGCCGCTAGAAAACTTATATTTACTCCCTGTTTACACAACTAACGACTAAACTAAGTATAATACCTAACAGTTGTATAAAATTTGTAACTACGAAAACTTATCCGTTGATCGACTAACTCAACTTGTAAAGCCTACCTAGCAGTAATAGTTTTTATTTTAAATTCAGTAATGTACTACTGTCCTGAATTTTTCCAAAAGCAACTGTTTACCTGGTAGAGGGGAAACTTGAATCTAACAAAATATTTTTAAAAGATCTATCCAACACCCCACACCAACATAATGAGTTAATGACGGGAAAACATGTAGGGGAGCGGAGGTAGGTTAAACTTAAACAGCGAGTTTTTGGTGCCATTTTGTCTAGTACGGTTTGGTGTCTATTTTAATCATTTGAAAATTGATTCATAGTGGATATTGTGTCTTAAAATTGGTGCAGTTTTGTGGTACAAGTGTCTACGCAACTGAACAATATGTGGG
The DNA here is from genome assembly GCA_928269145.1 of Agriphila tristella. Classification (NCBI taxonomy): domain Eukaryota; kingdom Metazoa; phylum Arthropoda; class Insecta; order Lepidoptera; family Crambidae; genus Agriphila; species Agriphila tristella. Next base: position 40,956,507 of record OV743431.1, read on the forward strand.
ATAATTGAAATAGGCGCGATCTTGGTTGTGTGAAGCTGAGACTTTTATTGTAGTGGTAGCTACCTCGGAAGAACTTTCCGAGTAAACTGTCTTGATATACTTGTTGCCAAATGCTCCAAGCAGCATTAGAATGCAATGCACCCGCATTCTAATGTAAACTTAAACTGAAACAATACCTACCACTGAACTATTAAACACTTGACACTGGCAAAAATTACTTCCAAGAGGAAAGTAGATTGCCAAAATAAAAATAGAAGAAGAACTTAAACCAGGCTAGGCCCACTCCGCGCTTTAGGTACGAAGCTACAAGTAGCCAGCGGGTCCGTCCGGATGGACTAATTTCAAAGGGCTAGCGCGTGCCGGCTGGGTCGCACGTTAGCAGTTCGATTTCGATAGTCACTCTATAATTATTATTATAACCAAAATGAAGGCATATGACATCGTAATGGGCTGCCTTAATTTAATACTAATAAAAAGGATCCGAACCTCACGTGTATTTCACACTTCCAAAAGTCATCGAAAACGACATCGAAACGTAAGAAGTGCTTGTCTACTAGGTACTTAGTATCCATTTATTCTTAGGTAGGTACTTAATTTTGTTAAACAATATTCATTCACCCAACTATTTACTGAAATATTAATTTATAGATTAGGTAGGTACTTACCTACCTACTTTCGAAATAAAGTTAATTATGAATACAATTTCATTTCGTATGAAAGCAAATTGACTCAAAGTCAGCATGTCTGATGTGGCGTTGACTGTACCTATCCTAGGTTATTTTGAAACATATTTAAGTACCTACACATTATTTCACAACCTCATAACTTGTAATAAATTAACTACTTGTTATTTAATTATTATATAAAAGAAGAAAGTGAAACCCTAAATTCGTTAGAGGAGATAAGAGCTACGCGATAGAAAGAGAGGCAACTTCTAGGTGAATATAACTGTAGCCAAGGGAGCGGCGTGCAACCTGAATTGCACTTTATTGTGTATGGAATAGAGTCGCTATTTAAATAATTGACTTTGCGGAGTGGATCTTCTGTACTTGTACTATTATGTATTCTGTGCTTAAACAGCAAAAATGCATTGAAGTTTCTCAGAAATTGGAATCTAGCAAACTTCATCTACCTTTGCAGTTGACAATGACAATGCAACCAATGAAGAATAACAGCGATTTTTGTTTAGTGACTTATACAATAGCAAAGGACCACATGAACAACTTTGTAGCAATTTCCGCGATATCTCTCAAAACAGAAAAGTTATATGGTCTTCTAAAACATTGTTACCCCGTGTTCCGAATCACGCTCACAGCGCTGTTAGCGCGAATCCGACCAAATTAAATAGTCACAAAATATTACATATATAGGGTATTTCTGTGCCTACTAAATTTAATGGATTATAACTGCTAACAGTGCTGATGGCGTGATTTGAAACTAGGCATTATTTTTGTTGTCGAATGACGTCATTGGACATACAAATGAACCTTACGTCGTACGATATAAAGCACATATTTTAGTGCGCTTGGCATTTCCTTTAAACCCTTATAACTTCGAAACTACTTGCTTGATTTAAATGTAACGAAGACATGTATTGCTAGACATTTAGCTACATAGTCATAAAGTCTCAAGTAATTTAACAGACCCAGTGACACTCTCCATTTATGATAATAACCACACCAACGCTAGCTAGTAACAAAAATATGATATTTGTTTACACATTCACTTATTTATGTATTTCATCGGTAGGCATATGGAAACCAAGCTAATATAGTTGTAAGAAACGCGTCGTCGCCATCCCTGACCTTCCTTGCCTTTTGAACTTTGGCAACCCTACTCAGAAGACAGCTCAATTTAAATAACAAGAGGTAGGTAATATAAAACTAAATAAATTACCTCTTATTTTGATTCAAAGAAGTATGAATAATTTCCATAAGGCCGCAAGCTAGTTTGTTCCTACTTGTATTGTTCTACTAGGCAGTACTACCGTAGAACTAATTAGGCTTGAAGATTTTTAGGGTTCCGTACTCAAAAGGAATAAACAGCCCCGGATCTACGTTTTCGAAAGGGGGGGCAGAAGACAATTTGCAGCCCTCTTCGAAGCAATTTTCAAAATCCCCCCCCCCCTCCCCCCTCTGGCCCCGCGTTTAGAGTTACCATCTACGTAAGGGAGGATGCCTGTTTGTTTTCGGAAAAATACCTGTCTGTAGTAGAAAGAAGGCCGTGCATGGCGATTTTTGGTAAGTTTTATCCAATAATCTTGCAATTTTGAATTTTTTAGTGAAAACAATGACCGCGCAGCGCGTTTTTTAGCCAGTTTAATCCAATAATCTTGTAATTTTGTTTTTTTTTTTAGTAAAAGCAACGGCCGCGCAGCGCGATTTTTAGCCAGATTCATCCTTAATCTTTGAGTTTTGCTTGTCTATAGTAAAAAGAAAACAGCCGCGCAGCGCGATTTTTAGTCAGTTTCATCAACTATCTCACTAATCTTGTAATATGTGACATGTGTATTTTATCCGGGCGGCAGCCGCCGCGGTCTTGCGTGACAAAATTTTATAAAAAATTGCGTGAAAAAATGCAAAAAATCCTGTCTTAGCTAAGCGCCACCCGTTCGTCTATCTAAACCGAAAAATCCCTGTCAAATGCGGCAAATGCCTGTCTGACAGATGGTAACCATGCCCGCGCCGCCGCCGCCCCGTTTGCCTTGCCTACTTAACTTGCATAACTTGCTTGAGAAGACTAACTTCGCCGCCCGGGGCAAGTGCCCCCTCCCGCCCCCCCCTAGATCCGGGCCTGGGAATAAACGGAACCCTTATAGGATCACTTTGTTGTCAGTCTATCTGTTAAGACCCTTATCTCGGGAATTCGTGGTGGTATCGAGTTGGAATTAAAACCATATACCTACTCAGGTTTACAAAAAATCAAACTTCTAAGTTAACGTAAAAAAAAAGATACGGCCGTTTATGCCGCAAAAATTTCGCACATGATATTCAACATAGTATTAACTCAAAAAAATTGAGTTTTGAGTTATTTATATATTCGGAATCAGCATTTTTTCTCTACAATCTGGTAAAACAGTCATAACTTTAAGTCGTTTGGACTGCATTTTAAAACGGTCTTGCCTGTTACCGAGGTTACCGAAACATAAATTTGTGTCACATCTCGAGTTAACACACCAAATCAGAAAATTATTTACAAATGTGAGCGTATTAACTGTGACTTGATACTGTTTTGCCTGTCAACTTTTATATAAATTAATTGTTATTTTGAGTTATTACTGTTTTGCTTGTTTATTTTTATTCCTGTTTTTTTAGTTAATACTCTTTGCACTCTAGGTGTTTCTAGAAAGTAGCTTGTATATTCTTATATATTAGTCCCAAAGACTTTATTTTTAAAGTACACCAAATAGAAGAATGTAGCTTTTTAACGATATAAAAATCAGGCCATAAATACTTCACAGTCAGGAACTATGATTTTTTAAATCTTTGAAACGCTATATCTCGAAACTACGTTTTTTGAGTTAATACTATGTTGAATATCATGTGCGATATATAAAAATGATAAAAATATATTTCGACACTCGCAAGGGAATCAAAATTCATCAAAATCCCGTTGACCTAGAACTATGTAATTTGGCAAGTAAAATCGTCTTATATGTATACATTTTTAATTAAATCTTTAAAATATAGTCTTTATTTAAGTAAGTACCTACAATTTTATACGCAATCCTCGGAAGGCGAATCCGACTCGCACTTGTCCGGTTTTATTTCATGAGTGCTACCAAAAGGTACTAAATGATGGCACTATTGAGAAAACAAGTGTCATAAATAACTCATTAGATTCACGGTAGAACTATCCATAGAACGCGTGTAAAGAAAACGCTAATAGTATTCTTCACAAAATATACTTTAGATACGACTTATCATCACTCATTGTTTTGATGCGGAAATCAAAGTAATCTTTGGCGATAGTATTCGAAACCACTGAGGCGTGGAGCTAACTTAGTCATCGAATCAATCAAGTCATAATTATTGCGCATTGTACACGCATATTCTTGTAACTAGCCGAGCGGTTATTGCGTCCTAGCGGGTACTTCCACCATTTTTACTAAGGCCTTAAGGTGGGTCAAATCCCAATATTCATTTCAAATTATTGAAAGTTTACGCGCGTGAAGCTATCATAGAAAAAAATTATAATGAACTTGAAATAATACACAATAGATTTAATTGAAAGCATTTATAAAAATGTTACCACCTTTGATGTCAAAAAATATTCCGTGGACCCTGTTTCTGGTCTTATTTGCAAAATTTCTCGGAAACAGAACATTCGTTTATGTTAAAACCAACCATAAAAATAGGCGATGTTAATACCTCCAATCTTAATTGAACAGATTTTATTAACTAACTTGAAAGCGAAGAAAAGTAATAAAAACATGTAACAATTGAGACTTCGGTGCTAGTTCTCAACGCAACCACCGCGTTGGAACGCGCACTGATTCGAACCTAAAGTGAGTAGAGTTACGTTCGATTTCACTCTATCAGGGATCGATCCGCTCGGATTGACGCATGTTAAGGCCTTAAGGCGACTATCACCCTCAACTCAAGTGGCGCCCTCATCATAATAATTAATTGCTCACAAAGTACATAATGTATCGAAAATGCACATGTACAGAATGGAGCTAAGATTCTATAGTTTATTTACAAACAATAACCTCAGTAAAATGTAGTTCGTTATAGTAGTGCAAAAGAGCAAAAAGTGGCCATTTTAACACGTTTTTATTAGGTTGCTTTCGCGTTTGTTTGTTTGATTGTTTTTAGATCCTAGCTTCAATCTGTACATGTGAATTTTCGATACATAATGTGCTTTGCGTGCAATTAATTTAATTATGATGAGGGCGCCACTTTGATGTGTATAGGAGCCTTAAGGAGACAACTTGCGCCACCATAAAAATAATTTTATTACTCTAAAACCGCAAGCTTTATGAAAAGCAAATATGTAAGTTTTCTTAATATGAGCCTAATATTTATTAAAATAAATTGCTCTTCAAAACTTTTCAGTTTTTCTATTGGTTTTAAAATAGGTTTAAACCAAAAGCACAGTCTTAATACTATACTGTGCCAAAAGTGACCACTTTCGTTATATTCTCAATTTCTTTCATCTCCTCGTCATGCCTCATGTGAGCCCCTTAATGAATGACCTTCTAAAAAAATTCCAAGACGGCAAATAAAGGTCAATGTTAATAAGTGTGTTATTAGTTATTACGCATTAAATCTCGTCTTGTATTTTTGGAGTGACGTGTCTTAAACAACACGTGTCTCGATCTCGACAATGTTTGCACCAATCAAATACTTAATTAAAAACCGGCCAAGTGCGTGACGGGCCACGCGCCGCGCCGTAGAGTTCCGTAGTTACCTTATACCATACCATATTTAATACCACTATAATTATTCGTCTACAAAAATAACTTTGTTTTTCACAGTGTTGATATGAATGACAAAGTTATATTTGCGGTTTTGGAAAATATGATATAATTATTTAATAACTGAATCTTTTATCTCGTTCAAACCAATTTTCGTCGAAAGTGTTTATTAAGATCTATAGCATATATATTTTTTTATTTTTCACTCTCTTATTTCAAAAGTTAGAGGGGGGGGGACACACATTTTACCACTTTGGCAGTGTTTATCTTTCAAACGGTTGACTTTGAGAAAAAAAATTCTCAGGAACCTCAATGTCATTTTTAATGACCTATCCATAGACACCCCGCACGTATTGGTACGAAGAATTTTTTTTCTTTCAGTTTCAGTTCCATGTATGGGGGCCCCCCCTTAATCTTTTTTTTTATTTTTATGTTAAAATCATTAAGCGGTTAACAGAATACACCTACTTTCTAAGTTTCAACAGTGTAATCCTAATACTTTCGGAATGGCTGTGACATACGGACGGACAGACAGACAGGCATGACAAATCTATAAGGGTTCCGTTTTTTGCCATTTTGGCTACGGAACCCTAAAAGGCGCGCTTCATTCGAATTTCTATTAATGATGCAATACATGGTGAAAAATGACATACAACTGTGGCCCTACCATGAGTTGATGCAAATTGTTTACGTTACCGTGAACGTAACAACGAGTGAAAGAGAGATTTCTCTGTTACGAGTGAAAGAGAGAAAACAATAGTTTACGGTAACGTAAACAGTTTGCATCAACTCATGGTAGGGCCACTGTGTATAATCATGAGAATTGAAATTTGGCTGTCCTATCCTTACTTCCTTATCCTTAGTTACTAATATTAAAAATGTGAAAGTTTGTGGGTTTGGATGTTTAGATGTTTGGATGTTCCTCAATCACGCAAAAACTACTGAACGGATTTGATTGGAATTTGGCACACAGATAGTAGATAGCCTAGATTAAAACAGAGAATACTTTTTATCCCGATATTCCCACGGTAACGGGAACCACGCGGGTGAAACCGCGGGCGGTCGCGGCGCGGGCGGCCGCTAGTTAAAAATATAAAGTTTGTTTATTTTTTTTTGTATGTTACGCCTAACACATTTTAACTACTCAACCGATAATCATAAAATTTTGTAATTATACACATACTCAGAGACTGTAGGTACAGGCCATAAATGAAGTGGTAAACCTATTATTACGAGTAGATAGCTAATTTGAACAATGAAAATATTTAGATTTTCACAGCTTAAATACCTATGATACGTATTTTGTTTCGTTTCCGTCACATGATTTACTGATTTAACAATCATATTCGGAATAATAAAGGTCAAAAGTTCAGGTGTTGTCAACCTCACCTTATCGGTGGGTTTGGGCGAAAGTCCACTGCTGAACTGTATGATCTTCTGCGTGGTGGGCAGGAACTGCGAGCAGCCCGTGTACGGCGACCGCGCCGTGGAGTCTGTCCCGAGGTTTGATGAGTGCTCCAGCGCCACCGAGTATTCTTTGTCACCTCTCCTGGAAAGCATAGTGCCTTAAGTGCAATTAGTTTATCTAATAAAAAAATAATGGAAGTGAAAAGTAACAAAATGTTTAAGTATTTGATATACCGCCCGGCACATAACTTGGCATGACAAAGATGAGACAAAAGATGCGCAGCAGCTACAAACACTAAACTCGGCGCATCTTTTGTCTCATCTTTTTTTTGCCAAGTTAGCCGGTATTGTACAAATGGTAATTTAGAGGTGGTAAGGAAATATTATGTATGATTAATAGCTAGTTGCAATAACATTGAAATTAACTCATGGTGTTTAACATGCAGGATTTTAAATGTAAATACATATTGTGAAGATAAAGCTACTTATAGCACTATTGCTTTTTTACAATTTTGAATATATATTTTTTTATAATAATAATATCAAACTTTGTATTTTTCTAGTATTGGTTAATTAAACAAAACTTTGATGTGGTTATTATAATATAAGTTACTATGAGATACAGTAACATCAACTTACATTTGCAAATTGTTTATGTAATAATTTTATCATCACATTTAGGATTTCATTTAGAATTCTTAAGCAACAAAATCTGTTAACTTCTAAATGTTTTTACAGGCAATAGATGATATTATTATAAAACTAATTTTGATCAAGTAATGGAAAACAATAGTGACAATCTCAACAATATTTTAGTGTCCCAAAAAGTAATGTGAAATGAGATATTACTTGAAATGCTCCCTAGTGAGTAACAGCATTCTGCCAACTAAATCTGTTGTTGAAACACCCGCCGTTCTCGGCACTTCTCTGAAAAAAAAATCATATTTTAACTTCAAGTTACAGAGTTACAGATTTATCTTAAAAATTATTTGCCACTTCAGAAAACAACTTACTTATATCTGTCTGCTTTTTTAACCATATGATATGTATCAATTCCATCGGCTGTGACTGTGATATCATCTAAAACAAAATAAAAAATAATGTTTATATAATTTATTCAGTGCATATGTACTGAGGTACATATTTTTTGTTCAATTTAGTATTTCTGCTATAACTTAACTGACTATCCTTACTAATCCTTACTAATATTATAAATGCGAAAGTCCGTTTGTTTGTTTTTTTGTTTGTTTGTTTGTTACGCCTTCACGTCTTAACTGCTGAACCGATCATCATGATATTTTGCATACACGTTGTCAGGGGTACAGAGAAGGACATAGGGTACATTTCATCCCGAAAAAAATTATTGTTCCCGAGGGAAAGCAAAAAAATTTTCCACGCAGACGAAGTCGCGGGCGGCCGCTAGTAATATTATAAATGCGAAAGTCCGTTTGTTTGTTTGTTACGCCTTCACGTCTTAACTACTGAACCGATCATCATGAAATTTTGCATAGACGTTGTCAGGGGTACAGAAAAGAACATGGGGTACCTTTCATCCCGAAAAAAAGTATTGTTCCCGAGGGACAGCAAATAAAACCTTTCCACGCGGACGAAGTCGCGGGCGGCTGCTAGTAGGTATTATAAATGCGAAAGTCCGTTTGTTTCTTTGTTTGTTGCGCCTTCACGTCTTAACTACTGAACCGATCATCATGAAATTTTGCATACACGTTGTCAGGGATACAGAAAAGGACATAGGGTACTTTTAATCCAGAAAAAAACGTACAGTTCCCGAGCGATAGCAAAAACCTATCCACGCAGACGAAGTCGCGGGCGGGCGCTAGTACAGTAATAGAACTATAGTCTGTCCAAGATAGCTTGGTGATTTTGACAGAATTTTTTTCTCTGTAAATAAATATTTATTTCACAAAAGGGTATATCATAGCATGCTTCCACATCTTCAGCAATTTTTATAACGATTTGGTGGCAATCAAGCACTTCTAAGACAGAACTTACAAAGAAAAAGTATCTGTCAAAATCACCAAGCTATCTTGGAAAGACCAAGTATAAAATTACTGTATAGTAACTAAGTGAGATTCATTGACCAAAATATGAGAATTTTATATCAAAAATGATCCAATGATTAAAATAGTAATTACCTCCATGTACACAGAAATCACACTGGTACTTGTCTAAAGTGTCTAGGGTTGTGACATACGGCGCTCCCTCAACCACTTGGTCTACCCACTTGATGGCCTTAACCATTTTGTAGCGTTCCTCTTGTGTGAACACAGGGGGGCCTTTGTGTTTGGCTATTTCCTCATCAGTGTGGACTCCTACTATCAAGACATCTCCTAAAGCCTTTGCTTGTCTCAGAGAATTGGCATGACCGAAGTGAACCATATCATAGCTGAAAAAAAACAATAGATAACTCTAAGGTACGACTTTCCATTAGTTGACATGGAATTTTAAGGTGGGAGGGGTGGCAGGGGGTAGGGGGAGTCTCCCCTAACCCCCCCTTAAAATTTGGGAGTGTGGAAATGCATACTTTTTTTTCAATGAATTTTCAATTTTGCACAAAAAGAAATTATAATGCCCGTATTTATAAGTTGAGAGCTATCTTGAGATCATACTTTAGATGCTCTTCTTATAGGAATAGCATCTCAGGTATGACCTCAAGATAGCTATCAAGGTTGAGAGCGGTTTATAAATACAGGTCTTAGTCATTTTCTTCTTCATAAATAAACAATGGCTTGCTCTGTGGTCTATGCACATGGATGCCGCCAGGATTTTTTTCAGGGAGGTGCATCTGTGTCTAGTCTACACATTATACTATTAACTAACTTAATAGAAATCAAGGTGGATACTCAATCTATTGACAAGGCAATGAACAAATTTGCACAGCAACTTAGATGCCTTAAGTTTTTATTCAAACAGTAACTTAACAATAATTTTATTTTCTATGTATTGTTTTCCTGACAGGGGGGGTGCAATGCAGCCCCTTGCACTGTACTGCCGGCGCCATTGTCTTTGCACAATAATTTTGCCAATGTCAACTTCTGAATATAAAATTGGCTTACTTATTATGTGCTTAAATTCTTTACAGACATTAAAAATAAATGACAACAATGAATTAAATAACATTCATTTTTCTTAAAAATAAATGATAATGATTAAAAATATAAGTAAACTAGGTTAAACATTTGGTTAAAACATCACTACATTACATGAAGTAGGTACCTACAGTAGCGGATCGTGGGAAATTGAACACCCAGCAAAGTCAACAAAAAACATAGGTCTATTAAAAATGCATTGCAACGAAACTAACGTAAGTATTATTGATTTATTCTGCCTTTGGAAATACCCAAATATTTTGGAAATCTGGTAATTCTATTGTATTTAATATTTTAAGTTTCATGCAGGTAGTGGTGTAAGGATAAAAACAAATTTCGTGCCTGAAAGTAGGCGTGGACTGAAGCAAAAACGATGTATTGCACCGGACATTTAATTAGCCTAACTATTTTTATGGGAGATTCTATCAATAAACTTATGCAACTACAATGTTTAGCAAATTAATTACTTGGCACTCCTAAACGTACATCTCAATCAGAAGGTAAGGAAACTATAAAAATCTTACTCACCATCCATCACACCACACACGAATTTGTTTTTTCTCTTCCTTTTTTAAATTATTATCCATGTCTGAACGAAATGACGAAAAAGAATAGAGTAAAGTTAAATTTTAAAAGTGTTCATGCACACTTTGTTGTCTATTTATATAATTAAATTAAAAATAATTTAAAATCGAATATTTTTATCCACCAAAATCACGATTACTCCGTCGCAGATTCAAGAAATGACTGACATGCCTTGCCTGACACTGACAGTGACAGCAGTGACATGACATGACTATTAGTGCATTCCGATTCAGGCTAAAATCACTTTCAGCGTTGATCGCGATAACAAGCGTACCGATTATACGATATAGATAATCGCGCTTATGACAGTTGGGACTATCAATGATTCGGAACGCTCGTGAGCGCGCTCACTGATGTCTTGACCTACATAACCTCAATATAAATTAAAAAGTTCGGTATTGGACCTTTTTGCTTTATATAATATGTTCATATATCTTCGACTATTACTTCCATGGTATGCGGAAAGAATTTGCAACAAATTTAGAACTTTCATTTAAATGCACCTGAGGTAAACAAAACAAACAAATGTCACTTTTGACAGATCGCTCACAGTGATAATGCCTCGGAGCATGGGCGGCGTAATCGCAAGGTGGCGGATGTTATGACGCAATCAATGACGTCACACGGGCTGTCGTTATCGCGCTCACGGTGATTCGGTACGCAAATCAGCGCGATGAAATCGCTGTTGGCGTGACTCGGAATGCACTACATGACATTTGCTTTATGTCATCAAGCATGTAGGTCCAAACAAATTATCGGACGCGGCTTACTGCCGCGGCTGATAAGTGTGCACACTCTCATAACATCCTGCGTGCCAGATAGCTATCGGACGTCCGATGACGTCATATAAGGGTGTGTCCCCACTTAGGCCGCGCTCCGCGCTCCGCGAACCTCGGAGCATATGTGGACGCGCGAACTCCGTCTGCTCCGCGCTCCGCGCTCCGCGCTCCACGCTCCGCGCTCCGCGCTCCACGCTCCGCGCTCCGTTCCCGTAATCAAATAAGCTTTATTCATATAAACTTAATTATTAAGTACTTTTGTCTCCACAGTATTATTATTGTGTAATTAATAATGAGTGGAAAAGAAGGGGTAAAACTTTAAATTAACAATCATGCCTATGTACAGTCAGCAGCACATCAGGTTATACAAAGTGTCAAAAATTTTCAATTTATTTTGGACCTTGTCTTGACAATAGGCTTTTCGTAATGAAAAAAAAAACTGTTGGCTCGATAGATGGCATTGATAAAAATTTGTGTCAACCAAACTACTTACTTCTCTTCTCTAAGGTGTGTAGGCTAGTGGAATCATGGATCATAGTATTTTCTTGATATCTGAATTCCGGAATGCAAATTCCACGATTTCTAGTGTTGCCAGTAGTCGTTTCTAAAAAAGTACTTACATTTTACGTTACTATGGAGTATGGTTATGTCTTTTTGTTTATGGGCCGATTTGACCGTTTTCGGTGAAACTCGGTTTTTGGTGTTATTTTGACAAAAAAATAGCAACGCCATGTTAAAAATATAAAAAATCCAGGATAGCGGGCAGCTTTTTTGCTTGGTAGCCAATTTCTATGAAACTTGGTTTTTGTTACTGCTTTAACAAGAAAACAGCAACGCAATGTTAAAAATACAAAAATCCAAGATGGCGGCCAACTTTTTTATTTGTGGGCCGATTTCAATGAAACTCAGTTTTTCTTTTTATTTTGACAAGGAAACAGCAACGATATATTCAAAAATATAAAAATTCCAAGATGCCGGCCAACTTTTTTGTTTTTGGGCCGATTTCGATGAAACTCGGTTTTGGGTACTATTTCGAAAATAAAACAGCAACGCAATAATAACAATTTAAAAAAAATTCAAGATGGCGGCCAACTTTTTTGTTTTTGGGCCGATTTCAATGAAACTCGTTTTTTAATACTATTTCGACAAGAAAACAGCAACGCAATAATAAAAATATAAAAAATCCAAGATGGCGGCCAACTTTTTGTTTTTGAGCCGATTTCGATGAAACTCGGTTTTGGGTACTATTTCGAAAATAAAACAGCAACGCAATAATAAAAATTGAAAAAATCCAAGATGGCGGCCGACTTTTTTGTTTTTGGGCCGATTTCGATGAAACTCGGTTTTGGGTACTATTTCAAAAATAAAACAGCAACGCAATAATAAAAATAAAAAAAATCCAAGATGGCAGCCAACTTTTTTGTTTTTGGGCCGATTTCGATGAAACTCGGCTTTGGGTACTATTTCGAAAATAAAACAGCAACGCAATAATAAAAACTAGCTTTCGCCCGCGACTTCGTCCGCGTGGACATTCGGAAAATCCTTAGGGGACTTTTGACCGAGAAAAGTATCTGTTTTAATCCAGGCTATAAAATATCTGTGTGTGCCATTTTAAATCCGTCGTTTTTGCGATTGAGTTATAACATCTCTAAACATCCAAACCTTCACTAAATAACTTTTTAATTTTTGCAATCAACATTCCATTAAACTTCCATAACGATTTCCATAAAGATTTTTAGGTTTATTTACCCTGTTTAAGCCTCGATTACATACGCTGATTTAAGGAACCAATTTAGAGTTGCCACTTGTATAAATAAGTTAAATTTTAACAGTGAATAAGCACAAATGACGGAAAGGTCAACATTTTTTATGATTTTTTATTTTCAATTTTCATCTCCAATCTTAAACAATGTTTACTTTTCCGTTATCACTATAATCGATTCGATTTTAAAATTGATCTTATTGTACAATATTTTATTGTCAAGTACGGGTGGCAACCCGAAATTGGTTCCTAGCTAGGAAGCTAAATTGGCGTATGTAATCGAGGCATTCAAGAAGCATTACTCCTTAAGGGAAAAAAATCAGAAAGTCACAAAATACATATTTGCTTAATTTTTTTAATTTCTACTACGAAGTTGTAGGTTGCAATGACGATAAAATATTATTTTTCCACTGGATTGATGATATTTTTTATTAATTCCTGGGCCATTGCAATCATGGGCATAGAATAAAGCACTATTTTAAGACGCTGCTATAAACTATATTGTATGGCTTTCCATTTGGCGCGAATACATACAAATTCTGGGCAGTAGACACACGCGAACATGCTACATATAGTTGACCATGGGAAAAACATGGCTTTTCCAGATGAACCCCTGCTACCTGTAATGTTTGCCCTTGCGCTTTATTTATAGTGATAGCAAAGCTTAATTTGACTGGAAATTGAAGCCTCTTAAACTGGAATGTTAGGTCAGTGGGGATTATTGGGATTCGAGGTATCATCACACTTTTCCTTTTTCCTACACCCTGTTAAAATAGTGGCTCCGATGATATTTTGTCCTAAGTGTGTGATACGAAGCCTCGTCCCATTACATAACCGGGGTGCATCTATATTTCGCATCAGCATGACCGGTACACATAATTTCAATTCAGTTTATGCGAGGGTACACCGGAAAGCTCCAGAGAATTTAAAAATTCAGCGGGGTATGAAGTGCTCTGTTCTGTGTCCATGATTGTATCTATAGAAATATACTGTTTTGTTTCTCCCAGCACCTCTTTCAAAATTTCAGTGTTTAGTTTGTTGACTATTTCATTTTTTGGTGCAAGAATTGCTCTTGCACAAAACCACTGATCACAGTTTAAATTATTTTGCAAGTCCGGGTAAACTTTAGCCATGAGCTCCAAATCAAATAACAAAATTCCCTTGTTAGTAAAACACAACCTTCAGCATCTGTTTCCAAACGTCCATCACCAATTTTCAATAGAGTCTCTGCATAAAGTCCCGAATCTACGTCATTATAAAGGTGTACTCTCATATTAGTTGTTAGACTAAATTTTTTCACTTTTTCCCATAAGATTGATGACTTGAGACAGGTTTTGATTTCATCTGCAGGTGTGCCCTTTTGGATCACCGGTAGAGTTTGTCGGAAGTCACCAGCCAGTAAAACTGCCATTCCTCCCATAATATCTGTACTGACTCGCAGGTCCTGAAGAGTTTAACGCCTCTATGGCCTTTTTGTGAGACATCGTACTTTCGTCCCACACTAATAGTTTACACTGTAGCGTAGCATAATACCTCGAGAGCTATTTTTGCTGAAATTGCAGATAGGTGACTCTTCTTGTGCAAGGTTTAATGGCAATTTTAGAACGGAATGTGCAGTACGGCCACCGTGAAGCAGTGTAGCGGCTATACCAGAGGAAGCTACGGCAACGGCTATTTTCTGGTCTTTTCTTATGAACGTCAATAATAAGTTCAGTAAAAACGTTTTTCCGGTTCCTCCAGGGGCGTCGAGAAAGAAGAGTGCACCCTTCCCTGACTCTACTTGACTTAATACCTGATGAAAGACGTAACTTTGTTCTGGAAGCAACCGCGGAACTAATTCGGTTACTTGCTGTTGCAACGCTGTGAAATCATAATTTAATTCTCGGGAAATTTCATCGTTTAAGGTATTTTCGTCTGATCGTCGAGGGCTCACCATTCCAAAATCTTGTAGCTTTTTCCCCGCCATTGTCATAACCTTGTTTTCAATCTTCGTCAGCGCTTCGTTGTAGATGTGATCATTAAAAGTCATATCTGCATGTAATTGCTGCAGCCGCCGCAAAATATCTTCCGCCATGTACTGTTCGTTTTTTCTAGATGAAAAGTACCCTATGTCCTTCTCTGTACCCCTGAAAATGTGTATGAAAAATTTCATGATGATCGGTTCAGTAGTTAAGACGTGAAGGCGTAATGGACAGTTTTTTAACTATCCCTCGGGAACTGTTCGTTTTTTCTGGATGAAAGGTACCCTATGTCCTTCTCTGTACCCCTGAAAACGTGTATGCAAAATTTCATAATGATTGGTTCAGTAGTTAAGACGTGAAGGCGTAATGGGCAGTTTTTAACTATCCCTCGGGAACTGTTCGTTTTTTCTGGATGAAAGGTACCCTATGTCCTTTTCTGTTCCTCTGACAACATGTATGCAAAATTTCATGATGATCGGTTCAGTAGTTAAGACGTGAAGGCGTAATGGACAGTTTTTAACTATCCCTCGGGAACTGTTTGTTTTTTCTGGATGAAAGGTACCCTATGACCTTCTCTGTACCCCTGAAAACGTGTATGCAAAATTTCATGATGATCGGTTCAGTAGTTAAGACGTGAAGGCGTAATGGACAGTTTTTTACTATCCCTCGGGAACTGTTCGTTTTTTCTGGATGAAAAGTACCCTATGTCCTTCTCTGTACCTCTGACTACATGTATGCAAAATGATGGTCGGTTCAGTAGTTAAGACGTGAAGGCGTAATGGACAGTTTTTTAACTATCCCTCGGGAACTGTTCGTTTTTTCTAGATGAAAGGTACCCTATGTCCTTCTCTGTACCCCTGAAAACGTGTATGCAAAATTTCATGATGATCGGTTCAGTAGTTAAGACGTGAAGGCGTAATGGACAGTTTTTTACTATCCCTTGGGAACTGTTCGTTTTTTCTGGATGAAAGGTACCCTATGTCCTTTTCTGTTCCTCTGACAACATGTATGCAAAATTTCATGATGATCGGTTCAGTAGTTAAGACGTGAAGGCGTAATGGACAGTTTTTAACTATCCCTCGGGAACTGTTGGTTTTTTCTGGATGAAAGGTACCCTATGACCTTCTCTGTACCCCTGAAAACGTGTATGCAAAATTTCATGATGATCGGTTCAGTAGTTAAGACGTGAAGGCGTAATGGACAGTTTTTTACTATCCCTCGGGAACTGTTCGTTTTTTCTAGAT
The DNA here is from genome assembly GCA_928269145.1 of Agriphila tristella. NCBI lineage: Eukaryota > Metazoa > Arthropoda > Insecta > Lepidoptera > Crambidae > Agriphila > Agriphila tristella. The sequence goes on from OV743431.1 coordinate 40,972,771, forward strand.
GAAAAGTACCCTATGTCCTTCTCTGTACCTCTGACTACATGTATGCAAAATGATGATCGGTTCAGTAGTTAAGACGTGAAGGCGTAATGGACAGTTTTTTAACTAGCCCTCGGGAACTGTTCGTTTTTTCTAGATGAAAGGTACCCTATGTCCTTCTCTGTACCCCTGAAAACGTGTATGCAAAATTTCATGATGATCGGTTCAGTAGTTAAGACGTGAAGGCGTAATGGACAGTTTTTTACTATCCCTTGGGAACTGTTCGTTTTTTCTGGATGAAAGGTACCCTATGTCCTTTTCTGTTCCTCTGACAACATGTATGCAAAATTTCATGATGATCGGTTCAGTAGTTAAGACGTGAAGGCGTAATGGACAGTTTTTAACTATCCCTCGGGAACTGTTTGTTTTTTCTGGATGAAAGGTACCCTATGACCTTCTCTGTACCCCTGAAAACGTGTATGCAAAATTTCATGATGATCGGTTCAGTAGTTAAGACGTGAAGGCGTAATGGACAGTTTTTTACTATCCCTCGGGAACTGTTCGTTTTTTCTAGATGAAAAGTACCCTATGTCCTTCTCTGTACCTCTGACTACATGTATGCAAAATGATGATCGGTTCAGTAGTTAAGACGTGAAGGCGTAATGGACAGTTTTTTAACTAGCCCTCGGGAACTGTTCGTTTTTTCTAGATGAAAGGTACCCTATGTCCTTCTCTGTACCCCTGAAAACGTGTATGCAAAATTTCATGATGATCGGTTCAGTAGTTAAGACGTGAAGGCGTAATGGACAGTTTTTTACTATCCCTCGGGAACTGTTCGTTTTTTCTGGATGAAAGGTACCCTATGTCCTTCTCTGTACCTCGGACAACATTTACGCAAAATGATGATCGGTTCAGTAGTTAAGACGTGAAGGCGTAATGGACAGTTTTTTACTATCCCTCGGGAACTGTTCGTTTTTTCTGGATGAAAAGTACCCTATGTCCTTCTCTGTACCTCTGACTACATGTATGCAAAATGATGATCGGTTCAGTAGTTAAGACGTGAAGGCGTAATGGACAGTTTTTTAACTATCCCTCGGGAACTGTTCGTTTTTTCTAGATGAAAGGTACCCTATGTCCTTCTCTGTACCCCTGAAAACGTGTATGCAAAATTTCATGATGATCGGTTCAGTAGTTAAGACGTGAAGGCGTAATGGACAGTTTTTTACTATCCCTCGGGAACTGTTCGTTTTTTCTAGATGAAAAGTACCCTATGTCCTTCTCTGTACCTCTGACTACATGTATGCAAAATGATGATCGGTTCAGTAGTTAAGACGTGAAGGCGTAATGGACAGTTTTTTAACTAGCCCTCGGGAACTGTTCGTTTTTTCTAGATGAAAGGTACCCTATGTCCTTCTCTGTACCCCTGAAAACGTGTATGCAAAATTTCATGATGATCGGTTCAGTAGTTAAGACGTGAAGGCGTAATGGACAGTTTTTTACTATCCCTCGGGAACTGTTCGTTTTTTCTGGATGAAAGGTACCCTATGTCCTTCTCTGTACCTCGGACAACATTTACGCAAAATGATGATCGGTTCAGTAGTTAAGACGTGAAGGCGTAATGGACAGTTTTTTACTATCCCTCGGGAACTGTTCGTTTTTTCTGGATGAAAAGTACCCTATGTCCTTCTCTGTACCTCTGACTACATGTATGCAAAATGATGATCGGTTCAGTAGTTAAGACGTGAAGGCGTAATGGACAGTTTTTTAACTATCCCTCGGGAACTGTTCGTTTTTTCTAGATGAAAGGTACCCTATGTCCTTCTCTGTACCCCTGAAAACGTGTATGCAAAATTTCATGATGATCGGTTCAGTAGTTAAGACGTGAAGGCGTAATGGACAGTTTTTTACTATCCCTCGGGAACTGTTCGTTTTTTCTGGATGAAAGGTACCCTATGTCCTTCTCTGTACCTCGGACAACATTTACGCAAAATGATGATCGGTTCAGTAGTTAAGACGTGAAGGCGTGATGGACAGTTTTTAACTATCCCTCGGGAACTGTTCGTTTTTTCTCGATGAAAGGTACCCTATGTCTTTCTCTGTACCCCTGAAAACGTGTATGCAAAATTTCATGACGATCGGTTCAGTAGTTAAGACGTGAAGGCGTAATGGACAGTTTTTTACTATCCCTCGGGAACTGTTCGTTTTTTCTGGATGACAGGTACCCTATGTCCTTCTCTGTACCTCTGACAACATGTATGCAAAATTTCATGTTGATCGGTTCAGTAGTTAAGACGTGAAGGCGTAACAAACAAACAAACAAACAAACAAACGGACTTTCGCATTTATAATATTAGTAAGGATTGAAAAAATCCAAGATGGCGGCCAACTTTTTTGTTTTTGGGCCGATTTTGATAGAACTCGGTTTTTAGTACTATTTCGACAAGAAAACAGCAACGCAATAATAAAAATATAAAATATCCAAGATGGCGGCCAACTTTTTTGTTTTTGGGCTAATTTCGATGAAACTCGGTTTTTAGTACTATTTCGACAAAAAAACAGCAACGCAATAATAAAAATATAAAATATACAAGATGGCGGCCAACTTTTTTGTTTTTGGGCCGGTTTCGATGAAACTTGTTTTTTGGAACTATTTCGACAATAAAACAGCAACGCAATAATAAAAATGTAAAAAATCCAAGATGGCGGCCAACTTTTTGTGTTTGGGCCGATTTTGATAGAACTCGGTTTTTAGTACTATTTCGACAAGAAAACAGCAACGCAATAATAAAAATATAAAATATCCAAGATGGCGGCCAACTTTTTTGTTTTTGGGCTAATTTCGATGAAACTCGGTTTTTAGTACTATTTCGACAAAAAAACAGCAACGCAATAATAAAAATATAAAATATCCAAGATGGCGGCCAACTTTTTGTTTTTGAGCCGGTTTCGATGAAAATTGTTTTTTGGAACTATTTCGACAATAAAACAGCAACGCAATAATAAAAATATAAAAAATCCAAGATGGCGGCCAACTTTTTGTTTTTGAGCCGATTTCGATGAAACTCGGTTTTGGGTACTATTTCGAAAATAAAACAGCAACGCAATAATAAAAATTGAAAAAATCCAAGATGGCGGCCAACTTTTTTGTTTTTGGGCCGATTTCGATGAAACTCGGCTTTGGGTACTATTTCGAAAATAAAACAGCAACGCAATAATAAAAATTGAAAAAATCCAAGATGGCGGCCAACTTTTTTGTTTTTGGGCCAATTTTGATAGAACTCGGTTTTTAGTACTATTTCGACAAGAAAACAGCAACGCAATAATAAAAATATAAAATATCCAAGATGGCGGCCAACTTTTTTGTTTTTGGGCTAATTTCGATGAAACTCGGTTTTTAGTACTATTTCGACAAAAAAAAACAGCAACGCAATAATAAAAATTGAAAAAAATCCAAAATGGCGGCCAACTTTTTTGTTTTTGGGCCGATTTCGATGAAACTCGATTTTTAGTACTATTTCGACAAATAAACAGCAACGCAATAATAAAAATATAAAATATCCAAGATGGCGGCCAACTTTTTGTTTTTGGGCCGGTTTCGATGAAACCTGTTTTTTGGAACTATTTCGACAATAAAACAGCAACGCAATGATTAAAATATTAAATATCCAAGATGGCAGCCAACTTTTTTGTTTTTGGGCTAATTTTGATGAAAATTTAAAAGCTTCAGGGGCCTTACTATGAGCTCTTATAGCAGGACTTATACTGAATGGCATTACTTTTTCGTACCATGACCTCGATTTAGCAGGCCTGCGGAGGGCCTGCTTTAATACACGCTCTTAAACCGTTCACCATTTTTTATGTATGGACGAAGCGTACCACGACGCACGGTTTGACAGTTTGGGAGCTGTTTTATAGCGTCTGTAATGTCAAATAAAGCAATTCATAAAAAGTTCCTACGTGATCAGCTTTTTCAAAATTGTTTAGTGTATTTAGATAAGTTTGGTGTGAGAATTTTAAGATTTGTGAATTTCTTTTAATGTTTATTATTTAACAGTGAATTATGTAACTTGATAAAGGCAACGCGACGACTTCCTTGTTGTTGAATATCACTAAAATAAGAAGAAATGATGAGAGATGAGACCCCATAAATAAGTACCTAAATTGCATTACATTTTATGTTATTATGAATAATAATAATCAAATAAAGAAGAAAATGATTTATTTTATATCGATGTAATTAACAAACTAATGGTGTGAAATGATATTGAAAATAAAAATACTGAAATAATATAACTTTAATTTGTTTTATTGACTTGCGACATTTTATTAGAGCACGCACCTAGTAAATCGCACTTAAAAATAAATATGAAGTTGTGATACTTTATTTGCAATGTTCTCATTAAAAAAACTAGTAAGTGACCATCATATGTCGCGGCAGACAGATATACTATCCCCGCCAATTGGTACTATCCCCGTCAATTGGTAATGCGCTGGAACCTTGTCAAATTAACATACACATCATCGTCATCCGCAACAAAAAATGACAAAAAACAGTAAAATTCTAATAGGTAATATAATAAATTAATTATTGAATTCTTATTTTCAATAAGAAAGGGACTAGGTATATGAGAAAATTACAATTGTTTTTCGTTTTTGAGGTTAAAATCATGGCCGCCAGGCGCATTACCGATTGACGCGGATAGTAATTCGCAAGAACCTTGTCACATTAACATCCACATCGACGTGATCCGCAACAAAAAATGCCATGAAATAAGAAAATTCTTAATAGGTAATCTTATATAATTATTATTTATTGAATTATTATTTTCAGTAAGATAGGGTCTAGGTATATCAAAAATTTACAAATTGTTTTTCGTTTTTGAGGTTAAAAACATGGCCGCCAGGTGCATTACCAATTGGCGGGGATAATAAGCGATAAATTGGGTGCATTCTGCCAAACAAATATCTGAGTCATCGAACGCCATAAAGTACATTTTAACCATGTAAAGTAAATGAATATTCTAAACAAATTACTTTCCATGGTTAACAAATTTATGGCGATCGATGACTCAGAGATTTGTCTTACAGAATGCACCCATCGATTTGTATAGGCTAGCTCGTTTTCGCATCGTCTACAAAGCATTAGTGATCTGTGACAAAGCATACCAGAGACAAACTAACCGTTCACTTTGAGTCAAAACAATCTTTAAGCCGTTCACCTAAAAGACGGTCATGGTACCGATTTAAGCAATTTTGTTTAAGGCCTGCTTCTGAACTGAACGGCTTAAGGATGGTTTCTTATTTGCTGATGGTAAGCCCCCTGGAGGACTTTAAGTATCGGCTTACCACCCGCTCTCAGAAGTTCTGTAGTGATTCCGTCGTCACTCGCCGCCTTGGACGAATTAACCACTGGACCAGGGTTGCCAGATGCCTAACTGGTCAAGTCGCCACTTTGCGATGAAAAGATAGCCCAAGTAGCCCAATTTGAAAAAAAAAAACAAAAAAAACGTTTAAACGTGTCATGCTACTGTTGGATTACACTGGAATAACGATTATTTATATTATTATTTATCCCATTTTCACTTTTTGTTTGATTGTTTGTTCACTTACTCGTCTTACTCTCCCACCCCAAGCGCATAGAAAGACTAGACTAGACAACACATAGAGAAAACAATGTAAACTGATATCAATAAGTCGAAAAACGTGTCGCCCAACAGGCGATAAGTCGCCATTCCATAATTTTTAGTAGCCGCGACGGTCCCAAAGATAGCCCAATTGGCTATATGTCGCCCAATCTGTAGACCCTGCACTGGACACGTAACGTAAGAAAAATGTATGAAATCACGTTCAACCAATTTTTGCGGGGCGAGGGGGGATTACACTTGTCAAATAATGACAATGTTATAGGGTGATTAAGCCGGTTTCCGGCCATAATTGCCGGCCAAATATTATGGATTGTGAAACTCATACATTAGGTTTCGGCCAGGCGGCCGAGAAGCAAATGACCTCCCAAAAATGCATTCAGTTACCCGGCCATCAAATTTAAATGTATCACACCGAAAACTTTACGCGTTTAAGTCAAAATAACAGTACTAAAACTAAATTACCATACTCACACTCAATTGCGAGAAGCTTCACTTTAAATCTTCTTTAGCTAATGCTACTTTATCGCTAATGAAATCATTAAAATAATGATTTCATTAGTAAAAAGCACTATTGGCTGATCTCATAAAACAGTAAGTTTTACTTTAATGTACCTAGTCGGTGCGTAAGTTAGTAATTTTGTACTGATTGTTTATTTCCTTTGTTTTCATCTAGATATAAACATAGTATTGAAAATAAAAGAACGGGTACAGTATTCATCAACAAAAAACCGTACTGAGCGTAGCGTTCAAATGAATAGAATGTTGGCCATTTGAGTAGGGCCTCTGGGTAGCATAAATTTAGAGGAGATCAACATTTTTGAACATAACAAATTATTAAAAAAGTCCTTGTCCGCGCGACCTCGAGCAAGTGTAGGAGGCCTGGTTATGTTTCCGAAATGGCCGAAAACCAAAGGGGGCCGGCAAATCGACTAAGTCACCCTACTTTGTTTACATACCAAATTTTATTTATTTTACGAAAAATAGCGACTACAATAGGTTGAAATTGTGCTTACGCGTGAAAAGAAACATTTCTTGATGGCCCGCTATTTTTTTTGCTGAACATTACGGGGCATTTTGCCCATTTTTGTACCAATGTTTCGCCACGAGCTCTAGCATCACACTGACAACGCAATATCGTTTACTGAGGCTATCGGTCACAGTAAGTGGCTAAGGGGTAAAGGCGAATATGGCTGTCATTTCGCGTCCAGTGGTTAATTCGTCCAAGCTCGCCGCCTTTTTGTTTTTCAGCTGTTTGAGAGCCATACTAATCTCGTGCATGCTGACGTCCGAAGTATCTTGGGTATAGTGTCGGGTAAGCTTGGCTCTGGGGTCTTTAGCCTTGCTTTCAACAGGTGTCTGCGTGGAATATAACTGCCCATAGAAACTATCGATCTCCCTCAGGATTTCAGGCTTCGCTGAGATGATGCGTCCGTCGTCAGTTTTTAGCTTCGTCATCTGGCTTTGCCCAATAGACAGATCTTGAAAAGTATGGTACAGGAATGAAACTTGTTTCGAAATATCGATAGTATCATTAGGGCTGACTTTTACTAAGGCACCAAAATATCTATCCTGGTGAAAAAAAGTTACAACTGCACTGAAGCCAAAAAAAATATGAACGATTTTTTTCTGGCGTTAGTGGCACCTAAGATTTTTTGGTGCCATAGTAAAAGTCAACCCTAATGATAAAATTTATACTTACTTGGAAACAAGTTTCATTCCTGTACCATACCTTTAAAAAAATTGGGCCAATAAGTTGCATTGTCCATTTGATTTAAAGATAAAAAATAATGAAAAATGTTAAAACCTTAATATTAACAATATTAACAGTCGATGACGTTTAAAATTTGCAATGCTGCTGTATCAATAAGTCATTTTTGACAAATACCCTACATTGCCGCCTTTGATTCTATACGACTCACTTGTTATAGATAAATGTTATAGTCTTTACCTGTTTCTATAGTATTATGTAATCTGCGCTTGTAGTAAGACTAGTAAGTGAGTAACTCGATGTTTTTTGTCAGTTCTAAAATATCTTTACGTAAAACGCTAGTTTTTTTACATTCTCTTTGTACTTACCTACCTAAGTAATAGTATAATAGTACTTACCTACCTAATGTTGTCATACGTACTAGCATCAAATCAATCCGCACCGGACAAATGTACGTGATTTTTGGTGCGTGTAACACTAATGTAATGTTTTATTTTTGACTAGCTGATGCCTGCGACTTCGTACGCGTGGACATTATTACTCCGGCGTATTCATATAAGGTCATCCAGGTATTCCAGATCTTCGATTTTTTTACCTCAACATAAAATGCTCATCAGGCTGAACAACTTTTGCTAAGGTGTCATTTTTATATTTTATATAGTTTAGCTGTACCATTATGGTTCTGCATCAGGTGTTCCAGATCTTGGATTTTTATATCTCAACAAAAAATGCTCATCAGGCTGAACAACTTTTGTTAAGGTGTCATTTTTGTATTTTGTATAGTTTAGCTGGACCATTATGGTACTGCATCAGGTGTTCCAATTTCCAAAATCATTATACTCTAAACTATACCCAGGCTTAACAGCTATATTACAAAAAAAGATTCATTCGAATCCGTTCAGTATTTCCTGAGATTAGCGTGTTCAAACAGACAAACAGACACACTTTTTTTCTAAATTCTTACTCTATTACTATGTCTCCATCGTCCCACATATTTTTTTTTGAAATATATGTAATTTACAGCAGACACACTTTTTTTACTGTTTTATTATACAGGGTAATTTTGCGACCCCTTTACAAAATCAAATATAAGTTCAAGGAAGTAATAAAAAGAAATTAGGTGAGATAATTCTAATTTATTTCTTTTTAAATTCTCAGTTTTCAGCCACTTTTTATATCCTAAAAATCTAGGCGCGCACGCTCACCGTCACGAACGGGATGCGAGCGGGGGAAGGCGAGTGGCGGGAGGGGGGCTCGCGCGGGTCGACCGTGCGACGCGCAAACGGTGACAACAATTTCAATTTGTGTAGGGAAAAGTTTGGGGTAAAAATGTAAAAAAAATGTTTTTGTTTTACTTCATAAATTGATTGTACCGCTGTTATAGAATGACCTGACAAAATTTTAAAAGGGGTCCAAAAATGACCCTGTATGTAAGGATAAAAAAATAAAAAAAAGGGAAACATAGTTTACAATTGCAATAAAATGAGGGTTGTTGTAGCACATTCGAGTGATGATGAAGTCGGCGCGAGAGTCTCGCATGCTGAATTTAATTTTGATTATTTTTTATTAGGTTATTTCAGAAAAGGTTTTTAAATTTGCAAAAAAATTCAATAAAATAAGTCACCTTTCAATAAAATATTAAAATCTATAAGAATGGAATAAAAAAATATTTTGTTAAATTCATTAAATTAATTTTCAATGTACCAGAAGGTCGTGAGAGGCACGAGATCTGTTAATTTTTGTTTTCAGATCATTTTGGCTACTCTAGACGCTCAAATCAATTTAACGCTGACTGTACTTTAACCCGATTAAATAATACCCAAACTTAATTTCTCCCATAAAGGACAAGAATAACGCAATGTAAACAATGACAAAAGGTCAAGATGACTGGGAACTTACTTGACTTTGATTTTGGTTTGATTTTGATGTAACTCGGTTGTAAAAAAAAGTAAAACAATTAAAGAATTTGGCCGCATCCTGGAATTTTTAATATTTTTATTATTGCGTTGCTGTTTTCTTGTCAAAATAGAAACAAAAACCGAGTTTTATTTAAATCGGACCACAAACAAAAAGTTGGCCGCCATCTTGGATTTTTTATTATTATTGCGTTGCTATTTTCTTATCAAAATAGTAACAAAAACCGAGTTTTATTTAAATCGGACCACAAACAAAAAAGCTGGCCGCAATCTTGGATTTTTTATATTTTTATTATTGCGTTGCTCTTTTATTGTCGAAATAGTACCAAAAATCGAGTTTCATCGAAATCGGCCCAAAAACAAAAAAGTTGGCCACCATTTTGGATCTTTTTTATATTTTATTATTGCGTTGGTGTTTTACTGTCGAAATAGTACCAAAAATCGAGTTTCATCGAAATCGGCCCAAAAACAAAAAATATGGCCGCCATTTTGGATTTTTTTTCAATTTTTATTATTGCGTTGCTGTTTTTTTGTCGAAATAGTGATAAAAACCGAGTTTCATCGAAATTATCCCAAAAACAAAAAAGTTGGCCGCCATCTTGGATATTTTATATTTTTATTATTGCGTTGCTGTTTTCTTGTCGAAATAGTACCAAAAACAGAGTTTCATCGAAATCGGCCCAAAAACAAAAAGTTGGCCGCCATCTTGGATTTTTTACAATTTTTATTATTGCGTTGCTGTTTTATTTTTAAATAGTACCCAAAACCGAGTTTCATCGAAATCGGCCCAAAAACAAAAAAGTTGGCCGCCAATTTGGATTTTTTTCAATTTTTATTATTGCGTTGCTGTTTTATTTTCGAAATAGTACCCAAAACCAAGTTTCATCGAAATCGGCCCAAAAACAAAAAAGTTGGCCGCCATCTTGGATTTTTTTCAATTTTTATTATTACGTTGCTGTTTTATTTTCGAAATAGTACCCAAAAATCGAGTTTCATCGAAATCGGCCCACAAACAACAAAGTTGGCCGCCATCTTGGAATTTTTGCTATTTTTAACATTGCGTTGCTGTTTTCTTGTCAAAATAGTACCAAAATCGAGTTTCATCGAAATCGGCCCATTAACAGAAAAGTTGGCCGCCATCTTGGATTTTTGTATTTTTAATATTGCGTTGCTGTTTTCTTGTTAAAGCAGTAACAAAAACCGAGTTTCATAGAAATTGGCTACCAAGCAAAAAAGTTGCCCGTTATCCTGGATTTTTTATATTTTTAACATTGCGTTGCTATTTTTTTGTCAAAATAACACCAAAAACCGAGTTTCACCGAAAACGGTCAAATCGGCCCATAAACAAAAAGACAACCATACTCCATAGTAACGTAAAATGTAAGCCTTCATTGTCAAGACAAGGTCCAAAATAAATTGAAAATTACAACAAACATTTTGAATTTGGCTATCGTAGCCCATATACTTGAAAGTGATTTGTAATAGGAAACAATCAAAACGAAGCACGGACGCAGCTGCGTCCGTGCTTCGTTTTAAACTTCTCGTAATAGACCCCTACGCATTAAACTTTTTGTAATAGACCCCTGCGCTCCGCGCTCGGTGTCGGATCGCAAATTCGGAGGGCGCTCCGAGGTTCGCGGATCGCGGAGCGCGGAGCGCGGCCTAAGTGGGGACACACCTTAACAAATTAAATCTCTTTGCCCATCCGAGATTAGTCTGGCTGCTTACAAAAAGTAATAAAAAAGTTCTCTGAATATCTATATAAGGTCCTTCTTAAATAGTGCACATAATTTTAAGGAGTCAATGTACTCATGCATACAAACAACTTTTACTTTGCTACCAACATTGAAATCGTGTAAAAAAAATCAGCTGTTCCATACATTTTGATCTATTCCATTTTAAATTTTCTATGGAACAGCTGATTTTTTATTCGCGATTTCAATGTTTGGTACCATACCGTACACGAAGGGTTCCGTACAAAAAAAAAACACATTTGTTGTATGGGAGGCCCCCTTAAATATTTATTTTATTCTGTTTTTAGTATTTGTTGTTACAGCGGCAACAGAAATACCTACATCATCGGTGAAAATTTCAACTGTCTAGCTATCACTGTTCATGAGATACAGCCTGGTGACAGACAGACAGACGGACCTTTGGGTACGGAACCCTAAAAATCAGCTTTGAGAAAATAAGAAAAGTTAAGACCATTTTTTCTCACCTTTAACACCGCGTAGGTACCTGCTAATTGGCCGTCGGCACAAGCTAGCGATAGCGAGTACGTAAATCTCAAAGTACTTACATACATGCACTATTTAATCCCATACATTTCGTTCATTAGAAAATAGGTCTGGCGGCCCTGGGATCTTGGACTATAAGTATGAAGATCTGCCCCCTACTCAAATGGCCACTTTTCTATTAGTTCGCTAATGGCCGGTATACATTTTGATTACCTAGTGATTAGTGCGAGTGGCTCGTTTAGTGTTTAGCAAAAAAAATTACATAACACTAATCAGAGACTGTCCGAACGTGTTTTTTGCTAAACACTAAACGAGCCACTCGTACTAAACACTAATCAAAATGTATACCGGCCATAACTTAAAGCTTAAAAAAATAAGCAATTAGACGATCAATTAGTCACAAGTTTATGTTATCTTATCACAGACATTGTTGTATTGTATGGAAATGACAAGCCAACGACACGTAATTTTAGATTTTATGGCTTATTTTTAAATTAGCGAACGAATAGAAGGGTGGCCATTTGAGTAGCCCCCAGAACAGAACCTCCTCCTTTTTTGAAGTCGGTTAAAATACATCGTTGTTTTGTTGGTACTTCAAGCGCTTTATTACGATGCTGATACTCAAAATGTGCTAAAAATATAATAAGACGTTACTGATATTGCAGATTGCAGATCATTAATCATTGTAACAATTGGACTTTTGATTCATAAAATTACTTGAGAAGTAGGCACAATTTGTTTATCTAATCGAGGCAAGAATATAATTGGCTCGATTAAGTCACGCCACAGCGCGCCACGCTCCAATGACGAATGCGAAGCGAAGCCATTTCAATGAGACGGATGCGCACGAGTCGTCTAGACGACTACGGGGGTTACAATGTTATCAGCGCCCGCGCGGATCCTATTTTAGTAGGTCACTGACCCTTGTTATGTCCTTGTACGAGTAGTAGGTAATTGAGTTTAATTAATATTACTAATGAATGACAGCGAACCGCTTTGATATTTTGAGAGAATCCTTACTAATATTATAAATGCGAAAGTCCGTTTGTTTGTTTGTTTGTTTGTTACGTACGCCTTCACGTCTTAACTACTGAACAGATCATCATGAAATTTTGCATACACGTTGTCAGGGGTACAGAAAAGGACATAGGGTATCTTTCATCCCGAAAAAAAGTATTGTTCCCGAGGGATAGCAAAAAAAACTTTTCACGCAGACGAAGTCGCGGGCGGCCGCTAGTATGTAAATAAAACAATAACTATGGGCCGCAAACTTATCTCTAATGCTACGGTTCCACCTGCGTCTTAACTAGGGTTGCCAACTTTTTTTACAAAATAAAAAGTAGGTATATTAAGGTCGGAAACGAAAAATAAACAGTATTTTATAAAATAGGACAGTATTTTATATTTTAATTGTTTTTAATACACATTTCTTAGTACAACTTATCAATTTTGTGTCATTTTTGAAAGAGCCTCAATATTTTCGATCATCTAAGAAATGATGTCTGCGCTGCACCGCGCGCCTATAACGTTTGGGCGTTAACATTTTAAACAGATCTATGGATACCAGTGACGCTTGCTGAAAACAGTATTTTTGGATACTTTTTGTTTGTTCAACAGAAAAAGTATAATGCGGTGAAAAACAGTATAATACTGTTTTTAACAGTATAGTTGGCAACCCTAGTCTTAACGCATAGTTCACGCAGGTGAACGACAGTAGGCACTAAATATTTATTGCGTAGGTACCTACTTGGACATTACCTACCATTAACGTTAATGTTAACGCAGGTGGAGCCGTATAGCATAAAATAGTGTTGGAAGCTGTCAGTACGTAGGAACTCAGTCTTTGACAAGCAATCAATTTAGTATCTGCGGATCTATCGGCTAAAAACAATGAGGTGGATGTGATGTGATACATCGCTACATTCACATCCATCTGTCTGTAAAGTCAAAGCTTACATTAACTTATTGTTATGGCCGGTATACATTTTGATTAGTGTTTAGTGCGAGTGGCTCGTTTAGTGTTTAGCAAAAAACAATTACTTAACACTAAACAGAGACTGTCCGCACGTGTTTTTTGCTAAACACTAAACACTAAACGAGCCACTCGCACTAAACACTAATCAAAATGTATACCGACCATTAGCCAATAGACTCGCTGTTAAGACTTCGCTAAGGCACAGAATAACTAATATTGTAGGTACATACCTACCTACATCTAAAAGGGCACAGAACGGGTACCTATTTTCATAAGATCTTTGCCAAGTCTTTGCAGATGCAGACAGAGGATGAGTGATTTTTCCTTTTGAGGAAATGAGTTGCAGAAGCCAAATGAAACACATTGAGATAACATTCCACAGTAATTAAGTTTATTCTTAGTCTATTAAATAAAAAATGTTACTTTATAAAATATCTTTAGTCCTTTGAGTCACCCACCCCTCCATTGGTTATAGCAAAGGTAGCTTCGCTTTCAGGCAGGTCGGGAGAATCGTATATTTTAGCTATCCTGTTTTCGCCCCTGCCTTTTCTCAAGGCTATCCTGGTGGTCGAAGCGTGAGCTAGAATGTTGCCTCCGATTGGTTTCTTTGGATCAGCTTGGAATGTCAGTGTAGCCCCAGGGTCGGAAGTCATTTGGTTTGTTATAAATACTGCTACGTTATATTCCTCAGAAATCTAGAAAAAAGATGGTATAACCATTGAGATTGGCATTAACAATGTGTGCTGTTTGTGTGGGGCAACAGGACTTCTTCCGTGGAAGGATGATGCCAGCCTGGCCCTTAATCTCCACATAAGTCTCAACGCTTGGTACTTAGGTGAGTGAGGCGGGTTATGGGCTCCCAACATGCACAGGCGGCCGAGAGGGACGGAGCCAGAGCCGGATTTGTCAATAGGTCGTACTCGGTCTAGGTCCTAGGGGTCGGCAACGACCTAGGGGGGCGGCAGACCAGTAACTACTAGTACTACTCGGCCTAGGGCGGCCAAAACTGTAAATCCGGCACTGGATGGAGCAATAATACAAAGAAAAGGGACATACTGACAAGATTCCTTTTCTTCATATTGCTCCGTCCCTCTCGGCCTCTCCGGCCACTCGTGTGTAAGGAGAGGCCAGCACGCGTAGCATGACCAACATCGAGATAAGATTCGACTCACAGAACAATGGCTTGTCTACACCGAAATGACACTTTTGTCACTCATGCTCGCATTTTACAACCGTAGACTCGCATTGTTCTTTGTCGTGGCCTAATGTCAAAAGTCGACAAACACGAGCTTTTGTCTTCAACTGACATTAATTTGACAGTTGAGTGGGAGAAATTTGTCTACCACCCTTCGAGTGGTCGAGAAAGATTTGTCGACTTATTTTTTTTTCTGAGTTTTTAATTTCGCAATAAAAATAAATCTAAGTTGTCCGTGTTTATATTTTATTAAGGTAAGAAGAGAAGTTACAGCACAAACGACAAAAACAGCTGTCCGGAAAGAAAAAAAATGAAAAATTGTATTTAAGTAATTCTTTTTTATTATAAAATTTATAAAAAAATAAATATAATAAATATTTACTAGTAGTAAATAACGAATAGGTAAATATTTTTTATTCTTAAATTTTTTCATAAATTTTATAAATTAAAATAATACAATAAATAATTTATTGTTACCTATTACCTATAAATTCAATAATATTGTTTCCTAATATTACACTTTTTTCCCTTCAGTATTTTTTTTACTTTCATTTTACTTAATTTTAATTTATTTACTTAAAAACGTAAATTAAAATTATTTTCATACATTGATTTCAATATTTATTACTAAATTAACAAGCGCGTTGGTCTGTGTCATCTTTTCAAAAATCTCTCAATAAAAGGAAGGCAAATGAACTATATCCATACGGCTATATTTAACTCGGTTTTAAGAGTTTTGCGTCGTGAAACGTATAGAAAGGAACGCCCTTAAAAGAAATGATGGAAATAATTATAAATTTTTACTAGTGGCAACATTATTCTTCTCGAGCTCGAGAGAGCTTTGTCTACGGAAGTGAAAGCTTTTGTGAGTGTCTCTTTATCTTAGAACTTATTAAAAAATAAGTATCATGTTTAAACTAAATCATTTCGAATCATTTCAGATAATTTCGACGTTTATTGATGTTGAAATAAAAATATTATATTTTAAAACTCATATTTGTATTAAAAGACATAAAAAGGTTGTAAAATTCTGAGAGCGAGTCCCACCACTGTGCTCAGCAATCTAGAGGGTCGAGACGACAAGTCTTCGTAGACAAGAGTCCCGTTTGCTCATGCTACGCGTGCAGGCCAGCCCAGGCCTCCGGAGGTCGCGCCTCTCCCTACACACGTAGAGATTTGGCCGGAAGGCATGCACAGTGAGACCATGGCAACTTGAACAAATGATGAATTAATGGCGAGCCACCAGCACAAATATTTTTTTCACCTCTCCAGCACGAAAAGGGCGCTTTTGGCGCGTAAAAACTCGCAGCAAAATCGATTTTTGCTGCGAGCGTGAGGCAAAGTGTTTTTTTTAATTTCTAACACCAACTTTTAAAATAATAAAGAAAAAAGAAATAAAGTGACAAGGACGAGACTAGTAAAATTGATATGTGAGAAAAGGACAGATAGAGTGCTTTATGATGTCATACATGGATTAAAAAGTAAAAAAATAAAATGCACGGATATACCAAGGAGTTTTAAATAAGGATTGTTAAAAAAGAAGGTTGATAATTCGAAAAAAAGAGTATGGACGAAATGAGGTCGCATGTATGAAATAAATATGAAATAAGAAAAATTAATGAAATTTACTAACAAATTAAGTTTTATGATTATAAATAAAAAAATAAGATGGGATATTAATGAATAAGAGAAAAATACAACGGAATGTAACCAAAACGACAGGAATCTACTAAAGTAGATTAGACTAGACTAGAGTAAACTGTATGAATAAAATTTTAGCATAGGTTTGATCAAACTATTTTTGTGATAAATAATTACAAAAATTAGTGCGTCCACCGATGAAGATAGTTGTCTAACTCCAAAAGATTAGAGTGAACAAGTTTTTAATGCTGAATTAAGCTTTTTACCGGGAAAGTCACGTGAAAATTTTCTAGCTGGTAGAGGTGAAAAGTTGTATGTTTAACACGAGACCAAAATTTTGTTCTGCCTCGTGCCTTTAAAACAGTCACTGTGCTCAGTAGTCTATATTAGAATCACTCGCTACGCTCGTGATTTAATTTTAGACTACTTCGCTAGTTCGTGATTTACTATGCTTGTAAAACTAAATAAGTCATAGGTAGATATTATTTAGCAATTATTTTTTAAGTATTAATTCGGTGTGTAATTATAATGTAACTCTCAAATTGCATACCCGTTATGGATTTACTGTTGTTACTAATATAATACTGCAATTCAACCTGCAAATTGTACACAGTATATGGCAATAAAATATATTCTATTCTATTCTAAAGTCGGCACTCGCAGCACAAATTGATTTTGGTCACTTGTATAACAAATAACTATTTCCTTTAAATGTAGAGAATATTTTTGCTGGGACCGCTGGGACGGGCCACTGGCATATTGCCGGGTGCCGCATGCAGCCCGCGGCCCACGGTCTGTACATCATCCCTGATATACCTACATACTTGTAGTAACCTATAACTTCATCAAGGTCTCAACTTACCTTTTGCAATCTCGACAACACTTGTGCTAACTTTTGCTGCCGATCAGCCAGCTCGCCGCGCCCAGAGAAGTCGACTCGGAATAGAGCCATCACGGAATCAATGATGAGCAGCTTAAACACGCCCGCTTCTTCGTGGAACTTTGCAGCTACGTAGTCAAGAAGTTCAGCCTGAATATAAAAAAAACTTATCAATGTCGCAGGGCAATACAAAATGTATTTTTTTTTATTTAAAACCGATTTCCTATTATCGATGGTTGATGGTGATTTGGTACACCTAGGTAGAGAAATCCATGCCTGCTATAAGTAGATGCAGTTTGTAGCAGCATGTCAGCATCTAACAAGATAAGTATTTGATTTAGGTAGGTAATAACATTTTTTTAATAATGTCATTAAATGGATAATACTTCGACTAAATAAATTATTGTCTTAAATTCTTAAGAAGGTTATAAAAAAGATGATGCAGAGCCACCACGCCCCACACGCCACGTAACGTACCTACCTACCTAGATAAAGTTTAATAATCATCACGTTTCGAAATTCGTTGAATATAAGCATATAAAAAAGTTACAATATTATACCTACTAAAGACAGATTAGAAACATGTCATCATGAATGCCGTGTCGCTATCGCTACTATACAAAAATTGTCTACCAGAACCGGGACTCGAACTCCTACTCCTATAGCCTATATACAGTTGCTCTACCTTTCCTAGTGGTTATCGTGTTGGTAAAAATGGTTGACCCCCCCTTTATGATACTTTAACTTCGTGTCACACATATTCAATAACAAAGATAGAGGTAGACCCGTGGGCTGATTATCTAATTAAAAACCACCTAGCGACTGGTTGCAGTTCACAGATGATCGTGTTCCATTGCTACTTCTTTATGGATTAGAAAAAAAAATACCAAAGAAAAGTGGCAATGTATGTCAAATGCAACCGGTCGCAAAATAGTTTTTTTTAGATAATCAGGGTGCAGAATCTCATGAAACGGAAGTGAAATTATTGTTACTAAAAACACTCTACTGTTGCATTACAAAAGTAGTTGACTAACTGTTGTCATACAAGAACACTAATGATAAAGAAAGTAATTTTATGATTTTCTTGACAGACTGTATGCAACGTTTTTAGTAAAAAATAATTTCACTTCCGTTTAGTCTTTGTCTGTTAAATTACTATTATGTTCTATTATCGCATCAAAGTTACAACAGGAAAATAAAATATTTAATTCCCAATAAATAGATTGAACCTCGCTGTTGATTGAAGCATAATAGTAATCTGTGGTTGAAGTCAAGGACAGTTTTTGTCCGGCCTATTGCGTCATGATTTAACCTACTGTCAGTCGGCTTCGCTGTGCATCACGTCCCAATTTTTTTCACTACTTTTGGGAGTCGCACACTAGAGGTAGACCAGAGGGCCTAGCCAAAGTAACATTCGCTAGTCTTCGTTATCGCTTCGCTTTCGAAACATGTATGAGATTGACATAAGCTTTCGTTATCAATCGAATTTTAAAACGTCAAATCCATACATGTTTCGAAGCGAAGCGATAGCGAAAATTTGCAAATGTTACTTTGGCTAGGGGGGCTTGGGCCCTATTTTTGAATCGCTCGGCTGGCATCGAGCGCTCGTTTCTACTGATTTTCGTTCGAAAGCTCATACATTTGAGTTGATTTGTCGAACGAAAATCAGCAGAAACGAGCATTCGACGCCAGTCGATCGATTCAAAAATAGGGCCCGTCTACAGCTTGACCATAAAGAGTTGACAAAAATTGAGGGCGCCACTTTCTATGTAAACACGTCAAAATCACGAATAAATTGGCAACACTTACTAAATTTTGTACTGAAAAATTTTAGTTCCATTTTATTTATTTAAACCGTAGACAGTCTCTGTCTACGATTTAAACTGTACCTCTAGTGTGCGACTCCCAAAAGTAGTGAAAAAAATTGGGACATGATGCACAGCGAAGCCGACTGACAGTAGGTTAAATCATGACGCAATAGGCCGGACAAAAACTGTCCTTGACTTCAACCACAGATTACTATTATGCTTCAATCAACAGCGAGGTTCAATATATTTATTGGGAATTAAATATTTTATTTTCCTGTTGTAACTTTGATGCGATAATAGAACATAATAGTAATTTAATAGACCTAAACACTTATATAAACTCATTTTAGTACTTTGTCAAACCAACTAAAACTATTACAATACAATAAGAACATCAATTTTGATTCTGAGGCCGACCGCGCATTTAAAGATGATGAAACCCGCTTTTTTACCCGACTACAAGAAAAGGGTTATTATTAGGCGAACCCTACAAGCATGGTAAATATTGTGATCCATTCCTTTTATATAAGACTCGTAAATTTACTACAATAATTTTCCATATCTAGTTGTAATTGAGGTAGAATTATGTTTCTTAGGGCCGGTATACATTTTGATTAGTGGTTAGTGCCAATGGCTCGTTTAGTGTTTAGTGCTTAGCAAAAAACACGTTCGGACAGTCTCTGATTAGTGTTAAGTAATTGTTTTTTGCTAAACACTAAACGAGCCACTCGCACCAATCACTAATCAAAATGTATACCGGCCATTATTTATTAAGAAACATAATTCTACCCTAATAAACTATTAATCGTAAATACTATAGTTTTACCATTTCTTTATGAAATAGGCCCTTAATAAAATATTGATGGATCACAGTATTTACCATGCGTGTAGGGTTCACCTTATGCCGGCACTACATAATTGGCCCATGATATGGGCACAACTCATCGTACGTTGCCGCTTTTGTAACAAATCCTTCAAAGAGGTTCATTGAAAAGCATCAATGTACAATAAATTGTGCCTAAATTGCCTCTTGGACCAATATGTAGTGCAGTCGTAAGGTTTGTTACCTGATGTTCGGAGGTGTAAGCTCGAGCGTACAGCACGTTGTCCAGCACAGCATTCTGGTCCAAATTGAACCTGTCTGCAATGGGCCGCAGTCTGTCCGGCCGACTGATGATGGTCAAATTGTGGTTAAGGAACTTTAGCTGCTGGATGCAAGTAAATAATGACGGGTCATTTTGAACTTACCATCCAAATTTCAAGGATGTGTCCAGTCCATGAAACTAAACCACTTTCTCTAAGAAACATGTGTTGAATTACGCCACAAAATTTTGGCCATCCCATACTAAATTGATCCCGTGATCTCTTTTGTATGGATAGTCGTTTTTTTTTACATTATTTGTCCATGTGTTCCTTAGAAAAAGTTGTTCAGTTTCATGGACTGAACACATCCTCAAAATTTGGATGGTGAATACGAAATGACAAGCCCCCTAGCCAAAGTAACATTTGCAAAGGAGAATGGCAAACTGGCAACCATTTTCCAAATTCATAAATACTGAGCGTGCCCAATTCGGACCTTATGAGATTAAGGTACTCGACCAAGATAACTAGGCGAATGACAGCTACATGACGGCTAAGTTTATGACACCGTTTTAATTTGGTCGTGTTGTAGTTAGGAAAAGACTTAGGCTGGCCCCAGACCTACCGGTTTCATTTCTTTGCTTTGCTGTTCTACTATGGACAGCCAGCCAAGAGGCTCATTTTCAATCTATCGCATATTTTGACCAGACCACATTGGCAAGATAGCCATTAGTTTGGTGTTATCAAATATCGTCGTCTGGGTTACGATGCGAAGTTTTAGTTTTAGTTTAAAAAAAAAACTGCTCTTTTATACGAAAATTAATAACGAAAATATCAAAATGTATGAAACAGTTAATTTTTTTTCGCGATTTCGGATTTGGTCCCACAGTAAAAGTTGTTCAGTTTTATTATGGTCCCTATCTACCATATTCAGCTTTATAAGGCTTTACCAAACATCTTGTATAAATAAGCGATTGAGTTATTTTTAACGATCGGAGTCCATGTTCAGGGTGGCATATCTTCTAAAAGCTTCCTACTTCGCGATCCAGGCGATGATATTTGATAACCCCAAGCTAATGGCTATCTTGCCAATTTGGTCTAGTCCCAAAATGCGATAGATTGAAAATTACCCTGGTTGGCCGGCGGTCTTTCAAGCAAGGTAGCAAAGCAAAGCAAAGAAACGGAACCGGTAGGTCTGGGGCCAGCCTTAGGCGATCCTTAAGTTTAGTGCAATCGGGCGTTAAAGGTCATAATTTGGTGGTTACTTTTCAATTTAAAGTGTTCGTAAAGAAGGAGGCAACATTTAGAAAAACAACGTCATCCGCAACTAAAAATGACAAAAACAGTTTAAATTCTAATAGGTAATATAATATATTAATTATTGAATTCTTATTTTCAATAAGAAAGGGTCTAGGTATTTGAAAAAAATACAATTGTTTTTCGTTTTTGAGGTTAAAATCATGGCCGCCAGGCGCATTACCAATTGATGCGAATTAGTATCTACCTATCGTTATCATACTATGTTTCAGGTCAATGATAGATAGGTAGTAGGTAATTGTCTATTACGGTCTAATGACTAAATATTTGTAGATTTCATGAAAGCTTTTAAATAAAAATCATTCTGTGTAGGTTATGTAATGTATCCAAAGTAATTGCCTACTAGGTGCTGTTTTGAGGTTAGGTATTAAAATCAACTTTTTATCCCCAGCTTTAAAGTGTATCTTACGATTACATAATTTATTAGGCTTTAATAGAGGATTAAAGTCATGCTATTTACTTCTTGGCACGCTAAACCTTTATGTGGTTCTGAAAATATATGGGCACCTGCCATTCTCCTTTTCGTTATCGCTTCGCTTTCGATACATGTATGGATTTGACTTAGAGAAGGGAAGTAAGGGGAGCAGGCATACCTACGAAAAAAGCGTGCATACCTACTTCATTGTTCTCCATTGTTATGGAACAAAACATGGTGGCTTAGCTTAGTGTACATACACCTTATGTTAACAGCATAGAGTTGAAATTGTAACATGTGACAGGAACAATAAATGGCGGACACGGCACGCGCCTGACGTCACGAATGCTTTGTTATTGCAGTTTATGCCTGCTCCCCTTACTTCCCTTCTCTAAGGGATTTGACGTTTTAAAATTCGATAGTTAACGAAACCTTATGTCAACCCAACTAGCATTTTGGTAATAAGAATTGGTGTTAAAAGAGTTATTTAAAAGTGATTTTGGCAAGCAAGAGTTATACAAAGGTTTTAGCAATTGGTGTTAGAGCACGCTCTAACCCCTTACAACCTCTTATTTGGGCCCACGTCTTATAGCGCTATAAGTAATAGAATGGTTATAATGCTCACTCTTTTAATACTGAGAGTTACATTACAGTTATAGAGTGGCGTTAATGGCAAACAATTTTTCGTATCTATAATGGTGGTATAATATAAATCTTGCTACCTCAAGCACTTTAAAGTCTGTATTATGGTTATAATAAAAAATATAGGTGGCACACAAGATGTAAAGTCTGCTGGTATAACTTTTATAGTAATATATTAGTTCTTTTTTAGGTTCATTTTTTTCTTGGAGTTACTTTATGTATCTTGATCAGTGTTGATTCGCAACTCAGAGCTGTAGCGAGTTTTCTTCTTCTAATAGTTTTCATTATTTTAGTTCTTAAAGTGTTACTGATGATGTGTGATGTGTGATATGTGTAAAAATAATGGCCAACTAAGGAAGTGTAATTAAGATTGTCAATAACTCCATCAGTCAAGTTTGATTTCTTCATCATATGGCTAAGATTTATTGCGAGGGCTACTTTATTGAGATAATAATATAAGTTTTGCATCTCAATTTTGAAGGGCCTTGAAAATAAGTGATATTTGAATTAAAAATAATTTGTATTTTATCACGCGGGGCATACACTCAATATACATTTTGATAAAAACAGGATATTGGCTCTGTCTTTTACAGTTATTGTGTATTGTAGTAATAATATTGTGTTTTAAAATGAGAAAATTATACAAAAATGGGTTTTAAACTAGTTTTTTTTTTCTGAATTATTTTTAGGTTATGTTTGATTTAGCATGGCGTCTTTTCCTTATTACCCTAGGTTCCTATTATTACTATTAAAGAACAAGAAGTGCTAGATGGCCTGTAATTAGAACTATTGATGAACTTGTAATACCAGAACAGGGTTTTAAAGGTAATAAGAGTACAAGTTTAAGGTGTTTGGTTTTACTATGGTTCGACTTGGATGTAAAGGTAGTGATATTTTAGGGTTACGTTTCTGTTAACTGACTGACTGACAATGACACTTTCGTTTTATCCACGAACTCATAGCAAAAATCACAAAATTCTGACTACTAGATCAGAAAAGATAACATTTAGAGGTTAGAGACATTATACATCTATAAGAGTCATATTTTATATGTTTTATGATATCAGGTGAAAATAAGAGTTACAATGGTTAAATTGCATGTTAATATTTCTTAGTATAGAATAAAAGTAAATTTGAACCCCGCTGTAACAATTAGGGCTCTAAAAGTAACTCCATAATACCAATTGCTATCATATATAGGGGTTTCTAATTACTAAATTAAGTAGGTGTAAATAGGTAGCGATTCATACTTTTATATCAACTTAGGTGATAAAAAAAAATTCTAACTACTTTCAAGAGCTCTTGTCTGTAGAAAGAGTTATAAGAAACTATAATATTACTTTAAGTATTTTCTGATACTTGAATTTATAAAAGCAGGTGCTATGATGGTTCCGACTATACCGTTTATACCTCCTTAAGTAATATTACGTTTCCTAGTTTAGTTAAGTGGTATAAAACATTTACTAAGCACTCTTTAAGAACACTTGGAAATAGTGAGACTTACTAGAAACCTTACTATTACCTTAGGTACTTATTGTTACTTGAAGTTACAATACCTAGTGTTACTATGGTTCAGCTTTTCTCTTTTATACCTACCTAAGTCATATTATGTTTTCTTGCTGCTGTTACTCATCTTGATGAGTTATTTAGTTATAGTCATGACCATTGAACAAACCAAAGTTTTACTGGACGCTTTTATACATCCATTAAACCAATACAAACGTTAAGAAAGGTGGAAACTAGCGCCAAAATGTTGGTTGGGAATCCCATACATGTTTCGAAAGCGAAGCGATAACGAAGATTTGCCAATGTTACTTTGGCTAGGCCCTCAGCCCCCCTAGCCAAAGTAACATTAGCAAATTTTCGCTATCGCTTCGCTTCGAAACATGTATGGATTTGACGATTGTTAACGAAACCAGAGGGCCTAGCCAAAGTAACATTCGTTAATCTTCGTTATCGCTTCGCTTTCGAAACATGTATGGGATTGACATAAGGTTTCGTTAACAATCGAATTTTAAAACGTCAAATCCATACATGTTTCGAAGCGAAGCGATAGCGAAAATTTGCAAATGTTACTTTGGCTAGGGGGTCTTATGTCAATCCCATACATGTTTCGAAAGCGAAGCGATAACGAAGATTAATGAATGTTACTTTGGTTAGGCCCTCAGGGGTCCTACTGCCTAACTCAAAGCGATAGCTAGACTATATCCGTCCTTTTCATATCATAACACGATGACAAGGACGGAGACAGTGCACTGACGTCATACACCAAAGCCAGAGTCAAAGCGAGAGAGTTAGGCGGTAGGCCTGCCGGTATTTATTGTGGCTGAACATGTAGGTAGGTATATCTACCTACCTACTTTCGGCGGGGCAGGTGCAGCTGCAGCACATAGGCGTACCTATCTAGAGATAGTTTTCAGGGGGGGGGGGGGGCTGATTCCGGGGCAAAGCTAGGGAGGGCTAAGCCCGGTCCAATGCCTTCCTACGCCAATGCTGCAGCAGCGCCACAAATTGTGCTAGTAAGTACAGACTCCTCGGATCCTCATATCGAGTGGTACAGTCAGCAATGAAAGTCTCTTAACGCTTTGGGATTTTGTCATAGCAACTTTTTTGACTGATGTCTCACGGTTTGATTCAATAGTCAAAAAAGTTATTATGACAAAGTACTAAAGTGTTAAACAACTTTCGATGCTGACCGTACGAGTGGTATTTTCTAGATGTAGAAAGGTACAAATTATTTTGCAATACAGTTATTCATTGAATTAAAATTAAAAGGATACAATGTATGCTCAGTATCGAGGAACATGACTTTTCCGCCGTGGTAGCCATTTGAAGTTGGTATCTGGGTGGTCACACACAATGTATGAGAAAGTTGTGTTTTCCCGGTGCGAAACTCGCCGAACACTTCTGTTATGGCCATCGATTCAATGCCACCGGCAAGCAATTTGCTGTAAAATCAATCGTTTTCAATTATTAACTTATGTAAGTATCAATTCTTCTTCTGCTAGTAGATCACACTTACTCTAATTCACTGCTCCCGGTGCTTATTTTGAATACTTGTTTGCGACGATCGCTAACTTCCAAAGCAGTCATAAATCCTAACGATGCCACCTTCTGACAAGCTTCTTTTATTTTTTCTACTTTTGTTTCTGAAAATCCTTTAATATTATTCAACTTCTTTTTGGTGGACATTTGTATTCCTTTGATAGTACATATTCCCGCTGCTTTTAACTTCTTTATATCCGCAACATTGATTCCATGTTTTTGAAGAATATCTACATCTTGAAAAAAACTTTCTTCGTCGTCGTTTTCAGAAACATTATCATCTAAAGCTTGGTCTATCATTTTAATAAAAATAATGCAATTTTACGTACTTTCGAAGAAAATTTTGGACAAGTTTCAAGGATTTTGATGATTGATTTGCAAAGTTCGCGCGCAAAACAAGTTTTTTTTTAATCTGTGACTTACTGACAGACTTCCGGTCTATGCCGTTAACGGAAATAGCAAAGATGCGGATCATACAGCCTACCAGTTTTATAGCCACTTATGGGTAATTTCAAGTTTTTTTCGGTTGCTTTTATTCACAGATTTATATAATAAATTACAGGTTTGCTTTCTCCTTTTAAATTCTAGGTAATTATTGTACCAGCTTTGAAGATTAAAAAAAAAACTGTTATTATGGCTCCGCACCCTGATTATCTAAAAAGAAACTATTTAGCGACCGGTTGCATTTGATATACATTGCCACTTTTCTTTGGTATGTTTTTTTTAACCCAAAAAGAAGTAGCAATGGATCACGATCATCTGTGAACTGCAACCAGTCGCTAGGTGGTTTTTAATTAGATAATCAGCCCGCCGATCATTTTCAAACACAAGAATTTATAGACTATAAATATAATATTTTTAGACGAAACACTAATATTGTTTATTATTATGAAGAAATAATGGTTAAAAAATAAGCAAATAAAATAATTTCCAAACTGCATTATTTTATACAGTTTTATTAAAAAAAAAAAAGCAAGCGGATAGTATTGCCATTGTGTTATAATTATACTATTTTAGATGCGTACGACGTATTTCCTTCTTCCACTTGTAAAACTGTTCTTGATTCTTGATCAAAAGTTTTTTCGGTGCAAGATACTCGTACATAAAAATATAGAGTTTTTGAGAGTAGAATTGTTTTTTCGTAATAGTCTAGTCACTCTATTTGGTTTCGTTATGACTTTACTTAATGATTTTTCTTGTTTGTATAAAAACATTCGTGATTTTATTAATTTTTTCCTCTGTACTATTCTAATTGTTATTAACTGCTTTTATCTACTGTTTGAGAATGAGATTAACTATTTAATGTCAGAAATTCAGCATCAGCAGAAATGTTAGATAGAAGAAATTAAAATTTTAATCTAGTAACACTGTACGTGACTACGCTTCGATCAGAAAATCTCTTGCGGCGCATTTTATGGGATTTTTTGATAAAATAATTGAGATTCATCAAGAAAGTTACCGTCTAATTCATCTCAGTTAAGGTAAGGGAGTAAGTTAACCCTCCGGCAGTACTGGAAAGTGATTATTTATTATGTTCATATATTTCCTTCTGTATCACAGCCATGTTGAAGTAGTGTTGATTTTCTAAGTTTTTACCAGTTTGTTGTCGTAAGAAAGTTAAAAGTTGTTCACAAGTAAATGTGACAGACCAAAGTTCCGTTTGTGTTGTGATTATAAAGTTGAAAAGTCTTTTGCAATATGAAAAGTGTTATAAAGTGCCATCGATACTGGCGTCGAGTCCTCATCTGTAAGGTAAGGCTGGATGTGTCTTCAATAAACATCAGAATGTAGTGTTATGAATTTTATTTTAAAGATCTTAACTAAAATTTGCATTCTAAATACTAAATTTCAGAACAAGGTATTATTCTTAAATGTACACAATCAAAAATGTTTACAGGTATCTAAATTAAATTTGTATTTTGTAAATTACCAAAGTAATTGACATCATCATCAAACAAATTTAATATTTTAGTTTTTATTGACTTATCTACCATAAATTTATGATATTTGGTTACTATTGTTTTCTAAAAGTTATAATGTGATAAGGTGAAAGACTAATGTGTGAAGAATTGTAAACTATAATGCTTTTCATAAATGGATTTGTGTGAATTATTATAATTACCCACTAACAGATTGTGAATTTTATCTCAATCAACAATTAATGCTTATTATGGGTTGGGTTAAGATTTAGCAGTTAAACTACCTTCATCAGAAGTTGCCGTCTAATTACAGGGATGGATTCTGAAGATTCAAGAGGTGGTGGTACAGGTGATGCTCGCTCGTCTTCAAGTAGTAGCAGTTCCAGTTCGAGGAGCAGACGAAGCTCATCCTCAGATAGAAGTGAAAAGTCTAAGAAAGATGCAAAGTCACCACCTCAGTCACCCCCTAGATCACCGTCTTCACTGCCTCAGTCACCCCCTAGATCACCGTCTTCACCGCCTCAGTCACCCCCTAGATCACCTTCTTCACCAAAGTCAGAAGGCCCTCGATCACCCTCCCCTGACAGCCAATCTCAGTCCCCTACACCACGATCTCCTACTCCCGCTAAACCACCACAGTCTCCAAGTAACTTGAGTGAAGCTCACTCGGACATAAATTCACCTGAAAATTCGATGCCAGGTTCACCGTCTGGCCCC
The DNA here is from genome assembly GCA_928269145.1 of Agriphila tristella. Taxonomy (NCBI): domain Eukaryota; kingdom Metazoa; phylum Arthropoda; class Insecta; order Lepidoptera; family Crambidae; genus Agriphila; species Agriphila tristella. The sequence goes on from OV743431.1 coordinate 41,000,887, forward strand.
AAATCACCCGATGCTCCTAAATCACCTAGTGACATGGGTTCAAATGTATGTTCACCAGAGAGAACTGGTCAGTATTCTTCGGCTCCACCTTCTGCTAGTGAAGGCCCAAAGACTCCTCAGAGTGCTAGTTCAGCACCAAGAAGCCCTAGTTCTAGATCCCGTCCTGCATCACCAGATTCTGCCTCTCAACCGACATCCCCGCCCCTAAGAAATCCCGATAGAAGCTCCTTTAGTCCATCACCTGACAGGGCTACTTCAAGGTCACCTACTAATTCATCTCAAGTATCCAAAAAAGCATGGAGTCCAAAAGAAAAATGGCGACGACATACAAAGGCAGAACAGAAAATGGTTCCGATAACGAGGGAGAGGGAGCGTAGCAGGTCTGAATCTAGTCAGTCCAGTAGAAGTTCATCATACAATAAAAGACGTTCCAGTGCAAAAGATCCTGCAACTGAAGAAATTTCTGATGGTAATTTAAAAAAATACCTTTTTTTAGCATCTTACTTGGGAAAGCCTATACTTTCACAATGTTTTTTAAGGGCTGTCATGTTATTAAATAGCCTTCAATGAGATTGTAAAAAGTAAATAATTTACTTTGTTTTATAAATATTACTTATGAGGTGATTTTACAGTTTATTAAATTAAACTGTCTTAATCAAAATATCGGGTTGCTTCCGTTATTTTAAAATTACAACAATTATGGCCGAATACTCAAACGCTACTTAACTTTAAGTGGCTCTCAAACAGCATGCTGTCTTTGTCATATCTTTGACATTTAATGCGACAGGACGACGTTTGAGAGCCCTTCAAAGTTAATTAGCGTTTGAGTATTCTACCATTAGCATTCTAATTTCTAGGCGAAATGGAGTCAGATCAAGAAGATAGGAAGTCACAGAGTAAATCGGTGGCAAGTGACAAGAATGAAGGCAAGGAGCTAAACATAAGCCATGAAGACTTATCAGATGTTTCTGACTTGGATTCAGTTGGACCGGAAGAATTAGAAAGAGAACAAAAGGTAAGCAACGTTTCAAAACTTCATATGCCATAATAAGTAATTTTAATAAGTATAATTTTAAGCTCTTCTTGATCACCATAACAATGGGTTATGGCACATCCTCCTTATCCACCCATAAAGCAAGGAAGGCCTGTGTGCCATCAGTTACAACATACAAAAGAGAGTCTTAGTGGTGATGAATGATGATGAAAAATAAATTATCCCCTAGCAAAAATTGAACATAGCTTGTAACATTGTTGTGAGTCAGTCAGTGTGTATGCAGTACATTTAAATAATCACATGTGTTTTTATATTTTAGCGAAAATTACCTCCAGCATCACCAGAGATGAAACAAGAAATAAATGTGAATGGCAATAATAATGCAAGTACTCAATCGTCCCCAAAATCAGACAATGGAAGTGCTAAAGTGGAAACACAAAAATTAGAAAAAGTAAGTTTCCAGTATGTGTTTTCCAAAAATTATGAAGATTAATTTATAATAGTAATAGGTTAGTTTTAGATATATATATATGTATGTATATGATGCAAACTATTTTCGCTACCATAAACTATAATTTTTTTACCGACTAAAAAAAAGAGGAGGTTTTCAGTTCGTCGGAATATTCTTTTTTATGTATGTTACTTGATTACTCAAAGACAGCTGGCCCTACCTATTAGGCTTTAGCCGACTCTTGGAAGAAATTTAATTAACGGTTCCATATAACATGCCTAGAAAACCTTTGACAAATCTTCTATGTAATTCAGCTTGCCAAACAAATGTCGGTGCTCATGCACCGCTTCACCGAATGTGCAGCTATTACAATCTCACATGTAAAGATCTACCGGGTCTAGACATCTTCCACAACAGCTACGAGACCTTTGGGCGTATCTTACGAGAACACTTGTCAGATACTGCCTAGCCGAATGAGTCAAATTACTGCAGCCTGATTTGCTTAATTAGTATCTGTGTAATAAGTTCTTAGTTTTAAAATAGCAATAATTATGTAATTTTTTGTTCCTTCTAAATTTTGTTGCTTTACTTTTCGAAAAAGCTGTGTCACCTATAATGGGGCACTTATTAGTCTATGTTTGTCTGTTTTTAATTTTTTATTTTTGTAATTGTTTGATAAGTGTTCTGCTGGTGTACCTACTAAAATAAATAAAAAATAAAATTATGTGACAAAATCTTTTCTCTCGTTTACTCGAATTGACTGAGCAGTATATCCAATAGTTTTAGTTAACGAAAACAGTTTGTATCAACTCATGGTTGAGCTACAGGTTAATATTTACGTAATAATATTATCAGGTACCTCAAGAAAAGACAAGTAATACTGAAGACGGTGAAGAACAGTTGGATTTCGAGGCGGAGGAAGGTGAATGTATTGAACCTAAACAGATAGATCATGCAAATGGCGATGCTGATGCTAAAGGACCAGAACAAGGTAAAATGGGAACAGAATATTGTTTTACAATGGGAATTAATACTTTGTCCATCAGCCATTATGTCCCCACCCCACTACTGGGGTACATACAGGCCTTCCTTATGGGTGGATAAGGAGCACGGGCCAAAACCCACCACGCGGGCCCAATGCGTATTGATGGGTGTTAACGACTGCAAATGCAGCCGGGACCAACGGCTTGACGTGCCTTCCGAAGCACGGAGGAGCTCGAGATAATTAATTTTTGGTCACCCATCCCATGACCGACTCTTGCGAAAGTTGCTTAACCTCCGCAATCGCTGGGCCAGGGGCTAAACCACTGCGCCACCGAGCTCCTCGACAATTAGTAAATGCGCGCTCACCAAATCTCAAGAAGATATGGTGAGCATTTTTAGGTACTAACTAGCAAACGCCCGCGACTTCGTCTGCGTGGACAGTTATTTCTCTATCCCTCGGGAATAGTACCTTTTTCGGGATGAAAGGTACCCTTTGTCCTTCTCTGTACCCTTGACAACGTGGATGTAAAAATTTCATGATGATCGGTTCAGTAGATAAGACGTAAAGGCGTAACAAACAAACAAACAAACGGACTTTCGCATTTATAATATTAGTAAGGATACTGGGTTAGGTTAGGTTAGTATGGTAATAATTTAAAGATAAGCCTTTTACAATGGACATAAGTTTTAATTTGTATTTTTTTATTCCTGGTTCATAACTAAGAATAGAATAAAAAAATAAAAAATATGTTGATGTGAGGTAGTTAAATAATTACTATCCCCGTCAATTGGTAATGCGCTGGAACCTTGTCAAATTAACATACACATCAACATCATCCGCAACTAAAAATGTCAAAAAAGAGTAAAATTCTAATAAGTAATATAATATGTTAATTATTTAATTCTTATTTTTAACTAAGAAAGGACCTAGGTATATGAAAAAAATACATTTTTTTTCGTTTTTGAGGTTAAAATCATGGCCGCCAGGCGCATTACCAATTGACGGGGATACTACTTATGTAGTGAAAAATCCATGGGTTTGCAAACTGAAGAAATAATGAAATCACAAGTGATAGTTTCATTGGTTCAACAATGGTCAAATGTAATTGTTAACATATTCTTAACCAATCAAAATCATTGAAAGCGTTTGGGTCGCCGCTAGCGCCATCTAGCCTATGCTTTACGACTGGAACCCCATTAGTGTCATATCAAATTAATATGTAGTTAAAAATTTTGTACTTGGTCACCAGTGTATCTATTTCAGCCACAAGTAATCATTACACCATTGATTATTGTTCGTAGTGGTTTTTAGGGTGCCATACCCAAAGTGGTAAAGATGGGACCTTATTAAGACTCCACTGTCCGTCAGTCTGTCACGGCTGTATCTCATGAAACGTGATAGCTAGATAGTTGAAATTTTCACAAATGTATTTCTGTTAACAATAAAATAAATATTTAAGTGGGGCCGTTTTTTAGTACGGAACCCTTCGTGCGCGAGTTTGACTCGCATTTTTTCGCGGTTTTTTTTAAATATTTTCAGTATCTACAAAAGCTTTTTGTGTAACCAACAGATGACGTGAAACCCGGACGTAGGTCGCGCGGCTCGTCGTTAGAAGAGGGTGAAGTCTCGGACGAGGCGGAGCGCCGTCCAGAAGAGACCGAGCCGCGGCCCGTTTGTCGGTTCTTCGCCAGAGGCGCGTGCACTTGGGGTGTTAGTTGCAGGTAACTTTATATTTATACGGTTGATATTAATAAAAAATTGACGATAGTTGCTTAGCAACTAATCTGGATTAGGTGTCTCCCTATCTTTGGATTGGTTATTGGATCTGGGGGTTAAATGTGTGTGCCTTTTCAGGTTCCTCCACCCGGGTGTGACGGACAAGGGCAACTACAATATGTTCGACGTGGTGCGCGGCGTGCCCGCGGGCGCGCCCTACAGCGCCGCGCCGCCGCGCGACTCCGCGCCGCCCGAGTCCGCCTGGGAGCGCGGCCTAAGGACCGCTAAAGAGGTAACAAGAAACTATTGTAAATCATTTTTTTAATTAGCAAGCATGCGTGCGTGATAGCTACTACGATGCCCCGAGAAGAAGTATTGTAACTATAATTGTAATGGTAATTAATTGTAATTGTAACTAGAATAAAATTGTACATATACTTGTTACATTTTTCTCACACGCGAGATACATCTCGATTTATCGGTGCAGTTTAATCTATCGAAATGATTTCTCGTAGCGTGTGTAATAGTGATACACATGTAATGTAACGAAGGATATGCACCTGTTATTGCGATGGTTAAAATATGTAATTTGTTCCTACTTCCATTCTTGTCTATCAGCTATAATCTTATTTAAGCATTCCTCACGAAATCTGTTTATCACTTACAAATAAAAACGAAAAACTTACTACAAATAACTTGAACCAAGATAAAGGTGACGTTTATCATTTTTACATGCCATCTAGCCTTCACGTAAAAGTTATCGAAACTTTATGAATCATTCACACGGCCCACTCACGTCTCAGTAACGTCAACAGTCAATCTTTCAATACAAATTTTGATAGTCACCAGCAAGTCAAATCTTGTATTCAAACTTGGCTGACCATTGATGTGATTGAGCTGTGTGAATGATCCCATACTTTCTTTAGATGCTGCGAATAGCAAACAAGCGCAAAGAGCAAGACATGGACTTCGAAGAGAAGAAGCTCCACTTGTCCGTGGGTGGGGTGGTGCACGACCCGGACGCCGAGCTGGCGTACGCGGCCGCGGCGGTGGGCGCCTCGCCGCCCAGGCTGCCTCACGAGATCCCGCATAGAGACCCTGAGGCTTTCAGCAGGTATGGCCCAGCCCCCTATAATCCTGGACAACCCGGACCACATTGATTCACCCTTTCTTCTAAGCCGTGTCTGATTTAGGTGCACAAGGTTAAGTGCCCGCTCCAAGGCAGTTTTTTCTGTTCCCACATGTAGAACTAAATACTCTAAAAATAAATTTTTGATCCCAGCTTGCAATACACATAATAATAGATACTGTCAAATTGATTTATTTAACAGCAAACTAAGAACTTACATTTCATATGTCAAAAAAGTTAAAAGTGTGTAGTAAGAATCATACATTAATTATTAAGAGATTGTACTTACTCACCGTTTAATTTAATTTTTGAAACTTTCTGATTTTTTTATTAGTATTACAGAAATCTTTAAATTTTGGTTAGGAAATTGCCAATTTTTCTCTCATTGTATTTTTTTTCTCTCTCTTAAGTTAAATTCATTATAGTCTTCGCTATGTAATTCTTATTGTTGGAAACTATTTTGGCTAATATTCTAGTCATAGTTATTATACCTACCTGTATTATAAGAGCTGTATGTTTCTTTAATAAGCAAAAATAAAATAAAAATAAAACAATGCAAAAGCCTATTAATAGCTTATGATACAAGGTCGGTAAAGGGTTAACGAGTTGACATTTTATCAACGTTTTTAATACATTTGCAAGGAAACATTATAAGTACTACTGAAATTATTGTAATCTGTAAATTCTAAATATTTGTGCGCAACTTACGCAAAAACCGCTGCACGAATTTTGATGGGGTTTTCACAGTTTGGTAGCTTGAGGTCCAACTTAAAATCTAAGCTATGTCATAAGAATAAATCATAAGAAAAAAACTGGGTAAAACGGACACTCCCACTGCAGACGGGCTCAAAGTCACGATATTAGCCTACCTACATGTTAAACGAGAAACTCAGTCGGGCTGTCACGGCAGGCGTGGCCGCACGTGCGTTTGCCTGTTTGTGCGTTCCGTACGATCTTGGAAACAAATTGCAATGACGTCAAGTTATTGTGTTATTTGATTGTACAAACAATTAAAAAACGATGCCACATAAATTTTTTTTACTTGTCCTTAAATCTTTTTCAATAGCCCTGCCATCGGCCGTTGATCTCATATTTTGTAAAACTAGAACAAAATAATAATTTCAAATTTGTCAATGTGTCAGTGAGTGATGATCTACCTCTTACGGTTTCTCTTGCTGAAATTGAAAAAAAAAATCTCGAATGTTATTTTTATCAAAAGTTATGTTCAATCAAAAGTTGTTAGCAACTATGTTACATAATCAGGGGACTGAACAAGGTTTCAGGGGGCTAAACAAGGTTGTCCGACGATCTAGTAAAGGTCACGGAAAGTCGCTACTTGCGGGCGGCGTAAGGAGCGCTCATTGTGTTTGTAGAGTTGCTTAGGCAAGGACTCTGTTTATACTTACTCGTCCTTTTGAGTAAACGGCTTTTAACAATTTTATTGTCATACATCATTTGAATTTAAATCGTTATCACTACATAGTATAAAACAAAGTCGCTTTCTCTGTCCCTATATCCCTATGTATGCTTAAATCTTTACGGTAAATAAAACTACGAAACGGATTTTGATGCGGTTTTTCTTAATAGATAGAGTGATTCAACAGGAAGGTTTATATGTACAATACATGGTGTCAAATTCCATACTACACCGAAGCGAAGCGAGGGCGGGTCGCTAGTACAAAAATATTATGTTGTTTTATTAAATTAAATTGTGACTAATCCTACTAATATTATAAATGTGAAAGTTTGTGGGTTTGGATGTTTGTTCCTCAATCACGCAAAAACTACTGAACGGATTTGGTTGAAATTTGGCACACAGATAGTAGATAGCCTGGATTAAAACATAGGGTTATTTTTATCCCGATATTCCCACGGGAACGGGAACCACGCGGGTGAATCCGCCCTAGTAATTAGTAATTCCTTTCGTAATCTATGTGCGGAAAACCATTTGTTGTATTTTATTATAGTTTTTTTAAATAAAAAGTTGGGTGGAGATTTTTTACCAAATAAGACAAGTAAGCATAAACAGACTCTAGGTGTCTTGATGATGATGAAATTAATGTCGTTAATGTTATAAACCTTTGTTTGGCAGGTCGTACGGTCCAATGTACCGCGGCAGGTACATGAGGCCCTTAGACGAGCGCGAGCGTTACTACGAACCCGAGCGCGGCCACGAGCGCGAGCGCGAGCGCGGCTTCGAGCGCCCGCCGCACTACGAGGAGCGCGGGCCCGTGCCCGATGACGCTGCATACCACAAGGTGGGTTGTACCTAATGATTGTTTGTTGTAGCGTAGACGCGTGCGGCTACGAGCGTGTTAGTATATAGAATATATTCTCATAATTATAACGACTAAAAACTGGTATTCTTGATATATTGTACACATTTTTTACTTATTTATTTTTACATCTTATATACTAAATTATTACATATAATTGTATGTGCGTCAGCTGGACATTCTTAACACAGTGTGCTCTAGATACAAAGTCCGAGCTGACGCTACAAAACAAATGTCTTGATGTTATTGTGACAAAAAGTTAAAAATAATACATCCTTATAATTTTTTTTTCATTTATTTAAGGACAACCAACAAAGCAAACACTAAATACATGATATAAAACACAGTGCAAATTAATCTAGGACTAGTGTCACCTTAATTAAAGGCTGCCACGGCATGCAATAGAAAATATAGTCTGGTACAAACTTAAAATTACTTTAATTACCTATAAAATAGGTAACTAACAAGGTTGGTATCTAAAATTAACTAAAACTATACAGTTAGTACTATGCAGTTGCAACATTACTAAATTACTAAGTAACTAATTTTTTTTTTTTAAATAATACATTTTTATTCATTATATTTATTTTTTTAATATTTTTTATTATATATTTTTTATAAGGATGTATTATTTTTAAGTTTTTGTCACAATAACATCAACATCATTTGTTTAAAAAGTGAAAAATGTGTACAATATATCAAGAATACCAGTTTTTAGTCTTTATAATTATGAGAATTATATTATATTCTATATACTAACAAGCGCGAGCGATGTATACGAGCGCTATTACGACCCCGAGCGGCTACGAGCGCGAGCGCGGCTTCGCAAATGTGTAACAAGGCTTTTACTCGATTAAAGAGTGCTTGGATCATAAAAGTTCTTGACATTGTATTGTAATTTTTTTTATTTAGTCAATTTGTTGATTTTCTGACCATACCTATATTTAGAGGTAATAAGCTGATAAGTACTGATGATATTTTAATATTATATTACACAAATTTTCTATAATGATTATTAATTTTAAGCTTTTGACATTTTATAGAATGCATTTTAATTCATTCATATCATTGTACTGTGAATGTCTGCCTTAAATTGCCTATAATTAGTTTTTTTATTGTGTTCTTTTTTTACTAAAATTTATTATTTAATAATGCATTAAAATGGCAAATACTGAAGTACTATCCCCGTCAATTGGTAATGCGCCTCTGGTAACGAAAAACAATTGTATTTTTTTTATACAACGTGGATATGACAATGCAACAATAAATGATAACACTGTAGACACTAGTTCATAGAAGTATTTTAAAACTACCAAATAATTCCTAGGAGTGAAATAAAAAAAAATGTTTTTCGAACAAACTAAATACCACAAAAACAAATACGAAATTAAACACCCTTTGTAAATATTGGTTACTTACATATGGTAAGAGCGGCAACAGCGCGGTGTTAGGTCACAGAATAGTATTGATAGGTGACAAGCCGCGAAATGAACTTTTGGCGCCATTTAATGCTGAATTAAAACAGTGTTTTTCTTGATATCTACGGCAGCGACTCGAGCTGACCACTGATCACTGATTTAAAGTTATTCTGTACACTGAATACCTAGTCACAAATTAAATATTTCTTGTATCCTTTGGACGGCTTGAACAATAGTGCGACCATTATTGCTTGGTAGGACAAACACAAGTTTTACCATAATATCTCTCTCGGTATGTCCGTAAAGCTAAAGCAGCGACATTCCCCATAAATAAAAAACACGTCGGTGTACTCGAAAACTGTGAAATTATAATAAGGCATAGTAGAAGTAATACCTATTCGTATTCTAACAGATTTTAACACCTTTGACGCAGTCTAAGACTGCGTCAATGAGACGTCAAGTCATCATCGACTTGCTCTTTAGGCGTTTTTGTGTTGTGTTGTCCAAAAAGTAAACAGAATAAAAATAAAATATTAAAAAGTCACAGACTAAAAATTACAGTAATGGTGAAAACCGAATTTATCATTATTATTTAGATTTATGATTTACATAATTTTACGGGAATTTGTATATTTTTAAACCTTCAAGGCTTCCTTTAAGGCTTCTCTAAATAGCGCGCGCTAGAGCGATAGCCTGACGTCGCACTATAGCGCCGGCCGCGCCGAATTGTTTTGTAGGACGTGCTTATTATAGTTTCATGCCAAAGACAGCGCCGGCGCTGCGTGTCAGGCTAGCGCTCTAGCGCGCGCTAGAACGCTTTCTGTTTGGCAAAGCCTTAAACATTTAAGTTAACTAAGCTTATTTACCTATTTTGTTGGTGAAGTTAATATTATTATACCATAGTTGAATGAATTTTCTCCACAACTAGCTCTTAGAGAACACATTGTCAAATCTGCTGCTATGAAAAATAAAAAACCGGACAACGAGCATTCAGAAAAAAAACTGTGCTGTCAAGTGCCAAAATATTTTTCGCTTGTGCTTTGAATGTTTTGAATTGAATTGCCTATACTTGTATTTTATTTAGTTTAACTTTATTCGAAAATAACATCAAGGTTTCTGAAGAATTTGTAATGGCCTTAGTTCGTTGGTAATGGCAGACAGTCATAATGTAACAGTCCCTAGGTGGAATTCATGATACTGCTAAAACCGAAGTTTTCAGCGAAACAATTTTTTTAATTGCGAAATTAAAGTCGATATTGTTAACGTTTGAATCTGTTTAATAAAATGCAGGTTGGTTTGAAGTGCATTTATTTCAATTTCCATAAAACTTTAAAGAGACCCCACTGTAGGTAAACGTGTAGACAAGGTGTAGGACTTTGGCACGTAAAAATGTGTTTGTTTGGACATTTCATCAAAATAAAATTTTGCAAAAGGAAAAAATACGTGTCTCCTGTTTTCGTAAGTAATTTAATAATAATAAATACACATTTTTACACAGGTAAAAGATTTTGAAACGTTGTCAACTTTATTGTTTGTTCGAAGTAGATTTTGTCTCATTCGACTCTTACGGATTAAGCCTAAGGTTCAATTTGGCAACGTTATGTTAATTTATACTGATCTAGGGGTTTTTGACTTGTCGGCAATAGCTTGGTAATAGATACAGCATGTAGAAAATGTTAAAAACTAAAAATATTTCTTGTGACTAAACTACTGGGTATTTTTAACTAGCAGCCGCCCGCGGTTTCACCCGCGTAGTTCCCGTTCCCGTGGGAATATCGGGATAAAAAGTATCCTATGTTTTAATCTAGGCTATCTACTATCTGAGTGCCAAATTTCAACCAAATCCGTTCAGTAGTTTTTGCGTGATTGAGGAACAAACATCCAAACATCTAAACATCCAAACATCTAAACATCCAAACCCACAAACTTTCACATTTATAATATTAGTAGGATTGATATTTTACAGGCAGACTGGGAGCGTTACTAGATATACGAAATTTAATTTATTGTTGCATTGTCCTCTCCACTTTGTATACCTAGATCCTATCTTATTGAAAATAATAATTCAATAATTAATATATTAGATTACCTATTAGAATTTTCTTGTTTCATGTCATTTTTAGTTGCGGATCACGTCAATGTGGATGTTAATGTGACAAGGTTCCAGCGCATTACCAATTGACGGGGATAATACTTCAACTTAACCATCCGCAACTAAAAATGACAAAAAACAGTAAAATTCTAATAGGTAATATAATAAATTAATTATTGAATTCTTATTTTTAATAAGAAAGGACCTAGGTATATGAAAAAAATATAATTGTTTTTCGTTTTTGAGGTTAAAATCATGGACGCCAGGCGCATTACCAATTGACGGGGATAGTAGTACGAATCACGATTGACAGTGAGCGATTAGAATCACATATTTATTTTCATACAAAAATATTTTAGGTAAATAATGTGTGACCTACTGAAAGTATGTACATAGTACTGCTATGTTCACAGAGGCGCGTACGCTCATCGCGCGAGGTCATAGTCCAACGGGCTGAAGTCGAGCGCCGAGAGGGGAGGGAGGCGAGGGAGCCTCGCGAGGGCAGGGAGGGGAGGGAGCGCGGCGAGAGGGGGGAGCGGGAGGGGCGGCCCAGGGACGGGCGCGGGGACGAGTGGGCCGACCCGTGGATGCGCGCCGAGCCGGCCGCGAGGAGGCGGCGACCGCCTTCGTCGGACGACTCGTATTCTAGTACCAGGTACGACATTATACTCTATCTTATGGGAATTAATTAATATACAGGGTGTCCCAAAACTTTGTCACACGGAGGGAAAGTACCCACCTTAAGTATTGAAGATAGGAAAATTTACTAAGAGAAAGACTTCGTTTTGTTTTAAAAAATAATTCGAACTGCATTCAAAGTTTTTTTTAAATCACAGTCATTCCTGTACAAATTGATACAATACGTAATAGTTTTAATTTAAATGTTAAATTTCATGGTTTTTCTTTTGTTTAAAATGCTGTGTTACTTAACAAAAATTATCCTAATGAGTAACCCTTTCCATAGGTATCGTAAAAATTAAAGATTGTGATTTTTTCTAATTTGGTGGGTTCGATTCCTGGCTAAAACAGGCGATTTTTCAAAAATCTTTGGATGCATTTCCAATTACTTTTAAAATCAAAATGAAGTCTTCTTTCAGTAAAATTTCCTATCTTCAATATTTAAGGTACTTTCCCTCCGAGTGGCAAAGCTTTGGAACACCCTGTATATCTTAACTTATGGGAATTCATTAATTGGGTCACTGGAAATAATTAAAGGCGACTGTTAATGGGATACTTAAATACTAAACTGGGCAGCAATTTATTTTTTGGGCGACAAAATAACTGAACCGTCGACAAACAGTGGATTACAAAAATACTTAAAACGGGCGACTACATGTGGGTAAGAAATAATCTAAATGGGTGATTAAAATACTGAGTGGGCAACTATTATACCAAGTAGGGAACTATATAACTGATTTAAGCTACCCAACATGGTATTTTAACACGTTTTTATTATATGTTTGTTTTTTGTCATCTCGATTAGGATAATAGTCACCTTTTTATAAATAAAATATATGCCAAATTTCAAATGTTTTGTGTGCCCTAAGATTGTCGCCCAAATAGTAATTTGGTCGCTCGTTCTGTATAACTAGTTACTTAGTTTGTATTTTAAAGTCACCCATTTTTAATATCAGTAGTCGCCCTCGCTCCGTCACCCACTTAGGCCCGTATTTATAAACCGCTCTCAATACCGATCTCAAGAGCGATCTCAGCTGATACGCTCTCAAGATGTGAGCAGTATCTTAAGTTGGATATTAATTAATAGTCAGATATCAAGAGCGTATCAAATGAGATCGATCTCAGCTCTTAAGATCAATCTTAAGAGCAGGATCTTAAGTTCACGGTGATTTTTATACAGTAACATGTTTCGTTTAAGCTGTGTAGAATAATTAGCTCAAATTACAAAAATAATAATTTTATAATTGTACTCTCATAAATTGGTGCAAAACATTTTAGACAAGTGGTAAATGTAATATTTATTATTATTATTTTATTTATTTACACATAAATAAAATATCACTTTATTTTACTACGTCAGTTCAAGAAGACTGAAGTCTTCGATTATGTATTCTGTGGCTGTATGATGCAAATGTGCCTTTGCCTTTTTTTTCATGATAAAAAAACGGAAAAAATTGGCGGGATATTGTAATTGTTATTATGACTAATACATTTGGTAATTTATGTAATATCGTAATCAATATCAATATCATCATAATGATTAACTTCCTCTATTATATTTTGAAAATCTATGGTTTTATCACATACACACATACGTGGCAGTTCAAAATAAAATGACACCCCTCTCTTTTTGCATCGGGGGTTAATAACTATCCCGCGCGCGCACGCTCTCAAGTCACGGTTTCGCAGCACTTGGCGAACAGGCTCTCAACCATCATCTCAAGAGTGATCTCAAGTGCAGAGTTTTGTTTATTAATATGAGTGATCTCAGTTGATACCACGAACTTAAACGTGTACTTAAGTCATCATATCAGCCACACGACACCCACTGCTGGGTATAGGCCTCCCCTAAGGATCTCCACGACGATCGGTCCTGCGCTGCCTGCATCCACTGGCTTTCCGCGACCTTCACCCTCACGTCGGTCCACCTTGTCGGGGGCCTACCCACGGAGCGTCGTCCGGTGCGCGGTCGCCATTCCAGAACCTTTCTGCCCCAACGGCCATCGGTTCTTCTCGCTATGTGTCCCGCCCATTGCCACTTCAGCTGAGCAATCCTTCGAGCGATGTCGGTTACTTTAGTTCTCCTGCGGATCTCCTCGTTTCTGATTTGATCACGTAGGGAAACGCCGAGCATGGCTCTCTCCATTGCACGCTGAGCGACCTTGAGCCTCCTTATGAGACCCATAGTTAGCGGCCACGTTTCACTGCCGTAAGTCATCACTGGCAACACACACTGTTCATAGACTTTCGTCTTGAGACACTGAGGTAAGTCGGACGCGAAGATTTTTCGAAGCTTCCCGAATGCTGCCCACCCGAGTTGGATTCGGCGAGAGATCTCTTTCTCGAAATTGGACCTACCTAACTGGACTGCCTGTCCTAGGTATACGTAATGGTCAACAACTTCAAGTGTAGTGTTCCCAACATGAACTGGAGAGGGTACAACATGGGCATTTGACATAATTTTCGTCTTTTCCATGTTCATCCTAAGACCCACTCTTTGGGAAGCACTACGGAGATCTTCGAGCATTGTGTTCAGGTCTTCCATGGTCTCAGCCATAAGGACTATATCATCGGCAAAACGAAGGTGTGTTAGGTACTCGCCATTAATGTTGATGCCGAGTCCTTTCCAGTCCAAGAGCTTAAAGATGTCCTCCAACGCAGCTGTGAACAGTTTCGGAGAAATAACGTCTCCCTGTCTCACACCACGCTGCAGTTGGATAGGATTTGTGTTCTGGTTCTGTATTCGGATCGTCATGGTGGCATTTTGGTATAAGTACCTCAACACCTCGATATACCTATAGTCCACTTGGCACCTTTGGAGAGACTGCAGCACCGCCCAGGTTTCAATCGAATCAAAGGCTTTCTCATAGTCCACGAACGCCAAGCAAAGTGGCTCATTATACTCCTCGGTCTTCTGTATAACCTGCCGCAGCGTATGGATGTGGTCTATGGTGCTAAAGCCTTTTCGGAACCCGGCTTGTTCGGGAGGTTGGAAGTCGTCGAACTTGCGAGCGAGACGATTCGTAAGGACTCTCGAAAACAACTTATAGACATGACTCAGAAGCGAGATGGGTCTATAGTTCTTTAAGAGGGACTTGTCACCCTTTTTAAAGAACAAGATCACCTCACTTATGTTCCATGTCTTTGGCGTTCTGCCCTGGACGATGACGGAATTAAAGAGCTTTTGGAGGACTTTGAGTATCGGCTTACCGCCCGCTCTCAGAAGTTCTGTAGTGATTCCATCGTCACCCGCCGCCTTGTTGTTTTTCAGCTGTTTGAGAGCCATACTAATCTCGTACAGGCTGACGTCCGGGATATCTTGGGTATAGTGTCGGGTAAGCTTGGCTCTGGGGTCTTTAGCCTTGCTTTCAACAGGTGTCTGCGTGGAATATAACTGCCCATAGAAGCTCTCAATCTCCCTCAGGATTTCAGGCTTTGATGAAATGATGCGTCCGTCGTCAGTTTTCAGCTTCGTCATCTGGCTTTGCCCAATAGACAGATCTCTCGCGAACACTTTGGAGCCTTTATTCCGCTCGATAGCCTCTTTAATACGATTCGTATTAAATTGGCGAAGGTCGCTCTTCAAAGACTTAGATATCTGTCTATTAAGCTGCCGATAACGATTAGCATCTACTGAACTCTGGAGCCTCATTTCACGTCTCTGATCCATGAGTAGGAGTGTGTGGCCGGAGAGTTTCTTTATCTTGGGACGGCGGGTCTTAAAGAGCTTGGACCCTACCGTACGGACAGTATCCACCACCATGTTGTTTAGATCGTCCACGTCTATGCTGTTCTCAAGGGCTTCGAAGCGGTTTTGGAGTTCGAGTTGAAAGCTCTCGGGGTTTTGAATATGGGCCGGCAATGGTCGAATTGTTGATTTTATCAGTCGAGATCTTTCCAGCTTTGGGTTGATATTCAATGTGCCACGTACCAATCGGTGATCGCTCCCCGTCTTAACAGCGTTGATCACAGTGACATCATTGAATATTTGCTTTTTCGTCGACATGATAAAATCTATCTCATTTCTGACTTTACCGTCCGGACTGACCCAGGTCCACTTCCGGCTTTCCGGCTTTCTGAAGAAGGAGTTCATCATAAAGAGGTTCTCCTTCTCCATAAAGTCAGCCAGCATCTGGCCTCTGTCATTCCGTTGCCCAACTCCAAATTGCCCCACTCTCAGCTCATCACCGCATCGTTTCCCCAACTTTGCATTGAAGTCCCCCATCACAACAGTGTAGTGGGTTTTGTAGCTATGCATGGCTTTAGAGATCTCCTCATACATAGCCTCCACTTCGTCATCTTGGTGTGTCGAGGTCGGTGCGTAAACCTGTATAACATTCAGCGAACACCGTTTGGATATTCTGAGTATAAGGTACGCCACCCTGGTCGACACACTTCCGATGGTAATCACGTTGTTGACAAGGGACTTGTGGACGATGAACCCGACACCACCTTGGGACTGTTGGTCGCCCTCCCGGTAGTAAAGCAAGTTACCGGAGTTGAGGATTATCGAGTCCTCTCCCGCTCTTCGGACTTCAGATAACCCGATAATGTCCCAATGTACCTTGCTGATAACTTCTTCCAACTCGGTTAACTTCGCGTCGGTCCTTAGTGTGCGCGTGTTATAGGTTGCCAGGTGCAGTTGTCGTCGTTTTTGGTAGCCGAGCCGCACCCGGGGATTCTTAGCACCCCCTGCCCCGCCGTTACCGTAGCCGCTACCGTAGCTAGGAATAGCGGGGCTGCCGGGGACTGGGGGCCAATTTTTTGATCCATTGTGCATGAGGGGGGGGGGGGGGGGGGGTTTGCCATAATCGCCACGCTTGGCAGGCGGGTTGGCGATCGCAGTAGGCCAAGGTTTTTTGGAGACGCTGCTGCCCGTCTCTTGAAGGCTATGCTCCCTTAGTCGCCTTTTACGACACCCACGGGATGATAGGGGGTAGTGCTATTCTAGGCCGGCACATACACGGCATGTACTTAAGTATGATCTATTAATTAGACCAGCATCTCGAGTATGATCTCAAGATAGCTTTCAACGTTGAGAGCGGTTTATAAATACGGGCCCTAGTATTCCAGTACGCTGTATTCAGTATTTTTGATACCCAAAATGGGAATTTATTGTTACCCGATTAAATACTACCCTTATCTTATTTATAAGTAGCGTAACAGGGAATATGCATAAGTCACCGATTTTGATGAATTTGAGCTTGATCGCTGCGGACACGTATAAAAACATGATGGAACAGGAAAAAAAATAAAAAAAACGTATTATTTTAGTTTTATCACACGATGAAATCAGGGGAAAATAACGATTTTTTTTTTCATTTTCGGATATAATGCACTTTACAGTCAGATAGAATATCGAATATGAAACAGTATTTTGTATGACACGTATGTACTTAAACGCAAAATTTAGGGAGATAATTGAAGATTATTGGCTAACTCCATATTAAAGATAGATAGATAGATAAATTGTTTATTTATTTAAACGCGCCGAAACACACCTGAAACGTGATGTGTGACGTCACCGTTTTGTATGGAGCGTTTTCGGCGGGTGCTGCTGCGCGCTAACTTCAAGTAACTATATCACGAGAACAAAACGCAAACGAAAAGTTTTAATATTACAGTTAATTTTCTCACGCATTATACTTTTGATTAAGATTAAAAAAATATTGATGCATATTCCCTATTACTGTATCGTACGGTATGCGAAAAATAACTTGGCGGCTCAGAACTTAGCGCGGAACGCTGCGCAGTAGTCGAATACAGGCGTGCGCGGGGATGGTGCGCGGGCGGAAGCACTCGGAACTACGGAACTCGACATGTACCCTGCGCGAGACAGCACTTGCAGCTAACTTCCGAGCCGCCAAGTTATTTTGCGCATACTGTAATCACTCGTATATTATAAATAAGTTTTTTTTTAATATTTTTTATATGATAATTTCAGACAATAATTGAGGGCGCCACTTTATATGCAAACACGTCAAAATCATGAATAACTTGGCGACACTGACTATATTTGTACTGAACAATTTTGTTTCCATTTTACTTAATTTCTACTCTTTCTGGCCAAGCTGTAAATAACATGTTTATGGTGTGCTCACACTTGTATTATTTTGGCGTATCGTATCGACGCACTTGCATCACATGGGCGTATAAGGCACACATGGTGTGAACGCATCATTTTTTGTGCACAATAAAATTGTTCTGCATCAGATATGATAGAAGATTAGGTACATTTAAAAGCCGTGATTGTTTGCCCATTTGATGGATAATTTGGTATAATATTTTGAAATCAAAGCAGAAACCAAAAATCCTTACTCTTAATTTAAGTCATAATAATTGCTGTTTATCATTCATATATCTAGATATATTCTAAGATGACTAATTTTTAATTGTTTTCGCTTTCCTCCCTTCCCCGCCGTTGGGTTTCGCTTTCATAACTAATGTCGTGGTGTTTTGGTGATCAATCTGACGAAACTCATCACTCTCATTCTTCGCATGCATCGCTCGTTTCACTTCGCTTTACGCGTGTACGTGTATCTGTGATAACGAAACGTTCCCAAATAACACTAATAATTCTTAATACTGGTTTCATTTTGGTGTTAACTTGGTATACGCTGCGTGTCATTGTATTGTGCGGTTACGTGCGATGTTCGTTCTGTGATTACGGGCGTGCGTTCAATCCTATCGTGTAACACTCGCATTATTATTTTGTACGTATTGGCTTCAAATTAACGCCCTATGTGTTGTGTGTAATATGTGATTGCATCCGTTTTGTGATTACGGAACAATCTTAATTTACGACATTCACATTTGTACATAACAAAACGCGTTATACACAAATACGCGCTGCGCGTAAATGTTTTGTGTGGGTCGATTGTATTTATCGTTGTGTTCAATCGTAACGTGTAATTGGTATCCAATGTACATTTACTCGTATACTATACATACTGGTTGCATATTGGTGTAAATATGCGCGTATCGCATGCAATATGCGTTTTGCATTTTTCATGTTCGTATAATTGTCATACAAAATTCACAATGTGTACATGCCTGTTACGTTTTCGTTTGATTGTGTATTTCTCAATACGTATAATCATGGATCTTTGTTGCCCGAAATAAACGTATTTGTATTGTAAAATTCGCCTGTGTACATACCGGTTACTTGTAAATATACACGTATACGCGTGATACGCGGTTTCGTGCGGGTTGGTTGCATGCGCGTCCCTCGGCGTCCCTGACCCCGCAGCTCTTCAAATTCCAGTTCGCGCAGCTCGCGATCGCCCAGCGCTCGACGCAAGCGGAGAGCTTCTTCATCTTCGAGACAGAGGTATGTTTCATACAAGTTGTAGTGCTTGTTTCACTATTTATGGTTCTAACGATCTTTTGACGATTCTAACTAGATACTTGTGGCGAAGGGTCTATACAGGCCGGTCGGCTTACCTTCAAGAAATCCCACCCCACCAATCAGATCATAACATTTTTGTAGAACGACTTACCTTTGCCATAATTTCACCCCTCGCCACTGCTAGGTATAATATATGTATAATATCTTTCTGTCTTCTATCTTCTGGTAACACTAAAAAATGGAACAGATTTTCTATGAAAATACCTATAAAAAAGATATTGAAATTTAACGGTTCCAATAATCTTTCCCATTAGCTAACTAATCCTGCTTTTTCTTTAACTCCTAAAAAACGTCAAAAATTTAAGTCTTCACTCACAGTCCGTTGATTCGACGTGATATATCTCAAAACAATTATTTATCGAAAAACAGGAAAATGACATAATTAAGTATACCAAGAAATATGTGAAAGCTATTTTTACCAAGTAAGACGTTTGACGTTTTGTAGATTTTCCAATAGAAATTATATTTTGGTAATCACTTGCGATCCGTTTTATCGGATATGTTTTTATTCGGCGATGGCGTATGTAGTTGTAAGAGCGTATCCACACACAACACAGCATTCCGGATCTAGAAAACACAATCCGATGCGATTTTATTACTGTATCCAGTAGCGATGGATCCGTTAAAACGGTCCTGCAAATGCGATGTGAAAATTACGTCCAGTAATGAAGTATCCGTTAAAAACAGTAATGGAAAACGGATCGCTGTGTGAACGCACGGTAAGTTCTGGAAGGCCTATCTATTACTGAGGATAGGCTATTTAAAACCGGTCATAAATTATTTTCCGTTATAGATTTTATTACTTTCAAATTAATCCGATCTTGCAGTTGATAAGTTTCTGATAAGGTTCTAAAATTTTCCATTACTAAACTGCAATCGCTCTCAGTTTGGGCATACGCTATATTACTGCGGCAATACAAATTACTATGACGGACGACTATCTTTACGAGGGGAGTTCAAAGTATTATCGGTATGGATATAAAAGAAAAGGCATAAAAATCTGAAATAATTTTATTTTTCTATATAGTCCCCTGCAATCTCAACTCACTTCTTACAACGTCCTTCATAAATAGCTTTTGTCCTTCTCTGAAAAATGATCGTTTACCGCAGCGTTGAGCTCTGCATCGTCGGAAAATCGCTTTCCACTAATCTGTTGTTTACTCTCAGGGTCGTAGTGACGAACCCAGGTTTCGTCTCCGGTAACAAAGCGATCGAAAATACTGGCAGCATTTTCACCACAAAGCTTCAAAAACTCTTTATAACATTCAATTCGTGGCACCCATCTTGCACTGACTTTTGAGAGGTTTAAATAATCATGAAGTATTGATTGTATGGTACCCACGGATAGCTTGGTAATTTCTGCTAACGAATTGATTTTTATTTGAGCATCTTCGACTACAAGTTTCTCGACCATTCTCACATTTTCATCAGTGGTGGCAGAAACCTGCTGACTTGGCTTTGACTTTGACGTTCTTTCTCTGCCCTTTTTAAATTCGAAAGACCACTTTTGAATGGTAGACAACGAAGGAGCGGAATCCTTGTAACCGGCCACCATCTCGTGCATGTTTTTTTTTCAGTTTTTCCTTGTTTTGTCAGGAATTTAATAACAGCGTTTTTGTCAACATTTTCTCGTCAGACATTTAGTTGCACTCCAAGCATGACTGTGAAAAAACTAATGATGCTATACCAACGAAATTTTATAATTATCACCTTGGATAATGTCTTTAGAGAACCATAGACAAAAATTACTTTCATTACTAACAAAAAGGTCCGATACCGAGAATACTTTGAACTCCCCTCGTATATCTGTCAATGATGGATGATAAATGTGTTGATAGCTTTCGTGCCATATATTCCCTCAATACTTCTATAATGGACTAAATTCTACGCTTGATAGTTATTTGGAATGACGATTTTTTGGCGATATTTAAGTGGTGATTCATAGTGCGATGCAAACTTTATATCGGCTGTGAAGCTGTGATGGGTTAGTCAACATTTGCTGAACAATATACAATTTAGGAGCTAGCGATGGTGGAAGAAAGGTGCGCGCACGTCGTCACCGCACATAGTGGATAACTTCACAGCCGTCATAAATTTTGCATCGCGATGTAATACGATTCAATATTATTGGCCGCTGTAAAGTTATTATAGTCCATGAGAACGTTAGTGGCACGCGAGATCGTAAAATGTGTGAACGGAGTAGCCATATTGCGCGCTCCCTTGCACTTCAGGCCTTATGGGCGGGCCCGGACTTATTTCAATGGCACGCGCATCCCTAATGTAATGAATGACGTCACTCGCGTTTTACGACCCTGCGTGCCACGAACGTTCTCATGGACGATAGCCATTATGCGCGTAATATGCCCCACCACACGTCTCTCTCACACAATTACTTTAAATTTGTGTTCTGCATATCGTCTCGCGCGATGTCCACAGAAGTCATTAAGTTTGAATCGGGCTATAACAATAGTGACGTGGTGCAGGTTGTCGCCGTCTGTGATAGTGCGCGAGCGGCGCATGGCGACGGCGCGCGCCACGGCCATGAACCCGCCCGCGCCGCGCCGCCGCGCGCCCTCGCCCGCCGCCGCGCGCCAGCTCTCCGCCAACCCGCCGCCGCCCGCCTCGCACCGCCACAAGGTATACTACTAGCACGGCCATGAATCTTTAAAATAAGAGATGTTTTGTCCTTTGAATATTTTTCTGTATTGATTTAACAAGAAATTGTTTCCATAACAACGTCACATTTGACATAAATAGTTTTTGTAATATACAATGTCGAGTTTAAACCCAGTGATCGAGTTTAAATCGGATCTTTTGCCCATCTTTAACTACTACCCGCGCAGATAAAGAATGGGACTGGAAATTAACCGCGCTTACCACTCGCGCCGTTAAAGAATGGGATAGAAAATGGCATTGTACAATGTACATGTTAACTTCTCGCTCGCACACCATATCACTAAACCTATATCGCTTTGTTGTGACAAGCACGATTAACCGAAATTTCCAGTCCCATTCTTTATCTGCGCAGGCTGTACATGTTCCTTTAATTACCTTACATAGCTGTTCCTCTTCTTGACGACATCTCTTTAGCTGATTCTTTTCTTCGTTGGCGTCTTTTGGCCGCTCGAGCTGTGCACTCTCCGCTGCCACCCACAGAATATATAATAGTTCTAAACGTACAGAAGCCCATCCGACAATCAAATAAGAAGCTACTTTCGCTGCACGGCAATAAAGTACAATTTCAAATTGCACAGCGCTGCGTGGCTATTATTATAAGTGCCCCTGAAGCGCTTCTCTTTCTGTCGCGTAGCTCTGTCTCAACCGACATATGACATCCCTCGTGCGCTGATTCGATTGAGTCAGCTGCGAGCAGTAGACTAATATAAAAGTTTAGTGAGACCCCCTGCCGACGCCAAGAGTCAAATCGGCGTCAACCCGTTAATTTGTTGCCCGATTCTGTGTTGTTTCATACTTTTGTTTTTTTACTAACAGTTAATATTTACTTGGTAATTTTTTACATAATATTGTTCTGATGTCGGCTAATAAAAATAATTTTATTTAATTAATTTCATGTAATTTGTATTGATATCATGTTCTAATACATTGTTTTTCTTCAGGATGAATTGGACCCATATGGACGAAATAAAGTTCCAACTCGCAACAGAGATAGGAAGAAATACTCGAGGTCATCATCCTCTGCATCAGGTATAGCAATATTATTATGAGAATTTATATAATGTATAGATAAGAACAGAACATTAAGATGATTAATAATTAAAATAGAAAAAATCGACTCACCCGTAGCAACTCAGACGGGATCCAGAGAGAGAAATCATCTTAATATAAAAATAGCATTGTGAATGCATAAAAAATCTAAAGTTTAGAACAGAACATATCTGGTTAAACATACAAAAAGTTGCCTCACACAATAGTAAACACAATAATTATTTTGATGACAATTTTAGCATTCTGAGGGCTAACTAAGGACAATATAATGTGTAATTAAGGTCTTTTGTTGTGTTCAAATTATGCTGTGGACACACCAAAACAAAGCAAAACTTGTCTGGATAATAAATCAAAGGATTATGCCGATTTTTCTATACAAGCTAGGCCATGATGCGCTTTGATGAAATTACCAATATGCTATAGTAATTTTTTAGTGATTATGTGGGAAGAATATCATTAAAATATAATGCGGGAGATAAGAGAAATCTTAATCTTAAAGGCTCCAGCACACCGGATGCGTAAGCGTATGCGTAAGCGTGCACGTAGACGTACCATGACGTTGTAATCTCTGAAACCTTATGAGACATGGCACACCGCTTGCGTAACGTACGCGTGCACGTAGACCGATGCGTAACCCTACGCATTGCACCTCTCATGAGACAACCAGGCTGCGTACTTACGCAGAGCGGAACGCATTGATGACGTTGTACTCAATGGCATTCCCTATTTTACGTCACACCGAACAAATACGAACACGCACGTATCTTTCCTGCGCGTCACTACGCGCGTAACCACGCGCGTGACTACGCATCCAGTTGTATTTGTTTACAAATAGTACCGGTACTGACGGTAGTAAGTGGTGTTTTATTTTGTTTTTAAGTAATGAATAACGATATTAAAGAAAAACTAATTGAATTAGTGCGAAAAAATTAGTCCATTTACTCAATCTTCGTCTGACATCGCGCACTAGAGTCGCAAACATGGCTGCCGCAGCGGCTGGGTACGCAAGGGACAGGTTGCGTTGCGTGCCGCGTAGACGTATGCGTAACCCGGTGTGTCAGGGGGTTACGTGCGTAACTACGCGCGTGTACACGCACGCGTAACCACGCGCGTGTCTACGCATCCGGTGTGCCCAGGCCTTAAGGAGTCGTTTTGAGGTTATAATTGTTTGACATTTTCGTATTATATGATATTTTGTTATCTACCCCTTTGGACATGACATGAGTTTGTCACAGATTAACTAAGACAAAAGTATAGGTTGTGTTGGGAATAAAACAATGGGTTTTTCTCATTCTTCTATTACACGACTGCCCAAAAAAACAATAGGTGTGTTCAGGGTTCATGTATGTTTGTGGCTGTTGGTGGGTATATGAGTTTCTTTATTATTTTTATAACTTTGGCACAGTGGTCGGGCCACGACGTGTAGGTAACACACGTTAGTTTGTCAGTGAGGAAGAAAGGGAGAATTTGTTTACTCACTATTATTCATTAGGATATTGAATACTAGGTTCTTAGTTTAGGACTTGAGTAAATAATACATCATTCTATCTCCGATCCGATCAGGGGATAAAATTTTAACGCCACATTTGTTTTAATAATTTATTGTTTATTATGAAACCATTTTTTGTCCTCTTTTTTGAGATATGTATGGTTAATGCGCATCATGGCCCAGAATCCGGCATGATCCTTTCTAAAGATGTAACAACCAACCATTAAACGAGTGCAAATACTTGTACCACGATTCGAATCTGCTCTGATCGACCGTTTATTATTAGTATTCAGTCACCTCATGTTAGTCATGACTTTACTTTATTTCTACTGTACATTTTGTAACAATATTTTATTTTTAAATGTTAACCAGTTAAGTGTATCGTCGCTAACTGTGTTGTTTACCCCCAGAGTCGTCGTCGTCGTCGAGCGAGTCAGAGAGCGAGTCGCACTCGTCGTCGTCGTCGGGCAGCTCGGGCGCGCGCCGCGCGAGGCACGCGCGGCTACTGAACGCCGCTGCGAGGCCTAGGTACACGTTCCAGCAAACATCTTGATGCTCTTTCGACGGAGTGGGGATAAGTTTACGCATTTGCACTCGCGAGCGACCAATAGCGCGCGCGCCTCTCCCGCCGCCCCTTACTTCACCGCTACGCATAACCAAAATACGTGTTTTTGCCCAATCAGTCAACAAATGGGGAAGGCAACTGTCAAAATGGCGCTGCGTACGCTTGTTCCACGAGAACTATGAAAACAAAGGACTTTTACCAGGCTAGGCGCACTCCGCGGTTTAGGTACGAAGCTACAAGTAGCCAGCGGGTCCGTCCGGACGGACTAATTTCAGAGGCTGCCGCGTGCCGGCTGGGTCGCACCGTCGCACGTTAGCAGTTCGATTTCGATAATCACGTCACTCGCCGCGTTCGCATATTGCCGCATCGGACGTTCGTTCTCACGTTTGTGATATATTATATATAACTAAAATGAAGGCATATTACATCGCAATGGGCTGCCTTAATACTAATAATAAAAAGGATCCGAACCTCACGTTTTTCACACTTCCAAAAGTTCCAAACGACATCGAAACGTAAGAATAGTGCTTGTCTACTACCTAGTTAGGTAGTATTTAGTATTCGTTACGTAGTACTGCGTACTTGTCTTATTTGCTAAATAATCTTCACCCAACTATTTATTGAAATAATAATTTATAGATTACGAGTAGGTAGGTACTTACTTACCTACTTTCTAAATAAAGTAAATTACTTATTAAGGACAATTTGATTTCGTAAAAAAGAAAATTGCCTCAAAGTTAGCATGTATAGTTTGACGTGGCGTTGACTGTACCTAACCTAGGTTTTTTGAAACGTATTTAACACATTTTATTTCACAAACACATAACTTGTAATAAATTAAGTACCTGTCTATTATTTAATTTATTATTTATATGAAGAAACCCTAAGTCGTTAGAAGAGATAAGGGCTTCGCGATAGAAAGAGAGGCAACTTCTAGGTGAATATAACTGTAGGTAAGGGAGCGGTGTGCGACTTGAATTGCACTTTGTTGTGTATGGGCTAGAGTCGCTACTTATTTAAATGACTTTGCGGAGTGGATCTTCTGTACTTGTACTATTATGTATTCTGTGCTTTTACTTAAAAAATCGTTTTCTTAAGCTTTAAAATGATAAAATTCTGTGTAATAGCCTTTAAAAATGTTGGCACTTACAAATTTCCGAAAAATCTGGATACAGAAAAAATTTATAAATTCTTTAAGAATAAAAATGTCTTAATTTGGCTTTAAACTCCGGCATTTGCATTGTAGAATAGTCTTTTATATCCATTTTGGGTCAATGGGTCTTTTTCGGTAAAAAAATACCACAAAATAAATACCTATTTTCCCATACATTTTGTTCTAAACGTCTACTGTCTTAGGAACAAGTGTACGCAGCGACATCTAGAATTAGCTTTGCGTTGCCAACCCCATTGTGGGAGTGGCGCTAGTGTTGCACATAATGTCGCCTTATATAGTATTAAAAAATATTAAATATCAATGGGGAAGGCAACTGTCCAAATGGCGCTGCGTACGCTTGTTCCACGAGAACTATGAAAACGAAGGACTTTTACTTAAAAAATAGTTTTTTAGCTTTAAAATGATTAAATTCTGTGTAATAGGCTTTAAAAATGTTGGCACTTACAAATTTCCGAAAAATCTGGATATAGAAAAAAATTATAAATTCTGTAAGAATAAAAACGTCTTAATTTGGCTTTCAATTCCGGCATTTGAATTGTAGAATAGTCTTTTATATCCATTTTGGGTCAATGGGTCTTTTTCGGTATAAAAATACTACAAACTAAATACCTATTATCCCATAGATTTGTTCTGAACAAGGAACAAACGTACATAGTGACATCTACAATTGGGTTGGTAAACTTTTTCAAAATTGTTGTGAATTATATATTTTCTGGTAGCTTTTGGCTTTGGAGTCAGGAATAACCAATTGCGGATTTTTTATAATACGTCATTTTAATTTAAATAATTATTTAAAATTTAAATTTACAGCATGGTACAATAAATCGCTATTACGGCTGTATGCGTAGGTAGAGCTTTTGCTCAAATAAAAAAATGAAAATTTTGGCATTGGCAATGTCAACTATTTGTCATGTTAGTCACAGTCGGCTAAAATAAATAAAATAACTCTTTTGTAAGTTTGTAGATATACATACATATATTTACGTGATCATCACAAACGTATAAAGCTTTCTGAAGGCAATTCCTGTTTAATCCTCTGCACCCCACGTCTCTTTCAAAGGTATGGGAATTGTACAAAATTTGTTCTGCGGATGGTCACATCTATATTTCAAACTAAACGGAACAAAGCAGTGTAGGTACTTCATCGGCGTAATAAACTGGATAATGGATTTCTTCAAGCTGGTCCATTTCCCATAACTGAACAATAAAAACACTAGAAAATCACAATAAATAAGCTGAAAAACAAACAACAACATTACGTCGTTATTAATGATTACCAATGAGTAAAATAATTGGATTACTCTTTGTCACTTTCTGTCAAATCTGTCCCGTCAATCAGTTTTTTATCAGTAAATGCAAGGGAACTTCGTGTTCAGCCGTACGTTTGATATTTTATCGCGATAATAATATAAAAAAATATATTTGATTAACAAGGTGAAATAAAAAAATCATAATATTATTTTCTTTATTCATCAAACTTGTGCTATCAACAAAAAATATAAAACAATTATCTTCGAAAAAGTTTACCAACCCAATTAGCTTTGCGTTGCCATCCCCATTAAATCTCATTTAGTCTTTGTTTTAAACTAACGACCGCCCACGACTTCGCCAGCCGGACAGTTATTTGTATATCCCTAGTCAGTACTTTTTTCTGTTTGAATGGTGCCCTGATATGTCTTTTTCTTTACTCCTGACTAGTATGCAAAATTTAATAATGATCGGTTGAGTAGTTAAGAGGTGAAATCGTAACAAACTTCTTTTCACTTTCATAATATTAGTTAGGAATTTCAAACTTGGCAGTTATGGAGTCCGTATAAAAATTAACAATTCCAATTTTGGTTTCAGGTTAAATGCAAAATCCAGCGCTGGTTTAGCCGCTGCAGTATCCACAGTAACTAGTAAGAAAGAAATACCGAGTGATAAAGGTAAGCAAAGAACAAATTTGATTTAATTTATCCTATTACTGTATCAAAAACCTGACCAATAAAACTAAAAAGGCCTCGTCATATTACAGAAAACGAATGCACTAAGAGAACAAATGTAAAGTTTGTAGTAGCTTTGTTTATGAGATACTAGCGGCCGCCCGCGACTTTACAGTTCATTTGCTATCCCTTGGCAACAATACTTTTTTTCGGGATGAAAGGTACCCTATGCCCTTCTCTGTACCCCAGACAACGTGTATGTAAAATTTCATGATGATCGGTTCTGTAGTTTAGACGTGAAGGTGTGAAACAAACAAACAACTGACTTACGTATTTATAATATTAGTAAGGATTATAAGACAATAGCTTGAGGATTTCTTTGCTATTGTTGACAGAATCGAGTGGGAAGAAACGTGCGGCAACATCTCCAGTGAACGCGGCACCCGCCAAGAAATCCGTGTCCAGGCGCGAGGAGCTCCTCAAACAACTGAAAGCTGTAGAGGACGCCATCGCCAGGAAGCGGTCCAAGATATAACACTATTTCAAATTAGTACTCGTTTGTGTGTAGCCAGCAGTAGACGTACTGTTTGTGAGGGCCTTGTGGCCGTATGGCCGCATCTATAAGGCCTACATATAAACATTAAGCTTACCGATAAATCAGTCGGAACGAAAGCTTAATTCCTCAGCGGAACCGACGTCGTACAAATAAGCATTTAAGTTATTAACAATTGACTCTGATCTTGAAATTGGAAAATCAGTATACATCGCCTTTTATTGTAATTTAGTATTATAACATCTTTGCCGCGTGACACGCGCATACGAATACAATGTATCAATTTACCATTTATTATTGTGGTGCAGTTTGTTGTTTTCATATGTAATTAATTACACTTATCAATTGGATATCTGAGAAGACTTAAGTCGATATTTTGGTATTGTTTGTTAATCACAAAGGAAAACCTAAGTAGTAGGTTCAAAAATGAATTGACGTTAGTTGTAATAAAATGTTCAAGAGCAAAATACACAATACTTTTGTAAAAAATATGAGTTTCATTGATCGACGACTATTACTATATCAGCAACTCTGTATTTCCTTGACGATACATTACGAACTAATACTTTGTTTAAATTTCGCTTTAGCAATGTATCTAGCGCGTTATAAGCTACGAACCCGACACCGCAACTTCGCGACTCTGTAAAACTGTAAGCTGCTTGTGGTAAAAATCCTAATATTTGTTTTGAACATGAATGGCGAAGAGATTTAACATCTGAAGGTAGCCATAATTCTCTCATAGTTTTCACATATTCTGATGGCTCTGTTTTGGCGGCTTTCTTCTTTTTCGTCATATTCACCTGGGTAACAAAAACACATGATTTTAGTTCTTCTGATGATAGTTACGATACAAATTGCGTAGTGTGTTTGTTATTAGATGCATTGCAAAATAATATAGGTATTGGTCTGTTATGAAAAAAAACTTTGATTAAACCTATGATGTTAATTTTTATGTTCAAAGTTGACTAAGAAACTTTTATGGTCATAACTCAGCAGCATGCTGTGGCTGTGTTCTTATATCTTCTGTATATTATGATGTACGTAAAGAGGGAGAAGTGAAAGAGTTTGGAGGAGACCTTTGATGGAGGGCACACAGAGGAGCACAAATAAACAAAAGAGTTAAAAGGCGCCTTCCTAACTAGAAATGTACTGAGCCGGCCAAGAAGGCAACTAAGTAAGGATGTGCCAGACTGCCTGTAGGAAATACCTGGTTTCCTGCTTTCTTCATTTTGTATCTTTTTCTTTTTAATTGTTTCAGTTCCACCAAGTGTGCTTTCCTTTTTTGCTTTCGTATTTTTTCATTAGGATCCTCAATCTGTGGCTCCTGTGGTGATTTCATAATATCCCCATTTTCTGGCAAACAAATTATTGCATTTTGTTTGAAATTTCCTTTTTTAACCATTTTAACATAGATTTGAACTAAGCATGAAGCAGCGTTTTCCATTGAGGGCAGTTGGGATTTTCTGGTAATACAGCCCTGTAAATAAAAATAATTCTTTGTACCATGGGCAACAGCGTCGCTTAACCACTGCTAAGGTTAAAATCGCTTGCACGCAGCGCCCGCTGTCACATACGTTTAGTTCGTGCAGGGGCGATACGCGCGCACACGAATTTTGTTGCAAACTGGTTAAGCGCCGCTGTTGCCCATAGTACATTCAGCAGCATGTCAGGTTATACAAAACTCAAAAATCTGCTATTTATTTTTAACATTATGTATAAAATTGATTGAATTTGATTACCCTGTCATGGTAGCTCATCGTACCATTGACTGGTAAATACAGAAGAGTTGTTGCATAAAACGGAGTTAAACAAAACTATTAAATTACTTTACATATTACACTTTATTGTTATTTTAAACCATAACATGTGGGGAGCAAAGTTCAAAATTGATTAGGACATGTTCTGGTCACCAATATTATTACACAAATAATTTATGTGATAATGATTAATTTTACATTATTTAGTGTGTTTGTGTGTAGAATGAAAAAATTACCTGTATACTTTGCAAAAGTTGTCTGTCTCGTAACACAAAGAATCTCTCAGTGTGACTATTACTCCAGTCTTTCAGAAGAATCTTCCAAGGGCAAATAAAAGGAGTCACTATACCAAGCTTTATGAAATTGACTCTTTTACTTGGTGGTAACTTAAAATACTTTTCACTCAATTCATTTTGTATTCTTCTCTCTTCTTCTTTTCCACAATTGGAATCAGGAGGTAGGTAATATTGTCCCATTTCGAGAGTTAAATTCTCACTTTCCCTTAGCCCTCCAGATCTTGCTCCAAACATAATGAATGTCTGCCAAAATTGAAGTCCATAACCTGGCGGAATTATAATATCCCAACCACTACCATATCCTGTAAAAGAAAATGTAATGGATGATATCTTCAGTCATTTTAAGACTTTCTGTAGATTCCAGGTGAAAATAAAATACTTTTCTTGTTCTAAAACTTACCTAATTTTTTATAAGTGGGATCCTGAGACCCTGGTCTCTGCACAAGTACAATCGGAATACTTTGCAAAGCTGGATCATTTATATTCACCTCTCCTGGCACCAGCTGTGTTTTGGTGACGTGTTCTATAAATTGTGTATTGGTCAATTTTTCTTTTTTCAGTACATCATGCAAAGTCAAATCCCATATCGGTGAGTTAGATATTGCTGGTGGGACATCAAGGTATGGCTTAACGTCAAGTGAGGTATTATTATTTATGGCTTTTGTACGACGTTGTGGCCTACATAGTCGTGGGTCTCTTACAACTAAACCGACTACAGCTTTAGGTGGCAGTTGGGATGGTGATGCTACTGACTTTATGCTTTCCCAATAGTTCTTTTTTTCATTTAAACATAAAGTTGACAGCTTGAGAGATTGAATCCATTTGTTTTCTTTTATTTTTTCAATATTTTCAATACATTTGATACTATGTGCCAACACAGCATGACTTTTAGGTCCAGTCAATCGGAACCTGTTAAGTGTTCCTGATAAAAACTTGATTTCGACATTTTCAGAATAATTATTTGTAAGCTTCCTTCTTTTCTCTGCAGGGCTGGGACAAATTGTTTGCCTAGAGTTGCAAAAAATATCTGTTAGCAATGATTCAAGTTGTTTTGTTTGTGATGGATGTACAAACAACCAAAGAGTTTTATTTTCCTCATTTTTCACCCATAAAAAGGGTATTTTTCCTATGTAACCAAAGGGATATGAATCCCTTTCATATAAATGAATTGACCCTTCTCTCTTACCGTCTGTGTAAGCTTTAGCACAAATGCTTAGTCCACAAGAACTACTTGTTACTGTGCTAAACATTTCTTTAATCATTGCTTCTGGTCCCATGATTTGCACAGGTGTATAATATGAGATATCTTGAATGAGGCAGTGAGCTGAACTAGCTCTATAACAAGCCCTAAAGGCTTTGTCACAAGGTGCGTAGGCGATTCGATGACCCCACCTTTCAAGCATGTGAAATCTTTTAGCATGCCAAATATGGGTCTCCAACCAAACATTTCTCTTTTGCCGCCTATTATACTCTTCCAGTAAATTTCCCGGTCGTCTTCTGTATTTTCTGGACGGTCGCTTTTGTTTAGGCGGTAGCCCGCTCTTTTTTAATTGCTCTAAATGTCCTTTTCTATGTTTTATAGGCAACCTCTTAGCATTGTGGCTCATAACCCTGCGCCGCATATGGACTGGCAAATTTTGAAAGATAAGTTTTGTTTTACTTGGTCGAAGAATACTTTCAGTCATTGCAGCTATTTCTATACTTCTTGAGGCAGCAAATTTTAAACTATTAACAGAATATGGAAGATGTTCTGAACCGCCTCTAACATCATCCAATTCAGAGGATTCCATCTTTGTTTTATGAACAATAAAAATAAAAAATCAAGAATATAGCAACAATGTGCAGTGTTTTAAAGTTGATAATGCTAAATATCACTTTATTTTGAAATTTCATGCAACAACTGCAACAAGAAAAATAGATAAGATAACCTTAAAAATATCCATGACAAAACAGCTGTCACTGTCACTGTCACTCAGGAGCAGGGTTGCCAATGCCCACGGTCTGCATTACCCAAAAACCTGACTGAAAATCCCCAAATTTGGGGAAAACAATATCAAAATTCCCCACATTTTCCCCACAAATTTTCATTAACGAAATACAAGTTCTGTTCATATAAATTAAACATATTTATTACAAAATCTACTTCTAAATACCTAAAAAAAACAAAAAATAGATTAAAATTATGAAATAACCCGTTTAATGATTTTAATCCACTTATTGTAGTTCTTGATGCAAGTTTTTTACAAGTTTTGATTTTTGATTAACGAAATCACTTGTACGTATATGGGCGAAAACATTTTTGGTAAATAAACAAAAACATTTTGTAGCGTGTATATTAACGTGTTTTGATAAATGGATTTGAGGAATAATTATTTTCATAAGGAAAATGCTAGTTTTTAATAGGTGATAAACATGGTATGGTACTGATGGTTATGAAAGTTGCTATTAAATAACCTTCCTACCTATTGGATAAGCTGAAGCCGAGTTAAACTCGATCTAAATAAACATAATTTAGAAATACTTCAAACTACTTTTATTACTTCCAAGTTCAGTTCTAGTGTAAATGTTTAAAAACCCTAATTCCCCGCATTTTCCCAACATTGACGCTCTCCCCACAAATTACCCAATCGGACTGAAAATCCCCGCATATTGGGGAATTCCCCACAGATTGGCAACGCTGCTCAGGAGTGTCAACTGTCAGTTAGTGAGTGTATTCCAGCAGGCTAATCACTGAGTCATCGGTCGCCATAGAGTACATTTTAAATTTTAAACCTCAAAGATGATTGATGTTCCCCAACGAAGAATACTTCTGCCAGTTTCGGGTGTAGGAGGGAGAGAAAGATAGTCAAAGTCACCAACAATAAAATTATTGTAGACAACCAACGAAGACAACAGGCAACTCACTGAGCAAGTAATCCAAGAATCATATTCATATTCTAAGTAATCACTACGTTTTAAGGCAACTGACAGTGACTGAAATACGTATAAAAACGTTTTGACGTGCGCTTGACAAGCCCGTAAACGTGACGTGAATATTTCTGCTCGTCAAGCCGTGACCGTGGTGAACGGCCTGCTGATTATCTAAAAAGAAACTATTTAGCGACCGGTTGCATTTGACATACATTGCCACTTTTCTTTGGTATGTTTTATTTTAACCCAAAAAGAAGTAGCAATGGATCATGATCACGATCATCTGTGAACTGCAACCAGTCTCTAGGTGGTTTTTAATTAGATAATCAGCCCGCGCAAGAAGCTTATAGCCCGCGGATCTAAAGATCCGTTCACTCACGGCTTGACGATTCGTTCGAAAATGTGATTGACAAGCCGATGCAATGTAAATGATTGACAAGCAGTTTTTAAAAATTTTAGGGGATGCATTATACTTAGATTAAAAAATAATAACTTTAATCTTTAAGGGTGGGTATCTATTTAGGTTCGCAAAACCTCATGCTCCATGTGGACGCTATTGCGCTTCCACTTGCTCCCCCTTTCTGTTTGTTCGCATTGGATCGTAAAATGTGGAGCGCGCTGCGCGCACCGAGGTTCCCACACGTACACACTATGACGCACTGTTGCCGTCTTGGCGCATAATGTCCTTTCTCAAAATGTCCTTTCTCAAAATGTCTTTTTCTCGAAATGTCCTTTTCTCAAAATGTCCTTTTCTCAAAATGTCCTTTTAATATGCAATATGTTTTTTTAACAAATACATATTAAAGCTTTTTTAGTTAGTCGCTTATCTAAATTATCATCAAAAATACAGACATGCAATGTATGATAATGTTATAAAGTAATGAGAAATGTAGTTATAAAATTGTAGAAATATGATGGAAGGAATCATAAATAAAAAAAGTAATAATATTCATGAACCAGTCTCTTTATTTGTAGTCAAAAATATTATTTATTTATCATTATTAACTTTATAGTTATAGAATACTTTTTATCCTGATTAAAGGTTCCCTAAGTATTTTCTCGAATGTCCACGCGAATGAAGTCCCCACTGCACAGTTTTTTGGTCACCCATCCCATGACCGACCCTTGCGATAAATGCTTCCATTCGCTGAAAAGTAGTCGTTCCTAGCCGGATTAAATACTTTGAGCTTAATTATACAAATTAATAGTTTGATGAAATAAAAGAGCAATATTCTCTAGCCTGAGCACAAACTAGGGCTTGTATCTTCTAAGCCAATGAGTTTTATTTCACGAAAATTGTCGTGTGGAAGGTACTATTTAGGTAGCTTTTATTGGAATATCACTTTCTTGAAAATGTATCACACTTACGATATTGACCTGCTGCAGAGAATGCTTCCCAGCCGGACCACAAACTACGGCTTGTAACTTCTAAGCCAATGAGTTTTATTTAACGAAACTTGTAGTGTGGAAGGTATTATTTAGGTAGCTTTTATTGGGATATCACTTTCTTGAAAATGTTTCACACTTACGATATTGACCTGCTGCAGAGAATGCTTCCCAGCCGGACCACAAACTACGGCTTGTTACTTCTAAGCCAATGAGTTTTATTTTACGAAACTTGTCGTGTGGAAGGTATTATTTAGGTAGCTTTTATTGGGATATCACTTTCTTGAAAATGTATCACACTTACGATATTGACCTGCTGCAGAGAATGCTTCCCAGCCGGACCACAAACTACGGCTTGTAACTTCTAAGCCAATGAGTTTTATTTTACGAAACTTGTCGTGTGGAAGGTACTATTTAGGTAGGTTTTACTGCGATATAAATTTCATGAAAATGTATCACACTCTTTAAAATTTGAGTTGGTGCGGCCAGAGAGCATTGCTCTGCGGCCGGACCACTTTATTTGTTAAATATTTGTCTGTTGAGGTACTATTAATTTTATTTTATTTATTTAGGAAACAACAGCATATAGTATCTCTCTCTCTCCTGCGCAATTATTATTCCCACATGATGGTGGGGTCTGCCTTCCGTATATTTTTCCTCCACTTCGCTCTATCTAGGGTGTCGTCCTGAGAGATGTTGTTTGAGCCTATGTCCGTTTTTACCAAGTCTAGCCACCTTCGTTTTGGTCTGCCTTTCCTTCTGGGCCCAGGGAGATTGAGACTGAGCACCTGGTTTCCTACATAATGTGGTGGTCGACGCTGAATGTGTCCAAACCACCGGAGCCTACTCTCTTGTAGCTTGTCAGCAATGTCGCGCACGCCAAGACTACCGCGAATGTACTCATTGCGTATTTTGTCGAGTCTCGTCACTCCGCACATCCATCGTAACATCTTCATCTCGGCTACTTGTATAGTCTCGGTGGTTTTCCGGGTAAGGGACCAGGTCTCGCTTCCGTAAGTAAGCACAGGTCGAATCATTGATTTGTATACCAACCCCTTGAGTTTGACGGGCATTCGCGGGTCACATGTTACGCCAGTCACTTCCCGCCACTTAAGCCAGGTGGCAGCAATTCGGTGTTGGATGTTTGTCTCGATCCCCCCAGAGTTGTGCATCACAGTTCCCAGGTATTTATACTCGTCGCACAGCATTACTTCTTGTCCATCGATAATCAGTGGATCTTCTTGCGAACTTGGGATATTGCATACCATGTATTGGGTCTTCGAAACACTAAGCCACCCTCACTGAATTGTCGTTTCCATTCCACTAGGGCCGCCGTCAATTCTTCACGGGAACTCGCACAAATGGCTACATCATCGGCGTATTTAAAGGTCCACAGAGCCAGGGTCTGCGCGTTTTCAGTTAGAGCATCCATAACAAGGCAGAAGAGGTATGGGCTGAGTACAGAGCCTTGATGTACTCCCTCCGTCACTGCTATTGGTTTTGTTTGCCCCACTGTTGTCCTGATGACCGATCGCACGTTGTCGTACATGTCAGCTATGATTGCGACGTACCTCTCTGGGATATTTTTCTTCCGAAGACTCCACCAGATGGTAGCTCGAGGTATGCGGTCAAATGCCTTTTCCATGTCGAGAAACGCAACGTACAATGGTTGGTTTTTAGCTCTATATTCCTCCATGATCGTACTTAAAGCAAACATTGGGTTGATTGTGGAAAGGCCGGGAACGAAACCATACTGGTTGTTTGAGAGTGAGCTTTCAGATCTTAACCGGGCATCTAACACTCTTTCGTACAGTTTCATTGTATGACACATCAGTTTAATTCCACGATAGCTGTTGCACTCATATCTGTTACCTTTGCCTTTATAGAGCGGGACTATTGTACTTAATCTCCACGCGTCCGGTATTCGTGATGTCTCAAAGGCTTTGATGAATAAGTGGGTAAGGAGGTATATACCTTTTTCTCCAAGGCATTTCCAGGCTTCATCGGTAAACCATCGGGGCCAGGGGACTTCTTGTTTGCCATCTTCTTAAGGGCCGACATAACTTCCTGTGGTTGTATGGGTGGATTGGGTGGTATGAGACCGAGATTTGTCTCTACAACAGGAAGGTCTACATTTCTCGATGTTGTGTTCAACAGACTTTCGTGCCACGCCGCTAGGATATCTTTGTTATGATATGCCAGTGTCCCGTCTCCTCCTTTGATGATTCTACACTTTACGCCGTCTTGTGTTGCCTGGTTACGAGCCTTTGCAAGTTTGTAAATGGCTTTATGTCCTTCTTTACCCTCTAAGGAAGTATATAGCGACCCCGTGGCATTTTTTCTAGCTATAGCAACGGCCTTTCTAGCTTCTTTCTTTGCCCTTTTGTACTCGTCTCTATCTTCATTCGAGCCGGTGGACTGCCAGATCTTAAATGCATCCTTCTTATCTCGCAAAGCTATTTGGACTGTGTCGCTCCACCACCATGTTTCTCTTTCTGATTTTCTCCCTCCCTTGGTGCGGCCTAAGATTTTGTTTGCCGCTTGTGTCATGTGTGAGTGGATTTTGTGCCACATAACGTTAATGTCCTCATCCATGTCGATAGACAAACTTTCAAGCTCTTTTCGAAAATCATCTGATTTTTCACCTTTCAGTAACCACCACTTTGTGATTTCAGGTACTTTTCAGGTTTAGTAACAGATTTTTTGCGAAAAATCATGTCCATGACCACCAAGCGATGTTGAGATACGATACGACGCTTTCCCCGGGAATCACTTTACAGTTTTTGATCCTTCCGATGTGTGTTCTGTTAGTTAGTATGTAATCAATCTGTGTGCTATGCTTGCCGCTCTTATATGTGATGCAATGTTCCGGTTTTTTCTTGAAAAACGTATTTACGATCGCCATTTCGTGGGCCATAGCAGTAGATAATATGATTCTTCCGGCATCATTCGTGGTCCCGTAACCATACCCTCCATGTACTCTTCCGTAAGGGCGACAGGTAGCTCCAACGTGGCCGTTTAAGTCACCACCTATTACCTTGGTCTCCCTGCTCGGTATCTGTACAAGTACGTCTTCTAGTGCTGGCCAACACGCCTCCTTCTCCCTGTCACTGCATCCTGCTTGA
Source organism: Agriphila tristella (assembly GCA_928269145.1). Lineage (NCBI taxonomy): Eukaryota > Metazoa > Arthropoda > Insecta > Lepidoptera > Crambidae > Agriphila > Agriphila tristella. The sequence continues at coordinate 41,038,937 of OV743431.1, forward strand.
GGAGTATACACAGATATGATGTTAGTCACTGCTCCTTCTATCAATACTTTCACACACATAATGCGATCATTTATTCTTGTGACCTCGATGATGTTATCTATGTGATCCCGGCTGACAACGATCGCGACACCATTGCGTCCATCAGCTGAACCCGAGTACATCAGTTTGTATCCTTCGCCAATATTCCGTGCTTTTGATCCGCGCCATCTGGTTTCTTGGAAACAGGCGAAGTCGACCATTCGTCTTTGGAACAGCTCTGCAAGTTCTCCCGTCTTGCCAGTTAGTGTACCTACGTTCAGTGTAGCGAAGCGGACTTTCAAGTTTACTTCCGGGACTAGCGTCTTTAACCGAGTCCGTCCTTGACTCGGTAGCCCTCGCATACTTATCGCAGATGTAGGGCGATGTGTCTGCGCGTCGTTTTGCGGCGACGCCCTAACCGGTTCACACTCTTTTGAAACTTGAGTATCCATAAACTTTTAGGGTTGGGTGGCTTATATTAGGTTTATTAGTCTAGTGCCGATTGCCATCTGACGCACAAAAACCCGCCAGTCGTGACGGGGAAACCTTCGGATACGTTGATGTGTTCCATATAGCAGGTGATTTAAGCCCGCTAGAAAGCGTAGTCTGGATATACCGCCAGATACTCGGTCGTCAGAGCCTCGTTTGTTATCTAGCAGGGGGCACCACGACGTGGTGTACGCCACGCCGCCGCCATCCGGCGCGAGCAGGTGAGGTTGACATTTGGGCCGGTGTAGGTGATGATTACTGTTTTCCCCTTACTCCCCTTTGGGCCGGTGTAGGTGATGATTACCGTTAACAGCATATAGTATACAAACTTAATAATATAATATATGTTAGCACATTAGCCTAACAGTTTCCACTAGTAGGTAACACAAATACAATTTCTGTTGAGTAACAATGATGAAATTTTATAAAAAAACGTATTATAATTTTTTAAATAGCAAAAACAAATTTAAATCTTTTTGTACGTACATTTTGTTCTTATATAATAATTATGGATTGTTAAATTGAGAAAAAGAAGAAGAATGTTCATCGATTAATTAGTATTATACCTACTAAGTTGGTATTACAAAGCTGTTACACTATTATTTTGGCACTAACTTTAATAGGGCAAGAGCCCCGGTTTTGGCCACTACCTCGGTTTTGGCCACTTGCAACTTTAGCGGCCAATAAATAAGGCATAGAAAACGGATTTGCTTCATAGTATGTGGTAAAAAATCCTTTGTCTATGATCCGTTCTGACAAGTCATAGTTGTGACGTCTTATGCTTCAAGACAATTTTTTGTGAGCTTAGTAAGTTTTATCGAAAAATTTCTGGTACTTTCTTAAGGAAAACCTTAAGAGATACGGTTAGAGTAAACCATTTCCAGTAACCGCGCGACAAAAACGCGGCGTCCGTGTACGCCAGAATGCTCCGAAATGACTGCGTAGGCGACGTACGACCTATGGACGCGGCGCACGGCGTTCGTGCGCCGCTTCAGGCGTGCGAGAGAGACCACACTAGTACATTTCCATAGTAAGCATTCGTAGGCCGCGTACAGCGTTACGCCGGACGCGACCTACGGCGTTTGTTGCAGACCACCGCCTAACTAAAGTTTTATCATTAATTTTGTCAAAAAGTACTTATGTTATTCTTTTTCCTTGTAAATGTAATGACGTGACATTTTTCAACATTTAGATGTAGTTTATTAAGAAAACAGTATTCAGATAGACGAATCAAATCATTCTGCAAATTTATACAACCAGTACGGGACTTAATAACCGAATATATTTTGGTGTCATCAGCATATAACAATAATTTTGAATTTTGAAAACATTTGATGACGTCATTTATGAAAATATTAAAAAGGAGTGGGCCGAGGTGAGAGCCCTGTGGAACCCCGGAGGAGATAGGAATAAAGCTAGACGTAAATCCTTTACAAGTAACCGCTTGCGACCTATTTTTAAGGTAGGAAGTAAGCCATCTCAGCAAATCACCGTGCACATCGATTGCATCTTATTTAGAAATTAACAGTGAGTGACAAATTTTGTCGAATGCTTTTGAATAATCAGTGTACACAGCGTCCACCTGGTGTCCCTCCTCCATTGATTCAAGCATTGAGTCGAGAAATTCACAAAGGTTAGTTTCAGTGGATCGCTTAGCCACAAAACCATGTTGGTGATTGGTTAATAGAGGACTTATAACAGGATAAAAAGAATCGTATATGATTTTTTCAAAAACTTTAGGTACAACTGATAACTTAGATATACCGCGATAGTTTCGGACATTATGTCTATCACCGCTTTTATGAATGGGGATAACGAAAGAACGTTTCCATGTAAGCGGCATGACTCCGCTAGTCATTGATAAATTGAAAAGGAAAGCAACGGGAAAAGACAGTTGCTTACTACATCTCTTTAAAAATATAGGATGTACACTATCCGGTCCACTACCCTTAGAAATGTCAATTTTGGAGAGGTACTTCTCGACTGTTTCCTGTGTGATTAAAACATTACTAATAACAACAGAATTAGTTTCATTCGAACTCATACTGTCACTCATGTGGGTGCTAGAATCATCGTTTTCAAATACTGATTGGAAAAATGTGCTAAATAAATTAGAGATACTTTGACCGTCATGTGCCACCTCATGGTCCAACTTCATTGTATCAGGTATAGAATTAATATTTTGTTTTGACCTTATAAAAGACCAAAAGTGCTTAGAACAATGATTAATGTTATTTTCTGATCTTGAAATAAATACGTTATAGCAGGTAGTTTCTAATTGTTTTACTGAACGTCTCAGATCCGAAAATATTTCATAATCTGCAATTCTACCGTAAATTTTCCATTTCTTATGTAGTTTAATTTTTCTATTCATCATTTTAATTAAAGGAAATGAAAACCATACTGGATGTACATTTTTCCCTCTTACCAGTTTTGTTGGCACAAATCGATCAATTATCTCGTTGACAATAGAGTAGAATTTTTCAAGCACATATTCGACATCGCCCAAGTAACACAAAACAACATTATAAGAAGCGTACAACAGCATGGACTTACGTGCAAAGCAGTATATGAGCAGCATATGTAGCACTATATCAGCCGTACAAAAGTTTATAAATGTCTTATAAGTGCAATTTGGGCCCCAAATAATACGGCTTTGAGCATTATTAAATATTATTAGTGCTGCTAACCAGCGCTTATAATGTTATTGAAGACAGACATTAGTAAAGTTGTTAGACAGCATATTCTAATATGAAAAGCATTTTTTTAGACGTTAGTACAGCTTTTAAACAGCTTTTTGAATTACAATGCCAAAGTTACGTTTTATTCTAAGGCTGAACGTTTTATTTTTTTTGTATAAAAGTATTTGAAAAAACTTATCGAAACTTATGTCCGATTTGATTATTTCGTTTAGTGTATTCCAGTGCATTTGGTGTTGTGCGGAGATGTTTTAATGTGTCCTCATTGAAAATTATTTATCATAAGGTAAGTATCAATTTTATTTTGTTTTGAATGCAATTATGAGCTGGGGGTATTAGTTTTATGTGAAAATATATATGTGTTTGTGGTTTATAATTCACGCGCCCTCACAGAAATGCTTTTTTAATAAAAATAAGGACAAATTTAGAATCGACATATGACACCTTTTGTAATTTTTTTAACGATTTGATTATTTCTAACTTATAAAATTGCTTCTATCGATACTTCGCTTATAAGAAAAACATAATAAGTAGTATTTCATTCATTATGTGCTATAATTTTATTTTTTATGTTAGAGAAAACAGAAAGCAAATGGCGTCAAATAATATTAATGTTTTAAACTTTCAACTAGTGTCTTTTAATGTTATTAGTCTTATTATAGTAAAAAAAAATAGCTTAAGTTATTCAACCTACATATAAAATATCTAAGTGATATCTTTAGCATTATTGTAACACTTTTTAGGCATATTATAATGTTCATTACCCTTAAACGTCATAAAAATAGATTGCTATGGTGTTAATCAGGGTACCGAAATAATAATTTAGAATCCCTTAATCAAATTATACCATTATACCCTACTCCACGTCTTTCATATTTTATCTGTCTCCAGTTAGGTAATTTGACAAGTGTAAGTATAAAATCATTATCACAATGTGCCACAATAAATGGGTTGGGGCATAGCCTTCTCTATTGTTCTACAAGCCATGCTATTACGTTTGGCAACGTCGCATTTTTTCACAGTTAATTATGTGCTGGCATAAGCTTTCTAATTAGCCACTAAACAAAAATCGTTACTGATCCTCATTCTGTGTTTTTTTTGCATGATACGATATTGGCCCTATTAAGTTCTTGTTTATGAGTACAGTCAGCATCATATAGATGTAAGCATCATAAGTAGAAAAAAATATCTTATGGACGAAATATCATAAATGTATATTGGCAGTTACAGTATGCATAATGTTGTATGCGTTCAGAGTAGTCAATATATCTAATCATTTACCCTGACAGTTTACATGTAATGATAAAAAATAATTTTGAACACAATTTACAACAATATAATTCGAACTAGGTAGGTACTTATACATATATGAAGTTGATTATGTTTTTTAGATCATTTTGACTTTATTAGCTAACATGAATTTGACGCTGCCGTACAATAACCTCCTAAATATTTGGTACTGAATTTTTACAGTCCGTATGTCATCTGACAAATCAGTTCTTTTTTTGCATTTAAGGTTGTTATTTATTTCAAACCACTTGAACTTATTATTCCTGCAATACTTATATTCTGAATAAAGACATTCGCTTTTAAAATCAAATTAAATTAAAAAAATCAATGTATCAAACCGCTCTTTCTTTGTTTTCAGATAATCCATTCACAACCACATTCATCCGCTGTAACACAAATACAGCAGCAGCCAATAGCAGAAGATACTATTTGGCTTATAGGCGACCCAAATGAAATAGCAGCAAATTCGGAGCCAGTCATTTCATCTCAGCCTGACACACACAAATTGAATACAATTATAGAAAACCAAAACAAAATCATGGATATGCAAAATAAATTTTCCTACAGATTGAGCAATTTCATAATTGAAATAGAAACAACAATTGAAAAATCCATTACAAGGACAATAAGCCGCCATCTTGATCAATCTGTTGTCAATTTAGGAGATGCCAGAAATGCAGCATTTAGAAAACTTAGAATTACTTTTATTGGATCCAGTAGAAAGAAACAAACTGATGAAAATGTACTCCGTCGTGTGCACAACTGCAGAGGGACATGGGATAACATGTGCATATAAATTGATAGATCTATTATTCACAAGAGAATTTTTGTGCAAATGTTCATGGTCTGGAGGCAGTAGGGGAAACACAATCAAACTACCTTTGAAAAAATATAAAAATATTTTAGATTTCTGTTTCAAATTGATATATTCCTGGGACAAATCCTATACCCTTGAAGACAATGAATTTTTTTTTAAATTAGTTTTACGAAATGCTGTGCAAAGGAAAATTTTTAAAAACTTGCGAAAACCGTTAAAAAGGAATCGCTCAAGCAAGAAACAAACCGGAAAAGTTAAAAAGGCTATGAGAGTAGAAACTATTAATGCAACAGTATCAGAAAACGCAGGCAGTAAAACGGAAGCTGGAACGAGTATGGGAGCAGAAGTCGAAGAAGAAATAGTGAAAGAAATAGACATGGAAGAAGAGGTGGAAGAAGAAACAGTGAATCAGAACAGTTTAGAAGAAGAAACGGAAGAAGAATCAACAAATAAGACCGATACGGAAGAAGAAATAACAAATGAGAAAAATATGGAAGAAGAAACAACAAATGAGACGGATATGGAAGAAGAAATAATAAAAGAGAGAAGAGAGATGGAAGAAGTGGAAGATGATAATGAAATGGAAAAAGACTCTACAGATGTCCCCGAAAACGTGAATGAAAACGTTGTTAAAGAGGTAAAAAGGGCTGAAGAAGTTGAGAAAGATGAAGTGATAGCGGAAGATATCGAAGCACAGGCTGACAAAGAAGCGACGAAAGATATAGATGTTAAAGAAGACATGGAAAAAGAAATGAAAATGCGATCGTGTATTAAAAAAGAAATGGAAAAAAAGAAAGTCAAGGAAATGTATACAAAAAAAGTTGAGAAAGAGATATATATAGAAGAAAAAAATGAACAAAAGGCCACGAGAGAAATCAATAGAAGTGAAAAAGAGAACACAAAAGGGGAGTCAAAGTATAAAAAAAATGCAGGGATCATAAAGAAACTAAATAACATATATGTGAAAAAGAAATCAAGCCAATATCTACCAAGAAAACAAACGTCAATGTTCGCAAAAAAAAAAAGGACACAAATATTGTACTGCAAAAGCAACAGTCAATAACCGCTACAAAAAAGACTTAGATGATGAAGAACAATTAATTCAAGCGTCACCGAAAGGACAAAATCCAAAGGCAGTAAAAAAAAAAAGATTGGATCATGATGGTCAGTCAGGCCAATCGCCACCAAAGAGACTTAAGCCAGATGCTACAAGAAATAATGTCAAAACTAACGATTAGAATGGCTTCAAAAATATAATTTAATATTATTTACAATTTTATGATAAAGCTTTTTTGATAAAGGTGATCCGTTTTGGGTTCACTAGCGCCACTTCTTAAAAAAATCATTGCATGAATTGAATATGTTGGTCTCCGATTAGATCACATATTCATGCAATGGTTTTTTTATGAAATGGCGCTAGTGAACTCTAAACCGACCATTCTGACTTTGTTTTGTTTTTGTTGATTTTTATTGAGGATAAAATTTACACTTTATTCATTTTAGCTATATCTGACAACAAATCATGTTGACTTAATAACAATGCTATTTAGTTTATTTTCTCTGATTTGAATTATTTAGTGATTATTAATTGCGAGCAGCTAGACTGCCCGTTTTTTGTAATATTTCTTAAAACTTTTGCACTTACCACAACAAAATACAATAAGTACTACGAGTATTAAGTACATTGACATTATGCTAATTATGTTATCTTATTGTATCCTATGCTGTCTATAATTGAACAACTTTGACTATCTGTGAGGTCAACTATATATCTTGAAAATAAAAAACAACTGTTTCGTACATTTTGAATAAGTATGTATATTGGTATTGACTATAATGTTTGAAACAGCTGATTTTTATTTCGAAATATATAGTTGACCATCTTTATATTTATGATAGGGGGACAACAATCCTCTACTGGATCGATACTGATTTTTTATTACACCTTGTAGGTATATTTTGTTATAATAGGTATATTATTTCATTGGAAAGTTCACTTTGTAAAATGTCTTGCCTGGTAAAAATTCTAAAATAATGTATGTACCTACCTGTGACAAGTACAAAATAAATATACTCTGATTAAGCAAAATTTATTTTATTTATAATAAATGATTGAGCATGCCTCATAGCTGATATCAATTAATTTGCTTACGGTCACACTCAGAGAAGTTACTAATGTGTCAATTTGTGTAATATTAATAGATAGCAAGGGAATTAATTGAACGGCAGAAAAAGATTCATTATATACTTCATGTGAATTGAAATGTTACGGACATTTACTGTCACTTGTCTGAGTGGGGCCAATCGTTTTACCGTTAACAGATAAAATCATAAATGCTAAAATTAATGTGCTATTACTAACTAGTCATTAAAGTGTGTAACAATGGTACAAAATAGAGCTCGTGTTGATATGCAGTACAAACATATTTGAATTTTACATCTTTTGGTCTTAAACATTTTAAATTTCGCACACCTCCTTCGTTTATTTTTGATTTATATATGTGAAAATGACAGGATTTCATAGGTTTTTCAAACATATTCTCAAGCTCCTTAATTGGAAATCCATGCAATTCAATTTCATTGTTATTGTTATAAATTTCCTTCAATTCAATAATTTCATTATCTTTACTCATAAAATACTTATCTTTGTTTTTAGTAGACAGTTTGAAATCTTCAAAGTGTATCTCAAAGGATTTGTTTTTACATTTTACTAAAACAGAATTACTTTTTTTGTTCTTGTTAGTGGTTGTCCGTATTCCATCTAATTCACTTAGTCTTTTTGCTGCCTGGGCCAATGGGTTCTTCCCTTCTCTCAGCATTCTCTTAATCAAGTATAACTTGTTTTCAAAAGGATAAGAACTAAAGGCAGGCTAGGCGCACTCCGCGCTTTAGGTACAAAGCTACAAGTAGGTAGCGGGTCCGTCCGGACGGACTAATTTTAGAGGGCTACCGCGTGCCGGCTGGGTCGCACATTAGCAGTTCGATTTCGATAGTATGCCTTAATACGAATAAAAAGGATCCGAACCTCACGTTTTTCACTCTTCCAAAAGTTCCAAACGACATCAAAACGTAAGAAGTGCTTGTCTACTAGGTACCTAGTTAGTAACTAGTATCCGTTTATTCTTATTGCTAAACAATCTTCGCCCAACTATTTATTGAAATAATAATTAATTGATTAGGTAGGTACTTACTTACCTACCTACTTTCGAAATAAAATTAATTATAATTACAATTTCATTTCGTAATAAAGCTAATTGCTTTAAAGCCAGCATGTATAGTCTGATGTGGCGTTGAGTGTACCTAGCTTATGTTTTTTAAACGTATTTAACTACACATTATTTCACAAACACATAACTTGTAATAAATTAACTACCAGTTATTTAATTATTATTTAAAAGAAGAAACCCTGAAGTCGTTAGAAGAGATAAGAGCTACGCGATAGAAAGAGAGGTAACTTCTAGGTGAATATAACTGTAGACAAGAGTGTGGCGTGCAACCTGAATTGCACTTTATTGGGTATGGAATAGAATCGTTATTTATTTAAATGACTTTGCGGAGTGGATCTTCTGTACTTGTACTATTATATATTCTGTGCTAAAGGTGTGAAGTGCTCCAAACCGTTGAACTTCATCGACCACGTGAACTAAATTATGCACATTGCTAGTGATATAATCAGCTCCATAATGATGTTTATAATTTTCAACAAAATAAAGTAAAAGTTCCTGTGCCAAAGATAAAAGCGTTTTATACATTTCATGGGAACATATAGTTATACCACAAAATAAAAATAGAAAATGAGAAAACGCTTCGGCGTTCAAAACTTGTGGCAAAATAATAATGCTTAAATAATAAAAAAACGTTCTGAATTCTGATGCTTTCCAGTGAGCAAGATGATTCAAACCTCTCATAGATCGGTGGATTTCTGATGGCAGACGAGTTTCATTCAAAAAAGCTGATACCCTTTCTATATCACGTGAGCAAAGTTTGGTATTTTTTTTACCGAAATTACCATCACGCCATCCAACCAAAAGCCTCTTTATTATACCTAGATCTAATAAATGTAAGGAGTCACCCACTGGAACATCTTCAACAATATCTATGGGTAGCTGCAGTAATGGTGAATCTACTTTATGATGCGATCCGTACAATTTCTTGCGAAAATGATCATCTGTTCTTTTCGGACATCTACTGTCAGGAAAAACAACGGTATGAGACTGATGAGAATATTCCCCAACAGTTACGCACTTCAAGCAGCCATGTTTACCGTTGAAATTGCAGACTCCTGCAAATATAAAATTTGTTTTGATTCAGCTGTTTTAATAAAACATAAAAAATACGAATTATTTACTAACTTACCCTTTATATAAGCTCTGGCAGGTGAGTCACAAATAAAACATCTAACAGCCACCTTAGTTACTTTATGACCAATCGTAAGGTGTTCTTTTAGCAATAAATTTACATCACTTATAAAATATTTTAGGTAGTCATTTAAATTTTTCGGCTTTTGCTCTCCATAATATAAACCTATTACAAAAGTTTGTTCTTTTAATTCGTGAATGTTACACAGTATTGGCCAAAATTCTTTCTTAGAACTGTTGAAAATCGGCAAACCATCCATATTTATATTCAGAGTTATCTGCTCAAGAGTTTCGGATGCTAATATTCTTTCAAGTGGACCTGTAATGCCATTGTGCCAGTATAGACCAGGTTCCACCACTTCAATGTGTACTTCCCTCGGGGTTTTAAGTATTGTTCTCGGATCATTGGGCAAAGTGTCCGGGTATCTATCATTCAATATTGTTAATAAGTCTTTTAAAGCACTTTGAGGTATGTTTTTAACAAGAGCCCATTCTCTTATTTTATCTTTTAAAATCATATTTTTCATGTATTCGGTACAAATTTCTTCGTCATCAGTAGAACTATCATCTAAAAATATTAAAGTGACACGTTTATACCTAATTCGAAATAATATATTCTGTAAACTTATATAATTTGAACAATTGTACCGAAATACTAAAAACACCTCAATAAACAATATTTCTTACACATAAAATAACAAGGTTTAAATATATATAATATATATAACAGTAGTACCTTCTGATAACACTTCTGCAAAAGAATTTTCACTTTCAAATCTTGAATGTACTACGGAACCACTTGATGGCACTTCTTGACTAGTGCTTGGCTCATACACAACTACCGATTGTTCTGTATTTTGTGTATCAAGAGTAATCATTATTTGGAACACGTTTTTCATTATTTAGACCAGATATAAAGTTTGAATATTCCGTTTTTATCTTTCTCTTTACTCCACCTGTTCTCTTAGTCTTTTTCCACTGTTTATTCATGACAACAACGTGACACGTGCGATATAAATTTACTAATGAGTATAATAACGCACAAATGAAAATAATCATACGACTCATGGTTTTATGGCCAAATTATGACCTATAGTAATAAAATTACATTTTTATTTATGTAAATAGTGCTGAAAGCTTTAAAGTAACAATAAAATAAGAAGAAAACAGAGCTACAACTTTAGTAAATGTTTGGCTAATGCTTAGCTGTAAATAAGCATAAGAAAAGATCATAAAAATGCGTTTAATCTTAAAAATGTGTTAATATATCTAACTTCATTATAACATATTTCGACAACGTTTATTTAAAGTATTAGGTTTTCTTATTTACTAATATAAGGTCTTAACCTCTGTGTTAGTGTAAATGCTGTTTATGGTGCTGTATATTAGAAGTATTTAATGTTTTAGTATGATTATAAGCCAATTAACTTTATTTTTTAAACCATACAATAGCTTCATGCATTATAAATTTTACTACATTCTACTCAAAAGCATTTAAACTAAGTCAAAACTGATTTAAAGTGATAGTCAGACTTTAAAACGTAAATCAGTCTTTACTTCAGTGAATATACAAATTACGTGTTACTTGGGCGTCGTCCGACAGGCAAAGCTCCCAGTCCACACCATCGAGTTCAGTCCTAATAAGATCATAATCCGCAGCGTGAAAACGGCGGACAGTGCGTGGAGCTTGTATAAGACTAGGTAGTCACATTCATTAAAACATTAACAACAAATGACAAAGACGGGTGATGTTTATCCTTCGGCTCCGATAAAGGTTCAGTGCGGGTCACGTGACAGGGTATGCTAGACAATACTAAGTTTAAAAGTCTATTATTGTGATTTAATACACCATTATGCTGATACCATCCTGTAAAACACATAAAAGTATATATTTGAAAAGTCAACGTATCAGCAGACGGATTTTGTAAAATGAAGTTATTGTTTGTCTCGTCGTTTTTTGTCCAAATAGCATTCCTAACGTTGAAATCGCCGACAATCAGAAACTCATCACCCGGCCTGTCAATACTGAAATTGGAAATGGACTCAAAAAATAAATGTTGTGTTGATACCTGATCGTTCGTCTCCGGAAAATAACAGCAGTATAAATGTAGTCGCTTAGAATTTGGACCAGGAGACAGTAAAACATCCACATGAGTTACGTCAGCATCATTAAATATGATATATTCCTGTGAAGGTAGACTTCAGGTAGCAACTATGTGGAACTAAACCATCTGAGTACTAAAATGTGGTCCGGCCACTGAGGATCACGCGGGCAGCGCAGGAGCGATCCTTGGGGGAGGCCTGTATCCAGCAGTGGGTGTCGTGCGGCTGATATGATGATGACTACTAAGTATAGTATAGATGAGATACGGTAAGTAAACCATTTGAAATAGAAATAGAAATATTTTTTATTTAAATAGACTTATTACAAGTTCTTTTAAATCGTCCTGTTTTTTTTCTACTACCACCCATTCGGGACGTCTTTTTGCTGACAAGAAGAATGAGTGTTGAGCATTGGTTGAATGCTCTAAGGTTGAGCACGTTATGCGTGTGCGTAAATACTGTTTCATCTCATACCTACAATGAGTTGAACGTGAACATGCACGCGCACGTCACGTACACGTATTACGCGTACGCAGCCGGCGGCGTAGTATCGTATAAAGTATGAATTCAGCTTGAATTATGAATTTGTGTCGGTGGCATTAACATCGATAAAAGCGGAGGCGAAGTGAATTAATTGACCCAGGCCAAAATATGACAATAGAGATTAAAAGTTACGTAGGTAAAAAAGGTGCCCCGACAATTTCGGAACTTGATCTCCTTATGAAACAAGTGTAAATGTAATTCAAACAAATGATTTTACGGTAGTTTTTGAATTATTTTCCTCCATTCACTGCGTAACGTTGGATATAAATTACCTACTTTTAACATTTTGTAATCAGGCCGCGATAGTTCCTGCCTGACCCAATAATAAGTATTGCCTGTTTCGTAAAATATTTAAATTTTCCTTCCTTTAATTTTGCATCGTAAGGATAAAGGGGTTATCTGGGATAATGTACTCAGCAGTTGGGTTTAATTAATACGACGTCATAGAATAGACCTATAAAAAGAATAGCTAAGTAATAAAATATAAGTACCTACCTACCTACCACCATACCTACCATAAGTATAGCTTTTTCTACGTTTTTGGATGAATTAGCGATAATTATTTAGTAGGTAAGGTTTAAAGATATAGGTACTGCACTCGTTACAGGGGGTGAAAAATCGTGAAAATCGCGATAGTTCGTAGACAATAAAATATTTCAGTGTCCACAGGGATTATATACAACGTGTTACAAAAAACCCCCTAAATCTTAATATATATCAAACGAACAACTTTTACTAGGTATGGAACCAACAACTCTGAAATCGCGAAAAAATCAGCTGTTTCATACATTTTGGTATTTTTGTTTTAAAATTTGTTCCTATGTAACAGCAGATTTTCTTTGACCAACAAACTCTGAAATCGCGAAAAAAACAGCTTTTTCATACATTTTGATTTTTTGTTTTGATTATTGTATGAAACAGCAGAGTTTTTTCACGATTTCAGAGTTGGTCCTATAATAAAAGTTGTTCAGTTTGATGGTCCCTATCTACCATATTCGGTTTTAGGGTTTTTTTTGGTAACACATTGTATAATGAAGAATGTCTGTAAAATATCACATTGCACAGCCGTGACACACTCTGTACGTGAGAGTTCAAGCGCCAGCGACCTTGAGCCAGAGCGTGTAAGCGCTAGGGTTGATACCGAAATGGAATTTAGACTTGTGGCAAAGGAAATTACATAGTAGGTATGTTAGGAAATAAACTTGTGCAAGGACATGTTAATGAAAGATAGGTTTAATTTATAATAAGTTTTTGTAATCTTTTAATTATATTAGGTAAGTACACATCATAAATTGCAACCCTTATACTTTATTTTCTGTTATTTAGCATATAATAATTTTTTTAATCTCTTAACGTGTTAATGAAGGAAAGGTTTGATTTATAATAATTTTTATTAGGGTTCCGTACCCAAAGGGTAAAAAACGGGACCCTATTACTAAGACTCCGCTGTCTGTCTGTCTGTCACCAGGCTGTATCTCATGAACCGTGTTAGCTGGACAGTTGAAATTTTAACAGATGATGTATTTCTGTTGCCGATAAAACAACAAATACTAAAAACAGAATAAAATAAATATTTAAGGGGGGCTCCCAAACAAGAAAAGTCCTTTTTTTTTTTTTTTTTTTTGCCGTTTTTTGGTACGGAACCCTTTGTGCGCGAGTCCGGCTCGCACTTGGCCGGTTTTTTTATTTATTGTCAATTTTACCTACTTGCGAGTTTACGAGGTTTAATCGTCTGAAATCCTTATTTTCAGAGCTTTTTGTTATAATTAAAGTCAGGTTAAAGGAACGGTAAGGGCATGACTAATATTTCGTATATTTTAACTTATAAAATAGTCGATAAATATTTATTTTATTAAAATTTAAAATATGGTAAAGTTGCAATAGTAGGTCCCATCAACTATGGCAACTTTGACATATTTTTGTTATTTTAAAATAAGATATAAATTTATCGCTTACTCTATAGGTACTTACTTTTCTGGATCACTGGGCAATACGAAGAAACTTTTAACAGGATTTTGTTTTTGGTTAGCCATAAACACAACAATGATTAATTATCTAACAATTAAATAATGTAAATTAAACGCGTAGGTAGTCAGTCCGTGCGAAATGCGGTACAATACGGATTGCGGTGGGACAAGCGAGCGGCGAGCGAAAGTAGAAAGAACCCTTGCCCGAGTAAGTCGGCGACTAGCGGCTGCACTCCCCGCGCGCCTCCAGACACGCACACATAGCCGCGAGCGATTTTACGAGCATACATGCGCGAGTGTCGTTTCTTTCAAAGAGTAAAATAAGTTTCTTTTCGCGTTAGAGTATATATTCTGTGCATTGTGTGATTTTTTTTTATTGGTAGAAAGACGAAGTTATTTTATTACACGACTGCCCAAGCAAAAAGAGTGTAGGTATATGTGTTCAGGGTTCATGTATGTTTGTGGGTATGTGAGTTTCTTTATTCCACTATAACTTCTAAATGCCTGAACTGATTTGGATAATTGGGGTATCGTTAGAATCCATACAGCAGTCCCGAGACTGTAGAGGCGGATTCCCCGAAATTATTTTTTCCTATTATGTGACACTGGCTATATTTTTTTAGAAAAAATCAATATGGCGACTGCACGACGCCATTTTCAAATGTGAAAAAAAAATTTTTTTCTTCTACTAAGTATTACAATATGGGCATCAAATGAAAGGCCTTCATGAGCACATTCCAAAACTACATAGGTAATATGTCACTAAAATGTGTAAAATAAAAAATAAAAATATTGAAAACACGACTGCCCTGCCAAAAACCGGCGGGGGACCTTATTATGGAACAATTTTTGAACAAAGAGGTCCCCGACTGCAATGACACTAATTGTTTAACTTTTTAGTTCGTTTTTGGCAGGGCAGTCGTGTTTTTAATAATATTTTTTTAATTTTTTTTTCGTGTAATTTTTTCATGCATTCAGAAATTCTGAAACTTTTTCCTGCTAATAAGGGAGCTTAATCGTAAGTATAAAAAATGTCAGCCAATTTGATTTTATTATCATACATTCCGCATTAAGTGTGAATCAAAGGGTTAATTTAATAAAAGTAAGTAAAAGTATTTTTTTTTAGTTGTTCGCTATTATTAGAAACCAAATATGGACATCGCCTGAACTTTTTTCATAGGTACGATATACCTAGGTAAAAAAAAACCTTCTCGTGATAACCGGTCGAAGAACTCACTGCTCTCCCCAGATTTCTGGTATTCTTAAGTACTTCTCATCGATAAAAACACACGTCAAGAAGTTAGTGCTTTCTCTATGGGATAATTCCTGAAGTCTCGTAAAGAAAATCTCTTATAAGTAATGGGTACTATCAACTTGCAAATGTATTTTTGTTTTGGAGTCTAGATTCTATGTTTGACTGGTTTTTGTTTTATTTGGTTGATATAATTGATAATACTTAAAATTTAGTCAAAATAAATGTTTTATTAAGAAATAGATTGAATTCAATACGAGAACAAAATTCAATGGGAACATAATCGATTCGTCGACGAACAGCATCACATCAACGATGGTATAAATCAAGCACATTTTGTAAAAATAAAATAAGAAATAAATGACTTTGTTCTCTTTGACCGTAGGTACACTTTACAGAATCTTTTTACTTTC
The DNA here is from genome assembly GCA_928269145.1 of Agriphila tristella. Taxonomy (NCBI): domain Eukaryota; kingdom Metazoa; phylum Arthropoda; class Insecta; order Lepidoptera; family Crambidae; genus Agriphila; species Agriphila tristella. Next base: position 41,054,886 of record OV743431.1, read on the forward strand.
TTCACATTCCAACAAACTTTCACACGTCACGCTAGAGTAGAGATAATAATATCGAACTGTATCGTGATTTTGATGATTCCGAGTAACGGATATCTAAGTTGTACCTACGAATATTTTACACGTGCCAGACTCAGTATTGTTATTTTTCTTATATTTTCATGCTTAGCAAAAAGTTGAAGAGCTTTCACAAACTCGGTTATGACGATTTAAATGAAATGTTTAAGTACTGAAATAATAGATAAAGTATTCAAACAGTGTTATGAAAATCATAAACAATAAAGAGAAAACCTTGTTTTTTTCTGGATCCATGCATCCGGGAATCGTGATTTCATAGAACGTTGATCTGGATAGCGGAGTTTCCTGTTCCAAAGTTTTCTATTAAATCTTTGCCAATGAAGAATAGTTTCCTACTTCAAAAAATTTACTTGGTAACAGTGGCGAGGGTTAAAAATTATGGCGAAGGTAGTCCGTTTTATAAAAATGTTATGATCTCCATAGTGGATCAGTAGGGTAAAAAGGTATGCCGATGGGAATCGGTTCCCTATGTATTTGCATAAAATTTTAAGGCATAATATGTCTTAGCATAATATGATTTCGCCGAATGATGTTTACGCAGAATATTACTTAGTCATAACAGTTTATGCATAATTTTTTTAGGCATAACTAATTTAAGCATAATCATGTTTAACCATAATATTCTTTAGCATAAATTTAAACACGCATAATATTATTAACGCATATTTTAATACACAAAAAAAATGAATACACTTCGAAACTTACACATTTAAAAGCTATTGCTAAAAATTTACACTTGAAATAAATGTAAATATTGTTTGTCACATGCATGGCTAGGGGTATGTATTTACAATGCCGAAGTTGAAAACACCGAATTTCACAAGACCTATGGATGAAACACCGAAAATCAAATGGTCGAACGGTTGTTTGGCTGTAAGTTTAAAATCACGAAAGGATATTTTAACTAAAATACTAAATCCCGAAACTTTAAAAACTGAAGGTTAATTGAGGGTTACATGCCAAAAGGTCGGTTCTGGCACTTCGCCGACCGCTGCCGCGGCGCGCTCGCTTCGCTCGCTCGGCTCGTGCGTTGTAGGTAACAATCAAACATAACCTCCTCCAAGCTCGCTACGCTCGCTCGTCGTCGCACCTAACAGACTTTTAGGATTTTGAACTATCGGCATTCTAACTTTCGGAATTTCGAACTATCGGTCATTTAATAATCGTTTTTTTAAGTAACGGTCTATCGGATATTGATATGTAGGCTTTTCGGTATTTTGAAAATAGTTGTTTTATACGTCGATATTTCGGTCGTATGTGTTATTAATTTTCGGCATTTTAATACATACCCCTTTTGCAAGAAAATAAATAAGAACGTAAAAATATTTATTCTTATTATTTTTGATTTTTATGTCTAAATAATATTAGGCGAATAGACAATATGCCTAATAACATTATGCGAAAACAAATTAGTCTAAATTATTATTATGCCTATATAAATAGTATGCCAAAAAACAATTATGCCAAAGTATTAGTGTGACAACAAAAAATATGCCAAATCCGTTATGCCAAATCAAATTAGGTATAAATCCATTATGCGAAAACAAGGGATCCCATGGGAATCAGCTTGATGGACCTTTCGCTTGTACGTAGTAGTTCGCTAGTGTACGCTAGGACGTAGGTTTATAATGTGTCTACCTACAGTCACGTTTATAATGTGTTTCTTACAAACACTTGGTGTAAAGCTTATCTCAGAGAGGGCGGCGAGCGCATTGGTTGCACTAACGACCGACGTAGTAACCTAAGTCACGGTAACCATTACCGTGCCTGAGCGCGTGCAACCAACTGAACCAACCAAACCAACCGATTGTACGTAAAGTATGTATGGGACAAATTAGCTAAAAGTGATCTGTGATTCGGGAGAATTCTTTTGATACAAAAATCACGGGACAAAGTAATCTCTATTTTCGTTTCGAAAGGAATATTCTTGTTTGAGGCTTTCGGCATGGAAATTTCACAAAACCATAATTTTGAATAAACTCACCTTCTTATTACGTATCCTGCTCCCCTAGCATGACCATCGAATCGAGATAATGATGTAGCGATTAATAATATTTAACTGTCAAACGACTATGGATTTTGACAGTATCGATAAAACGTTATATTACGCGATATACAATGTTATTTTTAGTTTATACAAAACCTCTCGTGGGATGAATAAATAATGAAAAATATTAAAAAAAATCGACTCACCCGTAGCAACTCAAACGGGATTCGAACCCGCACCCTTAGGATTCCGGCCCAATGCACTACCAATTATGCTACCGAGCCACTAATGAATTTGGCGAAATTTTCTAATACTTTTTACGTTTCCGCTGAAGATCAGCGCCATCTCACCAATGTGAAGAGAATTACTTCGACATTCGAAAGCAGCCTCCATTGCAGGTGCTAGACAATCAATTAAGGTGAAACAGTCATATAATTTTAAACTTTTAGATTTTTGCATTCACAATGCTATTTTTATATTAAGATGAATAAATAATGAAAAATATTAGAAAAAATCGACTCACCCTTAGCAACTCAGACGGGATTCGAACCCTTAGGATTCCAACCCAATGCACTATCAATTATGCTACCGAGCCACTAATGAATTTGGCGAAATTTTCTAATACTTTTTACGTTTCCGCTGAAGATCAGCGCCATCTCACCAATGTGAAGAGAATTACTTCGACATTCGAAAGCAGCCCCCATTGCAGGTGCTAGACAATGTAGGAGTTGGTAGTGCATTGGGCCGGAATCCTAAGGGTGCGGGTTCGAATCCCGTCTGAGTTGCTACGGGTGAGTCGATTTTTTCTAATATTTTTCATTATTTATTCATCTTAATATAAAAATAGCATTGTGAATGCAAAAATCTAAAAGTTTAAAACCTCTCGTGGGGTTGATCAGACCATCAAACTGAACAACTTTCATTAAGGGACCAACATTGAAATCGCGAAAAAAAAAATCAGCTGTTCAGTTTAATGGTCCGATCAACCCCACGAGAGGTTTTGTAATAACTAAAAATAACCTTGTATAATATCATGTTTCGTCGGTTATGCTAGGAGGGCTGAAGGGGGACTCACCAGGGTGCCTTTTACCATAGTAGATTTGATTCTACTATGCTTTTACTTGGTGTCTATCGTCGACCGCCTCTCTCCGTCCAGACCCCAAGATAATGTACTTGCCTGGAGTCATATGCAACTGTCAAATAGTTAAACATTCGCTCTTCATAGGATTCATACATTCATATAGGTAGGAGATACACGAAACTCAAGCAATCGTTAATACCGTCAGATACCATGTGCGAGCGTTAACTTTAAAGTAATACTTATATGTTTTTTTTTTACCTTCTTTTATTACCTCTACAAACCCAGCCCCCCTTAGCATGACCGACGAAACACGATATATACTGCGTGATATAGAGTTTTATCGATACCCAACTGTCAAAATCCATATACAAAAAACGTCTATTGTAGTCGGGTGGGGCTGCATGGAGGACAACTTGTTTTTTTTCTAAAATCCCCACCCGACTTCATTAGATTTTTTTTATTAAAATTGATATGCGTATTGGTGATTTTATCTCCGTCATTATTAAAATGACGGAAAACTGTCTCGACAGACAGAAGAAATCAATATATTCAAACCTGCTCACAAAATTTCACCAGGATCGGTTGAAAATTAATGCGACCTGTAGAGGAGAACAGACAGCGCCGGAAAGCCGGACTGAAATATGTTTGTATTTACATATCTCCGCCATTTAAAAAAAAATTAAAAACTGGCTAGACAAAAAAAATCTATACAATATTCAAACCTGCTCATAAAATTTCACGAGTATCGTTTGAGAAATGCGACCTGTACTGTAGAGGAGAACAGCCGGCGCCGGAAAGCCGGACTAAAATATGTTTTCGTACATATCTCCGCTATTTAAAAAAAATCGAAAAACGGGCTTGACAAAAAAAAAACTATACAAGTTTCAAACTTGCTTACGTTTCACGAGAATCTTTTTTTTTTAAGTTCAAAAAATTGGCATGACAAAGATTTTCTATATTATTTTCAAACCTGCTCACAAAATTTGACGAGAATCGGTTGAGAAATGCGACCTGTACAGGAGAACAGACAGCGCTGGAAAGCCGGACTGAAATACGTTTTTATTTACATGTCTCCGCCATTTAAAAAAAATGAAAAACTGGCTTGACAGAAAAATTCACTTGCGCACTTGCATACTTTTTACTAGTTTTTTATTTCTACGGAAAACTCTAAAGTGACGACCCTAGACGCAAATAGACTAATTGTTTTCAATAATGATTCCTATGTATGGACATAAAAGCGAAACACAGTTTAGGTCTAGGGTTGCCACTAGACATGTGCGCCGATGTTCATTTCAGCCGATTTTGATCGGCAGCGGCGCGCGGCGTCTGGCGTCTAAATTTTTGGCGGCGGCGGCGTCCGTCATCGGCGTAATCGGCATGGATGGTCAAAATAAGTAGAATATAATACTTTTGTATCGAACTCCGATCTACGTAGTCTGACATGGTACAAGCACGCACAGTTTGTCATTTGACAAATGCATGCATTTATTTTATTTGTCACTTTTCAGTCTGGCACAAAACTACTACTTATCGTTTTAGGAGGTTTTCTGCTTTTATAAGGCTTTTTTAATAATAATAATAATGTTTATTTATTTAACCAACATAGGGTCATACAAAATTAATAGAATAATTAAATTAGAATTAACAAAATTAATTAAATAAATCAAATTGAATTTTACATTTCGAATAATATTTTAACATTAGTCGATGCATGAAGGCAGTCAAATCTTTCAGCAAATGCGCTCAGGATACCATTGCGGCTGGCCCGAACCCTTTTAAAAAACGTCAATCAGTGCTGCTAGATAGCAAAAAATATATGAAAAAAGCAAATAAAAATACTTATATGGGTGCAACATAGTAAAGTGCCCCCGCCAAGACAACCATGCGAAGCACTACCTTTTCTCGAAGCACTTCGTCGTTTTTTGAACCCTCGTAACTTTGATTTGGATTATACCAGATAAACGAAATTTACGGGATATTATGATGTCAATAGTAGGCTTATTAAACATATAAAGTTTCAATTGCATAGCTCTCACTGACTCACCGATGATCATCAAAATTCTTTGGGTAGGTACTTCTTAAGTCCTAGAAACTTGGTATGTAAAATAGTGTTAGTACACAAACAACAAAACAATTCTAAAACTTGCAACTTTAACCCCCCAACCCCATAAACTAGGGGATAGAAGTTTGTATGAATCTCCGCAAAGGAGACTGGCGGGTCTCGGCCTGAAGTCTCTACCAGTGTATCGTTAGATTTGTCTCGTCAGCCCAAGTGTTCTTAAGAAGGTGGCGTTATAAAAAAAAAAACAACATGGCGGCTGTACGGTGCTATTATACGTAGTGGAAAAAAATTTTTTTTTAGAATACTACAATATGGGTGTCAAATTAAAGGGCTTTTTATAAGGATTTCAGAAAGGTATATCATTACCGTAATATATAATAACTAAAAAGATATAAATAAAAAAATAAATTAAAAAAATTAAAAAACCCGCCTGCATAAAAAGACAAGTCAACTGAAAAGGTGGAAACAAGATTAAATATTAAAGGCAACATAATAACATGCAGTCGGAGGCATGCATAAAGAAAGTGATGTTATGAATGATTTGAATTATATGCCTCCGACTGCATTTTTTTTCCACTACGTATAATAGCACCGTACAGCCGCCATGTTGTTTTTTTTATAACGCCACCTTCTTAAGAACACTTGGGCTGACGAGACAAATCTAACGATATCTTAATAACAGAAATCCATACAGCCGTTTGAAAGATATGAGGTAATAAAGAATATTACATACAAACATACTTACATATTACATACAAGATACGCGCGAAAAACGTAACCCTTTCTCTGCAGTCGGGTAAAAACATTAAAACGGACTAGTAAAAACAGACTAAAAAGTAAAAAATAAATTCTTCTGTAAATATTTATAATCCTATACCTACCTACAGAAATTTTAAACCTAAAAACGTGGGGCGCATTTTGTAAAATTTATCATCCATATTTTCTTTAGCATGCGCCCCACGTTTTTAGGTTTCAACTTTCTGTAGGTAGGTATAGGATTATAAATATTTACAGAAGAATTTATTTTTTACTTTTTAGTCTGTTTTTAATAGTCCGTTTTAATGTTTTTAGTCCGATATTTTTTGTATTAATTTAGTCCATCTTAAAAACGTGTTTTTAAAAAAGATTTTTTTTCAGTAAATTATTATTTTCTGCTTTTTAGTTAACGAGCTAAGACTAAAAATATACCATCTTCTATCGGAGCACTCGTCAAGACGATTCAAACGAGCCCAAACTCGATGTGGTTGCATGGTTTTATTACAGAGTCCCAGTGGCATTCTTCCGGCTCCATCATCAGACCCTGGAAACTATTTGCCAATAAAGTACTCGTCAAGACGATTCAAACGAGCCCAAACACGATGGGGTTGCATGGTTTCATCATAGAGTTCCTGTGGCAATCTTCCGGCTTCATCATCAGATCAGCTCAGTGACACCATAATATTGCATTGCCTTCCAGTTCTGACCTATGTTCAAAGTTTCAAGTCTCTAGCTCATCGGGAAGCTAGGATAAAATCGTTCGCAAACTTTGTGGAGAAACACACAAACAAACAAACCAACAAACGCGAAAGCAACCTAAAAAACGTGTTAAAAAAGGCACTTCTGATGTGCAAGAAATACACCCCAAAAAGGGATAGAAAATAAACATAACAAAAAATATAGTTTTATGCAACTTACAAAAAGAAGTGAAATCCTACCAAAACATTTTCATGTATAATGTTGCCAAGACTGCCATAAATATGGCTCGCACTGTCAAAAAGTTATCAGACCTCATGTAGAGTCAAGCTTCTAACTCTACGCGCCATAACAGTTTGTCCACATGATGCATCCTTCTTCTTCTCTGCTGTGATGGTATGTATGGTTTAAGGGTAAATCTTTTATCTTAAAAATTTCTCTTGGCTAAGGAATCATCTTTTGCAGTGATTTTGTGTCTTTTATCATCCAATTCAAAAGCCCGCCAAAAAACCTGTCAGTTTTCATACTTTTCGTTCAAAACGTAATTTGTCCCTTCAAAATGGTCACCCAAGAGCAACTATGATTGGAGGATTGGACAAATAATTTTATGAACGTAACTTGATTTTGGACAAAATGCAGTCTGTTTGTACGGTCGGTTTTTGAGCAGGTAAATTTATGGGACAGAACACACTTTGATTGAAAGTAAATAGACAAAACAATTTGATTTTAAAAAGTGGCATAATTGGCATTCATAGATTTTTTTTTGTGACAAATCACGTTTTGATTGTTTACTCCTCAAATATGGCTCGCACTGTCAAAAAGTTATCAGACCTCATGTAGCTTCTAACTCTACGCGCCATAACTTCGCAATCTCTACACCTTAGTCAAAATAAAGTGGCTTGGGCGTTTCGTTACTACCTACCTACATGAACTAGTTATAACAGAAGAGATAATGAACAGTGAATATTTTTTTCCATGTAGCGAAATGGCCTAGCCACATATTTTGACTAGGAGTAGAGTGTTGTAGAGTCAGGGGGTCAAGTCTGCTATTTTTTTCGTCAAAATCGTAGTTCAATGGTGTTTGAATGGTAATACTTTTTGACACAGTAATTGTTTCTTAAACCCAAAACCGAAACACGTTGTGTTTCTTAAACCCAAAACGGAAACATATTGTGTCTTGATTTTGGTTTTTAGAAACAAGAACTGTAATAATAATAATAATAATAACTTTATTAACCTTACATGAATTCAAAGCGAAAGTTTCTAATTGGTTATCCAGCCTAGACTACCAGAAAACTGAAGAACTGCTCCAAGTCAGTGTATAGACGCATGCACACACACACACACACACACACACTCACACACACACACACACACACACATACACACACACACTTAAGGTTTTTATGATATTTATGTTGTTTTTATTTTTTTCTAAATTCTTTTAATAAATACTTAGTTGACTGGAACTAGAATAAGGTATCCGGAAGAGGGCGCTGATTACTGAGATACAGGTATTTTACCTAGTTCAGGAATCAGAGACTTCATTATGTCTGTGTATATGTTTTTATGTCAATAAAGTTATTATTATTATATATTATTATTACCCTCACCTAGGGTGAAAATAACCACTTTTACCCGGTACGTTTAACATGGTTTATGAATGCCAGAAGACTATACAAGCTACACATGATGGATCAGTATGGGAAACTTTAAAATAAATATGTGTTACGATATTCGTACAAATCGGATCTTTACAAAAATCCTAGTGTTATTGCAAAAAATCAGAGAGTTAGAATCTGAGATAGATTTTTGCCCTTATTCCATTCCGATCTACTGGTTGTGCCGTTGAGACCCTGTATGCGACTTTATTCTTATCGGATCAGTTGTGTGGCAAAGTTTTAGAATACCCTTATTATACTGAAAATATATACAGAAGTTAACCTTCTCTAGTTACCTCTTCTCTAGTTAGTTATAGGTTGAAACTGATAAAAAAGTTCGAATATAATTAATGTAAATAAATTAGTATGAAAAATCGATTAGATGCAATGACAAAAACTATGCTTGTTCTCCAGTTTATCAAGTTCTACAAGGGTAGTTTTTATAATTAATTAGGAAGAATACAGTATGTTTTGGTATAAATCTTAATGCTGTAGGATTTCAGGCCAAGACCCGCCAGTCTCCTTTAGAAAACTACTGAGAAAAATGTTTTTCGTTGGGAAATTATCATTTTTTCTCAATATTTTTCTAATTAAGGCAATAACAATTATAGATCGAAATTCGTGAACCTTATTTGCATATTATTATTTCAAATGGTGATCAGAAAAACATGGCAAACAAAAAATGCAGTAAATTATGGTTAGGTACTGTAATCATAATTTTCTGCATTTTTTTTAAATCTGAAGTTGATTAGCTTAGATAAATTTACACGTGTAAAAGTTTCTTAGTAGACTATTTATTTACATTATGTTATGACAGTTTCTAAACCGTTATTTTGATTTAACTGCCAGTTAACAATTTAAAGATAAGTCCATGACTTTGAAAAGAAGAAATACTTTTATTCATAATTATTTTTTTATATCTTTAAAAGAAACTCCTTAAGGCATTTTTACACTACATTTTTTTTAAGTCCAGCAATAGATTATTAATTTTGGAAACAAAAAGCTCAAGTGACTTCTAACTTTTCTAAATGACCCTGTCGACCCTCTCGGCGGCACTCATGACATCAAAACTCGTCGAATGAAGATGCGAATCCTTCCTATTCTCTAGATTCAACCCACTGAGATTTTTTCTCCTACCAAACATGAATAAATGTCTTCGCGAGCAAAGATTTTCATCAAGCCAAAAGGTGGTGTCTGAAATGGGCCCTCATTTCAGTTACCAGTTTTCAGGCGATGAAAGAAAAAAAAATTGGGTTAAAGAGTTAGTAACTTCGTTGGACTGAATACGCAGAGCTACAATAAGATTATGTAGAGAAATAAAACATAATGTTCCGAAAAACAGTGTTTCTTCATTACAAAGTCATGGACTTATCAATCCACCCTCGTAGGTAGTTGGCAGTTTTTGACGATGGGTGGGTAATCATACCTAGGTAGTAATGGCGAGGGGTGAAATTATGGCGAAGGGTATATAGGGTGTTAGTAGCATCCTAGCTAAAACTTTTAGGGCATAGTCGACTCATGATCCTGAATCTATCTGAAGTGGAATTTTCCGTCGCAAAATTCATGAAAAATTGAGTGTTCTAAACTTTTAGATTTTTGCATTCACAATGCTATTTTTATATTAAGATGAATAAATAATGAAAAAATATTAGAAAAAATCGACTCACCCGTAGCAACTCAGACGGGTTCCCGTCTTAATTGAGTGTTTTTTCTATTTTTCTATCACACAGTGTCTGTCTTTGTTGCATAGAACCTAAATTTACAGAAAAATAATTAAAATATAAAAATTTTATCAACCCACAATGTACAACTGTTTACACGCGATGTTATGAAGTTGTTACGCGTACATTGCTCCTCAACAAAAAATCAAAATCTCAACAACTATGCATTTGAGACAAGTGGTTCCATAGAGAAAGTTGCTTATTCCTAAGGGTAGAATCATCTCTTAAGTTTTTGCTAGTGTTACTAACAACCTGCTTACAATAATGTTATGATTTGCATAGTGGATCGGTGGGGTGGGATTAGTAAAAGTTAGGTCGATTGGAATCGGCTATGTACCCTTCGCCACTGCTAGGCAGATATATGCTGGGTCGATTTATTTGTCCAATGCACATTTGGCAAGTCCATTCAGAGATTTTTTCTAAAGAATTTCATGCGAGTAAATGATATACTTACTCTACCTACACTAAGAGCCAGGGCTACCAGATGGGGTATTTTATTCGGAATTGTGGGTAAAAGTTTGACTCTTGGAGAAATTTTGGAGCAATGGAATGTTTGGAGAAATATTTGGAGAAAATAATATATCGTGGAGAATTTTGGGAAACAACATTTTGAGTTTTGGAAGTATTATTTACTTATACGAAACGAAGAAAACAAGAGCACAGTTTTCGTGTACATTATGTTATAGTCAAAGATCGCGGAATGAGTGGTTTATTTATTCTAGGTATGAGCAATTAATTTCAGCAAAAAGCCCAAACCAAATTCCAATGTTTGTCGACCTTTTATAGTCAAAGGTTAAAAGCAAAATAATCTGTTTCGGACTTTGCCTACCCTAAATTAGTAGCGAGTAAGGAAAAACTATCAGATGACTATTTGAACTGCTAAAATGTCATAATTTGTCAAAATTGAGTGAATGTAAAAGATCACCTTGTTGGACCCAAGGTTGGACCCACAAATAGTATGAAATAAACGTATATCTACCGAAAATAATATCATTTTGGAGAAAAATATTTCAAATTTGGCGAGAAATGCAAAATCGCATCTGGCAACCCTGCTAAGAGCTTGTTCCAGAGGTTCCAATTTTCATTAATTTTCTGCGTTACCTAATTAAAAAAAAAAATTAAAAACACGACTGCCCTGCCAAAAACGAACTAAAAAGTTAAACAACGAGTGTCATTGCAGTCGGGGGACCTGTTTATGGAACAATTTTTGATCAGCTAGGTCCCCCGACTGCAATGACACTTGTGGACACGTGGTTCGATGAGCTCAGTAGCGCCACCAATGGAAATAAATCATTTACGTTTTATCAAGGGCTTAGAATAAAAGTTTTAGTTATTTTGCGCAAATAGAAGAGTAAAGTGCAATATTTAAATATTATTTTTTCATGGCCTCAAATATAAGCAATAAGTTATGAATGTGGATATTGCTAAATGTGGCCACTTTTGGCAACATCGACATTCATAACTTAATAAAAAAATATTTAAATATTGCACTTTACTCTTCTATTTGCGCAAATTATCAAAACTTTTAATCTAAGCCTTTGATAAAACTTAATTGATTTATTTCCATTGGTGGCGCTACTGAGCTCATCGAACCACCTTAACTTTTAGGCTGGCCCCAGACCTACCGGTTCCGTTTCTTTGCTTTGCTGTTCTACCATGGACCGCCGGCCAAGAGGCTCATTTTCAATCTATCGCATATTTTGACCTGACCACATTGGCAAGATAGCCATTAGTTTGGTGTTATCAAATATCGTCGTCTGGGGTGCGATGAGAAGTTTTAGTTTTCGTTTAAAAAAAAAACTGCTGTTTTATACAAAAATTAATAACGAAATTATCAAAATGTATGAAACAGTTCATTTTTTTTCGCGATTTCAGATTTGGTCCCATAGTAAAAGTTGTTCAGTTTTATTATGGTCCCTATCTACCATATTCAGTTTTATAAGGCTTTACCAAACATCTTGTATAAATAAGCGATCGAGTTATTTTTAACGATCGGAGTCCATGTTCAGGGTGGCATATCTCCTAAAAGCTTCCTACTTCGCAATCCAGGCGATGACATTTGATAAAACCAAGCTAATGGCTATCTTGCCAATTTGGTCTAGTCCCAAAATGCGATAGATTGAAAATTACCCTGGTTGGCCGGCGGTCTTTCAAGCAAGGTAGCACAGCAAAGCAAAGAAACGGAACCGGTAGGTCTGGGGCCAGCCTTAAGTTCGTTTTTGGCAGGGCAGACATGTTTTTAATATTTTTTTAATTTATTTATTTTTATTACACACATTTTAGTGACATATTATATAGTTTTGGAATTTGCTCATCAAGGGATTTCATTTGATGGTAATAATAGAAGTTTTTTTTTAACAATTGAAAATGGCGTCGTACAGTCGCCATATTTTTATTTTCTAAAAAAAATATAGCCAGTGTCACTCGGGATGCTGTAAGGATTCTAACGATACCCCATTTATCCAAATCAGTTCAGGCATTTAGAAGTTATGGTGGAATAAAGAAACACATACCCACAAACATACATGAACCCTAAACACATATACACTCCTTTTTGGGCAGTCGTGTAAAAAAATTGAACAGAACTTGTATCAAATTATCTGACAGGTCTGTCCACGCTCTGTTATCTGCAACATTAATGTACACATTAAGGTACATTAATGTACACATTAATGTACATTAATGTACACATTAATGTACCTTTGAAACTGACCCTTAGGAAGTTTGAAATTTGTAATTCAGGATAGTCGCCTTTAGGAAAGCTTGCTGATAATATTTAAGTAATTATTAAGATAAATAATATATTATAAAAACACGTGAAAAAATCGATTTATTCGTAGTAGGTACTACGGGACCTCAAACGGGACTCGAACCCGCGCCCTTGGCATTACCGAGTCGCTACTGGGATCGGCGTTGTCTAGTACTTTATTATTTATACTAATTACCTTTTCGCTGCAAGCCAGCGATATTTCATCAATATTTCAGCGTTTCATCAATACCTTCGACATTCGAATGAACACTTTCCAGATGTTTGAATTGTCAAATATAAAACAGCAAAAATTCTTAGATTACCTAAGCAAAAATTATTAAAAAGAGATTTTTTTCCATTCACAATGCTACGTGTGAGTTGATGTTTTCTAGTATTTTCCTAATATATTATTCTATCTAAAAAAAACCCAAAGAGAACCAAATAATAAAAAAAATATTGATCTCAATATAAAAATTGCATTTGCGAAAAATCTAAATTCAATAATTATAATTAGTTATAAATAATAATCACTAGTGGCTCCGTGAGCTGTAGACCTTGCGTTAAAAAGTAGCTCGAATTGTATGTTGTATGTCGCCACCCCTTTTTCCCACACTGCTGAGCTTTTCGAAGCACATAGTGGGTTCGTGCTGTTTGGTATATTATTTGGTATGTATATTTGCAGCTAGATGGAGCTTCTAATTTTTACCATTTTTCGAAATAGGTGATTTTTTGGAAAATTGCTAAAAACTGGCTCGAATAAAAATTCTATATAATTAACGAACCTGCTCACAAAATTTCACGATAATCGGTTGAGAAATGTGACCTGTAGGGGAAAACAGACAGCTGGAAAGTCGGACTGAAATATGTTTTTTTTTCATTATCTCCGCCATTTAAAAAAATATTGAAAAACTGGCTTAAAAAAAAAATCTATATAATTTTCAAATCTGCTTACAAAATTTCACGAGAATTGGTTCAAAAATGCGACCTGTAGAGGAAAACAGACAACACCGGAAAGCCGGACTGAAAAATGATTTTATAATATTTCTCCGGCATTTTCAAAAATATCAAAAAACTTGCTAAACAAAAAAAAATTGTACATCATTTTCAAACTTTTTAAAAAAATCACGAGAATCGGTTGAGAAATGCGACCTGTAGAGAAGAACAGACAGCGCTGGAAAGCCAGACTGAAATAAGTTTTTTTTAACATATCTCCACCAATAAGAAAAATTTCAAAAAACTGGCGTGTCAAAAAAAAAATATGTTATTTTCAAAACTGCTCACAAAATTTCACGAGAATCGGTTGAGAAATGCGACCTGTAGACTGTAGAGGAGAACAGACAGCGCTGGAAAGTCGGACTGAAATCTGTTTTTTTAACATATCTCCGCCATTTTGAAAAATTAAAAAAAACTTGCGAAACAAAAAATATGTACATCATTTTCAAATCTTCTTACAAAATTTGACGAGAATCAGTTGAGAAATGCGGCCTGTAGAGAAGAACAGGCAGAGCTGGAAAGCGGACTGCAATCTGTTTTTTTAACATATCTACGCCATTTTAAAGAAATTCAAAAAACTGGCTCGACAAAAAAAATCTATATAATTTTCAAACCTACTTACAAAATTTCACAAGAATCGGTTAAGAAATGCGACCTGTAGGTAGGTTGGAACAGACAGCCGGACATACGAAAGAATTTTTGCCCAAGCTGAAGCAGAGACGCTTCGCTCGCACTTCGTGCTCGCTCGGTCAATTAGTGCAACATTTTCTTTTTAAGTTGTATGACATAAAATTCAACATAATATTATATCCGGAACGTAATAATATTACTCGTATAATTAGTGTGACAACTTTAGGTCGCCATAGTCATTCGCAAATTTGATATACATACATATTCGCAGAGCGAGTATTAAAAACGGTTCTATATTGTCATTTATACATAATATTTATTTAAATTACATCTCTTATTAAATTAAGAAGTTAAGTATTTCAACTTGCTTTAAAGTTTTCGCATAAAACATTAGACGAGCGGATTGAATATATATTGCAATCACAAAATGGTTAGTTAATGAGACTGCTAGTATGAAAGTTTGCATGAGCAACAAAAAAACACAATATTCCAAATCACATTTTTAAAAATTTAACTCTCGCAGTTTGCTAAACAATAATTTCTATAGCGATGTGCAATTCTGAAAATCAACAGAGAAATGAAAATTTATTTTTTCTCAAATTACAAATACTTGCTTGTAGAAAAAGCACGAGTAGGAACAAAACATTTGTTTGATTCATGTTCTTTCTATATACTATCAATATAAGGTACTTAGTACTTACTTATTTCTACGAAGGTTGTATTTAACAAAATTTTACTTAGTAAGTACTTACTAAATGTTATTTTTTTTTGATGTAGCTTTAATCACACAGTTTTATAACATTTGCTTCCTTATAGGTAACAACGATAAATGATTTCGCAAAGTAAAGTTGTACGGGATGGATGAAAGTTTTCCTTTTAAGTACATTTTTACTTTACCAATTTTATCAAGTTTAACTTACAGTTATAAATTATAGCTGTAAATTATAGCTGGAGGTGTTCTTCAAAATTCCATTATAGCCTATAATGGAATTTTAAAGACCACCTCCATAATATCCCTTTTACAAAGTGAACGTGATTTTGTGTTAGTAGAGGGGCAGATTAGAAAATTGCACATTTTAGATTCTACTGTTTGCAATGTTTAATTAATAGGGATGCGGAATCACAGAACAGTGAAAAAGTTTCTGCGGAAAACAGTGAAAAAAGTTTCATTAAAAAGATACTCTACAATTTTCGTAAAAGTGTTTGTTAGACAAATCATTAGCAAAGAAATTCTAGAGGTATTAATATGAACTATTATTTCTTCTTGAACTTGGAGGCACATTTCAGTCTTGACGTTTTTTCTTCGCCTTCCTCTCGTCGACTAAGGAACAAAATCAGCTTTCACAATGATCTCAGAATATGAAACAATCTGTCAAATCATTATGAAAACCAGTTTCGTAATTCCTGATATCTTCATACTTCTTTTCTCTCTTGACTGAGTTGCGAACTTTTCTTTATGTACTAAACAGTTAATATAACAGGAATACAAATCTTGAGCTTAATTCTTCGTCAATTTAAAGAATGTAAGTGAAGGGGCACTAAGGAGGACCATGAATGGATTTGTCATCGCTCGATTGGTCGAGGTATGCGCCGGGAATGGGATGTGACGTGTTCGCCGCCGGGACGCTCCCATTAGCCACATCACATGACATCATGCTGACTCAGGCTCGTTAGCTAGCGACCAGTTTTCGGTTAATTGTTCGCCATCTGTAATACATAAAACAGTCGGTCATCGATACGTAGTAGGAGTCGATCATGGTCGCACGTTAATAAATTCATTAGAGCTAATTCGGACACAATTATTGCGCTTACTATTGACTTAAAATAGTAATAAACGAAGGCGGAGGGCGTAGGGGAAGCATGCGGGCTCACCCACACCGCGCGGGCACTAATTAGGTAGAGAGAGGCGCCGCAAATGGTGCGGCCGCGGCGGCCTTGTCGGGGCTGCGAGGGAGTCGGCGCCACTACAATTATTTCGCCAATTTATCGACTCCGATTGCTTCGGATTCATCTTTTAAGGACAAAGGTGGCGGGGCTTTTGGTCGTAACCTCTTTGCTCCTCGCCAGCGGCAGCGTGAGAATGCGAATCTCGTAATCACTGAAGGCTAATTGGACCGCGGAACATCAATACGTTGGCGGTGGTAAATCTTCATAGATTTGTTACGGTAGAGTGTGCGAGGGCGAAGGTGTCAGTGACGCTGACGTCACATCCGGCAGGAGCTCAATGGGCGCCACTATGTGGGCCACACGCCACACGTGTCGCCCCCTCGCGCCCGCACCCACAACTCTGCTTTAATTGCTGACAACTATGGGAAATAGCACAAATGTGTTGCTTTTATCGCGAAACATGTTTATACTTGTGCTCTGATAATGACGAATGTTGTCTTTAACTACGTATATTTATCAGCGTTGCCCAAGAGTTCAGAAACAGTAATAGCACGTCATCACGCACTACACAATTAAGTAAATAGACAATGCCCGCATAATTATTTGAGAGACCTACTTCCAAAGTGCGATGGCCAGGGTGCCGTATTGAGCGAGACGTTGGCGACAAGGTATAAATGTATTGTAATTTAGCTGTAGTGGTGTAGTGGATTTGATATCTTATGAATAGATTTGTAGATATATAGGACAGTACCGATGCTAGTAAATGCCGCATGCAGGTTTTCCGTGGAAGTAGATGAACCAATGGGAATAAAAACGGAATTTAGCGCATGAGGTGACGAAAGTGCGCCGGCGCGGGCGGCGACAAGTATGCAGGGCGGGTGACGCGCTCCCTATTGATAGTGCGAGCGGCGCGCATTATTCTCTTAACAAACCGCTGCCCTAGAATGCAGTGCGTTGCTCACGATACGAATTCGTAATAACTTTGTTATTGTCATGCTTACTAAAATTCTGACAAACGTCATTGACATGACGGCGAGCGGGCATGCGGCGGCGAAACGAAATGTATTGTGCGCAACGCGGACTGTACAATCCTTTTCATAGTCTCTTCAATCAGATGCAGCTTATCCATTATCTATTTAAAAAGCAAGTAGGTACTTAAGTTTATTGTACATAAAGTTTCAATAACCGATTTCATAACTATTCACACACATAAAACAGAACATGAACATTTGTCACGTAAAGCAAATAAAGTGTAGAGACGGCTCGAGATCTCGTTCGTTATCAGCGTATCTTGCTCTGGTATGGTATGTCGTAAAGTGGAAGCGCAAGCGCAGGTATAGAGATAGAGCGAGCATTCCGCGGCTCTAACGGTGAGTTATTTCGCCGACCACACAGCGGCGGCGGCGTGAATGGCCGAGATGCAGCCTCCGCTGCACAGCCCTCCCCGCGCCACGCCGCGCCGCGCCTGGCCCTCGCATGCCCGCCGCGCATTCCGCCGAGCGCCGCGCTAGGCGCTTGCGCAACCTCCTCCGCCGCATTCCATTCATAGCGGCGCACGACTCAATAAAGCCCGCAGCTCCTCGCGGCCGCCGTCCTCACCTTCCCGGAATGGGAAAATGAGCGCAGTTTTTTAAATTTTAGAGCGTTACGCCGCATTTCTTCGTAAACGTCACGCCGGTGGGCCGGTGTGAATTCCGTCGGACGTTGACCCTCGCCGTCACTGCTTTCTCCGACTCGCTGTTTGCTATTGGAACGAATCTATTAATTGGAGAAACGCAGTTCACACATGAGCGTGGAAAGTAGACCGCTGAGCTTTAAATGTAGAGTCACAGAAAGACAGATATCCGTGTATACCCACGAAATGACAAGTCACTTTTGGGTAGCCGTCTATCTACGTACTTTTCTATAAAGCTAGCTTTGATCCAGGTGCTGAGCGAGCGATAGTAAGTGTCGTGGAGTGTACACAGTGTATGGTACTGGCACATGCGTGCACTCGCAGTGCAGGAGCAGGAGGGTTCCAGTGCGGAGCAAAGCGCGCAACCGAGTGTCGGAGGCTGAATTCCGCTCCCCACCGCCCGCAGGTGAAATGTCACCAAACAGCATTCCGAAATATTTGAAACGACCTTTATGGCGCGAAAGAAAGTGTGAGGGGCGCGGGGCGAGGGGCCGCGCGACCGTGGGACAGCGGCGCGCGCGCCAGTCGCACGGCGCCCCCCGCCCGCACCGCGCCGCCTCCCGCATTCCAGCGCGCCTCCCTCCGAATTTATTCAGCCGCGACCCGAGACTGCGCCGCGCGCCGCAGCTACACGCGACCGCACTGACTACCGCGAGATGCCACCCGCTCGATTCGCCTTGACCACATTCTATGCTTTGAGCGAACTTTTCGAGCGCAATAGATAAGTACCGTTGTTATTTATTAAAGCGCTGCTGTCTCGTATTTAACACTGATGAACTACTTATCTATAGTTATATCGTTGCCAATTACGACGTTGCACGAGAATGACTAATCGTAAATCGAATAGGTGTTAAACCATGATTGTAGCCGTCGCCGTCGGCTTCTAGTGATAACGGTTTAGTTGAGTATGGGGCTTTATACCTATCTAGTAGGCAATATCCTACTTAAGAAGAAGAAAAGATTTCAACGCTGTATTTTTGTTTTGGCCGGAGTTAGTGGTGCGGGGGCGCGGGGCGCGGGCGGCAGCGGTGTCGCAAATAGCCCGTGACGCGGCGGGCGCTGCACTTTCGCGCGGTCATGTGCCCGGCGCCGCAACCAGACGCTCGTAATCGGCCCTCTATTTAAAAACGTCGCCGGCGACGCTGCCGCGGCGGGGAATGCGCGGCGACAATGCGCGCGTCAACGACCGCTCGCAGCGGAAGCGACACACTTCCAGCCCGGAAACGTGCACCCGCGCCTTAAGGGACCGCCGACTATTTATAACCGGCGCAGGGCACATCCACGCGTCCGCGGGGGAGCGTGATGTAATCAGTTTATTTCGGAATCACTCCCTTCGAGCGAGGAGCTTAGCCACTTCACGGGGACAGATTTATGAACATATCGTTATGTCATATGTGTGGGAACTCGATGGCCGAACAGTTTCAGATGTCGGCGGCCAGCACCGTTTGCGTTCGATAATTAAACGGCGTGCGGCTACATTGATTGATAGATATCAATTTTACCGCTGTCAGCGGAACAATATCAGCGATTCATCTTCGAAATTTTAGAGACGTCATCGTCGGTGTACGTAATTGGCTCGAGAATGTTGTTTGATTATCTATCGCTTAACGACTGGAGAACGATAGAGTCACACAAAGGGTGTATCGAGCGAGGTGTAAGCGGTCGTATTCGCCGTGGTTCCCATCGTGTTCGTTCCGGCAGCGCGCACGTCGCTCATTAACGAATAAGCAGGCAAAGAAAGCACAAGGGCACACCGGAGATAAGGGCAATAAATGCGCGGTTCTGTGGCTCATAATGAATATACGCGTGATAGTATCTCGGGGCAATTACCGAAATACATCTGGTATGCACATCGCATCGGAAACTCGTTACGTATTCAATTAATGTAGATCGTCTTAATGAGCACGCAGGCGAGCGCCGGGCCGGCCCTTCGCGCCAGAGACGCTGCGCCGCCGGCGCGCCGCCGCCGCGCCGCTGCCCATGGACAGTATCGACACCGCTCAGGCGCGGTAGACATCGAGGCGGCTGCATCCGGATCAAATCTATAGCACAGAATATTAATAGTACAAGTTCTATGATAAAATAATTACAATTTTGTCACCATGACATAGGTAAGTCGAGAATTATTAATTGTGAGTACTAACAATTTTCTTATTTACACACAAAATGTGAAGGGGTAACATTACCTGATAATATTTTTTTAAATTATTATTATATTTCAAGTTTCTAAGTGTCTACAGTAAGACTTCTTAATTTTATAGTGATTTGAATTCAGTTTAGTATGTGGCTTGGCGCGACACGAGATCCCCTGACTAATAGCTTAGACGTGCCCATGGCGTTGCGTACAGCATATTAATATACCGTAATTAAGTCTGGGCATTTTACATTTTTAAGCGGATAATCACGATTGTAGGTTCGATGTCAACAGAACATACTTTTGGGAGCATTAAGGCCTCATTTGCGGAGACGCGGGGCGTCGCGCGTCGCGCGTCGGCGCGGCCCGCACTAAATCCTACTAATATCATAAATGTGAAAGTTTGTGGGTTTGGATGTTTATTCCTCAATCACGCAAAAACTATTGAACGGAATTGGTTGAAATTTGGCACACAGATAGTAGATAGCTTAGATTAAAACAAAGAATACTTTTTATCCCGATATTACCGCCGCAGCGAGGCCCCTCGCGTGCACCGTCGCGGGCACAGCGGCGGGCATAAAGGCGGGCACCGCTACGTTACTCGCGACGCGTCTCTATGAACAACATCGTATATTGCCATATGTTTGTGTTTACGCGTGCGATGATAAGTGCTGCTTCACGTGCCGCCTCTCCATAATCAGAAAAAAATCACAGATCTCGTGCTCTGCACGACTTGAAAGGGCATTGAAAATTAATGTACCTATTATAGATTATTGAATTTTATAAAAATTATTGCTTTGTTTGAATTAGTACTTACAATACTTTGAAATCACAGCAAAGCCATGAACAATTTTAGATCTACTTTTCTGCGATTCGTGTGTATGAAATTCATATAAAAATATTTCATTGTTATAAACATTACCTACTATTTTATTGAAAGGTAGTACTACTACATAAAAAATATAAAAATTTCTAAGATTTGTTTTGAAGCTAGTTCAAACTGAGACGCAATTACTGCGACTGATAGGCACGAAATTTTAGTTTATTAATGACTACGCGATCTTCTATTCAAAATTTAAAAAGTGTGCGATGCCCGACTGATTCGCGCACCGCCGCTAAGACACCTCCTGCCGCCTCCTATCGTGATACCTTCACGTCGCCCTACACCGGGCCTCTGTAATGTCTATAAAGAACGTCATTGTTCCTCGTGTTCCTCACTATAGTTTATTTTTTTTCATTAAAAAAGAAAATTATCGACTTTTCCAAAATTTTTTTAAACTATCATAAAGCCCTTAATTTTCCCCGTCTATTAAGTCCTAATAGATCTTCGTATCTCAAAGCTGCGAAGTTCCACAGGGCTATGACGCCCGAGTAATACCGCACAGCGATGCTCTACGCGCCGCTAAGGGGGAGCATACCGCCCCCCCTATCACTCCCACAAAAAAGTATAAGACATAAAATGTTTGCCGTCTCAATATCTCTAGGTGTGTTTCAGTTTTTCGATTTTCGACTGTGTTCACGAGATATCGAAGATACATCCGAGGGAGGTGTTAAAAAAACAAGGTTTTTTTATTGTTTTTTTCTTAAATTTTTGAAAAAAGTTTTCGACTTTTACAAAAAATTTATTCACCATCTGAAAGCCATTCAAATTCTGCGTCTTTTGAGTTCTCATACGTCCTCATGGCCCTAAACCACTATATACCACGGGGCAAACACACTTTCAGCAAAAATGGGGCCCTACCGGAGCAATTGAAAAAACATTTTCAATGTTAAAACGTCCGACGCGCCGCGAGACGCCCCGTCAGACGCGACGCGTGACGCCCCGCGTCTCCGTAAACAAGGCCTAACTGACGATCTACAAGCGGTCCCGACATGCGCAGTGAAACTTCAATGGAAATTTAATTTTGTTGGACTACTGTAGACAGGTGCTACGGAATTGCTACGAGATTGCTACGAGGGTGTCATTTTGTCTTTATCTATTACAAAAATTGTCTATGACTTTCAGTTTAATTTTTTTTAATAGAGCAATTAATTAAATTGAATTTAAAATAAAAATGGTCGACAGGAGTCAATCTAAGTATGCAATTTATGTTTTCAAAATCATGTTATAGAAATCGGGAAAATAGACACAAAACGGTAGTTACTCGATGTGGCTTACTTAAAACTTTGTAGAAAATTACAAAAGCACATCAGTCAAATCTCAACGAGTCATTCTTACGACAAGCCAGCAGATACAAGGCTTTCACAATACTTATGTTGCCAACATTTAGCATTCAATATTGCGTACTGGCCGAGTTTATTTACACAGAATAGCTGTTACGGTGGATCATATAACAGGTAACATATCGTTTACGAAAACAAAATGAAACGGTAACTAAGGTATGCCTTTGTCGGTCTTTAAGTAAAATGCACTGTTGATAAAGTTATTTTACTATATAATATAATATCACTTTTGGTAACAAAATTTTGATGAAAATGGAATTCTTGGCTACGGTAAAAATGCAAAAGAAAGTGTAAAAAGTTTAAGTGATGAGCTGTTGTATGTTGTATGTGGAGTGGAGATAGCCTCGTGGCTTGTTATCTAGCGGCGGCGGCGCGCGGCGGCGGGCGGCGCGCGGTGTGGCGGCGCCGCGGGCTATTTCAGGGCGTCACTCGCTTCAGACCTAGATTCCGGCTATTGTTCTAAGTGCTTAGGGGTGTCGGCTCGCGGCGGTTCAATTGACGTTTAAAAAGCAAACAATTTAATTATGGCATTTCCAGGTGCCTTTATTTCTTTGCAATATCATGAAACTGCTTATTTTTCACTATTGCCGATGACACGCACTCCTTCGTAACAATACTGAGATATAATGTATCCATTAAATTGAATCTTGTAGGTATGCTGCATGCATTATGAATTTATGTAAAATTTGTCAGCATTGGTTTTATTTTTATACAGGGTCATTCTAAATTCACCATCTAAATTTTAAGGATGTGTTCTCTAAGGAACATAGGGTCAAATATGTAAAAAAAAATGACTATTCACACAAATCAAAGAGATCACGAGATCAGTTTAGTATGGGATGACCAAAATTTTGTGGCAAAATTCGAAGGATTTTGTGATAATAAATAAAATAAAAATAAACATATTAAACATATTTCATAGAGAAAGTTGTTTATAGGTAGTTTCATGGACTAAACACATCCTTAAAATTTGTATAGTGAATATGAAACACTAAGTACTTGTTGTATGGTCTGTGATATGAAATGACTTTCGAAAAGAAGAAAGATGTTGGATATTATGTTATGTTTTTATTTCGCCAAGCCTAGGTTTTTTTATGGATGATTAGATTAAGGAAGATTTTGATATTTCATGCAAAAAGGGCAGCGCATTGATGGTTAAGGATTTTTTTATATTTCATGCAAAAAGGGCAGCGGTTGGCAACCCTGCGGCCGCGGCCGGCGCGCGCGGCGCCAGCTCGCACCAGCATGTTTTATTCATCGCGACCCGCGCCGCCCCCCGAATTTTGTTAGCTTGTCTAATTACACGCCGTGACCGACTGCGATGTGTCGCATCGCATATCGATTACATTAATTCGATGCGAGATTCATGCTGATCATGAGAAAAATGGCGATTAACTTTCTTAGAATTCCGACCACGTCGGTCTCGATGAGGTGCTAACGATTCTAGTTTTTTTTTCAAATCTGATAGAAGCAATAGTGGTGTTAATGGCAGGAATAATGTATGCAAAGGTTTTGAACAAAGTTTTGATGACGAGTTTTATTGAAAAAGAAAATGAATAATTGCACGAATTTGATTTGAAGCGATTTTGTTTATTGTAATAGATACTATTCGTTATAATGATGAAACATAAGTAGGCTTGCTCAAAATATGATTGGAATGTGCAATGTAACAGATTTTTTGATTGATTCTTGGAAAACGTTGGTTGCGTTTTATTCAATATAAGTAGCGTTTGATGTCGTTAATTCAAGTTAGAGGCCTTACAGGCGGCTCTATGAACTCTAAGTCACTGGCCACTAATTCTCATACGATAAGAAGATGTCGTTTAGGTGCCAGACGAGGGGGGTAAGAGGCTGTTTGTGAATGATGTCGCTTTAAGGTTACAGAGGGGGGCGAAGGGGGCGGGGTGGGCAGTGGGGTCCGATGTCGCGGAATAGTCCATTGTGCCGGCGCGGCGGCGGCGGGATGCGGGTCAAGGTCCACCGGGCGGCGCCTGTCCGTCGTCCAGATGTCAACCTCATTTTTAATTCGGCCAGTGTCAGGAGGGACACGTGTTTTCCTGAACAACCAACATGTGGAAGTGTTTGTAAAAATATTTACGGGTTGGGTGGAAATATTAAAAAATAAACCCTCTTTTCTAAAGATACGGAACATACTAAAAAACTTTTGCTAACGAGGAGATGGAAAAAAGAAAGAGCCTAGTGGCTAAATTCTACAAACTTGGTGACAGAAAAAAGACCAGACATCTTAAAAAGTGGACATCAGTCCATAATATTTCCATTTTAAATAAAACGATTTAATTTAAATAGCTTTTCCTTTGATTTTTTAAATTTATATTTTATTTTCCAAAAAATAGTCCAAAAAAATTATTTAAAAGAGAATTAAAGGTATTTCTTATGAACCACTTTATACTTTAAGTATTTGTTTTTTTAGTACTTAACCTAATACAACACTGAACATTATTTGTTTCAGGTGTAACTTTAAATAACATCATTATTAAACAAACAGTAGGTTATCCCGTCTGAGTTGCTACGGGTGAGTCGATTTTTTCCAATATTTTTTCATTATTTATTCATCTTAATATAAAAATAGCATTGTGAATGCAAAAATCTAAAAGTTTAAAACAGTAGGTTCCTCTCTATTTAATAATTGTTGATACTTGGAAACCGTAATCTGGTTTTTGCCCTAGAATTAAGGTTACATATCGTTGCTAAATTAAAAACTCAGTTTTTCTTCTGTTGGAACGTTAATCTTAGTGTTCTAGGGCGGTACCTACTTCAGTTATTTTAGTCCTTGCTGTAAGTACAAATTCTACATCGCTTGTTTCGATGACGCAATTGTGTTGAAAAAAGGTCAAAAATAATTCAAGAAACACGATGGACGGTCGTGAAATCTGAAATTTACCACCACGTACACCCACTTCGTGTGCTCGGTCAGTAAAAAAGCTTTCCTGATTTTTTTATGTACGTAGGTAGGTACATACGAGCGCGCACCGAACGAGATGCGAGGCTCAGTTTAGGTGCGAAGGTCAATGACTGATAAGGATTGCGTTACGTCGACCTCTGTTTCTCCCCTCACCTCGCATCGCCAACCAAACTATCAGCCAAAATGTGCCAAATTAAACTTCAATTTAGATCTAATTAAGTAAGGCAGATTTCCTACATTTAAGTTTTAACGAATGTACTGTAAAAATGCAACGCAAGCGTATTGTCATACTGCCACAAAAATCCGGTACAAATAATTATGTCATAAAGGGAAAATGAATTCCAGTCTTCTTAGTTCGTTGCAGTCTTCCTACCATAAACAAGCATACTTATATTCAAGTAAATTACCGAGTTAACATGTTATTAAGTTAGAGTATTAAGTATGTACTTCTTTACTTTACGAAATGTAGGTACACATAATACTGGATAGTTATTTTAGTGCTTGATGCATACTTCACTCTGTTTGCAGTTCAATGGTTTTGGTACCAAGTACATATTTAGAAGTTATTATTGCTGGAGTAAGCACGTGTGCTACACGGGAAACAGACGGGGGAAGCACCAGCGAAGTGTAAATGTTTGGAGCGCTGCAAGGGGCCGCGAGGGCGCCACTATCGCGGCGCAGGCGCAAGGTGCACCTTATCGCGCCATTGTTCGCGGCGACAGATTTATAGCTTCCCTTTGCCCTGGATAAGGGCCGTGACCTGGGTACACCTTTCCTAAACAACGCAATACCGAGTAACGACTGCGTTTCCATTTCGCGTTAACTCAGTCCTGGGAATGTCTTATTTTGCCTTTCGTCGATAAATAAGGTGCCTGCTAGGTTTATCTTATTGCCATAAGTTTCAGAATAAATCAAACAACACTAATAGGTACATACCTAAAAAATCCCCTTGTCCATCGCTCTCAGGGTGCGCCTGCACAGCTTTTCGCAACTTCTCTCGGCCTCTGAAAATGCAAACAATTGCATCTTAACGCTTATCGAACAATGACTACCTAAAGCTTTCAAGACAATACAGTATTGCGATTATTATTGAAAATATTGGTTAAAAATTATTTTCCCAACATTAGCTGAACAATCCGTGAGAAATGCCATTTTGTGCCATTCCGACTTTAAACAGTCGTTTTATGAAAAAATATATTGTAAAGTACATACATTTTGTTGCGTTCTTACTAACTACTTTTGAACACAGCCAAGAAAACATTGTAAAATCAGTTCTGATTTTGAAAGTCGTCAATATAAAACAAAAATATGATGATAATGGTCTGCGTTTTGGAACGTTGCCAGCGTGTTGTCTCTTCCATCTGTATAAATGTTTCGTCTGCGAGGAAGGTAATAAGTGTAATAACGTTAGCTTAGCGACACGCAACAGGAGGGTGAACGGTGAAGTAACCACTTGGCTGGTCACACACAATATAAATAGGTATAAATATTAAAAATAAACTTCACAATATACGAGTATTCTGAATTCAAACTAAAACGGCACAAAAATCACAATACTTATAGATATTAGTTTTTCATCTATACTTTGCTAAAATTGTTAGCTGTTGGGGTAGGCTGGCCATTAGTAGTAAATCTGCCACAAAAAAGCTGAAAAAAGCTCAAAAACAAACACTTGTCGTCTTAAAAATGATGTTTGTTCTATTTTGCATTAGAAAATGAAATCTTTTTGAAACAATAAAAGAACCATTAACGGAAACAAGTTTATTTACACAGGGTGTTAATGGATGAACAAAAAATGTGAAAACGGTTTCTTCGGACCATCAAACTTTTACTATGGGACCAACTCTAAAATCGCGAAAAAACATTAACTGTTGCATACCTACATTTTTATAATTTCTTAATTATTTTTTGTATGAAACAGCTGATTTTTTCCGCATTTCTTCTATTTCGCGAGTTGGTCCCATAGTGAAAGTTGTTCAGTTTGATGGTCCGAAGAAACGGTTTTACCATTTTTGATTCATTCATTAACACGTTGTATTTGATAAACATAATTGGTATCTTTGCTCCGAATTGATATTACAAAATAAAGAGAAAGAAAAATTTTGTGATTGGGATTTGGGAAGTTGACTCTCAGCAATATTGTTGAAGTAAATCAGATTGGAATAGGTTACGATAAATACGTACAGGTAATTGAAGTGATAAGTCATAAACACGATGGCATGTGTAGGTACTGATGGCCGGTATGCGGTTTGTTGGTTGTGTAACGGTGCACGCGCGGAATGTGGCGTGCATTCCCAGCTCCGGTCGCACCGCCGATCGCCTCCTGAGATAAGCCCGTCTCCGATACGAAACCCAATAAGCCATTTCCTTAGAACTCTCACAAGAGAACCGCTCACGTGAAAAAATGACTAAAACCGTATAAAAAAAGGCCATGAATAAGGCGGGAGCGCGAAATAAGAATGGCCCAGTTCTGGGAAGGTTCGGCGCCGGTGCAGCCGGTGCTTTTATAATGATCGCTTTTTGTGGAGAGACCCTCAATAGGTTATCGCGGGGCTGGGACGCGCTAGCCGGGCACACAACGTGCGAATTCTTTGACCGCACATTTTCATTGATCGCACCGAGCTATCTAATAATATGATGAAGATGGGTGTCAATAATCGCACTGATTTTATAGATGATAATATTAATATTAGCCGTGACGGAAGCGGCGCGCGCGTTGAATACGGTCATGAATGACGATCAGGCGCAGCCATGAGTGCGGATACAACAATGACTGACCAATTTAGTATTGACATTTGCATATCGCACTCCGCATCGTCCTACACGCTGTCGAGACGTGTGTTGCAATTCGCGTTGACGTTTAAAGAGGTTAGCTGTGCGGACGTGAATTTCTAGAAAGGCGACTGAGGAACTGCGTATAGCTTAGAGAGTATATCCCTCGATGGGAGGAAGTCGGCGGAGGAAATGCTTATGAAATGTACGCCCACGCCGTGTTTCGCCGGAAGCGGAGGCGCAGCGCGCACTGTTGTTCGCACTGTCAGACTGTAGGCGTACACGCTGGAATATGTCACAGCCACAGACCGCCGGTTAAATGGTGATGCGGTAGTGAAACGATATTACTGTGTGATAAGCCTGTGCAAAGGTTATAAGAGCGAAGGGCGAGTGCTCTGTGTGTGCGGCGACGTCACAGAGAAGCTGTGAGTCAGCCGTGGTCGAGGGCACACGTGTTGCTGACATCGCCTACACCTGACTCATCATCACTCACATACTGCATTATCATATGACAGCAGAATGTCCACCATCACATCATGCTTACTACGTCCTGCACATTATTATTTTATATTTTGATATTTAGGTAAGTATACATTATTTTCAATCGTTTGCTAAAGCTAAAAGCTAATAATTTTATAATGATCTTAATCAATTTAGAAAATCTAAAACTGCAGTAAGTTGATAAGACATTACATAAAGTCAATAATTCAGATGAACTTCAAAACATGTAACTTAAGAAAATAATTGCAGCATGTGTATAATTATAAAAATAATTGAAAATCCCTACCATAATTAATTGACAAAATATCCCAGATTTTATTTTGAAAATAAGTTCAATAAGTTCCATACTTATTTATAACAAGTAACAATATTATGAATCTTACAAAAAAGTAAACATGTTTTTGCACACTAATCTTTATCATTCTAGTATTAAAAAGTTATATGAATGAGGGTAGTTTGTTATTTATTTGCAGTGCGGTGCGACTAATAATGAGAGTTAGAATAGCAAAGATATACGAGTGAGTGAAAAGGTGGATTTAGACGTTATGCTTGGCTGATGTCGCCTCGCATGTTCAGTGTTCAGTTGTCCAGCTCACCACAGCACTTTGACAGCACTACCTACACGTATTTTACAGTAATCCTGAATATATAATTTTAGTATGTATTCATAATTAATTTAATTTTTTTTAGGTAGATTTTGCTTACGAAAGATTACTAAGAGATTATTTTCAGATTATTGACGGGAAGAACATTTAAATAAATTGGAAATATTCTGATGTTACGTCAAAAAGGATAATAAAAAAAATTTAAAAGTTATACAGGTTAACTTTAAATTTTAAAATAATAGTTTACAATATTAACAGCTGAATTGCTTGTGCAGTTTAGTTGGAATTTAAATATTAATCAAAATACTTGAAAATTTAAGAATAAAATATTGTAAGAATATATGTAGTCGAAAGTGCAACAGAAAAAACAAAATAACTCCAATCTTACGCTAGTATGGGTACACTCCATGACAAGTATTGCAAATCACTATTATAATCACTATACACCAAATTTTCACAGTTGAACTAATATCTTACAGCAGCGGTTGACGGACACTAAACTTATGTTTCCAACACATCGCGCGAAGTTTGGCCTCTGCTACTAGCGGTGCTCACTAAACAACGTGATAATACAAAAAGAAGTCAGAGGTTACGATGTTATCGAGGGAGACATGAATATTCGAAGACGCGAGGGTCACTAGTGAACGTTCGACGTAGCATCGGGCCGCGGCGTGAATGGGACGACCGACATTTTATGAATCGAGAGCCGTCGCTCATTGAACCGAGTGCTGTGCTCGCGGCGGCGGCAGCGCGTGCGCAGGCCCAGCGCCGCAGGGCCGCAGCTCGGGCCCGCAGCACAGCTCGCGGCGGTTCCGGCCCCGGCGGAAGTGACGTTCCGACCGAACATGGCGGCGCGCGCGCAGGAAGTGCGCAGCTTACCTATCGGGACTTCGCCGACGGCGCGGCGGCCCGAGCCCGACCGCAGCGGCCGCGCCGCCGCCGAGCACGCTAGCCCGCATGCGCCGATTCCGATATCCGCAAAAGTGCGCGCGATCACTACCTTGCGAATAAATTATCCGCGCTGTTATCTAAAAATATTCGTGTGCGAAGCGAGGCGGTCGAAATCGTAGCACGACCAGCACAAAGTTGCACGCGCGAATCGCTTCCCCGCCGCGGGGAGACTGATGAGGGCAGGCCGCGCCGGCGCCGCCGGAGTTTCTGACGCACGCGCACGTCACTGGCCGTCTCTTTCCTCGAGCTCGTTAAGCGATGGGTGCGAGCGAGACCATGGCCGCTCATTATCACAGCGGCGAGTGTTGAACCAATAGACCGACGAGTAGGGACAAATATTCGACCTTCACGTGCACTCACACAGACATCTTCGTGATCTGACGAGAAGTCACACATAGACATGAGGAGCCTCGCAAATTGCTCACCGACGCCGCGCCGCCGCCACCGCTGTGCTAGTTTTGAAAATTTTTCCAGAAAATTGACATGCACTGTCGTGATGGATGAAAAAGTTGCGCGCGCGCCACGTGGCAGCCCCGCCACCGCCTCCGCCTGCGCCCGACTTCTACACACTGACTTGTTCCAACAAGCGATAACATTATTATCACACAGCTATAAATAAAAGAGTTAGATTATTAGGTCAGTAAAAACGTTGCAATTAGTTTAAGCAATCATTACCACCTTAAATATGTTGAAAAATAATTAATACTTAATGCTTGCCAGTTGAAGTTAGACACGTGTTCCGTTAGATTTTGTTCAAGTTCAAGTAAAGCAATTACTTGCAGAAACTTAAGAACAGAAGTACCTAATTACAGTTATCAGTATTTATATTTTTTTACAGCGTCTGACATGACACCAACTATCAACTATTTTTAGCAAAAAGTTCTTGATCACAGTATTTTTAAAATACCTATAAAAGTTTATAATAAGTAACGCTTTCTAAATGATTGCAACTTCATTATGAATTTAAATGCGGGTTTTAATTTTCCCTGTCACACATAACATCTTTAAAGAAATTTTTTCAAATTTCAGTACCTAGTTTATGAAAAATATGATAATAATTAATTGCACTTACTTATAATGAATTACCTATTTTATTGTATACTTACTAAAAAATTACTTTACTTAAATAATACATCAATATTAAGTTAGGTTTTATTTCTTAGGTTAAGAATATACATCTAATAAAATATATTAACCATGAAAGGAATGCATGAAAATTATATTTAAAACGAGAAAAATATGTTATTACTATCTATTAACCCTTTTTCAATAAGAATCTCAAAATGTGTGATTTCTAATTATTACTATCTATTAACCCTTTTTCAATAAGAATCTCAAAATGTGTGATTTCTAATATTATAAATCACGCACAAAATACAAATATAACTATAAGTACTTCAGCATGAATATTTATTAGTATTTTTTGATATTTATTTTAAATAAAATCTAAAGGGTTTTAAGTCAATGCGAAAGAATAAAAATATTTAATTATGTTTGATAATAATGATAAAATTTAATTTAATTATAAATGTGTATCAAAGACACTTTAAAATATTTATCTTCACTTGCTTAAAAAATATGCTATAAAGTAATCATAATTTGATATAAAATATATAGGTACTTATACCTATTATATCTGAAATACCTACATGTTTTCAAATTATTAACAATTTTTAAATATATTTTATCATTTATAATGAAAATCACAAATATAATGTAGGAAATAATTTGTTAATAAGTACATAAATTATATATTTTTATAAATTAACTTATAAAAATATTTTTTAATTGACCTAAAATTTAAAACATTATATATGTTTATAATGCCTATTTATATCAAAACAAAAAATACTTTTATCATCTATATTTTTTATATACCGGCAAACATGTTAGAAGCGCGTGAACTCTAAATTCTGCCTTAATTTCCGAATCTTTAAAATTAATTATCAAATAAATAAATAAATTATTAAAAACAGTATTTTCTACATCTTTCTAATAAGTACACTTTACAATATTTTTAAAACTTAACTAAAGCAATGTAAGGTTTAGTTGAGCTAAACACCATTTGCTGTATTCGATGACACGTTTTTTGCGAAAAAAAATTTTTACGAAAATAAATATTATATATTTTTTGGTTTTCAGGAATCTCAAAAAGCTGCTTAATCCATTCAATCAATCAAAAACAACTATA
Organism: Agriphila tristella; assembly: GCA_928269145.1. Classification (NCBI taxonomy): domain Eukaryota; kingdom Metazoa; phylum Arthropoda; class Insecta; order Lepidoptera; family Crambidae; genus Agriphila; species Agriphila tristella. Next base: position 41,087,159 of record OV743431.1, read on the forward strand.
ATTGTGTAGAAATGGGAAAATAATTATTTATTCAACGATTTTATTATTCTCCGCCAACGCTTTACTAGTGCGTTAAAAAGTGCCTTTATTTTAGGAAAATTATTTAAAAAAGTATATTTTTATGTTAATTCCCGATAGGCGCTGAGTTGTAGAGAGGGTAGGAAGAGAAAAAGGGCCCCGGAAGTGGGTGGCAGTGTTGCCACACGCCGCGGGGAGTTTGCGTCGGTCGGGGTGAGCTGAGCGGACGCGTTGGCTTAATGCTCTCCTAACTATAAATATACTGACAAATTAATAACTTTTTATACAAAAAACATACTTAAATATTATTGCAAAACAAAATGAAAAAAAATTGTTAATTAATTATTGTTATTTTTTGAGAAATAATTTTATTTTATTAGTAATTCAATATTTTTTATGTGTTTTTTTTTAGGTGTGTAAGCAATTTTGAATGAACCACAATATTTGAAAAATATTCCAAGATTAAAAATATTATTTTTCTCATTTTTAAATGAAAACATGTTGAAATTAATTTTAAATATTCTTAACAGTTAATTATGAAAAACTATTTTTCATGTTTTAATATACAGTTAGAATAATAGCTGATGATATATTTTGGAAATATAATTACAAATATAAAATTATAAAAAAAATAGTTTTCAATTAAAATACCTAATATATTTCTTATATTTAATTTGAAAACATAAAAAACTATTAACTGAAATTAATAATTGTTTGGTTAAAAAATATAGATAAATAATTCAAGAATGGCCCTTCTGTTGGTATGGAATGTTATCAATCGACAAAGGGCTGCGGTACGCTATCTAATCGTTGTCTCATACTCAGTACTAGATAAAACATCACTTTTTCAAAATAAACTTCAACTAATTCTTGTAGTTAACTGGCGCCATCTTGTTTTGTTTAGGTAGGGTAAATAGGGCAGAAGCGTACCACAAGCTAAAAAAATCTTGGGATAATTTATAAGTATCAAAAAAGTTTTAAGTTAACTAGTTTTTCCATTAACTTTTATAATTAAATACTTATTTCTATGAAATTTAAATATTTTCTTTTCAATCCAGGATAATTTGCAAGCAGTTACAAAACACAAGTGATTTCGTCGTAAGCGCTTACAGATTGAGTTAAAAAACTAAACGATTATCACCTGTTTGCTTTTTGACACCTTTTTGTTATAAAAAAGTTACAATGTAAAAAGATACGATGGGTCTAAAATTTTTGGCAGGAAATATTGTACATGGAATTCGGCTACGTTTGAGTATAACTCACGGTTTTTGTGTGGTTTTGCGCTATGGTAGATTACAGTTTCGATAGGATTGATGAGTTGAAAGATAACTTACTACCTACTTTACTAATATGACTGTTTCCACGTTTTCGATCAGTAAGAGTGATTTAGCAATTTTATCGCATACCGTATCTCTATACCTGATCGGAATATAAGTAGGTACATAGTTTAACTTATGTAGAAGCACCAATTAGGTACCTATGGCCTGTATATAAACTTACCTATCCAAATAATTTATGCTTCCATTTCAATCTAACAGTTTATTAAATGCTCCAATTTGGTATAATTTGCTTTAGGAAGTATTTATTTTCCATATAAAAAATCAAAACTTGAAGTATGTGCTTAAAAATTACCCCTATTATTATTTTTATTAATTCACACATACTTATTTAGGTAATTGTTCATGTTAATATTTTATGAAAATCAATAATTTCTAGTACCTATATAACCTGTCATTATTAAGTATATAAGCAACTGATTGAAGCATTTAATAATAACTTATGAAATACTGATCAAAGCCCATTTTATGAATACAATTACATTAAAAGGGAGAAAATTTTATTTAGCGGTTAAAATTTATAAAAGGTTTGGGACTAATATTTTCTGCATCTCCAAAGCACTTTAAAAAAATACTGAGTGAAAGATTTTGTGTTCCTTTATTTTCTAAAAGATAAAACAACCTAAACACTACAGTTCTGAGAAGGTATAAGTAGATATTTAGCTTTCAGGCATTTTGAATTGTTTTATAACTTGGAACAACTTACTTACATTATCTTATGGATTATACTTTAGTTTATGACATGGTAGGATTGCAATATTAGTTTTGACATTGACTAATTGAGAAAATTTTAATGTGCCCTGTTTACTCTTTTAACTTTATAAACTGTTTTACCTCAATCCAAAAAGGTGTGTCAGTATTTGAAACAATTGAACTAATGAGTTTTAAATATCATTACCTTTGATTACCATAATCCAAAAAATAGACTCTTAACATTTATATAAGATTAAATTTTTCTATGTAGTCTGATGGTGCCGAGTTTTGTAAACGTGCTGCAGTTACACTCCCTAGTGACCAAAACGAAGAAACATTTGCCAATGTAAATGAGGGTAGTTCGATAAAAATTTGATTCTGATAACATACCTATTCATCTTTCCATCTTGCTCTTAAATTAGGGTTTTGTAAATATTTCTTTATGTATACATGTATGAAGCATAATGTTTTTTAAATTCGAATGTGGTAAAAAAAAATGAAAATCTCAAAAACTTTTAGCAGAGAAAGATTTACATCTACTATTTTAGGTCAGTAGGTAGGTACTAACATGAAGCTTATTTCCCCACAATTTTTTGAGGTTGTTAATATTACATGATAAGGTTCCACCCATATAATCAAATAATATAATTCAAACAACATTTATACGATTTTATCAAAAAATATTTGAGAATTTTCATTTTTTACCTCCACAAGATCACAAGAAGAAGTCAAGAAGATAGTGCAATGTTAATTTTGTTTTTAAATATTATTTGCATTGAATTGGAATATTAAAATCATAAAACTGCCTTTTATTCTAATAACTGCAACTTTTTCTCGTTGAATAAACATAATAAGATATTCAATTCTGATGTTATATAAAAAGAATATAATAATTAGGAATGACATGGTTATTAACTTTAAATACTAAACAAAATTCAATTGATCAGGTTTTTTTTGTATCATGTCATAAACTGATTTTTATTTAAGTAAATATATTAAAATATACCTTTCATTTAACTTCCTGCTATTTAATTAATTCAAAATTTCGGCCAAACTAAGAAAGTTTTTAAGAACAACAATACCTATTACAAGTTACAATCCTGAGAAGGAAAAGGAATGGAATTTGTTAAATATTTACCATTTATATTATTACTTTATTATTTATTATTACTTCGTCAATTACAGTGATAGGTTTTTATTTGTTATTTGTATAATACTATTTTATTTATAGTTGAATAGCACCAGAACTACTTTTGATTACAAATCTTGTTTGGAAACATCCAAAGACAAAGTTGTACAAGTAATTCTTAACCACTTTAAGGAAAGTTTGAATTAAGTAAGTTACTTGCAAAAGGTAACCTTACGGAAAGTTATTTAAATTGTACTAGATCAGAGATTCCCAAAGTGATATCGGTTTCCCAGGGGTCGACATAAACGAGTAATAATAATAATAATAATTAATTACACTTGATATTTAATAGCATTTTAAAGTAATTTGGCTATGGGGATCTGAGATAACAGTTAACTTTAGAAAAGGGGTCTCTGCCCGAAATAGTTTGGGAATCCCTGTACTAGATGATCAAAACTGAGTAAGTAAAGATTAAATCAATTGTTTCTTATTTGTTACTATTTTCATCTTTCTCGATAATATTTATTTCCAAAAATAGTATATAACCTAACACTTCCCACGTTTCGCAATGAAAAATACTGTTATACACTTTGCAGAGGGCGCTGGCGTTTTAGAAGCCTACTAATGTTATAAACGTGAAACGATGTTTAGATGTTTGTTACTCAATCACGCAAACAGATTTGGATGAAATTCGTAGTTTACAGCCTGGATTAAAAATAAGATACTTTTTGTCCTGGTCAAAGGTTCCCTAGGGATTTTCTAAATGTCTACGCGGACGAAATCACGGGCGGAAGCCAGTATCTGCATAAATATGAATCGATGATGCTTAGGTATTCATTTATAGTATTAGTAATCAACAACGACTTCGAACTGGTAAATCCGTTCTGAGACAGTAATCTGTCTCAGAACGGATTTACCAGTTCGAAGTAATATATATTCGGAATAGCACGGCTGAACTAATGTTCAGCCGTGCTATTCCGAAACGAAACTCGCAACTCACTTAGAAAGTCGTCTCACTTCGCACGAGTTTGATATAAGAAATAAGAAAATAATAGACCAATTTATTAATTGCAAGAGACTTCAGGTTGCTTCTGTAGTTATCTAATTTTAATTTTAAATTGATAAATTAACCTACACTTATTTGATTTTCAATATCAAACTAACGTGAAGTGAGTTGACTTTTGAAGTGAGTTGCGAGTTTCGTTTCGGAATCACCCGGTAGTTCATCCCGATTTTCAAAGATTCGTTTAGATTTCTGGACTTGTACCAGTAACCAGTTTCTGTCACGGTGTATGAACTTATCTTAGACATATGGAAGGGAATCATTTGCCTACCTTGCTGTCACACAGTCTTGTACTACGACGGGAGGTAACGGATGTTTTCGTTTTGTACCCTCAACACAAAAATGTAAGTTTTTAAACTGTATTTTCATTAGTGTACAACTGTATATTATTATGCACAATAAAGATTATTATTATTATTATTATTAATTGATATTTTTGTGATATTTCAAACAAGAAAAACAGTTTTCTGTGCATTTTTGAACCTACATTACTCTTCTGGTTGAATAGTACCTACTACCTACCAAGTTTTTAACAGTTGGTTATATTTTTTAAGAACCTAAAAGTGTTAGAATTAGAACGAAGAATAAAAATCGTAAAAAAAACATTTATTTTCCAAAAACTGTATTCTTGAAAAAAGAAACTAGTAAAAAAAACAACGGTGCCATATTTTTTTCCACATTGTGAAAAATAATTCAAAGTTTTTATTTTCATGTTACATCACTAAACGCGATAGCTCCATTGCATTAAACTTTTAGAAGAAGTAACAGCAAATATTTTATTTTGACAAAATTGCACATAATAAGGAGCTACCATCGATAGCACAAATTGAGTATAAGTAACAATGTTTTTCCAATGCAATTTTATCACATATCTATATTGAAAATATTATTATTTGATGAATCCAATTTTTTACTACCACAAAATTTGAAAAGTTTTGGAAATGCTTGTTCTGTAGTCATTTGGGAACTTATCAAAAATTGGTTAATTGGTTAATTAATGTTTTATAAGAAAGGTTATATCAAAAATATTTTTATAGCTCACCGTCACCATAGATAGAAGATGATGTATGTTGTGAAAAAAATCGCCAATCGGTGACTTTTCTCATAATAGAGAACCAAACATTCATCAAATGTTTGATATCATATCGAATAATGACCATCATGGACAACTATCAATAGTTAAAAAATCCTTATTATACTTTTCTAAACATTAAAAATAGCATAACACAACTCCTCTTTTTGTTAGCAAAATGACCACTTTATTTGTTTTAACTTAGCCATAACTTATTTTTTTCGCTTAACATAATTAGCATATCAAAATTAGTGCAAAAAAGTTTTAAAACATTAGGGTTCATGGTGTTAATAAAATAATCATTATGTGAGTGTGGATAATGCAACTTCTTTAAAATTCTCCTTACAAAACGCCGATTTCATTGGGGACCTAATAGGTGGATGAGAAATTGGCTAATTGATAAGTAGACGCCTGGCGCCGAAAGGGTATTTGGGCATATTTGGGTAAAAGGCGTTGAAATTTTAATAATGACTAATCGAAATAATTTTATATTGTTTTGTATTCTGTATCAGTTATAGATGAAAAGATTACATGACGTAAATCAACGTATATAATGTATTTACTTGTTATTGACATGTTCGTATTGTCATCATACAATTTTAATTTTCATACACAAATCTTTGATATACGCGCGATAGAGAATATAATACACAATAGCGATTATCGCGCCATCTACACAAGTTGCTTATAGAGCCATTTGCACTTTAAAAGTGTATTTCATTTTCATTGCATTTCAAGTGCACAGTTTCATTTGCAATCTGCCTTGAAAATCAGAGTAAATGAGCTGCAAATAAAATATATATATTGAAAACAATTAAAGGGTCGCTGGATAAGAGATTGGTTGGCATTAAATAATCTTGGTTTTAAGCAAATACCTATTAACTGAGACACAAAAAATATATTAATCGATGATACATAAGTATTAATTTATTAAAGACTTAGTAATCATATAAACAACTACATACTTCGAACTGGTAAATCCGTTCTGAGACAGATTAGTACAGCCGTGTTATTAAGAATGAAACTCGCAACTCACTTCGAAAGTCGCCTCACTTCGCACAAGTTTGATATTAGAAATAAGATAATAATAGACTAATTTATTTGGATTAATTGTAAGAGACTTCAGGTTGCTTCTGTATCTAATTTAAATTTTCAATTAATAAAGTAACCTACTATCAAATATCTGATTTCGAATATCAAACTGATGCGATGTAAGGTCACTTTCAAAGTGAGTGGCGAGTTTCGTTTCGGAATCACTCGGCAGTTCATCCCGATTTTCCAAAATTCGTTTAAATTTTTCGGCTTCATACTAGATATTTTTGTGATTTATACATCCTGGAGCTGATAAATAATAAATCTTTATTAAATTAGCTGAAATACAATCTACCCTCCACTCTAAAAAAATGGTCAACCGGCTCTTATCGTCAACCAATATAGTTGGGATTTCTTCATATTGTGTTATATGAAGATGTTACCTATACTAACTCAGCTAAGTCTCATTGGTTGTACCTTACATGTTGTCCCATTAAACTATAGAGATTACAACGGTTGTTACAGAAGGAATGTTTCATCCAAATACAGCGTTTAAAGCAGCCCATATAGCATTTGAAACTTACTTAACTGTTTTTAATTGAAGAGCAATGTGATCCAAGCGTCAGCCGCCGGGGAGACGACGAAGGGAGCGGTCGTCTTCCCTCAGCCGTGACGTCCGGCCGGGGTCGGCGAACGGAGGGCCGCTTTCTTGCGCCGACAAACGTCCCTCCACGATGTCATTCACGTTATCCCCCTTCCCGGATCTCAACAACTCCACAAACTTAATGCCTCACTCTCAGCTGTCCACTTAAAACTTTTGTCATTGACTCTTCGGTTGTTTTATGAAGCACAAAACACAAACACTCGCGGCGTCACTCGGTTATCGATTTGAAGGGCGATATGCGCGGGCGCAATGGTCGTTAACGGATCGATCGCGACTTATCCCACGTGCAGGCTAGCAGCCCTTCTATTTGTAAACTGGCGCCCGCCGGGAGCAGCGCATTCCGAGAACGTCTCGGGCCCTGCGCGCGACCGACCACCACCCACGATCACCTTACAGTGGCTCCGGACTAGATGCCGCTCCACATTCGCCCTTGCATCTCCGGTAATGGACTGCACCCAAGCCCGACGCATCCACGCCTCTCGCGGTGCGCTCCTCAATCACCACTGCAAGCCACTGACTGTCAAACTTGCCGTATTGTTGTTATGAGTTTCTGACATATTCTTTGAATGTAGACGGATTTCCGATTTGTAGGAGTGACTCACATTGTTTTTTCTTAGACATCTGTTTGAAGGCTTGTCTATTCAGTATTGGATCCGTTGGCTTAATGATGCGCTTAATATATAAATTGGTGAGGTAATCTGGAACAAAAATAAAAAATATTAGGGGTAGGTTCACAATTGACTATAAATTTAGTATCTAGATACCTTGTAGTAAAAGAGAATTAATTTGGCTTTGGTACAGTTACAATTAGATTACCTCAAACACTGTATATTATTTGAAAGACATCATTTCATAACAAAAAAAATTGTAAAGCAGGCAATAAGTTCCTGGAAAAAACTAACACAGATGACCGTCTAATATACCTATAGAAACATCTTTACCTGCGTTTTTCTGTTATTCTTTGAAGATTTTTTTTTCGTTTAATCCGATTGTTCCCGTCAATATTATTATCATAATTGCTATTTTTGTACAAACTTCTAAGATTTTTTTTAACAATAACAAAATTAAGAAAGTATATTAAATAGGGATGCATCGATACACCTTTTTGCCAATACGATACCGATACCGATACTCATATAAAAATATCAGCGATACCGAAACGCTTCGTGAATTTAAATAAAGGCAAACAAATTTAAATAAAGGCAAAAAACGTACTAAAAAGGTTAATTGCAGTAGGGGGACACCGTTCTGCCTTCTGTGGAACAATAAGAGTTCCTGGTTTATTTTTTATGCATTTTAGTGAAAAATTATATACTTACATATATGTGCTCATCATGCAAGGCATCATTCATTTGAATTGTTACCCATATAGTAATAAATATTAAAAAAAAATTACATTTCTAAATGGCGTCATGAAGCCGCTATATTGTTTTTAGCCATAGCCAGTGTCACTCAAGATGATGTAGGATTCTAATGATACTCCACACATCCAAATCTGTTCAGAACTCACAAACATACAGAAACCCTAGGAACAATACAATTCTTTCTTTGGGCAGTTCGTGTAAAAATAACAGAATTCGAATGATACTATCAGTAATTATAAGTGTTTTGTTTAAATATAAAACAAAGTATTGCAGAGAAATACGATTTCGCAAGTCTAGAGAAATGGGATACGCAAGGCCAAAGTAGGCGAGACAACACACTGAATAAAGCGCGGGGAAACCCGAGCATATTAATTGTCCCTCGTTTGCAATGAAAACGACGAAAAACGCGCGCGTTTATATTACTTTTTTGAAGCGCGAAATTTGAACAGCACCTTTGTATCGACAATAAAAATATCGCCGATGCCGATATATCGGTAAACCCGAAATATCGCCGGTATCGGTATCGGATGTACCCCTAATTAGAACTAAGAAACAAAACAATGCATGGACTTACTTAATCATATATTTGAAATTCGTAACGAATTAAAATCCTGAGTTTCCAAAGTTTCCAAACTACCCATGTATATAAAACAGAAATTGACTATGGAATCTATCGTAGGGTCTAAAATGCGAAGGCAAACAAATCTACAGTTACCGTTAGATATTTCAAAGGGCTTTTTTAAATTCAAACGAAACCCAAGTGAGGTTAAATGGTGAGTATTGATAATGAGGTGTACTGAAGTACAGGCCCTGCATTCCGATGAATGGTGCGCGGGCGCCGGCGGCGAAGAGAGGGAGGGGGGTTGGGTACACACGCACGCATGCCATCGCGTGCGCCGCACGACCCGTCACACCACACCCGCTATAACAAATTCTAACAGGTGTCTCTCTACTCCAATTTTGGGCTTAGTTAACAATGACACGTTATGTATAGATGCCCTTTTTATGGCGACAATTAAGAAAACAGTAAAAAATATAGCATCTTTCAAAAAAACCGACTTTGACATGGAAGCTAAACTGCCGTAATCGAAAATATGACCGGCTATTACTATTTAAAGATATTGAGACCATCCGGAATGCCTTGAGTGGTTTCAATTAAACCAGTCAAGTTAGGGGACCATAGAATTTCTATTGTATCTAAGCTCTCGGCAGCAAAAAGTTCGGAAGCTTTCGAAAAGCAATCGTTCAAAACCTTTCCCGTTATTCCCTTTTCGTTTTTGACACTCATTAGGTGGCGACATTCTTTATTTGGTTCATTGATTATGATTGACTGTGTCCACAGTATATTTTGTTTACGTGTTTATCGGAGGTCGTCGACTTCGGGGGCATACAATAATAACGATGCATGTTTACAAAATCGTCGTGCGGTGCGCCTGCATTCTTAGAACAAGAATGACGATAGAACTTGTTGAAATCTTAGTAACATCGTAGTGCTACTGTTTTCTTTTTGTATTTCCTTTGTATTTTATTTTCTTTATTGAGACCTTATTGATTGAGACAAGCATAAACATTTACATCAATAGTGTCCTGCAAAACTGTTTGCACAGTTTGACTGCGGGATCATAATGAGTCTCTAATAATATGATACTATTAACTATAATTACTTTATATATTATAGTATAAATTTTAAGGATTGCATCAAATAGAGATAGATCAATTATCTAGAGATATATAGTGGCGGCCGGATAATTAGAAACACCAGTCGATTTTCATACAAACGAGGTAATTTTGAAGCCTTGGTTCTCTGCTAGGGATTGATCTAGCTTTAATCTGATGATGGTCATCCAGGGAGTGAATGGAGGAGATCCATATTGCAATACACACTCAACTTATCTGATCAGCATTCTAAGAGATAGAAGGACATGTTAAAAAAAACCGTGAAAATAGCATTAAAATGTATGGAAATCCTGAAATTGAGAAGTCTGATCCTTGCAGCTCTTAGAATGCTTATCAGATCATTAATTGATTGGGTGTGTTTAGCGATCTAGATCTCCTTCATTCACTCCCTAGATGGCCATCGTCAGATCACAGCTAGATCAATCCCTGGCGGAGAACCAAGGCTTCAAAGTTACCTCGTTTGCATGAAAATCGACTGGAGTTTCAAATGATTTTATCCGCCACCATCATTTTAGATAATTGATGTATCTCTATTTGATGCAATCCTTAAAATTTATACTGAGATCACTTGAAATAAAAGACTTTTTAACGGATACTAGCGCGGTTTTATTGAAAGTACTTTGGTAATTAGTTGGTATTTGGTTTGATTTTTGATTTTCCCGACGTTTCGGCACCTTTGCAGCTGCCGTGGTCATGGGGGACTGAAGCTACTCGTGAGCCTACCCTCAAGCGATGAATTTTTTCAAAATCACTTTTCACAGTCGACAAAGAGTCAAAAATAGTAGTTTGCTGACATTGTTTCTGAAATTGTATTGAATTTAAGAAAAACTGTAAGCAAACTAATAGGTGCTAAGGCTTAAGTTAAATCAAGCAGTAGGTAATTTGATAGTTAATTAACTTAATGAATTGAATGAAGATAGAAGAATAAGTAGTAGTTTTGGTTACATTGTTTCTGAAATTGTATTGAATTTAAGAAACACTGTAAGCAAACTAATAGGTGCTTAGACTTCAAGTTGAATCAAGCAGTAATTTGATAGTTAATTAATTTAATGAATTGAATGAAGATTCTTAACATACTTCAAATAGTCGTTAAATCAAATTGACACCAATTAACAGGAAACGTCATAAATTTTAGACGTTTTCTTGTATATAAGAAATAATCTTATCAATAAATAAGATGTAGGTATTACCCAAATACAAGTGAAATGCTGAGAATATAACGGATACCCTAGACATCTCCAAGATATATGAACTGTGAAGTGATGTTAATTTTAACTACATCCGCTTCGTGTCGAATGTAAATAAAGCAAATAATTAAGGATCTGATGAATTTGCCAAATTACATGGACTTCTAAAATTCGAATTATTTCCGCTTTATTGAGAGTGCGATTAATTGATGAATCATAGTATGGCCTAACTATAATTGACTTGTCTCTGGGCTAACGCGCGGTAATGGATGGCGCTGTGGCCCGGTGGCATAGGTTGACGGCGCGGGCGGCATTTACTAGAATCGTAATGACCGCAGTGCACCGTCGCAAATGACTCACGGCCACAGCCTTAAGCTAGATATTAAGAACATGTTCTTATGGTATGTGAATGCTTCCGAGAATCGAGAACTACTGCCCTCTGAGGTATTTATTGACCGTTTTGGATTAAGTACACTTCTATGTTGAGGTGTCAATTGCTGATGAGGTGTGATCGAAGGGATTTCTGATTGAGTTTCTCAATTAATTTGCATTTTAAAGTCCCAGTTCTATGATACTTTAGTCATATCATGTTTGAACAGAACTGTTTGAAAAAACCTAGGAAGCGTCCATGTTTCACATGATACAATAACGGCCAATAAATTGTTTCTTATTGATGATCCGTTTCTTCAATAGAAGAAAGTCAAGTAGGTAGTTAATTTACCATTTCTCAATTAATGGTAGCATATTTCTGTTCTGTTATTATATATTATTATGGTTAATGATCTTTTACATATCTTCAAACGTTTCCATTTACTGTAATTAATTTAGTGTGTTCTTCTTTAGAAACATCAAATCAATTAGTAAAATGTTAACCGTTTTTATATTCTGTGGCCCATTCAAAAAAAGTCTAACCCAAAAATGTATGAGGTGGTTTTACTATCGTTTTACGAGTCGCGTCCCCAAATTCAATATTTGAAGAAAGTTCACGCGCGGTTGCGCTATCGGAGTACAAACAAATGTAATGATAGTTGGCTATCTTTAAATGACGGTGCGTTGACACTCGGCGCAGAGGTATTTATGAGGATATCAATGGGCACATTCCTGACTATAAGTCTCCCGTTTTTGGAATGAAAGGCGAAGGAAGGAACATGAAATGGATGAAAGCCAAAATATTTCACATCTTATAATATTTTTATAACTTGGTACGTACAGAAAAGGAAATGTAGTTGGTATTGCAGATCGAATGAAATTAACTTATCTTTTCAGTAATTAAATATATTTAATCGATGTTTTGCCTCGAATTGATACGAAGAATTCAAGAAGGAATTGTATAAGAAGTTATCATAGTGTTTTGAGAACAGATGAAGGAGAAAAGTGGAAGTAAAGAGAAAGAAATCTAGGTAAAAGATGAGAGGAAATTGCTTTGTTTATTATAAAGAGGAAATAGACTGAGGAAAGATAACTACAATCATATTTTTTTTTCAGTTAATAGGTGGTCCGCAAAGTGGTAGTAACAATAATAAGAATTAGGTATGTGTCCACGATGTCAAGATTATAAATAAGGATAGCGATGATAAAAAGTGTAGAATCAAGTTGTAAAGAGGCGGAATCAAAGCAAGCACTGACAAGACTGACCATTTTGACAATATTCATATTTATAACAATAAAGATTTTCTATTTGTTCCCCCTAATTATACTTAGTACAGTTAAAGAAGTTCTTATTTAAATTGATGTTTTTTATTCGAAAGAACGTAACGTAAATCGCGAACTTGCAGCACCTGTGGTCAAACGATTGCATCCAGTGGGCGTGAGCTCTAACGCGTGGTGTGAATAGGGCTGCTTTCTTTGGAGTTATTGGAATACTTGAAAAACACACCTTACTTGCCGTATATTCTGGTTTAAAATATTCACTTGACAACAGAATTGCTTAAATAGTACCCGGTGAATATCCCTTCATGCTCTTAAGTAAGGGGTTGAGAAGTGAGTTCTTCAACGATTTTTTCTTCATGGAACAATGTATGGCGCTTCTGGGCGACACGGCAAGAGCAAGTTGATGTCATTGCTCCTTACTCACAAACGATCAACCAATTTCAACCAATTTTAAACCTTAAAACCTTCAAAAGCTTAATAGGTGCAGGTAAACACAAGTCAAATATACAAATCTCGATGATAATGACTTCAAAATAATTAAGTATGATCCAAGTCAAAGTTCACAAACCACATTTTGTTTATCTGTAAATTTATTGCACCTTGGCTAAAGCATGGCAAGTCGCACAGGTGGCAACCCTGGGCGATGTTTCGGAGGCGCGTGCGCGGCAGGTGCGCGGGCGCAGCCGGCCGCCTTGTTAGAGCACAGAATTCCCTGCTTGTAATTATATTAAAAATGTTTATAAATAAATTGGACACCCTCACGTACATTGAACGGAGGATATACATCGTGTATCAAGAAACCCTGTCAGATCCTCAAAAAGGTGATAGTGTTAACCTGAACAACTTTCTTCATGGAATAAAGGTAGAAAAACGAAAAAGAAAATCGACTTACTATGAAAAGGCGAAAAAATAATAATTAGTCTTTCGACTTTATCTGGACTAGTTCTAGCTTTCGCTGCAGTGTCCCTCGTCATTGGATCGTACCCGGGATCGGTCCCGAGTCATTGATTAGTAAAAAGTTTTGGTCCATCTAAAGTACCAGAGAGGAGCTCGGTGGCGCAGTGGTTCATCGCCTGGCCCAGCGATTGCGGAAGTTAAGCAACGTTCGCAAGGGTCGGTCATGGGATGGGTGACCAAAAATTTATTATCTCGAGCTCCTCCGTGCTTCGGAAGGCACGTTAAGCCGTTGGTCCCGGCTGTATTTGCAGTCGTTAACACCCACCAATCCACATTGGGCCCGCGTGGTGGGTTATGGCCCGTCCTCCTTATCCACCTATAAGGAAGGCCTGTGCCCCAGCAGTGGGGACATTAAAAATGGCTGATGGAGGAGAGAGTTTTTCGACCTATGTTCCTTGGAGAATGTTGTTCAGTTTCAGCAACACCACCTTTTTCAGGATCTGCTTTTGATATACGATGTATTGATCCTACTAATATTATAAATGTGAAAGTTTGTGGGTTTGGATGTTTGTTCCTCAATCTCGCAAAAACGGCTAAACGGATTTAGGTGAAATTTGGCACACAAGTAGTTTATAGCCTGGATTAAAACATAGAATACTTTTTATCCCGGTCAAAGGTTCCCTAGGCTTTTTTTCGAATATCCACGCGGACGAAGTCGCGGGCGGAAGCTAGTATAAAATATAAAGAGCCGTTCAGAACTAATCGCGGTTTTCCACAGAGGCATTGCGTGCAGGCGATTTCAGATCAGTAGCACAGAATACATAATAGTCAGTAGGTGTACTTAATAGTCAGAACTGTATAGGAGCTCCCAAAAGTATCAAGCAAATAAGTCTTTTCCTTTTTTTAATATGTCAAACCAGCACTTCTGCTAGATTGTGACTGTCTTATTCAGAGATGTTTCACAAAACTGGGGTGCAAGACTGTTCTAACAAAACCTGGTTTAATGCTTGTAAACCAATCACAATGCACCTTTTAATTCTTAAACGGTGAGACTAAACGTTAAACTGTCACTCTGAATACGATTTGCGCTAAAATTGCGTTAGTCCGCAGTCTAACGCCATGTTAACTTTGGCCCTAGTTTAACGAACGCACTCTGAATAAGATAGTAAGGGTCTATCACAAAAAGTTAAATCCGGTATATAATAATTGTGGCCATTCTTCGTTGTGACCGTTTCCCTACTACAAAGTGCGTACCTATCCGATATCTATAACTTTAAATTTTGGCCCTAATGTAAAGTATTCACTTCTACAAATATTTTTTTGGTTCAACTTTATGAACTTCGTATGAAAGTACCTAACCCTAAAACTGTTTTTTCGTTTTCGTCTGTGTTTGTCGAGGTTTTGAAAAATTTTACGCATTTTGATGTGTTTTAAGGTAGCTAAATAACTACCTCGCCATAAACACATTTTCATTTTACTTTCAATTGGTTCCCTCCGCCTTAAGATATGATAGAAAACCACATGTCTTTTCATCAGGTAAGATAGTTACAAACAAACTATAGAAAAAGTGGAAATCAGCCAAGTGCATGTCTGACTTAGCACATTTAGGGTTTCGTACCAAACAGGGCTAAGGGGCGGGGCTTACCTGTGCTGTTTGACGTAAGTCAGTTTGAAATAGGAAAATGAGGGAATTTGAATTCCCAGAAAAACTAAGATTTATCAATATACAACGTGTTAATGATATTTCATTGAAAAATGAGAAAACCGTTTCTTTGGACCATCAAACTGAACAACTTTTACTATGGGACCAACTCTGAAATCGCGAAAAAAAATATCAGCTGCTTCATACATTTTTATATTTTCGTTATTAATTTTTGTATGAAACAGCTGAGATTTTTTTTGCGATTTCAGAGTTGGTCCAATAGTAAAAGTTGTTCAGTTTGATGGTCCGAAGAAACGGTTTTCTCATTTTGGGCTATTTCATTAACACGTTGTATTGGTATTTGTTGGTAACATATACGTTATATTAAATATTATAATCAAATTTTAAGTTCATAGGTCAATAGTGAAAAACTACTGGGAAAAAAAACTGACTTTGGCGGCTTCACATGCCTTTGTTTTCTAATGTTTTTAAAACAATAAAAAATACAGTCATTGTCTACATAGCAAGTTGTAATCAATGATACTCCGTACTTTCAACATTACACACCTTTGGTGCAAATATGAAGATTTTAGATTCAACGGTTTTGCTGCCAGAGCTTTGAGACAGACGACAGACGGACACATGAGTGGCAGCAATAGGGCTCCGTTTAGCTTCTTCGGATATGGAACCCTAAAAAGCAATAAGAAATAAGAACCTCCTTATTCAAGTCAGTTACCTACCTACTGAAATAGCTATCGCGCAATTCGCGCTACAATGTAACTAATGAAGTTGTAAACCCTTTAGTAAAATTGTATTTTTTATTGACTATGCAGGAATGTGGTTATTTTAATTGAGAATCAACACCTTGTTTTATTTTACTACCATAGACTTATATTAAACAGACCTTAAATACGTAAATTAACAAATTTTAACATAAGTTGTCGACAACGACAACAACAGCTTTTTGAAAAATTCATATATATATAGGTGGTACCTATTAGGTACCTATTACTTTTTCAGTTTTTTCAGTCACTTCACTACGAAACCGCGACTTCGGTCGAAAAAAATAATGTTTTTCTTCTATTTATTACAATATGGGCATCAAATGAAAGGCCTTGATCGTATTCCAAAACTATATAATATGTCAATAAAATGTGTGAAATAAAAATAGATAAAAAAAAATATGACTGCCCTGCCAAATAACGAACTAAAAAGTTAAACAACAAGTGTCATTGCAGTCGGGGGACCTCTTTGATCAAAAATTGTTCCATAATAAAAAGGTCCCCCGACTGCAATGACACTTGTTGCTTAACTTTTTAGTTCGTTTTGGCAGGGCAGTCGTGTTTTTAGGTTTATTTGCTCTATAGTGCACGCTCCTTGAGAATACACACAATCAGTGAAAAAATAAATATGAAGCGTATTCTCATTCGTTACAGCGGAAAATTTCGTGAAAAATGCCTCTGACAAGCTTTGACATTCAGCTTGAAGAGAATGTCTTTGTTTCAAAAAAACGGCCACTATGTGGTCATTTTTTTTCTCTCTATAAGGCACTAATTTAACTTTTTTGCTTGCTAGAACTAAAGTTCTTTAGACTTTGTCTTTGAAAAAACGCTAAGTTAATTTGAAATGGAATTTATAAGTACTCGAATACTCTCTTATTTTGGAAATTTTTGAGTCAGAGCAATGTTTGTAATGTTTAATAGATCTATTTATTAATAAGTAAGCAAAAGTGTTTTCATACAAGAAAACTTTGTTGATAGCTTAAAAATGAAAAACAGTAACGCATGTCGTCTCTCCGCGAACAAAAGGATAGGTGTAGGTAGATTTTATTGCAGTCAAATTTAGTTTTACATTTGTGTTGGCACGCCAGAAATACTATTTTAGCGCCAGTACAATTGTAAAGGAATTTAGATCAATGTCTCAGTTTGAAGCGTGCTTAAAAAAAGGTTCAGAAAATATGCCTTTTTAAGATGAAAATCGTCACAACTAATTCGTGGGCGGGCTGTGAAAAGCTCGTAAGTTGCAAATTTAGTGAAAAAATTTTGTCATTAAAAATGACTTTTAGTTCGCTGGGTACTAGGTCCCATTTGGGAGTTTAGTGCGAAACGGCGATTGTACGGAAGCTATTGGTAGTTCAAAGATAAATTAGGGTGTCAAAGGACGCTGATTAATGAGATCTATCAGATGGTGAAGGAATTAAAAAAAAATAGAAATCCCAAAAAGTTGTGGTCGAAATTTTTTGAATTTTTGACTTTGGGCCCGGATGTCTCGAGAACTAAGTCGAAATTTAAAAAAAAAATAAAAACGGTCCTAGCTTATTTAGTTGGCTGTCGAATGAGATCAAAATTTTGAAAATAAAAAATAAATACGGGCTGTAGGTGCGCCCTCAAAAAAGTACCTCGGCGATCACTCGGCGACAACTCACGTTGTAGCACATCAATACTATACAGTACCTACTGTGGTATGGAAGTTGGGTGTGTATGAGAGTTTATATTGTTTTATGTGGAGAATGGAGGATTTTTGGAATATTTTGAACTTGTTTCGAAAAATAATTAAAAATTTTGGATTTTGTAAATTTTTTAATTTGGATGTTTATTTTGTTTATTTCCTTATGCTTGAATTTAATTTTCAATGTCCTAGTAGTTCGTGCTATGCAGGGAATCTGTGCATTTTTTAGTTGTTTTTCGTGAGAAAACCTCGTAATACATGTCTACGTCGAAGAAGCTCAGATTCGATAATTGTAGTGCCATCATTGATGTAAATGAGAACTTCGTGAAAAATGTTCACTATAGGTACCTACTGTTTTTTGCATCTCCTTTAAAATTAAAGTAATGCACATGCGAGGTTTTCACAGCCCGCCGACGTAATACAGTTTTGGAATTATGGTTTCTCGATGAGCACTGCTTTTGATCCACGTTTACTCTTTTCGAGTGCAAAACAGAAGCAGTTGATAGCAGGGCAACGGAAATGGCGTGGCGATTCACAAATAATGCCTGGAGAGAATAAAAATTGAACGCGGTGCTACTTTGGTGTAACGAAAGTAGAACAGGGTTTGTCAACATGGACTCAGCTGGCCCCGACGATACCGCTTATCGGCTTCGGGACACAGTCCGCTCATTCACAAGCCGTCCATTCATGCGCCGGCTCCACCGGCAGCTGTCAAGCCAATATACGCTTTAACATTTGGAAAGATTAGTTCAAAATCATCTGCGTAGTGCCAGGGTGGAGGGGCGAGGGGAGATGTAGATCGAGGATATCGCGGGGTCAGCGCGGATTGCAGGCGCCCTGATAAACGACGGCGTCCAACGACTCGATGGCCAATAAAACTCATGGGACCAATCTAAAAGAAATAACACATTACATCTATTGTGAAACCTAGCTGTTCCCTCTCCCGTTAATTTCACAATCGAAGAAGTCACTTCATTGATATAAAAGGAAAACAAATTCTAGCACAAGGCACTTATGTAATCCTCAAAGAGACAAGAGGGCTTTATTCAATTATCTTGTTTTTTTTTTAATTTGTTATATATTGTTAGCCCATTCACTAAAATCTAATTGTACGATGGCACAGGATGTGGTTGCGATTTACCTAATCAAAGTATCGCATCCTGTAACATTGAGGTCTTGTCGTAAATGGGTCATTTCATTACGTGGCGTGGCGAAGTAAACAGCGATAAACGCCCTCTTCAAGCCGTTTCTTGTCAACAATTAATAATTATAAAAAAATAACAAGTTACGTTACTCCATTCATAACAGCAAAAATGAAAATATGTTGATTGGCTTTTCTACACTCTAATATTTGTACTTAGTCGCGTCGACTGCTAAGAAGCTATTGTCCTGGGGGGTATTACAACCTCTTAAAACTTGCCAGGTTTATGAATTGCTATAAGTAAGTAGTTACATCTCTTTCTCGCTGTATAGCAAATAAAAGAGACGCACTGATAGCCATTCAGAAAACTGACAAGTTTTAAGCCTCGATTACATACGCCGATTTAAGGAACCAATTTAGAGTTGCCACTCGTATAAATAAGTTAAATTTTAACAGTGAATTTGCACAAATGACGGAAAGGTCAAAATTTTTTATGATTTTTTATTTTCAATTCTCATCTCTAATCTTAAACAATGTTTACTTTTCCGTTATAGTGCAGATTCGATTTTAAAATCGAACTTATTCTACAATATTTAATTGTGGCAACCCGAAATTGGTTCCTAGCTAGGAAGCTAAATTGGCGTATGTAATCGAGGCATTAAGAGGATGTAATACGGTTTTTGCGGTATCACGACGCGACGACCCAGATTAATATACTCATCAACTTTGTCTAGGGATACAGGTGTTATTTTCATGCAAACGAGGTAACTTTGAAGTCTTGGTTTTCTGCCAGGGATGAACCGTGGTGTGATCTGATGATGGTCATCCAGGGAGTGAATCGAGGAGATTCAGATCACTATACACACTCAACTGATCTGATCAGCATTCTAAAAGATTAATGGATCAGAGTTCTCAGTTTTAGGATTTCCATACATTTTCATGTCATTTTTGCGGTTTTTTTTTAAACATATACTTCAATCTTTTAGAATGCTGTTCAGATCAATTGGGAGTGTATAGCGATCTGAATTTCCTCCATTCACTCCCTGGATAGCTATCATCAGATCACAGCACCGTACATCCCTGGCAGGAAACCAAGGCTTCAAAGTTACCTCGTTTCTATGAAAATAACACCTGTATTCCTAGACAACGTTGATGTGTGTATTAATAGTACAATACAAATATTAAAGTAAGTAGAAGAGCCAATTAACACATTCTTATTTTTAGAAAAATTTTAACATTCAAAATGTTTAATGCTTCCGTGATCGAGTATAGTGCCCCGATTTATGAAATTGTGACATATTTTGCCTGTAGTTTCGCTGATATGAGAGATATACATTATGTCAAAATGTGTGTATGCTAGAGGGCTTCAAAGTGCAATTTGAATTCCTAAAATCGGTTGGTAACTTTTAAAGATTTTCCAAAATATGGCAAAATTTTTCATTAACTTGGCTTGAGTATTTCCGAATATTTTTTCTGAGCTCTTTATTTAAGAAACGGCAAAAAAAGGAATCTCGGGATTGAATTAAGCTTCAGTTTCAAAGTGCCATTTGAATTCATAAAACCGGTCGGTAACTTTCAAAGATTTTCCAAAATATGGCAAAATTTTTCGCTGACTTGGCTTGAGTATTTCCGAATATTTTTCTGAGCTCTTTATTCAAGAAACGGAAAAAAATTGATCTCAGGATTGAATTAAGCTTCTGTTTGAGCCATCTTAGGAGGCGGGCGGACAAAAAAAGTGTCTCTTTAGCGCGAGGTTAGTCTGCGCTCCTTTCACTTTATCATCAGTGTGATAAAGAATGAATTCCTATTACCTATGGAGCCTATGAGGCATTGATAATAGCGACTATGATTAAAACGAAAAGTACCCGGGTAGCATGAATGTAAAGGAGCTATTCAAATTACCTGTTCATTAGATCCGTTCAGCATTTTCCCCACAGCTCTCAACGCAGG
Source organism: Agriphila tristella (assembly GCA_928269145.1). Lineage (NCBI taxonomy): Eukaryota > Metazoa > Arthropoda > Insecta > Lepidoptera > Crambidae > Agriphila > Agriphila tristella. Next base: position 41,108,123 of record OV743431.1, read on the forward strand.
AGTTCTAACTGCTGGAGACCGTCTAACAGGGAAAGCAGTCTATTGAAAAATACCGGGCTAGCATGAATTTAAAGGAGGTCCCAATATTCTTTGTGAGCTCGCTATTCAAGAAATTGAATAACCTACAGTTTGAGCCATATTAGGAGGCAGGCGGACAAAAACTGTAGGCTGTAGGTCCCTTACGCTACGCGCGAGGTGAGTCTCGTCAGTACGATAAAGAATGAACTCCTATTAAATATGACGACCTCCGTGGTCGAGTGGTTCGCACGCCAGTTTTCAAGGCGTCACCATCTCATGAGGTCCCGGGTTCGATCCCCGGCTGGGTCAATGTTGATAATGAACTTTTCAATATTGTCTCAGGTCTGGGTGTGTGTCATACCACCGTTGTTTCTGATTTCCATAACACAAGTGCTATAGCTACTTACTTTGGGATTGCCGTGTGCTTTATTTCTAAATTACATTTTCAATGCCTTTGATAGTTGCGCGTAGTGTGAGATCTTTAGATTTTTTTTGTCAGGGGTCATTTTTAATTTAATTTTTATGTCATACTTTTTAAATTACTAGTAGAACCGCTTCGTTCAACACTGTATTCAGTCATTCACGTAAATACTTTTCAGCACGGTTTTGTGTAACCTGACGTGCTGCTGATTGTAACATAAAATTAATTTTCCACCATAAAGACCCGCTCATTATCAAACACCAACACATTGAGATCATTCTTATGTGCCCAAAAAAGACGCTGTATCTGCTGTAAGTTGCTGAGGAGTTGGGTGTCCCGTAGACTACCTGATGCTGTCTTGGAAATACCACCGACGTAACATATTTGTGTATTGTATGAATTTGAAATTATATGTATTCATCTAATTTCAAATTAATGGGTCATGTGAAAGTTGAGAAGACTAATGACAGTAACCGTAACTGTGTCTGTTTGAGGCATCGGAGCTCCAAACGAATGGACCTATTTTGATGAAGTTTTTTTTTATTTGAAAGCTGGTGTCATTGACTTAGTTATTAGCTATAATTTATGAAGATCTATTCAGCTGTTTGAAGATCATCAGCTCATCAAGTAAGAAATGAGCTGATGATTTTCATAAATTATAGATAAGAACCGTCTCGATTACGTCAGCTTTCGAATAAAAAAACGCATCATATCATCAGTTATAAGTTTGACGTGTGTGTGTGTGTGTGCACTACACACATGCATACGTCAAACTTATAACACCCCTCTTTTTGCGTCGGGGGTTGAAAAGATTCGGATTGTCTAACTCGAAGGTATTTGCCTTGTTAGCCAATTAGCGTATATCTATGTTTCTGTGTTGAACAAGTGCATTACTTGTTTATCTTAGAATTATTGGGTCCTAACTCCTAGCGTCGTGTCTGTTATAGTACGAGTGCTATATTGATACTTTGAGAAAATAGCCCTTATAGCAATGCCACTAAGATGGCAGAAAGTTAAAGCTACTAAGAAATATCAATAAGGGCGACTAACGACGGCTTGCAGTTGTATTGTAAGAAGCAATCAGTGAAACAATTTCAAGCAATATTGGATGCAAAGAATGTCAGAAAGAAGTGCTTTCTATGTATGTTATACATATCTATGAATATCAATGCACTTGTATTGAATGCTTTGATTGACCCAAATGGTGAGTTTGACATATGGCATGTGCTGCACCCTGCAAGTCACAGAATAACTATAAATCTCAATGAAAGGAGACAAGAAGCTATTCTCTATAGTTTATTTCCGCCTTAAATGGATGTCTTTTGTCCTTATGTCAATCTGGTTAAGAATTTAGACTACTTAGAATGCTCAATGTTTGACTACATATTTTTAATAGGTACATATTTAAAACACATTTATTTATATAACAAAGAAGTAAAATCTGGATGTTGATGTAAATTAAGTTAGTATCTGGATAAAACAATAAATATAACTAAGTAGAGGTAATTAATATTAATTTGCTGAAGCCAATAAGTCCAAGTGGACTTGTAATATTTTGAAATAGTATTCGAATGGTGTTCTCGATGAGGCCGATGAGTCATTCATCAGCGATTCAGATATGACTTACAATTTATCTAATAACTTGCTTTGATTCATTGATCGCACTGACGCATATATGGAAATTATTTCCGGAAAACTTAAAGAACGACCTGATGACATCTGACATCGGCATGCCGTGACTCACTGGACCAGTGCGCCATTCAGTTTACGAATATCCGTTACTCTCGAGTTTTATCATTAAACCTCTGTGTCATCGTAGTGATATCGACAGTAACAACAATTTCATTGTGTTGTGAAAAACATCGCATCCACGCACTGATCCTATGACTTGCATGCGAGTTAGTAAACGAAAATCTGTCGCATTTATCTTTGCATTTTACGACGAGTCTGAGCAATAACAGATCTAAATTGTCAGCTTTAAGATTGATATTTCTTTGGCGGTTTATTGGGCCGGACCTAATCAGTGTGCGCATATTGCTATATAAATTATTATTTTGATCTGCCGCTGCGCAATAACACACAATATGCGCATAATATGCCAAATTAACTATTTATGAGCAACATCTGTGGCCGTCCGCGCCGGGGTTGCGCTATTTGGAGATTTACATTAAAAATGGTACTTTCCGAAAGCAAATGCATAAGTTACTTAAGAAAATACCAAAATCGCTATAGGTGTGCCTATAATATTTGAAGAGTTCCCTTGATTTCTCCAGGATCCCATCATCAGATCCTGACCTCATGACAATGGGACCAACTTGGAAGTATATACTTTTAAACAAAAAAGATTTTTTTTAAATTCGGTTCGTGTCTTCGAGACAAAAACAAACATTCCGACGAACTGACTACCTCCTCCTTTTTTGAAGTCGTTTAAAAAAAGGCTCGAACGATCGGATCCATCCCTTAAGATCTAGTATATTTTACCTGGAAAGCAACTGAATTACCTTCTAAAATTTAAAAAATATATATTTTCTGCTCCTGTAGAAAGCAGTGTTTATTTTTCTCTCTAATAGCTGTGGATTACATTTCACTATTCATCATCATCATCATCAGCCTATCATCGTCCACTGCTGAACATAGGCCTCTCCGATAGCACGCCACTGAGCACGATCCGCGGCAGTTTATGCCAGCCACCTTGCAAAGATCGTCGGTCCACCTTGTTCGAGGGCGTCCCACACTACGTTTGTCCATACGCGGTCTCCACTCAAGAACTCGTCTGCCCCAGCGGCCATCGGTTCTACGGCTAATATGGTAGCAGTACCATTTCACTTTTGCACCTGAGGCACTAAAATCAGTGAACTCCAACTTCCGCGGCCGATGGTCCCCGTCTCACGTTGCATCCGGTTTGTGCTCTGTATTTAATCACCCATCCAAACCAACTTCTTTATAGAAGATGCTATTACGCGGGAGTTTATTTAGCCCCGATTTATTTATCCTTATGATGGATACGGATAAATACAGAGCGTGCAAAAGGGAATGTTTGCAAGAAGTTTTTATAAGCCTAAGTCCGTAGTAAACGTTTTTCATATAATTTGCCCCGTAATTTAATTTAAGATGAAGTTTAAGAAAAGTGTTAATTAGGTTTACGCTAACAAATTAGAGTATTTATTCACAAAATCTAATTTTATTTTTCCGTAAATGAGACTAGAATGCAATCTGAATCGAAATCTGAATGTCTGCTTCAGGTACATTGACCGACCATCGACATTTTTTTTAAGTCAACGTGCCTAGTTGTACCTTCCTCAACGTCTCTCAAATTGATTGGTCATGCTTAACTTAATTTTTGTTTTCATTCGACTCTATTCTCATTCAAATAAAACTCAAATATCGTAAAGGTCAAGCCACGCAATTCGAGTTGTTTTTTTCCTGCATCCTTCAAGAAAGCTAAAAATAACGGTTTTTAACCGACGAAATTCAAATTCAGAACACATTTTAGTACGAAAACGGCGCGAAGTGGCGTTCACACTTGAGGCTCCCGTCCATTGATGAACCAGATTTGGCTTATCGGCCGGATGACAGCCATCGATATCGTCACGGGCGCCGCAGAAACGCCACAGTTATCAATGTAAACGGTTTGTTTACACAGTTAACAGTAATCTTATCCGGTGACCTCCTTAGACTCTCCCGTTTCGAAATTGTACCGTCGGTATCACATTGTCCTATTAGACGGGCGGAAGTGCTCGCCTGAGTCCGACCAACGTTCATTCATGTTCGTATTTATTTTGTGGTCGTACCTACCGCGTAGATAATGCGAAGGGATTTATATTTACGTGTGTGTGATTGAGGAAAGTTCCATTTAGAGAATTGGCTTAAATGGATACTTTGGACCAATGATAATATGTCAACTCGAGCCGCAGGGCGGGGTAATTAAAACAAATGACGTACTAGATGTGCGTTTGGGCCCGGTTTCTCTAGTCCCTGATAGTGTTCTCGATATTTATCCGTTAGATAACACCACACAAATAGAAAGATAAATAGTAATTGAAAACTTAATCCCACATTTAGTTTCAAGTTGGTAAAATTAAGATTCATTAAAAAAATACAATTACGATAAGGATCTATTAAGCCTTTAATTATTTATTAACAGGCTGATGATATGTAACAACTTGAGATTTTGTAAAATTCTCTGCTGGTAAAGTGTGTCCAAGCATTTATTAATATTATTATAATCTGAATCTTAGAATTTATATCTACACATGAAACTCACTCACAAAATCACTGCTGGGTGTCATCAAAATGTCGGATGTCACCCAATTAACAGCTGTTTTCGCACTCAAAGAAAAGGCTGGTCAAGGAGAAAATGACAAAAAGATCTCAACTCGAACAATATCTCTCGTGATAACAACTTAGAACTAAGTGAGAAGTTAAATAAGGAAGATGGATCGACCCCAAGGGGAATTCTAAGTGCATGGGAGAGAGATATATTAGAAGCTCTGAGAAAGCAGTATAGCGGTAGTAGGTGACAGGAGCGGCAGAGCCGACGCGGCTTATTGCGGGGAATTTCGGATCCGCACCGAACAATTGGTTTGCTGTTATTAAATATGATTATCCTACGGTAAATACATAAAGAGAAGATAGCAAACATACCTCAGCTTGAACAGCACCAACAGCTAAGGGAGAAGAAACAAGAGAGTTAGACCTCCTTTAAGGTACGGGAGAGAAAGAGAAAATAGAAGTCCAGAGAAAGCAATATAGCTCTCCTAACTAACTCGCTGTAATAATTTTCTACATGTCACCTAGTTGTTAATTTATTAAACTAAACATCTAGTTAATAGCATTGAACCTTCGTGGTTTCTTAATGTTATTATTAAGTGATAAAAATTGTAACTTAGTTTTTTAAATGGTAATTAAATAAATAAAGATAAAAAATTTCCTACGGTAAATATTTAAAGATAAGACAGTAAAAATACCTCAGCTCGAACAACACCAACAGCTAATGAGGAAGAAACTAAAATGTTAGACCTCCATTTCCACTAGCAATATAGCCCTGCAGTGGCGGAAGTAGGCGTCAGGAGCGGCAAGGGCCAGTGCGGCTAATTGAGGGGAATTTCGGATGCCACCGAATCACAATAGGGAAATCACAATAGGGAATATTACATTATAATATGCATAAGTCACCGATTTTGATAAAGAGCTTGATCGCTGCAGACACGTATAAAAACATGATGAAACAGAAAAAATCTTTAAAAAATGAATTATTTTAGTTTTATCACACAATGAAATCATGGAAAAAAAAGTTTTTTTTAAATTTTCGGATATAATGTACTTAACTGTCAGGTAAAACATCGAATAATAAATAATATTTTGTATGAAACATATATGTACTTAAACGCTAAATTTAGGGACATAATTGAAATTTCTTGGCTAACTCCATAATAAACGCGCCGAAATCATGGTCGGTGACGTCACCGTTCATGACCGTTTTGTACAGAGCGTTTTCGGCGGGTCCTGCTGCTGCGTCCTAAGCGTTAGCTTAAGTTATTCAAGTATACAGGCTGTCCCAAAACTTTGCCACACGGAGGGCATGTACCCTAAATATTGAAGATTGGAAATTTTACTGAAAGAAGACTTTATTTTGATTTTTAAAATAATTGGAACTGCATTCAAAGATTTTCGAAAGCTCACATGCCTTAACCAGGAATCAAACCCATTAAATAAAAAAAAAAACAATCTTTTATTTTTACGATACCGATCGAAAGGGTTACTCATTAGGATTATTTTTTTGCTAAGTAACACAGCATCTTAAACAAAAGGAAGACTATGTAATTTAACAGTTAAATTTTAATTCTTAAGTATTATATCAATTTGTATGCCGCCGCGTATGTGCCGGCCTAGAATAGCACTACCCCCTATCATCCCGTGGGTGTCGTAAAAGGCGACTAAGGGAGCATAGCCTTCAAGAGACGGGCAGCAGCGTCTCCAAAAAACCCTGGCCTACTGCGATCGCCAACCCGCCTGCCAAGCGTGGCGATTATGGCAAACCCCCCCCCTCATGCATAATGGATCAAAAAATTGGCCCCCAGTCCCCGGCAGCCCCGCTATTCCTAGCTACGGTAGCGGCTACGGTAACGGCGGGGCAGGGGGTGCTAAGAATCCCCGGGTGCGGCTCGGCTACCAAAAACGACGACAACTGCACCTGGCAACCTATAACACGCGCACACTAAGGGAAGACGCGAAGTTAACCGAGTTGGAAGAAGTTATCAGCAAGGTACACTGGGATATTATCGGGTTATCTGAAGTCCGAAGAGCGGGAGAGGACTCGATAATCCTCAACTCCGGTAACTTGCTTTACTACCGGGAGGGCGACCAACAGTCCCAAGGTGGTGTCGGGTTCATCGTCCACAAGTCCCTTGTCAACAACGTGATTACCATCGGAAGTGTGTCGACCAGGGTGGCGTACCTTATACTCAGAATATCCAAACGGTGTTCGCTGAATGTTATACAGGTTTACGCACCGACCTCGACACACCAAGATGACGAAGTGGAGGCTATGTATGAGGAGATCTCTAAAGCCATGCATAGCTACAAAACCCACTACACTGTTGTGATGGGGGACTTCAATGCAAAGTTGGGGAAACGATGCGGTGATGAGCTGAGAGTGGGGCAATTTGGAGTTGGGCAACGGAATGACAGAGGCCAGATGCTGGCTGACTTTATGGAGAGGGAGAACCTCTTTATGATGAACTCCTTCTTCAGAAAGCCGGAATGCCGGAAGTGGACCTGGGTCAGTCCGGACGGTAAAGTCAGAAATGAGATAGATTTTATCATGTCGACGAAAAAGCAAATATTCAATGATGTCACTGTGATCAACGCTGTTAAGACGGGGAGCGATCACCGATTGGTACGTGGCACATTGAATATCAACCCAAAGCTGGAAAGATCTCGACTGATAAAATCAACAATTCGACCATTGCCGGCCCATATTCAAAACCCCGAGAGCTTTCAACTCGAACTCCAAAACCGCTTCGAAGCCCTTGAGAACAGCATAGATGTGGACGATCTAAACAACATGGTGGTGGATACTGTCCGTACGGTAGGGTCCAAGCTCTTTAAGACCCGCCGTCCCAAGATAAAGAAACTCTCCGACCACACACTCCTACTCATGGATCAGAGACGTGAAATGAGGCTCCAGAGTTCAGTAGATGCTAATCGTTATCGGCAGCTTAATAGACAGATATCTAAGTCTTTGACGAGCGACCTTCGCCAATTTAATACGAATCGTATTAAAGAGGCTATCGAGCGGAATAAAGGCTCCAAAGTGTTCGCGAGAGATCTGTCTATTGGGCAAAGCCAGATGACGAAGCTGAAAACTGACGACGGACGCATCATTTCATCAAAGCCTGAAATCCTGAGGGAGATCGAGAGCTTCTATGGGCAGTTATATTCCACGCAGACACCTGTTGAAAGCAAGGCTAAAGACCCCAGAGCCAAGCTTACCCGACACTATACTCAAGATATCCCGGACGTCAGCCTGTACGAGATTAGTATGGCTCTCAAACAGCTGAAAAACAACAAGGCGGCGGGTGACGATGGAATCACTACAGAACTTCTGAGAGCGGGCGGTAAGCCGATACTCAAAGTCCTCCAGAAGCTCTTTAATTCCGTCATCGTCCAGGGCAGAACGCCAAAGACATGGAACATAAGTGAGGTGATCTTGTTCTTTAAAAAGGGTGACAAGTCCCTCTTAAAGAACTATAGACCCATCTCGCTTCTGAGTCATGTCTATAAGTTGTTTTCGAGAGTCCTTACGAATCGTCTCGCTCGCAAGTTCGACGACTTCCAACCTCCCGAACAAGCCGGGTTCCGAAAAGGCTTTAGCACCATAGACCACATCCATACGCTGCGGCAGGTTATACAGAAGACCGAGGAGTATAATGAGCCACTTTGCTTGGCGTTCGTGGACTATGAGAAAGCCTTTGATTCGATTGAAACCTGGGCGGTGCTGCAGTCTCTCCAAAGGTGCCAAGTGGACTATAGGTATATCGAGGTGTTGAGGTACTTATACCAAAATGCCACCATGACGATCCGAGTACAGAACCAGAACACAAATCCTATCCAACTGCAGCGTGGTGTGAGACAGGGAGACGTTATTTCTCCGAAACTGTTCACAGCTGCGTTGGAGGACATCTTTAAGCTCTTGGACTGGAAAGGACTCGGCATCAACATTAATGGCGAGTACCTAACACACCTTCGTTTTGCCGATGATATAGTCCTTATGGCTGAGACCATGGAAGACCTGAACACAATGCTCGAAGATCTCCGTAGTGCTTCCCAAAGAGTGGGTCTTAGGATGAACATGGAAAAGACGAAAATTATGTCAAATGCCCATGTTGTACCCTCTCCAGTTCATGTTGGGAACACTACACTTGAAGTTGTTGACCATTACGTATACCTAGGACAGGCAGTCCAGTTAGGTAGGTCCAACTTCGAGAAAGAGATCTCTCGCCGAATCCAACTCGGGTGGGCAGCATTCGGGAAGCTTCGAAAAATCTTCGCGTCCGACTTACCTCAGTGTCTCAAGACGAAAGTCTATGAACAGTGTGTGTTGCCAGTGATGACTTACGGCAGTGAAACGTGGCCGCTAACTATGGGTCTCATAAGGAGGCTCAAGGTCGCTCAGCGTGCAATGGAGAGAGCCATGCTCGGCGTTTCCCTACGTGATCAAATCAGAAACGAGGAGATCCGCAGGAGAACTAAAGTAACCGACATCGCTCGAAGGATTGCTCAGCTGAAGTGGCAATGGGCGGGACACATAGCGAGAAGAACCGATGGCCGTTGGGGCAGAAAGGTTCTGGAATGGCGACCGCGCACCGGACGACGCTCCGTGGGTAGGCCCCCGACAAGGTGGACCGACGATCTGGTGAAGGTCGCGGAAAGCCAGTGGATGCAGGCAGCGCAGGACCGATCGTCGTGGAGATCCTTAGGGGAGGCCTATACCCAGCAGTGGGTGTCGTGTGGCTGATATGATGATATCAATTTGTATAGGATTGGTATGAATGCGATTAAAAAAAAATCTTTGAATACAGTTTGCATTATTTTTTAAAACAAAAGGAAGTCTTTTTTCAGTAAAATTTCCTATCTTCAATATTTAAGGTACTTTCCTCCGTGTGGCAAAGTTTTGGGACATACTGTATATTATTACATAATATTATTCTTGAAATTATTCAAGTAACTATATCACGAGAATAAAACACAAGAGAAAAGTTTAAATATTACAATTGATTTTCAGACGCATTATACTTTTGATAAAAATAAATATGCATGTTCCCTATTGAATTGCTGTTATTAAATAGGATTATTCCTAATAGCAAAAATTCCTTAGCAAGGGAGAAGAAACAGTAAAGTTAGACCTCCACTAAGGTAAGGGAGAGAAAGAGAAAAAGAAGTCAGAGAAAGCAATATAGCCCTGCAGTGCCGGAAGTAATCGTCAGGAGCGGCAAGGGCCAGTGCGTCTAATTGCGGGGAATTTCATCAACACCAATATCTAAGGGAGGGAAACAAGAAAGATAATAGACCTCCACTAAGGTACGGGAGAGAAAGAGAAAATATAAGTCTAGAGAAAGAAATATAGCCCTGCAGTGGCGGAAGTAAGCGTCAGGAGCGGCAAGGGCCAGTGCGTCTAATTGCGGGGAATTTCATCAACACCAATAGCTAAGGGAGGGAAACAAGAAAGATAGACCTCCACTAAGGTACGGGAGAGAAAGAGAAAATAGAAGTCTAGAGAAAGAAATATAGCCCTGCAGTGGCGGAAGTAAGCGTCAGGAGCGGCAAGGGCCAGTGCGTCTAATTGCGGGGAATTTCGGAGGTCGCCCGATAACCCGCGTCTGCGCCGGAAGCCGATAGCTTTGATGTGATGCGATGGCGTCCGCTCCCCTACATTATGAGTGCCGATAATAAATACGACTTGAGCTCTGGTGGGTTATTTAAGTGTTGGCTATTTTCCGCATTCCAGTTGTATTTAGTGATTAATTAGTTGGTCCCAGCTGCATTTGCAGTCGTTAACCACTACCAATCTTGGGCCCCCATGGAGGTTATGGCCCATCTTCTTTATTCACCTATAAGGAAGGCCTGTACTCCAGCAGCGGGGACATTAAAAATGGTTTATGGCGATGTCAACGAAAATTTGACAGTAGATATTTTGAGTAATGTTCAGCTAAGTCCTAATTTAAAAAGAAACTATCAAACTTTATTTGTGAATGAATATGACGTACCTATTACTAGCTAAACCAATCCTTAATTAATTTTGTTTTTGTAATAAATTAACTAGTAAATACCTAATCTAAGTACGTAGCTTTTCGGGTATTCACAGAATTAATATTTTCCTTTTCGCTAACGAGATATATTTGGGTTTGAAAATAATTATTGATTCTGCACTATTTTAATTAATTATTTATAGATGTTAATAATGAAGGAAATGCCTTCGAGAATATCCCAAAATTTTGAACTCCAGGCATAACTTAAATTTTTCGCTTACTATTTATATTAAATATTTAAATAAAACACTTTTAACGCATACTAGCGCGGTTTTATTGAAAGTACTTTGGTAATTAGTTGGTATTTGGTTTGATTTTTGATTTTCTCGACGTTTCGGCACCTTTGCAGCGCCGGCCGAAACGTTGGGAAAATCAAAAATCAAACCAAATAATTACCAAAGTTCTTTCAATAAAACCGCGCTAGTATCCGTTAAAAGTGTTTTATTTTATGTCTAGTGAGCGCGTAAGCTTGCGAAGTGAATACTTATATTGATACGAGTACAATAACAAACTATAACAATGACTTTAGCCGCATTTGACGTAAGCACGGTTTGACAATGTTTTAATTTCAGACTGCCACAAATGGTATTACATCATTACTAGCTTTTGCCTGCGACTTCGTTCGCGTGATTAAGATAGTTGTTCATTTATTTCTAGAGTCACGGATTACCAATATACCTAAGGTCTATTTTATCAGTAGACCTTATTTTTTGTGTTCTCTACATGACGGGTCAGTCTTTGTTTGCTTTGAAGATAACATAAACGTTCCTACTTGTATGATATTGACGCCAGTGAATCAGTTGCAGAATAGATTTTTTATACCTGCCTACGTACCTAAAGATTGCCTTGCCCGTAACATTTTTTCCCATAAAATTCATATAATAAGTCTATACAAACTGGAACACCCCGTGTAACGGCAATTTTCCAGAACCCTTTCTTAGTGCTCACCTACACCATGAAACCCTCCAAAAATGTTGTCTCTACCTTCATATACAAACTAGAACATCCTGTAGCACCCTGTATAACGGGAATTTTACAAAACCCTTCTTAGTCTCTCACCTACACCATGAGAGGTACTACTACCCCCAAAAATAGTGCCTCTACCTTCAGCTATTAGGGATACCTTAAGTGTAGTTTTTTAAATTTCATTATCATTGGACCTTTGAGCTCGAAGATAGGTACCCCAGGACAGTAGTCACGGGATGACTACAGCAAAACGCTGCTGATAATTTTAAATAAAGTTTTAATAAAATGTTTGTTGTTTGTGTCTTATTTTCAATGAACATACGCGCGGAAGCCTTACAAGTGTATCTTTTGAATTTTTCATTATCTGGTTGTAAACAACGAAACAGATATAGACAACATCAGAAAAGGACTTTCGACCAAACCATTGACGCAAGCATTGGTACAGTTAGCAGCACACCAGGTTACCACAAAACGTCAAACTTCCTCAATCGATTTTGAACTTTACTCACCGCACTTATGGTTTAGAATAATTTGAAGAATTTTGACAGTTTTGGATAACGCCACATGCTTTTGTGTGACACATTTGAGTGCGATCACTCGATTGACGTTAATGCCCCGATAAGAAGGTTAAGAAACTAGCTTCAGCAATTTCGTCACATTTTTAGATGATAAAAATTCAATTTGTGTCAACGGGAGTCATTCTATTTAACCTCTGTTATCTGTGCCTGTTATTAAATGCCTTATTAAGGGAATTTGCCACTGCTGCTTCCTGTTTAGCCGGAACTTATTTCAATAACACCCTATGATCACATCTGACAACAACATGAACTACTTACCCAATTACCAAAGATAGTACAGAAAAAAATCCCACCACGATATCGCGATAGGTATATCCAGTTTACATAGACCAGTCCCATTAAATTTCAGGAAAGAAACACAGAAAGGTAGGTCTTCACCGGAACAGTGAGCTGCATTTGTCAAATGTCTAATCTTCATGACGATATATACACTATCAATAAAGGACATGACACATGCATGAAGAGAGTGAAGATGGGTCTTGTGCAGCAAGCAATATTGATGAAACAATACTAAAACCATCAGTTATTTGCAGAATAATAAAGAGATCCTACTACGCTAGTAATATAATAAGTCTATGGATCCTACTAATATTATAAATGTGAAATTTTGTGGGTTTGGATGTTTAGATGTTTGTTCCTCCTCAAGCACGCAAAAACTACTGAACGGATTTTGTTGAAATTTGGCACACAGATAGTAGATAGCCTAGGTTAAAACATAGAATACTTTTTATCCCGATATTCCCACGGGAACGGGAACCATGCGGGTGAAACCGCGTTTTAAATAGTAATAATAAATGATTGGATTAAAATGAGAATTATAATGAGGATAATCCAAGTTTATTTGATAAATTATGATATCTATTTGTTACTAGTTGTTGGTCTTCCTTAAGATTAATAAATAATAAATAAATAATAAATGATGAAGTAGGTGCAATGAAATAATTACTACTTACTGCTCTACAATGTTTTAATTGAGCTGCATCATAGCATTAGATCTACTTACCTACAAGTAAATGCTAATGAATGGAATATACTTACATTTTTAAGTTATCTGTTTTCTTAGCACGTATAAACTGTAGATAAGGGCGGCCGATGACTCCTCGGGGCATACTTCAACAGATCAATTCGCTCCCGGATATAGTCACTTTAAAGAATGTACGATAGGTGCTCATTTATAAATAACTTGACTAAGTTAGTTTTCTCAGAAACGGAAACTCGTCATATGTAGTAGAATGGATGTAACATACATATCAACTATAAAATTGTCAGTTGCCGAGTCATCTTAAAATAAAAAAGCAATTTTAATAATTAAAGAAATTTCTTGGTTTTTAACTACTTGAAATTATGAGTAACTTTTGATGTAAAAGTGTCATTAAAAGTCATTTTAATTGCGCGTTTACTTCTGAAAATAAAAAAACTGATTAATGAAAAGAATTTAAACAATTTAGGTGCTAAAGAATGGGTCATGATTCCATTTCAAAGATCAAACATAACGATTCTCAAGTCACATGTGCCAAAATCACTCAACTTAATGTCCCCGTTTCAGTTCTTATACTTATTTAAATATAGCTGCCAAATGTGGTGATTATCGATCTTTAAACTGTTTCTCAAAATAGCAGTCCAGGGGGAAACTAATGGGAAGCAGTCGGTCCTTAACTGAGTATTGGGCGATCCGTAATCCGTCAAGATTAGGGCGGCCTTTTCACCAGAGATGCTACATTCATTCTGTGTACTAAGTATCGGGAATTTGTCAATAAAACAAAAAATACAAATTATTCATCTAAATTTATTTTATCGCCTTCAAAGTAGGCCCTATCGCTTGCAATACAACATCTCCACCGCTTCACCCAGTCTTCCATACATTTTTCATATGCTATTTGCGGTATGGCCTTTAGCTCATTCAGCGAATTTTCTTTTATGGCTTCTATCGACTCAAAACGTTTTCCTCGAAGTGGATTTTAACTTGGAAAATAAAAAAAAGTCAGACGGAGCCATATCAGGTGAATACGGTGCTTGGTCGAGAACTTTTGTTGAATTTTTCGCTAAAAACTCTTTCACTATAATGGCTGTGTATGATGGTGCATTATCATTAAAATCGCCGAGGACTCAAAACTATCACCAACAAAAAGTGTAGTTTAATAGTAGATTGTTATACAAGACGCTAAAGCGAGGGAATAAATAGAAACCGAGTTACAATGGGTCTTAGCGTCGTGTGTTACACTCTACTTTTCACTACGATTGCGAAAAAATAAAATCCAATATTAAATACCTATAGTTTATACTTCCGTAAACGAATCCACTGGTTTTTCTATCCTCCACTTCATAAACTTTTCATACAGTATTTAAATAAATGATTTGTGCTTGACGGCAAAAGATTAAAATTATTTCTATCCTATTACTTACTTACAGTCACACAATTCAATCAGTTTGGAATTAGAGAAAAATTCTAAAGATTTCGCGCCAGTTCCTTTTTTAATTTCTACTGTAGCAGCTAAGAAACACAATGCACGCATTTTAAACTAAAAGTCACAGAGTATAAATAAGTCTATGATTTCACCGAAGAGATCGCTGCTTTTAGTTCCATTTTCAAAAATGAGCGAGTTTTTATTCGTAATCCTTACTAATATTATAAATGCGAAAGTCCGTTTGTTTGTTTATTTGTTTGTTTGTTTGTTACGCATTCACGTCTTAACTACTGAACCGATCATCATGAAATTTTACACACACGTTGTCAGGGGTACAGAGAAGGACATAGGGTACCTTTCATCCCGTAAAAAGGAACTGTTCCCGTGGGATAGACAAAATACTATCCACGCAGACGAAGTCGCGGGCGGAAGCTAGTTATGAATAAAGACTTTTTCACTCCTCTTGCTCAAAAAGTCCGTCATTGTAAGGTACAAGAGTCAGGATAAAATAGCATAAATACCCCTAGGGGATAAAGTTTTTTCTTTTTTAATGTTTGTCTATTACCAATGAACCTACAAAAACGAAAAAGTCTTTATTCATAATTACGAATAAAAACTCGCTAGATTTTTGAAAATGGAACTGAAAGCAGCGATCTCTTCGGTGAAATCATAGACTTATTTATACTCTGTGACTTTAAGTTTAAAATGCGTGCATTGTGTTTCTTAGCTGCTACAGTAGAAATTAAAAAAAGCACTGGCGCGAAATCTTTAGAATTTTTCTCTAATTCCAAACTGATTGAATTGTGTGACTGTAAGTAAGTAATAGGATAGAAATAATTTTAATCTTTTGCCATCAAGCACAAATCATTTATTTAAATACTGTATGAAAAGTTTATGAAGTGGAGGATAGAAAAACGAGTGGATTCGTTTACGGAAGTATAAACTATAGGTATTTAATATTGGATTTTATTTTTTCGCAATCGTAGTGAAAAGTAGAGTGTAACACACGACGCTAAAACCCATTGTAACTCGGTTTCTATTTATTCCCTCGCTAAAGCTCGGGAATAAAACTACCTCGTATGCAATGGGTCATTTTAGCGTCTTGTATAACAATCTACTATTTCGTTTTAGTAGGTTCATTGGTAATAGACAAACATTAAAAAAGAAAAAACTTTATCCCCTAGGGGTATTTATGCTATTTGATCCTGTCTCTTGTACCTTACAATGACGGAATTTTTGAGCAAGAGGAGTGAAAAACAAATTAAATGACAGATCCCGCTCAAATTTTGCGCGCTTAATCAGTACAGTGCTACCAACATGCAGTAAAAAAATTAGAACGACCTCTTTTACGCGGGTCTTTTTATTGACATATTCCCGATACTTTTTACACAGAGTAGTACATCATAATTAATCTTTCTAAGGTGTGAGCGAGGTCAGGCTAAGCTACGAAACTGTAACCGTATCCACAAATGCTAAGTGGTGTTGCAGAGCCTTTAAAGACTTAGCTCCCATCGATAGCTCCAATCTTTAGCACGCATCCATATAAAAACATAGCTTCGTTGAACGGGGGTTACTCCCGAAACACGAACGAAGTTTTGAGATCGAATTGGTATCGAATAAGCGTCAAAAATCTTAAAAAATAACAGATTTTTGACGATTATTCGATATATTGAAAACGGTTGCCATGGTTTCCATTTTACTGTATTGACGTTTACTCGATATCAATTCGATCTCAGAACCAATACAACATAGAAGTCTTTATTAGAACCTCGTTCGCGTTCGAGTGTAACCCCCCTGTTTCCACTAGTTTTGAGCTAAGCTACGCTAAAAAAGTAACCAATCCTTTGGTAGATTCTGTCTTAGAGAACATCTCTCGTGGAAACTTTATATAACCGACGTAAAATAACAATTATGAATAATAAAATAAAATATTTATTTATTTCTCCCCTTTACATAGGTAAATACAAAGGTTTCATACAACTTTATAAATGATGGGGGACAGGAGTCCAAACTAGGTAAACCCCGTGCTATGGAACTCCTGGCTCCCGTCTCTCAAACATTGGGATATTTCTTAAATTTAAGTAAAGTTATAACCTGTTTCACAGTCTATGATTAAGCTATATGGTTAATTTAATAAAAAATAAAAAATGGTAACATAGTTTTATATAAATAATTAAAATAAAACTGAACTGACGCTGTGAGCGTTACTTTTATGATTCAAAGATGTATCTTATAAAGCGCAGTTTGCAGTTCATTTTGCTTATAATGGATATAAGTGCCAAGTAATTGTTGAACTATTTCCTGAAGCTGAGTAGTAGCGTCCCATTTAGATAGTTCACACTTCAATCATTTTATGACTCTTCATGGATCGTTTGCATTTTGATGGTTGTCATACGCGCTTATCGTTGGGTAGACTTGTTGTCATAAACTTTTGTTGTCTAAAAAAGTTATGCCAGTCGTGATCTTTTTATTTGTGATTCTTATGACAAAACGCACAAACAAGTAAGCATCCGTACTTATGCTGGGGGTGACTCCCGACGCGACCGAGAAATCGAGATCGAGTTGTGGAATCGAGTAAACGTCTAAACAGTAGGTACTATAAGAAAGGGAAACCAGGGAAACAGTTTTCAATGTACATACAAAATAACATATTTTGGACTTTTATTCGATGTGAACTCGATCCCGTCAATTCTCGTCGAGAGTGCTGGGGGGATGGTAAGCAGGTGGTGATTCGCCAGACTAAGGCTAAGGCCACACTATACGCGGAAAACTTAGAGATTCGCTATGCGACTTGCGTGAAATGGTCACGGCTAACACTTGCGACATCAGGGGACTACAAGCCCTTTGTATCGCTGACCCCTGTCTTTTATGTCCGGATTATTAGTCCAGTAAGCATTCTAGTCCAGCGGTCGAATCCAGCTCTGGAATGCCACTGGAATGTAACCATTCTAGTGAGCAATCCAGTCCAGTGATTCCAGTGCTGGTGGAATAATGTGAACCGGGTAATAGAGCTACCACACTCATAGAAACCCACATTTATGATAGGTATGAAATAAAGAAAATATACTTATCTTCCTATGAATTTGACATTGTCTTCTATAATGAGGGAGTAAATCAAACTCAAATAGCTGAACTTTTAATATGTAAGTATCCACGTAATTTACTCTTGCAACGGAGAGATTGGCAACTTACTAAACCGCCTCTGTGGTCTAGTGGTTTGCCCACCCGTGTAAGACGCAGGAGTCCCGGGTTCGACTCTTATAGCCGGTCCACACGGCACCAACTTATGTTTGCGCAACGTGTTTGCGCAAACGATGTTTGTGCAAAACTAGCGTGTAGACGTCGAGTTTGCAGTTGGCGCAAAAGTTTGTGCTGATTTGTATTTTGTATCAAAAAATCGGTGCAAACATATCTGTTTGCGCAAACTATTGCATCGTGTGGACGCATGTTCAAACTTGTTTGAGTGTTTTTAAGGTAATTACAATTGAAAAGAAATGACCTGAGAAAATATTCCAGAGAATTTATAATTGAATTTATTGACAATTTCTTCAGCAAATTTATATGAGAATATTTTTGTTTTTTTAATAACCATTCTTTTGACCATTTAGTTCGTTTTGTTTTTTATTTTCATATCTGATATTGTAGCTCCTGCTAACAATAATAATCTATATATCTAAATATATCTCTTCCATTGTTCGCTTCACATTCACCACAACTGGAATACGACTCTACTCCTCTGCTGCCAACGACCAACTGAATTGTTTGTGCCGTGTGGACGATGACACTTGTACAGACTTTTGTTTGTGCAACAGTTTGCACAGCGTAAGTTGGTGCCGTGTGGACCCAGCTTTACACCGGTCACTCACATTCGCGCAAATACGCGAACCCACAAGTGTAGGACGGACATTCGAAGACATTCGCGAATGATTTTCCGTACAAAGTTGAAAACATTCGTACAATGTACGAACCTTTGCGCGCATGTGAGTGACCGGGGTTAGGAGGGGGGTACAATTTGTACTCGGTTTGGTTGGTGATAAGGCTTATTTTAAAGTCCACCTGTCTTGCTATCACCATTTTACAAGTCTGACGCCATATCAACAATTAAAAAAAAAAGTGTTCCGGCAGTTAGAGGTAAGATAGCCAGTTCCTCAGTGATGAGGATTCCGGATGTAGTGCGCTTCCACCTTGGGCCTTTCGTCATTTAACATCAGGTCAGGCTAGGCGCACTCCGCGCTTTAGGTATGAAGCTACAAGTAGCCGGACGGACCAATTTCATACGTCAGAAAAGATAAGAGCTACGCGATAGAAAGAGAGGCAATTACTAGGTGAATATAATGTAGGGATGCGAGCGCTGTGCGACCTGAATTGCACTTTATTGTGTCGGAGCAAGAGTCGGTATTTATTTAAATGATTTTGCGGAGTGCGTCTTCTGTACCTGTACTATTATGTATTCTGTGATCAGGTGAGGTGAAGGCCAAGCACTATCCCGATGTGCATAAAACCAATCTGCTTCCCCAATATCTATTCTGTGAACTTTTATTTTTGGGACTTTATTGTTTGGCCTGCTTTCTGTCAAACCAAAGACTTATCTTATCTTAACTCGGATGATTTTTCCCAAGAAGCTTATACCTCCCTCCAATGGAGATTGCACGGCCATATGTCATAGTGAAGATAGAAAAAATGTCCTTGAGTGACGTAACGGCTTATTGCAACCTCTTTCTTTAGTGTTACAATACGTGTTCGTTGTTCGTTCGTTCGTGAGAAACGAAAACGTATTGTAAAACGAAAAGAAAGAGATAGCAATACGCCGTGACGTCACTAAAGAGTCTTTTTTCAATCTTCACTATGATACTAGGCGTGCAATCTCCGTTGTGGGTATAAGCTTCTTGATTTTTCCTAAATATTGTTTTACTGTACGATTGTACTACTTAATCTAATTATAGATACAGGGTTATAAATAGGTGATGAAATCTAATAATTTTATTAAGTAAGTAACATAGTAAAAGGCTAATGCAATCATAGGTATTTAAATAAATTAATAAATAATATTTTATTGAGCTTTGTACTGTTAACAAAGACCTATAAATTTTGCTTTTGCAATGAGCGCAAGTGGTGGAAGATTCTCTGTAGGTAATTTATGTATCGCTATCGAGCCTATTGAGATTTAAGGCTCCGTTACGTCAAATCATTTGTCTCTATCTTTTTCTTAACGTGTAAACTTTACGGAAAATAACCTCTCTTCTGCACTTTTTCGATGTTTTTCGTTGTTTTTTCATCATTATCTTTAGCACAGTTATCTTTTTTGAAAAAAAGTTGTTGGAGCAACTGCAAAGTACGTTAAAGTGTATTTTGATGTAGAATTCAATACGTTTCCGCTATTATTTACGCCAAAAATATGACCCGCGACAAGAGCTTAATTTTTTATGATATTCTGTTTCTTTTTACAAGCATTTGTGAGGTTTATACGCAATTTAATGCTTGTAGCCACTAGATAATTTCTTTAGCTTGTCGTATGTTTTGTCATTGAAAAGGACTTTTAGATCACTGGGTACTACGTCCCATTTGGGAGTTTAGTGCGACACGGCGATTGTATGGAAGCTATTGGTAGTTCATAGATAAATAGGGTGTCAAAGGACGCTGATTGACGAAACCTATATCAGATGGTGAAGGAGTTTAAAAAAAATTGAAATCCAAAAATGTTATTGTCGAAAAACTGCATTTTTGTCTTTGGGCCCGGATGTCGTGAGAACTAAGTCGAAATAAAAAATAAAATAAAAAAACTGTCCTAGGGTATTTAGTTGGCTGTCGAATGAGATAAAAATTTTGAAAATAAAAATAAAATTACGGGCTGTAGTTGCGCCCTCAAAAAAGTTTCTCAGCGAGTAAGTTGTAGCGCATCATGGTTATACAGTACTGTGGTATGGAAGTTGGGTGTGTATGAGAGTTTATATTGTTGTGTGTGGCGAATGGAGGATTTTTGGAATATATTGAATAAAAAAAAAAATTAAAAGTATTTTTTTTTAATTTTTAGTTTGTGTGTTCATTGCGTTTATTTCCTTTTGCCTGAATTTCATTTGCAATGTCCTAGTAGTTCGTGCTATGCAGGGAATCTGTGCATTTTTTTTGTGACTACAACTTTACCGTAACTTGTTCCTATTTTGCACCAATTTTGGCTCCACTTACAGAAATTGTATTGTAACTTGAAAAAGGCGTATTGTATAATTATCTATGCTATTGGTTTAACCAATCAGAAGCACTTTTAAGCTATAGGAAAACAAGTTTTTTTTTTAAGTTTAATGGTTGATTTTGCTTTTTTAAACGTTGTTTTTGGAGCAAAATAGTTCTTTTGACACGGGTAACTTTACTCAAACATTTCTTTCCTAATGTTTTACGTATATTTATGCTACAGAGCGATGTAATACATTACTTTTATTACTTTGCGCTATCGGAAGATGGTCCAGGATTAGGAAAAATGCAACTTGAAATGAAAATCACATATATTTTTAAGAGATTCGTCATCTTCACTTTGGTACATAGAAAAGCATGTTTAATTAAGCTTAAAATTAACTTTCTACATTTTTTTAACAAAACAAGAGAAATCCTACTAATATTATAAATGTGAAAGATTGTGGGTTTGGATGTTTAGATGTTTGGATGTTTGTTCCTCAATCACGCAAAAACTACTGAACGGATTTGGTTGGAATTTGGCACACAAATAGTAGATAGCCAAGATTAAAACATAGAATACTTTTTATCCCGATATTCCCACGTGAACGGGAACCAGCTAGTGGGGGCCGCTAGTTACTTCTATAATTAACAGAAAATGCAATAAAATTTCCAAAAAAAACATAACATTATGAATTTATGAAGTAAACCCTCCATTAGTGGTTTAATTCTGGTACCGAGTAAAATTAGTTGGGGAGTTTATGCATCCCAGGACATCGCTCTATTTATATCCTTGAGGAGCATTGTACCCCAAAAGTATGTGCAAAGAAAACCTAATCTCAAAAATATCCTATTATTCCACAAATATCATACCAAATTGAAAAATATCTTGTCTTTAAATTAGTTGATGAAATTCCTTAAACAATGATATATCACTCACCTGCATTCGTCCAAATAACTCTTAGATACAAACGTAATTTGATGGAGAACGTAAACCGTAGCAAGCACGCACTCAGAGGTTACGACCGAAAATGACAAAAAAGTTTAACTTCCGGTAATCTGTCATATTAGTGTGGCCAGAGGATTAATATTTAGTACAGTCAGTGGCACGAATCATGAAAATTTTTCGACGGAGTGGGGATAAGTTCGCGCATGTGCTATTGTAAGCGACCAATAGCGCGCGCCCATCTCCCGCCTCCCGCGCCCCTCACCGCAACCATAGCCTTCTTCATTTCCAAGCCGTGAACATAAGTTTGGCAACGTCTGTTACTGTCAGTTCGTGGTCATGTCGTCGGCCAGTCTCCATACTAAATGTATGGGAATATTTCAATTTTAAGAGGTCGATATTTTTTTTCGTAGTAATCGTGTGAGGTTCAAAATATAAAAATAATTTAGTTCTTTTATTGAAATGCTTTGTATATTAAACAATAAGAAAAATATCAATGTTAACCAGGAAAAAATGCCTGTCAAAGATGTCATCTTTTTTGTTGATTTTCTTTAGCAGGGAGTTGATTCACACACCCTCTAGCAATAAATGATATATCATTAGAAATGTCTTTTAAAGACAAATATTTGCTGTTAATATACTTTATATCAATTGTTAATACTTTTGGAGTTAAAGGTTATTAAAGTATAAAAGTGGTTTATTGTCTATGGGAGTTGATCTACCACACCTATAGAAACGAATGATATATCATAAGAAAGGTTTTTATATGACAAATATTTGTTTTAAACATACTTTCTATTAATTGCTAGTATTTTCGGAGTTTTAGGTCATTAATGTTAAAAAAATTGGTCAAGTTCAGAGCGTTATAACTCTCAAAGTACTAATAGTTGACGATTATAGTAATACAATAAAGTGTTTCAAATTTAAATACCTTTCCAATGATGTAAGATTTATTGCTAGAGGAGGCTTAGATCAAAATGCTCATCGTACTAAAGGACCCCCGAAAAGTCCAAATAATTTGACTCAAACCTTATGTTCTAATAAATAAATAATAATAATAAATATAAAACTTTATTGAAATAATCTTACATCACAATTTACAACTAGTTTAAACATAGATAATATAGGAAAAACAAATAATAAATAATTATTAAAATAATTTTATACTATGTGCTTGACCACATGCGATGTTGCCGTTCTGCTCAACTTCAGGGCTTGGAAGATATAGAAGGCTATGCCGCAACGCATACCCAAAATACGCGTTCCGCGCAATCCCCACCCGATTTCATGATTCGTGCCACTGACTGTATTTACCAATAATAGTGTTTAAATTACTAAAATACGCGAGTGCTTCCATCTAGAGAGAGTCAAAACTTTTTTTTGGTGCAACGTTACTTCGTAGTAGTGATGGGACTCGAATTACAATTGATTCGAATGATTCGAATCACGTCCATCCAAGCTCGATTCGAATGAGTATTTATGCTGATTCGAATTGGTTAACTGATTCAAATCATCACCTGATTCGAATCGGTTGCCTGATTCGAATCACTGTTGGAATTCGAATCAGTTTTTTTTATTCGAATCTTTGATGACCTAACAACGGGGAGGTGAAGGCAAAGTTAATTACAGATGGCGCTTCAGTCTTTGGACCCTTTGTCAGTTTGAGCTTTATATATTGTCTTGACTGTGTATTACGTGATTTTACTTTCTTAGATTATATTTTTTTCGGTTTTGCGGACAAACAATGTATTCTATGCTAACTTTAGCTCAGATAAAAGAAGAATTACGGAAAAGAAAAGCCAAAACATCAGGCAAAAAAGTTTATAGCAACTTACAAAAAATTGCTAACAAGCATTACATTTCTTTAATTTTCGTGTGAGATTTACAAGTAATCTTTTCTTTTCAGATTAGAAGCATATGATTTAAATTTTAACAAAGCAACTGAGTGTGAATTTCCGTGTTTATAGTTGCCTCATGATGCCATCTGTGCAATAGTAATTTCAGGTTTCTGTACTGGAATTTTTGTACCGTCCAAAATTACACGAACCGTTTTATCATATTTATTTTACTATTCTAAGTTTCTTGAATGACTGTGGCATATAAAATTCTATTAATTCTCTGTTTGGCCCCAATATTGGGCTTATTCCATATTTGATATACCTATCAACTTCATCCAAGTTATAAATATGTTAGAAACTGCTGAGGTTGAAATATTAAAGAACAAACCTGTATAATTCAAATGTTGTTTTATTTTGGCGAAGCTTCATTAAATTCATGAAACATTCCTTTTGATTTATAATGTTTCTCAGGCTCAGTAAAGGAGAAAATCAAGGGAATAGCATCTTTTTTTAATATTTTTTGCCTAATATTTTTTTTGTTACTGGGAAATCGATGAACTCCAATATTTTAACAGTTTCATGCACAACAATGCGGCATTTTCTCAGTATGAAATTAAAAAGTGCAATACGCCTAGAGATTCCCATATGTTTTGACACTTTCTTTGAGGCGGCCGGGTACCAAAGACAAGACGCCACCTATCGGGATAAAATTGCGCTTTTCCTCCCCATTATTATTAACATTGAGTTGTTTTTGTCTTATATACAATTATTGAGTACATTGCTTGTATGTCTCTATAATTTATATACTTACTTACCTCTACCTACCTACCTATTAAAAATTCTAAGTTATTTTATTTTTGTTTCAATTGATTCGAACCATCACATTAATTCGAATCATTCGAATCATCAAACTAGTTCGATTTATTTGAACCGTTACCTGATTCGAATCATCATAACGATTCGAATCATCTTCAAAATCGAATCGATGATTCGAATCACTAACGGGTGATTCGAATCAATTCTTATACATTTTTTTTGATTCGAGTCCCATCACTACTTCGTAGGAGCAAATTAGGAACGAGTTACGGTACGTATTCTATATAAAAATATGGACCGCGCAAACCATGTTTTCCTATTATGGCCCCTTAAATATGATTATTCAAATAAAATATAAAAGCCTTGCTTCTAAAAAATACTATGAAGTGCCATTTTATAATAATCGGTGACCGACTGAATGTAAGGAAGGATGAAAAATACCTTTAACACGCAGGTAGTTGAATTCAACACTTTCATGATCTGAAAGAAGAAAATAAATATTAATCTAACAGTTAAACATTTGGTAGTAAGTAGATATATATGTTACGGCTAATACCCGAGTGCGGCTAAACCTAGATTTAGATTTTTTTTAACAGACAACAGAAATAAGTTTCTTAACACCCCCTGGGGTATGGTCTAGCATGCTAGACTTTAGTTTTAGGCTACACATAGGTTTAACCAACAGCTTTAACAGATACCTATCACACAGTACATATATAAGTTTTTTCAAACAGTATGAGAGCTCCATGGAAACGTTCGAATTTGACGGCTGACGTCACTCTAAGAGCTCTAAGCAAAGTTCGCAGTACTCTGGTCAGGTTTGTGACATCGCGGTCGCAGTTGTTTCCATAGCGTTCGCGCGTAGCATTCCACGAGACGACCGGAAAATGCCAACCCTAGCAATCCGACGGAGTGCAATGACAAAAGGGCCTAAGTGACGTTAGCTCGAGCTAACGTCACTTAGGCCTACTGTTTGAAAAAACTTATTTATGTACTGTGCCTATTAGCCCTAACATAATATACAACATCAGTTATGAATTTATGAAAATAATCCATTCCAAACTTCCATACCAAGACGACAAAAATATATCTATATTTTTGTCGTTTTGTAAAATTCGTTTATATAAAATGTCGTTTATATAAATTTCGAACATGAATGGACCATATGAACATGAATGACCATCAAGTTGGATATTGCTGTGCGTTTAAAATAATTGTTTATTTATGATTCTATGCGTGACTTAAGTTAGGCCTGCACCACTATAATTATCTATTCTGTGCCTGCACTACAGTTTGTTTTTACGAGGTACCTATACTCATAATCCGTTTGCATCCAACGATTGCCCGCGATCTCCGCAAGGTCGCCGGTCTACCTGGCGGGAGACCAGCCCGCGCGACTTCCAGCTTGATACTATACCATCTTTTTAGGGTTCCGTAGCCAAAATGGCAAAAAAACGGAACCCTTATATCTATAAGGGTTCCGTTGACGAATCTTCGTCATGTCTGTCTGTCTGTCTGTCCGTCCGTATGTCACAGCCACTTTATTCAGAAACTATTAAGTTTACACAGTTGAAACTTAGTAGGTAGATGTATTCTGTGAACCGCTTCACGATTTTGACATAAAAATAAAAAAAAAAAAGATTAAGGGGGGCTCCCCATACATGGAACTCAAACTGAAAATTTTTTTTTCATCCAACCTATACGTGTCTATAGATAGGTCTTCAAAAATGACATTGAGGTTTCTCAAACGATTTTTTCTCAAAGTCAACCTTTTGAAAGATAGACACTTCCAAAGTGGTAAAATGTGTGTCCCCCCCAACTTTAACTTTTGAAATAAAAGAGTGAAAAATCTAAAAAAAATGTATGCTGTAGATCCTAATAAATACTTTCAACGAAAATTAGTTTGAACGAGATATATTGATAACTTTTAGAGATATAGCACATTTTCCAAAACCGCAAATATAACTTTGTCATTCATACAAACACTATGAAAAACAAAGTTATTTTTGACGACGAAAAATGAATGTGGTATTCAATATGGTATGGTATAAGGTAACTACGGAACCCTACTGCGCGTGGCCCGACACGCACTTGGCCGGTTTTTCCCGATTGTCAGTTCTTTTGTTGTTACAATAACAAACAGAAAATAAACCGAGTACGCGCAATAAAACTCTTTAGTGCGCTAGAACCATAAGCATAACAAATGAGAATCTACGTCGTAGCAAATCGGAACCTTGCAGCGAAGTGGCCAAGGATCGCGCCGTTCCAGTTTTGTCCATCGAGGTTGGGCCCCAGTTCCGTGCCCCAAAAAGAAGCGGGCCGGCAGACAGACGGTTTGCAATTAATCGATTACAATAATTGAATTACGTGATGACGTAGCGACACCTGCGCAAGCGGCGGTGTGTGCGCAGCTGCCCCACCAAATCAAAGGAGTATTCCTTACGATGTATCTAGAGTACGCTCGCGAAACTATGTTGCCATGTTACCTTATTTGTTATTATTAAATTAATTCCATAAATATCAACACTTCTTTGTTCCCAAATATAATTTCTTTCGTCTTTTATATTTATATACGTAAATTATTTTCGTTGGCGATGTTAATTTTTATCTACAACAGCAATATTAACCTCCTATTTCAATAGTTAATTAATACCAAGTCGTATTGGTACTGTTTCTTAAGTTAAATGTTCTCAAACGGTGCCTATAAAAATGTAATCTAAACCAGCATCAACTTGGTCAAGTTGATCTTACAAGAAATACGATTCGAATCGATATACAATGACTCAATTTAGGCCCCTCGTTAGCCCGCAAATGACGTTAATCGAACGCACTATTAGTGGGTGTTTTAAATTGATTTCGTAGATAAATTCTATCTCGATTGTTTTTTACTTGAGATTTAAATTTTTTCAATACGATATGGGACCCGATTCCCCTAATTTATGATTCGAATCGTACGTTTCGTTTCCGATACAGTAGAGATTATTTTTAGTGACAAAGCAAATTGAGAAATGTACCGCCACTAAATATTATGCGGAATGTGACATTACCTATTGTGTCTCAGACTGCATTTTTTATGTTAGTAGAATTCGGCTATCTAAAGTCTGTTTATCCTTACTTGTCCTATTTGGTAAACGATTTTCACCCAACTCTCTCTTAAAATAATCATTTATAAAATATAACAAATAGTTTTCCACACAAAAAATACGAAAGATATTGTTAACTATTAAATAATGACAAGGCAACATATTTTAAATAGAGGTTTAAGTTTAAAAACCGGCCAAGTGCGTGTCGGGCCACGCGCAGTAGGGTTCCGTAGTTACCGTATACAATACCAAATTGAATACCACTATAATTTTGCGTATGCAAAAATAACTTTGTTTTTCATAGTGTTTGTATGAATGACAAAGTTATCTCATTCAAACCAATTTTGGTTGAAAGTATTTATTACGATCTACAGCATATTTTTTTTTTAGATTTTTTACTTTCAAACGGTATATCTTTCAAACGGTTGACTTTGAGAAAAAATAGTCTTAGAAACCTAAAAGTCATTTTTAAAGACCTATCTATAGACACCCCGCAAGTATAGGTTAGATGAAAAAAATTTTTTTCAGTTTCAGTGTCATGTATGGGGAGCCCCCCCTTAATCTTTTATTTTTTTATCTTTATATAAAAACCTTAAAGCGGTTCACAGAATACATCTACCTACCAAGTTTCACTTGTGTAATCCTAATACTTTCGGAATAAAATGGCTGTGACATACGGACGGACAGACAGACAGACAGACAGACAGACATGACGAATCTATAAGGGTTCCGTTTTTTGCCATTTTGGCTACGGAACCCTAAAAAACGTAGTTTAAGACAGCTATCAAAAACAAAGTTTTTGACAGTTATCTTAAACTACGTTTACTACTTTTTTTTTATTCACAACGGGATCGTGCTTGGCCTTCATCTCACCTGATGTTAAGTGCTCTAACCCAGAATCCTCATCACTGAGGAACTGGCTATCTTACCTCTAACTGCCGGAACACAAACAATTTTTAAATTGTTGTTATGGCGTCAGATTTAGGTAAGATGGTGGTAGCTAGCCAGGCAGACTTGAAATAAGCCCTACCACCAACCAAACCGAGTAGGTACGAATTGTACCTCCCCTGGGAATCGAACCCGGGACCCCTGCGTCTTATAGGACAAGTAAGAGTAAACAGATGACGACATGAAATAATCGTGTAAATTATCTTCGTAGTAAGTACTATGCGATTAAATAACTTTGTATAACAGAAGTGACCAACTTCAGGGGCCTTACTATGAGCTCTTATAGCTGGACTTATATTGAACTGGCTTACTTTTTCGTACTATGACCTCAAAGGTTAGTTCAAAATAAGGCCCTAAGCAGTCCTGTTTTTGAACTGAATGGTTTCTTCTTATTTGCTGATGGTAAGCCCCCAGAGTGCTTGCAGTACATAACAACGTATTAAGAGGATACCTCGTGGATTTTCATGGTTTTCAATTTAGATTTAGTCCTATCGATCCTACTACTATTGTTCTAATTCTGGAATATGTTAAAAGAGACTAATAAATAGATCTTTTGATCAAGCTCAAAACATGAATGGAAACAATTTTCTCGATAGAAAAATTTTCAATGTTGATGCCTCTCATATCATTTTTGCAGTACTGTAAGCAAACGGACTCATAAGATAAGTAATAAATATGTAGTTCCAACTTCTATAGCATTTTCTCTTTACCATACAGTGAAGTGCAGCGGATGCACAGTACCTATTGCTTATTGGTTATGGCCTGGACAAGGCCTCCCACGAGGATCGCTGAGATGATGGGTTCTGCAGTACTATTCCCTAACATGCGACTTCACTGTCAGTGATCGATTCGTCGAGTTTCTGGCTTACTGAATCACTATGTAAAATGCAAGAATTTCTATTCTGTCATACATGGAATATGAATATAAAATTCTTGGTAAAATGTCATTGACTTCAAAGAGTTAACCTGTAATGAGAATATGACATCTGTCAGACGATGCTGCCGCAGGCGACGAACTTGACGCTGCAAATTTAAGAGAATAGCACTGTCATCTTTGGGTATAGATTTTACCATTGAAAATGGTTATCAGATGCAAATCGCCTGAGACGTATTTTTGGCCATATCCCCGAGGATTTTGAGAGGATCGAGATGAAAATAGTACCAAAAGTTGAGGAATTTATCGAGACACCCGTGAACGTTTGAATTTTGAAAATCGACTGAAAACTTTTTTTGGAATTTAGCAAAACTCCAAAAATTCCGGGTTTTTTGGCGGGTGTTTGTTTTCTAAATTGTAAATATTTCTGAAATAAAACCGACTTAAGAAAAAATTAAAAAAAGAGTCCTAGGGTATTAGTTTAGCTACCAAATGACGAAATAATTTTGAAAATCGGTTAATAATTGTGACCTGTAGGTGGTCCCTTTAGATTTGGAATTGTAGAAAAACGGGTGTTTCCGTACATAAAAAGTGATGTAGCTTTTATGATTATTGACCGATCGTCATGGTAATAGTGTTAAAAGATGCAGAAGCAGACGATAAGTGCATTCGTTGCAATTTTTAAAATCGGTTAATAATATTTCGGCTGCGTCGAGGCAGTCAGAGGACGCTTTTGTGACACGAGGCGGAGCCGAGTGTCACAATCGTAAAAATAAATACCTAGGTAACCTTAGAAATATAATAGGACTTTGCATTTGATTTGATTTTGGTTTTTCGTAAATTTTTGTGTTCATTTTCAATGCTCTGATTCTTGCGGGGACTGTAAAATCTGTGATTTTTTTTATTATTGAGAGATCCTACCATTTGAAAGTAACATTTACCAACTTTCTAATATAATAAATTAATTATTAATACTTATACACAACTCAGTGGAACTTTGTTATGTAGACATTATTTAAATTAAAGGGTGTATACCTATTAATTTTTATTGCATCTCATAAAACTTAATATGCTCCGTTTTTTATAAAAAATATACATTGTCTTTGGTCTTGTACTAGCTATAATTTAAAGGCGTGAAATACACCCAATTTCATCGACAAAAACACCCACATGTTGTGGTCTACCCCACTCATGTTAGAATGGCCGTCATTTTAAATAGGACTTTTTATTTTATATGACTCTGGCGAAAAATAAAAAATTCTGTGGATTTAGGAGACTTACAGTTATTTAAAAAATACTATTCGAAAGCTAATAATAGCGCATATCAAAAAAGAAAAATGTGTAAATTTTCAACTTAAATACGTCATAAAAAACATTAACATAAAATGTTATACGAAATTTGTGTGTTTTTTTGGTTTTCATAAGAAAAAGGTAAATTTTACCTTACCTTACCTCTAAAACTAGGACATCAATGTTCATTTTTTGTAATTTTTTTACTGTTCTGTAAGTGTGTACCTATACCCTGTCTATTAGAATAATGTAAAAAAATAAAATTCATGTTTTAGTGTTTGAGATATGTAACTAAAATAAAAAAAACACACAAATTTCGTGTTATTTGATTTCAGTATTTTTTTATGACGTTTATAAGTTGAAAAGTTTACACAAAGTTTTTTGTAAGTTGATAGGTGCTGATATCATCAGCTTTCGAAAAATTTTTTTTTAATAACTGTAAAACTTCTAAATCCGGCGAAATCAATATATTTCGGCAGGGTCATCTAAAATAAAAAGTCAAATTTAAAATGGCGGCCATTCCAACAGGGGATAGACCTCAACATGTGGGTGTTTTTTCGATAAAATTAGGTGTATTTTTAATATAATATTAATATTAATCTAAATAAAAAATTTAACCCCCTAAACACAGTGCCTATAGTTTCATACAGTTTCTAGATAAGCATTGTTTGATTATAGTGTTTGAACATGTTATATTTGAATGTTATTTTGTATTTAAGTAAAAGTGACAAATCACTGTATAATTAAATGTTTACCTATACCCGGTTTATTAATGAAGTGGTAAGTAAGAAAAAATCAATTAACCCTACATTTTCACTATCAAAGCACAATGACCAAAGTATAGGTACAATCTCTGATAGAACGCATTCTTCTTATTAAGATAATTTTAATAACAATTTTTATAAAAAAATAGATATTTGATTGTCTATAATTAGAATTATTAATTTGACACTGTTGATTTGACAATGTCCTAACTACTTAATTGGTGAAAAGAAATAGGTAAGTACCAACTTATAAACAAATATTTTTTGGTATTTTTGGTACTTTCACTTTTCAGTGGATAGTACAGATAGTAAGTTAATCAATGAATAGAGAATTTAAATGAATAATTAATAACTTTTTAACAGTTTAAGATTTTACTTTTAATCATTGTTCATATTCAGGTCAACAATCCTTAATGTGTTTCAAACTGATATAAAATAATATTTTAATGTCCTATTAGTGTGATATGTTGGGGTGTGTGCGTGTGCGCACGGGCCCGGTAGGTATGCGGGGGCGCGGGGCGCGGGGCCGCACACAGCCGCGCGCGCCAATCCGCCGCGGCGCCGCCCGGCCCGCGCGCCGCCGCCCGCCTCGCCGCGCCAACAATCACTCTTCACAACCAAATACCACTTTTCATCACATCGACCACCCCGCGCACAAACCCTCCACAAACCATCCCCAAAACACCAACCTTAAACCCAACGGAAAATTTAAAAAAGAACGAAAGCTATCGCACCTTTTTTGATGCGACGCGCTTTGGTGAAGTTCCACCCCCAATTTTTTTTCCTTTTTTTCTTAATTTTCAAATACGATTTGATGTTTTCAAATCATGTAGATTACTTTAGACTTAAAAATAACCATGAAAACTGAATAGAGTTACATCGCCCAACTGCCCAAAATTTAAAGGGTGAATAAAAAAACGTTTTATTTTTCCATTTTTTTTTTCATATTTACTTAGGAGATATGCTAAAGAATATTAATGTGAAATAAAAGTTCAAATTAATTTGATAGTTTGCGCGAAAACGGCTCGTGTTAGGGGCCCGCCCAAGCGCAGCCCTCGCATTCGCACCTCCCCGACAAAAAAAACAACCCCACAGCTGATGCCTTTTGTCCGCAGTGCGCAGGCGCAAGCCTACAGACCAACTTTAAATGAAAAAAACTCAAAATTTCGAGAACGCTTTTTGAGGAAAATTGCAAGAAATTTTCCGACGCCACCGCATCTCTGACGTCAAGATTGCGGCTCGGATGAACTTATAGTGCATACATTTATACTAAAACTGTTCAACACATTCTCTTTTAGTAGCCGATATTAAAAAAGTAAAAATATTCATGCGAATTAATTATGAAAGTGAATAAGTGCGTTATTTGGGCGGGCGCTCAAATAACGCACTTGTGTTTAGGAAGGAAAATTCCCTGTGTTTCTGCTTGAATCTTAATAATATGAGAAAATATAAATTCTTTTTACTCTCAGCTATATTTGTGGTATATTTTATGCATAAAAATTTGGTAAAAAATTTATTAATACTGTTATTAAATTATAACTCGAATAAAAATGTAAAAATGTAGGGAACCCATTTAGGTAGGTACATAAATACAGACAAAGAAATTAAATTACTATGCAAATATAGCTTTCACAAAATTACTTCAGCTTGAATGAAAACAAATGTTTAAAATTACATTATTAATAATAAAAAAATATAACTCTATTTAAGTTCCCACTAAAATAATTAAGGTATGTAATTAACTAATCGTTTAGAATCAAAACGTACTAGTTTCATATAGGTAGGTACGTACAGACGTCGACGTATGTACCCCAACCAGATAACAAAATTATAATAGCGAAATTGTTGTAAAAGTTGACACTTTACCCCTTTAAACATTTTATGCGCATAATTCAATATAATTTTCATTGAATTTAATTTATTGTGTAGCGTGCTTTATCATTCTGGCAATTTTTATGTAACAACATTTAAGAATTTGTCTTTTTAAATGGTAAACAAAATTATTCAAGAAAAATTAAAGGGACCAAACATTTATAGGTAAAACTAATTCAATAATGTAAAAAAAAAATTAAGTTATAAATAAGTTAACTAATTTTGACTTAAAACGAATGTGATTGTGTATAAAATAGTAAAAAAATCTAACTTTTCCGGGATATGCATGAACATTTTAAGAAATACTTAAAGGATTTTCTTTGCGAGTTTTTCGTAGCATCGTAGCATCAGAAATGTGTACACTACACCTTAGGGGCAGTATCTCATGTTAGAGCTGACGCACACGAGCAACTGTTGTCTCCGCAAATAATTTGTCTCTCACCTCAAGTCTACGGGTTTGTATGAAAGTACACATGTAGCGACGCGGCAGCCGGTGACTATTCAAACAAACCATTGTGAGAAACAAATTAGTTGTGGAGACAAAAGTTGCTCGTGTGCACTATGTTTTACGGTTATTTTCTCCTCTCTCAACGGGCTCGAGTTCACATCAAGAGCCTGTTACACAAACATTACAATTTGTAATTTAGACGGTAATTGGAATACATTGCGGTGTCTGTCAGTAGTTTATTTTTATGTTTCATATTGGCTGATGCAATGAACACCAAACGATCGTAGTAATTTACTACGGTAATGTCTATGAAACAGGGCCCTAGATTGAATTAATGTCAAAAATCTGTTATTTTGTTAAGTACTTTGGAAACGGTTGCCATGACTTCCATTCACACACTATATTTGTTATATGGTCTGCGTGCTTCCATTGTCCTGTTTTGACGTTTATTCGATAAACCTCTCTTAGAAAAGAGCAGGATAGCGTACTAAATTCTGTATAGTTGGTATGGTCTACCTTCACGGGCATAATTTATCCACGTATTTATGAAAACATGCAAATTTTGTCATTAACGTCATAATATTTTTTTTTCATTTTCATTTTTCATTTTCATATCATCCGCACGGCACCAACTGCTGGGCATAGCCAAAAGGATCTCGCATTGTTCATTCCCTATTTTTTTGGAGTAAATAAAAAAATACTTTTTATTTTCTTAGGATAAGTTAATTTAATGATTCAAAATAATTCAAATTTCTATGGTGATAAGTTGTGGTGAAACTTGAAAAGCAGAGCTTTAAAAATAAATTAATAAATATTTTTATTTCGAAAATATTTGGTATACTTGAGCCGAGATTATATTTTTTAAAGGGTTCAATTCAAACAAGAAATGCTTGCATAGGCCTAAGTATTCTATTGTTAACGTCATAATCGTGTTTCAATCGTGTTTCAATCGTGTTTCGGATTTGGGTTTAAGAAACAAGAACTGTTTCAAAAAGCATTACAACTCAAACACGATTGAAAAACCATATGACGTTAACAATAGCAGACGTCGGCCCCTGTTCAGTTGTATACAACAGAACCATAGACTTAGAAAAATTTTCGCTAGTGGAATATTAAGTTTATGAACAGAACACAATTCTTTGTTTTAAAGTGTCTGAGATACTTGATACCAGAAAAAAATATGAATCTTCTTATTAACTATGTAAAGGGAAATCTATCGATATTTAAATAATTATGATAATATAAAATACTGTTCGTCAAAATAACTGAAGTCAAAGTTAAAGTCAAAAATAGCTTAACTTAATTATTAAGTAGGTACTTTTCAATCGTCTATATTTTCCTACCACCCGTTCGAGACTATTTTAACTGACAAGAAGAACGGGCGCAAGAAACTTATCAGCTTTAACAGCAATAAGTAACGATATTTACAAACTTAAATATATCGTTACCAGATAATTACAACAGGATGACAGGATTATTGGCAACAAAGTACTTATAGTAGCAAGTTATGTGTAGCATCATTTCACGCATTTTGATCTTTGAGATAATCGTCTACTTTAATAACCTTTACCCATGAGTGTCTTTTTAACATATGGTTTTTAAATTCATGCCAAGGAAGATCAATTACTTGTAGTGGAACTTTATTAATAAAGGCTATGCTTTTCCCTATAAATGCGAACCTCTAGTTTTTGCAAGCCTAAATCTTGCAACGGCAAGTTTATCTTTATTTCTTGAAGTGAACATATTTTTTAAGCATTTGTGATCCTTACTAAAGTTTGTTTGTTTGTTACGCCTTCAAGTCTTAACTACTGAAGCGATGGTCATGAAATTTTGCATACATGTTGTCAATGGTATAGAGAAGGACATAGGGTACCTTTCATCCCGACAAAAAGTATTGTTCCCGAGGGATAGCAAAAACCTTTCCATGCAGACGAAGTCACGGGCGACCGCTAGTATGAAATAACGAATAGTTAAATCACAAAACCCTACTGATTGAGGAAACAAAAGCTAGTTGTACAAGTAATTTACATGTTGGTTGGAGTAATTAGGGCCATTATTGGTGTCCTTGGACCTGAAGGGCGGAAGTAGGGCAACACGTGGGTCGCATACGACGATAACGACGCCGAACGGGACAAACGCCACCGAATTTAAACTCTGCTCTGTGTATTTCAGCTAGAAACGCCGATCTGGGGGGTAATTACGTAACTTTGTTGCAATCAACTCTAGACAGAAATCGCATTTACCTTGCTGCTTTAGTAAGAACCAATGTGACAACAATCTTAACTAAAGCAGCAATGCAACTGCGCTTTCAATCGATTTCAATCGAGAATTGTTAGCAACAGCTTTACGTAATCAAGGTACTTGTCGTATTCGAAAAGTACCTACAGTATAGAATAAAAAAAATGGCAAACCTATATTATTTTTAATACTGTTTGCGCTTTTCTCCAAATATTTTCTTCATACTTTTAGACGCATTGGAAAACTTGTCTACACCTCTATAAGTATTCTTTGTTTAAGTTGATCAGTTTTAAGTAAAGTAAAAAATATAAACTTTTGTAGGCACTTCCTCATCAAATATCAAACTTACTTAAATTCAGGGTGTTGTGAAGTGAAAATCTGATTTAAAGCATTTATTTTTCGCAACCTTTTTAGCATTTTGATAAAATGAAAAATTTGCTTAAAATGTGAGAATTATATTGTTTGAATTGAATTTTGAATAAGTATATTATTTTGTAGTAACCGACCCAAAAGAAGAAAACAATGGGATCAACTTATTTTATTTAACTTACCCATAGAGAAGTATAAATCAAGTGTTACATACTGAAAGAACACATTAAGTATGTTATGTCTAAGTTTTCAGCGTATTCGGTGGTAACGGTCTAAATTATTAATTTGAATTAGGTATAAAAGATAAAATACATTGCTTTTTTTCAACCGACTTCAAGAGGTTTTCCAAGTCGACGACGGTATATTTTTTTTAATGTATGTTTTACAATAACTTCACCATTTGTTAACCAATTTAAATAAACATCTAAAAAGCAAGAAATATTATTCAAATCATTAGTTACGCATCTATATTAAAAGTCGGGTGAGGCTTTTAGAAATGAAATAAAAAAGTTTTCTTCCAGCCCCTACCAACTTCAATAAGGAGTCTATATAAGAGTAATAGAATACAAAACAATCATTAAAAATGTCTGTCCGTATGTATGTTTGTACGCGCATCATGAAAAAACTACTGCACAAAATTACATACGGTTTTCACAGTTGCATTTCTAAGAGTCTAACTTGAAATCTGGTACATGTTTCAACTTGATACGCCAACACGATCAAAGTCCATTTTGCATTTTGTATTATTTGCATACCAATTTATAGATGCAAACATGCATTGACTAATTGTCTAAGAAAAAAATGCAAATTCTTTCTCACAAGCCGCAGGAAAATGCATCGCCCAGTACTTTTGTGTTGCACGTGGAAAGGATTTCCAAGTAACCTAAGTACAAGTTCAAGTAGACTGCTCTATTGTAAAATACATTTAATGTCGAGTGTGATAAGGTTGCTAGTTGAAATTAGATTTATTAATACCTACTAATGCTGACGCGGACTCGGTATAGTATTGAATTATTAGCGACCGAAGTCGATAACAAAATAACAAAGACTACTTAATATCATATTTTCCTTGTTGACTTTTCGCGTTTGTTAAAATTATGGCAATTTTATTATTCACCGTTTTCAGAATGTAAAAACCAACCTGTAAAATTAACGGGCTTTGTGTTAAAAGGGGTTCGGGCACTTTGGTCCTTCTGACCAATAGACTTGAATCGTACATCGATGGATAGGTCTTTTCAAGAGGAAAAATAGTAGATTATACAACAAGTGGATAAATAGGGAATTTAGTTCGAGGGACTAAGTTGGATCCCGAGAGTAGCGAAGGATAGAATCCTTAGAAGAGTTGATTCAAAAGTAGAATCCTGAGCGAAGCGAGGGATACAAAGGACCGAGATGATTTTTTTTTCACGTGTTGTGTACTCTACTTTTTACCATTGACTGCGAGAAAACAAATACCTAGCAGTACTTTATACTTAGTATTTATAGGTCACCATCAGCCATTTTAATGCCATGTAAATGTAATGGCTAGGGCACAGGCCTTCCTTATGGGTGGGAGGATGGGCCATAATCCACCACGTGGGCCCAATGCGGATTGATGGGTGTTAACGACTGCAAATGCAACCGCCGGGACCAACGGCTTAAGGTGCCTTCCGAGGCACGGAGGAGCTAGAGATAATACATTTTTGGTCACCCATCCCATGACCGACCCATGCGACCTATGCGCGAAATTAGAAGTTTTCCAATGTCATAAAATAACCAGGCTAAGAGAGAGATTACATGATCAGTCTGGCATCAGTCCATTTCAACAGTCTGTATAGACTTTGAATTTCTGCAGACTGAATATCGTACCAGACTGATGGAATGGACTGAGGCAAGACTGAACATTCAATCTTCCTCTATAATAGATAGAAAAGAACCCAAAGATAAGACACTAAAAAGAACCTAATTAAATTCGGCGCAATATTTTTTTTTCGTTTAATTTTATTGTGTAACTATGGCACTGGGACATTATCGGGTTATCTGAAGTCCGAAGAGCGGGAGAGGACTCGATAATCCTCAACTCCGGTAACTTGCTTTACTACCGGGAGGGCGACCAACAGTCCCAAGGTGGTGTCGGGTTCATCATCCAAAAGTCCCTTGTCAACAACGTGATTACCATCGGAAGTGTGTCGACCAGGGTGGCGTACCTTATACTCAGAATATCCAAACGGTGTTCGCTGAATGTTATACAGGTTTACGCACCGACTTCGACACACCAAGATGACGAAGTGGAGGCTATGTATGAGGAGATCTCTAAAGCCATGCATAGCTACAAAACCCACTACACTGTTGTGATGGGGGACTTCAATGCAAAGTTGGGGAAACGATGCGGTGATGAGCTGAGAGTGGGGCAATTTGGAGTTGGGCAACGGAATGACAGAGGCCAGATGCTGGCTGACTTTATGGAGAAGGAGAACCTCTTTATGATGAACTCCTTCTTCAGAAAGCCGGAAAGCCGGAAGTGGACCTGGGTCAGTCCGGACGGTAAAGTCCGAAATGAGATAGATTTTATCATGTCGACGAAAAAGCAAATATTCAATGATGTCACTGTGATCAACGCTGTTAAGACGGGGAGCGATCACCGATTGGTACGTGGCACATTGAATATCAACCCAAAGCTGGAAAGATCTCGACTGATAAAATCAACAATTCGACCATTGCCGGCCCATATTCAAAACCCCGAGAGCTTTCAACTCGAACTCCAAAACCGCTTCGAAGCCCTTGAGAACAGCATAGATGTGGACGATCTAAACAACATGGTGGTGGATACTGTCCGCACGGTAGGGTCCAAGCTCTTTAAGACCCGCCGTCCCAAGATAAAGAAACTCTCCGACCACACACTCCTACTCATGGATCAGAGACGTGAAATGAGGCTCCAGAGTTCAGTAGATGCTAATCGTTATCGGCAGCTTAATAGACAGATATCTAAGTCTTTGACGAGCGACCTTCGCCAATTTAATACGAATCGTATTAAAGAGGCTATCGAGCGGAATAAAGGCTCCAAAGTGTTCGCGAGAGATCTGTCTATTGGGCAAAGCCAGATGACGAAGCTGAAAACTGACGACGGACGCATCATTTCATCAAAGCCTGAAATCCTGAGGGAGATCGAGAGCTTCTATGGGCAGTTATATTCCACGCAGACACCTGTTGAAAGCAAGGCTAAAGACCCCAGAGCCAAGCTTACCCGACACTATACCCAAGATATCCCGGACGTCAGCCTGTACGAGATTAGTATGGCTCTCAAACAGCTGAAAAACAACAAGGCGGCGGGTGACGATGGAATCACTACAGAACTTCTGAGAGCGGGCGGTAAGCCGATACTCAAAGTCCTCCAGAAGCTCTTTAATTCCGTCATCGTCCAGGGCAGAACGCCAAAGACATGGAACATAAGTGAGGTGATCTTGTTCTTTAAAAAGGGTGACAAGTCCCTCTTAAAGAACTATAGACCCATCTCGCTTCTGAGTCATATCTATAAGTTGTTTTCGAGAGTCCTTACGAATCGTCTCGCTCGCAAGTTCGACGACTTCCAACCTCCCGAACAAGCCGGGTTCCGAAAAGGCTTTAGCACCATAGACCACATCCATACGCTGCGGCAGGTTATACAGAAGACCGAGGAGTATAATGAGCCACTTTGCTTGGCGTTCGTGGACTATGAGAAAGCCTTTGATTCGATTGAAACCTGGGCGGTGCTGCAGTCTCTCCAAAGGTGCCAAGTGGACTATAGGTATATCGAGGTGTTGAGGTACTTATACCAAAATGCCACCATGACGATCCGAGTACAGAACCAGAACACAAATCCTATCCAACTGCAGCGTGGTGTGAGACAGGGAGACGTTTTTTCTCCGAAACTGTTCACAGCTGCGTTGGAGGACATCTTTAAGCTCTTGGACTGGAAAGGACTCGGCATCAACATTAATGGCGAGTACCTAACACACCTTCGTTTTGCCGATGATATAGTCCTTATGGCTGAGACCATGGAAGACCTGAACACAATGCTCGAAGATCTCCGTAGTGCTTCCCAAAGAGTGGGTCTTAGGATGAACATGGATAAGACGAAAATTATGTCAAATGCCCATGTTGTACCCTCTCCAGTTCATGTTGGGAACACTACACTTGAAGTTGTTGACCATTACGTATACCTAGGACAGGCAGTCCAGTTAGGTAGGTCCAACTTCGAGAAAGAGATCTCTCGCCGAATCCAACTCGGGTGGGCAGCATTCGGGAAGCTTCGAAAAATCTTCGCGTCCGAAATACCTCAGTGTCTCAAGACGAAAGTCTATGAACAGTGTGTGTTGCCAGTGATGACTTACGGCAGTGAAACGTGGCCGCTAACTATGGGTCTCATAAGGAGGCTCAAGGTCGCTCAGCGTGCAATGGAGAGAGCCATGCTCGGCGTTTCTCTACGTGATCAAATCAGAAACGAGGAGATCCGCAGGAGAACTAAAGTAACCGACATCGCTCGAAGGATTGCTCAGCTGAAGTGGCAATGGGCGGGACACATAGCGAGAAGAACCGATGGCCGTTGGGGCAGAAAGGTTCTGGAATGGCGACCGCGCACCGGACGACGCTCCGTGGGTAGGCCCCCGACAAGGTGGACCGACGATCTGGTGAAGGTCGCGGAAAGCCAGTGGATGCAGGCAGCGCAGGACCGATCGTCGTGGAGATCCTTAGGGGAGGCCTATACCCAGCAGTGGGTGTCGTGTGGCTGATATGATGAACTATGGCTCTATGAAATAGCTCCATAGCAGCCAGTAGGTATAGGTACTTTTTTGTACTAATTCATGATGCGCGCTTGTTCCAAATTAAAATTTTTTTATTCACTCGGTGAATAAAATCGCTTATTATTCACTCTTATCGTTGAATTAAACGCACTTTTTAGAGTGGCGATGGTAAAAAAGTTATTATGGGGTTACATTTGGATTTGTTGTCTGATTCGAGATATCGGCTTATAAAGTATATGTTTTCAGTATCTCGGATAGTACAGTCAGCAATGAAAGTCGCTTAACGGCGGCGGGTCCATAGAATATCAGGACAACATTTCAGGACAAGCGCCATACCTATTCGTGCTCTATGAGAATATACCTTTCTAACGATATACTATTTATATCTATTGGGTCCAGGACCAGAGTCCATATATTTGTGCCCATACACCCCTTTGTGCAAAGATATAGAGTGTTTTTTAAATCTATTTTTAATGTAGTTAAGTAAGTAGTCAATTGTTATAATAATATTTTTGCCCTTTTACGGGTAAATACAATAGTATTTTAGTGTTATAGTGTCATTTGTATATAGAGATAGTAATTAGATTAGGTACTGAATTTTTGAAATTCAAGTATTTGCAATCATTATACAGTTTAACAAGTTACTCAATTTTGAAATTCAAGTATTTGCAGAGATTATACAAGTTAACTAGTTACTGAATTTTGAAATTCAAGCATTTGCAATAATCTAAGCTGCAAATGCTTGTGAAATTTCAAATGCTTGAATTTATATTTTTAAATATCTATAAAAAGCCTAGTAAATTTATTAGGATAATCAATATTTTAATTAATAATTACCTATATATTATTATGTACTTAACTAGAAAATAAGTGTTACTTATTGTTTATTTAAAGAAGCAAATAATTTTCTTTTTTGTCAATGTAGGTATTATTTAACACTGTACAGTAATACATAAGATATTTTATCAACTCCTTTTATATTGATTTGACAGCTTAAGATATACATATAGGTATAGGTACCTAAACTTATTTATGATCGAAATATAAATCAAATACATATCTACTATATACTTTCACCTTGTGATAAGGTCTACATACTCCTATCAAATACATACTTACATTACTTATATACAATTTTATTGGATGATTTTATAACGCCTACTATAAACCGCAATATCCAAGTACCTAGCTACCTACATTACATAGTTAATTTAAAAAATAATAAAATATAATCTAATCCAAAAAACCAATAGCTATTGAGCCTACTAAAATGACAAAACTAAATCTGGTAGGTGTTTTATTACAATTTAGTTAACAATTTCAGAACGAAAACATCTGTAATCTGCACATTTAGTCAGAAAACTGACTTAAATTCCAAAACAACCCAACTTCAATCTAAAACAAAAGAAACAATAGTTTCAATACCTAATTCGATTAAAATCGTTCTAAATATCAAACATGATTGTCGAACCTCAAAACAGTTTAAAACAGCTCGGTATTTAATTAGAGCAATACATGTAGTAGAGGCGCGCTCAATTTCCCTAATGGGCCCTCGAAACAATCGTCTACGAATAAGCCGAATATCGTGTATGTTCGTCTCTCGATCATCGAGGCGGCATACACACAATCACCGATAGCGCTTATTCCGTCCATTCAAGAGCATAAAACGAAATTTAGCGTTTTCCAAAGACTTTTCATAAGAGTAAAAGGAAAATTGTTGATGTAAACTTCACTTTTAGGAAAAAAAATAAAAATAGTTTTTTCCAGAGTTTTTTTTCTAAACGAAGACATCTGTCCAAGTGGTTCTATAGTTCTAAGCCATTTTTTATAGTAATAATGAGGTGTTTGTCTAAAGTATTGCGTGTTTCATATTATTATTCATAATATTTAGTTAGGTAGTTATTTAAGCGGAATTGTCAAAATTCACCTTTATAATGGCTCGCGTAGATTTGTTTTGAAATGCCCTTATTTTTCAGAAATTAAACATAAGTAAGTAAGTTGCGTATATTCATCTGTATTTGGCAAATACAGACATAGATTGTCTGCTGCGGGCCAATATACCCACAGAACCATGCGCCGTTTTTCGTGTACATTCGGCGAATGTGTGGAAGTGGCATAATGCCGGCGCGGGGCCCCCGGGGTGCGAAACGGCCGACACGCCTTCCGCGGCCGA
Source organism: Agriphila tristella (assembly GCA_928269145.1). Taxonomy (NCBI): domain Eukaryota; kingdom Metazoa; phylum Arthropoda; class Insecta; order Lepidoptera; family Crambidae; genus Agriphila; species Agriphila tristella. The sequence goes on from OV743431.1 coordinate 41,151,405, forward strand.
AATTATAGCCATCAATAAAATCACACCTACCTAAAATATTTCGCCAGCCAGACACCCATTTTCCGTGTGCTAACGACTGAAAATTTCCTTGAAAAGCTCTTTGACCTTAGCACACACCGACAAACGCGTCGCTTACGCACACATAAAGACTGGTTATGGATGTGCTAACACGGTTATATCTTTCGTATGTAGCATTGGGAATACATTGTGTTCCAGAATATGTAGAAATAGGCGCATTTCGGCGTATTAACACGTGATTTTTAACTTGTGTGTATATGCATGTGTGTGTAGTGCGCGCGCGCATGTGTGTGTGTGAGCGCAAGCGGCCCACCAACGTGGTTATCAATCTACGAATTGTTTAATTGTAGACGTAGTAGGAATTAAAAATTGCGCATTGAGTTTTTATAAATTAAATAATACTTTTTATGTAAGCATATTTTTGTTATTATCTACAATTAACAGTAACAGTAACCGTGTAACAGTAAACGTATTTTTTCCTTTTGTTCACTCAAAACAGTAACCTGTTTCTACCAATCTTGAAGTTGAAACCTATCTATGAACGAGAAATACGACTCACAATGTTGTCTTAGTCATAATCAAACAAAATAATATGTAGACTAGAAGGCATGTAAAGAAATATTTTGTTTGCGACGATTAATGTTTGAAGTGATAAAAAAGTACTAGATCGATCGCCTTTACCCAGCAGTGGGTGTTGTGGTCGTGCAACACCCGTTAGTTCATAATACCTAGGTATTTCAATACAACATAGAAGTCTTTGGTATTTCATATTTATGATATGATAGAACCTCAACAGAAACCCCCTTACTTAAAAACAGAGTCAATGCTGTCACTATTTTTTACTGAAAGGAAGACAGTGACAGCAATAGTTAAGTCAGACAAACTTTAGTCTATGATTTAGCATAAGGGGAAAACAGAAAACAGTAATATACAAAGGAGAACTTCTTCGAGAGAACAAAACAGTTAAGTTAGAATATTGTTATCACAATCGCATAGAAACTGTATCCCGTAAGTGGCGTTCGGTCGGCGACTAAAGCGGTGCATCGGTGCAGCGGGGCGGAGGCGGAGGCGGGCGCGGGGCTGCGACGACCGCCGAAGGAATGCGACAGGTAACCGATTCCAGGAAGGCCGCGGCCCGTTACCGCGCCGAATATCTCCTCAGCAGCAGTCAAACGCGCCGACAAGTGCGCGAGCCACTTGCGACAACACGGCCGATGCGCCCGCCTCGCCCCGCTGCATTCCAACCAACATTGAGTTAGAACCAGTCGGACGCTCACACCGCATTCTATCTGATCCATGCAACCGGACCTTATTTGCCTAATATCGCTCGTTCCTCTCGACATGCAAATTAGTAGCCCAAGCACGAAAAACTATCAAATCGTATCGAGCACAAATGACAAAATTTTGTATTGAAGTTTTGAAACCTACCACCACAAAGCGAACTAATAAATTAGCCATAAAAAATTGTCAATGACTCTGCTGGCAGAGAGCTTTGATGGAGTGATCTTCTTTTGTTCCATAAGCTTCAATAGGTACGGCCGATTCCCACAACTTTAGTAAAGAGATAGGTTTCCTAATGGGGTTTTTACATCGAGCGACTTGGCAGGCGAATTATTTTAACGACAATCGCTTATAAATTCTAATCGCAAACCTAAGCGATTGTCGATAAAAAAAGCTTTTTAACTAAAGTCGCCTGCCAAGTTGCCTGCCAAGTCGCTCCGTGTAAATACCCCGTAATGGCTCTGTTACTCGGCAATTGTTGATATGTCCCGTAATTTAACAGATATTGTCTAGGCAAGAAGGCTTTAGTTGGCCTATCTCTTGGAGAGAAATTATAGAAATGAAGATAAGGGTGAGTCAAACTCTGTATTCATCATGAAACTCAGGAGCCGCATGTAATCAATCATATAGATACTCTTGAGACTTGTGTGTCACTGAGCTAATTTCAAGAATGTTTACATGCGTTAATGAGCGCTTGACATCATGGCGTCCATGATCTATTCTATACTTGCCGGCGACTTTCATTCGCGTGAAAATAGTTTTTTGTATCCTTCGGGCACAGTATATTTTTCTGGATGAAAGGTACTCTATTTCCTTCTATGTACCTACCTACCCCAGAAAATGTGTACGCAAAATTTCATGATGACCAGTTGAGTAGTTAGGATGTGAAGGCGTAACAAACATAATTACTTTCGCATTCATTTAAAGAACGGATAAAGATGTACACAATCATGTCAATCATGGTGAAATTACCTTAAATTCCAAGAGCAACCTCCGTCACACCACAGGGTTTATAACATACTATAAATAATAAAAAGTTTTGAGTAATTTATTTTTATGTACCTACCTACTGTGAAACACATTACCCACCTCTACATGCGTTTGGTGTACCTATCTTGTTTTGACATATTGGAACTGCCAAGGGCTGTGTGTGACAGAACTTGACAGAAGATCTTAAAGTTCAAATGACTATTCCTGATCTAGTTCTGTTTAAATTGATCGAAAGTCCTCGAATGTGTTGATAGATGTCTGCCTTGCATTCTCTGACAGTAGGGTCCCATCAAGTTACACCCTGTTTCTAACAAACTCTTATGTTTATAAATAGACAGATTTATTTAAGGTGTTGTGATATGGATCTTCGGCGTGAAATACTTGAGGGACACATGCAAGGAAGGCGGATGTGCGTTACTTGAATGCCATATGATGTTACTCCTGTTGAGAGATTAATAACATAAAAGACACATTTAACGTTAACAGATAAAACATGATGCAAAGTTAATGGATTTTTCAAAACCACACTAATTTGTGAAGACATGACAAAAATATATAATTCCAGAAAACCCCAGAAATGCTTTTGGACTATGCCCAACCATTTTTATATAACAAAACGATTTCTAGAACAGAGGATAATGGTAGTCCTAGGTCCTATGTTTATTGCTCTATTTTTAAGATTGTGGGTTTTTCTGTTTAAAATGCCAGCCACGTTGGTCTAATAGCTTAATCGCCCTGTAACCTGTTTGTAGTAAACATGTGATTTCACAGCATCCGAGCGCAGGCACACGTGACACGCAGGACTACAAGCGCCCATTCACATAGATGATAATCATTCATAGCCACAAGGACACGTCGTAGGGCCGCCGGCCATTCATAAAACCTCCTACTCCGGGACCCGGCGACAAATCCGGCCATAAGGAGATGTCACTCCACATATTTATGGTTTCCTGTCATGAGCGAATCATATGGCTGTTTAACACTGTTTGTCTCCGCTCTAGCTGCAAATGAAATTTAGAACCAAATGTTTTTTCTAATTGTTCGAGTGGTAGTATCTAAAGAAGACATGTGCATTGACAGACAAGCGGCGAGTTCCGAATTGCCAGATGTACATATATAAGTAATATGTTATTGTTATGTCGTGGCATTGGCGGCGGCACGGCGGACGGGGCGTCGCAGCGGTTTCCGCGTCCATCTGCTTCCTGGTTTCATTAATTCCCATTGTAATTAGATAAGAGTAACGTATCGTATCATCTCGAAATGGATATAAAATCAACAAAACTCATTTAGCCGTCTAAATGTAGAACTACTTTAAAAATTCGTTCAGATGTCTAAGATACAGAGCACCCTCGGCTTACATCGTAATGACAAAAACGAGCGCGCCGTATGACGGCCACGTGGTGCGTCCCGCCGGAAATATCACCGCGATATATTTCGAGTGAAGCGCCCCCTGCGACGCGTTTCAATCATCCAATAATAAGCGGAAGGAAAGTAATCTCGACAAAAGTTTAATTATAGATGGCCAGGAAAAGACGGAAAGGTGAGCTTGAGCGAGCGGCCCCACGTGCTATAAATACATGCGCGTGCGACGCCGGGCGGCCTGCGCCCTAGCGCCGTACGCCTGCCCGCCCTGACCACCCGCTATTAAAGTTGCTAACTTAAAAGCATTATGCGTCGGATCATTCAGTTCTGTTTACCGTATCGCGTACATAACAATTTTCATTATTTAGTTTATTGGGCTTTAACTTTCATATAGAACAAAACTAAGTTTTAAACCGATCGATGCGGCATTTGGTACTATACTTACCGATATTTTTATATTTGTTGTCATGCGAATATTTATAAAACTAAATAGGTACTTCTAAAACTTGTAATAAAACAATTATATATAAAATAATCTGTAGCCTTTAAACCAAGCACCTCAAAAGTTACGATGGATTATTCAAATGTAGAACAACTAATTCCCTATAATCTCGCAGACACACACCAATCCACTAATCCCACGTCATATATCAAAATAATTGTCAAAAAACACGAAAGTAAGCCAATAATAGTACATTATGAGACAAGTTAGCTTAGGTTGCTCATTGCACACAAGCCTGTGGGTTGCAGCCCGAGCCGCAGGCGAGGGCGTAACTCAGCCGAGTGTGCAATAAGCAAAAGCTCACGAGTTTCATACGACTTTTTTAACACACTTGCGAGGAAAAAACAAATAATTTACCACACAGCAACAAATACGACAAAAACAAAATATGATAATTATGATGGGAAAAGGCGCGTAGGTTTTTTTGTTTTTTCACAAGCCCAATGCAAGAATACTTTGCGAACAACAGGGTTAGGAGCATACAGCCTACCTCAAAATATAATTTTAAGTGATAAGATGCAAATATTTTAATATTTTATTACAAAATATTATTAATTATGAATAATATGATAATAATAAATATTTGTTTGACTTAATTAAGGACTAACACGTTTATTTATTCCAAAAATGTATATGAATTTTCAGCGACATAATACCTCTTTGTTGTTACTAAAAAAATAACTGTATTACCCGGTCAAATTGGGAATGCTCTGTTTACTCGCATATATCTTGCAGTAAGGTACCTATTTAACTTTGTAGGGATAATTCTATAACCAAGTAGTGTTTTATATATTATTGCACGCGTTTGTTATAGCTCGGTCTATGGTCCTAAAAGCTCACTTTACGAGCAAATGTGTTGAAAAATAAAATATGTAATTGAAAGCTTTGCATTTATTTTCACCCGCGACGGAATGGAGAAGGTACTTACTATGCGTTTAGGGTGAGAGGTTGTTTGTGTGTGCGCAACTTCGATTAAGAATCTTGATCGAAGGTGCGCAATCGCAATGTTGCCATTTTTCTTCAGAACGATTTAACCGATTTTCCGAATGTTGTCTGCAATCGAAACTAACGGATTATCCGAAATAATTTAATATCCGTACTCGACACTCGTATCCGAAACCGATATAATATTATTTTCAACACACTTGCTCGAAAACTGAGCCCTAATACATCGCTTTTAGGGCCATATACCGAGCTATAACAAACACCGTGCAATAACATATAAAACACTAGTATGTTATAGAATTATTCCTACAAAGTTAAATTAGTACCTTACTGCAAGTTCTATGCGAGTCAACCGGGTATAATAATATTATAATAGTTTTTTTTTTGTAACAACAAAGAGGTTTTATGTCGCTGAAAATTCATAAGATTTTTGGCATAAATAAATGTGTAAGTTCTTTATTAAGTCAAACAATTTTTTATTATTATCAAATTATTCATAATTCACTATATTTTGTTATAAACTAATAAAGTATTTGCATTTTGTCACTTAAAATTATAATTTTGTGTAATTCTGTGTGGTAAATTACTTTGTTTTTTCCTCGCAAATGTGTTGAAAAACGTCGTATGAAACTCGTGAGCTCTTGCAGCTAACTTGTCTCATTCTATATCCGTGTCCGTATTCAGATTCGAAATTTCATATAATCCCTGCAGTGGAATATAATGGGCTGTTTTGGTTTATTTGTACTGTATTTACACTGTAAGAATTGATGGCAGCACTTTAAGCCTTCTCTTGTCTACATATACGTGGGGCACTCTGAAAGTTTTGCGCAACTCATGAATAAAACAATATACAGGGTTATTTGAAAAACACCATGTGTAGATTACTATCATCATAAACAACAACATTTGTTCAAAGACTTTTCCGAAAACAGACAAAATTAAATGTCCCAACGGCTCATCGAATTTTGTATGAAAAGTCGATTTTTTTTTGTCTGTTTTTGGGAAAAGTCGTAGAACAAATGTTGTTGTAAACGAATTACTAATCTACTCCTGCAAGATTGGTGTTTTACAAAAAACCCTGTATAACGGATGTAATAAGACCCTCAACGAAGCCGAAGTCCACGCATTCCGCCCATGATCAGGATCATTTTTGTCTTTCAGACTATACCTGGGGAACCAATAGCTACGAGGTTATTGAAGTTCAAAGTAAAAATAATTTTCAAAATTTTAATGAAATCTTATTTTATTCGTTATTTCCTAATTTCAAAGGAAACATTATCAAAGTTTTATGTATTTCGTAACAAACAATGGCTTCAAATCGTCATCACTTAATGTATCTCATGAGCACGCACATAAACGTTGCCTTTCAACTCGGCCGCACGCAGCTGTGTAGCATACACTCGCAGGCACGGTCTTTTGTACGCGTTACATTGCGTGGTAATAATATATGCAATGCGTTTTTAACACCAAAAATTAAAATCGTTTCCCAGCAATAATTTTGAACAGAAATGGTCCTGATGATGGTCAGAATATAGACCTCGGCTTCATTGAGGGTCTCGTTACACCCGGTAGTTACGTGTACTTATATTTATTGCGTGTCATAGTTTTCTTCATTAAATTTGTGTTTTTCATACGCTTGTCTATTAATGAGAGTGGGGAACCAAATGGTTTACTTGGTTTACTCAGCGTTAGCTGTATTTTTTATTTTTTTATTTTATTGCACTATGGGATAGTGCTTGGCCTTCATCTCACCTGATGTTAAGAGGCATATTACATTTCGACTGTGATTTTTGCGTAAAATGGGCAATTTTGGCGTTATCGATCTCAGAAACAAAAATACATTTACACTTTTGACTTATTGAATAGTGTAGACTATTCTACTATTTTGCTATTGGAATAGTTCATAGCGGCCTCGCTTTTTTGAAAATTTGCTTAACTTTATAATTAAACCTGAAATTGCAGAGAAAGATTTTCATAAAATGCGCGAAGGCACCTTTTTGAGCTCATGGATTGAACAAATGTGCTAAACAATTGAAATGAAAAAAATTTAATGTTATCTCTTATATAGTCGAATAGTTCATAGCGGCCTCGGAATTTTGAAATTATGTATAAAATATGTGAAAAAAAATTCCAATCAAAAACCATAAAACTACTGAAAACGCTCAGAATAAACTGTGGATTTCTCCTAGATACATTATTATTATTACGTAAAAATTATATCATAATAATCTTTACATCATAAAAAAATCAAATTTCATACTTTTATGTGTTGTTTGTACTTGTTTGTCTTTCTGTGTATGTTAAAAGTTGACTCTAAGAAATCATTCACCAACTTTCATTTTCCTTTCTAACCCTTTAACTGTCCAGTGAATCATCATATTACTTTTTGTCGCGGGCACATATAAATGTATTTAGTAGACCCAAAGGTTTCTCTAGGTTGTATCGCTAAAATCCGTCAAAATCGAAATTTCGACGAAAAAATTTAATAGGGCCCTTAAGTAATGATAATGCCGAAGGTGGCAGCGCACTACACCTGGGATCCTCATCACTGAGGTCTGGCTATCTTACTTTAACTGCCGGAACACAACAATTTTTAATTTTTTGTTATAGCCTCAGACACTTAAGTAAGATGACCACCAACCATACCGAGTACAAATTGTCCCCCCTTGGGAATCGAACCCGGGACCCCTGCGTACACGGGTGGGCGAACCACTAGACCACAGAGGCGGTTAAATTTTGTCCCTCAAATAGTTTATTTCAGATGGACCGTATGGGAGAAAAACAATGCAGGCAAATTCTTAGAGCATTCACTTGGTTGAATGCTCTAAGGGCAAATCCATGATGGCCATGATTCTTGCCAGGCTTATTTTGTTGGATTACTGTCCACTTCGAACATCTATATGACTGCATTGCTTTTTCCGATTCCGAAACCATATTATATTACCCAAGTTATATCGTCTATCATAATGTTAAATACAGCATTTGATCGACAGTCGCACTTTAACTACACATTTTCTTAAATTAATCATGTGGCAGTAGTCACCTTTTCATATTCACTAATTTCATCATGGAATGGAGTAGACACGTAACGATTACTTACATTCTGCATACCAATGCTATACAATACTCAAATAAGGAGGTTCCTCCCCAAAAGCATTTAAAAGAAAAGCAGTGCAAACTTGCATAGAAAGCGAAGTTTTAAAATAATACAAAAATGTCACCCTGATTTTTTCCGTAAATTTCATTTTTGCTACCGGGCGACGAACTTCAGTGATAAAAAAACAAATGACTCGCGAATGCCGGTCATATTTAATTTTAATTTAATTAATGAGTTCTTCTGAGAAGTTAAAAAACGAAGAAAACATCATTCTATATTCAAATATTTGTGAGTTGCTGATACGCAAAACTTTCAGAGTGCGCTATGTACCTACTTATTAGTTTTGCAAAATGATTTTTCAACTGCGTTTGCGTTATTGTACATTCTACTTTTTATAGTTAAGAAACCTTATGCACTTTGTAGGTAAAGATCAAAACCTGTAAAAATGGAAACTTACCTATTAAGAGAATTAACTATGCCCACAACACAAGTAAAATGTAAATAAAGTCTTGTATTTCTCTTGTTCATGTATGGTAGAAACTTCGTGAGAGTGTCGGGTGTCAACTTGCGCATGTCGCCCGCGTTCCCGGAATGGCTGGTGTCGATTTCCTAGCAATGCTAGCTGACACTTGTGATCAATCTCGCTCACCGAGTAAGAACAACCAATTTTTAATCGATTTTTGATTCGAGTAAGGTTCGCTTTGGTTAGTCGTATATTAGCGAATCCAGCTCTTTTTAACAAGTATACTCAACTATACACTAGACAGTCTGATCAGCACCGAAAAATTGCTCCTTGAGTTACGGTGCATTATCAACAACTCATTGCAAGCCACGGAGAGGAACAGTACTGTAGACGCGCCGCGAAGGTTGTAGTCGACAAACTAACACTTAAATCGATTAATATGAACAATAAAACATTGTAATTATTTACTTGCGATTTTATTCTACGCCTTTGATGTTATTTTAGGTAATAATATTTTTAAATTACACATTATGGCGCAACTGACAACTGCTATCTAAATATTGACGTTTCTTTTACTCTTAACTAGAATATTATAGAGCAAGCAGTACTACCGAATCGCTGACAAAGATTAAGAAAATTATTCAAACAGACTTGCACTTAATAAGTGGAAAAATAGGTTTCTTTTTAATATAAGATTCTTGGTGTCTATGGTTTTATGATAAGTAGGTATACCATGATTAACAGAAGAGCAAATAGTCCTTGATTTACGTGTTTTGTGTTTGTATTTTGTTTTCTTCTGTGATAAAATGAAAATTTAGAAAATTGCGCCTAATATGTAAATTATTTTCAATAGGTATATAATGAAGATAACAAGTCACTAAACATCTATCACATCATATCATAACATAACATTTTATAACATATCACTGTGAAAGTGAATTTTAATTATTTCTCATTTTCGTGTTTACGAAAATGCTGAATTGTATACTTCGGTAGTATTGCAATAATGATTCACAAAAAACATGACTTCTCATAAAGGGCGATTTACACATTCATAAGTAAGTAAGTAAGTAAGCTCAACTGTCCCTCTACTTACTTAATAGGAAAATGGTAAGTTGCGTCCAAACGGTGAATTAACTTCGTTTAGTAAGCTCAGAATAATAAGATAGTAAGTAAGTTCAGAAGTCGACATGCGCGTCGGATGATGACGACATTGCTACTCCATAAAATAAATAATTTATCTTTAGATAAATCAGAGATGTAGGTTAAAAACAAAAATACGCCATATTCCGCCATAGACAATAAATAAACTTTACAATATACTTACGATTTTTCGGACCCGTACACGATCGATTTACTTATACGATCGCGTATTTTATTTAGCCTGTGGTTTATGAAATATGTCTGTGAGGCAAATACTTAAATAAAAATAAATTAAACTCCCTTTTTAAATAATTTAAAATATTAAAATATTTTTGGGGGGAGCTCTAATTACGTAATTATAGATTAATTCGCGAATTGTTGACAGATGACAGCCATTTGATGCAAGATCTCTTCCTTTCTAATACCAAAATACAAATACCTACCATTTTGTTTACTGTCGTAATAAATTTTCTGTAACCTGTTAGTTAATGCCTAATTGTAAATATTTAAATGATGGTCAAAATCTATTAATTTAACTTGTTTTAGGATTCGTTTATGAATGGTATTCGTTCGGAATAGAAAATTAATTACGATAACAAATACTATTCGTATTAGTTTTTGGTATTAGAAAGGAATAGATCATTCCGCTGCGACAGTTGTCAACTTATGAAGTTATTTACTTGCCTCCCGAATGTGCTGCCGAGTGACGATAATACTTAGAGGTATAAAAAGATATGTTATATTTCAGTTGCTAAACTCAGAATTATTGTAAAACTAGCGGCTGCCCGCGGTTTCACCCGCGTGGTTCACGTTCCCGTGGGAATATCGGGATAAAAAGTATTCTATGTTTTAATCAAGGCTATCTACTATCTGTGTGCCAAATTTCAACCAAATCCGTTCAGTAGTTTTTGCGTGATTGAGGAACAAACATCCAAACATCTAAACATCCAAACCCACAAACGTTGACATTCATAATATTTTTAGGATCATCATCCTCCTGCCCTTATCCCAATTCATTTGTAGTGCTACACAAAATAAAATTTTGCGCTCGTAGAACGACCACTATTTGGGTCGGCGCAGCATGTAATACATACTGCATTAGGTTTTGGCAAAGTTTTACGATCGGCCGCCTGCCTGACACCAACCCTCCTTGGGAATGCTGTTGTTGACAGTTTCCTCGCTGCCATTCGAGTGACCCTTTGTGCGATGGTCTGCACCGGGTCCCTAAAACTTCCCTCTATCGCCTTCTACGATACCCACGGGATGAGATGGGACAGTCCTATTCTTAACCGGAACTGTGCGGCTTATAATATTAGTAGGATGTAAAAAAAAAAAATTGTTGTTTTTTTGTTATTATTTTCTCATACTCTTATTAGATTGTATATTTAATTTAATCTAAAATAATTATTAATCTTAAATCTTAATCTAATTTAGATAGACACAATATTACAATAAAATACCCAAGTATATAATTGTAAAATTTTCTTATTAAAAGTTTTATACCTAAGTACTATTTTAATTTTGACCACCTCGTCTATGTATGTAGTTGAAGTCTTTGCAAATACTTACCAAAGTATTTTCTTTTACACATATGTACACTTTAGTTTGCATTGACATCTGTCAGAATGTCAAATATAAAAAAATAAAATTAGGAAGTTTTTGACCGAGCGAGCGCGAAGCGTTTCTGCTTCAGCTTGCAAAAGCAATTCATCTTAGACAGTGATGTATAACATACCTACTTATTATTTTGTTACTTGGACCACCGCCTTACGTACACGAGATCGCAACTTGTATTTAGTATTATACAGTGAGTGTAGCTGTAGCAATAATTTTAATTCTACCCACACCTCGAGACAAATTAATGTAATTTTGTTAGTATTATTCTCATGTAAGTGACGATTGTCGGAATGAGAAATAAAGATCTTTGAACCGAGCTTGGGCAAAAATTCAAGTCTGTCTGTTCTTTTCTACAAGTTGCATTTCTCACCCGATTCTCGTGAAATTTTGCAAGCAGGTTCGAAAATTATAAAGTTTTTTTTTTGTCTAGCCAGTTTTTCGATAATTTTCAAAATGGCGAAGATATGTAATAAAAAACATATTTGAGTCCGTTCAAAAATAATATAGATTTTTTGACGAGCCAGTTTTTCGAATTTTCCAAAATGGCGGAGTTATGTAAAAAAACATATTTCAGTCCGGCTTTCCTGTACTGTCTGTTCTCCTCTACACCCTTAGAGTAAGACGGGCTTCTACAGAAAGAGAAGCCATACGAAGCGTTTCCCCTCTGCCGAAGTACAAGCCCAAATGGGCATACGCGTTAGTAAAACCAGTTGCGCCCGGATTTCTTTCTAGACCGAGTCCAGTCGCGCATGTGAACGCTGCTCTGTTTAAAATGTCGAATTGATGAGTTATTTGCTGTTAAAAGAGATCTTGAACATCAAGTATACAAAAAGACGGTTTTACATTTCACTAAAAAATATTTTTTTATCGTATTATTGCTATTTGTTTACATTTAAACATTAAATTCGTATATTTTATTCTCGATTAGTTGTCAAATTTGTTCAGTGACATCGGGTCTGCTAGTCCATGGCTCGTCCGTACAAATTTCAGATCTGTCGCTAGATAAATCCGAGTTCTCGCCGATGGGCAACTTAGTGATGTTACCGTTAAATAATGTTTGTCGATAAAGTGTTGGTCAATCTGGCCCTGATTCTGCGCCAAATTCATTTGCGAGATTTTTGCATGATTTCCTCTGCACTGATGTGAGCGCGACAGATATCGCGAAATAAATGTCGAAATAGTAGATTATACAACAAGTGAATAAAAAGGGAATTTAGTTCGAGGGACTAACGGCCGTCTCTCGAGCAAGATAATTAGGCGCATGATAGCTGCATGACAGCTAAGTTCATGACACCGTTTTAATTTGGTCGAGTTGTAGTTAGGAAAGACTTATGCGATTCTTATCCAAGCTGAATACTGACCGTAAGTAGTACTGTTAAATAAACCATATTCAAATTAAAGCAAATTGTAACACTTTTTTTACGTAATCTAAGTAATTCCTGAAAACAATTTATAATTTGTTTACTTTTAATGGTTAAGTTCAATGACATTAGTTGAAAGGTCAATCTGTCACTTCATTTTGACGTTTTGCCCGCTCCGTTCCACGAACGCTTTGAGATGTTTTGATGAAATCTTAGTAATCCAAACATTATTTCTTAATTAACAACTTTCGTTTATTCACTCTTATGGTTGAATTAAACGCACTTTTTAGAGTGGCGATGGTAAAAAAGCAATTATTCAATGATGTAACTGTGATCAACGTTAAGACGGGGAGCAATCACCGATTGTTGTTATTCACCCCATCGTAAAATGATTGAGTTTGTAACCTTTATTCCTTTTTCCGTATCGATATTGCTGCATCGACAGTTGAGCTCAGCCCTTTATGTCAAAAACGTGTCATATTTTGATGTGTGACTCATCCGTACACAAATTTTTGCTGTTTTGTTTTATTTTTTATGTGTGAGTGTCGTCATTACAGTGTAGTTTTTGTATGTGGGTATGCGGAACTGCACTTGTGTGCATTTTCCCCCCCCGCAAAAAATGCCAGAATAATTTGAATAGAGTAATATCGCTAAGGCTTCTCCCTTCGTGACAAACGAAGCCTTTTGTTGCTCGAAGTCTACACCCCCCCTAGCATGACCACCGAAACACGATATGACGATATATCGTTTTATCACGTTTAACTGTCAAAAGATAATTAATTTTGACAGTTGAGTGTCGATAAAATACTAAATCACGCGATACGAGTATACCTATCGTGTTTCGTCGGTCATGCTAGTGGGGCAGGTCGCATTTCTCAACCGATTCTCCTGAAATTTTGTGAGCAGGTTTGAAAATTATATAGATTTTTTTAAATAATATTTATTTGAGGAAATAATTTACCAAACAGCACATACTGTGGGCTTTCCTCGTGGCGACAACTATTAGAGATTTTTTATAAAAAACATACAATTTGAGTTACTTTTTAACGCGAGATCTACAGCTCACGGAGCCACTAATCTTAATATGATTATTATGTATGTTTGCTTCAAAATATATAAAATAAAAAAACCGAATTCAAAAAACCTGCGTATAAAAAGCAAGAAATAATATTCAAATCATTAGATTATGCATTATCATTGTTATAAAAAAAAACGTCTATTGAAGTCGGGTGGGGCTGGAGTACAACTTCCTATTTTTTTATTCTAAAAGCCCCACCCTACTTCAAGAGACGTGTTTTTATTATAACAATGATAATGCATATCTAATGATTATTGGCAGGTTTTTTGAAATCGGTTTTTTTGTTTATTAAACAAATTTTTATTTTTTTATTTTTCCTTCCTTTACCTTCTGTATTAGGTTTATTTAGGTAGAAAGATCAACTCAGCCAAACGTGAGATAATCGCGAAGAAACATATATACATACTGAGAACCTCCTTTTTTGAAGTCGGTTAAAAAGACTACACTAAAGTATCCCTTTTCCAACAAAAAAAAATCATCTGATTCGGTTTATTAATAAGAAAGTGGTCAAGGTAGTTGAAAAATCATAGTATTTTCAGGATTACTTGAAATTTACTCGACCGAATAAAAAAAAATTAAATGGGACCATTTCGCAAGCAAACTCAATCGAAAAAAAAAAGAATAATCAAAATCAGTCCATAAATGTCGAAGATACGCGCGAACAACGACAAAAAAAACATGAAGTCGGTTAACAATCGAATTAAGAACCTCCTGCTTTTGTTGAAGTCGGTTAAAAAATTATTAGGGTAATTTATAAAAATTGTGAAAACACGAATGACTGACCTGCCCAAAACGAACTAAGTTAAAAAAAACAAGTGTCATTGCAGTCGGGGGACAATAGGGAATATGCATAATTTTTTTTGTATCAAAATCGAAAGTATAATGCGTGAGAAAATCAACTGCAATATTAAAACTTTTCCCTTGCGTTTTTTTCTCGTGATATAGTTACTTGAAGTTAGCATCAGCACCCGCCGAAAACACTCTATACAAAACGGTCATGATTTGTGACGTCACTTGGCACGTTCCAGGCCATTTTCAGGCGCTTTTATTATGGAGTTAGCCAAGAAATTCGCTCGCAAAGACGCTCCGTGGGTAGGCCCTCGACAAGGTGGACCGACGATCTGGTGAAGATTTCCGGAAGCCAATGGATGCGGGCAGCGCAGGACCGATCGTCGTGGAGATCCTTAGGGGAGGCCTATACCCAGCAGTGGGTGTCGTGCGGCTGATATGATGAAAAAATTTAATCGGCATTTTTTTTATTGGGTTAGTATTTTGGATTTTTTATTTAATAAACCCTAGAAAAATAATCCGAATAACAACACAAGAACAATTACAAATATATTTTTTTGTATTACGTTTGAATGGCAAGTTTGGCCGGACTCTTAAAGCTTTTCTAACATTTCTAATGGGGAGGAAAAGCGCAATTTTATCCCGATAGGTGGCGTCTGGTCTTGGTACCGGGCCGCCTCAAAGAAAGTGTCAAAACATATGGGAATCTGTTGGAGTATTGCACTTTTTAATTTTGTACTGAGAAAATTCCGCATTGTTATGCATGTAACTTGTAAATTATTGGAGTTCATCGATTTCCCCGTAACAAAAAAAATATTGGGCAAAAAAATATCAAAAAAAAGATGCTTTTCCCTCGATTTTCTCCTTTGCTGAGCCTGAGAAACATTATAAATCAAAAGGAATGTTTCATGAATTTGATGAAGCTTCGCCAAAATAAAACAACATTTGAATTATAACAGCTTTGTTCTTTAATATTTCAACCTCAGCAGTTTCTAGCATATTTATAACTTGGATGAATTTGATAGGTATATCAAATATGGAATAAGCCCAATATTGGGGCCAAACAGAGAATTAATAGAATTTTATATGCCAGAGTCATTCAAGAAACTTAGAATAATAAAATAAATATGATAAAACGGTTCGTGTAATTTTGGATGGTACAGAAATTCCAGTAGGTACAGAAACCTGAAATTACTATTGCACAGAAGGTATCATCAGGCAACTATAAACACGGAAATTCACACTCAGTTGCTTTGTTAAAATTTAAATCATATGCTTCTAATCTGAAATAAAAAGATTACTTGTAAATCTTACACGAAATTTAAAGAAATGTAATGCTTGTTAGCAATTTTTTGTAAGTTGCTATAAACTTTCTTGCCTGTTGTTTTGGCTTTTCTTTTCCGTAATTCTTCTTTTATATGAGCTAAAGTTAGCATATAATACATTGTTTGTCCGCAAAACCGAAAAAAATACAATCTAAGAAAGTAAAATCACGTAATACACAGTCAAGACAATATAAGCTCAAACTGACAATTGTTCCAAAGAATGAAGCGCCATCTGTAATTCACTTTGCCTTCGCCTCCCCATTTATTTTGATTGAAAAACAATTTTTGGTGGAATAATTATTCAACTTTACAGGAGCTTAGCTTATCACAGTTTTCTTTCAGATGTTGTTTAGCTGTTGATCTTGTTTAGCTGTTGATTTTGTTTAGCTGTTGATCTTGTTTAGCTATTGATTCTTGTTTAGCTGTTGATTTCGTTAAGAGGGCTTTCCCTAATTTACGCGCTCGGGTTTTAGGTATTTACGGCTCGATCGCCGCGCGAAGTGAGCGCGCGTGTGCGTGTGTGCGTTTCTCCTCACGTACGGCACACAGTTGCTACCATACGCTGCAATGACCGAACGATCTTGATCTGTGTTTATGCCGCGTACAGAGGCCCAGTGGTTCCCTTTGTATTTGCATAAAATTTTAAGGCATAATATGTCATAGCATAATATGATTTCACCGAATGATGTTTACGCATAATATTACTTAGTCATAACAGCTTATGCATATTTTTAAGCATGACTACTTTAAGCATAATTATGTTTAAGCATAGCATTATTAACGCATATTTTTAATACGAAACTGAACGACGACCAACAACATGAAATATTTTCAAAACATATGCAGAATTACAATCATGAACCAAATGTACTTAGAGAAAAGGTAAATTTTGTGTTTACATTTTATGAAATAATTATCGTGTGTTACATTTAGGGCTTGCAATTCGAATATTCGAATGCTTCGAATATTCGCCTTATTTTGCTATTCGAATACTCATGTCGGTGATATTCGAATATTCGAATATTTTTTACTTTGTATGTGACAAAGCAAAAGTCGTTAATTAAATACCCGAATAGCTTTTATACACATAGAATGAAGCGTTTAACGATCACTTTCTCGTTTATTTATTTGTTTACGTATGTTGTTTGTTTGTCCACAAATTGCAAACGATTTTAATCTAGCTTCCCGATGAGCAAAATACTTGAAACTTAAAACATAGGTCAGAACTGGAAGTCAAATATCATAGTGTCATTGAGCTGATTTATCTAGTTTAGGATCGTTTGATTCGACTTGGTTAGTACTATAATAGGAGATGATTTCCAGGGTCTGATGATGGAGCCGGAAGGAGGCTACAGGAACTCTGTAATAAAACCATGCAACCCTATCGAGTTTTTACTCGTTTGATTTGTTTTGATGGGTACTTTATTGAAATAGTGGCCAAAGTCGGATGATGGAGCCGGAAAAAACCACAGGAACTTTGTAATAAAACCATATAAATCCATCGAGTTTAGGCTCGTTTGATTCGTCTTGACAAGTTCTCTGTTGGGAAATTCAATAGTGTACAAGGTTTGATGATGAAACCGGAAGAAGGCCATAAAAACTCTGTAATAAAACCATGCAACGCCATTTAGTTTGGGCTCGTTTGATACGTCTTGACTAGTACTTTGGTGGGAGACGATTTCCAGGGTCTGATGATGGAGTTGGAAGAAGGCCACAGGATTTCTGTAATAAAACTGTACAACTCCATAGATTTTGGGCTTGTTTGATTTGTCTTGACAAGTACTCTGTTGAGAAATACCTTTAGGACCATAATGTCCACTTCTTAAAATGACCACTTCCCAAAAGGACCACATCCCAGAATGACCATTCCCAGATCGTCCACTTCCCATAATGACTATTCCCAAAACGACCTCTTCCCAGATCGTCCACTTCCCAATATGTCCATTTCCCAAAACGTCCACTTTTCAGGCTACTTATAAAAAGCTACAATTTGAAAGTGGTACATACATAATACTTGGTCAACAAGCTGGAAGGGCTAGTAGGATTCCTCTAGCAAATAGTATCCAGGGTCTTATGATGGAGCCGGATGAAAATCACAGGAACTCTGTAACGAAACCATACAAATCCATCGATTTTGAGCTTGTTTAATTTGTCTTGACAAGTACACTGTTGGGAAAATAAATAGTGTTCAAGGTCTAATTACTGATGAAGCCAAAAGAAGTCCACAAGAACACTGTATTAAAACCATGCAACCCCATCTAGTTTGGACTCGTTTGATTCGTTTTGACTAATGCTCTAATAGGAGACGGTTTCCAGGGTCTGATGATGAAGCCGGAAGAAGACCACAGGACAACATCAAACGCGATGACTGACTGAATAGAATTATCGGCGCTAGACGCCGGCGCTTTACAAATTTCCCATACATTACAATAAAATTACTCAAATTCCGATAGCTGTTCATCCTACGGGTACAGTATTTATACTATGGTCCGTCAGTATTTACCAAAATCCGTGATATTTACTGATCGTGTAGGTAAGTGTATAAACCCATAGCAATAAATACCTACTCACGTACTCAACTAAGCAATAAATAGGTACCAACTCACCCCTACTACCAGGAAATTGGTGTTTTAAATAAAACACCAATTTTCTGGTAGTAGGCGTTCCTTACTAATTATAAATTAGGTATTAGACGATTTCGTCAAATACCTAATTTATCAGTAGATAAGTACTAAGTAGCTAAATGTTATGACTCCATTTTGACGCAGCCCGCCCGCGGTGGCTGTGGCCACAAAATAGGGATTTTGTGCTGTGGGTGTGGCATACTTCGTACACGTTTTTGTTGTTTGCCGCTCGCCGCCCCGCAATCGTTGCCGCTCTCGTCGCTAACGGTTAACATAGGCGTTCCTGGATGAGCTGGGCTTGCTGGAGTAATCCGGCCGCACACCCTCCGATCGAAAAATAGGCGCAATAAACGTCGAGTTGCCGTGAGAGAATCCACCCGTATTGTTTAGAAGAAGAAGAAGAGAAGTGTCCGATAGTGGATTTGCCATTTATCTAACCCTGTTAAAAATTAAATAGGTACTAACGCAGCTTCTCTTGCTTTCTGCAAATTATTTTTATTACTTTTTCTTGACTTTTTTGATCCATAATATTTTTTTTCTTTTCTACCCATGTTCTGTAAGGAAAACAAAAATAAGTTTATAGAGAAAATTGTTATAATTAATGTTAAGTACAGTTTTAATTTTAGTCCATTCAGATTCACAAACAAACAAAATTACTTACGGATCAACATCAATGTTCCAAATTTGGTCGCACTATACTTATTTTATAGAAATATTATTACGCGTGGCACTTGTGCGGCGGCGGGAAGTCAACCGACAAAGGTCTTGCCTCGAAGAGCGCCAGCGCGCGACTAACTTGAAACGCTTGATGCGCCCGATTTTATACTTACTTTGAAAATTAATTTCATAAAAGATTGATGACGGATATTTTTTTTATTTTTACACATTTATAGTACAATCTTTATTCTTACGTAGAAAAATATTTATGTTGCCAAATAACTTCTAGATTATGAGATATAACGTGTTTTCTTGTAGTAATTTTCTCGATTTTTTACTTTCTTAGATGTGATAAAATACATGTTAATGAACTAAAATTCGAAATTTTCTTAATACAAGTTCAATTTCAGGATATGCCCCTTCGAACGAATACTTATTATTTTCTTGCCTAGTAATAATTATTGGTGTAACATTACTTCAAAGATGAGCCTTCGCCCGTCTTCTGGAAATCGCGCTTTCGAAACCCACTGTTTACGTAGTCAATTATCCAATTGAAACGAATTTTGGTTAATAGAGTTTCAATAAAAATATATGATAATTAAGATGGTTGAAGTCAAAAGAAGCTAAAACAATAAATTATGTGACCAAAATCGCTTCAAAAACTCCCAAGTTCTTGATTTACGTATGTAAAATGCGAATGCCCTCTTAAGCTGTTGATTTTGATTAGCTGTTGATTCTTGATTAGCTGTTGATTTTGTTTAGCTGTTGATTCTTGATTAGTTGTTGATATTGTTTAGCCGTTGATTCTTGATTAGCTGTTGATTTTAATTAGCTGTTGAGTGTTGATTAGCTGTTGATTCTTGATTAGTATTTGATTTTTTTAAGCCGTTTATTTTTGTTATCTGTTGATTTTGTTTAGCAGTTGCTTCTTGATTAGCTGTTGACTTTGATTAGATGTTGATTCTTGATTAGATGTTGATTTTGATTAGCTGTTGAGTCTTGATTAGCTGTTGATTTTCTTTAGCTGTTGATTCTTGATTAGTAATTGTTTTATTTAGCCGTTGATTCATGACTAGCTGTTGATTTTGTTTAGCGGTTGATTCTTGATAAGTTTGTTTAGCTGTTGATTCTTGATTAGTGATTTTGATGATATGTTGATTCTTGATTAGCTGTTGATTTTGTTTAGCTGTTGATTCTTGATTAGTTATTGATTATTTTTAGCCGTTGAATCTTGATTAGCTGTTGATTTTGATTAGCTGTTGAGTCTTGATTAGCTGTTGATTTTACTTAGCGGTTGATTCTTGATAAGTTTGTTTAGCTATTGATGTGATTTTGTTTCTGTTGATTTTGTTTAGCTGTTAATCTTTTAATTGAATTGAAGTTTGTAAGTGAAACTTATATTTTTTTGGAGTTTTGGTTGCATTGCATTTGTCTATCTTTTGAGTTCCACCACAGAATAGATATAAATACTACCGTACAGAAAGGAAACTCTCTGCCCCGCCCCACTATCAATAGACAATTTGACAACATTGAAAATATACTACAAATTATGGTCATCCTAACAGATAATGGCGTAAAAAAACATATTCAACGATTATATGGACTAAATTAAGTCTATTAATTGGTTAATTTCACCTAGAAAAATGCAATAATTTTTGAATTTATTTCTGTGGCGAAAACGCTCTAAGATGACTGATGACGTCATATGCCTGTAAACAAATATGGCTTCAGGCATTTGACACGACTATAGACTAGGATCCGCGATTGATGGCTGTCAAATGGCTATGGATAATACAATGTTTACAGGCCTGTGACGTCAACAAGTCACGTGTCCAGCGCCATAGCGTTTTTGGCGCGGTTTTAAAATTTTAAACTTCAACATTGATTTTTTTTATGAAATACATTGATTTTTCCTGAAATATCAATGTAGTGCGCTTATTACGTAATAAGGAATAATTTAAAATGGTTTTCCAAAATTTGTCAAATAGTCTATTACCTCACCCCACCGGCGCCCATCCGTAGGCCAGTCCGTAGGCTCATTCAATAGCACGCACACAGTTGCGCGGGTGCAAAAACGTCACTGTGTAGCGTCTGTGTAATAGGAGTAGAAACGCGACGCTTGTATGGAGAGCCCGTGGTGTGGTTCTACTTCAAAAAATTAAATCACTCTACGAAAATTACATACTTATTTACTCGTTTATTTTATATGACAACAGTTGAGTTTAAAAACGTCAAATTACTAAGTAACTTTCTGTATTAAATTCAACAAAAAATTATGATTAAGGTGGTTCGATGAGCTCAGTACCGCCACCAATGGAAATAAATCATTTACGTTTTATCAAGGGCTTAGAATAAAAGTTTTAGTTATTTTGAGCAAATAGAAGAGTAAAGTGCAATATTTAAATATTTTTTCATGGCCTCAAATATAAGCAATAAGTTATGAATGTCGATATTGCTAAATGTGGTCACTTTTGGCAATAGCGACATTCATAACTTATTGCTTGTATTTGAGTCCATGAAAAAATATTTGAATATTGCACTTTACTCTTCTATTTGCGCAAAATTATCAAAACTTTTAATCTGAGTCTTTGATAAAACGTAATTGATTTATTTCCATTGGCGGCGCTACTGAGCTCAACGAACCACCTTAAGTTATAAAAATACAAAGACAATTAATCCTTTTGTCAATCTTCTTGTGGCCAGTATAGTTTAGTAACTACTTATGTGGTAATTATGTAAAATATACTGTTTCATGATTTTCAGGGTAAAATTAATCGAAAAGTTTCTGCCTAGAATACTTAGATTTATCGAACCTGGTCACAAAATTTCACGAGAATCTGTTGAGAAATGCGACCTGGGGCCGTATTATGACCTCTTATTTCCAGGCAGTTTTCTGACTGGCTATCAATCTATCTCTTTTATTTGCTATACGACGAGAAAGAGATGTCACTACAGCAATTTATAAACCTGGCAGGATTTAAGAGCTTGTAATACGGCCTCTGTAGAGAAGAACAGACGGACAGCCGGACATACTTACGGAATGAAAGCATTTTTGCCCAAGCTGAAACGGATTTCATTGAATAGTTAGGTATTATGTTATAGTCGTTCGTTGGTTGTGTAAAACAGGGAGTAAATTATAAATTTACAGCTAAATATATGGTACCTATGGTATAAATAAGGTTACTACGGAACCCTACACTACGTGTGGCTCGACACTCACTTAGCTGGTTTTTTAAACTATGAAACCAAATTAAAAAGTGTTTGAGACTTATAAAGATACAATGCTAACTTCAATATTTGCCGGCTACGTCATCCATGTCGAAATTAGTTGCTAATTAATTTTGGTCGGAGCATTTGCCTATTAATTATATGCTACAAGGTAAGAAAGAACGGTCGCTGGAACAATGCAGACCCGTATGTTAATAGCAAAATATGAATGTTCAAACAGTTCTGTTCTCACGAATGCCAATTCCCGTACAAAAGGATTTTTCGAAAATGTAAGTCAAGGATGATTAGTGGCGCTCGGCGTGGGAGTGCGGCTCCTCTGCGCGCGCCGGAAAAATGCTTCTCAATAATTATTATGATCTTGTAAAAGAAAGATGTATGTTTCAGAATAAATAATCGCCGGCTAGAGCCTGGGAAGGCGCCGGGCCGCCTCCGCGCCGTTCGTCAAATAAGTCACGCTGTTTCAGCCACGCGAACCGACAACCATTTACACATTTCATTCATTTAAACTCTAGAATAACGACATTCGAACCGACTTTATATACGAACTTGCATTTTAATGTATTTTTTTTAGAACTATGTAGATATTCGGCTAGCAGGTTTTGGAATCAGCTCGACATTTAAATTGAGCACTAGAGTCGATTAGTAAATACCTACCGGCTGGCTCACCGAGTGTGCAGGTAGCAGGTATACTTACTCGAATAAACGTACCGCGCCTAGCATAATGTACAGCTAGATAAGAATTCAACATACCTTGCAACTTTCATTATGTTTTGTGTTGATTTTTTTCTTTATCTTCGTCTAATAGCTCGCGGATGGTAGAGTTCGTTACAGTAAATATCGCGTTAAAATTAATGAAGTTATTTATTATTATTGTCATCGGAGGCGTAGAATTAGTGGAGTGCTACATTACTTTGGTAATAGTTTAATAATAGGGTGAGATGCCGTGTCAGATCGCGAGATACGAGGGCCGATGTGGGCTGTGGGGACCGGCGAGATCGATATGGACGTCAACAGTCTTAGAGAAGTTCATTCAATTAAATTTTTGGATTAGGATTCGGAGTGGGAGTCATTGAAGGGTCGCGGGCGGGGCGCGGGGCGCGGGGTGCCGCGGGGCGCGCGGGGCCCGCCGGGAGCAGGAATATTCAAAGCGTGAGAACGCTGCGCGACCCGCATGCCGCCGCTTCACATATCTCACGCGCAACCTCCACTCGACCCCATCGACGGAAAACCTACTGTAGCCACTGGGCTTAGAGCCGCAATTAGCGCACTCCCGGATTGTGGTTATCGTTCGGAGCATCGAGGACAATACTTTTCTAGTTTAGGTACAGAGTACTGGCATTGGCCCGGATACTGGCGATGAGCGCGCACGTCCACTCGCCGCCGACGTGGAATGTTCCTAACGACCAGCGTCTAGTGCTGCGGCCTCTGGGGCCGGGATGGGCGATGATACATACAATGTGAATGTAATGCCAAATAGAATGTACACCATTCGACACGGCATCATAGTTAGCACCTAATATCATCTTCTCGAATTTTCATTTAAATGCCTGATCTACCGCAAACGTGTGTAAAAATCATGTGATTACGTGGGCACGGTTGTCGAGCGGAGACGGACAGTAATGGCCCTTTTATTGCTTTCGTCCACGTGATGCAGCTCTGGGTGCCGAAGGCGTCTCGTAAATAATGTTCTGTTCTTCCGGTGACGTCAGCAATCTCGATGCTGTGAGGAGTGTTGGAAAAGATGCTAGGATGGTTAGGATCTTAGCGAGGAAGGGTCAGGGTATGCGCGTGCGGGTCGCGGTTTGGGGCCCCGGGCGTCGACCCCGTGAAAGGCGCGCGTCGGATCCGTCCGCCTTTTTACGCGCTCTTTCCCGCGCCGCCGCCGCCGCGCCGCCGCCAACCCCGCGGGCCCCCGGCGCGGTCGCCGCCCGCTGATAGCGCCAGCCGCTACCAACCGAATCACTGTCTGCGTCGCTACCATATTTGTTAAACTTGCACAATTGCGAATTTTGAAATATTAGAAAACTCTACATTTTATCGCGAAAATATCTTGCGTTGGATATCCAAACAACTAAGAGATATTTTCGAAAATGGGATATTATTTAAAAAGCTTAAATGTTTTTAAGTTTCCTTGACAGTAGAAATATTTTCAAAAATACAGGGTGGACCTTTTGGTCCACCCTGGTTCCGACGTTATTTTTAACGTCGAAGAGACAATTAATATTTCGAATAATTTAATAAACTTTAAACTTATTTTTTTTATGCACAATAGAATAGTGCTTGGCCTTCATCTCACCTGATGTTAAAAGACCATAAGGCCGAAGGTGAAAGCGCACTACACCCGGAATCCTCATCACTGAGGAACTGGCTATCTTACCTCTAACTGTCGGAACACAACAATCTTTAAATTGTTGTTATGGCGTCAGACTTAGGTAAGACGGTGGTAGTTAGCCAGGCGGACTTGAAAATAAGTCTTATCACCAACCAAACCGAGTACACATTGTACCCCCTCCTAAGAATCGAACACCAAAATAAAATGTTGAGCTCGTAGAACGACCACTATTGGGGTCGGCGCAGCATGTAATTCATACTGCATTAGGTTTTGGCAAAGTTTTACGGTCGGCCACATGCCTGACACCAACCCTCCTCGGAAATGCTGCCGTCGTCAACCGTTCTATGATGCGTAATACAGTTCCTTGTGCCTCCAACATTGATCATAAACTGCACTAGTCCATTGGATTCAAAATTTAGATCAGTCAAGTAGGTGGCCATTTTTAAAACTGATGAAATCAGGGAAATTTCTTTTGCACCACTGTTGAACACTTAAGGCCCTGAGTTGGAGAAGTCTTGTTGGAATAATATCTTTGAATGGTTACCAAAGTGCTGTTGACTCCAAGGAAGAACCACAGATTCAGGGATGTCTTCTCGGTAATTTTCTTGGTTAATTTTAATACCATCAACCTTTTATTTTACAAAAAACGAGGGCAGTTTAGCTAGTGGCGAAAATTGCATTTCGAATCCCGAAATATAACTGGCTTTGCATTTTTACGTGGAATAACTGCAGCAGCTCCAGGACGAGTAGAAGACCAGATCCTGTCATTTTGGTGATTATGTGCTTGTTCTATCGAGAACAATTCATTGGAAAATTTGTTAACGATGTTTTTTCCAATTCGAAGCAGCGGAGCGTTAAGCGAACGAACGCGTTTTGTCTATTTTCTGTAAGCAATTGCGCTTTTCTGAGATTGTGGAGCCAATTAGAGATATATTTTTACCATACGCTGCACGGTGGAGCGAATTATCCCCAAGTCTCGCGACATTTTTCTCAGCTTAGTTTGTGGATTTCGGACTATTCGTTTTGTTTGATAAATGTTACTTCCTAGAAGTTCGAACAGTCCGTTTGTGTTTTCTTCCAGGGGCCATACCAGCTAGTGTTCAAAACTTCGGCCAATCTGCTGCTGGGCTTCAACTTAACACAGATAAATTAAAATAAAGAATTTCGTATTGTACTATTTGCCGAAATTATTTGGAAGATATCGATCTTCGTGTGACATCATGAATTGCGGTTCGCCGTTTGGGCCTGATTGGGGCTCGATATATCTGTTTTAATTTGAAGCCCGGCAGACTTGCCGAGGTTTGGAGCGTTAGCCGGTACGGCCCCAAGCCGGTATTCGATGATGCCGAGCTCAACATACCGTCAATTCCTGAAGAAACTAGCTGACAACTAACACCAAGAATGTTTACTGTATACTGCTGTTTTCCACGCTCATACAATAAAATTAAGCTCCTACTACTCTAAAATAGCTTAATAAATAATAATATATTTTACACTTTTTAGCCAACAAACAATACTAAAATGGCGCCAACGAACGAAAAAACAAAAAATTCCATTTTTTAAATACTTATTGTTTTTTAATTTTGTTATTTTTGACCATGCTGTATAATAATTTTTATTATAATTTGACTGCACTCGACGCAGTAAGCTAAACCAGAATTGGTGCGAGAGTGAGATTTTGACTTCATACAGGGACATATAGTTAGAAACACCGGTCGATTTTCATACAAACGAGGTAAATTTTAAGCCTTAGTACTCCGCTAGGGATTGATCGAGCTGTTATCTGATTATGGCTATCCACTCCATGGAGTGAACAGAAGAGATCCAGATCACTATACACACCCAACTGATGCGATAAGCATTCGAAGAACTGTTTGGACATTTAAAAAAAACTGCAAAATAGCATTAAAATGTATGGAAATCCTGAAACTGAGAACTCTGTTCCTTACAGCTCTTAAAATACTGATCAGAGATCAGTTGAATGTATCGAACTGGATTTCCTCTATTCACTCCCTGGATCGACATCATCTGATCACAGCTCAATCAATCCCTGGCGGAGAACCAAGGCTTCAAAGTTATTTCGTTTGTATGAAATTCTAGTGTTTCTAATTATGCATCCACCACCAATTATTATATGTACGAATTGTCATTTTTTATCCTTAATAACTGAAAGCGAAAAAAGATGCGAGCGCTCTGTCAAATTTTAGGGTCATCATGCAATTAAAATCTGTAGATCATTATTGAAAAAAAGGGGTTACGTGGCGAACCTATGCTTCACTCACAAATTCTGGGTTGAGCATCAGCATCAGTTTAGCTGTTTGGGGAATATACTTAGGACCACCACGTCAATTCCAAAATCAGATCTTCAGTTAACAATGCAATTTCATAAAATTATAAGCTATTTTAAATATAACAATACCTACTCTACAACTAACATTTACTCTAAAACTTTTCGCATCAGTGATCATTTGTCCTTTACATTTACAAACTTTTACTTATTTGTAAATTACCAAAACATACAAATTACTTTAACTAGGTACATCTAATAAAAACTTATTATAGAGGAAATGTCGACCTAATTGTTTAAAGCTGTTTCTTGTGATAATGATAATGTGACATCTGCTGCACTTAATTTCTACATTTTAATGTTTTGCACCTGCCTCCATAATGAATGAGCCTCAAATGCGCTCCACTTAAACAAAAGTTATAAGCAGTTAAAGAGTACTTACAGTAATTAACTTAAGTACCGAAAAAGGCGTTCAATACTTTTGATATGTTTTCCATTTTATTATACGGCTTAATATGTTTTCATTCATCATCGTTTATAGTGTGAAACTCTCAATTACGGTTTAATTGAAAATTTTATTCAATAGTTTCACCAGTGTTGATTTCAATATTCGAAAAATTAAGTCATTACCAATACATGATTTCAGTATCAGGAAAGCTACAAAATGAGGAACCATTTTGTTCTATAAATTATTATATACAAGGAAAATTTGGGAAAGTTACTTTATGTTATGAGCGTTAATTTTTTTTATATCTAGGTAAGTGTAAGTGACAGTAAGCATGCGGGCCGCGCGTTGACCGCCCCTGGCCGCCGCTCCGCCGCCGCTTCGCCCTAATTAAACAATAATCGAAAAACTACAATGAACGGGCGCGCGGCCCCGCCGTGTCCGCCCGCCCCGCCGCCTTCCCCCCGCCTGACGTCACCGTTGCACTCCTCATTATCGCCTCTTGATTACAAAACTGACTCGATAATGCCATTGCCACTATCCAAACCAATCCCATTGGTGGCCAATATTGCGCGAGACAACGTCGCCAATGTCACTTTGACAATTGACGATCGACATACCAATTTCAAATTTTAATAGAATCGTCACTTAGTCTTGGATTTCGACATTCTAATATTAATACTGTAATTACATTACTATATTACTATAGCAATCGTGAGATTTACACGTTTATCGTTCGGCAATTGTCGTTACGAGCATTGTTGGTTCGTTTCAACATTGTTGTTGCCAGCTGTCTATTTGTAGGCAGGTAGAGAAATTTTATCGAGCATTGAACTCTGCCGTCGCTGTGTGACGTCACCGATCGCGGGCGATGACGTAATAGTTAATTATGCTCCGTGCGGTACGTGTATTGTTGCTAAAATTGTTTAATTAAAGTAATACACGGCACGCAGCCTCATTATAACAGATATACGACCACGGTTCAGTCTAGTCTAGAGTTAATTGTCAGATATTTCAAAAATGGTTGTACAATCTATTAATTTGTGTAATATTTTTGTATAATTAATTTTCTTTGAACGTAACCGTATTTCTTGAGATTGCAGTAACTATTTTATGTTAAGATCAATTATTTTAGGCCTTATGTTAAGTGTTTCTTTGGGGAATCTATCCCGGCCCTTATTTTCCGATCCCGGGATTTCGGAATTACACTTAGCCAATCCCGGGAAACGGCATTGTTTTGGGGATTGAAGATAGGGAAATCTTACGAAAATTGGTTCTATAATCAACAAATAAAAATAGACAAAAATAAAAGTAATTAACCTATAATTGACTTGTAAGATAAAACTGTTTTATACGACCTCCGCATCTAGACAAACTCTCGATGATACGTCACTAGCCGGTGACCACGATTTTGGCCAGAATGGGACAATTTCGGACAAAAATATCACAAAGGACCATTCATTATTGATTGCACAACTCTAAAGTCTTAATGTGTGTACCTACTTCTCAAAACATGTTCTCATTTCCTGTTGCGCCACACGTGGCTCGTTACTAAATTAATGTAAATTTTTAATTGTAAATGTATCATTTTAATGTGGCCAGACCTGAGAAAAAAGGTTTTCATTCATACTTTTTTGCTGCATCGCTGTATTATCATATAAGTTTCATTGTTCGCTCGCTGGTAAAATTATTTAGTAGTGTAGGTATATCCGTTCTGTGTAAACGAAAAGGTATTTTTAGCATTCAAGTTCTTCAAATTTTAGATTTTTGCACGAATTACGTTTAAGCTGAAAAATCTTGGGGAAAAGCAAAGGGCTACTTATTATAGTTTAATTTAAAGTGACAACTTAATCTCACTTTGATCAAGTAGCAATGAAGGAATTACCTAAGTAATGACTTTTTGACAAAAATCACTTAAATTTCTATTTCCAGACGAAAACACTAGCAACCTAATTAGTTATGTACATTTTTAAGAAATAAGTGGCGCCGAAAGAAAACAAACTTTGACAGACAATTTTACGGATGTAATTTTAGTTTGCAAAAATTTTAGTAGTAGGTACTACATAATAAACTTAAAATGTTAACTACGAGTATATACAATTCAAGTATACCTACCTACTTATTTTTTTTTTAACAATCAAAATGTTTACCAAATACTCTTACGTACAGTTTTTCAGTCTGCTGTTTCGTTGCAAATGATCTAAAATGTCCATGCATATTTATGAACATTTTGCATTGTATTTTGTGCCTATTTATTTACGGTTAAGACTGAGCTTTATTTTATTAGAGTTAAAACTTATTTTAGTAGTGAAGTTAGTTTAATACCTTAAGGCTGTATATACACATTTCAAAGAAATTTGCGTTTTTCCAAAGTTATCTAAAGAATGAAAGCATTACTATTGATCTAAACTTTAGTTTTAGTAAGCAAAATTATTAAAGTGCCGTATAGAGAGAAAAACATAATAAATTATCGGGTATTTTAAAATGAAGACAATCGGTTAAAGTGGAATTTCAAATTAGCTGTCTAGCAAATGTTTCAGCTGTAACAAATACGAATACGACTCATATTCATTTTTTCACTTATTGCTTGTGTAGTTAAGGAGTGTTAGAGAGAAAATTAGAAAAAAAAGATTTTAATCAAAGAGAAAATAAATTACTAAAAATGCTGAAATCGGTACCTACACTTTGGCGTTTTTTACTGGTATTTGAAGATTCTAAGTTATTTTTTAGGAAGAATGGGGTATTTATCTAATGCATTGTGTGTTTTGTATATTCATACATCTATTTAAGTAATTTAATAGGAATTTTCAAAATTCGCCCTCATTACGGCTCGCGCAGGATTGTTTTGATATTTATATTGAAAATAAAAAACGTGATCCGAATATGACCCTTAATCGAGTATTAACACCCTAAAAAGTTGTAATGTAAAATTTACTCTATAATGTCTTTGTAAATACAGAGTGTCCCAAAACTTTGCCACACGGAGGGAAAGTACCTTAAATATTGGAGATAGGAAATTTTACAAAAAAAAACTTAATTTTGTTTTTAAAAGAAATGGAACTGCATTCAAAGTCTTTTTTAAATCGCATACGATTCGATACAAATTGATACAATCCGTAATAATTAAAATTTAAATGTTAAATTTCATGGTCTTCTTTTGTTTAAGATGCAATGTCATTAAAGAAAAGAAAAAATCTTTATTAGTAACCCTTTCGGTCTTTGTGGGTTCGATCCCTGGTTAAGGCAGGCGATTTTTTTTAAATCTTTGAATGCAGGTCCAATTATTTTTAAAAGCAAAACGAAGTCTTCTTTCAGTATCTTCAATATTTAAGGTATTTTCCCAAAGCAAAGGTTTTTGGACATTCTGTATAATGCTGCAACTTTTGTGAAGTAGTAAAATTTACTACTTCACAAAAGTTGTTATATTTTATATTAAATATGAATCGAACCAATGAAATAAAAATATATTTATTATTAGAGGACCCACTTAATGTCATAAACATTGATGATTAAAAAAAGAAATTATCAGTCCTTAAGATATTAAAAGGTAATATACAGTGTGAAAATAATATATTATTCATCTTTGAATACCTAAAGTTTCTTAATAAGGCTTTTATTTATTTTATTTAAGCCTTTATTGCTGTCACAAAGCAAACAAAAATTTTTAAATTTGATACTAATATTTAAATAAATATATTTTCTTCCTTCTTGGCTTTAGTGATCAGCGTGTCTTGTGACACGTAGGCCTCTTCCAGCTGTTTCCATTCTGTTCTGTCCTTTGCTTTTCGCGTCCAAAATGTTCCTCCAATTTTCTTAATATCATCTGCCCATCTTTTGGTTTGTCTTCCTCTTTTCCTTTTGCCGTCCCATGGTTGCCACTCTGTAATAATTTTGGTCCATTTTTCCTTGCTTTCTCTTGCCATATGACCAGTCCATTGCCATTTTAACTGTCTTATTTTTCTTATTATATCTTCCACTTTCGTTTTTGTTCTTATTTCCTCTGATCTTTGGCGGTCTTTCAGCGTAACACCTATTAGGCTTCTTTCCATTTTCCTCTGGCATGTTCTGAGCTTTAAATAATGATTTTGAGTCAGTGCCCATGTTTGACACCCATAAGTCAGGCAGGGCAAGATACATGAATCGAATACTCTTTTCTTGGCCGCAATAGGGAAATGTTTATTTTTGAGTATTTCTTTGAGGGACCAGTACCTTTTCCAGGCGCCAGATATTCTTCTTTCTACTTCTAGGTCAGTTTGGTCGTTGAATGAAATAATTTGCCCTAAGTAAGTATAGCTATTCACATATTCAATATTTTCATTATCTACTTTAACGGCTGTCTTTTTCCTGTTTGTCATTACTTTTGTTTTTGACTTATTCATGGAGAGGCCGACTGCTTTGCTCGTCTCCGTTAACTGTTGTAGCATATCTTGGAGCGACTTTGCATTGTCTGCTAACAAGACAAGATCGTCCGCAAATCTCAAGTGGTTAAGCTTTCTTCCGTTAATGGTTATACCAAAGGTGCCCCATTCTATTTTTCTAAAAATGGATTCCAGAATTGCTGAGAAAAGTTTTGGAGACAGAGGATCTCCTTGCCTTACCCCTCTAGCTATGGGAAACTCTTCGCCGGTCGAATCTAATTTTATTTGTGCTGTACAGTTAGTGTAAATATTCTTAATAATACGAATAAATTTTTTTGGCACCCCTTGCTGTAAAAGAGCTTCCCAAAGTGCCTCGTGTTTTATTGAGTCAAATGCTTTATTGTAATCTACAAATGCGATGTACAAGTCTTTTCCATATTCTTGACATTTTTCTATTATTTGTCTTAAGACATGCATGTGATCTACTGTCGAAAATCCTGCTCTAAAGCCTGCTTGTTCCATAGGTTGTTGTTCGTCCATTATTTTTGTTAGTCTATTTAAAATAAGTTTAGAAAATATTTTATAAATATTTGACATGAGGCTTATAGGTCTGTAGTTTTCGATCGCACTTCTGTCGCCTTTTTTGTGTAATAATATTATTATACTTTTAGTCCAGTGCAATGGTATATATTCTGCTTTCAGTATGATGTTAAATAATTCTGTGAGTTTTTTGAGGTTTTCTGGTTCAACTACTGAAGCTTTGATCATCTCGTTAGTAATGTTATCAGGTCCGGGTGCTTTATCGTTTTTCAGGCTGTTGATAGCATGTTGTACCTCTGCCAACAAAAACTCTGGTGTCTCCTCATCGTCATTTTCCAGATCTAAAGGTATTTCTGAGCTAGGCTCTTTTGAATATAGTTTTCTATAGAACTCAGTTGCTGTTTCGATTATAGCTTTTCTCGTCGATTCTTGTTTTCCGTCTTTGTTCTTAATATTTGGTATCCATTTCTTTTCATCTGTAAGCTCTTTTAAACCTTTTTTAACACCCCCCGTCTTCTGTATGTGGTGTATAAGTGTGTCCATTCTTCTTTTGGTTCTGTCTTTTTTTATGTTTTTACTAATTTTTTTACTCAATTCTGATATAGCTTTAATATTTTCTTTATCTTTTCTAAATTTTAAGAGCGTTCTCCTTTCTTCTATAAGTTTTTGAGTTTCATTTCCAGTTTTGTTGCATCGAGTTTTCGGTTGTTTTTTAAATAATGGTCCATATATTTCTTTTATTTCCATGTCATATTTTTCCTCTATTTTGTTTCTTGGTGCTTTTTCTAAATTTTGATTTTTAAACGTAGGTATTGATGTATTAAATTTGTTTCTACTCTTTTTTGGTTCTGAACTATTTATTACTGCTCGTACCATTCTATGGTTTGTGTTAAAATTAAGTTGATTGATGACGCTTACATCTTGAAAACATTTTGTATTGTTTGTTGCTATGTAATCTATCTCGTTTCTATATGACCCATCTGGTGAAATCCAGGTCCACTTATTATTAGGTCTTTTCTTGAAAAAACTGTTCATAAACGCAAGATTGTTTTCAAGAGCCATACTTATCATTCTATCTCCATTTTTACTCCTCTTACCGAAGCCAAACTTGCCTATAATTATTTCTTCACCGATTCGTTGGGTGCCTATTCTACCATTGAAATCCCCAATTAGCATGACGTTTTTATGACTGCTTTGTAAGACTGATGATAATTGTTCGTAAAAAAGGTCCTTAACTCTTTCTTCGTGGTTTTCAGTCGGTGCATATATTTGTATAATAGTCCATTTATGTTTGAATCCTGGCAGATGCAAGTTCAAAACAGCAATTCTCTCTGATATACCATTGAACTCTTCTATATTGTTTTCCAAGTGTTTTTTAACTATGAAGCCTACTCCATAGCTTCCTTTTGTTACACTAATAAGGCTTAAAGACTGAAAAATACTGACGAAGCAATTTTTTCAATGTTGTCTGTAAAGTTCTGTGACTCATCGTGCTCATGGTAGCGAGCACATGAGTTGTTGCAAACTATTTTCGCTACCGAAATACGTGCGAAAGAAAGAAAACGACCGTTTTCCATATCATCATCATCATCTGCTCATTCTGGTCTGCCCCGGCGGCCATCGGTTCTACGGCTAATATGGCCGGCCCACTGCCACTTCAGCTTACTAATCCAGTGGGCTATGTAGATGACTTTAGTTCTCTGTCGGATCACCTCGTTCCGGACCCGATCTCTCAGAGAAACTCCGAGCATAGCCCTTTCCATAGCTCACTGCGCGACTTTAAATTTGTGAACCAGTCCTACAGTGAGTGTCCACGTTTCGGCTCCGTATGTCATGACAGGCAGGACGCACTGGTTCAAGACTTTCGTCTTTAGACTCTGTGGAATAGGCGACTCAAAGACCCGACGAAGTTTCCCATATGCTGCCCAGCCCAGCTGTATCCTTCTGTTGGCCTCTCTCTCGAAGTTGTTTCTACCCAATTGCACTGTTTGCCCGAGGTAGAGAGTTTAATTTCCATAATGTCGATAGATAATTATAACTTAGTGGCAGATTTCGATGTTGATTATCCTAATGAAAGTTTCTGAAGCTTTAGTTCTTTCTGTTCAAATAACAATTTCTAAATATAATTCCTAAATATTTATAAAATTATAATGTGGAGGCAAGATATTTTAACCTCGAATATTTTTTTTTTTTCATTTAGTATCATTGATCAATTGAAGATCATTGCAAATTGATCAGATGAACATTTGTGAGGAAAGTTACCCGGAACACAAAAAAAGATAGTACCTTGTTGCATCGATGATGGTATATCGTTCATGTTGTAGAGTTGTAACTTTCAGAAAAAGCGTTATAAATAGTGGGACAAACTACACAGGTTGGTCAAAAGTTCTGTTACTGAGTTTCTTTATCGATTACTGGCCATTAAAACAAATGAAAATAAAAAATAAAAATGACATATTATTGACAGTTTTATAAGCTATAATTCCATACCACACGTATATCATATTTTGTTTATTTCACCATGGAATGGGGGTTGAAGGAGAATCGTGTCGCTGTAATTGCTCTGCACAAATGTGGGCAGCCACCGAATATGATTTTCAAGTCGCTACAAAAGTTGAAAATCAACAAGCAATTTATTTATCGCACTATCCATAGGTACAGTAATACCTTGACCGTCGATGACCGAAAAAGATCAGGAAGACCACGCACCGTTCGGACACCAGCTGTGATCAAGGCAGTGAAGGCGAGAATCACGAGAAATCCCGTCCGGAAGCAAAAGTTATTGGCAATACAGATGACTGTGAAGAGAAGTTCCCTTAAAAAAATTATCAATGATGACCTTGGGCTTCACGGTTACCGTAGACGAAAGGGCCATCTGCTAAACGCACGATTGAAGGCTATGAGGTTAGCACGAAGTCGCGCTCTACTAAAGCAGTACGCACAAAACGGCCATCGAAAAATCTTGTTTACTGATGAAAAAATCTTCACAGTCGAAGAAAATTTTAACCGTCAAAATGATAGAGTATACGCTAAGAATAGTAAAGAAGCCAGCATGATTGCTCCGAGGAACCAACGAGGTCACCACCCCTCATCAGTGATGATTTGGCTGGGGGTGTCCTATTCAGGGCTAAGTAAGGTTCATTTCTGTGAAAAAGGTGTGAAAACTGGCGCTAGAGTCTATCAAGATACCGTTCTGGAACCTGTTGTCAAACCCTTAAGCCACACTTTATTTCAAAACCAGCCATGGGTCTTCCAGCAGGACTCTGCCCCTGCGCACAAAGCAAAATCTACACAAGCATGGTTTCGGGCTAACAAAATTGATTTTATCGCGCAGGAAGAATGGCCATCCTCCAGCCCAGACTTAAATCCTCTGGATTATGCCATATGGCAACTTATTGAGGAGAAAGCATGTGATAAGCCCCACATGAATCTCGACTCTCTTAAGCGCGCTATTCTCAAGGCAGTCGCAGAATTGGATATGGTGGTAGTTCGTGCTGCCATCGATGACTGGCCTCGTCGTCTAAAGGCGTGTATTCATGCCAGAGGCGGTCATTTCGAATAATTTTAATACATGATAATCTTAAATATTTGTGCTTTCATTTGGTATATAATTCATTGTAGCATTATTTGTAAATTTAGTATTATTCATGTTTTCCATAGTTACAGAACTTAGTAACCAACTAGGTACTTGTGAAGATGACTGTACGAGTCTTACAGTCAGGCACACTTGGCTACCAAAATCATTTGAAGAAATTTGACAATTTTAACAATAACTTGTGTAACTGATTGTACATGTCGGAAAAAATGTTGCATATTTGATTATCACCTCCGATAGTTTTTAGCGACGACGGCGGTCGGAGGCCCTGTCACTTTCGTGCTACTAATTTTGACGTCAAAATATAAGTACTATATATTGCGTACAGTCAACACCTGCTTGTGTTTAAACATTAGTTTCAATTCAAATGATACATGCTCAAGATCCACTAAAGTAATCCTAACTAATATTAGGTGGTCGGAAGAGTTCGCGGCCTTTTTAAAGTAAAAAATTAACAAGTAAAAAATAAATTCTTCTGTACATATTTATAGCCCTACCTACAGAAATTTTAAACCTAAAAACGTGGGGCGCATGCTTAAGACAATATGGATGATAAATTTTACAAAATGCGCCCCACGTTTTAGGTTTAAAATTTCTGTAGGTAGGGTTATAAATATGTACAGAAGAATTTATTTTTTACTTTTTAGTCCGTTTTAATGTTTGTAGTCGGATTTTTTTTGTAATAATTTAATCTATTTTAAAAACGTGTTTTTATAAAAAGGTTTTTTTTCAGTAAATTATTATTTTCTGCTTTTTGGTTAACAAGCTAAGACTAAAAATATTCCATCTCCTATTGGAACACTCGTCAAGACGATTCAAACGAGCCCAAACTCGATGGGGTTGCATGGTTTTATTACAGAGTCCCAGTGGCCTTCTTCCGGCTCCATCAACAGACCCTGTAAACTATTTCCTAATAAAGTATTCGTTAAGATGACTCAAACGAGCCCAAACTCGATGGGGTTGCATGGTTTTATTCTAGGTTTCTATGGCTTTCCTCCGGCTCCATCATCAGATCCTCGGACACTATTTCCCATTAAAGCACTCTTCAAGATGATTCAAACGAGACCAAACTCGATGGGGTTACATGGTTTTATTACCGAGTTCCAGTGGCCTTCTTCCGGCTCCATCATCAGACCCTGGACACTATTTGGCATGGCCTTTCAGCTTCATCATCAGACCCTGGATCTCGTTTCCCATTAGAGTACTCGTCAAGACGATTCTAACGAGCCCAAACACGATGGGCTTGTATGGTTTCATCATAGAGTTCCTGTATCCTTCTTCCGGCTTCATCGTCAGATCAGCTCGATGACACCATAATATTGCATTGCCTTCCAGTTCTGACCTATGTTCAAAGTTTCAAGTCTCTAGCTCATCGGGAAGCTAGTATAAATCGTTCGCAAACTTTGTGGAGAAACAAACAAACAAACGAACACACAAACGAGAAAGCAACCTAATAAAAACGTGTTAAAATATGAAAAACTTGGAGGAATCGTCCAAGATGAAAAAACAAGACTATAGTCAATTTGTTTTATTTTACCGCTATTACCAGAAAGTCAAACAATTTATTTAAATTCCCGCCTAAGTTTAGTATTACATATAACACGCAAAATAAATGCTTCAAAAAGGCCGTGAACTTTCCCAACTACCTACATAATATGTAGTGAGTTTGTTTGTTTGTTGCGTTTATAATAATAGCACAAAGTAAGTAGTGGCGGCGCTCCGCCAGACAGAGAGCCCACTCGGAACAAAACACCATTTCGCACGCACATATTGACGTTACGAGTTTACAGAGATTCTCAGGCAGTTTTAAACAGTGCTCAGTCGCGACTGTCGCGAATGCTAGCGCGGGCGTTTGTTACGTATTTACGGAAGCTGAGGCGAATCTGTAGAAGTTTTTGTGTTATCAAAATAAATAATCGTAATGCAAGCATGTATTGTGTTTGGTTGCTTAAACACAACAAAAAACAGTGCTTACTCATTCTTTACTTTCCAAACGATACACAGTGTTCCCAGAGACCTCGGGATCGGACATTTTTTACTAACCCGGCAGATTGACGTAGTTAATTATGCTGATCAATTTACTAGAAGTAACCCTAGGTCAAATATGGACAGTTGTCGAGAAAAAAAATCAGTTGGCTGTTTGGAAAGGGTCAAAAAACAGAAAAACTGAAATATGTCTTTTGTTATTGGTTCTTTTAAAATTATTTATTTATTGTATTTTGTACTACTAAATTATGGTTATTTTGGACTATTTATAAAATGTCAATTATTAATAACTTTTAAGAATTTTGGAAAAAAGCTGTTTTTGAATTATATTTAGTTTAAAAAAAGTGTTCAGTTTGCAAAAGCACAAAGTACCTACTTACGTAACGGTGCGGCGGCAAAAGGTAATGGTAACTACGTACTTTGTGTAAAACGCTAGTGTTTAGGTACCTACTGTAGTCTATGTATTTCTATTTGTCGGCGTGCGGGCGGCGTCAAATACTTACATTTTAGAGACATCAGTCATTAAATACTTAATTATTTAAATCCCAAATAACATTTTACCCGCAGTAACTAAAGTCTTTTAACAC
Organism: Agriphila tristella; assembly: GCA_928269145.1. Classification (NCBI taxonomy): domain Eukaryota; kingdom Metazoa; phylum Arthropoda; class Insecta; order Lepidoptera; family Crambidae; genus Agriphila; species Agriphila tristella. Next base: position 41,190,015 of record OV743431.1, read on the forward strand.
ACGCACGGCATGGTGCCAGCCAAGTTCGGGACCCTGGAAAACGTCTCCCATCAGATACTCGTCAAGACGAATCAAACGAGCCCAAACTCGATGAGTTTGTATGGTTTTATTACAGAACTAGCGGCCGCCCGCGGTTTCACCCGCGTGGTTCCCGTTCCCGTGGGAATATCGGTATAAAAAGTATCCTATGTTTTAATCTAGGCTTTTTACTATCTGTGTGCCAAATTTCAACCAAATCCGTTCAGTAGTTTTTGCGTGATTGAGGAACAAACATCCAAACATCCAAACCCACAAACTTTCACATTTACGAGGGTGGATTGATAAGTCCATGACTTTTTTAAGAAGAAAGACTTTTTTCGGAATATTTTGTTTTATTTCTATGCATAATCTTATTATAGCTCTGCATATACAGTCCAACAAAGTTCCTACCATTTCAACCCATTATTTTTTTCTTTCATCGCCTGAAAACTGGTAACTGAAATGAGGGCCCATTTCAGACATCACCTTTTGGCTTGATGAAAATTTTTGCCCGCCAAGACATTTATCAAGACATTTATTCATGTTTGGTAGGAGGAAAAATCTCACTGGGGTTGAATCTACAGAATAGGAAGGATTCGCATCTTCATTCGATGAGTTTTGATGTCATGAGTGCCGCCGAGAGGGTCGACAGGGTCATTAAGAAAAGCTAGAAGTCGCTTGAGCTTTTTGTTTCCAAAAGTAATAATCTTTTGCCGAATTTGAAAAAAAAATTGTGTAAAGATGCCTTAAGGAGTTTCTTTTTAAGACACAAAAATAAATTATGAAAAAAAAGTATTTCCTCTTTTCAAAGTCATGAACTTATCAAACCACCCTCGTATAATATTAGTAGGATTCCTGTGGCCTTTATTCTGTCTCCATCATCAGACCCTGGAAACCATCTCCCATCAGAGTACTAGTCAAGCAAAATCAAACGAGTCCAAACTCGATGGGGTTGCATGGTTTCAATACAGATTTCCTTTGGCCTTCTTCCGGCTTCATTATCAGACCCTTGACCTCGTCTCTCAGCAGAGTACTTGTCAAGACGATTCTAACGAGCCCAATTTCGATAGGGTTGTATGGTTATTTCAGAGTTGCTGTGGCTTTCTTCCGGTTCCATCATCAGATCAGCTCAATGACACCATAATATTATATACTTTCCCAGTTCTTATCTTTGTGCAAAAATTCAAGTCTCTAGCTCATCGGGAAGCTAATATTAAATCTTTTGCTTTTGCGAGAGAAAGAAACAAACAAAAAAGCGAACTAATTAAAACGTGTTAAAAAACACTTTCTTGTTTTAAAAATAATAACGAATATTTTAATTAGTTTACATTTTGAGATAGGTACCAAGGGCCTCCCTCACTCATTCAGAATCAATATATGTAGTAGCAACCCTAGTGAGTCCGGCAACTTTAGGTAACAATTTTCACGGAAGGCGGGAGTGGTCCTTCTGGTAGTCGTACCTTTCACGTCTCACAACTACTCAACCGATATGGTCATGAAAATTTTGCATACCGTGGTCAAGCTATTAGAAAAGGACATACTAATGTATCCAGAGAAAATTACTATTCCTGATTGACTCAAAAATAACTGTCGCCCCCTAGCTACCTAGCTCGTTAGTTTTATAAGTAAATTGAAGGGTACAGGGGAAAAACGACGCATGTCACAAAAACAGAGATTTCAGTAAATCAGCATTTTGAAGATTGAAAGTATACAAGTTTTTCTAAGAAAGGTATTTCTAAGATATTGCTAATAGTAACTTAGTTTACCTTGCAAAGATAAGCTTTCGATACAAAAACATTTAGAAATATTAAAAAAAAATTACAAATAAATGAAAAATTTACTAGCTTCCGCAGGGAAACGGCAACGTCCATGGATGTCTATAATAGACATTCCTTTATATGGAATGTAACCCATACTACGTGACCCATTTTTTTAAGAATATTTTACTTCACCCCTTGGTGACCACCCGTAGTATATGCCAAGACCTCCCCCCCCCCTCTCTAGTTTTCACGTAGTAATTCATAGATATGGTTTTAAATGATTTCTTACAGAAAGTAAAAAATCGCTCATATTTGTCTTTTTATTAATACGCAGCGCTGTGTGCATAATTTTACCTACAAAAACAAGTGTTTTTTTTTCAAGACGAAACAACTTAATTAATATGACATTTTGTGTGTCACGAACTTAATTTTACAATAACAAGTGCTAAAGAGGGCATATTAGCGCTAAGAGCTATGCGCCATAATTGAATACAGCTCGAAAAAGCGCGAGATTTCCCTTTATGATGCCTATTGACTACGTGACAAAACCTAAGCCCCCTCCCCTGTCCCTGTGATCAAGCATGGTATCTTAAAGACCCCCCTCCCCCCATAACGGGTCACGTAGTATGGGTACGTTCCCTTATGTACATTATCAGATGGACCTTTGCAACTGTGCACAGGTTTGAAACAATAGACGATTTGATGGCCTGTTATTGTTTTTCGCTTTTTAAAAGACAGCTAAAAATACCCCCGAAAACTCCTTCGTTCCCACTAGTACACCCGGCTAGTTCAACCGTTGAACTAGTGCAACTTTTTTGTCTCAGTAGTTCACCTATCTATAAATCCTTTAACGGGTTGAACTACCGCGACTGTTCGCTCCCACTAGTACAACCCGGCTAGTTCACCCGTTGAACTAGTGCAACTTTTTTGTCTTAGCACGCATGCCCAACAAAACTAGCGATATATGATAAAGACACGGCAAACAGCGATATTTTATTACCTTAGCGTAATGAGTTCAACCATAGTAGCAGTAGTTCAACTCTCATAGAAAGGTGAACTAGGTACTGAGATAAAAAAGTTTAGTTCAACGGGTGATCTAGCCGGGTGTACTAGTGGGAGCAAACAGTCGCGGTAGTTCAACCCGTTAAAGGATTTATAGATAGGTGAACTACTGAGACAAAAAAGTTACTAGTTCAACGGTTGAACTAGCTGGGTGTACTAGTGGGAATAAAGGCGAAAACTGACGTGTTGCCGTACTTATCTCAAATCTCGATTTATTGTGACATTCCTTGTTTTGCCCCTGTCTCTTTAATTCATGAAAATCTAGGATGGACTGATAAGCAGCGTTAGTGTTACACGGCATTACTAATTATATTTTCAGAGTTACGGTTGCGCTCAATTTATCCTTGACATTTTTTAAAAAAGTGATATATTTTCCTTAAGATGCACTTTTCAGAATGTATAAGCCTAATCCTGAAAAGTACCGAAAAAAATCTAGGTTTTCCAAGCATAAAGCAATCAGCAGAGGTCTTTCAAAGCTGCAAACAATGTTTTTGACTATACACCATGTATCAAAAAAACCCTGTCAGATCCTGGTGACAGTGTTGCTGAAACTGAACAACATTCTCCATGGAACATAGCGACGTCTTAGAGTGAAAACCTCGTAAGTGCAAAAGAAGAAACTTTTCAGGAGGAAGAAAAAACTGCGTGCTGTAAATTTTTTGTACGGAGACTTTTATGTTTTTTATTAAACGATGTTGTTACGAGTATCGAAAGAACAAATTAGTGGGATCAGGATTATGCGTTGCGAGGTTTTCACTCTAAGGCGTCGAAGGTCGAAAAACGAAAAAAAAACTTCATACTCCCATACAAAATGTATTGGTCAGCTGACCGACTTACTATGGAAAGGCGAAAAAAAATCATTTTTCGACCTATGTTCCATGGAGAATGTTGTTCAGTGTTAGCAACACTATCGCCTGTATCAGGATCTGACAGGGTTTTTGATACTTGATGTATAAGGTATAAATACTGAAACAAGTGATAGTATTACTTAATCTGAACAATTTTCTCCAAGGAACATAGATTGAAAAGCAAGCATTCTTTTTTTTGGGTTCCATACCCAAAGGGTAAAAACGGGACCCTATTACTAAGACTCCGCTGTCCGTCTGTCTGTCTGCCTGTCTGTCTGTCTGTCTGTCACCAGGCTGTATCTCATGAACCGTAACAGCTAGACAGTTGAAATTTTCACAGATGATGTATTTCTATTGCTGCTATAACAAAAAACACTAAAAACAGAATAAAATAAATATTTAAGGGGGGGCTCCCATACAACAAACGTGATTTGTTTGCCGTTTTTTGGTACGGAACCCTTCGTGCGCGAGTCCGACTCGCACTTGGCCGGTTTTTGCATATGCGAAATACGCGGTCGAAGGAATAGAACGGAAAAAGGACAGGACATATTGGCAGAATGAATCACATCTGGTGGGGGAGGAATACTCGAATGGCGACCCCACGCTAACACCCGCGGTAGAGGACGACCGCCCAAGAGATGGACGGATGATATCCGGCAGCAGGCTGGCCTCAACTGGATGCGCGTGGCGACAGAACGTCGTCAGTGTAGCAGAGAGGAGGCCTGCCCGAAGACGGATTCTACAAGGGCTGCAATAGATAGATAGTCCACTGTCGATATTATTACGCTTTTGAACAAAGCTTATTGCAATACACCATCAATTTTTTTAAATAGAAATTATACTGTTGTGATATTATTATAAGATCTTTTCTTATGAAATTAGCATTTTAAATGAAGACTATTAAGTAATTTGCATTTTCTATATTTTCTTCTTTTCTTTTACATATGTAGAAACACTAAGTCTCGGCTTTCTTATAAGGAACAAAGTGGTAAGTAATTTATCTTTTCCTGTCTGAGCCAAAAAACGTCAGCTATTTTAGTATAAAGTCTGAAATATACTTTTAAGAGCTTTGATATTGATATTTAGTAATACTACTACTTACTGTTATTATAATCATAGCCTGGATATTTTGCTTAACTAGCGAGACAACCATTCTAGCTAGCTTAAAATTTGTATTTTCTGTTCCTTGCACGTCTTTCATAACTAAATGTAATATGATAATATTTTGATGATACACTCTATTTACAAATATGCGGATAAAAAAAAACTCAAGCAACTTTGTAAAAAAAAAACATTTTGCGTTGATGTCTTTTGAACCAATATAAAATTTATGACTTAAGTGATGATAAACATTATAAAAACATAATGCTTGATGATTTTTTGTATTTTAAATATTTTTTCTAGATTGAAAGCCTTTTCCAACATAGTGAAATCGGTAAGTGTACCTTTCTTATAGACTGATAACTCTACGGTTCATGTAAGTAATTATTATTTCGCTGGGAAAACTACTGGGGAAATTTAAAGTGCACTAAAAATTACGAAGCAGAGATGATTAATTTTCTTATTAATGAATAAAGCAGAAAATTTATTAAATATCTTTATTTTATTTTATTTTTTTGATATATTAACAAATACCTTACGAATTGGAATGTTTGTAAAATGATTTTTAAATTATAAGCAATATGTATATTTTGTTACAGAGGTAATCGATGCCACTTAAGTGCCAGTTATCTTGGCTACGATTGTTTACCATGTGTGACATGATTTACACGTGCGTTCTGAGTTTGTTAAAGTCGGTTTATCTACTTAATCATATTCAGAAGCCATTTTTCTTTATTTTAAATATGATTTCTCAAGTTTGTAGTCATGTCACTAGTATAATTCTCATTCCATTACAATTTCTTACTAAAAAAACTGCAAATGTTAGTCGATCGAATATTCAAATAAGTATTGTTGTAATTCCAGCAGATAGTAAGTCGACTTTAAGTAAGCGGAGTAGTGCCGCAAGCACGGCGTGACAGGCAGGTGTGCTACCCCTCGCCGGCCACTTCCGACGCCGCCGTCTGCGCACATTGATAACGCTCATGCAACTCCAACTCCTAACACAACCACATAGGGTCCAATCTCCACCTTATCAACCGCAGCACGTGCATCCGACGCATTAACGGTTTTAATTTTGCGCGAAGCGTATTCTTCGATGCATGTTATTTACAAACCAATAATACAACACTACAACTTTAAACGTAACATTCCGAACGTAATATGGAATTATTGAAGTTGCCGATTACAGAGTGACGGCAGAACGTGGCGTAGAATGTAAATAAACAAAAGACTCGCGCGTCGAATCGAGCGCATTGTGAAATGCGCATACGCAGTGGACATGCATAACTTACGTGTGAGGTAAACAGTGGCGAGACAGTCCGTGTGTTTTGTTGTTGTGGGTGCGCGGGCGGGATGCAAGCGCGGTGCAACTATGCAGGAGCGTGCGCGGGGCGCGGGCGCACGCGGGCGACTGCAGCCGGGCGCCCCGCCGCGCCCTCTGACCGAACGACATTGTCAACAAACACCCGATGAATGAAAATGAGGCCGGGCTGCTTCGCATTACACACCACCGATGCACTCATCTCGTGCGGAGACGTGTGCTACCGCCTATGCGTTTTATTAATCGCTTTGGGACCCATAAATCTTGAGGTAATCATTTAAGATGAGTTTGGTGTTGTGCCTTGCTACCGCTAATAATTTTTGAAAGTAAGTCGAAAACGAAATATTTTCATACTTTCTTTAGTTATTGCAATTTCATATACTTACCTTAGGTATGTACCAGTAATTGTCAGTCGTTGAAATATTTAAGTATTATTTAAACTTATTTAATTCTTATTAAAATTCAGTGATGTAGAGCACAGTTATTGAATTGGCAAATAACCTGACTTATCTGAATATATAGAGACTAGAGACGTTTATCTTCTTATCTTACTAACGACATTTTAATAGGCCAGTAAATTCTTACAAATGTTTTTCCTAAAATCGCAAAACGCGATGTAAAGCTGCATTTTTGGTATGTTATTTGGACCCCTTAAGGGAGTGTGGAACCATGTTTTGCAAGCAAAAAAAAGTTGTGCTAGCTGCGTTACACGTAAAAAACTGCATTTTTTTCAGTTTTTGCAGTTTTATTAAAAAACAATCAACTTTTGACATAAGTTGCCAACATCATTTTGAAAGTATATTAAATTTCAAACAATTAAAACCAACTTTCAGCTCTACATGTCTAATAGTTTTTGAGATATGATGCTTCAAATATTGACACTCACCGGCATATCTAACCGCCTACACCGTTATTTTCATATAAACATGCTCACTTCACAGTCTCATAAATAAAAAAGGTTGTGCATCTCTGCAATGATTTGTATGTTGATAGATATGAATATAAGATTCTTGGTTGATAGATTAGTCAGGTGCTCATTTTTCGAATAAAAATGTCAAATAAGTATAGACACCTCTCAATTTATCCAAAAAGAGGAAAAGGTAAACCAATTTCCTCGTTCCATACAATGATATATGGTATTAAAATTATGCATTGCTTTATTGCATTTTTGGCGAAATTGAGAGATGTCTATGCTTATTTGACATTCTCTTTTCACGTATAACGCAGCTAGCACAACTTTTTTTTCTTGCAAAACATGGTTCCACATTCCCTTAAGGGGTCCAAATAACATACCAAAAATGCAGCTTTACTTAAATGTAGATTTTTACTGGGCTATAATGCATATGTGTAATTTTCATTTCACCTTTCTTATGCAAACTAGGGTGGCTTATGACCTCTTGTTAGTAATTTGATGGTGTGTGGTGTATAATATTGATGGCTAGTGTGTAGAAAGTTGCGAAATTAAATGTTACCACGAATGTATTCTAAAAGCAAAGTCCTTTTCGCCAGATGCCAGAACTAGAAGTATAATGGGCAAGTTTAGTATTACGGAGGATGAGAAAACAAAACTATGAATTGTAGGTACAGTCAAGAGCACCTAGTGAATTTATAAATTTTGAGATGCGGGATTTATCGGAAAAGCAAGTTGCACGGGCTAGAACTTTGGTTACTTTGCATTTTATAACCTCTAGCAGCGGGCAGGCTGCCCCTCCTTGCCCACCCTTAGCAACGCCCCTGGATAGCGGCCCTGCCCTACCTACTACACCGAAGGTCTCAGGTGATCTTGGTTGAGAGATCCTTATAAATCGAATTGGTGGACAAGAAAAAACTCAATTAAACTCGGAAATGCGTTCCTTTATTTTAACAGAAAATAAGGCCAGCTTTACGAGCTTTTTTGAATACTTTCTTACATATTTTCTTTTATTTTAGCGTTATACTATACTTAGGTAGAAAGGTAGCGATATTATTGACCGAGCGAGCACAAAGTGCGAGCGAAGCGTCTCTGCTTCAGCTTGGGCAAAAATTCTTTCGTAGGTATATCCGGCTGTCTGTTCCCACTTACAGGTCGCATTTCTCAACCGATTCTTGTAAAATTTTGTGAGCAGGTTCGAATTTTTTTGTCGAGCCAGTTTTTTGAATTTTTTGAAAATAGCGGATATGTTAAAAAACAGAGTTCAGTCCGCTTTCCAGCTCTTCCTGTTCTTCTATACAGCGGGGCTACTCAAATGGCCACTTTTCTATTCGTTCGCTAACTTAAAAATTAAAAATAAGACATAAACACCAAAATAACGTATCGTAGGCTTGTCAATTCTGCACAATACAACAATGTCTGTGATTTACATAAAATTGCGACGTCTGACTTGATCATTAATTGCTTATTTTTAAGATTTAAGTTAGTGAACGAATAGAAAAGTGGCCATTTGAGTAGCCCCCCAGGTCGCATTTCTCAACCAATTCTTGTGAAATTTTGTAAGCAGGTTTGAAAATGACATAAAAAAAAATTGTCAGGCCAGTTTTTTAAATTTTTTCAAAATGGCGGAGATATGTTAAAAAAACCGATTTTAGTCTGGCTTTCCAGCGCTGTCTGTTCTCCTCTACAGGTCGCATTTCTTCACCGATTCTCGTGAAATTTTGTGAGCAGGTTTAAAAATAACATAATTTTTTTTTGTCACGCCAGTTTTTTGAAATTTTTCTAATCGGTGGAGATATGTTAAAAAAAATATTCCAGTCCGGCTTTCCAGCGCTGGATGTTCTCCTCTACGGGTCGCAATTCTCAACCGATCCTGGTGAAATTTTGTGAGCAAGTTTGATATATATACAGATTTTTTTTGTAGAGAAAGTTTTTCGAAATTTATTTAAATGACGGAGATATGTGAGAAAAAATATTTCAGTCCGGCTTTCCAGCTGTTTGTTCTCCTCTATAGGTCACATTTCTCCACCGATTCTGGTGAAATTTTGTGAGCAGGTTCGATAATTATCTAAAATTTGTTTAGCCGAGCCAGTTTTTCCAAGTTGATCTAAAAAAATATTCACCTATTTCGAAAAAATATCTAAATTAGAAGCATCATCTAGCTGCGAATACTCCAAATAATATACCAAACAGCATGTGCTTTGAAAACCTCATGAGTACATTTTATTTTTGTACAATTGAGCCACTTTTTATCGCGAGGTCTACAGCTCACGGAGCCACTAGTAAATACGTTGAGGCAGTATTATCAACCAACCTTTACACATTCTCATCAACAAGCAAATCATAGGCCTAGACCGATGTAAGTATTATAGTACTATGAGCTTGCGCTTGGAGGAATAAATTCTCTCAATATCATTATATTATTATCAACTAGCGGCCGCCCGCGGTTTCACCCTCGTGGTTCCCATTCCCGTGGGAATATCAATATAAAAAGTTTTCTATGTTTTAATCTAGGCTATCCACTATCTGTGTGCCAAATTTCAACCAAATCCGTTGAGTAGTTTTTGCGTGATTGAGGATCAAACATCCAAACATCTAAACATCCAAACCCACAAACTTTCACATTTATAATATTAAGTAGGATCATTACATGGAAAATTCTAGAGCTAGAACGACTCTACAAGTTTAGCTGAGTCCCAATTAAAATGAACTCTACGGACCTGACAATATTTCTTTTGTCTGCACAGACCATACAACAAATAGGTACGTAGTTTTAGGAATAACTAAAGTAGGGCCACTTTAATAGGCCACATTTGACATTTCATCAAAATTCCTCAACGTAACCTTGTAACGGCGGGCATCAAATATAATATATTATTTCTATGTTAGAACAGCACAATTACTTTATGTTTTTCAATTGCGAATGTATATTTACGGTAAACTGACCGAAAAAATTAACTTTACGATTTATTTTCACTGAAAAACCATTCTAAACATAAAAAACAATTTTTGTTTTAATAAAACTAAACGTCGTTACAATGTTATGTCAGGGTAAACTTTTTCTTTTTAAACACTAGGTATGTTACCCAAAAATCGAAAGTTGAATGCAATGAGTACTTGTGAAGGAATATTCTCACCATAAATTAATAATATCAATTTTTATATAAGTAATTGGCGGCACGCGACATCAAATTTTATTTCCACTATTTATCGTAGGTAGATACTTGAAAGTCATATTATTATACACCGCCAAAATGGTAAAATGTTTGTCCCCCCCTTTAACTTTTGAAATAAGAGAGCGAAAAATCTAAATAATATATAATGATCTAGATCTTATTAACGACGACGAAAATTGGTTTGAACGTGATATAGTAATCAGTTTTTGAGATATACTTAGTTCATTTTCCAAAACCGCGAATATAACTTTGTCATACATACCAACACTGTAAAAAACAAAGTTATTTTTGCAGACGAAAAATGATAGTGGTATTAAATATGGTATGGTATAAGGTATCTACGGAACCCTGTGGCGCGTGGCCCGACACGCACTTGGCTGGTTTTTTATATTTTCAAATAAGAACATCAGTTTAATATTTACGGTTACTGACGTTAAAAAACGTAACGTTTTTGTTATATGTACGTACTTGTTTGTTTTATTTTGTTTCCTTTTACGATATAAAATAATAATGGGACAGGGATTTGACTGATGATTTTTTGATTTGATTTTCATTGCATTTTAGTTAAAATTAAATAGTATCCTCATAAGTACTTTTTCATAATAACTGAATTCATATTCCATGTTTGAAGTCTGTATCGATTCATTCACTTTAATCAATGTTTTGAAGCTATGAACACCTACTGTCACCTCACTATGAATCGAAAATTGACAAATGTCAAATGTGGCCTATTTTTACGTTACGTACCTATTTGTTGTATGGTCTGTGCCTAAAACAGACAGCTTTTCAACCTAGGTATATAACCGTCGCAGCTTCGTGTGGAGGGATAGCATGAAGGTAGAAAAAAGAGCCTCTTAGATACTTATATTCTGTGCTCTTACGTAAGTTATATGAAACATGAAAGTGAGAAGTGACTTTCTGCCGAAAGAATTCGACGTCATCGAGTTGTGGTAACCCTTAATTTTGTTAAGTTAAATAAATAATATAAAAATACTTACTTTTTTAAAAGCTCTCAGTACGCTTATAACAGGCAATTTATGCATATTTTTTTTGTATCTAAATTAAAACTAAAATGCGTGAGAAAATCAACTGTAACGTAAAAACTTTTCTCTTGCGTTTTTTTACTCGTGATATAGTTACTTGAAGTTTGTACTTTGTACGCATCAGCACCCACCGAAAATGCTCTATACAAAATGGTCATGATCTGTGACGTCACGTTTCAGGTGAGTTTATTATGGAGTTAGCCAAGAATTTTCAATTCTCTCTAAATTTTGCGTTTAAGTACTTACATATTATGTGTCATACAAAATATTATTTCTTATTCGATATTCTATCTAACTGTTAAGTGCATTATATCCGAAAATGAAAATGAAAATCGTTATTTTCCCCTGATTTCAACGTGTGATAAAACTAAAATAATATTTTTTTTCAGTTCCATCTTGTTTTTATACGTGTCCGCCGTGATCAGGCTCAAATTTATCAAAAGCGGTGACTTATGCATATTCCCTATTTCTGTGTCGGTCTGTATCCTGAAACGACAATTTGGCAACTTTCTATCTGATCTCATTCATTGCTTAAAGCTAAATTGCCTTGTATGTGTTTTCGTTTTGGTATCCTTTTCAATTAGGCAAGCCTACATTCAAGAGGGAACTTTTAGTCCAAAAGACATTCTATGTCCATTGCATTTCGGTTGGATAATATCACTGGAGGTGTTGAGGTACTTATACCAAAATGCCACCATGACGATCCGAGTACAGAACCAGAACACAAATCCTATCCAACTGCAGCGTGGTGTGAGACAGGGAGACGTTATTTCTCCGAAACTGTTCACAGCTGCGTTGGAGGACATCTTTAAGCTCTTGGACTGGAAAGGACTCGGCATCAACATTAATGGCCAGTACTTAACACACCTTCGTTTTGCCGATGATATAGTCCTTATGGCTGAGACCATGGAAGACCTGAACACAATGCTCGAAGATCTCCGTAGTGCTTCCCAAAGAGTGGGTCTTAGGATGAACATGGATAAGACGAAAATTATGTCAAATGCCCATGTTGTACCCTCTCCAGTTCATGTTGGGAACACTACACTTGAAGTTGTTGACCATTACGTATACCTAGGACAGGCAGTCCAGTTAGGTAGGTCCAACTTCGAGAAAGAGATCTCTCGTCGAATCCAACTCGGGTGGGCAGCATTCGGGAAGCTTCGAAAAATCTTCGCGTCCGACTTACCTCAGTGTCTCAAGACGAAAGTCTATGAACAGTGTGTGTTGCCAGTGATGACCTACGGCAGTGAAACGTGGCCGCTAACTATGGGTCTCATAAGGAGGCTCAAGGTCACTCAGCGTGCAATGGAGAGAGCCATGCTCGGCGTTTCCCTACGTGATCAAATCAGAAACGAGGAGATCCGCAGGAGAACTAAAGTAACCGACATCGCTCGAAGGATTGCTCAGCTGAAGTGGCAATGGGCGGGACACATAGCGAGAAGAACCGATGGCCGTTGGGGCAGAAAGGTTCTGGAATGGCGACCGCGCACCGGACGACGCTCCGTGGGTAGGCCCCCGACAAGGTGGACCGACGATCTGGTGGAGGTCGCGGAAAGCCAGTGGATGCAGGCAGCGCAGGACCGATCGTTGTGGAGATCCTTAGGGGAGGCCTATACCCAGCAGTGGGTGTCGTGTGGCTGATATGATGATGATGACGCATCAGCACCCACCGAAAATGCTCTATACAAAATGGTCATGATCTGTGACGTCACGTTTCAGGTGAGTTTATTATGGAGTTAGCCAAGAATTTTCAATTCTCTCTAAATTTTGCGTTTAAGTACTTACATATTATGTGTCATACAAAATATTATTTCTTATTCGATATTCTATCTAACTGTTAAGTGCATTATATCCGAAAATGAAAATGAAAATCGTTATTTTCCCCTGATTTCAACGTGTGATAAAACTAAAATAATATTTTTTTTCAGTTCCATCTTGTTTTTATACGTGTCCGCCGCGATCAGGCTCAAATTTATCAAAAGCGGTGACTTATGCATATTCCCTATTTCTGTGTCGGTCTGTATCCTGAAACGACAATTTGGCAACTTTCTATCTGATCTCATTCATTGCTTAAAGCTAAATTGCCTTGTATGTGTTTTCGTTTTGGTATCCTTTTCAATTAGGCAAGCCTACATTCAAGAGGGAACTTTTAGTCCAAAAGACATTCTATGTCCATTGCATTTCGGTTGGATAATATCACTTTAATAGAAATAAAGACAGTTTCTTAAACTTCTATGTTGAAATGAGTTACGTGAAAGTAGCAGCGTGTGCTAGGCGTGGTCGGCACATTCGCGCATTCCCCGGATGCCACTAAAAGCATTTGAAAGGGTTTTATCCGTGCGGACTGCGTACGCGCAAGAATTCGGGTGTTTGGATGCCGCGGGGTCGACGACCGGGTAGCGCCGCGCGCCCTTTCGCCCATTTTTTTTCTAATGGCATAGGTAATGCATTTCTGCATAGCTATCCTCTAAAAACACAAAGTCTACATTAGTATTATCAAGTGTAAATAGTTTTCAATTACAATTTGTCAATGTTTTTCAGCAAATGTTGTTGTTGCTTCAGTTAGAAGTATTACTCTAATTCAAATAAATGTTTGTATAAATAAAATAACTTTATTTTTTATCATGGTTTGAGGGTTTTTTCCGTACAAAAAGGTTTTTTAATATGAGATTTAGCATTCACATTGCTATTTTTATACAATACTAAATAATAGGTACCTGTACTAAAAATATATATAGGGTTCGTTCGATTCTCGCCTGAGACAATCCTGGCGACCGGTCTTTTCTAGTGCCTATATTATTTAGTATTATACAAAAAGGTATTCATAATGATCAACTCTACAAACGGTTTTGAGATCTTTTATAAACAAAAAAAATATTTGTCGTAAAATTCTTCTCAATTTGTCACTTTTGCCAAAAGAGAAGCCTGAAAATTTTTCTATGTCTATGAGCCTGGAAAACCTATAAGATTGTATCACTGCACAGTGACACAGTACCAGCTGTCAACATATTATGCTTATAAAGGTAGTGGTCATTTTAGTTTAGATTACCTTAATATTTTTTACGTATTTTAACTAAATTTGCTTCAAGCTGGAAGCAAATTAGATATGTATTTTCCTGTTACGTGCGTAGATTACACGCAATTCTCGGCAAACGATAAAACAATACATTACCTAGTCCCGAGCTCAAAATCAATAAAATTAATTAACTCCGTGGAAAAAGAGGCAAACCAGCTAATTAGCTAAATCGGTCAATTATTTATAAAATAGTTCACATTAATTAAAAAAAATGTTTTTGTACAATAAATTCTCCCGTACGTCAATCGCTTTAGACTCTCTTTCGAAATTGTAAGATTAAATAAAAAAGCTAAATTTTTATTTGAAGTAAATTGGCCAGTTTTAGTATACCTACCACAGCAAGTCAGAATTTTAGAGTAGGTAGTAAATGGATTCAAGCACATTTTTAATTTGAAAAACTCAAAATCATTCTCGTCTAGGTTCTACGATTTTTCCACAATTCTTGAAATATTTTTGATGGAAATTGTTTTGCGTTTTTTGTCAAAAGGTTATACCGGATGACACTTAGGCCTGTATGTACCTATCTATCTGTATATATTGAATAGCATGTCTTTACAAAAAAAGACAAAAAAAACATTACTAATTTGAGTAGTTCTTAGCATTTTTGCCGTTTTATTAGGATTCATTTGTGAGATTTTATTTTGTATACTTAATTACTATTACCTTCATAAGTAATCATACGATATCCTATTAGTAAGCAGGACAGGAAAAAGTGTAAATGCAAGAATGCTTTATTTAAATTCCTGAATCTGTTTTTTTATTTAGGTCTAGGAAAGGATTATGTTAAGGGATGTATAAATAAAATCACGCTATATTATGCTTAATTTCTTATAATATAAAAGAAAAACAATACCCAAAAGGTAACAAATTCGTATTAAGATTGTGCTACTGGTATTAATACAGCAACGTCAATTAAATTAAAATCAATTAATAAAATATTAAATATCATAATTCATAGGTATTTGATGTTGATCAAATATAAATTGAGCTATAACTATTCACAGTACTTATAATCATTCATTCGATTTCAATTGACACAGCAAGTTCGTAGAATTATCTACTGTATTTCATAAAAACAATGATTCCACTTAATAAATGCTAATGATACACTATGTTTATTTATTGACAATGAGGGCTTTTCAAAATGACAAAAAGATGTAGGCTCGATAGATGGCGTTGAAAAAAACAGGGGATTCAAAGTATTTTTTACTACCAATTTTGACTTCCCTCTTACCATCAACACCATCTAGTGAGGCAAATAGTTACTTTTCTTTTTTTTTAAATGTCAATTTGAAAACCCCTCATTACCGAGAGGCAGGTTACTTTAACCTAGGGAATAACTTCACTCCAATCTGGGAAAGGTGGGTTTAACACTTAACATCATACCACCTGCTCCGAATTGATTAAACCACCCGAATTAATTTTGCAGTTCGATTGTTTTATCTGTGTGGCACTATTTCATATAAGTCAGCATCAGATATAATTATGTAGTAGATAGTACGCTCAAATATTTAAGAAAAAATATTTTCGGTAATAAAAATAATGTTGCAAATGAAGATTTTCTAATTTTTAAGAAGGAAAATCCCTGAGAACATTATATGTAATGTATGTTGGTTTCTGTTTGAACTCTTTGCCTGTTCCAATTTTTTTGATCACTTTAAATTGGTTATCTTCGTGAATACGATGCTGACTGTACCAAGTAGTATTACTCGAAACTTTCCAAGTTAGGATCGAAGGAATCCTTACCCCTGATGGCTATTATCGAGTATAACTTTTTAAGATATTCTAAACTGCATTCACAGATTTTGGAAAAAAATTACCGTTAGCAAAAAAAATGCTAAAATACCAAAAAAAAAATTTTATGCCAATCAATCCTATTTCATGTGGGGATCAAAAGACTCTACGGAATCATTTAAGGTATGAGTACTAGAAAAGACAGAAATCGCCAAAAACATTTCCCATACATTTTGTACTGAAAAACGATAAATCAACTCGAAATATTTTTTATTGCCAAATGATCGTATTTCTTACTGTGATCGCTCTTTAAAGCCAACTGAAATTTGAGTACAGAGACTACAGTAAGTTACAACACCAGCTTCACACGCAGGCAATCTTCTACAACATTAAATCTAAAAAAAAACAGTTTCTGTACTCAAATTTCAGTTAGCCTTAAAGAGTATTTTTATTACAGTAAGAAATAGGATCGTTTGGCAATAAAAAATATTTCGAGTTGACTTATCGTTTTTCAGTACAAAATGTATGGAAAATGTTTTTTGGCAATTTCTGTCGTTTCTAGTATTCATACCTTAAATGGTGTCCCATAGAGTCTTATGATCCCCACATGAAATAGGATCGATTGGCATAAAAAAATGTTTTTGGGTATTTCAGCATTTTTTTGCTAACGGTATTTTTTTCCAAAATCTGTGAATGCAGTTCAAAATATCTTTAAAAGTTATGGATGGTCTCCTAGGAACGTTTTCCTGTAGCTAAAACGGTTAAGGTACCTGCCCTGCCCTTAATGTACCGTCTCAAAAATCCACCCTGTATGTTAAAATATACAAGACATACAATATTCTTTATAATTTGCTATTTTAAGTACCTCTACTAAATACACTGAAAGGTGGAATTCGTAAACATATTTTAAATAAGGTCATATACATTTTACTTACACTTAATACTTTTTCGAGAAATTGTTTCCAATGCGAGTTTCTTGAACTTCATAACATATTCTTCAAAGATTCATTAATACTAAATATAATTTAATAAATAATTTGTACCTACACATTGAAAATGAATTCCACCTAAAGATTGTTTTCCACCCCAAATGCACTAAAACCAGTCACTTATTTAAATTTATTACTTGAAAATTGATTCTATGTTTTATTTTACGTAACTTAGTAAATAAAACAAAAAGGCCCCAGTGCAAAAAAATGTACGATAAATCAACAACTACAAAAACATACGTATTCTGAATTATTTTGAGTAAAAAAATTTTGAAGCTACTTACTTATATCAAATAAAGTTATTTTGAAGTTTACGTCTATGACTTTAAATTAAAAATCAAAGATTGTGTAATCTTTTTTTTAATTGCCATTTCGCTAAAATTGTGTCCAAAGTTGGCACCGAAGGAAACTTTTTTTGTTGTAAAACTGCTGAAACATATACATAGGTTTGTCACAACTATATTTGCATAGAGGCCCCGTGATCCGTAAATCTTCATAGGTAAGTAAAATAAGCTTTTCTTTACTAGAGTTATTTTGTACAATCATCGGCCGGTCAACACATATTAGGTACGTAGTATTAAATGATATACGAAGTATTAAAATGTGAAAATGCATGTGTCAATCTGGTACTGATTAATTATAGAAAATAGCTCTATGTAACTAATCAAAAAAACAACTTTTTCATTTTGTATTTATCGTCTTAGGGTAGATAGAGTTGTATTTACAATAATAATTAAAGTTTATTATTAGCACACATACGGTTCAAAACACTACTCGATTAAACTTAAATATCATCACATATCGTCGCTTAGTCTTTTACTTGGAAGTACTTAACATTGTTAACGCATCTTCCCACAATCCTTTATTGGAGAAAATACTTAAAACTTCTTTGAATACTTTTGTGCCAAGTATATTATTGTACCTACCTTATGTACACGTTTTGTACACTTACGGGAAATATTACTAAAATATGAATTATTTTTGCATTATAAGTCTTTTGGTATCTTTACAGCTTGTTTCGGGTATGAAGAAATACATTTTGGATTCATATGGTACAAAAGAAGACTAACCCGTTATTTTTTTGGTGTAGTATCTACGATTACCCATCTTTGGTAATATAAACTTTTTCAACCTTAATAATAATATATTAGCGAATATTATAATAGCGAAAATTCATTACGTAATTTTTACGTACGCAAACCTCGCTTTCAAGAAATAGAAACAGTTTCGCATCATTAATTCTGTATTTTTTTTTTCTAATTTGACGATAGCAGGATACATTACTAAGAGGAGATCTGAAGTCCGCAGTGGGTATAAGTCGAACTTGGTCTTGATTTTGACTTTTGAACTCTAATCAAGCTTCCAAAATTCAAGTGGCAATTGCAGGCAAAAACCCATTAAAAATGTCCATACAAAAGTAGGGAAACATTCTTCATTAAAAACAAAACAAATGCAGCTTTTTCTATTCTTTGATGAGGAGTAGTGTATTATTTCATTGATCGTCAAATGTCTAGCTAGAGACATTAAACAGTAGGCACATGTTGTACGCCGATTAAGACCTTGTCCAAATGACGCGATTTTACGCGCAAGTTGACACTCGCATACATTTTTCGCTTGGAATCAGCTGTCAGTAACGTGTGCAATATTGACAGCAGTGTAATCAAAATCGCGTGTAAACTCGTTCATAGAATCGCGTCACCTGGACTAGGTGATAGGGCAGTGGGGATGCGTTAACGAGAGGCCGCGTGCGCGGGTGAGGCACTGGTTAGCCGAGCCCTACGTCCAGGCACATCATCACAGTGAAGCCGATGATGCAGCCCCACGTCGCCAGCTTGCCGTTGCCGCTGTGGAAGAAACACTGAGTTAGGTAATTCATAATCGTAATGGGCCTATCTCACTAGGACAACAGTGATGCTACCAACAATATGTATTGAGAGTAATAATAATAATAATAATAATAGACACTTTATTGCACACAAGACAGGAAAAAAAAATACAAATAGACACAAAAACAGAAAGAAAGCACACAAAAGGCGGCCTTATTGTTAAATAGCAATCTCTTCCAGGCAACCTTGAGTAGTAAAGAGATAAGAAGAAGAGGATTTAGGGGGAGTGGGTGCAATTATGGAAAGAGATATCAGATATAGATAGATATAGATATAAAGAGAGGAATTATGAATAAGCTTTAAAGTGAATGAAAGAACAGGACATACGAAAGTGTATTAGGTAGAGGAGAGGAAATGTCTTCTGACTTGATCGCGAAATGATCTCAGAGTTTGAGCTTTCCTGATACCCTCTGGGAGGGAATTCCACAGCCGTACAGCATGCACAGAGAAGGAATATGAGACGAAATCAGTAGTATGGCGAGGAATATCAAGAGTAAGGTTAGAAGAAGAGCGCAGTGAGGACAGTGTGGAAGCGGAGCGAAAGCAGAAACATTCTTTGAGATAGACTGGAGTAGTTGGATGGAAAAGGATGGAATAAAGAAGCGTAAGAGTATGTAAGTCCCTGCGCAGACGGATAGGAAGCCAATTGAGCTTAGAACGTAAGTGGGATACGTGGTCGTATTTACGTTTATTAAAGATGAATCTGATGCACATATTCTGCAGACGCTCCAACTTGTTGAGCATGACCTCCGACAGATCCGTATAACAGACGTCAGCGTAGTCTAAGATTGAGAGCAGAAGAGACTGGGCCAGAGTGATTTTCGTTCTTGTTGGTAAAAAGTTTCTTAACCGATTAATTGAGTAGTACGCAGCAAAAACTTTTTTTCTAACAGCTTCGACCTGAGGGCTCCATGAAAAACACTGATCAAATACCACACCGAGGTTACTGACGGTTTTTGAAAAGGGAATAACAGTGCCATCAAAGGTCACAGGAGATAGCTGCTCAAAGTCGATCCTCGAAACAAAATGAGGACTACCAATAATGATGGACTGCGTCTTAGAGGGATTTACAGTAAGCCCGAATGACTTACTCCAATTACTAATGACCGCAAGATCGGAATTGGTAACCGCTACTGCACTAGAGAGTTCTGATAAAGGTGCCTGATTATAGATCTGGAGATCATCGGCATAAAGGTGATAGGAACTTGAAAGAGAAAGTGTTATAGAGTTTATAAAGATAGAGAAGAGTAGAGGAGATAAGACGCCACCCTGAGGAACTCCGGCGTTGATGTCACACCACGCTGAAGATAAATCTCCAACGCGGATGCGCTGCCGTCGCCCTAGCAGGTAACTTCGAAACCAATCAATTGCAGCTGGAGATATGTTAAGAGATTGTAAGACACCAAGGAGGATATCGAAATCAACTGAATTGAAAGCATTACTAAAGTCAAGTAATGTTAACAAAGTAAGCTTCCGATTTTCCATACCCTGGCGTATATCATCCGTTATCTTAACCAATGCTGTGGATGTGCTATGTCCCGTGCGGAAACCAGACTGAAAAGGATTAAAGAGTTGATTTTTGTTAAGATAGGCAGTCAACTGGCTAAAAACGAGTTTTTCAAGGACTTTGGACAGGAAGGGAAGGACAGAAATAGGTCGATATTCAGAAAACATTACAGGATTAGGTTTTTTTGGAAGTGGGATTACATTAGCATCTTTCCATGACGTAGGAAAAACACCAGTTAAAATAGATGTATTTAGGATTTTGGTTATGACAGGAGTAAGGAGATCTATTAAAGGAAGGACCATTTTACGACTAATAGAATCTTCACCCACAGCATTGGAATTGATAGACAGAATGGTTCTCCTAACATCACAGTCAGCAAAAAGATTAAGAGCAAAGGATGATTCTGGAGTTGGCAAAGTTGAAAGGTAGGATAGGGTTTTAGCTTTATTGTTGCCATCAATAGGCGCAGACAAGGAGAAGTGACGATTGAGCTGATTCAAATCAAGATTGTTATTAGTGCTATTGAGATTGCGAGATTTGCCAATTCCAAGAGTTTTTAGAAATTTCCATACTTTTGCAGGATCAGGTTCATTTTCAATTGAATCGTGAGTGTGGCGTCTTTGAGCGTCCCTAATCACAGTATTGCAGCGATTCCTAGCACGATTGTATTTATTCTCATTTCGCTCCGAGGAATCGACCTTAAACTTAGCCTTAGCCCTGTTCTTCCTATTCATCAACTTACGTATATCATCAGTTAACCAGGGTGCGGGAAGGTGCTTTAATTTTACCGGTCGAATAGGAGCATGTATATCGTACAACTCAGTAAGGTGATTATTCAGTAGTGCCACCTGCTCATCAACATCATCAGAGTCGAAAATAGGAGCCCAGTTTATGTTTGCAGCGTCTTCGAGAAGGCGCTCATGGTCTATTTTGGCAAAACTACGCTGAAGCTGAACGGTGGGTTTTAACTTGGGAGGGCGAATGCGGTAGGACAGGTAAACCAAGTCATGGTAGGAGAATGCATCTGCAGAATATTGACCATGTTTAGCAGCTAAGGTCGAAGAGGAGACAATTATGAGATCAAGTAGAGATGGAGTGCAGTTGGGAAAGTGATGTGTTTCCTGTAATGGAAGAATGTGTAAGTTAGATGAGTTAACCACCGACAGTAACTTTTTGGCACGAAGGTCATCTTTAATAAGACACGTGTTGAAATCACCCATAATTATGGTGTGAGGATACGAGGGGGCAAAATTTTCTAAGATCTGTTCGAATGACTCAAAGTAGTCAACTCGAAGGGAAGGGCTGTAATATACGCCAAGAAGAAGTTTTGTATGAGATAGAGTTACTTCGAGAAAGAGATGTTCGGCGCTATTAGGTGGTGGCGGTTGAGGTGATCTGCTAAGGATAGAATAAGAAATGTGAGAACGGAGATAAATAGCCACTCCACCATGTGAGGAACTTACACGATCATTACGGATTAGTTGGAAGCCAGGTAAAGAATAGGATATAGTAGGAAGACAAGGATTAAGAAAAGTTTCCGATACAAGAACAGCGTGAATATTTTTACAATTAAAAGTAGCTAACATGTCCGGAAAGTGGGAAGGGATACTCTGTGCATTAATATGTACGACATTAAAGTTCTTAGGAACGTTCGAGAAGGTATCAGTAAGTAACTCACTTAATGGGCGATCTATGCTTTGGTAACTTATGTCAGAAGTGCTAGAAGAAGAACAGGATAAGAAGACATCATTAATACTATCTAGTGAAATATCCATATACTAAATAAACTATATAATATCTATTTAGGAAAAAAAGAGCAAATAAATACACTACATATATATAGTACCCACAGGATTGGCTGAAAGAGATAACTGTTATACAAAACAACACATAAAAAATAATAAAAAAACAAAACAATATCACAAAAAAGAATAAATAGGTAATCAAAACATGAAACAAACACATTACCTACTTCTTCCGCCGAGCCATTGATCGCCAAAGAGTACATTTTAACCATTGAAAAAAAAGAAATAAAATTAATTACTTTCCAATGTATACTGTGGCAATCGATGACCTAGCGATTAGCCCACTGGAAAGTACCCGTACTATGTAATCTAATCTGTGATCTGTCACATATCATCTGTCAACTACCTTACCTATATGAGAGTACCTACCTTACCTGGCCCCTATTTCACCAAATTGACATTTGTCAGTGACAATTTATGTGGGCAATTTTCACGGTCTTTTATGCTTTAAATAAGGGACAATTTATGTTGTGAAACAGTAGATAATTTTTACAAGTCAACAATTGTCACGCAAACTTGACTCAGCTCCAATCTCATGTCAAGAATTACTGACAAATCTACAAATATGCCGACTTGAAAAAAATATCCCTGTTTCACAACACACTTGTCCCTAATTCAAGTAGCGACATTGTAAAATTAACCGACATACAGTGATGGACATATAATTAGAAACACTTCATATGAATTATGAAAGTTTGAAGTCCACATACAATATTAGTGAAAAATTTATAGATTCAATATTTAATGATCATGCAACAATATAGCCACTCAATTAGAATACTCATAAAATACATTAATAAAACAAAACTATCTAAACTTCAATCACAAAAAAAGTTTAAAGCACACATAGCTTATTTTCTGTTGCTGGCCGCTTGGACGTCTAATTAGAAACACTTAAGAAAAGTAACCACGGCACATTAAATTTTTAAAATTGAAAAAATAAAACTTCTTTCTTAGCTATTTCATGGCTATTTCTATCGTTTTGGCGGCAATTGAACGCTCAAAATGGGCAAAATTAAAAGTTAAGACGCGTCAACTAGGCAAATAATTGTTAATTTGCACATCGACCAAAAATTGACGTACAGGAGAATAGCTGATCATTTAAAATGTCCCGTAAGAAAGTTTTTAATGCTATCGACCATTATAAAAGACACGGAATTATTGAAAATGTTCTTAGAAAGGCTCGACGGAGGAAAACTTCGCCCAGAGAAGATACGCTAATATTACGTATTGCTAAACACGACCCATTTAAAGGCTCCAACCAGATTAAAAATGAAGATTTTTCGCCTGATGACCCTAAAAACGTCTCATCAAGACTGGTACGCCGTAGATTAGTGGAAGCAAAATTGTTTGGGAGGGTTTCTCGAAAGGTACCGCTTCTTACCAAGTAACATCGAGAGAAGCGATTATTATTCGCTAAAAAGACATATATGTCAATTGGACGGTGCGAGATTGGAAAAAGTCTTATTCTCAGGTTGAAACTAAAATAAAAATGGTAAATTCAGACTGCAAGCGCTACATAGACGTCCAATAAACCATGCTTTTAATTATAAATACACTAGAAGCATAGTCAAGCACGGGGGCGGCGATATCAAGGTATGGGGATGTTTTTCTGGATGTGGAGGTGGACCTGTTCGAAAGATTGAAGGTACAATGGATCAACTGCAGTACAAAAACATTTTAGTCCCTACTTTGACAAAATTTTTTTTGGATCTTTCAGCATGATAATAACCCTAAACACATCGCCAACAGTGTAAAATATTTTCTCAGGGAACAGCGTATTTCCGTCTTAGACTAGATTTGCAGGACGCAAATAGCCCTGATTTAAATCCCATAGAAAATCTGTGGTATGTCGTAAAAAATAAAGTCTCAAACAAATGTAACTGCAGTCACAACAAACTCTAATGAAGCTTTTGTCGAAGCATGGAATTCAATCCCACTAGAAAAATGCATGAAATTGCTTGAATCAATGCCACGTCGTGTAGAGCTGTGATTTCAAATAAAAGATACGCAACAAAATATTAATTTTAAGTTTTAGTAGAGTAGCCCATAGACAGTATCTATTACCTAAATTATATAATGCTAAATAATTAAACCTATAAATTATTTATCTTTATTATTTTTTTAATAGTTTCTAATTAGTTGTCCATTATTGTTGGGACTTTAAAACTCATTTAGTTGTTTGTATGAAATTTAATATTGATTCGATACTTGTTTAGTTGATATTTTGTTGTTTTTTCAAATAAATGATGACTTATTGAACATATTTTATGCTATTGTTGTTTTATTTCCGAATAAAAAGTATTAAAGTCAAATATCTTGTATCACGTTAAGTTCCCTTGGTAGTGTTTCTAATTATATGTCCACCACTGTATGTCACTGACAAATGTAGACTCGGTGATATAGGGCCCTGGGCTCCTTTTGGTTGCACAGCCAATTTTGGGAGCGGAAAGCGAATCACGAACTGGTAGCACAAGCATGGTGTCCTAGTGAGATAGGGTTTGAAAGAATGGAGATAACTAAATCCAGATGCAGTTCTTGTGCATTGCGTACGTATGAAGTTTTTTTTATGAGATAGACTATCAAAATACCATCACACCTCACAGTATGCATTATGACTCCAGTACGCATAACATTTAGTGCGCTCCATCTTTATACGTCTTCACGGCTGAGGCTCAGTTCATATGAACGAAAATAAAGAGGACAGACCTAAGATAGGTACCACGTGGGCTAAATACAGATTGCTAGGCGTTAATAGCAGCTGCTAATACAAACTGGACTGAAAGACACCTCAATTCCTTTACAAGGTCGAAAAAAGAATATTTGATAATGTTGTCTTCAACTGAAGACAACTGTATTTAACAGTAATTGCGTGTCGTGAATGAATGAAGTGTTAAGAGCATAAAAATTTAGTTTAATTACATTTAACATAATCGATGTAAAATTCCCAGAACCTGGATTCATATCACGATAGCGTTATTCAAAGGTATTCAAAGGTACTAAAAATAGAGTTTCCAGTGAGTGACTGACGCAATTTACTCAAATAAATATTAGTACCATTCATGCATAGGCCGTGATCCGTTATAAACTGTTATCGTCACAATGCCGGCCATTGAGAAATAACGAGCAAACGACATTTGAATATAAACGAGGTGGCAAAATGACGAGATCGGTAGATGGCGCTTGCGTCTCACGCGCTTGCGCAGAAACAATGCGCATTGACCGCCGACCGGAATCCGCTAGCTGGAACTACGGGCTATTACAATAAAACGATTCCTAGTACTTCGGCTACTTGGCCGTCCACACGCGACGCATATCCACGATGTTCGATTGACCAGAAAACATTTTGGATTTTTGTGGCTTGCTTGAGGAGTTCGGTATCCAATGTCAAATCGCTGAAAAGTTAACTTTGAAAACTTGTTTATATCGGGTCATTTTGAACTTACGAGTACTATCCAAATTTTGAGGATGTGTTTTTTTGACTTTCTCTAAGGAACACATAGCCAAATATGTAAAAAAAAATCGACTCTTCATACAAATCAAAGAGATCACGTGATCAATTTAGTATAGGATGACCAACATTTTGTGGCAAAATTCGACACATGTTTCTTAGAGAAATTTGTTTAGTTTCATGGACTGGACACATCTTTGAAATTTGGATGGTAAGTTCGAAATTACCTGATATAATTATTCTTCAACTTTCTTCAGTACGAGTAACTTATGCAAAATAAAAAAATATATTCTTGATCGAAATAGAGAAAATTAGAAAATTACGAAATTAAAGACAAATATTGTGAAATCAAAATGGAGCTCTGACATTAAATAGATACGCTGAAAAATAAGTCTGTAATAGTAATAAAAAATAGTCTGGCACATTTCAGTAATTCAATTCAACTTTACAATCGACCATCACATGAATCCTAAGATGTTATTTTATGAGGCATTTAGAAACGTCAGTGACTTCTATAATTGGTAGGTACTCCGACGCGCTATCTAATACCATCGAGCTTCATCGTAGTTATAAGCTAGAGAAATTATAAACAAATGGTACAGTTGACCTTAGAAATATCGAAACACAACTTGCATGCAGATCATGACCATCCTAAAGTCTGTTTTAATAGAAATCGTTACTTTGGACTATTCATACATAAAAAACATACAAATCCGAGCATAGAACCTCCTCCTTTTAAAGTCGGTTAAAACTGTATCTAGATGGTATTTTGTTTTAAAAAATGTATTTGATTAAAGTTATACTTTATGCTTACGTGAAAAAGTTAATGAAGTTAAATGAAAAATGCATTGAGTCTTAAAGCTGTTGAAACACCATTGAGAGTAAAAATATTTTTCTTATGTGCAGTTTAGGTACTCGTCTGAACTAATATTCCATTTTACTTGCAGTAAAGTGAGTCAAGAGCTATCCTATTAGCATTTTAACCGGATTGAATTAAGATAAAAAAAGTTTTTATTCGAGCAAGCCTATATTCCCAAGCATTTTTGAATGGTGTAAATTGACTCCACCACCGGTTCGGAATGCTGTTTCTATCGAGAAGAACCTGGCTATAAATTCGATGGTTACTCCTTTCAAATTATCAATAACTTATTAAAAGATAAATGTATGCTTGACAATATTACGGAATCAATTTTATCTTTGATACTTCTAGATGTTCGCTCATACTATACAGGGTTATTTGTAAAACGCCAACAAACTCGCAGGAGTGAATCACTAATATAAAAAACAACAACATTTTTATTCTACGACTTTTCCGAAAACAGACAAAAAAACGAATTTTCATACAAAACTTGATTAGCTGTTCGGACATTTGTATGGAAATTCGTTATTTTTTTGTCTGTTTTCGGAAAAATCGTAGAACAAATGTTGTTGTCAATGATCATCATCATCATCATCATATCAGCCACACGACAC
This sequence comes from Agriphila tristella, assembly GCA_928269145.1. Taxonomy (NCBI): domain Eukaryota; kingdom Metazoa; phylum Arthropoda; class Insecta; order Lepidoptera; family Crambidae; genus Agriphila; species Agriphila tristella. Next base: position 41,217,175 of record OV743431.1, read on the forward strand.
CCACTGCTGGGTATAGGCCTCCCCTAAGGATCTCCACGACGATCGGTCCTGCGCTGCCTGCATCCACTGGCTTTCCGCGACCTTCACCAGATCGTCGGTCCACCTTGTCGGGGGCCTACCCACGGAGCGTCGTCCGGTGCGCGGTCGCCATTCCAGAACCTTTCTGCCCCAACGGCCATCGGTTCTTCTCGCTATGTGTCCCGCCCATCGCCACTTCAGCTGAGCAATCCTTCGAGCGATGTCGGTTACTTTAGTTCTCCTGCGGATCTCCTCGTTTCTGATTTGATCACGTAGGGAAACGCCGAGCATGGCTCTCTCCATTGCACGCTGAGCGACCTTGAGCCTCCTTATGAGACCCATAGTTAGCGGCCACGTTTCACTGCCGTAAGTCATCACTGGCAACACACACTGTTCATAGACTTTCGTCTTGAGACACTGAGGTAAGTCGGACGCGAAGATTTTTCGAAGCTTCCCGAATGCTGCCCACCCGAGTTGGATTCGGCGAGAGATCTCTTTCTCGAAGTTGGACCTACCTAACAACGATGTCAATCTATTCCTGCGAGGTTGTTGGTGTTTTACAAACAACCCTGTATAATAAAATAATTTTCTGATTTTATTACAGGAATTTCCGATTGTTTTTTTTATTTGATTTTTGCCTTTCGGAGACGTTTTGGCACTTATACAGCTGTCCCGTGGCCATGGGCTACTTATCGCTAATAATATAATAGACTCAGCATTTTTTATTAGTGATGAAAAACTCCAATTAAATTACATTGAGAACCATTTTCCACGGATAAGGTTGAAGTGATTTTCCAAACAGAACTATCGACTGTAAAAAGTAGTCATTACTATCAGTCATACCTGGACAGAACATATATTTTAATGAATAATTGCTTTAATCTTTTCACAGTCTCTCGTTTTAAATGGAAAAACTGTCAACACCATTAAATATTACGTATAAAAGCTGGATTGGGAAAATTCAATTATGATTGAACGAAATCGGTGAACGCGTACGAGTATATTCGTATGAAAGGCGATAATGCTAATGCTTTTAAAGTAATTCTTGAAACATTTAATAGTTTCGACTGTTGATGACGTCAATGCCACTTCTACGAAACGTTGGTTAATGCATAGCTTAGAATGACAAAGTTGAATCCCCTTAGAACGTGACGTTATGTAGAATTAGAATTGTTTGTGAAACGGTGTGACTATTATCATAAACATTGAGATATTTTGGGAGACTACATACAATGGCGGCCAGATTATTAAGGACACTAATCGATTTTCATACCAACGAAGTAACTTTAAAACCTTGGTTCTCTGCCAAGGATTGACCTAGCTATGATCCGATAACGGCCATCCAGGGAGCAAATGGAGGAGATTCAGATTGCCATACCCAACTGATCTGATCAACATTCTAAGAGATATAAGGATCAGAGTTTTTAGTTTCAGGTTTTTTGCTAATTTCGCAGTTTTTTTAAACATAACATCTGATCTTTCACATAAACTATTCTGCATTTATTTACATCAGAAAAGAATTCCTGGAATTTTATTGTTCTATATCCACTTCACCTTCAGCAACTTTTTATATTTCATCACTTCTAAGAGCTTTCGACATCCCAATCTATTGTATCACTCGTGTTATGTCAACCCTGACCAACTATTCCCATGTCCCATATATCTCTACCAAATGATACAGTCGGCCTCATAAGTGGCTAAACATATTAACACTATTGCGGCACAGTAACTGTTGTGCTTGTTCAGTGTTGCAACCCTGTTATAGGAGCGCAATAATTTATGTGACATGGTACTAAAGTGCTCAGTTACTTCTAAGGTCGACAGAAACTAGTTGGCAATTTCAAATTTTGACATCCGGCTCACGATGACGTGAGTTTATGCAGCCTGACATGTTAAATAGCCACGGCGAGTATTCCCATCACGTTCAATGGGGAACCCCACTCGGACACACGAGTAGCAGTCAAATGTCATCTGGCGACACTCCGAAACAACACGAGGCATTCTAAAGACGACGACAAAGCTAATGTGAAACCAAATTGACTAATAAAAACAAAGGAAAAATCGCATGCTTTTTTATGCAAGAAAATACGGGTTGAAGACAAACCGCTTTAAATTATTGCAATCTTATTAAGCTACTGGTATGTGCAAATATGAAATGACCTAGTCGTAAAAGTCACCCGAGTACAAAAGAGAGAGCATTCATTCACAATTGAGATTCTGATAAAGGAAGGAATTTGGCGAAGGTCTGAGTAATCCTTAACAGAGCAGTGTTGTTGAGAATTTTTATACATTAAATTCTTTCTATAACATGTCTACACTCGAAGAACGATGTCTAACCTCTATATGGGAAACAGGTTAATAAGTTATTAAATTTTGGTTGTTTCTGAGATTTGGTCGTATGGGGGTTGAAGCTGCAGCAGGGATGCTGCCGTCTGTAGGTCAGGGATTGTCCAAGCGTCGCGCCGGATTCCCAGACAGTGACGTCAGCGTATAGACAAACTAGAGCGGCGTCACCGTCCTTATCCCGGCAACAAACGCATTATTTTATATATTTATTACTATTGACAGTGGCGAGACGGTGAGAAGCCCACGCCCGTCTGCGCCGGCGCACAGATTTATTTTATAATGCGGCATCGCCGCCCGCCCTGCGCCGTACGCTCCAAATAGCTTCGACAAAGCTCACACAAAAGTCTGCATAACATTACATACAACATCTGACTATTCAAAAGCAAACAACTAAAATAATGAGGTGTGATTCAAATACATGAATTATTTTGTCAACAAACCATATTCGTCAATCGGTTTAGGGTTAATCATATTTGAAAATTGATCCTAAACTGCAAAATTGTAAATTAAAAGATCAAAGCTGCTGTTCCCATTTGTAAAGTAGGATTCTAAGCAGCGATGGCAGGCATTCATAGAGTTCTCGTTCAAGTATGATATTGTTACATCGTACTCATTAACGCTCAGTGTTTCGAGCCATGTCACTGCGAGTCTCGCATCTGCAACTGCGAAACGAGGACAAAATGTGTCTAGACGATCGGACATACAGAAATAGATGAGCAAGTCAAAATTTCACACCGCTCCGAGGATAGCCATTAGGCGACTGTCTGCGAGATAATTCCGTCAAACTCTGTCACTATGCACCCAGTTAGATAATTATCGTGAAAAGAATAAGTTTGAAGTCAGACAACTTATTTTAAAATGCTATATTTGTTAACAAAAGGTTTCACTCATCCACTCATTTCGAGAGGTGAATGGCGAAACGCGCACTTATAAAACAGCTGATCAATATTTGCAAACATTATAAAGATGGATTCGTTTACATTACGATTATTGCAAAGTTGAAACAGAAAAAACTTACAAAGAGCTAACTGTTAACTCTTCATACTCGTACATTTTTATTATTGTCACTTATACTGTAAATAAGCGTAAATAGTAAATTTCTTGGAAAAGGAAGCATATTAAACTTAAACGACTATTGTATGTTCTTTTGTCTATCGGCATCTGAATCGAATGCGTACGTACACGTTACAAGTGGAAACCAGGAACTTCAACGAGAGGACATTAAACGCTTCGGCTGAACCAGGCAATCAACGGGACAGAAGGAGGGCTTCCAATAGTTATTTGGAAATTAATAGCTGCCATTTTTGGAGGGAGCGAGCGTCTCGCAGACACAAAATACATGCCGACGATACAGCTTGTTAAACAAAAGTAATAAAAACTTTTCATTGAACAGTATAGAATACAGTTACTTGTCTCTCACATTGCACTACTAACTATATACACGGTCTTTGGAAGATGTAAACTTCGCTACTAATTTTGTTTGGTGAATTACAATTTTGATTCTTGATATCTCAAATGAAACGGATTCTTCCGATAATAAATATTGCTGTACTGTAGTACTTAATATTGTAAGCGGGGATGAGAACAACCCTCGATGTGATTTGATAGCTTTTAGTATCTTTCGATAAACCATGAACTTCTAGTTTCGTTGACTGGCAGTAGCTTTTCTTCAGGAATAGGCCCGCGAGCTGGATTACAGCCCATACAAAAAAGGTCAAGTGCTCCATCAGCGGTGACATTATGATGGTTCACAGTGGTCTGGTTTGCGATAGGTCCTAGTATCATTTTTGACCTGACCTTCTGTTCAGGGGCGGCGGTGGCAGGGTGGCGGCGCCCAGGGTGTCAGACGGCGCGCCTCTATTTCGGGCGGCGTATTTGCGGTGCGGCGGCGTCGCGGCGGACGCACCTACGCACCGCGTGACTACTGCACCGCACGCTCTTGTCTCACGCGCTATTATTGTTATACTCATCTCTTTGTGTTTCGCCTTTCAGATTGATTTATATCACTGTCTGATTTACGCCATTTGTTGCTCATTGATTTCAGATCGGGTCATTCTGACCTTACCATCCAAATTTCAAGGATGTGTCCAGTCCATGAAACTAAACAACTTTCTCTAAGAAACATGTGTCGAATTTCGCCACGAAATTTTGGTCATCCCATACTGAATTGATCATTGTGATCTCTTTGATTTTTATGGATAGTCGATTTTTTTTCAGAAATTTGGCCGTGTGTTCCTTAGAGAAAGATATTCGATTTCATGGACTGAACACATCCTCAAAATTTGGATGTTGAATACAAAATGACCCTGTATAGGGTCTTGAATAATTTGATCAACTGCTGCACTTCAAAACACTATTTCATAAACTCATAATTTCATACTGAGATCAAACTATAATTGACTCACTCATTAGTTGTTAATAATGCCTTACGTAGATAAGATAAAATATGTCATACATTGCCATTTTACAAGCTGCAAAAAGCTTCCTCGGCGTATTACGATCAATACAAGAGATAAGGTTAATTACATTAAGCGAAGTGTGGAGTACACACAATTATTGGGCTTTAACATTATGCAGCTCATTGAACCACGATGTTTAACTGGGGAGGCCTTAAGGCAGGTGGTCACACACGCGGCGGAATGCCTTTCCGATTCTGATAATTGTAACGAAAGGTAGTTTGAATGAAAGCTTAATCTTCATCTAGCAATATTATAAAGTACGACATTCTTTCAAATAACGATACCCAGGTAGTTGTTTAAAAATAGTGTTTCTAGCAGCTCTGTCATAAAAGTTGATCTACATCTTTATGAGACAAATTATGCGAGTATGCAGGGACACTTGGATTTTCGTTGTACAAACTTCTGTTTACTAAATTAACTGGGGTCAACAAACTGGAATAAATGTTTACACATTTATTTACCGTCGCGTTGCCGAAGTAAAAGCTTTTAATTTACGTTCATCAAATAGCTCTTCTTGTCATACAGTAATATTCATCGTATATTTGTAAAGATTTTGTTGTAAACCGACGAAACTTTATAGAATACTTCGATGAAAGTCTGGCGTCGGGAAGTAAACGTGTGAAAACATTTATTCCAAAGATTTTGTTGTAAAACTGAAAAAAAAATACAGAATCGATGAATGTAAATTAAAAGCTTTTCTTCGGCGATGGTAAATATTTATTTACTTTAAGTAGAACATTTTGTTAAGTTTTGTTAGTTTACAACAAAATCTTTGGTATAAATGTTATGACAAATTATGTCTTAACTAATCGGTAAATAAATATTTACCATCGCCGAAGTAAAAGCTTTTAATTTACATCCATCGAGATATTCTATTAAGTTTTTTCAGTTTTACAACAAAATCTTTGGAATAAATTTTCACACGTTTACTTACCGACGCCAGACTTTAATCGAAGTTTCGTCGGTTTACAACAAAATCTTTACAAATCTACGATGAATCTTACTGTATGACAAGAAGAGCTGTTGAAAAAAATATACCATTGCATTTTGCACAATTGGTCAATAACAGTCCTTCAACTGGTTTTGGAAGACCGGAAAGAAAACGGGATCAACCGGGAACAATACGGAAGATGGACAATGGCGTCGTCAAGGGGAAGTATATCTACGTATGTTTCGTTGTTGCCACCCCAACTGAACCCTGAAGGCGACCTATTGACGAGTGACGTCACATGCCACTCCGTCGAAACATGACGCACATCAGAACAATCACGACGTCGGAGTGACCCTCGTCAATTCGTTTTAAACACCGAAACTCCAAGTAACGAAGATGACAAAACGTTCAATACCCTAGTTAACAACTTATAAGGGAAGTTTTATTCGTATCTACTTACACCTCTACTTCGTGTACTGTAGGTTGATTCAAATGGCGAAATATGGGAATTATTCGAGGAGGGCACTGAAGGGCGTCGTTATCGTCCCATCAAAGGCGAGCGCTGTCTCGAGGGTCACTACAAAGCCCCACTCGTCCTCGCAAAGTTTTTGAGTCAATTCCAAGGTTAGACCCTTTATTTATCTTGTCGAGGGTAAAATTAACAAAATACTGTACACCTATACATATCGATAATGAGACGGTAAAAATAAAGGATAGTACGCGTTCTTGAGGTTATTATCATTGTTACCGACAAAGGATTCGCAACAAAGAGGAATATCTATTTACTAACGTACTAGTCATAGAGAAAAGAAAAAAAATAGGGAAGTACCCTAGAACTTTAAATTCATTCCGAGTTCTTTCATTTTCCTATATTCCATAAATTTATAATTTTCTCTTTTAATCATATTGCATTGATTTATCATGAAAAGTCTGATGGAGATTAAGATGTTATCAAAAGCAACTAAATATTCTCTTGCACTGCAACAATTTGATCTGAAACTGAGACTAGACAGAACTGCACGTAGTGAATCCGGCTACGACGACACAGCAATGTGTTGTTTGACACCCTATAGAAAACATCTGCTATTAAGGCCTTTATGCCTTAAAAATACCTAAAATTGTTTCTTGTTTCTGCAGTAGATGGATAAGATAGTTAAATTGAATGGACTTACGAAGCATTCGCCTCTGGTATGATATCGTCGGTGACGACGTATATCATGGCGCCGGCAGCAAACGCCAGCGCGTAAGGTAGCGCGGGTTCGGCCGCCGCCACCGCTACTGCTCCCAGCACGCCGAAGACAGGCTCAACCATGCCGGAGAGCTGGCCATACCTGGGAACAAGCGAAAAATTCATATACATCTATAATCTGGTATATATTAGGCAATGTCAATTGTGGGATCTGGGTACTTATTGTCTTTTCAAAATCTATCGCAATCGCTTTCAGGATGTGATAACATTGATTTGATTCTTCTATTTGGCACAATAAAATCAAAGAAATGTAGCAATGTGTCACATCCAACTGTCAATAGAAAGCGATTGCGATAGATTTTGAAGTAATATTTACAAACGTCCGAAAGTTTCCGTATCCGTTGCCAGTTCGATTCGAAACGAAGACTACTTATACAGTACGTCAAGAATAATGGGAATCGTGTTTTTGATTTTCTGATGCTACGGCTTCAAATGCGTCTTAACCCGTAGCTGATAACGTTAATCTACGCGTTACGTAGAGGCCAACACTTTAACGTGTTAATTAAATGCTAACGCGTAGATAGGCATTACCATTAACGTTAACGCAGGTGGAGCCGTAGCATTAGAAAATGACGTTGACATTTATATCATTGCAATAAAGTTGAAATTGTAAATGACTTTTAGGGCAAACATTTTTTTTAATTGTCTTTGTTATGTAATGTATGTAAACGATTGTTGAATGAATGAATGAATGAATGAAATTTATTTGCATTTGAATAAGGTTACACTCAAGATGGTCATAATAAATTAGTTCAGCTTATTCAGCCATTTACAAATTAGCATGCAAAAATTGTAAAAAAAATGAAATAGAATTTATGAAATTATTAAACCATGTCAATATGCATACAATTACACTTACAATTTATAGAATGTCAATAAAATTAAAATTAAATACAATAAGTCAAATTAATAAATCAATGATGAGTTAAAATTTAAATAGTCCTTAACAGAATAAAAACATTTTTCCATTAGCCAGTTGTATAATGCTCCTTTGAATCTATTAATTGTCAAATATTTTATATGGTCCGGTATATTATTATAAATTTTCATGCACATCCAATAGCAATTTTTTCGGAAACGCGCACTTCTTGGAATTATTGCAGAAACCAATCTACACGAGTTTCTGGTATTACGCGGGTACACATCTTTGGCTTGGCTGAAATAATACATATTTTGCTTAACAAATTTAGCTACTTCAAAAATATAAAGACAGGGAAGTGGCATAATTTTTAATAATTTAAATAGAGGCTTGCATGATTCGTCTGGTGCAATACCACATATTGCCCTGACACATTTCTTTTGTGCTATAAAAGCTTTATTAACATCCGTACTATTTCCCCATATAATTAGTCCATAACGCAAAACTGATTCAATGTAGGCAAAGTATGCTGCAAGAGCTGTACTTCTTGATGCTACTTTGGTTAGTTTATAGAGGGCAAATGAGAATCGATTTATTTTATTACATATTTTTTCTATTTGCCTTTTCCAATCTAGCTTTTCATCAATCTCTAGCCCTAGGAATCTAGTTGCATTTGTGCCTTTAAGCTTTTGTCCGTCAAAGTTAATATTAATAGTCTGATGTAGTATGTTATTAAAATTTATAAAGTAAGTCTTGTCAATATTTATAACTAGATTATTATTTCTAAGCCATTCTACTATCGTTATTATTGTTTTATTTATGTCATTTATATGTTCATTTAATGTCAATTTTTCGTCTGTTTTTACAACCACTGAAATGTTATCCGCAAACAAGACACATCTATGTTTGGTTATTTCTGGAAGGCTATTTATGTAGACTAAGAAAAGGAGAGGTCCTAAAACGCTCCCTTGAGGAACTCCGAATTTATTTTCTTCAAAATCTGATCTATATTTCTGAGCAACGTTTTTAGAATCTAGTTTTGTTATTTCTACTGATTGCATTCGATTTTGCAAATAAGTTTTTATCCAATTTAAAGCATTTCCTCTAACGCCACAATCTTCCAGTTTTTTTAATTTGTTTCCGATGTTCCGATGTTTTCCTATGTCCATTCTTTATCTTAAAGTACTGTAATTAGCGGATTCATTTCTGATAGCTATTGGTGTCGGAAGAGTTAGTATCTTTGTTAGTATCCGTCGTCGGGAAGAAAATTGACATTTCGAATACAGAAACCATAGAGTAAATATGTGCAAAGCATAGCATCGAATACAGAAAGATTCGGACGTTTGTGAATAAGGGCCCAGGATAGCTGTAAGTTTAAGGAAATTGTCTCTTGCCTGATGTGGAAAACTATGTGCGATACTATCAATCCATACTTCCTTACTTCCTTACTAATATTATAAATGCGAAAGTCCGTTTGTTTGTTTGTTTGTTTGTTTGTTACGCCTTCACGTCTTAACTACTGAACCGATCATCATGAAATTTTGCATACACGTTGTCAGGGGTACCGAGAAGGACATAGGGTACCTTTCATCCCGAAAAAATGTATAGTTCCCAAGGGATAGCAAAAACCTTTCAACGCAGACGAAGTCGCGGGCGGAAGCTAGTAATATTATAAATGTAAAAGTAACTTTGTCTTTCTGACGTTACGTTACGTTTTCACGCCTAGACCGCCGGACCGATTTTGAAGAAATCTGGTTCGGATATAGATGGGACCTCGAGGAAGGACATAGGCTACTTTTTATCCCACTGCTGGGCATGGATCTCCGCCTGCATGATATAATCTGTAGTCCACAAGGGCGAAGCTGCAAGCGGAAAGCTAGCTATTTATTGAAATAAGTGCAACTTTAATTATTGAAATGTCGCGAGAGTAACTCAGTTTTACGTATATTACATTTCAGTTGATTTACTTTAAAAATATCAGTTTTTCGCAAATGCTTATTTGTTTTCAGAGTTCTTTACTAATTTCTCTCTTTTGAACATTGCACCTACTACAGATACTTACAGCGTAAATTGTTTTGTTTTATTACATCTTAAACTTTCTCAACATAATCCTATGACCATATTATGTGACAGGTATGTATAGCGAAATATTTAAGATTTCTAATTTTTTAAGGACACTTATACCTATGGAAGAAGAACTTTGATGAATTATTAAGTTTTCCAATGATTTGCTAAATAATTTGCATAAGTAATTAATGTTTTGCAGAACTAGCAGGTGTATAAACAAATATATTAAGTAATCAAAGCGGTTCATTAGAAGGAATGAAGTCAACATAGAATATTTAGTGATGAAACAGAATGACCGACGATATTATTTCATAAGATAAGTTGTGCTGTGACTTGAAAGGCGGAAAGTCGCAATTTCGAAGAAAAGAAAGGTTGACAGTGTTCGATTGGTTTCAGCGGTGCGGAACCTTAAAAGGGCCTCGCGTCCGAAATGCCGATCACGGAGTCAAGTATCAGTGTGTTGTTAATTTTCACATGTGCGGGTGGCGCGGTGCGGCGTGCGGGGTTGCGCGCGCGGTGCGATGCCGAAAGAGGCCGCTAACGACTTGTTTTGGTGAAAGTGCGGGCCGATGCCGCGACCACATTCCGACGAACTGGTCGAGGAGCCGCTGCTGTGGGAATCGCCGCCAGGCCACCCCACACGACGGCAGCCCGGCCTCCCGTCGCCGCCGCCCGCCGCCCGGCCAACCCACCACCGACGTCCCTACCTTCACTAACGACAACACTGAAACCTGACTAACCGACTCTTGGGTTTCGGCGTCGAACTCGCCAACATTACGAACATAAAATTTGAAAGTCCCGACAGCATTATGTAAGGATATCGACATGGTATTGAGAAAACTGAAAACTTTAAATTACGTTAGGTAACAATGGTTAGAATGTTAGAATGACGGTGGTATCTAGGCGGAATGTAGGTACGTTGGAAACGGGTTTGGTGTGGCTTGTGAAGGGCGCGGGGCGAGGAACGCGGGCGGGCGGCGGCGGCGGCGGGCGCGCGACGTGATGTTATGTTATCGCATGCATTATTCAGCTGGTGGCGAAAGCGGCAATTTGCGACAATATCCACTGATTCGGAGAATCGTCTGACTGTTGAGCCGCCGACAAACCGTAAAACAGGATGCCCGTCACACAATAACTACGTTGAATTAAAATAAAAGCTTTCAATAGCCTGCTGCGTAAACTTTTCGCTCCTTTTTTCAACTCAAACAAACAAGTCCTTAAACAATTTGTTTAGCTATTTGAAAAGGAGTTTCAAATATCTGATCAAATTGTTTGAGGACTTAATAATAGTCAGATACTTAAAGAGTTAAGAAATAAGCCATGTCATGTCTGGTGTGAAAGAAAGTCGACATCATTTGGTACATTTTTAACCATATTTATTGTTGTTAACTATCGTATGCATACGGGCTGTATGTTCTGTTACTAGCACCTTCGTAGTAACAACATGAAACTACAGCCTTTGTTCCTATCCGCTATCGATGCCAAACGAACGTGTGTACCGACAATGCGGTCGTTTCTCACATAACTCGTAAGCAGTTACAAGGTACATGTAACGTACGCATTATGAATAAGTCGATCGATCAAAGAGCAATTGATTTAGCGCTGTAGGAAGGAGTTCGAGAAGATTAGGTGCGGCAACGACGCAATAGACGCGCACCAAACCGGCCGCGATTGCGCAGGCCAGCGCCACCAAGGCTGGCGGGCCTTCCGCGACCGCTTCTTCGGGGCCCGCTGGCGGCTGCGGTTACGGCGACGCTCTCTCGATTTAATTATTTAACTCTGAAGGCCGATCGCTCGAGGCGGCAGCGGTGCGCTACGACTGGTCCGACAGGTGGGGTCCGGAAGAACGCGCAGACAGCGCGCCGCCGCCCGCTCGCCGCGCATACCACCAGACTCCACGGCACCGCAACCACACATCGGGCACACGCAACGCTAAAATTTCGAAATAGACGACTTTCTCAGTCCCACTTGGCGATGCTGCATTTGAACCACATAGCGCTCGCGGCGACCTCGACGGGCGCGCGGGCCTCCGCCTCGCCGCACCACTTCTATCTGCTTGAAGGTTGCCCTCATTGTATCTATATGATTTCTTGTAGCATTTAACACGAATTAGTAGCGCAACATATCTACGTTTCGAAAGGTCAATTGCACGCAAATCGATGTCGCCTGTAGTGTAGGTGTAGCGCGAAATTGTATAGACGAGGAAACAAAAGCCAGAAGGAAGTTAAGGAGCTTGATTAATCATAATATGATTACTGAAAAGGTTATCTGCCGAACAAGGCACTTATATGGGGCTTATGCGTGATATTTACTACGTCACTATGAGTCATATGCGCTTGTGGTGAGAAGCGTTGACTAGACGTATTGTCTACACTATAACAATAGATTACTACATTGCTTGATCTGATTATGTCATATCGTTAAAAAAACATTTGAAAACTTAATGTGTCCACGACATGTGTATTAATTAAAAGCTAATAAAATCGGTGCACTTAAAGAAGAACGAAAAATATTTCTGTGTATTTGTTAAAATCTAAATTATAATGTCTGTGGTAAGTTCTATATTTAATTTAATTAAACATTTAAGTAAAAAATAACTGATCAACGCGTTATCTCTCTCAATCTTAAGAAGTAATAAATTAATGTATTGATTGATCAGCGTAAGTAGATACCGACTACTGTACTGTTTAGAGAAATTCGTAAATGTTTGATTAAAATAATTTTGAGTTAATATTGAATAAAAAACCTTATTTCACCAATTTTCTTTTGCTTTTTTTACTTCCGTCTCTACAATTCTATGGTGAGCATAGATGTGTAGAATTATCCCTTTCCAGAATATTAAACACAAAGTAATATAATTCATACTTTTTATAGAGGCATTGACAAGCTCCTTGCTTGTCAATAACATTCGTGATTAAAAAATTAATACATTTTGCCATTTAGACTGTGTTATTGTATAGTCATTATGTGACCCGATAGTGACATAACGACTTATAGATAGTGGTCGAATAAATTGTAATTTGTAATGCCATCCTTACTAATATTATAAATGTGAAAGTCCGTTTGTTTGTTTGTTTATTTGTTTGTTTGTTTGTTACGCCTTCACGTCTTAACTACTGAACAGATCATCATGAAATTTTACATACACGTTGCTAGGAGTACAGAGAAGGACATAGGGTTTTAGGGTTTTTTTTTTACCTTTCATCCCGAAAAAAAGTGTTGTTCCCGAGGGATAGCAAAAACAACTTTCCACGCAGACGAAGTCGCGGGCGGCCGCTAGTTGAATATAATAATAAATAATAAATAAATATTCGACAACATCACATACATTGCTCCAATCCCAAAGTAAGTAGCTATAGCACTTGTGTTATGGAAATCAGAAACAACGGTGGTATGACACACACCCAGACCTAAGACAATATTGAAAAGTTAATTGACACAGCCGGGGTTCGAACCCGGGACCTCAAGAGATGGTGACGCCTTGAAAACCGGCGTGCGAACCACTCGACCACGGAGGTCGTCAAATATAAAAATGATTTTTTTTTGGTTCCTTACTAAATATTTTTTTGGTTCCGTACTTGGGAAAAAATAGAGCTTTTGATTCTGAGTCCACTCAACTCAGAATCAAAGCTCTATTTTTTCCCAGCTGCAAGGGGTACGTTCAGTAAAAGATACGGCCATTTATGTCGCATATTTTAACTCAGACGAAACCAAACTCTATTTTCTCGTTATGTTATTTTCCGTTCCGAATTATTAAATTACGCAAGAAGCAGCGAACTAAAATCTATGGAACAAGAATTGCGCTCAAAAATGGCACCACACGAAAAGTACAACTAAGGGATTAATTATGCAGCACATAATTTGTATACTCATACATATTTTCTATACTTAAACGAAAAAATATGATATGTTATTTCTGCATATTTTTACTGCCATCTTTGCGTCCTTTACACCTTTTGACTACGCACTGGACGTCATTTCTAATGAACCTTCTCTTTCTCTGTTTTCTGTACAGTACAAACTGCAATTATTGTAAAGAACGCTAGCGTCAGTCACCGGGTGCGTGGCTGGCCTGACTAAAGCTGAGCGGGTGGTACTTTTTCGGCCCCGTGATGCCATTTTTAAGCAATATTCGTTTGCAATTACACTTCCATAGATTTTAGTTAGCTGGCAAGAAGCAAGCCTTTTCAGCAAAATAAGCGGAATTAGAAAATCATTATTTTTTTGTTAAATTATAACATAAAAAAACAACAGCAGCAGTACAGATACAGCGATGTGCGGGTGAGACTGGCACTTGTCGGTTTTAATTATAATTTTATTTACACTCTGTAGAGCTGAACAAACAGACAGACGGACAGCGGGACCACCAGACATACGAAAGAATTCTTACCCAAGCTGAAACCATTTGCTGAAACGGAAACGCTTCGTGCTTGTGCTCGATCAAAAACGGACTGCTACGAAAAGAAAATGTCGTAGCAAAAACTATGAACTCCGGGCATTAATCTATCATAATAAATTTGTTTGTTTTGTATCCAAAACTTAATGTTTTGTACGCTTTGTACGCTGTATCCAAAACTTAATGTTTTGTACACGTTAATACAAAAATACAAAATTTCCTCTAAAAGTAAGTACTAATTGCATATTCAATGTTTTTACATACATAGTTAAGTTAAGCATTAACAAAAAGTTAATGGTCACTTACAAATATAGGATAAACCGGTGCTACAGTCGGAATAGCAAACAAGTGTAACCCGAAATGCAACCCACCCACATCGTTTAAATATTCCGAATGATAAAAAATAGAATGATTTAAACTTGAATGATATATCTTAACAGCAAAGTTTCAGATGTCTCACCGTTGAATGATGGTTCGCAACTCCAAAGTTTCGGATATGTACCGCAGCGTTTGACCAATAATGTGGAATCGTGTAATGTGGACCGTTCGTTGCGCTCCCGTGCAGTGGAGGCTTGCAAATGTTCCCGGCGCATGCGCTCAAGGGCATTTCTTGCCCGGGCCGCATTCCGCGACCCCCGCATTCCGCACCGAGCCCTAATATTACATGATGCTCCCAATTTCTCCAAAGACTTTTCTTAAATTTTGTACATGCTGCTTCCATTGTACCGAAAATTATAGCACCGTGCCACAGAATATATAATAGTAATCGCTGAAGAGTTTTCTTGAATTTTGAATACATGTCGCATGTAATTTAACACTTTTATTGCCCTTGGTCCAATCGCTGAATTCTACCCAATGAATTTCTAGAAATTTGTACACAACGCTTATAATTTCACCAATTCTTGAATCTTTAAAATTCAGTCAAAATTCTTGAATCTCATGCACGATGTTTTCAATTTTACAAAATGCTTTTTCGTTTTGTAAAAAATATTACTTTACTATAAATAATATATGTATAGTATCATTTAATCGTAGGTTAATCATAGTAAATATTACTACGATTAACTGTGAATTCCTAAATGAAAGTTCTCCATCACGCCCGTAGCATGAATAACGCAACACGATATGCATTAGCGATTATTGAAACTTGACTGTTAAAATAAAATACAATGGATTTGAATATCGAATTTATATATATTTAAATAAATCGCTACATGATTTTCAGTAGTCATAATACGCTACGGGGAATACGCGCGTAAATCTTAGAAGTGAATATAGCTCAATTATTCTAATCTCGAACTAAAGCTCGGCAAAATTAGATATTGTTCAATAGTACCTACGTAGTTAGGAGTACAATTGCATTTATCAAACGTTAGAATCTTCGAAAAATTTCGGAAGAGCGGGGTTTTTTTAAGTGTTGTGTTGCAGATATTTTTCATAATAGTGGTTTAACTTAAGTACCTAAGTTGTTCACTATTTTCACTTTTACTAGAAAGTACTAGAAAGTTTTCATTTATAGGTATTTCTTAACCATTTTAATAAAATCTATTCAGCAACTTAACTGTAAAATATATTAGATCACATACATAGGAAGCTTTTGTTGATCATAGCTTCCTATCTGAAACAGTCATTTTACATACTGTCTGTCTGTAGCACTTTCTTATTGAAGCTTATTTCTGTCCCTGCCAGCCCCTAAGCATAAGCAAGCGACCCTAACTAGTTGTAGACGAAAAGCTTTCTATTTTTAGAGTTAAATTTATTGGAAATTACCAAAATGGAGACAGTTTAGTAAATTGTTGGTGACATAGTGGGCTGTTCCAAAAGTTTTTAGCCACATGGTTAATATAATGTATATTTTTCTGTCAATTATTTTTATTTGGCGGGTAATTTCAATAAAACTTACTAGCTTCTCCGTGCTTCGGAAGGCACGTTAAGCCGTTGGTCCCGGCAGTCGTTAACACCCATCAATCCGCATTGGGCCCGCGTGGTGGGTTATGGCCCATCCTCCCACCCATTAGGAAGGCCTGTGCCCCAGCAGTGGGGACATTAAAAATGGCTGATGGTCAACTATAAATACATAGGTACTATAAGTACTGCTAGGTATTTGTTTTCTCGCAGTCGATGGTAAAAAGTAGAGTACACAACTCGTGAAAAAAAAATTTCATCTCGGTCCTTTGTATCCCTCGCTTCGCTCAGGATTCTACTTTTGAATCCCTCGCTACGCTCGGGATTCAACTCTAGAATCCTTCGCTACTCTCGGGATCCAACTTAGTCCCTCGAACTAAATTCCCTTTTTATTCACTTGTTGTATAATCTACTATTAAATATTCCTGTTATTTTTTGTTTAACTAAACACTTTTGGAACAGCCTATGTAGGTACTGAATTTTACTGAAATAGTAGGTATGCGTTTTGTATGTGAGTCTAAAATTACAGCAAGATTTCGTAAATTGTAAAACTTTCTTCTCTAATCTAAAGTATTAAAGTCAAGTCGAAAGTTAGGGCCCTCGACGACTTGCGCGGGCGCATTCCTCACTCACTGCATTCCGCACCAATACTTAGTAGTAGGTATTGTGTTGGAACCAGGATCCGTATTTGTTTGTCATCAGATAACTTACTTGGTAAGCAAATGCACTTCATTACTAAGTTCAACCAAAAAAACTTTTTACCTACAACAATTTCTCTAAACATTTTTTTTTTACTTTAAATAAAAACTGGGAAGGATGTTTTAGGAGGAAGATCCCAACGGACCCGCAGGTGGCCACACAGTTGTTTCATAATTTTTCTTTCTATGTATAAATTGTAGTGATAATTGAATGCCAAAAAATTCGTAATAACATATTATTGCGATGAGGTAGAATTGGCATGAGGCTCTAGCGCAGGGCAGTGGCACAGAAAAAATCAGAAGATTTTTGACTTGTTTACTCTGTGGCAGCGGGGTCGTCGCTCGCGCATTCCGGCCTCCTGCAGGATTCCCACTCGGGCGCATTCTCACTGCCGCCGAGGCAGTCGCAAACGCTGACGAAACGACCCCTTTCCATACACAATTTTAGGTCTTGTATACAATTCAGGTATAGATATATTTATACCCGTATGTCTTCAATCAAGAATATCCTAGATAACGCTTCACGAACTAAAACAGTACGCAAAAATGGCACCTCAAATAGCGTCCAACTTAAAAACTTGGCGCTTATTTTGTACATAATCACCACAAACTCACATTTTATATCACTTATTTTGTAAGGTACACAAACACATCTTTTATCACTTACTTTGTGCAAAATAAGCACCCAGTTTGTAAGTGGGACGCTATTTGAGGTGCCTCTTTTGAGACTCTGACCGGACATCTAGGGTATTTTTGATCGAAGCCGTATGTCAAATATTTAGTGATTGTTCACTCTCTAATGTAAACTCTCTATAACGCCCTATTTGCATAATACTAACTATAATGATACTGAAAACCTCATACTTCCAATTAGATAATTTTTCCATAACCTTTAAGCCTTTTTATATCCTTTTAATTTGATTTTTGTATTTATTTTGTTAGCTTAGTAGTTTTTATCACACACTAGACAGAATTAGTGGTTTGATGTACATAATTTTGGCCCTCGTTATTGTTATCACTTGTAATGATGATTAGTTTTTATAGGATAGGCATTGAAGAATATGTTGAATTTATTTCACCTACGTTTATCTAAACCCCTTAACTTTGTACATTTCCTATAGTACATTTCTTACGAGGAGGAGAGTACTGGTGTACTGAGATACAGGCTGTCTCTCTCAATCTTAATATGTTACCTACTAGTGGCTCCGTGAGCTGTAGACCTCACGAAAAAATAAAATAAAATGTCGCCATGAAGTTCTCAAAGCACACAATAGGTACGTGAGTATTGCAGCTAGATGGTGCTTCTAATTTTGATCATTTTTCAAAATGGGTGAGTATTTTTTTATAAATTTGGAAAAATTGGCTTGACTGAACAGTTATATATAATTATCGAACCTACTCACAAAATTTCACCAGAATCTGTTGAGAAATGCGACTTGTAGATGAGATCAAACAGCCGGAAAGCTGGAATGAAATATGGTTTTTTACATATCTCCGTCATTTTAACAAATTACGAAAAACTGTCTTGACAAAAAAAATCTATATATTTGTCAAACCTGCACACAAAATTTTACCGAGATCGGTTGAGAAATGCGACCTGTAGAGGAGAACAGACAGCGCCGGAAATACGGACTGAAATTTGAATTTTTTACATTATCTCCGCCATTAAAAAAAAAATGAAAAACTGGCTTGACATAAGAAATCTATACAATTTTCAAACCTGCTTACAAAGTTTTACGAGAATCGGTTTAGAAATGCGACCTGTAGAGGAAAACATACAGCACTGGAAAGCCGGACTGAAATATGTATTTTTAACATTTCTCCGTCATTTTGAAAAATTTCAAAAAACTGGCGTGACAAAAAAATTCCATATTATTTTCGAACCTGCTCACAAAATTTCACGAGAATCGGTTGAGAAATGCGACCTGTAGAGGAGAACATCCAGCGTCAGAAACCCGGGCTGAAATACATTTTTCTTACATATCTCCGCCGTTACGAAAAATTTAAAAAAACTGTCTCAATTTAAAAAAATCTATATGATTTTCAAACCTGCATAAAAATTTTCACGAAATTCGGTTAAGAAATGCGACCTGTAGAGGAGAAAAGACAGAGCCGGAAAGCTGGACTGCATTATGTTTTTTTCACATATCTCCGCCATTTTGAAAAAAATCGAAAAATCTGGCTCGGCAAAAAAATTCCATATAATTTTCAAACCTGCTCACAAATTTTCACGAGAATCGGTTGAGAAATGCGACCTGTAGAAGAGAACATACAGACATACGAAAGAATTTTTGCCCAAGCTGAAGCAGAGACGCTTCGCTCGCACTTCGTGCTCGCTCGGTCAATAATAGTATTGTCTCTTAGCATTAAGTTGTATCATGCAAGATTGCTAAGAGAGTTTTTTTCAAATTATTTATTAATCATCCACATCTGCAATCGGGCCGGGGTAGCTTTTGCCAGTTCTCACAAGGGAGTTTTTAGCGCCCATAGTTAGAACTGATGATTTTACAAGTCATATTGTTCCTTAACCTGTAACGCCGCACTTACAGGTTTAAGATTCTAAAGTGTTAGTCCAATCAATGAGGATATTTGTTGTATGGCGACTTCCGAATAATTCTCCCGTCTATGAAATTTGGCATGTGATGAAGTTAGGTAATGCAGATTACAGATGAACAATAATCCAATACATTTTGTTACGAGAAGTTAGGTATTTTTACCTAAACATGAAAATCGCTTATATCTCTCTGTGAATATTTCTTCAGGCTAAAATACTTTCTGTATACGTATTTATGTATTAGTTAAAATAAGTATGTAAAGAAATCCAACATTTTATCGATTTCAGAGATACCCCAAATTTAAAATTTAATATTTTTCAATATATCTTCTGTTGAAAAATTTATTTGCTGATTATTATTTTTTAACATGTTTTTATACCTTTAATATATAGCTTTGTAAGCCAATAAATTTTCTACTTTAATCATTTTTTTTTGGTCTAAAGAGGTAATGTGAAAAAATAGTCGGTCCATTTTTATACGTTTATGTATAAATATGATTAAAGAAGAAAATTTATTGGCTTACTGAACAGAGCTATATATTAAAGGTATAAAAACATATTAAAAAATAATAATCCGCTACTAAATTTTTCAACAGAAGATATATTGAAAAATATTAAAATTTAAATTTGGGGTATCTCTGAAATCGAAAAAATGTTGGATTTCTTTACATAATTATTCTAACTAATACATAAGTACGTATACAGAAAGTATTTTAGCCCGAGGAAATATTCACAGAGAGATATAAGACATTTTCATGATTAGGTAAAAATACCTAACTTCTCGTAACAAAATTTATTGGATTATTGTTCATCTGTAATCTGTATTACCTAACTTCATCACATGCCAAATTTCATAGACGGGAGAATTATTCGGGTTGCATAAGCCCCGTTGATTGGACTATGTAATCAATTTGCTATTACACTAATATTGGGCATAAAATTTTACAGCAATGTATTTTAAATCGACGTTTACAAATTTATTTTATAGTGGCATCTACTTGTCACTTCATAAACTGCGTTAAAGTTGAAATTTATTCACAGTCATAAAAGTTTCATTTGGCATTAACTAAAGCGGGTTATTAATATACGCAAATCGTAAAAAGTAAATGGCGATGGTTTTCGACTCTTTCGTGTCAACAAATAGCTTTGGAAGAGAAAAAACATATCGATATAACAATAATTGACACCCACACTAATAAAAATGTTTTTATTGTTTTTTACTCTGACAGCCAAATTTTCAGTAGGTGCGTATTATTACGGGTGAGGCTAACTTCCAGACTGTAGAGGCGTATTCCACGAAATTATTTTTCCCTATTATTTTTATTTCCATTCGCTTTATTCCCCAAACTTTTTTTTGACCAATTAAACAATTTCCTAAAGCATTTTTCCCCACTATACGATTTTGTCATGGTTTATCATCAATGGAAAATACTCACAGCTTACGAGTAAATCCAGGCTTAATTTAGGAAAATACTAAAAAGTTCGGGACTAAAGAAATAACTTAAAAGTAATTAAGTCCAAGCAATTTGCACGGAAACGGCTATTACCGACCGGAAAATGCTTATAGATTTTCTTCTAATGAGCTAGTCCTCTTTTACAGTCAGTGGCACGAATCATGAAATCGGGTGGGGATTGCGCGGAACGCGTATTTTGTGCATGCGTAGCGGTGAGGGGCGCGGGCGGCGGGAGAGGGGCGCGCGCTATTGGTCGCTCACAAGAGTAGGGATAAGTAAAAATTTTCATGATTCGTGCCACTGACTGTATTTAAGATTGAAGACCCTAAAGTCTATTGGAAGATTGAAAATGACAAATATACATACAGAGTGTCCCAAAACTTTGCCACACGGAGGGAAAGTGCCTTAAATATTGAAGATAGGAAATTTTACTGAAAGAAGACATCATTTTGATATTAAAAAGAAACGGAACTGCATTAAAAGATTTTTTTTAAATCGCATACGAATTGATACAATACGTAATTATTAAAATTTAAATGTTAAATTTCATGGTTTTCCTTTTGTTTAAGATGATCTGTCACTTATGAAAATATAATACTTCTGAGTAACCCTTTCAATTGGTATCGTAAAGGTTTTTTTTAGTTTTTGGTGGGTTCAACTTCTGGTTAAGGCAAGCGATTTTTCAAAAATCCTTGCAATTATTTTTAAAAACAAAATGATGTCTTTTTCAATAAAATTTAAGGTACTTTCCCTCCGTGTGGCAAAGTTTTGGGACACCCTGTATATTTGCGAAATTGGGTAGGTTTATTTGACAGAACAAGCACGGAGCACGAACAGAGCATCTCCGTTTCAGCTAGGGCAAAAATGCTTTCGTATGTCTGTCTGTCTGTCTGTTTTGCCAGGTCGCATTTCGCATCCGATTCTTGTGATTTTTTGTGAGCAGGTTCGATAATTATATGGAATTTTCTCTTCAGTTTTTCGTTTTTCAAAATGGGGAATATATGAAAACGTAAACATTTATACTTTCTTCAGTCATTTCGAAAAATTATAAAAAAAATACAAAACTTTAACTGTCTTATTCAGAGTGCGTTCGTTAAACTAGGGCCAAAGTTAACGTGGCGTTAGACTGCGGACTAACGCAATTTTAGCGCAAATCGTATTCAGAGTCAGTTTAACGTTTAGTCCCACCGTTTAAGGATTAAAAGGTGCATTGTGATTGGTTTACAAGCATTAAACCAGGTTTTGTTAGAACAGTCTTGCACCCCAGTTTTGTGAAACATCTCTGAATAAGACAGAAAGAGGTCGGGGTTGTGATGTGAGGGGGTGGAAAATAAGGAAAAAAATAATGCAAATTTCCTGTGTCGAATCACAAGATAGGCCAGACATTATCGACACAAAAAGGCAAACATCGCAAAGCGCATGTATCTAAAATTGTTTTTATATGTTGTTAGATCCTCAAAGAGTGGTTTATACCAAAAATTGCAGCCCTGAAAACCTTGTACTGCTACCATGGTGCTTGAAAAACTGGCTCTTGTTTCAGTTTTTGAGAAAAAAGTACCTTAAGGAAGCATCAGAATAATGTTACCCTTCTATGTAAAATAATTCTATTTCATGGATTGCGTAAATAGAAATAGAACCATTTATTTGCGAATACTGAGAATACAAGTTGATATATAACTACACAAAAATAAATAAATTAAAAAAAAATTAAAAACACGACTGCCCAAGTCAAAATGAACTAAAAAGTTAAACAACAAGTGTCATTGCAGTCGGGGGACCTTATCATGGAACAATTTTTGATCAAAGAGGTCCCCCGACTGCAATGACACTTGTTGTTTAACTTTTTAGTTCGTTTTGACTTGGGCAGTCGTGTTTTTAATATTTTTTTAATTTTTTTATTTTTATTTCACACATTTTAGTGACATATTATATAGTTTTGGAATGTGCTCATCAAGGCCTTTCATTTGATGCCCATATTGTAATAATAGAAGAAAAAAATATTTTTTTCACATTTGAAAATGGCGTCGTACAGTCGCCATATTGATTTTTTCTAAAAAAAATATAGCCAGTGTCACTCGGAATGTTGTAAGGGTTCTAACGATACCCTATTTATCCAGATCAGTTCAGGCATTTAGAAGTTATGGTGGAATAAAGAAACTCACATACCCACAAACATACATGAACCCTGAACACATAACACTCTCTTTTTGCTTTGGGCAGATGGGCAGTCGTGTAAAAAGAATACTATTTTGGCAGTTCTACAGTACGTGCCTTATTAATGTAGGCAGGCAAATATTTAGTACGAAAGAGAACAGAATAAAAATCATTTTACGTAAAACTTGTCATATCCATCAAACTATTTTGTTCTCGACTCTGAGGCCCAGCTCAGCCGGCGCCAACGTTTCTCAGAAGCGAGTGAAATGAGCTTATTTTGTTTCCTTCTTTAAAACTTTACTACGTACCGTATGTATCGCAAAGTATCTTTACGGCTTAAGAAACTTACTAGTGCTTTTACCATAAATTTTATGTGAGTCTTTATACGCATCAGAGTTTCTAATTTGTTCTAAAACATTATTTTATAAAGCTTTATTTATCTTTTTCTTATTATTTACAACTTTGTGTTAGTTTTTTTTTTCATCATTTGTAACTGTACTTTTCAGCGCATTGTTTTTATATTACAGCAATAAATACTGTTTCTAATGACATTCTATATACCTACCTAGATTAGGAAAAAAACGGAAGAAAATATTTGAAAAATGTCTATTTTGCATCCTGTCTACCTGTTGTCGTTATTAATAACGAGCAAAAAACGGCTAAGAAAATCACGTTTCTTGTATGGGAGGGAGCCCCCTTAAAAGTTTAAGTATATTTTGTTGTTATAGCGGCAACAGAAATACATCATCTGTGAAAATTTCAACTGATTACCTATTGTATTTATTAATATCGAGCAAAAAAAAAACAGCAAAAAAATCACTTTATTGTGTATGGGAGCCCCCTTAAATATATTTTTTTCTCTTTGTAGTATTTGTTGTTATAGCGACAACAGAAATAAATCATCCGGAAAATGTTCAATTGTCTAGCGATCACGGTTCATGAGATACAGCCTGGTGATAGAGCAACAGAAATATTACAGACAGACAGCAGAGTCTTAACCTTAACTAGTAATAGGGTCCCGTTTTTACCCTTTTTTGTACGGAAACCTAAAAATGAATCCCTGTTTCCCTTGGTCACGCCGCCATATCTTGAAAACGCTTACCCGTTTTCATTAATCTTTTTTTTTGTTTTCTAATACTCCGTTCCACGAATCAAACTCTCTACTTTAATAATCTTTATAAAAATTGGACAACATCATCATCACATTGCTCCGATTTTTTTAAATCAGAGACAACGGTGGTACTACAAACATCTACACCTGCAGGCAAATAGAAAAGTGCGTTTTCTAAATTGTCCTCACTGGGGATTGAACTCTAAACCTCAGAGACGGCGACACCTATAGAAAACCGGTGTACAGCCACTCTACCACGGAGGCCGTCAAAAAGAACGGACACTAAAACACTCTAGGTTGTCTTGTATACAAAATTGTTGGCATTGTTGCCTCTTCTATCGTTTCATATCCATAAAGGGTGCATTCACAGCTCGGTGTCGCGCGCGCGGCGCCGCCGTACCGAGAACCCTTCGGAATGTGACTATTTACAACTTTTACCTATTTGGTAACGTTTACAATGCGTGCACGTACCACACCACGTTAGGCAGATGGTAACCTTTTGCTCTGGCATACCTTTGCCTTAATGCAGCAACTAATAAATAGCTACAGATTCTTCGCATATTTACGTGTGAAACCAATTCGTTTCGTTAATTATCGTTGTTTTAAGGCTCTTAGAAAAAAATGGTCGTTGGAATTTGCAATGTTAATCTAGTCGTGCGAATATAGTTTTAGGCTGCGTCTACGTTTATTTAAAAAAGCGAAATTTTCGCATATTTGCGGCGGATAAAAAGATGATCCCATCACATTTTTATGTCTCACGCCTGTTAACATTCCACATTTTTATAATCTATTCTCTTTCTATAGCATAATGATTTTTGTTTAAAAATTCCGAAGCTTCAATTTAGTTAGTCAACCAATTATAGACTATATATATAAGAAAACTACGACAATATAATACACTATACATATTATGGACACTAATACATAGGTATTCGAATAAAGATAATTTTCAATACAGCAGACACACATCTAAAACCGATGACACATCGTATGTATGCTATAGAATACATGGTAAATTAAATACCAATAAAAGTGTAGCTTTATTGACCGAGCGAGCGCGAAGCTTCTCCGTCTGAGCTTGAGCAAAAACGCTTCCGTTTGTTCTCCTCTACAGACCGCATTTCTCAATCAATTCTCGTGAAATTTTCGAGAGCAAGTTCGATAATATAGATTTTTTGTTCATATTTTTTCGAAATTTTTCGCAAAAAAGAGACATATTTCAACTATAATATCGATTTTTTTTTTCAAAAAGGTCGCAAACGTGAGATTTACACTACATCTCACAGCTTAGAGCAACGTTGCTCTAAGGCTGACAGAGCCACCTAGTTGCAATTTGTATTGACATTTGTACATCTTACGCTACAGAATCCTTACTAATATTATAAATGCGAAAGTCCGTTTGTTTGTTTGTTACGCCTTCACGTCTGCATACGTTGTCAGGGGTACAGAGAAGGGCATAGGGTACCTTGAAAGTGAAAAAATATTGTTTCCGAGGGATATCAAAAAACCTTTCCACGCAGACGAAGTCGCGGGCGGCCGCTAGTAAATTATAATCATTTGAGGGTTAGCTGCTACGCTGCTAGCTATGTGCTAGCCACAAATGAATTAGCTTGGCCAAGAATGGGGTCGGCTAGTCTGGCTGCGTTGGCATGTGGCCTAAGTGCCATATCTCACTAGGACACCAGCAGCCGCGCAACTAGTCGCGACCAACAAAATGTATAATACAGATGTATGGAGGGTACCTTAACAGTGTCCATTTTGGGGACGGCAAGTGAATAGGTACCCGCTGATGGCGCAACGCAACCCAACCATGGTGTACTAGTGAGAAAAGGCCCTAACGGCGCGTGTCGCAGGCCGCAGCCTATCTACGGACGTACTTTTCTTTCCATTTGATTTTAAGAGTTATTTTGGCAGTTAGAGTTGGTAACATGGGACATTGATACTTTCTTCGAAGATATACTTAATCAAAGTTTTCTGCATAACTTGAAAAAGGGGTACCTTGATTAAGTTTGTGTGAAGGGGTGGGGGAAAGAAAAAATATTTTTTGCTTGTCGCGACACAATGTTTATTTGTAGTTCAGTAAAATTACGGGTTCGCAAAACATTAAATGGTAATAAGCTGTAATTTTGCAATCTGACTTTGATGTGATTATAAAACACTAATATAAACGAATCCAACTAAATTTACGATTAAGGAAGGGCGGGGCTATTTTGTCGGCGGGGCTATTTTATCAAAAGACTTTGTAGCCTACAGTTTAATAGTTTTCTAGTAACGACGTCTTTCGGCAGGTATAAAATTTAATTAACTTCGCGATAAGCTAACAGATGTCACTGTAGGATGCATGGTTTTGGAATGACAGCTATTCTTCTACAGTCGCCATTTTGAATGGACACAACATAGACGACGCTCCGCAAATTTTATTTCGTTTTACGTGTTAAAAGTGATTGTTGTGAAATCTGCCCAAGGTAAGTAATAACTTTGAATGTTGGAGATTCTTTCTAAACTATTTATTTTATCCTACGCTTTAAATAAACAGTGTTATTAAGTCCGATATCATAACCTCAAAAAATATTTTGGCGGGGCTATGTTGTCAATTTTTAAGACGAAATAGCCCCGTCGATTTTGTATGAATTTGCAAAAAGCTAGTGACGTGCGATGATTGGCTTTCTTATCGACATATTATCGACATAAGCATAAATGTTGAGCAACTGACATAAAATATTTGTGTTTTGTTATGAGTACACATATTTAACCGAAAACGCGTGAACCTATGTTTTTTACGCCTAAACTTCTAAACTTTTGGCAGTTTTGCTATCTGTAACTACAGTGAAATATTTATTAATAATATGGTATGCTTAACATAAGTGTAAGTACCTAAACATCAGTTCACCCAAAATAGATTTTGGATAAATTATGTTTACATCAAGTAATTAATTTTTAAGTGATGAGGGCGCCACATTGCGTCAAGAAGCCCCTTAACTTTTCTTATTCAAATTGATTCCAGACAAAAAGTTACCGATATCTCAAAAAAAAAATTGTATCGATATAGTGAGCCCGTCACTATCTTGTATGGACGCGAGACGGAATAGCCCCTCCAAAAATTTAGAATGATTTTTCTCTAAAATGAACCTTATGTCTGCGTAACTAAATACAAATTCAAATAGGCAGCGTCATCAGCATTGTCTAGCTCTGAGTAAAACGAGAATTGCTCCACAGATGTCGTTCTATTAAACTCCTGACGAAATAACCCCGCGCGGGGCTATCTTGTCCAAAGTCGACTCCTATTAGAGTTTAGCTATTTTCTTAGCTACTGCAATCGTTTTTCACGTTCCAAATATGATGAATAGAATAAGAAATAACGGCTTGCTTTGATGTAATTGTAAAATTTTCCGTAGCTATTATTTAAGAAAAAATACAGACGTGTTCTTTTTTGAGTGTTATTTTTCGGACGGAATAGCCCCGCCCTTCCTTACAAAAAAATACAGCGTAGTTGTAACTTTTTTTTCTTGGATTTACATTCACAATCAAATTATAGTTCCAAATCAAGCAAAAAGTAAAGAAAGTATGTAATTAGCAATTTTGCTAAAGCAATTAAATAAATAAATATTTTTGTCAGTAAAGTAAAAAAAATTAGTGAAAATTAGTTGGATTCATTTACAAAATGACAGCTAGCCATTTAATCTAACGATCAAAAGAAGAAAGACCGCTATTTCAAATTATTTATATTTCGTCATACTAGCTTCCGTAATTTTACTGAACTATTGAAGAAATATTATGACACTATTTCCCACTACTGGGAAGTTTTCGAGATAACTGTCAACTCTTGTTTGCCTTCCGTAAACTTGTAATATGTTTCTTTAA
The DNA here is from genome assembly GCA_928269145.1 of Agriphila tristella. Taxonomy (NCBI): domain Eukaryota; kingdom Metazoa; phylum Arthropoda; class Insecta; order Lepidoptera; family Crambidae; genus Agriphila; species Agriphila tristella. The sequence continues at coordinate 41,245,237 of OV743431.1, forward strand.
ACATGACATATCTTAAACACTGCCCATGATAGTTGTTGATTGTTTCGAACGATTGGATTTGGGATAAGATCGATCTTTATTTGGAAGCGACATCGTTAAAAAATTACCTACAAATAACTCTTACGGAAAATCCCTACCCTTTAAGGAAGTTATCAAGTATTTGCTTATATATTTTTTTTTGGAAAAAAGAGAGGGCGCTTTTTTAAAAGATAACATCAAAACTTAAACGTTGTTGCTTAGGGTACGTTTTTCGGAAAAGCTTTGGTTAAACATTTGATTTTGTTGAAATTAGGGATTTGCATCTTAAGCTAGATTTTAAGTTAGTAAATATTTCTTAAAATAAAATAACGACGTTACTAAATCGAAGGTAGACATTTCTTACTGAGGTGTAGGTAATTCGAAATGCCTGTAAGTTATATGAGGTGATATAAAATTATGTGCCAGAACGTCTTTGGAACACATTGGAATGGTAAAGGATTTTTTTTTTCATTCAATGTAGGTTTGGGGTAAATCAAATATCGAATGAATCAACGACTATTATGGTAACTCAAAAGGTTATCGGAAAAAGTAATCATATTTTTTTCATGAGTAAACACTTGACCTGACAATTCCCTAAAGTCCTGACACACATAGCAATGTTTATAGGTGCGCGTCCACTGCATCGGGGTCGGAGGGACAGATTTATTGCTTTGTATGGATTTCTATGGCACTGCGTGCACTGCATCGGCATTTCCGCGCCATAGAAATCCATACAAAGTAACAAATGCCGACGCTCCGTTCGCGCCATACACTCCGATTCCGTCCGATGCAGTGGACGCGCAACCACGGAATAGATATAAGTACTAGAGTACAGAAAGGACACTCACCGCCCCGCCCTAGAATCAATTACCTCACCCCTCCCAGCGACTTCGTGTGCCGAATCGTGTGCTCGTTTAGTCGTGTTTGTCACGTGTGATCTTATTTTGATATTCAAAGTGATGCGTCATAGCACAGCCTTCTCTATTGTCCTGAGACATAGAGAATGTATAATGTATAAGGCTGTGGTTATAGTCATAACTTTTTAGTCGTGTTTGTCAACTGTCAACTTATTTTGATATTCAAAGAAATTACCAAAAAGTTTGAATTATGTCTCGCTCATAATGGTACAAACTGCAAGGTAGCCCTAGACTTACACACACAGTTGCACGTGTACAAAAACGTCATCTAACGTCATCATCCGTTTATAATGAGGCGGTTGTATGGAGTGTCCGGGGTGTGGCGCAACCTTACTAAGTTCTAAACTTACCAGAAAGCTCTCCAGACGGAGAAGCCGGCGGCCTGCAGTGGCAGGCTGACCGCCAGACCTTCGGGGAAGTTCTGGATGCCAATGCCCAGCGCCAAGTTTCTGAGGACAAACGAAAAACTTTCAATAGGGGGAAGTTTAAGGATATGCTTAACAAAGAAAGGAGCTGAAAGAAGAGACAGGAATTTTACATTTAGGACAACATCTTCATAAAATGATTCCATTTAATTTAAAATTATATTCAGTTTTAATCATCCTGGGCTAACATTGCTTTAGTTCCAACTATATTTTCAAAGTAAAGGCGTACAGGTGGTTTTTAGGGTTCCGTACCCAAAGGGTAAAAACGGGACCCTATTACTAAGACTCCGCCGTCCGTCTGTCTGTCACCAGGCTGTATCTCATGAACCTTGATAGCTAGACAGTTGAAATTTTCACAGATCATGTATTTCTGTTGCCGCTATAACAAGAAATAGAATAAAATAAATATTTAAGGGGGGCTCCCATACAACAAACGTGATTTTTTTGCTGTTTTTTGCTCGATATTAAAAACGACAACAGGTAGACAGTTGAAATTTTGATGTATTTCTGTTGCCGCTATAACAATAAATACTAAAAACAGAATGAAATAAATATTTAAGGAGGACTCCCATACAAGAAACGTAATTTTTTTGCCGTTTTTTGGCACGAAGGGTTCCCCTTCGTGCGCGAGTCCGACTCGCACTTGGTCGGTTTTTTGTATACCATATGAACAAAACGATTTAGTTTCCGATCGGACCCAATAATGTAGATTGTACAACAGATGTTGTCGCTTTTTGCGTTTATTTAGTGCTTGTAATCAGCCAAAACTGAATAAATGTCATTGATTGTTGTTTCATAAGGTCAAAGCACTAGTCCAGCAACAATTCGCCCATCTCGAAGCAGGCATTGTTTGCGTTGTTCGTACTCGTGTTTACAGAGAGCCAGGGCGGGCGCCGCCCACGCCGCCCGTCGCCTTAACAGGTGGCCTCTCGACAAAATCTGAGGGCCGCGATTCTGCGATTAACTTAACATCTTGGTCATAGTAGAATTTCAATAGTAAGAATAGGCATGACGAAAACTTTTTATTTTATGTTACATAAATTACCTCTCAAAAAAAGAAACATTGGTAAAATAATTATTTTGCTAGCGTGAAAACTGCCCGAGATATCACAGTTTAAAATGCACACAAATTACACTCACCCGAAAACGCTCCATACTAACGGCTACCCTAGTTATGACGTCACGCCTAGGTGTTTGTATGCAACGCCTAGGTGTTTGTATGCAACGCGTAGGAAATTTGTTCGGCAGATATATTAAATATTGTGTTTATCAAGATGGTTTCTTAGACAAACTTGCTATAAATTTTATGGATTAATTAAAGGTATTATTTATTTTAATACATTTTATACCTTTTAAATGGACTTGTCCGCCCAACTTTGAAGGGTTATAAAACAAATAATACGCAATATATAAAACCAAGAGGTATACAAGCTACTCTAAAAGTTCAATATGTTTACGATTTTTATTAGTATTTTGTTATTTTAATCATTAGTCGTCATCCCCATTGCTTTTTGATAGAGTAACACAACAAGCAGTACTATTGAAATACCATTAAGAGAAGACTATTACGTTAATATAAGCAAAGTCGAGACTTAGTACTAACATATACTATGATTATTATGTATAAATAGGTATAGAAATACGTACTGTGACTAAGCGGTTATTGTCATGATAATAGAGTTGAGAACAAGGTTTAATTGATTTGGAATGGTAGTAGTAAATTGTTTCACATACTGCCTTCTGAATTGGGTATCCGTTTAACCTATAAATCCTTATGGTTTGCATTGTCGTTATTAGCAGTGAAATGGTTTTGATCGAAGGTTAGTTACTGTAGTGTATCAAAATATTATACTATATATAGCTCGATTACCACTCACTGACTGATTGACATGATTGTTCTCCCAGAAGGAGGTGGAAAAGGGTATAATGATGTTTGGGGAAAATGTACAATACCCCAATCGAACTGGGGAAAAATTATGACATTTGGGAAAAACAAGATGGCGGCTGTGGCGAAGTTTGTAACTTTTTTGTTTTCCAACCGATTTTGTTCAAACTTGCAAGAGTGGTAGAATTTGACATTTAAAATTAAGAAAAATATTTAAAAAATAAAAAAACAAAATGGCGGCCGCAATGGAGAGTTTTGAAAAATTCAATTTTTGGACCCTAAACCGCAGGGCCACAACTCTAAAGTGTTATTTGATTTAAGAAAAAAAACTTTATTGTTTCACCACAATTACCCTCAAATTTTATCAATTGGGGAAACTTTTTAAAAATCCAAGATGGCGCCTGTCGTAGAGGCCATTTTGTTTGGGGTACGAAAACACGCCATTTTTAAAGTCGATTTTCTTCCAGATGGCAACACTAGAGCGCTTTGAGGTTCATAGAACGGCTATAGCTATAGGTACAAGGTATTCATTAGTAAAATATTTTTACCCCATTTCGGGGTAACTTTTGAGATTTACCCCAAAATGCAAAAAAGTGAAATAACCACTTTTTGACAATTTCGAGTATGAGGACTTGTGTATAGTCTGTATACAAATGATTTTATGGTATTTTGGTTGGCAACGTCTGGCAACCCTAGAAACTGCTAAGGAAAAAGACATTTTCGAGATACCCTTTTTTCAAGTCCTATTGCGGTGACTGGGTGCAAGTGAGAAAAAAAAACAAAACGTCATTGCACGCAGTTTATGTTGCTTAGTATAGGAAAAATATAAAATATAAAAAAAACAACATGGCGGACGCGGTGGGCGGCCATTTTGTAAATTTTATACATTTTTTAAATATGTCAAGGCTATTTTGAGGCAGTTTACGACAATTGAGAAAGTTGGCATGTATTGAAGAATTATGCATATTATGAAGATGTATTGCCTCGTACAAAAAATTTTTCCATTTTTAGGGTACTTTTTGAGATTTACCCCAAAAAAGTGAAAAATGGAAAAAGCGGCATTTTTTAATATTTTTTATCAAAAACCATTAAATTTTGCGAATACTAATGGAATTTGACTATTTGTATATCGAAAAGATGGCAACACTGAAATTGAAAGAAGGATGAGTTTCCAAGAACCTTACATTTTTATTACCTAAAAGGAGCATTTGTAGATGTGTACAATGTACGGAAAAAGTATTCACAATTTATAAAACTATTACAAAAAAAATTAAAAGTGGAAGTCCAGGTCAAGATCCTCATGACGGAGAACTGCCCGCCAAAATGGTACTACATAGGTAGATGGTGCTCAAACTAAAGTTGTAGAGGACTCTAAGTAGATCCTGAAGCGAGAAAAAAAAAATTAAAATGGTCGAAAAACAAAATAGCCGCCATACAAATTTACAGAAAACCCAGCATATACAGCTCGATTACTCACTTACTGACTGACTCACTGATTAAAATAATTGTTCTCCCAGAAGGAGGTGAAAAATGGTATAATGATATTTTAAGAAAATTTGCAAAAAAAAACAATATGGTGGACGCGGTGGCGGCCATTTTGTAAATTTTATACATTTTTTAAAATATTTTAAGGCTATTTTGAGGCAGTTTACGACAATTGAGAAAGTTGGCATGTACTGAGAAATTATGCATATTATGAAGAAGTATTGAAAAAAAAAACCATTTTTAGGGTGCTTTTTGAGATTTACCCCAAAAAAGTGAAAAATACAAAAAGCAGCATTTTTTAATATTTTTTATCAAAAACCGTTAGATTTTACCAATACTAATGACATTTGACTATTTTCGTAACGAAAAGATGGCAACACTGAAATTGAAAAAGGTTTACTTTCCAAGAACCTTACATTTTTATTATCAAAAAGGAGCATTTGTAGATGTTTACAATGTATGGAAAAAGTATTTAAAATTTATAAAACTATCAGAAAAAAATATAAAAAGTGGAAGCCCAAGTCAAGATCCTCATGACGGGGTACTGCCTGCCGAAATGGTACTACATAGGTAGATGGTGCTCAAGCTAAAGTTGTAGAAGACTTTAAGAAAATCCTGAAGCGAGAAAAAAAATCAAAATGGTGGAAAAACAAAATGGACACCATACAAAATTACAGAAAACCAAATTAAACACCACTTACTCACATAATTGTTCTCCCAGAAGGAGGTGGAAAAAGGTATGTGCAAAACCCAGTCGATCTGGGGAAAAATTAAAAGTTGAAGTCCAGGTCAAGACCCTCATGACGGGGTACTGCCTGCCAAAATGGCACTACATAGGTAGATGGTGCTCAAACTAAAGTTGTAGAAGACTCTAAGCAGATCCTGAAGCGAGAAAAAAAAATCGAAAGTGTGAAAAACAAAATGACCGCCACACAAAATTACAGAAAACCTGTCGCAGCTGGCTGATTACTTATATACCTCGATAATAACTACTCTATTTAGTATTGTTTAATAACTACTCACTCACTGACTGATGGAAAAGAGTATAATGATGTTTGGGGGAAATGTGCAAAATCTTAATCGAACTAGGTAAAAATTATTACTTTTGGGAAAACAATATGGCGGCTGTGGCGAGGTTTGTAACTTTTTGTTTTCCAACCGATTTTGTTCAAACTTACAACAGTGGTAGATTTTGACATTTCATATTTAGAAAAATAAGAAAAAAACTCAAAACAAAATGGCGGCCACGCTGGAGAGTTTTGAAAATTCGATTTTTGGACCCCAAACCGCGGGGCCACAACTCTGAAGTGCTGTAGAGTTTAAGACAAAAACCTTTTTGTTTCACCACAATTACTCTCAAATTTTTTCTTCAAAGACTATTATTTTCAATTAAACAATCATTATCTTAAAAACCATTAGATATTGCCAATACTAATGACATTTGACTATTTTTATATCGAAAAGATGGCACTGGAATTTGAAAGTAAAGTTATTTTCCAAGTACCGCCACATTGTTATTACCAAAACCCCTCTTGCTTGCTAAAAATAAAACGGATCGTTTCATCCCGCCTGCAATAATGAATCAATGAGCACCGCTTGCGGACTCGGAAGGGCGGCATAGAACCACCACCACCAAAGTCTTCTAAATCAGTTACATACAAACGACCGATCTCGCCCAATAAGGTAGATTTGACGAACAACACGAAGAAAAAACCCGAGCTACAAGCTAAATGCATTTTTGTGATGACACGGGCCATCAGATTACCTACTGCCTGTGACAAGTTCAAAAGTGAAGACGTTATCCAACGCTGGAAGTGGATCTGCAAGCGCAAAATAAGCTTATTAAAAGTCTGGTGCTCAACTTGCAAAGGCAGTCACCATAAGTTACTTCACCCTGATGTGATGTGAAGTGACGTGATGTAAAGCTGAAAAATCAACATAATACTCTACTATCCTTCTGTTTTTCACTTTGGACAGCGCACATCTGAAGACGGGGAAGTTATCTGTGAAATGTTTAGCGATTAATTTCACTCCACTTTTTCACACAATACTCAGTCCGTTAATATTTTGGATGACGTAGTGGACATGGACTCTTCCTGTGAAGATTGAAGTTGACACATTAGAAGTTTCCAAACTATTAGCATCACTCGACTTAAATAAGTCTGCCGGCCCCGACAATATCCCAGCAATTATAATTATTGCGAGTTGTTCCGAGTTCCTCTTAGTATCCTGTTTAGGCGTTCACTGGGTGAAGGCATTATGCCTGATATCTGGAAATCTGCCTTTATTACGCCTATTCACAAAAAAGGGCTTAAAAATGTAGTCGACAATTATAGACCGATTTCCAACCTTAGTTTGTTTGCAAAATATTTAGAAAAAATTGTCTACAAACAAGTCTACGCATCCGTTACGCAATCTTTATGTCCAGAGCAGCACGGCTTCGTTAAGGGCAGATCGAAGATGTCTAACCTTATCTTATGTAGCGACTTCCTGACAAAACATTTGACTGTACCGTCTCAGGTTGATGTAGTTTACACGGACTATAATAAATGTTTTGATCGTATTGATCACACAACACTTTTACGTAAACTGCAAGCTATAGGTATTAAGGGTAATTTATTTAAATGGTTCTCCTCTTACGTGAAAGAAAAATTCCAGACTGTTGTTCTTAATGGCCACACTTCTTCTCCCATGTCAATACCATCGGGCGTTCCTCAAGGCTCTTTACTAGGACCATTGCTCTTCAACATCTTCATAAACGATATCTCGTCATGTTTTACTCATGCCACAATCATTATGTACGCTGATGACATGAAGGTATTGATGCCGATCAACTCAACTCAAGACGCTCAGCATCTGAAGGAGGGTCTCACTAGATTTGAGCATTACTGCCATGTTAACAAACTTGACATTAATGTCTCCAAATGCTATGTCTGTATTTATACCCGAAAATCTAAACCCATGTTATCTCTTACAAACTATTAGGCACTGATGTTACCAGAGTTACTACCATACGTGACCTAAGAGTAACCTTTGATAGCTAATTTGCTTTTTGATGAACACATAGACAACATTGTGGCTAAGGCATCTAAAGCTCTCGGCTTCGTTATGATGATGTTACACGATTCAACTCTATAAAAGCTCTAAAAATACTTTACTGTGCTTACGTACGTAGTCATTTAGAATATGCCTCTCAAGTATGGAGCCCCTGTCACAAACTATATGAAACGCGAATTGAAAGGATTCAGAAACGGTTTCTGCGGTATTTACAGTTTAAAACGAATAAATATACTCGTGATTACGATCAGCGATGTCGTAAGTTTCATTTTTACCACTTGTAGAAAGAAGACGCATTGCAGATCTATCGCACCTTCTCAGCATAGCAGGTGGCTCTGTTGATTGTCCTGAGCTTTTGAGTGGCATTAGTTTACGTTTAGTAGCTTCCTTCCGTAAACCTAACGTACTTCACGTTCCCTGGTGCACAACGAAGTATCGGCGAAATTCTTTCTTTATCAGAACAAGCAGGTGTTTCAATAGTGTTGCAAAACAATTTGAAATAGACATTTTCAACACTTCTTCAAGTAAATTTAGGCGAATGTTAGGTAATAGTTATTTTTCTAACAAATATTTTTGAAAACTACTTCCTACTTATTTATACTTTAATTACTGGGTGTAATATAGGTACTTACCTTCAATTTTTAACATAATGTAGGCCAACACTGTTCTTATTAATGATTTTCACCTATATGTGGAAGCTTGTAATTGGCCCTTGATATTTATTTAAGTTAACCACTTTATTCTTAACCTAGCTGTAAGCTTCCCGAAGATTGTTAAAATAAAATAAAATAAAATGTCTGAACGCAGACGACAAACGAATAGAAGAAAGACCCAAAGACGAGTAAGGCAAGTTTCAAAAACGAGTCTTTTTGAAGGTGCTTCCCGTGACCGTCCAGGGAACTGAAGGCAACTTTAACACGTGTGCTCTGCTTGATGAAGGGTCCACCGTGTCACTCGTGGAGAGCAGTGTAGCCAACGTGGCAGGAGCCGGAGGGTGGATCGTTGAGTTGGCGTTTCAGGGTGCGGTGGGCGGCTGTAACAACCTGGCAAGATCGTCTCTTTGACGCTCATTATGACAGATACAGTATCCTTCAGCCTTGAATGAGTTCGTACGGTGAAGAACTTCACGTTTCCAAGACACTCAACAGGGAATATGCATAAGCCACCGATTTTGATAAAAAATTGAGATTGATCGCTGCGGATACGTATTAAAAACATGATGGAACAGAAAAACAATGTATTATTTTAGTTTTATCACACGATGAAATCAGGGGAACATAACGATTTTTTTTTCATTTTTGGATATAATGCACTTTACAGTCAGATAGAATATCGAATGAGAAATAATATTTTGTATGACACATGTGTTGGCATGTTACCCAACACTATTTTTATTGTACATCACTGCTTCAATTGGAGGTTCGCTTCCCACTCTCTCTTCGTTTCCGGGCACCATTGCGTGTGGTTCGTGTTCCATACTTTTATAAGTAATTTTAGTTAAAATATACAAGTTTGTATGTGTCTTTTGCTTCCAAAAATAAACCCTGCCTTCAGTCAAGCTACCAGTGAGTTTCAATCATCTACAGTCCTACATCTACGTGCCATTCCACAACATGTATGTTGGTACTTAGACGCAAAATTTAGGGATATAATTTTTTTGGATAACTCCATAAAAATCGCGCCTAAAATCATGGTTGGTGAAGTCACAAAACATTACCATTTTGTACAGAGTGTTTTCGGCGGGTGCTGATGCGTGCTAACTTCAAGTAACTATATCACGAAAAAAAGGAAGGGAAAGGTTTTAATATTACAGTTGATTTTCTCACGCATTATACTTTTGATTTGATACAAAAAAAATGCTGCATATTCCCTATTGATGGCAATATGATTTCTTAATACGACCATCTCGATCGACAGACAATCCTCAATTCCTCATAGGCCAAGGTTATTGTCATTTGAATATAAGCCGAGAAATAAAAGAAGGCAGGAAGGATGAGCCTGTTGCCTCTCTCACTTAGTTGGATTTTGCATGAAGTTTCGTCGTCAATTTCGAGGAAGATTATGCCCGAGTTTGCTTGTCACTACAGTCCGAAAAAGAGGATGAACTTCACTTCTTATTAGAGAATTTCTTTAGACTTGATAGCATAGGCATCAGGAATTCTAAGCTACCTAGATATTCTCGAGAAGAATGACGAGCACTTCACATTATCGATACTAAGTCGAAGAAAATCGACGGCTCTGGGAGTCTGCTTTGCTGTGAAGAAACGATGACATCAAGCTTCCCAACCCAACAACAAGAGAAACGCCGAAAGTAGATTACGTTTGATTGAGAAGATAATGGATTTTGATCCGAGCTTCGCAGTAGACTTCACGAAGCAGACGCATAACATGTTGGAAAAAGATTATGCCAAGAAAACTGCTCAGGCACCAGTTGCTCGAGTTTGGCATCTCCTACATTTTGGCGTTAGAAATATCAAAAAACTTGGAAAACTTAGACTTGTTTTTGATGCGAAAGCCGAAACTCAAGAAGTGTCTCTGAATAGCGAATTACTGACTGGCCCAGATATTTAGAATTCATTAGATGAAGTCCTGGTTAGGTTCCGAAAAAGAAAAGTAGCCGTTACTACAGATATCAGGGAATTGTTCCTGCAGTTTAAGTAAATGATCAGGATCAAAATGCCCAGTGCTTCCTTTGGAGGGTTATGGAAAGAAAGAAGCTCTCAGAAACTTATAAGTTCACCTCGATGACCTTTGGTGCCACATCATCTCCATGCACAGCTACTTGTATTATTCGTCGTAATACTGATGATTTTGTTTCATGTCATCATCCACAAGCAGTGGAAACTATTAAGGAAAGGCACTACGTTGATAACTATCTCGACTCCACGGATAATTATCGAAAAGGGGATGAAGCGACTGATTGTGATTCATAAGGCAGGAGGTTTTGACTTAAAGTTGGGCCTCTAATAGACCCAGCAATTGGAAACCAGCCACAGATACTTTAGGGTTTGATCTCAGCTTTAAGTAGGTGGACAAAGAGATCAACGAAGGTTTACGACCGCCAACAAATCGCGAGTTGCTAAAAATTTTAATGTCACTGGGTATGTTTATGTCCCTTCCTGATTTATTGAAAGATATTGCTGCAGGAAATTTGGCGGTCTACGATCAAATGGGATGATCAAATCGTCGAGAAGATGAACAAAGATTGGTATTGGTTCAGAAGCTTGAGACTTGCAAATTATTTTCAGTACCCAGATGTTATGGTTTCTCACAGATGACTAAGTTAAGATTACACATTTCTATTGACGCCTCTGAGCAAGCATTATGCCACTTTCGCTTACTGAGTAGAGATGACGATGTGGCCTTTGTAGCTGGGAAATATAAAGTTGCACCTGAAAACTGCAACGATCCCTAAGCTAGAGCTGCAGGTTGCTTTAATGGGATCCCGTTTAGGTCACACCATGAATGGTAAAAGCAAGAACAGAAACTCGAAATAGCAAAACGATTATTCTGGACAAATTCACAAATAGTTTGGAAATGGATTAATAGAAAGCCACGAAAACAGAATTTCTTATTAGTTTCTCTATGGTTTTAATGCTTAAACTGCAAAACCGCTTTGAAGCCCTTGAAAACAGCATATGCAATGAAGTTTCAGAGCTCAGCGGATGCTCATGCTATATAAGCAGCGCAAGACCGATCGTCGTGGAGATCTTTGGGGGAGGCCTATACCCAGCAGTGGATGTCGGGGAACCGATATGATGATGATTTTAATATAAGCCAGCAAAGTTTTAGAAAAAGAAAAGTATTAATTTTCACCATGCATCACCGTCACCACACCGCACTGCAACTTGCAGACAAATTCCAATGTGATTTTATCGGATGGCATGGCAAGAAATACCGCATTCCACAATTCGCAGTCAGACTGTCCAAAGGCCGCTGTTTACAGTCCAACAGGGCAATGCCCGCGGGCTGCTTCAGCAGCCCGCGCACCAGGGCGAAACACTAGTAAAATATATATATGTAAAAATCTGCTCGAAAATCTGTTGCATAACGTAACTGTATTTTTCGAAGTTCGACGTTGCAGGGCGGAAGATGGACTATGTACTTTAAGTATCTTTGGGTAGGAGATATAATTAATGACTTGAAAGCTCTAATTTGATAAGCTCTATATTTTTTTATATTTTACTATACTTTTCATCAGATAGCTTTCTTCGAAACCTATGCAATTCACCCCACCGCCAGCATGTAAAAGATCATTCACGTTTCAAATTCTAAAGAAAATTCCCGTTATACAGGGTGCTACAGGTTGTTCAAGTTTGTATGAGAATTTGTATAGGGTTCAAGGTAGAGACACCATTTTTGGAGGGTAGACAACTTTTATGGTGTAGGTAGGTGAACACTGAGAAAGGGTTTTGGAAAATTACCGTTATACAGGGTGCTACAGGGTGTTCCAGTTTGTATGGGAATTTGTATAGGGTTGAAGGTAAAGACACCATTTTTGGAGGGTAGATACCTTTCATGATGTAGATGAGCACTAAGAAAAGATTTTCGAAAATTCCTGTTGTACAGGGTGCTATAGATTGTTCAAGTTTGTATGAGAATTTGTATAGGGTTGAAGGTAGAGAGTTAGAGACACCATTTTTTGGAGGGTAGATACCTTTCATGGTGTAGATAAGCACTAAGAAAGGGTTTTGTGAAATTTTCGTTACACAGGGTGCTACAGGGTGTTCTAGTTTGTATGAAGGTAGAGTAGAGACACCATTTTTGGAGGGCAAATACCTTTCATGGTGTAGGTGAGCACTAAGAAAGGGTTTTGGAAAGTTCTCGTTATACAGGGTGCTACAGAGTGTTCATCATCACTTGAATTTTTGTGAGAAAATTTAAATGTGTGAAATGAAGTCTACAGATAAATACCTGGGTATATTGGCAATCCGTGACTTTCAAAATAAATGCAAAATTATATTAATCACGCAAACGAAGTCGCGGGCAAAAGCTAGTTATAGATATATAGATAGATATAAAAGAGTTATTCTAAGTATGTCAGCAATCTGAGTGCAACCTTGCCAGAGCGAGAGAGAAGCGCAGGCGCATTCTTGGTTCCCTTCCCTAGCACCTGCCTTGACCGCGACACTCTTGGAGCGCCATTAAACTGTACAAGTACAGTCGACCTCAGAGGTAGCTGAAACACTTAAAGAGCCCTTAGCAATTTTGCCGCTGACTGCAGCTCTGTCGCTCGCACATTTCATTTTCTCTCAAGATTTCTTAAAACTGAGTGCGTAACTGAAAAATGTGTCTCGGCCACTTTTAGCAGTAAAAGAACAGACATTTTAAAATATATTTCAGGTTTCTGTTGCTAAAGTACAAAAAGTTGTCGTTTCTAACAGTTATTTGACAGCAAATACGACAACTTTTTGTACTTAGGCAACTCGAAACTGAAATATATGTTGAAGTGTCCGTAATTTTATATTGCGAAAAGTGGCCGAGACACATTTTTCAATTACGTACTCAGATTTAAGAGATCTTGAGAAAACATGAAATATGCAAGCGAGAGAGCGGCAGTCAGCGGCAAAATCGCTACGGGCTCTTAAGCATATCTTCTTATTCGTCTGTGCTCTTAAGTTACCACAGTATCACCACACCACACTCACTTTTGCGTCCGTTCAGAATGCTGAACCCCTATGAACCTGTGCTTCTGCTTTTTCATACTGAGAAATCTCAATCATGGATTAAAGATGATAAAACTCAAAGATATATTTAATCAGAGTGAGTGATAATGATAACAAAGAATTAATTATTCCTTGATGCAATGAGTTTTGAGCTAAAGGGTTTTGTCCGACTAGAGAAATTACACCTAAACTACTTAAAGCAGTTTTTACTTAATTTATCAAGAATATTTAAAACCATTTAGGTTTAGGACCTATATCAATGGAAATGTTGCAAGAAACATGCAAATAGCCAACATTACATAATACGTGGTGCGGTTACCTTTAGTAACAGTTGGGTTTAACGGGCATGAAGGCTGTACAGTTAGCGCATTCCTAGAGCGGCCGGGATGCGGCCGCGCAAACGATGACGGCCCGCGGCCCCATTCTATGGGGTATTCACTAAAGCTAAGGTTTCCTAGGATGACGGTGCCGTCATATTACGGCCGTAATATAGCGGCGTAGAACGTTGTCTATGTAAACAATACGGCGCGGTTGTCGCCGTATTGTTTTACATAGACAACATTCGACGCCGCTATATTACGGCCGTAATATGTTGGCACCTCTATCCTAGGAAACCCTAGCTTAAGGTCAAAGCACTTTTAATGTTTTAACTACAGGGTGACTTTAAAGTTACGTGACAAACTTTCAGGTGTTCAAACCATGAAACTAAACAACTTTCACTAAGAAACATCGGACGAAACACGTCACAAATGTTGGGCCACCCCACCCCACATCAAACCGACCAAGTTATAAACTCTGATTTGTATGAAATAGTCCAAAAATTTCCCGCGCTATTCTATGGGGGATTCACGAAGGACGAAGAACTTTTAACGTTTTAACTACGAGGCGACTCTAAAGTCACGTGACAAACTTTCAGGTGTTCAATCTATGAAACTGAACAACTTTCACTAAGAAACATCGGTCGAAACACGTCACAAATGTTGGGCCACCCCACATCAAACCGACCCAGTTATTAACTCTGATTTGTATGAAATAGTCTAAAAATTTTCCGCGCTATTCTATGGGGGATTCACGAAGGTCGAAGAACTTTTAACGTTTTAACTACAAGGCGACTTTAAAGTCACGTGACAAACTTTCAGGTGTTCAATCTATGAAACTGAACAACTTTCACTAAGAAACATCGGTCGAAACACGTCACAAATGTTGGGCCACCCCACCCCACATCAAACCGACCAAGTTATAAACTCAGATTTGTATGAAATAGTCCAAAAATTTCCCGCGCTATTCTATGGGGGATTCACTATCTGTCTTATTCAGAGTGCTTTCGTTAAACTAGGGCCAAAGTTAACATGGGGTTAGACTGTGGACTAACGCCATTTTAGCGCAAATCGTATTCAGAGTGACAGTTTAACGTTTAATCCCACCGTTTAAGGATTAAAAGGTGCATTGTGATTGGTGTACAAGCAATAAACCAGGTTTTGTTAGAACAGTCTTGCACCCCAGTTTTGTGAAACATCTCTGAATAAGACAGTAAAGGTCGAAGCAGTTTTAACGTTTTAACTACAGGGCGACTTTAAAGTCACGTGACAACTTTCACTAAGAAACATGCTGTATAGTCCTGTATAATACCAACAGAATAGATCAATGGTTCCCAAACTGTGCGTAGCGTCGCGGCGCTGCCCCAGCCTGCCTAGCGAGCCCGATTTATATATCGCGTGAAATAGCGTTTTATCACGTTAAACTGTCAAAAAGACAAAGGAGTTTGATAGTTGAGTGTCGATAAAATGCTATATCACGCGATATAAATCGGTCATGCTAGGGAGGCAGAGGTGTCGCGAACCGATTTGCGTATGCCCAATGGCATATAGCACACTCTGAAAGTTATGCGTATCTGGCAACAACTCGCAAATATTTGAATAAAGAATGTTTATGTTCAACTCGTTCATGAGATTAAAACAAAAATTTACCGGAAGTCGCGAATTCATTTGTTTTTATCACAATGCTAAGTTTGTAGCAAAACAAAACCCGTAGCAAAAATGAAATGTACGCGAAAAGATTTCGGGGTTGTTTTTATCACAATGCTAAGTTTGTAGCAAAACAAAACCCGTACCAAAAATGAAATGTACGCGAAAAGATTTCAGGGTGACGAGATTTTATGTTTTTGAAACTTCGTTTTCTCCGCAACTATTCACTGCTTCATTTCTAAATGCACAATGTAATAGTTTTCTTGTCTCTCCTATGATGAAATTGGTGAAGGTCGGCATTTAAATGCGATCACTGTGCAATAGATGACTATTGTCAAGTGATTAATTGAAGGAAACTGGTATATTACGTATTGGCGAGTTTGAGGATTGTTGCCGCTGGATTCTTAATGAACTCCCCGTGTTACTGGCTCGAATTGATTGCAATTCGAGCCAGTAACACGGGGAGTTCATTAAGAATCCAGCGGCAACAATCCTCAAACTCGCAACCTCGAATTGCAATCAATTCGAGCCAGTAACACGGGGAGAGATTTTTTACATCAATATGTAAAAAATATCTTGTTAAAGTGCGAACACGGTCGTTCAAATGCTGTGTACGATATTTGTGATAGACGATAAAATATAAAATGCTAAAGGTCCAAACAAATTATCGGACGCGGCTTACTGCCGCGGCTGATCTGAGGTGTGCAAATTATCGGATGTAGTAGGTCGCGGACGTAACCATAGACTAATATGACGTCATCGGACGTCCGATAGCTATCTGGCACACAGGATGTTATGAGAGTGTGCACACTTATCAGCCGCGGCAGTAAGCCGCGTCCATAAGCCGCGTCCGATAATTTGTTTGGACCTTGAATCTATATACATAAAACTTAAATTGATTGATTGTTGGGATAGGTGTAGAGCCCTAACGGCTGAAGGTAGAGACACCATTTTTGGAGGGTAGATACCTTTCATGATGTAGATGAGCACTAAGAAAGGATTTTAGAAAATTCCCGTTATACAGGGTGCTACAGGTTGTTCAAGTTTGTATGAGAATTTGTATAGGGTTGAAGGTAGAGACACCATTTTTGGAGGGTAGATACCTTTCATGGTGTAGGTGAGCATTAAGAAAGCGTTTTGGAAAAATCCCGTTATACAGGGTGCTACAGCGTGTTCCAGTTTGTATGGAGATTTATATAGGGCTGAAGGGAGAGACACCATTTTTGGAGAGTAGATACCTTTCATGGTGTAGGTGAGCACTAAGAAAGGGTTTTGGAAAATTCCCGTTATACAGGGTGCTGCAGGGTGTTCCTGTTTGTATGGGAATTTGTATAGGGTTGAAGATAGAGACACCATGTTTGGAGGGAGATACCTTTCATGGTGTAGGTGAGCACTAAGAAAGCATTTTGGAAAATTCCCGTTATACAGGGTGCTACAGAATGTTCCAGTTTGTATTGGGATTTGTATAGAGATGAGACACCATTTTTGGAGGGTAGATAGATACCTTTCATGGTGTAGGTGAGCACTAAGAAAGGGTTTTGGAAAATCCCTATATACAGGGTGCTACAGAGTGAAAGAAAGAAAGAAAGAAAAATAATTTATTTGAGACATACAAACAACAAAATGAAATAAAACTTAAAGTAATTGCCCCAAAACGGTCCCAACTCAGCATAATGCATGGTCTACGACCAGCGCTGGTCTTCCGTCGGGACCGGTTTGATGACGCTGCGATTCGATTATAAATCACAAATACAAATGAAACAAACAACAACAAATTCAATAACCA
Source organism: Agriphila tristella (assembly GCA_928269145.1). Classification (NCBI taxonomy): domain Eukaryota; kingdom Metazoa; phylum Arthropoda; class Insecta; order Lepidoptera; family Crambidae; genus Agriphila; species Agriphila tristella. The sequence continues at coordinate 41,262,440 of OV743431.1, forward strand.
ATCCTTTTACATTTAGTATGTGTCATTTACTAGAGCTGTCTGTCACTGCGGACATTAGTGATCTGTGGACGGACGTCACTTCGCTGACTTGACAGACAGAAGCTATCTGCTCTGTTATGTTACTAGAAACAAATTCCTTATATTATTATTTTTTTTACTATAAACGTAACAGTAAACAAATATATTATTAGCACTATTAAAAATAAATAGATACCCTGACTGAGTATTAAATTAATGTATCTTGAATATTAGTGCTCTGTCTCTGTGCGTGCATAATGTAGACAAAGAAGACAAGACGACATTTTACAAATTCAAAACAACAGACGAGACGCCATATCGCATCAACACCATCAACCGATGACGCTATTGTATGAGTTTGATTAAAAATACAGTAGGTACGTAATAAACATAAAACAAGGCACTTATCAACATAACATAACATTAAAGGAGGAGCAATAAGACTGTACGAGTATTTTACATGGCTTTACAGTTCTTATTTTACTTTAGTGACCCAAAATGAAAGCCCGCTTCGTAACAGCTGGATAGAACAAAAAGCATCCAGCAATATGGACAAATATTTTTCTACAGGGAAGACAATGCCTCACGAGTGTTTGGGACAGAAAGTAGAGGTGAGTAATGGTTAAATGACACTCATGTCTTGCATTTGAGTTTCCTGTGTTCGTTGATTAGCAACAAGGAACGATTTTAATTTATTCTTAAAATTATTAATGTTTTGCAGGTCCCTTATCGGTGGGGGAATGTTATTCCAGCATTTGGAAGCTGCATAACGGAAACTACCACGGAAGGCGGCGGAAGCATGTTGAGCGGTAGCCAGCTGTTGAGCACATTTACGCGCCCGATACGGCCTGTGGCCTGAGATCCAGGACAGCTTGTTGTAAAGATACCCAGGTGCGCTGTGTTTGACTACCCCAAACATTAGGCAAGCCAAATGTAGCTTTCGACGGTGTTGCATCTTTAACATGACATGTTTATTTAGGAAAGGAGTTACGTGGGCCCTTAACGGAATATCGAAGCAAAAACGTGCACAAGCATTCTGCACACGCTGAATTAGTTTTTTTGTTTTGGCAAGCAGACGAGGTCCATAAACAGTATCCATGTAGTTTAATTTTGATAACACTAGAGATTCCACTAGTTTAATACGAATTTCTACACTTAAGTGACGTCTGACTTTATATAATACTCTTAGTTTATAAAAACAGTTTCGGATGCAATCACCAATATGCTTTTCAAAACGCAAATAGCAATCCATTCTGAGGCCCAGATTACGCGCTTCATACACTCTCTCTATTGGTTGATCTTTCAGTTTGACGGGTACTGAGGATATTATTTTTCCTATCTGCTGTTGGGTCCCAAAAATCAAATATTTCGTTTTAGAAGGGTTTAGCAATAGGCAATTTTGATTCGACCAATCTGCAATTCTTGAGAGATCCTCATTTAGTTTATTTATTGCTTGGTCAGCGTCTTCTGGCTTAAAAGAAATATAGATTTGTGTGTCATCAGCATACAGATGGTATTTGCAATAAGATATGTGCTTTGATATATCAGCAGAATACAAAATGAAGAGGAGTGGTCCCAATATCGAGCCCTGAGGCACCCCCCTATCTATTGCCACACCTTCCGATTTCATTTCAGAACCATCCCTATGACTGAGTTTAACATACTGATAGCGATTACTGAGGTAGCTATGAAACCACCGCAAGGCCTGATGGTCGAACCCATAGTAACTTAATTTGGACAAAAGTAAATTTATATTTAAAGATTCGAACGCCCTGGAAAAGTCCAAAAGAACCAAGAGAGTACACATACCCTGATCTTGAGCACAAAGTATGGCATCGGTTACATCCAGAAGGGCTGTAGTGGTACCGCGGCCCTTCCTGAATCCGGATTGTAACTCAGGTAAAATGTTATTCTTTTCCAGATAGTCATTTAATTGAGCGCCTACAGCCTTTTCTAAGATCTTAGATAGACACGGTAGTATACTAATGGGCCTTAAATCCTTTAGACTTACTGGGTTTGGTACCTTGGGCAGTGGTAGTACAATAGCCAATTTCCATATCTCAGGATATGTCTGGGAAGTGATAGATAGGTTAATGATGTTTTTGATAGTATCTAAAGTATATGGAAAGGTCCTCACAAGCATGTCCAAACTAATCAAATCACACCCCACCGCATTTGATTTCAAACTATGTATTATTTTGATTATTTGTTCCATAGTAATAGGTTTTAAGTGAAAAACTGAGTCAGAAAAGCGATTAAACTCAAAATATGTCAAGTGTGAGATACTCACATCTGATCTGCCAGGTATATTCAAAAAATAATTATTAATAATGTTTGGATCATTAAAAAATAAAGGCAATTCATTCTTTTTCGGGTGTAAAATATAATTTTTAAGGGATTTCCATAATAATTTAGGATTTTGAATTTTGTTGTTGACATGATGTTTGAAATATGCTGCCTTTTCATGAAATAGTGCTTGATTAACTGTTGATTTCAAAGATTTGTAATATGTATTTGTACTATCTGGTCTATGGTTGTGGTAATCTGCCAAAGCCTCATCGCGCAATTTCATCATGAGTCTGACTGTGTCTGTGATCCAAGGTGGTATATGATCCTTGATTTTGATAGTCTTCTCAGGTGCATGAAGGTCAAAAACAGCCACAACACATTGGTTAAAAAGGCCTACCAAATCATTTACACAGTCAGTTTTGGATATTAGATCCCATCTTATACTTTGTAGATCGATATTAAAATTATCCACACAAATGTTTTTAATAGGTCTGTATTTAATAATTTGGGGAACGGGGTTTTCCCGCTTAATATTAAACTCGCAAACTATAAGACAGTGACCATGGAGGCAGCCAACATGATCCAAGGCAATTTTTTTTACATGTAAATCAGAACATACCACGTCAATGAGAGTTTGGCTATTTAAAGTGAAGTGTGTGGGCTCAGAAACTAACTGAGCTAGGTTGAAACAAGAAGTAAAGGTATTAAATTTGATGACACTTTGCTCACGCGCTTGTAATAAATTTATGTTAAAATCACCAAGTAATATAAGATTGTCATAGTTGGGAATTGAACTGATTGTATCCGAAAGTGCGTCAAAGAATAAGTCAATGTTCATCCAATGGGGTCGATATGCAGTGCCTATAATAAGCTTTCTTCCGTTAAGGGTCAACGTCAGCCACATTTGCTCAACCAACTTATGCAATGGGTCTACCGGGTGAGGCCAGGTGCGGACACTCACGCTGCGCCTTATATAAAAACCGACACCACCTCCCCTAACGCGCCTGTCACGAGTGTTCCAGTTTGTGCATATTTTTTCATGGGAAAATTTAAATTTGTGAAATTAGGTCTACTGATAAATACCTAGGTCTATTGGTAATCAGTGACTTTCAAAATAAATGCACATCTATCTTAATCACGCGAACGAAGTTGCGGGCAAAATCTAGTATAAAATATAAATGGATATATTGTTCCGGAATCAGAAAGATAGGAACAGTCTTTTATATTGATGTTCGAAGTCGACAGTAAACCGACAAAATTCGACTGTGGGAAATCGTGCGTGGGCAAGGATTTTACTGCATTATTTTTCACCCAGACGGGTCCTATCTGAAATAACCTACTTGAGGAACAAAACACAGTTAATGCTGAGTAGATCTACCACTTGGTTCCCAACTGTCGTTAAATAGGGTAAGGAAAAACGACCAAGAAGTGACATTCTATTGCACGATGACAATTTTTCAGTGCATACCGCCATGAGGATAAAGTCAGTTTCGGCTCTGAAAAGTCGGAGTTCATGATCCATTCCGCATTAAGTTTAGACCTTACATCTTGCGATTTCTTTATTATCCTAGAAATTAAAGATACGATGAGAATTTACATATTTATGGGGCCAGAGGAAGCCATGATAGCGTATGATAAACATGCCCTCAGACTAATGGTGCTTATGTTAAAAATAATAGTTTGAACGAATTAAAAACCATTTTAAATGTAATAGAGAATATTGTGACACGCAATAAATATGTAAGTTTACATAAATATTGTTTTATTTATGAGTTGCGCAAAAGTTTTAGTGCCCCACGTATAAAAAAATATTAGTATTACAAAAGCTACACGGGCATATTTTTTACAAGGGCCCTGCAAAAAAATTACAGCATGTAAAGGGATTCGCAGTATAAAAAGATTGGGAACCCCTGAAACAGATACCTGGCTGTAGTAAGGTGATCTTTGCTAACAATTGCTTAAGGGGTTTGACAGTTAGCTGCATTCCTAGCGGTCGCGAGGGTGGCGAGGGGAGGAGATATGCGCAAGAGCAAGATGCGATTAGAGCTTTAGCTTTAGCTCGAGCTTTACTTTGAGGTTGCAATACATTTACGTTATTATCGATGCGGGGAGTTTAGATTAGTTTGAAGGTACTCATACCACTCCAATTTTTACAATACTTAAACGGGACTAGGTAGATCAAAACGTTAATTACAGGGTATAGATAGACACGATGGACAAAGTAACATTATGGGTTAACAGAGACACTTTTGATAAAAATTGTAACAATAACATAAGGTAAAGGAAACGCGAGGCAGCCCTGAATTCTTGTTAAAATGGTTAAGTTAATAAACATGCACGGCGGCGCGGCGGAGCCTTTGAGGCGGTGAAAGCTGTCGGGCGGCGCGCGCGCACTTCGTTGATAGATTGAGTCTACCCTCGCCTTTAGTACCTTCAGAATTTTCATTCGTGATCATTAATTGAAGTTGTATTTCATCAATATCAGTTCACACCTCCCGTGAACCATCAGGTTCTAAAACTTCTTGCGTAACTTTTTTCTTAAAATGCAGCAAGGGTTGATATCTTTGTTAGTGCAGTGCAGTGATTTAAGGTGATGGAAACGGCGTGTTAAATGAATATAACTCTTTCATCAGACGTTGGTGAAAGCTTACATGTTGTTCTCCGATAAGCGAGATTTGGCGAGATGTTTGTTTTCTGAAGTGATTGGGTGGTATATACCTAGTTCTTTACCTCAAGATTATACAAGTAGAAGAAAATGTCTTCAGTTGGTACAAAACAACATCACTTCCTGTTGTATAGTATTCTAAAAATAATTTATTTGTTTTGATTCCACCTTCTTTTACCACATCATCATCTTTTATTAGTTACTGAGAGATTTGCAATATCTACATAAATTGAACAACAAAGAAATTCAGGATTAGCGAGAAGTACGAATAAAAAAATAACGCGCAGGGCTTGACGCCGCATTTACGTCAAGTTAATTTTGGAGAAAATTAATGGAAACTGACAATGTCAAAGTTTCTGCCTCTGCTAAGGAGGTTATGTCGAACGCTGAACTGTTGGACCTCTGCGCCCTGCGGTAATCGAACAAAGAAATGTTTGCTTTTTCGCGGAGTTAACTTTTGTCGTGAAATAACAACATATTATTCATGAAGTGATTATAGTTTGTTTATGAAAAAATCTAGACAGCACTGATAATCTCCATAATTTTAATGAATAATGGAAATTAATGCAACTAGACTATTTCTTTCCCTTCCTCATGTGGAAAAATTTAGAGAATATAATTATATTCTATATATTAAAGCATATATTATGATAATGATAGAAATTATTTGAGGAAAATTTCTTATTTGGCTTCGCATTTCCATTGATGGTATAGGTATTTGCAAAGATTTAATTTCAAAAGTAATTCAAAAATAGTTTTTCAAGTTGGGACAACCACAATTATTGTACTATTTCAAACTGAAATCATTAAACTTATTATATAATTTTTATTTGATTATTGCCCAAAACTGATTGACAATGCAATTTATTTTTTTGACAACACTGTTTAGTTGTTGCGTTGCGTATATGCTAGAAATGTAGCTAATAACTTTTACAATGCCGAACTACCAATAAAAAACATCAATAGCAGTCTAATAGATATCAAATAAATATTTAGCTATTACCTCAAGAGGAAAAGTTCAACTTGTCATTATTTAAATATTTCTAATTCAGACGAATCGCAATAGTTGTACAATAATCTTCAATTATATGGTAGCGTTTCTCAATCAACGATGCGTCGCATTAAACTAAGGCAATCGATCTTTACTGAAAATTGTTAGGGTTTTCTAGATGATTATTGCATGAACTGAAATTAGGTCGAATTATGAAAGTTAGGAATTTTCAGATCAATTTTGAATCGTTGCTGTTTTACAGTTCTTTACCGCATTTATATGGAAAGTAGGGGGGGTTAACTATATCAACGGCATCTTGCCAGATGAGAAATATAATGATTTACATTATCAAGTTTTTTTTAATCGGTTGAACGACAAATGTATATGTTTATATATGGTATCGTTGCTGGAGATGGATGGAGGATTTATAGATCTTATATTTTTTTTTTATATGATATCGTTATAATAGTCGTACGTAGGTAACTAAGTGTAAAATAAAAGTCCTAACTCACTCTGTAGTCGATAATAATATTTAAAAAAAAACATCTTACGCTCCATCGGTTTTACTGTTATCTGTGTCACGGAAACGGCTATAAAGCGCAACCTATTATGTCAACTAATATCTATAGAAATTCTTATAAGTGAACGGAGTAACGGCGACTCCGGATACATCCGAATTCCAATTACATCACAGACGAGACCATTTCACTTTCCGACCTACCCGGAAGTGAATTCCTAAGCACGATCATACGGCGCGGCCAAATTTTCAGCGGTGCAAGCGAAACGAAACCCTATAACAGTCGCAGTAGAGTCATCACATCTACAGCCTCAAAGTCTCCGAGGCACACACGAAACGCCGAAGCGGATGTGAATGTTGGAAAGCGACGATCGAAAAGTGACTTAGTTTTCGAGCGTTAGAGTGTAGATTGTGGCATCATCGACCGGAGCGACAGTCGCGAAAGTAGTGGCTACTTTCACGGCACGATGGGGGCGCAAGAGGCGGCCGCGCGGGGCCCTGCCGTCGGCCCATTGAGGCATTGACGACACCGTGACCTACATACCGGGGCTCCATTCATGCCGTGGCCTCGCGCCGCGCACACGCGCAGGACTCCAGCCCGCACACTTGCCGGTACCGCTGTGACACCGGATTTTCCACCAGCCCTTGCATAACCTAGCCGCTACACTGTCGCAATCCAAACCATGCGCGACCCGAGGTCGCAACTGTTACCACTCCACTTGTTCAATTAGAACCTTTCCTCCTAAAGTTAGGCCTCTAAAATCAAGTTACTCCACCAACTCACCGTAGACATGGGTCTATCTTTTAAGATCATCGAAGGAGATTCATGGACTAAATCTCGTAGATAATTTTACGTAATACTTACAGTATTAGATAGATTAACCATACATGTAGTAGTAAAGCTAATATGTTCAATTCACGTGAGACAGGAACGTTTGGGAACTGGAGTGTTGTCATCAAACAAAGGCCGAGACCGAAGACTCGCATGTCCGCGAACGTGGATTAATCGTGAGAAACACATGTTTACTCACACGTCCTAATTGTAATACATAGATACTTCATATAATGTTCACACCATTTGACAAGCATGCTTACACACGCCGAGCCGATGATTCTTTATAGGATCGCGCAAAAAATTGGAAACAACATTTGAGACAAAGAACTTTTGGTGATTAAGAATTGAGATAGGAACAATTGATATTTTGTCATAATACTGATCGAGATAGCGGTTATATCTGAGTCAAGTTTTTCACAACGTTTGTTGTATCCGCTTTGTTTTATTAGCAGTAACTTTTGTATTGAAGTTTCATTTCGATTGAATACCTAATTGCACTAATTACAAACATCAGCCAGTTTGTTTTCTGTCTCATTCATGAGTTTTTACAAGTTTCTGAAACGTTATAAGATTTAGATAAAATTGCATAGGGAGACGATGTTTAGGACGCTTTCTTTGTTCTTATTTCATAACATCGTTACGAGTAGATGTGCTGATATTTCTTATACATTCTAGACTAGACAAAATCGTTAAAACAAAGTAACAGATCGTTGAAGAAGGATGGTGCCCGTCTTTGTCCTCGACGGAACAAAGGATCGTTCTTAGAAGTTTTAATATCAGAGAATGGTGCCGTAGGAGTGTTGAGAATGTAGTTTAGCGCTGGTTGCGTGGTGGTGGAGGTAGCGAGTGGCACAGCGAGGTGGTTGCACTAGGTATGGCGGTGGCGGCGGGGGCCGGGGCGCGGGGCGGGGGCGCTGCCTGCCAGACAGCGGGGCTCCGCATGGGAGGTGAATAGCAGCCTCTTGCACCGCTCGTTGGCCGACGCCCGCGCCGCGCCGCCGCCGTCGCCTCGCCGACAGCTTTGCGCGAACGTTGCTCCACTTTGATCAAAATTGCAGTGAAGTAACTATTGGAGGCAATCGACATTCTTGTTTAGAAACGCTCATTTGTTTCAGTGTTTATGACAATGAAAGAGGTAATTGCAGTCTTTTGTCAAGTAAATTAAACAAAATTATTAAGTTTTGCAATTTGAAAAAATCAGAAGCTTAATGTTTAGAAGCTAGTGTAGTTCAGTAGTCTGATCTGGGACCTTATTTTTGAATAATTTTGAACAATTGACAACACGTATTCGAATTATACACCGCGACCCGGTGGGTGACGGCGTCTCTATCGTCTATGTAGTCGACGTATAATATAGGTGGTATGTGTGATAAAACTTAGTTCCAGTTTTGGCCACCGGGTCAGATAAGTTTGTGTCACGTACTGTATGTCACGTACTGTACTACACTAACAACTACCTTCTGACCAACAAGCGATTCAAAAATACGGATTTCGCTATGTAGTAATGAGTAGTAGAGAGCATTCGACGCTAGCCGAAGGGTTCAAAATAGGGCCCCTGGTCATCGTTATTGAATTCCAATTAAGGGTCAGTAGTATGAAAGTGAGGAGCTCGGTGGCGCAGTGGTTTAGCGTCAGGCCCAACGATTGCGGAGGTTAAGCAACGTTCGAGAAGGTCGGTCATGGGATGGGTGATCAAAAATTTATTATATCGAGCTCCTCCGTGCTTCGAAAGGCACGTTAAGCCGTTGGTCCCGACTGCATTTGCAGTCGTTAACACTCACCAATACTCATTGGGCCCGCGTGGTGGATTATGGCCCGTCCTCCATACCACCTATAAGGAAGGCCTGTGCCCCAGTAGTGGGGACATTAAAAATGGCTGATCGTCAGTATGAAGATATGGTGTGGGAGGTTTATCTTTTTATATAGAAAACGTAAAGTTGTAGCAAAAAAAAACATACGACAATCTAAAGAGATTCTCTAGTTGTCACAAATATTAAATTGCGTATAAACCTCACAGATGAATGAAAAAAATATATCAGAAAATCACCAAAGTGCTAGCGTAGTTTCTTCTTTTTGGCGTAAATAATAGCGAAAACGTATTGGATTCTACATCAAAATACACCTCTACCTCTGGTACTGTGAAGTAGCTTCAATTACTTTTATTAAAGAAAGATAATATTGTGCTAATGATGAAAACAACAACGGAAAACATTGAAAATGCAGAAGTGAAGTTATTTTTCTTACTCTTTACATGTAAAGAAAAAGACAGAGACAATTGTTCCAGAGTTACCGAGCCTTAACCAGTTGGGTTTGTCCAATTGAGCAAAATTATCACTTGGTAAAGTTTCATTTTTTATTCAGACAACCTAGTTACTGCAATTTATTAACAAATTTACTTATCTATTTTGAGTCTTTTTTGTTTCTTGCTTTAAAGTAAATATAATTAAGTTTTTATTGGAAATAGAGCACACTGCATTTCGGCGACATCGGCATCGACCTATCGGCGGCCGTCGACCGTTAGATACCTACCTACTTCTGAAAAGTATGTCTAGCAGTCGACAATGGCTCACTCACTGTATAAGTAGCCTACATATAAATATTTATTTTTATTTGTTATTAACATTTTTGATTAAATTTCGTTCATTTAGTTCGTGGAAATCATGTTGGGAAACTACTTATCTTTGGATTTTGGGTTTCATTAATGCGAAAGGGTCCATCCATAAATTACGGCACACGAATTTCATGATTTTTGACCCCCTCCCCCGTCACAGCTGGTCACAATTTGTGAGATCCCCCCCCTCCCTTTCTAGTGTGACGTCACATTTTTTACAAATTTACATCACGAAATAATTATTGAATTAAAACAGTAGTTCCGAAATTTCATTTATTCCGTTTTCATTTTTCAATTTCATTTATTCAGCTAGGCCGTTATCTAAGTTTACATGATAATCAATTCGGCTTAGGCCAGGACTTTCCACTGATACAGCCATCTTGAGTTTGAAGCAGACTGTCAAGTACTACACAGACCGTCAAACACCCGTATATGCCTGTTTCCTCGACCTCTCCAAAGCATTTGACCTGGTCTGCTATGAGACCTTATGGCAAAAATTAAGAGATATCAATTTGCCATCGGAGCTTTGTAATATCTTTAAATATTGGTATCAAAATCAGGTCAATGTTGTAAGATGGTCGAGTGCCTTTTCGGAGCCATATAAGATGGAATGTGGGGTGAGGCAGGGAGGGTTGACCTCGCCCAGTCTATTCAATTTGTACGTTGATGCACTGATAGGTGAGCTCAGCGGCAGCCGTGTCGGCTGTCATATAGACGGTGTACCAGTCAACAATGTAAATTATGCCGATGACATAATGTTGCTGAGTGCATCAGTCTGTGGTATCTTAAAGCTCCTCAGAATTTGTGAAAGGTATACCCTCGAACACGGCTTAAGATATAATGGCCTTAAAACTGTATGCATGGTCTTTCGGGTTAGAGGGAAATGTCTGACCACCATTCCTCCTATTAAACTATACAGAACACCGCTCCGATGGGTGGACCAATTTAAATACCTGGGTCATATCATTACCTCTGACCTGAACGATGACGCTGATATAGAAAGAGCGCGTAGGGCGCTGTCTGTAAGAGCGAACATGGTGGCCCGAAGGTTTGCTCGTAGCTCGGCAGAGGTTAAACGAACCCTATTTCGGGCATACTGTACTAATTTCTACACGAGCAGCAAAAACAGTATAGCGCCCTACGTGTTCAGTATAACAACGCGTTCAGGGTGCTGATGGGGCTGCCCCGATTCTGCAGCGCGTCAGGGATGTTCGCCGATGCACAGGTCGACTGTTTCTACACCATTATGCGGAAACGGTGTTCATCCCTGGTGCGCAGGGTTCGGGCCAGCTCTAACAGCATCTTGAGCGTGTTCGCGAGCAGATTTGACTGCCAGATCATGCATCATTGCTGCATGGTGAATGTGCTGCCTAACAGCAAATATTGACCTGATTAATCTATTTATCGTATTTTATTATTATTTGATTTTATTGTATGTTATTTTTTTGTGAATATGGGCTACTTTGCCTGAAATAAATAATTTTAATTTTAATTTTATTTATTTATTTTATTAAAATTTTAATGATTTTGACTGTGACGTCACGAAATTTAGGACCCCTCCAACCTCCTTGTCACCCAATGTCACACTTCGTCAACCTTCCTCCCCCTTAACGTAAGACGTAATTTATGCCCGGGATACACGAGGCTAGTTTTTCAAGCTAGGATAGCAAGCTAGTGTCAGTAAGCTAGCAAGCTAGTGCTTCTGGCTTCGTGTAGACAAAACTAGCTTTATTTCTAAGCTAGTAAGCTAAGCCAGAAGTACTAGCTTGCTAGCTTACTGACACTAGCTTGCTATCCTAGCTTGAAAAACTAGCTTCGTGTATCCCGGGCACTATGGATGGCCCCAAAGAAAAAAAATCATGATAAGGTATGTGACTATTGAAACTTTTGGAAACACTTTCATAGGTACTGATAGTTCAATAAATTCCAAACACTTTCATAGGTACTGATAGTCCATAATGTATTATTTTACGAAATTAAGTTTTACGGACCGAATATTAATTTAAGTATATCATTACGTCCCAACTTTACTTCTTCTCTTTGCACTATCAAAGTGGTATCAAAATAAAGTAAAACACTAAATCAAAATGCAAGCTTCTGACAAAATATACGCCCATTCCGAAATCACATAATTTATGAGCCGTTCGTAACACAAGTATAAAAACGACAAGCGTAAAAAGTAAACAATGACGGCGGCGTATCAAAACGACTATAACCAACAAATAAGTTTTTGATTAAACATAATACCTACACCGTTCTGAGATAAGAGACGAACGATGGGAATGTAATATCTATAGAATGAGAGAGCAATTAATAATCAACATTGGAAAGCGTAAAAGATTACAACGAGAGCCGACGAATTCCACAGTGGAGCGCTCACCCGCGCCCGCGCCGCCGCCGCGCCGTCAGCAGGACATTAACCAACATCTCCGCGGGACAGATGAGACGAACCGATTGCCAAACTAAATTTATGCCGCATTCAGTCAGATCACTAACTGTAAAAAGGCATCATTAAAATGACTAATCAAACGATCAACATTCAAGAATCCAGTAAATGTTAATTATATGTTGGAATTTATTGAAATTATTCGAAATAAAATTAATTCTAGCTGTGATATTGGCTAGGAGTCGCCGATGGAAGCTCCCACGGACCGGTCAGGCCAGTGGCCGGCCGCGCTCCAGGCACTGCCCAGTGGACACCAGTGACATCCAAGCAGTGGCACCATCGACACCGACACTATTAGTATAAATCTAGAAGCTTCTGGAAACGATAATAGGCGTTCAGATCAACGTAGCTCAGCGTCGAATTCCTGAATAATTTATCAACTTAAAGGTATCCTAACTTCTCGTAAGTCTTCTCAAAGTTCATTATCCGCAAGGTATGTTCCCGTTGGAACAACTAAAGTATCAATTTGAAACGAAAATTTGAGCGAAATCATTTCAGTCAAAAATAATTACAGAATGTTAAGAAGTACAATTGTAGACTAGCCTAGCCTAGCCCCATGGTGAAGTGCAACGAAATCGGCTTCGGCGCCGCGCACGTCACGCGACCGCATTCCATGGCGCCTCCATTCATGTTGCGTGAGCGAGATATAGCTACAATGCCTAAGGAGGAAATGAGAGAGGACACCGAGCGCCGTTACCCTGTATGGGAATGCAATTCGTAAGCGCACGCGCACGGATTTGATGCCGGACTTGGTGCGTCCATCTCACGCCCGTCACCCGGCCTATCGACATCCTGCTCGCACGCAACTACACGTTGCTTTCGGCGCAACATATCTACCGATGCGTCTGTTTGCATACTGGCGCGATGGCGGTGTGATTTGATCGATCGCCGGTTTCCTGTGAGAAACACAGGTTGTTTGTCAAGTCAGGTGGCGAGTTGCGTTACCGTTAACTCTTTGTGCGTCCGAACCGCACGCATCGCTCCTCCCTTACATGGATTTGTCTGTTTAACAACAGCACCAAAGTCCTGCCCGAAATAGATGTAACTTGGTTTACTTACATGCAAACAAACTTTCATGTGTACACAACGAATATCAAAAGTTCGAAACGAAATTCCAAGACATTGCATAACGAGCACAAGATCCAGCCCGCGCTCGGCGTATGTTACATTTTATCATGTATGAAATACATAGACACAACAAAGTAGCGAGCGTGTTTGCTGTACATTCTGTAAGTATTTTCATATTACCGAGTATTAAATGGAATGCGGTTAGGCACGACGATGGTGTACGAGTTCCGGACTCTATCTCTAGTAAACAGGTTAACATTATTCTACTTTGCGTAAAGTTCTAAAGTAAACGTACGTTTGATACACACACAAGCATACTCATGGGCATGGGCATAAGAATTGCAGAGCTTTTTGTAAAATAAAAAAGAAACATGTTAATACTAGTAGTAACTATACCTAGGGTAAATCATTATCGGGCGGGTATTGACCGCTCACATATTGACAAATTAATTAGAAAACTAAATACGGAACAAAGTTAATAATGACGTTGTAAAAAAAACTATTTCCTTGTGGGATTCGGCACTGAAAGTTGCTAAAAATATCAATAGTTGTCTGTACCCGCGCACCGTAAAGTACCAAATATTAAAACCAAAACGAACCAGTTTAATAAAAAAAAACAATATGATGTAAACTGAAAAGCACATTACAAAATTTAAGTAAAACGTACACGTGGAGTCTACAGAAATCATCGGAGACCGAGACGCGCATAATACGTCCTATTCACGACCCAGACGTGTTGCACTTCCAAATTATGTGATGAGCAGTTTATTCAATGTCACAATCTGGACACTCGCCAAAAATGTCACAATAAGGCGAAAAATTGTAAACAGCCGCATACTAATTTAACTAATAAGGTCGGGTCACCAGCATCTGTCTCGCCAAGATCGTAGCATTCGGAGAAAAAATAGGGAATTCGAAGTTATTATCAAGTGGGATAATGCAAATAAATGCTATTCGCTATATATCTGCCCGTTGGATAAGAAAAACTAAATTCTATATTGAGCCTTATTATGCACTTACAGGTGCCGAAAAGTTGAGTAAAAGAACCCTCAAGTAGGTACTCGTTTGTTTGGGCAAATTTCAAATGGAATACTTAGGTACACGGAAGGAAAAAGTGAAGAACTTACAAAAGTCAGTGTGAAGCCGCAGCCTCTCCAAGAAATTTATGAAGTTGAAATTATTGAATTATTTAGCTGCAAGAGATATCATTTTCACAGAAATTATAAAGTATGCTTACACCTAATATTGGAAATGTTTAGAGTTAGGTACATTAAGAGAAAATTACTTTATAAAGAAAAATAGGTAAAAGTTCTTTCGAAAATAATCCAATTCAATACTCTACTATTTAATACTCACAATGTAGCAGTCAACGCCAATCAAGAGATGATCAATTAAAACAAAATGGATTTATTACAAAAGCAAACTGATATTACTAACATGCAGAACGAAACTGTACTCTACTCGTAAGTAACCGGCACATCAGCGTTTATGATTACTTGATTAGCATGTAATGGCAGTCCTTGCCGATAGTACTTAAAAGAGGACATGCTTTACCTCTTAGTCATCGGCTTTATGCTTAGAGGATTAATCAAAACGTAAATAACATGAATCAATCTCAGAGATTTGTATGCAAGTTTTAGTAATAAGTCAGTTATTTGAAACTCCAGTGTGTCTAACTGAAGAATATAATATAATCATTTTCTTTAAAGTAGATAAATATTTAGATACCTAGTCCTGTAATTATTGTGTGTGTTTACGATATCCCTTTTTTCTCAACATTCTTAATATACGCTTTAAAATAAAATAATAATAAAGTGTTCAAGGTGTGCAGCATAAGATTATAAAGTTATTACGACGACAGCCCTCCACTGCATCATTTACTTATATGGTAAACGACGAATATGATGTCACGGTTAGTATTTACAACGTATGAGTGGTCCTACTATAAATGTAGGTGAGTAGTCGAGTACACGGCGCCAATGCGGATTTCCTTCGGAAAGCAAATGCATTCCTTGCAAGCCTTCGCAGTAAGTCAGCCCGCTGACAGTTTACCCGTGCGATGGTAGAATGCTGAGCAGGTGAATTATGAATGAGACACGTCATGCGCCCACGCACGCGGTTGGCTGCTTGGGCGGCAAAGGCGCCGCGATCGCCGGTAATTGCTTAATCGATATGCTTCTCGATTCGGGATGGCAATTATCGATATCAGAGAACAATTGACGACCCGATTAGAGAACCGTGAGACGATGAGAAATAGTCAATTCGAAAATCTAGCGAAGCGTTTATTCGGAATGAAATATTATATGACTACAATGTTACTATAATTTACTTATTCATTGGATGTTTTTACAGGACACAAAAGAAACCAGTAAATTACTCATCCATTCATATTTTATGTGTCAATGGGTGTCGACTAATCGTCGGGCGATTTACTCACTTTGACAACTGTTTAGAACAATTCTCAGAAAAATCGAGTAAATCACGGGAATCAGAGAATCTTTGAAAAGAGATATGAATCATTTTATTATGGTTTCCTGTAGTTTATTCTTAGTATTTCATTCAGTAATGAATCATAGTCGGTTTAATCTCATTCTTAATCGATATAAAAGTATTTAGGTAAGTAGGTATACCAGAAGCTTCAAAGATTAAAAACCATTTTTCCTTATTCAAAAGCATTGCCATTAAAGTTCCAAAATTACCATTTTGTTCCATAATTATGCAGGATCCCTTTTATATGAGAGATTGTGTTGCAGTGCACTAATTTACAGGCAATTTTGAAATTTATATCTTCTCTACTGATTTTCTTGTGTTCTGAAGACATTAAAGAAATGGTGAAAACCTCTAAAGTTTTAGTTTGTATACGACAGGTGTTGTATCTGAATTAAGTTACACAATAAGGGTCATATAATCATTGAAATTCATCCAAAACGTCGATGTTAATTTAAGAACGAGAAAACTTCTGGTGCCGAGACTTAGATTGAGCGTTGAAATTTCAGTGTCATGCAATGCCTTTACCTTCATATCTAAGCATAATTTAACAGTAACATGTTTCTATAAGAGTTATCTACAAGAACCTTCGACTGTTTAGGTGCACCGTGCACTATTAGCCACGTGTATAACAGGCAATTAGATGCCGATGACGCGAGTGCGCAGCGTGACGCATACGCGCTGCGCTGGCGCCTACCTCGTAACAACCTAGTAATTGTGACTATCAAGTACTTCGGCGCAACTCGCCGCTTATGCAATTAGAGTGACGCGGGTGGCTGAAACGTAACGTTGTACGTGAATAATAATAAATAAGAATTCTGGACAAAACACACCAATCATTTAAAGCAACTAGCTAAGGGATAGAAAAACATAAATAAGAATAAACATCCATGACTCAGGAACACATGCTGATGTTCATCACACAAACACTACCAGGATTTGATTTGAACCCAGGAAGATCAAAAACCAGGATCTTTTCTTTACCACTGCGCTAAAGCAGCCGTCAATGATATGCGTATCAAGATAATACTCTACAGGGAGACAATATTAGTATATTGAACTTTAAGGACACGGGTTTCATTCGATAATTAAGATCTCTCTTTTCTTTTCTTCCATCGTTTTATTTGCGACTAGATCAAAATCAACACCAATTCTATCATTAAAAAACACACATTAACTATCGGAAAAGTGGTGTTTTTTGTAAATATAAACGAATGAAAATTAAACATATTTGAAGTTTATGTGACACTAGAACAAATATTAATGGTAGGTACTGGAGATAAAGTACACCTCCAGTCTCCTCAATAATAAAGAGTTATTTAGGAATAGTTAGTCTTATAGTGATATGTTTGACTATCTATTCCTAAACCTTTAGCAAAACGACTTCAGCATTATAAATTGGGTTTAAAGAATTTATTTCTCATAAAAACATTAAGTTTACATAAAATGAGAAACAGGTTTAACATTATAAATTTTTTTCTTATGTGGCTAGTATCTAAAAGCATCGAATACTCGGCACACACACTAAGAGCATGGTAGAAAACATGCTTCTGAGTCTTATGTTAATTGTTATTGCACAATTATTATTTAAGGAACAATACAAAAAAGCAACCTAATAAAAATGTGTTAAAACACTGTATGTTGGTGCTTGCTTGCTTACTATAAAAACGAATTACATACTGAGTAATACAACAAATTGATTGATACTTTTGTTGAACAAAATTAGTACTATTATATATTCTGTAATGAAACAAACATTCACTTCTGTTAATTAGGTAAACAATAATAATAATAAAGGAGTACATTAACAAAAATGATTGGACCAAACTACATTTAACGTTGTTGTAATTTTAAATTGCTAAGTAAAGTCACTGCTTACATAAAAATTTCTTTAGTTTATTTTTGAACATATTTTTACTATTACACTCCCTTATGTCGTTTGGCAGTTTGTTATACAGCTGTACTCCCTCAAAAAGTACAGTTTTTCTCCCGTAGTTAGTGCGCACGCTCTTGAGTTGAAGTGTGTTCGCGTTTCTCAAGTTGTGTTTATTTTCCTTTTTATGTAGTAGTATATTAGATTGGATGGAATTAGTAGATATATTCTTGACGAGAATGCAAGTGTAGTATGTGTATAATTGTTTAAGATCAAATAATTTAGTTCGTTCATATAATTGTTTCGTAGGAGTTAGATAATTGTAACGAAACAAGATTTTAATTATTTTATTTTGTAGCCTTTGTAACGGGTTTATATGAGTTGCAGCGGCTGATCCCCATATTTCAATTAAATATTCCAAATGAGACTTCACCAATGAATTGTAGATGATGTTACGTACTTTGTTTGGAATGTAATTTGCTATTTTATGTAAAGCACCCAATAATGACCTTAATTTTGCTTTGATATGGTCAATGTGCCATTTCCACGTGAGTCGTTCGTCTAACCAAAGTCCGAGATATTTTTCGCAGTAAGATCGTTGAATAGGTATGTTGTTTATGGTAAGAGGGGAGAAATCAGGTATGTGTTTATTTTTAGGACAAAATATAATATAGGATGTTTTAGACGTATTTATCGTTAATAAGTTGTATTTTAACCATTCATTTAGTACATCGAGATCTTTTTGAGCAGTCTTTATAATATCGTGTATGGATTTTCCGAAATAGAATAGACATGTGTCGTCCGCATACAATGTTATATGTCCGTGTAGTCCTATATTTGCTATATTATTAGTGTAAATTAAAAATAGTAATGGTCCAACTATTGACCCCTGTGGAATGCCGTATGTCACGTGACGTGAACAACTAGTGTAATTACCAATTTTTACTACTTGTTGCCTATTTTTTAAGTACGATGAAAATATATTAAATGCTGCCCCGGTGATACCTATGTTATTTAGTTTTTCTAATAGTTTCTTGTGACTAACTGTATCAAAACATTTCTTGAGGTCAATGAAAATACCCAAGGATAGGTTCTTTTCATCAATATTTGTTTTTATTTTCGTAACTAAATCCACAGCAGCATTAAGAGTGCCTGACTTAGGACGGAAGCCGTACTGTTGTTCTGTTAGTAATTCTTTTTCCGTGACATAAGTGTTTAAACGATCGTATAAAATTCTTTCAAAAATTTTTGAAATGACAGGAAGTACCGATACCGGCCTATAATTACTAGGATCACATTTGTTTCCGGATTTATAAATAGGGCTAACCTTCGCAACTTTTAGTGAATCGGGGAAGACGCCGCGTGCCAAACACTCGTTAATGCAGTCAGTTAACCTATCAACAATTACGTCCTTCAAACATTTTATCGCCTTGGTACTAATCCCATCCAGACCTGTACTAGTGTTACTGTCTAAGTTGTCAATAATTTTTGATATTTCGGTTGTGGTACAAGGTTTTAGTTCACTTAACGTTACATTATGTGTATAGTTATAGTCGTACATAAGTGTGTTCGCGGTGTTCTCATGGTACGATTTTGGTATTTTGTTTGCTAAGTCTGAACCTATTGTCGAGAAAAAAGAATTGAATAACTCACAAATTTTGTTGCCTTCCGTGATAACGAGTCCCGAATCCGATATAAGTTTTGAGGGAGCACCACTGTCCTTGACTTTATTTGAAGCTAAGCTGTTAATTAATTCCCACATCTTTTTTGGTTCACTTTGATTGTTACGAAATAATGTAAGATAGTATTTTTCTTTTTGTGTCCTAATTAGAGTTTTCACTTGATCACGTTGTCGAATAAACTTCTGCATGTCCTCATCCGTTGGGTTGTTTTTTATTTGTTCACATAATAGATTCCGTTCGTTTATAGACTCAATAATATTTTTAGATATCCAGTCTTTACGGGGTGGGTTTTCATACTTAATTTTATCTATTTTACTCTTCTGTACCTGTTCTGTGATTAATCTCTCTAGGTAGGTATAGTCGTTTGTGTCGTCGTCATATTCCGCTATCAAGGCGTTGCTGAGTAATTTGTCATAATCCAGTGCCTTGTAATGTATTTTTTTATTCACTTGTACCGGTAGTTGGCCAATTTCGACATAAAGCTGTTTGTGATCGGAAAGTGATGATTCAATAATCGAAATGCTAAATGTGTGATTATTTATGTTTGTACATACGTGGTCCAATATAGTGCCTGTTGTGCTAGTTTGGCGTGTACAATATTTCTTATCAATTTTGTTCAAAACTTCGTATCCAGCCTCTTTTATTTCGTGCAGGTATTTTGACGCGTCACTGTCCGCGGTGAGCAAATCGATATTGAAGTCACCGAACACAACTGACCTTTTACGCCGTTCTAATTGTGAAGAGAGTTTTTCTAAGAAATTGTTTGTATTTGACTTTCCCGGTTTGTAAATTGCACCAATGTTTAATGACAGTTTATCTATATGAATCCATAAGTAATGGTTTCCATCATCCAAAAGTTCTTCCGTTATTTCATATTTTATACTGTTATGAATATATATAGAAACGCCGCCGCCTCTGCTATTTTTTCTATAATTATAAGCATGCTGGTAATTAGGTAGGTTATACAAGTGTGCATCACTTTCCGAACTTATCCAAGTCTCGCTAAATAATAAAATATGTGTAGTCACAGGTATCGTTCTCAGTACACATTCAATTTCCTCAAACTTGCCAGCTTTGCGAATGCTGCGTAAGTTTGCATAAAAAAATCTTAAGCACGATGAATGAAAAGGAATGTCTTCATATTTGTTTACTATGCGGTGACTTAATCTACATAATTTGTCTGTATAATTTTCATTCTGTATGGAGGTAGTTACAAGTTTTTTTGATTGTTTATGTTGGTAATAATTGTAGGTTTCCCTTTTATGTACTTAATCGTAAGGTTTTTTTCGCCATTGTCAAGCCGTTTTTTTAATTCCTCCTTTAAACTTTGTAAAAATTGCTTTTGAGTTGGTGTTTGATCGGAGTACATTTGTATATTGTCTGGCAAATTTCCTTTGTTTCTTAATAAAATTTTCGTAGTTTCAGCAGTAGTGAAGTACACTTTAATCGGGCGATTTTTGTCTACTATATATTTTCCCAATCGCGTTGTTTTAATTGGCTTAGGACAGTCTTTGTGTAATAGCGTCAGCAATTTCATAACTTCCTCATCATCGTAACTTCGTCTAGTTTTCGGATTTGCATCTTTTTTTTCTAATATACCAACAATCACAATATTTTTCTCTCGCTCGCAGCGGTCTTTTAATTCTAGGATAAGGTTTTCGTGATTAACGACCGGCGGTGTATTCAGCGATGAACCGTCCATGGATTTTTGTTCTTTTATATTAGTTATTTCGTTCTGGATAGTTATTATTTTTTCTTGAGTAGTAGTGTTATTCGAGTGTATATTGCTTATTTCGTTATTCAATTGGTTGAATTTTTGGGTTAAATTTTCTGTAGTTGACTTCATTGTTTTAATTTCTTTGTTAATCTCAGATATTTCATTCTTTATTTGATTCAAGTTTTCATTTTGTGTTTTACCAAATTCCTCAAGAAATTTCATTATATCTGTGCGGAAACTTGAGAAATCTTTTTTGTAGTCATATATTTCAGTGCGTTCTTTACGTTTCCTTGAGGTTGTGTTAATATATGGGCCTTCATCTCCATACGTCGATAAGTTTGGCACAGAACCGCCAGCGCTCTCGCTACCGCTTATCAGCTTCGCATCAGCCGGTGATTTTGGCATCTCGTTGAATGTCGCACTGTCCGATCGGGAAACTTGCGTCGTATAAGTGCGAGCGGATCGAAAAATAGCAGCGGCTCTCTTTACTCGAGGAGGTGAGGGGAGGGTGACCGCGTTCCCGTCGCGCACGCTGGTGGCGAGACCGATGCCACACAATAACAAGGACTTGAGTACTTGCGGAAATTGGCTTGGAATTTGTGCACTGTCACAATCAATTTACGAATCACTTTAGATTGACTCTTATTTTTGGTTCGATTAGAATTATGAGCTTTATGTTGGCATCTTGTAGTCGGAAGTGTGAAACTGTGAACAATCGGAGGCGGTGATTAGCGCTGTTCGGGCGTCGCAGCGCCGACACAGTGCGCAGGAAATCATAAAGCGCATCTAGAGCGGCGGCGCATCTTTCGGCACCGCTTTCCGGCGTCGTTCGCCGGGCACTTCCGCCTGTCCGGCGGTTAATGGACGCCGTTCAGAGCTCGATCTATTTCCAGCTGACTATCAGGAACTAACAGATTCATTAAAATTTAAAATATTCACTCCCATATATGATTCAGCTAATCCTATGTACGTTATCAAACTTCTTGCTAGTAGTCGATTTATTAACATATCTTAATTGTTTCGTCATAATCTTCGTTGCTTAATCAAACCAGCCCACCTCGCAGAACATTCCTTCAAACAAAGCAAAAAATGTCAATACTTAAACCCGAGCGACTGTTTTAGAAAGTATCGCGTTAGTAAAGAATTCGTTATGAAATAGTATGAAAAGGTATTGTTTGTGGCGGCGGCGCGGAAAAAAATGAAAAAGCAAACAGTTGCGCATTCCATTGCTAGTGCACGTGGTACATTCCAATGGGGTCATGCACCACACGGCGGCGGGCGCGTGCGTAAAAACAAGTGCAACGATCCAGAGCCGACGAATCCGGCCCCGTGGCTTCGCACATTCTGTAACCTCCTGCTTACACCGACGCTGTGTGACAAAGACGGACTAACACAAATCTAACGTCAAGTGCGTTTACGCAGTCACCGACGATAAACTATTAATGCATTGTTGTTTTGCCTTATCGAATATAGTCAGCGAATTTAGTAGTAATTGAAACTTTGTTATGAGACAATTTTATTATAATGTCGCAAGTCAGTAATAACACGATATCAGAATGCGTTTCGAGTATAAATTTTGATTCGACTGTTTTCGAATTGAATGATAAAGATTTGGAGCACATTTGTAATCGGTTGATAAACACGATTAAGTGACTTTATCTTGAAACTCAAAAGCAGCTTTTCTTAAACTTCAACGTTGACAGGAAAATGAGACGCTAAGCATAATCCAAACATAGAATTCGCACAAAATCAATTAGGCCCGAGGCATGGTCAGGCGTGTATTTAGATAGCATTCCTTGGGGTAAGCAGCGAGCTGGTGGCCAGGAAGATAGGGTTGCTTCTCGAACTCCAATGTTTAATAATATTTTCCACTTCGCTTTATCATTAAAATTCTGGTAAAAACCTTAGAAATATAGTACGTCTTCTCTTCTAGATGTAGCACTCACGGTTTTAAGAAAGTTGCCAGCATATAAACGTGGCCAACATTGCAGATCCACAAGCTTTCGCAATGTACAATTTATTTACCTTTTGGAGCCCTATTTTTGAAATCCTTTGGCTGGCGTCGAGCGCTCTTTATTACTCATTTTCATTCGACACAGCCAAAATCTGTATTTTTTAATCACTCGTTGGCCATTCGTTATCAGTGTAGTATAACAATTTGAATGTCAGTTTTATTGTGACATTACGTCGCATGTGACTTAAATCACACGAACGATTTCAAACGAATTATTTCAAAAATAGAGCCCCTGAACTGGAAGCAAGCTGGAAGCAACCAAAATCAAAAGCATAAGCATAATCAAATCAATATTGACACGTGTCTACAATGATAAAACAAACACCAACCGCTTAAATCTTCAAAAGATCTTTTGAATGCTTTATATGGTACTTGAAAACTTCTTGTAATTTTGATGTCAGTTATTATTATTATTTAGAAGGGAAGACACCAGCGAAGCCGGACGGGTGATCAGTCTCCCTGATCGGAACCATTTCACCAGTTCCCCTAAAAACTGAGAGCAGGGGGAGGCGGGTATCGTTTACCCCACCGGCGGCGTCGGACCCTCGAACCTACCTGTACGCTTACAGTACCTGCTGAGTTGACTTATCGTTAACTGCTTTAGATCCTCTTCCTTAAGCTGATGCGATGCGTACATCGAGCATTCTGCCATGAAGTGGTAGCTTGTTTCTTCACTTTATTTACATTGCGGACAGATGGGATCCTCTATCCGTTTGATCACTGACAGGTGTCTGTTTAGTGGACATTGTCCTGTCAGTACTCCTATAATCGGTCTTATATATCTCCTACTTCGCTTCAGCAGCTCTCTAGTTTTCTTATCGTCTACTGATTTTATGAAGATCTTGGACTACAGAACCTTTTCATCCATCTTTGGTTGGTTTCCTTGATTGTTCTGATCTCGATAGTGTTCTTGGTAATTTTATGTGTGATTGCCAGTATTTCAAGGCTAATGAAGGGTTCATCAGCACCCCTTCTGTGGAATTCATCGGCTTTCTCGTTGCCTTTGTTACCTTCGTGTCCAGATACTCAGGCAATTTCTACCTCAACCACGTTTGCAAGTTCCTGAATGCTTTGTTTGCATTCCTTTACCAAGGCTGAGGTAGTTTCCGTTTTGTCAAGGGCTTTGATGGATAAAATAAATAATAATAATAAATTATGTCAGTTAAGAAGCTAAATGGAGGGTGGATGGCATCCCCAGAGAGAGGGTGTTTGGTTGGTGGGGCCTTTTTGACATAGTGGCTGATGCTAAAATGATGCTAAAATTCATCTCTATCATTTTCAACAAAATGCATAATTTATTTGTTACAGACCGGTTCAGTATACGTGTTCGTTCGTTATCTGTCGGTGTTCTCTAACAATTTAGCTAGTTAGCATTTGTAGAGTAGATCCTATGGATATTCTTGGATGGCAGCCCTGGCGGAGGGTCGGAGGCTTCGCAGGAATGCGGCTGAGGTCCGGGCGCGCGGCCTCTCTCCTCTCCCCGCCGCGCGCCGCCACCCGCGACGCGGCTGCGGCATTTTTCAACGTTGCACACGTTTTCCAACAGGAAAATTTTCAGTCAGATGCATTCAGAGCGGTGGAAATGTGTTTTTTGAAATGAGGATATCCTTCGTCAGAGTTATGTCAATAGATAGGTATGAAGAGTATGCAGTTGAATAACAAAGTTATTGGTACCGAATACAAGGAAACAAAAAACAGCAATAAATGTGGAAATTGTTGAAGTAAGTTTTCAGATTATCCTAGTTACCGTTTTGTTAGTTATCAATTGTTGATGGATATAAAATACAAGGATCTTCAAATAATGTCAGTGGAAAGTCTAGTAGAAAGGCGCAACGCAATATAATCCCACATTTTTTTATTTATAAGTATCTGCTTAGAAAGTAGAATGACTTAATGACTGCATTAACTGACTCAATGAGAACGATTTAACGACACCTTTAAAACCTATATCAAAGTGAATATTGAAAGCTCGAGCTCTTTTTAAAGTCAAATTTTAGTGACGATAAGTCTTATGAGTCATTTTCACATCATGGTCTGGGCCCAGAATAGAATATGATCTAGACTCTACGTAATAGAGACCAACTTGTTACTGCAAGAAATTGTTTTACGAATGCAATGTGGGTAACCTAACAAAAAAAAATATTTACGAACTTGTCTGCTGCACTTACTAGTTTCTAAGATTTATTTTCAAGATTATAGTGTAGGTATTTCTCTTATAAGTGAATGTGAATTCTTTTAGAGAAATAAATGTCTCAAACCTCAAACCTCAAACTCTAGCTAGATCATGAAGTGTAAATGACTCATTGAACAAGTTTTCTAGATTCTAGACCAACTTTAAGGCACTAAAAATCATTATACGAACAATATTCGAAAGGATAAATTGATTATAACAACAATGATATTGCTAAACAAGATACTCTTAAATTGTTTTCACTACCACCACCGTGAATCATTTCCAGGACACTCTAGTCGAGACAAGATACACTTAAACGATAAGGGCATTAAAACTGATTCTCTAATAATTATTCCATCTAACAACTCCGCTTAACCCGACACCGAGCGTTACGGCGCTATTCCCGAGAGCCGTAGCATAAAATCTACCAAAACGGGTCCGAAATCCATGAAAGGAGTGAACGCCAACACATTCCAAAGGCACGAATCGTAAATTACGGTCGCGAGCGGCGCCGGCGCCCGGAGGAGCGCTTGTTACGATATTTGAACAAATTCCCGGCGGTGTTAATCTGCATAATAACAGACACGGTTACAAAGCGGTCGCCGACTACCATTATGCGTTGCTCTCCTCACCCCGCCCGCTACACCCAATACCCGTCTCATCCAGACAACTTATCGCTTCGTATCTTGCACCGTGTTGTTTTGATGCAGTTTTACCACTTGGTTTCGTACGATTAATCAAATTCAGAATGCACGGGTGTTATATTTATGTTGCACCGGTCGGCTCTACCTGCAGACGTCTTACAAAGTTACGGAATATCTTATGATCCTGATTTCTTATCGTTGGCGGGTTTAATGGCGTATTTTGCGGAATTGCACAAACAGATGAAATAAAATGTACACAAGAATACAATCCTGGCAGTTTTTTCTGGGTGCGATGGACGCTGTACATTTACGAGTAAATACTGATCACAGAGACCGAAGATTAATTTATTAATATAAAAAAAAAAAAAAAAGGAAAAGAGACTAGAGGCTGTCCTTAACAATCTTGTTCTCGCACCGGAGCTTCTAAAGACCTCGGAAAATGGAAGAACGATCGCGTGGGAAAACTGCTCTATTTACGGACACTTACAATGACAAAACACTGTAAGTGTCCGTAAATAGAGCAGTTTTTGACAAGACACTGACAAATACAATTTGCCTAATTCGGAGTGTATGGGCTGATGCAAAATAGCGAAGCCAAATACCAGTACTGTGAAAATCAGCAAAGTAAAAACTACATTTAATATGATAAATAAATAAATAAATATATAAAAATCAAAATTGATTGATTGTTGGGATAGGTGTAGAGCCCCAACAGCTGAAGGTAGAGACACCATTTTTGGAGGGTTTTCATGATGTAGATGAGCACTAAGAAAGGATTTTAGAAAATTCCCGTTATACAGAGTGCTACAGGTTGTTCAAGTTTGTATGAGAATTTGTATAGGGTTGAAGGTAGAGACACCATTTTTGGAGGGTAGATACATTTCATTCATGGTGTAGGTGAGCACTAAGAAAGGGTTTTAGAAAATTCCCGTTATACAGGGTGCTACAGGATGTTCCAGTTTGTATTGGGATTTGTATAGGGTTGAAGATAGAGACACCATGTTTGGAGGGAGATACCTTCCATGGTGTAGGTGAGCACTAAGAAAGCATTTTGGAAAATTCCCGTTATACAGGGTGCTACAGGATGTTCCAGTTTGTATTGGGATTTGTATAGGGCTGGAGATAGAGACACCATTTTTGGAGGGTAGATAGATACCTTTCATGGTGTAGGTGAGCACTAAGAAAGGGTTTTGGAAAATTCCTATATACAGGGTGCTACAGAGTGTTCCAGTTTGTGCATATTTTTTTAAAATGTGTGTATTTAGGTCTACTGATAAATACCTAGGTCTATTGGTAATCCGTGACTTTCAAAACAAATGCACATCTATCTTAAATCACGCGAACGAAGTTGCGGGCAAAAGCTAGTCTAGATATAAAAAAAATATATAAAAATCAGCTTGAAAGTTATTTGCCAGATACCCATCCAGAAATAATACAGATCAATGCAGGGACAAAGGGTTTAGTCGGCTGCTATATTGTTAGCGTTGCCGACCCTTACTTAAGGCGTTCGGATGCCCTTATCATAGGGCTGCCAAACGTCAGAAACCGTTCTGGTTTGCGCCTTCCATCTTCTTCAGTTGTCAAATAAGTTATCGTCAATCTAGTAGTAATTCTCATTGTAATCTATAGTCGCCACCAGAAGTATCATGGAAGTAGTGCTCTGTCTGTAGAGACCCAATGAGTAGTGAGTACCGATTCAATGGCAAAATCTTAGGTCCTATCTTTGAATATCATTAGGTATGTAAAGGATTGACCGACTATTGAAGATTGCTTGTTCATGTTCGTAGTAAGCTGTTTTTCAGCTAAGCAAGCGCAGTGAAAAACACTGTTTTTATTTACAAAACCAACCCATGCATTTAGGTTTTATAAAAATGTTTATCTAACTAAGCGGTATTTATATTTGTTTCGGGCACAGACCATAGAACAATGTGGTCCCGGGTTTTAAATCGACGACAGCCCTACCTCAGCCGCCCAATCGCGAATCTCTATATTCGCGGCTATTTTTATCTCTCGTCCAGGATTTAGGGAATGTGAAACACGGTTTTCGAGCCGACAAACGAGCTTCTAACACCGATTGTATTGTTTTTGTTAACCTCTACGACTTGGCACGTGATATTCCTAGGGGATTACCGTTCTATACAGATAATTCACATTCTAAAATGCGTCCTCGATGACAAATTTTAAACGTTTTAAGAAAGAATTTTCGATAACGAAGAGTAATAGTGTAAGTAAACTTTTTAGTAGATGTTCGCAAATTCTTTGAAGTGGCAGATGTATTAATAATTCTACAATGCATTTTTATTTGATGACTAGCGGCCGCCGGCGACTTCGTCTACGTGGAAAGTTGTTTGCTACCCCTCGGGATCAATACTTTTTTCGGGATGATAAGTACCCTATGTCCTTTTCTGTACCCCTGATAACGTGTATGCAATCGGTTCAGTAGTTAAGACGTGAAGGCGTCACAAACAAACAAACGGACTTTCGCAAGGATACAGACGAGCCAAAATAATATCCATAATTCAGTATAGGTAGGTACTGTACTTTAGAAGCGTTTCTTGTAGTTTTCATAAAAGATAAATATAATTCTGAAATTCGTTTTAGGTTAATCACCAGTTTCAGTGTCAGAAGTCTTTATTTATTTATGTTTAAGATAGCCATGCGGACCATTTCGCTGGCAGGCACTTCATTATGATTAACTTATTAAGAATTTAGCATACTATTATTAAAATACCTTTGATAGATTGTCCACCAGCCATTTTTAATGTCCCCATTGCAGGGGCACAGGCCTTCCTTATGGGTGGATAAGGAGGACGTGCCATACCCACCACGAGGGCCCAATGCGCATTGGTGGGTTGGGAGTTAACGACTGCAAATGCAGGCGGGACCAACGGCTTAACGTGCCTTCCGAAGCACGGAGGAGCTCGAGATAATAAATATTTGGTCACCCATCCCATGACCGACCCTTGCGAACGTTGCTTAACCTCCGCAATCACCGCGCAAACCACTGCGCCACCGAGCTCCCATGCAATAGATTTGATAGATTAACTTGCAAGATTTATGAAACTATGACTTTAAATTAAATTAAACTTGTCTGCGTCGTACTTAAATAGTGTGAAAAACAAATGCAAATATTTAATTCTATTGTAGGATTTGTAGGTATATTTCGATAGGCAAACACGTTAGTAGTTTAGTACCTACGACTAAGTACTGTTTAACAAAAAAAAAGTGTGTACTTTTATGTCTATCGATTTTTAAAAGCGCGTCTTTAATGTGTAATTCAGGAACAACGATCTCATTGTTCAGGAATAAGTAAATCAAATGTCTGGTTACTGATACCTATAATGTAATGTAGGTGTTCGCTAATGAAATGTGAAATGCCTCTCGTATGTGTAGTTGTGTGTAGGTACCTATGTGTGAGCACATCAGCGACAGGTGCCAATGTTTAACGGTTATGAATATGTTCGGGAGGCACCCACGCGCCGGTATAGACGACGCGACAAATCGTCAAGGTTGACTTCAATGGTACGTCGCGTCGCGGCGGATTTTTCATGAAATAGTTTCACCGCTCTGACGGCAACGTCTGAGGCGGCCGGGTCGATGCCCCCGCCGCCGCCCGCCACGCGATTTGGCTTCACTCAACGCAACTACTAACTGAACTCGCCAATACACGATTTCGATACTCTTTGGTTGAACATCATCGAATGTATCAAAACCTCATTTCAAAACAGATTACAATCCTCAATTAAAAAAAAGAATCAAACAACGAATTTCCCACAAAACGATGTTCAAATGTTTCGGCAAAATTATTCTAGAAACGAGATCACCATGCCAACGAGGTAATAGGCGTGTGACGGCTTATGCCAACATTCGATGCAAGACGAGACATGACAATTCTCAACGGAGTTTTATCTTCGACAAAAACCGACGATGTATTTATACTGAAAAGAAAACTAAAAATGTTACAGAATGGTCGGTGGTGATGGTGAGCAATCATTTTGACTGGACAGAAGAATTTTCTAACTACTTACTGAGCAAACTTGGTTTTGGTTTCTAATAAAATAAATAGTAGGGTTGCCAATGAACAAAATTTAAAACCTGGGTATTAAGTAGGTATAGGTTTAGTCCAGGAGGCAGCGGGTCGGAGCGCATAGATCGTGCTAGCCTGCATCCCACTCCCGCACAACTTATCAATGAAATTCCTGCGCCGACGCCGCCGCACCAACGGTTCCTCACGTTCCTTACACTGACGTAACAAAATGGCGGACAACAGACATATAAGTTATTAACTACGTGCTTGTCCTGCCTAAGTACAAGCGGTTTTCATTTTTGGCCCAAGGAAATATTACTATTAACGCAATTCTTAGGAAAACCCATAGTTATGTCAAGACTACGTAATGAGCTAAACGACAGTATCAGTTACACAATAGCCTTCTGTGAAAGGGCAATCTTTAGCTCCGACTCCAAATGAAAAAGAAACAATTTCAGACTGGAATAAAAACTTATCAATTTTCAATTTAATGAAATGATTAATCTATTTCATAAATATAAACTATCCCATCGATGTTGTCGCCTCAACGATAAAGGAGATACCTTACCTACCATATTGGAAGTTTTCATTGGTTAAGCTTAAATTACTACTAGAGCCATCTGTGCATGTAATTTGTAAAATGAAAAAAAATTAGAGATGGCAGCACCCATAAAATGCTAAGGAAAAGATTATTAGCAATTATTAAAGCAAGGTTCGCTCATGACTGGTTAATGCTATAGCTTGTAATGGATAGATGGCGCTCACCATAATCATAAGTATCAGATTGAGGAACTATTTACAGCCGGTCTTGTATTATTATTATTTTAATCCTGACCAAAGCCAATCGACTTTAAAGATAACTATATTTTTTGCCGATATCAAACACCTAAAGCTGCGTTCCCACGGCCTGTCTGTAGACGCACGAGAGCGCACCAGACAAGACCGACACACCGTGGGAAACGACGCGTTCGCCGCGGTGTGTCGTCGTCTGTATGATCGCGCCCGTGCGCGGCTCGGTGCGGTGCGTGATAGCGCCGATCGTGGGAACGCGGCTTAATTTGACCAAGCCAAGTTCAAATCCCACTATAAGTTGTAGGAGAGAATGGACAGATGGCGCTTTCCCTTTACAATAAGCAAAGATCGGCAGAACAGTGATCTATTTAAGGTCGTCGACAGAGGTCTCCAGTCTGCACATTTTGTCCCGACTGATTGAGATTGATAAATGGTATAGATTGATTAAATGACAATTGAAGCTGATCTGCGGGTCTACCAGTGTCGTCGGCATTGATATCGGCTTCATTTGACAGATGGATGTGACACATTTTACACTTTGGTAAGTTTTTATTTGTGCCAAAAAGAAGTAGCAATGTGTCACATCCATCTGAAGCCGATAGCGATGCCGATGACATTTGCGCGGTAGGGCCTCTGTTAGTACCCGTAGCATGAAAAACTTTTTTGCCTTTACGAATAGAAATAGAAATTTATTCGTTCGAAACACGGTACAAATTAATCTTATAAAATATTTAGGGTACAAGTTCAGCGTGTTCCACCAATTACTGGTATACAAATAATTACAAGTTACAATAAAATAAAATAATAAGTGTCAGAAATCTAATAATTAATTATATAGCTATGTCATTTTAAATAGAATTGTTACAATTTTTAGTACATTAGAAATAATTTAATTGTTATGTCAATGGGTACATTTATAATTAAAGAATTCATTCAGATTGTAAAAACAATTTTCTTTGAGCCAGTGAAACAATTTAATTTTAAATTCTATAATTTGTGATTCTCTTATCAATTTTGGAATTTTATTAAATATTTTTATTGCCATGATACTACAGTTTTACTACGAGGGTAGGTCGATTGAAATTCGATGGATTTTCGTGCTTTGATTATTGTGCTCAATGTGTCACTGTCAGCGCAGTCAATATTAACCTAGTTTACTTTTGCATAAATCATACTTTACGTAATACGTACAAGGGGAGTTTAAAGTATTCTCGGATGGATATGAAGGAAAAGTTAGAAAAATCTTTTTTTTTTTAATACGATATAATCCCCTGAAACCGCAATACACTTCTTACAACGCGAAATCAACTTTTTAGTAGCCTCCAAAAAATAACTTTCCAAAAAATGAAAAATAATCGTCCATAGTCGCTTTAAGCTCTTCATCGTCGGAAAATCGCTTTCCACGAAGCCCTTTTCAGCTTTAGGAACAAAAAATTGTCACTATAGGTGCCAGATCTTGGCTGTAAGGTGGTTGATGGATCTCTTTGAAACCACTCTCCTGAATAGCAGCCTTGGCAATGCGCGCCGAGTGAATCGAGCACCACCGTGGTCGATTTTGGTCAACATTTCGCGTCAGACATTTTGTTTCAGCACGATTGTGAAAAAACGAATGATGGTAAACTGACGAAATTTTCTAATTGTCACCTTGGATAATGTTGTAAGAGAACCATAGACAAAAACTACCCTCATTACAAACCACAAAATCCCGATACCGAGAATACTTTAGAAATTCAACTCAAGCCATTCGTTATTCGCAAATTTTATAGATTTCAGGTCCTTCAAGTTACCTCTTTATTTTTTTTAAGTAAAAACATTCATCATGACCCTACTTGACCATAATTAAGATTGCATTGAGATAAACGGAACTAGTCATACGTACCTAAATAGAACTACTGAATTTTTTACTTTTGTTACTTTTTTTGAGTTAACTTTTTTTTAAGTTAAGTATAAGACGGTTCAATAGCTTTTTATGATATCGTTATTATAGTTTTCCACTTCGCGTACGTATATTGTAATTGCTCTAAGATTGTACTCTTAGAGCATTCATTGTACTCGTCTTACGGCCGTCCGAGACAGAAATGTACTTGGGGAAGGTCGAGGTGTAATAGTTTGTGCAAGCACGAGTATTCGTTTTTTTAATAGGTATAGTCGGAAAAGTTCGCAGCTTTTATATAGTATGAATTTTGCGTGATTAGGCCAGTAAAATCTTACAAAATGTCCTAAAAACGCAAAACGCGATGAAAGCTGCATTTTTGGTATATTATTTGGATCCATTAGGGGAGTGTAAAACTACGTTTTGCAAGCAAAAATGTTGTGCTACCTGCGTAATACGAGAAAAACTTTTTTGTTTGTTTTTGCAGTTCAGTTCAAAAACTATGGGCTTTCGGACCCCTTGGTTCAAATAACCTACCAAAAATGCAGCTTAACATCGCGTTTTGCGTTTTAAATGCAGAATTTTACTTGGCTTTAATATATTTCTGGCAATAAGTACTAAACTTAAACGGGAATCTAAATATTGTTTGATAGCTCACTTTAAGTTAATAGCGGTAAAATTAAAACAAATGAGGTGTATCAAGCAAAGCTAATCGCAGATGGCGCCAGCGGCGACCTGGCCGCTATCAATGGTTTTGATTGGTTAAAATACGTCAGAAATGACATTAGACATTTGAAGCCAATCAAATTATTTTGGGACTGTCGCTTGTGGCGCCATTAGTTCCTCAGTATCACACCCCATTGATGACTGTCTTGCTTCTTCATTAAATACGTTTGCAATTTTTTTTTTCAAAAAGTATTTAATAAAAGACCATGTAATCTTTTTGGCATACTCGCCATTTTGAAAAAATCGGAAATTCTTCGCAACTGATAAAACTAGTGTCAATCGCTAGGAAACGATTCACAAAATAAACATAAATTATTGACGGTCATATTGTTGTAAACTTGTATACTTTCGGAGATATATAAAGATATTTTTTAGAGCCTCTTAATTTTACTATGATACTTAAGTACTTATTGACAATTTTAGTGTGGTATTATCATTTATTAATTATACTTAAAGTAAAATGTTTTTGGCGTTAAATTATTACACTCTAATCGCTAAATGCAATGCAAAATAGTCTGGAGTTGCAATTTGAAGCGTTTCTTTCGATGATTTTTTTTAAGCCCCAATATCTCCGAAAGTATACATTTAAGGACAATTTGACAATCAATAATAGGGATGTTGACTAATGAATAAAATAACGAAATACTAATAAAAATCGTAAACATATCAATATTTTGGAGTAGCTCGTATACCTCTTGGTTTTATATATTGCGTAATATTTGTTTTATGACCCTTCAAAGTAGGGCGGACAAGTCCATTTAAAAAGAATAAAATTTCTTAAAATAAATAATACATTTAATTAGTCCGTAAAATTTATAGCAAATTTGTCAAAGAAACCATTTTGATAAACACAATATTTAATATAGCTGCCGAACAAATTTCCTACGCGTTGCATACAACGTAGGAAGGCGTGACGTCATAACTTGGTAACCGTTAGTATGGAGCGTTTTCGGGTGAGTCCAATTTGTGTGCATTTCAAACTGTGATATCTTGGGCAGTTTTTATGCTAGCAAAATAATTCTTATACAAACGTTTCTTTTTTTTGAGGGGTAATTTATGTAACATAAAATAAAAATAAATAGTCAACATGCCTAGTCATGTTTATTTTGACGTTTTCTATCGGTTAAAACTAGTTTCATCAGTTGCGATGAATTTCAGTTTTTTTTTTGAATAGCTATACCAGGCTCCGCTTCTGTATCCATGTTACCGTTAAAATACGGAATCTGTTAATCTGCAGATTAATTAGAGAATCTGCAGATTAACTGGTCGCGTCAGATAAAGTGCGAAATTTTTCTTAAAGTAGACGATTTCCGCACTTTAACTAGTTGATCTGCACTTTCACGGATGCTACACCGTTAAAGTGTGGAATACAGTGTGTGAAATAGCCAAGGCTTCAGGAAATTTAAATAAAAGATATATTGAAAGTTTATTTTACAAAAACTTCGTTTCTGGATTCTGGCGCTTCGCCGGCCGTTCCCGCGGCACGCTCGCTCAGCTCGCGCGTTTTTGGTCACAATACTAACCTAACCTAATAAACTCTTTAAGACGTTTTCCATGGCGGTGGGCTTCGCACCCGAGCTCGCCCTCCCCTTCCCCCCGCATTTGTGTCTACCCCTTTTATGTTATTACATATTTTTTTCAATAAAAGAACCTGTTTCCGTTCGGTTGTTAATCTGCAGATTAGCTAGGGAATCTGCAGATTACCTAGTCAAAGTACAAAATGAAACAATTTTTCGCACTTTAATTGATTCGACCAGTAAATCTGCAGATTAACTAGTTAATCTGCAGATTCACTGATTTCCGCACTTTAACGGTGACAACCTACTAAAACGTACATGCCTTTAATGTTAATCTTCAGATCCCATTGACCTGTTTTTTTTTCAGACCCTCAATAAAAAAAACCGAATGTTGCTAGTGTTCAAAGGAAGATTAGTAATTGTAATGTTAATGAAGAAGATGCTTTGTCGAACACTACTGCAAAAAATGTTCAGCAGATTCAGGTCTGGTAATTTTGATGATAAATATGTTCTCCGCTGTGGTTTCTTTATTATTACAAAAAGGCCGCAAACTTTTCAGATTACCTAATACTCAAATTTTATTCACAATGCTGTTTTTGTTAAGTTAATAGGGTTATGTTATCGAGAGTAGCGATTTGATACTTACTCCGGATTTTCGGGAGATTATGAACGTTAGTGTAGAAATTTACGGAAGAGTAATTGTAAATTGTCACATTGTAATTTGTTTATGTTTGATTCAATTCTATAAGATTTTTAATAATATGATTAATATAATTGAGGAATGATGCGAGAGCAGATTCTTTTTCGATTAATTCTTTTAGATAGGGCAATGGTCCGCAAACTGCGGCATAAAATGTGTGTGAAGCGCACTGTTTCGAAGTGGCGCAGTCTTGACCCACTAGCGTCAAGCGCACTGTTTCGAAGTGGCGCAGTCTTGACCCACTAGCGTCAAGCGCACTGTTTCGAAGTGGCGCAGTCTTGACCCACTAGCGTCAAGCGCACTGTTTCGAAGTGGCGCAGTCTTGACCCACTAGCGTCAAGGAGTGAGTAAGGTTACAGTCTGTGTAAGGGAGGATGTCCAGTGCCCTGTTTATCAAAACTTACTTAAAATTTTTCATCTAAATTTTAATTGTAGCTTACAAGTAAAATTTAATTGAAACTTTTTACAAGCTCATGTAAATTCTGCCTTTTTCCAAATAATTTATGCAAGACACTTGAAAAAATTGTCAGACGAAATGGAGTCACCGGACAACCTCAGAAATATTCAGGATTTTTCATTAAGCTTTTTACAAGTTGTAAGTTTTTTTTACAAGGTTTGAATTTTTTTGATTAACGAAATGACTAATATAAGGGTGAAACATATTTGTAAAATAAACAAAAAAATTGTGGCGTTTAATTTAACGTGTTTTGATAAACGGATTTGTGGAATAATTATTTTCATAAGAAAAATGCTTGTTTTTAAAAAGTATAACGCCCGATTGCACTAAACTTAAGGATCGCCCAATTCTTTTCCTAACTACAACACGACTAAATTAAAATGGTGTCATAAACTTAGCCGTCATGTAGCTGTCATTTGCCTAGTTATCTTGGTCGAGTTGTAGATAAGAAAAGACTTAGGCGATTCTTAAGTTTAGTGCTTTTGCACCTAAGACTTGTAAGTTTTTATAGACAGGGCACAGGATGCACAAAATGTCTGATTTTTCAGAAAATTTTATTAGTAAAAACACGGCCGCGCAGCGCGATTTTTAGTCAGTTTCATCCACTAATCTTGTAATCCGTGACTTCGTTAACGTGGGCACTAATATCCCTCGGGAGTCAGGAACAGTACTTTTTTCTGGATGAAAGTGCCCCTGACAACGTGTGTGCAAAATTTCGTATACAACAAAGTTACAAACAAACAAAAAAATTCGCCTTTGCATTTATAATATTAGGTTATGATATAGTTGGTTGCTTTTTGTACTGTTTTAACTAGTTATATCAGAAAAAAAAATCAAAAAGTCAAATTCTACTGAACATTTTGTTAAATCACTAATATTTCGTTTTATTTCTATAATTATGTTTCCTAAAAGCGTCGTTGAACAATATTTTTTTTATACACTCGGATTGGGCATTTATGGGTTTATTCCCAAAGCGCCTGGGTGTTTTCCCAATTTTCCCGCCCAGATAAAACATTTTCCCATCTCTAATTGATATGCATTTGGGCAATCACCTATACCAATCGAGCAGATCTCTTGGTACCATTATAGCCCGGACAATAGACCAACTGGTGGCTCGTTTCGTTATTGTCAATATGATTAAGTTAATTAGCATAATAGCGCATTACGTGTTAGGCTGGCTACATACAGACGGAATCTGATTCGGAATTCCGTACATGCGGATCCATACGTAACATAACAGACATACGTTTTATTTTCGTTCGGCTTTGAGCTATGAACATGAATTTCAACGACGATATAATAGCAATTTCACTGATGCTTGCTATTGCTTGCTACGCAGAAAAAAGTAATAAAAAAGTAAGGCCCGCCACATACAGATGGAATCTGATTCGGAATTCCGAAACGGAATGTCAATAATGTATGAAAATTCCGAACGGAAAAATACCGCATGTGTGTGGTAGGTCTATAGATTTGTACGGATTGGCTGCGTTCGGAATGATTTCGTTTCAGAATTCCGAATTGAAATTCCGTCCGTATGTGACCAGTTCTACTGGAATTTAGGAATTTTGAAACGGATAAAATTACGTACGGAAAACTACCGCATGTAGTAAGGTCCATAGTATGCATTTTATGCATTTGGAATTCCGATTCCGAATCGATATTCCGTTTCGGGATTCCGAATCAGAATTCCATCTGTATGTGGCCGACTTTATGAATTCACTCGCCGCGCCGCTGGAAGCTGTGTTTCGGGCAAGGCCGTTTGAGCCTTCACCAAAGTGATTTATAAAAAAATCATACCTGGCGCTGTTAAAGTTGGCAGGGTCGTTATTAGCGGCCCCAAAGGAGACGCCCACGGCCAGCCCCTCGGGGATGTTGTGGACCGTGATGGCGACCACCAGCAGCATGATCCGCTTCCACTGCGACTGCCGCGCCTCTAGGGCGGCTCGAGCTATGCTGTCTCTGTGGTCACCCTCGCCGTTCTCTTTCTGAAATGTCAGATTTTAAAGTTAGTGACGAAAAAGTTGACAGGGTACCACAGAATATATAATAGTACTAAACATACAGAAGTCCATCTGAGCGAGGACAATAAAATAATAAGCTACTCTCGCTGCACGGCAATAAATTACAATTTGAATAGGGTATTTTCCAAATTTATGAAAACTGCTTATATTTAAAGATTAGGACGAACGATTTAACAGAAAAATAAAAATAAATTAAATAATGGCTTTTTTCTCCATTAAACCAATTAAAATCAAATATATTTTTAATGCTTTTGAATTTACCGCCAAAACGCTCGGTTCAATGACGTCTGCTGTGTGACGTCAACTTTGTGTAAACAATTTCAATATCTTTATAGTCTGTGTTACAATTTACTCTATAGTTTACACAAAGTTGACGTCACTCAGTAGATGTCATTGAACCGAGCGTTTTGGCGGTAAATTCAAAACAAAAATAAATGTGACTTTAATTGGTTTAATGGAGAAAAAAAGACATTTATTAATTTATTTTTATTTTTCTGTTAAATTGTTCGTCCCAATCTTTAAATATAAGCAGTTTTCAAAAATTTGGAAAATACCCTATTGCACAGTGCTGCGTGCCTATTATTGTAAGGGTAATATTTAATCGGGTAACAATAAATTCCCATTTTGGGTATCAAAAATACTGAATACAGCATACTGAAATACTAAGTGGGCGACGGAGCGAGGGCGACTTTAGATATTGAAAATGGGTGACTTTAAAATACAAATTGAGTAACTAGTTATTCAGAACAGGCGACCAAATTACTATTTGGGCGACAACCTTAGGGGGGTGCCATTTCGGTCGCATAATGATTTTAAATTATAATGTCGTTTGGCATAAAAGTTTTGGCATAAACGCATGAAAGCACTAAACTTAAGAATCGCCTGTCTTTTCTTATCTACAACTCGACCAAGTTAACTTAGCGAATGACAGCTACATGACGGTTAAGTTTATGACACCGTTTTAATTTAGTCATGTTGTAGTTAGGAAAAGACTTATTCTTAAGTTTAGTGCAATCGGCCAAAAGTCTTTTGGCTTAATTTATGATAAGTAGAGTTTTATGAACGCAGAAAGGTTTCATAGGCATTATTCTTACTTACTCTAATCTCCTTTAACATAATTTCAATTACCATAAAATCAAAAGGCATAATTTGTTATACGTCTAAGGGTAATTTATCATAAAATACGAAGTGCATAATGGATTTAACCATAAATATTCAAAGTCAGAAACAATTTTACGTATAAAAAACGTTGTAAAAAATGTCTCATTTTAATTGATACAAAATATCTATTATTAATAGTTAATATAATTAAGCATAATTTTGTTAATAAGTACGTATGTTTTAAAGCATGATATAAAAATCATAATTAGTTTAATAATAATTTATAAAAAAAATTGAATGCTACCAACTTCTCTTCTTGTCAGTTAAATAAGTCTGAAACGTGGTAGGTATAGGAAAATACAGACCATTCAATTGCGCTTTTAGTTACTAAGTTTATTTGAATAAATATATTTTTGACTTTGACTTTGACATTGGTGGGTTAGGTTAGATCAGTGTTTTGACCACTCGTAGCGGAGCGGTGGTCGCTTGCATGCATGCTTGCACGTAAAGAAAAACTTTTAATGCACCTACCAGTAGGTTAGGTTAGGTTAGTATTTTGACCACTCGCAGCGGAGCTTCACAATGCTTGCCTTGCTTGCATGCTGCATTCTCGCTTGCTTGCATGTATGCTGCATGCCTGCTTGCATGCTGCAATCCTGCTTGCAAAATGCTTGCCGGGGGGTGCAGGGGGGCTGGCCCCCCTGCTCGGGGGGGTCGGGGGGCCTGAGGCCCCCCGCTATAAAGAAAAACTTTTATAGCACCTACCAGTAGGTTAGGTTAGTGTTTTGACCACTCGCAGGTTAGTGTTTTTTCCACAATGCTTGCATGCATGTTGCATGCCTGTTTGCATGCTGCATGCTTGCTTGCATGCTGCATGCTTGCTTGCATGCTGCATGCTTGCTTGAATGCTGTACGCTTGCTTGAATGCTGCATGCTTGCTTGCATGCTGCACGCTTGCTTGCATGCTGCATGATTGCTTGTATGCTGCACGCTTGCTTGCTTGCATACTGCATGCTTGCTTGCATGCTGCATGCCTGCTTGCATGCTGCATGCCTGCTTGCATGCTGCGTGCCTGCTTGCATGTTGCATACCAGGGCCCTATTTCACCAAGTCGACATTTGTCAGTGACATGTGTCGGTTAATTTTACAATTGTCGTTACTTTAATTAGAGACAAGTATGTTGTGACACAGGGATATTTTTTACAAGTCGACATATTTGTAGATTTCTCAGTTTTAGATTTCAGATTACATTGGGGCTGAATCAAGTTTGCGTGACAATTGTCGACTTGTAAAAATTATCCATTGTTTCACAACATAATTGTCCCTTATCAAAGTTAAAAGACTGTAAAAATTGCCGACATATGTCACTGACAAATGTCAATTTGGTGAAATAGGGGCCTGATGGTTATGGTCACCTCTACGCCTACGCTTTAATTATAGCAAAGTTTTTAATCCATAAATAATCCATTAACATAAAATAAATAAATCTAAATAAAAAACACAAACACCGTAAATAATTTTATTTACG
Source organism: Agriphila tristella (assembly GCA_928269145.1). Classification (NCBI taxonomy): domain Eukaryota; kingdom Metazoa; phylum Arthropoda; class Insecta; order Lepidoptera; family Crambidae; genus Agriphila; species Agriphila tristella. The sequence goes on from OV743431.1 coordinate 41,303,212, forward strand.
GTGTTACTAATTTGTTAGTATATTTGATAAAAGTATGACTTGGAATATTTATGATGAAGATTAATATGCCAATAAATGGTATGATTTGTAATCGGTATAGCAAAAACATTTATGCAAAAAAAAGTGTGCTGATATACTATTAGTACAAAAGAGGTTATGAGGAAAAAAGTATGCGTTATGATTTATTATGTATGAACGTTATACGAAATGATGAGTATGCCAAAAAAACATTATGCAGTGCTAAAATATGCACACAAAATATCTAAAATTTGGCATATATTTTATTTATAAAAAATGTGATATTATTCTAATCGAGATGACAAAAAAACAAACAAACAAGAAAGCAACCTCAGGGGTCGAAACTGATTGCAGTGTCAAAAATACTGATTTTACTGACTGTAAGACTCAAAAATACTGACCTATTACTGACTTAAGTCAGTAAATATATCACAATAACATTGTGAATGCAAAAATTCTCAATAAAAAAATTGTTAACTCGGTCAAACTCGTGTCTTAAACCCCTCTTTTGTCACATTTAAACATAGAAATTAATTTCTAACATAGAATTTTTGCATTCACAATGTTATTGTGATATATTATATTTCATTAGAAATATAAGCAGGTACACTGTAGTACATTAGTACGAATATGTTGGATGAGGTACCATCATGTATTGTATAAGTTACCGGACAAACTAGTTTGGCCTAGGCTAAACTCGTTTGTCCTAAGCTCAATAGGACAAACCAGTTTAGCCTAGGCCAAACTAGTTCATCCTGATATAAATACGCACATTCCAGGATAAACTAGTACGGCCTAGTCTAAACTCATTTAGCCTTGTCGAAAGTACTGAATGAAATAGAATAATTGAGGTATAATTCCTGTTCCGACGCTTTCGCCATTGCTTTCGCGGTCGGATACCGGACACTGCATTGCGCAACACGTCGCCGCCTTCTATACGTGTAAACAAATAGGTTAATTAAGTGTATTTTTATTTAATAATTATGTATGTTAGACTGTAAGGTATATATTGTATGGGCCTAAAAGCCTGAAATAAATGGTTAAATAAAAAATAAAATAATTATTATTTCTTAAACATAAATACATATTCGCTATTTAAAAAAATAATGATACCTAGGTAACTAATTTCATAAAAAAATCTTTAATATTTGTTATAAATTATTGTTTGTTTGTTTTGTAACAAAATAATGAAGTGTTTTATACACTTCATTATTTTGTTACTAGCTTTTGCGCAACTTCATTCGCGTGGACATTTTAGAAAATCTTTAAAAATTCTTAAAATGCTGTAGAAGGCGTTCCCGTCCCCGTTTCCGTTCAGAATAGGAACCAGAGATATTTATTATCCCGTTCCTCTTCCCGTTGCCGTTGCAGTTTTCATTCGCGTTCCCGTCACCACTTTTCACTTGTCACCTGTCACTTGCCACTCCACTTTTCACTTTACGCTTTTGTTTCCGCATTAGCTTCCGCTTCCCCTTTCACTTACCGTCACCGTAACCATCAATATTTATACCTATCTACCTTTTCTTTTTAAAGCACAACGGGATAGTGCTTGGCATTCACCTCACCAGATGCTTAGTAAAAAATATGCAAATTAATATAGGTACAATTTATTATTGTACTCTAATGTAAATGATGGCATATTTTTTATTTATTCTTTGTGATGCATTGGATTTTTAAAACTTTTCGAGTGCCGGCAATGACGCAGGAAGTAAAAAAAATCGGAGATTCATCCAGTGCGCTTCCACCTTCGGCCTTATTGTCACTAAGCATCTGGTAAGGTGAATGCCAAGCACTATCCCGTTATGCATTAAAAAGAAAAGGTAGATAGATATGAAGATTGATGGTCACGGTGACGGTAAGTGAAAGCAGAAGCGGAAGCTAAAGCGGAAGCAAAAGCGTGAAGTGAAAAGTGAAGTGGCAAGTGGCAGGTGACAAGTGAAAAGTGGTAACGGGAATGCGAATGGAAATGGCAACGGCAACGGGAAGAGGAACGGGATAATATATATCTCTGGATCCTATTCTGAACGGAAACGGGGACGGGAATGCCTTCTACAGCATTTTAAGAATTTTAAAGATTTTCTAAAATGTCCACGCGAATGATGTTGCGCAAAAGCTAGTAACAAAATAATAGAGGTGTTTAAAAAAAACAATAATTTATAACAAATATTAAAGATTTTTTTTTATGAAATTAGTTGCCTAATATTATTTCTTTAAATAGCGAATATTTATTTATGTTTAAGAAACAATAATTATACATCAATTATTATATTTCATTACTTTCGACACATCTAAATGAGTTTAGACTAGGCCGTACTAGTTTATCCTGGAATGTGCGTATTTAAATCAGGATCAACTAGTTTGGCCTAGGCTAAACTGGTTTATCCTTTTGAGCTTAGGACAAACTACTTTAGCCTAGGCCAAACTAGTTTGTCCTGAAATCGGGTTTGGCCGGTAACATATACAACATACAGCCCCAGAAAACTATTATAAACCGTGAATATCGCCACTTTAAATAAAAGTTTTTTCTTTATGATAAATAAAGAACTTTTAGTCAGTATCATCAAGTAATCTTGTACTCTTGCCTGCCTTTTGGAAAGAAACGGCCGCGCAGCGCGATTTTTAGTCAATTTCATCCACTAATCTTGTACTCTTGCCTGTCTTTAGTAAAAAAACGGCTGCGCAGTGTGATTTTTAGTCTGTCTCATGAAGTAATCTTGTACTCTTGCCTGTCTATAGCAAAAAAACGGCCGCGCAGCGCGATTTTTAGTCATTTTCATTCACTAATAATATTGTACTCTTGCCTATGTATAGTAAAAACAAATTACTTAAAATACTTGGTATAATAGTTGCCCACTCAGTATTTTAGTCAACCATTTAAATTATTTGTCACCCACATGTAGTCGCCCGTTTTAACTATTTTTGTAATCCACTATTTGTCGTCCGTTTAGTTATTTTTTTTTAATTAAAATAAATTGCTGCCCGGTTTAGTATTTAAGTATCCCATTAACAGTCGCTTTTAATTATTTCCAGTCACTCAATTAATTAATTCCCTTATTGTAAGCACCTTCTCTTTCGGTCGCATTAGTCGCGTAGCTCTGTCTCAAGTCTCAACTGACACACGACATCCCTCGTTCGCTGGCTCGACTGAGTAAGCCACGAGCAGTTGGCTTTTATAAACATGTTACGCTACGCTATCGTTTCCTATTCTTCATTTACTAAATAGTAATCGCTTGTAGATTCTGTTTAATGTTTTCTGGTTGTTGGATAGGTTGAGCTCCGTAGTTATCTTATACCATACCATATTGAATACCACTATATTTTTTTGTCTGCAAAAATAACTTTGTTTTTCATAGTGTTTGTATGAATGACAAAGTTATATTTGCGGTTTTAGAAAATGTGATATATCTCTAAACATTATCACTATATCTCGTTCAAACCAATTTTCATTGAAAGTATTTTTTAGGATCTACAGCATATTTTTTTTTTAGATTTTTCACTCTCTTATTTTAAAAGTTAAAGGGGGGGGGGGGGGGGGTGGGACACTCACTTTACCACTTTGGCAGTGTATATCTTTCAAACAGTTGACTTTGAGAAAAAATAGTCTTAGAAACCGCAATGTCATTTTTAAAGACCTATCTACAGACACCCGCAACATATACCTAGGTTAGATGAAAAAAAAAACAGTTTCAGTTCCATGTATGGGGAGCCCCACCATAATCTTTTTTTTGTAAAAACCTTAGAGCGGTTCACAGAATTCATTTACCTACCAAGTTTCAACTGTGTTATCTTAATAGTTTCGGAATAAAGTGGCTGTGACATACGGACAGACAGACAGACATGACGAAACTATAAGAGTTCCGTTTTTTGCCATTAAGAACCCTAAAAATTTACTAACCAATGAGTGTAGTGAGTGATGGTGCCCTCTCCGCCGCTGCGCAGTGTGTTGGTTACTGATGCAGTCCGCGAAGTCTGCCGCCGGAGGCTGGTCCACCACCACCACGCTGGAGGAGGGCCGCCTGTTCAGCGCTTGCATCATCTCCAAGTCTTCTATCTTCTCTTTAGATTCTTTGGTTTTAGTCATACCTGCAATATGTCAAATTGTGCGTTTTTAAGTTGCAGTCATCGCGAAATAACGTGACAGCACATCAAGTTAATACAGTTGAATGCAAAAACGTCTTTAATAACTAGAGATGGGCAAAAGACCCTGTTTAAACCCGACCACTGGGTTTAAACCCAATAAAATCCCACACTGTATGTTATAGATTTTTTTTATAGTTCTTTTATTTCTATTGATATGTCAAATGTGACGTTGCTACGGAAACAATATCTTGTTAAATCAATACAGAAAAATATTTAAAGGACGAAACATATCTTATTTCTAAAGATTTTATTTAGTTCAACAAAATGTTCTATGGGCGATAACTGGGTTTAAACCCAGCAATCGGGTCAAAATGGGTCCTTTGCCCATCTCTATTAATAACGTAGAGCGACGGTCTCGAGGTTAAAACGTTAAAATTCCGATACGCCTACGTCTGTTCTTACATAAATTAAGCTGACTGAAATAAGATAAGAAATAGAAATGGTAATAGAGATATTTTTAGTATTGGAAATAGATGATGGTGATCTAAATGTTGGAGAGAATTAATTCGGATTTGATATCTATCCTAAAATGAAAGTAAAGTAGTCAAAGACAAAAACGAATGGAATACATTTTCAAGGCACTCAGCTTAATTTACAAAAACTTTCATCGAATCGCAAACCGACATTGATCGCAAGAGGTTATCTTAAGGCCAGGAAAGGTCAGGCATCAGTCCAGTTGGAATCAAAGTGCATGTCGGTTGAAGCTCATATTATGATGAACGTACCATATACCATGGAAGTACAGTAGGTAGGTAGGTACTTAAATTAAAGAGAAAGAAGTAAGTTCACATCACGATATCGTGTCAACATTTACTTTTTTATCATTAGGTGTTTTATTTCATGTCTTTAAAAATATACTGGTCTGTTTTTTCTGGCGAGACAATATCCCTCCCTCTCCTTATGTTTGTAAGGCATTAAATATTTAAGTAATTTTACGCTAGTACTAATATATATTCTGTGGTAGTTTCAGGCAGCGTATTCTTGTGATACATCAAGAATACGTTTATACAAACGTAAATAAAGTTTACGTGCAATAAGATGCACAGATCCCTTCGAGATGCTTTATTTTAAGCAAATTCAGTGCAATAAGTTTATAGAAAGCTTATGAAAAGACATTTAATGTCTGTGTCTTTTCATTGTAAATACGATTAAAAATATTATTATTTTATGAACTAAGATGGGACTGAAATATTTAGAACTTGAGGTAAAGATCAAAATAGAGTAAACCGACTACTCGATTTATGAGATAAAACTTCCAGTTATTTCAAGTGAAAGTAATTAACGTTTAAAGAGATGAATAAAGATACATTTCATTGCTAGTGATTCATCACTGTACTAATCGACAATAACATGTTATCTTATAGAAGTATGCCCATTATATGTACACATTTAAATGTTAATGTCCTTCAATTCGACCGTGCCGATGCAAACTTTAAGACGGTGCATTCACAGGTACTTAATATAGGTGACACAACGGTTAAGTGTTATGCAGATAAAATCAAATTCAAACCTAGCAGAAAAATAAAATAGTGTTTAGTTAAAAAATACATTGAATGCAAAAGCTTTAACTAAAAAAGGCAGATTGATTGTGTGTTCTTTAACAAAACATGTTTTAACATAGATAAGAACAAAAATTATAAATTCACTTAAAGTTCTTTTATATGGGCTTTACATTATTTGCTTATTTTTATACTTATGTATTACTAGTGGCTCTGTGAGCTGTAGACCTTGTCTCCGCCATTTTGAAAAAAATCCAAAAATTGAATCAACAAAAAAAAAAGATTAAGTATCCAAACTGCTCATAAAATTTCACGAGAATCCGTTCAGAAAATGCGACCTGGGGCCGTACCGGCTAACGAATCGATTATCGAAAATGCTGCCGGGCCAAAATGGCGAACCTCAATTCATGTCACACGAACATCGATATCTTCCAAATTACGTCAACAGAAAGTACAAGACGAAATTCCTTACTTTGATTTTTCTGTTTTAAGTTGAAACTCGTCAGACTTTTCGATTATCGATGCGTTAGCCTGTACAGCCCCTGTAGAGGAGAACAAACGGACAGTCGGACAGCCGGACGGACATACGAAAGCATTTTTGCCCAAGCTGAAACGGAGACGCTCGCGCTCCTCGGTCAATAATTTCAACAATAATTTTACAGAGTTCTCCTTCTTATCTTATTTCACAGAGTTATATCGAAACCGGAATTCATTAAACCCCAAGCGGCCGCATGAGGTTTGAGGCATGAGGCCGCACAACAATGGAAAATCTATTGTTTCCATTTTCCTGTGCTTTATATTCATTATATTTGTTTAGGTTTAAAAGGGTGTTATAGCAAATCTGCTTGATTGCTCTGGTTGAAATTTCGGGGAAGAGCTTGGCCGGTTTTTTTAGGCCCTCCGCTGCCTTAAGCGGGATCCCGCCGCGGGTACACGGCGCGGGAATATAGATTGCTGGTTTTTGACGGACAGATGCTTGCGCAGTGCACGAGTAAGCTCTAATCTAAGTCGCCCCGCGCGCGTGTCCCGCTCAAGGCAGCGGACGGCCTTAGGCTATGGAACCCGTAGCCCGACACGCACTTGGCCGGTTTTTTATGGAAATAATAGACTTTTTGTAGCATAGACAATCTTTTGCATAATAAAAAGCTCTATTGTCGTGAAAACATGCGACTGGAAAAAATTAAGAATGGAAAATCATAAAGAAATGAGTTTTTCTTTCATATAATCGTTTTGATATTTCTTTATAATAAATGATAAGTAGCTTATCTACTTAATAATCAAATATTTTGACCGATTATTAACCGATTTTACTAGTTTCTTATCTAATATGCTTTCTCACTGTGTTTTACTGACGACCATATCATGACCACAGAATATAACATATAATAGTACTAACGCCATAACATAATGACTTCGAACAAATTTCATAGATCGTTTTAAGGTCCTGAGCTGTGACATATTGTGATACATTTTTTTTATACATAGGTAAGTAGTTTGTCATCGACCTTCGTATATTTTTGGGGTCACGGGTATTTTACTGGACCTTTATTAAACAGTTCTATGCTTTCTCGCTGTGTTTTACTGACGACCATATCATGACCACAGATTAAAATAGTACTAACGTCATGACATAATGACTTGGAACAAATTTCGGTAGGAAAGTGTTTAAATCTCGTCGGTCGATGTCTCGTGTGAGGTAAGCTCTAAATCCCTACAGGTTTTACAAGAGCATAAATAGTTTTAAGGTCCTGAGTACTCCTGAGCTGTGACCTTTGTGATACATTTTTATATCTATCTAGGTACCTAAGTAGTTTGTCATCGACCTTCGTATGTTTTTGGGGTCACGGGTATTTTACTGGACCTTTATTAAACAGTTTTATGCTTTCACGCTGTGTTTTACTGACGACCATATCATGACCACAGAATATATTATAAATAATAGTAGGTACTAATACTAACGCCATGACACAAGGACTTCGAACAAATTTCGGTAAGAAAGAGTTTAAATCTCGTCTGTCGATGTCTCGTGAGGTAAGTTCTAAATCCCTACAGGTTTTACAAGAGCACAGATCGTTTTAAGGTCCCCTGAGTAGGTACTCCTGAGCTGTGACCTTTGTGACACATTTTTATACATAGGTAAGTATTTGTCATCGACCTTCGTATGTTTTTGGGGTCACGGGTATTTACTGCACCTTTATTAAACAGTTCTATGCTTTCTTGCTGTGTTTTACTGACGACCATATCATGACCACAGATTAAAATAAGTAGTACTAACGTCATGACATAACGACTTGGAACAAATTTCGGTAGAAAAGAGTTTAAATCTCGTCGGTCGATGTCTCGTGAGGTAAGCTCTAAATCCCTACAGGTTTTACAAGAGCATAGATCGTAGTAAGGTCTTGAGCTGTGACTCTGTGATACATTTTTATACCTACATAGGTAAGTAGTTTGCCATCGACCTTCGTATATTTTTGGGGTCACGGGTATTTTACTGCACCTTTATTAAACAGTTCTATTTGCATTATCGTAGAGGTGAACAGTCTGAAGTAAAGGTCTTCGCTCACGAATAAAAAGAAAAAGCCGCTTATTCACGGAGCATGCTAAAACATGGGTGTACCTAAAATTAACAAAAAAGCATGCCATTTTTTTAGGTATACTTCGTGCTATGGTGCAATGCAATCTATATATATAAAATTCAAAGTCCTGACTGAGTGAGATATCAACGCACAGCCCAAACCGCTGAACCTAGAGACTTGAAATTTTGCACACAGATACTTTATACAGTGTAGGCATCCACTAAGGAAGGATTTTTGAAAATTCCATCCCTAAGGGGATGAAATAAGGGATGAAAGTTTGTATGAAAGTCCCTCAGTTTTGAAGCTAGGATCTTCAAATTTTGTGTTTAGGCTGATGATTGAAAATAAATAAATACGTGTCTCAGCGTTTTTCAAAATTCTACCCCCAAAGGGGTGAAAAGGGGGATGAAGTTGTGTTTAGAAGATAATCCTTCATTTTTGAAGTAGAAATCGCTAGATTTGTAATTTAGGCTTATGGATGGAAATCTAACGCAACGCATATTGTATTGGTATAATTTCAACCCCCATGGTGATGAAATGGGGGTGCAATGGGGTAAATAAACCTAAAAATCGATATGGATGTCGTTATTGGGGTTTTCTGGGATGAAGATTGCGAAAATGACATTTATTTTGAAGTCCAACACGGTCGACATGATTTAACCCCTAAAGGGGTGAAAATTGGATTTAAATTTGGTATTGAAAACAATATAAAATAGACATTACAACTTAAAACTTCGTAGGAGCATGTCTTAAAATAAATAGGCAAACATATATTTTGTGGTTTTGAAAATCAACCCCTTAGGGGGTAAATGGGCTAAGTAAACGTAGAAATCGATATGGATGTCGTTCTTGAGGTTTTATGGGATGGTGATTGCGAAAATGACATTAATTTTGAAGTCCAATTTAACCGCTAAAGGGGTGAAAATGGGGTACAAATTATATATGGAAAAATAATATAAAATAGACATTACATAGTTTACAGCTTAAAAATTCGTAGGAGCATGTCTAAAAATAAATAGGCAAACACATATTTTCTTATTTTGAAAATCATCCGTTAGGGGGGTGGTAAATGGGGTAAGTAAACATGAAAGCCGATGTGGATGTCGTTCTTGAGGTTTTATGGGATGAGGAATGCGAAAATGACATTTGTTTTGAAGTCCAACACGGTGGACATGATTCAGCCCAAGGGGACGGGGACGGACACGGGAACAGGAACGGGAACGGGGGCGGGGACGGAAACGGGAAAGAGTAAAGAAACGGGAACGTGATACTCTTAATATCTCTGGACCTAATTCTGATTATTGTAATAAACTAGCTTCCGCCCGCGACTTCGTCCGCGTGGATATTAGAGAAAATCCTTAGGGAACCTTCAACCAGGATCCGACCAACCGTTTTATACGCGATTACGCGGGTCCCCACCAAGCGCGCAGCCTCGTGCGAGGCCTGTTACACGTCGCAAATGTTTTGCCTCGCGAGGCAGCGCGCTTGGTGGGGACCCGCGTAATCGCGTATAAAACGGTTGGTCGGATCCTGGTTGAAGGTTCCCTAAGGATTTTCTCTAATATCCACGCGGACGAAGTCGCGGGCGGAAGCTAGTGTACTTATACAATCCATCGGCCATTTTTAATGTCCCCACTGCTGGGGCACATTTCTTCCATATGGGTGGATAAGGAAGACGGGCCATAGCCCACCACGCGGGCCCAGTGCGGATTGGTGGGTGTTAACGACTGCAAATGCATCTGGGACCAACGGCTTAACGTGCCTTCCGAAGCACGGATATAGCTCGGAGGAGCTCGAGATAATAATAATTTTGGTCACCCATCCCATGACCGACCCTTGCGAAAGTTGCTTAACTTCCACAATCGCTGGGCCAGACACTAAACCACTGCGCTACCGAACTCCTAACTTCTACAGTGAGGATTACTAACTTGCCAAGTTCCAACTGCCAGCAAGAGTATAATGATTTAGTGTAAGTATAGATAGATGCCTTATACACTTACTGTCTTATTCAGAGTGCGTTCGTTAAACTAGGGCCAAAGTTAACATGGTGTTGACTGTACTCTGTCCAGTTGCTAATCCGTCCACCTGAGAATTTGTCCAGTTGAGAATCTGTCCAGTTGCGAATCTGTCCACTTGCTACGGAGGGGGACTAACGCCATTTTAGCGCAAATCGTATTCAGAGTGACAGTTTAACGTTTAGTCCCACGGTTTAAGGATTAAAAGGTGCATTGTGATTGGTTAACACGTATTAAACCAGGTTTTGTTAGAACAGTCTTGCACCCCAGTTTTGTGAAACATCTCTGAATAAGGCAGTTTTAGACTATCACACTAAGATAAGATAGATAACTTAGAATGCAAATACGGATAGTATACAAGCAAGTTTAAGATATAAAGTGTTTCATTTATGGTTATAGTTAATCCCAACAATATAGCAATTAACTATATCAGTAGTGGGTCTACTCCAAATAAATAATGATGTGTAGACAGCTGCTACTACTATGTATGTACCACATGTGACAATGAAAGTATTTAATCCTATTATAATTTATATGTAAAGAAAAATAGGCCTTTTCTAAAATATTCAGAGGTATACAAACTCCGCTAAGCTAAGGTCTGCCGTGCCGATGGCTGCATGGCTAGGGGCGTGCCTAGTCATAAGCGTGCCACCCTGGAAATTGGTGCCCTCCAGGCGTAAATAGCCTTACCACACACGCGGGGCTCTGTGTGGTGGACAGTTGTCTTTACCTAGCTAATCGTGGGAACAAAATGGTTTCAAATTTTTTTAATAAACCTGGCTGCGGCGATAGAGCTCGCCACTCATCACGCGTAACTTGTTTCTCTCGGGGCGAAAAGCGGGCATCGGAGACCCGTTTTGCTACGCTGAATGTATGTGGAGCGATGGAGGAGAAAATGGATGAGGTGTATTTGATTATGGAAGAAAAGAAGTTGGATGTTTTATGCGTGAACGAGACGAAAAGAAAGGGCAAAGGAGTCTCAGAACATGGCCCGTTTAAAGTTCTGTGGTCGGGCGTTGCCGAAAATGAGCACGCGAGTATGGGCGTGGGACTCCTGCTGTCGGAAAGGATGATAGAATGCATGACTGAGTATGAGTGTGTTTAGTCCCAGACTTCTCTGGGTTAGACTCAAAGTAGGATTACTTCGGATACGCGTCATTGGCGTGTATGCTCTCGATATATCCAAGTCAGCAACGGAAAAGGAGGATTTCTGGAAAAGTGTGGAAGACATCTTGAATGAATGCAAAGATAATGAAAGGATAGTTATGCTTGGAGATTTTAACGGATGGGTAGGTGTGAGAAGAGAGGGATGTGAGGGAGTTTTAGGAATATATGGAGACAAAAGAGTAAATGATAATGGCAGGAGTTTGATTGAGGTATGTTTAGAAAAGAATCTTGTGGTAACGAACACCATGTTTGACCACAAGGAAATTCATATGTACACTTGGCAGAGAGGGGAAAAGAAGAGTATGATCGATTTTGTGATTGTTGATGAAAGACTGAAGGGCAGAGTTGTAGACACCAGGGTCTTTAGGGGTAGTAACATTGGAACAGACCACTTTCTTGTAGTGTCTCGGGTTAGTGGTCTGTTCAAAAGTTGGCGTCATCGTCCCACAGTGTCAACAACGGAGCTGACTAGAGTAAAAGTTGAGAACCTGGATGAAGTGGAAGTGCAAAAGACATATTTGTGCAAATTGAAAGAACGATTGGGAAATATGGCTGAAGTGAAAGATGGCAAGCTTGAGGAAGTTTGGGAAAAGTTCAAAAAAGGTGTGACTGAAACAGCTGAGGAAATATGTGGAGTGAGTAAAAGGAAGAATGCTCCCCCAATAAACTGGTGGGATAGTGAGGTAAGACAGATAGTGAATGAAAAGAAAAAAGTATGGCAGGATCTGCTGGCCATCAAAGCCAGTAAAAGAGTGAATGCAAGTGTTACAGAAGATGATGTTGATACAGTTGCAAGGGAGTTTAAAAGGATTAAGAAAGTAGTGAAAGAAAAAGTAGACGAAAAAAAGAGAAAGATGAAAGAAAAGTGTGACTTCAAACTCTGTGATAACTTTCGAGACAATATAAAATTGTTTTGGAAACAAGTGAAAACGTCTCGAAGTGGATCACATAAGTCTAAAATGAATGTGATAAGAGATGAAAAAGGTGAGCTAGTGACAGATGAAAAAGGTGTACTACAGGAGTGGATGAAATATTTTGAGAGTTTGTTTGAGGCGGATGGCTCTATGCTAGAAGCCTCGGATAAAAGGGTGGAAGACGAGGAAGAGACAGAAGTGGATGAAAGAGATATATATATGGATGAGATTATTAGTGCAATGAAGAGCATGAAAAAAGGGAAAGCAGCAGGATATGACAGAATTACTGTTGAAATGCTGAGAGGTGGGAAAGAGCTGGTTGCGTCCTGGCTGTGCCTGATCTTTAATAAATGTTGGAACAGTGGCAAAGTGCCGGAAGATTGGCGTAAAGCCGTGGTCGTGCCGCTGTACAAAGGGAAAGGGTCACGGCAGGATGCTAAAAACTACCGCGGGATCAGTCTTCTCAGCATTGTCAGTAAATTGTATGCAAAGGTACTGATTGAAAGAGTGATGCAAAAAACTGATCAGAATATTTGGGATGTGCAAGCGGGATTCAGAAAGGGAATGGGATGCACGGATCAGGTCTTCTCCTTGAGGTGCTTAACCGAAAAACACCTGGCTAAGCACAAAAAGGTTTACTGTGCCTTTGTGGACCTGGAGAAGGCCTACGATCGAGTTGACAGGAATGAGCTATGGAAGGTGTTGTCCGAATACGGATTGGAGAGCAGACTGATTCATGCACTGAAATCTCTCTATGAGGATTCCCGTGCATGCGTCAGGATTGACGGCGTATACACTGACTGGTTTGGCATCTCTAGGGGTGTCAGACAGGGATGTGTTGCGTCACCATGGCTCTTTAATCTGTTTTTGGACAGTTGTATGAAAGGTCTGAAAGAACGTGACTGTGGGGTTGTGATGAATGGGACTCAAATCAAGTGCCTTCTCTACGCTGACGACCAAGTTATACTTGCGTCTTCTGCGCAAGAGTTGCAGGAAATGATGTCGGTTATGAATGAAGATTTTGTGAGAAAAGGGATGAAAGTGAATGTAACTAAGACTAAAGTGATGGTGTTTGAGAGAGATGAAGAAATGACTGACTGTACGGTAATGTTAGGTGGCGAAAAAGTGGAACAAGTCCGTGAGTTTGTATACTTGGGGAGTTTGTTCACAAGGGACGGAAAGAGTGAGGAAGACATAGAAAGACGAGTGAAGAAAGGAAATTCGGTGAGTGGTGCTATACACTCGGTTATGAGTAGCCAAACCGTTTCTGCAAAGGCGCGAATGGCTATTCATAACGGAGTGCTGGTACCGACACTGATGTATGGAAGTGAATCTTGGGTATGGCAGAAGAAGAATGAAAGCAGAATAAATGCGGTAGAGATGCGATCGTTGAGGAAAATATGTGGAGTAAAACTGAGTGATAGAGTGAGCAATGAGGTGATTCGCAAAAGGTGTGGTCTGAAAGATGATATAGTGACAAGAATTGAGAAAGGAATGCTCCAGTGGTTTGGTCACTTAGAGAGGATGAATGAAAGGCGAATCACGAAAGAGATATACTGTGCGAATGTGGAAGGAACGATTGCACGAGGGCGTCCCAGAAAAACCTACGCGGACCAAATAGAGGTTATTATAAAAAAGGCTGGTGTACGCAGTGACAAAAACCGCAGGGCATGTATGAAAAGATTGATGGATATGAATGAAGCGAAAGAAGTGTGCAAGGATCGTAGCAGGTGGCGATCCATAGTCTCTGCCTACCCCCATGGGAAACAGGCGTGAGTGTATGTATGTATGTATGTATGTATACAAACTAAACTAACAAGGTTATTTCAATTTTCATGATTGAGCTCAAATATTCTGTTAATCCGTTTTAAATTTTGTATTAATACATTAAAATTTGAATCATGCCTGCAAAACTTACTCTGAATGTTGTTTGTTATAAATGGAAACGAAAATATACCTATTAATAAAAGAAAATAAAGCAATGCTTTTAACTATTAGAAGTTGTAGTACCATTTCTTTAGAAGTTAATTGTGGAGAAAAATTTCTTACTATATCCTACTATCCTATAAATGCAATAAATGTGAAATATGTTTGTATGTTTGGATGACTGTTACTCAATCCACCCAGGGAGTGATTACATACTCTTGACTCAATCACGCAATAATGGCTGGCTGAATGGATTTGCGTGAAATTTTGCACACAGAGAGTTTATAAGCTGAGTTGAATCATAGGATCCATTTTTCCCTAGAGATTTTCGGAGTGTCTATGTGGACCAATTCGCGGGAGGAAGCTAGTATATAAATACTCTAAGTATTTTTACTAAAGTTAGGTATTATTAAAATACCTAACTTCAGTACTTCTTCACTTTATTAAAAAAATAGTTATGGTAATGTCTAGAATCATTATAGAGAAAACTGGTTTTCCGTCACACTCAGCACATTTAAAAATAATATTATTTTACCTATACTGCAAACAAGATAAAATGTAAGTCAAGAGTGTGTAAATTGACTTTTTTTCTTACTTTGTATGGTATTCTTGATCAAAGGTTTGTAGGCATAAAAATAAAACATGCCATTAAAAAGAAATTGAAACATTAACATAATTATTAGCATAATTTACTTTATTAAAAAAAATGCAGTGTATAATTAAATAAATTTATAAATATTGAAATATTTCCATGCATTGCACTTTTAAGATAGACTGAGTCATAAAAATACATTAATAGGACCTATGGAATTGTTTATATTTTCCCACCAACAAAGAACTAACAAAATAATATACTAGAAAAAATAGGACTCGCATCAGATCAATTCTCGGACAGGAATCAACGTCATTACTTCTATGATTTTTAAATCTTCATATCAATAAAATTATTTGATATTATATTTTGAATTTTATTATGATATGGCCATGATATTTAGATGATAGTCTAGTACCTTTTTTCGCTAAATGGCAGATTCTGCAATCGGCAGATTCTGTAAAAGGCAGATTCTGTAAATGTCAGATTCTCTAAATGGCAGAAGTACAGTCCCAAACAACATTCTAATTCTAAAGATATTTTTTATTATTATTAGGCTCTATCAAGAAAAATTACAACGGAAATAATGACACACGATAATCCCGACCAACCTGTGGTCATATCAACTTACCACACAAGTGTGACTACGGGGTTATTTTACCCATAGTCACACCGACTCATTAGTAAGTTTGTTTTTGCTGTCTGACTGTACAATATCTGTCGTTTAAAGAATCTGCCATTTACAGAATCTGCCGTTAGCAGAATCTGCCGTTTCCAGAATCTGCCATTTAGCGAAAAAAGCGTCTAGTAGGTATCAGTAAAATAATAGATCCTTATTTTATTTATCTTAGTGAAAAATGACCATTTGTAACTTATTCAAAACTCATTTATTTTGCTTGACAAATATGGTATGACTTAGCTTAGTGTTCAAACAATATTACTAGTAGTTGTTAAATAAATTAAGAAAATGTTATTATGAAAAATGAAACTTCTCGGAAATTCTTCATATAAATCTTCAATTTCATAAGAAAAAAACTTATACAAGTGCTTTACATGAAGTAGCTTAAGTACTGCAGAATTTTATTGTTTTGTAATCTCTCTTGTTTTGCATTATGTTCTTTGATAAAGAGAAAAACTAGAAGTTAATTTGAAATCACAGTTCGAGTCAAGGGCATGTTAGATAGTAGGTAAGTAGTTTGTCAACTATTATTTATTGTACAATAAATTAAGCAATGTGAATGAGACCTGTAAGGAGCTTGCAAAATTGATATAGTTTGACAGCTAACAATTTAAATACACAATAGCTCTGATTTGTGATGCTAGTGCTACCTACTTTAAAACTTTGAGGTTTGTAAATGGATCACAATAGTGAACATGCATCAATTTTTTTTTGTATCAAAATCAAAAGTATAATGCGTGAGAAAATCAACTGTAACATTAAAACTTTTTCTCTTGTGTTTTTTTCTCGTGATATAGTTACTTGAACTTAGCATGCAGCAGCACCCGCCGAAAACGCTCTATACAAAACGGTCAACATTTATGACGTCACTTATGTTACGTTTCGGGCACATTATTATGGAGTTAGCCAAGAATTTTCAAATATCTCCCTAAATGTTGTGTTTAAGTAGATAATATGTGCCGTACAAAATATTATTTCTTATTTGATATTCTATCTGACTGTTAAGTGCATTATATCCGAAAATGAAAAAAAAATATCGTCATTTTCCCCTGTGTGAAAAAGCTAAAATAATACATTTTTTTTTGTCTGTCCCATCATGTTTTTATAAGTGACCGCAGTGATCAAGCTCAAATTTATCAAAATCGGTGACTTATGCATTTTCCCTATTATGGAGTAGGGTACAGATAAAAACTCCAGATCAGACCCATAACAAAACAAAGAATATGCTAGCTAGGCACAATCTCAGTTCAAAACAAACCACTCAAATGTGTGCACAACTGTGCCACATAAACAGTGTTTATTTGTGACACTCTTAAAAACAGAAGAAAATTAAAAACTTACTCATCATCATATTGGTAGAGTTAATCCCAAGGTAGTCCAGGAACCTGTCTGTTCCAAACACGAAAACTGCTCCAAACAAGAATCCAGCAGCGATTGGCAAAAATGCAAATTGTCCATTAGCACCGTACAAATCTGACTTTTCACACATTTCTATGGCTGGCTTCAACAGAGACCAGTAGGACGCCGCGGTCATTACCCCAGCGGCAAATCCCAAAGATACATCTAGTAATTTCCTCTGAAACAAAAAGAAGTCCAAAGTTACTAAAGTATTGAACATTCATTCAAGTATTATCAAACTTACTTGGATGAATGAATACGTACATGTTTCCCTCGTATAAAGAATACACAACCGGCGCCAGCCGCCGTCAGCCCCCACGTCAGTAAAGTCCCAAGCAGGGCTTGCGTTACTGCACCATAACCAGCTATCATTTTTATTCACTTATAACTACTTTTTCAAAAAATTAGGTTTCACTTCAGTGATTCTTTATGGGGCATATTTCGACACAACTTCATTCGAAGTAAGTCAGATATTAAATAGTTTCTTCTTTTTATACACTACTCATGTTTATCGTATTTTGCTGACCTTGCGTTGCGTTGCACGTCATTATTCTTCATGCACGTCACGTCAAACGAACGTCAACACTGACAGGTGACAGTGGGTGCATTCCAAGGCCGCGTTCCGAATCACGCTCACAGCGCTGTGAGCGCGAATCCGACCAAATTAAAAAGTCACAAAATATTACACAAATAGGGTATTTGTGTACCTACCTAATTTAATGGATTATACGCTAACAGCGCTGTTGGCGTGATTTGGAACGCGGGGCAAGTTCCAACAGGCTAATCACTGAGTCATCGATCGTCATAGAGTACAATAACCACAGAGTACTCTTTTCTTCTTCTTCTATTTTTATTTTGGCAATCTACTTTCCTCTTGGAAGTAATTTTTGCCAGTGTCAAGTGTTGAATAGTTCAGTGGTAGGTGAGTAATTCTCAGCAAAAATGTACCTCTGCCTAACAAATTATGTCTCAAACTGAAAAATAATGAGCGCTGTTTTATGAAAAAAAAATAGTTCCAATCACCTCACTAGACGGCGCTATCAAAAAGTATGCTGTCAAAAAACTTGCGAAAAATTCTATGGCCGCGCTCCGAATCACACTTACAGCACAATGAGCGCGCTGACGCCCGGTCCGATTCATGCTTACGACGCTAACATAAGTTGAAGTGTCGTCACCGATGACGTCATAGCATGTGCTAACGACGCTCAGCGTATTCTACCATTTATTGGAATACGCTGAGCGTCGTTGGCACATGCGATTACGTCATGTATTATGTCCCTTCAACTTAGGTGAGCGTTGTAAGCATGAATCGGACCGGATGTTAGCGCGCTCACTGTTCTGTAATGCCTCGATTACTATCCGCGTCAATTGGTAATGCGCCTGGCGGCCATGATTTTAACCTCAAAAACGAAAAACAATTGTAATTTTCTCATATACCTAGACCCTTTCTTATTGAAAATAAGAATTCAATAATTAATATATTACATTACCTATTAGAATTTTACTGTTTTTTGTCATGTTTAGTTGCGGATGACGATGATGTGTATGTTAATTTGACAAGGTTCCAGCGCATTACCAATTGACGGGGATAGTACATACGCCGATTTAGCTTCCTAGCTAGGAACCAATTTAGAGTTGCCACCCGTATAAATAAGTTCAATTTTAACAGTAAATTTGCACAAATAACGGAAAAATCAACATTTTTTATGATTTTTTATTTTCTATTCTCATCTACAATCTTAAACAATGTTTACTTTTCCGTTAAAGTTTTAATTCAATTTTAAAATCGATGTTATTGTACAATATTTTATTATATAATACGGGTGGCAACCCGAAATTGGTTCCTAGCTAGGAAGCTAAATCGGCGTATGTAATCGAGGCTTAAGCGTGATTCGGAACACGGCCATAGATATTTTTGGACATGAAATGTCAAGGTTGACAAGTTGACATTGACATTGACATCGTACTTTTGTACAACGCCATCCACTCATAGCTTCCTTCTTTTTTTTTTAATCTGTCATTGTAAACCGCTCATTGTAACTCAATAAAAGTTTGTCATATCTTTACAGAAAATTGCATTTTGCATAGACTGAAATATAATTCTTATTGATAAACTATCTCGAACTACGCACGTTGTATTAACATATTATTAGAAAAGGGCAGGGAACCTACTCAAATCAAACAGAAATGAATACTTTAACTTTATAATTCAATCAAACAAAAGTTTAACAATGGCCGCTTATGACTAAATCTCCTATCCTAGCACACAACGTATAAACCTAACAAGCCTAATGCCTCGATTACATACGCCAATTTAGCTTCCTAGCTAGGAACCAATTTCGGGCTGCCACAATAAAATATTGTAGAATAAGTTCGATTTTAAAATCGAATCTACACTATAACGGAAAAGTAAATATTGTTTAAGATTGGAGATGAGAATTGAAAATAAAAAATCATAAAAAATGTTGACCTTTCCGTCATTTGTGCAAATTCACTGTTAAAATTTAACTTATTTATACGAGTGGCAACTCTAAATTGGTTCCTTAAATCGGCGTATGTAATCGAGGCTTAACGACTAACAACCGTCCACACCTTCGAGCAACAAAAGGCTTCGTTTGTCTGTAGAAGCCCGTCTTACTCTAAGGTCCACACCGTTCGTCGAGCCAAAAGTGAAGAGCGCCGCTGCTCGCTCGCCTACCGCCGCGCTTTCACCCATAAAGTTAATATTACCTAGCGGAAGTATATTAACTTAACTTTATGCTTTCACCCTGAACTTCTTTACCGACATGAATCTAGCCGATAAAACAGTCTGTCAAGCTTGTAGTCGCATCTATGGTCATCTATGGTTTCTTCTTTACTAATACGGCCTCTCCTGACCGGAGAACGTCCTCGTTCTCCAAGGGGTTTTGTCGCTTTCCTGGGTGGGACTACTGAATCCTCGTCTTCTGATCCCGATGCCGTGGAATCTTGAGCAGTAGGAGCTGACAATGGGCCGCTGTGATCTGCTGTTCTGGACCATGAGGCTCCTTGATTCACAGCCATATTGTCGTTTTCGCTACAGATGGCTCGAACTCGTTCTGGTCTGCACCTATAGTACAAAATGAGGTCTGCTCAAACTCAAACATAAGTAAATCGATCGTACGAGGTCTGCTCGCGTAGATATATAAAGTCATACAACTATGATACCTCATCAAATGCATGAAATTTGCACGAGTGCGAGGTCTGCTTACTATTACGAGTGAGGTTTGCTCAGATGCGAGGTCTACTAAATAAGACGAGTGAGGTCTGCTCGTTAAGTAAGACGAGTGAGGTCTGCTCGCTAAGACAGTGAGGTCTACTCACATGCGAGGTCTGCTCGCTAAGACAAGTGAGGTCTGCTCACATGCGAGGTCTGCTCGCTAAGACGAGTGAGGTCTGCTCACGTGCGAGGTCTGCTCGCTAAGACGAGTAAGGTCTGCTCACATGCGAGGTCTGCTCGCTAAGGCAAGTGAGGCAGGCCCGCCGCTAGCTGTTTGAGCGCCCGCGTGCAAGAGACCAATTTTGCCGCCCCTTACTACAAGTGGGTGATTTCTTGAAAGATGCCTTTATCTTTGTACCCACTCTTTATGTAGAAGTCTAGTCGTGGCGTGCGAAGCGCGCCGCGCGCTCCGGGCGATTTGACTCTTCCCCGCGCTTAGTTTTTGCAAAATTCTACACAAGTAGGTGGTTTCTTGAAAGATGCCTTTATCTTTGTACAGCGCGCCGCGCGCTCCAGGACATGCGACAATTATGTTTGGACAAAATTATTACAATCAATGGATGGTGCAATGATTTTGTCCAAGTGCGATGAAAAATCAGGGGCACTATTTTTGAATCCTTTGGCTAATTTCTTCATTCATTTGAGTCAAATGTCGAACAAAAATCCGTAGAAAAAAGCGCTTGACGCCAAAAATTTTACTTTTAATTTATTATATAAATTAATTAATTATAGAATTACTGACAGTACTGACTGACAGACTGACAGTACTGACAGTGCGCGAGCTGGAAAAGGGGAAGATAGATGCTCTAGAAATGTGGTGCTGGAGGAGGATGCTGGGGATATCATGGACGGAATTCCGCACCAACGTGTCCATACTCCAGGAGCTCGGCATCACGCAGCGTTTATCGGCCGTAGTACAGTCGCGCATACTGCAGTATTTTGGCCATGTCTCTAGGCGGGGTAACGACTCCATAGAGCGGCTGGTCGTACAGGGCAAAGTAGAGGGAACCAGATCACGTGGCAGGTCACCGATGCGTTGGACTGACCAAGTGAAATCCGCAGTGGGACACCGTGTATCTGACTGCGCCAGACAGTCTGTCAACCGGGAGAGATGGCGGGAGATCGTGCGGAAAGCTGTGTCCGCCTCTTCCACCGACGCGGACGCCTCAACGTGACCACGACCGCTCTGCCAAGAGCGAAACGACAAAGAAGAAGAAGAATTAATTAAAGTAATATTTTATATTTTAAGGGGTAATCTTTAAATTAAATTTGCCAGCCGAAGGATTCAATAATAGGGCCCCAGGTCTTGAATGAAATCCGAGCAGAGTTCGGTTTAAACTCATAAAATCCAGTTTAGATCCCTATCTATCCCTGCTGCCAGAACACGATGCGAAGCGGTATAGGCAAGAAAAATAAATTATTTTTTCTAATAAATTATTTAGCTATGGGTCATTCTCGGCAGAGCCGCACAGAGGGAGCCAAAGAGCTGCATGCAGCTCGCGAGCCGCGGTTTGCCGCTTCTTCACAAGTGGGCACAAGGATAGATACATCTTTCAAGCTTCCTGAATATTACGTAATGGATCTGGCTTCGTAGCTAGGTTAGGGGCTGGCAAGGGGGGGCGTCTGCCAGGGGCGCAACCCTCAATTTGCTGACCCATAGCTAGAAAATACTCCATAAGTCTTGGGAAGCAAAATTCAAATCTTGCCAGGGGCGCTCATTATCCTAGAAATTAGTTTTGGGACGCAAAATTCAAATCTTGCAAGTGTCGCTCAAGATCCTAGAAATAAGCCTTGGGGCGCAAAATTCAAATCTTGTCAGGAGCGCTCATATCATGACCCTTCTTCGACCCTAGCTTCGACGCTTGGATCGGTCGATTTGCCGCCCCCTAGACGTGCCGCCCGCGTGCGGTGCACGCCTTGCACGCCCGCTTGCGGCGGGCCTGAAGTGAGGTCTACTCACATGCGAGGTCTGCCCGCTAAGACGAGTGAGGTCTGCTCACATGCGAGGTCTGCTCGTTAAGGCAAGTGAGGTCTGCTCACATGCGAGGTCTGCTCACATGCGAGGTCTGCTTGCTAAGGCAAGTGAGGTCTGCTCACATGCGAGGTCTGGGCCCCTATTTTTGAATCGCTCGGCTGGCGTCGAGCGCTCGTTTCTACTGATTTTCGTTCGACTGCTCATACATTTGAGTTGATTTGTCGAACGAAAATCAGTAGAAACGAGCGCTCGACGCCAGCCGATCGATTCAAAAATAGGGCCCCTGCTCGCTAAGTAAAGTGAGTTTTATAGAAATGCGAGGTCTGGGGCTCTATTTTTGAATCGCTCGGCTGGCGTCGAGCGCTCGTTTCTACTGATTTTCGTTCGACATATGACTCTATTTCGAACGTTATATTCGATTCAAAAATCGATTCAAAAATAGGGCCCCTGCTCGCTAAGTAAAGTGAGTTTTATAGAAATGCGAGGTCTGGGCCCCTATTTTTGAATCACTCGACTGGCGTCGAGCGCTCGTTTCTACTGATTTTCGTTCGACATTTGACTTTCCATATTTTTGAATCGCTCGACCGCAACAAGTGCCCCTACCCACTCGTTTACAGTCGAGCGATACGGTACGACGAGTAATATTCTTTTCTACTTAAAAGCAAAGATTTTTGTTTAACAGCCAATAGAAACATGGATATTACGTTCCGTTTTTGTTGCGGTAGTTATCAGTTTTCTCTAAATTCTGCGTGGAACGGATAAAATCCAACATGTCGTATTATGTTGGCAGTACGGAAACGAATGATTCAAAAATACGGAAAATCGGCGTCATGCGACTTGGAAGACGAGTGTGACTTAAGTCGCATGCGACAAAACTATGTCATACGAGCGATTCAAAAATAGAGCCCCCTCGCTAAGGTTATAAAAAAGTAGAAACTCACTCTTAAATATAGGCAGCACAGGCAACCGGTGTCCCTTCCCTTCGCCCCTTTCCAGGAACCATATACTCGGCCGTGACTTGGATGTTGGGTCGACTTTCTATAGAAGCCAGCAACCAACTGTAGCTCGTACCTCCCAAGAGGGAATGCTCTGACAACAGTGACAACGTATGAAGAACTTTTTTATTCTGATGAGTGCTTTCTATAGCGACATCATGCACAAGATTGCGGATCACAGGGGCGTCATAGGTATTGGTACTGATACCAATTAAACGAATTAAGTGGTGAGACGTTAGTTTTGTGCTTCGTCATGTTTAGTTGTGGTCGCCACAAATCGTTTGGCCATTCTTCCTGACAATAATAATTAGTTTGACCCCTGATCATATTTAACAAACATAAGTAAAGGAAGTAATAAGTGGATAACACTACCCAACCCAACTCGGATACAAACTTAAGATACTCGGTACCTCCTATCAATAATCATTGGATAGAAAAGGCAATACTTAGAAAAAGCATCAACAAATATTTAGTACACGGTGATCATTGGATTCCGGCAATTCATTCTAACAAAACAATACAAGTCTCAAACTTGTGCCCAGGTAATTTACAAAAGGAGATTTATCCATTAGGCACTTTCGACTCATTAACAACAGTAGAGACAGCTTTAGTGTGACTAGCGTAAGCGTTATCAATTTTAGGCTTTTTATTACTACATGAGGCCTGAGTATGACCAGGCAAACCACAAGCAAAACATTTGCCAGTTTCATATCTATGTTTCCTTACAGTATCAGAAGGTCGACTAAACTTAGAATCGTCACACTGGTTTCGAGAAGAGTTATAAAAATTAGAAGTACTATTCTTTACTATGTTTGGTTTTACGTAAATTGAGAAAAATTCTACCAACTGATTCGGCGTGAGCTTTGCATTAGTAGCGGCCGCTCGGATTTGCGGGTCTGTAATACCACGAATAACAATGGCGGAGATCAATTCTTCACTTAGACCAGACACAACTCGCAGCCGTAGCAAAGAACGCCGGGCGTAATCAGCGTATGTGATGACATAGCTATCGGAAGTAGTTTTCATTGCGTCAAATAAGATGTTGGCAACATTAGGCTTTTTAGGGCATAAAGGCATACATTCTCTTTTAAAACTACTCCAGCTGCGATCGGTCGTAACCCATTCATTCAACCATAGCCTTGCATCTCCTTTCAAACAATTACCTATCCTAGACAAACATTCGTTGTCACTCCAGTTATTGGCTAACTTAGCTCTGTCTACCTCTTGGCACCACACCTCAATATCGTGTAAATTAGGGTCAAAGTTAGAAATATAGTAAGGCTGGTTAGACCTTAGGTACTGCATTATTGATAGACCGAATCGCATTCACCAGTGCGTCGGTGGCTTGTACTGAAGAGGTAGCACTGCTCGACCGCGGAGCTGCACCATACGTCACCTCTTCGCATGCTGCCACGGTTGACCGGCTGCACCGGGACGATTGTGGTGGCGACCCTGGTGGCGTACCGACCGTAGATTCCATCTTCTCAGCGTCCTGGGTGACCTAGGGCGGCAGGCAGCGACACAGACGGTAAAGGGAGCGTTTGTCTTTCTAACGCGACTTGCTACGACGACGTTTACGACTACCACGTCGACTTCGAGATCTTTAATCGGGTATATTTTGTTTTACTATTAGCAATCACTCGTCCCAAAAGTAAAATAAAAAAACAAACGAAATGAAATACAAACTACCCACCTAAAAATCAGAATAATTAGCAATAGAGGCTTTACCACAAAAGATTCAAATCTATCTTTCTGTCTAAAACGCATAAGAAAAAAACACAAAAAGGAAACCTATAAACAGCATCTCGTACAATTTGGGAACGAATCTCACTAATAAACAAACAATTAGTACCTACACTACACAGCACAGTAAGCCATCAGTATATAAATGCCCTTTTCTTTTTCACGCTAAGTGCTACCTACCCTACCAAGCCAACGAACGAACGAACTACCCAGATTCAAATTTTCATATTTTTCATATCAAGTGTATAGCAGAGCGCGGTATAGCGGATAATAACGTGTATAGCGGATAGCAAAGCGGAATGGACACGTTAGCCTATACCACTTCTGATATTAGAAAAGGGCAGGGAACCTACTCAAATCAAACAGAAATGAACACTTTAACTTTATAATTCAATCAAACAAAAGTTTAACAATGGCCGCTTATGAGTTATGACTAAATCTCCTATCCTAGCACACAACGTATAAACCTAACAAGCCTAACGACTAACAACCGTCCACACCGTTCGTCGAAATCGTCGAGCCAAAAGTGAAGAGCGCCGCTCGGCGCTCGCTCGCCTACCGCCGCGCTTTCACCCTGAACTTCTTTACCGACATGAATCTAGCCGATAAAACAGTCTGTCAAGCTTGTAGTCGCATCTATGGTCATCTATGGTTTCTTCTTTACTAATAATATACAGCTTGACCATAAAGAGTTGATAAAAATTGAGGGAGCCAGTTTCTATGTAAACACGTCAAAATCACGAATAAATTGGCAACACTTACTAAATTTTGTACTGATAAATTTTTGTTCCATTTTATTTAATTTCAACTCTTTATGGTCAAACTGTATTTTTTTGTGAAATAGGTACCAAACTAGGTTTTGTGTTCTCCATAGAAAAATTACAATGTCGCAAGTACTCAAGAATATTTTGAATCAAGTATAAAATTTTCAAAAGTAAAGTATTTTTTGTGATGATCGACTTATACTGTTCAAGATTTCTTCTTTTATTTAAAATATATTTTATTTACATATCTCTCCATATAAAAAAATAAAACAAAGATATTTTATTCTCTGTCGCAAAAAAGGGGTCTATTGCCCAAGTGTCGTCGACTTGCCGTCGGCTTCATTTGACAGATGGTTGTAATACATTGCTACTTTTCTTTGGTAAGTTTTTATTTGTACCAAAAAGAAGTAGCAATGTATTACAACCATCTGTCAAATGAAGCCGATGGCGAAGTCGACGACACTTGGGCAATAGACCCACAGGTTCGTTATACGACAACCACGAAATTTAGAAGAGTTTCGGAACGCATCTATAATACTTACTATTGATTGGCAATACTGAGAAGTCTCTGATTGGCTGTTACAAAACTGTCATGGCATAGTTTATTTGTCATTTTTCTGCACGTAAGTTTCTGAGCTCCGTTGATACAATTTAGTTATACTGGACTTAATGACCATTTCTTCGGTAAGTACAATACATACGCAACCATAATTTAAATACGTTGTGGATAAAATAATAAGCTTTAATTATTATGTTGGTTTCTTGCAATAAAATGCGTTTTGACTACTCAAATGAATTTTGAGGTTATTTTTGTAAAAAAAAATAGTTATGTTTCGTTACGTTACGAAAATGTTTTATACACAGTTTAGTTACATTTCAAATTAAGCTAGTTGTACACTATACAAATGTACAGAAAAATGTGGTTTTATTTTTGTGCGGTCGTTTTTTTACTATAAACAAACAAGATTACAAAATTAGTAGACGAAACTCTCTCCCCCATATCAAAAATACTGAATATATGAATATAGCGTACTGAAATACTAAGTGGGCGACGACGACGACGGACTGATGGCGACTACAGATATTGAAAATGGGTGACTTTAAAATACAAATAGAGTAACTAGTTATTCAGAACGGGCGACCAAAATACTATTTGGGCGACAACCTTAGGGCACACATAACATAAAAAACTTGGCATATATTTTATTTAAAAAAGATGACTATTATCCTAATCGAGTTAACAAAAATACCATGTTGGGAAGCTTAAAACAGTTATATAGCTACTTGATATAATAGTTGCCCGCTCAGTATTTTTGTCGCTCATTTAGAATTTTCACTCCTAACTTAAATTATTTGTCTCCCACATGTAGTCACCCCACCCGTTTTACGTTTTTTGTAATTCACAATTTGTCGCCCTAGTTTCGTTATTTTGTCGCCCAAAAAAAATCGCTGCCCGGTTTAGTATTTTAGTGTCCTATTAACAGTCGCTTTTGATTATTTCCAGTCACCCAATTAATTATTTCCCTTTCTTTAATAACCATACCGAAAAACTTTGAGCTCATCTCGTGCCTCTACTTTACTTACAGCATTGAGTAGGTTAGCACGTTTTAGTTTGCATGATTGTCAGGCGTCCTCGTCGCCTAATCGCCTCTTTTACAGCTATAAACTAAAAGCAGGAGCCATAAAACATCAAAGCAGACCAATTCAGCTGTAGACATACCTACTAGACATACCTATATCTACGTAAAGATTTCACAGTTAAAATGAGTCACTGCCATAATAAACTCCGTTAGAATGAGATAAGAATGTAGGTAATTAATATAATAACACACGTGGTAAAATAATGTCTTTATACAAATCACTTTATCGCGATTTGCGTAAGTCACGTCGCCATCGTTATGAATAAAACTTACTTAATTTTGTAACTGCTCTGCTTTTATTACTACCGTGTAAATGGCAGTAAGCTCTAAATAAATACGTGGGAATGCCTGACAAAGTTAAGATTAAAATAAAGATGATTGTAAACTAACTAATATAAATAAGCTATTTTACCTGAACAAGTAAGCGCTTACGTATAAAAGGAACACCAGTAGCTACTTATCTACATATTAAATTGTAACTCTGCCCGACTATAAGGAACGTCTCTGTGTTAATAAAACCAAAGATTTAAATCGTTCTTTGAATAAAACAATAGAGCAAGCCTCAAGAATGTTAAAATCCAGAATGTTGGACGCATGGGCGTAATTAGGCCTAGTCTACATTAGTCATGTAGAGTAGACAACCGAGTCGAGCAGCGAGTAGAAGTACATTTCCTGGCATGTTCGTCGATTTTGAAAGAACGTCAAACAAACCACGTAATGTACTTCTACTGGAGTGATTGCTGGGCCGAGCTGCTGGCGTAATGTAAACATAGCTTTAGAGATATTTTCCAGGGGGGCCGGCGGCCTTCAGTTCCGGGGCAAACTACAGACGTTGAAGTGCAATAGAAAAGAAAAAACTCTTTTCGGGAGTGGGCCCCAGACTATTCTGACAACGCAACCGAAAATTCTGAAACTTTTCAATTGATAAGGGAGCTTATTCCTACTTATGAAAAATATCGAGCCAATTTTTTTTTCAGACTTTCCCCATTCTCTGAAATAGCCGAAATATATATTTTTACGGATTGTAGTGCGGTTTTACAAAGGTATCTAAATAGATACATTTGTACACACTTGCTGGTAAAGTGAACCCTAATACATCGCTTTTAGGGTCATAAACCCAGCTACAACCGTGCAATAAATAAAACACTAGTGGGTTATAGAATTATCCCCAATGGCGCTGTTGGTAGTACAACTAGCGCCGCCACTACATTTATTTTTATTACTCGTAAACCAAGTCAATATTTAAAAAAAGCACAAGTAATAATCTCTTAAATTGTCTCTAATATTTTTTGAATAACTCTTTAACAGTTATCATTCATTCTGTAAGTTTTAAAATCCATAATTGCCAAAAGTGGCCACTTTGAGCTAAAATGGATTTTAAAACTTACATAAAGAATGAAAACTGTTGAAGAGTTATTCAAAAAATATTAGAGACAAGTTAAGAGATTATTACTTGTGCTTTTTTTTTAATATTGACTTGGTTTACGAGTAATAAAAATAAATGTAGTGGCGGCGCCACATTCACTACCACCGCGCCTTACTGCAAGTTCTATGCGAGTAAACAGAGCATTCCCAATTTTTACCGGGTGTAGTACAGTTATTTTTTTAGTAACAACAAATAGGTTTTATGCCGCTGAAAATTCATATATATACTTACATTTTTGAAATAAATAAATGTGTAAGTAATTAAGTCTAACAAATATTTATTATTACCAAATTATTCATAGTTCACAATATTTTGTTATGAAATATAAAGATATTTGCATTTTATCACTTAAAATTATAATTTTGAAGTAGGCTGTATGCTCACTTACCCCTTTGTTCGCAAAATATTCTTGCATTGTACGTGTGAAAAAAAAAACTGCGCGCCTTTTCCCATAATTATCTTTTTTTGTTTTTGTCGTATTAGTTTGGTTGCTGTGTGGTAAATTACTTTGTTTTCTTCTCGCAAATGTATTAAAAAACGTCGTATGAAACTCGTGAGCTCTTGCTTATTGCACACTCGGCTGAGTTACTGCAACCCACAGCCTTTTTTGCAATGAGCAACGTAAGTCAACTTGTTTCATAATGTTCTATTAATGATTCGTAAAATAAAACCAATAAAATCGCACTCGTGTCCGTTTGATTAAAGTATTATACTTAGGTAGGTACTTTCTTTATAGCAACATCACATACAATAATACATGTAGTTAGGCTACATAGTCATCATCAAAGCCTCTCATGTTATCATCAATGCATGATATCAAAGGTGTTTAGTTACTATAATAAAATTGCATGATATACAAGTTTGATTCCTTTAATGTGACAGAAAGTTACAAACAGTGGCTGATGATGACTCCGCAGTTTTAGAACAATACGGACAATAACTGTGCTAAATACCAATACTGACACAGTAATTATGAGGAAAATTTACCGATTATTAGCGTTTAATAGCGATTATGATCTCTCTATAATGATAGCGAAAATTTTCATTGGTAGTTTATACTTACTACCGTTACTGGTGCTACTGAACTCTTTTTAATTCAACTACGAACCTTGGTCCTTCCTACCTATGAAATATTTTGTCGAAATTTCGATTTTGACGGATTTTAGCGATACAACGAGAATCCTTTGGGTCTAAGTTTAAATGCATTTACCTATGTGTCCGCGACAAAAAGTAATATGATGATACACTGAAATTTATAGGGTAGAAATGAAAATGAAAGTCTCAGAGTTAACTTTGAACATATACAGAAAGACAAACAAGTACAAACTAAAAGTATGAAAGGAGATGTCCCAGCGTTGCCCCAGTTTCATTTTATTTAATTACTTTCATAATTAAAAAATGCTTATTAGGTATATTTTATTTAGGTATCAAGAATTGTTTTATATTTAGAAAAACAATTACAAAAACATTAAGTTGTTTTCTGAAGTATTTTGTGAACAAATGTAAGTACCTAAATAGTACTCTAATGATAAAAAATTGTGATTTAAAAGCGTTTTAACTTAAAAATCCCACTTTTTAATACAGAAAATAATTATTAATCTGATTCTAGAGTAAAATACCTACTCTGACATACTACTTTGATTAAGACGCGATAGACTATAATTTTTTGAGAATGGTGGGGCAAATGACATAGGCGCGATGGGACATGTCTTTTGATTTTCTTATGAAATAAAGATTATTCTGATAAACTTTTTAGATTTTTGCATTCACAATGCTATTTTTATATTAAGATGAATAAATAATGAAAAATATTAGAAAAAATCGGCTCACCCGTAGCAACTTAGACGGGATTCGAACCCGCACCCTTAGGATTCCGGCCCAATTTTTCATTATTTATTCATTATTCTGATAATCATATTAATGTATCTAGGAGAAATTCACAGTTAATTCTGAGCGTTTTTTTAGTAGTTTTATGGTTTTAAAATTGGGATTTTATTCCACATATTCTATACATAACTTCAAAATTCCGAGGCCGCTATGAAATATTCGATTATACATAAGAGATAACATTAAATTTATTTTATTTTATTTGTTTAGCACAGCTCAAAAAAGTGCCTTCGCGCATTTTATGAAAATCTGTCTCTGCAATTTTGGGTTTAAGCAAAATTTCCTAAAAGCGAGGCCGCTATGAACTATTCCAATAGCTATTCTGCACTATTCAATTAGGCAAAATTGTTGATGTATTTTTGTTTCTGAGATCGAGAACGCCAAAATTGGGCATTAT
The DNA here is from genome assembly GCA_928269145.1 of Agriphila tristella. Taxonomy (NCBI): domain Eukaryota; kingdom Metazoa; phylum Arthropoda; class Insecta; order Lepidoptera; family Crambidae; genus Agriphila; species Agriphila tristella. The sequence goes on from OV743431.1 coordinate 41,334,201, forward strand.
ACGCAGAAATCACAGTCGAGACGTAATATGCCTCTTAACCTACCTAGCATTGGCGAGGGGTGAAAATATTGAAAAGATAGCTGCTCTAGAAAAATGTTATGTTCTGCATAGTGGATCGGTATTATAAGGTGGGATTTCTAAAAGGTAAGCCGATGGGAATCGGTCGTATGGATGACGCTTTGCCACTGGTTTATAGTTTAATTTTCTGAGATGGAAAATACCGTGAAAAACCTGAAGAAAATTACGGTCTTAGATAAATTAAACATGCAACAGATCTTCTGGAAAAGATTTCCATTGATTTTCAATGGAAATCTTTTCCATTGAATTTGTAACATTTTTTAAAAATTTCAAGTCAAATGTTTTTAAGCTGACGAAAGTAAAAATAAAACGTATAGGTAGGCTATAGCTAGGGTTTCCTAGGATGACGGTGCCGTCATATTACGGCCGTCATTTAGCGGCGTAGAAGTAGAACGTTGTCTATGTAAACAATATGGCGACACCGTAACGTCAAAAACCGCGCCGTATTGTTTACATAGACAACGTTCTACGCCGCTAAATGACGGCCGTAATATAGCGGTGTTTAGTGTTGTCTATGAAAACAATATGGCGACACCGTAACGTCAGAAACTGCACCGTATAGTTTACATAGACAACGTTCAACGCCGCTAAGTGACGGCCGTAAAATGACGGCACCGTCATCCTAGGAAACCCTAGCTTAACCGATGTTAGCAGGGTACATACAGCTGAGCCAAAACAAGGAATGTCACATTTAATACGATTTGAAATAAGTTTGGCAACATGTCAGTTTTTACGGGTATTTTTAGGTAAACTAAGTTTTCAAAAAACTTTTCAGAAAAACTTGCTACAATTTTAAAATGCTGATTTTTCAAAAATATGTTTTAGTTACATTCCTTGTTTTGCCCCTGTAGATATCCTTACTAAGAAATCTTTAGTCAGACAGAAGCTAAAACAATGGCAGATCGTTGAACTGCGAGGTATCCAGAGCGTGGAGTGGTAATAATATAAACAAGGAGGCATGCTCAATGACATTGGCCGTGGGCGGCTAATCAGGCACCTGGTATTATGTCCCGCGCGCTCCAGATCTGGCCAATTAGCGGGAGGAGTTGGCATAACTATGGAGTTGGCAGCTATTCACAAACAGACACAAAATAAGTGGCATTGTAGGAACGTTCAGCCACAAAGTATGTGTACGTAGCGGCGGAATAGAGTAATACAAATCAGGGGGCAGGTCCTACCTACTACGAAATCGTCATGCCAAGGAGTTGTAGTTGATCGGTCACTGGTACGGACGGATGGACCATGGAAAGTCGGAGAATGATGGAATGCACTCCGTTTTGCAGAAAAGAGACACGCTTGTGTTTTTGTCGCATTGATCCTAACAAGATTGGCATCGCTCCAGTCTGAGACATCCTGAAGTGCTAGACAAGACTCTATTTCCTCTCTGTTGGCTCTTGCATTTGAAAGGTATCTGTCCGTTATTGTGCTGTCGTCGTCTGTTATATAAACTACTAAACTACAGTTTATCCCTGTTTTCCTGACAGATGCCTTAAATTCCTGACATCTCAGGAAAATTCCTGTTGTCTGGTGACCCTAAATAAACCGAACTATAAAATAAACTTAGTGGCTCTGTGTTCTGCAGACCTCGCCTTTGGTGTTTGTGACATTATTGATCATTTTTCAAAATGGCTGAAATATGTTTTTTATTTTAACAAAAAATACGAAAAACGGAATCGTCGAAAACTCAATTAAAAATGCCACTTCGTTTTGTGTGTTTTACTGGCACCAGACAACTCACTCTTTTCAATAAAACACTTAATTGGATCGTCAAAACGAATGGCAAATTTGAGTGTGCGAGACGGGCGCCGCCGACGCAGGCAGCCACCGTGGCGCAGAACGAGGCATGCCGCTAGATCGTCATTATTCAAATTTTCGCTGAACCAGTTGCCCGCTTTTTCCGGCCCCTAGTTCTGTCCCATTTCTTAGCTCTGAAATTACGATTAATTCGGTACAAATGAGGCGCGGTCATCCGTGGCAGATGGCCGTGTGAACGGCCCGTTATCCAAACAGTTTGCGTGGTTTGTGGTAAGACCTCCGAAAGATTTGGACAGAAGTAGATTAAAGACAGCTATGTACTTTCTACATAAATAAAACAGTTTGCAAATGTATGCCAATTCAAATTTATTTTTGTTACCTACATGCTTGAAAACTTGTTGAAAAAGTTTTTCAGAAACGCAGGAAACGCGGCTTAGGAATAAAATCGTTTCAAACAGAAAAAAAACTTTACAATTCTAAAATTCACAAATTTGTGAATCATACCTCGTCGCCGTCTCGCTGTGAATGTAGTTAGAAAGAAAATATTTAGGTAGGTAGGTACCATGGGCAACAGCGACGCTTAACCACTGCTAAGGTCAAAATCGCTTGCACGCCGCGCCGTCACAACCATACGTTTAGTTCGTGTAGGGGCGATACGCGCGCACACGAATTTTGTTGCAAACTGGTTAAGCGTCGCTGTTGCCCATAGTACCTACCTACTCATTACTTTGTCGTTTTGAAAACTGAAGCAAAAACTTCCTGATAAACACAGAAGATTCGCCATTCGTTAGCCCTTTCAGTTTTACAAACCTTTCTTGAATTATTTAAACTAGCGTACACACACAGACCTGTTGTTTTAAGGCAATGTGAAAGTAATAATATCACTTTAATTTCATCTAAGTTTTCTTTATTTGCTATCATATTGTTGACTGTTTCGCTACATTTGTTAATTCATACATTCTACGCTACAGTTATTTTTCTGTATGTATTTATGAACCATCGACTAGACAGACAACTCGTAACCAAATACAGATAGCTATGTGATTAGTGAAATTGGATAATCGTACGAAATCATTACAGTTAGTTTTTGATAAATATGTTGAAGTTGTCTTATTTGGAAGCAATTATTCTCCAGCCTAGAACACAAAACACATTACGATCTCTGCGCTTTACAATGCCTGCATTTCAATTCATAAATCTAAGAAGAATTATACGATTAGTACCTAGTTGTTTATTTACAAAAGTAAAAAAAATACAATTTACACTTTAGTAGATATTTTTTATTTCATGAAAGTAAAGCATAAATATCTGACAAATCTGTAGGTACTATGGGCAACAGCGACGCTTAACCAGTTTGCAACAAAATTCGTGTGCGCGCGTATCGCCCCTACACGAACTAAACGTATGGTTGTGACGGCGCGGCGTGCAAGCGATTTTGACCTTAGCAGTGGTTAAGCGTCGCTGTTGCCCATGGTACGTATCTATCTTCACGTTTTCGTAACAATCAGCAAAATGAATTTAAAATTGTGTTTGAGACTGCCACTTTTGGCTTTTCGGTTTCAGAGTTCTTTCTAAATAAAAGTAGTAATAAAAAGCGCCTGTAAAGTAATAGCACATTACAGGCGAGCGCGAGAATTCGAGGCAATATAAAAATTGCTTCTCGTACAAGGTTTGTAAAAAAGCTTTTCTCAATAAATAAAAGGAAGGAAATCAAAGTTTCTTACTTAGAAAAAATGTTTTTTTTAATTGGTTCGTGTGGTGAAACGACCATGCAGCCATAAAGTACCATATAACGCTATTCTAATCTACCGTTTTTAAACACATCCCACATATTTTTTTCAAGTAATGATAATATCTCAGAGTATAAGTGAGAAAAACTTATTAGTTAGGTACCTGACATTTTCCAAAAACATTATGTTACTAGGTAATTAAGTTAAAAAAAGCTCAGGTACAGTTTTTTCAGAAGTTAATTAATTGTTACCACACAGCTAAATGTAAAACCTTTCATTTCATTATTAGCATTTGGTGAGTTAATAGATGGGGGTTACTCCCGAAACATGAACGAGGTTCTGAGATCGAACCTACATTGAAAACGGGTGCCATCATAGACATTAGATTTTTTTCACTCTTCTTGCTCAAAAAGTCCGTCATTGTAAGGTACAGGAGCTAGGATAAAATAGCATAATTACCCCTAGGGGATAAAGTTTTTTCTTTTTTAATGTTTTTCTATTACCAATGAGCCTACTAAAATGAAAAAGTCTTTATTCATAATCACGAATAAAGACTCGCTCGACTTAATACTGTTTCTCATTTTTATTTTTGAAAATGGAACTAAAAGCAGTGCTCTCTTCGGTGGAATCATAGACTTATTTATACTCTGTGACTTTAAGTTTAAATCGTAGAATGCGTGCAATGTGTTTCTTAGCTGCTACAGTAGAAATTAGAAAAGGCACTGGCGCGAAATCTTTAGTATTTTTCTCTAATTCCAAACTGATTGAATTGTGTGACTGTAAGTAAGTAATACTTAGGAACGAAATAATTTTAATCTTTTGCCGTCAAGTACAAATCATTTATTTAAATACTGTATGAAAAGTTTATGAAGTGGAGGATAGAAAAACGAGTGGATTCGTTTACGGAAGTACCTATAAACTAGGCATTTAATATTGTATTTTATTTTCGCTAAAGCTCGGGAATAAAACTACCTCGTATGCAATGGGTCATTTTAGCGTCTTGTATAACAATCTACTATTTAAGGTGCCTTGGTTTCCATTGTACTGTTTTGACGTTTACTCGATATAGGTACCATTTCGATCTCAGAACCTCGTTCGTGTTTGTTTTGAAACATCAACAATTTCTATTAAAACCAGTTATTGAAATAAATAAAATAGATTAAATTACAAATAAAATTTTGATGTATCAAATAAACCAGTCCTCATATTTCATTCATCTTTACCCTTGTCACAGAATACATAATAGTACAACCCTTGTGCAGGTTTAACTTATTTCTGAACTACTTATAAAGTGAACTCCATTTTAAAATGCTTCGTAATGCAAGTATTGAACGGAAGATTACGGAAGACCCAATTAAAATGCCAGTTCAATCACCCGAATTAAAAATCTCCGTGGAACAAACGACCGACCGTTGCAGATCTCCAAGTTCGCTACAATGCAGCGGATCGGCGGCGGGCGCGGGAGTCTGACCTACGGCCTACGGCACTTGTTCTATCTCCTTCCGTCACTCGGAAACATCGTTTACTTGAGCAAGAAAACCACTCGGTTTGTTCTATTCTCTCCGGCATCAGCAAGCCGGTCGTCGCCGAGTGGTAAGCAAATAATTGTTTCTGAGTGACGGAAAACAGCCCTTCTACTCAAATGCCCAATATTATACGCGTCTGAACGCTACGCCATGGCGCTTATCATTAATGACAGTGATCTAGCTTAAGTATGAGAAATAGACGATTACTTACCTAAATCACGTGAAACTTATTGTAAATCACAAACTTTGATATAGAGCAGACAAGTTTACTACGTAGGTACACGTAATTTTTCATTTACTGCATATTTTAAAGCTTTAATAGTAAGCGTAGCGTTATAACGCATTGAATGTTGATCATTTTATCAGGGGGCAGATAAGTTACGAAAAATGCGAAACCGGCGGGCTGATTATCTAATTAAAAACCACCCAGCGACCGGTTGCAGTTCACAGATGATCGTGATCCATTGCTACTTCTTTTTGGGTTAAAAAAAAACATACCAAAGAAAAGTGGCAATGTATTTTAAATGCAACCGGTCGCTAAATAGTTTCTTTTTAGATAATCAGGGTGCCGGTGATACAATACTTACGGTTCTCCCTTATGCATTATTTACTGTTCAAACTTATATCGATTTCGGTACACTTAGCTACTCATTCTCGGCACACTCTATCACGTTAACACGCGGAAGAGTGTGATGCACGCATCAATCATAGCATTCGATTCGCAGCGGTTCGCACAAGTAATGGTGGCAAAAACTCACCGCATGCGCATGCCATATCAAGTTCCTCTTCTTGATGCGTCGTAAATCGCACGCGCTAAGATTTGTCGGGTTTCGCACCAAGACTTTTGTTTTTATCTAATTACTTATTCAATTTTGTTTCATTCTATATTCGGACAGACTTTTATTAGTTTTTGATTAGTTTTTACCTGATTTCAGTACTTACTTATTTGCGTTTTAATTTTCGGAACATAATTTCTTACATTATTAACTTTTATGTAGAAATTTATCGTCAATAATTTTTAAAACCATTTTAAATGTATTAACTTTATGATTTTAAACCAGGAGCGTGGGTTCGTTACCGCTATAATTAAATCTACGTATGGTATGAGGAGATTAGTTAGTAAAATTTAACTTTTGTAAACCTAGAAGTAATTTTTATGCAGTGGGTTTCTCAGAAGTTATTGTAGACAAATAAGTTTACACATAAAAATAGTATTAATGACCTAGTTTACTCTCAAATAAAACCTCCTTCAAAAACCTTAAAAAACAGCTCTATAAAAAGCAAGAAATAATGTTCAAATCGATTAATTAAAACACGTCTACGAAGTCGGGTGGAGCTGGAAGTATTTTTTTTTACTTATTGTGATGTTTATATTCTAAAAGCCCCACCCGACTTCAATAGACGTGTTTAAATTAATCGATTTGAACATTATTTCTTGCTTTTTATAATAGAGCTGTTTTTTTAAGGTTTTTGAAGGAGGTTTTACTTTTTTTAAAAAGCTTTTTATTTTAAACTTTTTTGTGGTAGGTATGTAAGCGATGATTTTATAAAATAAAACGTTAAGTATAATGTTTTACATTTTTCAATGGTATACCCTCAATGTCCACAGGTGTTCCGTTGGGTCTTCGCAGTTCAACTCTAGTCCAGAACGTCCTTGACAATAATAAACCTACCAATATTTCAATCACTGTACAGTTCCTATTTGATTTTGAGGAGTTCCCTCGTGTATCTTCAAAATCCAAAGTCCAATACCAATGGTAAAATTAATATGGTATCATTGTTAAGGTGTCTTCTTTCAAACAAAAAAAAATTGTCTAAATCGGTTCAAAAACAAAAAAGTAATGATTGAAAATCGGTCTCAATTCATATAAAATGGTGACGAAAACGACAGTATTTTCAAGATTACTTGAAAACTACTGATCCGATTTCAAAATTTCAAAAAACGGAACCAACTTGGGAACATACCTCATGTTATAACGTTTGAATCATTTCAATCGGTTCAGCCGTCTTCGAGTAATCGGTATACATACATATAAAAAACAAAAAATATACGCGACGAATAGATAACCTCCTCCTTTTCAAAGTTTTTGAAGTCGGTTAAAAAGATAAGAGTTACGCCATTATGCCATTATAATCTAGAATAGAAGTTAAGAATAGAAGTTAATCAATCCATGAATAACGTAACAATACAGGTAAGCCACTTTCATAACAATTTAGAATGTTACTATTCTAGGTATCTTGCAGTAAACGAAATGCCGTAAACGATAATTCAACAAAAAGAGACATTACTCAAAGCACGGCTCACATTAAAAGCGCATTAACAGCTTTTACTGTGATTGCTAAGGGTCGGTTCATAATTCACGGAGTTTTGTGATAGTAAGGATGGATTATGGATTTTGTATTATTGATTTTAATTTTCGTCCTGTCAATTTGACTCAATGGTAATCGATTACACAACATCATCTCGTATTGTAAAAGTATGTAAGTAGGTAGGTACCTAAAAATACGACAGTGGCATAATTTCTGTAGTCTCTCTATTCTGTGGATAATCAAACTTTCATTACCAATTTCAACCCCTCCAACCCTGATTTCGCAATAAAAGATAGCCTATGTCCTTTTTCGAGCTCTATTCTATCTCTGTACCTAATTTCATCAAAATCGGTTCTGTAGTTTAGGTGTGAAAGCCTAACAGACAGACAGACAGAGTTACTTTCGCATTTAAAATATAAGTATGGATTGTTAATATTTTTTAGAATTGCAGGGTCCATCGCGTGTTTTACTCTACACAATCAACAAAAACATTTCAACATTCAACAAAAAAAAACATATGAGGATTTTGTTTCGCGAAACAATGTTTTGTTGATTGTGTAGGCCAAAACATGCGCTATGGACCCGGCCTAAGTACGTACAATGCGATTAAATTGACAATATAGACAGACAGTTATCCGCTGCAATTTCACTCTAAAGTTGCCACAGATCACTGGTTTATTGTCAATTTAATTATATTGTATAGTATTGAAATAACCATTACTATACTATCCCTACCGCAACTAACAACATTTAATTTTGAGAAAGTACCTATTAAAACCATTTTAAAAAAATTAGCGTCATTTATGCTCCATACTCTATATATCTAATTCGTAAGTAAGTATATTTTTATTTCAGAAGTGTTATCTTTTTCTCTATATTAAAATTACAACAAGTCAAATATGACTTTTTAAGAAGCCATATTCTTCGTAATTTCAGGTTCCTTCTTTTTTAAAAATACGAATACTTATTCATAAATCTATCTATGGACCCAAAAGCGGGTCTCGGCTATCGATGCGAATGTTGCCAGTGTGTTTCTCATTTGTGCATTATCTTCAAATGGGAAGACCAAAGGGAATCAGACTCTAGACTACTAGAGCCTTGAAGGAATTTTACCCTTAAAGTATGCTTGAAGTACTTTGGATCGACCGACCGGCTATTGCCTACAAGCGCATGTAAGTATTATAAACAAAGATATTATTTTCACCATCCTACAGATGTGAACCTACCTTTAACAGAAATAGGTTCTTGAACAATCGCCTTCCGCTCCATAGCGCGCGCTCCACAATCCTATGTAATTTATTACAGATAATGGCCCACAAGGACTGATCTGTGTTAATGACCAATTATGAGAGCTATGTACCTACTATCACTGTTCTGTATCTTATTGCAGTTAGGATTCATAACTTTAGAAAGGGGAATATATAAATGCACTTTAAAAATAATGTAACACACTTTAAAATGTTTAGCTTCAAAATTTATTGAATGAACTATAAAAATAATGGTTTCCACTTTAAATATGTTATGCTTTAAAATTAATACTTTGCACTATACAATTTAATTGATTAGCTTTAAAATGTATACTTTGCACATTACAAATTAATTTTATAACTTTAGCACTGGTAAACAGACGTCTAGGTGCGACGACGAGCGGGCGCAGCGAGAGAGGAGCCCAGGGAGGAGGTTAGGTTCCATTGTGACCAACAACGCCAGAACCGACCTGATGGCGTATAATTATGCATTATGCCACAAGTTGTTTTCATCTTTCCATCTCATTTTAACAGTGGTCAGATGGTGGTCAGTCTAAATAAAAACTAAATGGTTTCGGAGTTGGGACCAATGGTTGCGACACAGTTAAAGTGCAAGCATTATTTCTGTAGTGATAATATTAAATTATAGATCTATTATTATTTTAAAGTGCAAACCATTATTTTTGTAGTGATAATATTAAATTATAGGTCTATTATTATTTTAAAGTGCTGATATACAATTTTATAGCGGTTTTCATCAAATTTAAAGTGCTATTAAATACATCCCCTTTAGAAATTGAATTAGTTATATTAAAAATGTTCCTCATTTCTTTTTCAGGGCCTGCCCCCTTACTCACTGTACATCAACTTGACTGTACATCAAGAAAATTTTAGTTCGGGTCACATTAATTATATGCTTTAGAGTTTAGAAGGTAATGTAGTATTGATGATAAAACTTTAGCAAACTTCACTGAAGTCCACATCGTCTGCACCCCTACTCAAATCATCAAATGGCCAACTTCTATTCGTTCGCTGACTTAAAAATAAAAACTAAGTTCATAAACTCTAAAATTACATGTCGTAGGCATCAATACCATACAATATAACAATATTTGTGATTTACATAAGCTGATAAACATGTGACGTCTAAATGCCTATTTTTAACCGACTTCAAAAATTTGAAAAGGAGGAGGTTATCTATTCGTCGCGTATATTTTTTTTATATGCATGTACACCGATTACTCGAAGACGGCTGAACCGATTGAAATGATTCAAACGTTATAACATGAGGTTTGTTTCCAAGTTGGTCCCATTTTTTGAAATTTTGTATTCGGTTCAGTAGTTTTCAAGTAATCTTGAAAATACTGTCGTTTTCGTTACCGTTTTATATGAATTGAGACGGATTTTCAACCATTACTTTTTGTTTGTGAACCGATTTAGATGATTATTTTTTGTTTGAAAGAAGACACCTTAAGGATAATACCATATTAATTTCATTGGTATTGGACTATGGATTTTGAAGATACACGAGGGAACTCCTCAAAATCAAATAGGAACTGTACAGTGATTGAAATATTGGTAGGTTTATGATAATCAAAAACAAGTTAAGTACCAATCTATTGTAGAGGACGTTCTGGACTAGAATTGAACTGCAAAGGCTCAATTGAACTCGTGGAAATTGAGTTACTCGGGCTATAACATTGAAAATTTTAAAACATTATAACGTTTTATTTTATAAAATCATCTCTTACATAGGTACCTACCACAAAAAAGTTTAAAATAAAAAAGCTTTTTAAAAAAAGCACAACCTCCTTCAAAAATCTTAAACACAGCTCTATAAAAAGCAAGAAATAATGTTCAAATCGATTACCTAAATAAAACACGTCTATTGAAGTCGGGTGGGGCTTTTACAATATAAACAATACAATAAGTAAAAAAATAATTCCAGCTCCACCCGACTTCAATAGACGTGTTTTAATTAGGTAATCGATTTGAACATTATTTCTTGCTTTTTATAGAGCTGTGTTTAAGATTTTTGAAGGAGGTTGTGCTTTTTTAACAAGCTTTTTTATTTTAAGCTTTAAGAATAGAATTTTGGCCATTTACGTAGGGGAAGTTTTATTATCAATATTACATAGGTACTATGGGCAATAGCGTCGCTTAACCACGGTTAAAATCGCTTGCACGCCGCGCCGCCGTTACGTTACTAACGTACGTTAGTCCGTGCAGGGGCGATAGGTACGTGCATAGGGATTGCAATTGCTGGATCCAGCATCCAGCAATCCAGCGCTTTTTTTTACATGCTGGATCCAGCATACCGTGCTGGATCCAGCGGTGCGGATCCGCAAATGCATCAAATTCGAAATTCATTACGTTACATCTTTAATAGCCGCCTTTTTTCGATCGAAGGCGATCATTTATCTATGGTTTAAGACTATTTGACCTTAGACCAGAACGTAGAGGCCAAAAGGGCCTTCTTAGCCGCCGATGTTATGTGCAAAGTAAGTAACTGGTAAGGCGATAAGACAATAAAATATGTGTTTTAATATCTCACTTCCACAGCTAACTCAAAAACCTAAATAAATTATCTCTCTGTTGTTAAGAGTGTTGGCAATTCACACAAATGTAAGTAGTACATTTGTGTTTGGTTTGTAGTTGTAGCAACTAACCATAAAGAGAGGTAAAGATTGATTACGACTGATTATACGTTCTTATTACCTAAAGAAGATATTCTATTTAGAGATTACCTAGTTTAAGGCATTGTCTTTGATGTTGAATTATATTTTTCTTACTTAATAAAACATAATACTGATTGGTACATTAGTTTGATATCAAATAACAACGAACTAAGAAACCAAACCAAAATCAATTAAGTTACCATCAAATTAGTAAAGGTTTTTATTCAAGTAGTTTGTAGAGAAAATCTTAAATTATTAAATAAACAAAAAAAACATTAATATCATGTATTTATTTTGATTCAATCTTTTGCTGGATCCGCGCTGGATCCAGCTGGATTCAGGCCAATCTTGCAAAAATCCAGCTGGATTGAAAATGCTGCTGGATTGCAATCCCTATACGTGCACACACGAATTTTGTTACTAACTGGTTAAGCGACGCTGTTGCCCATAGTACCTCTAAAGCAAACTTTATGTGACCCGCACAGGTAATTATGATCGAAGGACCCGCAAAGGACCCGCACTAAAATCTTGATGTAAGTACAGTCGAGTTTATGAGCACTTTTGATAGGATGTTGCCTTAAGATTACTGGCATAAAAGTTGAACTGTCAAAGGTGCGTACATATTGAACTCGACTGTACCTAAGTTTAGTATTTTTACTAAATCCATTTCAAGATGGGTGTCTTAACACATTCAATTTTTTCCAAGTAGGTAAGTAAATATAGCAACTAAACGGTAGCTTTCACAGATGTTGTCATCCCTAGAAATCTGCGTGCGCATAAACAATCGTCACACGTTGACAAGCGTCGTGCGCCCGCGCAACCTGTCCATCCACCTGCCAAATCGTTTGCCATTTCCGGGACTCCACATAACCTATTCCCATGGAAATCACATAAACCTAACTGAATAAATAGTTTACTGTAAATTCAAATACTTTAGTTAGTCTTGTTGTTTCAAAGGATCCATTGCAAACGGTTGATTTGTAACAGTCTAGTACTAAAATATTTACGGTAATCAACAAGTAATCAACACTTAGGTGTCCCAATTATATGATTAGTAACTCACGAAAGTTTCGACTATTTAATCTAAGTACGTAAATCCCACAAAACAAACTAATAAGTGTTTTATGTTCAATGCGTGCAATTTTGCTTCACAAAATGTAAAGTTTTGTTTTATACTTACGCATCTAAGTTCCAAATGCGTTAATAAATACCTATCAATAAAATGAGGAACTACCTACACTCCTCATATTATACATATTTTGTTCTGTGTTATCTTTCAAAATAAATTTGATCAGTGATCTTTCATTCTTTCACAACAACCGACCAACATTTATTTAAAAGTAAATTATAGAATTAAACTTTTGCTCCAATGTAACGTGTACTGTGTTTTAGTGCATTAAAGAGTAATAATGAATTGTCAAAACTTTTACTAAACGTATAATTATAACGAGACTTCTAAATTCTTGATTAAAAAGTTTAAAACATATTTTACAGAAAAACTTAACTTATGCAAGTGATGGAATTGGATATTTCCCCAATTTAAGAAAAGACATGTACGTCGGGAGCTTTCATGATAAACTATTTGTCGCTAGTCGTAATTTTGCAGAAACTGTAATTTTAGATGAAACCAGACGTAGACGGTTGATCATAATAATCTGTAGATGTTTGATAAAAAGTGCTGAAAAAAACCTTTTTATAAACGGACTAAATTATAAAATAACTTCTCCCGTAAAGATTTATAACCCCATACCCCATAGCACAGAACAGATATTTGTACTATGTAACCTATCCAGAAGTTTTAAAACGACAAACGTGGAGCGCATGCAAAAGATTATTAATTGGGTTGGTAAACTTCTTCGAAGAGAATTGTTTTTTTTTTTGGATAGCACAAGTTTGAAGAATAAAGAAAATAATATTATGATTTTTTTATTTCACCTTGTTAATCAAATATTTTTTTTATATTATTATCGCGATAAAATATCAAACGAACGGCTGAATACGAAGTTCCCTTGCATTTTCTGATAAAAAGCTGATTCACAGGACAGATTTGACAGAAAGTGACAAAGTAACATTGTTTTGAACACTTAGTTCAAAACAATGTTATTTTAATGCAAAGTTGTGCTTTCTCTAGATACCTATCTACGTTATTTCACAAAATGCGCCCCACTTCTGTAAGTATAGGGTTATTATAATTCTGGGACGGGATAAAAATTATTTTTAGTCCGTTTTAAAACAAGGTTTAAAAAAAGATTTATTTTCCAGTAAATTATTATTTTCTTGTAAATCGATGGGATTGCATGGTTTTACGATAATACAGAGTTATTGTGGCCTCCTTCCGGTTTCTATCGGATCAGCTCAATGACACCATAACATTGCATTGTCTTTCAGTTCTGACCTATGTTTAAAGTTTCAAGTCCTTTGCTCATCGAGAAGCTGGATTAAAATACTTTGCAAAATTTGTAGACAAAGAAACAAATAAACGAAAGAGCAACCTAATAAAAACGTATTAATAAAACATTAATACCTTTAGCGGATAAAGAAAATCAATATGAGAGAACCAAAAAGAATATTAAAAAGTGGCATTGAGCAATGTCCCCAATTTTTTTGTCCGAAAGCCGTATATTTATTTACCATGTGTGGGGTGGAATCTACCGCTATGCGTTAAAAATATAATTCTCGGTTTCCTAGTTCATGTTCAACAAACTGAACTTACCACAATGTTACCTAATGTGGGTTCTTATCGCAAGAAAAATATTGACAACACACAATGTAAAACATAAATAGCAAATACCAAAAAGAAAAACAGCTTACGAACCGAGAAGTGTAATTTTTTTTTCAATTTGAGTTTTTATTACGTATCTCATGGGATCGTTTTCTTTTGCAACTTTTAAAAAAAAAATAAAGCACTTCCTACGGACCGGATATGTATACAACGTGTTACAAAAATACGCTTATTGCCGAATATATGGTAGATGGGGAATATCAAACTGGAAAACTGTACTATGGGACCATAGAATATGAATACAAGATTCTTGTATGGGACCAACTCTGAAATCGCGGAAAAAATCAGCTGTTCTACTCATTATTTTCGTTATTAATTTTCGTATGTAACAGCTGTTTTTTACGCGATTTCAGAGTTTCGGTCTCATAGTAAAAAATGATAAGTTTGATGGTCCCTATCTATATTCATCATTAGGAGTTTTTTTTTGTAACACGTTGTATACTACTTAATAGGCGGCTTAGAAATACCCGGAGCAATACTAACACCAACTAACACATCAAGTTATTTAAACGTTTCAAGTCACACAACGGCATTATCGCTTCAAGATCCAAAAGAAAGGTTTGGAGTGCTTAACAATGCTGACATTGCAAAAATTCGGACGCCAGAGATACTTGTTAGTTGTTATATATGTAATTATGAGCGATTTACATGCTTCCAACTGTGTGTACAGTTATATCTTTACATCTCGCTTCTTTGTCTATTATATTTGCACCGTACTTTATACCTGATCTGTCTGAAATGTACTTAATTAGTTTTTGTATTTTTTTTTTATTTATTTCGATTTCATCTTATCTAGTCGAGCTTATTACGAATTTTTGATAAAAAGATAAATGAACGACTTTTAAGTAAAAAAGAAATACTTTATGAAATCATACGATGATTTGTTTGCCAATACCGAAAACCAGTTGTTTCTTTCTGTTTGACAACTGTAAAGTTTTCACCATTGGTGCAGTTCAAGAGCTTTTAACTTAACAGTAAAGTAATCTAAATAGCCCTAGTTTTTAAATTTTTAACGCAATGTCGCTTTTGCACTTTTCACAAATTGCACTTTAGCCTTCTCTCTCAGCATGGAATACTTACGTTTTTTTCAATCAACACGCGGTAAAACTGTAAAATAATTCTTAAGGTTTAGTATTAATCCGGAACACAATTTTATTTCATTGCTACAAAAAGAGACTGTATCCCAAAGCTGGGATTTGCAGTGATGCTTAAAATTGGCACCGATCGAAAGAAAGCACTAGATAATGAATGGCTTAGAAGTAATTAACTTTTGATGATATTATCCGTCAGCGAGTCGGGAATCTGTGTTTTTTAATAGTGGAGCAACTGTGGCGAAGTAAGGGCGTGACGGCGGTCACGCTCGCCGCCGCCAGCTGCCGCCTCTGCGACACCTGTTATTTGTATTTTGTTTGATTTCGGCCTGTAATTTACGTTGACCCGTATCTCTTTTTTTTCTTCTTATAAGAATAGGCAGAGGTAAGCCCTAATTGCGGTGTGGTATTGAATGAAAGGAGCGATGATCTTGAAACCAATTTTTCAGACTCGAGCATGACTAACAAATCAAAATCGAATTTAAAAATACTGAAATTAAAAAACCTACTAACGTTAATAAGGATTAGTTATCAAGTTGAACAGGTAGAAAAAAAATGTATACCTAACACTTACGTCAGTGTTAGTAGGTTAAACTTCTTAATAAACAACCATAATATCACATATCAAATTAAAAAATCAATTTATATCTTCCGACATTGTTTGTAACTACGCCTACGAAGTTATCTTGAAGTGTTCATCGGAAAAAAAATTGATTGACTTTCTATAGCGGTTTTAATTTCGTATCGAGAGATGTCTCTGAATGAGCTATTGAGCTATCTAATCATGAGATCTACTCCCGCGCTCGTGGGCTCCGATGGAGAGATATCGAACACATAACATCGGTGACCCGAGAGCGGCTACGCGAGCTGCCATTCAATCAGACAGACCTCAGCAATTTCTCCACGCGAATGTCACGGTAATGAACACACCGCAAACTACAGTGCCCAATTCTGCCCTAATCCGATGCCAATCAACAATGTAGATCACAAGATTGCCGAATTGCGAGGCGGATCGGTGATCGTGTCGTGAGAACGATAAGGTACGGCGTACAGGTGGTACCCTCCCCGTCGATGGCTAACTGTTCCACCATCATCAACGGAGTAAGCCGAGCGCGCCACCGCGCAGTCCCGTCTCGAAGCTCCGTTTAAGCACCACGCAGCTAGCTGGCGCAAGCGCAACATAAACACGCGCGGGATTCATAGAAGTTACGTAGAAACCGCGCGCGACTTTGGCGTTCGATATTCAAAGTGATTATTCAGTGATTATTTTTTATTTTGTTTTGATAGCCAGTGTTAATTGTTGGTCGAGTTATCTGCAAAGTAGCGAAGGCTTTTTTGTCTAGCGCAGTAAGGTAATCGGGGCAGATAGCATTAACGGTTGGCTCCGCGCTCGAGTGTGGCCGAGTGGCGGCGCAAGCATGACGGGTGCCCGTGGATGCGCGCTCGTGCTGTACTTGCTGGTAAGTCAAACAAACCACCTGATGGACTGTCTATCAACTACCTACTTATAGCTCGAGTCGTTTCAAGAGACAGCGGACCCTGTAATTGACGCTCAAAACTTCAGCTCAATTCCAGCAAAATATCATACTTAAAACATATCACATCAAAGCTTTGGTTTTCCCACACCTCAAAATTGAAAAATTTGAGAATTCAATTGGAAAACGTCAATTTTCACGAGTCTGAAAAGTATGTAATTTGACTTTAAATAAACATTAATAATAATAATAGAAAATTTGTTTCGGACAACAAAGATCCATATTGGGTTAGTTACATTATAAACTTACAAGCTAGTGTTAGTAAGAAAGAAACATAAAAATACAAATTACAAAATTAAATCCACAACAACACGTATTGGCGTGGCAACACATAACTTAAAATTATCAGAAAAATTACAAAAAGTTTCATGAGGTTTCATATCTCTCAACCGAAAATTTAACATTTATATTTTGTCTGTCAAAGTTAGTCAAGTTTACTAATCCTAACATAAGTATTACTTAATCCTAACATATAATAATAATACATACAGCAATGTTTTATTTTATTTCATTAAATTTTCGAAGCAATTACCGTGAGTGAGTACCTACAGGCTTAATAAAAAAAGGCATTTCAAGTAATATCTGGTTTTTATTGTAAAAAAAAATAGTTTAAAATCAAGCTGATTGAACATCATTCCGTTGCAGACATTTTAATTTGATTGCATTTTAATTGAGACATACCTACCTAAACTTGTATGAACCGTGAAAGTTTTCCATTACAAGCTTTTCAGAACTGACCTCATTCTTTATAATGCTGTTTTATCTGCTAACTTTGTCTCTGATAATAAGTAGTAGAGTTAAATATGAAAAGTATTCTGACAAACTAACATTTTTATATATATATATTATAATATATATTATATATATTTTATAAATTGAGTGCAGATTTAATTAGACTTATCTAAGTTGAACCATTGCCTAAACCTAAGTAAATGTAAGTGTGAAAATAAGGGAAAAAAACTAACGCACGCAGCTTTATATTTTGCGACTGATAGCTATCTACTTTAATCAAAACGGTTAGTGTTTTATTGTCAAGAACATATATAGAGAACGGTAACGTTTTCTTTTTATAGTAACTATGGCATTTATATATTTATTTCTATAGAAAGCTTCAATTTATAGGGCCTCGTCATTGTGTGAGCGTGATTGGAGCCATCATCGAAATTAAATTTCACGCTCCGATGATCGCACTAAACGCAAAAACTGCCGAAAGTGTTGAAATGTTTTGTTATTTATCTGTTTCAAGTAAAAACAAGACGCGCAGGCATAATGTCTTTGTAATTTAAACCGGTTAAATAAACCGGTTTTCGATATCCTTACTAATATTATAAATGCGAAATTCCGTTTGTTTGTTTGTTTATTACGCCTTCTCGTCATAGCTGAAAATCATGAAATTTTGGATGCACGTTCTCAGGGCTATAGAGAAGGACATAGGGTAACTTTTATCCAGAAAAAAAGTGCTGTTCCCGAGGGATAGCAACCAAAAAAATTCCACGCAGACGAAGTCGCGGGCGGTCGCTAGTTTTTAGGGTTCCGTACCCAAAGGGTAATGGGACCCTATTACTAAGGCTCCGCTGTCCGTCTGTCTGTCTGTCTCTCTGTCTGTCACCAGGCTGTATCTCATGAACCGTGATAGCTAGACAGTTGAAATTTTCACAGATGATGTATTTCTGCTGCCGCTATAACAACAAATACTAAAAACAGAATAAATAAATATTTAAGGGGGGCTCCCATACAACAAACGTGTTTTTTTGCCGTTTTTTGGTACGGAACCCTTCGTGCGCGAGTCCGACTCGCACTTGGCCGGTTTTTTCTATAATTTTTATACCTAAAATATATCCAAAATGTTATGTTGTTGGTTCTTAAAAATAAAGAAGTCACTTGTTCACCGTCATCTGCCCTTGTTTTATTAAAACCACTTTCCGAAACTTAATTCTGCCAAGCTTTTAAAGTGTTACTTACGGCCGCCCGCGACTTTGTCTGCGTGGAAAGTTTTTTGTTATCTCTATGGAACAGTACTTTTTCCTTCTCGGACAATGTTTCATGATAATCTGCTGAATAGATGAGACGTGAAGGCGGTACAAACAAACAAACTTACTTTCGCATTTATAAATATTAGTCCTAACTAATAAGTTGGAGATTATGAAAGAGGAAAAGACGTAACGCAATAATAAACATCATAGAAAAGAATAAAATAAACAAATGAAAATCAAACCAAAAATGAATTCTTACCAATGTTTAATACTTAGGTATATGATCCGTAGGAGATTACTATAGCTTAGACAATAATAATATAAAAACTTGAAAAACTATTTCCTAAAATCAATTTCATCATCATCATCATCATATCAGCCGCACGACACCCACTGCTGGGTATAGGCCTCCCCTAATGATCTCCACGACGATCGGTCCTCCCGCATCCAGTGGCTTCCGGCAATGGTTTTTTTTGTGGGTCAAATAAATTAATTTAAATTAATTGCTATTAGCTACACAAGACAGCACGGTAAGTTAAACAGTTGAAATACGTAAACAGCTTTTATACGTACGGCATAATAACGGCATAATCTCAAGGTCAATATGTACGTATTGTCTGACGTGCCGTTGACTGTACCTTAGTGCAGAAGTTTACACATTTGAAGATGTTAAAAGCAGTAGGTAAGCTACAATATTACCCATTTGTCTCGTAGCACGATTTTTTTATCATTTCAACATTCATATTTTAAAAACATAGCGATCGAAATACAGATTATAACATAATAAATACAATAAAGGTATAGCGTAGATAATATGATCGATAATAGCATATATTTTGCCAAATTATAATGAAACGAATGCTCATTATAAATTATAAGATACGTCGATATAGTAAAAAGTGAAAACAAAGAAAATTAGACAGCGTGAAATGGAGTAATGTGTGTCAGTAGGTCAATTTATTTTGCGAATGTGATTTAGTAGCATATTGTATCCATATCAAAATTAGATCTGATCTAGCTTTTGTTTTGATCCACTATAGCTATACAGGATGATTTTTTGAACAGTGCACTAATTTTGCGGTGTGGTTTGACGGTCTAAGGGACACCATAAAATTTGAGTACCTACTGTTCAAAAAATCACCCTGTATAAATATAAGTAGATAAGTAGGTACACAACAAAGACCTATGTTCCATTAAGAATGTTGTTCAGTTTTAGCAAGACTTTCACCTGTTTCAGTATCTGACAGGGTTTTTGTTACATATTGTACTTATACAATTATATTTTCAACACACTTGCTCGGAAAGTGAGCCCTAATACATCGCTTTTAGAGACATAAACTAAGCTATAACAAACGCGTGCAATAATATATAAAACACTAGTTGGTTATAGAATTATCCCTACAAATATAAATAAGTACCTTAATTCAAGTTCTATGCGAGTAAACAGAGTATTCCAAATTAAACTGGATAATACAGTTATTTTTTTAAATAACAACAAAGAGGTTTTATGCCGCTGAAAATTCATATACATTTTTGGAATAAATAAATGTGTAAGTCCTTAATTAAGTCAAACAAATATTTATTATGGTCAAATTATTCATAATTCACATTTTTTTGTTATAAAATAAGTAAAATATTTGCAATTTATCACCTAAAATTATTATAGTTTTGAAGTAGGCTGTATGCTCACTCACCCCTTTGTTCCCAACATATTCTTGCATTGGGCGTGTGAAAATAAAACCTACCTACCTTTTCCCATCTTAATTATCTTATTTTATTTATGTCGTATTTGTTGCTGTGTGGCAAATTACTTAGATTTTTCTTCGCAAATGTGTTGAAAAACGTCGTATGAAACTCGTGAGCTCTTGCTTATTGCACACTTGACTGAATTACGTGTGCAATGAGCAATCTAAGCTAACTTATCTCATAATGTATACTATAATAAATTATACCACAGAAGTTAAATCCTGTAAAATGAAAAATTACACAATAAAACAGTGATTTCAGCCTCGTGTGCAATGAGCAATCTAAGCTAACTTATCTCATAAGGTATACTATAATTATACAACAGAAGTTAAATCCTGTAAAATGAAAAATTACACAATAAAACAGTGATTTCAGCTGTTTTCAAAAACTTCAAGAATAGGTAGGTAACCTCTTTTTAAAACGTTTGATTTTCGAATGGTTTTAACTTTCGTTTTGTTCTTGTGTGGTTAGGACAATTTAGGATTGTATTCTCAACGTGGTGGGTATGGTATCCAACTAACTCGAAAGATGGCTAAAAAACTTTTTGAAACATCTTTCGAGGCAGCAGCAGCCTGCTGTAACATGGCTATGTTATACTTAACATTCCATTCAATAACTTATTTTTTGATGCGTTTTTATTTTCCTCCTATTCCTCGTAGTTATTTATTAAACTTTTTTGAAAAGCATCGATCGATTCGGTGACTTTTGCTAATTCAATTTCTTATACTTAATTATTTATATATTATACTAAATCGTATATACTTAATTATATAAGTAACTACTTAATGTACGCACAGAACAGTGAAAAAACGTTTTCATGAAATAAAACACTTTTTAACGGACACCAGCGCGTATACTACTAACGGATACTACCGTTAAAAACATAACCCTCTTGCAGTCGGGTAAAAAGTGTTTTATTTCATGTCTAGTGACCGCGTAAGCTTGAGAAGTGAAAGAAGTGCGGTGTTAGAAGCATTGGGCCCTTGCCACCTAGCATGACCGCCAAAACGCGATATGATATATCGATTTATCGCTTTTAACAATCATCAAAAGACAATGAATTTTGACAGTTGAGTCAGTTGAGTGGCGATAAAACTGTATCACGCGATATATCGTGTTTTGGTGGTCATTGTAAGGGGCTGATTGCCGAGGTCTTTTCCCACCAGGCAGCAGCGCCCGACCCACCACGACCGTAGCATAACCACAGAAACACGAATTATATATTTTTCATCCCTTCTATTCGAAAAACGATGATTTGTTCCTATATAAGTGGGACCAAAATAGCTCTTTTCTGGTAAGAACTTTTTAGTGGGAGGAAAAGAGATTTGAATTTAGAACATGTAATCTTTCAAAGAATTCGAACGCCGCCGCCGCGCGCCGGCTGGTAATGTATTGACTGGCTGCATAGACGGCGCGGAGACTAAAAAAAACATAAGCGCGCGAATTAAGTCTGTGTTCTTGTAATTAGTGTACCTACATACTTACGTACTTAGTACAATAACTATTGAAAATTGCGCTAGTGTATCAAACGTAACTATAAATTTGTAATAATTTTTACTTTTCACGTGTCTTTTTTAAATTACATACATAAACACAGTCTCCTATTTATTTTCTCATAGAAAGGGGATGAAAAGTAGAGTATATGACTCGGGCGCAAAATATTTTTTGCGAGGGCGACATACTTTGAATCCCTCGCTACGTTCAGGATTCTATTGAAGAACCCCTCGCTGCGCTCGGGATTCTACTCTAGAATCCCTCACTTCGCTCTGGATTCAAAAAAGCGCCCTCGCCGTAAAAATATTATTTTGCTCCCTTGTAATACAATCTACTATAATAGTAGTATCGATAAAACGCCAATATTATTGTCAAATTGTGTTGCGGTGGACATGCAATGGGGTATGGGGTTAAAATGTTTATAGGTATTTGGTGTAATTTTATGGACACAGCTTCTGATGGCCTACTCAAATGGCCAATTTTCTTTCGTTCGCTACCGGGCAGCAGTATATTTTTTGGGCGACAAAATTACTAAACAGGCGACAAACAGTGGATCTTACAAAAATACTTAAAACGGGCGACTACATGTGGGTGATAAATAATTTAAGTTAGCAGTGAAAAATCTAAATGGGTGACAAAAATACTGAGTGGGCAACTTTATACCAAATAGGTAACATAATAACTGATTTAAGCTTCCCAACATGGTATTAATAACACGTTTTTCTTGGAATGTTTTCTAGTTTGTTTGTTTTTTGTCATCTCGATCCTAAGAGAATAGTCACCTTTTTTTTATATAAAATATATGCCAAATTTAAAAAAATATGTTTTGTGTGACCTAAGGTTGTCGCCCAGATAGTAATTTGGTCGCCCGTTCTGAATAATAAGTTACTCAATTCGTATTTTAAAGTCACCCATTTTCAATATCTGTAGTCGCCCTCGGTCCGTCGCCCGCTCAGTATTATGTACGCTAAATTCAGTATTTTTGATACTCAAAATGGGAATTTATTGTTACCCGATTAAATACTACCCGTTTACAAATCACAGATATTATTGTATTGTATGGAATTGACAAGCCTAACGACACGTAATTTTAAAGTTATGGCTTGGTTTTAATTTTTAGTTTTTAGGTTTTAATTTTTAGTAACGAATAAAGTGTCCATTTGAGTAGGGAGGCAGCTATCTAACGATGCAATCATTTGACAAATCCACAAAAGTTGCATGTTACAGCTGCAAAGCAACCATTCAGTCGAGTACATTAGCTCAACTCGATTCATTACCATTGTAAGATGATCTTGTTCCGTTATTAATTACTTCGCACTACGTAAACTGGATGTGCATCAGTTAATATTGCATAAATTAGATAACTTTTACATAAACTCACTTCTCTATAATCGACGACCGTAGTGAGCGAACGCTTGGTTCTTTTTTTTATGAGTTATGGTAAATCGAACTGTTTCCTAATTACACGTAGGTATGCGTATTGCGTATGGGCTTATTATATATGTAAGTATATATATTTTATTTATTCAGTTTTTCGAAAATTTTAAAAACGGTGGAGATATGGGGAATATCATATTTCAGCCATTTTGATTTTTTTTCAAAAATGTCATAAACGCGAGGTCTACACATAAAGTTAATATAGGTAATATTAACTTTATGGGTCTACAGCTCCAAAGAGCCACTAGTACCTATTTCAGATTGTTTAATCTTTGGAAGCATCTCTAGAACAGTCTGGGGTACAGCCTGGCTATGTCCTTTCCCCTAGAACAGTAAAGAATTTGTTATACAAGGGACCAAAGGAAATTTGTGCTGCGAGTGCCGACTTTAAATCACGAACTAGCGAAGTCGTCTAGAATTGAATGTAGAGGTACTGAGCACAGTGAGTGATTTAAAGGCACGAGGCAGAACAACACTTTGGTCTCGTGGCAAACATACAACTTTTCACCTCTACCAGCGAGAAAAGTGTTGTAGGGTAAGCTAAATTCAGCATTAAAAACTTGTTTTCTCAACTCTTTTGGAGATAAATGACTATTTCATCACTGGATTTAATCAATCACAAAAATAGATCGATCAAACAACACAGATCATAAATCAAACACTGTGGAACATTTTATGATAACCGGGTAGAAAAAAACATATGCTAAAAAAACATTCATCGAGTATAAAGAGTATACTTAAGTAGATTCGCGTCATTTTGTTTTACGTTGTGCTTTCTCTTATTTTATCCCATCCTGTTTTTATATTTAATTATTTTTTCTATTTTATATTTATTTCATACATTTCGTCCATACTCTTTATTTCGAACCATCAACCTTCTTTTTGAACAAGGATTGTTTTAAATTAAAACTCCTTGGTATATCCGTGTATTTTATTTTTTTATACTTTTTAATCCGTATACGACATATCTACCTTTCTATCTTTTTCTCACATATCAATTTACAAGTATCATCCTTCTCTATTTCTTTATTATTTCAAAATATGATGTTAGAAATTAAAAAGCACTTTGCCTCACGTTCGCAGCAAAAGTTGATTTTGCTGCCAAAACAAAGAAAAAAATTGCTCTTTATCTTTATATGTTCCTATTGCACTGAGAATCACCCAAGTAGCACATTGGCTGATCAAGTGTCGAATTATACACCTACATAAAGTTAAAAGTGTGATTAAAGATGTTTAAAGGTTTTTGTAGCTTTTCAAGGCTGATATATTGCAATTGAAAAAGTTATTTATTCAATAATCTGTAAAAGGCACTCCAGAAATACTTAATTAAGCTATGGGCTATTTAAGAGTTCATAATACCTACATGTTTTACTACGTTTGCAGCTGAAAAGCGGCGTAAAGAAATTCTTCTATAATGTTTTTTGCTGTTGAATGGTCTAAAATTAATCCGTTCTAACACCAACTGGTTAACAGTACGTCTGAAAGGTATTGTAAAGTTAGAAGCTGTGCATTGATCTTGAAGGCATCTTTTATGACGCTTTTGAGCTACATGTGGTGTAATATAATACCACTGTAAGGTTGTCTGGTTAAGATCATTAAGGAAATACTTTTAACAGCCTGTTGCTGCTGAAATTACGCCTAAGTAGATAATAATAACTCTTCAAGCTGAAGAAGTGTATGAAATCATATATTTATACAGCTTTATTTGAGAAACTGTTGTAAACCATTTTTCAAGGGCTTTGTAATTCTCAAAGAGTTAGAATGTAATTTGTCAATACTTTTAATCGGTTTTTGACACCCAATAACACCACATTAAAGTTCGTTGCTGTTATTGACTCCATTTAACAGCTTTTCTACCTTATCTGTTGCAAAATTTATTATTTTGGTTACTAGCTAGTCTTCGAATAAATTTTAGACTATATCTACCTATAAGATAAATGTTTGTTGGAGGATGGTTTTCTTTTTGGTAGAGGACCCCTAATTTGCTGCAAGAAATAGTTGTTGAAATACAATATAACTCATAAGTCATTAGAACGGCATTTCCGGAATCTATATATGAACTAAAAGTATAAATTAACGTCTCTTATACAGAACACGAGCAGTCTATGGCTGATTAATGGTATTTTGTTCAGCAAATAGTGTCACAAGATAATATTTTAACGATTAAAGCTGAGCACCTCGTGGACGCCATAACTAACCTAAAAATAGCGTTTTTTATTATTTTTTAAAACATTATTAGCTGCAAGAATACGCCTTAATTTGAGCTCTTACTTCATAGGCAATTTAAAGAAACCATTTTTACTAAATATCTCTTTTAATTTTCCATCATAATAGATTAAAACTTTTGCACTCGTGATTTGTCCACATATTTTCTAAGTTAAAATCTCATTATTCGAAGGGCGCATGAAAATTTTGTAGTTAATTGGTATTAACTTCACGATGTAGTTGCACTCGCATCCTGAACGCATTTGTATAAACAATGTGTTCTAACAAAAAATATCCCAGTAAAAATGGTGGACGATGATGGAAGATTGAATATAGTTAACTTTACACCATAACTTTTAACAGTCCTTCACATACTTAATTTATTTTAAGATTACTTGCTAAGAACAAAGACGTTAAAAAAGTTTGAATAGGGAGTTGCAAAAGGTTAGAAGCTGTTTAAGAGCTGGTTGGGGGAGTCCTGCACAGTATTAAACTTTTTACAGTGCTTTATTAATGCTCTATTAAAACTTAAATAAGCCTGACCGATGCTTCTCTCCAGCCATTGTAATACCAAAGGCTGTATAATTTGGGGCCCTTTTTAGCTGTTTAAGCGCTTAAACAGCTTAAGTACAGCCAAATTAGAATACCCTTAAACAGCTTTAAGATTCGATGGCAGCATTAATTAAGCACTTATGCAGCATTTGTGTGCTACTTGGGCAATTAGGAGTAAACAGGCTTTTCCGTGGTAATTACAGTTACAATCTTTTACAATTATTCTTCTGCCTGGGAAAACGATAAGATGGCACCCAGCGTGGGAGAAAATGGGACCCGACGAACCACAAGTCATTTTCAAATTAAGGAAGTGTTAACTTAGTGTTAAGGGATAGGTATCTTGATTATAATAATTACTTAGTTATTTAAATGGTTTAGCACGATAGCAACGTTGTTATTATTATTTTTTTGTAATGCTAAGCTTGACAACTCAAGCAACGGATTGCATGGTCAAGTTACCTCCCTTTTTTTCGCACATTTTTCTCCTATTATGTGTTTGCGCAAATAAATCTTTTTTTGGAGCATTTAAGTAAATGTTGTTTCCCCTACTTAGTTTTATGTTTTCTGTATTGTTTTTACCTATTGTTTTTAAAAGAAATGTTAGCCCAATTAAATAAAGTAGAGTCTTCCTTCACTCATTGATAAACATTTTTTTTTAATGCGAAGCGATGATCACGGTACCTAATTTCTCTTTATTATGTGGGGCTTACCTGACCTAGTTATATAGGTATTGTTTGTAAGTTTGATTGTTTGTCACCTAAGCGGTGAAACAAAATAACAAATTATTATTGTACTCACATAGCTTTAGTATTCCAGCTTTTAATGTACATCGGGATACCAGTCAAAGGACTCTACTCTGAAATAACTAGAACAATACCATCTACATTTCCAAGTACCGTACAGCGCACGAACAATTCGTTCTCATCCTCCAAAAATCTTCACGCCCAATAACCAGAGCAGCACCGTTTTAAATAACCGTTTAACCGTTCCAAGGCGAATTTGCATACGAGCATCCAGTAAGAGTGATTATCAACATCCGATCTTTGTTTCCGCACGAAAGAGTCAAAGGCCTAAAGAATGACCCTGTAGCCAATATGCGAGTAAACTCTTGAAACGCTTTCCACCGGTTCACAATCACGTAGCTGGCTTGTAGGAACGCATCTTTTACCGGTAACGTACGTGAAACTTTTATTACGAACTAAGCGTATCGTACTTTAGTATCTATAAAATCGACTTACTTTCAACGAACCAGCAAGACGAGCTTGCGGTATGGTCCGTTTCATTTTTAACCGCAAAATACGCTTTCAAACTTTACGAGCAAAGCATTGGATCCGAAACTAAATGTTTGCGTACCTATTTACTTTCATTTGTTCCTTTTTGATTGCTCGTACTTTCACAATAAACCTAATTTTGTTACTTTATAAGATTTAATGGGTAGCATTAGGCCATTTCTTGGAATTTTAGTTAAGTTATTGACGTCGAAGTGACGGTACTTATGAATGTAGAGATATCATAAGAGTTGGTCGTATACTTTCATGATATGATATTACCGAGTTACCGACTTAGCTTTAGCTAGTTGTTTTATGGATATTACTTATCTTCTCATCATAAATAACCATATATTTTTAAAACGTTCATTCTCCTACCAAAATCAGAGTAAAGATGTAGAGTAAAAAATAATATGGCTGTAGGTACTTATTTAAATACTAACTTACATTAAGATGAATAAATAATGAAAAATATTAGAAAAAATCGGCTCACCCGTAGCAACTTAGACGGGATTCGAACCCGCACCCTTAGGATTCCGGCCCAATGCACTACCAATTATGCTACCAAGCCACTAGCATAATTGGTAGTGCATTGGGCCGGAATCCTAAGGTTGCGGGTTCGAATCCCGTCTAAGTTACTACGGGTGAGCCGATTTTTTCTAATATTTTTCATTATTTATTCATCTTAATATAAAAAATAGCATTGTGAATGCAAAAATCTAAAAGTTTAAAATACTAACTTACATAAAATATTTTTAGAATTTCCATTTGATTATCTTGCCTATTCATTTAATTTTCACCAAAACTTTGATAATATTTTTCTGTATTTTCCAGTAAGTAAACTATTTTGATTCCGATTCACATTGAAAACCTTTATTAGTTTTTATAGTCATAAAATCGTATGTCAGTCATTTATTATAAAAAAAAAAATATTGTAAACAAATTAGCTACTTATCTACTTATGTACAGTCTGTTTATTTTTAAGTTGTCCTATTTAGTAAGATTTTTACAGCTATCAAACGTCATTTAAAATATTTATTTATTTATAATCGTTATTTAAAATATGTTGTATTTTAAAATGTCACTAATAAATAATTGGTAATTTCTATCAGTGGAAAACCATTTGTTATAGGTACCATTAGAGGTAAATTGTTTTTTTTTTTGCTTTATAAAGAGTTCGGTGTAGATTATTTACTAAATAAAACATTTAGTAAGGATATACAGACTGTAGCCAATAACTTTATTACAAGAACAAATTTTGCTAAAGCTATAATAAGCACGAGACGCATACCTTACTTACCTAATTATACTAACTATACTATTTTATCAGTGCCCCTAATCGCTAACAAGACAACAATGTGAATCTAACACATAGTTACAAAAACAATACAGACATTCAAACATAGGAATTAATTAAAGTTAACCGGGCAATCGTTTTGATCTTCCTTTTTGAACAATTTGAATGCCTTTGTTACAGATTGAGGCTGCTCTCTCACAAGACTACGATGGTAAGTTAATTATGACATTAATAGAATAAATTAATGAAATATAATAAATTTAAGAGTTTTCTTTTCATTTACTATCACTCGAATCGGTTTCTTTACTTCGATGACAAATTCAGAATGAAAATCTTCTGTTTCGTATGAACAGGACATCATCCATTTTGGTGCAAATGTGAAATTGCCGGCCAAAAAGCAAAAGTGTTTTATTCTGATAGATTTTGTCCACCTTTTTTTTATGCCGTAGAAAAACGCATTTATGCGCTTCCCTTCCCGCTGGTGATCGGGAAGGGGGTATCTAGTATTTCTTATTATAGCACCGAAGCTGTAGCACCCGCTATACTAGATTTTAAATAAATTCAAGAAGTCTGTTTTTTTCATACATTTTGGCACAAATGTAAAAAAAAACAAATTCTGGTAGATTTTGTCCGCCTAAGCATTTCTTATTATGGCACCGTAGCTGTAGCACCGCTGTACTTGATTTTAATTGACTTCAAAAAGTCTGTCTTTTCATACATTTTGACACAAATGTGAAGCGGTGCTACTGCTTCGGTGCCATAATAAAAAATGCTTAGATGGACAAAATCTATCAGAATAAAGCACTTTTGTCTTTAGGCCGGCACTTCCATATTTGGCCAGCACTTTCAAATATGTATGAAACGTGGATGATATCCTTTAATTAAAATATTGTTATAAAACTTTTACGTAGCATTAAACTAGTACTAAAGCTAGGGTTTCCTAGAATGACACTGCCGTCATTTTACGGCCGTAATTTAGCGGCGTAGAATGTTATATATGTAAACAAATATGGCGCGCCGTATTTTTTATATAGACAACGTTCTACGCCGCTAAATTACGGCCGTAACATGACGGCACCGTCATCCTAGGAAACCCTAGCTTTAGTTAAATACACCACCGCCGATGATACCTGCAATTTTAATTCAATAATGTTATTATAAAAATGAATTCTAACAAAATGTTATTCCATCAACTAGTAAACAGGACTATTCTATTATTAAGTTATTATCTTACTCGTTATCAACGAAGGACATTCATTATATTTCTCCACCAACATTGTAAAAGGTTAAGCTCCCGTATTTAGTTACTTTTATAAGTGTGGATTAGTATAGTAACGTCGACGAAAAACTAGCCATGATTATCAAACAATCTTTATTATTTGTTTGTATTATTCAGACGCACTGCGGGTGCGTTCTTGGTTGATATACTTCAGCGTACGGAAGTAAGTGTTCCAAATTCAAATCGATAGAACTTATCAGCTAGCATTATTTTTATGAAACTTTATGGTTGCACGACCGGTCAGAAAACATGGCCACGCGAACCAATTTAAATATCACATTTTTACAAATAAAATTGTATTTCCTCGCATTTCGTGAGTAAAGTATTATTATTTTTTTTATAAAAAGGAAAAAATAGTAGCACAATATAATTCCGAACTTTCGGTAAAGAAATATTTTTGATTTCGTTTAGATGTGATTTATAATAAGACTACAATTTTTCAACAATATGTTTCAAACATTTTCAGTAACGGACATCCAATGCACATTTTCGAGCGGCGGCAGCGGCCTACGGGACTCAGTGACAGCTCTGTTACGGAAGCCCGAAGGGTTCCGAGGCGCGCCGCTGTTCGCCGACGACCGCGCCACGGACCCCCTGGCAGACCCCGTCTGTCAGATCAGGCCCGAGCCTGATGATCCCACTGAGCTGTTATATAGGCTGCGCATCACGGACTTCACGCGGTGTGGTGTTTTGAAGAGAAATGTGAGTATCGCCTAAGCAGTTACTGTACAGCAAGCATGTAATGCACATTTTCGAGCGGTGGTAGTGGCCTATGGGATTCAGTGACAGCTCTGTCACGGAAGCCCGAGGGGTTCCGAGACGCGCCGCTATTCGCCGACGACCGCGCCACGGACCCCCTGGCAGACCCCGTCTGTCAGAACAAGCCAGAGCCTGATGATCCCACTGTGCTGTTATATGTAGGCTGGGAACCCCGGTTTTTACGCGGTGCGGTGTTTTGAAGAGGAATGTGAGTATCGCCCCAGCAATCACTGTACTGCATGCATCCATCCAATGCACATTTTCGAGCGGTGGTAGCTTGGTGGCAGCTATCCGTATCAGAAGGACAATCTAGTAAAATGCCCTTGTGGGATAAACGACGTCAAAGTAAAACGACCTACTAGTAAAACGTGCGGCATACGGGACTCGGTAACAGTTCTGTTACGGAACCCGAGGGGTTCCGAGGCGCGCCGCTGTTCGCCGACGACCGCGCTACGGACCCCCTGGCAGACCCCGTCTGTCAGATCAGACCTGAGGACCTATTACAAAAAGAATCATGATAGTCGAACGATGTTTGTTAATCGATTTACTTGATTTTAAACCTTTTACATGAGTTAATAATGTCACGAAAGAAGACGAACATCGTACGCTTCTCGCGATGTTTATTTTAATAGACTCTCTGAGCCTGATGATCCAACTGAGGTGTATAGGCTGCGCATCACAGATTTTAGCCGGTGCAGCGGCATTTTGAAGACGAATATAAGTGTTGTATCCACCCACAGTCAGAAGGCGATGGCAAAGAAAGATATCTATATTGCACAACACGTCGTTTTGCGGCATTTAGCACTAAACAAAACATTTTCTAAAAATGTATTGTCCTATTTTGATAACTTTATTATTAACTTTGAAGCTTTTGTTCATCATTGATTGAGTCAAGTTACATAGATAAGAAATATACACTATTTTCTAAATGTTATGAATCAGGCTGTTTAAAATCTTCGACAAGATTTTCTTCCTGCATCTTATAAGAAAATCATATTTTATTCCGTCTTGTCAGTATAAATTACAAAAGAAACGGTTCAAAATACTATGCAGATTGCTGCAATTTATTAAGTGCCGTAAAAACGGTATCGCCGAAGACTGGCGTCTTCGGACTTCGTTTATATCTGCCGAAACACGACGACGACGCACGCGAAACGCGGAAAATATTTAAACTATTTGAGATAAAAAAATATTTGCTAATTTTAAACTTTGCAAAGTAGGTACTCTACAAATGCATTTATCCTGATTATGTTAAGGAAATTGATAGGTATCTACACGTGTTTCAAACTGTTACGGTGTTGGTTCCAAATGGAAGTAAATACTATAGTCCATTTGGTAGTACATAGGTATTCCATTGGACATTTATTTTGCCAAATGGACGCTTTGACAAAGGTAGATTTAAGATCCAATTTTCACAATAAGTCAACCCTGCTTTTGGCCTGTTTTTTCTTTCCTAACAAATAAATAAACTTACTAAATCTCAATAAAGTACGACAAGCACTCACATAATATAAAGAAATTGTAAATAAAGATATACACACACTATTTTTGACATGCTTACTCCATTAACTGATTGTCATGTAAAAATTTAAAGAATAAAATTAAAAATGAATCTTTGATTTATCATTTTCAACAATTTCTGTCCAAAGTAAATCATTACAAGCAGCAAATGAAACAAAACCTCGTTAAACGATCCGAGATCAATTTCCATTTGTTCCCATTGAAAACTGATGTGGTGGGTGTTTTGTCATCGGTGCATAATAGCGCATGCCGTTACGACCGTACGGTGTGCAAGTGGCCTACAGAGCCACTGCCTGATATATTATTAAGCGGTACACGGCACAGTTGGTATACCGCCTGATTGATAGGAGGTAGAGGTGCCTTATGATCTGCATCGATTGGACTGGACATATTTTTAATTGATGGAATTTCTATCCGTAATTGCAAACATACTCGATGTGGTGGGCGGCTGAAGTGGCTTGACGACCTTTAATAGATTTCATATATTATGCAACTATCAAGTACCTACCTAAGTCATTTCTTTATAGGTTACTAGAATGCATGGATTTATTTATATTAAAAATGCAAAAGTAATTTCTCTGTTAGGTACTTTACCACTATGTTCTAAGATAAATTGAACTTTAGAGAAAACATACTGTATATCTACTAATATTATTACCGAAACAAATTTCACCACAGAATCCTTACTGATATCACAGAATAAATAATAGTAGGTCGGTACAATTCTAATAATATAAAAGCGAAAGTAACTTTGTTTGTTACGCCTTCACGTCACCGATCATAATGAAAATTTGCATACACGTTGTCAGGAATACAAAGAAGGACATAGGGTACCTTTCATCTCGAAAAAATTTACGGTTCGCGAGAGATAGAGAAAAACTGTCCACGCAGGCGAAGCCGCGAGCGGTCGCTACGCTAGTACAACATATTTCACGCGGATGAAGCCGCGGACAATCGCCTTTATCTATTCATGACTTTCGTGAGAGAGGCTACACCATATATTTTTTCGTCCATGACCATAGACATAGAAAAATTTTCGCTGTGGCATTCTATTTCTATACTACAACCTACACAGACCTATATCGAGAGGCTAAACAACGTGTTACAAAAGAACCCCGAAAGAGAAAATGTATGAAACAGCTGATTTTTTTTCGCGATTTCAGACATTATGTTTCAAAGTTGGTCCCATAGTAAATGTTTGTTCAGTTTGGTGGTCTCTGTCTACCATATTAGACTGGGGTTATTTTGTAACACGTTGTCCAACCGGAATCCAGAGCATAGAGGACATTTGCCACATTTCGTATCATATTCCAGGGCTTCGTCCACGTGCGGGTGTGGTTCCCCCAGTTCCCGGGCGTGGTGATGCAGTCAGACCAGGAGCTCATCATCATGTGCAAGCCCCCAGAGCCCACCATCATCGAAAATAAAGCAGCGGGATTCGCCGGCAGCTTGTGAGTTATCCTCATATTGTAATAATTTTTCAGAAATTCTGCCCAACCTTTTACCCTGTGCACTCCACCCAACGGTATGCTAAAATACTTACACCCGCCCACCCCCCACAACGATCTTAAGAAACTAATTATCTGGAGCCACTCGTCGCACCCCCCTTTGGATTGCTAGGGGGGCGGCGCCCCCAATGGGGCGCTAGCCTAGTAATTATTAAAATCTTATTTTTCGCAGCTTAAAGCTGGTTTTATTATTATCATTATTATTCTTCCAGCCCGCATGGAGCCCGCGTGTCAGGCGTGGTGGAGGAGACGCCAGGGCGGTTGGAGTACGAAGTGGCCCTGTACAAGGAGGCGCCGCCCGTCACCAGGCACTCCAACCACTCCGTGGACCTGCCCGTCGACCAGGTAACTGCTGTACGTTGGTTCCATTACTACCTTTTAGTTAGTGTTGATTTTATGGGAAGGCCTTTCAGTTGAACCCAGGCTCAGGATGACGACAATTTATAATATTTTTTCTCAGTCATGCTCTGAAATATGATCATTACATTTGAAAAAGGAATGCCGGAGGTTTCACATTTACGTAGCAGTCTGGTGAATTTCAAGATCAGGTCATTCTAAACTTACCATCCAAATTATATGGATGTGTTCAGTCCATGAAACTAAACAACTGTCTCTAAGAAACATGTGTTGAATTTCGCCACAAAATTTTGGTCACCCCATACTAAATTTATTACGTGATCTTTTTGATTTGTATGGATAGTCGATTTTTTTTTACATATTTGACCATGTGTTCCTTAGAGAGAGTTGTTTAGTTTCATGGACTGAACACATCCTCAAAATTCGGATGGTGAATACAAAATGACCCTGTATACTTCCCGCACAAGTACGCGCGCAAATAAAATCAATAGTGTAATTTTTTTCGGAAATTTGTACAACGCCTTAGAGTAATTTTGTACGGGAAATCTCATTTCAATTTTCGTCGGTTATTGTATAAATTTTCAATGTTCACTGGTTTACATGAAATTACCATTGTCATTAGATAGGATAGGTATTTACTAAGTATAACTTAATGTTGTATCCCATTGAAAGAGCGGCCTTAGTGTAACTTTTAATTCCTATGCTCACGGGTTAACGTGTATCGCAGGCGGTCCCCATCGGCACCAAGTTGCAGCTGCGCGCGCGCATCAACCCGGAGTCGGCGTGGCGCCACATCAAGCTACTGGAGGTGGCCGTGTCGCCCGACCCCGACCGCCCGCACGCGCCCGGCTCTGTGATGCTCGTCAAGGATGGGTAAGGGAACTGGCATCATATAGGAGCTATAACTCATACAGAAGAGAGTTTGGAACATCAAGCTGCTGGAGGTGGCCGTGTCGCCCGACCCCGACCGCCCGCACGCGCCCGGCTCTGTGATGCTCGTCAATGATGGGTAAGGGAACTGTCATATATATGAGCTATAACTCATAAAGAAGAGAGTTAGGAACATCAAGCTGCTGGAGGAGGCCGTGTCGCCCGACCCCGACCGCCCGCACGCGCCCGGCTCTGTGATGCTCGTCAAGGATGGGTAAGGGAACTGGCATCATATAGGAGCTATAACTCATACAGAAGAGAGTTAGGAACATCAAGCTGCTAGAGGAGGCCGTGTCGCCCGACCCCGACCGCCCGCACGCGCCCGGCTCTGTGATGCTCGTCAAGGATGGGTAAGGGAACTGTCATATATAGGAGCTATAACTCATACAGAAGAGAGTTAGGAACATCAAGCTGCTGGAGGAGGCCGTGTCGCCCGACCTCGAACGCCCACACGCGCCCGGCTCTGTGATGCTCGTCAATGATGGGTAAGGGAACTGTCATATATATGAGCTATAACTCATAAAGAAGAGAGTTAGGAACATCAAGCTGCTGGAGGAGGCCGTGTCGCCCGACCCCGACCGCCCGCACGCGCCCGGCTCTGTGATGCTCGTCAAGGATGGGTAAGGGAACTGGCATCATATAGGAGCTATAACTCATGCAGAAGAGAGTTAGGAACATCAAGCTGCTGGAGGAGGCCGTGTCGCCCGACCCCGACCGCCCGCACGCGCCCGGCTCTGTGATGCTCGTCAAGGATGGGTAAGGGAATTGCCATCATATAGAAGCTATAACTCATACAGAAGAGAGTTTGGAACATCAAGCTGCTGGAGGTGGCCGTGTCGCCCGACCCCGACCGCCCGCACGAGCCCGGCTCTGTGATGCTCGTCAAGGATGGGTAAGAGTATATCAAGCCTTTTCAGGAAGAACATCGTAAGCGCCAAAATTATCAAAAAATTGTTTTTATAGTAACTGCCACATCAGCTGATTTTTGCATCTTATACACTGACTTTGAATTCACAGTAGAGCTAGTAGAGTAGTAGCTCGATATAGGTATTACAGTCATCATATAGTTAGGTCACTAATTCAGAAGAGAGTTCATAATTCTGCAGTTGTAATAATCAGATGTCACTATTATAAAGAATGAAAATGCTTTTTGAAACATGTAAACATGAGATGGACTTAATTATTTTCATTAAAAATCAATTTTCAAAACCTAAAATCCATGCATCTTTAGAATATCATCACGAACAGTACGCTTTGAGAAGTCGCGTTTAACTTAATTTATACGTTGCGTTACGTTTAGCTCAAAAAATAGGCTTTATGTAGATATCTACTGAAGTTCGCGTGAAAACATCATGGGCATTCGGGAGAAACCTGTGTCAAAGTCAATATTACACTTCTACATAATATACCTAATTAAGCGATATATGTAACGTGAACGGGTTGAACCATGTGGATGATGAAAGATGGATCGGGGAAAGAGCTTTTTCTCGAAATCCAAATTATATCGTTCCACGAAGAAATTGTTAACGAAGTTGGTGTAAAACTTTTACATTAGAAAAAAGTAATATACTAACGATTTTGTAAAAAAGCTTCATACAAAAGACATTAACACGAAACAGTAAACAGGCATTGAATGCAAATCCGAGTGAACAGTGTCAGTAATCTGATCTCATATGGTTTTTGCAAGAAAGATAACAATACTTACCCACTAACACGAAACCCGGAAATGTTCCCATGAAGGATGATTAAAGCCTACTTAGTTAATTTCACTGGGCCAGCCATAGTTGGTAAAAGAAACATCTTTTTTGTGGAGCCAAACATTATTTTTCTACTTGCGATTGAGTTCGCTTTAGCTCTAATGTCTGCGTAGTTCGCTTATCGAACTATTTATCCTTAATTACAAGAGAAAACCTTCTAACTAGCATTGCTAAAGGCTTGGATAGAGGTAAAATAGTAACTCTTAGATATCTTTAGGTTGATTTAAAATACGCTATACTTAGTGTCACGACTTCAATACCTGTTATTTCTAAACGGGTCATTCATTTCATATTACGGCACTCCCTTTCGATTGCGGGTCTTTGGTGCTATTTTAGAGTTTCCTGTATACTTACTTAGTTGGAAACTTAGATTATTTCTAAGGTGGGAAATTACCTGCAAACAAAAAACTACGCTTTTACTTTTCCACTAACAAGTACTTACTTACTTAGATATCAAAAAATAACAAAGGAAAAAATCGACTTTGGTACGAAGTTTATATAGGATTTTCGTTTTTAAAGGAGTTTCTTTCGCGAATATCTATGGCGTTTCGTTTTTAAGAGAGACATCTGTTTGCAAGCAGAGAAAGACTTAAATACTCTGGGTACGGTTTTTACTAACTTGTTGAGCAGATTTAGAGCATCTACTTACCTTCGTAGTTTTGAATATGTTCAACGTTTACAATAAGTTCAATAATTGAAATTGTCCTCCTATTTCTTTTTTACGAATATTTCAACACAAATCCCTATTTCCAGATGCCGAAACCGAGAATACGCCACAATAATCCCCCACCAACCAGCTCGGTACCGCGAGCGCCACAACGAGGTGTTTCTGGACTTCGAGGCCTTCCTCCTGGCCTCCATGAAGGAGCGGTCCACTCTTTGGATACACTCCCAGATCAAGGCTTGCATGGACGCGGCCGACTGTCAACCTGACTACTGCCTTGACTTATATGAACCCTCAGGTAAATTTCACAGCTAGATTAATAAGTTGGTATAAACGAAAAAAATAATAATCTAAAGTGACGAGCTCAGAACCTGAGGGCCTACTCAACTTATATGAACCCTCAGGTAAACTTCACAGCTAGATTAATAAGTTGGTATAAACGAAAAAACAATAATCTAAAGTGACGAGCTCCAGAACCTGAGGGCCTACTCAACTTATATGAACCCTCAGGTAAACTTCACAGCTAGATTAATAAGTTGGTATAAACGAAAATAATAATAATCTAAAGTGACGAGGTCAGAACCTGAGGGCCTACTCAACTTATATGAACCCTCAGGTAAACTTCACAGCTAGAATAATAAGTTGGTATAAACGAAAAAAATAATAATCTAAAGTGACGAGCTCAGAACCTGAGGGCCTACTCAACTTATATGAACCCTCAGGTAAACTTCACAGCTAGATTAATAAGTTGGTATAAACGAAAAAAAATTATAATCTAAAGTGACGAGCTCAGAACCTGAGGGCCTACTCAACTTATATGAACCCTCAGGTAAACTTCACAGCTAGATTAATAAGTTGGTATAAACGAAAAAAAATCTAAAGTGACGAGCTCAGAACCTGAGTGCCTACTCAACTTATATGAACCTTCAAGTAAATTTCACAGCTAGATTAATAAGTTGGTAAACGATAAAAATCTATAATCTACGGTGTGGGTGGTGAGCTCAGAACCCGACAGCCTACTCAAATGGCCATGCTACTAAAAATAACGCTAGTAGAATGAATGACAATGTATTGGATTGACAGGAGCTAAGCGTTAGCTTATGTCATTCACAATTTCCTTAATTTTAGTAGAATGGCCATTTGAGGGGCTCGTAACTTTCGCTGTATGCATAACCTCTGTGAAACCAGTAGGGCTCTTTTCTCTTTTTTATATTATTATATTAGGTATCTACTCACTATACAACTCGTTATTAACAAATGGTGTTGAAAGATCTTTCCAGCACATATTATTGAACTGATTATTTTAAAATGCTTTTCAGGTCACGGTCGCAAACGGAGATCTCTTCCTGATTCAAGCCATACCCACAACGTGTCGAGCGCGGCGCTCATGTCCGACCCTGAAAACAACACCACTCCTTACACGAGGTTCAAGGAGAACCTGGAGTACACGGTGGTGATGCCGGGGGAGCTGTTCCACCGGACGCCGCTGGAGAGCACCTGCGCTACTTCCATGATGGTCGCAGTCGCGCTGGGATCACTGCTCTTCATGTCCGCTTTATTGGTATGTTGTTACTAAAGCATTGGTCTACAAGGAGAACCTCGAGTAGGTATATGGTGTTGATGCCAGGCGAGTTGTTCCGCTGAACGCCTCTGGAGAGTTGCATTCGCGCCAGGATCACTGCTCTTCATGTCCGCTTTATTGGTATGTTGTAACTAAAGCATTGGTCTACAAGGAGATCATCGAGTAGAGGTATACAGTGGTGATGCCAGGGGAGTTGTTCCACCGGACGCCGCTGGAGAGCACCTGCGCTACTTCCATGATGGTCGCAGTCACGCTGGGATCACTGCTCTTCATGTCCGCTTTATTGGTATGTTGTTACTAAAGCATTGGTCTACAAGGAGAACCTCGAGCAGGTATATACGGTGGTGATGCCAGGGGAGCTGTTCCACCGGACGCCGCTGGATAGCACCTGCGCTACTTCCATGATGGTCGCAGTCGCGCTGGGATCACTGCTCTTCATGTCCGCTTTATTGGTATGTAGTAACTAAAACATTGATCTACAAGGAGAACCTCAAGTAGGTATATGGTGTTGATGCCAGGCGAGTTGTTCCACTGAACGCCTCTGGAGAGTTGCATTCGCGCCAGGATCACTGCTCTTCATGTCCGCTTTATTGGTATGTTGTAACTAAAGCATTGGTCTACAAGGAGATCATCGAGTAGAGGTATACAGTGGTGATGCCAGGGGAGTTGTTCCACCGAACGCCGCTGGAGAGCACCTGCGCTACTTCCATGATGGTCGCAATCGCGCTGGGATCACTGCTCTTCATGTCCGCTTTATTGGTATGTTGTTACTAAAGCATTGGTCTACAAGGAGAACCTCGAGCAGGTATATACGGTGGTGATGCCAGATGAGCTGTTCCACCGGACGCCGCTGGATAGCACCTGCGCTACTTCCATGATGGTCGCAGTCGCGCTGGGATCACTGCTCTTCATGTCCGTTTTATTGGTATGTAGTAACTAAAACATTGATCTACAAGGAGAACCTCGAGTAGGTATATGGTGTTGATGCCAGGCGAGTTGTTCCACTGAACGCCTCTGGAGAGTTGCATTCGCGTCAGGATCACTGCTCTTCACGTTCGCTTTATTGGTATGTTGTAACCAAAGCATTGGTCTACAAGGAGAACCTCGAGCAGATATACGGTGGTGATGTCGGGGGAGCTGTTCCACCGCATGAAAGAGTTGAAATTAAATAAAATGGAACTAAAATTTTTCAGTACAAAATATACTCAGTGTTGCCAAATTATTCGTGATTTTGACGTATTTACATAGAAAGTGGCGCCCTCAATTTTTGTCAACTCTTTATGGTCAAGCTGTACCTACCTTGGTGCTCGTCTATTTGGCAATCTATATTTTTTATCCAGCATTAAGTTAATTAATCCCCACATTTTTGTTTATATTTCAGATGTGCTACTTAGCTACGAAATTGAACTCAACGATGCTAAAGAACAACAGTCTACAAACACCCTCGGGGAAAGGATTCGAACAGATTCTGAGGGAGCTAGCGCATCACTCGTTGCCGGATTCAGGATATGCGGGTCGGCCCACTGTACAATAGCGTTAATCTAAATAGCTCTAGATCTTAAGTATAAATTCGTTGCGTTAGAAAAAGCAGACAGGTTCAGAAAGCGCCTAATATTAATGCAATGCCAAAGTAGCTGTCTCACTTCAAAATAGAACACGTACCACAATAGGTATAGAGAGAGTACAGTAGTTAAGCTTAGCCTCGACACTGTAAAACCGGAATCTCAAAACAATCACAAACCACTTCGAGTACGTGACGCAGCGGCGAGAGCTGTCTTTGTGTGTGTGCAATGCTCGAGCGCACCTCAGTACTGAGCTTAACTTCTGTTAGTCTCTATATTTTGTGCACGTACAGTATGCGCTAAATAACTTGGCGATTCGGAAGTTAACTGCAAGTGTTATTTCGCATCTCGAGTTCCATAGTTTCGAGTGCTTCCGCCCGCGCCCCGTCCCCGCGCACGCCTGTATTCGTCTACTGCGCAGCGTTCCGCGCGAAGTTCAGAGCTGTCATGTTATTTTACGCATACTGTACGATATTACGAAACTCACCTACCTATCTGCTTTCGCATTTCTGTTTTATTAGGCTGACAGAAAATTCACTTAACTGGGATTTACAAGGGTCGGTTTGCTGGTCGATTCTAGTCGATTAGGGCTATGAGGACAATCGCTTGTAAAATCGAATCGCAAATCTAATTTAATGAGGTGGCGATTTGATTTAGTGAAGAGAGTGTCGATAAAAAGAGCTAGTTGACTAAAATCGAGCACCAAACCAACCGGAAAATAGACTCGTGTAAGTACTAGAGATGATACGGATATCTGGTAACTATCCGGTATCCGGCATATCCGGCGGCCTTAATACTATCCGGCCGAATACCGGATAACTACTATTCGGCCGGATAGGTATCAGGCCGCATTAAAAAAAGAAAACTGGATGAAAAAATATATTTTTAAGTAATTATTTGCTTTATTTAGTTAGTCTTAGTATCACTTAAGAAATATAATTCCGAATCGAACCGAGTCCACCCGATCTTTCGCGCGCCGCCTACGCAAGTGTGTGTGTGTGTGTGTGTGTGTGTGTGTGTGCGATGCAACAAACGGCTTAGTTCCGCTGGATATCCGGCTATCCGGCCACATGGTTGGCCAAATATCCGGTATCCGGTATCCAGCCAAACCGCTATCCGTTTCATCTCTAGTAAGTTCCCCATCAAGAGGAAAGTTAAAATTAAATCATCATAAAGATGTTTACATTATAACGAAATGAAAGAAACTTTGTTTTGGAATATTGTTCCATTTAGCATTGTTCCCTAAGTTATGGGGAAAGTGGGAAACACTTTAAAAAAAAATTTCCCAATAAATTCAAATAAAAAGCAAGAAACCGCTGTTTAGGTTACCTACCTATTATTTTAACTACTTATATAATAAGATGAATAAATAATGAAAAATATTAGAAAAAATCGGCTCACCCGTAGCAACTTAGACGGGATTGCTACGGGTGAGCCGATTTTTTCTAATATTTTTCATTATTTATTCATCTTAATATAAAAATAGCATTGTGAATGCAAAAATCTAAAAGTTTATACTTATATAATATTATATTATAACTAATTTATTTTAAAAATAAGCATAGGTAAGTATTACGGAACTTATGACTGAGAAAAATGTAGTTATGAAAATTAACTTAAACTTTTTCAGTCATGACTATCACCTTATTATATTAAGCCATTCAAAATTTAATTTGATGAACAATAACTATTTTTAATTAGTAGGTACTGAGTAGGTATAATAATGAGCGATATAAAATAAAAGAATAATAGCAAGCATATTGTAATTCAAATTAAATACATAATACGTTTTTTTTTTATTACTTGGGGAGTGTATTTTTCACAATCCCTCGATTTCCTTCCAAAGCGCCGTTGGTCTATGCCCTATCGTCTATCTGTCACCGTTAAAGTGCGGAAATCCGTTAATCTGCAGATTAACTAGTGCATCTGCAGATTAACTGGTCGAGTCAGTTAAAGTGCGGAATTTTTCTTAAAATAGACGATTTCCGATTTCTGGTTGAACCAAGCAGTTAATCTGCAGATTCACTAGTTAATCTGCAGATTAACGGATTCCGTACTCTAACGGTAACATATCCACTAAATTCCGCTAGGATAGGAGTAAGTGGTAAAATAGTTTCACACTAATAGCACCAGCGACGTAGGTACAGTGTGACCAGATTAAATTTTACGAAAATACCGAAGCACGTCAAAAAATACTGAAATATACCAACTTGCAAATGGAAAATATACCGATAAAAATTTACTGAAAAAAAATCTTTCTTAAAAACACGTTTTTAAAACGCATTAAAAATAATAAAAATCGGACTATAAATATTAAATTAAAACAGATTAGCAAAAACAGATCCTAAGAAGTATAAAATAAACTCTTCTGTAATTATTTATATTATAACCCTATAACTACACAAGTTTTAAATTTAAACCTAAAAACGTAGGGCGCATTTATTTTTAATGCGTTTTAAAAACGTGTTTTTAAAAAGATTTATTTTTCAGTAAATTAATATTTTCTGCTTTTTAGTTAACGAGCTAAAGCTTAAAATATACCATCTCTTATCGGAACACTCTTCAAGACGATTCAAACAAGCTCAAACTTGATGGGG
Organism: Agriphila tristella; assembly: GCA_928269145.1. Lineage (NCBI taxonomy): Eukaryota > Metazoa > Arthropoda > Insecta > Lepidoptera > Crambidae > Agriphila > Agriphila tristella. The sequence goes on from OV743431.1 coordinate 41,377,421, forward strand.
TTGCATGGTTTTATTACAGTGTTCCAGAGGCCTTCTTCCAGCTCCATCACCAGAGCCTGAAAACTATTTCCCAACAAAGTACTCTTCAAGACGATTCAAACGAGACCAAACTCGATGGGGTTGCATGGTTTTATTATAGATTATCCTATTGTCTTTTTCCGGCTCCATCATCAGATCCTTGGAAATTATTTCCCATTAGAGTACTCGTCAAGACGATTCAAACGAGCCCAAACTCAATGGGGTTGCATGGTTTTATTACAGAGCTCCAGTGGCCTTCTTTCGGCTCCATTATCAGACCCTAAACACTATTTCCCAACAAAGTACTCGTCAAGACGATTCAAACGAGCCCAAACTCGATGGGGTGGCGTGGTTTTATTAAAGAGTTCCTGTGTCCTTCTTTCGGCTCCATCATCTGACCATGGAAACTATTTCCCAACAAAGTACTCGTCAAGACGATTCTAACGAGCCCAAACACAATGGGGTTGTATGGTTTCATCATAGAGTTCCTATAGCCTTCTTCCATATCCATATCCATCATCAGGTCAGCTCAATGACACCATAACATTGCTTTCAAGTTCTGACCTATGTTTAAAGTTTCAAGTCTCTACCCAAGTAGCATTTTACTCCATTTAAGAGTACACATTTAGTTCCCAGGTGTACTTGAAGCATTATTACAGTTCACTCGTGATGTATAAGCTGCATTTTTGCGATTAATTACACCTATACCTGTCTAAGGGACTTATAGGAGTGTAGAATTATACTTTTATACGATTGTTGGTGTTATAATACTCTAACAACTATCATTTAGTCAGCCGTCTGACTAAGAACATTATAGGAGGGTAGAAATCGGCAACCGCTGTTTAACGGCCTACTTGTACGATGTTATAGAGCTAGCATTTTAAAAGAACACACGTGGTCATTTATAAAGTTAAAGGCTGTTATGTTTACTTATTTTAGACTGTTATACAGCTAGTAGCTGTAGTAGGACTTGTTTGTGATAATTAAAATAACCTTTTTTTACTATCTGTACAGAAGTGTTTAAATGGTTCGCATGTGCACTGTAGGCTGTTAAAAGGACAATATGTGTTGTCCATTAACATCAATAGCAGTTTATTTGTCCACAAGTACTACTCTTATTTACTTCAAAACTAAAAATGGTTTTGAAAAAGTGTAAAAACTGTAATAAAAACATTACAAAAAAGCAACCTGGGCTGGAGTGCAGCAGATGTAATAAAATCGTGCATGCTAGCCCCGAGTGTGCAAAGATAAGCCATAAGCAAATTACTTTGCTTCGCAACTCAAACGCACTGGAATGGAATTGCGGTGATTGTTCAAATAACATCTCGAGGCGTTCATCATTCTTTGTTCCTGGTGATGAAACAGATAGTGAGGAGGATGGCCCTTCTTCTAGCCCAAGGATGCCAGCAGCATCTGTCGATGTGAAAAAACTACTGGAGGACATGAGCCAAGAAATGCAGAAAATCATCAGGACTGAACTAGGAAACATACAATCATCATTGGAATTCACGAGTGATCAAGTAAGTTCGATGGAGCAAACTATACAAAAACAGGAAAGTAAAATCAAATCACTGGAAAATAAAAATGCTGAGCTTATAAATAAAAACAAAAATCTCGAACTCCGTGTGGCTTCTATGGAGCAGCAGATACAAGAAATAGACCAGAAGTTCCTAGGATCGTCACTTGAAATAACTGGCATTCCGGAATCGTCGTCTCCTGACAACAAGAATGTACTACCACTCATTAAAAATGTAGCCGAAAAACTGGAAGCTGACCCTGGAGAGATACTATCAGCTAGGCGCCTACCAGGCCGCAAGGAACAACCTGGCCCAATAGTGGTGGAGATGAAGACCAAGGCTGCCCGTGAAGACTGGATTGCGACGGGTAGAAGATTGCGACTGACGGTTGGAGACGTCATATGCGACGCCCCTAAGTCGAAGGCATCAGATAATATTTATATCCGCGAATCTCTCACTATGTACACGAAAACTCTTCTTTTTAATACCAAGCAGGCACTCCGTGAATCCTTCCAATTTATCTGGTGCAAAGCAGGTAGGATCTTTGTTCGCAAAACTAGTGGTAGCAAGATATACAGCATTCGTTCCACCGCTGATATAAAAGCTTTAATAAACAAAGCTACGGAGTAAGTAACGCATCCGAAACTATAACTAAAATATTAAGTAGGTAGATACCTAAAAATAAATTAGATAATTTAATCACCTAGAATTTAGAAGATCCTATAACCTCTATTGTACTCATTTCCATTTGTATAAAATGAACAATAACACACAAGTAAGTGAGTTGTTCAATTGTATAGCAGTAAATTGTTTTTTTAATAAACTTGAACTAAAAAAAAATACCCTAGCTTGTATTCACATAAATATACGATCCCTTATTAAAAACTTTCCTAAACTACTTTATATTATTCATACTTGCATATATCCTTTAGATATGATAATTGTCAGCGAAGTTGGTATATCAAACTCAATATGTCATTTGTATAATATCCCTGGCTATACAATGCACACACAGCTGCGGTCCAATAAAAAAGGTGGCGGAATTATCACTTACGTTAAAAATTACCTTAAATTTACGCAGCAATACACAAAATCATACACATTCGAAAACATCACAGGAACAATAAAAACACTTTCTAATGAAACCGTAACTGTGTGTGCTATTTATAGACCACCTTCCACTAACCTACCGTTTTTTGTTAAAGAACTGCATTCATTGATATCTGGAAAAATTCATTGTAATGATAATTTTATGATGCTGGGCGACACGAATATAGATCTAAAAACCGCTTCAAATCACAGAGAATCCTATCTTGACATGCTAAGTGGTTTTGGATTGCTATGTGGAATAACCGACTACACTCGAATTGAGAGACGACTAAATAAAGTATCAAAGTCATGCATCGATCATATTTTCGTGCGCCCCGCTTCATTAGAACCGGCTACAGCGGCCGTCGATACCACACTGGCCGACCACCGCGCCGTTATTGTGTCCTGCTACAGTGCACGCGGACCCCACATACAGGCTGCTCACAATAACAACAAGGTTATGTCAACATTTTTTAATAAAAAAATATTAGTGGAGGAATTAAATAAAGCTGACTGGAGTAAAACTAATAATATGCAATCACCTAATGATATACATGATTTTATAAAAAACACTTTTATTGATTCTTATAAAAAATCTAAAATGCAAAAACCAACCACAGTCAAAAACAAAATAGTAGCCCCGTGGGTGAACGACAATATTGTCAAATTGAGCGAAAAAAGAGATATGCTATATAATAAATGGAGAAAAGATGCAAATAACTTTACTTTGCGAAAAGAATATAATAAAATAAGGAATAAGGTTCATAAAGTAACAGAATTCTATAGAAATTTATATTTCAAAAATAAAATAAAACTGAATTATACAAATAGTCGTAAAGTATGGCAAGTTATTAATGAGATCTATGGGAGAATGAGCTTATCTTTAGACCAAGCTATTATGAAGGCGTTTCGTACGCAAAATCTCCTTCCTGAAGTAATTGCAAAAAATTTCGCTAGTCAATTTGACAATGCTGTTAAAAACCTACTCCCCAAATGTAGCTTAAAACTATTAACACCAGATACCACAAATAAAGCTGATACATGTATGAGATTTGTTAAAGCAACACCAGCTGCAGTACACAAAATAATTATGAAACTGCATGCTCATAAAGCACCTGGTATAGATGCGATTAGAACAATTGACATAAAACATATTAGTGAAAAGATCTCTCTGGCTCTTGCAAATCTAATTAACACCTCAATCTTGGCTAAAGCATATCCTGACGAATTAAAAAAGGGATGTGTACGTCCAGTATTTAAAAAAGGGAAGCGGGATGACTTAAGTAACTATCGGCCTATCACTTTGTTATCGGCACTTGATAAAATTGTGGAAAAGTATATGTGTGGTCTGATCCATAACTACTATCAGAATAACGATATAATAAACAGTAATCAGTATGGATTCCAGCCAGGCAAAAGTACAACAGCCCTATTATCTAAATTTACAGATCACATTAATGATAACCTTAACAATAAGAAACAAGTACTTGCCTTATTTATTGATTTTTCGCGGGCTTTTGATACTCTTGACCATAAAATACTTATAAAAAGCCTAGAAAACACAGGTGTGCATGGGCCTCTGTTGAAATGGTGCCAAGATTATCTACGGAACCGATCTTTTTGCGTTAAGGTACAGGACTGTTATAGTGAATGTATGAAAGTAACCCAAGGCACAGCCCAGGGATCAGTTTTGGGGCCTATCCATTTCTTAGCATATGTCAATGACATTAATAAAACACTTAGCTACTGCACTTCCTATCAATTTGCAGACGATACTTGCTTACTCATTGCTGATAGTAATGTAAACGAGGCAATGAAAAAACTCCAGTTTGATTTTGACACTCTCAGTAAGTGGTGTCATGACATGGGTTTGGTCTTAAATGCGCAAAAGACTAAATTAGTCCATATTAGTTCACCACATAAAAGAGAAAATTTACAAAACGCTCTAATATCCCACAGTCATACATGTTTTCATAATCAAAAACAGCCAAAATCTTGCCCAAATAATTGTCAGTCTATTGAAGTAGTCAGCAGCCACACTTATCTTGGTCTCATTATAGATAGTAACTTTAATTGGCAACCACATATTGATAGTATTTGTACCAGGTTAAGAGCATTTTTGGCTAATATTATTATAATTAAGAAGCGAATACCATTTAGTACACGATTACTTATTTACAACGCCTTTATTGCCTCTGTAGTATCCTACGGACTAAGTAGTTATGGACGTAGTTACCAAACTTATCTCAATGATATTATGCGATTGCAAATAAGAATACTTAAAAATATTGTATCACCAAAAATGAGGCTTGATTGTGCTAATAATGACAACATGTTATTCAAAATTTGCAAAACACTTCCCGTCCACGAACAAGTAAGTTATAACCTTCTCAAAGAACAATTCTTTAACCTAAGTGTCCAAGAACTAAAGAAACACAAAATCACTACACGAGAAATAACAAACCAAAAATTAATAGTGCCTAAAACCAATAATACCTATGGTCGGCGAACTAGCGCATATTTAATTCCTCACTTAATAAACAATCTTGACCTAGAACTAAGAAATAATATAACACATAAAAATATAAAACTAAAGTTAAAACAATACTTTCTACAAAAATTGTAACAGCCTGTATATGTAGCTGCACTATCCTCAGCGTTTGCGCCACCATCGCATGGCGGCGCTCATGTCACTCCCTGTCATTCTATTGTTTGCAGCCTTGCAATACGTAATATTGTAATTCAAGATTAAAGTAAGAAGTGAACTTGCTATTGCTATACGAGTAGAATAACTTTTTACTTAAGTACCTATTAAGCCTAGTTTAGTTGTACCCAATTAAGCGAATGACTGCCGAACAGCACATTCCTAATGTAAACCTGCGTGGTTTTTTGTGAATGTAGCAAACAACTTTTGTATTTTTGTTTATTTGGTAATAAAATAAAAATAAAAAATAAAAAAAAATTTGCTGTAAGCTGAACATGAATGTGAATATTCTATTACACTTGTCCCAATAGTGCGTAGACAAACTGAATGAACTAGGACAAAAGAATAAAATTATTCTGAAATGGGTCCCTGGTCATTCAGGCATCATCGGTAATGAAAAAGCTGACGAGCTTGCTAGAACTGGAGCGCGAGGCCAACAGATCGGTCCAGAACCTTTCTGCGGTATCTCGAAAAACCAGGCTATGCAACTCCTTAAAGACAATCTTTTGGACGAGTCAAAAAATTTCTGGCTAAAACAACCAGGACTAAGACACGCCAAATCCCTAGTAGAAGGCTACTCGCGAAAACGGACGAATGAGCTCACACTACTCAGTAGATCGAACGTCAGCGCGACTGTTAGAGCCTTAACTGGACACTGCAAACTAAACAGACACCTGTTTCTTATGAAATTGAGTGATACTGACGTCTGCAGATATTGTGATGAGGAGCAGGAAACACCCAAGCATCTCTTATGTGACTGTGGACCTCTAATCCACAGGCGTAGCATCCATCTGGGACGACACATAATCGACCCGGAGGAAATAAAAACTCTCAAAACCAGGAAGATTCTAGACTTCTTGGAAGCCGTTGGTCTCAAAGAGTTATTATAACTAGGTGGCGAGTCACAATAGATCTTTTAGGTCGCAGTGACTACAGCTTCATCTTGAGCTGCATAGCCCCTAAAACTCAAATAATAATAATATCCCACAAGCTGTTACACGCACCACTATTGATATCTAATAACACTGACAGCTGTTTATTTGTTCACGAGTACCACTTGTTATACTCTGAGCTGAATAATTATGTGAACGTGGTTTTCTTTTACGCCTACACGTCTATTAAAATTAACGCTACATTCAATCATACCACCTACTGCATTTACTCTAACCAACTTGTGATATTTAATCTATTTTCAATGCGGATCTCTAAAATTTTAGTATATTAAAATATCTAAGTAGGTATAAGAGTATTCACGTGAACTATTGAAGAACTGCATATCAGCTCAGGGCTAAATAATGAGCCTCCCAGATATGTTGTACAGTAATTGACATTATATTGGTACACATGTGAAACTTTTAAGAGGTCACAACATTAATTTGGGGTTACAATGGTTCACTGTAGCTGGAGACAACTCCACCATTTTGTTCATTTTTTTTTTCATTCATTTAATGACAACAAACACTCATGTACATCAACATAAATATGTTTAAACTAATAATTATTAAACTTATAGACCTAGAGTGCCTATTATTACTTTAAGAAAATTATATAATAGGTATGTGACAAATCTTATCGATTCGTGATAAACGAGATCAAGCGACTTTACAATGAAAAAACTTAATTCAATTATGGTTCAATATAACAAAAATGGGACAGAAACTTAAATCAAATTACTTGTCAAGTAAATAATGAAGTTACTTTAATCGGAATTTGTGAAACAGGCCACAAGCACAAACCAATTTTTGGTACCTACTCTAAAATTAAATTTAGTAATAAGTACCTATAAATGTTTTAAGGTTTTACATAATATAATTAAAGACAATGTGATTTTGTCAATAGGTAACAATCTATCAGCAATCAGACATGAAATAATCTATAATATAGTTTTTATATTTGTTTGAATTATTACAAAAAATATCTATGTTTGAAACTTTTTTGTTATGTGTGGTCAAACAACGGTGAAAGTAAGAGTTTGATGTATAATTAGTAGTTGAACTAGGAATTGCGAAAAGATTATTAAGTCTGCGAACACTTTTTGATGGAATCTTAAACTTTATTTCAGTAAGTAGGTTAGGGGAATCGATATAATTATTTAGTATTTTATATAGAAATACGAGATCGAACTGTGTACGTCGGGAATTCAATGATAACAATTTGTATTTTTTAAGAGAGTCGTTATAAGATACATAAGAAGATCCGGTTCTATATTCTAATGCTTTAATAAACTTTTTCTGTATTCTTTCCAATCTATTTATGTCACAAGAGTAATAGGGGCACCAGACTACAGAACCGAAATCCAAAATTGATCGAACGAGGCTGAAGTAAAGAATTTTATATGTAGTATCATTTCTAAACGGTTTGCATACTCGGAGTAGAACACCAAGTTGCCTATAAGATTTTTGTACAATGTTATCATAATGTTCCTTGAAGGTTAGTTTGCTATCCAGTAGTATCCCTAGATCTCGAATCTTGTCTACTCTCGTAAGATTATAATTATTTAGATGATAGTTAAATATTATAGGTTTAAGTTTTCGAGTATAGGTTATAATAAAGCATTTATCTAAGTTAATAAATAATTGATTACGAGAACAGTAATCAGATAGATTCAAAATGTCAAGCTGTAATGCGGCGCAATCATCCTCATTCCTAATAACTTTATAAATCTTTGCATCATCTGCGTACAAAAGCAATTTACTGTATTTTAAACAACTATTAATATCGTTAATATACAAGGAAAATAATAAAGGACCGAGATGTGACCCTTGAGGAACCCCCGAAGGCACATCCCGGAAGTCAGAAATGAAACCCCTGATTGCAACTGCCTGGGATCGATTACTTATGTAGGATTTAACCCAACGGAACAGATCGCCATGTATTCCGGCCTCCCAAAGCTTCTTTAATAGGATTGAATGACTAATTTTATCAAAAGCCTTTGAAAAGTCAGAATACATGACATCTGTTTGTGATTTTCTATCCATATTTGACAGTATTTCACTCGTAAAAGATATTAGATTAGTTTCAACGGATCTGCCACGGAAAAAGCCATGTTGGGAGGGTGTTATGTAGTTACGAACAATGAATGACAATTGTTCAGTTACGATTTTTTCTAGTAATTTACCAAGTATACTTAGCTTAGATATTGGCCTATACTGTGTAATATCATTGATTTTATCATTTTTAGGAAAGGGTGTAATCAAAGATTTCTTCCATATATCCGGAAAAGTACCCGTTTCAAACGATTTATTATATATGTAGGCGATAGGATAGGCTAATTCATTGACACATTTTAGTAGAAACAGTGGGTGGATCCCGTCATAACCTGCCCCCTTTTTTATATCTAATCTGAGTATTTCTTTTTTAACGGTATCCACACTTATGTCAATTTGACTAACGTTCAGTGGAGTCAAGTCGGTATCGACAATGGTATCCAACTGAGAAGCAGTCGATTCCGGGTGAATAAAAACAGAATGGAAATAATCATTAAATAAGTTACAAATTTCTACCCCGTCGCGGCTGGTGATGTCATTATATGTCAAAGTGTCCGGTAAACTAGGTTTAACTTTCTTTGATTTTACGTAAGTCCAAAAATATTTTGGGTCTTTCTTTATATTATCTTCGGTGACCCTAACATAGACAGCATAACACTCACTTTCCAATTTGTGTGCTCGCGACCTAAGAGTAGAAAAAGAGCGATAAGCACTACTGCATCCAAATCGTTTCCAGTTACGGTGATGTTTACGTTTTTCATTTAACATTTTTATGAGAGGTCGTGATACTCGTGATACCCAAGATAGATGTTTATACTCATAACCTATAATATTTCTAATTTCATTAAGATTTTATCTTGAATTACAGAGTTTTCATGATTAGTTTTATAGTTAATGTTTAAATACAAAACTATAGACTGATTCTGATGCCATAAAAACACAAATATGAAAAAAATATTTGTTCGTCACTTCTTATTTAGATATATTTTTTGATAAAAAGGCAATATTCCCGAGGCCCGTAAATTTTTTAACTCTAAACATGTATATACTTTACAATAAATTTACATTGCCCATAATAATAGTGGCTCCATGAGCTGTAGACCTCGCGTTAAAAAGTAGCGCAAATTGTATATTGTTTAAAAAATAATCTAAAAGACGTCACCACCCCTTTTTCCCACACTGTTCACGAGCTTTTCAAAGCACGTTTGTAGGTACGTGCTGTTTGGTATTATTTGGTAGGTGTGTTCGCAGCTAGATGGCGCTTCTAATTTTAAACGTTTTTCGAAATTGTGATTTTTGGTAAATTAAAAAAAACTGGCTAAATTAAATAAAACTATATAATTATCGAACCTGCTAACAAAATTTCACTAGAATCTGTTGAGAAATGCGACCTGGGCCCCTATTTTTGAATCGCTCGACTAGCGTCGAGCACTCGTTTCTACTGATTTTCGTTCGACATCCCATACATTTGAGTTGATTTGTCGAACGAAAATCAGTAGAAACGAGCGCTCGGCACCAGACGAGCGATTCAAAAATAGGGCCCCTGTAGAGGAAAATGGACAGCTGCCTGCCTAGCATGACCGATTTATATCGCGTGATATAGCGTTTTATCACGTTTAACTGTCAAAAAGACAAAGGAATTTGACAGTTGAGTGTCGATAAAATGCTATATCACGCGATATAAATCGGTCATGCTAGGCAGGCTGGAAAGTCGGACTGAAATATGTTTTTTACCATTTCTCCGTCATTATGAAAAATTTCAAAAAACTGGCATGACAAAAAAAAATTTATGTAATTGTCGAACCTGCTCACAAAATTTGACGAGAATCGGTTGAGAAATGCGACCTGTAGAGGAGGACATCCAGCGCCAAAAAGCCGGACTGAAATATATTTTTCTTACATATCTTCGCCATTACGAAAAATTTGGAAAAACTGTCTCAAATTAAAAAAAATCTATATGATTTTCAAACCTGCCCACAAAATTTCACGAAATTCGGTTGAGAAATGCGACCTGTAGAAGAGAAAAGACAGAGCCGGGAAGCTGGACTGCAATATGTTTTTTTTACATATTTCCGCCATTTTGAAAAAAATTTAAAAAGTGGCATGACAAAAAATTATATATTATTTTCAAACCTGCTAACAAAATTTCCCGAGAATCGGTTGAGAAATGCGACCTGTAGAGGAGAACATCCAGCGCCAAAAAGCCGGACTGAAATACATTTTTCTTACATATCTCCGCCATTACGAAAAATTTTGAAAAACTGTGTCAATTAAAAAAAAATCTATATGATTTTCGAACCTGCCCACAAAATTTCACGAAATTCGGTTGAGAAATGCGACCTGTAGAGTACTAGAGGAGAAAAGACAGAGCCGGGAAGCTGGACTGCAATATATTTTTTTTTACATATCTCCGCCATTTTGAAAAAAATCAAAAAAGTGGCGTGACAAAAAAATTCTATATTATTTTCAAACCTGCTCACAAAATTTCACTAGAATCGGTTGAGAAATGCGACCTGTAGAGGAGAACAGACAGCGCTGGAAAGCCGCAAAATCTGTTTTTTTTATTATTACCACGTTTTTATTAGGTTGCTTTCGCGTTTGTTTGTTTGTGTGTTTGTTTGTTTGTGTGTTTCTCCACAAAGTTTGTGAACGATTTTATACTAGCTTCCCGATGAGCTTGAAACTTTGAACATAGGTCAGAACTGGAAGGCAATGCAATGTTATGGTGTCATTGAGCTGATCTGATGATGGATCAGGAAGAAGGCCACAGGATCTCTATGATGTCACCATACAACCCTTTCGTGTTTGGGCTCGTTACAACCGTCTTGACGAGTACTCTGACAGGAGACAAGGTCCAGGGTCCGATGATGAAGCCGGAAGGCATTGAAACAGTGCAACTCCATCGAGTATGGGCACGTTTGAATCGTCTTGATGAGTACTTTGTTGGGAAATAGTGGTCAGGGTCTGATCAGCCTTTCTATTGTCTAATTCAAAAATCTATCGCAATCGCTTTCAGGATGTATCTCATTGATGCTTCTTTTTGGCACAAACAAAAACTTACCAAAGAAATGCAGCAATGTGTCACATCCATGTGTCAAATGAAAGCGATTGCGATAGATTTTTTAAATTAGACAATTAGCCCCCGGGTCTGATCGGGCTCGGGGGGGGGCTCGGGGGGGCTCGGGGGGGCTCGGGGGGGCTCGAGGGGTGCTCGGGGGGGCTCGAGGGGAGGCTTGAGGGGGGCTCGAGGTGGCTCGGGGGGGGCTTGAGTGGGGCTCGGGGGCGCTCGGGGGGCTCGAGGTGGCTCGGGGGGGGCTTGAGGGGTGCTCGAAGGGAGGCTCGAGGGGAGGGCTCGAGGGGGGGCTCGGGGGGGCTCGAAGGGGAGCTCGGGGGGGCTCGGGGGTCTCGAGGGGGGCTCGGGGGGGCTCGGGGGGGGCTCGAGGAGAGGCTTGAGGGGGGCTCGAGGTGGCTCGGGGGGGGCTTGAGTGGGGCTCGGGGGGGCATGAGGGGGGCTCGAGGGGGCCTCGAGGGGAGGGCTCAAGGGGGGCTCGAGGTGGCTCGGGGGTGCTTGAGGGGGGCTCAAGGGACTAAAAAGTAGAAAATAAAAATTATTGAAAAAAAATTTTTTTTTTAAACACCACGTTTTTAAAACAGATTATAAAAAATATAAAAAATTAATAAAAAAAAAATATAAATAAAAAAGTATAAAATAAAAAAAAAAAATATAAAAAAGTATAAAAAAAAGTTTTAAAAAAATATTCTTTTTACTACACGAACGTTCTTTTAACGAACTTCACAGAGATTTGTCCAAGGACGATTCGTTTTACAATTATCTAAAACACGAACGTTCTTTTCAGCAATAAGTATATTTACTTATAAACTGATGTAGGATTATAACCCTATACAGAAGTTTTAAAACGAAAAAACGTGGAAGAGAAACAAGAACGTTCGTGTAGTAAAAAGAATATTTTTTTATAACTTTTTTTCATATTTTTTTATATTTATATTTTTTATTTTATACTTTTTTATTTATATATTTTTTTTTTATAATCTGTTTTAAAAACGTGGTTTTTAAAAAAAAAATTTTTTTTTCAATAATTTTTTAACATATCTCCGCCATTTTGAAAAATAAAAAAAATCTGGCTCGACAAAAAATTTCTATATAATTTTCAAACCTGCTCACAAATTTTCACGAGAATCAGTTGAGAAATGCAACCCGTAGAAGATAACATACAGACATACGAAATAATTTTTTCACTCCTCTTGCTCTAAAAGTCCGTCATTGTAAGGTACAAGAGCCAGGATAAAATAGCAAAATTACCCCTAGGGGATAAAGTTTTTCCTTTTTTAATGTTTGTCTATTACCAATGAGCCTACTAAAACGAAAAAGTCTTTATTCATAATCACGAATAAAGACTCGCTCGACTTAATACTGTTTCTCATTTTTATTTTTGAAAATGGAACTAAAAGCAGCGATCTCTTCGGTGAAATCATAGACTTATTTATACTCTGTGACTAGTTTGATCGTAGAATGCGTGCATTGTGTTTCTTAGCTGCTACAGTAGAAATTAAAAAAGGCGCGAAATCTTTAGAAGTTTTCTTTAATACCAAACTGATTGAATTGTGTGACTGTAAGTAAGTAATAGGAAAGACATAATTTTAATCTTTTGGCGTCAAGCACAAATCATTTATTTAAATACTGTATGAAAAGTTTATGAAGTGGAGGATAGAAAAATGAGTGGATTCGTTTACGTAAGTATAAACTAGGTATTTTATATATTATTTTATTTTCTCGCCTTCGTAGTGAAAAGTAGAGTGTAACACACGACGCTAAAACCCATTGTAACTCGGTTTCTATTTATTCCCTCGCTAAAGCTCGGGAATAAAACTACCTCGTATGCAATGGGTCATTTTAGCGTCTTGTATAACAATCTACTATTGGCCAAGCTGAAGCAGAGACGCTTCGCTCGCACTTCGTGCTCGCTCGGTCAATTAACACAATTTAATGTAGTAAACCCAAATTATAAACGTGTTAGTAGTTAAATGTGTTATTATGATGGCACACACAAATCCAAAACTATGAAGAATATTAATAAAATAAAGAAATAATTTAGGACACACGTGAATTTTAGGTAGCACTAGAGTACTTTTGTCGGATTTTATAACTGTGAAGGCTGTGTATTTAGCCACTTGATACTCTTTATTACACTCTTTGTACGTTGTATGGTTCACACTGCGTCCCATATAGTGCCGTAAGTCAGCCTTAAGTCCGATGTTACTACTTAAACTGCTATTATAATGCTATTATACTGCTAATGTAGAGCCATGGTAAATTTAAGGCTGTCTAATTTGTGCCCAAACTGGTTCTATAAGAGCATTATAGCAAGCTATACAGCTGACTTACACAGCTTGTGGAGTACATGTGAACGACTAGACATCTTATATAGAACCCCGAATTCTACTTGGGTAGCTCATCAGGAAGCTAGTATAAAATCGTTCGCAAACTTTGCGGACAAACAAACAAACGAGAAAGTAACCTAATAAAAAACGTGTTAAAATAATGATTTTCTTAACAGGTTTTATTCATGCATCTTCCAATATATGTTAGAATTCTATTTTAACATTTTATTCGAAGGCAGACCTAGTCATGGTTTCTAGATAATGCGTCAAGTAAAATAAAATCAAAGAAAAAAAACGGACTAAATTATTACAAAAAAAATCGGATTAAAAACATAAAAACGGACTAAAAAGTAAAAAATAAATTCTCCTGTAAATATTTATAACCCTACCTACAGAAATTTTAAACCTAAAAACGTGGGGCGCATTTTGTAAGTCTTTATCATGCGCCCCACGTTTTTAGGTTTAAAATTTCTGTAGGTAGGGTTATAAATATTTACCGAAGAATTTATTTTTTACTTTTTAGTCCGTTTAAATGTTTTTAGTCCGATTTTTTTTTGTAATAATTTAGTCCGTTTTAAAAACGTGTTTTTAAAAAAGATTTTTTTTTTCAGTAAAATTATTTTATTCTTGGAGCACTCGTCAAGACGATTCAAACGAGCCCAAACTCGATTTGGTTGCATGGTTTTATTACAGAGTCCCAGTGGCCTTCTTCCGACTCCATCATCAGACCCTGGAAACTATTTCCCAACAAAGAACTCGTCAAGACGATTCAAACGAGCCCAAACTCGATGGAGTTGCATGGTTTTATTAAAAAGTTCCTGTGTCCTTCTTTCGGCTCCATCATCAGACCCTTGAAACTATTTCCCAACAAAGAACTCGTCAAGACGATTCAAACGAGCCCAAACTCGATGGAGTTGCATGGTTTTATTATAGAGTTCCATGGCCTTCTTCCGGCTCCATCATCAGGTCCTCAGACACTATTTCCCAACAAATTACTCGTCAATATGATTCAAACGAGCCCAATCTCGATGGGGTAGCGTAGTTTTATAAAAGAGTTCCTGTGTCCTTCTTCCGGATCCATCATCAGATCCTGGAAACTATTTCCCAACAAAGAACTCGTCAAGACGATACAAACGAGCCCAAATTTGATGGGGTTGCACGGTTTCAATATTGAGTTCCTATGGCATGGCCTTTCAGCTTAATCAACAGACACTGGACCTCGTCTCCCATTAGAATACTCGTCAAGACGATTCTAACGAGTCCAAACACGATGGGGTTGTCGTGGCAACATCATCATCATCATCATATCAGCCACACGACACCCACTGCTGGGTATAGGCCTCCCCTAAGGATCTCCACAACGATCGGTCCTGCGCTGCCTGCATCCACTGGCTTTCCGCGACCTCCACCAGATCGTCGGTCCACCTTGTCGGGGGCCTACCCACGGAGCGTCGTCCGGTGCGCGGTCGCCATTCCAGAACCTTTCTGCCCCAACGGCCATCGGTTCTTCTCGCTATGTGTCCCGCCCATTGCCACTTCAGCTGAGCAATCCTTCGAGCGATGTCGGTTACTTTAGTTCTCCTGCGGATCTCCTCGTTTCTGATTTGATCACGTAGGGAAACGCCGAGCATGGCTCTCTCCATTGCACGCTGAGTGACCTTGAGCCTCCTTATGAGACCCATAGTTAGCGGCCACGTTTCACTGCCGTAAGTCATCACTGGCAACACACACTGTTCATAGACTTTCGTCTTGAGACACTGAGGTAAGTCGGACGCGAAGATTTTTCGAAGCTTCCCGAATGCTGCCCACCCGAGTTGGATTCGACGAGAGATCTCTTTCTCGAAGTTGGACCTACCTAACTGGACTGCCTGTCCTAGGTATACGTAATGGTCAACAACTTCAAGTGTAGTGTTCCCAACATGAACTGGAGAGGGTACAACATGGGCATTTGACATAATTTTCGTCTTATCCATGTTCATCCTAAGACCCACTCTTTGGGAAGCACTACGGAGATCTTCGAGCATTGTGTTCAGGTCTTCCATGGTCTCAGCCATAAGGACTATATCATCGGCAAAACGAAGGTGTGTTAGGTACTGGCCATTAATGTTGATGCCGAGTCCTTTCCAGTCCAAGAGCTTAAAGATGTCCTCCAACGCAGCTGTGAACAGTTTCGGAGAAATAACGTCTCCCTGTCTCACACCACGCTGCAGTTGGATAGGATTTGTGTTCTGGTTCTGTACTCGGATCGTCATGGTGGCATTTTGGTATAAGTACCTCAACACCTCGATATACCTATAGTCCACTTGGCACCTTTGGAGAGACTGCAGCACCGCCCAGGTTTCAATCGAATCAAAGGCTTTCTCATAGTCCACGAACGCCAAGCAAAGTGGCTCATTATACTCCTCAGTCTTCTGTATAACCTGCCGCAGCGTATGGATGTGGTCTATGGTGCTAAAGCCTTTTCGGAACCCGGCTTGTTCGGGAGGTTGGAAGTCGTCGAACTTGCGAGCGAGACGATTCGTAAGGACTCTCGAAAACAACTTATAGACATGACTCAGAAGCGAGATGGGTCTATAGTTCTTTAAGAGGGACTTGTCACCCTTTTTAAAGAACAAGATCACCTCACTTATGTTCCATGTCTTTGGCGTTCTGCCCTGGACGATGACGGAATTAAAGAGCTTCTGGAGGACTTTGAGTATCGGCTTACCGCCCGCTCTCAGAAGTTCTGTAGTGATTCCATCGTCACCCGCCGCCTTGTTGTTTTTCAGCTGTTTGAGAGCCATACTAATCTCGCACAGGCTGACGTCCGGGATATCTTCGGTATAGTGTCGGGTAAGCTTGGCTCTGGGGTCTTTAGCCTTGCTTTCAACAGGTGTCTGCGTGGAATATAACTGCCCATAGAAGCTCTCGATCTCCCTCAGGATTTCAGGCTTTGATGAAATGATGCGTCCGTCGTCAGTTTTCAGCTTCGTCATCTGGCTTTGCCCAATAGACAGATCTCTCGCGAACACTTTGGAGCCTTTATTCCGCTCGATGGCCTCTTTAATGCGATTCGTATTAAATTGGCGAAGGTCGCTCGTCAAAGACTTAGATATCTGTCTATTAAGCTGCCGATAGCGATTAGCATCTACTGAACTCTGGAGCCTCATTTCACGTCTCTGATCCATGAGTAGGAGTGTGTGGTCGGAGAGTTTCTTTATCTTGGGACGGCGGGTCTTAAAGAGCTTGGACCCTACCGTACGGACAGCATCCACCACCATGTTGTTTAGATCGTCCACATCTATGCTGTTCTCAAGGGCTTCGAAGCGGTTTTGGAGTTCGAGTTGAAAGCTCTCGGGGTTTTGAATATGGGCCGGCAATGGTCGAATTGTTGATTTTATCAGTCGAGATCTTTCCAGCTTTGGGTTGATATTCAATGTGCCACGTACCAATCGGTGATCGCTTCCCGTCTTAACAGCGTTGATCACAGTGACATCATTGAATATTTGCTTTTTCGTCGACATGATAAAATCTATCTCATTTCTGACTTTACCGTCCGGACTGACCCAGGTCCACTTCCGGCATTCCGGCTTTCTGAAGAAGGAGTTCATCATAAAGAGGTTCTCCTTCTCCATAAAGTCAGCCAGCATCTGGCCTCTGTCATTCCGTTGCCCAACTCCAAATTGCCCCACTCTCAGCTCATCACCGCATCGTTTCCCCAACTTTGCATTGAAGTCCCCCATCACAACAGTGTAGTGGGTTTTGAAGCTATGCATGGCTTTAGAGATCTCCTCATACATAGCCTCCACTTCGTCATCTTGGTGTGTCGAGGTCGGTGCGTAAACCTGTATAACATTCAGCGAACACCGTTTGGATATTCTGAGTATAAGGTACGCCACCCTGGTCGACACACTTCCGATGGTAGTCACGTTGTTGACAAGGGACTTGTGGACGATGAACCCGATACCACCTTGGGACTGTTGGTCGCCCTCCCGGTAGTTAAGCAAGTTACCGGAGTTGAGGATTATCGAGTCCTCTCCCGCTCTTCGGACTTCAGATAAGCCGATAATGTCCCAGTGTACCTTGCTGATAACTTTTTGGTGGTGAGGAGTCCACCAATATAGATGTTCTGAAGGTGTGGATGGGAAGGAAATAAACAACGACTGTTTACGCAAACGTCAGCGCATGTGCAGATAGGTGCGGCGCAGGGTCGAGCGGCGTGCGCTCCGCGTCGAGGCTTAGTTTCGACTGGCTGTCGCGAGCGTGTGCATTCAATTAATATCGAAGGAATGCAGACAAAAAACAGGAGTACAAAAGGCTCGCATAAAGTTAACTGTACAGCGCGGTAGCTATTATTGCGCGTCGGCGATGCTATACTATATGAGATTTATATATTAAATATGAGTAGGCCACATCACTCCCCCCCAGAGACCGTCACTACGGGCGATAATAATCTGGTATGCGAACTCTCCTACCAGAACGAGTAGTTTTATGTTCGGTTTCAGCCCTAGATGATGGAGGTAATACGGTGTCAGATACTGGAGGTGATGAGTTAGTACTATATTCAACAGGGTGCTGTACGGGAGACAATATATAGGCCGGTTTTAGTCGGTCTATGGATACTGTCACCAATTTGCCCTTAATTTCTAATTTAAAAGTTTTAGGACCTCTGTCTATGACTTTATACGGACCGGTATAAGCTGGCTGTAAGCTGCGACGAACGGTATCGTCTCGCAGAAACACGTGACTAGTGGAAGTCAAATCCTTATGGATAAAAATTTTGCCAGTGTGATGTCGTGAAGCTGGACAGGGTTGCAAATTTTGGACGAATTGCCTAAGACGTGCTATAAAATCAGTTACGTCAGTGGTGCCCTCTAGGTTGGAGTGAAAGAATTCTCCTGGGAGCCTCAGTGGTTCGCCGTAGACGATTTCGGCCGAAGAACTGTTGATATCTTCCTTGAAGGTACTACGGATGCCCAGTAGGACTAATGGAAGTGATTCAGTCCAATTGACGTTTGCATGGCACATGATAGCGGCTTTCAGTTGCCTGTGAAAACGTTCTACTAGGCCGTTGCAAGCTGGGTGATACGCTGTAGTTCTGCGGTGCTCAAAACCAATCATTTGGGAGAGAAATTTGAAGAGTTCGGACTCGAACTGTCTTCCTCTATCCGTAACTATGACGGTGGGGCAACCGAAACGTGCTATCCAGTCTCGCAAAAGAGCCTTAGCAACAGTTTCTGCCGATATGTCCACTAAAGGTATTGCCTCAGGCCATCGTGAAAAACGATCGACTACCGTGAGACAATAGCGATAACCATTGGAAATTGGAAGAGGCCCAATGAGGTCGATGTGCAAATTTTTGAATCTTGCACGGGGTAATGTGAAATTGCCTAAGGGTGCAGAGATGTGGCGATTCACTTTGGAACGTTGACAGTCCAAACAAGCTCGTGCCCATTCTCTGCAATCCTTTCGTATGCCTTCCCAAACAAAACGCTGTGAAATTAACTTAGCAGTACTATTAGCGCCTGGGTGGCTGAGTGAGTGAAGGCATTCAAAGATTTTGCGGCGCATGATTTTCGGAACGAATGGCCGCGGAGTGGGTGTGCTGATGTCACAGAACAGCTCGTACCTACTACCGGGAATCATCATTTTCGATAACCGAAGTGAAGTGCTATTTTCAATAAAATCTTTAAGTTCTGGGTCCGATTCCTGAGCTTTCGCAAGAGATTCGAAGTCGATATTGGTCTCTAATTCCTCAATACGCGATAGAGTGTCCGCGACGACATTATCCTTACCGGAGAGGTGTTGTATATCGGTAGAAAATTGAGATATAAAATCGAGATATCGATATTGCCGAGGAGAACAACTTGTCTTTCTGGAATGAAATGCAAAGCTGATCGGCTTATGATCGGTAAAGATTGTAAAATCCCTTGCTTCTAACATATGACGGAAGTATTTGATTGCCTGATATATGGCAAGAAGTTCACGGTCATACGGGGAATATTTACGTTGTGAAGGACTTAACTTACACGAATAAAATGCTAGCGGCTGCCAATGACCTTGTATTCGCTGTTGAAGGACTGCACCTACAGCAACATCCGATGCGTCAGTTGTGAGAGCTAATCGAGCTCGGCAATCCGGGAATGCTAAAAGTGCTGCATTGCATAGGCTGGTTTTTGAGTCTTCAAAGGCCTTAAGACTGTCGTCTTTGAGCTCAACAGGATGATTGCCTTTGACCGAACCAGTTAATAGAGCGTTAAGAGGTGCTTGGACTTCAGCTGCGCGAGGAATGAACCTGCGATAGAAATTGAGCATTCCTAAGAACCTCCTAAGCTGCTTGACGGTCGTTGGCTTGGGAAACTCCTTTATGGCTTGGACCTTCTCTTCCAGCGGCTTGATACCTTCGCTAGATATTCGGTATCCCAAAAAAGTCACTTCGGAAGCACCAAACACACACTTTGAGGTATTAAGCAAAATTCCGTAATCGGACATCCTCTTAAATAATTGGCGCAGGTGTTCTTCGTGGGTCTTTTGGTCTACTGAAAATACCAAAAAGTCGTCTAAATATGGGTAAACGAAATCCATGTCACGGGTCAGCTCATCTACGAATCTCTGAAAGGTTTGACTTGCATTACGCAATCCGAAAGTCATATACGGAAATTCGTAGAGGCCGAATGGTGTCGTGATCGCTGTTTTGGGAATGTCGTCGTTACTGACAGGTATCTGGTTATACGCTTTTACCAGGTCTAAGGTGGAAAAGACTTTGCATCCTGCTACACTATGGGCAAAATCGTGAATGTGCCTAACCGGGTACCTGTCAGGAACAGTTCGGGCGTTCAACATACGGTAATCACCGCACGGACGCCATCCGTCTTTTTTAGGGGCCAGATGTAAAGGAGAAGACCAGGGGCTGTCTGAGGGTCTACAAGTGCCGTTCTGGATCATAACATCAAACTCCTGCTTGGCTATCCTAAACTTGTCTGGGGCTAAACGACGAGGTGGGCTGGCTACGGGTGGACCTGGGGTGGTGTTGATGTGGTGTACAGTTTTGTGTAGGGTGACGCGTGGTGTGCCGGCAGGCCGGGTAAGTTCTGGAAACTCAGCTAGTATAGTATGGTATCGCGAATTACCAGATAGAATTTTAACCGACGAGATGCTACTGCACTTATCTGCTGACACGCCTGACACATTTAATGTAGTTAAATTGTCCAACAATCTCTTATTTCTTATGTCTACAATTAGATTATAATGTGACAGAAAGTCTACCCCAATGATGGGTTTATTAACATCTGCGATAGTAAAACGCCAGAAAAAGTCCCGTCTCAAGCCTAAATCTAACTTAAAATTAACGTAACCATAAGTGTTAATCACTGTTCCGTTGGCTGCACACAACTCGTATTTGGTCTTTGGCCGTCGTTCTTTCAGTGCTGAACGAGGGTATACGCACAAATCACTGCCGGTATCCACGAGAAATTGTGTCCTGGAGTGCCGATCTGTGACGAACAGGCGACCGTTGTTGGTTGGGCAATCGTCAGTCGCCATTACCGACCGCCCCGCTGGTTTTCCGCTTTGTAGTCGCATGGCTTTTGGCACTTGTCCGCCCTGCTACCGAACTTGGCATGGTACCAGCACATGGGATATTTCTGGTAGCTGGCTTGAGATCTGCTGCGACTGCGGCTGCGGCTACGGTACCTTCGGTCTGTGCTGCCTCTGGATCGAGATCTTCCGCTCCTCGTGGTCAGAGCATGCACCTGCTGGGTAAGCTTCTCTATCTGTATAGCCATGCGCGAGATAGGATCGTCAGGCTTATGGTGCGATGCCGAAGCTGAAGTGCGTGCAGCAGCTGAAGCTACAGCTGGCGAAAATGGCACGATATCGTGAATTCTATCTGCTAGGTCGGCCAAGCTGTCAAGTGGAAGCTGAAGCTGCGAAGCTATGATGGTCTGCATACTGCTCGGCAACCTGCTGGACCAGATGGTGCGTACAAAATCCTCTGGTACGCCAGAACCGGCGAGGTGTTGCAGGTGCCGCAAAAATTGCGACGGCTTCCTGTCGCCAAGCTCCTCGTGATCTAGAAGTTGCTTTACCTTCCGTTCCTTCGAAGCTGATAAGCGCTTAATGAGTTCCGACTTCAACTTAGCATACTTATTGGTTTCGGGTGGAAACTCAATGATATCAGCGACTTCGACGGCGTACTGGTGTTCAAGCATGCCGATGACATGATAGAATTTTGTCGAGTCGGAAGTAATTTTAGAGAGTGCAAACTGACCTTCCAGCATTGAAAACCAGAGCGATGGCTTGTCCGGATAGAATGGTATGTTCCGTATGCCCACATGATGAATATCGCTCGCATCGCTTCGACTGGAACACTGCCCTTGTGCACTGCCTGTAGAATCTTGGTTATCGTCCGATCCCATATCCGAATGTGTTCTGAGGGAGTCACCAGTTTGGTGGTGAGGAGTCCACCAATATAGATGTTCTGAAGGTGTGGATGGGAAGGAAATAAACAACGACTGTTTACGCAAACGTCAGCGCATGTGCAGATAGGTGCGGCGCAGGGTCGAGCGGCGTGCGCTCCGCGTCGAGGCTTAGTTTCGACTGGCTGTCGCGAGCGTGTGCATTCAATTAATATCGAAGGAATGCAGACAAAAAACAGGAGTACAAAAGGCTCGCATAAAGTTAACTGTACAGCGCGGTAGCTATTATTGCGCGTCGGCGATGCTATACTATATGAGATTTATATATTAAATATGAGTAGGCCACAACTTCTTCCAACTCGGTTAACTTCGCGTCGGTCCTTAGTGTGCGCGTGTTATAGGTTGCCAGGTGCAGTTGTCGTCGTTTTTGGTAGCCGAGCCGCACCCGGGGATTCTTAGCACCCCCTGCCCCGCCGTTACCGTAGCCGCTACCGTAGCTAGGAATAGCGGGGCTGCCGGGGACTGGGGGCCAATTTTTTGATCCATTATGCATGAGGGGGGGGTTTGCCATAATCGCCACGCTTGGCAGGCGGGTTGGCGATCGCAGTAGGCCAAGGTTATTTGGAGACGCTGCTGCCCGTCTCTTGACGGCTATGCTCCCTTAGTCGCCTTTTACGACACCTGTCGTGGCGATTACCGTGCATAAATGTGAATTGGGGGAAACAGAATTTATTGGTACCACGACATCATGATGAGAATATTGCGTATCGTTTATGGCTCGTACCTTAATCTGGAGAGACGAATTCCGCGTGGACACGTAGCCCTTTCCGTCACACGCCCGATTGACGCCAGGCTCCAACGTACGCGGATCTCAACTGCTTCGCTTACACCATCTGTAGAAATAGGTTTTGGTTGATTCTAACTGGAATCACTTAAGTGCCTTAGTATTACATAGACGCGCGGATGATCAGTCAATAGCACGACACGACGAGTGATCAGTTCGCCGTGCCTTACCATCACCGAACCTGTTTGAGTGGTGGGATGGTGTCCCGAAGAAATACATTAACATGGCTCAGCAGGGTCAGCGTCTTATAGTGACCCGCCAGGGGGCTATCAGGGGGGCTAGCAGGACAGCGTCTTATAGTGTCCCGCGAGGGGGACGTCAGGACTCCTACGTCCTGTCGTCCCCCCCCGAGGGGAAGCCAATTCCCTCGAACATAACAGTGACCCGCCAGAGGGCTATCAGTGGGGGCTAGCAGGACAGCGTCTTGAAGTGTCCCGCGAGGGGGACGTCAGGACTCCTACGTCCTGTCGTCCCCCCCCCGAGGGGAAGCCAATTCCCTCGTACACTCTACGTAGAGATTTGATTGCCCAACGTCTTATATCATATGGCCAACGATCGTATTCTTATCAAATAGCATGCTAAGTAGAAGCGGCGCCGCTATACAAACCAGGCCATGGCGTCGGTCGGCAGCCCAAGCGTCGAAGCCCGCATTCTCCGAGACCCTCACCATAACTATATGGTTTTACAAATAGCTGGGTATACTTAGCTCAACTAGTCTCGCGACAATTACATATTAAGGAATCAAACCAAGGCACTTAGCTCTCATATTGTTGCACCAGCTTGACGCCGCCCTCAACGTGAAAACACCGCGTTGTCCATTGTTGACTACCGACGCCATATAAAATGGCGGCGATCACTTTACTACAAATCCAGGCTATGTTACAACAACCATAGACCACAGACCATAATGAGCATACCATAGTGTCTACTTAGGGCGGTTCCACACTATATGTATAGGCTCGCGATCGTCGCGACAACACCCACGGGATGATAGGGGGTAGTGCTATTCTAGGCCGGCACATACACGGCAATGTCGTGGCAACAACCATGCATAAATATGAATTGGGGGAAAACAGAATTGGTCGGTACCACGACATCATGATGAGAATATTGCGTATCGTTTATGGCTCGTACCTTAATCTGGAGAGACGTAATTCCGCGTGGACACGTATCTCTTTCCGCCACTCGCCCGATTGACCAGGCTCATTCGCACGCGGCTCTTAACTGCTTCGCTTACACCATCTGTAGAAATAGGTTTTGGTTGATTCTAACTAGAATCACATAAGTGCCTTAGAGCCAAATTCACCATTGATTTTAAACGCGATTAAGATCACGTTTTACGTAATGTAGTTTAAGTGTCGAGTTTGATACCCCGTTCCCCGTTTATTCCAAAACTCAATTACACTTGGTCATTAAAAAAATTGAATCAAGATTTAACAAGGCATTGTTTATAACATAATTGTACATTTTTGTATCAAATTTTACTTTGTTGTTATGACAGTGACAGCCTTAAACTTGTTTTTTGACAAAGCGCGTTTAAAATCAATGGTGAAATTGGCTCTTAGTCTAGCGCAACCCGCGCGGACGTTCTAGTCAATAGCACGGCACAGCGAGTGATCAGTTCGCCGGGCCTTACTATCACTGAACCTGTTTGAGCTAAGATTACATATAGCACCATAATCACACGATATATCAGTATGACTCTTCGTGAGTCCAAGCTTATAGATACTTATACATACTCCGTATATGTCTTAACAGTTAATAACTTAAGAACGGAACGAGGGGGCCCGCTATGGACCCCTGGGCGGGGGAGAAGTACAGCATCTTAGAGTGTCTTGCTAGTAGCTCATGGGCAGGGGCGGTAGAACAGCATCTTAAAGTGTCTCACTAGGGGACGGCAGGAAAACACCTCAAGGTGTCCTGCCGTCCCCCAGGCCACGGGGGGCCTGGTGGCGGAACAGCATCTTAAAGTGTCCCGCCAGGGGGCGGGAGAAACAGCATCTTAAAGTATCATTCCGCCCCCCTTCGAGGGGAGCCAATTCATTATCCCCCCAGGGGGCTAATTGTCTAATTTCAAAATCTATCGCAATCGCTTTCATTTGACAGATGGATGTGATTCATTGCTACATTTCTTTAGTAAGTTTTTATTTGTTCCAAACAGAAGTGTCAATGTGTCACATCCTGAAAGCGATTGCGATAGATTTTGAAATTAGAAAATCTAGATACCTTTTCAGAGGGCCTAGTACGAGTTGGTTTTTTGTTCTCACTTCACTTTGCGAATAGTTAATTATCGTTTTCTCTCTTTTACTCGTTCACTCACTCGCATGATTTCCTCTCTTTCACTCGTTACTATTCGTAAAGTGAGGTGAGAAACACAACTCGTAATAGGCCCTCAGTATATTTAATCGACTTTTCCGAACATTAGTATTTTTGTAGGGATATTTTCGGTATATTTCGGTTATAAAGTTATGGTAACAACGGTTTTATATCCCGGCGAACACTGATGTTCAGGGAATTTCACGGATTTAGTCTATATTTCATTATGAAACAAAGATCAGTAAGTTACAGATAGGACATGACATGACAGTCAGCCGCCGTAGTAGAATTACAAAATATTATTAAATCATTTAATACGTTTAAATAAAATTATTTCTGTTCTGCACTTCACTTAATATTTGAGGTTTTTCTTTCGATAATTCGGGAATTTCCCAAAAATACTTAGTACGTCTTTGTCGTCGTATATAGTAGAGCGTGTTTTTTTTCTTTACAGATAGGACATGACATGACAGTCAGCCGCCGTAGTAGAATTACAAAATATTATCAAATCATTTAATACGTTTAAATAAAATTATTTTCTGTTCTGCACTTCACTTAATATTTGAGGTTTTTCTTTCGATAATTCGGGAATTTCCCCAAAATACTTAGTACGTCTTTGTCGTCGCGTCGTATATAGTAGAGCGTGTTTTTTTTCTTTGGTTATGTTTTACTTGAAGCATCTATCCGGAAAACATGTCCAGTTTTGCCATCAAATAGAATGTTAAAATGCAATTCTAACTTTTATTATGATGATGAATAAAAATAATAACCGGCCAAGTGCGAGTCAGACTCGCGCACGAAGGGTTCCGTACCAAAAAACGGCAAAAAAAAATCAAGTTTGTTGTATGGGAGCCCCCCTTAAATATTTATTTTATTCGGTTTTTAGTAATTGTTGTTATAGCGGCAACAGAAATACGTCATCTGAGAAAATTTCAACTGTCTACTTGTTGTCGTTTATAATATAAAGCAAAAAAAACACGACTGCCCTGCCAAAAACGAACTAAAAAGTTAAACAACAAGTGTCATTGCAGTCGAGACCTTATATGGAACAATTTTTGATCGAAGAGGTCCCCCGACTGCAATGACACTTGTCGTTTCACTTTTTAGTTCGTTTTTGCCAGAGCAGTCGTATTTTTAACATTTTTCAAATTTATTTATTTTTATTTCACACATTTTAATGACATGATAAATAGTTTTGGAATGTGCTCATCGTGGCCTTTCATTTGATGCCCATATTGTAATAATAGAAGAAATTTTTCAATTTTTCACATTTGAAAATGGCGTCGTACAGTCGTCATATTGATTTTTTCTAAAAAATTATAGCCAATGTCACTCGGGATGCTGTAAGGATTCCAACGATACCCCATTTATACAAATCAGTTCAGGCATCTAGAAGTTATGGTGGAATAAAGAAACTCACATACCCGCAATCCCGCAAACATACATTAACCCTGAACCATAGATGTAGCAAATCCCTTCGGTATAAACCAGATTGAGCTCTTCGCCCCAAAACGAGCCGACAGAGAAGACAAGTAGATAATTGTATCTCTTTCTTCATTATGGTGAACAAACTGTATGGTTGGTCGGAGACATACTTATTACTTTAAACTGTTTAATATAAAGAATAATGCCCATTATAGACCTAACTTTTTTGTATAGAAATAAATCCTATTGGCAAAAATAGCCCGAAAATCAATAAATCAAACCACGCTATCTATGTTTCTCTACAATCCCAGGGAAAAATATAATATTGTGTTTTGTTTTCCTAAGTTAGTACCAAATTAAGGTGCTTGAACGCACCCAACGCAACGCTACGGTAGTAACCAAGTTACGGTTTTTGAACGCACCCTGATGGCATCCGGCCGCTTAAAACGTTCTGTTACACTTTTTATTTTTGTTTAATGTGATATATTGTAATGCATGTTTACCTATATATTATCTAATATTAGTTTTAAATAGCGTTAAGTACCTACCATTACCGCATACCTAACATAATGGGTAATTATTGATAAATTGATGATAATGATAAATTGACTAAACAACCAACTCTACTAAAGATGCTACCTAATACGGAACGTGTTGTTGACCCGACTGGACAGCAGTCACTCACTGTCAGAGTGTTCAGTGTCAGCTCTATCTATCTCTGTTGTTTGTGGTTGTTGTTCGTTTTGTTCTGTGCGTTTTATAAAATTGTTGTTGTTTAGATTTTGTTTTTTCTTTGACTTACGCTCGTCATCGCTTCATTAATGATTAATATGTGTTGTTGATAATTAATTCAAACAAAAATAGTAGCTAAAAATGTTTAGCTATGACGTCGTAACGCTAAAAACGTCGAGAAGATATTTCTAACCTCAAACCTTAAAGTATTATTTTAAGACTTCTGTGGGATTTAATAAAAAATCTGACTTCAGGGGGCCTACTCCCACCTTTTTTAAAAGTAAGCTTATATCCAGCAAGCTTGTTGCAAGCTCTTAATGATATTACTCAAATTCGTACCATGACCTGTACAAAGTAATATTACTTTATTCTCGCTAAGGAACGAATGATATAGCGAAATTGTCCAATCCCTGCTAGCCATCACTTCAGTTTATTTGCTATGTTCGTATCGGAAACATGTTTTATCTCAGTGCACCAAAGGAAAGTAGGTATTCATTTTCGTTTTTAGTTTGAAATATTTTCTATGATTCAAACAAGAACACTTGTTGTGTTGTGTGCCACTCAAAATCTCGAAACTAATGTTGTTAACATAAACAACGGCCAAGAATGCGACACTAGGAGAATTTTGGTAAGTTACGTACCTATTTGCTTACTTTGTAAATTAATAAAATTTATATTTTAAAGTAAAATGTCGAACTTAAAGTAATTTTATGATTAGGAACCACATTATACCTACGCGAGCAATAAATTTCTGAAAATTTAGAGTTTTTAGGTAAAAATGTTTATTTTACAATAATTTTGACGACAACAGAAACAACTTATCAAACCCCTATTTAGTTTGGAATCGAATCTTATTTACCCCTGTAGGTCCCGAATATAGGTTAGAAGGCAAGGGGGTTCTCCCTCTCTTCCCTTTCTCCCCAAACTTTTATTGGCGAAAAATAACACTAATTTGCCTGAAATTACTATTATTTTGTGCAAAATAAATTCATTAAAAGAGTATCTAGGTATTTGTTTCTGCGTTATCGGCTTCTAAAAACTCGATTGTTTCAAATTAGCTATCCATCTGAAAACAAGTACTTGTTATCAAATAATAAATCAAATAATCCCAACTATTTTACATTCACAATGAAGAACAAGATGTATAAAAACGTTTCACATACTGTTTATGACGCATTTTCTAATATCTAAATAGAATAACT
This sequence comes from Agriphila tristella, assembly GCA_928269145.1. Lineage (NCBI taxonomy): Eukaryota > Metazoa > Arthropoda > Insecta > Lepidoptera > Crambidae > Agriphila > Agriphila tristella. Next base: position 41,406,051 of record OV743431.1, read on the forward strand.
CCAAATAGTTTTGATTCCGTTGATAAAAAGCAACTTCTTTAAGATTGCTAAATTCCTCATAATTTGACACCAAAACAATAATGCTAGCTGTCTAAAGACACGTCGTGGTACGAGTTTTGTGAATGATTGAACGATGACGTCACAAAACTTCTAACAGAAACATTATTATAACAATCTTATTATAAGAAGGTCATAGTACGAAATAGCATGGTAAGATTGAATTAAAACTGCGCTAAGACATGGCAGTAGGCACCCAGACCCTTAAACAGTTATAAATAACGATCACATTTTGCTATCAAGAGGATTTATACAAGCTAACTCATTAACAGGTTTTCAAATGTATGGACAGTGGGCATTGTTCTTTAAGTACTTAGGTAGTTCTATATTTACAATTAATACTTTTGCCACGTTTTTATAAGGTTGCTTGCTCGTTTGTTTGTGTTTTCGTTTGTTTGTTTGAGCACAAATTTTGCAAACGATTATAAACTAACTTCCCGATGAACTAGAGACTTGAAACTTTGAACACAGGTCAGAACTAGAAATTAATGTAATATTATGGTATCATTGAGCTGATCTGACGATGGAGCCGGAAGAATGGCACAGGAACACTATGATGAAACCATACAACCCCATCGTGTTTGGGCTCGTTAGAATCGTCTTGGCAAGTACTCTGTTGGGGAATAATATCCAAGAGGCTGATTGTTGAGAGGTTTTCAGGTCCGTGGAGAGAAATTAAAACAATATTTTCGTTTAACAAGAAAAATCGTGTACTGAAATCTTCCGTACAAAAAAATGCAGAGAGCACAGACAGCTCAGGGTTGCTACACTTAAAAAATAAATTAAAAAAAAAAAGTAAAAATCTTCACGGCATTGGCATCGTGCGTGAACATGCCCCCGGGCGTTGAGAGCTACGCTTTCAACCAGACGTCGAAGAAGTTGGTAAAGGGCATATCTTGCTAAAGGATCGTCGAATGACTCCAGCAGATGTCCTGATGTCGGCCACACGAACGATGCCGTCGGGCCCTGGATGAACGGCAATAACTCTTCCGAGTTTCCATTTAAGTGGAGGAAGGTTGTCCTCCTTTATTACGACCAATGAATCCAGCTTCAGATTGTCGCTGCTCGTTCGCCATTTGACTCGTTGCTGAAGCTGTGCAACATATTCTTTGCTCCAACGGCTCCAAAATTGTTGACGCAGTTGTTCAATGCGTTGGAATCTGGTCAAAGAGTTGGTAGAATATTGCTGAAGATCACGCTGCGGCAGCGATACAAGAGAGCGGCCAATGAGAAAGTGGCCCGGCGTTAATGGGTTGCAATCGGCAGGGTCGGAGGACAATGGAGTTAACGGTCTGGAGTTCAATATGGCTTCAATCTGCGTGAGCGTCGTGTTGAGCTCTTCGAAAGTTAAATTACAATTCCCCAGCACTCTACATAAATGGTATTTTACCGATTTAACTCCGGCCTCCCAAAGCCCCCCAAAATGAGGACTATAAGCGGGTATGAAATGGAAATTGATACCGTCATTCGCCAAATGATCACTCAAAGAATTGCAGTTACTTTTCAAGAATTTGGAAAGATCATTGTACGCTCCAACAAACGAGGTGCCGTTGTCTGAATAAATGTTAATCGGCTTACCTCTCCGCGAAATGAAGCGATGCAATGCCAATAAGTAAGTTTTGCTCGTTAAGTCTCCTACCAGTTCGAGGTGCACAGCCTTAGTAGTAAAGCAGATAAAGACAGCTATGTAAGTTTTGACTAGCCTGCATCCTCGTCCTTGACGACTAGCGCACATAATAGGGCCACAATAATCAACGCCTACATTTTGAAAAGGATAATCATTAGGAGTGAGTCGTTGCGGTGGTAAATTTCCCATCAACGGGGTCACAATTTTACCCTTGATGCGAGTACAACGTTCACATTTATGATAACAAGACTTAGCTAAATTGCGGCCGCCTATTGGCCAATATGTCTCACGTATGGATGCCAATAGTAATTGCGGGCCAGCATGCATCAGTTTTTTGTGCTCAAAGTCAAATAATAATTGTGTAAAATGATTAGTGGACTGTAATATTACTGGATGTCTTTTTTCATATGAAAATTCCGAATTGTCGAGACGGCCACCGACACGCATTATATTATTTGAATCTAAAAATACATTAAATTTTAACAACTGACTCTTTTTAGGTATATTCTGTTTATTTAGTAATAGTTTATATTCAGAAAATGACTCGTCTTGACTTTGTCTAATAATAAAAGTTAAAGCGTTCCGCAGCTCATGCTCTTCCAATTCATCAGATGTGGTAGTACCTTTTTTAATCAATTGTACAAAGCGTAAAACATATGCAACACTGCGGACAAGGCGTAAATATTTTGAAAAACGTTTAAAATCTATTAATTTATCATGACAGGTGCTGTCTGCAACAGCATTTAGAGTAATGTTGGGTCTTGTTTCGGGTAATGTCTGAATCTTTTCAGGTTGAGAAGGCCAAGAACTATCATCCAGACTTAAAAATTCCGGACCCGACCACCACATGTTTAAAGTCTGCAAGGCGCTAATATCCACGCCACGGGATATTAGGTCTGCAGGGTTATGATCTGTAGGTACATGTTTCCACGTGCAGTTGCCGGTCCCTTCTAAGATTTCAGCAACGCGATTGCGTACAAATGGCTGAAGTCTAGAAGGTAACATTTGCAACCACCCTAATACAATGGTCGAGTCGGTCCAGAAATAAATCTGGTCCAATTTTAATCGCAAAGAGTTAGCGACCTTCTCATACAGACGAGTGCCAACTAAAGCGCCACACAATTCCAATCTCGGAATTGTGGTTGGTTTGATCGGCGCTACTCGACTCTTCGCTAGCAGAAGATGGACTGAGATTTCGCCCTGGGGGCCAATTCTACTATTGTACATCGACTAACAAACTATCAACGTTTCGTTACGATTACGCTTCGATCAGGCTTCGATCGTTACTATAAAAGTTATTCTACTATTGGTATACACCCAAACGAATCATAACTAAAACGTAACATGAACGTAAACGTGCACGCAATAGAAACCGAACTACAATAGCTCTATCTTGTGTTACCATTATAATAAATCACAAGCTACTTTAATAATAACCGATGATTGAGTGTATTTTACGCGTGATAAATATGTTTTAACTTCAAATTCTTAAACAGTAGGGATAAATTTACAAATTAATTAACTGATTATTATCAATTTTTAAAACTAAATGGACCAAATCAGTGGGATCCCGAGCGATTTGGTTACTAAAAAAACAAAAACAAACATGTCATGTATGCATATTATGTGTCAATTGTCAAAGTTTAAAACTGCTAGGGGGGCATAAGCACGAATGGCTACCAATGCGTCTCCTTCTCGCTGTATAGTAAACAAAAGAGATGCATTGATAATCATTCAGAAAACTGATAAGTTTTGAGCTTGTAATAACCTCCCTAAGCGCTGATCGTTGACATCGTTGTGATGAGATGTTTTTAAAAAGATATTGAAGGCACTCCAGTACTTTTTATTATAATGAAGGTACTTCCCAAAATCTTTTCAAATTGCACTATAAAGGCTGGGTACAGTGAAATTGGCGTGATTGTGCATGGATGGAACCCAGGAACTGCGAACACATTGCAGACCCAGACAAAGCAAGCCATTGGATAAGATCCTAATAGGTACTCGTATTACGGTAAGTAATTACTTACCTACTATTCAAAAATTATTTAAATCTATCCCTATTTATTTCAGTCTTATAGATATATACTTTTTACTAGCTTATGCCCGCGACTTCGTACGCGTGGACTTAATGACTCCGGCGTATGCATATAAATATGAACGAATGTAGTTACATAAGAAAATACTTGTAGCAGTGTTATAATGTTAAAAGTTAATAAATTGATTTTTTTTTATTTAATATTGTAAACATGTAAACATAGTTTTTCTTTTTAAACTATGTTCAGAGCCTTTCCTTCGGGAGCCAATATGAAAAGACCTGAAGCGTTACTAACCCTGGAAAAGCCACATAAATTTGGTCATGCGAAAAACAACCAGCGGCTTTAAGCGTCTGATTCGTATTTAGGCAAGTCGTTATCAAAAATTAGTCCCAAACTTTTACCGCCTTCACGACGTTGTGTCATTTTTATATTTCTAATAGTTTAGCTGGACCATTATGTCTCTGCGTCAGGTGTTCCAAATCTTCGATTTTTATACCTCAACAAAAAATGCTCATCAAGCTGAACAACTTTTGCTAAGGTGTCGTTTTTATATTTCTAATAGTTTAGCTGGACCACTATGTTTCTGCATCAGGTGTGCCAGATCTTCCATTTTTATACCTCAACAAAAAATGCTCATCAGGCTAAACAGCTTTTATAAAGGCGTGATTTTTATATTACTTATAGTTTAGTTGGACCATTATGGTTCTGCATCAGGTGTTCCATTTTCCAAAATAAATTTACCCTTAACTGTGCCTAGGCTTAACAGCTATATAACAGAAAAAGTTTCATTTGAATCCGTTCAGTATTTCCAGAGATTAGCGTGTTCAATCGAACAGACAAACAAACAGACACACTTTTTTTTAATCCTTATTCTATAATATGTCTCCATCGCCCCAGATTTTTTTTAAATATATGTAATGTACAGACACACTTTTTTTACTGTTTTATTACATGTAGGGATTTAAGATGGATGGATATGATGGATTTACCGGCATGAATGTACTAAGCGATGAAATAAGCTACTGGGCAAGATTTTTGGATAGTAGGTATGTAGGTTTTTACGAACTCACGATCAGTCAAATCAAACGCATTGTGGCTTAATCCAACACAATAATTTCTTTTTCGGACTCCTCCGAGGTCTACCTCATGAGTGATTTGAAGATATTCAATGTTGAACAACATTTTCAGAACGATCGATTCAAAAAAAGCTGATGCGAAGGAACTTAACTTCGGCTGTTATTCCATCGTAAATTTTGACAGATAAGACGCTTGCATTCAGTAGCGTTTCGTTCTATCCATAGGGAAAAAAATTAGTGGAATAGCAGTTAGCGAACCGCTCATGTTCGATTGAGTTAACAGAATAGCATTTTTAGTTTGAATCGATTGATCGTGAGCTAAACTAAGATATAATTGTAACGGGATCGTTATTCATTTAGAAGAATAGAAAAACAACCAAAAGCTTCAGTTTCGTTTCGATTCGTTTCCGATTATGACAGTATTTGTTTAGTAGAATTGGCCCCCTGGTCGTTTATACTACGAATGTACGCACAGGCACCATAAGCGCGCTCAGATGCGTCCGAGAAAATGTGAAGTTCTAACTTTTTGTATGAATCACAAATTACATGACGTGGAACACGTAAATCATTTAAAAGGGGTAGAAATTTAATAATATTATTCCAACATTTATGAATGTCGGAAGGTAATGGCTCATCCCATGAAGTTTTGTGTAGCCATAGCTTTTGAAGTAACATCTTCATAACGATAACACACGGTGATAGCAGACCTAAAGGGTCGAAAATTCTAGCGATAGCTGAAAGTATATCACGCTTAGTATTACCATTTGGTAACAAGGAACCTATTGGAAAACAGAGTAAATCTGTTCTTGAATGCCAACCGAGACCTAACAGTTTATTCGGTTCATCAGAATCAGTACCCATGTTCAAATTAATGGACGGTTCGGCAGAATGATTAACCAATTGAGGTTCATTTGATACCCATTTACGTAACGGCATACCAGCTGATGCTAAAGCGTCAGTCACCTGCTTGCGTAGGTCCTTCACCTCATCTAAATCGTCACCCCCCGTTAGCAAATCGTCCACGTAAAAATCAGACTTGATGGTCTCTGCGACCCTAGGATTTTCACACTCTAGACCTATTTGTCGAAGACATCTGGTCGCAAGAAATGGCGCACTCGCGTGGCCGTAGGTGACGGTGTGTAATTGAAAGATCTTGACTGGTTCACATGAATTGTCACGCCAAAGAATTTGTTGAAGATGCCTGTCAGATGGATGGACGACGACTTGTCTATACATCTTCTCAACGTCGGCAGATATAATGTATTTATGTTGCCTGAAACGAAGTAATATAGACAATAGATCGTCTTGCACCGTTGGTCCAACCAGCTGAAGATCATTAAGTGAAACCCCTGATGTAGTAGGACTACTAGCGTTGAACACCACTCGGAGTTTTGTAGTGGTACTACATTCTCTTAAGACTCCGTGATGAGGCATAAAGTATGCTGGGATTTCTGGATTTGGCGCTAGACTTTCCGTCATGTGGCCTAATAACTGATATTCAATCATAAATTCATGATACATTTTATTAATGTCGGGTTTATTAAGCATTTTACGCTCTAAAGACAGCAAGCACTGCTTAGCCTTTTGAAAGGAATCGCCCAATAAATTAGGGTTATTCTTAAGTGGTATCCGAACACAAAAACGACCATCGCTTAAACGAACAGTATTTTTCATAAAATGTTCCTCGCAGAGCTTTTCGTCTGGGGAATAATGAGAACTTTTTAAATTTATTTCTTCCAGCTGCCAAAAACGCATTAAATCGGTTTGGATGTCTGTTTCATTATTAGTGGGCGAACTAATCTTATTAAAATTACAACGAACATCACTGGTCAGCAAAGAAACATAATTATTAGGTAACGGACCAGATATAATCCAACCCAGTTTGGTATTACACAGCACAGGCTTTTTATTACCCAATCTAATTTGTTGCGATCCCAACAAATCCCAAAATAGGTCTGCACCTATTAGTATGTCCACCTCTGATGGTTTGAAAAACATAGGATCCGCCAACGAAATATTGGAAGGTATTTGCAAATCAGAAATATTTATTTCTCGACCTGGGGTATTATTAGTTATTAATGGTAAAACATAACAATGTAGATTTGTCATAAAACTATCATTTAAAGATTTCATATTCACTTGACATGTTTTACCTACGTGCGAACTGACGTTATTAATACCCAAGATCGATCTATCTATTTCATTAGTCGGTAAGTTCAGTTTGTGACAAATTTTCTCTGTTATAAGGCACGATGTGCTACCGCTGTCCAACACTGCTCGAACGATGTGTTCACAATTATCCTTATCAATAAGCTTTACTAATGCAGTGGAAAGCAGCACATCACGTGACTGCGTTTCACTTTGAGGTGAAGCAATGTTCGCTGACAAGGCTACATTGCTGTCAGCGTTTGAAATAGATTTAGGTACATGATTCACTGAAAGTGAGCCAGATGAAGCAGTATCTTTATCAGGCTCAGTCGACTCGTGATTAACCTTAGCAACATCTTTAAATTCAGTCACATGCACTAAAGTATTATGGCGACGCTTGCATATTTTGCAACCTGGCTTTTTACATGTGTTGGCATAATGACCAGCACGAAAACAGTTAAAGCAAATTTTAAAAGTTGGTAACGCCTTTAGCCGTGCCTCGTTGCTCAAAGCGAGAAATCTCGGACAAGTATTTAAAGCGTGGTCACCCTTACATTTTGGGCAATGTTTCGAAGCATTTTCAGTACTTAAATTAAACGGACTCTGAGCTACCATTGACTTAAGCTTAGGATTTGACCTATTGTGTGAACTGGATTGATTGCTACTACGTGATAATTCTAAAGTTTCAATTAGATCGGCACGGCTACGCAAAAATTGAAGACAATCATCAAGTTTTAAGGAACCGTTCCGATCCAAATGACCTCTGAACTCTTCCCACTCACGGTAAGTTTTCTGATCTAATTTTTGAGTGAATATGTAAATCAACAGTGTGTCCCAGTGCTTTACAGGTTCACCCAAAGATTCCAAGGCACGTAAGTTTTTATTAATCTGATCAATTAATCGCTTTAAAACAACAGATGACTCCTTTGTAATCGCATCAAGGTTAAATAAAGCTGACACGTGGCTTTGAATAAGCAATCTCTTATTATCGTACCTCTCACACAAAAGTTTCCATGCAACGGCATAGTTGCTGGCTGAAAAGTCAATTGATTGTATAACCACAGCTGCGGACCCCTCCAAACAAGCTCGCAGATAATGAAATTTATTAATTTCATCGATGTCATCGTTATTGTGTATGAGACTGGTAAAAGTATCCCTAAACTCCATGTAGTTATCATACGAGCCACAAAATTTTGGTAATTGTATGGTAGGCAACTTAACGAGCTGACGCTTACCGGCTTGGGTACCCCTTTCGCTTCCCATACTCACCATTGGCATTGAATCGGTCTCTGTTAAAAAACCTTGAGCTTTCGCTATTGCTTTAAAATAATTTGACTCAAAATCAGAACGTTCAGCTAACTGTTCGTCAACATTTTCAACTGAACATTCCAATTGCGTCTGCACCTCATCATATTGGCTATACAACAACTCAATTTTGCCAATACGTAGTTGCAATTCCCTAATATCACTAGCGGTTAATGGCTCATCACTTAGCCTGCTCAAATAGTTAATGAAAAAAGTTAACCGACCTTTGTAACTGGCTCGCTTTTTAACCAATTCTTTTTCGTCACTCATTTTGTGAATTTTGGGAGACCGGGTGTCGATATCAACCTGAAAGTTATACAATTACAAGTTTTAAATTTGTTTTTAACTAATTATACAATAGCAGCTCTTTGCAGAATCAATTTTAAGTACCTACTTATTAAGTTTGTAAAAATGTCTATCAAAATGACAAAAACATGTTGTAATTTAAGTTTTTACATTACACTTTACAATTATTCTGAAGAATATCACTAAAAGAATGGAAACAATGACATTGCAATACAACAGAGTTCTCAAAATATATGAATTTATATGAGATTTTACTAAACCTTTGTTTACATGTTTTCACAATTTATGCAGTTAATTTATTGACAAAACTATGAAATTAGTGTAGATTTATTAAAATATGAATCGAACAATGAAACATCCAACACATTATCATTAAATCAATCAAGGATTCAAATGGAAAATTAAGATTTAATGTTACGTTACATGTGACAATTGACAAACGACATTGTGAATTTGTGAAAAAATACCTATGTAGTTAACAGCATGTTTGTAAAAGATTAAGTTAATTTATTTACTAACCTTACGAATAATCCTTATACTACCTGATTGAGTGCTGGGCTATTTCATTTACGTAACGCTCAACATAGTTTTAACCTGAAATTTATTCCCTCCATTGTTCAACCTCCATATGACCGGCACGTAATTTTTCCTTCATCCATCTTATCGCTGATGTTAAATTATCCATAGGTCGCTGGTTCATATCCGGCTCGAAGGACCATGTTGAGAGGTTTTCAGGTCCGTGGAGAGAAATTAAAACAATATTTTCGTTTAACAAGAAAAATCGTGTACTGAAATCTTCCGTACAAAAAAATGCAGAGAGCACAGACAGCTCAGGGTTGCTACACTTAAAAAATAAATTAAAAAAAAAAAGTAAAAATCTTCACGGCATTGGCATCGTGCGTGAACACTGATGAAGGAGCATAAAGAAGGCCATTGGAACTTTGTAATAAAATCATGCAACCCCATCGAGTTTGAGCTCGATTGATTCGTCTTGACGAGTGCTCCGATAGGAGATGGTATACTTTTAGTTTTAACTCGTTAACTGAAAAGCAGAATATAATAATTTACTAAAAATAAATCTTCACGTTTTATTAGGTTGCTTTCTTGTTTTTATTTATAAATATGTTTAGTCAACCAATATCTACAAAAATTCAAGTGTAAATAATGACATAACTATAAAGATTATTCCAATTTTGATAAAAATACAATGTGCGTGTATTTCGGAAATGAAATGAATGTTGGAAAAACAAGTGAAGGTAGGAAAACTGTCTAGTGATCTGTAGTTAAAAAACAGGTGCAAACGATTTTTTACTTTATTGACGTTTAAAATTCAGTTGCTTTCTTCCATAATTATTCTCTTTCATTAAAAACTGTTATTTTGGTAAATATATCAATAAGTTCTAAAATACTTGCACCAATTTTTTACTAGTGAAATTAAAAAATGGGTGCAAGCGATTTTCAACGACACAATGTTAAAAATAAAAAAACAAGATGGTGGCCAACCTTTTTTTTGTTTTTGGCTTGATTTCGATGAAAGTCGGTTTTTAGTAATATTTTGACAAAAAATAACAATGAAATGGATTGGTAAACTTTTTCAAAACTGTTGTGAATGGGGAGGCGAAGGCAAAGTGAATTACAGATGGCGCTCAGTCTTTGGAACAATTGTCAGTTTGAGCTTATATTGTCTTGACTGTGTATTACGTGATTTTACTTTCTTAGATTGTATTTTTTTCGGTTTTGCGGACAAACAATGTATTCTATGCTAACTTTAACTCATATAAAAGAAGAATTACGGAAAAGAAAAGCCAAAACAACAGGCAAGAAAGTTTATAGCAACTTACAAAAAATTGCTAACAAGCATTACATTTCTTTAAATTTCGTGTAAGATTTACAAGTAATCTTTTTATTTCAGATTAGAAGCATATGATTTAAATTTTAACAAAGCAACTCAGTGTGAATTTCCGTGTTTATAGTTGCCTGATGATGCCTTCTGTGCAATAGTAATTTCAGGTTTCTGTACTGGAATTTCTGTACCATCCAAAATTACACGAACCGTTTTATCATATTTATTTTATTATTCTAAGTTTCTTGAATGACTCTGGCATATAAAATTCTATTAATTCTCTGTTTGGCCCCAATATTGGGCTTATTCCATATTTGATATACCTATCAAATTCATCCAAGTTATAAATATGTTAGAAACTGCTGAGGTTGAAATATTAAGAACAAAGCTGTTATAATTCAAATGTTGTTTTATTTTGGCGAAGCTTCATCAAATTCATGAAACATGCCTTTTGATTTATAATGTTTCTCAGGCTCAGCAAAGGAGAAAATCGAGGAAAAAGCATATTTTTTTGATATTTTTTGCCCACTATTTTTTTTGTTACTGGGAAATCGATGAACTCCAATATTTTACAAGTTACATGCATAACAATGCGGCATTTTCTCAGTATGAAATTAAAAAGTGCAATACTCCAAGAGATTCCCATGTGTTTTGACAGTTTCTTTGAGGCGGCTCGGTACCAACGACAAGACGCCACCTATCGGGATAAAATTGCGCTTTTCCTCCCCATTATATATTTTCTGGTAGCTTTTGGCTTTGGAGTCAGGAATAACCAATTTCGGAATTTTTATAATACTCCATTTTAATTTAAATAATAATTTAAAATTTAAATTTACAGCATAGTACAATAAAACACTATTACGGCTGTATGCGTAGGTAGTGCTTTTGCTCAAAAAGCTCTCTGAAGGCAATTCCTGTTTAATCCTCTGCACCACGTCACTTTCAAAGGTATGGGAATTTGACAAAATTTGTTCTGCGGATGGTCACACCTATATTTCAAACAAAACGGAACAAAGCAGTGTAGGTAATTCATCGGCGTAATAAGCTGGATAATGGTTTTCTTCAAGCTGATCCATTTTCCATAACTGATCAAGAAAAACACTAGAAAATCACAATAAATAAGCTGAAAAACAAACAACAACATTAGGTCGTGATTAATGATTACCAAAGAGTAAAATAATTGGATTACTCTTTGTCACCGTTCTGTAAAATCTGTCCTGTCAATCAGTTTTTTTAATCATTAAATGCAAGGGAACTTCGTGTTCAGCCGTTCGTTTGATATTTTATCGCGATAATAATATAAAAAATATATTTGGTTAACAAGGTAAAATAAAAAATCATAATATTATTTTCTTTATTCTTCAAACTTGTGCTATCAAAAAAAATATAAAACAATTATCTTCGAAAAAGTTACCAACCCAAATGTTGAAAATATAAAAAAAACAAAATGGCGGTCTACTTTTTTCTTTGTAGGCCGATTTCGATGATACTCTGTTTTTGGTACTATTTAGGCAAGAAAATAACAACGCAATTTTTAAAATGTTCAAAATTCAAGATGGCGCTTAACTTTTTTGTTTTTGAGCCGATTTCTATGACACTCGGTTTTTGGTACTATTTTGACAAGAAAATAATAATGCAATGTAAACAATTTCAAAAGTTCAAAATGGCTGCCAATTTTGTTTTTGGGTTGATTTTAATATAACTGGGTTGAAAAAAATAAGAACAAGAAAAGAATTTGGCCGCCTTGGATTTTTAATACTTTTAATATATTAACTATAGTTTTGCTGTTTTCTTGTCAAAATAGTACCAAAAATTGAGTGTTATCGAAATCGGCTCACAAACAAAAAAGTTGGCCGCCATCTTAGATTTTTAATATTTTTAAGATTGCGTTGTTATTGTCTTATCAAAATAGTACCAAAAACCGAGTTTCATCGAAATCAGCCCACAAACAAAAAAGTTGGCCGCCATCTTGGATTTTTTATACTTTAAAAATAGCTTTGTTATTTTCTTGTCAAAATTGTATTAAAACCGAGTTTCATCTAAATCGGCCTACAAACAAAAAAGTTGGCCGCCATCTTGGATTTTTTATACTTTAAAAATTGCTTTGTTATTTTCTTGTCAAAATTGTACCAAAAACCGAGTTTCATCTAAATCGGTCTACAAACTTAAAAGTTGGCCGCCATCTTGGATTTTTTAATATTTTTAACACTGCGTTGTTATTTTATTGTCGAAATAGTATCAAAAACCGAGTTTCAATGAAATCGGCCTAGAAACAGAAAAGTTGGCCGCCATCTTGAATTTTTTAATATTTTAACGATTGCGTTGTTATTTTATTCTCATAATAGTACCAAAAACCGAGTTTTATCGAAATCGGCCAACAAACAAAAAAGTTGGCCGCCATCTTGGATTTTTAAATTTTTTTAATACTGCGTTGTTATTGTCTTGTCAAAATAGTACCAAAAACAGAGTTTCATCGAAATCAGCCCACAAACAAAAAAGTTGGCCGCCATCTTGGATTTTTTATACTTTAAAAATAGCTTTGTTATTTTCTTGTCAAAATTGTATTAAAACCGAGTTTCATCTAAATCGGCCTACAAACAAAAAAGTTGGCCGCCATCTTGGATTTTTTATACTTTAAAAATTGCTTTGTTATTTTCTTGTCAAAATTGTACCAAAAACCGAGTTTCATCTAAATCGGTCTACAAACTTAAAAGTTGGCCGCCATCTTGGATTTTTTAATATTTTTAACACTGCGTTGTTATTTTCTTGTCGAAATAGTAGCTTAAACCGAGTTTCATCGAAATCGGCGCAAAAACATGAATTTGATTATTAATATTAACTTTACCCCTCGCCTGCAACTTTCAGTTATTTCAATAGAACAATTTAGTTTTTTGAAAATCTGAAATGGTGTAGTATTTATGGTCACCCTAGTTTTGTAAAATAATATTTCCTAAATATTGAAATTCTAAAATTAAAATTTGGCGCCAAAGTCAAAATCGGAGTTGCCAGGATTGACACTTGAATTTAACACCACCTCACCGATGATAGCCGATTAGCATTATTGTGAAAATCTTATTAATTCAAAAGAGTAAGTTCAGTTGCTAAATGAATATTTAAGTAGTATATTTTCGATATTCCACTCCGAATCCTTAACTTTGATACACTACGTGATTGGTAACGTACATTTTTTTCCCTACCATCGTGGTATTATTGTTTAGTAATGGCAATTGTGCGAACGAGACAGACATCCTCATCTACTTGGTGATGTTTCATTCACACAGTAGAGTCTTCAGTAAATGTCGTCGATAGAATTTCAACTCTATGGCAAAAAAATAAAGTTGAATTTCTTTTAAACGCATAGTGAGAATTTTTGTAGAGTACTCACTCCTTATTTTAAGAACCTCCTTGCCCTGAACACATAACACTCTTTTTGCTTTGGGCAGTCGTGTAAAAACGGCAAAAAAATATCGTTTGTTGTATGGGAGCATTGGGAGCCCCTCTTAAACATTTATTTTATTATATTTTTAGTATTTGTTGTTATAGCGGCAACAGAAATACATCATCTGTGAAAATTTCAACTGTCTAGCTATCACGGTTCATGAGATACAGCCTGGTGACAGACAGACAAATAGTCAGACAGACAGAGAGACAGAAAGACAGACAGACGGACAGCGGAGGCTTAGTAATAGGGTCCCGTTTTAACCCTTTGGGTACGGAACCCTAAAATCCAGCCCCCCTACTCAAACTTTCTATTCGTTGAACGCCAAACCTCGCGCGACGAATTAAGAGCGCTCGGCAGTGTGGAGGGGATATGCGCAGTACTATTTTTTAATAACAAATTACTACTGCGTATACCCCCTCTACATTTGCCGAGCGCTCTTAACTCGCCGCGCGAGCTGTACGCTTACTTTTAAAGCTTAAATATGAGCAACAGATGATTTCGCAAACTTTGTAAATCACAGACTTCGATGTATTGTATGGAATTGTCAAGCTTACGGCACGTAATTTTATAGTTTACTGGTTATTTAAAAGTTTTAAAGCGATCAAACGAATAGAATGTTGGCCATTTGAGTAGGTGGCTGTTTTGAAAATCAGTATTTTTATCGGTATATTTTCCATGTCTTAAAGCATAATTTTATGCTCTAATGAGCGGTTTTCAAAAGGCAGTTTAAGAAAAAAAAGTAGTACCTAAAAGACGGCTAGATGTCGTTGTTCAACTAAGTACGTAACTTTTTTCAGAAAAAAAGCAAAGGATTTTGTCAATTTGACAGTCAATTTTGGCATGGTTATGGCAAACTACTCCTCTTCAGGGAGTAATTTATGCCAGTATCGAGTGTTATATATATACTCAGTGGTATACTCACCTCCTAGGAAAAATTAAAAAAAACCTACCTAGTTGAATAACGCCACCTATCAACATAAAAATAGACTAAAATTCTTAGCTGTCAGAAAACCGCTCAGACAGCGATTCTTAACCTCGGGTCGCGACCCAAATTCGGGTCGCGAGAGGTATTGGGTTGGGTCGCGGGTCCCCAAAGACTTAAAAAAGTGATGAAATGTTACGTTTTAAATTGCGAATATTTTTATTTTTTATTCGATCGATGTCATATCTCAAATTTATTATTACTCCCATTCTAAACTGACCAAAAATAGCATTTTTTTTTGTTATAGACAGGCAAGTACAAGATTAGTGGATAAAACTGATTAAAAATCGCGCTGCGCGGCCGTTTTTTTTTCACGATAGACAGGCATATTAATAAAATAAGTGGATGAAACTGAATAAAAATCATCATTAGAGTTACATTTTTATTTTATCCTTGACAACAACCCCAAAATCCCGACATTATATTTTCAAATTATCCCCACACATATACACATACAAACAGTTTCCCAGGTATAGCAAAAAATCTGTCCATGCAGACAAGTCGCGGGCGGCCACTAGTCAAAAATAAATAACATGTCATTTTAGTACCTGTCACTGGAATATAAAATAAAATATTAGGATTAGGGTCGCGGACTTCAAATATTTTTCTACTTTGGGTCGCCAGCCAAAAAGGTTAAGAACCACTGCTCTAAGATGTGCAAGTTGGTATGTATATTTCAGTATTTTTTTGAGGTGCTTCGGTTTTTTCATAATATTTAATCTGGTCACACTGACTGAACCTGCCTGCCACTGACAGTGACAGCATCGATTTCGTTCTAGTTTTTTAAAATACTTTACCTACTACAAATTTTACATGGAAGAAAAATAAAGAGGATAACGCAAAGTTATTGAGTTGACTTTCTTCCTATAAAACGTTTGTAATTAGCCTTTTCATCAAACGTAACTCACTCAGAATTTTATGCAAAGACATGAGTAAAAGAAACCTAGAAAAATCAACAGAATCATGTACGGCAGCAAAAAATCCTAAACATTGGTCTTTGGGTCTTCTCGAATCTATAAAAGATCCCAAATGTATTATTAAACAAACTAAAAATGTTGTGGTTATCAGTGATAAGTATCCTAAAGCAAAGATTCATTATTTAATGTTACCTCATGAGAATTTAAGCAGTATTCATAAGCTAAACAGTAGCCATATAAGCCTCCTAGAAGAATTTGACAAGTGTTTTGAAGAAATTAAAGTTGATCATAAAGATATTAATCTTAGAGCTGGTTTTCATGCTGCACCGAGCATGCTAAGGCTGCATATGCACATTATTAGCACAGATATGATCTCACCATGCTTAAAGACAAAGATTCATTGGAACAGCTTTACAACTGATTTTTTCATACCTTACACAGGTATGTAGCCATTTTTAGGATTATGTAAACCTTAAATTTTAACTCGTCAACGCCCAGAAAACGAGGATTTTCTATTGTGATCCGGTTGCCGGAGACTGCTCGGGCGTTGATGAATTAATAAACAGCAGTCCTTCATTATTTGGTATAGAAAGTGTTAGTTTAAAGTAATTAATTGTCATCCCGAACAAGCCGGGTTCCGAAAAGGCTTTAGCACCATAGACCACATCCATACGCTGCGGCAGGTTATACAGAAGACTGAGGAGTATAATGAGCCACTTTGCTTGGCGTTCGTGGACTATGAGAAAGCCTTTGATTCGATTGAAACCTGGGCGGTGATGCAGTCTCTCCAAAGGTGCCAAGTGGACTTTAGGTATATCGAGGTGTTGAGGTACTTATACCAAAATGCCACCATGACGATCCGAGTACAGAACCAGAACACAAATCCTATCCAACTGCAGCGTGGTGTGAGACAGGGAGACGTTATTTCTCCGAAACTGTTCACAGCTGCGTTGGAGGACATCTTTAAGCTCTTGGACTGGAAAGGACTCGGCATCAACATTAATGGCGAGTACCTAACACACCTTCGTTTTGCCGATGATATAGTCCTTATGGCTGAGACCATGGAAGACCTGAACACAATGCTCGAAGATCTCCGTAGTGCTTCCCAAAGAGTGGGTCTTAGGATGAACATGGATAAGACGAAAATTATGTCAAATGCCCATGTTGTACCCTCTCCAGTTCATGTTGGGAACACTACACTTGAAGTTGTTGACCACTACGTATACCTAGGACAGGCAGTCCAGTTAGGTAGGTCCAACTTCGAGAAAGAGATCTCTCGTCGAATCCAACTCGGGTGGGCAGCATTCGGGAAGCTTCGAAAAATCTTCGCGTCCGACCTACCCCAGTGTCTCAAGACGAAAGTCTATGACCAGTGTGTGTTGCCAGTGATGACTTACGGCAGTGAAACGTGGCCGCTAACTATGGGTCTCATAAGGAGGCTCAAGGTCACTCAGCGTGCAATGGAGAGAGCCATGCTCGGCGTTTCTCTACGTGATCAAATCAGAAACGAGGAGATCCGCAGGAGAACTAAAGTAACCGACATCGCTCGAAGGATTGCTCAGCTGAAGTGGCAATGGGCGGGACACATAGCGAGAAGAACCGATGGCCGTTGGGGCAGAAAGGTTCTGGAATGGCGACCGCGCACCGGACGACGCTCCGTGGGTAGGCCCCCGACAAGGTGGACCGACGATCTGGTGGAGGTCGCGGAAAGCCAGTGGATGCAGGTAGCGCAGGACCGATCGTCGTGGAGATCCTTAGGGGAGGCCTATACCCAGCAGTGGGTGTCGTGTGGCTGATATGATGATGATGATGATGAATTAATTGTCAGAATTTTGTTAGTCCTTCATTATTTGGTAAAGAAAGTTAGTTTTAAGTAATTAATTGTCTGAATTTTGTTTCAGCTGTCATAAAAGAGTTGAAAGAGACTGGATCTATTAAAAAGATTTCTCCAGACTTACATAAAAGTCTCTTGGCAACACCTTTACAATGTAACCAATGCAACTTCAAACCTAAAAACATGCCTCAATTAAAAGATCACTTAGTTTCACATGAAAATAAATAAATGCTGTTTCCTAACTTTTTCTTTTAATTATGGGAGATGCAAAACCTAATACAATTAATTCCAAAACATAGTTGTGAAGGTAGTTAGTAAAACACAGTTATTTTCTAGGATTGCACTTTATATCATTGCCAAAGTTGGAATTTTCTCAAAACACCTATGAAATCATTCACATATTACAAAATTGTTAAGACAAATTCACTTATTAGCTTTTACTTACATCATATAAAAAAATTAGTTACCTAGTAAAAAATATGTCACTATTTTGCTTACTTATTTTCCCTTCGTCGCATAATGTACAATACGCAAAATGTGCACTAGTTGCGAAATGTACAAAACGCAAAACGTACATACGCAAAATGTACAATACGCAAAATGTACATACGCGAAATGTACAATAAGCAAAAT
The DNA here is from genome assembly GCA_928269145.1 of Agriphila tristella. Lineage (NCBI taxonomy): Eukaryota > Metazoa > Arthropoda > Insecta > Lepidoptera > Crambidae > Agriphila > Agriphila tristella. The sequence goes on from OV743431.1 coordinate 41,424,257, forward strand.
GTACAATACGCAAAACGTACATACTCAAAATGTACAATACGCAAAACGTACATACGCAATATGTACATTCGAGAAATGTAAAAATAAAAATAAAATGTTTATTTACGTTTACAAATTTGGTTAACAAAGTAGGTGTCGACTTCTTCTATTAGGTACAAAAGCACCTGTTTCAGAGGAAGCCACTCTTCCTTAGCTTAGTTTTCGTAACTAGATACCACTAGAATATAATATTAGTATAGGAAATAACATTTATTTTTAATTTGTATAAAAATTGGTTGGAAAAAAATACAATGAGATAAACTAACAGATAATTTAAATTTAACTAATTTAAAACATTTAAGAACCTACATAAATAAAAAGGTGTGAATAGGTGTGTGTGTTTATGTGTGTATGTGTGTTGTTAAAGTGTAAGACAGAGGTTGCATGAGATAACTTAATTAACCAAAATTAATCAGTAATTTATTAGAATATTTTCGGTTTCATTATAGTCTAGACACTTCAGCCATTTAGTGATTAGCTTTTTACATTCTCTTACAGTCATTGAGTATATTTTTAATGTTTTATTTATTTTATTGTACATTTGTGAGGATTTAGTAGGCTTAGTTTGTTTGAAAGAAGCAAGAACTTTTATGTTTAATTTGGGTATATATTGGAATGCCTAATGTCTTTGGCACACTAGTTATTGGCCTTAATTAATTATGTTTTTGTTAATTAAAAATAAAGAATGAGCATATAAACCTGTCGTTGTCTTTTTAATTGCCTATCTTATATTTTTCTTACACTCAAGAATGCAAGCATACAAGTGAGCAAGCATGCACGCATACAAGCAAGCAAGCAGGTTTGCACACAAGCAAACATGACAATACAAGTACAATCAAGATCAACTAACCTAACGATCTAGGACACTTACGTCAGATTCCTTTTTCGTCAGAAAAAATATAGGCTGTTTTTTTTCCTGACGAAAATGTAATTCCTTTTTGGTCAGAAAAAACTTCGGCGTAGTCATTATTATGTCAAAAGATATGTATGCTAATACATTTTAGGACAATTAACATCAGTGGTTGTGACAATTAGGGATTTTAACGTTTAGGCGAAACGACAAAAATGCGAAAAAATCTATTAGGCCAAACAATAATTGTACCTAAGGAGTTTAGGCCAAAGAAATTCGGCCAAATGAAATTAGGACCAATGACTTTAGGCGAGTCAAGGGACACCCGTTTAATTTAAAAGGAAAAATTATGTAAATTAATAAAATTATTTACCTTAATAAAATTATTTTGCGTATTGTACATTTTGCGTTTTGTACATTTCGCGTATGTACGTTTTGCATATTGTACATTTCACGTATGTACATTTTGCGTATGTACATTTTGAGTATTGTACATTTTGCGTATTGTACATTTCGCGTATGTACGTTTTGCGTATTGTACATTTTGCAACAGTTGCACATTTTGCGTATTGTACATTATGCGACGAAGGGCTTATTTTCTCTTTAAATAGAGTTGTTGCTGTTACCTACCTAATACAAAATGTCACTATTTTGCTAACTTATTTTCTCTTTATATAGAGTTGTTGCTGAAATATTAAACTTCATTTAGATGCAAATTCAATAAAATATTAATAATTACAAACAAATGAGGTAGGTATCTTTTTTATGGTGTCTACTACCAAACTAAACTACTGTGAAACAATATCAGCAATCAAAAATTAATAGCATGTGTTTATGTAGCTATTTAATTTAGATTTAAATAGACACATCAGAATTTCGTATTATTTACAAAGATACTTTCATAAAAGTTTATCTACTTAATTAGTTAATACGTATTTAATTTTTTCAAATAGTGCACTAACAGGAGTCATAAAATTTCGATAAAATTAAAAGTTCATTATGCTTATTTTAAGTCAGTAAAACTTTCTTAAATTGAACAATTTAAATATTACATACAACTTTTGTTGTAAAAAAGTGCAGACTCTTAACAATATGAGTCTTCTGTATACATATAAAGTTAATGAAAGATCAGAATGCTGTGCTTCTTAAAGGCAATTTGCTGGACTTTGGGCTATCTGACTCAGTAAGAGAACTTGATGTTGTGCCTACACTATCCTGCTCTTCTGGACTATTGTATATAGATATGTTGCGACGCTTAAATGTTTTCTTAACACCTGATACAGGTGTTTCACAATCAGTGATGTTATCTGTACTATCCAATAAAAAGGATGTTGTGGGAGAAAATGTTGTATTCCTACTTGTATCTTCACTTTCGTTTTCACTTGGTGTGACAGGTGCAGGCAGAGACAATTTGGAATGTTTAATCGGTGTTCTCACTTGAGGAGACTCAGTACTAGGAGATGAAATGCCATTGTTTATAGAAAATTCAGCTTCAGCAGAAGGATTTGTCATAACACGTCCAGATCTTGCCATAATAACTTGTACTGGGTCATCAATACCAAGCTTTTCACACAAATTTACCGTTTGAGGATTTAGCACTGGGTTTGATGGAGCGGTTTTGGGTGCATTTGGTTTGTAAATGGGAGCAGTTTTGACAAACATGTCTTCTGTTATTATTAAACTTGGTAACATCTGGGCAATAGCCTCCCTTTCTGATACAGTTGGAGTGAAATCATACCTGAAAGATTAGATTTACTTTAGAATTAGGAAATAAAAGCTTATAAGTGACACATTTGTTCGAGCTCAGGGTTTTTCAGGATCTAGCACAGAAATTGTATTTTCATGTCGGTCTTGATATTAGTAAACTCAAAACAACACAAATAGAAGGCACTACCATATCATAAAACACACTCAAAAGCCCCCTAACTTAGTAAATTATTAAAACACACTAACCTTTCAGTGCCACCTGGACCTGGCATGTGGCAGTCAATATTTTTGACACTCAAGAGATGGTTTGTATTCTTCAAAATGGCCAGCCATTCTTCATCATATTTCAACAGTTTATTACCATCGTATTCTTCAGGCAAATCTAAAATCTGAAGATGCCTGCGCTTGGGAAGACATTTGTCTAGTGCCAAAAATTTTGTTTCTCTGTTCTCCTCCTCATGTTTGACGAGTGCAACAAATTGACAATGCAGATGTGCTGCAAACCAATAATCTGGTTTTATACAGTGTAGCAGTTTTTCAGCTGGAACACTCCCTAGTTGGTTAGATTCAATTTCATCTCTAGGACAGAAAGAAATTACTGTGACATCCTATACCTATAACAACTTAGGTAAAATTTATGCTTAGTACAGTATAAGGCAATTATGTTGAAATCGGGTGGGGATTGCGCGGATTAAGGGTATGCGTAGCAGTTTTAGCACACTATTGGTTGCTCACAAGTGCACATGTGTGAACTTATCTCCACTCCGTCGAAAAAGTATCAAGATGTTTGTCTCGTACTGTACAGGATTGTTGAGAACAATATAATGTAAAAGAATAAAATGAATAACTTACCGAAAGAATGGTTTGAACCGCAACAATTGCTCTGCATCTCCATAGTTTGTAATACCACGAGGCCAATCATGTGACAACATTACATGGACTCTGTCCTTCAACTGACTGAGTCGGAAGACGTCTAATGATCGCACATGATAGACGGACCTCAATGAACCTTGGTTATACGGGGGGCATTCCCATAGTCCTTGTAAGTAATCATGCCCTTTGTAAATCCCAGAAATACCTGAAATATACCAAAATACTTCTGATTAAATACTAAGGCTGAAGTTCACCAACACTTAAACAGCTGATTAAAATTTAACCGTCTGTTTTTGATGTTTTATGTATGAAGAAAATGTTAAAAACAGATGGTTAAAAATAAATCAGCTGTTTAAAATTTAAATATATAGTTGGTGAAATCTGGTGGTGGAAACGTAACAGAATGAATAAATTTTCCATAGTTCGTAATCGAGTCACACACCTCCGACCCTAAGGTTTCCGAATTTTATGACTCCAGCTCGACCCATGTAATATATGTTCGGAGCCACCCAACCTCCATAAGGTAATTCTTGTAAGTAATTGGATGCTTCATGGTTTCCACCTATAAAAATAGTAAGAACAGGTGCTTTTTTCTCACCACTGTAGTACCTAAAACAAGAAAATATAACCTATAAAACAAACACTAAAACTAACCTTATTAGGTTGTATTCAACACAAGCTTCTAATTAACAACATGTTCAAACACTTAATTATTAAATAAGAGTGATTAATAATACATTAAATTTGTACTTTATGTAATAGGTATAACTTACTTATAAAAAGTGCAGATATTTTGGTATTTCTGAGGCACTGCCATCGATCGTAAATCTCCATTATTTCGTACAGATTGAAAGTCACCACAGCAAATTAATAAATCAATTTTTATTTCTTCTCTCTGCTGTAAAGTTTCTATGCATTCATAGATTTTGTCAAGCTCTCCATGAGCACAACCTTCTACAGCAATTTTCATTGTATTTTGCAAATACTCTACAATCGGAACTTATGCCCAATGAAAGATGTAATTGTTTTATTAGAAAATAATTACGAACTGTAATCTAATCACGGTCATAAGTAAAATTAATTACAAACAAACTCAAAGGAAAGAACACGATCTCAATTCTCAAACAACTTTCGTGTCTTGCTTGGGCTATATGTCAGCGCTCACGTTATCTGTCAAACCCATACAAAATCACCGACTCGGAACGCATTTTAGTGCGCTGTCATCGATTTTAGTGTGATTCGGAATGCAGCCTTGCTTTGCTTGTCTGTCAAAGTCAAAGTTGTCAAAGAGAAAAATAAAAACTGTCAAAGTGACATTCCAGCACGCGTAGCATGAGCAAACGGCGGGCTGATTTTATTTTGGCAATCTACTTTCCTTTTGGAAGTAATTTTTGCCAGTGTCAAGTGTTTAATAGTTCAGTAGTAAGTATTGTTTCAGTTTTAAGTTTAAGTTTACATTAGAATGCGGGTGCATTGCATTCTAATGCTGCTTGGAACATTTGGCAACAAGTATATCAAGACAGTTTACTCGGAAAGTTCTGCCGAGGCGAGGTAGCTACCACTACAATAAAAGTCTCAGCTTCACACAACCAAGATCGCTCCTATTTCAATTATCCCACATATTGTTCAGTTGCGTAGACACTTGTACCACAAAACTGCACCAATTTTAAGACACAATATCCACTATGAATCAATTTTCAAATAATTAAAATAGACACCAAACCGTACTAGACAAAATGGCGCCAAAAACTCTAAGTAGTATTAAAGCCTCGATTACATACGTCGATTTAGCGTCCTTACTGGGGACCCAATTTCAGATTGGAAACGAAGCCCATGGATTTTAGTTGGGGAATTTAAGGGTTGCCTCCCTACCCTAGCCAAGGCTATATAGGTGAGGCAAATGAAACTTTGGTCATGCAGCCAAGTCTTCAGTCATATTTTTTCTTTAGTTTGCATTTATGCGGGTGTATTACTACCGGCACGTAATTTGACAAGACAAAGATGAGACAAAAGATGCGCAGCAGCTACAAACATTAAACTCGGTGCATCTTTTGTCTCATCTTTGTTTTGCCAAGTTATATGCCGGAACCTATTTCACATTATAAAATTAAGTAGCCCCTAGCTAGATGATCAAGCATAGCTTGTCAATAATTTACATTGCATTAACACCACCACTACCATTTGAGTGCGTAATAAAAATCCAAGATGGGGGCCAACTTTATTGTTTTTAGGCCGATTTCAATGAAACTCGGTTTTTGGTACTATTTTGACAAGAAAATAACAACTCATTTTTTCAAATACTAAAAATCCAAAATGGCGGCCATCTTTTTTGTTTGTGGGCCGATTTCGATGAAACTCAGTTTTTCGTACTATTTTGTCAAGATAATAACAAAACAATTTTTTTCAAATATTAAAAATCCAAGATGGCGGCCAAATTTTTTGTTAATGGGCCGATTTTAAAGAAACTCGGTTATGTTACTACTTTGACAAAAAATTAACAACGAAATTTTTAAAATATTAATAAATTCAATATGGCAGCCAACTCTTTTATTTGTGGGCCGATTTCTCAATTTTTCGATTTCGATGATGATGATATTGTTACTATTTAAAGTAGTTAGTACCAAAATCCGAGTTTTATCAAAATCGGACAACGAACAAAAAAATAGGCCGCCATCTTGGATTTTTTAATATTTTCAATATTGCCTTGTTATTTTCTTGTCAAAATAGGACCGAAACCGAGTTTTATCGAAATCGGCCCAAAAACAGAAAAGTTGACCGCCATCTTGGATTTTTAGTATTTGAAAAATTGGGTTTTTATTTTCTTGTAAAAATTGTACCAAAAACCGAGTTTCATCGAAATCGGCCCACAAACAAAAATGTTGGCCGCCATCTTGGATTTTTCAATATTTTCAATATTGCGTTGTTATTTTCTTGTCAAAATAGTACCAAAAACCGAGTTTCATAGAAATAGGCCCACAAATTAAAGAGTTGGCTGCCATATTGGATTTTTCATTATTTTCAACATTTCGATGTTGTTTTTTTGTCAAAATAGTAACAAAACCGAGTTTCATCGAAATCGGCCCACAAACAATAAACTTGACCGCCATCTTTTTTATTACAGAGTTCTAGTGGCCTTTTTCCGGCTTCATAATTAAACCATTTCCTATCATATCAGAGTACTCATCAAAACCCATTAATTTACCTTTCCGTTAATTGTGAAAACTCATTGTTTAATCTATGAACAATAATGTTATTGTCAAGTACTGGTGACAACCCTAATCAGTGAAATCACGTACTAATTGGGGCATAGTGTGATCGCTACATCCAATTTAGCTTCCTAGATTGGATCCCCAGTAAGGACGCTAAATCGGCGTATGTAATCGAAGCTTAAGTAGTATTCCAAATTCAAGACGGTAGTACTCATCTCATCACTCATCTGCTGGCTTTATTTTTATAAAACTTTATGGTTGCATGGCTGGTCGTGTATCATGGCCACACGAACCAATTTAAAAATCAATTGTTGACTATGTCGGGTCCATAGCGCGTGTTTTGCCCTACACAATCAACAAAAACATCACAACATTCAAAGAAATCGTGTACCTACACAAAACATTGTTTCGCGAAACATTTTTGTGTAGACTAACAATGTTTTTGCTTTCCATGCCCGGTGGAAAACACGTACACAAAACATTTTGCGCGGGTCGAGGGGCAGGGTAATGTCATAATCAAGAAGCTTATCCCTATCTCTTTGGTCATACATAATCACTATCATCTGTCATTTTGAAAACTCGCTAGCATTTTGTGCACCAAATTTGAATGATAGTAATTCTTCGAAATTTAATTCGGAGCAGCTAAATTTTTCTATAGTACTAAATCGATCTTCTATTTTTAATCTCTTATATAATAGTGAAGGGGTGACTGACAGACTATTGCCCAGCCCCAACCACTGTACCTAGAGACTTGAAAGTTTGTTAATAGATATTTTATACAGTGTAGACACCCACTAAGAAGGGATTTTTGGAAATCCCACCCCTAAAGGGTTGAAAAGGGAGTACAAAGTTGGTATGGAAAAAAAAATATTAAATAGACATTTCAACTTGAAATTTCGTAGGAGTACTTATTAAAACAAATAATCAAACACGTGTTTCGTGGTTTTCCGGAAATCAACACTTTGGGGGATCAATGGGGTAAAAAAGTCCAAAATCGATTGAAAAATCAACGCACAGCCCAAACCACTCGAGCTAGAAGAGACTTGAAATTATGTACAAAGATACTTAAAACAGTGTAGGCATTTACTTGGAAAGGATTTTTGGAAACTCCACCCCTAAAGGGCTGAAATAGGTATTCAAAGTTTGTATGAAAAAAATATAAAAACATTTCGACTTGAAACTTCGAAGGGGTATTTCTTAAAACAAATAATAATCAAACATATGTTTCGTGGTTTTTGAAAATCAACCCTTTGGAGGTAAGTGGGGTAAAAAAGACCGAAATTGATATGGGTATCGTTATTAAGGTTTTTATGTGATGTTGATTGCGAAAATAGCATTTATTTTGAAGTCAGACAAAGTACACATAATTCAACCCCTATAGGGGTGAAATCGGAGTTAAAATTTTGGATAGAAAAATATAAAATAGACATTTGAAACTTCGTAGGAGTGTTTCTAGAAGTAGAAACAAAGAAAATAAAAGTATTTCGTGAATTTCTGCAAATTAGCCCCTTAGGAGGTAAATAGGGAAAAAAGCCCAAATTCGATAGTGATGTCATTATTGAGGTTTTATGGGATGCTTATCGCGAAAATGGCATTTATTTTGGAGTCCTACATAATGGCCATGTTTCAACGTCTAAAGGGGTGAAATGGGGTTCATATTTTGTATTAAATATACATTTCAAATTAAAACTTCGTAGCAGTACTTTTGAAACTAAGCAAACACGTATTTCTTGATTTTCCGATAATTAACCCCTTAGGTGTAAAAGGGCAAATCATAGGTTTATTTACCTTTTTACCCCTAAGGGGTTCGGTTTCAAATCTATATGGATGTCGTTATTGAGGTTTTATTCGATGTTTATTGCGAAAATAGAATTTATTTTGGGGTTCAACACGATACGATTCACAGTATTCAACCCCTAAAGGACTAAACAATCAACTTTTTAATGGAAAATTATACGGTAACGGGAACAGGAATGACAACCAGTACGGGAAAGGGAACTATTAATATTATAAATTTGAAAGTTTAATGTTAAGATGTTTGTTATTCAATCACGTAAAAAACGGCTGAACGGATTTGGAACGGCACACATATAGGATAGCCTGGTTTAAAACATATACTTTTTATCCCGGTCAAATACTCCCTAGGGATTTACCGAATGTCAACGCAGACGAAGTCGCGGGCAACAGCTAGTTCTTGATAAATGTTAAAATTTCGCCACTGTAGTGTAGGGTCTAACTTGAAAGCGATGCTTTTTTCTAGTGCTAACATAAAATGCTAAATTGGCGACACTGAAGTTTTGTCTACACAAGCCACTCTATCGCTGTGGACGGCGTGTGTATACAGAAACATGTTTCAGAAACAAAGTTTTGTGTATGTATATGTTTTTGTTGAATGTTTGTTTCCGAAAAAACTTCGCTATGGACCCACAAGAAACACATATTTTTACGCATTTCTTGAGAAAAGCACTATACAAGCCTTATATTTTATTTTATTTTATTTAAAATATTTGGGTTGACAACAGCTTAAAACTACTTAAATTACTACATGATATTTACTAAGAGTTAAGCCAAAAACGTCAAGCAATATGCTAACTTTCTGCGCTCGCCTGTAATGTACTAGTTTCAATGTTCACTGAGGTATACATGTATATAATTTGCGTGTAAATGCTTTTTAAAATACCTCTTAGGTGGCTGTACTAATTGGAGCTCCTGCATTACAAACAAACAGAACATTAACAATTTGTAAACAGAGTAATTTTATTACATTATTGTTAGATAAAACTATTAAGGCCAGAGCCGTCTCTAGCCCATGTAGCGCCTGTGTGCAAAAATACCCTGGCGCCCTCTGGTAGGCGTGCGGTCAAAATGGAATACTTACAATTCTATTCATCATCATCATCATCATCATATCAGCCACACGACACCCACTGCTGGGTATAGGCCTCCCCTAAGGATCTCCACAACGATCGGTCCTGCGCTGCCTGCATCCACTGGCTTTCCGCGACCTCCACCAGATCGTCGGTCCACCTTGTCGGGGGCCTACCCACGGAGCGTCGTCCGGTGCGCGGTCGCCATTCCAGAACCTTTCTGCCCCAACGGCCATCGGTTCTTCTCGCTATGTGTCCCGCCCATTGCCACTTCAGCTGAGCAATCCTTCGAGCGATGTCGGTTACTTTAGTTCTCCTGCGGATCTCCTCGTTTCTGATTTGATCACGTAGGGAAACGCCGAGCATGGCTCTCTCCATTGCACGCTGAGTGACCTTGAGCCTCCTTATGAGACCCATAGTTAGCGGCCACGTTTCACTGCCGTAGGTCATCACTGGCAACACACACTGTTCATAGACTTTCGTCTTGAGACACTGAGGTAAGTCGGACGCGAAGATTTTTCGAAGCTTCCCGAATGCTGCCCACCCGAGTTGGATTCGACGAGAGATCTCTTTCTCGAAGTTGGACCTACCTAACTGGACTGCCTGTCCTAGGTATACGTAATGGTCAACAACTTCAAGTGTAGTGTTCCCAACATGATCTGGAGAGGGTACAACATGGGCATTTGACATAATTTTCGTCTTATCCATGTTCATCCTAAGACCCACTCTTTGGGAAGCACTACGGAGATCTTCGAGCATTGTGTTCAGGTCTTCCATGGTCTCAGCCATAAGGACTATATCATCGGCAAAACGAAGGTGTGTTAGGTACTGGCCATTAATGTTGATGCCGAGTCCTTTCCAATTCTTTTCAATTCTATTCAAATAGTGCAATTTTAAATGATGTCGGGAAGCGATGGGTACACGAGTAAAAATCATTTTTTACACTTTATAGTATTCTAATACAGCCGAGTTCGCAATGATTGTTGGCGTTTCATCAAAACAGGTGTCGGTGTCGGCCGGCACGCGCCTTTGATTCGACACTGCCCCAATCATTATAATCAATCTTTAATTATCGGTTTTAAGGCTGATTTCACGTTGAAATTGAAACAAAAGTCATTGTGTAGTGTCACGTCACAGTGTAAAAATCATACAGAGATGCAGGGCCGGATTTAAGAACTATGCACCCCTAGGCTCATTCTGTTGTGCGGGCCCGGGTGTCAACGCGATTTTTCAGAGAAATGCCTGTCTATAGTTGAAAAAAAGCCGCGCAGCTGGATTTTTAGCCAGTTTACCCACTGATCTTATAGTTTTTCCAGTTTATTGTCAAAAGTGGCCGCGCAGCGCAATTAGTCAGTTTCATCAATTAAACTTCTAATCTTGCCTATCGATTGTAAAAAAAATGGCCGCGCAGCGCGATTTTTAGTCAGTTTAAGCCACTAATCTTGTAATCATGACTTCCTTTAGGAAAAAAACGGCCGCGCAGCGCAATTTATAGTCAGTTACATCCACTAATCTTGTAATCTTGCCTATCGATTGAAAAAAAATTGTGCGCAGCGCGATTTTTAGTGTTCTTCCACCACTAATCTTGTAATCGTGCCTGTCTTTCGATAAAAAAATGGCCGCGCAGCGCGATTTTTAGTGTGTTTCAGCCACTAATCTTGTAATCGTGCCTGTCTTTCGATAAAAAATGGCCGCGCGGCGCGATTTTTAGTGTGTTTCACTGTTTCAGCCACTAATCTTATAATATTGCCTGTTTTTCGATAAAAAACGGCCGCGCAGCGCAATTTATAGTCAAGTTTCATCCAATAATCTTGTAATCAGTAATCTTGCCTGTCTAAAGTGAAAAAACGGCCACGCAGCGCGATTTTTAGCCAGTTTCATCCACTAGTTTTGTAATCTGTGGTTTCATCCACGTTATCCAAAAATGCAAAAAAAAACATGTGATGCGGGCCCCTAGGCTGCAGCCTATGTAGCCTATGCTTAAATCCGGCAGTGCAGAGATGTACCTAACGCTTTGTTTGATGTCCGCGAAAATGGCGACAGCATTTGGACAGTGGCCTTAGTGCTAGGGTAACAGAGACGGTTCGACCATAACACCGGCTTCGGCCATAACACGAACCCAGGCGCAGGCAGGGTCTTTGAGAGCGCCCCGTGGCGCCGCGCCGCGAGTAACAACGCTGGGCCCGGGCACAGGCAGGGACTTTGAGAGCGCCCCGGGGCGCCGCGCCGCGAGTGACCACACCGGGCCCGGGTGCAGGCAGGGTCTTTGAGAGCACCCCGGGGCGCCGCGCCGCGAGTGACCACGTTTCGCGTCGCAAGCGCCAGCGCCGCTCGGTCGGCGCGGCGCCCCCTAAGACCCTGCGCCCGTGTGCGCTGCACACCCTGCACAATAGGTAAAGACGCCTCTGATTAAGGCGGTTGTATGACCAAAAGTGGCGCCCTTATAGAGGTTTTTATTTAATAATTTATCAGTAGAAAAAGATTTTAATAATGTTTACGTGAAGTTGTTAGGGCCCATTGTCTAGTATTTTTAGAAGGTGCTACATGCCCTCTCGTAGTCATTCGTATAGACTGAGCGGTCACGGGATTTTTGGTAACGATCAAGGAAAAGGTTAGATTCATTTTCATGGGTTGCAGAGTGGTCCCCTAATGTGAATGATGTCGGTCTGCCTGCTCTCAGTGGTTGCAACTTCGAATTATAGCGCTTACAAGAGGCTTCATTGTTACGAAAAAAAAAACGATCTGAGAAATGGTCAGTTTAAGTATATATTCGTGAAACAAGTTGGTCTGCCGGCTCTCAGTGGTTGTATTTCAGAACTATCATTGTGTACGCAAGACGCTTATTTGTAGAGAAAGCCTAAAAAAACTGTGAAAAACGGGACAATGGATGAATTTTTAAGTGCATGCCGGCCACTTGCGTATCTGTGACTGTCTGAGTCCCCTCCCCAGCTTTAGGCATCTCTACACTCATGCGCGAAAAGCCCCAAACCTCCCGCGAAGCATAGAGTGTGGAACTGATTTGAATCGAATGCGTGCGAGTGTGGCGAGGTCTTTATGCCTGCGCCACCGGGCTCCCGTGACCGCTTAGACTAGTAGAAGTAGGTAGATAGCAAATGTGTCAAAAATGGCCACTTTTAGCAGTTTTGCTATCTTGGTACCTATACTTCTAGCAGCGACTACGAGGGAATGTAACGATACCCTCTGAAAATACTTCACTGTGGGCCCTAAAAATTCCACTTAAAACATTATTAAAATTGTGTATTAGAATTATGATATTAAATAAAATTCACCGCGGTGCCAATTTTGCTCAGGGTGCCACCTTAATTACTGATCGTCATTAAATTACTTAAAAATAAATTTGTAACTACTTATTTATTAAAAAGCTAACTATTTACCTGCCAAACGAGATCGTCGGTTACCATGTTTCTGTTTACCCTGTGCCATTGTTTTACAGAATTTATTGGAACTATAGGAATACGAAGATAGAGAAAAAGCACACTTATTGGGTAGCAAGAACGATAACATTGCATCCGTGGCGCCATCGCCACCGAGAGTCCATTTGACAGATAAGTTGGGTCGCAAGAGGCGAAGATACGGCGCGTGACGTCAGAGTGGCCGCGCGGCTTGGTCCAATGGCAGCGCGAGGCGGCGCCTGCGCACCGCCCACTCTGACAACTATGGAAACTCGGAAAATTTTCACGGACAACTTGATTAATGGTTGCGGTGCGGGCTCCTTGAAGAGCTTTTTAATTGAAATAAAATATAAATAAATACATACATAGGTAATTATTGTAGTTCTAGTTGTCTAGTCTGTCTTTTGTAGTATTAATTAATGACCTACACGGAATGCTGTCTTCTCTACTCACTAAGAAAAAAAAAATTAAAGACAAAAGTTTGGGCGGAAAAAAATATACCATTCCCGTCAATTGGTAATGCGCCTGGCGGCCATGATTTTAACCTCAAAAATGAAAAACAATTGTTATGTTAATATGCATAGGCCTATCTCATTGACAATTAGGTATTATTCAATAATATATTAGATTACCTATTAGAATTTTCTTGTTTCATGACATATTTTATTATGTGACAAGGTTCCAGCGCATTACCAATTGACGGGGATAATAGGTAGGTACTTAAACAAACTAGTTTTTTATAAAACTTGAATAGCACTTAAAAATATTAGGTATGTTCAAATATGATTGAATTTGTCCTTTATTTGTTAAAACTTGCATAAGTAATATTATAAAACGATTTGCGGATGGGCGGGCGGTGCATCTTGAATTTATTTTTTGTGGAAGTAAGCTACATTATATTTTCTTTTTTCACAATGATTTGGAACTTCCGTCAAGTGACGCCTGATTCAATCAAATAATATAAGTAGAATAAGATTTCTTTAAATTAAAATACCCGTATAGTTTCAGTATAAATGCATTTTAAATAATATTGCTACTATCTGATACCGATAATGTAAACACCGATATCAGCTGAAGCGCGTTCCCTTCTGGCGAGCTTATAGTATGCGCAAGAGCATAAGGGGCTCTTTATAGTCGTGCGCGCGACTCGACCGCACGCGCGTCTCCCGGTGCCGACGCGAAATAGTTCGAATCGTCCGACAACTTCCGAAGAGTCCAAAATGAGTTGGGATCAAGACCACGATCGTCCCTGTGACAAAATTGAAATCAACGAGGCTGTGGGAAAGCTCCTTCGTAACTTCAACTATGACAATATTGTGCCACAACCCTCTAGGTGAGTTGGATTTATTTATTGCATTATTTTGTCAGAATCGTATTCCATTTCCTGTAGTAATTCCGGTAGTAAACTTAGCTTAGGAGATTCACGGATGCTGTAGGATGATTTTTGTTTACCCTTTATATTGGATAGAAAACTTTTCAAATCAAATGAGTAATTTCAGGATATATATACATCCTGTTACTCTCAAACATATTTTACAATAGGTCAAGCTATTACTTACCTATACTTTCAGGTGCCGGTTTCGGAATTTTAAAATTGAAATTGAGCACTGCTTACTCAAATGTTATTCAATGCAAACGAAAATTGCTATTAAGCTTTAAATGCATACCTAATTAATTTGAAAGTTATTAAGCTCAAAGTTTTTCTACTTATTATTTTCTTAACTTTGAATGGTACCTATTCAAAGTTTAGAAAATCATAATTAGAAAAACTATCTTTAAGCGGCCGACTTGCTAATAAAGATGATAATAGATAGCGTGTTGATAACTAATTAGTAATGAACTTTATATATTAATTAATATGTAATTTAACCTAATCAATGTTTTCATTCCAACGATTTTAATTCGTAGTTTAGAAAACAAAAATTAACAAAGTAACTGGTCAACTTTTGTATTTGAACTTATAAAAAGGATTTCATCTTTCAACAGTTGAACCCGTAAAAGAATTACCTATATTATTATCTTAATCTTAGAAGTGGATATATTCATTTCGAATTTTTTTTCAAGACTCTTTTAAAAATTCTGTAAAAAGGGTACCTATGTGAAAAAACCTAAATGCATTGTGAAAAAAGAAATATATATACTTATTTTTTATTTTATTTATTTTTGTAGAATAGTGTAGATGGAGTTAAACGGTGAACCAAGGGAAAACTGTGCTATTGCTCTTCTTATATACTGAGACCACGCAAGAAAATAGATGTTTTCAATTTATACATAGGTACTGTTCGTTCGTTGACCTAACTAATAACATAAAATTATTTTAGTTTTTGCGCTTTCGATTCCCGGCTGAAGGTAGGTACCATTATTATACGGTTAAAAGAAAACTTATTTTGACCGTATTTTATTAATTCCATCTAAGAACTTTCCATCGTATTTCGTATTCATTCACGAGCTTTCAAAAGTTTTATCTTCCATTTTTACCCGACTGCAAAGAAAGGGTTATGTTTTCGCGCGTATCTTGTATGTAATATGTAAGTATGTTTGTATGTAATATTCTTTATTACCTCATATCTTTCAAACGGCTGAATGGATTTTTGTAATTAAGATATCATTAGATTTGTCTTGTCAGCCCAAGTGTTCTTAAGAAGGTGGCGTTATAAAAAAAAACAACATGGCGGCTGTAAGTACGGTACTAATATACGTAGTGGAAAAAAATTTTTTTTTTAGAATACTGCAATATGGGTGTCAAATTAAAGGGCTTATTGTAAGGATTTCAAAAAGGTATATCATGACCGTAATATATAATAACTAAAAAGATATAAATAAAAAAATAAATTATAAAAATTAAAAAACCCGCCTGCATAAAAGACAAGTCCACTGAAAAGATGGAAACAAAATTAAATATTAAAGGCAACATAATAACATGCAGTCGGAGGTATATAATTCAAATCGTTCATAACGTGCATGCCTCCGACTGCATGTTATTATGTTGCCTTTAATATTTAATCTTGTTTCCATCTTTTCAGTGGACTTGTCTTTTTATGCAGGCGGGTTTTTTTAATTTTTATTGCCTGAGTGTTGCCAAGCAATTAATCAAAATCGGGCTCTATCTGTCGATTGATTATTGATTTTGGCTGTAAATAGTTTTTGTATGTTTCCATTCATTTAATGGTTAATTCGTCCAAGCCTAATTGTCAGTGAATATTATTAATAAGCTTAAAAAGTTACCTAGAACGAACAAGCCAACAATTTTTTTTTAATAGAAAACACGATTTAGAATGACAGATTGCTGTGCTAAGCAGGATACATAAAAGAAAAAAAATAGAAAACACGTTTTTGAAACTGACTAAAAAGTATATACGATAGATGGCGTTGGTCGTCACGTTTAAAACAGCTCCGTGTTTTTAGATCATTAAAAATAAAATCAACGCTTTATTTTGAAGTATTCCTATAATTTTGTGTTCGTAGTGACGTGAATAATTAGTGAAAACGTTATCTCGCTTCAAACATCAATATTTAAATCATAAAAACATAAAACAACATTTCAATAAAAAGTGCTATTTATCAACGTAAATAAACATTAAAATCGATTTACGTTTGACATATTGATTCAATATAAGCATTAATCATAATAAGTGCTGCAAAAGTGAAAAAAAAACCAGTTAAGTGAATTTTCAACAAAAGTGAAAAAATTGCATACACATGAGTCACTCATAACGACCTTATAATAATTCAAACACTGGCTTGCCTTATCATACTTATTTTCGAATGATGCGTTAAAGGCGTTCGCAGCGCTGAGGCACGAACCTCTGAGATTACACTTGAGATCCGGAGTTCAAATCCCCGAAGAAAGTTGTTTTTTGATGCATAAAATTTGTTAAGAACACTTAATACAAGATTTCGAGAAACAGCACTGCCATCTGGTGGCGAATAGAAGAAAAAAAAATTATTTTTTTTCTTGCTTTATTTTATCGAAATAGTTGAGCGTATTGCAGTTTAAATAAAATGGAAGCTGAACAAAATAACATTACTTTGCGCAAAAAAAACAGAAGGAAATCAATGAATGATACACTTGATTCATCGTTTGTTTCTACATATTCTGAACAGCTTGCAAAGAGTTTACCAGATTTGTCCAATAGCCATATCCATAATAATGATTTAATAGAAGAGCTTAAGGAAGAGATATCATCTTTAAAGGACCAATTAACTGTAGCGCATGCAGAAATAGATGGTTTGACCTTGGAAAATATATCTCTAAAGAAACTTGCAAGTAATCTGGAAAGTAAAATATCTAAGTATAAACTAATATGTTCAGACACATCTACTACAAAGAAAAGACACAAAAAATCCTTGAAAACTAAGTTGAATAGTACAAAATTAGACATGAGTAGCAGTGATTTAGGACTGACACAAGACGAAGAACTTATTGCCGAGGGCGCTAAATCTACATTGATAACAGAAGTCTCTAACAACTGTAAAATACAGCAAACTAATAATATTAGCTCTCCACTATCACCGACACTACAAGATAGTTGTAATATTGAGATTGACCAAAATAAATTAGATCCGAAACCTGAAATATTAATTCTCAGTAGCGAACAGTGTACTGGACTGGCATCAAAACTGGCATATTCTAGAGAAAACACGAAATTTGAAGACTATACTATTTCATCGATAACTAAACCCAATGCACCATCCGAAGAATTAATCAAGTCATGCTACAATATTCCAGATTCTGAAGATAATTATATTATTCTATGTATCGGTGAAAATGACACTAATCCTATTATGACAATGATGCAATTGGTGACTGTTTTTAAGTGTTATAAAAAAGCTAACCTAATTTTTTTAAATGTTATTAAAAATAAATTTATGAATGAACATATGTTAAACGGCCTAATCAAAAATGTTTGTAAACACTTTAATAATTCCTACTTCTTAAATATCTCACTAAATTATTACACTAAAAATAACTATTTGACAGAGGTCTGTAAAAAAATTAACCTACTACTTGACTCTAAATACTATGACACACATATATTGACATCAATTAAAAGTAATCTGAAAAAGAAAAATGAAAAGGTAATTAATAATAGAAAAGGTACTATACCCTACTACTTTCCCATATTAAAAAAAAGTAACGAGACACCTATCCTAAACACAGAACCAAAAAAATTTTTTTTTCGTTAATTCTGATGATGATAAAAATACAACCACAAACGTCTTATTTCATCAAAATATTGCTGGGCTACTTAATAAATTAGACTTATTAGAACTGTGCGTTGATGAATTTTCGGATAATCCTTTTCATATCATTTGTTTATCTGAAACGTTTATTAAAAGTGGAGATGAATCTAATGTTTATCTGAAAAACTATAAATTAGCAGCTTTTTTCTCCAGACACAATGAAAGAAGAGGTGGTGTGTGTATTTTGGTACGAAATACTATTACGGAGTTTAAACAAATATTGATATATAAATAACCATTATGTAACAATATGGCTGTTGAAAAAACATTCGAATGTTGTGGTATTGCTATTCCAATGTTAAATTGCCTTATTATATGTGTCTATAGGACACCTGACTCGGACGTTAATATTTTCTTAAATAAACTTGACATATTACTACACAAACTGACATTAAAAAATGACAAAAGAAGAATTATTATTGTAGGTGACATTAATATTAACACTCTAATAAGTGATAAAAATTCGGAAAATTTAAGAGTAATTCTACTCAATTACAATCTAATACTACACATTAATGAACCAACACGCCAAAAATCATGTATTGATCATATAATAAGTAATATTAATAGTGCCCGTGGTAAAGTTCATCAACTATTTCTATCGGACCATGACACTGGGCAATCCCTTTCCTATCCAAATGAAAATTTAAATATTAATAAAGCAAAATATTATTACACATTTAAAAGGGATTATAATGAAGAAAACATTAAAAAATTTAAGCAAATACTGGCTAGTTTAACGTGGACTGAAGTACTAAATGAAACAGATGTAAATCGTGGTTTTGACATATTTCATGAAACATTTATGTTATACTACAATCTGTGTTTCCCAATCAACAAAATTAAAATCACCCTAGGCACGAAGCCTAAATGGGTAACTAGAGGCATCAGGCAATCATCTTTAACAAAACGAAAACTTCGTTTTGCATATTATAAAAATAAAACACCTCAAAATAAGCTCAATTACATAAAGTACGAACAACTATTGAAGAAGTGTATCGTTAATTCCAAGCGAAATATTAATAAGAACTTCGTCTGCAAATCAAGAAATAAGGGTAAAGCCACTTGGCAAATAATTCAAAATAAAATAGATAGTAATCGATGTGTTGACAATATTAGCAGTATTAAGACTAATAATAAGGAAATATCAGATGTCAATGAGATTGCTGACGCTTTTAATAATTTCTTTATCTCAAATAATAACCATGAGAATGATTCAAATAAAAGTCAAAGACCAAATTATAATCTTTTAAATTCAGTAAATGATACATTATTTCTTGCACCGACATCTGAAGACGAGGTCGTAAAAACGATTAAATCTCTAAATAACACTCATGCTGTTGGTTATGATGGTGCATCAACGTATATAATTAAACAATCAGCTTCTGAGCTTGCAGATGTACTATGCCACATTATAAACATGTCGTTAAGCGAGGGTGTATTTCCTGACCAACTGAAACACTCCATTCTCAAACCGCTTTTTAAAAAAGGAGATAAAAAAGAACTCGGCAATTATAGACCCATAGCATTAATATCATTTTTTTCCAAAATCCTCGAAAAGTTAATGTATGCACGACTTATTGCTTTTCTACTGAAACACAACGTAATAAGAAATGAACAAAATGGTTTTCAGCAAAACAAGTCGACTACACTTGCTGCATTCAAGCTGGTCCAGAACATTGTGGAAAATATTGACAAAAAAAACCGAGTATCCGCCATTTTTTTCGATATGAGTAAGGCATTTGATTATGTTGACCATAATGTTTTATTAAATAAATGTGAACGTTACGGAATTAGAGGGAAATCATGGGAATGGATCAATAGTTACTTAAAAAATCGATGGCAACGCGTAGCAATATCAAAAACTGACGAAAATAATTTACTTACCTTATACAACTCTAAATATCAATTAAATAACCGTGGTGTTCCGCAAGGTAGCGTATTAGGACCACTTTTATTTTTAATATACATAAATGACATTCCCAATATAACCAACTATCAGTGCGTACTATTTGCAGATGACATATCCGTTGTTATACCTGACGATAATAAATCTATTGACCATGACAATACATTAGGATTAACAATTGACTTATTTAAAGAATGGATGACTAAAAACTACTTGACATTAAATATATCGAAAACGAAGATAGTACAATTCAATAATTATAAAAACACAAGACATAAAATTAATATTAAAACAGACAATGACGTAGTTGAAGATATAAATGAAATTAATCTTAGGCATTACATTGGATAGTAATTGTAACTGGAAGGGACATATAAGTAAGTTGTGCAAAAAGTTGAATAGATTCGTTTATGCACTTAAAATGATACGCAAAACTTCAGGTGAAAAAACAGCTCTAATAGCTTATCATGGTTACGTAGTTTCAGTACTACGTTACGGAGTCATTTTGTGGGGTAGCTCACCAATATTCAATAAGGCTTTTATAACACAAAAAAAATGTGTACGAGCTATTTGCAAAGCTCACCCAATGGACTCATGCAGACCTCTATTCAAAAAGTTAAAGTTGCTAACGTTACCTTCCTTGTTCATCCTAGAGTCTGGGCTATTTGTAAGAAAGCATCCAGAGATATTTAAAAAGGCAAAGGAATACAAAAAGCATGTGTCCAGAGATCCTACAAAATTATTAGTGCCTGCTTCAAACTCGAAACTTTATCATAAAAATTGTTACTTTATGACTATTAAACTATACAATAAGATCCCAAAATCCATTCGTGAACAAAACTTTAACCTGTTTAGAATTAATCTGACGAAATGGCTAGTGGATAAATGTTTTTATACTATTAATGAATTTTTAAATGATAAAACTTGACAATATTAAATACCTAAATTCAATTTATTTATGTAACCATTTTGACATTTTATAGATTAAATATATTTTACCGTCTTTGCAATGGAGCTTGAATAAAATATTTTTTGTAAGAAATAATATAATGAACATACATTTGCACGCCATTAGATTTGGCAAAATATGTGGAACTATATTTAGAATGTTAAGATCTCAATGTACCATATTTTATGCAAATAAATTATCTTTATCTTTATCTTTTATAAAAATCTGACTAAAAAACATAAAAACGGACTTAAGTATTGTTAACGCCTGGCAATACTGCCATCGAGACGTCACCTGTCAAATGTCAACGTCATTGTCAAGAAACCAGAGAGGGCGCGCGGCCGGCCGGCGCGCGCGTCTCTTTCCCCTCTCGTCATCCATACCGTTCGAAACTATAACGACAAAATCAAATCAAACCCAATGTACTAAGTTTTTGTAATATATAATTTCAACTGAAGAAGTCGTACTTCATTTGCACGAACCAGCACTCCACCCAGCTCAAACAAGTATAAAATAAATTCTTCTGTAAATTTTTATAACCTTGTACAAAAGTTTTAAACCTAAAAACGTAGGGCGAATTTTGTAAGATTTACCATCAATAAATAATTGTCTTTATGCGCCCCACGTTTTTAGGTTTAAAAGTTCTGTATAAGGTTGTAAATATTTACAGCAGAATTTATTTTATACTTTTTAGTCTGATTTTACTAGTCCGTTTATTATGTTTTTGGTCCGATTTAAAAACGTGTTTAAAAAAATTGTTTTTTCAGTAAATTATTATTTTATGGTTTTTAGTCAACGAGCTAAAACTTAAATAAAAATACAACGTCTCTTATCGGAGCACTCGTCAAGACGAATCAGACGAGCCCAAGCTCGATGGAGTTGCATGGTTTTACGACAGAGTTCCTGTGGCCTTCTTCCGGCTCCATCATCTGACCCTTGGACATGCACTCTTTCCCAACAGAGTACTCGTCAAGACGATTCAAACGAGCCCAATCTCGATGGGGTTGAGAAGGCCACAGGAACTCTGTGATAAAACCATACAACCCGGTTGTATGGTTTTATCACAGAGTTCCTATGGCCTTCTTCCGGCTCCATCATCAGATCAGCTCAATGACGACATAATATTGCATTGCCTTAAAGTTCTGACCTATGTACAAATTTTCAAGTCTCTAGTTCATCGGAAAGCTAATATAAAATCGTTTGCAACCTTTGCGGACACAAACAAACAAGAAGGCAACCTATTAAAAAACGTGTTAAAAAAATAGGCATTAATTACTTTTTCTTCCAACTATGCTTTAATTTCATCACAATCACACTAAAAACGCAGTACAGTGAGTCTTTAATGCTCTAGAGCAATAAAAAAATATGAAAATTCATTAATGCACAGTTTTAATCGCACCAAGAGGTGCCACTCTCAATGGATTAGCTCTATTCAGCCAGCCGATATCAATACTTTTTTTACGTATTATTCGTTTCTATCCTACTGGTTCCAAATTTAAAAACTGATTGCTGCTAACTCTGATTTAAAAATGAAAGAAATTTAAAAGTGATTTGGCGGGAACTTTGTTAATTTTGCTTGACAATATTTTTGGAAACGATAAAGTGTGATACTATCTGATTTTGAGTGCTTCGGCTTCGAATTAAAATGGAATCATCTAGCGACACATTAACTCCGAAAACATTCTAAATAAAGCCGACAATGTTATAGAAAACTCTTAACCTTACGTTTAATAATTGTTCAACTATAACTTTTAATTTCAATAATTAAACTTCTATTTTAACTGTTTGATATGAGTTTCTTTTATCTACTATTCCTATAGGTAATAGTTGAAAGAAAAGCAGATTATGCACCACGCCTTAAGTAATTTATATTGCCTTCGTGCCTGTTAGATTATAGAGCCCTCGCTAACGCTCGGGCACAGAATAACTAACCTCGGGCTCTAAATTAGGCACTCGGTGCAATAATAAATTACTTTGTGCTCGATGCATAAATCTAGTATTGTATTGCTGAAAGCACCACAACCTGTAAACAAAAAACTAATTCTTGAAATAAAATCCTATAAAAATCATAGAAAAGCATTTTAATAATTACCTAATACTTAGTTTTTAATCTTTCTGAGCATTATCAGCCCATCGTGTAATGCATAATGACTCGTATGTATTAATTATGAGACAAGTTAGTGTGATAAAATGCAAGTATTTTAATATTTTAAAACAAAATATTGTGAGTTATGAATGATTTGATAATAATAAATATTTGTTTGACTTAATTAAGGACACATTTATTTATTCTTAAATTCGGAATCGCATAGAACTTGCAGTAAGGTAAGTACTAATTTAACTTTGTAGGGATAATTCTATCGCACTAGTGTTTTATATATTATTGCACGCGTTTGTTATAGCTCGGTTTATGGCCCTAATATGTATTAGGGCTCACTTTACGAGCTGGTGTGTTGCAAAATACTTAGTAATGTTAGTAAGTAGCACAGATAATATAATACTGTAAGTAGGTAGCTTATGTAAAAAAATACTTACAAAAGTAAAGGAAGTTACAGCTACATTTAGTTTTTTTTGTTGTTATAGCTGCCTGCTTGAAATTTGATACTCTTAAATGTTGAATTAATTCCTTAAGCTCTCGACCGATTGTGGCGGATACAGTGAGCTTATAAGTGGTCCACACTCCGATTACGTGATGTACAAATCAAATTGAGTGGCGATACTTGTATACATATTTAAAAATTGTTTATGTTTGTTATCGTTGGTTATACAAAGTACAAATATTTACCGTCACATTATTTTAGCTATTTTCAATGATTTAGGTAATATGAGTTCACTGAGATCTAAAACCAAATATTCTTCCACAGTTAAGACATTCCTTAGCGAAAATTATTATCAGTCTCTAAAACATCCAAAATATTAAATTTAATTGAAAAAGGTAAATTAAAAATTTATTTATAACTTGTAGGGAACATCGTTAGAAGGATTTTGAATCCCGAATATGGTAGATAGAGTATCTTGAAAACAATCCCGGAAAATTATATAGAAAACGCCAAAGTAACAAAGATGCAGATAGACTATTGTTTTTGATATTGATAATGCTTATAACACCATACCTACCTAGCAGTTTTCATAAAAGGAACTATTATTTTTCAGTGAAGTGGTGATTTTCAGGATTTTATAATTTTCCGGGATTGTATGTATGGTACCCTATCCACCTTATTCGGAATTATATGGATATTAGTGTAGGAAATTAAGTGATCTTTTGTATGGAGACCCCAACATTAAATCCTCAATAGATGAAACTTTGCAGGGATGTAATAGATTATGAACCAAAACCTATGTACAAATATCCAAAAACAAAATATAACGATTAGGATATTTAAAAAAATATTTCATTAATGATACTCTATCATACTGTAAAGTTTCGTCTATTGAGGATTTACTGTGGGGGTCCACTGCCTTCATATTACCAAACCTCCTGTGAGGCATGTAGCTTCTACAAATCAATTACTACATGTAAACACATAAATCATGCTGGTAGGTACATAGTGGGCGGAGTTACAAAAGATAATATATCAAATGCAATCGAAAGCTAATAAACTTATGTAGAGACTGTAGGTAGAGTCCTCTGCATTATCATTCAATTACAAATAAATTATTCCGTAACTTTTCACTGGAACTCGTTTTAATGATAAGAAATAATTATTATTGTAAGTTTTTTATAAAAAAAATTGTCCATGACATTACTGAGAATAATAAGGACGATGAATCATAATTATTAAAGTTGAGATGAGTGCACCTTTAATGATAATAAATGATGTTGATTGTTAGTACTTTAGTCTATACATATATTAAATAATAATTTCATAAGGTTTTTGTCAAAATTCTTTTCAAACAGAGATTGTGATTAATATGATAATGGCTAACAGAAATCAATTTTGAGTAGTCGATTAACTTTTAAAAAACATACTGACCCGTTTACTGTATAAAATATCACAAATTCACAAAATGACGCAATATTTTTCTTACCGCGTATGTCATTCGGAGCAACAAAACACATTAATCGGCAATTTCAAAGATTTCACCCTTACTAATGTCCCGACACAAACGATATGGTGCCCCATAATTATTTGCCCATAAATATGAGTGGTGATAATAAGGTCGGAGGCGTGACACTTGGCCTGCCGCAATTGGTCTCTTATCAGTCCCTTGTTTATTAATTCTCTATCAGCGTCGGCGTTTCCCGTCGTCTTTGATCTATGATCTGATGTATGCTCACCGAAAGCTTTGCGCCGCGCTTGCGCATCTTTGAAATTAATCGAAATAACTGTTTTAATTTGGTTTTGTACTTCCGCTGATGGTTTGTCAAAAATAAGGTTCTATTTCTAAATGTGTAGTAGTTAGATTCAAGTTTGCATTAAGTTTTCATTTCGATGTTGTAAAATGTAGATACAATGATCAATTTACTTTAAAACTACGACTTGCGAAGAGCCATTCGAGCTACCACTTGTCTCTGAGATTATAATCAACTCCGGAGTCCAATTTCTGGTGGGATCAATAGAGAGAAAGTCGAATAATGTCTTATAGAGTCTGTCTAAAAAGTCTGTTTTAATGAGAAATTATTAAATTATTTATAAAAACTTATAGTGGTAACCCTGTAGATGGGTATTGGTGGGATGGTTGGGGATTTAGGTGGGTAATAAAATTACCTTTGAAATTACCCATGTAAACAGACTTTTTAGACAGACTGAACTTAAAAAATGGAAATTAGATGATTCAAATATTTGAGCAGACTTTTAAATAAAGTGACAAACAAAATAGTGTCAAACAAAATGCACATCAAAAAAGTGAATTAGTTAAACGCAACGTCCTGCAGAAGCATGTCTGAAAGTTCTTAGATAACCTTATCAAGGGCAAATGGCAAAGTTATACCTCAAACACCTTTCGGTTACCCCGAGGTTGGTTTGGGGCGAGCCGTGTGACGATCATTATCTCCTTCCTGTCGGGGATTTATTTCCGCGTTCGCTCAGATAGTGCGTGCTCGCAAACATGGCTTTATCTCAGGGAGTCCCCGCTCTACGACCCCCATCCCGTCTTCTGGGTAATGTAAACAATATACCCCGGGAGTCAAACTATTTCGCTGTATGAAGATTCAACTATTTTATAAAATATTTAAAAAATAATCCACCAATATTTATAACAACGCATTAAAAAAATACATAAACAAGGGCAAAAATGCTATAAATATTATTACTTTATATTTGATTTTTAATTACATTTTGTAAAATTAAATAAAACTCCAAGTTGCATTAGAGAGCATAAGAAACATGATAAAAATGCTACAGATCCAAATATTGTACTAACATTATTGTTAACAAATTAATATTGTACTAAAATGCACCTCAAAAAAACAATGATAATTGAAAATGATGCGTGGTAAAAAAAACTAGAGCATCAAATCAATCAAGCATTTTAATCTCTTAGAATTATTTTTAAAGGTTGTTTACAAAAAATTGGCGTAATATTGTTTTTTTCCAAAAATATAGGTTAGTTCCTGGGCTAATAGAAAAAAACATGGTAATCAAACGTGATGCTATGTTAGCACATAGTATTTTCTTGAAACTATTTCGGCTCAGCCGAAATGTGCCGACATAGCTATCGGCTGGCATTATTATTAATAAAATGCCAGCCGTAAAATATTAATTTGATTGTTATTTCCTGTTGAAAATTTCTGCAAACCTAATTATCATTTTATATTACACTTATTTATTGCATATTTTCTTTTTATTACATAAAGATTCCTAAGCAAACGCGTTGATGTCTTTTCTGCTAAATATTATTGAAAAATTTGTTCCAATAACATTCACTAAATAGGTTTAGTTTTTTTTGCTTAGAGTTTAATGAATTGTATGGTTATACTTCGCTATTTATGAAGTTGGTTAACAATATTAGGTACGCAGAAGCTTACGAACAAGACCGGTTTATAGCGATATAGTTTTATTATGAATAATTCATATTGGCCAAGATATTTGCGTACAATTCTGTACCTTGCAAATTGTGTAATATCTTGAATATATCTTCAAAAGACAAATTAAGTTACAAAGCCTTTGCTCCTATTTTTTATATTTGTAAGTTTCAAAAACAATAGTAAATATCCTAAAAATTTAAAGTTTGTTAAGGTACCTATATGAATTGTTATTATGGAAAGACACTATAGTTACTGTTTTTGGTCTAATTGAAACATACAAAAAACCTAACGTGCTGTAATATAACGATGGAAACCACATAATGTCTAAACCACGTCGAAACACAAATTTGCCAAACAATTAGCGAGTCCCTGCTGCTTGGTTTCCATCTAAATCAGGCCAATGCTGCTGTGCTTACGTAAATATCACTAACAACCTCAGTTTAATTGTAAATAAACAAAATAAATGACGAACACATAATAATAACCATCTATAACGAAATAATTCAATTTTTGGCTATGGAATATAATTTCTTATGTTTTTTACTATAGTCAAAAATTTATTTAAACATCCAATATTAAATTAAGATCTATCCATAAAAATTAGGGGTGCATCCGATACCGATACCGATATATCGGCGATACTTTGGGTTTTCCGATATATCGGTATCGGCGATATTTTTAGTGTCGATACAACGATACTTTTCAAATTTAACTTTTAAAAAAAGTAATGTAAACGCGCGCGTCTTTTTATCTGTTTCATTGCAAACGAGCTTCTAACGAGGTACGAATAATGCTCGGGGAAACTCCGCACTTTTCAGTGTATTGTCTCACCTAATTTTAAAAATATAAAAATAAACAACTTTTTAAAATAAGTATTATAATCACGACTGTCCTATCAAAAAACTCTGAGGTGTTACACAGACAGAACAGTGTCACCCGACTGCAATGACTTTTGTTTTTTACTTTTTAGTACCTACGTTTTTAACTTTGAACTTTGACGACCTCCGTGGTCGAGTGGTTCGCACGCCGGTTTTCAAGGCGTCACCATCTCTTGAGGTCCTGGGTTCGATCCCCGGCTGGGTCAATGTAGAACTTTTCAATATTGTCTCAGGTCTGGGTGTTTGTCATACCACCGTTGTTTCTGATTTCCATAACACAAGTGCTATAGCTACTTACTTTGGGATTGGAGCAATGTATGTGATGTTGTCAAATATTTATTTATTAAAAAAAAAAAAAAAAAAAAAAAAAAAAAAAAAAACTTCATTTAAATTCACCAAGCGTATCGGTATCGGTATCGCCGATATTTTTATAAGTGTGTCGGTATCGGTATCGTATCGGAAAAAAGGCGTATCGATGCATCCCTAATAAAAATGATGTTAGGAGTTTTATTCCATGTTTCTTCATGCAATTAGTTTATAAGTTAGGTATTTATTCCATAAAACCATACAATGTGCAATAACTACCAGCAATGGTCGTTGTTGTTGTTATTTAATAAACTCCTAAGACAAAAAAGGTCATTATGATCTTAGCTTTATTATATTTGAAGACATACGAGCAAATCGTCCGGTCCAAACCAATCAAACAACGATTCGTCCGTGCCTAGTACTACTTAACATAAAGTCTGACGCCATAACAGCAATTTAAAAATTGTTGTGTTCCGGCAGTTAAAGGTAAGATAGCCAGTTCCTCAGTGATGAGGATTCCGGGTGTAGTGCGCTTCCACCTTCAGCATTATCGTCACTTAACATCAGGTGAAGGCCAAGCACGTTCCTGTTGTGTATAAAAAAACCTCAATAAAAACGCCTTGCTAACCAATCTGCTCTATAGAATCTACACAATAAACCAACGACAAATATCAGAATTGTTTCAAAAACGCATTCCTAATCCCGAATGGTGCACTTCAAAGGTGCCGGCTGATAAAGACTTCCTCGCCTGCGCGTGGCGTGCGTTTGCGCAGTGTTTCGAGCGCGCGCAGTAAGTAGCCGAGCAAACAGCACACAGGTGCCGCCGCACCACCCTGTTTGTTCAGGCCACTGAGTCGGACGTGCACTTTGACATTTGTACCTCTTCTAGGTGTTTATTGATCTGTACCTTGATTGCGTAAAGCTGTTGCTAACAATTCTCGATTGAAATCAATTGAAAGCGCGGTTGCATTGCTGCTTTAGTTAAGATAATTGTCAGATTGGTTCTTACTAAAGCAGCGATGTAACTGCGATTTCTGTCAGAGTTGATTGCAACAAAGTTACGTAATTACCCCCCTGATGCGTTAAGGAGCTGCAAGATATGTTTGATAAATGAACCCGAAATCAACCAACAAACTACGGCGTAGCCACGAGCGCCGCCGCTACGTACTTTGTGGCGTAGCTAAGACTGGTTATCAAAAATGATAAGGCATCTAAATAACATGAGTCGAATTACTGGCGAATTCAGAATTAAGCAAATAAACAGCTTTTTTGTAACAATCATTTATTACGTGACTTGTGAAAACAAACTTTTAGCTACCTACTTAATTTTCCATGGAAATTGTAAATATTAAATATTGTAATACATAATATCTCATTAGTCAAACATAAAAGACAATCGATTTTTTCATTTCTCTTGCCATAACAGATTTTAACTTTAGTTTCTTCTATAAGTAGAGACGACGTTTCTTCTATTTGTAGTAAGTAGACAACGTTAAGACGTTGTTTGGAAAAAAATCGACTCATCCCGTCTGAGCTGCTACGGGTTGGGTGAGTCGATTTTTTCTAGTATTTTTTCTATAATATTAATTATTAACTTCATTCAAATATTTTAACGGTAATTTAAAACATTTCTGAATCGATTTAGATGAGGTGCATTACCTCAGCTACCGCTCCACAGGCGGTAAAAACCGTAAGCTTTCGCACATTCCTAGGTTCAACAAATATTGACTAGGCGTAATCTGGGCGGGCAAGTTAGCGGGCGCTCGGTAATGCGCGCAGTTAACAACGCTCTTCATTACGGCGCGTATCCGAACGCATCTACGCGCTAAATGTTATTCGCGTACCCTTCCTATGTTAGAGTATCGCGCTTTGAATAAACATCGGTTGCTAAGTAGGAATATTAAAGGAAAATGTTAAAGCTTGGGCGCTCGGAATAACTGTTCCTAAAGAGCAAGAATAAAAAAGAACTATTTTTTATAACAATCTTAATTGCTTTCCGAGCGCTCAAGCCAATATCCGATGAATTAACCCCAGTTGTGTAAAAGAGTTTAATAAAGAAAATTACAAGATTCGGTTGGCAACGAGTTAACTAAATTGTCAGGAAAAACTAAATATAAAAAAACCGGCCAAGTGCGAGTCGAACTCGCGCACGAAGGGTTCCGTACGAAAAAACAGCAAAAAATCACGTTTGTTGTATGGGAGCCCCCCTTAAATATTAATTTTATTCTGTTTTTAGTATTTGTTGTTATAGCGGCAACAAAAATACATCATCTGTGAAAATTTCAACTGTCTAGATATCACGGTTCATGAGATACAGCTTGGTGACAGACAGACAGACAGACAGACAGACGGACAGCGGAGGCTTAGTAATGGGGTCCCGTTTTTACCCTTTGGGTACGGAACCCTAAAAATAAAAACTCGAGAGATTCAGAATATTTTGTATATTGTAGATATTGGTCGCTTAAACTTCAATCCGATGAATATTACTTATATTTGCACTGGTGAAATCGAATTTGTTTACAAAACGATATATCGCGAATAGGTTAAAAAGATAAACTAAAGGGAAAATGCGCAGCGCATTTATAAGTTAAGTAAGTACAAGGGCTGGCAGGTTTGAAACGCGTTCAAACGTGGATCGAAATATTGTGGAATTAAAAAAATTAAAATAAAAAACGGATCACCTCATAGGTACAAGTAAATATAAATATTTCGAATAATGTAGTGGTGGGCGACAAATCACACAAAAAAAAATGTAAACCAGACAGCAACTAAAGAAAATAAATTAAATATTGCAAGCCTAAGCAAGCATGAATCTTAAAATGAGGATCTAACATCAAAATGGAAAGCGGTAAGTGCAACATTTTTATACTGTATAATTGTATACCTAAATCATTAATGAAATTATAATAATGCTTATGACTTATTCATTTAATTCTATTTATCCTCACCTTAGAAATCCCACAGCACTCCACCGACTTCTTTTCATATTCGTTTTCTGTCCAAGCTGCTCGTCTATGGAACTCACTTCCAGAGGACATCAGAAAATCTCAGACTCTCAAGTCCTTTAGAGATAGAGTTAGAAGTCATTTCCTTTCCTCTTCTTCTGATTGACTTTATTTATTTTCTCTTTAATCTTATTTGTATTTTTATCTTTATATACACTTATTCTTCCCTCTTTAAAATTGCACCCACTCCCCTATTATTATTTTTCCTTTTTTTCTATTTATTTTACACCCAAAGGTTGCCTGGAAGAGATTGCTGCTTAGCAATAAGGCCGCCTCTTGTATACTTTCTTCTTTGTATTTTTGTCCTCTTTTCTGTAATATTTTGTTTTGTGTGCAATAAAGCGTAATTTATTATTATTATTATTATTTATTTTCAAATCAAATACAGGCGGTAGGTACAGAGGTACAAAATACAAAACAAAAATATAAAAGGGAAATACATGGTAGTTACCTATTTAATATTGTATTGTAGCTTAATCCGTCGTATTTCACCACAGGGCATGCAAATTAACTAACAAAAAATTGTTTCTTAAGACTGATTAAAGTACATTATTTTACCCTGTAGTAAGTTGGGAACCCTATACCCTATATATCAAGTCAATCGTTATCATCGTGTGTGGACACAGATGCGTTCCCATGCGATGCGCCCTTACCCTCTACTGCAAACTAATTGATGCTCGGGAATCGAACTCAAGGACCTGCTACTGACTATTACTGAGCTATACTTCCTTACCTACTACTGGGAATTATGTTCGAGGGTCAAAGTCAAGGGCTGACTATAATAATGATGTTCAACTTGTGCTGGTCATGTTTCTGATAATTAAGATGTAAGATTTAGATATATTTATTGTTCATACTGTTGAAGTAATAGTACGGCATTTTATTCAATCATTGTACGATTTATTTATAAAAACTTTACAAACTGACTTACAGTAAGCGTAAGTACATAACAAATAGTGTAGGAAAGGAAGGTAGTGGACCCCCACAGTAAATCCTCAGTAGACGAAGCTTTACAGGTATGATAAAGAATCATAAATGAAACATATTTTTTAAATAATCCAAATCGTTTTTTTTTAAATATACATAGGTTTTGTTTCATTCTATATTACATCCCTGCAAAGTTTTATCGACTGAAGATTTACTGATTCAACGTTACTCAACAAATATTTTTATTTAAGTTAGAGTTTAGTTAAGGATTTTAGTTCTACCATGCCGTACCTATAACATGTAGCTTTTGTTCGGAAAATTTGCATAAACACTCACACAAGCCATTACCTATCAAATAATTTGGAACAATTCCATTACATTTAGTACTGTTTTCTAAGAAATATATTGTATTGATTTATCGGCTTATGTATATTTAGCATACATAAAAATACTGACCGAGTTAGTCTACTTCCGGGATGCGACGGCCAATCGCACAACTTCTCGGAATGAGATAGTTTATCAATAAACATAATAAGTAAATACGTACAGGCCACGCCCACCTACCTATCCTTACTAATATTATAAATGCGAAAGTCCGTTTGTTTGTTTGTTTGTTACGCCATCACGTCTTAACTACTAAACCGATCGTAATGAAATTTTACATAGTACACGTTGCCTGGGCTACAGAGAAAGACATAGGGTACCTTTCATCCCGAACAAAAGTATTGTTTCCGAGCGATAGCAAAAAAAAATTCCACGAAGACGAAGCCGCGGGCGGCCGCTAGTCAAACAATAAGGCCAATCAATTATTAAGTTGGTATAAGCATTATCTTTAAAAAAAAATGTAGTGCCTCTTATGTTTGACAAAAAATTAGGTCATTCAATACAAACAGGGAAGAATTTCATTAAAATATTTATCTTATAAATTGTAAAAGCACAAAAGAAAGAACAAAAGAATCTGTTCCGATATTTGAAATTCTTTGGTCTTCGTAGACAACGCTTTGGAGGTAACTCTTGATATAAAAGAGGTCAGTCCACGTTTGCCAACAATCAAGCACCTTTCAGCGGGACCTGTGTGAACTTTTTCCCCTTTCGTTGTAAACATTCCACAACATGATAATAACCCTAATAGATACTAAGTATTTACTCATATAAACTTTCCCAGGGGTGCTTTTGTAACCGGTGGTATTTTATCGAAAACAAACAAGTTGCAAGGGGAATTTTTATATACCTACTCGTACGTAGTTTAAACCTTCGTTGAGTGTAATTATTTCATTTTTAATTAAAAGTTTTTTTACTTTCTGCTTTCAATAGTAAGTTCTACTAAAAACATATATGAATAAATTGCTATTATGTTTCAATCGAGTAAGATTTTGCAACATTTCCAACAATTGATTTCAGTATTTCTAAAATTTTCTGTTAAGGTCATATTTATAATCAAGACGATTTTCCCACCCGAAATCATATTTTTTAAGACTAAAAGCAGTATTTTCTAACAAATGGTTAATGTTTTACAAACCTATCAACAGTTTATAGCCGTTGTTCATGGGCTGTGTGTAGATAAACTCACGGGCTTGGGGACATTCAATGGCCACAGAAAGTTAAGTTAATGGGCATTTTGTTGATATAGCGAGATTTTAACAGTTTATCTGAAATTGATGTCGTTAAGATACATAAGATTTAAAACAAAGATTGTTTAACACTTCAAGGCTCGGAAAATGAGACAATAGATTTTCTATTGTTATCCAGCCGTGTGCGGCCACGCGGGCATTGATAGATTAATTTATTTTTTAACCGACTTTCAAAAAGGAGGAGGTTCTCTGTTCGTCTGTATGTATGTTTTTTTATGTGTGTCCACCGATTACTCGAAGATGGCTGAACCGATTGAAATAATTCAAAAATAGATCAGGTTTGTACCCAAGTTGGTCCCATTTTTTGAAATTTTTAAATCGGTTCAGTATTTTTCAGGAAAACCTGAAAATACTGTCGTTTTCGTTACCATTTTATGAACTTATACGGATGAGCGACCATATCTTCTTTGTTTATGTACCGATTTAGATTATTCTTTTTTTGTTTGAAAGAAGATACTTTAGTGATGATACTATTTTGATTTCATTGTTATTGGACCTTGGATTTTAAAGATACACAAGGGAACTCCTCAAAATGAAATAGAAACGGTATAGTGATTGAAATATTGCTAGGATTATGACAATCTTAAACAAATTAGGTATCTAACTATAGTCAAAGACGTTTTGGACTAGACTTGAACTGTGAAGGAACAACGGAACTCCTTAACGACAAACAGCACGAACAGTGGAAATTGAGTTTTTAGTGGAAAAGGACCACGTAAAAGTGTGAAATATAAAAAATACATAACATCATCGCTTACATTTACATAATTTAGGTACATACCCATAAAAAGCTAAAAGTACCTAATACAGAGGTACTTACACTGAAAAGAAAAAAAAATTGGTTAAAAACAAAAAACCGACTTCAAAAAACCTGATGAAATATTGTTTTTATTTTCAGGTTTTTTGAAGTCGGTTTTTTTGTTTTTAAACAATTTTTTTACAATCAATACAATTTTCCCATCCCAAAATCATTTTTTTTCAAGACTAATGACAGTATTTTCTAACGAATGGTTAATGTTTTACAAAGCCATCAAGAGTTTATAGCCGTTAACGTACGGTGCTCGGGACATTCAGTGGCCACAGAAGGGAGAGTTATGGCTGATTTACTGATTGTTAAAGGATTTTATGTCGCCATTGCACTTGATGTAAACAATCGAAGGATAAACAACGTAAATTGAACGCACGAATGACTAGTACTTAAGAATTTTTGACTGAACTCTTATTTTTCACGGTCTTGAACTTTGAGTAAGACAATGTTACAAAAAATTGTTTAAAAAAAACAAAAAACCGACTTCAAATAACCTACCTCTAAAAGCAAGAAATAATATTCGTAATAATAAAAACACGTCTATTGAAGTCGGGTGGGGCTGGAGTACAGATTCCTTTTTTTATTCTAAAAGCCCCACCCGACTTATGTTTTTCTTTTTTAAGTAAATTATTTAGGTAGTAAAATCGGCTCAGCCAAACGTGAGATAATCGCGAAGAAATATACATACATACGGGTCAAACTGAAAACCTCCCTTTTTAAGTTTGTTAAAGAACTACATAGTCTACATAATCCCTCTTCCAACAAAAAAAAATATTATCTTATTCAGTTCATAAACAAAGAAGTAATACGACCGACATCGAGGTAATTCACACAAAATCATACTATTTTCGTACTTTTTTCAAGATTACTTGAAAGTACTGAACCGATTTCCAAATTTAAAAATGGGACCAACTTGGGAGTTTACCTAATGTAATAACGTTTGAATCATTTCAATCGGTCCAGCCGTTTTCGAGTAATCGGTGGACATACACAAAAAATAACAAATATACAGACGAACAGAGAATCTCCTCCTTTTTGGAAGTCGGTTAAAAACAGCGCAAAACCCACACTTTGAAATGAAAACATATTTCTTCTAAGAGAGTTTTCATAATTATATAAATAATTTCGTGTGCTGATGCTATCTGAAGCCTGAGGGTATGACATGTATAAGATTTTTATTTTATTCCGTAGTTTAATAAACTAGGGAGGATTTGGCAACAGGCGGCAGTTCATACAAGACTGTTGCATTGCACTTATCCCCTTCTTTTTGTTCCGTAAGACAAGGAGTTAGAAATTCCCAATATCAAACAAGACAAAGTTCGAGTGATCGCAAACCAGAGTGCGTTTCCACGTCACAAACGATAAACTAGCAAGTTTACTGGAATCGCGACAAGAGGAACGGGAGTAGTAAAAGCTATCTGCGTGTCGTAACGTTTAGCGCAACGGCGCGGGGCGGCGCGGCGCGCACGCAGAAATAGCGTGGGCGGGCGCCGCACGACAGCGCGCGCTTTACGACTTCCTCAGCCAATGGCCTGGCCACTACCCTAAATTGTTCTTTCTAAGTAGGTATTTTTTTTAAGTATTTTGTAAACAACCCTAACGTGTGAAATTTGTGTAGTGGACAATTTGATCTCTTGCATTCATACTAACACCATATAATCTCACAGAAGCTCTTTACCACTTAAATCAAACCCGAAATTGATACTAACCGTAAGACTTGTATTTAGCATATATATTATTTTGATTTCTTGTAGATAATAGTTAAATAAATATTGCTTTAATGGTTATCGTATCGTAAGTGCTTAAATTTCGCTAAGTCGAAAAAAATTCGTATGTTTGCTTTAATATCCAAAGCAGACATTGTACTTACGTACCTAAGGGTGCATCCATAAATTACGTGAGCTGTTTAAGGGGGGGAGGGGGTCGAGTCAAATCTCATCTAATCTTACGTTGGATAGAGATGGGGGGTCTCGGCAAATATCACGCAATTTTTTTTTCTGATTGAAACAAAAAAAAATACCATTTTGGTCCATTTAATCCATATTGTACATGCTTAAGATCTATCTTAAGCGTATATCGTAATACGATTAAAATCATTCACTAATTTGTTCGAAAGAAAATAATTTCATTCATACTTCGACGTTATACAGCTACTAGTTTACAATAACAATCCAACGCGTTTAAGCTGTATGTTTGGTATATTTATTTACTAAATTATAGTACGGACTTATCCGACAGAAGGCTACAACATTTTCGGCGAACATAATAGGCTTGTTTCCACTAAGAATAAATCGGCTAGCATAAGGTTTCTAATGATTAATCATGTTAAATAGTAACCAAAAAAACTATTTTTTCATTAAAATAAATAAATATTACCAATATTTACGGAAAATAAAATCGGCAAAATTGGCCATTTAATCACGTGACATTGAACACCAATCAGAGACGCATGACGTCAAGCCTCGCGAAACCTTTGTCGTTGCTGTCATTTTCACACACACACAAACACACAGAGGTGTATGAGTGTAGATGTCGAACACGAATGTTTCGCGAGGCGTGACGTCATTCAAGACGCCATGACAGTTTTGGCCTTTTTCGATGTCATTTTGAATTCATTTCTTAAAACGCAAAATTCATAGGTAAAATGACTTATTTTTCTTAAAATAATATATTTTTGGGGTAAAATAGATACCAAACTCTATTTTTAAACTATTTTCCAAATTTTGTCAACTAGCCTATTGTTATTGTAACCTAACATGTTGGTACAAATATTGCTATAATGTTTCTGATATCAGAAAATATATTATATAGGTAGGTTGTTAATGAATTAACCAAAAAATGGGAAAACCATTTCTTTTAACAACTTTTATTACAGTACTAACTCTGAAATCGCGGAAAAAAACAGCTGTTTCTTACAAAAATGAATAACGAAAATATCAAAATGTAAGTATAAAAAACAGCAGATTTTTTCGAGTTGGTCTCATTGTAATAGTTGTTCAGTTTGATGATCCGAAGAAACGATTTTCCAGGATAATTCATTAACATCCTGTATAGTTAATTAATAGTAACAAAAATTTCAGTAGCATACACCGTCAGGTTACATTAAACAACTGCCAAAATTTAGCACTAAGCAAATTTAATATTTCTGTAACCTTATCTGTGTTTTTAACTATCAATCATGGTGAACTATGTTCCCGGTAACAGCCTACGGCACCCGAAAGGTCGTGTCAGCTTTAGCAAAACAATAGTATGATCGCGTAGAACAAAGCCTATTACAGCAAAATAATTCTTATGGCCACCGCTTGGGGGGTCATGACTGTACAGTTTCATATGTGTGTGATTGTACCTGAACTTAGAAAATAATAAACTCGACGTTCTGTACGTGACTAAGCAACAATTGGGTGCTACACTAAATTATAAAATAATTTATTCGTTTTCGGTTTAGTGACTCTATTTATAATTTCGGGTCTTAGACCCGTATTTATAAACCGCTCTTAATGTTGAGAGCCATCTTGAGATAATTCCTGAAATTCTGTAAGAAAATCACTTACAATTTTTAAAATAAAATAAAAACCTAAAATAAAAGCAGTTTCAAAATCAAATAGCTCTAAAAACAAGAAATAATATTCAAATCACCAACACTCATTTATTTTTTTATAAAAAAAAACGTCTATTGATGTCGGTTGGGGCTGGATGGAGGACAACTTTTTTTTATTCTTAAATCCCCACCCGACTTTCATTAGACTTTTTTTATTAAAATTGAAATGCAAATTGGTGATTTTAATATTATTTATTGCTTTTTAGAGCTATTTGATTTTGAAACCGATTTTATATTTAGGTTTTTGAAGAAAGTTCTTTTTTTTTAAAAGCATTTTTATTTTCAACTTTTTTGTGGTAAGTATTACAGCGTGTAATATTTTTTAACTTCATGTAGGTATTTCAAAATGCCCATAACTCACTCTTAAGGAGTTGTTGTGCCTTCGTAGTCCAAGTCTATTCTAGAACGTCGCAGACCATAGCTCGGTTTGATTTGGATTGTCATAAACCAACCAATATCTCAATTACTATACAGGGTGTCCCAAAACTTTGCCACATGGAGGGAAAGTACCTTAAATATTGAAGATAGAAAATTTTACTTAAAGAAGACTTCATTTTGTTTTAAAAAAAAATTGGAACTGCATCAAAGATTTTTGAAAAATTGCGTGCCTTAATCAGGAATCGAACCTACCAAAAACCGGCCAAGTGCGAGTTGGACTCTCGCAAGAAAACTCAAACAAAAAAAGAATCATCAAAATCGGTTCATAAATGTCTCCTCCTTTTTTTGAAGTCGGTTAAAAAAGAAATGTCCAATTTACAATAAGCAATCAGGGGCTTTTCAAAATGACAAAAAACTGTAGGCTCGATAGATGGTGTTGATAAAAATGTATGTGTCAATGTAATTTTTTTTACTAAGCTTCGTAGACAGGCAGATGTAACCCTAAAATGTTTCTCTTTGGGCAGATGTCAGCCAGCGAGCCAGCGAGCCAACGAGCGCTTACTTTCCTTTTTGTTACAGGCCGTTTAATTATTAAAAGCCAATTTTGACACTTCTCTTTCCATCAACGTCGTCTAGCGAGGCCAAGAATCTTATATTCATTGTCAGTGAGGCAAATAGTTTGGTACTATTTTTATTTTTTAAATGTCACTTTAAAAAGCTTTTTCACCTCTCCAGCACCAAAAGGGTGCTTTTGGAGCGTAAAAACTCGCAGCAAAATCGATTTTTGCTGCGAGCGTGAGGCAAAGTGCTTTTTTAATTTCTAACACCAACTTTTAAAATAATTAAAAAAAAAGTGACAAGGATGACACTTGTAAAATTGATATGTGAGAAAAGGATAGATACTTATAGAGTGCTTTATGGTGTCATACACGGATTAAAAAGTAAAAAAATAAAAATGCACGGATATACCAAGGAGTTTTAAATAAGGATTGTTAAAAAAGAAGGTTGATAATTCGAAATATTATTTTTGTGATAAATTACAAAAATGAATGCGTCCAACGATGAAGATTACACTTAACTCTTATGGAGTTAGGCAACCTAACTCCATAAGAGTTAAGTGAACAAGTTTCTAATGCTGAATTAAGCTTTTTACCAGGAAAGGGAAAGTCACGTGAAAATTTTCTCGCTGGTCGAGGTGAAAAGTTGTATGTTTTACACGAGACACACACGCACGATACACGAGACCAAAATTTTGTTCTACCTCGTGCCTTTAAATCACTCACTGTGCTCAGTAGTCTATATTAGAATCACTCGCTATGCTCGTGATTCAATTCTAGACTACTTCGCTCGTTCGTGATTTAAAGTCGGCACTCGCAGCACAAATTGATTTTGGTCACTTGTATAACAAATAACTATTAATTAAGGCATACAACCTGTTTGCAATAATGATATTTTTTTTTGCTTTTCAATAACGATTTTCGGTTTGTATGGTCTTTTTTTTATTATTACAAAAGGGTATGTAAGTGGTTATATAAGCGTTTATACTTTCCCTTCGTGTGGCAAAGTTTTGGGACACCCGGTATATAATAGTTCTGCCCAGGCACGTATCCAAGGGGGGGGGATAGTTGGGATTTATCCCCCCCCCCCCCCCGAAATCCAGAACACACAGTACTGAGTGCCTAGTATGAGTTGTGTTTCTCACCTCACTTTGCGAATAGTAGCGTGTGAAAGAGATGAAATCATGCGAGCGAGTGAACGAGTGAAAGAGAGAAGACGATAGTTAACTATTCGCAAAGTGAAGGAGAACAAAAAACCAACTCATACTAGGCCCTCAGGACTAAATTCAAATGTAGCGGGCGAGGCACTCTCCGGTTTGCGGGATGCAGTTGTCCCCCCCCCCCCCCCCCCCCCCGAATTAAAAGTCTGGATACGTGCCTGGTTCTGCCCCCCTAGCCAAAGTAACATTTGCAAATTTTCAAACGAAACCTTATGTCAATCCCATAAATGTTTCGAAAGCGAAGCGATAACGAAGATTAGCGAATGTTACTTTGGATAGGCCCTCTGCTAACACCGACACGTGTCGCTTAAACTTTTATAAATACGTTTATTTTACTAGTTAACTCACGATATAAACAAATTAACAACAAAATGCAAAAAGTATAAGTGCAACATTTTTATTCTCAAAGAAACAAAATCATCAAATTTGTGAATATCTCTTAGTAACGCTTTGCAATTTTAACATTGAAAATGTTTTTTCGATCGCTTCGGTAAGGTACCCAATTTCAGCAAAAGTGAGACATTGCCCTGGTCCCGTGAGTTTTGGGTCTACGTAAATGTACTAAATGTCAAAATATGCGTCTCAGCAAGGGCTACAATATGGTGAAAAAAAATTTTGAAAAAGTCAAAAACTTTTTTCGAAAATCGCATAAATGTAGAAAAATGACACAATTTTTCGGGGTTTTTTTCTCACTAAATCGACAATTTCTCAAAAACGAAAAGCGATATCGAAAAAATTAAAAAAACCCCTAGAGATATTGAGTTAGGCTACCTACTGA
Organism: Agriphila tristella; assembly: GCA_928269145.1. NCBI lineage: Eukaryota > Metazoa > Arthropoda > Insecta > Lepidoptera > Crambidae > Agriphila > Agriphila tristella. The sequence goes on from OV743431.1 coordinate 41,465,371, forward strand.
AATTAGTATATGTCCCTGACTCTTACGGTCTGGGCTGTAGCTTATCCTTTATGAAGCGAAATGTTGGGATACCGCGGGCGACGTACGCGGCGCGGGATAATGGTAATACGTAGTAGGTACGATTGAAGTTTTTAAATAATTGTATATTTCAAAGCTTGTAATAGTGTTTTATATTTTGTATTTTTTATTTATTTCCACATTTTCTATAAATAAAAAAGTGTTTAGATATACAGGGTGGAATTTTTTAATGCCACCTGGAGGGAAAGTACTCGAAACAATGGAGATAGCAAATTTCACTCAAAGAAAACATTCCTTTTTTTTTTGAAAAGAAACAAAACTGCATTCAAATTTTTTTAAATACCCTTCCCACGCCCAGGAATCGAACCGGCTACAATTCGAAAAAACAACACCATATACTTTTATCATATCCATCTATAGGGTCAAACATAAGGATGAAATCTTTCTTACAAACATGGTAAATTAAATGAAAGGAAAACCATAAAAGACAAGATAAAACACTTTTACTAAATGATCCAATATGTTATATTAGTACCTACCTAGTTCGCAATAAATTATCTTTGATGTAGAACTATTTCGATAAGATGTTCGTAATGCAGACTCCTTATAAGATAGATGAGACATAAAAAAACTGCGTGTAGCAGTAATCTAAATTATGGAACAGGAACAGGACATTGGAAAAGGAACCAGAGAAATACCAGCAACATGGGGCCCATTTCGAACAACCAATAAAATAAGTTTTTTCTCGTTTAATTAAAATATGTTAAGATTTAATGGTTTTCCTTTGATTTAATTTACCATGTTTGTTAGAGAGATTTGATCCTTATGTTCGACCCTAACGATTGATATCATAAAAGTACAGGGTGTTGTTTTTTCGAATTTTAGCCAGTTCGATTCCTGGGTGTGGGAAGCGTATATTTTAAAAATCTTTGAATGCAGTTATGTTTCTTTTCAAAAATAAAGGAATGTTTCCTTTGAGCGAAATTTGCTATCTCCATTGTTAAGAGTACTTTCCCTCCAGGTGGCATTAAAAATTTCCACCCTGTATATTAAAACCATAATATTGATATTGATTAGCTCTAGCAGGTCAACAGATGGTATGACGTGAATAGAGCGTGAAGCGAGAGCTGATTCCAGATCTAGTCAAAGATTTAAAAATCGTTAGATACGCCGGCGCGGGGCGGTACCATAGTGTGACTGCACTGAAATGTCTCCATAAGTCCATATTCAAGTAAGTGACGTCGCTTACTATGTGAAAACGAAAGAGAAAGTAGTGTTAGCAATAACTGTAGGAGCAAAAGAGATGACGCTATTATCTCCAGTACACGTGCTAGGCGTCGTAGCGAGTTTTTGTGTGTAGAGAAACGGATAAACGAATCTTGAGCGAAAGTTGAACAGAAGAGAGATTTTAGTTTGAGATCTCTACTAGATCCAAAATATTATATATCGTGGGTTGCTGTTATTTAAATTTTTTCGAGATTTGAAATTACTCGATCAGTCACGTCTTTCTTAGTGACTCTGCGATTCCAAATTTTACAACGATCTCTGAGAATGAGAGTGTGATGATGATGCCTAGGTAAACATGAGGGTTGTTATCGCACATTCGAGTGATGATGAAGTCGGCGCGAGAGTCTCGCATGCTGCATTTGATTTTGATTTATTTTTTTATTAGGGTTAATTTATTTAGAAATTCAGATGTTTTAGTTATACATAGTACTTAGGTTACCTTTCAATAAAATATTAATGTCTATAAGAAAAGAAAATATTTTGTTAAATTCATTAAATTCATTTTCAATATACCAGAAGGTCGTGAGGCACGAGATCTGTGATTTTTTTTATTATATATATATATATATATATAGTTTTATGGGTGTAATATCAAAGCATAATTCATTTTATGCTATAAATATTACGCTGGGTTATTGTAATTCATAGATTTTGAAGCATTTAAGGGTTTTACTGACGTTTCGTGGTAATCCGAGAAAAAGTAAGAATAACCAAATCCTACCGATCATCATGAAATTTTGCATACACGTTGTCAGGGGTACAGAGAAGGACATAGGGTACCTTTCATCCCGAAAAAAAGTAATGTTCCCGAGGGATAGCAAAAAACTTTCCACGCAGACGAAGTCGCGGGCGGAAGCTAGTAATTCATAAATAATCATTTTAACAATATAAATAAACGTATTGGTACTATTTTATTAAAAGCAGTTTCTTTTTTAGCCTACATAATGTTATAAACCATACAAAAAAACTATGTCGCCGCGCCGGCCGTTCGAGTAGGCAATAAATTATAAACCAGACAAAATATAATAACTAATAACGTACACGTGCTTTGAATGGCGGCGTTTGATTTTGACATTAATAATTAAATAATCAACATATGTTTTAAAATGTCCTTGGCTATGATTTTATTGCGTTTTTAAAACGCTATTTTTAATTCGTTCTAAGAAAATAATATAAGAATTATTATTCTCTTTTCACACAGGCCAGGATTCCAAACATAAAGACGCGGAAAAGATTTAACATTTCGATATTCATACCTGCCCCCCTACTCAAATGGCCAACTTTCTATTCGTTTGAACGCTACGCTTACTTTTAAAGCTTAAATATGAGCAATAGACGATTAAATCACATGTGGAAAACTTATATGAATCACAGACTTTGATGTATTGTATGGAATTGACAAGCTGACGGCACGTAATTTTATAGTTTACTGCTTATTTTAAAGCTTTAATACTAAGCGTAGCGTTCAAACGAATAGAATGTTGGCCATTTGAGAAGCGCCTCATGTATGTCTTACTTCAGTAGTGTAGTTTTGGATTGAGTATGTAAATAAATAAGTAGGTACCTAAACGAAAAAACTTTTGAAAGGCGACATTTTTAACGAACTCTGCATACCAATGCGACTGTGAAATTAGAAATAAATCATAGAACAACAATAAACTTTTTATCACCATTCACACCATATTGGTTCTATGAAGGGTATAAAGAGCTATTTAGATAGCACAGCACAAAACTAAAACATATTTACTTCTCAATTTCTTCTAATTAATATTGGGTAGTATTTAATCGGGTAACAATAAATTCCCATTTGGGTATCAAAAATACTGAATACAGCGTACTGAAATACTAAGTGGGCGACGGAGCGACGGCGACTACTGATATTGAAAATGGGTGACTTTAAAATACGAATAGAGTAACTAATTATTCAGAACGGGCGACCATATTACTATTTGGGCGACAACCTTAGGTCACACAAAACATTTAAAATTTGGCATAGGTATATTTTATTTAAAAAAAAGGTGACTATTATCCTAATCGAGATGACAAAAAACAAACAAACAAACGAACAAGAAAGCAACCTAATAAAAACGTGTTAAAATACCGTGTTGGGTAGATAACTTAAATCAGTTAATAGTTACCTACTTGGTATAATAGTTGCCCACTCAGTATTTTAGTCACCAATTTAGATTATTTCTCACCCACATGTAGTCGCCCGTTTTAAGTATTTTTGTAATCCACAATTTGTCACCGTTTAGTTATTTTGTCACCCAAAAAATTAATTGCTGCCCGGTTTAGTATTTAAGTACCAAATTAACAGGCGCCTTTAATTATTTCCAGTCACCCAATTAATTAATTCCCATTAATATTTATTTATTTATTTATTTAATAATATGGGAACTGAGTTAGTTTATATTTAATGTAAGAATAGAGGAAAGCATTTTACTTAAATTTAATTTTGACTTATTATATACCTACTAGAATTTCACATTTATCTTTCTCACTTCTTTATAAATTCACTCCATCTAAATGGGTTTTTTTTATATTTAGGTAAAATAAGTTAAAACCACCGCTTAGATAACACTATCGGTAAATTCTTTATTTAGTTACTTGTATAATAGGGATGTTGACTTATGAATAAAATAACGAAATACTAATAAAAATCGTAAACATATCAAACTTTTGGAGTAGCTTGTATACCTCTTGGTTTTATATATTGCGTATTATTTGTTTTATGACCCTTCAAAGTTGGGCGGACAAGTCCATTTAAAAAGTATAAAATTTGTTAAAATAAATAATACATTTAATTATTCCGTAAAATTTATAGCAAATTTGTCAAAGAAACCATTTTGATAAACACAATATTTAATATAGCTGCCGAACAAATTTCCTACGCGTTGCATACAACGTAGGAAGGCGTGACGTCATAACTTGGTAGCCGTTAGTGTTGAGAATGTATTATTTATTTTAACAAATTTTATACTTTTTAAATGGACTTGTCCGCCCAACTTTGAAGGGTCATAAAACAAATAATACGCAATATATAAAACCAAGAGGTATACAAGCTACTCCAAAAGTTTGATATGTTTACGATTTTTATTAGTATTTCGTTATTTTATTCATAAGTCAACATCCCTTGTTGACTTATGAATAAAATAACGAAATACTAATAAAAATCGTAAACATATCAAACTTTTGGAGTAGCTTGTATACCTCTTGGTTTTATATATTGCGTATTATTTGTTTTATGACCCTTCAAAGTTGGGCGGACAAGTCCATTTAAAAAGTATAAAATTTGTTAAAATAAATAATACATTTAATTATTCCGTAAAATTTATAGCAAATTTGTCAAAGAAACCATTTTGATAAACACAATATTTAATATAGCTGCCGAACAAATTTCCTACGCGTTGCATACAACGTAGGAAGGCGTGACGTCATAACTTGGTAGCCGTTAGTGTTGAGCGTTTTCGGGTGAGTCCAATTTTGTGCATTTCAAACTGTGATATCTCGGGCAGTTTTCATGCTAGCAAAATAATTCTTATACAAATGTTTCTTTTTTTTGAGGGATAATGTATGTAACATAAAATAAAAAAATAGTCAACATGCCTATTAAAACAACTATCTTTGTATAACTATTAAAACACTGAAGTTCACTATAAATCGCTGACACAAAAACTAACAACATTATTTATTAACAACACCAGACTACCAAATGGAACCAACAATGGCAGGCCGTTAATTATTGCTACGGATAACTATAATAGGTGACTATTAGTACTCATAGTACGAATACTTGTACTCCGAAGTACTCCAAGCTTGCGGTATCTACGATTGTCAAGACTGGCGTTACTAACCAGATGCCCGAATGCGGTAGGTCCGAATGTACTCTTAACTCTCTGTCGATTTCGTATCTATTGTTAGAAAATCTCTATGCAAGATTAGGATACGTTTTAATTTAATATGATCACACTCTTATCACAATGATGTTGAGCAGAGCTTAAGCAGAGTTAAGTTCACTACCAAATATTTAGATTTACTTTTCTGCCGCTTTTAGATGGTTTTACAAACGTTTTTACAGATTATTGAGATTAAAATTAATAATATTATTATTTTAACATGTCTAATTTGAAAGCATAGCTAATGCTAATGATGAAAGAAGTACTTAAATTTCAAAATCATCCTAGACTTACCATTTCGTATTCATTCAACTAAATTTCGTTACCAGAAATCATTTCAATAAACAAGGAAACAGCCGGCAGTTCGCCGAAGCAGTAAGTAATTATTCCCTCTCGTATTGCTTCCCGAGAGTAATCCGTTAGAAATCGATCGACTTTTAGTGCCGTGTCAGAGTTCGAAAAAGCATAATTTATTGACAGCATTCAGATCGCGAGGAAACCCGAACGCGTTAGAAAATAAAAAGGAGCAATAAAATATGGATGTTTACGAGCGTAAAATGACGTACGGCGGCCGCTCCACTTGGCCGTTCACAAGTCTCCGTGCGCCGCGCATGTTTACAGCAGCACGTAAAGGGTTACTCGTAATTTATTTTCTTTATTATAGTCGTCACTTGATGGTTTTGGTTACCTTGTAATTATCGGGCGCGCGCCGAAAGCTAAACCAATTTGGGTAGAGTCGATGCCGCCCGCCTCAAGTGCGCATTTCGTATTGTTTATGTCAACATTAGCTTTTTGTTCGATTCCGAGTCTAAGCCGGCTATTTATAGCTTTGCTCAAAGGTCGCTCCACTGTGTCTACAACTTGAGTAGGTACCTACGAAGTGAATCAGTAATTATGCTAGTCCCGCTGAAAAATACTGTATTCATACATGAGCTAATAAATATTGAAACATTTTCGCTGACAATGTACCCCTGTTTATTTTTGAAACTCCGATATTTCAGCGCAGTTGCATGCGCAATGCAGTTCTTCCGTGATCATGGCGTGAAAATATCGGAGTCTTACTGTCAAAACTCCGATAGTTAAGGGTCTTAATTCCTTGCTGGTTGGAGGATACCGTACCGGGTGCGTACGATTCCCTTCAGCCGTAAAATGATGTTCAATGCTTCACCGTCAACAGCATAAGAGGCTATCTAAGTAAGTATTTTCTATTTTCGTAAACATAAGTTTTCCATTTGTGCAGGGGTGGCGGGTGCATGCGTCGCGCCCACGTGAAGCGGCCCATGAACGCGTTCATGGTGTTCGCGCAGGCGATGCGCCGGCGGCTCTCCGAGCAGCGGCCCGCGCTGCACAACGCCGAACTGAGCAAGTCGCTGGGCACTATGTGGAAGTAAGTTGCCCATTCACCATCATTTTGCTCAAACAACATAAAAAACATCCAATACCTAACTAAAACAAAAAATCTTTAATAAAATCACAGTAGTACCTAATGTAGAAGTAAAAGTAGGTACCTATTATTAAAGTAGTAATAGGTAAAGTGTGTATTTCAAATATTTCAATATGATTAGGCCCAAAAAAGTGGCCGTAAGAAAATTTTCATTGTAAACTACAGTTAAAATTTTCTTACGGCGACTTTTTTAGGCCTAATCTTCCTGAAAATCAAACTAGGTACACAACTAACAGAACACTTCCCATCGAAATCGAAACGCACAAGTTTTTTTACATTGTAGGTATATACAGATCATTCCTAATCTTTATTAGATTACCATTCTCAACTTCTTATTAGGCTCAAAAATATTAATTTACAGGAGACGGAACTAATCATTGAGCAAATCTCTACAAACCATGACGAGGCAATGTAAACCTTACCAGATATGACCGTGAAAGTATCGGCGAGTGGGGCGCGGGCGGTGCGCGTGCGGCGCCCTACCGAGCGGCGTGCATCGATTGTTTACTCATTAAAATGCTATCGCCGCTAACTGACCAGATACTATCTCTAACTGTCTCGAAACCAATTCCGAGAGCGATCGGAGAGAAAATTGTGGACCGAAATCGCGAGATGCCAAACGATTACAATCGGCTTGATTTACATCCGATGTTGGACGGTTGATATCGAAGTTTGCAGTTTTTCTGATTCAGATTATTATGTGTAAATTTATATCAACCGTCCAAAATGCATGGCTAGCTCAGAATTAAAACTTGACTAGTTTAAAAGTGTCTGCGTAACTAACTAGTTTAGTTAGGTACGTATATTTAAAACTTCAAGGTAGGTAATTGTTTAAAGGATAAATGAACGCCGAACTTCTCGTTACAAGGTCTCCCGCTTAGGGTTTGCGAACCGATGGCGTAGCTTCTATGACATTCACAAGTGCTTGTAACAGCCTAGACTGAATAAATTATTTTTGAATTTTGAAATTTTAAACAGAATTAAGCTAAATTGACTAACTACTCGTAAACAATCATTTTCTCGAAAAAATATTTTACGATTTATTATATCCCACCAAAAACATTTTCATGTAAAATGTTGCCAAGATTTCTATATGTCTCGCACTGTCAAAAAGTTATCAGACCTCATGTAGAGCCAAGCTTCTAACTCTACGCGCCCTAACTCTACAAGCCCTAACTTCAAAAACTCTACACCTTACTCAAAATATGTGGCTTGGCCGTTTCGTTACTACAAGAACTATTGTTTATCAGAAAGGTTTCCATATTTTGAGTAAGGTGTATAATTTTTGAAGTTAGTGCTTGCAGAATTAGGACGCGCATTGATTGTCATGCCGGCGTGATTAGAGGATTATTTTGGTTTATACATATGGAACCCTAATTGTTCTATCATTTGAAACATTGTTAGAACGCTATGAATGTATAAACTATTTAACAAAAGGCAAAAACTGTTTTCGATTTCATCAATCTTTATACAATGTTTCGGTACCTAACGAAAAACGGAATCCACTCGAACGGGAATAAATAGGGAATAATTTTAGGCCACCCGCGCACTCGGTATCATGTTATGACACAAGAATGACACAGCTATGCGGCCTAAACTCTTGAATCATCTAAGAAAACAGCCGTTGAACTGCGCCTGATTGCCGACTCGTCTCTCCGACTGTCATCGCAATCTCGATCATGTAGATTAGCAAGGTTAAAAGTCGTTAGATGTTCCACTGATAACGATTCAATTAAACCTTAACAGTAAAAATATGTTTTTCTCAGTTAAAAAGAAATTAAATAGTTACTTGAGGGCAGTTTATGCTGTAGCGCCATGCTACAGCATAAACTGCCTAGTAACAATCTTTTAGATGACAAAACTTTACATTAGTTGAAGTAAAATATAGCTTAATATTATAACTACCTACATATCAATAACCCAAAATATTTCATAGCTATTTTGCAAAAACTTTTCTTTTATTCTTAAATTCCTTATACTTAACAAAAGATCTAAACGCTCGAGTCGTTATTGGACTTATATCAAAATTTGAAGAACTACTATTACTGTCACTTCAATAACCCTCCCGAACAAATATTTCCTATTATGTAGCTCTGAAAACCAATTTTGAAAATTTATAACTATTGACTTTTAGGGTTTTCTTCTATTCAGAGAAAATTTGATTTATTTTATATTTCTTTAGTATTTTACTTTTATTATTGATTGCTTTGAAAATGCAGCCTCTATTTGGTGCAAGAAAGTTTAGTTTCGTTGTCACCATGTAATTTACTTGCAAATAAAATTTAAATATCACTTAGCACGAGGTCAAATGTCCCGAAATCGTAAAGTCTCAGACAGACATAAATAATCACAAATAGAACTAATTATAACTAGCCAGACGTTCGCTACGGTCACCGCGCATCTTGTAAAATTATCTGATCCGACATACAGACTGTCGCCGTAGGAATTTATTTTAATTATTATCAAGGGTGTTTGACAAGATCATTATTAAGCCGAATAAGGCAGATAGGGTACCATACACATACAACCACGGAAAATTATTGTAAACCCCGAAATCCACCACTTTTAACATTGAAAGTGTTTTTTCGATCGCTTCAGTAAGGTACCCAATTTCAGCCAAAGTGAGACATTGCCCTGGTCCCGTGAGTTTTGGGTCTACGTGTATGTACTAAATGTCAAAAGATGCGTCTCAGCAAGGGCTACAATATGGTGAAAAAAAATTATGTAAAAGTCAAAATTTTTTTTCCAAAATCGCATAAATGTAGAAAAATGACACACTTTTTCAGGGTCTTTTTTCACTAAATCGACAATTTCTCAAAAACGAAAAGCGATATCGAAAAAATGAAAAAAACCCCTAGAGATATTGAGTTAGGCTACCTATTGAAATTAGTATATGTCCCTGACTCTTACGGTCTGGGCTGTAGCTTATCCTATATGAAGCGCAATGTTGGGATACCGCGGGCGACGTGCGCGGCGCAGGATAATAATAATACGTAGTACGATTGAAGTTTGTAAATTATTGTATATTTCAAAGCTTGTAATAGTGTTTTATATTTTGTATTTCTTATTTATTTCCACATTTTTTATAAATAAAAAAGTATTTAGATATATATTAAAACCATAATATTGATTTTGATTAGCTCTACCAGGTCAACAGATGGTATGACGTGAATAGAGCGTGAAGCGAGAGCTGATTCCAGATCTAGTCAAAGATTTAAAAATCGTTAGATACGGCGGCGCGGGGCGGTACCATAGTGTGACTGCACTGAAATGTCTCCATAAGTCCATATTGAAGTAAGTGACGTCGCTTACTATGTGAAAACGAAAGAGAAAATAGTGTTAGCAATAACTGTAGGAGCAAAAGAGATGACGCTATTATCTCCAGTACACGTGCTAGGCGTCGTAGTGAGTTTTTGTGTGTAGAGAAACGGATAAACGAATCTTGAGCGAAAGTTGAACAGAAGAGAGGTTTTAGTTTAAGATCTCTACTAGATCCAAAATATTATATATCGTGGGTTGCTGTTATTTCAATTTCGAGATTTGAAATTACTCGATCAGTCACGTCTTTCTTAGGACTCTGCGATTCCAAATTTTACAACGATCTCTGAGAACGAGAGTGTGATGATGATGCCTAGGTAAATATGAGGGTTGTAATCGCACATTCGAGTGATGATGAAGTCGGCGCGAGAGTCTCGCATGCTGCATTTGATTTTGATTTATTTTTTTATTAGGGTTAATTTATTTAGAAATTCAGATGTTTTAATTATACATAGTACTTACTTAGGTTACCTTTCAATAAAATATTAATGTCTATAAGAAAAGAATAAAAAAAATATTTTGTTTAATTCATTAAATTCATTTTCAATGTACCAGAAGGTCGTGAAAGGCACGAGATCTGTGATTTTTTTCTTTTATTTTTCCTTTTTTGATAAACTGCATAGTGGCAAACCTAGACCGAAATTATGTTTTACATTATGGCCATTAATGGGATTGATTTATCGAATACATTAGTCCATATACATATATAGTTTAGACAATACATTAGTTTAGGGCTCTCGTTTTGCATTTTTCTATACAAACAAAAAAAAACAAAAATTCTCAGCCATGTTTTTAAGTTTTATGCATCATACGTACCCTGTCTATCATATTCGGCGTTATAAGGATATCACCAAACAGCTTACTAGATGACTAAAAGCAGCCACGAAATAGTAAAAGCTTATTCTGTGACACCCTCGGAATGATTTTTAGGAATTCACTTCAAAGACCTAAATTTCATGTTTTGTTAGTTCGTAGCGGTTCTAGGTGTTATCAAAGACATTCGGGTGGATATTTATAAGTACCTAACTAAAATTCAGAAACACTAAAAAATCTCTACTTACCTACTTCCAGAGAAACAGTCGATGAGGTATTCCCGAAATTCAATGGAATGCAATATGAGCTTAACCTAAAACTAAGTTACGAACAGCCGCTAGTAAAAAAAACAAAACGCCAATGTGATGATGACACATCGGAAATAGTCTGGACGATGTTATCGCCGATGCTGGCGCTTCGCCTAGACGGAGCGGCCTAAAATCTGCGATTTCTATGTACCGCGATGCTCTCTCCAATTTGAGAAAAAGTCATCGTACTACTACTAACTCGGGTCGTAGACGGTGCACTAGAATAAGAGCTTTTAAATACGATCATGAACTTTCATAAAGATTTTTGTTTTTCAAAAGAATTTCAGTTCCTTAAGAATATATTATGAGCTTTCATAAAGTGTTTTGTTTTTCAAAAGAATTTAGTTCCTTACTTATTATTTTTCATCAACTAGGTCTTACTAACTCAACAATATTGTCAACAGAGGCTTATCAGAGGAGCAGAAACTGCCTTTCATCAAAGAAGCTGACAAACTCCGAACTCAGCACAAGAGAGAGTACCCCGACTACAAATACCAGCCGAGGCGTCGCAAACCACCACCAGCTACCAGCACGAGGCTGAAAAGGGAGCCATCGCCAGACAGAGACCAGATCGACTTCTCAGGCATGCCGGAACTTTCGCCAGCGTTGTTGCCAGACGGGCCGCCAGAGAGCACGGAACTCGACCAGTACCTTAAACCAGGGCCGATACCTGACTACCATGAGCTGCAGCCGCGGTACACCCATAGTCTTACACACCACCCACCACCGCCACTGTATGCTCCCGTCCCCCCGCACCTCCACCCCTCTTGCACGGACTGGCAACACTACACGCATCCTTAATGTAGATAAGAAACTTTTTTTTTCAATATTGTGTAACTTTAGAACTGTAAATATTTAGAAAGAGGCAGGCAGCCTTTGTTTACAAAGAGTTTAAATTTGCAGAAAGCAAAACCCAAACACTGAAACTAGAAAAAATAGTATAACAATTATTATATTTCATATTATTATCCTAATTAATTTCTACCTATTGTCTTGCCAAGATTAACAACCCTTAACTTCAAAAACTCTACACCTTAGTCAAAATATGGGGCTTGGCCATTTCGTTACATGGAAAAATGGATTCACTGTTCATTACTTTTCTGATAAACAATAGTTCTTGTAGTAACGAAACGGCCAACCCACATATTTTGACTTAAGGTGTAGAGTTTTTAATGTTAGGCTTGTAGAGTTAGGGCGCGTAGAGTCAGAAGCTTGGCTCTACATGAGGTCTACATTACTTATGGTAGTCTTGGCAACATTTGCATGAAAATGTATTTCAATGTCAATGTCAATATTTATAATATGTTTTAAAATAACAAACATCCAACCTTTCACAAAATAAAAAGTCTGTCATCCTTTATGCTGAAAAGACTCGTAATTTTAAGTTCTCGGAAAGAGTAAGTTATTCAAAACTTTATTGCTTATGTACCTACCACAAGTACCCACTTTTTTGTAGTCGTTAAAATAGGTCATATGGAAATTTTGTAAATAGCACGTCGCCGCCGGGCGTCGCCATGCGAGTACCTCGCACCGCACGTGTCTCTAATCACGGGCAAACATTTGCAGATCAAATAACATTATTATTAAATTGTACATTTTAGATTATCTTTCTATAGATAATATTTAAGTACCTATAAGCTTCAATCAACTTCACCACATTCATGAATTTACTTTGAAATATTAGCTTTCAGTTTGCACTCTTTTCAGAAATTATTTTCATTCCTCTTAGCTTTTTACCCGACTGCAAGAGGGTTATGTTTTGTCGAGGTTATCAAATGTTTAAGAATATCGTGATTTTTTTTCATACGCCCATTAATTGGATACCTATACACTTACACAATCGTCATCAGTAAGGTGCTTGATATCACGGGCTGTAAATTTTCTCTAATGTATTTTCCTCAAGAAAACATAAAGGTAAGTAAGTACTTAAAATTCCTTTATGTTTTCAATAAATCTATGAGACGGCTCTTTAGCTAAAGAACCAGGCAGTAGAAAGGCAAGACATAAGTTGAATTTTATTCTTCAGCTCATGATTTTGAATACTAGTTAATTACGAATAGACACTTGGTGAAAAAGTACATCACGAGTTTTTAATTATAAAGAAAATCTCAGGTTCCAAAGTTAGATAAGAAATGTTAATTGATAAGTTTAATTAAGAAAATGGGGCTTAATTTAGTTTGAAATAAAAAGATTTGTTTTTTTATGTACATCTTTTAAGTTATTGCTTTTTTATCGACTTAAATGTTATTAAGTATTTAATTATTTAGAAAATGTATATCAGCAATAGGCTGGTATACTTACTACTTTCTTATTGTTTAAGTTTATTTTGTAAATAGTTTCAATATTATTATCAAAGAAACCAAGCCTTTCCAATTAAAAATGGTTGATATTGTTTTGTTGATACACTTGCTATGACACAAAATAAAGTTTATTGAAACAAACATGACTTTTTTCTACCAGTTACGAATTATCAACACTCCCCTCCCCATTCCTCGTCGTGCCATCAACAATCTCCCCTAGTGGCACGAACAGGAATTTTCATTCCTTGTCGTGCGTACGTACAGGAATTTTCATTCCTTGCCTATTTATTTTAAGAATAAGAATAAGAATAAGAATTTTTATTTGTTCAAAACATGGTTATTACAGGTGGTACAGTATAGTGAATTTGAACAAAACGTTTTACCAAAGTTTGGCATACAAAATTTCATTAGGTACATTATACAACTAGAAAAATGAATAAATTTTAATTATTATTATTATCAAATTATTAATTATTAAATTAAGAAATAAATTATATGTCAATGGAAATTTCGATGTCAACAATAAGATTATGTGGATATGTCATGCGTCTTACTAAACTAAATCTACGAGTATTTTACTTAAAATAGAGATTTTACTTATATATGTCATTTTACTTAAAATTAGAATATTCATTTAGGTCATAGGGACATAAGTCAATCAACCAGTTGCGCAATTTGGAGACAAACTGATTAAATGGAAGGCGTCTTATTTCAACGGGAATATTATTATAAACCTGGATAGCCATACTGTAGCAGTTCTTCTGATAAAGGGCGCTGTTACAAGTTTGCCGTTGGAGACGGTGATTGTCCCTGGGTCGCAGTCTTGGGTTCGACGTGTCTTTTTTTTGAAAGAGTTGGGAATGACGTCTTACAAACATTCCTATTTCCAGGATGTACATTGCAGTTAGGGTAAGTACTTTTAATCTTACAAATAGAGGTCGACATGTGTCCATCGGTCCAGCTCCACAAATGGCTCTTATGCATCTTTTTTGCATAATAAATGCTTTGGAGATATCTGGGGAATTCCCCCACAATATTAGTCCGTATCTTAGTAAAGAAGATACGTGACCATAATATGCAGTCAAGGCTACACTTTCACCGGCCGTGTGTCTCAACCTTCTGAGTGCAAAGACAAATCTACTTAGCCTTGAGCACACGTTTTGAATTTGTGCTTTCCAGTTGAGGTGCTGATCGAGTATTATACCCAGGAACTTCGTTTCGCTAACTTCACTAAGTTTTTCGCCTTTGTGAGCTATGTCTGGTCTTATGCGAGCAGCTTGGTAATTTGAAAATTGTATAAACGTGCTTTTTGCTATGTTTGCACTCAAACCATTTCTGTTCAGCCATTCATCGATACATGCCACGGCTGTATTTAGGGTTTCCTGGAAGGAAGTGGTCTCATTCTCCTTTTTTCCTGATACTATAACTGATATATCATCTGCAAATAAGATGGTTTGATGATTTATAGCACTAGGTAAATCATTTATATATATCAGAAATAATATCGGACCAATAACACTTCCTTGTGGTACACCACGCTTATTGTGGATGAATGGAGACCTATGCGTAATAATTTCATTCTTACTATTTAATTTGTTGATTTCGACACACTGATTTCTATTGGAGAGGTAACTTGTTATCCAGTTTAATGCCTGTCCTCTAATGCCATATCTTTCACACTTTTGTAAAAGTATCTGGTGATCAACGAGGTCGAAAGCCCGTGACATGTCGAAAAATAATGATATTGCAGGTAGTTTACAGTCAATGAACTCGGCAACAGCTTTTATTAGTGAAAAAGCAGCAAGAGTGGTTGACTTTCCTTTTTGGAATCCATTTTGCTCTTTAACTATGACATTGTACTTATCAAAGAACTTGTCGTGCGTGCTACCACTTATACTAGTAAATGAAGCGATCTTTTGTATGAAGACCCCAACTTTAAATCCTCAGTCGATGAAACTACAGGGGTGTAATATAGTATGAACCAAAATTTTAGTACAAATATCAAAAAAAAATTGATAATATAAAAAAAAATCATTTATGATACTTTATCATACAGTAAATTTTCGTCTATTGAGGATTTAAAGTGGGGGTCCACTCCCTTCCTTTCCTTTACTATAATGATTGTTGCTTTACTAACTAAAATAGGTTTATATCTCATACGTACAGAAAAAAAAGGCGGGGCGTACATAAAATTTCTGATAAATAATTTAGTATCGGCACACAACCATGTAAGGTCTGAAAATAATCAAAACAATCTTTGTAAGTTTCTAAATAATCATTAAGTAGGTAATGAAGATTTTCTAGATTCAGATATTACTATCAAACTGATCAAACTATTCAAAATAAGTACTTAAGTACCTAATTTATGAGACGAATAAGTATTAGGTGAATAACAAGATGCAATTTGCTACATTTTGCTCTGGGCTTAGTACAAACGCAAAAATTGAAAAACGCCATTTTGATCTACTCGTGAAGCAGATAATTTTGAAACCATTTTAAGCATTTTTGACACATTTTTATTTAAAATATGAATTTCATATAGACACCTAAGAAAAACATCATTAGTTTTTCACATTATCTTGAAATTAAACTGCAACATATTTACTAAACTCGTATTGGAAGTAATTAGCTCGGTTCGCTGCGTTCTTGGAAACGTTATCCTGTAGGTTACGAGATGAGCCACCGCGCGACCCCAGCCGCGAGCTTCCGCCGCAAACAAGCCTCTCTGTTACCCCCTATCTTATCACTCTCACATTTTCGCGACTAATGAGGCCGTTATACATATTGATGGATTATGTAATTACGCAACTTCATGTGAATTTGTGTCGGATAAGGATGATTTATCGTGACCCACTTCAGATGTTCCGACGAACAGATAGTGGAACGAAGAAGATCAAACGTCTCTCTTCTTTTACATAAATCAAACTGAAAACGGAAAGTTTTTTGACCAAGTAACATTCAGATATATGTTCTAAGTACAGTGATAGATATATGTTAAATTAAGATTAATTAATTTAATTTAATGAATTTAAACTTCTTGGTACTTGATACCTAATAAGAATGTGTAGAGAGCTCAGAGTCTAGAATGTATGACTACGGTTGGAGTAGGCTAAGAAGTTTAAATTCATATTCTAATAAGAATTTAAACTTCTTGGGGAAGGCTCATTCATAATAAGTAACTTTCTCAGAAAATTAATACATTATGAACATATCATATTTTGAGACCTAATCACAGAGTTATAATATGACATTTGAACTAGATTTATACAGAAATAATAGAATTATATAGAATAGGGAACATGCATAAGTCACCGATTTTGATAAATTTGAGCTTTATCGCTGCGGACACGTATAAAAACATGATCGATCAGAAAAATAATAAATTAAATATAATATTTTAGTTTTATCACACAGGGGAAAATAACGATTTTTTTTATTTATTTTCGGATATAATGCACTTAACAGTTGGATAGAATATCTAATAAGAAATAATATTTTGTATGACACATATGTACGTAAACGCAATATTTAAGGAGATATTTGAAAATTCTTGGCTAACTCCATAATAATGGGCCTGAAACGTGACATGAGTGACGTCACACATGTTGACCGTTTTGTATGGAGCGTTTTCGGCGGGTGCTGCTGCGCGCTAACTTCAAGTGACTATATCACGAGAAAAAAACGCAAGAGAAAAGTTTTAATATTACAGTTGATTATCTCACGCATTATACTTTTGATTTTGATACAAAAACAAATTGATGCATGTTCCCTATTATACAGAATTATACAGAAATAAATGCCTACTTAAAAAATGTTGACTGGAGTGAGTTATTATCGTGTGTCTCGGTAAATGATGCTGTCTATATATTTTATGAAAAACTTAAAACATGTTTCTCCTTGTTCGTACTTCATTCAAATAATAATAACAATAAAACTTTATATCCTTCTTGGTACAGTACGGCTTTAATAAAAATTAACAATGAAAAAATTAAATTACATAAGCGTTGGAAAAAACACGGCAATCCTAGAGACTACGACGAGTTTAAAGAACTACGAGAAAGACAGCATCGTTTGCAGAATATTCGCTTCGACCAACATATCAGTATTACGGAAAATCTAATAAAAAAATCACCTAAATTCTTCTGGAAGTATGTCAAAAGTAAGAGAGGGTCTACTAGCTTTCCTTCGAAATTCACACACAATGACACCGACTATGCTACGGGCGAGGACATTTGTAACGCTTTTAGTCAGTTTTTCGAAAGTGTCTTCCTCACATCGGGTGAAGAGGTCCCCACGACCCCTGTCGCTGAATGTCAGCCATATAGTGATTGTCTATCTCTGATCCGTATAAACGAGGACAAAGTGTTAAAATTACTGCAATCTCTGGATAAAAACAAGGGTGCTGGCTGTGATGGGATTCCGCCATTGTTTCTCGCATCTTGTGCTGAAAGCCTTTGTATTCCAATCACAATC
Organism: Agriphila tristella; assembly: GCA_928269145.1. Taxonomy (NCBI): domain Eukaryota; kingdom Metazoa; phylum Arthropoda; class Insecta; order Lepidoptera; family Crambidae; genus Agriphila; species Agriphila tristella. The sequence goes on from OV743431.1 coordinate 41,483,228, forward strand.
CTATTTCAAAGGTCCCTACAGGAATGTGTTGTCCCTGACATTTGGAAACAAGCTCAAATAGTTCCAGTTCATAAAAAGGGATCAAAATCTTTAATTGCAAATTATCGCCCTATCTCAATCCTCAACACTATAGCCAAATTCTTAGAAAAGCTGGTATACGAATTTATTTACTCAACTATCGTCAGGAGCATCCCACAGACTCAACACGGTTTTTTGCGCGGTCGGTCTACTGTATCCAATTTGGCCTTGTTCTCGGATTACGTCCTTGGGTCAATGGAGAGAGGTGGACAGGTTGACGTGGTTTACACGGACTTCGAAAAAGCCTTCGACCGTGTGGACCATGTCATCCTTCTCCAAAAGCTTCAGTGTCTTGGTATACACGGGGATCTGTTGCGCTGGGTGCAATCCTACCTTGCTAATCGCTCGCAAGCGGTTGTTCTCGGTGGGTATAGGTCAAATTATATCAATGTACCTTCTGGAATCCCCCAGGGTTCCCATCTTGGTCCCCTCTTCTACAACGCTTATATTTATGACATGAGTAGCGTTCTACAAAACTCAAAACACTTACTATATGCCGACGACAAAAAGGTTTATATGAGAGTACGCACGGTTGACGATTGCGAACAGCTACAACACGATCTTAATAACTTGTACACCTACTACATTAAGAATAAAATAACAGTGAGCACTCAAAAATGTCAGTGTATAAGCTTTACTCGTAAAAAAAACCCTATTGTCTACGCATACCATTTTGACGGCGTTGAGATTGAGAGGGCTGAGGTGGTTCGAGATCTGGGTGTCCACTTTGACAATAAAATGCTAATGTCCGCTCATATTGACGTGATTCGAGGAAGGGCATATAGAAATCTTGGCTTTGTCATGCGCACTTGTCGACCTTTTAATAATCCCTTAAGTCTCATAATAGTGTATTACGCGTATGTTCGTAGCATTCTGGAGTACGCCGCCCCTGTTTGGTCTCCTCGCTACGATGTTTATATCAAGAGCATCGAAAGTATACAAAAAAAGTTCGTTCGATATATTAATTTCAAATATAGAAAAGTTGCTATGGATGCTGAATACGTGGAGATCTGTCGAGCATTTAACATTCTTACATTATTGGAGCGTCGACAAGTGTTAGATATGGGCTTGCTATATGACATTATGCGCGGACGGCTGGACTGCCCAGAATTGGTCGAGCTAATCTCGCTGAGCGCCCCCTCGCGGCGCACGAGGCATACTCGCCTGCTGAATGTTCCGCACCACTACACTAATTACGGACAGAATGCTGTATTCACCAGACTGCCTAAGACTTATAATAGTAAATTCAATGACATAGATATCTTTGTTGGTTCTAAATTGGCATTTCTAAAAAATATCAAGAGTAATTTTGTACCACCCAGATGACAACTTGCTGGCGAGGGGAACGGGTGGAAGTATTCGGTTTTTTTTAACTGTTCGTATTTTTGTGGGTTTATCTTAATTGTTACGGACAGCTTCAATCAAGTGAAATCAGTGGAAAAAGTGATTAAAATGTGTATAGCAAAAAGACTATTTGTGGACACTAAGTGCGTTCCTAGTGATAAAATCTGTGTTTGTGATTTTCTCATGTAAGTACTGTAGTAGCTTGTTATAACTAATTGAGTTAATTAGTTTGTGTTTTTAATTACTTTGAAGTTTATTAATGTGTAACGTTCTATTTGGTTTTAAATTGTTGCTTTCAAAATGTTCTGTAAAATGAGATATTTAGCGTAGCTGTAAGTTTTATACTTTGTGAGATATTCAAGTTTTAGCTCAAATAGGTATTGTTTAGGTATTTAGGTATCCTAGGAATTAAATGATATTAACGCTTGTGTTTTACTTACAAAGGTACTGGTAAAGGTTTTGAGGTAATGGGCTAGGTAATATGGGTCTAGGAGGTGGTAGTTTCGACCTAAAAGATGTCTAGGTCATACGCCAACCTTTGTCCCATAAGCCCTAAAGGTTTTGATGTGGTACTAAGAGGTAAGATTATAAATAAAGGCCTCTTGTATAGGTCTCTGGTTAAAATAATGAGGTGCCTAAACACCTAGATCTTCTAACATAAAATGTAAAAGGTAGACAAATAATAAAATGAAGTAGGTAGTCTCGCAAAGAAAAAGGAGTGGGGGCTTCGCTACCCCCACCACCTCTGCTAAGTTGATTGCAGGCGAGGAGTGGGGGTAGGCGCACTCCCCACCACTGCTAACAATTTGTAATAGCGTAGGGTAGTCATAATTTGAATTTTGTAAACTACCCCAGATAGGTAGAAAATATAAGTTTTTGTACTAGTGGATATTTGCTATCATACAAAATGTTACCTTAGGACGTGTGAACGTAGGAAAATTTGTAAGCTCGCACGCCCATCTCAAGTTGTAACCATAACCACAATATATGGGCATATAATCAAGAAGGTGTTTTCATTCTGCTCTGCTCCCGCTCCTGCTGCTTGGCGTTTCATCCTATGGTACAGTGTTGAGGTTGTCGTCATCGGCAACAGTGCTGTTGGTCCTTCTGCGCGCGGATAAGAAGAATCCGAGTGCTGCGTGGTTCTCCAAAGAAGAATCTGCGTGTCAAGCGAGAAGAAAGAAGCGAAGCATCACAGTAAACATAATTATACGTCCAACGATCACTGAAGACTGAAGAAAAGAAGAATCACAGTAACTAGTCACCAGTACGCGGGTGGACCGCGGCTCACACTGCCACACCCTAACGGTGCCAAGTGTGGTTAGTGTGAGTAACGCCGTTCAAGGCGGTGCAGCCTAACGGACACGGCTGCCAGCCGCCTTTTTCAAGGCAGCTGAAATTGTCCGGCTACGCCGGTACGGGTTTGTCAATCTGAGGGCCGGACTGTAGGCACGCACGAAGTTGCCGGGCGTTCCCCCCGGTGACAGAGCACCTCGGAGCGGCATATCCCCACTGCCGGGTAGTTCCTCCCTTCCACTCCTGCTACGACCTCCATCCTCACCTGGGCTCCCCACGGTAGTGTGCCCGGGCGAGATTGTTAGGAGTAGGCTTCAAAGGGGAAAAGGGGTAGGCTTCAAGAAAGAAGAAGATGCCAATCACAAGAAGCCAAGCTGGAGGGAAGAAGAGGGGGGCAATCACACATGAAGAGCCACCGGCGTCACCTTCGACGATCGCGCCACAGCCACCGCCACCACCACCGTTATTGACTACAGTCACGATGCAAGAAGAGGCCACAGAAAGTGGTACAGAGAGACCGTTACCGCTGCCGCCGTCCACCAAGGAAGTTGACGATGGCAACGCCGCCGCCGCCGCCGCCACCGACACTGAGGCTTTGAGACGTAACCCGCCGTCAGTGTGTTCGTCGAGTATCGCTGCGCGCGTCCGGCAGGCGCAACTTCGGGCCGCGGAACAGTTGGCCGAGATTAAGAGACGAGAAATGGAATTAGAACGTGAATTAATTCAACAAAGGTTACAAGTTGAAATGGATACTATTATGGAAGAGGAGACCCGTGCAGACTTACCCACCGAGAGCATCCCAGAGAGGCTGAAAGAATGGTTGGATACCACAGCCGATCCTCGGTGTCGGGTAGACGAAAATTTAGAGAAAGACAGAGATATCGTTCCCGTCGTTTCGCAAGACAGAGACAGAGAGATCGCTCCCGTTATCGTGCAAGACAGAGACAAGGATATGAAGCGCAATGAGGCGCGCGCCATTGAAACAGATAGAAACCGAACGTTTTGTGTAAATCCAATGGAGACTGACGCGAGGCCCGTAGTCGATACGCAAAAGGGCTACGGGGTGGAAAACCTCGCTGAAACATTGGACAGGGTTCTAACTAGACGACCGATGCCGCGGTACGCGCAAGAGCTGCCCGTGTTTTGTGGCTCACCGAATGAATGGTTGTTATTCAAGGCCGCAGTGCGTGATTCCACACGATTATACAAGTTCACTGCAGAGGAAAATCTAGCAAGATTACGCGTGAGCTTGAAAGGGGAGGCGAGAGAAAGTGTGTCGGCGCTATTATGGAGTGCGACCGACCCCGATCGTATTATGACCACACTAGAGCAATGCTACGGCCGCCCTGAAGTGCTTATAGATAGAGCGCTCGAAGATATGAAAAGTTTACCGCGTTCTGGTACGAGTGCCACAGAGTTGAATACCCTCGCAGTGAAATTGCAAAATATAGTTTGCGTTATTCAAGCGGTTGATGACCGAGGGTACTTACGAAATCCGCTATTGGTTCGAGAGGTAGTCAAGAAGCTCAGCCCGCATTTGTTATCGAACTGGGTCGCCTACGCTGAGAAGAATGAATCGAGTGAACCTGAAATCATTGTTTTATCTCGATTTCTTATGAAAGAGGCTGACTGCGCGCTGCGTTTTGCCTACGTACCGACTACGTCACAGCAAAGAGAAAACGTCGCTGTAAAAAACCGTAGCGAGAAACGCACCGATAAGAAGAAAAATGTAGCAAGAATATACACTTTGGGCCGGAAAGAGACGCCGTCTGCACCATGTTTACTATGTGGAAACGATCATGAAGTACCTCACTGCAACAAGTACAAAGCCATGACGGTAGATGAGAGATGGCAGTGGGCAAGAAATAATGGAGTGTGCTTTCGGTGTGTGAACAATAAGCACCGGAGGTTCCGCTGTACACACAAACTATGCGGGGTGAACAACTGTAATGCGCGTCACCACGCTACGTTGCATAAGGACTGTGCCGCTAGTAATGAAGAGACGTTGGTGCGAGAGTCGCAGACTGAGACGATCGCCACGATTAATAGGGCCAACGTCGCGGCGAATGTCATGTTAAAGGTGTGTCCAGTGACAGTTAAAGGACCCGGCGGCGCTGTACAGACATACGCGTTGCTGGACGAGGGATCCACAGTGACGATCCTTGATCAAGACCTGGCGGACGAAATAGGTGCGAAAGGGCCTGTAAGCGACTTGCGCATATGTAGTATAAACGCGCAAGGGAGCGTAGCGAACAGTGAAGACGTAAGCCTGGTGTTAGTAGCAAGAGATGAAAGCACCCATCATGTTCGCGCTAAAACGATGACAAGTTTGACGCTCAATCATCAGACAGTTAGTGAAGATTGCTTACAGTACGCACACTTAAGAAGATTAACGGCTAGTGACGTGTGTTATGACAGAGTGAAACCACGTTTACTGATCGGGGCCGATAATTGGCATTTGATTGTGTCAAGAAAGTTGTTAATGGGCAATAAGAGACAACCGGTAGCGTCATTAACGAAACTAGGGTGGGTCATACATGGAACGGCGCCTCGAATCACGGCGCTAGAGGGCGCGTCGAACGTATACAAGACGGAGCTCATCGCACCCGAGGTTGAATTGCACGACATGGTGAAACGTTACTTTGAAATAGACGCACTCGGTATCGCTAGGAGGGAACGCGAAAACCCAATGGAAGTGAGAGCGGTTAAAGCGTTCAATGAGAGTATTAAACGAGTCGGCGGCCAGTGCGAAGTACGACTACCGTGGAAGAGAGATGACGTCACGCTACCACCCAGCTATTATAACGCTGTAAAGCGCTTGAAGTCTATAGAACGCAAGATGGACCGGTCAAGCGACTTTGAAAAAGCTTATACGACACAGATAGAAAATTTATTCACGAAAGGCTACGCGGAGCAGTGCAGTGGGAAAGAGACAGACGATCCACGAGCATGGTACCTGCCTCACTTCGCAGTTACAAACGTGAACAAGCCGGGGAAGATAAGATTGGTTTTCGACGCGGCAGCAAAAGCCAATGATGTTTGCCTCAATGATGAGCTTTTAGAGGGGCCCGATTTATTACAAGATTTAAATGGGTTGCTTTTGCGGTTCCGTGAGAAAAGGATAGCAATAACAGCCGACATTCAAGAGATGTTTTTACAAGTGAAGATTGCGCCTATAGACCAACCGGCACAGATGTTTCTATGGAGAGGCGGCGATAGAGATGGACCGCCACGAAAATATAAAATGACGTCGATGATATTTGGTGCAAAGAGTTCGCCATTCTTAGCACATAGTGTGCGCGACTGGAACGCGAGAGAGAGCGCCGACGAGTACCCGCTAGCATGTCAAGCGATAACGAGCAATCATTATATGGACGACTGGGTGGACAGTTTCGATGATAAGGAACGGGCGATTGCTACGATGAAACAAGTGATTGAAGTGCACAGGCGAGCAGGATTCAAGCTGACAGGCTTCAACTCAAACGAAGCTAGAGTCTTAGCTGAGCTGCCATTGGAGAGCCGTGCTACGTCATCGCCTAAGCAACTGGGGTCCAACCTAGACGATTGTGGTCGCACGCTGGGGCTACTATGGGATGCGGCGACCGACACACTGGGGTTCAACACGACGCTCGCGAGGGTACCGGCTGAAGTAAAGACGTTAGCGAGGCCGCCGACAAAGAGAGAAGCGCTAAGCGCGGTGATGTCGGTTTTCGATCCGTTGGGCTTACTAAGCTACTACACCATTCGAGCGAAGATTGTATTACAAAATATTTGGAAACTAAATATAGAGTGGGACGAGGCTCTACCAGGGCCGGAGGCCGAAGAGATAATCCAATGGCTTAGAGACATAGAAAAGCTACGAACACTAAGATTACCGCGCCTCTACGCTCGAACGGGGGGAGAGCCGAGCCGAGAACTACATGTATTTTGTGATGCAAGTGAAGTGGCTTACGCGACCGCGGCTTACTGGCGCGTCAAGAATGAAGATGGTGAAATAGAGGTGACATTAGCGGCCGCTAAAGCACGGGTAGCGCCAATGAAACATCATAGCGTACCAAGACTCGAATTACAAGCGGCTCTGATAGCGACGCGTCTGGCAAGCTCTATCAAGAGACAGCAAGGCTGGGAACCCGAGAAAACTGTATATTGGACGGATTCGCGTACCGTGTGGCATTGGATACGGAATGATAGCGTGCGTTACTCACCATACGTAGCGCACCGCTTAGGAGAGATAGCCGAGACTACGGACGCTAGCCAATGGAGATGGGTTCCGACAGCGCTGAATGTGGCGGACGACGCAACGCGCCCTAATGTAGAGATGAAGACGTGTAATGACAGATGGTTTAAAGGACCCGAATTTTTATATGAAGATGAGGCTTTATGGCCAACATGTGATATCGTAACGGAAGAAGACACGGTAGAGATAGTGCTCACGACAATGGGAGAAGCAAACGATAGTGTGCCCCGAGCCGAGCGTTTTTCCTCATATGAACGCTTGGTGAGAGCGATGGCGAGAGTATTACTATTCGTACGCAAATGTCGTGACCGTGCCGCTACGATGAATGTAGAGCTTTTAGAAGAGGCTGAGATGAGATTGCAACGAGCTTCGCAGCGCCAATGTTTCGCTGAAGAGATAGAACGCATCACCGCAAAGCGAAACCTCAGAGCGGGAAGCCGGCTGCGAAAGCTAGATCCGTATTTGGACGAACAAGGTGTGCTGCGTGCCAGGGGACGAATAGGGGCAGCGGGTGTGTCTGCCCCCGCTACTCACCCCGTAGTACTGGACGGCAGGCACCCGTATGCGCGGTTGCTACTATATCGTGAGCACCGTCGCGCCCACCACGCACACAATGAGCGCGTTGTGAATGACGTCAGAGCCAAATACTGGATACTGCGACTGAGACCGACGATACGTACAGTCGCTAGCAAATGCGTGTTTTGTCGCGTAAGAAAGGCACGTCCTGTGGTTCCAGTGCACGGAGATTTACCTAAGGCAAGATTACAGCCATTCACAAGGGCCTTCACATACTGTGGGGCTGACTATTTTGGACCTCTAACTGTGACGGTGGGACGGCGGCACGAAAAACGGTGGGGCGCACTATTTACGTGCCTCACGACGAGAGCGATACATATAGAGTTGGTGGGTTCGCTATCGACAGACTCGGCAATCATGGCTCTAAGAAGAATGGGCGCGCGCCGCGGGTGGCCGCGCGAGATGTACTCAGACAATGCAACAAACTTCAGAGGCGCCGACGTAGAGTTGCGTCGTGCGATAGAAGAATGGGAACCGGCGCTACGTGATTACGCACTAACAGAGCGTATGGAGTGGCGCTACATCGCTCCGGGCGCGCCACATCAGGGAGGCGCGTGGGAGAGACTCGTGCGCTCAGTCAAAAGCGCGCTACGAGTCACACTGAACGAGAAGTCACCGCGAGAAGAGGTACTAGCAACGCTGTTGGCGGAGGTAGAGCACACCATAAACGCTCGCCCGCTAACCCATGTACCAGTCAGCGAAGAAGATCCAGAGGCGCTCACCCCAAATCACTTTCTTCTGGGGGGTTCGCGCGGTCTGCCACTCACTGGGCCGTGCGAGCCAGCTTCGCGCAAGCTGTGGCGTGCTGCGCAGGCGCTGGCCGACGAGTACTGGCGCCGCTGGGTGCGCGAGTACCTGCCAGAGCTCATTCCGCGCGGGGGCGCGCGTGACGTCACGGGCCGCTCACTTAAGCCCGGTGACGTCGTCATCATCGTCGACTCCAGCCTGCCTCGCAATGTGTGGCCGCGAGGCGTCGTGACGGCGGTGTATCCTGGACCAGACGGCGAGGTTCGCAACGCTGATGTCAAGACAAGAGGAGGAGTTTTTCGTCGCCCGACAGCGAGATTGGCTGTCCTCCCTACTGAAGAGGAAGGTGCCGCGAGTGCTGCACCGGGGGGAGACTGTTACGGACAGCTTCAATCAAGTGAAATCAGTGGAAAAAGTGATTAAAATGTGTATAGCAAAAAGACTATTTGTGGACACTAAGTGCGTTCCTAGTGATAAAATCTGTGTTTGTGATTTTCTCATGTAAGTACTGTAGTAGCTTGTTATAACTAATTGAGTTAATTAGTTTGTGTTTTTAATTACTTTGAAGTTTATTAATGTGTAACGTTCTATTTGGTTTTAAATTGTTGCTTTCAAAATGTTCTGTAAAATGAGATATTTAGCGTAGCTGTAAGTTTTATACTTTGTGAGATATTCAAGTTTTAGCTCAAATAGGTATTGTTTAGGTATTTAGGTATCCTAGGAATTAAATGATATTAACGCTTGTGTTTTACTTACAAAGGTACTGGTAAAGGTTTTGAGGTAATGGGCTAGGTAATATGGGTCTAGGAGGTGGTAGTTTCGACCTAAAAGATGTCTAGGTCATACGCCAACCTTTGTCCCATAAGCCCTAAAGGTTTTGATGTGGTACTAAGAGGTAAGATTATAAATAAAGGCCTCTTGTATAGGTCTCTGGTTAAAATAATGAGGTGCCTAAACACCTAGATCTTCTAACATAAAATGTAAAAGGTAGACAAATAATAAAATGAAGTAGGTAGTCTCGCAAAGAAAAAGGAGTGGGGGCTTCGCTACCCCCACCACCTCTGCTAAGTTGATTGCAGGCGAGGAGTGGGGGTAGGCGCACTCCCCACCACTGCTAACAATTTGTAATAGCGTAGGGTAGTCATAATTTGAATTTTGTAAACTACCCCAGATAGGTAGAAAATATAAGTTTTTGTACTAGTGGATATTTGCTATCATACAAAATGTTACCTTAGGACGTGTGAACGTAGGAAAATTTGTAAGCTCGCACGCCCATCTCAAGTTGTAACCATAACCACAATATATGGGCATATAATCAAGAAGGTGTTTTCATTCTGCTCTGCTCCCGCTCCTGCTGCTTGGCGTTTCATCCTATGGTACAGTGTTGAGGTTGTCGTCATCGGCAACATTAATATTAACATAGAATAGTGGTATTAATAATATTTATAGTCTTATATGTTTATCGTATTTATAATATATTTATCTAATGCATATTTTTATAGTTTAATATTCATAAAGTATATTTTATTCAATTTTTTATTTTTATTTTTGAGAGTGAGGCTTCCCTTGGGTACTTTTTTTTCTAAGTTTTTAAGTTCGTAAGTACCCTTTTGGTACTGATACAAAAAATAAGCTTTTGATATCAAATGTATCTTGTCACGCTAATTCGAGCGCAAAATGTTAAACCGTTGGATAGTCGTAATTGGCCTACACAATTGTTAAATATGTTTGTAACTTTAAATGATATCGTGCTGTGTACTGTCCCTAATAAATAAAAAAATAAAAAAAATGATCGTTAAATCAGTGTTTGAATATAAGAATACTGTAAATCGCGGCGTAGAGCTTCAAAGTTCGTCTTACTACTCTAATACTTTAAAATAAAATAAAAGCGATAAAGGGAAGTACATGTGCTATTCTTATGAAAACCTATTCCAATTAGCAAAATAATAAGGATTCAAACATAAATCATGGTTTCAAAAAGGAAAAAGATTGCGTCCGTCAACAGAATTCAGAGAGGATTAGTCAACACCCCAGTGATTCGAATACCAAACTGGCATGGGAGCAATAACGTAAAAAGCCGTTTATTATATTGTAATGGTGCATCATGGCTGCAATATTAAGATTGAGAGCAAATGGTGCGCGAGTCGCGTGCGCGGGCGCACGGCTCGCGTTACAGGCCGGCACGTATGATACGTCCGAGTTTTTGCGCCACCAACACATAAGATATTAATTACTGGGGCGGAGGGCAACGCATAATTTCACGCTTCATTTTGTTTAGTTTTTTGTTTGTCGGCTTGATGAGGATGTGACGTTTTGTATGTTGTAGCTTTGCTTTTTCTACTTCACTATACCTATACTTAGAAATACTTATGTATAACGTATGTTCAAGTTCCAATTATTCCTTTCGTACGATTTACACACGTACCTATGTCTGTCTTCTATCTCTGCCGTTCCTAGCCATATCCCTACCAGATCCAACTTCGCTATCGCTTCGCTTTCGAAAAATGTTTTTTTTTAAATACATAGGTATTTTAGCTTACTTCCGCATACAATATATTCAAGATGCACCGCCCGCCCGCCCGCAAAAATATGCACATGCACACCACAAAATATCTGCATTTAGTAAGACAGCAACACACCTTGCACCTTCACCAATTAGGCTACTCTGCAGTGTAGAGTAGCCTAATTGGTGAACACCTCGGAGGTGTTTCGCCCCAACCCGGAGCATCCTCAGGAGTTAGGGGCATGCACCCGGTTCTACCCGGTTCCGTCAGAACCGGGTATACCCGGTTCTTTGAAGGTATAAAGAGAACCGGTTCCAAAAGGAGTAAACCCGGTTCCCCCGGTTCCGTGCAAATAAAAAAAACTGAAAATGATCAATTTATTTTTTCAATTCTAACTGAATGTGAAGAAATCACAGGTGCAGCATGCAGCATAATGGTAAAAATTGGCAAAGAAATAAAGTATTTGCACCAAAACTGCATTGCGCATGCAATTCAGCTAGCCCTCTCAGACGTCTTTTTCAAGAAAACCACTACGGATGATGATAACGAAATTGTTGAACAACAAAACCTAATTTACATAAGATCTCTCCTTGAGCTTAGGATCGACTGACTCGCGAGCAACTATTCTGTTCACGCGAAACCCTTCTTCACGTTGTCAGTCCTCCAGGGCCTCGCTGGAGTATTTGCAACTACCACAAAGAGCTGCACCGATGGAGGCTCCAAGCAGGCTCACGCCCAGAACTTTCTGCACTCCACCGCGCACCTCCTAGTTCCTACTCGTTACGGCTTAATGACATGCACTTGCGTACATGCCTCCCATGCCCGTTACGGTAGTGTATAGGCCAAACTTTTCAGCGCCATAAATTTTCAGAGCTGGTTGCTTGGTTGCTAACTCCTTAGCGGATTCTGACTTCCATGGCCTCCGTCCTGCTGTCATGAGCAACTAATGCCTTTCATGAGCGTTTTTTAGGCGCCTTAACACTACGTTAGGTTTATCTCACAGCGCCAGTTCTGCTTATCAAAATTGGCCCACTTGGCACCTACATCAGATCTCTGGCTTCATCGTTCCGAGTAAGCCGGAGTTCGCACCCATTTAAGGTCAAGCCACACAGCGGTCGTGACGGTGCGCGGCGTGACGGGGCGTGGCGCGACGGGGCGCGGCGCGACGGGGCGTGACGGGAGTTCACACTGCGGGCGTGATCACGCCTACGTTCCGCCCCGCCGCGCTTCCGATCTGTATTCACGCTCGGCGCGGCACGTCGCGCCACGCCGGCCTATGTGACGTCGTCCATAGTATCTAGTACATTACAACTTTTCAGCGTCGCGTCGCCGCCGTCCCGTCCCGTCACGCCACGTCCGCTGGCTTGACCTTTAAAGTTTGAGAATAGGTTGAGGTCGTGTCAGCACCAATGCCGCTAATCATTCGCTTTACCCAATGAGACTATTCTATTCGACGAAAGCTATTCTGAGGGAAACTTCGGACAGAACCAGCTACTAGCTAGATGGTTTGATTAGTCTTTCAAGAGGAGGCCGGCCAGGGCGGCGGAACTGGGAACCCGCGGCGTGATCCCGCGGCGTGATCCCGCTTACAGCAAACGCCCTTAGGATTGAGTTTGAGACGAACTACAACTAACCTACTGAGGATAAAATACGTACGGGTACAAAAACGCTGAATATAAGACTTTTACTTTCTTTCTTTACGTTTTAGACTCTTTCGTTAACATTATTAGTACGAGTATGTTGTAATAAGTTATTTTTTTTAGATTTTATTTATGTTTTTGAAGTGCTGAATAAAAAGATTGTTCGACCATTTTGGTTTTCCAAGGCTAAAAGTTAATATACAAAAATGATAAAAGAAAGTAACTTAATGAATACTGATTTGTTACTAAATGAAGACTGAATTAATGTAAAAATTCTAAATATAATATGTTGAATAGGCAAATTTAAACAATTTTATTTCATACTCCTTATAATAATTGCTTATCCTATCAAAATATCTATGATTTACAAGATTTCAAAAAAAAATAAACCTGCTGGAACCGGGGGAACCGGTTCCCCCGGTTCTAACTGTCTACAAGAACCGGGTATCAAAATCCTGGAACCGGACACGGTTCTGCATGCCCTAATTCGTGCGTAAACCAACACCAAATCAAGTTAGGTGTTGGTGTTGGTGTCAGCGGAAGTAAGCTACTTATATTTATTTTTTCAAAATTGTTTGGGACTTCTGCCTAGTGACGCCTGATTCAATCAAACTAAAAATGTATTTGACATTATCAAAATTGTTGATTAGCGAAAACTTGACAATCTGTATGGAAAGCGCAGCGCTAGGTTGTAAGTAAGTAAGTATGTACTTATTTAATCCTTGTACATACATACACGGCAGTAAAACCCGATCAAGACATCACAAAACCTTTGACAAAATCGGATTAAGTTTTTTAAACTTCCTTTACTTTTGTAAAGGACCACAATTATTTTTTTTCATTTGTTGAACGCTACGAACGATAAACAATGCTACGAACTTTGCAAAATTCGTAGTACCTACTACGAACATTTCCTATACTTACATGTAATTAAGTTTGTAAATTTAAAATAAACTTTGGCTAGATCTAGCTATAACTTAGAAACTGTATCTTTTTTAATTGTGCCAGTATTTTTCACAAAAATATCTCGTTTCTAGCCATAAATGCTAACTTTTTATATTTTTAAGGACAGAGAAGACAGCCCACGTTCTAGGCACAAAATAGTAGCCTAGTGTTTTAGGCTTCGATCATCTATACCAATACCCCCTAGCATGACCACCGAAACGTTATGGTAAAACATTTAACTGTCAAAAAACAATGGATTTTGACAGTTCAGTGTCGATAAAACGCTATTATCGGTAAAATAAAAATAAAATAATAGTTCATTTTTTGTGACTAGGTATACAGTGCCGTCTTCGTCCATCAGCCATTTTTAATGTCCCCACTGCTGGGGCACAGGCCTTCCTTATGGGTGGATAAGGAGGACGGGCCATAACCCACCACGCGGGCCCAATGCGGATTGGTGGGTGTTAACGACTGCAAATGCGCCCGGGACCAACGGCTTAACGTGCCTTCTGAAGCACGGAGGTGCTCGAGATAATAATTTTTTGGTCACCCATACCCTAGCGAAAGTTGCTTAACCTCCGCAATCGCTGGGCTAGGGCCCCCCTCCCCCCCGAGAGCTACAGTGCAGTCTTTAAATTGATTAAAAAAACTATTCTGTGAGTGAAGACAGCGGCAAGAGTTCAAGTGGGCATGGTCCGTGTGAATCTGATCGGGCTGTAAGCCGACACCGCGCGTCTGGTGAACATCGCGCATCGCTGAGAAATCCGACTGAATCAAACCATGCGCCCGCGCACGCAATCCTAACATGTGTGCCTATGAAGGAAGACGGAAGACATCGGCATATGTTTTGTCGGCATACCTAGGTACTCTGCTCTTGGAAGTATATGAAATCGTTTTTCAGTTGAGAGGTATTTTTTGTAGTTACCTACCTACTGTAAGTAGTTTTTCTTTTAACTTCGCGTTCTTGAAGGCTCGGTCAATAGAGTATTAATTAGCCTCGGCACTAAAATAATATACTAGAAACAATTCGTCAGCAGAGCATTTTCTCAGGCGGGAATCGAACCCGAGACTTTTGGATGTCCGGTCCAAGTCCAATACCAACTGAGCTACCGAGTCACTGACCGAGTTGGAAAAGCATAGAACCGGACTTCCAAAGTTCGCGGGTTTGATCCCCGCGTGAGAAGTGACGAGTCAATTTTTTTCTATAATAAAGTACCTATTGAGATTTTTTGAGGTTTTTGTATTAGCTAAAATCTCAAAAAATAGGTAGGCCTACTTAATAGGGAATATCCATCAATTTTTTTTTTATCAAAATCAAAAGTATAATGCGTGAGAAAATCAACTGTGATATTAAAACTTTTTCTTGCGTTTTTTCTCGTGATATATAGGTAGTTACTTGAGCTTAGCACACAGCAGCAACCGCCGAAAACGCTCCATACAAAACGGACATGATATATGACGTCACATGTCACGTTTCAGGCGCGCGTTTACTTTGAGTTAGCCTTAGGCCTTAGAGTAAGACGGGCTTCGTGACAAACGAAGCCTTTGTTGCTCGTTTGCGTTTAAGTACAATGTGTCATACAAAAAAAAACTTTTTCGAAATGCTATATTCGAAAGTGAAAAAAAAAATCGTTATTTTTCCCGGATTTCATTGTGTGATAAAACTAATATAATACATTATTATTTTTTATTTTCCTGTTTCATCATGGTTTTATACGTGTCCGAAGCGATCAAGCTCAAATTTATTAAAATCGGTGACTTATGCATATTCCCTATTAGGCTTTACCTATGAAATTGCCGATATTTTTCACAAACAGAGAACCTCATAACTTCTATTATTCAAAATATTCATCAATTACTTGATAATAATGTATTATTAATTAATCGAATTATGACCGAAATAATAGTGAACTATTAGAAATGATTTCGAGAAATGTTTGAAAGTGATTCCGTTTTTGTTAGTAACAATGGTAAATGACCGCTACCTTGATTACGTAAAGCTGTTGCTAACAATTCTCGATTGAAAACGATTGAAAGCGCGGTTGCATTGCTGCTTTATTTAAGACTAGCGGCCGCCCGCGACTTCGTCTGCGTTCCAAGCAATACCAATACAAGTTTAATGGATCATTCACACCTCAGTCACGCGTGAAGTCACGTCACGTCAACGATCAATCATATTTGGAAAACCATTTTAAATTATTCCTTAGTAATTACATAATAAGCACACCACATTGGTATTTTAGGAAAAATCAATGTAAGTATTTCAATAAAAAAATAAATGTATTATTAGCGTATAGTTGGCAGACTCACCATGGAATTAGAAGGTTTTGACTAGGTCAAAAAATTGTTAATAAATAGTGATAAATAGTGAACTATAGCATATAAATAGTGATACTATGATTCAAAAGATATTTGAGTATCTTGGTGAGGCTGCAAACTTGACGTCAAGTTGGCAGACACCTTAAGAAATACAGTTCGTATCATTATGATTTATATGCCAAAAAATTGTTAGAAAATAGTGAATCGTATACGCAAAATTTCAATAACATTGCTTCAATACAAGCCGAGATATTACGGTCTCTAAGTGGGCTGCCAACTTGACGTTTCAGGCAATAGCAATTCCAGAGAAACGGGTACAAGTTTTAAACAAATAAATATATCAAAAAATTGTTAGTGAAATTGTGATTCCTACGATATAAATAAAACAAGAATTCTTCATTGCTATTTTCTAAAAATCGAATGTTAACTTTTACATAATACTCTGAATAGGATGTCGATCAATATTGAACTTTGCTCCACAGGAATAAGGTTCCAACTTTATTGCAATCGTGAGGTGAGTACTATCAAGCAAAAAAGTGAGATTTATATTTTTAGCCATGTCCTCCAAGTATTATTACACTTGTTTTATTAATTAAGTGTTGGTATCAAACAATAACGATATTCATTAATAACAATCATAGCAATAGCGCCATCTCTCGGAAAAGATTGTCAATTTCTCAGTTATAATTTAACGTTAGGTACCTATTTATGTATGAGTTCGAATAAATATATTATTATTATTATCTGGTGAGATTTATAGTAAAACTAGCGGCCACCCGCGACTTCCTCTGCGTGGAAAGAGTTTTTGCTATCCCTCGGAAACAATACTCTTTTTCGGGATGAAAGGTACCCTATGTCCTTTTTTTTTTGTTTTTTTTTTTCGTTCCGTAGAACAGGCTAAGGTCATAGACCATGCTGCCTCGTCATTAGTTAAATTTTTTCATAAGTAGTTTTTTTAAAGTTTAATTCTTTAGTTATTTTTGGTCAATCCATGAAGAAAATTCAAGTCATATTTCGATAATAGTCAGTCCAAGAATATTTTGTCAACAAAGCTAGCAAAATAAACGATAAACGTCAAAAGAAGAAAAGTCATCCAATCCATCTGACATGTCCAATGACATGACGCATGAATTTGTCAAATATCAAAATTTTTTAAAATTCGCTATTTTGTACAAAACTTAACCGATAGATATTTACACCAAAAACTTATCTATAATATTACAGTAAAATACCATACATGTTTACATTTAAATTTGCCCTACAGTACTTATAACATATTTATAAAGAGGTAGAAAAGTATCAGTATTTACAAGAAGAGCCTGGATAAAGTATCAGTATTTACAAGAAGAGCCTGGATGGAGCGCGGTACCGAATCTGGACAACCGTATATTTCGATCAGCTCATCCATCAGCACAAGGCGCTGAATGCCAAAGGATGGGCAATTAAAGAAAATGTGATCCAGGGATTGCTCTGACTGGGAGTTACAATGATCACAAGAGGGACTCTGTACCATTTTTAAACGATGCAGATGATAGTTTAAACGACAGTGTCCAAAACGAAGCCTCAGGATAGTTGTATAAAACTTTCGAGAAAAGTAATTATTGCCCTGGCAGAACCAAGGCATGGAACCTATGGGAATGTTGAATGTAGCATACCATAACCCTTTATTTTCTACTTGTACTGCGTGATTCCAGTGTATTTTCCAAACATCTGTTGATCTTTTCTTTAAAAGAGAAACAATATCTGAGGATGGAACAGAGACATTAAGTCTGGAACTTGAATCTGGAATAGGGACTGAAGAGTCGGTTATTGTTCTTGCTAAAAAGTCAGCCCTTTCATTTCCTAATATGCCGGAGTGTGATGGAACCCACATAAACATAACCTCAAAACCATCTGTGAACAAATCTAGCCAAAGCTGTTTGATTGATGAAATTATATAATTAGTGTTAGCATGGACTTTGTTATTTTTAAGATTTTGAAGTACACTCATGCTATCACTAACTATCACCCATTTAAGACAACCACCATTTTTATATTTTATATGTTTTAAAGTTGCAAGAATAGCCACAGCCTCAGCTGTGAATATACTTGTATTTGAGTTAATTTTAAAACCACAACCAGAATTCAATTTTTCATCATAAAATGCAAATGAAACAGCTGACTCAGTTTTTGAGCCATCAGTATAAATTAAATTGAAGCCAATAAATTCAGAAAATCTATTGTAAACATCTTCTTTATAATTCAAATTGCGATCAATAATTATGTTAATAGCAGGATATTTACTATGAAAAACACCTTGATAACATGGTAACCACTCTGATTGATATATTTGCAAATCTTTTAGAAAATTATTGAACTGGGTAAAACCCTGAAGAATGTAAGGATATTTGCGACAAGATATGGTAGGAAAGCTTTTCAAGTTTGAGAACAAGTGATTGTTACTTTTACTATATAATTTTAAAACAAACCTTTCTTTTAAATAGTTAAACCTTATACTCATGGGAGGTAGTCTACATTCAACTTGTAATGTATTAATTGGAGTACTTTTAAACGCTCCAGTAACAAGTCTCATGCCCTTATTCTGAATTTTATCTAAAATATCAACCAACTTACTATCAACTGCAAAACAGAGAAACCCATACTCAAAGTGGCTACGAATAAGTGATTTATATAATAGTAGTAATATTTTAGGATCAGCACCCCAAGATGTTCTACATAATGTTTTTAAAATATTTAAGGCTTTGTTAGCTCTTATACTTAATAAATCAACATATTTATTCCATTTTAAGTCATGACAAAATATTACACCTAAGAATTTAGTCTCATTTGAAACGGGAATAGGAGCTTTGTTATAATAAACACCTGGAGAAGAGTTATTTTTTCCAAACACAACCACTTTTGATTTAGTTGCATTAATATCTAGATTTAAATATGAAAAGTATTTATACAGTCCCTCTAAAGACTTATTTATGCTATTGCTAATTTCCGATTAATTTTTTCCAGAAGAATAAACAACCAGATCATCTGCGAATTGGAGATTTTTGACATCAGGACCAAGAATTAAATTTAACCGACGAATATACAAAATGAATATCAATGGAGAAAGTATGCCACCCTGACAAACCCCAACAGAGGCATTCCTTGGACCATATAGTTTAGAATTATATTTCACAAAAACTTCTCTTTCAGTTAAAAATTTATGTATCCAATTAACCAGTTTGGCCGGAATAGTAATTGACAATAATTCAGAACAAAGAATATCAATATTTACACTATTAAAAGCACCAGCAACATCAAAAAATACAGACAACAAAGACTTTCCACTATTTAAACTATTTACAATATCGAGATGAAATTGGCAAATACTTTCACGAGCAGACGTACCCCTTCTGAATCCATACTGGTTAGCAGGTAAGATATTATTTTGCTCTATATAGAATTCTAGTCTTTGTTTTAAAAGTTGTTCAAAGATTTTTCCAACACAAGAAGTAAGTGCAATAGGACGATAGGAATCAGGGTTTGAACTGGGTTTATCTGGTTTTAAAATAGGCACCAAACAGTCAGACTTCCATGTTTGTGGTATTTCATTATTCAACCATAAATAATTGAAGAGATCTAAGAGAATTTGAAAGCTATTTATACTGAGTTTTTTAAGCATCATATAGGGAATGCCATCTAAGCCAAAAGCGCTATCCTTTCTAGAGAAAACTGCAGACTCTAACTCTTGTAATGAGAAAGGCTTAATCATGAAGCTATCTGAAGGGTCTGTAGAATTTGATGTCGAAAATTCAAATTGATTATTTACATAGTCTGGAGTATATTTTTGCAAAAATTGAGGAATCCAACTATCATCCTTAATACTGTGGGAATATGTTTTATTACACTTACGCATAAATTTCCAGATATAAGACAGCGGAGTGCAACGATGAAAGGAACTACACAATTCAACCCAGCTATTAGACCTCTCAGATTTCAAAGTAAGTTTTTTAAGAGCTTGAAGTCTTTTGAATTCAATGTAAGATTCATTTGAAGGATTATTTTTAAAATTAATATATGCTAATTTAGAATTTAAAACTGCTTCTGAACATTTTTTATTCCACCATGGCAAAGGATTTTTTTTAAATGGTTTCCTAATACTATTGGGGTTAAGCGAAGAAGAAGACGGAGTTTTTGAGGGAAGAGACCTTTCAACGGCTGAATGTAATCTTTTGCAAAACTCTTCATATGCTTCCAAGGGTGTATAGTTTTGTTCCTGAAAACTTGATAATAAAGACTCTGCAATTTGAGTATACATTTTCCAATCTACTGATTTGAAATTAGAGTAGATGGGCAAATGTCTACTATCGATACCACAAGTTTGAGTATTATTATTTACATTATTATTTACATTGTTATCAATAAGTACTTTGATAATTACAGGGAGGTGATAGCTGCCAAGTGGATCATTATGTACAGACCAATCGCAACAAAGAGAGAGTGATGGAGAAACAAGAGTTAAATCTAGGGCGTTAGGACGCCACGACAAAGAACCAACCGTAGTCGCCTCGCCATTATTCAAAAGGACCAAGTCATTATCATCTGCAATTTCTAAGATATCCCTACCTCTGGAATTCGTGGAGTTACATCCCCAAGATGTATGGTGAGCGTTAAAATCTCCAGCGAAGATCATTGGCTTAGGTACTGACTTCACTAAGGCGTCAAGTTTATGCTTGTCAAACGAAGGAGTACAATTTGTCGGACAATAAAAACTTACAATCGATATTTCTTTGCCTTTTACATTAATTTTTACACATATATTTTGTAAACAACTGTCAAAAAATATATCAATCTTTTGATAGTTTATACTGTTATGAATTAAAATAGCAACGCCATTATGTTTACTTCCAATGTCATTGCGTTCTATTTTGTATCCTTTAATATTAAACACTTTATTAGGTTGTAACCAAGTTTCAGATAAAATTGCTATGTGAATGTTGTTGTCATAAAGAAATTGAGTAAGCAAAAATTTATTACTGATAATGCTTTGGGCGTTCCATTGCATTATATTGATATAATCCATTATTTGATAGTTCTATTATTATTTCTAAATGAATTTAACAGGGTTTCTTTAATTGATGTGTGATTTATTGGATTATCTTTTTGGTTTAAAATAATTTTAGTTATAGCACTTGTAATAATATTCATAAATGTATCAGATTTTGTCAGATTTTGAATTTGGGTTTCCAATGTTTTTGCATGTAGATGTGGAAAGGATGATTCATTAAATAATGCTGAAAAAGTTGTAGCTTTTGATTTTATTTTACTTTCTTCAATTTTTTCTTTTTTTTTTAAGACATGTATTTGAAATGGCAACGTGATTGCCACCACAATTCGCGCATTTGGCATTTTTAGGGTCTTCTTTACAATTTTTATAATTATGGTTCTCAGTACAGATAGAGCAAACCTCGGCATTCCTGCAATATTTCGCGATATGACCAAAGCGTAAGCAGTGTAGACACTGCTTTACGGGGGGTATATATACATTTACTTCGTGCCTCCAATTGTCCAAGTATACATATTCAGGTAATTCTGTAGAAGCAAAAGTGACGGCGACAGTCTGCGTCGGCTGAAACGAAATCGTCCCATTATCATTTCGTACTCGTCGCATGAAGCGCCGGACCTGGATAATATTGCGTGTACTGCCGATTAACGAAAAAATTCGCTGGTTGGACAGGCCTATTGGGACTGAAGTCACAACTCCAGTCACCTCTGTATCAGCTGCAGGAATGGTTGCTTTTAAAGACAGTTCATCTAAAAGTTTTATGTTATTTAAAAATACATTGGCGTTATTGGGAACATCGAAAGTAATTGCAACTCTGAATTTATTAACTGGCCGCAGGTGTAATACACCTGTGACACAATGTTTCCTGATGCCATTGGAAATGGCCAGTCTATCCTTGTCGGTAAACGATTGTTTTTCATCTGAATGCGAGAGAAATACTACATATTCATTTTTTTTACAATTTTCCGGGTACTTTCTAGAGTACCCAGGGACTTTATAAATTTGGTACTTCCTGCTAGCATCATCCTCTGAATCCGAGGTTTCAGAGGAGGCACCCGTGGAGTTTCCCGCCGTTCGATCAGGAGGATCCTTTTTCCTCTTCTTTACTCTCCCCATAGTTTACACTAATTACATATGAATTTACACTCCAATATATACAAATTACACTATTTACAGAAAAAATATACAAAATAAACAATATTTAAAGTTATTTGAAAAAAATTTCAAGAGAAGGCGCCCTTCTTGTTCAAGGTTCCCGCGCGAAAAACGGTACCCTATGTCCTTCTCTGTACCACTGACAACGTGTATGCAAAATTTCATGATGATCGGTTCAGTAGTTAAGACGTGAAGGCGTAACAAACAAACAAACAAACAAACGGACTTTCGCATTTATAATATTAATATTAGTAAGGAGGAGTATCAGTTGGTATGTGAGTAGGTAGGAAGTAATATAAGTAGAAATTATTAATAGTTTCTCCTGAATTAATAATATTGAATTAAGAGTAGGGTATTGACCACAGCCTACTAAAGAGTAGTCTTTATACAGTCGATCATCGCCTTTATTGTTGGCGCAAAAGCCACCGTTCGTAAAAATAGACAGTTGACGCAACGAATAAAAGTGGTTGGCAGTGGCACGCTATGATTTGCCTTTTTGAATTTCAAAAATAAATAAGTAAAATAATACCTAATACATATATAGGCACTAGGGCTTGAAAATCGGAGTATTTTTCAGCTCCGGAGTTGGGTTTCGATGTTCAGAGTTTCAACTCCGGAGCTCCGGAGTTCCGGAGTTTTCAGTCTCTATTTAAATAAAATTGCAGTGATATTTTTAGCGTATTTAATAGAGGTTATTTTAGTAACCAAAAATCAATGTATGCTTTTATCATCGAAAAATTAATAAATTGAATCACTTAGGTACTTACTTGCTTATTGCACAAATAATTCGACTAAAAATACATTTAACTTACATTTCACGCCACTCAAATTTGCCGAGTGTTGGTTCATCATCATATTAGTCACACGACATCCACTGCTGGTTATGGCCTCGCTCAAGGATCTCCACAACGTTCGATCCTGCTCTGCTCGCATCCAGCGGCGCCCCGTTAGCCTGCGACCTTCACTAGTCACCAGATCGTTGATCCACCTTGTCAAGAGCCTGCCCACGAAGCGTTTTCTGTTCGGTCGCCATTCTAGAACCTTTCTTCCCCAATGGCCATCAGTTCTACGTCTTGCTAAGTGCCCCGTCCACTGCCACATCAGCTGATCAATCCTTCGAGAGATGTCGGTTACTTAAGTTCTCCTACTGATTTCTGATTCGACCACGCAGGGAAACGCCGAGCATGGCTCTGTCCATTGCACGCTGGGTCGCTAGATGACCTTGTGTCTTTTTAAGATACCCATAGTTAGCGAGCACGTTTCACTGCCTTAAGTCATCACTGGCAACACACGCTGATCAAGGTCTTTCGTCTAGAGACACTGAAGTAAGTTTGACGCGAAGATTTTTAAAGCTTCCCGAATGCTGCCCATTGGAGCTAAATTCAACGAGAGATATCATTCTCCAAGTTGCACTTACTTAACTGGACTGTCTATCCTACTAGGAAATGGTCTAGAACAGGGGTCACCAAATGGCGGACCGCGGTCCGCATCTGGACCGCCGACCCATTTTGTGCGGACCGCGAGAACACAGGAACTTACAAAAGTACCTACTTTAAGTATCTAATAATTAAGTTTCTGTAACAAATATTATTTTCTATAAAATGTTGTGCAGACCGCGATGGTCATTTCATTTCTTAAAACGGACCCCGAACGAAACTAATTGGTGACCCGTGGTCTAAAACTTCGAGTATTGTGTTTGTTCCCAACATGAAGGAGTGGGTAAATACAACATGGACATTCGACATGATTTTTGTCTTATGTTCATGTTCCATCCATCCATCCATGTTCATCCTAAGAGCCACTCTTTCGGAAAACACTACGGAAATATTCGAGCATTACGAGTATGTTCAGGTTTTACAAGGTCTCAGCCGTGAGAACTGATCTGCAAAATGAAGGTGTGTCAGGTACTCGCCATTAATGTTGCTGCCCAGTCCTTTACAGTTCGAGAGCTTATAGTATCCTCCATAGCAGCAGTGAACAGTTTTGGAGAAATGACGTCTCCCTGTTTCACACATCGCTGCAGTTGGATTGGGATTTGTGCTCTGGTTCTGTAATCGGCTCGACATGATGGCATTTTCGTATATGTACTTCAGTCAGCACCTCGCTACACCTGTAGTCCAATTGGCACCTCTGAAGAGACTGCAACACCGCCCAGGGGTATATGACCACGGGCGATAAAAATGCTTTCTGTTATTATTTTTGAAAATCGAAACTCCGGTTTTGGTTGTGAAACTCCGGTTTTCAAAACGATGCTGAAATTCTTCGAAACTCCGGAGCTAGACCAAAACCGGAGTTCCGGACTTCAAGCCCTAATAGGCACCTAACTTTAAATTATAACTGAGAAATTGACAATCTTTTCCGAGAGATGGCGCTATTGTAATGAATATTATTGTTATTAATGAATATCGTTATTGTTTGATACCAACATTTAATTAATAAAACAAGTGTAATAATAATTCGAGGATATGGCTAAAAATATAAATCTCACTTTTTTGCTTGATAGTACTCACCTCATGATTGCAATAAAGTTGGAACCTTATTCCTGTGGAGCAAAGTTCAATATTGATCGACATCCTATTCAGAGTATTATGTAAAAGTTAACATTCGATTTTTAGAAAATAGCAATGAAGAATTCTTGTTTTATTTATATCGTAGGAATCACAATTTCACTAACAATTTTTTGATATATTTATTTGTTTAAAACTTGTACCCGTTTCTCTGGAATCGCTATTGCCTGAAACGTCAAGTTGGCAGCCCACTTAGAGACCGTAATATCTCGGCTTGTATTGAAGCAATGTTATTGAAATTTTGCGTATACGATTCACTATTTTCTAACAATTTTTTGGCATATAAATCATAATGATACGAACTGTATTTCTTAAGGTGTCTGCCAACTTGACGTCAAGTTTGCAGCCTCACCAAGATACTCAAATATCTTTTGAATCATAGTATCACTATTTATATGCTATAGTTCACTATTTATCACTATTTATTAACAATTTTTTGACCTAGTCAAAACCTTCTAATTCCATGGTGAGTCTGCCAACTATACGCTAATAATGTATTAAATTTCAAAACTACGCAAAAAACGCTGTTGCTATCTATGGCGACTTACTGACGTCACATAATACAAGTAAACATTGTAATAACCTTAGCCTAGCCATTTGACAGCCATCAATCGTGGATCCTAAGTCTAAGGTCGTATCAAACGCTTGAAGTCATATTAATTAGTACTTGCGTGTGACGTCGTGTCATGTTAGGGCGAATTCGCAACTGAAAAAAATCAATAAATTTGCATATTCCTAGGTGAAATTAATCAATATACAGGGTTATTTATAAAACATCAACAACATCGCAGGAGTAGATTATTAACATCATAAACAACAACATTTGTTTTACAACTTTTCCAAAAACAGACAAAAAAATCCGACCTTTCATACAAAACTCAAGGTGGAAACAAATTATCGGACGCGGCTTATGGACGCGGCTTACTGCCGCGGCTGATAGGTATCTGGGACTATGAAAATACACTGAGGTGTGCAAACTATTGGACGTAAGTCGCGGACGTAACCATAAACTAATATGACGTCATCGGACGTCCGATAGCTATCTGGCACGCAGGATGTTATTAGAGTGTGCACACTTATCAGCCGCGGCAGTAAGCCGCGTCCATAAGCCGCGTCCGATAATTTGTTTCGACCTTCAATCAGCTGTTCGGACATTTTGTAGACATGCGCAAAACAGTACTCTTTGAAGTAATGCCATATTGCATGACATTTCGTACCGCGTAATATGGCATTATAGCAGTACTCGGTACAGTACTCTAATTAGTACTCATGATATGAAGTAATGCCAGATTTCATGACATTTCGTACTGTATAATATGGCATTAACGCATTACTCAGTTTGGTTGGCCTAATGTACGACGCAAGCTTAATTGACTAAGTTGATTTCCCTTCATACTCAACCTTGATTAAAGGATGCTTTTAATCTCTTAAAAAGGGGCTTAGGACTGGCAAAATTCATGGACCTCAACGCCATGTTTAGTGTCATGTGTCATGCTAAATTTTGGCGGGTAATAGGTACTGTTACAGTACGCGGTCATGTTATATTACACGTAATGTATTACTCACAGTACTTACACATCTCTAACATTTTGTATCGAATGTCGATTTTTTTTTTGTCTGTTTTCGGAAAAGTCTTTGAACAAAATGTTGTTGTACATGATGTTAGTAATCTACTCCTGCGAAGTAGTTGGTGTTTTACAAATGTATAGACTTAATTTAGCTTATTAGTTGAGTTTGTTTTTTTATGATACTATCTAATAGGATGACCACAATCCCCGCGTTCCGAATCACGCTCACAGCGCTGTGAGCACGAATCCGACCAAATTAAAAAGTCACAAAATATTACACAAATAGGGTATTTGTGTACCTTCTTAATTTAATGGATTATACGCCAACAGCGCTGTGAGCGTGATTTGGAACGCGGGGAATATGTAGTATATTTTCATTGTTGTCAAATACCCTATAGTCACGTGACGCATCAGTCAACGACAAAACAAAACTTTTTTTACTTGTACCTACTTAATCTTCGTACAAACTGACGCGAATTTGCTCGCGCGATGGGGCATTTTGACAGTTTTTGATCACCTAACTCAAAACAATAACCATATCCATAGCAATTCTCTAGCAATGAGCGATTTTCTGACAGCTGAGAATTTTAGTCTATTTTTATGTTGATAGATGGCGTTATTCAACTAGGTAGTTTTTTTTTTAATTTTTCCTAGCAGCTGAGTATACCACTGAGGCACTGAGTATATAACACTCGATACTGGCAAAAATTACTCCCTGAAGAGGAGTAGTTTGCCATAACCATGCCAAAATTGACTGTCAAATTGACAAAATACTTTGCTTTTTTCTGAAAAAGTTACGTACTTAGTTGAACAACGACATCTAGCCGTCTTTCAGGTACTACTTTTTTTTCTTAAACTGCCTTTTGAAAACCGCTCATTGCTTTGGCAATGGCTATGGCTATCGCTTTAAGGTACGTGATCAAAATGAGCTATTTTCAATGATAGATTAAAAAAAAGGAAACTATGAGTAGATGGCGTTGTGCAAAAGTATGATGTCAATGTCAACTTGTCAACCCTGACACATGACATGTTCAATAATATCTATCTATCTTGTCCGAAGAAATAATACTGTTTCACAAAACACCTGCAGATCAATAAATTCAGGCATATTTACTAAAAATCACAAATAATAACCACAAATTTTAACAAGAATTAACTTTGACAAGGAAGTTTGACAGCTACACCGACAACGCTCACAGTGCTTCGGTAGAATACGCTGAGCGTCGTTAGCACATGCGATGACGTCATCTGTGACGTCACTTCAACTTACGTTAGCGTTGTAAGTATGAATCGGACCGGGCGTTAGCGCGCTCATAGTGCTGTAAGCGTGATTCGGAACGCGGTCTAAAGAATTTTTTGCTAGTTTTTTTGACATCATACTTTTTGATAGCGCCATCTAGTGAGGGAATTGGAACTATTTTTTTTCTTAAAAAACGCTCATTGCTGCGACGCGAGCGAATTCGCGTCAGTTTGTACGAAGCTTTATACTGACCGGTGACGGTGACGTGACTAAGCTGTGTGAATGATCCCTAAATGTACTAAATCCAAGTACTGGTTCCAAGACCGTGATAAATAAAAAAACAAAGTCAACTGTCAATGTCAACTGTCATGTCACTGTGACGTTTGTTTTGTTTATGGTCAGTTAATTGAAGGAAAATGTTATCAATGATTGTGCTGTGGTGATGGTGAATAAATTCTATTTTGTATTTCCCATTCAGTTTCTTTAAACTCCAGCCTTATACTAATGAAGAATATTTATAGCCAGTATTGATGGCCAAACTACCGAATGGCTGGGTTCAGCTGGTAAGCTATAGCTATTGTTTCAATTTGTAATTAAGATTCAATGAACAGACTTGTTATTTTTTGTATGTCTACATTGCGTTCCATTGTATAATTGGATGAAATTGCCCAATTGAGTACCCAATGTATGTACCTTCTCAATAGACTGGTGGTTATCTTGATAACAAGTGTACTACATTATGCATTCTATTTGTAACTAACATTGCGAAACTTTAGTGTTGACTACTGTCAGTAACTTTACAGCTTTATTATATTTAGAACAAGAATAAGGTGAATTGGTGACTCACCTAGAACCCAGTCAGTATTTACTCATAGTTGTTGTAACCGTGTGTACAAGGCATATATCTTGAAATTATTTCGATGGAGTGGGGATAAGTTCGCGTATGTGCTCTTGCAAGCAACCAATAGCGTGCGCCCCTCTCCCGCCTCCCGCACCCCTCACCGCTACGCATGCCCAAAATACGCGTTCCGCGCAATCCCCACCCGATTTCAAGATATATGCCTCATACTTTATTATTTAGGAAAGAAGGTCTTTTCTGTTACCAAATATGTGCCTCAGCAGTAGGGTGTTTAATCAGCTAATAATTATAATAACTATACCTATATTATATTATTCAATAGGTACCTTTCTGAAGGCTTTCAAGTGATTATTGAAAAGTCCAAAGAAGCAAAATGTTCTCTAAAAGATGTTCAGTTGCGTTTCTTGTGCCCTGATGACTTGGAAGAGGTATGTTAATCATGTTATTATTATTTTTTCGGCCTCTTTAAAAAAAACCAACACAAATAAGCCCTTTTTACTTGGGTCACTAACTAACTTGTCACTTTTATCCATTATTTTACTCATTAGTAGTCATGGTTTTTGTTATTTTGATTGGAAAGTAAGAAAGCTAGTGACCGACCGAAGTTTCGGTTTTGGCCAGTTTCGGGCAAAATAACTAGTTTTGGCGAAACTTTTGACTCGGTCGAAACTCGGTTTTAGTTAACTGTAGCACGTCAATGGGTGCGATCGTGTTGAATTGAGGTTACATGGTTTAATAATCAGTTGCTTAATTGGTTTTAATTTGTGAAAAATCATCTGCCCATTTGTGAAAACAAGTTTTGGTTTCAGCCGAAACTGAAACCAGGGCCGAAAGTTTGATTTCTTTTTTGGTTTCTGCTGGAATTCCAGTTTCGGTTGAACACTAAAGAAAACTACAAAAACTTTTTAATAATATTTTACAGCAATCAAATTAATAGCTACATAAATGTAATTAGTAAATTTTTCCTGTGGCAACACCGACGGCACTAGTTGTCAAATTTTTGCTCCCGTATTTAAATTTGAAATATTTTAATTATTAGCATAATAATTGTGGCTAATTCCATTGAATCACGTAACATTTACGTGTAAAATTAAGTGTAGTGAATACCAACAGTGAGTTGTTTGTGTATTTTGTGTGTTTTGTGACGTCGAACTACGGTCACTTTCACTTACCGGTATGACAATATGACATTGCATTTTTATTTGTAAATCATTGTTATCTCTTTCAAAGTAGTAATTTTTGTATGAGTTTTTAGTCTAATCTGTTCAGTTTATAACTAGTAAGGCTAAATTTAAAGCCGATAGTGTAGTGTTATCATTTGGATAACCTCACTATAGTTGATTAAACATCCCCTTGGAATTACTTAGGTTTAACAAACACCTTTTTATTTTCACAATGTTGACCCGTAAGGCCGCATCTCGCCAGGAGGAGGCTAAACTCCATCAAACCCTACAGGAACTAAAGGCCACCAAGGAGTTGGTTAAGCAACTGCATTTGGAAAGAGATGAGAATGAAAAGGAATTGTTAGATGTGCTTCAAAGCAATACACAACTCAAAAAGGAAATGTCTGAGTTACATTTGTCACAACAGAATATATTTGAGGAACGTAATAGGTTACAAACTTTAATCTATGGGTTCGACCAGTGCAGAGATGAGTATGAGAAGGCCCTCAGACTCATCTCTGGTCTGGAAAAGCAGCTACATGACGCTAATAACCGTATTTATAAGTTAGAGTCTGAACAAAACCAAGCGGTAGTAACTCAGAACTTGAGTCTTTACGATGAGTTAGTCGGCTGTGACCCAAAACTTGTTTCTCCCTCACTTAACCATAAGCCAACAATCACAATTGATTTAACTTCTGAAGACTCAATTAATTGCACTATGAGTCAGGCAATGGTTGGTTGTAGTAGAAACAAGCTAAAGAAATATGTAAAAATTAACAAGTATATTTCAAAAACAAAAAAGTTACTAAATAAGCAGAAACACTTTTTCAAAAATATTAGTCACATTAGGGAGCGTAGACAACTAATTGAAAAACTGGATACTTGTCAAATTATAATCAATGAGAATAGACTGACATATGAAAATAACATTGCTATGTTAAATACTAAAATTCACTCATTACAGGAGTCATTATCAAGGATGACCCAAAATTATGACCGTTCCAAAAAAGAGATAGGGGAATATATACTGGCACTTAAATGTTTATCCACCCCCTCTCTGTCAGAAGACCATTCAACCCATAATGATAGCTCCTTAGCGTCAGGCCTAGATGCTCGGGACCATTTACAAGACCAACAGTGTATGAGCCCTTAATCTCAGAACATGTAAATATTTTAGCAAGCACAAGTGAAAATAATTCCTTTACCACTAACAAATGTTCAAACATTATGTTGTGTGATGAAATTGGAAAAGATTTAGGCTACTTATTCAATAATCTATTGGGAGAAAAAGTTTTAAATTATTGTATACCGGGTGCGACCCTACATGACATTATGAGAAAAGTAATAACTCTAAACTTAAATGAAAATACCAATTTAATTATATTAGTTGGTCAAAGAGGTAATGTAAACAAGAAGGATCTCATTTCATACTACAATAAGTTATGCAGTTTAAATATAAATAAATTTGTATTGTTTACACTACCTTACAGTGCTAGCTTGCCACAGGAAGAAAATAACATCAGATATAATTTGAATTTAACACTAAGCAATATGACTTATTATAATAGTCAGAGATGTCACATAATAGACATAAATAAATTAATATTTAATTTTAAATTGACAAAAGATAAATATTATCTTACAAATTATTTTAAAAGACAAGTAGCTTTAGCGCTATCATTTTATTTTAAACATTTAGCCAAGAACTTGGCTATCACTTCTGCTTCTATTGAGCAGAATAGTTTTGACATTTTGAATGTGACCTTGGAATCCGTTCCAAGTAATAATAATACAATTTTTACTCCTGCTCCTATTGAGCAAAAAATTGTTGACATTAAAAATAACACCTTGGCATTTGTCCCAAGTAATTCTTTTATTAGTAATTTAAATTACATAATAAGACAATAGAGGAAGTCTCTAGCCGTGTAATGACTAAGGAAAAGCCTAAATATTTAACTATAGTTCACCAAAACATTCAAGGCTTTTCTGGCAAAGAATTAGAATTAGAACTTTTTTTAACTGAAAAAATTTTTAATATTTTATGTGTCACTGAGCACTGGCTTAAGGAATATGAATTAATTACAGGATTTCAATGTTATAAAATTGCAAGTTCATTCAGTAGGAAATCCACCACTAGAGGGGGATCCTTGATAATTTTGCAAAATAATATGAATTTTAAGGAACGAAAAGATGTGATATCCCTCTCTATTGAACAACACGTTGAACTGTCATGTGTGGAATTAGATCAGTTGATAATGATCTGTGTGTATCGCCCACCATCTGGTAACTACCCTCAATTTGAGTCCGCTATGGAGGACGCTCTAAAATTAGTCATCAAAAAGAATAAAAAAATTGTGGTGTGCGGTGATTTTAACGTAGACATCTTAAAGCCGTCCTCAATGGCAAGTAGGTTTCTGAATTTGTTTAAGTCCTTCAATTTAGCAAACACTTTTTGTGAACCTACAAGAATCACTGCTACATCTAAAACTTGCCTAGACAATATTTTTAGCAACTGTAATGTACTTGATAAAGAAATAATAAATTGTATTCGTTCTGACCATAGCGGACAAATAGCTTCCCTTGAGCACCATCATGTTCCTCATCAGTGTAATATAATTTGCAGACCTCTAACTAAAAATAAATTAGAAAATTTTCATAATAATGTCACTGCCAAAACTCTTTGCTTACCTAGTAATGATAATCCCAATACTCATTATGATGATTTATTTAATTTAATTAAAGTAGAATTTGATAAAACATTTAAGCAAAGATCTATTAAATCCAAAGACTTTAAAAAGAAATTTAGTGATTGGGCAACACCAGGCATATATGTTAGCAGAAATAAGTTGTTTGAATTATATGGTCAGAAAACAATTTCAAATGATCCCGAATTTCATGAATATGTAAGAAACTATTCAAAAATGTTTAATAAAGTATGTACTTTAGCAAAAGCAAAATGTATATCTACAATAATTCATCAGTCAGATAATAAAATAAGAGCCACTTGGAATATTATAA
Organism: Agriphila tristella; assembly: GCA_928269145.1. Classification (NCBI taxonomy): domain Eukaryota; kingdom Metazoa; phylum Arthropoda; class Insecta; order Lepidoptera; family Crambidae; genus Agriphila; species Agriphila tristella. The sequence continues at coordinate 41,515,525 of OV743431.1, forward strand.
ATAAAGAGACTGGGAAAACTAAAAATAATGACCGTGAATACTCATTAGTATCAGACAATAAAATTATTGAGTCAGATGAAGGTGTGGCAACAATTTTTCAAGATTTCTTTTCTAAAATACCTATTGCAACTACCAGTAATTTAAATTCATCTCCAAAAATTTCGGTCTCCCTCTTGGAATCATGTGTTGATAAGTGCAATAATATATTTAAATTTAGACATATCAATAGTGATACCATTCTTAAAACATTTAATTCAATAAATATAAAAAAGACTGAAGATCTCTGGGGCATTTCAACTCACATAATTAAGTCTATAATAACTACCATTGCTCCCCATCTTGCTTTTATTTTCAATAAGTGTGTTGATGAAGGGATATTTCCAGACTTAATGAAATATAGTAAAATCATCCCTCTTTTTAAATCTGGGGACAAAAGCGATCCCGCTAACTTTAGACCCATTTCCATTTTGCCAGCACTAAGCAAAATTTTTGAAAAGATCATTTATGATCAATTATTAGCACATTTTCTTATCAACAAACTACTTCACGAGAAACAATTTGGTTTTACTCGTGGTAGATGCACAACTGATGCTGGAATTGCACTTCTCAAACACGTCTTTGAAGCATGGGAGAGTAAACAAGATGCAATTGGTATATTTTGTGATCTCTCTAAAGCATTTGATTGTGTCAGTCACAGTACTTTATTAGATAAATTGGAACATTATGGTGTATCAAAAAATGCAGTAAGCCTTATGCAATCGTATCTGTCGGCGAGAACCCAAAAAGTTGTTGTAAATAAAACAGAATCTTATGAAGCACCCATTACCATGGGCGTGCCGCAGGGATCGATATTGGGTCCATTACTTTTTCTTATTTATATTAATGACCTTCCTTACTATACCAAAAACTTATGTGAAATAGTACTGTTTGCTGATGATACTTCTTTAATTTTTAAAGTTGATAGAGGATGTAACTGCAGTGACGATGTAAACAGCACTCTTTCCAAGGTGATGCATTGGTTTACTATTAATAATCTGAAGCTTAACTCTAGTAAAACTAAATGTGTCAAATTTTCACTTCCTAATGTGAGGCAGGTTCATATGACTATACATGTAAATGGCGAAGCAGTCGAATTTGTTGACTCAACAAAATTTTTAGGTATTACTATAGACTCGCGGTTGCAATGGGACCCTCATATCGATATCCTGTCAAGCAGACTTAGCTCTGCTGCCTTTGCAGTTAAGAAAATAAGGCTTCTGACCGACATTGAAACAGCAAGATTGGTTTACTTCAGTTATTTTCATAGTATTATGACCTACGGTTTGTTGTTGTGGGGCTCAGCTGCTAATATTAATAACATATTCATCTTACAAAAAAGGGCAGTGCGCGCTATATACAACTTACGGTCTAGAGATACTCTTCGTGACCTATTTAAAGAAATTAAAATATTAACGGTTGCTTCCCAATACATCTATGAAAATATAATGCATGTAAAGAAAAATTTAGATAGCTTGTAAAAAATAGCAATGTTCATAAACTCAATACAAGAAACAAGAACAAACTTGCTGTTCCAAGGCGCAGACTGCATAAAACCGGAAGCTCTTTTTTGTGTAGATGTATTACCTTTTATAATAAGATACCACAACAAGTCACAGAACTGCCCTTGGAAAAATTTAAAAATACTGTTAAATCCAATCTAATGAGTAAAGGTTATTACACTGTTGACGATTATTTGAAGGATAAAAAGGCATGGGCATAGCTTTTGTATTGTTAATTATTACTCTAATACCTCAGTATTGATTAGAAAAAGTCAGGGGTTCTTTCATAGGTCTAGATAAAAGTCCTTTAATAAAACTCGAATCGTGATTTTCTTTTCTAAGTATAAAATTGTGAGAAGTATCCTACCTACTTAAAAACGTACTACTGGCCTCTTGACTCGACGACTTAATATGGGTAGCTTTAGTATTTCATGCTCACTTCAAACATTTCTGCGGTGGTGTCGTGTGAGGCGGGTTGTTACGTTCCCTCAAATATGGTTGAGCGAAGCGATGGCTGGTTCATGCGTCATGCTCGTGAACGGGTGCTGCCCGTGGGAATGGGTCTGCTTCTGTCTGCTTGTATTAAGGGCGTCGTATAACTCGTATATAAAAGATCTGTTTTATATTGTCTGTATGTATGGCACTTCTTACTCAAAAAATATAATTCTTAATAGCTTACCTTGTTTTGATTTATTTAATTGCAATATTTTTACTTTCTATAGTCAGTAGTTTAGTAAAAGACCTATGAAAAGCTTTTGGATATAAATTTTCAATTCGATGCCTTAACATGGGTAGTCTTAGTATGTCATACTCTCTTTAATCATTTCTGCGGTGGTGTCGTATGAGGCGGGTCGTTACGTTCCCTCAAATATGGTTGAGCGAAGAGATGGCTGGTTCATGCGTCATGCCATGCTCGTGAACTGGTGCTGCCAGTGGGAATGGGTCTGCTTCTGACTACCTATCTTAACGCATATTGTATTGTATATTTTTCTTTTATTTTTATTTATTGTAACAACCTAGACTGAATAACAAGTTCAAACTTTGAATTTAGCTTAAAATCTGTAAATTGATTAAGAAATTTGAAATTCATTAAGAAATGAGCTAATTCAATAATGTTATTTATTTGTTAATCTTTGTTAATATAAAGTCTGGAAACGATATACATATTTGTAAATATCGTTCCATCTGATAAAGCTGACAAGTTTTTTGCGCCCATTTTTCTTGTCAGTTAAAAGACGTCATAATGGGTGGTAGGGTAAAAGAATTGACGATTTAAAAATGCTTACAGCTGATAAGTTTCTTGCGCCCGTTCTTCTTGTCAGCTAAAAAAAGTCTGGAACGGGTGGTAGGAAAATATAGACGATTCAAAAGTACTTAATAATTAAGTTTATTTGAATAAAGCTTATTTGACTTTGACTTTGACTTTGACTTATTATGTGAGCTTATTTAAATAAAATATATTTCATTTCATTTCATTTCATTTCATAATAGTATAGGAAATAAATAAAATTATATTAATTATTATAGTATTTATCTACTGATTTCAGGTTCGATGTCTTTGCAGAGACTGGTTTCCGATAGAATACCCACAGTCATGGTATGAAGACATAACATCATCAGAGAGATTTTTTGCACTTGCTGCCGTGTATAAATCGCAAATAATTGGCCTCATAGTAGCTGAAATCAAACCTTATCTTAAGTTGAATGCAGAGGACAGAGGCATATTGTCAAGATGGTTTGCATCAAAGGACACATTGGTTGCATACATTCTATCTTTAGGTAAATATTATTGCACAATGACAAACAGAGACATGAGTAATGATTTAAAATTTCAAAAGATAAGACAATCTTTAGAAACTTTAAAGTCATTACTCATTATTCATTTTGTTCTGTAATACTTAAGTTGCTTTAACTACATTTCAAATAACAAAGTAAGTACACTTTTATTGACGTGTACAATTAATTTATAGGGAAGATGAAAGTTTTTGTATCAGGAATGGCATCACAACACTCTAATGACCTGAGCGATACCACAATCTTTTAAACCCTTTTCTATAATGGTAATCTTGGTCTTATAAAAAAGTGTTGTATTCTTTTCATAATCATATCATCTTTGCTTTCAACTTCAAATTATTAGCATATTGTAATTCTTTACATATAGTGAGGTACAGTTCGAATCACGAAAGATGACCACAAATGTCGCCCATCTTCGCGACATAAATCATGAAGAAAAGACTTTTGACAAAATAATATTGCACATATTTAAATAATATCTATATGAATATGAAATATTATTTTGTCTAAAGTCTTTTCTTCATGAGTTATGACGCGAAGAATGGGCGCCATTTGTGGTCATCTTTCTTGATTCTAACTATAGCTCCTTTTAGTGGGCGTTCTACGAGCTCAAAATCAATGGAATACTGCAAATCGATGTACAGTATAGCCGTTTGATACATGTATACTTGAGGGGAAAACAAAATTTTGGACCCGCAGTTCTTAAAAATTCTTCCCTTAGGTATGGTGTCATCTTTTTTTTGTATGAGAAAAAAAATTTTTTTGTTTTAAAACCTATCGTGTATGGCAGTGGTTCCCGAATGGGGTTCCGTGAGAGGTTCTCAGGGGTTCCGCGACAATTCAAGAGTTTAGGTATAAAGACAGACCCGATTTCGATGATATTGTCCCGCGTCCCGACCATTAGTTTTGTCCAGATTTTTGATGATGCCACGCGATCAAAATCAAAATGTTAATAAAAAAATGGGTCCATATGTTTAAAAGCATAAAGGAAAACAAGTTAAATGCCTTATTTTGCGTTGTACCTTTCAAATGCTTATGTTGAGCGAAGTTTTTGCCATATGACGCTTAAATCTTCTAATGTCAGAAATCGTAGCTCTGTAGATTTAATGAAAGCAGAATTGCAAAAGACATTGTCTTGTTCGGAATTCGTAAGTAAATATTAAAATGACGCGGAATGAGTGAGAAGCCCGTAGTAATAGAAAATATGCATGGAAACAGAGTCAAAATAAAAATAGGTACTCAAACATTAAATCAAAATTCTTTTTTTTCCTTCAGTTAGGTAGTTCTCCTTTTTTTATTTTACTCTTTGCTGACCCGCCCGCTTGTTTCCATTGATTTTAAGTATTTTAATAACGAACAGTACATACATTTAGTTAGAAAATAGATCCAAAAATTTTTCGCGTTTCACGCTTCGTGCTCGCCACGCAGCCATAACCTGGGGTTTTTGACCATAAATGTGACAACCCTGGTTTTTACTAGGGTTAGTTTACAGACAACCCTGGTTAGTTTTCAGCTAGGGTTCCGCCAAAAAACGGTAAACCAAAAAGGGTTCCGTAGCCAAAAGAATTCGGGAACCGCTGGTGTATGGTATCAAATGAAAGGGCTTGCTGAGCCGGTTCTAAAAATATATCACATCGTTATATTTCAGCCACTTGTTTTAAATTAAACCAAAGAACATTTTCAAAACATACCAAGTTTGGGCTCCTACAGATACATTCACAAAGTGATTATATTTAATTAAAGAAAATGTTTGTTCTAAAACCTATCTTGTGTGAAAAAATATATCACATCTAAAAAATATATCAAAAATATAAAAAAATCGGGGGTGTCTCGGCCAGGAGCACGGAAGAAATGAGAGCGTAATGGCCGGACCCTTCATCGGGATTGTTACCCTGTCTAGACGGTCATGTTACTCTACTGTTGAAATCATTACGTTATGTTAAGTTTGACCACAAGTGCTGTACCGCGCCTGGGTGATGATAGACGTGGCGGAGGGAGAGAAAGAGGCTATAGACGTATGTGCGGCGGGAGGGAGAAAGAGAAGGCTGCTCTGCCCTCGTACGTGGCACTCCTCTTGCAGTTAAACTATAGCGGGAACTACATGAAGTTGCGTCCAGGATATGTTCTTTTGCCCGTAACGTACCTCCGTTCCGTATCAGCGTCGCGATCCGAGAACGCTAGTCTGGACGGAACGGAGGTACCGGCGTACAGTAGAGGTACGCTCCGCTCAGTCTTTTTGCCCCGTTCAAAGGCGATACTGTACGAAGCCAGTCTGGACGTGATCGCGGCGTTTTTCTTTCTCTATTTTAACTGCCACCAACGCCGCCTAAAAAGGCGATTGCCGAATAGGCCGTACCTCCGAACGCCGCGGCCACTGTTTGGTGGCCGCGGCGTTCGGAGGTACGGTCTATTAACTTTGCGTCCAGAGTTTTTGGATCGCGACGCTGATACAGAACGGAGGTACGTTACGGGCAAAAGAACATTGGACGCGTGGGCCACGTACGCCAATCTGGGCGCATCCAATAATGTACTCTATGGGCACGTCAAAAGACATACTTTTCGTTGCGTCGCGTAACGTGGTATCGCATCGCAAGGCGTGGATAGAAGTGGATGTATAACTCTAAACGATTAGCCTCTAAATAAGACTATAGGCCGACCGGTTAAATGAGTCCTCGCCCGCGGGGCACAGAGGCGCGAGGGGAGACGAGAACAGGGGTCGTGAGAGGTGCGGGCGGCAGGGGTTCGCCGCCCGTCGCCCGCACCCGTTCTCGTCTCCCCCCGCGCCTCTGTGCCCCGCGGGCGAGGACTCATTTAACCGGTCGGCCTATAGTGGCTCTATAGAGCAGCTGTAGACTTCGCGTTTGTAACATTTTTGAACATTTTTGGAAACGGCTGAAATATTATTTTCCGCTCTCCGCTCTGCCATTTAAAAAAAATCTAAAACTGAATCCATAAAAATCTATTTAGTTATAGAACCTGCTTACAAAATTTCACGAGAATCCGTTGAGAAATGCGACCTGTAGAGAAGAACAAACGAACCTATGAAACAGAAGCATTTTTTCCCGAGCTGAAACGGAGACACTACGCGCTCGCTCGGTCACTGAATGGGGACCGACCGACCGACGACGCGCCCAGTTCGGCGTACGTGGCCCACGTAGGCCTAATGTAGTTCCCGCTTATAGCTTTTATACGTACAACCGTCTCTGTGGTCTAGTGGTTCGAGTTCGAAGAAGTTAAGACGAAGGGGTTCCGGGTTCGGTTCCCAGGGGGTACAATTTGTACTCGGTCTAGCTACCAACATCTTACCTAAGTCTGACGCCATAACAACAATTTAAAAATTATTGCGTTCCGGCAGTTAGAGGTAAGATAGCCAGTTCCTCAGTGATGAGGATTCCGGGTGTAGTGCGCCTTCACCTTCGGCCTTATCGTCATTTAACATTATTGCGTAGGGGGCTGAAATAACTAAGTAACTGGCCAATCGAAGCGAGCTGCCAATTCACTTGGCAAAAGCACCGATGATAGAAATAAAGTCGTAAAGGCGATGTGACTGCCTCCGTAACGAGTGTTTACAAGAATCCATCAATCCAACAGTCGCTTTGATCTCACATCACAACCACTCGGAAACTCGGTGTAGTGCGCTTCCACCTTGGGCAGGCACGTATCCAAGGGGGGGGATAGTTGGGATTTATCCCCCCCCCGAAATCCAGAACACACAGTACAGGACTAAATTCAAATTTAGCGGGCGAGGCACTCTCCGGTTTGCGGGATGCAGTTGTCCCCCCCCCGAATTAAAAGTCTGGATACGTGCCTGACCTTGGGTCTTATCGTCACTTAACACCAGGTGTGGTGAAGGCCAAGCACTACCCGGTTGTGCATCACTATCACTTTGTGTGCAGGAGTGGTGCGCTCGCACCGGCGGTCGGGCGTGGCCACGATGCTGCTGGACGTGCTCATCAACCACCTGTCGGGCCCGATGCCGCAGCCGCCGCACGAGCACAGGGTCAAGGCCATCTTCCTTCATGTGCTCACTACTAACTCAGAGGCTATACTCTTTTATGAGAAGAGAAGGTAAGGACACTTTTTATTTTATAGGATATATAGCCTTAGAATAATTACACCTAGAGGCCGTGTCCTTGTATGCAAAGTGAGGCAACTTATACTGAGCCAAAATGGCTCAGTTCTCAGATTTATATCCTTCATACATTACCTAATCGTAACTAAAATCCAATAATATAATAATTAATCTCTTTAAGGTAGGGAAATTGAAACTGTTTTGTACTTATTAGGCATAAGTAATTATTTAATAATGGAGAATCAAAATCTGAAAACGGCGCCATTTTGGCTGTTTTTGTTGCCTCACTTTTGACAGCGCACTTTGTAGGGAATAGGGAAATGCATCATTTTTTTTTATCTTAATCAAAAGTATAATGCGTGAGAAAATTAACTGTAATATTAAAACTTTTCTCTTGCGTTTTTTTTTCGTGATATAGTTACTTGAAGCGCGCAGCAGCACCCGCCGAAAATGCTCCATACAAAACGGTGACGTCACACATCACGTTTCAGGTGTGTTTCGGCGCGTTTAATATGGAGTTAGCCAATAATCTTCAATTATCTCCCTAAATTTTGCGTTTAAGTACATATGTGTCATACAAAATATTGTTTCTTATTCGATATTCTATCTGACTGTAAAGTGCATTATATCCGACAATGAAAAAAAAATTGATATTTTTCCCTGATTTCATCGTGTGATAAAACTAAAATAATAAAAAAAATTTTTTTTCCTGTTCCATCATGTTTTTATAAGTGTCCGCAGCGATCAAGCTCAAATTCATCAAAATCGGCATATTCCCTATTATTATTCTAAGGATATAGCATAGAATATAAAGAGTGTCCCAAACTGTGCCACACGGAGGGAAAGTACCTTAAATATGGAAGATAGGAAATTTAACTGAATGAAGACTTCATCTTGTTTTCAAAAATAATTGGAACTGCATTCAAAGATTTTTGAAAAATCGCCTGCCTTAACCAGGAATTGAACCCAACCAAGGACGAACATTTTTCAATAACAATCGAAAGGGTTACTCGTAAGGATTATTTTTTTAAGTGACACAGCATCTTAAACAAAAGGCAGACATTTTCATTTTTATTATTACGGAAAGTATCAATTTGTATCGAATCATATGCGATTTAAAAAAAAACTTTGAATGCAGTTCCGTTTCTCTTTAAAAACAAAATGAAGTCCTCTTTCAGTAAAATTTAATATCTTTAAAATTTAAGGTATTTTAAGGTACTTACTCTCCTTGTGGCAAAGTTTTGGGACACCCTGTGTATTATAATAGTACTAAATGTACAGAAGCCCACCCGCGCGAGGACAATCCAATAATAAGCTGCTCTCTCTGCACGGCAATAAAGTACAATTTGATCAGCGCTGCGTGCTTATCACACCGTCGCTGGCGCTCGTCGGAGGCGCTTCTCTTTCTGTCGCGTAGCTCTGTCTCAACCATAGAAATAGAATGTCAAAGAACAACAACAAAAAAATACAAAATACAAAAATACAAAATTATTTATTTCGGTAAAAACATATTCTACTACAATAATCCGTGGTTGAGGTTCCCTTTTAAGCAAATATTTTGCTTGTGTTAGGTTGCCTCGCTCTTCCTTAGCATAGTAACTGTTACAGATAGAATAGTTAAAACCGCCTTATTATCTATAAGTAATAACATTATCTAAATTACCTGAGTTTTCTTAAATACACAGTACATTTTGTTTTTATTTAACTTAAAAGTAAACTAATACAGGTATATTATATAAATATTTTAAATATATATTGGAAACACCCCTATTACCCTTCGAGCAACAAAGGCTTCGTTTTTCACGAAGGGAGAAGCCTTAGCGATTAAACTCTATTCAAATTATTCTGGCATTTTTTGCGGGGGGGGAAAATGCACACAAGTGCAGTTCCGCATACCCACATACAAAAACAACACTGTAATGACGACACTCACACATAAAAAATAAAACAAAACAGCAAAAAAATGTGTACGGATGAGTCACACATCAAAATATGACACGTTTTTGACATAAAGGGCTGGGCTCAACTGTCGATGCAGCAATATCGATACGAAAAAAGGAATAAAGGTTACAAACTCAATCATTTTACGATGGGGTGAATAACAACAAAGAGGTCATTTTTATACGCTTGAGCTTTATACAAAAAGCTCGAGAGTGTAGGTGATTGGGTTGTGACTAATGTGTACCCAGGGACGTTGGACTCAGGATGCTGACACTGAACATCGCTCCATGACAGTACTGCCACCCAACAATTTGAATTTTGACCGACCGTTGAATAAAAAAATAGCAAACTGATTTTGATAATGTCGTCAATATAGTAAAATATATCATTATTTTTCTAAGAAACTATACATTCAATGTCTCAAAAATGGCCTGATTTATCATGATATGATAGGTACCTCATTCGAGGTGGTATATTGAAAGAGATATGATTTCAATGGTAAAAAGTAGAGTACAGAACTCGTGAAAAAAAACTCATCTCGGTTCTTTGTATAATACTTACGGCTATTTGCACTAAACTTAAGAATCGCATAAGTCTTTCCTAGCTATAACTCGACCAAATTAAAACGGTGTCATGAACTTAGCTGTCATGCAGCTATCATGCGCCTAATTATCTTGCTCGAGTTGTACCTACTTTGGAAAAAACTAGGCGATTCTTAAGTTTAGTGCAAACGGCCGTTAGTCCCTCGAACTAAATTCCCTTTTTATTCTCTTGTTGTATAATCTACTATTTCGACATTTATTTCGCGATATCTCTCTCGCTCACACCAGTGCAGAGCAAATCATGCAAAAATCTCGCAAATTAATTTGACGCAGAATCAGGGCCAGATTGACCAACACTTTATCGACAAACATTATTTAACGGTAACATCACTAAGTTGTCCATCGGCGAGAACTCGGATTTATCTAGCGACAGATCTGAAATTTGTACGGACGAGCCATGGACTAGCAGACCCGATGTCACTGAACAAATCTGACAACTAATCAAGAATAAAATATACGAATTTAATGTTTTAATGTAAACAAATAGCAATAATATGATACAAATTTACTTTCACGTGAAATGTAACACCATCTTTTTGTATACTTGATGTTCGAGACCTCTTTTAACAGCAAAAACCTCATCAAATCGACATTTTAAACAGAGCAGCGTTCACATGCGCGACTGGACTCGGTCTAGAAAGAAATCCGGGCGCAACTGGTTTTACTAATGCGTATGCCCATTTGGGCTTGTACTTCGGCAGAGGGGAACGCTTCGTATGGCTTCTCTTTCTGTAGAAGCCCGTCTTACTCTAAGCTATTACCTAATTGATTGCAATAAAAACAAGATAAGCAAGTTTTTTAAAAAAAATATTATTATCATCTAATTGTTTATGACCGTGTGTGTGTGTGTATATGTATGTGTGTGTGTGTGTATGTGTGTGTGTGTATGCGTGCGTACGTATGTGTATTCAATTCAATGTTGCCCTACGGCATTGCCTTGGGATCGGATACCTACAATGGATTTTCCACAACTATTGTAACTAATAAAATTTGAGTCAGATTAGTAATTCAATTTCTGCGTAACTTTTTGTTTTTAGCCACTCAGTAAGCGCCATTTTGCATTTTTTATAAGTCAAAGGGTAGATATTTAGCTTATTATTGACCTCATTATACAGGACAGCAGCCCTTGTCGCAAATTGCCTTTTAGCAAAAACTGACTTTACTTGCTTTACAGTCGCCACGTTTCGTTTCCTTCTGTAGTTATTGAGATTGCATTTGTATGTAAGAGACTTATGTTTTCTCAATATAGTGACTAGTATATATAATTTTCTGACCGATAATATTCCAGAAGAAGAATATAAGTTTTCAGTTGAGAATCTGCGTGGCTTGAAATACATAATCTTCAGTAATGCTCTCTGAGCTCTCTCCACATCGAGAAATCTAGTTTTAATTGCCCCGCCCCACACAGATAAGCAATACATTAAAACTGATTGTGCTAGAGAGACGTAAGTTAGGTGCAAAAGGCGCTCACAGGCCACATATCGTAATGTTTTGAATGTCCATATGAGCTTTCTAGTCCTGTTCATAATAAGTTCAATGTGACTATGCCATGACAATCGTTGATCGAGTATAATACCCAGATATTTAGTATTAGTCACTCTTTTTAGCTCAGCACATGAACAAGTCGTAGTGGTATCCCTATCACATTGATGGACAGCCATCCTGAAATTCGGTGAGGGCTGACTTTTATCATATTTAGTAAAACAGATGTAATTGCTTTTTTGTACATTTAACGATAAAAGATGAGAATTCATCCAGGAAGCAATTCTGGCCAGTCCTGTTTCAGCCCGTATTTTTAGGTTTTCCCAGTCTTTAGCTGAAAAAACGATGGCTGTATCATCTGCATACGTATAAATGCGACCTCCATCCAATTGCATGTTACAAAGATTATTTATGTAAACAAGAAACAAAGTAGGGCCGAGCACACTACCTTGTGGCACTCCATAATTGACTGTACATTGAGAGCTCAATGTTGACCCCACACCAACACGCGAGCAACGATCAGTAAGGTAGCTTTCAAGTAGTTTAAGTGGGGTACCTCTTATGCCTATGTCCTGAAGATTACGCACAAGGATTGGTATGGACACCGTATCAAAGGCTTTTTTGAGATCAAGGAATACCGCCAAACATTTATTGCCAGCATCTACATTTTCAACAATATGTGACGTCAAGGCTAAAACGGCATCCTCAGTGGACAAATTCTTGCGAAAGCCATATTGGGATGTAGAAATTACATTATATTTAGTAAAGAATCTAACCAACCGGATGTCTATCAACTTCTCCAGGATCTTAGCCAAAATAGATATAACAGATATAGGCCTGTAATTAGATGGATCAGTTTTTTCACCAGTTTTGTGAACAGGAGTGATAATCGTTTGCTTTAAAAGTCTGGGGAAAATTCCGTTTTCAAAACATTGATTTGTCAGGTGTACCAAGATAGGTACAATTTCGTTGCGTACTAGTTTTAAGAAGTGAGTCGGTATTTTGTCCCACCCAGGAGCGCTATCCGACTTCATTGATAAGAGAATGCTTTTAACTTCATCTGGATCCGTATCAAAGAGTGCAAACGATGATTTCAGCGGTACGATAATTTCCTCACCAATATTTGTTTTGGAAGTGGGAATATTTTCAGCCAACTGCTTACCAATAGTAGCAAAATATTGGTTTACTTTGTCTAAAGACTCTTGTGGGGAATTAGAAATATATAAAAGTTCTTGGTTACGAGATTTAGGTGGTTTACGTTGTGTTATATTGTTAACTGTGTTCCATAGCTTTCTAGGATTTTTCATTGCTTTTTCTAGTTGAGTCCTGTCATAGTTACGTTTTAATTTTTTAATTATTTTAATACAAAAATTTCGATATCTCTTGTATGTTATTTTAAGCGTGTGATTCTCTGGATCCAATCTCAATTTGCTTTGCATCATATTTCTGTTTCTGATGCAACGTAGAACACCCACCGTCATCCATGGTTTAATTAATTGCTCTCTTCTTGGGATTGAAATCGTAATGGTATTTAAGGCTAGACATTGCTGTAAAGTTGTTATTAATATCTGAGTTATTAAATTAGGATCAGTAAGAGATAGCAAGTAATTTAAATTCATATGTCTCAAATCGTAATTTATTTTAGTTTTAACTCTTATTTATATTTGCAGGTACAGCTTTTGAGATACGTATTTTTAGGAGAATCAAAAAGTGGTCGGTTATTGTAGAATTAAGTACAGCAATGGTAGCAGTTCTCTTACACCTATCTAATTTAATTATGACAACAACAATGTCAATAAACAGGTGATCCGAAAACGAATGCATACATTTTGTATGAGATACGTAAAATATGACTTAGATTCATAAAATATGACTATAATATGGCAAAGGAAATTAATAAACTATGTTCCATACTGTTTTCTTTGTCGATAAACGAATAAAGTAGCCAATGGTTTTAGAGAAATGTGTGGCAATATCTTATTTACCTGTGAAAAGTGTGATTACTTGGATTGCTTCTTTTTGTCACATCACAATTACTTAGAGCACAAGACACCATGGCTCCACGATACCTTTATTTTAAACTAGCTTCTGCCCGCGACTTCGTCCGCGTGGATATTAGACGAAATTCTTTTAAGGAACCTTCAACAAGGATCCGGCCAGCCATTTTTACGCGATTAAGCGAGTCCCCATCAAGCGCGCTGCCTCGCGAGGCAAGACATTTGCCGCGTGTGGCGGGCCTCGCACAAGGCTTCCAGTTCCCGTTCCCGTTCCCGCTCCCGCTCCCGCTCCCGCTCCCGCTCCCGTTCCCCGTTCCCGTTCCGTTCCGTTCCCGTTCCGTTCCGTTCCCGTCCCGTTTGCGTTCCCGTCCCGTAAACGTCCCGTAACCGTCCCGTACCCCTTCCGTTTTCGTTCCCGTTCCCATCCCGTTCCTGTCCCGTTCCCATCCTGTTCTCGTTCCCGTTCCCGTCCCGTTATATTCCCGTTCCGATCCCGTTCCGTTTCCGTTCCGTTCCCGTTCTGTTTACGTTTCGTTCCCGTTCCCATTCCCATTCCCGTTCCGTTCCCGCTGCGTTCCCGTCCCGTAAACGTCCCCTAACCATCCCGTACGCCTTACGTTCCCGTTCTTGTTCCCGTTCCGTTCCCGTCCGGTTCTTGTATCCGTTCCCGTTCCCATCCTGTTCTATTCCCGTTCTGTTCTCGTTTCATTCCAGTTTCGTTCCTGTTTCGTTCCCGTTCCGTTCCCGTTACGTTCCTGTTTCATTCCCGTTTCGTTCCGTTCCCGTCCGATCCCGTCCCGTACTCGTCCCGTACCCCTTCCGTTCCCGTTCCCGTACCCGTCCCGTTCTAGTTCCCGTTACCGTCTCGTTCCCGTTCCGTTCCGTTACGTTCCGTTCCGTTCCGTTCCGTTCCGTTCCGTTCCGTTCCGTTCCGTTCCGTTCCGTTCCGTTCCGTTCCGGTCCGGTCCGTTCCGTTCCGTTCCGTTCCGTTTTGTTCCGTTCCGTTCCGTTCCGTTCCGTTCCGTTCCGGTCCGCTCCGGTCCGTTCCGGTCCGTTCCGTTCCGTTCCGTTCCGTTCCGTTCCGTTCCGTTCCCGTTCCCGTGCCCGTGCCTGTTCCGGTTCCCGTTCCCGTTCCCTGGATGTGCATGTCCAGATCAAGGTCCATATGTGTCATGTCCACCGCGTTGGACTTCAAAATAAATCTCATTTTCGCAATCACCATCACATAAAACTTCAAGAACGACATCCATATAGATTTTTATGTTACTCACCCCACTTACCCTCTAAGGGGTTGATTTTCAAAATCCCAAAATATATATTTAGACGTGCTCCTACGAATTTTAAAGTTGTAATTTTGATTTTGTATTCTTTTTCCATACAAAATTTGAACCCCATTTTTGCCCCTTTAGGGGTTAAATCATGTCCACCGTGTTGGAGCTCAAAATAAATGTCATTTTTGCAATCGTCATCCCAGAAAACCCCAATAACGACATCTATATCGATTTTTATGTTTACTCACCCCATTTACCCCCTAAGGGGTTGATTTTCAAAATAACAAAATAAATATTTGCCTATTTATTTTTAGATGTGCTCCTACGAAGTTTAAAGTTGTAATGTCTATTTTATATTATTTTTCCATACAAAATTTGGACCTCATTTTCAACCCTTTAGGGGTTAAATCATGTCCACCGTGGTTGGACTTCAAAATAAATGTCATTTTTGCAGTCGTCATCCCACAAAACCCCGATAACGACATCCATATCTATTTTTAGGTTTTTTTTACACCCTTTTCACCCCCATTTCATCCCCTTTGGAGTTGAAATCCTAACAAAAACAATATACGTTGCTTTAGATTTCTATCCATAAGCCTAAATTATAAATTTAGCGATTTTTACTTCGAAAATGAAGGATTTTCTTTAATACACAACTTCATCCCCCTTTTGACCCCTTCGGGGGTAGAATTTTGAAAAATGCTGAGACCCGTATTTATTCATTTTCAATCGTCAGCCTAAACACAAAATTTGAAGATTCTAGCTTCAAAACTGAGGGACTTTCATACAAACTTTCATCCCTTATTTCATCCCCTTAGGGATGGAATTTTCAAAAATCCTTCCTTAGTGGATGCCTACACTACATAAAGTATCTGTGTGCAAAATTTCAAGTCTCTAGGTCCAGCGGTTTGGGCTGTGCGTTGATAGATCAGTCAGTCAGTCAGTCAGTCAGTCATTCAGTTTACGATTTTATATATTAAGATTCTAATTAAGATTAACAAATATTTTAAACAAACTGTGATTGCTCATTTGCTAGGCGGGTTGCTAGGGGCTCTTACTGTAAAAAATGTTGGCACATGTCACTTGATCCTTTGTCTCTTTTTTACATAGACCATGTCCGTATGATGTTAGCTTCTCTTTCCCACGCTTTGTTGGTCTTCTTGAGCACAGCGAAAGTTTTTCTATGTCTATGGTCTCACTCAACCGACATACCTATGACATCCCTCGTGCGCTGGCTCGACTGAGTCAGCCGCAAGCAATAAGCTAATATGAAAGTTTCCTATATTCTCATCGAGTCACACTTAAACGAGTCACACTTTGACTGGTTGAGAAAAAAAAACTTATTATCTAGTAACACTGGTTCATGTATGATGCGATTTTTTTAACAAGTCACACTATACATGAACTAGTGTTACTAGATGAGAATAAAAATTCGCAACGAGTCACCCCTGTTACTCGTTGCGAATTTTTTTCTCAACCAGTCACAGTGTGACTCGATCAGAATATAGGGAAAGTTTAAGCACTGAGTGAGATCCCCTGGTTTTGAGTATCCTACTAATATTATAAATGTGAAAGTTTGTGGGTTTGGTTGTTTAGATGTTTGTTTCTCAATCACGCAAAAACTACTGAACTGATTTGGTTGGAATTTGGCACACATTAGATTTGGAACACAGGTTTTAACGCGATTTTAACTAAAACATAGGTGTTGAGCACCTACCTTTTCCCGACGTTTCGACCGAGTGTTATGTCTTTTTCTCTCTCTTATTGCCTTTTTGGCTTAAGAAACAGTAAGTAATAAATAAACTCATGCGAATGACTCACCTTAATGACAACTCAAGGGAAAATAAATAAACACTTAACGTACAGTCAACAGCAAACTACAGTTTTATTGAAATATGGTTGATTCTATACAATAATAAACATCAAACGTGGTAATCGCAGATCTGCAAATTTACACGGTGATTTGACACGAAGAAAAACGAAGCTATGAATCTAATCCTTTTCCCAAGGGGTTATTTTAAAAGGTTAAACTTAAAACTACTCGCAGAGCGTTATGTGGGTAAGAATTGCCTGCCCTCGGATATCAGGAATGTGGTAATTAATCTAACATAAATCTAGCTCGTAGGTTGGTACTCGAGGTACGGATAGCTGGATTCTTATACTTCGGTTAGTTTAAGGGTTAAAAAGATTTGAGAGTTAACTGGTACCTATTAGAATATCTCGCAGCGAGTCTGTTTAGTAGAGAAACGCTTCGATGGCTGCTTTCTATTAATTATGCCTCGGAGCCGTGGGTGAGAAACCAAAGTCCGGTTTATTTCAACTTTTTCCGCTTAACCGTGGTTGAATGGACGACAGAGCAGTGGTTGTCTCGTGGCTGGATACGTACGCCACTCTTCACCTGGAATGGTGTGCACAAAAACCATAATTTAACAACGTCGGCCTTAAATGGACTACAACTATTCCATGACGAGGGGACCCTGCAGCGAATGGCAGAACTGAGGGAAATCTATTCTTGTATGTTCATTCGGACAATAAATATTACTGATCCCTGACTTTTCTGTTAAACTATCCCCTTCACAGCAGACTAATCTACTCGAATTGAATTGAGACATAGAAACATACCGTAGCTCTCAACTTACAAAGTCTCTTTTCACATGAAAAGAACTGAAATTGAAAGTAATAAATAGATAGAGACCCCTTGCAGTAAATACTAGATAATGGATAGCAATAAATTTTGATATACCTGCGGCTCCTTGATAACAATATATTTTATATGGTTTAGAATCCAGTCAATCAGTATTCCTCCTTCGATCGGATATCACGACACGAATTAGAACTCTTCTCGGCGGCTTTTATTAGCCAAAACCCTCTGTAAATAACGAATATGATGATAAAAATAAATTTCAAATTCTCACACTGCCAACAGCTGAATGTCTAGGAATTCACAAATAGGTACCTTGGCGAAATTCTATTGTGCCGACTAAAATTACAATGAATAGCTGCAAGATATTATTTAAATCAGGAACAATTACGAATCCAATAACTTTAACAGCGTTATAAAATCAAATTCCTTCCAACCGAAAAATTTTGTATCATATGAATGAATCACAGCTGATATTCGCTGCGTTCCAAGTCTCGCGCCATCACGACGCATTCCGACTTCCTACACTTGATCACTCATCGATGCGCGTGGACTGGACTGACATCGCGCCGCCGAAAGCGACTTCAATCGGATCGGACTTCCCGAAAACACGGTCAAACAACCTACGACATTACGGACAAAAAAAAATACCATTTCAGTTCAAAAGCAGGCCTTAAACAGGACTGCTTAAGGCCTGCTTTCACACTAACTTTTGGGATCTAGTATGAAAGGTAAACAATTGAATAGAAATCCTTGCGATAAGGGCTCATCGCAAAGGCCCCTGAAGTGGGCGAAGGACGACCATAAGAAATACGATCTTAATCTTTCTTTTTTTTTTTTTTTTTTTTTATAAGTCGATGCCGCGAATTTTGAACGGACTTTTTACGGAAATAAGGAAAAGGACATGAGGCATACTGCCAAAAAATAAATTTTATCATTAATGGAAACAAACTACCAACAAAACTTCCCCTTTAAGGGAAATCGACAAAACAGCAAAAAAACCACGCTACACGAGTTGTTTAGTATTGTGTGTGGCGGTAGTTGGAAAAACTGTTCGACGGTGGATGAAGATTCCACCGATGCAGAGGAGGAGGCGTAACACCGCAGCTCCAGTCAGCCCGTGACCACGGCCGATGCAACTCGGTCGAAACGTCGGGAAAAGGTAGGTGCTCAACACCTATGTTTTAGTTAAAATCGCGTTAAAACCTGTGTTCCAAATCTAATAAAATGCAACGCGAAAGTTTAAAAGTGTATATTTGGCACACATATAGTAGATAGCCTAGATTAAAGCATAGAAACTTTTTATCCCGATATTTCCACGGGAACGGGAACCACGCGGGTGAAACCGCGGGCGGCCGCTAGTGGATGTATAAAGACGATCGGCCATAAACCCACTATGCCGACATAATGCGAATAGGTATAGGTAGGCTAACGACTACAAACGTGTTAACGTGCACGTACCCTCCGAAACATGAAACCAAAATAATAAATTGGTCACCCATCCTATGACCGACTCTTGCAAAAGTAGCTCAACTGCCGCAATTGCTAACCTACTGAGCCTTGTAGTTAACGTTTTTATTTTAATTGCGATATTACTAATAAATAACATATTTTTTATGAATGGCGAAGTAAATTACCTTGCACTATATAAATTAGCATTAACAAATTAAGCAATTTGATCATACATAAAATAGTAATAAGGAAAATTATTTCACAATATGAAGTCATCCTTATTTAAGATTATTTTGACTAAAGCAAAAAGCGATTACATAAAATGCCTATTGTATTTGTACAGACAGATGCATGCATAATTTACGGCTCTGAAAATTGTTTCTTTTTTACGTGAGCATTCAGCATTTTGGCAAAAAGTTGTATTACTGCTACAGCTGTTGTATTTAAATTAAAGAGTGTAATATAAACAAGATTAAAATACGGTCTGCAGCAGAATGCTGATTTTATTTTTAGCAGCTTTATGTTGACATTGTCGAGCAACCTTACAGTTTAGCCAAGAAGCTTATATTATACCTCCCTCCAATGGAGATTGCACGGCCAGTGTCATAGTGAAGATAGAAAAAATGTCCTTGAGTGACGTGACGGCTTATTGCAATCTCTTTCTTTAGTGTTACAATACGTGTTCGTTGTTCGTCGTTCGTTCGTTCGTGAGAAACGAAAACGTATTGTAAAACGAAAAGAAAAAGATAGCAATAAGCCGTGACGTCACTAAAGAGTCTTTTTTCAATCTTCACCATGATCCTAGGCGTGCAATCTCCAGAGTTTAGCGCTCTGGTTGAAAAAAAAAAGTAATTTCGGTTGCCTTAAAATATGTATATAATTTGATTAAAAATAGTTGTGTTTCTAAAAATATTTATATAGCCAAGCCACAAATATGTGATATAGCCACTCGTACTATTCATGGAAATAAATCACATTTTTTTTATTTTGTGATCTCTTAGCATTTCATATTTTTATAGCTCCCTTATACTTGGTTCACATTATTCCAATAAGCCTTTCAGTCCAGCGATCGAATCCTGCTATGTAAATATTGTAACCGGACATTAGATATTTTTTTAAAGGGGCATGGGCACAAATGTATGAACTCTGGTCCTGGACCCAAGAGATATAAATAGTATATCGTATACGTTAAGCGACTTTCATCGATGACTGTACTATCCGAGATACTGAAAACACATTACTTTATAAGACGATATCTGGAATCGGACAACAAATCCAAATGTTTTTATTTTTGAAAAGACCTATCCATCGATGTACGAATCAAGTCTATTGGTCATAAGGACCAAAGTGCCTGAATCCCTTTACTGTTAAATTAAAAAATATCAGAAAACGTGGCAATAACTTCATAACAACGAAACTCCCTCAACTCCACTCTTTTTCCCTTTCAGATTCCGCCTGCACTCGTTCCTACCTTACTACTACTCGATAAAAGGCCGTTGCAAAGACGGCTTCACGTACGTGTACTACGTGAACGGTGGGCACGCCCCCTGGGGGCTCTACGACTACGTGAAGTACGTGGCGCGCGCGGCGTGGCGCGGCGGCGGCCTGTACCCCTGGCTGTGGGGGAAGCTGCGGACGGCTCTCACCATCGCCTGGCACAGGTAGTCTACGGCGTTCCTATCTTTTTTGATATATACTTCTCAAGTATTCAACCTTAGGAACTCGACGATAGAGGAGACGCGAACCTCTAACTAAAGTGTTCGACCTCAAGCCTAGGGCTCACTATCGTAGTCTACGTCAGGGGTGTCAAAGATACGGCCCGCGACCAGAATCTATCCAGTGAGGATTTTAGATGGCATTCAATGCCACTACGTATTGTTTAAAATTGCGCGCGCTTTATTTGAAATAATTTAAGTACGTATTTGAGTTTGTAATTTTGAGTATGGCCCGCTAACACACCTAAAATTTTATAAATGGCCCTTTAGAAAAATGCGTTTGACACCCCTGGTCTACGTCATCTTTACCTTTTTTGATACGAACTTTTTATTTTCGACCTCCTTAGAAATTCGACGAAGGTTAGGAGACGCGAACCTCTAAAGTGTTTGACCTTCTTGAAGACTAGGCAGAACGTTTTGCCTGGTCATGAAATTAACATTGATTCAGCGGCCTCGCAAGCTGACTGCACTCACTATACTGTGGCCTACGACACGACACTCACACCTTATAACACATTTGTTCTCCTTAAATTAAAGACTTGAAACTAAAATTGACCTTAAAAAAAATTGAAATTTTTCTTTGCGACTATGAGAGATCTATGATATGATAATGTTTAACTAAATAGTTAAGAATATTAAGGATTCTTTGTCACCGACCAAAAATTAAGAAAGACCTATTTCACATCAAAAAGACTACGATAACCGTAACCGTGATTAATAGTTGATTTTATCTTTTTACAGACATGGTTTACAATTGCATGACGCGGCCTTTACAATGCGACGGAGACGTGCGGCGATGCGCGACTGCGAACGGTTTCCAATGGCTATGTAATTTCGATCTGCGGATTTATGACACGTTAATTAAAACGCGGATTGATCGCACCACGTCATCCGTTACATCCGTAAGGTGTGAAATAGGCCTTCTGACGTAAAAAAATCAAATACTTTATTCAAGTGACTTTGAATTAGGTAAGTGTACCAAGTTATTTCATGCTGTGTTAAAAAGTGTGTTGCATGGCTCGGCATGAAAAAATCGTGATCGACATATTGTTGATTGGTAAATGACAGTTAATAACTTTCTTCATTCATATTCCTTCGGCATATGATGTTATGCTATTACACGCTAGTACTATTATTTATTCTGTGCTATTACTTTATATATTTTTTGTTAAAAATATTTTACGCGATCGCATTGTATTGACTTTTTATATAAACTATATTGTAGGGTTTTTCTAACCTAGAGGCACAGATTACTAAAGAGGCTTACTAACAGCTGTCACAGCGATGCGAAAAAGTCAGTGGTCTTAGAAAAAAATACTAAAATAGCCATCATGTGACCCTCACGCAAATAATCGTTTAGTCAACTGATAAAATATGTGCGTAAACAAACATGCATAAATGTAGCTTCATCATGCGGAGCATGGTGCTTTTTTGTGTTTGTGCAAGCCATTAATTTTAACTAAAACTGCATGCTTTCTCGAGCTCTATTAAAAAGACAATATTTGCAGAACTAAGGTGGACAAAACAAAAAAAAAAAACCGGCCAAGTGCGAGTCGGACTCGCGCGCGAAGGGTTCCGTACCAAAAACGGCAAAAAATCACGTCTGTTGTATGGGAGCCCCCTTAAATATTTATTTTAAACTGTTTTTACTATTTGTTGTTATATCAGCAATAGAAATACATCATCTGTGAAAATTTCAACTGTCTACCTGCAGTTCTTATTAATATCGAGCAAAAAACGTCAAAAAAATCACGTTTGTTGTATGGGAGCCCCCTTAAATATTTATTTTATTCTGTTTTTAGTATTTGTTGTTATAGCGGCCACAGAAATACATCATCTGTGAAAATTTCAACATTCTACCTATCACGTTTCATGAGATACAGCCTGGTAACAGACAGACAGACGGACAGCGGAGTCTTAGTAATAGGGTCCCGTTTTTACCCTTTGGGTACGGAACCCTAAAAAGTATGGCCGTTTTGAAGATTGGACATTCTCTGCTTCAATCGGGCAATGCAATTTATTTAAAGTGATTTGTGATTGGGCCATATTCTAACTTTTACGGCTATTAGACGAAGTAAGGTACAGAGGCGCCCACTGACTGTCTGGCTATATTTTGCATCGCGTCCACAGCCGAAATTAGCGCTAGTGTGCGAATGACGGGCGCATCGCGTATGTAGAAACACGAACTAGGAAATTGTGAACACGAACATCGATCACGACCGTCTAGTTCGTACGTATAAATACAACAGAACTCGAACACTACACTTAACACATTTAAACTCGAGTTCACGCACAACCGCCTCGCTCAGACTGTGGAGTCCCAATGTTGCTTCAAATATATTTGAACTCGTTCACACATAACAACGAAATTGGACAGCAATGAAAATTTTTGAGGAATACTGAGTTTGGTGTTTGTTCATGGTACTCACATGTGAACAAAGTATTAGTTGTTCACAATGTTATTTTTCGTGCGTACACGCCTTGCGTCCGTCCGGAGTGCAAACGGTGGACACTAAGGCGCGCTCTCTATCGTGCACCACAAAAAAGACAAGGACAGCCATCTGCGTGTTCCTCTGCTCCGCAATTATTTATGCGATGCGATAGAACGCCAAAGATTTAAATTACAGGACGCACGCGTAGGAAAACCCGACCGTTGGCCGTACAAAGTCAATTAGTCCTTTTAGTATTAGTATTATTTTTAAATTAGTTGAGGGTGATTTGAGCACACAAATAGGAATTTATGAAATGTTTACAGTTTTTACTGTTTCATCAGAAACTGCGATAACATGCAAATAAATAATGAAAATGTCAATGAAAAAGACCACAAACGGGAATTAATAAATGTACACAGATGTCATGTAATACCTGATGTACTTACCTATTTCAAACTCATGTTTATAATGTTAAATATTCCAAAAGGAACTTTTACTAACAAAAAAGTCGAATATTATTTTATATCCCCCTTATTTCTTAACAGTAACCTTTCTTACGTCAGTTACTCACTATTATTATTATTAGTACTTTAGTTTTAAGTAAAAATACGATAGTTAACATGTTCACTTAATTTTCCTTGAAAAGAATAGTCTCTTCACCAAAATTAATTGATATTATCAAGTTGCATTTGAATGTATTTTGATTAGATATTATTTATAGATATCACATATTACTGCATTTTCAGAAATTCCCACAAAATTAGAAGTGTTGTACGAACCAGACATTGAAACAAGAGAATTTTTAAAATATTACGATACAATAATTATTTTTAGAGCACTAGAAATTTTGAAAATGAATCGTACCCGCAAGTAAACTGACACATTGTGGATCATTTCCGATTTTCCTCAGTGTCGTTATTGAGTAACCAGTGCCACAGTCAATTTAGGTCTTTTGAACTCATATTGTGCCAGTTTACATAAAATGACAACATGTTTGTGATAATTTTAGTATTCAAAGCTTTAAATTCGGCTGGGGATGTAGAGTACTTTAATTTTATGGCGTCGATCATCCATACCTGCGTATGTGGACAAAAAATCTACTCTGCATAATAGAATTTTATCAATTTTTTTCCATCGGTTTCAGAAATGCGATGTATCGATTTTAATAAATTGTCATTCATAAAATGCTGATATGAAAAGGTTATAGTTTAGTTTTTCCTATCTATAGAACATACCTTGAGTTCTTAACGCGATATTCAAGCTTCAAGAGACCTCTGGAAGTTATGGCCAGCAGGGGCCACTTTAATCTCTAATTAACTAGTAATAAGTTTGACATTTGTTTGTTGTGCCGTAAATTAATATCCTGATCACACGTACTAAGTAGAGTGGCGAGAGAGTGCCCTCGACCAAGTGCTCGGTTCGTGTGTTACGTACTTTGTGACGAGTACTCGACCCAGCAGGGTGGCGAACGAGTCACTTGGACCTTGTTTTGTTTACTACGCCGAGTGCCCTTCCGAGCGCATCTCAGCGTACCCCGCGCTGACTCTCTTGCCACTTGGCAGGTATAAACGCCCCAGCTCACCACTCGCCATTCTCTCACGCTGTCATTTTTTTGAATTTTTTATTGCACTCAAGTGTTCACGAACCTCTAACTTCGAAACTGAACTAACTCGCTGATCTGAGTGCGTACACCTACTCGCCCACACCTACTCTCTCGGCCGAGTACCAATTTACTGTCTCGTCACTGTACTTGGCACGTGTGATCAAGGCTTTACGATCGGTTGTTCTGATGTCTCACTTATCCATCGCAAAGAAAGACCTCAAGGTAAATTCTTATAGGTAGAGATGGTCGATGTATTGCGTTAATTTATTACGTTAGTTTTACGTGTCACGCACGTTAAGATGTAACTTGTATGCGTCAAAAAATGGGTGTTGCAGAAATATTGTATATTATACACAGTATTGTGTGCCATGATTAACTGCCAAGAAATTTAAAGTAAGGTGCCTGTGTGTTCAGTATAAGGTGTAATTACGAATAAACAATAAACGCTAAAAATGTGATCGTCGGGTTGGCTGAACTAGATAGATGATGGAATGCTTATCTGAACTACTGAATAGTATTATAGATACAAATTTTGGGTATTACTATCTAATCTGTGTATTCCTTTATTTTTTATACAGTTTTGACATATTATCATGTTTTATTCAATAATTGACATTGGTGTCAAAACGTTATTAAGTAAGAAAAGCAAATTAAGGGTCACAATCACAACTAACAAACAGCATTCAATAATAGAGACTATCGTGTATTAATCAAATATAAGTAATTCAATCATTCTGACGATCACAATTTATTCAAGTCTGTAATACTAATAATACTTACTAAAAAAATAATGTAAAACTTAAAATTCATTTTATTCAAAGAAATGTACCTACCTGGTTTTTGGAACGGCCGCGCCCGTTCTTTAACTGCAAAAAAATATTTCTGCTCTTATCCTCGTGTAGTTAATGTGTATACTCATCGCAAACCAAAGTATTTTTATTATTATGATTTCATTAATTTTGTTATTGTAACTCATTTTATCTATTGTTTTAAAAGTATTAAATTAATGTTTAAGTGTTTTTATGATAATGAGTATTATTTTTGGACCACGGTAAATTGTTTTATGATTCCAGTAATTTTGTAATTAGTGATATAATCTGAATTGGATATGTATGTATTATGACAAAAGTGCGCTCATTGGTTTAAATTAATGATAACGAAACGATACTTGTGTATTTGTGATGTACAGGGGCCATGTGGCCTGTTTCTTAACACTAGCACTAATGAATAATGTTGAATATAAAATTTATGTTATATTTCTACTCTACACTTTTAGTACATGACTATTATGGAAAAAGAATTTAGCTTCCAAATAAATATCATTGTTGACAACTTAGATTTTTCATTTTATATAACTCCTGCAGGTTTGTTGGAATGAAAAAAATCAGTAACAATTTCAGAAAATCTTTAATTTTAATAATTGCTTCTTTTTTCATCATCTATGCTGTACAAACTATATCGCTTAAATTAGAATTAGCAATTAATAATTGCACGTAAAAAAACTTAACAAATAGGTACCTTCAACTTTTCGATTGGAATGAACGATTATTACATTAAGTAATATATTATATTTTTACATTATTTATAATCCTACTAAATGAACATCTATATTCAACAAGCAGTCACAATCGCCCAATGATATGTTAAAATTATTTATGTATTTTAATAATTTATTGCGATCTAAGTATTTGCGGTAGTGGTTGGGCGGGGCGGTCGAAGGCGGGCGGGGCTACGACACGAGGCTGTCGCGCTCTGGGGCGCCGCCTTTCAGGTTCTGCCCCTTGAAGTCTTTCAGTCGAATCGGCGATGACTCGCTCCCCGAATCTCCCTGCAAACAAAAACATTTTCTTATAGTTGTTGCAATTCACGAATGCGCGTCGGCTATGAATGTTGTTAGCAGGGCTTTATAACGTTACCAATTAACAGTAAACATAACGTTACGTAACGTTATTTTCAATATGATACCTTGATAACGTTATTTTTTTTAACGTTACCAGGTAACATAACATTAATTTAACGTTATAATATGGTTATGTTACTAGATACCGTTAAAAGAAATAACGTTATTTTTACCGGTAATTGGTATCATTATTTTCCGTTACGCGACGTTGCCAGCTCGCCCGCCGCCGCGCCGGCGCCGCCGCGCGCCGGCCCGGCCGTGCATGTCTAAACATGACTGACTCCGCTCCAACCGAACGAACGAATTCTTTTCTTTCTTTCGGTATAGTGAAGAGAGAGAAGTCTGCGCACGCGCGACGTCAGTTTCTAGGTTACTTATAGTTAATTTGTCTCAATAATAACTACATAATTACACCTAAGTATTTGTACTTAAGTACCTACTCGAAATAGAAATGGGCCGCAAGAAGAAAAATACTGTGTATAGGTATTTTGAATTGACAAGTGACAATGGTGCTGCAGTAGCAATTTGTTTAGTAAATGAGTGCGGAAAGATATGCAAGGTAAGTCCGTTTTCATTTTCATTAATATAAAAAATAGTTCTTAGATGGTTCTTAGTTATTCTAAAAATAATATTATGTGTTTAGGTACCTATACAATTTGTTTCTAAATTCTGTGATGATTATATTACAATGTTCCTAGTAGGTACCTACTTAAATAAATGTTTTGACAACCGACTTCAAAAAAACCTAGGTACCCTTTAAAAAGCAAGAAATAATATTCAAATCACTAGATACGCATTATCATTGTAATAATAAAAACACATATTGAAGTCTTGTGGGGGCCGGTGGGGCTGGAGCTGGAGTAGGTACAAGACAACTTCCTTTTTTACAACGTTTTTATTTATTTTTATTTATTAGGTTGCTTTCTCGTTTGTTTGTTTGTCCGAAAAGTTGGCGAACGATTTTATCCTAGCTTCCCGATGAGCTAGAGACTTGAAACTTTGAACATAGGTCAGAACTTGAAAGCAATGCAATATTATGGTGACATTGAGCTGATCTGAGGATGGATCCGGAAGAGGGCCACTTGAACTCTATGATGAAATCATACAACCCCATCGTGTTTGGGCTCGTTAGAATCGTCTTGACGAGTACTCTAATGGGAGACGAGGTTCAGGGTCTGATGATGAAGCTGGAAGGCCATGCCATAGGAGCTCAATATTGAAACCGTGCAACCTCATCGAGTTTGGTTTCGTTTGAATCGTCTTGACGAGTACTTTGTTGGAAAATAGTTTTCAGGGTCTGATGATGGAGCCGGAAGAAGGCCACTGGAACTCTGTAATAAAACCATGCAACCCTATCGAGTTTGTGATCGTTTGAATCGTTTTGACGAGTACTTTGTTGGGAAATAGTTTCCAGGGTCTGATGATGGAGCCGGAAGAAGGCCACTGAAACTCTGTAATAAAACCATGCAACCCCATCGAGTTTGGGCTCGTTTGAATCGGTTTGACAAGTACTTTGTTGGGTAATAGTTTCCAGGGTCTGATGATGGAGCCGGAATAAAGGCCACTGGAACTCTGTAATAAAACCATGCAACCCCATCGAGTTTGGGCCCGTTTGAATCGTCAAGTAGGTACCTACTTTGTTGGGAAATAGTTTCCAGGGTCTGATTGGGTCCTTTCACACAATGTCTCTTTCGCAGAATGTCGCGAAAGGAACCTAGAATAAAATTACTTGTTTTAATAAAAATCATTAGTTTTTTTTTTCTTTTCTTCTTAATAAAAACTGCTACAAAGTACCAGGATCACATAAATATGGAAAGGTTAACTAGGTACTATGATTTTCAAAAACTTTTTTTAGTAGGTAGTATAGATTTTTTCCTTTCCCGTAATACATTTTCCAAAATGTATCTTTCCCAAAAAGTACATTCTTAGATCAGATGGGAATAACTGATTGGGTATATTTTAAAGTACAAGGGTCACATAAATGTGGAGAAGTTAACTTCTATTATTTAGAAACAACTTTTTATATTAATAATTATAATATAAAAAATATTTTCATATTTATGTGATTCTGGTACTTTAAAAATGTATCCAATCAGTTATTCCTATCTGTTCTAAGAATGTACATCTTGAGAAAGACATTTTTTCGGAAATGTACACACGGCAGCACGTCAGGTTATACAGTTAAACTACGAAAACAGCTTTTATAACGTAGGGTGTAAAGGCAGTCAAAACGTAGGTTTAGTCTGAGGTGCCATCGTGTGTACAGTCACGAGAAATAAGATGTACACACTTTAGAACTATGTCACATTCAACTCTCAGTGTGAAAATGTCATAGGTTATTCAATAACGTAATATGACATAAGTTTTAAAGTGTATACATCTTATTGCTCGTGACTGTACATTACGGGAAAGGTGCATTTTGGGAAATGTTGGACATTTCGGGAAATGTACCTTTTGAAACCGGGAAGTGTACATTTTGAACCTGAAGGTGCATGCCTTCATGCCTTCTTTTTACCGTTGATAGGCAAGACATAAACTGGAAAAAAGGCCTCCGTTAGTATGAGTCTAGCTAGACTAGACGCAAATCGTATTACTTTTTGGTAACCGATGTTTTCTTATTATTTCGACCCTGCTGAATTAAAAAATGCCAGTTGCCAACCTTATTATAAAACGTATTGCTACCTTAGAATAATAATACCTAGAAACCGTGTCCTTGTATGCAAGTGAGGCAACTAATACTTAGCCAGAATGGCTTAGTATTCAGATTTAAATATCCTTCACTAGCTGACCCGACAGACGTTGTCCTGATTGAATTCGAATTTTGAACGACATTCAGTTTTTTTACATCCTATTACGATACGATATTTGCAGCCCGCATTCTGTCAATTATATGGCAATAAGGTTAGGTACATTAAAAAAGTTTATATTGTCCAAATTAAATTTTATATGGTGGTTAAGTATTCTTGAATTTTCTAATTTTCCGCGCAGTTTTTTTTATATTTTCTTTCATGAGAACCTTCTCCTGATAATAACACATAAAAAAAAGAATTAACGAAATCGGTTCAGCTGCTCTCGAGATTTGCGCTTAGCAACACATTCAGCGATTCATTTTTCTATTATAGATACGTTACCTAATCGTAATTAAAATCCAATAATATAGTAACTAATCTAATAAATGTAGGAAAGTTGAAACTTTTTGTACTTATTCGGTATGATAAGGTAATAATGGAGAATTAAATTCTGAAAACGGGGCAATTTTGGCTGTTTTAGTTGCCTCACTTTTGACAGCGCGCTTTGTAGAGAACTATCGTTCTGGTGTTATTGATTGTAATGATTTAAGATTTTTGAAAAAGCTGATAAAAGTAACAATATGTTTTATTCTAAGCTAAATTTCCACAATCCTAACGGTTACCGAGATATTCAAATAATATTTTTTTAGAATTTTTAGATTTTAGGTTTTCACAATGCTATTTTTATATTAAGATAATAGGGAATATGCATAGCATAAGTCACCAATTTTGATGAATTTGAGCTTGATCGCTGCGGACACTTATAAAAACATGATGGAACAGAAAAAAAAATATTATTTTAGTTTTATCACACGATGAAATCAGGGGAAAATAATGATTAATTTTTTCATTTTCGGATATAATGCACTTAACAGTCAGATAGAATATCGAATACGAAATAATATTTTGTATAACACATATGTACTTATACGCAAAATGTAGGGAGATAATTAAAGATTCTTGGCTAACTCCATATTAAACGCGCCCGAAACACACCTGAAATGTGACATGTGACGTCACCGTTTTGTATAGAGCGTTTTCGTCGGGAGCTGCTGCACGCTAACTTCAAGATTTATTCTGTGCTTCAAGTAACTACTTACCTATATATATCACGAGAGAAAAACGCAATAGAAAAGTTTTAATATTACAGTAAATTTTCTCACGCATTATACTTTTTATTTATATTAAACAAATTTTTGATGCATATTCTCTATTAATATAATGGAAAAAATACTTTAAAAAATCGGCTTTCCTGTAGCATCCCGTCTGAGCTGCTACGGGTGAGTCGATTTTGCCAGCAACCGGCATTTTTTGATTCAGCGGGGTCGAATTAATAAGAAAACATCGGTTACCAAAAAGTAATATGATTTCCTTTAGACCTTCACTTTTTCAAAATCTGCCCCTGGACTGCCCAACTCAAAGCTTTAGCCAGAGCGATAGCTAGACTATATCCATCCTTGTCATATCATAACACGATGACAAGGACGGACAGTGCACTGACGTCGTCAACCAAAGCCAGAGTAAAAGTCCGTCCTTGTCATCGTGTTATGATATGACAAGAATGGATATAGTCTAGCTATCGCTCTAGCTAAAGCTTTGAATTGGGCGGTAGGGCCCCTGGTCTCTTGACTAGTCATAATATAGCCTTGTATTCCGAGTCACGATTGATACCTACGTAGATTGATCGAACGAAAAATTCGGTAATTTTTTTGAATTCCCATACAAAATGACAGATCAGCTGAGGCAATTTTAATGGAAAGTAAAAAAATAAATATCTGTTTTTTTTTGTTTGACCTGTCAATCCTGACTTGTAGTAGACTCCGCGCCAAACTTTTAAGAAGTTCTGAGTTAGTTCGCACATGCGCAGATACCTATTTTTCATACTGCTACACGAATCGCGCCGTGTTCAGAGCTTCCTAGATGTTTGGCGCGATCTCTACCATATCTGAATTACATACCTAGTGTACCTGCCAATAATATTCTAGCTTCTTGAAACGGCCAGTAGGTATTACTATCTTTTTTATCTATTTTCAGACGCAACACAGCGGAAATTTACTTAAACATTTACAATATCAACACAAAGATCAATACAATGAAGTTATGGAACTTAATAAAAGTAGAGAGGAGGTAAGAAACACTAACCAACAACATACTGATACTACATCAGATAATGTACTAAAAGAATGCACAAACTTAGTGGCAGTTCATGGGCGTCCTTTTTCCATGATGAATGACAAGGCTTTCCAAAACTTAATTTCAATGATACCGGAAAATACAAACACTATCAACGCAGCAAATATACGGGAGAACATAAAGTCTATGGCCACTAAACTGAGATACGAGCTTGCTAACGAACTAAATGATAAAATATTTTCTCTTAAGATAGATATAGCTTCTTTAGGAACTAGGAGCTTCATGGGGATTAACTGTCAATATACTCAAAAGGGCGAAATTATTTTAAAAAATCTGGGCACGATCGAGATATTTCAACGTCATACATCAGAACACCTCAAAGATTTACTAATTTACAATCTTAATCGATTTCGTATTGACCTTGAGCACAATAAACAGATTTATTGTATTACAACAGACAATGGAAGTAACATGATAAAAATGAGCAAGTTAATAAATGAAAATTGTACTCAAATTGGATCAAACCTCTCTGATGTTTATATGCAGGCTGCTGGTCCAAGTACTGATGATGATGCTATCATAGATACGGAAGCAATCATGGACCATGATATTGATAACAATGATATTGATCAGGCATTTACTACACAGATAACAGATGTTTTGAGAGCTCAGCTCATTTGCAGAGTATATGAAAAAGACGAATATGAAGTAGGCATCGTCCGATGTGCTGCTCACACCCTCCAGCTAGCATTACAGGATGCTTGCAAAGATGTAAAAACTAATATTATGCTTGCAAGTTGCCGAGAGGTGGTACGACGTCTTCGTACACCGAAGTTTGTTCGAATTATAAGAGAAGAAAGTAAAAATGTGCCGAAACTAGATTGTGCCACAAGGTGGCATTCTGCAATAGATATGGCAGAAAGCTTATTAACTCTCCGAGATATTTGCGATGCACATTTGGAACTGAGTTTGCCGAATTCAACCTGGGTTGACATAAATGAATTTGTACAATCTTTAATGCCCGCCAAAGTTCTTACAAAAAAATTACAAAATGAGCAATTGACAGTTGGAGATTTTTATATCTCCTGGATGTTTTGCCATTTCCAATTGTCTAAAATGACTTCAAAACTAGCTACAGATATAATAGAATCGATGACAGCAAGAGAGAAAGTATTATTCGATAATGATGTTTTTATTAACGGTATCTATTTAGACCCAAGGGTAAATTCAATACTAACACAAGATCAACAAAAGAAGGCAAAAGAAAATTTGACTAAATTATACATGCAATATTTTAAATTAGACCAAAGTTTAAAAGAAAACGACATCAGCAATGATACCTCGACGACATCAGCAACATCAATCCAGAACAAAGACCATATAGAAGTGCAAAATGACTTAGATGAGTTTTTAAATTCAAGCTATTTAAATAACCATGACGATATAGCGGTCCTAATTGGTCATCATCCTCATCTTCATGATAGTCTGAATTCTTTGCAACAATCATTAAATTTGTTTTTCGATGAACCTTTACTGAAATCAACAGAAAATGTGTTGACTTACTGGGAAAAGGCTCAAAGCAAGTTTCCTTATTTATACAAATTATCTTCTGTAGTAATAGGTGCACCTATGACTCAAGTGAGTGTAGAAAGATTATTTTCTTGTCTAAAATTTGTTGTATCACACTATAGATTATCAATGAAAGACGATATTATTGAAGATTTATTGTTTATTAGAAGCAACATTATGTTTAACAATAATTTATCTTCGAATACAGTTACATAACAATGGTTCCTACTAGGATGATACCCTCAGTTTATTAAAATTAATTGTGTTTGAATAAACTGAAAAAATCGGTGTCAGTTTCGATTGCTCGGCCACGGTGGCGTAAAAGAAAAAAGACTACGTCAACATTACGAAGGAATATGTAGAAAACTAACAAAGTCGCAAAGAATAATGGCTGGTCTCCACTCCATACTAAGATTACTAAGTACTCCATACGAAGTGCCAAAAGTGGCCACTTTTTGCTCTTTTGCTTACTACTACTACAACGAACTATATTTTACAGAGGTTATTGTTTGTAAACAAACTATAGAACCCTAGCTTCAATCTCAGCTTTGAATTTTTTTTGTATTATATACTTAGCGAGCAATAAATTTATTTACGATAAGGGTGACACTTGAGGGTGCTGATCACCTTAAGAGAACTGGGTGGCCGCGCGGTTTTCACGTTTTGACTGCGCGAACATAGTTTAATCTTTACAACTTTCTGCATATTGGCTCTCTTTGCAACTTTCATTGTTACTTTTCTACAAATTCCTTCGTAATGTTGACTTAGTTATTTTTCTTCTACGACACCGTGGCTGAAAAATCGAAACGGACACGAAAATAGATACTACCCTACCTTAAACATAATTAAGGAACAAAATGAAAAAAACTTTAGTATGTAATTATAGTGAAGAAATAATTGTCATTGCACTCCTAGTTTTTAAAATTATTATTGCTAGTCAGTGAATTTTGTGATTTAACTTTAATTTTAAAATAATTAGGTAGAATAGTCAAGTAAGTTTTGAAATCAGTCAGTTATAATCAGTCTCATTATTTTTAAGAAACTATTGTCATTGCACTCCTAGTTTTTTTTATTATTAATATTGCTGGTCAGTGTACTTTGTGATTTAACTTTAATTTAAACATAATTAGGTAGAATAGTCAAGTAAGTTTTGAAATCAGTCGGCTATAATCAGTCTCAATATTTTTAAGAAACTATTGTCATTGCACTCCTAGTTTTTTTTTATTAATATTGCTGGTCAGTGTACTTTGTGATTTAACTTTAATTTAAACATAATTAGGTAGAATAGTCAAGTAAGTTTTGAAATCAGTCAGTTATAATCAGTCTCATTATTTTTAAGAAACTATTGTCATTGCACTCCTAGTTTTTTTTATTAATATTGCTGGTCAGTGTACTTTGTGATTTAACTTTAATTTAAACATAATTAGGTAGAATATTCAAGTAAGTTTTGAAATCAGTCGGCTATAATCAGTCTCAATATTTTTAAGAAATCACTGTCACTGCACTCCTGTTTTTTTAAAAATATTACTGCTAGTCAGTGAAATTTGTAATTTAACTTTACTTTAAATATAATTAGGTAGAATAGTCAAGTAAGGTTTGAAATCAGTCTCATTATTTTTAAGAAATAATTGTCATTGCACTCCTAGTGTTTTTAAATTATTATTGCTAGTCAGTGAACTTTGTAATTTAACTTTACTTTAAATATAATTAGGTAGAATAGTCAAGTAAGTTTTGAAATCAGTCGGTTATAATCAGTCTCAATATTTTTAAGAAATAATTGTCACTGCACTCCTAGTTTTTCAAAATTATAATTGCTAGTCAGTGAACTTTGTGATTTAACTTTACTTTAAACATAATTAGGTAGAATAGTCAAGTAAGTATTGAAATCAGTCTCATTATTTTTAAGAAATAATTGTCATTGCACTCCTAGTGTTTTTAAATTATTATTGCTAGTCAGTGAACTTTGTAATTTAACTTTACTTTAAATATAATTAGGTAGAATAGTCAAGTAAGTTTTGAAATCAGTCGGTTATAATCAGTCTCAATATTTTTAAGAAATAATTGTCACTGCACTCCTAGTTTTTCAAAATTATAATTGCTAGTCAGTGAACTTTGTGATTTAACTTTAAACATAATTAGGTAGAATAGTCAAGTAAGTTTTGAAATCAGTCTCATTGTTTTTAAGAAATAATTGTCATTGCACTCCTAGTTTTTTAAATTATAATTGCTAGTCAGTGAACTCTGTGATTTAACTTTAAACATAATTAGGTAGAATAGTCAAGTAAGTTTTGAAATCAGTCTCATTATTTTTAAGAAATAATTGTCATTGCACTCCTAGTTTTTTAAATTATAATTGCTAGTCAGTGAACTTTGTGATTTAACTTAAAACATAATTAGGTAGAATAGTCAAGTAAGTTTTGAAATCAGTCTCATTATTTTTAAGAAATAATTGTCATTGCACTCCTAGTTTTTTAAATTATAATTGCTAGTCAGTGAACTTTGTGATTTAAGAGCCCGTAGCGATTTTGCCGCTGACTGCAGCTCTCTCGCTCGCACATTTCATGTTTTCTCAAGTTTTCGTAAATCTGAGTGCGTAATTGAAAAATGTGTCTCGGCCACTTTTCGCAATATAAGATTACAGACATTTTAAAATATATTTCAGTTTTT
This sequence comes from Agriphila tristella, assembly GCA_928269145.1. Taxonomy (NCBI): domain Eukaryota; kingdom Metazoa; phylum Arthropoda; class Insecta; order Lepidoptera; family Crambidae; genus Agriphila; species Agriphila tristella. The sequence continues at coordinate 41,551,123 of OV743431.1, forward strand.
TGTTGCTAAAGTACAAAAATTTATCGTTTCTAACAGTAATTTAAACTGACAAGTACGATTACTTTTTGTACTTCAGCAACTCGAAACTGAAATATATGTTGAAATGTCCGTAATCTTATATTGCGAAAAGTGGCCGAGACACATTTTTCATTTACGCACTCAGATTTAAAAAATCTTGAGAAAACATGAAATGTGCGAGCGAGAAAGCGGCAGTCAGCGACAAAATCGGTACGAAGCCTTAACTTTAAACATAATTAGGCAGAATAGACAAGTAAGTTTTGAAAAGAAACTTCGATCATCTAAGAAAAAAAATTATAATGATAAAAGTTATGTTAGTCAACCTTTCATGGAATCTTCAAGACATGATATTCAATGAACGGTAGACGTAACATACGTTTTGATACTATTTTAAATAAGTATTTTAAAATTATATGCATGCGCCTATAATATATTAAATAAATGTTGATTATAATCAGTGTCATTATTTTTAATTTTTTAATTACATCTAATAATCCACGTCGTGTGTTTTCGAATTACGTTCAATTAGCTTTATAATCTCGTGCATAACAAAACGCCTTTTTAAGATTGGCACAACCCCCATTTCCAGTCCAATAAACACACCAAAAGCCTTGTTAGCATCTTCCAATTTTTCCACATCGTCTGTGGTACTTTCTGTAGTTTGACAACAGTTCTCAACCATCTTCGTCTTCTGCGATAGCGTATAAGTTAAGATATCAACGTGCGATGAATTATTTTCCTCCCAATCTTGTGAATATTGTTCAAAAACTTCAGGCGACGCACTAGCATGCTTTTTCGATGGTGGGCTATCACATTGAGTGAGGTCGTCATCTTCTGTTTCGGCGATGACTGTTACTTTTCCTAAAAAATAAATCAATGGTTACGACGACGTTATGTACTACAACTTATCATGTCCATCAGGTTTGAGAAGCCACGCCAGCTTTTAAAGCACAGCTCACACCATTATTGAAAGTGAAAGAGAAATATTATTTATTTAAATAATTTCACATAATAAGCATTTTTAAATTGTCAATTCTTTTACCCTACCACTTACATTATAAAGTCTTTTAGCTGATAAGAAAAATGGGCGTACAAAAAACTTGTCAGCTTTATCAGATGGAAACTATATTTACAAATTATGTACATCGTTTCCAGGCATTATTTAATTAGCTCATTTCTTAATGAATTTCAAATTTCTTAATCAATTTACAGGGTTCAAGCTAAATTTAAAGTTTGAAGTTATTATTCAGTCTAGGCTGTTACAAGAAAAAAAAACATACAATTAAATATGCGTTAAGATAGGTAATCAGAAGCAGACCAGACCCATTCCCACTGGCAGCACCCGTTCACGAGTATGACGCATGAACCAGCCATCGCTTCGCTCAACCATATTTGAGGGAGCGTAACGACCCGCCTCACACGACACCACCGCAGAAATGTTTAAAGAGAGCATGACATACTAAGGCTACCCATGCATGTTAAGGCAAGGAATTGAAAATTAATACCCAAAAGCTTTTTATAATACAAATTTTCAAAAATATTCAACTGGCCACCTTTGCATTAATATAGTATCTCGTGCGTGTCGTGATATATTTTGCTGCTAACTAAAAATAGGATTTGTGCTTCAAAATAATCTACTTACATGCTAAATAATGGTGTGAGCTGCGCTTCAAAAGCTAGCGTGACTCCTCAAACCTGATGGACATAACTTATCTACACAATTATACAAATGTGAACAAAGAATTAACATTAATTGTTAATACAATTTTGATGTTTAGCTACGTAACTTAATTTTACTCATATCGAGTACAAAACACAGTACACACGACAGCACGTCAGGTTATACAGTTAAACTGCGAAAACAGCTTTTATTACGTACGGGGCACGGGCATAAAGGCGGTTTCAAGGACAACATGTATAGTCTGAGGTGCCGTCGTGTTTACTATTTATTTCACCTAGGTATTTTGGGTGGAATTATATCTATGTATAGATTCGCCCTTATTTTAAGAAAATTGACGATTAGGAATAATTGCCAAATAACAAAAATTAAAAGTTTTAAGTTTTTTACGGTTTACAACGCATGTTCAGTATCAGAATCAGAGTAAGTATTTATTTGCACAAAATTGTATAGGTAGGTATAGTCCGCGCGCGATGAGAATGCTATATTTTATTTGGAACGAGACGAGCTCGGTCCGTCCGTCGGCCAGACGTACCGTCGGCAAACTCGCGTCGATGCTCGCATTTATGTACGCTAGTTTTTTTACATTCTCTTTGTTGCGCGAAGATTTCTGCTCGGCTTTTATTTTATTTTCAACACAGTTATTTTTTTAAATAACAACAAAGAGGATTCATCCCGCTAAAAATCCATATATTTTTTTTTAAATAAAGAAAATGTGTACGTCCTTAATTAAGTCAAACAAACATTTATATTTTATATTTATATTATCAAATTATTTAATAATTAATTATAATTTGTCATAAAATAGTGAAATATTTGCATTTTATCACTTAACATTCTTATTTTAGAAGAAAGAATCATCTTTGGTGCAAGTCGTTCTGAAGTAGGTACACGCACATACATTTAGGCGATTTATTTTTATTATTATAGATTCAAAACTTTTTTGCTGACGCTACTTGACTGCTTAACTGTCATTTTCAATTCACTTTGAGAAGGTCCCTTACCATTCTCATCGCGCGCGGACATATTTCTAATCTAAAGCATCGAGAATATTCTGCCTTAAGTCTTTAGGCATGCAAATGTTTGTAAGTGTCAGCTATCTATAGACTATTATTACTACTATACTAAGTATAACTATTTAAAGAGATCAATTATATAATTGTCAACAGGAATCTTATAGGTATTCAAAATTACACAAATAAATTATGTTTACTTTTAGGTTTTTCCCGATGTTTCGATCGTTGATTTCGACACCTTTTCAAGGGTCGTAGTTAGGGTACCGATAAAAGTACTAAGTCATTATCTATTCTGTGACTAAGTTGCAAGAAAAAACCTAAAAAATTAATAACCTTCCTACTAAATCCAGTTAAACATTTATGAAAAAACCCCTAACAGGCTTTTGCAGAAAGCATTGCGTTACGTTAATTAGTTGGCATAGCGAATCTAATATTTCCTACATAGAATAATGAAACACTTACTTACCATCCATTTTCGCCTTGTTCATTTCCAATAGGTAGGTAGGTACCTAGTTGCAAACTGCGCAGAGACTGGTCACGTGTCACGTCACGGCGCGGCGGGGCGGCAACGTCAATTACACAAATTTTTAATACAGTAACATAACGTTACCAAGGAACGAAAAAATAACGTTAATATTCTGTTTACCGTTATCAATTTTACCGTTACTAATAACGTTATTTATTTTAACGTTAATTTTTTCTTACCGTTATCGATGCAAGTACATCGATAACGTTATAATTTTTTAACGGTATTTGAAGCCCTGGTTGTTAGGCGTGCACGTGCACATTATTTTAGTGTGCGTAATACGAAAGCGTGCAAACGCGCACTAAAACAATGTGCATGTGTACGCCTAACAACATTTATAGCCGAGGTGGTGCATTCGTAAATTGCAACAACTACACTTCATACGAAATTTCAAAACAAATATCAGAGTAGCGTCACAGAATACATATGGTAGCGTTATAAAAATAAGTCTAGACTACTATACGTACGTTACGTACTTATAGTCAAGTCACGTCTATAACTATGTATATGTTACGTTCAAAACTTTGTCACCCTAAGCTATTCCTTTTTTGAACAGAAATCAATGACAAATGCCAACTACAACAAAATAGTTCACTTCATTGTTGCCGCTCCCTCCCGGCCCGCTTCATCATTCTGCACCCCCTGTGTCGCCCTCCCGCGCGCCTCCCCAGGCGACGCCGGGGGCGCGGTATGAAGAAGCGGGCCGGGAGGTAGCGGCACGAATAAATAAATAAATATTTGACAACATCACATACATTGCTCCAATCCCAAAGTAAGTAGCTATAGCACTTGTGTTATGGAAATCAGAATCAACGGTGGTATGACACACACCCAGACCTGAGACAATATTGAAAAGTTCATTTTCTACATTGACCCAGCCGGGGATCGAACCCGGGACCTCAAGAGATGGTGACGCCTTGAAAACCGGCGTGCGAACCACTCGACCACGGAGGTCGGCGAATGAAGTGAACGCGTAGTATACATATTTCAAACGTGCCTGTACACTCATACGTATTAATTATTATGTCAATAAATACCATTACAATCAACGTCAGGTATAGAAGAAACTTTACTACAGGAATACCATTTGAAAATGGTAAGTACAATATTAAAGTCTTAGGTGATTTATATATGTCACGTATACGTGTAGTATAAACAGTACAAACTAACGTTAGCTCCTAGCGAGGTGCTCTCTTGGAGTAGCAGCTCGCTGTCCGTGCCGCGCGCCTCCTTGTTCTTGAGGATGGAGCGCGAGCGGGAGTCCCCCTCCAGCGGCCAGCCGCCCCCTCGCTTGTTGCCGTTTTTACCTGGAGAACGAACTTGAGATTCAGAATAGTGTGCTACAGAACAGCACTAATGCCTTGTGTAAGTACCGCCTCTGCGGTCTAGTGGTTTGCCCACCCGTGTAAGATGCAGAGGTCCTGGCACGGACGTATATAAGGGGGGGGTTTTGGGGGTCCGGACCCCCCCCCCCCCATTCATGTCCATCTTACTTGTCCAACAGAAAAAAAAATACATGCACCGCGCCGATTGTAGAAAACGATAGAAGCTTAGTCCGCCGCAGGATGTATCTCGAGATATTATACGACACTCAAAGCGGAGTAAATTGTTGGTAATTTTAACTTCTTTAAAAGTGTTATAGACAACTTTGCTGAGTTGAGAAAGTTGAGGTTTTTCGATCACTACGAAGTTAGCACAGGTCTTTCAGGGTTTCAGGTCAAGCAGGGGCGACCACCCGGGGCTCCCTTTTATATCCCCAGCCGCACACCTTTACAGTTTACCTTTAAACAGTCCTACAATTACTATCGTAAATTCCCTTTTAGCGATAAAATCGTTATGGTGGCAAAACATGATCAGAACAACTTGTCAATATCTCGTCGAAACTTCATCGCTCGCTACCATGTGCCATTTAAGATTTGGCCATTGTAAAATACAGGAGCGGCCCTAGGGCGGTGCAAGCGGTGCCACTGCACTGGGCGCCCTTGTGTGTGGGGCGCTGAAAACGCCCGACAACCGGTCAACTATCAATCGTATTGTTGCCAGTACCTTGATTACGTAAAGCTGTTGCTAACAATTCTCGATTGAAATCGATTGAAAGCGCAGTTGTATTGCTGCTTTAGTTAAGATAGTTGTCACATTGGTTCTAACTAAAGCAGCAATGTAACTGCGATTTCTGTCAGAGTTGATTGCAACAAAATTACAAAATCACCCCCCTGGTGACAAGCGACGAATGAATTTAACCAAAAATCGTACTGCGCGGCCATTTTTAGTGTAAACAAGCAAGATTAGTGGATTAACCGACTAAAAATCGCGCAACGCAGCTGTTTTTTTACTATAAAAAAGCAAGATTAGTAGGTGAAACTGACTAAAAATCGCGCTGCGCGGCGGTTTTTTTTACTGTAATAAGTAAAATTACAAGATTAGTAGATGAAACCGATTAAAAATTATGAGGACCCCCCCCCCCCCCTTGTCAAAGCTATAGCTACGTCCGTGGGTCCTGGGTTTGATTCCAAGAAGGGGGTACAATTTGTACTCGGTTTGGTTGGTGGTAGGGCTTGTTTCAAGTCCGCCTGGCTAGCTACCACCATCTTAGCTAAGTCTGTCGCCATAACAACAATTTATAAATTGTTGTGTTCCGGCATTTAGAGGTAAGATACTCAGTTCCTCAGTGATGAGGATTCCGGGTGTGGTGTGCTTCCACCTTTGGCCATATCGTCACTTAACATCAGGTGAGGTCATGGACAAGCACTACCCGGTATGCATAAAAAAATAAAAAGTACTTCTTACCTTACTTTGGGAAACCTGTGTTAGTTTTAAAAGTCGTAAAACCACAGTGCTATACATTATCTTTTAACTTTATAAAATGAGATATTACCAAAAAGAATGTGGTGATTGATAATCCTGGTAGCTATCCCCCTCGGTGGCCTCTTCTCCTCCTCCGACCATTCCTGTAAACCAAAAGACTTTGAACGCTCTTCGGACTGATTCTCCAAAATATTTTACTAAAGCACTCGGGTAGGGGCATGCATTCAACATTTACCAAACCGTGTTACATGCAGACGGACATGGCATTCAAAATACAAACAAATTTTGAGCATGCTGTCTTACAAAGAGCCAAGAGTAAAGATTGGCATCGGGTTTATCAGGTTAGTTCTTCATCTTCATAATTTACTAGAATCTGATACCGCCTTGTTCATGGCGGTAATCCTTTTAATTTATCGCAACGCAAGCTTGTAAGTCTCTCGTATGGAATTCCCACGTCTCATTTAAACACGTTTTATCACCGTTTTAATGGTAGGTATACTTAGGTTAGTACCTACTTTTTCGCCATAGCATACCCATAAAAGCATGTCAGCCTTACGACGTGGTTGTTCCTCACCTGTTGGAAGCGCGCCTTCCTGTGTTTGGGCTTGGCGTCGTCCGGCGCGGACGCGGGCGCGGGTGCGGGCGCGGGCGCGTCGCTGGGCTGCGTGGGTCGCGCCGGCTCCGCCGCCAGGCTGCCGCGCGACCCCTGCGGCGACCCCTCGCCCTGCGAACCTTGCGCACACAACACGCCCCCGTCCCCCGACGCGCTCCTGCGCACACCGTTAAACTCCGACCCCCCGCCCCCCGACCCGCCGCCGCTACCGTCCAGAGGGTTCACATACAAGTTTGACGAGTCGTTCTCGCATGCGATGTCGCCCTCTGAAGGAAAAGGGTGCGTAAGGCATGATGCAAATGTATCTGCAATGTAAGACAGACGCACATGGAGCGAAGTGTTCTGTGCCGCCTGTGACGAACACTAATATGAAAATGAAACACACGTAAACGATAAAATACACGTGCCAAAAACACATTTAAGTACTTGAACTATAGTGAAGTAATGTACGGTCAAGACAAAGGAGGCTACGGGTATTCAATAATTGAAAGAGGTAGTAGATACCTACTATTAACATTTAAGTTACTATACTGAAATGCAACCATTCATAAAATGGACATTTGGTGTAAGGACACATTTGTTGTAGGTAATGAAAAAATGTTAACAACTCGATTAGGTAATTTTTTTACGTTCCTAATAAATTTCAAAGTTCGTCTCAAAAGATTGGCATAAATATTGTTGGTTGTTGACATTTGTTCAATGATAGTAAAGTGGGGATCTTACCAGGGCTATCTAGGCTATTGGGCGTAGCCTCAGGCAAGGCCTTGGGAGCGGGATGCCGCTGCAGGCAGGCCAGCTCCACGCACACCGGCTGCCGCAGGTCCGACGTCGACATGGGCATCAGTTGCTCCGCGTCTATGAATTCCTTGTAGCCCTGTTAAGCATTTCCATTATTCATAGCATAATTATTTCTATTAGTTATGTCCAGACCAATGGTGGTAGGATAGGTGGCTCGCTGGTAGGTGCTACATCAAGTCATCAAGCTTACGACTAGCCAGATGAAGGTGCGGTCAATTTGAACAACGCAACGCCACAAATCTATCGCGTAGACATCCGTTTAGTATAATAATTCATCCTGGTCATGGCACCTAACGTGCCACGAGGCGCTTAACCTCCCAACCATCAGTGTGAACGTACACTTAGAATTTACGTAATTAGTAAGAGATAGTAAATTACAAGACCAGCAAAAACGATGAAAAAAAAAACGTTTCTAGCATCTGAAATTAGCTTCTTAATGATCCAAGTTTATAAAAACTAAAAAAAACTAGGTATTCTAAATACTGATCCAAAACTGGGAACTGTTATTAAAATAAAACAGAAGTACCTACTTATATATTAATAAGGAATAAAATTAGCTTGACATACTTACAGGATCATGGCAGGTGGAACGAACTATTGAACTCAATATAATATAGTTATTATTACTTTTATGTATACAAATGCCACTTAGGTTGCAAATCAAAACATAATTAAATATGTTAATATTTCACACAGAAATATAAATAGTTAAATTCGTTATGGTTAATATTAGTATCTTTAGTACCTTGAACGTGCAAAAACAACATTCAAACTCAGAAGGCAGCTGATCCAAGTCAAGCTGTTTGTCAGCCATCTTCTTTTCCTAGAAAAAGAGAAATCATTAGTATTTTAGTTACTGATATTGAATTCCAGCAGAAATATTAAAAGCTTTGTCGAAAACCATTAAGTATTATGTTTGTTTAGTCCCATTTAATATTTAGCAGAAGCTTTAGTTTGCTGGTAGGTATGCGTATTGTTAAACTTATTAGTCCATATTTGATGCCAGCTGATAATGCATTTTAGTGCTCGTAATTCAACCCTGTTTCTAAATTTCTAACTAAATAGCGCCCGCTATGAAGGTGAATAAAGCCTTTTAAAGTTGAAGTAGAAGTTTGAAGAAAATATAAATAAAAATCTTACTGGTGTTGGATCAGGATTAATGAGCAAGCGTTTTTCTGGCGAGTCTGGGCCTTCGATCGAATACCGGCGTTCTTTCTTAGGACTGCTCTGAAACTGTTGACTACGGTGTTAGCAGAAAGCCTATAGGTACTTTTGGTGCTAAGTATCTCTAAAACGGGTGCGTCCGAAACTTTACGTGTTGAGACTACTTTAATTTACCTCCATTAAAAGGGTCTTCATAAATAATTGGTGCATAAAGCGCCTTGGCAAAGCTGTTGGTACCTACTGCATCAAAATCAGTGGCAGTGATTAGAAAAATGTATTGAAAAATGAATTCGGAGGAAGTTGAAGTTCAATTTGCTAGCTTTATGTGTTGGCTCACCCTGCCAAAGGCAGTGGACGCACCCATCCATAAGGGTGATGCCCATACCTGATTTGGGTCGGTACTCTGGGGTATCTTATCGGAGATGGCATGCTCGTATTGTTTGTAGCAGCCGGTGATGGCGGGTGCCTCCCCCTCCAAGCTAGTGGCATCCGCCTGCGACAGGTTGTGTCCTGAAGACACACACCATCGTCAGTAGCGACAATTTTCAGTTCCTTCTTCTCCCGCACAGCTTCCAATAATATTAGCAGTCTATATATAATTTGTTTATTGTTTTATTTAGGTCCATTAAAATGAATAGTAGGTTACATTTAACGAATGACGAACAGATAGGTAAGTAGCAGCGTGAACTAACACAACACACATTCCACACAAAGTCTAAATCCAGCGTTCTCCGGATACACACATCGAACAGTCCACAACAGAGTGGTTAGTTCTAGGAAGCGTTAGGCTTACGCTGACAATACTATCGACCTTAAAATAGTGTCTTCGTCGCACATCGCAAGCTACACGCGACGCGACCCCGACCCAAGTTACGGATATAAATTTAAGGGTCGGGGGTGACGACTGTGTGATAGTAGCAAGTAGCTCATCTGGTGTCGTCTCTCGCCTCAATGAGGACGCACTTGTCACCTGAAGACAAGGAATAAAACACTCTGAGTGGACCTCGTTGGAACGAACGCGTGAAGATAGCTGTAGCTGCGATGTAACGTGAACTGGTCTGAATTTGAAGATGTCTGCGAGTCCGGAGAGCTAAACGATACGACACATGCGTTCATTCAACACTCATTGCATTCATTAACACAAATGCGGAATGAGCACGGAGAGCATGCGTGCATTATGAAGAAGGAGGTTACATACGCGAACACATAACATAGTATGACATGGACTGGACAAGCGGCGTAAGCAAATGAATGTGGGCGGTACTGACCTGTGTCCACGATGACATCGATGAGGTCCATGCTCTTGGCGAACGCGTCGCGCAAGTTTATATGGTGGAACGAGACGATTGAGCCCTCGCGCTTTGCACGCTCGAGGGCCTCTCGCCTCTTAAGCGCCTTCTCGCGCCGCATCTGATTCTTGTAAAACTCGGCGAAATTGTTGACGATAATCGGGATGGGTAACGCAATTACCAACACGCCGCAAATACAGCAAACTGAGCCGATGACCTTGCCCAACGGGGTCGTGGGGTAAATGTCACCGTATCCGACTGTGGTCATGGTGATGCCGGCCCACCAGAACGTTTCCGGAATGGAAATGAATTTAGTCCCCGGTTCTTCCTTCTCGGCGAAATAAGCCAATGAAGAAAATATGAGCACTCCCATCGCGAGGAACAGCATGAGCAATCCCAGTTCTTTATAAGAGTTTCTGAGCGTGAAACCGAGTGATTGTAGCCCAGTAGAATGTCGGGCGAGTTTGAGAATGCGCAGTATTCGCATTATACGGAAGATTTGTACGACACGACGTACGTCTTGAAACTGGTCCGTCGCGTTTTTATTCGTTTCGAGCAGAAAAAGAGATACGAAATACGGCAGTATGGCCAACAAGTCTATAACGTTCAGTCCACCTTTGAAGAACTTCCACTTATCCGGAGAGGCACTGAACCGCAGCACATACTCGAGCGTGAACCACGTGATGCACACGGCTTCTACCATGGCCAGCTGCGGGTTGTCCATGGGCGCGCCCTTGTCGTCGTACACTTGCATCTGAGGTATCGTGTTGAGAGTGAGCCCTATCGTGGACAGCACGATGAAGAGGATCGATATCACAGCAATCACCTGCAATTACGTCACGGATAAGCGGCGAGAGCGCTCCTCGCCACCGCGCTGCCACGGTCGCGACCGCTGGCACATGTGCACCGCATTCATGTGCCAGGTCGCCTTATAGTGCCAGTGTCTATACAAAACTAATCATCCTAAATTTTTGTACATCGGTCAGGCTACGAGCGATCGTAGCAGTCGGTATAGTATTGTAAGTAGATATGTAAGTATGTAATATTTACAAGACATTTAATATAAAGCCAATATCTTACGTCACAATGTCTTAACATTACGCATAAATTTTGGTGTAAAAATAACATCTATACGTGTGATTATGTTAGTAGTGTTGTGTGATCGAGGTGTAGATAGTATCTCTAAGATAGTAATATTGCATGTGGGTGAACGGACGTGCGTTCAGTCCCGTGGCACGCTCGTCCGTCCATCGCTCGCGTTGCTCGGTTAGTCGGGTCAGTATCACAAAGCGGAAGCGTCGATGGGGGACCGGAGCCGAGCGGGGTATCTGGACGGGAACGAGGCGGGAAGGCGACGGGGAGAGAGAGAAAAAGGATGCGAGGGTTAGTGAGAGCGGAGTGGGATGCCGGCGGAGCGGCGCTCAGCCGTAGTGCGAGGCGGCGCGGGCGCGGTGAGCGCACGGCGCACGCCTGTGCGGCGGGCGCCCCTCCGTCCCGTGCCCCCCCGCACGCGGGCCTCGAGCATCGCCGGCGGCGGTTGGTCACATCGCGTAAGCCCATCCCATATTGGCAACTTTGCGACAACAATTAAGCTTTGTTCATATTTAATCTCCGTTTGGACAATGTACGACGCGGCTGTGAACATTTATAAAAAATAACTATAATAAAATTAAACATGAAAATCTCGTGGTGGAATACCACGATATCGAACGAGTTCTGGAGCAGTAAAGGTCTTAAAATTGGAACTATTTATATTGTTGATTTTTAAAATAGATTTTGTATAAAGTGTAAGAAATGTATCGATATTTACAACAATTTAATTCATTAGGTAACTATAGAAAAAACTGTTATATGCCTCTAGTGAGAGATAGAGACGATCGGTATACAATCTAGTTAAAAAATCAGCAAGTTTTTCACATCATCAAAATTATCTTTTGTACCTACCCAAATATTGAATATGGCTTCAACTTAATTCAAGTACAAACTTAGAGAGACTTCAATAAATAAATATAAAGAACTCCAAAAATACGTGAAGCAAGTTTGTTAAAAACGTACTTATTACCTTACACTAAACTAGGAATGCTGATGACGATAAGTTATACGAAGTAAAAGGATAAAAAAAATATTTAAAGTTTGATTTGAAACAAAAATCTTGAATGGTTCATAATAATGTGTCAATCATATATACAACATAAACAAAATAAAAAAATATATATTTGGACCTAGTGAACACAGATTCATACTTACATACCGTTAAAAGCACCGCTGTTGTCGAAAAAAATTACATCAACGAGCTACAGTATAAAGCAAGAAGAAGGTAACATCGATGCTAGCTAGTTTGGGATCAAATTCGACAATGCAATCACATACAGGAGGTCACAGAACACGCTTTACATTACAACAAGGAAACACAACACCACATTCCATAATACAATACAATAAACAAACACATACAAAAACGAAGGGGCAGAGATAGATGTTATTCATGCACCACAAAACTACACAAATAACATAATATTTCGATGCAAATAACATTGTTATAATACAGTTTAAATCTCAGCTCACACATATGTTAAAAGATTAATAAATTACTACCTATTTACTATCTACCTGACTTATTTAATTTTAACTGTGACTTGGTACAATGCGATTAATTTAACAATGCAGAAGTGACCTACTTCAGAGCGGGTACAAAACGTTATATTTTCTGTGAACTGTTCTCTTTGTCATACATTTTCGAGTTAAATTGTCGCGAATTACTGTCTATTGCTAATTTAACCGCACTGTATAATCTAACACATCCAGTTAAAATCAGCTGATGTTAAAAAATAATTTGCAAAGTTATATAGTACCAGGGTTAAGGCGGGTCACATTGAAATAACATGGGCCAAACTGTGACTTAATGTAAACGTCTTGATGTGTGTCTTTATCTTAAAAATAACTTAAAAATAATAATAATTTTATAACCATTTACCATTTTAAATCATTTCGACTTTTCTTTAGTTTAAAACAATATTTTACAGATTTAAGAGCGTTAACACACACGGCATTTCATACGAACATTCAAGTCCTTATTTTTTTTAAATGAATGGACTGATTTTAATGAAACTTCATACACGTAAGCAAAAAACATAAGTCTAAAAAGTTAGAAAGGAACATTTTTGAAATGTCTTATTTAAAAAAAGATTATTATAGATTTTCTATTTCTATGGAAAATTTAAAATCGGTCTAATTTAGCTGTAATACTATTTATCGAAAATGTTTTCTACTAATTTTTTAGACCAATGTATTATGCTTGTGAGTATGAATATTCATTTCGAAAAATAAGAACTTGAAAGTTTGTATGAAATGACGTTTGCCGTTAACGCAATATGTTTTGTTTTGAAAGACATGTCAAATTTGTTTAAATTAAGTCTTTTGTTAAAATAATATTTACGGAATAGTAGTAAGTTTAGAATCCAACTGCAAAAACACAGTGACATAACAGGGGCCCTATTTTTGAATCGCTCGGCTGGCGTCGAGCGCTTGTTTCTACTGATTTTCGTTCGACATCCCATACATTTGAGTTGATTTGTCGAACGAAAATCAGTAGAAACGAGCGCTCGACGCCAGCCGAGCGATTCAAAAATAGGGCCCCAGGAATACCAGCCCAAAATTATTATACGAAAGCCAAAGTCACCGCCTCTACTCTACGGTACCTATGTAAAAGTACAAACTAAATTCACATGGAGAATTTAATTTAAATGTACATTCATTTAAAGTCTGTAAGTGATACGCAGACAATTTTAAAATAATTATTGTCAGTGTGCGTATAAAAAAAAATATATTATTTATTTACAGTTGTTATTCAGTAGGTAAATAAATAAAATACATTGTGTATAAGTATTGTACAGAACTAGCTCGTGCGTGTATAGTACTCGATGTGTGTGTACTAATAGTGGCAATAAAATTCGGGTTCGTGGTGTAAGCACCCAGTGGTGATAGCACTTGTGGCTTTGTACTATTATATATTCTGTGCTTGTGGCGTTAGCACCCGGTCAGGTTAATTTGATTAGGTGAATAATCAAACGTACTGGAAGAATTTATACGAATCGGGTGCTAACGCCGCACGTGCTAACCACTGAGTTCTTACACCACAAATGTTCTTAACATTTGCTTAAAGTTTATCATAACAAAATAACTCCTACTACATCGCATTGCTAATTTACTTTACAGTGAATGTGCTAAAATGAAATTACCTACTCACAATCGACAAAAGCATTGAATTTAAGTTGAATACCTTTTCCGTGTAAGACCTGACCGTCCTTGGCAGCGATGCTATAGTGGCACGATTAGTTTAATTTGATTTATATTATGTTTCTCAATGGTGGTACAATACGTTACCCTAGCGGCGATACTGGTGGTAGGTTTCTCGAGTAGGTCCCAGAGCCACTTTTGGTATTGGGCGCAGGTGCCTTGACCGAACTCCTCCTCCTCTCGTTGTCGGAGACTCTCGGCTTCCTTCCGCATCTCTTCGTGCACGTGCTCCTTGCGCTGATGGTACTTGTGCTGGCAGCAGGACTCCAGGTAGAGCTCGTCCACGCCCCAGTACTCCAGGTCGTCGCTGAATGCTAGTACGCACATCTCGTCCACCAAATGCAGTTTTCCAGTGCGGTAAAAATTTAGGATGGAACTGAAGCTCTTCGGATGTCTGGAAAATCAACAATTGGTTTGATTAGAAAGCTTTTTAATACACCAACAGTGTTCAAAACCAGCCTCTGAAGTAGTGAAGTAAAGGCTAATTATAATAGATGTTACTTGTAATACCTAAGGAATTTGAAGATCAATCACGTCCTAAAAAACATATTAACTAGCATTTAAACATTAGTTTGATCATAAAGTAATTGATTCGCAGTTAAGCGCTCAGCATTATCTGCACAATTTTTATTGGACGCGAAAAATCCATTATGTATTTGATTGAATCAGGCGTCACTTGGCAGAAGTCCCAACCCAAACCATTGTGAAAAAAGAAATATAATGTAGCTTCTTACGCAAAAAATATATGCAAGATGCACAGCCCGCTCACCCGCAAAATATTTTTTTCTTTCAATTTTCGTTTTTTTTGAAGCTGGCAACATTCTTCAAAGGTTGTTAGTCACTCGGTGCGGAGTGGGGAGGAAGATGCGATTAATATACGGTGTCGGGAGGCGTAGTTACTTATTTGGTGTTGGTTTACGCACGATCTAACTCCTGAGGATGCTCTGGGTTAGGGCGAAACACGTAGAGTAGTCTAATTGGTGAAGGTGCGAGGTGTGTTGCTTTTTGGCTAAATGCAGGTATGGTGTATTGATATTTTGTGGTATGCATGTGCTTTTTTTGTATCTTGCATATATTTTTGCGGAAGTAAACTACGTAATTATATTTCTTAATCCATTAGTACCTACTTGTAGGAAGTTTGCCGATCTTCTTAGGAACTGACCTGTCGAAGAAGTACTCGTTGTCCTGCAGCGAGTAGTCGTCGCAGAGCTCGGTGATGGCCTCGTGCGTGTTGCAGTCGCGCAGCCGGCCGAGCCGCGTGTGCGGCAGCCGCTCGAGCGTCCGCCACAGCACCTCGTGTCGCACCCCGCCCACGTTGATGATCACACGCTTGCTCAGCGCTTTCGCGCGGAGCATCATAAACGGCTCCGGTGGTAGCGACGACATCGACCTGGAATTGTTAATTATAGGTTTTTAATTTATATTTAAAAAAGCAGGTTTTTATTTATTTATTTAATTCTTAATGCACAATAGTACAATGGCGGACTTAATGCCTTAGGCATTCTCTACCAGTCAACCTTAGGGTGATGTGGAGACTTTGTGTGGTAGGGTGCACAACCAGAGTAAATAAGAAAAAGTAAGAAATAAAATAAGTACTTACTATAAATAAAACATATTATAACATACATACTGACAAAAATACAAATATAGTATATAAATAATTATTAATATAATATATATTAATAAGTTTCATCATATCTTATGATGAAACTGAAGAGTTGCTAACTACACTATAATGTAAATTTTATCAGGAATCTTTTACAAAGCTAACACATTACACTCACTCACAACCATTAACACACATAGGTATATAGATATAGGTAATCACACATACACTCTCACACACCATACACACACACACACACACACACACACGCACTCACACACACACACACACACACACACACACACACACACACACGCACACACACACACGGCTAATATACATTCACTTTTTTATTGTTTTTCCTTTATTTTTTATTGTCTTTGATCAAAGTAATATATAAAATATTGTGCTCATTTTTATTTAAGACTTGCTTTGACTAGTTTAAAATACAGGTTTTTGCCTAGTTCGGCAGCAGAGGCTTATAATATTAAGAATCTGTTATCTAGTCCTAAGTTGGTATTATTTAAACATCTGTCACAAATTGGTCAATAAAACATTTTTTATTTATTTTATTTTATTATATAGGTATATAAGCATATATAATTATATATAAAAGTTATCAACGAATATCAATATTTAAGAACGATCTGCTTGCTCTGTGAGGAATTTGCGCAACTTAGTCTTAAACGCGTACCGATTGGTGGACATTCTGATGTCAACGGGGAGCGCGTTCCACAGCGAAATAGGATAGACGAAGAAATAAGAGTGCATGGTATCAGAGTGATGAGAGGGACAGCTAAGAAGACGGTTAGAAGAGGAACGAAGTTTTTAGTTCGTCGGAATCATTTTTATGTAGGGTTACTCGATTACTCGAAGACGGCTGGACTGATTTGAAAAATTTTTAACCGACTTCCAAAAAGGAGGAGGTTCTCTGTTCGGCTGTATGTATGTTTTTTTTTTTTTTTTTTTATGTATGTCCACCGATTACTCGAAGACGGCTGAACCGATTGAAATAATTCAAACGTTATTAGATTAGGTTTGTTCCCAAGTTGGTCCCATTTTTTGAAATTTTGAAATCGGTTCAGTATTTTTCAGGAAAACTTGAAAATACTGTCGTTTTCGTTACCATTTTATGAATTTATACGGATGATCGACCATATCTTCTTTGTTTATGTACCGATTTAGATGATTCTTTTTTTGTTTGAAAGAGGACACTTTAGTGATGATATCATTTTGATTTCATTGTTATTGGACCTTGGATTTTAAAGATACACAAGGGAACTCTTCAAAATCAAATAGAAACTGTGTAGTGATTGAAATATTGCTAGGATTATGACAATCTTAAACAAATTAGGTATCTAACTATGGTCAAGGACGTTTTGGACTAGACTTGAACTGTGAAGGAACAACGGAACTCCTTAACAACAAACAGCACGAACAGTGGAAATTGAGTTTTTAGTGGTATTACACCGCGCAAAAGTGTGAAATATAAAAAAAATACATAACATCATCGCTTACATTTACATAATATACATACTTTGGGTAAAAGGTAAAACTACCTAATACAGAAGGTACTTACACTGAAAAGAAAAAAATAAAAAATTGTTTAAAAACAAAAAAACCGACTTCAAAAAACCTGAAAATAAAAACAAAATTAGCTTCAAAATTAAATACCCCTAAAAAGCAAGAAATAATTTTCAAATAATTAGAAACGCATATCATTGTAATTAAACACGTATAATGAAGTCGGGTGGGGCTGGAGAACAACTTCTTTTTTTATTCTAGAAGCCCCACCCGACTTCATTATACGTGTTTAATTACAATGATATGCGTTTCTAATTATTTGAAAATTATTTCTTGCTTTTTAGGGGTATTTAATTTTGAAGCTAATTTTGTTTTTATTTTCAGGTTTTTTGAAGTCGGTTTTTTTGTTTTTAAACAATTTTTTTTTTTGCATTAAAGTATATACTTCCAAGTCGGTCCCATTGTAATGAAGTCAGGATCTGATGATGGGATCCTGGAGAAATCAGATTGAAGCTGTTTTTTAACACGTTTTTATTAGGTTGCTTTCTCGTTTGTTTGTTTGTTTGTTTGTCCGCAAAGTTTGCGAACGATTTTAAACTAGCTTCCCGATGAGCTAGAGACTTGAAACTTTGAACATAGGTCAGAACTGGAATATAATGCAATATTATGGTTCATTGAGCTGATCTGATGATGGAACTGGAAGAAGGCCACAGGAACTTAATGATGAAACCATACAACCCCAATGTGATTAAGCTTGTTAGAATCGTCTTGACGAGTACTCTGATGGGGGATAAGGTCCAGGGTCTGATGATGAAGCTGGAAGGCCATGCCAAAGGAACTCAATATTGGAACCGTGCAATCCCGTCGAGTTGAGCTCGTTTGAATCGTCTTGACGAGTACTTTGTTGGGAAATAGTGTCCAAGGTCTGATGATGGAGCCGGAAGAAGGCCATGGGAACTCTATAATAAAACCACGCTAACCCCATCGAGTTTGGGCTCGTTTGAATCGTCTTGACGAGTACTTTGTTGGGAAATAGTGTCCGAAGATCTGATGATGGAGCCGGAAGAAAGCCATAGGCACTCTTTGATAAAACCACGCTACCCCATCGAGTTTGGGCTCGTTCGAATCGCCTTGACGAGAACTTTGTTGGGAAATAGTGTCCAGGGTATGATGATGGAGCCGGAAGAAAGCCAATGGAACTCTATAATAAAACCATGCAACCCCATCGAGTTCGGGCTCGTTTGAATCGTCTTGACGAGTTCTACGTTGGGAAATAGTTTCCAGGGTCTGATGATGGAGCAGGAAGAAGGGCACTGGGACTCTGTAATAAAACCATGCAACCCCATCGAGTTTGGGCTCGTTTGAATCGTATTGACGAGTTCTTTGTTGGGAAATAGTTCCCAGGGTCTGATGATGGAGCCGGAAGAAGGGCACTAGGACTCTGTAATAAAATCATGCAACCCCATCGAGTTTGGGCTCGTTTGAATCGTTTTGACGAGTGCTCCGATAGGAGATGGTATATTTTTAGTCTTAGCTCGTTAACTAAAAAGCATAAAATAATAATTTCATGAAAAACAATATTTTTTTAAAAACACGTTTTTAAAACGGACTAAATTATTACAAAAAAATCGGACTAAAAATATTAAAACGGACAAAAACAAACTAAAAAGTAAAAAAATAAATTCTTCTGTAAATATTTATAACCCTAATAACCTATACCTACAGAAATTTTAAACCTAAAAACGTGGGGCGCGTTTTGTATATCATCCATATTGTCTATAGCAGGGGTGCCCATACTTTTTCTTAAGGAGATCGACTTGGCAAAAATATATGACTAAGAAATCGACATTTTACCATTTAACTTAACCCATTTAACCTACCAAATATTTAAAAGAAAAAAAAATGCATATGTAAAACTACATTGGGTGCAAAATGTCAAATCTCTTATCCTTGGCGATCGACCTTAAAACCTCTCGCGATCGACCGTTTGGGCACCTCTGGTCTATAGCATGCGCCCCACGTTTTTTGGTTTAAAATTTCTGTAGGTATAGGTTATTAGGGTTATAAATATTTACAGAAGAATTTATTTTTTTACTTTTTAGTTTGTTTTTACTTGTCCGTTTTAATATTTTTAGTCCGATTTTTTTGTAATAATTTAGTTAGTCCGTTTCAAAAACGTGTTTTTAAAAAATATTTTTTTTCAGTAAATTTGTAAGATTATTTTTATTGATACCACTGAAAATGACACAATGATTAATAGCACTGCTAGTTTTTCCGATCTGCTGAAAGATTTTTTCTTCTTCCTCCAGCATAACAATAGACTGCAATGATTCAATAAGAGGATTCGAGGAATAAGCCGAAAACTTAAATTTCTGGATGCTAGGACTTACAAAGCTAGTACTCATGGCGGAACTTGACAGACTGATCGTACTCGATCACGTTTGTTAGGCAATGTTTGGTCCGGCCAGGTGTCGGATGGGTGACCATTAAGTGGCATTACAACTGAGCGCTTCCGTGCTTCGAAGGGCACGTGAAACCGTCGTTTCCGGCTGTTGTCGTCTGATAACAGTCGTCAAGCCAACTTAGAGGCCTTACAGGCGGCTAGATGTACTCTATCTAACACTAGAGGTGGTCATTCGTTAAGGGGCCATAATAGGAAAACATGGTTGGCGCGGGCCATATTTTTATATAGAAAACGTAAAGTTGTAGCCACAAAAAAAAACATACCAAGCTAAAGAGATTATGTAGCAGCTACAAGTATCAAATTGCGTATAAACCTCACAGATTATTGTAAAAAAAGTCAGCATATCATCAAAAGCGCTTGTCGCGGGCCATATTTTTGGCGTAAATAATAGCGGAAACGTATTGAATTCTACATCAAAATACACTTTAACGAACTGTGCAGTTGCTCCAATAACTTTTTTTCAAGAAAGATAATTGTGCTAAAGATAATGCTGAAAAAACAACGAAAAACATCGAAAAAGTGCAAAATTGAGGTTATTTTCCATACTCTTTACACTTATAGAAAAAGACAGAGACGAATGATTTCGCATAACGGAGCCTTAATAAGAAAAAGATAAGGTGGCTGTACCTGGAATGCGCCCTCTGCAACGCGTCTGCATTGGTGGGTAGCGCCGGCGCAGGCGCAGGCGCGAGCCCGCGGTCGAGCAGCGCGTCCTGCGCAGGCGCCGCGAAGCCCATGGGCGCGCGCGGGGGCGAGTCGCCCACGTGCCAGCGCGCGGCGCCGCGGCCCGCCCCCTCGCCCCCCATGCCCGCTAGCTCATGGCGCCGGGCGCCGCCGCTTCATCTGCTCTATGTTGCTTCACTCGCCACTGTCACCTGAAAATCAACAACTTTACGTGAGTCAGGAATAGATTGTCACATCGAAAATGTTTAAGCAACCCCTCATATATCGGATCATTTTGAACTTACCATCCAAATTTTGAGGATGTGTTCAGTCCACGAAACTGAACAACTTTCTCTAAGGAATACATGGCCTAATATGTAAATAAAATCGACTCTCCATACAAATCAAAGAGATCACGTGATCAATTTAGTATGGGATGACCAAAATTTTGTGGCGAAATTCGACACATGTTTCTTAGAGAATCTTGTTTAGTTTCATGGACTGGACACATCCTTGAAATTTGGATGGTAAGTTCAAAATGACCCGATATAGTAAAGGATGTTTCAGTATGACAAAAAAAACCGGCCAAGTGCGAGTCAGACTCGCGCACGCAGGATTGTGTACCAAAAAACGGCAAAAAAATCACGTTTGTTGTTATGGGCCCCATTTGAATATTTATTTCATTCTGTTTTTAGTATTATCTGTTATAGCGGCAACAGAAATACATCAACTATGAAATTTCAACTGTCTAGCTATCACGGTACATGAGATACAGCCTGGTGACAGACGGACAGCGGAGTAATAGGGTCCCGTTTTTACCCTTTGGGTTCGGAGCCCTAAAAAGATAAGAACTATGAAAAAATGTGGCGCCTGGCAGACTAACGCAGACCATATAGCAAATTGACCAGGAAAGAATAATACACCAGTAATTTAATAATGCACATTTTACAAAATACTATTTCTGTTAAACGTTTCTTGTGTAGAACCCACGCCCACGAACCAAGATTAAAAAAACAAAACAAGTAAGTAGCAGTTAACATGCGAATCCCGAATGAGGTCGATCGAATGCTCTTTACTTTACAGACTCTTCGGCAAATCGATTTCATAATTTCTGAGAAGCCCTCAGCCATTTCACCTGCGGCCTACTTTCGGAAAACGTTTTATTTCATTTCCTTCACGGATTATTACGAGTAATCAAACTGTAACGAATTTATACCCTGTTTTACAACACATATCGCTCGCGGAAACCTATAAACATTATGTTCCTGAATATTTAAAAGGGTTTTATGATCATTTGAAAAAAAGAAAATAATTTTAAAGCAAAACATGAAAAGGAAAATGCTCCATTACAATTATTTTATAGCAACCCAGTGTATTTTAAACACATAATAACGCATAGGTACACGGTGACGGTGCATATGGATTTCGCATAAGTATTTTTAGTGTCAAAATTTGAACAGAAACTTTATGATGTTTTTATTACGACTTTTTTTATTTTTTTTTAGTTTCGCATAAAAAATAAAAAGAGGAAATTGTATTAGATTTCTTAATTAAGTAAGGTAACTTCTTGTGACAATATTGATATTTTATTGAAAATAGCTTTTTTGAGTGGATCATCCAAACGCACGCGTCCATTAATTTAAACCGATCGTATCGCCGACGTTTGGCCACGACAAAGCTGACAATGGTCTATTAAAATTTCATCGTGTTATGGCTCTAGATCGATACTGGTCCCGACTTCCTCGGCCTTATGGACAACCGCTTTGAACAAGGAACTTACATGTTACATCAAGTGTTTTGTTTCACACGGTGATTTACGACGTACGATTTCGTGATTGATTTTCCATTGTTTTCGTTTAGATAGTACAAAAGTTTCAGGGTAACTATAGCTATTTTATTGACTGGCAATACGAGTATATTCACGTTTTCATTCATTCAATCGTTAAGTAATCATGTTGTACGCAACAAAGAAAATGTACAATATTGGAAGTGTTGTCATTAGGAAACATTATTAGAGAAGGACGAATTTACTTTTTTACTTTTGAATTTTTAAACTACTTATTTTGTTGGATTCGCAAAATCCCAAAAGTTATAGTAGGTATCATTGTGTAAGTAGCATCGTGTTGTCTACCTGTGTTTACATTAATGCCATTATGTAAAGCCGAGAATTAACCGTCTGTTTATTTATGATTAGACCCGATCGTGCTTCCATCATGATACCGCCTCTGAATGCGACCCTCGCACATTGTTAGATCTTCTTAGATTTTCTTTTAGAATTAAAGTTATTTTCTACTTTTCTAATTGGTCAATTTTGTTCCTTTCTTATTGGAACGACCCAATTTAATGATAAACCCAGTCTATGAACTCTAGTGACCCAGGCGTTGCGAATTTTCAACGAAAAACCAAAACTACTTCGTCACCGTTAAAGCGAAGATTTTTTTAATGCTTTTGCATTAAAAAAATCTTCGCTTTAACTTTGACTATGTCGTTGGAATTTCGGCCCAGAAACTCAGGAAATCGTTGCAGTTACGCTAAATTACAATGGAAATAATTGAGCTAAGTAAATCATTTTTTCTTTGTTCTGTGTATTATAGTGGCGTCAGTAGGGTGAAAAATACGGCGTTTTGTGAACCAAAGACTTCCTTTGGTAGGATTGTTCCTTAGGACCCTAGGATAGATATGAGAAGTGGAGCCACCACAATTTTTGTAGTAATTTTTTTAAAGTTTTGGCTTCCAGCCGAATCTTGATAAATGTATTAGTTAAGCTGCTATGCCCATTTTGATATGATATTCGTATGAATATAGGGTGTCGAATTCATTTTTGGATTCATATTTGTACGATTCAATTGTTAAACTATTAACTATTATTAACCACCGACTTCGTTAAGGCAGAATTCCCCCCCACCTGCTTGAAAAATCCAGGTGGCTCCACTTCGTAAACCCATCTTAGGAACACAAGGATCAATCCTACCGAAGGAAATCTTTGGTTCACGTATAGCCGTATTCTTAATTTTTTTGTCTTGTAGGAATGGGGCTATTTTCACTATCGCGATGTTAAACTAGCGAACTACAACGCGATGTTATTACATTATTGTGTAGGTAGGGCATAATAATTATAAACTTTAATAGCTTAGATGCTGAAACTAATGGCTTTCTTAAGTTACTTACAACCCTATTGCTAAAGCAGTTTTGCTTTTTACTTAGAATTATTAACCCCTTTGTAGCTAGCTATTCGATTGACCCCCTTCAAGTTTCCCCGTTCCAGTTACGACTTTTCCCGTTCACTGACTCATCAAATCGGTCACTTAGTCCCTTTCAAAGAAAAATCTTTTGTTGATGTATAATTTCTACTTAAAGTGTCAGCAATGGAAGGGAAAACCGCACCAGGGTCTGACCAAATTGTAGGTACCATTAAGTGCTGAAAGAGAAAAGAAATCAAATCACATTCTTCTTAAAACAAAAGCTTTGATAATCGTATTTTTTTAATTCAGATAACGAGGGTTCCTTGAAATATTTCAAGTTTTTTTATATGTATTTATATGAATTCTTGTACAATTCGGTACCGGTAGATGTCCACCTCAGTCACTGATGTAGATTGTAAGATCCAAGACGATGCCAAAGTGGTTTTAACTTGCCATCGTACACCGAGAGCATCTTTTAAATGGCGTCGCAATCAAACGTATGCTAAAAAATAATTAATTATTATAAAGTCATTCATAACATAACATAATCCTTAGAAATATATTATACTCACTTACGAAATCAATTACCCAGAGGGTACATAACGCGAGCGACTTCAAGAGAAAAGCACTTTTCATCCTACACATTTTCTTTTCCATAATATGATGGATGCGTACTGTTATTGATTTTGGGACCTTGAAGAGATATTTTTGGACAGGAACCAAAAGGCAAAGCTTACTCGGGACCTTTTCGTGACAAAGAGCATGATGTAACCAGGCTTTCCGCTCGAGGTAATGTCGGTAAAGCATCCGCGAGAGCGGAGGCCGCAGGGGCGTTATCGATTGCAAGGCCGCCCGGCCTCGCATCGTAATACCCCAAACTCCATCCATTTGATGCACTTGTTCTATTCATACATGCAATGCATGCAATATTCGGGCTTAGCCTGTGTGGGTCGTGTCATGCATGCAATGAGAATGGTAATTGTATAGGTATAATCTCACGGGGGTACTAAAGTATTCAATTATGTAATGGCGCTATTATGTTTAATATTTCGTAAAACCGGCCAAGTGCGTGTCGGGCCGCGAGCACTATAGGGTTTCGTAATTACTTTATTTATTTATACGATACCATTTGGTTATAAACTTATACTTTTCACCCTGTTTTACACAACTAATGATATTTTCAATTTTCATTAGTACCTATACTCGTAACTAAGTATCTAATTACATATTCAATCGAATTTGAAGCTATGAAAACATTCCAATATTAATTAAATTGTATGAGTTGATCAACTATTACTCATTAACTTGCAAAGCCTACCTAGCAGTGATAGTTTTCCTTTTAACTTCATTATGTGTACTACTGTCCTGATTTTTTTCACCAAACCAACATTGGGATGTTGACTAATGAATAAAATAACGAAATACTAATAAAAATCGTAAACATATTAAACTTTTAGAGTAGCTTGTATACCTCTTGGTTTTATATATTGCATATTATTTGTTTTATGACTCTTCAAAGTTGGGTGGACAAGTCCATTCAAGAAGTATAAAATGTATTTAAAAAAATGATACCTTTAATTAGTTCGTAAAATGTTTAGCAAATTTATCTAAGAAACCATTTTGATAAACACAATATTTAATATAGCTGCCGAACAAATTTCCTACGCGTTGCATACAAACTACTGAGGCGTGACGTCATAATTCAGTAGCCGTTAGTATGGAGCGTTTTTGGGCGAGTCCATATTTGTGTGCATTTCACACTGTGATATCTCGGGCAGTTTTCAAGCTAGCGAAATAATTATTTTACCAATATTTCTTTTTTTGAGAGGTAATTTATGTAATTTAAAATAAAAAAAGTTGTCAACATCCCAATTTACCTGATAGAGGGGGGACACTTGGCTCTTACAAAATTTTTCAACTTTAAAGCACAATATTTCGCAAACGGATCCCTGAATCGAAAAGTGGTCTTCACAAACCTACAATATGTTTATAAGTTATCCAACGATACTCTACATGGAAAAATATATATAACTACTTATATTTTCAAGATTTTATTCTACCATTTTTTCGGCGTAAGTCATTCATGCCAAATTACAGTTTTCCAGTACCAAGGACCTCTGAGCTAAACCGCGGAAGGATAGACAGATAGACAGACGGACATGGTGAAACTATAAGGGTTGTTGACTTGATTACGGAACCCTAAAAATAAAAATAAGCGTTTGCAAAATAATCTATTTATTAAAAAATATACATACATACATGTTTTCAGGGGTCGTAAAAGTATAGCTTAAACGAATAAGTACTATGAGAACCAAAGATTAAGTACTAACTACGGCTATAACACTCTGACACAGATGTTCTGTGTCCAAGTTTTATTATTGTTACCAACCGACAAGACGTTTAAATTCATATACTTGGTGTTAGTAGCAACTAGGGAAAACTTTAAGGGATGATTCTACCCTTACGCAAGAAATAAGCAACTTTCTCTATAGAACCACTTGTCGCAAATGCATGTTTTTTTGTTGAGAATCAATGTACGCGTAACAATACGTTAATACATTGCGGTTTTATAAAATTTTGATATTGTGATAATTTTTCTGTAAATTTAGGTTCTTACACAACAAAGGCAGGCTCTGTGTTACAGAAAATTAAAAAGAAAACACTTAATTATTCATGAATTTTGCGACGGAAAATTCCCTTCAGATAGACTCAGAATCATGAGTCGACTATGCCCCGAAAGTTTTCGCTATATAAGGTGATACTAACATCCTGCATAATAATAATATATGTATCTATAGTCCTCCAAGTATATATCTCACCGGTGAAGATATGAGAATTATAATCTAATTTATATGGAACAATTACGTCTGCCCAGCCGTACACTTAATCCGCTTAAGTAAGGTACATTGAATTTACGATCCCACAAGAGGAAATATTCTCTGTATTCCACGACTTTTGTCCTGGTTGTTTTTTCATTGAAATTTCCTTGAAGGCAACGTGAAATTGTTTAACATTTGTTGGTACAAATAATTTTAAATTGCATTCATATTGTAATAGGTATCTATATTTATACAAATTAATTCCACAAATGTTTTTGAAAAGATTCAAAAAAATCGTTCGATAGCTTTTATGTTTATAAACAAGTATATTGTTATATCTTATGTTAGGAGTAGGATCTTTGTTCAATCGATTTTGTTGAAATTTTATGGATAATCAAACCCCATGGATATATTAGACCACTTTCATAAATCGTCCCCTTATGTTACACCCTGGAGAAGCGCGATGAATTTGATTTGACGTTTCATATACACATCGCAAGCGATTTTCACGAGTTTCACTTCTGATGATAACGCGCGTACTACACTCGGCGTCAAAAAAACCGCACCTTTTCTTTAAAGTTAATTTAATCCCATATAATTTAATGATAAGTGTTATTATATACTATTCTTCCCCTTCGGACATAGCCAACAGTCTTTAGAAACCGTTGGAATACTCGTCGAACGGAATCGAGTTTCCGAGCACATTACATTGCCTAATTTTTTTGCAATATTTGAGTAACTTCATGGGCAATAGTATCCATCTTGGGTATTCCTTTTTTTAATTGAACTGTTGAAGTGTGTTTTCTCCATCATCTCGATAGCGAATTTACCCGCATTTCCTGAATTGACCCCTTTTATTTCCCTTTTGTGGTGGCGCTAGCAATAACGCTTTAATCGTTTAATTATGGTAACTGTTATGTTAACTAAATGAAACAATTATCAAAAGAAAGCTCATTAAATGTACTTTCAAAAGATATCAACATTTACACAATAAAACGTTAGCTAGCAATAGCAGATTAGCCAAGTCTAAACTTAGTGTCGAAGAGGTGCGGGTTTTCTGACGTCGAGTGTATATTTGCCTTATTATTATATTTTCGCTTAGATTATTATTTCTCTTATAAAACGTTATAATGTGCTTTAACAACGCATAATTATAATAGCTACATAGTAAAATAATATTTCACAGAGGATTATGTTGATTATATGCTTCTGCCACCACTTAAATAAGCCACTTTGCATACCTTTCTAGGTGTTTCATGAACGTTGAAACATTGACATAAAATTGTTTCATTCACCTGTCGGAAACACGCTACTCACTGTGAGGTTTTGTACAGAAGCATTAAACAACACAGTTTGGTAATTTGTGAAAGCAGTTTTCTTTTACGCTTTGTCAAAATAATTGCTGATGGGATGTATTTAATAGCACTTTAAATTTGATGAAAACAGCTATAAAATTGTTCATCAGCACTTTAAAATAATGATAGACCTATAATTTAATCTTATCATACATACATACATACATACATACATACACTCCCGCCTGTTTCCCATGGGGGTAGGCAGAGACTATGGATCGCCACCTGCTACGATCCTTGCACACTTCTTTCGCTTCATTCATATCCATCAATCTTTTCATACATGCCCTGCGGTTTTTGTCACTGCGTACACCAGCCTTTTTTATAATAACCTCTATTTGGTCCGCGTAGGTTTTTCTGGGACGCCCTCGTGCAATCGTTCCTTCCACATTCGCACAGTATATCTCTTTCGTGATTCGCCTTTCATTCATCCTCTCTAAGTGACCAAACCACTGGAGCATTCCTTTCTCAATTCTTGTCACTATATCATCTTTCAGACCACACCTTTTGCGAATCACCTCATTGCTCACTCTATCACACAGTTTTACTCCACATATTTTCCTCAACGATCGCATCTCTACCGCATTTATTCTGCTTTCATTCTTCTTCTGCCATACCCAAGATTCACTTCCATACATCAGTGTCGGTACCAGCACTCCGTTATGAATAGCCATTCGCGCCTTTGCAGAAACGGTTTGGCTACTCATAACCGAGTGTATAGCACCACTCACCGAATTTCCTTTCTTCACTCGTCTTTCTATGTCTTCCTCACTCTTTCCGTCCCTTGTGAACAAACTCCCCAAGTATACAAACTCACGGACTTGTTCCACTTTTTCGCCACCTAACATTACCGTACAGTCAGTCATTTCTTCATCTCTCTCAAACACCATCACTTTAGTCTTAGTTACATTCACTTTCATCCCTTTTCTCACAAAATCTTCATTCATAACCGACATCATTTCCTGCAACTCTTGCGCAGAAGACGCAAGTATAACTTGGTCGTCAGCGTAGAGAAGGCACTTGATTTGAGTCCCATTCATCACAACCCCACAGTCACGTTCTTTCAGACCTTTCATACAACTGTCCAAAAACAGATTAAAGAGCCATGGTGACGCAACACATCCCTGTCTGACACCCCTAGAGATGCCAAACCAGTCAGTGTATACGCCGTCAATCCTGACGCATGCACGGGAATCCTCATAGAGAGATTTCAGTGCATGAATCAGTCTGCTCTCCAATCCGTATTCGGACAACACCTTCCATAGCTCATTCCTGTCAACTCGATCGTAGGCCTTCTCCAGGTCCACAAAGGCACAGTAAACCTTTTTGTGCTTAGCCAGGTGTTTTTCGGTTAAGCACCTCAAGGAGAAGACCTGATCCGTGCATCCCATTCCCTTTCTGAATCCCGCTTGCACATCCCAAATACTCTGATCAGTTTTTTGCATCACTCTTTCAATCAGTACCTTTGCATACAATTTACTGACAATGCTGAGAAGACTGATCCCGCGGTAGTTTTTAGCATCCTGCCGTGACCCTTTCCCTTTGTACAGCGGCACGACCACGGCTTTACGCCAATCTTCCGGCACTTTGCCACTGTTCCAACATTTATTAAAGATCAGGCACAGCCAGGACGCAACCAGCTCTTTCCCACCTCTCAGCATTTCAACAGTAATTCTGTCATATCCTGCTGCTTTCCCTTTTTTCATGCTCTTCATTGCACTAATAATCTCATCCATATATATATCTCTTTCATCCACTTCTGTCTCTTCCTCGTCTTCCACCCTTTTATCCGAGGCTTCTAGCATAGGGCCATCCGCCTCAAACTTTATCTTATCACTACAAAAATAATGGTTTGCACTTTAAAATAATAATAGATCTATAAATTAATATTATCACTACAAAAATAATGGTTTGCACTTTAAGTGTGTCCCAACTTCGAAATCATTTAATTTCTGTCAAACCATGTCAGACTAATGAGATGGCAAGTCTCACCAAGTCGGTTCTAGCGTTGTTGGTCGCAATGGAACCTAACCTCCTCCTCAGCTCCCCCCTCGATGCGCCCGCTCGTCGTCGCACATAGTCGTCTGTTTTACCAGTACTAATGTTATAAAATTAATTTGTATGGTGCAAAGTATTAATTTTAAAGCTAAACAATTAAATTGTATAGTGCAAAGTATTAATTTTAAAGCTTAGCATATTTATAGTGGAAACCATTATTTTTAAAGTGCATTCAATAAATTTTGAAGCTAAACATTTTAAAGTGTGATAAATTATTTTTAAAGTGCAATTATATATTCCCCATTGCTGATTGCATTGTCAAAATAATAAAAATCTTAAAATTGCGCACCACTATAGTTTATCCTATACCAACGCGGTTTATGATTAGTATTTTATGATTACGTATAAATAAGATAGAATATGAATTTAAGAGAAAAATATAACCTAACTAGCGGTCGCCCGCGACTTCGTCTGCGTGGAAAGTTTTATCGCTATCCCTCGGGAACAATATTTCTCCGTACCCCTAAGATTGTGTATTCAAAGTTTCATGATGATCGATTCAGTAGTTAAGACATGAAGGCATAACAAACAAACAAACAAATGAACAAACAAACAAACGTACTTTCGCATTTATAATATTATAGTAATATAACCTAATGTAAAACAAAATAACGGAAATCCTTTTTTTTCAGCATAGGTTTGATCGAACTATTTTTGTGATATATTACAAAAAAAATAGTACTTATGTCAAGCAATGAAAATAGTTGTCTTACTCCAAAAGAGTTGAGAAAACACTTTTCTCATGCTGAATTTAGCTTTTTACCGAAAAAGTGAAAATAATACTTATTAGGAAGTAACACTTGACGAGTTTACAAAGACCCTCGCGGTAGAGGTGATTTTCTGATAAACAAAAATGTTCTTGTAGTAACGAAACGGCCAAGCCACATATTTTGACTAAGGTGTAGAGTTTTTTAAAGTTAGAGCGCGTAGAGTTAGAAGCTTGGCTCTAAATGAAGTCTGATAACTTTTTGACAGTGCGAGCCTTATAGTGGTCTTGGCAATATTATGCATGCAAATTTTTTTAGTGGGATAATACTTTTCTCGCTGGTAGAGGTGAAAAGTTGTTTGTTTAACACTAAACCAAATTTTTGTTATGTCTCGTGCCTTTAAATTACTCACATAAATAACTATTGAAGTGTTACACTAAATAGCAATTCAAATGTAGTGTAAACTTTATTTTATAAGTTTACACTACATTTGAATCCTATAAGCATTTTATTTATCTCATATTATACTATTTATCTCATAATGGGGAATGTCTGAAAAAAATCAAATTGGCTGATTTTTGTATAGGTAAATATAAGCTCTCTTATTAATAGGAAAAAATTCTCAATTTTGGGTTACTTAAGGTACGTGAAAAACTCATTTTAGTGACAGTAGTATTAAAAAAACACCAAAAATAAATTACTTTAAAGAAATCCTTTTGGTCCTTTGTAGGTTTTACATTCTAGTCTAAGGTTTTTAATTAACAAACAAAAAAAAGCTATGAAGAGGTTGTTATAAAACCCTTAAGACCAGCCTAACACACTTCAGACCAAACTTTTGATACATTTCATTTCTAAGAGCTACTCGTAACTACAGTATAAAGCAACAGACTTGCATGTCTTGCATCCAAAATATCACATAGGTACTACACACCACGTAATAGGGCAATTAGGAAAGGAGAGCCAAAACACATGTAGGTCACATAATAGAAAATGGGTCACAGGTGAGTTTAGGCGACCTATTACGCCATTTTGGTAGGTAGTTATGTTTATCATTCCTTACATTACCTTACCTATATCATCACATAATTTGTGTGCATTATCTACGATGAAAATGAATACCATGAGTTTTGAATAGAACTGTAGTTGCACCCAAAAATCCTTAGCCACGACACAGCGTGCCAGGGTGTAGATACGCATCACGTTCCATTTTTTTAAATTTTCAATACAAATGATCAAAACAACTACGCGAGCCGTAATGAGGGCAAACTTTGAAAATTCCTATTAAATTATTAAATAGATATATGGACATACAAAACACGCAATACATTAGACAAATATTAATTATTCCTAAAAAAAATAAAAAAAATACTTTCGAATCTTTAAATACCGAAAAAAATAATATTTAAACTTTTGTGAAAAATACCTCTGACAAGCAAATTTGAAATTCCACTTGAACAGATTGTCTTCGTTTTAATTTTAATACCTGATAATTTATTGTGGTTTTTTTTCTCTATACGGCGCTAATTTAAGAATTTTGCTTCCTGAAACTAAAGTTTACATCAATAGTAATGCTTTCATTCATTAGATAACTTCTTTGGAAAAACGCTAATTTCTTTGAAATGCGGATATTTAGTAAATGCCTAGTAGAATATGAGTCACAACATACTCACAGCCGGATCTCAGGTATTGTCATTACACCCTTTTGGCATGTTTAAGTTTTTCAGTTTTCTATCCATTATATCTTCACTGAATTTGTGTGCATACGATAATAAGTAGAATTTATATGAAATTACTCGTTAAGAACTTAATGTTTAAGCTCGAGACACACCGATCCTGCAGTCAAACTGTGTAAACAGTTTTGTGGGACTATGTATTACACATAAGTTTATTTGAGTGTTCAAATAATAAATAAATAAAAAAAAAATAAAAAAACCAAATCTACAGGAGATTTAAAAAGGACTAGTTGCATCCAACACCCCTTTGCCTTAAACCACAAACGGTGCAGTGCATAATAGGGCACTTAGGCTTTAACATGCGTCAATCCGAGCGGGTCGATCCGTGATGGAGTGAAATCGAACGTAACTCTACTCATTTTGGGTTCAAATCAGTGCGCGTTCCAACGCGGCGGTTGCGTTGAGAACTAGCATCGAATTCTCAATTTTTACATGTTTTTATTACTTTCCTTAGCTTTCAAGTTAGTTAAGAAAAATCTGTTCAATTAAGATTGAAGGTATTAACATCGCCGATTGTTATGGTTGGTTTTAACATAAACGAATGTTCTGTTTCCGAGAAATTTTGCTAATAAGACCAGAAACTGGGTCGGTATATTTTTTACATCAAAGATGGTAACATTTTTATAAATGCTTTCAATCTGTGTTTTCAATTAAATCTGTTATGTATTATCATTTCAAGTACATTATATATTTTTTCCATGATAGCTTCACGCGCTTAATCTTTCAATAATTTGAATTGAATATTGGGATTTGACCCACCTTAAGGCCTTAAGGACGAGTGGCCTAGTAGAGTAGAATATGGGTCACAGCCGGAGTTGGCGTCATTAGAGTGGCGCCATACGGTCTGCCGGCGGGCGCGTGTAATCGCCCGGAACAGCCGGAATCGCCGGAACGTCTTGCCGGATAAACATATACGAGATGTAACTGACATATTATCTCGTACAGCTACCTGTTTTTTCTAAGTTATTGATTTGCAGTTTACATTTTTAGGGCTCCGTACCTCAAAAGGAAAAATGTAACCCTTATAGGTTCACTTTGTTGTCCGTCTGTCTGTCTGTCAAGACAGACCCTTTATCTCAGGAACGCGTAAAGAAGAAATTAGATAGTTCATCAAAAGTGATTCATTTTCGACGAAAGGTGAAATGGTGAACAGTGAACGACTTTTTGTATTTAGACACAAAATTAAAAATGAATTAAAGTAAGCTGAGCATTTCTCATTTCTCACAAAATTTCACGGCAACAGGTTGTGCTTGTGCGTGATAATTTTGATTAAATAATTAAGAGTTAATTAAAGAGCAAGAAAATGCTTGTATGCATTGCTTGTATGCATGTTGCATGATACAGGTTGAAAAAAGTCTAAAAACGAAAAATAAAGGCATATTAAAATAAAAACAAACACGTGACTGGCGACATACCGTTCACTGCAGTGAATGGCGCTGTTTACACGCTTCATTTATCGTTCATTTCCGATGCCGATGACTAATAAAAGACCGACCGAAATGTAAAGTACCCTACCTCTAAAGAATATAATAAATATGTGTAAACAAATTGGGTTGGTAAACTTTTCCAAAACTGTTGTGAATTATATATGTAGCTTTTGACTTCTCAAGCTTACGCGCTCACTAGACATGAAATAATAGTAGATTGTTATACAAGACGCTAAAATGACCCATTGCATACGAGGTAGTTTTATTCCCGAGCTTTAGCGAGGGAATAAATAGAAACCGAGTTACAATGGGTTTTAGCGTCGTGTGTTACACTCTACTTTTCACTACGAAGGCGAGAAAATAAAATACAATATTAAATACCTAGTTTATACTTACGTAAACGAATCCACTCATTTTTCTATCCTCCACTTCATAAACTTTTCATACAGTATTTAAATAAATGATTTGTGCTTGACGGCAAAAGATTGAAATTATTTCTATCCTATTACTTACTTACAGTCACACAATTCATGAAATCAGTTTGGTATTAGAGAAAAATTCTAAAGATTTCGCGCCTTTTTTAATTTCTACTGTAGCAGCTAAGAAACACAATGCACGCATTCTACGATCAAACAAAGTCACAGAGTATAAATAAGTCTATGATTTCACCAAAGAGATCGCTGCTTTTAGTTCCATTTTCAAAAATTAAAATGAGAAACAGTATAAGTCGAGCGAGTCTTTATTCGTGATTATGAATAAAGACTTTTTCACTCCTCTTGCTCAAAAAGTCCGTCATTGTAAGGTACAAGAGTCAGGATAAAATAGCATAAATACCCCTAGGGGATAAAGTTTTTTCTTTTTTAATGTTTGTCTATTACCAATGAACCTACTAAAACGAAAAAGTCTTTATTCATAATTACGAATAAAAACTCTTTCGATTTTTGAAAATGGAACTAAAAGCAGCGATCTCTTCGGTGAAATCATAGACTTATTTATACTCTGTGACTTTTAGTTTAACATGCGTGCATTGTGTTTTTTAGCTGCTACAGTAGAAATTAAAAAAGGCACTGGCGCGAAATCTTTAGAATTTTTCTCTAATTCCAAACTGATTGAATTGTGTGACTATAAGTAAGTAATAGGATAGAGATAATTTTAATCTTTTGCCGTCAAGCACAAATCATTTCTTTAAATACTGTATGAAAAGTTTATGAAGTGGAGGATAGAAAAACGAGTGGATTCGTTTACGGAAGTATAAACTATAGGTATTTAATATTGGATTTTATTTTTTCGCAATCGTAGTGAAAAGTAGAGTGTAACACACGACGCTAAAACCCATTGTAACTCGGTTTCTATTTATTCCCTCGCTAAAGCTCGGGAATAAAACTACCTCGTATGCAATGGGTCATTTTAGCGTCTTGTATAACAATCTACTATTTCGTTTTATTAGGCTCATTGGTAATAGACAAACATTGAAAAAGAAAAAACTTTATCCCCTAGGGGTAATTTTGCTATTTTATCCTGGCTCTTGTACCTTACAATGACGGACTTTTAGAGCAAGAGGAGTGAAAAACAATTTTTAACGGATACTAGCGCGGTTTTATTGAAAGTTCTTTGGTAATTAGTTGGTATTTGGTTTGATTTTTGGTTTTCCCGACGTTTCGGCACCTTTGCAGCTGCCGTGGTCACGGGGGACTGAAGCCACTCGTGAGCCTACCCTCAAGCGATGAATTTTTTAAGACGTTCAGAAATTAATATTTAACAATTTTTTTTAAATTGGTTTAAGTTAATTTATAATTTAATTTTGTGATTTAATTAATGCTAATAAGAGAGAATCTACTGAAACTACCACCATTTCATAAAATTGGGAGGCCCCTCCAAGAAAGAAATGGCAAAAGAAAACTTGGAGAGGAAAGCCGACCTCCGTCTTTTATATATATTAATTTATTTGCAAAAGGAACTAACCGTATCATTAGATCTTGCAATGTGTGTTTGGGGCTTTAGCTTGTGAATGATGGGATCCCAAGCTGGTGGAATTTTCCAACCATCATCTCTATTGAAATTAGGATATTTATTTATTCGATAGCCTCGCGGAGCATTCTAGGAATAAATCTACGTTCCCTAGCAAGGATTTGGGTTTTGTCAAATCTAATGTAATGGTTGGGCCCCTCAAAGGCGTGATTACACACTGCAGACTTGTTATCGCGCCTATGTTTCATGTCAGCTATATGCTCTTTAACGCGGGTCCCTATGCTTCTCTTTGTTTGCCCGGGATCAATTGGGATCCCATCATTCACAAGCTAAAGCCCCAAACACACACTGCAAGATCTAATGATACGGTTAGTTCCTTTTGCAAATAAATTAATATATATAAAAGACGGAGGTCAGCTTTCCTCTCCAAGTTTTCTTTCGCCATTTCTTTCTTGGAGGGGTCTCCCAATTTTATGAAATGGTGGTAGTTTCAGAAGATTCTCTCTTATTAGCATTAATAAAATCACAAAATTAAATTATAAATTAACTTAAACCAATTTAAAAAAAATTGTTAAATATTAATTTCTGAACGTCTTAAAAAATTCATCGCTTGAGGGTAGGCTCACGAGTGGCTTCAGTCCCCCGTGACCACGGCAGCTGCAAAGGTGCCGAAACGTCGGGAAAACCAAAAATCAAACCAAATACCAACTAATTACCAAAGAACTTTCAAGAAAACCGCGCTAGTATTCGTTAAAAATTGTTTTATTTCATATGTAGCTTTTGGTTTTGGAGTCAGGAATAACCAATTGCGGATGTTTTTAATACTTCATTTTAATTTAAATAATAATTTAAAATTTAAATTTACAGCATAGTACAATAAATCACTATTACGGCTGTATGCGTAGGTGATGCCTTTGCTCAAATAAAAAAAAATGAAAAGTTTGGCATTGGCAATGTCAACTAGTAGTTATGTCAGTCACTGTCAGTCACAGTCAACTAACCCCGCGTTCCAAATCACGCCAACAGCACTGTTAGCGTATAATCCACTAAATGAAGTAGGTATACAAATACCCTATCTGTGTAATACTTTGTGACTATTTGATTTGGTCGGATTCGCGCTAACAGCGCTGTGAGCGTGATTCGGAACGCGGGGTAAAATAAATAAAATAATTATTTTGTGAGTAAGTTTGTAGATACATATTTACGTGATCATTACAAACGTATAAAGCTCTCTGAGGGCAATTCCTGTTTAATCCTCTGCACCACGTCTTTTTCAATGGTATGGGAATTGTAAAAAAATTGTTCTGCGGATGGTCCTCAGGTCACATCTATATTTCAAAGAAAACGGAACAAAGCAGTGTAGGTACTTCATCGGCGTAATAAGCTGGATAATGGATTTCTTCAAGTTGATCCATTTCCCATAACTGAACAAGAAAAACACTAGAAAATCACAATAAATAAGCTGCTTTACAAACAACAACATTAGT
This sequence comes from Agriphila tristella, assembly GCA_928269145.1. Lineage (NCBI taxonomy): Eukaryota > Metazoa > Arthropoda > Insecta > Lepidoptera > Crambidae > Agriphila > Agriphila tristella. The sequence continues at coordinate 41,588,319 of OV743431.1, forward strand.
TCGTGATTAATGATTATGATTACTCTTTGTCACTGTCTGTCAAATCTGTCCTGTCAATCAGTTTTTTATCAGTAAATGCAAGGGAACTTTGTTCTTGTTCATCCGTTCGTTTGATATTTTATCGCGATAATAATATAAAAAAATATTAGGTCTTTACCTATGAAATTGCCGTTTTGTTTGAAAAAAGTTAAAGTATTTTTTTTCGAACTTATTTATTTCTTTTATTCAAAGTAATCATCCCTGCAATCAATGCATCTTTGCCAACGCTGTGGCAGTTTATGGATGCCCTTCTTGAAAAAATCAGCTGGACGGGAGACAACAAACTCTTCAAAGGCGTTTTGTACTGCATCTCGGGAATTGAATTTATTTCCCGCTAAAAAGTTGTCCAAATTTTGGAAAAAGTAATAGTCGGTAGGCGCAAGATCTGGTGAGTATGGCGGATGAGGGAGAGCTTCCAAACCCAACTCATGCAGCTTAGAGACGGTCTGTTGTGCAGTATGGGGTCGCGCGTTGTCGTGAAGTAGCAGTGGAGACGACCGATTGACCAAAGCTGGTTGCAGACGTGCGAGTTTCGCCATCATTGTGGTCAGTTCTTCAATGTACACATCTGCAGTAATGCTCTCGCCGTTTTGTATAAAGCTATGATGAATCACACCAGCACTAGACCACCAAACTGTGACCATCACCTTTCTAGGGGTCATTTTTCGTTTTGCACATTGCTTTGGTACCGAACCAGGATCTACCCAACTTGCTGAGCGCTTTCGATTGTCAAAAAGAATCCATTTTTCGTCGCACGTAACAATTCGCTTCAAAATTCCTTAATTTCTGTGCCTGTTAAGCAGCGCAAGGCAAGTCTCGACGCGTATGTTGCGCTGGCGATCGTTAAGTTCGTGGGGCACCCATCTATCAAGCTTTTTTATCTTGCCAATCTGTCGCAAATGGACCAATATTGTTTTGATGCTAACATCAAAAGCTGCTGCCAGCTCAGCTGTAGATTGCGATTCATCTGCTTCCACAATCGCCTTTAATTCATCATTGTTGACCAAAGTTTCCGGACGACCACGAGGTTCATTTTTCAAGTCAAAATTCCCAGAACGGAACCGAGCAAACCAATAACGGGTTGTACGTTCGTTTGTACAGTTCTCTCCGTAAACGTCGTTGATGTTACGTGTCGTTTGTGCCGCGTTGGTGCCACGACGGAACTCATATTCCATAATTACACGAAATTTCGAAGTATCCATTATGAGGAAAAATGTTGAAATGTAATGAAAATACAACGCTAATCAATAAACAAAAGACTGATTTTGTAAATAGAATGTCATATTTTTAAAACAAAATGAATTTGAATTTAGAATTCATAGCCAATCAAAACTTTTTTTTGTTTGAAAAAGTCAGTACTGCAATACGGCAATTTCATAGGTAAAGACCTATGAAATTGCCGTATTGCAGTATTATAGTTGCAGTATCATATTTGTTTAACAAGATAAAATAAAAAAATCTTAATACTTATTATTTTCTTGATTCTTCAAACTTGTGCTATCAAAAAAAATATAAAATAATTCTCTTCGAAAAAGTTTACCAATCCAATTGTAACATTATTTCATTTAACTCATCCTAAAAGACCACCTTTTTTGCAGTCGGGTAAAAAGGATGTTAACTAAATAAATGTATTGCCACTCTCCGAATATGCAAGATGTTTCTATTCCTTTTGAAAGGAAGGTTTTGTCTTGTTGCCAATTTTTTTACGAAGACGTACAAAATGGGGAGGAAAAGCGCAATTTTATCCCGATAGGTGGCGTCGGTCTTTGGTACCGGGCCGCCTCAAAGAAAGTGTCAAAACATATGGGAATCTCTTGGAGTATTGCACTTTTTAATTTTATACTGAGAAAATGCCGCATTCTTGTGCATGTAACTTGTAAAATATTGGAGTTCATCGATTTCCCAGTAACAAAAAAAATAGTAGGCAAAAAAATATAAAAAAAAAATGCTTTTCCCTCGATTTTCTCCTTTGCTGAGCCTGAGAAACATTATAAATCAAAAGGAATGTTTCATGAATTTGATGAAGCTTCGCCAAAATAAAACAACATTTGAATTATAACAGCTTTGTTCTTTAATATTTCAACCTCAGCAGTTTCTAACATATTTACACGAAATTTAAAGAAATGTAATGCTTGTTAGCAATTTTTTGTAAGTTGCTATAAACTTTCTTGCCTGTTGTTTTGGCTTTTCTTTTCCGTAATTCTTCTTTTATATGAGCTAAAGTTAGCATAGAATACATTGTTTGTCCGCAAAACCTAAAAAAATATAATTTAAAAAGTAAAATCACGTAATACACAGTCAAGACAATATGAGCTCAAACTGACAATTGTTCCAAAGACTGAGCGCCATCTGTAATTCACTTTGCCTTCGCCTCCCCATTGTGAGTCCTTTGTTCGAATACGCGGAAGGTTTTATTGCGTTATTTAGGATGTAGATATTTCACATCAAATACCCACGTCCATTATCTTGTAGTTAATAGGAATAGATACAATAAATATTTAGATATATTTTTCTATCAAAAATATTGCACATTGATTAGATTAACCATAGATTTGTGACGCAACATATTCTTGTAGATAGATGAATGACACAGTCAAATCACGGTAAGTAAGCACTTATGTAAAATCTTTTTCAAGCTCGGAACTGAAAGCTCATGCGACTATCATAGTCGGATGAAGACGGGCTTGATATCTTATTGTATGCTGACGCTAACTTTACTCCTATCTTTCTTGACTTTATGCAATTTCGAATTAAACGTGTATTCGTTACGTTGTTATTACTATTGCTAACACCAAAGCCACTTGTCTACGCGGACTAATCTGAAAAGTGATACGAGCAAGCCCCAATAAAACCTAAGCAATAACAAAATAGCCAGAAAATTTTATCGTTGCTCATCCATCACGTCAGCTAACATATATTTTTCGGTGCCATCGTAATCTCATAATAAGCTCCAGATACAGTATAGAGTTATGTAATGTGGGAGCGAGAGAGGCGAGAAGGAGGGAGATGGGTGACACGGAGCGATCAGCTGTTTTAATGGAGCCGGATCGGGCTGGAGACAGACTCCGTATCGATCTCGCGTCGGGGGCCGACGGTGGTCGACAACTAGTCACAACTTCGCAACTTTTTGTCGTGCCCCTTATGTAACATTGGGTAACCTGCTTAGTGAAAGTGCGACACGCGAAATCCTTCTTTTTATCTTTTTACAGTTCTTCAAACTTTTTCGATGGAGCTTTTCTTAACTTTTTCGAAATTACATGCTTTTTCGAAGCCCCTTAAATGACTTGTAGAATTTAAATTCCTAGTTATTAGGTATTTGCTGTACAAGAATTTATGAATCGATGATCTCAATTAAATTGACTAGAGGATAGCACGTGTCTCATGTGGGGTGGGGGTCGATCCAAGTCAATATCCATTTTTTGAAGTTGAAGTGCTAAGGCGACTTATATCAAAGCAATACGGTGTGTTATATTTTTAACCGACTTCAAAAAAAGGAGGAGGTTCTCAAGTCGTCGGTTTTTTTTTTTTTTTTTTTATGTATGTTTTAACATAACTTCGTCAGTTGTCAAACGATTTTAAAAATTCTTTTTTTATCTTAAAGAACATAGTTCGTCTGTGGTCCCATGAAAATTTTACAGAGATCTGGCCAGTAGTTTTTTCATAATCCTGAAAAATATGAATTTTTTCGCTTGCCATCGCACAATTTTTTTACTGAATTCCGGACATAACATCTTTGTTTATGAACCGATTTAGATGATTCTTTTTTTGTTTGAAAGGGTATACTTCAAGAGTGGTCGCATATTAATTACATCGGTATTGAACTTTGAACTTCGAAGATGCAAAAGGGAAATCCTCAAAGTCCAATAGTATATGTAAAGTAATTTAGATTTTGGTAGGTTTATGACAATCCAAAACAAACCAAACCATGGTCTGCGATGCAACGTTCTGAACTAGACTTGGACTAAAAGGCACAACGGAACTCCACAAAAACACACATCGTAAACTTGGAAATTGAGTTATGGGCATTGTCTTATTGAAAATATTATATAAAGTTAAAAAATATCTACACGCTTGTTAACATCCTACCTACCACTAAAAAGATGAAAATAAAAAAGCTTTAAAAAAAAAGAAAAACCTCCTTCAAAAAACCTGAAACAAAAACAGCATCAAAATTTAATACCTCTAAAAACCAAGAAACAATATTAAATTAATTAGTTACGCATATCATTATAATAAAATATGTACGTCTATTGAAGTCGGGTGGGGCTGGAAGACAACTTCTTTTTTTATTTTTTATTTCTAAAAGCCCCACCCGACTTCATAAGACGTACATATTGTATTATAATGATATGCGTAACTAATTAATTTAATATTATTTCTTGGTTTTTAGAGGTATTTAATTTTGATGCTGTTTATGTTTCAGGTTTTTTGAAGGAGGTTTTTTTGTTACAAAAATTAAACTTATGTTAAACTCTCTCAGAATGCATTCTTCAATTTGATAAGCTTTACATAATAATAAAACAGTGCCAACTAATTCAATGTTTACTACGTTCAAAACTTATAATTGCCAAGTTTGATTAGTTTGATTAGAACTATGTTAAACTACAAATGTTTCTTAACTTATGATCTTATACTCAACCAACTCGGTAACTTAAAACATCATTGCGTGTGCTAAACTTCATAAAGCCACGGCTTTCCAAACATTTCGAAAGTTGAAACGAGCCTTCAATCTAACTTCAAGGTGAATAACGGGAAATACACTTAAATTAAATTTATTTTTAAACCTGACACTGCTATTTAAACCAAAAATAGTAACTATATTTTTATTGAATTTAATAGTGTCATATTTTTTTTCATTTACTTCCAACTTGAACTTTTTACTTCAAAATCCCATTCTTTTAAAGTTTTACGCTGTATCTCACGTCATATACATGTTATTGTTTTCTGATTCATTATGTTCTCCTTTGAAGGTAAGTATAAAAATAATATAATAATAATGGGGAATGTCCGAAAAAAATCAAATTGGCTGAATATTTTTCTATAGGTAGGAATAAGGTCCCTTAGTAATAGAATAAAGTTTCATAATTTTCGGATGCATGAAACAATTTTTAAAAATCAAAGACTCTTCGACTTCACAAATGTATGAAAGTAACAGCAGAATGGAGATTATACCTTTGCCACCACCTGCCACAACCACAACATGGTATTAAAAAAAAAGATTCAAGACAAAATGTCAAAACTTTTTTTTTAAAATACGTGTAGTGGTTGTGGCAGTTAGCGGCAAAGGTATAATCTCCATTCTGCTGTTACTTTCATACATTTGTGAAGTCGAAGAGACTTTGATTTTTAAAAACTTTTTTACCCAACCGAAAATTCTGAAACTTTTTTCTATTACTAAGGGACCTTATTCCTACTTATAGAAAAATATTCAGCCAATTTGATTTTTTTCGGACATTCCCTATTCCTCCTCTCAGTGGGCAATTCAGCCAGCCGCAAAAATATAGTCCTGTAATAAATGGCGGGATCTCTTTTGTAATATTTAATAGGACCGAGTTCTGAAGTCAAGCATTAACTTATTCAGCTCTCTTGGTGAACTCAAAACGAATCGACCCTTCTTTCAGCTGAGTGTGCTATAAAAAAGTACAAAGGAAGAAAGCCTAAAAGAAACCTTTTTAATTTGGGGAAACAAAAGTTGTATCTTAGCTCAGTTTTAAGTATATTTTACTCGGTGCTTTTAAACCTTTTAAGATCTTGAATTATTATTATTTTAAGTTTTTGCTTTCTTTGCACACTGGTAAATTAAATTAAATAGAAATACGAATTCGCGGACTTTAATAAGACATAAGATATAAAAGCCTATAAGTGAACTTAGTAAATTCTTTCTGGTTTACTTTACGTATTATTATAGTTACTTCATTAAAAAAAAACACTAACACCCATTTGCACTAAACTTAAGAATCGCCTTAGTCTTTTCTTAACTAACTTAAGACATTCTTAGCAAAAAATTGCATTGCACCAACCTTAAGACGTTCTTAAATCCACTTTAGGCTATTCTTAACTTACGGGCCCAATATCGAGCACCCAAGTCTTAAGAAATTCCTATGTTATGAATTGTAAATCTGTGGTTATAGCCTGTGGCCGTCAATTGTGACAAAAACAGAAATATTTGCTGAAAAATGGAAGATTCATGGAACATTCATTGAAATAATTGAATTACTAAACGACTCGGTGGAAAATCGCAAAAAATGCCGTATTTCAATACAATTACTGCACTTATAAAAGAATAAGAACGTATGAAATAACCGTACTTTTATGTAAACTTCTGGCATAGACTGCCGTGTCAAAGTTAATTTTTGACCCCAATTACCGTATAATACGGCAATTACCGTACCATTGGCAACACTGCCGCGATTTGATTTCCATTTTCTAAATTGACAGTTGATGACTTAACTTTTTCGGTCACCCTACCAAATAAAATAAACCAACGCATTATCTTTCGTCTCCTTTTAACTCACGAATGAATCCATGTGATGTTATAACCAAAAAAGTATTCTATGACCTATATTACTTCGCCGGTTTAAAAATCCATAAACAATTAATATTTACATTCGTTCATTCTTTCGCTTAGCAAGGCGATGCCCAAGTTACGACGTAGTCTGTTAGTGCAAACAAAAATTTCAGCTCGGCATTTTTAGGCTGTTCCTAAGCTAAGAAATAACTTAACTAGGACACGCTTAACTTGAGTTTAGTGCAAACGGCTGTAATTGTACAAATAACAGGCAGTAAAAAAACAAAGCTAACAACATATTCTGAAACACCAATCATCAATCAATTTTGTTTAGCGAAATAGAAAACCTATCGTCATAAAAATCGCTGAATCATAATAATTTTGTTTCAAAACTTTTTACACGCTATGTAATAATTTGTGGCAATTTGTGATTGGATTCATAGATGTAGATATTTTAGATAGCGGCTCGCTCGATTTATTCCGCATGAATCATTATTTTGTTTACACATTCTGTATTCCAAGCGCTTCAATTGGAAAAACAAATGAAAGTAGGTTTAATAACAAACGTCTAGAAGTTGAAGCCGCTTTGTTCGCGCCGCGCAATTTTCTCGCATTTGTTTTTAAGCTCACAGGCAAAATATAAAGTGTGTTCGAGACAAAAGCTCTGCTGACTGTATTCGAAAACTTTCGTAATTTGTTTTCATTTACGGTTCGGCCTGAAATTGTCTGTACGTTATTTCAATGTGTGCGTACCCAGAAAGCCGCGATTTGTTTTGAGTGGCACTCTTATCTATTTTATATTTTATGAAATAAGGCTGTACGATATAGTACTTACAAAATAGAACAGCTTTGTGACCTGCCATAGAACATTGAATTTTTTATGGCCCGCTTTTGAGTCATTTATTTTCCATTACTGCGAATGAGTAGGTGAACATACAAAAAAAAAAAAAAGGTAAGTACTACTTAATAAATAAAATAAATGCAAGAAATATGACTAGAGTAGACTACGTAATGTTTTAATTAAAATGACATTATGTTTCAGCAGGTGATTAGATTCATTCATATTTGAATACTTCAGCTTCTCTTTCTTCTTATCGAATGAGGAATAGTGGCCACCTCTGGTGTTAGAGTTTATCAAGCCGCCTGTAAGGCCTCTAAACTTGGCTTAACGACTGTTATCAGATGACGACAGCCGGGACCGGCGGTTTAACGTGCCCTCCGAAGCACGGAAGCGCTCAGTTGTAATGCCACTTAACGGTCACCCATCCGACACCTAGCCGGACTGAGAGTTGCTTAACAAACGTGATCGAGTACGACCAGCCTGTCAAGTTCCGCCATGAGCGCTTCAATACTTCAGCTTAATTTTGATAAATACAATTTCTGTAAAATAAGCCAACACTGGGTTTGGAATTAAAAGATGTTGATCCTTTTACTACGGTTGCTGCATATTTAATACCAAGCTTGCGCTTTGCTCAGCCCCTTGTGGCGTTACATAATGTAATATACATCCCGCAAACCCAGTAGCGATGATATAAGTTGTCCGTAGTAGCATCATAGTGCGCAGCGTAGCAATATCGGCGAGGAAATGCTACGAGCGATCGTAGCAAACTGCTACGGTTCACCTCTGACCTTTCGCGGCCAAAGCTCCGAACGTTCTAGACCGGGCGGCCACCGCACGGTTACCTACCCCATCGAGTTACTGGATATTACCACCTTCCACGAAAAGTAGACCTTAAATAGGTAAGAAAAATGTTGGTCTGCCGGGGCTCAACCTGGAGGAACCTTGGTGGTGCAAAGCTGTGCTACCTCCTTTTGACCATCATTTTACCTCATGTGGTTACTGAACAAAACCTTATCGTTGCTTTTAGTCTCTATTAGTAGAGTTTAAATAATTATGTCTGCCGAGCGAATTCTTGGAGGGTTCCGCAGTCCAACCATTTTTAGGGGCCGCATGGGGGTGCTATTTTACCTCATCGAGTTACTGCATGAAACCAAGTTCTCCTTGTAGCTAAAATGATCCTCTTTAAATATTAATTGGTCTGCCAGTTCGCAACCTGGCAGTTTTTGCAGTCCAACCAAATAACTACATAGTATAAAACAAAATCGCTTCCCGCTGTCTGTCCTTATGTATGCTTAGATCTTTAAAACTACGCAACGGATTTTGATGCGGTTTTATTTGGTAGATAGAGTGATTCAAGCTTAAGATTTACATGTATAATACTTGCAAAATATAGTAGAGAAACACTCATAATTTTAAAGGTTTCTAATGTGTTTTGTAAATAAACACTTTTTTTGCGCTTCCATTGCAAACGCTGGCTGAATCCTACGAGATAGATCAAAAATATGTACTACAGTATTGTCCATCTTAAAAAGGTCCACAATAAAGCCTCAAATAGTATATGTCTATCTCTTAGGGATAACCCACAATAACCATTTTTATCCTTTCTTTTCATAAAAAATTATGGCTTATTTACTAAGTGATTTTAAGCAATACAACATTAACCCTTATCCAAATTATGTATCTTAAATACATTGTGCATGTGATATAGATTAATATGGCCTTAGTATGATCATTGCACCCCTGCGAAGCCAGGGCGAGTCATTCAAATTTTCTTCTATGGACGAAATTTTTGTTTTTTATTTATTTGGTTGATTTCTGTTTACCTATTTATTTTCAAACTGAAATATAAAACACAATTAGTTTATTATATGCGAAAAACTATTCATTGTGTACTTACCGTAAAATGGGGGTACTTTGACATTACGGGGTTACATTGATAACAACGATCAATTTAAAAAACACTTATTTCTTGGTTTCTGAACATATCCGAACATTTTTTATGACGTTGGCAGCACTATATAGGCCCGTCATATCGAACATTAAAATCGTAAACTAACGGCTAGTTCTGGTTTTTAATATGTTGTTAGAACCACTACCAGTAGCGTAAATCCAAGTTTGCAGCTTCGAAAGACCTGTGCTGACTTTGCAGCACTCGAAAAACTGCGAAATTATCGCACTTTTTTTGGTATATATTCAATATTGTAAGCACGTACACGTTTTAAAGGAGATAAAAATTGCTACAATTTGACTTTAGATCTAGCTCTGTAGGTGAAATACTTACCGAGATCTCCAAAGATATACAGGTTTTTAAAAAAAAATTCGCCCCCTATATCGGGGAAAACACTCATTTTACGGGTAACATTATAGGAATATATATATTGTAGAAAATGTTAGCTTTAAACAAAAAATTACGTCTATAGGCCATATAGTTCACTCACAAATCTTAAAAATCCAATAAATGGGAAACTTCATTTTTCGCTGATTTGTTCTGTTTAGTTCTCACAATGCATGGTTTGAAGGTAGTTTGAAAGTAAAAACCATGTACATATTACCTACAAGAAATATAATTCTATTTAAAAACTATTAATTTCTTTTTAAACGCTTCGTGGGTGGTTCATAAATATTGTGTTTTAGCCATAATGTTAATATTACCTAGCGGGTATATTAACTTTATGGTTTTAGCGTGACAAATAGGCACATGATTGTCGACGTCAACGTCGGCGTTGTCGTTTTCTCTTTCTTCGGCAATTTTGAGCCCGGTGACGTTATGGCAAGAGACACCAGAACAAATTTTGCAGAGTGCCGAGCATTTGAGGCCTGCTTTTACGCAGGTACAGCCGCCTCCTTTACAGCCTTTCTTGCCATGATAAAAAATTCAGAAGAAGAGTTGGAATGAGCCCCTGTTCGGTATTTTTCTATCACCATTGAGTGGCATCTTTTTCCACCCCCAACCACTTCTGAACTTGGTGATAAGTTCGGTAAGCGTACAATGTTGCACTATCTTCTGTTGGAGGCCTCTCTCTTTCTACTGTCTTTCAGATGGTAGCTTCGATACCACCTTCAAATACATCAGCAGAGAGTGTTTTTCTCTCTATGGAAATGTATGGACAGACAACAAAAATAAACTGTCTGTCGACCACGTCAAGGCTGAACTACAAATTAAAATTAATTTTGACCAAAAATGCAGCGAATTTTATTACTACGTAGGTATCGCAAAACAAAAACTTGTTAAAATGCGCAAAATCGCAATACAGAGGGTAATTTTGCGACTTCTTTAAAAAATCAAATATAAGTTCAAGGAAGTACCTAATAAAATAAATATTGGTGGGATAATTTTGAATTATTTCTTTTAAAATTCACAGTTTTCATCCACTTTTTATGTCCTAAAAGGCGCGCACGCTCACTCTCGCGCAAGCGACGCGAGCGGGGGAAGGCGGGTGGCAAGAGGGGGGCTCGCGCGGGTCGACCGTGCAATGCGCAAACAGTGACAACAATTTCAATTTGTGTAGGGAAAGTTTGGGACTAAAATGAAAAAAAAAATTTTTTTCTTCACAAATTTCAATTTGTGTAGGGAAAAGTTTGGGACAAAAATATAAAAAAACTTTACCTTTACTTCACAAATTGATTGTACTGCTGTTATAGAATGACCTGACAAAATTTGAAAAGGGGTCCAAAAATGACCCTGAATAAGTAAAGTTTTAAATTATAAAATAAATTAATTTAAGTAATAATTTTAAATGTTTGTCATAGGTAAATTTATTATTGATTTTTATATTTTCTGATTAAAAAATATAAACCTATAGTTTTTTTCTTACCATTTTGTATGCGGTATGTTGTGTCCTGCGTAATATACCCAAGTCCCGGATGTCAAGCTAGGTAATCCCGGAAATGCCTTTTTTGGAGCTGGCAAGCCTAGTCACGTCCCATGCCAGAAAAGGGCAGGTTGTGCCGCACCCAGTGAAGGCGTGGAGAAACAACTCGAATCCTGGGGGGACTTCCAAATCTCCACGATTGAATGAGGTTGAGGAATATTGTTAGGAGCCTGAGTCACCTCTACCACTTTTCTGGAAGTAGGTAAACATTCTTCACAGCTGAACCCAAACCATTGAGAAGGACAAGGAGGTCCACATCATGTCCAATAATGAGCACTGATTGAAAAGAGGTGCTCTTATCAAGTGCTACCTTGACGATGTGACAAACGAAAAAGCTTTTATACGAATTTTAAATTTCTGTTTGCAAACCAAAAAGTGCGAAAGTTGACGAAATAGGAAGTTTTTTTGGATTTTTAAGATTTGTGACTAAACTATATAGCCTACAGACGTTATTTTTTGCTTAAATTAAAGCTAATTACATTTTCTACAACATACACTGGTATGATTTTATCCGTAAAATTATTATTTTCCCCGATATCAGGGTCGAAACTTGACCAAATCTTAAAATTTCACTTTTTTTTTTAAATTTGTAAAACCTTGGAGATCTGTATCTTGGTAAGTAATAATAATTTAACCTACAGAATTAAGTCCAAAGATTTGAGATTACTCAAATTGTAGCAATTTTTGTATTCTTTAAAAACGCGTAGTTTATTTTTAACACATAAGTAGTTAAGGGCTTACAATATTGATATTGATATATACGCGATACTTTCGCGGTTTTTCGAGTGCTGCAAAGTTAGCACAGGTCTTTCGAAGCTGCAAACTTGGATTTAAGCTACTGGTAGTGGTCCTAACATAACAACATATAAAAAAAAAACAAAAAAACCGACTTCAAAAAACCTGAAAATAAAAACAAAATTAGCTTCAAAATTAAATACCCCTAAAAAGCAAGAAATAATTTTCAAATCATTAGATACGCATATCATTGTAATTAAACACGTATAATGAAGTCGGGTGGGGCTTCTAGAATAAAAAAAAACAAAAAAACCGACTTCAAAAAACCTGAAAATAAAAACAAAATTAGCTTCAAAATTAAATACCCCTAAAAAGCAAGAAATAATTTTCAAATCATTAGATACGCATATCATTGTAATTAAACACGTATAATGAAGTCGGGTGGGGCTTCTAGAATAAAAAAAGAAGTTGTTCTCCAGCCCCACCCGACTTCATTATACGTGTTTAATTACAATGATATGCGTATCTAATGATTTGAAAATTATTTCTTGCTTTTTAGGGGTATTTAATTTTGAAGCTAATTTTGTTTTTATTTTCAGGTTTTTTGAAGTCGGTTTTTTTGTTTTTAAACAATTTTTTATTTTTTTCTTTTCAGTGTAAGTACCTTCTGTATTAGGTAGTTTTACCTTTTACCCAAAGTATGTATAGGTATTATGTAAATGTAAGCGATGATGTTATAATTTTTTTTTTATATTTCACACTTTTGCGTGGTGTAATACCACTAAAAACTCAATTTCCACTGTTCGTGCTGTTTGTTGTTAAGGAGTTCCGTTGTTCCTTCACAGTTCAAGTCTAGTCCAAAACGTCCTTGACCATAGTTAGATACCTAATTTGTTTAAGATTGTCATAATCCTAGCAATATTTCAATCACTACACAGTTTCTGTTTGATTTTGAAGAGTTCCCTTGTGTATCTTTAAAATCCAAGGTCCAATAACAATGAAATCAAAATGATATCATCACTAAAGTGTCCTCTTTCAAACAAAAAAAAAATCATCTAAATCGGTACATAAACAAAGAAGATATGGTCGATTATCCGTATAAATTCATAAAATGGTAACGAAAACGACAGTATTTTCAAGTTTTCCTGAAAAATACTGAACCGATTTCAAAATTTCAAAAAATGGGACCAACTTGGGAACATACCTGATCTAAAAACGTTTGAATTATTTCAATCGGTTCAGCCGTCTTCGAGTAATCGGTGGACATACATAAAAAAAAAAAAAAAAAACATACATACAGCCGAACAGAGAACCTCCTCCTTTTTGGAAGTCGGTTAAAAAACAGAACTAGCCGTTAGTTTGCGATTTTAGCGATTTCTAGTATATGACTGGCCTAATACTGCGAAAAGCAAATGGCGCTCATACCATTAATGTCTGCATGTGTTTTTGTTAAAACATTTGCAGACTGCATTTTGGAATTGTTTCTTAAAAATATTTTTATTTTTAATAAAAAATAAGTTGTTTTTTCATCTGTGTTATAAAACGAGTGAACACTGATTCTCATTAAGTTTTTTTTATTAATCTGATAATTTCTGCGGACATATTGGTCATTTCTGTGTCTACGATTTTTTTGTTTTTGGCTTTTTTTTAATTAATTGTTGATTTTTGAGTTGTGTTTCTATATTTTTTGTATGAACCTAGTTAAAATTAATACATTGGTATAAAATGTACCTACAAAGTTTTTATTTTTCATGCTAGAATAGAATGTCCTATTATCATATTTCCATTATTATTGTTTGTTATATCTAAAAGTATACACTTTAAGGAATGGGAAGCACAAGGGTTTTTGTTGATTTTGTACCTATTTTAAAGGTTTAAAAACAATCAATCAATGATCAATGTGGGGTGACATTATTTTTATGATGAAAATTAAAGACTAAAAAAATAGACTGCTTCGTCATAACTGATTAAGATTTAGTTCTACCAATACTCTATTCAATAACCAATTCGTATCATTGATCAAAATAACCCCAATAATATGAATAGCTTTAGCGCAAAATCCTGCGGGCCGGTTTTTATTTTTTATTATTTATATTAAAGGGTTAAGCATAATAAAAAAAACTTTCAAATCCCGTTATAAAATATACGGTGATCCTTTGATCACCCAAAAGTTTTCATTCAGACATTGAAATGTATGTTTCAGACTCAAAATCAGTTTAAAGTTGATCAGCTGATTTTTTTTTCATTGAAACGGATGGTTAAAAAATATTGTTTTCACTTTATCCTATAAATGTGTATAAACTGATACTTATTCTTATTTGAATTTCAAAAGTGATCAAAGTCCAGTCCCCCATCTTGCAGTACCTACTTATTTTAGTTTAAGTTCATAAGCAATAACAATAATCGTTTGTAAGAAATTACCTAGTACATTGTGTTGTGTTGTGTGTGACTTATTTGTTTCTTTTTTGACCCTTTAACATAGTCAATAAGTATGTATACTATTAAATAAAAATACCTACATAAATCAGTACAAAGAAACAAGCAAGCAAGTAAAATTTCGTCTGTAGACTGAAAATTTAACATTTAAATTCTAATAAATTTGGTTGGACTGCAAAAACTGCCAGGTTGCGAACTTTAAAGGCATCATTTTAGATACTAGGAGAACTTACAAACTATATTAAACTAGTGACTCACCCTGGCTTCGTACGGGTGCAATGCTGATACTAAGGCCATATTAATCTATATCACATGCATGCACAATGTATTTAAGATACATAATTTGGATAAGGGTTAATGTTGTATTGCTTAAAATCACTTAGTAAATAAGCCATTATGTTTTATGAAAAGAAAGGATAAAAATGGTTATTGTGGGTTATCCCTAAGAGATAGACATATACTATCCGCGTCAATTGGTAATGCGCCTGGCGGCCATGATTTTAACCTCAAAAACGAAAAACAATTGTAATTTTCTCATATACCTAGACCCTTTCTTATTGAAAATAAGAATTCAATAATTAATATATTATATTACCTATTAGAATTTTACTGTTTTTTGTCATTTTTAGTTGCGGATGATGATGATGTGTATGTTAATTTGACAAGGTTCCAGCGCATTACCAATTGACGGGGATAGTACTATTTGAGGCTTTATTGTGGACCTTTTTAAGATGGACAATACTGTAGTACATATTTTTGATCTATCTCGTAGGATTCAGCCAGCGTTTGCAATGGAAGCGCAAAAAAAGTGTTTATTTACAAAACACATTAGAAACCTTTAAAATTATGAGTGTTTCTCTACTATATTTTGCAAGTATTATACATGTAAATCTTAAGCTTGAATCACTCTATCTACCAAATAAAACCGCATCAAAATCCGTTGCGTAGTTTTAAAGATCTAAGCATACATAGGGACAGACAGCGGGAAGCGATTTTGTTTTATACTATGTAGTTATTTGGTTGGACTGCAAAAACTGCCAGGTTGCGAACTGGCAGACCAATTAATATTTAAAGAGGATCATTTTAGCTACAAGGAGAACTTGGTTTCATGCAGTAACTCGATGAGGTAAAATAGCACCCCCATGCGGCCCCTAAAAATGGTTGGACTGCGGAACCCTCCAAGAATTCGCTCGGCAGACATAATTATTTAAACTCTACTAATAGAGACTAAAAGCAACGAAAAGGTTTTGTTCAGTAACCACATGAGGTAAAATGATGGTCAAAAGTAGGTAGCACAGCTTTGCACCACCAAGGTTCCTCCAGGTTGAGCCCCGGCAGACCAACATTTTTCTTACCTATTTAAGGTCTACTTTTCGTGGAAGGTGGTAATATCCAGTAACTCGATGGGGTAGGTAACCGTGCGATGGCCGCCCGGTCTATTCCGGTTAACGCAGCCAACGCGACGCTCGCTGAGCTTCAGTAATTGAATTCAGAGCACGTGCGCATGAATAAACCATTTTAATACCAGCTTTTCTATAGGGCCGGGCGGCGCCGGGGCGAGCTACATACCTGCCTACGAACTAATAATAACCTTTGCAACGCGCACTAGCTTCACTGTCAAAATATCACCTTTCTGAACACTCCTCCCATAATGATACTGCACTATGACACAGCAATTAAGCTAAATATAATGTACAGCCTATCTAACCATTAAAATTCTGCTGTGTAATTGGAAAATAATGAATAACGATCGAACTCCAATTATGGGTTCATATTTCAAGCTTAAATCGAACGGGCTTTAATGACTTTGGCGATTACGGACCGCTCATAGGTACCTACATGACTATGAAATATTGTATAATACTCCCATCTATTTTATAATCGAAATGCACATGTCACAAGCACTAGAAAAGACAGTCAATAAAAGTAAGCTTTATTACAATATCTTTTCAATATCGTCTTAACTAAATATATCCACAGGAATAAATTTGGGGTTCATTAACTAGATCCGAGTCGCCGAATGACGGCAATAATGTCGTCTGCCCCACAAACCGTCTCCTTCGCGGTTCGAATTTGCATCCCGAGTCTGGAGTAAGCAGTAAAGAATGATTTAAGTATTCTTGGGGTATTTAACGCTCCAATTGTCGAAGTAAATGTGGACATTATTTGGGCAGTTGAGCTGCATTGATACCTATAGTAAAACTGTGCCTATAGGTACCTACTTAAATAATTTAGTCATTTACCAATGATAGAGCGTATTCGTATTTAGCATTTTCATCGGAGTATTAATCCCTATTGCTATATTATTCTATGATTATGATTAAACAACACATTTATTGCGCCCATTAATGGTAGACTTTTCAGGATCAATGGCCACAATAGGACAAAAACCAGTAGTGCAGAAAAACTTTTTGACTAATAATAAAATCATAGCAACGAAAATTGTTTAAGTCTATGGGCAGAATTATATTTGCGATCAGTTGCTATTTTCTTTATGGGACCAAAACCACATATTATCGTGCTATTTACTCTTTTTATTTATCTATTTAAATATGGCAGAAATTTATAGCATCTGCCCCTCTACTCAAATGGCCACTTTTATATTCGTTCGCTAACTTAAAGCTTAAAAATAAACAATTAGACGATCAAGTCACACGTCGTAAGTTTATGTAAATCACAGACATTGTTGTATTGTATGGAATCAACCAGCTTACGACATGTAATTTTTGAGTTTATGGCTTATTTTTAATTGTCAAGTTAGCGAATGAATAGAAAAGTAGCCATTTGAGTAGGGGGGCAATTCATCAATCATGTTTCTAAAAGCTTATCGTCTTACTAAACAGAGTGACATGAAGTAAATGAACTTGTAATTAAGAAATTAACAGGACTTTGTTACCCATCAGTTAGCGCACGGTGCCCGTGACGTTGCACCCGCTTTTAGCCGAGCGAATCACAAAATATATAAAATGTAAAAGTGGTAGGTAATGTCAAAAACATAACAATACAGTACGTCTTATTATTATTATGTTTTGGTAAAACAAGGTTTAGTTATACTACAGTAGCCCGTAATACATTTAAATTATCAAAAAGGTTACCGCTCGCCGTTGTGATATAGTTATTTATTACGAAATTATAGATCCTTTAACCCAAGTTTTACAGATCGCAACCCGCTGTAACCTATATTTGTATATCTCCAAAAATGATATTTTTTTAGTTTTCGAGGTTTACCACATGGTTTAGCTATTGTCGTGTTCTACAGCTTTGTTTGATTGCCACTAATAATAATAAGCCTATGGAAAGTGACCATACACAGATTTAAGACCAGATAAAGTCCATCCATTTTCATCTGGTCTTAAATCTGTCTATGGCTGCTTTTCATAGTCTTACTATTATTAGTGGCAATCAAACAAAGCTGTAGAACACGACAATAGCTAAACCATGTGGTAAACCTCGAAAACTAAAAAAATATCATTTTTGGAGATATACAAATATAGGTTATGGCGGGTTGCGATCTGTAAAACTTGGATTAAAGGATCTATAATTTCGTAATAAATAACTATATCACAACGGCGAGCGGTAACCTTTTTGGTAATTTAAATGTATTACGGGCTACTGTACTATTAGTATGAAGTGCAAATGAGATGCTTTTGACTAACAGCTGAAAGTTAATTTTGGTTAACTGGTTGGATATAGATGGCAATAATAGAGAAATTCTAATTATTAGAATCTCTCTATTATTTCTCTATTAATAGTCCTAATTATTAGAATTTCTTTATTAATGCCATCTATATCCAACCAGTTAACCAAAATTAACTTTTAGCTAGAATTATAGTCTAATACATACGTATATAGAGTATAGAGGAGCTCGGTGGCGCAGTGGTTTAGTGCCTGGCCCAGCGATTGCGGAAGTTAAGCAACGTTCGCAAGGGTCGGTCATGGATGGGTGACCAAAAGTTTATTATCTCGAGCTCCTCCGTGCTTCGGAAGGCACGTTAAGCCGTCGGTCCCGGCTGTCGTTAACACACACCAATCCGCTTTGGGCCTGCGTGGTGGGTTATGGCCCATCCTCCTTACCACCCATAAGGAAGGCCTGTGCCCCAGCAGTGGGGACATCAAAAATGGCTGATGGACATACGTATAATGTTATCTTTATTCTACAATTAATGTGCATAGCAGTTGAAGGTTAACCCTGAAATACGATTACCTAGCTATTTATAGCTCTCCAGTGACAAGGATAATAAAGACAGCTTGTTGTGAATTGCAAATTGCTTACCTATTTATAAATAAACTTACTGTATTATTTCTGTATCTATATTTTGACTCTATAACAAAATGGAGTTCCGAGTTACAAGTTCTACTATACCGTTTCTGAACTACTTTTACTATGGGACCAACTCTGAAAACGCGATAAAAACATAAATTATTAATGAAAATAGCAAAATGTATTAAACAGCTTATTTTTGCTATCCAGAGTTGGTTCAATCTTATAATATATAAAATCGTAAACTGAATGACTGACTGACTGACTGACTGACTGACTGACTGACTGACTGACTGACTGACTGACTGACTGATCTATCAACGCACAGCCCAAACCGCTGAACCTAAAGACTTGAAATTTTGCACACAGATACTTTATACAGTGTAGGCATCCACTAAGGAAGGATTTTTGAAAATTCTATCCCTAAGGGGATGAAATAAGGGATGAAAGTTTGTATGAAAGTCCCTCAGTTTTGAAGCTAGAATCTTCAAATTTTGTGTTTAGGCTGGCGATTGAAAATTAATAAATACGGGTCTCAGCGTTTTTCAAAATTCTACCCCCGAAGGGGTCAAGAGGGGGATGAAGTTGTGTATTAAAGAAAATCCTTCATTTTCGAAGTAAAAATCGCTAAATTTATAATTTAGGCTTATGGATAGAAATCTAAAGCAACGTATATTGTTTTTGTTAGGATTTCAACTCCAAAGGGGATGAAATGGGGGTGAAAAGGGTTAAAAAGAACCTAAAAATAGATATGGATGTCGTTATCGGGGTTTTGTGGGATGACGATTGCAAAAATGACATTTATTTTGAAGTCCAACCACGGTGGACATGATTTAACCCCTAAAGGGGTGAAAATGGGGTCCAAATTTTGTATGGAAAAATAATATAAAATAGACATTACAACTTTAAACTTCGTAGGAGCACATCTAAAAATAAACAGGCAAATATATATTTTGTTATTTTGAAAATCAACCCCTTAGGGGGTATATGGGGTGAGTAAACATAAAAATCGATATAGATGTCGTTATTGGGGTTTTCTGGGATGACGATTGCAAAAATGACATTTATTTTGAAGTCCAACACGGTGGACATGATTTAACCCCTAAAGGGGTAAAAATCGGGGTTCAAATTTTGTATGGAAAAATAATACAAAATCGAAATTACAACTTTAAAATTCGTAGGAGCACGTCTAAATATATATTTTGGGATTTTGAAAATCAACCCCTTAGAGGGTAAGTGGGGTGAGTAACATAAAAATCGATATGGATGTCGTTCTTGAAGTTTTATGGGATGGTGATTGCGAAAATGAGATTTATTTTGAAGTCCAACGCGGTGGACATGACACATATGGACCTGGACATGCATATCCAGGGAGCGGGAACGGGAACCGGAACGGGCACGGGCACGGGAACGGGAACGGGAACGGAACGGAACGGAACGGAACGGAACGGAACGGAACGGAACGGAACGGAACGGAACGGAACGGAACGGAACGGAACGGAACGGACCGGACCGGAACGGAACGGACCGGACCGGAGCGGAGCGGAACGGAACGGGAACGAGACGGTAACGGGAACAAGAACGGGACGGGTACGGGAACGGGAACGGAAGGGGTACGGGACGAGTACGGGACGGGATCGGACGGGAACGGAACGGGAACGGAACGAAACGGGAATGAAACAGGAACGTAACGGGAACGAAACAGGAACGAAACTGGAATGAAATGGGAACGGAACGGGAATAGAACAGGATGGGAACGGGAACGGGAACGGGAACGGGAACGGGAACAAGAACCGGACGGGAACGGAACGGGAACAAAAACGGGAACGTAAGGCGTACGGGACGGTTAGGGGACGTTTACGGGACGGGAACGCAGCGGGAACGGAACGGTATTGGGAACGGGAACGAAACGTGAACGGAACGGGAACGGAACGGGAATATAACGGAACGGGAACGGGAACGAGAAAAGGATGGGAACGGGACAGGAACGGGATGGGAACGGGAACGGAAACGGAAGGGGTACGGGACGGTTACGGGACGGGAACGCAAACGGGACGGGAACGGGGAACGGGAGCGGGAACGGGAACGGGAACGGGAACGGGAACTGGAAGTCTTGTGCGGGGCTGCCACACGCGGCAAATGTCTTGCCTCGCGAGGCAGTGCGCTTGATGGGGACTCGCCTAATCGCGTAAAAATGGCCGGCCGGATCCTGGTTGAAGGTTCCTTAAAAGGATTTCGTCTAATATCCACGCGGACGAAGTCGCGGGCAGAAGCTAGTATAGTAATAAAAGTTGTTCAGTTTGATGGGCCGAAGAAACGGTTTTCCCATTTTGGGTTCATTCATTACATCTTGTATTTTTTTCTAAAATTCAAAGAATATTGTGTTTATATTTGATATTTATCCTTAAATTATAAAAGTAATATATTTGCATTAAACATAGATTTTTGCTTTGTTGGCGACACATTTAAAGTTCTAACACCCTTAAGCTAGGGTATCCTAGAATAGCGGTGCCGTCATATTACGGCCGTAATATAGCGGCGTTGAACGTTGTCTATGTAAACAATACGGCGACACCATAACGTCAGGAACCGCGCCGTATTGTTTACATAGACAACGTTCTACGCCGCTAAATTACGGCCGTAATATGACGGCACCGTCATCCTAGGAAACTCTAGCTTTACCGGTTGACTGTTAGAGAATGTCTTATGGCATTAAGTCCGCCATTTGCTGTAATTTTAGCAATAAATAAATAAATAATCGATCCAGTGTGAGAAAAAATGAACTAGTCCTTCTGATGCTATCTGTGTAGTGACGTTGGCAGCTCTCCCAGTCTCTCCCGCTCGTCTCCCACCAAGCACCGTCACTCCTCGACGGTGACATCTCGCAAACAATCCTCCTTGGATTTATCTCTATTTTTGTACAAAGCTCTACCTACATATTAAACTTTATAATGGGCATTTGAGAGACACTTGTACAAACTACGCAGTTTCTAAACTTATTTTTGTCACGATAATAAAGGGACTTAAGTAGGTATGCAAATATACTTTAGTATAGATTTTACGTTTCCGTCAACAATACCTACGTGCAGCTCTTCAGCTTTGCCACTATTTTATTAGGATATCAATTTAATTTAATGCTTTTTTGTTTAATTTGGTATTGTTAATATCCTCTTATATTGATTTGTTTATTCGTGAATTCCTACTTGTTTATGTTTAGTCTTTGTCCATCTGCATAGACTTTTTCCATCTGTCACTTTCTAGAAACGTATACCATGCCTTGCAGCATCCACCCACATCATTGAATTTTTATTTTAAGTTTTTTTTACTCAGACGTATTTGTTAAGGAAAAAACGTGTTACTTAAATAATTAATAAAATAGGTCGCATATTTAAAGATCGCTCATTGAAATATTCATTAGCGACGACAATGAGCTCGATTTGTAAAGAACGTGTGTCCTACATATCGCTAATGAACGACAACAAATAACATGCGTGTGCGCAGATTCAGCTCTTGACTCAGTGTGGCCGGCAACAGCTTTGTTTATTATTGTCGTGTGTGACTCAGCGGCCGGCTTGGGAGGAATCCGCAAGAATGTTGTCGCGACTGACAATTTTCAATAATTTGGTTTAGGTACTGTGTCGTACCTTTTCCTTGATTCATGTTCCCTTTTGTGTTTAAGGCATAAAAACAATGGTTTGATTGTTATGTTTCTGATTCCTTCCAAACGCTTTTAGTTTGCTTCACACTTAGCTAAAACTTGCATTTTGCATTTAGAAATAGAGCTACCCCCCTACTCAAATGGCCATTTTTCCTAAAAATAAGCAATTAGACGATCAAGTCACATGTCGCAAGATTATGTAAATCATCAGACATTGTTGTATTGTATGGAATTTAGAAGCTTACGACCCGTACCTACCAAATTTTAGAGTTTATGGCTTAATATTAACTTTAAGTTAGCGAACGAATAGAAAATTGACCATCAGTAGGGGGGCTGAAGATACAATGAAATCTTGCCCAATCGCGCTAATTCCGAACAGAAAAACCAAAACAGTCACGTTGTCATTAGGATATATTAACCTAAGATTTTTTGGTTTTTAGCTATTAAACTCTCATTTAAATTGTTCAAGATTGGCATTCTACAAGGTGTTTGGTAAAAGCCTTATAAAGCCGAATATGGTAGATAGAGACCATCAAATTGGACAACTTTCATCAAAATGTATGAAACAGCTCATTTTTTCTTCGCGATTTCAGAGTTGGTCCCATAGTAAAAGTTGTTCAGTTTGATGGTCCCTATCTACCATATTCGGCTTTATAAGGCTTTTACCAAACACCTTGTATAGGCACCCTAACTTGACCTTTTAACTTTTTTAACAAAGGTAACGGCTCCCGGCTGGACTACGAAACTAAGCTCAGCAGAAGTTCTATACACTAAATAACGACTAATGCAATAACTGATTTACAAAGGAGCTATACCATAATTACGTACCTTTACCTACCACAAGAAATCTGCAAGATACATTTCAATTGTTAATCGATCCAGATAAGTATGGCTCACAAAAGAGTTATTTTGTGAGTTACATGAATATAAAATTTGAGAGTTCTGTTTGAATCTCGTGATAATTTTAACGTAAAGTACCATCCATCGCGTGTTAAGATAGTATTCGTGAAATCTTGCTCATTGACGGATTTTTTATGTAAAACTTTTCGTTTAGTCATACTTAAATATTATGAACAGTGATGAACACACAACAATCTCACGAACATCTGCCTGAGAATTTACAAACCTATTCATCTATTTTTACATTTCAGTAATAATATAGGTAGACATTCATCAAAAGCAGCAAACTATTATGTTTTATGTGATTTAGGAGACGTAGTACCTACATACTTCTCCATTTGTGAAGCTTTTTTTGAATCGCTTTTTTTAAATCACTCTTTTTAATAGCCATAATACTAACATCTTCTTATTTCAAGGATGGTTTAAATTAATATTTATTTATAGATTCGAGACTTAAATACCTAAGAATTTGTATGAATTTAAATAAAATGATTTATGATTTATTTGCAAGTCTTAGGAACATCCGCCATTCTGAGGGGTACAAGAATTTACCTTGATCTGGGTAGGTATGCTAGATATGCAGATATGGCCTCTATTCTTTTAGTAAGTTCGTAAAAACGTTTTCTCTTTTTAGCTCTTGTCGAGTTTACAGTAAAAAGCAACATGGCAAGGGGTTTAAGAAAAATAACTGTGACAGAAGAAGCATTCGCTAACTACTAACATTAGTTAAGTTGAAGCTTAAGCCCGTGGTTACAGAATAAGTAATAGTGTGGTCACTCCAAGAATGTGTTGTCCCTTATTCAGAGCAAGGTACGTAAGCCACCTTTTATGTATCTGCTAATTTAATTGGTCCAAAAAAGGTCAATTTACAAAAGATAATTCCTGGAGCACTCAGAACGACTTTGCCGCAGTCGTAACTGTCTCGCTTAATTTATTGCACGAAGCGCTCGCGTGCGGTTCGTGGAAGTGGACTTTAGCAAAAGCGAACGAAAAAACCGACACAATTTGTCCACATAGAAACACTGCCTTACGCGACCGCTTTCAACAGGTTAGGAATTATCTACACGCTAGCGAGCCAATTAAGAGCCTATTTGTAGCTAAAATAACAAACTGTTGATTGAACCGCGGAATTTATACGGAAACTACAGAGATGTATGTCAGCCGCAGCACACAAATATGTCAACGACAACCTAAAATAGGTGCTTGACGATAAAATCACATCGAGGGTGGTAACTCCCAGACAGTAATCTAAGTTTAGGTACTTAAGTAAACTTAAGAGTATATTTAAGTAAATCAGGTATAATATTGCAAAAGTAAGAAACTATGATAAATTAGAGTTTTTTTATAAAAGCCATAGCACAATATAAAAACAAATACTGCTGATGTATATGATAGAATACCTCTGAGTAGGTACAATTCATTCAATATCATGTTATTTTTTGCTCTTCTAATATTTTATAATCAATTTAACGAGGTATATTTTTCAAATAATTAAACTGTTTAGTTAATATAAATATTATTCACAAACTTTTGCCAGAAACATAATATAATATTATGAATAGCTGTAATAATAAACATAATCTCGTTGATGAGCCAAATTTTCAGATAGTAAATACCTACCGAAAAGTGCCTACTTATTGAAACAGACTACTGCAAATATTAAAGAGAAAGATAAGAATTTTCATTCTAATATTATAGTTTTCATTTTGACAGATCTACCATGGATCTAATTACATAGCCCGATCTAGCATCCTAGTTAGGAACTAATTTAGAGTTGCCATACGTATAAGTAATCTATATGTCGCAGGCGTATTGTATATTTAGCCGTATTACATAGCGACTAGCTGTTTTAGAAAACGGCGCCGTATTGTAATGCGGCGGATTAAAGATACGCCGTATTCAAAACGGCTGATCAAAAGTACGCCGCATTGAATATAGCACTTTGCGATTTTCAATACGGCTAGCCGTAATGTAATTGGGCGGTTCATTAACCGCTTTTCCGTTAGTTTTTAGTACTAATTATCAACACTTGCGGCGCTGCCTACCATAACAATAAAAATGGCGGATTTTGCATCGAAAATAAGTAAGAATATGGATGAATTAAATGAACAAAACGTGCCAAATGTGTACAGTTAATTGTTTTAAGGACATTTTTTAATGTGCAGTTAAATAGTTTCTACGCAGCTCAATGCGGAAGTGTGAAAAAGCCGTGGATCAAAGAACGAGATTAAAACTGCTAAAGTGGCAATGGTTTCTGGTGTTGTGCGGAATACTACGCAATATTATTGGTGTAAAAAATATAACGTAATGAGTGTAGCCAGTGGAGATTAAAGAAACATATTTCAGAAAACCCTACTTTTAGGGCAGTGCCCAAAGATAAATATTTTGATACATTACATATACAAAAAAGCTTAACTTTTAAAAAGATTTAAAATTATTTACTAAAACCAAAAAAAATGCTAAATGTTCTAGTAAGTAACTAATATTACAATTTTACAAACAAGAACCAAACCGTTTTTATACCGTACCTACTTATTTGATAGACGTAGTACCTACTTATACATTCCTTAAAACTAATAAAAAGAACACATGTTTCCGACTACTTAGGTACTAGGTCCTTTAGAATTTACTTAAACCTACCTTTTTTCATAATTATTAAAATTAAATTATTTTCAATTAAGCACTGTTTCATTTTGTTAGTGTGGTCACTCTACAATAGAACTTTGATACAAAACGGCTAAACGTGCTCCGCCGTATTGAACAACGTATCACATTGTCAATCTGGCGTATCGTTGACTCGCCGTATTACAATACGGCGCCGTTTTATAAAACAGCTAGTTGCTATGTAATACGGCTAGATATACAATACGCCTACGACATATATACAAGGTGTTTGGTAAAAGCCTTATAAAGCCGAATATGGTAGATAGGGACCATCATACCGAACAACTTTTACTATGGGACCAACTCTGAAATCGCGAAAAAAAAATCAGCTGTTTCATACAAAAATTAATAACGAAAATATCAAAATGTATGGAACAGCTGATTTTTTTTTCGCGATTTCAGAGTTGGTCCCATAGTAAAAGTTGTTCAGTATGATGGTCCCTATATACCATATTCGGCTTTAATAGGCTTTTAACAAACACCTTGTATATAAAATTCAAAGTCCTGACTGAGTGAGATATCAACGCACAGCCCAAACCGTTAAACCTAGAGACTTGAAATTTTGCACATAGATACCTTATATAGTGTAGGTATCCACTAAGAAAGGATTTTTGAAAATTCTATCCCTAAGGGGATGAAATAAGGGATGAAAGTTTGTATGAAAGTCCCTCAGTTTTAAAGCTAGGACCTTCAAATTTTGTGTTTAGGCTGATGATTAAAAATTAATAAATACGTGTCTCAGCGTTTTTCAAAATTCTACCCCCGAAGGGGTGAAAAGGGGTATGAAGTTGTGTATAGAAGAAAATCCTTAATTTTCGAAGTAAAATCGCTAAATTTATAATTTAGACTTACAGATGGAAATATAACGCAACGTTTATTCTTATTGATTAGTATTTCAACCCCTATGGGGATGAAATGGGGTAACTAAACCTAAAATTGATATGGATGTCGTTATTGGGGTTTTCAGGGATGATGATTGCGAAAATGACATTTATTTTGAAGTCCGACATGGTCGACATGATTTAACCCCTAAAGGGGTAAAATAGTGTTTAAATTTGGTATGGAAAATAATATAAAATAGACATTACAACTTTAAACTTCGTAGGAGCATGTCTAAAAATAAATAGGCAAACATATATTTTGTGATTTTGAAAATCATCCCCTTAAGGGTAAATGGGGTAAGTAAACATAAAAATCGATATGGATGTCGTTCTTGAGGTTTTATGGGATTGTGATTGCGAAAATGACATTTATTTTGAAGTCCAACACAGGGATATGATTTAACCAGTAAAGGGGTGAAAATGGGGTTCTAATTATGTATGGAAAAAGAATATTAAATAGACATTACAACTTGAATATTCGTAGGAGCATGTCTAAAAATAAAAAGGCAAACACATATTTTGTGATTTTGAATATCAACCCCTTAGGGGTAAATGGGGTAACTAAACATAAAAATCGATATGGATGTCGTTCTTGAGGTTTTATGGGATTCTGATTGCGAAAATGACATTTATTTTGAAGTCCAACACAGGGACATGATTTAACCAGTAAAGGGGTGAAAATGGGGTTCTAATTATGTATGGAAAAAGAATATAAAATAGACATTACAACTTTAAAATTCGTAGGAGCATGTCTAAAAATAAGTAGGCAAACACATATTTTGTTATTTTGAAAATCATCCTTTAGAAAGTAAAAGGGGTAAGTAAACGTAAAAATCGATGAGGATATCGTTCTTGAGGTTTTATTGGATGAGGAATGCGAAAATCACATTTATTTTGAAGTCCAACACGGTGGACATGATTCAGCCCCAGGGGACGGGAACGGGAACGGGAACGGGATCGCGAAAGCGAACGCGAACGGGAACGGAATCCGGGAACAGGAACGGGACCAAACGGGAATGGGAACGGTAAAGTATAAAGAAACGGGAACGGGATACTACTAATATCTCTGGACTCAATTCTGATAATTGTAATAAACTAGCTTCCGCCCGCGACTTCGTCCGCGTGGATATTAGAGAAAATCCTTAGGGAACCTTCAACCAGGATCCGACCAGCCGTTTTTACGCGATTAGGCGGGTCCCCACCAAGCGCGCAGCCTCGTGCGAGGCCTGCCACACGATCCAAACGATTTGCCTCGCGAGGCAGCGCGCTTGGTGGGGACCCGCCTAATCGCGTAAAAACGGCTGGTCGGATCCTGGTTGAAGGTTCCCTAAGGATTTTCTCTAATATCCACGCGGACGAAGTCGCGGGCGGAAGCTAGTAAGTTATATTTTAACAGTGGGTTTTCACAAATAACGGAAAGGTCAACATTGTTTGATTTTTTTATTTAAGATTCTCATCTCCAATCTTAAGCAATGTTTACCTTTCCGTTATAGTGTAAAATTTACTTTTAAAATCGAACTTATTATACAATATTTTATTGTCAAGTACGGGTGGCAACCCGAAACTGGAACTAGGATGCTAGATCGAGATTCGTAATCGGCGCTTTAAGATCAAGTACCACAGACCATACAACAAGTACTTACTGTGTCAAGTACCTACTCCGTGTCGTAAAAGTCCCGAAGTAAGTAAATCGCGGTAAAGGCCAACGACCACAGTTATCTTCGTGCAATGACACACGGACACGCGCGAAAAGCGACATACTCCGAAATACCGCGGGCGGGCGCGGCGCCTCCCGCCCGCCGTAGGTCAAGTCGGGTATTTTAGGCGTTCGCCTTGTCCATGGCTACCGCATCATAAATGCGTCCGGTTAATATTAACTGTTTCATCATCGCTGTCAATTCTCACCATTTTGAATGTCTCTCATTTGATAATAGAAGCTGTATTTTAAAAGTGGCAATGATTAATATGTATGTAAACATAAAAAGAATGAAAAAGTGATTTATGATGCTTAATGCGATTTCGAAAGGCACAATTAAAATATGTACATCATCTCGTGTCGTGTAGGCTGTATTAGGTGTCTACAGTTTTGTGATTTCAGTTGTGAGGTCGAGGCTTTAATTAAAAACTTTTTTCATAAAGTCTCAGTTAGGGCCTTAACGAATACTTTTCGTTTATGTTTTAACGCAAAAGGTGAAATCTTTTACAAAATCCGGACTTGTTATCTCTTTTATTAGTAACTAGCTGATGCCCGCGACTTCGTACGCGTGGACTTTATGACTTTGGCATATGCATATGAATGAACTAATGTAGTTATATAAGAAAATACTTGTAGCAGAGTTATGGTTCTGCATCGGGTGTTCCAGATCTTCGATATTTATACCTCAACAAAAAATACTCATCAGGCTGAACAACTTTTGCAAAGATGTCATTTTTATATGTTGTATAGTTTAGCTGGCCCATTACAGTTCTACATCAGCTGATTTATGTAACTCAACAAAAAATGCTCATCACGGTGAACAACTTTTGCAAAGATGTCATTTTTATATTTTGTAAAGTTTAGCTGTACCATTATGGCTCTGCATCAGGTGTTCCAGATCTTCGATTTTTATACCTCAACAAAAAATGCTCATTAGGCTGAACAGCTTTTGCTAAGGTGTCATTTTTATATTCCTCATAGTTAAGTTGGACCATTATGGTTCTGCACCAGGTGTTCCATTTTCCAAAATCAATTATACCCTAAGTTACGCCCAAGCTTAACAGCTATATAACAAAAAAAAAATCATTCGAATCCGTTCAGTATTTCCGGAGATTAGCGTGTTCAAACAGACAAACAAACAGACAAACAGACACACTTTTTTTCAAATTCTTACTCTATTACCATGTCTCCATCGCACCAGATTTTTTTTTTGAAATATATATAATGTACAGACACACTTTTTTTACTCTTTTATCATATGTAAGGATTACGAATATTTCGTCTATTATTACAATGCGTATAGTCCTGTTACAACTTTTCGGTACTGTTGTATGGGGTTGAGTCTTGGACTTTCACACAGAATGGACTTAACTAACTAACTAAGTAGTAAAAAGCATCGCAAGTGGCGCAAACTGACGTATTTTAGTGACGTCATGAGAAACGAAAAATACGGAATCCTCCAGCTAATCATTCATTGCAAAATTATGGATACGTAAGCAGTATTGGTTCGGTCGCAGTACTAAATACCTACGTCTCTATTCCGGGCAGCGGCCTCGAAGGTCAAAATGGCCACGATGTCGCCAACCTCCGATAGGAGCGGAACACGAAGAATAAGATTGTAAACAATACCGGACTTTAGAGATTACCGGTAACATACGTTTTTGGCTAACTAAAAAGGATTGAAAAATCTAGAAACAAAAAGGAAAACCATTTTAAAGTTGAGATATAGTTTTGTAGGGTTTTTAATTTGGGCAGGTTGTACAGTAAGAGAAAAGTGTTGGTTACAAAGTTAACTCACTCTTCGCTCTATCGCTCTACATAGATAGCTTGTGGAATAGATCACGATACATTTTAGTATTTGGATTTTTAATGAAATGTCTTAAAATTTTTCAAAAACATACTTATTAATACACTACACAGAAGGACAAAATAATTCTAAGTCCCAGGTGGTAGGTATTATGCGTTTATGGGATTATATCGTAGTTGGTATTTTACATAGGTATTTTTTTCTACAAATCCGCAAAACACCACAAGATCTCGAGTTGGTATTTTGCGTATATGGTATTATGCGTCTAAAGGAAACTTAGTACTGAAAACTCTTAAGTTTTCAAGTTTGAGATTAGTTTTTTCGTTTAAAAATTGTTTTTATTTGGATTTTGTTGATTTTTTTATGGAGTTTATAATGTAAGTATTATGTATTTAGTTAGTAGGTTAGGTTAGTCCCGATGATAGGAGGGTCATCTAGATCTAGCTCAAGACATTGACCTATCTGGTGGCCGCGTGGCGTTACCCGCCCCGCCGGCCGGCCCGCGCGCTCCGTCGAGATATTTTTGCCAGAGCAGCTGTCGGATGCGCCCGCGACTCATCTGGCACATCCATCGGGGTATCACACGCAAAACATGCTCATCTCATTCGGAAAATATTCCACTCTTAACATTACTATCGCATGACATGAACGGCGGAAATGAAATGCTCGTTCGATGAAACACATTTAATATCCAAGGTCGTTTTCGGACCGTATTGATGTATTTAACCTTCGTTTTGTTATAGTTTTGACTAATTTATTTACTGACTATTATTTAATTCTTTTTAAAATTGGAACTTTGCTTACTTTCGTAAAGTTTTTTCCTAATTGATCTATTTTTATTTTTTCTTTTAGTCGTCGTCGAACGTCGAACTAAAACTGAACACGTGGTTAAATTTAACTTATACTTAATTACTAATTTCTTTTGAACTAAACTAGGTCGGCACCTTGTTGTGACCTTCCTAGTATAAACCCTCAATGAGAAATATAAAAGTATATTTATCATTGAAGAAACAATATGGTAAATGAAATGAACTGAGTTTGTAAATGGAATGTAAATATAACCTCGGCTTTCCTGTGTCTAGGTGGACTGCGCAGGTGTGAACAACATAGAACTTTCCCACAGCCAACTTAATTCTAACACAGAAAGCAATCAAAACTGTCTATTATTCTTAGAAAACTCAAGTGTAGGTAGGTACGTCAGGACTCTAGCAAAAAATGCTGATATCTGTAAAGTGGTTAAAGCAAAATATGGTATTACTTGAAGCATTCTTGCTAGAGAGAAGAGTTGAAGTAAGTACCTAATATAGCATGAACTAAAAAAAACGGCCAAGTGCGAGTCCGACTCACGCACGAAGGGTTCCGTACCAAAAAACAGCAAAAAAAAAAAAAACACGTTTGTTGTATGGGAGCCTCCCTTAAATATTTATTTTATTCTGTTTTTAATATTTGTTGTTATAGTGGCAACAGAAATACATCATCTGTGAAAATTTTAACTGTCTAGCAATCACGGTTCAAGAGATACAGCCTGGTGACAGACAGACAGACAGACGTACAGACAGACAGACGGACAGCGGAGTCTTAGTAATAGGGTCCCGTTTTTACCCTACGGGTACGGAACCCTAAAAACGTCAGCCCTCAGTCAATATAACTGACCTTTGGTGACTTTTCAAAATATTGTTTGACTACCGCTATATGACACACCAGACAGAAACCAGCTAAGTGAGCTGTAAAATTTAATGACCCCGCTCTATGACTATTTAGAAGATGCCAATAAGTCTTGATGGATAAGTCCGATCTCGGGCTTCGGGCTGCCGTCACCGGAGTCTCATAAAGCGTCTCATTTAACGAGCCCCAATAATGGCCGGGTTTATGACCCATCCTACCAATTTACGACACATTGGCAACCAGCTGATGCCTAGCGCGTGCCCATTGTTCTCAAACAATCGTACTGAAATTTCAATAATAACGACATCCAATTTGTAAGTATCGGCGGGTCATATTACCTCATAAACACACAAGCTGTGGTTTTGATATATACATTAACATGTATCAAATTTTAATTTTATACTTGAAATCTAAATAGTGGTCGATTGGTATTGATAATAATAAAGATGGTCCTAAAAGCGCGCGCAATGTTTAGCCGATGATTGAACTGAACAAAATACCTATTGCACTAACTCGATACAACATTACTTGGTGGAATAAATAATAATAAACAAACTTAAGGAAATGTATTTTATTTATGTTACACCTAAGTTTATTAGTTCAATGCATCCACAATGACGATTTTCTTTGAAAGCTTTACAAAAAGCAAGAGACTATAAGTATTACATTGTCCATCAGCCATTTTTAATGTCCCCACTGCTGGGGCACAGGCCTTCCTTACGGGTGAATAAGGAGGACGGGCCATAACCTACCAGGCGGGCCAATGCGGATTGGTGGGTGTTAACGACTGCAAATGCAGCCGGGACCAACGGCTTAACGTGCCTTCCGAAGCACGGAGGAGCTCGAGATAATAAATTTTTGGTCACCCATCCCATGACCGACCCTTGCGAACGTTGCTTAACCTCCGCAATCGCTGGGCCAGGCGCTAAACCACTGCGCCACCGACCTCCTTGATAATCACGTGGTATTAGTTACATTAGGCTTAAAGAATTCAATAAAAAGACCTTTACATATACTTAGTAATAAAAACGTAAATAGAAATTAATTATTTATTTATAATGGACACACACCCAAAGATACAACGTAGTTCGTCCATGAATTCACATCGATACCAATTAACTTCGAGTCACAAAACGTCCATAATAATTTACAGCAATTTTAACATCACTTGTGTGTGTAGGAAAATATTTCACAGGATATATGGATTTTTAGCTGAACTATGACTATTGTAACGACGACGACGGCTGTTGGCCTCAATTGTACTAAAAAAACTCTAAAAAAAACTCTATTGGACATGACTAATGACTACTCTACTACTATTCAGTGTATTTGTGTTATTAGTTATTACCAAAGAATGTATACTTGTGATAAATGTATTTTTTTATTTAGTTATATGTAAACGATTTTCTAAATGTGAAAGGCTCAAAACTTCATCCTACTGTATAACGTGTGTATTTGTTAACTCTTCATGCCTAAATGGCTGGACGGATTTGGATGAAATTTAGCATATTTATAGTTTATAACCTGGATTAACCCATAAGCTACTTTTCATCCCAATCAAAGATTCCCTTACTAGCGGGTCCATAAAATAATGACATATAGTTTGCAACTTTAAAAGCCTACTTAGAACAGGCGATAAGTTAAAAAAAAGTCTTTTGTCGCCTACAATTTTCTTTGTGATCGCCATTGAAATTACATAATAGGTAAGGTATCTATAGCACACAATATATATAAGTACATATAGATATCAATTTATTTCATTATAAATTTAACGATACGCGTATAGTATGAATATTCTTAAAAAAAAAAGTTTATTCGAGTACTAGCAGCCTCCCGCGACTTCGTCTGCGTGGACAGGTACCTATTTATCTATACCTCGGGAACAGTTATTTTTTTCAGGATTAATAAAGGACCCTATGTCCTTGTCTGTAACCCTGACAACGTGCATGCAAAATTTCATGATGATCGGTTGAGTAGTTAAGACTTGAAGTCGTAACAAACAAACATACTTTCGCATTTATAATATTACTAACGGCCGCCCGCGACTTCGTCTGCGTGGACAGTTTTTTGTTATCCCTCGGGAACTATACGTTTTTTCTGGATGAAAGGTACCCTATGTCCTTTTCTGCACCCCTGACAACGTGTATCAAAATTTCATGATGATCGGTTCAGTAGTTACGACGTGAAGGCGTAACAAACAAACGGACTTTCGCATTTATAATATTAGTAAGGATTAAGTTTAATTTAAAGAAGCCTTCGATTAAGTACAACTACTGTGTTTTATTTTCTAACATCTTGAATCAGCTCGAGTATTCTTTATCAGAGTGCACTTTCTCGCGAACAAAGCGACCGCAGGCTTATCAGATAACTACCCACTACTGTACCAGATAAGAATTGACTACTGTCTAAAAGGCTTCTTGAAAACAATGGGTATTATAGAACTTGGAAAAGCATGAAGCATAATCATCCGTTTAAATTAAAGAGCTTTTTTTCTGGTTTAATTTTTAACTTTAAAACGACTGTAACGAAAGTTGTACTTAAGCTTATCCTTTTTATTTATCTTTATCAAAAACTTATTTCGTAATAGCATGAAATAATGTAAAAACTTGAAAAATTTACAATTTGAATGCTTCAGTAAGAGTTTCTGAGTGGCTCAGAGTGGTTGTGATGTGGGATCAAAGCGACTGTTGATCGATTCTTGTAAACATTCGTTATGGAGGAAGCCACATCGTATTTACGACTTTATTCCTATGATCATCGGCGCTTTTACAGAAAGTAAAAGTTGAAAAATCGACAGTGAAATTAAATTGACAAGTGAATTGCCAGCTCGCTTTGATTGGCCTTATGAAATGAAATGAAAATATTATATTTTTTTAAATGAGCTCACATAATAAGCATTTTTAAATCGTCAAATCTTTTACCCTACCACCCATTATGAGGTCTTTTAGCTGACAAGAAAAAAGGGCGCTAAAAACTTGTCAACGTTTTTAGATGGAACGATATTTACAAATATGTAAGTATATATATATAGTTATATCAGCTCCCTACGCAAATGGTCGTTTTATGCACAACGGGATAGGTAGTGCTTGGCCTTCAACCTGATGTTAAGTGACAATAAGGCCGAAGGTGGAAGTGCACTACACTACGCGGTTACCTCACCACTAAAGAACTAGCTATCTTAAGGCTAGGCGTATGCTGAGACGCAGGTGACGCAGGTCCACGCAGGGCAGAGCAGAACAGATTTTGTAAATCATGGAACGTCATTAAACTACGTACGCTGCGGCGCAGGCACATACGACGCAGACATGTATCTGTCCTGCTCTGCATCTCGTTGTAGTGCCGGCACAGAATTCTGCGCGACGCGTGCACGTCGAGACGTGTTTATTAACAATATTTTATAATTTTGTTGAAATGACAGAACATTTAATTGAATTAGTTCGTTGTGAACCTTGTTTGTATGATACAAATCATCCAGACTATTCAAAAAAGACATTGAAAGAGTTTGTTCGTCAAACGTCTATTCCTTGTACTAACTAGCTAGGATGCGAATGTCAGTTGCGTCGCAGCATGCGGAGGGGGCACATGTCTGCCTCAACTGCCCTGCCCTGCACTGTGCTGTACTGTGCTGTGCTGCGTCGCCTGCTTCTCAGCATACGCCTAGCCTAACTCTAACTGCCGGTACACAACATTTTTTTGTTATGGCGTCAGACTTAGGTAAGATGGTGGTAACTGGTAGCCAGCCAGGCGGACTTGAAATAAGGGGATCGGAACTGGGACCACTGCATCTTACAAGGGTGGGCGAACGACTCTAAAAAACTTAACGCTAGTAGAATAGAATGACAATGTATGGGATTGACAGGAGGCAAGCTTATGTCATTCTACTAGCGTTAATTTTAGTAAAATGGCCTGAATAGGCCCTCTGGAATTTGTGCTAAACTGGTTCAGGAAAGGCCCCAATATCGTAAGGAAAAGAAAAACTCGGTTAGTAGTAAAGTAGGTACTTAGGCGAATGGTTAATCATCAATGTAATTCAAATACAAACACCGATCTTCAATGTTTCCTGTCTTCTACGAACTCACTTCACCGAAATGTTCCTCGTTTACAGAATTAACCTGCTCACGGTTAATCCGGCGTAAGATATTAGGCCGACCTTGACAGTCGTAAATATTTATAACGGCCATACGACGGTCAGTGTGAATGTCTTCTAAATTTATACAACCGACGTGTAAATATAAATCTATGAACGCTGTCAACATTATCCACTAAACATACATGGAGTGTGCCGATTCTCTGATGTTACCAAATAGATGCACCTACATAAAATAGACTGAAATAAAGCTATATTGGGGGAAAATTTTGCTTGCTACATCATGGCAACACTTAACTTATCGTGTTTTTACTTAGCATAAGAAATTACAATAATACAATAAATTTTATTTCGATAAAAAGTTTTGTGTTACAGTAATTAGTGGCCAGAGCCCCCTTTAAGCATTAAATTAAAATACTTACTTGAAAATTAACGTAGGCCTAAGAGAGAAGTTTCACATTTACACTGTGTTTACTTCCACGTTCTCGACGACATTACTTCTTTTCATACAATTTGAAACCAGATGGTCTCTTCTGAAAGTTCTGAAGCACAAAGCTATTATTTTGGGCACTGTTTACTTTTGAAGTTTCTTTGTAACTAACTATCTATGGCATTCTAATTCAGAGTTAGAAATTCCTTTAATTTTTCATTGCAAAATCAAACTCTTTAAAAGTTGCATGTAGCAAAACAATATAAGGAAAAGTAAACAATCTAAATGCAACCGAACATCCGTAGCGAGAAATAAACAAAACGGTCGATTGATACGCGAGCCACGGGCCGAGGCGATGGCCGCAGTCAAAACACCCGCGGGTTGTTTACAACGCGCCTCACGTGGTCCTCCCTAAATATTACACAAACGGTATGAGCTAGAAGGTTTCATTGAAGTGTGCTTAAAAATTATCTGTACACAATATAGGTATACCAAAAGAATTAACAGGGGCCGTAACGGCTAACGCATCGATTATCGAAAAGTCTGCCGAGTTTCAACTTAAAACAGAAAAATCTAAGTAAGGAATTTCGTCTTGTACTTTCTGTTGACGTAATTTGGAAGATATCGATGTTCGTGTGACATCATGAATTGGGGTTCGCCATTTTGGCCCAATTGGGGCTCGATTTATCTGTTTTAATTTGAAACCCGTCAGACTTTTCGATAATCGATTCGTTAGCCGGTACGGCCCCAGGTCTTCCAACTAGGCTACTGTCTTAGACTTTTAAATCTCGAAACTACTTGGACAAGATTATCATATAGCTCGCACTGTCAAAAAGTTATAAGACCTCATGTAGAGCCAAGCTTCTAACTCTCCAAGCCTTAATTTCCAAAACTCTACACCTTAGTCAAAGTTTTAGGTATTTATGCATCAACAATGTAAGAAAAACAAAAGATTCTGATTGTCCACAATGTCCAACGGTGATAAAAAATCTTGGGACATACGCTCATTCTGCAAGCGTTAGAATATTCTAAGCTTGTCAAATAAGGAGTACCTAACGTTTAACTCTTAAGTACCATAGGCTAAAAATCAATCAATTTCTTCTTCTCTAGAAGTGTTTGTTTCTTGAATACATTAGTACATATATTTTTGAAGGAACTTAAAAACATTTTTGAATGTAATCCAGACATTATGAGGTTTATGTCCGATATCTGCAGACGAAGTGGCGAATAATTATGACGAAGTCAGAAAAAATAACCCCTAACAGGAAGAATAAAGCCCACGGCCCACGCTCGGGACACGAGAAAATCCCTCTCAGCCATAATTAAACGCATCATCCACACATCACCGGTGTCGGACGTAAAAAACCAGGCCACACGCCTCTTGACTGAAGATTAATTGAAAAATCCATGCATAACGGGCTTCAGGAATGACCAATATAGGAAATTTGATATCAAAATGAACCTTTATTTATTTATTTTTTCTCAGTTCATTATCCCATCATTCACTTCTTCTGTCGCGCTGTCGCGCTTTCTAGGCTGAAATCGAACATAACGACATTTTATTATTAGGGTCCATAATGGGAAAACATGGTTTGGGGGATGTCATTTCTCATGAAAATTCAACAAAGTTGGTTCAGTGGTTCAAGCCTTAAAAGGTAACAAAGAGATCGAAAATTATTTTTACGTTTTATATGAATGGATTCCAGAATCTTGTCTCACCAATCGACATGTCTAAAATAATAGTACATTACTGACGCGGTCAATAATGACTGCATTGCTGGCAGCGCGATGATGATGGCCGATAGCGTAGCTTAGCGCAGGTCCAGGCCTTCACAGCGCGGTCAGCATTGCAGCCCTTGATGGCCAAGCTGGAAGGCCGAGAGCGTAGTTAAGCTCAGCTTGAAGCCATCATAGCGTGGCCAGCAGTGCAGTCATTGTGGACCAAGTCTTGTATAGTGCTTTACTCAAAAATGTAAAAAAAATACAAAAATGGCAAAAATGTCAAAAATGACGAAAATGTCAAAAATGGTCATTTTGGTAATTTCTGAATTTTTTGTAATATTTTGACAGTTTGTCATTTTTGACATTTTCGACATTTTTGTCATTTTTGACATTTTTGTCATTTTTGACATTTTTTACATTTTTTACATTTTTTACATTTTTGAGTAAAGCACTATACAAGACTTGGTCCAAAATGACAAACATTTTAAAAATGATTAAAATTACAAAAAACTATGTTTGAAACAAAACTCGACAATAATGGATTTTCAAAGGAAATTGCTGGTGGCTAAAACTCGACAATAATGAAATCCCATACAACATTGTTGCGTCACCATCGGAGGAGCACGGCAACCTCGACTTTGTTCAAAGAAGGTTGTCAAAATAATGGCCATATTACAAGCATTTTTGAGTAAAACATTTTAGTTATTTCCAGAAAACCTTGGAAAACTATTAATGCACAGATTATATTTTAACACCTTATAATATTTTTCGTTGGATGTTTTATACTTTGATCGTTTTATAGAAACAGTCATTAGTCTCGTTAAAAACTATAGTTATAAAATTATTTCTTGTAAAATAAACGTTTGATGTGTTGTGCGGTTATGCCATAAGATTATTTTAACTAGATTATAGGTCATTTTATAGTTTTGTAGGTATCACTAAATAGAGCTTAAAATTAGAACACCTATATTTTAAAATAGCTGCTGATGTTTGCAGCGTTTTCAATAGCTTTCAATAGATAGTTATTAATTACAATTATTTTATTTTTATGCTCTCCGTTACTCAATCGTCGGTTGTGCTTGTACCCTCCACTTTTAGTTTCGTGACAGTTGTGTGTACCTTAAGCGGAGTATGCAGATTTTTTGGCAAGTAAGTAAAAAAAATAATTTGTTTTCGACACTGCAAAAAAAT
This sequence comes from Agriphila tristella, assembly GCA_928269145.1. Classification (NCBI taxonomy): domain Eukaryota; kingdom Metazoa; phylum Arthropoda; class Insecta; order Lepidoptera; family Crambidae; genus Agriphila; species Agriphila tristella. The sequence continues at coordinate 41,627,712 of OV743431.1, forward strand.
TCACAGATCTCGGGCCTTTCACGACCTTCGGGTACATTGAAAATGAATTTAATAATTGAATTTTATAAAAAATATATTCCTTTCTTTGAATTAGTACTTACAATACTTTGAAATCACAGCAAAGCCATGAGCAAGTTTGGATTTACTTTACTGTAATTCGTGTGTATGAAATTAATATTAAAATATGTCATTTTTATAAACATTACTATTTTATTGAAAGGTAGTAACTATAACCTAAAATATATAAACAATCTAAGATTTATTTTTCAGCTACGTCAACTCAGCGACGCGACGCGCATCTAAGGAGCGCGCTTCCTGAAATTACGCTTACGCCTACACGCTACATATTGTAGCCCTCGTTGATACGCGTCTTTTGATTTGAGGCTTCAACCATTCATGCAGCCTTAAAACTTACGACACCAAGGCGATGTCGCACTCTGAGCGAAAATGGGGGCTATACTGAAGCGATCGAAAAAACATTTTCAATTTTAAAGGTTAAGCTACAGGGCAAACCCTTAACCTGATCGTCTTTGTTTTAGGCTCAAATTGTAGCTGAATAAATTGTTCAGAGGAGTTTTACTCAAAATTTTGATATCATTCTTCGTTTCGAAAATATCGAGCGCCAAAATCAAAAAAACTGAAAAAAAATAGATTTTTTTCCACTAGTTCGGCCATAATTTCTTACGTTTTTTATTTTCTCGAATAATTCTTTTTGCACCTTGTAGCCCTCGTAAATACGCGTCTTTTGAGTCTTTTTGAATATCATATCTTCACAACCGTCTGTGATATAAGGGGATCGCACTCTTTCGTGAAATCGGTGCCTATACTGGAGCGAACGAAAAGACATTTTCAATGTCAAAAGCTTATCTATCGAGAGATTTGCAAAAAGTGTGACGTCTCTCAATCTGGCCAATCATCACGATTGATGGCCGATTGGCCGCTCAATAGATCATGTGGCTCGTTAACAGGTTTATCGGCACAGCCTCAACACAGCAACTACTACGCGAATCACCAACATTCGTTGTTCAAGATAATTATTGTTAGGTATAATAAACTTAAGACACCTGTCATCTGCGAATGACAGCTAACGTCAATGTCACATTCAAGTGACAGCTCTATGCAAACGTCAATCGAGTTTGACACTTCTCTATCTCTCTGTGGTAATGGCCGTCGCCTTGATAAGTTTGTGCCGAAATAAATCTGCTGTAATCTTTGAAGTATCTTTCTTTTTCGCCCTCAACCCTTCAGGTTATGGGCCCAGGGACGCATCTTGTCCCTGCAGTATAATAATTTTCGCGAAAAATTGTTTACTTACAAAGTTTAAAACACCGGCCGGCATACCACGTCATACAACACCACATATTTTGTTCCTGATCGATACCAACCATGACCACGCTATCCGGAGGAGGATATCAAGTCGATAAGTTGAGGGGCATGGAGGATTACAACAACTGGAAATTCCTTATGCGGATGATACTCATGCATGAAGATATGTATGACTGCATCGAGTCCGAAGGTGGGTGCAAAGATGAAAAGAAGCAACAGAAGGCGTTAGCAAAAATTTGTTTATGCGTCAGCTCATCGGCGTTGCACCACGTCCGAAATGCAAGAACAGCTTATGAAGCGTGGACAAATCTTCAGAGGGCATATGAAGACAAAGGCTTATCCCGGAGGCTGGGATTATTAAGATCTCTGTTCAGTGCCAAGTTGAAGGAACATGATGGTATGGAGAGCTACCTCCTGAAGATTACTGAGCTTGCGCAACAGCTCAGGGATATAGAATCACCGCTGGACGATGAGTTCATAGCGATTGTGATGCTCAGCGGACTAACATCAGATTATGATCCAATGATCATGGCACTTGAGAACTCCAGTTTGAAACTCACAAGCGAGGCAGTAAAAAGTAAACTTTTACAAGAACAACTGAGACGTGATGAAAAGTTTGATAATAATGATTTATCAGCTTTAACAGCGAAGAAAGCTATGAGATGTTTTCGATGCAAGAAGACTGGTCACCTAAAGAAGGACTGTCCAAAGTTGAACAGAGGCTCGAAGACTGACGGCAAGTACACACCTGCGTCTAAGGACAAGTCGCTGTTAACTGCACTATCAGTGAAAATAAGGAGTGATGTTTGGCTGGTGGATTCCGGCGCAACAAACCATATGTGTAACAACAAAGAACTGATGTTGGACTTCCAGTGTTCAAAGCCGAGGATGGTTAGCGTAGCCAACGGTGAAGCGGTGTCAACAGGAGGACATGGTAGTGTTCGCGTTAACTTGAAAAGTGGTTTAAGGACAATAAGTAATGTTTACTATATACCTAAGCTTTCTGCAAATTTATTATCAGTAAGTGAGTTAAACAAAAAGGGTTATAGTGTAATTTTTAATTCTAATGGTTGTAAGATTCTTGATGGTTGTGAAATTTTAGCTACCGCTACTTGTAATAATGGAGTTTACCAACTTGACATTGTTGATAGTGAGCTAAATTGTAAGGTAAAGTCAGGAATTGCCATGAACTCGGTCTGTGAACAGCCAGCGGCGACTGGGTCTACCAGTGGGAGTCAGGAGACTTCATCGGGGTCTGCAGGTGGTAATGTGTCACAGGAATTATGGCATAAGCGACTTGGTCACCTCAATTCAAGAAGTATGAATCTTATGAAGAATGGACTAGTAACAGGTATGAACTTTAATTATACTACTTTTAATCCCTGTATTGCATGTGTAGAAGGAAAACAATCAAAATTACCTTTTCCAAAGAAAAGTCAAAGTAGGTCCAGTGAAATATTAGAATTAGTACACAGTGATGTCTGCGGACCCATCCAAACAAAATCATTGAATGGTGCACGGTACTTTGTCACTTTTATAGATGATTTTACACGGAAAACTTTTGTCTATTTTATAAACCAAAAGAATGAAGTGTTTGAAAAATTTAAATTATTCAAAGCTCTGGTTGAAAATGAGACTAATAGGAAAATTAAGGTATTGCGAAGCGATAATGGCGGAGAGTACATTAATTCTGTTTTTCAGGATTTTTTGAAGAGTTGCGGTATCCGACATCAAACAACAGTGCCGCATTGCAGCGAGCAAAACGGGGTTGCTGAGCGGGCAAACCGCACTATAATGGACAAGGTCCGGTGTATGCTCCAGGATGCTGCATTGGATAAACGATTTTGGGCTGAGGCTGCTAACACGGCTGTATACCTGAAAAACCGTTGCCCTACAAAAGCTGCAATGGGAGCAACTCCTGAAGAAAAGTGGACATCCAAAAAGGTAAATGTAAGCCACTTACGTGTATTTGGTTGTGTGGCATTTGCCAAAGTTCATAATAGTAAGAAATTAGACGCTAGAACTAAGAAATACATTTTTGTAGGCTACTGTGAGGATAGCAAAGGCTATAGGCTCATAGATCCAGAGTGTCCAAAGACATGTGTAAAAGCAAGACATGTTACTTTTATGGAAAGTGTATTTTGGAAAAAGAATGTGTCACATGATGATAATAATGAAAGTATAGATAAAATGATAATTAATCTATCTAATGACAGTAGTAGCACTCCTTGTGAACATGAGGAACAGAGTTCACCAGAATCATCTTTTCTATCAGATACTGTAATTTTTCCCCAATCTGATGACACGAAGATTATACGCAGACAAACCATATTCGATCTAAGTGTAGAGGATTCTCAAACCACAGATGATCCGTCGGACTCTACTTACGTTCCAGGTAGCAGCAGCATAGATTCAGAAGATTCAAGCCAGGCACTCTTTGAAGATGCTGAAATTGGTTCTGAGTTCGCTGGGCTAGCAGAAATCACTGAGGAGGGCATTCCTGAAACTGTGGCAGAAGCGCGACAGAGCAGCGAAGCCAAATATTGGAATGAAGCGATACAAGATGAGTATGACTCTTTTATAACTAATGATTGTTGGACATTAGTTGATTTGCCCGAAGGCCATAAGGCAGTTAAATGTAAATGGGTCTTTAGCAAAAAGAGAGGCCTGAACGGCGAATTACTTAAATACAAAGCTCGTTTGGTGGCTAAGGGCTACACCCAAAGGTACGGGGTAGATTACCAGGAAACATTTTCTCCGGTTGTCAGATATTCAACAATAAGAATTTTGCTAGCTCTAGCGGCTCAGTACGATATGATTGTAGAGCATCTTGATGTAAAAACCGCCTTTTTAAATGGGGATCTGGTAGAGACAGTTTACATGGAACAGCCCGAAGGCTTTGTAAAAGAAAATAGTGAAAAGAAAGTTTTTAAGTTGAAAAAGGCAATTTATGGCTTAAAACAAGCGGCGAAAGCATGGAATGAGAAAATTAATCATGTTTTAACCAATAAATTGAAATTTAAAAGGTTATCCTCAGAGCCCTGTGTTTATATTTATAAAGAAAACAAAGATATAATAATAATTGCTTTGTATGTTGACGATATAATTTTATTTTCTACAAAAACATCGCAGGAAAAGGATGTTATAAAGCAACAACTTATGAGTGAGTTTGAAATGAAAGACTTAGGTACAGCAAACTCTATTTTAGGAATGAAAGTCACAAGAACAAGTGATGGCTCGTTCATTCTTAATCAGTCAAGCTATATAAAGAAAATGTTGGATATTTTTCAGATGTCTGATTGTAAACCGTGCAAGACTCCTATGGAAGTTGGACTAAAATTGCAGAAAGAAGATAGTACACAATGTAACTATGATTATAGAAGTCTTATAGGTCATTTAATGTATTTAACAGTATGTTCTAGGCCTGACATCGCACATAGTGTGAGCTATCTTAGTCAGTTCAATAACTGTTATTCTGACACTCATTGGAAAGCAGCTAAACGGGTACTACGGTATTTAAAAGGTACATTGGACTATAGTCTTGAATTTAAAAAAGGTGATTTTAAAATAACAGGATTTACAGATGCTGACTGGGCAGGTGATCAGCTGGATCGTCGGTCATATACTGGGTATGCATTTAACTTTGCTAACTCTTTAGTTTCCTGGGAAAGCCGAAAACAGCGCACAGTGGCTCTTTCCAGCACTGAGGCCGAGTACATGGCTATTTCTGACTCCTGCAAAGAAGCTTTGTTTTTGCAAACCTTTATCTATGAATGTACAGGTTCTTTATGTGGAATTAATTTGTTTAATGACAACCAATCTGCACAAAAGATATGTAAAAACTCTGTATCTCATTCTAGAACAAAACATATTGATATTAGGCACCACTTCATTAGAGAACTGGTAGATTGTAAAGCTATTAATTTGAGTTATATTTCAAGTGAAGAAATGTTAGCTGATATTTTAACAAAGTCTTTATCACAAATTAAACATTTAAAGTTTGTTTCAAAGTTAATGAAAACTTGTTGAAATATAGTGTGTTATTTTTGTTATTACTCCAATGTAATAGTTTATTTTTCTTTACTTAAATAAAGCATTGTATAACTCATAACTAAATGTCTTAGTTTAAGGGGTAGTGTTAGGTATAATAAACTTAAGACACCTGTCATCTGCGAATGACAGCTAACGTCAATGTCACATTCAAGTGACAGCTCTATGCAAACGTCAATCGAGTTTGACACTTCTCTATCTCTCTGTGGTAATGGCCGTCGCCTTGATAAGTTTGTGCCGAAATAAATCTGCTGTAATCTTTGAAGTATCTTTCTTTTTCGCCCTCAACCCTTCAATTATCTCGTTTTCTGCACTGTGATTTAGATAATGGCTGTTTTGCTTCGGTTTGCACGTTTAACCATCGATATTCAAGAACACCATTAACAGTGACGTAGTTTACGCATTTGAATTACGCACTTTCATCGCTTTGTCGTACCTAATTCATTAATCATCCTTTTAGGCCCAAATATAAAGTAGATAGAAGAGTCGACTGGAACAAATCGCGGTGTTCCGTACACACACATAGATATCGATCTCGCGAGCCAAACCCAGATAAGTATATAGTCATCCTAATAAAACAAATGAAGATGTGTGAGTGATGGCCGATTGCACTAAACTTAAGAATCGCCTAAGCCTTTTCCTAACTACAACATGAACAAATTAAAACGGTGTCATAAACTTAGCCGTCATGTAGCTGTCATTCGCTAAGTTAACTTGGTCGAGTTGTAGATAAGAAAAGACAGGCGATTCTTAAGTTTAGTGCTTTCACGCGTGAATGTTTTAGAATACGTCTAGAGCGTTGCTTCTGTCTAAAACACGCACACTTTATAATTATGATGCTGTGGTTTTTAGACCACAAACAATGTATGATAGAACAAGAGACAAGACAAAATGTAAGAAAAATATTAGGTACTTACCTAAATATCTAAAGAAGAATTTAGGTACTTGGATCTTCAGGAAAGTAGGGCAAGTGAACATTCGGATCGAATTGAAGCCGCCTGAAGTGGGAATGGAGGCACACCTTACATTACACTACCGTAACTCGTTCCTAATTTGCTCCTACGAGGTAACTTTGCACCGAAAAAACAAAACGTTTTGACTCTCTCTAGATGGAAGCATTCGCGTTTTCGTTAACCTAGACACTTTAGCATTTCTTTCGTAGAAATATAGGTAGGTAACTTAGGTACCTAGTTAAAAACCAGCCAAGTGCGAGTCGGACTCGCGCACGAAGGATTCCGTACCAAAAAACGGCAAATATCCACGTTTCTTGTATGGGAGCCCCCTGAAATATTTATTTTATTCTGTTTTCAGTATTTGTTGTTATAGCAGCAATAGAAATACATCATCTGTAAAAATTTCAACTGTCTACCTGCAGTCGTTATTAATATCGAGCAAAAAAGGGAAAAAAAATCACGTTTGTTGTATGGGAGCCCCCCTTAAATATTTATTTTATTATGTTTTAGTATTTGTTGTTATAGCGGCAACAAAAATACATCATCTGTGAAAATTTCAACTGTCTAGCTATCACGGTTCATGAGATACAGCCTGTTGACAGACAGACAGACAGACGGACAGCGGAGTCTTAGTAATAGGGTCCTGTTTTTACCCTTTGGTTACGGAACCCTAAAAAGTATATTATTTGTCAAAAACTTGTAAATGGTCACTATGTATAAAAGCTACTGCAGACGAATTGTGTTAATCATTTTGATACCAAAATGTGCGACATTAATTGCATTTATCCGTTGTAACATCTACTCGTTGGCGTGACAAAACCACATCGAATACATAGCACCGCTGGCAACATCTTGTGTTGCAATGACATTTAAAATATTATTGCATTGCCGCATGCACACAATAAACCTATGATTAATAGATTTAATTCTGTTTGACAAAGGTACCTAGTCAAGAAGAGTTTCATTTAGTAATAGGGAATATGCATAAGTCACCGATTTTGATGAAATTGAGCTGGATCGCTGCGGACACTTATAAAAACATGATGGAACAGGAAAAAAATATAAAAAATGTATTATTTTAGTTTTATCACACGATGAAATCAGGGGAAAATAACGATATTTTTTTTTCATTTTCGGATATAATGCACTTTACAGTCAGATAGAATATCCAATGAGAAATAATATTTTGTATGACACATATGTACTTAAACGCAAAATTTAGGGAGATAATTGAAGATTATTGGCTAACTCCATATTAAACGCGCCGAAACACACCTGAAACGTGATGTGTGACGTCACCGTTTTGTATGGAGCGTTTTCGGCGGGTGCTGCTGCGCGCTAACTTCAAGTAACTATATCACGAGAAAAAAACGCAAGAGAAAAGTTTTAATATTACAGTTAATTTTCTCACGCATTATACTTTAGATTAAGATAAAAAAAAATTTTGATGCATATTCCCTATTATTGCTTCTATATTTCGGAAATCAAAATCGAATCAGCGGTTAGGCCTGAAAACACATCAAGCAGACAGCGGTTATTTTCACGCTTCGCTTCTGTGTAGTGTGGATTTTGACACCATGGGTTTTATGATGGAGTTTACCGCGAACAGACAAACAGACAGACAGACGCGGCGGAGGACTTATTTTTATATTATGTAGTGAAGTATGGTAAAATCGGAGCTCGGTGGCGCAGTGGTTAAGCGCCTGGCCCAGCGATTCTGGATGTTAAGCAACGTTCAAAAGGGTCGGTCATGGGATGGGTGACCAAAAATTTATTATCTCAAGCTCCTCCGTGCTTCGGAAGCCACGTTAAGCCGTTGGTCCTGGCTGCATCTGCAATCGTTAACACCCACCAATCCGCATTGCGCCCGCGTGGTGGGTTATGGCCCGTCCTCCTTATCCACCCGTAAGGAAGGCCTGTGCCACAGCAGTGGGGACATTAAAAAAATGGCTGATGGTCATGGTTAAAATAAACAATAAACTTAAGTGCGAAATATTTCAACGACCGGACCGTATATCCATTAATTCGTTTTTCGAGTAAGGAACATAAACAACTTTCAGTTATTGCAATCTAATTTTGATTTTACTCAGTGATTCACAGTTTATAAAACGGGAACCATTATCGTATAAAGTTTATGGGACTGAGAGAAAATTTATAACAGATTTATCATAAAAATTAAGTATTCCGCATTGGTATTTTCGATTAACTAAAACAAGGGTTGTTACTCATCTCGAGTAAAATGGAGCCTGTAATCTTGGTATGTTTAATAGGGAATATGCATCAATTTTTTTTAATCATATCAATAGTATAATGCGTGAGAAAATCAACTGTAATATTGAAACTTTTCTCTTGCGTTTTTTTCACGTAATATAGTTACTTGAAGTTAGCACGCATCAGCTCCCGCCGAAAACGCCCTATACAAATATGTGACGTCACTTATCACGTTTCAGGCTGTTTCAGGCGCGTTTAATATGGAGTTAGCCAAGAATCTTCAATTATCTCCTTAAATTTTGCGTTTTAGTACATGTGTCGTACAAAATATTATTTCTTATTGGATATTCTATCTGACTTCATCCGAAAATGAAAAAAAAATATCGTTATTGTCCCCTGATTTCATCGTGTGATAAAACTAAAATAATTATTTTTTTTTTATTTTTCCTTCTGATACATCATGTTTTTACAAGTGTCCGCAGCTTAGAGTAAGACGGGCTTCTACAGAAACGAAGCCTTTTGTTGCTCGAAGGTCCGCAGCGATCAAGCTCAATAGCCTTTTGTTGCTCGAAGGTCCGCAGCGATCAAGCTCAATTTTATGAAAATCGGTGACTTATGCATATTCCCTATTCATCATCATCATCATCATCATATCAGCCACACGACACCCACTGCTGGGTATAGGCCTCCCCTAAGGATCTCCACGACGATCGGTCCTGCGCTGCCTGCATCCACTGGCTTTCCGCGACCTTCACCAGATCGTCGGTCCACCTTGTCGGGGGCCTACCCACGGAGCGTCGTCCGGTGCGCGGTCGCCATTCCAGAACCTTTCTGCCCCAACGGCCATCGGTTCTTCTCGCTATGTGTCCCGCCCATTGCCACTTCAGCTGAGCAATCCTTCGAGCGATGTCGGTTACTTTAGTTCTCCTGCGGATCTCCTCGTTTCTGATTTGATCACGTAGGGAAACGCCGAGCATGGCTCTCTCCATTGCACGCTGAGCGACCTTGAGCCTCCTTATGAGACCCATAGTTAGCGGCCACGTTTCACTGCCGTAAGTCATCACTGGCAACACACACTGTTCATAGACTTTCGTCTTGAGACACTGAGGTAAGTCGGACGCGAAGATTTTTCGAAGCTTCCCGAATGCTGCCCACCCGAGCTGGATTCGGCGAGAGATCTCTTTCTCGAAGTTGGACCTACCTAACTGGACTGCCTGTCCTAGGTATACGTAATGGTCAACAACTTCAAGTGTAGTGTTCCCAACATGAACTGGAGAGGGTACAACATGGGCATTTGACATAATTTTCGTCTTTTCCATGTTCATCCTAAGACCCACTCTTTGGGAAGCACTACGGAGATCTTCGAGCATTGTGTTCAGGTCTTCCATGGTCTCAGCCATAAGGACTATATCATCGGCAAAACGAAGGTGTGTTAGGTACTCGCCATTAATGTTGATGCCGAGTCCTTTCCAGTCCAAGAGCTTAAAGATGTCCTCCAACGCAGCTGTGAACAGTTTCGGAGAAATAACGTCTCCCTGTCTCACACCACGCTGCAGTTGGATAGGATTTGTGTTCTGGTTCTGTACTCGGATCGTCATGGTGGCATTTTGGTATAAGTACCTCAACACCTCGATATACCTATAGTCCACTTGGCACCTTTGGAGAGACTGCAGCACCGCCCAGGTTTCAATCGAATCAAAGGCTTTCTCATAGTCCACGAACGCCAAGCAAAGTGGCTCATTATACTCCTCGGTCTTCTGTATAACCTGCCGCAGCGTATGGATGTGGTCTATGGTGCTAAAGCCTTTTCGGAACCCGGCTTGTTCGGGAGGTTGGAAGTCGTCGAACTTGCGAGCGAGACGATTCGTAAGGACTCTCGAAAACAACTTATAGACATGACTCAGAAGCGAGATGGGTCTATAGTTCTTTAAGAGGGACTTGTCACCCTTTTTAAAGAACAAGATCACCTCACTTATGTTCCATGTCTTTGGCGTTCTGCCCTGGACGATGACGGAATTAAAGAGCTTCTGGAGGACTTTGAGTATCGGCTTACCGCCCGCTCTCAGAAGTTCTGTAGTGATTCCATCGTCACCCGCCGCCTTGTTGTTTTTCAGCTGTTTGAGAGCCATACTAATCTCGTACAGGCTGACGTCCGGGATATCTTCAGTATAGTGTCGGGTAAGCTTGGCTCTGGGGTCTTTAGCCTTGCTTTCAACAGGTGTCTGCGTGGAATATAACTGCCCATAGAAGCTCTCGATCTCCCTCAGGATTTCAGGCTTTGATGAAATGATGCGTCCGTCGTCAGTTTTCAGCTTCGTCATCTGGCTTTGCCCAATAGACAGATCTCTCGCGAACACTTTGGAGCCTTTATTCCGCTCGATAGCCTCTTTAATACGATTCGTATTAAATTGGCGAAGGTCGCTCGTCAAAGACTTAGATATCTGTCTATTAAGCTGCCGATAACGATTAGCATCTACTGAACTCTGGAGCCTCATTTCACGTCTCTGATCCATGAGTAGGAGTGTGTGGTCGGAGAGTTTCTTTATCTTGGGACGGCGGGTCTTAAAGAGCTTGGACCCTACCGTACGGGCAGTATCCACCACCATGTTGTTTAGATCGTCCACATCTATGCTGTTCTCTATATTCCCTATTAAGTATATTAAATTCATATACTTATCTCAAAATATGTGAAACCATTCTATCAGACATTTCAGTCAACTCGATAGCTAAATTCCGTGGTGAGATGCAAATTCCCTATCACAAATCGGTATTTCACCCCACAAGTACTTCAATGTTTATTTAAGTACTTATTTCCTATCCCACCTCTACGAAACAATGGGAATGGTTACACGTAATATGGACTCCGACATTATAGCTGAATAGATTTAAAAGGTTAAAGGTATTTTGGCACATATTTTAGAAGAGGCCATTGAAGAATTCAGGCGCTCCCATATTTTTGACCTTCCGCAAGATGCATTTTTAGGGTTCCGTACCCAAAGGGTAAAAACGGGACCCTATTACTAAGCCTCCGCTGTCCATCTATCTGTCTGTCTGTCGCCAGGCTGTATCTCATGAACCGTGATAGCTATACAATTGAAATTTTCACAAATGATGTATTTCTATTGCCGCTATAATAACAAATACCAAAAACAGAATAAAATAAATATTGAAGGGGGGCTCCCATACAACAAACGTGATTTTTTTGCCGTTTTTTGCTCGATATTAATAACGACAAGATGTAGACATTTGTAATTTTCACAGATGATGTATTTCTATTGCCGCTATAGTAAAAAATACTAAAAACAAAATAAAATAAATATTTAAGGGGGGCTCCCATACAACAAACGTGTTTTTTTGCCGTTTTTTGGTACGGAACCCTTCGTGCGTGAGTCCGACTCGCACTTGGCCGGTTTTTTAATGTTGCGCCCGATGTATAATTGCATCTAAGGAAGAAAGAAAATATTTGTTAACGCTGTAAACAATTTCTTTTTCAGATACTTAACTTATTATTTTTATAGTGATGCTCTACAAGTTTTGTTTTGTCATAATACTCATAATAGATAGATACATACAACATAGAGAACTTGGCCAATACTGCCTTTTCAGCTTGTTCGAAATTATTGAAAAGTTTAGAACGCAAGTCGTCGTTATAAGCAAAGTTTGAAAGAAATATAAGAAAGTATCTGCGGGACTGACGACAGCATGGCTGGTTGCCAATATTTTTTGTTCCGTCACCCGGATGGAGCGGGAACATTCCGGGGAATTAGAGTCTTATTTGTCTTTCCACCCGAGAATAAGAGTGCGGGAAAATTTCTTAAAATGTGACATATGTTCATTCTTTTTGACCGAGCGAGCACGAAGTGCGAGCGAAGCGTCTCTGCTTCAGCTTGGGCAAAAATTCTTTCGTATGTCTGTATGTTCTCTTCTACAGGTCGCATTTCTCAACCGATTCTCGTGAAAATTTGTGAGCCGGTTCGAAAATTGTATAGAATTTTTTTGTCGAGCCAGATTTTTTTTAATTTTTCAAAATGGCGGAGATATGTTAATAAAACAGGTTTAACGGCTTTCCAGCGCTGTCTGTTCTCCTCTACAGGTCGCATTTCACAACCGATTTTCGTGAAATTTTGTGTGCAGGTTTGAAAATGATATTTATAATTTTTTTGTCACGCCACTTTTTCGATTTTTTTCAAAATGGCGGAGATATGTAAAATAGTAGATTGTACAACAAGTGCATAAAATGGGTTTTATGTACGAGTTATACACTCTGCTTTTCACTTCGATTGTGAGGAAATTAAACAACAATATTGAAAATTGAAAAATTAGTAAATATTGAGAATATAATTTTTTTTTTTAATTTTAGTGACAAATTATATAATTTTGGAATGTGCTCATCAAGGCCTTTCATTTGATACCCATATTCAAAAATATTTTTTTTTTTTTAGATTTTAGTAACAAGTTATATAATTTTGCAAAGTACTCATCAAGGCCTTTCATTTGATACCCATATTCAAAAATTGAAAAAAAAAAATTTTTTTCTTAAATTTTAGAGACAAATTATATAATTTTGGGATGTGCTCATCAAGGCCTTTCATTTGATACCCATATTCAAAAAATGAAAAAAAAAATATTATTCCAAAATAAAAAAAAGTATTATAACATGGATTATGTATAAAAATTAAGAAAATAACAATTTCATTTAACTAAGTTTAATTGCCTGTGTCGCTGTTTAGCTAATGACCTTTGTCTTAAAGTCTGAACTTAGACGAAGATTTTACTTTATGCTCTAGAGCATGAAAAGCGATTTTATGCAGCATATACCCAACATAATGACGAACTTTACGAGCATGAGAAGTGAAAAAAACATATTGCTGTCCAGCTTTCCGGCTCTGTCTTTTCTCCTCTACAGGTCGCATTTCTCAACCGAATTTCGTGATTTTTCGTGGGCAGGTTCGAAAATCATAAAGATTTTTTTAATATGAGACAGTTTTTATAAATTTTTCGTAATGGCGGAGATATGTAAGAAAAATGTATTTCAGTCCGGCTTTCTGGCGCTGGATGTTCTCCTCTACAGGTCGCATTTCTCAACCGATTCTCGTCAAATTTTGTGAGCAGGTTCGAAAATTACATAGTATTTGTTTGTCACGGCAGTTTTTTGAAATTTTTCATAATGACGGAGAAATGTAAAAAAACATATTTCTGTCCGACTTTCTAGCTGTCCATTTTCCTCTACAGGTCGCATTTCTCAACAGATTCTCGTGAAATTTTGTGAGCAGATTCGATAATTATATAGTTTTTTTTAAGTTTAGCCAGTTTTTCTAAATTTACCAAAAATCACCATTTCGAAAAATGTTTAAAATTAGAAGCGCCATCTAGCTGCGAATATACCTACCAAATAATACCAAACAGCACGGCGACATCTTTTGGATTATTTTTTAAACAACATACAATTTGAGCTACTTTTTAACTCGAGGTCTACAGCTCACGGAGCCACTAGTGTATATGTGCCACGAACGTATAATACTCGTACGTCCTTTTGTCCGTGAACAAGTTTCGGCAGTGAAATTATTTTGATGCTACATTTCGTCTTTTCCTTTCTTCTCCATATAGACAAAATATTTTTACGTCCATGGACAAATGAACAAATGAGCTATCTTGATACATTTATGCAACTAAAAAAAATTAAAGAACACCCCGTAGCATGAAAACTTTGTTGTATTAAGGTAATAAATATAATAGAAAAAATACTAGAAACGGCACAACTAGTTGATCGGTTTAGTTGATCGGAATGGAATATGGGAAAAAATCGACTCACGCGTAGCAGCTCAGACGGGATATGCAACTGGGACCAACGGCTTGCTACGGGTCAGTCGATTTTTTCTAGCATTTTTTCTATTATATAAAAATAGCATTGTGAATGCCAAAAGTCTAAAAATTCAATAATTTTTGTTGTAGTTTTCTACACTCCAATTCACGTTCTTAGGGTTACAGCTAAGAATGAAAATAAGATAATCATCTATCATTAGCGACTGACACACTTTGCTAAGAACACGATGTCCCTAATAAATAATTCTGAACATTGTTTCATGTTTTAATCATGAGCTGGAGTTAAGTGCCTCGGTTGAGAGCTATGAGCTACCGCCGACCGCCTGGCCACGCGAACCCACGCGGCGGCAATGGAAAACGCGACGTGCGAATTGTCTCTTGTGTTACACACCGCAGGATGATTATCTAAATAGAAACTATTTAGCGACCGGTTTCATTTGACATACATTGCTACTTTTCTTTGGTATGATTTTTTTACCCAAAAAGAAGTAGCAATGTATCACATTCATCTGTCAACTCGGTCGCTAGGTGGTTTTTAATTAGATTATCAGCTTGCCGGTTACACAGAGCGGTTAAGTAATTCACAAGTCGCGGCATCACGCGAAAATATAAATTTTGGGACTCAAACTTTGCCACATGGAGGGAAAGTACCTTAAATATTGAAGATAGGAAATTTTATTGAAAGGAGATTTCATTTTATTTTTAAAAATAATTGAAACTGCATTCAAAGATTTTTGAAAAATCGCCTGCCTTAACCAGGAATCGAACCCACCAAAAACGATAAATAATATTTATTTAGTTTTACGATACCAATCGAAAGAATTACTCATAAGGATATTTTTTTCTTAAGTGACACAGCATCTTAAACAAAAGGAAGACCATGGAATTTACCATTTAAATTTTAATTATTACAAATTGTATCAATTTGTTTCGAATCGTAAACGATTTTTCAAAAAATCTTTGAATGTAATTCCGTTTCTTTTTAAAAATAAAATGAAGTCTTCTTTCAGTAAAATTACCTATCTTCAGTATTTAAGGTACTTTCCCTCCAGGAGGCAAAGTTTTGGGACACCCTGTATACGGACGGATTCGTGAGTCCGGTCGCCGGTCGCTGCTCCGCGTGGCCAGGCCGTTCCAGAGCTTTCAGTGCGTTGGTGTTAGATGGTACAGTTCAATGATTCATAGCCATTTTACGGACTTCTCGACTCAAACATCATGTAACTGTTTAAAAACGGGAAATCCATATACTTTTTAATTACGGTCTGTTTTGCCTACCCTTCACTGTTTAATTGAGCTGTCTTGAATTGTTTTGAATTCCAAGTTATTACTTCTCATCTCCTCCGTTCATTTTATCGGGAATCAAATGCCCTGTTTATACCTTTTATCTGTCAATACGCTGATCTGACTGATCCGGTGATCCCACAATAAATCAATAGCTTAGGTAATATCATCTTAACTTTTTACATTACCACACTATAACTACGAAACAATAACTTTAATTTTCTTTGTTCTAGAAACTATTCCATTCCCCTTAAATTTCATAAACAAACAACTAATCTTGTAGGTAACTCACATTATCGATTTCGAATTTCGAACCAAATAAACAGATCTATAAAATAGACATTAAACTTGAGGTGTTATGATTGTTTCTGGTAAAAACGTTAAGTATGTTTATCTATTTTCTTTGTTATTCATCGTTTATAATACTTTTCCTTAGAAACCGATAGAAATATGAATAGATTTATGTCATAACTAGGGGCCGCCCGCGACTACGTGTTCGTATAAAGGTGCGGTCACAATTTGTCTGACGCCACGTATTAACACGCCGTCAGGTGACATCGGTTTTCATGCCATTCATTCATTTCATTCTTGCCTGCCTAGTATTTACATAAATGTATGCACTAGAAGCACACCTATCTTATAACACGTCCATATAAATACGGCGTGTTAACATGTGGCCTCAGAAAAATGTTCCTTAATGCACCTTTATTCAGCTTTCCCTAATTTTTTATTTTTATTTTTTCTTAACGCTCACTTACATTATAATAATTAATTCTTCCAAGTAGCTAGTCCTAAAAGGTAATGAGGATACAATTAATAAAATTAATGAAAATTCAGCTCAAATGGGTGGTAAACCAATCTTTCTAGTACAAACATGTTTACTTCATTGTTAGAGTCTGGTCAACGAAATATTAGACTGAAATGGCGGCGCCACTTTCCCTGTTAAATTAACGTTTAGAGGTTAAGTTATTGGAAACTGAACCTTAAAATAAGGCGCAAAATTAGTTCCATTTCCAACCGAGTCTCATCTTTCGTTGACCAAACTCTATATCACCGGGAATCGAAAGTAATTCGTAATTGAAGGGTCAGTGTTCATAGCGACAGGTGTTGCGACATTCAATTGAAGTGGCTGTAATTAGCACAGTGACATCTGCAGTGACGCAACGCACGCGCAATAGCCAAGTGTAACGTGCAACGACCACCCTAGCAACTAGAGTGTACCACTCAAAAGAAAAGTGAGATAATTATTTTTGAGCTATAACTCCACTCCGATCAATTTCAGATTTTTATAAAGTTGAATACAGACTTTCTAATTACCACTGATAAGAAAAATTAATGATTATTTCAGGATATCTCTTCTATATGCATTTTAGGGTAAGTAATTAGAGAGTCATTCACAAGTAAAAACTTTATAATTTCTGTTTACACGTTAGAATACAGAAAATTCTAATCTCATGTATTTCTATATGACGAAAACATAAAAGCTCGCGTAAAAGCTCGAAGACACACGAACTTCACAATACCACAGAATACATAATAGTACAAACAATACCACAAAATGCGAAATAAGTAATTCATATAAATTTCAAATATCGCTAACACAGTCGCTTTGTAATGTAATAAATATGTTAAAACATTGTAAAAAAAATCAACTCGGTAATATGCAAACTATCCATACTTATATATTTATTTTAATATTATAAATGCAAAAGTAACTCTGTCTGTTACATTATCATGCCTAAACGAGTGTTTCGCAGGTTGTCTGGTTCGCAATTTGTCTGTATTCTACAATTCGTCTGGTTTCTTTTTAAAATTAGCAGATCGTCTGCCGGACGAACTGCTAATTTTTTATATCAGTTTGTCAGCCAGACAAACTGCTAATTTTTATATCAGTTTGTCTGCCAGACGAACTGCTTTACCACTGGACCAATTTTGACGAAATTCGGTACGGATATAGATGAGACCTTGGGAAAGGACATATGCTACTTTTTATTCCACTGTTGGGCATTGGTCTCTGCCCGCACGATATAACCTATTAGTCCGTAAGCCCGCGACAATATTGCCTACGTCATATGACATCACGATGAAATGCATGGCACACGGTCAGAAAAGTTGTGCTGAGCGAGGATCAAAAGATTATGGTATATAAAATTGGCTGAAAGGTTAAGAAAATCTTTCACATCCGGTCATAATTTTAATGTTATATTTACGTCATGTGACATCAGTACGAGACCCGTGGCATCATTTAGTTTTAGTTGTAGAGAGAGTAAACATAAGTCTGTCAGTAATTATTCTAAGATGAGCTGATGAAAAAATATTTTTACAAATTGCCAATGGGGATTAACACCAATAAATAATTATCAATGCAAGATCACATCAGTTACAGACATATTTCATAATAGCAAATGCATGCTTATCATTCGCGAACTTACTCGAATTAAACTCTAGTGTACTCGCGAGCAGCGACACGGTGACGTGGCGACTAATATAAACGGTGAGCTGAGCTATCATGATACCAACGTAACACTGCGTATTACATGCTGAACTTCAAACGGCTTTATGAAGATTGAAATAGACACATTTTAAATATTTTACTACTCAAAATTGTGGAAAATAGTTACGCATGAATGAATGTGTACGGAAACTATGAATATTTTTTATATTGAAATGTAGATTCAGAATAAGATATACCGATGCTATTTTACTCGATTCTAAGCCAGTAGACATAAAATTACTAAAAAAACATTATGTTACTACAATTGAGCAATCCTACTTTGGTTACGCCAATAATTAATGGGCATCACGCACACTGCGAGCACTTGCCTGCCTTATTTACATAAAAATCAAAAATTGCTGGAAGCCAAACCTAACACTTGATTTGCGCTGACTAGGTTACCATATTTTGAACTACCGCTGATTCACCATCACCACCAATTCTTTTTTGTTCTATTCTCTTTAACCCTCAACAACCCCTTCTTTAACCCCTTCTTTTTTTGTTTAGTCGACAAATGCCAACTTAGTTTAAAACGCTAGATTCTACAAATGTCCAATTCTACAAATGCCAACTTCTACAAATACACTATTACAAACAGTTCTACTATTACGAAAAAGCATCGCGATAAGCGTACAATATTCGTCCCACTCCGTAGCACTATTTGTCTCACGAATAAGCTTCAATATCAAATAAATTTAATGACGAAATGCGTCCGACTATCGTGATATTTTTTTGTAATAGGCCCTCAGCTCAGATCATTAAGGTTAGTTACATTCCCAGAAAATATTGAACCTCAGCTCTTGCCATCTGCAAAGGGTAAGAGTATCTGGTGTGCCGTGCCAGTGTCTGCTAGGGATGTCGAAAGTGAAAAAAAATATCGATATATCGATACATCGATATTTATAAAAATATCAATATCGGCCTCGATATATCGCGAAAAAAATATCGATATATCGATATATCGGTAAAATTTTCAGACACCATTTGCAGTTTTAAAATAATAATGTATTTAGTTCACCCTAGCTCAGAAATCTCAATAGAACTTTTTGACTTTTCGTGAATATCAATTTTTCTTTCAACATACTGAAGTATTTTGGTTTTCTTCAATCTTTAATTCATTTACTATCCAACTTTCATAGTTATTATTATTAGTATTCAACAATTTTAAGATATAATTTAAAATAAATGGAAAAATTGGAGTTAAATGCCCGTACAAAGGTCTCCAGCAGCAGTAGCGCCACCGAGCGTGCCGCCCCACCATTCTAGCGACTTTTGAATGATGTGATGCTAATAAATATATCGATTTTGATACTATTTTCGATATTGGTTATTTTGTATCGATGTATCGATATATCGGATCAAAATATATCGGCTAAAAATATCGATATATCGAACAAAAAATATCGATATATCGATGTATCGATATTTTTTCAACAAGCCTAGTGTCTGCGTGCCAACTGGGTGAGCCGCTGTCCGCTGCACTATCGATCTCGCTATTACTGGACCGATAAACATCTACTTATAAACCGCCTAAAATTAGACTCCCACTGATGCTTATTTATATGAGACTTCTGATATGAACTCCAAAATAACTTAATGAGCGAAAATAACAGACGGAATCGATTCATTTAGTTCCGTACCTATGTAAGTAAATAAAGTTACCTACCTATATACGCGCTGATAAATTACTTAGGTTTGGTGATAAATGAACTCTTAGACAAATTAAGATTGAGCGATTGGTTATTTTCAATTACTTACTGGGAATTGGGAAACATAAGTACATCAACGTGTTACATAAAAAACACAAAACATTTCTCTTGATTAGATTTCATTTCATGTCATATTCGTATCGGTATCGTAGCAACTTTTACGACGTCGATCGCGCTATTGCAATCGATCGTAGTATTGGTAACTTCGTAATTGGTAAACTCTCGGAACAGAACCACCCTCGTTTATTTCGGGGTGAGGTAAAAGCCATTTGGCCCAACCTTTCGCCTTTTCAAGAACTGATTATGATCATGTCAAAGGCTATCTTTAAAGTTTCAAATCTCATTAGAAATGCAAATCCAATGTGTTTATTCCGTGACTCTATCAGTGTACGCCAACTGCTTCCTTTGATCGCGCAACCTTTGCTGGGCAGGTAATGTATTGCTGGCATATCTGAAGTGGAACATCTCTGAAGGTTTCGCAAATGGGTCAAGGCTGCATAAAGGCAAAGCACGTTCGGGACTCGCGAATTATTCGTCCTTGGAAACTTAGGAGCTTCTGCTCCACTGCAATGCCTACAAATTTGTTTATCTTCTTCTTATTATTTTGTTACGGCAAGAATAAAATTCTTCAGTGTTGTATTTCTATTTCTCATAACAGCTTTCCTACGGTATATACTTAGAGACAATTCTTATCCTATGGCAAATACAGATATAGTTCTTATATCCATGTTTACATCATCATTATATCAACCAACACGCACAAAATGAAAAGACAACTAAAGACAGGGCCGTTTTTACGCAGGGGCCAGGGGGGCCCTGGCCCCGGGCCCCGTGTCCTAGGGTACCCGACCTTCATCTAGATTTATTTAACAAAGTTTATACGCTATAGTGGTAAATTATTAGGTGCTATTTAGTTATAATTTTTTAAGTAATTACTTGCGCCTCCTAAGGTTCATTATTAGTTTCAGTGGTCTGTCTTTGTGTGCCAGATGGGCATATGGGATGGGCATAACTTAATACAAATGGTTCTTTTTTTTAAGTTTTTTTTACTAAGAGGTCACTGTGCTTCTACCTAGCTGCTATGACAAAATATTACCAATGGAGAAACCATTTCATTCACGTTAAGTAACAGTTGCATGGTCTGTTTTGCTCGCCAGATGGCCGGTTCTAGACCGCTATGTTAATACAAATGTTTTTTTTAACAAAAGGTCGTTTGTCCGTCTAACTGTCCGCTTTACGCATAGACTTATTATATTACATTACGTTATTGTTTGTCACTTGGTAGTGTAACGGTTCAAAACTGAACATGTTATTTTGTCTCAAATATTTTTCGAATTTTGTTTCATATTGAGCATAATATTATTTAACTATCGAACAAGTTATTATAATAAAGAGTAGTTCAGGTTTTGAGTTAGCAATAATATCGGAAGTTCTTTTAATCTTTCACGGCGCTAAAATTCAAATATTAGTCTCTGTCTAAGTAACGACGCTAATAGGCCTAAAATTTATTTATATTTATTATTGTTTATTTATCAAATTTTATTAGAGCCTCTCGAATATCATTATAATAGTTTATTTTAGAAGATTACTTAAAAAAGGATTGAATTCGGTGTTAATTATTTTTGTAAGTTGTCAGTAGTGTCACACCACGTGATGTGTTTTAGCTAAAGAACGAAATTAAATATAGTAGGTCATTCCAGTGGATCAATCGATGAGAAATCGATTGCCAAATGGTGACTGAGGGTCGCAAGGCAAGTCCCATATTCTTTGCCAAACCATAGTTGTAAATTTAAATTTTGTTTTAGGAAATATTAGACATTAGTTAGATTTGGGGGATAGATGCAAGTTTAGTTGGCTTGGAGAATTTTGTAGCGGATTTAGTACATTTTGTTAATCGTAGGCGGTATTTGTTTAAATTAGGGTATTTTGTTATACCATGTCTTTGCTTCATGACACAGTTGAATTGGAGATTTGAAATTAAAATCGAAGTTTAATTTGATTTTATAATATGGTTTGACGTTCAGAGATAATACAGAGGGAAGGAAAAAGAAGTGAAACTATGTTTTATTCTGGGCGGAGTTTAGTTGACAGTTTAGTGGTAAATTGAAAACTCGAATTGTGAAATAAAAGGGAGATAATTAATTAATAGGAATATTGTAAGGATAAATCTAGAAATATTATTAAAAAACATAAACAATAGTTATTGAAGGTGTAATAAGAAAGTATTTCATGGGAAAATGTGGATGGAGCCTAATAAAGTTTGTCTTGTCGTTGGGTGTTGTACGAAGAAAGATTGATATGAAGTTTCTTCGAAAGCGGGATTTTATGCTGCAGGTTTATAATTCAAATGAGGGTAGGCATTTAGGAAATGTAAAAGTAGTCGGATGAGTGTTGCCAGTTAGGGTTTTTAAAGTACCAACATTGTGATGCTAAATTGAACGGAAATTTTAGGTTTAATTGGACCAAATATTTAATGGAAAATGTTGTAATACGTATTTTAGCAAATTGATTCTAGAGGTTATGATATTTTGGGGAAGGCGAGATAAAAAGATTGAAAAGGTTGGATTATAATTGTAGCATATGGGAGGTTCAATTTGTTGTGAATATAAAATTCGTATTAATCAGAGTTCTATGATTATAGTACAATAATTTCATATGATTCTGGATAAATATGCTGAATATTACTCAAAGTTGTTAGTTTTGTTAGAAATGATGTAAGGGGGAAAACTTGTTGATTTATTTATGATTGAAACGCTATTTCATACAATTGTATGAATTGCTTAAATCAAATGTAGCTGAAATATCAGTATAGAGAAATATTTAGGTAACAGATTAATTTTAATTTGGTTAAAAATGGAGCGTCATTGTGCGCTTGAGTATAGAGAATCTTGAACATAGGAGGTCATTAGTTAGTTGAATTGTACGTTGAAATTATTGATTAGTATAGGGGTTCATTTTGTAAGATTAGTAACTTAAATATTATATTTACAAGTTGAGTAAGACAAAACTGAATTCTCCCCGTTTTTTGAAGGAGAAGGGAAAATTTTAGGAACAATTTATGTAAAGTAGGGAAATGAAGGTAGAAAAAAAAAGATGCTTAGATCGTGTGGGGTGAGGTTCCTGGAGTGAGTGAATGATTTTGGGGGGTTATAAAAGACGCGGCTCGAGGGAAATCGCTCTCTTTACTTTCCTCGTCGTCAACGTAGCATCAAGTGGAACCTCGGTAGAAGCCGTCAATACCCTCTTTGTAAGATAGCTTCGAACAAGTAGTATTTTTATAACGCAAGAAAACAGCAAGAAGTCAGGAAGAAAGTGTTTAATTGAGGTTTTGACGTATAGGTCCGCAACCGGGTGCGAGTCTCTTGCATATACGCTTTAATTAGGGCTTATATGGTATAAGTAAGCTTGAAATTAAAGTAGGTAGATTTTGGTTGCGAATGTTCATAAAGTAAAGTAAATTTCCCAATAAATCGAAGAAGTTTCCGAATCAAATTAGTTTGAAATTTATATAAGCAGTTGGGGAACGATAAAGGGGGTTTGATTTTGAATAAATATCAATAGTTTTGTGTCTCTAAGGGGCGTTCGGTCAATCCTCAAAGGGGTAGGTAATGTAGCATTGCTCTGTGGCGTGCAATGCGGGTTCTGATAAAAGACACCTAGTTCAGTCACTTAATATCACCAAGTTAGCCAACTCGCTTGGGAGCCAACGAACCGAACGGCGCGCAGGAGTGTTCCTCGCCCAATCGTGGAGGATATGACTTGGTGGTGTTAATCCTCTTCTGTCAGGACTCAGCGCTGTCCCGTCCCACCAGCGCTGAGCACGTCCAAGCTGTTAGGAGAGAATTAGGCGAGTCATGCTTGCTCACGCTGTACAGATTCGGGCTTCGGTGATGGGGTAAGCATCACAAATACTGCATAGGAAATCTAAATTTAGTCGCTGGTAGGCAGGTAAACTCATTAGGTTTATAAATTCATTGTTAGGCGCGTAGGAACAGTAGGTTAGGTTTGCATCTCAAGGCGGGAGGGAAACTTGGATGCTGGTAAAAGATTGAACGTTCTCAAGAAGGTCGAGCTGTCAGCAAGGTAACAGCAGTAACGTTAGATAAGCTAGGAACTCTTATATAGGCGAAAGAGAGGTAGGTCACTTTGTAGTGTATCGGATTTAGGAAGGCCGCAAATAGGTTGGTGTACGACAAAATGGCTGTCGAAGCGAGACATAGGCAGGTGGTGTCGAGAATGGTACCAACAAGATGGCTGCCGCAGGTCATTCAGTGGTACATAGGAACTTGACTAGGATGTGATGAGGTAGGATGATTTAGGAACGGAATCTAGGAAGCGCAGAAGTGTTAAATATAGTGAACGAAAGGTTATGTGAAACTACTGGATAGGATCCGAGGGGAAAGTATCAATCTTCCATAGTAGGCGCCTTAACAAAGATCTATTAACGCTATGACTCAGTGTTGTGAATAATCATTATAATGTGCTCAATTGAGTAGACTTTGCAAGCTCCAGTAAGTACCCACAAGTTGACCGATCCGAAGGAAAATTATCAATCTTCCATAGTAGGCGCCTTAACAAAGATCTATTAATGCTTTGACACAGTGTTGTGAATAATCATTATAATGTGCTCAATTGAGTAGACTTTGCAAGCTTCAGTAGTACCTACAGTTTGATTTACTATTAATTAGAGCTAGACAAATTCTTCTGTTAACATTGGATAATGATTTAATAGTGAAAGTTGATTCATAAATAAAGATTAGTTATTCATCTTTGAATTGGATTGGTTAAATTGAACCTGTTTTCAAATGGTCGATTACAGTTGAGATAATCTGTTTTGGTGATTGAGGAAGGAGTGCTAAAACAAGATCTGGGTGTATGGAATAAGCCCGTGTAACCATTAAACTAATGTTGAATCACAGTTTATGGAACACTAGATCATAGTTTGAGTAAACCTTTCAAATTAACAGAATGAAGGTTATGACTAACCGTGAGATAATACTTTGAAAAGTATCTACCTACTATGAAAATATTATATTATTTAGTGAATACATTAAATTCACAAATAATAAGTTCAACATATTATCTGAGTTCAAATATTACAACTAGGTTCAACCAACTCAATTTGAGGATGAAAGAAATAGAATTTTATTGAAATCAAATATTGCCTAGTCTACTCAACATTTAATTGAAATATCGCCTTTAACTTTAAATGAAATGAACTGAAGTCAATTCGGTTTATGGTTGTATATTTATAATTTAACCGAGATTAAAGTACGAAGAATCCTTCATAGAGCTTTATTACCTTGTTTAGAATTGTCTTTCCTTCAGAATATGAGAACTATCAGTGTCCCAAGTAAATGGATAGTAATGTTGTGTCCATCTGTTATAATGTTAAACAATCATACTAGAATTAATTATTAAAGAAAAAAAAAATTGTAATTCAGCCATCACAATTGAAGGAGAATTCCTCATTGTGAAAACTGATAGTTCGCTTGGGAGCATTTTGCTCCGTCCTCTTTTGTTGAAACAGACTGACAAAGACGATAAATATTTACAATAAAACATATCATGACTGTAAATTTACTTTAATAACTTGGATCAAAAATCTTAATTATGACGAGATTGAATTATTACTGATATAAATAGAGAAAGAAACACACACACACACACACACACACACACACACACACACACACTACACACACACACGTAGTTACTGAATATTTTGTTTTAATGTACTTACCCACTAGTTTTTTTTTACATTCTCTTTGCTTACCCTAAGTCAATCTGTAAACTTTTAATTATTTTTTGTTGTTTGTTGTTTTCTTTTGATAAAAATCGCATGTAAACATTATTCAAATGTCACAACTATAATGTTATATGAAGAGCAGAGCCTTTTGACACAAGTATATTTATGCTTAAAAGGAGACTCTGGCCACTTGCTACTGTTATGATATTTGAAGAGTAAATAAATATTTTTGATTTTTTTTTTTTTTTTTTTTTTTTGAAAGACCAAATACCTTAATATAGTAATACTTACTAAGTAAATTTATCATGAAAAAAAATATGGCTGGCCAGAAGGGAGTTGTCCACGTATGGTGACGAGACTCATTGTATAGAGCGGGGCGGAGCTCGTACCTTAGCTGGCAAAACCACAATTGCATATCCACTACTTGTACAATAACTTAAGAAAGTAAAAGAATCCTTATTTAAAAGCGTTGAGGGTTTTATTATACTTTGATCTCAGGCGACTATAACTTCTTAACTTATCTCCAATTATCTCTCTTATTTTAATGAATTAAGTTGACAATAGATAATTTACATTATTTAAGATAACGTCATACATGACCTATAATTTGACACTTGGCAGCGGAAGAGAATTATCCAAATTTAACTTTTCTCTATAACCCGACTTACCTATTTTTACCTTACAGTCTATTATGGTTGAACATACCCTCTTTTACCTTATAACAAACCTCCATTTAACTCATAAATTCACTTTGATCATTTCCTATCAACGTAGGTTTATTTCACTCATACTTACTTCATCAACGGAACGTAGTTGGGAACGTTTTCCTCTCTATTTATAGTATTCCCATTTTTGACACTAAAGAGCTATGGGGTTTCCCTTGGCAGTATGACAAATATTAAGAATTAATATGAAATTAAAGTAGGCTCACTTAGGAAAAACACAGACTTAATTTCTATTTCTCTGGTTGTATCAAAAGAGCAATAACTTTCTTTTAGTGGTATTTTTATTTAGAAAAAATTGTAATAGCAGGAATAATTAAAATCTAGTAATAAAAGCGAATACTTCTATTGGAAAATGAAAATCAATACTAATCACACTTTTAAAAGAATTTGGGTTCACTAATTATCACATCCAGGGTTCCTCCATTAGACATTCACAGGTCCTCTCAGATCACACAAAGCTTGTTAGTAAGGTTCTTTGTAGGTTAGTTAGGGTTGAATAAAGTAAATTTAGTAAATTGTATTTTGGAGGTTATTTAATCCAGTAAAATTTGGTTCCAATAGTTTAGTTATAATCAACGGTAAGTAGTAAGCGGATCTTGATTGTACTCTTGTCCTGTAGGTTATTAGGTTTCCACTTAGGTTTTAGTTTCTTTCATAGGCCGTGATCATCTAGATTTATTCCATTCTTGTTAGGGCAACGGTTACATTTTGGTGCCGTGACCAGGATGTCATATTATTGCGAATCTTCAGGTTTTGTGTGGTTTGGGAGTGAGTGACTGTTAACAAGTGAGATTGTGACAGTCACATTTTGTTGCGGTGAAGTGGGTATAAAGGTTTGATATGTTAAAACACTGATTTTCTTTTCCAATGGTTGTTAAGTTATCATTCTGGTACGAGTTATGGCGATTAACTTGTCACTTTGGCTGGTCCTTGAAACTTTCGTTTTGCGAATCATTTGTAAGATCTTAGTTAAATATCTCTGAAAACAAATACACAAATAACCACTGTTTTAGGACAAATTTTGTAAAATATTTTCGATACATATAATGTTTTCATTGTCATTATAGTGCTGCCAAAACTATCGACGCCTCTGATACCTTATCGATATTTACGTAAATTATCGACACTTAGGTTAATTGTATTGCATTTGGTTCTATAGTCATCTTACACACTACGTTTGGTTACAATGATACAATTATGCAGCTAAATTATTACTTGTTCATACAGTATAGTCTCGGTTAAGGTAAATTGCGTAGTTAATCAAACCGTATCGCGATAGCTTTTTATTGATATACACTATCGATAATCGATATAATTATTTTCCCAGTTCCGGTTTATCTATTCAAGTCAAATTTATTTTACTCTGTTCAAAGGTCCGCATCAAGGTCCGACCGAATCCACTTTTCGGCCATGGACCGAGACCGATTTAAAAATTGAATTCTGACTCGGATTTTATTCACTGATATGATTAAGTTAGAAAAAAAAAGGGACTTTTTTATAGATTACCACATATACGATTTTAAATGTATAACTAAGGACAACGAGAGCTTGGCGGTTTCTTATCAATCATATGTCAATACGCATCAATATTGTCATCAGGTGTCAAAGATAATTGACAAAATAATAGCATAAATCACTTTGGGGATCAATACTTCCAAACTTTTGTTCTTCTTTTGTCTATACCTAGGAAATAAAGCAGTTCATAGGATATGTTCGATTATAAAATTCTAGTCTTGTTAATTTGATGATTGCGAAGTAGGATGACAGTGATAGGTGGACTGTCAATTGAATTTACGGCTATAGCGAAATCATAGGTGCTTTGTTGTGTCAAAGCTTATGGTCACACGTGTGCACACTTTTATTTATTTTTTTTATCACTCGGAAAATCGAATAAATTGCTCGAAAGCGTGGTTGATAGGACACGGGATTTGTAGTAATTTTAGTAAATGTATACGCACGTGTGCGTAACATCATCTGTGTGAGTTTTAGTAATAGTGTGTTGTTACGTAAATGGCTGAATGTGAATAAGGTCAGGAACGCGGCCAAAGAAATTACATGTTATCGATTTCCGAACGAAACGTTAACTTGGGTATATTCCGAGTCACGATGGAATCGATGTCAGCGTTCGCGTTATCTGTCAAGCCCATACAAAATCACCGACTCGGAACGCATTTTAGTATGCTGTCATCGATTTTGGTGTGATTCGGAGTGCAGCCTTTGACAGATTCCTACTCCTTGAATTTAATGACATATATAATGAGTTTTGTTTATGCCAATAAGGTTAAATTATATTTTGTAAGATTTCAGCGTTATTTAACAGTGAAAGTGATAAGAAGGGTGTTAAAGGGGAACGATGAGAAAACGAGTAATCCTTTGTTTGTGTTGTTTCGTTAATCGGTGGTTTTTTTTTAACAAAAATACTTTGCTATTGTTGGATAATTTCATACTAGCGATTCAGAGAGGCAAAGTGCATTGGAATTTTTACATTGAACAAGTGAAGAGGTACATAATTGTGTTCTCGAGTTGAGGTCAATGGTTATTAGTTCTTTATTCGGTGAGTAAAGTTTCAATTTCAGTCATTTCAGTTAACTAGAATAACATGTAAATGTCATTGCAAAGAGAGATTCAATTGCGTGTTTACAATTTGATTGTGTGATAGGAAATTGATAATGGCAAGCTTGATAAGAGATTAGGGTTCAGTGACCATGACTTTATTAATAATTGTACGATAAAAGGGACGTAAGGGTAATGGTGGCATATGCCAACGGAAAATTAACTATGGAAGTGGACATGCAGAAGGTTTTGTCCATAATTACTTTATAGTTATACGATAACCGATTAACTCTAAGCAATTAAGAGGGATTAACGTTTTGTCATTGGCAGTTTGAGAGATGAAATCTGTCGTTGCTTTTATCACGTTTGTGGTTAACTTAATATTATACGATTGATGCGTTAGTTAATAGGAGCGGCAGTAACGTTTAGTGATACTGAAGTCGTGGAGAAATTTAGGGTTAGTGAGTGTTGTAAGATGATTCTAGGTTCAACTTACAAAGTTACAAAAAAATATTAGCGTATAATGTAATAAATAGTTTTAGAGTTTGGGTGTTATCGCTAACTTCTGAATAGTAATAGTGAAGCTAGAGGGTTATTAGTAGCATAGGATGATGGGGTCGTGAAATATTTTAATAAACTTTTAAAATTGAAACTAGAAAACCTAGTATGTGGTGATTAGATTTTAGTTTAACTTAGTAACCTACCTTTGAGATTGTACTATTGAAGGGATCGTGATCGTTTAAGATTTAAGTTAGTCATTTATAGATTACCATTTTGAAATATTTATCCGAGGTGAATTAATTTTGAAACTAATCGTTGTGACTTTCGAAAATTATCTAACTGGGGGTCGTTGTAGAACTAGTTACTAAGACGTTTTAGTTGTTGAAACAATGTTGAGAAAGTTGTTTAGGGAGGAATAATGTGTTGGGATTTAATGATAAAAGGAGAAATTAAAATATTTAAATCATGTAGAATAGTAATGGTAGCAAAGAATGTGATTGACGTTTTTCTGAGGATTAGATATTTAATTCGAAACGATTAGTTTCAACATTTACATAAGTCGAGTATTAGGGAGCGTGGTTTTGTGGAATCCAAAGCGGTGGATTTTTTAAAACCAAATTAGTTCGGGTACTATATTTTAATTATTTGAAGATCTGACCTTACAACAAAAAAAAAAAAAAAAAAAGAGTTGCAAGAGCTTTCGTAGAAATCAAGTTTCTTTAGGGTAAACCGGGCAGAGTTCGGACTCGAGTACTTGTTATGAATCATTTGATTGGATGAAGTAAAGGTAGTTAAAAGATCTAAAAAAAAAAAAAAGAGGAGTTTCAATAGTTATTGTAGAAATTAAGTCTCATTAGGGTAAACCAGCTATAGTTCGGACTCGAGTATGTCGCGCACTCGAGAGTTATAAATCATTTGAGAAGTAAAGGTAGGGTTAGGGTATAGTTAGCCAGAGGTTTTAGTTCAATTCAATCCTAGACTAGTGGTGGAGATGTTAAGTTTAGGAATGGGGTAATGTTTGGTTGATACTAACATTTATGTAAGTGCAATTTTTGGTGTGGAGACTATAAGTAGAATTGATATGCGGGTATTTAGGTCGGTATTGTTAGTTTAAATATTTCGCACATGATATTCGGCATGGTGTTGACTGGAAGGAATTGAATTTTGAGTTATTTATATTTGGAATCAGCAGTTTTTCTGTACAATCTAGTAAAATTGTCCTAGCCTTAAGTCGTTTGGATTGCATTTTGAGATGATGTTGTTTGGTACCGAGGCTATTAAAACAAGAGTTAGTGTTACATCTCGAATTAACACGCCAAATAAAAAAAATCCTTACTAATATTATAAATGCGAAAGTCCGTTTGTTTGTTTATTTGTTTGTTTGTTTGTTACGCCTTCACGTCTTAACTACTGAACCGATCATCATAAAATTTTGCATGGGCGTTGTTAGGGGTACAGAAAAGGACATAGGGTAGCTTTCATCCGGAAAAGAAAACGTACAGTTCCCGAGGGATAGCAAAAAAAAAAAAACTGTCCACGCAGATGAAATCGCGGGCGGCCTCTAGTTATTTATAAATGTGAGCGTTTTAATTGTAACGTGATACCGTTTTGCCTGTCAATGTAATATAAAATCAATTGTTATTTTGAGTTATTACTGTTTTACTGGTTTTGGCCTATACCCAGCAGTGGATGTCGTGCGGCAGATATGATGATGATGATTACTGTTTTGCTTGTTTATTTTAAATTTAGTACTTTTTAGTCAAATACTCTTTGCGCTCTAGAAGTCTAGGTGGTTTTAGAAAGTAGCTTGAATATCCTTATGTATTGATCCTAAGACTTTATTTTTAAATTATACGAAATAGAATAATGTAGCTTTTAACAATATACGATCAGGCCATCAATACTTCACAGTCAGGAACTAAGATTTTCTAAAACCTTGAAACACTATCTCAAAGATAGGTTTTTTTGAGTTGAGACTATGTTGGATGTCGTGTGCGGTTTGTTGGAAGTCTTGTAGCTTAACTAGATTGTAGCTTAACATGTGTTTCGGAGTTTTACTAGTTTTAGGTAGAGGTATAGAAAGTAGTTTGGAAGACTTTTTGGTATAGTTTAAGAGTAGAATAGTTAAGACTGTAGGTATAGGTTATAAAAAGAAAAGCCACCAACACACATTTTCTTTTCCGGGGGGGGAATTTTTTTTTGATTAAATATAGGTATAGGCAGTCGCTAAGATGATATAGATCTAGGTAGTTGGCAGGAGGTCCGACTGTGTTTAGGCAGGGTTATGAAGAGGAAAAGGCATATACAGTTAAATACACCATAATTAAAATTGATAATGAGTCAGTTACATGAAATAAGTTCATATATAAAGGGGTAGTTTAAAGTTTTACGTTAACGTAAGTTTGAAATGTGTTTTGATAGAGAACACCTTGTTTAATGTGGGAGGAGTGTAAAGCGTAGTGTATTAAGTGCGTAATATAAGATTATTTTTTCTTTCTTTTCTCTTTCGTAATGTGTTTGAGATAATACATTATTGCAAATTCTACATATAATTTCATCGGGTGACAGACAGCGTATTGAGTCTAACACGGTATAATTAATCTCTATACAATTTAGTTATTTATATTTGCATTCAGGGTGTAGTTATGATATAATCTTAGGTGGCGTGAATGTAGGCTAGTGAATGAAGACAGTGAATGCAGCGTAATGAGAACAGATGAATAAAATGAGAATCTAATATAGGTTATGAGTATGATTTGAATGTTAATTTAAAAGGTTGAATGGAATGAGAGTTAATGTGAATTAAGAGTGGTTGCTAAATTTAGATTCTATATGGAGGGCTTTGGATTATAACATATGTGAAACCTGAATGCAAGCTTTATTATTGATTCAAGAGATAAGACCATCACACTGCTTTAGCGCTTCGTTTGTGCTTGCGGCCGGACTGGCGTTCTAGAGTTGACAACTTGAATTTTGTACAGTAGGACTTTTGGTGTTAGGATAGAGAAAAAAAAGATGAGAAAAACGAACACTGTTGATGTTTGTGATTGTCCTGGTGTGAACAACTGTCCGAAATTCGTACTACACAAGAAGCTAAGAGCTATGAATTGAACTCGACAACTGCACACTCTCCAAGGCGATATTAGGGTTGTTCTAGAGTCTTAAGTAAGCTTTTGGAAATATAGGGTCATTGTATAGGCTCACTTCGAACCGACGGAGTAGGCCCTGTTGGCAAGGAAGGAGTAATACTTGATTGTGGAAGGGTACAATGCACAAATATGTAGCGTCATACGCAGACTTTTTCATAAGGTTAGAAAAAGACTTATTTGTCCATGTAGGCTTACTAGGAGCTGTGGATTCACAACCCACACCTTACCGTGATTTTGTACGACTCTGGTGTTGAATATGCATAAGACGGAATTGGCAAAAGTCACATAAAACTTAAAACTCGCTTGATAACTTTTCAATATTGTCTTGGTTTAAATACACTCTACAATCTAAATCTCATTTACATTAGGGTTCACCCAACAATTCTTTGATCTTGGAGAAATAATAATGGTTAGGGTTATTAAGGGGAAGGTTTTTTTTTATACAAAAGGGATGTATGAGTAAAAATTGAGGAATAAGAGTAGAGACGGAATAAATATTTGAGAATTGAGAAGGAAAATCCTACTCCGGATCCAATACGTAGTCTTGTCACCTGTGCAGGATTTTGGGGTCGAGCTGTAACGGTTCAAAACTGAACATGTTATTTTGTCTCAAATATTTTTCGAATTTTGTTTCATATTGAGCATAATATTATTTAACTATCGAACAAGTTATTATAATAAAGAGTAGTTCAGGTTTTGAGTTAGCAATAATATCGGAAGTTCTTTTAATCTTTCACGGCGCTAAAATTCAAATATTAGTCTCTGTCTAAGTAACGACGCTAATAGGCCTAAAATTTATTTATATTTATTATTGTTTATTTATCAAATTTTATTAGAGCCTCTCGAATATCATTATAATAGTTTATTTTAGAAGATTACTTAAAAAAGGATTGAATTCGGTGTTAATTATTTTTGTAAGTTG
The DNA here is from genome assembly GCA_928269145.1 of Agriphila tristella. Taxonomy (NCBI): domain Eukaryota; kingdom Metazoa; phylum Arthropoda; class Insecta; order Lepidoptera; family Crambidae; genus Agriphila; species Agriphila tristella. The sequence continues at coordinate 41,661,158 of OV743431.1, forward strand.
TCAGTAGTGTCACACCACGTGATGTGTTTTAGCTAAAGAACGAAATTAAATATAGTAGGTCATTCCAGTGGATCAATCGATGAGAAATCGATTGCCAAATGGTGACTGAGGGTCGCAAGGCAAGTCCCATATTCTTTGCCAAACCATAGTTGTAAATTTAAATTTTGTTTTAGGAAATATTAGACATTAGTTAGATTTGGGGGATAGATGCAAGTTTAGTTGGCTTGGAGAATTTTGTAGCGGATTTAGTACATTTTGTTAATCGTAGGCGGTATTTGTTTAAATTAGGGTATTTTGTTATACCATGTCTTTGCTTCATGACACAGTTGAATTGGAGATTTGAAATTAAAATCGAAGTTTAATTTGATTTTATAATATGGTTTGACGTTCAGAGATAATACAGAGGGAAGGAAAAAGAAGTGAAACTATGTTTTATTCTGGGCGGAGTTTAGTTGACAGTTTAGTGGTAAATTGAAAACTCGAATTGTGAAATAAAAGGGAGATAATTAATTAATAGGAATATTGTAAGGATAAATCTAGAAATATTATTAAAAAACATAAACAATAGTTATTGAAGGTGTAATAAGAAAGTATTTCATGGGAAAATGTGGATGGAGCCTAATAAAGTTTGTCTTGTCGTTGGGTGTTGTACGAAGAAAGATTGATATGAAGTTTCTTCGAAAGCGGGATTTTATGCTGCAGGTTTATAATTCAAATGAGGGTAGGCATTTAGGAAATGTAAAAGTAGTCGGATGAGTGTTGCCAGTTAGGGTTTTTAAAGTACCAACATTGTGATGCTAAATTGAACGGAAATTTTAGGTTTAATTGGACCAAATATTTAATGGAAAATGTTGTAATACGTATTTTAGCAAATTGATTCTAGAGGTTATGATATTTTGGGGAAGGCGAGATAAAAAGATTGAAAAGGTTGGATTATAATTGTAGCATATGGGAGGTTCAATTTGTTGTGAATATAAAATTCGTATTAATCAGAGTTCTATGATTATAGTACAATAATTTCATATGATTCTGGATAAATATGCTGAATATTACTCAAAGTTGTTAGTTTTGTTAGAAATGATGTAAGGGGGAAAACTTGTTGATTTATTTATGATTGAAACGCTATTTCATACAATTGTATGAATTGCTTAAATCAAATGTAGCTGAAATATCAGTATAGAGAAATATTTAGGTAACAGATTAATTTTAATTTGGTTAAAAATGGAGCGTCATTGTGCGCTTGAGTATAGAGAATCTTGAACATAGGAGGTCATTAGTTAGTTGAATTGTACGTTGAAATTATTGATTAGTATAGGGGTTCATTTTGTAAGATTAGTAACTTAAATATTATATTTACAAGTTGAGTAAGACAAAACTGAATTCTCCCCGTTTTTGAAGGAGAAGGGAAAATTTTAGGAACAATTTATGTAAAGTAGGGAAATGAAGGTAGAAAAAAAAAGATGCTTAGATCGTGTGGGGTGAGGTTCCTGGAGTGAGTGAATGATTTTGGGGGGTTATAAAAGACGCGGCTCGAGGGAAATCGCTCTCTTTACTTTCCTCGTCGTCAACGTAGCATCAAGTGGAACCTCGGTAGAAGCCGTCAATACCCTCTTTGTAAGATAGCTTCGAACAAGTAGTATTTTTATAACGCAAGAAAACAGCAAGAAGTCAGGAAGAAAGTGTTTAATTGAGGTTTTGACGTATAGGTCCGCAACCGGGTGCGAGTCTCTTGCATATACGCTTTAATTAGGGCTTATATGGTATAAGTAAGCTTGAAATTAAAGTAGGTAGATTTTGGTTGCGAATGTTCATAAAGTAAAGTAAATTTCCCAATAAATCGAAGAAGTTTCCGAATCAAATTAGTTTGAAATTTATATAAGCAGTTGGGGAACGATAAAGGGGGTTTGATTTTGAATAAATATCAATAGTTTTGTGTCTCTAAGGGGCGTTCGGTCAATCCTCAAAGGGGTAGGTAATGTAGCATTGCTCTGTGGCGTGCAATGCGGGTTCTGTTAAAAGACACCTAGTTCAGTCACTTAATATCACCAAGTTAGCCAACTCGCTTGGGAGCCAACGAACCGAACGGCGCGCAGGAGTGTTCCTCGCCCAATCGTGGAGGATATGACTTGGTGGTGTTAATCCTCTTCTGTCAGGACTCAGCGCTGTCCCGTCCCACCAGCGCTGAGCACGTCCAAGCTGTTAGGAGAGAATTAGGCGAGTCATGCTTGCTCACGCTGTACAGATTCGGGCTTCGGTGATGGGGTAAGCATCACAAATACTGCATAGGAAATCTAAATTTAGTCGCTGGTAGGCAGGTAAACTCATTAGGTTTATAAATTCATTGTTAGGCGCGTAGGAACAGTAGGTTAGGTTTGCATCTCAAGGCGGGAGGGAAACTTGGATGCTGGTAAAAGATTGAACGTTCTCAAGAAGGTCGAGCTGTCAGCAAGGTAACAGCAGTAACGTTAGATAAGCTAGGAACTCTTATATAGGCGAAAGAGAGGTAGGTCACTTTGTAGTGTATCGGATTTAGGAAGGCCGCAAATAGGTTGGTGTACGACAAAATGGCTGTCGAAGCGAGACATAGGCAGGTGGTGTCGAGAATGGTACCAACAAGATGGCTGCCGCAGGTCATTCAGTGGTACATAGGAACTTGACTAGGATGTGATGAGGTAGGATGATTTAGGAACGGAATCTAGGAAGCGCAGAAGTGTTAAATATAGTGAACGAAAGGTTATGTGAAACTACTGGATAGGATCCGAGGGGAAAGTATCAATCTTCCATAGTAGGCGCCTTAACAAAGATCTATTAACGCTATGACTCAGTGTTGTGAATAATCATTATAATGTGCTCAATTGAGTAGACTTTGCAAGCTCCAGTAAGTACCCACAAGTTGACCGATCCGAAGGAAAATTATCAATCTTCCATAGTAGGCGCCTTAACAAAGATCTATTAATGCTTTGACACAGTGTTGTGAATAATCATTATAATGTGCTCAATTGAGTAGACTTTGCAAGCTTCAGTAGTACCTACAGTTTGATTTACTATTAATTAGAGCTAGACAAATTCTTCTGTTAACATTGGATAATGATTTAATAGTGAAAGTTGATTCATAAATAAAGATTAGTTATTCATCTTTGAATTGGATTGGTTAAATTGAACCTGTTTTCAAATGGTCGATTACAGTTGAGATAATCTGTTTTGGTGATTGAGGAAGGAGTGCTAAAACAAGATCTGGGTGTATGGAATAAGCCCGTGTAACCATTAAACTAATGTTGAATCACAGTTTATGGAACACTAGATCATAGTTTGAGTAAACCTTTCAAATTAACAGAATGAAGGTTATGACTAACAGTGAGATAATACTTTGAAAAGTATCTACCTACTATGAAAATATTATATTATTTAGTGAATACATTAAATTCACAAATAATAAGTTCAACATATTATCTGAGTTCAAATATTACAACTAGGTTCAACCAACTCAATTTGAGGATGAAAGAAATAGAATTTTATTGAAATCAAATATTGCCTAGTCTACTCAACATTTAATTGAAATATCGCCTTTAACTTTAAATGAAATGAACTGAAGTCAATTCGGTTTATGGTTGTATATTTATAATTTAGCCGAGATTAAAGTACGAAGAATCCTTCATAGAGCTTTATTACCTTGTTTAGAATTGTCTTTCCTTCAGAATATGAGAACTATCAGTGTCCCAAGTAAATGGATAGTAATGTTGTGTCCATCTGTTATAATGTTAAACAATCATACTAGAATTAATTATTAAAGAAAAAAAAAATTGTAATTCAGCCATCACAATTGAAGGAGAATTCCTCATTGTGAAAACTGATAGTTCGCTTGGGAGCATTTTGCTCCGTCCTCTTTTGTTGAAACAGACTGACAAAGACGATAAATATTTACAATAAAACATATCATGACTGTAAATTTACTTTAATAACTTGGATCAAAAATCTTAATTATGACGAGATTGAATTATTACTGATATAAATAGAGAAAGAAACACACACACACACACACACACACACACACACACACACACACTACACACACACACGTAGTTACTGAATATTTTGTTTTAATGTACTTACCCACTAGTTTTTTTTTACATTCTCTTTGCTTACCCTAAGTCAATCTGTAAACTTTTAATTATTTTTTGTTGTTTGTTGTTTTCTTTTGATAAAAATCGCATGTAAACATTATTCAAATGTCACAACTATAATGTTATATGAAGAGCAGAGCCTTTTGACACAAGTATATTTATGCTTAAAAGGAGACTCTGGCCACTTGCTACTGTTATGATATTTGAAGAGTAAATAAATATTTTTGATTTTTTTTTTTTTTTTTTTTTTTTGAAAGACCAAATACCTTAATATAGTAATACTTACTAAGTAAATTTATCATGAAAAAAAATATGGCTGGCCAGAAGGGAGTTGTCCACGTATGGTGACGAGACTCATTGTATAGAGCGGGGCGGAGCTCGTACCTTAGCTGGCAAAACCACAATTGCATATCCACTACTTGTACAATAACTTAAGAAAGTAAAAGAATCCTTATTTAAAAGCGTTGAGGGTTTTATTATACTTTGATCTCAGGCGACTATAACTTCTTAACTTATCTCCAATTATCTCTCTTATTTTAATGAATTAAGTTGACAATAGATAATTTACATTATTTAAGATAACGTCATACATGACCTATAATTTGACACTTGGCAGCGGAAGAGAATTATCCAAATTTAACTTTTCTCTATAACCCGACTTACCTATTTTTACCTTACAGTCTATTATGGTTGAACATACCCTCTTTTACCTTATAACAAACCTCCATTTAACTCATAAATTCACTTTGATCATTTCCTATCAACGTAGGTTTATTTCACTCATACTTACTTCATCAACGGAACGTAGTTGGGAACGTTTTCCTCTCTATTTATAGTATTCCCATTTTTGACACTAAAGAGCTATGGGGTTTCCCTTGGCAGTATGACAAATATTAAGAATTAATATGAAATTAAAGTAGGCTCACTTAGGAAAAACACAGACTTAATTTCTATTTCTCTGGTTGTATCAAAAGAGCAATAACTTTCTTTTAGTGGTATTTTTATTTAGAAAAAATTGTAATAGCAGGAATAATTAAAATCTAGTAATAAAAGCGAATACTTCTATTGGAAAATGAAAATCAATACTAATCACACTTTTAAAAGAATTTGGGTTCACTAATTATCACATCCAGGGTTCCTCCATTAGACATTCACAGGTCCTCTCAGATCACACAAAGCTTGTTAGTAAGGTTCTTTGTAGGTTAGTTAGGGTTGAATAAAGTAAATTTAGTAAATTGTATTTTGGAGGTTATTTAATCCAGTAAAATTTGGTTCCAATAGTTTAGTTATAATCAACGGTAAGTAGTAAGCGGATCTTGATTGTACTCTTGTCCTGTAGGTTATTAGGTTTCCACTTAGGTTTTAGTTTCTTTCATAGGCCGTGATCATCTAGATTTATTCCATTCTTGTTAGGGCAACGGTTACATTTTGGTGCCGTGACCAGGATGTCATATTATTGCGAATCTTCAGGTTTTGTGTGGTTTGGGAGTGAGTGACTGTTAACAAGTGAGATTGTGACAGTCACATTTTGTTGCGGTGAAGTGGGTATAAAGGTTTGATATGTTAAAACACTGATTTTCTTTTCCAATGGTTGTTAAGTTATCATTCTGGTACGAGTTATGGCGATTAACTTGTCACTTTGGCTGGTCCTTGAAACTTTCGTTTTGCGAATCATTTGTAAGATCTTAGTTAAATATCTCTGAAAACAAATACACAAATAACCACTGTTTTAGGACAAATTTTGTAAAATATTTTCGATACATATAATGTTTTCATTGTCATTATAGTGCTGCCAAAACTATCGACGCCTCTGATACCTTATCGATATTTACGTAAATTATCGACACTTAGGTTAATTGTATTGCATTTGGTTCTATAGTCATCTTACACACTACGTTTGGTTACAATGATACAATTATGCAGCTAAATTATTACTTGTTCATACAGTATAGTCTCGGTTAAGGTAAATTGCGTAGTTAATCAAACCGTATCGCGATAGCTTTTTATTGATATACACTATCGATAATCGATATAATTATTTTCCCAGTTCCGGTTTATCTATTCAAGTCAAATTTATTTTACTCTGTTCAAAGGTCCGCATCAAGGTCCGACCGAATCCACTTTTCGGCCATGGACCGAGACCGATTTAAAAATTGAATTCTGACTCGGATTTTATTCACTGATATGATTAAGTTAGAAAAAAAAAGGGACTTTTTTATAGATTACCACATATACGATTTTAAATGTATAACTAAGGACAACGAGAGCTTGGCGGTTTCTTATCAATCATATGTCAATACGCATCAATATTGTCATCAGGTGTCAAAGATAATTGACAAAATAATAGCATAAATCACTTTGGGGATCAATACTTCCAAACTTTTGTTCTTCTTTTGTCTATACCTAGGAAATAAAGCAGTTCATAGGATATGTTCGATTATAAAATTCTAGTCTTGTTAATTTGATGATTGCGAAGTAGGATGACAGTGATAGGTGGACTGTCAATTGAATTTACGGCTATAGCGAAATCATAGGTGCTTTGTTGTGTCAAAGCTTATGGTCACACGTGTGCACACTTTTATTTATTTTTTTTATCACTCGGAAAATCGAATAAATTGCTCGAAAGCGTGGTTGATAGGACACGGGATTTGTAGTAATTTTAGTAAATGTATACGCACGTGTGCGTAACATCATCTGTGTGAGTTTTAGTAATAGTGTGTTGTTACGTAAATGGCTGAATGTGAATAAGGTCAGGAACGCGGCCAAAGAAATTACATGTTATCGATTTCCGAACGAAACGTTAACTTGGGTATATTCCGAGTCACGATGGAATCGATGTCAGCGTTCGCGTTATCTGTCAAGCCCATACAAAATCACCGACTCGGAACGCATTTTAGTATGCTGTCATCGATTTTGGTGTGATTCGGAGTGCAGCCTTTGACAGATTCCTACTCCTTGAATTTAATGACATATATAATGAGTTTTGTTTATGCCAATAAGGTTAAATTATATTTTGTAAGATTTCAGCGTTATTTAACAGTGAAAGTGATAAGAAGGGTGTTAAAGGGGAACGATGAGAAAACGAGTAATCCTTTGTTTGTGTTGTTTCGTTAATCGGTGGTTTTTTTTTAACAAAAATACTTTGCTATTGTTGGATAATTTCATACTAGCGATTCAGAGAGGCAAAGTGCATTGGAATTTTTACATTGAACAAGTGAAGAGGTACATAATTGTGTTCTCGAGTTGAGGTCAATGGTTATTAGTTCTTTATTCGGTGAGTAAAGTTTCAATTTCAGTCATTTCAGTTAACTAGAATAACATGTAAATGTCATTGCAAAGAGAGATTCAATTGCGTGTTTACAATTTGATTGTGTGATAGGAAATTGATAATGGCAAGCTTGATAAGAGATTAGGGTTCAGTGACCATGACTTTATTAATAATTGTACGATAAAAGGGACGTAAGGGTAATGGTGGCATATGCCAACGGAAAATTAACTATGGAAGTGGACATGCAGAAGGTTTTGTCCATAATTACTTTATAGTTATACGATAACCGATTAACTCTAAGCAATTAAGAGGGATTAACGTTTTGTCATTGGCAGTTTGAGAGATGAAATCTGTCGTTGCTTTTATCACGTTTGTGGTTAACTTAATATTATACGATTGATGCGTTAGTTAATAGGAGCGGCAGTAACGTTTAGTGATACTGAAGTCGTGGAGAAATTTAGGGTTAGTGAGTGTTGTAAGATGATTCTAGGTTCAACTTACAAAGTTACAAAAAAATATTAGCGTATAATGTAATAAATAGTTTTAGAGTTTGGGTGTTATCGCTAACTTCTGAATAGTAATAGTGAAGCTAGAGGGTTATTAGTAGCATAGGATGATGGGGTCGTGAAATATTTTAATAAACTTTTAAAATTGAAACTAGAAAACCTAGTATGTGGTGATTAGATTTTAGTTTAACTTAGTAACCTACCTTTGAGATTGTACTATTGAAGGGATCGTGATCGTTTAAGATTTAAGTTAGTCATTTATAGATTACCATTTTGAAATATTTATCCGAGGTGAATTAATTTTGAAACTAATCGTTGTGACTTTCGAAAATTATCTAACTGGGGGTCGTTGTAGAACTAGTTACTAAGACGTTTTAGTTGTTGAAACAATGTTGAGAAAGTTGTTTAGGGAGGAATAATGTGTTGGGATTTAATGATAAAAGGAGAAATTAAAATATTTAAATCATGTAGAATAGTAATGGTAGCAAAGAATGTGATTGACGTTTTTCTGAGGATTAGATATTTAATTCGAAACGATTAGTTTCAACATTTACATAAGTCGAGTATTAGGGAGCGTGGTTTTGTGGAATCCAAAGCGGTGGATTTTTTAAAACCAAATTAGTTCGGGTACTATATTTTAATTATTTGAAGATCTGACCTTACAACAAAAAAAAAAAAAAAAAAAAGAGTTGCAAGAGCTTTCGTAGAAATCAAGTTTCTTTAGGGTAAACCGGGCAGAGTTCGGACTCGAGTACTTGTTATGAATCATTTGATTGGATGAAGTAAAGGTAGTTAAAAGATCTAAAAAAAAAAAAAAGAGGAGTTTCAATAGTTATTGTAGAAATTAAGTCTCATTAGGGTAAACCAGCTATAGTTCGGACTCGAGTATGTCGCGCACTCGAGAGTTATAAATCATTTGAGAAGTAAAGGTAGGGTTAGGGTATAGTTAGCCAGAGGTTTTAGTTCAATTCAATCCTAGACTAGTGGTGGAGATGTTAAGTTTAGGAATGGGGTAATGTTTGGTTGATACTAACATTTATGTAAGTGCAATTTTTGGTGTGGAGACTATAAGTAGAATTGATATGCGGGTATTTAGGTCGGTATTGTTAGTTTAAATATTTCGCACATGATATTCGGCATGGTGTTGACTGGAAGGAATTGAATTTTGAGTTATTTATATTTGGAATCAGCAGTTTTTCTGTACAATCTAGTAAAATTGTCCTAGCCTTAAGTCGTTTGGATTGCATTTTGAGATGATGTTGTTTGGTACCGAGGCTATTAAAACAAGAGTTAGTGTTACATCTCGAATTAACACGCCAAATAAAAAAAATCCTTACTAATATTATAAATGCGAAAGTCCGTTTGTTTGTTTATTTGTTTGTTTGTTTGTTACGCCTTCACGTCTTAACTACTGAACCGATCATCATAAAATTTTGCATGGGCGTTGTTAGGGGTACAGAAAAGGACATAGGGTAGCTTTCATCCGGAAAAGAAAACGTACAGTTCCCGAGGGATAGCAAAAAAAAAAAAAACTGTCCACGCAGATGAAATCGCGGGCGGCCTCTAGTTATTTATAAATGTGAGCGTTTTAATTGTAACGTGATACCGTTTTGCCTGTCAATGTAATATAAAATCAATTGTTATTTTGAGTTATTACTGTTTTACTGGTTTTGGCCTATACCCAGCAGTGGATGTCGTGCGGCAGATATGATGATGATGATTACTGTTTTGCTTGTTTATTTTAAATTTAGTACTTTTTAGTCAAATACTCTTTGCGCTCTAGAAGTCTAGGTGGTTTTAGAAAGTAGCTTGAATATCCTTATGTATTGATCCTAAGACTTTATTTTTAAATTATACGAAATAGAATAATGTAGCTTTTAACAATATACGATCAGGCCATCAATACTTCACAGTCAGGAACTAAGATTTTCTAAAACCTTGAAACACTATCTCAAAGATAGGTTTTTTTGAGTTGAGACTATGTTGGATGTCGTGTGCGGTTTGTTGGAAGTCTTGTAGCTTAACTAGATTGTAGCTTAACATGTGTTTCGGAGTTTTACTAGTTTTAGGTAGAGGTATAGAAAGTAGTTTGGAAGACTTTTTGGTATAGTTTAAGAGTAGAATAGTTAAGACTGTAGGTATAGGTTATAAAAAGAAAAGCCACCAACACACATTTTCTTTTCCGGGGGGGGAATTTTTTTTTGATTAAATATAGGTATAGGCAGTCGCTAAGATGATATAGATCTAGGTAGTTGGCAGGAGGTCCGACTGTGTTTAGGCAGGGTTATGAAGAGGAAAAGGCATATACAGTTAAATACACCATAATTAAAATTGATAATGAGTCAGTTACATGAAATAAGTTCATATATAAAGGGGTAGTTTAAAGTTTTACGTTAACGTAAGTTTGAAATGTGTTTTGATAGAGAACACCTTGTTTAATGTGGGAGGAGTGTAAAGCGTAGTGTATTAAGTGCGTAATATAAGATTATTTTTTCTTTCTTTTCTCTTTCGTAATGTGTTTGAGATAATACATTATTGCAAATTCTACATATAATTTCATCGGGTGACAGACAGCGTATTGAGTCTAACACGGTATAATTAATCTCTATACAATTTAGTTATTTATATTTGCATTCAGGGTGTAGTTATGATATAATCTTAGGTGGCGTGAATGTAGGCTAGTGAATGAAGACAGTGAATGCAGCGTAATGAGAACAGATGAATAAAATGAGAATCTAATATAGGTTATGAGTATGATTTGAATGTTAATTTAAAAGGTTGAATGGAATGAGAGTTAATGTGAATTAAGAGTGGTTGCTAAATTTAGATTCTATATGGAGGGCTTTGGATTATAACATATGTGAAACCTGAATGCAAGCTTTATTATTGATTCAAGAGATAAGACCATCACACTGCTTTAGCGCTTCGTTTGTGCTTGCGGCCGGACTGGCGTTCTAGAGTTGACAACTTGAATTTTGTACAGTAGGACTTTTGGTGTTAGGATAGAGAAAAAAAAGATGAGAAAAACGAACACTGTTGATGTTTGTGATTGTCCTGGTGTGAACAACTGTCCGAAATTCGTACTACACAAGAAGCTAAGAGCTATGAATTGAACTCGACAACTGCACACTCTCCAAGGCGATATTAGGGTTGTTCTAGAGTCTTAAGTAAGCTTTTGGAAATATAGGGTCATTGTATAGGCTCACTTCGAACCGACGGAGTAGGCCCTGTTGGCAAGGAAGGAGTAATACTTGATTGTGGAAGGGTACAATGCACAAATATGTAGCGTCATACGCAGACTTTTTCATAAGGTTAGAAAAAGACTTATTTGTCCATGTAGGCTTACTAGGAGCTGTGGATTCACAACCCACACCTTACCGTGATTTTGTACGACTCTGGTGTTGAATATGCATAAGACGGAATTGGCAAAAGTCACATAAAACTTAAAACTCGCTTGATAACTTTTCAATATTGTCTTGGTTTAAATACACTCTACAATCTAAATCTCATTTACATTAGGGTTCACCCAACAATTCTTTGATCTTGGAGAAATAATAATGGTTAGGGTTATTAAGGGGAAGGTTTTTTTTTATACAAAAGGGATGTATGAGTAAAAATTGAGGAATAAGAGTAGAGACGGAATAAATATTTGAGAATTGAGAAGGAAAATCCTACTCCGGCTCCAATACGTAGTCTTGTCACCTGTGCAGGATTTTGGGGTCGAGCTGTAACGGTTCAAAACTGAACATGTTATTTTGTCTCAAATATTTTTCGAATTTTGTTTCATATTGAGCATAATATTATTTAACTATCGAACAAGTTATTATAATAAAGAGTAGTTCAGGTTTTGAGTTAGCAATAATATCGGAAGTTCTTTTAATCTTTCACGGCGCTAAAATTCAAATATTAGTCTCTGTCTAAGTAACGACGCTAATAGGCCTAAAATTTATTTATATTTATTATTGTTTATTTATCAAATTTTATTAGAGCCTCTCGAATATCATTATAATAGTTTATTTTAGAAGATTACTTAAAAAAGGATTGAATTCGGTGTTAATTATTTTTGTAAGTTGTCAGTAGTGTCACACCACGTGATGTGTTTTAGCTAAAGAACGAAATTAAATATAGTAGGTCATTCCAGTGGATCAATCGATGAGAAATCGATTGCCAAATGGTGACTGAGGGTCGCAAGGCAAGTCCCATATTCTTTGCCAAACCATAGTTGTAAATTTAAATTTTGTTTTAGGAAATATTAGACATTAGTTAGATTTGGGGGATAGATGCAAGTTTAGTTGGCTTGGAGAATTTTGTAGCGGATTTAGTACATTTTGTTAATCGTAGGCGGTATTTGTTTAAATTAGGGTATTTTGTTATACCATGTCTTTGCTTCATGACACAGTTGAATTGGAGATTTGAAATTAAAATCGAAGTTTAATTTGATTTTATAATATGGTTTGACGTTCAGAGATAATACAGAGGGAAGGAAAAAGAAGTGAAACTATGTTTTATTCTGGGCGGAGTTTAGTTGACAGTTTAGTGGTAAATTGAAAACTCGAATTGTGAAATAAAAGGGAGATAATTAATTAATAGGAATATTGTAAGGATAAATCTAGAAATATTATTAAAAAACATAAACAATAGTTATTGAAGGTGTAATAAGAAAGTATTTCATGGGAAAATGTGGATGGAGCCTAATAAAGTTTGTCTTGTCGTTGGGTGTTGTACGAAGAAAGATTGATATGAAGTTTCTTCGAAAGCGGGATTTTATGCTGCAGGTTTATAATTCAAATGAGGGTAGGCATTTAGGAAATGTAAAAGTAGTCGGATGAGTGTTGCCAGTTAGGGTTTTTAAAGTACCAACATTGTGATGCTAAATTGAACGGAAATTTTAGGTTTAATTGGACCAAATATTTAATGGAAAATGTTGTAATACGTATTTTAGCAAATTGATTCTAGAGGTTATGATATTTTGGGGAAGGCGAGATAAAAAGATTGAAAAGGTTGGATTATAATTGTAGCATATGGGAGGTTCAATTTGTTGTGAATATAAAATTCGTATTAATCAGAGTTCTATGATTATAGTACAATAATTTCATATGATTCTGGATAAATATGCTGAATATTACTCAAAGTTGTTAGTTTTGTTAGAAATGATGTAAGGGGGAAAACTTGTTGATTTATTTATGATTGAAACGCTATTTCATACAATTGTATGAATTGCTTAAATCAAATGTAGCTGAAATATCAGTATAGAGAAATATTTAGGTAACAGATTAATTTTAATTTGGTTAAAAATGGAGCGTCATTGTGCGCTTGAGTATAGAGAATCTTGAACATAGGAGGTCATTAGTTAGTTGAATTGTACGTTGAAATTATTGATTAGTATAGGGGTTCATTTTGTAAGATTAGTAACTTAAATATTATATTTACAAGTTGAGTAAGACAAAACTGAATTCTCCCCGTTTTTGAAGGAGAAGGGAAAATTTTAGGAACAATTTATGTAAAGTAGGGAAATGAAGGTAGAAAAAAAAAGATGCTTAGATCGTGTGGGGTGAGGTTCCTGGAGTGAGTGAATGATTTTGGGGGGTTATAAAAGACGCGGCTCGAGGGAAATCGCTCTCTTTACTTTCCTCGTCGTCAACGTAGCATCAAGTGGAACCTCGGTAGAAGCCGTCAATACCCTCTTTGTAAGATAGCTTCGAACAAGTAGTATTTTTATAACGCAAGAAAACAGCAAGAAGTCAGGAAGAAAGTGTTTAATTGAGGTTTTGACGTATAGGTCCGCAACCGGGTGCGAGTCTCTTGCATATACGCTTTAATTAGGGCTTATATGGTATAAGTAAGCTTGAAATTAAAGTAGGTAGATTTTGGTTGCGAATGTTCATAAAGTAAAGTAAATTTCCCAATAAATCGAAGAAGTTTCCGAATCAAATTAGTTTGAAATTTATATAAGCAGTTGGGGAACGATAAAGGGGGTTTGATTTTGAATAAATATCAATAGTTTTGTGTCTCTAAGGGGCGTTCGGTCAATCCTCAAAGGGGTAGGTAATGTAGCATTGCTCTGTGGCGTGCAATGCGGGTTCTGTTAAAAGACACCTAGTTCAGTCACTTAATATCACCAAGTTAGCCAACTCGCTTGGGAGCCAACGAACCGAACGGCGCGCAGGAGTGTTCCTCGCCCAATCGTGGAGGATATGACTTGGTGGTGTTAATCCTCTTCTGTCAGGACTCAGCGCTGTCCCGTCCCACCAGCGCTGAGCACGTCCAAGCTGTTAGGAGAGAATTAGGCGAGTCATGCTTGCTCACGCTGTACAGATTCGGGCTTCGGTGATGGGGTAAGCATCACAAATACTGCATAGGAAATCTAAATTTAGTCGCTGGTAGGCAGGTAAACTCATTAGGTTTATAAATTCATTGTTAGGCGCGTAGGAACAGTAGGTTAGGTTTGCATCTCAAGGCGGGAGGGAAACTTGGATGCTGGTAAAAGATTGAACGTTCTCAAGAAGGTCGAGCTGTCAGCAAGGTAACAGCAGTAACGTTAGATAAGCTAGGAACTCTTATATAGGCGAAAGAGAGGTAGGTCACTTTGTAGTGTATCGGATTTAGGAAGGCCGCAAATAGGTTGGTGTACGACAAAATGGCTGTCGAAGCGAGACATAGGCAGGTGGTGTCGAGAATGGTACCAACAAGATGGCTGCCGCAGGTCATTCAGTGGTACATAGGAACTTGACTAGGATGTGATGAGGTAGGATGATTTAGGAACGGAATCTAGGAAGCGCAGAAGTGTTAAATATAGTGAACGAAAGGTTATGTGAAACTACTGGATAGGATCCGAGGGGAAAGTATCAATCTTCCATAGTAGGCGCCTTAACAAAGATCTATTAACGCTATGACTCAGTGTTGTGAATAATCATTATAATGTGCTCAATTGAGTAGACTTTGCAAGCTCCAGTAAGTACCCACAAGTTGACCGATCCGAAGGAAAATTATCAATCTTCCATAGTAGGCGCCTTAACAAAGATCTATTAATGCTTTGACACAGTGTTGTGAATAATCATTATAATGTGCTCAATTGAGTAGACTTTGCAAGCTTCAGTAGTACCTACAGTTTGATTTACTATTAATTAGAGCTAGACAAATTCTTCTGTTAACATTGGATAATGATTTAATAGTGAAAGTTGATTCATAAATAAAGATTAGTTATTCATCTTTGAATTGGATTGGTTAAATTGAACCTGTTTTCAAATGGTCGATTACAGTTGAGATAATCTGTTTTGGTGATTGAGGAAGGAGTGCTAAAACAAGATCTGGGTGTATGGAATAAGCCCGTGTAACCATTAAACTAATGTTGAATCACAGTTTATGGAACACTAGATCATAGTTTGAGTAAACCTTTCAAATTAACAGAATGAAGGTTATGACTAACAGTGAGATAATACTTTGAAAAGTATCTACCTACTATGAAAATATTATATTATTTAGTGAATACATTAAATTCACAAATAATAAGTTCAACATATTATCTGAGTTCAAATATTACAACTAGGTTCAACCAACTCAATTTGAGGATGAAAGAAATAGAATTTTATTGAAATCAAATATTGCCTAGTCTACTCAACATTTAATTGAAATATCGCCTTTAACTTTAAATGAAATGAACTGAAGTCAATTCGGTTTATGGTTGTATATTTATAATTTAGCCGAGATTAAAGTACGAAGAATCCTTCATAGAGCTTTATTACCTTGTTTAGAATTGTCTTTCCTTCAGAATATGAGAACTATCAGTGTCCCAAGTAAATGGATAGTAATGTTGTGTCCATCTGTTATAATGTTAAACAATCATACTAGAATTAATTATTAAAGAAAAAAAAAATTGTAATTCAGCCATCACAATTGAAGGAGAATTCCTCATTGTGAAAACTGATAGTTCGCTTGGGAGCATTTTGCTCCGTCCTCTTTTGTTGAAACAGACTGACAAAGACCAAATACCTTAATATAGTAATACTTACTAAGTAAGTTTATCATGAAAAAAAATATGGCTGGCCAGAAGGGAGTTGTCCACGTATGGTGACGAGACTCATTGTATAGAGCGGGGCGGAGCTCGTACCTTAGCTGGCAAAACCACAATTGCATATCCACTACTTGTACAATAACTTAAGAAAGTAAAAGAATCCTTATTTAAAAGCGTTGAGGGTTTTATTATACTTTGATCTCAGGCGACTATAACTTCTTAACTTATCTCCAATTATCTCTCTTATTTTAATGAATTAAGTTGACAATAGATAATTTACATTATTTAAGATAACGTCATACATGACCTATAATTTGACACTTGGCAGCGGAAGAGAATTATCCAAATTTAACTTTTCTCTATAACCCGACTTACCTATTTTTACCTTACAGTCTATTATGGTTGAACATACCCTCTTTTACCTTATAACAAACCTCCATTTAACTCATAAATTCACTTTGATCATTTCCTATCAACGTAGGTTTATTTCACTCATACTTACTTCATCAACGGAACGTAGTTGGGAACGTTTTCCTCTCTATTTATAGTATTCCCATTTTTGACACTAAAGAGCTATGGGGTTTCCCTTGGCAGTATGACAAATATTAAGAATTAATATGAAATTAAAGTAGGCTCACTTAGGAAAAACACAGACTTAATTTCTATTTCTCTGGTTGTATCAAAAGAGCAATAACTTTCTTTTAGTGGTATTTTTATTTAGAAAAAATTGTAATAGCAGGAATAATTAAAATCTAGTAATAAAAGCGAATACTTCTATTGGAAAATGAAAATCAATACTAATCACACTTTTAAAAGAATTTGGGTTCACTAATTATCACATCCAGGGTTCCTCCATTAGACATTCACAGGTCCTCTCAGATCACACAAAGCTTGTTAGTAAGGTTCTTTGTAGGTTAGTTAGGGTTGAATAAAGTAAATTTAGTAAATTGTATTTTGGAGGTTATTTAATCCAGTAAAATTTGGTTCCAATAGTTTAGTTATAATCAACGGTAAGTAGTAAGCGGATCTTGATTGTACTCTTGTCCTGTAGGTTATTAGGTTTCCACTTAGGTTTTAGTTTCTTTCATAGGCCGTGATCATCTAGATTTATTCCATTCTTGTTAGGGCAACGGTTACAGTAGTCTAGCGTTATGTTTATGCTATGGAAATTTCAATGACTTTTCTCATTTAGGCAAACAAACGAGCCAACAATTCATTTAATTTTTGTTATCACAATTTACAATTATAAAAATTGACAATGTACGAATAAAAGTAAAGTAATAATAGGTACCTACTTAATATATTTTATAAGGCTTGCAAGTAATGCAATAAGTTGCAATGCAAATAACGGTTAGTTGGGTCGGGTGGTGCCCAAAAGTCATAAAATTAAGAAAACGAAAACATTCAAACAAACACTCTTGACTCGTTGGGCGATTGTATCTATCTCCGCCAGCACCAACGAATAGTAAGTAAGAGTACCTTTCATCCCGAAAAAAAAATTGTTCCCGAGAGATAACAAAAAAACTTTCCACGCAGACGAAGTCGCGAGCGGTTGCTAGTAACTTGTATAAATAAACTAATTTTTGTATGATGTCTCTGCAATCATGCAATATCTCTCTTCGTAGGCAAGCTATAATTATTTTTAACCGACTTCAAAAATTTGAAAAGGAGAAGGTTATCTATTCGTCGCGTATATTTTTTTATATGTATGTACACCGATTACTTGAAATGATTCAAACGTCATAATATGAGGTTTGTTCCCAAGTTGGTCCCATTTTTAAAATTTTGAAATCGGTTCTATAGTTTTCAAGTAATCTTGAAAATACTGTCGTTTTCGTTACCATTTTATATGAATTCTGACGGATTTTCAACCATTACTTTTTTGTTTAGGAACCGATTTAGATGATTCTTTTTTTGTTTAAAAGAAGACACCTTAAGAATGATACCATATTAATTTCATTGGTATTGGACATTGGATTTTGAGGATACACGAGGGAACTCCTCAAAATCAAATAGGAACTGTACAGTGATTGTAATATTGGTAGGTTTATGATTATGACAATCAAAAACAAGTTAAGTACCTATCTATTGTCAAAAACGTTCTGGACTAGAGTTGAACTGCGAAGGCCCAACGGAACTCTTGTGGAAATTGAGTTACTCGGGGTATACCATTGAAAAATGTGAAACAATATAACGTTATATTTTATAAAATCATCGCTTACATACCTACCACAAAAAAGCTTTAAAAAAAAGTTTTGCAAACCTCCTTCAAAAATCTTAATAAAACGGCTTTTAGAATATAAACAATACAATAAGTAAAAAAATTACTCCCGACTTCAATAGACGTGTTTTAATTAATCGATTTGAACATTATTTCTTGCTTTTTATAGAGCTGTTTTTTTAAGATTTTTGAAGGAGGTTTTGCTTTTTTTTTAAAAAGCTTTTTTTTAACATAATGACCGACTTTCTTGAAGCAGAAGGCCCCAAAATGGAAAGTGCCCAGGGCCTCCGTAAGGTTAAAAACGGCCCTGACTAAAGATTAGGTTTTATTTTATTTATGGAGTCCTCAGTGCATTGAGTTTTTCAAAATATTTAACCTTTGTCAAAGGTAAGTAGTATAATTCTCATAGCATAGCATTATGTTCTGTACAATAAGTAAGTTACTGTTATTGCTATGAATATTTCCCAAACACACTTAAGTAAATGTAGCCAATGTTAAAAGAAGCTTGGAAACATTTTATTTTTGTCAATGCAATGATACGAAAACGAAATTGCATTACAGAAGACGTAATCAGTGTCATTGTTTTAAATATTTGGCACGTATACTTAGTTGGATAGATTACAATTTTGCACTAAGAGGTGAGCAAACCGCTGTAGATTTTACTATACACAGGAAATAGTGAGAATAAGTTTGAATTTATTTAAACTACCTACCTAAAAGCTAATTTAAATACAAAGCCATCCATATAATAGTAGTAGATATAAAACTCGCCTACATACTATTCTAATGAACAAAAGAATCAAGTGGTTACATAGGTACTAGTAATTTGAAGAGATTATTATTCAATCAAGATATTTTAAACGTGGTTTTGAACCATAGACTTAGAAAATTTTTCGCTATTACAGTGGAATATTAAGTTTATGTTTTGAAAATAAATAAACTAAATTGCAAATAAAGTTCTCATCGATTTTTAAACGTTCAGCAATTACTGAGATTGTCCCGACAGTATTGTTATCAACCATAATAGCCTGATAACAGAAGGACCGTCTATTTGCTGAAGTTTTGTTTATCACTAATAACTACATAAAGCTATCGCAATCGCAGTATGAAATACAACATTAACGTCATATAGTACTTGTAGATAAATAAATTAATATCCCTTACCATAAACTTACGCTGACGACTAAAAATAGAAACGCTAATTCTAATTCAATAAATCGTCTGCCAATTCGATCATTGATCGAAGTCTCATATCGCACTCTGAGAATGAAAGTCA
Organism: Agriphila tristella; assembly: GCA_928269145.1. Classification (NCBI taxonomy): domain Eukaryota; kingdom Metazoa; phylum Arthropoda; class Insecta; order Lepidoptera; family Crambidae; genus Agriphila; species Agriphila tristella. Next base: position 41,680,561 of record OV743431.1, read on the forward strand.
CTCATTTCAAATTTACTTTCGACAGCAACAAAAAACTGCATGTTTTGGTCAGTAAACAATGCTAGATTGCATTCAAAGTTTCTCGTAGTTTGATTTTTTACTTTGAAAATTGGTTTGAACGAGATATAGTAATCAGTTTTCGAGATATAGTACATTTTCCAAAACTGCAAATATTAGTTTGTCATTCATACTAACACTGTGAAAAACAAAGTATATTTGCAGACGAAAAATGATAATGGTATTAAATATGATGGTATGGTATAAGATAACTACGGAACCCTACTGCGCGTGGCTCGACATGCACTTGGCCGGTTTTTGTAATAGGTCCTCTGTTAGTTGATTTAAAAAATAACTAAGCAAACTGAATTTGCTTAGATCAAACAGGGGGGAAAATTCGTTCTAAACTATCAGTAGCCCATAAAATGTATGAAATATTATTTTTTTAGAAGTTAAAATTATTTTGAGCTCTACGAAAATATTTTAACTACCTGGCTCATTTGAAAACGGAAACAGATTTATAATAAAATGTCCAGTTTATTAGTAGAGGAAACGTAGCACTACGACATTGCACTATTTTCACTTTCAATTAATTTAGAAGCTAACAAACTGTCCTGTCTTTGCTTGAATTAAAATACCAAACAATATTACACAATGTTTGACTATTTCTTAATGAATTTAGGCCGAATAATCATAAAAAAATAGGTTCGATCTGTTTAAAGATTATTAACTATTGCTATAAAATAAACATTTTCTTTTTCTTCTTCTTCTTCTTTTAAGTTCTAAAAGTACCTGCCGTAACTTTGTACCTGCAGGCCTATTTTGTAACTTAACTGACAGCTTAAAATGATCATAACTGATCTAAGTTGTAAGTACATGCTGGGTTTTTGTAGAGAGTCATAACATAGATTTTTACAGAGAGAGTCATAATAGTACAGTAGCCCGTAGTCCATTTAAATTACGAAAAAGGTTACCGTTTGCCGTTGTGATATGGTTATTTATTACGAAATTATAGATACTTTAACCCAAGTTTTACAGATCGCAACCCGCCGTAACCTATATTTGTATATCTCCAAAAATGATATTTTTTTTGTTTTCAAGGTTTATCACATGGTTTGGCTATTGTCGTGTTCTACAGCTTTGTTTGATTGCCACTGATAATAGTAAGACTATGGAAAGTGACCATACACAGATTTAAGACCAGATAAAGTCCATCCATTTTCATCTGGTCTTAAATCTGTGTATGGCTCTACTCTGGAGAACAACTTCTTTTTTTATTCTAGAAGCCCCACCCGACTTCATTATACGTGTTTAATTACAATGATATGCGTATCTAATGATTTGAAAATTATTTCTTGCTTTTTACGGGTATTTAATTTAGAAGCTAATTTTGTTTTTATTTTCAGGTTTTTTGAAGTCGGTTTTATGTTTTTAAACAATTTTTTCGTAATTTAAATGTACTACGGGCTACTGTGCTATAACAATGTACTTACAACTTAGATCAGTGATGATCATTTAAAGCTGTCAGTTGAGTTACAAAATAGGCCTGCTGTTCGTTGTTACGTGGTTTCCATTGTACAAGATCTGGTTCATTTGGAATCTGAATGATTGGCCTGAATGGGTTTTCTGGCATCAAAGTGATACTAGAACTAAAAAACTTGCCAGTAAAGCCGTTGTAAGGATAAACCGATTAAACGTCATTTATTTATTGGTGTAGTAGACGTTAAATCTTTCCGCCTACATACGTCATAATGACGAAGCTCATATTCTCGCGTGTATATTTAAAAAGGGCGCTATTAATAATGCCTCAGATATTTCCACTCATCTTCCTCGATTGCGATTAAAAGTCCAACCTTGATTTGGGCGATGTAAACAGCTCGGACGGAGTTGGCAGCGTCGCGCGCCCGCGGCACGCCAGCTATGTCGGCTCATCCCGACCCTACGATTACGTTTAACCACGTTTCTACTTCAAAACAGCCATTACATACTAATTATAAGCATAAGAATGGTTGGAAGGACTTGAATCGTTTTGTTGAAAAAAGGGTTATACAAATAACAAGGCTTACGCGTAAGCTATACAAATAATTCTAACTCGTAATAGTAGTTTGTTACACAAGGGACGTAAGAGAGCTATTACAGAACAAGATCCAATTTGGCGCCCGTGCGAGCGCAGCTCGGAAAGGGCGCTAATGGATCGAGTGCACCCGAGATATTTAGACGCCCGCGCCCGAGCGAGCGAAGCGAGCTAGTTCGAGGGTGTAATAGCTACTTGGAACCGAGGTAAGCATACTACTTTACATCATTCATGCGAGGTAAATAAAACATTTATATTGGTATGACAAAATGAATTTTTCATTAGAGAGAAAATATTTATAAAAAAATATATTTATTAAAGTTTAATTGTAACATTGTTACAATTATTAAAAGCCAGTGATACTGGTTGGCCAGGCATGTGCACTGTTTAGATAGAACGTTCCATTTTCAATTTATTTTCTTTTTAAAATGACGAAACTTTTTACTGAAAAAAAACAATGCACTGTGTTGCACATGCCAACTTACACAGCCTCTTAGAGTCTGTCTAAAAAGTCAGTTTACATGGGTAATTTCAAAAATATTTTTTTTACCCACCTAAATCCCCAACCACCCCGCCAATACCCATCTAAATAAATAAATAAAAAAATATGTTTACTATTAGAATTTTGACAGCACCGACAGGGTTACCAGTATAAGTTTTTTTTTAATAATTTAATAATTTCTCAGGTAAACTGACTTTTTAGACACTCTATACCATACTAGTAACTCCTAGTTTCCGAGCAGTATGATGTAAAGCTATCAATACTATAGCTTTGCGAGTAAGTATGCCATAGCACTATATAGCCATAGTATACTCAAGTAAGTAACCAACTGGTTGGTTGGCTAGCAGGGATTAGTTTTTACCATAGGTTGAATAATAAAAAAAAACCCTTTAAACAAAACTTACATTATTATTAATTAGGTGATTACATTATATCCAAGAACGTCTATTGAAATCGGGTGGAGCCGGAGGAAATTTTAGTTTTTTATTTTCGTTTTCTTTAATTTTTTAGTTATATAAACCGATTTCATTTGACGTTCTTTAATTTTAGATTTTTATTTGGATAATTAGATCTAATGTGTTAATTATTTGTTGGTTTAATTAAGATTTCGTTTTAAAGATTTTCTTTGTGTATCTTCAAAGTCCAAGGTCTAATGCCAATGAAATTAATATTATATCATCCTTGAAGTATCTTATACCCAACAAAAAATAATCGTCTAAATCGGTCAATTAACAAAGAAATTATGCTTGATCTTCCATAAAAAAATTACAATGGTTACGAAAATTACAGTGTCTTCAGAATATCCTGAAAACTACTGAAACGATTTCAAAATTTCAAAAATGGAACCAATCCGAATTAAAATGAAAAAAGATTTTTTCAAATCGGTTCATAAATGACGGAGTACTGAGGCAACAAAATATATAACCCTCTTCCTTCTTTTTTGAAGTTGGCTAAAAAGGTACTTCAAAGATAATAATTGCTTGCATTGCTTGCTTATATAAGTCCACGCTAAAAATAGTCACTGTATCAAATCAACCATAGATACGAATCATTAATTCGGTACTATACTCATCCATTCACAAATTATTTGAGCAAGTCAGGGAATTCAAGCTAACCTTTACTGAAACACGCTATAAATAACATTTATCTCTAGAATTTGCGTCTTTTAACAGTGTCGCGCTTCGATAACCGCGGTCTCGGCTTGATTGATGTGATAATTATGAAAAACAAACACACTACAGGTGAGGGCGCGTGTGTGCTATAACGGCTCCTTGTTAAAGGCTCCAAGCGTGCTGTTACATTATACAGGGTGTCCCAAAATTTTGCCACACGGAGGGAAAGCACCTTAAATATTGAAGATAGGAAATTTTACTGAAAGAAACTTTATAGGAAATTTTACTTAAAAAAACTTCATTTTGTTTTTAAAAAGAAACTGAACTTGCATTCAAAGGTTTTTTTAAATCGCATACGATTCGATACTAATTGACATAAACCGTAATATTAAAATTTAAATGTTTAATGTCTTCCTTTTGTTTAGGATACTGTGTCATTTAAGAAAAAATAATCCTTATAATTATATATTTCGATTGGTATTTCAAAGATATTTGAAAAATCGCCTGCCTTAACCAGAAATCTAACCCACCAAAAACGAAAAAAAAATTTTTTTTATTTTTACGATACCAATCGAAATATATATTTAAAAATGATTGGGTCTGCATAGACCCAATCATTTTTAAAAACAAAAGGAAGTCTTACTTCAGTAAAATTTCCCATCTTCAATATTTAAGGTACTTTCCCTACGTGTGGCAAAGTTTTGGGACACCCTGTAATGCCCTGTATAATGGCCGACGCCCGATGTGATCCTGATGGTCTTATAATGGAACTGTTACGTGTCAAATCGCACGACCCCATTCGCAAATTGGTTTAGAGAAAAACTCATTTGAGGTAGGTACAGTCAGCAACGAAAGTAGCTTATCACTTTAGTACTTTATCATAGCAACTTTTTGACAGATGTCTCACATTTTGAAACTACCTAGTCATAAAAGTTACTTTGACAGAGTACTTAAATGTTAAGCAAGTTCTGTTGCTGACCGAACCAAACCAACACAGTTTACGGGCACCGAACATTATACGGTGTGAAAATGTGAACTAAACATTTCATTCGCAACGTAAATATTTACGCTTCTAACAAATAATAGACTAATGAGCTTTTATACCTTCGAAAATTCTGTTACATTAGTATACGTACATTTCAAACAAGGACTTTAACAAATTGATTTGTTTGTAAATTGTGACTGGTAAGCGATGGGTACTTCTTTTCAACATTGATTAATTGAAATGTTATGTTTAAAATCACATGGGAATTTGCTTGAGCGATGTGTTTTTGGAGCACAGAACAAAGAAACAATCTACTTTGTGATTTGGAGGGTCATTTAAGCAACGGTCGTGATAAAAAGTTATAAGGCAATTTTTCTATTAACCAAATAAGTTAGACTCAAAAAATCGTAAAATAAATGTTTTGATAACTTCTCCTCCAACCCATAAAAAAATCTATTGTACACCACAAACTTAATAGTTTAGGAGAACTAATAAATCGCCTTCTGTTTATACCGTACGTATATATTACTCACGAAAAAACATATAACTTCCAGTAGTTAATTAAAACTGCCAACGTGATCGACTGTCTGTTTCATTGTTTGAAAACCAGACAACTGTAAATTATTGGCAATAGATTTTACGATGTTCATCATTCATCTTCAACATCTCTATTCCATTAAAGCTATTTTATAGACATTAAAGTATTTTTATTGAGTTCGAATTACGAATAAAGTATCGGTTTTAAAATAATGAAATCGTTAATATTTACCGAATTTTGTCGCTTGTTTAATTTTTCAACTTTGTCGTTGCAAATATGTTGACAGTCGTGTAAAAATTGCCACGCATCGTACAGTCAGTGGCACGAATCATGAAATCGAGTGGGGATTGCGCGGAACGCGTATTTTGGATATGCTTTGCGGTGAGGGGCGCGGGCGGCGGGAGAGGGGCGCGCGCTATTGGTCACTCACAAGAGCACATGCGCGAACTTATCCCCACTCTGTCGAAAAATATTCATGATTCGTGCCACTGACTGTACTTAATTAGTTAGACCTTATCGTGACACTAAGGCTCAGTTGCACCATCTAACTCACGCTAAGTGTGAGTTGCACCAACGCTGTCAAAGTTAAAGTTATCGTCAAATGATAATGCTACCTATTTGTCACGTCAAACTTGTCAAAGGACATCATGCTGGCTGGCAACCTCTTTTGTTGGCTAACTTGTGCTTAACCGCTACTTTAACAAGCTTGTCATTGTTAAAGTTAGATGGTGCAACTGAGCCTTAAGTGTAAAATGGTTTCCTTTCCTCATTTGCATGCTATTGCAACTAGCGTGTACAATGCACTAATTAAATTGACATGCAATAGATAGACAGTGATCCGCGGCAACTTCCATCAAAAATGTATGATTGTCTATGGCACAGAGTAAATTTTACAGATAAAATATATCTTTTTGTACCGCAAGCGCTCTGAAGTTGGTCACTTCTGTTGTACAAAGTTAAATCAAATAACTAGAATTAATCGTAAAATAGTCATTTTCACCCCCGCTATACAAAAACTACTCGTAGGTCGGGAGTCGCCACCAAAATAGAATTTCAATCTAAGTTTAAATAGATTCCACTACCACAGACTAACAACTTGTAAATTATCAGAACTTAATCACATCTAAGTACCGTATTAACCATTGCTTTTTAAGTCATAAAAAAATATTTAAAAAACGATTTAAATCTAAATCGTCAGCCTTAGAGTAAGACGGGCTTCTACAGAAAGAGAAGCCATACGAAGCGTTTCCCCTCTGCCGAAGTACAAGCCCAAATGGGCATACGCGTTAGTAAAACCAGTTGCGCCCGGATTTCTTTCTAGACCGAGTCCAGTCGCGCATGTGAACGCTGCTCTGTTTAAAATGTCGAATTGATGAGTTTTTTGCTGTTAAAAGAGATCTTGAACATCAAGTATACATAAAGACGGTTTTACATTTCACATAAAAGTAATTTTTTATCGTATTATTGCTATTTGTTTACATTTAAACATTAAATTCGTATATTTTATTCTTGATTAGTTGTCAAATTTGTTCAGTGACATCGGGTCTGCTAGTCCATGGCTCGTCCGTACAAATTTCAGATCTGTCGCTAGATAAATCTCGCCGATGGGCAACTTAGTGATGTTACCGTTAAATAATGTTTGTCGATAAAGTGTTGGTCAATCTGGCCCTGATTCTGCGCCAAATTCATTTGCGAGATTTTTGCATGATTTGCTCTGCACTGATGTGATCGCGACAGATATCGCGAAATAAATGTCGAGATAGTAGATTATACAACAAGTGAATAAAAAGAGAATTTAGTTCGGGGGACTAACGGCCGTCTCTCGAGCAAGATAATTAGGCGCATGATAGCTGCATGACAGCTAAGTTCATGACACCGTTTTAATTTGGTCGAGTTGTAGTTAGGAAAGACTTATGTGATTCTTATCCAAGCTGAATACTGACCGTAAGTAGTACTGTTAAATAAACTATATTCAAATTAAAGCAAATAACACTGCTAAGAGCTGAATAGTAGCCGAAGATTCAGCAGCGCTCTGTATAACTTAAAATCGCTTATTATTCACTCTTATCGTTGAATTAAACGCACTTTTTAGAGTGGCGATGGTAAAAAAGCAATTATTCAATGATGTAACTGTGATCAACGTTAAGACGGAGAGCGATCACCGATTGTTGTAAATTCAAATTGTTGGGTGTGCAGATGGCAGTACTGTCATGGAGCGATGTTCATTGTCAGCAGCCTGAGCCCAACTTCCCTGGGTACACATTAGTCCCAACCCAATCACCTACACTCTCGAGTTTTTTGTATAAAGCTCGAGCGTATAAAAATGACCTCTTTGTTGTTATTCACCCCATCGTAAAATGATTGAGTTTGTAATGTTTATTCCTTTTTCCGTATCGATATTGCTGCATCGACAGTTGAGCCCAGCCCTTTATGTCAAAAACCTGTCATATTTTGATGTGTGACTCATCCGTACACAAATTTTTGCTGTTTTGTTTTATTTTTTATGTGTGAGTGTCGTCATTACAGTGTAGTTTTTGTATGTGGGTATGCGGAACTGCACTTGTGTGCATTTCCCCGCCCCCGCAAAAAATGCCAGAATAATTTGAATAGAGTAATATCGCTAAGGCTTCTCCCTTCGTTACAAACGAAGCCTTTTGTTGCTCGAAGTCGTCAGCAATTCTAATCTATTATTGGGTTAGTAAACTTTTTCGAAGATAATATTTTTTTTTGATAGCACAAGTTTGAAGAATAAAGAAAATAATATTATGTTTTTTTTATTTTACCTTGTTAATTAAATATATTTTTTTATATTATTATCGCGATAAAATATCAAACGTACGGCTGAACACGAAGATCCCTTGCATTTACTGATTAAAAAAACTGGTTGACAGGACAGTTTTGACAGAGAGTGACAAAGAGTAATCCAATTATTTTACTCATTGGTAATCATTAATCACGACCTAATGTTGTTGTTTGTTTTTCAGCTTATTTATTGTGATTTTCTAGTGTTTTTCTTGTTCAGTTATAGAAAATGGATCAGCTTGAAGAAATCCATTATCCAGCCTATTACGCCGATGAAGTAGCTACACTGCTTTGTTCCGTTTTGTTTGAAATATAGATGTGACCATCGGCAGAACAAATTTTGTACAATTCCCATACATTTGAAAGAGACGTGGTGCAGAGGATTAAACAGGAATTGCCTTCAGAGAGGTTTATACAGTTGTGATGATCACGTAAATATACATATATCTACAAATTTACTCACAAAAGAGTTATTTTATTTATTTTAGCTGACTGTGACTGACTGACATGAAAACTGGTTGACATTGCCAAGGCCAAAATTTTATTTTTTTATTTGAGCAAAAGCACTACCTACGTATACAGCCGCAATAGTGATTTATTGTACTATGTTAGCATTTTAATTTTAAATTATTATTTAAATTAAAATGAAGTATTATAAAAATTCCGCAATTGGTTATTCCTGACTCCAAAGCTAAAAGCTACAAGTAAATATATAATTCACATCAGTTTTGGAAAAGTTTACCAACCCAATTCAGGGTTCCCTGAGGAAACAAAACCCATACGTGAGATGTTTTTCAAGTCACTAAAGCAATCTCGATTTGATAATCTAATCTAATCTAATCTCCCCATGGGATATTGTGCAGACGTGTATTCGCTCGGGTTCGGCCCAAGGTTCATAAAGATCTAAAAAAAATATAATTTAGCATAACTTTATTATGATTTGGCATAACTTATCAGAAGTGACAATGACAACAACGACTTGTTACCAAAAGTATTAATGATGATCAAGAATTATTTTAATTCATTCTAATGAATTTAAAGTTCTTAGTGATGATGATATTGATGATCTAGAGTCTTGATTATCAATCATCATCAGTGTAGATTCTAGACGTACGTAACCGTGGACAGCGAAACGCTATTGTTGTCTCCGCGAAACCAAAGACAAGTGTTTTACTTGGTAAACAATGTTCACTTAACGATTTATTGAAGTAATCATTTAATATATCATATATCATTTAATAATACATAATCATTTATAAAATACAACAAATGGTTTTCCACACAAACATTACAAAGGAAAATTGTTAATTATTTTATTAATTGTTATTAATAACAATTTGATAAAATTAAACTTATTTTAAAATAACGATTTAGTATAAAAGACGTATCAATAACTGTCAAAAACTTTTTACTTAACAAGACAAGTAAGCCCCATCTTACACGGCGCGACTGAAAATAAACTGGTTGTAAACTCTAATCACCAACGAGTTTCGAAATAGTCACAGCACTAGTATTTCAATGGCGGTCCGTACACGACGCTACCAATTGCCAACTGGTTTGCAACGTGTCGGTAATGCGTTTGCAACTAATCACTTGCAACCGGTCGTGCTGGTCGCGTGCAACTGATTGCCAACTGCAACTGGAAACTGAGGTCTATTAACAAAAAATAATTACGATAGTCGGACGATCTTTTAATCGATTTACTTGATTTTGAACCTTATGCATGAGTTAATAATGCCAAGGAGTGGGATTGAACATCGTACGTTTGTCGCGATACTTTATCGTAATAGGCGCTTTGTGTAGGTTTTTCAACTAAATTTGGTAGGGCCGTGTACGAATCTTTGTCACTAACTAGTTTGCAACTATAGTTTCAAACTGATTTCGTCAGTTTTGAGTCGCTTCGTGTAAGAAGGGGCTAAGGATAAACAGACTATTATACCCCAAGATTTTTATGTCAACAATCCTTACTAATACCCTTACTAATATTATAAATGGGAAAGTCCGTTTGTTTGTTTTTTGTTACGCCTTCACGTCATCTACTGAACCGATCATCATGAAATTTTGCATACATGTTGTCAGGGGTGCAGAAAAGGACATAGGGTACCTTTCATCCAGAAAAAAACGTACAGTTATGGACAACGGGAATACACGCAGTTTACGATGGACAGCAAAAAAACTGTCCACGCAGACGAAGTCGCGGGCGGCCGCTAGTCAATAATAAATTAATAACTACTTACGAGTCTTAATGATCAATGGTTTCTTTCAATGAAAACCATTTATATTTTTAATTATAATTATATTTTTTAGTTTCGGAGAGTATTGCAAGACGTTATTCCTAATGGTTACCTCGTTAACACCTAATCCGTAGTGAGAGTCTTTCCTAATCTTAAAACACAGCGAGATAAAGATATCTCGCACACAACGAGTTTTGAAGGTGAAAAGTTAACTGATTGTTTTTTTTTTTTTTTCTTTATTTGTTTAGGAGCTTTGATCGACAGTTCGAACATGCCAGCTCCATCTTACCCTAATCTTAATAACTAATCCAACTTAAGACTATGAATAACAAAGTTGATAATAATTTTAGCAGCTTCCGACAACGGTTCAGCTAAAAGGTTAGACATGCAACCAACATAGTTTTTATCTAAATTTAACAAATTAAAGACTACGGCCCTGAGATGGCGATTACGCTCACATTCCTATAATAAATGATGGACATCGTCTAATTTTCCGCACAAAGAACAATTTGGGGACCCTGATATTTTCATTAAATGTTTAAATTTATTTAGCGGAATATGTCCAGATCGTAACCTATGAGCCGTCACAATAAATAATCTACTTAAACACGTATTATAAAACCAGGGGACCCGAGGAGGTTCTGACTGTAGACTTTTGTACCAGATTCCTTTTTCACATGACCTTTTATTAAAATACTCCTTCCATGAAATATCAATTTCCTTTTTATATTTAATAAAAAATTCCGAAACACTAGGTTTTACTTCCTTCAAGATCCCTTCTTTTACTGCCAATTTAGCTAAACGGTCAGCCTCCTCGTTTCCCCCAATACCTATATGGGCTGGAACCCACTGCAACATAATAGATTTATTACTATTTTGAAAATAAAACAGCTGTTGTAAAATAGCATAAGCTACCGCTACTCCTCTGTGTCCAGAGGAGCAACGAGCTAAATGCTGTAGGGCGCTCTTACTATCTGACAGAATGACAATTTTGTTGCTGGCCAAATTTTTGGCATAGGAAAGTGCTTCATTTATGGCAACAAGCTCCCCAGTCATAATGTTAATATTATTATTAATTTTGTATTTGCCAGTGTTTTTTGATTGAGGGTCATAAAAGGCGGCGCCAACAATCTCAGTGCTCTTAGAACCATCTGTGTATAATCTCCACCATCCACTGTATCTCTCATTTATTTCTTTTAACGTCTCCATTTTTAATATATTATTGTTAAATTTTGATTTAGAGGTTTCCAGACAGTCTAATTTAGTTATAATAATATGTTTTAATTCAATTCGTGAACACCAGGTTGATAGATTAAATATTTCAAGACGTGGTGTATTATAAATATTTTCATGTTTAACTTCATCATAAATCATTTTCAGCAGAGGTATTTTTTTCCTATTCCAATAACTGTTGTTTCTAAGAGCACTAAGATCCTGTAACAAAGAAATAGTTTTATTATCCGACCAAGACATGGCCTTGAAACAATATTTGTAGCCTAAAAATTTTCTTCTTAAATATAATGGCGGGAGACAAAGCTCACTCTCCATAACGTGAATAGGCGTGGTTCTTATAAAACCCCCGATTACTCGTAAAGCTTTATTTTGAAGCTTATCTAATTTAGACACATTACTGTTCGCACTGTTGTCATAAAGGAAGCACCCATAATCGAGGCGACTGCGTAATAGAGAAATATACAAACGGCGGAGGTGTTTTGGATGCACGCCCCATCCTGAACCAGCAAGAATCTTAAGAATGTTCAAAATTTTGTTGGCTTTTTCATAAATTTCATTTATGTGTTTTCTCCATCGCAACGCTGAATCAAGCCAAAAGCCTAAATACTTAATATTCTGTACTGATTCAACCTGAGCGCCATTAATTTCAAGAGTATTTTGTTTTAACCTACCGCCACGACTAAGAGCCAAATTCACCATTGATTTTAAACGCGATTAAGATCACGTTTTACGTAATGTAGTTTAAGTGTCGAGTTTGATACCCCGATCCCCGTTTATTCCAAAAATCAATTTCACCAGGTCATTAAAAAAAATTAATCATGATTTAACAAGACATTGTTTATAACATAATTGTACATTTTTGTAACAAATTTTACTTTGTTGTTATGACAGTGACAGCCTTAAACTTGTTTTTTGACAAAGCGCGTTTAAAATCAATGGTGAAATTGGCTCTTAAAGTACAACATTTAGATTTAGTGACAGATAGTTGATTAATAACTGATTGATAGAGTACTCTTAAAATAATGACAACTGCACTTCTTACTGGTCAAATTTTCTACAAAAAAATATTATAAAACTTTAAAAAAATATTTTAAATTCAAATGGCCCCAATAATAATTTAAAATTGTTCCCTCGGGTGGCGCAACAAAGCCTTTGTTCTCGACCACCGATCGATAGCTACGGCTGCGCCAGCTCGCCAAGATACCTTGATCGCTCCGTGTAAGTGCTAATTGGAGGTGAACACAATACCCACTTACTACAAAAGATGAGATGACAGTCAAGCATAGCAAATTATACCTTTTGTTTCAAATAAAACAATATTTTCTTGACAGTCGATTACCTCTCGATTGTAGCTCTGGCTGCTCTGTACCGTCTTGCTTTATTTAAATTAATCTTTTTTACGATAGATAGGCAATTTGGCAACAAATTAAGCAATTAATTTGTTGGCAGGCATTGTTAGCGGGCACGCGCTTGCCCGCTATCACGCCTGATGGTATAAGCGATGATGCAATCTAAGATGAAACGCGTTTTCCTAGCTAGAAGAAGATACACATTGGACTTGATTGCCCCCAGATTGTACCTATCGGAAAATACAGATTCAAGGAAGGAGTTCTACTCTCTAACGGTACGGATGAAAGACAATCTTCGTCGTGTATTTACCCCAATTAAAAACGGTGCTTTTATTATTTACTAGCTTCTGCCCGCGATTTCGTTCGCGTAGACATTCGAGAAAATCCTTAGAGAACGTTTAACCGAGATAAATAGTAATCGATGTTTTAATTTCATCAAAATCAGATCAGCCGTTTTTACGTGATAAGGCGGGTCCCCACCAAACGCGCTGTCCCGTCTTTTCCTTTCATACAATTTCGTCCCCTATTTGAACTCCTTCAGACTTTCATTAACTTTCATCCACTATTTCAACCCTTCCAGCCCTTATTTCGCAATAAAAGGTAGCCTTTGTCCCTTCTCACAACAACGAGTGTACCAAATTCCATCAAAATCGGTTCAGTAGTTTAGGTTTGAAAGCGTAACAGACAGACAGACAGAGTTACTTTCACATTTATAATTGAGCAAAACCCAATAAACAGTTTTTTTTTCCCTAAAAATATTCCATGTTAAAAATTATCAAAATATTTATAATGTTAAGAAAATTCTTGGTGGTACTTAATTGTTTCATTAGATTATTGCTCACTTTATACTACCTACTTACAGTTTATTATAATTATCAATAAAACATAGGAGTAAACAAACAGTTTTTTTAATACATAAAATATTGACCTTCTTTGCTACGAAAACTTTTCGTAGCAACTCGTAGCATCCGTAGCACATTTACTACGAATACGAAACAAAGATTTTAAAAGTTGTTTTTAAAAAATGTGCTAGCTATGCCTATTCGTGAAATACTCGCATACATAAATTGTTTACACGCCAACCGTTGTTTTTGACAACCAACAACAACAACATATTGCAAGCTGACGCTAAAAAAAACGTCTGTATTCTAGGGTTGCCACCTCTCCCGGATTTCCGGGAGTCTCCCGGAATCGTGCCCAGAAAACAAAAATCGACCGTCTCCCGGAATTATTTTAAAATAATCCAAATTAACCCAGAATTTGAAATTCGTCAATATTCGAATGGAATGTAGAGTTTCCAATTTGTGAGTTCCTTGCAAGCGCATTTTTGATATCGTCTTTAATTATGGACAAAGGAAAGAAAACTTTTAAATGAAGAACATGTCAAGCCCGAGTTCCCACATTCATCAATTTTCGAATGGAATGTAGAGTTTTTCGATTTGTGAATTCTAAGCCAGAAATGTTGAAATATAAAGATTTCAAAATTTTACGTACAAATGAAAATATAAGTTCAAAAAATAATAAAATGTGTTAAAAATTACTCGTTTTATTTTAAAGCCTTCCATCTCCCTGATTCAAACGGCCAAGAGGTGGCCAACCCTACTGTAGTCCCTGTTACCAACAAAGCATAAAACCTGTTTGTTGACGATCCCTCCAATTACGAGTGCAAGGGGACACATGAATCAGGTCACGGAAGACCAAACCATCGTACTTAATATGTTGGGATTTCCTGGTGAAAAATATTACAAGAGACAAAATGAAATAAAAGTCAATTCGTGCTTTTATAAACCCATTTCAATAGAAGTAATTTTTAACCCTCTTCGTTAATTAAGTCCGTCATCATTTAGCAGAAAGGGTTGGTGTGAACCCGCATTTACATTTAAACTCAATCAAAACATGAGTAATCTTTACATTTCCCAAAAATATTAAGTTTTGTGCCACATGCCTACTTTTGGGGTAGATCAGTATTAGTTGGACCTTCGTGAAAATAGTAGGAAATTCCTGAAAATGTTAAGGCCACAGACCTGCGAATTTATGAAGGCTATGCGAGGATATATTTCCAGCATGAAACAGAAGTCTGTCTGTCTTTCAGGAATTTTCAACGCTTATAAGGGGATTAATTACAAAGATCTTTTTCAAAGGAAATTTTTTCTCGAGGTGAATATATCTAGTTAGATTTTTATCTGAATAGTAAAAAAATAGAAAATAATATGTCAGTTTTGTGTAGTTTCGTTAGCAGAGTCAGTATAATATCTACACAGGTTGGTCAAAAGTTCTGTTACTGAGTTTCTTTATCGATTACTGGCCATTAAAACAAATGAAAAGAAAAAATAAAAATGACATATTATTGACAGTTTTATAAGCTATAATTCCATACCACACGTATATCATATTTTGTTTATTTCACCATAGATTGGGGGTTGAAGGAGAATCGTGTCGCTGTAATTGCTCTGCACAAATGTGGGCAGCCACCGAATATGATTTTCAAGTTGCTACAAAAGTTGAAAATCAACAAGCAATTTATTTATCGCACTATCCATAGGTACAGTAATACCTTGACCGTCGATGACCGAAAAAGATCAGGAAAACCACGCACCGTTCGGACACCAGCTGTGATCAAGGCAGTGAAGGCGAGAATCACGAGAAATCCCGTCCGGAAGCAAAAGTTATTGGCAATACAAATGACTGTGAACAGAAGTTCCCTTAAAAAAATTATCAATGATGACCTTGGGCTTCACGCTTACCGTAGACGAAAGGACCATCTGCTAAACGCACGATTGAAGGCTATGAGGTTAGCACGAAGTCGCGCTCTACTAAAGCAGTACGCACAAAACGGCCATCGAAAAATCTTGTTTACTGATGAAAAAATCTTCACAGTCGAAGAAAATTTTAACCGTCAAAATGATAGAGTATACGCTAAGAATAATAAAGAAGCCAGCATGATTGCTCCGAGGGTCCAACGAGGTCACCACCCCTCATCAGTGATGATTTGGCTGGGGGTGTCCTATTCAGGGCTAAGTAAGGTTCATTTCTGTGAAAAAGGTGTGAAAACTGGCGCTAGAGTCTATCAAGATACCGTTCTGGAACCTGTTGTCAAACCCTTAAGCCACACTTTATTTCAAAACCAGCCATGGGTCTTCCAGCAGGACTCTGCCCCTGCGCACAAAGCAAAATCTCCACAAGCATGGTTTCGGGCTAACAAAATTGATTTTATCGCGCAGGAAGAATGGCCATCCTCCAGCCCAGACTTAAATCCTCTGGATTATGCCATATGGCAACTTATTGAGGAGAAAGCATGTGCTAAGCCCCACATGAATCTCGACTCTCTTAAGCGCGCTATTCTCAAGGCAGTCGCAGAATTGGATATGGTGGTAGTTCGTGCTGCCATCGATGACTGGCCTCGTCGTCTAAAGGCGTGTATTCATGCCAGAGGCGGTCATTTCGAATAATTTTAATACATGATAATCTTAAATATTTGTGCTTTCATTTGGTATATAATTCATTGTAGCATTATTTGTAAATTTAGTATTATTCATGTTTTCCATAGTTACAGAACTTAGTAACCAACTAGGTACAGTTTATCAATATTCGTATATTGTTTACACATAAATAGGTACATACTTGTCAACCCTAGTGGTTTCTGTCATTTACGGACAAAAATCAAAATAAATTACCACCTAACAAGATGCTGAATTTCATGAAAAGTGTACTCGGTAAGGTAGGTATGATGTATGGACTAGAGAGCATTCATATTTAAAGGTTAATATGTTGAATATACAGTTTTATAGAAGTATAGGTACAGTTATTTACCATAAAGTAAAGATTAATTTAACCTCGGAAATATTTTGCTTTACCCGTTGTTTGTACAACGAAAAGTAGGTTCGAAACTGAATAGAGCGATCACGAAAACTACCACCATTTATTTCCGTTACCACCCTCCAAATTAATTTCTTTGAGTGTCTCTCAAACAAATGCCATTGGAATACGGTC
Source organism: Agriphila tristella (assembly GCA_928269145.1). Classification (NCBI taxonomy): domain Eukaryota; kingdom Metazoa; phylum Arthropoda; class Insecta; order Lepidoptera; family Crambidae; genus Agriphila; species Agriphila tristella. The sequence continues at coordinate 41,697,377 of OV743431.1, forward strand.
AGGGCAAACACGTTGGATGGTTGCCAGTGGCGGCGAAGGCTCCACTTTCTACTAGTAGAGCCGCCCTAGCGACGCCATTTCTCTTATAGACAAACTCTTCTTCCGTCATACGAGCCAAACAAAAAACAAAAACTCTTCTTCTAAGTCCTAACAACTTTAACTTCCAAATATTACAAGGTATTTAAATTTATGGTTACAAAATATTTTATAAAAAAAAATAGCAACAGGCTGTGGATATATAATACTATAATAACGTAAGAATCTAATTAATATTCAGGAGAATAAAAATAATAAAAGGCTTTTTTTAATTTTTGCACAGTGTTCTGTGTAAAGTTAAATAATTATTGAGGAGATTCAAACCTCTCTATTTTATCGAAAGATCCGTTATTCTACCTGGCAGCTTAAGCCACATTAGATATTTTTCATACATAATCTTCTGAATTACCGAACAAGTTTAATTCAGTTTAAAGTTAGGCCTAAATTAATTAAGAGCTAATGTTCTTATATCGCTTGGCAGATCTACATGTTAATCCGTACTTAATTTCAATAATATATTTTCAAGTAAGGTACTCAACTAGAAGTACTACTCAATTGACTATTTAAACCGTGAAACTCGATGACGATGAATATTGGAAAAGTGAAAGTGAAAGTGAAAGTGAAATATATTTTATTTAAATAAGCTCACATAATAAGAATTTTTAAATCGTCAATTCTTTTACCCTACCATCCATTATGACGTCTTTTAACTGACAAGAAAAATGGGCGCAAAAAAACTTGTCAGCTTTATCAATCAGATGGAACGATATTTACAAATATGTATATCGTTTCCAGACTTTATATTAACAAAGATTAACAAATAAATAACATTATTGAATTAGCTCATTTCTTAATGAGTTTCAAATTTCTTAATCAATTTACAGATTTTAAGCTAAATTCAAAGTTTGAACTTGTTATTCAGTCTAGGCTGTTACAATAAATAAAAATAAAAGAAAAACATACAATTCAATATGCATTAAGATAGGTAGTCAGAAGCAGACCCATTCCCACTGGCAGCACCAGTTCCCGAACATGACGCATGAACCAGCCATCTCTTCGCTCAACCATATTTGAGCCTCATACGACACCACCGCAGAAATGATTAAAGAGAGCATGACATACTAAGACTACCTATGTTAAGGCATCGAATTGAAAATTTATATCCAAAAGCTTTTCATAGGTCTTTCACTAAACTACTGACTATAGAAAGTAAAAATATTGCAATTAAATAAATCAAAACAAGGTAAGCTATTAAGAATTATATTTTTTGAGTAAGAAGTGCCATACATACAGACAATATAAAACAGATCTTTTATATACGAGTTATACGACGCCCTTAATACAAGCAGACAGAAGCAGACCCATTCCCACTGGCAGCACCCGTTCACGAGCATGACGCATGAACCAGCCATCGCTTCGCTCAACCATATTTGAGGGAACGTAACGTGTTAAAAAAATTTTTATTTGTTTGTCTAATTATTTTGAAAAAGTAAGTAACTGGTCTAATTAACATACCTATTATAGAAACCCAGGTAACAAAACCAATTAGAATTTTATAAGATTAAGATTTTATTATTCATACCTTTTTGTACTATACAAGGTGTACTATACAGACTATACAGGTTGTCCCAAAACTTTGTCACACGAAGGGAAAGTACCTTAAATATTGAAGGTAGGAAATACTGAAAGAAAACTTCAATTAGATTTTAAAAATAATTGGAACTGTATTCAACAATTTTTAGACAATCGTCTCACTGCCTTAACTAGGTTTCGCACCCACCATTTGGTGGGTTATCCTTACATATAATAAAACAGTAAAAAAAGTGTGTCAGTACATTAAATATATTAAAAAAAAATGGGGCGATGGAGGCATAGTAATAGGAATAAGAATTTAAAAAAAATAGTGTGTATGTTTGTCTGTTTGCTTGTCTATTTGAACACGCTAATCTCCAGAAATACTGAACGGATTCGAATGAAACTTTTTTGTTATATAGCTGTTAAGCCTGGGCATAACTTAGAGTATAATTGATTTTGGAAAATGGAACACCTGATGCAGAACCATAATGGTCCAACTTAACTATAAGGAATATAAATATGACACCTTAGCAAAAGTTGTTCAGCCTGATGAGCATTTTTTGTTGAGGTATAAAAATCGAAGATCTGGAGCACCTGATGCAGAACCATAATGGTCCAGCTAAACTACACAGAATATAAAAATGACATCTTTGCAAAAGTTGTTCAGCCTGATAAGCATTTTTTGTCGAGGTACAAAAATCGAAGATCTGGAACAGCTGATGCAGTTAAATAACACTGCTACAAGTATTTTCTTATGTAACTACATTTGTTCATTTATATGCATACGCCGAAATCATAAAGTCCACGCGTACGAAGTCGCGGGCATCAGCTAGTATGAAATAAAAGAATTATTTTATTTCATATAACCCACCAAATGGTGGGTTCGAAACCTTCTAATAATTAATTAAGGTCATATTTGAATATAATTATTAAAAACTACAACATGTAAGTTGTTGCTACGAAAAAACTAAAACCAAACCGAGAAAAGTGTATTAATTCTTTGAGGGAATTATTAATTGCTATAAAGGTATTCGAGGAGGAGGACATTAGAATTACAGCAATAATTCTAATAACGGTTCGAGCAGTATATCGATTTATCGCTTCAGTTCGTATGATTTATCGCCGACAATGATGGATTTCCTTTGTTGATGGGAAAATAAAGACAGAGTTAAGTACATTCTTGTAACAGGGGTTAAAGTATGCCGATTTTTTTCTCACACAGAGAGACTCTATATCTTCTATGATGTTAAATATGCTTCGGTTACCTGCACAAATGTTTAAATATTCAGCTAAATAATATCACACGTGTTAAGTTAAAAAAAATAAGTATCGACTAAGTTACAACGAGTTAAGTTGTCATTTCTGCTGAACAAAAAAGGAGTCACTTTTTTAAAATACTTTTTTAACGTTCAGGAAAAAAGTCAGAAATATTGTTATTGTTGATAGTGGGCCGTTATGATCATAATTCGAAATCATAACAGCCCCCTACTCAAATAGCCAACTTTCTATTCGTTTGAACGCTACGCTTCTATTAAAACTTTAAAATAAGCAGTAAACTATAAAATTACGTAATAATAAATACATTATTAATTATAAAGTCTGTGATTTCCATAAGTTTGCGACATGTGATTTAATCATTATTGCTCATATTTAAGCTTTAAAAGTAAGCGTAGCGTTCAAACGAATAGAAAGTTGGCCATTTGAGTAGGGGGCTGTTATGATTTCGAATTATGATCATAACGGCCCACTATCAACAATAACAATATTTCTGACTTTTTTCCTGAACGTTAAAAAAGTATTTTAAAAAAGTGACTCCTTTTTTGTTCAGCAGAAATGACAACTTAACTCGTTGTAACTTAGTCGATACTTATTTTTTTTAACTTAACACGTGTGATATTATTTAGCTGAATATTTAAACATTTGTGCATAGAAGTTTTAAAACATTAGCGTTCATGGTTGTTAAATAAATCAAGAAAATGTAAGTATGGAAAATGTGAATCCTTTAAAATACTCCATACAAAACGGCCATTCCATACTTTAACCCCTAATATCATCTCGTGTTATTTTTTACTAGGAAATACATTCTATAAAAGTGTCTTTCCCATTTTGTCGGCGCAGCAGCGGTGCAACTTAATCACAATGTCGCACAACAACACACGCAACAAGAATCATAATAATTTTCTCAGAGACAAAATAATCATTTCTACTGAAAGCAGAAATACTTATAACAAAAGTAAAAAAAACAATTTGAAGCGCAACGAAAATAAAACAGAAGACACTCACGGTAATACAATAATGTTATTAATTACGATATTTACGATATATAACTATCTAATATGTAATAACTGAAAAAATAGTGATTCACTAACAACGCTATACAATGGTCGGTCTCACGATTTTCCGAGTCAAAAGTAATGAAAAGCGAAAGCGAGGCATATTGCACTGGCACTTCACTCTGTCTGTATGAATCATATGGTTTTATATACGTATATTAGCCTCCTTTCGTAACATTACAGTCGTATACAAAGCAGTGAGCAGACAAAGGGAACGTGTTATTTCGTGCACGCAACTGTCAAACAAACAAAAGGGGTGGTCGGGCGAAGGTATTTGTTAGCGGTATTTGTTGATCGAACTCCGCTCGCAAACTCGTGCTACTCCCTAAGCTTACGAAGGCTTCCGAGTGCCTAAAGTAGCCACAGTCAGCTACAAAGCGTTGTGTAAACATTTTGTATTACCATAAATCGTAAATAACTCAAAGCCTGAATAAAACCCTTGGCTGACTGACAGTAAGAAAATGCCTTTTAGTATTTAGCTGACGCTGAAAAAGATAGCTAAATTTAAAAAAAAAAGAAATGATCTTGGTTAAGTTTACACTTTTTGGTAACTCTTTTCAGTAGGTAACTAAGTATGATAACGAGCTTAATTATTTTTGTGGAACACTTCACTGTATGCCTTATGAATACGACACTACGCAATGTAAAATTCGAAAAAATGTAAACTCTGAATTCGAGGACCTAGCCTATTATTTTACTCAGACTTCCGAGTTATCACACTGGAGTATTCAAATATTATATCGCTAGCACAATACTATAGTGTCAACAATATACTAATGATTCGCTGTCTCAAAATAGTCTTCAAAGCGGTAGTGAAAGAAAATTATCTCACCTACGTATTGCCAAACGATGTAGAGATGCCGAATGTTGAAATGCGAAAATGGGTCACTTGTCGTCATGCACTTCACACAAATCGACGTGAACTCGCACCAATTGAAAATATCAATATCGATGTATTGTAATATCTCAATGTTCGCCGGAGCTCTGAACAGGTGCCTATTTGCGGCGTTCTAATACAGGTTCATTTAAAATTCATTATAGCTTCACAAAGCTCTCTCTCTGTGAGCTTTCTTCGTTTACTTTAAAAATAAACCATTCTGAACAACCGGTTCAGATAACACTGACTATAGATTTACTTAATGGCTCTAAAATTAATTATGAATGAAAGTGGACATTGTTTACCTCCCCAATGACCTTGAGGGGGATGGCACGTAGAGGGAAGTATCTTCGCTATCGATTCCGGAGCCACGTGGAGCTGACCCTCGAGATGATCAGCACACTTGGGGCGGCCACGGTGCCGGAAGCTTTACACTGGTGGATCACTATCAGTTGCAAGTATGCATCGGTTGTAGAGGTTATAGGGGGCGCTAGTACTGTGGTTGTTGTAGGCACTGAGGGTGGATGTGATCGCGCGCGATCGAAGGTAGCGGTTGCGACTGCGAGTGCGACGTCGGCGAGAGGCGGGGCGCGGGCGCGGACTGGACGAGCCGAGCCGGCGGGCGGGCGGAGTGCCCTGCGCTATTTGCGCTCATCGCCGCCCGCCCCGCGCCCGGAGCTTTCTCTGCGCAACGCAACAACAAACACTTCTTTCTTCTTGTTATCATTTAATAATAAAATTATTATGTAAACTAGTGGCTCCGTGAGCTGTAGACCTCGCGTTAAAAAGTACCTCAAATTGTATGTTGCTTATTGTTTCAAAACAAAATACTATACGCAGTTTGGCCAGATATGTTATACCGAGTTGATTTTAAACTTTGCACTTTAGAGTCTTCTAAAAATAAAAATAAACAAAATTTTCTTTACACCGCTAACAAAAAAGTTTTGTTTAATACTTGATCATTTTTCGAATCGGCTGAAATATGTTTTATTTAAGTACTTAAGTATCTCCGCCATTATGAAAAATTGAATAAAAATATAATTACCGAACCTGCTCTCAAAATTTCACAAGAATCGGGTGAGAAATGCGACCTGTAGAGTTGAACAAAAGGAAAGACATCCGGCGGACAGACAGAAACGTCTTTGCCCAAGCTGAAGCACAGACGGACCGCATTTGATAATAAATACGTGCCTCACAATGCTAAGATTCATGCTAGCTATGAGATATCCCGGAGTCAAAAATTCTAACTAAAATTTACATAGGCAGGTACTTAACACTTTCAAGGACAGAACGGCTATTATCGTGATTTTTTGGAGTTACAATATGACACAACGCCTATTTACGGGAAAACATTTTACATTTTATTGGCTACTACGGATATGAGCGTGCGGTTTCTATAGTTTCTATATGGAGTCCAATATTTACTGTCACAGCACAAACAATTTAATGTGTGTACTGTCATAACAAAATATTTTTTGCCTATGAAAGTGTTATAAACACACATGTACATTTTTGCATAGTATGCGCGTTGTGACGTCACGAACATAGCCGACGCGCGACCGAAGCGTACCAATCGGACAGGCGTACGCACCAGGCGTAGTGCCACATTCACACAGTGTTTGAGGGTTGGGTTTGATATGGTCATAGTAAAGTAACTACGTATAGAGACGTACTGCCATATCAACCGTTATAGCGTGTTATAGCATCTTGAACTAAGTGACACAACATTTATAGACGTGATTTCAATTTGTATGGAAAAAATGTAGTGCCATATTTGGAGTGAATAGTGTCCTTGAAAGTGTTAAGTACCTCTATTATTTATTTTCACTCTAGCTATGCTCTAGCTACTTAAAGATAAACTAGATTGTGTAAATCTTATGAGGTAACTACCTGCGGTGCCTACCTGAACTAGTGGCTCCGTGAGCTGTAGGTAAACCTCGCGTTAAAAGTATCTCAAATTGTATGTTTTTTTTTAAACAAATAATTATATAGGTAGATATTAGTTTTTTCAACTAATAAGTAATTATCTATACTGTGCAAATAATATGCACAGTCCTAGGTTCTGTCACAAAGTCACAAACTTATGAATTTTCAAATTTCGAATATTGGCCAGAAATGTTTCGATCTTGGTTTCGATCAAGAAGCTTATACCTTGGTTTCGATTGATGAACTTTTGAGTCTTCTAAAAATAAAAAACATTAACTTTGCATCGCTAACAAAAAAGTTTTGTTATTACATTTTTGATAATTTTTCGAAACTGTTAAAATATGCCTTTTTAGGGTTCCGTAGCCTAAATGGCAAAAAACGGAACCCTTATAGATCCGTCATTTCTGTATATCTGTTTGTCTGTCCGTCCGTATGTCCTTTATTCCGAAAGTATTAAAAAAATAAAACTAAAAAAAATAAAAATCAGTTTATTCAGGAAAACACATAACAAAGCAAAATATGAACTGCTCTCATATAAGGTTACCCTGTATTATAAGAGACAGGCTCCTCAAATAAATAATAACAATTTTATTAAGATCACACAGTTGAAACTTAGTAGATAGATAGGTAGATAGGTATTCTGTTAACCGCTTAACTATTTTAATACAATAATTATTACAAAAAAATCGGGATAAAATCATTAAAACGGACTAAAAAGTAAAAAATAAATTCATCTGTAAATATTTATAACCAATCCTACCTACAGAAATTTTAAACCTAAAAACGTGGGGCGCATTTTGTAAAATTTATCATCCATATTGTCTTTAACATGCGCCCCACGTTTTTAGGTTTAAAATTTCTGTAGATGAATTTATTTTTTACTTTTTAGTCCGTTTTAATGTTATTAGCCTGATTTTTTGTAATAATTTAATCCGTTTTAAAAACGTGTTTTTAAAAAAGTTTTTTTTTCAGTAAATTTATTATTTTCTGCTTTTTAGTTAATGAGCTAACACTAAAAATAAAATATACCATCTCCTACCGGAGCACTCGCCAAGACGATTCGAACGAGCCCAAACTCGATGGAGTTGCATGGTTTTATTATAGAGTTCCTATAGCCTTCCTCCGGCTCCATCATCAGATCCTCAGACACTATTTCCCAACAAAGTACTCGTCAAGACGATTCAAACGAGCCTAATCTCGATGGGGTAGCGTGGTTTTATTTAAGAGTTCCTGTGTCCTTCTTCCGGCTCCATCATCAGACCCTGGAAACTATTTCCCAACAAAGAACACGTCAAGACGATTCAAACGAGCCCAAACTCGATGGAGTTGCACAGTTTTATTATAGAGTTCCTATGGCCTTCCTCCGGCTCCATCATCAGACCCTCGGACGCTATTTCCCAACAAAGTACTCGTCAAGATGATTCAAACGAGCCCAATCTCGATGGGGTAGCGTGGTTTTATTAAAGAGTTCCTGTGTCCTTCTTCCGGCTCCATCATCAGACCCTGGAAACTATTTCCCAACAAAGAACTCGTCAAGATGATTCAAACGAGCCCAAACTCGATGGGGTTGCATGGTTTTATTATAGAGTTCCTATGGCCTTCCTCCGGCTCCATCATCAGATCTTCAGACACTATTTCCCAACAAAGTACTCGTCAAGATGATTCAAACGAGTCCAATCTCGATGGGGTAGCGTGGTTTTATTAAAGAGTTCCAGTGTCCTTCTTCCGGCTCCATCATCAGACCCTGAAAACTATTTCTCAACAAAGAACTCGTCAAGACGATTCAAACGAGACCAAATTTGATGGGGTTGCACGGTTTCAATATTGAGTTCCTATGGCATGGCCTTTCGGCTTCATCATCAGACCCTGGACCTCGTCTCCCATTAGAGTACTTGTCAAGACTAATGAGTCCAAACGCGATAGGGTTGTATGGTTTCATCATAGAGTTCCTGTGGCCTTCTTCCGGCTCCATCATCAGATCAGCTCAATGACACCATAATATTGCATTGCCTTCTAGTTCTGACCTATGTTCAAAGTTTCAAGTCTCTAGCTCATCGGGAAGCTAGTATAAAACTCGTTCGCAAACTTTGTGGAGAAACAAACAAACCCACAAACACACAAACGAGAAAGCAACCTAATAAAAACGTGTTAAAATAAAAAGGATTGAGGAGGGGCTTCCCAAACATGGAACTGAAACAGAAAAAAAAATTGTTCTTCAAGTCATTACGTGCGGGATGTCCAGGCCCGCCGCAAGCGGGCGTTTTTTTTTATATTGAATGGGTTTGCTCTTGACCCCAGTCTTGCCCAGAAAGCAAAGACAGGGTCTACGATGGAGCGAGCTTGCCCAGAAGGTGCTTATTCACTCTGGCCTTGAATAGAGTCAGGTTGTATGCGCTCGGAAACACGCGCGTGCAAGGCGTGCACCGTACGCGGGCGGCACGTCTAGGGGGGCGGCAAATCGACCGATCCAAGCGTCGAAGCTAGGGTCGAAGAAGGGTCATGATATGACCGACACTTGCAAGATTTGAATTTGGCGCCCCAAAACAAATTTCTATGATAATGAGCGCCCCTGGCAAGATTTGAATTTTGCGTCCCAAGACTTATAGACTATTTTCTAGCTATGGGTCAGCAAATTGAGGGTTGCGCCCATGGCAGACGCCCCCCTTGCCAGCCCCTAACCTAGCTACAATGCCAGATCCATTACGTAATATTCAGGAAGCAGGAAGCTGTGCGGCTCTGCCGAGAATGGCCCATAGCTAAATAATTTATTAGAAATAAATAATTTATTTTTCTTGTCTATACCGCTTCGCATCGTGTTCTGGGTAGCGGGGACAGATAGGGATCTAGACTGGATTTTAAGAGTTTAAACCGAACTCCGCTCGGATTTCATTCGAGACCTAGGGCCCTATTTTTGAATCATTTAGCCGAAGGATTAAAAAATAGACCCCTGATTTTTCATCGCGCTTGGTCATAATCATTGCACCATTCGTTGATTGTAATGATTTTGTCCAAACATAATTGCCACATGTCCTGGAGCGCCTGGAGCGCACGGCGCACTTTGCACGCCACGACTAGACTTCTACATTGGAGGTACCTAGTTACAAATATAATGGCAACAAGAAAGGCATTGAAAGATCAAGAAACCACCAACTTGTGTAGAATTTTGCAAAAACTAAGCGTGGGGAAGAGTCAAATCGCGTCTCGAAACCGCGCGGCGCGCTTCGCACGCCGCGACTAGAGTATTCTATATGGGAAGTGGGTACCAAAGATAAAGGCATCTTTCAAGAAATCACCCACTTGTGTAGAATTTTACAAAATACTAAGCGCGGGGAAGAGTTAAAATTAAGTTTAGCTCTCGAAAGAAATAATTTCTTTCTGACAAGCAGCAGAGTCGTAGCGTCATAATCGGTCTTGCACGCGGGCGCTTAAACAGCTAGCCGTGCGCCTGGGGATGTCTGTCTTTAAAAATGACATTGAGGTTTTTAAGACAATTTTTGCTCAAGGTCAACCGTTTGAAAGATATACACTGCTAAAGTGGTAAAATGTGTTCCCCCCTTTAACTTTTGAAGTAAGAAAGTGAAAAATAAAAATAATATAAATGCTATAGATCAAGGGTCCTCAAACTTTTTGAAGTCCAGGGGCACTACCGCCTAACTCAAAGCGATAGCTATGCTCTATCCGTCCTTGTTATATCATTAACACGATGACAAGGACGGACAGTGCACTGACGTCATAAACCAAAGCCAGAGTCAAAGCGAGAGAGTTAGGCGGTAGACCCGCGGGGCATAGTATAGTAGTATACTCTGATATTGGTTCGGTGGGCCGCAAGCCACAACACAAGAAAAACATTATATTCTATAACTAAATAGGTAGGTAAAAAGGTAGGTATAATTTGTAGACATGACGTGCATTTATTTTGTCAATACAATAACGGGCCGCTAAGAACGCAACCACGGGCCGCATGCGGCCTGGGTTGAAGACCCTTGCCCTAAGGGGTTGAGTTTTGGAATACCACGGACGTGTTTATTTATTTGTACGAAGTTTCAAATCAACGTGTCTATTTAATATTTTTCTCTTTACAAAATATAATCCCTATTTCCTTTTAGGGGTTGAGGTTGAATCATCTTACCGTGTAAAATAAATGCCATTTTCGCAATCAACATCCCACAAAATCTCAGTAACGACATCCATATCGATTTTAGGCCTTTTTTACCCCATTTACTGCCTAAGGGGTTGATTTTCGGAGATTCAGGAAATATGTGTTTGCTTATTTGTTTATAGAAGTACTTTTACGAAGTTTCAAGTCGAAATGGCCATATTATAATTTTTCCAAAATTCGAACCCCGATTTCACCTCTTTAATTAGGGGTTGAATCATGTCTAACACTTAGAACTTCAAAATAAACGCCATTTTTGCAATCGATATCCCTTAAAATCTTAATAACGACATTCTTATAGATTTTTTCGGTTCATTTCCCTTCCTTCCTTAGGGGTTGAGTTTCAGAAAACCACGAAACACATGTTTACTTATTTGTTTTTAGAAGTAGTTACTCCTACGAAGTTTCAAGTCAACATGTCTATTTTTTATTTTTTTCCCATACACACTTTGAATCCCCATTTCACCCCTTTAGGACTATTCCATTGTATGAAGTATCTATGTGCAAAATTTCAAGTCTCTAGGGCCTAGGCCCAGTGGTTTGGGCTGGGCGTTAGTCTTTCAGTCACCCCTTCATTTTTATATAAGAGATTCAATCGAGCCAGTTTTTTGAATTTTTTCGAAATGACGGAGTAAAAAAACCGGCCAACAAGTGCATGTCAGTCCACGCCCGTAGGGTTCCGTAGTTACCTTATACCATACCATATTTGATACCACTATCATTTTTCGTCTGCAAAAAAAATAACTTTGATTTTCACAGTGGTGGTATGAATGACAAAGTTATATTTGCGGTTTTGGAAAATGAAAATGGAAATCTCGAAAACTAATTACTATATCTTATTCAAACTAATTTTCGTTGAAAGTGTTTATTAAGATCTATACTATAGATCCCTCTATACTATAGTCCTAAGGGGTAAAAAGGGAGATGAAGTTTTGTATAGAAAATCCTTCATTTTCGAAGTAAAAATCAGTAAGTAAATGTATTATTTAGGGTTATGGTTGGAAACTAACGCATAGTATATTTTTCGGAATTTCAAACCTAAAGGGGGTGCTAAAGGAGGAAAGGGAAGGGGAACAGGAGATTTAGAGGCGGGGGAGAGGGAGGGGAACAGTCAGAAGAAGGGGAAGGAGAGGGGTGGGAGGGGAGCGTGAGAGGGAGGTGGACGAGAGGGGGATATTTAGTGGGAGGTAAGGAGGAAAGGGGAGAGGGAGAAGGAGAGTAAAAGAGGGGCAGCGCGCTTGGTGGGGGACCCGCCTAATCAGGTAAAAATGGCTGATCTGATTTTGATGAGATTAAAACAATAAATATTATTTATCCAGGTTCAAGTATTCCCTAAGGATTTTCTCGAATATCCATGTGAACGAAGTCGCAGGCAGAAGCTAGTGGTAAAATAAAATGTAATCTACGGCGATCGATGACTCAGCGATTAGCTGTTGGAATGCGCAATCACATCAATGGCACAGAATATATACTATAATGGTGTCGGTGTGTCATCACAGTGTTGGGAAACGTACAATAATTATTGGATTCTAACAATAATTCGTGATACGAAACTAGATTGCACAATAAAACATACCTTTCTCATTACGTAGGCTGTTCCAAAAGTTTTTAGCCACATGGGTAATAAAATGTATATTTTTCTGTTATTATTTTTATTTGGCGAGTAATTTCAATAAAAATACGAATTACCCTCGGTGAAAATCAATGCCTAACTCTTCGTGGTTTTTTTATATATTTATTTTTTCAGTTAATCTGTCGCTCTTCTTTTCTTTGCAACAATGGTCGTCTTGCGAGAAGCTTTTCGTGCGAGGTTTTACCATACTTATAACATAGCCAACATAGGCTGACCTTTAAGGAATCTTACGAAAATTTACACACTGCTTTTGAATCACGGATAGTTTCCACTACCTTGCATGAATAACTTAAAATCTGGAAGGTTGCCTTTAGACAGGTACCCCATTAACTCAGAAATCAGTAAAAAATACCGTGGTGTTGATTGGTGCCGATTAATGTTGGAAAAGTCCAAAGGAGGAACTTCATAATATGTATTTTACATCCCTAATAATAGGAGAATTTTTGATCCACAGTAAACGGTCCTCTCTCAAAGCAGCAATCCAAGCAATGGGTGTTTGAAGAGCATGAGTTATTAAAAAAAATTTCACATGAGGAGCGTTATTAAAAAAAGATAACGGTCTTTTTTGATTCATTTGGTCCATTTCGAACTAGTGTCAATATTTTTTATAGACAATTGTAGAATAGTTACTAGTGAGTGGTATGGTGAAGTTTGACTTACTTAGGCTTTCGAGGAGTCCCCTTACGAGCGCCTAAGTAGCGCAGTAATTTTTTTTCACTAGGATAACGCGCCCGCTCACACAGATGATAGAATTATCAACTTTTTGACAACTTCGGGGGTATAATTATTGTCCTGTATTGCCTACAGTCTTAATTTAGCTCTCTGCGGTAAAAAATAGGAAAATAGTCCATGGACGAAAACTAAACACCGCAGAAGAGGCCGTCGACAAAATTCAGACGGCTATTTTTTAATCTTCCGCAGGAAGAGAGGAAAGCTCTAAAAAGTAGTAAATAATGTTTTTCAATATTCTTGTTTTCTTTGTTTCACTAAAAACTTTTGGAACAGTCTATGTATTGTACGCTTTTATACAATATTTTCCGATTTGACTCAATATAGATACAATATCAAGGCACGTGGCACTAAAATTAATAAAGAAACGCATCACCTAGATCACTGACCTCTATTATACAAGTGTTTAATGGAGATCAGTGATCTAGGTACTATTATTCTGTAGCGTCACACTTGTCTTGTCTTTTGTCTCTATTATGCCGTAAAGTTAAATAATATTAAATATTTAAAACTAAATTATCAAAATTTTTCATCTTGCCTTCCCCTGTAGAATCATATAATACATTATTTTATTTAAAACTCAAAATTAAATATAGGTATTATTTAATAAAAAAAATGCAAATTAAAGAAAAAATATAATTCAAAAAATAACATTTGGACTTGTATTTGGAAGTATTGCGATTGTATTGAATGATCTGCTTCAATTCAACTTCACTCGAGAATTTATGAGAAAGTAAAGAGCAAGTGCAAAATAAGTGTGAGAACAAAACAGAAGTGGGGTCACTTCAATTTAGTTGTACCTACATTGTTAAATTAATAACATAATGGGTGGTTTTCCATACACCAGCACGGCGACGGTGACGGCAACGGTGACGGCGACGGCACGGCTGCCGTGGGAGCATAAATGTATGAGTTTAAATGGCACGCCTTTAACTTGCCAGTGACGGCGACCGACGGCAACGGCACGGTCCGTTGACGCCCACCGATGCCGTCGCTGGCCGGCAAATATGTGTGTTTTGTATGCGTACATAGCCGTGTGCGTGTGTTTTGCGTGTGCATGTGCGGGGCGGTGCGGGGTACAGCCTGTACAGTCGCGAACGCAACCTTAATGTTGACAAGCTTACATTTGAGGTCGTATGCATTTATTTTGTACTAGCGGCCGCCCGAGGTGGTTCCCGTTACCGTGAGAATATCGGGATTCTTCTTCTCGAGTCGACGGTCACATACAGGTCAAATACGGGCAGCCCAAAAGGCCGCAACCGCAACAGCTCGCTCGGTAGCCTCGTGCAGCTCCTCGTTCGTGCAGGTTGTTGGGCACGCAGGGCACCCAGTCATATGCGCAATGGTCTGCTTAGGATGGCCGCAGATGCACTCCGTGTCGTGTTCCGAAACGTATCCCCACTTTGCTAGGTTTGCCCTAGACTTGCCCACCCCAGCCCTGAGACGGTTAAGCGACCTCCAGGTGGGCCAGTCAAGATGGTATCCCTTAGCCAGTCCCTCTTTCACGCTGGTGCTCTGATCTGAGTTGCTGAAGCGTGAGCGCCACATAGTCAGCCGCGCAGCTTCAGCGGACTGGTTGAGAGGCTGCACTGAATGCAGGAAACTTCTTCTGGATCTCAACCTAGGCCGGGCCGGTTTGTGGTTGTATAGTGGATGGCGTGTGTCTTGTGTCTGCTTTGTCCTTTCAACTGAGCTAGAGACCGATCTTCGCACCTCCGGAGGGGCTATTCCTGCCAGCTGGTACAGTTTGCCGGTCGGTGTTGGCCTCAAACAGCCCGTTATTAGGCGACAAGACTCATTCAGAGCTACATCGATCATCTTTGCATGGGTCGACCGTTCCCACACAGGGCAGGCGTATTCGGCGGCAGAGTAACACAGCGCAAGGGCTGTAGTACGCAAGACAGTTGGTTTAGCTCCCCAAGATGTCGCGGTCAGCTTCTTTAGCAAGTTGTTGCGTGTGCAGACCTTTTGCTGGGTGTTCACGCAATGCTGCTTCATTGTCAGGCTTCTATCGAGGGTTACGCCCAGGTATTTGGGAAAATTGTTATGGCACAGTTTTATATTTCGCCATGTGATTGTAAGTTCCCTTTTTGCGTCTTTATTACGGAGGTGAAATGCGCAAACTTCGGTTTTACTTGGATTTGGTTTCAGACCGTTTGCAGCGTAATAGTCGCCCAGCTGGTTCAGGGATGAGGTGATTGTTTCCTCTACACTTGTGAAGGTGTCCGCTTGAGCCGCCAGTGCTAGGTCATCTGCATATATGAAGCGTCTAGTATCCTGTGTCCTCGGCTGGTCATTTGTATAGATGTTAAACAAGCTTGGCGCCAGGACACTACCTTGTGGCAGTCCGTTGCGCTGATTCCTCTAACGGCTCTTCTGATTTTGTAGGTTGACCTGGAAACGGCGGTTCCTCAGTAGTTGCCCCACAATCTGGCAGAAGCTATAATCAGCCGTTATTTCATACAGCTTTTTCAACATCGTGCTGGTGTTAACAGTATCGTAAGCTGCCGATAGATCCACGAAAGCGACCCCCGTTATTTTCCCTTTTTCAAAGCCATCTTCGATGTGTTGCGTCAAGTTAAGGATTTGTGACGTGCAGGACTTACCAAGCCGAAAGCCTGATTGTTCTGGAATAAGTTTTTCGTCGATGTACGGGGTAAGTCGACCAAGGAGAATCCTTTCGAACAGCTTGTAACTATAAGTGGCAGAGTAGGGAGATTGGTCGGAAGTTTTTGGGATCATCAGCAGGTTTACCGGGTTTAAGTAACGCGATAACACGGGTCTTACGCCAGATCTTCGGGATATTCTTAGTTTTTAGGCAGTTGTTGAAGAGCCTCAGGATCCAATCCATAGCCACGGGCCCGAGATGCTTTATTTGTTCGACTGTAAGATCATCAAGTCCACACGCTTTTCCACTCTTCAGCTTCTCGAGCGCGGCTATCATTTCTTCGGGGCTGATATTAACACTAAGAACATTAGTCTCTTTTGCTGGGTTTCTGACAATTTTGGTAGCTCGTGGCAGGGGTTTACTCTTTCCATTCAGCAACAATTGGTGGTTTGCAGTTACATTGCTGTACTCTCCTGGTGATTTCTGAGTGCCAGTTAATTTCTTGATAGTTGACCAAGCTTTTTTACTGTTATGGGTCATATCCACGGATTCAACTAGGTCCTGCCACTTCTTCCTTCTACTTTTGCCGACACACTGCATTAAATGTTCACCGAGAGAGATAGTAGCTTCGGAGAAAGGATCTGTTTCGAAAGCTGTTTGATATTTCTCCAGAAGACCGGCTGCGTCGCCAGACAGTCCCGGCACATAGGATGTGGCACAACCCCTGGGAATGGTCTTGCGGGAGACTTCTTTGACTATATCTATGAATGTATCATAGTTCTTTGGGGTAGCTTCAATGGTGTTGACTCTCTTGTCTATTGTGGTTGCAAACTTCTCCCATTGCGATTTGTTGAAGTTAAAACGCCTCCGGAACCGGACTGTAGTGGGTCGGATTACAGCGCTTACCTCACACGAGATGGGTCTGTGTTGGGTGCGAGGAATTGGTCGAATGACTCGTTTTTGACATTGAGAGCTAATGTTTGCACTGACGAAGATTAAGTCTGGGTTGTATCCCCTTTTCCACCTTCCACTATTAAAGGATGCGGGTAGTTTTGGATCGTGGATCAGTGCAAGATTGTTGGCTTCGCTCCAATCCTCAACGGCCTCGCCATTTCTATCCGTAACGCTGTAGCCCCAACCAACGCTATGGCTATTAAAATCTCCAATGATTATACTGGTGCTCGTATTACCAAAGTTGAGTGGTGCTGTGAAGTTAAACGGGCAGTTGGGGGGCTTGTACACGGACGTTACAGTAGTGTGGGACAGCTCTATGGTTAGGATCTCCACATTATTGTCTTCTGTCAGATGGGCAGACTTCACATGTATACCAGGTCTAGCGTAAATCGCACTGCCGTATTTGTGATGTGGTCGCTCGATGATGCGCGTCATGTCAGGTATTTCTGGCCTCGGGTTATCTGGGCCTCGATGCGTCTCTTGTACGCATACTATGTCATACTTATCTTTATGGCACAGCTCAGCAAGTAAAGTTGCTTTGTCTAAAGAGAAGCCCTCGATGTTAATAGAGAGCACTGTCAAGGCGGGTCCTGAAAAGGACCGTTTATAGCGAGCTTGGTTCTTAAAGGTGGCCATCGTGTTGAAAAGATTGGTCAGCCTACTGGTTGTATAGTTGCGCAGTAGCTGCTTCCGGGGGACGCCAGGTGCTTGGGAGTCGGTATAAACCAAAGCACCATGCGGGGAGGCTCTTTTCGTGTCCCCCAATTTCGCAATTTCTATGTTTTGATCTAGGCTATCTACTATCTGTGTGCCAAATTCCAACCAAATCCGTTCAGTAGTTTTTGCGTGATTGAGAAACAAACATCCAAACCCACAAACTTTCACATTTACCATAAGAATAAACAATACTACTAGAACGGACTCTTCTTTGTGCGAGTCCCAAATGCCGCCATTTATATAACTACTTCCCCCTTCACGTCGCTACGCCCCGCTGTCGTCCAAGCGTGTTTGCCAGGGTTGCTTACTGTTAAATATTGCTTACGTTTAAAGATCATATCGCTAAAATATGAGTTTTTCTTTAGTTTAAAATCATTATTTTATTCTAGTTAGTAGATACAAACATGAAATAATCACTTTTTCTGGGTAAGTAAGTACTTACCTACTCCTGAGTTTGTATAAATAAAGTAAATACCTAAACATTTAGTATGGAAATTGAATTAAATTTTGAACAAAAATGTACTTCTAAAATATTTTTAGGTTTTGATCTGCTTACTGTTTCGTTGTGTTTCAACACGGTAACGAAATCCAAACCCAATGAATATAGGTAAGTAGATATTTTCTTCATTCCTTTTATTTTATATTTTGGCACAGAACTTGTGTGACGATGTTTTTTTTCACAAATGTACATCTTTTTTGATAAATAGGTACTCAGGTCAGGTCTTTTTTATTAATTAGGTACTACGAAAACGAAATAATATTTTGATAATATTAGGTACTTACTTACTTACCTCATATCATCTTTGGGAAAACTAAAAAAACTTAATTATTTTCGAGTTGTTTGCACAACAAAACACAGCACAATAACTTGGTGCCATTGTATGTAATACAATTTAATTCTAAGATTTACACACAGAGAAAATATTACGGAACGCAAAAACAGGCAAACGCATGTGCGGCGACGCCGGCCGGCCGTGACAGCCCGACTGAGTATTCTGTTTAACAGACGCGCTAATATCGTGACCTTGAGCCCGTTCGGAGCGGGAGTGTCCGTTCTAGTAAGTTTTATTTATTCTTATGCATTTACCTATATAATATTAGTAGAATGAAATGAACTGCAAACATAAGTTTGTTATTTTTTATGTGATATTAATTACAAAGTACCTTTTTTTATACCTACCTTCAGCATATTACATTGTGTAGATCTTATTATTTACCTTCTTATTGTTTATACCACAACATAAAAGTCAGTGTACCTACATTATTGTAATAGTTAGGTAAATTCCAAATATAATAAGAATTGGTAATAATACAATAAAATTGGTATCTATATAGTTTTAACTGCAGTTTTTCGATATCTTCACAGATTTTAGTTCAGACATCCAAATCTAATTTTTATTTTTATTTATTGTGCTAATAGCGCCGTCTATTTTATTCGCTTCGCAACCCATACCAACTCGGTTTTGTAATAGATACAGGGTAATTTTGCGACCCCTTTACAAAATCAAATATAAGTTCAAGGAAGTAATAAAAAAAAAGTTGGTGAGATAATTATGAATTATTTCTTTATAAATTCACAGTTTTCAGCCACTTTTTATATCATAAAAATCTAGGCGCGCACGCTCACCGTCGCGCACGGCCCACGGGGCGTGAGCGAGGCAAAGCGGGTGGCGGGAGGAGTCTCGCACGAGTCGATCTGTGCGACGCGCAAACAGTGACAACAATTTCAATTTGTGTAGGGAAAAGTTTGGGGTAAAAATGTAAAAAAAAATATTTTTTTTTTACTTCATAAAAGGGGTCCAAAAATGACCCTGTATAACAAATAAATACGATGACTTGACGAGACCATTTTACGTGTTGTAGAATTTAAGTGCGTGTCTGTATACCGGCAACGGCGACGGCATGCCGTCCAGTGGGTGGAAAAACAGAACACCGGCACGGCCCGGCACCGCGCCAAGCCGTCGGTCGCCGTCGCCGTTACCGTCACCGTCGCCATGCCGGTGTATGGAAAACCACCCATTAACGGCCGTAATATTAAAAACTATTGCCAAAAAAAATACAATAATTCGACCCAAAATACAATAATTTTTAGCTTGGCAGCACAATAATTTAGCACCACAGCACCATTTCCCAACACTATTGTCCATCCTGTATTCCTGTCCATACTCATCTGTGTCTCATCTCATCTGTTTGTCTGTTTTCCTATATACAAAAGTACCTACTCTGTGTTGTCTGTTTTTTGTTCAATCAAAAAGTTGTATTGTACTACTTTTGGTGCTCGATGTTCCCGGCAATGTTTGTTTGCAAATTGCAAACGGTTTTTTAGTGATGACAAAGAATTCCATCATTTTATTCAGTAATTAATCGATAAGCATCATGAGTAAGTGGAAATTAAATCGCCAAACATTTGGTACAGAAGAATTTACATTCAATGAGGGTGAAGAGGTGACAATCGGAAGAGGATTTCAAAACACCATAACCTTACCAAGTTTAGTTGTTTCAAGAAACCACTGTGCATTGAAAATAAAGAAGAATGAAGTTCTCATCACTGATCTGCAGGTACACTTTTAATGCTAGTCTTCTGATAGGTATGGCGATCTTTATAATTTGTTTATCGAAAACTACTAGGTTGCTTCAAAAAAGGACTTTACTGAAAAACTTCTTGCATTGTGTAGTCACTTAAAAAAATTATGAATCTCCAGACCAGCAGCCCTTAATGTACAGTTTAGCCTATCCATGCTTCATTCAACAGTAAAAAATTATACTTTTGTGTAATTGGTTAAATAAATTCAAATTTTAAAACTTTCATTGATGTCTTCAAAAGAAGGGTTACATTGATAATAACATTAATAACATATAAAGTATCTGCTGTATAACATAAAAAATCGTTACAATAACAGAGCTATGTAGGTGGATGTTCATGATTAATTATTGATCACCAATATTTGTTTACCCCAATACACTTGAACAATAACTAGCTTAACTTATAATCTAGGTGCAACAAACACTTATATGTTACGGCTAACACCCGAAGTGCGGCTAAACCATATTGCACCTAGTTTTAGCCAACAGCTATAGGCTAAAACTAGGTTAGCCGCACTTCCGATATTTGACGGGGGGAGGAGGGATGCAGTAAAAGGTATGGATAACTTGGCAGGAGAATGACGATTCAAAGATGCACAGCAGCTACAAACACTAGTTTAGTGTACACATCATATACGGCACATTTGTCTCATCATGTTCTGTGCTGGTATCTGTACCCAAGTTTTCTTTTAGTATTTTTGGATCCCTTTTAAGATTAGTATGAAACAATGTGGTTCACAGGGTTGCCTTTACCAACTTTTCTAATTGACATATGGGGACACCTAAGGGGGGTAGAGTTATTTTTAGAAACAAAATTCTAGAACCTGTTTTTAATTTATATATGAACCCATAAATTTTCTCTACATTATTCGTTATAGTTATAGCAATGAGTAAACAGGGGTGCCAATACTTTTTCTTAAGGATATCGCCCTAGCAAAAGTTTTTGGCTAAGAGATTGACATTTTGACCGTTTAACCTGCCAAATATTTAACAAGAAAAAAAATTGCATTAGTAAAACTACGTTGGGTGCAAAATTTCAATATCCTTGCAATCAACCGCAAAACCTCTCGTGATCAACCGTATGGGCACCTCTGGTATTCAATGTGTTAATGAATTAACACAAAATGAGAAAACCGTTTCTTTGGACCATCAAACTGACAAAAATTAATAACGAAAATATAAAAATGTATGAAGCAGCAGATTTTTTTTTCGCGATTTCAGAGTTGGTCCATAGTGAAAGTTGTTCAGTTTGATGGTCCGAAGAAACGGTTTTCTGATTTTGTGCTATTTCATTAACACATTTACTATGTCAAATTCTCTTCACATAATAAATGAAATTAGTAAATAAACCCTATAAATCTAAATGATACTTATATTTGTTTTCAGAGTTCAAATGGAGTGTTTGTTGGTACTAAAAAAATTCCACCAAATATACCATACGCACTTAAAGATTCAGACATAGTCGGTATCGGGTGGACACCAAACGTGCCTCTTGGTAAAGTGCAAGATAGTGAAAAATATGTTTTCAAAGTTAGTAAACTACAAGCTCCTCCATCGCTGATGAGTAGGATTACATTCCAAAATGATATAGAAGATGAAATGGAAGAATATTTAAATTTCGATATTTCTAAAAGTACTAAAAGTTTACCATCCCCGATTAATGAAGTAAAGCCAACGATAAAAAGAAAAATTGAAGCTGAAATTAAAGAAAATAAAAAGAATGACATTTACAAATCAGCAAATGGTCACATAATAGTGCTATCAGACAGTGACAATGAATTAAAACCAAAGCAACGAGAACCATCTGTTAAAAAACCAAAGCTGGAGCCAATATCCGAATCCCAAAAACAAGTGATTGAGAACAGAGTTATAAATACTGATATTGATATAAAGAAAGAATGTAACCTTAAAGTCGAAGATGAATATCCTACAATTGAAGCCTTTAATGTTAAACAGGAATATATGTGTTATGATGATGAACTAATACAAATCGACAGTGATAGTGACAGCGAGTCTGAACAGTGGTATTTGAGACTTTCACAAAGTTCTCCTGGCAAACCTTTTATTAAAGTCAGTGGGGAGAGAAAAGAGTCAAAACCGGAAGATAGTTCCTATAGTCAAATTGAGGATGATCTAATGATGGACAGGCTGTCGGACATTGAAGATGATTTGATTAGAATTCTCTCCCCACCACCCACTGGTGATGAACAACCAGTGCTTGAAAGTAATGATCAAAATAAACAAGAAGAACTAGTTATGGATCAGATGATCCACAATAACTTAGATCTAAATGAATTGCAGTCACAACAAAAAGTTTCAACAAATACTGAAGTAGATGAAATTGATGGGTCTTCTTCGAAAGATCATTCAAATGAAATACAAAATAAAACTGCATCAACACATGCAGCAAATGATTTGAATATAACAAAAAAGGCACAAATGATAGAACCTCAAGTACACATAACAAAGAAAAAATCAAACATCAGTGAAAGTAAGTTAAATTGTCCTTATGTTATATTTCAGTAATTTAGCATATTGTCAGTTTGATTAGTATCACTTATTTATTAATAATGTGCTTATTTATACAATGTGGTCAATCTGTAAATGAATTAACGCAAAATGAGAAAACCGTTTCTTCGGACCATCAAACTGGACTTTTACAACGGGACCAACTCTGAAATCGCGAAAAAAATCAGCCAAATCAAAAAAAATTAATAACGAAAATATAAAAATGTATGAAACAGCAGATTTGGTCCCATAGTAAAAGTTGTTCAGTTTGATGGTCCGAAGAAACGGTTTTCTCATTTTGTGTTAATTCATTAACACATTGTATATTAAGGGTTTAAATTGCCGTTTTGTATGGAGAATTTTAAAGAATTTCATTTTTCATACTAGCATTTTCTTAATTTGTTTTTGTTTTAAAACTTTTATGCCCAAATGTTTAATTAAACACTTACATAACTAATGCCACTTGTGTTAATGAAATAATAAGTATCGGGTAAGCTACAAAGACATAAGAGTTATTTAAAAGGAGTCGCTTCATAAAAAAGGAGTCACATTTAAGATACTTTTTAAACATTCAGGAAAGAAAATAAGAAATATTTTTTTGCTGATAGTGAGCCATCATGATTGTAATTCGAAATAATAACAAGTAACTGGAGCATCTTTATCATCAATCATCATAGAAGATATGAGAGCCTCTGTGTGTGAGGAAAATTGCCAATTTCATACTTTAATCCCTATTACCTGTTATTATGTTAAAGGAGTAACGGCTAAATACTCAAACGAATTTCAAAGTTAAGGCCACCTTAAATTCAATAAAGTTGTCAGATTTGAAACTGACAGCTTCCTTAAAGTTAAAGAGACCTTAACTTAAGATTTTAACTAAAAAGCCTTTCTGTCTTATTCAGAGTGCGTTCGTTAAACTAGGGCCAAAGTTAACATGGCGTTAGACTGCGGACTAACGTCATTTTAGCGCAAATCGAATTCAGATTGACAGTTTAATGTTTAGTCCCACCGTCTTTTTGTGTTGTTTTGTTCTGGCAACACCTTTGTTTACATTTTTGCTGGGAAATTAGTAATGCGACTTTAGTTGTAGTTAAATGATAGTGTGAAAATAGGAGTACAAAAATCATTTTTGTATTTTGTCTTTTTTGACAAATGTCAACCAAATGTCTTACAGTTTGAAACTATCATCAAAAACGTTACTATGCCAAAGTACTATAGGCCGACCGGTTAAATGAGGCCTCGCCTACGGGGCACCGAGGCGCGAGGGGAGACGAGAACGGGGGTTGTGAGAGGTGCGGGCGGCAGGCGTTCGTCGCCCGTCGTAGCCCGCATCGCCCCCGTTCTCGTCTCCCCTCGCGCCCCTGTGCCCCGCAGGCGAGGACTCATTTAACCGGTCGGCCTTTAAAGTGTTTAATGACTTTCGTGTCTGACCGCACCTAAGTCAAAAGCTTCTAAATTAAAGACCCATGTCAGTATTTTTTTCAAAGTCCATTTATTCCACTTTTTTTTTCATTTTTCAGGTACTAAGTCAAAAAGCTCCTCACATAAACATGACAAAAAGAGAAGCCATTCTTCAAAACGACATAATATATCCCATTCACAAAAAGAAGAGCGCAAAAAAAAGTTAAAAGAAATAGCTATCAAAGAGAAAGAGGATAATGATCAAAGAAACAATACAAATAATCTTAATAATGCCACAAAACCAGTTTCTGGTGTTAGAGTCACTTCATCAAACAGAGGGGCATTTTTAACAGATTCAATCCAGGTTGTGAAACCAATGAAAAGAAAAGAGAGCTCACAAAAATCTAAATCTGATAATAAAACTGAGAAATGTGATCAATCAAGTAAAGCAGAAGCCATTGAAGGCAATTCTTCTATTGAACATAGTACTAAACACGTGGATAAAACTGCAAAGAAAGAGAGAAAGTCAGTAATAAGAGATAACATAGAAAATAAAAATAAACATACTGAAAAAAGTCATAAAAAAGAACACAAAACCAAGCATGATAGCAGTAAAAATAAATCGAAAAGTTCGAAAACTGATAGTTCTTCAAACACGAGTAATACTGAATTAAGAGTTCCATTGAAAAGTTTAAAACCACTAACAGACAGTGAAGAGCCATTTGCTGGGAAACCATTTTCTAAAGTTGAACCATACAAGAAAACAAAAAAGACAGTTCGTTTCTCAGAGGCAGCACCAGACATATGCTATTTTGAAATCCCAGAAGGCAACAGAATGAAAAAGACCAGTTTAGTGAAAACAACACTGGTGGATGTCAGAAAAATGCCCATATTCTCCTTGGAGAAGCTCACTTTGATGAAAATTTTGCGCTGGAACCCAAGTTGGTTGGAAGAACAAATTAACAATAATGAACCTCCTCCTATATTGGGGCATAGTAACCCTCCTATGACAGTCTTCCATTCTTTCAGTAATCACAATCAATATGTACAGTAAGTACTCTCAATGAATTATACAGTTTTTTTATTGAAAACTAAACATAGAAATTAAGTGCTTTTGAATTGTCTTTACTTTCCTACCGCCCATTTGACACTTTTAGCTAACAAGATAGAATCCACCACATTCCCCATTTGGACTAAAAGCTAGCCCCGGAAATAGGTGGACAATTTACAGAGCGACGAAATCCCTCTAGTTAGTTAGGCATACTATCGTTATTAACAGATCTGGGCACCTCGCAGATTTTCAGTGGTGGGGGTGGGAGTGGTTGAGCAACAAAGGGGCTGAAAACCGATTGAAGGTATACAATTTACAAAGCTCTGGATTTGGTGTGGTATAATAGCAAGCCAATCATGTATCTAAATCGAATATAACAATACCAGGAATTTTGACTGACAGAAAAGTAGTGCCAGGCAGAAAATGCTCGAAAAAGTGGTAAAGTTTGCCACTGAAAATTAACGAGGTGCCCGGATCTGTTAATAATGATAGTATGGCTAACTAACTAGAGGGATTTTGTCGCTCTGTAAAATGTCCACCTATTTCCGGGGCCAGCTCTTAGTATAATTTGTTAAAGTTTTTGCAAACAATGTAGGGTACCTGTAGAGAGTAAATTGTCGATGCCTTGTTATCTTTTTTTACAGGTTAATTGGTGATTTGTTACTGATGGAAATTTGGGAATGTCTATCAATAGCATACATGAAAAAACGCAATCAACCTGGGGATTTGCAAATGAGAATAGCTTCGTTGGCGCCTGTGCCTCCTCCAGACAGACATTTTGACATCTATAATCTGAGTGTTGATGGTAAGAACGACGGATCGTACACCGCTCGCAACGCATCACGCTCCATCACTTATTGAGTAGCGTGATTTCATTTAAATAAATCTTCCTAATATAAAAGCTTTAGTACTTGCTTGCGTCTTGAATAGCTATAAAGCTTTAATATTCCGGATTATACAAGAACAACAGTACCTATCGTGACGACATGATACAACTTTAAAATCTGCTGTCACGTGATAGAGCGTGATACGTTACAGTGTGAGACTTATAATGGGAACCGAAATATTGACGGATAAAACACCTATTTTGAAAATACCGAAAGACCTAAATGTCGATAGTTAGAAATCCCGAAAGTGTGTTTAGGTCTATTAGGTGTGACGACGAGCGAGCGTAGCGAGCCAGGAGGAGGTTAGGTTCCAATGCGACCAACAACCGACCAGAACCGGGCAGGCGCAAGGCAGCAGGCGTAGGCGTGTACCCTCAATCAACCTTCGGCGTCGGTTTTTTAGTGTGATACTTCCCAGCAACGCCACCATGGCGTAGAGATTTCTAAATACCCTCATATGAAAGACCATAAAATGTACCTAATTGTACCCTAACTCAAAAAATTGTACCTCTGATAGTTTCAGAGAAAAACGCACTAGATTGTGGCGTTGCCAGGAAGTATGCTTCCTAGCAACGCCATGCTGTACCGGATTGAAATTGATCTCGTAGTAATGGCCAGAAATTGTACTTAATTTGTACCCCATTATTGAATTGAAACATGCTGAGTTTCGATAAAAAAAAAACATTTTTTAATTTACCTTGCTTGATCTGCAATACATGCAATATGCACGATGTTATTCATGTAAACTGATGTTTGGCTAATGAGTTACTATGCATTATGCAGTAGTAGGACCACAGAGGCAACCGCCTCTGTGGTCTAGTGGTTAGCCCACCCATGTGAGATGCAGGGGTCCGGGTTCGATTCCCTGGGAGGGGTGCAATTTGTACTCGGTTTAGTTAGTTGTAGGGCTTATTTCAAGTCCGCCTGGCTAGCTACAACCATCTTACCTATAATTACACACAATTTAATTGGTACCAGATTAGTACAATTTATTAGGTACCATATAGAACAATTTATTTATAAGTACCATATATATAATATAAGTACCATATATATAATACAAATACCATATAGTATAATTAAATAGGTACTCTTTAGTACAATTTATATGAAACCATACAGTACAATTTATTTGGTACTTTTTAGTGACATTTATTTGGTACTATTAAGTACAATTAATTTGGTACCGTATAGTACAATTTATTAGGTACCCTTTAGTACAATTTATTTGGTATCATATAGTACCATTTATTAGGTACTATTAAGTACAGTTTATTAATACCAAATAGTACAAATTAGTTGGTACTATTTAGTACCATTCATTTGGTACTATTTAGTACATATATTTGGTACCATACAATACAATTTATATGGTACCATCCATATATATTACGATTTATTTGGAACTATTTAGTGCCATTTATTTGGTACTATTAAGTACAATTAATTTGGTACCATATAGTACCATTTAATAGGTACCTACCATTAAGTACAATTTATTTGGATTTATATAGTACTATTTATTAGGTACTATTTAGTACCATTTATTTGGTTCCAAATAGTACAATTAATTTGGTACTTTTTAGTGCCATTCATTTGGTACTTTTAAGTACAATTAATTTGGTAACGTAAAGAACTATTTATTTGGTACTATTTAGTACCATAAATTTGGTACCATACAGTACAATGTATTTGGTACCTTATAATACAATTAGTTTGATACTATTTTAGTTCAATTTATTTGGTACCATATATTACAATTTATTTAGTACTATTTAGAGCCATTTATTCGCTACTATTAAGTACAATTTATTTAGTACTATATAGTACCATTTATTAGGTACTATTGAGTACAATTTATTTGAAACCATAGAGTACCATTTATTTGGATTTAAATAGTACTATTTATTAGGTACTATTTAGTACCATTTATTCGGTACCAAAAAGTACAATTAATTTGGTACTTTTATTAGTGCCAGTCATTTGGTACTATTAAATACAATTAATTTCGTAACGTATAGTACATTCTATTAGGTACTCTTTAGTACAATTAATTTGGTACCATATAGTACTATTTATTTGGTACTATTTAGTACAATAAATTTGGTACCATACAGTACAATGTATTTGGTACCATATAATACAATTAGTTTGATACTATTTAGTTCAATTTATTTGGTATTATATATTTCAATTTATTTAGTACTATTTAGAGCCATTTATTTGTTATTATTAAGTACAATTTATTTGGTACTATTGAATACAATTTATTTGAAACCATAGAGTACAATTTATTTGGTACCGTATAATAAAAAATATTTAGTACTATTTAGATCCCTTTATTTGTTACTATTAGGTACAATTAGTTTGGTATCATATAGTACTATTTATTAGGTACTATTTAGTACAATTTATTTGGTCCTTTTTAGTGCCAATAATATGGTACTATTTAGTACCATTTCTTTGGTACTGTTTAGTACACTGTATTTGAAACTTTTTAGTGCCATTAATTTGTTACTATTAAGTACAATTTATTCGGTACCATATAGTACAATTTATTTGGTACTATTAATTTTATTTATTTATATTTTTTTTGTACAAATACATTAAGTAAGGTACAAATGGCGGACTTAATACTAAGAGGATTCTCTACCAGTCAACCAACAAAAAATATTTACATTCATGTACAAAATACATTAATACAAACCAATAAATTAATGTCTACATAATCATATAAAATTAATATACTTACATATAAATAAATAAAAATATTTATGAATGCGACTTATTTATTATACAATAAGTTTATAATTATAAGTTTCAATGGGAAAGTGGCGCCACCATTTACTTACTGACATGACAACCAAGTGCCAAAAGAACCTTGTCGCACTATATGTGTAGAATCAATCTTTATTCTGTTTGAAAAGCTCAATAAATAATTTAATAAAACCAGAGACATAATTTAAAATGTTGTTTTATTAGTTTACAAAATTATTAAAAGGTAGGTATTACAATGAGCGCTTTTTTAAGAAAAAAGAAATAGATAGAAAGAAATAGTTCAAATTTCCTCACTAGATGACGCTATCAAAAAGTATGATATCAAAAAACTAGCGAAAATTTCAAATCACAAATAATAACCAAAACTTCAACTTACGTGAGCGTTGTTGTAGGTAAGTATGAATCGTACCGGGCGGCAGTGCGTTCATAGTGCTGTAAGTGTGATTCGGAACGCGGCCTTAGAATTTTTCGCTAGTTTTTTGACATTATACTTTTTGATAGCGCCATCTAGTGAGGAAATTAGAACTATTTCTTTCTATCTATTTCTTTTTTCTTAAAAAAGCGCTCATTGTAATACCTACCTACTTAATAATTTTGTAAACTAATAAAACAACATTTAAATTTATGTCTTTGGTTTTATTATAGTAGATTATACAACAAGTGAATAAAAAGGGAATTTAGTTTGAGGGACTAAGTTGGATCCCGAGAGTAGCGAAGGATTCTAGAGTTGAATCCCGAGCGTAGCGAGGGATTCCAAAGTAGATTCTTGAGGGTAGCGAGGGATACAAAGGACAGAGATGAAAATTTTTTTCACGAGTTGTGTACTCTACTTTTTACCATTGACTGCGAAAAAACAAATAGGTACCTAGCAGTACTTTGATTCGCGGTCATATACAGCGCAGCATAAAAACACCTATACGTATACGGCGCGAGCTCTCGAGCGACACTGAAAATACACGCCAACATGTAAATACGTCGCAAGCGCTTGCCGCCAGCTCCTTTGATCTGCGTCGACCATAGCAATAGTCGACGCAAATTCGTCCACGTCTCCCATGTGTGTGCATCAAAGAGTAGGTACTTACTTTTGTGGTAATATAAATACGTGTTATAAAAATACCCCTAATGCCGAATTATGGTAGATGGAGACCATGACACTGAACAACTTTTACTATGGACCCAACTCTGAAATAGTGAAAAAAACAGCTGTTTCATGCATTTCGATATTTTTGTTATTAATATTTAGGGTAACGTACCCAAAGGGTAAAAACCGGCCAAGTGCGAGTCGGACTCGCGCACGAAGGGTTCCGTACCAAAAAACGGCAAAAAAAAATACGTTTGTTGTTTGGGAGCCCCCCTTAAATATTTATTTTATACTGTTTCTAGTATTTGTTGTTATTGCAGCAATAGAAATACATCACCTGTGAAAATTTCAATTGTCTACCTGTAGTCGTTATTAATATCGAGCAAAAAACGGCAAAAAAACACGTTTGTTATACAACAAACGTGTTTTTTGCCGTTTTTTGCCCCCCTAAAATATTTACTTTATTCTGTTTTTAGTATTTGTTGTTGTAGCGGCAACAGAAATATAATACATATATATTTATACATCATCTGTGAAAATTTCAACTGTCTAGCTATCACGCTTCATGAGATACAGCCTGGTGACGACAGACAGACAGACAGACGGACAGCGGAGTCTTAGTAATAGGGTCCCGTTTTTACCCTTTGGGTACGGAACCCTAAAAACGGGACCCTATTACTAAGACTCCGCTGTCCGTCTGTCTGTCTGTCACCAGGCTGTATATCATGAACCAGATAGCCAGACAGTTGAAATATTCACAGATGACGTATTTCTGTTGCCACTATAACGGCAAATACTAAAAACAGAATAAAATAAATATTTGAAGGGGGCTCCCATACAACAAACGTGATTTTTTTTGCCGTTTCTGGTACGGAACCCTTCGTGTTTTTATACAAGGTTATTTTTGGTTAATACAAAACCTCTCGTGGGGTTGATCAGACCATCAAACTGAACAACTTTCATTATGAAACCAACCTCGAAATCGCGAAAAAAAATCAGCTGTTTCATACATTTCGATGGAGTAGGCAAGGCACTGTACTTTTGTATGGAACAGCTGATTTTTTTTTCGTGATTTCGAGCTTGGTCCCATAATGAAAGTTGTTCAGTTTGATGGTCTGATCAACCCCACGAGAGGTTTTGTATTAACTAAAAATAACCTTGTAGTTGACCATCAGCCATTTTTAATGTCCCCACTGCTGGGGCACAGGCCTTCCTTATTGGTGGGAGGATGAGCCATAAGCCACCACGCGGGCGCAATGCGGATTGATAGGTGTTAACAACTGCAAAGGCAGCCGGGACCAACGGCGTAACGTGCCTTCCACGGAGGAGCTCGAGATAATACAAATTTGGTCACCCATCCCAAGACCGACCCATGCATGAAATTAGAAGTTTTCCAATGACATAAAAAAACCATGCTAAGAGAGAGATTAAATGATCAGTCTAGCATCAGTCCATTTCATCAGTCTGTATAGACTTTGAATTTTTGCAGACTGAATATCGTACCAGACTATTGGAATGGACTGATGCAAGACTGAACATTCAATCTCCCTCTAATAGATAGAAAAGAACCCAAATGTAAGACACTTTTAAATTTGGGGGGATATTTTTTTTCCTAATTTTATTGTGTAAGGGGGCGTCCATTAATCACGTGATGTTTTTTTTGGCCAATTTTTAACCCCCCCTCTCCCTGGTGATGCATGGTGAGGTTTTACGTAACCCCCCCCCCCCTTCCCCCTTCCAAATCACGTGTATTTTTTGGTACAAAATAATCTCAACATTTTTCAGTACAAATATGTCGTCGGTGGGCGGGGAAATCGTCCTGGTAACGGTGAGTCAACAAGTCACGCGTTCAACGAAAAATAATACACGTGATATCTCACTACACCCCCCGTCCCCCCTTGTGATACTTCGTGTTTTTTTACTACCCCCTTCCCCCCCTTGCTTGCGCTTGTTCCAAATTCAAATTATTTTTATTCACTCGGTGAATAAAATCGCATAATATTCACTCTTATCGTTAAATTAAACGCACTTTTTAAAGTGGCGATGGTAAGAAATTATTGATTGAGCTTTTCAAACAGAATAAAGATTGATTCTACACATATATTGCGACCAGGTTCTTTTGGCACTTGGTTGTCATGACAGTAAATAAATTGTAATATATGGTACCAAATAAATTGAACTAAATAGTATCAAACTAATTGTATTATATGGTAACAAATACATTGTACTGTATGGTACCAAATTTATGGTACTAAATAGTACCAAATAAATAGTACTATATGGTACCAAATTAATTGTACTAAAGAGTACCTAATAGAATGTACTATACGTTACGAAATTAATTGTACTTAATAGTACCAAATGACTGGCACTAATAAAAGTACCAAATTAATTGTACTATTAGGTACCAAATAAATGGTACTAAATAGTACCTAATAAATAGGACTATATAAATCCAAATAAATTGTACTCTATGGTTTCAAATAAATTGTACTCAATAGTACTTAATAAATGGTACTATATAGTACCAAATTGTACTTAATAGTAGCGAATAAATGGCTCTAAAAAGTATTAAATAAATTGTAATATATGGTACCAAATCAATTGAACTAAATAGTATCAAACTAATTGTATTATAAGGTACCAAATACATTGTACTGTATGGTACCAAAGGAGAATGGCAGGTGCCCATATATTTTCAGAACCACATTAAGGCTTAGCGTGCCAAGAAGTAAATAGCATGACTTTAATCCTCTATTAAAGCCTAATTAATTATGTAATCGTAAGATACACTTTAAAGCTGGGGATAAAAAGTTGATTTTAAAACTTAACCTCAAAACAGCACCTAGTAGGCAAACCAACATGGGCTGCATTCCGAATCACACTAAAATCGATGACAGCGCACTAAAATGCGTTCCGAGTCGGTGATTTTGTATGGGTTTGACAGATAACGTGAGCGCTGACATCGATTTTATCGTGATTCGGAATATAGCCTTAATAACATTGCCGTCCTTAGACTGCTGTCATGTTGGCTGTCCTGGATATATATATTTACGTGACGTGATTGGTTCCCTGTCTTTTTTTCTAGAGGGGCCAATATAACAATAATAAACCAAACCTCACAAAAGCGTTTTGTTTCAGATCAATTGCGTTTTGTTTCTAGCTAAGAAGAATATTACTATCATGTTTTTCTAAATGTTGCCTCCTTCATTACGAACACTTTAAATTGAAAAGTAACCACCAAATTATGACCTTTAAATCTCATAAGGTCCGAATTGGGCACGCTCAGTATTTATGAATTTGGAAAATGGTTCCCAGTTT
Organism: Agriphila tristella; assembly: GCA_928269145.1. Classification (NCBI taxonomy): domain Eukaryota; kingdom Metazoa; phylum Arthropoda; class Insecta; order Lepidoptera; family Crambidae; genus Agriphila; species Agriphila tristella. Next base: position 41,730,531 of record OV743431.1, read on the forward strand.
GCCATTCTCCTTTATGGTACTAAATAGTACCAAATATATAGTACTATACGTTACCAAATTAATTGTACTTAATAGTACCAAATGAATGGCACTAAAAAGTACCAAATGAATTGTACTATTTGGTACCAAATATATGGTACTAAATAGTACCTAATAAATAGTACTATATAAATCCAAATAAATTGTACTTAATGGTAGGTACCTCATAAATGGTACTATATAGTACCAAATTAATTGTACTTAATAGTACCAAATAAATGGCACTAAATAGTTCCAAATAAATCGTAATATATATGGTACCATATAAATTGTATTGTATGGTACCAAATATATGTACTAAATAGTACCAAATGAATGGTACTAAATAGTACCTAATAAGTAGTACTATATGATACCAAATAAATTGTACTAAAGGGTACCTAATAAATTGTACTATACGGTACCAAATTAATTGTACTTAATAGTACCAAATAAATGTCACTAAAAAGTACCAAATAAATTGTACTATTTGGTACCAAATAAATGGAACTTCCTAAATAGTACCTATTAAATGGCACTTATTAGTACCAAATAAATTGTATTATATGGTACCAAATAAATTGTACTGTATGGTTTCAAATAAATTGCACTAAAAAGTACCTAATTAATTATACTATATGGTATTTGTATTATATATATGGTAGTTATATATATGGTACTTATAAATAAATTGTTCTATATGGTACCTAATAAATTGTACTAATATGGTACCAATTAAATTGTGTGTACTTATAGGTAAGATGGTTGTAGCTAGCCAGGCGGACTTGATATAAGCCCTAGAACTAACTAAACCGAGTACAAATTGCACCCCCCCAGGGAATCGAACCCGGACCCCTGCGTCTCACATGGGTGGGCTAACCACTAGACCACAGAGGCGGTTGCCTCTGTGGTCCTACTACTGCATAATGCATAGTAACTTCTTAGCCAAACATCAGTTTACATGAATAACAACGTGCATATTGCATGTATTGCAGATCAAGCAAGGTAAATTAAAAAATGTTTTTTTTTATCGAAACTCAGCATGTTTCAATTCAATAATGGGGCACAAATTAAGTACAATTTCTGGCCATTACTACGAGATCAATTTCAATCCGGTACAGCGTGGCGTTGCCAGGAAGCATACTTCCTGGCAACGCCACAATCTAGTGCGTTTTTCTCTGAAACTATCAGAGGTAAAATTTTTTGAGTTAGGGTACAATTAGGTACATTTTATGGTCTTTCATTTGAGGGTATTTAGAAATCTCTACGCCATGGTGGCGTTGCTGGGAAGTATCACACGTTTTTTAAGCTTCGGGATTTAGTCTTTTAGGTAAAATGTCCTTTCATGATTTTAAAGGTACGGCCAAACAACGATTCGATTTTTCAATTTTCGGTCTTTCGTCCATAGGGCTTGTAAAATTTGGTCTTTTCAACTTCGGCATTGTAATGCATACCCCTTATAATAAGGTGATTCTATTTGAATAAAATTTGTACTGGTGACAGTCTGTACGTAGTGTACGGTGCAACCGTGCATTTCGCAGAATCATCATTTTACTAAATAATTATAATTTTGCAACAGTTCACGTCACCACACACATCGCGGTGGACGCGCGCTCATATCATATATCAAGCACTTAGCATAGTAGCATCAATTTAAATATATATCCGTTTGTGGAATAAATTTAGTTTAAATCAATATCATCTTTTAGTCATTTATCACAGCAGCTAGCTAGGTGTCTCGTACAAGTAGTTTCTGTTAAGAAACATTTTTTTATATTGTTACTAGCTGCTGCCCGCGACTTCGTACGCGTGGACGTAGGACTTGATTACGGATTTTTTGTGGCACTTCGTTACATTTCTGAGCGGTAATCAGTTACCGTCGTCAAAAGCAGCCTATTTTTTACAAACAAAATTGCATCCCGTTTTACCCTTAAAGGGATGAACTTTGAAAATCGCTAAAAGACGTAAACCATGAATTGCGTTGAAGAGCATTAATACCAAGTTTGAAGTAAATCTGATCAGAACAATTTATTTCCCAAATAAACTTTTGCACCCCTTTTCAGCTCCTTAAGACTGAACTTTGTAAAACGATATAACACGAATACCTACCATAAATTGTGTTGAAGAGCACTAATACCAAGTGTCAAGTTAATCTGATTAAAAAAATATTTTTTCCCATACAATTTTGCTCCCCTTATATAACTATTTCTTATAGCAATCAAATCACATCATATTACCCAAGATGTTCTGCTATTTATTACGCAGTTAATAAGTTATTTGTGCAGAAATACTTGATCCTCAAAATAACCCTAAACTATTCTCAATAGTATAAAACTAGTGAAATTCTAACAATCATCTAGAAAATGACCATGAGTTTATTTACCATATATTCGGCATCCTAATGCCGATAACCCCTAGGTTATTATGTAACACGTTGTGGAATACAATTTTATCCTGGTTAATATAGTTCCCTATGCATTTTCTCAAATATCCTCCCTCTCCCTCTCCCTCTCCCTCTTCCTCTCCCTCTTCCTCTCCCTCTCCCTCTCCCTCTCCCTCTCCCTCTCCCTCTCCCTCTCCCTCTCCCTCTCCCTCTCCCTCTCCCTCTCCCTCTCCCTCTCCCTCTCCCTCTCCCTCTCCCTCTCCCTCTCCCTCTCCCTCTCCCTCTCCCTCTCCCTCTCCCTCTCCCTCTCCCTCTCCCTCTCCCTCTCCCTCTCCCTCTCCCTCTCCCTCTCCCTCTCCCTCTCCCTCTCCCTCTCCCTCTCCCTCTCCCTCTCCCTCTCCCTCTCCCTCTCCCTCTCCCTCTCCCTCTCCCTCTCCCTCTCCCTCTCCCTCTCCCTCTCCCTCTCCCTCTCCCTCTCCCTCTCCCTCTCCCTCTCCCTCTCCCTCTCCCTTTTCCTCTCCCTATTTATTTCAAATTCCATACAAAATTTGAACCCCATTTTCAACCCCTTTAGGCGTTAAATCATGTCCACCGTGTTGGACTTCAAAATAAATGTAATTTTCGCAATCACCATCCCATAAACCTCAAAAACGACATCCATATCGATTTTTATGTTTACTTACCCCATTTACGCCCTAAGGGGTTGATTTTCAAAATAACAAAATATGTGTTTGCCTATTTATTTTCAGATGTGCTCCTACGAATTATAAAGTTGTATTGTCGATTTTATATTATTTTTCCATACAAAATTTGAACCCCATTTTCACCCCTTTAGGGGTTAAACCATGTCCACCGAGTTGGACTTCAAAATAAATATCATTTTCGCAATCACCATCCCATAAAACTCAAGAACGACATCCATATCGATATTTATGTTTACTTACCCCATTTACCCCCTAAGGGGTTGATTTTCAAAATCACAAAATATATGTTTGCCTATTTATTTTTAAACGTGCTCCTACAAAGTTTAAAGTTGTAATAACTATTTTATATTATTTTTGATACAAAATTTGAACCCCATTTTCACCCCTTTAGGGGTTAAATCATGTCCACCGTGTTGGACTTCAAAATAAATGTTATTTTCGCAATCGTCATCCTAGAAAACCCCAATAACGACACCCATATCGATTTTTAGGTTTATTTACCCCACTAGCGCCCGCCCGCGACTTCGTCTGCGTGGACAGTTTTTTTGCTATCCCTCGGGAACTGTATGTTTTTTCTGGATGAAAGGTACCCTATGTCCTTTTCTACACCCCTGACAACGTGTATGCAAAATTTCATGATGATCGGTTCAGTAGTTACGACGTGAAGGCGTAACAAACAAACAAACAAACGGACTTTCGCATTTATAATATTAGTAAGGATTTCACCCCCAATTCATCCCCATAAGGGTTGAAATACTAACAATAACGATATACGTTGCGTTAGATTTCCATTCATAAGCCTAAGTTATAAATTTAGCGAGTTTTACTTTGAAAATAAAGGAATTTCTATACACAACTTCATCCCCCTTTTCACCCCTTCGGGAGTAGAATTTTCAAAAACGCTGAGACATGTGTATATTGATTTGCAATCGTCCCCCTAGACACAAAATTTGAAGATCCTAGCTTCGAAACTGAGGGACTTTCATACAAACTTTGGCCCCCCGTTTCACCCCCTTAGGGGGTGAGTTTTGAAAAATCCTTTCTTAGTGCACCCCTAGACTTTATAAGGAACCCTTGTGCCAAATTTGGAGTCTCTAGGACCAGCGGTATGGGCTTGACACCAAATGTAGACTCTGTTCTTTTTACTAAATAATTTCATTTGTTACAGTTTCAATACCGACGGTAGAAGTGAGAAACTTACCAAGGGTCGGCGAAGTGTTGCTGGTGTCGTTTGGCCCTGAGAGTACCAGGCGGTTTTTCTTTGTACATAATGTTAGAGCTCTTCCATCGCCGCCAAGTCAGTATTAAAAATTGTATAATAAACATGAATTCATCCATCTAATGTTCTCTTGAGTGGCCAATAGCAAAACAATATATTATTGAGTCCTGCCTGATTGATCATTCTTCAAGATTATTTCATTTAGAAAAAGATCTAAAAACGTGCTAAACATTTAGTTATAAAATTTATAAGAATCTAAATGGTATGTTCAAATTGCAGGTAACAGAAATTCATTTTTCAATATATCGCTTAACACTACTTTTACGGAAAAGATGAAAACACTCAAGCTTGGAGAAATAATGTTAGCAATCAATTTGGCTTACATTCAAAAAGAGCTGTCGCTCTTCGAAGCGATGGCATACATGGCCGGGTCCCCCCTCAGCGAAGTCATCCTGAGACCGGAACCACGGCATTTCATGAGGAAAGATAATGCTGCACCCATCAATATTGATAATCCAGTAAGTAGTTCTTCTTTCACTGATAATATTTACTTCGAATTACTTTTCTGTAGGTGATAATGAATTCTTCTTTCATAAGCGCTTTTATTATAAACTAAATGTTAGACCTCTAAGGCGATTCTCACACTGCCTCCGCGCCCCATCGCGGAACGCGGAGTGGCAGATTTCGCGCGCGGTGACGGAGCAGTGGATCCACCTATTCCAGCAGATTTCGAATCGCGTCGCGTCGGTCGGTTTTTTAAGACGGCCCCGCGCTTACGTACCAAAAATCGGGCACGATACTTTGGAGCTCAGTGTGTTGTACCCCGCGGATCTGCGTCTACTGGCGGAATCTGCTCGCGGAATGCGACGGAACCCGCTCCCGTGCCTCGCCTTTTCGGTGGTTTTCTATAATATTATATATACGAGGCGGTGTTCTATACTAATCAGTGCTGGATTAACCTATAAACAAATTAAGCAATTGCTTAGGGCATCACATTTCAACAAATGTGCCCGCACCTTTTCACTACTTTATGCAGAATGACATAGAAAACTATTGTTTTGTAGTGGACAAATACACTGAACCAGAGTCAGTGTAGTGCGGTAGAAGCTTCCGTGTTAGCAGCACTGAGCGACCAGCCCAGCATTCAGATGGTGCAGGGCCCACCAGGAACTGGTATATGTTTTTTTATTATTATTTTGTATGTTAAGTCTCCGATAGAAGCTAAACGAACTTTTGCATAGGCTGGTCGTCAGACGTGAAACCAAAAAAAAATTATTTTTAATTCATCAGTAGTTTGGATGACTTGAATAGACTCTTTATAAATAATAAACCCTTCTTCAGACTTTTTGATTCATACTAAAAGTTATTGTAATTGGTAGTTGTTTGTTAGTCTGTTTGCCCATTGGCAAAGGCCTCCTCCATTTGGCGCCACAATTTCCTTTCTACGGCCTCTCTGGTCCAAGCTGGGACTCTATTTTTGAATCACTCGATTGGCGTCGAGCGCTCGTTTCTACTGATTTTCGTTCGACATATGGGTCAAACATTCGAAATAGAGTCATATGTCGAACAAAAATCAGTAGAAACGAGCGCTCGACGCCAATCGAGTGATTCAAAAATAGAGTCCCTGATCCTGCTCTGGCCCTTATCTCGAAAACCCATCTTTTGTGTGGTCTTCCTCGTTTCCTTTTGGCGTTTCTGGAGTACCAGTACATCATCGTGTAGCTCCATTTATCTCTGCCTCTCACTGTATGTCCTGTTCACCGCCATTTCACTACTTTTACTGTGTGGGTTATGTCTTTTACTCTTTTCATAGAGTTCCGACCTGATCAGGGACCCTATTTTTGAATCGCTCGGCTGGCGTCGAGCGCTCGTTTCTACTGATTTTCGTTCGACATATGACTCTATTTCGAACGTTTGAGCCATATGTCGAACGAAAATCAGTAGAAACGAGCGCTCGACGCCAATCAAGCGATTCAAAAATAGGGTCCCAGACTCTTTATGCCTTATCTTTAAAATATGAAGATTTCAAAACCTAATAAAACATTTTTTTTTATTACAGGAAAATCAAGCGTTATTTGTTCCATAGTCATGACATACTTTTACAATGCAGTGCAAAGAAAGCAACAGAACAGAGGCAAGATTCTGATATGTGCCACAAGTAACGCTGCTGTTGACGAATTGGTTCTAAGGCTGCTTAAAATAAGGCAACAACTACCTAAGCGTAAGTGGTTATACCTTGAGACGTGATGAATACATAACATCAAGTTATGGTATATTCTCAATACGAAGTAACTTTTGACAGCTAACTATTGCAAAACAAATTATGACTTAATTTAAAATAGGTCAAACCAAATCTGTTTTTCTTGAGCTTTATTCCTTTAACATAAGCAATTATTTCGTTTTACTATCCCAGCAAATTGCTAATGCCACAGTTGAACCTTGTCACATTAACATCCACGTTAACGTCATCCACAACAAAAAATTACATGTAACAAGAAAATTCTAATAGGAAATGTAATATATTAATAATTGAATTATTAATTTCAATAAGATAGGTTTTAGTATATACATAAATACAATGGAGAATGTTACTGGGTCTGTTAAATCACTTGAAACTTTATGATCATGGTAGCTAAATGTCTAGCAATACACGTGTTTTTGTTTCATTTAAATCAAGCTAGTAGTTTTAAGGGTTTGAAGGAAATGCCAAGCGCACTGAAATATGTGCTTTATTACGTACGACGTAAGGTTCACCTGTATGACCAGTGACGTCATTGGTCACACAAAATAACAGTATTCTAGACCATATAACTTTTCTTTTTTAAGAGATATCGCAAAAATGTCTTCACAGTTGTTCATGTGGTCCCATAAGCTATTGAATTATGTGATTTAACAGACCCAGTAACATTGTCCATTGTTTTTTCTTTTTGAGTTTAATCAATTGGCCGCCCGGCGCATTAACAAATTGCGAGTTAGCTTTAAAAAAAGACTTCGTATTTGGAATAGATTAGTATGGAAAGATGTGTTTAATGAACAGAGGAGAGGTTCCGCATGGTGCGCGTCGGGCGAGTGGAAGCGATGCACGCGCGAGCGCGCGAGGTCAGCTCGCAGACGCTCGCGCAGCGCGAGCTGCGGTCGCAGCACGAGCCGGCCGCACATGCCGGGGTCGGCGAAGAGGTATGTCGCACGACTGCGTTACGCCAACGAAGTAGCTTCTACAAGGAATTAAGTCCTACTAATCAGAGGGCAATTTGCTGTAATGGGCAATGTCCGAAAAAAATCAAATTGCCTCAATATTTTTTATGGGTTCTAATAAGCTCCCTTAATAATAGAAAAAAGTTTCAGAATTTTCGGTTACGTGGTATTAAAAAAAAGTTTCAACACTAAAATGTCAAAACTTTTTTTAATACCTGTTGTGGTTGTGGCAGGTGGTGGCAAAGGTATAATTTCCATTCTGTTGTTACTTTCGTACATTTGTAAAGTCGAAGAGACTTTAAATTTTTATAATTTTTTTACGCAACCGAAAATTCTGAAACAGGGAGCTTATTCCTACTTATAAAAAAAGATTCAGCCAATTTGATTTTAACATTGAAAATGTTTTTTCGATCGCTCCGGTAGGGCCCCATTTTCGCTGAAAGTGTGTTTGCCCCGTGGTATATAGTGGTTTAGGGCCATGAGGACGTATGAGGGCTCAAAAGACGCAGAATTTGAATGGCTTTTAGATGGTGAAAATTTTTTTTGAAGAAGTCGAAAACTTTTTTCGAAAATTGAAAAAAAAAAACAAAAAAAAACTTAATTTTTTAACACCTTGCCTCGGAATATCTTCGATTTCTCGCGAACGAGGTCGAAAATCGAAAAACTGAGGGTCACGCCTAGAGATATTGAGACGGGGAACATTTTATGTCTTTTAAACAAATATTGAAAAAGTTGATTATTTCTTTTAAAAATCAAAAAATCTTTGTTTTATACGAAGATCTATTTGGACTTAATAGACGCGAAAAATTAAGGGCTTTAGGATAGTATAAACAAATTTTGGAAAGTCGATATTTTTTTGAAAATGAATAAAATAAAATAAAACTAAGTTTTATACGAAGATCTATTAGGACTTAATAGATGCGGTAAATTAAGGGCTTTAAACAAATTTTGGAAAAGTTGATTATTTCTTTTAAAAAAAAAAAAACAATGTTTTATACGAAGATCTATTAGGACTTAATAGACGCGGAAAATTAAGGGCTTTAGGATAATATAAACAAATTTTGGAAATGTCGAATTTTTTTTGAAAATAAATTAATCTATGTTTTATAACATATTTTTTAACAACGGAAACAATAATTCTAATAAGTAAGTACATAGCTAGCACACATCGGATTTGGAGAATTGCTATAGGTAGGTAACACGAGGAACAATGAATGACGTTCTTTATAGACATTACAGAGGCCCGGTGTAGGGCGGAGGCGGCGGGAGGTGTCTTAGAGGGGCGGTGCGCGAATCAGTCGGGCATCGCACACTTTTTAAATTTTGAATAAAAGATCGCCTAAAGTCATTAATAAACTAAAATTTCGTGCCTATCAGTCGCAGTTATTACGTCTCAGTTTGAACTTTCAGGTTTGGTTTGACGTAGGTAGGTGACGTACGTAGGTAAACAAATCTTAGAAATTTTAATATTTTTAAGTAGTAGTACCTTTCAATAAAATAGTAGGTAATGTTTATAACAATGAAATATTTTTTATGAATTTCATACACACGAATCGCAGATCCAAATTGGCTTTGCTGTGATTTCAAAGTACTTATTGTAAGTACTAATTCAAACAAAGGAATATTTTTTATAAAATTCAATAAATTCAATAATCTATAATAGGTACATTCATTTTCAATGCCCTTTCAAGTCGTGTAGAGCACGAGATCTGTGAATTTTTTTTCGGATATTCCCCATTGTGCGCCAAATCCTGCTAAAGTAAGTCTGGACACTTCATACAACCGCGCCATTATAAACAGATGACTTTTTATACACGCGCAACTGTGTGTGTAAGTCTAGAGCTACCCTGCAGTTTGTTTTATGAGCGGCGTTAAATTCATAGTTCGAGCTTTTTGGTAAATAAAGTTACGACGCAATGCTTAGAATATCAAAATAAGTTGACTGTTGACAAACACGACTAAAAAGTTACAACGCATGGCTTTGAATATCAAAATAAGTTGACATTTGACAAACACGACTAAACGAGCACACGATTCGGCACACGAACTCGCGGGGTGGGGTGAGGTAATTGATTCTGGCGGGGCGGAGTGTCCTTTCTGTACACGGTAGCACTATATCTATTCTGTAGTAATAATGTAGCAGAAGAATTTTAGACGAATGAGCGGAGAGAAAAATAAAGCGCATGGTTCGATAATCGATATCTTATATTAGTGGGATTTGGAGGAACGTGAGCCAAATATAAAATAAGTGCGACATTGCGGTTTAAAGATATTCCATATCCTGCTGGAGTAACGGTTCGCAGAATCTCGTTTCCCAGAAACATGATTGTGCGACCATGAAGCATCTTTTATCGATCTTGGTGGGTGTATAAGCTTGCATTGCCTGTGGCAAAACTTTCTCTAAATATTTAATCGAAATCCTCTGGTTTTTTCATAATTTTACGACTATTCGTATATTTACAGATATCTCGTCTAGAAGCTAAACTAAATATGTGGAAGCAATCTGCGCAGAACGCTTATGAAAGCAAAAACGACGTGAGGGTTGCGTACTGCGAAAGTAGAGTCACTGAAATAAACAAACGAATCGGCATGGTAAGCATATTTATAACCATAAGTGAATATTGTTCGATAAAAATAGGTTGTTAACAGAGTGCACCAATACACATACATAATATAGTCAACAATAAAATTAGGATAGGATATGATGATCAATTTCTTTCCTGGGTTTTTCGTAATACTGTAAGAGCTATATTAAAATAATTATTTGCTCGAAAGTGTTCATAGAAAATAAACTTTATAACCTATATGTTTTGCTAAAACTCATTGCGCTTCACTTATCTCAAACTCACCTTCTGATCCTAATCTAACGCAAAATGATTCTTGATGTTTGACATAGGTATTATATGAGATATTTTTTAAAGAGTTACGAAAGCTTCAACTAATAAAACATCCTTGAACAAGATGTAAGTTGATCGCCTTTTTTGTACGTTGCGTTGAACAAGCAATGTATTTGATTAGCTTCGGTCGTCGGGCACTGCTGACGTGTTGCGGCCAGATCAGCTGATAAGTGCAGAGCGGCGCATCATAGAAGGAGCTGACATCGTCGTCACCACGCTGTCCAGCGCGTTCAACCATAAAATGAGAGGGTGAGTGTCATCTCTAACAATTATGACCATCAGCCATTTTTAATATCCCCACTGCTGGAGCACAGACCTTCCTTATGGGTGGATAAGAAGGATGAGCCATAACCCACCACGCGGGCGCAATGCCTATGCAAATGCACCCGGGACCAACGGCTTAACGTGACTTCCGAAGCACGGTGGAGCTCGAGATAATAAATTTTGACTCACCCATCCCATGACCGACCCATCCTAAAGTTGCTTAACCTCCGCAATCGCTGGGCCAGCGGGTCTACCGCCTAACTCTCTCGCTTTGACTCTGGCTTTGGTTTATGACGTCAGTGCACTCTCCGTCCTTGTCATCGTGTTATGATATGACAAGGACGGATAGAGCATAGCTATCGCTTTGAGTTAGGCGGTAGGGCCCCAGGTCCTAAACCACTGCTATTGAGCTCCTCTAATAATTATTCCAGTTATTAAAGAGTTTACCACTTTATTCAACATTGATAAACTAGACTGATATAATTAACTTTTGATAATGAAGTTCAAACAACAAACTTAGGACTTAATCTTGATCTTTGGGGCACACATGTAATTATAAAGACGAGGAGACAATAATTAGGTTGATATATTTTGTAATGCAGATATCATTAAGGATAAAAGCAAACGAACATGTACTAAAAAAGTAATCATTATTAAAGTTTCGGTAATAAGTTAATTAATAGTTCATGCAATCACATGCTTTAGAAGAGTTATTGTCAATTTAAATTACATTCTTCCATACCATTATCTTTGTGATTCTGAAAAAATGCAGTTCTAACACAACATTAGTAGTGCATCTGTCTTTGATACATAAAGGTCAAACCGCACTACAGCGGAGCGGCGCTGCGCGGCGCGGCACTGCAGCGGAGCGGCGCGGCGCGGCCAAATATTATTTCTATTGATTGCAATGATGCAAACCGCACTACAGCGGAGAGATAGATACAGGATAATTTTGCGACCCCTTTACAAAATCAAATAATAGTTCAAGGAAGTAATAAAAAAAAATTAGGTGAAATAATTTTAAATTATTTCTTTTTAAATTCACAGTTTTCAACCACTTTTTATATCCTAAAAATCTAGGCGCGCACGCTCACCGTCACGAACGGGACGCGAGCGGAGGAAGGCGAGTGGCGGGAGGGGGGCTCGCGCGGGTCGACCGTGCGACGAGCAAACGGTGACAACAATTTCAATTTGTGTAGGGAAAAGTTTGGGGTAAAAATGTAAAAAAAATATTTTTGTTTTACTTCATAAATTGATTGTACTGCTGTTATAGAATGACCTGACAAAGTTTGAAAAGGGGTCCAAAAATGACCCTGTATACAGCGAGTATAGCTCGCGGCGCGGCGCGGCCGAATATTCTTTATAATCGAGCTTCAGTCTACAGAGGGTATTTGAAAATATCTATTTCTACTGATATTTCAGTGTAAAAATCTTGATTAATTTATAAAGTGGTATTTTACGTGATCATTTCATAAATCATCATAACTCATCACAAATAAATAAATAAAAAATATGAGGATGTGTTGCTGAATCATTCCTTGGAAATGCGTTCTAGGGAACACGTGACCAAGCGTTCCCTTTTCGTTCGTGCGTCCAACTTCATGAAATCTTGCCACGTCTGGCAATTTGAGCCGCGCCGCGCCGCTCCGCTACGCTGCCGCGATAGTGCGTTAAGGAGAGGGCCGCGCCGCTCCGCTGCAGTGCCGCGCCGCGCAGCGCCGCTTCGCTGTAGTGCGGTTTGACCTTAAGGGAACATGTTGCGAAACATGTCCCTCAACAACTACGTGGCATGTTGACATTGTCAGGACAAATGTCTTCCCTCCCAAATGTCATGTTAATGTGCACTGCATAGTATGCAGTCATGTTTTTTTATTGTCAGACTGAAGAGGCGTATAGCGCTGTGTCTAGTGGACGAGGCGGGGCAGGCCATCGAGCCAGAGACGCTCATACCGCTCACGCTGGACGTGGCCCACCTCACGCTCATCGGCGACCCGCAGCAGCTGCCCGGCTACATCTGCTCACAGGTACATACCGCTCACGCTGGATGTGGCCCACCTCACGCTCATCGGCGACCCGCAGCAGCTGCCCGGCTACATCTGCTCACAGGTACATACCGCTCACGCTGGATGTGGCCCACCTCACGCTCATCGGCGACCCGCAGCAGCTGCCCGGCTACATCTGCTCACAGGTACATACCGCTCACGCTGGATGTGGCCCACCTCACGCTCATCGGCGACCCGCAGCAGCTGCCCGGCTACATCTGCTCACAGGTACATACCGCTCACGCTGGATGTGGCCCACCTCACGCTCATCGGCGACCCGCAGCAGCTGCCCGGCTACATCTGCTCACAGGTACATACCGCTCACGCTGGATGTGGCCCACCTCACGCTCATCGGCGACCCGCAGCAGCTGCCCGGCTACATCTGCTCACATGTGTACAGTCGCACGGTTGTCGCTTTTTTTTGCAAACAAAATGTTTTGTACAGTTTTCTATCACAAATTTTGCTACGCCCCGCCCACTCGTTATGCTAATCAGGAGCCACGCCCAGAAGCAAGACGACTACGGTGCGCTGGCGTACCATAGTCTCTGAGTCGACACACTAGGTGCGACCGCGACAGTGCTATTTCTTAACTTGAACTTGCTCTCGGGGCGCCATATATTATGCTCTTTCATTATTCATATATCAGATTCACGACAGTTTCAGAAGAAATCAGTTTATTCGTTTCCGTTAACATGAAGGAGATTTTCTTAGTTTATTGGTCACGTTTAAAAATAACTTATTGAGTTTCATGATTGTCGGATCTAAATAAATAATTGTATCCATATTTTTTCGTAGCGCGCTAAACAATACGGTTTAGGCGAGAGTTTATTCTCGCGGCTGTCGTCTTGCGCGCAAACATGGCCCCAAGGCGCGCCGGTGACTCTACTGGATCAGCAATACCGCATGCAAGAAGCCATCGCGGACTACCCCAACCGCGCCTTCTACGACAGCCGCGTGAGAACTGTGGCCCCGCCGCGGCCGACGCTGCGAGTGCCGCCGTACCTGCTGGTCGGCATCTCCAGCGGCGACAAGGGACAGAGTGAGTTACGGCACTAGCAATAATGCCGCAGCCATCGCGGACTATCCTCACCGCGTCTTCTACGGCAGCCGCATGAGAACTGTGGCCCCGACGCTGCGAGTGCCGCCGTACATGCTGGTCGGCATCTCCAGCGGCGACAAGAGACAGAGTGAGTTACGTCACTAGCAATAATGCAGCAGCCATCACGGACTATCCCCACCGCGCCTTCTACGACAGCCGCGTGAGAACTGTGGCCCCGCCGCGGCCGACGCTGCGAGTGCCGCCCTACCTGCTGGTCGGCATCTCCAGCGGCGACAAGGGACAGAGTGAGTCACGGCACTAGCAATAATGCAGCAGCCATCGCGGACTATCCCCACCGCGCCTTCTATGACAGCCGCGCGAGAACTGTGGCCCCGACGCTGCGAGTGCCGCCGTACCTGCTGGTCGGCATCTCCAGCGGCGACAAGAGACAGAGTGAGTTACGTCACTAGCAATAATGCAGCAGCCATCACGGACTATCCCCACCGCGCCTTCTACGACAGCCGCGTGAGAACTGTGGCCCCGCCGCGGCCGACGCTGCGAGTGCCGCCCTACCTGCTGGTCGGCATCTCCAGCGGCGACAAGGGACAGAGTGAGTCACGGCACTAGCAATAATGCAGCAGCCATCGCGGACTATCCCCACCGCGCCTTCTATGACAGCCGCGCGAGAACTGTGGCCCCGACGCTGCGAGTGCCGCCGTACCTGCTGGTCGGCATCTCCAGCGGCGACAAGGGACAGAGTGAGTCACGTCACTAGCAATAATGCAGCAGACATCGCGGACTATCCTAACCGCGTCTTTTACGCAATGCTGCGTGTGGACCCAGCGTATATTAGGATTTTAAGTTGCCTCAAAAAACTTTCATTTTTTAGGTTGACTTTTCGCTTTCTCGTACTCAAATAAATAAAAAGCCTTTTGTATATAAAATAAATAAAAAACTCTAGAATCAATACCTACCATATTGATAAAAAAGCAATGTGAGAGTTTTTCTTTCGGTTGCTTTCGGTTTGTTATGTTAGCTTGACTCATTTTTTATTGCATGTGAATTGTTTTGGTTTTATGTTAAACGACATACCAAAGAATAACATGAATGACATACAACACTGACAGATAGCGATTGAGGCTAGGAACTCACGGAGCGCGCGCCCGCCGCAGTTGGCGGGCGATTATCGCAAAACGGGCGGTTATTTACGATCAGTGTTGAGTACAGTTGAATCAATCATGGATAAATCAGTCATGGACACACACCAGAAACCAGCTATTGCGTTATACTTCACATAAGAATAAATAAGAGAAGGCCTAAAAGGTTCTGGGTGCATCCACTGATTCAGGAAAGAGATCATTATGAATTATTTGTCATTCTAATAATTCTTATTAGTGAGTTAAAAAAGGACGAAGAAAAATTATTTCATAATTTTCGAATGTCCGTATCTAGTTACTTAGAACTTATAAGAAAAATGGAAAAAGCTCTACATAAATGTTGAAGCGTTAATAATAAATAAATGCCTCCACCGGCCACCGCGATCGCCCGCCAACTGATCGCAGAGCGCGCGGGCGCAAACCGCCGAAGCGGTGGGAACCGCAGCCCGCGCGATTCTACAAGTTGCCCGCCGGTGCAGCGGGAGCCGCAAACAATCGCGCACGCTGCGGGCGTAAAACGCGTCGTGAAATTTGCTTTAGATTTTACATACATATCCGCGTTCTACAGAGGCTGCGCTCCCGCAACCGCGGCAGGCGCGGGAGAAAATAGCTCCGTGAGTTCCTAGCCTTATAGAGAAAGTGCGGTTCTGTAATAGTAGGTACTAGTCGTCATTTGTCTGGATTAATCTTCGAGACCAAAGTAACCTCACTAAACTAACAATGAAAGTCGCAATTTTTTAGGTCCAATATTCAGAAAGTTGTAAAAGTTTAACCACCCGCGGTCGAAACAAGAAGAAATTTTTGCTAATCGCTGATACGATTTCGTAGAAAAATGTAGAAAGTATAAAAAAGCCCTAATGTTTGGACTTCACGACGTACAGAACTTAAATGCAATGGCCGGTCGGTCGAAACATTGAGGATCAGTAACGATTTTTTTTAATGGCTAATTAGAAAGCTAATGCCACCATATAATTAACTGTGTAAAAATTTTTACGATATCTTTTAAACCTGAGAAGTTATAAGAGCTAAAACACTGATTTTTCGGGGGTCACTATGACGTCTTCGCGACGGACGCGAACCTTATGTCGTACGTGATAAAGCATATATTGCATTGAGCTATGGGTCTCATAAGGAGGCTCAAGGTCACTCAGCGTGCAATGGAGAGAGCCATGCTCGGCGTTTCCCTACGTGATCAAATCAGAAACGAGGAGATCCGCAGGAGAACTAAAGTAACCGACATCGCTCGAAGGATTGCTCAGCTGAAGTGGCAATGGGCGGGACACATAGCGAGAAGAACCGATGGCCGTTGGGGCAGAAAGGTTCTGGAATGGCGACCGCGCACCGGACGACGCTCCGTGGGTAGGCCCCCGACAAGGTGGACCGACGATCTGGTGAAGGTCGCGGAAAGCCAGTGGATGCAGGCAGCGCAGGACCGATCGTCGTGGAGATCCTTAGTGGAGTTATACCCAGCAGTGGGTGTCGTGTGGCTGATATGATGATGATGATGATGATGCATTGAGCTTGGCATTTCCTTTAAGAGCGCTTATTCTGCACACTAGCGCCGCCACTGGAAAAAAAATCATAATACTCAAATAAAGACGAAATTGTGAATTATCTCTCTGGAGTGCACTCCGAACATACTTTGTGGTACTTTTTATCACTCAAACAAAATTTTTGGTCCTGTAGTTTAGTTTAATGGACTTTTATTGCTAAAAGTGGCCACTTTTCGCAATAAAAGTCCATTAAACTAAACGACAGGCTAGAAAATATTGATTAAGTGATAAAAAATACCACATTTAAGCACTATGATTTTTTTTCTAGTGGCGGCGCTAGTGTGCAGACTGCGCCCTCTTAAACCCTTTTAACTCAATCATTTCTAAACGGATTTCAAAAATTATTTCACTAGGTTTCATAGCTATCAAAATGTGTTTATATTATATTTATTTATTTATTTATTTAAGACACAATAACAGACATCAGACAGAAAACAAATTTACAATAAAATTCTTATATAATAGGTGCACGTCTGTGCCCAATTACAATTGTGCACAAATGTTTTAAAGAAACAGGACATAACAGTTAGGTATCTACTTGTTAATTATTGCCAGCAGTATCGGATGACTAACTCGATCAAATGCCTTGGCAAAATCAAGGTATATGGTGTCGACTTGCCCCCGGGTATCAAATGTATTACACAAAAAGTTAGTATAGGTTAGTAGGTTTGTTTTTGTTGTATTGTATATCAATAAAACTATTTATTTATTTATTTATTTTCGGACGACCAACAGCTATATTAAACAGATAAAATAATTTACATAGCAACAGAAAGCCAATTATAGGTCATCACAAATAGTAACAAACTATACAATACAAGCACCATCTTATTACTAAATCTTAATTTTATTTACCTACTTAATGAATACTAAACCAGTACAATTATGCCTCATTGAAAAATTCCTTACTCAAGATTTGCTTAATCGAAGCCTCACTCGCTGCAAACAGATCCAAGTCTGCCCGTCGCGATGCCAAATTAAAACTATTACACGCACGCCATAAATATGCATTCTGTCGGTAATTTGTGGATGCAGGGGGGACGCGTAGCGGCTGGTTAAATCTGAGTGGCTTATTGGGTGCTCGCAGTGTCAATTGGGAAAGAAGTGCCGGACAGTTTATAGCACCTGACGCAATTTTAGATAGAAAAACTAGGTCCGCAATCTCGCGACGTTTTTCTAGCGGAAGAAAGTGATATTTCTTGCAGAGATCGAGATAACGGCTCGATTCGTATCGATCTTTAATGCGAAAACATAGATATTTAAGGAATTTCTTCTGAATGTTTTCAATACGAGAGATGTAAATATTATATCTGGGGTTCCAGATCTGCGACGCAAACTCCAGATGGCTACGGACTAACGAACAATACAGTATTTTTAGGGTCTTGGCTTGAGTAAAGTCCGATGAAATACGTTTCAGAAATCCAAGAGCCCTAGAAGCTTTAGACACTATGTTGTCAATGTGAGTGTCAAACAGCAGCTTACTGTCATGAGACACACCCAAATCTCGCACAATGGTTTCCCGAGCCAGTGTCATACCTTTTAACGTGTAATCAAAGTGCACCAAATTAATTTTTCGACTATAAGTGACGACGCTACACTTGGATGGGTTGAGATCCAAACAATTCTCAGTCTCTATAGGATTCAAACCTGTTACTGATCCTCATTCTTTCAATCGGATTCTTATTTTGTGTTGACTTTACTTGGTAATAGTTGCCCACTCAGTATTTTTGTCACTCATTTAGAATTTTTACTGCTAACTTAAATTATTTGTCTCCCACATGTAGTCGCCCGTTTTACGTATTTTTTGTGATCCACAGCTAGTCGCCCGTTGAGTTATTTTGTCGCCCAAAAATAAACCGCTGCCAAGTTTAGTAATATCCCATTAACAGTCGCCTTTAATTACTTCCAGTCACCTAATTAATTAATTCCCGTACTATATTATTTCTGTGGTCGTGGTTTGTGTAATGTATGTGTGTATTGATGTCGGTGTGTTAGACGCGGCGGGCGGTAACGAGATGGAGTCGTGGGGCGTGGCGCGCGTGGCGGCGGCGCTGGCGGGCGCGCTGGCGGCGCGGCTCACGCTCGCCGTCATCACGCCCTACAACGCGCACAAGGAGCTCATCAAGCGGAACCTGCGCCAGCTGCAGCAACCGTCAGTTACACACCTTTGATTCGATCTAAATATCCTAGATAAGGACTGGGGTCGTACCGGCTAACGCATCGAACTTCGGAAGGTCTGCCGGACTTCAAATTAATATTTATTTTTATTTTATTTTATTTATTCAGGAAAACATACAGTCATATACATAATTATAATATTTTACAAATAGACCAGGCAGTTCCATAAAATAATTACAAATATTGAGTCTGCACAAAGGTAGCGATTAGTACAGTATAGCATGGCAGTAAATGTAAGATTATGGTGTTATTACTTAAGGGGTTCTTTATTAAATACTATTTCTCCTACTATTAAAACAGATAAATTGAGCTCCATTCGCGCTCATCAAGCGGAACCTGAGGCAGTTACAGCAACCGTCATTTACACACCTTTATAATGCTAGTTTCGATCAAAATATCCTAGATAAGGACGGGCCGTATCGATTAACGCATCGAACTTCGGAAGGTCTGCCGGGCTTCAAATTAAAACAGATAAATTGAGCTCCATTCGCGCTCATCAAGCGGAACCTGAGGCAGTTACAGCAACCGTCATTTACACATCTTTATAATGCTAGGTTCGATCAAAATATCCTAGATAAGGACGGGCCGTACCGACTAACGCATCGAACTTCGGAAAGTCTGCCGGGCTTCAAATTAAAACAGATAAATCGAGCCCCATTCGGACTAAAATGGCAAACCCAATCACAATGTCACACGAACATCTATATCTTCGAAATAACTTCGGCAAATAGTACAATACTAAAACCTTACTTCGATTTATTTGTCTTTTTAACTTTAAGTTGTAGCTCGGCAGACCCGCCGAAGTTGTCCCGCCATATGTCACTGACAAATATCAATTTGGTGAAATAGGGCCCTGCTATTATTTCGCAACCGAATGAAAATAAGTGGACTGTGTTGTACAGGACGGAGGCGCAGATCGAGGTGAACACGGTGGACAGCTTCCAGGGGCAGGAGCGGGACGTGGTGGTGGTGTCGCTGGCGCGCAGCCACGGCGTGGGGTTCCTGACCGACGCCGGGCGCATGAACGTGATGCTCACGCGCGCGCGCCACGCGCTGCTCGTGTGCCTCAACCCGCACGCCGTGCTGGTACGCTCGCTATCTACACTCACACATTACAGTAACCTGCGTCCGAGCAGCCGCGGCGTGGGGTTCCTGACCGACGCCGGGCGCATGAACGTGATGCTCACGCGCGCGCGCCACGCGCTGCTCGTGTGCCTCAACCCGCACGCCGTGCTGGTACGCTCGCTATCTACACTCACACATTACAGTAACCTGCGTCCGAGCAGCCGCGGCGTGGGGTTCCTGACCGACGCCGGGCGCATGAACGTGATGCTCACGCGCGCGCGCCACGCGCTGCTCGTGTGCCTCAACCCGCACGCCGTGCTGGTACGCTCGCTATCTACACTCACACATTACAGTAACCTGCGTCCGAGCAGCCGCGGCGTGGGGTTCCTGACCGACGCCGGGCGCATGAACGTGATGCTCACGCGCGCGCGCCACGCGCTGCTCGTGTGCCTCAACCCGCACGCCGTGCTGGTACGCTCGCTATCTACACTCACACATTACAGTAACCTGCGTCCGAGCAGCCGCGGCGTGGGGTTCCTGACCGACGCCGGGCGCATGAACGTGATGCTCACGCGCGCGCGCCACGCGCTGCTCGTGTGCCTCAACCCGCACGCCGTGCTGGTACGCTCGCTATCTACACTCACACATTACAGTAACCTGCGTCCGAGCAGCCGCGGCGTGGGGTTCCTGACCGACGCCGGGCGCATGAACGTGATGCTCACGCGCGCGCGCCACGCGCTGCTCGTGTGCCTCAACCCGCACGCCGTGCTGGTACGCTCGCTATCTACACTCACACATTACAGTAACCTGCGTCCGAGCAGCCGCGGCGTGGGGTTCCTGACCGACGCCGGGCGCATGAACGTGATGCTCACGCGCGCGCGCCACGCGCTGCTCGTGTGCCTCAACCCGCACGCCGTGCTGGTACGCTCGCTATCTACACTCACACATTACAGTAACCTGCGTCCGAGCAGCCGCGGCGTGGGGTTCCTGACCGACGCCGGGCGCATGAACGTGATGCTCACGCGCGCGCGCCACGCGCTGCTCGTGTGCCTCAACCCGCACGCCGTGCTGGTACGCTCGCTATCTACACTCACACATTACAGTAACCTGCGTCCGAGCAGCCGCGGCGTGGGGTTCCTGACCGACGCCGGGCGCATGAACGTGATGCTCACGCGCGCGCGCCACGCGCTGCTCGTGTGCCTCAACCCGCACGCCGTGCTGGTACGCTCGCTATCTACACTCACACATTACAGTAACCTGCGTCCGAGCAGCCGCGGCGTGGGGTTCCTGACCGACGCCGGGCGCATGAACGTGATGCTCACGCGCGCGCGCCACGCGCTGCTCGTGTGCCTCAACCCGCACGCCGTGCTGGTACGCTCGCTATCTACACTCACACATTACAGTAACCTGCGTCCGAGCAGCCGCGGCGTGGGGTTCCTGACCGACGCCGGGCGCATGAACGTGATGCTCACGCGCGCGCGCCACGCGCTGCTCGTGTGCCTCAACCCGCACGCCGTGCTGGTACGCTCGCTATCTACACTCACACATTACAGTAACCTGCGTCCGAGCAGCCGCGGCGTGGGGTTCCTGACCGACGCCGGGCGCATGAACGTGATGCTCACGCGCGCGCGCCACGCGCTGCTCGTGTGCCTCAACCCGCACGCCGTGCTGGTACGCTCGCTATCTACACTCACACATTACAGTAACCTGCGTCCGAGCAGCCGCGGCGTGGGGTTCCTGACCGACGCCGGGCGCATGAACGTGATGCTCACGCGCGCGCGCCACGCGCTGCTCGTGTGCCTCAACCCGCACGCCGTGCTGGTACGCTCGCTATCTACACTCACACATTACAGTAACCTGCGTCCGAGCAGCCGCGGCGTGGGGTTCCTGACCGACGCCGGGCGCATGAACGTGATGCTCACGCGCGCGCGCCACGCGCTGCTCGTGTGCCTCAACCCGCACGCCGTGCTGGTACGCTCGCTATCTACACTCACACATTACAGTAACCTGCGTCCGAGCAGCCGCGGCGTGGGGTTCCTGACCGACGCCGGGCGCATGAACGTGATGCTCACGCGCGCGCGCCACGCGCTGCTCGTGTGCCTCAACCCGCACGCCGTGCTGGTACGCTACCTTATCTACCTACAACTAACTTAAATCTACGGTAATGACTAGAGACCGGCGGGCTGATTATCTAATTAAAAACCACCTAGCGACTGGTTGCAGTTCACAGATGATCGTGATCCATTGCTACTTCTTTTTGGGTTAAAAAAAAACATACCAAAGAAAAGTGGCAATGTATGTCAAATGCAACCGGTCGCTAAATAGTTTCTTTTTAGATAATCAGGGTGCGGATTATATGCATTTGCATATTTAACCTCTTTTCAGTGGTAGTTGCCTATTTTGGCAAAAAAAAATAATTCACGCCATAGACATAGAAAATTTTTCGCTGCGCTCAACAAGACCAACAAAGTGTGGAAAAGAGAAGTTAACATCATACGGACACGGTCTATGTAAAAAAGAGACAAAGGATCAAGTGACATGTGCCAACATTTTTTACAGTAAGAGCCCCTAGCGTCCCGCCTAGCAAATGAACAATCACAGTTTGTTTAAAATATTTGTTAATCTTAATTAGAATTTCAAATAAAGGTATCGTGGAGCCATGTTGTCTTGTGCTCTAAGTAATTGTGATGTGACAAAAAGAAATAATCCAAGTAATCACACTTTTCACAGGTAAATAAGATATTGCCACACATTTCTCTAAAACCAAATTTCTCTACATTTATTCGTTTATCGACGAAGAAAACAGTATGGAACATAGTTTATTAATTTCCTTTGCCATATATAGTCATATTTTATGAATCTAAGACATAAATCATAAATCATAAAATCTTTATTTGTCTAAAACATGGTATTACAGTTCTTAAAACAAAGGTAGGCGCTCATGTTTTGCTGTATTAAACAGCATACAAATACAAAATACAAAAAATGTTCATCTTTATAATATAAGTCTAACAAATCCTTGTAAATCTTATTCAAATCTTTTCATTTTCAACACAACTTTGACCATGGTATATAATATTTTTTTTAAATAAATGACATTAGAATTTATGATCAAGAAATTCTTTTATGCTGTAAAAATTCATTGAATTCAACCATCTAAAAAGTTTATTTTTAAAGGGCACCATATTGAGTGTTTTAAATTCGTTGGGTATCTTATTATAGATTTGTACACACATTACCATGCAGCTTTTTCTAAATCTGGCTGACTTTGGAAAATCACTTATAATTAGTCTATGGATATTTCTGTGCTGCCGGTTTTTATTTACTTCACAGGCTTTTTTAAAGAGATCTTTGTGCTTGTGGACAAACTTTACAATCTCAAATATATACAACGAAGGAAGTGGTAACAAACCAAGACTTTGAAATAATGGTCTGCAAGATTCATCAGTAGGAATTCCACATATCGCTCTGATGCACTTCTTTTGCGCTATGAATGCTCTGTTCAAATCTGTGCAGTTTCCCCACACCACAAGGCCGTAACGTAAAATGGATTCAACATATGCATGGTATGAGAGAACAGCCGTGTTCATATCAGTGACTTTTTTCACTTGTCGTAGTGCATAAGAAAATTTATTTACCCTATCACAAACATTTTCATTATGAGATTTCCAGTTTAGGTTGCTATCGATAGTAACACCTAGAAATTTGGTAGATGACTCTTCCTTTATTCTAGGAATATTTAATTTAAAATTATGTTTCTGATGTTTTGACTGATTAAATTGAATATACAAAGATTTATTGAGATTAATTGTCAGATTATTTGCTACAAGCCATTTAATTATTTTGTCAATTGTATTATTTACTTCCATTTCATGATTTATTATTGAATTATTCATTTTGTCAGTGGTCACAATTATTGAGATGTCATCTGCATATAATATGAATTTGTGGTCTGTCATGTCAGCTATGTCATTGATGTACAAAATAAATAATATAGGTCCCAAAATACTGCCTTGTGGAACGCCGCATTTTAGTTCTTGGTAATTAGATAAATAGGTCACCTTTTCTTTTTTTTCTATCCTACTTGTAGATACACATTGCTTTCGATTTTTTAGATATGACGATAGCCACTGGAGTGCAATACCTCTAATGCCCATCGTTTCTAGCTTTTTTAATAGTAAATCGTGTGAAACGAAGTCAAATGCCTTACTTAGGTCAAAAAATAATCCCGTCGTCAGTTTGTTGTTGTTAATACTAGTCAATATTATTTTAATAAGGTTATAGATAGCTAATACTGTAGATTTATTTCTTTGAAATCCAAATTGTTCCTTACGTATTAAATTAAATTTGTCACAAAAGTCAATTAGTCTTTTGTACATGCATTTTTCAAAGATTTTTGAAAATATAGTTATCAGAGTGATTGGTCGATAATTATTTATGTTATCTTTGTCACCCTTTTTGAAGAGGGGTCTGACAACTGATATTTTCAGAGCACTTGGAAACACCCCAGATGAAAAAGACATGTTAATTAAATATGTCAAAACTTTGATTATTTCGTCAATGCATGCTTTTAATACCTTTGTGTTAATACCATCATATCCTTCAGAATTTGTATTTTTTAAGGACATGACTTCCATTCTAACTTCATTTTCCGAAAACGGATTAAGAAATATTGAATGTGGCGTTCTGTTTTTCAAAGTACCGTTGGACGTATTTAAAACGCTTGTGTCAGATACATTTGTAAAGTAGTTATTAAAAGTATTAGCTATGTCAGTCGCGTTTGTAATCGTTGTGTCATTAACTTTTAAAGTCGGTATATTATCATTGGGATTGTAATTATTAAATTCATTTTTGATCACTTTCCATGTTGCTTTACATTTATTAGTACTTGAGTTAATGTATTTTATATTGCAGTTTTTTCTAGACCTATAAATACATTTTTGGAACAATTCTGAATAATTGGAGTATTTTAGCTTATTCAACTGTGTCTTATTTTTATAATACTGATATCTGAGAAATCTTTTTGTTTTAGCACTCATTTTTACGTATCTCATATAAAATGTATGCATTCGTTTTCGGATCACCTGTTTATACATTGTTGTTCTTTGACATTCTATTTCTATGATTTACGCTCGACCTCGTCATGTCCAAACAATGGCAGAACGGTCCTTTCGGCTTACAAAAATATATTAAGCGATCATAGACACTATGTCTTCAGAACATTGGGACAGTACTCAGCCATATACATTTTTAAAGGTGATGTCAAATAAACTTGGTAATTGATCATTTTCGCAAATACCATTGTTATCGTTGAATAATAATACCTTTTAAGATTAAAAAGACCTTAAAAAACGTCTTTTTTATTGTTTTATGTTGCATATTTCGGCCCTTTTTATGGATTTTCGTGCATATTTTAGCAATTTTTCTTGCATATTTGCATGCATATTTTGGGCTTTTTATGTTGCATATAATCCGATCTCAGTAATGACACTCACACAACAACCCATTACGACACTCAATACGAGTCCAGTAAAGTAGGTGGTGGGGAACACTGCGACGCTACTCTAGTTTACTCGCCCTTGTGCTAACGGCTATAATCTAAGTGTTGGGTTGTTGTAGAAATTTCTTACATCAAAATTCGTTTACAGAAAAATCGGCAGTGGCGAACGCTTCTAGAAGACGCTCAGCAAAGGAAACTGTACAAAACCCTTCCATCCGCAATGTGCCAGCCCACGGGCACCGCCTCTAGTGAAGAAATACTTAAACTTCTTTCTTTACAATGACGCGAGATTACGAAACGTGGTATTGCTATATCGTCATGCTTTTGAATAATTATTTATATTGGACTGAAATTTTCATACATAAAACTAGGGTTACGGAACAAATGTTCAAACGGACTGAAATGTTCATACATAAACTAGGTTTACGGAAAGTGATATAATAGTAGTGTTGCTCCTGGAATTGGAGTAACTTGGAGAAAGCTATTACGCTACGTGTGCTGAAGTCATATACCTACCTACCTAGTCCCGAACGTCCCCTAAACCATTTAAAAAAAATCTGTTGAAATGAAACAGCTGTAATTCATAGCCCTCTAGCTGTCGAATTCAGTATAATGCATAATCTTGTTTCGTTAAGAATTCGTTAAAAATGTTCAGTCAAGAGATGTAATTTTATTGTATATGAAATATCCTTATGTATGTATTTCATAAAAAAATAAAATTTGATTATATCAAATTACCTATTATTATTAATTTAAATGGTGAATTGTCGATTTTATTTATAAAGAGAGATGAATAAAATTATTTGTCAATGTGTATTTTTACGCTTAAATAACTATGGTCAATTTCTTAGGTGAACTGACTTTATACACTCGGCGTCAGAAAAACCGCACCTTTTCTTCAAAGTTAATTTAATCCCATATAATTTAATGATAAGTGTTATTATATACTTCTTCCCCTTCGGACATAGCCAACAGTCTTTAGAAACCGTTGGAATACTCGTCGAACGGAATCAATTACTGAGATTGAGTTTCCGAGCACATTACATTGCCAAATTTTTTTGCAATATTTGAGTAACTTCATGGGCAATAGTATCCATCTTGGGTATTCCTTTTTTTAATTGAACTGTTGAAGTGTGTTTTCTCCATCATCTCGATAGCGAATTTACCCGCATTTCCTGAATTGACCCCTTTTATTTCCCTTTTGTGGTGGCGCTAGCAATAACGCTTTAATCGTTTAATTATGGTAACTGTTATGTTAACTAAATCAAACAATTATCAAAAGAAAGCTCATTAAATGTACTTTCAATAGATATCAACATTTACACAATAAAACGTTAGCTAGCAATAGCAGATGGCCAAGTCTAAACTTAGTGTCGAAGAGGTGCGGTTTTTCTGACGTCGAGTGTATGTCTGACATGACAAAGTTGTTTGTTACCTACTTTTTTATATATGAAAGGTACTGGCATTGATCTCTAAGGTGTCCGTAATACAATGATTACTTCAGCCCCCTAAGCATAACCAGTAAAACACGATATTATACAGCATTTTATTACTTCTGTCAAAAGACAATGGATTTTGACAGTTGTGTCGATAATACACATATCGTGTTTCGGTGGTTATACCTACGGCAGCAACTAGTGATAACTATTTTGGTTTTTGAAACCAATATACTGTTTATTGTATAACCATGCATATGTTCATAATATAACTTATAAAACTAACACTGTCAAGTTGGTTCGTCTAATAAATATTCTAATACGCTGTATCTATTCCAAAATTAGTTATCGTGTTGTTACCATTAGCTTTTATAATAAAGTTAGCTTTAATTCATGTTATTTTGGTATAGATTTGAATTTTACTTTAGGAGCGCATATGTTATAGACTTAAAGCATGTCATAAATAAGAAGCGTGGAATACCTAACCTTCTTTCGCTAAATGGCAGATTCTGGAAACGGCGGATTCTGTTAATGGCAGATTCTTAAACCACAGACATTGTACAGTCAGACAGCAAAAACAAAAGTTTTTTGACATGGGGTTTTTTTTGTAAACATTGGTTTTGACCAGAATTTATTTCAATATTAATCACGTTTTGATGTTTATATTGGTGGTTAACCTTCTCCATATTTATGAGATCCTGGTACTTTGGTGACGTATTGTTTTACGAAAAAAGTTTATAATTTTCTTTTCATTTTTTATATCAAGGCCATAATGAGTCGGTGTGACTATGGGTAAAATAACCCCGTAGTCACACTTGTGTGGTAAGTTGATATGACCACGGGTCGGTCGGGATTATCGTGTGTCATTATTTCCGTTGTAATTTTTCTTGATAGAGCCTAATAATAATAAAAAATATCTTTAGAATTAGAATGTTGTTTGGACTGTACTTCTGCCATTTACAGAATCTGCCATTTAGCGAAAAAAGGCTGAGAAACTGCTCATATTGAGCCGCGTGCTCTACTATCTTTGCACAACACGTCTAAATAGTGTGAGATAAAAGGCTGAATTTTTTCAGGTTGTACATATTATAAATATTTCTTTCAACTGCAAGTACTCCTAAAACCAATAAAGATGGTTATTTTTTTCATAAGTGTGTTTGAATTTTTATTAACCCTATTCAGGTATAGTCAACCGTTTCTTTTTTATATTTGCCCACGCGCCGCCGTCTGGTCATGGAGGGTCCTTCCTTGTGGCGTCTTATTAAACCATCCTTCAACTCAGCGCACTGCCCTGTTGAACAGTAACATGTATTACAGTCTGCTTTTGTAAAATTTACCTCCGGAAACAATACTCGACTTATGTGTTGAACGCGAGGATGATTTTCGAACGCTTAATCATATAAAGAGCCTAGTAAAATCATCCTTCAGCTCAACATGCCCGCGTAGCACAGAATAACTAATAGTACAATTGTTATAACACAGAATAGATATTAGTACTATTATAGTTTTTATTTAGGTAACTAAAGTAAAAAGACTTTTACTTACCAAAATTTTTTATAAACCAGTAAATCATTTTTTTTTTAAGTTGTTACAGGTTTATTAGTTATTTTTGTAAGAGGAGGAGAGTTTTATATAAACCTGTTAGAGGCATAAAATAGTAGATTGTACAACAAGTGCATAAAACGCATCATTTTACCCGAGACGTATATATCCACCCGAGCCGCAGGCGAGGGTGGATAGTCAAGTCGAGGGTAAAATGGGTTTTATGTACGAGTTATACACTCTGCTTTTCACTTCGATTGTGAGGAAATTAAACAACAATAATGTAAAATATAAAAAAAAAAACAATTTTTCTTTAATTTTAGTGACAAATTATATATTTTTGGAATGTGCTCATCAAGACCTTTCATTTGATACCCATATTCAAAAATTAAAAAAAACATTTTTTCTTAATTTTTGTGACAAAATATATATTTTTGGAATGTCCTCATCAAGGCCTTTCATTTATTTTATTTTTTATTTTTATTTTATTTATTAGGTATACCAACAAAGTACATGCAGAAACAATCTTGAAACATACATTTTCTATCTTTGGCCTTTGCATGACCTTAATAACAGGTACACACAGCATTCAATTTTTATAACGTGCAACACAATCAAAACGGTATCTACCTACCTACTCATAAAAATGCAAAACAAAAATGAAAAAAAAAAGTTAAAGCAAAAATTAAACAACTTAAAATTAAAAATCTTAATACCCATATTCAAAATAAAAATAATAATAATTTGATACCCATATTCAAAAATTGAAAAAAAAAAACTTTGTTCTTAATTTTTTGTGACAAAATATATATTTTTAGAATGTGCTAATCAAGGCCTTTCATTTGATACCCATATTCAAAAATTAAAAAAAAAACTTTTTTTAAATAAAATAAAATATAATTTTGGAATGTGCTCATCAAGGCCTTTCATTTGACAACCATATTCAAAAATAATAAAAAAATATCGAGGCCTTTTAAAAAAAATGATACCCATTTTCAAAAATTAAAAAGTATAACACAACAAAAAATGAAGAAACAATGAAATAACAAGTTAAACGACCTTTGTCTTAAAGTCTGAGACTTAGACGAAGATTTTACTTTATGCACTAGAGCATAAAAAGCGATTTTATGCAGCCTATACCCAACATAAAGACGAACTTTACGAGCATGAGAAGTGAAAAATCAATTTATAGTCAACAAACAAATATAATGAACTAGTTGTTCAACACGAGTGGCAATTCCAGACCTGCGAATTAAAATATCGCAGTTGAAACCATACTGCATTTTAGTGTTGACACGGAGTATGGATTCCATAACACAGCGTTGTAAAAGAGAATCGTAATACATCCTACTGTTCAACAGGGCCGCGTGCTGAGTTGAAGGATGGTTTAATAAGACGCGTCCTTGTGGCAATCGCCCCAATGTGACCCGGCGACTGCCCAGCAAACTAGGCCTCATCACTTCTCGGAGATGGCCGGGCAAGTTTGGCCATCTCGTTTCCCCAAACCGTCAGGGCCGTGCAAGGCAGGCGGTGGTTCACCCCCCACCGCCTGCTTGACCCTAGACTGGGGGAACAGATGGAGTGTTCCCCCTACCAACGGCTCCCGTACGCTTCTCCTCATTGAGAGGTGTGGGGAGCGTCTCGCGGTGCTTGCACTTT
The DNA here is from genome assembly GCA_928269145.1 of Agriphila tristella. NCBI lineage: Eukaryota > Metazoa > Arthropoda > Insecta > Lepidoptera > Crambidae > Agriphila > Agriphila tristella. Next base: position 41,760,383 of record OV743431.1, read on the forward strand.
CGATATAATTCTAACATTTATTGAGATGATGAATGAATAAAACCAGGCCCTGCAGTCTGGACATATAGATAGCGATCGTAAAATTAAAGAATTCGGTCGATATGTCATCATAACAACTCATTTACCGGTATTGCTCGCGGCTAATACTAGGTGTAGCCGGCTAAAACTAGGTCCAGCATGGGATATAAAGAAAGTTTTTTGTTTAACAGCCAATAGAAACATGGATATTACGTTCCGTTTTCGTTGTGGTAGTTACCAGTTTTCTCTAAATTCTGTATGGAACGGATAAAATCCAATAATTCGTATTATGTTGGCAGCACAGAAACGAACGATTCAAAAATACGGAAAATCGGCGTCATGCGACTTGGAAGACGAGTGTGACTTAAGTCGCATGCGACAAAACTATGTCATACGAGCAATTCAAAAATAGGGCCCCTGGACAGGGGTCATTCTCTCAGCGCCCGCCAAACTTGGGTGGGCAGAGAGAGGGGATGTCTGAATAATTGTCATCCCCAAAAACCCGGAGGTTGGTCGTTCCCAATAGGGTGCGTTGACCGCTGGAAGAAGCGGGGGCCGCGAACATCTGCCCCTCGCAAACAAATGGCAGTTCTGTCCTGTCGTGCCGCTGTATTCCCCTCCACTCTATTCATTAGAGTGGTTTGGGAGACGTGGTGTTGGGTCAGGGCGGCAGAACGGGGAATTCTGTCGTCCAGTTATGGCCCGGCGGTGGAAGAGCACTCCTGTGTTCCGGAGTGCCACACCGTAGGAGACGCTCGGCGTCCTCATGGAGCCGGAGTCCGAAGGGATCGGCGCAGGGCGGGGACACGGAGATTGCCATCCTGTTCCCGCTGTCCTGGTCCAATGCGCGGATGGAACACCCCGGGGTTTTTAGTGGATGCACCACATAACCGCCCCGTGTTCCCCGCGCGGGGTGGTATGCAAAAGCATTTCCCCGGGCCAACAAAAAAAAAAGGGGTCATTCTCAAAAAATTCAAAAAGGTACCTTTTTTCAGATTTTGTCGACTTTGACCCGGAAGGGTTGGTTTGTCATCAAGATTGTTTAAAAAAGTTTTAAATTAGGTTAAATTTGCAACAATTTGAGGGTAAAAAGTTTTGATTCGACCGATAGTTTCAGAGACACAGCTTTTCAAAATTTGCCCATCCCAACTTTAAAAATGAAGGACTTTCCAGGTACAATTTCATCCCTCTTTTCACCCCTTCGATTGTCGAATTATGAAAAACGCTGACACACGTCAATATTAATTTTTAATTTTCAACCCAAGTACAAAATTTGATGATCCCAACTTAAAAACTGACTGACTTTCATACAAACTTTCATCCCCTATTTTATCCCCTTAGGGGTGGATTTTCCAATAGATATTCTACCTAACACCTTGTTTGGTTGGGTCACTTGGGTCCTAAAAAATGGCAAATAATAAACGATGAAAACGCTAGTAGGAAAACCTAACTCGAGGAATTAGCGATTATCTATATATTTATATACATATAATAAAACTGTAAATTCTAAATGTTTGTGCGCGAATCACAGAAAAACCGCTGAACGGATTTTGATGGTATTTTCACAGTTTGGTAGCTTGGGGTCCGACTTAAAATCTTAGCCATGTTTTATCTTATTCAGGTAGGTATAACCTGGGAACCAGCTTGAACTCTCCGTAGTACTAGCTTTCATACACTAAGGAGATAATTTAAACTTGTCGTCTTAATAAGTCGCGGGAAAAAGGGATACCTACTGGGGATTTTTCTACTGTCCACGCGGACGAAGTCGCGGGCGGAGGTAAATTAGAAATAAAGCTTCAGAAACATAAATACTTCTGAAAAACATGAAACTTTGGTAAAAAAAATGAAATTTTCATGAAAGACCAGGGGGGTTATTCACGATTGTCGGAAACCAACTCTCCGAATCGAATCGGAAAGTCTATAGTCTTCGATCTTATTTTCTACGTTATGCTACCTAACTTTGTAAATGCTTTGGGCTTTCCCGTCGGAAAGTGAATCGAATGCCAGTTGAATGTATTTGTGAATTGCTATATTTTTGTAATATCGGAGGATACGGATTCGAATCGAATGCTTTGGACTGGATTTTCGACAATCGTGAATAGCCCTACAGGGGCCCTATTTTTGAATCGCTCGGCTGGCGTCGAGCGCTCGTTTCTACTGATTTTCGTTCGACAAATCAACTCAAATGTATGTGCTGTCGAACGAAAATCAGTAGAAACGAGCGCTCGACGCCAGCCGAGCGATTCAAAAATAGGGCCCCAGTCCTTCCGGGTCAAAATTGTCAAAAACCGAATAAAGGTACCTTTTTTTGTTTTTTTGAGAATGACCGTCACCCTGATTATCTAAAAAGAAACTATTTAGCGACCGGTTGCATTTGACATACATTGCCACTTTTCTTTGGTATGTTTTTTTTTAACCCAAAAAGAAGTAGCAATGGATCACGATCATCTGTGAACTGCAACCAGTTGCTAGGTGGTTTTTAATTAGATAATCAGCCCGCCGGTCGTCTGCCGAGGTCGAAAACTTGGATTTAACATTGCCTCTACATTACCAACAATATATCCAAAAACCAAAAATACCTGATTTGATGCAACGATAAATGTCTAATTTAATTGGATTAACAGTAAGAAATACGTTTTTGGCGATTTCTGTCGTTTCTAGTACACATACCTGGAAGAAATTGCTTTTTAGCGATAAGGCCGCCAATTGTTCTTCTTTTGTTTCTTTAAATGTTCATGGTGTACAATAAAGTATATTTTATCTTATCTTATCATACCTAAAATGCTCCCATAGTCTTTTGATCCCCACATGAAATAAGATCGATTGACAAAAACAATTTTTTTGGTACTTAAGCATTTTTTTTCTAACGCTAACTTTTTCCAAAATATGTGAATGCAGTTCAGAATATCTTAAAAAGTTATGGAAGGTCTCCCAGGAACGTTAAGGTACCTGCCCTTAATGTCCAGTCTCATAAATCCACCCTGTATGCCAAACGAGGTTCCTTAGCAATCCAATGGCCAATCAAAATGAAATAAAACAAGATATTCTTATCTTCTGGTTTTTACTTTTTCAGTGGACAGGACAAAAATGTTAATCCACATTTTTTTAACTTAACATTTTTACAGGCTTCGACAAGGTTAAAATTAAATACTATATGAACTTATTTCAATCTACATTCTTATAACACTATTGACATTTCAACTTTTAATAGTATATTCTTAGTATATTAGAATTTCTCGCCTCAAATAACTTTACCAAAATCACGTAAAATAATGCTATACCTACCAAACAGTACAATTCCGTACGGAAAATCCCTTCTGTTTAAATTATTCTTTTAAGTTACGGTTTTAGTTATTCAACACATTATTATCATACTGCTGTTAATGAATTTCACTCATTCGTTTGCGATCTACGTCTGTGGTTTGCACAAAGTGCTTTCTTACCAATTTTCTTTTTGCCTAATAAGAGCATTTGTATAGGTTATCGGTTCACTAAAATAAAATAGTGAGTTATATGTAATATTTCCATGCAAAAATAGATAAGCGTACATAAATCGTATTAATTTTAAAATATTACATTTGCTAATTTCATTAAATTGAATTAACAAAATTAAGATATTATGACTGTTATACTATAATATCTTAATCATATTTGTTTAAGAAACATTTATGTGAATTATCCACAGAGCTAATTTATTTAAAAAACATGGTTTTAATATTAACTTCGCACACATTCGCATCTCACAGACACTCATGATCGTTATTTATCAAGTCATAACAATAAATCAAAATAATCATTGAATATAACATGAACGAAGTCAAAAGAATGTAATCAAAACCAGCTAAGGGTGCTATTTTACAGTAAAAATGAAAAAATATATAATAATATACAGGATGATACAAAACAACCCGCAATGCCGAATATAGATTGGGACCTATCAAACTGAACAACTTTTACTATGGGCCCAACTCTGAAATCGCGAACAAACATCAGTTGTTTCATACATTTTGATATTTTCGTTATTAATTTAAAAACAGCTTGAGAGTTGGTCCCATAGTAAACTTTGTGCAGTTTTATGGTCCCTGTTTACCATATTCGGCATTGCAGGTTTTGTAACACCCTGTATAGTCGCCTCTACGTCAAATGATACTTTTTCAATTAATATTTATTTACGCAACAAAGCATATTTAGGAACCGATTCCTCTTTAGGAGTTCAACATAAAAACATATTCTTCATAAAAGGCATAATTTGAAAATATCACAACTCTCGCGATATACATTGCAAATATTCCACTTTAAAATCAATCCGTTGTAAGAGCCACACATCGTCTTTTAAATAAGTAATAGGAAACCTAAACACTAAAATAAGTTCTTCTAATCACAATGAAAAGGACCTTTCGCACAAAACAACCAAAAAGGTGATTGCCATCAATGAAACTCCATTCCTCTAAAATTGCAAATTATGTACATCTTTCACCAATTATGATGAAATTCATTTCCACCTATCTAGGTTTTTTAACTGGGCTTTGAAAAATGCCCCTAGGACATTACATTAGTAATATTTTCCTAATTTATCACTTGAACCTGCGCTGGTGAGTAGGCGTGATATATATAGCAGCGGGTCACTACGCCACCAGAGGATGGAGACTAGAAAATGTTAAGAGATATTATGTTCATATCTTATCTTTTATGTAAATCAGCAGCTACGAACGCGGCATCCACTTTTTAATCTATTGATGTATGTAATTAATTACTAACAAATGTTGTATAGCGCGTGTTAAGTCATATAGTCTTACCGTGCGTTTCCACTAGTCAATTAACAATATTGTAAACCAATGTATACTAATTATCGAACCAGTCTGACCAATCGCCGCCCTACTACTTGAATGGCCAATCGACCAGTGAGCAAATTTTATAGGAGACATTTTTATAAGTTAGTTATCGATATTATTAGAAATGTTATAAAATCTTTCATGCAGTATTTAAGTTACATTAAAAAAATCTAGTGTATAGCGTGTAATCAGAGTTACTATAGTTTGAAATAAAAAAAACAGTTTTGGTAAAATTGGTCGGTTGGCCATTCAAGTACTAGGGCGGCAAAATAGCGAGAACAAAACTCAGTCAAAAACGTTTATAAATGACAAGTTGGCTTAACATGACAATGCAGTTAAAAACGCACGGTTATTTAATATGTAAGTGTTTAACAGTACATTCGTTATACAACTAATATTGGTAAGATAATGAGGCGTTAATATCTGCGAGTTTGGAACTAAATTTATCCATCACACAACCACTGATTAACCAATTATTCGTACACTTCCAAGATTATTAAGACTGCAATCAAATCAAATGTCTAAAAACATTTATTAAACTACGACGTACCATACAAATTTGTATGTTGGGAATCTAAGAGTGAACATTATTACATAATTATGAATAAACAAGAGGTAACAAAATAACTTATTTTAAGAAATTAATAAAAAACATCATTTTACTTAATAAAAGTTGGGCCCACCATATCTCTATAAAGACTCGAAGACATTAGAAGTAGGAAATAAGCTCTATTTCATACTTGTAATACCTGCCCATCACACTTAGGCTATGTTTACATTAGTTGAGTAAAAACGTTCCAGTAGAAGTATATTACGTGGTGTGTTTGACGTTCTTTTAGAATCAACGAACATGCCCGGCAATGTACTTCTACTGGAAAGTTTTTACTCGATTAATGTAAACATAGCCTTAGTCTAGTTTTACAGAGACATGCTAAAGCCAAAACTGCAGTCATAAAGTTCTTATATTTAATAAATAAGATTTGAGATAATCAAATGCAATCGAACCTAGACCGAACTATAAGAGCAATAGCTAAATTATAGGAGACTGATATTGATACATTATTGAATTTACACATTATATTCATTTTCTTTCCATAACTACGGCATTTGAACTATGAGTAAACGATGAATTATCATAAAATACATGTTTCTAGGCTATAAAATATTTGCGGTTATGCACTATAAAGGCTGAACTGGCAGTACATGTATAATTCACTATTTTGTTTGGTTTTGACGCAGGTCGTCATTTTCGCAAATGGTCATCGCGAAAAATTCGGTCACTTTCACAAAATGTCATTTTCGCAACTGGTCAGTTTCGCAGAATGTCATTTTCGTAACTTATCACTTTCGCAGAATGTCATTTACATTTTTTTTTCCTTTTTTTGAAAAGAATTTTTTCTCAAAATTATTGTGAGTTTGAGAAAAAAAAATTAATGACATTCTGCGAAAGTGACCTGCCCTCCTACTCAAATGGCCAACATTCTATTCGTTTGAACGCTACGCTTACTATTAAAACTTTAAAATGAGCAGTAAACTATAAAATTACGTGCCGTAAGCTTGACAATTCCATACAATACATCGAAGTCTGTGATTTAAATAAGTTTGCGACATGTAATTTAATCATATAATGCTCATATTTAAGCTTTAAAAGTAAGCGTAGCGTTCAAACGAATAGAAAGTTGGCTATTTGAGTAAAGGGGCAGTTGCGAAAATGACATTCTGCGAAAGTGACAAAATTTTTCGCTATGACTATTTGCGAAAATGACGATCTGCGTCAAAACCTTGTTTACACAGTCGGCGGCTGCTAGTCTTGGATTCGGTTTGCGAGCAGCGGAACAAGTAATTTCGCAGTATGTTAAAATACCACGCTATAATAAAAAATAAAGACTTGGCTATGCAAGGCTAATTTCAAAGATTAACTAAAATCATGATGTCCAAATGCTATCTATGTACACCACAAGTACACTGGGCCGGGGTCAATGGTGCCGCGGGTAGTGGTGCCCGTTGTTGTATCTGAAACAAATTGCAAATTATTGAAAATTTTGATTTTTAGGCATTCACAATGCTATTTTTATATTAAGAGAATTAATATGTAACATGCAAATTGTTACATTACATTGGATAATTTATTACTCATCATATCAGCCACACGACACCCACTGCTGGGTATAGGCCTCCCCTAAGGATCTCCACGACGATCGGTCCTGCGCTGCCTGCATCCACTGGCTTTCCGCGACCTTCACCAGATCGTCGGTCCACCTTGTCGGGGGCCTACCCACGGAGCGTCGTCCGGTGCGCGGTCGCCATTCCAGAACCTTTCTGCCCCAACGGCCATCGGTTCTTCTCGCTATGTGTCCCGCCCATTGCCACTTCAGCTGAGCAATCCTTCGAGCGATGTCGGTTACTTTAGTTCTCCTGCGGATCTCCTCGTTTCTGATTTGATCACGTAGGGAAACGCCGAGCATGGCTCTCTCCATTGCACGCTGAGCGACCTTGAGCCTCCTTATGAGACCCATAGTTAGCGGCCACGTTTCACTGCCGTAAGTCATCACTGGCAACACACACTGTTCATAGACTTTCGTCTTGAGACACTGAGGTAAGTCGGACGCGAAGATTTTTCGAAGCTTCCCGAATGCTGCCCACCCGAGTTGGATTCGGCGAGAGATCTCTTTCTCGAAGTTGGACCTACCTAACTGGACTGCCTGTGCTAGGTACACGTAATGGTCAACAACTTCAAGTGTAGTGTTCCCAACATGAACTAGAGAGGGTACAACATGGGCATTTGACATAATTTTCGTCTTATCCATGTTCATCCTAAGACCCACTCTTTGGGAAGAACTACGGAGATCTTCGAGCATTGTGTTCAGGTCTTACACACTCGGTTATGAGTAGCCAAACCGTTTCTGCAAAGGCGCGAATGGCTATTCATAACGGAGTGCTGGTACCGACACTGATGCATGGAAGTGAATCTTGGGTATGGCAGAAGAAGAATGAAAGCAGAATAAATGCGGTAGAGATGCGATCGTTGAGGAAAATATGCGGAGTAAAACTGAGTGATAGAGTGAGCAATGAGGTGATTCGCAAAAGGTGTGGTCTGAAAGATGATATAGTGACAAGAATTGAGAAAGGAATGCTCCAGTGGTTTGGTCACTTAGGGAGGATGAATGAAAGGCGAATCACGAAAGAGATATACTGTGCGAATGTGGAAGGAACGATTGCACGAGGGCGTCCCAGAAAAACCTACGCGGACCAAATAGAGGTTATTATAAAAAAGGCTGGTGTACGCAGTGACAAAAACCGCAGGGCATGTATGAAAAGAGTGATGGATATGAATGAAGCGAAAGAAGTGTGCAAGGATCGTAGCAGGTGGCGATCCATAGTCTCTGCCTACCCCCATGGGAAACAGGCGTGAGTGTATGTATGTATGTATGTATGCAGCAGCTGTTTTTTTTTTGCAATTTCAGAGTTGGTAAGTTGTTCAGTTTGATGGTCCGAAAAAACGGTTTTTGTCATTTTGCGTTAATTCTTTAACACGTTGTATAGGGTGCTTGTCAGACATACTATATTTATGAAATATTTTATACAACTTTGTTAAAAAAAACTAAAGTAGCTTAGTTATTATAAAAACTCAGGCCCCTAGCATGACTGACGAAACACAATGTACACTCGCGAGCAAAAGTATTGAATCATAGCCCTATTTTCATACAAACGAGATAACTTTGAAGCTTTGGTTCTCCGCCCAGGATTAAACGGGGTGTGATCCGATGATGGCCATTCAAAGAGTGAATGTGAGTGAATGGCTCAGATCGCTAAAGAAACCCAAAGGATCAAAAGAGTTTGTTTACACTAGAGACTGTATGGAGTTTTAAGTGTTACATTTTCCATACTTTTGATTGTAATTTTAGCTTGTTTTTGTTATTTTTTTTATTCAACCCTGAGCGACTCATCAAATTCCTTAGATTTCTTTTGCATTATGGGCCTCCGCTATTCATTCTTTGAATTGCCAACATCAGACCACACCCATCAGATCTGATTATGTAGTAGTCAGTTTAAGCTCTAGGCAAATATCAAAAGTAGTCAAACTGTGTTCTAGACAGTCCAAGACCAACCCAATAATCCTGGGCGGAGAACCAAAGTTCCCTCGTTTGTATGAAAATAGGCCTGTGATTCCATATGTTTGTTCGGAGTGTATATCGCGTAATACAGCGTTTTATCGACACTCAACTGTCAAAATCCATTCTCTTTTGACTGTTAAACGCGATAAATAGATACATCATAATAACGCGTTTCGGTGGTCTTGCTAGGCTGGCATACTAGTCGGCAGAAATAGTAACCTGTTGTTAAATCGTTTGTTGTACTTATTGTTGTGATGCTTATTGAAGTGGTGGGGAGGCCGTCGGTCTCCACGGTACTTGAAATTGCCTCCCCAGTGCGGTTTGTTCTGTTTTTCCTGCAAAATGAATTTTCAATTGTCTGTCAGTTTATACAGGGTTATTTGTAAAACACCAACAACTTCGTACGAATAGATTACTAACATCATATACAACAAAGTTGGTTCTGATGAATAGGGAATATGCATAAGTCACCGATTTTGATGAATTTGAGCTTGATCGCTGCGGACACGTATAAAAACATGATGGAACAGGAAAAAAAAAAATTATTTTAGTTTTATCACACGATGAAATCAGGGGAAAATAACGATATTTTTTTTTCATTTTCGGATATAATGCACTTTACAGTCAGATAGAATATCGAATAAGAAACAATATTTTATAAGACACATATGTACTTAAACGCAAAATTTAGGGAGATAATTGAAGATTATTGGCTCACTCCATATTAAACGCGCCGAAACACACCTGAAACGTGATGTGTGACGTCACCGTTTTGTATGGAGCGTTTTCGGCGGGTGCTGCTGCGCGCTAACTTCAAATAACTATATCACGAGAACAAAACGCAAGAGAAAAGTTTGAATATTATAGTTAATTTTCTCACGCATCTCAATTTTTACTAACACACTAGCTTTAATATTTTACTAACAAATTTGTATGGATTTATAATCTGAAATAAATGAATAATAATAATAATAATAATTATACTTTTGATTAAGATTAAAAAAAAATTGATGCATATTCCCTATTATGGTGTTAGTAATCTACCTACTCTACAGTTTAACAAATAGCCTTATAATAACGGGTGTAACAAGACATTCAACGAAGCCGAAGTCCACGTATTCCGCCCATCATCAGGATCATTTTGGTCTTTTACACTATACCTGGGAAACCAATAGCTACGAAGTTATTGAAGGTCAAAGTCAATTTTTTTATGAAATCTTCTTTTATTCGTTATTGCCTACTTTTTGTCCAATGAAACATTATCAAAATTTTAAGTATTTCGTACCAAACAATGGCTTCAAAACGTCGTCACTCGATGTATCTCATGAGCACGCACATAAACACTGCCCTCCAACTCGACCGCACGCAGCTACGTAGCATACACTCGCAGGCGCGGTCTGTTGTGCGCGTTACATTACATGGTAAAGTATGCAATGATTTTTAACACCAAAAATCAAAATCGTTTCCCAGCAATAATTTTGAACAGAAATGGTCCTGATGATGGGCAGTGTACGTAGACCTCGGCTTCGTTAAAGGTCTTGTTACACCCGTATAGTATGTTTTTGGGATGTATTTAATAGCACTTTAAATTTGATGCAAACAGCTATAAAATTGTATATCAGCACTTTAAAATAATAATAGACCTATAATTTAATATTATCACTACAAAAATAATGGTTTGCACTTTAACTGTGTCCCAACCATTGGTCCCAACTCCGAAACCATTTAGTTTCTGTCCAACCATGTCAGACTGACTACTGTTAAAATGAGATGGAAAGATGAAAACAACTTGTGGCATATTGCATTTGCATATACACCATCAGGTCGGTTCTGGCGTTGTTGGTCACACACAATGGAACCTAACCTCCTCCCTGGGCTCCTCTCTAACTGCGCCCGCTCGTCGTCGCACCTAGACGTCTGTTTACCAGTGCTAAAGTTATAAAATTAATTTGTATGGTGCAAAGTATTAATTTTAAGGCTAAGCAATTAAATTGCATAGTGTAAAGTATTAATTTTAAAGCTTAGCATATTTACAGTGGAAGCCATTATTTTATAGTTCATTCAATAAATTTTGAAGCTAAACATTTTAAAGTGTGTTACATTATTTTTAAAGTGCATTTATATATTCCCCTATGTTTTTAATGTTGAAGCCACATTATCGCGCTGTCCCGAAGCTTTTCGTTGTCATGTTTTACAATTAGAAACTATGAGTCAAGGAATTAAAGTTTAATTTCACTTAAAGGAGATAAATTTGCGGGATTTGATAAAAATGAACTTTAATTACTTAACTTAAAGTTTCTCGACAACGAAAAGCTCTGCGACACAGCGCGATAATGTGGCCTCGTGGCCTCAGTGAGACCATCAGCCACTTTAATATCCCCACTGCTGGGGCACAGGCCTTTCTTATGGGTGGATAAGGAGGATGGGTCACAACCCACCACGCGGGCCCAATGCGGATTGGTGGGTGTTAACGACTGCAAATGCACCCGGGACCGACGGCTTAACGTGCCTTCCGAAGCACGGAGGAGCTCGAGATAATATTTTTTCTTAGCATAAGAAAAAGTAATAACCTGAAAAGGATTGTATCCATTCCTATTGTTGTTGAACCGGTTGTAGTGGTGGAATTTCTTCACTTTCTTACTGCGCCCCCGATCCATATCGTCGATCGCTTCCATTGCGCGTTTTCGTTCATCACGTTTTTCTTCAAATACCTGAGGAAAGAGAAAATAAAATTCTGTAAAAATTAAAATCAAAACAACCCCCTAAAAACGTTTTTTTCTTTTATTAACATAATATTTATGAAAATATTCAAAACAACAAAAATCTGGAGTTATTGGGTTTTAGATGAACAAAAGGAAAAATAACAAGAAAAGAACAAAACAAGTGTGGTTAAGCAGATAAGGATTAATTTGGTGATTATTTTATTCAGGGAATGTGTATGAGGTATCATTAGTAACCTTTGCGCCCATTAATCTGTGGGATTGTCGTCTATGCCTGCAAGACGTGCTGGCGCCACTAGAGTTGTTCCTTATCTATGTAACCCAAAACTGTGTCAAGAAAAAACCGCCCCGTCATTTATGACTGCGGTCGCGGGGCGCCCGCGCGCGTTTTACGTTGTATCACAGAATACATAATAGTACAAGTACAGAAGATCCACTCCGCAAGGTCATTTAAATAAATAACGACTCTATTCCATACCCAATAAAGTGCAATTCAGGTTGCACGCCTACAGTTATATTCACCTAGAAGTTGCCTCTCTTTCTATCGCGTAGCTCTTATCTATTCTAACGACTTCAGGGTTTCTTTTTTTTAAATAATAATTAAATAACTGGTAGTTAATTTATTACAAGTTATGTGTTTGTGAAATAATGTGTAGTTAAATACGTTTAAAAAAACATAGGCTAGGTCTGTACCTTCACGCCACATCAGACTATACATTACGAAATGAAATTGTAATTATAATTAGTTTTATTTCGAAAGTAGGTAGGTAAGTAAGTACCTCATCATATCAGCCACACGACACCCACTGCTGGGTATAGGCCTCCCCTAAGGATCTCCACAACGATCGGTCCTGCGCTGCCTGCATCCACTGGCTTTCCGCGACCTCCACCAGATCGTCGGTCCACCTTGTCGGGGGCCTACCCACGGAGCGTCGTCCGGTGCGCGGTCGCCATTCCAGAACCTTTCTGCCCCAACGGCCATCGGTTCTTCTCGCTATGTGTCCCGCCCATTGCCACTTCAGCTGAGCAATCCTTCGAGCAATGTCGGTTACTTTAGTTCTCCTGCGGATCTCCTCGTTTCTGATTTGATCACGTAGGGAAACGCCGAGCATGGCTCTCTCCATTGCACGCTGAGTGACCTTGAGCCTCCTTATGAGACCCATAGTTAGCGGCCACGTTTCACTGCCGTAGGTCATCACTGGCAACACACACTGTTCATAGACTTTCGTCTTGAGACACTGAGGTAAGTCGGACGCGAAGATTTTTCGAAGCTTCCCGAATGCTGCCCACCCGAGTTGGATTCGACGAGAAATCTCTTTCTCGAAGTTGGACCTACCTAACTGGACTGCCTGTCCTAGGTATACGTAATGGTCAACAACTTCAAGTGTAGTGTTCCCAACATGAACTGGAGAGGGTACAACATGGGCATTTGACATAATTTTCGTCTTATCCATGTTCATCCTAAGACCCACTCTTTGGGAAGCACTACGGAGATCTTCGAGCATTGTGTTCAGGTCTTCCATGGTCTCAGCCATAAGGACTATATCATCGGCAAAACGAAGGTGTGTTAGGTACTGGCCATTAATGTTGATGCCGAGTCCTTTCCAGTCCAAGAGCTTAAAGATGTCCTCCAACGCAGCTGTGAACAGTTTCGGAGAAATAACGTCTCCCTGTCTCACACCACGCTGCAGTTGGATAGGATTTGTGTTCTGGTTCTGTACTCGGATCGTCATGGTGGCATTTTGGTATAAGTACCTCAACACCTCGATATACCTGTAGTCCACTTGGCACCTTTGGAGAGACTGCAGCACCGCCCAGGTTTCAATCGAATCAAAGGCTTTCTCATAGTCCACGAACGCCAAGCAAAGTGGCTCATTATACTCCTCAGTCTTCTGTATAACCTGCCGCAGCGTATGGATGTGGTCTATGGTGCTAAAGCCTTTTCGGAACCCGGCTTGTTCGGGAGGTTGGAAGTCGTCGAACTTGCGAGCGAGACGATTCGTAAGGACTCTCGAAAACAACTTATAGACATGACTCAGAAGCGAGATGGGTCTATAGTTCTTTAAGAGGGACTTGTCACCCTTTTTAAAGAACAAGATCACCTCACTTATGTTCCATGTCTTTGGCGTTCTGCCCTGGACGATGACGGAATTAAAGAGCTTATGGAGGACTTTGAGTATCGGCTTACCGCCCGCTCTCAGAAGTTCTGTAGTGATTCCATCGTCACCCGCCGCCTTGTTGTTTTTCAGCTGTTTGAGAGCCATACTAATCTCGCACAGGCTGACGTCCGGGATATCTTCGGTATAGTGTCGGGTAAGCTTGGCTCTGGGGTCTTTAGCCTTGCTTTCAACAGGTGTCTGCGTGGAATATAACTGCCCATAGAAGCTCTCGATCTCCCTCAGGATTTCAGGCTTTGATGAAATGATGCGTCCGTCGTCAGTTTTCAGCTTCGTCATCTGGCTTTGCCCAATAGACAGATCTCTCGCGAACACTTTGGAGCCTTTATTCCGCTCGATGGCCTCTTTAATACGATTCGTATTAAATTGGCGAAGGTCGCTCGTCAAAGACTTAGATATCTGTCTATTAAGCTGCCGATAACGATTAGCATCTACTGAACTCTGGAGCCTCATTTCACGTCTCTGATCCATGAGTAGGAGTGTGTGGTCGGAGAGTTTCTTTATCTTGGGACGGCGGGTCTTAAAGAGCTTGGATCCTACCGTACGGACAGCATCCACCACCATGTTGTTTAGATCGTCCACATCTAAGCTGTTCTCAAGGGCTTCGAAGCGGTTTTGGAGTTCGAGTTGAAAGCTCTCGGGGTTTTGAATATGGGCCGGCAATGGTCGAATTGTTGATTTTATCAGTCGAGATCTTTCCAGCTTTGGGTTGATATTCAATGTGCCACGTACCAATCGGTGATCGCTCCCCGTCTTAACAGCGTTGATCACAGTGACATCATTGAATATTTGCTTTTTCGTCGACATGATAAAATCTATCTCATTTCTGACTTTACCGTCCGGACTGACCCAGGTCCACTTCCGGCATTCCGGCTTTCTGAAGAAGGAGTTCATCATAATGAGGTTCTCCTTCTCCATAAAGTCAGCCAGCATCTGGCCTCTGTCATTCCGTTGCCCAACTCCAAATTGCCCCACTCTCAGCTCATCACCGCATCGTTTCCCCAACTTAGCATTGAAGTCCCCCATCACAACAGTGTAGTGGGTTTTGAAGCTATGCATGGCTTTAGAGATCTCCTCATACATAGCCTCCACTTCGTCATCTTGGTGTGTCGAGGTCGGTGCGTAAACCTGTATAACATTCAGCGAACACCGTTTGGATATTCTGAGTATAAGGTACGCCACCCTGGTCGACACACTTCCGATGGTAGTCACGTTGTTGACAAGGGACTTGTGGACGATGAACCCGATACCACCTTGGGACTGTTGGTCGCCCTCCCGGTAGTAAAGCAAGTTACCGGAGTTGAGGATTATCGAGTCCTCTCCCGCTCTTCGGACTTCAGATAAGCCGATAATGTCCCAGTGTACCTTGCTGATAACTTCTTCCAACTCGGTTAACTTCGCGTCGGTCCTTAGTGTGCGCGTGTTATAGGTTGCCAGGTGCAGTAGTCGTCGTTTTTGGTAGCCGAGCCGCACCCGGGGATTCTTAGCACCCCCTGCCCCGCCGTTACCGTAGCCGCTACCGTAGCTAGGAATAGCGGGGCTGCCGGGGACTGGGGGCCAATTTTTTGATCCATTATGCATGAGGGGGGGGGTTTGCCATAATCGCCACGCTTGGCAGGCGGGTTGGCGATCGCAGTAGGCCAAGGTTTTTTGGAGACGCTGCTGCCCGTCTCTTGAAGGCTATGCTCCCTTAGTCGCCTTTTACGACACCCACGGGATGATAGGGGGTAGTGCTATTCTAGGCCGGCACATACACGGCACCTAATCGGCACGTACACGCACGGCACGGCAGTAAGTACCTACCTAATCTATAAATTATTATTTCAATAAATAGTTGGGCGAAGATTGTTTGGCAAATAAGACAAATAAATACCTAAGAATAAACGGATACCTACCTACTAGTTACTAACTAGGTACCTATACTCCAGCCAACTCGTGGAAAGAATGTTTAATGACAAACCGTTGCCTAGCAACCAATGACAGGCATGTATTCAAAACCTTTTTTGATACAAACTAGTTTAAATAAAATACAAATTACTTATTGTACAACAAATACACAGAGGAAATAATCACTATGTTTTAAACAAATAGACAGTCATTATTAATGCATAAGTACCTACTGAATATGGCGAAATAAAACAAGAAAGTGGTCACAATGTCAATATCGGTGTGATCAAGGGTCATTTTATTTACTGTTACTCACACTATAGAACTCTTTTCTAAAAGTGTGATGACAAAGAGATCTATAGTGTGACTAGCACTGACTAACAGTAAGTAAAATGATCCATGGTCAAAATGATGATGAATCAAAATGAAACTGTACACTTGGTTTACATGACATACATGGGTTGGTCATGAAAACAATGTGTATGGATTCATTTTGATTCATCAATTTCACTAGATAAGACTTCATTTGGAAGGATAATACAAATCCAGGAAATGTTATTACCGCCTGATCGTAATGCATAAATAGGGGTATCAATTAAAATAAATTACGAGTTTTTAAATCATTTTTGTTTTAACACAAGAAAATAGAGGTTGTGTGAATTAATCTAGTGGTATGTGTAACCAAAACAATCATTACTAAACATTTATAGTGTTATGTGCCCTAATTATGTCATTAAAATGTTTTTGAGATGTTTTTATCATATCAAAGTTATGATAACCCTAAAACGGTTCGTTGATAAACATTCTTTCCACGAGTTGGCTGGAGTATAGTAGACAAGCACTTCTTACGTTTTGATGTCGTTTGGAACTTTTGGAATAGTAAAAAACGTGAGGTTTGGATCCTTTTTATTCGTATTAAGGCATACTATCGAAATCGAACTGCTAATGTGCGACCCAGCCGGCACGCGGTAGCCCTCTGAAATTAGTCCGTCCGGACGGACCCGCTACCTACTTGTAGCTTTGTACCTAAAGCGCGGAGTGCGCCTAGCCTGGTTGTATGTAAGTACATCAATTAGTATAGAAAATCGCCTCGTCCAACACACCGAGGCAGCGCCGCGGCGCTGGAGCGCGCACCGCATGTGCCGCCGGTGGCACGCGCGGTGTGCGTCAGCAGGCGCGGAATCCGCGGGGTAACAACACAATGAGCTCCATAGTATCGTGTCGGTTTTTGTACGTAAGCGCGGGGCCGTCGTACAACGCCGACCGGCGCGGAGAAAATCGCCTGAATAGGCGGTGTGCTGCGCCGTCGCTGCGTGCGGGAAACGCCAAACCGTGCCCTCGACGGCGCGCGGCGGCAGGGTGAGAATCGCCTAAAACGGGGGCATAGGACAAATCTCAGCTAAACATCTCACACACCTGTCGCGAGATCGCGCTGTGCGTTCCATTCCAGGAGGAGACGGGGGCCCCGTAGCCCCGGTGGGACAGCGCCTGCAGGTGGCGCGCGGCGGGGCCCGGCAGCATGGCGGCGCGCGGCGCGGGGGCGCCCGCGGGGCCCGCGCGCGCCCCGCCCGAGCTGCGGTCGCTCAGGGGGGACATGCTGCTCACGCTCGTGTTCGGGCTCTTCTCGTTTTCGCCGCAACGCTCTTCTTTCTCTTTCACCCTATTGGAAAATTTGGTCATTGCAGATAACTACTTATACGATGTGTTGCAACATAACCCATAATGCCAAATATGGTAGATAGGGACCATCGAACTGAATAACTTTTACTATGGCACCAATTTTCAAAAAAAAACAGCTATTTCATACAAAAATTGATAATGAGAATATCAAAGTGTATGAAACGGCTGATTTTTTTTTTTGCAATTTTAGAGTTGGTCGCATAGTAAGAAAAGTTGTTCAGTTCGATAATCCCTATCTACCATATTGTAACACGTCGTAATACTCGTATTTGAAAACGACAACACACCCAATTGGTCTCATTTGTTAAAGAGCTAACGAACTTTGCAAATTTTATAGTTAGTAAAAAGTTATACCGATCCTGTCTCATATCTTTCACTTCGTAAAGTTTATTAATTATGTAGCTTCGTCTGGAAGTGCTTAATCTATGCACTTACTTTTTATTAGTGACGCCGTTCAAACTGGGACTCAGCAGAGGAGCGCTGCTCTCGTTGGAGACGGTCCAGGCGCGGTGGCCGGCGGGCGTGGTGGCCACGAGCGCGCGCGGCGGGCGGGCGCGGCCGGGCGCCGGCGCCGGCCGCGCGACAACATCGCCCATTCTCTCTCGCTCGTCCCCACTAGACTCAGAATCGTATGGGACTAACCGCGACCCCGAGCACCCGTTGGCCGTCCTCTGCGCAGATCCCGACGCGTCACTCTTGTTCATCTGCTCCTCCAACTTCTCCAGGGGCGACTTCGGTGGCCTGATCAGTTTACTCGTCGAAGCGACCGCCGCCTTCGGCCCCGCACCGTTCGACCTCGAATCCGATTCGCTTTTACTGAGTTTCGCTTTCGTTTGGTTTTCCTCCCCGCTCGGTCTCTTTATGACGAAACTTATTTTCCTGTCGTCGTCCACTTTGAAGCTCGACCTGTCGACGCCGTTCGACATCTTGGGGGCTTGGACGACTTTTTCCACTTCACCGTTCTGTTTGACGACCCACGGTTCACTGTTCGAATTGTTGGAGTCCGAAGACTTACTTAATGTACTGTTTAAAATAATAGGTTGTTTCACTTCGGTCGAAGTGCTGTTGAGGCTTATAGGTTTCTTATCGTCGCTTCGGTAAAAAGTTAATTTCAGAGGACTTTTGTCTCTGCTAATACTGTTTGGTAATTGTGGTCCATATACTGCACTCGAGGTCGAAGCGGTGGGGACGGACGTGTCTTCGATAGTGTTATCCTTTTCAAAGAACATAATGTAAGCATTTGTGCCTAAAACGGCAGATAGCGGTAGTGGCCTCACACAACTGTCATCGAACTGATAATAGTTGCCATTTGGTGCTTGTCCTATGGCTGTATAGTGTCCACAGTTTTGGGATGGGCCAAGATGAGTTACTAGACTTACGAGCTTGTAAGACTGAAATGAAAATTAGTGATTTAATATTTAGATAAAAATTAACTAGTTTTTTCTTTAAGTTAGTAACCAGAGTTGCTTTAAGTTTTAAACTTTTAAAATAACAAACTAATATGGCTACTTACCAATTGCTGATTGTTATTCTTGTTATACATGTATTTTTGTAGTGTAAGCTTTTTTCGGAATTGTACATGTTTTGACAATTTCCCTCCAGTCAGTGAGAACCTTTTCAAAGCTATGCATAACACCATTGGGGCACGCTCTACAAAGAACTGTTTTGTAGCTGACACCTAACGAAAAATAACATGAAATTTAGTAAATATGTATCTAAATACAGATGACATTTACAATACTTCTGGGCTGGTATAGGCAGGAGCTGTGTTTAATACCCAAAGAATTTAAATTAACCACCATCAGTGCCGCTGTATTTAAGAAAATATACAATTAATCATAAAACTAAATACCAATAATAATCAAAATGCTATTGATGACCTATTATGCAATAGTTAGGCTATTGCAAAAGATATCTACATTGAACCTTTTGTTATATGTTTCAACACTATGTCGAAAGAAGTTATTTCTGGTGTATGCAAGCAAGAGCCAAGTATAGCTGCTACTAGGTTATTTTTTTTCTAAAATGTGAGGGAGTCAACTAATAGTAAAAGGAATAAGTTACCTTTTTATTACATGCTTCACACTTATAACCTAAGTCTTCTAATCGTTCTCTTGAAAAGAATGAGTCTAATGCTTCGTCCAGGGTAGAATGCTTCCTTATGTCCACTAAGAGGTCCTGAAATTTATTTTTCATTAGTATGGTCTTTTACATTAGTACTTATTTGGTCTTTTGAGTTTTGATAAACTTGTACTGGATATCTACTTACAATTTAATATTGCTTTAATAAAGTTGTATTTGGTTAAACAAAAATATCAGTTGTCCAACATTATGGCTATGATGATTCTCGATACTAATGATAAACATAAAAGATCTAAACTAACATTACTAGAAAATAACAGAAACTAATGAGGATCAGTAAAGATTTTTGTTAAGTGGCTAATTAGAAAGCTTATGCCACCACATGATTAACTGTGAATTATTTTTTACAATATCTCTTACACCTGAGAAGTTATAAGAGCTAAAACACTGGTTTTTGGGGGGTCCTTATGACGTCATCGCGACGTACGAGAACCTTATGTCGTACGTGATTAAGCACATATTGCATTGAGCTTGGTATTTCCTTCAAACCGTTTTAACTCAACCATTTCTAAACGGATTTCAAAAATTCTTTCACTAGGTTTCATAGCTAACAATATGTGTTTGTATTATTATATCAATAAAACTATAGGATTCAAACCTGTTACTGATCCTCATTTTAGAATGAAGCACTTTTCTTCTTCTAATATCTCTTTTAAAAATTTACCTGAAAGTGTTGATAGGTCGTAGATAGGTGATGGCAGGCCAGACACCTGACGGTTGAGCGTAAATAGCCACCAAGGATTTGGTTAAGGGGTGTAGTTTCTTTGCTGTACTGATCCAATTTGTCTGAGTACACAAAGCGAGACAGATAACATTTCTCCATAGCCTCTACCAAGTACCTGGAAACAAATTAAATTAGTAATAAAAACATAAAGTGTAATGCCAATTGCTATACTTGTTTAGTTAAAAAAACAAATATCTTAGCAAAAGGGACAAACATTTTTCAATAATAATAATAATAAATAAATAAATATTTAATATTTGACAACATCACATACATTGCTCCAATCCCAAAGTAAGTAGCTATAGCACTTGTGTTATGGAAATCAGAAACAATGGTGGTATGACACACACCCAGACCTGAGACAATATTGAAAAGTTCATTTTCTACATTGACCCAGCCGGGGATCGAACCCGGGACCTCAAGAGATGGTGACGCCTTGAAGACCGGCGTGCGAACCACACGACCACGGAGGTCGTCAAAATTATATTAAATATTCTGTGTAACTTGAAAAAAAAACTCAAGAAGAAAATATAAACAACAGAATATTGTGTAAAATATTATGATTCTTTATATTATGGTATATAATTAAGCTAATTTGAAAGGCAGGGCACAAAATATTTTGATTGCAAAGATAATAATTATACAACACAATATCCAAATTACCTTAAAAATTCATGAGCATCTTCTTGACGTCCTGGAGTAAGGTGTCGGCATATTAGGCGTAACTTGGAATAGACTTGCCAAGGTTTGATAGGAGCTCCTCCACTTTTCTGTGTCGCCATCAGAGTAGCACGCATTCCACATATGACACAAGCTTCTGAAATTTATATATAGCAAACTATTAGTATAGAACAAATCTCACCATGGTTATTAAAAATTACTTGGTAAACAGTTAAATGAGAAAAACTTTATAAATTACTAGTGGCTGCCCGCGGTTTCACCCGTTTCCGTTCCCGTGGGAATATCGGGATAAAAAGTATCCTATGTTTTATTCTAGGCTATCTACTATCTGTGTGCCAAATTCCAACAAAATCAGTTCAGTAGTATTTTCGTGATTGAGGAACAAACATCTAAACATCCAAACCCCCAAACTTTCACATTTATAATATTACTAGCGGCCGCCCGTGACTTCGTCTGCGTGGACAGTTTTTTCGCTATCCCTCGGGAACTAAACGTTTTTTCTGGATGAAAAGTACCCTATATCCTTTTCTGTATCCCTGACAACGTCTATGCAAAATTTCACGATGATCGGTTCAGTAGTTAGGACGTGAAGACGTAACAAACAAACGGACTTTCACATTTATAATATTAGTAAGGATATAGTAGGATTCTAAAAAAATAAACCTATGTGAAATATGTAAAAAATTTGATCTTACCATGTTGGTTACATTTCTCCGCATGTGCGGACTCATTCACTAACCAATTGGCTAATGCAGGAACATGAAATAAAGCTTGCAATGTCGAATTCAAGTAACAAGTGTTCCCCACATTCTGCATGCCAGCCCCTGCCGCCCACGGACCCTGCCATCCCAGCTGAACTTTTTCAACAGGAAACAATACCCTTTTAGGTTTTGGTAAACCTTCGTCAACATGTCTGTTTCCATCTATAATAAGATATTTAGGTATAGATTCTTTGAAATATTTTAGTGCAATGTTTGTTTCAAAGGTACTAAATAAATTGCTGAGTACAGATCAAATAAACAATGAATGTATTATTGGTAAACATAAATACAGTATGAAAGTATAACCTCCAAACAGATGAAGTCATGAAATTTATCATAAAAATATTGCATTTTTTTATAGTATAACGTACAAATGTTTACCTTGTATTTGACTGGAGGAAGCTCCTTCCTTTTTTAGCAGCTTACTATCGAGTACAGGTTTTTTAGGTCGTATCACCACGTACTTAGACTTCAATCCGTCAAGAACATTACTTTGAAAATCTCCCGATTCTTCGAAGTCAATTTTTGTCAATAGCACTCCTTTAGCGGAAGAATAAATTCTACTGTCTAATAGCGATGAACTTTGTGATTCGTCCGCAGTAAGAGATAAACGCAATGCGTTTGATACAGGATCGCAAATGGAAGCGGGCATTTTACCTCCAAAACCGCACTATCACTTTATCAAATCACGGCACTGCTCATTTTAAGCTTAGTTGTACACAAAACTCGAAACACTTTAGTTTTGCCGATTACTAATAATGTTTATTGGATCACGTGAATTTTGAAAAAAACACCACACAAGATACGAAAAAGAAAATTTCATAGCCTGGCACACGCACACGACACGATACCGACGTCACGTCAATCAAACCACAGAGCAGTCACAGCACAGAGGAAGAGGAAAGCACAGACTACACTACAATACGACAGATCAGGGGGCTTACCATCAGCAAATAAGAAACCATCCTTAAGCCGTTCAGGGGGCTTACCATCAGCAAATAAGAAACCATCCTTAAGCCGTTCAGTTCAGAAGCAGGCCCTAAACAAAATTGCTTAAATCTGTACCATGACCGTCTTTTAGGTGAACGGCATAAAGATTGTTTTGACTCAAGGTGAACGGTTAGTTTGTCTCTGGTATGCTTTGTCACAGAGCACTAATGCTTTGTAGACGATGCGAAAACGAGCTAGCCTATACAAATCGATGGGTGCATTCTGTAAGACAAATCTCTGAGTCATCGATCGCCATAAATTTGTTAAACATGGAAAGTAATTTGTTGAGAATATTCATTTACTTTTCATGGTTAAAATGTACTTTATGGCGTTCGATGACTCAGATATTTGTCTGGCAGAATGCACCTAATTTATCGCTTATTATCCCCGCCAATTGGTAATGCGCCTGGTGGCCATGTTTTTAACCTCAAAAACGAAAAACAATTTGTAAATTTTTGATATACCTAGACCCTTTCTTATTGAAAATAAGAATTCAATAATTAATATATTATATTACCTATTAGAATTTTACTGTTTTTTGTCATTTTTAGTTGCGGATGACGATGATGTGTATGTTAATTTGACAAGGTTCCAGCGCATTACCAATTGACGGGGATAGTAATAAAATGTCGCAAGTTAATAAAACAAATTAAAGTTATATTATTTCGGTTTTTTTTATTTTCAATATCATTTCACACCATTAGTTTGTTAATTACTTACATCGATATAAAATAAATCATTTTCTTCTTTATTTGATTATTATTATTCATAATAACATAAAATGTAATGCAATTTACTATCCGCGTCAATTGGTAATGCGCTGGAACCTTGTCAAATTAACATACACATCAACGTCATCCGCAGCTAAAAATGACAAAAAACAGGAAAATTTTAATAGGTAATAATAGTGTATTAATTATTTAAGTCTTATTTTCAATAAGAAAGGGTCTAGGTATTAAAAAAATGCAATTGTTTTTCGTTTTTGAGGTTAAAATCATGGCCGCCAGGCGCATTACCAATTGAAGGGGATAGTAGGTACTTATTTATGGGGTCTCATCTCTCATCATTTCTTTTTATTTTAGTGATATTCAACAACAAGGAAGTCGTCGCGTTGCCTTTATCAAGTTACATAATTCACTGTTAAATAATAAACATTAAAAGAAATTCACAAATCTTAAAATTCTCACGCCAAACTTATCTAAATATACTAAACAATTTTGAAAAAGCTGATCACGTAGGAACTTTTTATGAATTGCTTTATTTGACATTACAGACGCTATAAAACAGCTCCCAAACTGTCAAACGGAGCGTCGTGGTACGCTTCGTCCATACATAAAAAATGGTGAACGGTTTAAGAGCGTGTATTAAAGCAGGCCCTCCGCAGGCCTGCTAAATCGAGGTCATGGTACGAAAAAGTAATGCCATTCAGTATAAGTCCTGCTATAAGAGCTCATAGTAAGGCCCCAGTTCAGAAGCAGGCCCTAAACAAAATTGCTTAAATCGGTACCATGACCGTCTTTTAGGTGAACGGCTTAAAGATTGTTTTGACTCAAGGTGAACGGTTAGTTTGTCTCTGGTATGCTTTGTCACAGATCACTAATGCTTTGTAGACGATGCGAAAACGAGCTAGCCTAATCAAATCGATGGGTGCATTCTGTAAGACAAATCTCTGAGTCATCGATCGCCATAATTAAACATGGAAAGTAATTTGTTTAGAACATTCAATATTTTACTTTTCATGGTTAAAATGTACTTTATGGCGTTCGATGACTCAGAGATTTGTCTGGCAGAATGCAAGCCCCGCCAATTGGTAATGCGTCTGGCGGCCATGTTTTTAACCTCAAAACCGAAAAACAATTTGTAAATTTTTGATATACTTAGACCCTATCTTACTGAAAATAATAATTCAATAAATAATAATAATATTAGATTAACTAAGAATTTTCTTATTTCATGGCATTTTTAGTTGCGGATCACGTCGATGTGGATGTTAATGTGACAAGGTTCTTGCGCATTACCAATTGGCGGGGATAGTATATCTCTGTCTGCCGCGACCTTCTAAATTGATGAAAAATAAAATAACGGACACTTACAATTATTTTTTTAATGAGAACATTGCAAATAAAGTATCACAACTTCATATTTATTTTTAAGTGCGATTTACTAGGTGCGTGCTCTAATAAAATGTCGCAAGTCAATAAAACAAATTAAAGTTATATTATTTAAGTTTTTTTTATTTTCAATATTATTTCACACCACTAGTTTGTTAATTACATCGATATAAAATAAATCATGTTCTTCTTTATTTGATAATTATTATTCATAAAAACATAAAATGTAATGCAATTTAGGTACTTATTTATGGGGTCTCATCTCTCATCATTTCATTTTATTTTAGTGATATTCAACAACAAGGAAGTCGTCGCGTTGCCTTTATCAAGTTACATAATTCACTCTTAAATAATAAACATTAAAAGAAATTCACAAATCTTAAAATTCTCACACCAAACTTATCAAAATTCACTAAACAATTTTGAAAAAGCTGATCACGTAGGAACTTTTTATGAATTGCTTTATTTGACATTACAGACGCTATAAAACAGCTCCCAAACTGTCAAACCGTGCGTCGTGGTACGCTTCGTCCATACATAAAAAATGGTGAACGGTTTAAGAGCGTGTATTAAAGCAGGCCCTCCGCAGGCCTGCTAAATCGAGGTCATGGTACGAAAAAGTAATGCCATTCAGTATAAGTCCTGCTATAAGAGCTCATAGTAAGGCCCCAGACCAAAGTAAAGGCTATGTTTACATTACGCTAGCAGCTCGGCCCAGCAAACTGAGCCCAGTAATGGCCGGTATACATTTTGATTAGTAAAGTGCTTAGTGTTTAGTGTTTAGTGCACTGTTTAGTGTTTAGTGATTAGTAGGTGATGTCCCATACTGTTTAGCATACGCTGTTTAGTACAGGCTTTGTTGATATAAACTAAACACTTAACAGTCCTGTCCAGACGTGCTTAGTGCGTGTTTAGCTGCAAGTGAGGGGTGGAGGCGGGACGTGCGGGACGCGCGGGAGGAGCTACTCGCAGAAAAAATAGAACGCGCTTCTAAACACTGTACTTCGCTCGCACTAAACACTAAACACTAAACAGAGACTGTCCGAACGTGTTTTTTGCTAAACACTAAACACTAAACGAGCCACTCGCACTAAACACTAATCAAAATGTATACCGGCCATTAGGCATAGTTTACATTAGTCGAGTAGACGACGGAGTCGAGTAGCGAGTGATAAAAAGCAAGCGAACTCGACCAATGGAAACGAAAGGGCGACTAAACTGGGCCAAGTACCGGGTGAGTCGAGTTGTCTCTTGCGAAGCGTAGTCGCTCGGCCAAGTTGTTCCCCCACCGCCTATTTTACTCGACTCGCCTGCCTACTCGCCCTATGGAAATCGTCGGGTCAGTTGGAAAGCGAGTCGAGTGGGGCTTGGTTTGGAGGTTATGTTGAGTTGTGATGTGACTAGTGTGTTTCTAGTTTAAGCGCTTACATTGTTGAAAATATAGGGTTTGATAATAAACATATGAAGTGGTTCGAGGAGAGAAATTATAAAGGAGGTCGCTAATCGCTCATACATTTCAGCCCATTTTATTTACCTGAGGTACACGTATACCGAAATGTAGGGAAAAATTCGAGGATTCCGAAAATAATGTTACTTTAGTGCAATCTTTTC
The DNA here is from genome assembly GCA_928269145.1 of Agriphila tristella. Lineage (NCBI taxonomy): Eukaryota > Metazoa > Arthropoda > Insecta > Lepidoptera > Crambidae > Agriphila > Agriphila tristella. Next base: position 41,786,832 of record OV743431.1, read on the forward strand.
TTAAAACTTAAAAATAAATCATTAAAAGTATAAACTTGTACTTGTAACACAATTAAATTATATGGCAATACTGGATATTTACTTTTAGTTTAATAAAGCAAATATGCATTTATATTAGTTAAACATGTTAAAATAATCATTACACATCGGAATAAATTAACATAAAGGCAAAAAATATATATTTTTCCTTTATAATAATTAAAGCTCTTCAAATCAACTGTGTGAACATTGTTTATGCCTGCACGTAACAAAACGTCAAAATAATTTGTAAAACAAAATGTCATGTGAGAAATGTCATTCCGACTTCCGAGTATATAAAATAAACTTTAAGTGACAATGACAGCTGTCAACTTGACAGTTTTTTCGAATATCAAAGATCTGAATGTTATGATATAATCTGTGTAATAGGTTCATATTGAGTGCATTTTTCAATTTTTAAATATATTTTTTTCTCGTCTCCAAATTCACCAAAAAAAAATATTACTGGTATATTACTCAGGGTATTCTTTGATATTTTTTTCCATAGAGTGTGTGTACCTCGGTACATCATTTGAGCCATTTTTGGTGACATTCTTTGTAGACCTCAACCGCAAACATGCTTGTTTGTTTGTGGAACATGCGCAGTTATTTATACAAAAATAAAACTCTTTAGACAAAAGCAATCAAGGCTATTGTTGATGATATTTTTTTCTTGTATCGTTTTTATTAATTTCACCCAACACATTTTTCAGCTCACCAACGGCCCAGTACGTAGTCTTGGAGGTTAGGCCACAAAATTGCTTTCAAATTTGCTAAACTTTATAATGTCCGTCACTGCACTGAGGGCCTAGTACGAGTTGTGTTTCTCACCTTACTTTGCGAATAGTATCGAGTGAAAGAGAGGACATTATGCGAGTGAGTGAACGAGTGAAAGAGAGAAAACGATGGTTAACTATTCGCAACGTGAAGTGAGAACAAAAAACCACCTCGTACTAGGCCCTATGTACGTCCTTGTCATTGTGTTATGATATGACAGGGACGGATAGTGCTTTGCTATCGCTATCGCTATATCGAACATACTTTATCGTTTTCTACTTACTTTTAATTTGTTTTTCGTCGTCCGTGTTCCGATTGCATCACTTGAACCGCTTAAGTTTGCTCATTATTTAGTCTGGCCAACGAGTCGTACGTATCATCTCAAACCCACGGCAAATTTAAAATTTTGAGGGTTTAAGCTCCGGCCAAACCGACGCGAGTGAATCGCGCGCGTCGCTCATTTTGACAGATTTTGATCACGTAACTCAAAGCAATAGCCATAGCCATTGCCATAGCAATTTCTTTGACAATGGCTATGGCTATCGCTTTGAGTTACGTGATCGCACTCGCGAATTTCGCGCGGAATTCGCGTCAGTTTGGCCGGAGCTTTAAGGAAAAGGTAGCTTATGGTCTGGCCTTTTCCCGTGGAATGTTGACGGCGGTTAAAATTCGCGCGTTGAACAAATCGCTTGTGCTAAAGCGTTAGCGATAGCAATGCACTATCCGTCCTTGTCATATCATAACACAATGACAAGGACGGACAGTGCAGTGCCAGACGTCATAAACTTTAGCAATTTGAAAGCAATTTTGATACCTAACCTCCAAGACTACATACTGGACCGTTCGTGAGCTGAAAAATGTGTTGGGTGAAATTGAAAATGATACAAGAAAAAATTTTGTCCAAAGAGTTTTATTTTTGTATGTATATTTAAATAACTGCTCATGTTCCACAAACTAGCGTGTAGAGTTCTACAAATTTATAATATTCCTCCTCGGACCACTTCATATGTTTATTTTCAAACCCTATTTTCAACAATGTAAACAAACGCTTAAACTAGAAACAAACACACTAGTCATATCACATCACAACATAACCTCCAAACCAAGCCCCACTCGACTCGCTTTCCAACTGACCCGACGATTTCCATAGGGCGAGTAGGCAGGCGAGTTGAGTATAATAGGTGGTGGGGAACAACTCGGCCGAGCGACTATGCTCCGCACGAGACAACTCGACTCGCCCGCTACTCGGCCCAGTTTACTCGCCCTTTCGTTTCCATTGGTCGAGTTCGCTTGCTTTTTATCACTCGCTACTCGACTCGGTCGTCTACTCGACTAATGTAAACTACACCTTATGGCCGGTATACATTTTGATTAGTGTTTAGTGCGAGTGGCTCATTTAGTGTTTAGGTCTTAGCAAAAAACAATTACTTAACACTAATCAGAGACTGTCCGAACGTGTTTTTTGCTAAACACTAAACGAGCCACTCGCACTAAACACTAAACAAAATGTATACGAGCCATTAGGGTGTATACAAAAATGATTACCAATTTTTTGACACTGGCCATCTAATGCATAGACAATTTACAATGGAACACATTTGTCAAAGTCATAAAAAAATAGCTAACCTACTCTTTGATTCAGTGAAAAATCCTGAATTTGGGAGTTTATTTCATTGTGAAAGAAATAAATTTAAAATTGGATGATAGTCTGTTGCGGGGTAGTTTTAGATACTTGAAATATTTAATATATGGCAGTGTATAATTAGAAGCATAAAATTTCTATTGGTAGTGCGCGCCGGTGCAGTTGTGATCATGGCGAATCCGTCATCAGGCGTTGGTAAGATTGTGGCTATAATACCGTGCCTTGGTCATATTTCATGGCTATAAACTAATTATGAATTAAATTGACATAATGTATTTTTTTAGTTGTACCTCGAAACTTTCGTCTTCTTGAAGAACTTGAACAAGGCCAAAAGGGAGTTGGTGATGGCACCATTTCATGGGGCCTAGAAAGTGATGATGATATGACCCTTACACATTGGACTGGCATGATAATTGGGCCCCCTAGGGTAAAGTATATTATAGTTACTGCTTTAGCTTGAAAGTTTTTAGTGTACAGAAAAAGAGAAGTGATAATAATAACTATTTTCATTTCAGACTCCTTATGAAAATAGGATGTACTCTCTTAAAATTGAATGTGGTACTAGATATCCTGATGAACCCCCAACTGCTAGATTTATTTCTAGAATCAACATGAACTGTGTTAACAGTCAAACTGGACTTGTAAGTATTTGTAAAATGTCTGTGTGTTTTGTTTTGGTTCAAATAACCACATTGTTTGTACATGCATCAGGTGGACAACCGACAAGTCCCGATTCTTGCAAGATGGCAACGTGACTACACTATCAAGACAGTTCTGCAGGAGCTTAGACGTCTCATGACTCTGAAGGAGAACATGAAGCTCTCTCAGCCACCTGAGGGAAGCACTTTTTAGTCATTCTTGCTGAATATGTCTTAGCAGAAACCCAATCTACCCTTCATTTATATCTGCATTTTCTATTTTATCAATTTTCTAAATGTTTAGCTGATGATATCTACCCTGAGCTATTGTGTGTTTTATTTAAATTAAACATGAGTTTTTATAAGTATAATGCATTTATCATCTTATTTGGTTTGGCAGTATAATAGATTATATTTTCATATTAAATCCTATTGCATCCACTGTAGATTGGGCAAGTGATTGCATATTTGGTAAGAATCATCTCTAAAACTGCTCTGTAATACCCACATAGAGGTACACCATTTATTTATCTTATCTAAATTATTGTGGCCTTTTGAAAAGTTAAACTTGCTTTGGTATTTATAAGGCTAGTTTACTGATCTTGGTTTTAAGTGATTTTTATGCCTCTATTTATAAACAACAAACTGAAATGGGATCATAGCAATGATCACAAAAATAGTATGTTGTTTGTCAGTTCTGGCATATTTATATAAAATGTTTCTGATCCCTCTAAACTGAAACCTTTAAATTTAAAAGTCTCATTGTTTATTAGTTTGATTGTAATTCTGAATTGTTAGGAGGAATTTGCTTATCTTTCCCTTTTAGTATAACATGATCAATTGTATATTTTAGGAAAATTGTATTTCTTAGGCACATAAGATAAAGTACTACTGGTTCATAATGAAGCTTTGCTGCAATTAACGGATTCTTAATTAACCTATATAGGTTCCTATTAATTTGGACAAGGCATATGATGCGAATATAGATAGACCTCATTGCAGTTTAACATTAATGCTGTTATGAAGTCTGTTGTGAAAGATATCTTACTACAATTAAGCTCCCATTGCGTGAATTTATTGTAACAAACCAAATGCTAAGTCAGATTGTTTCATAGCATTAATATTTTTACCAATGTATAACTAGCAAAGGTAAATAAATCAAATAATACTGTCATACCTGTTGTTTTATTTAAGGTCAAATGCCTATTAAAGTAGGGATAATTATATAAGATCTGATCTGTCCATTAGTTTTTATTGGCAACAACACTACCAGCTGAACTACCAGTAGTGTCTCTTTGCCGAATAACGATATAGGCCAGTTTATGTATACCAAAGTTTGCAACCCTGCACTTGTGTTGCTTGTAAACGGAAAGTTGCTTGCAGAAGTTTGGCCCTTTTCAGAATTTTCGGAAAACTACGTTTTTCAGATAGGTAGGTAGGTATTTTCATTTTATTTTAACGAACTTTATTGTATATTTAATTTTATAAGACGTAAGCATTAATGCTGAAAGCATTCTCTCCCAGTCCCAGTATCTTTGCTGTAAACTTCTGTTAAGCTAACCTTTGCTACAATTTGACCCCAACCCGAATAGATTGCGGTGATACAGCTAGTCAATGATGTTATTTCTTTATATAGGTCAGTAGGGTAAGAATTTAAATCGGATTTATATAGTTCCTACAAAAGGTTTTATTGTTCTATTAGCTTAATTTGTTGCCAAATATGACTGTCCTAGGTTTGCCCCCCCCCCCCCCCCCTGGGTTAACGCCTAAAGTGGCCACTTTAGGCGTTAATCCAGATTTTAACCACATGAACGCATTTAAATTTAGAATTTTACGCATACAAAAATAATGTTTCAGAATTTTGTTAAACATAGTTATTTCGTTGTACTGATTTTTTCTTGATTGGCGGCGCTAGTGGACGCTCGGTGCACCCTACTGAACTATTAATTTGTTTAATTGTTAGTTTTTGATTTGGTTGTCGCAAACCAACGTAATTAAATGGTTTCGAAAAACAGAAAAAACGAATTTGCAAGTAAACTAGTACACTTATAATCAAATAAACAGCTGTTAAAAATACGTGCTGGACTACAGCTGGGCCACAAAAAAAAAGTTGGAAATCTGACTTTTTGACTATGCCATGATGAAGTCGATAATTTGTCGCCAAAAACCAGATTTTGTCGGTCTTCCGTTTAGGAGATACGTGTGGCTCAGCTGTAGAGACGTCTCTACAGCTGGGCCACATAGATCTCGAAAACGGAAGGTCGTAGCGAAAATCTGATTACTTGTATGTGTATCCGGTATTTTGTCGGATTTTGTCACCAAGAACCAGATTTTGTCGGTCTTGCGTTTAGGAGATACGTGAGGATACGCTGTGGAGACCTTTCTACCTGGATCTTGAGAAAGGAAGGTCGTAGCGAAAATCTGATAACTCGAGTGTGTAGCCGTTAGTTTGTCGGAGTTTGTCACCAAGAATCAGAGTTAGACGATCTTGCGTTTAGAAGATGTGTGAGGATATGCTGTAGAGACCTTTCTACCTGGATCTCGAGAACGAAAGGTCGTAGCGAAAATCTGATAACTCCTATGTGTAGTCGGTAGTTCGAGCGAGTTTGTAGCCAAATACCAGAGCTTGATCGCCTTACATTTATGAGATAAATGTGATTTGAGTGTACCTTCGCGAATGTACATTCGCGTACAACTGTGTTTGAAATAATTATACTACTTTAATGAATGCATGCATGCATGCTATCTGAGCTTCATGATGTTTTATTTCTTACAAAATGCGGCCGCCCTGAATTAGCTTTAATGGTCACCCATCCGACACCTGACCCGACCGAGTGTTGCTTATAAAACGTTACCAGCAACTAGGGACCGACCGAACCCACTTTTCACCGAGATTAAAAAATAGTCTCGGCCGAGACCGAGACTTTTGTTTTTTTTTAAAGTTACTATAAAATGGCAAAAAAAAGCAAATCGATGTACTATGGGCAACAGCGTCGCTTAATCAGTTTGCAACAAAATTCGCGTGCGCGTGTATCGCCCTTGCACGAACTAAACGTATTATTATATTATTACAAAATTGCTTTCTTGTGGTTTGAAACTGCAAGTACAAACTTAATTCATAGAAATAAAAATATTATGTTACACATTTTTTTTTATTTTATTCCATTGAACATAATATTATGCATCGATATAACAAATAAAACCTCAATATTACAATAAAGCTCAGCTCAGCGTAAAGTCAAGTCTGATCTCGCCGTTACCTACCTATATGCCATCGTGATGCCAACAGTTAAGCAGGTCCCTTCAGACTGGGTTCCACTACATGGTTCCATCAGTGGGACCAATAGGATTTCCAAGTCCTCGTGTTCCCACTGCTAAATATCGGTGGGCCCCCACCGATATTTAGCAGTTATTTGACTCACTAGTGGAACCATGTAGTGGAACCTACAGTCCAAAGGGTTAGTAGGTAAGTACTTAGTAGTGACAGTTCACTTTAGTAAAGTTAATCACAAGAAAAGTTTTAAAAACTATTCATCATAAAAGAGAAAATATTATATTTTATAAATAAATCGCACATCAATCATACCATACTTTACGTTGTTTTCACTCGTTTTATTTTATTGACCATTTTCCTAAAGGTACATCGATAAATAACCAAATAAAACCTCATGAAACTCACTTAGCATGACGTACTCATTAAATTACTACTTACATTTTTAGGACAGATGTACGCGACTGTACGATACACCACGTATATAGAGTAGGAGACCAGATACCAAACGTTGTCGATACAATAAACGTTGAATACATCAATTACTATTCGAGAAATTAATTGAAATCTTTCATATTTCCTCACTAAATTCTTTTAACCATATAAATTTTGGATTTAATATTATCTATGTACATAAAATAATACTAAACAACTATACTGCTTACGCATTTTGGATTCGGCTCTAAGACTATAATCATAAAAAAACAAACCCCTTATTTCTCTGGAAAGGGGCGTCGACCAAGTCTGTAACTTAAGGACAAACTCGCTCGAACTACCGACTACACATAGGAGTTATCAGATTTTCGCTACGACCTTTCGTTCTCGAGATCCAGGTAGAAAGGTCTCTACAGCATATCCTCACACATCTTCTAAACGCAAGATCGACAAACTCTGATTCTTGGTGACAAACTCCGACAAACTAACGGCTACACACTCGAGTTATCAGATTTTCGCTACAACCATCCTTTCTCAAGATCCAGGTAGAAAGGTCTCCACAGCGTATCCTCACGTATCTCCTAAACGAAAGACCGACGAAATCTGGTTCTTGGTGACAAAATACCGGCTACACATACAAGTAATCAGATTTTCGCTACGACCTTCCGTTTTCGAGATCTGTGTGGCCCAGCTGTAGAGACGTCTCTACAGCTGAGCCACACGTATCTCCTAAACGGAAGACCGACAAACTTTGGTTTTTGGCGACAAAATCCGACAAAATACCGACTACACAAACGAGTAATCAGATTTTCGCTACGCCCTTCCGTTTTCGAGATCTGTGTGGCCCAGCTGTAGAGACGTCTCTACAGCTGAGCCACACGTATCTCCTAAACGGAAGACCGACAAAATCTGGTTCTTGGTGACAAAATCCGACAAAATACCGGCTACACATACAAGTAATCAGATTTTCGCTACGACCTTCCGTTTTCGAGATCTGTGTGGCCCAGCTGTAGAGACGTCTCTACAGCTGAGCCACACGTATCTCCTAAACGGAAGACCGACAAACTCTGGTTTTTGGCGACAAAATCCGACAAAATACCGGCTACACATACGAGTAATCAGATTTTCGCTACGACCTTCCGTTTTCGAGATCTGTGTGGCCCAGCTGTAGAGACCGCTCTACAACTGAGCCACACGTATCTCCTAAACGGAAGACCGACAAAATCTGGTTTTTGGCGACAAAATCCGACAAAATACCGGCTACACATACGAGTAATCAGATTTTCGCTACGACCTTCCGTTTTCGAGATCTGTGTGGCCCAGCTGTAGAGACGTCTCTACAGCTGTAGACTGTAGTGTAGAGATACGTGTGGCTCAGCTGAGCCACACGTATCTCCTAAACGGAAGACCGACAAAATCTGGTTTTTGGCGACAAATTCCGACAAATTGTCGACTTCATCATGGCATAGTCAAAAAGTCAGATTTCCAACTTTTTTTTTGTGGCCCAGCTGTAGTCCAGCACGTGTTAAAAATTGCCGTGGTAGACAATTATTACGTCAAGAATTTTAGGCTTTGTAACTTTACACGATATAAAGATATAAACAAATTTAATAAATTTTAGACCGGTCGTACTTTAGCGATCGAATACACAGTTTCCATAACATTAACATAGGGGAAGCTGGGTACAGTTGTTCCCTAGGGGACACTTGGTAACCTTGATTGACGAATCTACCAAGCGTGTTACAGTTCTTTAGGTTAGAACAGTTATTCGTTTATGGCAATGATCACTTTATGTCATGATTTCGTTTGACAGATATCAAAGGTTTACAAATGGTGGCCGCCAAAAATTTGTTGTGTTAAAATATTTAATTTATGGCAAGTTTTGACTTGATGAATTTAATATGATGCTTTGAAACTGCTTCCTGGAAATGTTTTTATCTTTTAAAATGTTTATTTTTTTGCTGATTAACATTACTTACCATGATATAAGTGATAAATTGGTTCGCAAAAAACATGTTTTCTAACCTCAATATGTATGGGTAGACTTGATCCTTTTCTTTGGGGGTGGAATGATCCCAGGGATCATGTGTCCCCTATAAGGGATCAAATCTACCCTATGTAGATTTTTGTCAGTAAAATAAAGACTTTTCACAGTTTTTATCTTTTTTTATACAAAAGAAGTCTTTTTATATTTAGTCTTATTTTTTTATCTACCTACTTTTCTGAATCTGAGATTGAGAAAATTGTGAGACATTTTAGTCAAGATTTTTAGAAGGTAAAGGTTTTTGCTATCCCTTGGGAACAATAATTTTATTTTTCTGGATGAAAAATACCCTATGTCTTTTTCTGTACCCTGACAACGTGTATGTAAAATTTAATGATGATCGGTTCAATAGTTAAGACGTGAAGGCGTAACAAACAAACAAATAATCAGTCAAACGGCATTTTGCATTCATAATTTTAGTAAGGATAAGAATAAAAAAAAGTAAAGATGATCACTAATTACGTTTTGGTTTGTTATGGATATTTGTTTCTAGACTGCTTTAATGTGTAGTCCGAATATTAATTACCTTGTTCTAAAGAGATTAAACTATTTCATATTTCTTTCACTTTTCAAAATTGAGCTGCATATGAGCATAAAGTTCAAATAAAAGAAGCTGATTTGATTACAGATTTACTTATTATTTGGTACCTAGAACTGTTCCTTTTTTTATATTTAAAGATATATTACTCTTTTCGGATATATGAGGCTGAATCCAATATTGTTACCGTGTGTCCCCTATGTGTGTTAGACTTGAACCCCAGGATCAAGTCTTCCAACTGGTGGGAAACAAGTCTCCCCTATACACCGTCATTTTGTAGTCATTTTAATTAACTTCAGGGAGTGCTCTACTAATGAAAATAATCATTTTTGCCAAAGAAACATGGGTCGAAAAACGACAAAAATTTTGTACTTTCCCATACAAAAACAATGTTTTAGCTGTCTAGTTAGTATGGGAGGACCAAAATTTTTTGTCGTTTTTCGACCCATGTTTCTTGGGGAAAAATGTTTAGTTTCATTGGTACAACACACCCTTAAGTTAATTAAAACGACTACAAAATGACGGTGTATAGGGGACACTTGGTAAAAAGTTACCATACGACATTAAATTAAATTATAATTACAAATATAACCGAGCCTTACCCTCTTTCATATATTTAGTAAATAGATAAATTCTTAATATAATAACTCAAAAAAAATCCTTATACTGTGAATAGTAAAAAAGTTAGGGACCAAAATGAAAAGGGGGGATCAACCCTCCCCTGTCTCCCCTACATGGCATACATTAAACAAATTTAAGTAATTCATTAAAATTCCTTCCTGTTAATTTCAGCTTTCAATTACGCCTATCATGAAAGTTTTAACAAAAACAAGACTCTGATAAGCCGCCTAAATTGTAGAGGTCACGTAAAAGCGACCGCGCCATACATAAGCGTACTGAGGGCCTAGTGCGAGTTGTATTTCTCACCTCACTTTGCGAATAGTATCGAATGAAAGAGAGGAAATCATGCGAGTGAGTGAACGAGTGAAAGAGAGGAAACGATAGTTAACTATTCGAAAAGTGAAGTGAGAGCAAAAAACCAACTCGTACTAGGCCCTCAGTTTGACCATAAAGAGTTGAAATTAAATAAAATGGAACTAAAATTTTTCAGTACAAAATTTAGTAAGTGTTGCCAATTTATTCGTGATTTTGACGTGTTTACATAGAAAGTGGCGCCCTCAATTTTTGTCAACTCTTTATGGTCAAGCTGTAACCATCTTAAATGAACGGGATGTTATGGATCTTTTGTTAGTACAGTTGCGTACAAAAGTTTGCTGGTCAGATTATCTTTAAATATGAAATGTACGTCAGTCTCGCGAAAACTTAAGATTGATTTGGCCGATTTTGGTTTTAACTGTTTTGTCGTATTCCAGGGGAAGGTTTAAATGGTAAGAAATAAATATGGAAAAAATGCGAGGTAGTTTCCGTAAAAACTGTTCCTATGTAGGAACAGTTTTTATGGGTAAATGTTTTTACCTGTCAAACAGAGTGGTCACTGGATTGACATGAGTAGGTTTGGTGTTAAAATAAAACATTTGGTTTGATCAAACAGAAGCAACAAATTACTATAAATGTATATATTGATACTGAAAAATAAATCACACTATAAATTTCTTAGCGAGATTATTTCCTACTTAGGTTAAGATTATTATTTACCTTTATTTATGTAATGTTTAACTTTTAACTTTCGTGAATCATTACATTCTTTAAAAATACTATTTATCGCGTAAGTGTATTATTTGATATTAATAAACACGGTATTTATTTATAAAATAGAAAACTAGTAGAATCTAAGCTATATGAATAACATTTTTCTTCATAACTGTACAAAACATCGGATACTAAGCTGCTAATTTGCGAAGATAACCCGTACGTATGGTGCGGTCGCTTTTTAGTGACCTTTACAATTTGGTCGGCTTATTCAAGAATTTCTGCCTTGATCTTGTTTTTGTTAAAACTTTCATGATAGGCGTAGGGAAAGCTGAAATTAACAGGAAGGAATGTTAATGAATTACTTAAATTTGTTTAATGTATGCCATGTGTCTTAATGTTATGGAAACTGTGTATTCGATCGCTAAAGTACGACCGGTCTAAAATTTATTAAATTTGTTTATATCTTTACATAGTGTAAAGTTACAAAACTTAAAATTCTTGACGTAATAAGTGTCTACCACGGCTATTTTTAACAGCTGTTTATTTGATTATAAGTGTACTAGTTTACTTGCAAATTCGTTTTTTCTGTTTTTCGCAACCATTTAATTACGTTGGTTTGCGACAACCAAATCAAAAACTAACAATTAAACAAATTTAAACAAATTAAGGTCTCTTAGTGGTATTTTTTTCAAACTTCTGCGTTGAACCGTTTTCGAGATCTGGGAAAACCCAAAACGTTACCCCAGCAAAAACTTAAATAACTCAAGAACCATAACACACACAATTTTTGCTATTTGCTAACATTTACTATGCAACAAAAGCTATCTATTCATGTATTTGGTTCCAGGCTGAAACAACTTTTTTTGCCAGGATAATGTTTAAAACGTGACCCCAGCAAATCTGTTTTTCTCATATATCTTAAAAACTACAACTCACACAAATTTTGCTATTAGTAAACAAATTTCTCCTCATGACACACTAATTATCTGATAAGGTCTCATCTCTCTAAAGCACAACTTTTTGCTGGGGTAACGCACACAAACAATAAAACCTTTTGTAGGAATTAAATCCAATTTGAAGTGTTTCTTGGTTTAATGCTACTGAACTAATAAGGATATTGGTAGGGTCATTTTCCTAGTGTACCGGCTGAACTTCGTCTATGGGCTGAACTAATGCTCCTAGAGAAAAGTAATGAGAAAATAATTTAATTCTCTACAAATTCCTTTCTCATCACTTTTCTCTAGGAGCATTAGTTCAGCCGGTACCTACTCTTGAACCCTTTTTTTATATTAAATAAAAACGCATTACGCGCTTCCCCCCGCAGGGGACCGGGAAGGGGGTGTATGGGACTCGCCACTGAGGGGACCGCAACATTCAGCGTTGCGGTTCCTTCCACGACTGCCTCCCGTGATCCCACCCACCCAGCCAAGTGACTCGTACCCTTGACCCTGCAAATATATCCAACCACCCACAACCAATGGACCTAGGCTAGACCTAAGCCTAACGTGAGTAACGTTAGGCTGAGGCTCACAGAAGTGTAGAACAAAGATACACCTGAATTCCCTGCCTGCGTCTGTATTCCCGCAAGCATATACCCTAGCGATATTTGAAGCCCGAGTGAATAGGCTTCTTCTGGGCAAGCTCGCTTCATCTTCTACCTCTTCTTAGCCTTATGGTTCTCGATCTCGAATGTGGCCAAGAGTAAGCCCATTTAATGTATAAAAAAAATGCTTCGGGAAGGTAATTTCCGAAAAAAATTAGAAGAGGGCCAAACTCGCAATTTTCACGAGCAGCACAGGGTTTTTAGGGTAGCAAATTTGGGTACCTATAGATAAACTACTCTCGGGACCTAACATATGAAAATATCGCAGATACATGCGCATTTACTACTACCATACCAAGCCTATTTTGGATAAGATGAGACACAAGACAACATAGCAAATATTTCTATTGCACCCCAGATACATGCTTATGTGTGCTAATGCTCCCTAAAGTGGAATCGATCATCCATTTGGAAGACCTTGGTCCCTCTAGTAACTAGTTCCATACAAAACCATAGTGATCCGTTGGTGTTCGAAAGTTAGGATTAGTGGCTTGGCTACCTACTCTATTTACACTACACCGTGCTATAGGAACATCTCAGTCAGTATACGTTCTACTATGCTTGCCTATTGAAACGGATCGACGGCGGCGTTCTGTGTCCGTCCGTGTACACATCCTGTATGCAACCCGTAAGGTGCCCATACACAACATCCGTTGCCGAGCCGGTGAGTATACGGCTTATACAGTACGAGGCATATATCTTGAAATCGGGTGGTGATTGCGCGGAACGCGTATTTTGAGCACATGAGTAAAAAGAAAGTTGAGAGGCGCGGGCGGCGGCTTGAGAGGGTCGCTCAAAAGAGCACATGCGCGAACTTATCCCCACTCAGTCAAGTTGAGGGGCGCGGGCGGCGGCTTGAGAGGGTCGCTCAAAAGAGCACATGCGCGAACTTATCCCCACTCAGTAAAGTTGAGGGGCGCGGGCGGCGGCTTGAGAGGGTCGCTCAAAAGAGCACATGCGCGAACTTATCCCCACTCAGTAAAGTTGAGGGGCGCGGGCGGCGGCTTGAGAGGGTCGCTCAAAAGAGCACATGCGCGAACTTATCCCCACTCAGTAAAGTTGAGGGGCGCGGGCGGCGGCTTGAGAGGGTCGCTCAAAAGAGCACATGCGCGAACTTATCCCCACTCAGTAAAGTTGAGGGGCGCGGGCGGCGGCTTGAGAGGGTCGCTCAAAAGAGCACATGCGCGAACTTATCCCCACTCAGTAAAGTTGAGGGGCGCGGGCGGCGGCTTGAGAGGGTCGCTCAAAAGAGCACATGCGCGAACTTATCCCCACTCAGTAAAGTTGAGGGGCGCGGGCGGCGGCTTGAGAGGGTCGCTCAAAAGAGCACATGCGCGAACTTATCCCCACTCAGTAAAGTTGAGGGGCGCGAGCGGCGGCTTGAGAGGGTCGCTCAAAAGAGCACATGCGCGAACTTATCCCCACTCAGTCCAAAAAATGCCTCGTACTGTAACCGCGATGATGATCGTTACAAAAGCAAAATAAAACGGATTGCTATCGGTTTTGGATGTTGCCCTTATGCAACCCGTATGGTGCCCGTACGTATGGGCACCATACGGATTGCATAAGGGCACTATACAACCCGTATGATACGGGATGTATACGGACACAGAACGCCGTCGATCCATTTCAGTGGGCATAGTAGAGCGTATCGTGTTGCTTTTCGTGTCTGATTCACCTTTCCTTTCCCTGTACACGGTGTAATATGGAAATGGTTTATGGATCCGAAAGGAAGTCAATTTGCTGACGTGCCGGACTACAGCTGGGCCACAAAAAAAAAAGTTGGAAATCTTACTTTTTGACTATGCCATGATGAAGTCGATAATTTGTCGGAATTTGTCGCCAAAAACCAGATTTTGTCGGTCTTCCGTTTACGAGATACGTGTGGCCCAGCCGAAGAGACGTCTCTACAGCTGGGCCACACAGATCTCGAAAACGGAAGGTCGTAGCGAAAATCTGATTAGTCGTATGTGTAGCCGGTATTTTGTCGGAATTTGTCGCCAAAAACCAGAGTTTGTCGGTCTTCCGTTTACGAGATACGTGTGGCCCAGCCGAAGAGACGTCTCTACAGCTGGGCCACACAGATCTCGAAAACGGAAGGTCGTAGCGAAAATCTGATTACTCGTACGTGTAGCCGGTATTTTGTCGGAATTTGTCGCCAAAAACCAGAGTTTGTCGGTCTTCCGTTTACGAGATACGTGTGGCCCAGCCGAAGAGACGTCTCTACAGCTGGGCCACACAGATCTCGAAAACGGAAGGTCGTAGCGAAAATCTGATTACTCGTATGTGTAGCCGGTATTTTGTCGGAATTTGTCGCCAAAAACCAGAGTTTGTCGGTCTTCCGTTTAGGAGATACGTGTGGCCCAGCTGTAGAGACGTCTCTTCGGCTGGGCCACACAGATCTCGAAAACGGAAGGTCGTAGCGAAAATCTGATTACTCGTGGGTGTAGCCGGTATTTTGTCGGAGTTTGTCACCAAGAACCAGATTTTGTCGGTCTTGCGTTTAGGAGATACGTGAGGATACGCTGTGGAGACCTTTCTACCTGGATCTTGAGAAAGGAAGGTCGTAGCGAAAATCTGATAACTCGAGTGTGTAGCCGTTAGTTTGTCGGAGTTTGTCACCAAGAATCAGAGTTTGTCGATCTTGCGTTTAGAAGATATTTGAGGATATGCTGTAGAGACCTTTCTACCTGGATCTCGAGAACGAAAGGTCGTAGCGAAAATCTGATAACTCCTATGTGTAGTCGGTAGTTCGAGCGAGTTTGTCGCCAAATACCAGAGCTTGATCGCCTTACGTTTACGAGATAAATGTGATTTGAATGTACCTTCGCGAATGTACATTCGCGTACAACTGTGTTTGAAATAATTATACTACTTTAATGAATGCATGCATGCATGCTATCTAGGTAAAAATTTAGAATACTTGAGCACGAATTTGGTGGTTTTGAGGGAAGGGGGGAGGAGGGGGGGAGGTAACCTCCCCCCTGGTGGTACTCCCATTCCGCGGAAGTACATATTTGCAGAGATATTGATATAAATGAATACACAAAAAAGTTATGATAACAGCCAAATTGCTGTTGTTTTTCGGCAATTAAAGGAGGGAGAGAGGGGGAGGGAAGGGAAACAACTCCCTCTTCCAATCCCCATCCGTCCGTGATGCGTAGTTTTCAAGAAATATTTTTTTGTGTAAACATAACCTCAAAACAAAAAATTTAGAAATTAAGCAGAGGAGGCTAAAAAGAGGTGGGTAAAGGGGAAGGGACGTACGTACAAAATTTCGCACGTAAAAAAAGTCGTTTCTGGCGCTTCGCCGGCCGCTACCGCGGCACGCTCGCTTCGCTACGCTCCTCGCACCTATCACGTGACCTGCGGTCTTTGATTCACCATCGCAACAATTTAGCAGTGCTACCAACCTAGTGCGCCGCCATTAAACGTCAAGAATGACGACACTGGTTTAAAAATTAGACTTAGATCTTTATTTTTTTCGAAAAATAAGTGTTTCCGCGGAAAATGAATATGTGCATTAGAATCTCTGCATGTTTTATAATAAGGTAGTAAACTCACTATATATAATTTCGTGCTCAAGTTTTCTAAATCCAATTTTCTAAATCCAATCCGCCCTGAATTAGCTTTAACGGTCACCCATCCGACACCTGACCGGACCGAGTGTTGCTTATAAAACGTTACCAGCAACTAGGGACCGACCGAACACACTTTTCACCGAGAATCGAGACCGCGATTAAAAAATAGTCTCGGCCGAGACCGAGACCGAGATTTTTGTTTTTTTTTAAGTTACTATAAAATGGCAAAAAAAAAAGCAAATCGATGTACTATGGGCAACAGCGTCGCTTAATCAGTTTGCAACAAAATTCGCGTGCGCGTGTATCGCCCTTGCACGAACTAAACGTATTATTATATTATTACAAAATTGCTTTCTTGTGGTTTGACATTAGGATATTAAATATATTTTAAGGTGTATTTTACAAAAAATAAATTAACCACATCGGATCTGCAGGAGCCTAAACTTGGTATATTTTGAAAATGTGTTTTGATTTAATTTAAAACAAGACAGTGGCTGAAATGTATTAATTTAATATATTTTAAGAACCGGCTTAGCAATACATGATAGGATTTAGAACAAAAAATTTTTTTCCCCATACAAAAAGATTACCCATAACTCCTCTCCTAAGGGAAGAATTTTTAAGAACTGCGGGTCCAAAATATTGTTTTGACTTCAAGTATACTTGTGCCAAACGGCTATGCTGTAGATGGGTTTGAGGTTTTCCATTGATTTTGAGCTCGTACGCCAACCACACCACTATATTAATATAACATTCACATTCTTAAATGGTAAAACTAAACTAGGTACCTACCTACACAAGTCATCAAAAAAATACCAAAAGACTGAAATCAACAATTTTGATTTGATTTGATTAATCACAGTGAAGGATGCGTCAGCGTATGCCCTGTGGCATGCGTAACAGCGTTAGTTCCAATTACGCATGCCTCAGCGAAGAAGAAAGTGCAAGACAAAAGCGCACGAGTGTAATCTCAGGCCTACGTAAGTAGGTACTAATAGGCCGAGATTCTCGGCCATTTTAGCCGAGCCGAGACCGAGACATAATTTTTGGCCGATACTGGCCGAGATCTCCAGCGAAGTTTTAAATTGTAATTTCGATTTTATATTCTTTTTCCATACAAAATTTGAACCCCATTTTCACCCCTTAAGGGGTTAAATCATGTCCACCGTATTGGACTTCAAAATAAATGTTATTTTCGTAATCGTCATCCTAGAAAATCGTAATAACGACATCCATATCGATTTTTGGGTTTTTTACCCCATTTCACCTTCATAGGGGTCAAAATACTAACAATAACGATATAAGTTGCGTTAGTTTTCTATCCATAAGCTTAAATAATAAATTTAGCTATTTTTACTTCGTAAATGAAGGATTTTCTTTACACAAATTTATCCCCCTTTTCACCCCTTCGGGAGTAGAATTTTCAAAAACGCTGAGATACGTGTACATTAATATTCAATCGTTAGCCTAAACACAAAATTTGAAGATCCTAGCTTTGAAACTGAGGGACTTTCATACAAACTTTGGACCCCCGTTTCACCCCCTTGGAGGGTGAGTTTTGAAAAATACTTTCTTAGTGCACCCCTAGACCTCATAAGGAACCTACGTGCCAAATTTGGTGTCTCTAGACCAAGCGGTTTGGGCTGTGCGTTGATATGTCAGTCACCAATCAGTATCTTCTTTTATATACTAGCTTCTGCCCGCGACTTCGTCCGCGTGGATATTAGACGAAATCCTTTTAAGGAACCTTCAACCAGGATCCGGCCAGCCATTTTTACGCGATTAGGCGAGTCCCCATCAAGCGCGCTGCCTCGCGAGGCAAGACATTTGCCGCGTGTGGCGGGCCTCGCACAAGGCTTCCAGTTCCCGTTCCCGCTCTCGCTCCCGTTCCCCGTTCTCGTTCCGCTCCCGTCCCGTTTGCGTTCCCGTCCCGTAAACGTCCCGTAACCGTCCCGTACCCCTTCCGTTTCCGTTCCCGTTCCCATCCCGTTCCTGTCCCGTTCCCATCCTGTTCTCGTTCCCGTTCCCGTCCCGTTATATTCCCGTTCCGTTCCCGTTTCGTTCCCGTTCCGTTCACGTTTCGTTCCCGTTCCCATTCCTGTTCCCTTCCCGCTGCGGTCCCGTCCCGTAAACGTCCCCTAACCGTCCTGTACGCCTTACGTTCCCGTTCTTGTTCCCGTTCCGTTCCCGTCCGGTTCTTGTTCCCGTTCCCGTTCCCATCCTGTTCTGTTCCCGTTCCGTTTCCGTTTCATTCCTGTTTCGTTCCCGTTCCGTTCCCGTTACGTTCCTGTTTCATTCCCGTTTCGTTCCGTTCCCGTCCGATCCCGTCCCGTACTCGTCCCGTACCCCTTCCGTTCCCGTTCCCGTACCCGTCCCGTTCTAGTTCCCGTTACCGTCTCGTTCCCGTTCTCGTTCTCGTTCCCGTTCCGCTCCCGTTCCGTTCCGTTCCTTTCCGTTCCGTTCCGTTCCGTTACGTTTCCGTTCCGTTCCGTTCCGCTCTGCTGCGCTCCGCTCCGTTCCGTTCCGTACCGTTCCGTTTCGTTCCGTTTCGTTCCGTTCCGTTCCGTTCCCGTTCCGGTTCCCGTTCCCGTTCCCGTTCCCTGGATGTGCATGTCCAGGTCCAGGTCCATATGTGTCATGTCCACCGCGTTGGACTACAAATTAAATCTCATTTTCGCAATCACCATCCCATAAAACCTCAAGACCGACATCCATATCGATTTTTATGTTACTCACCCCACTTACCCTCTAAGGGGTTGATTTTCAAAATCCCAAAATATATATTTAGACGTGCTCGACTACGAATTTTAAAGTTGTAATTTCGATTTTGTATTCTTTTTCCATACAAAATTTCAACCCCATTTTTACCCCTTTAGGGGTTAAATCATGTCCACCGTGTTGGACTTCAAAATAAATGTCATTTTTGCAATCGTCATCCCAGAAAACCCCAATAACGACATCTATATTGATTTTTATGTTTACTTACCCCATTTACCCCCTAAGGGGTTGATTTTCAAAATAACAAAATATATATTTGCCTATTTATTTTTAGATGTGCTCCTACGAAGTTTAGGGTTGTAATGTCTATTTTATATTATTTTTCCATACAAAATTTGGACCCCATTTTCACCCCTTTAGGGGTTAAATCATGTCCACCGTGGTTGGACTTCAAAATAAATGTCATTTTTGCAATCGTCTTCCCACAAAACCCCGATAACGACATCCCTATCGACTATTTTTAGGTTTTTTTTACCCTTTTCACCCCCATTTCATCCCCTTTGGAGTTGAAATCCTAACAAAAACAATATACGTTGCTTTAGATTTCTATCCATAAGCCTAAATTATAAATTTAGCGATTTTTACTTCGAAAATGAAGGATTTTCTTCAATACACAACTTCATCCCCCTTTTGACCCCTTCGGGGGTAGAATTTTGAAAAACGCTGAGACCCGTATTTATTAATTTTCAATCGTCAGCCTAAACACAAAATTTTAAGATTCTAGCTTCAAAACTGAGGGACTTTCATACAAACTTTCATCCCTTATTTCATCCCCTTAGGGATGGAATTTTCAAAAATCCTTCCTTAGTGGATGCCTACACTGTATAAAGTATCTGTGTGCAAAATTTCAAGTCTCTAGGTCCAGCGGTTTGGGCTGTGCGTTGATAGATCAGTCAGTCAGTCAGTCAGTCAGTCAGTCAGTCAGTCAGTCAGTCAGTCAGTCAGTCATTCAGTTTACGATTTTATATATTAAGATTAAGACTAGCTTCCGCCCGCGACTTCGTCCGCGTGGATATTAGAGAAAATCCTTAGGGAACCTTCAACCAGAATCCGACCAGCCGATTTTATGCGATTAGGCCGGTCCCCACCAAGCGCGCTGCCTCGCGAGGCAAAACGTTTGCCGCGTGTGGCAGGCCTCGCACGAGGCTGCGCGCTTGGTGGGGACCGGCCTAATCGCATAAAATCGGCTGGTCGGATTCTGGTTGAAGGTTCCCTAAGGATTTTCTCTAATATCCACGCGGACGAAGTCGCGGGCGGAAGCTAGTTTATTACAACAATCAGAAGTGGGTCCAGAGATATTAGTAGTATCCTGTTCCCGTTTCTTTACCCTTTTCCGTTCCCGTTTGGTCCCGTTCCTGTCCCCGGTTTCCGTTCCCGTTCGCGTTCGCTTTCGAGCGATCGCGTTTGCGTTCCCGTTCCTTTCTCGTTCCCGTTCCCGTTCCCGTCCCCTGCGGCTGAATCATGTCCACCGTGTTGGACTTCAAAATAAATGTCATTTTCGCATTCCTCATTCCATAAAACCTCAAGAACAACATCCACATCGATTTTCATGTTAACTTGCCCCATTTACCCCCTAAGGGATGATTTTCAAAATAACAAAATATATATTTGCCTATTTATTTTTAGACATGCTTCTTAGAATTTCAAAGTTGTAATGTCTCATCATCATCATCATATCAGCCGCACAACACCCACTGCTGGGTATAGGCCTCCTCCAAGGATTTCCATGACGATCGGTCCTGCGCTTCCCACATCCAGTGGCTTCCGGCAACCTTCACCAGATCGTCGGTCCACCTTGTCGGGGGCCTACCCACGGAGCGCCGTCCGGTGCGCGGTCGCCATTCAAGAACCTTTCCGCCCCAACGGCCATCGGTTCTTCTCGCTATGTGTCCAGCCCACTGCCACTTTAGCTGAGCAATCCTTCGAGCGATGTCGGTTACTTTAGTTCGCCTGCGGATCTCCTCATTTCTGATTCGATCACGCAGGGAAACGCCGAGCATGGCTCTCTCCATTGCACGCTGGGTGACCTTGAGCCTCCTTATGAGACCCATAGTTAGCGACCACGTTTCACTGCCGTAAGTCATTTTATATTATTTTTCCATACACAATTTGCACCCCATTTTCACCCCTTTAGCAGTTAAATCATGTCCACAGTGTTGTACTTCAAAATAAATGTCATTTTCGCAATCACCATCCCATAAAACCTCAAGAACGACATCCATATCGATTTTTATGTTTACTTACCCCATTTACACCCTAAGGGGTTGATTTTAAAAACTACAATATATATGTTTGTCTATTTATTTTTAGACATGCTCGTACGAAGTTTTAAGTTGTAAAGTATATTTTATATTGTTTTCCATACCAAATTTGAACCCAATTTTCACCCCTTTAGTGGTTAAATCATGTCAACCGTGTTAGACTTCAAAATGAATGTCATTTTCGCAATCGTCATCCCAGAAAACCCCAATAACGACATCCATATCTATTTTAGGTTTATTTACCCCATTTCATCCCCATAGGGGTTAAAATACTACCAATAACCATATACGTTGCGTTATATTTCCATCCATAAGTCTAAATTATAAATTTAACGATTTTTACTTTAAAAATTAAGGATTTTCTTCTATACTCAACTTCATCCCCCTTTTCACCCCATCGGGGGTAGAATTTTGAAAAACGATGATACACGTATTTATTAATTTTCAATCATCAGCCTGAATACAAAATTTGAAGATCCTAGCATCAAAACTGAGGGACTTCCATACAAACTCTCATCCCTTATTTCATCCCCTTAGGGATGGAATTTTCAAAAATCCTTCCTTAGTGGATGCCTACACTGTATAAGGTACCTGTGTGTAAAATTTCAAGTCTCTAGGTTCAGTAGTTTGGGCTGTGCGTTGATATCTCACTCAGTCAGGACTTTGAATTTTATATATATATAGATAAATAAATTGCACATCAATCATACCATACTTTACGTTGTTTTCACTTGTTTTATTTTATTGACCATTTTCCTAAAGGTACATCGATAAATAACCAAATAAAACCTCATGAAACTCACTTAGCATGTCGTACTCATTAAATTACTACTTACATTTTTAGGACAGATGTACGCGACTGTACGATACACCACGTATATAGAGTAGGAGACCAGATACCAAACGTTGTCGATACAATAAACGTTGAATACATCAATTACTATTCGAAAAATTAATTGAAATCTTTCATATTTCCTCACTAAATTCTTTTAATCATATAAATTTTGGATTTAATATTAACTATGTACATAAAATAATACAAATCAACTATACTGCTTACGCATTTTGGATAAGGCTCTAAGACTATATTCATAAAAAAACAAAACCCTTATTTCTCTGGAAAGGGGAGTCGACCAAGTCTGTAACTTAAGGACAAACTCGGGAAAACTACCGGCTACACATACGAGTAATCAGATTTTCGCTACGACCTTTCGTTCTCGAGATCCAGGTAGAAAGGTCTCTACAGCATATCCTCACATATCTTCTAAACGCAAGATCGACAAACTCTGATTCTTGGTGACAAACTCCGACAAACTAACGGCTACACACTCGAGTTATCAGATTTTCGCTACGACCTTCCTTTCTCAAGATCCAGGTAGAAAGGTCTCCACAGCGTATCCTCACGTATCTCCTAAACGCAAGACCGACAAAATCTGGTTCTTGGTGACAAACTCCGACAAAATACCGGCTACACCCACGAGTAATCAGATTTTCGCTACGACCTTCCGTTTTCGAGATCTGTGTGGCCCAGCCGAAGAGACGTCTCTACAGCTGGGCCACACGTATCTCCTAAACGGAAGACCGACAAACTCTGGTTTTTGGCGACAAATTCCGACAAAATACCGGCTACACATACGAGTAATCAGATTTTCGCTACGACCTTCCGTTTTCGAGATCTGTGTGGCCCAGCTGTAGAGACGTCTCTACAGCTGAGCCACACGTATCTCCTAAACGGAAGACCGACAAAATCTGGTTCTTGGTGACAAAATCCGACAAAATACCGGCTACACATACAAGTAATCAGATTTTCGCTACGACCTTCCGTTTTCGAGATCTGTGTGAACCAGCTGTAGAGACGTCTCTTCGGCTGGGCCACACGTATCTCGTAAACGGCAGACCGACAAACTCTGGTTTTTGGCGACAAATTCCGACAAAATACCGGCTACACATACGAGTAATCAGATTTTCGCTACGACCTTCCGTTTTCGTGATCTGTGTGTCCCAGCTGTAGAGACGTCTCTTCGGCTGGGCCACACGTATCTCGTAAACGGAAGACCGACAAAATCTGGTTTTTGGCGACAAATTCCGACAAATTATCGACTTCATCATGGCATAGTCAAAAAGTAAGATTTCCAACTTTTTTTTTTGTGGCCCAGCTGTAGTCCGGCACGTAATTTGCACGTGCCGGACTACAGCTGGGCCACAAAAAAAAAAGTTGGAAATCTTACTTTTTGACTATGCCATGATGAAGTCGATAATTTGTCGGAATTTGTCGCCAAAAACCAGATTTTGTCGGTCTTCCGTTTACGAGATACGTGTGGCCCAGCCGAAGAGACGTCTCTACAGCTGGGCCACACAGATCTCGAAAACGGAAGGTCGTAGCGAAAATCTGATTAGTCGTATGTGTAGCCGGTATTTTGTCGGAATTTGTCGCCAAAAACCAGAGTTTGTCGGTCTTCCGTTTACGAGATACGTGTGGCCCAGCCGAAGAGACGTCTCTACAGCTGGGCCACACAGATCTCGAAAACGGAAGGTCGTAGCGAAAATCTGATTACTCGTATGTGTAGCCGGTATTTTGTCGGAATTTGTCGCCAAAAACCAGAGTTTGTCGGTCTTCCGTTTACGAGATACGTGTGGCCCAGCCGAAGAGACGTCTCTACAGCTGGGCCACACAGATCTCGAAAACGGAAGGTCGTAGCGAAAATCTGATTACTCGTATGTGTAGCCGGTATTTTGTCGGAATTTGTCGCCAAAAACCAGAGTTTGTCGGTCTTCCGTTTAGGAGATACGTGTGGCCCAGCTGTAGAGACGTCTCTTCGGCTGGGCCACACAGATCTCGAAAACGGAAGGTCGTAGCGAAAATCTGATTACTCGTGGGTGTAGCCGGTATTTTGTCGGAGTTTGTCACCAAGAACCAGATTTTGTCGGTCTTGCGTTTAGGAGATACGTGAGGATACGCTGTGGAGACCTTTCTACCTGGATCTTGAGAAAGGAAGGTCGTAGCGAAAATCTGATAACTCGAGTGTGTAGCCGTTAGTTTGTCGGAGTTTGTCACCAAGAATCAGAGTTTGTCGATCTTGCGTTTAGAAGATATTTGAGGATATGCTGTAGAGACCTTTCTACCTGGATCTCGAGAACGAAAGGTCGTAGCGAAAATCTGATAACTCCTATGTGTAGTCGGTAGTTCGAGCGAGTTTGTCGCCAAATACCAGAGCTTGATCGCCTTACGTTTACGAGATAAATGTGATTTGAATGTACCTTCGCGAATGTACATTCGCGTACAACTGTGTTTGAAATAATTATACTACTTTAATGAATGCATGCATGCATGCTATCTAGGTAAAAATTTAGAATACTTGAGCACGAATTTGGTGGTTTTGAGGGAAGGGGGGAGGAGGGGGGGAGGTAACCTCCCCCCTGGTGGTACTCCCATTCCGCGGAAGTACATATTTGCAGAGATATTGATATAAATGAATACACAAAAAAGTTATGATAACAGCCAAATTGCTGTTGTTTTTCGGCAATTAAAGGAGGGAGAGAGGGGGAGGGAAGGGAAACAACTCCCTCTTCCAATCCCCATCCGTCCGTGATGCGTAGTTTTCAAGAAATATTTTTTTGTGTAAACATAACCTCAAAACAAAAAATTTAGAAATTAAGCAGAGGAGGCTAAAAAGAGGTGGGTAAAGGGGAAGGGACGTACGTACAAAATTTCGCACGTAAAAAAAGTCGTTTCTGGCGCTTCGCCGGCCGCTACCGCGGCACGCTCGCTTCGCTACGCTCCTCGCACCTATCACGTGACCTGCGGTCTTTGATTCACCATCGCAACAATTTAGCAGTGCTACCAACCTAGTGCGCCGCCATTAAACGTCAAGAATGACGACACTGGTTTAAAAATTAGACTTAGATCTTTATTTTTTTCGAAAAATAAGTGTTTCCGCGGAAAATGAATATGTGCATTAGAATCTCTGCATGTTTTATAATAAGGTAGTAAACTCACTATATATAATTTCGTGCTCAAGTTTTCTAAATCCAATTTTCTAAATCCAATCCGCCCTGAATTTAACGGTCACCCATCCGACACCTGACCGGACCGAGTGTTGCTTATAAAACGTTACCAGCAACTAGGGACCGACCGAACACACTTTTCACCGAGAATCGAGACCGCGATTAAAAAATAGTCTCGGCCGAGACCGAGACCGAGATTTTTGTTTTTTTTTTAAGTTACTATAAAATGGCAAAAAAAAAAGCAAATCGATGTACTATGGGCAACAGCGTCGCTTAATCAGTTTGCAACAAAATTCGCGTGCGCGTGTATCGCCCTTGCACGAACTAAACGTATTATTATATTATTACAAAATTGCTTTCTTGTGGTTTGACATTAGGATATTAAATATATTTTAAGGTGTATTTTACAAAAAATAAATTAACCACATCGGATCTGCAGGAGCCTAAACTTGGTATATTTTGAAAATGTGTTTTGATTTAATTTAAAACAAGACAGTGGCTGAAATGTATTAATTTAATATATTTTAAGAACCGGCTTAGCAATACATGATAGGATTTAGAACAAAAAATTTTTTTCCCCATACAAAAAGATTACCCATAACTCCTCTCCTAAGGGAAGAATTTTTAAGAACTGCGGGTCCAAAATATTGTTTTGACTTCAAGTATACTTGTGCCAAACGGCTATGCTGTAGATGGGTTTGAGGTTTTCCATTGATTTTGAGCTCGTACGCCAACCACACCACTATATTAATATAACATTCACATTCTTAAATGGTAAAACTAAACTAGGTACCTACCTACACAAGTCATCAAAAAAATACCAAAAGACTGAAATCAACAATTTTGATTTGATTTGATTAATCACAGTGAAGGATGCGTCAGCGTATGCCCTGTGGCATGCGTAACAGCGTTAGTTCCAATTACGCATGCCTCAGCGAAGAAGAAAGTGCAAGACAAAAGCGCACGAGTGTAATCTCAGGCCTACGTAAGTAGGTACTAATAGGCCGAGATTCTCGGCCATTTTAGCCGAGCCGAGACCGAGACATAATTTTTGGCCGATACTGGCCGAGATCTCCAGCGAAGTTTTAAATTGTAATTTCGATTTTATATTCTTTTTCCATACAAAATTTGAACCCCATTTTCACCCCTTAAGGGGTTAAATCATGTCCACCGTATTGGACTTCAAAATAAATGTTATTTTCGTAATCGTCATCCTAGAAAATCGTAATAACGACATCCATATCGATTTTTGGGTTTTTTACCCCATTTCACCTTCATAGGGGTCAAAATACTAACAATAACGATATAAGTTGCGTTAGTTTTCTATCCATAAGCTTAAATAATAAATTTAGCTATTTTTACTTCGTAAATGAAGGATTTTCTTTACACAAATTTATCCCCCTTTTCACCCCTTCGGGAGTAGAATTTTCAAAAACGCTGAGATACGTGTACATTAATATTCAATCGTTAGCCTAAACACAAAATTTGAAGATCCTAGCTTTGAAACTGAGGGACTTTCATACAAACTTTGGACCCCCGTTTCACCCCCTTGGAGGGTGAGTTTTGAAAAATACTTTCTTAGTGCACCCCTAGACCTCATAAGGAACCTACGTGCCAAATTTGGTGTCTCTAGACCAAGCGGTTTGGGCTGTGCGTTGATATGTCAGTCACCAATCAGTATCTTCTTTTATATACTAGCTTCTGCCCGCGACTTCGTCCGCGTGGATATTAGACGAAATCCTTTTAAGGAACCTTCAACCAGGATCCGGCCAGCCATTTTTACGCGATTAGGCGAGTCCCCATCAAGCGCGCTGCCTCGCGAGGCAAGACATTTGCCGCGTGTGGCGGGCCTCGCACAAGGCTTCCAGTTCCCGTTCCCGCTCTCGCTCCCGTTCCCCGTTCTCGTTCCGCTCCCGTCCCGTTTGCGTTCCCGTCCCGTAAACGTCCCGTAACCGTCCCGTACCCCTTCCGTTTCCGTTCCCGTTCCCATCCCGTTCCTGTCCCGTTCCCATCCTGTTCTCGTTCCCGTTCCCGTCCCGTTATATTCCCGTTCCGTTCCCGTTTCGTTCCCGTTCCGTTCACGTTTCGTTCCCGTTCCCATTCCTGTTCCCTTCCCGCTGCGGTCCCGTCCCGTAAACGTCCCCTAACCGTCCTGTACGCCTTACGTTCCCGTTCTTGTTCCCGTTCCGTTCCCGTCCGGTTCTTGTTCCCGTTCCCGTTCCCATCCTGTTCTGTTCCCGTTCCGTTTCCGTTTCATTCCTGTTTCGTTCCCGTTCCGTTCCCGTTACGTTCCTGTTTCATTCCCGTTTCGTTCCGTTCCCGTCCGATCCCGTCCCGTACTCGTCCCGTACCCCTTCCGTTCCCGTTCCCGTACCCGTCCCGTTCTAGTTCCCGTTACCGTCTCGTTCCCGTTCTCGTTCTCGTTCCCGTTCCGCTCCCGTTCCGTTCCGTTCCTTTCCGTTCCGTTCCGTTCCGTTCCGTTCCGTTACGTTTCCGTTCCGTTCCGTTCCGCTCTGCTGCGCTCCGCTCCGTTCCGTTCCGTACCGTTCCGTTTCGTTCCGTTCCGTTTCGTTCCGTTCCGTTCCGTTCCCGTTCCGGTTCCGGTTCCCGTTCCCGTTCCCGTTCCCTGGATGTGCATGTCCAGGTCCAGGTCCATATGTGTCATGTCCACCGCGTTGGACTACAAATTAAATCTCATTTTCGCAATCACCATCCCATAAAACCTCAAGACCGACATCCATATCGATTTTTATGTTACTCACCCCACTTACCCTCTAAGGGGTTGATTTTCAAAATCCCAAAATATATATTTAGACGTGCTCGACTACGAATTTTAAAGTTGTAATTTCGATTTTGTATTCTTTTTCCATACAAAATTTCAACCCCATTTTTACCCCTTTAGGGGTTAAATCATGTCCACCGTGTTGGACTTCAAAATAAATGTCATTTTTGCAATCGTCATCCCAGAAAACCCCAATAACGACATCTATATTGATTTTTATGTTTACTTACCCCATTTACCCCCTAAGGGGTTGATTTTCAAAATAACAAAATATATATTTGCCTATTTATTTTTAGATGTGCTCCTACGAAGTTTAGGGTTGTAATGTCTATTTTATATTATTTTTCCATACAAAATTTGGACCCCATTTTCACCCCTTTAGGGGTTAAATCATGTCCACCGTGGTTGGACTTCAAAATAAATGTCATTTTTGCAATCGTCTTCCCACAAAACCCCGATAACGACATCCCTATCGACTATTTTTAGGTTTTTTTTACCCTTTTCACCCCCATTTCATCCCCTTTGGAGTTGAAATCCTAACAAAAACAATATACGTTGCTTTAGATTTCTATCCATAAGCCTAAATTATAAATTTAGCGATTTTTACTTCGAAAATGAAGGATTTTCTTCAATACACAACTTCATCCCCCTTTTGACCCCTTCGGGGGTAGAATTTTGAAAAACGCTGAGACCCGTATTTATTAATTTTCAATCGTCAGCCTAAACACAAAATTTTAAGATTCTAGCTTCAAAACTGAGGGACTTTCATACAAACTTTCATCCCTTATTTCATCCCCTTAGGGATGGAATTTTCAAAAATCCTTCCTTAGTGGATGCCTACACTGTATAAAGTATCTGTGTGCAAAATTTCAAGTCTCTAGGTCCAGCGGTTTGGGCTGTGCGTTGATAGATCAGTCAGTCAGTCAGTCAGTCAGTCAGTCAGTCAGTCAGTCAGTCAGTCAGTCAGTCATTCAGTTTACGATTTTATATATTAAGATTAAGACTAGCTTCCGCCCGCGACTTCGTCCGCGTGGATATTAGAGAAAATCCTTAGGGAACCTTCAACCAGAATCCGACCAGCCGATTTTATGCGATTAGGCCGGTCCCCACCAAGCGCGCTGCCTCGCGAGGCAAAACGTTTGCCGCGTGTGGCAGGCCTCGCACGAGGCTGCGCGCTTGGTGGGGACCGGCCTAATCGCATAAAATCGGCTGGTCGGATTCTGGTTGAAGGTTCCCTAAGGATTTTCTCTAATATCCACGCGGACGAAGTCGCGGGCGGAAGCTAGTTTATTACAACAATCAGAAGTGGGTCCAGAGATATTAGTAGTATCCTGTTCCCGTTTCTTTACCCTTTTCCGTTCCCGTTTGGTCCCGTTCCTGTCCCCGGTTTCCGTTCCCGTTCGCGTTCGCTTTCGAGCGATCGCGTTTGCGTTCCCGTTCCTTTCTCGTTCCCGTTCCCGTTCCCGTCCCCTGCGGCTGAATCATGTCCACCGTGTTGGACTTCAAAATAAATGTCATTTTCGCATTCCTCATTCCATAAAACCTCAAGAACAACATCCACATCGATTTTCATGTTAACTTGCCCCATTTACCCCCTAAGGGATGATTTTCAAAATAACAAAATATATATTTGCCTATTTATTTTTAGACATGCTTCTTAGAATTTCAAAGTTGTAATGTCTCATCATCATCATCATATCAGCCGCACAACACCCACTGCTGGGTATAGGCCTCCTCCAAGGATTTCCATGACGATCGGTCCTGCGCTTCCCACATCCAGTGGCTTCCGGCAACCTTCACCAGATCGTCGGTCCACCTTGTCGGGGGCCTACCCACGGAGCGCCGTCCGGTGCGCGGTCGCCATTCAAGAACCTTTCCGCCCCAACGGCCATCGGTTCTTCTCGCTATGTGTCCAGCCCACTGCCACTTTAGCTGAGCAATCCTTCGAGCGATGTCGGTTACTTTAGTTCGCCTGCGGATCTCCTCATTTCTGATTCGATCACGCAGGGAAACGCCGAGCATGGCTCTCTCCATTGCACGCTGGGTGACCTTGAGCCTCCTTATGAGACCCATAGTTAGCGACCACGTTTCACTGCCGTAAGTCATTTTATATTATTTTTCCATACACAATTTGCACCCCATTTTCACCCCTTTAGCAGTTAAATCATGTCCACAGTGTTGTACTTCAAAATAAATGTCATTTTCGCAATCACCATCCCATAAAACCTCAAGAACGACATCCATATCGATTTTTATGTTTACTTACCCCATTTACACCCTAAGGGGTTGATTTTAAAAACTACAATATATATGTTTGTCTATTTATTTTTAGACATGCTCGTACGAAGTTTTAAGTTGTAAAGTATATTTTATATTGTTTTCCATACCAAATTTGAACCCAATTTTCACCCCTTTAGTGGTTAAATCATGTCAACCGTGTTAGACTTCAAAATGAATGTCATTTTCGCAATCGTCATCCCAGAAAACCCCAATAACGACATCCATATCTATTTTAGGTTTATTTACCCCATTTCATCCCCATAGGGGTTAAAATACTACCAATAACCATATACGTTGCGTTATATTTCCATCCATAAGTCTAAATTATAAATTTAACGATTTTTACTTTAAAAATTAAGGATTTTCTTCTATACTCAACTTCATCCCCCTTTTCACCCCATCGGGGGTAGAATTTTGAAAAACGATGATACACGTATTTATTAATTTTCAATCATCAGCCTGAATACAAAATTTGAAGATCCTAGCATCAAAACTGAGGGACTTCCATACAAACTCTCATCCCTTATTTCATCCCCTTAGGGATGGAATTTTCAAAAATCCTTCCTTAGTGGATGCCTACACTGTATAAGGTACCTGTGTGTAAAATTTCAAGTCTCTAGGTTCAGTAGTTTGGGCTGTGCGTTGATATCTCACTCAGTCAGGACTTTGAATTTTATATATATAGATAAATAAATTGCACATCAATCATACCATACTTTACGTTGTTTTCACTTGTTTTATTTTATTGACCATTTTCCTAAAGGTACATCGATAAATAACCAAATAAAACCTCATGAAACTCACTTAGCATGTCGTACTCATTAAATTACTACTTACATTTTTAGGACAGATGTACGCGACTGTACGATACACCACGTATATAGAGTAGGAGACCAGATACCAAACGTTGTCGATACAATAAACGTTGAATACATCAATTACTATTCGAAAAATTAATTGAAATCTTTCATATTTCCTCACTAAATTCTTTTAATCATATAAATTTTGGATTTAATATTAACTATGTACATAAAATAATACAAATCAACTATACTGCTTACGCATTTTGGATAAGGCTCTAAGACTATATTCATAAAAAAACAAAACCCTTATTTCTCTGGAAAGGGGAGTCGACCAAGTCTGTAACTTAAGGACAAACTCGGGAAAACTACCGGCTACACATACGAGTAATCAGATTTTCGCTACGACCTTTCGTTCTCGAGATCCAGGTAGAAAGGTCTCTACAGCATATCCTCACATATCTTCTAAACGCAAGATCGACAAACTCTGATTCTTGGTGACAAACTCCGACAAACTAACGGCTACACACTCGAGTTATCAGATTTTCGCTACGACCTTCCTTTCTCAAGATCCAGGTAGAAAGGTCTCCACAGCGTATCCTCACGTATCTCCTAAACGCAAGACCGACAAAATCTGGTTCTTGGTGACAAACTCCGACAAAATACCGGCTACACCCACGAGTAATCAGATTTTCGCTACGACCTTCCGTTTTCGAGATCTGTGTGGCCCAGCCGAAGAGACGTCTCTACAGCTGGGCCACACGTATCTCCTAAACGGAAGACCGACAAACTCTGGTTTTTGGCGACAAATTCCGACAAAATACCGGCTACACATACGAGTAATCAGATTTTCGCTACGACCTTCCGTTTTCGAGATCTGTGTGGCCCAGCTGTAGAGACGTCTCTACAGCTGAGCCACACGTATCTCCTAAACGGAAGACCGACAAAATCTGGTTCTTGGTGACAAAATCCGACAAAATACCGGCTACACATACAAGTAATCAGATTTTCGCTACGACCTTCCGTTTTCGAGATCTGTGTGGCCCAGCTGTAGAGACGTCTCTTCGGCTGGGCCACACGTATCTCGTAAACGGCAGACCGACAAACTCTGGTTTTTGGCGACAAATTCCGACAAAATACCGGCTACACATACGAGTAATCAGATTTTCGCTACGACCTTCCGTTTTCGAGATCTGTGTGGCCCAGCTGTAGAGACGTCTCTTCGGCTGGGCCACACGTATCTCGTAAACGGAAGACCGACAAAATCTGGTTTTTGGCGACAAATTCCGACAAATTATCGACTTCATCATGGCATAGTCAAAAAGTAAGATTTCCAACTTTTTTTTTTGTGGCCCAGCTGTAGTCCGGCACGTAATTTGCTGACCTTCCAACAAAAAAAAAACTAACTGTCCATACAAAACGTTGGTGGCAAATTCGAATTATCTATGAGGAGTCCATTTTTTTTATTTGTTTTTTTTTCTGATGGAAGGTGGGAAGAGATAAACGTTAGTATACTAAATTACTAATAGTATTATGATAAAAAAATATTAAATAAAAAAAATCTCGTTTTATACATTTATTTGAGACAAACATTTTTAGAGAACATTCAAACTAAAAAAATATGTATAATAAAGGTACTATATATTTATTATTTTGTTTTCAAAACAAGATTCTTTGAAACAATACAACATACTTTTATAAATTAATATTAGACAATACTGGAAAACGATAATTTCTAAATTCCATTATTATTGGCAAGACAATAGTCTATATAGATTCAAAATCTCAAATCAATGTATTTACTATAAATAAAGTCGGTTTTAGTGATACAGACATATAGATCTAATTAATTGCTACAGGGTCTGGACAATTTTGCAATTAAGCCTTATTTAAATGCCAAATACAGATGGCAACCAGGTACACAGTTATTTGAATATCAGTTTAAAATGCTATAAGCTATTTACTATAAACAGATGTACTTCAATCATACAAATACAATATAAAATGTACAAATTACAAAGCTCTCATTTGGATATCCATTTATATTGCACAGACTTAAAAAATAATTCGATTTTTTTTTGTTGGATGTTTATGTATTACAGTATGATTATACGTAATAATTAAATGAGTATTAAATAAAATAAAATCTGTACCAATAACGCCAGTGAGATTGGCGTGAACCTCACTGGTGCTGAATTATTTTAATTTATACATATTAAATCAAAATATGAACCCTTATACTAATCATTCGGACATGGTATGCAAATCACAAACAGAGTCGGCTTCTTTGCTATTAGGGCCCAAAGATTTTTTTAGGAAATCAGATTATTATGAAATTTCTATTGGGTCATTCATAACTTTGAAGTTAAAAGTTTTGTTCAATTATCATAATCAACTGCATATAACTTGCGGAAAAAACTATGAAACAATTTTATGAATTTCATTTATTAAATTATCACCTAATGAACTGAGAAATAAACATGTGCTTCTACATATGATACAATAAATCTAAACATATAAAGTAAATAATTTATTTTAGACTACATGCTGTTCGGAATTAATTCATAAAATTGACCTAAGTACTTAATGATTCAAAATGAGTTGAAAAAGAAAATAACATTTTCTGTACAGCCTACTCATAACATCATACAAAAGTAAAAATAATGGCTTCCATGACATTCTTCGAGCATAAGAAAAAAAATCCATAGTCAACACTTTGGTAGTACAGTACTATTATTTATTCTGTGGTAGTACTTATAATTCAAATGTGTAATTTAGTTTCAAATGCATACTTAATTAAAAATAATTAATAATTATTAAGTAGATACTGTACGGGATGATACATTGACATAAATTACATTGATAAACCAATGTATGTTCTTGACAGAACCAGCAAGCACCAAAACAGTCAACTTTAAGCCCTCTTACGCACTAGCGGTCAGCCGCGGGGGCGGCCAACCGCGCCGTTCTATTATATGAAATTTCATTGCGGTTACCCAACCGCAAGTGCGCACGATCAAGAGCGGTTGCATATTCAAATAGATCCCCCCAATCCCCCCCCGCCCCCGCAATCAACCGCCAGTGTGTAAAAGGGCTAAAGTGTACAGTCACACGTCATAACAGTTATGAAACTTAGTCTTCGAGCATAACTTAATACATAGGTATTTAATTTTATTATGTTGGCACCGAAAAGCACAAGACGTCATTACAAATGCATTTTATTTAATTTGATTATCTTTGGTGTTAATTAATATTGCGAAACGCAGCACCGCAACAGTGCTCATTTATATAATTTTTATTACAATAGTCACGACAGTATGTCATTATAGTTTTACGCCATACGACATTACGTATGCAATTTTAAATGTTTAGTTCAGTAGATAGATACACTGAATATAATTAAAATAAAATCAACTTATGTTATTATGTAATAATTGAGATAACATTATTTATTTACAACAATTTATGTATCTACAATATTTTAATGCACAACATTCAACTTATATAACATTCCATTTCTAAAATTGATAAAAAAAGTCGAGACCTAACAATACTTTTTTGCTATAATAATTGCTAATTTATAGCGCGACTAGAAAAATGCACGCCAAGTTGTGAATTAAATATAAATAACTTCTATAATGCTTAGTTAAATAACATAAGTGTACGTACAGTCACATGTGTATTTATTATTAAAAGAAATAATATAAATAACTTACAGCGAATTTAATTTTTTCTAGTCGCATTTAAGAAAACGATGTATATCAGAACAAAATTACCGAGATAATAATAACGATATCGTTAATAAGAAATAGGTGCGAATTGAAGTGCAACAAATGATCTCAGACAACATCTAATTATTAATAACTTTATTTTTTTTATTTTAATCACACCATAATCATAC
The DNA here is from genome assembly GCA_928269145.1 of Agriphila tristella. Taxonomy (NCBI): domain Eukaryota; kingdom Metazoa; phylum Arthropoda; class Insecta; order Lepidoptera; family Crambidae; genus Agriphila; species Agriphila tristella. Next base: position 41,821,839 of record OV743431.1, read on the forward strand.
GAATACCCAATTTACAACCTATAATAATAATTTAATCTTGCAAACAATCGGCTTTACTTCATTTACTATTTACACTGATGGGGATCTACCAGATAGTTAAATAATAAATTATAGGACACAACATAGAATAGTAAACTAGAGAAATAGACACCGAGATACGTTTTACGACGACCGTGTTTAATTACTCGCGACGGAACGGAGAAGGTTTAGCGTGAGAGGTTGTGTGCGCGCAAACGCAAATGTTACCATTTTTCTCCAGGGGCCGTACCGGCTAACGCATCGAACTTCGAAAAGTCTGCCGGGTTTCAAATTAAAACATAAATCGAGTCCCAATTGGGCCAACATGGTGAACCCCAATTTACGATGTCACACGAAAATCGATACCTTCCAAATAACTTCAACAAATAGTACAATACGAAATTCCTTTACATTGATTTCTCTGTTTTAAGTTGAAGCTCGGCAGATCTGCCGAAATTCGAAAAGTTAGCCGGTACGGCCCCAGAACGGTTTTAAGCACTACACATTAAAACCGGTAATGGTTGGGGATTGCAACAAGAGAAATCAACAATCTGTGATAGCTTGTTTGAATATATATAGATATATATATAAAATATGGAAATATATCAAAGTACAGCTGAAATCTCCAATTTCAATAATTTTAAACACATATTGTATATTAATATAAAGAGTAAATAGGATATTAAATACCCCTTTCGGTATAAAACGTAAGTGAAAGTGGGGTCAGTTTGAATAACATGAAATATTTAACATTTCCCATAACCGTGGGACTCGATTCAGTCATCGACGGGACAATCCCGCGAAATAACATTCATATGGGGTCACGAGAAAGAGAAATCTGTATGTTCGCGAAGAAACGGAATCTTCAGCGAAACCCTGTTTACCTAAATAAATTCTCGTTCGAAAAAATCAACGCGGAATCCGTTCGCGATCGAATATCTTAACGGAAATGGCCCCATGTAGTGAATGAAACACATACCCCGCGTTCCAAATCACGCCAACAGCGCTGTTAGCGTGTAATCCATTAAATTAGGTAGGTACACAAATACCCTATTTGTGTAATATTTTGTGACTTTTTAATTTGGTCGGATTCGCGCTCACAGCGCTGTGAGCGTGATTCGGAACGCGGCCATAATAGTTAACTTCAAGCGCTTTGCGTCTGACGTAGTAGTATTTTACACTGAGCCCGCCCTAACAAGGTTGAGGTCAGAGCGATACCCGGCCGCCTTCCAATAGTATTCTATTGTATCCTCTTGATGTGTCGTGTGTGTTGCGGTGACGGGCGCACGCTCGCAACGCGTACGTAGTATTAGCCGCCGCGTTTTAGTGCAATATTCGCAGTAAAAATAAGTCCGTTAACAACGACACTTGACCGGTTCCTGTCATTATTCGTTTCTTCTGGTGTCTAGGACACTGCGACACTCTTCCCAAGGGTTTATCCGACTTCTTAATAGTCGTGTAACGCAGTGGCGGGGTACGCACTTCTCAATATTGCTGTTTTTGGTGTTGAAATGAGCCCGCCCTAACGACACTAGACTGGTTCCTCCCGTCATACTTCGAGGACTGTGCGACCAGCAGAGGTTATTTCAGTGTCTCGGGTCGATAATGCTGTTGTTGATAAATTCGGTGTTGAAATGAGCCCGCCCTAACGACACTTGACCGGTTCCTCCTGTCCTGCTCCAAGGTGCGTGCGACCACCAGAGGTTATTTCAGCGTCTCGGTGTGTGGTTCCTGTCATTATTCGTTTCTTCTGGTGTCTAGGGCACTGCGACCCTCTTCCCAAGGGTTTTTCCGAAGTCTTAATAGTCGTGTATCGCAGTGGCGGGGTACGCACTTCTCAATATGTTGTTTTTGGTGTTGAAATGAGCCCGCCCTCGTCTTAATAGGTCTTAGGCGTCTTAATAGATGTGTATTGCAGTGGCTCTACGCACTCGTCGATAATGCTGTTAAATTTGGTGTTGAAATAAGCCCGCCCTAACGACACTTTATTGGTTCCTCCTGTTATGCTTCGAGGACCGTGCGACCACCAGAGGTTATTTCAGCGTCTCGGGTCGATAATGTTGTTGTTGATAAATTCGGTGTTGAACTGAGTCCGCCCTAACGACACTTGACCGGTTCCTCCTGTCATGCTCCAAGGTCCGCGCGACCACCGGAGGTTATTTCAGCGTCTCGGTGTGTGGTTCCTGTCATTATTCGTTTCTTCTGGTGTTTAGGGCACTGCGACACTCTTCCCAAGGGTTTTCCGGCGTCTTAATAGATGTGTGTCGCAGTCGAGGGGTACGCACTCCTCAATATTGCTGTTTTTGGTGTTGAAATGAGCCCGCCCTAATGACACTTTATTGGTTCCTCCTGTCATGCTCCGAGGACCGTGCGACCACCAGAGGTTATTTCAGCGTCTCGGGTCGATAATGCTGTTGTTGGTAAATTCGGTGTTGAAAGGAGCCCGCCCTAACGACAATTGACCGGTACCTCCTGTCATGCTCCGAGGTCCGCGCGACCACCGGAGGTTATTTCAGCGTCTCAGTGTGTGGTTCCTGTCATTATTCGTTTCTTCTGGTGTTTAGGGCACTGCCACACTCTTCCCAAGGGTTTTCCGGCGTCTTAATAGATGTGTGTCGCAGTGGAGGGGTACGCACTCCTCAATATTGCTGTTTTTGGTGTTGAAATGAGCCCGCCCTAATGACACTTTATTGTCCTGTCATGCTCCGAGGACCGTGCGACCACCAGAGGTTATTTCAGCGTCTCGGGTCGATAATGCTGTTGTTGATAGATTCGGTGTTGAAATGAGCCCGCCCTAACAACACTTGACCGGTTCCTCCTGTCCTGCTCCAAGGTGTGTGCGACCAGCAGAGGTTATTTCAGTGTCTCGGGTCGATAATGCTGTTGTTGATAAATTCGGTGTTGAAATGAGCCCGCCCTAACGACACTTGACCGGTTCCTCCTGTCCTGCTCCAAGGTGTGTGCGACCACCAGAGGTTATTTCAGCGTCTCGGTGTGTGGTTCCTGTCATTATTCGTTTCTTCTGGTGTCTAGGGCACTGCGACACTCTTCCCAAGAGTTTTTCCGACGTCTTAATAGTCGTGTATCGCAGTGGCGGGGTACGCACTTCTCAATATGTTGTTTTTGGTGTTGAAATGAGCCCGCCCTCGTCTTAATAGGTCTTAGGCGTCTTAATAGATGTGTATTGCAGTGGCTCTACGCACTCGTCGATAATGCTGTTAAATTTGGTGTTGAAATAAGCCCGCCCTAACGACACTTTATTGGTTCCTCCTGTTATGCTTCGAGGACCGTGCGACCACCAGACGTTATTTCAGCGTCTCGTGTCGATAATGTTGTTGTTGATAAATTCGGTGTTGAAATGAGCCCGCCCTAACGACACTTGACCGGTTCCTCCTGTCCTGCTCCAAGGTGCGTGCGACCACTAGAGGTTATTTCAGCGTCTCGGTGTGTGGTTCCTGTCATTATTCGTTTCTTCTGGTGTCTAGGGCACTGCGAGACTCTTCCCAAGGGGTTTCCGGCGTCTTAATAGATGTGTGTCGCAGTGGAGGGGTACGCACTCCTCAATATTGCTGTTTTTGGTGTTGAAATGAGCCCGCCCTAATGACACTTTATTTGTTCCTCCTGTCATGCTCCGAGGACCGTGCGACCACCAGAAGTTATTTCAGCGTCTCGGGTCGATAATGTTGTTGTTGATAAATTCGGTGTTGAAATGAGCCCGCCCTAACGACAGTCGACTGGTTCCTCCTGTCATGCTCCGCGCGACCACCGGAGGTCATTTCATCGTGTCGGTGTGGTGCGTGTCGCAGTGGCGGGGCGTGAGACATACCGTGGTGGGTGCCTAGCAGAGGCCGTGCAGGCGGCGCGCGGAGGGCGCGGGGCGCGCGGCCGCCAGCAGGCGCAGCAGCGGCCGCCCGCAGAACGCCACGATGCCGCCGCCCGCCCACCGCGCCGCGGCTGCCTCCTGCCATACAATTTAACGTTATAGCACTATACTAGTCAAACCTGACCCCCTAACCAAAATAACATTTGCAAAAAGCGAAGCGATACCAGCCCCCCTAGCCAAAATAACATTTGCAAATTTTCGCTATAGCTTCGCTTCGAAACATGTATGGATTTGACGTTTTAAAATTCGATTGTTAACGAAACCTTATGTCAATCCCATACATGTTTCGAAAGCGAAGCGATAACGAAGATTTGCGAATGTGATTTTGGCTAGGCCCTCTGGGGCCGTACCGGCTAACGAATTGATTTTCATAAAAGTCTGCTGGGTTTCAACTTAAAACAGAAAAATCAAAGTAAGCAATTTCGTTTTGTACTTTTTGTTGACGTGATTCGGAAGATATCGATGTTCGTGTGACATCATGAATTTGGGTTCGTCATTTTGGCCCAATTGGGGCTCGAGTTATCTGTTTTAATTTGAAACCCAGCAGACTTTTATGAAAATCGATTCGTTAGCCGGTACGGCCCCAGGGGGGTGTCACTCCGCGCTTAAACTTTAATATTAGCCTACTGCTCACGGCCCACTCCGAGAGGGCCATTGTCGAGGGATATCACCGTGCCGACCGAAACGCGCGCTCTGTGTGCAAGCCACGACGAGAGCGCAGCGCGTGAACGATACGAACGAACAATGCCATACAAGTATATCGGTAAATACTGATCATGTTATTTTAAGTAGGTACCTATATTGTAAGTACCTACGCCTTTCACCAGACGTGTCTCATTCACCTCACTCCGTATTCTTTAAGCATTAGAAGTATTTTATCCTAATAATAATAATAAAATAGTTCTTTACATTATCAATTATATATTCTGTGACATCACTCCCAAATAATATTATTTTCACAAGTAACCAGATAGGTACCTATTTACTTACTTTTCTTATTTAAACAACTTAACCATCAGCCATTTTAATGTCCCCACTGCAGGGGCACAGGCCTTTCTTATGGGTGGATAAGGAGGATAGGCCTTAAACCACTACGTGGGCCCAATGCGGATTAGCGGGTGTTAACAACTACAATTAATGCAGCCGGAACCAAAGGCTTAACGTGCCTTTCGAAGCACGGAGGAGCTCGAATAATACATTTTTGGTCACCCATCCCATGACCGACCTTTGCGAAAGTTGCTTAACCTCCGCAATCGTTGGGCCAGGCGCTATACCACTGCGCCATCGAGCTTCTCTAACTACTTAGAAATACTTTTTATTTATGCTCTTTGAAAACGCTCAGCTCACCTATTAGGTAGATTTATTTTATTTTATAAGTAGGTACCTATTAGTAATTTCATTGTAATCGTATATTCATGGGCATAATGTTTTCTATGATATTAGTAACTAGCGAGTAGCAACCGTGTGAACGCGTGAACATACACATTGTTTTAGTGTGCGTCTGTACGCTCTCGTATTACGCACACCAAAGTAATGTACATGTGCACGCGCGCGCCTAACAACATTCATAGCTAACCTGCCTTCGTGAGATAAAACAATGAGGATCAGTAACAGGTTTGAATCATATAGTTTTATTGGTATAATATAAAAACATATTCATAGCTATGAAATTTAGTAAAAGATTTTTTTAAATCCGTTTAGAAATGGTTGAGTTAAAAGGGTTTTGAAGGAAATGCCAAGCTCAATGCAATATGTGCTTTATCACGTACGACATAAGGTTCGCGTACGTCGCGATGACTTCATAAAGACCCCCAAAATAAGAGTGTTTTAGCACGTTTTAGCTCACATATCTTCTCAGGTTTAAGAGTTCTCGTAAAAAATTCTTCACAGTTAATCATGTGGTGGCATAAGCTTTCTGATAGGCCACTTAACAAAAATCGTTACTGATCCTCATTGTATGACTAGCCAAACTATATGAGTAGATACTGCACCCGCGCCCGCGCCCCCTCGGTCAGGCCTCCTTCACTCGCTCAAGGTCGCGCGATAAGCACCTACTGCTAGCCGTTCCGCCGGCGGGACAAGTGAGCAGAGGGCCGCCACACGCCCGCCGCCGTACGTACCTACGCAGGCAGTAAGATCGCGGCATCTTACAGCCTGCGTAGGTATTGTCTCTTTATAATAGTAACAATGTCGAGTCGACATCACTGTGCCGTGTACGGGTGTCAAAATCAAAAAACCAATAAACAATTATTGTCGTTTTTCAAATTATGATATATGCTACGCAGTTCATTTATAAGAAGACAACCCTAAGGTTGCGTCATTAGACAAGGTAAGAGCACGCGATAGAAAGAGAGGCAACTACTAGGTGAATGTAAACTGTACTGCAGGCCATTGCGCGACCTGAATTGCACTTTATTGTGTCGGAGCATAAAAGTCGCTATTTATTTAAATTACTATGCGGCGTGCTGCTTCTGTACTTGTACTATTAGTTATTCTGTGCCGCGGTCGCCAGCACCATATGTGGCAAAGGCTTGTTACTATGTGTCGGTACATACCTCGACCTCCGCGATGCGGTTCAGCGAGCGCGACTCCCTCAGGCGACTCTCGTGGCGGGCGCCGCGCCTGCGCCGGCCGCCGCCGCCGCCGCCGCCCGAGGGCGCGCGCGCGTCGCCCGCCCCCGCGCCCGCGCCGCCGCCCGCCCCCGCGCCGCCGCCCGCCGGCCCCGCCGCCGCCAGCGCCCGCGCCCCGCCGCGCCCGCCGCCCGGCCCGCCGGCGCCCGCGCCGCTGCCGCGCTCTTGGCTGCACGCAAATATTCAAAATGATACAATGTACAACAGAAATGACCAATTTAGAACGCTTTTTAAGTATTTTAATGTATAAAATTTTACTTTGCCATACATTTTCGTTTGAAATTACGAGGTAATTTCTATTGTCAATGACTGTCTATTGTCAATTTTATCGCATTATTGTAGTTCTCATCTAAAAATGAATCACCGAAATATATGTAAGCGCATAACTTCAGAACAACTTCACCAAATTACATAATTCTTTTTTTGTTGTGTTTATTATTATCAGGACAAGGTTTGTATAAAAGATATTTAAAAAAAATGGAACGGAAAAAGTAAAAGTATTTCTCTTTTCCGTCATTTTAAATTGTAATAATAAATAATAGATGCCGCCACCCGTGCACAGCGGACAGCTAGTTTTTTATATAATTCTGTAAGCAGTGTCCAGACACTAGACCTAGGCGGCACACTTCTTCAATACAGCTGTAAAGTCACTAGTAGGTACTACAAACGCAAACTCCTACTGAAGTGAAAGCATAAATAATAAATTGCCTTTCATTTCGTTGGGCACCAATGACTCGGGTGACCTACTTAGCCGCGAGAGCACAGGGCTGCCACTCGGCGATATAATTTGAAGTTAGCATAAAATATAATAGGTTCGCGCATGACGCTCTGCGAATTAGCCGAGTGGCAACCTATCAGCATTGAACCCAGCAAGTGGTGCGACGGCCCAGCGAACCTAAACAGCGGAGTAAGCCATAGGTCGGTAGTTCGGTACGCACCTGTCGCTGGAGTCGTCGTGCGAGTCGCGGCGCGCGCACGCGCGGTCGGGCGGCGGCGCTTCTTCTGGCGTACACAAACAGCGGAGTGAGCCATGGGTCGGTACGCACCTGTCGCTGGAGTCGTCGTGCGAGTCGCGGCGCGCGCGCGCGCGGTCGGGCGGCGGCGCTTCTTCTGGCGTACACAAACAGCGGAGTGAGCCATGGGTCGGTACGCACCTGTCGCTGGAGTCGTCGTGCGAGTCACGGCGCGCGCACGCGCGGTCGGGCGGCGGCGCTTCTTCTGGCGTACACAAACAGCGGAGTGAGCCATGGGTCGGTACGCACCTGTCGCTGGAGTCGTCGTGCGAGTCGCGGCGCGCGCACGCGCGGTCGGGCGGCGGCGCTTCTTCTGGCGTACACAAACAGCGGAGTGAGCCATGGGTCGGTACGCACCTGTCGCTGGAGTCGTCGTGCGAGTCGCGGCGCGCGCACGCGCGGTCGGGCGGCGGCGCTTCTTCTGGCGTACACAAACAGCGGAGTGAGCCATGGGTCGGTACGCACCTGTCGCTGGAGTCGTCGTGCGAGTCGCGGCGCGCGCACGCGCGGTCGGGCGGCGGCGCTTCTTCTGGCGTACACAAACAGCGGAGTGAGCCATGGGTCGGTACGCACCTGTCGCTGGAGTCGTCGTGCGAGTCGCGGCGCGCGCACGCGCGGTCGGGCGGCGGCGCTTCTTCTGGCGTACACAAACAGCGGAGTGAGCCATGGGTCGGTACGCACCTGTCGCTGGAGTCGTCGTGCGAGTCGCGGCGCGCGCACGCGCGGTCGGGCGGCGGCGCTTCTTCTGGCGTACACAAACAGCGGAGTGAGCCATGGGTCGGTACGCACCTGTCGCTGGAGTCGTCGTGCGAGTCGCGGCGCGCGCGCGCGCGGTCGGGCGGCGGCGCTTCTTCTGGCGTACACAAACAGCGGAGTGAGCCATGGGTCGGTACGCACCTGTCGCTGGAGTCGTCGTGCGAGTCGCGGCGCGCGCACGCGCGGTCGGGCGGCGGCGCTTCTTCTGGCGTACACAAACAGCGGAGTGAGCCATGGGTCGGTACGCACCTGTCGCTGGAGTCGTCGTGCGAGTCACGGCGCGCGCACGCGCGGTCGGGCGGCGGCGCTTCTTCTGGCGTACACAAACAGCAGAGTGAGCCATGGGTCGGTACGCACCTGTCGCTGGAGTCGTCGTGCGAGTCGCGGCGCGCGCACGCGCGGTCGGGCGGCGGCGCTTCTTCTGGCGTACACAAACAGCGGAGTGAGCCATGGGTCGGTACGCACCTGTCGCTGGAGTCGTCGTGCGAGTCGCGGCGCGCGCGCGCGCGGTCGGGCGGCGGCGCTTCTTCTGGCGTACACAAACAGCGGAGTGAGCCATGGGTCGGTACGCACCTGTCGCTGGAGTCGTCGTGCGAGTCGCGGCGCGCGCACGCGCGGTCGGGCGGCGGCGCTTCTTCTGGCGTACACAAACAGCGGAGTGAGCCATGGGTCGGTACGCACCTGTCGCTGGAGTCGTCGTGCGAGTCACGGCGCGCGCACGCGCGGTCGGGCGGCGGCGCTTCTTCTGGCGTACACAAACAGCGGAGTGAGCCATGGGTCGGTACGCACCTGTCGCTGGAGTCGTCGTGCGAGTCGCGGCGCGCGCACGCGCGGTCGGGCGGCGGCGCTTCTTCTGGCGTACACAAACAGCGGAGTGAGCCATGGGTCGGTACGCACCTGTCGCTGGAGTCGTCGTGCGAGTCGCGGCGCGCGCACGCGCGGTCGGGCGGCGGCGCTTCTTCTGGCGTACACAAACAGCGGAGTGAGCCATGGGTCGGTACGCACCTGTCGCTGGAGTCGTCGTGCGAGTCGCGGCGCGCACGCGCGCGGTCGGGCGGCGGCCGGTGGTCGGCGGCGCGCTTCTTCTTCTCCGAGTCGTCGTCGGACAGGTCGGACGACGAGCACGAGCCACCGCGCCGCCGCCGGCACTCCGCGCCCGCCCCCGCCCCCGCCCCGCGCGCTGCGCCCTCACCCAACTTTACCTGCATCACCATACCCACAAATTATTAACATTGATAATTTTATCTTTCTTTAAAATTTTAATCCATAGCTCGATAGACCATCTTATGTTCCAGTTACGAACGTAAAAAAACAATAGTTATAAAATTATGTATCTGTAACTTGTATATATGACTGTATGTTTTCCTGAATAATCCTTACTAATATTATAGATGCGAAAGTCCGTTTGTTTGTTTGTTACGCCTTCACGTCCTAACTACTGAACCGATCGTTATGAAATTTTGCATACACGTTGTCAGGGGTACAGAAAAGGACATAGGATACTTTTCATCCCGAAAAAAATTATAGTTCCCGAGGGATAGCAAAAAACTTTACCACGCAAACGAAGTCGCGGGCGGAAGCTAGTTAAAAATAAAAATAAATTAAAATCTTGAAGATTAAAAAAAAAATTATAACTTGGTAATGAATACACCCGTTTTTGCGACGATATTTGATTCTGCACGCGGATGCACGGGCTGCAGCTAGGGTTGCCAACTGTTTTTACAAAATAAAAAGTACCTATATTAAGGTCGGAAAAAGAAAAATAAACGATATTTAAAAAAAATCTACTATCGATACCAGTGATGGCCGCTGAAAACAGTATTTTTGTATACTTTTTATTTGTTCAACAGTAAAAAGTATAATGTGGTGAAAAACAGAATAATACTGTTTTTAACTATTGGCAACCTTAGCTGCAACCGCACGACCAAATGCAATCTATCTTAAGACCGAGAATGTCCGTCGAATCAGTGTTCCTCTTCGCACACTATAACTACACAATGAAGTATACTCTACCGATCAACTTTACCTTAGTAAGGTTATCAGCCAATTGCGCAGATCTCGCGGGCGCGGAGAGGGGAGCAGGTACGGGCACGGACAAGGTGACGGGCGCGGGCACAGTCGCTAGTGCAGTCGCGGGCGGCCGCGCGGCCAGATGCAATCGGCCTTCGGACCGCGAGCCGCGCCGCGCCTCCGCCGTTGTTGTCACTGTCGACTCCTCGTCGTCTTCCTCCTCGCGCACTATACTACATTTGCGCGATCTCTGTGTATGTTAAAATAAATGATAGTCAATAAACGGACGGAGTAAAAGAGCATAAGTCTTCCAGTACATAGATTAATTTAAATGCTTAAAAACTAAACAAACAAAGAGCAATGCAGAAAATGTTTCAGGCTGATTGTATTGTTATGTCTTTTTCTCTCTCTTATTGCCTTTTTGGCTTAAGAAACAGTAAGTAATAAATAAACTCATGCGAATGACTCACCTTAATGACAACTCAAGGGAAAATAAATAAACACTTAATGGGCAGTCCACAGCAAACTACAGTTTTTATTGAAATATGGTTGATTCTATACAATAATAAACATCAAACGTTGTCATCGCAGATCTGCAAATTTACACGGTGATTTGACACGAAGAAAACGACGCTATGAATCTAATCTTTTTCTCAAGGGGTTATTTTAAGAGGTTAAACTTAAAACTACTCGCAGAGCGTTATGTGGGTAAGAATTGCCTGCCCTAGGGTATCAGAAATGTGGTAATTATCTAACATAAATCTAGCTCGTAGGTTGTACTCGAAGGCCTAAGTACGGATAGCTGGATTCTTATACTTCGGTTAGTTTAGGGGTTAAAAAGATTTGAGAGTTAACTGGTACCTATTAGAATATCTCGCAGCGAGTCTGTTTAGTAGAGAAACGCTTCGATGGCTGCTTTCTATTAATTATGCCTCGGAGCCGTGGGTGAGAAACCAAAGTCCGGTTTATTTCAACTTTTTCCGCTTAACTGGGGTTGAATGGACGACAGAGCAGTGGTTGACTCGTGGCTGGATACGTACGCCACTCTTCACCTGGAATGGTGTGCACAAAAACCATAATTTAACAACGTCGGCCTTAAATGGACTACAACTATTCCATGACGGGGGGACCCTGCAGCGCATGGTAGAACTGAGGAAAATCTATTCTTGTATGTTTCATTCTGACAATATATATTACTGATCCCTGACTTTTTTGTTAAACTATCCCCTTCCCAGCAGACAATGAACAGAATTGAGATGTAGAAACATACCGTAGCTCTCAACTTACAAAGTCTCTTTTCACATGAAAAGAACTGAAATTGAAAGTAATAAATATATAGAGACCCCTTGCAGTAAATACTAGATAATGGATAACAATAAATTTTGATATACCTGCGGCTCCTTGTTAACAATATATTTTATATGGTTTAGAATCCGGTCAATCAGTATTCCTCCTTCGATCGGATATCACGACACGAATTAGAACTCTTCTCGGCGGCTTTTATTAGCCAAAACCCTCTGTAAATAACGAATATGATGATAAAAATAAATTTCAAATTCTCACACTGCCAACAGCTGAATGTCTAGGAAATCACAAATATGTACCTTGGCGAAATTCTATTGTGCCGACGAAAATTACAATGAATAGCTGCAAGATATTATTTAAATCAGGAACAATTACGAATCCAATAACTTTAACAGCGATATAAAATCAAATTCCTTCCAACCGAAAAAATTTGTATCATATGAATGAATCACAGCTGATATTCGCTGCGTTCCAAGTCTCGCGCCATCACGACGCATTCCGACTTCCTACACATGATCACTCATCGATGATGAGCGTGGACTGGACTGACATCGCGCCGCCGAAAGCGACTTCAATCGGATCGGACTTCCCGAAAACACGGTCAAACAACCTACGACATTACGGACAAAAAAAAAATACCATTTCAGTTCAAAAGCAGGCCTTAAACAGGACTGCTTAAGGCCTGCTTTCACACTAACCTTTGGGATCTAGTATGAAAGGTAAACAATTGAATAGAAATCCTTGCGATAAGGGCTCATCGCAAAGGCCCCTGAAGTGGGCGAAGGACGACCATAAGAAATACGATCTTAATCTTTCTTTTTTTTTTTTTTATAAGTCGATGCCGCTTATTTCAAACGGACTTTTTACGGAAATAAGGAAAAGGACATGAGGCATACTGCCAAAAAATAAATTTTATCATTAATGGAAACAAACTACCAAAAAACTTCCCTTTTAAGGGAAATCGACAAAACAACAAAAAAACAACGCTACAGTAGTCCCCCGCCACGCAAGAATTCACGCAGGGAATTCTCTGGACGCCCACGTCCAAACCACACTGCTCCATCGCCAAAACAAACCTACTTTGTAAAAAGCAATTCATAACAAGCCCAAGTAAATGCTTGTCACCCCTGACATCAATTTTAAAATTAAAAGAACCAAAACTTATACTGACTCGACTGTTGAGTTATACAAATGCCAAATTAAAAAAAAAACTGATATAAAATATATAATAATTGACTCTACAATTACATACTCAAACTAACTAAAAAAAAAAAAGAAACATATTCCAGTAGAAAAATGTATGTGATCGTGTTGAGGTTGACCATATGTTATACTCTATTCTGTAATTTCTTTACTAAAGCTCTCCCCTTTTAAATAAATCAAACCCGCGTGTCAGTTTTCACATTGCATCGGCTTGTCAGTCCTATTTTATTGTCCTGAAAAAATGCTTGATGGGCACTTGCTTCTTAAGCGAGCGATGTTGGACAAGCCCATGATCTTATCGTGTGATACTTGACAAGCCATGACTAACGAGACACGCTCAACTTCCCTGTTCTACTTTAAAATAATTTTAAAAATTTAGACTGTCAATCGATGGAATAGACGTATCTTAATTTGTCTATGCCAACATTACTATTCATGACTATGGTAAAATTGCCAAAAAAATATCAACAACCCGACTACAAAATGTGTCGGCACCCTTACGATACAGATAGAATATGATAAATATGCCAATCTTTATATTTTTTTTTTCTTAAATTACCTCAGTCTAATTCCCTTCAAGCCTCCAGGTAAGACTGACATAAAAGAAAAACATCAAACTAGACAAACCCCAACACAAACACCCGGATCACATACACAATAAAGCAACCAAATAGATACGCGTAGTACGTAGTAAGATAGAGTAGATGGCGCTAGTGCTGCCTTGTAGTCGTTTGAATCCGCACTACAAGATAGACCGCGCAAGGCGTAAGTAAAATGGTATATCATTCAAGCACCACCTACGACCGTTTGAAATTCGCGCCGCAGGGTAGCACTGTAATGAAACCATAGCCTATTAATCAGAGGAAAGAGAAAAAATACTGCAAATTATTGTATGTAAAATGGTAGATAACGTAATAAATGCTCTATGGTCGTTTAAACCACACCACAGAGGTAGCCCCTGACTACGTCATACGCGGACCCGATGTTAACTGGCGCTTTTAGTGTCCGGGCACGAAAACTGCGACGGCGGAGCGGCAGCGGGGCGGCGCGACAGCGGAGCGGCGGCGATGCATTCAACAGTATGGCACAGTATGGAGACGCGCACGAAACGGGCGGTGGCGGCGCGGGGCGACGAGCGATGCACGGGCGGGAGGAGAGCGACGAAAACAAATGAACAAACTAGTTGGATTTGGTAGCCCGCGATTACAGTAGTGTTGTGTTGAATAATATAATAGTGTCTGTTTGATTACTAGGTAGTACCTATTTATTCAGAATGGATGTCGGCATCTTGGACATCATTTAAAAAACACAAGATGAGCAAAGAATCTGGTTTTGAAACTAGTTAACGCCTATACTTAGACAATTTTTTCGAACCAAATAAATTTTTTAGACATAGGATATATTTCGTCCTTTGAATATTTTTCGGTATTGATTTAACAAGAAATTGTTTCCATAGCAACATCACATTTGACACATCAATAGAAATAAAAAAAAAAGAAGTTACTTTAGTGGTATACCGTGGTCCTACCAGTAGGTCAAATCGGTAGGTCCACGGGCCCTTAATGGTATTTAGCCCATCTGTCACAACACTACTAGCGCGGCTGACCGACCGCTAAGTTTCGTGCCCACGTTCTCATCGCCCCGCCCCGCCGCCGCTCCGCTGCCGCGCCGCCCCGCCACCGCTCGGCCGCCGCCACTTTCGTGTCCGGACACTTACTCCCGTTAGTCGGCTCTTACGACACGCAGAGAGTGAAGTACTGCGGTGTGAGTATTCTTGCACCGCCCACACACGGTGTCCTAAAGAATTAGAAATAAAAATAAAAATGATAATATAATTTGTAGCGCAGCGCTTTCACGTTAGATGTAAGGCAAAAAGTAATATTTGTAAGCAACCGCACGACACTCACACCCTGGCAACACTGTTCGTACGAAACCCTAATCACTCCCCGCGTCTATGGATTTGAAGTCTTTCACGTGCCATTTGCCTATAAATTTACCCCTCTCGTCCTCTAGCTCATATACCAGGGGCGAAAGCTTCCTAACTACACGGCAACGCTCGTATTTAGGTGCCAACTTCGCAGCGAAGTATTTATTCGCGGCGCTCTGTTTATAAGTTCTTTTCCAGACGTAATCGCCAACGTCGAAAGACACATCTCGACGTTTTCGATTATAATACTTAATGTTACGACTGTGAGCCTTAACAAGTGATTCTTGGACTGTTTTATATATGTCTTTGAGGTAACCTAATTTCGAGACATAAGCATCTCTAGGCGCGCAGACTAACTCATTGACATCTTTAAAATCATTATAAATTTTGCCGTCGGCTATAGCTTCGCGACCGTGAACTAGCATAAATGGCGTATAAGATGTGGATTCGTTCATCGAGGTGTTCATTGCGAATTGGATTCTATGTATATTAACGTCCCACGTCCTATGATCGTTCTCCACAAACGATGAGATCGCCGTAATCACGGTACGATTATAACGTTCGACTGGATTTACCTGAGGGCAGTATACTGGCCCCAGGTGTATCTGGGGTATGTTGTATTTTGTATAAAGCGCTTGCAACTCATGACTTACAAATTGTGAACCGTTATCTGAGATCACGGTTTGCGGAATGCCGTGAACTAAAAATACGTGATCTTCGAGACGCTGCGCAATAACCTTCCCTGTCGCTCTTCGCAACGGAAACAACATCACATATTTTGAAAAACAACAAACCACCACTAATAAATACGTGTTTTGCTGCCTCGATAACGGATAGGGTCCACATAAATCGATACTCAAACATTGAAAGGGGCGACAGCAGACTTTGGGTTCTCCCATAAAGCCTGGCGTTGCTTGCGAGCTATGTTTATAAGCGTTACAAGTAGAACAATTTTTTATGAATTCGGCTGTATCCTGGTACATACCAGGCCAAAAATATCTCAATTTTAAGCGTTGATAGGTTTTAGCGACGCCTAGGTGTGCCGCGGTAGGTTTAGAATGATTTTCCTGGATAATAGTCTCTCTCAGTTCCTTGGGCACTACCTCCTTCCATTGGAAATCTCCACTCAGTTTGTTGTTGGATTTAGTAAAACGATAAAGCCTACCATCCACGAGCTGAAAATTAGGACAAGCCCGCGGCTTTTCGGTACAACGTTTAATAATATTTAGATACCAAGGGTCTTCTATTTGTGATATATCTATAGACCCCACAGGCATAGATCGCGAGAGGGCGTCAGGTACAATATTTTGCGAACCACTGCGGTGTTCGATAGTAAAATTATATGGAGACAACCTACAAAAAAAACTTCCCCTTTAAGGGAAATCGACAAAACAACAAAAAAACCACGCTACAGTATAAAGAATAGAATAAAATTCAGGGCGGCGCGCCCCCCACCAGCGCCGCCGCCCTCGTCTCGTCGTTGGGGTCTCGGCAAATTATAAATAGTGTAAGTAGGTAGTGTAGTGTGCGACAATTATAATTTAGCGTCTATTCAGTGCCGGATTTAAAGTCTCAGCCGCCCTATAGGCCAAGCAGTACTAGCCGCCCCTTTCTCAGCTCCCATCATCATTTAGATCAGTGGTTGGCAAAGTTATCAGCTGATTTAATTTAATTTAAACATTTACGATTTCGTTTTTTTTTTTTAAACAGAAACTTAGTTTTACCTCTCCTATCCGCTTTTTTATTATAATATTATTTTTTGTTCCTCGAAAGATGTCAATATTTTTGTACCCACTCATATGAAACCTAGCCGAAGTGCGCCGCGCGCTCAGGGCCGTGCGGCGATGATGAATTTCATAGATCCCTATGCCCTAGTTTTGGATTTGACAATAGGGCGGCGGTGGCGGGCGGCTGCGGTTACACTATAGTATCGAGCACAAGCATCGTCAGCCAAGCAATGCAAGCACACGTCGGTCGTCGGCGTTGGTGGTCTGTCGAACGCATGTACTGCGTACGTGTGCATGCGCTGGGGCGGGCAGGTGAATGGCGTTGCTGGTATGCCGCCCCTAGACCAAGGCATATACGGCCTATTTACAAATCCGGCACTACGTCTATTGGCATGGTGCTATCACCACCGTACCCTGTTAAATTAGTCTGTTATTGGAAACTGACGCTCATATTAAGGCGTAGCAATGACAAATGCTGCAATGAGGATCCGTAACGTTTTTAGTTGAGAATGCAGATTTATAGAGCTTAGAAATCCTTGACATACAGTGCAAAAATTTTTGTTCTACGACAAAAATTGACGAAATTACGACCAAAATAAGTGACGACGTTCACTAAGTAGCCGCTGCTATCTCTGCTACGTCACTGTGAGCGTCGCCGCCAGTTAGTCGTTGGCAGCTAGCTATAACGCGCGCAGTGTTTTTCTTGGTTAATTGTGACTTTGAAACAAATTGAGTGTCCGATTTGTGTCTAATTCAACTTTTTAACTATATATAAATATTGTACAGTGCCGAAATTTACAACCATTTCTATTTAAATGCCAGAAAATCTATTTTTTTTTACGTGCCGAGAGACCCAAAACTTCGTAAAAAGTTTATGTTGGGTGGAGGAAAGCTTAAACTAAAGAAGGGAGTTTTTAACCACGATGGACGGAACGGAACGGAGGTGGTATAAGCGTTTGGGGTTAGAAGTTGTTAATTTGTTTGTATCATCAGACCCTGAACCTCGTCTCCCAATAGAGTACTCGTCAAGACGATTCTAAAGAGCCCAAACACAATGGGGTTGTATGGTTTCATCGTAGAGTTCCTGTGGCCTTCTTCCGGCTTCATCATCAGATCAGTTCAATGACACCATAATATTGCATTGCTTTCTAGTTCTGACCTATATTCAAAGTTTCAAATCTCTAGCTTATCGGGAGGGAAGCTAGTATAATTTGTGGGCAAACAAATCTTAATATATAAAATCGTAAACTGAATGACTGATCTATCAACGCACAGCCCAAACCGCTGGACCTAGAAACTTGAAATTTTGCACACAGATACCTTATACAGTGTAGGCATCCACTAAGGAAGGATTTTTGAAAATTTTATCCCTAAGGGGATGAAATAAGGGATGAAAGTTTGTATGAAAGTCCCTCAGTTTTGAAGCTAGGATCATCAAATTTTGTGTTTAGGCTGACGATTGAAAATTAATAAATACGGGTCTCGGCGTTTTTCAAAATTCTACCCCCGAAGGGGTCAAAAGGGGGATGAAGTTGTGAATTGAAGAAAATCCTTTATTTTCGAAGTAAAAATTGCTAAATATATAATTTAGGCTTATGGATGGGAATCTAACGCAACGTATATTGTTATTGTTAGTATTTCAACCACTACGGGGATGAAATGGGGGTGAAAAGGGGTAAAAAAACCTAAAAATAGACATGGATGTCGTTATTAGGGTTTTCTGGGATGACGATTGCAAAAATGACATTTATTTCAAAGTCTAACACGGTGGACATGATTTAATCCCTCAGGGGGTGAAAATGGGGTTCAAATTTTGTATGGAAATATAATATTAAATGGACATTACAACTTTAAACTTCGAAGGAGCACGTCTAAAAATAAATAAACAAACATATATTTTGTGATTTTAAAAACCAACCCCTTAGGGGTGGATGGGGTGAGTAAACCTAAAAATAGATATGGATGTCGTTTTTGGCGTTTTCTGGGATGACGATTGCAAAAATGACATTTATTTTGAAGTCCAACACGGTGGACATGATTTAACCCCTCAAGGGGTGAAGAAAATGGGGTTCAAATTTTGTATGGAAAAAAATATTAAATGGACATTACAACTTTAAACTTCGTAGGAGCACGTCTAAAAATAAATAAACAAACATATATTTTGTGATTTTGAAAATCAACCCCTTAGGGGGTAAATAGGGGTGAGTAAACATAAAAATCGATGTGGATGTCGTTCTTGAGGTTTTTTGGGATGGTGATTGCGAAAATGAGTTTTATTTTGAAGTCTGACACGGTGGACATGATTTAACCCCTATATAAATATAAATAAATAAATAAATGGGGTTCCAATTTTGTATAGAAATATAATATAAAATAGACATTACAACTTTGAACTTCGTAAGAGCACATCTAAAAATAAATAGGCAAACACATATTTTGTTATTTTGAAAATCATCCCTTAGGGTGTAAATGGGGTAAGTAAACATGAAAATCGATTTGGATGTCGTTCTTGAGGTTTCATGGGATGGTGATTGCGAAAATGACATTTATTTTGAAGTCCAACACGGTGGACATGACACATCATGGACCTGGACCTGGACATGCACATCCAGGGAACGGGAACGGGAACGGGCAAGGGCACGGGCACGGGAACTGGAACGGGAACAGGACGAGAACGGGACGGGAACGGAACGGGACGGGACGGAACGGAACGGAACGGGACGGGAACGGAACGGAACGGGACGGGAACGGAACGGGACGGGACGGAACGGAACGGAACGGAGACGGAACGGGAAGGGATCGCGAATGAAACGGGAACAAAACGGGACGGGAACGGTAAAGGAACGGCACGGGAACGGGACGGGAACGGAGGGGGAAGGAACGGGAACGGAACGGGAGCGATACGGGAACGGAACGGGACGAGAACGGGATGCGAACGGGAACGGGAACGAGAACGGGACGGGAACGGAAATGGGAACGGATGGGGTACGGGACGGGAACGGAACGGGACGGAATGGGAACGGAACGGGAACGGAATGGGAACGGGAACGGAAGGGGTACGGGACGGGAACGGAACGGGACGGAATGGGAACGGAACGGGAATGGAATGGGAACGGGAATGGAACGGGAATGAAACGGGAACGGAACGGGACGAGAACGGTACGAGAACGGGAACGAGAACGGGACGGTAACGGTACGGGAACGGGAATGGCAACGGAAGGGGTACGGGAACGGGACAGGAAAGGGACGGGAACGGACGGGAACAGAACGGGAACGGGAACCGGAACCGGAACGGGAAACGTAAAAATGACTGGTCAGATCCTGGTTGAAGGTTCTCTTAGGATTTTCTCTAACATCCACGCGGACGAAGTCGCGGGCAGAAGCTAGTAAACAAAGAAACGAGAAAGCAATCTAAGAAAAACATGTTAAAAAAAGGCACTCTAACGGCTATATTATTATCTCGAGATCCAAAATTACTGATAATAATATGATAGGCATTCCTGCCCATTCTTTTTTTTTTTTATTAAACATTTACAAAACTTCACGGGAATATCTATTCAATTGACTTTACGAAAAATCCGATAGCAAGAACCTAAATGCTTGCAATACATTTTGGCCTCTGACTGAGAGTTCTTGTGCTGTGACTCTGACTAAATAAAAACTTAATTATTTAAAAGTATTAATTTTAGCACAAAACTACACTCTGTAACAATCTAACAACACTTTATTTAAATAAATTGCCAAATATAGTGACCAACCGCGTCGCCGCCGCCGCTAGTGAGTGCCGGGCGCCGGCTGCGCTCTGCTCCTTCAGGCTGGCCCCAGACCTACCGGTTCCATTTCTTTGCTTTGCTGTTCTACCATGGACCGCCGGCCAAGAGGCTCATTTTCAATCTATCGCATATTTTGACCTGACCACATTGGCAAAATAGCCATTAGTTTGGTGTTATCAAATATCGTCGTCTGGGGTGCGATGAGAAGTTTTCGTTTTAAAAAAAAACTGCTGTTTTATACAAAGATTAATAACGAAATTATCAAAATGTATGAAACAATTCATTTTTTTCGCGAGTTCAGATTTGGTCCCATAGTAAAAGTTGTTCAGTTTTATTATGGTCCCTATATACCATATTCAGTTTTATAGGGCTTTACCAAACATCTTGTATAAATAAGCGATCGAGTTATTTTTAACGATCGGAGTCCATGTTCAGGGTGGCATATCGCCTCAAAGCTTCCTACTTCGCAATCCAGGCGATGATATTTGATAAAACCAAGCTAATGGCTATCTTGCCAATTTGGTCTAGTCCCAAAATGCGATAGATTGAAAATTACCCTGGTTGGCCGGCGGTCTTTCAAGCAAGGTAGCACAGCAAAGCAAAGAAACGGAACCGGTAGGTCTGGGGCCAGCCTTACTGTGACGCCCGCTGTAGTGTATGACTCACCGGTGGGACATCCTGCGGCGTGCGCAGCGCGGCGGAGAGCGTGGGCGGCGCGAGCAGCGAGCGGCCGCAGGGCGGCGCGCCCGCCCCCAGCGCCGCCCGCCCGCCCGCTGTAGTGTATGACTCACCGGTGGGATATCCTGCGGCGTGCGCGGCATGGCGGAGAGCGTAGGCGGCGCGCCCGCTCCCAGCGCCGCCCGCTGTAGTGTATGACTCACCAGTGGGACATCCTGCGGCGTGCGCGGCGCGGCGGAGAGCGTGGGCGGCGCGAGCAGCGAGCGGCCGCAGGCGGCGCGCCCGCCCCCAGCACCGCCCGCTGTAGTGTATGACTCACCGGTGGGACATCCTGCGGCGTGCGCAGCGCGGCGGAGAGCGTGGGCGGCGCGAGCAGCGAGCGGCCGCAGGGCGGCGCGCCCGCCCCCAGCGCCGCCCGCCCGCCCGCTGTAGTGTATGACTCACCGGTGGGACATCCTGCGGCGTGCGCGGCGCGGCGGAGAGCGTGGGCGGCGCGAGCAGCGAGCGGCCGCAGGGCGGCGCGCCCGCCCCCAGCGCCGCCGCACTCGCCACGCCGCTGCGAGCCACACTGAGAGCCTCCGGACGCCGCGCGCCGCGAGTCGCTTCTTGCCTGCGAAGCACCTCCGTCCTACACATTACAGAATAGCAACTATTGACTTTAGTGTCCATTCTGCCAAACACCTGACAGACTCACTGTTTCAAAACCACTAATAAATGGGTGTGGTTTAACTGGATCGCAAAATATTCCCTTTATGCCCATCTGCCCCCTTCGAGCTTTGCTGGGCTAGGGGAATGGCTCTCCCACTCCCCTACCCCAACCCCCATCCACCATTCCCCTGTCCCTCCTTACTCAGTTTTCTCTGCTAACCAATTTTAAATAGTTGCTGCCCAATTCAAAATTTTGCTTTCCAACTGTTTATTAAATTGCTGCTGATTTTAAGATTGTTTGCAGATCAAGGTTTGCTGACCAAATATTTGTTTGCTAACCAAATAATTAAACCACTAATTTTTTTGCTAACCATTTAGACTAATTGCAGATCAAAAAAATACTTCCCTAAATAAATTGTATTTGTATTGATGATCGGATTGTATAAGCATGAAATCTTTTTAATAGAGGTATTTTAATCCTTCATAAACATACATTTTGTTTAAGCACTCTTTCTAAATATTGTGTACCTTTTGCTTTTTAGCTTTCTTTCAGCCAAGAGGTAATATGTAGCAGTGATGTGATTGTAATCATTTTTCTCCAAACATTCTAAAATTTCTTCTTTAGTGGCAATAGTTCCATTGACCATTTTCTGGATGATAGCGGTACGGTCATCCTCAGACAACTGCTCCTTGGTCACTAAAGGGGTGTCAAAATCTTCAACAGTGATACCTTCCCCTGCCGTTACCCAAGGATCAGTAGCTATTTCTGATAGAGTTGCTCTTTTCTCAGGATCTCTTACAAGCATTCTTCCAATGAGCCTAAAATATTAGCTTTTTAGAAAATATCACTTTAATAACTTAAATAAGGTCAACAAAATCACCCTCACTCCCACTAGTACACCCGGCTAGTTCAACTGTTGAACTAGTGCAATTAATTTTTTATCTCAGTAGTTCAGCTGTCTATAAGACTTGAACTGCTGCAACTAAATGGTTGATGTCTACACTAAATGGTTGGTGACCACGGCAGCTGGAAAGGTGCCGAAACGTTAGAAAAATCAAACATCAAACCAAATACCAACTAATTACCAATCTACAACTGGGATGGTTTAATAAAACCACGCTAATTAATACATAATTTGAAATTTTAAAGTGTCACATGAATCTAAAGAAGGTTCAAATACTGTTAAAAACACACCGTGTTATTACAAAAGTTTTTAAGCACTGTTTAACTAAACACATGTTTAAATGTGATGCTGTCATTTTTTTGACAATATTGTTTGACAGAGACAGCATCACATTTAAACAGTGTTTAGTTAAACAGGTGTTGAACAATCTTTTGTAATAACACCGATGGTGTTCTGACATGCCAAAATGTTAGATCCATCTTAATGAGTTCAACCATTTAGTCGCAGTAGTTCAACTTTTATAGACAGGTGCACTACTGAAACAAAAAGTAGCACTAGTTCAACGGTTGAACTAGCTGGGTGTACTAGTGGGAGCGAAGGCGAAATCATTAAATCATAAACATTACCTTTTACATGAATTTGATATATGCAGAGGTATTGTATATTTACAGTCCATTATCATTGTTAATGTTTCACTATCATTGGCTTCTTGAAACGGTGCTTGACCACAAACTAGCATATAGAGTATCACTCCAAGAGACCAAACGTCAACAGCGGGAGCATCATAAGAATCACCTAACAAAATTTCTGGGGCTGAATAAGCTAATGACCCACAAGAGGTCTCCAACTTTTGCCCTGGACAGAATTTATTACTAAAACCAAAGTCAGTCAATTTCACTACACCTAGTTTTTCAAAAAATACTACATTTTCAGGTTTCAAGTCCCTATGTACTACATGTAACCTGCAACAAAAAGTTTGTTAAAATAAAAGTCCATAATCCAAACTAAAATTAGGTATGTATCAGTGGCGAGGGGTGAAATTTTGGTAAAGGTAAGCAGTTCTACAAAAATGATCTGCAAAGTGGAATTAGTGGACCTGTGGGGGTGGGATTTCTAAAAGGTAAGCCGATGAGAATCGACTTGTATGGACCCTTCGCCACTAGTATCTATGTAACAAAATAAAATTCTAATTAGAAACCATTGTTTTGATATGTTAGAATAGTTAGCATTGATACTGTCGTAATATTTAAGATATTTACCGATGACAATATGAAATAGCACGAACTATTTGGCGGAAGTAGTCACGAGCAAGAGATTCTGATAATCCAGATTCGTGTCTCATTATGTAGTCATATAAGTCTCCTCCATCTCCTAGCTCTAATATTAAATAAAGTTTTGTCTGTGTGTCTATTACTTCATAAAGTCGTACAACATTTGGATGTTGTACTAACTTCATACACCGGACCTACAAATCAAAAAGATATTTTATTATTGAAGAAGTTTAAAATATAAATATTAAACTTTGAATTAATAGTGCTGATTACCTCCTGAAATAAATGTGATTTAGACACTTCATCTAATTTACTTTTGTCTATGACTTTAACTGCAACTTTTTCTCCAGTAAAGACATGCCGTGCCAATTTTACTACAGCAAAATGTCCAGAACCAAGTGTATCAAGTAAGTCGTAAAGTCCTGCTATTTTAGTATCATAGGGGCCACTCGGTGTACCCAAACCCGCTCCTATTCCACCACAATTATTCATAGCTGAGAACTGCAAATAGTAAATCATTATTTATTTAACAATAGGTATCAAATTCAATACTTTAGTTGGAGTGAAGAAGTCAGCAATTGAACGCAGTATAAAGATAACATTTTGATTAAATACTTTTACATAGGTACTCTCCTAATATTTACAAAATTCATGACCTAAATAAACGGCTTAATCAAATAGGTACAGTAAGGGTCAAGATGCTACAGACACAGCTATTAATAAGTGACTTTACTTACCCAAAGCAAATAATCTATCTACCCAAAGCTCACCAAAGAATTTCACACTTAATTGGAGCAAAAATTCGATCAACTGATTTCATGTATCTTAATTAAATTATACTCAGTTTTCACCAAACTAGTTCTTTAAATTACTAAGTATAATTAAATATCTTAAGAATAACTACAAAACAGCATTGGTTTACTTAATAAATTGTTAATTGCCGAACATAAAAATATAGGATAGATATTTCCACAAGAACTAGAAGTCACAATTTCGTTTCGCCATTTCCACAGACTATATTTTCTTATTACAATACAATACAAACGTACTCTTTGGACAATACCATAGATGTAGCACACTCGGGCCGCGTTCCGAATCACGCCAACAGTGCTCACAGCGTGTGACGTCATTCAGTGCCGGTCCGAATCATTAGCACGCTGTCAGCACGCTCACGATACTATTGATTTGGACCGCTTGTGAGAGCGCTAACACCGCTAACGTTGGATTGTATAGAACAACATAACCTCAAATGGGTTAATCTCGATAAAGTAAATATTTATTCTAAGGGATAGGTAAATAAAAAGGCACTAATGAATACGATTTAAGTTCCTTCACTGAGACCAATTATTAACTAACCAATTTTAAACTCTCAAAGCTTCAAAATACTTATTACCGCTGCAAGCTCTTTCAACATCAGTTTAATATAATTATTTCGTTCGTATCTTTACAAAACACCTGTAGGTCAATAAATTCAGCCATCTTTTGTAAAAATCACAAATAATGACCACAACATCCACAACGATTCACAATTTAACCACGTATTTTTGTCAACAATGGCCGCGTTCCGAATCACGCTTACAGCACTGTGAGCGCGCTAACGCCCCGTCCAAATCATGCTTACAATGCTCACGTAAGTTAAAGTGACGTCACAGATGATGTCATCGCATGTGCTAATGACGCTCAGCGTATTCTACCAAAGCACTGTGAGCGTAGTCGGTGTAGCTGTCAAACTTCCTTGTCAAAGTTCATTGTTGACAAAAAATACGTGGATAAATTGTGAATCGTTGTGGATGTCTTTGTGTGTCTCTCCAAAATTCTAGAGAAGGTAATGAATAAACGATTATGGTCCTTTCTCAATAAGCATAATTTAATATCAAGTAACCAGTATGGGTTCAGGGCTGGCAAGTCTACCAATGATGCTGTTACAGGTATCACTGAATACATTGCGGAACATCTTCATAATAAACACAAATGTTTAGGCGTCTTTCTCGACTTGGCAAAGGCGTTTGACACGGTCTCCGGTCACAAGCTCCTTGAAAAGATGGAAAGAATGGGTATCCGTGGAGAAGCTCTTTGTTTGTTCGCTAGTTATATTTCTCGTAGGTCTCAGAGAGTCAAAATCGGTGATCAAATAAGCTCAGATTGTGATATCTCCTATGGCGTGCCTCAAGGTAGTGTGCTTGGTCCTAGTCTTTTCCTAATCTATATTAATGACCTATGTAACCTGCAGGTGAAAAACTGTCAAATTTTTACATTTGCAGATGATACTGCGCTTGTGTTTGACGGCATGGATTGGGAGGAGACTAGGGCTAATGCTGAAAGTGGCTTGGAAATTATAATGCATTGGCTTCAGACAAATAAATTATCACTTAATACGTCCAAAACCAAGTATATCACTTTTGGTGTAACTAATAAAAATATGCCTGATGACAATTTCCAACTTGTGCCACACACTTGTGATCGATCAATATTTATTCCTACATGCCACTGTGTTATTCTAGAGAGAGTGAGCTCAATAAGATACCTTGGCGTAATTCTGGATCACACCTTTACTTGGAAGTTGCATATTCAAATGACAGCGGACAGATGCCGTAAATTAATTTTTATTTTTAAAAACTTGCGCCATGTTGCTGATGGTAACTTAATTAAATTAATCTATTACGCCTTAGCACAATCCATTATATCTTACTGCATAAGAGCGTGGGGAGGTGCTAACAAAAGTCACATTATTCGGGTAGAAAGAGCCCAGCGTGCATTGCTTAAAGTTATGACATTTAAGCCCTATATGTTTCCTACAACTAGCCTTTATGCCCATTGCGATGTATTAACTGTGAGGAAGCTGTTCATTGTTGAAACCATACTAACTCAACATAAGAAACTTACCTTTAATAAAAATCAGCTACTGAGTCGCAGGTATTACCAAGTGTGTCCAACCCCTTCTTATACATTATCATTCATGCACAAATTCCAGTGCTTTTTAGGTCCTTTCTTATATAATAAGATTAATAAAATAATTCATTTATACCCATTAAATTCATACGAGTGTAAAACTAAATTAACAGGTTGGCTAAAAACTAAAGATTATGAAGATACAGAAGATTTATTTACCATAATGAAATAGATATACTCGTACTTAGTTATAAATTTCCATACAATGTACATTTGCACGTTAGAATGTAAAATAAAATGCTGAGTTTGTAAATTAAAAATATGTAGATTTTTAGGCCCATAAGTTATAAAAAAAACTGTTTTCATTTTTATTTTATTTCTCATAATTTTTAGTATATAGTCATTGGAATAATTAAATGTGCACAAATTGAACATTTGGGAGAAATTGGTAGCTAAAATACAGGCTCGGCCTAGTTTGGTTATCAATAATTTGCAAATTGTGTGCACAAAATAATGTACATTATGCATTATCTGCAGGTAAAATCTTAAAATATTTTATGTTCCTAGTTTTAGTAGTCACAGCTGTATCCTGGGGGCCTATTGCGTGATGACATCGCGGTGAGCGTGCGATGTTCGTACCACTCCGTGACACTATCATCTCACGAATACGGTTCAATATCGAGTAAATTTGGCGACGAATCGCGTCCGGCTATCGTGGTTCTTTTTGTAATAGGCCCTCTGCCCAATATTTTAAGTTCTACCCACAGTTCTTTTATTTTATTGTGATTTTACCTAACTTTGTTGTGTAATTATTGGTGTCAATAAAAACATTATTATTATTATTATTATTATGTTGTGGTTATTATTTGTGATTTTTACAAAAGATGGCTGAATTTATTGACCTGCAGGTGTTTTGTAAAGATACGAACGAAATAATGATATTAAACTGATGTTGAAAGAGCTAGCAGTGGTAATAAGTATTTTGAAGCTTTGAGAGTTTAAAATTGGTTTGTAAATAATTGGTCTCAGTGAAGGAACTTAATTCGTATTCATTAGTGCCTTTTTATTTACCTATCCCTTAGAATAAATATTTACTTTACCGAGATTAACCCATTTGAGGTTATGTTGTTCTATACAATCCAACGTTAGCGGTGTTAGCGCTCTCACAAGCGGTCCAAATCAATAGTATCGTGAGCATGCTGACAGCGTGCTAATGATTCGGTCCGGCACAGAATGACGTCACACGCTGTGAGCACTGTTGGCGTGATTCGGAACGCGGCCAATGAACTTTGACAAGGAAGTTTGACAGCTACACCGACTACGCTCACAGTGCTTTGGTGGAATACGCTGAGCGTCGTTAGCACATGCCATGACGTCATCTGTGACGTCACTTTAACTTACGTGAGCGTTGTAAGCATGGTTTGGACCGGGCGTTAGCGCGCTCACAGTGCTGTAAGCGTGATTCGGAACGCGGCCTGGACAGAAACAAATCGTCGCTGTCTGTCCGTTCAAAAGGACGTATGTATTTTTTTATAAAGGTGCTCCCTCCACAGAGAAAGCAATGTGCTCCCTCGCCGGGAGCATTCACGTGTCCTGTAACATTATAGATTCGTCTTTGAGCATTACTACCTCCCTGACTGACGAGCATTCGCTCGGTTCTCCTCCTTCACTGATGTACAGTTCGAATCATGAAAGATGACCACAAATGACGCCTATCTTCGCGTTATTACTGATGAAGAAAAGACTTTAGACAAAATAATATTTCATATATTTAAATAGTATCGATAAAACTATATGAATATGAAATATTATTTTGTCTAAAGCCTTTGCTTTATGAGCTATGACGCGAAGATGGGATTCGGATCACGAAAGATGACCATTTGTGGTCATCTTTCGTGATCCGAACTATATTCATTAAGGCCGAAACAAATTATCGGACGCGGCTAATTGCCGCGGCTGATCTGAGGTGTGCAAACTATCGGATACGTCCGCGACCTACTACATCCGATAGTTTGCACACCTCAGATCAGCCGCGGCAGTAAGCCGCGTCCGATAATTTGTTTGGACCTTTACAGGGTGCGCATTGTAAAGCTGGGTCCACACGGCACCAACTTACGCTGTGCAAACTGTTGCACAAACAAACAATTCAGTTGGTTGTTGGCAGCAGAGGAATAGACTCGTATCGTATTCCAGTTGTGGTGAATGTGAAGCGAACAATGGAAGATATATTTAGATATAGACGGTTATTATTGTTAGCAGGTTCTACAATATCAGATATGAAAATAAAATAAAAAACAAAACGAACTAAATGGTCAAAAGGATGTTTATGAGAAAAACAAAAATACGCTCATATTTTGCTGAAGGAATCCTTAAACTTTTTTAGATTTTTGCATTCACAATGCTATTTTTATATAAAGATGAATAAATAATGAAAAATATTAGAAAAAATCGGCTCACCCGTAGCAACTTAGACGGGATTCGAACCCGCACCCTTAGGATTCCGGCCCAATGCACTACCAATTATGCTACCAAGCCGCTGAGGGATGTGGCGAAATTTTCTAATACTTTCCACGCTTCCGCTGAAGATCAGCGCTATCTCACCAATGTGAAGAGAACTACTTCGACATTCGGTTGTAGCACCCTTGCAGGTGCCAGACAATCAATTAAGGTGAAACAGTACAATTTTTAAACTTTTTTAGATTTTTGCATTCACAATGCTATTTTTATATTAAGATGTGTAATAATGAAAAATATTAGAAAAAATCGGCTCACCCTTAGCAACTTAGACGGGATTCGAACCCGCACCCTTAGGATTCCGGCCCAATGCACTACCAATTATGCTACCAAGCCGCAGAGGGATGTGGCGAAATGTTTATTTTTTTTGTTTGTTTGTTACGCCTTCACGTCTTAACGACTGGACCGATCATCATGAAATTTTACATAGACGTTGTCAGGGGTACAGAGAAGAACATAGGGTACCTTTCATCCCGAAAATAAGTATAGTTCCCGAGGAAAAGCAAAAAAACTTTTAACGCAGACGAAGTCGCGGGCGGCCGCTAGTTGTCAATAAATTTGATTTTAAATTCTCTGGAATATTTTCTCAGGTCATTTCTTTTCAATGAGCAGTTTTCAAAAGGCAGTTTAAGAAAAAAAAGTAGTTCATAAAATAGAACTAGATGTCGTTGTACTTAGTAGGTAGCTTTTTATTAAAAATATGAAATGTAATTACTTTTTTATTATACGTTTGTTGAGTATGTGGTTTGTTGCTTTGTGCGTTGGTTGTCCGATGGCGTGTTACGAAAACTTTTCTATGACCAATATGACCATTAGTGGGAAATAATATTTAAAAAATCGACTTAGTTGAAGTAAGGCCATCTGTCGACATAAAATTATACTAAAATTCTCTGCTGTCAGAAAACCGCTCATTGTAATTACCTTAAAAACGCTCAAACAAGTTTGATTATGCGTCCACACGATGCAATAGTTTGCGCAAACAGATATGTTTGCACCGATTTTTTGATACAAAATACAAATCAGCACAAACTTTTGCGCCAACTGCAAACTCGACGTCTACACGTTAGTTTTGCACAAACTTCAAACATAAGTTAATGCCGTGTGGACCGGCTATAATGCAATGCAGATATTAGACGGTCATCAAAAGTGCTTCATTTTCGATGAATAAGGCAGTGACCAGTGAACGACTTTTGGTATTTAGACACTAAATCTAAAATGAATGTAGTATTTCTCATTTCTCACAAAATTTCGCGGCAACAGGTTGTGCGTGATAATTTTGATTAAAGAATTAAAAGTTAATTAAAGACAAAAAAAATGCTTGCATGCACTGCTTGTATGCATGTTGCATGATGCGGGTTGAAAAAAGTCTAAAAACGAAAAATAAAGGCATTTTAAAATAAACACAAATAAGTTAGTGACGACATACCGTTCACTGCAGTGAATGGCACTGTTTACACGCGTCATTTATTGTCCATTTCCGATGCGATGACTGATGAAATGCCGATGCCCGGCGCACCGCCGTCTAGTGACTTTCTAATGCTCGGTTCTCCTTCTTCACTGATGTAATGCTCAAATCCATATATGTACTGTGCCATTAGTGCCATTAGTAGTTGTGTTTGACGATTTTGGACTTTAAAGTTGTAGCGTACCTACTGCGTAGTGTACCTACATATAGATACATACCTAAAATATAAGCATACGTCCGTCACGACGTAGTAGCATATAAGCAAATTTTACTTAATTTATAAGTCATTTGTTCACAGTTGTTATATGGAGTCAGACAAATTCAGTAGCGCGTTCAGTTGCGCGCTAAAATAAATGCACTTAACTTGAACACGCATTTTACATACCCTTTTGGGGTCACCACATAGGGACAACATCCCCTAGTATTTGGCACACCTTCCTAACCATCCATACCATCGCCCCAACAATATCTTATTTGCCAAAGTAGTGATCCGACGTGCGCGATAAAAGGATTCGCAAAGTCCTACGCGAAAGTGCAAAAACAATTTTTTTTCAACAAAGTAATAAAGTGAACAGTGAACGTTAACATTATTCAAAATGCCGGAAATAAACGTTACTGTGGATGCTGAGGACACTTCAACCAACAACTCCACGAGCAGTGCCATGCCCATCACCATCAACTCGAGAGTAGCAGAGTTTTGGACACAACAACCAAGGCTCTGGTTTCATCCATTTGAGGCCATCACGAATCCTCAAAAAGCAGGTGACTTACAATTATACCAATTCGTTATAGCTAAGTTGGGGCGAGACTAGTTAGGGCAGGTTAGCGACATTTTAGAGAACCCACCGGATAGTAACAAATACCAAACTTTAAAAACTAGACT
Source organism: Agriphila tristella (assembly GCA_928269145.1). Taxonomy (NCBI): domain Eukaryota; kingdom Metazoa; phylum Arthropoda; class Insecta; order Lepidoptera; family Crambidae; genus Agriphila; species Agriphila tristella. The sequence goes on from OV743431.1 coordinate 41,853,337, forward strand.
TATAGCTGCATACGAGGAATCGGAGACTAAGCAACTTCAGAAGTTATTAACAGAGATAGCGTTGGGAGATAGCAAACCATCACAGCTCTTGCGCAAAATGAAGGAACTCGGGCGAAACAAGGTCCCCGAGGACTGGACCACGCGCCTGCCTGATACGGTACGCGCAGTCATCACGGCATGTAATGTTGACCTAGACGCCACAGCAACAATAGCCGACAAAATAATGGAAACGACGCGCCCAACAGACACATTATTAGCCATCAATAGACCATCTACATCCCAAACAATCGACCAGCGCCTAGATAACTTGTCCATTAGCATCGCGGAAGTAAATAAAAAGATAGCTAATTTGCAAATGTTATTATCATTTTATTTACGGGGACGCCGCTTACAAATGTGGCGATGACAAGTGCTGCAAGAAACCGACAGCTTTAAACTAGAAACGACACCAACGTTGGCGAGCGTCGGTGTTGATCAATCATATCGCCTTTGCGTCACCGATTTCAAGACTGGCATACGTTTTTTAATAGACACCGGGGCCGATGTCTCTGTTTTAGCATGCAAAAGCCACAACAAACAGACCTGTAACTACTCATTATATGCCGCCAACGGCACACCCATTTCAACATATGGTCAAAAAACATTAACCTTAGACCTCGGTCTAAGACGCCCATTTCGCTGGACATTCATTCTCGCAAATGTGGAAAAATCAATTATCGGTGCCGACTTCCTGGGGCCTTACTATGAGCTCTTATAGCAGGACTTATACTGAATGGCATTTCTTTTTCGTACCATGACCTCGATTTAGCAGGCCTGCGGAGGGCCTGCTTTAATACACGCTCTTAAACCGTTCACCATTTTTTATGTATGGACGAAGCGTACCACGACGCACGGTTTGACAGTTTGGGAGTTGTTTTATAGCGTCTGTAATGTCAAATAAAGTAATTCATAAAAAGTTCCTACGTGATCAGCTTTTTCAAAATTGTTTAGTGTATTTAGATAAGTTTGGTGTGAGAGTTTTAAGATTTGTGAATTTCTTTTAATGTTTATTATTTAACAGTGAATTATGTAACTTGATAAAGGCAACGCGACGACTTCCTTGTTGTTGAATATCACTAAAATAAAAAGAAATGATGAGAGATGAGACCCCATAAATAAGTACCTAAATTGCATTACATTTTATGTTATTATGAATAATAATAATCAAATAAAGAAGAAAATGATTTATTTTATATCGATGTAATTAACAAACTAATGGTGTGAAATGATATTGAAAATAAAAAAAACTGAAATAATATAACTTTAATTTGTTTTATTGACTTGCGACATTTTATTAGAGCACTTAAAAATAAATATGAAGTTGTGATACTTTATTTGCAATGTTCTCATTAAAAAAAACTAATAAGTGACCGTTATTTTATTTTTCATCAATTTTGAACGTCGCGGCAGACAGAGATATACTATCCCCGCCAATTGGTAATTCGCAAGAACCTTGTCACATTAACATCCACATCGACGTGATCCGCAACTAAAAATGCCATGAAATAAGCTCAGATCAAATAAAAAAGAAAGATGGAGCGTTGCGAACAATGAAGTGAGGCCAGTTTTTGATGGTACATGTGTGCGTACAAGGGGGTGGGCGGGGGCCGGGCGGCAGGGTTTTATATGGAAAGCCACGGCGTAGTTTCGTTACACGTGTGTGCGTGAACTGTGTATGGACACAGCCATGGCGTAGTTTTATAGGCCTCATCGCTTCGTTCGGAAGACTCAGTCTTACTTTTTTTATTTGGTCTGAGGAAATAAGAAAATTCTTAATAGGTAATCTAATATAATTATTATTTATTGAATTATTATTTTCAGTAAGATAGGGTCTAGGTATATCAAAAATTTACAAATTGTTTTTCGTTTTTGAGGTTAAAAACATGGACGCCAGGTGCATTACCAATTGGCGGGGATAATAAGCGATAAATTGGGTGCATTCTGCCAAACAAGTATCTGAGTCAACGAACGCCATAAAGTACATTTTAACCATGAAAAGTAAATGAATATTCTAAACAAATTACTTTCCATGGTTGACAAATTTATGGCGATCGATGACTCAGAGATTTGTCTTACAGAATGCACCCATCGATTTGTATAGGCTAGCTCGTTTTCGCATCGCCTACAAAGCATTAGTGATCTGTGAAGGTCCAAACAAATTATCAGACGCGGCTTATGGACGCGGCTTACAGCCGCGGCTGATAAGTGTGCACACTCACATAACATCCTGCGTGCCAGATAGCTATCGGACGTCCGATGACGTCATATTTGTCTATGGTTACGTCCGCGACCTACTACATCCGATAGTTTGCACACCTCAGATCAGCCGCGGCAGTAAGCCGCGTCCGATAATTTGTTTGGACCTTGAAGGTGCAAACAAATTATCGGACGCGGCTTACTGCCGCGGCTGATCTGAGGTGTGCAAACTATCGGATACGTCCGCGACCTACTACATCCGATAGTTTGCACACCTCAGATCAGCCGCGGCAGTAAGCCGCGTCCGATAATTTGTTTGCACCTTGAAGGTCCAAACAAATTATCGGACGCGGCTTACTGCCGCGGCTGATCTGCGGGCTGATTATCTAATTAGAAACCGCCTAGCGACCGGTCGCAGTTCCCAGATGAACGTAATACATTGCTACTTTTCTTTGGGGTAAAAAAAACATACCAAATAAAAGGAGCAATGTATGTCAAATGCAACCGGTTGCTAAATAGTTTCTTTTTAGATAATCAGGGTGCCGAGGTGTGCAAACTATCGGATGTAGTAGGTCGCGGACGTAACCATAGACTAATATGACGTCATCGGACGTCCGATAGCTATCTGGCACGCAGGATGTTATGAGAGTGTGCACACTTATCAGCCGCGGCAGTAAGCCGCGTCCATAAGCCGCGTCCGATAATTTGTTTGGACCTTGACAAAGCATACCAGAGACAAACTAACCGTTCACCTGGAGTCAAAACAATCTTTAAGCCGTTCACCTAAAAGACGGTCATGGTACCGATTTAAGCAATTTTGTTTAGGGCCTGCTTCTGAACTGAACGGCTTAAGGATGGTTTCTTATTTGCTGATGGTAAGCCCCCTGGCCGAAAACCACCTAACAGTGGATCTACGAGGTAGAAAGTTGGTAGACAATTTAACAAACTTAGCAAAGAAAGCAAAATCAATACAAAACAAAGATTTCACTTCAATCTATGCGGTCAATCACACAGATCGTTATCATAAAGTTTTAGCACGTTATCCAGATATCACGAAGCCAGAATCATTCAAAGAAATCCCGAAACATGACGTCACACACTATATTTTCACAAATGGCCCACCTATTCACGAGAAAGCTCGACCCCTTAACCCGGCTAAATACAAGGCCGCCAAAAAAGTATTTAGTTTTTGTAAAATTGCCTTAAGTCGAACATACGACTTTTACTATTATGTATTCTGTCTGTGGTTACGTTTGTATTTGACAGGTTCACGCTATTTTGTTAAAAACTCAATTTCTACTTTTCGTGCTGTTTGTTGTTAAGGAGTTCCGTCGTTCCTTCGCAGTTCAAGTGCACACTTTGTTGTTTGTTATAATTTCTTATCAATATGAATATATTTGCACTCTTAGAGATATGACAACCAAATGCTTAAGTTTGTGTTGACTATATCACACCACTCTAAGGTGATCCTGCTGGCTAAAGTGCTTAGTATAATTACAGTATAATCATACTTACCCTTTTACTACAGGTGGGACCAATATTCCACGTGGAGATGCTGGCTAAGGCGTGATAGAGCGGAGAGTTTCAAGTTATCCAGGTAAGACAGCTGGACACCTTATTATTCTCATAAATAAACTCTTTGCTTAGTGGCACCTCAGACGAGTTGATAAACTTTGTCAATATAAAGCGAAGCAGAATAATCAAACTAGTTTACTAATCATCAGTACTTTATTGAATCACTCAGGCAAGTGTTTGTATGATGGTTTGTTTTGTGTAGGCTATCACACAATCTTAATATATATAAAATCGTAAACTGAATGACTGATCTATCAACGCACAGCCCAAACCGCTGGACCTAGAAACTTGAAATTTTGCACACAGATACCTTATACAGTGTAGGCATCCACTAAGGAAGGATTTTTGAAAATTCTATCCCTAAGGGGATGAAATAAGGGATGAAAGTCCCTCAGTTTTGAAGCTAGGATCATCAAATTTTGTGTTTAGGCTGACGATTGAAAATTAATAAATACGGGTCTCGGCGTTTTTCAAAATTCTACCCACGAAGGGGTCAAAAGGGGGATGAAGTTGTGAATTGAAGAAAATCCTTTATTTTCGAAGTAAAAATTGCTAAATATATAATTTAGGCTTATGGATGGGAATCTAACGCAACGTATATTGTTATTGTTAGTGTTTCAACCCCTACTGTAAGGTTACTGTATAAATTACTTTAATTATTATTCGTGATGAACCATGTAGTACAACTAAATTTGTGTGTTTATTCCATTAAAAGTACTTAAACGGTAGTTGTAGTAATCGGGTGACTGCAGTCGCCCCTACCACGCCAGTCACGCCACGCTCGCCCCTACCACGCCACGCATAACGTTTAAATATGCGGTGACGGGGTAGGGGCGCGCTCAGTCGTGCTCAAGTCGTCACAGTGAAAGGTTGAACGGTGAAATAAGTGTTTTCAATAAAGTAGTTAAATAAAGTCATAATACCAGATGACTTTGATAAATTTGTCGCGATACGCTATTCCTGCTGGAGAGATACCACTGCTTAAGGTCAGGTATCAGTGTATTATTGTATTGAATACTGTTTAAACTGGTAATACTAGTACTTTCCCATGATATCGAGTAATTGTATGCTTGGAATTCTTGTTAAATACCAAAAATAATTATACAGAGATACAATTAAAACTAGAACTTTTAATTGCTCATGACGTTTTATTTTAATTCCTTTTAACTTCAGAAGTGAGATAAACGAGATTTCTTTAGAATTCTCGCTTATCCTGCCCGCACAAAATAAATAAAATGGAGAATTCCACGTAAGCATACTATGATGATAACTAGAGGGAGAAATTATTTATAGAAATCATTAAAACCCTTAAGTTTTTTTTGTTTTTGTGCTAATCATCTATAACTATTCACTCTAGTGCTCAGAGGCGGATTACGTAGCATTTTTTTTTTCACTCTCTCTCTCTAAGATAGTTTTTTCTAATACAGGTTTAGTTTTCATGAAACGTTTTGTTGATACTGATATAATACTAATATTACCAATATTACAGTTAAAGTTGGAAAATAACTGTTCTTTTAAGATCAATTTAGCATTTTCCCATCCCTGCTGTCTTTTTACATTGAATACAAATAAGATCACGTGTCACGTAACATATTGAGCATAGATTACGGATTCTGTACCTACAATCATATAACAATTCAGTTGCCCAATTAATTAAATATGATAAGACCATTCTAAATTTATTAGGTGACAAATAGTGATTAATTACATAAAATTTTGTGCAAGTTTCAGCAATGAAAAATGCATATCGCAATTTGGAAGTTGAGTGCAAGATTCATAGCAACAATTTTGACTCCAACTGATGCTGTTGAGCGTCCACTACGTGGTTACACGAAATTTCAAATTGTAATAGTGATACGAGTGAGGGAGCGGAAGGGAGCCTGACATAGTCGGGCAAAGCCGCAAGCGCTCGGTATGTCTTATTTACTTTCTCTGTTTATATAATTAAGACGCAGCTATGAGGGCGTAAAGCGTCAAACGCAATTTCGAATCGTAATATTTTGCGACACGAGTGAGGGAGCGGAAGGGAGCCTGACATAGTCGGGCAAAGCCGCAAGCGCTCGGTGTGTCGTATATAAGCTGTTTATATATTTTAAAATACAGCTGTGAGAACGTAAGGCATCATCCTTGAGAGGCCGTACAACGCTAGAAGGAATTTTCATAGTAAGAATTATCGAAATTATTGGCATTATCACATTTTTAATTAATAACAAATAAACTATTTCTTATTAAAAAAAAAACTGTTATTAAGAATAACTAGAAAGCTAGCTACGTTTTTTATATTATGTTCCGAGACTATAGGTCTATTATTGGTTATCATATCGATCGATAAATTAAGTAATACTGTGTAATCTTTGTTCAAAATTGTACAATTTAAGACGCAGCTGTGAGAGCGTAAGGCGTCCGTAGTAACAACTAGTAAAATATTCAGACGGCAATATCTTGAGTAAGGAAGCGGGCGCTTGAAAGTCGGCTACAGTCGCAAGCATTCGTGCTGGTTTATACGATATCAAGAGTCATAACTTAGGCTTAAGACAGACTTCATCGATGAATATACTTATTTGAAAAGAATTGCAATAGATTGAGTTGATAACATTAATTTAAGTTAGTTTTATTGATTATTAAATAAAGAAAAAGTGTGTATAATTTACGCAAATGCTTAAAGAGAATAATATAAATAATTCGAAGATAAAGAAAGTCTTAGGTAGACTATAACTTTTCTTGGACATGAAGCTTGCTTCTCAATATCTCATTTTTCAAAATTTATCAGAGCATTATCAAGTGAATGCAATTATAATTGTCTTTTGTAAGAAGTAAATACCTAAGTAATAAAATCATCTAGAGTAGGGTTGACTTTAGTACGTACGAGGCTTGAATCTGATAGCAATCTTTATCTTAATTAATAACCCACCTGTTTATATTATTTAAACGTTTTGCTATGTTAGATGTACATAGTCTAAATACTACACGCTACTATATGCTACATACTACTACATTAAGTATGTAGCGTGAAAAAAAACTGTTTATGTATTTGGTTTTTGAACATGCAACTCATGCAAGTTCTCTTAATTTTGTTCCACTTAAATTTATTTTTTAATAACTGTTCTTAGCCATATTGTTTGACAAGCAAGTAAAATTATTGCGAACATCCGTAAGGTAATTTTTAACAAGTTTTCTAGATTATAATTATTATAATCATTTCTTTTAAATCTAAATCATCAGAATGTTTTATCATCGTTATAAGTATTATTTTACTGTTTTGTTTATATTATTTTTCTTAGTTAAAATGATAGATATAGATGCGACGAACGCACACTAAAACCAATATAAACATAAGTACTCTAGATATTTGCAGTACATAACTTATCCATACTTACTTGAAAAATCCCTAACATGTCCTGGGTTTGCTGGAACCTGCAAGAAAGCTATCTGAAAGATAAATCCAGTTCTCCTTACAATGATTTAATTAATAACTCCTCTGCAACTCTTTTGTGAGTACAATAAAGAGCAAATAATTAAGTATGCTGAATGTAAATCCTCTTTAAATGTATTTACTGCAATGCAACTAATTGAGTCCAATGAGTCCAGCCATGTATTATTGCCAATTATGGCTATACCTACCGTTCTTTTAATAAACTAGTAATTCAATTTCAAATATTATTCTTATTAATTTTACTACACTATGATCAGCTCGTGCATCTGTTGCCAAGTCATTTAATGAGTAATTAGTAAAACATAGAATGTGATGCCATTTATAATGGTGTATTGAGCGTATATATTTTTAAATGGCCATTGTGAGCAATGACCTACTCTACTGAAGGTTACCGGTAGTAAAAGAAAAATAATAAAATTCATTTATTTCAGATAACAATTATTGATCCAATTTGATAAGAAAAAAAATTGAACAAACAATAAATAAAAGAAATAATTACATATAAATCTTAAAATAAAACTATATTCATAATACACAATAATGCAACAGTAATTTTACTATACTTAATATTAATTCTAATTCTTCCTTCACATTCCTACAAATGTTATTGAAAAACAAAACTATTGTGCTTTTTATTTCGTAATCTGATATGCAATAAGCAAATCACTTTTGTTTTGTAGATTTTTTTTGTCTGCGAATAGTGCCATTTAAATACTGTGTGTTAATATTTCAAGATAATAAAACTAAAGTGGAATAACATATATTTCTAAAGCATTCGTAGGTGGTAAGTTAAGCCTAATGAAGTATCTTTAAATTAATCAATGTACATGTATTATCTTAGTACTTGTTACAATATTGTTTATAATATGAAATAAAGAATTTTTAAATGAAAAAAATGAAATGAAATTTCGTAATCAATGATACAATTTCTAGACAAAATAATTATTTTCGTATTCATTGCATTTTATCTCCGATACCGGATTATTACAATTTTAACATAATTTTCTCACGTCAATCATGTAGGGGTGACTTGACCTGTTATTACACCCTTATATTTGTTGGCACTCTAAACTTAACATAAAAAAAACATGAATATTATTCGATAAACTGTGTTACCTAATTATGGAAAAAACTCAATTATAATGTTTTGGCATATTATCTTAATATTTAATGAGAAATTAGAACCTTATTTTCAATGATCATTTAATGTATTTTTTTAATCAAATAATGGAAATAATAATAATAATTTATTTCATAATTCAGATATTACAATCCATTTTGTTAGTAACAATTAACTTAAATCCTATGTTAGTATTCAGGACAAATTTGAAATTAAATAATTCATAAATAATAATGAAGTTTTCTATAAGGCTTCAAAACATTGGCCCTATTCCAATAGTCGAAAATAAAACTTCTAAGTTGTACCTGTACTTGGTGAAAGCATGCCAATATTTTAATAAAGGTACTGAGAATAATACCTATAATTTTATTAACTGTTGCCTATTAAATTATTATTGGCGTAAGGTGTACCAGTAATTTGATCGGTACATGCCAATAATAGGTTGAAGGGTACTAATGAATGGACTATGGGTTTATTTATTTATACATAATATGATGGTGTATGTGTGGTGGTAATAGCTTAAAACGACATACATACAAAATACAAAAAAAAAGAGAGAATCCGTATTGTGTATTGCGTTGCGTGTAGCACCCACTATGTTTATTTCAAATAGAGCTACTAAAATCAATAGGCAAAATTTATTGTTTCGGTTTATTACTCTAAATACCAATAATTGGGTAATTTACCCTGCCTTTTCTATTTGAGAAATTCAAGGCGATCCATAAACTAGGTGAAACTTTTCACAAAACAATTAAGTAATTCTGTAGACTAACGCACGGTCCTGGTGATGACAGTGCTCCTCATTAAAATGAAATAATATTAAAAAGAAAAAATATCCTTTTATCATGATTTTTCTTGTTCCTCATGACTGAGGGTCGCGCTAGAATGAAGTAACTACTTACTTAGTAGGACAATTCAATCTGCTTTTAGAACACATTATATTGGGCACCGTAGATACTGGAAAAAAAACTTAAACCAGATAGATAGTAAGGGTGGTGCTTGTGTGGGATTATAGCTAATTACTTTTGTACATGGATTGATAATACATAATGTGATTTGTATTTAGACTCTGTGTGCCCGCTATGGGAAGTAAGATTACCAAAATACTGATTTCTAAAATCATTTATTACTTAGTGTTTATTCTGATCGAGTTTTTAAAATGTGCAGTTATATTCAAGGAAGGTACCTCCACATAACGTACTGTGTGTATAGTGGAGTCACTTCTACGATATCTAAACTTCTCTTTAGTACATATTACATTTACATATCCATTATATAGGGAAGTATGCTAATGTATATAACTAAACAAAAGGTTAACCTGGTTAAATTAGTAAGGGTAAATTTAAAACCATTACTAATTTAAAAGACCTTCAGAATACTTTGTAAATAAAATAAAAAGTTTTTTTTTAGCTTGCTGTAATGTAGAATGCTATTTTTTTATTAGTTCAAGAAGTAACAAATTTTACTCTTACTGAGTTGTGTCACGAAATACATAATAGTACAAGTGTTATGTAGGTACAATAACTACTTAAAAGAAAGAAAACTTTTTGCAAATTGATGATTAAATTATTGGATATCATAATAGTTTATGACATGTGTCACTGAAATATGCTTTTTCTGTCACTGTGTTACACTAATTGAAGCACTGGGTGCACCCCAAAGTTATCTCAGGGCTAATTTTTATTGAAACGTCTAATCCATGTAATTAATGCTGCCCATAGCCATAGCGCCGCCGCGCGTGATTTTTTAATTAATATGGTATAAAAATTATAAAAGTATTTCAAGCATTACAAATGGTATGAGAAAGATATTACATTCAATATAGTATTTAGTAATATATATATAATATATATATACATATTTACAGAAACGATTACTTCAATTTTCTATTTTAATGATGAGCCTTTTATAGCGTTTTGATGACTTTTTGTTGATTGTTGTTAGTAGGTATTTTTCTAAACTAAGTTTGTATTGGAGACAAATATTGAAATGCCTACACGTAACTAATGATTCTAAGACTTAAGTAAATAAAATAAGTTGCAATAGCTAATGATAAAAAAATATTTCTAAGTTTGCAATCTTTATAATTCGGTGCAATAAAATATTAACCCCTTAGCAATTTATTTAAGGTATACATCCATTTTTAATTTCTAAAGTATCTTGTAATTATATTCATGAGTTTTGATGTTGATAATCTATCGTTAAACAAGCTATTGCTCGTGTTTATAACGTGCTCGGATGAAATGCCATACGACTATATTTTTATTGATGTAAACAGAGTTGAATTGAATTGTAAAATTTTAAGTTTAATTAAATTAAGTAATCTAATTACGTTAATTGTAGACAAATAAATGTCACTTTATATACATACCCTTTCTCTAACGGGATGTTTTCTGAATACCTACTTATGTATAAATAAAAACGTAATTACGTTTTGTGTCATGCAATAAATATTTGTAATGTAATTAAATAATAATTATGACTTTCGCAAAAATGCGAAATATTTTGTTGGAAGGCTGCTATTTTTCTTCTAATAAAATGATGTTTTTATTTAAGAATATTTTATGACTAATTGAATGGATGTACTCAGAGTTATAAAAGATATTGTTTTACGCGATGGGACTCGCTCTAGCAGGATGGCCGACTGTAAGGTTACTGTATAAATTACTTTAATTATTATTCGTGATGAACCATGTAGTACAACTAAATTTGTGTGTTTATTCCATTAAAAGTACTTAAACGGTAGTTGTAGTAATCGGGTGACTGCAGTCGCCCCTACCACGCCAGTCACGCCACGCTCGCCCCTACCACGCCACGCATAACGTTTAAATATGCGGTGACGGGGTAGAGGCGCGCTCAGTCGTGCTCAAGTCGTCACAGTGAAAGGTTGAACGGTGAAATAAGTGTTTTCAATAAAGTAGTTAAATAAAGTCATAATACCAGATGACTTTGATAAATTTGTCGCGATACGCTATTCCTGCTGGAGAGATACCACTGCTTAAGGTCAGGTATCAGTGTATTATTGTATTGAATACTGTTTAAACTGGTAATACTAGTACTTTCCCATGATATCGAGTAATTGTATGCTTGGAATTCTTGTTAAATACCAAAAATAATTATACAGAGATACAATTAAAACTAGAACTTTTAATTGCTCATGACGTTTTATTTTAATTCCTTTTACTACGGGGATGAAATGGGGGTGAAAATATTGCAAAAATGACATTTATTTGAAAGTCTAGCACGGTGGACATGATTTAATCCCTCAGGGGGTGAAAATGGGGTTCAAATTTTGTATGGAAAAATAATATTAAATGGACATTACAACTTTAAACTTCGAAGGAGCACGTCTAAAAATAAATAAGCAAACATATATTTTGTGATTTTAAAAACCAACCCCTTAGGGGTGGATGGGGTGAGTAAACCTGAAAATAGATATGGATGTCGTGTTTGGCGTTTTCTGGGATGACGATTGCAAAAATGACATTTATTTTGAAGTCCAACACGGTGGACATGATTTAACCCCTCAAGGGGTGAAAATGGGGTTCAAATTTTGACTGGAAAAAAATATTAAATGGACATTACAACGTTTAACTTCGTAGGAGCACGTCTAAAAAAAAATAAACAAACATATATTTTGTGATTTTGAAAATCAACTCCTTAGGGGGTAAAAACATAAAAATCGATGTGGATGTCGTTCTTGAGGTTTTTTGGGATGGTGATTGCGAAAATGAGATTTATTTTGAAGTCTGACACGGTGGACATGATTTAACCCCTATATAAATATAAATAAATAAATAAATGGGGTTCCAATTTTGTATGGAAATATAATATAAAATAGACATTACAACTTTGAACTTCGTAGGAGCACATCTAAAAATAAATAGACAAACACATATTTTGTTATTTTGAAAATCATCCCTTAGGGTGTAAATGGAATAAGTAAACATGAAAATCGATTTGGATGTCGTTCTTGAGGTTTCATGGGATGGTGATCACGAAAATGACATTTATTTTGAAGTCCAACACGGTGGACATGACACATCATGGACCTGGACCTGGACATGCACATCCAGGGAACGGGAACGGGACGAGAACGGGACGGGAACGGAACGGAACGGGACGGGACGGGACGGAACGGAACGGAATGGAACGGAACGGAACGGGATCGCGAATGAAACGGGAACGGAAAGGGAACAAAACGGGACGGGAACGGGAAAGGAACGGCACGGGAACGGGACGGGAACGGAGGGGGAAGGAACGGGAACGGAACGGGAGCGATACGGGAAAGGAACGGGACGAGAACGGGATGCGAACGGGAACGGGAACGAGAACGGGACGGGAACGGAAATGGGAACGGATGGGGTACGGGACGGGAACGGAACGGGACGGAATGGGAACGGAACGGGAACGGAATGGGAACGGGAACGGAAGGGGTACGGGACGGGAACGGAACGGGACGGAATGGGAACGGAACGGGAATGGAATGGGAACGGGAATGAAACGGGAACGGAACGGGACGAGAACGGTACGAGAACGGGAATGAGAACGGGACGGTAACGGTACGGGAACGGGAATGGCAACGGAAGGGGTACGGGAACGGGACCGGAAAGGGACGGGAACAGAACGGGAACCGGAACCGGAACGGGAAACGTAAAAATGACTGGTCAGATCCTGGTTGAAGGTTCTCTTAGGATTTTCTCTAACATCCACGCGGACGAAGTGGGATTTTCTCTAACATCCACGCGGACGAAGTCGCGGGCAGAAGCTAGTTAACATCATATATTCCTAATAAATGACAAGCTAAATTAAGTATACACAACTTCGTCGAAAGCCATTTCTCGCCACCATATTATCGAAGATGCACTTCATCGTTGGGCCATTCCACCGACGGGTCACCCCACCGAAAAACCACCCGACGCAAAGCCTAAATCACCGACAACACACTTCCTCGAACGCCACTCCCTCGAAAGAGAAATAAAATCTAAAAAATCAATGTTGACTACTGAATACATTTTTTTAAAGATGCGATATAAGTCCACCGCCAAACGGCCCCTCGGCGAACGACCCACCGGCAAAATAGCCCATCGATATTGACGAAACAACTTTCGACGATAAGTCCCAGACCCCCGACGACGCACAAAGGACAAGCCGACCCGCATCATAGTAAAAGTATAAAAGTACGCGCGCTTCATTCATTTAGTAGGTAGGTAACGATTTGATTAAAGTTGTTGTAAATCTATTTACCTATACTTACATGTTTTTAAAATATTCCAAAGAGTAATTTTTCATGACCTCTTTTGAAAATCATATTTTTTTCTAACACTGTTCAGCTAGTCTTTTCGTTAATAACAACAGTAGAGATTTCATACATTTCTTTTCACAACTTCCGATTATATCTTTTTATCCTATCATTACATCATTAAAATAAAAAAAATGAATCTATCAAATACTAAACACGCGATTAAATTGACAATAAACTGTGATCCGCGGCAACTTCACTCGAGAATGTAGCTATGATGCGGTGCGCACAGATTTCAACAAATTAAAATACATCCTTATGTACCGCAAGCGCTCTGAAGGTGTTCACTTCTGTTGTACAAAGCTAAATTAATCGCTTTGCACCTACAGATATTTTAATACCATAAAAACTATTAACGAATTTTACACTAAACGGAATAACTAAGACTACTGACATTTTTTACTGTACATTAGCGCGCGTCGCGGCGGGCGGCTTCGTTTGATGCTTTGTGTGATGCCGATATTTGTCCGCGGTCATGACCGCACAACCTTTGCGCACATGTGAGTGACCGGGGTCAAGGTGGAAACAAACTATCGGACGCGGCTTATGGACGCGGCTTACTGCCGCGGCTGATAGGTATCTGGGACTATGAAAATACACTGAGGCTGGCCCCAGACCTACCGGTTTCATTTCTTTGCTTTGCTGTTCTACCTTGCTTGAAAGACCGCCGGTCAACCAGGGTAATTTTCAATCTATCGCATTTTAGGACTAGACCAGCAAGATAGCCATTAGCTTGGTGTTATCAAATATCATCGCCTGGATTGCGAAGTAGGAAGCTTTTAGGAGATATGCCACCCTGAACATGGACTCCGATCGTTAAAAATAAATGAATAGTTATGCAAGATGTTTGGTAAAGACTTACAGAGCTGAATATGGTAGATAGGGACCATAAAACTGAACAACTTTTAATATGGGACCAAATCTGAAATCGCGAAAAAAAATGAGCTGTTTCATACATTTTGATAATTAACGTTATTAATTTTGGTATGAAACAGCAGTTTTTTTTTAAACTAAAATTAAAACTTCGCGTTGCATTGCAATTTGCAACCCAGACGATGATATTTGATAACACCAAAGTAATGGCTATCTTGCCAATGTGGTCTGGTCAAAATATGCGATAGATTGAAAATGAGCCTCTTGGGCGGCGGTCCATGGTAGAACAGCAAAGCAAAGAAATGAAACCGGTAGGTCTGGGGCCAGCTTGAGTGCCTAGTATGAGTTGTGTTTCTCACCTCACTTTGCGAATAGTAGCGTGTGAAAGAGATGAAATCATGCGAGTGAGTGAACGAGTGAAAGAGAGAAGACGATAGTTAACTATTCGAAAAGTGAAGTGAGAACAAAAAATCAACTCGTACTAGGCCCTCTGAGGTGTGCAAACTATCGGACGTAAGTCGCGGACGTAACCATAGACTAATATGATGTCATCGGACGTCCGATAGCTACAAGCTTGACCATAAAGAGTTGAAATTAAATAAAATGGAACTAAAATTTTTCAGTACAAAATATAGTCAGTGTTGCCAAATTATTCGTGATTTTGACGTGTTTACATACAAAGTGGCGCCCTCAATTTTTGTCAACTCTTTATGGTCAAGCTGTATCTGGCACGCAGGATGTTATTAGAGTGTGCACACTTGACACTTATCAGCCGCGGCAGTAAGCCGCGTCCCGCGTCCGATAATTTGTTTCGACCTTGACGTTTGGAACGGGATGGTTGTGTCAACGGAACGTCACGCTCTAATGTTTGGAACGCCGTTAGAGCGTTTGGTTGTGGATAGTACTGGAATGGTTGCACTCGGAGCGTAGGTTCTGAACGCAACCCTGTTGGCGTGAATCGGAACGCGGCCAAAATGTAGGTACACATCTGTCAATGACTTGTTCTCTATTACGTCTGTGTGTCAATGTCATTTCCACATAGTTACAGACGTAGTTATTGCTTTCTCTGTGAGTTACAGATTTTGAAGAGGTTTATTTTGAAGTGATTTTTGTTCGTACATATAGGTACCTATTATTTTACTCTTTGCTAACTACGTATTGTACTACGACCTACGTAGTCTACGTACCTAAACATAATTAATTTTTGTGGGTGGATGAAAGTACGAAGAAGACGCCGAGCAGTAGGTATATACTTTAATAGGTGCCCCTGCTACAAAAGCCCAAACGAAAGCTCTGCTTGACCTAGAGACACTGAGGTTTATGTACAGTGCCTAAAGGTAAAGAATTTATGGGTTAACAAATTGAAAGAAGAATACCACCAATTATCAAGCTCTAATCAAGGTAAAAACTTATTTATATCCCATCATAACACTCAACAAGCTATAGAACACTAATCACTCATTAAAAAGTATCTGGACTGGAACTTAATTTCATTCAAACTGTACATATAGGATTACCATCCGTCCGGACTTTTTAGATTGGGCAGAGTAATACTATTATAAAACATACATAGCAGTAGTGTTCGAAAGAGATGCCCCAAAGTGTATGGAGTGTGGGCCACGTCCAAGTTCTGTATGTCAAAAATAGGTATAATCCCTGTCAACTGGTAATGCGCTGGAACCTTGTCACATTAACATCCACATTGAAGTGATCCGCAACTAAAAATGACATGAAACAAGAAAATTCTAATAGGTAATCTAATATATTAATTATTGAATTATTATTTTCAATAAGATAGGGTATATAAAAAAAATCACAATTTCGTTTTTGAGGTTAAAACCATGGCCACCAGGCACATTACCAATTGACGGGGATCATACAACATAGAAGTCTTTGATGGGGATTGTAAAGACAATAAATTTCTAATCACGTTTCTCTAAGTAACATTTTATCTTGTGCCTTAAAATGTAAGCACACAACAAAAATACATCATGGCAAAAGATGTATCATCATGATCATTTTTCAGTCAGTTCTTTTTGAAAAAGCAATAATATGTTTTGACTTTTATTGAAATGTCCGGCTTTTTGTCGGGGCTTTCAAAATGTTGAAATGGTAACCCTATGTACATAGAGTAGAGAGATAATCAGTATTATAACCATATTTAACTGGTTCATAAACCAGTTCTGTTGCTAATTGTTGCTAAAACTATTAAGAAATTGAAAGCACCTGATTCTCCAAACCAATAAACAATAATGGTATTGCCTACAATTAGAAATAAAATATTTTACTTATATTTACCCTAAGAACTAAAAGTACTTAAGTACTATACACATTACTATGTCCTCATGTGCCTTAATTATTATTATGATTTACCAATATCATCAGTTTGGTGTTGAAAAACTTTGAAAGTATTTTTATTTACATTTTCAGGTAGGTACTTATTTTCTCTATCTGCAATCAGCCTGCTACCATAATTTCTCTGAAAAGAGTTTGTAGTGCTGTAGGTATTACTGAAAATTTTTAGTTTGTAAGTATTTATTGTTGCTTTTACAATAATCTTCTACTTAACTCAGCTTCTTTAACAGTTTCAATTGCCTAGAAAAGTTTGGATATTTTTTTCCTAAATATCATAGTAAATGTTTATTGTTATACCTTATTTCAGGTACAAAGAAAAACATGGTTTTAGCACATAACATTAGTGAAGGTCTTAGGACACGTGATATCCAAATTACTCAAGATGTGACTTTTGAATCAATGTTACTGTCATCCACCACATTACAAGGTTTACAAGAATCCGGTTTCTTCAGACCCTCACCAGTTCAACTTCACGGGATTCCTCTTGGAAAATGTGGATTTGGTAAGTAAATTTTTCTGTTATCGATTCTACTAATGAATTATTCACCTTTGCCCCACCAAGCCGCCCCACTGGTGCCCTTGTTTGCTTTAATACAGATTAGTTTTACGGCAGATTCGCTGTAAGACAGAAATTGTACAGTCGATGGAGAATGTTAACTTCTATATTTTCACGGCTGCGGCTCCGTCGCAGAATGTCCCTTTCGCAAAATGTCCCCTGGTCGCAAATGTCCCTTTCGCAGAATGTCCCTTTCGCAAAACGTCCCTTTCGCAAAATGTCCCTTTCGCAAAACGCCCCTTTCGCAGAATGTCCCCTTGGCATCAAATAAATATCACTCATGCCAAATTTCCATTTTGTTCAACATGTTCATAAGTACCCTCTTAACTGATGATTATTACAATTTAGTGTTGTCAATAGCTTAAAAATTCTCCCAAGCAGATAGTATATTTTTGAGTTTCATAGAACATTTCGAACAAAATGGAAATTTGGCATTTGGCATGAGTGATATTTATTTGATACCAAGGGGACATTCTGCGAAAGGGGCGTTTTGCGAAAGGGACATTCTGCGAAAGGGACGTTTTGCGACCAGGGGACATTTTGCGAAAGGGACATTCTGCGACGGAACGATTTTCACGTCTTGATACTTATATTCACCAGTGGGGCAGTTCGATGGGGCAAAGTGGAATAATATGTACTTTTCATGTTATAAAAATAAATAATAACCAAAGTCACCACAATGAAAACAAATACCCACCTACCCTTGATTTCTTTTATTTGAAAAACCCCAACACTTGTTTTCATATTTTAGTTGAAAACATCACGAAATATCACAAGGGGGGACGGGGGATTTTTTTTTGTTGAACATGTGATTTTTGACGGAAAAATGCGTGTGATTGTTGACTCACCGACCGCCCACCGCGACATATTCATATTCGTTAAAGGGGGGTTAACGTAAAACGATGCATCACCAGGGGGGAGGGGGGTTAAAAATTAGCAAAAAAAAACATCACGTGATTAATGGACGCCCCCCAAGTTATTGTGTTTTTTTTTTAAATACAATTTAGAATATTCTGACAATGAAAATGTATATTTTTTTCAAGCTACAAATAAAACATTTTTTTTAGATCTTCTCTTGGAAGCTAAATCTGGTACTGGGAAGACTGCTGTTTTTTCCGTCATAGCGCTTGAAAAATTGGACCTGAGTAAAGGATTGCAGGTTGTTATACTAGCGCCTACAAGGGAAATAGCGTCACAAATATGTGATGTTATCAGACAAATCGGAATGAAGTATAAAGGTACAGCTAAATTTTACTAAATTTTCGACTAAACAAGTTGGTTTTAAAAATATAAGATTAGTGAGCTAGTTTTTTTACTCAACTCAAGGCTGTTTTAAAACATCATCATCATCATATCAGCCACACGACACCCACTGCTGGGTATAGGCCTCCCCTAAGGATCTCCACGACGATCGGTCCTGCGTAGGGCATGGAATACCGGAATGATTTTCATACCGGTATTGATACCGGTATTGAAATTTCAATTACCGGTATTTCGGTATTTTTTCGGTATTTTTTTAAAAACTGTTAGTTACGTACTTTTTAAATGATTCTAAGAACGATTAGTAAGTCTTGTTTTGGAGAGTGATTAAAGCAATTTTCTTCGCTATACTTTATGGCAGAAACACTCAAACTATTTATCAACTGCCTAGAAACCACAAAATGAGTTATTAAAGTAATACCTAGGTAATTAAGAATACTAAAGAAATTACGTTATTTGATTCAATTATATTCACTTCTCAAGCTTACAATAAAACAAATATAAAACAATTTTTTTGATTCAATTATTATTGAAATCAACAAATATCAAAATTTCCATAGAGAAGATAGTTGGAGAGTACCACCAGCTTGGGACCCTATAATTCATCAACTAAAATCCCGTCCCAAATCACACACTGCAGGATTATTTATTTTATTTATTTAAACTTTATTGCATAAGAAAATACAATTGGCGGACTTAATGCCTTAAGGCACTCTCTAACAGTCGACCGGAAAGGGTGTTAAAGAAAGAAATCGTGGTGGCAAAAAAAATGGATAACTAAGTTATAATATTCGTTAATCATAAATAAGGATCTAGCTAAGATAACAATATTACGTTTTGTACATAGGGATCAAAAGGGAGGTCGACATAACCTCTCTGAGTATTCTTCCGCCAGTTTTTTCTCTGCGAGGCCTCCTAATTTGTGAACTGGTAGTAGATTCAGTAGCTAGATCGTGTTTTCTGGCGCAATATAACTCAAGTAAAACATTAGATTAAACTTTTTTATTTTGTCCTTTAAAAATGGGAAGAAGCCCCTCTTAAAGAACTACAGACCCGTCTCACTTCTGAGCCATGTCCTTTCGAATCGTCACGCTCGCAAGTTTGACGACTTCCAACCTCCTGAACAAGCCGGGTTTCGAAAAGGCTTTAGCACCATTGTCTAGAGTTCTAGACCACAAATACAACTTCAGCGAGGTGTGAGACAGGGAGACGTTATTTGTCACAGAAAAACGAAAATGTTCACAGCTGCGTTGGAGGACATCTTTAAACTCATAGTCTGGAATGGACTTGGTATCAATATTAATGGCCAGTTACTAACTATATCATCGGCAAAACGAAGGTGTGTTAGGTACAGTACCTATACTGTACATAACACACCTTCGTTTTGCCGATGTTATAGTTCTTATGGCTGTGACCTTGGAAGACCTGAATACAATGCTCGAAGATCTTCGTAGTTAAAGAGTGGGTCTCAGGATGAACATGGATAAGATGAAAATCATGTCGATTGCCCATGTTGTGCCCGCTCCAGTTCATGTTGGGAACACTACACTTGAAGTTGTTGACAATTACGTATACCTAGGACAGGTAGTCCAGTTAGGCAAGTCCAACTTCAAGAAAGAGATTTCTCGTCGAATCCTACTCGGATGGGCAGCATTCTGGATGTTTTGAAAAATCTTCGCGTCTGACTTACCTCAGTGTCTTGAGACAAAAGTCTATATATAACGATACTTTATCTATATAAAAAAAATGTTAAATGTTTACGGCAGTGAAACGTGGTCGTTAACTATGGGTCTCATAAGGAGTAGGTCTCAAGGTCACCCAGGTCCCAGCATGCATTGGAGAGGGCTCCACATTTCCCTACGTGATCGAATAAGAAATGAGGAGATCCGTAGGAGAACTAAAGTAACCGACATCGCTCGAAGGTTTGCTCAGCTGAAGTGGCAGTGGGCGGGACACATAACGAGAAGAACCGATGGCCGTTGGGGCGGAAAGGTTCTGGAGTGGTGACCGCGCACCGGACGACGTTCCCCGACAAGGTGGATCGATGATCTGGTGAAGGTCGTGGGAAACCTCTGGATGCGGGCAGTGCAGAACCAATCGTCTTGGAGATCCTTGAGGGAGGCGGAGATCCTTGAATGAGATCAGCAGTGGTCGTCGTGCGGCTGATATGATGATGATGAAAACATTAAACGAACAACTAAAAGGAATATCATTAAATACCATCTAGAGACTAGCTATATGCATGCACTGTTTGCGTAGTTGATTTAGTGCTGATTTTTCCTATGATCGCGATTATTCGTGATTCATTGAGTTTTCATATCGTAAACTCATCTGCAGTATGAACAACACTGTGAACCATAAAAATTGAACATTCCGCATAGTCTTTAAACACCCTTGCAATAATATATAGCTTTTTTCGAAATACCGAAATACCGGTATTTTACTCTCAAATACCGGTATGAAAATACCGAAAAAAATGACCGGTATTTCGGTATACCGGTATCCGTGCCCTAGTCCTGCGCTGCCTGCATCCACTGGCTTTCCGCGACCTTCACCAGATCGTCGGTCCACCTTGTCGGGGGCCTACCCACGGAGCGTCGTCCGGTGCGCGGTCGCCATTCCAGAACCTTTCTGCCCCAACGGCCATCGGTTCTTCTCGCTATGTGTCCCGCCCATTGCCACTTCAGCTGAGCAGTTTTAAAACATATTATCTAGGATTAGTCAGCTAGTATTTTAATCAAGGATGATTCCTAGACTGAATAATTTATTTTGAAGATAAATTTAATAAATAATGAAATGTCTTTTTCAGGTTTGAATGTTGAAGTTGTAATGGGAGGATTGCCTGTAGAAGAAGATGTCAATAAGTTTAAGAAAAATGTGCATGTTGTTGTGGGCAGTCCAGGCAGACTGCGCCATTTAGTTCAAGACAAGTATATTGACGTTTCATTCGTAAGACTTCTGGTCCTAGATGAAGCTGACAGGTTAATGGAAAAAAGTTTTCTACCTGATATAAATTTTATATTCTCCATTTTGCCACATCAGAAACAAGTAATTTTGAGCAGTGCTACATTTACAGAAAACACTAAAGTGTTCATCAAAAAATATGTAAAGAGTGCACAACATGTGTGCCCTGATAGCAATTGTGTTTTATTAGGAGTTGAACAAAAACTCACTCTAGTCAAATTTAATGCAAATATAGTTAGGCAAACACAGAACAGGTTTGAAGAATTGCTTAAAATATTATCAAAGAAAGTTTTCAAGCAATGTTTGATATTTTGTAATTATCAAGCACGAGTAACAGAAGTACATAAGTTACTATTGAAGCATAAATGGCCAGTTGAACAATTGTATGGTCAACAAGATCAAACAGATCGATTGGGAGCATTAAAAACACTACAAGAATATAAATGCAGGATTCTGATTGCAACAGATTTGGCTGCAAGGGGAATTGATGCCTCAAATGTAGATCTTGTTGTAAATTTTGAACCCCCTTTTGAATGGCAAACATATCTGCATAGAATAGGCCGAGCAGGAAGGTTCGGTTCATATGGCATGTCTATTACAATACTAAGTGAAGGAAAGGAGGAAAAGAAATTTAGAGACATGTTGGATTTGTTGAAGGTACCATTAAATGTAGAATCGTTTTGGACAAGTGACAAAAACGATTCAAATTTAACCCCACAGCTGAAACCACAGATCACAAGTACGAAAAATAAGATGATAAACATTTCAGAAGATCCTAAGCTCCGAGAGCTGTGGAAACAATTAACAGGTGATGAACATAATGTAGAGAATAAAGAAGAGAAGATAGAAAATTTCGAATCATTGTGTCATTCATATGAAGAAACAAAAACAAAAACGGGAGTTGTCGAGTCTTTTGATGATTTACTTGAATCTTTCCAATGTAAACAAGTAACAGAAAAATCTGATGAGTATCAACATCTTCACATTACATCAAAAGAAATAGAAAAATATAGTGATTCTCTAAGAGTTTTAAAAGAATCAAATTTCGAGTCTAACAGACATTACTCAATGAATGTTTGCAATGAAAAATGCAGCAATAACGGTATAAAAGAAATGAATGATGATATACATTGTGATGACAATAGCCATCATTCAATCTTAAAGAAATATTTTCAGACTGTATCAGCAGAAAGACAGATAGATGTTAAGAAAGATGTTGGGTCCCTACCACCTCTTGAAGAGCCCTATGTGTGTGACAAACTTGAATATCCTGAAGAATTATCCTCAACTAAAGCACTAATAGCTGCTGGACTTCCAGTGTCTTTTGGTCATTCAAAAAATAAGAAGAAACATATTTCCAATAGTTTCACAATCAATCAAAAATCACATCTACCACCCAGACCAGAAAAACAAAAAGAGAGACAAATAGATGTTAAAAAAGATATTAAGTCTCTATCATCTGTTGAAGAAGAGCTCTATATGTGTGACGAAATTGATGACACTGAAGAATTGTCCCCAGTTACAGCACTAATGGGTGCAGGTCTTCCGGTGTCATTATGTTATTCAACAAATAAGAAGAAACATATCTCCAATTGCTTCACACCAATCCAAGCACCTCACTTAGAAGCCGGAACGGAAAAACAAACAAAACCAAATTACCATACTACTACCACCAGTAAAAACGATTCAAGTCATACTCAAAGACTTTATAAACAGCATAGAGCTACTAAAGCAAGAAATCTGAATAAGAATGATATGTCAAACAACTTGTTACATGAAAATGGAAAGTATAGTCATAAAGAGATTGAAGATTCTGATTCTGAAGACAGTGAATACAGTTTAGATGAAAATTATGTAAATTGGTATAATCAATTTAAATTTAGAATGCAACAAATTGAATTAGCTTTGTATATAGAGGAAATGTCTCTTTTGTAAGTCAAATATGAAACCAATATTCATTAAAATAGAACCCAATTAAATAATTCAACCTTTTTATATCTGTAAATTATTTATTACTTACACCAAAATTCGCACTTCACATAAAGTAACTTACAAAGAAATAAGTACTTGGATCTTTGATTAGTACAATATAATGTAAAAAAAACATAAACATCACATCAACAAATATAGTACAAACAAATACACAGAAATTAAATAAGATAGAAAAGGTTTTCAGAGTTCATAATTTTCCGGGGTTATATGCACGGTCCCTAT
Organism: Agriphila tristella; assembly: GCA_928269145.1. Classification (NCBI taxonomy): domain Eukaryota; kingdom Metazoa; phylum Arthropoda; class Insecta; order Lepidoptera; family Crambidae; genus Agriphila; species Agriphila tristella. The sequence goes on from OV743431.1 coordinate 41,877,224, forward strand.
CTACCATATTCGGCTTTATAAGGCAATTACTAAACAGCCTGTACAACAAATTGTTATAAGAAAAATGCGTGTCATCTTTTACAAACCCGCCCACATTGTGACGTTACAATACAAGTGGCATAATTTAGCTAAAATTGGTTATAATTTAGTTTTATTTTATGAAAAGTCTCCATTTTTACCGGAATACGAAAATAAAAGTTAAACGCCGACGTAAATCACCACGCATACTGACAAAAGCGTTTGAGAATATCTGCACTACTTATATTGCAACTTTGCGACACGCGTGAATGTCGTACCCACATCGCCTCAATTCCATCTTGTTTTATTTCTGTGCACAAAGCCAATGAAATAGTATCTATTAGACCTTAAATGTAATATATATAAAAATATATATATAGACTAAGGAGGCTTTACACAAAGAGAACTCTGCCTCGAAGAAATCGCCACTCGCGTGAGAGACTTGTGTAACAGCCTCCTCGTAAATCGTATCGTATGGTTGTTCTCTTCAGCGTGCACTTTTACGGTCTGGCCACGTGGAGCGGTGACCGGCGACGCGACTTTATGCACAACGGCGGGCTGATTATCTAATTAAAAACCACCTAGCGACTGTTTGCAGTTCACAGATGATCGTGATCCATTGCTTTTTCTTTTTGGGTAAAAAAAAATACCAAAGAAAAGTGGCAATGTATGTCAAATGCAACCGGTCGCTAAATAGTTGCTTTTTAGATAATCAGGGTGCCGGGTAGTGCTTGGCCTTTACAGTACGAGGCACGTATCATGAAATTATTTCGACGGAGTGGGGATAAGTTCGCGCATGTGTTCTTGTGAGCGACCAATAGAGCGCGCCCATCTCCCGCTGCCCGCGCACCTCACCGCTACGCATACCCAAAATACGCGTTTCGCGCAATCCCCACCCGATTTTTAAGTTATATGCCTCGTACTGTACCTCACCTGATGTTAAGTGCCGATAAGGCCGAAGGTGGAAGCGCACTACACCCGGAATCCTCACCACTGAGGAACTGGCTATCTTACCTCTAACTGCCGGAACACAACAATTTTTAAATTGTTGTTATGGCGCCAGACTTAGGTAAGCCAGGCGGACTTTGAATTAAGCCCTACCACCAACCAAACCGAGTACAAATTGTACTCCCCCTGGGAATCGAACCCTGCGTCTCACACGGGTGGCCGGCTGGGCGAACTACTAGACTACAGAGGCGGTTAAAATTTCGTGTGTCGCCAAGTGGTGAGCATGTCAAACAAGTGCGCAATGTAAAGTCCGTTCGCTTAGATAGTGTCGCCCTTTTATCGAGCCGCCTGCACGTGCCGCTTCTTGTCAAAGGATGCCGCCGCATAAACAAAGGATACCGCATGCGGCGTACACCCGCAAGTGAATTTGGATTTTGGCAGTTTACATAGGTAGTTATTTATAGTTTTACATAAGCAGGTTACATACAAGTGCTGTAGTGAAAGGTTGTGTTGGTTACCGGTATTCCTGTCTCTGAACACAAGTGCTTGCGAGTGTACCGCCGCTATCTAAGCAAACGGACTATAAATAACAAAGCGCGTGTCGCGTCGCCGTCGCCGCCTATTTTATACACTTGGACGATGATCCTTATCTTATTCTTAAAATGCATGCTGGCCAGTTTTATAAATGAAATTAACCGATAATTTTCCTAGGAAAATGGAATATCTTATACTACTACAATCCGATGAATTTGTTCTATTAAATGTAAATTACAAGATGAAAATTAAGTAAATAATAATAATAAATCAGTAAAATGGCTACAGTTACCATACCAGCACATCAGCTTGTACAAAATGTTTAATTAAATTACTGTACTTTAATTTCTATTAGGTGCCTATTTATTTCAATTGATTCACGTATAAATAATAATTAACATTAAATCGTAAAAATATACTTATTTACAAAACAAAACCTATACTTATTTATTGTATAAAACGTAACTGAAGGCATAAGAATAATTTATTCTTATGCTGGAGGTTTTGGCGCTAGCGCATAATTACTTATATGACAATATAACATAGTCATAGACAAGGAAAAGTAAATTACTGTTTACCTACGGACTTGTATTGTATGTACTGTACCTGAAAGGCTCACGACAAAACAGGTGTGAACAAGTGGTCATTTTTGTTAATACAATGTAAAGCCACGTGTACAATAAAAAACTAAGGTGATACTACATACACTCGGCGTCACAAAAATCGCACCTTTTCAAAAATTTCTTTACAGTACTTTTAATCCTATCTTATCAATAGTAAGTGTTGTCTTGTCATTTACCTTCTACCCTTTTGGATTTAGCCCAGGGACCGGAAAACCCCCTTTTTTGGTTAAGCCAATTGATAGGGAAACCCTATTAAAAAGCTTACCAAATGATAGGGTTTCCCTTTCGATAGGGTAAGTTGACGATATGCTTACCGTATTGATAGGGTTTAAAAAAAAAGTCTATCAAAAACCACTTTAACGGTAAGCGGTTCATGAAATACCCAATCAAAACCCCTTAAACGATAAGCGGTTCCGATCTTTCGGCCCAGCCTGCCTAGCATGACCGATTTATATCGCGTGATATAGCGTTTTATCACGTTTAACTGTCAAAAAGACAAAGGAATTTGACAGTTGAGTGTCGATAAAATGCTATATCACGCGATATAAATCGGTCATGCTAGGCAGGCAGGTGGGACTGGGTATAAATTTGCTTTAACACGTTTTAAAACCCCTTCATATAAAGCCTTCATAGGGTTTCCCCGATAAGGTTTTCGGATTCGGTAAGTGCTTACCTGGGTTACCCTTTCGATAGGGTTACCGTATTGATAGGGGTTTTTAAAAACAAGTCTATGAAATACCCAATCAAAAACCCTTTTAACGGTAAGCGGTTCCGGTCCTTGATTTAGCCATAGTCTCTCTAAACAGTTGGAACACTTATAAGACATAATTTGTGACAGATTTAGTTTCCAAGCAACATTACACTATATAGTATGCGCAAAATAACTTGGCGGTTCTGAACTTCGCGCGGGACGCTGCGCAGTAGACGAATACAGAGCTTGCGCGGGGACGGGGCGCGGGCGGAAGCACCCGGAACTATGGCCCCTGCGCGAAATATCACTTCCGGCTAACATCCGAGCCGCCAAGTTATTTTGAGCATATTATAATACTGTATTAAAATAAATGTTCTAGGGGTAGCAGATCTAAACCTATTTTCGAAGAGGTGAAATTTCTGACGTCGAGTGGATTAATAAGTGGCCTGTGCCCACTGACGGCATGGCGCGGCACGGCAGAGCAAAGGATTTTTTCGTGAACAAATGATTTTCGACCTTATTTATGAATGAACTGAAATTATTTTAACACGATGGTCGTGGCATCTGTCATCCCACGGCGCGTCGCGGAATACCACAGGATGCCACGGCCATACATTTCGATCAGTAACAGGTTTGAATCCTATAGTTTTATTGATATAATATAAAATCATATTAATAGTTATGAAACTTAGTGAAAGATTTTTTGAAATCAGTTTAGAAATGGTTGAGTTATTAAGGGTTTGAAGGAAATGCCAAACTCAATGCAATATGTGCTTTATCACGTACGGCATAAGGTTCGCGTACGTCGCGATGACGTCATAAGACCCCTCAAAATAACAGTTTTAGCATGTTTTAGCTCGTATGTACAACTTCTCAGGTTTAGGAGATATCGCAAAAATTTCTTCACAGTTAATCATGTGGTGGCACAAGCTTTCTGATAAGCCACTAAACAAAAATAGTTACTGATCCTCATTAATGTGAGTGCTAAGTAATTAAAATAAGGTTAAAATGGCACATCGGGGCGACAATCTCAGCGGCTAGCGCGAGCGCCCGGTAGACGAGCGTGTCGGGTACGCCGCGGGATGCCACAGGATGATACGGTGCTACACGGCGTGGTATAGTTCGAATCACGAAAGATGACCACAAATAACGCCCATCTTCGCATCATAACTCATGTTTCGTGATTTGAACTGTATAGCACTGGCATTGCAACGCTATAGGTACCGTCAATGGGCGCAAGAACATCGCCGCGCCATAGTAAACAGGCGTGGTTGCCATGGTTTCCGAGGCGTATGGCGAGGTGATGCTGATCCCTTTCTGCGCTGATGTATCAGCGCCGACATTAATTTACAACAAACAACAACACAGTTTTTCTCCATTAAAAAAACTAAAGGATACACTGAATTCAAAATACTGATAAAAATGCCATTTCAATATTTCTTTGCTATTTTGTTAGTCCTTCTTCTCATGTGTTTCTGAAAAAAAAAGAGCAATTAATTTCATTATCAGTGCGTGCTTGATTATGGGTTTTCTTTAGAAAATTTGAAATAGACTTAAAAACATTGTACTCCAAATACTAAAATATCTTTAAGTAAGGATCAGCTATCGTACATATAAGCAAAAACCTTGAGAAAATTTTAAATGTTATTTAAATATCAATTTTATACTTACAATGCAAATAGAAATTTGTATGCAGCAGTAGCTTGATTTAAAGATTCACTGGAATCCAGTTTCAGTAAAATAATGGAACGCAATTAATGAAGCTGACTGAGACTGCACACAAATTACAACTCTATATGCCTGGCATAAGGTTTGTATTTAAATATCATTCAAAAAGTGTTCATGCTTTTTGCCACTGTGTCTGATAGCTGACCGACATAGCAGCTTTAATTGGAGAAAGAATAATTTACCTAGCTGTTCCTCTTCTTCTGCATCAAGAATATCAGCACAGCATACAGAATAACAGATGAGAGATAGGAACCCGAGAGGCAAGCCGAAGACCAGCGCTGTCAGCACGGGATTACCGCGCCACATGTTGGTGAGGGTCGTCCTAGCTTCAAAGAACCCTCTGTAAATTCTGACTGGCCAACTATTCCCGCCATAAACCTGAAAATTATTAAGGTTAGGTTGAGTTAGTTTGTATTTTTATGAGATACTAGCGGCCGCCCGCGGTTTCACCGTGGTTCCCGTTCCCGTGGGAATATCGGGATAAAAAGTATCCTATGTTTTAATCTAGGCTATCTACTATCTGTGTGCCAAATTCCAACCAAATCCGTTCAGTAGTTTTTGCGTGATTAAGGAACAAACATCCAAACCCACAAACTTTCACATTTATAATATTAAGTAGGATCATACGGCGTTCCTCCTGCGTGACATATCTGTGATGTTGTAAGCATCTATAACCACAGACGTATCTAGTCTTTTCTAGGCCTGGCCCCTACTTCTGGGGCAAAGCTAGGGGAGGGGGGGACTGTTCTGGGATGGGCAGGGCCTCTCCCCCTTCCTACGCCAAGGTCTATAAAGGCTGATTTACATTGATCCAGTAGAATTACGATTACGTGGTTTGTTTGACATTCTTTTAAAATCAACAAACATGCCAGGCTATGTACCTCTACTGGAATTTTTTTACTGGATCAATGTAAATCAGCCATTACTTACATTGACCATATATCATAAGGCATTAATATGCTTGTTTGCTACTTTCGTTATAATAATAAAAAAATAATTACCGGCGCCGTTTGAGTATGTATTTGATCTAGGAAAATTAAAACTGCTTCAGGTGTCATCAAAACAGGGTCATCATCAGGAAGATGATGGTGATTAGTCGTTGAGTTCAGCACCAGCAAATTAGGAACTGTGAGCTCACTCATCACTATGGAGTTAGCCACATCTGGATTGCCCATCCAGCCAAATTGGAAACGATGATGAAGGTCCCGTTTTTTCTTCCTAAAAACAAAGTTATTTTCAATTTCAAAATAAGTACAAACAACCTTTTAAAGAGTAATTGCAAATAAATTACAACATTATAAATAAAGCTATTGTATTTATAGGTAAAATTGAAAAATAATTCTATAACATTTTGTATTCAAGTACAGCTCGCGCAAAATAACTTGACCCAAACCATAGACAATGAAGCCTGCGCAGTAGCAATTTTCAGTACAAAAATTGTAGTGCGCAGGTCACGTGGTACATAAAATTGGGTCAAGTTATATTGCGCGAGCTGTACCAGAACATTAACTTACTTGACTATCCCCTCCACCATTTCCTTAAAGTCCTGTTCAGTCTGAGTGATTTCATTCAATTTGTTTTCGGACACAACTACAATAACTATGAATTTCTCCGTGTCCAAGAGATCATTTATATTTGCTCTAGTAATCTTTGGGAAAAACCCAAATCTTTCTGAATTAATCCACTTGTCCAGTGTTGTATTTAATGTCTCCTTATCTTCTATCATTTTTGGGTTTGCTAGACAACAAATAAACATTAATTATGGAACAGACAGTCATGATAACATACTTCAATTTTATTACATTCATGCACATTTGGTCCACTTCGCATTTGGTCCACTTGGTACTTCAGTTAGTTACCCATGTTACAATAGAAACGAAGAGCTCGGTGGCGCAGTGTTTAGCGCCTGGCCCAACGATTGCGGCGGTTAAGCAACGTTCGCAAGGGTCGGTCATGGGATGGGTGACCAAAAATTTATTACCTCGAGCTCCTCCGTGCTTCGGAAGGCACGTTAAGCCGTTGGTCCCGGCTGCATTTGCAGTCGTTAACACCCACCAATCCGCATTGGGCCCGCGTGGTGGGTTATGGCCCATCCCCCTTACCACCCATAAGGAAGGCCTGTGCCCCAGCAGTGGGGACATTAAAAAAAAAAAGTGGCTGATGGAAGTTACAATAGAATAGTTTTTATTTTTTTATAACCAACTCTAAATTGCAACTAATTTGATTACGGCCTAAAGGCTGATCGCAGATAAAGTTTTTTTTTTATAAATGAAGGTTTTATTTTAGAATTCTAGGTTTGCATATTTTTTTCATACTACAAGGTTATTTTTAGTATATACAAAACCTTTAAACTGTTTGTTCAGAATCAGTAATAGAATCTTTTGCAATATTTTTTATATCATGTTATATTTTGACTAAATAATATTTACAAAACCATTTTAGGGTGTGCACCCAACTACCACAACAACCTACTACAACACAAAACGCTGATAACTTCGTGAGTTTTTAAGGTATCATTATACATCATTTGTAAAACACCAACAACCTCGCAGGTGTAGATTACCAATATCATAAACAACAACATTTGTTCTATAACTTTTATCATAACTCAATGAATTCTTTTTATTGTACTGTTCGACATATTTTACGTCTATGGATGGCGGGGTGGGACGAGCGGGGCGGGCGGGTCGCGCGCACTAGGCGCTCCGCGCGCCGCGCGTAGAGCTATGAACATACGAACAGTAAATTAAAATAGACAGCGTTTTCCCCACGAAGGGAAGAAAACGATATATTTCATGTCTTGCCTAGGCTTGACCATGTGAGATTACACCTTCACTCTTACCCTTGAAAGTCCGTAGATCCATGCGTTGATGTCCCTTGCGTCTGTCTAGCTGCGGCCGCCGCGCTTCACCGCTCCGCGCGGGGGAGGCGGGAGAGCGCGGGCGGTCGTCTCGCCAGTACCTCTCGGTAAAGTCGTCAAGAGCTTATTCCGGTCAAGCCTAGGCAAGACATGAAATATATCGTTTTCTTCCCTTCGTGGGGAAAACGCTGTCTATTTCATGGTCTGTGCCGTCGGCTTGACCATGTGAGAGGTTTTTAGCTTCTGACGACGCAAGAGGAAAGCGTACTGTGAATTACTAAATAGGATGTAGAGAAGGAAAAAGAGAGTAATGTATAGGATTTTTTAATTCAATTAATTATACAGGTTCAAAACTAGTACTAATTAAATCTTTTACAGGTTGAGCAGTAGAAGATTGTTTAATTATTTCTTTAAAGTAAAATTTAAAAAACATTTCTGTCAGATCTCCAGTTACCGTGTCTTAAAATCTCGTCCAGAGGGATGTTATTCTCTTTTCTTGATGAAGCAACCGCAGACCTTATACTCCCGGGGGAATATTCTATCCCTAGAGTCACCAGTGCAGTTTTTACCCAACCAGCTATTATCGCCCTCGAAGCAGGCTTCACAATTCCTCGGGTAGAAATGAACAGGGAGTGTAAGCCTTTCTGCCTCCTTGTGGAAGACACGGTAATTAATTTTTTAATCCAATATACCGGATCTAGGTTTTTTTCCGAGGACTTATGCAAAAACCAACCTGATTGTCTGTGACTGCTTCTATCCGTTTTTGATCCGTAAACTGGCCAGAAGGTCACTGAACCTTCTTCCATTCTAAAGTGATCTTCATCAATTCTTAGCAGCGTTAGATCATGTACTCTCCGCCCAGAGGCTAATAGCAGAATGAGAGAAACATGGCGCGAAACCTCAAATAAACTAGTCTCGTTAACCACTAAGCTTTTCATCCAGAGCACCATCTGTTCTACGTCCCAAATACATCGTCTTGAGGACGGTGGTCTAGAGATATCGATGGCCTTGATTATGTGTTTCACCAATGGGTGGCCAGAAATCTCCTCACTTTTTAGAGGATCGGCTAAAGTGGATATCACTGACTTATGCAATTTAATTGTTCCTGGAGAAAGATGTTTTACTCTATGTAAATAACTAAGATGCTGTGCTACACTCGCTGGGTCAGGGTTATTCGGGTCCAAATTTAGTTGTTTACATCTTGTTACCCATGTCTTCCAAGGAGCGGCATAAGTCTTCAGAGAAGATTTTCTCCATGATCTTTCTAGTAGTTCGCAATCCTCTTTGGACCACGAAGCTGTGATACGGGCCCACCCCGTATCCTCCAGGCCTCCAAGTGTAGGTTTCGAGCATCTGGCAGGGGCACCATCCTCGTTGCATCCGTCAGATGGTGATAAAGATTGCGAATTTGGAACGGACGATCCAAGGACCTCCGTTTCAGGTCGGCCCTCCAGAACACCCGATCCCATCGTGGGACGATCAAGATGTATGTTCCGCGAGCTCTGTTCAAGTGTGACAACACTCGAGGAATCAGCGCCGGAGGAGGGAACACCCAGGCTAGGTCGAAGGTCCATGTTCTGCTGAACGCATCTATGAAAGCCGCACCTTTGTCTCTCGCGTCTCGGGCTACATAAATCGGAACAACTTTTGAGAAAGAGGTTGCAAATAGATCTATCTGGGGGGTTCCCCACTTCTTGAACAATAAATTCGTCACATGATCCGATAGATGCCAATCGGCCAGCGGTTTCTGACGCGATAGGCTGTCGGCGATCTCGTTGTAAACACCCGGAATGTAGTAAGCAAATGTCTCTATTCTGTTGCTGTGGGCAAGCTCTAGAATATTCGCCACTAGATCTGTTAAAATACTGGATTGTGTTCCCCCCTGATTCCGAATGTAAGACACAACGGTTTTGTTGTCGGACTGAATAATGACTCGTCGCTCCTGCAGTTGAGGCAATGCCCTCTGGAATGCTTGATATACCGCGAATAGCTCCTTGCGGTTTATATGCCACGAAATTTGATTTCTCGCCCACAGTCCCCTGAACAGAGTTCCGTTGACATGTGCACCCCAACCGCTGTCTGACGCATCGGTTGTGATGAATACTGTTTCTTGACGTGTAAAAATTTCCCGTCCTTTCTGGAGATTCTCCAGCCACCAAGAGCACTCTTGTAGGGCTTTTGCCGGTAATAGATATTTCTGAGTCTTTTGATGTTGAGGAAGACAATTGGCTGCGCGTTGAAGATGTCGCGTGTGTAGTCTTCCCAGGGGAACCGTGAAGGAAGCAAAGCTTAATTTTCCGACAAGACTCTTTCCCGTGACCCAATTCCAAGTCCCTGACTTTGTTATTTTCATGAGAATATTTCTTAAATCGGCTATCTTTCTGTCCGGCAATGAGCTTTTGTTTCTGTCTGTGTCCCACATGATTCCCAAGTATTCTAGGCAATGAGTTGGTGGGCTTAGAGACTTCTCTCTGTTTATCTTCCATCCCAGGTCCTCTAGAAACCTCACAGCACATTCGGTGTCCTCTATCAAACTGTCCTCCTGCTGATTGGCTATGAGAAAATCGTCGAGGTACACAATTACTCTTATTCCCATTTGTCTTAGCTGCGCAGCTATCCAGTTCGACAATCTTGCGAACGTCAGTGGAGCCGTCGATAGGCCAAATGGAAGGCAAGTAAATTGAAACTTTCTTTGCTGATGTACTATTGCTAAGAACTTTCTGTGGCCTGGTTTCACAGGTATGTGAAAATATGCTTGAGAGATGTCTATTTTTGCTAGAAAGTCTGCCGGTTGAAGGAATTCTGGTACTTTGTGATGATTTAAAAGGCGGAATTTCTTCGGGCGTAGATACCTGTTTAATCCGCGTAAATTTATAATAGGGCGAAGGCTTCCGTCGGATTTTGGAACTGGGAACATTCTTGAAATGTAACCGACCGGGGAATGGCAATCCTCCAGAACTCCCTGAGATATCAACCCCTCTATCTCCAAGTCCATTCCAGTTGTTAAAAATTTCGACAGGTGGCTGTTTGTTAAAGAGACAAGGGGGGGTTTCAGTGCAAATGGAATAGAATACCCCTCTATGATTTTTAAGATCCCAGGAGGAGCCCCGTGATGTTGCCATTTGTTTACATAATTGACTAGCCTCCCTCCTCTGAAGCTCTCTAAGTCAGGATCTCTTAGGTTTTTTGGCATCGGTCTCCCTGCGGAACTTATCCCTAGGGTGGGAGGACTGACTTCGCTTTGTTGCCTTTCTAGGATAGGACTTTCCCGAATCAGCATTCGGCGCTTTGAAGGTATGAGATTTCGGTCGATATGAGGATCTGGGCGTTTTAGGGATCTTCTTTCGATGTTCAAAGTTTGCAGGATTTCTAGATTGGGTTCTCTGTTTATAGGAAGATGAAGAGGGTCCACGAAAAAATCCTTGTAGTGAAGGTTGTTTTAACAATTCTGAAACCTGCTGTTCATCAAAAAGATGTGTCGAAGATGGTGGGATGGCGTTAAGCAGAGTTGCATAGTACTCATCTTTCGGTAGGATTGCATTTCTTCGAAGCTCTATTGTTTCTACTTTACGGCCACAAACATATTGCAGAATGTCATCAGAAATCACCTTGAAATTTGAGTTCGGTCCAGACAGAGCATCCTTTATGTCCAATTTTAAAGAGGAATGTTTGGTTGAGAGCTCTTTAATAGCACTGGTCAGAGCCTCGCGTTGCAGTAACAAGCCATGCAAAATCGTCCCAAAGGAGGATTCCTGCTTTGCCAGAGAATCAGAGGAAGCATTTGCGGGACTAAGTCTTATTAGAGAAGGGTTAATCTTCGAAGCATGAAAAACTGGGAACGCCTGCAACTTCTTCTGAACCTCAGCATACCGGATCTGTTTGTACGCCAGTTCACCCAGCCTCATGCATTTAATACCTTGCTCCTCAATATGTGCTTTTGGTGTTGGAATCTGAGGTTCTTGCTCTTTCGTTTTGGGGGCGAAATCAAAAACCTCATCATCGTCATCATCCTCTGTTAGAGCTGGGGCCTTCCAGTCTAAGGGTTCTGGTGCTTTCTCTTGCTGCTTTGTATAGTCTTCATTTAAATCCTCGTCAGAGGAAGGGTAAGGTTCTTCAGTTTCAGACTCACCATCAAAATTACCGAGCCTTCCCATTATGCTCGAGAGCATTTCTTTCATCTCTGTGAAATTTTGCTCTAATTTATCAACTCGTGATACCTTCTTGGGCTTGGATGATGCAGACCGGACCGTAGACGAATCATCTAAATCTTCACATTCCGCGAGCTCCTTTGATGCCTCCTTTCGGCTTAAAAGTAGAGGCTTTAAGTCTACCAGTGATGCAACTATTAGTTCGTTTTGCACGGCGGAACCTCGAATCCTAGATCCGATGGAAGGCGGGCCAATTATAAGTCCCACACAGAAGGGCCACCCAAGCATCTTAATTTTCATGTCCCTGTAGGTCTTCTCCTGAAGGGAGGTACATTCTGGATTAAAGGCTCTAGCAAGTTCGACTGTCGGAAGAGCGAAACGGATTTTATTCAGCACGAGAGGGTCTAGATGCGAACCCAAAAGTTCCTCTCTGGTGTGAGATATAACCTTCCATTGAAGCCATCCCTCGGGAAGGTAAGTTGAAGCCAATTTCTTGATTCTCCTCAAAATTAAACTGTCGTCTGGGTCGTCTGTATCCCACTCTAAGAGGTCATCTAGCGACGACGCCTCCTTCGGTAACGCCATCTGCGACAAAGATTGACAAAAGTAGGTTCTAGCTTCAAACAAAAGAGCCGTGCATCTCTTAAATTAAAATTTATCAGTGTAGCTTCTTTATCGAACAGTGAACTCCTCGAGTCAGGGCGTGTGGCTCCCGACTCGAGCCGTGCACTTACTCAAATCAAGCTCTGTGGCTCCACAAATACGAGCCTTGCGGCCTCTCAAATCGGGCCTTGCGGCTCCTCAAATCGGGCCTTGCGGCTCCTCATATCGGGCCTTGCGGCTCCTCAAATCGGGCCGTGCGGCTCCTCAAATCGGGCCGTGCGGCTCCTCAAATCGGGCCGTGCGGCTCCTCAAATCGGGCCGTACGGCTCCTCATATCGGGCCGTGCGGCTCCTCAAATCGGGCCGTACGGCTCCTCAAATCGGGCCGTACGGCTCCTCAAATCGGGCCATGAAGCCCCTTAGAACGACCTGAATGGTTGCTCAGATTGAACCGTGTGGGCCAGAGCGCACAGCACGGTAGCTCGTGAACCACTACGCGGTTGTTAAGAACGAACCGGGTAGCAAAATAATGACATTGGGTTCAATTTACGGACACTTAAATGAAAACAAAAAAGACTTGAATGAGCCATTGATTGTCTACTACTATGCTGCCTTTATGCTGCAATACCTACATCACCGTTCAAAGACCACCTCCCCTTTTGCAAAATAATAATAATAATAGTACCTATTTATCTAGTCTGGTAAACATTTACCTACCTTGTGTTCGTTTAACAAGAACTTCGAGTAAGAAACTAGTATTAAAACTTAGATAGGTACTTATATTTTGTTTGTTGCAAAAGGAGTAGGTATGGTAGAGATATTAAAATGAAAAGGTTATAGGTATATATGTATAAAACGTACCTTTAATAATAGCAATCCACAGTATCACTACACTAAATTATAATTGAGCGACCTTTTTGGTCTCGAACGACACTCGTCGTTTGAACTAATATTTTTCGCAAGGATGTGTACGTACGATCCGCGGGAACAATGAAAGCGTACTGGCGAGACGACCGCCCGCGCTCTCCCGCCTCCCCCGCGCGGAGCGGTGAAGCGCGGCGGCCGCAGCTAGACAGACGCAAGGGACATCAACGCATGGATCTACGGACTTTCAAGGGTAAGAGTGAAGGTGTAATCTCACATGGTCAAGCCGACGGCACAGACCATGAAATGATATATTTTTTTGTATGAAAGTAAAATCTAACGAATCATCAAAAGTCGTAGAACAAATGTTGTTGTTTATGATGTTGGTAATCTACTCCTGCGAGGTTGTTAGTGTTTTACAAATAACCCTGTATATATATATTTTTTTTATATTGATTATGAAAATTAAAATATGTGACCTGCGTCTCGGCTTTCGTATATACAAAAATAATGTTGTATATGTACTTGTTTTAACATATCATTAGCTCAGATGCTTCATGACATGACACTGAGTGGTTCCATAAAAATATTTTTAAATAAAAATGGGATGCTTTGGCAATAACTTACCATCAAAAAAGAATATGTCCTCTTCCTTATAAACAAATATAGCAGTATCATTAGGGGGCTTAACTTCCTGTTTAATAATGTCATGTGATATCGTATAAAACCAAGTGTGGGGCTGGTACTTTTCTGCGTGAAGTGAGAAACTTTCCTGTGTTTAAAGAAAAACATCCTAGAAATACAAGTTTAGAAACATCCTATTTGAGAATCCTTGCTAATATTATAAATGCGGTCTGATTGTTTGTTTGTTACGCCTTCACATCTTAACTACTGAACCGAATCATCATGAAATTTTACAAACACATTGTCAGGGGTACAGAGAAAGACATAGTAACCTTTCAATCATCCAGAAAAAAGTATTGCTCTCGAGGATAGCAAAAAAACTTTCCACGCGACGAAGTCGCGGGCAGCCGCTAGTAATAATATAACATTACCCATAATGGACCTTGTTGCTTTCCAATGTACCCAAAGAATACGGGGTGAGTTTCCTTCAGATACCCCAAGCTGTCAGCATGAGATACCTTCTGAATGGCAGGTTGGGACATTCTCAGGGCATAATTCACCATGTCTTCTTTGACTCTTTCACCAGTATATTCATGTTGGAAAACACCTTTTATACTGAAAACAACATAGAGATTTCATTTATTGGATGGATTGTCAGCTCGAGACTGATTTATTCATTAAGAAATTAAGTGATAAAAAAAAAAAATATTTTAAACTTTCAAAGACATCTTCGGATAGGTATTTTACCCATTTTATCAATTTCATATCGGTCAAAAGGCATTACAAAGTTTACTTACAACATTATTGTGGGATAAGCTCGTATTTTAAAGTGAGTTGCTACTGCAGAAAACCTTGTACAGTCAACTTTAGCTACTTTTATGGGACTGTTGTATAGATTCTGAGCAACATGGGCCCACACAGGCTCCAAGCGCCGGCAATGGGCACACCACGGAGCATAAAACTTAACGAACCACATTCCATCATTGCTTATATCGATGAATTTGTCACTTAGTTCCAAAACTCTAGAGGAGGAGACTTGGCAGAAAACTGCAAATCAAGATATATATATTTTATTAGATTAGAACCTTTACTTATTTATACATAAAACCATAGCTGGGCAGAAATCCGTTAACAGTTAATTAACGGAGTTAACAAAGTGCTTAAAGATTTAACTTTTAAGTTAACTCAAAAAATCATTAACGTTCTTCTTAACTTCCGTTACTTTTACCTTCCGTTAACTTAAGACCACATAGCTTATTGACGTTATTTTGTTTTTAATTTCACACTCCACGCCATAGGCCATATACTAAGAGCTAGCTATGGAAAAGTGTTTGCAATGTATAGGTAGATAGAGCAACGAAATCTCTTTAGTTAGCTCGGCGATTGATTTGTCATAACCTAACTTTTTACGATAAAGTGTCCATTTTTTGTGGTAGTGTTGTTGACTGACTATTAACTTATGGTTGGTGAAATTAATTATAACAAATAAAATTGGCATTACATCATGCATGGACACTGAAGATCAAGAATGCATTGAATCTGTTAGTTAGTGTTAGTTTAGTGAAAGCAGCAATGCCAGCAACAATAACATTGGACCTGCTGTTTTTACAGGACACGACTCAAAATTCTTGGCAATATATAGGCTGTAAATAGGCTTGTTATATTTAAATCAAGATTGGGACAAAAGTTGGATATGAACGCAAACTGGTTCTGCCTAAACCTTAGGTTTGGTTTGGTTAACTTTTAAAGGATAACTTTAACTTGCGTTAAATTCTCAAAAAGTTAACGCTTTAACAATTATCGAAGTTAACTTTTTGAGTAGCGGATTAACGATTAACGAAGTTAACTTTTGGATTAACTGTGCCCACCTATGCATAAAACAATTATTATTTGCTTAAATCCAGCTAAATAAAACATAAGTACTGATAGAGAAAATGTAGCAAAATACTAACCTGCCAAAATAATCAAACATGTTTTGATATTCATTATCAATATTGAGGAACTGCTATGAGAACTGCAAACTAGTTACATTAAAAATATTGTTAAAAGTAAAGCTATAAGTATCAAAAAACTAAAATAATTTTAATATCATTCGAAAATCAATAACAAACACCGCAAAAGTCAGAAACAAAGAGTAGTAATCATAGAGTAAGATAAAAAAAAATAGGGGTAGAGAGCCCTCTGGCGATTTTAAAACTTACTCATTTTGAAGCGCCATCTCTTATCGGCGATTTTCTTGTTAGTTTGTTTTTTTTTTTTTTTTTTAGTACCTAATCTAGCAATCCTACCTACGGCTTTGTTCTAATTATCTTTTATAACATTCTAAACGCCGTGTTCACTAGTATTAGTATTTTTTCCGAAGAAAATAACTAACACGAGAACAAACGTTTCAAATGTTATAAGAGATAACTAGAACAAAACAGTTAAAAACATAATTACAAAAGGGAGAAAAGAAAAGGACACAAAATTAAACAATTAAGTGAAAGAGTCATTATGTTTTTATTTATTCCTCTCAGTTTATGCCTAGGGATAATTTTATTCAAAATTGTTCATATTCTTATTTCTTAATATTTATTCATTCACAAACACGGTCAGGGTGCCTACTAGCGTAGTAGGTACCCTGACCGTATTTGTGTAGTACATTAGTATACCTACCTAGTAGTATTAGGTATACTAATGTACCTACAGTGGCGAAGGGTCCATACAAGCCGATTCCCATTGGCTTACCTTTTAGAAATCCCAATCCACTATGCAGATCATAACACTTTTGTTGAACGGATTACCTTCCCCATAATTTCACCCCTCGCCACAGCCATAAATTTTTCCCAGGTAAGTATAACATAATCTTGTTAAATGTAACCTATTAAAGAACACATCACTAACACTTAATAAGTATAGGTAGCAGTTTTAATGAAAATACATTTTCATCAAAACATGGTTGCGCAGCCAGTAATTTATAGCTGAATATTAAAACCATTCCAGTAAAATTATTTGTAAATAAGCAATTAATGCTTCCGCATAGAAAAACAGGAAGGATGATGCACGGTCGAACCAAAATAATTTAACTGACACCTTTATGAAGTCCTATAAATTATTACGAGATATAACACAATCATTTTACTTACACCCTTACTTTAAGTCTATAAAACGATTATGGAGCCAAAGAGTCCCGGAATTGAAACAAGTAATAATACTTGTTTTTTATAAAAAAAAAAATATTTTCATCATTTGCGGTTGCCACAACTAAAATGCTCGACTGCTCGTACTGCACCTGTATCAGGATGACAACAGAGTGGGATGGCGGTGGGCTGTGATCTGAAAAAAAATTTTTTTTGTAATTTTTCTATTAAAAATATTGTAGTTTATGAAACTGATGCATAATAAGGGGCATGATTTTTGCAGTTACGTCTTTGTAATTCTAGAGGTGCGATGTTCATAACAAAACGTGTGCGTAAAGTAACAGCGTTTTACCTGCACGTAACGGTACAATTATTTTGAGAAATACCCATAATATGCGTAAACAAAACTTACATGATATTTCTAGTATATGAAGACGAAGTGGGATGGGTTGGAATTGAAATGGATCTGGAACTAGGATGGGTCTGGTTGCCTGAAAAAATATAATATAAAAAATATATTTTTACAAACACTTAAATAATAATACAAATTTCCGCGCCGGGATTATAGTATCATTTGAAAGGCCTTACGAAACTCTACAAACGCCTCATTTTTAAAGCCAACCCCAAAAAAATTTTCGTGATGTTGCTTCAGTGGAAACGCCCCCTAAATAAAGTAGTAATTTGATTCTACTATGGTACCTAGTACCTACATAAAAAACTTACACGATGAATTGCCGGTAAGTGAAGGGAATGTACTACGCCTACATGCCTTATCCTGCTGGCGAAGGTGCAGGTTGCAGACCCCATTCTTTTAACTAGTCAACTGATTTTCACCAACAATGTCTACCCAATCTTTAAAACTATCCGGGTCCTTATTCTTTTGTTGGGAAACGGTGGAAAGGAGCAACTGAAATAAGTAAACGTGCGAAATAAACACAGAAAAAGATTTTTGCAATATTGCTAAAGGAAAATTCTGACAATTAAATTTCGTTTTCGATAAAAAGAGTATACCTACCTATATGTATGTACTCTCGCTAATGACTATTAGAAAATCATTGTCTATTCCCAAACCATAAACTGCTTGACAAGCATTTACGTGCTTGTCAAGCATTGCTTGATCATTGAGGGAGTTCTTATAAAAAAAAAATTGTATGAAGTAATGACCTTCGCCGATGAAAGATGAAGGCACTTCCTTTACAATAATGTCACTTAGTATAGGAGTGTCAAGAGTGTCCCCCCCCTGGTAGTAATATAACAGAACATGAACAGAACAGAGAAGAGAGAACTAAACTGACATTTTGTCCCCACAGGGGGCAGGGGCCTTAAGTGGGCCCTAGACGATACAATCATATAGCGCAATATTTTATTGTATAATAAGATTGAAGTGTCCTTTGAGCCTAAACCATCAATTCTATTGCACAAAATTATACATTGTGCAATATAGTATAGTATTGATCCGTAATCCGTATTGGTATTTCGTGTGCTAGTGTCAGCAAGTTGTCAGAACAAGGTTTGGCTGCAGCTATAATCTCGGAATTTAGAATAGTATTATTTATCGTCTTTATTGATAATACGTCACTGTAAAAAAAATATGGTGCAATGTTGACATTGCACTACACGGTGCAATGAAGAATATTGTGCAGTAAAAATAAAACTCGCTTAAACTTTTGTTCAATCATTGGGCAAACTTCAATATAAGCCCTACACTAAAATTGTCAAAAATTGTTGGTCAATAAAATTGTGCAAAACGTAATATTGTGCAATATAATTGCAGGACTTATATTGAACTGCCTTACTTTTTCGTATTAACCTCAAAGGTTAGTTCCTAAGCAGGCCTTAGCAGTCCTGTTTAAGGCGTGCTTTTGAACTGAAAGGTTTCTTATTTGCTGATGGTAAGCCCCCTGTTTACACGCTTCATTTATTGTTCATTTCCGATACCAATGACCTTAGAGCATTGAATGCTCATGCAGATATTAGATAGTTCATCAGAAGTACTTCATTTTCGATGAAAGGCAGTGAATAGTGAACGACTTTTTTTAGTTAGACACTAAATGTAAAAGGAACGTACAGCTTGACCATAAAGAGTTGACAAAAATTGAGGGCGCCACTTTCTATGTAAACACGTCAAAATCACGAATAAATTGGCAACACTTACTAAATTTTGTACTGAAAAATTTTAGTTCCATTTTATTTAATTTCAACTCTTTATGGTCAAACTGTAGTACTTTTCATTTCTCACAAAATTTCGCGGCAACAGGTTGTGCGTGATAATTTTGATTAAAGAATTAAGAGTATTATTTAGTATTTAGTAATGAATTACAGCTTGACCATAAAGAGTTGACAAAAATTGAGGGCGCCACTTTCTATGTAAACACGTCAAAATCACGAATAATTTGGCAACACTGACTATATTTTGTACTGAAAAATTTTAGTTTCATTTTATTTAATTTCAACTCTTTATGGTCAAGCTGTAAGAGTTAATTAAAGAGAAAAAAATGCTTGCATTACTAATGCATGTTGCATGATGCAGTTTGGAAAAAGTCTAAAAACAAAAAATAAAGGTATATTAAAATAAACAAAAATAAGTTACTGACGACATGCCATTCACTGCAGTGAATGGCACTGTTTACACGCTTCATTTATTGTTCATTTCTGATGCGATAACTTTTGATGAACCGTCTAATATCTGCATTACATCAAAAAGGCACTTGAAGAATTACATCAAAGAGGTAGCAATAAACCGTCACGTCACTAAGTGTCCGGACACGAAAGTGGCGGCGGCCGAGCGATGGCGGGGCGGCGCGGCAGCGGAGCGGCGGCGGGGCGGGGCGATGAGAACGTGGGCACGAAACTTAGCGGCCGGTCAGCCGCGCTAGTAGTGTTGTGACAGATGGGCTAAATACCATTAAGGGCCCGTGGACCTACCGATTTGACCTACTGGTAGGACCACGGTATACCACTAAAGTAACTTCTTATTTTTTTTATTTCTATTGATGTGTCAAATGTGATGTTGCTATGGAAACAATTTCTTGTTAAATCAATACCGAAAAATATTCAAAGGACGAAATATATCCTATGTCTAAAAATTTTATTTAGTTCGAAAAAATGGTCTAAGTATAGGCGTTAACTAGTTTCAAAACCGGATTCTTTGCTCATTTTGTGTTTTTTAAATGATGTCCAAGATGCCGACATCCATACTGAATAAATAGGTACTCCTAGTAATCAAACAGACACTATTATATTATTCAACACAACACTACTGTAATCGCGGGCTACCAAATCCAACTACTTTGTTCATTTGTTTTCGTCGCTCTCCTCCCGCCCGTGCATCGCTCGTCGCCCCGCGCCGCCACCGCCCGTTTCGTGCGCGTCTCCATACTGTGCCATACTGTTGAATGCATCGCCGCCGCTCCGCTGTCGCGCCGCCCCGCTGCCGCTCCGCCGTCGCAGTTTTCGTGCCCGGACACTAAGGCCGTCCGCTGCCTTGAGCGGGATCCCGCCGCGGGTACACGGCGCGGGAATATAGATTGCTGGTTTTTTGACGGACAGATGTTTGCGCAGTGCAGAGTAAGCTCTAATCTATATCGCCCCGCGCGCGGGTCCCGCTTAACACAGCGGAGGGCCTAAAGCACCTTTTTTCAATCTTCACTATGACATATGGCCGTGCAATTTCCATTGGAGGGAGGTATAAGCACAGAATACATAATAGTACAAGTGTATAAGCTTCTTGACGGAACGGAATGCTTAATAAAAAAAGATAAAGTCAATGTCAATTGTCATTGTGACTGTGACGTTCTGTTTAAAAATGACATGAAATATAACCTTAAAACAATTAAAACCTTTCGTTTCATGATAGAAAGTTTACGCGATAGATTAACTTTCACTCACTCACAGGCCTCACAGCAGCGTCATTACATTAACTGCTTTCCATGACGCTTCAACTACTACGCGGCGTACGTAATTCATTTGCAATTCGAATTCAAAATTGTACACATTTCGGACGCCATTGTGAGTTCTTACGTAGCCAATACCGTTATTTGGAGTGGGGACCCAGAGGCGCGAGGGGGGCACGTATCGGCGGCACGGTTGCAGCGCGAGTTCACTCTGTCACTCGGTCATTACGGTATTTTTCTGTTGTGCGTCCCACATTTACGATCGAGAAACAAAAAGTGACAATGCCCGAAAACAAACCGTTTCAGAGACTTCCAAAGGACGTAGTGCCTAAACATTATAATTTAGAAATAACTCCCAATCTCGAAACATTAACGTTTACAGGAAAGACCGCAGTGAAAGTATCGGTAAGAGGGAATTTCATCACTCGCTACACTTGCAAATGTCTCGTTTCCATGTGCCGCGTTATATAGCTTGCCTTTAACTTTCAGATTGCGAATTCGACCAAAGAAATAGTGCTCAACTGCTTGGATTTGGAACTGAAGAGTGTTAAACTGCAGTACAATGAAGGTGGATCTGTCTCGACGTTGGACCCTGTAGACGTCATCTTAAGCGCGTCCGACGAGACGGCGCGTATCGTGTTCGATAAACCCCTGCCGATAGGCGAGGCAAAGCTGTTTTGCGAATTCAATGGCGAAATAAATGATAAGATGAAGGGTCTGTATCGGAGCAAATACATGACCCCGGCTGGCGAGGAGCGCTACGCCGCCGTCACCCAGTTCGAGGCGACCGATGCTCGCCGGTGCTTCCCTTGCTGGGACGAGCCGGCCATCAAAGCGACTTTCGATATAACGCTCAACGTGCCGGCTGACCGAGTCGCGTTGTCCAACATGCCTGTTAAAGAGGAAGTGGTCAATGGAGACAAAAAGCTAATTCGTTTTGACACCACTCCCATTATGTCCACTTATCTTGTAGCTGTAGTAGTTGGGGAATACGACTATGTGGAGAAAAAGTCTCGTGATGGTGTGCTAGTCCGTGTTTACACTCCAGTTGGAAAGAGTAAACAAGGCATGTTTGCTCTGGAAGTAGCTGCTAAAGTTCTGCCCTACTACAAAGAGTACTTTGACATAGCCTATCCCTTGCCAAAGATCGATTTGATAGCCATAGCAGACTTCTCAGCGGGGGCTATGGAAAACTGGGGCCTGGTGACATATAGGGAGACTTGTTTACTTGTGGACGAGGAGCATACATCGGCAGTCCGCAGGCAGTGGATAGCCTTGGTAGTGGGCCACGAGCTGGCTCACCAGTGGTTTGGCAACCTTGTCACTATGGAGTGGTGGACACATCTCTGGCTTAATGAAGGATATGCTTCTTTTGTCGAGTTCCTTTGCGTTAACCACCTCTTCCCTGAGTATGATATTTGGACACAATTTGTCACTGAAACTTACATCAGGTATGCAAAATATTAAATCTAGTGACTTATAAATTAAAGTACTAAAACTAAAGTCATTTAATAATAATTCATTATTCATAAAACATAAACAAAACAAGGCAACATCAAATTTGGAGGCATGCCAAGATGAGTTTGCATTTTACTAAACGGAATTTCATTTATTACATCATCATCATTAATATGCACCCAGTGTGTTAAATGTGTAAATATTTTTTCTAGGGCACTGGAGTTGGACTGTTTGAAAAATTCTCATCCCATAGAAGTCCCTGTGGGCCATCCCTCTGAAATAGATGAGATATTTGATGACATATCTTACAACAAAGGTGCTTCAGTGATTCGCATGTTGCACAGATACATCGGTGACGATGACTTCAGAAAAGGGATGAATGTTTATTTAACCAGACATCAGGTAGCCTTAAATTGTAAAACAAATGATTGTTAACTAATAACATTTACTACCTAACGAATTTCTCCCTCCCTATTCTGTTTTAGTATAAAAACACATTCACAGAAGATTTATGGGCGGCTCTGGAGGAGGCCTCGAATAAACCTGTAGGTGCTGTTATGTCAACCTGGACTAAACAAATGGGTTTCCCAATGGTGCAGGTTTGTAACATAATTATTATACTGTAATCATTATTGGCATGCTCATTTTAACAAGAAAGTTTTTGGTACAGTAAATGGCACGCTAGGCTGTCACAAAGCGTAAAATTTTCTCAATCAATTTAAACTTAAAAACAAGCAGATTAAGGTTCAAAATTCATTGGATATTTTTGACAGTTTTGTATAGCTTGATGTGCTGCTGACTGTACATAACATTATTTTGAATTTCAATGTTTATTGATTTGTTATATGAATTTTGAAACATTGGATTGGCGACCATTAAATATGTACAGATGGGCACATTGACCTTGAGACTGTCTTTATGCCCTTCGTAATAAAAGCTGTTTTTGCATTTCAACTTGATTTGGCTGTTGTGTGTTCACAAGTCTGAATATTTGTGCTTTTGAATATGAGTTGTAAATGTGTATGTCCTTATTTAACCTAACAATGGATCCATAAACATTCTATTGAATCGTCCATTGTCATGGTAATATACTAGATACTTTTATTTGCAATATCTACACAGGCATGGTCTGAATGTTCATATTTTATTTATAATTATCTACCATAAATTATAGATATCATTGTCACTATCGGAATGTGTTCTTAGCAAGCTGGTGATCACATACCTACCTAAACAATTTCAATGTTAAAGTCCTAGCAGTTTTTAAAGCACTTTTCGGACATGTTTCACAGATTCTAGATTGTTACCTATTTTCAAATAAAAAAAAATATCATAAAAGTCACCAACTACCTGAGACCACTGAAAATAGTAATTAGTTTTCTATACGTAGTGTACCTATATGTATGTATTTATATATCTAGGGGGATATGCAACCGAAGAATCTGAAACTTTTTTCTATTACTAAGAGAGCTTATCTATAAAAAGATATTCAGCAAATTTTTATGAACATTCCTCATTAAATTGACAGCTTTCATATAAAATTAAAATAAATTCCATCCAAAAACCTGTGAAACAGCCTTCTTATTGTCTAATTTTCAAAATTGATCGCAATCGCTTTCATTTGATAGATGGATGTGACACATTGCTGCATTTCTATGGTAATTTTTTATTTGTGCCAAAAAGAAGCAACAATGTATCACATCCTGAAAGCGATTACGATAGATTTTGAAATTAGACAATTAGCCCCCTGGTCCTTAGTCTCTTCATCAGCCATATTTACAGTTTTACTAATGATAGATAGATGAGATAGATAATTCGTTTATTGCTGCTTAATACACAATTTTTAAATTAAATTAACAATAACAACAAGTCACATTATCATTTATGTCAATGTTGTTGGTTACATAATTAGTACCATTTTCTAATATCTGTCATATTGGTAAGCAATATTATGTAATTGTTTTTTGTTCCAAATAAATAAAAATAAAATAAAATAAAAAATATGTTTAAATATTATTTATTCTTAAAATAATCGTATGTACAGTCACAAGCAACTAATGTTACCCATTATTTTCTTGGTATGATAATTTAACTGAGAATTTTTTTTATTAAGTGCCTGCTTTCCAATTATGGTTGATATCCTCCTTGCAACTGTTAGTACAGCTCAAGTCAAACACCTGTTATCTACTGTACACAATTGTTACACTGTCATAATTCAGGTGGCCTTTCGGTCACCGCCTATTCTGGTAAATGATCCTGCTTCTTTTACACATTTTCAGATTTGGCACTGACTTGCAAGCAACGTCATTAACGCTGTACACTAAAATATTTACAAGTTGTGATATAAAACAAAACATCATCATGACGAGTGTTTATTTTTAGGTGACTTCTGAACAAAGAGGACCAGACCGCGTCCTTACGCTGACTCAGCAGAAGTTTTGTGCAGATGGCAGCTTGGGCGACGATACACTTTGGATGGTACCCATCACCATTTCCACTCAAGAGCAACCATCAAAGGTAATTAAAAGTTTTAATAAGCAATCATACATGGCCTTGATTCTGCTAATCGTGTCTCAATGCTGTTTTTATTGCTTTTTGTGTTTTAGTATCAAGAACAGCAATACAATTGAAACACCATTGGAACACGATTGTTACGTTAACGTTAGCCGAATCGAAGCCCTCGGCTAAGATGCCTGGGGTGGGGATGACACTCAATAGTATCCTTACTAATATTATACATGCGGAAGTCCGTTTGTTTGTTACGCCTTCAGGCCTTAACGACTGAACCGATCATCATGAAATTTTGCATACACGTTGTCAGGGTTATAGAGAAGGACATAGGGTACCTTTCATCCCGAAAAAAGGATTGTTTCCAAGCAATAAACTTTCCACGCAGACAAAGTCGCGGGCGGCCGCTAATTGTCTAATTCTATATTAATATTTTATCAGTGAACCATTGTTAAACTCGTAAGTTAATCAACATTGACACATTTATTATCTAAAGTCGGGAAAAGTTATTAAAATGTTTTATCTAATGGAAGTATGAAAGTTGATCAAAACCAAGTTGTAGATTGTGATGGTACATTTTAAATATAAATGAATTATTTTTTGTATGAACAGTTGGATGAAAATATGATGGTTCAAAGATGTATAGATGAAAAATGCGACTGTGACATTCATCTTACTGAATCCTTTCAAGATGGAGAGAAGGAAATGAGTGTAACAAATATATTAATAAAGTTTTAGTGACAACATAGAAAAAGTAAATGTAGATAATAATAGTTTTCATAATTATTTTTAAGTATACAAATAGTCCTCCAGTTGTAGATAGTAAATACCGGTGACTAAAACATTCGCAATTCAACTGGTGACATTGACAATTTTACTAGTTTCCGCCTGCGACTTTGTCTGCATGGACAGTTTTTTTTCTATTAGGATTATTTGATAAAAAAATATAATAACAAGCAGCTCAAACAACATTTTATTCAAATTGCTAAGCGAATATTAATAGGTATCAATAATCTGTGAATTAAGGCCAGTATATTCCAAAAACTCTGTCGCTGTCTTTTTCTTTACGTGTGAAGAGTAATGAAAATAACCTCACTTTTTAATTTTTTCAATGTTTTTGTTGTTATTTTGAGCATAAAGTCACTTTTTGAACAAATAACCGTTGAATATTATTTTATATGTCATTACCTATTTTTCTATATAAGGTCCTTCTTAAATAGTGCACATAATTTTAAAGGGTCAATGTCCTCATGCATACAAACAACCAACATTGAAATCGCGAAAAAAAAACAGCTGTTCCATAGAAAATTTAAAATCGAATAGATCAAAATGTATGAAACAGCTGATTTTTTTTCGCGATTTCAATGTTGGTACCATAGTAAAAGTTGTTTGTATGCATGAGTAAATTGACCCCTTAAAATTATGTGCACTATTTAAGAAGGACCTTATATATTTTTCGTGAATAAGGCAACCCCTTATTCTAATACACTTTAAGTATTATCCAAAAAAATATAAAATTAATGAAAATTTTCTTTTTCTTTTCGTATTTTTTTAGTCGAATGACAGTACGAATATCATATTTTTAACCGTAAAATAATCAAGATTGTTTATGAAACTTCACTTCAACATATATTTTTATCTGCTCAAAATAAAGAATGATTGATTGTTTATTTTAGAATCAAACATAGGTAAAATTCGATAATTTGGAATATACTGGCCTTAATCTTTTATTGATCATTATTTTTAGTAAGGTTTAATTTTATTTGGTTTTTTGGTTTTGTATATCAATAAATAAATTAAAAAAATCTTAATATCGTAAATGTGTGATTATAAATCAGTGATTAGGAAATATGTAAACACACATCTATTAAATAACTTTAGGACAATAACATTTAGGATTTGCCTTGGATTAGCCCAAGTGCGTAAAGTAAATCGCGTTTATAATTACTACAGCTACACTATTAGTTACACTTACACCAGTGTAATAATAGAATCGGGTTTATAGCCATATATGTATGCAAATTGGTTTGAGAAGTCGCAATCTGAAGATCAAATTACTATTTGCGGGTAATGCAGACATGCGATGCGTTCTATACCTATTATATGACAACGTGTCTTACTTATCTTTATCTATAGACAACTTATCTAGGTTACAGTCAACTAATTCTAAAACAAATAAGACTTCTTCTGTAGACTATATATGTAGAATTCAACCTGTTATTAGCACTCGTATTTGTACCATAGTTACACTGTTGACTTGCTTTTGTCATGAACCAAAATGCTTAATATGTGTTACTTAGGAATTTAACATTCTAACAAATAACAGCTTGAATGTATTTGTTTACATTATGATAAAAATAAAAGATAGATAGATAGCTAACATCAACAAGTAAGCTACTCATCCTTTTCTTTATTATAAAATGACTAAAGTATGTTTTCCACTTCTTAGGTCGCCTTGTCGACTGTGTTAGAGAACAGAACACAAGAAGTTGTATTGGAGAACCTCTCGGAATCATCATGGGTCAAACTGAATCCTGGCACAGTAAGTAGTGTTGATATGTGTAAGAAATTATAATATTAAAGACTTTTCTATATTAGAATTAGCCAAGGTTTTTGATGATTGTTGTAATTAACAAGTTCCACATGGGGATCACAGTTAAAAAAGTATGTGAATCACGGTTCACATACTTTTTTACGCCGCGTTTACTGGCGAAACACGCCACTCTGACACGAGGTGTGTCAGCGCGGTGGGCCTAGCGCCATACCCAGTAGAGTGTTTTCAAATTCTCTCGAGCATATTCTAAGATTTGCGCATACTATACATTGTAATAAAAAACTTATTTACGGATACTGATGCTGCTGCCGTGGGCACGGGTGTAAGAGTCCCCGCAAACTACAGACTTTCTATCGACTGATAATTGTTTTGGACCGTTTTTAATATGAAGAATCGGCCGATACCAAATCGTTGTAATATGCGCACTTGCATACTGCTTTATACTGATTAAATGCCCGACCAAACTATCGGCCGATAGTTTGGTCGGTAGTTGCGCACGGGGACTTTAAGGTGCTGAAACGCCTGGAAATACAAAAATCCAATAAAAAAAACTATCAAAGCAGATTCTTGTTTAAATAAAATCGCGTTAGTATTCGTAAAAAAAGGTGGTTAGTATTCGTAAAAATTGATTTATTTAAATGTAAATTAAGTTGTATTTTGCTATCTTAAAAAGGACACTGTTTGCAAGGTTTGCACTGACCTTATACCGTGTATCGACATCACGTGGCTGCTCATCAAATGCTCGCATTGAGCGGTGAGTCGCGAGGTAACGATCAGGGCCCTATTCAATAAATGTGACAATTTGTCACCTGTCATGTCAATTTTATATCCATTGCTCAACCGATTTGAAAATAGGACAAACTACTTGTAGCTACACCACAATGTAAACCAAATTGTCATGACAATAGACAGATAGGATAATGGAGAATGTTACTGGGTCTGTTAAATCACTTGAAACTTTATTGTGTAAAAGCACTAAACTTAGGAATCGCCTAAGTCTTTTCTTATCTACAACTCGACCAAGTTAACTAGGCGAATGACAGCTACATGACGGCTAAGTTTATGATACCGTCTTAATTTGGTCGTGTTGTAGTTAGTAAAAGACTTAGGCGATCCTTAAGTTTAGTGCAATCGGCCATATGTCTAAATGTCTAGCAATACACGTGTTTTTGTTTCATCTAAATCAAGCGAGTAGTTTCGAAGTTTTAAGGGCTTGAAGGACATGCCAAGCGCACTGAAATATGTGCTTTATTACGTACGACGTAAGGTTCACCGTATGATCAATGACGTTATAGGTCACACAAAATTTACAGTATTCTAGACCATATAACTTTTCTGTTTTAAGAGATATCGCAAAAATGTCTTCACAGTCGTTCATGTGGTCCCATAAGCTATTGTATTATGTGATTTAACGGACCCAGTAACATTCCATTATATAGGGCCCAGATGGCTCGAGACGCAAATGCATTTCCAGTTTCCACTTGATG
The DNA here is from genome assembly GCA_928269145.1 of Agriphila tristella. Classification (NCBI taxonomy): domain Eukaryota; kingdom Metazoa; phylum Arthropoda; class Insecta; order Lepidoptera; family Crambidae; genus Agriphila; species Agriphila tristella. The sequence continues at coordinate 41,905,883 of OV743431.1, forward strand.
AAGGACATTATTGTTTACGCAGGTGGGTTACTACCGCACGCGGTACCCGGCGTCCATGCTGGAGAAGCTGGTGACGGCGGTGCGCGACGGGTCGCTGCCGCCGCTCGACCGCCTCGGGCTGCTCGACGACTGCTTCGCGCTCGTGCAGGCCGGGCACACGCACACCGCGGATGTGAGTACTCGCCACCATATACAAGCCGGTGCGCGACGGGTCGCTGCCGCCGCTCGACCGCCTCGGGCTGCTCGACGACTGCTTCGCGCTCGTGCAGGCCGGGCACACGCACACCGCGGATGTGAGTACTCGCCACCATATACAAGCCGGTGCGCGACGGGTCGCTGCCGCCGCTCGACCGCCTCGGGCTGCTCGACGACTGCTTCGCGCTCGTGCAGGCCGGGCACACGCACACCGCGGATGTGAGTACTCGCCACCATATACAAGCCGGTGCGCGACGGGTCGCTGCCGCCGCTCGACCGCCTCGGGCTGCTCGACGACTGCTTCGCGCTCGTGCAGGCCGGGCACACGCACACCGCGGATGTGAGTACTCGCCACCATATAATGAGAGTATTACTAGTTTAATTATTATTGTTATCCAACATAAATATACTGGAACTAGAATTATGGTTAATGTAGACAGAACATCGAAAATGCTAGTGGGGCTTTTAAATTATACTTATTTAAATTTGAACCTATTTTATTTTTTATTTTATTTTAAGCTTTTGCGGAAAACTTACAGCTACTACAGAGTTTAGTATGGTATAATAATGTAACAGTAAAGCCAATTACAAGTTTTCACATATAGAAAAAACAATAACTAAAATTTAAACGCAAGTCGATATTGTGTATTGTAAGTGTTACAAAAAACTATCAGCTACAAAATATTATGAAAAAAACCATTGTTATACAATTTTTTGAATCCAGGTATGTTTGTATTAAGTATGTCAAAGTCAATATTATCACTAGCAGAATTGAAAGACCTAGGCGCCCTGTTAACGAACGTGTTCTTTATTTATTCCATACATATATTTAACGCACATATTTATTCCTTTCGGCAGTGGCGGATTTACCCAGGCCAAGTAGGCCCGGGCCTACAGAGGCTAGATATTAGCGGCGGCCAAGCGAGGCGAAAAATAGACTGATGATAGGACTGATAAAAGGCTTTTGCGGCATTTGACAGGCATTTTTAAATTTCGCGGATGAAACCACTGATTACAATATTAGAGGATGAAACAGACTAAAACTCACTTAGACTCACAGACTAAAACAAACTTTCACTCCACCTTCTTAGCACCTGCGCCCTCAGGTAGTAGCATCCCCATGGCTGCACCCACCTCAGCCCATTGTGAGGAAGCTTCTGTCGCCGATATCCATACTATTGAAATTTCCGATGATCAAGTTTTCAATGTGCTTAAATCACTAGACTGTAACAAAGCCGCAGGACCGGATGATTTACATCCACTCCTGATTTCTAGGTGTGCTAAAAGTTTGACCCTACCAATTAGCCTCTTATTCAAACGCTCCATCACAGAGGGGACGGTGCCAAAGATTTGGAAAACTGCAACCGTTACTCCTATTCACAAAAAGGGATCAAAACGATTGGTTGCGAACTATAGGCCAATATCTAAACTTTGTGTATTTGCCAAAGTGCTGGAGAAACTGGTTCACAATCAAATATATTCAGCCCTTAAGCATACCTTTTTGCCTCAACAACATGGTTTTCTTAAAGGTAGGTCTACAGTGAGTAATCTTTTAACTTTTCTTGATCACGTGACTGAAAGTATGCAACATGGGGGCCAACTAGACGCAGTATACACTGATTACAGTAAGGCCTTTGATCGCATTGATCACGTGATATTACTCCAAAAACTGCAACTAGCTGGTATACGTGGCGATCTTTATCGATGGTTTTGCTCATACGTATCAAATCGGTGTCAAACTGTGGTTCTCAATGGTTTCTCTTCACACTCACGTTTTTCCACTATTCCTTCTGGCGTTCCGCAGGGATCTATTCTCGGACCTTTACTTTTTGTGCTTTTCATTAATGATATCGACAGATGTTTTGTTCACTCTCAGTTCTTGTTGTTTGCCGATGACATGAAAATTTACAAAAAAATTCTTACGCCAACTGACAGTCTTCTCTTCCAACAGGATCTTGATAGGCTTAATCAGTACTGCGTGAATAACAAACTTGAACTAAACATATCAAAGTGCAATACTATCACGTTCAGTAGATCTCCTTCCGCGGTCCACAATGCCTACACAATAAATAACAAATCATTGCAACGTGTCGATTGCGTGACAGATCTTGGCGTGGTTCTTGATTCTAAGCTTATCTTTGATAAACATATTGACTTAATTACATCAAAAGCTTCTAAAATGCTAGGATTTGTTCTTAGAACAACCAAAGACTTTAAGTCAGTAAAATCCTTAAAACTATTATATTGCTCCTTGGTGAGAAGCCAATTGGAGTATGCGAGCCAAGTCTGGAACCCGCATTATAAAGTCTATGTAGAAAAGATTGAAAGAATACAAAAAAAGTTTTTGAGAATCATTAATTATAAGTACAAAATTTACTATAACAAAAATCTTGCTTATGATGATATCTGCAGACGCCACCATCTGCTCCCGCTGGAGAAACGGAGAGATGTCGCTGACCTTGCGTACTTTCACGACTTGGTACTCGGCAAAATTGACTGTAGTCATCTCCTGTCCAAGGTTAAACTACAGGTGCCTTTTCGTACGGTTTCAAGGCGTAACTATCTGAAATTCCATACCGATTTCTGTTCAACTAATTATAGACATAATTCTTATTTCAATCGTGTAACTACTAGTTTTAACAACGACTATTCTCGTGACAGTGACTTATTTACGGCGGGTAAAAGTTACTTTGCGAAAGTGATGAATGAAAAATTTTTCAAACAATAATATAACATATTTTAGGGTTGATGTGGCTTTATAAATTTACAACTTATTTTCACTCCTTGCAATCATGGCTTATCATAACATTTTATATGTATTTAAGTACCGTTACAATACTGTTCGTTCATAATAAGTATAAATGTGATTGTAATACAAATAATTTCTTCTACTTGTGAAAACTGTTTAAGGCTTTTTGTTTTTTAAGAAACACTGTACTAATGTTTAAGTAAAATAGCCGTTTGTTTTCCATGAAATAAAAATAAATAAATAAATAAAAATCGCGATGAGCGGCCGTTTTTTCGCCTTTTTGTAATCTTAAAACGTGGACCACGTTTTAGTTTGGCTTTTAGTTTGGAGTTACAATCTGACAAACTTTTGCCGCATTTGATAGGCTTGTTACGGTTTAAACAAGCGTGGGACCAACACTAAGCTGAGTGAGACAGGAATTTTTGTATTTCGCGGATGAAACCACATATTACAATATTAGTGAATGAAACTGATTTTTAGCTATAGCTAGACAGGCAAGATTTCAAGATATAAGTGGATGATAATAATAACTAAAAAAAAGCGCCACGCGGCCGGTTTGCTGTAGTTTTGTGCATCTTAGACAGGTATCCTCCCATACATAGAGGCTCTGAGTCCCCCCCCCCCCCTCCCCAATGATGGGAGCTGAGAAATGGGCGGCTGGTACTATTCGGCCTACTACTACTACGTACTACGCGGCGAATACTCTTGCATACTAAATTCACCTCCAAGCTAATGAGGCACATTTAAAATCCAATACAATAATCTTCAAACTTGTTACAGTCCCTAAAACTGATGGAAGCGTTCAGCAACGAAACAAACTTCACCGTATGGTCTTCAGTATCAAACTGCCTGTCAAAGTTGAGCGCGTTGTTCTCTCACACGGCATTAGACAAGCCGCTAAAGAACTACGGGCGCAAGCTGTTCTCAAACGTCACGCGTCGACTCGGCTGGGACGCTGAGGAAAAGGAGAGCCATCTCGACACGCTGCTGCGGAGTCTCGTCCTCAATAAGATGATCAGTTTTGAGGACCCCGATACCATTAGGGAGGCTAAAGCTCGGTGAGTAAAATTTTTCTTGTTCAAATGACTTTATTTTGATGTGTTTGTATATTATGCCGTCAAAAACCTCATATTATATGAATTTGTTGAATTTCACAATTTGATTTTAGACCCCAAATAAGTGGAGTGTAAAGTTTTAAATAGATGACCATAAAATGTCATAGGAAATACTATAAAATGTAGTAAACTGATTGTTTTAAACTTTGAGACATTCTGTCAAAAAAGTAGCGCATAAGTGGACCGGCCGGCGCTCTTATCTAGAGGCTTTTATATCTCTGTAGTGGGTTGATAGACCTACCAATGTAGTGGGTTGGTAGGTCTATCAACCCACTACATCTCGTACAAATGTTCTGTTTCACGCTTCGGACTGGGTCAATGTCTCTCTTTCATTGGTAGGTCTATCAACCCACTACATCTCGTACAAATGTTCTGTTTCACGCTTCGGACTGGGTCAATGTCTCTCTTTCGCCCTTATTGAATTGAAATCAGTGTTATGCATCTCGTACTGACTGAACTTTGTTTCATAAGAGCGAGCGCAATCACTGGCGCTTCACTCGATACAACTTGACACAAAATCTTATTAAGGAACATTTTAATCTACGTACGTAGGTAATGGTTTCTCATAAAATGCTATAATAAGTGGGCATGGTAAAATGAATGTATGGAATTAAAAAATATATAAAAGTATATGGTAGGTAATATTAATTTAGTATTTTGTACGTCTGATTAGGCCCCTAGTGCTGCGACGGCTCGGTCGTAGTGTGGCTGGGGCCCAGCTGGCCGCACACTTTGTTTTTCTTTTGTTCCTTACTTTTTCTGATTGTTTGTTTCTCCTTAATTTTAACTATGATAACTTAGTGTGTGGCCAATAAAGTTATTTATTATTAGACATCGGATTATATGCACTAACAAAGTGCCAAAATATGCATGCAAATATGTACTAAAAAAGGTCGAAATATGCACTAAAAACCGTCAATATGCCCAAAATATGCATATCCAAAATAAATAAAAACATTTTTATTTTATAAAAAAGGTACTAAACAGCGAAAATTCTTAAAAGTATGCATAGTTTTTGTGGAAATAATACAATTAAGTATTTTTCCAAATTTTCGAGTGGAATATTTGGCATCTTTTCTGGAGATGCCTGTTTAGTAGCCATTACTCAGAGTCAAAGTCAAATAGCTTTATTCAAATAAACTTCCTACGACCCGTTCCAGACTTTTTTAACTGACAAGAAGAACTACTGTTCTTCATGTCTTCAAGATTCAGGTTTTTACACAAAATAGCGCCGAAATATGCACGATTGGGAAAAAAAAGCTAAGATATGCATTAACGCCGTAATTAGAGAGTTATATGCATTTGCATATGCAAATGCATAAAATCCGATGTCTATTTATTATGAATTGTTTTTTGTGGGAGTGCACTAGACGAGCGCTTTTGATGACGAGCCGCGTCTGACGCTGCGTTTGTGTTCCCCGTCCAGTTTCGACGCGCACATATCGGGCGCGCGCACGCTGCCGGCGGACCTGCGCTCGGCGTGCTACCGCGCGGTGCTGGCGGGCGCGGACGCGGCCACGTTCGAGCGCTTCCTGGCGCTGTACCGCGCCGCCGACCTGCACGAGGAGAAGGACCGCCTCAGCCGCGCGCTCGGCGCCGTCCGGGAGCCCGCGCTGCTCAACAGGGTGCTCGAGTTCGCGATCTCGGTCAGTGCATGCTACTATAGGCCGACCGGTTACCTCGCCCGCGGGGCACAGGCGCGAGGGGAGACGTGAACGGGGGTCGTGACTGTCGTGAGAGGTGCCCGTCACCCGCATCGCCCCCGTTCTCGTCTCCCCTCGCGCCTCTGTGCCCCGCGGGCGAGGACTCATTTAACCGGTCGACCTATAATAATAGACTTTTTGACTAATTTTGGAAAACCATTGATATTTTAGGAAAAATCAATGTATTTCATTAAAAATTCAATGTTAAAATTTTTTAACCCCGCTAAAAACGCTATGGCGCTAGATACCTGATTCGTTGACGTCACAAGTCTGTAAACAATATCCTTAGCCATTTGACAGCCATCAATCGCGGACCCTAAATTTATGGTCGTGTCAAACGCCTGAAGCCATATTTATTTACAGGCATGTGACGTCATCAGTAATCTTAGAGCGTTTTCGCCACAGAAAAAAAATCAAAAATAATTGCATTTTTCTAGGTAAAATTAATCAATTAATAGACTTAATTAAGTGCATATAATAGTTGAATATGTTTTTTACACCATTATCTGTCAGGATGACCACAATTTGTAGTATATTTTCAATGTTGTCAAAATGTCTATTAGAGGTCTATCATCCGCTCGGTGACTTGAAATTGTTGCAAAAGGTAGGTACTGCCCTGACTCAGTGTTTTGCTTATTTTTGTACAGACTTCGCGCTGTTCGCACTGCATATTTTTTTATCAATATCAAAATAAAATAACCAATAGATTTTACCACATCTCTAAAGATTTGCTGCTAGCAAAATGCACGCCCGATAACGGCCTCTACTTATTTATAATATACTGCGCCAGGTCATAGTATAATAATGAGTACTTGCGTACAGTATGGCCGCCCCCTGCCTCCCGCTGAATGCGCCCCCACCCGCGATCAGTTACCAGTTACCGACTACCAACAAGCGCGGTGCGCTGTGATTTACTACGCATCGCGTCCTTGCCCGTCTCGGCACATAATGTCCTTTTCTCAAAATGTCCTTTCGCATAATGTCCTTTTCTCGAAATGTCCTTTTCTCGAAATGTCCTTTCTCAAAATGTCCTTTCTCAAAATGATTTTTTCTCGAAATATCTTTGTCTCAAAATGTCCTTTTAATATGCAATATTTTTTTTAACAAATACAATATATTAAAGCTTTTTTAGTTAGTCACTTATCCAAATTATCATAAAAAACACAGACATGATGCATGTAAATATTTATTAAGTCTAAGAATGCTATAAAGTAATGAGTAATGTAGTTATAAAATTGTAGAAATATGATGGAAAGAATCAGAAATAAAAAAAAGTAATAATAATCATGAACCAGTCTCTTTATTTGTAGTCAAAAATATTTTATTTATCATTTTTAACAAATAATAAATATTGCATATAGAAAGGACATTTTGAGAAAAGGACATTTCGAGAAGAGGACATTTTGAGAAAAGGACTTTTTGAGAAAGGACATTCTGAGAAAAGGACATTGTGCGCCGAGACGTCCTTGCCATCCTTCACTGTTAAGACTGAATGTTTACAAACTGCACAGTGCCCTAGACTTACACAGTTGCGCTTGTACAAAAACGTCATCTGAAGTCATCTGTTTATAACGGGTGGTTGTATAGAGCTCATTTGGAGTGACCGGGGTGTGGCCAGGTATAGCACTCCGAGACAGAGGAAGTCACGTGATCTGCACGAGCTTACTCGAGGAGCTTGATGGCGAAGTGGTTTAGCGCGAAGTGGTTTAGTTTAAAAAAAAATGTTGTGTCTAGCTAGAGAATATATTTTTACATTGAAATAAAGTAATATTAACTAAAAACGATAAAAAAATTAAATTTTCCCAAGGAAGTTTTCGGTGAAATATAGTAAGGAGCCGAATGCACCCTGTCAGTTTCGCTATGACGCCGTCAAAGTCCCGTCAGCTTGAAATTCTCAATGTGTGAAAGAAACTCATCTTTCAGGATGAGGTGCGAGCTCAAGATACGGTGTTCGTGATAGTGTCAGTGGCAGTGAGCCGGAACGGGCGAGACTTGGCCTGGCAATTCTTCAAGGACCACTGGCAAGAATTCATGGAGCGATACCAGGTAAGTGACTATACTTGTTAAAATTGATGAATAAGACCCTGTTGGTATTTTGTCAGTTGTTTATCACTGTCGTGGGTACGAATGGATCTCGGTAGAGAAAAACGATTTACTAATAAGCATTATTTTAAATAATTTCTTCCTGTGTCGCAGTTGTTTATATTATCTTTCTCATGAGAGCGCCAGAGATCGACACAGCTTAGTGGCCTGCAAAGTACGGATGTTGTTTGTTTATATACCTACATCTACTAGTCGTTTGTTTATCCTACTTTAATATTATAAATGTGAAAGTTTGTGGGTTTGGATGTTTGTTCCTCAATCACGCAAAAACTACAGAACGGATTTGGTTGAAACTTGGCACACAGATAGTAGATAGCCTGGATTAAAACATAGGATACTTTTTATCCCGATATTCCCACGGGAACGGGAACCACGCGGGTGAAACCGCGGGCGGCCGCTAGTACTAAAATATGACGGTGTTAAAATTTCAGGGTGGTTTCCTCCTGGCACGTCTAGTAAAATCGACAACGGAAAACTTCGCATCGGAAGCATGCGCGCAGGAGATTGAGGAGTTCTTCCGGACGCATCATTCGCCGGGCACCGAGCGCTCCGTGCAGCAAGCGCTGGAGACCGTGCGCCTAAACGCTGCTTGGCTGCGGCGCGACCTCGCCTCCACCACTGCCTACCTACAGTCCTACCACTGACGGTAACTATATACACTAACTACTGATCCCACCGCGTTTGACGTTTTAAAATACGATTGTTAACGAAACCTTATGTCAATCACATACATCAAGTGAAGCGAAGGCGAAGATTTGCAAAAAATACTTTCGCTAAGCCATCAGAAAGAGCTCCATATCTATGCGATGACATTCCGCGTCGATGTGTATTGTTACTCACTAACGGCCAGAATTACTACTCAATCTACAGATAGGGGTATGCCGAAGGAAACCGCATTTACGCGCTTCCCTTCCCGCAGGTGATCGGGAAGGGGGCATGTGGGACTCGCCAGGAGGGGACCGCAACTTCGGCGTTGCAGCTCCCTCCACGACTGCCTCCCGTGATCCCACCCAACCCAGTGGTTCGATGGGATCTCGGGAGGAGGGAATACCCACTAAAAACCTCCGGCACTTATCCTCTCGCCGCTAGCGCCGCCAGCCAAGGGGCTGTGTGGGGGGCCAGTGTGGCATTCACCCCAACGGCACGCGGCCTGCCCGGCTTCCCAGGCCTCCTCCACCGGGGAATGGCCGGGTAAGTTTGGCCATTCCCCCCGTCCGCCAGGACCGTGCAAGGCAGGCAGTGGTTCACCTCCCACTACCCGCTTGGCCCTGACTTGGGGGACAGATGGTATGTCCCCCTCCACCAACGGCTCCCGTACGTCTCTCCTCGCTGAGAGGTGCGGGGAGTGTCCCGGGGCGATCCCCCTCGCACCGGGGATGTCACTCACTCTGACATCCCCTCACTCCTCCTACTTCCCAAAATTGGGGAACCGTCTCTAGCAGCCCACCGGCACTCGGGGCGTTCGCCTCTAGTCGCCGGCGGGTTGCAAAGCCTGCTACTCATCGTGTGGTTTGCTGCCACCTTGAAGGCAGCGCAAACCGCACACTTGGGCTCCGCAGAGCAGGTCGAGGCCAAATGGCCCAGCCTCCCGCACCGGAGATAGGGTTATCCCTATCCCTAATCTAGCCTAATCCAGAATAGTTGCTATGCAACGTAGATAATTAATAAAGAATGAAATAGTTGCCAAGACGTTGCTTAGCAACTGATCCGGATCAGGCTTATCCCTATTATGTGGATTGATTATTAATTCTGGCCTTTAATCGCCAACTGAACACTCAAAATAGATGCTACCTACTTAAAACCAACATGTCACCTCACATGTCATACAGCTTGACGAAAAAACTGGCAGTGTATCGTATCTTTAGTAAAATATTTTATTAAATGTTTAATCTTTGACCTAAACTAGTTTTTATTGTTGCAGGACCAATCCCACATAGAAGACTGAGACTACAACGAAAAATCCCCAGTTAAGTTTCAATCGCAAAGTTAAACTATTTATTTCCAGTGACATATAATATAAAGTTATATGGGACCTAATTATTGTATTATAATTTACAGGTAGTATTTTATTTATCTAACAATATAAAACTTTTAATTTAATCCATTTGTTAATCATCTTCAGATTAAATACATAATAGGACTTATTAGACATATTATGCTTTGTTTCTATAGCTTTATTCGGATATAGTACGTCTAGAATCTAGATTGTGTGCTCTAAGTATCACCTTTAGAGCTATGCAAACTTTTGGTATGCAAATTGCAAACAGCTGCTATAAAGACTATTGTACAAATGTTACTTGCCGGGTGACATAATAGGGGCTATAATTTTTAGTTTGTATAAGTTGAGTTTTGGTGCAAATAGGTAATTTTCCATTATGCTATTGCAATATGATAAATAGAAACATTACCCTATACAAAATGATCATAATTCAATAGTGTTTTTATGATTGGCGTAAAATACGACGCTATACAAGTTTTTGTTTAGATACAAACGCAAACAAGTCAAAAATCATGTATGTGACAAAATTATTTGATTGAATATGCGTATGTTGAAAACGATGAATATGTTATATCCCTTTCTAGACAGTTGTATCGTTCCACAAAAAGTGTATTGTTCCATAACTCACTTAAATTTACGTTATTTTGTGCGTCATGTATAGGTCAGCCCCTGTAGCATCACCACCGAAACACGATATATATTGAGTGATTAGCGATTTATCGAACTCAACTGTCAAAATCCAGTCTTTTGACAGTTAAAAGCGATAAGTCGCTATATCATATCGCGTTTCGGTCGTCGTGCTAGAGGGGCAAGATAGGTAATGCTTCTGTTTAATATGATTGCGTTTTTTATTTGAGCCATATTAGCCACAGGTCTATGTATAAATGTGTAAAAATGTTGTTATAATTATTTTCCTAAGTTACGATACGAGTGATTAATGTTGGTGCTGAATAAGTTTCTTTTTAAACAACATAATACACTCTCTTGTGTATATTTTTTAAATATTAATTAATTTTGTTACCGTGCTATAAAAGTGCGTACACGTAGAATGCTTTTGAAACTAGACTATTTGGTATTATGAAGTCAAAATTAATGTGATCATTTAGGTAAAAATAATTCGAAGTTACCAAACCTAATTAATTGCCTCGTTTGTTGTCATCTCTGTATTGTAAGACTGTGTTATTGCAATAAATCGTACAAAATATATTTCTTTTGTTTTTCTTCTATATAGGACATCCTTCAAATAAAATTAGGATAATACGTTTATGGAAAAAATGAAACATATTTATAAAACAGTACATCTATATTGCACTATAACATTTCACTTGGTATTGTACAAAATAGTTGTTATTATTAAATTGGACAATAATAACACGAAAACACAAACCTTATAATATAACAATGCCGATATCTAGTGAGTGCAGAAAACACACAATGTTGAAAATAGAAGGTACAACGAAAGGTACAACAGGGCAAATTGAGGAGCAAAATACATATTTTAAAAACACTCAATTATTTAAACATTCACATAAAATACTTTTAATTATGCTATTCAAGTTTTCAGGCTATACAAAAATATTTTCAGTATTTCATTACTTTACAGGCCTTATATTGTAAGCAGTTTGTGAACGAAATACGAAAACATTTGAAAATTCAAAATCATAAGCGACTGTTCCTCACTTAGCTGAATATATTGCTTGTATAGATTTCGTTACAACCATGAAGTAAAGTGAATAAGTCAGATCTCTTCAATAACATTTTATTTATAATTATTATGTATAGTCTAATAAATTACAATTTCTCATTTATTATATACATTGCAGATTTTAATACTATTAATTCAATAAAATATTCTCATTAATTTGTCAGCTCAATTTAGGTGTGTAGCACCTTGATTGAAAACTTTCCTATTCAAAAAGGCAACTTCAAATAATACCTTATATGTAGAAATAGCTATACAATTAATTGATTTTTTGTATATTTGAGTATGCTGCAAGTTATTAGCGCACTCATATACACCGTCATTTTGTAGTCGTTTTAATTAACTTAAGGGAGTGTTCTACTAACGGAACTAAACATTTTTGCCAAAGAAACATGGGTCGAAAAACGACAAAAAAATTTGACTTTCCCATACTAATAAAATGTTTTAGCTGTCTTCTTTGTATAGGAGACCCAAATTTTTTTTGTCGTTTTTCGACCCATGTTTCTTGGGCAAAAATGTTTATTTTCATTGGTACAACACACCCTTAAGTTAATTAAAACGACTTCAAAATGACGGTGTATTGTTTTACTGCTTTATTGAATAGAGAAATTGGAGCACAATTCGTGTTATATTGTATAATACTATTTAACCTAAGTATCTAACTATTATTTATTAGGCATGAAATGTTTGTTCAGTTTAAAGGCATGCTACATTTTGTGTACGTGCAGTTTATATCTGGTTATTAAGTTAAGCTACCATACGGATACCAGACTTTAATGTTTAATATTATTATTACGAATGAAACACGATTGATAATACTGTACACGACTTTCTAACTACTCAATATCGATCACGAAATTGATCTTTTATCTAATATCGTCGCATTTATAGTCAAATAGCTGTCATTTTGATGAAGTCGAAGTTATTGCTTTTTAATGTATTTAGTACTAAGCGCTACATTGCTTACTAATTTGACCCTTTGCATGCGTGCCAACTAAAAGTTTAATAGAAATGCAAACTTCCTTGTTATGTATGATTTTCACCTTTGCAATAGAATTTTCAGACATACATTACCTACCATGCACGCACACCTTGGTGACGCGTAGTGGGACGGCATAGCAGTGAATAATGCAACTTAAAAATAGTCCGAAATGCGTAGATCAACCTTAAATTATAACAAAATAATGGATCAAACCCAGTCTAGATTTCTACTTTGTAACACGCTACGTTTCTCTTGTACAGTTAATGACTAAAGTGGCTCTACATTTAATCTGCATGCAATATGAAATATAAAGTTCTACAAAATAACCAAAATCTTTTTTGCTCTTTGTAATGAAGTGATATCTAACGAATTTTGCGTATTTTTGTCGATTGATGATACGTTCAAGTGATTGTATGGTCCATTGACTTATTAATATCACCATAAAATTGTAGTACTTATGTCTTTTAAAAATAAATTAAAATTAGAACTTGTAAATAAAGTAAAGTTTGACTAGAAAGAAAGTTACACCGCATTAGAGATCCCGAGAAATATTTAATATAGTTAGCAACCTGATTTCACACTATTCCTACACGAACAAAAAATATGTCAGTGTTCAAAACGCTTAATGGATCACATATCTACACTGTCTTTTGAGTCAAGGATAAATAGACTAGAAGGTTTTTAGAATATCTAGCAGGAAACACGCAAGTTAACAACAAACACCAACTTATAAGATATGAGAGAACACATTTTTAAGGTTTACTAACTTATTTAGTAGGTAAAGCAAGAAATAGGTAAGTTGGTCTCAGAAGCAGTGAAATACTTTAATACAGTCATGTCACTCAAATCATTGTGTTCTTATCGGAGGAGTCGCAACTTGCACCACAAGCGCAATGGTGTGACAAAATACTAAAGTAAAAGGGCCATTTTAATAGATCACATCTGACATCTGTCAGTCCTGTTTTTGTCAAAGTAAATCGTAAAGTGGCCACTTTGAGCGTTAATCCAGATTTTAACTACGCTAACACGCAGTTTTTTTTCAATTTCATTTAAGGCGGTTGTATGAGCGAAAATGGCGCCCTCAGAGGTTTTTATTTAATAAGTTATTAATAGAAAAAGATTTTAATAATGTTTTACGTCGAATTTTCAGGGCCAACAGTCTAGTATTTTTAGAAGGTATCACTACATGCCCTCGTAGTCATTCGTAGAAGTAGGTAGCAAATGTGTCAAAAACGGCCACTTTTAGCAGTTTTGCTATCTACTTCTAGCAGTGACTACGAGGGAATGTAACGATACCGTCTAAAAATACTAGACTGTGGGCCCTAAAAATTCCACGTAAAACATTAATCAAATTGTGTATTATAATTTTAATATGTGATGTGATCCATTAAATTGGCCCTATTTTAGTGTTCAGCTACATCTGAGCTGTTGATCTCGCTTTATATGTTTGTAAAGTCTGTCCATCCTTACTTGTCTTATATGGTAAACAATCTTCACCCAACTCTTTATTGAAATAATCATTTATAAAATTAATAACAATTTCATAAAGTTACTAACATATTTTTAAATAATGATTTAAGTTTAAAAGACGTATGACAACTGTCAAAAACTGTTTACTAAATAAGACAAGTAAGGATGGACAGACTTTAAACATAAAATTATACTAATAATAATTTTGAGATTCACACATATTATAGCTAAAGAAATTATATTTATCAAATATTTTCTTACTAATGTAATAAAATATAGGACCTATAAACTCAGGTTTAAAATCAAACACCATAAATTGTAAATAAATGCTAGTTTCCTAAGAGTACGGAATTTAGCTTTACGTCACCTGTACATAATGTACTAAAGTCCAACGACTTCTTTTATGATTAGAAACATTGAACAATATTCAATTGTTTACGTTAAAATAAAATAGATTATCACAAAAGAAGTCGTAGTTGTATACATTGTTCCCGTGGCATATCAAATAATTTGAGCAAACATTTAGGAATTAAACTGATGACATGTATTCTGCAAGCCATCATTCATATCATAATTATAATTAAACATAATTAATATTACTTACATTAATCTTCTCAAAAATATAAATTAAATATAGGTACAATGTACATAATTCAAATTACTTATAAAAACTGGTTAAAATGAATTAATGTGCATTCATAAAAATCAAGTAAAGCTTTAAAAATACCTTAACATTCAAATTATACAAAATTGGGACTGCCACGACCCTTGAATACATTATTATTTGTTGTCAAGATGAACGTATGGTCGACATGATAACGCGAACTATGTTTCTATCAAAATTGATGAATGATAAAAATAAATGCTAAATTGCTGTTATCTAAATCATTGTCTATGTAAATATATCCATATCCAGACTAGAATATAACGAGTGCAGCATTTGATTACAGAGATGAAGTAATTACTGATGCTATGTTATTTTTATATATATTGAGTGAGGCTGTGGGGGGTGGACTAGGTCTAGGTTTTACCATCTTGTCAACACGAAGATTACTTGTTGGGATGTACTCACGTGGAGGGGATGTGCTGTTTCATCCGCGACGATGAAAGCTGAAATACGACAGTAGTTTTAGAACGGATGCAAATAAAAAAAAAACTGATTATTGCTTCTCTACATATAAGCAACCAAAGGTTTGTATGTTGGAAGCTAATTTTCGTAAATGTCTTTTTTTCTTTCTTATTTTTCTTTCAATAAATTTTAGTTTTCTTCAATATTTAAATTTGTTTTCTATCTAACTTCCATAAATTATTAAACTCTAAAATTCTATTATTCGCTGACGACATGAAGATTCTCAAGGTGGTTCGCGGGTCATTGGATGTTTGCGTAAATCGCAATCGCAACAGGATCTTCTACGATTTGAACAATACTGTCTTCTTAACAAGTTGGATCTCATTAATCTATGATCTGGCAGCGCGGCAGGTGCTCGCGCAGGTAGTACAGCTGCAGTATATACAGCTGGGTCCACTACCTAGTCGTACACTACACTCACGGCTCGGTGGCGCTACTCTATGATCTGGCAGCGCGGCAGGTGCTCGCGCAGGTAGTACAGCTGCAGTATATACAGCTGGGTCCACTACCTAGTCGTACACTACACTCACGGCTCGGTGGCGCTACTCTATGATCTGGCAGCGCGGCAGGTGCTCGCGCAGGTAGTACAGCTGCAGTATATACAGCTGGGTCCACTACCTAGTCGTACACTACACTCACGGCTCGGTGGCGCTACTCTATGATCTGGCAGCGCGGCAGGTGCTCGCGCAGGTAGTACAGCTGCAGTATATACAGCTGGGTCCACTACCTAGTCGTACACTACACTCACGGCTCGGTGGCGCTACTCTATGATCTGGCAGCGCGGCAGGTGCTCGCGCAGGTAGTACAGCTGCAGTATATACAGCTGGGTCCACTACCTAGTCGTACACTACACTCACGGCTCGGTGGCGCTACTCTATGATCTGGCAGCGCGGCAGGTGCTCGCGCAGGTAGTACAGCTGCAGTATATACAGCTGGGTCCACTACCTAGTCGTACACTACACTCACGGCTCGGTGGCGCTACTCTATGATCTGGCAGCGCGGCAGGTGCTCGCGCAGGTAGTACAGCTGCAGTATATACAGCTGGGTCCACTACCTAGTCGTACACTACACTCACGGCTCGGTGGCGCTACTCTATGATCTGGCAGCGCGGCAGGTGCTCGCGCAGGTAGTACAGCTGCAGTATATACAGCTGGGTCCACTACCTAGTCGTACACTACACTCACGGCTCGGTGGCGCTACTCTATGATCTGGCAGCGCGGCAGGTGCTCGCGCAGGTAGTACAGCTGCAGTATATACAGCTGGGTCCACTACCTAGTCGTACACTACACTCACGGCTCGGTGGCGCTACTCTATGATCTGGCAGCGCGGCAGGTGCTCGCGCAGGTAGTACAGCTGCAGTATATACAGCTGGGTCCACTACCTAGTCGTACACTACACTCACGGCTCGGTGGCGCTACTCTATGATCTGGCAGCGCGGCAGGTGCTCGCGCAGGTAGTACAGCTGCAGTATATACAGCTGGGTCCACTACCTAGTCGTACACTACACTCACGGCTCGGTGGCGCTACTCTATGATCTGGCAGCGCGGCAGGTGCTCGCGCAGGTAGTACAGCTGCAGTATATACAGCTGGGTCCACTACCTAGTCGTACACTACACTCACGGCTCGGTGGCGCTACTCTATGATCTGGCAGCGCGGCAGGTGCTCGCGCAGGTAGTACAGCTGCAGTATATACAGCTGGGTCCACTACCTAGTCGTACACTACACTCACGGCTCGGTGGCGCTACTCTATGATCTGGCAGCGCGGCAGGTGCTCGCGCAGGTAGTACAGCTGCAGTATATACAGCTGGGTCCACTACCTAGTCGTACACTACACTCACGGCTCGGTGGCGCTACTCTATGATCTGGCAGCGCGGCAGGTGCTCGCGCAGGTAGTACAGCTGCAGTATATACAGCTGGGTCCACTACCTAGTCGTACACTACACTCACGGCTCGGTGGCGCTACTCTATGATCTGGCAGCGCGGCAGGTGCTCGCGCAGGTAGTACAGCTGCAGTATATACAGCTGGGTCCACTACCTAGTCGTACACTACACTCACGGCTCGGTGGCGCTACTCTATGATCTGGCAGCGCGGCAGGTGCTCGCGCAGGTAGTACAGCTGCAGTATATACAGCTGGGTCCACTACCTAGTCGTACACTACACTCACGGCTCGGTGGCGCTACTCTATGATCTGGCAGCGCGGCAGGTGCTCGCGCAGGTAGTACAGCTGCAGTATATACAGCTGGGTCCACTACCTAGTCGTACACTACACTCACGGCTCGGTGGCGCTACTCTATGATCTGGCAGCGCGGCAGGTGCTCGCGCAGGTAGTACAGCTGCAGTATATACAGCTGGGTCCACTACCTAGTCGTACACTACACTCACGGCTCGGTGGCGCTACTCTATGATCTGGCAGCGCGGCAGGTGCTCGCGCAGGTAGTACAGCTGCAGTATATACAGCTGGGTCCACTACCTAGTCGTACACTACACTCACGGCTCGGTGGCGCTACTCTATGATCTGGCAGCGCGGCAGGTGCTCGCGCAGGTAGTACAGCTGCAGTATATACAGCTGGGTCCACTACCTAGTCGTACACTACACTCACGGCTCGGTGGCGCTACTCTATGATCTGGCAGCGCGGCAGGTGCTCGCGCAGGTAGTACAGCTGCAGTATATACAGCTGGGTCCACTACCTAGTCGTACACTACACTCACGGCTCGGTGGCGCTACTCTATGATCTGGCAGCGCGGCAGGTGCTCGCGCAGGTAGTACAGCTGCAGTATATACAGCTGGGTCCACTACCTAGTCGTACACTACACTCACGGCTCGGTGGCGCTACTCTATGATCTGGCAGCGCGGCAGGTGCTCGCGCAGGTAGTACAGCTGCAGTATATACAGCTGGGTCCACTACCTAGTCGTACACTACACTCACGGCTCGGTGGCGCTACTCTATGATCTGGCAGCGCGGCAGGTGCTCGCGCAGGTAGTACAGCTGCAGTATATACAGCTGGGTCCACTACCTAGTCGTACACTACACTCACGGCTCGGTGGCGCTACTCTATGATCTGGCAGCGCGGCAGGTGCTCGCGCAGGTAGTACAGCTGCAGTATATACAGCTGGTCCACTACCTAGTCGTACACTACAACTCACGCTCGGTGGCGCTACTCTATGATCTGGCAGCGCGGCAGGTGCTCGCGCAGGTAGTACAGCTGCAGTATATACAGCTGGGTCCACTACCTAGTCGTACACTACACTCACGGCTCGGTGCGCTACTCTATGATCTGGCAGCGCGGCAGGTGCTCGCGCAGGTAGTACAGCTGCAGTATATACAGCTGGGTCCACTACCTAGTCGTACACTACACTCACGGCTCGGTGGCGCTACTCTATGATCTGGCAGCGCGGCAGGTGCTCGCGCAGGTAGTACAGCTGCAGTATATACAGCTGGGTCCACTACCTAGTCGTACACTACACTCACGGCTCGGTGGCGGCTACTCTATGATCTGGCAGCGCGGCAGGTGCTCGCGCAGGTAGTACAGCTGCAGTATATACAGCTGGGTCACTACCTAGTTCGTACACTACACTCACGGCTCGGTGGCGCTACTCTATGATCTGGCAGCGCGGCAGGTGCTCGCGCAGGTAGTACAGCTGCAGTATATACAGCTGGGTCCACTACCTAGTCGTACACTACACTCACGGCTCGGTGGCGCTACTCTATGATCTGGCAGCGCGGCAGGTGCTCGCGCAGGTAGTACAGCTGCAGTATATACAGCTGGGTCCACTACCCTAGTCGTACACTACACTCACGGCTCGGTGGCGCTACTCTATGATCTGGCAGCGCGGCAGGTGCTCGCGCAGGTAGTACAGCTGCAGTATATACAGCTGGGTCCACTACCTAGTCGTACACTACACTCACGGCTCGGTGGCGCTACTCTATGATCTGGCAGCGCGGCAGGTGCTCGCGCAGGTAGTACAGCTGCAGTATATACAGCTGGGTCCACTACCTAGTCGTACACTACACTCACGGCTCGGTGGCGCTACTCTATGATCTGGCAGCGCGGCAGGTGCTCGCGCAGGTAGTACAGCTGCAGTATATACAGCTGGGTCCACTACCTAGTCGTACACTACACTCACGGCTCGGTGGCGCTACTCTATGATCTGGCAGCGCGGCAGGTGCTCGCGCAGGTAGTACAGCTGCAGTATATACAGCTGGGTCCACTACCTAGTCGTACACTACACTCACGGCTCGGTGGCGCTACTCTATGATCTGGCAGCGCGGCAGGTGCTCGCGCAGGTAGTACAGCTGCAGTATATACAGCTGGGTCCACTACCTAGTCGTACACTACACTCACGGCTCGGTGGCGCTACTCTATGATCTGGCAGCGCGGCAGGTGCTCGCGCAGGTAGTACAGCTGCAGTATATACAGCTGGGTCCACTACCTAGTCGTACACTACACTCACGGCTCGGTGGCGCTACTCTATGATCTGGCAGCGCGGCAGGTGCTCGCGCAGGTAGTACAGCTGCAGTATATACAGCTGGGTCCACTACCTAGTCGTACACTACACTCACGGCTCGGTGGCGCTACTCTATGATCTGGCAGCGCGGCAGGTGCTCGCGCAGGTAGTACAGCTGCAGTATATACAGCTGGGTCCACTACCTAGTCGTACACTACACTCACGGCTCGGTGGCGCTACTCTATGATCTGGCAGCGCGGCAGGTGCTCGCGCAGGTAGTACAGCTGCAGTATATACAGCTGGGTCCACTACCTAGTCGTACACTACACTCACGGCTCGGTGGCGCTACTCTATGATCTGGCAGCGCGGCAGGTGCTCGCGCAGGTAGTACAGCTGCAGTATATACAGCTGGGTCCACTACCTAGTCGTACACTACACTCACGGCTCGGTGGCGCTACTCTATGATCTGGCAGCGCGGCAGGTGCTCGCGCAGGTAGTACAGCTGCAGTATATACAGCTGGGTCCACTACCTAGTCGTACACTACACTCACGGCTCGGTGGCGCTACTCTATGATCTGGCAGCGCGGCAGGTGCTCGCGCAGGTAGTACAGCTGCAGTATATACAGCTGGGTCCACTACCTAGTCGTACACTACACTCACGGCTCGGTGGCGCTACTCTATGATCTGGCAGCGCGGCAGGTGCTCGCGCAGGTAGTCGAACAGCTCGGGCGACGCGCCCGCGCAGTTAGTCAGCTCCAGCTCACGCAGTTGCCGCAACTGGATCAAACTCGACAGCCCGCCAGACGTTAGCAGTGGACAACCTGACGACATTGAACGGTGTTAAAGTTAAGACTTGCATGGCAAAGTTACAGTTCGAAACTTGGCAAGAAACAGTTCGGAATTTCAATTAGACGTTTTGGGTTTCAAATGTTGTGATTTGAATTGGAGATGGTTGTTGACGTAGGTGCCGCTCTACGACTTAAATAGGCTAAATAGCTTGACAAAGCTATTGATAAACCTGATAAAATTGGTATTTTAATCATTATGTAGGGTAGTAATATGCAAAAAGTTACAGCTTCAGTCAACACAGGCATGTACCGCCCACAGGCCACAGGTGAGCGAGCGGTGGGTATGTCAGCGAATGAAAATCTATGGAATGGTTATGTGCACGCATCTGTCGCCGCCACGGTCCAACCAAGGTAGTGTCATACCGGCCAGAGAGAGCAGCTGCAGCGAGCGCATGCCGCAGAGGTGCTGCACGCCGAAGTCGCGCAGCTGCGAGCACCAGCGCAGGAACAGCGCCGCCAGCGACTGCATCGTGCTGATGTAGCCCACGCCGATGTCCGTGATGTGCACGCATCTGCCACCGACACGATACAACCGACTTAGTGTTGCTTTGGAACGAACTAAAGGTCTTGGCACACTATAACGGCACCGCAACAGCACCGCTCCAACCCAGCAATGGGGAAGGGGGGCGTCCATAAATTACGTGAGGCATTTAGGGGGGGGAGGGGGTCGAGCCTAATCTCACCCAATCTCACGTGGGGGAGAGGGGGGGGTCTCGGCAAAAATCACGTAATTTTTTTTCTGCAGGAACAGTATCGCGAAAAAACTAGGTTAAATAACGTTAAACATTTTTTATACCAAAATATGGCTAAATCCTAAACAATAATATTAAATGCAAAGCAAGCAAGTGCAGATTAAGGTAATCACACTAAAAATACACGTTTTGAAAAATCTCACGTGAGATTTATAGAGGGGGGAGAGGGTCGAGCCAAATCTCACGACATCTCACCAAGGGGGGAGTGGGGGTCGAAAATTCGCCAAAATCACCTCACGTAATTAATGGACGCCCCCAAGGCAACTGTCAAAATGGCGCTGCGTACGCTTGTTCCACGAGAACTATGAAAACAAAGGACTTTTACTTAAACAATCGTTTTTTACGCTTTAAAAGGATTAAATTCTGTTTTATAGGCTTTAAAAATTTTGGCACTTACAAATTTCCGAAAAATCTGGATATAGAAAAAAAAAATCTGTAAGAATTAAAACGTCTTAATTTTGTTTTAAATTCCGGCATTTGGATTGTAGAATAGTCTTTTATATCCATTTTGGGTCAATGAGTCTTTTTCGATAAAAAAAAAACCACAAAATAAATACCAATTTTCCCATACATTTTGTTCTGAACGTCTACTGTCTTAGGAACAAGCGTACGTAGCGACATCTACAATCAGCTTTGCGTTGCCAACCCCATTAACTTGTCATTCAAATTAGAGCTTTAAATCATGTGTCGTAAAATATATTTCATAATGTCAATAAGAAAAAGCCAACGGCGGGCGGCCAGCGCGCTTACCACTACCATACGAATCGATTCGCAACAGGCTTGCTGCAAGCGAGCGAACGCGACCGACCGCGTGCTAACTGCGCGCTGACTCCGAGTCGCCAGCGAAACAACATCGTATGCAAAATAGCTTGCACTCGTGGCCGGCGCGCGGTATGCAAGCTTACACCTCGCTTACGGCAAGCCGACCGCGTGCTTAGGTGACGCCGTGCTGTAGCTGTGCAGTTGCGGTGCCGTTATATGTGCCATGACCTTATGCGTCTCCGCAAACTACAGACTTTCTATCGGCCGATAGTTGGGTCCGACCGTTTTTAATATGAAGAATCGGCCGATACCAAATTGTAGTAATGTGCGCACTTGCATACTACTTCATACTGATTAAAGGCCCGACCCAACTGCCGCCCGATAGAAAGTTTGCAGTTTGTAGGGGCTCTTACACGTACGAAACAGTCATTAAGAAAATGTAAAATCATTTTATTGCATATTTAGCAGCATTTCGTTAAATAACCTAACCTGCCCAGTGCGAGTTTTTCCAAATGGTTGAGATTGCAGGCGATGTACGCGGACACCAACTCAAGTAGAGACTGCGGAAACGCGGCAGGTTTCCCGCTAATAATTCGTCCGACACCACAGAATACCTAATAGTACAAGTACAGAAAGACGCACTCCACTAAAAGTCATTTAAATAAGTAGCGACTTTTTCCCGATACAATAAAGTGCAATTCAGATCGCACAGCACTAATGTCGTACAATTATATTCACCTAGAAGTTGCCTTTCATTCTCTATCGCATGCTTTTATTTTTTCTGACGACGTTAGGGTTGTCTTTTTTTTAAAATGAACTGCGTAGTATATCATAAAAGGAAAGCGATTCTACGTCCTATGGTTAAAGAAAATCTTACAATAATATTGGAACATTTTTGTTAAATATCTTAAGCGATAAACATATGACTATAGGCGACGCGGTGAGCGCGTGAGTATTGTACTAATGTGGTCGCGTTTGGCGAGCGACAGCCCTCTGCATTGGCCCGACCGGTCGAGCCCGCCGCGTACTTATAGCTTCATATCATGCCTAAAGTGCTGAGTGTCAGCCTGCCGAACCTATTTATAAACCGCTCTCAATGTTAAGAGCTATCTTGAGATCATACCTGAGATGCTGTTCCTATAAGAGCATCGTGCGGACACCAACTTAGGGCCTCTACCGCCTAACTCAAAGCTATAGTGATAGCAATAGCAATGCACCTGTCAAGTGTAAGTTCCTCCAAATGGTTGAGATCGCATGCTATGTACTCGAGGGCATTGTCCGTGACGCGCGGTCACCAGCTCAGGTCGAGACTGCGGAGCCGCGGCAGTTCTCCGCCAGGAGTTCCACGCCTTCGTCCGTCACTTACATCTGCTTCATTCAAACTGCAGACAATGTCATACGCACCTGTCAAGTGTAAGTTCCTCCAAATGGTTGAGATCGCATGCGATGTACTCGAGCGCGTTGTCCGTGACGCGCGGACACCAACTCAGGTCAAGACTGCGCAGCCGCGGCAGGTTCTCCGCTAGGAGTTCCACGCCTTCGTCCGTTACTTTGCTGCAGCCGCTTAGCGATAATACTGTCAGGTTGGGCAGCGAGTGAACTGCATTAAAAAAAAATGTTATTATCATTTTCTATGTCCTGGTTTTAGAAATTACATTGTTAGGACTTAAAATAATAACACATATAAACCTTGTCCTCGTATGCAAAGTGAGACAACTAATACGAAGCCAAAATGGCTTAATTTTCAGATTTACATCGTTCATATGTCACCTAATCATAACTAAAATCCAATAATATAAAAAAAACTGTTTTGTACTTATTCGATATGATTAGGTAATAATGGACAATAAAAATCTGAAAACGGGAGCCATTTTGACTGTTTTAGTTGCCTCACTTTTGACAGTGCGCTTTGTAGAGAACTATAGTTCTAGGTGTTATATTCTAAGTGGTAGGAGAATACACATTTTTCATCCCTTCTATTCGAAAAAGGATGCATTGTTCCTATATAAGTGGGACCAAAATAGCTCTTTTCTGGTAAGAACTTTTTAGTGGGAGGAAAAGAGATTTGAATTTAGAACATGTATCTTTCAAAGAATTCGAACGCCGCCGCCGGCTGGTAAGTATTGACTGGCTGTATAGACGGCGCGGAGACTAAAAATAAAACATAAGCGCGCGAATTAAGTCTGTGTTCTTGTAATTATTACATACTTACGTACTTAGTACAATAACTTTTGAAAATTGCGCTAGTGTATCAAACGTAACTATACATTTGTAATTATTTTTACTTTTCACGTGTCTTTTTTTAATAAAGAACATTTTCATTAATTACATAAACACAGTCTCCTATTTATTTTCTCATAGAAAGGGGATGAAAAGTAGAGTATATGACTCGGGCGCAAAATATTTTTGGCGAGGGCGACATACTTTGAATCCCTCGCTACGTTCAGGATTCTACTGAAGAATCCCTCGCTACGCTCGGGATTCTACTCTAGAATCCCTCACTTCGCTCTGGATTCAAAATAGCGCCCTCGCCGTAAAAATATTATTTTGCTCCCTTGTAATACAATCTACTATTGGACCACTTTAAATTAATCAGCTCCTTCTAAAACGCAGCGCCGCGACAGGCGTTAAGCGCGGTGTTAGCTGTGCGTTGTCGCAGCGACTGCACTACACAATGTGGATAAGACAAATGCCTTCCTTGGACGAAGGAAGAAGTTAAATTTTAGACATTCAACAAAAATATTATAACTTTAATCAAACAATATGTGCCATAAGAATTACAAATAATGATCACATGTTTTTAAATAATGTATACAACGTGTTACAAATAGCCCCTAATGCCGAATATGGTAGATCGGACCATCAAACTGAACATCTTTTACTATGTGACCAAATCTGAAATCGCGAAGAAAAAAATCAGCTGTTTCACACATATTCACTTCTCAAGCTTACGCGCTCACTAGACATGAAATAAAACACTTTTTAACGGATACTAGCGCGGTTTTAGTCTAAAGGCCCCCGTAAACGTTCAAACACGTTTGTCAAATTTTACGTTTTTGACAGGAGTGATTACGTTCTCTATGGTTTTGTTTTTACGTTTCTCAGCGCACACGTTCAAACGTTGTTAGGCAAACGCGTTTGACAAACAAAGCATAGACAAAAAAACGTAGTTTTGTTTATGGTTTGTTTGTCAAACACGTAGTTTTTGCTCGCAGACGATCAAACTGCTTGACAAACACTTACGTGTTTGACAAACACGTTTGAACGTTTACGGGGGCCTTAAATCCTTTGGTAATTATTAGTAAATACCAACTAATTAACTTTCAATAAAACCGCGCTAGTATCCGTTAAAAAGTGTTTTATTTCATGTTTCATACATTTTGATATTTTTGATATTATTTTTTTGTATGAAACAGCAGATTTTTTTTGCGAGTAGGTCCCATAGTAAAAGTTGTTCAGTTTGATGGTCCCTATCTACCATATTTGGCATTAGGGGTTATTTTGTAACACGTTGTATGTGAGTATCAATATTTACCAATGTTAACGACCCCATGGTTAGTGAGTTCCCAGCAACTGTGCAAGCGCAGCACGCTGAGGCTCGCGCTCTGCTTGGGCGAGAAGTACCCGAGCGCGGCGTCCGTCACGTGGTACGCTTGTAGAGAGAACTCGTATAGCGACGGCAGCAGTTGGGCCACTGCGCCCACCTGCACCATAACGATATTAAGTGTAATGTATCAGAGCGAGATAGAAAACCGATTTGGCAGATTAGGCGAAAAAATACGATATTCATACAGTAGATGGCAAACATCTTGATACAGGGATTGGGGATTGCGCAGAACTCGTATTTTCGATATACGTAGCGGTGAGGTACGTCGGCGGCGGGGGATTGGTCGCTCGTAAGTGCACAAGCGCGAACTTATCCCCACTCGGTCGAAAGAGCGTCAAGATGTTTGCCGGTATCTGCCTGATTTTGTTTCTAAATAATTTCAAACTTTAAAATTTTTTATTGTGTTTTTGTGTGTCAGCGACCTATAGCATTACATCAAAAAGTGTTAAATTTCTTTTAGTATGTGAACGGCACGACGAGCATTGCATGTAATGCTCGGCCAGCGTTCGCGTTGATCCATCGGCTGTTCGGTTTTAGCGCGAACACAAAGTCGTTTGCTGGAGTCATTTGGACGGCAGTGGTGGCGGTGTTTTAGCGTTAAAAGAATCACCAGCTACAACGATCAATCTATCGTAGTCGAAAAAAATTGTTGATGAAAGTATAACAAGTATAACAACCTCTGAACTGATTTTGGGTGAATTTTTATACACTATAGAGATAGACTGATACGGCGGCGAAATAAACGGCGATAAAAGTCCATATGGAGCGGCCGCTAGTATTATGAATTCAGTCAGTCTGTTTGTCACCTTCTCCCACCCAAACCAATATTGATGAACTTTGGTATAAAGATATGTTGAAATGTTGAACATTAAGAATGAAATTCACACGGCAAAAAAAAACTACGCTGAAAAAGTAGCGGACATAAGCTAATTTACTAGAAACAGTATTAGTTTAATAAGTTATACTTACAGCCTCGTCAGCAATATTAATGCAGTCAGTAAGCGTGAGTGAGACAATTCGTGGTGTTAGGCATGCCCACAAACCAGCCTCTGTTATTTCATTGCATCCAGTTAATTCTAGCTCAAACAGAACCTAAAAAAATAAAATGACCTTATAGTTTCATTGGAATTCAACCTGAACGAGCCTTTTCAGGAAGAACATCGTAACCGCCATTTAGCGCATTTTACAGGATTTTCTTTTATTTAAAATTATCGCAAGCGACATGTAGGATGCTTGCTATATAACCTAAAGTCCTAAAACCTAGTTTTTTATCGTAAGCGACCTAGCATTTTATCGTATGCGACAGGTACTATACTTAAGATACATCAGTCGATGGAGGTTATAATAAAAACTTCAAAATGTAATAAAATTGAGTTATTTTCTATTGTGAACTTTAAAGTTAGTGGTATAAGATGCAAAATCAGCTGATATGGCGGTTAATATAAAAACATTTTTTTGCTTATTTTGGCGGTTACGACGTTCTTCGTGAAAAGGCTCGATATGATATGAATGGAATATTATTTATATTACGATTGTTGTGTATACAATAAGTATATTCTATAGTCTTGTTTATTTTATTTCATATGGGATGGTAAAGATTGATTTAATAATGGAAAATAAAACGAAATGTAAACTTTAATAGCCTTTAAAAACTTCGTAAATGTGTAAATATGATGGCGTTTGGTTAGGATATTAATGAAGCGAACAAACCTGTAAATGATCCAGTATAGCCTCAAGCCCTCTGTCAGTTATCGTGCAACCTTTCAAGCTTATCGCATGTACGTGGTGCGCGGAGAGGGGGAATTGCCTTATAAACTCGTTGATGTCGTCATCCGTCGCGGAGACTAGGACCACGCCCCGGATGCCGCGGCGCACGAGCGAGTTGTAGAAGCGCTGCGTGCAGCAGCCGGCGGCGCGCGCTTGCCGGCACTCCACTGAGGCCACGAGCCCGGCCCACCAGCGCGGCGACGAGTAGAGAACGTCTCGCCATTTTGTGCATACCTGACACCGATTTCTTAGGGGTTTAGTTGTTTGGATAAAACGAAGATGCCACTAGTGACTCGGTAGTTTAGTTCGAAGAGCATTGGACCGGACTTGAGGGTCCGACGCCCCGGTGGGGTAAATGATAACTGGCCTCCCCCTGCTCTCAGCTTTAAGGGGATTTGGGGAAATGGGTGAAATGGTACTGATTAGAGAAATTGATCACCGTGATCTGAGACTGAGACCCATCTGGCTTCGCTGACATCTCCCTCCTTCCAAATAATAATAATATGTAGTAATAATTGGATCAGACTTCCAAAGGTCGCGGGTTCGATCCCCACTTCAGAATATGATCTGGTGACGAGTCGATTTTCTAGTTTATTATTTAGTATACATTGGACACAACAAAAACGCTTTTAGATTAGATGTCTTCCCTTCCTTCAAAATTCTTAATAAATAGGAATAAAAGCTATGATTTCATTAGTGTTTTCTTAATACACCATGAACGTAGACTTCAATCAAAATTAAGATTGTGTAAATATTATAACATCAAATCCAAAACTAGTTCAAAAGTTTAGACATAAAATTGAGCATCTCTTCATTGCCCATGATCCAATCTATTGTTTGTTCGGTGCTGAGACCAACTGCTAAACATGCTTTGCAAAGTATGGAGATGGATTATTGATCACCCATCCACTAAGCAACCCTAGCGATAGTCCCTTAACCGCTGCAATATAGCCACTGCACTTGGACGAATTAACCACTGGACGCGAAATGACAGCCATATTCGCCTTTACCCCTTAGCCACTTACTGTGACCGATAGCCTCAGTAAACGATATCGCGTTGTCAGTGTGATGCTAGAGCTCGTGGCGAAACATTGGTACAAAAATGGGCAAAATGCTCCGTCTTGTTCAGCAAAAAAAAATAGCGGGCAATCAAGAAATCTTTCTTTTCACTCATAAGCACAATTTCAACCTATTATAGTAGCTATTTTCCGTAAAATAAATAAAATTTGGTATATAAACAAAGTAGGGTGACTTAGCCGGTTTGCCGGCCCCCTTTGGTTTTCGGCCATTTCGGAAACATAACCAGGGGGGTGATTTTGTAATTTTGTTGCAATCAACTCTGACAGAAATCGCAGTTACATTGCTGCTTTAGTAAGAACCAATGTGACAACTATCTTAACTAAAGCAGCAATGCAACCGCGCTTTCAATCGATTTCAATCGAGAATTGTTAGCAACAGCTTTACGTAATCAAGGTACAGGCCTCCTTCACTTGCTCAAGGTCGCACGGATAAGAACTTCAACAATTTATTATGTTTAAAAATGTTGACCTCCTCTAAATCTATGCTACCCTGGTACTTTGATAATGTGATTTAAAGAAGTTAATTAAGTTTATAATGGTAGTGTGTCGTGGGGAATGCATATATTTATTTACCTACGATACTACTGGGCCGGTAGTGTAGAAGGGAAAAAAAATTACCCACGACACTACCAAGGCGCACTACTGGTAGTGTCGTGGGTATTTGCAAGAAAGATTTTTATCTTTTTAGTGCCACTTTAAATCCTAATGTTTCATTAAAGTATTGTAGGAAAGAAAAGAGGTATAATTTTTAATGGGTCGATGACGGGCCATTAAACCAATTTCACATCGTGTTTACTTTGTATTTTCGCTAAATACGTCGTTGACCGACCAGCCTATCGTCATTATCGGATCCAGAAGATGTTCCTTGTCGCCACCAATAAATTTATTCGAAAAACATGACGGATAAAAATTCCGGCTGCGCTCCCGAATTTCAAAGGAGGCAGCGCTGCTGCTTCGAGACCGCCTCAATCTGGAGCCACAAACCCTGAGGAGTAAGGCCGTTTGTGGTCTTATCCAGCTTCTGATCGCTTTGCGGTTCTTCGCGACAGGGTTCTTCCAGATGGGACCTGGTACATCACATCAAAATGACACATCTGTGCGATCAGCCCTTGTAAACTCAATATTGTGACAATATTCTCCTAGTATGTGGATATTGATTTTTCTCTTATATGTAGGTATACTAAGAAATAAAAAAACATTCAGTTTTAAATATTGAGTTTTTATTTAAAGGTTAGGTAAATAAGTTGTCAAACCATACTATGTGTCAAACGCGTTTTTTTGGCCATTTTATATACAAACTTCGAATACTTTTCAAAACAAAACTCAACCATTCGGTCATCCCATTAATTTTTTTACTTTATTATTGGCAACAATGTTTAAGGCTCTCATTAGTTAAAGAATTAAGTTTTTAGCCTAAAGTAGTTTGATGCAACAAACTAATGAAATCATTATGTTAATAATTTCACTAGCGATAAAGTGGCATTAGCTAAAGAAGATGTGAAGCTTCTTGCAATTCAGGGTGAGTATGGTAAATTAGTTTTAGTACTGTTATTTTGACTTAAACGCGTAAAGTATTCGGTGTGATACATTTAAATTTGATGGCCGGGTGACGAAATGTATTTCTGGGAGGTCATTTGCTTTTCGGCCGCCTGGCCGAGAATTAATGTACGAGTTTCACAATCCATAATATTTGGCCGGCAATTATGGCCGAAAACCGGCTAAATCACCCTATAACATTGTCATTATTTGACAAGTGTAATCCCCCCTCGCCCCGCAAAAATTGGTTGAACGTGATTTCGTACATTTTTCTTACGTTACGTGTCCAGTGGTTAATTCGTCCAAGCCACTGCACTATAGAGCTATTTAAAAAAAAAATAGCAGCTTGAAAGTATTTTTACCTGCGCCAACGTGCGTCGGTCATTCGCGTTGAAGTAAAGAAAGAACTTCTCAAGAAACCGGTCTTCTAATATGAACTGTGTCCAGACGAGCGGGCGCGGCGAGGGGCGGCGGCGGCGGGGCACGCGCGGCGCGGCGGCGGCGGGCCCGCACAGCGCGTTGGCCACGCGCTCCACCACGCCCGGCGACCGCTTGCGCCCGCGCAGCCCCAGCCCCGTGATGCGCCGCGACAGCTCCGCCGACGCGCGCTCCACTACGCCCTGCGCCGACACCGACGACATCTTCACCTACGAATCCCAATGTGGATGGCGTTCTCACTAAACCTTAAAGTAAACAGACGTAAACCTGCAAATGGCACTAGTCACTTTATTGTAAAGTCGGGTCTCTTGCGCTAATTTTCTAACAAAACATGTTAGCAAAACATATTATCAAAACATGTTAGCATAACCGTACGTCCACGTCCTAGATTATGTTTTGATAACATGTTTGTTAGAAAATTTGCGTCCAATCACGGCTTTGTCCAATAGGCACACAAACACAGATGAAGCGTCTGCATCTAGTGAGCGCTAACACAAAATGAGTTACTTACTTCCTCTCCCCGCAGGCGAAAGCGGGGGATGTTATCCATTCGTCTTGGCAAACATGTTATTGTGTTTTTGCTCATAAAACTGTCAGGCTACAACTGTCAGGGAACTAATATGTTAGCAAAACATGTTATTATGTTTGCAAACACAGCGCAGGAGGCCCGACTTAACACTGACGCCTTTATTCCTCGGAGATAACCATGGCCAGATAACTGGTTATCTGTGAAGAATTTTTTCTTCCCATATAACCGGTTATCTCTTAGGAATATATTTTCCTCGCAGATAACTGTAAAATAATTAGTTATCTGTGAGGAAAATTTATTCCTAAGAAATAACTGGTTATCTCCGAAGATTACATTTCCTCTCAGATAACTGTTATAAAAACTTGAATACGTTATAAAAAATTAGTAAAATAAATCTTAATCCGAAATTAGTGCGCTATTTTTTACAGATCTCAAAAACTAGAACATAATGTGCAATTTTATTGCATTTTTATAATACACAGGAATATTATCTACAAAACAACATCAAAATCATTGCTCTGAGTTGCATATTTCGAGAGTAATTTTATTGTTGTTTGAATATGAACCTTACATAACCAATAAAATATTTTTTTTCGAAGATGAACAATTTTAAAATCATTTTCATCAGTTTTTAAATTAATTTGATAATTTTATCTGAAAAGAAATGTCATTGAATCATAACTTGTACTATTATGTATTCTGTGATAAAAGCAAGTATTTACGATGAATAAATAATGAAAAATATTAGAAAAAATCGGCTCACCCGTAGCAACTTAGACGGGATTCGAACCCGCACCCTTAGGATTCCGGCCCAATGCACTCCTAAGGGTGCGGGTTCGAATCCCGTCTAAGTTGCTACGGGTGAGCCGATTTTTTCTAATATTTTTCATTATTTATTCATCTTAATATAAAAATAGCATTGTGAATGCAAAAATCTAAAAGTTTAAGTATTTACGAGTTTTGATTTTGACCATTTTCGATAATTGAAGGTGCTCCCTCACCGGGAGCATTCGCGTGTAATGTAACGTTACAGATTTGAGCATTACATCAATTGCATACGGGAGTTGCATGTTTCGAGAGTAATTGTTGTTTGAATATGACCCTTTCATAACCAATAATTTTTTTTTTCGAAGATGTAATTTTTTTTTTACTATTTTTTTATAACGTATTCAAGTTTTTATAACAGTTATCTGAGAGGAAATGTATTCTTCGGAGATAACCAGTTATCTCTTAGGAATTGATTTTCCTTACAGATAACTATTTATTTTAACAGTTATCTGCGAAGAAAATGTATTCTTCGGAGATAACCAGTTATCTCTTAGGAATAAATTTTCCTCACAGATAACTAATTATTTTGACAGTTATCTGCGAGGAAAATGTATTCCTAAGAGATAACCGGTTACATGGGAAGAAAAAAATGCTTCACAGATAACCAGTTATCTGGCCATGGTTATCTCCGAGGAATAAGGGAACCCATTATGCATATTCTTTGGTTAGAGATGATAGATATGGCATTTAATGTAAGCCATACTGGGATAGATGTTTATGTTATACTAGCTTTGGCCGCGACTTTGTTCACGTGATTAAAATAGTTTTGCATTATTTTGAAAGTCATAGATTACCAATATACCTAGGTATTTATCAGTAGACCTCATTTCACACATTTAAATTTTCCCATAAAAAATCATGTAGAAACTGGAACATTCTGTAGCAGCCTGTATAACGGTAATTTTCCAAAACCCTTTCTTAGTGCTCACATACATTATAAAAGGAATCTACCCTCCAAAATGGTGTCTCTACCTTCAGTCATTAGGGCTCTACGCCTACCGCAACAATGAATCAGAGAATGAATCAGTCAATCAATTTAGTTTTATATGTATAGATGTTATTATAATTATGTTTATATTGAAACCTCTATATCTACCTCTCATAAGTCCCGATAACCTGCTCACAGTGTGGCCAAGAAAATGTGCATATAAAATCACCTTGACGCGGCGAATGGTGTCGCCCGGCCGCCCACCCGAACCCGCGCCCGCGCCGCCCGGTCCGTGCTCGCAACCCGCCACCTCGCTACTACCAACATAAATAAAATACATATTAGTAGTGTCAATGAAGTGGCAAGTTTAACATATTGTTAAAGCATTAAAACGCATGGATTTGATGGATTACATACTATTAAACATTAAATCACATTTATTCTGTATTATGTTTATAACTTATTACCATAATCTTTTTTATTCTGTATCAACATTTTCCATGCTTTATTGACATACATGTGTCTCATTCAAATAATAATATCTAGTAAAAGTAAATTTTATCATACATGAGTATAATATATAAAAAAGATAATAAAACAACAAGAATTTGACAGATCTTGATTTTTATACAATCTTACAGTACACGTAAAATAACTTGGCAGCTCCGACGTTATCTGCAAGTGATATTTCGTGCAGGGTATATGTTGAGTTCCATAGTTTCGAGTGCTTCCGCCCGCGCACGCCTTTATTCATCTACTGTGCAGTGTTCAGAGCCGCCAAGTTATTTTACGATTTGAAAGTCCTACAGTTATAAAAAACATACTTTTAGAAAGCTAATAATATCACATATCAAGTAAAAAAGTTTATATTATTTGGTTATGAAAGGGTTATATTCAAACAACAATATATCTCGAAATATGCAACTCAGAACAATGATTTTGATGTCGTTTTGTAGATAATATTCCTGTGTATTATAAAAATGTAAAAAATTGGACATTAATGTACTAGTTTTTGAGATCTGTGAGAAAAACTGAAAAATAGCACACTAATTTTGGATTAAAATTTATTTTAGTAATTTTTTATAACATATTCAAGTTAAAATTTTACATTGTAAACTTTTTTACTTGATATTATGTGATATTATTAGCTTTCTAAAAGTATTTTTTTTATAACTGTAGGACTTCTAAATCCAGAGAAATTGATATTTTTCGGCAGGGCCAAAGTCAAATTTAAAATGCCCGTCATTCCAACAGGAGAGGGGATATATCCCAGCATGTGGGGGGTTTTGTACTTTTGTCCATAAAATTGATCATATTATCTGCCTTTAAAAGCTCCGACATCGCTAACCAAACATATTGTATATCATACTTAAATACAAATTATTTTGTCTGTAATTGTATAAATTAATACATAAATTAGTTAGTGAGAAGATGAATGCTAAATAACTGTTTCTCTTTGGTAATGCAGTGCAGTTTTGCTTCTGATGAATGAAATACTAGATTTAATGCAATTTGTACATTAATAGTATACTTAGGTCAGGTACAAACTGATTTAATCAAAATTATTAATGAATATTTGTAACGAATATTAAAACTTGGACCACTTACAAACAATAAAATATACTATTTAGGTTGAGTATGTGGGCGGCAGTAACTATTTTTAAATTTCGTTACGTGGTGCATCATTCGATATGAAGGCCTTTATATTATTTATTCCATCTTTTTTAGAAGACTCAACACAGAAATTTGCAATTAAATATGGTAAAACTTATTGCTAGAAAATCGATCTATCATACAAACCTATATATATTTATCTTCACAAATAAACACCATAATTATTATGACGAAGTCACTGCATTTTCTTATTTAAAAATTATTGATTTTTTAAAGTTAAAAATTGACTGTTTTTCACAGAAAAGTAAAAAATAAAGCTCAATCTTGGCTTGCTTGATCACTGCATTTATTTT
Source organism: Agriphila tristella (assembly GCA_928269145.1). Lineage (NCBI taxonomy): Eukaryota > Metazoa > Arthropoda > Insecta > Lepidoptera > Crambidae > Agriphila > Agriphila tristella. Next base: position 41,940,519 of record OV743431.1, read on the forward strand.
TGATTTGACTGTTGTTTTTTTATTCTGTATGGCTCGAGAAAAGAATACTACGGCCTACGCACGCTTCGCTAGTTCGCTACGGAGAGTGTGCTGTCTGTGGAATGCCGTGCCGAATGGAATAACGGCACGGCCCGGCAGGGCACGGCCCGACACGGATCGGCACGGCAGTGGCGAGTTGGCGACGCCGAAAGATGCTTTTATAATAGGGAATGTCCGAAAAAAATCAAATTGGCTAAATATTTTTCTATAGGTAGGAATAAGGTCCCTTAGTAATAGAAAAAAGTTTCAGAATTTTCGGTTGGGTAAAAAAGTTTTTAAAAATCAAAGTCTCTTTGACTTCACAAATGTATGAAAGTAACAGCAGAATGGAGATTATACCCAGTGTTGCCACAGCCTCTCGGTCAAATCCCACACACATGACTCCTTGATTACACACGCTTACACACATTAGAATATCTGAGGTCTCTCATGGGGGGGGGGGGGGTGCTAAAGGTTTGTAGAAAAACGCTACAAAGTGACAAACAAAAGGTGCGTTCCTTTCCACGCAGAAATTTATATTTTACGACCACGATTGAAATAGTACACAATTACACACATATTTCTATTACACACGGGTTACACACGAGAGGCCTTGATTACACACAAAACGGCAACGCTGATTATACCTTTGCCGCTAACTGCCACCACAGAATAGATAACCTACGCTCCGAGTGCAACCTATCCACAAACAAACGCTCTAACGGCGTTCCAAACATTAGAGCGTGACGTTCGGTTAACACACCCATCCCGTTCCAAACGTCAGAGCGTTGCAACCAAACAACCATCAAAATTGATGGTTGTAAAACGCTCTGACGTTTGTCTATAGAAAAAATGTCAATGCCATTTGAAATTATTTTGTATTTTGATGTTTTTGTGTCTAATTTTTTAAATAATCATGGTAGATGCTCAAAAAACAGATTTTATTTGATTTAGTATAAAGAAAAGTTTAAATTATTCGTATTCCAAAGGGAAAATGAAGACTTTGTATTGACATTGACATTTAAAGTTCTTGGTTGTTCCTAACCTTAGAGTGAGTTAAAAAACAACCAAACAACCGCGCACTTAGGCTCGTATTACAGAATCAAACTCAAACTCAAATCTGTGCTTGAGTACAGTTAGATAGGGATGGCGCTATATGCGATGAATAGCACCATCCCTTTCTAACTGTACTCAAGCAGCAAGCAGTGCTTGAGTCTCGTTCTATAATACGGACCTAAGGCTCTGAACGCAACCCTACACGTATTTAAAAAAGTTTTGACATTTTGTCTTGAATCTTTTTTTTTAATACCATGTTGTGGTTGTGGCAGGTGGTATAATCTCCATTCTGCTGTTACTTTCATACATTTGAAGGGGTTTTTGGAAAAACAACCGTAGTCAGAATCAGCAAATTTTGCAGGAGAAGCAAAAAACCGTTTATGAAATGATTGACATGGGTTGTTTTAGGCAAAGACATTCGCTGTTCTTTCAATAAATTATAAGAGTATGCTTGACTTTGGTTCTTTTTCCAAATATGGAACAAACTTCTACAAGGAATATCTACTGACTGGGGCTGTTTTTCTAAAATCTGAATATACCAAATGAAGGGCTAGGGCTTGACTTATCCATAGACAACAAAATCTCGATTCTCGGTTTTTTTGACATTGGTTGTTTTTCTAAAAAGCCCTTCATTTGTGAAGTCGGAGAGACTTTGATTTTTAAAAATTGTTTCATGCATCCGAAAATTATGAAACTGTATTCTATTACTAAGGGACCTTATTCCTACCTATAGAAAAATATTCAGCCAATTTGATTTTTTTCGGACTTTCCCCATTGCTGCCGTGCCGGGCCGTTGGATGTTCAACACAGAACACTCATAGCGAAGAAGTTACCAATATTGTACATTGTAAAGTAGTGTCGTGGTACCTACTTTTTACACGACTGCCCAAAAAGGAGTGTATTTGCTTTAGAATAATATAAAAAATAAATGTTAACCTTCTCTCTCTAGATTTTTGTTAACTTTATAATTATTTCATTAAATAATAGTTTACAAATTATATGTATATTGACAATATATAGTTTTTCTACAGTAACTAATGTGTGTTTATGACATGTAAAATTTGATTATAAATTCTGTAATGATTATATTATAATGTAGGTAGGCAGTAGGTACTTACTTAATTGATAAATAAATCTTTTAAAAATCAGCAGCTGGTTTTCGTTACGTACCTACCTATCAAGATAGGTAGGTACCTACATTATTTAATTAAGAAGGTAACTACCTACTTAAGTAATATCTAGGTAATTATTTGTTGAGATAATGCAACGATATTTAACTTTGGTAAGTACCTAGATCAGTACCGAAATAACTGTTTGTCGGAATTTTACCTATTTGTTGAATTTTGATGTTGTTTGTTTCCACAATCATACCATACTTATCATAGTGTACCAAAAACACATTAACGATATTACGCCAATATTCTGGTTGTGCCCTTTATACACGCTATATTCTTTGCTCTAGACTCACACTCAGCCTGAATCCTTGTAGCTACGCACTACATCGTAAAAGTTCGTCTCCATATAATTCCATACTTCACTAATGGACAACATTTCATTTTGAGAAAGTATTAAAATTAGAAAACCATTTCGAGATTTTAGTGTTCTAAGCTCATATTTTTCTTTTCAGAATTTTTAGTTCAGTATTTTTTACGTTATTTAAAAAAAACTAAAATCTAGTCCAAATTGGGAATGTCAGGAAGTTTGAGTTGAGTCTATTTGTCTTGTATTTATATTATCTGTGCGTTCATTAAAAAATAAAATCTATTGTCATAATAAATCATAGTGACAGAATGTCATTCAAGCGTATTTCTGATCACACTAGTAAAATGTAGAAATTTATAAAATATTCTTGTAATAAACTTAAAAGAAAGTCATAGCTTTGTCTGGGATACTTATGCGTTACCAGTGAAATGATGTCTTGTGTGATTAAAGGCTATAAATCTCGCACAGGAAGAAATGAAAATAATCAATAAACATTATGATTTCATTGGTAAGTTTATATTGTTTTAGATGTTTTTATGTAGTGTAAATAGCTTGAAACTATTATAATATACTAATAATTTGTGCAAATAGTCGTTTGTGTCCAGTTCTTTGCTGATTTTGCAAATATCAGATTTTTTATTACATGTCGTAGAGGTTATATTATTTCGCCTAGTGATGTGCATTTCTATATCGATATTTGTTTTATTGTACTTTCTTACTTTATATTTGATGGGGACAAAAAGTAGAAAACCATCACATGGCTTGGCACATCTTTCTTTTATGTAAATAAATAATAATCACGTAATTTACATTTGAAAACTCAAATCAGTTGTAACATAATGTTTTGTATGTAGGTACTACTACAAGCTCAATTTCTTTGTTTTAGGCGCCACCGTTATCCAACAAAACACAAAACGTAACACGTCAGGAGAGCCTGCGAGCTATCGACATGAAGCAATTACCTATTTATAGTTTGCAGCGACAACTAGAAAGAGTTAAAAAAGTGAACGCCTTAAAATAATGAACACTGATATTTTTAACGTGTTCTTTTTATTTCCTTGACTAGTTTCCGCTAGGTTATAAACTATGTGTGTGCTTTTTATGCAAAATGAGTTCAGCCTTTTTTTCGTGATTGATTAAGAAACAAATAAATACTTTGTTTAAATTAGTTTTTGTCGATTTTTTATATTTTATATTGGATAGTAATTCTAAAAAGTAAAAAGATGTGTAATCAACGAAATAATACTTACGACCTCCATATAGTTAAATAATAAAAAAAAACAGTGGGTGTTTGTCACTGTCACGTTTTGTTTGTTGAGCAGGTTGAGCAAATTTTCTGAGCAGGTTCGAAAATTATATAGAATTTTTAATCGGGCCAGGCTCGAAATATTGGATATATTTAAAAAAAACTGGCCTTAAAAAATAAATTTATCCCGAATTTGGAAACATTTTCAAAATAGAAGTGCTATCTAGCTGCGAATATAAAAAAGCTGAAAATATTTATATAAGCTGACGACATTTAAACGTCGACTTTCTCAAAATGAAAATATTGTCTATTATCGACATCACTTACAGAAATCCCATGCCACATCACTATCGAAATCATGGTGTCATATTGTCACAGATAAGATCAGAATTGATTTTTTTTGGCAAAAGCTACACATTTCAACTTCCTGACAATGTACTTACGCTCTTTTAGAATGAGTAAGATTTCAAACAGTGATTTAATATACAAAAAAACAATTAAAAGTTTAAATAAAAAATACGTGTCCCCTAATTTTGTATCTACTTTCATTACACAAAGTGAAAACGACATATTATATTTTTGAAAGGTTGTCCATTCACTTCCCTGGGGGCTTACCATCAGCAAATAAGAAACCATCCTTAAGCCGTTCAGTTCAGAAGCAGGCCCTAAACAAAATTGCTTAAATCGGTACCATGACCGTCTTTTAAGTGAACGGCTTAAAGATTGTTTTGACCAAGGGTCTGACATGCTTTGATAGAGCGAGATCGTCTTATTGAGATTCCTATAGGAGGAAATAGAGAAGAGTTTCATGTTTTATCTCTATCACCGACCGGACTTTTTTTCATGGTCGGGTTATAGGCACAGTTCAACTAGGCAAAACAAACAAGTGAGGTTATATCAAAAGTGCCAAAGAAATTAAAGGTTTTGTGGATTAATACCTAATTTATACATAAAATTTATTATAAATCGAATGTGTAGTGTTTGTGTCTAGCCTACAAAATGGTGGGGTGTTCAATATTTGGCTGCAAAAGCAACAAATAAAGAAAAGAAGCGGGTGTTACATTTCATGCGTAAGTACACTGTTTTCTATATTTTGATCACGTATTTCTTTCTCAAATCTCACAGGAACCAAGTTTCTGAGCTAAATCATTAGTTATATCATGAAAAATTTAATAAATAGGAAAAATCTAAAAATTATTTCTAAAAATAACCTCGGAAACATTTGACATGTAAACCGGGAAAATTGCGTATTAATCTACGTAATAGAAGTCAGCTTAGCATTGACGTCCACTAAAATCAGTAGGTTTATAAATCGATTTCGGGATGCCTACCCATATAGAATTTTTTCCCCAAAAATTACCCCATATTTCAGGGAATTTCAAGCGATTTGATTTTTCCAGATTTCGGACGGAAGATAAAATTCATGAGAAATGGACAATGGCAACTGGAAAAAAGAATTGGCATCATAAGTACACACGAATTGATTTGTAGAAAAAGTGTGTCTGTACATCCTTACTAATATTATAAATGCGAATGTCCGTTTGTTTGTTTGTTTGTTACGCCTTCACGTCTCAACTACTGAACCGATCATCATGAAATCAGACGAAGTCGCGGGCGGCCGCTAGTATTACATACTAGCTTCCGCCCGCGACTTCGTCTGCGTGGAAAAGTTTTTTGCTATCCCTCGGGAACTATACTTTTTTTCGGGATGAAAACTACCCTATGTCCTTCTCTGTACCCCTGACAACGTGTATGCAAAATTTCATAACGATCGGTTCAGTAGTTAGGACGTGAAGGCGTAACAAACAAACAAACGGACTTTCGCATTTATAATATTAGTAAAAGTAAATAATATTAGTAAGGATAATAAAAAAAAAAATTGAAGCGATGGAGACATAGTAATAGAGTAAGAGTTTAAAAAAAGTTTGTCTGTTTGTCTGTTTGAACACGCTAATCTCCGGAAATACTGATTTCTGTTATATAGCTGTTAAGCCTGGGCATAACTTAGGGTATAATTGATTTTGGAAAATGAGACACCTGATGCAGAACCATAGTAAAAGTTGTTCAGCCTGATGAGTGGTATTTTATTTATTTTATTTATTATCACAAAATCCGTAGCACTTAAAAACTGATGATCTGGAACACCTGATGCAGAACCATAATGGTCCAGATAAACTATTAGAAATATAAAAATGACACCTTAGCAAAAGTTGTTCAATCTGTTGAGCATTTTTTGTTGAGGTATAAAGAAGAACAATTACGTCACATATTATAACAGGGTGTAATAGGGAATATGCATCAATTTTTTTTTTAATCTTAATCAAAAGTATAATGCGTGAGAAAGTTAACTGTAATATTAAAACTTTTCTCTTGCGTTTTTTTCTCGTGATATAGTTACTTGAAGTTAGCGCGCAGCAGCACCCGCCGAAAACGCTCCATACAAAACGGTGACGTCACACATCACGTTTCAGGTGTGTTTCGGCGCGTTTAATATGGAGTTAGCCAATAATCTTCAATTATCTCCCTAAATTTTGCGTTTAAGTACATATGTGTCATACAAAATATTGTTTCTTATTCGATATTCTATCTGACTGTAAAGTGTATTATATCCGAAAATGAAAAAAAAAATATCGTTATTTTCTCCTGATTTCATCGTGTGATAAAACTAGGATTATACATTTTTTTTATTTTTTTTCCTGTTCCATCATGTTTTTATAAGTGTCCGCAGCGATCAAGCTCAAATTCATCAAAATCGGTGACTTATGCATATTCCCTATTGTCAAAAATTCAATATAGTTTATCACAAAAAGAGTGGTCGGTCGAGACCGCTTATTTTCGCCATTTCGCTTGCAATACTTTGTTTAATTAGCGAGTCAAAATGTTGACTTTCACTCACTACGGAATTCAAGTACTGTAACGATTCCGACTACATTTTAGGGTATTTTTTTGCGATCATGGCAGCCCCATATTTTGACGTCATAATATATCTATCCCTTACACCCGGTCGCTCAGTGGCGCATCTACCCCTTTTTAATATACTATATCTATGGTTTTGACTCAAGGTGAACGGTTAGTTTGTCTCTGGTATGCTTTGTCACAGATCACTAATGCTTTGTAGACGATGCGAAAACGAGCTAGCCTATACAAATCGATGGGTGCATTCTGTAAGACAAATCTCTGAGTCAAGGTCCGAACAAATTATCGGACGCGGCTTACTGCCGCGGCTGATCTGAGGTGTGCAAACTATCGGATGTAGTAGGTCGCGGACGAAACCATAGACTAATATGACGTCATCGGACGTCCGATAGCTATCTGGCACGCAGGATGTTATGAGAGCGTGCACACTTATCAGCCGCGGCAGTAAGCCGCGTCCATAAGCCGCGTCCGATAATTTGTTCGGACCTTCATCGATCGCCATAAATTTGTTAACCATGGAAAGTAATTTGTTTAGAATATTCATTTACTTTTCATGGTTAAAATGTACTTTATGGCGTTCCATGACTCAGATATTTGTCTGGCAGAATGCACCCAATTTCTCACTTATTATCCCCGCCAATTGGTAATGCGCCTGGCGGCCATCTTTTTAACCTCAAAAACGTTACGAAAAACAATTTGTAAATTTTTGATATACCTAGACAGATAGCTTACTGAAAATAATAATTCAATAAATAATAATTATATTAGATTACCTATTAAGAATTTTCTTATTTCATGGCATTTTTAGGCAGATGTGGATGTCACATTAACATCCACATCACGTCGATGTGGATGTTAATGTGACAAGGTTCTTGCGCATTACCAATTAGCGGGGATAGTATATCTCTGTCTGTGATAGTGTATTAATTATTGAATTCTTATTTTCAATAAGAAAGGTTTAAAAAAAATGCAATTGTTTTTCGTTTTTGAGGTTAAAATCATGGCCACCAGGCATATTACAAATTGAAGGAGATAGTAGGTACTTATTTATGAAGTCTCATCTCTCATCATTTCTTTTTATTTTAGTGACATTCAACAACAAGGAAGTCGTCGCGTTGCCTTTATCAAGTTACAATAATTCACTGTTAAATAATAAACATTAAAAGAAATTCACAAATCTTAAAATTCTCACACCAAACTTATCTAAATACACTAAACAATTTTGAAAAAGCTGATCACGTAGGAACTTTTTATGAATTGCTTTATCTGACATTACAGACGCTATAAAACAGCTCCCAAACTGTCAAACGGAGCGTCGTGGTATGCTTCGTCCATACATAAAAAATGGTGAACGGTTTAAGAGCGTGTATTAAAGCAGGCCCTCCGCAGGCCTGCTAAATCGAGGTCATGGTACGAAAAAGTAATGCCATTCAGTATAAGTCCTGCTATAAGAGCTCATAGTAAGGCCCCTGGGGGCTTACCATCAGCAAATAAGAAACCATCCTTAAGCCGTTCAGTTCAGAAGCAGGCCCTAAACAAAATTGCTTAAATCGGTACCATGACCGTCTTTTAGGTGAACGGCTTAAAGATTGTTTTAACTCAAGGTGAACGGTTAGTTTGTCTCTGGTATGCTTTGTAGACGATGCGAAAACGAGCTAGCCTATACAAATCGATGGGTGCATTCTGTAAGACAAATCTCTGAGTCATCGATCGCCATAAATTTGTTAACCTTGGAAAGTAATTTGTTTAGAATATTCATTTACTTTTCATGGTTAAAATGTACTTTATGGCGTTCGATGACTCAGATATTTGTTTGCTGACCCAATTTATCGCTTATTATCCCCGCCAATTGGCAATGCACCTGGCGGCCATGTTTTTAACCTCAAAAACGAAAAACAATTTGTAAATTTTTGATATACCTAGACCCTATCTTACTGAAAATAATAATTCAATAAATAATAATTATATTTGATTACCTATTAAGAATTTTCTTATTTCATGGCATTTTTAGTTGAGGATCACGTCGATGTGGATGTTAATGTGATAAGGTTCTTGCGAATTACCAATTTGCGGGGATAGTATATCTCTGTCTGCCGCGACGTTCTAAATTGATGAAAAATAAAAGAACGGTCACCTTACTAGTTTTTTTTAATGAGAACATTGCAAATAAAGTATCACAACTTCATATTTATTTTTAAGTGCGATTTACTAGGTGCGTGCTCTAATAAAATGTCGCAAGTCAATAAAACAAATTAAAGTTACATTATTTCAGTTTTTTTTATTTTCAATATCATTTCACACCATTAGTTTGTTAATTACATCGATATAAAATAAATCAATTTCTTCTTTATTTGATTATTATTATTCATAATAACATAAAATGTAATGCAATTTAGGTACTTATTTATGGGGTCTCATCTCTCATCATTTCTTTTTATTTTAGTGATATTCAACAACAAGGAAGTCTTCGCGTTGCCTTTATCAAGTTACATAATTCACTGTTAAATAATAAACATTAAAAGAAATTCACAAATCTTAAAATTCTCACACCAAACTAATCTAAATACACTAAACAATTTTGAAAAAGCTGATCACGTAGGAACTTTTTATGAATTGCTTTATTTGACATTACAGACGCTATAAAACAGCTCCCAAACTGTCGAACCGTGCGTCGTGGTACGCTTCGTCCATACATAAAAAATGGTGAACGGTTTAAGAGCGTGTATTAAAGCAGGCCCTCCGCAGGCCTGCTAAATCGAGGTCATGGTACGAAAAAGTAATGCCATTCAGTATAAGTCCTGCTATAAGAGCTCATAGTAAGGCCCCTGTTGTGCCGTTGGACGGCTGCCGGGCCGTGCCGTGCCGGGCCGTTGGGATTTATAAAAGCGCACAATTTTTCGTTGTCGTGTCATGTCAGTATTGTCTTGTCGTGTCGTGTCGTTGGGTCAGCGACTCGGTCGGCACTCGGCACAGAGTACTACTTGTACTTTTGCAGCGATTCGATTCAGCGATCTAATCTGTGGCTGTGGGTACGAACGAGTCTTTCCGTTCGTTCGTTCGTTCGAGTCGGCGAAATAATAACCTATAAATCGTGTAAAGTAACAATAATATTTAACTAAAATCGCCGTATAATAAATTATTAATAATGGAATTCGTTGATTCAATACCAGTTACATTCAAGGAAATTACGCCTAATCACAACATACCAGAAAAATGGAAAGAAGTAGCTTTAAATACAGGTTTGTCGTTGTTTGTTTAACTATTTTACAGTAAAAGTAATTCAGTTTATAGGCAGCTAATCATTTTTTTGTTTTTGAATACAGGAGGCACACATAGCACTTTGCAAGACATTAAATTACCACAGAAAGCAGGAGGCTATTGGTATAAAGATTCTATCAAAGCTAACACTAGAAACAGATTTATTTATTGGTATGTCATTCTTACTTAATTATAATATACCTAACTGTGTGCAGATAGACATTTACCTAAAACCACATAATGAGAAGCATTATGATGATATCTCATCAGCTTAGACTATGTACCTACCCATGTAAAAAATATAATATATTCCATCTTTAAACTGATAATTATTGTAAATTATTACAGGTTTTTAAAGGTTTCATTCATAAATTATGCAGCTATTATTGATTTGATTTGAGTGGTGCAGTGGTCAACATGCCAGTCTACCATGCAAGAAGTCCCAGGTTCAATTTCCTGGCCAGGCAGAAATCCTACTAATATTATTAATGTGAAAGTTTGTGGGTTTGGATGTTTGGATGTTTGTTCCTCAATCACGCAAAAACTACTGAACGGTTTTTTGATTTGGTTGAAATTTGGCACACAGTAAAAAGCCTAGATTAAAACATAGGATACTTTTTATCCCGATATTCCCACGGGAACGGGAACCACGCAGGTGAAACCGCGGGCAGTCGCTAGTTGAAATGATAAATTTTAATTCCTATGATGGGTCTGGGTGTTACTATGTGTAATAAAGTATATAATTTAAAAAGTATAAAGTAGTTATTTGTTCTCTAGCACTCATATAATAGGCTTTGCTTAGTTAATGGCGCTGTGTGAAATAGTCCAAGCATTTATTTATTTATTATTATTTATTTATCATTTTAACTGTAACTTGCCATATTACAGGCAAACTACATCCGATTCCATTGAATTGTCTGAAGCATCTCTTGATGTCAATATATCAGGAGGTAATATAAGATGTAAGGTTGCCCCTGGGACACCACCACTAAACAATATAACTGTGTATGAGCGACCAGCGTCACATGAAGTGATCGTGTTAGCCGCCACAGTCTCCTCGGTGCATAGACTAATTTTTCCACATCCAGAAGTTTTAGACAAAAAGGTAAATCAATCTAATTCAGTAGTCCTTTAACATATAAAGGGCACAAGGCTAAAATGATGAGGGTTTTAAAAATTTGTTTTTTTTATTGTCTATGGTAGTATTCCATGAGCTTTTGGTGAAAAAAATAAAAGCTTAAAAGACGAAAATCTTGAGTTTTTTGCAGTAAATACAAACATATTGCACTGCTAAAATGCTGAGATTTTCAATTTTCAACATTTTAAATTCAGCTAGTCTCAAAAACCTTAAGAATGGATGCTCATCATTCTAGCTTTGTGCCCTTCATATGATAAATTACTTTAAGATGATTATTATTCACTGGAATTGTCTGTTTCTAGTCTACCTATGGATCTATCTGCTCGTCATCTCCATCTATATTTAATGACACAAGTGCCATTAACAATCCGTGTAATTACTTCATCCTAAACCAGTATTCTAATGCAAGTAAGTACATTTTCTTTATCATAATATAAATAGGAGAATTGCCCATAAATAATAAAAAGAGTTGCAAATGTAAATTTAATTTATACAAACGGGGATTACTATAGTCCGGCAATCTCGTGCGCGACCGTCCCGCGGGGTGACAGACGGTGGCGGGGACGAGGTATCCAAGATGTCAGCGGGTAGCGGGTGGTGTAGCGGGGAAGAGAAACTCCCCGCCCCCCATCCCTGCGGGGCAGGGCAGGGACCTCGTCCCCGCCACCGTCTGTCACCCCGCGGGACGGTCGCGCACGAGATTGCCGGACTATACCTTGCTGCTTTTGTCTCCCAACATAGAACTTTAATAGCTATGTTACAATTATTTGGTTTTCATATTCCTTCTGTATGTTGCAGCCACAGGGATAGCACACACATGTGCATCTCTTCTACGTGATAATGGTGAAGCATTGTTTGCATTGGCATATGGGCTCAGTGGGGAGGGAGGGCTACTTCTGGTCAGATTGCCGGTCTCTGGTACGGCAGTCACTGTCGCTCTTAAAAGAGAATCTGCCGTTCCTAGATTCTTATCTGGAATAACTGGTGCTCTGAGGTAAATAAAACTATAAGTAAATTAAGATTTTTTATATTCAGTCTGTTTAATTGAACAGATTGAACTATCATTTGTAAAAACATATTTTGGATTTATAAATTAAACAAATGCAGCAGTGAATAATAATTTTCTGATTGTGAAGTTTTGTGTGTGTTAATGCAGAGATTATAGGACACAGCAAGTTTAGCGGTGAGAGCAATCGGAGGGGATTACTTTACCCGCACCACATCGTCCGCCAATAAGACCCCAAAAATTCCTTCTACGCACAAAATGGCATCGCTAAAGTTACATGTCGAGGCTTGTACACAGATGGAATTAGCGATGGGCCGAGTCGCAATTTTTTCGACTCGGGTCACCCGAGTTGAAATTAATGCTGACCCGGGCTACAACTCGGGTCGGCGATGGGCCGCCGAGCGCCGACGAATCGCAATTTATTCAACTCGAGTCATCCAAGTTGAAATCTATGCTGACCCGGGCATCAACTCATTTTGTTTGTATTTGATGAACTATTGAACCAAACCAACTCGGTTGCCGTTGCAAGTTGCAAAGTAAAAGATTTAAAGAGATCAGGATTTGAATTATAAAACAAATAGTTACCAGAAATCAACTGTTACAGGGGTCGAAACTGGTCAGTAAAGTCAGTAAAAGTCAGTTTTTTTGACTTCGGTCAGTAAAAGTCAGTTTTTTCAAAAAATGGTCAGTAAAGTCAGATTTTTTGCTATCTACGTTCATTATTATACACTTTTTTTATTATTACCGTTTGTTTTTACTGTAAACAGACAAGAGTACAGGATAAGTGGATGAAACTGACTAAAAATCGCGCTGCGCGGCCGTTTGTTTTTACTGTAGACATGCAAGAGTAAAATATTGGTGAATGAAAATGACTAAAAATCGCGCTGCGATGCCATTTTTTACTATAGACAAGCAAGAGTGCAAGATGACTTGATAAAACTGACTAAAAACCGCGATGCGCGGCGGTTTTTTTACTATAGACAGGCAAGAGTACAAGATTACTTGACGAAACTACAAAAAATCGCGTTGCGCAGCCCTTTTTTTTACTATAGACAGGCAAAAGTACAAGATTATTTGATGAAACTACTAAAAATCGCGCTGCGCGGCCGTTTCTTTAAAAGTCAGGCAAGATTAATGGATGAAACTGTCAAAGAATTTGGTTTAGGGTTGCCACTGTTCAGTGTATTTATCACAAAGAAAAAACTTTTTTCTTCCAAAAAGTGGCGAATTTCACGGTTTGTAATAGTTTTCCGGGGTTGTGTGTTATATGCATGGTACCTCATCTAACATATTCGGCTTTATATGGCTATTTATTGCCTGTATAAGAGAACCATTTAATGGTAGGTCGATTTTTTCTCGTACTTTAGAATTATACCTATTGTATAAATCTCAATAACAAATTGTTAACCTTGTCAAACTCTGTACCCCTCTTTTTATACTTACTAAGTAATACACATTTAAACATATAAATTAAGTCAGTAATAGGTCAGTATTTTTGAGTCTTACAGTCAGTAAAATCGTTATTTTTGACACTGCAATCAGTTTCGACCCCTGTGTTAATTAAAATGAAAATTTTAAATATCGCTAAGACTGATAATTTGACTAAACCTTATTACTTCTTATATTATTTATTTATTATTATCAGTCAACTAATTATTTGGCATTGAAAATTAACAAATAAAATGACATACCCCAGAGTACGTAATAAAGCTGGCGGTGACCACTGACCGCGGGCGGGGAGGAGCGGAGGGCCGCGAAGCGAGCGCGAGCGGTAATACAGTGCCACACACCGAACCGAGTTCAGTTCTCGACTCGGTTGGTAAGGTCGCGTACGCACCATGCGGGCGCGGGCGGGCGGCCCGCGTGACGCGTCAACCGAGTTAACCCGGGCTAGGAAAAAGTCAACTCGGGTTAACGGGCTAGAGAAGTAGTAACTCAAGTTAACTGAGTTATTTGACCCGAGTCGCCCACCACTAGATGGAATCGAAACATACAAGAGATAATGACGTTTTCTTTCTTTTGTAGGGGTAAAAACACAGATGGAGTAGAGACATACGGCGTGGTGCTGACGCCGGCGCTGGCGGTGGCGGTGTGCGGCGACGCGTGCGTGCGCGCCTGGGCGCTGGACGAGGGCGGCGCGCCCGCCGCCGTCTCCGCGCCGCTCTCGCACACTGTGGCCAGGCCCAAACCGCCGCGTAAGTTGCTATACACAGATGGAGTAGACATACGGCGTGGTGCTGGCGCTGGACGAGGGCGGCGCGCCCGCCGCCGTCTCCGCGCCGCTCTCGCACACTGTGGCCAGGCCCAAACCGCCGCGTAAGTTGCTATACACAGATGGAGTAGACATACGGCGTGGTGCTGGCGCTGGACGAGGGCGGCGCGCCCGCCGCCGTCTCCGCGCCGCTCTCGCACACTGTGGCCAGGCCCAAACCGCCGCGTAAGTTGCTATACACAGATGGAGTAGACATACGGCGTGGTGCTGGCGCTGGACGAGGGCGGCGCGCCCGCCGCCGTCTCCGCGCCGCTCTCGCACACTGTGGCCAGGCCCAAACCGCCGCGTAAGTTGCTATACACAGATGGAGTAGACATACGGCGTGGTGCTGGCGCTGGACGAGGGCGGCGCGCCCGCCGCCGTCTCCGCGCCGCTCTCGCACACTGTGGCCAGGCCCAAACCGCCGCGTAAGTTGCTATACACAGATGGAGTAGACATACGGCGTGGTGCTGGCGCTGGACGAGGGCGGCGCGCCCGCCGCCGTCTCCGCGCCGCTCTCGCACACTGTGGCCAGGCCCAAACCGCCGCGTAAGTTGCTATACACAGATGGAGTAGACATACGGCGTGGTGCTGGCGCTGGACGAGGGCGGTGGCGGTGTGCGGCGACGCGTGCGTGCGAGAGCGTATTGTTTATTTCCCAAATAAAATAATAATAAGAAAACGGGTATTATATATATAATATAAGGAGGCGGGAAAAGGACGAGGCACACCTATCAAACGACGTAGCAAGTCACAGACCAAGGGCGTCGCCAGGGGTGGGCAGGGGGGGGCAGCGGCCCCCCCCTAGAACACACTGATTTATTATAGAACAACCAATGCCATTGGGGACACAGCCGCGCACCTCGCTTATATCTACCCGATATTACATTCATAACACAACTGATCACAGATTCCTCGTGTTTTAATACCCCTCATTATAGTACAGTTGCATAAATTACTATAGTAATTTCTTTATAACGAGACCTAAAAATCAATAAAATATTTGATTCCTATTATTGTTACAGCACATGGGCACATGTTACAAAAGACATTCCTGCCAGATGGAAGCATTATTTTGGTGGCATATCTGTCTTTCCCAAATGAGTGCGAGTTTGTAGTAATGAAGATGCATGACTCGGGAGCAGGCATAAAATTCTCACATATTTGTCGTATTTTTGGGCCACAGGTAATAATATTTTTTGTCCTTATTACTTTAATCATTAAAACTTGGACTAATTGTATAATATATTTTTGTTTTCAGTTGGATTTGTTTGATTACTCTATTGGATATGGTGATGGTGGCAATGTCATTTGGGCACTATGGAGTCAACCGGATGGCGAAACAGTCATAACTAGTGAGTCATAATTCAGTTTATACTTCATCCCAGATCTAACTTCAGAATATGTGAAATATTATTTTGTTGAAATATAACATAACTAAACCCATTTAAACACAATTTGTAAGGTCGAAAATAAATGCACACAAACCATATCATGAATTTGAATTTTATGAAATTACAGTCAGTTATTTCTCTATCCCTCAGTATTTCTTTTGGGATGGAAGGTACCCTATGTCCTTCTCTGTACCCTTGAAAACGTGTATGCAAAATTTTATGATGGTCGTTTGAGTAGTTAAAACGTGAAGGTGTAACTAACAAATAAACAACTGCCCCCCTGCTAATATTATAAATTCCAAAGTAAGAGCTTAGGATTTATAATATTAGCAGGGGGGGCTCACTCCCAAGGGCGGATCCAGGATTTAAATTTGGGGGAGGCCCTCGGAGACTCGGGTCTAGGGCAGGGTCTATGTTAGGGATCCCTGTCAAGGATGCACAAAATGCCTGATTTACGAAAAAAACGGCTGAAATTTTTAGCATCTAATTTTGTGGTGTTGTCTATGGTAAAAAAATTGCCGCGCAGCGCGATTTTTGTCAGTTTAGTCAATTGTAGAGTACATACAATTGACTAAACTGACAAAAAATCGTACGTACTTATATATTATACTAGCTGCTGCCCGCGACTTCGTACGCGTGGACGTAGGACTTGTTTACGGAATTTTTGTGGCACTTCGTCCGCTCAGTAATCAGTTACCGTCGTCAAAAGCAGCCTATTTTTTACAAACAAAATTGCATCCCGTTTTACCCTTAAAGGGATGAACCTTGAAAATCGCTAAAAGACGTATACCATCAATTGCGTTTAAGAGCATTAATACCAAGTTTGAAGTAAATCTGATCAGAACAATTTATTTCCCAAATAAACTTTTGCACCCCTTTTCAGTTCCTTAAGACTGCCTGCCTAGCATGACCGATTTATATCGCGTAATGTAGCGTTTTATCACGTTTAACTGTCAAAAAGACAAAGGAGTTTGACAGTCGAGTGTCGATAAAATGCTATATAACGCGATATAAATCAGTCATGCTAGGCAAGCTGAACTTTGTAAAACGATATTTTAACTCGAATACCTACCATGAATTGTGTTGAAGAGCACTAATACCAAGTTTCAAGTTAATCTGATCAGAAAAATATTATTTCCCATACAATTTTGCACCCCTTATAATAATCATCTAATCTATACGCATAATAATCATATTACCCAAGATGTTCTGATATTTATTACGCAGTTAATAAGTTATTTGTGCAGAAATACTTGATCCTCAAAATAACCCCAAACTATTCTCAATAGTATAAAAATAGTGAAATTCTAACAATCATCTAGAAAATGACAATGAGTTTATTTACCATATTCGGCATTAGGGTTTATTATGTAACACGCTGTGGAATACAATTTAATCCTGGTTAATATAGTTCCCTATGCATTTTCTCAAATATTCTCCCTCTCCCTCTCCCTCTCCCTCTCCCTCTCCCTCTCCCTCTCCCTCTCCCTCTCCCTCTCCCTCTCCCTCTCCCTCTCCCTCTCCCTCTCCCTCTCCCTCTCCCTCTCCCTCTCCCTCTCCCTCTCCCTCTCCCTCTCCCTCTCCCTCTCCCTCTCCCTCTCCCTCTCCCTCTCACTCTCCCTCTCCCTCTCCCTCTCCCTCTCCCTCTCCCTCTCCCTCTTTAATTTAAATCATGTCCACCGTGTTGGACTTCAAAATAAATGTCATTTTCGCAATCACCATCCCATAAACTTCAAGAACGACATCCATATCGATTTTTATGTTTACTTACCCCATTTACGCCCTAAGGGGTTGATTTTCAAAATAACAAAATATGTTTTTGCCTATTTATTTTCAGACGTGCTCCTACGAATTATAAAGTTGTATTGTCGATTTTATATTATTTTTCCATACAAAATTTTAACCCCATTTTCACCCCTTTAGGGGTTAAATCATGTCCACCGTGTTGGACTTCAAAATAAATGTCATTTTCGCAATCACCATCCCATAAAACTCAAGAACGACATCCATATCGATATTTATGTTTACTTACCCCATTTACCCCCTAAGGGGTTGATTTTCAAAATCACAAAATATGTTTTTGCCTACTTATTTTCAGACGTGCTCCTACGAATTATAAAGTTGTATTGTCGATTTTATATTATTTTTCCATACAAAATTTTAACCCCATTTTCATCCCTTTAGGGGTTAAACCATGTCCACGGTGTTGGACTTCAAAATAAATGTTATTTTCGCAATTGTCATCCTAGAAAACCCCAATAACGACACCCATATCCATTTTTAGGTTTATTTACCCCATTTCACCCCAATTCATCCCCATAAGGGTTGAAATACTAACAATAACGATATACGTTGCGTTAGATTTCAATTCATAAGCCTAAATTCATAAGTTTAGCGAGTTTACTTTGAAAATAAAGTAATTTCCATACACAACTTCATCCCCCTTTTGACCCCTTCGGGAGTAGAATTTTCAAAAACGCTGAGACACGTGTATATTTATTTTCAATCGTCACCCTAGACACAAAATTTGAAGATCCTAGCTTCGAAACTGAGGGACTTTCATACAAACTTTGGCCCTCCGTTTTCACCCCCTTAGGGGGTGAGTTTTGAAAAATCCTTTCTTAGTGCACCCCTAGACTTTATAAGAAACCTATATGCCAAATTTGGAGTCTCTAGGACCAGCGGTTTGGGCTGTGCGTTGATATGTCAGTCACCAATCAGTTTCTTCTTTTATATGTATATTTAGATGTACTTATAGGAAAAAAACGGCCGCGCAGCGCGATTTTTTGTCAGTTTCATTCACAAATCTTTTCCTCTTGTCTACGAGAAACGGCCGCGCAGCGGTATTTTAAGTCAGTTTTAGCCACTAATTTTGTAGTGTTGATAGTAGAAAAAGCGCCGCACAGCGCGATTTTTTGTCAGTTTAGCCACATGTATATACTCAACGGAAAATAATAATTTTAATAATATCTCAATAAATAAACTTTAACGTAATAATAACTGTTCCGAATTCGAGCGATAGTCAGCAGGATAGCACGAGAGCTCCATTATTCAGCCTCAAAATTCAATGCAATCCGCAAAGGTAACCAACCTCGTGGGATGACCCCCATGCCCCCCCCCCCCCCCCTGGATCCGCCAATGCTCACTCCGCGCTTAAACTTTTATATTAGCCTACTCTTCGCGGCTCACTCAGTCGAGCCAGCGCTCGAGGGATGTCGTGCCATGTCATGTGTTTGAGATAGAGCTACGCGACTAAAGCGACAGAAAGAGAAGCTGCAAACAATAATAGGCACGCAGCGCTGTGAAATTATTGCCGTGCAGTGAGAGTGGCTTATTATTTGATTGTCCTCGCGCGGATGGACTTCTGTACGTTTAGTACTATTTATATTCTTTGCTCTTGCCCCAGAATAGATATAAGTACTACGTACAGAAAGGACCATAGACATATAATGTCAAAGAACAACAATGTCAATAAACACAGGTGATCCGAAAACGAATGCATACATTTTATATGAGATACGTAAAATATGACTTACATACATAAAATATGACTATATTATGGCAAAGGAAATTAATAAACTATATATTCCATACTGTTTTCTTCGTCGATAAACGAATAAATGTAGCGAAATTTGGTTTTAGAGAAATGTGTGGCAAAATCTTATTTACCTATGAAAAGTGTGATTGTGTGATTGTATGAAGTGTGATTGTATGAAGTGTGATTGTATGAAGTGTGATTGTATGAAAAATGTATACATTCGTTTTTCGGATCACCTGTTTATTGACATTGTTGTTCATTGGCATTCTATTTCTATGGTCGTAACGTTAAGTTTCAGACATTACAACGTCATGGTACGTCTACGCGTATTTGTCAACTTTCAACTTATTTTACTCAAAAATGCTTGTAATATGGCCATTATTTTGACAACCTTCTTTGAACAAAGTCGAGGTTGCCGCGCTCCTCCGATGGTGACGCAACAAAGTTGTATGGGATTTCATTATTGTCGAGTTTTAGCCACCAGCAATTTCCTTTGAGAATCCATTATTGTCGAGTTTTGTTTCAAACATAGTTGGTGAAAAAAGTACATTGTACAACCTGGGGCCGTACCGGCTATCGCATCGATTATGGAAAAGTCTGCAGAGTTTCAACTTAAAACAGAAAAATCAAGGTAAGGCATTTCGTTTTGTACTTTCTGTTGACGTAATTTGGAAGATATCGATGTTCGTGTGACATCATGAATTGGGGTTCGCCATTTTGGCCCAATTGGGGCTCGATTTATCTGTTTTAATTTGAAACCCAACAGACTTTTCGATAATCGATTCGTTAGCGGGTACGGCCCCAGCGCAGATAAAGAATAGGATTACACTGGACCAAGTCTTGTATAGTGCTTTACTCAAAAATGTCAAAAAAGTTTAAAATGTCATAAATGTCGAAAATGTCAAAAATGACAAAATGACAAAAATGACAAAAATTTAAAAAATATCAAAAATGACAAAAATATCTAAAAATTCAAAAATGATAATTTTGGTAATTTTGACATTTTGACAATTTTTGTCATTTTTGACTTTTTGACATTTTTGAGTAAAGCACTATACAAGACTTGGTCCACAATGACTGCACTGCTGGCCACGCTATGATGGCCTCAAGGTGAGCTTAACTACGCTATCGGCCTTCAAGCTTGGTCAGCATTGCAGCCCTTGATGGCCAAGCTGGAATAAAGGCCGAGACCGGAGGTCCTGCGCTAAGCTACGCTATCGGCCATCATCATCGCGCTGCCAGCAATGCAGTCATTATTGACCGCATCAGTAATGTACTATTGGTTTTCAAAGCAATTCTTCGTAACTATTAATTTGCCAAAAAGTTCAAATTACGAACGCCGCGTGTACAAAAACGTTTCAGACCCTCTAGCCAAAGTAACATTTGCAAATTTTCGCTATCGCTTCGCTTCGAAACATGTATGGATTTGACGTTTTAAAATTCGATAGTTAACGAAACCTTATGTCAATCCCATACATGTTTCGAAAGCGAAGCGATAACGAAGATTTGCCAATGTTACTTTGGCTAGGCCCTCTGTTTATAATAGCGCGGTTGTATGGATGGAGTATCCGAGGTGTGCGTTTACGAAGGATTTGGACATGATCGTCGTGCACAGACTACTTAATCTTGTGTGTCCAGGCAGCGCCCTCGGAGCGGAGGTGTCGTGGCGGGCGGTGGCGGGGCGCGAGGCGGCGCCCGCGCTGCCGCAGCTGCCCTCGCACCACCACTACCGCGACCGCCTGATGGCACCAGGCCTGTTCCCGCCCGCCGTCCTCAGGAAGGCACTCGTGGTAACTAACATGTTTTTATTTTATTTATTCTTCAGAAACAAACAGATACAATTTAAATTACAGTTGTTATTACAAAATTCTTACTTACAAACATAATTGTCCTTTAATTAGTTACAAATATTAAAAAAAGAATACAATGTTAATGTTCAATAAGTGATTTTATACAGATTCAACGAAAGAAGAGTTGCCCATTTCTGACCTGTCAAAATGTTGATTTTGCCAATTATCGTGTAGAGATAATGGACAACCTTTCAAAAATATAATATGTCGTTTTCACTTTGTGTAATGAAAGTAGATACAAAATTAGGGGACACGTATTTTTTATTTAAACTTTTAATTGTTTTTTTGTATATTAAATCACTGTTTGAAATCTTACTCATTCTAAAAGAGCGTAAGTACATTGTCAGGAAGTTGAAATGTGTAGCTTTTGCCAAAAAAAATCAATTCTGATCTTATCTGTGACAATATGACACCATGATTTCGATAGTGATGTGGCATGGGATTTCTGTAAGTGATGTCGATAATAGACAATATTTTCATTTTGAGAAAGTCGACGTTTAAATGTCGTCAGCTTATATAAATATTTTCAGCTTTTTTATATTCGCAGCTAGATAGCACTTCTATTTTGAAAATGTTTCCAAATTCGGGATAAATTTATTTTTTAAGGCCAGTTTTTTTTAAATATATCCAATATTTCGAGCCTGGCCCGATTAAAAATTCTATATAATTTTCGAACCTGCTCAGAAAATTTGCTCAACCTGCTCAACAAACAAAACGTGACAGTGACAAACACCCACTGTTTTTTTTTATTATTTAACTATATGGAGGTCGTAAGTATTATTTCGTTGATTACACATCTTTTTACTTTTTAGAATTACTATCCAATATAAAATATAAAAAATCGACAAAAACTAATTTAAACAAAGTATTTATTTGTTTCTTAATCAATCACGAAAAAAAGGCTGAACTCATTTTGCATAAAAAGCACACACATAGTTTATAACCTAGCGGAAACTAGTCAAGGAAATAAAAAGAACACGTTAAAAATATCAGTGTTCATTATTTTAAGGCGTTCACTTTTTTAACTCTTTCTAGTTGTCGCTGCAAACTATAAATAGGTAATTGCTTCATGTCGATAGCTCGCAGGCTCTCCTGACGTGTTACGTTTTGTGTTTTGTTGGATAACGGTGGCGCCTAAAACAAAGAAATTGAGCTTGTAGTAGTACCTACATACAAAACATTATGTTACAACTGATTTGAGTTTTCAAATGTAAATTACGTGATTATTATTTATTTACATAAAAGAAAGATGTGCCAAGCCATGTGATGGTTTTCTACTTTTTGTCCCCATCAAATATAAAGTAAGAAAGTACAATAAAACAAATATCGATATAGAAATGCACATCACTAGGCGAAATAATATAACCTCTACGACATGTAATAAAAAATCTGATATTTGCAAAATCAGCAAAGAACTGGACACAAACGACTATTTGCACAAATTATTAGTATATTATAATAGTTTCAAGCTATTTACACTACATAAAAACATCTAAAACAATATAAACTTACCAATGAAATCATAATGTTTATTGATTATTTTCATTTGTTCCTGTGCGAGATTTATAGCCTTTAATCACACAAGACATCATTTCACTGGTAACGCATAAGTATCCCAGACAAAGCCATGACTTTCTTTTAAGTTTATTACAAGAATATTTTATAAATTTCTACATTTTACTAGTGTGATCAGAAATACGCTTGAATGACATTCTGTCACTATGATTTATTATGACAATAGATTTTATTTTTTAATGAACGCACAGATAATATAAATACAAGACAAATAGACTCAACTCAAACTTCCTGACATTCCCAATTTGGACTAGATTTTAGTTTTTTTTAAATAACGTAAAAAATACTGAACTAAAAATTCTGAAAAGAAAAATATGAGCTTAGAACACTAAAATCTCGAAATGGTTTTCTAATTTTAATACTTTCTCAAAATGAAATGTTGTCCATTAATATAGCTCATAAAATTGCGTTATTATTGTTATCTATAAATTGCTAATTAAAAATCGGTAATGTAGAAATTGATAAAAAATATAAGTTATAATAAAAAATAGAAATAATTACAACGATATTGCCATTACATAATATCCTAATTATTACCAAATTAAAATTCAATAAATATTAGGTGTTCTATGGTCATATCAACTATTCAAATATAGTTTTATTATCATTATACATCCACTTTTTAAAAAAGCTATTTGACATGTTGACACTTGTATAGGAAGTGGTCATTGTTCTTTTCGATTCCACTGCTTAGGATTTACTTTACCAGGATTGGGTAGAAATGACATACTCTTTGTTCCGTTTAGATATACCGTCGTACTTGGGGCAGCAACGACACGGCCGTAGAAGGCGACCTCAGCGAGTCGGCCATGAACGCGGTGCAGGCGCGGCTGAGGCACCTCGCGGCGCGCGCCGCCTCGCCCGACCACTCGCACCTCATGCATAAGTACATACGACGCTGGATTGATAACTCCATGACTTTGTAAAGAAGAAATACTTTTTGTTCATTATTTATTTTTGTATCTTAAGGGCCCTATCACATTTTTTCGTCGAAACTTCGATTTTGACGGATTTTAGCGATACAACCTTTGGGTCTACTAAATACATTTATATGTGTCCGCGACAAAAAGTGATAAGATGATTCACTGAAAAGTTAAAGGGTTAGAAAATGAAAGTTGGTGAACGATTTCTTAGAGTCAACTTTGAACATACACAGAAAGACAAACAAGTACAAACAACAAATAAAAGTATAAAATTTGATTTTCTCATGAAATAAAGATTATTATGATATAATTTTTACGTAATAATAATAATGTATCTAGGTGAAATCCACAGTTAATTCTGAGCTTTTTTAGTAGTTTTATGGTTTTTGACTGGGATTTTTTTTCACATATTCTATACATAATTTTTAAATTCGGAGGCCGCTATGAACTATTCGACTATATAAGAGATAACATTCAATTTTTTTATTTCAATTGTTTAGCACAGTTGTTCAATCCATGAGCTCAAAAAAGTGCCTTCGCGCATTTTATGAAAATCTTTCTCTGCTATTTCGGGTTTAATTATAAAGTTAAGCAAATTATCAAAAAAGCGAGGCCGCTATGAACTATTCCAATAGCTATTCTGCACCATTCAATTAGTCAAAAGTGTTAATGTATTTTTGTTTCTGAGATCGAGAACGCCAAAATTGACCATTTTACGCAAAAATCACAGTCGAAATGTAATATGCCTCTTAAAAAGAAACTCCTTAACACTACATTTTTTCAAATTCGGCAAAAGATTATTGCTTTTGGAAACAAAAAGGTCAAGCGACTTCTAACTTTTCTTAATGACCCTGTCGACCCCGGCGGCACTCATGTCATCAAAACTCATCGAATGAAGATGCGAATCCTTCCTATTCTCTAGTGTAGATTCAACCCACAGATTTTGTCTCCTACCTAACATGAATAAATGTCTTGACGGGCAAAGATTTTTGCCCAAGCATAGTGGTGCTATGGGCCCTTATTTCAGTTACCAGTTTTCAGGCGATGAAAGAAAAAAATAATGGGTTAAAGAGGTAGGAACTTCGTTGGACTGAATACACAGAGGTACAATAACATTATATAGAGAAATAAAACAAAGTATGTATTCCGAAAAAAAGTGTTTCTTCATTACAAAGTCATGGACTTATCAATCCACCCTTCCAAACATTCAACATACAACCCGCGCAGATATAGAATGGGATTGAAAATGGCGGTCCGCCACAACGAGTGTGACTGAAAGAGCGATAGGTGTGGCGTTTAGTGTTCGAGCGAGAACTGAATATGAACGACGCCTATTCTAATCCCATTCTTTATCTGCGCTGATTGTACAATTTACTGCTATTGTCTATTGGCACTGCTGCTAACACTGATTTTGCTTGTTTTAGATGCTGGTCAGAATTGTATAGTTGGTGCATGCAGTACATGGAAGGATTGCAGAAACCGCTAGGACTTATGGTTTCAACACATGTGTGTACACATCATTATATTTTATTAAATGATTTGCTAATGTAAAATGATGATTTTTTTACATAGTTTTTTGTATTGTTTTAGTACAATGATTTAGAAAATGGATGGTGGTGTACAGTGGTGCGCCGAGCAGGAGTTTCATTTGTACGAGAATTAGAACCGCTGGAACGGATGATGCTTTCGCCCGATTCTACATTGCTAGATTCTGGTTTGGGTATGTGTATTTTCATAACTTTTTATTTCTGACTCGAAGGACCATATTCTTCAAATCACGTCTGTCTCCCAATTGTAGGTATCTTTTGTGAATCACATGTTGTTTTTTTATAATTATTGTTGGTCTCTTATTAACCGACTTCAAAAAAAGTAGGAGATTCACAGTTCGTCGCAATGTTTGTTTTTTATTATTTGCAAAAATATTGTTTTTACCAATTTCGGTGCGCTTATCATTCTATGCCGGACTATTATCATTATTTGCGAATAGGGAACATGCATAAGTCACCGATTTTAATAAATTTGAGCTTGATCGCTGCAGACACCTATAAAAACATGATTGAACAGAAAAATAATAAATAAAATAAAATATTTTAGTTTTATCACACAGGGGAAAATAACGTTTTTTTTTTCATTTTCGGAAATAATGCACTTAACAGTCGGATAGAATATCGAATAAGAAAAAATATTTTGTATGACACATATGTACTTAAACGCAATATTTAAGAATTCTTGGCTAACTCCATAATAATGCGCCTGAAACGTGACATGAGTGACGTCACACATTGGCGGGTGCTGATGCGCGCTAACTTCAAGTGACTATATCACGAGAAAAAAACGCAAGAGAAAAGTTTTAATATTACAGTTGATTATCTCACGCATTATACTTTTGATTTTAATACAAAAAAAATTGATGCATGTTCCCTATTGGTCCACCAGTGCGTTCGAAACACAGTGCGTGGTGCCTGAAGGCCGCTACTCACGATTCATCTCAACCACAATCTGCTGATACAATTTGTTGAAGTCGCGGGGCTGTGCTCTACTCACGTTGCGTTGCGCCCCCAACTCGACTACTGACGATTCAATCTGTCAAATCTCAGCAGATTGGGTCAGCAACTTAGAATAATAACATCTAGAACGATAATTCCCTACAAAGCGCACTGTCAAAAGTGAGGCAACTAAAACAGCCTAAATGGCGCCGTTTTCAAATTTTTATTGTCCATTATTACATAATGATACCTAATAAGTACAAAACAGTTTCAATTTCCCTACCTTTAAGAGATTAGTTACTATTTTATTGTATTTTAGTTAGGATTATGTAACGTATGAAGGATATAAATCTGAATATTGTGCCATTTTGGCTCAGTATTAGTTGCCTTACTTTGCATACAAGGGCACGGCTTCTAGGTTCTAGGTATAATTATTCTAAGGTAAGCAAGTCGAAAAAGAATTTGAATCGTGAGTAGGGTACTTGACGTGATGCACCGGTCCCACTGGAAGCCTTTTGTGTCTCGCCTAAAAGCTCCTACTCACGATTCATCTCAACCACAATCTGCTGACACAATTTGTTGAAGTCGCGGTCGCTGTGCTCTACTCACGTTGCAGCAGCGCTCACAATTTCATTTTGAGATTGTCCGCCACAAAACGTGTACGTGTTCGTTGTTGTTCGTGGGTCTGCCGAAACTTTCAAAATTTCAAATTAAAAATTAATAAAATATAGCCTTTGTTACACAGAAATAATGTACCTAGCATAGGCTAGTTGACAAAATTTGGAAAATTGATTAAAAATAAAGTTTGGTATCTATTTTACCCCAGAAATACATTATTTTAAGAATAATAAGGCATTTTACCTATGTATTTTGCGTTTTAAGAAATGAACTCAAAATTACATCGAAAAAGGCCAAAACTGTCATGGCGTCATGAATGACGTCACGCTTCGCGAAACATTCTTGTTTGACACCTATACCTATACCTGTGTGTGTGTGTGTGTGTGTGAAAATGACGGCAACAACAATTTTATTTTTTCCGTAAATATTAGTAATCTTTATTTATTTTAATGAAAAAAGTGTTTTTTTGGTTAATATTTAACATGAATAATTATTAGAAACCTTATGCTAGCCGATTTATTCTTAGTGGAAACAAGCCTATTCTACTGGTGAAAGAATTTTTGAAATCGGTCTAGTAGCACAGAATATTTAACTAGTAGTTTTGGAGTTTATTCGTTACATACAAATCTTTCCTCTTTATTATATTAGTATAGATATATAATACTAGCTTCCGCCCGCGACTTCGTCTGCGTGGAAAGGTTTTTTGCTATCCCTCGGGAACTATACTTTTTTTCGGGATGAAAGGTACCCTATGTCCTTCTCGGTACCCCTGACAACGTGTATGCAAAATTTCATGATGATCGGTTCAGTAGTTAGGACGTGAAGGCGTAACAAACAAACAAACGGACTTTCGCATTTATAATATTAGTAAGGATTATAATAGACCGTATAACCCGCCGAATAAAAGTATCGAAGATTACCTAATTGATTATTTTTTTATCGCACAGATGCGGCAAATGTTTATGTAGGGGTAAATCGTCCTAATATTGGCCACCCCCCAATTTATTGGCCCCCTAAACCTAACATCAAAAAATAAGAATATCAATCAATAAACTATGTTGTTTTAAAGTAAAACTGAATCATTAGTATATTATCTTAATAAATTGACAGCAGTGAATAGCTATTTTTTAAAACAGCCGCCAAATATTCAAACTTTGTTGAAGTCTCAACAAATATCATGTTAGGGGGCGTCCATTAATTACGTGAGGTGATTTTGGCGATTTTTCGACCCCCTCTCCCCCCTTGGTGAGATTTGGCTCGACCCTCTCCCCCCCCCCTATAAATCTCACGTGAGATTTTTCAAAACGTGTATTTTTAGTGTGATTACGTTAATCTGTGCTTGCTTGCTTTGCATTTATTTTTAAATAAACATTATTGTTTAGGAATTAGCCATATTTTGGTATGAAAAATATATATAAAAATAGAAACTTTATTTAATCTAGTTTTTTCACTTACTATGACAAAGTACTAAAGTGTTAAACAACTTTCGTTGCTGACCGTTTGAAAAATATATTAAAAATACTTAGAGGTATAATCACAAACACTTAAAATTCAAGGTACGCGTACTCCGATCGGACAACAAGAACAAGACCTATTCGTGCTCTATGAGAATATACCTTTCTAATGATATACTATTTATTTATTTATTGGGTCCAGGACCAGAATCCATACATTCTTGCCCATACCTCTTTGCGAGATATTCAT
Source organism: Agriphila tristella (assembly GCA_928269145.1). Classification (NCBI taxonomy): domain Eukaryota; kingdom Metazoa; phylum Arthropoda; class Insecta; order Lepidoptera; family Crambidae; genus Agriphila; species Agriphila tristella. The sequence goes on from OV743431.1 coordinate 41,968,978, forward strand.
ATTGGCTGGATCGCGCGAATCACAACACAACGTCCACACCGCGCGCTGCACGTACCTGAGGCGCCTTTGAGGCAGGCCAAAAAACCGACCAAAAACGGATCGACCGCGGCAAGGAGCGCGCGCTCCAATTCGTGTGCTTGGATCGCGCGCGTTACGTTCACACCGACCGCGTCTTTGGATCGCGCTCCTGCCGCACGCGATCGGAGTCGGAGCGCGTTGGATCGTCCGATGTGGACCAGGCTATTCAACACACAGCAAGTTGAGCCACGCCCCCAACTCAACTACTGACGATTCAATCTGTCAACTTTCAGCAGATTGGGTCAGCAAATTGAAAAAGAAATTGAACCGTGAGTAGGGTACTTAACACAGCACATCGTCGGTGACAACGAATTTATAATATACATTATTAAACTATAGGTGTAGGTAGCGAGCTATCCGGGGAAGCGGTTCGCGTGGTAGCCGCAGGTGCGAGGTGGGAACGTGCGGCGACGCTAGAGGGCGCGCGGGAGCTGGAGCGACGGCTGTTCGCCGCCATAGCGCCGCAGCACCGGCTGCTGCCGCGCCTGCTGCACCTGCTGCAGTCGCCGCCGCCGCCCGCCGCGCCGCAGCACGCACCGGCGCCGGTCAGTGTCCCCTACTACTCTACTGTAGCGGCGATTGGAGCTAGAGCGCGCGTAGGAACTATAGTTTGACCGCAAGAGCAGTGCCTCGCCTTGGGTAGGTGCGTGGTGAGAGTGGGGGCAGAGCAGCGTCTTCTTTCTCTTTCCCTCCTCCCGCCACGTCTGCCAAGGGCGCCGGTTAGTATAGCACCGCAGCACCGCTTGTTTTGATTTTTTCTTTACTGATTAAAAATATTTTCAGGTATTAACACCACAGCAAGTAGACGAGCTAACGACAATATTAGAACCTATTAAAGATCTACAGAATGCGGTTTTGGAATTGAATGATGCTTTGAGATTAGACGTGCCAGAAATTGACACCACGAAAAGTAAGGACTCATATTATTGATATTACTACTGTGATTAAAACGTGATATGTTTAATAATAATAAAAAAATGTTTTAGATGAAAATGACGAAAGAAGCATGGAATATGATAATTTATTTGCTAGTGATCTCGGCGTGTCGGTGATTACTGAAGCGATACGACAAATGGCAGAGATGAGGTCAGTGAGGAACAACATAATTAAATAAATAATTGAAAATATGAATAGCTTGTACGTTTTTGTTATTTTTAATATGTTATAAGCTGAGGATAAAATGTCAAAAATATTTTACAGATACTAGGACTTCACTTTTACTTGTTAGTGGTATAATATAAAATGTGTTACGTAGGGCGCGCGTAGTACGCGGGGCACTAGCTGCGCTGGGAGTAGCACGCGGCTCTGGAGGTGTTCCCGGCGCCGGACACTGCGCCGTGCACTGGCAGGCGTACCGCGCGCTACTGTGGCTGCGCGCCGCCTCGCTGCACCGCCCGTACGTACACACACACTACACACTGCGCCGTGCACTGGCAGGCGTACCGCGCGCTACTGTGGCTGCGCGCCGCCTCGCTGCACCGCCCGTACGTACACACACACTACACACTGCGCCGTGCACTGGCAGGCGTACCGCGCGCTACTGTGGCTGCGCGCCGCCTCGCTGCACCGCCCGTACGTACACACACACTACACACTGCGCCGTGCACTGGCAGGCGTACCGCGCGCTACTGTGGCTGCGCGCCGCCTCGCTGCACCGCCCGTACGTACACACACACTACACACTGCGCCGTGCACTGGCAGGCGTACCGCGCGCTACTGTGGCTGCGCGCCGCCTCGCTGCACCGCCCGTACGTACACACACACAACACACTGCGCCGTGCACTGGCAGGCGTACCGCGCGCTACTGTGGCTGCGCGCCGCCTCGCTGCACCGCCCGTACGTACACACACACTACACACTGCGCCGTGCACTGGCAGGCGTACCGCGCGCTACTGTGGCTGCGCGCCGCCTCGCTGCACCGCCCGTACGTACACACACACTACACACTGCGCCGTGCACTGGCAGGCGTACCGCGCGCTACTGTGGCTGCGCGCCGCCTCGCTGCACCGCCCGTACGTACACACACACTACACACTGCGCCGTGCACTGGCAGGCGTACCGCGCGCTACTGTGGCTGCGCGCCGCCTCGCTGCACCGCCCGTACGTACACACACACTACACACTGCGCCGTGCACTGGCAGGCGTACCGCGCGCTACTGTGGCTGCGCGCCGCCTCGCTGCACCGCCCGTACGTACACACACACTACACACTGCGCCGTGCACTGGCAGGCGTACCGCGCGCTACTGTGGCTGCGCGCCGCCTCGCTGCACCGCCCGTACGTACACACACACTACACACTGCGCCGTGCACTGGCAGGCGTACCGCGCGCTACTGTGGCTGCGCGCCGCCTCGCTGCACCGCCCGTACGTACACACACACTACACACTGCGCCGTGCACTGGCAGGCGTACCGCGCGCTACTGTGGCTGCGCGCCGCCTCGCTGCACCGCCCGTACGTACACACACACTACACACTGCGCCGTGCACTGGCAGGCGTTTTCATTTAATTTTGGCGATGACCTCGCATAGTTTTCATGGTGTCGCCATCTCTAAGCTTCCTGGTTCAATCAGTTGTGGCTATATAATTAAGAACGATTATTTTATGAGATTATTTTTTACAAAAAATGTCTCATAATAAATTACATATGTTTTCTTTTATTTTTGGTGGAATCACAAAATACTTCCGTACTATTAGGACATTCGTTTAAAATATGAGTAATAAAAAAAACAGAGATAAATTTTATACAGGACATATCGTGGCAGCTGAACCTAGAAAGTATTGGTACAGGCTGGTCACTTAATTAAGGACGCTGAATATTTTTCTTATAATTATAATTTTTATAAACAACAGTTTGTGATAGGTCACTTTTTGTTTAATATCGGTACCCTTTATTGCTGAAAACTATTAAAATCTGTTTGCTTTTTAAAAAAAATGGAAATTGTAAAATTTGCGATAAATCTACAAGAGGAATTATAATAAAACTTCGTGAGAAGAACTGGGGGGCTACTCAAACGGCCACTTTTCTATTCGTTCGCTAACTTAAAAATTCAAAATAAGCCATAAACTCCAAAATTACGTTTCGTAGGCTTGTCAGTTGCATACAATACAACAATGTCTGTTATTTACATGAACTTGTGTGGTGTGAGTTGATCATTTAATTGCTTATTTTTAAGCTTTAAGTGAATAGAAAAGTGGTCATTTGAATAGCCCCCCTGGTCGTCCAATAATATAGCAGACCACTTGCAATGCTTGACAACTATGGTTTTCCATGCTGTAAAGCATTTTAACACGTATCAAACTAATTCAAATGTTCCACATGTGCCTAGAAAAAGGAAGAAATGTCGTTGAGTCGATTGAAACACCATACGTTTGGCTAAACAATGTCCTTTTAAAGGGTCCAATGAGATAAGGAAAGTTTTTTTTTGCGAAAACAACCCCTCGGGAATCTCGGTGTGGACCATCCGAAGGCATTTGGTGGAAGAGAAGTTGTTTAGGAGGATAGCCAGGAAGATACCGATGTTGACATTGCGCCTTAAGCAATCAAAGCCTGTATTGCTTTTGCCAAACGTTATGAAAACTGGACATCCCGACAGTGGATTTTTTTTATTTTTTCTAATGAAACTAAAATAAACAGAGTATGCTCTGATGGAAAGCAATACTTACGGCTCCCCTCGAAAAAAATATTTGACCCCAAGTTCACAAAAGTGACATTAAAGCATGGCGGTGGAAATGTGAAAATCTGGGCATGCTTTTCTGGTCTCACAGTCAGGTCTGTTTGACTCATAGAAGGAAACATGGATCAGTTCCAGTACATAAATATACTAGAGGAAACGATGTTACTCTATGCTGAAGCCGTCTTTCCGGTCATTTGGATATTCCAGCAAGACAATGACCCAAAGAATACTGCACGTTCAGTAACGAAATTCTTTGACTCACAATCTGTTTGTCTTAAATTGGCCAGCTAACAGCCCGGATTTAAATCCGTTTGAACATCTTTGGTGTGAATTTAAGAAAAAGGTTTTAAATAGTCAGTGTGGCAATTTTAGAGACTTTTTTTAGAAGTATGGAACTCTGTTTCACTTACAAAATGTCAAAAATTTATTGTATGAATGCCTCGCTGGTGTAAGGCAGAAATTAAGTTTCGTGGACATACCACTAAATATTAAATTAGACTAAAAAGCATTCAATTGTCTTGTTTAACGTAAGTTCTTTTACTTTGTGTAACTTCATTGACTATAAGTTTCATCTGATGAATATTTTATTGAGCGTTCTTAATTATTTGTCCAGCTTAATTTGTATGCATATTTGTTAGATTTGAAAAAAAAGTACATTAGTAAATAAACTCAAGTGTAATTTATATTTGTACTCCTAATAAAGTTTGCTTTATCCATGCACCTATTTCATAATACAATAAATTACTTCTGAGAAGAAACACGATCGAGAAATCATAGGTCGTAATGGATTTTTTTCGAAACTAAAAATCGTTCTTAATTATATGGCCACAACTGTACGTTAACTTTTCTTTATTGACTTTGACTTAGATTTTTGTGGTACCGACATTGCTTCTAATTTAGTGCTTTACCTACTTTACAATCTGAGTATATGTATCTGATAAGAAAATCGTTCTACAGCTCATCAAACTCCGCGGAAGCCTTCCGTCTAAAACTTAGTTCGTTGGGGGCTGACGCGAGTACAGGCAACGACGTAGGCGTAGGGGCGGAGTGGGGCGCGGGCGTGGTGGGTGCGTACGCGCGTGGGGCGGGCGGGCGGCGCGCGAGGGCGCACCTGGCCGCCGCCCGCGCGCCGCTGCAGTGGCACCAAGCGCTGCCACTGTTTGCCTACCATCTCGCGCACCAACTGTATCCTTTATTAAAAGAGCTAATCCGGATCTGTACAGTCAGCAAGCAACCTCGCGAGGCCGCTTCGGGCGTGTAAACAATCTCCTCACTACAAAAACAACTGTCTGACGGACGGAGACGCAAATGGCGTCGCGCGGTAGTGATTTATCCGGCTATACACACACAGGCCAAAATCGATGTGTTCCAATAGTGATTTAGTCTAAAAAAATTGACAACTAGAAAAAAAACTTTCGTTCGACTATCTGTCCGGGGGGGTAATTACGTAACTTTGTTGCAATCAACTCTGACAGAAATCGCAGTTACATCGCTGTTTTAGTAAGAACCAATGTGACAACTATCTTAACTAAAGCAGCAATGCAACCGCGCTTTCAATCGATTTCAATCGAGAATTGTTAGCAACAGCTTTACGTAATCAAGGTTCGGCTGTTCTCTTTTTACTAAAGTTCTTATTTTTCATCCGATTTTCGTGATTTTTTGTGAGTTTTTTTAAATTGCAAAGTTTTAACGAAAATACATACTCAAACTGTACAGAACACTAAAGAAAGAAAACAATATTGTACGAGCCAGCACGTACAGTTTTGTCTTGTAAGCATTTTTCGCCACATTCGTTAATTTAGGTCATTTTAATGTTCAACAGTTAGTTCGTCACCGATTGTCTTACTCATCGCGCGCGTACTCATTACCACATATCATTTATAGCATTAGTTCAATTTTATCAATATATTTTATCATTTTACTTTCTATCAGAGACTTTCATTTATATCAACTATCATAAAAGATCGTACCTAACCGGTACATCTTTTTGGTCCTTCGAGCCGGATTTTTGGTCCTTCGAGAAAGGACCTCGCGAGTGACTCGGTTTACACGTGGACAGTCAAAATACGTGATTCTGTGTTAATTCGTGAGGTGAACTGACGCTGAAGTTATCGGAAGCATTATCATATCACACCTATTTGGATTTGGATCGTGAGTAACCAGAGACCACGGTCGGAGCAGTATCAGCTAATCAAGTAAGGCGTATCATTTTATTTTATCATCAATATCAAGATGTCCAGCATGGAAGATTTTCTTCAGACTCAGGAACAGCTTGCATCAGCTATAGAACAAGTTTACACCAATTTTAAAAAAGACGGTTCTGATAGAAAAACAAGTACCTATATTAGGCAAAGACTCGAGACTTTAGATACTTATTGGAGCGATTATCAATCTAATCATATCAAGCTGTGTGGGTTTGGGGATAAATCTCACCAATACTTTACTTCGAACCGATTTGAAGTAATAAGGGATAGGTTCTCTAGCATAAGAGCTACTATTCAAAATTATCAGCCGAGGGAAGACACCAGCAGCAGACCTTCTACTCCTCTTATCAAGCCAGCTACGCCCATGAACCTGCCAGCGACTACTCAGCAAGCGGCAGAGCCTGGCGCTGCTTCTCGCTCACAAGGTATGAATAGCAAAACAGACGAGATGTTAAGAAAACAAAGTAGCCATTTCAAGGCGTTTGAGCATACTATTTGTAACATTAATTTAGAAAATATAACGGAGAAATGGGAGTTCGACCATTTGTTGCGTGTAGTTCAAGCTCGTTGGTCTGCAATAGACTCACTACATTGGGAGTTGGACAGCGAGTTAGGCGGCAGGGATCCAGACTATGAGGCAGTGTATTTCAGGTTTGAGAGAAAGTACAATGAAGTCATCAAATCTATCAATAAAAAGTTGTGGTCCGTATCTCATCGTGAGCAGTCAACGCCTCATATAGAGTTACCTTCGTTTAGCGGCAATTATCATCTGTGGACGTCCTTTAAGGACCTCTTTGTCGAGACAATTCACAATAATCCGACCCTGTCAAGCGCACAAAGAATGCAGTTCCTGAAATCAAAGGTAAAAGGCGAAGCTGAACGCCTTATTCAACACTTATCAATATCATCAGAAAATTATGCCATTTGCTGGGATATACTGACCCATAGGTACGATAATAAGAAGTTAATCCTTAATTCGCACTTTGATATTTTATTCAGTATTCCTGTTATGCAACAACCATCAATAAATCATTTGAAGCGAATACATGATACAACGCGTGAGACTTTAAATGCAATAAAAAATTTAGGCATAACGGTCGACTCATGGGACCCTCTTCTCATTTATATCTTGTGTCAGAAATTAGATGCCGAAACTCACAGTGAATACATAGCTTCACTGAAACAGCCGCGAGAAGTACCAAATATATCAGATTTTCTCACATTTTTAGAGAACAAATTTACCACTATGGAGAGTTCTAAGAGAAAACCAGAGCATTCGAACAAAACTATCATGCGGAACCCTAATTATTCAAATCCATCATCATCGAATTTAAAGTTCAATAAACCAATAAATGGTAATAATTATTTCAACGTTAAGCAATCATTTCCGCCGCAGGGCCGGAGTATTTCGCAACTGTGCAACAACAACAGAAATGTCTACATGACAAAATATTATAAATGCCCCATTTGTAAAAGCGATGATCATGGAGTTTTTCACTGCAAGCAATTTCTAGAAATGAATGCATTTTCAAAACGTAAAACTATTACCAAATATAACATCTGCCAAAATTGCCTATATTGCCATTATGGTAAGCCATGTATATCAGATAAAAGATGTCGTGATTGCAATCAGGCTCACAACACTCTTCTCCATGAGGCATTTACGCAGGACAAGCCATCAGGTTCGGTCCCTAGAACCCCTACGCGTGCTCCACCACCAGAACCAGAACAAACGGTTCGCAGCAATTCTCACGTGTCATTACAACATGAAATCCCCGAGATACTTTTAGCAACAGCAATTATTAAAGTACAGTCGTCTAATGGGTCATACATTGATTTAAGGGTATTATTAGACCAGGGTTCACAGGCGTCCCTCATGACCGAAAACGCGGCGCAGATGTTAGGGTTGCCTCGTCGCAAATGTCACGGAGTTATCTCTGGAATAGGCGCCAATGAAAACAATTGCAAGGGGCTGATGCATATCAAGTGTTCATCAAATAACACTGATTTCAATTTTGAAACTGACGTACTGATCATGAATAATTTAATCAAAAATCTTCCCAGTCAATCATTTAAAAAGCCAACATGGTCTTATTTAAACAACATCACCCTAGCAGATCCCGAATTTAACACCAGCCGCCCCGTGGACCTGTTACTAGGAGCAGATATTTATTCACTTATTTTATTAGATGGAATATGCAAAATAAACAATGAATCACCACTAGCGCAAAATACGCGTTTAGGATGGATTCTCAGTGGTAATGTGAAGACTATTCAGTGCAACGTTATAATAACTGAATTAGACGAAATCAAAAAATTCTGGGAAATAGAGGATATTACAGATGACCCTCCCTTATCAAAAGAGAATCAGAAATGCTTGATGTTTTACAAAAATACTACTGTTCGGCGAGATGACGGCCGATACGAAGTAAGACTACCCCTAAAACCTGACTTTGCTCAAAATTTAGGTGATTCAAAAAATAAAGCCATCGCTCAGTTTAGATCACTAGAACGCAAATTTATTCGTAACGAAAAAATGCAGCAAGATTATAAGTCATTCATAAATGAATATGAAACTTTGGGTCATATGAAACCCTCTACTGGCACGCTTAAGCCTGATTGTTTCCTGACTCATCACAGTGTAGAAAAATCGGAGTCGACCAGTACCAAATTTAGAGTGGTTTTTAATGGTTCTGCAAAAACATCATCCGGGTACAGTTTGAATGACGTCATGGAGGCTGGACCCAACCTCCAACAAGACCTCCAGTCTTTGATTATCAAATGGAGGCAGTATCAATACGGATTTACTGCAGATATAGAGAAGATGTTTCGACAAATCTGGATAAACGAAGAAGATCAACGTTATCAAAAAATAATTTGGCGAAACTCAACAAACGAACCTATCAAGACTTTTCAATTAACCAGTGTGACCTATGGGACAAAGGGGGCCCCATACCTCGCTATGATGACCTTAAAACAACTGGCTTCGGATGAAAAATCTAAATTCAAAAATAGTCAAGCACCGACAGTTTTAGAACAATCATTTTATATGGATGACCTCGTCCACGGGGCCCATAGTATTGAATCAGCAAAACAATTACAGGAAGACCTAATCAAACTGCTAAAATTAGGCGGTTTCAACCTGAGAAAATGGAGATCAAACGTACCCGAGATATCAGATTCTTATCATGAATCATCAAATCAAGATAATTTTAACTTCAAGGGAGCTGAACAAAGCAAAACTCTAGGGTTGAAATGGGACCCGCAAAAAGATGTTTTTCTTTTTGAATCAAAAATAGACATTTCAAACGAGCATGAAACAAAACGATCATTATTATCTAATATATCTAAGCTATTTGACCCGCTCGGCTGGTTATCGCCGCTTTCCACCAAATTAAAAATACTTTTCCAAGATGTGTGGTTATCAAATATCAATTGGGATGAGCAATTACCTAAACAAATTCAAAGAGATTGGGATAAAATCAAGAATGACATTATCAATATCAATTTATTTAAAATACAACGCTGGATAGGATTACAAGACAATGACACTATCGAATTACACGGCTTTTGTGATTCATCGAACAAAGCGTACGCCTGTGTAATATACTGTAAAATAAAAAGAGCTGAAAATTATTTAATTACTCTATTAGTAGGAAAATCAAGACTGGTACCTACTAGTGCAAAGCTCTCACTAGCAAAATTGGAACTCAGTGGGGCTTTCCTTTTATCAAAATTAATGGCGAAAGTAATGGAATGCTTTAAGTGTTATGATATCAAACAGTTTGGCTGGTGCGACTCGATGATAGTTCTAGGGTGGCTCAACGGAGATCCTACACGATGGAAGACCTTTGTTGCTAACCGTACTAAGGAAATAGTCAAGGTTATGCCACGCGAAACTTGGCGTTACGTCAAATCCGAGGAGAACCCGGCGGATTGCGCTAGTCGCGGACTAACAGCGTCGCAGTTAAAAGATCATACTCTGTGGTGGAAAGGACCGGCCTGGCTACAAAATTACAACGGAATAGAAGAAAAATCATTAGTATTTGAGACCGAACAGGAAGCAAGAAACGTTAGACAAGTAAACGTAATAACAGAGGAAAATAAAAGCGACAATATCATTTATCAATTATCATTAAAATATAGTACGATGAACAAACTGACCAGAATATTATCATGGATGTTGAGATTTACTTCTAAGGAAAGAAAGAAAAATTATTTATCACTACCAGAATTAGAAGCAGCAAGGAATATGATCATAAAGCAATTTCAACTATTTAATTTTTCAGAAGAAATTAATTGTTTGAAAGAAGGAAAATCAATTCATCCGAAAAGCCAAATTTGTCAATTGAATCCATTTTTAGATGAAAATGGCCTTCTCAGGGTTGGAGGGCGTTTGAGAAAAGCAAACATCAGCTATGACTTAAAACACCCTATAATCATTCATAAAAACTCACGCTTATCAGAACTTATAATCGATCAATATCATAAACTTTGTTTACATGGAGGCCCTAGTTTGACAGCATCATTTATAAGGCAGAAGTATTGGCTTATAGGTGGAAATCGAGCAATCAAAAAACGCCTACGAGAATGCGTCACGTGCCGAAAACATGAACCCGTAAAACATAGTCAGTTGATGGGTGATTTACCAGCAGCTCGCATAACCCCGACCAGACCCTATTTTAACTGTGGAGTTGACTACAGTGGATTCGTGAATATTAAGGCAAACAAAGGCCGAGGTATCAAGACAACTAAGGGGTACATCGCCGTCTTTGTATGCATGGCTACCAAAGCCGTGCATCTTGAATTGGTTTCCGATTTAACTTCGTCAGCGTTTTTGGCAGCCCTGCGAAGAATGGCGGCGAGAAGAGGCGCTCCCCGAAATATCTACAGCGACAATGGAACCAACTTTGTCGGTGCTAGTAGAATTCTCAACAACGAATATATCAATTTGCAGGAAACTTTGGATAATAACTTTTTTACTACTATCACAGATATGGAAATAAACTGGCACTTTAACGCTCCATCTTGGCCCACAGCTGGGGGTCTATGGGAAGCAGCCGTTAAAAGTTTGAAATATCATATCAAAAGAGTTATCAATGAACAAAATCTGACATATGAAGAGTATTCAACTATCTTGACCCAGTTAGAAGCCTGCTTAAACTCCCGACCGTTATGTTCTCTGACTGAAGACCCCGATAATATTGATTTTCTGACACCTTCACATTTTTTATCAAGCGGACCGACACTTACTATCATCGAGACTGAGAGAGATTTGAGAACACGATGGCAATTAGCCCAAAAAATATTCAATGATATATGGAGAAGGTGGAGAACTGAGTACCTATGTCAGCTATCATCCAGATGCAAATGGCGCCAACCTCAAGAAAATTTAAAAGTTGACGACATTGTTATCATTCAAGATATCAATCTTCCCCCTGGAAAATGGGCTTTAGGGCGGATACTTACCTTACACCCAGGAAGTGACGGATATGTGCGCGTTGTAACAATAAAAACGAAGAACGGCACCATCAAAAGACCAATAACCAAAATATCACGATTACCTGTCTCATACGATCACGAAACTTCGCCAAAGCGCAAGGAAAATCCTAAAGTGGAAAGTAATATCACTGCCGCCGCCGCTACAGTTCGAACGCAACCTACAAAACAAAGAAAAGTCAACCTACTGAATTATTTCGTTATCATGCTCACATTATTTTTATCATTTGGTTCAGCTGTTGTGTGCGAATACAAAACATCGAGCCTTAATACTACTCAAGGTCTTTATTTCGATAAAATCAGTAACATACGCATCCAAAGAAATCATTGGAAACTTGTAATATATTACAATATGGATCCCTATTGGCAAGGCACTGAATTACTGGGTAAATATATAGATCACCTTGAAAACATATGTTTCAATACAAAAAGTAAAAAGATATCACAGTGCAATATTATGTTGCTCCAATTACATCACGGGTTCACCGAACTCGAGCATTATAATAATATTTTGCTCGGTCAGCAGCTCCCAGGGCGCGAGCGCACGCGACGCCGACGCGGCCTTATCAACGGCATCGGGAATATTGCACATCAGCTGTTTGGAATACTAGACGATAATTTCGCACAACAGTATGAAAATGACATAGATATCATCAGAAGCAATCAAAAACATTTAGTAAACTTATGGAAAAACCAGACTTCAGTTGTGGAAGCTGAGTTCAACTTAATCAAGAGATTAGAAGAAACGATTGATAAGCAACACAAAAGTTTTAACTCTCATTTAAATAATTTAGAAAAATCACTGAATTTGCAACAAGATGAAATCCAAAACTTAGAGAGCTCCGACGATTTTATTACGTCATCCGTTATTGCCAACAACATCATATATAACTTACAAAAAATTCAAGAAACTTTAATTGATTCGATATCTGATACTTACCATGGAAAATTCAATTTTCATCTTCTTACACCGGAGCAGCTGCTTACTGAACTAAGTACAATATCAAGTTTATTATCAAAGGACCTAACACTACCATTGAATAACCTACAGTCTGATTTAACAAATATATATCATATACTTACGGTCAAAGCTAGAGCCCTAAGAACATACATCATATTCGAAGTAAATATTCCCTTGGTGAGTCGAGACAATTACGATATTTATAAATTAATCCCCATCCCACAACAGGTACAGAATAATATAATAAAAATAACGCCAATATCAGATTACATTGCCGTAAATATACACAAAGACACTTACGTAACTGTAACGCATACAGACATAGAGGCGTGTAGTGCATATAGTAATGACATACTTATATGCCCCCTTAAGCAAGCAGTATACGAGATGAAATCTAACGAAAACTTATGTGTTAGAAATGGAACATCAGAGCAATGCAAAACAGAGACTGCGTTGTGTCAAGATAAATGGATAGAACTCCATAAAATAAACACTTATTTTTATTTCTGCTGCAATCAATGCAATGTGCGGATCATTTGTGAAGATCAGGTTACAACTGATAAGCTAAACAAAGTAGGAATAATTACGTTAAGTAATGGGTGTATAATTAAATCAAATACATTCACAATTTACACTCGAAGCAAGCTATCAAACATTATGAATGAAACTGCAGACGTCCTTCAGATTGATATTCCGCCAGTGAATCATATTTTTAACGTCTCTGTGCCTATCTCCCGCATAGAAACATCATCGACATCTATCATCGATCATCAAAAATATATAGAGGATATCGATCAAAAACTAAAAAGCATGAAAGCCAGTGAAGACGATATTGGATTGGCGGATCGCGTCTTACTTATCAATTTTTTGCTATGGTGATAATACTTTTCAACTCTTCACAGTCACATCTTTTCTCGGTCTCCCCTATTGAGTGATATTTCCGCCATTCTATATTTTAGTGTTCATGAAAGTTCAAGAATATGTCAAATTGTGCGTTGGAATATGGATCATAAGTGTATATCGCATAAAGGTGGATATTTATTGTTATGAATTTTAAAAGGAAAATATCAGTTGAATTTTTAATTAAAATCAAAATTAATTAAATAAAGCTCGCCTCCGATATTTTATGCACCCGTTTGCTAAATGATATATGTGAATATCGATTTTGCTCTTTTATATAATGCACCTCGGCATGTTTATATTATTTTTAAAATTTTTTTGTATGGCGTTCGTTCATACGACTGACGGAGCAAAATTCAAAGATGTGCGGAGCTCCGCAGATATGATGTTACACGGGTGCCGCCCACATGCGACTTCTACTGGGGGAAAAAAAAAATTCTTTGTTCTGTGGGTGTAATCATAGTACAAAGTTACAAACGAAGCACAAAGTTTTTTAATCATGACAGGAAAATTAAGTAACTAGACAAGCGGACTGTTGTGCTGGATATAGAGTTGCTTATTATCTTAGATTTCTATTTCTTAATAAGCAAATCTATGAAAGTACTACTAATTCTCGTTAGGTAATAAGTTCCTTTTATTTTAGCCATAGTGCTAGACCAAAGTGAACGAGTTTACCGTCATGTTTCATTTACCACATTAACTGTATCGCGACGTGCATCACTACGTCGCTATCTATCTGCTGATGGGCGCCGGAGCGTCCGTGGCCGTGGTGGTAGCGTGGCGCTGCCTGTCCCGGAGGCGGGCGCGCGCGCCGCCGTCGCCGCCGCCGCCGCTGCTGCCTCAAGCTGAGGCGGCTATCCCGGTTGGCGATGCCAGCCTTTCTACAGTACAGTGTTGTGCTAGTGCAGTGAGTGAGAGTAGTGTAAGGGCAATTAAACAGTGTAGTGAGAATATCAAAATGAAATGTGTGAAAGCCAACGTAGCAAGTGCTAAACTGTCAAAGCAAAAAGATAGGGCTACATCCCCGAACTTTAATAGACAATTTTCGATTTAAGTTGTACGATAAGAAAAAAAAAATGCTGATCACCTTGTTAATAGTTTTAATCAATTATTGTTATCACCTTGTCGCACGTCATTCGTTATCATTCATCGCTTCTCCCGCCTCCCATTTCAGGCCCGGGAACATGTACGAGCCAGCACGTACAGTTTTGTCTTGTAAGCATTTTTCGCCACATTCGTTAATTTAGGTCATTTTAATGTTCAACAGTTAGTTCGTCACCGATTGTCTTACTCATCGCGCGCGTACTCATTACCACATATCATTTATACTATAAATAAGTAGTAATAAAGTAAAATGATAAAATATATTGATAAAATTGAACTAATGCTATAAATTTTATAGCATTAGTTCAATTTTATCAATATATTTTATCATTTTACTTTCTATCAGAGACTTTCATTCATATCAACTATCATAAAAGATCGTACCTAACCGGTACAAATATTGAAAAACCACAATAGGTTACCACAAAAACAATAGAAACAGGTGGCACTTGTCTTAACAAAAATTTAAGAAACTGCTCACGTAACATGAAACTTGTTGCGACTTCAACAAAGTATGAAAAATTGGCGGCTCTTTTAAAAAATAACTCTTCACTGTTGTCAATTTATTAAGATAATATAGGTACTAATGATTCAGTTTTACTTTAAAACAACACAGTGTATTGATGAATATTCTTATTTTTTTATGTTAAGTTTAAGGGGCCAATAAATTGGGGGCAGGCCAATAATAGGACGATTTACCCCTATTTCAGCCATTTCTAAAAATGTTACAAACGCGAGGTCTACAGCTCACAGAGCCACTAGTATTATCAGTTAGAGTTGGCCATTGTAATTAATCAATGTAATATTTTAATGAGATTTACTATTCATGTTCACTTATAAAGTTCTAATCAGATCACTATTAGTAGAGAAGACTATGTTTGATCGTAATAGCAGATTTGTATCACTCGAAAATTCGGTTTACTTGACCACGAACTTCTTTATATTACAATTACAATTTTCTGAGCTATACGATTAGCTGGGCCGTGAGCGGCGGGTTCGAGTTCGGGTGGTGGCTGGCCACGATCAACCAGCCGCGGCTGGTGCAGAACTACGTCGCGATGTTGGAGCCTTGGTGTGAATGGAACGCGTGCTCAAGTAAGTACACAACAAATAGTGTATTCAATTGGGAATATGCATAAGACCTCGATTTTTTTAGCGAACTGAACGGTCATAATGTTTTGTCTCAAAACATTATGACCGTTTTGTAGATAGGGACCATCAAACTGACAACTTTTATTATGAGACCAACTCTGAAATAGCGAAAAAAAATCTGCTGTTTCATACAAAAAATAATAACGAAAGTATAAAAACCGGACTAGTGCGAGTCGGACTCGCGCACGAAGGGTTCCATACTAAGAAACGGCAAAAACCACGTTTGTTGTATGGGAGCCCCCCTTAAATATTTATTTTATTCTGTTTTTAGTATTTATTGTTATAGCGGCAACAGAAATACATCATCTGTGAAAATTTCAACTGTCTAGCTATCACGGTTCATGAGATACAGCCTGGTGACAGACAGACAGACAGACGGATAGCGGAGGCTTAGTAATAGGGTCCCGTTTTTTTACCCTTTGGGTACGGAACCCTAAAAACGCAATAGAAAATTTTTAATATTACAGTTGATATTCTCACGCATTATACTTTCGATTTTGATACAAAAAAATATATACAAAGTGGAGAGGTCAATGCAACAATAAATTAAATTTCGTATATCTAGTAACGTTCCCAGTCTGCCTGTAAAATATCAATGAAAAATATCCAGTAGTTTAGTCACAAGAAACATTTTTTCGTTTTTAACATTTTCTACATGCTGTATCTATTACTAAGCTATTGCCGACAAGTTAAAAACCCCTACATCAGTATAAATTAACACACTGTTGCTGAATTGTACCTTATGCTCAAGCCGTAAGAGTCATTTTTAATTGCGTGTCATCTAAAAATGTGCGAATGAGACAAAATCTACTTCGAACAAACAATAAAGTTGACAACGTTTCGAAATCTTTTACCTGTATTTATTATGATTAAATTACTTACTTTAATTAAACTACTTAAACACTTTTTTACGTGCCAAAGTCCTACACCTTGTCTACACGTTTACCTACAGTGATGTTTCTTTAAAGTTTTATGGAAATTGAAATAAATGCACTTCAAACCAACCTGTACTTTATTAAACAGATTCAAACGTTAACAATATCGTTTCGCTGAAAACTGCGGTTTTAGTAGTATCATGAACTCCACTTAGGGACTGTTACATTACAACAGCCATTACAAGTCCGATATTATTTTCGAATAAGTTAAAATAACCTAAAATACTCAATTCAATTCAAAACATTCAAAGCACAAGCGGAAAATATGTTGACACTTGACAGCGACAGTTTTTTTTGTGAATGCTCGTTGTCCGGTTTTTTATTTTTCATAGCAACAGATATGACGATATGTGTTCTCTAAGTGCTAGTAGTGGAGAAAATTCATTCAACTATGGTATAATGTTTTCACTATTATACTGTAATTTTTAGTCTGTGACTTTTTAATATTTTATTTTTATTCTGTTTACTTTTTGTACAACACAACACAAAAACGCCCAAAGAGCATGTCGATGATGACTTGACGTCTCATTGACGCAGTCTTATTAAAATCTGATATAATACGAATAAGTATTACTTCTACTATTTCACAGTTTTCGAGTACACCTACATGATTTTAATTTATTTTTAGCTCTACGGACATACCGAGAGAGATATTATGGTAACATTTGTATTTGTCCGCTGTCCAAAGGATACAAGAAATATTCAATTTGTGACTAGGTATTCAGTGGACAGAATAACTTTAAATCAGTGATTTAGGATTCAAACAAATTTAGCAAAATAAAAAGTTACCGTAAAAAGCAAAAAAAATAATAATATCTCAGCAATGAAAATTGCCGTATGGACAGCGTTGTTACATGATGCCGTAGCTCGAGTCGCTGCCGTAGATATCAAGAAAAACACTGTTTTAATTCAGCATTAAATGGCGCCAAAAGTTCATTTCGCGGCTTGTCACCTGTCAATACTATTCTGTGATCTAACACCGCGCTGTTGCCGCTCTTACCATGTAAGTAACCAATATTTACAAAGGGTGTTTAATTTCGTACTTGTTTTTGTGGTATTTAGTTTGTTCGAAAAAAAAAATTTTTTTATTTCGCTCCTAGGAATTATTTGATAGTTTCAAAATACTTCTATGAACTAGTGTCTACAGTGTTATCATTTATTGTTGCATTGTCATGCGCATGACATGTCATGTCATGCGTGTGTGTACATATTCCCTATTGAAATTTAATGTTAAGTACTTACTTATTGGTATGGATGGATGGACATATAGTTGAACATCATAGATTTTCTTCAGTAATAATGCTAGCCTGAAAGTAAAATACTGGCGATGGGGGCACCACACATAATTTTAATATTTTTTGTTTTGTCGTATTCTGTCTCTTACAGTACCTACAGTAGAAGTATTTAAGCCCCCCTAGCATCACCACCGAAAGGCGATATGATAAAGCGATAGCGATTTATCACGTTTAATTGTCAAAAGGGGAGCTGCAGGTGGAAATCAAATCGTAGAAAAAACCCGAGTTCTCAGTTACATACTACTTTTTTCATGCTAACATAAGGTGGTACCAAATCACAAAGGATGTGATGATACCATAGAAATAGAATACCAAAGAACAACAATGTCAATAAACAGGTGATCCGAAAAACTAATGTATACATTTTGTATGAGATACGTAAAATATGACTTACATACATAAAATATCACTATATTATGGCAAAGGAAATTAATAAACTATGTTCCATACTGTTTTCTTAGTCGATAAACGAATAAATGTAGCGAAATTTGGTTTTAGAGAAATGTGTGGCAAAATCTTATTTACCTTTGAAAAGTGTGATTACTTGAATTGTTTTTTTTTATCACATCACAATTACTTAGTTAGAGCACAAGACACCATGGCTCCACGATACCTTTATTTGAAATTCTAATTAGGATTAACAAATATTTTTAACAAACTTTGATTGCTGATTTGCAAGGCGGGACGCTAGGGGCTCTTACTGTAAAAAATTTTGGCACATTGTCACTTGATTCTTTGTCTCTTTTTTTCACAGACCGTGTCCGCATAATGTTAACTTCTCTTTTCCACGCTTTGTTGGTCTTCTTGAGCGCAGCGAAAATTTTTTAATGTTGCTTAAACCACAGAATACATAATAGTACAAGTACAGAAGATCCACTCCGCAAAGTCATTTAAATAAATAACGACTCTATTCCATACCGAATAAAGTGCAATTCAGGTTGCACGTCGCTCTCTTGCCTACAGTTATATTCACCTAGAAGTTGCCTCTCTTTCTATCGCGTAGCTCTTATCTCTTCTAACGACTTCAGGGTTTCTTCTTTTAAATAATAATTAAATAACTGGTAGTTAATTTATTACAAGTTATGTGTTTGTGAAATAATGTGTAGTTAAAGTAAATACGTTTAAAAAACCATAGGCTAGGTACAGTCAACGCCACATCAGACAATACATGCTGGCTTTAAAGCAATTGGCTTTATTACGAAATGAAATTGTAATTATAATTAATTTTATTTCGTAAGTAGGTAGGTAAGTAAGTACCTACCTAATCTATAAATTATTATTTCAATAAATAGTTGGGCGAAGATTGTTTAGCAAATAAGACAAGTAAATACCTAAGAATAAACGGATACTAGTTACTAACTAGGTACCTACTAGACAAGCACTTCTTACGTTTTGATGTCGTTTCGAACTTTTAGAAGAGTGAAAAACGTGAGGTTCGGATCCTTTTTATTCGTATTAAGGCATACTATCGAAATCGAACTGCTAATGTGCGACCCAGCCGGCACGCGGTAGCCCTCTGAAATTAGTCCGTCCGGACGGACCCGCTACCTACTTGTAGCTTTGTACCTAAAGCGCGGAGTGCGCCTAGCCTGCTTAAACTAGACAACTTCCTCCATGAAACATTGGTAAAAAAATCATACTTCCATACTGTGGAGACCTTTTTACCTGGATCTCGAGAACGAAAGGTCGTAAACGTATCCTCACATATCTCCTAAACGCAAGATCGACAAAATCTGGGTACTTATTGTCTAATTTCAAAATCTATCGCAATCGCTTTCAAGATGTGATACATTGATGCTTCTTTTTGGCACAAATAAAATCTTACCAAAGGAATGCAGCAATGTGTCACATCCATCTGTCAAATGAAAGCGATTGCGATAGATTTTCGATATTAGACAATAAGCCTCATGTTCTTGGTGACAAAATCCGACAAACTACTGGCTACACATACGAGTAATCAGATTTTCGCTACGACCTTCCGTTTCTACAGCTGAGCCACACGTATCTCCTAAACGCAAGACCGATAAACTCTGGTTTATGGCGACAAAATCCGACAAATTACTGGCTACACATACGAGTAATCAGATTTTCGCTACGACCTTCGTTTCTACAGCTGAGCCACACGTATCTCCTAAACGCAAGACCGACAAATTCTGGTTTTGGCGACAAATTCCGACAAATTATCGACTTCATCATGGCATAGGTAGTCAAAAAGTCAGATTTCCAACTTTTTTTTTGTGGCCCAGCTGTAGTCCGGCACGTGGACCGACTTACTATGGAAAGGCAAAAAAAAATGTTTTTCTACCTATGCTATGTTCCTTGGAAAATGTTGTGTAGTTTTACCATCACTATCACTTGTTTCAGTATCATCACACCTTATACAATCTGTTACAAAATAACCCCTAACGCACCTGAACAACTTACTAAGCGACCAACTCGGAAATCGCAAAATCAGCTGTTTCATACAAACAATAATAACGTTAATACAACGTGTAATAAAATAACCTACATATTTAGATAATTTTGTTATTATTTATTGTATGAAACAGCTGAATTCAGAAAAGTTGGTCCCATAGTAAAAGTTGTTCAGTTTGATGGTCCCTATCTACTTTATTCGGCATTAGGGGTTATTTTGTAATACGTATATTGTGAACATGGAACAGGGCAATTCATCCTCGGTCTATCGCTGCTCGACCTGGAGGAGGCCGAGGGCGCGTACACCGCCTTCTGCAAGGCGGCGAAGGGCGTCAGCACCGAGCCGTTCCTCAGGCAGCTGGTGGCCGCGCCCGACGCGCGCCTCACGCAGCACCAGGCACTAGTGCTGTACTACATGAAAGTAGGTATACGGCCTTCTGCAAGGCGCGAAGGGCGTCAGCACCGAGCCGTTCCTCAGGCAGCTGGTGGCCGCGCCCGACGCGCGCCTCACGCAGCACCAGGCACTAGTGCTGTACTACATGAAGGTAGGTATACGGCCTTCTGCAAGGCGCGAAGGGCGTCAGCACCGAGCCGTTCCTCAGGCAGCTGGTGGCCGCGCCCGACGCGCGCCTCACGCAGCACCAGGCACTAGTGCTGTACTACATGAAGGTAGGTATACGGCCTTCTGCAAGGCGCGAAGGGCGTCAGCACCGAGCCGTTCCTCAGGCAGCTGGTGGCCGCGCCCGACGCGCGCCTCACGCAGCACCAGGGGGGCAATTCTCGGATGCGTGACATAATGTCGAATTCGACATTATCTCTAATCACGAATCTCTATTAAAAATGTCACTAAAATCTCTACTGCTACCAAAAAACTTATTCTCAGCGATTTTCGACATTACAAGTCGAATGACTTTGCAATCTCGACGATTTCTTGACTTTTTCGAGATATTTCGAATTTGACACTATGGCACGCACCCGATGTCTGCAAGAAACGCAACACTGTTTAACATTGATTACTGTTGGTTTAGTCGGTCACCCATCCCGAACCTGACCTTTTTACAAAGTGATTACCAGATGGTCACCCATCTCACACCTGGCCTTATTTTATTTTTTCTTACTTTCGTCGCATCACAGTCCCAAATGGTCACCCATCTAGTAACTGGCAACCGGCCTCTTCAAAAGTAGCTTAACATTCGTTATTGCTGTTCCAAACGGTCACCCATCTGAGATGGGAGACTATTTTCAAAGTGGTTACCAGATGGTCACCCATCTCACTCCCGGCCTTATTTAAAGCTTTTTTACTATCGTCGCATCACAGTCACAAACGGTCACCCATCCCATACCCGGCCATTTCTTAAAATTACTTAACATTTGTCATCGCAGTCCCAAATGGTCACCCATCTAGTAACCGGCCTCTTCAAAAGTAGCTTAATATTCGTTATGCTATTCGAAACGGTCACCCAACTCGTACTCGGCCTCTTCAAAAGTAGCTTACCATTCGTTAATACTGTTGATGGGTGACCATTTTCAAAGTGGTTACCAGATGGTCACCCATCTCACACCCGGCCTTATGTAAAGCATTTTTACTTTCGTCGCATCGCAGTCACAAACGGTCACCCATCCCATACCCAGCCATTTCTCAAAATTGCTTAAAATTTGTCATCGCAGTCCCAAATGGTCATCCATCTAGTAACCGGCCTCTTCAAAAAGTAGCTTAATATTCGTTGTTGCTGTTCCAAACGGTCACCCATCTCGTACTCGGCCTCTTCAAAAGTAGCTTAACATTCGTTATTGTAGTCCCAAATGGTCACCAATCTCATAAGAAAGACACAATTCGACACTTCGACTAACGTAATGTTCGAGATATACAATCTCTACTGCTATCGACCACTCGTTGCATGTCGAACGCTATGGCTCGACATATGTCTACCGTGAAATTCCGAGAATACGGAAATCTGATTGCGATCGACATCCGCCATGTTTTTTCGAGATATCTCGCATTCGAGATTATGTCACGCGCCCGAGAATCGCCTTCCAGGCACTAGTGCTGTACTACATGAAGGTAGGTATACGGCCTTCTGCAAGGCGCGAAGGGCGTCAGCACCGAGCCGTTCCTCAGGCAGCTGGTGGCCGCGCCCGACGCGCGCCTCACGCAGCACCAGGCACTAGTGCTGTACTACATGAAGGTAGGTATACGGCCTTCTGCAAGGCGCGAAGGGCGTCAGCACCGAGCCGTTCCTCAGGCAGCTGGTGGCCGCGCCCGACGCGCGCCTCACGCAGCACCAGGCACTAGTGCTGTACTACATGAAGGTAGGTATACGGCCTTCTGCAAGGCGCGAAGGGCGTCAGCACCGAGCCGTTCCTCAGGCAGCTGGTGGCCGCTCCCGAATCGCGCCTCACGCAGCACCAGGCACTAGTTCTGTACTACATGAAGGTAGGTATAAGGCCTTCTGCAAGGCGCGAAGGGCGTCAGCACCGAGCCGTTCCTCAGGCAGCTGGTGGCCGCTCCCGACGCGCGCCTCACGCAGCACCAGGCACTAGTTCTGTACTACATGAAGGTATTCTTGACTTATTTAAAGTCAGTTACGGTTCCGAACTCAAAAAAAAAATGGAAAAAAAACAAATAAGTATTGCTAAGGACTTATTGCCGTAAGTGCTCTCCCATCGATTGAAACGCTAAGCTTTCGTGAGGTTTAGAGGTGTCATCTCAAATCGAGCGAAAAATGTTGATGCTTTATACACTCTAAATACTGCGAAATAACAATTTTGTCATTAGTACAGTCAGCAGCACATCAGACTATACATGTTAACCTTGAGACCGCCTTTATGCCGTTTAATAAGAGGTATTTTCGTAGTTCAACTGTTTAAACTAGCGTGCTGTCATCCGTACATACACCTTGACAAAATTACAAGCTAAAGAAATATAATGAAAGTATGAAATTGATATTTCGCAGTATTTTTAGTGTATAAAGATTCAACAGTTTCAAAAACGATGTTGGAGATGAAAATGACATGACTCGCTGGGGCCGTACCGGCTAACTTACATGGCTATCGTAATCGCTTTCATTTGACAGATGGATGTGACACATTGCTGCTTCTATTTAGCATAAATAAAAACTTACCATAGAAAAGTATTTTTACTCACTTATGCTCAGAAATGTTATCATTCCATTTGAAAAAAGAATGCGGGGCGTTCAACATTTCCGTGGGAGTCTGGTTCATCACATTCTAAATTTGAAATTCAGTGCGGAAATGAAATTCAATACTTACTTCCCGCACTGAGTGCGGGAAGTAAGTGTTCCAAATTCAAATCGGTAGAACTTATCAGCTAGCATTCTTTTTATGAAACTTTATGGTTGCATGACCGGTCCGTTAACATGGCCACGCGAACCAATTTAAATATCACATTTTTACAAAGAAAATTGTATTTCCTCGCATTTCGTTAGTAAAGTATTATATAAACCTTGTACTGGAAGCTACTTGCATTGCCTCGAATGATTAAAGCCCTCGCCTGCGGCTCGGGCTTCAAACCATCCTCGACAATGCAATCGCTAGCTTCCCGTTCTCGGATGTAATGTACTATTGTAGACCGGCTTACCTTTGCCATAATTTCACCCCTCGCCACTGAAAAGTAGCAATGTATCAACCGGTGTACCGGTGTATCGATGTGTTAGCCGGTACGAACCGGTCCGACTTTGTGGCGTCCGGTGCGTTAAGCGGGATCCTGCCGCGGGTACACGGTGCGGGAATATAGATTGCTGGTTTTCTGACGGACAGATGCTTGCAGTGCATGAGTAAGCTCTAATAAATCTATGTCGTCCCGCGCCGGGAAGCGGACGCCCGGCGCCCTTATATGAAAATTATTTCCAGCCCGTATTTTTAGACCGTACTTATACTCCTTTAGGAGACGAATAGTTCATCATCATCATATCAGCCACACGACACCCACTGCTGGGTACACACCACAGGCCTATGCCTCCCCTAAGGATCTCCACGACGATCGGTCCTGCGCTGCCTGCATCCACCGGCCTTCCGCGACCTTCACCAGATCGTCGGTCCACCTTGTCGGGGGCCTACCCACGGAGCGTCGTCCGGTGCGCGGTCGCCATTCCAGAACCTTTCTGCCCCAACGGCCATCGGTTCTTCTCGCTATGTGTCCCGCCCATTGCCACTTCAGCTGAGCAATTCTTCGAGCGATGTCGGTTACTTTAGTTCTCCTGCGGATCTCCTCGTTTCTGATTTGATCACGTAGGGAAACGCCGAGCATGGCTCTCTCCATTGCACGCTGAGCGACCTTGAGCCTCCTTATGAGACCCATAGTTAGCGGCCACGTTTCACTGCCGTAAGTCATCACTGGCAACACACACTGTTCATAGACGAATAGTTCATTAAGTTATTATTATTTAATCCCAAAACGTTGTTGCAGGTCATAAAACTGTTTGAGATCCATGACGCCGGTGCCTGTGTGGTTCGTCTCGCAGAGACCGCCATCAGCATAGCTGACAAGGATGATCCCAATTTGGTAAGATGTGACCAAAGTTGTATTATCGGAAATTTCACTCATTTTTTATTAGTAGGTAGGTAAACATTAAACAGCATTTTCTACTAAAACACAGAGTAAATATATGGAAAGTTTCCGACGTTTGTGAATAAGGGCCCAGATGTCCGAATCCTCCGTGCTCTCCCTACGCCTTATTACTTTATTTATACGTTCAATGCATCCGCCAAGCGCCCTGCTGCGCAGTCCAAGCATTGAATCGTTACGTGACTACTGTGGACATATCCTCGGAATACGAGGGCGCGCGCGGTCTGATGAGTCCATGACAAAAAAAGTTTTTTTCATAAGTAATTTATTTTTGTTTCTTACAAAGAAACTCCTTAGAAAGCTTAACGCTATATGGATATAAAGGCCTGGGCACACCGGCTGCGTAGACACGCGCGTAGTGACGCACGTAAACCCCCGACACACCGGGTTACGCATACGTCTACGTTTACGCATACGCATACTTGCTGGGCACGCAACGCAACCTGTCCCTTGCGTACCCAGTCACTGCGGCAGCCATGTTTGTGACTCTAGTGCGCGATATCAGACAAAGATTGAGTTATGGCCGAATACTCAAACCGCTCAAAGTTAAGTAGCGTTTGAGTATTAGGCCATAAATGTATTATTTTTTTCGCACTAATTCAATTAGTTTTCTTTAATATCGTTATTCATTATTTAAAAACAAAATAAAACACCATTTACTACCGGTACAGTACGAGGCATATATCTTGAAATATATATGCCTCGGGTGGGGATTGCGCGGAACGCGTATTTCGGACATGCGTAGCGGTGAGGGGCGCAGGCGGCGGGAGAGGGGGGCGCGCTATTGGTCGCTCACAAGAGCACATGCGCGAACTTATCCCCACTCCGTCGCAAAAAATTCAAGATATAACTATGCCTCGTACTGTAGTACCGGCACTATTTGTAAACAAATACAACTGAATGCGTAGTCACGCGCGTAGTGACACTAGTGACGCACAGCAAAGATACGTGCGTGTTCGAATTTGTTCGGTGTGACGTCCAATAGGAATGCCATTGATTACAACGTCATTACTGCACACATCAATGCGTTCCACTCTGCGTAGGTACGCAGCCTATCTCGTGTCTCACGGAAGCTGCAATGCGTAGGGTTTACTTATCAGTCTACGTGCACGCGTACGTTACGCAAGCGGTGTGCCATGTCTCATACATAATAAGTTTCAGACATTACAACGTCATGGTACGTCTACATGCACGCTTACGCATCCGGTGTGTTTTGCACTTTAGATTCTTGTTAACGCAACATTTTTTCAAATTTGGAAAAAGACTATTATTACATAAAGAGCTCAAACGACTTCTAACTTTTTTTTATGACCACAGAATAAAATTTACTCCTACCAAACATGAATAAATGTCTTGGCTGGCAAAGATTTTCATAAAGCCTGAAATGGGCTCCCATTTTTACCACATTTTTCAGGCGATGAAAGAAAAAAATAATGGGTTAAAGCAGTAGTAACTTGGTTGGACTGAGTACATATCAGTGGCGAAGGTTCCATACAAGCCGATTCCCATCGGCTTACCTATTATGCCGGATTTACATGCTGGCCGTGGCTCGGCGAGCGACCGCCAGCTCCGAGCTACGGCCAGCCTCGGCGAGCCTCGGCGATCGCTTGGATGCCATTTACACGCTGGCCGTGGCTCGGCGAGCGACCGCCAGCTCCCAGCTTCGGCCAGCCTCAGCAAACCGGCCAAGTGCGAGTCGGACTCGCGCACGAAGGGTTCCGTACCAGAAACGGAAAAAAAAACACGTTTGTTCTATGGGAGCCCCCCTTAAATATCTATAGTACATATTTATTGTTGTTAAAGCTGCAACAGAAATACATCATAATATATGTGAAAATTTCAACTGTCCACCTGTTGTCGTTACTAATATCGAGCAAAAAACGGCAAAATAAATTACGTTTGTTGTATGGGAGCCCCCTTCAAATATTTATTTTATTCTGTTTTTAGTATTTGCTGTTATAGCGGCAACAGAAATAGGTTAGGTACGTCATCTGTGAATATTTCAACTGTCTAGCTATCACGGTTCATGAGATACAGCCGGTGACAGACAGACAGACGGACAGCGGAGTCTTAGTAATAGTGTCTTAGTAATAGAGTCTTAGTAATAGTGTAAATGCCTATTTTAATACGTTAATTTTTATAAAAAAAAAACAAAGGGAGCGAAAAGTTCATCGTAGAAGATGGTGGATGATAAAAATCCATATAAACCGCAACAGGTAACAAGGTATCACATTCAAAATATGTTTTCATAATGAATAAATTATGTAGCTACGAAGTATTATTTCGTATTGTTGATACGCGGTCATACACAGCGCAACATAAATACACCCGTACGGCGCGAGCTCTTGAGCGACACTGAAGAACGGCCAACATGTAAATACGTCGCAAGCGCTTGCCGCCAGCTCCTTTGATCTGTGTTCAAAAACCGACACGGGCGCGGATCGGCGGCCAACCTACGCGAGCCTAGGCGAGCCTACGCGAGCCAAGCCGTTCACCTGTTTACACGCTGGGCGCAAGGTGGAGGCTCGTCATGGCTCGGCCAGCATGTAAATGGGCCATTAGAAATCCCATCCCACCGATCCACTATTCAGATCGTAACATTTTTGTAGAACGGCTTACCTTAGCCAAAATTTCACCCCTCGCCACTGGTACATACACAGAGCTACAAAAAGATTATGTAGAGATTTAAAACAAAATCTGCTTTACGAAACGGTTTCTTCTTTCCAAAGTCATCGACTTGTCAAACTACTCAGTATGCTCAAAATAACTTGGCGGCTCGGAAGTTAACTACAAGTAATATTTCGCGCAGGGTACATGTCGAGTTCCATATTCCGAGTGCTTCCGCCCGCGCACGCCTGCATTCGTCTACAGCGCAGCGTTCCGCGCGAAGTTCAGAGCCGCCAAGTTATTTTGCGCATACTGTAGTAATGTGGCGCGGTTCGCAGGCGATGTTCCAGTGGCTGGTGTTCAAGTGGCACCTGTCGGGCGGGCGCGTGCAGCGCGCGCTGGGCGCCGCCGCCGCCAACCCCGCGCCCACCGCGCGCGCCGCCGCCGCCGCCACGCTGCTCACCACGCTCGGTATGTAGCGGGCTACAGGCGGTGTTCCAGTGGCACCTGTCGGGCGGGCGCGTGCAGCGCGCGCTGGGCGCCGCCGCCGCCAACCCCGCGCCCACCGCGCGCGCCGCCGCCGCCGCCACGCTGCTCACCACGCTCGGTATGTAGCGGGCTACAGGCGGTGTTCCAGTGGCACCTGTCGGGCGGGCGCGTGCAGCGCGCGCTGGGCGCCGCCGCCGCCAACCCCGCGCCCACCGCGCGCGCCGCCGCCGCCGCCACGCTGCTCACCACGCTCGGTATGTAGCGGGCTACAGGCGGTGTTCCAGTGGCACCTGTCGGGCGGGCTGGGCGCCGCCGCCGCCAACCCCGCGCCCACCGCGCGCGCCGCCGCCGCCGCCACGCTGCTCACCACGCTCGGTATGTAGCGGGCTACAGGCGGTGTTCCAGTGGCACCTGTCGGGCGGGCTGGGCGCCGCCGCCGCCAACCCCGCGCCCACCGCGCGCGCCGCCGCCGCCGCCACGCTGCTCACCACGCTCGGTATGTAGCGGGCTACAGGCGGTGTTCCAGTGGCACCTGTCGGGCGGGCGCGTGCAGCGCGCGCTGGGCGCCGCCGCCGCCAACCCCGCGCCCACCGCGCGCGCCGCCGCCGCCGCCACGCTGCTCACCACGCTCGGTATGTAGCGGGCTACAGGCGGTGTTCCAGTGGCACCTGTCGGGCGGGCGCGTGCAGCGCGCGCTGGGCGCCGCCGCCGCCAACCCCGCGCCCACCGCGCGCGCCGCCGCCGCCGCCACGCTGCTCACCACGCTCGGTATGTAGCGGGCTACAGGCGGTGTTCCAGTGGCACCTGTCGGGCGGGCGCGTGCAGCGCGCGCTGGGCGCCGCCGCCGCCAACCCCGCGCCCACCGCGCGCGCCGCCGCCGCCGCCACGCTGCTCACCACGCTCGGTATGTAGCGGGCTACAGGCGGTGTTCCAGTGGCACCTGTCGGGCGGGCGCGTGCAGCGCGCGCTGGGCGCCGCCGCCGCCTACGTCGTGGCCCATCCACGGTGACAAAAAAATAATATTCCATTGGATTTAATTCTTTTTCTTTGTAGAATATTTCTATGTAACTTAGAGATAGGTATTGACATAAGAATAAATAAAACTTACTAGAACGGACTCTTCTTTGTCTAGAGTCCCAAATGCCGCCATTTATATAACTACTTCCCCCTTCACGTCGCTACGCCCCGCTGTCGTCCAAGCGTGTTGTCAGGGTTGCGTACTGTTAAATATTGCTTACGTTTAAAGATCATATCGCTAAAATAAAAAATATGTGTTTTTCTTTAGTTTGAAATAAAATAATTACTTTTTCTGGGTAAGTACTTACCCACTCCTGAGTTTGTATAGATAAAGTAAATACCTAAACATTAAGTATGGAAATTAAATTAAATTTTGAACAAAAATGTACTTCTAAAAGCATTTTTAGGTTTTGATCGAAATCACAGAATAGATACGAAATAGTAATGTAAAAGCTGGGTATGATTGATACTCTATTTATTATACTTTAAAGCAGTTGTATGTCCAAACACACCACAATAGCTTGACGCCATTGTTATTTGTTTCCAAGATCGTACGGAACGCACAAACAGGGACAGGCAAACGCGCGTGTGGCGACGCCAGCCGTGACAGCCCGACTGAATATTCTGTTTAACGGATAGGCTAATATCGTGACTTTGATCCCGTTCGGAGCGGGAGTGTCCGTTCTAGTAAGTTTTATTTATTCTTATGGTATTGAATCGAAGAGGAGTCATCTCTGGCTTTAACCCCTGTGGAATAAAAGCATGATTGTCCGTATTTATTGCGCAGCGTCTCGCAAGCAACTAGGTGCGTTGGTGACGTGCAGTGCACTCGCAGACGAGGCGGAAAAGGCTGCGGCCGCGCGCGCGAAACTGCACGACGCGCACGGACACAACCCCTACTACGACTTCCTGTACGCGCTGCACGTGTCCCGCCACCACTACCGGAAGGGTGAGTATAGGCTTTTTAATGCAAGTGCACGCGCATATCTTCATTTCCAGCTGTATTTTCTACAATTAGAATATCCTTATAAACGGCTCGAAAGTTACCTAAAAATTTGATTTGACATGATTCAACTATGAAAGTATGTTGTTGTTTTTGATAATAGAAGCTTAATAAATACGTGGTGTTCTCCAGCTGCGGCGGTGATGTATGAGCGCGCAACACGTTGCGGCGTAGAGCGGGGCGCGGGCGGCGGCGCGCGGCGACGCTGGCTCGCGGCCGCGCTCACCTGCCTGCGGCTGGCACGCCCCGAGCACGCCTTCCTGGCGCGCCCGCCGCCCGAGCACGCGCCCGCGCCCGCCAACAAGGCGCTGCAGGTCACTACCACTGTACTGTAATACTGCCAGCACTAGTGTGTGGCCGCGCTCACCTGCCTGCGGCTGGCACGCCCCGAGCACGCCTTCCTGGCGCGCCCGCCGCCCGAGCACGCGCCCGCGCCCGCCAACAAGGCGCTGCAGGTCACTACCACTGTACTGTAATACTGCCAGCACTAGTGTGTGGCCGCGCTCACCTGCCTGCGGCTGGCACGCCCCGAGCACGCCTTCCTGGCGCGCCCGCCGCCCGAGCACGCGCCCGCGCCCGCCAACAAGGCGCTGCAGGTCACTACCACTGTACTGTAATACTGCCAGCACTAGTGTGTGGCCGCGCTCACCTGCCTGCGGCTGGCACGCCCCGAGCACGCCTTCCTGGCGCGCCCGCCGCCCGAGTAATTCATCTCGGTATAATAATTAAGTAGGTTCAAAAAAATATTAGAACAGCTACATCAGTTAATCCTCCGTTTGCAGATTATTGGACCTGAGGAGTTAGCTGCAGAATTACGAGAAGAAGATCCAGATTCTCTGAGCCCTGTACAAGAGGCTTTACTGAGTGAGTTTTTTTAAATGGATACTTAGTTATTTTCTTTACTATATGTTGATATTGCTGATAAGTAACGCTAACATAAACTTTGTTTTAGGGAATGAAACTATCGATTTTGAGAAGTTATACCCTCATCTGAAAGATGCAGACGCAGACACTTTACTCGCAGTTACTAAAAGAGTATTGAGCACTGGTCAATTTTTACCTCATTGGTTCCTACAAAGATACATGGTACGTATAGTTAAAAACACATAGTTTAATTAGTCTATTCCATCCGAAAGATCTCTAAATGTAAAGCGACCCCAAAATTCCTTCGCTCAGTGCTGGCACCTATTCCATAGTGTGTATGTAATTTTGTAGGAGGTGGACAGCAGCGGTTGCGTACGAGCGCTAAGCAGCGGCGGTCGGTGCGTGGAAGCGGCGAGTGCGTGCGCTCGGGCCGTCCGTACAGAGCTAGCGGCGTTGCGGCCGCTGCCGGCGTGGCCGCGCGCCGCGCCGCTGGCCCTCGCCGGCGCGCTGCTGCGGGAGCTGGCGCCGCACGCGCACCAGCCCTACGTGGGCCAGGTGAGTGCGTGCGCTCGGGCCGTCCGTACAGAGCTAGCGGCGTTGCGGCCGCTGCCGGCGTGGCCGCGCGCCGCGCCGCTGGCCCTCGCCGGCGCGCTGCTGCGGGAGCTGGCGCCGCACGCGCACCAGCCCTACGTGGGCCAGGTGAGTGCGTGCGCGCGGGCCGTCCGTACAGAGCTAGCGGCGTTGCGGCCGCGGCCGGCGTGGCCGCGCGCCGCGCCGCTGGCCCTCGCCGGCGCGCTGCTGCGGGAGCTGGCGCCGCACGCGCACCAGCCCTACGTGGGCCAGGTGAGTGCGTGCGCTCGGGCCGTCCGTACAGAGCTAGCGGCGTTGCGGCCGCTGCCGGCGTGGCCGCGCGCCGCGCCGCTGGCCCTCGCCGGCGCGCTGCTGCGGGAGCTGGCGCCGCACGCGCACCAGCCCTACGTGGGCCAGGTGAGTGCGTGCGCTCGGGCCGTCCGTACAGAGCTAGCGGCGTTGCGGCCGCTGCCGGCGTGGCCGCGCGCCGCGCCGCTGGCCCTCGCCGGCGCGCTGCTGCGGGAGCTGGCGCCGCACGCGCACCAGCCCTACGTGGGCCAGGTGAGTGCGTGCGCTCGGGCCGTCCGTACAGAGCTAGCGGCGTTGCGGCCGCTGCCGGCGTGGCCGCGCGCCGCGCCGCTGGCCCTCGCCGGCGCGCTGCTGCGGGAGCTCGCGCCGCACGCGCACCAGCCCTACGTCGGCCAGGTGAGTGCGGGAGTTTTTTCTATGGTACGCAAGTGTGCGTTACCCCAGCAAAAAGTTGAGCTTTAGAGAGATGAGACCTTATCAGATAATTAGTGTGTCATGAGGAGAAATTTGTTTACTAATAGCAAAATTTGTGTGAGTTGTAGTTTTTAAGATATATGAGAAAAACAGATTTTGCTGGGGTCACGTTTTAAACATTACCCTGGCAAAAAAAGTTGTTTCAGCCTGGAACCAAATACATGAATAGATAGCTTTTGTTGCATAGTAAATGTGAGCAAATAGCAAAAATTGTGTGTGTTATGGTTCTTGAGTTATTTAAGTTTTTGCTGGGGTAACGTTTTGGGTTTTCCCAGATCTCGAAAACGGTTCAACGCAGAAGTTTGAAAAAAATACCACTAAGAGACCTTAATTTGTTTAAATTTGTTTGATTGTTAGTTTTTGATTTGGTTGTCGCAAACCAACGTAATTAAATGGTTTCGAAAAACAGAAAAAACGAATTTGCAAGTAAACTACTACACTTATAATCAAATAAACAGCTGTTAAAAATAGCCGTGGTAGACACTTATTACGTCAAGAATTTTAGGCTTTGTAACTTTACACGATGTAAAGATATAAACAAATTTAATAAATTTTAGACTGGTCGTACTTTAGCGATCGAATACACAGTTTCCATAACATTAAGACACATCGCATACATTAAACAAATTTAAGTAATTCATTAACATTCCTTCCTGTTAATTTCAGCTCTCAATTACGCCTATCATGAAAGTTTTAACAAAAACAAGATTAAGACAGCAATTCTTGAATAAGCCGACCAAATTGTAAAGGTCACTAAAAAGCGACCGCACCATACGTACGGGTTATCTTCGCAAATTAGCAGCTTAGTATCCGATGTTTTGTACAGTTATGAAGAAAAATGTTATTGATATAGCTTAGATTCAACTAGTTTTCTATTTTATAAATTAATATCGTGTTTATTTATATCAAATAATAAACTTACGCGATTAATAGTATTTTAAAAATAATTTAATAATTCATGAAAGTTAAAATTTTGAAGGCACTCAACATTACATAAACAAAGGTAAATAATAATCTAAACCTAATTAGGTAATAATCTCGCTAAGCAATTTATAGTGTGATTTATTTGTCAGTATCAATATATACATTTATAGTAATTTGTTGCTTCTGTTTTTTCAAACCAAATGTTTTATTTTAATACCAAACCTACTCATGTCAATCCAGTGACCACTATGTTTGACAGGTAAAAACATTTACCCATAAAAACTGTTCCTACCTAGGAACAGTTTTTACGGAAACTACCTCGCATTTTTTCCATATAGGTATATTTCTCACCATTTAAACCTTCCCCTGGAACTACGACAAACATTTTAAAACCAAAATCGGCCACGCCAATCTTAAGTTTTCGCGAGACTAACGTACATTTTATATTTAAAGATAATACTTTTGTACGCAACTGTACTAACAAAAGATCCATATTATCCCGTTCATTTAAGATGGTTACGCTTATGTATAGCGCGGTCGCTTTTACGTGACCTCTACAATTTAGGCGGCTTATTAGAGAATTGTTGTCATATTCTTGTTTTTGTTAAAACTTTCATGATAGGCGTAATTGAAAGCTGAAATTAACAGGAAGGAATGTTAATGAATTACTTAAATTTGTTTAATGTATGCCATGTGTCTTAATGTTATGGGAACTGTGTATTCGATTGCTAAAGTACGACCAGTCTAAAATTTATCAAATTTGTTTATATCTTTATATCGTGTAAAGTTACAAAGCCTTAAATTCTTGACGTAATAAGTGTCTACCACGGCTATTTTTAACAGCTGTTTATTTGATTATAAGTGTAGTAGTTTACTTGCAAATTCGTTTTTTCTGTTTTTCGAAACCATTTAATTACGTTGGTTTGCGACAACCAAATCAAAAACTAACAATCAAACAAATTTAAACAAATTAAGGTCACTTAGTGGTATTTTTTTCAAACTTCTGCGTTGAACCGTTTTCGAGATCTGGGAAAACCCAAAACGTTACCCCAGCAAAAACTTAAATAACTCAAGAACCATAACACACACAATTTTTGCTATTTGCTAACATTTACTATGCAACAAAAGCTATCTATTCATGTATTTGGTTCCAGGCTGAGACAACTTTTTTTGCCAGGGTAATGTTTAAAACGTGACCCCAGCAAAATCTGTTTTTCTCATATATCTTAAAAATTACAACTCACACAAATTTTGCTATTAGTAACAAATTTCTCCTCATGACACACTAATTATCTAATAAGGTCTCATCTCTCTAAAGCTCAACTTTTTGCTGGGGTAACGCACACGGTACGCAACTAGTGAAATACAGCGGTACTGGTTTATTCCTTTTGTGTACCATAAAGTACGCACCCGTACAGTCTACTGACATAACTACAGCCTTTTTTGGCACCGTGGCCTGGCCACGACGTAACACAAACACAAAATAACAGTAAAAAAAGTTTAGCACGCGGCACACGATGAGGAGAGCGACAACCTTCTCTCTCAGGGTCTTAGTCACTCCGCGCTTAAACTTTTATATTAGTATTCAGTATTCATTTATTGCATATCACATTACATAATGAGGTGGAACATTTAATAGGTCTACATGTGACGCCCTGCAAGGGCACAGCAATTTTTTTTTTTTTTTTATTTAATTATAAAGTAACATTCGCTAATATTCGTTATCGCTTCGCTTTCGAAACATGTATGGGATTGACATAAGGTTAAAATTTGCAAATGTTACTTTGGCTAGGGGTCTGCCCCCCTAGCCAAAGTAACATTTGCAAATTTTCGCTATCGCTTCGCTTTGAAACATGTATGGATTTGACGTTTTAAAATTCGATTGATAACGAAAGCTTATGTCAATCCCATACATTCGAAAGCGAAGCGATAACGAAGATTCGCCAATGTTACTTTGGCTAGGCCCTCAGATCTGTAAGTAGCGAGTAGCAACCTTATCGATTCACGAGTTGTATCGGTTGAGACAGAGCTACGCGACAGAAAGAGAGGCGCTTCGTAGGTGCTTTAACATTAGGCACGCAGCGTCGTGCAATTTGAAATTGTACTTTATTACCGTGCAGTGAGAGTAGCTTATTATTTGATTGTCCTCGCGCGGATGGGCTTCTGTACGTTAGTACCATTATAGTATATTCAGTGGCTCGGTTACGCTGGAACATTTGTCTCTGTCTTTTTATTTACAATGTAAAGAGTAAGGAAAATAACCTCACTTCTGCACTATTTCGATGTTTTTCGTTGTTATTTAGATCATTAATCTTTCTTGAATAAAATTGAAGCAACTTCACAGTACGTTAAAGTGTATTTTGTTCTCCGCTCCGGACAGGCATGGACAGGCAGCAATGCCTAGCCTACTAAATAATCCAACGACAGGCCAACGCAATAATGCAACGGAGTGCAGTAATAGTTTTTTATATTATTTTCAGGTTTATGAAGAATTAGATAATGTCGTGAAAGAGTACACCGAAGTTGTTATAAGAACATCTAATGATATGAAACTAGCAGCAGCACAGTGAAATTCATACTTATTTTTTTGTAATAAATGGTTCAAATAAAAGTCTCTTGATTTATGTTTTTATTTTATTTCGTTCAAAACCATCATCTTAATAGCTAAAAGAAATAAAAATAATTTTTGGCCACATTTCCATAAAATAAATAAATCACTAGAATGTAACATATCACCATAAGCATGACATACCTACCGATCCGATTCGATTGAGAACATGGTTCCAAAACCATAGAAACAGTGTTCAGTAGGTGCGTTAGCAAATAATTGCAGAAAAGTAACAATCATTCTACTATTACTAGCTAATAAAATAAGGGTGCCTGTTCATTGACGCGAAGCGAGGCGGCGGGGCGGAGCGGAGAAACGAGGAAATATTTAACAATAGGATTGCGGAGCGGAAATTTTATGCAATCCTATTGGTATTTCCTCATAGAAACGAGCGGAGAACTGCTCCGCCGCCGCGCTCCGCATCTATGACAGCAGTGTTTCTTTCAGGTACTATTTCGGGGGGGCGGTGCCCCCCCGGAGCAGCCTTAGTGCCCCCTCGGAGAAAAATGTGTTGTGTGTAGGTAGACGGGCAAACTAGTGTAGTGATCGACAGACGAGCTCCCCCGAACCTCTTAATTGCCCCCCCGGAGAATTTTGTCTGAAAGAAACACTGTATGACAGGCACCCTTTGGATCAATTAAATGTTTGCAATCGTACATTATTTTAAAAGTTATTGTATCTTTGGTTGGTGATACTTGTATAGTGACCTCGCTGGTTCAATAACATTTATTAATAACTAGCGGCCGCCCGCGGTTTCACCCGCGTGGTTCCCGTTCCCTTGGGAATATCGGGATAAAAAGTATTCTATGTTCTAATCTAGGCTATCTACTATCTGTGTGCCAAATTTGAATCAAATCCGTTCAGTAGTTTTTGCGTGATTGAGAAAGAAACATTGGTAAAATAATTATTTCGCTAGCTTGAAAACTGCCCGAGATATCACAGTGTGAAATGCACACAAATGGACTTGCCCAAATACGCTCCATACTAACAGCTACTGAATTATGACGTCACGCACGCCTCAGTAGTTTGTATGTAACGCGTAGGAAATTTGTTCGGCAGCTATATTAAATATTGTGTTTATCAAAATGGTTTCATAGACAAATGCTATACATTTTACAAACTAATTAAAGGTACCTATCATTTATTTTAATAAATTTTATACTTTTTAAATGGACTTGTCCACCCAACTTTGAAGGGTCATAAAACAAATAATATGCAATATATAAAACCAAGAGGTATACAAGCTACTCTAAAAGTTTAATATGTTTACGATTTTTATTAGTATTTCGTTATTTTATTCATTAG
Organism: Agriphila tristella; assembly: GCA_928269145.1. Taxonomy (NCBI): domain Eukaryota; kingdom Metazoa; phylum Arthropoda; class Insecta; order Lepidoptera; family Crambidae; genus Agriphila; species Agriphila tristella. The sequence continues at coordinate 42,005,951 of OV743431.1, forward strand.
TCAACATCCCAATTCTATAGGTGATATTATATTACGTATTAGAATTTTCTTGTTTCATGACATTTTTAGTTGCGTATAACGTAAACGTGGATGTTAATGTGACAAGGTTCCTGCGCATTAGCAATTGGCGGGGATAGTATGTACTTGCGGTTCTTATTAATCGGATCGAATCGGTAAGCTCCTTGCCATACTTAATTAATTTTATAACTAAGTAAATTATGGTTACAATTTAAAGCCTTAAATCGGAATGATAATTCATTCATTCATCTACTTGGCTTTCCCAAATAATTCGGAACCTTTAACCAATCAGCAACTTATAATGATTAATAACTGATATACAGGGGTAAAAAGACCTTCAACGAAGCCAAGGTCTACGTATTCTGCCCATCAACAGGACTACCTAGTTGGTTACTAAGTTCTGTAACTATGGAAAACATGAATAATACTAAATTTACAAATAATGCTACAATGAATTATATACCAAATGAAAGCACAAATATTTAAGATTATCATGTATTAAAATTATTCGAAATGACCGCCTCTGGCATGAATACACGCCTTTAGACGACGAGGCCAGTCATCGATGGCAGCACGAACTACCACCATATCCAATTCTGCGACTGCCTTGAGAATAGCGCGCTTAAGAGAGTCGAGATTCATGTGGGGCTTAGCACATGCTTTCTCCTCAATAAGTTGCCATATGGCATAATCCAGAGGATTTAAGTCTGGGCTGGAGGATGGCCATTCTTCCTGCGCGATAAAATCAATTTTGTTAGCCCGAAACCATGCTTGTGTAGATTTTGCTTTGTGCGCAGGGGCAGAGTCCTGCTGGAAGACCCATGGCTGGTTTTGAAATAAAGTGTGGCTTAAGGGTTTGACAACAGGTTCCAGAACGGTATCTTGATAGACTCTAGCGCCAGTTTTCACACCTTTTTCACAGAAATGAACCTTACTTAGCCCTGAATAGGACACCCCCAGCCAAATCATCACTGATGAGGGGTGGTAACCTCGTTGGACCCTCGGAGCAATCATGCTGGCTTCTTTACTATTCTTAGCGTATACTCTATCATTTTGACGGTTAAAATTTTCTTCGACTGTGAAGATTTTTTCATCAGTAAACAAGATTTTTCGATGGCCGTTTTGTGCGTACTGCTTTAGTAGAGCGCGACTTCGTGCTAACCTCATAGCCTTCAATCGTGCGTTTAGCAGATGGCCCTTTCGTCTACGGTAAGCGTGAAGCCCAAGGTTTGATAATTGATAAAATTGATAAATAAAATTGATAAAAAATCATTGATAATTTTTTTAAGGGAACTTCTCTTCACAGTCATCTGTATTGCCAATAACTTTTGCTTCCGGACGGGATTTCTCGTGATTCTCGCCTTCACTGCCTTGATCACAGCTGGTGTCCGAACGGTGCGTGGTCTTCCTGATCTTTTTCGGTCATCGACGGTCAAGGTATTACTGTACCTATGGATAGTGCGATAAATAAATTGCTTGTTGATTTTCAACTTTTGTAGCAACTTGAAAATCATATTCGGTGGCTGCCCACATTTGTGCAGAGCAATTAGAGCGACACGATTCTCCTTCAACCCCCATTCCATGGTGAAATAAACAAAATATGATATACGTGTGGTATGGAATTATAGCTTATAAAACTGTCAATAATATGTCATTTTTATTTTTTCTTTTCATTTGTTTTAATGGCCAGTAATCGATAAAGAAACTCAGTAACAGAACTTTTGACCAACCTGTGTATTTCTGCGTTCAAAATTATTGCTGGGAAACGATTTTTATTTATGGTGTTGAAAAGTATTGCATACAATACCACGCAATGTAACGCGCGCAACAGACCGCGCCTGGCTGCGTGTGCGTGTACGCAGGCAACCGAGTTGAAAGGCGTTTAGGCGATTCTCACACTGCCGCCGCGCGCCGTCGCGGGGCGCGGTTTGGCGTTTACAACGCGCGGCGACGGCGCAGCGCACCGCCTATTCGGGCGGTTTTCTCCGCGCCGGTCGGCGTTGTACAACGGCCCCGCGCTTACATACAAAAACCGACACGATACTATGGAGCTCAGTGTGTTGTACCCCGCGGTTTCGCGCCGGCGCGCGGCGGCACGCGCTCCCGCGCCGCGGCGCCGCCTCGGTATGTTGGATCAGGCGGTTTTCTATACAAATTGATGTACTTGCATACAAAGAAAAACACGGTGCCAGTGTGAGAACCGTCTTATGTGCGTGCGCATGAGACACATTGATTAATGACGTTTTGAAGCCATTGTTTGTTACGAAATACTTACTTAAAATTTTGATAATGTTTCTTTGGACAAAAATTATTGGCAAAAACATATAAGTATACCGCGCGGCACGTAACTTGGCAAGACAAAGATGAGGCAGAAGATGCGCAGAGTTTAGTGATTGTAACTACTGCGCATCTTTTGTCTCTACTTTTTCTTGCCAAGTTATAACTTATACTTAACTTAAAATTAGTTTTCGTAAAAATGTTGAAATTTTTTTTTTACTTTGACGTTCAATAGCTATTGATTTCCCAGATAGTCTAAAAAGACAAAAAAGATCCTGACGATGGGCGGAATGCGTGGACTTCAACTGCGTTGAGGATCTTTTTAGACCCTTTACAATCCACGCGCGATGAGATTGAGATGGAAACCTTGTCAAAGTAAATCGAAATAATTAGTTAATTTTAATTTAATTATTCGATTAATTAAGATAACTATTAGTTATCTTGAAAAAATACTAGAAAGAATCGACTCACCCATAGCAGCTCAGACAGGATCAGCTACGGGTGAGTCGATTTTTTCTAGTATTTTTTCAATTATATTAATTATCTTAATATAAAAATAGCATTGTGAATGCCTAAAATCAAAATTTTCAATAATCGACTAATGGGGATGCAAACTGAGGAACTAATGGCGCTACAAACGCTTGTACCAAAATCGTTTGATTGGTTGTTTCAAATGTCAAATGTAATTTCTGAAATATTTTAACCAATCAAAAGTACTGTCTTAGGAACAAGCGTACGCAGCGGCATCTACAATTAGCTTTGCTTTGCCATCCCCATTGTTTACTTGTTATCTTACAAGTTTCCTCACCTCGGATGCGTGCCACGCACCTTGTTTTTGGATATCCCTGTGGCTGGCCCGGGCGTACCATGCGCGTCTCAGTTTGACAAGGTTCCATCCCATTCTCATCGCGGGCGGATTATACCTACCTAGTTAACGCAAAATAATTTGACAACTATTTAAAAAAAATGCATTCACTGTTTTATACTTGAGAGTAAGCATATTTCTGAAACTAAAGTGTCTGTTTACAGATTCCAGATAAGTCCAAATTAGCTAATTTGACAGATAATTTCATTTTAAATGTTACCGGCAATGTATGAAATGCAGGCATTGTATACAATGCCTGGCCCTTTTAGGCAATGTATGAAATAGAATGAATATTATTGTCTATTTCATACATTACCTAGGCATTGTATACAATGCCTGCAGGTCCCGGATTAGGTTAGAAATTTAAATTAAATTTAAACCTTAAATTTCGAGGTTATTTTTTATAACAGACAACTGAAATATACTTATTTTACACATTGCCGGTGGATCAGCAGGCATTGCATAGGTACAATGCATTGCCTAGGCAATGTATAAAATGAATCACATTTCATTTTATACATTGCTTGATCGTTTCAGGCATTGTATACAATGCCGGATTATACACATTGCCGGTAACATATTAGGGATAACCAGAACCTGTGAAACGGACCAACATGTTACAATAATACTGGTTATATTAGCTTCTTGAACGCTTCTGAGGTTTACGTGCGAACTATCAATGATATAAAACACTTCTTACGGAGACTAGCACCGGGAAGCGATATTAGAAATGCCTGTGGGGTACAGACACTGCCTGCTCTGTACCGCTCTGGGTTTTTCAAATTAATAACGTCGAAAAAGCCTGTGTGTTTCAGAGCACCGCTTGCTCTGTATCACGCGGGGTTTTTCAACAAAAAAATTAATAATATCATCCTAAAAAGCCTGTGGAACACAGACACCTTGCGCTGTGATCCACAGGGATTTTCTAAATATAAATACCCCGAGCGATACAGACGCGTAAGGCACTAAGTATCGTGAAACTTGGATATTAAACTAAAATATCAAATCTCTCTCTCTCTCTCTCTCTTATCAAAAAAACTTTTAACTCGTCAAAAAAACATGGGACATAATTTATTTTTCGTAGGTCCTTTTAGAACGAAATCCCAAAAGAACAGCTGTTTTATCGTAATTTGCAAAATTTCTCGAAAAAATCATAGCACAATCAAACTTTTCATTTTACCTACCTTACCTAAAAATGTGTGTAATGTTTGTAGGGAATTGAAAATATCCTACCATAAATAATATTCATTGAGAGTTTTACAAAAATTTATATTTTTATAAAAGAAAAGTATTTTGTTAGTTTTTCGCAATTTCCGAGTGCAATATCTAACAGCCGAACGTTATTTCATTTTTTTTATTTCGTTTGATAATGTTTGTACCTACAGTCAACAGCACATCAGATTTAGACTATAGGTACTTGACCTTGTGACCGCCTTTATGCCGTACGTTATAAAAGCTGTTTTGCAGTTTAACTGTTTAACTTAACGTGCTGTCTTGTATACCCACATCAAAGAGTACTTTTGTAATATAGGAAATAAAGAATCTTGCTGGCTTTTTCTGTTAGCAAGAAAATTATAATCACTGATAATGTGTTTTTTCGTCTTTTTTGTAATATTCTTTATTTATAACAAAAATATTAATGAAAAAATAATAAATCGAAATGAAAAACACATTAAGTATCACATAAATGTTACTTATGTCAGATTAGTGATACAATAAAACATAATTAGGTATTGTTTATTAATTATCCAAGAAACTTGAAAATGCGCTCTATCAAGCTACCGCCCGCGACGTTCTTAGGAACCAAAGTCTGCTATATTTTAATCCAGGTTAAAAAAAAACTATCTGTGTGCCTTTCATCCCAATCCATCCCATTTAGCATAGCCTGCCATTTTTATGGGTTTAAGAGAAAAAATATTTTAACATACACAATAAATTAATATTAATAGTAGGATAAACTAAAAAAATATACCACTTCAAAAAAATATCGCTAGTATGACTATAAATCACTATTTTAATATTCTACATAATTTACCGAAACATGAAGAAGGAATACTTTAACCACAACTATAATTTTCTGAATTGTCTGTGTTCCAGAGGCTTTTTACGGTGATATTATTAAATTTTTAGTCGAAAAACCCCGCGCGCTCCAGAGCAAGCGATGTTCTGAAACACACAGGCTTTTTCTAACGTTATTAGTTAGAAAAACCCAGAGCGGTACAGAGCAGGTAGTGTCTGTACCTACCCCACAGGCATTTCTAATATCGCCACCGGGAAAAGAAAAATCTAATACCAAAAACCAAACTAAACAGCAAAAAGCGTTTAATAAAACCGCGCTAGTATCCGTAAAGTCATGGAATTATTTTACTCTTTGGTCATGGACGAAAAAATTTCGTCCATGGTAAAGTGTTTGACATATTTCAAAATACTGGTTATATTAAACAACATCGACTACGTCAGCAACACGTCAGTTTACCACAGGATAAATCATATTTACTTATTATGAACTTAATAACCCAAACGTTAAGGCTTAATAATCATAAAACTACTTTTTACGACGTGCTGCTGTCAGGTACCTACTGTTATGTTACATACATAATATGTGAACCATTAGCCCTTGAACCTTAACCCTTTGTCATGTTACAGCTTATCTTACCCAATATCATCTAATAGTATTATAGAAATTATTTTGTCATAATATGTTTTGTCATGCATGTGTAATTACTTGCAGATCAAAATTCAAATCGTTAATAAAATAAATTTAATGTTTTTTTACCAACCTTACCCGCATTATACTTAGAACCAACCTCACAAGTTTTTCGTAAATGAGAAACATCAGAGCAGCAGTCATGACAGTTTGAAGCAATTTCGCTTCAAGACCACGAAACATTATAAGCGGATTAGACTTGACATCTTTCACGAGAGGCTTCAAGCTCGTGCCAGCTCTAAGCCGCGATTGTATTAGTTGTATGGGGTACGTAACGGTGGTAGCTATCGCTTTTGCTATTGCGCCTATCAAGAAAGCGCTGTATGTGTCAAAGCGTTTTCTTGAAACTAAATCCCTCTTCAACGTTTCATAAACCATAAACTGAATCGCTGGATTTGAAACCAATAACAATGATGGTATAGTACCTGACCAGAGGCCTTTGGCTCCGTCCTTTTTAGCGATATCTAGTAGACCTTCAAATAAACTACCATAAGATTTCTTATCCAATTTCATTCTGGTATTGACGACCCACAAGGGAGACGTCAGCAAGACATTGATAGTGCCCGCTACTATTCCAAAGAATAGATCTTTTAAAGCCGAGTTATCTTTTGAGGCTACCTTTCGTAACGCATGAAAGGAATAAAAATAAACAAAGTTTGATACCGACAAAGATTGTAAAACAGGAGACAGCCCGCGGTACAAAGCTTCGAAACCTTCTTCATCAGCCATTTTGACTAATAGCTCCCAAGGCGAGCCTTGTAGTTTTTTGGTGTCTTCAACTGAAAAAAATCAATTGTAGGTATTAACGGTGATTTTCGTGCGAGGCGAAAGCGCAGCGGGCGTAACGTTTGCGCCGCCTAGCCTGTGCGCGACGAGTTCGCAACGCGCTATCCACATTTTGATCGGTTAGTAACAGAATGGATTCTCCGACGAGGAAACATTGCTATTAGTTTTTTGTTTTGTTATTATGAAGACGCAGTTAAAATGTAAACCAAAGCAGATGCGACGAATTTGTTTGAAAGCGCGCGCCCCGTTGTGACTTTGCTACATTCGCAAATAGCCTATAAGATCCTAAAAATATGGATTTGATTTGATTAAAAAATAATGTTTTAAGTACATTGTTTATTTATCGCTTCATTTATCAAATCGTAATGGAATGTTATTTATTCTAATTATAGTTAGGTATCTTGTGTAAGATGAAGCTATAATATAATATCCTTGAATGATATTTCATTGTTGAAGATTTTTTTCGTTGAACATTCAAACTTGCCCATTTTATTTTGTAAGAATGTATATTATGTTGCAGTGTAATTTCGTTTGACCTCAGAAAAAGATGGCTACAAGAATTAATTAAACATCTACTTAACATGTAAAATAAGTAGGAATATTTATGTCAGACATTTAGGTATAGTACATTACTGCAGAGCAGCAATTCATAGTATGTTTGAGAAAAATAAAATTATCATCATCAGACATCGGAATCTGCCAGTCATTCCAGTCCGCCTTTAAGTGATATGATTTGGGCCCTCTTTTAAATCTGTATTTTACAAGAAGTCAAATATTTATAATAATTAATTCCTTGCTATTTTGAGGTCATAAACACAAAGTCAATACATAGTAGCCCTCCCCCACTGACACAATATTTTTTTTTAAGAAGGCCCCAATCATGTTATTTCAATGCGGACCTGGAATGACTGGCAGATTCCGACCTCTGTCTGGTCATCAAGTCATCATATAGGTATTTCGATAACCTTCGAAATAATCTATAGGTAGGTACTTATATTATTACTTATATAATATTATAAATACGAAAGTAACTATGTCTGTCTGTCTATATGTCTGCCTGTAACGCTTTCAAGTCTTAATTATTGAATCGATTTTGATGAAATTTGGTACAGAGATAGAGAAAAGCAAGAGAAAGGACATAGGCTACTTTTTATAGCGAAATAAGGGTTGAAGGGGTTGAAATGGGGGCTGAAAGTTTGTATGAAAGTCCCTCGGTTTCGAAGCTAGATCTTCGAATTTTGTGTTTAGGCTGATGACACGTTGAACGCCGACCATATTCTGCGATTTTCCGTTTGAGCCATGGCACATGGGGGGCACCATTTGGGCGACACTAGAATGCTCCATTCAGGCCATAGGCTTAGAATAATTACACCAAGAAGCCGTGTCCTTGTATGCAAAGTGAGGCAACTTATACTGAGCCAAAATGGCTCAGTTCTCAGATTTATATCCTTCATACATTACCTAATCGTAACTAAAATCCAATAATATAATAATTAATCTCTTTAAGGTAGGGCAATTGAAACTGTTTTGTACTTATTAGGTATGATTATTTAATAATGGCACAGCCGTGACACACTGTACGTGAGAGTTCGAGCGCCAGCGACCTTGAGCCAGAGCGTGTAAGCACTAGGGTTGATACCGAAATGGAATTTAGACTTCTGGCAAAGGAAATTAGATAGTAGGTATGTTAGGAAATTAATATAAATTTGTGCAAGGACATGTTAATGAAAGATAGGTTTGATTTATAATAAGTTTTTGTAATCTTTTAATTATATTAGGTAGGTACACATCATAAATTGCAACCCTTATACTATATTTTCTGTTATTTATAATCATTTTTTTAATCTCTTAACGTGTTAATGAAGGAAAGGTTTGATTTATAATCATTTTTATTAGGGTTCTAACTAAGACTAAGACTCCGCTGTCTGTCTGTCTGTCACCAGGCTGTATCTCATGAACCGTGATAGCTAGACAGTTGAAATTTTAACAGATGATGTATTTCTGTTGCCGATATAACAACAAATACTAAAAACATAATAAAATAAATATTTAAGGGGGTATTCCATACAAGAAAAGTCTTTTTTTTTTTTGCCGTTTTTTCGTACGGAACCCTTTGTGCGCGAGTCCGGCTCGCACTTGGCCGGTTTTTTTATTTATTGTCAATTTTACCTAACTGCGAGTTTACGAGGTATCGTCTAAAATCCTTATTTTCGGAGCTTTTTGTTATAATTAAAGTCAGGTTAAAGGAAGGGTAAGGGCATGACTAATATTTCGTATATTTTAACTTATAAAGTATGTAGTCGATAATTTTTTATTTTATTAAAATTCAAAATATGGTAAAGTTGCCATAGTAGGTACCATCAACTATGGCAACTTTGACATATTTTTGTTATTTTAAAATAAGATATAAATTTATCGCTTACTCTATAGGTACTTACTTTTCTGGATCACTGGGCAATTAGAAGAAACTTTTATCAGGATTTTGTTTTTGGTTGTTGCCACAGCCATAAACACAACAACGCCCGCCGCCGGGCATGATTAATTATCTAACAATTAAATAATGTAAATTAAACGCGTAGTCAGTCCGTGCGAAATGCGGTACAATACGGATTGCGGTGGGACAAGCGAGCGGCGAGCGAAAGTAGAAAGAACCCTTGGCCGAGCCAGTCAGCGACTAGCGGCTGCACTCCCCGCGCGCCGCGCGCAGCCCCCGCGCGCCTCCAGACACGCACACATAGCCGCGAGCGATTTTACGAGCATACATGCGCGAGTGTCGTTTCTTTTCGCGTAGAGTATATATTCTGTGATAATGGACAATACAAATCTAAAAACGGCGCCATTTTGGCTGTTTTTGTTGCCTCACTTTTGACAGCGCGCTTTGTAGGGAATTATCGTTCTAGGTGTAATTATTCTAAGGCCATAGGGAACACCATGTGACTGCGATCTAGTGTTGACTTCAAACCCTTCTGGCGGGCCAACGGAGTATAAACTTTATTTTATTCAATACAATGGGACCCGCGCCTCCGCGCGGCCCTCTAGATCAGCGATTTTGCTTGGTTTTTGACTAGCAGCAGGACTCATTATTCTTAATGGGTTTTGTATGGCAGATTTATTTATTCCCAATACAGTGATTACACCCTTCGTAGGCCAACTGTTGGACACTGCATACAAATTATGAAGTGTCCGACAGCAAAATCAATTGTCGAGCTCGGCAGCACTGCTCCGAGCTCGGAATGTATTCTCATATAAACCTATAGAGAATGTATGGGGACCAGTAGTGCTGCGGCAGCACTGCTGCGGCAACACTGCTGCTTGCTGCCGAGATCGGAATCATACCTTTATTTAAATGAATTTAAGTAGACAATTGGACATTGGTTAGGGGGCGTCCATAAATTACGTGAGATGTTTAAGGGGGGGGGGTCGAGTCAAATCTCATCTAATCTTACGTTGGAGAGAGGGGGGGTTTCGGCAAATATCACGCAATTTTTTTTTCTGATTGAAACAAAATTATTCAAATTAAACATAAAATAATTATACTATTTTGGTCCATTTAATCCAGATTGTACATGCTTAAGATTTCATCTTAAGTGTATATCGTAATACGATTAAGATCATTCACTAATTCGTTTGAAAGAAAATAATTTCATTCATACTTCGACGTTATACATCTACTACTTTACAATAACAATCCAACGCATTTACGTAAGAAACCCACATTTTGAAAAAACTCTCGTGAGATTGGGGGATGGGGGAGGTGGTTGAATAAAATCTCACGACATCTCACCAGGGGGGGAGGGAGGGACAGAAAATTAAAAAAAACACCTCTCGTAATTTATGGACGCCCCCTTAGCGTTAAAAAGTGAAATGGTATATCAGTTACCTTGTATTCTTGATCTTAATGTATCCAATGGATAAAATGCCGCCATTCCTATAACACTGCCCTGGAATTAATAATGTGTGAAATAAATACTAATAATAATTACAGCTCAGACTAAAATACTTACAGTGACAGTAAATAATAAATAGTTATTTGTTATACTTGAGACCAAAGTCAATCTGTGCTGCAAGTGCTGACTTTAAATTATGAACTAACGAAGTAGTCTAGAATTGAATCAGGAGTGAATTATTCTAATATAGACTACTGAGCACACCAAGTGATTTAAAGGCACGAGACATAACAAAAACATGGTCTCATGTTAAACATACAACTTTGTACCTCCTCTACCAGTGAGAAATGTTTTTCTATCCTTGAGACAAAATTGTAATTTCACATTTTTCACTGTTGCAGATTTCATTTGTTTGCAAAGTATTCTTAAAGGTGCTTCCTCACCGGGAGCATTTGCGTGTAATGTAGCGTAACAGATTTGAGCATTACATCAGTGAAAGAGGAGAACCGAGCATTACAATGCGCACCTTGTAATGAATACATCAGTGAAAGGAGGAGAACCGAGCGAATGCTCGTCAGTCAGACGAATCTATAATGTTACAGTACATGTGAATGCTCCCAGTGAGGGAGCACCTTTAGGTAATTTAAATTAATTTAATCTAAACCAGAATCACATGGACACCTAAATCTGTAATTTTTTCACAAGGTTATAAAAAGACTAGGTTATTATTTAAAATGAAAGATTTGAAAGTTAACCCATCAGGAATGGGAAAATGAGACAATAGATATTTCATAGTTGTCAGGCCTCATGTGGCTGCCTCACATTTAATGAATTAAAATGTTTAGGGGAACTGCTGGTCAAATTTATAGTTCTTTCAATATCAGTATTAATTTCCAATTTTTGGATTTTAGCTCTCTCGGCTAATATGTACTTCTCCGCCACACGACTTGGGAGTTGGCAATTTTTTGTTGAAAAGGTCAGGATTATTGAAGTAATCCTGGAAAGTTTCAACTCTAGCAAACCAATAGTTTAAAAAAAATTAAAGTTCAACATTTTGTACTGCCATTTTTCTCCGCCACACGAATTTGGGTATGGGGGGAGGCGGGGTCTCTCCTACCCCCCAAAACCACCCCCCCTCCCTAGCAAACACATACTTCCAGAGATATTCAAGGTTAAAGTTGGAGGTTATGAAGGTAAATTTTATAACAGACAACAGAAATAACTTTTTTATACCTCACTTTAATTTGGAATCGAACCTGCTTTAATCCTGTAGGTCCCAGATTAGGTTAGAAATTTAAGGCGAGCGCGTAGCGCAGCGGAGCATGAGCCTTAAATTTCGAGGTTATTTTTTTATAACGGACAACAGAAATATTAGGTTTTGCAATTCCCGCTTCGGGGGGGCTTCCCCCACCCCCTCCCTCCCCCCCTTTCACCCCCAAATCCTAATGCAACTATTGGTTTGCTAGAGTTGAAACTTTCCAGGATTACTCCCTCCCCCTCCCCTACCCCCATACCCAAATTCATGTGGCAGAGAAGTACATTTTTACCGCTCTCTCCTCACTATAGATGTGCTTTTTCTTTTCAAGAAAGAGAGAGGGAGCTGTGTTGAACATTTTAAAAGTTTTGGAGACTTGTAAGTAACATAATCTGCTAGCTGCACTGACCTTCATTAAACAAGTGCTTGTTTAACGGAGGTCAGTGGCTAGCTGTGTACCTACATTTTACTGTACTGGCCTCATAGCTGGCTGTTTAATGTACCCATTATTAAATAAAATAATTGTGAATTATACATACCGTGGCCCCTGCAATGGCGTGAACCAAGGTCTCGTAACTGAATAAGGAGGAAGCCATTTTGTTGATTTCTCAAAAATTAATATTGTTGATAAGGATATTAGAAGCCACTTAAAGACTCTTGCTAAAAGAGGTCCAACTAGCATTAACAGTGCTTGAGAAAAACTGTTTTATTCAGGTACTGATCATGATATCACAAAGTACTTGTAGGTAGGTACTAGGTGGTTTAAAATGGTTCAAAATATTAACTTTACATTAATTTTGAAAAGTAAAAAACACTACTGATTGAATTTGATTGAACGAATCCAAAACCAAAAGTGCGCTGTGCGACAACAATCAAAATCAATTGTTGTCACTGTCATTAGTGTCATTGGGTGCATTCCAGCTTTCCAGCAGGTTAATCGCTGAGTCCTCCCTCAATCACTGTCATCGATCACCAGCCCGTTGATTCTCGATTTAAAGCGCAGTTACATTGCTGCTTTAAGTAAGATAGTTGACACATTGGATCTTAACTTAAGCAGCAATGTAACTGCGATTTCTGTCAGAGTTGATTGCAACAAAGTTAGATAATTATCCCCCAGGGAGCTGATTATGTAACTCTTTTGCTAACACCTTTTGATGAAACTGACAGAAATTTTGCAGTTACATTAAGGATATGGGGTTATTATCTAACTTTGTTGCAATATTTTCTACATGCAGCTAACGTGGTTTTAAATAGTTTAAAATTTTAATGGTTTAGTGGTTTAAATGAATTGCCAAAGATTTTTCAGCAGCAAAGGACATCAGGCACAGTCCCATAGAAAAAAACCAAAGAATGTATAACATTTCTGTATTTTCCAAAATGTAGGCATGTATTTAGTAATTCATAGAAAATATTCAGATTTTTACGAAGATTTATGTTTTAAGAGTTATTTATGTTTGAAAGTATTTTTTTTGGTAACCCCGACACATAGCAACACTACCACGACAACACGTTTCGTTAGCTGTGTTATGCTAGGGCCACACTACCGTGATATGCCAACAATTATGACCATTGATGAACCTTATGCGTATAGGAATAAGGAAAATTATGGCCATAATTATTGCCATATCACGGTAGTGTGCACGTAACATTAGTGATACAGATTAGCACCACAATGTACGAGTCGGAACCAGATCAAACGGATAATCTGTGAACAAAACACTTTTGACAGTTGACAGACAGCCGGCAGACATTTTCTCTTGTGCCACAGAACAAATATACTCAGGGGAGACTTGTGAAATCGCTGACAAAGATGTCCGTTTCATTGATATGCTTTTTTTTCAATAATTAATTAAAGCTAAATGAAGGAGTTAAAAAATAATGTTGCTGCTGTTTTATGATTCTAGTAACATAAAGTGTTTATAGATAACAGAATTATGTTTATACACTTTTGGGTCTCATGTGCCTGATGTCCTTTAGATTTATTAATTACTGTATCACTAGTTCTCTAGGTACTTGAAAGAACAATATTAATTATTGATTTAAGTATGCTAAAACAGTTTTTCGGTATTTATTTATTTATTTATATTTCCATCTTACACAGCTATCATTACAGGATAATCCCAATTCGACATTGTGGGCATCTTATTTTTATATTATAATTCCTACTTACTATTACTTATAATAACTTACATAACTAACAATATATAAAACTACTCTTGCGAGATCACCCAAATTGCTTGAGAAAATATCAATTCTCTCATGTACTTCATTTACTAGAATTATTGTTCGGACTAGAGGCGATTTCGCCAGTAGATTGGTTCTAGCCACGGGCACGGCCAGCAGTGGCGGGCGGCGCCGCCTGCACACGTACTGGTCTGGCGCGCTCAGCTGCAGCCGACGCAGCACTCCCGGGTTGTGCGTCATCCCGCGCAGTAACTTCACCACATATCCGGCTAATGTAAACTCTCGCCGCACTCTGAGCTCGTTGTAACCTACCATACCTAGTACGAACAGTGTGGGGTACATTAATGGGTATAATGGATACACCCCGTACAGCTTGAAGTATAGATGCCTCGTGAATTTGTTTTGGACCCGTTCCAACATCACCCTATACTTCTCTTCGTGTGGAGCCCATATTACTGCCCCGTATTCCATATGACTCCTGACTAGTGCGTCATACAATACTTTTAGAGTTGTGATATTAGTGAACCCCTTTGACTGTCTCAAAACAAAGCCTAAGTTTCTATACGCCTTCTTACATGCTTTTAGTATATGTTCACGAAACGTCAGATCGTGATTTAGATGTACTCCCAGATCCCGTACCTGAGATACTCGTTTCATCGGCATCGCTTCCATCTTATATTCATAATGAACGGGGGTCCGCGCCCGAGTGATAGACAACACCGAGCATTTGGACACATTAAAATATAATTTATTGTCGTGACTCCACTTAACCACTCTGTTAATGTCATCCTGCAAGCGTTCACAATCAGATCTATCTTTTACCTGAAGCAGCAACTTGAGGTCGTCTGCAAATAATAAACAGGTACCATTTTTGACGACTTCCGGTAAGTCGTTTATCATTATGATAAATTCGAGAGGCCCCAAATTGCTGCCCTGGCTTACTCCGGACCTTGTATAGTACAACTCGGATTCATACCCATTGTAGTCGACATATTGCTGTCTGTCTTTCATGTAGCTGACAAAAAACTGGAGCATATGTGGCGTACATCCGATTTGAGCTAGCTTTTTTAATAGGACATCATTATCTACCGTGTCGAAAGCTTTTTTAAAATCAAAGTACGCCACATCTACCTGTACTCCAGCATCCACTGCAGGTACTACATGCGTCATGAAGTCGAGAAGATTAGATGTGGTGTTGCGGCCCGGCCTGAACCCGTGCTGCGCGTCCGACAGCTGCGCTCGCACCTGTGCCTGTACGCACCGTTGGAAGGCGGACTCGAACACTTTCGCCGCCGTTGACAGCACAGCCACTGGTCTATGGTCGCTCACGTTAGGACCTGACTTACCCTTTGGCACGGGAACAACTCGTGTGATTTTCCACCTCGCCGGGAATGTTGTTTCCTTTAAACAGATGTTAAAAATATGATATAGCGGTTCTGCTAATATTCTATTACAGTCCTTAGAAAGAAACGCTGGTATGCCATCTGGGCCAGCCGACCGTTTCGGCTTGAGACGAACGAGTGCCTCCCTTATCTCCCGGAGACTCAAAACGTCTAAATGCACGCGTGCGCTGGTCGCACCGGCGTCAGCTGCAGCCGCCCTTGCATCTGTTGTATGTTCGTCACTACTCCAATCCACGACAATAATTATCTCATCTTTATATCCAAGTCAGTCTTTTGGGAGCCCCTTGAGCCGGTACTCAAATGGCCACTTTTCTATTCGTTCGCTAACTTAAAAATTAAAAATAAGCCATAAACACCAAAATAACATGTCGTAGGCTTGTCAATTCTGTACAATACAACAATGTCTGTGATTTACATAAATTTGCGAACGTCTGACTTGATCATTAATTGCTTATTTTTAAGATTTAAGTTAGCGAACGAATAGAAAAGTGGCCATTTGAGTAGCCCCCCTGAGGGCCTAGCCAAAGTAACATTCGCTAATCTTCGTTATCGCTTCGCTTTCGAAACATGTATAGGATTGACATAAGCTTTTGTTATCAATCGAATTTTAAAACGTCAAATCCATACATGTTTCGAAGCGAAGCGATAGCGAAAATTTGCAAATGTTACTTTGGTTTGGTTAGATTATCTAAAAAGAAACTATTTAGCGACCGGTTGCATTTGACATCCATTGCTACTTTTCTTTGGTATGTTTTTTTTTACCCCAAAGAAAAGTAGCAATGTATTACGTTCATCTGTGAACTGCGACCGGTTGCTAGGCGGTTTCTAATTAGATAATCAGCCCGCAGGCCTGGATTGAATGGTTATGCCGAAATTAGATAGTTAATTTTTACGTTCATTTTCAATGCTTCATAAGTGAAGCATCGAAAATGAAGTGTCTAATTATGAAGTTTCATCTTTCATCGCTGATGCGCCTTTTTGATGAAAGTCACTAGACGGCCGTTCGCTTTCATCGGGCATCGGTCTTTTATCAGTCATCGCATCGGAAATTAACAATAAATGAAGCGTGTAAACAGTGCCATTCACTGCAGTGAACGGCATGTCGTCAGTAAATTATTTTTGTTCATTTTAATATGCCTTAATTTTTCGTTTTAAAGACTTTTTACAATCTGCATCATGCATACAAGCAGTGCATGCAAGCATTTTTTGAGAAATGAGAAATACTACATTCACTTTACATTTAGTGTCTAAATACAAAAAGTTGTTCACTGTTCATTATTCATTGCCTTTCATCGAAAATGAAGCACTTTTGATGAAGCATCTAATTTTTGCTTTACATTCAAGGAAAATCATCATTCCGTCACATACATTACATATCGCTAGTTAGAAAGAGAACAAAAAGATGAATTATACTCGTACATAACGTACATGATAGATGGCGCTGAACGAAAAAAATCGAATGTTTCTGTTGGAATTCTAATAAACGAAATCGATTGACTCTGGTCTGTGCTGTGCTGTCAGCTCAAGGTCCGAACAAATTATCGGACGCGGCAGCCTCGATTACATACGCCGATTTAGCTTCCTTACTGGGGATCCAATCTAGGAACCCAAATTGGATGTAGCGATCACACTAGCGATCACTGATTAGGGTTGTCACCGGTACTTGACAATAACATTATTGTACATAGATTAAACAATGAGTTTTCACTATTAAAGGAAATGTAAAGGTAGGTTTTGATGAGTACTCTGATAGGAAATGGTTTGATGATGAAGCCGGACGTAAAAAGGCCACTAGAACTCTGTAATAAAAAAGATGGCGGTCAAATTTATTGTTTGTGGGCCGATTTCAATGAAACTCGGTTTTTGGTCCTATTCTGTCAAGAAAATAACAACAATATTGAAAATATTAAGAAATCCAAGATGGCGGCCAAAATTTTTTTGTGGGCCGATTTCGATGAAACTCTGTTTTTGGTACTATTTTAACAAGAAAATAACAACACAATTTTTTAAATACTAAAAATCCAAGATGGCGGTCAACTTTTTTGTTTTTGGGCCGATTTCGATTCAACTCGGTTTTTGTTCCTATTTTGACAAGAAAATAACAACGCAATATTGAAAATATTAAGAAATCCAAGATGGCGGCCAACATTTTTTTTGTGGGCCGATTTCGATGAAACTCGGTTTTTGGTACTATTTTAACAAGAAAATAACAACACAATTTTTTAAATACTAAAAATCCAAGATGGTGGTCAACTTTTTTGTTTTTGGGCCGATTTTGATAAAACTCGGTTTTTGGTCCTATTTTGACAAGAAAATAACAACGCAATGTTAAAAATATTCAAAAATTCAAGATGACGGCCAACGTTTTTGCTATTGGGCCGATTTCGATTAAACTCGGTTGTTGGTACTATTTATACAAGAAAATAACAAGGCAATGTTAAAAATATTAAAAATCCAAGATGGTGGCCTATTTTTTGTTCGTGGTCCGATTTTAATAAAACTTGGGTTTTGGTACTAACTACTTAAAAAGTAACAATAATCATCATCATCGAAATCGAAAAATTGAGAAATCGGCCCATAAATAAAAGAGTTGGCTGGTATATTGATTTTATTATTATTTTCAACATTTCGTTGTTATTTTTTCGTCAAAGTAGTAACAAAACCGAGTTTCTTTGAAATCGGCCCATAAACAAAAAAGTAGGCCGCCATCTTGGATTTTTATATTTGAAAAATTGTGTTGACATTTTCTTGTCAACATAGTAGCGAAAACGGAATTTCATCGAAATCGGCCCACAAACAAAAAAGATGGTCGCCATCCTGGATTTTTAGTATTTGAAAAATTGTGTTGTTAATTTCTTGTCAAAATAGTAGCAAAAACTGAGTTTCATCACAGAATACATAATAGTACAAGTACAGAAGACTCACTCCGCAAAATCGTTTAAATAAATACCGACTCTTGCTCCGACACAATAAAGTGCAATCCAGGTCGCACAGCGCTCGCATCCCTACATTATATTCACCTAGTAACTGCCTCTCTTTCTATCGCGTAGCTCTTATCTTTTCTGACGTATGAAATTGGTCCGTCCGGACGGACCCGCCGGCTACTTGTAGCTTCATACCTAAAGCGCGGAGTGCGCCTAGCCTGGTTTCATCAAAATCAGCCCACAAACAAAAAAGATGGCCGCCATATTGGATTTTTATTATTTGAAAAATTGAGTTGTTATTTTCTTGCCAAAATAGTACCAAAAACCGAGTTTCAACGAAATCAGGCCAAAAACAAAAAAGTTGGCCCCCATCTTGAATTTTTGGTACGCACTCAAATGGTAGTGGTGGTGGTAATGCAATGTAAATTATTGACAAGCCATGCTTGATCATCTAGGGGTTACTTATAATGTGATATAGGTACCGGCATAAATAACTTGGTAAAACAAAGATGAGACAAAAGATGCACCGAGTTTAGTGTTTGTAGCTGCTGCGCATCTTTTGTCTTGCCAAATTACGTGCCCGTAATAATACACCCGCAGAAATACAAACTAAAGAAAAAAATATGACTGAAGACTTGGCTGCATGATCAAAGTTTCATTTGCCTTACCTATATAGCCTTGGCTAGGGAGGCAACCCTTAAATTCCCCAACTAGGATCCAATTCGGGGCATCGTTTCCAATCTGAAATTGGATCCCCAGTAAGGAAGCTAAATCGGCGTATGTAATTGAGGCTTTACTGCCGCGGCTGATCTGAGGTGTGCAAACTATCGGATGTAGTAGGTCGCGGACGTAACCATAGACTAATATGACGTCATCGGACGTCCGATAGCTATCTGGCACGCAGGATGTTATGAGAGTGTGCACACTTATCAGCCGCGGCAGTAAGCCGCGTCCATAAGCCGCGTCCGATAATTTGTGTGGACCCAGGGGCTTTTCACTTAGTACTTGACTCACTACAAGGGAACTCGATCTAAAATTTTAGTTGCGGAATGATTTGCTAGATGGCGTTCATTTTTCGTTTGTCAAACTGTCGATAGATGTCGCTATCCCGTGCTGAATCGCGGTATCGTGTGTCTTTCACAGTTTTATAATAGTGAAAGCTGATTGACAATAAATTAATTATTAGAGTTTTCTTCATAAAATGAAGAAACTGACCGGTTACCTCTCTAAAAAATTACAAGTCAAATTATACTGAAGATATCTAGTTGTACCTATATATATTATCGTACACATTGGAACAGACCACTTTCTTGTAGTGTCTCGGGTTAGTGGTCTGTTCAAAAGTTGGCGTCATCGTCCCACAGTGTCAACAACGGAGCTGACTAGAGTAAAAGTTGAGAACCTGGATGAAGTGGAAGTGCAAAAGACATATTTGTGCAAATTGTCTGCGCATCTTTTGTCTTGCCAAATTACGTGCCCGTAATAATACACCCGCAGAAATACAAACTAAAGAAAAAAATATGACTGAAGACTTGGCTGCATGATCAAAGTTTCATTTGCCTTACCTATATAGCCTTGGCTAGGGAGGCAACCCTTAAATTCCCCAACTAGGATCCAATTCGGGGCATCGTTTCCAATCTGAAATTGGATCCCCAGTAAGGAAGCTAAATCGGCGTATGTAATTGAGGCTTTACTGCCGCGGCTGATCTGAGGTGTGCAAACTATCGGATGTAGTAGGTCGCGGACGTAACCATAGACTAATATGACGTCATCGGACGTCCGATAGCTATCTGGCACGCAGGATGTTATGAGAGTGTGCACACTTATCAGCCGCGGCAGTAAGCCGCGTCCATAAGCCGCGTCCGATAATTTGTGTGGACCCAGGGGCTTTTCACTTAGTACTTGACTCACTACAAGGGAACTCGATCTAAAATTTTAGTTGCGGAATGATTTGCTAGATGGCGTTCATTTTTCGTTTGTCAAACTGTCGATAGATGTCGCTATCCCGTGCTGAATCGCGGTATCGTGTGTCTTTCACAGTTTTATAATAGTGAAAGCTGATTGACAATAAATTAATTATTAGAGTTTTCTTCATAAAATGAAGAAACTGACCGGTTACCTCTCTAAAAAATTACAAGTCAAATTATACTGAAGATATCTAGTTGTACCTATATATATTATCGTACACATTGGAACAGACCACTTTCTTGTAGTGTCTCGGGTTAGTGGTCTGTTCAAAAGTTGGCGTCATCGTCCCACAGTGTCAACAACGGAGCTGACTAGAGTAAAAGTTGAGAACCTGGATGAAGTGGAAGTGCAAAAGACATATTTGTGCAAATTGAAAGAACGATTGGGAAATGTGGCTGAAGTGAAAGATGGCAAGCTTGAGGAAGTTTGGGAAAAGTTTAAAAAAGGTGTGACTGAAACAGCTGAGGAAATATGTGGAGTGAGTAAAAGGAAGAATGCTCCCCCAATAAACTGGTGGGATAGTGAGGTAAGACAGATAGTGAATGAAAAGAAAAAAGTATGGCAGGATCTGCTGGCCATCAAAGCCAGTAAAAGAGTGAATGCAAGTGTTACAGAAGATGATGTTGATACAATTGCAAGGGAGTTTAAAAGGATTAAGAAAGTAGTGAAAGAAAAAGTAGACGAAAAAAAGAGAAAGATGAAAGAAAAGTGTGACTTCAAACTCTGTGATAACTTTCGAGACAATATAAAATTGTTTTGGAAACAAGTGAAAACGTCTCGAAGTGGATCACATAAGTCTAAAATGAATGTGATAAGAGATGAAAAAGGTGAGCTAGTGACAGATGAAAAAGGTGTACTACAGGAGTGGATGAAATATTTTGAGAGTTTGTTTGAGGCGGATGGCTCTATGCTAGAAGCCTCGGATAAAAGGGTGGAAGACGAGGAAGAGACAGAAGTGGATGAAAGAGATATATATATGGATGAGATTATTAGTGCAATGAAGAGCATGAAAAAAGGAAAAGCAGCAGGATATGACAGAATTACTGTTGAAATGCTGAGAGGTGGGAAAGAGCTGGTTGCGTCCTGGCTGTGCCTGATCTTTAATAAATGTTGGAACAGTGGCAAAGTGCCGGAAGATTGGCGTAAAGCCGTGGTCGTGCCGCTGTACAAAGGGAAAGGGTCACGGCAGGATGCTAAAAACTACCGCGGGATCAGTCTTCTCAGCATTGTCAGTAAATTGTATGCAAAGGTACTGATTGAAAGAGTGATGCAAAAAACTGATCAGAGTATTTGGGATGTGCAAGCGGGATTCAGAAAGGGAATGGGATGCACGGATCAGGTCTTCTCCTTGAGGTGCTTAACCGAAAAACACCTGGCTAAGCACAAAAAGGTTTACTGTGCCTTTGTGGACCTGGAGAAGGCCTACGATCGAGTTGACAGGAATGAGCTATGGAAGGTGTTGTCCGAATACGGATTGGAGAGCAGACTGATTCATGCACTGAAATCTCTCTATGAGGATTCCCGTGCATGCGTCCGGATTGACGGCGTATACACTGACTGGTTTGGCATCTCTAGGGGTGTCAGACAGGGATGTGTTGCGTCACCATGGCTCTTTAATCTGTTTTTGGACAGTTGTATGAAAGGTCTGAAAGAACGTGACTGTGGGGTTGTGATGAATGGGACTCAAATCAAGTGCCTTCTCTACGCTGACGACCAAGTTATGCTTGCGTCTTCTGCGCAAGAGTTGCAGGAAATGATGTCGGTTATGAATGAAGATTTTGTGAGAAAAGGGATGAAAGTGAATGTAACTAAGACTAAAGTGATGGTGTTTGAGAGAGATGAAGAAATGACTGACTGTACGGTAATGTTAGGTGGCGAAAAAGTGGAACAAGTCCGTGAGTTTGTATACTTGGGGAGTTTGTTCACAAGGGACGGAAAGAGTGAGGAAGACATAGAAAGACGAGTGAAGAAAGGAAATTCGGTGAGTGGTGCTATACACTCGGTTATGAGTAGCCAAACCGTTTCTGCAAAGGCGCGAATGGCTATTCATAACGGAGTGCTGGTACCGACACTGATGTATGGAAGTGAATCTTGGGTATGGCAGAAGAAGAATGAAAGCAGAATAAATGCGGTAGAGATGCGATCGTTGAGGAAAATATGTGGAGTAAAACTGAGTGATACAGTGAGCAATGAGGTGATTCGCAAAAGGTGTTGTTCGCGAGAACACCTTCGATAGCTTCTCCCGAGCAGTAAAAGGTCACCGATCCATTGTTTCTAACGGCAAGGTTCAAGCATAGCAATTCCTCATTAAGGGATGAACCACTTACCCTTGACGCCGACAGCTTTGAGTCCAGCAATGTCCAACCGGAACTGAATCCAACAGCCACCACGTGCTCCGCTTTCAACGTCTGTCGCAGTTAGATCTCACAAGCCTCACAACTCCAATTGTCTTTCATGAGAATAACACCAAAAAGTTTATAATTTAAGTAAATTCCGTATTCCAAAAGAAAATCGCTCCGAAAACCGCACGCAACGCGCGTCGTCGGCCGCCGAGATAGGTGTGTGGCGGGCGGCAGGTCTCCACCGCCGCCGGGTCGCGGATTTCGCGGTTTACCCACATAATAAAGAAAAAACTATGCCTGAACATCCCCCCCCCTAACCAAGGTCCGCCTTGGTTCCTAAGAATCAGCAACAGGCAACCGACATAATTTAGAAATAGGCCGAAGCAAAGTACCGTTTTGCGTTCGAACCTCCGCGACCCTAACAATTCCATCTTTACCGGGAAGAAGTTTAACTAACCGACCGCGTTTCCATTGAAGAGGATTATTATTATCTTCCTTGATCAAAACTAATTCGTCTAATTTAGGAGGTTCCGTAACCGTATTCCACTTATACCGCTGTTGCAAAGTGTGTAAATATTCCGTTTTCCACCGAGACCAGAAATGTTGAGACATTTTTTGAATCTGTTGAAAGCGAGACAACCGATACAACTTAACTTCCTCATAAGGATATTCGGGTAATGCCACCAGAGGTTGGCCGATTAAAAAATGACCGGGTGTTAATACTTCAAGGTCCGCCGGATCCGTACTTAGAGGGCACAAGGGTCGTGAATTCATGACTGCCTCTACTTTATGAAAGAAAGTTGCCAGTTCTTCGAACGTCAACTTAGTCTCGCCCAACACGCGCCGAGCATGAGTTTTTGCCGATTTTACCGCTGCCTCAAATAAACCGCCTTGATTTGGACTAGATGGAGAGTTAAATAACCATTTAATTTTTTGTTGAACCAATTTCCGTTCCAATTCCGAACTGTTATCCCGTAAAAATGTGAATAATTCCTTAAGATACCTATTTGCACCGGTATAGTTAGTACCGCAGTCCGATCTGATTAATGAAGGAAGTCCGCGCCGAGAAACAAATCTTGTCAAAGCCGCAATGAAAGCTTCAACCGACAAATCCGAAACAATTTCTAAATGGGCCGCTTTCGTAGATAAGCATACAAAAATGCACAAGTAACATTTTTGAATTTTGGCATTCCGTAATGAATTAGATTTTATAAAATAAGGTCCCGCAAAATCCGTAGCGGTTCCTGCAAAAGCTCGCACGCTATTAACCCTATCCCGAGGTAAATCCGCCATAAATGGTTGTGTACACCGAACCTTAGACCGATAACATTGAATACACCGAAATGTGACGCTTCTAGTAACTCGTCGTGCCGAAATTATCCAGTAGTTTTGATAGAGAATAGCTGCTAAAGTGTTAGCTCCGACATGACAGTGAATATTATGGAAGTGAGTAACTAACAATTTCGTAAAATGTCCATGACCAGGTAATAAAATCTGATGTCTTGCATTAAAAGACAAATCCGCAGCTCCGATCCGACCGCCGACACGTAAAATCCGATCTTTATCAATAAATAAATTTAGTCTAACCAATGATGATTTAATTTGTTTTTGATTTGACAAAGCCTCAATTTCGTCACTAAAATATTTATGTTGAACAGTCCGAATTAAAAATGAAATTGCATTTCTACGCTCACCGATAGAAATATTTCCGCTAAAACGTGATGATTTATTCCTACAATTATGAATGAACCTTCTAATATAAGCCGTAACATTAATTAATTTTTGAAATGAACTATATTTTTCGATTAACTCAAATTCCGAATTTAAGGTACCTACATTAGCTACCTTTGCCTTTATTCCGGGTAACATTTCTTCGGGGAACTCTAAGTAATCCCGTGGCCAGGTTGATGGTGATTCACTCAACCACTGTGGCTGCCACCAAAGATGATGCTGCAGCAAGTCCGACGCCAAAGTACCGCGTGACGCTACATCCGCGCAATTCATGTCACTTGGGACATGTCTCCACCGAATTACAACAGGCTGCGATGTTATTTGTGACACCCGATTAGCTTCATATACCTGAAGGGTATGTACTGGTCGTCTGAGCCATGCCAAAACAATAGTGCTGTCACACCAACCAACGACATGATCAAATACAATGTGGTCTTTCATAGAGGAGACGACATGATTGATAAGTTTGGTGAGAAGCAGACTACCTTCCAATTCCAATTTTGGGATTGTTAATTTTTTCCTCAGTGAGGCTACTCGCGATTTAGAAATAAGTAGTCGCACGAGAACATTTCCGTCCGATAACTCCGACCGAATGTAAACCGCTGCGGCGTAGCCCAGCGAGCTACCGTCACAAAAACCGTGTAGACTATATCGAGCAGATCCGTTTCCGTCAGGCTTCAAACACCGAGGGATCCGTATGTTACGTAAATTAGGTAAGTCCGAAACAATCATATGCCATTGCCGTTTAATATCGTCCGAAACCGGTGCGTCCCAATCAATTTTATTAGAATTGTCACTAGTACCGAGTAATTGTTGTAAAAGAATTTTAATTTTGAAAATGACCGGACAGATCCATCCTTCGGGATCGTACAAACGAGCCGATAAAGATAATATAGTACGACGCGTCACCGTTGACTCCGCAGTCAAATTAACATGATAAGTAAAACTATCCGAAATTGGATCCCATAAAATACCTAAAACTTTTATAAGTTCCGAATCGCTTGAGCCGTCGAAGCTTTTAGGTGTCTCTAAATGAGTAGATGGCAAACCGTCCAAAAGCTCCGGGACATTGGAAGACCACTTCCGCAATTCATAACCGGCCGTATCCATAAGTTTTATTAACTCATCGCGAAGTGCAATTGCATCGGAGAGTGTATCCGCACCGCCATTGAGATCATCCACGTAACTTTGTTTTAATAATAAATTTGCTGCCGATGGGAAATTCTCTTTTTCGTCCTGAGCAAGCTGATGCAAACACCGAATAGCTACGAAAGGACTAGACTTTAAACCGTAAGTATTAGTTGTCAACTCGAATATTTGTAAGGGTTCCGAAGGCGAAGATCGCCAGAAAATGAGCTGATATTTACGATCATCCGGATGTATCCAAGTTTGTCTAAACATCATTCGTACGTCAGTAGTAAAAACTATGCGTGGCCACCGAAAATTTAATAATATCTCCGATATATCTTTTTGTAATTTTTCACCCGAATATAAACAATCATTTAAGCAAACGCCCGTACTACTGGCAACACTACCATCAAAAACAACCCGAATTTTACTTTCATCACCCGATTTTTTAAATACCCCATGATGAGCTAAAAAATAATGTTCTTCTTCTGAATTAAATTTTGAAACCGTCATATGCCGTAATTTTATATATTCCGCCATGAATTCTGTATATTTCAACCTAAACTCCGAGTCACGTTGCATACGTCTTTCAATCGACAAAAATCGTTTTAAAGCAGTCTGCCTAGAATCACCCAACCGCTGGTGATCCGGTATCAGCGGCAGGCGCACAGTATATTTCCCGTCTGCGCCGCGTGTAGTACTAGAACTGAACAAACGCTCGCATTCTATATCCGCCGGACTAATAAATTTACATTGAGGTGGTTGTTCATAACGCCAAAACTTTTCTACCGCTTCCAATAATTGGATAGCCGAAACATTAGAAGCAAAGTTCATAGTATCCGAATTAATTTCTTGACTTGGCCCGAAAACCGCAAAATCAAAAATAGTACTTAAGGCATAAGGCCCACCTGCGCCTAAATCAAGTTTCTCGCCGTTCAAGATTTGTCCTAAAATATCGCATCCGAAAATAATATCTATGTGTCTCATGTGAGAAGAACCGTCATCCGAAATGTTTACATTTTTATTCGAAATATTTAATTTCTGAACTAAATAAGAAGTAGGTTTCTTTAAAACAACCGCCGTAACCGATAACAAAATATTTTTAGAATTAATTGGCCGAAAATGAATTTTAACAATATTGTTACTTTCACAAGTGTGAACACCGCCTATTCCCACAATAGGAACATTCGAGTAATGTCGCTTTAATCCCAAATTCGTTACCAAATCACTTTTAATTATGGATATTTGAGAACCAATATCCAGCAAACAACGGACCTGTTGAAAAGAATTTTGAGATGATTTTACTTCAATTATAACCGTTGGCAAAATTACATTATCGATTAATTTAGGTTGTGAAGCGACATTACATAACTGTAATTGCTATTCCGAAGTAGTACGCTGATGGCGTGTGTCCCTAGGGCTCGCACTCCGTATGTCCTGCTGCCCGTGCCGTGACCTTCCGGCATCCGTCGATAAATTATTATTACCGCCATTGTTGTTATCAATGCGCTCCGGCCGTTGATAATGCGAAGAAAATGAATCATAAGTAGGACGCGCATGCATACGACTTAATTGTTCCCGCACTTCGGGTGGACTGGCGCTGCGCACGCGCCGGCCGCGGCCCGCCGCCGCCGTGAAGTTAGAAAACCGGTTTGATGATTGAGAATGATAACGCGCAGGAGATTCACGCGAAATATGCATCGTGCAAATTAACTTGTTGTGGCCAATATTACCGCATTTATTGCATGGGACTTTACTAATACAAGACCCAGCATTATGTTGTCCGAAACATTTAAAACATAAACGTGAATCCTTAATGAAATCTTTACGACCGATATTAGTTAACTTGTTAAATTTAAAACACTCAAGTATAGTGTGCCCCGTAAACTGACAATATAAACAACGCTTCGTTGCCACGACGACGTTATCATTATCACCATGAGTGACTAACCCAGTACGTGATACGCGTTTCCCGCGATCCGAGTAGCTGTTATTGTTATTTCTATTTAATGAATCCGAAGCCGCCGTGTCTAACAATCGACATTCATTTTGCAAAAAGTCTATTAATTGATTGAAGCTAGGCAAAGTAGCCGTATTTCCGCCGTATTTATGTTCAAACCGTGACTTCATATCTAAAGGAAGTTTCGTGAGACTAATAAACAATAATAAATAACTCCACTCATTTATAGGAAAACCGAGATTATTCAATGCGCGTGTAGATTCTAATAAAGGGTTAAGTATTTTTGTCCTAAGACCCGATATAGTATTTAAACATGGCAAGTTTAAAATACGCGAAATATGAGAATCCGACAATAATCTTTTATTTTCGTATCTACTTTTAAGAATATCCATAGCCGTGTCTAATGACTCATCAACCATTGGTAAATGTTTAATCAAATCGCGAGGTTCCTTTTGAACATTAGAAAATAAATAATGAAACTTTTCCGTTTTAGAGATATCTTTCCTACACATTACCAACGAATTAAACAAACTAATGAAACTAGTCCAACCGAATATGTCTCCATCATAAACTGACATGCTTATTGTTGGCAAGCGAGCGTTTTGCGCGCTTTCGGTGGGTTGGTGTGTGCCGTCCAAGTTCGGGTAGGCAGATGAAATTGCCTCCAATTGATAATAAATTTCTTCCGCGGTTTTAAATTGAGTATCAAATAAAATAATTTGTTTTTCATCCGTTACCGAGTTCAATATTGCTTCGTATGCCTCGCTCAACATCTTATACCTTTCTTCAATTTTACGCAACCGAGCCGATATTACACCCGTTGTTTGACTTTTATTGATGACGACTTCGTTAGTATTTACGAACCAATCGCACTGTATTTTAAATTTATTTTCTACGACCTTAGACGCCATTTTGAAATAGTGATACGGAACACGACGTGAACTTTACGAATTAAAATAACAACCGATTTAACCGAAACAAAAGAAATTACCGATATTTTATATTCCAAAGCTTACCGAAATTAATACGAAACAATAATCCGGCTCGAAGGACCAAAATAATTATGTTCGCGAGAACACCTTCGATAGCTTCTCCCGAGCAGTAAAAGGTCACCGATCCATTGTTTCTAACGGCAAGGTTCAAGCATAGCAATTCCTCATTAAGGGATGAACCACTTACCCTTGACGCCGACAGCTTTGAGTCCAGCAATGTCCAACCGGAACTGAATCCAACAGCCACCACGTGCTCCGCTTTCAACGTCTGTCGCAGTTAGATCTCACAAGCCTCACAACTCCAATTGTCTTTCATGAGAATAACACCAAAAAGTTTATAATTTAAGTAAATTCCGTATTCCAAAAGAAAATCGCTCCGAAAACCGCACGCAACGCGCGTCGTCGGCCGCCGAGATAGGTGTGTGGCGGGCGGCAGGTCTCCACCGCCGCCGGGTCGCGGATTTCGCGGTTTACCCACATAATAAAGAAAAAACTATGCCTGAACAGGTGTGGTCTGAAAGATGATATAGTGACAAGAATTGAGAAAGGAATGCTCCAGTGGTTTGGTCACTTAGAAAGGATGAATGAAAGGCGAATCACGAAAGAGATATACTGTGCGAATGTGGAAGGAACGATTGCACGAGGGCGTCCCAGAAAAACCTACGCGGACCAAATAGAGGTTATTATAAAAAAGGCTGGTGTACGCAGTGACAAAAACCGCAGGGCATGTATGAAAAGATTGATGGATATGAATGAAGCGAAAGAAGTGTGCAAGGATCGTAGCAGGTGGCGATCCATAGTCTCTGCCTACCCCCATGGGAAACAGGCGTGAGTGTATGTATGTATGTACACATTTTGTCACATTTCGCTAGATGGCGCTGATGATTAGGTCTGACTGATAACTCTATCTCTAGTATAATAATGTACTCTATGTGTGGACCTTCAGGCTGTGCGTGCTGTGTGGGCTATATTCCGAATCACGATAAAATCGATGTCAGCGAACAAGTTATCTGTCAAACCCATACAAAATCACCGACTCGGAACGCATTTTAGTGCGCTGTCATCGATTTTAGTGTGATTAAACGTAGTGATTATATTCTCTTTGGTGTGATTCGGAATGCAGCCGTGCTGTCCTGTGTCAATCCGTGGTATGGTAATAAAAGTCACAACAAAATTCACCAAATTAATTAATACAGACAGACACCACAGAGTTTGTTTAAAAATTGGAAAATATTTTTGTCACCAGCAGCAGGTTCTTCTGGTTTAATTCAAAATGAACATCCTACCGAAGAAAAGGTAAGTAAATTGTCAGTATGGCACAAAGAAATAGAAAAACATTGTTGAAGCTCAACTTGGAAGTCTTTTACCAAATATTGTCACCAAATATTCACTTTCAACTTTTCTCTTAGACTTAGGTCTCTGTCCGTGCTCGGGCATCAAGAGACACAGGCAAATAGAAGTCATTGGGACACAGGCATACTTGCGACGTCAGTCTTGTTGCATGTTATTGTACAAAATGCAGCTAAATAAATGCTGCATTTCTTTCCTATTTAACCTGGTGGATAGCCCACCAGTCTTTGTTTAATAAGGTGTTAATAGAAAATGATTTTAATAAACTTTATGCGGAATTTTCAGGGCCCATAGTCTAGGAAGGTATCAATACCATACCCTCAGTCATTCGTAGAACTAAGAAGTTGATAGCAAATGTGTCACTAATGGCTACTTTTAGCAGTTTCGCTATCTACTTCTAGCACTGATTATGAGGGTATGTAATGCTACTGTTTAACTTCTTGACGCCGACCCGGCCGCATGAGGCCAACAAAAAAATATTTAAGCCATTCTGCCAACGTCGAGCCGGCCGCATGAGGCCAGCACTTTGTTTACGTTTTCTTCTATTGTTCTCTTATCTTCTCTGGTGATAATAATTTTTAGAATTTATAGGCAGGTATACGGCCGGCACAGATGGGTTAAAAACACTAGACTATGATGATTAAAAATTCCACATAAAGTTTTATTGAAATTGTGGACTTGAAATTTTACAATTACAATATTAAATAAAGTTCACCGCGGCGCCACTTTCGGTCAGGGTGCTACCTCAATTCTTAATTGATGATTGCGTGGGTAATAGCATAGACATAGACTAATAAATGAGTGACTTTCTGACTCCTGTATACACAGTTTTCAATGATAACCAATACTTACTCTTTTGTTCAGATGGCACGTAAGGACAAAAGAAAATATTGCAAGAGTTCGAAAAGATGAAGCAGAGGCTGCAGAAAAGGAAAAACAAGAGAACTTACGTATAGAAACAGCAAATCGTGAAGCAAGGCTTAACATTCTTAAGCAAAAAAGCAAAGAAAAGTTAAGTGCTTTAGGTGATGATGATGATAAAGATACACCAGAACAAACAACTTCAGAGTTTTCGGATCATATCAACTTATTTACAGATATCGATCATGCTGTTAGTGTAACAAATAAAGAACATGATAAAGAGTTGAAGGAAAAACAAGAAGAATATGAGAAAAAGATTGGTTACTTAACCTACCTTGGTCAAGATACCAATGAATCCCTGAAAAAGAAAAATTGGTATGAAGTAACTCCTAAAACTAGATCCACAGAGTCGAGTAATATAAAAGATACATATGAAAAATTAGTCCTTAAAGATGCTGATGGAAAACCAAAGGAAAAGGAGATTGATATACACAATGGTGAATATTACTGGAAGTCAAAGCAACAACATGATCCAATCAACAAATTTAGAAAATATTGTGAAAGTAAAACTTTTTCTAAAAACAAATCAAGTGACAAACAAGTGAAAAAGGTAAGCCACAAAGTGCAGGATCAAATTAATAAGAAGAAAATCGAGTCAAGTAAAGATGACAAAAATAAAAAACTTCAAAAGCTTCGAGAGGCTCGTCTCAGAAGAGAACAGGAAGAAAAATATAAAACAGAAATGTTTCTCACTGGGCTTAATAAGCCAAAGACATCTGTAAATGAAGCAAATCCTAACACCAGCAGCAATACTAGCACAAGCATTATTAAGCCAAAATATAATTCACAGTTCAATCCAGAATTAGCAAGACAAAACTTCAGATAATTTATTTTAAAATTTATTTTATTTTTAAGTAGGTACAATAACATTAGTGTTTATTTGATTATGATATAAGAAAATAACATAATTATAATATTCTATAGACAATATAAGTCGAAAAGTTGGGTAATATAATATATTGAGAAAAAATAAGTCTGTTTAAATTAATGAATTGTTTTAAATCATTATTTAGGAGCCTCAAATCTTAGACAACAAATTAATGTATTCTAGTAGAATACTGTCTTTCTAAGATAATTTGTGTAAAAGAGATTACATGAGTACCTTAAACATACAAAGTAAAACTTAAATAATACAAGTATCAAGATTTTTTTTCAATAAATTAATATACAGCATAACTGTTGGGATGAGTACCTTAATTTTACTTTTGAATAGGATTTGAAAGCAATACCAGAGGTAACTTATCTTCTATTTTCTCAATTGGATAATTGAATGTTTCACAGAACAGCTCTAAAATTCTAACTGCAAATCCACATTCACTGGCTGTTTCTGATTTACTTCTGGAAAATATGATTTTGTTAGTTTAATAAAGCTTTATACAACATGTTACAAAACAACCCCTAAAGCCGAATATGGTAGATAGGGACCATCAAACTGAACAACTTTTACTATGGGACCAATCGTCGTAAACTTAGAGCACGTTCACATGACAAGCGCTTAACGCGCGTTTTGATAACGCGCGTTTACAACTGCATAAGAACTACATACATTTTATTCAAGCCGTACACATGGTAACGCGCGTTTTGATAAAGCGCGCGTTGAACGCAGGGTTGCGTTCAGAACCTACGCTCCGAGTGCAACCTATCCACAACCAAACGCTCTAACGGCGCACTGTGGGCTGAAATCCGACTCTCAAAGACATAGGGACATCAATTTATGAATGTCGTTTTTTTTGTTATATTCGGCTTTTGTTTACAATCACTATGCTCAACTATGCCGAAAAAGTTATAACAGTGTATAAACGGCTCACTTATAATTATTTTGCAAAATATTTGTATGGAGCTTGCATGAAAAATCCGATTATCTTTGAACCTGCAAGTCTAACCGTAATATCCTTATAGGAGGGCTTAGAACTATTTATTTGTGATTTTTCAACATACCACATATAACGGTTACTGCTGCAGGATTTTTGTAAAAAAATGGAGAAAAATAACTTTTTTTTTATTTAATTAATCTTTTTTTAATGCTTCATATCAAAATACTAGCAACCAATTAGTTATTTATTACCTCTCTAGTACCTATGCGTAAGCGATATTAGCTATTTTTAACCGACTTCAACAAAAGGAGGAGGTTTTCAATTCGATTGTATGTTTTTTTTATCGTTGTTCGCGCGTATCTTCGTCATTTATGGACCGATTTTGATGATTCTTTTTATGTTCGATTGAGTTTGCTTCACGTTTTTGTTTCACGGCGGCCACTAGTTCTTAAATAAAATCAAAATACAATCAAACAATAAAAAGTTAATAAATAAAATAAAACAATACATACACCAATATTAAAACAAAAATCATAAAATACACTAATTAACAATCAACATCGCTTTCGTCGGATTCTATTTCGGAATCAGGATCTAAAAGCAAGAAATAATATTCAAATCATTAGATATGCTTATATCATTGTTATAATAAAAACACGACTATTGAAGTCGGGTGGGGCTGGAGTACAACTTCCTTTTCTTATTCTAAAAACCCCAACCCGACTTCAATAGACGTGTTTTTATAATAACAATGATAAGCATATCTAATAATTTGAATATTATATCTTGCTTTTTATAGGCAGGTTTTTTGAAGTCAGTTTTTTGTTTTTTAAATTTATTTTTATTTTTAGTGTAAGTACCTTCTGTATTAGGTAGTGTAGGTTGGGTATATTATTTAGGTAGAAAAATTGGCTCAACCAAACGTGAGATAATCGCGGAGAAACATACATACTTACATACGGGTCAAACTGAGAACCTCCTTTTTTTAAAGTAAGTTAAAGAGACTACACTACAGTATCCCTTTTCCAACAAAAAAATCATCTAATTCGGTTCATAAATAAGAAAGTTGTCAAGGTAATTAATGCCCAATTATAGTATTTTCAGGATTACTTGAAAACTACACGACCGATTTGAAAAAAAATTAATGAGACCATCTTGCAAGCAAATTCAATTTAACATAAAAAGAATCATCAAAATCGGTCCATAAATGTCGAAGATACGCGCGAACAACGATAAAAAACATACAATCGAATTGAAAACCTCCTCCTTTTGTTGAAGTCGGTTAAAAATAGCTAATATCGCTTACGCATAGGTACTAGAGAGGTAATAAATAACTAATTGGTTGCTAGTATTTTGATTTGAAGCCCTAAAAAAGATTTATTAAATAAAAAAAAAGTTAAATTTGTCCATTTTTTTTACAAAAATCCTGCAGCAGTAACCGTTATATGTGGTATGTTGGAAAATCACAAATAAATAGTTCTAAGCCCTCCTATAAAGATATTACGGTTTGACTTGCAGTTTCAAAGATAATCGGATTTTTCATGCAAGCTCCATACAAATATTTTGCAAAATAATTATAAGTGAGCCGTTTATACACTGTTATAACTTTTTCGGCATAGTTGAGCATAGTGATTGTAAACAAAAGCCGAATATAACAAAAAAAACGACATTCATATATTGATGTCCCTATGTCTTTGAGAGTTGGATTTCAGCCCACAGTGCGGCGGCGTTCCAAACATTAGAGCGTGACGTTCGGTTGACACAACCATCCCGTTCCAAACGTCAGAGCGTTGCAACCAAACAACCATCAAAATAATTGATGGTTGTAAAACGCTCTGACGTTTGTCTATAGAAAAATGTCAATGTCATTTGACATTATTTTGTATTTTGATGTTTTTGTCTAATTTTTTAAATAATCATGGTAGATCCTCAAAATACAATAAAAATAATTTATTTGATGAAGTATAAAGAAAAGTTTAAATTATTTGTATTCCAAATGGAAAATGAAGACTTTGTATTGACATTGACATTTAAAGTTCTTGGTCGTTCCTAACCTTAGAGTGAGTTATAAAACAACCAAACAACCGCGCACTAAGGCTCTGAACGCAACCCTGCGCTAGCGCTTGTCTGTTGTCAGCGCGCGTCAACGCGCGCTTTGAGATCATTGGTTTCTACGTTGCCGTTCAGATGAGCGCGCGCTTTTGATCGCTCAGGGGTGCGTTCGTAAAGTTCGCTCGACGACGCTCGATGACATAGTACGCGTTCTAAGAGCCAAACCGCACTGTCGACTAGTCGACGAGCGACTCGGTCTCCCAGCGACTGCAACTCAAAACGCACTTGCCGACGACTAAGCCAGCGACTCGATACAGTTTTACAATCCATACAGTTGTTAAGCGCCTTTGATATGGGGACGATGGTGCCTAAAGCCTATCTATACTTACTTGTCTTATTAAGTACCTATGTAAACAGTTTTTGACAGTTTGTCATACGTCTTTTATACTTACTTAAATCGTTAATTAAAAATATGTTAATAACTTTATGAAATTATCATTTATTATTTACAGTTTCTTTCCTAATCTATGTGTGAAAAACCATTTGTTGTATTTTATAGACTTTACTTAGGTACGCTATCAGTCGCAAATTTGCAAGGGTTTTAATTAAATTTAAACCTAAAATGGTTTTCTAGTTTATTAGAGTAATCAATAAAATCAGCAAGAGGTATACAGGGTGTCCGGGAAGTCATGGATAACCTTTTATCTGCCGATAGGCCACATTGAGATCTACAAATAAAAAAATTATAACTTTAGTAAAAGTCTTATGGTTTCCGAGTTTTTTGATGTGTTATGCAATTTTGGAAAATTTCTACCCTTGATCGGTTTTTTTCATGTCATTTCTATAATTGATTTTTTTTCGATAACGGTTTTTTTATTTTAATTTTGGATCATACTGCTATTGATTGGATACAAGAAAGTTACAGATATCCTCTATTAAAGACCTAAAATTTAGGTCCAGACTTAAAATTTTCACCTACAATTTTTTTTACCTTACTTTTGATCGGCCCTGGTGAAAAAAAAAAATTACTAGAGTGTGGAAATTATTTTAAAAACTACTTCATTTCACAAGGATTTTAAAATGGTATAATATTTAATAACTTTTTCTTTTAAACTCTTGTTTTTACAATTTTAAGCCAAAAGGGTAATTTTTGGCAAGTGTTTGAAGTAAAGTTGTAATAGCAGAACATGTTTATTTTTAGGTGTGTGGACGTAAATAACCAAAATAACATCTAAATAAAATTATTATCAGAACGTGCCGAATGTGCATTAGCTAGCACCTGCTGTAATGAAAAACAAAGAAATAATTTTATTTACATGTTATTTTGTTGTTTTTTACGTCCACACACATAAAAATAAACATATTTTGCTATTACAACTTTATTTCAAACACTTGCCAAAAATTACCCTTTTAGATTAAAATTGTAAAAAAAAGTCTAAAAGAAAAAGTTATTAATAACCATTTTAAAATCCTTATGAAATCAAGTAGTTTTTAAAATAATTTGCACACTCCATGTAGTAATTTTTTATTCACCAGGGCCGATCAAAAGTAAGGTAAAAAAAAATGTAAGTGAAAATTTTAAGTCTGGACCTAAATTTTAGGTCTTTAATAGAGGATATCTGTAACTTTCTTGTATCCAGATAGCAGGATGATCCAAGATTAAATTAACTGACTTCCCGGACACTCTGTATGTAGCCCGCAAAAAAATTTCAATTTTCAATTTTTCAATTATTTATTGACCATGTTATAACATAGAACGTTACATTTGGCATGTCATAGCGTTACATTATAATATAAAATCACGCGCAGAGGTACTATCCCCGTCAATTGGTAATGCTCTTGGTGGCCATGATTTTAACCTAAAAAACTAATAACAATTGTTAAATTTGTATATACTTACCTAGACCCTATCTTATTGAAAATAATAATTTAATAATTAATATTATTAGATTACTTATTAGAATTTTTTTGTTTCATGACATTTTTAGTTGCGGATCACGTCAACGTGGATGTTAATGTGACAAAATTCCAGCGCATTACCAATTGACGGGAATAATAATGTATTAATGCACGTTGGCGTTTTACACGGTCGCAAACAGGGCTGCCACTTTTTTGTTTTAAATAAAGTATTGGTTGCTATAATTAGGTAGACGAAAAAGTACATTGTAGAATGGAAAAAAAGTTAAATTTATTTATTCAACCAAAAACATACCTTTAAAAGCTATAGCTTTTGGTAATATTTAATAAATAGTTGATTTCGTTCAAGTACCTGGCCGAGTTCAACAGGCTTTTGTAGTCTCGCTTTTTCAAAAACGTTACTCTAATAACCTGTTGATTTCGGTCTGGTAGGTACTTGGCCGAAATCAACAGGCTTTTGTAATCTTGCCTCTGCACAAGTACATTCGTTTAACAACTGTATGGATTGTTAAACTGTGCCTGTAGTGTTTTTGGTACAGTCGTACAGAATCAACTAACTTTGCAATAAATAATCAATTTAAAAATAACCACATTTAAAATTATGAACAATCAAAAACTAAAACTTAACAACGAATACTTTTCGTCTAAGTACTTAAAATATGTTTTTTTACGTCATTGAAACAAGAGAAAGTATTAATTTATTAGGTAGGTTTATCTACAAGTTCGCTGATCTACAATGTGTTATCGTAAGCGGTGTGGGCGTTTTAGCAAAATGTCAGGACCTTTTAGTAGAAATCAGGCTCTTTGTCAGGATTTTTAGATATACCATCTGGTAACCCTGTACGCGACGTGGTATATCCATAGATGTAGCACATCCCTTCGGTATGGTATATCATACAGTGATATGATGATGACTATATACCTATGTTTGCTGATTATTTTAGCACTGAGAATTGACCCAATTGCCATAGCAGATAGCATGGGCAGAATTCATAAATAATAATAAAATAAAAAAAAAACCCGACCCAAAGGAATTAACTCTTGTTAATCCTTCACCTTCAAATAATTCCACTATTTCCTCCTACTGTTGTTTATAATATCGAAAGTCATTTTGTGCGCGATGATGCCCGGTCGACGCGACAGTCGCTCGCAGTGCGTACGCTTCCATATGAACCCGTGTATCTCTCGGTCGCCGAACGACTGGGGGGCGTGGCTAGTCTCCCGACGACTCAGAGTCGTCCAGCGACCGGGCGACCAAGTGCGTACGCGTCCATATAAACTAGTAGAAATTACAGTCGCTGTCGACAGTCGTTCGGCGACTAGTCGACAGTGCGGTTTGGCTCTAAAACCACCGAGGCGATCGTCCGACGATCACTCTTACCGTTCGTAAATGTCGCCCGGCGAACGCACCGGTCACCCCACGAAATAGGTGGGTGAAATTCGCTCTGACGTTTTATTGGACAGTTGACACGTCTTCTTTGTTTATAAACATTGGTTTTGGAAAAAGGCGGGAAACGTTTGACTCGTCGGACGCGTTTTTTGATGTGAGATTTTGTTTAATTAAT
This sequence comes from Agriphila tristella, assembly GCA_928269145.1. Classification (NCBI taxonomy): domain Eukaryota; kingdom Metazoa; phylum Arthropoda; class Insecta; order Lepidoptera; family Crambidae; genus Agriphila; species Agriphila tristella. Next base: position 42,043,997 of record OV743431.1, read on the forward strand.
TTATAGTGTTATTGGTGATCAGAATTACTTAATTTTATCTTATTGTATCTATTGGACATATCAAATCTTTCTCCAACTGGTCAGAAAATAAGTTAATAACGGGATTAGATAATTCTAGTATACATGTCGTTCGTAAACGTCGGATGACGAACGTCGCACGCCTCGGAGTGAAGGTCCGTCGTCGAGCGAACTTTAGGAACGCAACCCAGTTCACCCAGAAATCATCCGAAATGAAAACGGAAGCCTTTAATACCGAATTATCGAATCTATATCGAATTACCATATAAATCACCGTTAAAACTGTTTCTATGACCATCTTCGACAAATGTGGAACTCAAACTGAACCAGGGCGGCCGCGGCAACGTGCGTTCAACGCCTTACAAGCGCGCTCCATGTGAACACTATACAAAAACTTAACGCGCGTTCAGCGCGCTTTGAACGCTTGTCATCTGAACGTACCCTTAATTCACCTGCCCCCCTAGCATGAACGACGAAACACGATATACATTTATAATCGCGTGATACAGCCGCGTTTTATCAACATCCAGCTGTCAAATCCATTGCGTTTTGACAGCTAAACGTGATAAATCGCTATATCATTATCGTGTTTCAACATAAAGTTAATATTACCTAGCGGAATAGAGGAACAAAGGGCTGAGCAAGCGAGATGTCACTAATCAGCAACATGTGTGATAATAAGAGATGCATGATTATGACGTGCAGAACTCGTTTTCGCAACTGATTGACAGTTTGTCAGCCCACATCAGCCCGCTGAAAATTTGAGTTCTGAAAATATTTCCGATTTTTCTTGAAATCGTGGACATTTTTGCGAAATAATGCTTCGGAAACATGGTGTCCTGTTCAGTGATTGATTGTTGTACAAAACATCGAAATAACCCAGAAAAATGTTCATTTCACAGGTAAATTATTCCAAATCGACCCCGCCTAACTTTTTGTTTATTTTTACCAATACGTTTCGAAATTTTAGCACTGAGCGTGATAATTCTCTTCTGTAAATACTCATTTTTGTAAGAAGCAAAGATTGGCTAGACAAAATGCACAATTAACGAATATTTTGTGTAAAGAAATAATTTTCAGTTTACAGTAGGGCTGCATAAAGTTATCGATATCTTGGAATGTAATCCCATTTAAGATACTTAAGCCGATCCATAGGTCTGTCTTTGTTACAGGTCAATATTAAGCCTAGACGCACAGTGTCGTCCTACGTTTATATTGTACCAGAGGCATTCACACATGTACCAACCTCATCGAATTCTAGATCTACACCTCTGCTATTGCAACAGTCACCACCCATCGACTTCTTTCCGACCAGAATTGACGCCAAGGAAAAATAAGCTTATGGCTAAATGCACTAAGTTACAGGATAAAATTAAAATTATGTTAAATAAATGATTTTAAATATCTTCTGATCTTTTTCTAATAGTCATACTTCATTTCAGAATCGTAATTTTAGTACACCCGTGCAAAATTCTATCCCATTTATTTTGAATCTATGGCTGTTAATTAATACTATCGATATCGATATTTATATCAATAGTGACAAGATTCCATCACTGAGACTTATACATAAAAAAGATACACACACAAATGTAAATTAATTTCGGTTTCGTTTGACAGCTCATGTTTGTTCCTCTATTCCGACAGGTATATTAACTTTATGTGTTTCAATGTTGCTAGGCGGGCTGAGCCGACCACGAACGAGTGGGACCAACTCTAAAATCTCGAAAAAATCTGCTGTTACACAAAAAATTATAACGAAAATATTAAAATGTATGAAAGAGCATTTTTTTTCGCGATTTCAGAGTTGGTCAAAAATTAATCTAGTTGTTCAGTTTAATTGTCCCTATGTACCATATTGAGCATGGGGTTATTTTGTAACATGTTGTATAGTATTACATAAATATTATTGAAAGACATTGTTTTATACCTGTTCAATGTTGCAGTTCTAGCAAAGACACAGAAGTATTCAATGAAAGCATCCATGTATTCAGTTTTTGTTTGACGCAATAAAGTGTAAACACCAACTAACAGTGGATAACCATCCATGTTTTCACCTAATTTTCTTGTAATTATGTCACCTGTAAATAGAATCTGTTGGAATATTGTATTTATGGAAATAAATTACTCAATACTATCGCTTTTATTATTGAATCTTTTAATGATATTAATAAGAGGTATAATAAGTATGTACAGACAGCAGCACATCTATTATGTGGCAACACATTAAGTTACTACAAAATGTCAAAGGCATAAAGGCAAAGTTCATCGTTCAATTAGATTTTAAACTTAGCGTTCAACACTTAAAGGTTTAAAATCAATAGGTGGTTCGATGAGCTCAGTAGCGCCACCAATGGAAATAAATAATTTACGTTTTAAGGGCTTAGAACTTGCTTAGAATAATAAAAGTTTTGGTTATTTTGCGTAATTAGAAGACTAAAGTGCAATTTTTGAATATTTTTCATGGCCTCAAATATAAGCAATAACTTAACAATGTCGATATTGCAAAATGTGGCCACTTTTGGCACTATTGAGATGCACGATTTATTGCTAAAGTTTGAGTTCTTGAAACTTTATTTAGAAAATGCATTTTACTCTTTTATTGTGCAAAATTATCAAAACTTTTAATCTAAGCCCTTGATTAATTTCATGGGCTCATCGAACTTAATGGAGAAATTTGACAGTTTGACAAAAGTGTAGTAATACTACACTGGCCTGCAAAACTAAGTACTACAGAGGTCTATTTTCATACAAACGAGGTAACTTTGAAGCTTTGGTTCTCCGCCCAGGATTAAGTGGGATGTGATCTGATGATGGCCGTCTAGGGAGTGAATGGAGAAGATTCAGATCTCCATACACACCCAATTGATCTGATCAGCATTCTAAGAGCTGTAAGGATTAGAGTTATCAGTTACAGCATTTCCATACATTTTAATGCTATTTTTGTGGTTTTTTTAAACATATCCAAACAGCTCTTAGAATGCTGATCAGATCAATTGGGTGTGTATGGGGATCTGAATCTTCTCCATTCACTCCTTGGATGGATATCATCAGATCACACCACGTTTATCCTGGGCGGAGAACCAATGCTTCAAAGTTACCTCGTTTGTATGAAAATAGACCTCTGTAGTAGGTACAGGCCAGTGTATTACACTTTTTGTAACGTGGAAATCTTGTTTTTATGGTGGATGAAAGAATCATACTAACCTGTTGTGTGACAAACTTGCAGCTTCGGTAGTTGTGATATCAAAAGCAGTGCTAAAACGCGACCCATATCTATATGTAACAGATCTTGGGGTATTCTCATATACAATTTCTCATAGGGTTCATTAATCCCACATCTTACAAGGTATTCTTCTAAGTTCTGTATTAATGTTGGTGAAACCTTACATTTATTTTCAAGACTTGCTGGCGATTGTTTCAGTTCGTTAATTAAGGCACTATAACAGAAATACAATGTGTTACAAAATAAACCCTAATGCAGAATAATGGTAGATGGTAGACCATCAAACCGATAATTTTTTACTATGAGACCAAATCTGAAATCGCGAAAAAAATATCAGCTGATACCTACAAAAATTAATAACTAAGTACCTGGGCGACCGAGCTTAGCTCGGTTAATTAATACTATTCATTGTAATATGGTGGTGATAATCTCGAAAACACGCGTTTTTCCAAACATAAGACTAATCTAGATCAATTGTTTACCCCCGAAAACCCCCATATATCAAATTTCAGCGAAATCGTTAGAGCCATTTCCGAGATTACATAAATAAATTTATATGCAGCACACATACATACAAGAATTGCTCGTTTAAAGGTATAAGATATATCAAAATAATTCATACATGAAACAGCTGTTTTTTTGAGATTTGAGAGTTGATCCCATAGTAAAAGTAGTTCAGTTTGATGGTCCGTCCCTATGTACGATATTCGGCATTAGGGGTTATTTTACAACAAGTAAATAGGTAACGTAACGTAACTGTTTGCCACGATAAAAAACATTATGCAAAAAAATAAAAAAGTGTCTAGCTACTTCTGAAGCACGTACATTCTCAAGAACATATCGTTAACAATCAAGGCAGGGTCACTTTTACTTACTCATTCAATGTTCTCAAAGCAGCCTCCAGGTGAGCAGAATCAAATTTACAAGCAGTGTTCAATTGATAAGCAATGTGTTTTCTGATAATTTGTAGTGTCCCGATCAAAACTAAAACTTCTGATAACTGCTGAAAGATCTTTTGTCCCTTGACAAGGATTTGGTCAATTTCTCTCATTTCGAATTTTGTACTGCCGAATATGGTTTTGTCATGACTGCTTCTAAATATTTGGTGAATATTTTGCAATTGATTTTTTATCATATGGGCATACAAAATGTCGAGGCCATACAAACCCACGACCCCGACAGCTTCATTCAATTTTGAAAAAGTTTTACTATTTACGATCTCATTTTGACTTTTGACATCATACCACGCTGCACTCACACTCACATAAACGCAAGTCCTGTAAGTAACATAGTTATTCAAAATCACAAGATTTATAAAAAATAACCAGTTAATCAAAATCTAAAATATATAAATTAATCAATGAAATGAGACGAATTGAAATAATATTTATTTCAAATAGACTAAAAAGTGCTACTTTTAAATTAGATTTTTTTTTACCCTCCCTCCCATTTAGGACGTTTTTTAGTTGACAAAAACGGGCATAAGAAACTTAGCGAAATAAATTAGAAGACATAACGACGTTATAAACATACTAGGTAAATCGGAGCCTCAAAAATAAACAGGTACATGGTGTAAATCCCGACATAATTTATTCTTATAGCTAAATCTTTACCAAATTCCAATAACAACATTGTTTAAAAATCAATATGTTATAATAATAACAATAAGATTGAAGGAAGATGTGTTCACATATCAAGACAAATTATCTTTTCCTTTTATATACAAGGTGTTTGGTAAAAGCCTTATAAAGCCGAATATGGTAGATAGGGACCATCAAACTGAACAACTTTTACTATGGGACCAACTCTGAAATCGCGAAAAAAAATCAGCTGTTTCATACAAAAAATAACAACGAAAATATCAAAATGTATGAAACAGCAGATTTTTTTTTCGCAATTTCGGAGTTGGTCCCATAGTAAAAGTTGTTCAGTTTGATGGTCCCTATCTACCATATTCGGCTTTATAAGGCTTTTACCAAACACCTTGTATAAGTGTAAGATATTGTCACATTGTTACTAAGTCTATGTTCTATATTGTAATTACCTTTTCATGAGCGGTTTTTTAATATTTATTTTAAATCTGCAGGTGCAGATGTCTGGCGTAAAATTCTCCGCGTGGTTAGGTAGATAATGTATATAGATTAAGAATAGTAATGGTCTCAATATTGACCCTTGGGGCACGCACGCGCACGCCCATAGCAATGGGGGCTGCATTACACAAATAGGATTGCATAAGGCTATGTTAATTTTATTATGGGAGACACCGCGATGTTCTAAACAGGTAGAGTTATATGATCGATGCAATCAAAAGCTTTAGAAAGGTCACAAAAAACAACACATCAACGCATGAAGTAACTACCTTGTGCGTGGTTTCACCCTGAATTTGACACATTTAACATATACTTAATTTCCGGCAATGATTTGCATTTATATAGAATCGTACATGACGTTATAAAAATCCAAATAAATTACCTTGCGTCCGTTAATTGAGCTATCTGTCGAGCTAGACTTCCCATAAATCCAGCAGATGGGCTGCACAATGTGACTCCTTTACGTAAACTGATTTCTTTCGTTATACTGTCGCTTATAATAGCTGAAACCTGTAGATAGTTTTGGGTGAACAAGGATCTGGTTTACATTAGTTTCGATTTTTTTTCTGCCAAGTATTCTAGTTTTTAATCATTTGTGAAACAAGCTCTAAGTCTTTACACCTAACCAAACCAAAGTCTGGCTTTGTGTTTTCTTAGGTGTAAAGAGCCTGTTTCACAAATGATTAAAAACTAGAATATACTACTATATTAAAAACTAGAACTATTTTAACGTGAACGTAATTAATCGTTAAACAAATATTGTATTTCCTTAAAAAATATACACCTGCTTTTGCCATATTCTTAGACCATGGATATTAATATAGTCCTGTATGTATTCCAAAGATCGTTTGTATCCATCCATACTCTCCGCTAACTTTTGTAGTCGTGGTAATAAATTCGTCGTGCACGGTTTCTTGTTTGGTGGTTCCAGGAACTCCACAAATTTCATACTGATATGTCTGTCCAGTTCTTTAAGCAATCCCACCTCTAATAATTCGGCTGGATCTACTCGAATCACACCGACTAATGTAGATCGCATATCGAGAATACCTACAAGAAGCATTATCATTGATACTGGATGCATGCATCATTAATTTACACAAAACATTGTAAATGAATAGACACTTGCTGAAGTTAGTATAAAATAAACAAATGGTGATTGTATGTACATAGCATATTACCTGTGGTAAAAGTTGATGCCGAGTGAGTTAACTTCGCTACTTCCATTCTCTGCTCTGATTGAGCGAATTCTCGCAATTTATCTTTTTCTAAGCGTGTAGGCACCTCCTTGATAGTCCAAGTTTGTAGTTCAATAATTTTTTCGACTATGCTAAAAACCATCTCTGGTATTATTTGTAAAACTTTTTGGATATATTTGATCAATTCATTACTGTAGTATTGAGATACAGAGACTAAATCGTCACTATGTGCTTGGTTAATTCTAAGCAATGGAATTTCCATAGCACTCGCCAGTTTCAGAAAAAGGGCTCGAAGTCTGCTAGTTACTGCGGGATTCTCTTTTATACTATTTTGCATAATATTTGTGTACAAATCAATAGTACACCAGGCATAACTTACATCTGCAATAGTCTCCAAAGTTACTAAAGAGTCCTCTTTGAGAGTAGCTGCCCTCAACACGTTCTTTAGTGCTTCTTTACTTTCAGATAGAAATTGCAAAATTGTTGACGTGCTCTTTATGCCATGAAATTCCTCCACTTCATCTAATGCTTGTATAAGTTGTGTTATTTTCTTTACCGACTTAGTTGTAATTGTATCACTCAGAGACGTTATTTGTTTAGCTATATTATCAAACCACAATTTCAACTGTTCGTTTTCTTGTATTTTGGTAATTGGTTTAGTGCCAGAAAATAGTTCAGACAAATTATTGATGGCCTCTAAAGCAAGACTTTTGTTCGTATTCCAAGACTCACTCCTGTTCTCAAGCAGTTTATTTAAAATCTCTCTTACTTTCAACTCGAGCTCAGCAGTGCTAATGAGTAATTCTAATATTTTCAATGGATCATAATTAGATTCCTTCTGCACCAAATCTTTGAGCTGTTTAGTTTTTCTACTATTGTCATAGAATATAACATCACTACTGTGCAACAACAACCAACGCAGAACTAAATTAGAATTCAGTAAAAGATTTAAAATCTTATTTATATTGTCCAGAACGAAATCTTCAGTTAGGGTGCCTTCTTTTAAAAGCTGATGTGTTTTATCAAGCAACATCTGCACCGAGCTGCCTCGTTTATTAAAAACCTGTTTGACCATTTTACTATTACAGGTGTTGAGAAGAGCCGTCTTTGCTGCTTTAAAATTTTCCCAATAATCTATGAGATTGAGGGTTACTCCCATGTAAACAGGTATTATCCAGTTACTTGGAAAAAACTTGTCTACAATCTCCCTCATTTTGGATGTATCTGAATGTAAGTAATGTGATGTAAAAAATAAACATACGACAAGCATACTTGCTTGAGTAGCCAAAGCAGATGCTTGATGTTCTGGTATTGTATAAACTGTTAACTGGTTGTAAATATCTTCAGATCGCAATTTACCAATTACTTTTTCTATAAAGTCTGGTCGGATGGAAATACGGCTGGAAATAAGTTTATGTATAATGAAATATAATAGAAAGAAATTACAAACCCAAGCGAACTACCTGCAGGGAAACGAAATGTAAGTACAGGGAAGCGTCGATTATCCGAACGTTGCTCCCACCTCCCACCACGCTGATCTCGCGCGCGCCGCCCGCGCTTCAGTTTTCGCCCACTTGTCGCGACTTGTTCACTTGTTACTGTACTTGTATGTCACTTAAGATGTGCACGCGTCATTAAAGATATTCATAAATGTAAATAATATGGTTTTCATTTACCTGTACGTAAATTTGTATGGCTGAATCAATATGTACATACATTAGTTCGATTATCCGAAAATACCGGTTTTCCGATACGTCCCCCAATTAGTTCGGATAATCGACGCTCTACTGTATGTTATGTGGATTATGTTTCGCTTAAGTTTGAATGACAAACGTTACTAGCATTAGTAGGTATTGTAACGTGTGAATCGTATAAAACTGCGTAACATAAGTCAGCAGCTAATATTTTGTTATAAACTGGCATTAGGATATATCCGAAACAGTGCTATGCGGACGGTCCTTGCGGACGTCCTCTACGGTTAAATGATAGACTGTATTTAAGTATAGAAATAGAGTTTACATTAACATGCGCCAACACGGCCGCGTCGCCCGCAATACAGACGACAACGACGCGGCGAACGGCTTTTGAATCTCTATTGGCACTTCTATACAGTCTAGTATCATTCAACCGTAGAGGGCATCCGCATAGCACTGTTTCAGAACTTCAAAGTCAAAGTCAAAGTCAAATAAGCTTTATTCAAATAAACTTAATTATTAAGTACTTTTGAATCGTCTATATTTTCCTACCACCTTAGACCACATTTTCAGTTACAGGTAGTCGACGTTGTTGTTCTTGTTCTTTCGTTGTACAGTCAGCAGCTCCTTGGGTCATCAGATTACCACAACATGTCCACTTACCTCAATTTATTTTGAACTTAGTGTCCAACACATTAGGGTTACAAATCAAAGGTTTTAAATTTGAGTTTTGTATAACCTGACCCATGCTGCTGACTGTAAAGTCTGAATAAAACTTGTATTTATTATACAACTGTTGTTTATCTTCATTAATCATTGCTTAGATGCAGTAAGCTATAGTACTATTTGTTAAAAAAATAACCTACCCAAAATATTCGACTGGATAGTCATTAGGTCTTTTGCATTGTTGTTGATTGTAGCCGGTATCTCTTAGCAGTTTACAAACGTCGTCGACGTTAGATTGTGACTGACTTGTGCTATATCGATAAAATGCAACCAGTAACCTTTCCCTCACTGGTCCGGGTATGTACAAGTCACATAATAATAACATTGCACCATAAAGGTATAAAGATTCACACTGTAAAACATGAAAATAATTACAAAAAACAATAGCAGACGCAGAATATTTTGTGGACAGATGTGATGTGGACTTGTGGCAGGTTTGAAGGCCTTAGGCCGTCCGCTGCCACAGAATACATCCGCTGCCTTGAGCGGGATCCCGCCGCGGGTACTCGGCGCGGGAATATAGATTGCTGGTTTTTGACGGACAGATGCTTGCGCAGTGCATGAGTAAGCTCTAATCTATGTCGCCCCGCGCGTGTGTCCCGCTTAACACAGCGGAGAGCCTTAAGGCATTAAGTAAACATCTTTACTCTTTAAAGGTGCTCATACGGTCGATCACGAATTCGCGACCAACCGGTCGATCGCGAGAGGTTTTAAGGTCGATTGCCAAGGATAACAGATTTGTCACTTTTGCACCCATGTAATTTAAATTTTTGCTAGGTCGATCTCCTTAAGGCGATTCACTGACCGAAGGTGCCGCCCTTAGAGGTTTTATTGAATAAGTTGTTTAATAATAGAAATATATTTCAATAAAACTTTGCGTGGAATTTTTAGGGCTCATGTAGGGCTATTCACGATTGTCGGAAATATAGTCGAAAGCATTCGATTCGAATCCGTTTCCGTACCGATAGATTCGAAAACTGCTATTCACAAATACATTCGACTAGCATTCGACTGACTAACTTTCCGACAGGAAAGCGCAGTGCTTTTACAAAGTTTGTTAGCATAAGATAGAAAATAAAATCGATAAGCTGGAATTGATATTACACGATAAATGACTAAAATTTACATTGATACTTCACAAGTTTCATCCTATTATCTAAAAAAAATAACACTCGTCAATAAATCTGCGACATTTAATAAATTATAAAAATACTGAATTTAACATGGAAACATTCTTTGTAAACGTGAACATTTACTTCTTTTTTACAATAAAAAAATCTTTTTCCGTTTTGCGCTCAAGCTCAACTCTATGTAGGTACCGCAGTTTTGATAAATTTTGTTTTTTTCTTGGAAAATAAGGTTACTTAATAAAAGCAAAAGTATTGTTTGTTCAATATAATATTTTTTTTTATACTTAGTAGAAATATTAACCTATAATCTTTATAGCACAAAAAATGAGATACTTACTACGTGGACTTAATTTTAGGGTTTTAAATAAGCTTTTCGAATGTACTTAGGTAAATTTCATGTTTTTTTTTTCATTAATTCCAATCTTCTTAGTGTACGGATCTCTTTCCGATAGAAAAATGCTCTCGGATAGTAAATCGAATTCAATCGACAAAGTAATGTCAAAAATATTCGATCCGATGATCGTGAATCGCGTTTATCGGCAGACTTTCAAATTCGACTCGGAAAGTTGGTTTCCGACAATCGTGAATAACCCCCATGGTCCAGTATTTTTAGAAGTTATCACTAGATTCCCTCGCAGTCATTCGTAGAAGTAGAGAGCAAATGTGTCAAAAACTATTAGCAGTTTTGTTATATGTACTTCTAGCATTGAGTACGAGGGAATGTAATGATACCATCTAAAAATACTAGACTATAGGCCCTAAAAATTCCACAAGGAGTATTAGAATTCCAGTGTATTAGAATTACAATATTAAATGAAATTCCGCGGCGCCACTTTCGGTCAGGAATGCACCCCTGTATATAATCATCATCATCATATTCAGCCCACATCAACCCACTGCTGGGTATAGGCCTCTTCTCTATAGCGCCATTCCTCACGGTCCTGTGCCAGCCTCATCCAGTGATATATAGTATATTAACTAACTAACTAATATAAAGACACTTACCAACAGTTGTTTACCTTCAACATCTCTCATGACAGTTTCAATACTTTGCTGTATAAAAGCCCCATCATGAAGTTGATCAATGAAGGTATTCAGGTCCACTATGTACTGGTAAATATTTTCAAAAAGCAAAAAGAACCGATTTATCAACTCCAAATATCTTTCTTTTAGGTCATCATCCAAATCTTGTAGTTTCTGAAAGAAATGTTACTTATCTTAACTTATCTAAGATTTTTTTCATTTTTTACTTTAATCAAATCTATACATATAAAACTCTAAATTGATTGATTGTTGGGATAGGTGTGGAGCCCTAATGGCTGAAGGTAGAGACACTATTTTTGGAGGGTAGATACCTTTCATGATGTAGATGAGCACTAAGAAAGGGTTTTGGAAAATTCCCGTTATACAGGGTGCTACAGCGTGTTCCAGTTTGTATGGAGATTTGTATAGGACTGAAGGTAGAGACACCATTTTTGGAGGGTAGATATCTTTCATGGTGTAGGTGAGCACTAAGAAAGCGTTTTGGAAAATTCCCGTTATACAGGGTGCTACAGGGTGTTCCCGTTTGTATGGGAATTTGTATAGGGTTGAAGATAGAGACACAATTTTTGGAGGGTAGATATCTTTCATGGTGTAGGTGAGCACTAAGAAAGCGTTTTGGAAAATTCCCGTTATACAGGGTGCTACAGGGTGTTCCCGTTTGTATGGGAATTTGTATAGGGTTGAAGATAGAGACACCATGTTTTGAGGGAGATACCTTTCACGGCGTAGGTGAGCACTAAGAAAGGGATTTGGAAAATCCCTATATACAGGGTGCTACAGAGTGTTCTAGTTTGTGCATATTTTTTTATGGGAAAATTTAAATGTGTGAAATTAGGTCTACTGATAAATACCTAGGTCTATTGGTAATCCGTGACTTTCAAAATAAATGCACTTCTATCTTAATCACGCGAACGAAGTTGCGGGCAAAAGCTAGTAATGTATATAAAGTGTCAGTCAAGTCATGTCATGTGCGTGCATTATGTTTATGAATATGTTGTGTTACTTATGTGGGTGCATATTCAAAATTAACACATTAACATAGAGTTAACATTAGCAGAAATCTTTTAGGCTATGACCATCAGCCATTTCTGATGTCCCCACTGCTGGGGCCCAGCGCACAGGCCTTCCTTATGGGTGGATACGGATGGGCCATAAGCCACCACGCGGACCCAATGCGGATTGGTGGGTGTTAACGACTGCAAATGCACCCGGGACCAACGGCTTAACGTGCCTTCCGAAGCACGGAAAAGCACGAAACAATAAATTTTTGGTCACCCATTCCATGACCGACCCTTGCGAAAGTTGCTTTTTTAGCCTCCGCAATCGCAATCGCTGGGCTAGGCGCTAAACCAGTGCGCCATCGAGCTCCTCTTTAAGCTATAAGTACAGTTACAAATCTGACATTAAACCACAATCTATATATATAAAATTCAAAGTCCTGACTGAGTGAGATATCAACGCACAGCCCAAACCGCTGAACCTAGAGACTTGAAATTTTGCACACAGATACTTTATACAGTGTAGGCATCCACTAAGGAAGGATTTTTGAAAATTCCATCCCTAAGGGGATGAAATAAGGGATGAAAGTTTGTATGAAAGTCCCTCAGTTTTGAAGCTAGGATCTTCAAATTTTGTGTTTAGGCTGATGATTGAAAATAAATAAATACGTGTCTCAGCGTTTTTCAAAATTCTACCCCCAAAGGGGTGAAAAGGGGGATGAAGTTGTGTTTAGAAGATAATCCTTCATTTTTGAAGTAGAAATCGCTAGATTTGTAATTTAGGCTTATGGATGGAAATCTAACGCAACGCATATTGTATTGGTATAATTTCAACCCCCATGGTGATGAAATGGGGGTGCAATGGGGTAAATAAACCTAAAAATCGATATGGATGTCGTTATTGGGGTTTTCTGGGATGAAGATTGCGAAAATGACATTTATTTTGAAGTCCAACACGGTCGACATGATTTAACCCCTAAAGGGGTGAAAATTGGATTTAAATTTGGTATTGAAAACAATATAAAATAGACATTACAACTTAAAACTTCGTAGGAGCATGTCTTAAAATAAATAGGCAAACATATATTTTGTGGTTTTGAAAATCAACCCCTTAGGGGGTAAATGGGCTAAGTAAACGTAGAAATCGATATGGATGTCGTTCTTGAGGTTTTATGGGATGTTGATTGCGAAAATGACATTTATTTTGAAGTACAACACTGTGGACATGATTTAACTGCTAAAGGGGTGAAAATGGGGTGCAAATTGTGTATGGAAAAATAATATAAAATGACTTACGGCAGTGAAACGTGGTCGCTAACTATGGGTCTCATAAGGAGGCTCAAGGTCACCCAGCGTGCAATGGAGAGAGCCATGCTCGGCGTTTCCCTGCGTGATCGAATCAGAAATGAGGAGATCCACAGGCGAACTAAAGTAACCGACATCGCTCGAAGGATTGCTCAGCTAAAGTGGCAGTGGGCTGGACACATAGCGAGAAGAACCGATGGCCGTTGGGGCGGAAAGGTTCTTGAATGGCGACCGCGCACCGGACGGCGCTCCGTGGGTAGGCCCCCGACAAGGTGGACCGATGATCTGGTGAAGGTTGCCGGAAGCCACTGGATGTGGGAAGCGCAGGACCGATCGTCATGGAAATCCATGGAGGAGGCCTATACCCAGCTGTGGGTGTTGTGCGGCTGATATGATGATGATGATGTGACATTACAACTTTGAAATTCTAAGAAGCATGTCTAAAAATAAATAGGCAAATATATATTTTGTTATTTTGAAAATCATTCCTTAGGGGGTAAATGGGGCAAGTTAACATGAAAATCGATGTGGATGTTGTTCTTGAGGTTTTATGGAATGAGGAATGCGAAAATGACATTTATTTTGAAGTCCAACACGGTGGACATGATTCAGCCGCAGGGGACGGGAACGGAAACCGGGGACAGGAACGGGACCAAACGGGAACGGAAAAGGGTAAAGAAACGGGAACAGGATACTACTAATATCTCTGGACCCACTTCTGATTGTTGTAATAAACTAGCTTCCGCCCGCGACTTCGTCCGCGTGGATATTAGAGAAAATCCTTAGGGAACCTTCAACCAGAATCCGACCAGCCGATTTTATGCGATTAGGCCGGTCCCCACCAAGCGCGCAGCCTCGTGCGAGGCCTTCCACACGCGGCAAACGTTTTGCCTCGCGAGGCAGCGCGCTTGGTGGGGACCGGCCTAATCGCATAAAATCGGCTGGTCGGATTCTGGTTGAAGGTTCCCTAAGGATTTTCTCTAATATCCACGCGGACGAAGTCGCGGGCGGAAGCTAGTACATATAATATGGATGATAATAAAAAATCTTACTGGGGTCGAAAGTATTTTCTGTTCTTGTATTTCTGAAATTTTGAAGTAGCTGAAATCCATAATAACATCCTGGTACTTCTGCTGTGCATCCTTATTATCCAATCTGAATTGGAAAAGAAGAAAAAATTTAAAAATATAATGTTAGGTGGCGTCCATTAATTACGTGAGGTGATTTTGGCGATCTTTCGATTTCCCCTCCCCCCTTGGTGAGATGTCGTGAGATTTGGCTCGACCCTCTCCCCCCCCCCCCCCTATAAATCTCACGTGAGATTTTTCAAAACGTGTATTTTTAGTGTCTGTGCTTGCTTGCTTTGCATTTATTTAATTAAGTAAACATTATTGTTTAGGATTTAGCCATATTTTGGTATGAAAAATGTTTAACTTTATTAAACCTAGTTTATTCGCGATACTGTTCCTGCAGAAAAAAAATACGTGATATTTGCCGAGACCCCCCCTCTCCCCCACGTGAGATTGGGTGAGTTAGGCTCGACCCCCTCCCACTTCTAAATGCCTCACGTAATTAATGGACGCCCCTTTAGAGGAACGTCTTATATATTACTTTTACTTATTGTATATACGAATATTTATTTGATCCGCTTCAAAAAACCGACACCGCACGGAGAACGGACGAGTATTTGCGCCTAAAACCGAATATACCCGAATATAGTGTTTACATACTCATACTCTTCTTCGTGCCTATTCGTCTGTACTCGGCGAGTATCTAAACTAGGCATTGCAGTGGGGAATATCCGGAAAAAATCAAATTGGCTGAATATTTTTCTAAAGGTAGGAATAAGCTCCCTTAGTAATAGAAAAAAGTTTCAGAATTTTTGGTTGCATGAAAAAGTTTAAAAAAATTAAAGTCTCTTCGACTTCACAAATATACAAAAGTAACAGCAGAATAGAAATTATACCTTTGCCACCACCACAACATGGTATAAAAAAAAAGTTTCACAAAATTACATGTCAATTTTTTTAATTTTTTATTCGTGTTGGTGTTGTGGCAGGTGCTGGAAATGGTATAATCTCCATTCTGCTGTTACTTTTACAAATTCGTAAAGTCGAAGAGACTTTAATTTTTTTTTTACGCAACGGAAAATTCTGAAACTTTTTTCTGTTACTAAGGGAGCTTATTCCTACCTATAAAAAAATATTCAGCCAATTTGATTTTTTCAGACATTCCCCAATTATTTAAAAATACATTGTTTTGTAGCACATTACCTCGGCCAGGTACTTGGACGAAATCAACAGGCTTTTGTAGTGATTTTTTTAACTACAAAAGCCAAAACGGTTCGTCCAGGTATCTAGCCGAAATCAACAGGTTATTAATGTTTTTGCACAATGCGATACTACAAAACCTTGTATCTGTCCTTGTACTTGACCTTGTATCAGACCTTGTATCTGACCTTGTACCTGACCCTGTATCTGACCTTGTACCTGACCTTTTATCTTACCTTGTATCTGACCTTGTATTTGACCTTGATCTTGTATTTGACCTTAACCTTGTATTTGGCTATCTACTATCTGTGTGCCAAATTTCAACCACATCCGTTCTGTTAGTTTTTGCTTGATTGAGGAACAAACATCTAAACATCCAAACCCACAAACTTTCACATTTATAATATTAGTAGGATTAGTAGGAAGTAGGATTGCAATAATTTGTATTTATGTGAAGGTTTCACTTTCACATAAATACAAATTATTGCAATGGTTGAAAGTGGAAAAATACAGTTAAAAATGCAACCATAAGTTTAAATTGCGGCGGATAATCGAGTTCACTGCGAAGCGGAAAACTTCCGCTGAAACAAATGGAATTAACGCGGAACTAGTATTTAAACTCTTTATTACGAACCACGTTATATGGGACTAGCTTCCGCCCGCGACTTCGTCCGCGAGCACTTTACAGAAAATCCTTACGGAATCCTTCAACCAGAATCCGAACAGCCGTTTTTACGCGATTAGGTGGGTCCCCACCAAGCGAGCAGCCTCGCGAGGCAAAACGTTTGCCGCGTGTGACGGGCCTCGCACGAGGCTGCTCGCTTGGTGGGGACCCACCTAATCGCGTAAAAACGGCTGTTCGGATTCTGGTTGAAGGATTCCGTAAGGATTTTCTGTAAAGTGCTCGCGGACGAAGTCGCGGGCGGAAGCTAGTTCATTAATATTTTTTAAACAGAGAAATTAAATTCATGTATAGAAACAGTGAAAAATAGTATTTTTTCTTCACGATCTCCCTCTCCCTCTCCCTAATCTTTTCCCACACCCCTTCCCGTCCCCGACCTCTTAACAAAACTTTGAGCCCCTTTTTCACCTTTTTAGGAGCTGAATCTGTCCACCGTGTTGCACTTCAAAATAAATTTCATATTCGCAATAGGTACCATCCCATAAAACCCTAATAACGACATCCATATCTATTTTATGAATACTTACCCATATTACCCCCTAAGGGATGATTTTCAAAATAACAAATTATGTGTTTGCCTATTTATTTTTACCCACGACGGACGGAACGGAACGGAGGCGGTATATGCGTTTGGGGTTAGAGGTTGTGCGTTTGTTTGTCTGTTTGTTTGTGTGTTTGTCTGTTACCATTTTCCTCGGAAACTACTAAGCCGATTTCGATGCGGTTTTTTGCATTCAAAAGGTTTCATTTCAGAGCAGGTTCTTAGACATGTTTCATAGTGGTAGACCACCAGGGGGCTCTGCAGCAACCAGATAAGTCAAGTTTGTCTATTACCATTTTCCTTGGAAACTACTGGGCCGATTTCAATGCGGTTTTTTGCAATCAAAAGGTTTCATTTCAGAGCAGGTTCTTAGATATGTTACATGGTGGTAGACCACCAGGGGGCGCTGCAGCAACCAGATAAGTCGCGCTTGAGAAGTTCTCCAAAACTACTCAACTGATCGATGCGGTTTTCTGTAATGGGTTTGTAGGTTATCGGCGATGGTTCTCAGATAGATGTTATGGTGTTTAACCGCTAGGGGGCGCTGCAGTTATCATTTTCTCGTTTATTTCCAAAGCGGTTTGACCAATTTGGATGCGGTTTTCTGTAATAGTTTTGTAGTTTGTCGGCGATGGTTCTTGGTGTTATGGTGTTCAGCCGCTAGGGGGCGCTGTAGTAATAATTTTCCGAATGGTTTGACCGATTTAGATGCGGTTTTTAGAGTAGATAACGTATGAATTCTTTAAAAAGTTTAAAATAAAATGGCAAAATTAAAAATTTTGAAGAAACTCACGACGGTAAAAATTGTAACTCTTTATTTAAGAAGACTAAAATAAGTTTTACAAAAATCCCTCGACTAAAAGAGATGTAGGTACTACCTATACATACTTTATCTACCTATTCATAAATTACAAACACAAGAAAAATCCGTTGGGGCTACCATTACCTGCCCCCAAATGAACAATTTTTTTTCAGTTATAGTTACTTTAGAGAAATGGCAATGGCAGCCCCCGACGGATTGTTCTTGCGTTTGTAATTTATGAATAGGTAGATAAAGTATGTATAGGTAGTACCTACATCTCTTTTAGTCGAGGGATTTTTGTAAAACTTATTTTAGTCTTCTTAAATAAAGAGTTACAATTTTTACCGTCGTGAGTTTCTTCAAAATTTTTAATTTTGCCATTTTATTTTAAACTTTTTAAAGAATTCATACGTTATCTACTCTAAAAACCGCATCTAAATCGGTCAAACCATTCGGAAAATTATTACTACAGCGCCCCCTAGCGGCTGAACACCATAACACCAAGAACCATCGCCGACAAACTACAAAACTATTACAGAAAACCGCATCCAAATTGGTCAAACCGCTTTGGAAATAAACGAGAAAATGATAACTGCAGCGCCCCCTAGCGGTTAAACACCATAACATCTATCTGAGAACCATCGCCGATAACCTACAAACCCATTACAGAAAACCGCATCGATCAGTTGAGTAGTTTTGGAGAACTTCTCAAGCGCGACTTATCTGGTTGCTGCAGCGCCCCCTGGTGGTCTACCACCATGTAACATATCTAAGAACCTGCTCTGAAATGAAACCTTTTGATTGCAAAAAACCGCATTGAAATCGGCCCAGTAGTTTCCAAGGAAAATGGTAATAGACAAACTTGACTTATCTGGTTGCTGCAGAAAATGCTTTTAAATAAAGAGTTACAATTTTTACCGACGTGGGTTTCTTCAAAATTTTTAATTTTGCCATTTTTAGACGTGCTCCTACGAATTTTAAAGTTGTAATTTCAATTTTAGATTCTTTTTCCATACAAAATTTGAACCCCATTTTCACCCCATTAGGGGTTAAATCATGTCCACCGTGTTGGACATCAAAATAAATGTCATTTTCGCAATCACCATCCCATAAAACCTCAAGAACGACTTCCATATCGATTTTTTTTATGTTTACTTACCCATTTACCCCCTAAGGGGTTGATTTCCAAAATCACAAAATAATTGTTTGCTTATTTATTTTTAGACGTGCTCCAGCGAAGTTTAAAGTTGTAATTTCGATTTTATATTATTTTTCCATACAAAATTTGAACCCCATTTTCACCCCTTTAGGGGTTAAATCATGTCCACCGTATTGGACTTCAAAATAAATGTTATTTTCGCAATCGTCTTCCTAGAAAACCCTAATAACGACATCCATATCGATTTTTGGGTTTTTTACCCTATTTCACCCCCATTTCATCCCCATAGGGGTTAAAATACTAACAATAACGATATACGTTGCGTTAGATTTCCATCCATAAGCTTAAATAATAAATTTAGCTATTTTTACTTCGTAAATGAAGGATTTTCTTTACACAACTTCATCCCCCTTTTCACCCCTTCGGGAGAAGAATTTTCAAAAATGCTGAGACATGTGTATATTAATATTCAATCGTTAGCCTAAACACAACATTTTAAGATCCTAACTTCGAAACTGAGGGACTTTCATACAAACTTTGGACCCCCGTTTCACCCCCTTGGAGGGTGAGTTTTGAAAAATCCTTTCTTAGTGCACCCCTAGACCTCATAAAGAACCTACGTGCCAAATTTGGAGTCTCTAGATCCAGCGGTTTGGGCTGTGCGTTGATATGTCAGTCACCAATCAGTATCTTCTTTTATATATTAAGATTACAACATAGAAGTCTTGATTATTAGTGATTGATTAACGTTCACTAAATTATATATAACTATTTTAAAAAATCCGATTATTCCCAGTCGTCACCGCCAGTGACGTCCCCACTGGCAACGAATGAGAAAAATATCCGGTTTGTCACCAGTGGTGACAAATGGGATAGAAATATGAAATATCCTTGTTACCAGAGGTGACAAATGAGAAAAACATCCCAGTCATCACTGGTGTTTGTTTATTGCGTTATTATTAAAATCAAATTGGCTGAATATTTTTCTATAGGTAGGAATAAGATCCCTTAGTAATAGAAAAAAGTTTCAGAATTTTCGGTTGGGTAAAAAAGTTTTTAAAAATCAAAGTCTCTTCGACTTCACAAATGTATCAAAGTAACAGCAGAATGGAGATTATACCTTTGCCGCTAACTGCCACACACAACACGTATTTAAAAAAAAAAGTTTTGTCATTTTGGAAACTTTTTTTTAATACCATGTTGTGGTTGTGGCAGGGGTTGGCAAAGATACAATCTCCATTCTGCTGTTACTTTCATACATTTGTGAAGTCGAAGAGACTTTGATTTTTTGAAATATTTTCACGAAACCGAAAATTATGAAAATTTCTTCTATTACTAAGGGACCTTATTCCTACCTATAGAAAAATATTCAGCCAATTTGATTTTTTTTGGACATTCCCCATTGGTGCAGAGTTATATCCGAGAGATATGAGCTTCTTCTTTGACTAGAAGACTTAAAAAGAAGAACTGAAGGCCGCTGAATTTCGGTTTAATTGAATGTAAAACGAACCAGCCCATCCCTAGTTTAAACACAAAAATTATTATGCAATTACTTATGTGCATTTTTTTTGCTGCTTATGTTTAATTTTTTCCCTTGAAAAAATTAGTTTTGCATACTATACATTTTTTCAAAAAATATAGTAGGCGAGCCTGCAATATAGTAGGATACTAAACTTGAGAGCAGAAAAATCGCCCCGCAGGCCTATTTTCATACAAATGAGGTAACTTTGAAGCTCTGGTTTTTTGCCCAGGATTAAACGGGCTCTGACCTGATGATGTGAAATCAAAGAATAATGGAGGAGGCCCATAATGCTAAGGAAACCTAACGGATTTGTTGAGTCGTTTAGCTCAGGGTTAAACTTAAGGTTTTTATTCAATAAGTTGTTAATAGAAAAGGATTTAAAAAAAAACTTTTCGTGGAATTTTTAGGGCTCATAGTCTAGTATTTTTTTAGAATGTATCACTATATTCCCTTGCAGTAATTCTTAGAAGTAGATAGCAAATGTGTCAAAAACAGCCACTTTTAGCAGTTTTGCTATCTATTTCTAGCAGTGGCTACAAGGGAATATAATGATACCATCTAAAAAAAATATAAGCTAAAATTATTGGGATTTTGTCAATGAGAAGCCAGGAGACTTTTATTCGTTTCTTTATTACCACTTTTCACATTATTAATTTATTACATCTTCTCTTAGCTGAACCCAAATTCGTATTGTCAAACTATCGACTGACATGTGTGGCAGATTGTCAACCTTGAGATTCGAACATACCATAGATATCCCATGGAGGTCGGAAGCCTCCCGCAACACACCCCCTCAATCTGCTACACATGCTGACCATCCTGACTAAAACACTTTTCTACCTATCTGTACAACACTATGATAAATTTCGAATCACCTGCCAAACTTATAATAAACTTCTTAAATCCTACCAAGTTACATTAACCTTTAACCCAACCCAGGAACCTAACTTTAACCTAACTCAGACGACACATACAATAATCCAAACCAAAGAACTAACTAACTAAACATCAAACTAAACCAAGAAATATCAAAATACACTTGGATATCAAAAACATTTCATTTTAAATGATGATTCATTTACTTTCTAATCCCACACCCCCTTAAATGAATCATTATTTAACGCACCCCCTTAACGAACACAAGCACCACCTTAATTCTATATTCTATCTTCTAATAAACTTCTTCATCTCTATCTCTATCTTCTTCTCATAAAATAATTCTTCTCAAAACTATCTCGCTCCTACTCAACTTCTTCAATATTATAAAGTTACTCCTTCTCTACCTCTTCATATAAAATCTCCTTCTCGACATCTATATATATAAAATTCAAAGTCCTGACTGAGTGAGATATCAACGCACAGCCCAAACCGTTGAACCTAGAGACTTGAAATTTTGCACATAGATACCTTATATAGTGTAGGCATCCACTAAGAAAGGATTTTTGAAAATTCCATCCCTAAGGGGATGAAATAAGGGATGAAAGTTTGTATGAAAGTCCCTCAGATTTGAAGCTAGGATCTTCAAATTTTGTAGTTAGGCTGATGATTGAAAATTAATAAATACATGTCTCAACGTTTTTCAAAATTCTACTCCCGAAGGGGTGAAAAGGGGGATGAAGTGTAAAGAATAAAATCCTTAATTTTCGGAGTAAAAATCGCTAAATTTATAATTTAAGCTTAAGGATGAAAATATAACATTACACAACGTATATTGTTATTGGTAGTATTTATCAACCCCTATGGGGATGAAATGGGGTAAATAAACTTAAAATAGATATGGATGTCGTTATTGGGGTTTTCTGGGATGATGATTGCGAAAATAACATTTATTTTGAAGTCCAACACGGTCGACATGATTTAACCACTAAAGGGGTGAAAATGGGGTTCAAATTTGGTACGGAAAAGAATATAAAATAGACATTACAACTTTAATCTTCGTAAGAGCATGTCTAAAAATAAATAGGCAAACATGTACTTTGTGATTTTGAAAATCAACCCCTAAGGGGGTAAATGGGGTAAGTAAACTTAAAAATGGATATGGATGTCGTTCTTGAGGTTTTATGGGATGGTGATTGCGAAAATTACATTTATTTTGAAGTCCAACACGGTGGACATGAATTAACTGCTAATAGGGTGCAAATGGGGTTCAAATTATGTATGGAAAAAGAATATTAAATAGACATTACAACTTGAATATTCGTAGGAGCATGTCTAAAAATAAAAAGGCAAACACATATTTTGTTATTTTGAAAATCATCCAATAGGGTGTAAATGGGGTAGGTAAGTAAACATAAAATAAATATAAAAAATAAAATAAATATAAGGGGAAGATAGATGCTCTAGAAATGTGGTGCTGGAGGAGGATGCTGGGGATATCATGGACGGAATTCCGCACCAACGTGTCCATACTCCAGGAGCTCGGCATCACGCAGCGTTTATCGGCCGTAGTACAGTCGCGCATACTGCAGTACTTTGGCCATGTCTCTAGGCGGGGTAACGACTCCATAGAGCGGCTGGTCGTACAGGGCAAAGTAGAGGGAACCAGATCACGTGGCAGGTCACCGATGCGCTGGACTGACCAGGTGAAATCCGCAGTGGGACACCCTGTATCTGACTGCGCCAGACAGTCTGCCAACCGGGAGAGATGGCGGGAGATCGTGCGGAAAGCTATGTCCGCCTCTACCACCGATGTGGACGCCTCAAAGTGACCACGACCGCTCTGCCAAGAGCGTAACGACGAAGAAGAAGAAGAAGAAGTAAACATGAAAATCGATGCGGAATGGGAACGGGAAAGGGTAAAGAAACGGAAACTGAATACTACTAATATCTCTGGACCCAATTCTGATTTTTGTAATAAACTAGCTTCCGCCCGCGACTTCGTCCGCGTGGATATTAGAGAAAATCCTTAGGGATCCTTCAACCAGGATCCGACCAGGCGATTTTACGCGATTAGGCGGGTCCCCACCAAGCGCGCAGCCTCGTGCGAGGCCTGCCACACGCGGCAAACGTTTTGCCTCGCGAGGCAGCGCGCTTGGTGGGGACCCGCCTAATCGCGTAAAATCGCCTGGTCGGATCCTGGTTGAAGGATCCCTAAGGATTTTCTCTAATATCCACGCGGACGAAGTCGCGGGCGGAAGCTAGTCTTCTATAAAACCTCTCCTTCTCGACATCTTCTATTTTAAAACCTCTCCTTCTCAACATCTTCATTAAATTCTCCTACTCGACATCTTCTTTATAAACCTTTACTCCCACTCAACATCATCTTCATTATAAAACTTCTACTTTTCTCCCACTCGACTCATCATCATTATAAAACTTCTTCTACATTTCTCCCACTCGACTCATCATCATATTATGATGAAACATATAGTCCAGTTGTAAATACAAATTCTTTGAGAGTACTATTGTCAATTGTTGCAAATAAAAAATTGAAAATGAAACAGTTCGATATTAAAACAGCGTTTCTTCATGGAGATTTAAAAGAGTGTATTTATTTAAAAGTTCCAAAAGGTTACAGCAACAAAGAAGATAAAGTATGCAAATTAAATAAGAGTCTCTATGGGTTAAAACAAGCTCCATTAATGTGGAATATTAAATTTACAGAACATTTAATCAAAATGGGATTTAAGCAATTAAAGTTAGATCAATGTATTTTTGTAATGGAAGGTGAAAGAAGGATGATTCTTGCGATTTATGTTGATGATGGACTAGTAGTTGGTGAGAGAGAAGAAGATCTGGTGCATGTAGTGGAAACATTAAGAAAAGGTTTCGATCTAAGAATCTGTGAAGAAGTATCAAATTACATCGGGCTGGATATTACACAAGAAAAGGAAGGAGTGAAAATTTGTCAGAAAAATTACATCGAAAAAATTTTGAAGAAGTTTAATATGAATGAAGCAAGAGAGTGTAAAACCCCAACCATTTTGATAGAACAACACCCAAAGTTGAAAATAGACACAGAGAGCCATGAACTCTATAGGGAAATGGTAGGATCATTATTATACCTGGCGAATAAAACGAGGCCAGACATAAGCTTCCATGTAGGGTATTGCTCGCGTCAACAAAGTGCTCCAAATTTGAATGATTTAAATAATGCAAAAACCATTTTGAAATTCTTAAAAGGTTCGGAAAACAAAGGTATTCATTTTGGTGAAGGTGATAAAGTGCTTCGAGGGTACTGTGACTCAGATTTCGCGGGGGATCCAGACACTAGGCGTAGCACGTCGGGTTACGTGATTTGGCTAAACGGTGGACCAGTGGCATGGAGCTCAAGAAAGCAACCGATCGTAGCGCTGTCAAGTACGGAAGCAGAGTTTATAGCCGCAGCAGAATGCTGCAAAGAACTCCTGTTCATCAGAGACTTCATATTTGAAATGACCAATGAGAAATTAGAAATAGAAATGAAAGTGGACAACCAGTCAGCTATTTGGCTCATGAAGAAAGGAATTATGAATAAAAGAAGTAAACACATAGACGTGAGATACTACTATCTAAAAGATCAGATTGATGCAAACAGAATAACGGTCAAATACTGTCCATCGGGTTCGCAGATAGCAGATATACTTACAAAGTGTTTGCCACCTGTGAAGTTTGAAAGGTGTCAAAGAAAACTCGTATCAGAGTGAGTGTTTAGTGATAAGTGCGGGCAAAAGTGAACTAAATGCGTTTCGGTCAATATGTGGGGAATTAGTGTGTAAGTTTTATAGGGGTGTGTAATTTGTATAAGGAAGATGTAAAGGCGTGATGTAAACTTAAGAAGCCCATTCAATTCACAGTTTCAGTTAAAGAGTTAAGGGGGTGTATACGTACAATGCTTAAGGGGGTGCATACACTAATTAAGGGGATGTGTCTTTGGCATATAATGTAATGATTCATTCAAGGGGGTGTGGAAACATTTGGGGAATATTTGGAAAATAAATGAATCATCATCCAAAATAACAAAGCAAACGACGGTAAACAAGTAACTTGAAAGAAATTTTCATACGTTTATTATTTGGACATTATTATGGCTTTAAGTTTTTATCACACATTTACGTTTACTTTTATATAATTGAATGTATTTGATAATTGATTTGATTGTGTACTATGCTTGTATTTTTTATGTAATGATGGTTAATTGTTTGTTGTTTTGTCTGTCTATATAAAAAACGTTAGGTTTTGTAATGTAGGGTCGAGTAGGAGTTTAAAAAAAAAACGGTTAGGTCTTGTAATGTAGGGTCGAGTAGGAGTTCAAGTATTTGAAAGGTGTAGTTAATTGAAATGTAGTAAGTAGCTCGAGAAGTGGTGTTACGGGTTATAGGAATCGAGAGGCAGATAGAAAGTTTTGATGTAACGGGTTATGTCAAATGTTATGTTAAGGGGTAGACATGAGTAATAATGTCAAATGTTATGTTAAGGGGTAGACATGGGTAATAATGGCCAATTTAATAAAACTTCAATACTTTACTAAACACTTTAATATTATATAAACTTGAGATAGGTTTGTAACTATTGGTAGGAAGCATCTAAGAGTGTATAAGTTTGATTAGGCAGTTAGTAGTGCTGGATTTCAGCAAGTATGGTCAGCATGTGCAGCAGATTGAGGGGGTGTGTCGAGGGAGGTTTCTCACGAAGTGCTATGCTCTATGGTACATTCGAATTTCAAGTTAGATGTGTTATGTCAATCTGCTTGGACATGCGCAGCACTCTGTAGTTTGACACACTTCTTGTGGATCCGTCGAGATGTATAGACATTAGTTCAGAAGCTATGTAAAGTATAAATTATGTGATAACAGTGCTGTAACTTGTGAACCAGCTCAATAAATATATATTCAAAAGTCTCCTGGTCTCATTCAAATATGTTTTGAAAAATGACATCAAAAGTACTATCCCCGTCAATTGGTAATGCGCTGGAACCTTGTCAAATTAACATACACATCATCGTCATCCGCAACTAAAAATGACAAAAAACAGTAAAATTCTAATAGGTTTAATAATATATTAATTATTGAATTCTTATTTTCAATAAGAAAGGGTCTAGGTATATGAGAAAATTACAATTGTTTTTCGTTTTTTAGGTTAAAATCATGGCCGCCAGGCGCATTACCAATTGACGCGTATAGTATGTAAAACATAACACTAAAAACTCCATCCAGGCTGTGGTGTAAACAAGGCTTCTGACCCGTTGGGTTTCTTGAGCGATCTGAGCCTCCTCCATTTATTCTTTAATTTGCCATCATCAGATCAGAGCCCGTTTAATCCTGGGAGGAGAACCGAGCTTCAAAGTTACCTCGTTTGTATGAAAATAGGCCTGTTTTGCGAATGTTTTGCTCTCGAGTGTATATTATATAGTAGGGTTGGAAACCCTACCTAAAACTAAATGGGATTTTATTTTATTAGATTATAGGTGCCATGCTATTAAAAATACAAAGAGAAGATGATGTACTTACAGATAAACAGTGGGTTTGTGATCCTTTAGACGTAAAATTTCCGCAACTATTGCATTTCCATGAGACACCAATTTCAACAAATTTTGAGCACATAAATTATCTTCAGCCATGAAGAGTCGCATGATTATCGGATTTAATTTAACACCGATTCTATTAAATCGCACAATTTACCTTACCGCCGAATTAAAAAACTTTGTTCTTAAGTACCTACCTACCTACTTTTGGTTGTTTTGTTGTTCATCAATAGTTCAAGGCTGCATTCCGAATCACACTAAAATCGATGACAGCGCACTAAAATGCGTTCCGAGTCGGTGATTTTGTATGGGTTTGACAGATAACGTGAGCGCTGACATCGATTTTATCGTGATTCGGAATATAGCCCAATACAGTCAAATGTCAATGTCATTGTCAACGTCATGTCCACAGAACAGTATATTCCTAGGGGAGGTCATGTCATTAAGCTAGATCCACACGGCACCAACTTACGCTGTGCATACTGTTACACAAGAAGCTTATATCCACAATGGAGGTTGCACGCCTAGTAAATGAAATTTGAAATGTTTTTTTTTTATTTGCAACTAAAACATAGTAAGACAAAAAACAATAGTGAAAGTTAGTGGCCGCATTAGTTGAAAAACTGTGTCGCAGACACTAGCGCCCACCTCCAGAGTACAAAGGTTTTGCTTAATTTAAATAATAGTAGGTACCTACTTAAATTATAATCGATATTTCTAAAATATTTCTAATAGTGTCTGTATATGTATGTGTTTGTGTGTGTGTATTTGTGTGTGTGTGTGTGTGTGTGTGTGTGTGTGTGTATGTGTGTGTGTATATTTGTGTGTGTGTGTGTGTGTATGCGTACGTGTGTGTGAGAGAGAGAGAGAGAGTGGAGTTTGTTTGTAGAACATGTAAGTGTGTTAAAATGTGCAGAATCATAATAATAGTTACATAATTGTTTTTCAGTTTGAGCCCAAGAAAGAGCTGATAAAGTCCTCTGTTTCAGAAAAAGACATGTTAAGGAGCCATTCAGTAATTTTCATTTTGCATTGCCAAGAGTTAAGGGGAAATATGTTAAGTAATTGATTAACTTTGTTATAAACTGAAGGAGATATGTAATAGAAGTGACGTCTCGCCAGGGTTAGTCTAAAACTAAACACTTCACACACTGCAGGAGGTCTGCGTCTATTCAGAACAAGAGCCTTGTCATAATTGGTCTGCATGTGTTTGCGTAATATAACATGAAGTAAGTATATTTTTCTTACGGATAAGACGTTAAAAAGCGAATACAGCTCAGAGGTCGGGAAGCGAATAGGCTTAAAGGCGATTACTTTAAGGATGGCTCTTTGGGCCCTTTCTAAAGATAAAAGACTTGTTTTAGCTTGTTAAAAGACTTGTTAGATAAAAGACAAAAGACTTGTTAACAACCCCAGACAGAAATGCAGTATGATAAAAGTGATTGACCCAGTGCATAATAAGTTGTTTTTAAAGAATCAAAATCTATTACATTTCTGAGGTTCTTGAAAATGAATATTAGTTTTCTGACTTTGGCGATAGTAGTTTTAATGTGTTCTTTATAGGATAAAAGACAGTCAATCCAAACACCAAGATATTTAATATGAGGGACACGCTGGATATGCAAACAGTCACAGTCAATACAGTTTTGCTCTTGTAATTTGTGTGCGCGTATGGTAAAAGAATCTAATGGTAAGAAGTAAGTAAGTGAAGATTGAAAAAGACTCTTTAGTGACGTTACGGCTTATTGCTATCTCTTTCTTTTCGTTTTACAATACGTTTTCGTTTCTCACGAACAAACGAACGACGAACAACGAACACGTATTGTAACACTAAAGAAAGAGGTTGCAATAAGCCGTAAGGACCTTTTTTCAATCTTCACTATGACATATGGCCGTGCAATCTCCATTTGAGGGAGGTATAAGCTTCTTGCTGTTACACAAACATAAGTCTGTACAAGTCTCATCGTCCACACGTAGGCGCTAACAATTCGTTGGCAGCAGAGGAGTAGATTCGTATACCAGTTGTGGTGAATGTGAAGCGAACAATGGAAGATATATTTAGATATAGACGGTTATTATTGTTAGCAGGAGCTACAATATCAGATATGAATTTTCATATCTGTCTGTTTGTTTTATTTAAAAAAAAACAAAACGAACTTAATGGTCAAAGGAATGGTTATTAAAAAAACAAAAATACTCTCAAATAAATTTGCTGAAGGAATTGTCTATAAATTCAATAATAAATTCTCTGGAATATTTTCTCAGGTCATTTATTTGTAGTTTACATTGCGGTGTAGCTATGAGTAGTTTGTTTTATTTTCGAATTGGTTGACGCAATGGATGTAAAATTGTAATGACAGGTTTACTAAATAGGGCCCCGGCCTATTAATATAAGATTCTTGCTCCAGCCCCGTCACGCTTTCGTCTTTGCTGGTATGGGGCAAGAAGCTTATACCTCCCTCCAATGGAGGTTGCACGGCAAGTGTCATAGTGAAGATAGAAAAAATGTCCTTGAGTGACGTGACGGCTTATTGCTACCTCTTTCTTTAGTGTTACAATACGTGTTCGTTGTTCGTCGTTCGTTCGTTCGTGAGAAACGAAAACGTATTGTAAAACGAAAAGAAAGAGATAGCAATAAGCCGTGACGTCACTAAAGAGTCTTTTTTCAATCTTCACTATGATACTAGGCGTGCAATCTCCATTGTGGGTTCTTGGTATGGGGGCATATGAGGCATGACATGAGGCATGCCATGCCGTGCGTCAGGAACTATCGCATCGCTAGATATGCCAAACTTGGAGTTTTAGTCCAATCAATGAGGATATTTGTTGTATGGCGACTTCCGAATAATTCTCCCGTCTATGAATTTTAGTGATGAAGTTAGGTAATACAGATTACAGATAAACAATAAGCCAATAAATTTTGTAACGAGAAGTTAGGCATTTTTACCTAAACATGAATATCTCTTTGTGAATATTTCCTCGGGCTAAAATACTTTCTGTATACGTATTTATGTACTAGTTAGAATAAGTATGTTTCCTTTAATCCTAAAGATTGGATTCCTTTAATCCAATCTTTTTTCGATTTCAGTGATACCCCAAATTTAACTTTAAAAAATTTTCAATATATCTTCTATTGAAAAAAATATCTGCTGATTATTATTTTTAATATGTTTTTACATCTTTAAATATATAGCTTTGCTCAGTAAGCCAATAAATTTCCTTTTTTAATGGTATTATTTATTATTTCGTCTTAAGAGGTAATGTGAAAAAATAATCGGTCCATTTTTATACGTTTATGTATAAATATGATTAAAGAAGAAAATTTATTGGCTTACTGAACAAAGCTATATGTTAAAGGTATAAAAACATATTAAAAATAATAATCAGCAAATAAATTTTTCAACAAAAGATACATTGAAAAATATTAAAATTTAAATTTGGGGTATCTATGAAATCGAAAAAATATTGGATTTCTTCATATACTTATTCTAACTAGTACATAAATACGTAAACAGAAAGTATTTTAACCCGAGGAAATATTCACAGAGAGATATAAGCGATTTTCATGTTTAGGTAAAACATACCTAACTTCTCGTAACATTTTAAGTCCTTGTTGTATGTCGCCGTCGAGGCACATCCGTATACGGAGCAAAACAAGTGTGCACCATTATTAAAATTTACTTTAATAAAATTATACCTAATAAACGATAGCGGCATAAATGATTTTTAAAATGGTCGCTCGCTATGCGTGATTTATTCGGTCGCGTCACTCGCGCGTCCATGTCCTTCCGCGTTCAAGTACTCAGCGAGTTTGGGTACTCCGAGCCGCGCCGCCCGACCCCCCTCGAGACCCCTCCGTTGCTCTGCGCAAGTACATTCGTTTTTCAACTGTATCGAGTTAAACTGTGCCACGATGGATGGAACGGAACGGAGGCGGAATATGCATTCGGGGTAAGGGTTTTCATGTGTGTTTGCATGTTTGTCTGTTACTATTTTCCTCTTTCGCGGCAACAGGTTGTGCGTGATAATTTTTTTAAAGAATTAGTAGTTAATTAAAGAGCGAGAAAATGCTTGCATGCATTGCTTGTATGCATGTTGTCTGATGCAGGTTGAAAAACGTCGAAAAACGAAAAATAAAGGCATACTTATTAAAATAAAAACAAAAACGTGGCTGACGACATGCTGTTTGCTGCAGTGAATGGCGCTGTTTACACGTTTCATTTATCGTTAATTTCCGATGCCGATGATTGATGAAAGGCATATACCGATGAAAGCGAACTGCCATCTAGTGACTTTCATCAAAAAGGCACATCAGTGATGAAAGATGAATTCATAATTAGACACTTCATTTTCGATGCTTCACTAATGAAGCATCGAAAATAAACGTAAAAAAATTGTTTTAAAAAACAAAAAACTGACTTCAAAAGCCTACGCTACCTCTAAAAAGCAAGAAATAATATTCAAATCACTAGATACGTATTATCATTGTAAATAAAACACGTCTATTGAAGTCGGGTGGGGCTGGAGGACAGCTTTTTTTATTCTAAAAGCCCCACCCGACTTCAATATACGTGTTTTATTTACAATGATAATGCGTATCTAGTGATTTGAATATTATTTCTTGCTTTTTAGAGGTAGCGTAGGCTTTTGAAGTCGGTTTTTTGTTTTTTAAAACAATTTTTTATTTCATTCTTTTTAGTGTAAGTACCTTCTGTATTAGATATGTTATCTAGGTAGAAAAATCGGTTTGACCAAACGTAAGATAATCGCGGACATACATGCATATGGGTCAAACTGATAACCTCCTTTTTTTGAAGTCAGTTAAAACCCTCTAAAATGTCAAAAATACTTTTCTGAAAACCGCATCAAAATCAATTCAGCCATACACGAGATAATCGCGGACAAACATTCATGAATACATAAGGATCAAGTGGGGTCAGAACCTCCTTTTTTGAAGTCGGCTAAAACACCAAAACGTTCTCCTAAATCTAATAAATACTTTTCTGAAAACCGCAATAAAATCGGTTCAGCCGAACGCGAGATAATCACGGACAAATATACATTAGCTGCTGCCCGCGACTTCGTACGCGTGGCAGTAGCACTTGTTTACCTATGGTTTTTTTGTGGCACTTCGTCCGCGTGGTAATCGGTTACCGTTGTCAAAAGCAGCCTATGTTCCCAAACAAACTTACATCCCATTTCACCCCTTAAGAGATGAACTTTGTAAAACGCTGAATTACGTATACCATAAATTGTGAAGAAGAGCACTAATATCAAGTTTCAAGTAAATCTCATACCTACGCTGAAAGACATAATGCATTATTTCTATTATGAAGTCTGAAATCTGAAATCGCGAAAAAAACAGCTGTTTCATACATTTTGATATTTTCGTTATGAATTTTTGTATGAAAGTAATGAAACTGTTTTTTTTTCGCGATTTCAAAGTTTGTCCCACAGCAAAAGATGTTAAGTTTGATGGTCCCTATCTACCATATTCGGGATTAGGGGTTATTTTGTAACACGTTGTATGCACCTGGAATACAAAGTTATCCTGTTTAATGGTTCCCTAAGGATTTTCTCTAATATCCACGCGGACGAAGTCGCGGGCGGAAGCTAGTTTATTACAATAATCAGAATTGGGTCCAGAGATATTAATATCCCGTTCCCATTTTCTTATTCTTTTCAAAATAAATGACATTTTCGCAATCACCATCCCATAAAACCTCAAGAACGACATCCACATCGATTTTCATTTTTAATTACCTCATTTACCCCTTAAGGAATAATTTTCAAAATAACAAAATGTGTGTTTGCCTATTTATATTTAGACGTGCTTCTACGAAGTTTGAAGTTGTAATGTCTATTTTATATTAATTTTCCATACAAAATTTGAACCCCTTTTTTAACCCTTTAGGGGTTAAATCATGTCCACCGTGTGGGACTTCAAAATAAATTTCATTTTTGCAATCGTCATCCCAGAAAACCCCAATAACGACATCCAAATCTTTTTTTGTATTTTTACCCCTACTTATTTTTAGATGTGCTCTTACGAAGTTCAAAGTTGTAATGTCTATTTTAGATTATATTTCCATACAAAATTGGAACCCCATTTATTTATTTATTTATATTTTTTATATATAGGGGTTAAATCATGTCCACCGTGTCAGACTTCAAAATAAATCTCATTTTCGCGATCACCATCCCATAAAACCTCAAGAACGACATCCACATCGATTTTTATGTTTACTCACCCCTATTTACCCCCTAAGGGGTTGATTTTCAAAATCACAAAATATATGTTTGTTTATTTATTTTTAGACGTGCTCCTACGATGTAATGTCCATTTAATATTTTTTTCCATACAAAATTTGAACCTCATTTTCACCCCTTGAGGGGTTAAATCATGTCCACCGTGTTGGACATCAAAATAAATGTCATTTTTGCAATCGTCATCCCAGAAAACGCCAAAAACGACATCCATATCTATTTTTAGGTTTACTTACCCCATCCACCCCTAAGGGGTTGGTTTTTAAAATCACAAAATATATGTTTGCTTATTTATTTTTAGACGTGCTCCTTCGAAGTTTAAAGTTGTAATGTCCATTTAATATTATTTTTCCATACAAAATTTTAACCACATTTCACCCCCTGAGGGATTAAATCATGTCCACCGTGTTAGAGTTCAAAATAAATGTCATTTTTGCAATCGTCATCCCAGAAAACCCCAATAACGACATCCATGTCTATTTTTAGGTTTTTTTACCCCTTTTCACCCCCATTTCATCCCCGTAGGGGTTGAAATACTAACAATAACAATATACGTTGCGTTAGATTCCCATCCATAAGCCTAAATTATATATTTAGCAATTTTTACTTCGAAAATAAAGGATACACAACTTCATCCCCCTTTTGACCCCTTCGGGGGTAGAATTTTGAAAAACGCCGAGACTCGTATTTATTAATTTTCAATCGTCAGCCTAAACACAAAATTTGATGATCTTAGCTTCAAAACTGAGGGACTTTCATACAAACTTTCATCCCTTATTCCATCCCCTTAGGGATAGAATTTTCAAAAATCCTTCCTTAGTGGATGTCTACACTGTATAAGGTATTTGTGTGCAAAATTTCAAGTTTCTAGGTCCAGCGGTTTGGGCTGTGCGTTGATAGATCAGTCATTCAGTTTACGATTTTATATATTAAGATACTGGTCAAACTGAGAACCTCCTTTTTGAAGTCGGTTAAAATACCAAAACCTTCTCCTAAATGTAACAAAAACTTTTCTGAAAGCCGCAACAAAGTCGGTTCAGTTCAACGCGAGATAATCGCGGACAAACATACATACATACCGGTCAAACTGAGAACCTCCTTTTTTGAAGTCGGTTAAAATACCAAAACCTTCTCCTAAATGTAAGAAATACTTTTCTGAAAACCGCATCAAAATCGGTTCGGCCAAACGCGAGATAATCGCGGACAAACATACAAACATACATACATACAGGTCAAACTGAGAACCTCCTTTTTTTTGAAGTCGGTTAAAAATGAACCATCTAATTTCGACTTAAGCGAACGCTGGCTGACATCTACCCAGAAAGAAACATTTCAGGGTTACATCTACCTGCCTACCTTAGTACTCTTCGAGGCTTGGTTATTAAAAAAAAAACACATTGACTCATACATTTTTATCAATGCCATCTATCAAGCAGACCGTTTTTTGTCATTTTGATTGAAAAGCCCTAAGATAAAAAAAAATAGGGGTAGAGAGCCCTCTGGCGATTTTAAAACTTACTCATTTTGAAGCGCCATCTCTGATCGGCGATTTTCTTGTTAGTTTTTTTTTTTTAGTACCTAATCTAGCAATCCTACCTACGGCTTTGTTCTAATTATCTTTTATAACATTCTAAACGCCGTGTTCACTAGTATTAGTATTTTTTCCGAAGAAAATAACTAACACATGAGAACGTTTCAAATGTTATAAGAGATAACTAGAACAAAACAGTTAAAAACATAATTACAAAAGGGAGAAAAGAAAAGGACACAAAATTAAACAATTAAGTGAAAGAGTCATTATGTTTTTATTTATTCCTCTCAGTTTATGCCTAGGGATAATTTTATTCAAAATTGTTCATATTCTTATTTCTTAATATTTATTTATTCACAAACACGGTCAGGGTGCCTACTAGCGTAGTAGGTACCCTGACCGTGTTTGTGTAGTACATTAGTATACCTACCTAGTAGTATTAGGTATACTAATGTACCTACACAGTGGCGAAGGGTCCATACAAGACGATTCCCATTGGCTTACCTTTTAGAAATCCCACCCTACCGATCCACTATGCAGATTATAACACTTTTGTTGAACGGCTTACCTTCGCCATAATTTCACCCCTCGCCACAGCCATTAATTTTTCCCAGGTAAGTATAACATAATCTTGTTAAATGTAACCTATTAAAGAACACATCACTAACACTTAATAAGTATTTCTAGCAGTTTTAATGAAAATACATTTTCATCAAAACATGTTGCGCAGCCAGTAATTGATAACTGAATATTAAAACCATTCCAGTAAAATTATTCGTAAATAAGCAATTAATGCTTCCGCATAGAAAAACAGGAAGGATGGTGCAAGGTCGAACCAAAATAATTTAACTGACACCTATACGAAGTCCTATATATTATTACGAGATATAATACAATCATTTTACTTACACCCTTACTTTAAGTCTATAAAACGATTATGGAGCCAAAGAGTCCCGGAATTGAAACAAGTAATATTACTTGTTTTTTATAAAAAAAATATTAATTTTCATCATTTGCGGTTGCCACAACTAAACTGCTCGATAGCTCGTACTGCACCTGTATCAGGATGACAACAGAGTGGGATGGGAGTGGGCTGTGATATGAAAAAAAAAATGTTTGTAATTTTATTATTAAAAATATTGTAGCTTATGAAATTGATGCATAATGAGAGCATTATGCATGATGTTTGCAGTTATGACTTTGTAATTCTAGAGGAGCGATGTTCATAACAAAACGTGTGCGTAAAGTAACTGCGTTTTACCTGCACGTAACGGTACAATTATTTTGAGAAATATCTACCCTTAATTTGCGTAAACAAAACTTACATGATATTTCTGGTATATGAAGACGAAGTGGGATGGGTTGGAATAGAAATGGGTCTGGAACTGGGATGGGTCTGATTGCCTGAAAAAATATAACATAAAAAACTATATTTTCATAAACACTAAAATAATAATACAAATTTCCGCACCGGGGTTATAGTATCATTTGAAAGGCCTTACGAAACTCTACAAAGTTATATATAATTCAATTTCAAAATTTACGTGATGTTGCTTCAGTGGAAACGCACCCTAAATCAAGGAGGTAGTAATTTGATTCTACTATGGTATATACCTAGTACCTACATAAAAAACTTACACAATGAATTGCCGGTAAGTGAAGGGAAGGTACTACGCCTACAGACAGGCCTTATCCTGCTGGCGAAGGTGCTGGTTGCAGACCCCATTCTTTTAACTTGTCAACACATTTTCACTAACATAACAATCTCTACCCAATCTTTAAAACTATCCGGGTCCTTATTCTTTTGTTGGGAAACGGTGGAAAGGAGCAACTGAAATAAGTAAACGTGCGAAATAAACACAGAAAAAGATTTTTGTGATATTGCTAAAGGAAAATTCTGACAATTAAATTTTGTTTTTGATAAAAAGAGTATACCTACCTTTATGAATGTACTCTCGCTAATGACTATTAGAAAATCATTGTCTATTCCCAAACCATAAACTGCTTGACAAGCATTTACGTGCTTGTCAAGCATTGCTTGATCGTTGAGGGAGTTCTTATAAAAAAAAATTGTATGATGTAATGATCTTCGCCAATGAGAGATGAAGGCACTTCCTTTACAATAATGTCACTTAGTATAGGAGTGTCAAGAGTGTCCCCCCCCTGGGATGGTTATATCCTTTCTGTCCATCAACGTGCGTACACTGTTGTCACCCTATCTTAAAAATCTCATACAAATTGTATCATGAATTGTATTGAAACTACTGCAGTGATTGGTTCCAAATAAAGCTAGATCCTTAGTGACGGAAATTCTTATTACTATAAACTGTTTTACATCTTAAGTGACGCAAAATTCACGTAACGTAACTGATGGGTCGAAATATTGTTTTTGCTTTTCCTATGCTGTCACTTATCAAACGTAACGCTGCTAGACTGCTTCATTTGGTTCCAAACAGTTTAGTTGTCGATATTTTGACAAACGTTTAAACAACGATTTTATGAGATCTATTCTGTTTTGTATGATTTTCGAATGTTAAAACTTATTTATTTTTGCGTCACTGAGCATCTATCGAGTGAAACTGCACTTTCGTTAGCTAGTTTTTGTTATTTCCAGCATCCATGATCTTCAGCGTCATTTCGTGAGGACCATGTTCAAACATCAATAATTCATAAATTCTAGCGTTACGTTTGTTCTGAATACCAAAATAAGAAATTGTTTATCCGTCACTGAAGGATTTATAAGCTCACAAGCCTGAAGGAGTAAGGGCGGGTCCATAGCACATGTTTTGCTCTACACAATCAACAATAACATCTACACAAAACATTGTTTCCGAAACATGTTTCTCTACACACGCCG
This sequence comes from Agriphila tristella, assembly GCA_928269145.1. Classification (NCBI taxonomy): domain Eukaryota; kingdom Metazoa; phylum Arthropoda; class Insecta; order Lepidoptera; family Crambidae; genus Agriphila; species Agriphila tristella. The sequence goes on from OV743431.1 coordinate 42,081,500, forward strand.
TCCACAGCGATTGCGTGGTTTGTGTAGACAAAACATCAGTGTTGCCAATTTAGCATTTTATGTTAGCCTATTATTATCCCCATCAATTGGTAATGCGCTGGAACCTTGTCACATTAACATCCACGTTGACGTGATCTGCAACTAAAAATGTCATGAAACAAGAAAATTCTAATAGGTTACCTAATAACCTATATTAATTGTTGAATTATTATTTTCAATAAGATAGGGAATTGTCTGAACTCGAAAATCCAATGCATCGCAATAAATAAATTAAAAATATGCAAATAAATACAATGTATTATTGTACTATAATGTAAATGATGGCATATTTTTGATTTATTCCTTGTGATGCATTGGATTTTTAAAGATTTTCGAGTTCAGACAATGACGCAGGAAGTAAGGAACAATGTAGATTCACCAGTCTAGGTATATAAAAATTTTACAATTGTTTTTGAGGTTAAATTCGTGGCCGCCAGGCGCATTACCAATTGACGGGGATAGTACTTATCATGACTCGAAAATGTATGTGTGTAACGAAAATGACCAAAGGTTTAGGTATATCTGAAAATGTAACTTTCAAGGTCAGTTTGACAGTGTAATTTTTTTGTTTCCATCTTTGCTAGGAGATTTAGGTAGAGCGTGTTTTTTTCTTTGGTTTATTTTACTTGACGTATCCATCCGGAAAACATGTCTAGTTTTGCCTTCGAATAGAATGTTAATAAAAAAGGTACAATTTTACATTTATTGTGATGATAAATTAATAAAACCTGTTTTGAGAATCAGTATTTTTACCGTTATATTTTGCATGTGCAAGTTTTCAGTATTTTTTTGAGGTGCTTCGGTATTTTCGTAAAATTTAATCTGGTCACACTGATGTTTTGTGTACGTGTTTTCCACCGGGCATGGAAAGCAAAAACATTGTTTCTCTACACAAAAATGTTTCGCGAAACAATGTTTTGTGTAGATGTTTTTGTTGATTGTGTAGAGCAAAACACGAGCTATGGACCCGCCTTTAGGCACACACGAGATGACGATCATAATTAGGCTGGCCCCAGACCTACCGGTTTCATTTCTTTGCTTTGCTGTTCTACCTTGCTTGAAAGACCGCCGGCCAACCAGGGTCATTTTCAATCTATCGCATTTTGGGACTAGACCAAATTGGCAAGATAGCCATTAGCTGGTGTTATCAAATATCATCGCCTGGATTGCGAAGTAGATATGCCACCCTCAACATGGACTCCGATCGTTAAAACTAAATCGATCGCTTATTTATACAAGATGTTTGGTAAAGCCTTATAAAGCTGAATATGGTAGATAGGGACCATAAAACTGAACAGCTTTTACTATGGGACCAAATCTGAAATCGCGAAAAAAAATTAGCTGTTTCATACATTTTGATAATTTCTTTATTAATTTTTGTATGAAACGGCAGTTTTTTTTTTAAAGGAAAACTTCGCATTGCAACCCAGACGACGATATTTGATAACACAGAACTAATGGCTATCTTGCCAATGTGGTCTGGTCAAATATGCGATAGATTGAAAATGAGCCTCTTGGCCGGCGGTCCATGGTAGAACAGCAAAGCAAAGAAATGAAACCGGTAGGTCTGGGGCCAGCCTTATTCGGGTTGCATAAAGCCCTGTTGATTGGGCCATTTAGTCTGTGAGTGTTTATTTATGGACCTGACTGACTGCAATCTGTGACTGACTGACGCTTCTCTCGATCCTCCTCTCGTCCGTCTCTTGCTTGTTAAAAATATTCGTTCAGTGAGAAAATTACGCTATAAACTAGTGATTTATTTCGCATTATGTTTTCGGTTCTGTTATTATTATATAAATAATGAAAGGTGCAACGAGTGCCTAATTCGTTTATACATAGGATTTCCTATATTTTGTTTGTGAAAATTAGGTTATCAGTAGTTTATGAAGTGTAACAACACTCAGTTTTATTTCCACACCTTCAGTTTATAGATATGGAAGCTACTGTAGAACAGCCCCCAGACCACTCTTCGACAGAAAATGTAAAAATAAGTGAAGTAGACTATCAAGCGTCTGTTCAAGACGACCTAAATATCAAATCCAATGGAGTCGCAGAGACCGACAACGTAGTTCAATCGGAACTAGGTGGTGGCAGCTTGCCGACAGGAAAATTGGATGCTAATGGGGATACAAGTACTACAGACCTCGTTGCTGAAAAAGCTGTGGTTAGTGAATGCGATCTTGACACGACGCAGTCATTAGACGTCGGCGAGTCAGAAGGTTTATTTGAAGACGCTGTCTCTGTAGACACCACCTCTGCAGACACTGTTTGTGCTCAAGTTGTGTCTGTCGATGCTGACTTAGTAGAAAATCAAAACCTTGTAGATGATACATCTATGGTTATTGAAGAACAGCAAGAAATATCACCTGAATTGAATTCTGATACTATTGATATACAGAATAAAAATCCAGAATTGAGTGTTGTTGAGACTGAAGGAGTAATATTAGAAACTACTATTCCTGATACCATAGGAGGGGACGGGGATAATGTGAGGTTTGAGACAGAAGTAGTAGTTGAAACAAATGACACTGAAGCAAGTGAAGTAGAACCAAGTGCCAAGAAGTCACAAAACAATCATAATATTTTGAATGAGATGAATCAAAATATTGAATTAAGTGAAGTTTTAAGATCTTCGGATGTGACTGAGAATGTAGAAAATAACAACTGCTCAATAAGACAAGAAGTGTTTAATAAAGAAGAGCTATTAGATATTTTAGAAGGTAATGATGCTCAGTGCACTGAACAGCAAGTATTACAGGCCGGCCAAATTGACACTAAAATTAAAGAAACAAAGATGGCATTAGAACAACTAACTCGGTTAAAGAAATCAAGAAGGCACCGTTTCAGTGATGCAATTATTCAAGCACCAGCACTTAAGAAAAAAAAGAGAGTAAAGAAAGTAAGTGAGACAGCTAAGGATGATAGTATAGTGAATGCTAAGAAAGTAAAGAAAGTAAATCAGACGGCTAAGGACTCTAAGGCGGATGGTATAGTGAATGCTAAGAAAGTAAATGAGACAGCTAAAGAAGATAGTATAGTGAATGCTTTAGTGAAAGATTGGGAAGATGATGCTGAAGGAGATTCTTTGAATGAAAAAGATACTTCATCCAATGTCTTAGAACAGTTGTCAGAAAATACTGCCAGTGCTATCAAAGTTGAAAAAAGAGGTTCAGTTGATTCATCAACTAGTGATGGACAAAATTCTGCTGTAAATAAAAGTGTAGATGATGGGCAGCCTCAAAGAAGACTAGGCAGGGTAATCAAAAAGAAAGTGATATTTGATCCAGATAATCCAGATACATTCACAAAGGGTAAAACTCAAATTAAGAGTAAAGAACCACAAAACGATAAAGATCAGCCACCACCCAAGAAAGGAAAAATTGAAGCAATTGAACAAAGACCTAAATCAAAGTCTCCTGTCTCTAAAATGCAATGGAAGAAACCCTCATTAAAGAATAGTAAACAGAACAAAAGATTGTCTGAAGTGGATAAGTTGCTGATGGATGAAGGAGCTGTAAATATGATTTACCAGTTGACTCCAGAAGCCCCCAAGGGTAAGAAAAATATGAGGACTAAAGCCGAGTTTATAAAGAAAATTCAGAGTTCAACCCCTAAAAGTAAAGAGATGAAATTTAGGGAGAGAAAAAAAGAAGGCAAACTAGAAGATGGAGAGATGGCTAAAAAGATTCTGGGCGGCAAACAAAGGTCATCCTTGAGTAGTTCTATAAAGTCTCCTTCAGTTTGTGAAGATTTTGAAACCCACAGTGCTGATGATTCCATAATATACAGACGACACTCATCAAGCTCTTATTCAAGTAGTTGCATGAGTCCCCGTCGCCTCAGTGATGTTGAGGCTGGAGTTCATCAAAATGCTAATGTTTCACAACAACCCAATGAAACCCAGTCACCTCACGCAGTAAAACCTGAGGGTGACGACAATCATTCTGGCGAAGGAGACCTACAAGCAACTTCTGGCAAAGATATTATTAATAAAGATGATTGTCTTTCCATCAAAAAGAAATTAAACTCTAAGTTATCATTAGCATTAAACAAAAGAAAAAGAGAGAGCAGCAAGCCAGAAAAACCACTAAAGAAGCAACCGAAGTTAAATGAATCCGAGGTCCAGAATCAGCTTGATCGTTTTCAATTCTTGACAATTAAAATATATCAACAGGTTGCCGAAATATGTATTAGAAATGCAAAAAATAAATTAAGCACACAGGTATAATGTATAAAAAGTTTTACTGTCAATTGAGGAAAAATGTGTGTTTTATATTATAAATAGTTAAATATAGTATTTTTTATGTTTTACAGATAATGAAGGAAATGATCGAGGCCTTGTCATATGTGGATCTGAGAACAGACACATCAGTCACCTTGTTAACTTCAGAATGTGGAACTCTTTGTTCAGAACTGGATTTGAGTCCATCACTTCACAGTCATCTCGAAGAAAGGACAAAAGCTGCAAATGAGATAGCTGAGACAATAAGGTGTTGATTTGTATTAATGTAATTCTATGGTAGCTGTAGTTTAATAAAATTGTGGTGTAGTTATTGAGCCGTTTGAATAAAATTAAAGCATTACCTTTTGCTTCTATTATTTGAAGTAAAACGCAATGCTTTAGTTTTATTCAAAAGGCTGAATGTAGTGTACAATCACTGTGGTTCAGAATAGTCCAATTTAGTTCTTCACATTGATAATGATAATTATTTACAAGTCTTAAATATGGTACAGATAGTGGTTGAGAATAAAGTTATATGTTCTCACAAAAAAAACTTTTATGACAGACCCGAAGCCATCAAATAATTCTAGTAGAATAGCACATTATTCTGTTATTTTTTTCTAGCTTCCGCCTGGTAATTTGCGCGGTAGAGAGAATTGAATTATCCCACGGAAATAATCTATGTGCAGAGAGCATTTCGAGCGTGCAACGTAAGAGATGGTTCGTGCTTTTCGTTACCGTCGCTGGTTCGCGTGGTGGTAACGAATGGTACAAGGGTATAATGATGGATGTAATTTTTTTTAGTATGGGCATCATTTGAAAGTTCATCAAAAATAGTTTCGTTTTCATCAGAATATACTTAAAAAACGGTTTTTGTCTCCAAGTTATTAGCTATTAAAATTTGAGAGACAGACCAAAAACGATGAATGTTCCTTAAAATAACGGCGAAAAACTACAAAAAATTATGAATGTCGATGAAGGTCCAATAGGTTGGAACATATGAATCAAATTTTCTCGAAATAGGGTAAAATAGACAATAATAATTTTCTCTGGTACCCTTAAATAATATATCGGGTCATTTTGAACTTACCATCCAAATTTGAAGGATGTGTCCAGTCCATGAAACTAAACGACTTTCTCTAAGAAACGTGTCAAATTTCGCCACAAAATTTTGGTCATCCCATACTAAATTGATCACGTGATCTCTTTGATTTCTATGGAAAGTCGATTTTTAATTTACATATTTGACCATGTGTTCCTTAGAGAAAGTTGTTTAGTTTTATGGACTGAACATAATTCATACATCTAGTCCTTTAAAGTCATAAATGTCATTTACTTAATTTTACAGTAGAGCACACAAAAGTTTTTTTTTGTTATAGCTGTGTTTATGGCCGGTATACATTTTGCACTAATCAAAATGTATACCGGCCATAAACACAGTTTAGTGTGAGTGGCTCGTTGAGTGTTTAGTGTTTAGCAAAAAACACGTTCGGACAGTCTCTGATTAGTGTTAAGTAATTGTTTTTTGCTAAACACTAAACGAGCCACTCGCACTAAACACTAATCAAAATGTATACCGGCCATATTACTAGGTTTAATGTGATAATGATTGCGTTTTGTTTTAACTTTGTTCATATAAACGATCTTTAAGCACTCAATAGATTCGTATAAAAGGAAAGTTGTGGCATAGTTAAATAAATTTTAGTTTTTTTTGACGTTTATGACTTTAAACAACTAGATGTGCGAATCCTCAAAATTTGGATGGTGAATACAAAATGACCTTGTATTGTTTCAGATGTCTACTGTGGGCGGTGGTGCAGCACAGCAAGCTGACGTGCGTGGCGGCGAGCGGCGCGTGCGCGGGCGTGGCGCTGGCGCTGGTGGCGCTGGCCGACGTGGCGCTGGCGGCGGAGGGCGCCACCTTCGCGGTGGCGCACCGCCCCGCCGCGCCGCCCGCCGCTGGCATCGCCGCCGTCGTTGTCTCATACCGACAGCTTCCGCAGCCATTGGTTAGTGGAATACGACTAACGCTACGTTCACACGTAGATAAACCGGATCGCATTTAGAGCTAGACCTCAACATCCAAAGTAAAAGTATTATTCCAGCTGCAAATTGTTCTACACAGTCCAACTATTATTTGGTAAAAAGTTACACCATTTTGTGCGTCAGGTTGATACTGACTGAATGATTCTTTCACTTTGGATCTTGACACCGAATGCACGTGTGAACTCATACATTTAAATTATACATAGTGACTAAACCGTACCTGCAAAAATCCGATCCGGTTTGTCTACATGTGAACGTAGGGTAAGGAGGCTATTACACAAGGAGAGTCTCGCACGCGAGTGGCGATTTCTTCTAGGCAAAATAGAAGAAATCGCCACACGCGTGCGAGACTCCTTGTGTAACAGCCTCCTAAGTTAGATTAAAATGACACCCTGACCAAAGTGGCACTATATTTTCAATCCAAGCGTGGTATATTTTTATGTGCCAATGTTGAGGGGGAGCACTGGTTTTCTGAGATACAGGCTCTGGCTTAGTTCAGAATACAGTCTCTCCAAAATCTTGTATTTTCAGATAATAATTTTACTTGTAACTACAACAGCATGTGTAAGAGATTGTGTGGAGAAGAATTATTTTATTATTATTATTCTTCTAAGACCTGTATTTAAAAACCATTCTCAATGTTGAGAGCTATCTCAACTCACTCGACGACCTGAGTGGTGCAGTGGTCAACATGCCGGTGTACGCAAGAGGTCCCGGGTTCGAAACCCGGCTGGGCAGAAATTGAAAAGATGAATTTTAATTTCTGTGACGGGGTCTGGGTGTTACTATGTATAATAAGTATATATTTTTAAAAAGTATATAGTATTAGTTGTCTAGCACCCATATTACAAGCTTAGTTTGGGGCTAGATGGTGTTGTGTGAAACTGTCCAAGCATTTGTTTATTATTTATAATCTTGAAATCATACCTGAGATGCTGTCCCTATAAGAAGAGCATCTCAAGTATGATCTCTAGATAGCTCTCAACGTTGAGAGTGTTTTATAAATACGGGCCTATAACAGTGTCTTTTGTTTTGTTATTTATGAATTATACTTACTTATTCACAAGCTCCTCATATAGTAAATAAAACCTTTAGTTAATCCTTAACAGCAGTTTGAATGTTTCCTAGCACAATTGAAAAAGCATTGTTAATTTGAGATTCATTTTTATTTGCAGTTAAATGATTTGGTGATATTCGGCCGCCGACTGTCGTCATCTGAGGCTTTAAAAGGCGGTCTCATCAGCCGCGTATTATGCTCCGCTGGATTTTCCGTTCAACTTCAGGCTGTAGTCAGAGAAATCGCAAGTGAGCCAATAGAGGTGAGTGAGATCTTAATAATCTTCGTAACTGCTATCGTTTACTCGTTGACAGAAAGCCTTCCACCCAGTGCCGTGATACAATAACTCGGATATAATATCGTGCGCAACGCCTCCGTTTTGCACACAAATGTGGTTTTTGGGACAGTAACAGGATTGGTATAACGCATATAGGTCGGCAGTTACGTGGCCGCATAATTCTCCTGTCCTGCAAAGCGGCAGTGACCCGCACTGGTAGCGTCGGTACCCGCTGGCGTAGTCTGCGCTGGGCTTCAGTCGCCAGTAGTTAGGCGTGCGGCATCGACAGCTAAACGTAACGTTTGGCGGCGTTAGTTGTATGTTTTTGTGATGCAGCTCCTCTAGTTGGTCAGGATTCATGCGGTCGTAGTTGTCGGCTATGACTAAAGACGTTTCACCCGCACGGCATTGACGCCATGTTGTCACTGGTTCACAAAACTGTAAATTCAAACAAATACTTTATAGAGGATACCATTGCTGTAGAAGTGTAGATATAAAGTTTGTTCCAAGTTAAAAAGCCTGTTTCGTCTAAGTAGCTGGCCGAGTTCAACAGGGTTTTGTAGTGTCACATTGTGCAAAAACATTACTCTAATAACCTGTTGATTTCGGCAAAATACCTGGACGAAACGCTCTGGCATTTGTAGTAAAAAAATCACTACAAAAGCCTGTTGATTTCGTCCAAGTACCTGGCCGAGTTCCACAGGCTTTTGTAGTCCCACTTTTTCAAAAAAATTACTCCAATAATCTGTTGATTTCGGCCAGGTACTTGGCCGAAACGCTCTGGCTTATGGAATAAAAAATTTTACTCCAAAAGCCAGAGCGTCTCGTCCATGTACCTGGCCGAAATCAACGGGCTTTTGTAATCTCGCGGAAGGGACCGCAGCATTCAACGTTGCGGCTCCCTTCATGACTGCCTCCCGTGATCCCACCTAGCTCGATGGGATCTCGGGAGGAGGGAATACCCACTAAAACTCCGGCACTTGCCCTCGCGCCGCCGGTTGGCCCTGAGGGTCCCCTGTAGGAGTCGCCTCATTAGACCCGGCGGTTATGATGGTACCAGGCCTCCTTCACTCGCTCAAGGTCGCGTGATAAGCACCTACCGCTAGCCGTGCCTTCGAATCCACAAGTGAGCAGCCACAAGAGGGCCGCCACACGCCCGTCTGTGTACAAGCGCGGCATATTACTGCCTGCGTAGGTATTGCCTCTATAATAGAAACAATGTCGAATCGACATTACTGTGCCGTGTACGGATGTCAAAATAAAAAAAAACCTATAAATAATTGTCGTTTTTCACATTATATATGCTACGCAGTTTATTTAAAAGAAAACAACCCGAACGTTGCGTCGTCAGAAAAGGTAAAAGCACGCGATAGAAAGAGAGACAACTACTAGGGCGCCATCCATAAATTACGTCACACGTTAAGGGGGAGGGAGGGGGTCAACGAAGTGTGACATTGTGTGACAAGGGGGTGGGAGGTCCTAAATTTTGTGATGTCACGTTTCAAAAACATTTAAATTGAAATAATTCTGAACTGCTACATTGATTCAATAATTATTTCTAGATGTAAAATTGTAAAATATGTGACGTCACACTAGCGAGAGGGGGGGATCTCACAAATGTGACCAGCTGTGACAAGGACGGGGGAGGGGGTCAAAAATCATGAAATTCGTGTGACCTAATTTATGGATGGCCCCTAGGTGAACTGCGCGACCTGAATTGCACTTTATTGTGTCGGAGCAAAAGTCGCCATTTATTTAAATGATTGCGGAGTGCTGCTTCTGTACTTGTACTATTAGTTATGCTGTGATGGTACCTGGAAGTAGGCGCGGTTGTTGAGGTCGATGCGGCGGTCGTTGGGGCCGCGCGAGTCGCAGCGGCGGCGGCGCGGGCAGCGGCACAGGCGCACGAGCGCGTCCTCGCGCCAGTACCGCTGCAGCAGCGCCGCGCACGCGCGCCCGCTCTCGCACGCCGGCAGACCGCGCTCGCTCTCCTCCTGTCACACATACTGCTGCGTTCAGACGCTCTCGTTCAATGCGACATTCAACGGGCGCAAGCATATGAACGGGCTGTTTATGCACGCGCCCGTGTTCGAGCTCGTGAATGCCGCGATCGAGCCGACTGTCGGTTTTTCGACACACTTCAAAAGGTGAATGTGCATGCGCTCGTGTACCTGTGCACACGCGCTCAGTCAATCGCGTTAATATCTCGTGGGGAACGGGCCACCCGTATCAATTTATTTTATGCGACTGTAAATAGGTCAATACAATAGTAGATTGTACAACAAGTGCATAAAACGCATCATTTTACCCGAGACGATATATATCCACCCGAGCCGCAGGCGAGGATGGATAGTCAAGTCGAGGGTAAAATGGGTTTTATGTACGAGTTATACACTCTGCTTTTCACTTCGATTGTGAGGAAATTAAACAACAATAATGTAAAAATAAAAATAAGTCTAACATTTTAGTGACAAATTATATATTTTTGGAATGTGCTCATCAAGACCTTTCATTTGATACCCATATTAAAAAATTGAAAAAAATAATTTTTTTTCTCAATTTTTTGTGACAAAATATATATTTTTGGAATGTCCTAATCAAGGCCTTTCATTTGATACCCATATTCAAAAATTGAAAAAAAAAATTGATTTCTTAATATTTTGTGACAAAATATATATTTTTGGAATGTGCTCATCAAGGCCTTTCATTTGATACCCATATTCAATAATTAAAAAAAAACTCATTTTTTTTATAAAAAAAATATAATTTTGGAATGTGCTCATCAAGGCCTTTCATTTGATACCCATATTCAAAAATTGCAAAAAAAACTCATTTTTTTATTAAAAAATATATAATTTTGGAATGTGCTCATCAAGGCCTTTCATTTGATACCCATATTCAAAAATTGAAAAAAAATTTTTTTTTATCAAGGTCTTTCAATAAAATTGATACCAATTTTCAAAAATAAAAAAGTGAAAAAACAGAATTCAATAAAAGTTTAATTGCATGTGTGGCTGTTTACCTGACGACCTTTGTCTTAAAGTCTGAGACTTAGACGAAGATTTTACTTTATGCACTAGAGCATAAAAAGCGATTTTATGCAGCCTATACCCAACATAAAGACGAACTTTACGAGCATGAGAAGTGAAAACGTATTTAGCCGCCACGAGATCGAGCTGGCGTGCGTGCCCCAGTGCCAGTGCGTGTGAACAGCTTGCTTGGACAGCTGCGCGTGCCAGGCTGCGCATCATATCGCTTACTACCGATATGCCGTGCCATACATGAGGGTTTTCCAAAAAAAGTGTACCCCCCACTTTTGGGCTGTCCCCCGTGTTTGAAGTTTAATAATAAGAAAAATTATAGGTATCTTGCTAATATAATGATTGCAGTGCATTAAAAAGACTCTAAACTAGGTATTCAACCAATTATTTTACCAATACTTTGCATAATATTAAAAGAATGACCATTTTTAAAAACTAAAGTGTCAGTTTTTGGCGTGTCCCCTACTCGAGTTCTTTGATGGTAGAAGCGATTCTAAAAACTTTTTGTACTGGGGTACCGTGAGATTTTTGTATCGTTTGAATGTACTCTTAATCGCCTATTGTCGACAGTAGTTAATAATTTAAGCCTTATTGCCATTAAATTACAGTTTGATTTCCAAAAAAATCTTAATAAGTGATACTGACCGGACATGTCAGGTTGGTCACGCTAAAAATTGCCATTTGAAAATTTACTAAGACTATTTTAGTTTTTGAAATGGCAACATCATCCTTTACATTCACCAACAGTCATTTTAAAAAAGCTAGTTTTCTGTTACGTTTCGAGTAAACGCACGTGTTTTAGTGAGTGCCACGGCCGTCAAGATTTTTGGTGTCGGATTTGAGACACGTTGTCTTCAAATTCAGGTTAGTTTACAACATTTAAATATTTTTAGAAGATAAACTATATTCTAATGTACTATTATTTACATTTGATACCAAACGTGAGTAAATGTTTTCATCGGAATATAATTTTGAATATAGTATGGGAAGAGAACGTCACGTCAGTTTTGCTACATTTTGCCTCGTGACCTACAGGCTGACCAGCAAAGTCGCAAAACCGACACTGTAAGGCTGAGACTACATGTAGGACTTCTATTCCTGTACATAAATCTGGCTGGTATCCTGTGGGAATGTTCGCGTATAAAGAAGAATAATTTTTCAGGAATGTTTAGAAGCGGGCCTACTAAGTGTTTTAGAGTTGGGTGGGCATCCCGCACCTTGTATGATGATCAGATACGACGTCACAAAAATAGATGTACAATTTTTTTATTTAAATCTTCCCTGTGAGGGATGTGTCTCATTCTAGGCTTTATATGTAGAATACATATAATGTGGCAATCTATAATATTTTTACTAATTACTCTAACGAATTATTAGAAAATGTCGAAATGGATGAAATTAATGGATTTTGTAAAATAATATGAAATGACTCAGTATATAATAAACGATAATATTAAATATAATCCTTAATTTTCATTTAATACACGTACACTGTGATCAGTTTTCTCTTGAGTGTAAACCCAGCCTTAGAAAATTAGCCTGTCGGATTTGTGACTGTCCCTGTTTTGCGACGAGGATATTTTCACAGTTTTTACTAAATGTCAACATGAAGGGGAACAAATAATTTGGATGCACTATTTAAAATGCCTTCAATTATCTGGAATAAAATAATCACTTTACCGATTAAACTACATATTTATTAGTTATTGCAAAAGTAATGGTTACTTTGACATCAAATGTGACAAAACCGACATTAAAACTACCGTAATTCGTAACTTATTGATTTGATGACTTCAGTGTTCTATTTTTCAAATAATTTTAATGATAAACATCTTAACCCAAATAAAATCTTTACGTTCTTCTTGATATTTAGTAGATACATTAGCTTTTAAAATAGTCGCAAAACTGACAGTTTGTTTCGACAGTGCTTGATTTATTTGATGATTTTTCGTAAAAAAGATAAATCAGCAAATAATAAAGTATCATTCTATATATTATCATGTTTCTCAATAATATTTAAATAAAACAAATATCGGAAATTGTATTTCTAAAATAGTAACATCAATTTAGTCATAGTACACTTTATTTTGAAAACCCTCACATACAGCATATTTATAGGTCTAATTTGCCGCACTTTCGTTTCAGTCAGTCGGTGTCTAATTATTTTGATGGACGCTAGTACTGCCCTTTTTGAGCATGAGAGAATTAGGCGCCTTCTACAGACTTACAACTATTTCGATAATATGGAGTACAGCTTGACCATAAAGAGTTGACAAAAATTGAGGGCGCCACTTTCTATGTAAACACGTCAAAATCACGAATAAATTGGCAACACTTACTAAATTTTGTACTGAAAAATTTTAGTTCCATTTTATTTAATTTCAACTCTTTATGGTCAAACTGTACTTACATTATAGTACGGCTTATTTCAACCTAACACGGTCCCATCCGGCAGAAAGCATGAAACTTGGCATGCGTGTAGCTTTTACGTATATAATAAAGTATAGAAGTAGCAGCAAGTCGTAAAGTGATTTTCCCCCCCTGGGGGGGGGGGGGGGGAGCGTTGTTTCCTATACGATTCCCACAGGATGATGTTTTACAAAAAATATCGGAAGAAACTCAAACATAATTTGAAAACTATAAGTGCTATCACCTTCATTCAAAAAATGGTTGATAGAGAATTTAATGACTAATATATTGTTCATAGACAGTTTTGTTATAGCCTTCACCGTTTTTTATAAAAAAAAAAAAATCTGCAATTGGGGACACAAAACGGAAAAATCACTTTACGACTTGCTGCTACTTCTATACTTTATTATATACGTAAAAGCTACACGCATGCCAAGTTTCATGCTTTCTGCCGGATGGGACCGTAACCTAGTATAATATACGAGGGTGGATCCAAAAGTTCTAAGCCCGACCATGAAAATGAAAGAAAAGTGGGTCTGAATTAATTTTTATTTTTCGACATAGTCTCCATTTAGGTCAATGCATTTCTTCCACCTGACCTGCAACTTGTTTATACCTTCGAAAAAAAATGATTCCTAAAGGTTGTCCTCACCTCGTTCCTGTCCGAAAATTTCGAACTACCTAAGTGTTTTTTTAAATTTGGAATCTGAGGGGGCTAAATCCGGCGAATAAGGTGGATGGGGCAATATTTCGTAGCCACAATTATGCATTTCAGCCATTGTTTCAGCTGAAGTGTGAACCCGGGCGTTGTCTTGATGGAACGTCACTTTCTTCCGTAACATACCCGGCCTTTTTTCTTTGATTTCTTCCCTTAGTCGTCGTAAAAGGTTACAATAATAACTTGAATTTATAGTTTCGCCCTTTGGTAAATATCCACGAAAATAATTCCCTTTGCATCCAAAAAAACTGAACCCATGACTTTGTTGGTCGACAAAACGACTTAAGCTTTCTTTGGAGTAGGAGAGCCAGATATTTTCCACTGCTTTGATTGTTGCTTAGATTCAGGAGTGTGGTGGTGAACCCAGCTTTCATCCATGGTAACAAACCGGGATAAAAATCCTCTGGATCCACCTCAAAAAGCTCCAAACAGTCACGGGAAATTGCGAAACGAACTCGTTTTTGTTCAGCTGAAAGCAATATCGGAACCCAACGAGCAGAAACCTTATGGAACCCCAATTCTTGAGTTACAATATTTTGTACCCGACCATAACCAATGCCTGTGATCTCAGCTATCTTACTGATGGTCAATCTTCGGTCACTCAGAATAAGATCACATATTTTTTCAATGTTTTCCTTCGTGGTAGACTTTGAAGGCCTACCGCTCCTAGGGTCATCTTCAATACTCTCCCGACCCTGCTTAAACTCAGCCACCCACTTTTTTACACTGGAATATGATGAAGCTGACCCAACCAAAGTGTTCACCATATCTTGATGAATATCTTTTGGTCATAGGCTTTTTTTACTGAGGTACTTGATCACTGCTCGGTATTCAATTTTCTCCATTATTGAAAAAGATGTCAGATAGCATCAAACAAATGTTCACAAAAAAAAATGGCTTGCAGTATCGGAACGAAACTTCGCACATTTACTATTGAAGAACCATACTAAAGAGTGAGCGTTGATTTACAAAACTGTCAAAGCTATTTCTACCAGGCTAGGCGCACTCCGCGCTTTAGGTACAAAGCTACAAGTAGGTAGCGGGTCCGTCCGGACGGACTAATTTCAGAGGGCTACCGCGTGCCGGCTGGGTCGCACATTAGCAGTTCGATTTCGATAGTATGCCTTAATACGAATAAAAAGGATCCGAACCTCACGTTTTTCACTCTTACAAAAGTTCCAAACGACATCAAAACGTAAGAAGTGCTTGTCTACTAGGTACCTAGTATTAATAGTAACTAGTATCCGTTTATTCTTAGGTATTTACTTGTCTTATTTGCTAAACAATCTTCGCCCAACTATTTATTGAAATAATAATTTATAGATTAGGTAGGTACTTACTTACCTATCTACTTTCGAAATAAAATTAATTATAATTACAATTTCATTTCGTAATAAAGCCAATTGCTTTAAAGCCAGCATGTATAGTCTGATGTGGCGTTGACTGTACCTAGCCTATGTTTTTTTAAACGTATTTAACTACACATTATTTCACAAACACATAACTTGTAATAAATTAACTACCAGTTGTTTAATTATTATTTAAAAGAAGAAACCCTGAAGTCGTTAGACGAGATAAGAGCTACGCGATAGAAAGAGAGGTAACTTCTAGGTGAATATAACTGTAGGCAAGAGAGCGGCGTGAAACCTGAATTGCACTTTATTGGGTATGGAATAGAGTCGTTATTTATTTAAATGACTTTGCGGAGTGGATCTTCTGTACTTGTACTATTATGTATTCTGTGTTTCTACATTAGGCCACGAATTTTTGGATCCACCCTCGTAGGTTGAAATGAGCCGTACTATTACATACACTCTGACAACAGTCGAACTATGGATTCAGACAGAAAAGTCACTGTTTGTTTTTATAATCCTACCCACTAATATTATAAATGCGAAAGTTTGTGTGAGTCTGTACCTCTTCACGCCTATAACAGCTGGACGGATTTAGATGAAAGGTTGGTAGATGGATTCGGACCTTCAAAAGTTCCCTAGTGTGCGGCCGTTAGTAAATAACATGACGTAAAAACAATGCATATAGATAGAATATCTTAGTAACTTTAAAACTACACACGTTAACAAAAAGTAAATACTACAAATCTAAACAAATGGCACTCTTATTTTACTGCCGATCATCGAAACCATCAATCTAACTAAACGCTAAAATTAAAACACTCTTGTCTTGGGTTGTTCTCTCTGCGCATTATTCCACCAATAGCTTTTATTGTGTTAGAAAAGGATTGTTTATGTAGGATTATAATATAACATATGTTACGTCCATCCTAGTTAAGGTTGCCAACCCTACTATATAATATAGTATCCTACTATATTGAGGGCTCACCTACTATATTTTTTGAAAAAATATATAGTAGGCAAAACTACTATATTTTTTGAAAAAATATATAGTAGGCAAAACTACTATATTTTTTCAAGTGAAAAAATTAAACAAAAGCAACAAAAAAATATTACTTAGTAATTAATTATTAGTAATTGCACATTTTTTTTATTAAACTAGAAAATGTTTGTACTTATGTATGAAAAATGCAACTTCTTTAAAATCCTCCATTGAAAAAGGCAACCTACTATATTTTTTTGGATTTTTTCGCGATTTACTATATTTTTACACTAAAAATCTTGAAACTACTATATTTAATGCAAAAAAAGTTGGTAACCCTACCTAGTAGCAAATTTTCCTGATTTTAATTAAAACTTACTAAACGGTAAACTTTCTTCGATTTTAATGTGTAAGTAATAATTCAATTCACAAACACTTTGAATTCAAGAATACTTACTATTCCATAATAATATAAAATTGGTTCTTCATTAATCGCATTGCCGTAAATGTAAGCAAATAATGATGCTAATAAGAACAATATATTAGTTGCACACATCAGTGCGAGCGTGCGCGACACGGACTGTTCCCATTAATTGTTGTATCTGTTAAAATAGGTCATCACTGGTTTGATAACGGTAACCTTGCATGATATGGTTAAACACGAGCAGAACAATAAACTTTTTCTCGGTGGCTACTTGATTAATCAGTAGTCTGGATGTAAACTAACAACCTAGACAGAGTCTTTAGGACTTAGGTAATCCTACAAGCGCCGTTTCCTTGTGGCCAAACTAAAATGCCAAACTAATTAGGCCACGAGGAAACTTAATTCCTTGTAGCCAAACCGTAGTAATAGTTTAATTTATCATCCGCCTGTATGAAGGAAAAACTCTGTAGGCAATATACGTACCACCGAGTCTGAGCGTAAATTACTTATAAGTACATACCTAAAAATCCCTAACGCGTTGTTCGACAGATTCACGTATATAGAAAGTAAGTTAACCTTCTCTAGATTTATGTGATCCTGGTATTTTTTCTTTATCTGCGAGGGTATCTCTTATAAATTAGTATTCCCACCATACTATTGTATAAGTCTGTGTCCCTTCCCTACTAGAAAAAAAAAACATGTACAGTGTGTGTTATTTTTAAACTATGACTACAGAGGGTCTAGCCAAAGTAACATTGGCAAATTTTCGTTATCGCTTCGCTTTCGAAACATGTATGGGAATGACATAAGGTTTCGTTAACAATCGAATTTTAAAACGTCAAATCCATACATGTTTCGAAGCGAAGCGATAGCGAAAATTTGCAAATGTTACTTTGGCAAGGGGGGCAGTTTGGCTACAAGGAATTAAGTTTCCTCGTGGCCAAATTTGTTTCGCATTTTAGTTTGGCCACAAGGAAACGGCCCCTACAAGTGCTGTCTCATTTATTTACAGTGATTACAATATATAACCCAGTAAAATTGTCGTCGGAAAGTACGGTGTACCTTACGTCAAATCCGGTAGTTCTGATTTTTTGCAGACTTGTTTTTGGTGTTGGCCGAATAAATAATCTAAGTTTGTGACCTCGAGAGCCGAACGCAACTATGTCAAAAATCGAAAAAACCACGTAAATTTCGGATTTTTGGCGATTATAACCCTGAGGTTACAGGTACAGAGACAATTTTAGACTTATATTGTAGCAAATTTCTTCTTCGTCGTTACGCTCTTGGCAGAGCGGTTGCAAATTTAGTCTACTTTAAAAACGTTTTAAGAAGGTACTATCAAAAACTAGTCCTTTATGGTTATAATCGCCAAAAGGCAGAAATCTACACGGTTTTTTTGATTTTTGGCTTAGTTGCGTTCGACGCTCGAGGTCACAAACTTGGATTATTCATCGTTAACATCATAAACAAGTCTGCAAAAAATCAGAACTACCGGATTTAACTCAAGGTCCGATGTATGATTTTACTGGGTTATATAAGCAGAGGATCCTGAACTTTGGGTTTATTGAAATACGTATAATGCTTTTTCATCAATGCAATTAATTAACTGTAGTAATACTTACTGTCTATGATTTTGTTTCAGACTCTCCTAATGAAGAAGAAATTGCTCGGTCTCAGGAAACCTTCGGACAATGTATTCTTGGCGTCCTTGGAAACAGAGAAGAACCTTATGGTCAAGTACTGGACTTCTGAGGACGGCCAAGAAGCCATCCGAACGGCCGTGCTACAAGAGCTAAAACTTTAGCCAAGATGAGGAGTAATTATCGATAACCAACACCTATATGGTAAGATTACACTTTATGGTTTATATTAACCCCTAAAATGTTAATGTTACCTATTTGGCGTGTGCACATTTCCTGGATTTAATTAATTAACTGTACACATTTAAAATACACAAACGCGATCATGTTAACACAAATGAAATGTAAAATTATTTGCACTTGTATAACTTGTGTTTTTAAAGTCTAAACAGATTTCAACACGAATTTTGAGCCAGAAATATAAAATTAATGGTGTCTATTATTAGTTATTAATTAGTTAATGTTAGTTTGGACTACAGACACTAGTTAACGACTATCGAATACCTTCGACTGAAGCTGAAGACAAAGCCAAAAGTCAGTTTTACTCAAAAACTATCAGAAACTGTTTGTCTGTGTAGTATTTGTTTTATGTGTGATGTTAAAGTATATATATGTCAAAGGAAGTGAAATGATACAACAACAGCCAGGATTTTGATAAAATCTGAAATTCGTTGGTAGAGGCGAATAATCGCCTTCAGTTTAATATTTGGACTTCGAGCGGCCAGCGTGGTGTATTAGCGGCCTAAATGATTTTAAACACACATATTGATGGATATTTACGTCACTCGATAGACGTCTGCACTTAGGCTGGTTTATAGAAACAAACTCAAATCTCTGCTTGAGTAAAGTTAGAAAGGGATGGTGCTATTCATCGCATATAGCGCCATCTCTTTTTTATTGTACTCAAGCAAAAAATTGAGTTTGAGTTTGATTTTATAATAAGAGCCTTAAAGTTAGCGGCGTTGATATTTGACCCAGAAGTTGACTCGTGCGTACAAACTCCTGCTTTGTGGACATGAATGGCCCTAACATTTAATGTTAAAAGACTATTTCTAGGTAATGGTACGGGGAACAGATGTGAGACTCGAAAATTGGTTAGGTATTGAATTCAGACTGCTTTATTTAAGGCGCACGTCGAACTTTTGGTCATAAAACTGCTAATATTCCTATTCTATTCTTTAGTATAGTTTTCAGTTCGGTACTATTTACTGATTTATCAGTTTAGCCAAAATAAGGCAGTCTTTGTTAACCTAACTAAAATATTTAGATTTTAGTTATAGATTATTATGTTATGTTATAGATGAAATTGTTTATGTCTTTGTTTTAGATGTTATGTATGAGTTTATAATTTAGAGCAAATATCTTGTTTAACCAGCCAAAGTTCTACATTGATATACACGCTAAGAAATGGCTTACATATACAAATAACAAGTTATCTTACTATATAAGAATTTTCATTCCTTTCTGATGCGAAATTGACTGTTTCATTAGTTTGTCTATGATCATATTTACTGCTATTTGGTTAGACGTTGTAATAAGTTACATTATATAAGTATAGCAATAATTTGTCTCTTTACTTATCATTATCACCTATGAAGTGCCTTTCACCATCATAATATAATTTGGATTATAAACTTTACACATGAAATATACCCTAAAATCTTAGACCATAAGTTTAATAGTTCTTTCTTGTGTACTACGCGCCCTTAAGGCCATAAAATCATAATTATAAATAATATTATTCTTTAATATCTTCTTCATAAATAATAAATTAATGGATTACTACAGGTAAGTTGTGTTTTGTCAGCATTCTGTTACTTTATTGTATTAGTTCAAGCGAATTGTACCGTATAGTACAAAAGGAATGTGGTAATCCAAGATTATCGTTTTTATATTACGGGCTTATTGAATAAATAAACAAAGTTAATTGAGAAAAGAAAAATATAACGCAAAAAGTGATTAAGAGTATAGAGTCCATTATAGAAATAATTGAACTATTGCATTGGAATTACATTATAATATGCTATCAGCAAAATCTACTTCATTATTGGTCATTTCGTACGTCTGCAGTAAGTTTGTATAATCAGAGAGCCTAGTGCGAGTTGATGTTTTCACTTTTCGCTATTGAAAACTATAGTTTTGTCTCTTTCACTCGCATTGACTATTAGCAGCATATCCGATAGTTTTCAATAGAAAAATGTGAAAACATCAACTCGCACTAGGCCCTCAGGACATAATGGGGATGCAAACTGAGGAACTAATGGCGCCACAAGCGTTTGTACTAAAATCGTTTGATTGGTTGTTTCAAATATCCAGGGGTCGAAACTGGTCAGTAAAGTCAGTCAGTTTTTTTGGCTTCGGTCAGTAAAAGTCAGTTTTTTCAAAAAATGGTCAGTAAAGTCAGTTTTTTAGCCACCTACGTTCATTTTTATACACTTTTTTATTATTACCGTTTGTTTTTACTGTAAACAGGCAAGAGTACAATATTAGTGCATGAAACTCACTAAAAATCGCGCTGCGCTACCGATTGTTTTTACTAAAGACAGGCAAGAGTACAAGGTTAGTAGATGAAACTGACTAAAAGTCGCGCTGCGCGGCCGTTTGTTTTTACTATAGACAGGAAAAAAGTAAAAGATTAGTGGATTAAAAAATCGCGCTTCGGCCGTTTTTTTTACAAAATGCAAGCAAGATTACAAGATTAATGGATAAAACTGACTAACAATTATGGTCAAAAAGAAAAAAACTTCTTTTTTTTTTCACTTTTTACTCTTTTTACCCGACTACGGCGAAGCCAAAACGGAGGGTATATGATTTTGACCTGTATGTATGTATATATGTTTGTAAATTCATCTGTTCCCTCATAACTTCTAAACTACTTGTTATAATTTGACAAATGAGGTATCGTTAGAAGCGTCTTAATCGTCCAATGAACATAGGCTATATGACGTTACATTAAATTGAATGTGGCGCCCTCTAGAGGAGTTAAAGACACGAACTAAAAAAAAAATATTTTTTAATAATGCCGTGTTGGGTACTAAATGAAAGGGCTTAATGAGCACTTTTCAAAAATATATAAATTGTTAGCTTTTGCCCGTGGCTTTGCTTGCTTTCACCCTATTGACAACTCCAAAATATTTAAAATAAAAAATAAGTTTAAAAACTAAAACCCGACTACGGAAAAATCGTGCTCTAAAAAGTAAGAAACAAGAAAATATTCATAAAAAGGATAACCGTAGTCGCATGCCACCTCCAGCCCGTGCCGTGCGTGTCTATGACAAAGTGGCATGCGACTACGGTTATCCTTTTTATGAATATTTTCTTGTTTCTTACTTTTTAGAGCACGATTTTTCCGTAGTCGGGTTTTAGTTTTTTAAACTTCTTTTTTTATACTCACTACACATTTAAACATAGAAATTAAGTCAGTAGGTAATGGGTCAGTATTTTTGAGTCTCACAGTCAGTAAAATCAGTATTTCTGACACTGCAAACAGTTTCGACCGCTGATTATATTGAATGGGGATGTATTTAATAGCACTTTAAATTTGATGAAAACAGCTATAAAATTGTATATCAGCACTTTAAAATAATGATAGAACTATAATTTAATCTTATCACTACAAAAATAATGGTTTGCACTTTAAAATAATAATAGATCTATAAATTAATATTATCACTACAAAAATAATGGTTTGCACTATAACTGTGTCCCAACTCCGAAATCATTTAATTTCTGTCAAACCATGTCAGACTAATGAGATGGCAAGTCTCACCAAGTCGGTTCTAGCGTTGTTGGTCGCAATGGAACCTAACCTCCTCCTCAGCTCCCCTCTCGATACGCCCGCTCGTCGTCGCACCTAGTCGTCTGTTTACCAGTACTAATTTTTTAAAATTATACGGGGTTGATGGTAAGAATGTCTAATATATAATCTGCCTATTCTTGGTGATAAATAATACATTATTTGTTGTCTTTAAGAAATATACGTAAAACATTTTAATATTATTGGAATTAGTGTCAGCATTAGTTAATTGTTAGATATTCTTAGCAAAATCCAGAGAGTCAAAAATAGTTCTACAGTTACAATTTATTGTACCAATAAGAATACGTTATACCGTATTGTCTGAATATTTTGAAAAAAAAGGGACGTGTAATTTTATCAAACTTATTTTGTGTCTTAATAAATTATATCACTTGGGATACGAGGTTTTATTTTATTTTTTTATAAAAATGTGTAATTAATAATTGAATAAGTTAAAAAGAAAATTATTATTTATATACTATAGATAGCCTAGCTTTTGCCCGCGACTTTGTTCACGTGATTAAGGTTTTGCTTTATTCTGAAAGTTACGGATTTCCAATATACCTAGGTATTTATCAGTAAGCTTATTTTTTCCATGTTCACTTATCTTGACATGATGGGTCAGTGAATCAGTTGTAGAATAGGTTTTTTTTATATACCTGCCTAGTCAGGTCAACGTAAGATGAGATTCTGTTGAAAAAGGAACAGATTTTGAGGCCAGTATACTCGAGCGTCGTAGGCATTTAGCGCTACATCCCTCCCCGCGGAGCGAGCCGCGCGAACGTATTTTCAAATGAACTCTCTCTGTTCTCTGACCCCGCAGACCAAGCCACAGAATATAGATATTTACTACGTGCAGAAAGGACACTCCCCGCCCGCGATTTCATGTGCCGAATCTAGTGCTCTGTCAACTCTCATGCACTGCGTGAACGCGCAATATTTATTTTGATAATTCGAACTAAATAATTATGTTTTTTATGTTTATGTATTGTTATCAATAATGTTGTAAATCAATAAATAAGTATGATGGGTATGGGTACTGACTAGGTAAAAAATACATTTAACACACACAATAAAATTATAGGTAGCTAGGTAGTTAATTCGAAGTAAATAATTATTTTTGTTTATTCGAATATTATAGTTCGAATAGGTACTTGTTGTATGGTCTCTGAGTTTGAATTAACTACTTGAATGTGAATAAACAATATTCATTGAGTAAATTCGTTAGTGGAGTGTCAACTCAACTGCCAATATAATTATCTACAAATAAGTACCTAAACATATTTGAGCACTCACAGCAAGCTTTTTTTGTGTAACCGATATTTTATTTTATCTTTTTTTTTAATAATTTGCCGATGAAAAGGGACCTCCAAAAACGAGTAATCAAATATTAGGGTCAATTCATGCTGCAACCGAATCGAAGCGCATCGAATTGTTTGATGCAAAGCAAATTCACTCTTATTGTGTTATACTTCCCAGCAACACCACCATGGCGTAGAGATTTTTAGATAACCTCAAATGAAAGACCATAAAATGTACCTAATTGTACCCTAACTCAAAAAATTGTACCTCTGATAGTTTCAGAGAAAAAATCACTTGATTGTGGCGTTTCCAGGAAGTATACTTCCTGGCAACGTGACACTGTACCAGATTCCAATTGATCTTATAGTAATGGCCAGAAATTGTACTTAATTTGTACCCCATTCAATAAATGAAACATGCAGAGTTTCGATAAAAAACATTTTTAAATCTACTCTTATTTGATCTGCAATACATGCAACGGACGTTGGGAAGTATACTTCTTGGCGACGCCACGCTGTACCAGATTCCAATTGATCTCATAGTAATGGCCAGAAATTGTACTTAATTTGTACCTCATTCAATTATTAAAACAGGCAGAGTTTCGAAAAATAAAAATAAAAAAAATACTCTTACATGATTTGATCTGCAATACATGCAATGCACGTTGTTATTGATATAATTTGATGTTTGGCTAAGGAATTATTATGCATTATGCAGTAGTAAGACCATAGAGGCAACCGCCTCTGTAGTTTAGTGGTTTGCCCACCCGTGTAAGACGCAGGGGTCTCGGGTTCGATTCTCAGGGAGGTACAATTTGTACTCGGTTTGGTTGGTGGTAGGGCTTAAGTCAAGGCCGCCTGAATAGCTACCACCATCTTACCTACAATTACTTACAATTAATTTGGTACAAATTAGTGACATTCATTTGGTACTAATAAGTATAATTAATTTTGTACCATATAGTACAATTTATTAGGTACTATATAGTACAATTTATTTTGTACAATATCGTACAATTAGTAGGTACTATTTAGTACAATTAATTTTTTATTAGGTACTATTTATTACTATTAATTTGGTATTGATAAGTACAATTTATTTGGTACCATATAGTACAATTTATTAGGTACTATTTATCTATTCATAATTTTTTTTTGTACAAATACATAAAGTAAGGTAGAAATGGCGGACTTAATGCTAAGAGCATTATCTATAAGTCAACTAACAGCAAACCAATAAACACGAATGTGGAACAAACAAAGAAAAATGATATTCACATGCATACAAAATACATTAATACATACCATTAAATACATCTAAATATTATAAAAGAAGATACTGATTGGTGACTGACATATCAACGCACAGCCCAAACCGCTGGGTTTAGAGACTCCAAATTTGGCACATTGATTCCTTATGAGGTCTAAGGGTGCACTAAGAAAGAGTTTTTCAAAACTCACACTCTAAGGGTGTGAAACGGGGGTCCAAAGTTTGTATGAAAGTCCCTCAGTTTCGAAGCTAGGGTCTTCAAATTTTGTGGTTAGACTGACGATTGAAAATTAATATACACGTGTTTAAGCGTTTTTGAAAATTCTACCCCCGAAGAAGTGAAAAGGGAATTAATTTATGAATAGAAAATTCTTCATTTTCTATGTAAAAATCGCTAAATTTATAATTTAAGCTTATGGATGGAAATCTAACGCAACATATATCGTTACTGTTAGTATTTCAATACTTATGGGGATGAAATGGGTGTGAAATGGGGCAAATAAACCTAAAAATCGATATGGATGTCGTTATTGGGGTTTCCTAGGATGACGATTGCGAAAATAACATTTATTTTGAAGTTCAACACGGTGGACATGATGTAACCTCTAAAGGGGGGAAAATGGGGTTCAAATTTTGTATGGAAAATAGAATATAAAATTAAAACTTTAACTCTAAACTTCGCAGAAGCACGTCTAAAAATAAATAGGCACACACATGTTTTGTGATTTTGATAATCAACCCCTTAGAGGACAAATAGGGTAAGTAAACCTAAAAATCGATATGGATGTCGTTCTTGAGGTTTTATGGGATGGTGATTGCGAAAATGACATTTATTTTGAAGTCCAACACGGTGGACATGATGAAAAAGAAAATAAAATCGAAATTACAACAGCATAAAAAATTCGTCGGAGCACGTCTAAAAATAAAATCAAACACATAATTTGTTATTTTGAAAATCATCCCATAGGGGGTAAATGGGGTAAGTAAACATAAAAATCGTTATGGATGTCGTTCTTGGGCTTTTATGGGATGGTGATTGCGAAAATGACATTTATTTTGAAGACCAACACACACGGTGGACTTGCTTCAGCCCCTAAAGAGGTGAAATAGGGGATCAAACTTTTGTTAAGGGGTCGGGGACGGAAAGGAGTATGGGAGAGGGAGAGGGAGAGGAAGAGGGAGAGGGGCAGAGAGAGGGAGAGGGTAAAGAAACGGGAACGGGATAATAATATTCTAGACCCAATTCTGATTATTGCAATAAAATAGCTTCCGCCCGCGACTTCGTCGCGTGCATATTAGAGAAAATCCTTAGGGAACTTTCAACCAGGATCCGACCAGCCGTTTTTACGCGATTAGGCGGGTCCTCACCAAGCGAGCAGCCTCGTGCGAGGCCCGCCACACGCGGCAAACGTCTTGCCTCGCGAGGCAGCGCGCTTGGTAGGGACCCGCCTAATCACCTCAACATGTGGGTGTTTTTGTCAATAAAATTAGATGTATTTCACGCCTTTAAATTATCGCTAGTTTAAGACCAAAGGCACTTTATAGAGTAAAATTTACTGAGAAAAGTATTTTTATAAAACACGTTTTTAAAACGGACTAAATTATTCCAAAAATCGGACTAATAATATTAAAACGGACAAGTAAAAACAAACTAAAAAGTAAAAAATAAATTCTTCTGTAAATATTTATAACCCTAATAACTTATACCTACAGAAATTTTAAACCAAAAAACGTGGGGCGCATGCTATAGACAATATAGATGAGAAACTTTACAAAACGCAACAGGTGCAAGTGATTTTCGACCATATTGACATTTATCAAAATAACTGTTTTTAATGAAACAACAAAGTTTGTGAACAAAAATATGGGAAAAAAACAACCGAATTTCAAAGTAAATAAGACGACTAACGCTTGCGCCGATCTCGGCAGCAAGCAGCAGTGCGCTCCAAGTTGAACCGTAATGTTATGACCAAAAGGCTCAATTTGAAGTGAACGGAAAATTGTCGCGACCGCATAGCTGTGCGGAAGCGTACTTTTAGGCTGCGTTCAAACGATAACACACGACTCGACCTCAACTCAAACTCACCTCAACCACAGCCCACCATGAAATACATCGCTTACAATTTTGAGTCTTATGACACTTTAATAAGGTCCTGTGTAATGTCCAGGTGAGTTTGAGTGAGTTCTGTTTGAGTTCGGTTTGAGTTTGATTTGAGTTTGGGTTGTGTACGGGTTGAGTTTGAGTTGAGTTCGGGTTGAGCGCGGGGAGGGTGCAGTTGCATCGACAAAATAAAAAAAGAGCTTATTAATGTGTCATAAGATTCAAAATTGTAAGTGATGTATTTCAAGGAGTAGGCTGCGGGTGAGTTGAGTTTGAGTTGAGTTTGAGCTGAGTTTGGGTTGAGGTTGGGTCGTGCGTTATCGTCTGAACGCAGCCTTACGGTACAGTCTACGGCATGCTGGGCTTCCACAATGTGTCAAATTACTTCAATCATTTTTAAACTTTAAGTCGAACAGTTTAAGGTTCAAAATTCATTATAGATTTTTGACAGTTTTGTACTTATAGCACAGAATACATAATAGTACAAGTACAGAAGATCCACTCCGCAAAGTCAATTATTTAAATAGCTACTCTATTCCATACACAATAAAGTGCAATTCAGGTTGCACACCGCTCCCTTGGCTACAGTTATATTCACCTAGAAGTTGCCTCTCTTTCTATCGCGTAGCTCTTATTTCCTCTAACGAATTCAGGGTTTCACTTTCTTCTTTTATATAATAATTAAATAACAGGAAGTTAATTTATTACAAGTTATGAGGTTGTGAAATAATGTGTAGGTACTTAAATATGTTTCAAAATAACCTAGGATAAGTACAGTCAACGCCACATCAGACATGCTGACTTTGAGTCAATTTGCTTTCATACGAAATGAAATTGTATTCATAATTAACTTTATTTCGAAAGTAGGTAAGTGTACCTACCTAATCTATAAATTATTATTTCAGTAAATAGTTGGGTGAATATTGTTTAACAAATAAGACAAGTAAGTACCTACCTAAGAATAAATGGATACTAAATACTAATACGTTTCGATGTCGTTTGGAACTTTTGGAAGTGTGAAAAACACGTGAGGTTCGGATCCTTTTTATTAGTATTAAGGCAGCCCATTATGAATGTCATATGCCTTCATTTTGGTTATAATAAAATTATTATTGATTGACTATCGAAATCGAACTGCTAACGTGCGACCCAGCCGGCACGCGGCAGCCTCTGAAATTAGTCCGTCCGGACGGACCCGCTGGCTACTTGTAGCTTCGTACCTAAAGCGCGGAGTGGGCCTAGCCTGCTTATAGCTTGATATGCTGCTGACTGTACTTAGTTTTCTTCTTCATCTTCCAATATAAGTGAAATCATTGCAAAGTCAACCATTTTATAAATTATACGATAGGTATATTTTTTTTATATTTTATTTATAGATAAGTATTTATTTCTTAAAAGTCATCAAAATTAATTACGCGTTAGCTTGTACTTGGTTGCTGTATCCAAATACCTACCTACCTACTCTATGCATTTACAAATTAAACTAAATTGGTAATTTACACTAAATAAAATTTTACACTTAGATTACCTACTGCGTTTCCAAGTCTTATACTACTCTTCGAGTATCTAAAAGATTCTCAATCGACTAGACGCGAGAGGGGGAACACAGCGCGGCAGCAAAAACGACACAGGTCCTACGCCGACGACGCCTCGCAGGCTACTAAACCAAGATTCGTCGTGCGTTTTATTATATATTAATTTTTAAATAAACATAAAGTCACTTTTTGAAAAAGTAACCGTAAAATATTCTGCTATATGTCATTACCTTTTTTTCTATATATTATTTGTGCGTAAGAGATTTATAATCTTTAAGTATTATTCAAAAAACAATGAAAATATTCATTGTCTTTGCACATTTTTATAGTCGAGTGAAAATACGAAAATCGTGTTTTTAACCGTAAAATAATCAAGTTCGATTATGAAACTACAACATATATTTTTATCTGCTCAAAATAAATAATGCTTGATTGTTTAAAACTGAATCAAAAATAAGTTAATTTGCAATATACTGCCCTTAAAGGACTCAATTTCCAAAATCTTAACCTCTCAACGTTAATTTAACAGGGAAAATTTTAATCTCACATTTTTCGTTACCCTACATTCAGCCGTTAAGGCTCATCACACATTTTAATTTTCCTACACAAATTCCCATACAAACTTTCATTCCCTTAGGGAGTGAATTAAAAAAACTCTTAGTGCTCACCTTCACCTTTGAAATGTATCTACCCTCCAAAAATGAAGTCTACTTTCAGCCGTTAGGGCTGCAACAAGGAATCAATTTAGAGTTTAATATGTATAGATGGGCTAATAAATTGAGCAAAGTAGCGAAGTCTTAAACAAAAAACTCATTTTTTCTTAATCAAACATTTATTTACAAATTATATTTTATCCGTAACATGTGATATAATAGGTTTTGGTCTGGATTTGAATATGAGTTTTTTCTTGACGACGGCTCTCACACAATACTTTGTTTTGCCTTCCACCGTGACCTTTTCTATGACGGCCATAGGGTGTTCTAGTTTAGTTTCTTTGCCGTTGAGCACGTGGTGGCCGAGCACGAGGATCGGGTGGCGGTTCCGGTTGAAGTAGTTGAGGTCGCCGACCACGGTCGGGCCCGCGGACTCGGACTTCGTTTGAATCAAACCCTGCAATTCCACAATAGCCCACTCTGGTACGCCTCTCTCAGTCTCCGTTTTGCTGTTAACAAAAATAATGTGTTTAACCAACTATTTGATTGGATTTAAGGATCAGGTTAAAGGGAAAATAAAATGCATTTTTCTTTATTATTTGGTTTATTTTTATGTATACTGATACCATGTATTTTTTAGTATGAATCCTGAAACAAAAATTTAAAAGTAAGTATTTTACTATAGTAGGGCGAGGCGCATAGGTTGGGAACCCTTGCACTAATCATGATCGTGCAGGAAATATACCGTAGTACGAAACATTAGTCACTAATTAAATTACATTAGTCACACGCATCGTACGGTATAGTACCTACGAGGCAAACATCTTGAAATTTTTTCGACGGAGTGGGGATAAGTTTGCGCATGTGCTCTTGTGAGCGATTAATAGCGCGCGCCCCTCTCCCGCCGCTCGTGTGCCTCACCGCTACGCATATCCAAAACATGCGTTCCGCGCAATTCCCGATTTCAAGATGTTTGCTTTGTACTGTACATTCCTTGCACAATCATATTAGTGCAAGGGTTCCCAAACCTTTGCGCCTCACCCTACTATACGGTACAGTATACGGCAGAGGGGTCACAAAATGGAGGACCGCCGACCCATTTTGTGCGGACCGCGAGTCCCGCGAGAACACAGGAACTTACAAAAATACCTACTTTAAGCACAGAATACATAATAGTACAAGTACAGAAGATCCACTCCGCAAAGTCAATTATTTAAATAGCGACTCTATTCCATACACAATAAAGTGCAATTCAGGTTGCACGCCGCTCCCTTGGCTACAGTTATATTCACCTAGAAGTTGCCTCTCTTTCTATCGCGTAGCTCTTATCTCCTCTAACGAATTCAGGGTTTCACTTTCTTCTTTTATATAATAATTAAATAACAAGTAGTTAATTTATTACAAGTTATGAGGTTGTGAAATAATGTGTAGGTACTTAAATATGTTTCAAAATAACCTAGGATAGGTACAGTCAACGCCACATCAGACATGCTGACTTTGAGTCAATTTGCTTTCATACGAAATGAAATTGTATTCATAATTAACTTTATTTCGAAAGTAGGTAAGTAAGTACCTACCTAATCTATAAATTATTATTTCAGTAAATAGTTGGGTGAATATTGTTTAACAAAAGTAAGTACCTACCTAAGAATAAATGGATACTAAATACTAAGTACCTAGTAGACAAAGCACTTCTTACGTTTCGATGTCGTTTTCGATGACTTTTGGAAGTGTGAAAAACACGTGAGGTTCGGATCCTTTTTATTAGTATTAAGGCAGCCCATTACGATGTCATATGCCTTCATTTTGGTTATAATAATATTATTATAGAGTAACTATCGAAATCGAACTGCTAACGTGCGACCCAGCCGGCACGCGCTAGCCCTCTGAAATTAGTCCGTCCGGACGGACCCGCTGGCTACTTGTAGCTTCGTACCTAAAGCGCGGAGTGGGCCTAGCCTGCTTTAAGTACCAAATAATTACATTTCTGTAATAAATATTTTTATCTATAAAATGTTGTGCGGACCGCGATGGTCATTTCATTTCTTAAAATGGACCCCGAACGAAACTAATTGGTGACCCGTGGTATACCCAATAGTAGTACCCTAGTATACGGTCAGCAACGAACGTAAAAGAACTTCATCATCATCATCAGCCTGTCATCGTCCACTGCCGAACATAGGCCTCTCCGAGTGCACGCCACTGAGCACGATTCGCGGCTGTACTCATCCAGTTTATGCCAGCCACCTTACGAATATCGTCGCTCCACCTTGTCTGAGGGTGTCCCACACAAATAACTTTGCCACAGCAATTTTTTGACAGATATGTCATAGATTGAAATACTTGTCGCTTTGACTATGTGCTAAAAGTGTTAAGTGAGTTTCGCCCTGCGCTGCGACCGTACCTGGCCCGCCGTACGTGGCTCAGTAGCGGAACTTCTTGAAGAGCGGGTGCTTGGTGCCGTGGTGGCGGCGCTCGAGGTAGAGCGCGTCGTCGGCGCCGGCCAGCGACGACAGCGCGCCGCCCGCCCTGCGACCGTACCTGGCCCGCCGTACGTGGCTCAGTAGCGGAACTTCTTGAAGAGCGGGTGCTTGGTGCCGTGGTGGCGGCGCTCGAGGTAGAGCGCGTCGTCGGCGCCGGCCAGCGACGACAGCGCGCCGCCCGCCCTGCGACCGTACCTGGCCCGCCGTACGTGGCTCAGTAGCGGAACTTCTTGAAGAGCGGGTGCTTGGTGCCGTGGTGGCGGCGCTCGAGGTAGAGCGCGTCGTCGGCGCCGGCCAGCGACGACAGCGCGCCGCCCGCCCTGCGACCGTACCTGGCCCGCCGTACGTGGCTCAGTAGCGGAACTTCTTGAAGAGCGGGTGCTTGGTGCCGTGGTGGCGGCGCTCGAGGTAGAGCGCGTCGTCGGCGCCGGCCAGCGACGACAGCGCGCCGCCCGCCCTGCGACCGTACCTGGCCCGCCGTACGTGGCTCAGTAGCGGAACTTCTTGAAGAGCGGGTGCTTGGTGCCGTGGTGGCGGCGCTCGAGGTAGAGCGCGTCGTCGGCGCCGGCCAGCGACGACAGCGCGCCGCCCGCGCGCCGCGCGCCCGTGCCCGCGCCGCCCACGCCGCCTTCGCGCTCCTCCTCGCACTCCGTCTCCGACGCCGCCAGAACCTGATGACCACACCAACCCCCTGATTACGTAACTGTTGCTATCAATTTCTCGATTGAAAAACTGATCAATCAGTTGCATTGCCGCTTTGACTATCAGCCATTTTTAATGTCCCCACTGCGGGGGCACAGGCCTTCCTTATAGGTGGATAAGGAGGATGGGCCATGACGTACCACGCGGGCCCATGCGAATTAGTGGGTGTTAACGACTGCAAATACACCCGAGACCGGCTTAACGTGCCTTCCGAAGCACGGAGAAGCTCGAGATAATAAATAATTGGTCACCAGTTTCATGAGCAACCCTTGCCAAAGTTGCTTAACCTCCGCGATCGCTGGGTCGGGCGCTAAACCACTGCGCCGTCAAGCTCCTTTCATTTCCTCCAAGTATTTTTTATACCAGAAATGAATTCTACGTGTCATTGATTTATCCAAAAATGATACCAAACTTGGCTTAGTATCTAAACTTAGGCAGTTATTAACCTCGGACTTCGTTAAGGCAGAATTCCCCCCCCCCCCCACCTGCTTGAAAAATCCAGGTGGCTCCACTTAGAACACCCTTCTTAAGAATACAAGGATCAATCCTACCGAAGGAAATCTTTGGTTTTTCGTTGAGATAGCCGTATTATTCGTTGTTTGCTTTCTACAGATGGGACTATGTAGTATTAAGACAAATATTATATTAGAAAAACGTGTTAAAAAATACTTAGAATTCGAAAAATATCAATTTAATAACGAATTAAGTTTAAGGCTCGGTTACGCTGCAACATTTGTCTGTCTTTTTCTTTACATCCCATACCAAGTTTTCCACAGAGTACGGACTCCAAATTGTTAAAATCGCCCTCACCTGCTGAAGCAGCATGCCTTGTTCCTCCCGCGTCCCGTACATCATATCTGGCTCTTGATCCATTCCTTTCAGTTCAGTTATAACCTGTGAAGTTAAATACCATTAATACAGTTCGTTGAAGGCTAATGTTAGTTATTAGCAAGAATAATGGCTCTATGCAACAACGATGGTTGTTTCCATTCCACAGAATAAATTTAACACGTTGAAAAGGTCAGAAATACGTACATTAAAAAAATCTTTTACCTTGTAACTATAACCTTGGTTGACTAAGAATCTCTGTCGCTTTCTACTGTACGCCATCTCAAGCGTATCCTGTGACACCAAAGTGTAGAAGAACGCGTTATATTCCTCCGCTAAGGCACCTTTCTTGGCTCTTAAAATACGACCTGTAAGAAATAAATTAAGATTTAAGGCTCCGTACCGATTTTGCCGCTGACTGCCGCTCTCTCGCTCGCACATTTCATGTTTTCTCAAAATTTTGTAATCTGAGTGCGTAACTGAAAAATGTGTCTCGGCCACTTTTCGCAATATAAGATTACGGACATTTCAACATATATTTCAGTTTCGAGTTGCTGAAGTACAAAATGTTATCGTATTTGTCAGTTCAAATAACTGTTAGAAACGATAACTTTTTGTACTTTAGCAACAAAAAACTGGAATATATTTTAAAATGTCTGTAATCTTATATTGCGAAAAGTGGCCGAGACACATTTTTCAATTGCGCATTCAGATTTAAGGAATCTTGAGAAAACATGAAATGTGCGAGCGAGAGAGCTGCAGTCAGCGGCAAAATCGTAACGGGCTCTAAGCTAAACTAATTGAATGGAACGCTGCTGGGAAATATGGCAACAGATCAAAATTGTTTCGCAGATGAACTGTATAAACACAGAATACATAATAATACAAGTTCAGAAGGGACACTCTTCAAGATCATTTAAATAAGTAGCGACTCTTGCTCCCATACAATAAAGCGCAAGTCAGGTCGCACAGTGCTCCCTTCTCCACAGTTATATTCACCTAGAATTTGTCTCTCTATTGCATACTTTCATTCATCTCTTCTAACGCCGCTAGGGTCGTCTTCATACCTAAAGTTCGGAGTCACTAGCCTGGTATAAGTTGATGTGTATTCTAGTACATACTGAGACTTTGCTAAGTTATTGGGGAAAGCTCTTCGAAAACTATTCATAAACATCCATTGCTAACTATACTTATATTTTATTTTATTTGGGAAATTAACACACAAATAACTTAATGAATAAGACTATGGATAAATCCAATGCTAATTAAAATTTTCCACATATAGTATTAAAAAAAAAGATATAACCGGCTGTAAACCTGAAATGAGGTAAATAGTATCAAAATCCACTAAGATAACTTTGTTAAAAAATTTCGCAGACCATAGACATCCAAGAAGAAGCGCTCAAGAAGACCAACAAAGCGTGGAAAAGAAAAGTTAACATCATACGGACATTGTCTATGTAAAAAAGAGACAAATGATCAAGTGACATGTGCCAACATTTTTTACAGTAAGAGCCTCTAGCGTCATGAACAATCACAGTTTGTTTAAAATATTTTTTTAAAATAAAGGTATCGTGGAGCTATGGTGTCTTGTACTCTAAGTAATTGTGATGTGACAAAAAGAAACAATCCAAGTAATCACACTTTGCAAAGGTAAATAAGATATTGCCACACATTTCTCTAAAACCAAATTTCGCTACATTTATTCGTTTATCGACAAAGAAAACAGTATGGAACATAGTTTATTTGCCATAATATAGTCATATTTTATGTATTTAAGTCATATTTTACGTATCTCATACAAAATGTATTGATTCGTTTTCGGATCACCTGTTTATTGACTTTGTTGTTCTTTGACATCCTATTTCTATGGTTTCAACTTTATCAATATAACTTACCAGGAATTTTTCAGTCTAACCAATTAGTTTATGACAGGGCAACACTAATTTTAGCTGGACTAACAGATATTTGGCTATAGGGGCAAGCCCCTATACTGGACCTATACCAGGTTCAAGAACCAGAATCTGTTTTTTTTGGCGGATTTCTCTGTTTCAGTTGAATTTGCTACAAAACTAGCCGACCAATTTAAAGCTATTTTTAAGAGATTTCTAACGATGCTACGAACTCGAATTTGGTCACATAAGAGTTATAGCAGATTTTGATACTACAGCCAGGCTAGGCTCACTCCGCGCTTTAGGTACGAAGCTACAAGTAGCCAGCGGGTCCGTCCGGACGGACTAATTTCAGAGGGCTATCGCGTGCCGGCTGGGTCGCACATTAGCAGTTCGATTTCGATAGTCACTCTATAATAATATTATTATAACCAAAATGAAGGCATATTACATCGCAATGGGTTGCCTTAATACTAATAAAAAGGATCCGAACCTCACGTGTTTTTCATACTTCCATAAGTTCCAAACGACATCGAAACGTAAGAAGTGCTTGTCTACTAGGTACTTAGTATTTAGTATCCATTTATTCTTAGGTAGGTACCTACTTACTTACCTACTTTCGAAATAAAGTTAATTATGAATACAATTTCATTTCGTATGAAAGCAAATTGACTCAAAGTCAGCATGTCTGATGTGGCGTTGACTGTACCTATCCAAGGTTATTTTAAACATATTTAAGTACCAACACATTATTTCACATCCTCATACATAACTTGTAATAAATTAACTACCTGTTATTTAATTATTATATAAAAGAAGAAAGTGAAACCCTGAATTCGTTAGAGGAGATAAGAGCTACGCGATAGAAAGAGAGGCAACTTCTAGGTGAATATAACTGTAGCCAAGGGAGCGGCGTGCAACCTGAATTGCACTTTATTGTGTATGGAATAGAGTCGCTATTTAAATAAATGACTTTGCGGAGTGGATCTTCTGTACTTGTACTATTATGTATTCTGTGCTACAGCCCTCAAAATAGATTGTTGCAAAACAAAGAATACATATTGACCTAATCTCTGCGCCTCCTGCCTCCTCGAACCACCGTGCGAAGAGATCTGAATGAGCACGTTAGCTTCAGGCAAGTCGAAGCTAGTGTCGGCGACCTTGCTCACGAATATCGTGTTGACTTTGGGGTTGAACTTGAAGTTCTGCAGGATCTGTATGCGCTCGTTCTGCGAGGTGGGCCCGTAGATGTACGGCTTGTTCATCTTGACGGCGTAGTGGCGGAGTGCGAACACGTTGTCGGAGAATACGATGGTTTTGTCGCCGCGCCGCTCGTGGTAGCGCACGAGGAACTGGCACGCGCGGAACTTGGACGGGTTCATTACGTATAGGAGCATTTTCTTGTTGATCCTGAAAAAATAAGATTTATTAAATATTTTTGTTTTTTTTAATTTGAGATTTTTGCATTCACAATACTATTTAATTTACTATACTAAATAATATACTAGAAAATATATTCGACTCACACCAGAGGGGTAATTATGTAACTTTGTTGCAATCAACTCTGACAGAAATCGCAGTTACATCGCTGCTTTAGTAAGAACCAATGTGACAACTATCTTAACTAAAGCAGCAATGTAACTGCGCTTTCAATCGGTTTCAATCGAGAATCGTTAGCAACAGACTTACATAATCTACGTACCGATCAATTCTCGGACGGGAATGGAACCCGCTACCTTTGGATATCCGGTCCAATGCTCTGACCGTTGAGCTACCGTGTCATTAGTGGCATCGTCGAATTTCTTATATCCTACTTCAAGGAATACTTCGAGGAATTTCCTCGACGTTCAATTGAAATATCTTTCCAGATATTTTGACAAATTGATAAAGATGAAATAGCTATATAACTTTTAAATTTAAGATTTGCATTCACAATGCTATTTTTATACAAAACTAATAGTATTTTTTCTAGTATATTATTTGGTATCGTATTTTTGTTTTTTTTTTGTAACCAAGGGCGGATTTAGGCTAGGGGGCAAAATTACGTAATAAATATTGTTGGCGCCATCTAGCGACTACAGAATCAAACGGAGCTGCTGACCGGTCCGCAAAGAACGTTTATTCATTCGATCCCCATTCGGTCCATAAACTGCAATTCGTTCTTTTGTATTCATTCACTATCTCTCACTGAACCTAACTGCTTGCTTATGTACAAAATTTCAAAAATTAAACGTATTTATTTTGACCTGATAGTATATGTTCTTCAACCCGAAAAATCCTGAACTAGGAACATGGTCCATCTCGCCGAGTGACGGGATTCGAAGATACTATACGAACGGAAGTCGATGCCCGCCGTATCAAGAAAACCCGTAACGAGAAATCAGCGCCAGAAACGAGAAACGCGAAGAAAGCTAACAGGTCAAGTCATCCCTCCAGTTCCTTCCCATCCCAGGTCGATTTAGTGCTAATATCGTGCCATATTTTTCAAATTCCAGTTCAAAGTGCAACCGTTACCTTGAACAACCTTCAGGGACCGCGAGTTGTTTGGGCTGCTGAGGTGATCTTTATACGATTGTAAGTACTCTTTGCTTTCTAATTTGCCACTAAAATGAGTGACAGTGAGGAACATTCTGAAAAATCGAAACTTAATGTGCCAAAATCTTCTAGGGAAGGTAGTCGTTCGCCTTCCAGGGATTTTCGTAGATCTGATACAAATTTAAACCTTGCGGATCTTAAGAAACAGAGAGGTATTTTTAAAGCCCGTGTAACTTTATTCGAAAAACATATTTTAAAATTTCAAGATCCGTTAGAAAAATGTCAGTTATTCGAGCTGAAATTAAAAGTTTCTCAATTAGAATCAGTGTTTCAAGAATTTAACGTGATACAGAATAGAATAGAATTTTTGGCTGATGAAAGTGAGGTTTTAACGCAAATCGATTACAGGGAAAATTTCGAAGAGCAATATTTTAAATGTATTTCATTAGCAAAGTCAATTTTGGACGATCATAATCATAATACAGTAAATTCAATTAAATCGAGTGCAGGAAATACATCATCACAAATCAAACTTCCTGATATAAAATTACCCTCCTTTTCGGGTTTATATGACGACTGGCTCGAATTCAAAAATTCATACACGACCATGATTCATGATCGTAATGATTTAAATGCAATTCAAAAATTCCACTATCTACGGTCATCACTTAGCGGTAGTGCATTGCAGGTTATAAGCGCCTTAGAATTTTCCTCGGAAAATTATATTCATGCATGGGAATTATTACTTCATAGATTCCAAAACGATCGACTTTTGGTACATAATCATGTGAAGGCTCTCTTTTCTGTGCCAAATATTAATAGGGAATCGCCATTATTAATTAGGAAAATGATAGATTCTGTCTTACGTAACTTACGAGCATTGAAATCATTAGGAGAACCCACAGAATCGTGGGATACTCTAATTATGTATATGATTGTGTGTAAATTAGATTCGTCCACCGAACGAGAGTGGGAGAATTATAAGGGAACACTTATTTCCAGCTTTCAAGGTCACGATCAGAAACGTAAATTGGAGTTAAACGATTTATTAACTTTTTTGAGAAATCGAGCAGATTTATTGGAAATGGTAAACGTCAGTAATAATTCGAATAATTCACAAAGCTTCCATAAGTCTCAGAATGCTCATTCAAATAACACGTCTTACAATAAATACGATAGAAAACCGCCAGTAGTGAAATCACAAACTTATAGTTATCTAGCCGCTAACAATTCGAATACAAATAAACGCAATCGTGTTTGTGAAATGTGCAACGGGAATCACGCTTTGTATATTTGTAGTATGTTTTTAAACTTATCTGTGAACGACCGTCATAAATTAATAAACGATAAAAAATTATGCCCCAATTGTTTGCGAAGTGGTCATTCGATTAAAGAATGTTTTTTCGGCCCCTGCCAACAGTGTAAACAAAAGCATAATTCGTTGTTGCACAAAGATTTACCGAATAAAAACACTTGTGATTTAAAAGAAAAGGAGTCCTGCACGGCTCAAGTAAATACGACCGTATTGCACTCATCATTAGATTCACACGGTACGAACGGCGTATCTAGGTCACAGCTGATGACACCGGTTTTGTTATCAACTGCACTAGTCGAAGTATGCGATGAATACAATAGGCGACACACGGCTCGCTCGATTCTGGATAGCGGGAGCCAGCATTCGTTTGTGTCCGATGCGTTTTGTAAACGAATAAATTTTAAGAATTATGTACAGTCCACTGTTCAAATAAGTGGTGTGGGACAATCGGTCTCACACTCGAATAAATTGTGTAATTTCGTTATTCGATCTAAAGTAAACGATTATAATACGAATATTCAATGTTATGTTTTGCCATGCATTACGTCATTGTTACCGACCGTGAGTCTCGACTGCGATGCAATATCCATACCCGTCGATATTAAACTCGCAGATCCGAATTTTTACGTACCTTCCGAAATAGATTTATTAATCGGGGCTGATCTTTTCTGGGCACTTTTAAACGAAAATAAAATAAAATTAGATTGCGGGCCTTACTTACACGAATCCAAATTGGGATGGTTAATTTCCGGACCTATTTATACGAATAATTTACCTTTTCAACCTAGTAAAATTCAGTGTAATTTTTCACAAAATTGTAGTGTTGATTTGCAATTAAAAAAATTTTGGGAGCTAGAAGACTTGCCCAAAGGAAACAGTCTCTCTAGTGACGAACGTAAATGTGAAGAAATATTTAAAAAATCTATTAGACGCGAATTAGATGGTAGGTTTTCAGTTCGCATACCTCTGAAAGAGTCAGCTGATTCGCTAGGTGACTCATACACGACAGCTTATAAACGATTTATTTCTTTGGAACAGAAATTACAGCATAGGCCTGAATTTAAACGAAAATATGTAGATTTCATGCGCGAATATCGTGAATTAGGTCATATGACTAAAGTTGATAACTTCAATCAGCCTTATTATTTTCTACCCCATCATGGGGTGTTCCGTGAAAATAGCTCGACAACTAAATTAAGAGTTGTTTTTGATGCGAGCTGCACGACTGATTCAAATAAATCGCTAAACGATATTCAATTCATAGGACCTAAATTACAAAACGAAATTTTTTCAATTTTATTACGATTCAGGCAATATCAAGCGGTCGCATGCGCTGATATTGAAAAGGCCTATAGACAAACGCTTATTCAGTCCGACCAACGGAATTTGCAACTTATACTGTGGCGGGAAGATCCTTCAGATCAGATAGGTATTTATAATTTAAATACCGTTACATATGGAAACGCGTCGTCTCCGTACTTGTGTATACGCTGCTTACATCAGGTAGCACAGGAATGCGATGATGAGGAGGTATCACGGGTTATTAGGGAAGATTTTTTCGTCGATGACCTATTAACGTCGAACGATGATCCTCAAACGTTAATTCGTATTTGCGAGAAAACATCTAACACCTTGGCTCAGTATGGTTATTCGTTGCGAAAATGGACATTCAACCGTGACCTTCAAGCTTCGACGTCCTCAAAGGACTTAGCAATAGACGAACACACACAAACAAAAACGTTGGGGTTGGGTTGGCATAATCAAACCGATCAATTTTATTTTTCCACAAAATTAACGGAAGTAGATACGTCATCAATAACTAAACGTAAGATGTTGTCGATTATTGCACAAATTTATGACCCTTTAGGGCTTTTAGCACCCATTGTTATTGTAGCAAAGGTACTTCTGCAAAGTCTGTGGCTAAGTAAAATTGACTGGGATGACCCGGTTCCTAACGACGTTTTAGTAAAATTTTGTAAATTCGTCGATTCAATTAAACAATATTTGCACACTATTGAAATTCCGCGATTTGTTAGAAATATTAACGGTAAACGATTAGAATTACATATATTTTCGGACGCTTCACAGGAAGCCTACGGAGCTTGTGCATATGTTCGCACAATAAACGAAAATTCAGTCTTAATTCACTTACTTTGTGCAAAAAGCAAGGTAGCACCTTTAAAAACAATCAGTGTTCCAAAATTAGAGCTGTGTGGCAGTTTAATTAGTGCACGACTGTATAAAATGATAATCGATTCTCTTTCACTAAAATTCGACAATGTTTATTTTTGGACCGACTCAACTATCGTTATTGGATGGTTGCGTATGTCACAACATTTACTAAAAACCTTCGTGCAAAATCGAGTAACAGAAATCAATGATTTAACTAGCGATGCGTTATGGTTACACGTAGAAAGTCAAAATAATCCAGCTGACTTAGTGTCAAGGGGCCTTAATGTTAGCGACCTTAAAAATAGTAATTTGTGGTGGCATGGTCCTACTTATTTACATTCATCGGACTGGGCGCCTAATAATCAACTTACACCTGTTTGTAAAAACTTGCCTGAATTAAAATGTAAAACCGTAAATACATTGTGTATTAACCCGGAAAATATATTCGACTTTGAAAGATTTTCATCATACAATAGGTTGATACGTACAGGTGCATACTTACTTCGATTCATTCATAACGCACGCAACAAAGAAGCGCGCAAAACCGGTTGTTTATTAAGCACCGAGTTAACTCAGTCTGAGCAGTTGTTGGCACGCTTCGCCCAAATGCAATCGTTTCCTTCATTGTATAATTGTTTAATAAAAAACGGATCATTAAAAAATTGTAAGGAAGCTAATAAGGTTTTAGGTTTAAACGTATTTTTAGACGAACAAAAATTAATTCGTGTAGGTGGTAGATTAAGTAATGTGTCTACATTTAGTCACAGTAAACGGCACCCAATATTATTATGTAGTAAAAGTCGACTTACCATGCTTTTGTTTCAATATCAACATGCGAAATTGCTTCATGCTGGACCGCAACTCCTGTTATGCACTATACGTGAAAGTTGGTGGCCGTTAGCTGGTAGGAATCTTGCGCGGAAAATCGTACATCAGTGTGTCGTTTGTGCACGCTGGCGAGGTAATATTGCTAAGCCTATAATGGGTGATTTACCTGCTGAACGCTTAGAGGCTAGCTTCCCCTTTCTCCGCTCAGGGGCGGATTTTGCAGGACCAGTTTTTATATTAAATCGAAAGGGTCGTGGTGCAAAATTGGTAAAAGGCTACATTTGCCTATTTGTTTGTTTCGTGACAAGATGTATTCACTTAGAACTTGTAAGTAGCTTGTCTTCAGACGATTATATACTTGCTTTAAAACGTTTCATTTCAAGGCGGGGAAAGCCATTAGAAATATTTTCCGATAACGGAAAAAACTTTGTCGGAGCGGAAAAAGAATTTCCGCTTTTATCAGAACATAATCGTAATAAAGTTATCGATTTAGCAGCTAATGATGGCATAACATTTAGATTCATACCTCCATACGCTCCTCATTTTGGTGGCCTTTGGGAAGCGGGGGTGAAATCGTGTAAACATCACCTTAGACGCATATTAGGTAATTCGAAACTAACATACGAGGAATTTGGTACGGTATTGGTACAAATCGAGGCCGTCCTAAATTCCCGTCCCATGTCTTCTCTTTCCACAGACCCTTCAGATTACTTACCCCTTACTCCTGCCCATTTTCTCATCGGCCGACCTTTAACCGCTCCAGCTGCAGCAGACATCACAGGCGTGCAGACTCATCGCTTGGCACGCTATGATCGGGTGGAACAGCTGCGTCAAAACTTCTGGAAGCGCTGGTCATCCGAGTACGTGACGGATCTTCAAGTTCGCACGAAGTGGAAGACCAATGTAAGCGATATTAAACTCGATAGTCTCGTTTTACTTAAAGAAGAGCATCAACCCCCTCTCAAGTGGCGTTTGGGAAGAATTGTACGAGTTTTCCCTGGGAAAGATGGAGTAGCACGAGTAGCTGAAATTCGAACATCAACGGGGACAGTGCAGCGAGCATTTTCAAAGATATGTCCGCTCCCTGCACAAGAAGAGGAATCTTCATCAGCCCAGTCGACACCAACGACGAGCCCTACGACTAAGACGACCTCATAATTCAAAACGTAGACAAGTCCACAAACGATTATAATTTGGAAGCTAGGTAGAAGCTTCCAAGGCCGGCGGTATGTTGGCGCCATCTAGCGACTACAGAATCAAACGGAGCTGCTGACCGGTCCGCAAAGAACGTTTATTCATTCGATCCCCATTCGGTCCATAAACTGCAATTCGTTCTTTTGTATTCATTCACTATCTCTCACTGAACCTAACTGCTTGCTTATGTACAAAATTTCAAAAATTAAACGTATTTATTTTGACCTGATAGTATATGTTCTTCAACCCGAAAAATCCTGAATTAGGAACAAATATTGATAAAAATAATAATAATAATAATAAACAACAACTTCAATGATTATATTATTGCTTTTAGTTTAGAAAATAATGTTTTGTGTTGCGGCATCACACCTCGGCGCACTGCACGCGAGCGATGTACCCAGCTGCCTGCAGCTCGAGCCAGATCTACAGATATACTACTTGTATGGAGCAGACTCACTTCTGTATGAGGTACTCGCGGTAGAACTCGGGCGTCATGGGGCACCACACCTCGGCGCACTGCACGCGCGCGATGTACCCGGCCGCTGCAGCTCGAGCCAGTTACAGATATACTACTTGTATGGAGCAGACTCACTTCTGTATGAGGTACTCGCGGTAGAACTCGGGCGTCATGGGGCACCACACCTCGGCGCACTGCACGCGCGCGATGTACCCGGCCGCTGCAGCTCGAGCCAGTTACAGATATACTACTTGTATGGAGCAGACTCACTTCTGTATGAGGTACTCGCGGTAGAACTCGGGCGTCATGGGGCACCACACCTCGGCGCACTGCACGCGCGCGATGTACCCGGCCGCTGCAGCTCGAGCCAGTTACAGATATACTACTTGTATGGAGCAGACTCACTTCTGTATGAGGTACTCGCGGTAGAACTCGGGCGTCATGGGGCACCACACCTCGGCGCACTGCACGCGCGCGATGTACCCGGCCGCTGCAGCTCGAGCCAGTTACAGATATACTACTTGTATGGAGCAGACTCACTTCTGTATGAGGTACTCGCGGTAGAACTCGGGCGTCATGGGGCACCACACCTCGGCGCACTGCACGCGCGCGATGTACCCGGCCGCTGCAGCTCGAGCCAGTTACAGATATACTACTTGTATGGAGCAGACTCACTTCTGTATGAGGTACTCGCGGTAGAACTCGGGCGTCATGGGGCACCACACCTCGGCGCACTGCACGCGCGCGATGTACCCGGCCGCTGCAGCTCGAGCCAGTTACAGATATACTACTTGTATGGAGCAGACTCACTTCTGTATGAGGTACTCGCGGTAGAACTCGGGCGTCATGGGGCACCACACCTCGGCGCACTGCACGCGCGCGATGTACCCGGCCGCTGCAGCTCGAGCCAGTTACAGATATACTACTTGTATGGAGCAGACTCACTTCTGTATGAGGTACTCGCGGTAGAACTCGGGCGTCATGGGGCACCACACCTCGGCGCACTGCACGCGCGCGATGTACCCGGCCGCTGCAGCTCGAGCCAGTTACAGATATACTACTTGTATGGAGCAGACTCACTTCTGTATGAGGTACTCGCGGTAGAACTCGGGC
The DNA here is from genome assembly GCA_928269145.1 of Agriphila tristella. Classification (NCBI taxonomy): domain Eukaryota; kingdom Metazoa; phylum Arthropoda; class Insecta; order Lepidoptera; family Crambidae; genus Agriphila; species Agriphila tristella. The sequence goes on from OV743431.1 coordinate 42,125,885, forward strand.
GTCATGGGGCACCACACCTCGGCGCACTGCACGCGCGCGATGTACCCGGCCGCTGCAGCTCGAGCCAGTTACAGATATACTACTTGTATGGAGCAGACTCACTTCTGTATGAGGTACTCGCGGTAGAACTCGGGCGTCATGGGGCACCACACCTCGGCGCACTGCACGCGCGCGATGTACCCGGCCGCTGCAGCTCGAGCCAGTTACAGATATACTACTTGTATGGAGCAGACTCACTTCTGTATGAGGTACTCGCGGTAGAACTCGGGCGTCATGGGGCACCACCTCGGCGCACTGCACGCGTGCGATGTACCCGGTCGCTGCAGCTCGAGCCAGTTCTACAGATATACTACTGGTATGGAGCAGACTCACTTCTGTATGAGGTACTCGCGGTAGAACTCGGGCGTCATGGGGCACCACACCTCGGCGCATTGCACGCGTGCGATGTACCCAGCCGCCTGCAGTTCGAGCCAGTTCGCTTCGTACAACTTCGGACCTATCAGGAAGTTCAGGTCCGCTATCTTGTCGTCTTCACGGAGTAGGGTCGCCGTTAGACCTGTATAGATTTTGAATATTCAATCTTTTGCATCCACTAGCGACTGTTGTAACAATGAAATTGAGCAATTTTTGGAAAAAAAATATCCGTATACCACCCACATAATAACCCATCGAGTAAAAATAGTATGGAAAGCCCACTTTTTTAACGAATTCCCCTCGAGTCTGAGAAAAAAGTCAGTTATATCTACGACCAAAGAATCACGCCACGATGCATCGTTGTCAGGGAGCTTTATATGAATTGAACGTAAGCTCAGAATATGTAATAGTACTAAATGTACAGAAGCCCATCTGCGCGAGGACAATCAAATAATAAGCTACTCTCGCTGCACGGTAATAAAGTGTAATTCCAAATTGCACAGCGCTGCGTGTCTATTATTATAAGCACCTCCGAAGTGCTCTCTTTCTGTTGCGTAGCTCTGTCTTAACCGACACATTACATCCCTCGTGCGCTGGCTCGAGTGAGTGAGCCGCGAGCAGTAGGCTAAGGGGGCGTCCATTAATTACGTGAGGCTTTTAGGGAGGGGGAGGGGGTCAAGCCTAATCTCACTCAAACTCACGTGGGGGAGAGGGGGGGTCTCGGCAAATATCACGTATTTTTTTTCTGCAGGAACAGTATCGCGATAAAGCTAGGTTAAATAAAGTTAAACATTTTTCATACCAAAATATGGCTAAATCCTAAACAATAATGTTTATTTAAATAAATGCAGAGCACGCAAGCACAGATTAACGTAATCGCACTAAAAATAAACGTTTTAAAAATCTCACGTGAGATTTATAAGGGGGGGAGAGGGTCGAGCCAAATCTCACGACATCTCACCAAGGGGGGAGGGGGGGTCGAAAAATCGCCAAAATCACCTCACGTAATTAATGGACGCCCCCAATATAAGTGAGACCCCTCTGACGTAGAGTCGAACGATAAAAATATAAAATGTTAGTCAGTTAGTGGAGATCAATTACCGAGCTTGGCGTGCGAGTGCACGATGGTGAGCACGCGGCGGAACATCTTGGCGGGGATGGTGTGCACCTCGTCCAGCACCACCAGCCCCCACTCCTGCGCCTGCAGCCACTTCATGGTCTGCTCCGCCTCCCACGAGCGCCGCTGCCCGTGCGTGATCATGGAGTATGTGGTTATCAGTATGCCCGCGCCCATCGGCTTGTCTTTCGCTTCGGACGTGAACCTATTTCGACAAGATAAAGTCGCTTAAAACATGTGACGTTAAATACACAGCTCGAATGTAACAGGGGATTTTCGTCAATGTAAGTTATTAAATTAAACGTTTTTGAACTATTTTTTTCTTTTAAGGATAGGTAACAGTTTTTTTGAAATATTAAAGCGAAAAATTCTAAGCCTTCTGCAAAAGTAGCATCAGTTTAAGAAAAACAAATAAAAGGGACTGACCTGCATATCATACTGTCGTCGGCGGATGCCCAGCACTTGAACTGCTGCTTCCACTGTTCGACGGAAACACCCGAGTTGCAGAGCACGAGCGCGCGCTTCCGCACCGTGCACACCGCCGTCACGCCCACCAGCGACTTGCCCGCGCCGCACGGCAGCACGATCACGCCCGACCTGCCCCACAGGACCCCGTTATTGCTACTCCTATACACAGCCACAGTATACACGCTAGTTACACACCGCCGTCACGCCCACCAGCGACTTGCCCGCGCCGCACGGCAGCACGATCACGCCCGACCTGCCCCACAGGACCCCGTTATTGCTACTCCTATACACAGCCACAGTATACACGCTAGTTACACACCGCCGTCACGCCCACCAGCGACTTGCCCGCGCCGCACGGCAGCACGATCACGCCCGACCTGCCCCACAGGACCCCGTTATTGCTACTCCTATACACAGCCACAGTATACACGCTAGTTACACACCGCCGTCACGCCCACCAGCGACTTGCCCGCGCCGCACGGCAGCACGATCACGCCCGACCTGCCCCACAGGACCCCGTTATTGCTACTCCTATACACAGCCACAGTATACACGCTAGTTACACACCGCCGTCACGCCCACCAGCGACTTGCCCGCGCCGCACGGCAGCACGATCACGCCCGACCTGCCCCACACGACTCGGTTATTGCTACTCCTATACACAGCCACAGTATACACGCTAGTTACACACCGCCGTCACGCCCACCAGCGACTTGCCCGCGCCACACGGCAGCACGATCACGCCCGACCTGCCCCACACGACTCGGTTATTGCTACTCCTATACACAGCCACAGTATACACGCTAGTTACACACCGCCGTCACGCCCACCAGCGACTTGCCCGCGCCGCACGGCAGCACGATCACGCCCGACCTGCCCCACACGACTCGGTTATTGCTACTCCTATACACAGCCACAGTATACACGCTAGTTACACACCGCCGTCACGCCCACCAGCGACTTGCCCGCGCCGCACGGCAGCACGATCACGCCCGACCTGCCCCACACGACTCGGTTATTGCTCCTCCTATACACAGCCACAGTATACACGCTAGTTACACACCGCCGTCACGCCCACCAGCGACTTGCCCGCGCCGCACGGCAGCACGATCACGCCCGACCTGCCCCACACGACTCGGTTATTGCTACTCCTATACACAGCCACAGTATACACGCTAGTTACACACCGCCGTCACGCCCACCAGCGACTTGCCCGCGCCGCACGGCAGCACGATCACGCCCGACCTGCCCCACACGACTCGGTTATTGCTCCTCCTATACACAGCCACAGTATACACGCTAGTTACACACCGCCGTCACGCCCACCAGCGACTTGCCCGCGCCGCACGGCAGCACCATCACGCCCGACCTGCCCCACACGACTCGGTTATTGCTACTCCTATACACAGCCACAGTATACACGCTAGTTACACACCGCCGTCACGCCCACCAGGGACTTGCCCGCGCCGCACGGCAGCACGATCACGCCCGACCTGCCCCACACGACTCGGTTATTGCTACTCCTATACACAGCCACAGTATACACGCTAGTTACACACCGCCGTCACGCCCACCAGCGACTTGCCCGCGCCGCACGGCAGCACGATCACGCCCGACCTGCCCCACACGACTCGGTTATTGCTACTCCTATACACAGCCACAGTATACACGCTAGTTACACACCGCCGTCACGCCCACCAGCGACTTGCCCGCGCCGCACGGCAGCACGATCACGCCCGACCTGCCCCACACGACTCGGTTATTGCTACTCCTATACACAGCCACAGTATACACGCTAGTTACACACCGCCGTCACGCCCACCAGCGACTTGCCCGCGCCGCACGGCAGCACGATCACGCCCGACCTGCCCCACACGACTCGGTTATTGCTACTCCTATACACAGCCACAGTATACACGCTAGTTACACACCGCCGTCACGCCCACCAGCGACTTGCCCGCGCCGCACGGCAGCACGATCACGCCCGACCTGCCCCACACGACTCGGTTATTGCTACTCCTATACACAGCCACAGTATACACGCTAGTTACACACCGCCGTCACGCCCACCAGCGACTTGCCCGCGCCGCACGGCAGCACGATCACGCCCGACCTGCCCCACACGACTCGGTTATTGCTACTCCTATACACAGCCACAGTATACACGCTAGTTACACACCGCCGTCACGCCCACCAGCGACTTGCCCGCGCCGCACGGCAGCACGATCACGCCCGACCTGCCCCACACGACTCGGTTATTGCTCCTCCTATACACAGCCACAGTATACACGCTAGTTACACACCGCCGTCACGCCCACCAGCGACTTGCCCGCGCCGCACGGCAGCACGATCACGCCCGACCTGCCCCACACGACTCGGTTATTGCTACTCCTATACACAGCCACAGTATACACGCTAGTTACACACCGCCGTCACGCCCACCAGCGACTTGCCCGCGCCGCACGGCAGCACGATCACGCCCGACCTGCCCCACACGACTCGGTTATTGCTGCTCCTATACACAGCCACAGTATACACGCTAGTTACACACCGCCGTCACGCCCACCAGCGACTTGCCCGCGCCACACGGCAGCACGATCACGCCCGACCTGCCCCACACGACTCGGTTATTGCTACTCCTATACACAGCCACAGTATACACGCTAGTTACACACCGCCGTCACGCCCACCAGCGACTTGCCCGCGCCGCACGGCAGCACGATCACGCCCAACCTGCCCCACACGACTCGGTTATTGCTACTCCTATACACAGCCACAGTATACACACTAGTTACACACCGCCGTCACGCCCACCAGCGACTTGCCCGCGCCGCACGGCAGCACGATCACGCCCGACCTGCCCCACACGACTCGGTTATTGCTCCTCCTATACACAGCCACAGTATACACGCTAGTTACACACCGCCGTCACGCCCACCAGCGACTTGCCCGCGCCGCACGGCAGCACGATCACGCCCGACCTGCCCCACACGACTCGGTTATTGCTCCTCCTATACACAGCCACAGTATACACGCTAGTTACACACCGCCGTCACGCCCACCAGCGACTTGCCCACGCCGCACGGCAGCACGATCACGCCCGACCTTCCCACACGACTCGGTTATTGCTCCTCCTATACACAGCCACAGTATACACGCTAGTTACACACCGCCGTCACGCCCACCAGCGACTTGCCCGCGCCGCACGGCAGCACGATCACGCCCGACCTGCCCCACACGACTCGGTTATTGCTCCTCCTATACACAGCCACAGTATACACGCTAGTTACACACCGCCGTCACGCCCACCAGCGACTTGCCCGCGCCGCACGGCAGCACGATCACGCCCGACCTGCCCCACACGACTCGGTTATTGCTCCTCCTATACACAGCCACAGTATACACGCTAGTTACACACCGCCGTCACGCCCACCAGCGACTTGCCCGCGCCGCACGGCAGCACGATCACGCCCGACCTGCCCCACACGACTCGGTTATTGCTACTCCAATACACAGCCACAGTATACACGCTAGTTACACACCGCCGTCACGCCCACCAGCGACTTGCCCGCGCCGCACGGCAGCACGATCACGCCCGACCTGCCCCACACGACTCGTTTATTGCTACTCCTATACACAGCCACAGTATACACGCTAGTTACACACCGCCGTCACGCCCACCAGCGACTTGCCCGCGCCGCACGGCAGCACGATCACGCCCGACCTGCCCCACACGACTCGGTTATTGCTACTCCTATACACAGCCACAGTATACACGCTAGTTACACACCGCCGTCACGCCCACCAGCGACTTGCCCGCGCCGCACGGCAGCACGATCACGCCCGACCTGCCCCACACGACTCGGTTATTGCTACTCCAATAGGGAATATGCATCAAATTTTTTTTTATCAAAATCAATAGTATAATGCGTGAGAAAATCAACTGTAATATTGAAACTTGTCTCCTGCGTTTTTTTCTCGTAATATAGTTACTTGAAGTTAGCACGCATCAGCTCCCGCCGAAAACGCTCTATACAAAACGGTGACGTCACACATCACGTTTCGGTGTGTTTCGGGCGCGTTTAATATGGAGTTAGCCAATAATCTTCAATTATCTCCCTAAATTTTGCGTTTAAGTAGATATGTGTCATACAAAATATTATTTCTTTTTCGATATTCTATCTGACTGTAAAGTGCATTATATCCGAAAACGAAAAAAAAAATATCGTCATTTTCCCCTGATTTCATTCATCGTGTGATAAAACGAAAATAATCATTTTTTTTTTATTTTTCTTTCTGTTCCATCATGTTTTTACATGTGTCCGCAGCGATCAAGCTCAATTTTAGGAAAATCGGTGACTTAAGCATATTCCCTATTACTACACGTAACCCTATATGTGGTTTACGCCAAGATGCAATGCGAACGCAACGATGCTTGAAGAGGCCAAAGAGAATTGATTAAAATACAAAAAAAACGACTTCAAAAAACCTGCCTCTAAAAAGCAAGAAATAATAATAATCAAATCATTAGATAGGTACGCATTATCATCTTTATAATAACGTCTATTGAAGTCGGGTGGGGTACGAACGTATCGTACGTACGTACGGGAAGTACAACTTCCTTCTTTTATTCTAAAATCCCCACCTACCTATCTAATGATTTAATTATTATTTCTTAGTCTTTAGAGGCAGGTTTTTTGAAGTCGGTTTTTTTGTATTTAAAAAAAAATTCTCAATTTTTTGTGTAAGTTAGTTACCTTCTGTATTAGGTAGTGTAGATATATTATTAGGTAAAAAATCGGCTCAGCCAAACGTGAGATAATCGCGGATAAACATACATACATACAGGTCAAACTGAGATACTCATTTTTTTTGAGTCGGTTAAAAAGAATACACTAAAGGTATCCCTTTTTCAACACAAAAAACTGCATCTAATTCGGTTCATAAATAACAAAGTCGTCAAGGTAGTTAATGCAAAATCATAGTATTTTTAGAATTACTTGAAAACTACTGAACCGATTTGAAAAAAAAACATCTCGTAAGAATACTCAATCGAACAAAAAAAGAATCATCAAAATCAGTCCATAAATGACGAAGATATGCGCGAACAACAATAAAAAAAAATCGAATTGAGAACCTCCTCCTTTTGATGAAGTCGGTTAAAAAAACAACTAGCGTTTAGAGCATGCGGTCTCATCAGGAACAACAGATGTGGCTTAGTTAGCAGGTACCGCCATCTAGTGGTATATTTAAACTAATGTTAGAATTAGTTTAAATTTACCTCACTAGACGGCGGTACCTGCTTGCTGCAGATAAAAAAAAGTAATGAAACTTTTAAATTGTTTCTTAAAAAAAAACCAGCAAATGCAAAACTGTAGTGAATGAAGGGTTTTTTTAACAAATTTCAATAAAAATTTAGTGAGACCTATCGGCAATAATTTGTAAAGGTTGTTCTGATTTTGCGTTGAAAATTTGGTAAAGTTTGTTACTATCTGTGCTAGGCATGCTGCGACGATAGCGGCGCTATCTAGAGAAAAACATTTTTAATCGCCCCGATAGTCGCCTTACGACGGCCATTTTTTTAGTATGGGATGAGGTATCTGTACTATAGTATTATGTAATCTGTGGTTTAGAGGCTAGTTCGAGGACTAGGTACGTAGCTTTGCAGATAGCGCATAGAGTACATTACGTTCCGTTTACAGGTAACATGCCACTGTAAGATGCAATACGTTAAGCCGCGCCTACACTTAAGGTTACAGATATACGGCATAATTTAACTACAAAGTCACTATAAGTCTACACAGCATTGACATACCTGGCTCGACCGTTTCCAAACATTTTCCTAAGGCTCTTCTCCTGGTAAGGGCGGAGGACGGCGGTGGGCTTCAAGTCTATGTTGATATCGGGGTTCACGGTGTCATTGCGGAAGTCGTACTCAGCCAGCAATGGATGCTCCAGTTCTATGCATCTCTTTTGTATCACCTATAAACATTAACTCTATTAAGAAGTCAAAATAATACTGTTACATATAGACGACTATAATAGGGATCTTGACTTATGAATAAAATAACGAAATACTAATAAAAATCGTAAACATATCAAACTTTTGGAGTAGCTTGTATACCTCTTGGTTTTATATATTGCGTATTATTTGTTTTATGACCCTTCAAAGTTGGGTGGACAAGTCCATTTAAAAAGTATAAAATTTGTTAAAATGAATAATACATTTAGTTAGTCCGTAAAATTTATAGCACATTTGTCAAAGAAACCATTTTGATAAACACAATATTTAATATAGCTGCCGAACAAATTTCCTACGCGTTGCATGTTGTATGCAACGCGTAGGATATTTGTTAGGAAGGCGTGACGTCATAACTTGGTAGCCGTTAGTATGGAGCGTTTTCGGGTGAGTCCAATTTTGTGCATTTCAAACTGTGATATCTCGGGCAGTTTTCATGCTAGCGAAATAATTCTTATACAAATGTTTCTTTTTTTTGAGGGGTAATTTATGTAACATAAAATAAAAAAATAGTCAACATGCCTATTTGCCTACTTGTGTGATGCAAGGGCGCACGAGTTAATATTTTGGTAGTTCGTAGGAACAGAATTTACAACACTAAAAATTTGACTGTGAGCGCTGTATCGCGCCTTGGGTGGGGAAAGACGAGGCGGAGGGAGAGAAAGCGGCGAAAAACGTACGTGTGGGAGGGAGAAAGAGGAGGCTGCTCTGTCTTTTATTCACCACTGGCGAAGAGGGTGGGTAAAGAGTAGCAGCCAATAAAAGAATAGGGATGATGACTAATGAATAAAATAACGAAATACTAATAAAAATTGTAAACATGTTAAACTTTTAGAGTAGCTTGTATACCTCTTGGTTTTATATATTGCGTATTATTTGTTTTATGACCCTTCAAAGTTAAAAAGTATAAAATTTATTAAAATAAATCATACCTTTAATTAGTCCATAAAATTTATAGCAAAGTCTAAGAAACCATTTTGAAAAACACAATATTTAATATAGCTGCCGAACAAATTTCGCGTTATTTACGCGTTGCATATAAACTACTTAAGTGACGTCATAACTAATTAAGTAGCCGTTAGTATGGAGCGTTTTTGGGTGAGTCAATTTGTGTGAATTTCAAACTGTGATATCTCGGGCAGTTTTCATGCTAGCGAAATATTCTTTTACCAATGTCTCTTTATTTTGAGGGGTAATTTATGTAAAACTAGCGGCCGCCCGCGACTTCGTCTGCGTGGAAAGTTATTTTGCTATCCTTCGGGAACGAAACATTTTTTCGGGATGAAAGGTACCCTATGTCCTTCTCTGTACCTGTGGCAACGTGTGTGCAAAAATTCACGATGATCGGTAGAGTGGTTAAGACGTAAAGGCGTAACAAACAAACAAACAAATATACAAACAAACAAACGGACTTTCGCATTTATAATATTAACTAGCGTCCGCCCGCGACTTCGTCTGCGTGGAAATATTCTTTATTATCCCTCGGGAACAAAACTTTTTTTGGGATGAAAGGTATCCTATGTCCTTCTCTGTACCTCTGACAACGTGTATGCAAAATTTCATGATGATCGGTTCAGTGTTAAGACGTGAAGGGGTAACAAACAAACAAACAAATATACAAACAAACAAACGGACTTTCGCATTTATAATATTAAGTAAGGATAATAATAATTAGTAAGGATAAAACAATAAATTAGTCATAATGGCTATGATTACCTCAATTTTCTCCGGGTCCACTTCGAAGTGTACGGCGCTGTTGGCGGCGCCGGCGGCGGCCTCGTCGTCGTCGTCGTCCTTGTCCAGCTGCTGGTAGAACTGGCTGATGTCCTCGGGCACGGCGCCGTTGGCCGCTGGCTTCGGCTCTTCGCCTAAATAACACACTTTTCAACACTGGCAGTATAGACTAGCTTAAGCTAGGGTTTCCTAGGATGACGGTGCCGTCATATTACGGCCGTAATATAGCGGCGTTGAATGTTGTTAAACAATATGGCGACGCCGTAACGTCAGAAACCGCGCCGTATTGTTTACATAGACAACGTTCTACGCCTTTAAATGACGGTCGTAATATGACGACTTCGACATCCAAGGAAACCCTAGCTTTAGATATATTCATAGACTAGCGACCGCCCGTCAGTTCCAGTTCCTTTTTCGGATGCAAAATTTCATAACGATCGGTTCAGTAGTTAAGACGTGAAGGCATAACAAACAAACGGACTTTCGCATTTATGATATTAACTAGCGGCTGCCCGCGACTTCGTCTGCGTGGAAAGTTTTTTTGCTATCCCTCGGGAACAACACTTTTTTTCGGGATGAAAGGTACCCTATGTCCTTCTCTGTTCTCCTGGCAACGTGTATGTAAAATTTCATGATGATCGGTTTAGTAGTTAAGACGTGAAGGCGTAACAAACAGACAAATGGACTTTCGCATTTATAATATTAGTAAGGACTAGCGGCCGCCCGCGACTTCGTCTGCGTGGAAAGTTTTTTTGCTATCCCTCGGGAACGAAACATTTTTTCGGGATAAAAAGTCCAACCATGTCCATCTCTGTCCACCCCTGACAACGTGTATGCAAAATTTCATGATAATCGGTTCAGTAGTTAAGACGTGAAGGCGTCACAAACAAACAAACGGACTTTCGCATTTATAATATTAAGTAAGGATTTACTCAATCATCTTTAAACTTAATATCTTAATTAAAATCTATTGGAGAATTGAGATTTGAGACACAGAATATAAAAGTATAATAGTACTAACGTACAGAATCAACTAGTAACTAACGACAATAATAGTAGTTTGTTACACAAGGGTGTAATAGCTACTTACAACCGAGGTAAGCATACTACTACACACATTCATGCGAGGTAAATAAAACATTTACAAGGATATTTTTAGTTCATTAAAAACCTCTCGTGGGGTTGATCAGACCATCAAACTGAACAACTTTTACTACGGGACCAACCTCGAAATCACGAAAAAAAAATCTGCTGTTCCATATAAAAGTAAAATGCCTACTCCATCGAAATGTAAAACAGCTGACTTTTTTTCGCGCTTTCAAAATGAATCTTTTCATTTTATGAAAAAAAAATGTTTGACCAAGGAGTTTTGCATAGCTTGAATTTTCATAGTTTTTTTTAGTAAAAAGTTTCGTCATTTTATAAGAAAAGAAATTGGTTCACTAAGGAGTTTGACATAGCTTCACCTATGCTTAAATGGGGAGGCGAAGGCAAAGTGAATTACAGATGGCGCTTAGTCTTTGGAACAATTGTCAGTTTGAGCTTATATTGTCTTGACTGTGTATTACGTGATTTTACTGTCTTAGATTGTATTTTTTTCGGTTTTGCGGACAAACAATGTATTCTATGCTAACTTTAGCTCATATAAAAGAAGAATTACGGAAAAGAAAAGCCAAAACAACAGGCAAGAAAGTTTATAACAACTTACAAAAAATTGCTAACAAGCATTACATTTCTTTAAATTTCGTGTAAGATTTACAAGTAATCTTTTTATTTCAGATTAGAAGCATATGATTTAAATTTTAACAAAGCAACTGAGTGCCCCAATATTGTGCTTATTCCATATTTGATATACCTATCAAATTCATCCAAGTTATAAATATGTTAGTAACTGCTGAGGTTGAAATATTAAAGAACAAAGCTGTTATAATTCAAATGTTGTTTTATTTTGGCGAAGCTTCATCAAATTCAAGAAACATTCCTTTTGATTTATAATGTTTCTCAGGCTCAGCAAAGGAGAAAATCGAGGAAAAAGCATATTTTTTTGATATTTTTTTGCCCACTATTTTTTTTGTTACTGGGAAATCGATGAACTCCAATATTTTACAAGTTACATGCATAACAATGCGGCATTTTCTCAGTATAAAATTAAAAAGTGCAATACTCCAAGAGATTCCCATATGTTTTGACAGTTTCTTTGAGGCGGCTCGGTACCAACGACAAGACGCCACCTATCGGGATAAAATTGCGCTTTTCCTCCCCATTGTAAAGTGATTTGAAAATTGAACGTTCTATCTAAACAATGCACTGTGTTGCACATGCTAACTTACACGGCCTCTTACTATACTAGTAAATCCTAGTTGCCGAGCAGTATGATGTAAAATAATAAGCTACCCTCGCTGCACGGCAATAAAGTACAATTTCAAATTGCACGACGCTGTGTGCCTAATGTTATAAGCACCTACGAAGCGCCTCTCTTTCTGTCGCGTAGCTCTGTCTCGACCGATACAATTCGTGAATAGTTAAGGTTGCTTACTGAACTTATGACAATTAATATACAATTTAATTTCTAATATAAAATAAAATACATCTACCTACTAAATGAGATGAGCATATGTATTTATATCTAAGTATTTAGTTTTATTTACTTAATTACCAAAGTTACTTGTGTGAAAATGATATTATTTGGGAGTAATGTTAGATGATGATGAGAATAAAGAACTAACTCGTTCGTGTCGTTAGCGCGCTCGTCGCTCGCAGACAGCGCGCGAATCGGCGCGGTGATATCCCTCGACCATGGCTTGACTGACTGAGCCACGAGCAGTAGGCTAATATAAAAGTTTAAGCGCGGAGTGAGACCTCCCTGTCTGAGATTTGGATAAATTATGATGTGTTGTAATAGTAGTTTGTTACACAAGGGACGTAAGTGAGCTATTACAGAACAAGATCCAATTAGGCGCCCGTGCGAGCGCAGCTCGCAAAGGGCGCTAATGGATCGAGTGAGAGCGAGGGCGAATATAGTTCGAGGGTGTAATAGCTACTTACAACCGAGGTAAGCATACTACTTTACATCATTCATGCGAGGTAAATTTAATAAAAATAAAAATGAAAATGAACATAAAAATCAAAATCAAAATCCAAGGAGTTTTGCATAGCTTGAACGGAAATGAAATGCCGCCATATTTATTGTTTTTTTTTCAGTAAAAAGTTTCCACAGTTTATAATATAAGAAAAGAGATTGGTTCACTAAGGAGTTTTAAATGCTTGAATTGTAAAGTGTACTTTACAGTTAAAGCATTCACCATGCTTGAATTGTAAAGTGATTTGAAAATGGAACGTTCTATCTAAACAATGCACTGTGTTGCACATGTTAACTTACAAGTCAAATGTCAAGTCATTTCCTCAGATTCGTCGACCTACCCCTCCCTGGCATGTTGCATATTATTTGTTTTATGACCCTTCAAAGTTGGGTGGACAAGTCCATTTAAAAAGTATAAAATTTATTAAAATAAATGATACCTTTAATTAGTTCGTAAAATGTATAGCAAATTTGTCTAAGAAACCATTTTGATAAACACAATATGTAATATAGCTGCCGAACAAACCTACGCGTTGCATACAAACTACTGAGGCGTGACTTCATAATTTTGGGCGAGTCCATTTGTGTGCATTTCACATTGTGATATCTCGGGCAGTTTTCAAGCTAGCGAAATAATTATTTTACCAATGTTTCTATTTTTTAGAGGTAATTTATGTAATATAAAATAAAAAAAGTTGTCAACATCCCAATTGTAAATTTATTATATACCCAGACCCTATCTTATTGAAAATAATAATTCAATAATTAATATATTAGATTATCTATTAGAATTTTCTTGTTTCATGGCATTTTTAGTTGCGGATCACGTCAACACGTGGATGTTAATGTGACAAGGTTTCATCGCATTACCAATTGACGGGGATAATACATTATATATCTGGATCCAAACCTAAATTTAGATTAAGATAAGATTGTCTGTGATTTGATTTTAATTAATTATTTTAATTCGAATTTCAATTTAATTTTAATTTTTATATTATTTTAATTTTATATCGTGAAATTGGTTGTTTTTAGATTTTTTTATTATTTTATTAAGCATTTTTATTTTATTATTTTGGAATTTTAATTTAAACTCATTTAGCTTATTAATGAATTTTAGTCTAATTGTTTTGATTTTATTTATTATTATTTTATGAATGTATAAGTATGATATGGATTGATCTAAAATAAATGAATTATTATATTATTATTATTATGAAGGTATGAACGGCAACCGTGTAGATCACGTTTTAAATTCAGCTGTATTTTATCCGGCTTGTTGCGGCCGTGTTAGTAGGCAGGATAGACGCGAACAGACCGATCACGCTGTCGCGAATCAGCCTTTTTTAGGGTTCCGTAACCAAAAGGTATAAACGGGACCCTATATTCAATATATTTATTGCAACCATAATGTTATAAAGATGTTACAACTAAAAACAAAGTACAAATTATGGACCTTGTTGAGTCTCGCAATATTGGGAAGGAAGAGAAGACAAGAGGACGACTTTTCCATAATAAAATTAAATAAACTAGATTTTGGGGCTTTTGTAAAGCGGATACAAAGACACCTATCTATAACTAAGACTACACTGTCCGTTCGTCTGTCTGTCTGTCACCAGGCCGTATCTCATGAACCGTGATAGCTAGACTGTTAAATTTTCACAGATGATGTATTTCTGTTGCTTAATATTTAAATGGTTTCCGTGCAAAAAACGTGATTTTTTTTGGACGGAACCCTTCGTGCGCGAGTCCGACTCGTACTTGGCCGGTTTTTTTATATAAGATGTAGTCTAACCGGGCTTAGCGGGCGCGGAGGCGGAGGCGGCGGCGGAGGAGGTGGCGGTGGCGGGCGCGAGCGGGTCGTCCTCGCCGTCGCGCCGCAGCCGGCACTGCTGGATCACCGGGTCCTTTAGCAGCTTCTGCAGCACCTCCACGTGCTTGCTCTCCACCAGGTACCTGGGACAAGTGGTGTTTTATTGGGTTATGATCAGAAAGCCTAACTTGCAGAACGTCTTTAAAGCAACATGTCTTAACTCAAAGTCTAAGAAGTAATACGTCTAAGATGCATATTGCCTTAGCAGCATTACGTCTATACCCTTCTTACGTCTTATACACTGCAATGAGTTTTCTAGTATTTTACTGAATATCTTGGTAAATAAACAAGACATAACCTTAATAATATTTTAGTATTACAACAGTTATAAAATAAGAACAGTTTATTAATTTTATAACGCAAAAAAATAGAAATAATAATAAGTATAATGTTTTGCAAGTTAGGCTGTCAGCATTTTAGTCATCAAGCAATATAGACGAATTGCTTTGAATACACTTTGCAAGTTTAGTTTTCTGCATTTAGGTCACTAAGCATTGTAGACGTTTTGCTTTTAAGACGTTTTGTAAGTTAGGCTTTCTGATCATAAAGGGTTTTAATCCAAAGTTATGTCAAGACACACTATGCCGAAGTTACGTGGTCAAAGTTCGGCTTAGCTATGCCTGCAATGCTTTGTGAATGGCTAGAGTTTGGTCAACGAAAGATGAGACTCGGTTTGAAGTGGAACTAATTTTGCGCCTTGTTTTAAGGTTCAGTTTCCAATAACTTAACCATTAAAATATATAATATATAAATATGGCCGAATACTCAAACGCTAATTAACTTTGAGGGGCTCTCAAACGTCGTCCTGTCGCATTAAACAAATAATAAATAATAAATATTAATAAGACATAAGGCCATAAGACTAAAAGTACTTTAGACTAACGTTAATTTAACAGGGAAAGTAGCGCTGCCATTTCAATCTCGTCTTTCGTTGACCAGACTCTAGCAACACATCTGCCGAAAATTACTTAGCGTTCTTTTAATAATTAATGCGTTGTCGCCGATCTATATCACTTGGGCATAAGTCTAGACACTAACCCTCGTATCTATAAACGAGTAAGCAATGAATTGATTAAAACTTCACATGCAATTTACATTATAATTAATCTAAAATGCATTTTTTGTGCAATTTTGGTGCATTTAAGATTAATTTATAATAAAAATTGCTTGTAGAATGTAGATATAATATTAGAAGCATTTAAAAGTTGCAAGTTTTACTCAAGTCATTACTTACTTGTCTATATTTAATAATAATAATAAGGCCTACGCCCCAGCATTAAAAACCGCTGATGTCAATTTCGACTAAGAGATAGAAATTAGAAATAAAATATGTCTTGGCTAGACCTAAATAATTCATTAAATCTCGTTGAACCAAGCCATTTGCCTAGCCACTACACAAACGGCCGGTGGCTATAGGCTGCTGAAGCTAATATTTGTTATCTAGCTAATATTTATTTACTATCTTTCTCTAGCATTTTATTTAATTTACAATTTCTAAAGTGTTGAGTGTGAGTAACAGAATGTCAGATTGAGCCTCTTACTTTTCGTGTGCATAAAACTTAGTCAGAATAGATATTACTGAAATTTATTAAACAAAAAATGAAGGCAATACAAGGTTATTTTTAGTTAATACAAAACCTCTCGTGGGGTTGATCAGACCATCAAACTGAACAACTTTTATTATGGGACCAACTTTGAAATCGCGAAAAAAAAACAGCTGTTTCATACATTTTGATGGAATAGGATTGTACTTTTGTATGGAACAGCTGATTTTTTTTCGGGATTGGTCCCATAAAGAAAGTTGTTTAGTTTGATGGTTTGATCAACCCCACGAAAGGTTTTATATTAATTAAAAATAACCTTGTATAGAAGACAAAAAACAATTACTAGACAAAAAAGGTTATGTCTCACCTATTATGTTTCAATACAAGTTTCACTTTCCCATAGGACAGCGTGCAAAGCTGTATAAACTCTATGATGCCCGCAGGCACGGCGCATTTGCTGAGCCTCTGCAGGTACTCGATAATGTCTACAGTCTGCAGCCCCACTGACACAGCGGCATACAGACTGTATGCCGTCAGCTTGTACTCGTGGATGTGTTGTGGTCTAAAATGAAAATTGAATAAATTGTTTTCTTTAATACAAATAATGTTAAGAGGGTTTATACGCTTCACTAGCGCCGCCAATGGAAAAAAAATCATAGTGCTTAAATAAACACGAAATTATGAATAGTGTTCTTCTAGTGTACTCTGAATAAGAATTGTGGTACTTTTTATCGCTTAAACTATATTTTCTAGTCTGTTTGTCTTGATAAAAGTTGCCACTTTTAGCAATAAACTAAACGACAACTACATATGTATATGTATAACAACAATGTATAGCCATATAATGTGATTTGTAGTTATAATCAAACAAACTACGTCTTGTATTACAGAATCAAACTGAACTTAAATATCACCATCCCTTTCTAACTGTACTCAAGCATAGATTTGAGTTTGATTCTATAATATGAGCCTATTAGGTATAGAAGTTTTTTGATTTCATTTCAATAAAAGTTACCTTATCCTATGTTTTTATTTATTGAGTGTTAATCTAAAACATTAAACAAGTTTATTACCATTGAAATATTTAGTTTACATTCCATTTTCGACATATACATTTTACTACTCTGATATTTTTTATTTAAATTAAATAGAAAAAAATAAATACATAGACAAATAAGAAAATACCTGCACACTGGTTCAGCTATGGCAATTAAGAAATCATGAGCATGTTTGTATACTGGTGAGAACGCTTCTAGGAAAATGTGTCCATTTGGAGCCACCCATAAAGGACGACTGGCATTATCAGGTTTAAGCGTCATCTGACTCCTGTTAACAATACAAAAATATTTAATAGGTGCAATACTAAATAATATACCAGAAAAGATTGGACTTGTTACCAGAATTGTCTCAGGCAGAAATCGAACCTGCAACTATTGAACGTCCGGTTCAATGCTCTTACCAACTGAGCTGCCAAGTGACCCACCTGAGACAATTCTGGTGACGAGTAGGATTTTTTCCAGTATATTATTTAGTATTGTATAAATATTAAATATAGCATTGTGAATGCTAAAATCTCAAATTAAGTGAAGGAATAAACTGATAATTAATGAATGAAGATTTGGACAGCAAATGTACAATTACATAAACTGCAGTGCAAATCATTGTATAATATGTATAAGTAAGGACAAGTAAAGACAGCCAACTTACAGAAATAATATTTATGAAAAACCACCCATACTTAACTAGGAGTTGTCAATATCCATCTCTTTCATACTTTATTTATTAACGTTTAAGTACCGCTACCAAAATATAGGTACCTTTTTTTCTATTTATACACAAAAAGTTAGGGTACAGAAATAAATTTGGATATCGAAATTAAACAGTTACCATTATTTTTCGGTATGATATCATACTGCAATTTAAAGATAAGGTAATTTTTAGGTTATTCAGTCCCTGGTTTTGTGAATTATTATTATAAATTAAATAAGTTTAAGAGAACCTGTAATCTTTAGCTCCAAACTCATCTTCTGGTACTTGATCATTCTTTTCAGCATCTTGCATGGCCGCTCCAGGCACGCCAACATTTTCAGTGTTTTCATCATCCACCAAGTCTATGGTCATACTGTCATCTTCCACTTTTTTCTTTTTACCTAAAATTTAACCATTTGAATAACATAGTACTTTATACTTAACTGACGCGCCCTCGCTTCGCATCGGTATAGTGTCGAATTTGATACCACATATTGTACATATGAATCTTCCTCTTGAATCACTCTATCTATTAAAAAACTGCATTAAAATCTGTGGCTCACCTTTCCATTAGCGGACCACGAGTTCCGAATTCATATTTTTTTTATGTAAAGAACTCATGATTTGGAACACGTATACGAAATTTTATGTTTAGGAACCAAATAATATGCGAGAAAAAAAATCTAAAAATTAAGATTTTCTAGGAAAAAAAAATAATTTTAGACATGTGTCGCAATTTTTTACGTTTAATGGCGGCGCACTAGGTTGGTAGCACTACTAAAGGACCTCAGGTCACACGATAGGTGCGAGGAGCGTAGCGACGAGCATGTTAGGTGTACATGAACCCAGCGCGCAAGCCGAGCGAGCGAAGCGAGCGTGCCGCGGCAGCGGCCGGCGAAGCGCCAGAAACGACTTTTTTTACGTGCGAAATTTTGTACGTACGTCCCCTCCCCTCTCCCCACCTTTTTTTAGCCTCCCCTGCTTAATTTACATATTTTTAGTTTTTCTTTTAACCATTAAAAAAAAAGTATCCATCTCCTAACTTTCAAACTTTAGGGAGGGGTTGCCACCCTCCCCCTACTCCTCCCCCCTCACCCCCTCCCCCCAAAATCGTGGTCCGTTAATGGAAAGTAGAACCAAATCTGTTGCAAGGACAAACAGCGGGAAGTAACTATGTTTTATACTTTGTAGTGGCACTTCAAGGCCCGAAAATGACACATTAGATTTTCTATAGTGGTCTGGCCGCATGCGCTGCGCAGGCATTAATAAATTTAGGGTTAAAAAACTTTAATATCATTTTTCTATCTACCTGATCTATCACTAGGTTTTGAATCATATTTCTTGAACTTTTTCGGAGGTCCCATTTTGAACCTGTGTAACAGGTGCTGAAACATAAAATATTTAGCACCAGCAGAAGGACGAAAAATTTATATATATGTTTTTTTAGAAGTACCTACAAAACATACCTTTTCTCTTGATGGTAATGGTAACTATTTATTCTTGAAGTTCCTATTGATATTTCACTTTTTTAACAAATACTTTAAATATCAATTAGTGAACTAATCCAGTTACTAACTGGATTGGTTATGTAATGTAATGTAACGATTAATAATTTAATAAAAAGTCAAGACAAGAACGAAAAAATAATAGCAAAACAACAAGCAAGGAAGCAAACAATTTTCACATACTAACATCTGTCTGTGATCTGACATTGGATGCATTCCAGCAGACCAATAGTTAAGTCATCGGTCACAACATTATACATTTTAACTTAGAGTAAGACGGGCTTCTTTCGGAACGAAGCCGCGATGCTCGAAGCATTTTAACTATGGGAAAAGAGATAATTTGTTTTGAAGTTCAGTTTCATACGTTCTATGGTTAAAATGTACTCTATGTCTCTTGAAATGCACCCATTGACATTTGTGCTTGCATTAATAAATGGTGAGCATGCGACTCTCCGTACCACATGCATAATTCCTTTCTATAACTTCCTAAAAAAAGTAATGTACAATACGAGGCATGTAGCTTGAAATTTTTTCGACGGAGTGGTGGGGATAAGTTCGCGTCGTCTCCTCTACCGCCGCCCGCACCCCTCACCGCTACGCATGCCCAAAATACGCGTTCCGTGCAATCCCCACCCAGTTTCAAGATGTATGCCTCGTATTACTGTACCAATGATCGTTCTTATTTGAGATATATTTTTAATTGTACCGGCTTCCCGACAAAATTATTGACCAAAGCATGTGGTACGGAGAGTCGCATGCTTCGAGGTTATGTTTTGGTCTAATCTAAATCGTCGAATTCCATCAATCCGAGCCTATACCTGTGGGTTAATGTATTTGTAGCCGTTACATATTCATTGCCGCCCATGTGGCAGGCGAGCCTTATCTGACACACAGATTCAGGGGCCCTATTTTTGAATCACTCGTCTCCAATCGAGCGCTCTTTTCTACTGAATTTCGTTCGACATTTGACTCGAATGTATGGAGATGTCGAACGAAAATCAGTAGAAACGAGCGCTCGACGCCAGCCGAACGATTCAAAAATAGGGCCCCAGAGCTGTTTACACGGGTCAAGTTGTTGAGTAATTTAGTTAAAATTAAATGTCGGTCAACTAAATTTTCGCGTGTAAACAGCCAATTAAGTAGTAAGTATGTATAGTCAGCAGCACATCAGACTATACATGTTGACCTTGAGACCGCCTTTATGCCGTACGTAATAAGAGCTGTTTTCGTAGTTCAACTGTTTAACCTAGCGTGCTGTCGTGCGTACATATTATTTTGAATCAAAGTAAGGAAGGAGTTTATTTTACTTATTGGTAGATTTAGATTAAGCACGCGGGAGCAGCATTCGAACCAGGTTAGCCCCCTAAATTCCTTCTCTTGCAATCTTTCCGTGCGACTTATGCGACTATAAAACTATAATAAACGGCATTGTTTTGCAAAAAAGACATAGGTACCGAGAAAAGCTTACCCAAAATAAAGATATAATTTTAAATGCCGTCATTAAATCATAAAAATAATGAAAAAAAATATAACTCTAAAACTACAAAAAATCGCGGAACATACCAGAGGTTCAACCGATAGGTCAACTTTCACCTCGCATCGGCTTGACAGCTTTAGGCTGTCCGCTGCGTTAAGCGGGATCCCGCCGCGGGCACACGGCGCGGGAAAATAGATTGCTGGTTTTCTGACGGACAGATGCTTGCAGTGCATGAGTAAGCTCTAATCTATGTCGCCCCGCGCCGGGATCCCACTTAACACAGCGGACAGCCTAAAAGAAACACCTTGTATAAATATAAATTAAAAATTCAATGGTATGTAAAACGAGAATATGAAAAAAACAACGGAATTTCAAACGTCTATAAGGTCAAAAATCACTTGCACCCGTATTTTTAACTAGTGAAGTTAATAAAACGGTTGCAAGCGATTTTAGACCTTAATGACATTTATCAATATATCAGTTTTTAATGAAACAGTAAAGTAAGTGAACAAGAATATGGGAAAAGACAACCAAATTTCAAACGTCAATAAGGTCTAAAATCGCTTGTACCCGTTAATAAGTGTAGTAAAAAAACGGGTGCAAGCGACCTTTTTTTGGCTTGGCATTATGGTATTATGGCCTTTCGTAATCGGCATCACTGGTCACATGAACGACATTTCACTAAATTTTAACTTAAATATTAAGTTGCCCATTTAGTTACTACTTCATTGCTTGACCCATGTTAACAGGTTCTGTTCAATGTAGAAAAGGGTGCATTCCATCCAACAGACAAATCGCTGAGTCAGCCATAGAGTACATTTTAACCATGGGAAAGTAATTTGTTTATATTTTTCATTCCATGGTAAAAATGTATACTATGGCGATCGGTGACTCAGCGGTTTGTCTGTTGGAATGTCCGACATAATGTCTATGATCTACCTAATGTCCGACACGACATACGTCTGTGGTTAAATTGTGCGCGAATAGTTTTATTTATTCTGTACTTATTCAATTGTACTTTGATATCTGTTAGGTAGGTACCTAATTACCTATTACTTAAATTTAACTTAACTTATCTATTTTGTGTATATTATTTATTGACAAATCAAGGTATTAAAAAAACTTACCAGTCAATGTATATCTGCATGTTTATTACGAAAATGCAAAAACAAACAGACTGAAGAAACACAATTCTGTTGTAAAATCAAACAAATTAACCAAATTAACCAAACCAATATCTCTCTATTTCCAATTTTCCACTTTCATTTCAGTCAACCAACTGTCAAAGTCAAACGCAAAGAGAAGCAAAGACAAGATATTGGGCGCATTCTGCCAGACAAATCTTTAAGTCATCGATCGCCATAGAATAATTTTTAACCATGGAAAGTAATTTGTATAAAATGTTCAATATTTTACTTTCCATGGTTAATGTCAAGACTAGGCCCGTACTTATAGATGTGAAGCCGGTTACTAACATTTCTAGCCTAGCGGCTAGAAGCGGCCTATTTGGCTCATTATCATTTCTAGCGATAACTAGCGGCTCGAAACGAGCCTACCCTAGTCAGAACTTTTTATGAAATAATTTTATTATGCATAACAACGAATGGCATGAACTTCATGTCGCAGCAGAAAATCGTTTGGCATACACTCATTTCTGATACACTTAAAACGCATAATTTTGTAAGCCAGAATCATCTTTTGGGATACATTTTCATATCCATAATACTATCCCCGTCAATGGGTAATGCAATGCGCCTGGCGGCCATGATTTTAACCTCAAAAATGAAAAACAATTGTAATTTTTTTATATACCTAGACCCTATCTTATTGAAAATAATAATTAAATAATTAATATATTACATTACCTTTTGGAATTTTCTTGTTTTTTTTATTTGCGGATCACGTCAACGTGGATGTTAATGTGACAAGGTTCCAGCGCATTACCAATTGACGGGGATAGTAGGTAATTACATTCCATAATAATAAAAACAAAAATAGCAGAACATAATAAGTGCTTCCTACTGTATAATAAAAATAAGGGTTCAACAATGAAAAATGTAATAAAAAGGTTTTTTTTCGATGCTCAAATCGCGTATCTCCCCGGTATCAGGCGGCTCATTATTCGTTTCTAGCTGCTCGTTTCAGTTACTACCGGCTCACGAGCCGCTCGTTTACAACTATACCCGTACTACAGCGGGTCTACCGGCTAAAATCAGTAAAGTTAATGTTAACTGTAATTGGACAGATGTATGTGTAATGTGATACATTGCTACTGCATTTTGGCACAAATAAAAACTTACCAAAGAAAAGTGATGATGTATCACATCCATCTGTCAAATTACAGATAACATTAATTTCATTCTTTTTAGCCGGTAGACCCGCAGGACGAGACTCCACGAGCGTTTTTTAACGCCCGATTTTCCCGAAGTTTGTCCTCTGTGGATAAATTAGACGATTAATCGCAAATTAGGAGGCAAAAAAGAAAAACAAAGTCAATTTAAAAATGGGGAGGCGAAGGCAAAGTGAATTACAGATGGCGCTTCAGTCTTTGGAACAATTTTCAGTTTGAGCTTATATTGTCTTGACTGTGTATTACGTGATTTTACTTTCTTAGATTGTATTTTTTTCGGTTTTGCGGACAAACAATGTATTCTATGCTAACTTTAGCTCATATAAAAGAAGAATTACGGAAAAGAAAAGCCAAAACAACAGGCAAGAAAGTTTATAGCAACTTACAAAAAATTGCTAACAAGCATTACATTTCTTTAAATTTCGTGTAAGATTTACAAGTAATCTTTTTATTTCAGATTAGAAGCATATGATTTAAATTTTAACAAAGCAACTTAGTGTGAATTTCCGTGTTTATAGTTGCCTGATGATACCTTCTGTGCAATAGTAATATCAGGTTTCTGTACTGGAATTTCTGTACCATCCAAAAGTACACGAACACAATGTTGTTTTATTTTGGCAAAGCTTCATCAAATTCATGAAACATTCCTTTTGATTTATAATGATTCTCAGGCTCAGCAAAGGAGAAAATCGAGGGAAAAGCATTTTTTTTTTAATATTTTTTTGCCCACTATTTTTTTTGTTACTGGGAAATCGATGAACTCCAATATTTTACAAGTTACATGCATAACAATGCGGCATTTTCTTAGTATAAAATTAAAAAGTGCAATACTCCAAGAGATTCCCATATGTTTTGACACTTTCTTTGAGGCGGCGGCCGGGTACCAAAGACCAAACGCCACCTATCGGGATAAAATTGCGCTTTTCCTCCCCATTAACGGTTAATAAAAGGCCAGTAAAATGAGCAGTTTTCAAAAGGCAGTTTAAGAAAAAAGAAGTAGTATATATGTTACCGGCAATGTGTATTCTCCGGCATTGTATACAATGCCTAGGCATTGTATACAATGCCTAAAACGATCAAGCAATGTATGAAATGATATTCATTTTATACATTGCCTAGGCATTGTATACAATGCCTGCTGGTCCACCGGCAATGTGTAAAATAAGTTTATTTCTGTTGTCTGTTATAAAAAAAAACCTCGAAATTTAAGGCTCACGCTCCGCTTCTAACCTAACCCGGGACCTACAGGAGTGAAGCAGGTTCGGTTCCAAACTCAATAAGCCGCCCTCGAGCCCCCCCCCCGAGCCCCCCCTAGCCCCCCTCGAGCCCCCCCCGACCCCCCCTCGAACCCCCCCCGAGCCCCCCTCGCGCCAGCCCCGACCACCCCTCGAGCCCCCTCGAGCCCCCCTCGAGCCCCCTCGAACCCCCCTCGAGCCCTCCCCTCGATCAAAATCTTTTTATTTTACACATTGCCTGTGGACCAGCAGGCATTGTATACAATGCCTAGGCATTGTATACAATGCTTAGGTAATGTATGAAATAGACAATAATATTCATTCTATTTCATACATTGCCTAAAAGGGCCAGGCATTGTATACAATGCCTGCGTTTCATACATTGCCGGTGACATGTACATAAAAAAGAAAAAGATGGCGTTGAACAACTCAGTAGGTAGGTTTTTAAGAAAAAGGCAAAGGATGAATATCATACGTTTGTTGAGTATGTAAGTAGTTTATTGCGTTGTGCGTTGGTTGGGTGAATATTTGAGACGCCCAAAATTGATGTCTAGCCATAATACTCCTAAGCGATAAGGAATTTTAGAACCAGATATATTGATTCTACTAAGTAAATGAATATAAGGAAAAAGCAATCGAAATCGATTTGCAGTTAAATCACGCATTTTTTATTTATTGAGAAAATGCTTCGAAAAATCGCGTTATTTGGTATGTCACATATGCATGTTTTTAACGTCATAATGTAAAATAAAATACTATCAAGGTTTTTTTTAATTGTGTGCATATATATATTTTGTTGGTAATTTACCTTGTAATTTATATAATAAAAAAATAACTCAAGTGGCAGTTACTCGATTACTGTGTCAAAAAATGTTCAAAAAATTATCGTCATCATTAGCGGCAATCAAGTTGGTAAAATGAAACACAATTGAAATTACATTTAGGTCCGTATTATAGGACGAGACTCAAGCACTGCTTGCTGCTTGAGTACAGTTAGAAAGGGATGGTGCTATTCATCGCATATAGCGCCATCCCTATCTAACTGTACTCAAGCAGAGATTTGAGTTTGAGTTTGATTCTGTAATACGAGCCTAAGGCTTCCTCGTCAACAACGCTCTTCCTCGTCTCGCTCAGTCGGCCGGCAGACTTAGAAGTAATTTACTTCTGTAAACATACCCCTGATACTTCGAACAGTAAGCAGTTATAGTTCATTCTCCATAATAAAATTTGTCATGATAATGATCATGCATACTTTAAGCTATTAATCAATTATTTAGGTATGCAAAGTAATGTGTTTTATTGTAACCACGTAAAATTATTCACGTGTCTAATACCGCGCACAGCATTTTTCTAAAGCTAACATGTCTCAACTCAACATGTTTTAAACTTGTTTTTTAGGGTTCCGTACCCAAAGGGTAAAAACGGGACCCTATTACTAAGAATTCGCTGTCCGTCTGTCTGTCTGTCTGTCTGTCTGTCTGTCTGTCTGTCACCAGGCTGTATCTCATGAACCGTGATAGCGAGACAGATGAAATTTTTACAGATTTGTATTTCTGTTGCCGCTATAACAACAAATACTAAAAACAGAATAATATAAATATTTAAGGGGGGCTCCCATACAACAAACGTGATTTTTGAGCCGTTTTTTGCTCGATATTAATAACGACTGCAGGTAGACAGTTGAAATTTTCACAGATTATGTATTTTTATTGCTGCTATAACAACAAACACTAAAAACAGAGTAAAATAAATATTTAAGGGGAGCTCCCATACAATAATCGTGATTTTTTGCCGTTTTTTGGTACGGAACCCTTCGTGCGCGACTTGCGCGAGTCCGACTCGCACTTGGTCGGTTTTTTTAGATGGCATTATTGGCAACGTCATTGTTAGCAACATACACAAAGCCATTAGTGTATTTTATGTAGAATTTTAAGTCGTAATCGTTTTTAACACTAAGTAAATATAATTTAACAACAATAGAAAGCTTATAAATATTACCTTTTGTCAAAAGTAATAATATGAATAAAAAAATACCCACCTAACATATTTAACATGTTATTGCTTCTTATTTTCATCTTTTAGATGTCTATCGCTAATACTATCAAGAATATCCTAGATAATGCTTCACGAACTTAAACAGCACGCAAAAACGGCACCTCGAAATAACGCCACACTTACAAACTGGGCGCTTATTTTGAACAAAATAAGCCCCCAGTTTGTAAGAGGGGCGTTATTTCGATGTGCCGTTTTGCTTGCTGTTTTAGTTAGTGAAGCGTTATCTAGTGTATTATTGATCGAAGCTCGATATAATAATAATTAATACCATTAATTATAATATAATGATGACCTATCTCTATTCTAATCTCAATTATACATCAGCTCAGCAACCACTGTGTCATTATTTAAGTCAATTACGTCATTATTGTCACAAACCGTCATTATTGGCAACACATATTTTTAGCTTTTAATAATATTTAAAAAAATACTTAATTATTTCGAGTGCCTTTAACATTAAATACGATATCTTTGCCCTAGATATATATTTAGCATAAAATAGAAGTACTGACACGAGTTAAAAAAAAAAACAATTTTCTATCAAAATATCATTTTTCAAAGAATCAGCCGGTTGTCCTTTGGTGTGTTCCGAATAAATTTCAATGAATAGATCATACGAATGTCGAATTTAATAACACTGACAAGTATTCCAAATTCTATTTTAATAATTCACGCAATAAAAGTGTCTTAAATATATTATTTTTTAAATAAGTCAGGAAAATGGACTGGAGATACAGTGTTGTTGTTACAAATAGCAAAATTTATAACGGTTTTGTTACGCCAATACACATTTATAAGTATTATTGCAAGAATATTCACTGTATTGGCCTAAAACTTACATGGCTATATAGATCATAAAAATATCTTTCGATTGATACCTAACAATATACACTTTAATTGAAAATTTTAACTTAAATCGTCAAAAATATGAAAAAACTTTTAAACGCTGTTTTCTCAAAACGGGTGTATCAAAGATACAGTGTTTTGGATTTATAGGGCAGTACTGTGTGCTTTGAAAACTTCATGGCGACATTTTATTTTATTTTATCGCGAGGTCTACAGCTCACGGAGCCACTAGTATAAACCTTTTAGAATCTAAAAGGTATGTATGTGTTTGTTTCGGAAACAGAACATACGTTTATGTTTATACCAAACATAAAAATCTGCGATGTTAATACCTTCAATCTTAATTGAACATAAGAAAGAAGAATTGAACATATTTTTTTGACTAACTTGAAAGCGAAGAAAAGTAATAAAAACATGTAAAAATTGAGAATTCGGTGCTAGTTCTCAACGCAACCGCCGCGTTGGATCGCGCACTGATTTGAACCCAAAGTGGGTAGAGTTACGTTCGATTTCACTCTATTATTATGGCGTTTTAATTTAAAAGGAAAATCTGTTAAATTTTTAATTAAAAAGAAATTAAATAATGCTTGCCTCTGATATTTTAAGCATTGCTAAATGATATTTGTGGATATAGTTTTTGTTCTTTTTTATATTGCAACTCGGCATTTTTATACTATTTTTGTATGGCGTTCGTTCACTCGACGGAGGAGCAATAAGTTCATTAGCATATTATCTTAGAATAATTACACCTAGAACGATAATTCCCTACAAAGCGCGCTGTCAAAAGTGAGGCAACTAAAACAGCCAAAATGACGCCGTTTTCAGATTTTTATTGTCCATTATTACATAATCATACGTAATAAGTACAAAACAGTTTCAATTTCACTACCTTAAAGAGATTAATTATTATATTATTGGATTTTAGTTACGATTAGGTAACGTAGGAAGGATATAAATCTTAGAACTGAGCCATTTTGGCTCAGTATAAGTTGCCTCACTTTGCATACGCGGACACGGCTTCTAGGTGTAATTATTCTAAGCATATTATTCAAAGTATGCGGAGCTACGCATTCTTGCTATAACACGGGTACCGCCAACATGCGACTTCTGCTGGGGGTAAAAAACTGTAATGAGGGTTGTAATGTTCTGTGGTTCTAATAGTTTTTCTTGCCTTGAAGATAGCTTGTCACCAGTGCACTGCTAAAAAAAATGTTTTAACAAAAACACCTGCAGACATTTAAGGTCGCCATTTGCTTTTCGCAGTATAGTGCTGCCTGCCAATGTCATAAAAAAACTGTTCGGATATGTTCAGAAACCAAGGAATAAGAGTTTCTAAATTGATAGTTGTTATCAATAACCCCGTAATGTCAAAGTACCCCCATTTTACGGTAAGTACATAATGAATAGTTTTTCGCATATAATAAACTAATTGTATTTGATATTTCCGTTTGAAAATAAATAGGTAAACAGAAATCAACCAAATAAATAAAAAACTAAAATTTCGTCCATAGACAGAAAAAATAAAATTCAAACTATATTAAACTAGTGACTCACTCTGGTACGGGTGCAATGCTGATACTAAGGTTATATTAATCTATATCACAACCATGCACAATGTATTTAAGGTACTTAATTGCATAAGGATTAATGTTGTATTGCTTAAAATAGCTTCGTAAATAAGCCATTATTTCTCATAAAAATAAAGGATAAAAATGGTTTTTGTGGGTTATCCCTAAGGAGTCCCGTACACGTTTCCGAAAACCACTTTACCAACTGACAGTTTCCATAAAAATATTACCCATTTATAATTCTCACCGAATGAACTACAGACCAATGAACGTTTGACCAACGCAACGTTTGTGTTTCCTGCAGTTCACCGAACGAATGTTAAACCTTAGTACCATTGACATTACGTACAATTTCCTACTTCGCTTTTGACTGCAGAGATCATCATCCGATCATGGAAAGTAATAAAAAAATTAAGTAAAAATGAAAATATTTATTTTAATATTGATAAATATTGTATAATTAACAACATTAATTAACAACAATACAATATAAAATCATAAACTTCCATCTTAATTTTGAGACAAAAAAAGAGAAATCATGATATACCAAAGAGTATAAAGGGATGCATCTCGTTCCATTTTTTAATTTTCAATACAGATGATCAAAACAACTCTGCGCGAGCAGTAATGAGGGCGAACTTTGAAAATTCATATTAAATTATTAAATAGATATATTAAACACGCAATGCATTAGACTAATACTTCATTATTTCTAAAAAATACTTTAGAATCTTTAAATACCAGTAAAAAAATGTCAAAGTGACATGTGTTTTTTTGTTTTTACCGATTTGAGCATTTGTTAATATTTTATTTTCTCTGTGATTAAAAATATTTTTTAAATTTTCTCTCTATAGTGCACTCCTTGACAATACAAGTGCACCCTTTGGTTTAGCTTGATTTTTCTCTTTTTATTGTCTCAAAATTAAGATAGAAGTTTATGATTTTATACTGTACCTATTGTTGTTAATTATACAATATTTATCAATATTAAAATAAATATATTCATTTTCACTTAACTTTTTTATT
Organism: Agriphila tristella; assembly: GCA_928269145.1. Lineage (NCBI taxonomy): Eukaryota > Metazoa > Arthropoda > Insecta > Lepidoptera > Crambidae > Agriphila > Agriphila tristella. The sequence continues at coordinate 42,155,944 of OV743431.1, forward strand.
ACTTTCCATGATCGGATAATGATCTCTGCAGTCAAAAGCGAAGTAGGAAATTGTACGTAATGTCAATGGTCTAACATTCATTCGGTGAACTGCAGGAAACACAAACGTTGCGTTGGTTAAACGTTCATTGGTCTGTAGTTCATTCAGTGAGAATTATAAATGGGTAATATTTTTATGGGAACTGTCAGTTGGTAAAGTGGTTTTCGGAAACGTGTACGGGACTCATCCCTAAGGGATAGCATTACCTAGCATTACATATACCATTGAAGACGTTTTTGTGGACCTTTTTAAGGTGGACAATGCTGTAGTACATTTTTTTGATCTATATCGTAGGATTCAGCCAGCGTTTGCAAAGGAAGCGCAAAAAAATGTGTTTATTTACGAAACACATTAGAAACCTTTAAAATTATCAGTGTTTCTCTACTATATTATACAAGTATTATACATATAAACCTTTCTCTTGAATCACTCTATCTATCAAAAAAAATCGCATCAAAATCCGTTGCGTAGTTTAAAAGATCTAAGAATACATAGGGACAGACAGCGGGAAGCGATTTTGTTTTATACTATGTAGTTATTTGGTTGGACTGCAAAAACTGCCAGGTTGTGAACTGGCAGACCAATTAATATTTAAAGGGGATCATTTAAGCTACTAGGAGAACTTGGTTTCATCCAGTAACTCGATGAGGTAAAATAGCACCCCCATGCGGCCCCTAAAAATGGTTGGACTGCGGAACCCTCCAAGAATTCGCTCGGCAGACATAATTATTTAAACTCTACTAATAGAGACTAAAAGCAACGAAAAGGTTTTGTTCAGTAACCACATGAGGTAAAATGATGGTCAAAAGTAGGTAGCACAGCTTTGCACCACCAAGGTTCCTCCAGGTTGAGCCCCGGCAGACCAACATTTTTCTTACCTATTTAAGGTCTACTTTTCGTGGAAGGTGGTAATATCCAGTAACTCGATGGGGTAGGTAACCGTGCGGTGGCCCCCCGGTCTAATTGAGAAGTGTTATATTAACAACATTGTGACCCCTTTTGAGCGAAGTACCTAAAATGCACACTGCATATGAAGCAAAATGCCTAAAGTCAAGACACTAACGGCTTTTCAAAACATGTATCAAGTAACATAGCTAGGGAATGCAATCCCGATCTCGTGAGATCTCGATTCTTGCGAGATCTCAAGTAATTTTTCGAGATTCAATCTCGAAGATAGGTAATCTCGTTTTTAAATAGGAAACGATATACCTAAATCGTTAATTTACGGAGTTAAGGCCGAAACAAATTATCGGACGCGGCTTACTGCCGCGGCTGATCTGAGGTGTGCAAACTATCGGATACGTCCGCGACCTACTACATCCGATAGTTTGCACACCTCAGATCAGCCGCGGCAGTAAGCCGCGTCCGATAATTTGTTTGCACCTTCAGTTTAGATTTTCAAACAAGTGTTATTACTTATTGTGTGGTTTACACAAAATACTTGTTTGAAAACAAATATTTTCGTATTCACCACACAGACTAGATTATAGACAGACACATACTGGTGTTATTAAGCCAGTGGAGGTATGTTCAGTTAGGGTCGAGTGATCGAGTCCCATAAAGTAATGCGGATAGTATTAGAATATCTATCTGACTGACCTATGTCTAGATTTTTAAGTTGGTGGGGCATCACTACCTCCCCCACCGTGGGGGGAGGGTTGTTTTAATACACAATAAATAAAGTAATAAAATCTTAAAACAACCGTGATTTCAAATCCTGGGGCTATTTACTTTACCGCATGGTGGCGGATAGCTGGGCCTGCCGTCGGCCGCCGGGGTCTTGCATGACTAAAGCTAGGGTTTCCTAGGATGACGGTGCCGTCATATTACGACCGTAATATAGCGGTGTTGAACGTAGTCAATGTGAACATTACGGTGCAGTTTCTGAAGTTACGGTGTCGCCATATTGTTTACATAGACAACATTCAACGTCGCTATATTACAGTCGTAATATGACGGCACCGCTATCCAAGGTGCGGTGAGCGTCGCGTCTTCAGAGTAGAGCATAATTGATATTTTCGCGTAGTTGATAACAAAAGTCCACGGAATTGATCTTATTTGCATCTAAGTTTATCAATGTTATCTCAGGTATATAGGAATTAAAACCAGATTTTCATTATTGGTAGGTCATAATTTAATGCAGTTTTTTTTATTACTTATTAAACATTTGCTTCTGCGTTTACTTATTTATATGACAAATGGAATATTGTTTGCGTCTAGATTATAAATCTATTCTGTGAAACTACTTTAAACAACTTTTATATTTTGTCAGCATTTGGCATAAAATCTGCTTTTATAATTTGGTCTCGATGTCAGTGAGACAGTTTATAAACAATAGAACTTAAACTTTTATATATATCTCACAACTCAATTTATTTGAGCCTGAAAGTAGAGTGGCTATCGAACATAATAAAGCTGTAGATTGCATGGCCTTGAAACAAAATATGTATGACTATAGTAAAGTTAAATAAAACTTGCACAAGTCTGCTTAAACTTGGTAGAACAGTATTATCATAATTTTTCTATAAAATTGACACATTTTAAGGTTCCAAATTATAATTTATAAACATCGAACAATGAATGGCATAGTTCAGTCCTAATATTGGCATAAATAGCCGCGTCTGGACGCTACAGTTGATTACAAAATAATATTATCCCCGTCAATTGGTAATGCGCTGGAACCTTGTCACATTAACATCCACGTCGACGTGATCCGCAACTAAAAAAGTCATGAAACAAGAAAATTCTAATAGGTAATCTAATATATTAATTATTGAATTATTATTTTCAATAAGATAGGGTATATATAAAAAAATATAAATACTAGGTATATAAAAAAATTGCAATTGTTTTTCGTTTTTGAGGTTAAAATCATGGCCGCCAAGCGCATTACCAATTGACGGGGATAGTACATTCTTACACAAACTTATGGTTTCAACGCGGAACACATATAAAAATGAGGCTACAGGTGACATATTAATTAATATTTATTGTCATCTCGAGATATAATTTACTTAACAACAAAAATATAGATCATAAATTATTCGACATGTAAATAGAAACATCAGTGCTGTAAGACGTACCTAATGATAATTATAATTCGTATTTTCGCATTTAAATATTTTAAAGTAAACAACACAAGAGTTTGTGTATGGCCAGAATATTAATAATATAACTCCCCGATAGATTAATAATAGATATTGAGTTACTCTGTTTGCTTAAATATTTATAACCTACCTAATATAATTTCACCATATTTTATCTTTCATCTCTCATGACTTTCTTCCTGTACCCCTCATGACGAATCTATAAGGGTTCCATTTTTTGCCATTAGGCTACGGAAAAGGTGCATATAAGTACTTGATACAGTAATTATATATAGAAAATTTTTTTTCAGTTGGAAAAATTGTCCAGTAGGTACCCTTAGCACGGAACAGCTATCGAGAAAAATAATGCGCGTAAAATTACTCGATAGAGAATTATCTATGGAAATTTTTATTTCGCTATTCGGCGGTAGATGGCGTTGTACAAATTTTCAATACAAAATTGCATTATCGAATGATTTTACGCGCGTTATTTTTTTCGATAGCTGTTCGTGCTACGGGTACTGAAAGTCTCAGTGGATAGAGTTATTATCTATGGACAATCTCATTTTGCTTTTCGGCGGTAGATTGCGCTGTCCAAATTTCCCATAGAATATTTGTGTATCGATTTTTTTAACGTGCGTTTTCTCTCGATATATGTTCGTACTACGAGTACTGATAAAGTAGTTGTGCTGCCTATCCTACAGTTAATAGTTACATTACATTGTCATAGTCTTTTTTGTAGCATGGGAATTACTTACTACTTTATCTCTCTAGTCAAACATTATAATTTTTAATAGATACTTTTCCATAAATTACGTCACACGCAAGGAGTTATTATTGGATGTAGCAAAACTTTAAGGCAAGCGTAATTTTTGATAAATACTATCTATTATAGCGACTGTTGGGTTGAAATTGTGATGACATGTGTTTAAATCTAGTATTACAATACAATCATAGTCCAGACGTGGCTATTAGCGTATAATCTCTCAAGTCTCCACTTTGACCACACACATTGTACATTTTTATATTTACGACCTATATCAAAATATTTATATAATAGCTGACTTTATCTTGTATCGGCAATAAATAACGCACAATGTGTGTTTCAATATCCTGTGTTTACTAAGCAACATTTGTCACGCAGCATTTTATGTCGCTCAACGTGCCGCGACGTTGCGGAACATTTGGTTAGGAACGTTGCCCGTCCTTAGTTTATAAATCAGTCATGTCGCGCATCGCACACTCGTAATATTTATTATGTTAGTAATATAATAATAATGCTATGCTAATAGCGCGCGATGTTGCGAAACATGTCGAGTGACATCGCTGCGTATCAATTATTGCTTAATGAATACAAGGTTGTATCATAATAACATAAATAATAAATACATACCTAATTTAAAACTAAGTCAACCAATGCTTTAATTTAAACAACGTCTATTCCCTAATGAGATTTCTATTTAATTGCATTCTAATATCACTCACTAGTAATTATTGTCGTCACGACAATGCGTCCGCGGCATACGAGTGAGCTGAGTAGTGTAGTGATGAGGCGAGGAGGACCACTATTGCATTGGATTGCGGGCGGCGAGCGGCCGCGTGTACAGTGAGTAGTATCGAGAATATTTCAACATAAATATGGAATGTAGCAAACACTCAATCGAAAAGACCCTCGGATTCGGCGTTCGGCCATTATTTATTAACCTAATATTTACAATTAAATAGTACTATGCTTCGTAAATTAACATTCCTCGCGTTTACCATATTGATATGCATCCCTCCGCACACATCGCGGTTACAAATAAATATAAAAGTTGTTTAAACACAGACATATACAGCTGCCGGGTAGAAATTAAACTTCAAACGGGTCACGTCAACATGAAACCGTACACTGCGAGACGTCGGCTCACCGCCGACCGATCTCTCTCATAGCATCCTACGTCGTCACGGGGCACAATCGAGAGTTCATCGGACGTCGGACGCGTCCGGCTCCGTCCGAATCGATCTCGCCCGAGACGACGGCGCGCTCCGACGACGGGGACTCCGGAGCGTATCGTCCGTCTCGTTTCAGTCTTAGCGTTCGCGAAAGTCAGACGGCGCTCGGGACGCGACGACGCGGCCTCGGCCTCGGGCGCCGGCCCGCGTCATCGTCCCGACAATGGAATGTAAGCGTGGTGTGGTGCGCGCGGCTCGGTCACGCGTCGGGCGGCGGCGCGCGGCGCGGCACCATGACGCAGGGCGGCGGCAGCGGCGGCGGCGGGCGCGTGCCCATGCGCACCCACCAGCGCGTCGCCTTCTGCAGCAGCCCGTCCTTCTTGCCCGCCGCCGCCGCGCCGCCGCCCCCGCCCCCGCCCCCGCCCCGCGCGCCGCGCGCTCCCGCCTCCGCCGCGCCCGCCCACTCCGGCACGTCGCTCACGCACTTGTTCGGCGGAGGCTGGAAGCTGCTCGTTGTCAGCTCGGCTTGCTGAAAATTACCAACATGGAAGTTAATAACTTGCGAAAGACTTTAATAACCGACACGGATGGGTGGTTTTTAATGCTTACATTAACTTAGAGATACGCTGAAGTTTGAGCATACCCCAGGGATCTATATTAGGCCCTTTATTTTTAATTCTCTTAAATATTTGTTTCTCGTAGCCATTATGAGTCTGGATTTTAGGGTTCCGTTCTCAAAGAGGCCAAATCGAGCCCTATTGCTGTCCGTCGTCTGTCACAAAGCTCTAGCAACAAAACCGTTGAAGTTACAGTCTTCATATATTATGCACCAAAGATGTGTCTTGCCAACCAAGCCAGGTAAAAGTAAAAAAATATTTTCAAATACCTAGTTTAGAAGGAGGCTCCCATAAAAGTGAAGGGGGGCGTGAAAAAAAATACCCAAACGTGTGGGGTATAATTTTTTTTAGAACAGGGCACCCATACAAGTGAAGCGGGGCATGAATAAAAAAAATACCCAAACGTGTGCGCTATCATTATTTAGAACTCGTTATGTAGATCACAGAATGTAGTTTTTATTCAAAAAAATATTAGAAAACTATAAGCCATAAGGCATGAGAAGCCGCCATAAGTCAGATTTTTTCCAAAATGTTGTTCGAACTATTTTTTTATTTTCAATAAGTTTTCAATTTATTGACCTATGAACTTGAAATTCGGTAAAAATGTTAATTATTACGTATATTTTACCAACAAATACCACATACAACAAATAAAGAACTTTTCATTTGAATTCCTTCATTTTCCTTAAACAAACCAATTGACTATAAATTGAACAACCAATCACTTGTACGTACTGATTCCATTAGAGATCTCGGTGTAATTTTGGATTCTAAGCTCCTATATGACAAACACATTGACGCTATCACATCTAAAGCTATTAGGACTTTGGGGTTCATTATAAGAAGCACCAAACACTTTGAAACGGTGAAGACGCTGAAAATTCTGTACTGTTCATTAGTGAGACGTCAATAAGAATATGCAAGTCAAGTGTGGAATCCTCAATACCAATTTTACATTCAAAAAATCGAAAGAGTTCAGAAAAAGTTTCTTAAATTTCTAAATTACAAACACAGGTTGAACTTGGGCTCAGACTATGAGATCAAGTGCAAGCACCATCATTTGCTTCCTTTGACCTTGCGAAGAGAGGCGACTGATCTAACTTTCCTTCTTAACATAATTAATGGCAAAATGGATTGTAGTGATCTACTTTCTTTAATAAATATAAAACTGCCCGTCCGCATTAACACAAGGCGAAATTACCTTAAATTTCAAGTAGATACATGTATTCCAAATTATAGATCCAATTCTTACTTTAACAGGGTATTAACTGATTTCAATCAAAATCATTCAGAAAATACTGACTTATTTACAGCGGGATCGAATTATTTCAAAAATAAAATTAATGTTGATTTCTTTGACAATTAAATAATGTAGTTTTTCTTTGACAGATATTGGTATGGCTCTCTATATATATATTCATATATTACTCTTTTTTTTCTTATGTGTTATTTTTATTTTGTCTATGAGTAGGTACAATATTAAAAAGCAATTTTTTTTGATAATGCATGTTTTTCATCTTTTTTTTCTTTTTTCATCTGGATTGTATTAATTTCTATCTGTGAAAACTGATAAAGGCATGTTTGTTCTAGTTTTATCTTATCTATAATTAATACATGAATGCTGTTTGTTTTCCATGAATAAATAAATAAATAAATTAATTTTGCGGTCAAACGCGTAGCACAGATATAGCCCCTGCCCTAAATGTGCGAAGTCCGACATGCACTTAGCCGGTTTTTGTTCTAGATATTATTCGATTCTTCTAACTGCTGATCCTCATTAAATCTATATTTTGTCTATGAGTAGGTACAATATTAAAAAGCAATTTTGCTCTTAGTTTGATAATGCATGTTTTTCATCTTTTTTTTCTTTTTTCATCTGGATTGTATTAATTTCTATCTGTGAAAACTGATAAAGGCATGTTTGTTCTAGTTTTATCTTATCTATAATTAATACATGAATGCTGTTTGTTTTCCATGAATAAATAAATAAATAAATTAATTTTGCGGTCAAACGCGTAGCACAGATATAGCCCCTGCCCTAAATGTGCGAAGTCCGACATGCACTTAGCCGGTTTTTGTTCTAGATATTATTCGATTCTTCTAACTGCTGATCCTCATCTATATATATAAAATTCAAAGTCCTGACTGAGTGAGATATCAACGCACAGCCCAAACCGCTGAACCTAGAGACTTGAAATTTTGCACACAGATACTTTATACAGTGTAGGCATCCACTAAGGAAGGATTTTTGAAAATTCCATCCCTAAGGGGATGAAATAAGGGATGAAAGTTTGTATGAAAGTCCCTCAGTTTTGAAGCTAGGATCTTCAAATTTTGTGTTTAGGCTGATGATTGAAAATAAATAAATACGTGTCTCAGCGTTTTTCAAAATTCTACCCCCAAAGGGGTGAAAAGGGGGATGAAGTTGTGTTTAGAAGATAATCCTTCATTTTTGAAGTAGAAATCGCTAGATTTGTAATTTAGGCTTATGGATGGAAATCTAACGCAACGCATATTGTATTGGTATAATTTCAACCCCCATGGTGATGAAATGGGGGTGCAATGGGGTAAATAAACCTAAAAATCGATATGGATGTCGTTATTGGGGTTTTCTGGGATGAAGATTGCGAAAATGACATTTATTTTGAAGTCCAACACGGTCGACATGATTTAACCCCTAAAGGGGTGAAAATTGGATTTAAATTTGGTATTGAAAACAATATAAAATAGACATTACAACTTAAAACTTCGTAGGAGCATGTCTTAAAATAAATAGGCAAACATATATTTTGTGGTTTTGAAAATCAACCCCTTAGGGGGTAAATGGGCTAAGTAAACGTAGAAATCGATATGGATGTCGTTCTTGAGGTTTTATGGGATGGTGATTGCGAAAATGACATTAATTTTGAAGTCCAATTTAACCGCTAAAGGGGTGAAAATGGGGTACAAATTATATATGGAAAAATAATATAAAATAGACATTACATAGTTTACAGCTTAAAAATTCGTAGGAGCATGTCTAAAAATAAATAGGCAAACACATATTTTCTTATTTTGAAAATCATCCGTTAGGGGGTAAATGGGGTAAGTAAACATGAAAGCCGATGTGGATGTCGTTCTTGAGGTTTTATGGGATGAGGAATGCGAAAATGACATTTGTTTTGAAGTCCAACACGGTGGACATGATTCAGCCCAAGGGGACGGGGACGGACACGGGAACAGGAACGGGAACGGGGGCGGGGACGGAAACGGGAAAGAGTAAAGAAACGGGAACGTGATACTCTTAATATCTCTGGACCTAATTCTGATTATTGTAATAAACTAGCTTCCGCCCGCGACTTCGTCCGCGTGGATATTAGAGAAAATCCTTAGGGAACCTTCAACCAGGATCCGACCAACCGTTTTATACGCGATTACGCGGGTCCCCACCAAGCGCGCAGCCTCGTGCGAGGCCTGTCACACGTCGCAAATGTTTTGCCTCGCGAGGCAGCGCGCTTGGTGGGGACCCGCCTAATCGCGTATAAAACGGTTGGTCGGATCCTGGTTGAAGGTTCCCTAAGGATTTTCTCTAATATCCACGCGGACGAAGTCGCGGGCGGAAGCTAGTTAAATCTATTTCTCTATCTTGTGGAAATCCAGAGGCCTCCGTAGCACAGAATACATAATACCGTAGTCCGTACATATGTACGTATTCACACAGGAACGGATAGTTACAGAGGCATCATTACAAAATTCAGCAGGTCGTAGTTTGTGTCGGTCTTCGTGTTAATTACTCTCTCAGTAGCCTTAGCACGAACAGCTATCGAAAAAAACGCGCATAAAAACATTCGATAGTGTAATTTTGTATGGAAAATTTGTACAGAGCCATCTACCGCTGAATAGCAAAAGAAATTTTCCATAGACCTATTCCATAGATCGAGGACTTTTACGCGCGTTATTTTTTCGATAGCAGTTCGCGTAAAATCATTTGATAGTGCAATTTTGTAATGGAAATTTGTACAGCGCCATCTACCGCCGAATAGCGAAATTAAAATTTCCATAGATAATTCTCTATCGAGTAATTTTACGCGCGTTATTTTTTCGATAGCAGTTCGTGCTTAGGGTACAGATGTCGTTCGGACGGATCTGAGTTGCAAATCAATGAGGAATTGGTACTTGAAATGATGACCGATCGATCACGGAAACAATGTTCGATCGTTATCTATTTAGTGAACATATTTAAGCGTCTAGCCGTGGATAATGTTTCATCACTTGATAAGAAAAAATACGCGGAAAATCTGAAGCGCTGAATCTCTTGATAAGATTATAAATTTTTGACAATATTGATAAATTTACCAAAAAGGTAAAAAGCATTGAATTATTTATCAAGAAAGCCACTCAGATAATACAATTTGACAAAGAACTTAATTGATATATTGAACGTAGAAAATAAAATAAAAATAAATAAAAAGTTACATGTCAAGGCAAAACCGTATAGAAATATTGTTTTGCCTTGGGAACAGAAGTTTCTTATACTTAATCAACAAACAACTCTTAAATTATATTTTAGTATTTTTTTAATGATTCACGAATTGCACGATAGGTACCTCCAATCTTCACTATTACATAAAATCTCCAAATCTTTTCTGTTTAAATAGGATAGAGTACTTAACTGAATTGTAATGGTTTTTCCCACTTGACATTTATGGCTATGTTTATTCTTTGTCTAATTCAGTAGTATATGATGCATAATTTCCTTTTTATTGAAAATGTGTAAGTAAAAAGGCACTACCAATATCATTGAGGCTAGTGGCTACTATAATCAAGAAGCAAGGTATTTGATGACGTTGTGGTATATAAATGTGGTTGTGCAATTTTAGATCACAATATAACTTTTTAATTTGCTTAGCAAAGTGATGTAGGTAAATTAGTTCAACATTGGTAAAGCGTTATTAAAGATCCAAGTTAGGTATTCTTCCAGTATCTCCCAAAAGATAGTGTGACCTGACCATAATGACTACTAGAAAGGGTAGCCTTTTTTAATCAATAAAACGAAAGGAGACCTTGAACGCAAAACAGCAGTACGTGTAATCACCTGATAAGGGACTCGTAACTGTAAATGAGCGTCTTGCCCGTACTCGCCGTCTGGCAGCTGTATGCTGGGCGGCAGCCCGAGCCGTTCCGCCGCGGCGGCGGACCGCACGCGCGCGTCTTGCTCCACAATCTCCTGGATACGCCCCACCATGATTGCTTGCAGCCTTTGCTGCTTTTCCCATTCCCTGAAAATTTATAAATACTGCGTTATTATGGTATAGCGTGTGGCGTCAGGCAGTAGAATAGCACCATCCCGTTATACATAGGTGTGTCGTTAAATATGACTATGAACTTTTATAAGAAACACATCTAACACCCCGTGGACCAAAAAACCTCTTTTTGATGAAACCATGTGACACTATGCCATGGAGGAGGACTACATCCTGCAGTAGACTATCACCCGTATTCAAGAACAGTACTCAAGATAGGCTGAAAAGATGACATGGATGCTTTAGAAATTGATAAAATAATAAAATATATATGAAGGCTGCTTTGGGGGTTGTTGAAATATTAATAGCTAGGAGAACATGGTCTGGGTATTGTGTCTGTAGTATTTGCATCAGGTAAAAAAAAGTTAAAGAAAAGGCTTGGTTTGGCTGGAGATAGCTAGAGTATAGAACGTAGGAGAATAAATAAAACGTACTCAAATGGAATTGTATGATATTTCTAAAACTGTAAGAGGCCGTTACGTCGTTCTTCAGTGTTATCTCAAACAATGGGAATGTTGTTTAATAGAAGGTCCGGAACTCTGGACGGATGCCGGGACAAGGGCAGTAAAAGTAGCCGAGTAGAAGAGGGGAACAGGGTTTTGAAATTTTTGACAATTTTATTGCCATGCAACAAAATTGTCTGCGTGCAAGGAACAGGGCTTGGCATGGATCTTGAGCTACAGTTAATGCTCAGATCGCGCAGAAGTGATTTTGAGTCTCATTGGCAGGAGACGTGGTGCGGGGCTACTGCAAACATGCGCAGTAATTCCCTCCAATTTCTCTCACCGCTCAAGATCCGTGGCGGCACCTCTAGTATGAGGGCGAATAAAGTTGATTTACAGGGCCCTAGTACAACTGTGTAGACCAGTGTTTCTTTCAGACAAAATTCTCCGGGGGGTCAATTAAGAGGTTCGGGGAAGCTGTCCGTCGATCATTACACTAGTTTGCCCATCTACCTACACACAACACATTTTTCTCCGGGGGGGCACTAAGGCTGCTTCGGGGGGGCACTGCCCCCCCGGAATAGTACCTGAAAGAAACACTGGTGTAGACCTCAACTCCGCCTGGTAATAGGTGCCATTACCGGTCATGAACACTTTAAAAGACATCTTTTTAACCTGTCACGGACAGTCCCCTATGCAGAGGATGCATGGAGGAAGAAGAAACAGCTGCCCACGTACTGCTGGAATGCAGAGGGGTTACCGGTCGACGGTAGCGTCCAGTAAGCAGTCACGAAAAGCCCTTGGAGCGTTCCTGGCTGAGCTGGGCCGGCTGGAGTGATCCGGTCGCAGACTCTCCAGATGCAAAATAGGCGCAATAGTCGTCGAGTTTTGGAAACCACCTGCATTGATAAGAAGAAGAAGGTTGACTTACAATGTGGAATGGTGGTGTCTGTGGTCGTGCCGCAGGCGCGGTCCCCCCGGCGCGCCCAGCCGCTCCATGCCCGCGCACCCCGGCACTTGAACCGAGAGCATCTGCAAATCACAACACACTGCTCTCACTTATGTGGTTCTCATTATACACAATTTTAAAGACTCAGCTTATTAACAGCAGAGGTACAATAGAATACCCAATAGTATTACGTGAATTTTCTTTCAAACACAGATGAGGTAATGGCCACAGCGATTGGCCATACCTAGCAAACCCCGTTTTATTTTAAATATTATATTCTAATTTAATTTGTGTCGTGTGTTAACCCCCAGGGGGTTTAAATGGGGGTATCAAGTGGAAAGAAGGAATATAAACGACTGATTTTTGATGAGACAGACTTACTTATGTCACAAAAACAGTGTGCAATAATTAAAGCTTTTTAAATAATATTTAATTTACTATTCCAAAATTAATTAAAATATTTTCACTTTAAGGAGATCTATGCACTTTATTATGCAAAATGAAAAAAATATAGAAGTTCTCGCGACTTCAGCTTAGGTATGGTATTGTAACTATTGAGATTTCCCAAGGATCGACAAAACATAGGTACACCGTACAATGTACCCTTAGCACGAACCGCTATCGAGAAAAAAATCGTGCGTAAAAGAAGGTACTCGATAAAATAATTATCTATGGAAAATTTAGTTTCGCTTTACGGCGATAGATGGCTCTGTACAAATTTCCCATACAAAATTACTCTATCGAATGTTTTTACGCGCGTTGATTTTTTCAATAGTTGTTCCTGCTAAGGGTACAGAACAGAGGGCCTAGTGCGAGTTGATGTTTTCACTTTTCGCTATCGAAAACTATCATTTTGTCTCTTTCACTCGCAAACTCTTTCAATTACTCTATTGAGTACTTTTCGACGCGCGTTTTTTTTTCTCGATAGATGTTCGTGCTAAGGGGATTTGACATGTCTAGACAGTATATAACTTTTAAGTACCTACATATCTGAACCAAAACTACAAAACTTAAAATGGAATTCAATAATTTTAAATGTAAACTTGTGAGCAACATAATATCTACTTAAAATTCCCATCCTCCAAGTAGGTAATAAAGTATAGGTACCTACCTACCTATCCGTTTTGTTGTTAAAACACTGTATTTATAACAAAATAACAGAGATAAGTGTTTGCCATCAGTTGAATTGTAAACATTGAATACTGTAAACAAGTAACACACGACTCCGTTTCGAAAATTACTCTTTAATTTAAAGATAAGTACCTATGTAAATATCAGTTATCAAAAAAATAACGTGCGTAAAATCATTAGTGCAATTTTGTATTGGAAATTTGTACAACGCTATCTACCGCCGAGTAGCGAAATTAAAATTTCCATAGATTATTCAAGTTTTTTTTCTCGATAGCTGTTCGTGCTAAGGGTACAGTACCCTTTAGCACGAACATCTATCGAGAAAAAAAAAGGCGTAATAGTACTCGACATGGTAAATATTATTATCTATAGAAAATTTCATTTCGCTATTCGCCGATAGATGACGCTGTACAAGTTTCCCATACAAAATTATAAATCTATCGATTGTTTTTATTTTTTATGCGCATTAGTTTTTTTTCAATAGGTGTTCGTGCTAAGGGTACTGAGGGCCTAGTACGAGTTGTGTTTCTCACCTCACTTTGCGAATAGTATCGAGTGAAAGAGAGGAAATCATGCGAGTGAGTGAACGAGTGAAAGAGACAAAACGATAGTTAACTATTCGCAAAGTGAAGTGAGAGCAAAAAACCAACTCGTACTAGGCCCTCTGTACCCGTAGCACGAACATTTATCGAGACAAAAACGCGATGGAGGATTTGTCTCTGAGAAATCTCATATCACTTTTCAGCGGTAGATGGCGCTGTATAAATTTCCCATACAAAATTACTCTATCTGTTTTTACCTTCGATCGAAGGACGCGCGTTATTTTTTCCGCCGTTCTAATCACAGACATTGATGTACGTCTAATCAATTGTATGGAATTGACATAAGCTTACGGCACGTAATTTTATAGTTTATTAGCGTTAAAACGAGTAGAAAATAAGAAATATTTTCCATTCATTTGAAGCAGCCCCCTCAAATGGCCGACATTATTTAAATCCGCTGAAAGCTTAAAAATTAACACAGATAGACGATTAAGAGCCAATTTCACCATTGATTTTAAACGCGCTTTGTCAAAAAACAAGTTTAAGGCTGTCACTGTCATAACAACAAAGTAAAATTTGTTACAAAAATTTACAATTATGTTATAAAAAATGCCTTTTTAAATCTTGATTCAATTTTTTTAATGACCTGGTGAAATTGATTTTTGGAATAAACGGGGAACGGGGTATCAAACTCGACACTTAGAACTACATTACGTAAAACGTGATCTTAATCGAGTTTAAAATCAATGGTGAATTTGGCTCTTAGTCACATTTCGCAATGCATTTGATTTGATGTTGTTAAATATTTATAAGTATTAAGGTCTGTTTTAATAAAATACTTTTCTGAGAGATTCTAAAATTGTTACACACACACAAGAATAAGCAATTATTTGAACCCTGATCGATATTAGGTAAAAATAACTTGTTTCATACTTTCAGTCACTTCAATGTCTTCTTGTAACTTTTGCAAGACTTGAAAATATTGGGTTTTTATTGTTAAAATTAGAACAAGGTATACCTAATAGATATTATATTAGAATAATTATAAATTTCCCTTGGCATTGCTTAGTGTTTGTAGTTTTTAAACTGTTATATATCCAATATGAGAAACTTCGTTGAGTCTTTGAGTCGCCTATTCCACAGAATCTAAAGACGAAAGTCTTCAACCAGTGCGTCCTGCCTGTCATGACATACGGAGCCGAAACGTGGACACTCACTGTAGGGCTGGTTCACAAATTTAAAGTCGCGCAGCGAGCTATGGAAAGGGCTATGCTCGGAATTTCTCTGAGAGATAGGGTCCGGAACGAGGTGATCCGACAGAGAACTAAAGTCATCGACATAGCTCGCCGGATTAGCAAGCTGAAGTGGCAGTGGCCCGGCCATATTAGCCGTAGAACCGATGGCCGCTGGGGCAGACGAGTTCTTGAGTGGAGACCCCGAATGGGCAAACGTAGTGTAGGACGCCCTCAGACAAGGTGGAGCGACGATCTTCGCAAGGTGGCTGGCATAAACTGGATGAGTATAGCCGCGGATCGTGCTCAGTGGCGTGCACTCGGAGAGGCCTATGTTCAGCAGTGGACGATGATAGGCTGATGATGATGATGAATATCCAATATAAATAGCTTATATTATACTAAATAATATACATACTAGAAAAATCAGTAAACATGAGCTTTATATTCTTAAATTTTTTGAATATTCTAAATATAGATTAAAATAAGAGCCACTGAGAACTAGAGTTTATTCTGTCGTAAGTCGTAACGTGATACCTACTTAAATTATTGTATCATATTTTTTCTGGTGTTTACACAAAATAACAATGATTATCTAAAGAAAAAGTTGTTTACGGTAGCCTATTGATTAAATGCATTCTTCATGAAAACCTAAGGTTGCCTGAGGTCAAGGTCTCGACCTTGGCGCTTTTGCTTTAGTATTGTAGCACTGCATAATAGGTGCACACTCAGAATCAATTGCCGGTTGAACTAAATAATTAAGCATGAATAAATTAAGATACCTACTCGTAAATTTAAACATTTGGCTAAATAGTGAGCAGAATTGCTTGACCTTAACGTAGTTTGAAATGCCAAAATCATTTGAGGTGCTAGTCTGCATAGCTTACATCATTATTGGAATGAGATATTTCAATGGATGGTCAATTTTGAACTGATAGGGTAGGTCGCATGACTTTTCTAAATTAATGTTATATATGTATATACCGTGAGACCAAATACGGATCCTTGTGATACACCAACACCAGTCAAATTTTATTGGTAGAATTTTATGTTTCTACAAAAGTTCTAGGATTGAATTTTACTCTTGATCCTTTCAGTAGAAATCGACCGGACTAAAAAATACATAAACATAGCTACATTTTAACATGTATACATGATCAAACGCCTGTTAAATGTCAATGTCGGCCTGTATGGGGAATATAAGGAGCTGAGCAGAAAATTCTAATGAAAATCATTTCTTCATAACTTATTGTTTCTTTTTCAATATTGCCTTAACCTTACTTAACCTTACTTTAACTTTACTGTGCTTGTTGTCACGAAAACTAAAATCATTTTCCCATGATGGCCTCATGTAAAGGGTTCAGTCCGGTCTACAGAAAGCTGAAAAAAACCATTCCTCATGGTTTGTCTTGTTTCTCGTAATGAATGCTAACAGATTTAATCGATGTTAGTTTATAAAAACTTCCTTATTGTACAGTTTACGTAAATAATATTTCTGAATGTAGGTATTTGAATATCTATTGTTTTTGCATTTTGAAATTTTGGCATGTATGCTTAATACAGATTTTTTGTTTCAGACATGTAGGCTAACTATGATTTTCCATTAGTACTTATAGTTTGCCATGAAATATTCTAGATATCATGGATTAAATAATAGGTGCATTTACTCTGTTATTAATTAGATATTTGCTTTTTTATTTAATTTCTTAATACCTACTAGTTACGTGAAAAAGTGAATTCTAAATAGGTTTCTCTTAATTTTCTTTAATCATTTATTTTTTTAGAGATTAAGAGTTTATCAGATATGTCTTTTTCTTGTTATGTAAGTATTTCCACTTCATTTTCTTTATGTTTTTTGTTTCTGTTATATCTATACCTTTTTGTAAAGTATTAAATTTGCCGTCGAATTGTTTTTTTTTTGTCTTTAGAATACGGTTTCCATAAATCCCCTTGGATTTGTGGTCGCATTATCGAGTTCGCATGTCACCATTGTGATATAGCGAGAGGTGATTACGGAACTGTCTGTCATGAAAATTTATTTAAATTCACACAAACAACGTCTGGGTGTGACGTTGCTATCGGCGCGCCTCTTATCACTTGGCACGCTCCCTGCGTCTCGCGGCCGACCGATCCGACTTGGGCTGCCTTGGGCATTTTTCACTAGATAGATTCTTTATTATCATGCTGCCTTTTGTCCATTTCCAAGTACATGATAAAGCACTGTATGTGCACGTAACCTTTCGATAAGACGAACATAAAAACGATGTTTGCCCTACTTTATTACATGGTGGTTGACTAAACCACCTAGTCAGAGACATCTGTAATTATATCACTCACTTTCAAGTGCGTTTTAGATAGATATTTACTTACTATTTGAATCAGTGTCGTCCACAATTCTTGCAGGTTTTCCACCTATGGATGACAGCTTAGTGATGCATGTGTCGATGAATCCAAAAACACCCAAACGAGTCACTAGCTAATCCGATGATCACTGGATTGCATTACGAATTCATAGTTTTTCCACACGAACACTGATCTATGTAATTTTTTTATCGAAGTTTAAAATATTTAAACAAAACAATCACAGAGCACTGTACGGAGAATACAACACCCGTTTTACAATAATTATCTAGGTTTGATCACTAACAAATAAAAATATGATTTTCAATGCAATAACACTATAAAAATAAATTATTTATAAAATAAGAATAACATAGAAATTTCACTATCGCGTATTTTGTGATAGAGTCGCTTTACTGTTTTCATATTGGCAGAATAACGCCTGCCATCGAGCGAGTCTTGTTGTTCAATGACGCGGACGCGGCGCGCTGTTCGCAGTCGCGTAGCGGGGAACCGGAGCGGGCGGGCGGCGGTGCACCGGCTGTCCCGATGGCGGCGCACACTACCAGCGCGCCGTGTATCCTCGCCCCACACATACAAACGATCTGTCTAGGTACGTCTGTGTGCCTCAATCGGTACTTCGATCCGGTAGGTACGACGACGATACAATGTAGTGAGCGAGTGTGAATTTAGCTAGACGGTGGTGAGCGTACGCCATTTGTACACATATGTGGCGGCACACACGCAAATCGAGCTCGATTGCTGCCACCGTCGTCGTCGGCGTTATAATATGTATGCGCACCTAATTGTAATAGTGAGCGATGACGCGTTTGTCGGCTCGTGAGACGAGACGGTTGGCATTGCTCAATGATCGAGTTGTAGCCATAGAGTCGTACGTAACCAGTGGAGTAAATTAAAACAATTCCCACGATCTTATATTATTAGATAATACCTACTAAATATCGCAAACGGCTCCAGATAGAGCTATATACCTTAGTATCTGAAATAAAGTAGAAGTGATGAAGAGATCATTACCACCTCTGTAGACTCATTTATCAGTTCTTCAGTTCAATCGGTCGGAATGGAAGGACAGATACCAACTTACAACTTACATAACTCTAATTTTTTTATATCGGTGAAAAAATACCAAACATCAAAGCTTTAGTGTACGTAACTAAATCTGGAATTAATACAAAAAATCCTTTTCTTCATTTTAATTAATCAAATGATCTAATTAATCAATATAAGCCTTTCGCATCACTAGTTAGAGAGCTCATAGAGAGATTTTCCACAATATTTAGATGAATCTTCGGCTCTACTTCCAAATAAAGTTTGCGTAACCTAATTTAGGATCATTTTCATCTAATTAGGATGAAATTTTTAGGAATCAGACATTTTTAGAAAGAAAACGATATAGGAAAAGAAAGTTTGGTAGCAGACATTTTAAGAAACGGACATTAAATTAATCAGAAGGTATGTAATCCGGTACCTGTGCAAGTGCGACAGATCTTAATTTAAGTTCCATAATAAGTGATTGATCTTCCTTTGCGTGGATTCAAAAACCATGTTAAAAAACGCTCATGGGCACAGAATATATTGCATCGTTTTCAGGTAAAATCATCGGAAAACCATATCTAATAATAACATTGTCATTCACGAGCTTTTTAAATAAATATTAAAAATTGTTGAGAAAAATCTGAAATGCCTTGAAAATAAAGTAGGTACTTATTATGAAGTTTTACACACATACTTATTATAAGTACATAAATATTATTTGATTTTTGGAGAAATAACTACCTACTACTAATAATAATTTCTATTACTTTCTGTGAAGTTATTAAAAAATCTCGCACGTTTACATTTAATTAAGTAATTCTCTATGGACAATTTAATTTTGCTTTTCAGCGGTAGATGGCGCTGTACAAATTTCCCATACAAAACTACCTACTCTATCGAATGTTTTTACGCACGTTATTTTTTTCGATAGTTGTTCGTGTTAAAACAAATTTTGTGCTAAGGGTACTACTGTACCCGTAGCACGAACAGCTATCGAAAAAAAATACGCGCGTAAAATCATTCGATAGTGCAATTTTGTATGAAAAATGAGTACAGCGCCATCTACCGCCGAATAGCGAAATTAAATTTTCCATAGAGAATTCTCTATCGAGTAATTTTACGCGCGTTATTTTTCTCGATAGCTGTTCGTGCTAAAGCCTCTGTTCTCGCTGATACTAATTCTGTGCTAAGGGTACCCTTAGTAGGTACAATGCGATTATTTCACATTGTACAACATAACTCAGAAGTGACCATCTTCAGAGTCCTTGCGGTACAAAACGACGTATTTTAATCTGTAAAATTTTCTCTTTGCCATACATTCTCGAGTAAAATTGCAGCGGATCACTATCTATTGTCAATTTAATACCACCGTACCGTTACTATGGGTCTCATAAGGAGGCTCAAGGTCACTCAGCGTGCAATGGAGAGAGCCATGCTCGGCGTTTCCCTACGTGGTCAAATCAGAAACGAGGAGATCCGCAGGAGAACTAAAGTAACCGACATCGCTCGAAGGATTGCTCAGCTGAAGTGGCAATGGGCGGGACACATAGCGAGAAGAACCGATGGCCGTTGGGGCAGAAAGGTTCTGGAATGGCGACCGCGCACCGGACGACGCTCCGTGGGTAGGCCCCCGACAAGGTGGACCGACGTGAGGGTGAAGGTCGCGGGAAGCCAGTGGATGCAGGCAGCGCAGGACCGATCGTCGTGGAGATCCTTAGGGGAGGCCTATACCCAGCAGTGGGTGTCGTGTGGCTGATATGATGATGATGATGTACCGTTAGAGTATATATTCTGTGACTGTAACTAATAATATACCGACTACATACCTAGATATTTAAAAGGAAAATTCGTATTTTATTGGGTTTTTCACCCATGGTTGACCAAATTGGTTAGTTATACTTTTGCCATTCCTTAAACATCACAACAGTCTGATTTTTACCCGACTGCAAGAGGGTTATGTTTTTCACGCGTATCTTGTAAGTTAGTTTGTATGTGTGTTTGTATGTAATATTCTTTATTACCTCATATCTTTCAAACGGCTGAACGGATTTCTATGATTAAGATATCGTTAGATTTGTCTTGTCAGCCCAAGTGTTCTTAAGAAGGTGGCGTTATAAAAAACCAACATGGCGGCTGTACAGTGCTATTATACGTAGTGGAAAAAAATTCACAGATTTTACAGTCCCCGCAAGAATCGAATGAACACAATAATTTACGAAAAACCAAAATCAAATCAAATGCAAAGTCCTATTATATTTTTAAAGTTACCGCTAAGTTTAAATTAAGTAGTACCTATTTATTTTTACGATTGTGACACTCGGCTCCGCCTCGTGTCACAAAAGCGCCCTTTGACTGCCTCGACGCGGCCGAAATAATATTAACCAATTTTTGAAATTCCAACGAATGCACTTCTCATCCGCTTCTGCATATTTTAACACTATTACCATGACGATCGATTAATTATCATAGAAGCTACATCACTTTTTATGTACGGAAACAGCCGTTTTTCTACAATTCCAAATCTAAAGGGACCACCTACAGGTCATAATTATAAACCTATTTTCAAAATTATTTCGCCATTTGATAGCTAAATTAATACCCTAGGACCCTTTTTTTAATTTTTTCTTAAGTCGGTTTTTTTTCCGAAATATTTACAATTTAGTGAACAAACATCCCTCAAAAAACCCGGAATTTTTGGAATTTCGCAAAATTCCAAAAAAAGTTACAAGTGGATTTTCAAAATTCAAACGTTCACACGTGTCTTAATAAATTCCTCAACTTTTGGTACTATTTTTATTTCGATTCTCCCAAAATCCTCGGAGATATGGCCAAAAATACGTCTCAGGCGATTTGCATCTGATAACCATTTTCAATGGTAAAAAATTTAGAATACTACAATACGGGTGTCAAATTAAAGGGCTTATTAGGTATAAGGATTTCAAAAAGGTATAACATGACTGTGATATATAATACCTAACTAAAAAGATATAATTAAAAATTATGTTAATAAAAATTAAAACCCGCCTGCATAAAAAGATAACTTAACTGAAAAGATGGAAACAAGATTAAATATGGTATAGATGATCGAAGATTAAAGGCAATATAATAACATGCAGTCGGAGGCATACAATTCAAATCATTCATAACGTCACTTTCCTTATATATGCCTCCGACTGCATGTTATTATGTTGCCTTTAATATTTAATCTTGTTTCCATCTTTTCAGTTGACTTTATCTTTTTATGCAGGCGGGTTTTTTTTTATTCCGACACTTTTCACAAATTGCTCGAAAAGAGACAGAGAAGAACTAATGATTGAAATAATTTAAAGAACTTTAACTTTAGTTAAAGTTCTTAAAATTATTTGGTTCATAACTATACAAAGCTTTTATGTGGGTTTTTTCGAATATTATTAAATAATAATTACATTTACCGGACGACTCAAATATATTATGTCTGTCTGGGTTTCCAAGAAGTGAATGAATCATTGACGATAATAGGGTATTTTCCAATTTTTTGAAAATTGCTTAAATTTAAAGCTTGGGACGAACGATTTAACAGAAAAATAAAAATAAATTAATTAATGTCTTTTTTCTCTATTAAAACAATTAAAGTCTAATTTATTTTTAATGGTTTTGAATTTACCGCCAAAACGCTCAGTTCGATGTCGTCTACTGTGAGACGTCAACTTTGTGTAATCAATTTGAACGCCTATGTAGTCTGTGTAACAATTTACTCTATTGTTTACACAAAGATGACGTCACACAGTAGACGTCGTCGAACCGAGCGTTTTGGCGGTAAATTCAAAAATATTTAAAAATAATTTAACATTAATTGGTTTAATGAAGAAAAAAGACATTAATTATACTTTTAATATTTTTCTGTTAAATCGTTCGTCTCAATCTTTAAATATAAGCAGTTTTAAAGAATTTGGAAAATACCCTATTGATATCGAATTTCACGCATCAAACTTTAAGTAAATAATAACATGTTCTTTACGGTTATTGAAAATTACAATTTTATAATACGTTCTCTAAGCAATGTTATTTTTCTTACCCCAAAATCTGAAAACCGTTTTGTAGAGAAGATAATTTTGAACTTTATGGAAACAACTCGCAATAAAAGTATTTCGTGCAAAAATTTATTTGAAATCTGGTAAAATGTATGAAACAACTGAAACTTTTTCGCAATTTCAGGGTTGTTTTCATAGAAAAAGTTATTCATAATATCAACTGTGCCATTTTAGTCGTACGCAAAAAAAACCGCCGTTTGGTACCTAGTAGTACCCTTAGAATAATTACACCTAGAAGCAGTGTCCGCGTATGCAAACTGAGGCAACTTATACTGAGCCAAAATGGCTCAGTTTTCAGATTTATATCCTTCATACGTTGCCTAATCGTAACTAAAGTCCAATAATATAATAATTAATCTCTTTAATGTAGGGAAATTAAAACTGTTATGTACTTATTGGGTATGATTATGTAATAATGGACAATAAAAATTTGAAAACGGCGCCATTTTGGCTGTTTTAGTTGCCTCACTTTTGACAGCGCGCTTTGTAGGGAATTATCGTTCTAGGTGTAATTATTCTAAGGTAGTACCTAAACGTATAGGTACTTGAGGTCAAAACAATATTTTCAACCCGCAGTTCTTATAAATTCTTCCCTTAAGAGAGGAGTTATGACGTCATATTTATTTTTGTATGGGAAAAAACTTTTTTTTTTCCTTTAAAACCTATTGAGATGCATACAGAACATAATAGAACATAATTTTGGGCAAAAATAAAAAAAAACTGAATGTAAATATTTTCCAAATTACTATTTTTTTAATTTTTTGTCCATATTATGTTTAGTATTTTTGAAAATGATTTTTGGTTTTATTTCAAACAAATGCTAAAATGGAATGTCTGAAAAAAAATCAAATTGGCTGAATATTTTTTATAGGTAAGCTCCCTTAGTAATAGAAAAAAGTTTCAGAATTTTCCGTTGCGTAAAATGTAAAAAAAATTTAAAGTCTCTTCGACTTTACAAATATGTAAAAGTCAAAGAAATTATAAGTACTTTACTTAAAATTTCCTTGGTAAAAGTACAACAACACGAATAAAAAATAAAAAGTTTGGATATTTTGACATTTGTTATTTTTGAAACTTTTTTTTAATACCAATGTTGTGGTTGTGGCAGGTGGTGGCAAAAGTATATTTTCCATTCTGCTGTTACTTTTGTATATTTGTGAAGTCATTTTTTTAAACTTTTTCTCGCAACCAAAAATTCGGCAGCTTTATTCTATTACTAAGGGAGCTTCTACCTATAGAAAAATATTCAGCCAATTTGATTTTTTTCGGACATTCCCCATTACACATACATACATACACACAGACATTCCCCATTACACAGACATATTCTCAACCACAAAATCTAAGTTTAAGGCGAATGTACTTAAAACACTGAGGATGTAGGTAGATGAAATATTTATATTTATACTTTTTTAATATTTGTATTTATACTTTTTATATTTATATTTATACTTTTTTTTTTGTTTGCATGATAATATTAGGAAATGAGTAGCTGTTCTAGTTTTTCTGTTTTTTTTTTTTAAATTAAGTTTTTCGCTATTTTTTATGTGGTAAAAGTAGATTCTTTAATTTTTCTAACTGGATACAGTGTAGCACTCTAGTATATTTTTTATTGTTCTGTTGCTAATCTGTGGATAATGTTGTGGGTTACAGTATTGCCTAAGTTATTGTGGTACTTTGTACTATATGATTACTTTTATCTAGTTAATACAAATATTGTAACTGTTTGTTATCCCTTAATAAAAATAAAATAAAATAAAATTACACAACATCACAACCAAAGTAACGCTACGTTCACATCACACGGAGACACGATTTCCCGGATCGGATTTTTACCGTGTACGGTAGAAGCGGATACTCTATTCACACACCATCCGGCTTAGTGATAGGTATATTTTTAGAAACGGCTCAGAAAGCCCTTGCATTCAATATCACACACGATAGGTTTCAGAACAATCATTTATTTATCATACTAGCTTTGTAATCAATAATGAAAAATAAAAAATAAAACTAAATGTCAATGTTTCCAAAATTGATTTCTTGAGGTTATACGAGACTCATAATACAAAATACTCTTAAGGGATGATTTTTTAATAACTGCACCGTTTGATAGGTGTATCAAACGGCTATCCCATTCATCTTTTGTGTGATATTCCTTCAGAATTGAGCTCGTACGCCAACCAATATTTTCAGAATAATATTGTGCAAAAGGAAGACCGACAGATCCTTTTCTAATTCCATTGAATTGAGACTTTGTTTGAGACAACATGTAAAAAATCGACCAAGTGCGTGTCGAGCCTGGCGCAGTAGGGTTCCGTAGTTACCATATTCCATACTTTATTTAATAGCACTATCATTTTTCATCTGAAAAAATAACTTAGTTTTTCATAGTGTTTGTATAAATGACAAAGTTGTGCTACATCTCTAAAACTACTAAATATATCTCGTTCAAACCAATATTCGTTGAAAGTGTTTATTAAGATCTACAGCATATATTTTTTTAGATTTTCACGTATAGGTTTGATGATTTTTTTTCAGTTTCAGTTCCATGTATGGGGAGCCCCCCCTTAATTTTTTTAGTTTTTTATTTTTGTATAAAAACCGTAAAGCAGTTCACAAAATACATCTACCTGCCAAGTTTCAACTGTGTAATCCTAATACTTACTTAGTTTTGAAATAAAGTGGCTGTGACAGACAGACAGACAGACATAACGAATCTATAAGGGTTTCGTTTTTTGCCATTACGCTACGGAAACCTAAAAAGCAATAAAATTTCAGGATTTTTTCCCTAACCGTCAAACTATTACGCGTCAGACGAACCTGGCCGTCAATCTCCGACTCATGTTGGTAGATCTTTTTTAAGCGTTAGGGTTTTATTGTAACGGTAGGTAACTCATGGAAAGCTAACCCACCTTCTAATGTAAACTTCCAAAAAATAATTAAGGTGCATCGCGCGTCCACTTGCGCCGCCAATAAAAAAATTGTTAAATAAAATTCTGAAATATATAAAAAAAATATAGCTATCTATCAACTATTTTTGTATGCGTTGAATTCTTAGTTTAAATGTGTTCGCGTAGTAAGTTAATCTGGATTAACGCCCAAAGTGGCTTGGATAAAAGTGGTAAAACCTAATTTTATCCAGGTTTTAACTACACAGACACATTTAAACCAGGAAAAAAACGCATACAAATATAGTTTATAACTATTTTTAAACTTTTAGATTTTATGCATTCACAATGCTATTTTTAAAGTAAAATAAAGATAAAAAATAAAAATAAATTAAGATAATTCATATAATTGAAAAATATTAGAAAAAATATACTTACCCGTAGCAGCTCAGCCGGGACTTGAAACCGCACCCTTAGGATTCCCGCACCATTAGTGCATTGGGCCGGAATCCTAAGGGTGCGGGTTCGAGTCCCGTCTGAGCTGCTACGGGTGAGTCGATTTTTTCTAATATTTTTCAATTATATTAATAATCTTAGCACCATTAGTGCATTGGGCCGGAATCCCGCACCATTAGTGCATTGGGCCGGAATCCTAAGGGTGCGGGTTCGAGTCCCGTCTGAGCTGCTACGGGTGAGTCGATTTTTTCTAATATTTTTCAATTATATTAATAATCTTAGTTTATAACTAATACTAGTTTTTATATTTTTAGAATTTCATAAAACATAGTTAATTGTAATGATTTTTTCTTGATTGGTATTTGATCCTTAATGGCAGTTTGGACATAGATTCGTTTGCCCCTATAATAAGGCGAATATAACTGGTAACTCACGGGGTTGGCGGCGGCGGCGGCGAAGAACCGGCGACGCAGGTGCGGCCGAGCCAGCGCGCCGGCGGCACACAACAGCACTGCTGCGCCCACGCATGCGCCCGCCCACCACCATTCTGCGGCAAAACATACAAAGCTGATCTGCTTAGCTTCAACTTGAAGGTCGCTTAATGTACGCAGTTGACGCGGAAGGCTTGCAATCAAATACAGTCAGCAACATACTAGTTTTGGCCTTGGCAATAGAGAAAAGAACAATGAAATAAAAAATAATAACTTGGAAAATAACAATAATGTTGATCAAAATCTTTAAAAATAAAGTTCGAAATTGGGTTTAATCCTGTAAAGACCCAAAAGACCAGGTTTAAACCCTTGCCCATCTCTATAATCGCATTGTTAGACAGTTGTCACAGTCAAACAATGCGAATGCGTTTCCCGCGTATTTTCTGAACACACTACAAAAAGCCTCAGAGCTACGTCACTTTCGGAAAAGTTTTTAACTTTTAAAACATTTTTATTTTTGCAAAAAAAATAACAAAAACTAAAATATGTTTTTTATTCTCTCTTCAAAAAGCAAATAAACAGGGCATCTTAAAATATTTACACCTAAAACGATAATTCTCTACAAAGCGCGCTGTCAAAAGTGAGGCAACTAAAACGGTCAAAATGGCGCCGTTTTCAGGTTTTTACTGTCCATTATTACATAATCATACTAACAAAACAGTTTCAATTTCCCTACCTTTATGAGATTAGTTATTATATTACTGGATTTTAGTTAGGATTAGGTAACGTATGAAGGATATAAATTGAATACTGAGCCATTTTGGCTCAGTATTAGTTGCCTCACTTTGCATGCAAGGACACGGCTTCTAGGTATAATTATTCTAAGCAGGGCATGTTATTTTTTAAAACGTTTTTATTAGGTTGCTTTCGCGTTTGTTTGTTTGTGTGTTTCTCCACAAAGTTTGCGAACGATTTTACCCGATGAGCTAGAGACTTGAAAATTTGAACATAGGTCAGAACTGGAAGGCAATGCAATATTATGGTGTAATTGAGCTGATCTGATGATGAAGCCGGAAGAAGGCCACAGGAACACTATGATGAAACCATACAACCCCATCGTGTTTGGTCTTGTTAGCATCGTCTTGACGAGTACTCTAATGGGAGATGAGATCCAGGGTCTGATGATGAAGCCAGAAGAAGGACACTGGAACTCGATAATAAAACCATGTAATCCCATCGAGTTTGGGCTCGTTTGAATCGTCTTGACGAGTACTTTGTTGGGAAATAGTGTCCAGGGTCTGATGATGGAGCCGGAAGAAGGCCACTGGAACTCGGTAATAAAACCATGCAATCCCATCGAGTTTGGGCTCGTTTGAATCACTTTGATGAGTACTTTAATGGGAAATAGTGTCCGAGGATCTGATGATGGAGCCGGAGAAAGGCCATAGAAACTCTATAATAAAACCATGCAACCCCATCGAGTTTGGGCTCGTTTGAATCGTCTTGATGAGTACTTTGTTGGGAAATAGTTTCCAGGGTCTGATGATGGAGCCGGAAAAAGGCCACTGGGACTCTGTAATAAAACCATGCAACCCCATCGAGTTTTGGCTCGTTTGAATCGTCTTGACGAGTGCTCCGATAGGAGATGATATATTTTTAGTCTTAGCTCGTTAACTAAAAAGCAGAAAATGAAAAATTTACTGAAAAAAAAACTTTTTTTCAAACACCTTTTTAAAACGGACTAAATTATTACAAAAAATCGCATGCTGAAGACAATATGGATGATAAATTTTACAAAATGCGCCCTACGTTTTTAGGTTTAAAATTTCTGTAGGTACAGGGTTATAAATATTTACAGAAAATTTTATTTGATACTTTTTAGATACTTTTTAGTCTGTTTTTGCTAGTCCGTTTTAATGTTTTAGTCGAATTTTTTTGTAATAATTTAGTCCGTTTTAAAAACGTGTTTTTTTGTCGTGTAGTCCCAATTGTCCATTGAATGCTGTTTGTTGGTAGGTAAAACGCAATTGGCTAATTTATTTTAAAATGTGTGTAAAAGTATAATAAAAAAAAAAAATTTTTCTTGTAATGATTTTTCCTTGCCTAGAAAATTTTCAAATTCCGAAAGAACTAAACGTTCATTTTATAAATAACAAATATATTAGAAAAAGTAAATTTTTTTTCTTCACCATTCATTTAATTATTACTTTTATATTACTTTTTTTTGTTTAATGATTTTAAAAATTTCAGAAAAAAAAAATTTGAATGAATACCAGAATAATGAAACAAGACCTTTATTTCTTCAAAGACACCATCAGTATAGAATGAATATTCTTTCCGAGATATTGCCATGATATTGCTGTTTTAAGTTTGAAAACTGTCATCTGAAATGAAAATCTCATCGCTCCGCACGAAGCACTGCTGTTTCTCCGCTCTGCTTCAGTGAAAACGCACCCTATCATAAGGCTGTATAATTTTTTTTAGGTAATATTTAAACTTTTTCGTTGCCGATGAGGTCAACGAAAAAGGATTTCGACTCTGTGGCTAGCTACATAATCAAATTCAGTTCTATTTTTTATTCTTTTCCTCCCTAGGGTGGAACGCAGAGTTTTCACTGCACAGCTTTCACGCAGAGTGATGTTACGTACCCGTTGTTATGTAGGTACCCTATACCTACTCGAAAAGGTATGACAAATGAAAAATGTATTTCGATAATGAAGTTTCAAAAAATTTCTTACTAAACTAAACTTATCGAGTTTGTTTTTATTTTAATTTGTTTGGGCTCGTTTGATTCATCTTGACAAGTACTCTAATGGGACTTGGGAGATGGTATCTAGGGTCTGATGATAGAGCCGGAAGAAGGCCGCCACGACGAAAAAATAAACACAGTAAGACCAAAAAGCAGAATAGTAGATTGTTATACGAGGGACCAAAGGAAGCAATTCCCATACGAGATATTTAGACGCCCGAGCATAGCGAGGGCGGCTATATAGTTCGAGGATGGAATTGATGACTTTTGCCCGAGTTAAACACTCTACTTTTCATTTCGAATATAAGGAAAGTAAAAAAGTCTTAGTTTTTCCAAAATGTTTATTAATGTACTTAGTAAAGCTACATTGGAAGACCTTATAATTATTTTACTAACTTACCTACCTTACCTATTTAAATTTAATTGAAAATTAGAACAATTTGTGAAATTTAAAGTTAAATTCTTGCTTGAAATATTTACAGTTTGATATATTATGATGACAGATTTGGCTAAAACGCTAGTTTTTTTACATTCTCTTTGGATTTGGCTTTGTTGGATGCCTGTAAAAGTTGTAGATATTCTTTGGTCTTTGATTAGATTAGACGGTAAGTCCATGGCAGAGACTCTCCTGAAGTAGTTGCTTGAGGCGAATTAGAGCGTAGTTTTACTGTTACTTTTATTTTGTATGAACTTTTTGTTTTAGTATAAACTCATTTTTAGTAAAAACATAAACACAACTTTAATACGGCAAACATAGCTCAAAGTCAGAGTTAGGTATCCCTCCAATATTTTATAGTTTTTCTTATTTTAAATTTGGAACACGCTGCGTCCGCCAGCAGCTCCGCCCAATGTTTTTAATTTTGCACTGGCTGTTTATACCATGTTTTGTTGATTTTCGTGAATGCGCCCTTATACAAGGCTGCAACTTTTTTTAAACTATTGGGGAGGCGAAGGCAAAGTGAATTACAGATGGCGCTTCAGTCTTTGGACCCTTTGTCAGTTTGAGCTTATATTGTCTTGACTGTGTATTACGTGATTTTACTTTCTTAGATTATACTTTTTTTCGGTTTTGCGGACAAACAATGTATTCTATGCTAACTTTAGCTCAGATAAAAAAAGAATTACGGAAAAGAAAAGCCAAAACAACAGGCAAGAAAGTTTACAGCAACTTACAAAAAATTGCTAACAAGCACTACATTTCTTTAAATTTCGTGTAAGATTTACAAGTAATCTTTTTATTTCAGATTAGAAGCATATGATTTAAATTTTAACAAAGCAACTGAGTGTGAATTTCCGTGTTTATAGTTGCCTCATGATGCCTTCTGTGCAATAGTAATTTCAGGTTTCTGTACTGGAATTTCTGTACCATCCAAAATTACACGAACCGTTTTATCATATTTATTTTATTATTCTAAGTTTCTTGAATGACTCTGGCATATAAAATTCTATTAATCCCTGTTTGGCCCCAATATTGGGCTTATTCCATATTTGATATACCTACCTATCAAATTCATCCAAGTTATAAATATGTTAGAAACTGCCGAAGTTGAAATATTAAAGAACAAAGCTGTTATAATTCAAATGTTGTTTTATTTTGGCGAAGCTTCATCAAATTCATGAAACATTCCTTTTGATTTATAATGTTTCTCAGGCTCAGCAAAGGAGAAAATTGAGGGAAAAGCATATTTTTTTTGATATTTTTTTGCCCAATATTGTTTTTGTTACTGTAAAATCGATGAACTCCAATATTTTACAAGTTACATGCACAACAATGCGGCATTTTCTCAGTATAAAATTAAAAAGTGCAATACTCCAAGAGATTCCCATATGTTTTGACACTTTCTTTGAGGCGGCCGGGTACCAAAGACCAGACGCCACCTATCGGGATAAAATTGCGCTTTTCCTCCCCATTATTGTAAACTTTTTCATTGCCGATGAGGTAACTCTATGGTTGACTTTGTTACCAAATTGAGTTCATATTCAAATTACTTTTACACCCTAGGGTGGAACGAAGAGTTTTTGACCCGCTGCTCAGTTTAAATGTACATCACTTTCCGAATATGAGAAATGAAAAATAATTATTTACTGAAAAAAAAACTTTTTTGAAACACGTTTTTAAAACGAACTAAAAAGTATAAACTAATTTCTCCGGTAAAGGGGGTTAAAAATCACCCTATACGTACAGAAGTATTAAACTTGAAAACGTGGGGCGCATGCAAAAGACAATGATGATAAATCTTACAAAATGCGCCCCACATTTATAGATAGGTAAATCTTTGCGGGAGAAATTATTTTATACTTTTTAATCCGTAGCTATAACTCGACTTTTATTAATATTTTGTGCTCGTATCTATTTGGTAGTTGTCGACGGGGACGCGAAATAAGTTACCAAGAAACTACTAAGTACTATTATTACAATATGTTTGGTTAGCGATGTCGGAGCATTTGGAGACAGATAATACTCGTATGATCAATTTTATCGACAAAACCCCCACATGTTGGGGTCGATCCCGTCTCCAGTTGGAATGATCGGCGTTTTAAATTTGACTTTTAAAATATTAATTTCTCCGGATTTAAAAGTCCTACAGTAATAAGATACTTTTCGAAAGCTAATAATATCACCTATCAAGTAAAAAAAACTTAGTAAACTTTTGACTTAAATGCGTCATGAAAAATGACTAAAATAAATTTTAATCCGAAATTAGTGTTTTTTTTTGTTTTTCTCACAGATCTCAAAAACTAGGACATGAATGTCCAATTTTTTGCATTTTCATAACACTTAGGAATATTTCCTACAAAACGACATTAAAATCATTAATAGTATAGTAAATCCGGAGAAATAGAAATAGTATTGTTATACTATTTCTGTACTGTTCACAATAAAATTATATTTACCCGAAACAATTCAACAAAATTATTAGGTATACTAGAGCTGTAGACTGCGTTTGTGATATTTTTGATCGAAATGGGTGAAAAATGTTTTTTTTCTTTTTTGGAAAATGTTCGAAAAACTGAACTGACAAAAATAATTTAAGGAAGTACCTATATAATAATTGCCCAAGCTGAAACGGAGACGCTACGCTCGCGCTTCACGCTTGCAAAAAAATCTCTTCAACCTACTATCTTGTAGCTTCCTTTGTGGAAGTGTGTGATTTTCCTCCATCATACTTAGAATACATCCAAAAAAATATAATTGAATTGTTTTTGAACTTACCAACAAAGGAAAGCTCTTTTTTACACTACGAGGGTGGTTTGATAAGTTCATGACTTTGAAAAGAAGAAATACTATTTTTCATAATTTATTTTTGTATCTTAAAAAAAACTCCATATGAATCTTTACACTATATTTTTTTTTTCAAATTCGGCAAAACGACTTCTAACTTTTCTTAATGACCCTGTTAGACTCTCGGCGGCACTCATGACATCAAAATTCATCGAATGGAGATGCGAATCTTGCCTATTGTCTAGATTTAGCCCACTGAGATTTTTTTCTCCTAACAAACATGAATAGGTAAATGTCTTGGCGGGCAAAGATTTTCATCAAGCCAAAAGGTGGTGTCTAAAATGAGCCCTCATTTCAGTTACCACAGTTTTCAGGCGTTGCAAGAAACAAAATGGTTCAAAGAGGTAGGAACTTCGTTGGACTAAATACGCAGAGCTACAAAAAGATTAGGTATCTAGAGAAATAAAACTAAATATGTCGAAAAAAAAATGTTTCTTTTTACACGACTGCCCAAAGCAAAAAGAGTGTTATGTGTTCAGGGTTCATGTATGTTTGTGGGTATGTGAGTTTCTTTATTCCACCATAACTTCTAAATGCCTGAACTGATTTGGATAAATGGGGTATCGTTAGAATCCTTATAACATCCGGAGTGACACTGGCTATATTTTTTTTAGAAAAAATCAATATGGCGACTGTACGACGCCATTTTCAAATGTAAAAAAAAAATTTTTCTTTTATTTTTACAATATGGCAAATGAAAGGCCTTGATGAGCACATTCCAAAACTATATACTATGTCACTAAAATGTGTGAAATAAAAATAAAAAAATATTAAAAACACGACTGCCCTGCCAAAACGAACTAAAAAGTTAACCCTTCCCCGACCGGATGGCATGACAACAAGTGTCATTGCAGTCGGGGGACCTCTTTGATCAAAAATTGTTCCATGATAAGGTCCCCCGACTGCAATGACACTTGTTGTTTAACTTTTTAGTTCGTTTTGGCAGGGCAGTCGTCTTTTTAATATTTTTTTAATTTATTTTTTACAAAGTCATGGACTTATCAAACACCCTCGTATAGCACTCGAAGTTTAATAATTTTATGTTCACAAATGACATGACAAATTCACTGAGAAAACCTTTGGTAGTTTAGTGTTAATCCACTAGAATCTAGATC
The DNA here is from genome assembly GCA_928269145.1 of Agriphila tristella. Lineage (NCBI taxonomy): Eukaryota > Metazoa > Arthropoda > Insecta > Lepidoptera > Crambidae > Agriphila > Agriphila tristella. The sequence continues at coordinate 42,189,588 of OV743431.1, forward strand.
AATCATTAATATGACATAATCAATCGCTATATTTTTTTTCTATTTTAATATTCGAGATAAGTAAAAAACTTTATCAAATGTATGTTAAAAATATGAAACTTAGTTTGTATCGCCATCAACATCAGCCCTAAACTTTCATAATTTTCCACCGAATGCAGTAAGTGGAGTACCTGCTTATAGACTTACATTATGTGCGATTCTATGTTTATTGCGGAGTTTGTTTGCGTGGTCATGCTAATTTTAGCAAACCTTAATCAGAATACCTCGCTCAACAAGCTCGAAGCCGCACGCCCGCGCCTGTTTGGCCCGCGCTCTCCGTATACCTTTTGTTATTTTATGATTCAATTTGGCTTTCCATTTTTAGTATTTTATCACAGCATGCACCTTGTTTATGGAGAGTGATACTTAATTTTGCCTTTGGGGATAGTAATATTGGGTCCATCCATTCAGAAAGTAACTGTAAAATTGCAGTGCTATGGTGCTCCAAAAATAACAGTTTTTAAAGGAAAAGTAATCAAAGAAATGAGAATATTGTGTTTGCTGTGAAGTATTTGTGCAAGCAGGGCAGTAGACCGTTCGGTCGGGTGCGAGCCGGGCCGTAGCCGCAGGTCGCCCTCCGTCGAACCAGCGGTCGACCGCGGTCGAAGGTTAGAGCCGGGGCCAAAACAAACGGCATGTGGTCGCGCGTACTCGACAAAAATTCGACATCGTTCGCCCAAGAATGCACAGTATGGTTATTTTTAGAGGTGGAGAGGAGCGCGGGGGCGGCGCCGACGTCTGGTGTCGGTCTGCCGGGGCCTGCCGCCGATCACCGAAATAACTTCTCCAGCTGGCGATACCTGAGCACGTGGCGCGCCCGCCTCCTGTGCCTGCTTGCTGCCAACCTACCGATCAATCGCCGATGCTGCACTCGGCTACGTCAAACAATTCACTACGACGACACAGCGCACGCGGTAAACATTGGCCGCGAGGACGATCCACATTGTTTATCAAAGGTGATCCAGTTTTTGCGATTCGAATGCAGAATTAAGACTGAAAAAACTGAAAACAAAAACAGCTTAAAAATTAAATACCTCTAAAAAGCAAGAAATAATATTCGAATCATTCGTTACACATATCAATATTAATAAAACACGTCTAATGAAGTCGGGTGGGGCTGGAGGACAACTTCATTTTTTTCTTAAAGCCCCACCCGACTTCATTAGACGTGTTTTATTAATATTGATATGTGTAACGAATGATTCGAATATTATTTCTTGCTTTTTAGAGGTATTTAATTTTTAAGCTGTTTTTGTTTTCAGTTTTTTGAAGGCGGTTTTTCTTTTTTTTAAAAAAGATTTTTTATTTTCAACTTTTTAGTGGTAGGTATGTAAGCGCAGCGTGTAAATATTTTTTTACTTTATATTATAATATTTTCAATGGTAAAATGCCCAGAACTCAATTTCCAAATTTACGCTGTTTGTTTTTGAGGAGTTCCGTTGTGTCATCGTAGTCCAAGTCTAGTCCAGAACGTTGCATCGCAAACCATGATTTGGTTTGTTTTGGATTGCCATAAACTTACCAAAACCTAAATCACTTTACTTATACTATTTGATTTTGAAGAGTTCCTTTATGTATCTTCGAAGTTCGAAGTCCAATAACAATGAAATTAAATTGTGACCACTCTTGAAGTATACCCTTTCAAATAAAAAAAGAATCATCTAAATCGGTTCATAAACAAAGAAGTTATGTCCGAAATTCCATAAAAACTCGTGCGATGGCGAGCTAAATAATTGATATTTTTCAGGATTATGAAAAAACTACTGGCCAGATCTCTGTAAAAAATTTATGGGACCACACACGAACTATGTTCTTTGAGTTAAAAAAAGAATTGTACAAATCGGGTAACAACTGACGAAGCTATGTTAAAACATACATAAAAAAAAAAAAACCGTCGACTTGAGAACCTCCTCCTTTTTAACCGACTTCAAAAAAAGGAGGAGGTTCTCAAGTCGACGGTATTTTTTTTTTTATTTTTTTTTTTTATGTATGTTTTAACATAGCTTCGTCAGTTGTTACCCGATTTGTATAATTCTTTTTTTAACTCAAAGAACATAGTTCGTGTGTGGTCCCATAATTTTTTTACAGAGATCTGGCCAGTAGTTTTTTCATAATCCTGAAAAATATCAATTATTTAGCTCGACATCGCACGAGTTTTTATGGAATTTCGGACATAACTTCTTTGTTTATGAACCGATTTAGATGATTCTTTTTTTATTTGAAAGGGTTTACTTCAAGAGTGGTCACAATTTAATTTCATTGTTATTGGACTTCGAACTTCGAAGATACATAAAGGAACTCTTCAAAATCAAATAGTATAAGTAAAGTGATTTAGGTTTTGGTAAGTTTATGGCAATCCAAAACAAACCAAATCATCCTTTGCGATGCAACGTTCTGGACTAGATATGGACTACGATGACACAACGGAACTCCTCAAAAACAAACAGCGTAAATTTGGAAATTGAGTTCTGGGCATTTTACCATTGAAAATATTATAATATAAAGTAAAAAAATATTTACACGCTGCGCTTACATACCTACCACTAAAAAGTTGAAAATAAAAAAGCTTTTTAAAAAAAAAGAAAAACCGCCTTCAAAAAACTGAAAACAAAAACAGCTTAAAAATTAAATACCTCTAAAAAGCAAGAAATAATATTCGAATCATTCGTTACACATATCAATATTAATAAAACACGTCTAATGAAGTCGGGTGGGGCTTTAAGAAAAAAATGAAGTTGTCCTCCAGCCCCACCCGACTTCAATAGACGTGTTTTATTAATATTGATATGTGTAACGAATGATTCGAATATTATTTCTTGCTTTTTAGAGGTATTTAATTTTTAAGCTGTTTTTGTTTTCAGTTTTTTGAAGGCGGTTTTTCTTTTTTTTTAAAAAGCTTTTTTTTTGAAGTCGGTTAAAAAGGTGCATGTGTGTTTATTAAAAATTTCGAAGTTATAGACTTTATACCTAAAGGCTACATTTTTATTCACTGTCAAAATTTTAAGGATGTGTTCATGTTCATGAAACTGAACAACTTTCTCCATGAAACATGTATCGAAATATGCCACAAAATTTTGGTCATCCTGATCACCTTTGATTTGCATGAAAAGTACTTTTCTTACATATTTGACCCTTCCTTGTTGAGAAAGTTGTTCACTTTTATGGACTGAACACAACCTTAAAAGGAGAGTGAATAAAAAGTCATATACAGGTATCACTTATTTCTTAATCTCATGCAGATTAATAAATAATTAAGAAACATATACATATATATATATATATATATACATATCAAATGTTTAGCAATTCGTTTTTAAAGAGACGATATAAACTACATAATGAAAATTGTAACGAATTTGTTTCATGTAATTATTTTAAATATTTAGTATGTAAATAGATATGAATGAACTGGTAAGGCATTTGCTTATAAATAAATTAAATGATTGCGTTTAGGTGGTGAGCTGGTGAGCGATGGTATGTGGGATGAAGCATCTAAAATAAAACGAGTTGGTTTGATTGAGTAGTATTCCGGAAACCTAGATATACCTACGGATCCTATTCTACAGTGATGTGTCTGATATAAACGTGGTATTGTTATTTGCTTTCGTAAAAAAAGAATTAACAAACTTTTAAAAGGGTTACTAAACTCAAAAAATCTTATTAATTAACTGTCGTCACAATGGTTGCGTGTCATCAATATAAGTAGGGTGGTACCAGATGATGTGATGATACTTAAATAAACGGGTGATAGTGTTGTTTAAACTGAACAACTTTCTTTAAGGAACATAGGTCGCCAACAATTTTTTTACGCATAGTAAGTCGGTATGGGAGTATGATTTTGTTTTGTTTTTCGACCTAAGTTCCTTGGAGAAAGTTGTTCAGTTTAGTACAGTAAATGGGTTATCCCGAAAAAAAGTATTGTTCCCGAGGGATAGCAAAAAACTTTCCACGCAGACGAAGTCGCGGGCGGCCGCTAGTACATAATAATAAGTATATTCAAGAGTTTAAACAGTCGTCTGCTCATCTGATCGTGCGTTTGTTCTTAATTAACCGGAAGTAGAGTTAAATGTTTCTAAAATGTATAATGTATTCGGAAACGACTTCCTGAGCCTCCAAATATTTTACTGATAGTCTTGATTAAAATAGTCTTTAATCTACGGTCTACTGAAATCCACGGCGTCGTACGCTTTCCCACGTGTCCTGCTGAGGGGACTTCTTATTGAGACTCCTGCCCCTACGAGTCTGCTAATCTAACTTCAATCACTCGCGCATAATCACGTACCGAGCCTCCACCAGTGCCGCCTGGACACACTTCCATCTTCCATTTAGAATTTCTGATGGCGTAACCTCAGCGCGCTCCCACCTGCGCCACGTGCAGTGTGTTCCTGCGCGCCCCCTATCAGCGTCATCGAGCGTGTCTCAGCGTGCTCCTATCTGCGCCCCCTGTCTACGTCGCTTGGCGACCTTCAGCTAGCCTCCCGGCGCGCTGGCTACGGGCCCCTGAAAACGTGAAACACTTCTTTTTTTTTTCTTTTCCGTTGGATCTGCAATCAGTGCATTCACTTTAAGAGTTGAGTCAGTTGAGTGTGTCCCCCAGCGAGAACATCTACTCATAATCCTCTACACTGTAGGATGTCTTTCCTTTTAAGGCGTTTAACATAGCTTGATATTGTGAGCTGTCGTGCAAGGGTATTGGGGTGGGCTTCTAGCCGTTTCCTGTATGTAGTCTTAATATTAGTGATTTCTTCTCTCACTGTGAGAATTTCCAGGTGTTCGTGGATTTCAGCATTAGTCAGTCACATACCAGGGGACGTTACTGATTGTTCGGAGAATTATGTACTGCATTCTTTGTATTCGTATGATGGAGGAGTTACAAGCACTACCCCACAGTTGAAGGCCGTACATCCATATAGGTTTCAGGATCGACTTGTACACCAGTAATTTGTTGTCTACCTACAGTTTGCTGTTTCGGCCTAGCAACCACAGGAAGCTTTTGTATTTAATGTTAAGTTGATCACGTTTCTTCTTGATGTGCTCATTCCATGTCATACGCCTATCAAGATGAAGACCAAGGTATCTTACAGAGTCCTGGTGAGGAAGGGTGGCATGTTCTAGTTTCACCGAGGGGCAATTACCTTTGCGTAGGGTATAGGTATCCTGCACTGATTTTGAGGTACTAGCTTTAATTCTCCATTTTCGAAGCCATTTGGTTGTCTCTTCCAGGCCTTTCTGTAGGATTTTTGAGGCTGTTACTAGTACTAGTTCTCTGTGACTCGCCATGATTGCGGTATCATCGGCGAATGTAGCTGTAGTTATGGTATTCGAGCAAGGGAGGTCATCTGTGAAAATGGTGTATAGTACAGGGCCCAGCACTGACCCCTGAGGAACACCAGCTTGTATTTCAAAGAAATTCGATGTCGTTTCCCTTTCTTTGACCTGGAATGGAACAGTATTCCTGAGAGATAGGAATTAAATATTAGGAAATAGCTGTGTGGAAGGCAACTTTTAATTTTGCATGGCAGGCCCTTGTGCCAGACTCTGTCGAAAGCCTGTTGTATATCCAAGAAGACTGCAGAGCAGTATTCTTTTTCTTCCAGTGTCTTTCTTATCTTGTCGCAGACTCTATGGACCTGTTCCACAGTAGAGTGTTGCTGTCTAAAGCCAAATTGATGGCGAAGTATGACGCCTTTTTCTCTTAGTATAGGAAGAATTCGCCGGAGAAGGAGTTTTTCGAAAATTTTATAGGTCTATACGATGTGATGTCACTTGGTGGCTTTCCGTCTTTATAGATCATAGTTATTTGGGATACTTTCCACATTGCAGGAAAATATTGAACTCTTAGTATCCCATTACATAATATAGTGATGTAAGTTATAGCTTTTCGGGGCAATTGTTCAATTATTTCTTTGGTTATTAGGTCAAAGCCCGGCGCTTTTTTATTATTTAGCTCCTTTATTACTCTCCACACTTCTCGTGGTGCCACGGGTTTTGGCGGTAGATCCATTTGGAAGTCTTGGTTTAGAGTAGCATCTACTTGTTCATCAAAATCTTCATCCATAGAATCATTTGGGCGGAACATTTTGCTAGATGTTCAGCAAATAGGTCTGCTTTTTGCTGTGGTTTTCTCACCCATCCTTCAGCGCACTTCAGGGGTGGTTTAGCAGCTTGTGGTCTGTCATAACGCTTAGTTATTTTCCAGAGCGAATAGTTTGTAGACTCTGTAGCCGTTAGGTTTTCTAACTTTTCTTGTAATGAGTTATCATGCCAGTTTTGCAATAGTGACTTGAGATCTGCTGCAGCTCTGTTAAAATTAGTTTTATCTTCAGTAAGCCTACTTAAATGCCAAACTCTTCGAAGTTTTCTCTTTTCCAGAACAGCCTTTTTTATTTCTAGAGGATAGCTATTTACTCCACTACTGTTGCGGGTTTGGATATCAGGAGTGCTTATCCAGCATGCTTCCTGTATGAGCGTCGTTATATATTTAGCTGCTTCGTCTATATCTTCAGGTGTTTTGAGGGCCAATTTCATGTTTATTGATTCCTCGATGTGCTCTCGAAATATGTTCCAGTCTGTGAGTTTGTTACACAGCCTTATTGATCTTGCCACCTCTATAAGGTTGGTACTAACTGTCAAGAGTACAGTACCGGAGTATGACCTGAGGAACTATCATAACAGGACTCAGGTTTCATGTACAACTTCGTTAGACCTTTGGCGATAAAGAAGTCTATCAGATCTGGCACCTTCTTGGGATCAGTTGGCCAATTAGTAGGTTCTCCTGTGGATATGATGCTTAATTTGTTTTTATCTACGCTCAGTTTCAGCTGTTTGCCTTTGGTATTCGATAATCTGGAGCCCCAGGAAAAATGTTTTGCATTCCAATCTCCGCCCACAATATAGCGGTGTCCCAGAGTGTCAAAGAAATCGGAGTACAATGACTCAGTCATATTGTGTTTAGGTGGGCAGTAGTGAAACACTTCTAAGTTCACTTAAAAAAAGATACGGCCATTTATGCCGCAGAAAACGCATATTTTGACACCTGTGGGTCTATTGCCCAAGTGTCGTCGACTTTGCCGTCGGCTTCATTTGACAGATGAATGAAATACATTGCTACTTTTTTTGGTACAAATAAAAACTTACCAAAGAAAAGTAGCAATGTATTACAACCATCTGTCAAATGAAGCCGACGGCGAAGTCGACGACACTTGGGCAATAGACCCACAGATCTAATAATGAGATTTTCTTACTTTTCCCTGACTTTTCAGTAAAGGGGTATGGGTACAAATGTATGAACTCTGGTCCTGGACCCAATAGATATAAATAGTATGATGATGTAGTCGATGAAACATCCCTGACAACTACAGTTTTTCCCTGTTTTCCTGATGGATCCTGACATGTCAGGAAAGTTCCTGTCATCTGGTAACCCTACGATACGATAGTCTTTATTACATACCTACCTACTTACTTTGAAAGGAACTCTCGGTGGGCGAGTCCGACTCGCACTTGTCCGGTTTTATTATTTGAAATCAAATCAGAGATTCTGTCTTGCTTTATCAATGTTCTTAATTAATTGACATGACAATTGTTTTAATGACAACGTTGACAGATAACAATATTACTTTAATACATTTCTGATGCTCGTTTGTTAAAGATAATACAAGTTATATTCTAATGAATAAGTACCTACCTAATCACGCGAGCAGCACGAGTTTGCAGTCTTTATGTCTTGCAATACCAATATTGATCTTGAAATATTCAGATGTGTGATAATGTGATATAAAACATAGTAATCAACTTGCGGTTATTGATAGCGTCATTTCTAAGAATAACGGATTGTACCTAATGGTGTCTATTCTAGATAAAAGACCCTAATGTGGTCCAGTCAACGAATGGCCCAAAAGGGGTGTAATGCTTGAGCGGGCAACTTAAACAATTATCCTTCAGAATCTTGTTTTCAACACACTTGCTCGTAAAGTGAAGTGTCAAGGCTCACTTTGGACCATCAGCCTTTTTATTGTCCCCACTGCTGGGGCACAGGCTTTCCTCATGAATGGATAAGGAGGATGGGCCACAACCCACCACGCGGGCCCAACGCGGATTGGTGGGTCTTATCGACTACAAATGCAGCAGGAACCAACGGCTTAACGTGCCTTCCGAAGCAAGGAGGAGCTCAAGATAATAAAATTTTGGTCACCCATCCCATAACTGACCCTTGTGAAATTTGCTTAACATCCGTAATCGCTGGGTCAGGCATTAAATCACTGCGCCATCAAGCTCCTTAAGTGAGCCTAATTCCATCGCTTTTAGGGCCATATAAATCAAGCTATAAAGGTGCGTCCAGATATGTTCTTTTGCCCGTACCGTACCTCCGTTCCGATCGGCGTCGCGATCAAAGAACGCTAGTCTGGACGCATGTTCGGAACGGTGCGGAGGTACGCCGTTCCGTTCGCCGAACTGGTACGCCCCGATCCACCTCGAATCTCTCGCTCTTTTGCCCGTACCCGTATCTCTCGCTCTTGAGCGTCGCGAACAAAGAACGCTAGTCTGGACGCATGTTCGGAACGGTGCGGAGGTACGCCGTCTCGATCGCCGACAGGTACGCTCCGATCCATCGCGAGTCGGTTTTTTCGCCCCGTTCAAAGGAAAAACGGAACGGAGGAACGGTACGGCGCTAGTCTGGACGTGATCGCGGCGACGCCGACGTTCGGAGGTTGTAGTACAGTAGCCCGTAGTACATTTAAATTACGAAAAAGGTTAGGTACCGTTTGCCGTTGTGATATAGTTATTTATTGTGAAATTATAGATACTTAAACCCAAGTTTTACAGATCGCAACTCGCCGTAACCTATATTTGTATATCTCCAAAAATGAGATTTTTTATTTTTCGAGGTTAATCACATGGTTTAGCTATTGTCGTGTTCTACAGCGCTATGTTTGATTGCCACTGATAATAGTTAGACTGTGAAAAGTAGCCATACACAGATTTATGGACTTTATCTGCTCTTAAATCTGTGTATGGCTACTTTTCATAGTCTTAATATTATCAGTGGCAATCAAACATAGCGCTGTAGAACACGACAATAGCTAAACCATGTGATTAACCTCGAAAAATAAAAAATAATCATTTTTGGAGATATACAAATATAGGTTGCGGCGGGTTGCGATCTGTTAAAGTATCTATAATTTTGTAATAAATAACTATATCACAACGGCAAACGGTAACCTTTTTCGTAATTTAAATTTACGACGGGCTGCTGTACTATTGGATCGGAACGTTGATACGGAACGGAGGTACGGTACGGCGCTAGTCTGGACGTGATCGCGGCGACGTTCGGCGGTTTGATCGGAACGGTGGTACGGAACGGAGGTACGGAACGGGCAAAAGTAGCGTCCAGACTTATTTGATCGGAACGCAGGTACGGAACGGAGGTACAATACGATCAAAAGAACATATCTGGACGCACCTTAACACGCACGTGCATAATAAATTACACACTAGTGCGTTATAGAATTATCATTACAAAGTGAGTGTGCCGGGTATTTGATGCTTTTATATACTAGCCACATAAGAAAAAAATATAATGTTAAACCTGTTTCTCATTTTATGTAAGAACTTAATGTTTTTATGAGAAATAAATTCTTTAAACCTAAGTAAAATTAGTACCTAACTGCAAGTTATAAGCGAGTAAACAGAGCATTCTCAATTTAACTTAAATTTTTAAATTTTTGTAGTTAGTAACAGCAAAGAGGTTTTATGCCGCGGAAAATCCATAAGTACACTTTTGAAAGAAATAAATGTGTTCATACGTCCTTAATTAAGTCAAACAAACATTTATTATCATGCAACTATTCGTGATTCACAATAATTGGTTACTTACTAGTAGTTTATGATACAAGGTTGGTAAGGAGGTTTTAAAAAACCTTAACAACCGTGTGCCATACTACGTTTTTCAATACATTTGAGAGAAAACATTATAGGTACTACTGAAATTGAAATCTATACATATAATAAAACTATAAATTCTAAATATTTGTGCGCGAATTACGCATAAACCACTAAACGAATTTTGATGGATTTTTCACAATTTAGTAGATTGAGGTCCAACTTAAAAACTAAGCTATGTTTCATCAAATTCAGGTGGGTGGAACCAGGGAAACAGCTTGAACTCTCCGTAGTACTAGCTTTCATACACTAAAGGGGTCATTTTAAACAGGTTGCAATATGTTTCTACTGTCTACGCGGATGAAGTTGCGGGCGGAAGCTAGTAGAAATAAAAAAAACGTTCGTAAACAAAAACGCACGGCGCCGGCGTGCGGTAAAATCAACTTTCCGCACGCTGTACTAATCCGTGAACAAAAACGCACGGCGTGCGGTAAAATCAACTTACCGCACGCTCGACTGTCATCGTAAACTTACATTTTCGAGCAAATGTATTGAAAAGTAATTTACCACACAGCAACAAATACGACAAAAACAAAATATGATAATTATGATGGGAAAAGGCGCGTAGGTTTTTTTTTGTTTTTTTCACACGCCCAATGCAAGAATATTTTGCGAACAACAGGGTTAGTGAGCATACAGCCTACCTCAAAATATAATTTTAAGTGATAAAATGCAAATATTTTAATATTTTATAACAAAATATTATGAATTATGAATAATTTGATAATAATAAATATTTGTTTGACGTAATTAAGGACTTAAACGTTTATTTATTCCAAAAATGAATATGAATTTTCAGCGGCATAAAACTTCTTTGTTGTTACTAAAAAAATAACTGTATTCCCTGGTTAAATTGGGAATGCTCTGTTTACTCGCATATAACTTGCAGTAAGGTACCTATTTAACTTAGTAGGGATAATTCTATAACCAACTAGTGTTTTATATATTATTGCACGCGTTTGTTATAGCTCGGTTTATGGACCTAAAAGCGATTTATTAGGGCTCACTTTACGAGCAAGTGTGTTGAAAAAAATATTATAGCACGTTATGAGACAAGTTAGCTTAATTTGCGAGGACGTAGCCGAGTGTGCAATAAGCAAAAGCTCACGGTTGGTAGATGGACCAAAAGAGACAATTTTAATCACAGCTGTTCTCACAAATAACCAAGCACCTTGGTATTGAGAAGATTTACACCACCGAATATAATCAATCAACCAAGGCCATCGGGCAGGTTGAGCACCTTCACCGTACCTACCCTTAAATCAGCCACCAAAACACGATGTAATAAGTAATTCCATTCAATGTGGCAAAGAATTACCAATAGCACCTACTTTCAGGATCGAGATCAACAATCAAAGAAGACTCAGGTTTCAGCCCCACAAATGACGTTAGGCAAATCTATTCCATTACCAGACAAATCACAACATTAACGATACAGAATACAGCATTAAGCTTATGGATACGATAAACAACATAAAGGAAGGAATCATCGAAAAATATTCATTCACGAAGATCTGAAAAATGTAGATTAGGTACTTGCTTGTGAGAAAAGAAGCCAAGACGCCGTTAACAGTGCCATACGAAGTTCTGTTTAAAGTCATTAAGCGTTACTCTAAAGTCTAAACAATTATTTGCCTTGATCAGCTCAAACCAGCATTAGTTATAAACAGGTCATCAATACAGTTCACCGACAAACAGTTCGCCGAAGCCAAAGCCACAACATTAGAAATTGAGCCCGAATCATTTCAGACCGACACGACAGCAACCGCCGCCCCAAAATCATCTCCTGTCGTTACAAGTTCGGTAGGCTGATTATCTAAAAAGAAACTAGGTATTTAGCGACCGGTTTCATTTGACATACATTGCTACTTTTCTTTGGTATGTTTTTTTTAATCCAAAAAGAAGTAGCAATGGATCACGATCATCTGTGAACTGCAACCAGTCGCTAGGTGGTTTTTAATTAGAATGATAATCAGAGGGCCGGTCGCACCATTAAGAAAACCGTGAGATTTGACTTCGGGATCTCCAGCTCACAGTACAGTCATAACATGTCACGTCATCCCAACCAGTCATCAACAGAGTCCTGGTAGATAATCAGATCCAAAGGCTGGTGCAGCAGCAGCTCCCAGCCGCGATGCCGTCAGCACCCCCATCACACTCCCGCCTTACTCCCGCCCATTACAATGGGGAATGTCTGAAAAAAAAATCAAATTGGCTGAAATGTTTTTAAGGTCAAGAGTAAAAAAATCTAAAAAATTAAATAACTTTGACTCCGAAAAACTTTTTTTAATACATGTTGTGGTTATAGCCGGTGGTGGCGTCCATTTGTGAAGACAAAGTGACTTTTTTTTTGACGCAACGAAAATCTGATACTCTTTTTTATTATATTAAACTTTTTTTCTATTAAATAAGGGAGCTATAAAAATATTCAGCCGACTTGTTTTTTTTAGATATTCCCCATTCTTCACCCTCCCAAACACATACCTATACTAGTGTAGTGCTGTTTAGTGCGCGTTCGTTCCAAATTCCGAAATCATAATCGTGCCGCGTGTGTAAAGTGAAAATCAATAACAATTCAAATTGTAAGTTATTATTTTTTTATCATTTTCAATTAAAGCAATTCCAAGTAAATTAATGCCTGGCGCTGCCGAAAAGGGGGCTGACGAGTTTTAAAACTTATTGCTGGGCATGCCTTTACGGCAACCATGTTATGACATGTTCGTATTTTTTCTAATGTTCCTCCCAAAGCATCTTTAAGTGGTCCTAATAAATAGGTAGGTGACAAATGTAATAAATTTAGACAATTTCTGAATTCCATCGTAATTTCAATGAAAACAAAACATTATCTTAATAAATTTTGAAATAATATTTTCAATAGAGCGTCTCGTCTCGCCTTAAGTTTGTTCTATAAATAGAATCAAGTGTACGTGCCTGCGAATTGAATGTAAACAAACACAAGTCCACCGTGCACCATAGTATGTGATAAGGAACAAGTTCCGTTTGGTAGTTATTTCATTACTTAATATTTTACATTAACATTATTTAAAATTTTACCTTGATTTACATTAAATTGTTTTACATTTATATTGCTTTACACTGAATTATTTTTACAAACAATATTTTACTTATTAATTCAAATATTTTCAAATATGCCCAACATGTAGTCAATACTAAACTCATAATCTATTATATAATAATGAATTCCTACTTCCCTTGGTCACGTTATCACGCGTGAACGGCTGGACTGATTTCGCTAATTTTTTTTTGTTGTGTTTCTTATTATCAGGAGAAGGTTCTTATGGAAGAAAACACGAAGAAAATTGCGCGGAAAATTAGAAACTTTAAGAATACTTAACCACCATATAAAATTATTTTGGTTTGGACAATACCTATAAAGTTTTTTAATGTAACCTTATGCCGTTTGACATAGAATTGAAAGAAATGAAACAGAAAGAAGTGCTGCAAATATCGTCAAAGAGGATGGAGAATGTAGTTTAAAACAGACGCTTCGGTCGGAGTTATTTTATTGATAAAACACGTGTTAAATAATTAATTTATTATTTCTTACAAAAAGGATCTAAGAAAAATGAATTTCTTAGTGCTCATAACTAAGACAGGACGTCTGTCGGGTCAGCTAGTTCATTATAAAGTTTGTAACCACCTCGCTCGTAATAAACCTCGTAATTGCAAAAAGTTAATAACTATTAGTCCTCCTTCTTGGTCTATGACTGAATATACATATAATTAACAACTAAGCTGACCCGACAGACGTTGTCCTGTCTTAGTTATGAGCACTAAGAAATTCAGTTTTCTTAGATCCTTTTTGTAAGAAATAATAAATTAATTATTTAACACGTATTTTATCAATAATAGTACATTACTGACGCGGTCAATAATGACTGCATTGATGGCAGCGCGATGATGATGGCCGATAGCGTAGCTTAGCGCAGGTCAAGGCCGTCACAGCGCGGTCAGCATTGCAGCCCTTGATGGCCAAGCTGGAATAAAGGCCGAGACCGGAGGTCGAGGCCTTTATAGCGCGGACAGCAAGGGCTGCAATGATGACCAAGCTTGAAGGCCGAGAGCGTAGTTAAGCTCAGCTTGAGGCCATCATAGCGTGGCCAGCAGTGCAGTCATTGTGGACCAAGTCTTGTATAGTGCTTTACTCAAAAATGACAAAAAGTAAAAAATGTCAAAAATGACAAAAATTACCAAAATTATCATTTTTGTCATTTTTGATATTTTTGACATTTTTGTCATTTTTGACATTTTGACATTTTTGACATTTTTGACATTTTTGACATTTTCGACATTTATGACATTTTTAACTTTTTTGTCATTTTTGAGTAAAGCACTATACAAGACTTGGTCCAGTGTAATCCCATTCTTTATCTACGCGGGTTGTACAATGTACTTTTTTCACCAACTAGGTTTGAAACAAAACTCGACAATAATGGATTCTCAAAGGAAATTGCTGGTGGCTAAAACTCGACAATAATGAAATCCCATACAACTTTGTTGCGTCAGCATCGGAGACTTTGTTCAAAGAAGGTTGTCAAAATAATGGCCATATTACAAGCATTTTTGAGTAAAATAACTTAATTAAATATTGAATTGGTAATAAAACAACTCCGACCGACCGGAGTTGTTTTAAACATAGACATAGAAAATTTTTCGCTGCGCTCAAGAAGACCAACAAAGCGTGGAAAAGAGAAGTTAACATTATACGGACACGGTCTGTGAAAAAAAGAGATAAAGAATCAAGTGACAATGTGCCAACATTTTTTATAGTAAGAGCCCCTAGCGTCCCGCCTTGCAAATGAGCAATCATAGTTTGTTTAAAATGTTTGTTAATCCTAATTAGAATTTCAAATAAAGGTATCGTGGAGCCTTGGTGTCTTGTGCTCTGAGTAATTATGATGTGATAAAAAGAAACAATCCAAGTAATCACACTTTTCAAAGGTTAAGAAGATTTTGCCACACATTTCTCTAAAACCAAATTTATTCGTTTATCGACGAAGAAAACAGTATGGAACATAGTTTATTAATTTCCTCTGCCATAATATAGTCATATTTTATGTATGTAAGTCATATTTTACGTATCTCATATATAATGTATACATTCGTTTTTCGGATCACCTGTTTTTTGACATTGTTGTTCTTTGGCAATCTATTTCTATAATATCCTCTTTGACGATGTTTGCAGCACGCATTCTCTCAATTCTATGTCAAACGTCATAAGGTTACATTGAATAAGTTTATATTGTCCACAATAATGTTATATGGTGGTTAACTTAAATTTTCTAATTATCCGAGCATTTTTTAATTTTTTTTCTTTCATAAGAACCTTTTCCTAATAATAATAAACAAAACAAAAAAAGAATTAGCGAAATCGGTCCAGCCGTTCACGCGCGCATGGGATTCATTTTTATATAATACTTAGATTTTAAGTTTAGTATTGATTACATGTTGGGCATAATTTGAAAATAATACCTAAAGTACTATGGCAAAAACTACTAAATGTAGAGTCGCGAACAGTGGATAACTTGTTTAGGTTGCAAACTTAACTAAGGTAATATATAACTTCCTTAAAATTTTATGATAGGACTTATTCATAACAGTAAAAAGGGCTACATTTAAATCTTAACGCAAAATCAATAGTAACATGTCCACGAAATCCGACTCTCTCGAAACGCTTAGCGTATCCGAAATATGAGTTCATTATGAAGCGCGTAACTCGGTTGTCTAATTTCCATACTAATTAACACGCTCAGACATAGTAGCGATTATTTATTCTGTCGACTGGGTGCCGTAGTGATGTAACGCGCGTCTGGCGACAGTTTTTCAACATGCCCCGCCACCGTAACGCAATCTCGAATATTTTTCGTAGGATGAATCAGATTAAAAAAAGTAAGTCTATGTTATTATTTTTTGGGACAGATCATCATTATTAGCTTAGCCATGTCTTCATTGCTTGGGCATAAGCATTTATATTATATAATAAAAAACCGGCCAAGTGCGTGTCGGGCCACGCGCCGTAGGGTACTTACCTTATACCATATCATATTTAATATCACTATTATTTTTCGTCTGCAAAAATAACTTTATTTTTTTACAGTGTTGGTATGAATGACAAAGTTATATATGCGGTTTTGGAAAATGTGCTATATCTCAAAAACTAATTATTATATCTCGTTCAAACTAATTTTCGTTGAAAGTGTTTATTAAGATCTACAGCATATATTTTTTAGATTTTTCACTCTCTTATTTCAAAAGTTAGAGGGGGGGGACACACATTTTACCATTTTGGCAGTGTTTAGCTATCAAACGGTTGACTTTGGCAAAAAATCGTCTTAGGAACCTCAATGCCATTTTTAAAGACCTATCTATAGATAGACACCCCGCACGTATTGGTTTGAAGAAAAACAAATTTTTCAGTTTCAGTTCCATGTATGATCTTTTTGTTTGTTTTTTATTTTTGTGTTAAATTCGTTAAGCGGTTAACAGAATACATCTAACAACCAAGTTTCAACTGTGTAATCCTAATACTTTCGGAATAAAGTGGCTGTGACATACGGACGGACAGACAGACAGACAGACATGACGAATCTATAAGGGTTCCGTTTTTTGCCGTTTAGGCTACGGAACCCTAAAAATGGAGGGTAACTGACTCATCAACGCCCAGCCTAAACCATTGAACCTAGAAAACTTAAATTTTGCACAAGCGTTCCCTTTGTAATTAATATACATGGTATTGTGTTCAGTTCAGGGTTTATGTATGTATATTTGTATGTATGTGAGTTTTTTTTATTCCACCATAACTTGTAAATACCTGAATAGATTTGGATGTGTGAGGCATAGGTAAAGATTTTATATCACCCCGAGTGGCTATAGAGTTTGTGAAAAAGGCAATAAGTCGGATGCATGACGCTAAATTTGTAAAAAAAAACGAATAAAAGGGTTTCAATTCAAGTAAAAAAATTAATCGATGATCTTTAAATGGCTGAACATTCATAAATTTTAGCAGCTAAGAACCAACTCGATCATGCCACCTTTCAAATAAAAGAACCGAATCAAAATCGATCTATTCGCTTGGGAGCTACGATGCCTCAAACACACACAAATACACTCACATCCACAGCACCGATTGATTTGTAATTTGGATTTTCTATTGTAATTTTGTATTTCTGTCTACTAGTAATTTATATTTATATTTACTCATTTTGGTGAGTGAGATTCTTGCGCGATGCGCTGATTTCACTGTGCTGGTTGTAGCTGTCTATGTGCGCATGTTTTAAATGTGGGACAATGTGGGACGCTTTGATTAAGGGGAACATTAACGACAAATGCGGGACTGTCCCTCCAATGCGGAGCGGACCTATTTTTTTTTAAAGTGATCAATCTGCTTTAGCTGTTTCGAAAAAAGAAAATGTAGCTTACTTCCGCAAATAATATATGCAAGATGCACCGCCCGCCCGCCCGCAAATTTGCGGAAGTTGTTTGTAATTTCTTTTTTCAAAATGGTTTGGGACTTCCGCCAAGTGACGCCTGATTCAATCAAAATGCTTTATCTGTGTTCAAGCCCTTACTTTACCACTCATTAAGCATGTGGTCGGTTGTAGAATGTCCACGCGATAGTGCCATGATGACCGTTATCAAAGCATTATCTTACTAAACAAACAATTAACGAGAAGTGTAACGAAATTGTGACATAAGTAATCACTACATTAAGATAATTAATTTAATAGAAAAAATACTAGAAAAAATCGACTCACTCGTAGCAGCTCAGACGGGATGCTACGGATGAGTAAATTTTTTCTAATGTTTTTTCCATTAAATTAATTATCTTAATATAAAAATAGCATTCTGAATGCCTTAAATCTAGAACTTCAATAATCACTACATATTATAAAACAAAGTCCCTCGCCGCGTCTGTCTGTCTGTTCGCGATTAACTTAAAAACTACTGAATGGATTTTCATGCGGTTTTCACCAAATGATAGAATAATTTCTGAGGAAAGTATAATTACTAATTATACTAATTAGTATAGATTAGTAAGGATAAGGATGCGAAAGTAAGTTTGTTTGTTTGTTACGCCTTCACATCTTAACTACACAAACGATGATGATGAAATTTTGCATGCACGCTGTCAGGGGTACAGAATCCCTAACCGATCCAGAAAAAAGTACTGTTCTCGAGGGATAGCAAAAGACTTTGCCACGCAGACAAAGTCGCGGGCGGCGGCTAGTTCTTAATAAGTGTGTAATATTTATTATAAAGCTTTTCAATGCTTTACATTATTTCTGTTAGTTTAAAAATAGGATTATGACGCAAGTAGCTACTCTTGGTTTAAATTTAACCCGATAGTTATAAATTATGGGTAAGTACTTATATCTAATTATACCACTGTACATATATTTATCGTTAATATTTACTTTTTACAAGACTGCCAAAAAAGAAGTGTATATGTGTTCAGGGTTCATGTTGCAGTCGGGGGACCTCTTTGATTAAAAATTGTTCCACAAAACGGTCCCCCGACTGCAATGACACTGTTATTTAACTTTTTAGTTCGTTTTTGGCAGGGCAGTCGTGTTTTTAATATATTTTAATATTTTATTTTAATATTTATCATTAAAGAAATATTTACCACAAATTATCTTCGTTGGTGAATAGCAAACTAGACGAATGTATGTGTACCTATAATAATGAGCACCTGCGTGGCTAGTTTGTAAATGCTAGCAAAGGTCGCCTACTGTCTACGTCTACATAAAAAGCGGTCAAGAGCGTTTCTGACTTGCATATGCGGTTCAGTAGGCTGTAGGTGTCTTGTCGAGAGTACTTCACAATCTAACAAGCATTTATTTGAATATGATATTATGCATAATAATGATGTAATATTACATGACTGTATCACATGGCAATGCGGTAACCACTAATGACTATCATTTATGTAAAATTATGGGAATAATTCTTGACTATATTAAACGTAGGTGTTTAGGGTCCATAACAAGATAATTTATTGGTGTGGCCTCAGCACTATAAACACATTCGTGAAAACTTTACACGTTTTAATTGATTAGAAACAAGAGAGACGGTATGTTATAAAAGTAACTTAATCTTGGTAACTTGAATTTGAAAAAGTAAGTAGGCGTAGGTAGGTATAATGGATGTTTCAGCTAGACTTAAGTTAGTGAGTGGTATTTGATAAAGGGTGGCTGTGACGTGGCGCGACGCGTGCTGGGGCCGGGGGCGGGGGACGGGGGAGGGGGGGATGAACGGGCGGCGCGGCGGTCGGGACGCAGCGACGTCTGTCTAGACGGAGTGTAATTAGGAAGGTAAGGCGTAGGCTGCGGCGCGCGGCGCGGACTAGCGGCCTAGACGCCTCACTTGCGTCACACTCTAATTAATAGTAATAGGTAAATTGTGCTCATTTTACAGGGAAACAACCGGACCCTTTACGGGCAAAACCGTGACATAACGTAAATTAAGAATCGTCAACCCGAGATCGGCGCAAATTGGACTCAATTACCCAGTATCCTGACCGTAGCGGAGCTGAGAATGTGATAACATTCAGTTTCTCCGTTCATATATTTGCTATATCTCGGTCTCTGCCCCCGAAATGGTTCAATGACGCTTTGGAGCGATTTGATCTTGTTTATCTTAGTCATTTCTTTGGCGCTGGCGTCTGGATGG
The DNA here is from genome assembly GCA_928269145.1 of Agriphila tristella. Taxonomy (NCBI): domain Eukaryota; kingdom Metazoa; phylum Arthropoda; class Insecta; order Lepidoptera; family Crambidae; genus Agriphila; species Agriphila tristella. The sequence continues at coordinate 42,209,259 of OV743431.1, forward strand.
CGGACGGGTGATAAAGTTTAAAGAGGAATAGCAGGATGGGAATGATGATTCTGTTACTGGCTCGGTGACGTCGTGGCCGCGTGACGTGTAGCCAAGTTGGGAGAGCGGCGGCGGCGCGGCGATATCACGAAGGTCACCGGAGGATGTCGCGGTGCTTTCATATGATAATGGACGTGTTCCTGCAGCGCGGCCGCGGCCGGTGCTAATACCCGAGTTGTTTGTCAACGTGGAGCGGTGCCGCTGTGCAAAATACGTCTCCGGCCTAACCCGCAAACAATCAACATTGTCTATGTGCACTACCTTTTTAAAAAAACGTTCCAATATCAATATTTAGATGACTCATCAAAATCTGCCATATTATGTTGTATATATCAAGTTTCTATCTTCGATTTTCAGAGATTACTTATAATGGGGCACTATTTTCAGTAATTAAGATTATAATTTAGAACAATTTAGATTTGATAGTAGAAAGGACAAAGACAAAGTTTGCATGTTTGATCATCACACGCACCGCTGATGCGCTTTACCATCGATATCCATTCAATTAAAGTTACTGCTTTTTGCCAAGTTTTAGAACAATTTCAAATAACAACAGATTAAAAATACCTAGACCCTACAAATTATCGATAGAAAAAAACTTTTATTTTACTTGTAAGTACTTGATTTTATTTGACAGACAATTAAACCCCAGTACTAGTACTAAATGTAAATAACAGAAAGTACCTATAATTAAATAAGAATATTAGTTTAATATATTATCTAGGTAGGTACTACGAGCCATGCAGGTACAAATGGTTATGTTCATATTAGAATATTGCCACAAGTGGAATTCGAGTCCGCGACCGTGGATTTTGAAGTAATGGCTACTATAATTAATAATATACGGACCATCTTTGCCATCTTGAAGTTATTCTAAAACAACTCCTAACTTAGTCATAATATTTTTTGTTAGATAGTTTTATTGGTTAAGGATGAGGCATTTACACGGGTTGATTTTCCAGGAAAATCAACTCTTGTAATTTCTACATTTATGTAGACATGTTAATGTTACGCATTTATAGTAATTGCTAATGCTAATGCCAAAAAATATTACTATTAGTAGCAAAGGTTGTTTACGTACCCTAGGTAGGTACTTATTGTTAAAAAACACTCAACAAAAACAAATGAACATACACAGAAGACTTCATTGAATAAGTGGCCAATTTGTCTTTCGAACTAGGTACAATGCGATTAATTTAATTTAACAACAAGAAAAGTGGCCAACTTCAGAGCGCTTGCAGTACAAAACGTCAAATTTTAATCTGTTTTTTTTATTTACCATACATTCTTAAATGAAGTTGCCGCGGATCGCTGTATATTGTCAGTTTAATCGCATTGTACCATTGGTTTTTCGTCCTTAAGGCTGTAGACGCGTATAACGTTCCATTTATAAATTTTCAATACAAATGACCAAAAAAACCTGCGTGAGCCGTAATGAGGGCGAATTTTGAAAATTCCTATTAAATAGATATAAGTATACTTATACAAAACTCGCAATACAATAGATAAATACTTCATTACTCCTAAGAAAAATAAAAAATACTTTAGAATCTGTGAATACCAGTAAAAAAAAACGTCAAAGTGTACCGATTTGAGCATTTTTTATTCTTTACTCTCTGTGATTTTTTAATTTTCTCTATATGGCACTCCTTGACAATACAAACAAAAGTGAATAAATAAATATGAGTCCTATTCTTATTTGTTACAGCTGAAACATTTGTGAAAAATACCTTTGACAAGCAAATTTGAAATTCCACTTGAACAGATTGTCTTCGTTTTAAAATACCTGATAATTTATGTTTTTCTCTCTATACGGCACTAATTTCAGAATTTCGCTTCCTAAAACTTAAGTTTACATCAATAGTAATGCTTTCATTCTTTAGATAACTTCAGTGGAAAAAATTAATTAAAAAAATATTAAAAACACGACTGCCCTGCCAAAAACGAACGAAAAAGTTAAACAACAAGTGTCATTGCAGTCGGGAGACCTTATTATGGAACAATTTTTGATCAAAGAGGTCCCCCGACTGCAATGACACTTGTTGTTTAACTTTTTAGTTCGTTTTTGGCAGGGCAGTCATGTTTTTAATATTTTTTTAATTTATTTATTTTTAATTCACACATTTTAGTGACATATAAATAGTTTTGGAATGTGCTCATCAAGGCCTTTCATTTGATACCCATATTGTAATAATAGAAGAAAATATTTTTTTTACATTTGAAAATGGTGTCGTACAGTCGCCATATTATTTTATTCTAAAAAAAATATAGCCAGTGTCACTCGGAATGCTATAAGGATTCTAACGATACCTACCCCATTTATCCAAATCAGTTCAGGCATTTAGAAGTTATGGTGGAATAAAAAACTCACATACCCACAAACATACATGAACCCTGAACACATATACACTCTTTTTGCTTTGGGCAGTCGTGTAAAAACGCTTATTTCTTTGAAATGCGGATATACAGCCTTAAGCTAGGGTTTCCTAGGATGACAGTGCCGTCAAATTAGGGCCGTAATTTAGCGGCGTAAAACTTTTTCTATATAAGCAATACGGCTCGGTTTCTGACGTTACGGTGTCGCCGTATTGTTTACATAGATAATATTCAACGCCGCTATATTACGGCCTTAATATGACGGCACCGCTATCCTAGGAAACCCTAGCTTTAACGAATTTACCGATTATTATAGGCTAATAACAATTCCTCGACATCGGAGCTCGGAGAATATACTGGTACCATAACACGGCAAGATTTGCGAGTGGCAATAAATAACCAGTTATTTCTATCGCTTGTGGTCGCAGCCCTCGACAAAACATCCTCTTGGTACGACAATATTGTTGTGCATTCGCATTAGCTATATTTAAGAAGGTTGCGCCATATGTAGGCATAAAATAATAGGGGTTAAGTATAAAATTGCCGATTTTTCCTGAACGTTATAAAATTAATTCTTTTTTTCGTTAGCAGAAATGTACACTTATAGCGTTGTAGCTTAGCCGATAGTATTTTTTTCACAACATGCATGGTGTTAAGTGAAAATAATATAATAAAAGAATGATAGGAATAACTAATGTCATATGGCATTAGCTAGCTGAGTGTTTAAACATTTGTGCATTAAGGTTTTAAAAGATTGGCATCCATGTTAGTATGGAAATGCTAATTCTTTAAAATTGTCCATACAAAACGACCATTTCATACTTAAACCCATATTTAAACAAAGAGTACAGCTAACAGCACAGCAGTTCTTTTTGTAAAATGTATAAGTATTGGAAAAGTTTTTTCAGGTAGGTACAAGTTTTATTAAATACCTAGGTAGTGATTGTTACTAACTTATATACGTTAGTTACACAACATGTGTAAATAAATACATAAGGTATGTTAAGTGTATGTTATGGTATACATTATAACTACGGAACCCAACCCTATACTGCACGTGGCCCGAAATGCACTTAGCCGGTTTAATTGCTTGACGTCACTAACCCGGACACGTGAATTTGTTTTTCTTTTGTTGTATAGGAATTAAGTACTAGGTACCTACTTACATTTCTCCATCAGCCATTTTTAATGTCCCCACTGCTGGGGCACAGGCCTTCCTTATGGGTGGATAAGGAGGACGGGCCATAACCCACCACGCGGGCCCAATGCGGATTGGTGGGTGTTAACGACTGCAAATGCAGCCGGGACCAATGGCTTAACGTGCCTTCCGAAGCACGGAGGAGCTCGAGATAATAAATTTTTGGTCACCCATCCCATGACCGACCCTTGCGAACGTTGCTTAACTTCCGCAATCGCTGGGCCAGGCGCTAAACCACTGCGCCACCGAGCTCCTCACATAAATAAAAATAAATATTTACTTACATTTATTGTAACTTTTTTTTAAATAACGCAAAACTTTTGAACTAATAATAGGACTCATAATTTACGGACAACATTTTGTATGAAACTAATCATGAAATCGCAAGGAATAAACAGACCATCCATTTTCTCAAAGTTTGCTCGTTTTTAGGATTCCATACCCAAAGGCCAAAGGGTAAAAACAGGACCCTATTACTAAGCCTCCGCTGTCCGTCTGTCGGTCTGTCACCAGGCTGTATCTCATAAACCGTGATAGCTAGACAGTTGAAATTTTCACAGATGATGTATTTCTGTTGCCGCTATAACAGAATAAAATAAATATTTAAGGGGGGCTCCCATACAACGAACTTGATTTATTTGCCGTTTTTTGCTCCATATTGATAACGACTACAGGTAGACAGTTGAAATTTTCACAGATCGTGTATTTCTATTGCTGCTATAATAACATATGCTAAAAACATAGTAAAATAAATATTTAAGGGGGGCTCCCATACAATAAACGTGATTTTTTGCTGTTTTTTGGTACGGAACCCTTCGTGCGCGAGTCCGACTCGCACTTGGCCGGTTTTTTTTAATACTGTTATTCATAATACGCTTTATACAATACATGTTATTTTAAGGTTATTTTTAAGCTAATCATTGTATCAAGGTGTCCTAGATTATTGGTAATACCTATAATAGGGATCTGTTACGGCACTTTTATGTACAAAACCCATTGATGCAGAGTAGGTACCTAACTCTGTCTATCACGTTTTCACACCTAGACAGACCGATTCTGACAAAAGGTGCGGATATAGATGGAACCTTGGGGAAGGACATAAGCTATTTTTTATACCACTGCTGGGCAGGGATCTAGCACGCGATATAAATATAACCTTATAGTCCAGGCGGGCAAAGCTGCGGGCGGAAAGCTAGGTAGTGTATAGTAGTACATTACTGCCGCGGTCTATAATGACTGCGTTGCTGGCAGCGATGATGATAGCCGAGAGCGGAGCTCAGCGCAGGACCAGTGGGTCTATTGCCCAAGTGTCGTTGACTTCGCCGTCGGCTTCATTTGACAGATGGTTGTTATATATTGCTACTTCTTTTTGGTATAAATAAAGACTTACCAAAGAAAAGTAGCAATGTATTACAACCATCTGTCAAATGAAGCCGACGGCGAAGTCGACGACACTTGGGCAATAGACCCACAGGCCGTCACAGCGTGGTTACGGTTACCAGACGTCAAGGTTTGTCAGGCTTTTTGGGTCAATGTCAGGATTCCGACCGGATTTAGAAAATGTCAGGCTTTTTTGGAGTATTTACCTTATAGAAAACAAACCATAGAAATTAGCTTTATTTATTTTTCCTTTTTTGTACCCTAACAATTAAAGAGAACATTTTAGTAAAACAATCAACTAATTTTGCAATTAAATAATCATTTTAAAATAATAAACACTTAAAAAATTATAAATAATCAACTGAACAACTAAAGCTTAAAAACGATAACTGTTCTTTTGTCTAAGTAAGAAAATATATAATTAGTGACCGACCAAAGTTTCGGTTTCGGTTTCAGTTTCGGCCAAAAAATCTAGTTTCGGCCACAATTTTGGTTTCAGTCAATTTTCGCTCGGTCGAAACTCAAATGGATTCTCAAAGGCTAAAACTCGACAATAATGAAATCCCATACAATTTTGTTGCGTCGCCATCGGAGGAGCGCGACAACGTCGACTTTGCTCAAAAAAGGTTGTCAAAATAATTACCATAAAAAAAGCATTTTTGAATAAATAATGTTTACTTCAGAAATCTCACAAACAAAACAGTATATAATTACGGGAGACGGATGTTATGTTATGACTTATGAATGATATTGTGTGACAACGCGGAAGTGCAAACCACTTGAATGCATGTTAGATATATCGAAGGTCGACACAATAGAGATACTAAAACACCAGCGAATGCTTGTGACATGCACGTATGAAATTGAGTTTGTATAACCTAAGATTATGGAGAGTTTCACTGAAATTAAAATAAAATTTTAATAAGGAATACATTGTTTTTCTCTGCGAAAATTGTGGACTGAAGAAGTACCTAATATGTGATAATTTTAACGAGTTTTAACTACAAAGACATGGGAAGAATTAGTAATTTGCGATGTAGCAGTAAGGAATGTTTTTTAACTTTCGAAGCCTTTCATTAAAAATGAAACTGAAAATAGATTGGGTCATTGCAGGCAGGTTGTAATATAGTCTCCATGATCCCATAAATCTTTTTTTGTATAAAAATATATTCACTGTCAGTAACATAACGAACAAAAAAAATCTAGGAATAAATTTGTGGGAAATCTGAAAAATATTATTTTGAATTAAAACACATATGAATTAAAGTGCAAGTAAGGGCAAATCTAGAAAGAAATCTGAAAAAAAAACTGCCTTGTAGTTAAAAACTTATACAAAGTGTAAGTTTTTTTGTTGTAAGTATAAAGTTTAACTTTACCGATACAATACAAATAATGTCTATTTTGTTCGTAGCAGTCGGAGGCTGATTACAGTTGCATTACGTGGCAGTGGATGTGTACGTATGTATGAGTGGTTATTTACATTGCCGCCCGGCGAGATGGTTCCATATCGATTCGCCGAGGTGTGCTGGCTGCAGGGGACTGGGTAACTAGGGCCATTTGAATGCCATTTTATGCGCGAAACTTTCGAAATCGAGAAAAGAAAATTTTGTTCATTTCCGTTTATTTACTGATTCGCGAGCTATGCTGTAGGCCGTGTGAGCTGGAGCAGAGCCTTGATGGAATATACATGGATGGTTTATCAAAGTTCTGTTGACTTCAAGGAAGAACTACAGATTCAAGGATGTCTCTTCGGTAATTTTAACACTTTTTAGCCAACAAACAATAATAAAATCGTACCAAATGAAAAAAACAATAAACAAAAAGTATGCAAAGAATTCCATTATTGAAAGATTATTTTCTAACATTATTTTACAACAACTGCAAGGTCTCGCTACAAAATTTGAACATTACACTGACATCCATTATACATGGACGTCAGTGGAACATTATAATAAAATGTGTAGGTTGGGTAAGTAGGTTAAGTCCTAAAAAGGTATATCTACGTGAATTTAAGACTTAATAAAGTTAAGCAAAAGTACTTTTAACAATTTATCTTTTCACACAGAGTTCGATCATAATTTGAACCGAATTTCAGCCACGCACAATCGAGCGCAAAAATTTTGCAGAGGTATTTAGAATGCTCCGTAAATCTGCACGTGACAAACTCACAAACCACAGAAAAGTGTCATGATAGTGTTGGGAAGTCTACGTGTCACGTATTATCGAATGCACATATCAGCGTCATTTTTGCATATGCGCGTGAGGGCAGAAGCGCGGGCGTGATTGTTTTCGTCGTGTTACGTAGGTTATTTTCGGCGCGCTGCACGCCACTCGGCACGTCCACGGCCCGTCCCGCAACTGCCTCTAACAACATTCTATCATAGACGCGTATTTTGGTTGTATGGGACGCGTGGGTCTTCATTGTTGTCTTTTTCAGTTTATAAATAAAAAAAACCCTGTCAGATCCTGAAAAAGGTGATAGTTTTGCTGAAACTGAACAACATTAAATTCTGATTCTCCATGGAAAATAGGTCGAAAAACGTTTTTTTTTGCCTTTCCATAGTAAGTCGGTCAGCTGACCAATACATTTTGTATGGGAGTATGAACAATTTTTTTCGTTTTTCGACCTGTGCTCCATGAAGAAAGTTTTTCAGTTGCAACACTATCACCTTTTTCAGAATCTCTATTTGCCGCTAATGCGTCTATAGTTTTGTAATATTGTGACAAAAAAATTACGAAAGACAAATGTACGGCAGTTTTTTCAGTCAACTTTTAATTTCTTTTAGTTTTCAGACCTTCATCGAAAATGAAATTGAATAAAAATGTAAATTGAACAATGCTTACCTAATTTCGTTGAAGCTGTCGGGTTATGCCTTTCATGACTGAACCATAATAGAGGGGTTTAACATATAAACTTGATCTAGTCCCAAATAATAAATATTAAATTGAAACACTGATTAGTTTTCTGTAACTACTTCAATTCAATTTATTATGGTGAACATGATTTCTAATTAAAAATACTCTCTTTATGACAATAAGTTCAGATTCTGCGTATCGGAAAGATTCCCAGTTAAGATGATGATGTTTTTATTTTTAATTCTTGCATTCACAATGTTATTTATACATACTTACATATTTATAATTATAATTTTCATAAATGGACTGATTTGACAGCTTTATTAAAAACAATTTCTTTGGAAAAATACTGATAAAACAAAATCTGAACTGTTTAAAACTGCAACAAAAGATTTTTCTATGAAACCTTTGCATAATTTTATTTATTGACAATAAATAAAGCCTTACAGTGTTACCATGTTTCAAACATAGCAAAGGTGCATTGTCTAGACGGGTGATTGTCAACAAGTTTTATACATATGAAATAACATAAATATACTTATTCAATTACTGGCGATAAGGTCTGAATTGACGTGTTTGCCTTGTCGCACTTGCGATAAGTGTGAAGACGTGTCTCGTTTATATTGACGTCTGTTTGACAACAAGTGCGCGCCAGTAAATGGGTTCACCGTACTTAGGTAAAAAAAACAGCAGCAAATTAATGTGCACAATATACGAGGGTGGATTGATAAGTCCATGACTTTTTAATGAAGAAAGACTTTTTTTCGGAATATTTTGTTTTATTTCTGTACATAATCTTATTGTAGCTCTGCATATTCAGTCCAACAAGGTTCCTACCTCTTTAACCCATTATTTTTTCTTTCATCGCCTCAAAACTGGTAACTGAAATGAGGGCCCATTTCAGACAATATCACCTTTTGGCTTGATAAAAATCTTTGCCCGCCAAGACATTTATCAAGACATTTATTCATGTTTGGTAGGAGAAAAATCTCACTGGGGTTGAATCTAGAGAATAGGAAGGATTCGCATCTTCATTCGATGAATTTTGATGTCATGAGTGCCGCCGAGAGGGTCGACAGGGTCATAGTATTTTTTTAAAGTCATGGACTTATCAAACCACCCTCGTATTCATCTTAGATTATCTAAGATATCCAATATGCCTACATGAAGACATTTTATACGTTGCTCTAAACTAAACCCAAAAAAGAAGCCAAATCACTTGTGTTTGGAAATCGGGAATAACTGGAACTCTTCAAACAATTTATCTTTGGGAGAAATATAGAAAAGTTGTGTTGATGCGAAAAGTATTACTTATTATGTGTGTAACTATGCAGAACAATGCTTGACAACTAAACCTTGAATTGTTTTTCAAATGTTACTACTTACCTACTTACAACATTTTAGGAAATTCGATAACATAAAAAAAGATTGACAAAGTAGTCAAAATATTTTTCTGAACATTGTGAAAGATTATTACTATGAGATATTTTACCATCTCATGTGACATAATCTCAGATAGATTCAACTTTAATAATGTTCCCAGGCATTGAATAGAACAAGGATCTAATGATGTTCATACTTCTTTGTAAGTAATATTGAATAGGAATGAAATAAATATAAATATCTCATCAAATAGGTATGTCAATTTAACATTTGCCATCAAATAAAGAGCTAATATCTCTATCTAAATAGAGGACTTACATGAATTTTAAATATAAATAGGTCCATTATGCTCTCTCTTAGGTACTATTTTAGGTAACTACCTCTACCTAGTATATTATACAGGGTTATTCGTAAAGCACCAACAACTTCACAGGAGTATTTTACTGACATCATAAACAAACATTTGTGCTACGAATTTTTCGAAAACAGACAAAAAATTACGTCTTTTCATACAACACTCGATTAGCTGTTCAATCAAATGTCCGTATGAAAAGTAATTTTTTTGTCTGTTCGGAAAAGTCGTAAAAAAAAGTTGTAGAACAATGATGTTAGTTATCTACTCCTGCGAGGTTGTTTTTTTTTTACAAATAACCCTATACTAATAAACAACAGCATTCAGAAAAAAAACTTGGTTTATAAAGATTCGAAAAGTGTTGTTTATAGAAATGGTATGTGACATTTTTCAGATGTGTGTAAACCGTATCAATTTGTAGTCTAGAAAATATGGACTTCTAGACTTCTAGTGTGGCTAACCATGTCCATTTTTGTTTGAAAATTCTAGAACTCTTTTCTTGGTACTATCTTTTGTTGCAAATAGAAATGTATTATCGCATTTGCCGTTTCGATGCGGAATACCACATAGGGTAGTTCGTCGGCTCAGGTCGGCCCCGGCCGACGGCCCGGCGACCCACTTCCCAACCCTGCCCCCTTCCCTCCTTCACACTGCTCTCTGTTCCTCCCCCCCAACCCATCGCCTCGCGCTCCTTTATCATACTGATAACAGAAGTCCCGCACTAAAGATATCTCAGTGTACGAGTACTCGACATTATTGCCTGGCCTTTGTCCCATTGACTTAATTGAATGCTTAGATCAGCAGCCACAATGTAAACAAACACTCGATTCAGTTGCTATCGTTCTTTTCTGGTACAATCATACAGACTTGTTTCTCAATGCTCAATCTTGTAATGTCTATGCTAAATATTTTGCAATACGTAGACAGATGCTATCCATACGCTACGTCAGTGAAAGGTCAGATTTAATAATTTAATATACCATGCATGACCATTCACACAATTTAGAATCTAATGTGTCTGGGTAGTTTTCCTAATTACGTTAATGGTGATTGTGGTTGTTTGTCAAAGTTATTACGTAAACAAACACTTTTCAAGTAGGAAAATATTTTTTTCTAATCTCTTTTGTCTCTTAAAAACGTATTAATGGCGAATACCTACTCCGAAAAAACCTCAAGATTTAATCTTGGGTATTTATTGGGGCTTGCCTGACTCTACCTACATAACGGTCGAAAATTTACTGGTAAGCGGGCGACGAAAACTGAATTTTGCTGGATCTTGCTGAAATTACAGCAAAAATTTACACCGATACTTTTTACAAAAGCTGAAATATCTATAATTTCCCAATACATTGCATATACTTGGCAATGTATTTGCAATTGCTACACTGGAAGTATTGCCCTGAGTTGCATGGTATTGTCAGCAACTTGGCGGCTACACAGTTGCAGCTAGAAATTGCCACAAGATGTGCCATAAAAATAACTCGTTTACGAGGACCTTAAGGCTCGACCATTTCTCAAAGCTATTTACTCGTAGTTTACACAAAATTCATAGATAACTAGCTCTCCGCCCGCAGCTTTGCCCGCGTGGACTACAAGTTATATTGCCCAGCAGTGGGATAGAAAGGCCTTCTCCAAGGTGCCATCTATATCCGCACCAAATTTCGTCAAAATCGGTCCAAAAGCATTCTCCCTACTCAAAAAAGGCGTGGAAACACAACAGACAAACAGAGTTACTTTCGCATTTATACGTATTATTAAAATATGGATAAATATAATTCAGCACATTTTAACGGTATACTGACCATCGTACTTTTCTATGCCATGCCAACCCATCATGATTACTTATAGTTCGCTCTGGGGGCCTATTACGAAAATAACGTACGCAACTGCGTAACGCAGTCACTTGGGCACGATAACCGTCCGCAGTTCGTCGATTGTAGTTATAACAAACATTTTGAATTTGGCTATCGTAGCCCATATACTACTAAACGAACGATGTCGGATACGCTAGAGAGAAACTGTCAAATTCACGCAATCACTTCGCGATATCGCATACGAAAGTGATTTGTAATAGGAAACAATCAAAACGAAGCACGGACGCATCTGCGTGTATCGCATTAAACTTTTCGTAATAGACCCCCTGGTTAAACATTTGATTGTATGCATTTGGGCATCAATGCCTGCGACCCATGCAAATAAGTGAAGATTCTACTCAATAAAAATGACATTCTCCCTACTCCTACATTAATCAATAAGAAAAAAATACTTTCGATTCGCCAGATGGAAACATGAGAATAAAGGTTGAATTGAAGTACACTCCACGGACCCTTAACCACTGATTAAAGCTTCCTAACGACATTATCGATGGCAATAATAGGTAGTTAACACCCTTATTTCTAATATCGGTTTTATATTCTTGAACTTTCCTTATTTTCCTCTCGATCATTACTTATTATAATATATAGTAAAATTAGCGAAATTAGAACTAGTAACGTTTCTTATAATTATAACTAAACTCATATCACAACTTATTTGAAGGGTTCCAAGGCCTTTCTTATGAGTGGATAAGGGGGATGGGCCATAACCCACCACGCGGGCCCAATGCGGAATGGTGGGTATTAATGACTGTAAGTGCAGCTGGGACCAACGGCTTAACGTGCCTTCCGAAGCACGGAGGAACTCAAGAATCTCGAGTTAATTTTTGGTCACCCATCCCATGACCGACCCTTGTCAAAGTTACTTAACCTCCAATCGCAGGGCCAGGTGCTGAACCACTGCACCACCGAGGTCCTTCCAATGACGTATTTGTTATAAAACATCAAATTCTACAGACAATTTCAGCACGTGTAGCAATAATTCTGAAAAAAAGCCTTCCAAAACAGTGAAAATATAATAGTTATTCCTATATAAATTCCTTGTTGACACAAACGGACCAGCGATCTCATTAAATTCGATGACCTGTGAAGTTATGATAAACCTAGCTGCGGTATTTTAATACTCGTGTTAGACATTAAATACGACTTCAAAATATACCTGTTGTGACTACTTTGTATCGAGCGGTATGCATAATCGATGAACCGAACGGTCAGCATAGAGTACATAGATGACCTATGTTCTGGAGTCGTATCGTTTGAATGAGGATGAGATCGATCGGTGTTGGGGAGCCGGTGGGTTCCCTAGACGGGATCGGGCAGCCATGGAGCCACGGTGCCCCCTGGCGGCGTTGGCCGACGTCTGGCCGAGGCGCGCCGCGTTCGACGGACGACCTGCGTCTCAAGGCCGATCTTACACGTGCCTCCGCTTCCTGACGCCGCCATAACAAACCTCCCCCCCGCCCCTCCCCTCGAGGCACCTCCGTCTCTATTCCGCCCGCACGCAGGGTCCTTCCAGTCTTCCACAGTTAAGCCGAATTCACGATTCGGAGAAATGCTTTCTCTTTAAGTTATTCACCCTAAGCTGATTTTGTCTAAGGTTTCGTTTTGAAATACGTCACCATTATGAAACTATCCATGTATATTTGCCTGACAACAATGAGTCGATGTAACCCTTGATGTAAACTTATCCTACCAATATTATAAATGTGAAAGTTTGTGGGTTTAGATGTTTAGATGTTTGGGTGTTTGTTCCTCAATCACGCAAAAACTACTGAATCGATTTGGTTGGAATTGGGCACACAGATCCCAGGGGAATAGGAACCACGCGAGTGAAACCGCGGGCGGCCGCTAGTATCTTTATAACTAGAGTTTAATTACCGCCTTTTGTTGTTGTGTCTGTAACGTATAAATTAATCGTATCAATAATTGCTATAGATACTAGATTAAATTGCTTTGCTAAACCCAAGCATTTTAATAATGCTGGGATAAAATATTATGTTAAGTAGAAACAATTTAACACGTGTAACTTACACTTGTGATAATCACCGTAAGTAAATATTATGTTGGAAAAATTGACAACGTAACGATTTTCCGATGTATTTGAGTGGTAAACGTTTTGAATGCTCGATTTTGTACCTTGCAATTAATTTATTTAAATGCTTTTGACCTCTATTTTAAATAGGGTGTCAAAATCACCGATTTGCATTCATTGAACAGAGTTTTTTTCAATTATGTAAGTAATGCAAATACTAGGTAGGTAGGTACCTACTCTTGTTTATCTTTACTTGTTAATTCATGAAAAAAAAAATCACAGATTTTGCAGTCCCCGCAAGATTCGGAGCATTGAAAATGAATGCAAAAATTTACGAAAAACCAAAATCAAATCAAATGCAAAATCCTATAAGGGACCACCTACTGGTCACAATTATTAACCGATTTTCAAAATAATTTCGCCATTTGGTAGTTAAACTAATAACCTAGGACCTTTCTTTCCATTTTTTCTTAAGTCAGATTTTTTTCCGAAATATTTACAGTTTAGTAAACAAACTCCCCCAAAAAAACCCGGAATTTTTGGAAATTTGCAAAATTTCAAAAAAAGTTACCAGTAGATTTTCAAAATTCAAACGTTCACACGTGTCTCGGTAAATTCCTAAACTCTTGGTACTATTTCCATCTCGATCCTCCCAAAATCCTTGGAGATATGGGCAAAAATACGTCTCAGGCGATTTGCATCTGATAACCATTTTCAATGGTAAAAAGTATTTGCGCCCTATTAATTTCTCCTACTTATCCAGTTTCTGACCCACAGGGTTGCGTTCAGAGCCTTAGTGCGCGGTTGTTTGGTTGTTTTTTAACTCACTCTAAGGTTAGGAACGACCAAGAACTTTAAATGTCAATGTCAATACAAAGTCTTCATTTTCCATTTGGAATACGAATAATTTAAACTTTTCTTTATACTAAACCAAATAAAATCCGTTTTTTGAGCATCTACCATGATTATTTAAAAAATTAGACACAAAAACATCAAAATACAAAATAATGTCAAATGACATTGACATTTTTTCTATAGACAAACGTCAGAGCGTTTTACAACTATCTATTTTGATGGTTGTTTGGTTGCAACGCTCTGACGTTTGGAACGGGATGGTTGTGTCAACCGAACGTCACGCTCTAATGTTTGGAACGCCGTTAGAGCGTTTGGTTGTGAATAGGTTGCACTCGGAGCGTAGGTTCTGAACGCAACCCAGTATTTTAAACATTTTAGCTTCACTGGCTGTTTCATCCTTTACAGGTCCAAAATCACACTTTAAACAATTTTTATGGCAGTAGGTATATTCAAGACTTGAAGACGTTGTTGGCCGTCTATATAGCGAACTATTAACTAATATGTAAGTGTTACTTAAAATTAAGTGGAATGGAAGATCGTCATGCCTTCAGTCTTGCTTTCAGTCAGAGTACATCAACCTTTTCACACGACTGTCCAAAAAATTCACAGATTTCGCAGTTCCCGCAAGAATCGGAGCATTGAAAATGAATACAAAAATTTACGAAAAAACTAAATCAAACCAAAAGCAAAATCCTATAATTTTTATAAGGTATACTAGGTACCTTTTTATTTTTACGATCGATTGAAAGTACCCCTGACTGCTTCGACGCGGCTGAAATATTATTAACCGATTCACAAAAATCAACTAATGCACTTCTCGTCTGCTTCCGCATCTTTCAATACCTTTACCATGACGATCGGTCAATAGTCATAGAAACTACATCACTTTTTATATACCGAAATACCCGTTTTTCTACAATTCCAAATCTAAAGGGACCAACTACAGGTCACAATTATAAACCGATTTAAAAAAAAAAACGCTATTTTGTAGCTAAACTAATACCCTAGGACCTTTTTTTTCATTTTTTCTTAAGTCGGTTTTTTCTCGAAATATTTACAATTTAGTAAACAAACACCCCCCAAAAAACCCGAATTTTTCGAAATTTCAGAAAAAGTTACGAGCCAATTTTCAAAATTCAAACATTCACACGTGTCTCAATAAATTCCTCAACTTTTGGTACTATTCCCATCTCGATCCTCCTAAAATCCTCGGAACTATGACCAAAAATACGTCTCAGGCGATTTGCATTTGATAACCATTTTCAATGGTAAAACAGAAAATATATTATGCACAGCGTTCGAATGTATAGTAGTTAATTTAGTTACATGACTACTTACCCAGTCTATCCTGAAATCAGTAAAATTTTGAGGCTCGGAGCGCGACATGCTCTCGCTCGGATATTGTGGTTAATTATGACACTGGTTGTTATAATGATGGCAGTGAGCTGTTTCAGGGGCCGTACCGGCTAACGAATCGATTATCGAAAAGTCTACTGGGTTTCAACTTAAAACAGAAAAATCAAAGTAAGGAATTTCGTCTTGTACTTTCTGTTGACGTAATTTGGAAGATAACGATGTTCGTGTGACATCATGTATTGGGGTTCGGCATTTTGGCCCAATTGGGGCTCGATTTATCTGTTTTAATTTGAAAACCAGCAGACTTTTCGATAATCGATTCGTTAGCCGGTACGGCCCCAGGTCCTTTTATAGAGAATTTTAAGCATGGGTGCAGATAAAAAAAATATAACTCAGCTTAGAGATATTTTTAGTTTTTGTATTTGTGTTGCAATTTTTCTTTTTGCTTTTGTGTTGCAATTTTTTTGTTTTTTGTTTTTATTTTGCAATTTTTATTTTAGGGTTCCGTACCCAAAGGGTAAAAACGGGACCCTATTACTAAGACTCCGCTGTCCGTCTGTCTGACTGTCTGTCTGTCACCAGGCTGTATCTCATGAACCGTGATCTTTATAACTAGAGTTTAATTACCGCCTTTTGTTGTTGTGTCTGTAATGTATAAATTAATCGTATCAATAATTGCTATAGATACTAGATTAAATTGCTTTGCTAAACCCAAGCATTTTAATAATGCTGGGATAAAATATTATGTTAAGTAGAAACAATTTAGCACGTGTAACTTACACTTGTGATAATCACCGTAAGTAAATATTATGTTGGAAAAATTGACAACGTAACGATTTTCCGATGTATTTGAGTGGTAAACGTTTTGAATGCTCGATTTTGTACCTTGCAATTAATTTATTTAAATGCTTTTGACCTCTATTTTAAATAGGGTGTCAAAATCACCGATTTGCATTCATTGAACAGAGTTTTTTTCAATTATGTAAGTAATGCAAATACTAGGTAGGTAGGTACCTACTCTTGTTTATCTTTACTTGTTAATTCATGAAAAAAAAATTCACAGATTTTGCAGTCCCCGCAAGATTCGGAGCATTGAAAATGAATGCAAAAATTTACGAAAAACCAAAATCAAATCAAATGCAAAATCCTATAAGGGACCACCTACTGGTCACAATTATTAACCGATTTTCAAAATAATTTCGCCATTTGGTAGTTAAACTAATAACCTAGGACCTTTCTTTCCATTTTTTCTTAAGTCAGATTTTTTTCCGAAATATTTACAGTTTAGTAAACAAACTCCCCCAAAAAAACCCGGAATTTTTGGAAATTTGCAAAATTTCAAAAAAAGTTACCAGTAGATTTTCAAAATTCAAACGTTCACACGTGTCTCGGTAAATTCCTAAACTCTTGGTACTATTTCCATCTCGATCCTCCCAAAATCCTTGGAGATATGGGCAAAAATACGTCTCAGGCGATTTGCATCTGATAACCATTTTCAATGGTAAAAAGTATTTGCGCCCTATTAATTTCTCCTACTTATCCAGTTTCTGACCCACAGGGTTGCGTTCAGAGCCTTAGTGCGCGGTTGTTTGGTTGTTTTTTAACTCACTCTAAGGTTAGGAACGACCAAGAACTTTAAATGTCAATGTCAATACAAAGTCTTCATTTTCCATTTGGAATACGAATAATTTAAACTTTTCTTTATACTAAACCAAATAAAATCCGTTTTTTGAGCATCTACCATGATTATTTAAAAAATTAGACACAAAAACATCAAAATACAAAATAATGTCAAATGACATTGACATTTTTTCTATAGACAAACGTCAGAGCGTTTTACAACTATCTATTTTGATGGTTGTTTGGTTGCAACGCTCTGACGTTTGGAACGGGATGGTTGTGTCAACCGAACGTCACGCTCTAATGTTTGGAACGCCGTTAGAGCGTTTGGTTGTGAATAGGTTGCACTCGGAGCGTAGGTTCTGAACGCAACCCAGTATTTTAAACATTTTAGCTTCACTGGCTGTTTCATCCTTTACAGGTCCAAAATCACACTTTAAACAATTTTTATGGCAGTAGGTATATTCAAGACTTGAAGACGTTGTTGGCCGTCTATATAGCGAACTATTAACTAATATGTAAGTGTTACTTAAAATTAAGTGGAATGGAAGATCGTCATGCCTTCAGTCTTGCTTTCAGTCAGAGTACATCAACCTTTTTACACGACTGTCCAAAAAATTCACAGATTTCGCAGTTCCCGCAAGAATCGGAGCATTGAAAATGAATACAAAAATTTACGAAAAAACTAAATCAAACCAAAAGCAAAATCCTATAATTTTTATAAGGTATACTAGGTACCTTTTTATTTTTACGATCGATTGAAAGTACCCCTGACTGCTTCGACGCGGCTGAAATATTATTAACCGATTCACAAAAATCAACTAATGCACTTCTCGTCTGCTTCCGCATCTTTCAATACCTTTACCATGACGATCGGTCAATAGTCATAGAAACTACATCACTTTTTATATACCGAAATACCCGTTTTTCTACAATTCCAAATCTAAAGGGACCAACTACAGGTCACAATTATAAACCGATTTAAAAAAAAAACGCTATTTTGTAGCTAAACTAATACCCTAGGACCTTTTTTTTCATTTTTTCTTAAGTCGGTTTTTTCTCGAAATATTTACAATTTAGTAAACAAACACCCCCCAAAAAACCCGAATTTTTCGAAATTTCAGAAAAAGTTACGAGCCAATTTTCAAAATTCAAACATTCACACGTGTCTCAATAAATTCCTCAACTTTTGGTACTATTCCCATCTCGATCCTCCTAAAATCCTCGGAACTATGACCAAAAATACGTCTCAGGCGATTTGCATTTGATAACCATTTTCAATGGTAAAACAGAAAATATATTATGCACAGCGTTCGAATGTATAGTAGTTAATTTAGTTACATGACTACTTACCCAGTCTATCCTGAAATCAGTAAAATTTTGAGGCTCGGAGCGCGACATGCTCTCGCTCGGATATTGTGGTTAATTATGACACTGGTTGTTATAATGATGGCAGTGAGCTGTTTCAGGGGCCGTACCGGCTAACGAATCGATTATCGAAAAGTCTACTGGGTTTCAACTTAAAACAGAAAAATCAAAGTAAGGAATTTCGTCTTGTACTTTCTGTTGACGTAATTTGGAAGATAACGATGTTCGTGTGACATCATGTATTGGGGTTCGGCATTTTGGCCCAATTGGGGCTCGATTTATCTGTTTTAATTTGAAAACCAGCAGACTTTTCGATAATCGATTCGTTAGCCGGTACGGCCCCAGGTCCTTTTATAGAGAATTTTAAGCATGGGTGCAGATAAAAAAAATATAACTCAGCTTAGAGATATTTTTAGTTTTTGTATTTGTGTTGCAATTTTTCTTTTTGCTTTTGTGTTGCAATTTTTTTGTTTTTTGTTTTTATTTTGCAATTTTTATTTTAGGGTTCCGTACCCAAAGGGTAAAAACGGGACCCTATTACTAAGACTCCGCTGTCCGTCTGTCTGACTGTCTGTCTGTCACCAGGCTGTATCTCATGAACCGTGATAGCTAGACAGTTGAAATTTTCACAGATTATGTATTTCTGTTGCTGCTATAACAACAAAATATACTAAAAACAAAAAAAAAACAAAATATTTAAGGGGGCTCCCATACAACAAACGTGATATTTTTGCCGTTTTTTGGTTGATATTAATAACGACAACAGGTAGACGGTTGAAATTTTCGCAGATGATGTATTTCTGTAGCCACTAAAAAAACAAATACTAAAGTCAGAATAAAACAAATATTTAAGGGGGCTTCCATACAACAAACGTGATTTTTTGCCGTTTTTCGGTACGGAACCCTTCGTGCGTGAGTCCGACTCGCACTTGGCCAGTTTTATTTGTTTCTAAGTTGCAATTTTTCTAGAATGTCCGGTGCGGTACTATAATGACACTTCTGTCTGGATTGCACAACAGAATTTATAAAAAAGTTTAAATCTTAGGCTAGGTACCTGTTTTTAAAACTAGTTTTTAGGCTGTGCTGTGCTAGATTTTACTTGCATATAAATGGCATAATATTCACGAATTCGAAATTCTGTGGTTAGAATCTAGGACAGAAAAGTTTTTTATTTCGTTTGCGCTACAAAAGTTACGAGGTAGGCATTTAAATTGACAGCTTAAGGAGATATTTTATAATGTTTGTGCATAATTTTTAGTTTTTTGTAACGTAAAAACCTGTTGTTTTCTTTATAGGAAAGAATATAATTAATTCGAAGTAAATAAGGTATTGTTTTTACCTCTTAGGTATATTTTTTATGAAATTGTGGATCTCTTAATAATTACTTACTTATATTTATCTTTTATGTGAAATAAATGAAGTGCTTTGCAACAAATAAACCGCGCAAACAGTAAAACTGTTTACGTGGCGTGGTGGCGATGAAAATGTTGTATTGAATTTAAACTATACAGGGTGAAATCGAAATCATTGGCAATCTTTTAAACTAGGATCCTATCTTTTAAACTAAGATCCTAACCGCGATATTGCTAACTTTAGGACAACAATTTCTTAAATCGAAGTGATATTTTTTTTACTTATTCGTCAAATCGCCATGTCGAATCTGGCCGAGCGGCGAGTTGACGAATTTTATTTGTGATATGCGTCAACTCACCATCCCAAATTCTAATAGATCAAGCTAATTTTATAATAAATTTTATCAAAATCGGTTCAGCAGTTTAGGCGTGAAATTGTAACAGAAGAAATACAGAGTTACTTTCGCATTTATAATATTAGAAAGGTGTAAAAAACCAGTGCGTGATAGGTAATTATGTTTATTATCAATTAACAATCTATGTCTGTCTATTACGATTTCACGCCTAAACTGCTGAACTGATTTTGATGAAATTTGGTACAAAATTATCTTGATTTATTAGATTTTGAGATGGCGAGTTGACGCATATCACAAATTAAAATTCGCCAACTCGCCGCTCAGTCAGATTTGACATAGTCAGTTAACGAATACCTAAGTCCTAAGTTCTAAGTGAATAAACATAAAAAAATCACAAGAAAGATTTCTAATGCTAAAAACATGAAAGTAACGATTTTTTACTTCTCTATTAATTTCATTTCAATCATCAGTAATCTTTTACTCATGATTTCTTGTGATTTTTATGTTTATTAATTTCATCTTGAATTTTGATCACTTTTATTTAGAAAATTTTTCTCCTGAAGTTATCATTATCGCAGTTAGATTGTTAGTTTAAAAGTTTGCTAATGTCTTGGGTTTCACCATGTTGGACTACATAATGCTTGCAGTGCCTGAGTGAGCTCTAATCAATGTCAACCCGCGCGTGTGTCCTGCTAAAAGCAGCGGACGCCCTAAAAACCCTAGGGAACCATTGACCAAGATGAAAAGACCCCTATGTATGAGATCAATACCAAGATGAAAACACCCTGTAAGTGTATTTGAAAATAGGGACCATCGAACTGAAGAACTTTTACCTTGTAAAAGTTGGTCAGTTGGTCTCTATCTACCATATTCTGCTTAACAAGGTTATTTCCAAAAACCTTGTATAATCCAGGTAATCTATCTGGGTGCTAATTGCGTGATTGGGTAACAAACATACAAACTTTCACATTTATTTTTTCTTTCTTTTACTTTAACATCAGCTAAATTCTAGTGAAGTGAATTCATAGACATAGAAAAATTTTTGCTGCGCTCAAGAAGACCAACAAAGCGTGGAAAAGAGAAGTTAACATTATACGGACACGGGCTGTGAAAAAAAGAGACAAAGAATCAAGTGACAATGTGCCAACATTTTTTACAGTAAGATCCCCTAGCGTCCCGCCTTGCAAATGAGCAATCACAGTTTGTTTCAAATATTTGTTAATCCTTATTAGAATTTCAAATAAAGGTATCGTGGATAGTATCTTGTGCTCTAAGTAATTGTAATGTGATAAAAAGAAACAATCCAAGTAATCACACTTTTCAAAGGTAAATAAGATTTTGCCACACATTTCTCTAAATCAAATTTCGCTACATTTATTCGTTTATCGACGAAGAAAACAGTATGGAACATAGTTTATTAATTTCCTTTGCCATAATTTAGTCATATTTTATGTATGTAAGTCATATTTTACGTATCTCATACAAAATGTACCTATACATTCGTTTTTCGGATCACCTGTTTATTATTATTGTTTTTCTTTGGCATTCTATTTCTATAAGTAAATTTTTTATCTGGGGCCATCCATAAATAACGTCAAACGACACAAATTTCATGATTTTTGACCCCCTCCGGCATCCTTGTCACAGTTGGTCACAAAATGTGAGTCTCCTCATTCGTTACTATAATCCTTACTAATATTATAAATGTGAAAGTCCGTTTGTTTATTTGTTACGCCTTCACGTCTTAACTACTGAACCGAACGTCATGAAATTTTACATATAAGTTGCCAGGGGTACAGACCGTACAGAGAAGGACATAGAATACCTTTCATCCCGAAAAAAGTATCGTTCCCGAGGGCATTCGAGGCCCTATATCCACTAAAATCCATTGTAAAGATCCATTGATGGATCTTTACAAATTTTATTAATTTTTAAAAATATTGTCAATGTAAAGTACCTAATTATTTTATTTTTACAAGAAGTTCATAAATGTCATTCGTTATTTAATGGATTTTCAGACACACGTTAGTTTTAAAAATCCACTTTACAAATTTCGTGTGTTTGATAAAATGAGATTGCATGTGTCACCCATTCTTTAATGGATTTTGAGACACCGTTTTAGTTCTAAAAAATCCACTTTGCAAAAATACTGAAACAAGGGTGTGTTTTTGTGGATCAAGGATTAAAGTGGACGTAAAAGTGCAAAAAGATCCATCAATGGATTTTTGCAATGGATCTTAGTGGATATAGGGACTAAACAGGGATAGCAAAAACTTTTCACGCAGACGAAGTCGCGGGCGGACGCTATATAGTTTTTAATATATGTTAATTTAGCTATTTTAAATACTAATTGCCATACTAAATAAAAAAGTGACTATTAAAGCTGTGCGTTACGTATGTATCGGTCTTTATGGACAGCTCGTGCGTCCCAATTAACAAATTGAATCATATTCAGAGAACGCGTATATAATAAGCGGCCGGGTGCTGCGTCGGTTATCGGCACTCAGCTGCCTTGTGACCTGCCTGTGATATGTCTACATTTTACTGTTTCGATTCCGAGAAACATGACACTTGTGTTTTGTCTTGCTGATATCGCAGTCATGACTAGATTGCGAGGGTTCGAGGGAAGGCGTAGCTGCGCAATGCGAACGAGACCTAAGGGGTGGGACGAAGGGCGAGGGCACAGAAAACATTATAGGTGCAGTAACGCAACGCAACTCAACATACAATTAATATACTTACAAAACGATGAGCACTAATATTTTTTTTAATCATAGATCATCCACGAGTGCAGGTATTGCGTTGTTCAAATTCGTGTCATTAATTGGGACTAAAGTTGCAAGATAATGAATTTGACTGGGCCTGTGTAGGGGAAGTACGTACGGTCGCAGGCGCGGTCCGAAGGGGGGGTCACGGGGGACATGACCCCCCCCAAAATCGTACACGTCAAATAGAAAAAATCTTCTATACAGTACCGACAGTAGGGCTGGCGCCCTCGTGTGTGGGGCGCGCGAAAACACCCGACCACCGGTTGACTATCAATCGTATTGTTGCCTGGTGATGAGCGACGAAGCGACGAATGAAACTAACTAAAAATCGCACTGCGCGGCCATTTTTTAATATAAACAAGCAGGATTAGTCGATGAAACTGACTAAGAATCGCGCTACACGGCCATTATTAAAAAAAAAAGCGAGATTACAAGATTAGTAGATGAAACTGACTAAAAATCGCGCTGCGCGGTAGTTTTTTTCTGTAATAAGCAAAATTAGAAGATTAGCAGATGAAACTGACTAAAAACTGTATTATTGTGTGTATAGTGACCCCCTCCAAAATTTTAGGCTGCGACCGCGCCTGTACGGTCGTACAAAATGACATAAGTACCTTCATGGGTAAATGACACACTGCGGTTTATTCAAAATTGGCGGCCAGAAACGAAGTGTTTGTACATCGTAAAGTATAAGCTAAGAGATAGCAAATCTGACAAATTTTTATCGGTCTCGGCTCAGCAAAACCACGATGATTGCGTTTATATTTTATTTTATCTCTTTTCGCGTACCCCACATGGAGAAGACTGGTTGAAATGCATTTAACGTGCTCACTGGGCTCATGCATCACGTGCTGATGTTCCTCGGAAGACCAAAATTTTTATTTGTGATATTTGTGCTTAACTTTTTACTTTGTCATTAACTCGTTACTTTGTCATTAACTCGTGTCAATTACTTGTCGTTTTTCCCGTGCCATATAGACAAAATCGTTTTTAGGGTTCCGTACCCAAAGGGTTTTTACCCGAGGACAACGGGAAAAAACGGGACCCTATTACTAAGCCTCCGCTGTCCGTCTGTCTGTCTGTCTGTCACCAAGCTGTATCTCATGAACCGTGATAGCTAAAAAGACAGTTGAAATTTTCACAGATGATGTATTTCTGTTGCCGCTATAACACAGTATAAAATAATATATGTAAAAACAGTATAAAATAAATATTTAAGGGTGGCTCCCATACAACAAAAAATGTTTGTATAATTACTTCATTTAGAAAAACATAATGTTAGATAAAAACAATATAGTATGCCATTTTGTACGTACTTCCGATATGTGTAGCGTATACTTATGCTAAGATACTGCTCATACATTAACTATGGCAAGGGTTGCCTGCGGAGTTTCGCCCTAATAACCCATATCCTAGCTTCCCCGCTCCCCTTCTTCCTTCAGTCGCCTCTAATTACTGCTACACCTTAGCTATACTTTTCAACTGTCTATCTATTGACTGTCTGTATCACTTTTCCCATTCTATTGTGCTCAAAACTGGGGATAAATAAAAAATACGAGTGTAGGCGGATGAGTCCCGTATTGATTTTTTTGCCGTAAAGGGATAGGTATTCACGATAATTTTACGCAATAAAAGAATTCTGAATCAGAAATTTTGACATTGTAAGAATCTATTATATTCTAGCTTTGGAGTGAATGGTAATTATGTAGGTAGTGTTTTTAGTGTCAATGAAAACACCGAAATCGTCAGTGTCTAAATTCTACAAAATGTAAATACTTATACAGAATGTCTTGATTATTTCTAGGTACAAAGTTCAGACGGTCTAGTCTTATCGCGTAGGCATGAACTTAGGTTATAGAAATAACATTATTATGAAACATAATTTACAAAGTTATTTAGATGCATATCCAATCAATGTGCCAGAATTTGCCATTTTTGGCGGATTTATCTAAAAGGCTTTTATACTTTTAACTCGTATTTTAAGTAGGTAAGTATGCCTAAGTCAAAGGTCTAAAAATCTTCTTAGAATAGAAGTATGTACCTACACAACTCTATTACCATACAATACACATAAAGCCTAAGTCGAAACATATATAGCTACCACCAAGAAAAATAATAAATCAATTGTTTCAGAACCTCTTTCAGAAAATTCACATTATAGACAATCGGCTCTCAAATTTGAAAAGAAAAGGGTTTCATTTTTAACACCTTCGATCAATCTATTGGAATATCGTTGTTTAACACGCAAAATTACCTGTACAAACTTATGCGTTTTCCCTCGATTTAACATTTTCTAGAAAGCAGTGTGCGAGAGCTATTATTTGAATTACGTGATTTGCATCGCCATAATGTCAACAAACTACCTAATAAGTGACTAAAATCATAAGAAAGTTGTTTTTGTTAGTGATCTTTGTATGTCACTGGAAAAAAACAGGTTATAGAAAAACGTCATTAAATATTAAGTCTTTAACCCTCGTAGGTATCTATAGACGAATAATAATGTCTTGAGTTAAACTTGGAATTTTAAAGGCTTCTAATATTATTTGCATGCAATTTGTAGTATATCGTAATTAATCTTAAATGCAGTTTTAGTGCAGTTTTGGTGCATTTAAGATTAATTTATACTATAAATTGCATGTGAATATAATAAAGCATTTACTCAAGTCATTACTTACTCGTCTATAGATACGAGGGTAGAAAAACTAATGTCTAGGTATTCATAATATTTATAAAATATTAACAATGTCTAAGGACATTGGCATAGTTGATTGTGGACAATTTAAAGTACTATCATTTTGTTTATTATTAAACATGTTCATAACATTTTTGCTTATCGCAATAATTCAGATTTATGTTTGGATGCACTAGTATATAGGGAGGTATTGTTGTTTTTAGTAATAAATCATCAAAGCATGTCGTCGCACGCTTGTGGGTTCTTAATAATGTTGAGTGACGTGGGCTCGAGCTATTACGAGGTGAAAGCGGCAACAGGTGACGACGATTCTCAAGATACATTTAAATCGGTAGTGCGCGTGCACAGAGGGGTAAGAACTCCAGCCACGTGTTCTTCCGAAAGCATATCTCGGTCGGGGAACGGAGCGGCGAGAGAAGCTGGGTTAGCGCGCGAAGTACTAACCGGTGGGCGCAGGCGAGTCGGGTGCCGCAAGCGGCGGCGGCTCGGTGGTGTTGGACGGCGCGATCGCGCAAGCGGCCGCCGACGGCGCATCTTCCGCGGCGCGGGCGGAGGGCGGCGGCGGCGCGCCGACGCCGGACGGGCCGGGGGGAGGCGCACAGAGCGCGACCAGCCGCAGCAGCGCCACGCACCACCACCAGAGCACGGCGGCCAGCGCGCGGGCAGCGCGCCCGACGCGGCCCGGGGTCCTCTCACGACCGAAATACGCGCGACGTCGACTCGAGCACCGGCGAGCTCGTCTTGTCACCCGGGTATTCGTACGGCGTCGACACGGCTGGCGAGGCGACGCGGGTGCGCGCGCGCGGCCTCACGGCGACTGGGGCGCCGCTTCCGAGAGCGTACGACCGCGCCCGAACACTATTTCGGGAGCGACGCTCCGCGCCGCTGCCGCCGCCCGCCCGCCACACGCGGCCAATTTTACGCGAAATTGCGGGCGGGCGGTGATGCGATATGCACCGCGGCGCGGCCACCTGCGAGCGCAGCACCGGTGCAGCCGCAGTGGCCCCGAGGGGCATTATTCGACGACAGGGCTCGAGGACCCGCAGCGGGACCCAGTCGCTGCGCCGCGAGTGCCGCCCGTCCACTCAAAATAGGTAGCGGCGAACGTGCTGGCCCGTGTCGATAGATACAATGTCGCAGCTATTGGCAAGGAAACAGAGACTCGCACTATCTCACTGTCTCGCGCTCTCTGTGTTGTGAATTCTTATGCACGGTTTATATTTAGACGCAAAATTATTTCTGATATAGATAGGTGTTTGACATTACGTTGAACTCTCATACGTCGGGAACTTCCACCTGTATAAATATTCAGTGGCAGATGCATTCTATTAACGTAACATTATTACGGGAATTATATAAATCTTTGTTACGTAGGTAAATGAACGAAAAAAGATGTTAACAAAAAATGTTAACAAAGTAATAAAAACAGAGTTGTTAAATTTTTGTTTTCAGCACTGTATTAAATTCTTTGCATTCAGGTTTTGATATTATTTGGATTCAAAAAGAAAACTTGGCAATAAGAATCCAGGCGAAACAAAGAAAAGAAAATTTACGATAATTTATAGATATAACATTATGTTCAGCGAATTTCAACAAAGTAATCATTCCTACCTTATTCCAGTTCTATAGCGCCACCTGTCGGCTGTATCTGACATTAAAACTAGGCTCCCTGAAGGCATGCCTCGGGAATAACGCAACGTTTCATACTTTACTTACTTTGCTCGTAGTTACGTTTAGGAGGATCAGGAATAATGTAATTCTAGCTAGAAGATAATAATTTCTAACGATTGCCAAAACTGAGTATATTTTTATGCATTGTTTGATGCGATTGACTCTTGCTTGATAGAAGTGTCGCTCGGAACAAACCGCGGTTTCCATGCTCGAACTGGAGCTGCATAGACATTTCGTACAGGCAACAAAAAAAATAACGGTAGCGTTTTCGAGTACGACCAGTGACATTTAGTTGTCATTGTGACAAAGGAGGAGGTTCTCTGTTCGTCTGTATAAACAGGGTCATTTTATATTTACCATCTAAATTTTAACACGTTTTTATTAGGTTACTAGCTGACCCGAAAGACGTTGTCCTGTATTAGTTATGAATATTGAATTCGAATTGGTATAATTAATGAAAAGTTGGGTTCAGAGATATTAGTAGGTACCGTTCCTTACCCTTTCCCGTTACCCTTTCCCGTTCCCGTTTCCGTTCTCGTTACTTTATAACCCAACAGCTGTATAACCAAGAATTCACTTGTTATGTTAGTAACGTGTATGTAGTCTATCCAAACTTACCAATTTAATATTAGGGGTGATGGCTCTGAACTAACCGTGATGACCACTACGAAATTCAGTTTTCTTAGATCCTTTCTGTAAGAAATAATATCCGACCGAAGTTTCTTTGACGATATTTGTAGCATGCAAACGTCATTACATAACTCATCATAAGGTTACATTAAAAAAGTTTATATTGTCCAAAATAATTATTCTTATTCTTAATTTTTTTAAAGTCATAAGTGTCATAACTCATTAAAGTTACATTAAAAAAGTTTTTATGTCCAAAATTATTTTATATGGTGGTTAAGTATTCTTAAATTTTCTAATTTTCCGCGCAATTTTCTTAATATTTTCTTTCATAACAACCATCTCCTGATAATAACAAACACAACAAAAAAAGATTCATTTTTAACACGTTTTTATTAGGTTGCTTTCTCGTTTGTTTGTTTGCTTGTCCGCAAAGTTTGCGAACGATTTTAAACTAGCTTCCCGATGAGCTAGAGACTTGAAACTTTGAACATAGGTCAGAACTGGAAGGCAATGCAATATTATGGTGTCATTGAGCTGATCTGATGATGGAACTGGAAAAAGGCCACAGGAACTTGATGATGAAATCATAAAAGCCGTGATTAGGCTTGTTAGAATCGTCTTGACGAGTACTCTAATGGGAGATAAGGTCCAGGGTCTGAAGCTGGGAGGCCATGCCAAAGGAACTCAATATTAAAACCGTGCAATCCCATCGAGTTTGGGCTCATTTGAATCGTTTTGACGAGTACTTTGTTGGGAAATAATGTCCGGGGTCTGATGATGGAGCCAGAAGATGGCCACTGGGACACTGTAATTAAACCACGGTAACCCACCGAGTTTGGGCTCGTTTGAATCGTCTTGGCGAGTACTTTGTTGGGAAATAGTGTCCGGGGTCTGATGATGGAGCCGGAAGAAGGCCACTGGGACTCTGTAATAAAACAATGCAACCCCATCGAGTTTTGGCTCGTTTGAATCGTCTTGACGAGTTCTTTGTTAGGAAATACACACTTTTCTTCAAAGTTAATTTAATCCCATATAATTTAATGATAAGTGTTATTATATACTTTTTCCCCTTCGGACATAGCCAACAGTCTTTAGAAACCGTTGGAATACTCGTCGAACGGAATCAATTACTGAGATTGAGTTTCCGAGCACATTACATTGCCTAATTTTTTTGCAATTTTGAGTAACTTCATGGGCAATAGTATCCATCTTGGGTATTCCTTTTTTTAATTGAACCGTTGAAGTGTGTTTTCTCCATCATCTCGATAGCGAATTTACCCGCATTTCCTGAATTGACCCCTTTTATTTCCCTTTTGTGGTGGCGCTAGCAATAACGCTCTAATCGTTTAATTATGGTAACTGTTATGTTAACTAAATCAAAGCTCATTAAATGTACTTACAATAGATATCAACATTTACACAATAAAACGTTAGCTAGCAATAGCAGGTGGCCAAGTCTAAACTTAGTGTCGAAGAGGTGCGGTTTTTCTGACGTCGAGTGTAGTTTCCAGGGTCTGATGATGGAGCAGGAAGAAGGGCACTGGGACTCTGTAATAAAACCATGCAACTCTATCGAGTTTGGGCTCGTTTGAATCGTCATGACGAGTGATCCGATAGGATGTGGTATATTTTTAGTCTTAGCTCGTTAACTAAAAAGCATAAAATAATTATTTACTGAAAAAAATATTTTTTTAAAACACATTTTTAACACGGACTAAATTATTACAAAAAAATCGGACTTTAAATATATTAAAACGGATTAGTAAAAACAAACTAAAAATTAAAAAATAAATTGTTCTGTAAATATTTATAATCCTAATGACCTATACCTACAGAAATTTTAAACCTAAAAACGTGGGGTGCGTTTTGTAAAATTTATCATCCATATTGTCTATAGCATGCGATGCGCCCCACGTTTTTAACCGACTTCAAAAATTTGAAAAAAGGGGAAGGTTATCTAATTCTTCGCGTATATATTTTTTTATATGTATGTACACCGATTACTCGAAGACGGCTGAACCGATCGAAATAATTTAAACGTTATAACATGAGGTTTGTTCCCAAGTTGGTCGTTGAAATTTTGAAATCGGTTCAGTAGTTTTCAAGTAATCTTGAAAATACTGTCGTCTTCATTACTATTTTGTATGAATTCA
This sequence comes from Agriphila tristella, assembly GCA_928269145.1. NCBI lineage: Eukaryota > Metazoa > Arthropoda > Insecta > Lepidoptera > Crambidae > Agriphila > Agriphila tristella. The sequence goes on from OV743431.1 coordinate 42,239,570, forward strand.
GACGGATTTTCAATCATTACTTTTTTGTTTACGATTTAGATATATTTTTTTTGTTTGAAAGTAGACACCTTAAGAATGATACCATATCAATTTTATTGATATTGGACATTGGATTTTGAAGATACACGAGGGAACTCCTCAAAATCAAATAGGAACTATACAGTGATTGAAATATTGGTAAGTTTATGACAATCAAATACAAGTTAAGTACCTATCTATTGTCAAGGACATTCTAGACTAAAGTTGAACTGCGAAGGCCCAACGGAACTCCTGTGGAAATTGAGTTACTCGGGTTTACCATTGAAAAATGTGAAAAATTATAACGTTTTATTTTATAAAATCACCGCTTAGACAGAACCTACCACAGAAAAGTTAAAAATAAAAAAGCTTTTAAAAAAAAGCAAAGCCACCTTCAAAAATCTTAAAAAACATCTCTATAAAAAGCAAGAAATAATGTTTAAATCGATTAATTAAAACACGTCTATTGAAGTCGGGTGAGGCTTTTGGAATATCAATAGACGTGTTTTAATTAATCGATTTGAACATTATTTCTTGCTTTTTATAGAGCTGTTTTTTTAAGATTTTTGAAGGAGGTTTTGCTTTTTGGTTTAAAATTTTTATATAGGTATATACAGATTAAGGATTTGTTTGGTTCATGAAACTTTACAACTTTCTGAAACATGTAACGAATTTCGTCACAAAAAAATTGACATCCCATACTAAACTAATCACGTGATTAGAAAATGCAATCTCGCAAGCTTTTGGCGAAGCCGAAATCTCGTAAGATAGGAAATATCCGTCTTAATCGAGATTGGTGAATTTATTTTTCTTTTTTTACAAATTGTCATAGTAATGGGGTTTTTGTTAGGGAAATAATAAATATGCTGTAGACCCATCACAGAAACTAAAATTCGTCACTTCAATTTCTTCCCGCCGCGGCGCCGGGAGTCCGGGACCTCTTGCGTGATAGACCGGCATGTTGACCATTGCACTACTCATAATGTGTGATTTCTTTTCCTTTCAACATACCCCAACAAATAACATGAGCCATGACTATTATTTAAGTGCTATCCTTAGACGGATTGATAGTTTTCTTATCATCAAATCATCTTAGTAACCAAATAAATATATTTTCTGACTTAATTGCCCTAACAAATTATGAAATTTTCTTGCTCTATTCTCTGAAGTTGTACTAAATATTTCACATAGTTCATTATATCGGGTCATTTTGAACTTACCATCCAAATTTCAAGGATGTGTCCAGTCCATGAAACTAAAGAACTTTCTCTAAGAAACATGAATTTCGCCACAAAATTTTGGTCATCCCATACTAAATTGATCACGTGATCTCTTTGATTTGTATGGATAGTCGATTTTTTTTACATGTTTGGCCATGTGTTCCTTAGAGAATGTTGTTCAGTTTCATGGACTGAACATATCCTCAAAATTTGGATGGTGAATACAAAATGACCCTGTAGACTCTACAGGGTCATTTTGGGTCACTGTCAAAACGAGGTCATAAAATTATAGTTAAAAAAGTCAGAAATTAAAGGAAATTCGTTTTATTTATATCCATTGGAACATTAGCAATGTAAATCAACATAAATTAGAGGTCGAAACAGCAAAATAAAAAAAACTATGATAGAAAGACCACCGAAAAGAGGACCACTGAATGGATCTTCCTCACTAAAAAAATTCACAGATTTTACAGTCCCCGCAAGAATCGGAGCATTGAAAATGAACACAAAAATTTACGAAAAACCAAAATCAAATCAAATGCTTAGTCCTATTATATTTTTAAAGTTACCTAGGTACCTAGTACCTATTTATTTTTACGATTGTGACACTCGGCTCCGCCTCGTGTCACAAAAGCGCCCCTGACTGCCTCGAGGCAGCCGAAATATTATTAACCGATTTTCAAAATTCCAACGAATGCACTTCTCGTCTGCTTCTGCATCTTTTAACACTATTACCATGACGAAATCAGAAATCTTAAATCAGAATATTTATTTGCACAATATTGTGTACATTACATTGAGATTGGTGACAATGTTTTTAATAAAGTTTCAACAATATTCTGCCTTAAGTTTGTAGGCATGCAAATGTTAATTAGACGATCGGTCAATAATCATAGAAGCTACATCAGTTTTTATGTACGGAAACAGCCGTTTTTCTACAATTCCAAATCTAAAGGGACCACCTACAGGTCACAATTATAAACCGATTTTCAAAAATTTTCGCCATTTGATAGTTAAACTAATACCCTAGGACCTTTTTTTTATTTTTTCTTAAGTCGGTTTTTTTCCGAAATATTTACAATTTAGTAAACAAACATCCCCCAAAAAACCCGGAATTTTTGGAATTTCGCAAAATTCCAAAAAAAGTTACCAGTAGATTTTCAAAATTCAAACGTTCACACGTGTCTCGATAAACTCCTCAGCTTTTGGTACTATTTTCATTTCGATCCTCCCAAAATCCTCGGAGATATGACCAAAAATACGTCTCAGGCGATCTGATCTGATCTGATAACCATTTTCAATGGTAAAATCATAAAATCAAACTTTTTGAGGTTTTTTTTTATACACAATGATATTGTGCTTGGCCTTCATCTCACCTAATGTTAAATGATGATAAGGCCGAAGGTGGAAGCGCACTACACCCGGAATACGGGCTATCTTACCTCTTAACTGCCGGAACACAACAATTTTTAAATTAATGCTATGGCGTCAGACTTAGGTAAGAGGGTGGTAGCTAGCCAGGTGCACTTGAAATAAGCCCTACCACCAACCAAACCGAGTACAAATTGTACCCCCCCTGGGAATCGAACCCGGGACCTCTGCGTCTTACTCGGGTGGGCGAACCAGTAGACCACAGAGGCGGTTAATGATAAAAGCACTTTGAAATTAGTAAAATGGTTTAATTATCAAGACAGTAGGCCCATGTAGCTACGTTATAGTTTAATAAGTTGTTAACTTTTTAAAGCTGTCACCGAAAATAAAGGTCATAAGTATTTAAAAAAAATAGTTTTTTTCCTTTTCGACTTGATTATCTATGCAGCAGTGCTCTCACTCGCACTAAGAATTATTGATCCGTTCACAGTTAAGCTTCTATTCAATTTAGGTTAAGATGCATTCAGGATAAAATAATATTTAGATTTTTCAAGTACTAAAATAGGGTAACCGAAAAGATCTAAATCTTCCGAACAAAATTGAGACTATGGTACCTAAAATAATTAATAATGGTATATTGCTGGATAAAATTTATAAGGATAAATTACAGTCGAGTCTTAGGTTTTTGAATGGTAACGAAATTTATTAACAGGTGTTGTTTTAATATACCTTAAGATCACAAATTAAAGCAGAGTTGGTTTCCGAACAGTCCACCGAAGAGGACTTTTTGAGATAAAAAATAGGATTTTTGGAAAAAATATGATTTAGGATTTTATTACCTTCTCAGTACACATTTTTTAGTTCATTTGGTATGTTTGGTAAAGTTTTGTCTTCTAAATGTATACCTTATAGCTTTCGAACAAAATGACCACTGAATTTGACAATGACCCTTTTAGTAAGTACCTACTCTTCTTCGTTTTAGTTCATTCTGTATGGGATGTGATTCAAAAGTAGTAATTAAACATTATACATCAGGTGGTTACCAATTTTTCGTTTTTTTGGCCATTAATGCAGCGAATAAATTTGCAAGTTCTCGACTTATTTTATTTGCTTCCATAAGTTGTGACAAGATTCCGTAAGCGAATTCAAAGACGTTTAGACTTGTAATTTTCCAAATTACACAAGTAGTAAGAAATAACGATAAGCTACGTTTACAAAGAGTATTTTTGTAAATTTAAGGCTATTTTGAAATCGTTTTAAATAAAGGTAGGAAACCAAAAAAATAATGTTAGTTTATGAGTGCTATTACTGACCGAGCGAGAGCGAAGCGTCTCTGCTTCAGCTTGGGCAAAAATTCTCCACTTCAGGGTCGCATTTCCGTGAAATTTTCGTGAGCAGGTTCGATAAATCTGTACTTACATTAAAACTCTAAATTGATTGATTGATTGTGGGATGTATATATCTAAAAATAGTATATTCTACTTTGTTTAATAAATAAATAAAAAAAAAATGTATTTAATAGCACTTTAAATTTGATGAAAAAATTGTATATCAGCACTTTAAAATAATAATGGACCTATAACCAATTTAATATTATCACTACAAAAATAATGCTTGCACTTTAACTGTGTCGCAACCATTGGTCCCAACTCCGAAACCATTTAGTTTCTGTCCAACCATGTCAGACTGACCACCATCTGACCACTGTTAAAATGAGATGGAAAGATGAAAACAACTTGTGGCATGATGCATAATTATACGCCATCAGGTCGGTTCTGGCGTTGTTGGTCACAATGGAACCTAACCTCCTCCTGGGCTCCTCTCTCACTGCGCCCGCTCGTCGTCGCACCTAGACGTCTGTTTACCAGTGCTAAAGTTATAAAATTAATTTGTAAAGTGCAAAGTATTAATTTTAAAGCTAATCAATTAAATTGTATAGTGCAAAGTATTAATTTTAAAGCTTAGCATATTTATAGTGGAAACCATTCTTTTTATAGTTCATTCAATAAATTTTGAAGCTAAACATTTTAAAGTGTGTTACATTATTTTTAAAGTGCATTTATAATAATAATAATAATAATAATATCTTTATTTCAGGCAATAAACCCATACATTAAATTAATATTTAAAATTTACCCAAATACAAAACTAAACTACACTAAAATTATTCCCCATTGATTGTTGGGATACGCCTAGAGCCCTAAGGGCTGAAAGTAGACACACTATTTTTGGAGGGTAGATACCTTTCATGGTGTGCATGAGCACTAAGAAAAAATCCCATTATACAGGGTGTTAAAGGGTGTTCCAGTTTTTATGGGAATTCGTATAGGGCTGAAGGTAGAGACACCATTTGTCGAGGGTAGTTTCATGGTGTAGGTGAGCACTAAGAAAGGGTTTTGAAAAATTCCTTTTATACAGGGTGTTCCAGTTTGTGTTTCCACCTTCAGCCATATACAGATTGTATAGCATGGCTGAAGGTAGAAACACAATTTTTGGAGAATATATACATTTCATGGTGTAGGTGAGCACTAGCTAGTTAAGATTAAGATTTTAGGCCAAGCCAGTTTTATCAAAAAAATATCACACATTTCGAATCATAGATATTTTTGAATAGATTTCAAAATTAGAAGCGCCATCTAGCTGCGAATATACCAAATACTTAATATACCAAACAGCACGTTCCCAGTAGGGAATACATAGTAATGTGCATCGTAATGTGCTTTGGAAACCCCGTGGCGAAGGCGACATCTATTATTTTTCAAACAACTTATAATTTGAGTTCCTTTTTAACGCGAGGTCTCCACTAGTGTATGTACATAGATGTGACTATTTTTGGTGTAATGGAATAAAAAAGGACAAACTATATACGATGTTTAGAACACTTCAAAGGCAACCTTTGACGGCAACTCATAAAACGAAATGCAAATAAAAGTTAAAACTGAATTGCATGTGTTTGGTAACGAGTGTGCGCGATGCGGGCAATGCGATGTGACATCGGACAGTGCAGGCTGCGGCGGCGGCGGGCGCGGCGCGGGGGGCGGGTCACTGCACTAAGGTCGCGATGCACCGGCAAGTACCCCCCGCCCCGCCCCGCCCGCTGCAGCCTTGCTTTCAGGCGCAAGTGTTGAGCGTAGCGACTATGACTGTCTTGTTTTGAAAGTAAGATGAGGACAGATACAAATAGTTTTATGCAAAAATTTATTATAATGCATTGAAATGAATAATTTTAATCATTCATCAGTCATTTCAATATTTACGGAAGTCAAAAAGTCACTCAGTAGTAACTTTAAAAGATTAGTTGAGGACGACATTGTAATATTGGTCCTTAGGTTTCTGTTATGCTTTTTATCTTGGCTAGCCGCAAACGCAATAATATTGTGCATGCAAAATTGACAATAATGTTTGTCAATATATGCTCCCGCACACTACTTAATATTTTTCTAAATTTTTTGGTAGAGTCAGTCGCGCAGTTTTAACTGACCCGTCAATGGTACAGTCAATGGCTCGCTGGACTTCCTCGACAGGGTAATCAAATTTAATCAATTTTATCCTTATAAGTGCAAAGATATTCAGGTTCAAAATAAATTGCAGATTTTTGAAAGTTTTGTATAATAACCTGACGTGCTGCTGACCGTACATCAGGGCAATTTGTTGAAACTTATTTATTTCGCGATTAATAACTTCTTGGTCCGCGTGGAATTCCACGTGGTAGTCTGCGTGGACAGTCTTCGTGGACCATCTGCGTGGACAGTCTGCCTAGACAGTCTGCGTGGACAGTCTGCGTGGACACTCTGCGTGGACAGTCTGCGTGGACAGTCCGCGTTGACAGTCGAATACTAGTACATTTTGATTGATCTAAAAAATGGCAACCGTTTTGTGGGTCACTTCAGCTTATGCCTCGCACGAGGCGAATGCTCAACCCAGGTTACTTTAAATTTTCATTAGCAGTGCGCTCCGCCCGCCGCCGCCGTCCGGCGCCGCCGCCCGCTGCTCGCTGCCGTCTGCAATTACATTTCACAATTTACAAATTGTCTTTTATTTACGATGTTAGCTTCACAGATATTGTCAGCCACTGTCTTTCTATTCGATGGACACAAAGCTAAGCTTTCATTAATCTATGCTTGCTTGCTTTGCATATATTAAAATAAACATTATTGTTTAGGATTTAGTCTTAGAATAATTACACCTAGAAGCTGTGTCCTTGTATGCAAAGTGAGGCAACTTATATTAAGCCAAAATGGCTCAGTTGTCAGATTTATTTCCTTCATACGTTACCTAATCGTAACTAAAATCCAATAATATAATAATTAATCTCTTTAAGGTCGGGAAATTGAAACTGTTTTGTACTTATTATTAGGTATGATTATTTAATAATGGACAATAAAAATCTGAAAACGGCGCCATTTTGGTTGTTTTTGTTGCCTCACTTTTGACAGCGCGCTTTGTAGGGAATTATCGTTCTAGGTGTAATTATTCTAAGGATTTAGACACATTTTGGTAATAAAAATGATTTAATTTAACCCCGTTTTCTCGCGATACTCTTTCTGCAGAAAAAAATGTGAAGAAAAAAAAATGCCTCCCTTAATTAATGGACGCCCCCTTACTATACGCTAGTACCTACTAATTATTATACTATGCTAGCGGTTAGTCCACGCTTTGTCTGTTTAGAAATGATGTGAGCTCAAGTTTTTCGAAATATCTTTTTTTAAACTATCTGTGGAAATTTTTAATTTGCATTGGATTATCCATATTATTCATTAAGTTGTTTGATATACATTGTTGTCTGTTAAATTTTCGAAATAAAAAAAAAGAATTACAATTCTTATAAGAATTTTTATTGGATGTTTGTTACTCAATCACGCAAAAACATCTGAACGGATTTAGATTAGTTGATAGCCTAGATTAATACACAGGATACCTTTATCCTGGTCAAAGGGACTCTAGGGATATTCCAAATGTCTACGCGAACAAACTCGCGGGCGGAAGCTAGTTCAGTTCCGCTGACCAAAGCTAGTTCAGCGGAAGCTAGATTCACTCAGGCATAGTGACTTACTTTTGCAAAATATTTTTTGAAATCGTAGAAATGAGAAGTTTTGGTTAAAAGAATACATTTTTCAAAGTTACAAAAGCTTTATCTTATCATATCACGCACGATTGATTTTTAATCTATTATAAATATATAATATATAGCTTTTGAAGTTTGAAGTTTACAAAACTAATTTGATATTTTAGTTTTACAGCAGACGATTTCGTGTAATTTTAATTTTAATTAGTGAAATATTTGACAAACTTGTGAGAAAATTTTACTCGTTGAAGTCTTTTGTATGGAACAGGAATCGGTTATTTGTTTTGTTAAAAAAAAGTCATTCTGACCAAAATGTAGAAGATTTAGTATTTTTGAAATCGTTATTGAAATTAGAATGTCCTGTTTTAATTGATATTGAAATACATAATATCGTACGCAAAATACAGTAGAGGAAAATGCTATCAATTTTCCAATGCTTAAAAAAAATACATTATAAAATAAATTGAAATCTGCAAAGTTTAAAAAACTCAAATTCTTATGATGGTTAGGTTTTTCTTGTTTTTATTGCATTATACAGAGTTTTATAGGGTTCGTTTAAGTTTATGTATATTGTACGCTAGTTTATGTTTGTTGTGCATGTATGCACGAGTCGAAACTTAATTTTGAAAAAGTTTTTGTTGTTTTTTAAACCAGTCGGTGTAATATATACTTTAATCATTACATTATTGTAATGATTAAAGTATGTATTTGGAACCCTTTTATTTAGGACGTCTCGTTGGATTACAAAAAATCCATACAAAAAAATTTGATGTTATGACATCATCATACACGCGGGTGTAGTTTTTGTCAAAACTTCCTTATTTTTGCAGCAATTTGAAAAATTCAAAGCTTGGGTTATACTTCAAAATGTAGTTATTAAACGTAATTTAACTTATTATACGTTATTTAATTTTTTTTTTAAACTCTAATACTACTTTAATCACAAGTAAATCACCTATCATCTGGGGGACTATTACGAAAAGTTTAATGCGATACACGCAGCTGCTTCCGTGCTTCGTTCTGATTGTTTCCTTTTACAAAGCACTTGCGTATGCGATATTGCAAAGTGATTGCGTAAAGGACATGTCCTAATTTGGGCCACGTCTATGTACACCACCCTCAAAGATGGAGAAAACTATGCTGATTCTGAGAAAAATACAAATAATTTTATAGAATGCATGGTTAAATGGTTATTAATAAAAACAGATCAATATTTTTTACTTGAAATAAAGCGTCAAATATGGCAACTCTCCGTTGAAAAGCCGTCAGTGGGCGCATTCTGCCAGACAAATCGTGGAGTCATCGATTGCCATTTTTAACCATGGAAAGTATAGCGGTAGGTGCTTGAGTGTTTCTACACGGTGCAAGTAGCTCGCGCAAGTTGAGCACTTGCGCAAGTTACATGCCCCGCGTGGAAACACGTAAAGCGGGTCTAGCTCCATAGTATTGTACACCCGCGCAAGTAACCCGTGCCTCAACGTGCGCAAGATTGCACCGTGCAGCACTCTTATCGCGCGACCGACGAGCGAGTGTAGGAGGCCTGCGGCTTGATTGCTTTGTCTATTTTTTGGTTTATGACGTCAGTGCACTGTCCATCCTTGTCATCGTGTTATGATATGACAAGGACGGATAGAGCATTGCTTTCGCTTTGAGATAGGCGGTCTAGCTGCCGGAATTGTTCAATATTTTACTTTCCATGGTTAAAATGTACTCTCTATGGCGATCGATGACTCAAAGATTTGTCTGACAGAATGCGCCCACTGTCACTGTCATTGAGTTCTACGTACTCTGTGCTGTGGGTTGTTGTTACACAGACGTATAAGAATTTGTTAACATCTTCCGCCATGATGCTTTTTTATGCGTTTTTGCATTTTGTTTTATGTTCCTTCCAGAAAACAAAGCGATTTTAAAGAAATTGAATGATTAGAAACTGTTTATCGTGTCTTTATCTATTTTTTGGTATACTGTACAAAGACGTGGCCCAGACCTCATACATTTTTGGACATCACCTTTGACAGTTTCTCTCTAGTGGATCCGTCATTATTCGTTCAATAGTCTATGGACTACGATAGCTACATTGAAAATGTTTGTATAATAACTACAACTGACGAACTGCGGACGACTATCGTGACCAAGTGACTGCGTCAGTTGCGTACGTTTTTTTCGTAATAGGCCGATATTATTGACAAAATCTAAACCTAGGCGGCGCCATCTTTGTGGTGTCATAGGCTGGTTCTACTAGTTTAGCTGGTGACAAATACCGATTTGATGACCAACTAAGTTAATACAACGATACCATTTGTCGGTTCAAACTTTTCAGTCCTTTTTTTTTTTCCTTTTCAGTTTTTTTTTTGGTATGAGCATCATTTGAAAGTCCATCGAAAATAGATTCGTTTTTATCAGAATACACGCAAAAAACGCTTTTCGTCTCCAAGTTATTAGCTGTTAAAATTTGAGGGACTGGCCAAAAACGATGAATGTCCTTTAAATGAAGGTCTAATAGGTTGGAACTTAAGAACCTAGTTTTCAGAAAGAAGGTAAAATTGACAATGATTTTTCCCTTGGACACTTCATATTTTTCCAATTTAGCCTCTCTACATAAGCTGATTACCGGATATCTTAGGAATCGAAATAAATAAACAGTAATAATATTAGCAAGTATGATGTATGAAATGTAGTCGATCACTCTAATGTAGTTTTAAGATACCTACGTATATTTTGTCATCTTCTCGTCCATAAAACATCGTCATGGGAAACTTTCAAAGACACTTGTGATGTTATAATAGTTACTGAAAATAGTTATCATGAAAACTATTTTGCATCTAGCAAGAACGAAAGATTTTACATATAATCTGGAACGAGAGCTAGATATTCTAAGTTGTAGGCTTAGAATAATAAAGCCAAGAATGATAGTATCCTAAAAGGCGGTCTGTCAAAAGTGAGGCAAAAATGAAATTTATGTGTGCGTAAGGTGCTTGTGTTTACGCTCGACGAAACGCACACAGCAAAAAACTAATGTTACCAGTACATGAAATTTTCCCTTAAAAGTAGGGAAATTGAAACCATCGTCGTACTTAGAGTTGCGATTGTGTAGATTTCACCATTTACATGTAACTAGAGTTTGCTTGTCAAAACTAGAGATGGGCTAGGGTTTAAACCGAAAGTCTATATATTATATATATTTTTTAAATAAGATGTCGACTGTGCAATGCTAAAAATGTCAAAATTAAAGATGGTGCGAACTTTTTGTTTATAAACCGATTTTGATGAAACTCGATTTGGGGCACTATTTTGACAAGAAAACAGCAACGCAATGTTAAAAATATAAAAATCCAAAATGGCGGACAACTTTTTTGTTTGAGAGCCGATTTCGATGAAACTCGGTTCGGGGTATTATTTTAACAAGATAACAGCAACGCAATGTTAAAAATGTAAAACATCCAAGATAGCGGCCAACTTTTTTGTTTGTGGGCTGATTTTGATGAAACTTGGTTCGGGGTACTATTTTAACAAAAAAACAGCAACGCAATATTAAATATATATAAAATCCAAGATTGCGGCCAACTTTTTTGTTTGTGGGCCGATTTCGATAAAACTCGTTTCGAGGTACTATTTTAGCAAGATAACAGCAACACGATGTTAAAAATTAAAAAAAAAAGATAGCGGCCAACTTTTTTGTTTGTGGGCCGATTTCGATGAAACTCGGTTCGAGGTACTATTTTAGCAAAATAACAGCAACGCGATGCTAAAAATAAAAAAACAAAGATGGCGGCCTACTTTTTTGTTTTTGGGCCGATTTCGATGAAACTCGATTTGGGGCACTATTTTAACAAAAAAACAGCTATGCAATGTTAAAAATATAAAAAATCTAAGATGACGGCCAATATTTGTTTGTGGGCTGATTTCGATGAAACTCGGTTGAGGGCACTATTTTCACAAAAAAAACAGCAACGCAATGTTAAAAATATAAAAAATCTAAGATGACGGCCAATCTTTGTTTGAGGGCTGATTTCGATGAAACTCGGTTCGAGGTACTATTTTAGCAAAATAACAGCAACGCAATGTTACATATATAAAAATCCAGGAACGTGGCCAACTTTTTTGTTTGTGGGCCGATTTCGATGAAACTCGGTTCAGGGCACTATTTTCACAAAAAAACAGCAACGCAATGTTAAAAATATAAAAAATCTAAGATGACGGCCAATCTTTGTTTGTGGGCTGATTTCGATGAAACTCGGTTCAGGGCACTATTTTCACAAAAAAAAAACAGCAACGCAATGTTACATATATAAAAATCCAAGAACGTGACCAACTTTTTGTTTGTGGGCCGATTTCAATGAAACTCGATTCGAGGTACTATTTTAATAAGATAACAGCAACGCAATGTTAAAAATATAAAACATCCAAGATGGCGGCCAATTTTTTTGTTTGTAGGCTGATTTTGATGAAACTTGGTTCGGGGTACTATTTTAACAAAAAAACAGCAACGCAATATTAAATATATAAAAAATCCAAGATTGCGGCCAATTTTTTTGTTTGTGGGCCGATTTCGATGAAACTCGGTTCAGGGCACTATTTTCACAAAAAAACAGCAACGCAATATTAAATATATAAAAAATTCAAGATGGCGGCCAACTTTTTTGTTTGTGAGCTGATTTCGATAAAACTCGCTTCGAGGTACTATTTTAGCAAGATAACAGCAACGCGATGTTAAAAATAAAAAAACAAAGATGGCGGCCAACTTTTGTGTTTGTGGGCCGATTTCGATGAAACTCGGTTCGAGGTACTATTTTAATAAGATAACAGCAACGAAATGTTAAAAATATAAAACATCCAAGATGGCGGCTAACTTTTTTGTTTGTGGGCTGATTTTGATGAAACTTGGTTCGGGGTACTATTTTAACAAAAAAACAGCAACGCAATATTAAATATATAAAAAATCCAAGATGGCGGCCAACTTTTTTGTTTGTGGGCCGATTTCGATGAAACTTGGTTCAGGGCACTATTTTCACAAAAAAACAGCAACGCAATGTTAAATATATTCAAAATTCAAGATGGCGGCTAAATTTTTTGTTTGTGGGCCGATTTCGATGGAACTCGGTTCGAGGTACTATTTTAGCAAGATAACAGCAACGCAATGTTAAAAATATAAAAATCCAAGATGGCGGCCAACTTTTTTGTTTTTGGGCCGATTTCGATGAAACTCGATTTGGGGCAATGTTTTAACAAAAAAACAGCTATGCAATGTTAAAACTTATATAAAAATCCAAGATGGTGGTCAACTTTTTTGTTTGTGGGCCGATTTTGATGAAACTCGGTTTGCGGTACTATTTTAACAAAAAAACAGCAACGCGATGTTCCAAATGTAAAAAGTTCAAGATGGCGGCAAACTTTTTTGTTTTACGGGCCGATTTTAGTGAAACTTGATTTAGGGCACTATTTTTCCAAGAAAACAGCAACGAATGTTAAAAATATAAAAATTCCAAGATGGTGGCTATCTTTTTTGTTTGTGGGCTGATTTTGATGAAACTCGGTTAAGAGTACTATTTGAACAAGAAAATAGCAACGAAATGTTAAAAAAAAATTTACGATGGCATCTAAATTTTTGTTTGTGCCTGATATCGATGAAACCCGGTTTCGGGTATTATTTTTAAAAGAAAACAGCAACGCAATGTAAAATACCGGCCAAGTGCGAGTCGGACTTGCGCACGAAGGGTTCCGTACCAAATCAGCAAATAATCACTTTTGTGGTATGGGAGCCTTTCTTATTTGTTTTTCTTTTTTTTCAACCGAGTTACATCGAAATAAACCCAAAAACATAGTTCACCGCTATCAACCCTTTGTCATTTTTAGGGTTCCGTACCCAAAGGGTAAAAACGTAACCCTATTAGTAAGACTCCGCTGTCCGTCTGTCTGTCTGTCACAAGGCTGTATCTCATGATCCGTGATAGCTATACAGTTGATTTTTTTACAGATAATGTATTTCTGTTGCTGCTACAAGAAAAAATACTAAAAAAAGAATAAAATATATGTTTAAGGGCTGCTCCCATACAGCAAACAGTATTTCTTGCTGTTTTTGGTACAAAACCCTTCATGCGCGAGTCCGACTCGTACTTGGCCGATTTTTTACATTTTTATTTATATTGATATTGCTGTTTTCTTATCAAATAGTACCCTGAACCAAGTTTAATCAAAATCGGCCCACAAACAAAAAGTAAGATTTTATCTTGGATTTTTTTATGTTTTTAACATTGGGTTGCTGTTTTCTTATCAAAATAGTACCCCGAACCGAGTTTCAGCGAAAGCGGCCCACAAACAAAAAAGTTGGCCGCCATCTTGGATTTTTTTATTTTTAGCATTGCGTTGCTCTTTTCTTGTTAAAATAGTACTCCGAACCGAGTTTCATCGAAATCGGCCCACAACCAAAAAAGTTGGCTGCCATCTTGGATTTTTTATATTTTTAACATTGCGTTGCTATTTTCTTATCAAAATAGTACCCCGAACCGAGTTTCATCGAAATCGACCGACAAACAATAAAGTAGGCCACCATCTTGGAATTTTTATATTTTTAACATTGCGTTGCTGTTTTGTTGTCAAAATAGTACGCCGAACCAAGTTTCATCGAAATCGGCCCTCAAACAACAAAGTTGGCCGCCATCTTGGATTTTTATATTTTTAACATTGCGTTGCTGTTTCCTTGTTAAAATAATATTCCGAACCGAGTTTCATCGAAATCGGCCCACAAGCAAAAGAATTGGACGCCATCTTGGATTTTTTTTATTTTTAACATTGCGTTGCTGTTTTCTTGTCAAAATAGTACCCTGAACCGAGTTTCATCGAAATCGGCCCACAAACAACAAAGTTGGCCGCCATCTTGGATTTTTTATATTTTTAACATTGCGTAGCTGTTTTTTTGTCAAAATAGTACCCCGAACCCAGTTTCATCAAAATCGGCCCTCAAACAACAAAGTTGGCCGCCATCTTGGATTTTTTATATTTTAAACATTGCGTTGCTGTTTCCTTGTTAAAATAATATTCCGAACCGAGTTTCATCGAAATCGGCCCACAAGCAAAAAAATTGGACGCCATCTTGGATTTTTTTTATTTTTAACATTGGGTTGCTGTTTTCTTGTCAAAATAGTACCCCGAACCGAGTTTTTTCGAAATCGGCCCACAAACAACAAAGTTGGCCGCCATCTTGGATTTTTTATATTTTTAACATTGCGTTGCTATTTTCTTATCAAAATAGTACCCCGAACCGAGCTTCATCGAAATCGACCGACAAACAACAAAGTAGGCCACCATCTTGGAATTTTTATATTTTTAACATTGCGTTGCTGTTTTGTTGTCAAAATAGTACGCCGAACCAAGTTTCATCGAAATCGGCCCTCAAACAACAAAGTTGGCCGCCATCTTGGATTTTTTATATTTTTAACATTGCGTTGCTGTTTTGTTGTCAAAATAGTACCCCGAACCCAGTTTCATCGAAATCGGCCCTCAAACAAAAAAGTTGGCCGCCATCTTGGATTTTTTTATATTTTTAACATTGCGTAGCTGTTTTTTTTTTTAAATAGTACCCCGAACCCAGTTTCATTGAAATCGGCCCTCAAACAACAAAGTTGGCCGCCATCTTAGATTTTTATATTTTTAACATTGCGTTGCGGTTTCCTTGTTAAAATACTACTCCGAACCGAGTTTCATCGAAATCGGCCCACAAACAAAAAAGTTGGCCACCATCTTATATTTTTTATCATATAATTTTTTTCAAATGAGAACATTGCGTTTTTTCAATGCTAGCAACCATTTTAGTAGATAAGTAGTTGTCGAATTGCGTGGAATCTTAATTATGTAATTGAGATGTGTTTAACTTTTAATTGATCAACTAAGTAAATGCGGGGGAAATTTTTTCCCCTTACTGGCAACATTTTCATAAAATATGAAGTGACAAATGTAGTTATTTTTGATGAATTATTTACGTAAAAATGTAAGTGAAAACACGTTAATTAGACGTGAAATGTTATCTACAATCTTTCTAGTGTTTTTTCGATGTAATGTGACCTGATTGTAACATCCGTTCATTGCGCAAACCCTCATTTTTATTGAAATTTTCGGGAGTTGTGTTCGACACGAATATCACTTGAGAAATGGCGGGCCGAATAGTCATACTTAGCCATTCTGGCTCAGTTTGAGTTGCCTCACCATACGGACGCGGACTAGGTGTAGGTAAAATTGCAGTTCTGTGTATATCATTGCCACGTTAGCTTGAGATCAATAAGATAAAAATAAAAGACAGTCGGCAAGGGTTCACGTGCGGTAGTGGCGGTTGATTGTGTGTGTGCGTGCGTGCGTGTGTGTGTGGGTCATTGACGGATTGTGTTCCAATTTGTGTTAATACTTTGCCTGTACTTAAGCATACTGAATAAGCGCTTATACAGTATGTTTACACGCAAGATAGTGTAAGTAACAAGCACTAAGTAACGTACACATCAGCTATTTAAATTTCCTCACTGCTGGGGCACAGACTTTTTCTATAGCTAAATAAAAAGGACCCGTCCTTTTTCACGCGGGACCAATGAGGAATGTAGCCGGACCAACGGCTTAACTTGCCTTCCCAAGCACGGAGGAGCTCAATATGGCAAATATTTGGTCACCCATCCCATGACCAACCCAAGTGATTACCCACTTTGCCAAAGAGCTCTTCAAGTGTAGCATGATTCGAAGCTATTTGTGACTGGCAGTTTTGTATAAACATTCTAAAACCAATTTAAAAAAAGAAAACAACGGAATATAGTGTGTATTGACATCGCAATCAATATGAGTTATCTGTGAAGCGGTGCATTGACCCCGGCGGCGCGCCCGCACCTTATCACTACTCCCGTTGCGTCGTCGCTTTGTTCTGCATCCAGGGCTGGCGGACAAAGGACCCAATAAATTGCTTTGCTTCTGATACAAGGAAAAAGCTTTTTAAAAAAAGAAAAACCTCCTTCAAAAACCTTAAAAAAACAGCTCTATAAAAAAAAAACCGGCCAAGTGCGTGTCGGGCCACGCGCAGTAGGGTTCCGTAGTTACCTTATACTATGGTATTCAATATGGTATGCCATATTGAATACCACATTCATTTTTCGTCGTCTAAGATAACTTTGTTTTTCATAGTGTTTGTATGAGTGACAAAGTTATATTTGCGGTTTTGGAAAATCTGCTATATCTCTAAAAGTTATCAATATATCTCGTTAAAACCAATTTTCGTTGAAAGTATTTATTAGGATCTACAGCACACATTTTTTTTAGATTTTACACTCTTTTATTTCAAAAGTTAAAGGGGGGGGGGGGACACACATTTTACCAATTTGGAAGTGTCTATCTTTCAAACGGTTGACTTTGAGAAAAAATCGTTTAAGAAACCTCAATGTCATTTTTAAATACTTATCTATAGACACCCCAAACGTATAGGTTGGATGAAAAACAAATTTTTCAGTTTCAGTTCCATGTATGGGGAGCCCCCCCTTAATCTTTTATTTTTTTGATTTTTATGTCATAATCGTAAAGCGGTTCACAGAATACATCTACCTACTAAGTTTCAACTGTGTAAACTTAATAGTTTCTGAATAAAGTGGCTGTGACATACGGACGGACAGACAGACGGACAGACAGACATGACGAATCTATAAGGGTTCCGTTTTTTGCCATTTTGGCTACGGAACCCAAAAAGCAAGAAATAATGTTCAAATCGATTAATTACAACACGTCTATTGAAGTCGGTTGAATCATTTCAATCGGTTCAGCCGTCTTCGAGTAATCAGTGTACATACCTAGGTACATATTAAAAAAAACAATATACGCGACAAATAGAAAACCTCCTCCTCCTTTTCAAATTTTTGAAGTCGGTTAAAAACGGACGCGAAATGATAATTAAAATTACTGTTATTTTTGTTAATCTGCTACGATTTTTTTCGTGTGCTACGAGAGTTTTTTAGTCTGCTACGATTTTTTTATCCATTCGATATACCTACATTAATTAATTTGTAGATAGTCTTATGTCAGGTCCTTGTTAGCAGTTATCAATATTATCATTGAATAATTTTTGGGCCGATTCAGTTTTTAGATTTTTTATAAATAGCGGAAAAAAATATGTAAAAAAAATGTTTAAAGAAATATGTAAAAAAAAATTTCAGCCGTTAAGAAAATGTTCAAAAATGTAACAAAACTTTTTTGTTAGCAGTGCAAGAAAAAAATTGTTTTTAGAAGACTCAAAAGTTCATCAATCAAAACATCAACGGGTCTGGCCAATAATATTTAAAATTTGAAAATAATAAGGTTGCCTGCCATGAAATTTTTTAAGTCGTCAGTTTCCCTAATTCGCCAGTTTCATTAACTCGTCATTCTGTTTAAGAAATTCGTCATTTTTCGTTTTTTTGTACTGTTTCGTACAAATATAGAAAATTATTTACTTAGCGACTATTTAATAATTGTAGAGTTTCTCCACGTCACCGTCTGTAGGGACTGTAACTGCCAATTGTATGCAATTGGATCGTGTAGTTCCGTAATAAGAAATAGAATTAATTTTAATTTTAAATTAGTAAGATATTTGAAATAAATGAGATAAAACAAGTCTGAAATTAACTCTTGTAAAGATAACAAGATAATGTCAAAAGAAATGATTTGGATTACATGGATGAGATGCCATCGTCTGTGTTGTGATCGGAATCACAGGCTCTGATCTCTGGTGAGTAGCTTGCAATCGTGGGCCGGGGCTTGTCACGCGTCGGCTTAGTCGGGCTGACCAGCGGATTTTAATCAGCGTTGTGAAAGGTAACACACGCGGAAATGTTACACTGTGCAAGCGAAACATTTATAAGAATAACTCTCTAGTTATTCTTATAAAATCTGCTTCACTTCGATGTAAAATAGTGTGGAATTTGACACTATGTATTATACATATAAACCTTCCTCTTGAATCACTCTACTTATTAAAAAAACGTCATCAAGATCCGTTGCGTAGTATCATAGGGACGTCATACATAGGGACAGACAGCGGGAAGCGACTTTGTTTATACTATGTAGTGATGTGACTGTAGGAATCTGAAGTTAGAAAAAAACAAAAGCAACTCATTTTTTTATTAACACGTTTTTTAACACGTTTTTATTAGGTTGCTTTCTCGTTTGTGTGTTTGTGGGTTTGTTTGTTTCTCCACAAAGTTTGCGAACGATTTTATACTAGCTTCCCGATGAGCTAGAGACTTGAAACTTTGAACATAGGTCAGAACTAGAAGGCAATGCAATATTATGGTTTCATTGAGCTGATCTGATGATGGAGCCGGAAGAAGGCCACAGGAACTCGATGATGAAACCATACAACCCTATCGTGTTTGGACTCGTTACAATCGTCTTGACGAGTACTCTAATGGGAGATGAGGTCCAGGGTCTGATGATGAAGCTGAAAGGCCATGCCATAGGAACTCAATATTGAAACCGTGCAACCCCATCAAATTTGGTCTCGTTTGAATCGTCTTGACGAGTTCTTTGTTGGGAAATAGTTTCCAGGGTCTGATGATGGAGCCGGAAGAAAGACACAGGAACTCTTTAATAAAACCACGCTATCCCATCGAGATTGGGCTTGTTTGAATCGTCTTGACGACTACTTTGTTGGGAAATAGCGTCCGAGGGTCTGATGATGGAGCCGGAGGAAGGCCATAGGAACTCTCTAATAAAACCATGCCACCAAAATTTAGTTCGTTTTAAAAACGTGTTTTTAAAAAAGTATTTTTTTGTTATTTTATCTTTTTTTTCTTGTTTTCACGTTTTCAAAGTTCATGTTCAACAAAAAGTTCGTAGTTAACAATAAACTAATATATAAATATTAGGTTATTGTAAACTACTTGCGTTTATTTTGGTTAAGTGCACCATCTTCACAATAAAAAGTATGGCGAGAGTCGAGTCTCATACTTGGAATTCACATATGCAACAATGTTGCGGCCAATGCAACCGAAGCTGGCCGAACGAGGTAAAATAAATAAAAACCAACGACTTCCTGCTCGGCGGCCATCGGCGGACTTCGCAACTCGATACTATCATTTTTTTGTTCATTTAGTGGGTGTGTATTGGGATACTGTTTAATACGAATCAACTTTGCAACGAAATTTTGTTAGGGACTCATTTTACTAGTCCGTTTGATAAAAATTAAGTTTACATTATTTAATACTAGTGGCTCCGTTAAAAAGTAGGATAAATTGTATGTTTTTAAAAAACAAATGACACATAATAGATTTTTCAACGAATAAATATCCGGTGCAAATAATATACGCAGTCCTAGGTTCTGTTACAAAGTCACAACCTTATTCATTTTTAAATTTCGAATATTGACCAAAAATTTTTTGATTGATGAACTTTTTAGTCTTCTAAAAATAAAAAACAAAATTTACTTTGCACCGCTAACAAAAAAGTTTTGTTACATTTTTGATTATTTTTTGAAACTGCTAAAATATGTTTTTTTACATATCTCCGCCATTTCGAAAACATTTTGAAAAACTGGATTGACTGAAAAATTTTCTATATAATTATCAAACCAGCTCACAAAATTTCACGAGAATCGGTTGAGAAATGCGACCTGTAGAGGGGAACAAACGGACAGCCGGAAGGAAGGATATACGAAAGAATTTTTGCCCAAGCTGAAGCAGAAAAAGTCCTCAAATGATAAGAATTATAACTTATAAGTACTGATTGGGAATTTCCCTAAGCAAAATGACTTCAGCTACGCTCCCGTAGGCTGTAGGCTCCTTTTGGTAATAAACTTGACATTTGTATGACATGATATTTATAGTCGGATAAAATATTAAAAAGTTTTACCATTGAAAATGGTTATCAGATGCAAATCGCCTGAGACACATCTGGCCACATCTCCGAGGATTTTGGGAGGATCGAAATGAAAATAGTACCAAAAGTTGAGGAATTTATCGAGACACGTGTGAACGTTCCAAATTTCAAAATCAGCTAAATATTCAAAAAGCTGTCTGATTATGTGTATTAGGATTTATAACAAAATTCCTACTGATATAAAAAAGCTAACTGGAAATTCATTTACCAAGACATTATACAGGTGGCTCTGTGAAAAGGCTTTTTATGACATTAAAGAAATATTTGGAAATTGACGATAAATGAATAAGTGGTACATTAATTAATTTATTAAAATAGCTATATAAGTTCTACAAAATTTGCATGCTATACAAATTAGCAAAACATGTGCGACTAGAATTGAATGTAATAACTTTGTATACCATGTTTTAGCAAATAAATATATTCTTCTTATTCTCGTTTGAATTTTGAAAATCTGCTGGTAACTTTTTTTGGAATTTTGTGAAATTCTAAAAATTCCGGGTTTTTTGGGGGATGTTTGTTTATTAAATTGTAAATATTGTAAAAAACCGACTTAAGAAAAAATGAAAAAAAGGGTCCTAGGGTATTAGTTTAACTATCAAATGGCGAAAAATTTTGAAAATCGGTTTATAATTGTGACCTGTAGGTGGTCCCTTTAGATTTGGAATTGTAGAAAATCCGGCTGTTTCCGTACATAAAAAGTGATGTAGCTTCTATGATTATTGACCGATCATCATGGTAATAGTGTTAAAAGATGCAGAAGCAGACGAGAAGTGTATTCGTTGGAATTTTGAAAATTGGTTAATATTATTTCGGCTGCGTCGAGGCAGTCAGTGGGCGCTTTTGGGACACGAGGCGGAGCCGAGTGTCACAATCACGGAACAAAGAATTTTTTTTCCCCCCAGGTCACAATCGTAAAAATAAATAGGTACTACCTAGGTAACTTTAAAAATATAATAGGACTTTACATTTGATTTGATTTTGGGTTTTCGTAAATTTTTGTGTTCATTTTCAATGCTCCGATTCTTGCGGGGACTGTAAAATCTGTGAATTTTTAATTAATTGTCCTTTTTCGAAAAAAAAATTTTATTGGTTACGTAAGGGTCATATTCCAACAACAATAACTCTCTAAATATGCAACACATCAATGATTCTGATGTCGTTTATCCCTGCCTTATTACACTATTCGCAAAAATTGCACATTATAGTCTGAGTTATTGAGTATTGTGAGAAAAACTGAAAAAAAAAAAACGGATTATAACTAATTTTAGCAATATTTTATGACATAATATTAGAGTTAATTTATTTTTAATTGATAGGTGATAATTATTATAAAGTAAATAGTAGATTATACAACAAGTGAATAAAAAGGGAATTTAGTTCGAGGAACTAAGTTGGATCCCGAGAGTAGCGAAGGATTCTAGAGTTGAATCCCTCGCTACGCTCGGGATTCTAAAGTAGAATCCTGAGCGAAGCGAGGGATACAAAGGACCGAGATGAAATTTTTTATTCACGAGTTGTGTACTCTACTTTTTACCATTGACTGCGAGAAAACAAATAGGTACCTCTGACAGTACTTTATACTTAGTATTTATAGTTGACCATCCGCCATTTTTAATGTCCCCACACTGCTGGGGCACAGGCCTTCCTTATGGGTGGGAGGATGGGCCATAACCCACCACGCGGGCCCAATGCGGATTGATGGGTGTTAACGACTGCAAATGCAGCCGGGACCAACGGCTTAACATGCGTTCCGAGGCACGGAGGCTTAGAGCATTTAAAACGGAGGAGCTCGAGATAATACATTTTTGGTCACCCATCCCATGAATGACCCATGCGACCCATGCGTGAAATTAGAAGTTTTTCAATGACATAAAACAACCACGCCAAGAGAAAGATTACATGATCAGTCTGGCATCATTCCATTTCATCAGTCAGCATAGACTTTGAATTTTTGCAGACTGAATATCGTACCAGACTGATGGAATGGACTGATGCAAGACTGAACATTCAATCTCCCTCGATTGATAGTAAAGAACCCAAAGATAAGACACTAAAAAGAACCTAATTTTTGGCGGGATATTTTTTTTTCGTTTAATTTTATTGTGTAGGTAACTATGGCTCTATGGAATAGCTCCATAGCAGATAGGTTTTTTGTACTAATTCATGAATGCGCGCTAGCTTGTTCCAAATTCATATTGTTTTTATTCACTCGGTGAATAAAATCGCTTATTTTCACTCTTATCGTTGAATTAAACGCACTTTTTAGAGTGGCGATGGTAAAAACACTTTTTAACGGATACTAGCGCGGTTTTATTGAAAGTACTTTGGTAATTAGTTGGTATTTGGTTTGATTTTTGATTCGATCAATAAAACCGCGCTAGTATCCGTTAAAAAGTGTTTTATTTCATGTCTAGTGAGCGCGTAAGCTTGAAAAGTCAATATGATAATTATGAGCTTTCGAATTGTTTTTTTTATAATGTATGACTTTTAAATCCGGAGAAATTAAAATTTTTCGACAGGGTCATCTAAAACAAAATAATAAATTTAAACGGTGGCCATTCTAACAGGAGAGGAATCGAGGAGAAGAACCCCAACATGTGAGTGTTTTTGTCGATAAAATTAGGTGTATTTCATGCCTTTAAATTATCGCTAGCACAAGACCAAAGACATTTTATAACCATGTACTTGCTAGATAAGTGAATGACATAAGCAAAACGTTTCTTAAATCCAAACAAAGGG
Source organism: Agriphila tristella (assembly GCA_928269145.1). NCBI lineage: Eukaryota > Metazoa > Arthropoda > Insecta > Lepidoptera > Crambidae > Agriphila > Agriphila tristella. The sequence continues at coordinate 42,262,856 of OV743431.1, forward strand.
ATTTAATCATATACTTTGCGTAATAGCCTTCTGCAAGATTCACCTTGTGTCGTTTGCGTTTTGATGTAAGTAATCATAAGTAATAATGTTTAAGCGTGAGTCGATGTATTGTACGCCTATATTTGGTGTCACATTAGTGTCATACGAATATGGTTTGGTATGAAATTATAAACATTTACTTTAAGTTATTTTATGTTTAAATATATACCTACATACTTTATTTACGTAGGATTACTGTATATTGCCAATAGGGAATATGCATAAGTCACCGATTTTGATAAATTTGGATGGAACAGAAAAAAAAAAATTTCATATTCACTTCTCAAGCTTACGCGCTCACTAGACATGAAATAAAACACGTCCCCCGTGACCACGGTAGCTGCAAAGGTGTCGAAACGTCGGGAAAATAAAAAATTAAACCATATACCAACTAATTACCATAGTACTTTCAATAAAACCGCGCTAGTATCCGTTAAAAAGTGTTTTATTTCAATATTATTTCAATTTTATTACACGATGCAATCAGGGGAAAATAACCTTTTTTTTCGGATATAATGCACTTAACAGTAAGAATATCGAATAAGAAATAAAAGTTTGTATGACACAATATATGTACTTAAACGCAAAATTTAGGGAGATAATAGAAAATTCTTGGCTAACTCCATAATAAACGCGCCTGAAACACACCTGAAACGTGACAAGTGACGTCACAAATCATGTTCGTTTTGTATAGAGCGTTTTCGGCTGGTGCTGATGCGTGCTAACTTCAAGTTATATCACGAGAAAAAAACGCAAGAGAAAAGTTTAAATATTACAGTTGATTTTCTCACGCATTATACTTTTGATTTTGATACAAAAAATAATAATGCATTTTCCTTATTAAATCATTGTATAGACAAAAATGAGTTTGTTATGATGAGGCACTTTGGAATACTCATTTTGAATTTATTGAAAATTTGTATGATGCAAATATGATGACGTCATTGTTATGCATCGCATCTGAAGTTCAAGGGCTCAGAGGACATTGCGTTCAAATAATGCAACGCCCGTCAAGCAGCTGGAGGTCAGATCGTCGAAGCCGATATTATTATGTACAGACAGTTCTGTTTTTTTCCCTCCCGACCATATTTTTTCTGTTCTTAATTAAGTAATAGAGCCATATAAATAAATCTATATAACCACTCGTTTGTCGCGCGGCCGGCGCGCAATTTCCTTGTTTGTCACGCAGTTTTGCGTTACAGCAGTGCACTTGCACAGCTGCGTTAAAACCGTTTTTATGACCCGTTCCTGTTTGTATACGAACAAATAATGTTCTATTTCGTATAGGTAATGGATGAAGCTATAAGTATTGAAAAAAAAAACGAGTACCTGTAATGGTAAAATAATTTCTAAAAAATTCGTGAATTTAGCGAAAGAGAAAATTCACGACTTGTAATGGGAATTGATTTTTAATATTAAATCTAAATCGATAACTAGTGTTTTTTTTTACATAATTAAAAACTAGAATAATACCCCTTTCCGTACATGCCAATTTTTTTATGAATTGGAAACAATTCAACGGTCTTAATAATGTTTGTATATCGCACAAATTTTTACTGCGCGTCTTAATTCGCTGCTGAGTCTAAGCGCTGTTTCGTAGTATTTTATTCCAATTGTGGAAGGCTTGTGACAAAAATAAAATATACTTTAGAAAGATACAGATTTCAACTTTCATATTTTGTAAAAAAAGATGAGACTCTTGAAGAAAAGTATCTTTGTAAAAAATTATAACATTAAAGCGGCCCACTATAAATGATAAAATTGTGTTTTTGTAACAAGCGTTGATTGGTTAAACTTGGATCAAGATTACCTTGTACTAATTATATGTACAGAAAGAGCAAAACCTGCAGTTTCTAACAGTATGCAATACATAGGAAAGATTCTTCCGAAATGTATGTAAAATTTCGATCTAAATAATCCAATTCCGCGCTGCCGGGCGCTGGCGTACGGGCCGTTCGCTGCCAAGATGGCCGCGCGTAGCCGAGTTTAGTTCAGGGTTGTCGCACACATTAAATAAAACTAGGTAGGTACTTAATTTTTTTTAATTATATTTTTAATTTTATAGTCACATTTTTTTTTAATAGTTCTCCTCTTCCTCGTCCCCTGCCTCACTCTCCTCGATTTTCACTGTACACAGCATAAAATATAAAATGGATGTGGACTAAAAAATTATAACTAGACACCCAACACCAATCACAATAACCAACACCAAAACCAAAAAAACATTCACTAGGTAATGTATAAAAACAACATAAACACAACCTAATATGAAAATAATAAGCGTGTGAGGCAGCCCTGCCAAAATGCTAGTTTGTTTCAAGGTCCCACAGGACCTTGTTTCCTTGACCGTGGATAATGGCGTAATAAAAACTCACTATTTTGCGTTGCATCAATCATCCTGTGTAAACAGATGAATGTTATATTTTGAAACCACTTTGAAACTGTTCACTAATAGTATTGTTATCTTATTTCGGATAATTCTTTGATTAACCAATCTAAATTATAACATAATGTTGTTGTAAACAGAAACAATACATCAAGAAATTTACCGGGCTACGGTTTTGTTATGATTTTTAACACTAGACATTAAATTTGTGACGAGATATTTATATGATCGAATAAATCACGATATGACGATTCTTTTAATATATGACATCAAACAGAAATATAAATTAACAAAATACTTACGGCATATCAAATTAGAGCACTTCACACAGAAAAAACAAGTATGGCGTCAACTGACGTGAAACTCTTCAAAATTATTTTTTTCAACCAATCACAGGCCTTTTCTACTTTTTTTTGCGATATTAGTGTTGCCAAAATCATAATCTAAATCAGCCCAAGAGGTTTTGGTGTGACCGCCTAAAAAAAACCTACCAAATTGGTAGAAATCGAACAGCGATCGACCCGGTCCTACAGCACCGCGCGACAAAGGACCGTCTTTTGCTTGCGGTACTACAGTACCGCGAAGCAATCGAGTGGCTAAATAACTAAGTTATATTACAATAGAAACACCTTCATTGATATTTAAAAGTATACAGCACACTAAAAGTGGCCACTTTTAGCAATAAAACTCCATTAAACTAAACGACATGCTAGACAATATTGTTTAAACTTTAAGTGATAAAAAGTACTCGAAGCTTCTTCAGAGTGTACTTACTTTCAGAACACAATTCACAATTTCGTCTTTATTTAAGCATTTTTTTTTCAATGGCGGCGCAATGTGCTGTATAAACCCTCTTTTATTAAAGATTTTTTGGTGAAAAACAATAGGTAATTTTGATTGTACATATAAAATTACTTACTGGTTTTCTCTTATGGAGCAAATTATAATAATAAGTGATTCCTTGGTTCGCCGTCATAAATAGTTTAAAAATTTTAAGAAAATAATCAACTGATCATTTCGAACTTTGTGTATATTATAAAATATGAAGAAATAATTTTTGTATACCTAATATAAAAATTAGTTGCAGGAATACGTATTCATTTAGATATTATAACAAAAGTAAAAAGTAAACGAACCATCTCTCATGACATGAAGCATTAAATATGCAGTACAGCTACAATTTAAATAAAATTTGAATTGTGTAACAATAACTATTGCAATTATTATTATTTATTGATATTTATTCATTATCTAAATTAATGATTGTAGCAAGCTATAATTTTACTGAAATATCAGAAACAATAATTAATGGTAGCATTTGTCGATACGTTCAAGAAATATTAAGTAACAAAGGAGTATTTTCACTCAACAAAGCATGCGGCAAAGTTACTTTTGTTGCAACTTTTAGGTTTTAAATTCGTAGAGTAAGTAGGTAATCCTTCTGTATATTTTGTTTTGTGTCACAGTTGCAGTATCGGTGAAATCTGCGATGCACCGGGCAGCGTAAATGCAAAGGCGGACGCAATACAGACACTTATTAGTCTGCGCTGTATTATCCTGCGTCGTAACTGGCTTCGTGCAGTAATACCTATTTATCCGAACCCAGCTGCAACACAGCGGCAGTCTGATTATCTAATTAAATACCACATAGCGACCGGTCTCATCATTACATATAATAAAACAGTAAAAAAAGTGTGTCTGTACATTACATATATTTCAAAAATAAAATATTTGGGGCGATGGAGACATAGTAGTAGAGTAAGAATTTGAAAAAAAAAATGTGTCTGTTTGTCTGTTTGTTTGTCTGTTTGTGTGTCTGTTTGTTTGTCTGTTTGAACACGCTCATCTCCGGAAATACTGAACGGATTCGGATGAAACTTTTTTTGTTATATAAAGTAAAGCCTGGGCATAACATAGGGTCTAATTGATTTGGGAAAATGGAACACCTGATGCAGAACCATAATGGCCCAACTTAACTATAAGGAATATAAAAATGACATCTTAGCAAAAGTTGTTCAACCTGATGAGCATTTTTTGTTGAGGTATAAAAATCGGAGATCTGGAACACCTGATGCAGAACCATATTGGTCCAGCTAAACTATACAAAATATAAAAATGACACCTTAGCAAAAGTTGTTCAGCCGGATGAGTATTTTTTGTTGAGGTATAAAAATCGATGATCTGGAACACCTGATGCAGAACCATAATGGTCCAGCTAAATTGTACAAAATATAAAAATGACACCTTAGTAAAAGTTGCTTAGCCTGATGAGCATTTTTTGTTGAGGTTTAGAAATCCATGATCTGGGAACACCTGATGCAGAACCATAATGGTCCAGCTAAACTATACAAAATATAAAAATGACACCTTAGCAAAAGTTGTTCAGCCTGATGAGCATTTTTGTTTATGTACAAAAATCGAAGATATGGAATACCTGATGCAGAACCAAGTTTAATTTATTTGCATATAAACATGTGTTTACAAAAAAATGAAGATCATCTGATGTGGAAATCTAAGAGATCAGGTTGAAGGTGTTTAGCATAATATAATAACATAAGCTAGGAGTACTTCTACGTGGTGAAGGTGGTAACATTAGGGCTTAATTTTTGATATTGACTTGCCTAAATACCAGACGCTTAAAGCCGCTGGTGTTGATCTAAGGACTGGTTGTTTTTCGCATGGCCAACTTTATGTGGCTTTTTCCAGGGTTAGTAACACTTCAGGTCTTTTCAAATTGAAGGAAAGATTTCCGAACATAGTTTATAGAGAAATTTTGTACTTTTACATGTTCACAATATTAAATAAAAAAATAAATATAATTTAGTAACTTTTAACATTATAACACTGCTACAAGTATTTTCTTATGTAACTACATTAGTTAATATTTATATGCATGCGCCGGAGTCATAAAGTCCACGCGTACGAAGTCGCGGGCATCAGCTAGTTTGACAGATAAATGTGATACATTGCTACTTCTTTTAGAGGTAAAAAAAAACATACAAAAAAAGTAGCAATGTATCACATTCATCTCTGAACTGAAACCGGTCGCTAGGTGGTTTTTCATTAGATAATCAGCCTGCCGGTCTGTAGTACAGTCAGTGGCACGAATCATGAAATCGGATGGGGATTGCGCGGAACGCGTATTTTGGGTATGCGTTGTGGTGAGGGGCGCGGGCGGCGGGAGAGGGGCACGCGCTATTGGTCGCTTACAAGAGCACATGCGCGAACTTATCCCCACTCCGTCGAAAAATTTTCATGATTCGTGCCACTGACTATACGTTTGTTTGCTAAAGCAATACAAAGGCGGATGCAGGCTGGTTGGGTTAGAGTAGAGTTTAGTTTGAGCGCGGGGCGGGTGCAGTTGCATCCACAAAATATAACGAAACTTATTAATGTGTCATAAGACTCAAAATTGTAAGCGATGCATTTCACGGCGAGGGTTGCGTTAGAGTTGAGTTTGAGGTGAGTTTAAGGTGAGTTTGAGATGAGTTTGAGGTGAGTTTGAGGTGAGTTTGGAGATCCTTAGGGGAGGCCTATATCCAGCAGTGGGTGTCGTGCGGCTGATATATGATGATGATTGAGGTGGGTTTAACATGAATATGAGTTCGGGTTGAGCTCGATTGAAGACGATTTTCAAAACGTCAATGGTGCAGTCGTAATTTTAATACTTTATTCATACGGATGTGGCTGCGTTACAGAGCAGCTACTGTCTGTATTACATCCGCTTTTGTATTTACGCCACCGGGCTTGACCGAGCAGCGGTGAGCGCGCGGGCGCGGGCGGGGCGCGGGCGGCCGGGCAAGGCCCGCGCAGCCTCCGTGCGTCTGCGGCTCGTCTAGACGCCCCGCACTCGCCTCGCGCCCACCCCGCACCCGCCCCGCCGCTGCAGTGCCCGCGCCCCGCTGCACTGCACCCAGGCCATTCCTTTCACTGCAACCGGCTCGGATCCGTCGACCTGCAAGCGACTACTTGATGACATGATGTTACTGCTTACAATTAAACTTACATAAAACTCATTTCGTTTATAATAAACTAAACAACTTTACATGAATTGCAATCACACTCTTTTAAATACATACTTTGCGCTGACATAAAGAGCATTAAATAGACTTTGCCGATAAAATTATTATTGAATAAGGATCAAAACACTGTCGGCAAAGTTACATCAAAGTCTGCTTTATGATGACTTTGACGTAGCTTTGCCGACACAATGCTTTTATTCAAAATAGTTTTCCCACGGCCGACACACGCAGGTTTTTTAGGGTTCCGTACCCAAAGGGTAAAAACGAGACCCTATTACATTAGTAACTCCGCAGTCCGTCCGTCTGTCTGTCACCGGGCTGTATCTCATGAACCGTGATAGCGAGACAGTTAAAATTTTCACAGATACTGTATTTTTGTTGCCGCTATAACAAAAAATACTAAAAACGGAATAAAATAAATATGGGATTCAAATCAAAAAACGTGATTTTTTGGCGTTTTTTGGTACGGAACTCTTCGTGCGCGAGTAAGACTCGGACTTGGCCAGGTTTTTTAAGTATAACCTACTTGACAAGTTAATTTTTTAAATTTTCCATATACTTTCCGCGCTATTTCTATGAAATTTTCTCTACTTTGACATAATGAAGCAAGAGTAAATATCAAACTTAGGTAGGTACGTATTGAAACCTTTGTCTTCAGGTTGAAATTTTATTTTTCATAAAGCGAGTACTTATGCAAAAACCAGCCAAGTACGAGTCGGGCTCGCGCACGAAGGGTTCCGTACCAAAAAACGGCAAAAAACACGTTTTTTGTATGGGAGCCCCCTTAAATATATATTTTATTCTGTTTTTGTATATGTTGTTATAGCAGCAATAGAAATACATTATCTGTGAAAATTTCAACTGTCTAGCTATCACGGTTCATGAGATACAGCCTGGTGACAGACAGACAGACAGATAAACAGATAGGCAGACAGACAGACAGACGGACAGCGAAGTCTTAGTAACAGGGTCCCGTTTTTACCCTTTGGGTACGGAACCCTAAAAATCACTGAAGCACTAAGCAAAATAAATATGGTAGGGCATTGAAAACTTCAATGGAAATCAAAAGTCTTTTTAACGTTTCTTCAGGTACTGATTGATTGGCAAATCTGCTAAACATCGCTGGACGCAATTTAATGTAGGTAAGTACGTGCAAAATATTTTATTAGCATATTATTGAACTCTGCTTCGAAATCCTTGTTCTTGGGGTTTATTCTTTCATTAAAAATTTTGAAGTATTTTTTCAGGACCTACTACAAAGTATATGAGTGTCTCTATAAGTGTCTCTATAATAAAATATCTTCTTTTCTTCCTTATGATGCAGTTTTAATAAGTTGTCAACCAAAAACTGAGAAAAAAAATACAGGGTTATTTGTAAAACACCAACGACCTCGCAGTACATTACTAACATCATAAACAACAACATTTCTTCTACGACTTTTCCAAAACAGATAAAAAAACGACTTTCCATACAAAATATCCGAACAGCTGATCGAGTTTTGTATGAAAAGTCGAAATTTTTTTGGCTGTTTTCGAAAAAGTCGTAGAACAAATGTTGTTGTTTTATGATGGAAGTAATCTACTCCTGCGAGGCTGTTGGTGTTTTATAAATAACCCTGCATAGACACCATGTTATTATACTCGTATCGGTCTTTTGAAGCTAAACTTGGTTCTTCTTTTGCTATCTTTGGCTTGACGTCGTAACAACTTTTCAGCTGTCAAGTGACTGTCTAACAATAATGAATAGACTTTCTATTGTGTCTTGCTCAATGAATGTAAAATGTGTTGAGATTGAGAGGTGATAAATAGAGGCACATTGCAATATATAAAATATTTTACGAAAATACTTGGTGAAAAACAATTTGAAATTTCATTTTCGATTTGTTGGTACAAAATTATAAAATAAGGGCTATAATAGAACATATCATGTAGAAAATATCAAACTACGTAACTACCCATATTGTTTAGAGTATTATTCTCTGGTATGGCCAATGTGAAATTATCTCTTAACTATAGGTACTTACCTGATTTCACGTCGAAATCGTAGTCGTAGACATAGGCACAATTTTATTTTGTAACATAGGTATAGGAAGACAGCTTAATTAATTTAGAGTATTTAGAACTTTCACTTATGATATGACTGTGTGTGTGTGTGTGTGTATTTTAGTAAAGTACTTAATTTATTTTTACCTTTTCGATAGTGAAAACTTCTTTGTTTATAATTTAAAGGCACTAATAACAACAAAAAGGACGAACTGAAATATTTCAAAGTAATTTATTTTTAGATCAGTAGATAATATTTTTTTAATCGTTATTTCTATATTGAAAGTATTCTTGTACGACCCGGAAATAATATTCAGTTTGCTTTCCGTTTTCAGAGACAAGTTATTTTCATTTATTGTTAAAATGTTAATTTTCGGAAAATTACGAAATTGGTGCTTACTTATTTGTTTTTAGAAGCACTCCTACGAAGTTTCAAGTTGAAATGTTATCCAAGCAAAATAAGGACACCATTTCACCCTTAGGGGTTGAATCGTGGCCGTATCCTATCCTATTCAGTTTTATGAAAGATCCTACATTCTGCCTACATGATCTACTCTGAAAATAGTATTTACGATAATAACTAGAGCTAACCAACAAACAGGCTAGTTGCGCATCCAATCAGGTTGATAGAGTGGTTTGTCGGATAGTAATAGAGATTACTAGCTTCCGCCCGCGACTTCGTCCGCGTGGACATTCGGAAAATCCGTAGGGAACCTTTGACCGGGATAAAAAGTATCCTATTTTTTAATCCAGGCTATAAACTATGTGTCAAATGCATCCTAATCTGTTCAGCCGTTTTTACGTGACTGAGGAACAAATATCCAAACCCACAAGAAATGCGACCTATAGAGGAGAAAAGACAGAGCCGGAAAGCTGGACTGCAATATGTTTTTTTACATATCACCGCCATTTTGAAAAATTAAAAAAATCTGGCTCGACATAAAAAAATCTATATAATTTTCGAACCTGCTCACAAATTTTAACGAGAATCGGTTGAGAAATGCGACATGTAGAAGTAACCATACAGACATACGAAATAATTTTTGCCCAAGCTGAAGCAGAGACGCAGACTTTAGTAGAATTTACTGCTTGGAAAATTCATTCGTGAAAAGTTTGACAGTTTTAAACAAAGGAATAACTCGAAATTATTAATAGAAGGCAATCAACTCGGAGGCACTTCTGAGCTCACATACCCTGTGTAAGGACTTGTAGTCGTCGGGTGCACCGCAGACGAGCAAAAAGGTTCAAGTGAGATTAGTCGCGGGCCGGCTTTGCAAGTTCTGCGACCGCAGCCGGCCGGCGGCCGACCAACATAATAAATACGTGGCGACTGGCGATGCTCCACTACATAGTAGCCGCCTATAAATAGCCGAGCCACCTGGCCAGGGTGGTTGCTCGCCAGGCTACACCCAACCCGTTTCACACGATGCTTTTCCTGCGACTATAATGCTATCGAATGTTTCATTAAAAGCTGAAATAAAAAAAACTGTTTGGAAAAGCTCTAAAGCCCGATTCCCACTGCGAACACAGCGGGCCCAGGGGACGTATTTTTGAATCATTAGAAATGAATCTTAAATTCATGCACGAAAGCAAATGTATACGAAATCAATTTCGATTGCTCCCAATTTTACGCATTTTTGAAACAATAGAAATGAGTGTTGCCCTAAAACTCTAATCTTATAACATTTTTCATTTCAAGCAGAAAAAATAAAAACCCAAAAGCCATAACTCGTTGATTTCAAAAACCAGTATTGAGTTACGGGGGAACGAAACGTAAATTAAAAAGTTATATATAATAACATTGTAAAGTCATTTGATTTTGATATTTCACTCTCTCTCACGTCTACTCTACTGGTAGAATATCGAAAACGAGTGGGTCGGACCACTCGTTGCAAAATTCACGAGTATGAATATTCAAAAATAGCGATTTTAGGGATTCGCATACGAATCTTGTGATTTTATATACGATTTGGAATTCTAATGATTCAAAAATAGGGCCCCAGTATGGACTGCGTTTAACTAGTATAGCTAAAATTGCAAAGCTACAATTAGTTCCATCATTAAGCTTTACTGGGTCATTACCCTCTAGCACAGAGGTCTCCAAACTACGGCCTGCGGGCCAGCTCCGGCCCGCAAGAACCAACAATCCGGCCAGCGAATAGTTCAACGGGCAAATGACTGTAGGAGAACAGTCCCAAACTCGTAATTTACAGTATGTTGCTACATAGGTCCCTAGCCCTTTGAACTTCGTGGAGGAGTTAACCTTGGGCTAAAAAGTTTGGCGACCCATGCTAGCAGATGAAGTCCGGCCTGAAACGTCGTGAACACTGATGTGAGATGCCTTGATACAAGTATGCTTTCATGCAAGAAACTTTTGTATGAGTGGCTTTTTAGCCTAAAATATGAAGATATCGAGTCTCTTGTTAACAACTACGAATGACATTCAACACACTTTACACACACACACACACACACACACACACATACACACACACACTAATTTTCTTTTATATAATAGTAACCTTTTAGATTCAGTAAATTTATTTTGTGTTTAACTGTTAGAATTCTTTAAGTTCGAGGCGGGCGCTAATAGCTGCGACACAGTCTATGACTAATGTGGTTATTAACGTTAATCTGATTTTTGTTAAAATTTTTAGACACAAATAAATAATTTTGAATTTTGAATTTGAATTTTGAATGCAAAGGCCTCCGAATGTAAACGGCCGATAGTTGCAAAATGCAGAAGTAAGCATTTCATAGTGTCGAATCGATTTAAAAACGCTTATTTTAAATATGTAGGTACAATAATCCACTAGTATAGGCGGTAAGTAGGTACTAGGCTTTTGGTTTATAGGAACATACTCGTAGTGACCATATTGGGAACATATTCAAGAAAGTGCAACAAACTTTGCAATTTCACTTAAGGAAGCAATTTTAAATGTCATAACAATGATTATGATGATGATAGGTAAACTAGCTATTAGTTAATACAGTAATGTACAGTGCGAGGCACGTATCTTGAATATTTTTCGACGGAGTGGGGATAAGTTCGCGCATGTGCTCTTGTGAGCGACCAATAGCGCGCGCCCCTCTCCCGCCGCCCGCGCCCCTCACCGCAACGCATACCCAAAATACGCGTTCCGCGCAATCCCCACCCGATTTCATGATTCGTGCCACTGACTGTACCTCTGCCAGATAAGTCATCATCCTCCTGACCTTATCCCAATTTATTTGTAGTGCTATGTCTACACAAAATAAAATTTTGCGCTCGTAGAACGATCACTATTGGGGTCGGCGCAGCATGTAATACATACTGCATTAGGTTTTGGCAAAGTTTTACGGTCGGCCGCCTGCCTGACACCAACCCTCCTCGGGAATGCTGTTGTTGACAGTTTCCTCGCTGCCATTCGAGTGACCCTTTGTGCGATGGTCTGCACCGGGTCCCTAAAGGCTGGTTTACATTATCTTAGTATTTAGTAGAGTGCTTAGTAGCGTGCGAGTAGATTCGAATGCGCGTGCTTTAGTAGTTTTGGTGCCTTTCCAGTGACCGTTTACACGCTTCCAGTAGAGTGTCATTTTCGCCATATCTAATACCTATTATTTAATTCAATTACACATCACGCGTTCACCGGCAAATGCACTCTACTAAAATGTCGATTTACATGCTTCCAGTGCGAGTGCGAGTAAAATATCGCGCGGGGGGTGAGCGGGCGCGCAGGGGGTGCTACTGGAAAGCGAGTAGAAAGGCTACTAGAACGTTACTCTCTTTAGTCATAAGACGACCGTTTACATGTTTCCACTAAAGCACTCTACTAAAGACTAAGATAATGCAGTAAACCAGCCTTAAAACATTTGATACTACTATGTTAAAACTTCCCTCTATCGCCTTCTACGATACATGACGATACCCACGGGATGAGATGGGACAGTCCTATTCTTAACCGGAACTGTGCGGCCTCTGCCAGATAAGTATGCGATGCAATCATTCATGATGTAAAATACAGGCACTGTATTTTTTATGTGATATTTTGGGTTACAAGCTTCCACAATAAAGATGACTTGTATGACTCTGCCCATATTAGAAAAATAATCTCTAAATACTTTCATTAAGCAATATTAATTTGTCATACAAATAGTCAAGAAGTTCAAATCTCCCCCCCTACATTCGATCGAATGAACGTCAAAAATCTGTTATTTTGGTACATTGAAAACGGTTTCCATGGTTTCCATTGTACTGTTCTGACGTTTAAATACTCGATATCAATTCGATCTCAGATTCTCGAACGCGTTCGGGAGTAACTAGTTAAATGCTCTAAGCCCCCAGCAAACAGAATTAATGTAATCGGAAAACCAAAACAATGCTTCGACCCGTTACCAAACCCAATCTCCAGGGGGTTAATTATTAATCGAGACTCAGTAGTAGACGGCTTTCAATGAAAATAGTTGATTCTAAGTTACGTTACGTAATCGTCGGGTATTGAGGCCTCGTTTGCGTGTTTGTGTGTGAAAGTGGCTGATGACCTCCTGGATGAGTCGTCTAGACACACTCACGGTCTAGATACGCGATCGACAAACAGACGGGCTTTACTGCTGTCGAAATAACAAGGATAATCGGTCTGTGCCTAAAGACAATTTGCCTTGTCTTTAGGTACAGACACTCCACGGCCTTCACTAGTTCACTGCCTCGTACAAAATTTATGTTTATGGCAGATGATTATTAGGAAAAAGTATTCATTACAACTTGATTACAATGCTACAGTCAAACGACAACATCAGACTCGTGTTAGGGCATTAAATTTTTTCGATTATTTGCTTATAATTTTAAAAGGAACCAATTTGTACGGTTTTACTTATATTAAAATTCTAATAATTGCCCCGTCAAATACGCCGTAAATATAACAACGTGTCGATACGTGCATAATCGATACCGGTAATAAAAAACTCAGTAACCGACAAATCTTTATAACACGTAATGATAGAATTAGCCTCAACTTTGCTAGGTACTAGCATCTTCCTCCCGCGACTTCATCCGCGTGGACATTTGGAAAATCCTTATTTGGGAACCTTCGATCGGGATAAAAAGTATCATCATCATCATCATCATATCAGCCACACGACACCCACTGCTGGGTATAGGCCTCCCCTAAGGATCTCCACGACGATCGGTCCTGCGCTGCCTGCATCCACTGGCTTTCCGCGACCTTCACCAGATCGTCGGTCCACCTTGTCGGGGGCCTACCCACGGAGCGTCGTCCGGTGCGCGGTCGCCATTCCAGAACCTTTCTGCCCCAACGGCCATCGGTTCTTCTCGCTATGTGTCCCGCCCATTGCCACTTCAGCTGAGCAATCCTTCGAGCGATGTCGGTTAATTTAGTTCTCCTGCGGATCTCCTCGTTTCTGATTTGATCACGTAGGGAAACGCCGAGCATGGCTCTCTCCATTGCACGCTGAGCGACCTTGAGCCTCCTTATGAGACCCATAGTTAGCCGCCACGTTTCACTGCCGTAAGTCATCACTGGCAACACACACTGTTCATAGACTTTCGTCTTGAGACACTGAGGTAAGTCGGACGCGAAGATTTTTCGAAGCTTCCCGAATGCTGCCCACCCGAGTTGGATTCGGCGAGAGATCTCTTTCTCGAAGTTGGACCTACCTAACTGGACTGCCTGTCCTAGGTATACGTAATGGTCAACAACTTCAAGTGTAGTGTTCCCAACATGAACTGGAGAGGGTACAACATGGGCATTTGACATAATTTTCGTCTTTTCCATGTTCATCCTAAGACCCACTCTTTGGGAAGCACTACGGAGATCTTCGAGCATTGTGTTCAGGTCTTCCATGGTCTTAGCCATAAGGACTATATCATCGGCAAAACGAAGGTGTGTTAGGTACTCGCCATTAATGTTGATGCCGAGTCCTTTCCAGTCCAAGAGCTTAAAGATGTCCTCCAACGCAGCTGTGAACAGTTTCGGAGAAATAACGTCTCCCTGTCTCACACCACGCTGCAGTTGGATAGGATTTGTGTTCTGGTTCTGTACTCGGATCGTCATGGTGGCATTTTGGTATAAGTACCTCAACACCTCGATATACCTATAGTCCACTTGGCACCTTTGGAGAGACTGCAGCACCGCCCAGGTTTCAATCGAATCAAAGGCTTTCTCATTGTCCACGAACGCCAAGCAAAGTGGCTCATTATACTCCTCGGTCTTCTGTATAACCTGCCGCAACGTATGGATGTGGTCTATGGTGCTAAAGCCTTTTCGGAACCCGGCTTGTTCGGGAGGTTGGAAGTCGTCGAACTTGCGAGCGAGACGATTCGTAAGGACTCTCGAAAACAACTTATAGACATGACTCAGAAGCGAGATGGGTCTATAGTTCTTTAAGAGGGACTTGTCACCCTTTTTAAAGAACAAGATCACCTCACTTATGTTCCATGTCTTTGGCGTTCTGCCCTGGACGATGACGGAATTAAAGAGCTTCTGGAGGACTTTGAGTATCGGCTTACCGCCCGCTCTCAGAAGTTCTGTAGTGATTCCATCGTTACCCGCCGCCTTGTTGTTTTTCAGCTGTTTGAGAGCCATACTAATCTCGTACAGGCTGACGTCCGGGATATCTTCGGTATAGTGTCGGGTAAGCTTGGCTCTGGGGTCTTTAGCCTTGCTTTCAACAGGTGTCTGCGTGGAATATAACTGCCCATAGAAGCTCTCGATCTCCCTCAGGATTTCAGGCTTTGATGAAATGATGCGTCCGTCGTCAGTTTTCAGCTTCGTCATCTGGCTTTGCCCAATAGACAGATCTCTCGCGAACACTTTGGAGCCTTTATTCCGCTCGATAGCCTCTTTAATACGATTCGTATTAAATTGGCGAAGGTCGCTCGTCAAAGACTTAGATATCTGTCTATTAAGCTGCCGATAACGATTAGCATCTACTGAACTCTGGAGCCTCATTTCACGTCTCTGATCCATGAGTAGGAGTGTGTGGTCGGAGAGTTTCTTTATCTTGGGACGGCGGGTCTTAAAGAGCTTGGACCCTACCGTACGGACAGTATCCACCACCATGTTGTTTAGATCGTCCACATCTATGCTGTTCTCAAGGGCTTCGAAGCGGTTTTGGAGTTCGAGTTGAAAGCTCTCGGGGTTTTGAATATGGGCCGGCAATGGTCGAATTGTTGATTTTATCAGTCGAGATCTTTCCAGCTTTGGGTTGATATTCAATGTGCCACGTACCAATCGGTGATCGCTCCCCGTCTTAACAGCGTTGATCACAGTGACATCATTGAATATTTGCTTTTTCGTCGACATGATAAAATCTATCTCATTTCTGACTTTACCGTCCGGACTGACCCAGGTCCACTTCCGGCTTTCCGGCTTTCTGAAGAAGGAGTTCATCATAAAGAGGTTCTCCTTCTCCATAAAGTCAGCCAGCATCTGGCCTCTGTCATTCCGTTGCCCAACTCCAAATTGCCCCACTCTCAGCTCATCACCGCATCGTTTCCCCAACTTTGCATTGAAGGCCCCATCACAACAGTGTAGTGGGTTTTGTAGCTATGCATGGCTTTAGAGATCTCCTCATACATAGCCTCCACTTCGTCATCTTGGTGTGTCGAGGTCGGTGCGTAAACCTGTATAACATTCAGCGAACACCCTTTGGATATTCTGAGTATAAGGTACGCCACCCTGGTCGACACACTTCCGATGGTAGTCACGTTGTTGACAAGGGACTTGTGGACGATGAACCCGACACCACCTTGGGACTGTTGGTCGCCCTCCCGGTAGTAAAGCAAGTTACCGGAGTTGAGGATTATCGAGTCCTCTCCCGCTCTTCGGACTTCAGATAACCCGATAATGTCCCAGTGTACCTTGCTGATAACTTCTTCCAACTCGGTTAACTTCGCGTCGGTCCTTAGTGTGCGCGTGTTATAGGTTGCCAGGTGCAGTTGTCGTCGTTTTTGGTAGCCGAGCCGCACCCGGGGATTCTTAGCACCCCCTGCCCCGCCGTTACCGTAGCCGCTACCTTAGCTAGGAATAGCGGGGCTGCCGGGGACTGGGGGCCAATTTTTTGATTCATTGTGCATGAGGGGGGGGGGGGGGGTTTGCCATAATCGCCACGCTTGGCAGGCGGGTTGGCGATCGCAGTAGGCCGAGGTTTTTTGGAGACGCTGCTGCCCGTCTCTTGAAGGCTATGCTCCCTTAGTCGCCTTTTACGACACCCACGGGATGATAGGGGGTAGTGCTATTCTAGGCCGGCACATACACGGCGAATAAAAATAAAAAGTATCCTATGTTTTAATCTAGGCTATAAACTATCTGAGTGACAAATTTCATCCAAATCGGTTCAGTCGTTTTTGCATGATTGATTAATAATCATCCAAACCCCTATATCCACTAAGATCCATTGTAAAAATCCATTGATGGATCTTTTTGCACTTTTACGTCCACTTTAATCCTTGATCCACAAAAACACACCCTTGATTCAGTATTTTTGCAAAGTGGATTTTTTAGAACTAATGGTGTTTCAAAATCCATTATGGGTGACACATGCAATCTTATTTTATCAAATACACGATTTTTGTAAAGTGGTTTTTTTAGAACTAACGTGCGTCTGAAAATCTTTTAAATAACATTGAAAACATGTTTAAAATTTAAAGTTAAGATCTCTAGATTTAAGTAACCCTGGTACTTTTTAAAATATTTTTTACCCAATCCTTGTTAGATATTCTATTCGAAATAATATTTTTTAAATCATTGGCATTTAAAATTGGCAAAAATCATGTATTTGATAAAATAACATATTTTCATGTGTCACCCATTCTTTAATGTATTTTCAGACACACGTTAGTTCTAAAAAATCCACTTTGCAAAAATCCAAGTGAAAAAAGATCGATCAATAGATCTTTACAATGGATTTTAGTGGACATAGGGCATCCAAACATCTAAACTTTCACATTTATAATTATAATAGGAAGTAGGGTCATAGGTCAATAATTTACTCTTCAAAATGTTAAAAATAACGTTAACATTATCCGATCTATAATTCTATTATCAGTTGTGTGGTATTTTTACTACTTACCTACTTCATATGAAGTAGGTAAGTACCTACCTACCTATCGTCTGTTTGATAAAATAGGTAAGTATCTAATTACCTAATGTGAGCAATGGCTGATAGTGATGATAAGTACGTACATCGAGATGGTAAAAATAGGAATGAGCGACATTATCACAGCTGTGTATTACAGATCATTATTTGAAATATAAACACAAATTGATAAAGTTTATGCTATGTTATATTTATTGTTACGTAAAAAGGTTTGAAATCAATGTTGGGATTGAGATAGTAGCAAAAACGGAAAAGCCCCTGGTGAGGACGGCGTTACATCTGAACTCCTCAAAGCAGGTGGAAAACCTGTACTAAAGGAGCTCCGAAATATCTTTAACGCCGTTCTCTTTGACGGGAGAACTCCGGAAGCGTGGAGTCGGAGTGTCGTCGTCTTGTTCTTCAAAAAAGGAGACAAGACCTTACTGAAGAACTATCGACCCATCTCGCTCCTAAGCCACGTCTACAATCTGTTTTCAAGAGTCATCACAAACCGCCTTGCGCAAAGACTCGACGAATTTCAACCCCCGGAGCAGGCTGGGTTTCGAGGAGGATATGGCACCATAGACCACATCTTCACAGTGCGGCAGATTATACAGAAGTCCGAAGAGTATAAAGAGCCTTTGTGCTTAGCATTTGTGGACTATGAGAAGGCATTTGATACTGTCGAAACCTGCACGCGTAGCATGACCAACATCGAGATAAGATTCGACTCACAGAACAATGGCTTGTCTACACCGAAATGTCACTTTTGTCGGGTTGAGATCGAGATACTCATGCTCGCATTTTACAACCGTAGACTCGCATTGTTCTTTGTCGTGGCCTAATGTCAAAAGTCGACAAACACGAGCTTTTGTCTTCAACTGACATTAATTTGACAGTTGAGTGGGAGAAATTTGTCTACCACCCTTCGAGTGGTCGAGAAAGATTTGTCGACTTATTTTTTTTTCTGAGTTTTTAATTTCGCAATAAAAATAAATCTAAGTTGTCCGTGTTTATATTTTATTAAGGTAAGAAGAGAAGTTACAGCACAAACGACAAAAACAGCTGTCCGGAAAGAAAAAAAATTTAAAATTGTATTTAAGTAATTCTTTTTTATTATAAAATTTATAAAAAAAGAAATATAATAAATATTTACTAGTAGTAAATAACGAATAAGTATTTTTTATTCTTAATTTTTTTTATAAATTTTATAAATTAAAATAATACAATAAATAATTTATTGTAAAAAGGTACCTACCTATTCAATAATATTGTTTCCTAATATTACACTTTTTCCCTTCAGTATTTTTTTCACTTTTATTTTACTTAATTTTAATATTTATTTACTTAAAAACGTAAATTAAAATTATTTTCATACATTGATTTCAATATTTATTACTAAATTAACAAGTGCGTTGGTCTGTGTCATCTTTTTAAAAATCTCTCAATAAAAGGAAGGCAAACGAACTATATCCATACGGCTATATTTAACTCGGTTTTAAGAGTTTTGCGTCGTGAAACGTATAGAAAGGAACGCCCTTTAAGAGAAATGATGGAAATAATTATAAATATTTACTAGTGGCAACATTATTCTTCTCGAGCTCGAGAGAGCTTTGTCTACGGAAGTGAAAGCTTTTGTGAGTGTCTCTTTATCTTAGAACTTATTAAAAAATAAGTATCATGTTTAAACTAAATCATTTCGAATCATTTCAGATAATTTCGACGTTTATTGATGTTGAAATAAAAATATTATATTTTAAAACTCATATTTGTATTAAAAGACATAAAAAGGTTGTAAAATTCTGAGAGCGAGTCCCACCACTGTGCTCAGCAATCTAGAGGGTCGAGACGACAAGTCTTCGTAGACAAGAGTCCCGTTTGCTCATGCTACGCGTGCTGGGCTGTTTTAGAATCTCTGCAACGATGCCAAGCCGATTGGCGATACATTCAAGTGCTGAGATGTCTCTACAATGCCGCAACCATGGCCGTCCAACTGCAGAGCCAGCAGACTAAGCATATCCCCTTGCATCGAGGTGTGAGACAAGGGGATGTGATATCCCCCAAATTGTTCACAAACGCATTGGAGGATATGTTTAAAACGCTGGACTGGAAAGGACGCGGTATTAACATCAACGGCGAATACTTATCACACTTGCGATTTGCGGATGACATCGTCATTGTGGCTGAAACGTTGCAGGATCTACAATGCATGCTGAACAGCCTAGCTGATTCCTCTCTACGCATCGGTCTTCGAATGAACTTGGTCAAAACCAAGATTATGTTCAACGAACAAGTAATTCCAGGACCGATTGCAGTACAAGGTAGTCCTCTCGAAGTTGTTACGAAATATGTCTACCTCGGGCAAACATTGCAATTGGGTAGAAACAACTTCGAGGGAGAGGCCAACAGAAGGATACAGCTGGGCTGGGCAGCATATGGGAAACTTCGTCGAGTCTTTGAGTCGCCTATTCCACAGAATCTAAAGACGAAAGTCTTCAACCAGTGCGTCCTGCCTGTCATGACATACGGAGCCGAAACGTGGACACTCACTGTAGGGCTGGTTCACAAATTTAAAATCGCGCAGCGAGCTATGGAAAGGGCTATGCTCGGAGTTTCTCTGAGAGATAGGGTCCGGAACGAGGTGATCCGACAGAGAACTAAAGTCATCGACATAGCTCACCGGATTAGCAAGCTGAAGTGGCAGTGGGCCGGCCATATTAGCCGTATAACCGATGGCCGCTGGGGCAGACGAGTTCTTGAGTGGAGACCCCGAATGGGCAAACGTAGTGAGGACGCCCTCAGACAAGGTGGAGCGACGATCTTCGCAGGGGGGCTGGCATAAACTGGATGAGTATAGCCGCGGATCGTGCTCAGTGGCGTGCACTCGGAGAGGCCTATGTTCAGCAGTGGACGATGATAGGCTGATGATGATTGAGATAGTGAGATTACAAAAATGATTTATTGAAAACAATGACAAAATCTCTACCTATTCAAAAATAAATAAGCTAGTACATAATAATAATATGATACACAAAGTTATCTTGGTTATAAACAACATTCCGATTGACACCTATTATATTTGTGAATAAACATTGTAACTCTAAAACAGTTAATTTTAGGTAATATTCTAAAAATTAAATAGGGAGATTTTTACTTTATTACTGAATATTAGCCTGAAAATATCGTTAAAATAATCATACCCTAATTAATCGGCAAATTCACAAAGAGAGCAAGACGCGTGAAAAATTAGAGAAAAAATATATTTTTCACCTCTCCAGCACGAAAAGGGCGCCTTTGGCGTGTAAAAACTCGCAGCAAAATCGATTTTTGCTGCGAGCGTGAGGCAAAGTGCTTTTTTAATTTCTAACACCAACTTTTAAAATAATAAAAAAAAAGAAATAGAGTGACTACGATGAGACTTGTAAAATTGATATGTGAGAAAAGGATAGATAGAGAGCTTTATGGTGTCATACATGGAATAAAAAGTAAAAAAAATAAAATGCACGGATACACGAAGGAGTTTTGAATAAGGATTGTTAAAAAAGAAGGTTGATAATTTGGAATAAAGAGTATGGACGAAATGAGGTCCCATGTATGAAACAAATATAAAACAAGAAAAATTAATGAAAATTATTAACAAATAAGTGTTTTATGACTATAAATAAATAAATAAATAAGATGGGATATTAATGAATTAGATAAAAGCACAACGTAATAAAGTAAAACAAAACGGCGGGAATCTACTTTATGAATAAAATTTGTCAGCATAGGTTTGATCGAACTATTTTTGTGATAAATTACAAAAAATGAGTGCATCCGACGATGAAGATAGTTGTCTAACTCCAAAAGAGTTGAGTGAACAAGTTTCTAATGCTGAATTTAGCTTTTTACCAGGAAACTCACGTAAAATTTTTCTCGCTGGTAGAGGTGAAAAGTTGTATGTTTTACATGAGACCAAAATTTAGTTAATAGTTAATAGTCATTTATTTGCTATTCTTGTGGTAGTACAAAAAGATCTTATGAGCTAGCAAGTTCACACAAGAACCTTGTAAGGGCACTGCAAAAAGGAAAAAATTTAAAATAATAAATTTATACATACATTGTCGTTAATAAAAAATAAAAAATTTAACGTCACAAAAATTAAGTTAATATCAGATGTCACATCAAATTTATTAAATTATATAAAATAAATCATTAAATGAACTCTAAAATAAAATCCATCCATTATATTCATTAAAAGCAGGTAAATTTATACTCATTAATATTCGTCATTAAATAATAAAGTAGGATAATCAATATACAAAAGTCACATAGATGAATCGTCGAAAAATTATTTTAAGGAATAGTAACATTTTTGAGCTAGGTGCTTATAAAGATTAATTTTAAATGAATTTATTTTGTCAATATTTTGAATCGACACTGGAATTTTATTAAATATTTTTACGGACATGGAATATGGACCGGTGTTCACCATTTCCAATTTTGATGGGACTGTAGCTAATTTTTTTATAGGTCTTAAATGTTCAGGACGGGAATACTGATGAAACCAGTGCATATTGTTTTTTACAAGAAGGCATATTTCCAGGATATATAAACATGTTAACGTTAATATTTTAAATTTAATGAAATATTCTCTACAGCTCGTCATTGAGTCTATATTTGCAAGTACTCGGATGCATTTCTTTTGCAAAATGAATGCTTTGTTGGCGTCCGTGCTATTACCCCACATTACTATGCCATAGCGGAGCCGTGAGTCAGCGTACGCAAAATAGGCTCATTGCTGCCTTCAGGTCAGTAGTTTTTTTAAGTTCTGTGAGGGCATATGTAAAACTTGATAGTTTGCCTACTAATTTTGAGATGTGGTCCTTCCAATTCAAATGTGCATCAATATTTAAACCGAGCAAACAATGAGATTTATTATAGTGATAGTTTATTTCTAAAGGACGTCTTTGGTGGGGCCCAAATTGAAGAAGTTTTGTTTTTTTTTAAATTAATTTCAAGGTTATTGTCTTCAAGCCAACGGAAGGAAGTTAGAATTTGATGTAGTTGAGAGGTACTTGGACATGGAAGAACCAGTGAGATATCGTCTGCGAAGAGGATACATGGAATGCTCGATACATCTGGTAAGTCATTCGCGTAAATCAAAAACATTAAACAACCCAGCACGCTGCCTTGGGGGATTGATTGATTTAAATAAACTTTTTCGGACCTTACATTTTGTTCACTGTGCTCAGTAGTCTATATTAGAATCACTCGCTACGCTCGTGATTCAATTCTAGACTACTTCGCTAGTTCATGATTTAAAGTCGTCACTCGCAGCACAAATTGATTTTGGTCACTTGTATAACAAATAACTATTTTCTAAGGATGAAATATTATTTTCTAGTTTGTCACAATAACACCGAGAGTGTTTAAAAAGTGATATATGTGTACAATATATCAATAATACCAGTTTTTAGTCGTTATAATATCCTTACTTCCTTACTAATATTATAAATGCAAAAGTCCGTTTGTTTGTTTGTTACGCCTTCACGTCCTAACTACTGAACCGATCATCATGAAATTTTGCATACACGTTGTCAGGGGTACAGAGAAGGACATAGGGTACCTTTCATCCCAATAAGTATAGTTCCCCAGGGATAACAAAAAAAACCTTTCCACGCAGACGAAGTCGCGGGCGGCCGCTAGTATTCTATATACTAACACGTCCGTACCTAACTGTGTAGACGCATTCATTATTTTCATGTTTTACTTATGACAGTTTCTTTTCATAACGCGCGCTGAAGTCTATGGATGAGCTCCAAATTCACAAATCAGTAAACAAACGTCAATATTTGAAGCTTTTAACTGCATCTACCTAGTGATTATATATCACAGCATACAGTGTGTGGCCTAGAATCGGGGATAATATTAAAAACGGAGCCTCGGGATATCTACCATATCCCATTCCTTTTTTAGATGTAACAGTGTCGTGTATAGCTTGATTACATTTACATAATTCATCAGGTAATAACCATAAAGTTTAGTGCGGTGATGTCCTTGGTTCAAAGTGTCTGTTGTTGATTTACGAAGGCCTAGCTCCGTGAGTTTATTTAGTCTGTTTCACTTCGTGCTGTGTCGACACAGCTATATAGGTAGTCTGCGGTCGCTCTGTATTAAAAATTCGTCTGCCGCCTGTCTAGACGCCCGCTTACAATGTGACGTCATGCCGCTAACACCTAGCTTAATTTGTCTCACTCATTTTTGTGGTTATAATATAATTGAACTTTTATTTAGCGTAGTAGAGTTGACTTTTAAAACAAATAATAGTGACTCTGTAGAACTTCTAAACCTCAGGTTTATCGAATTTTAATCATTTTTCGAAATGACACATTAAAGGTTCCGATGTCGGCAGCAAGCAGCAGTGTTGCCGCAGCAGTGCTGCCGCAGCAATACTGGTCCCCATATATTCTCTATGGGTGGCACTGCCAGCGACACTGCCGCGCAGCACTGCCGCGCAGCAGTGCTGCCGAGCTCGGAATGTATTCTCACATCTATATATATAAAATTCAAAGTCCTGACTGAGTGAGATATCAACGCACAGCCCAAACCGCTGAACCTAGAGACTTGAAATTTTGCACACAGATACTTTATACAGTGTAGGCATCCACTAAGGAAGGATTTTTGAAAATTCCATCCCTAAGGGGATGAAATAAGGGATGAAAGTTTGTATGAAAGTCCCTCAGTTTTGAAGCTAGGATCTTCAAATTTTGTGTTTAGGCTGATGATTGAAAATAAATAAATACGTGTCTCAGCGTTTTTCAAAATTCTACCCCCAAAGGGGTGAAAAGGGGGATGAAGTTGTGTTTAGAAGATAATCCTTCATTTTTGAAGTAGAAATCGCTAGATTTGTAATTTAGGCTTATGGATGGAAATCTAACGCAACGCATATTGTATTGGTATAATTTCAACCCCCATGGTGATGAAATGGGGGTGCAATGGGGTAAATAAACCTAAAAATCGATATGGATGTCGTTATTGGGGTTTTCTGGGATGAAGATTGCGAAAATGACATTTATTTTGAAGTCCAACACGGTCGACATGATTTAACCCCTAAAGGGGTGAAAATTGGATTTAAATTTGGTATTGAAAACAATATAAAATAGACATTACAACTTAAAACTTCGTAGGAGCATGTCTTAAAATAAATAGGCAAACATATATTTTGTGGTTTTGAAAATCAACCCCTTAGGGTGTAAATGGGCTAAGTAAACGTAGAAATCGATATGGATGTCGTTCTTGAGGTTTTATGGGATGGTGATTGCGAAAATGACATTAATTTTGAAGTCCAATTTAACCGCTAAAGGGGTGAAAATGGGGTACAAATTATATATGGAAAAATAATATAAAATAGACATTACATAGTTTACAGCTTAAAAATTCGTAGGAGCATGTCTAAAAATAAATAGGCAAACACATATTTTATTATTTTGAAAATCATCCGTTAGGGGGTAAATGGGATAAGTAAACATGAAAGCCGATGTGGATGTCGTTCTTGAGGTTTTATGGGATGAGGAATGCGAAAATGACATTTGTTTTGAAGTCCAACACGGTGGACATGATTCAGCCCAAGGGGACGGGGACGGACACGGGAACAGGAACGGGAACGGGGGCGGGGACGGAAACGGGAAAGAGTAAAGAAACGGGAACGTGATACTCTTAATATCTCTGGACCTAATTCTGATTATTGTAATAAACTAGCTTCCGCCCGCGACTTCGTCCGCGTGGATATTAGAGAAAATCCTTAGGGAACCTTCAACCAGGATCCGACCAACCGTTTTATACGCGATTACGCGGGTCCCCACCAAGCGCGCAGCCTCGTGCGAGGCCTGTCACACGTCGCAAATGTTTTGCCTCGCGAGGCAGCGCGCTTGGTGGGGACCCGCCTAATCGCGTATAAAACGGTTGGTCGGATCCTGGTTGAAGGTTCCCTAAGGATTTTCTCTAATATCCACGCGGACGAAGTCGCGGGCGGAAGCTAGTAAACCTATACAGTACAGTAGCCCGTAGTACATTTAAATTACCAAAAAGGTTACCGTTCGCCGTTGTGATATAGTTATTTATTACGTAATTATAGATACTTTAACCCAAGTTTTACAGATCGCAACCCGCCCTAACCTATATTTGTATATCTCCAAAAAACATTTATTATTTTATTTTTCGAGGTTTACCACATGATTTAGCTATTGTCGTATTCTACAACTTTGTTTGATTGCCACTGATGATAGTAAGACTTTAAAAAGTAGCCATACACAGATTTAAGACTAGGTAAAATCCATCCATTTTCATCTGGTCTTAAATCTGTGTATGGTCACTTTTCATAGTCTTACTATTATCAGTAGCAATCAAACGAAGCCTAGAATACGACAATAACTAAACCATGTGGTAAACCTCGAAAAATAAAAATAAAACAGTTTTGGAGATTTACAAATATTGGTTACGGCGGGTTGCGATCTGTAAAACTTGGGTTAAAGTATCTATAATTTCGTAATAAATAACTATATCACAACGGCAAACGGTAACCTTTTACCAGCGGCGTACCGAATGGATACGGCGCCTAGGGCAAACACAAAAGTTGCGCCCTTCATATGTTGCCTGATGGCCGATTTCACCAACATCCCCTAAACCGTTACCTACCTATGTGCCCCTCCCAAGTAGCACACAAATGCTGCATAAGTGCTTAATTAATGCTGCCATCGAATCTTAAAGCTGTTTAAGGGTATACCAATTTGGCTGTACTAAAGCTGTTTAAGCGCTTAAACAGCTAAAAAGGGCCCCAAATTATACAGCCTTTGGTATTACAATGGCTGGAGAGAAGCATCGGTCAGGCTTATTTAAGTTTTAATAGAGCATTAATAAAGCACTGTAAAAAGTTTAATTCTGTGCAGGACTCCCCCAACCAGCTCTTAAACAGCTTCTAACCTTTTGCAACTCCCTATTCAAACTTTTTTAACGTCTTTGTTCTTAGCAAGTCATCTTAAAATAAATTAAGTATGTAAAGGACTGTTAAAAGTTATGGTGTAAAGTTAACTATATTCAATCTGCCATCATCGTCCACCATTTCTACTGGGATATTTTATGTTAGAAAGTTTTAAAAATGCGCAGTTTATACAAATGCGTTCAGGATGCGAGTGCAACTACATCGTGAAGTTAATACCAATTAACTACAAAATTTTCATGCGCCCTTCGAATAATTAGATTTTAACTTAGGAAATATGTGGACAAATTACGAGTGCAAAAGTTTTAATCTATTATGATGGAAAATTAAATGAGATATTTAGTAAAAATGGTTTCTTTAAATTGCCTATGAAGTAAGAGCTTAAATTAAGGCGTATTCTTGCAGTTAAGAATGTTTTAGAAAATAATAAAAAAAGCTATTTTTAGGTTAGTTATGGCGTCCATGAGGTGCTCAGCTTTAATCGTTAAAATATTATCTTGTGACACTATTTGCTGAACAAAATACCATTAATCAGCCATAGACTGCTCGTGTTCTGTATAAGAGACGTTAATTTACACTTTTAGTTCATACATGGATTCCGGAAATGCCGTTCTAATGACTTATGAGTTATGTTGTATTTCAACAACTATTTCTTGCAGCAAGTTAGGGGTCCTCTATCAAAAAAAAAATCATCCTCCAACTAACATTTATCTTATAGGTAGGTATAGTCTAAAATATTACTTGTTTTCTTGTAAATTTGGTACCATTCCGTTTTCTTGTCGACCAAGGCTTGTCCATTATTAATTATTAATACTTATAAACCTTGAATTCGTAGTTTATTCGAATACTAGCTAGTAATCAAAATAATAAATTTTGCAACAGATAGGTAGAAAAGCTGTTAAATGAAGTCAATAACAGCAACGAACTTTAATGTGGTGTAATTGGGTGCCAAAAACTGTTTAATAGTATAGACCAATTACATTCTAACTCTTTGAGAATTACAAAGCGCTTGAAAAATGGTTTACAACAGTTTCTCAAATAAAGCTGTATAAATATATGATTTGATACACTTCTTCAGCTTGAAGAGTTATTATTTTCTACTTAGGCGTAATTTCAGCAGCAACAGGCTGTTGAAAGTATTTCCTTAATGATCTTAACCAGACAACCTTACAGTGGTATTATATTACACCAGATGTAGCTCAAAAGCGTCATAAAAGATGCCTTCAAGATCAATGCACAGCTTCTAACTTTACAATACCTTTCAGACGTACTGTTAACCAGTTGGTGTTAGAAAGGATTAATTTTAGACCATTCAACAGCAAAAAACATTATAGAAGAATTTCTTTACGCCGCTTTTCAGCTGCAAACGTAGTAAAACATGTATTATGAACTCTTAAATAGCCCATAGCTTAATTAAGTATTTCTGGAGTGCCTTTTACAGATTATTGAATAAATAACTTTTTTAAATGCAACATATCAGCCTTGAGAAGCTACGAAAACCTTTAAACATCTTTAATCACACTTTTAACCTTATGTAGGTGTATAATTCGACACTTGTTCAGCCAATGTGCTACTTGGGCTTTTAATAAAAGAGCCCCTAAACGAACCCCTTGTTTAGAATACGTTTCACCAACTAAACAGCCCTTTAACTATGGGACCATAGCTAGGGGACAGTTTTTTCATCATTTTGGATGTGTTAACCGTAACTTTTGACCTTTTGTAATTATGACGTTAATTTAATTCTATTGATCTATTGTAGCAAATGTTTGACCCTAGATTAAAATATAAGTATAAAAACACTTTTTTAAACTGTTTTAAGCCTTTGGACTACCGTAGAACAAAATGTGTTCAGATATTCCTTTAGAAAGTCTGAAATCACCATGTTGATTCTTCTTATTTATTAAGCCGTATTTCACTATATTTTTCAAATAAGAAATAAAATATTAAAAATATTTTGAATAAAATATAAAAAATATTTTGAATAAAATATAAAGTGAGTATTCAAATAATAATCATAATTAAATGTTAAAAAAATCACTATGTTTATTATTCTTATTTATTAAGCCGTATTTCATTATATTATTCAAGTAAGAAATAAATTGTTTAAAAATATTTTAAATAAAATATTAGGTAAGTATTGTTGAGGGAGGTTTCTAACCTATATGCTCTGCTCTATGGTACATTCGGAATTCAAGTGAGTTTGATTATGTCAATCTGTCTGCACATCTGTAGTTTGACGTATTCATTGTAAAGCCGTGGTATCGAAAGGTTGTCCTAGAGTTATATTAGGAAAACTATCTGTTGAAGTGTGAAATTACGCTAAAGGTTGTGGCCCTATAGAGACCGGGAGTGAAAATAATAAGAGAAATAGTGAGTTTTGCATTTGAGATGATTATTTTGAAATAACATATAACTGACAAGTTGCATAGAGCAACCTTAGCAACGGAGTTTGTTGACAAAATAGTGTTGCTAAGGACAATGAAATGAAAGTGTCAACAGATAAATAATGATTACAAATAAAATAAAATGAGGAATTATTTAAATTATGAAATGATTAAGCTGGTGAAAATCTTATGAAGGTGAATTTTATCTGAATTTTAAAATTGAATTTGAAATTACACTTTTGGCCGTGGAAAGTAGTATGATGAAGAAAATATGGTGAGAATAAATAGACTGAAGATGAACAAACAAGAGAAGAGGAAACAAGTTAAAATTCAACAGATAGGAATGAAGGGTGAAGATGGAGAAATAGAAGGAAATAGAAGTTTTGGAGAAACAAGAGATAGTAAATCAAATGACAGTCAAACGAAGGTAGAACAAGTGACGGTGAAACAAACGAAAGTGAAGAAAGTTATGGAAAATTTTATTATTTTGTGAAGAACTGTTTTTTGGAATAAGTTTATTTTGAAGAAGTCTTTTGGCGAGTATTTTATGATGGAGGAGGTCGAGCAGGAGGCAAAGAATAGTCGAGCAGGAGTTATATGATGATGAAGTTGAGAAGAAGAAGGTTTTATAATGTAATGATGATGAAGAAGGAAGAAGTTTTTTAGGATTATGAATCGAGTGGGAGAAAAGAAGTTTTTTAATGATGATGTGTCGAGTGGGAGAAAAATGTAGAAGTTTTATAATGATGATGAGTCGAGTGGGAGAAATGTAGTAGAAGTTTTATAATGATGATGAGTCGAGTGGGAGAAATGCAGAAGAAGTTTTATAATGATGATGAGTCGAGTGGGAGAAAAGTAGAAGAAGTTTTATAATGAAGATGATGTTGAGTGGGAGCAAAGGTTTATAAAGAAGATGTCGAGTAGGAGAATTTAATGAAGATGTTGAGAAGGAGAGGTTTTATACAGAAGACGTCGGGAAGGAGAGGTTTAATAGAAGATGTCGAGAAGGAGATTTTATATAGAAGAGGTAGAGAAGGAGTAATTTTATAATATTGAAGAAGTTGAGTAGGAGCGAGATAGTTTCGAGAAGAATTATTTTATGAGAAGAAGATAGAGATAGAGATAAAGAAGTTTATTAGAAGATAGAATATAGAATTAAGGGGGTGCTTGTGTTCGTTAAGGGGGTGCGTTAAATAATGATTCATTTAAGGGGGTGTGGGATTAGAAAGTAATAGAAAGTAAATGAATCATCATTTAAAATGAAATGTTTTTGATGTCCAAGTGTATTTTGATATTTCTTGTGGTTTAGTCTGATGTTTAGTTAGTTAGGTCTTTGGTTTGGATTATTGTGTGTGTCGTCTGAGTTAGGTTAAAGTTAGGTTCCTGGGTTGGGTTAAAGGTTAATGTAACTTGGTAGGACTTAAGAAGTCTATAAGTTTGGCAGGTGATTCGAAATTTATCTTGATGTTGTACTGGTAGGTAGAAAACTGTTTTAGTCAGTATGGTCAGCATGTGCAGCAGATTGAGGGGGTGTGTTGAGGGAGGTTTCTAACCTATATGCTCTGCTCTATGGTACATTCGGAATTCAAGTGAGTTTGATTATGTCAATCTGTCTGCACATCTGTAGTTTGACGTATTCATTGTAAAGCCGTGGTATCGAAAGGTTGTCCTAGAGTTATATTAGGAAAACTATCTGTTGAAGTGTGATAATGTGATAAAAGTGTGAGAATGCTTAATAAACGCCTGTATAAAAGTCTCCTGGTCTCATTGCCACAACCTTTCAAGTATTCTAATAATAATCCCATTTAAATGTAAAAAAGCTTTCTCACCTACGGTCATGAAAATCCAAAGTCTTTTCAACCTTCTCTAATATAAATAAATATTTAATAACCTATAGGTATCTTTTATTTTTTATTTTTAAAGAAGCATTTGTATTAAGTTACATGTCAGCCCCATAGTAACTTTAATTTAATGTGGGGTTATGCACTTATATTAAAATAATTATACTTATATTTTTTATTGTATTTTTTTTATTTTAATTTTTTTATATTGTAAATTATATTTTATGTAACTATATACTTTTAAAAGTCCACGTTATCACTTTTTTAAAATAGCCCACTCATTGTCGAATTATTTGATGTCGTCTAAATATCCCAGAATTCCCAGAATTCCCAGAATTAACTCAAAAATTTTAAAGCTTTGTACAATTCAACAAAGTACCTATCCATTTTCTTTAGTAATTAACAAATATTGCTCTCGAAAAAAGATTTTTATACTGCCACATAACGTTATGGGCTGAATATTGCACCCCCTAAACTTAGCAGTCCTTTTAGCACCATAGGGGTCCCATGTGCTTGGTGAAACGCATGGACGCGGTTATGTGGTCCCTTAACAGATTTGCGGGTCCTGTTAAATTTAGGGGACGTTGGTGAAATCGGGCATAAATGTCACATAAACAGATACTTAAATAAAACATATACACTAGATAGCCAGTTAGTCAGTTTCATGCACACAGTTCATGCAATCTAGTAATCTTACTTACCTATTAGTAAAAAAAACAGCCGCGCAGCGCGATTTGTAGTCAATCTAGTAATATTGCCTGCTTATAGTAAAAAAAAACACCGCGCAGCGTAATTTTTAGTGAGTTTCATCCACTAATCTGCATAGTTATCTTGCCTGTCTAACAATAAGAAAACGGCAGTGCAGTGCGATTTTTAGTCAGATTCATCCAATTAACTTGTAAACTTGCCTGTCTTCATTATTCATAATATATCAAATTTTTTGGTATCATCCACTAATCTTGCCTGTCTAGTCTATAGTAAAAATAAAAAAAAAAACTTTATTTAATAATGGGGAGGCGAAGGCAAAGTGAATTACAGATGGCGCTCAGTCTTTGGAACAATTGTCAGTTTGAGCTTATATTGTCTTGACTGTGTATTACGTGATTTTACTTTCTTAGATTGTATTTTTTTCGGTTTTGCGGACAAACAATGTATTCTATGCTAACTTTAGCTCATATAAAAGAAGAATTACGGAAAAGAAAAGCCAAAACAACAAGCAAGAAAGTTTATAGCAACTTTCAAAAAATTGCTAACAAGCATTACATTTCTTTAAATTTCGTGTAAGATTTACAAGTAATCTTTTTATTTCAGATTAGAAGCATGTGATTTAAATTTTAACAAAGCAACTGAGTGTGAATTTCCGTGTTTATAGTTGCCTGATGATGCCTTCTGTGCAATAGTAATTTCAGGTTTCTGTACTGGAATTTCTGTACCATCCAAAATTACACGAACCGTTTTATCATATTTATTTTATTATTCTAAGTTTCTTGAATGACTCTGGCATATAAAATTCTATTAATTCTCTGTTTGGCCCCAATATTGGCTTATTCCATATTTGATATACCTATCAAATTCATCCAAGTTATAAATATGTTAGAAACTGCTGAGGTTGAAATATTAAAGAACAAAGCTGTTATAATTCAAATGTTGTTTTATTTTGGCGAAGCTTCATCAAATTCATGAAACATTCCTTTTGATTTAAAATGTTTCTCAGGCTCAGCAAAGGAGAAAATCGAAGGAAAAGCATATTTTTTTTGATATTTTTTGCCCACTATTTTTTTTGTTACTGGGAAATCGATGAACTCCAATATTTTACAAGTTACATGCATAACAATGCGGCATTTTCTCATTATAAAATTAAAAAGTGCAATACTCCAAGAGATTCCCATATGTTTTGACACTTTGTTTGAGGCGGCCGGGTACCAAAGACCAGACGCCACCTATCGGGATAAAATTGCGCTTTTCCTCCCCATTGGCGAATTGTGCCCCCCACTATGAATGGCGCCCAGGGCACGTGCCCTACCTGCCACACCCTAGATACGCCACTGCCTTTTACGTAATTTAAATGTACTACGGGCTACAGTACTAATAGAGAATGTATGGGGACCCAGTAGTGCTGTGGCAGCACTGCTGCGGCAACACTGCTGCTTGCTACCGAGATCGGAATCATACCTTAAGAATTTCCCCCATATCTCAGCCATTTTGAAAAATTTCGAAAAACCGAATCGGTAAAATAGTCGATAAGTATGTATAAAGAACTTACTCACATAAATTTCACGAGAATCGGTTGAGAAATGCGACCTGTAGAGAAGAACAAACGGACAGCCGGAAAACACACACGAAATCATTTGTGCCCAAGCTAAAACGGAGACGCTTCGCGCTCGCTCGGTCAATAAATGTGGTTAAAGTATACTTATAGACTGGTAGTTTAAATCCGCAAGTTGACAACTTTTCAAAAAGAATTTTAAGCGCTTCATTTGTTTAAAATAATACCAGTAAATTAATATTACCTGTCAGTAACCTAGCAGCTGTCAAAATATTCAAACAATGACACTGACGTGGACGTCAGTGAACAATGACGTAACGTTTTCTGATTGGTGTTTCCCATCACGAGACTCACGTTTAAAAAATCCGAATTTACTCAAGGGAAAATAAAACAAATTAACAATTATATTTTATTCATTTATATTATTTTAGGTTTTCTGTTAATAGATCTATTTGAATAAACAGTTATTTTCACATTTTAAACATACTGTCAACTCGCGGATTAAAATATTCCTGTCTTATTCAGAGTGCGTTTCTTAAACTAGGGCCAAAGTTAACATGGCGTTAGACTGCGGACTAACGCAATTTTAGCGCAAATCGTATTCAGAGTGACAGTTTAACGTTTAGTTCTACCGTTTAAGGATTAAAAGGAGCATTGTGATTGGTTTACAAGCATTAAACCAGGTTTTGTTAGAACAGTCTTGCACCCTAGTTTTGTGAAACATCTCTGAATAAGACAGTTCAAGTTCAACGGCATTTTTCGAACCATTTTGGCAACATGACTTTTCCGTAGTATAAAAGCCTGCTGAATTCGGTTCTGAAGTTGCCAGGCCGAATTTTGGCTTCTTTGCCCAAAATTCAAGATGGCGGCCAAAATGGAGCCTTATCTTATTAGAACTCGATTCTGGTCGTGTGAGGTGTCCTGGCATAGGGTTTTGGGGTCGTTGAACTCAATTTTGATAGCCGGAAGTCCGTCCGGGTACCGGAAGTATGACATGTGGCTCGAGGAGAGAAAATTCCGCCACGTGACACTAATATTTTTTTTTACACAGTTACTAGACAAAAATGTTTAACAAGTTTATTATGAGTGGGTGATATAACTGGGCTATTTACCAGTATTTTTTTCTCGGGCAAATCCTCATAGTTTCAATTCTGTAGAGGATTTTCGAAAAAAACAATTTATAGAAAATGCCGCCGCGTGAATCAAAATATTTTTTTAACATAGTTACTAAACAAAAATGTTTAACAAGTTAATTTTTTTATATAGTAAAATAATTAGACTATTCAACAGTATTTTTTTTGGGGAAAATTTCAATATTTTTGATACTGTAGAGGATTTTTGAAAAAAAAAAATGGCTGAGAAAATTCCACCACATGATGCAAATTACTTTTTTAACACAGTTACTAGATAATATGTTCAACATGTTTATCACACTATATAGTGAAATAACTAGGCAATTTACCAGTGTTTATTTCTGAGGCAAATATTCATTTAGGCAGTTACGAATTTTCTAAAATAAATGAAGAATTCATCATGACGTAGGTATAAGTATTTTTACCTGCGCAGGTTTATGCAATAGACTTCTGTCGACATTAGTTGCTAAAGATTATGTTAAGAAAATATTACACATTTTAAACACAACTGGAAAATCCATTGACGTAGATCATACCTACGTACTAAAAATCATGAAAAATATTATTTTCACTTGTAAGATAGGTACCTACTTTATACTTTGCGGAAAACATGGCTGCAATCAGCATTGTGAAAGGCTGTCGTCGGTTATTTATAATTGTATATTTTTAGGTAAGTTTTAATTATTTTATTTTATTCCGAAATAATGATAAATTCTTTATTTTCGTCACGATTTTCCTTATTTGTATAAATGAAAATAAGTACATACTGAATTTATTAAGTCGTTAAAGGCTGTTTCCATTTTGTTAATTTTTTCTTCAGTCAGTACTTGAACGCGAAAAGTCGTGACGATGCCTATCTGAAATTGATCCGAGTAATATTCAATGGAAATTAATAATTTTACGCCTCTAATGTCTATCTACTACTTAACTCTGTAATATGTAATAACGTAGCTCGTAAATCTAACTAAGACCATGGAATAAGAGTTTTATCCGTAGTGTAAATAAGATTTGGACTCGATTCATATTCCATAAAGTATATACAACAGGATAATTTACTCCGTCCTCAATAATCCTCATGCTCCAGAATACTTAAAATGCAAGTTTCAGTATCTCTGCGACTCTCACAATCGTCAGCTCCGGTCTACAAACTCTCTTGCTCTCTGTACTCCTCTTTTTCGCTCTGGCTATATGTCCGACTCCTTCATACTGCAAGCTCTGCGCCTTTGGAATGACCTTCCTGACTCTATCAGACAATCTCCAAGCAAACTTTCCTTCAAAAAGAAAGTTAACTCTCTTCTCTTGGAAAGCTCATAATGTGGAAATCATTGTCATCTATGTATCCTTCTCCTTCTTTCTAATTTAATAAATATTTGTATATTATTATATATTTATGTATTTTGTGTACCTTTAAGTACTATGTTTTATATTATTATTATATTTGTATTTATTATTTTTGTATGTTATTATGTACCGCATTCATGGTTTCTATGTTTCCCAAAGGTTGGCTGGCAGAGAATGCTTTTAGCATTAAGTCCGCCTTTTGTACTTTAGTTTGTAGTACAATAAAGATTTTAAAATAAAAAATAAAATAATTTAGACCTTTATTAAATTTATACTTATAAGTTAGTGGAATGTCTATTATTACCATTTCGTTTCAGTCCATATTATGCATCGTCATCATCAGCCACTTTTAAATAATGAAGATGGGCCATAACATTACCCACCTCGCGGGCTCAATGCGGATTGTTGGGTGTTAACGACTGCAAATGTAGCCGGGACCAACGGCTTAACGTGCCTTCCGAAGCACGCAGGAGCTCGAGATAATAAATTTTTGGTCACCCATCCCATGACCGACCCTTGCGAAAGTTGCTTAACCTCTGCAATCGCTGGGCCAGGCGCTAATCCAATGCGCCACCAAGTTCCTCGTGAGTCATCTAAACAGAAATAGATAGACCCATTACAAAACAAAACACTACGTCAACCCTGTATGCTATCAGCACAAACGTTTGTTTGATTGATAGGATTCTATCATAATCTCGCAGACAACAGAAATACTTGATAGTGCAGCACAAAGTGTTGATGTGAGCTTTGTAATCAAACGACGAATTGTTTCTGTAATCTCGCAAAACTCTCGCGCGAACAAGTGAAGCTGTCACGTTGGCGTTATATATCATAGCTTGGAGTGGAGCTGATGCATACTTTATGCGAGTGCACACTGCAGAATGCACTGGTAATGAAATTTTCTCGTCTGCACTACAACTTGCCGCGGATAATTTAGCTCTTGAAGCTTCTACGAGTCGACGCTCTTGTTAGGGTTCTGACCAATCTTGTTTCTCGACTGTCACTTTAAAATATTGCATCATAATAGTTTTACTCAACGCTAGCTTTTAACCGCCTCTGTAGTCTAGTGGTTCGCCCAACCGTGTAAGACGCAGAGGTCCCGGGTTCGATTACAACGGGGGGTACAATTTGTATTCAGTTTGGTTGGTGGTAGGGCTTATTTCAAGTCCACCTGGCTAGCTACTACCATCTCACATAAGTCTGACGCCATTGGGGAGGAAAAGCGCAATTTTATCCCGATAGGTGGCGTCTGGTCTTTGGTACCGGGCCGCCTCAAAGAAAGTGTCAAAACGTATGGGAATCTCTTGGAGTATTGCACTTTTTAATTTTATACTGAGAAAATGCCGCATTGTTATGCATGTAACTTGTAAAATATTGGAGTTCATCGATTTCCCAGTAACAAAAAAAATAGTAGGCAAATAAATATAAAAAAAATATGCTTTTCCCTCGATTTTCTCCTTTGCTGAGCCTGAGAAACATTATAAATCAATAGGAATGTTTCATGAATTTGATGAAGCTTCGCCAAAATAAAACAACATTCGAATTATAACAGCTTTGTTCTTTAATATTTCAACCTCAGCAGTTTCTAACATATTTATAACTTGGATGAATTTGATAGGTATATCAAATATGGAATAAGCCCAATATTGGGGCCAAACAGAGAATTAATAGAATTTTATATGCCGTAGTCATTCAAGAAACTTAGAATAATAAAATAAATATGATAAAACGATTCGTGGAATTTTGGATGGTACAGAAATTCCAGTACAGAAACCTGAAATTACTATTGCACAGAAGGCATCATCAGGCAACTATAAACACGGAAATTCACACTCAGTTGCTTTGTTAAAATTTAAATCATATGCTTCTAGTCTGAAATAAAAAGATTACTTGTAAATCTTACACGAAATTTAAAGAAATGTAATGCTTGTTAGCAATTTTTTGTAAGTTGCTATAAACTTTCTTGCCTGTTGTTTTGGCTTTTCTTTTCCGTAATTCTTCTTTTATATGAGCTAAAGTTAGCATAGAATACATTGTTTGTCCGCAAAACCGAAAAAAATACAATCTAAGAAAGTAAAATCACGTAATACACAGTCAAGACAATATAAGCTCAAACTGACAATTGTTCCAAAGACTGAGCGCCATCTGTAATTCACTTTGCCTTCGCCTCCCCATTCAAAAATTGTTGTGTTCCGGCAGTTACAGGTAAGATAGCCAGTTCCACAGTGATGAGGATTACGGGTGTAGTGCGCTTACATCTTCGGCCTTATCGTCACTTAACATCAGGTCAGGTGAAGGCCAAGCACTAAACCGTTGTGTAAAAATTCACAGATTTTGCAGTCCCCGCAAGAATCGGAGCATTGAAAATGAATGCAAAAATTTACGAAAAACCAAAAATCAAATGCAAAATCCCATTATTTTTAAAGCTACCTAGGTAGTACCTATTTATTTTTACGATTGTGACACTCGGCTCCGCCTCGTGTTTCAAAAGCGCCCCTGACTGCCTCGACGCGACCGAAATATTATTAACCAATTTTCGAAACACCAACGAATGCACTTCTCGTCTGCTTCTGCATCTTTTAACACTATTACCATGACGATCGGTCAATAATCATAGAAGCTACTTATCTCTTTATGTACGGAAACACCCGTTTTTCTAGAAATCCATATCTAAAGGGACCACCTACAGGTCACAATTATTTACCGAATTTCAAAATTATTTCGCTATTTGGTAGCTAAACTAATACCCTAGGATCTTTTTTTTTTCATTTTTTCTTAAGTCAGTATTTTTTCCGAATTATTTACAATTTAGTAAACAAATACCCCCCAAAAAACCCGGAATTTTTGGAATTTTGCAAAATTGCAGAAAAAGTTACCAGTAGATTTTCAAAATTCAAACGTTCAAACGTGTCTCGATAAATTCCTCAACTTTTGGTACTATTTTCATCACGATCCTCTCAAAATCATCGGAGATATGGTTAAAAATACGTCTCAGGCGATTTGCATCTGATAACCATTTTCAATGGTAAAAAAAGCTCTTAACCTATATTTATTTTACTAAATTCTCTAGTTGATAACAAAATCTTACTAGTTTAGTTAGCTAGTATGTTGCGAGTTATGGTAATTTAACTAAACCAAAAATACTAATCTTGCTTATTGGTTTTAAAATAAGCTCGGTAATAGTAGTTTATGAAACTGACACATAAAGAGGGGTATTAAAACACGAGTGTGTGTTTAAAAACCGAGCCGTAGGCGAGGTTTTTAATAGTATCACACGAGTGTTTTAATACCTAGTTATGTGCAGTTTCATACACTACTTTATCTACACTCATACATTTGGGATTGAACCTACTAAATAAAAGATCAACGTTAGAAAAGAGAGAGAGACTTTGTTTGTATTAGCAAGGTACCTACCTACCTTGTAATAAGTCAATTCCTTAGCTGCATCTAAACTAAAATATCGGGCAGAGTAATTTTTTTTTCACATTTTAGAGCAAGAATAAAAAAACCTACAAAATTCAGTTAAGTATAACAAAATGTAAAAATTGAAACCAAATTTTATCGGAAATGCTTGGCGCGCATTCCATTAGAAAAAAAAATTTGATCTGTGCATTTCAACAAACTAATCGCACTAAAGTCATCGATTACCATAGAGTACATTTTAATAATGAAAAATATGTGGGAAAAGGAAAATATCGTTGTTTTTTTTTAATGTTACGGCACTGTCTTCTTTTTGGATTTGCCCTGTATCGTAATGAGAAAAAAAGTTATTTTATTATGCAGTTGACTGCATCGTAATGAGTTTATTTTTTAATTTGACCTATCCACGAAAATAAAGTACGTATTTATATTACCTTTTTTGAATTCATATTTGGAACATTACGTTGTGAGTGTAGATAAAGAAAATTACTTGTTGTTGTAAGTAGGTACTTAGAATTGTTAAAAAAATTATGAATTACTAAGAAACTTTTTATTTTAGTTGGTAGCCCTAGGGTCTCTATCTTCGCCTTCGAGATGCACTTTCCACACTGTTGCAACGTGTCTTTTACAGATTTTCAGTTTCTATTATTACTGGAACAGAGACTAGTTTCGAATAAAGGGTATAATGATTGCTACTTTAAATCTACATTTTGTTAAACAAAAATACAACTCGTGTTTCATGATAATTTTCAGTGGAAAGTTAACATAGCGTAGCAAATTTCTTTTGAATGGTCATCAAAAATACAATTAACTAACTACCTTATAAGTATTGTAATAATTGTAGATTGCATAGATAAGGTAATAAGGTAAACAAAATAAGCATTGAAAATTTATCTTTTATCATGCTGATCGTGACATATTATTTCTAAAAACTACTCAAAGAAACATGGTGTCGTATTATTTTTGCTTGTAAAAACTTAAGTGAAAAATAAGCTTTAAGAATGTTAATCATAATTAGAATAACTCCAATCCTGCATAAAAATCTTGCTTTCCAATCTTGCTTCTTATACTTTTGTGATCAAGAAAATTATAGAAAAAAAAATCGTTACGTAGGTAGGGCAGAGGGCCCGGCCGAATGGTCATTTTGCTCGTAGATATTATTTCTATCTATTTTCGCCGCATATATTTTTCGTCTTTCGAAATTTTTCGAAAAAAATGGCGGAGATGTGTAAAAAAATTATTTCAGCAGTTTCGAAGAATGATCAAGAATCAATGTAACAAAACTTTTTTGTTAGCGGTGCCAACACTGACGTCCATTATACAAGTGTATAATAGACGTCAGTGGGTGCAAAGTAAATTATTTTTTTATTTTTAGAAGACTCAAAAAGTTCATCCTTACATATAATAAAACAGTAGAAAAAGTTTGTCTGTACATTACATTTATTTCAAAAAAAAAATATTTGGGGCGATAGAGACATAGTAATAGAGTAAGAATTTGAAAAAAAAGTGTGTCTGTTTGTCTGTTTGTGTGTCTGTTTGTTTGTCTGTTTGAACACGCTAATCTCCAGAAATATTGAACGGATTCGAATAAAACTTTTTTTGTTATATAAGGTTGTACCAAATTATCTGATGATACTTAAACAGGTGATAGTGTTGCTTAAACTGAATAACTTTCTCCAAGGAACATAGGTCGAAAAACGAAAAAAAAATTTCACACTCCCATACAAAATGTACTGGTCAGCTGACCGACTTACTATGGGAAGGCGAAAAAAAAAATTCGTTTTTCGACCTATGTTTCATAGAGAAAGTTGTTCAGTTTAAGCAACACTATCACCTGTTTAAGTATCATTAGATAATTTGGTACCACCTTATATAGCTGTTAAGCCTAGGCGTAACTTCGGGTATAATTGATTTTGGAAAATGGAACACCTGATGCAGAACCATAATGGTCCAGCTAAACTATACAAAATATAAAAATGACACCATAGCAAAAGTTGTTCAGCCTGATGAGCAGTTTTTGTTGAGGTACAATAATCGAAGATCTGGAACACCTGATGCAGAACCATAATGGTTCAGCTAAACTTTACAATATCTAAAAATGACATCTTTGCAAAAGTTGTTCAGCCTGATGAGCATTTTTGTTGAGGTACAAAAATCGAAGATCTGGAACACCTGATGCAGAACCATAATGGTTCAGCTAAACTTTACAATATCTAAAAATTACATCTTTGCAAAAGTTGTTCAGCCTGATGAGCATTTTTGTTGAGGTACAATAATCGAAGATCTGGAACACCTGATGCAGAACCATAATGGTTCAGCTAAACTTTACAATATCTAAAAATTACATCTTTGCAAAAGTTGTTCAGCCTGATGAGCATTTTTGTTGAGGTACAAAAATCGAAGATCTGGAACACCTGATGCAGAACCATAATGGTCCAGCTAAACCATACAAAATATAAAAATGATATCTTGGCAAAAGTTAATCAGCCTGATGAGCAGTTTTGTTGAGGTATGAAAAATCGAAGGTCTGGAACACTCGATGCAGAACCATAATGATCCAGCTAAACTATACAACATATAAAAAAGGACACATACGCAAAAGTTGTTGAGCCTGATTAGCATTTTTTGTTGGGGTACAAAAATCAATGATCTGGAACACCCGATGCAGAACCATAATGATCTAGCTAAACTATACAAAATATTTAAAAAAAAATACATCTTTGCAAAAGTTGTTCAGCCTGATGAGCATATTTTGTTGAGGTATAAAAATCGAAGATCTGGAACACCTGATGCAGAACCATAACACTGCTACAAGTATTTTCTTATGTAACTACATTAGTTCATTTATATGCATACGCCGAAGTCGCGGGCATCAGCTAGTCAATAATAAAAACGTTTCTGGCCAAAAATAGTGGCCAATATTTGAAATCCTTATCCTTATCCTTACATATAATAAAACTGTAGAAAAAGTGTGTCTGTACATTACATATATTTAAAAAATATATATCTGGCGCGATGGAGACATAGTAATAGAGTAAGAATTTGAAAAAAAAAGTGTGTCTGTTTGTTTGTTTGTCTGTTTGAACACGCTAATCTCCGGAAATACTAAACGGATTCGAATGAAACTTTTTTTGTTATATAGCTGTTAAGCCTAGGCATAACTTAGGGTATAATTGATTTTGGAAAATGGAACACCTGATGCGGAACCATAATGGTCCAGCTAAACTATACAAAATATAAAAATGACACCCTAGCAAAAGTTGTTCAGCCTGATGAGCATATTTTGTTGAGGTACAATAATCGAAGATCTGGAACACCTGATGCAGTAACATAATGGTTCAGCTAAACTATACAAAATATAAAAATGACATCTTTGCAAAAGTTGTAAAGCCTGATTAGCCTTTTTTATGAGGTATGAAAATCGAAGATCAGGAACATCTGATGCAGAACCATATTGGTCCAGCTAAACCATACAAAATATAAAAATGACATCTTGGCAAAAGTTGTTCAGTCTGATGAGCATTTTTTGTTGAGGAACACCTGACGCAGAACCATAATGGTCCAGCTAAACCATACAAAATATAAAAATGACATCTTGGCAAAAGTTGTTCAGTCTGATGAGCATTTTTTGTTGAGGAACACCTGACGCAGAACCATAATGGTCCAGCTAAACCATACAAAATATAAAAATGACACCTTAGCAAAAGTTGTTCAGCCTGATGAGCATTTTTTGTTGAGGAACACCTGACGCAGAACCATAATGGTCCAGCTAAACCATACAAAATATAAAAATGACATCTTGGCAAAAGTTGTTCAGTCTGATGAGCATTTTTGTTGAGGTATAAACATCGAAGGTCTGGAACACCCGATGCAGAACCATATTGATCCAGCTAAACTATACAAAATATAAAAATGACACCTTAGCAAAAGTTGTTCAGCCTGATGAGTATTTTTGTTGAGGTACAAAAATTGAAGATCTGGAACACCTGATGCAGAACCATAACAATGCTACAAGTATTTTCTTATGTAACTACATTAGTTCATTTATATGCATACGCCGAAGTCATAAAGTCCACGCGTACGAAGTTGCGGGCATCAGCTAGTTTAAAAATAAATAAGGTAGTGAGTGTGACTTTGTGACAAAACCATAAAGTTAAATACCTGACGAAAGGTGTATTAACTTCTTAGAGCATTCAATAATAATAATAATATAATAATAAAATGTATTTATTTGTCACTTCACAAACTTGTTTGATGCTACATGTGTAATGAATTATAACAGCTTTATAACCTAAATTTGTGAAGGACTGGTGTCTGAAATAGGTTTCGCAGAAACCTGTACCACAGGTCGCCAGCCTCCTCCCGCAGAAAGAATTACAATAGCTGAGAAACACAGAGCAAGCTGATGAGCTATACAAACAATAATATACAGTATAAGAAAAGTTTAAGCTAAGATAATGATAGTTAATATACATTAGTCTATAGTAACATAATTAGTAATAAGTAAAGTAGTTAAAGTAAGTAAATAAGTTAAATAAGTTATAGAGAATATGTAAGTTGGTAAGGTATATGTGTGAGTGTTGAATAAAACTGTGAATGTAAATGTGATTGTGTTAGAGTTGTGAGTTGTGATTCAATGTTCTAAAGCTAGAGTTTCCTAGGATGACAGTGCCGCCATATTACCGCTGTCATTTAGCGGCGTAGAACGTTGTCTATGTAAACAAAACGGCGCGGTTTCTGACGTTACGGCGTTGCCATATTGTTTACATAGACAACATTCAACGCCGCTATATTACGGTCGTAATATGACGGCACCGTCATCCTAGGAAACCCTCGCTTAAGACTAACTTTATGGACAAAACCTATTTTTAGGACTGCGTAGGATTATTCGCATCGTATATAGTATACTTATTAGTTGAAAAAACAAAATATCTATTATATTTGTTTATAAAAAGCTATGTACTTTTTTAATGCGAGGTCTACAGCCACTAGTAGTAATAGGGTCCCTTTTGTTTCTTTTGGGTACGGAACCTTACAAACTATTGTAATAATTTTAAATAGTTATTTGCTACAACGGAAGACAGTCGAAAAATAGTTCTTTTGATAATCGAACCTAATATAAATATTTAGAAGAGGCTAACTTTAAATTAATGGTATAAATACGCCTATTAGTGGTTCCCAGGCACTTTAGCTGGGATTAATAAGATCTAAAACGGAGCAAACATATTGTCATGTACAATTGTACATAATAATATGTCAGCGTGGATATTAATCTCACTAAATCATGAATGAACAGCACAATAGCCATAAATATAAGCAGCATTCAATAGCGATACCATATAAGTCGTGCCCGATACAAATCTACAGACTAGACTAATTTTATTCATAGGACAAAAATGGCAGCAAAAAATTAGGCGTGTCAATCATTGTATTTTGTGCACATTTGAGTGCGCTCGCGCAGCGCGCAGGCCCGGACTGCTTGCCACGGTTCCGGGTACTTTAACATAAGCCTAGAAAACTATAATTTGGCAACCTTATTTGTAATTGACTAAACTTTTTATTTAGAATTCAAATTGCTTATTGAAGTTACTAAAATGGTTTGTAGACAGTTGAACGGATTGTAAAAACTGAGATCCAGGCCTTGCCTAAACTTGAGTTTTTTTGGGCGCTTTATTTTATTAATGCATGTTTAGCTACATACCACAGCATAGCAATATGACAATGATTTAGTACTTCTAAAATAAGACAAAGAC
This sequence comes from Agriphila tristella, assembly GCA_928269145.1. NCBI lineage: Eukaryota > Metazoa > Arthropoda > Insecta > Lepidoptera > Crambidae > Agriphila > Agriphila tristella. The sequence goes on from OV743431.1 coordinate 42,307,536, forward strand.
ATTCTAAATTCGACAAAGAATTCGGCAAACTTTAAAAATATTATGATCGTCTAATTCCTTACCTTTTCAAATAAGTTATGTTATGTGACTAGAGCAGCAGCTCTTGACGAAAACGGCATTTTATACAAACTTACAACTCCTTATTTTTAGAAATGAATGAACCATAGCCTTCTATATTTCCAAGCCATGAAGTTGAGCAGAACGGCAACATCGCATGTGGTCAAGCACATAGTATTATATTATTTTAATAATTATTTATTATTTGTTTTTCCTATATTATCTATGTTTAAACTAGTTGTAAATTGTGATGTAAGGTTATTTCAATAAAGTTTTATATTTATTATTATTATTTATTTATTAGAACATAAGGTTTGAGTCAAATTATTTGAACTTTTCGGGGGTCCTTTAGTACGATGAGCATTTTGATCTAAGCCTCTCCTAGCAATAAATCTTACATCATTGGAAAGGTATTTAAATTTGAAACACTTTATTGTATCACAATAAACGTCAACTATTAGTACTTTGAGTTATAACGCTCTGAACTTGACCAATTTTTTTATCATTTATGACCTAAAACTCCGAAAATACTAACAATTAATAGAAAGTATGTTTGCAGCAAATATTTATCATATGAAAACCTTTCTAATGATATTTCATTTATTGCTAGAGGTGGGGTAAATCAACTCCCATAGACAATAAACCACTTTTATACTTTAATAACCTTTAACTCCAAAAGTATAAACAATTGATATAAAGTATATTAACAGCAAATATTTGTCTTCAAAAGACCTTTCTAATAATATATAATTTATTGCTAGAGGGCGTGTTACTCAACTCCCTGCTGAAGAAAACCAACAAAAAAGATGACATCTTTGACAGCCATTTTTTCCTGGTTAACGTTGATATTTTTCTTATTGTTTAATATACAAAGCATTTCAATAAAGGAACTAAATTATTTTCATATTTTAAACCTCACACGATTACTAGGAAAAAAAATATCGACCTATTAAAATTGAAATATTCCCATACATTTAGTATGGAGACTGGCCGACGACATGACCACGAACTGACAGTAACAGACGTTGCCAAACTTATGTTCACGGCTTGCAATTATAGAAGGCTATGAATGAACCGTCAATTTGAAACTTCATACGAATAAGCAGGGATACCTATACATAAAGGTCTAAAAAGTTAGTTAAGAATATTTTTGAAATGTCTTATTAATTTAAAAAAGATAATTGGAAATTTCTGTTTATATGGAAAATTTAAAATCAGTTCATTCTTTTCGAAAAAAAAAGGACTTGAAAGTTTGTATGAAATGCCGTATTTCATAAACGCTCTCAAAATTAAATGTCAAAAACTAGTCAGTCGGCGTGTAAATAAAACATATTTTTCTCAATGATACCTACAAAAAAAAAATTAAAAATTAAAAAACCCGCCTGCATAAAAAGACAAGTCAACTGAAAAGGTGGAAACAAGATTATTATATTAAAGGCAACATAATAACATGCAGTCGAATGCATGCATAAAGAAAGTGATGTTATGAATGATTTGAATTATATGCCTCCGACTGCATGTTATTATGTTGCCTTTAATATAATAATCTTGTTTCCACCTTTTCAGTTGACTTGTCTTCTTATGCAGGCGGGTTTTTCAATTTTTTAAATTTATTTTTTTATTTATATCTTTTTAGTTATTATATATTACGGTAATGATATACCTTTTTGAAATCCTTATAATAAGCCCTTTAATTTGACACTCATATTGTAGTATTAAAAAAAATATTTTTTTCCACTACGTATAATAGCACCGTACAGCCGCCATGTTGTTTTTTTTATAACGCCACCTTCCTAAAAACACTTGGGCTGACGAGACAAATCTAACGATATCTTAATTACAGAAATCCATTCAGCCGTTTGAAAGATATGAGGTAATAAAGAATATTACATACAAACAAACATACCTACTTACATACAAGATACGCGCGAAAAACATAACCCTTTCTTTGCAATCGGGTAAAAAAAGGGAAAGCTTTTCTTGTATAGAATAGAATACAGACATTGCCCCTGAATGATGAATACAAGAATATTTTTAGGGTCATTTAGTATTCAACATAATGATGTAATTGTGCTACGTAACTTTTAGTTTTACAACGACAATAATTTGAATAAATTGCATTCACGTATGAATGATTATTTATTTTGCTGTGTGATTGCACATGCCTTTAATGAGGAAGGAAGGCATGACTTATTTGTTACGTATTTGAATTTTATTTTGACCAGTTTAAGAACACTTTTTAGATTTCCCCGCGTACCTACCCTGGAATTTTCTAATAAGTCCTGAAAAGGCGCTGAAATGTTAAGAAGTCAAAAAGCCAACCAACTAAAAGACGCGTTGAAATCCTTAAGTTATGTTTTAATTAATAGGTTTTATAATTTATCTGATTTTGATAATTTCCTAGTTTCGTCTCTGTATAATGCGCTAAGCAAACAAGCGACGTATTTTATGCTAAGCCGTCTCGGATGGCACGTCTAGACGCGCCATTCATACGCGCCTATCTGCAGACTAATCTCGCTGCGACTGGCAAAAACGCAACTAGCCATTGCCGCCGCCCGCCGTCCAAAACGAACCCGTATATGTTAGGTTATTAGGCGAGCTCATTATTAATGCATGCAGTGTGATTCTAGTATCTACTTTTCCGGAGTAATAGCATTTTTTACCCAGTGATAATATAATACGATCTACCCGATTGAAAAGTTCGCGGCTTGACATTGAAGGGACCATCCTAGAATTTCCAAAGAATTCTCATATTTTTCTCTAGTCTTTCAACAGTCGATGAGAAAACTTTGAAACGTTCAAGAAACATTTGTTTACGATTATTTTTATGCAAGTATTCGCAGTATAATTTACAAAATTGAAAACCGTGCGGATCTAAGCCAAAAGAAATTCATGTTGTCATGAAATTCATAACATCTTCATGACCTCAGCATCATCCACATTCTACCCCATCGTACGCTATGGTGAAAAAGAGGTCAGCTGCATTAAAATGTGAACGGGAACGGGAGAGAAGAAGCGAAGTTTTTTCTGTCTATGGGGAGAGCATTGAAGACAACCCCGTTTTCATGTATGCTCAAAACGCGCACTCCCGACTACAATACTGAAAAAATATGTGATTTAATATTAGGAGACCGAAGATTAAAAATTAGGGGGAGAGCTGAGATCATAGGGAAGCAGACAAAAATATGTAGTGATAGCCTGCGTAGCTGGAAATGTCCTAGACTAATTCGAAATAAAATAATTAGTACAACAGGTACTATCATTCATCTAAAACGTATAATAATATCACTTAGGTACCTTTAACTAATTGTAATATTCTTTTAGAGCTACTAAAGCGACGTCTTAAGTTAATAACAATATTCCCGTGGACAGAGATGACACAAAAACCCCATGTAAATCGGTTACAACTTCATAATCTTAATTTTATCAACTTTAATTTTCTTGTCGTCCGTTATTAGAAAAGACTAAAACCGTACTCACAAATGCATGCACCTAAGATGTTGGTTCAGAAACTATAAACAAAAAAAAACATTTTAATATTTTCGAAACCTAAAAACCTATTTTCGTTTCAATTTTTAACACACCTGTGGTTCCCTGTACGAATTTCACTTGTTTAAAATAATGATAATTAATGAATGAACCGTCAATTTGAAACTTCATACGCATATTTTTGAAATGTCTTATTAATTTAAAAAAGATAATTGGAAATTTCTGTTTATATGGAAAATTTAAAATCAGTTCATTCTTTTCGAAAAAAAGGACTTGAAAGTTTGTATGAAATGCCGTATTTCATACACGCTCTCAAATGTCAAAAACTAGTCAGTCGGCGTGTAAATAAAACATATTTTTCTCAATGATACCTACAAAAAAAAAATATTAAAAAACCCGCCTGCATAAAAAGACAAGTCAACTGAAAAGGTGGAAACAAGATTATTATATTAAAGGCAACATAATAACATGCAGTCGGCAGCATGCATAAAGAAAGTGATGTTATGAATGATTTGAATTATATGCCTCCGACTGCATGTTATTATGTTGCCTTTAATATAATAATCTTGTTTCCACCTTTTCAGTTGACTTGTCTTCTTATGCAGGCGGGTTTTTTAATTTTTTAAATTTATTTTTTTATTTATATCTTTTTAGTTATTATATATTACGGTAATGATATACCTTTTTGAAATCCTTATAATAAGCCCTTTAATTTGACACTCATATAGTAGTATTCAAAAAAAAATTTTTTTTTCTACTACGTATAATAGCACCGTACAGCCGCCATGTTGTTTTTTTTATAACGCCACCTTCTTAAGAACACTTGGGCTGACGAGACAAATCTAACGATATCTTAATTACAGAAATCCATTCAGCCGTTTGAAAGATATGAGGTAATAAAGAATATTACATACAAACAAACATACCTACTTACATACAAGATACGCGCGAAAAACATAACACTTTCTTTGCAATCGGGTAAAAAAAGGGAAAGCTTTTCTTGTATAGAATAGAATACAGACATTGCCCCTGAATGATGAATACAAGAATATTTTTAAGGTCATTTAGTATTCAACATAATGATGTAATTGTGCTACGTAACTTTTAGTTTTACAACGACAATAATTTGAATAAATTGCATTCACGTATGAATGCTTATTTATTTTGCTGTGTGATTGCACATGCCTTTAATGAGGAAGGAAGGCATGACTTATTTGTTACGTATTTGAATTTTATTTTGACCAGTTTAAGAACACTTTTTAGATTTCCCCGCGTACCTACCCTGGAATTTTCTAATAAGTCCTGAAAAGGCGCTGAAATGTTAAGAAGTCAAAAAGCCAACCAACTAAAAGACGCGTTGAAATCCTTAAGTTATGTTTTAATTAATAGGATTTATAATTTATCCGATTTTGATAATTTCCTAGTTTCGTCTCTGTATAATGCGCTAAGCAAACAAACGACGTATTTTATGCTAAGCCGTCTCGGATGGCACGTCTAGACGCGCCATTCATACGCGCCTATCTGCAGACTAATCTCGCTGCGACTGGCAAAAACGCAACTAGCCATTGCCGCCGCCCGCCGTCCAAAACGAACCCGTATATGTTAGGTTATTAGGCGAGCTCATTATTAATGCATGCAGTGTGATTCTAGTATCTACTTTTCCGGAGTAATAGCATTTTTTACCCAGTGATAATATAATACGATCTACCCGATTGAAAAGTTCGCGGCCTGACATTGAAGGGACCATCCTAGAATTTCCAAAGAATTCTCATATTTTTCTCTAGTCTTTCAACAGTCGATGAGAAAACTTTGAAACGTTCAAGAAACATTTGTTTACGATTATTTTTATGCAAGTATTCGCAGTATAATTTACAAAATTGAAAACCGTGCGGATCTAAGCCAAAAGAAATTCATGTTGTCATGAAATTCATGACATCTTCATGACCTCAGCATCATCCACATTCTACCCCATCGTACGCTATGGTGAAAAAGAGGTCAGCTGCATTAAAATGTGAACGGGAACGGGAGAGAAGAAGCGAAAATTTTTCTATGTCTATGGGGAGAGCATTGAAGACAGCCCCGTTTTCATGTATGCTCAAAACGCGAACTCCCGACTACAATACTGAAAAATATGTGATTTAATATTAGGAGACCGAAGATTAAAAATTAGGGGGAGAGCTGAGATCATAGGGAAGCAGACAAAAATATGTAGTGATAGCCTACGTACCTGGAAATGTCCTAGACTAATTCGAAATAAAATAATTAGTGCAACAGATACTATCATTCATCTAAAACGCATAATAATATCACTTAGGTACCTGTTTAACCAATTGTAATATTCTTTTAGAGCCACTAAAGCGACGTCTTAAGTTAATAACAGTACCTATTCCCGTGGACAGAGATGACACAAAAACCCCATGTAAATCGGTTACAACTTCATAATCTTAATTTTATCATCTTTAATTTTCTTGTCGTCCGTTATTAGAAAAGACTAAAATCGTACTTACAAATGCATGCACCTAAGATAATGTTGGTTCAGAAACTATAATAGAAAAAAAAACACTTTAATATTTTCGAAACCTAAAAACCTATTTTCGTTTCAATTTTTATGGGACCGTACCCTGTACGAATTTCACTTGTTTAAAATAATGATAATTACCAACAGATGCTTTGGAAATTGATGGTTGCAGTTGAGACGCGTTAGTGCTATTGCAATGTACCTAGTGTCATTACACTTAGCTGTCTAGACTTGTTGCTTGTGTACACATTACGTGTGGGTAAGTAACCTGCAGAATTTAATCATTTAGGGAAGTTTTTGGCGTTTTTATGTATGTATGGAGAAAATGACAAAACAGATGGTTTAATTTAATCGGCAGCTGTTTAAGTAGGTGGTCAGTCTTCTCAGCATTGTCAGTAAATTGTATGCAAAGGTACTGATTGAAAGAGTGATGCAAAAAACTGATCAGAGTATTTGGGATGTGCAAGCGGGATTCAGAAAGGGAATGGGATGCACGGATCAGGTCTTCTCCTTGAGGTGCTTAACCGAAAAACACCTGGCTAAGCACAAAAAGGTTTACTGTGCCTTTGTGGACCTGGAGAAGGCCTACGATCGAGTTGACAGGAATGAGCTATGGAAGGTGTTGTCCGAATACGGATTGGAGAGCAGACTGATTCATGCACTGAAATCTCTCTATGAGGATTCCCGTGCATGCGTCAGGATTGACGGCGTATACACTGACTGGTTTGGCATCTCTAGGGGTGTCAGACAGGGATGTGTTGCGTCACCATGGCTCTTTAATCTGTTTTTGGACAGTTGTATGAAAGGTCTGAAAGAACGTGACTGTGGGGTTGTGATGAATGGGACTCAAATCAAGTGCCTTCTCTACGCTGACGACCAAGTTATACTTGCGTCTTCTGCGCAAGAGTTGCAGGAAATGATGTCGGTTATGAATGAAGATTTTGTGAGAAAAGGGATGAAAGTGAATGTAACTAAGACTAAAGTGATGGTGTTTGAGAGAGATGAAGAAATGACTGACTGTACGGTAATGTTAGGTGGCGAAAAAGTGGAACAAGTCCGTGAGTTTGTATACTTGGGGAGTTTGTTCACAAGGGACGGAAAGAGTGAGGAAGACATAGAAAGACGAGTGAAGAAAGGAAATTCGGTGAGTGGTGCTATACACTCGGTTATGAGTAGCCAGACCGTCTCTGCAAAGGCGCGAATGGCTATTCATAACGGAGTGCTGGTACCGACACTGATGTATGGAAGTGAATCTTGGGTATGGCAGAAGAAGAATGAAAGCAGAATAAATGCGGTAGAGATGCGATCGTTGAGGAAAATATGTGGAGTAAAACTGAGTGATAGAGTGAGCAATGAGGTGATTCGCAAAAGGTGTGGTCTGAAAGATGATATAGTGACAAGAATTGAGAAAGGAATGCTCCAGTGGTTTGGTCACTTAGAGAGGATGAATGAAAGGCGAATCACGAAAGAGATATACTGTGCGAATGTGGAAGGAACGATTGCACGAGGGCGTCCCAGAAAAACCTACGCGGACCAAATAGAGGTTATTATAAAAAAGGCTGGTGTACGCAGTGACAAAAACCGCAGGGCATGTATGAAAAGATTGATGGATATGAATGAAGCGAAAGAAGTGTGCAAGGATCGTAGCAGGTGGCGATCCATAGTCTCTGCCTACCCCCATGGGAAACAGGCGTGAGTGTATGTATGTATGTATGTATGAACTCTGAACCAAGTACATTAATGTTACATAACACAAAAGACAGTTGGGACAGTCTGTAACGAATTTCCGTAAAAAGTATCAGCTTCTGAACTCTCCTGATTTCGAAAGTTTATTTAATTATAAAATTACTTTGATACGTTCTCCCGTGGGTTAGGTACATTGGAAAATGACGATCGTTTAGCATGCATTTCTTTTATAATATTATTATATTTTAAGTATAATTTCTTGGAAATTCGGAGTATGACCGCCTATTATGTAGGGTAGTATTTAATCGGGTAACAATAAGTTAAAATAAAATAAAAATAAAATAGCGTACTGAAATACTAAGTGCGCAACTGACTGAAGGCAACTACAAATGTTGAAAATGGGTGACTTTAAAATATAAATTGAGTAACTGGTTATTAAGACAGGGCGACCAAATTACTATTTGGGCGACCACCTTAGGGCACACAATATATTTAAAATTTGGCATATATTTTATTTAAAAAAGGTGACTAATATCCTAATAGAGATGACAAACATACCATGTTGGGCAGCTTAAATCAGTTATATATGTAGTTTGTAATGTTCCCCCCCCCCCCCTTAATAAACTATGATGATGATGACTATGATGATGATACAAATGATACTATGATGAGACCTAACTTAATTAATAACGCTTATTATACCTGGTGATGGAATTTTATTGGATTCTAGTTCTTACTGTTTTACTATATGGATCGGTGATATTCTAACCCTAGCATAGTTAACCTAACGCATACCTAACTACAAATCCCATTCATGTTGATTAGCCGCTAGACGGCTTCCGAACTAACCATCCCTACTTGTGATTCCATTAAATGTTTTATCTATGTTTAGCCTAGTTTATTTTCCCTAACCCTATTTTATTGCATGATAGAATAATCTAATATTAATGCTTTTGTAAGTGTGAAATGGGCGCGTAATGTCTAGTGATATTTCCCAGGTTGTAATCCGTAATCACCCTTAGTTCTCGAATATTGCTGGGTGGATATAAATATTAACTTTACATGACTAACTTTAATTATTTATGTTTCGATAGATAATGAACTAAGAACCTATTACTAAAAGAAGGAAATTACTTTGCCTGATTTTCCTACAGAATAGAAATTAAGATATTAATTGCTCATTCCAAGTTGATCCAACTTCATACTAATCTGTTACTTTGTTTAATGCTTAGAAATAACTATGTTTATCAAATAAAATACTGATCTATTTTATTACGGAGGACCCTAATCCATTAGATTTCTACCTTATGATGTCACGGTCATGCTATATCAATTTTATTGATAAATTTATTACTAATTAGTTATAACTTCAACAATGAATTACTAGTGACCGCCTGCTGTGTTAATGAAAAATTGAGAATTTACCTATTTTACTACTATACTATCAGTTATAAAGAATCTATTATCTATGTCAACAATGTTTCAATTCATATCTTTGGATTTACTTGACAAATTTTAATAATAATAGCCGGCCCGACTGCGGCTTTTAGAAAATATCTAGAATTTGTTAATTTTCTAACTTTAAAAGGAATAATATTATATAAATATCTTGGAAAGTATCTTAGGGTTGCCTCTCACCTAGTTTTCTATGTTAATGCCAAAACCAATACTGAAATTATATTATGAAAATCTGAATGTTTTGCTTTTATGATTTATTTCTTTATTTCTATTCGTCTAATTTGATGTATAGATGTCCTAGCTCTGAACAAAGGATATGGAACCAACGCTTTGACTACAAGATGAGTGTAGTAAGTATATTTTGTAACGTTAAGTATGTGCTTAAACAATTGGGCTTCGCTCATCGCTATTGGATTGCATAGTTGGTCGTTGCCTATCTTCAGTTTAATGTGTTTATACCCAAAGAAGAATGTAATCAGACGGTTTCCTAGTTAATGATATTGATTCCTCATCTTACAACAAAAGTATTCGCTTTTATTACTAGATCTCAATTATTCCTGTAATTACAACTATTACTTAATAAAATTACTACTAAATGGATATTATTACTCTTTTGATATAACTAGGGAAATAGAATTTAAGTTTGTAATTTTCCTAAATAAGCTTACTTTAATCTCATACTAATTCTTAATATTTGTTACTATACCATGGAGATTTTAATAGTCCTCTAGCGATTAGAAATAGAGATACTATGGGAAAGAGATAAGCGTTTCCAACTACATTCCGCTGAATGAAGTAAGTACGAACAATGTTGATAGAAATTGGTCAAAGTGAATTTATGAGTTAATTGGAGTATTGTTATAAATTAGTAGGGTAGAAGAGGGTATATCGAGCCATAATAGACAATAGGGTAAAAGGAGGTAACTCGAGCTATAAAGAAAGTTAAGTTTGGGTAATTCTACTCCGCTACCAAATATTAGTTATTTGTCATATACAACGTTATTCTAAGTAATGTAAATCATCCAATGTCGACTTAGTTTATCAAGATAAGAGAGGTAATTTGAAGCAAGTTAAAGAGTTATAGTCACTTAAAATCAAGGTATGGATAAACTGTCTTCGTCACTGATTTAGAATTTATTTGCTATCTTTAGTGTTACTTAAAAATATACAATGTGGCTTTCCTGGCTAGATAAAGAGCCCCTCCACCGCTCAATATGGTAAGCCTCGTCTCCAGAACTGGGCAACTTTCCCCCAGGACCAGCCAATTACAATCATTCTTTAATTTAAGTAAAGTATATGGTCGATAATCTAAGTTTGTCTGTATATTCCAACAAGAAGAGGACAAGCAAAATGCTCCAAGCGATTTCCCAGTTTTTCACAATTGAGATATTCTTTTCTCAAATGTGATGGCCAGATCAATTTTTTTTCTTTTTTTTTTCTAAATTCTGATTTATCTTATATCAACATAAATTCAATCTTACAATTTATGAACTTAAAAAAAAAGGGAATAAATACTGGAAAATCTAGGGATTTCGGAAGGAAAGTTTATTAAATTTAGGGACGTATAATAAATAAATATTTGCGTTAAACCTTTCCTACTTTTGAACAATAGCTTTGGATTGCATTGTCAAAATGGCATTGAATAAATCTTCTTATGATTATTGTGTGATAAACTTGATATTGATTTCCTTTAAATTGAGTCGACTGTTAAATTTGATTTAGAATATTTAACTCAGAGAATACTTTGATTCCAGTAATCGTGAACTTAACATATTCACCAATTTAATTGATACTTTCATAGTATATAAATGTTGGTCAAAGTATTGTTTAGTGCTACATACCGAGCATTATTTTGTTAATTTGTGGAAGCCTACTCAAAATTTGTGTCTTGTGATATTAATGAGTTGGAATTGACATGGCTCAAATAATATCACGGGTCAACATTACACCCAGACTTTTCTTTAGCATTCATCCACATTTATTACCAAAATATTTTATTTTATTTATAGTCAACAGATTGAACCATGGTCAAAATTATTAAAGTCAGCCCAATTCAAAGATATCACTTCTGTTATGATTTGATAGTCTATTAGTTAATTAGATTGTGCGTCCAACTAGCTTTAGCACAATAGTAGGTAGATATTTTTCATTCACTGAAATTCATTTACAATGCCACTTCACAACACCCATAGATGCCACTGAGAATTTAAGATAACAAATTCACTATCACGTTCCCATTTAACCCTCCAACTTGCTCGCATTTACCTGCCTATGACACAACTTAAAAATTATCATACATTTTAATTTACTTTTGTCATGATCCGCCATGTTGTTTATCAAAATTAGCTTGGATGAAATGCATCACTTAGTGAACCAATAGCGGCCATTTTGTAATGCACCTTTGCAATTTTCCTATCGATAAATAATAATTCGGCCATTTTGTTGAATTATGCCTAACTTATCCTACAACAATTTCGAGTCTAGAGCGCTAATTTTACAATGTGACGACCTACCTAACTAGATTTTCGCTCGTTCCACATGCCTGCCTAGCAGATTATGTGCCTATTCCGCTCTATTGACGATCATTCAAAACACCAGTATCACAAGCCCCCCCCGGTTTTGTGATACTCTACCTAATTTTCGCGCGATTATCCCTACAATTGACCTATGATTTTACCTGCCTAATTCAGACTACATGAGAATTTCCTATGCCAAATTTTGTGGTTCTTACCAGCGCCACACGTCGCCCCATTCCTGTACAGTTTTGAGCGGCACTCACCTAGCATAACCTATCAACCTTTACGTGCCAGAATCGGAGGGGAAGGAGCCGATTCCGGGGCCCTAGCTCAAGGAATAATGAAAACCTGCCCTCGGGGCTTAAACGGAAAACAGAACTACGTTCTAACGGCAGCACTTGATGAAGCCTTTTTCCATATTAAGTCACGCAGGCTTACATTATGTGACTAACTAGGCAGACCAACGAATTGGCCGCCCGTTTATGACGCCACAATCATAAACTTCAATTTTACCTAGTACCCCCCTCGAAAGTCCATAGCGAATCGCCCCAGTACGACACAATCCTATTTTTAATTATTCAAGATAAAAACTCCCTTTCCCACATTCCATTTCATATGAAATTAGTTTTAGAAAATCTATTTTCACTAATTCTTGAATTTACTTGATACAGCTACGTTAATTTGATGTAAACTTCACAACCAAACTATATATTTCAGTCAGGCTTTAATTTTACCATTTAAAGCTCATCTGAAACATTTCCCCAAAGGTTAGAAACTTGCCCGTGCAAGACCTATACACATAGACTTTCGTTTCTTTCACTTATTTGCTGACTATTTCGGTCTTGAGTTAAAGAAAAACTTGTTCAGCAGCCATCTTACAGAGGGAAGTGTGCTTGCGTCTTCTTCGGTGAGCGTCAGTAAAGGAAAGAGGACCGGCTCCCCCGCGCCCGGCCTTATATACATGCGGAAAAGTTACCTCTGCGAAAATCTTGATGACGCTTAATCTTATTGGTTCTTAATTTTTTAGAGTGCCCTGTCACTAATTTTCTAATTTACCCAATAATGGGGTAATTTCTCCCTGAACTAATCTACCTATCACGTGAATATAATAATAGGAACCCGTAATTACTTCGATACTGACGATAGTTATAATTATAAATATAATTAGTTTTGCTCATTCTAGAATTTACAAAACTCCTCACATACGCAGATATTGTTCTAATTTCCTAATGACACAATCGATTTAACCTTCCCTGTACGTTTGAATACATCTTTTGGTCTATCACTATTCTAACCTCCCAAGAAGAATCTTATAATCAATAAATATGTTATCAGACCACTTTTATTATTTGCAATCGACGCATAGCTTTATTTAATAATAGCAAAGATTTGATAACAAGAACCCAATGATATTATGCTTAACCAACCAACCTTGGGGTATAATATCGCTAACAACGAATATTACTCACATACGTAACCTACTGTTGTATATGCCCTATTTTGTCGCCTCATCTTACAATTGTCTCTTCAGTCACTGAATGAGTTTATCTACATACTATGGTATTTTAAAAATATTTCAAACCCTCTCTGTCTCTAACTTTTCTTTCTTGTGCAAAAGTAATGGCATCATTTTTATTTCTTCATCTATTCGCCGTTTCTATCGTTATTTTACTGAAAGAGTCACTTTTACTGAAAGGTAACCGTTGAATATCCTTCCACATAACATTTAACCTATTCATATACCTATTATTGTGGGTAAATGATTTGTAATCTCCAAGTATTATTCAGAAAATATAAAATCAATTAAAGTTTTTATTGTATTTGCAGGTTTACTATACTGAATATATGGATATCATATTTCTTACTGTAAGATAATCAACGTCGTTTATAAAATCTAAGCATATATTTTCATCTATTCAAAACAAAAGCACATTTGATCGCTTATTGATGAATCGAAAATACACCAAATCTCACAATTTCGAATATACTAGCCTTAAGATGAATCCCGGCCTTAACACCCCCGATCCATACATACATACGCGACCTCTTTTGCCGTTCCCCTGGCACGGAACCTTGCTCTCGAGTCCGACTCGCACTTGGCCGGTTTTTTCCCATATTATATTACTAAGGGTACTTTATAGACTCTAACTGGTAACATTTAATTTTACACGTCACCATTGCGAATTATGATTGGTTACTTTAAAATCTGGCGCCATGTAGCTTAATCTTAGGAAAATCCACGCCCACACATAATCCGAGCTCCTGATTGGCTACCACAAACATTTTCCCTTCGTCTTTTTGTTTATGAACAAAGGAAAGCCACGATCCATTCTACGGTATGTTGTTTTTATGTCTAGTTCCTTTTACAACTTTTTACTAGTTATCGTTTCTATTTAATGTTTATTTATTACAAATATAATCATTCGTATTCTTCCTTTACTTTTAATATTAAATGATTTTACTTTATTCATAATCCCAAGCTTAATTTACAAATAATGTTTTTTGAGATTTGCTGAAAACGAAACGCGATGTGTGTTTACACCAAACCTAAACATTATTTTACACATCTAGTTATTAAATTATTATTTGTTTATTTTAATATTTTATAATCATTCTACTCCTTTTTACCTTTAAAATATTAATTGATATAATTTACCAAAGATTATTTCGTTCTCTTTTTTTCTTCTCTTTAAAATATAGAGTGATTTTTCTCTATGGATTATCACTTTAATTCCAAAAACGGCCACCAAATGTCAAATGCATTTGTCTATGTAAATGTCAACGAATTGTTTATTATTGTAGAAACATATTTTCAGGTTAAAGAAATCCCGCAAAAGTATCCGTTTTTTATATAGAAATATGATATTTCGTAAATGTTGCATTTGCAAATCGCAGTCATAGCCTACAATTATCTGTGATCAAAGAGTTTGTGCTACGAGAATACTTTTGTAATTGCAGTAAATATCGTAAAGCCAGACAACATTTAAAGACATCCCAAATTGCATAAACAACCCCTTTTTTATTAAAATGAGAATAAACATCCCTTCAGGTAAGTTATTCAACGAGTTTATTTATTGATTCAATCACATAACTTTATTTATTTATTGTTTACAACTATTTTTTCCAACCCTGGACTTCTTTGTACCTCGCAGATTTACAAATTATCACTAAAATAGAAGTTAATTGAAAGAAATGGAGTCTCCAAGGCGATAGAAAAAGGTAATACATTGGAGGCGATGGGATTATTAAGGAGCAACAAAATATCTTTCCCAGTGCCGGTTCATAGGTCAGTAACCCCTCTTATTTTTATTTTTATTAAATATTTGAGACAAAGATAACATGTTCAATTTTGAACTGTTACAGCTCGACCCCAAAATTTATACATAGGTGACAAAACTACGTATTGGATCCGAAGTAAAATTTTCTTCTCAAATCTCAAATATTTATATTACCCCTTCTACTGTTGTTTCTTTAATATATATATATATTCGAATCTCCCCCCTCTCTCTTTAATCCTAATCATTATTATTTCTCCAAGATCAAAGAATTGTTGGGTGAGCCCTAGTGTAAATGAAATTTAAGATTGTAGAGTGTATTTAAACCAAGACCATATCAAAAATTATTAAGCGAGTTTTAAGTGTCTGTTGCTTTTGCCAATTCCGTCGTATGCATATTCAACACCAGAGTCGTACAAAATCACGGTAAGGTGTGGGTTGTGAATCCACAGCTCCTAGTAAGCCTACATGGACAAATAAGACCTTTCCTAACCTTATGAAAAAGTACGCGCAATGCGCTTCATATTTGTGCATTGTACCCCTCCGCAATCAAATATTACTCCTTCCAAACCAAAAGGTTTAGCGGCGAGCATATACAATGACCATATATTTCCAAAAGCTTACTTAAGACTCTGGAACAACCCTAATACAGCCTTGGAGAGTGTGCAGTTGCCGAATATCAATTTAGCTCTTAGCTTCTTGTGTAGTATGAATTTTGGACAGCTGTTTACACCAGGACAATTACAAACTTCAACTGTGTTTGTTTCTCTCCTTTTTTTTTTTTATTAACCTAACACCAAAAAGTCCTACTGTACAAAATTCAAGTTTGTCAACTCTAGACGCCGGCCTGGCCGCAAGCACAACCCTAGCGCTAAAGCAGTGTGATGGTCCTATCTCTTGGAAAGATAATAAGCCTGCATTCAGGTTTCACATATGTTATAATCCAAAGCCCTCCTATAGAATCTATATTTTAACTAACGTTCCTTTCTCTCAACAACTTTCATTCTTTCATTCTCTTCGCTCATCACTCTATTCATACTTCTATCCTATTTTAGATTCTCATTTCGTTCATCTTTTCTCATCACGCGGCATCCACTATCATCATTCACTAGCCTACATTTACGCCACCCAAGATTATATCATAGCTACAGACTGAATACAAAATTTATACAATTAACGATGAATGATTTTGAATTATATTTGATAAGATTAAATACGTCGTCTGTCACCATATGGAATTCTACGCAGATTGCATTAAAATATCTGTTAATTAGATTGCAAATAAATTACGCAATAGTAATTACGCAATAGTAACGTCTATACGCTTTAGATTCGCTTATCCCTAAACATTCCCCCAGTACGCATCTCTACTATACGCGACTCTCCTATTCCAAAACTATACGCCGCTCCGTTCGTTAATAAATATCCCTGTTCAAACTAAATGTATTTCCTTTTATTTCCGTAATCCTGCTTTTGTTGATTATTAAATTTTGAATACCATTAGCAGTAATACCTGTAATTCATTTTATCTGTTTAATCTTTTATATTTAAATATATTTATACATGTATATATTGCATATATTTTAATGATTCATAAATTGAAGAAATCTAGTACATTTTCGATTCCACAAGCGTCTTTCCCTTATTAAGATACCTTTTTTTTTCCAGTATCCCTTAATAATCTAAGATTATGTTAATAGTAAGTCGTAAAATTAATTCTCTTGAATATATCTACTTACTTATGAGAAAAATTCCCCCCCGAAGAAAGAAAAATGTGTGTCGGCGGCTTTTCTTTTTTTTTTATATACCTAAGTCTTAACCTATCTCACTATTTGGTTCGACCCCACTATTCAGATTTTTAATTATTTCGCCTATTTCTGTATCATCCTGTTGTAATTTTGCCAAATTCTTTAATTTATCGCGTAATTCTTTATTATCTCTAATTTCAGTATAAAATATCCTCGGTGAATTAGTTTTATCCTCTTGTAATAAATCTCCTTCAGGCTGATATCTAGATAACACGTCAGCTACCACATTATCCCTACCTTTTACATGTTGAACCTCATATTGAAACTGCTCTAAATAATTTATCCATCTAGTTACCCGTGCATTATATAACTTACAATTCTTTACAAATGTTAACGCTTTATGATCTGTTCGAATTATCACTTTCGCTCCTCTCAAATAAGTTTCAAATTTTTCTAAACAACAAATTATTGAATAAAATTCCTGTTCCGTTACCGTCCAATTTAATTGAGCCCCCCTTAATAATTTACTGTGAAACCCTAAAATTTTTATGTCCCCTTGACTATCCATCTGGTATAAGAACCCAGCTAACCCTATTCCTGAACTGTCGGTCTGTAAGTAATAAGGTTTAGTAAAATCCGGATGATTCAACTCTACGGACCTAATAAAAAGTGATTTTATTTTCTCAAAAGCTTCTTGCTCCGTTTGTCCCCAATTCCATTTCTTGTCCTTTTTCAACAACTCACATAAAGATCTAGTATGAAAACTATAATTTGGTATAAATTTACGATAAAAGTTACAAAGCCCTAAGAAAGCCCTAACTTGCTTTAGCTTCTTTGGTACAGGGAATAATTGTATGGATTTAACCTTTTCCGGATCAGTGCTAATTCCATTAGTTGAAATGATATAACCTAACATTTTTACTTCGGTACTTAAAAATTCGCATTTTTCTAAATTACAAGTTAACCCTGCCTCAGATAACTTCCCTAGCACAATGTTTAAATGTTCTAAATGTTGAGATAGCGTTCCTGTCGTTATAATTCCCAAGTCGTCAAGATAATTAACGCAAAATTCCCTAACCTCATGACCTAGGATGATACTAATCAAACGGCTAAACGAACCGACAGAGGTCTTCAAACCCTGTGGAAGTACATTATAAACGTAGGACTTCCCATTAAATGAAAACCCTGTATATTTTTTACTAGCTTCTGTTAACCCTACTTGATAATAAGCATTTTTCAAATCTACCTTACTAATGTATTTAGCCCCTTGAAAAGAATTTAAAACATCTAATTGTAATGGCGGTTTTTCGGTTTCTGCTATCATGTACTTATTTATTTCCCTGGCATCCAATAACACACGAATTGACCCGTCTCTTTTTAAAGTGAAAGTCAATGGACTACAATATGGCGTGGACGAACGACTAATGATCCCTTGCTCTTCCATTTCCATTAACTTGGCTTCTACTTTGTCTCTATACGCATAAGGTATTGGATATGTTCTTTTTACTACAGGTGAGTGAGGTTCCATAATAATTTCGTGTTCATAACAATTTGCTCTCCCTAATTTGGATGTAAATAGATTTTTATGTTTCATTAAAACTTCCTCTAAAGCTCCACGTTTATTTTTATCTAGATTTGACTGGTGAATCATATCTCGAATATTTTTTTCTACGTTCTCTTCAACTACTGTTTCAATATTAAAAGTTGTTAACGGATTACAACTACTGAAAGCATTCTCGCCTTTATAAAATTTAAATAATTTTTTCTCATTCCCTATGATAATTTCTACCCCTTCTTCCTCTTTATTAAGTTTTATTGACGCTTGATTTTCTTTCATCCAATCAAATCCCAATATCAAATCAGCACTAAGACCTGGTACAATTAAAACTGTTAAATCACATTCAAAAGCCCCTATTCCTAACGTGACCAAAGCAATTTTTTTTATTTCTACACTTTTCTGACCTACTGCAGTTTTAATAAGAAGTGGTTTAATAGGCATAGTGGGTATCGTCGGCCTTTTCTCTTTTAACCTATTCCAAAACTCTTCTGATACACATGTTATATCACTACCTGTATCCAGCAAAGCTACTAGATTTTCATCAAATATTTGAACTAATAATTCAGACTTGAATGCTGGAGTATCTACCCTATTTGTGACTTCCTCATCAAAAATTGCGTGTACGCTATTGTCAGTATCGACCAAAAGTTGTTCTATTTTTAATTTTAAAATCTCTACTATTTGGCTAGGAATGTTTTGAACTAAACCCTCTGGCTCACTATATCCTAACCCCAATTTTAAATTATTTTCTTTCGGATACGTACAAATAGGTATCTTAATTCCGGTATTATTTCGCCCTAAAGATTCACCCGGACACCAATTCATTTTAACCATCATATTATAATTTAGGTCCCCTGTAGTTGAAGCTGACCTGGAGACTAAAGCATCAGCTTCCACTAGTTTAACATTTCGCTACCATCTACATTAACATTATTATTATTTAAGCTAACCGCTTGTATTTGATTTTCTCTTGGTTTCTGCCATTGCCTATAGTTTTGCTGAAGGCCCCTCTTCTTCTGTTCCCAATCCTTAGAATTCTTAGCTGCCGAAGTGCTCGGTGCTTCTTGCTTCTGTATGTTGTCCATACTTCTTAAAAATTCCGCCGCTTCTATTATATTTTCTATCTTGTTTGTCACGAACGCTTGTTGAATAAATTTCGGATAATGCCGAATGATATCGCTAATTAATTGTTTTTCAGGAATGTTGTAGCTTAACATCTGCGCCTTGACTGTCAGCTTCAAGAAATGTTCCACCATGGTGGGCGTCTCCGTCCTATTCCATACGCCTTGCACTATCTTCCTTCTCAACTCATTTTGTTCATTCTCTCCCCAGTATGCTTTTAAGAAATCTACTTTAAAATCAGCCAATCCTGTCCATCTTCCTTTATATACTCTAAACCAGTCTTTCGAACTCGAAGTTAAGCAGTCTTGTATTAGGCTTAATTCGTTTTCAGCCTTTCCCGCCTTTTTTAAGTAAATTTCTAAATCTTCAATGAAATCAACTGGATGTATTGACGAATCCCCAAATTTAGGTCTATCTAAATTTATATTTTTGACGTTACAAATGACGTACTTCTGAATATCTTCCATCGCATTAGGCTCCTTAGTCTCATTCCTATTTTCTATTTCCACATCGTTCATCGGCGTTACTTCGACTACCGGCGATTTTTCGACTTCGCTAGTATCCTGATTAGAACCTTGAGTCCTTTTGACTTCTTCGCTTAGGTCATCTATCCTCTTAGTTAACACGCCTACCGTGCGATTCAACATTCTTTGTATTGTCATCAATTCGCGCGATCGCGTTACCTTCGGTTTCACTATCGTCTTTACTAGCCGCTGTCGCACCTCTACCGGTTGAGGCCCTCTATTTTCTATAACCTCGGATTCCGACTGTCGGGAACTATGTGGACCCTCTACTATTTCCGCCGGCTCCTCGGATGATTCATACCGCTTTGGCGCACGACGAACTCGGACCGGTTTCCCCATGGCGAGTTTTAATTGTTCGTTGCCTTCAGTGTAATGTCAGATCTATATAAAATATTAGCACACATCCTTATTTAGCTTGGTTTTATAATATCCAAAGATTGGATACAAAAAAACCATGCTTTCAAATTTTTATTTGTTCGCTATAAAATTTTTTTTTTGTTTGGGGTATTTATTTTGGTTTTAACATTGCAGCTAATTCTAATTTTCTACCGAATTATCTATTTGGTTAGTTTTAATTTAATTGTTTGTATTTTTTTTTCCAATTCTTTTTTTTTTTTGGTAATTTTCTACCTACGCCTTCCCCATAAAATAAATTATAATGTAAATAGTTATAGCCACATACGGATAAGTTATTTTTATTCTTTTTTTTTTTTTTAACAAAATAAAACTCTACGCTAACTCTCAAAAACTCCTTCCTCATATACCTCGAGTCAAGAATTAAAAGTTAAATTTGGACCAATGCATACAATAGTTCCCAAATAAATCTAACATTTAGTCCATGTCTAGTCGTAGACGGTCACATCAAAAGGCGCCATAAATTTAATTGTATTAATCTATCTACTTATATTTTTTAGTAACAAAACAGTATGAGCATACTTGAATGATTTTAAAACCGTACGCTAAACAAAACCTTAATAGCAGGACTTTTCCTCAGACGTGCCGTTTGCAATGTCATCACCACGGGAAACAAATGTCTAATGTAATTTTGTAACATACATCCAAACTTGATACTTAAACATGTCTCTATAACTATCAACGATAACCTAAACAATTCACTAAGAAATTATTCCTCCGTAACTCTAGTTAAAAAAAAAGTCGCGGACTGCTAATAGTCGCTGTTTAAAGTTTACCTGAATCTTCATTGTTACTGCACAATTTTATTGAATTTTTAATTTTGACTTTTATAACTAAACATTACCTACTCAATATATACATACTTTGGCAACCTGACTATTTCACTAAGTATCTACTATGGATTTTTTTTTTTTTATTTATTTATATTGAAGAACCAATTTTTAAGCCCTTGGCTCTTAGACTAATTCTTCTATTCCACAATAACAGCTAGGCTACCCCGTTAGCCAGATATCCACATCTACAATAATAATCTCAAGATATTTGTCAACGCTCCGTCCGCTAAAATTATTTTGTAAAGAATTTTTATTTAATTAGCGGCTGTCTTTTAATACTAAGGTTGCGTAGAAGCATCTGTAAGCAATTATCTAAGTTCATTTGTCTGCTTTAAAAATGCTATACAACCTCTTCTTGAATTAACTTTATTCCGTTAGCGCAAATCAAAATGTTTAAAAATTACCCCTTCTAAAAATCACAATTAAACCGTCTCACTTTATATGATAATTGCAATACTCTTTTATCAACATTCTCTTAAGTATTCACTTCTCTTAACTGTACTAGTTGACAATTAACCAGCTGAGTTCTAGTCGACTAGACATGTTCGCTCACTTAATTTCTGCTTTTAAATTTACATAGTTAATTCGCGACCCCCCGTTGTCAATACATCACTTTTATATCTGTCTGTTTTAAGGTACTTTCAGTAAATCTCACTTTGATATTTAAGTACAATTATCTGATATTTTTCTTCAATTGACATTACAGTCAAGTTAAAGATTATGTTTATTGTAAACCATTTTATATTTCCTAGGCAACTTTATCAGAAGTTTCCCTATAGCTCTAGTCAAATCAATAAGTATTTTAGTCATAAATTACTCACAATCAGTTATTTTCTCAATTGCATACCGGCTCCAATCTCATTGTTATTGTTTACACCTTTAAATTGTTATCACATAATCACAATGCAATATTTATTCCACATTGACCCACATAAATTTTATATCATTTTCACAGCCAAACTTTCACTAAAACTCGTTTATTTAACCATTGTTTTTCAATTAATAACTTCATTATAACCTCTTTTCTGTTTGTTGACATCAGACTAGTGTGGCCAGCTTCTGAACGCAAAACAGACTAAATTGCAGAAAAAACATGAAAATCTACCAGTCTCATATGAGAAAAATTACACCGGTGAAAAACTAACTCTCGCAACATGTTTTTTTTCGCAATTGTCATTTCGACAAACGTTAAAGTCGTACTACAATATTTTAATTGAAACCAACCTAAAGGTAATTATTAGCTACGCTTAGCAAATGCCGATAATTTTATTACTATGGAAACTCTAATGAAGCTAAAAGAGCAATTTTACTTAATTGTCTTAACATGACATCGACACCGTTAGCAATAATTACTTATATCCGCCAACTTAATTATCAAATCTCTATGTCCGAACGGTCGCGAAATTAGACAGAATTTGTGTTAAGCACGCTGAATCTGACCACACTATAGAGTGACTTTTGCCGTCAGGTTGACGTTGACAATTGAATGAAGTTCTTAGTTGAATGACAATGAAACAAAACCCCGTCCGCTCATCCGGCATTCGTTCTTCTATCTGACATTCGTTCTTTATTTTCTAATTTCTTTCTTAAAATGAAACCGCCTTAAATGTCTTTTTATCGTAACCCAGACGATCGCTTATCCTTACTAAATTCTTTATATTTATTCAACCCATAAAATCTATTATTTATCAATGTAACAATTTTTTTTATTTCCATGACTACAAGTCTTAGTTTTCACTAACGCCATCTATGATATTTTTCCGTAGGCCTATTTCATACTAAGGCTACGTTCACGCTTGTCGTATCTCAGAAATAAGAACGGACAGTGCAACTGACATCATAACCTGAGCCATTTCGAAGAATATTAGCTTATTATATTTTACCCTATTCATTATTCAGTTTTCTTAATTCAACCGACCCCAATTCCTTTCAAGACATGAGCTCAGTGTTCATCATGCTATCAATATCATAATCGAAATCCGGCGGTAATAAAACGTTCGACAAAAACCCGTCTATTCTAATCATTCCCGAAATAGCATAAAGAAAATAACAATAACATTTATGCTAATAGAATATTTCTAGATTAGTAGATTTTCTGTTTCTTTTATCGATTGCTAGTAAAATTTTAATTCTAGATTTTATTTATGAAGTCAACTTTATAAAATTTAAATTCTAAACATTTGCAATCAAGAAAGCATTCAGTTTAACCGGCCCAACGGGACTGCTTAAGCCGTAGTACGAAGGTAAGGCAGTTCAATATAAATCCCGCTATAAAACTCGTCAAGGCCCATAAACAATCACACACCCGTTTCGATACTCAACATTTGATTTTAAAATCGCTATATGGGCCGCCGTGGGCCAACGTGCTAACATGTTTTAACTGTCAGATTTTTTTTCTAGTCTGTTTATTTGACAGAACCCCTCTTTCTATCAGAATCCTAAGTAATCTTTGTCACGACGTGATTTTCTTATGTTTTTAACCTAAAATTCACGATGTTTTTACTCAAGAATAAATTTGTACTTGTTGTATTTGTACACAATAACCAAAGGAGAATGAAAATAGCGCTTTTTAGTGGTGAATTTCATTCCTACTACAAAACTTCTTGTAAGTATAAAATTTTCGGTTGGCATTTTTTTTGATAAAATTTTCTGTTTTCATTGTGAAACCTTTATGGAGTAAAAATGTCCATAAAATCAATGCCCCTCTACCAGCTCAATGTTACTTTACCTCAATCAATAAGAAACCCTTTCTCAAACGCTAAAATATAACTCCAAAAACATTAATGTGAACTACATAACCTATTTTGATATTTTTCTTTAATTTCAGCTATAACCAAAAGGATTACATAACAGATCGCACGCAAAAGATCAAAATGGATGCTACACTACAAAACAAGGAATTTTCAATCCACAACCAGCGATATCGTTCCTATTTTCTCAGCAGCAAAATGTGACCAAAATCATCTTATCTGTATTTTGATCACTGCATTTCACATTACAAAAGCCTGGAATTCGTTGAAGTGGAATCTATGCTAAAAGTATGTAAAAACTACTAATTCTGGTCACGGCATCTCACGATGTAATGTTCCCCCCCCCCCCCCTTAATAAACTATGATGATGATGACTATGATGATGATACAAATGATACTATGATGAGACCTAACTTAATTAATAACGCTTATTATACCTGGTGATGGAATTTTATTGGATTCTAGTTCTTACTGTTTTACTATATGGATCGGTGATATTCTAACCCTAGCATAGTTAACCTAACGCATACCTAACTACAAATCCCATTCATGTTGATTAGCCGCTAGACGGCTTCCGAACTAACCATCCCTACTTGTGATTCCATTAAATGTTTTATCTATGTTTAGCCTAGTTTATTTTCCCTAACCCTATTTTATTGCATGATAGAATAATCTAATATTAATGCTTTTGTAAGTGTGAAATGGGCGCGTAATGTCTAGTGATATTTCCCAGGTTGTAATCCGTAATTACCCTAAGTTCTCGAATATTGCTGGGTGGATATAAATATTAACTTTACATGACTAACTTTAATTATTTATGTTTCGATAGATAATGAACTAAGAACCTATTACTAAAAGAAGGAAATTACTTTGCCTGATTTTCCTACAGAATAGAAATTAAGATATTAATTGCTCATTCCAAGTTGATCCAACTTCATACTAATCTGTTACTTTGTTTAATGCTTAGAAATAACTATGTTTATCAAATAAAATACTGATCTATTTTATTACGGAGGACCCTAATCCATTAGATTTCTACCTTATGATGTCACGGTCATGCTATATCAATTTTATTGATAAATTTATTACTAATTAGTTATAACTTCAACAATGAATTACTAGTGACCGCCTGCTGTGTTAATGAAAAATTGAGAATTTACCTATTTTACTACTATACTATCAGTTATAAAGAATCTATTATCTATGTCAACAATGTTTCAATTCATATCTTTGGATTTACTTGACAAATTTTAATAATAATAGCCGGCCCGACTGCGGCTTTTAGAAAATATCTAGAATTTGTTAATTTTCTAACTTTAAAAGGAATAATATTATATAAATATCTTGGAAAGTATCTTAGGGTTGCCTCTCACCTAGTTTTCTATGTTAATGCCAAAACCAATACTGAAATTATATTATGAAAATCTGAATGTTTTGCTTTTATGATTTATTTCTTTATTTCTATTCGTCTAATTTGATGTATAGATGTCCTAGCTCTGAACAAAGGATATGGAACCAACGCTTTGACTACAAGATGAGTGTAGTAAGTATATTTTGTAACGTTAAGTATGTGCTTAAACAATTGGGCTTCGCTCATCGCTATTGGATTGCATAGTTGGTCGTTGCCTATCTTCAGTTTAATGTGTTTATACCCAAAGAAGAATGTAATCAGACGGTTTCCTAGTTAATGATATTGATTCCTCATCTTACAACAAAAGTATTCGCTTTTATTACTAGATCTCAATTATTCCTGTAATTACAACTATTACTTAATAAAATTACTACTAAATGGATATTATTACTCTTTTGATATAACTAGGGAAATAGAATTTAAGTTTGTAATTTTCCTAAATAAGCTTACTTTAATCTCATACTAATTCTTAATATTTGTTACTATACCATGGAGATTTTAATAGTCCTCTAGCGATTAGAAATAGAGATACTATGGGAAAGAGATAAGCGTTTCCAACTACATTCCGCTGAATGAAGTAAGTACGAACAATGTTGATAGAAATTGGTCAAAGTGAATTTATGAGTTAATTGGAGTATTGTTATAAATTAGTAGGGTAGAAGAGGGTATATCGAGCCATAATAGACAATAGGGTAAAAGGAGGTAACTCGAGCTATAAAGAAAGTTAAGTTTGGGTAATTCTACTCCGCTACCAAATATTAGTTATTTGTCATATACAACGTTATTCTAAGTAATGTAAATCATCCAATGTCGACTTAGTTTATCAAGATAAGAGAGGTAATTTGAAGCAAGTTAAAGAGTTATAGTCACTTAAAATCAAGGTATGGATAAACTGTCTTCGTCACTGATTTAGAATTTATTTGCTATCTTTAGTGTTACTTAAAAATATACAATGTGGCTTTCCTGGCTAGATAAAGAGCCCCTCCACCGCTCAATATGGTAAGCCTCGTCTCCAGAACTGGGCAACTTTCCCCCAGGACCAGCCAATTACAATCATTCTTTAATTTAAGTAAAGTATATGGTCGATAATCTAAGTTTGTCTGTATATTCCAACAAGAAGAGGACAAGCAAAATGCTCCAAGCGATTTCCCAGTTTTTCACAATTGAGATATTCTTTTCTCAAATGTGATGGCCAGATCAATTTTTTTTCTTTTTTTTTCTAAATTCTGATTTATCTTATATCAACATAAATTCAATCTTACAATTTATGAACTTAAAAAAAAAGGGAATAAATACTGGAAAATCTAGGGATTTCGGAAGGAAAGTTTATTAAATTTAGGGACGTATAATAAATAAATATTTGCGTTAAACCTTTCCTACTTTTGAACAATAGCTTTGGATTGCATTGTCAAAATGGCATTGAATAAATCTTCTTATGATTATTGTGTGATAAACTTGATATTGATTTCCTTTAAATTGAGTCGACTGTTAAATTTGATTTAGAATATTTAACTCAGAGAATACTTTGATTCCAGTAATCGTGAACTTAACATATTCACCAATTTAATTGATACTTTCATAGTATATAAATGTTGGTCAAAGTATTGTTTAGTGCTACATACCGAGCATTATTTTGTTAATTTGTGGAAGCCTACTCAAAATTTGTGTCTTGTGATATTAATGAGTTGGAATTGACATGGCTCAAATAATATCACGGGTCAACATTACACCCAGACTTTTCTTTAGCATTCATCCACATTTATTACCAAAATATTTTATTTTATTTATAGTCAACAGATTGAACCATGGTCAAAATTATTAAAGTCAGCCCAATTCAAAGATATCACTTCTGTTATGATTTGATAGTCTATTAGTTAATTAGATTGTGCGTCCAACTAGCTTTAGCACAATAGTAGGTAGATATTTTTCATTCACTGAAATTCATTTACAATGCCACTTCACAACACCCATAGATGCCACTGAGAATTTAAGATAACAAATTCACTATCACGTTCCCATTTAACCCTCCAACTTGCTCGCATTTACCTGCCTATGACACAACTTAAAAATTATCATACATTTTAATTTACTTTTGTCATGATCCGCCATGTTGTTTATCAAAATTAGCTTGGATGAAATGCATCACTTAGTGAACCAATAGCGGCCATTTTGTAATGCACCTTTGCAATTTTCCTATCGATAAATAATAATTCGGCCATTTTGTTGAATTATGCCTAACTTATCCTACAACAATTTCGAGTCTAGAGCGCTAATTTTACAATGTGACGACCTACCTAACTAGATTTTCGCTCGTTCCACATGCCTGCCTAGCAGATTATGTGCCTATTCCGCTCTATTGACGATCATTCAAAACACCAGTATCACAAGCCCCCCCCGGTTTTGTGATACTCTACCTAATTTTCGCGCGATTATCCCTACAATTGACCTATGATTTTACCTGCCTAATTCAGACTACATGAGAATTTCCTATGCCAAATTTTGTGGTTCTTACCAGCGCCACACGTCGCCCCATTCCTGTACAGTTTTGAGCGGCACTCACCTAGCATAACCTATCAACCTTTACGTGCCAGAATCGGAGGGGAAGGAGCCGATTCCGGGGCCCTAGCTCAAGGAATAATGAAAACCTGCCCTCGGGGCTTAAACGGAAAACAGAACTACGTTCTAACGGCAGCACTTGATGAAGCCTTTTTCCATATTAAGTCACGCAGGCTTACATTATGTGACTAACTAGGCAGACCAACGAATTGGCCGCCCGTTTATGACGCCACAATCATAAACTTCAATTTTACCTAGTACCCCCCTCGAAAGTCCATAGCGAATCGCCCCAGTACGACACAATCCTATTTTTAATTATTCAAGATAAAAACTCCCTTTCCCACATTCCATTTCATATGAAATTAGTTTTAGAAAATCTATTTTCACTAATTCTTGAATTTACTTGATACAGCTACGTTAATTTGATGTAAACTTCACAACCAAACTATATATTTCAGTCAGGCTTTAATTTTACCATTTAAAGCTCATCTGAAACATTTCCCCAAAGGTTAGAAACTTGCCCGTGCAAGACCTATACACATAGACTTTCGTTTCTTTCACTTATTTGCTGACTATTTCGGTCTTGAGTTAAAGAAAAACTTGTTCAGCAGCCATCTTACAGAGGGAAGTGTGCTTGCGTCTTCTTCGGTGAGCGTCAGTAAAGGAAAGAGGACCGGCTCCCCCGCGCCCGGCCTTATATACATGCGGAAAAGTTACCTCTGCGAAAATCTTGATGACGCTTAATCTTATTGGTTCTTAATTTTTTAGAGTGCCCTGTCACTAATTTTCTAATTTACCCAATAATGGGGTAATTTCTCCCTGAACTAATCTACCTATCACGTGAATATAATAATAGGAACCCGTAATTACTTCGATACTGACGATAGTTATAATTATAAATATAATTAGTTTTGCTCATTCTAGAATTTACAAAACTCCTCACATACGCAGATATTGTTCTAATTTCCTAATGACACAATCGATTTAACCTTCCCTGTACGTTTGAATACATCTTTTGGTCTATCACTATTCTAACCTCCCAAGAAGAATCTTATAATCAATAAATATGTTATCAGACCACTTTTATTATTTGCAATCGACGCATAGCTTTATTTAATAATAGCAAAGATTTGATAACAAGAACCCAATGATATTATGCTTAACCAACCAACCTTGGGGTATAATATCGCTAACAACGAATATTACTCACATACGTAACCTACTGTTGTATATGCCCTATTTTGTCGCCTCATCTTACAATTGTCTCTTCAGTCACTGAATGAGTTTATCTACATACTATGGTATTTTAAAAATATTTCAAACCCTCTCTGTCTCTAACTTTTCTTTCTTGTGCAAAAGTAATGGCATCATTTTTATTTCTTCATCTATTCGCCGTTTCTATCGTTATTTTACTGAAAGAGTCACTTTTACTGAAAGGTAACCGTTGAATATCCTTCCACATAACATTTAACCTATTCATATACCTATTATTGTGGGTAAATGATTTGTAATCTCCAAGTATTATTCAGAAAATATAAAATCAATTAAAGTTTTTATTGTATTTGCAGGTTTACTATACTGAATATATGGATATCATATTTCTTACTGTAAGATAATCAACGTCGTTTATAAAATCTAAGCATATATTTTCATCTATTCAAAACAAAAGCACATTTGATCGCTTATTGATGAATCGAAAATACACCAAATCTCACAATTTCGAATATACTAGCCTTAAGATGAATCCCGGCCTTAACACCCCCGATCCATACATACATACGCGACCTCTTTTGCCGTTCCCCTGGCACGGAACCTTGCTCTCGAGTCCGACTCGCACTTGGCCGGTTTTTTCCCATATTATATTACTAAGGGTACTTTATAGACTCTAACTGGTAACATTTAATTTTACACGTCACCATTGCGAATTATGATTGGTTACTTTAAAATCTGGCGCCATGTAGCTTAATCTTAGGAAAATCCACGCCCACACATAATCCGAGCTCCTGATTGGCTACCACAAACATTTTCCCTTCGTCTTTTTGTTTATGAACAAAGGAAAGCCACGATCCATTCTACGGTATGTTGTTTTTATGTCTAGTTCCTTTTACAACTTTTTACTAGTTATCGTTTCTATTTAATGTTTATTTATTACAAATATAATCATTCGTATTCTTCCTTTACTTTTAATATTAAATGATTTTACTTTATTCATAATCCCAAGCTTAATTTACAAATAATGTTTTTTGAGATTTGCTGAAAACGAAACGCGATGTGTGTTTACACCAAACCTAAACATTATTTTACACATCTAGTTATTAAATTATTATTTGTTTATTTTAATATTTTATAATCATTCTACTCCTTTTTACCTTTAAAATATTAATTGATATAATTTACCAAAGATTATTTCGTTCTCTTTTTTTCTTCTCTTTAAAATATAGAGTGATTTTTCTCTATGGATTATCACTTTAATTCCAAAAACGGCCACCAAATGTCAAATGCATTTGTCTATGTAAATGTCAACGAATTGTTTATTATTGTAGAAACATATTTTCAGGTTAAAGAAATCCCGCAAAAGTATCCGTTTTTTATATAGAAATATGATATTTCGTAAATGTTGCATTTGCAAATCGCAGTCATAGCCTACAATTATCTGTGATCAAAGAGTTTGTGCTACGAGAATACTTTTGTAATTGCAGTAAATATCGTAAAGCCAGACAACATTTAAAGACATCCCAAATTGCATAAACAACCCCTTTTTTATTAAAATGAGAATAAACATCCCTTCAGGTAAGTTATTCAACGAGTTTATTTATTGATTCAATCACATAACTTTATTTATTTATTGTTTACAACTATTTTTGTGTGATACTTCCCAGCAACGCCACCATGGCGTAGAGATTTCTAAATACCCTCAAATGAAAGACCATAAAATGTACCTAATTGTACCCTAACTCAAAAAATTGTACCTCTGATAGATTCAGAGAAAAACGCACTTGATTGTGGCGTTGCCAGGAAGTATGCTTCCTGGCAACGCCACGCTGTACCAGATTGAAAATGATATCGTAGTAATGGCCAGAAATTGTACTTAATTTGTACCCCATTATTGAATTGAAACATGCTGAGTTTCGATAAAAAAAAAACATTTTTAAATTTACCTTACTTGATCTGCAATACATGCAACGCACGTTGTTTTTCATGTAAACTGATGTTTGGCTAAGGAATAACTATGCATTATGCAGTAGTAGGACCACAGAGGCAACCGCCTCTGTGGTTTTGGTACCAAATAATATTTGGTACCAAAAAGTACAATTTATTTGGTACTTTTTAGTGCAATTTATTTGGTACCTACTATTAAGTTCAATTAATTTGGTACCATATAGTACCATTTATTACGTACCTACCATTAAGTACAATTAATTTGGTACCTAATAGTACAAATTAGTTGGTACTATTTAGTACATATATTTGGTACCATAAAATACAATTTATATGGTACCATATATATTACGATTTATTTGGAACTATTTAGTGCCATTTATTTGGTACTATTAAGTACAATTAATTTGGTACCATATAGTACCATTTATTACGGACCTACCATTAAGTACAATTTATTTGGATTTATATAGTACTATTTATTAGGTACTATTTCGTACCATTTATTTGTTACCAAATAGTACAATTAATTAGGTACTTTTTAGTGCCATTCATTTGGTACTATTAAGTACAATTAATTTGGTAACGTAAAGTACATTTTATTAGATACTCTTTAGTACAATTAATTTGGTACCATATAGTACTATTTAGTACCATAAATTTGGTACCATACAGTACAATGTATTTGGTACCATATAATACAATTAGTTTGATACTATTTAGTTCAATTTATTTGGTACCATATATTACAATTTATTTAGTACTATTTAGAGTCAATTATTTGGTACTATTAAGTACAATTTATTTGGTACTATATGGTAAAATTTATTAGGTACTATTGAGTACAATTTATTTGAAACCATAGAGTTCAATTTATTTGGTACCATATAATACAATTTATTTAGTACTATTTAGAGCCATTTTTTGGTACTATTAAGTACTATTTATTTGGCACTATAAAGTACCATTTATCAGGTACTTTTTAGTACAATTTATTTGAAACCATACAGCAATTTTAAGATTCTTATAAATCGAAATACTTTTTACGATACCGATGATCGTCAAAAATTACGATCTCATAAAGTTAATATATCTAGTTGAAAACCTGCGGTTTACGATTATCGGCATTCGTATCGTTGCATACCTAGTTTGTATTAATGTATTTTGAATGCATGTAAATATATATTTTTGTTGGTGACTGGTAGAGAATGCTCTTAGCATTAAGTCCGCCATTTGTACCTTACTTGATGTATTTGTACAAAAAAGATTTATATATAAATAAAATAAATATGTAGTACCAAATAAATTGTACTATATGGTACCAAATTAATTGTACTATATGGTACCAAATTAATTGTACTTAATTGTACCAAATTAATGGCACTAAAAAGTAATAAATTGTAATAAATAGTACCAACTAAATGGTACTAAATAGTACCAAATTAATGGCACTAAAAAGTACCAAATAAGTTTGTACTAAATAGTACCTAATTGACCGAGCAAGCACGAAGTGCGAGCGAAGCGTCTCTGCTTCAGATTGGGCAAAAATTCTTTCGTATGTTCTCTTCTACAGGTCGCATTTCTCAACCGATTCTCGTGAAAATTTGTGAGCTGGTTCAAAAATTATATGGATTTTTTAGTCGAACCAGATTTTTTTAATTTTTAAAATGGCGGAGATATGTTAAAAAAACAGGTTTTTCAGCTTTCCAGCGCTGTCTGTTCTCCTCTACAGGTCGCATTTCTCAACCGATTCTCGTGAAATTTTGTGAGCAGGTTTGAAAATGATATATATTTTTTTATCACGCCACTTTTTCGATTTTTTTCAAAATAGCGGAGATATGTAAAAAAACATATTGCAGTAAAGCTTTCCGGCTCTGTCTTGTCTCCTCTACAAGTCGCATTTCTTAACCGAATTTCGTGAAATTTTGTGGGCAGGTTCGAAAATCATATATATTTTTTCAAATTGAGACAGTTTTACTAAATATTTCGTAACGGATATATGTAAGAAAAATGTATTTCAGTCCAGATTTCTGACGCTGGATGTTCTCCTCTACAGGTCGCATTTCTCAACCGATTCTCGAGAAATTTTGTGAGCAGGTTCGAAAATAATATAGAATTTTTTTGTCACGCCAGTTTTTTGAAAATTTTCATAATGACGGAGAAATGTTAAAAATACATATTTCAGTCCGGCTTTCCAGTGCTGTCTGTTTTTCTCTACAGGTCGCATTTCTCAACCGATTCTTGTAAAATTTTGTAAGCAGGTTTGAAAAATGTATAGATTTCTTGTGTCAAGCCAGTTTTTCATTTTGTTTTAAATGGCGGAAATAATGTAAAAAATTCAAATTTCAGTCCGTATTTCCGGCGTTGTCTGTTCTCCTCTACAGGTCGCATTTCTCAACCAATCTCGGTGAAATTTTGTGAGCAGGTTTGATAAATATATAGAATTTTTTTTGAGACAATTTATTGAAATTTGTTAAAATGACGGAGATATGTAAAGAACCATATTTCATTCCAGCTTTCCGGCTGTTTGATCTCCTCTACAAGTCGCATTTCTCAACAGATTCTGGTGAAATTTTGTGAGTAGGTTCGATATAATTATCATTAGTAATTATATATATAATTATAACTATTCAGTCAAGCCAATTTTGTCAAATTTATAAAAAAAATACTCACCCATTTTGAAAAATGATCAAAATTAGAAGCACCATCTAGCTGCAATACTCACGTACCTACTGTGTGCTTTGTAAACTTAATGGCGACATTTTATTTTATTTATTCGCGAGGTCTACAGCTCACGGAGCCACTAGTAAATAGTACTATGTGGTAACAAATTAATTGTACTAAATAGTACCAAATAAATTGTACTATATGGTACTAAATTAAATGTACTTAATAGTACCTAATACATTTTTGAAATTTTAGATTTTAGGCATTCTCAGTGCTATTTTTATATTAAGATAAATATTTTAATAGCAAAAACACTGGAAAAAATCGACTCACCTGTAGTAGCTCAGAAAGGATTTGAACCCGCACCCTTGGGATTCCGGCCCAATACACTAACCAATTATGGCATAATTGGGTCTTGGAGGCAACTCGGTAGCATAATTGGTTAGTGTTAAAATATTTTTCTTAATACCTAATAAATTGTACTTTATGGTACCAAACAAATTGTACTAAAGAGTAGGTATCAAATAAATTGTACTAATAAAAATTTGTTTAAAAAACAAAAAACCGACTTCAAAAAACCTGCCTATAAAAAGCAAGAAATAATATTCAAAACATTAGATATGCATTATCATTATATTGTTTTAAATTTCCATGGTTATTGACGTTAATAGAATAAACTATGTCGGGATTTACACCATGTACCTGTTTATTTTTGAGACTCCGATATTTCGGCGCAGTTGTCCACTGTTAGATGGAGGTAGACAGAAGCTTAGCATTCCTAGATGTCAAGATTAATGTGCGCGCTGACGGTACACTCAGCCACTCTGTATACAGAAAACCCACACACACAGATCGTTACCTCAAAGCTTCTTCGCATCATCATCCTAGGCACCTAAACTCTGTCGTGGCATCACTAACAAACCGTGCATATGATCTTTGTGATGATGAACACCTGGACAAAGAGTTACAACACGTGCGCCATGTCCTGCAGAGCAATGGATATTCAGGAAAGCTTCCACCTAGACACACGAAAAAGCACCAGTTACAGAGGCAGGATGTAGATAGACAGCCAGTATTTTTGCCATATGTAAAGGTAGTGACAGATAAGGTCTCAAATATTTTGAAAAAGTACGCAATAAAAACTATCTTCACTCCTTTGAAAAAGGTATCGCAATGTCTACGGTCCCCGAAAGATAGTTTTCCTTTGGAGAAACCTGGCGTTTATAAGATCGACTGCAGTTGTGGTAGCTCATATATCGGCCAAACTAAACGCACAATAGCATGCCGTATAAAGGAGCACATAAAAGCTGTCCAAAACAACGATACGCAAAAATCGGCCATTGCTGAACATTTAATTCATTCGGACACAAATCACTGGATCGAGTTACATAACCCCCAGATTATTTCAACAGAACGCCACTATATACCAAGAATGGTCAGGGAAGCGATTGAAATTACCAAATACAAAAATTTCAATCGTGAGGATGGGTTTAAATTGTCGAGTGTCTGGAATCCAGTAGTCCGGTTGTGTAAAAACAACAAAAATAAAAAAAGTGCCGTTTCGCGTACAGATACAGTGAGTGTCGTGTGTCGAGAACAAATTCGAGTGAATAGTGAGTTTGCAGACAGTGGTACCGGTATCGAACGTAGTAATAAAAGAACTAGACGGAGGGTAGACCGATTCGTCTGCCAATAACATCTACCCGCACGCAACAATCGACAGTTCTTCCGTGATCATGGCGCATGCAACTGCGCCGAAATATCGGAGTCTCAAAAATAAACAGGTACATGGTGTAAATCCCGACATAGTTTATTGCATTATCATTGTTATAATAAAAACACGTCTATTGAAGTTGGGTGGGGCTGGAGTACAACTTTTTCTTTTTATTCTAAAAAAAAGCCCCACCCGATAACGTGTTTTTATTATAACAATGATTTTATTATAACAATGATAATGCATATCTAATGATTTGAATATTATTTCTTGCTTTTTATAGGCAGGTTTTTTGAAGTCGGATTTTTTGTTTTATAACAATTTTTTATTTTTTTATTTTTAGTGTAAGTAACTTCTGTATTAGGTATATTATTTAGGAAAAAAAATCAACTTAGCCAAACATTAGATAATCGCGGAGAAACATAAGGGTCAAACTGAGAACCTCCTTTTTTTGAAGTCGGTTAAAAAAGACTACACTAAGGTATCCCTTTTCTAACAAAAAATATCATCTAATTCGGTTCATAAATTAAAAAGTCGTCAAGGTAGTTGATGCAAAATGATAGTATTTACAGGATTACTTGAAAACTACTTGACCGATTTGAAAAAAAAAGCAGGACCATCTCGCAAGCAAACTCAATCGAACAAAAAAAGAATCATCAAAATCGGTCCATAAATGTCGAAGATACGCGCGAACAAAGATAAAAAAAACATACAATTGAATTAAGAACCTCCTCCTTTTGATGAAATCGGTTAAAAAGTACCTAATAAATGGTACTATATAGTGCCAAATTAATTGTACCTAATAGTACCAAATAAATGGCTCTAACTAGTGCTAAATAAATTGTATTATATGGTACCAAATAAATTGTACTGTATGGTTTCAAATAAATTGTACTGAATAGTACTAAATAAATTATAATATATGGTACAAAATACATTGTACTGTATGGTACCAAATTCATGGTACTAAATAGTACCAAATAAATAGTACTATATGGTACCAAATTAATTGTACTAAAGAGTACCTAATAAAATGTACTTTACGTTACCAAATTAATTGTACTTAATAGTACCAAATGAATGGCACTAAAAAGTACGTAATTAATTGTACTATTTGGTACCAAATAAATGGTATGAAATAGTACCTAATAAATAGTACTATATAAATTCAAATTAATTGTACTTAATAGTAGGTACCAAATAAATTGCACTAAAAAGTACCAAATAAATTGTACTATTTGGTACCAAAACCACAGAGGCGGTTGCCTTTGTGGTCCTACTACTGCATAATGCATAGTAATTCCTTAGCCAAACATCAGTTTACATGAATAACAACGTGCGTTGCATGTATTGCAGATTAAGCAAGGTAAATTTAAAAATGTTTTTTTTATCGAAACTCAGCATGTTTCAATTCAATAATGAGGTACAAATTAAGTACAATTTCTGGCCATTACTACGAGATCATTTTCAATCTGGTACAGCTTGGCGTTGCCAGGAAGCATACGCCACAATCAATGTAATATATGGTACCAAATAAATTGTACTAAATAGTATCAAACTAATTGTATTATATGGTACCAAATACATTGTACTGTATGGTACCAAATTTATGGTACTAAATAGTACCAAATAAATTGTACTATATGGTACTAAATTAAATGTACTTAATAGTACCTAATACATTTTTGAAATTTTAGATTTTAGGCATTCTCAGTGCTATTTTTATATTAAGATAAATATTTTAATAGCAAAAACACTGGAAAAAATCGACTCACCTGTAGTAGCTCAGAAAGGATTTGAACCCGCACCCTTGGGATTCCGGCCCAATACACTAACCAATTATGGCATAATTGGGTCTTGGAGGCAACTCGGTAGCATAATTGGTTAGTGTTAAAATATTTTTCTTAATACCTAATAAATTGTACTTTATGGTACCAAACAAATTGTACTAAAGAGTAGGTATCAAATAAATTGTACTAATAAAAATTTGTTTAAAAAACAAAAAACCGACTTCAAAAAACCTGCCTATAAAAAGCAAGAAATAATATTCAAAACATTAGATATGCATTATCATTATATTGTTTTAAATTTCCATGGTTATTGACGTTAATAGAATAAACTATGTCGGGATTTACACCATGTACCTGTTTATTTTTGAGACTCCGATATTTCGGCGCAGTTGTCCACTGTTAGATGGAGGTAGACAGAAGCTTAGCATTCCTAGATGTCAAGATTAATGTGCGCGCTGACGGTACACTCAGCCACTCTGTATACAGAAAACCCACACACACAGATCGTTACCTCAAAGCTTCTTCGCATCATCATCCTAGGCACCTAAACTCTGTCGTGGCATCACTAACAAACCGTGCATATGATCTTTGTGATGATGAACACCTGGACAAAGAGTTACAACACGTGCGCCATGTCCTGCAGAGCAATGGATATTCAGGAAAGCTTCCACCTAGACACACGAAAAAGCACCAGTTACAGAGGCAGGATGTAGATAGACAGCCAGTATTTTTGCCATATGTAAAGGTAGTGACAGATAAGGTCTCAAATATTTTGAAAAAGTACGCAATAAAAACTATCTTCACTCCTTTGAAAAAGGTATCGCAATGTCTACGGTCCCCGAAAGATAGTTTTCCTTTGGAGAAACCTGGCGTTTATAAGATCGACTGCAGTTGTGGTAGCTCATATATCGGCCAAACTAAACGCACAATAGCATGCCGTATAAAGGAGCACATAAAAGCTGTCCAAAACAACGATACGCAAAAATCGGCCATTGCTGAACATTTAATTCATTCGGACACAAATCACTGGATCGAGTTACATAACCCCCAGATTATTTCAACAGAACGCCACTATATACCAAGAATGGTCAGGGAAGCGATTGAAATTACCAAATACAAAAATTTCAATCGTGAGGATGGGTTTAAATTGTCGAGTGTCTGGAATCCAGTAGTCCGGTTGTGTAAAAACAACAAAAATAAAAAAAGTGCCGTTTCGCGTACAGATACAGTGAGTGTCGTGTGTCGAGAACAAATTCGAGTGAATAGTGAGTTTGCAGACAGTGGTACCGGTATCGAACGTAGTAATAAAAGAACTAGACGGAGGGTAGACCGATTCGTCTGCCAATAACATCTACCCGCACGCAACAATCGACAGTTCTTCCGTGATCATGGCGCATGCAACTGCGCCGAAATATCGGAGTCTCAAAAATAAACAGGTACATGGTGTAAATCCCGACATAGTTTATTGCATTATCATTGTTATAATAAAAACACGTCTATTGAAGTTGGGTGGGGCTGGAGTACAACTTTTTCTTTTTATTCTAAAAAAAAGCCCCACCCGATAACGTGTTTTTATTATAACAATGATAATGCATATCTAATGATTTGAATATTATTTCTTGCTTTTTATAGGCAGGTTTTTTGAAGTCGGATTTTTTGTTTTATAACAATTTTTTATTTTTTTATTTTTAGTGTAAGTAACTTCTGTATTAGGTATATTATTTAGGAAAAAAAATCAACTTAGCCAAACATTAGATAATCGCGGAGAAACATAAGGGTCAAACTGAGAACCTCCTTTTTTTGAAGTCGGTTAAAAAAGACTACACTAAGGTATCCCTTTTCTAACAAAAAATATCATCTAATTCGGTTCATAAATTAAAAAGTCGTCAAGGTAGTTGATGCAAAATGATAGTATTTACAGGATTACTTGAAAACTACTTGACCGATTTGAAAAAAAAAGCAGGACCATCTCGCAAGCAAACTCAATCGAACAAAAAAAGAATCATCAAAATCGGTCCATAAATGTCGAAGATACGCGCGAACAAAGATAAAAAAAACATACAATTGAATTAAGAACCTCCTCCTTTTGATGAAATCGGTTAAAAAGTACCTAATAAATGGTACTATATAGTGCCAAATTAATTGTACCTAATAGTACCAAATAAATGGCTCTAACTAGTGCTAAATAAATTGTATTATATGGTACCAAATAAATTGTACTGTATGGTTTCAAATAAATTGTACTGAATAGTACTAAATAAATTATAATATATGGTACAAAATACATTGTACTGTATGGTACCAAATTCATGGTACTAAATAGTACCAAATAAATAGTACTATATGGTACCAAATTAATTGTACTAAAGAGTACCTAATAAAATGTACTTTACGTTACCAAATTAATTGTACTTAATAGTACCAAATGAATGGCACTAAAAAGTACGTAATTAATTGTACTATTTGGTACCAAATAAATGGTATGAAATAGTACCTAATAAATAGTACTATATAAATTCAAATTAATTGTACTTAATAGTAGGTACCAAATAAATTGCACTAAAAAGTACCAAATAAATTGTACTATTTGGTACCAAAACCACAGAGGCGGTTGCCTTTGTGGTCCTACTACTGCATAATGCATAGTAATTCCTTAGCCAAACATCAGTTTACATGAATAACAACGTGCGTTGCATGTATTGCAGATTAAGCAAGGTAAATTTAAAAATGTTTTTTTTATCGAAACTCAGCATGTTTCAATTCAATAATGAGGTACAAATTAAGTACAATTTCTGGCCATTACTACGAGATCATTTTCAATCTGGTACAGCTTGGCGTTGCCAGGAAGCATACGCCACAATCAATGTAATATATGGTACCAAATAAATTGTACTAAATAGTATCAAACTAATTGTATTATATGGTACCAAATACATTGTACTGTATGGTACCAAATTTATGGTACTAAATAGTACCAAATAAATAGTACTATATGGTACCAAATTAATTGTACTAAAGATTACCTAATAAAATGTACTTTACGTTACCAAATTAATTGTACTTAATAGTACCAAATGAATGGCACTAAAAAGTACCTAATTAATTGTACTATTTGGTACCAAATAAATGGTACGAAATAGTACCTAATAAATAGTACTATATAAATTCAAATTAATTGTAATTAATGGTAGGTACATAATAAATGGTACTATATGGTACCAAATTAATTGTACTTAATAGTAGGTACTAAATAAATTGCACTAAAAAGTACCAAATAAATTGTACTATTTGGTACCAAATAAATGGTACCAAATACTATTAGGTACCAAAACCACAGAGGCGGTTGCCTCTGTGGTCCTACTTCTGCATAATGCATAGTAATTCCTTAGCCAAACATCAGTTTACATGAATAACAACGTGCGTTGCATGTATTGCAAATCAAGTAAGGTAAATTTAAAAATGTTTTTTT
Organism: Agriphila tristella; assembly: GCA_928269145.1. Classification (NCBI taxonomy): domain Eukaryota; kingdom Metazoa; phylum Arthropoda; class Insecta; order Lepidoptera; family Crambidae; genus Agriphila; species Agriphila tristella. Next base: position 42,348,250 of record OV743431.1, read on the forward strand.
TTTATCGAAACTCAGCATGTTTCAATTCAATAATGGGGTACAAATTAAGTACAATTTCTGGCCATTACTACGGTATCATTTTCAATCTGGTACAGCGTGGCGTTGCCAGGAAGCATACTTCCTGGCAACGCCACAATCAAGTGCGTTTTTCTCTGAAACTATCAGAGGTACAATTTTTTGAGTTAGGGTACAATTAGGTACATTTTATGGTCTTTCATTTGAGGGTATTTAGAAATCTCTACGCCATGGTGGCGTTGCTGGGAAGTATCACACCTATTTTTTCCAACCCTGGACTTCTTTGTACCTCGCAGATTTACAAATTATCACTAAAATAGAAGTTAATTGAAAGAAATGGAGTCTCCAAGGCGATAGAAAAAGGTAATACATTGGAGGCGATGGGATTATTAAGGAGCAACAAAATATCTTTCCCAGTGCCGGTTCATAGGTCAGTAACCCCTCTTATTTTTATTTTTATTAAATATTTGAGACAAAGATAACATGTTCAATTTTGAACTGTTACAAGTTACCTACTTTGTATAATAGTTGCCCACTCAGTACTTTTGTCACTCATTTAAGAGTTTTAACCGCCAACTTAAATTAGATATTTATCTCCCACATGTATAGTCTCCCGTTTTACGTATTTATTGTAATCCACAGTTTGTCGCCCAAAAAATAAACCGCATTTAACAGTCGTCTTTAATTATTTCCAGTCACCCAATTAATTAATTCCCATTAAGAACTGGGACAAAAAGCTTTAAAATATCTAATCGAAACTTCTCTTTTTCTTATATCTTTCTACTAGCGGCTGCCCGCTACTTCGTCTGTGTTACAGTTATTTTTCTATCCCTCGAAAACAATTATTTTTTCTGTTTGCAAGGTACCCTATGTCCTTTTCTATAGGTACCCCTGATAAAGTGTATTCATGATAATCGATTCATTTGTTAAGACGTAATAAAAAAAAAAAACACGACTGCCCTGCAAAAAAAGTTAAACAACAAGTGTCATTGCAGTCAGGGGACCTTTTTATGGAAAAATTTTTGATCAAAGAGGTCCCCCGACTGCAATGACATTTGTTGTTTAACTTTTTAGTTCGTTTTTGGCAGGGAAGTCGTGTTTTTAATATTTTTTAATTTATTTATTTTTATTTCATACATTTTGGTGACATATTATATAGTTTTGGAATATGCTCATTTCATTTGATGCCCATATTATAATAATAGAAGAAAAAATATTTTTTTCACATTTAAAAATGGCGTCGTACAGTCGCCATATTATTGAATTGTTCCAAAAAAATATAATATCAACAACCTCGCAGGAGTAGATTACTAACATCATAAAAAACAACACTTGTTCTACGACTTTTCCGAAAACAGACAAAAAAAATCGACTTACCATACAAATATCCCAAATAGCTGATTGACCTTTGTATAAAAAAGTCGATTTTTTTGTCCGTCTTCGGAAAAGTCGTTAGAACAAACTTTGTTGTTCATGTTAGTAATCTACCCCTGAGAGGTTGTTGGTGTTTTACAAATAACCCTGTATTTACTAGCGAGGGAAAGTATTATCACAGTACATATATAAGTTTTTTCAAACAGTATGAGAGCTCCATGGAAACGTTCGAATTTGACGGCTGACGTCACTCTAAGAGCTCAAAGCAAAGTTCGCAGTACTTTGGTCAGGGTTGTGACATCGCGTCGCAGTTGTTTCCATAGCGTTTGCGCATAGCATTCCACGAGACTGCCGGAAAATGCCAACCCTAGCGATCCAACGGAGTGCAATGACAAAAGGGCCTAAGTGACGTTAGCTCCTCTAATGTTTGAAAAAACTTATATAATGTTCTGTGGTATTACACATAAACCTTCGGACAGAAATTCTTTAAAATAATTGTGAAAACCGTAGCAATATCCGTTGCGTACTTTAAAAGAACCCAAGCGAATTTGTTTCATACAGTATTTAGTGATTCGCATTGTAAAGATTATAGGGCTGTATCGGACAGTTCCACGAAGGTTACTATCATTTACATACTTATCGTTATTATGAAAGTAAGAAAAAAGGATTGGTGAAATTCACCCATAGTAGCTAAAAATACATTAGGTTTATATTAATTTTTGTATATTTTAAATTTCATTGACAAAAAGCAACTCAACTTATCACGTAGGTTATTCGAATCTACGACAAATTTAAGATTTATTATTCATGCAGTTATTTATCTATAAGGGAGGATACATGATCAGCCTAGCGCCAGTTCATTCCATCAGTCTGTATAGAAGTTGATTTTTTTCTAGACTTAATGATCCAAAAATTGACATGTTTTCATTTTTTACAAGGTACCTTAAATCGAAAACCATTTCGAGGTTTTTCAATTTCTGAGACCGTACATAATTTTTCGGGGCTTTTGATCAATAATTTAACGAAATATGTAGAAAATGTACCAGTCTGATAAAATGGACTGGCGCCAGACTGATCAAAATCTGAATCTGAATCTCCCTCTATTGAACTCTGGAATATTATTAGTGACGACTAAGAATTAACTTTAGTAGCTAAATCATTGAACTGATGTCGGGTGCAAGTATTAATAAAGAGGTCGGATTCTGCACTCGTTTTTCCTGTCGGGGTCTGGAGTTTCATATATATTATAGCCACTTAGTGTCTGGCAGGTGGTACGTATGTGGGGTTGGTTGGTCGGTGCACCTCGTAACTGGTCAGGGGCGGGGCGGGGCGGGGGCGGGGGCTCGCGGCGCATCGACCTCGCATCCACCGGCGCCCGCGCCGTGCAAAAACGCCTAACCCAAATTTCGGTAGCCGTCTGGCGCGATCTCTCCCGCAGCGGGCCGCCCGCGCCCTCGTCGGTCGCCGCAGCCGCAGCCGCAACTAGGGTTACCATATCCCAGGATTTATCCTGAGATCTCAGGATTTTTGGACTCTTCTCAGGATTGCGGCCGGATTTTGCATAAATCAGAGAATATTAGGATTTTTAGAATTTTCAATAAAATACAGAGCATTTTAAAGATCTTTTTATAAAAAAAAGTTAGACTAAAACAATATTTCTAACTTTGGTTTTAAATAGCAGAAAAGGAATAAATAGCAACAAATAACTAATTATGTACTAATAGAAGGATAAATAATAATATCGACGACTGCTGGTCAGGGCGCGAGACCCCCCTCCCCTCCCCCACCGTTACACCTCATTCTCAAACTGCTACAAATCTCAGGATATTTGAAGGAAAATCGGGCCTTTTCTCCGGACTTTTGATTTTTTCATCTGGTAACCCTAGCCGCAACACGCAATGGCAGGATAATTTTGTTGATTCACAAATCCTCCACCAGTCGGCGCACTACCGCTAACATGGCACATGGCGCTAGTGTAGATGTAGACTTGTCATTTTGTTGTCTGGTCTAATTTTTGGATGTCGGAAGCGAATTTTTGTAAATATAAATTTTTCTTCCAACACATTTTAGTTTTCTTTTTCTTTAATTCGATCTTTAATAAATTTACTGTCCAGCCGCTATAATAATTATTGTAAATATCAACCATTTTTAGATATAATTTAAAATTAACGGGAAAATTGGGGATAAATACCCGTACAAAGGTCTCCAGCAGTAATAGCGTCACCAAGCGGGTTAAATTTTGTGACATCCCCCCATTCAGCTGTCACGCTCCGTGTTTACACTATTGGAAAATGACGTCCGTCTAGCCCGCACGTTTTTCAGTAACGAAAATAGATTTTAATTACCATTCAGGCGAAAGGTATACGTATTATCATCTTGTAACAGGCAAGCACAAATGCAAAGATATCTGTCAATCCTGATATTAACTGAAATAATTTTCACAACTTAAGTCTCTCTAAGTGATTCAAGATTTGCATTCATAATATTTTTGCATCAACTTTTAAATAAAACAACGTCATATTCCTGTATGTTGGTTAAAGAAAAAGGGAGAGTTTTAACTTGCTGATGGATGACATTTTGAAACATTCTTCCATTTTCAGGCACTGACTTAAATTGTAAAAAAAATAGTTTGTAATGCAAGTATGTAGTAGGAAAACACGACAGTATCTCACCGGATTAATTGTAACTGTTGGTGTTTGTTCATAAGTCTAGGATTCAAGTCTAGGAATTGTCCACAACAAACACACGAGTATCTATCACAAAGCAACATGAAAACGAATGAAAAATGTAACCTGCCTTTTTTGTCTAATTTCAAAATCTATCGCAATCGCTTTCAAGATTGACACATTGATGCTTCATTTAGGCATAAATAAAAACTTACTTACCAAAGAAATGTAGCAAAGTGTCACATCCATCTGTCAAATGAAAGCGATTGCGATAGATTTTGAAATTAGACAATCAGCCCCCCGATTTAGTTTTCATAATACCCTGCTCCGTAAAACCAACAAGCTCTACTCCTTCTCTATTTTAGAAGTGAAATGGTTGGACCTGATATATGCACCTCGTCAGCTAGAGAAGGCCGTCACCGCGAAACCTTGAACCCGTCGCGGTAACCGCCCGATAAAATATGTAAGCGTATAATTCGTCTGCTGATTGTTCATTGTGAACGGCTAGACAACTAGACACTGGACGAGGCCGCCACATCCCAATTAAAGGGCTGCCATTGTTTTTGTTTTCGAGTTTAATGGCTGTTTTTCATATTACTGTAACAGACAATCATCCTCCTTGTACTTGATGGAATATTTGACATTTCGATTCGATCTGAGTTTGATATAAGTAGGTAACTCACCGTATCTCATCTGTGGATGTGAACATGTATACCTTAATAAATAAACTTTTTAATATTGCAATTTACACACGAACTATAGAAACTTGCTACTGTTTCGAGGTGCGTATTTTGTTTAACCGCCGCTGCTATTTCTTGTTCTACTCAAACTCAAACATACATGAACCCTAAACACATATACACTCCTTTTTGGGCAGTCGTGTAAAAATTTACGGTGTAGAGAGCCGCAGTTCCTCAGTGAACTGAGCTTCTATAATAAAGTTGACAACCGATGTAAAATAAATTGTAAAATAATAAAATATTAATAGGCAATTTAAGATTCGTTTAATCAAATACATCATGCCATTTTTGATATCTAAAATCATATTGCTACACAAGTGGAAAATTCGTGGAATGCCATTCTCTATATAATTAGACTTAGAAAAGGTTATCGAATTTTTAATAGCTCGATCCAATGAACTGGCAAATAAATATAACCTATCCGATTTTAAAAATGAACTAATTAAGACAGATGGAAATACATGTTTGTAAAATGTTTTTAGTATTTTAAATGTGTCACCTGTTTTAAATAGCTACCGGTATTTTCTGTGCTTCACGTCGTAAAAACGCATCTTTTTAGGAAAGGATTTTTAGTAAGACTAGCTTTTGCCCGCACTTCGTTCGCGTGATTAAAGTAGTTCTGCAATTTATTTTGAAAGTCTCGGATTACCAATATACCTAGGTAGACAATAGACCTAATTTCATTTACATTTTCCCATAAAAAAAACATGGACAAACTGGAACACTCTGTAGCATCCTGTATAACGGGAATTTTCCAAAACCCTTTCTTAGTGCTCACCTACACCATGAAAGGTATCTTCAAAAATGGTATCTCTACCAGCAAAAATGGTTGAGCCCTATACAAATCCCCATAAAAACAGGAACATCCTGTAGTAGCACCCTGTATAACCCGAACTTTCCAAAATGCTTTCTTAGTGCTCACTTACACCATGAAATGTATCTATCTACCCTCCAAAAATGGTGTCTCTACTTCAACCCTATAAATTCTCATACAAACTTAAACAACATGTAGCACCCTGTATAACGGTAATTTTCTAAAATCCTTTCTTAGTGCTCATCTGTATCATGAAAGGAATCTACCCTCCAAAAATGGCGTATCTATCTTCAGCCCTATACAAATGTCCATACAAACTGGAACACCCTGTAGCACCTTGTAAAACGGGAATTTTCCAAAACCCTTTCTCAGTGCTCACCTACACCATGAAAGGTATCTATCTTCCAAAAATGGTGTCTCTATTTCAACTCTATACAAATTCTCATACAAACTTGAACAACCTGTAGCACCCTGTATAACGGGAATATTCCAAAATCCTTTCTTAGTGCTCATCTACATTATGAAAGGTATCTACCCTCCAAAATTGGTGTCTCCACCTTCAGCCGTTAGGGCTCTACGCCTATCCCAATAATGAATCAGTCAATTTTAGAGTTTTATATGTATATACTCGTAGATTAGTTCTTAACTAATAAAGAATAGTTAGTAATTAGCATAGTTAGAGGTAGCCTAGGTACCCACCGAAAGTTATTATATCTCTGATTACTTAAGCAGTCGTGTTTTTAATATACTATACTTATATTAAAAAGACGACTGCCCTACCAAAAACGAACTAAAAAGTTAAACAACAAGTGTCATTGCAGTCGGGGGACCTTACTATTTTATTATGGAACAATTTTTAATCAAAGAGGTCCCCCGACTGCAATGACACTTGTTGTTTAACTTTTTAGTTCGTTTTTGGCAGGGCAGTAGTATTTTTAATATTTTTTTATTTATTTATTTTTATTTCACACATTTTAGTGACCTATTGTATAAGGTCCTTCTTAAATAGTGCACATAATTTTAAGGGGTCAATGTACTCATACATACAAACAACTTTTACTATGGTACCAACATTGAAATCGCGAAAAAAAAATCAGCTGTTCCATACATTTTGATCTATTGGATTTTAAATTTTCTAAGGAACAGGTGATTTTTTTTTCGCGATTTCAATGTTGGTACCATAGTAAAAGTAGTTTGTATGCATGAGTACATTGACCCCTTAAAATTATGTGCACTATTTAAGAAGGACCTTATATAGTTTTGGAATGTGCTCATCAATACCTTTCATTTGATGCACATATTGAAAAAAAAAATCTTTTCACATTTTAAAATGGCGTCGTACTGGGTCCATATTGATTTTTACTAAAAAAAATATAGTCACTGTCACTCGGGATTCTGTAAGGATTCTAACGATACCCCATTTATCCAAATCAATTCAGGCATTTAGAAGTTATGGTGGAATAAAGAAACATACCCACAAACATACATGAACCCTGAACACATACTTACACTCTTTTTGCTTTGGGCAGTCATGTAAAAAACTAAAGTTATGAGCTCCTAAAAAGCGCATATTTATTAATTTACTTCCAAAAGCTCTATGTTATATGATTTTGTAATTGAATATGGGTAAAAAGTCAATTATATTTTTATTGTTACCAATTTTTAAGAAAACAAAACTTGTTACATAATTACATATTTAAAAACTATGTTTTTTGGAAGACCAACATTGTAAGCATAGTGCAGCTTCCATTTCGCAAAATAAAAAGTACCTAAATTTGTATTTTGGGAAAAGGAAGCTGAAAGCGATGAGGCCAAAGCACAGCAAGTTAAATATAGGTAGTGTTTCTAAAAGGGTAGGCTGAAAATAGGGAATCCTGCCCACCTAATCTACATTTCATGTTTGTACTGTCCTATTGAAGAACCTGCCCCTACACAAATTCACATTAGTAAAAGCGATAACGCTTATTTAACGATCGATAGATCTCAACCGAAAGATGTATGGATTTCACATTGTAAAATCAAAATCCAAATATCTTTATTCAAATAAACTTAGAAATCAACTTATTTTCCTATCATTCGGGACTTATTTAGCTCACAAAAAGAGCCTTTGAACAAAGTATTATAAGTTTTTAAAAAACTTATAGGTATATATACTGTGCTTTGAACGTTAACTAACATGTATTTTCAATTAATGCAAAGGCAGTTCAATTACATTTTGTGAAAGTGAAAGTGAAATATATTTTATTTAAATAAGCTCACATAATAAGCATTTTTAAATCGTCAATTCTTTTACCTTACCACCCATTATGACGTCTTTTAACTGACAAGAAAAATGGGCGCAAAAAACTTGTCAGCTTTATCAGATGGAACGATATTTACAAATATGTATATCGTTTCCAGACTTTATATTAACAAAGATTAACAAATAAATAACATTATTGAATTAGCTCATTTCTTAATAAATTTCAAATTTCTTAAAGGCTGTTACAATAAATAAAAATAAAAGAAAAACATACAATTCAATATGCGTTAAGATAGGTAGTCAGAAGCGTGTGAAACTTTATTCAAAAAGGCAATTCCTTTCCCCATAAATGACCCTCGAGTTTTTGCAAGTCTAAAACTTGGAACCGCAAGTTTATCTTCATTTCTTTTACAAAATGGTAGACATCACTTTTATTAGCAAGTAAACTATAACGTTTCTTAACGAAAATCTCGCGTCCGACGGTATATGGAACGAACAGATTTTTTTTGAAGCACAAAAATATTTTTAATATTATTTAGCTGCTAAGCCTGAAAACCACTTTAGAGAGAGCACTATTTACATGGTCAGAACAATTTATTACCTCTATTGACTTTGAAGACTAAGTATATAGGTATCATCTGCAAATAGCACTGTTTCACATAAATTCTCCGTGTAGTAAGGTAGGTTATTATATAGATTAAGAATAGTAAAGGTCCCAATATCGATCCTTGGGCCACGCCCGTACATCTTATTAATTTTAGAGCTCAAATTAATAAGATGTACGGGCGTGGCCCAAGGATCGATTAGATTAGCCACATAGATTAGATTACATAAGGCTAACTTATTTATTAGCTAAAAGCTAAGGTTAGCGAAAACATAAAAAGTCTTTCATTTACGACATCGTTGTCTAGCTAGGGCCTACCTACCCCATGGTTAACTTTCTAATAGGATCCTACAACCACAGCTGAAGGTATCCCAAAAAAATGATTTTTTACCATTGCCACTCTAAAAAGTGCGTTTAATTCAACGATAACAGTGAATAATACGCTGTTTTATTCACCGAGTGAATAAAAATATTTTGAATTAGGAACAAGCGCGCATCGTATGAATTATATACAAAAAAAAATAAAACGTGCTGAAAGTATGGAGCTATTCCATAGATAAAGCCATAGTTATACAATTAAATAAAAAAAATATCCCGCCAATTTTATTTAGGTTCTTTTTAGAGTCTTATCTTTGGGTTCTTTTCTAAAAAAATATCTCCCCAAATTAATTAGGTTCTTTTTAGTGTCTTATCTTTGGGTTCTTTTCTTTATATTAGAGGGAGATTAGATGTTCAGTCTTGCATCAGTCCATTCCATCAGTCTGGTACGATCTTCAGTCTGTAAAAATTCAAAGTCTATACAAACTGATGAAATGGACTGATGTCAGACTGATCATGTAATTTCCCTCATAGCATGGTTGTTTTATGTCATTGGAAAACATAGTTTCACTATTTTCTAACAGTTAAATTACCGATTACCTATCTAAATAATAAAATTTGATAACTATAAATAGGTACTATAGGTGTAAGTACCTGCTATTATGTTTTCTCGCAGCCTATGGTAAAAAGTAGAGTACACAACTCGTGAAAAAAAATTTCATCTCGGTCCTTTGTATCCCTCGTTTCGCTCAGGATTCTACGTTTGAATCCCTCGCTACGCTCGGGATTCAACTCTAGAATCCTTCGCTGCTCTCGGGATCCAACATAGTACCTCGAACTAAATTCCTTCTTTTTTCACTTGTTGTATAATCTACTATTTCACTGTTTTTCACTTCTCGAGTAATTATAATTACTCGAGAAGTGAAAAACAGTGAAAAATCATTATGGATTGGGGCTTTATGTATGGAATTGCCGATTTGTTTCTAACATTTAAAGAACCTCATAGACAACGTACCTATGCAAAATTTCATGATGATCGGTTGTTAGTTAAGACGTAAAAGCGTAAAAAACGAATAAACTAATTCACTTTCGCATTTATAATATTAGTTAGGATAAAATTATAAAAAATGATAGGATTAGGATTCCAAATAACAATGATTATGTTGTGGTTAGAAACTGAAGCCGGCCGTGACAAGTCGTCCATCAGACATGCTAGGTATGTATTGCATGGAACACGCACGCCGTTTACACAATCATTACGATTGTGTTATCTGGCCGGCGCGACAATGTCTGCACAATTAAGCCAAATTACACAAAATAATGATAATGGTATCATAGCAATCATGTCTGCTGTATATTACAGTAGTGGAAAATATGGTTTTTAGTTTATTACAATTTTGTTACCTTCTGTCCGGAACAATAAGATAAACAAACGTAATATTTAGCTATATTTTTTCTATGATAAAGATTTTGTAATCTTATCCTGATAAATGTCTAGTATTAACCTGTCATTTTCAGGTTTGTCATCTGAAGTACCTACTTACATAATAACTACCCAATCACTGTAATCAAAATAGTAATTTATTATTATAAAATTCACTACATCATAAGCACAATGCACAGTCACAGATAAAATATCGCACTTGTTGATATAAAACTGGCGATATATCTATAAATACTGTAGACAGTGAAGCTTATTAATATACCTATCAGTTATATAATTTTTCAACACACTTGCTCGTAAAGTGAGCCCCAATACATCGCTTTTAGGGCCATAAACCGAGCTATAACAAACGCGTGCAATAATATATAAAACACTAGTTGGTTATAGAATTATTCCTACAAAGTTAAATAGGTACCTTACTGCAAGTTATATGCGACTAAACAGAGTATTTTCAATTTAACCGGGTAATACAGTTATTTTTTTAGGAACAACAAAGAGGTTTTATGCCGCTGAAAATTAATATGCATTTTTTGAATAAATAAATGTGTAAGTCCTTAATTAAGTCAAACAAATATTTATTACAATCAAATTATTCATAATTTACAATATTTTGTTATAAAATATTAAAATATTTGCATTTTATCACTTAAATTTATAATTTTGAAGTAGGCTGTATGCTCACTACCCCTTGGTTCGCAAAATATTCTAGTATTGGGCGTGTGAAAAAACGAAAAAGAAACTGCGCACCTTTTCTCATCATGATTATCAATATTTTGTTTTTGTCGTATTTGTTGCTGTGTGGTAAATTACTTTGTTTTTTCCTCGCAAATGTGTTGAAAAACGTCGTATGAAACTCGTGAGCTCTTACTCGCACACTCGGCTGAGTTACGCCCTCGCCTGCGGCTCGGGCTGCAACCCACAGCCTTGTGTGCAATAAGCAACCTAAGCTAACTTGTATCATAATGTACTATTATAGCATACGTTCATATTCTGAAAATAATATCAGTCCAGATACAATATGGATAACAGGATAAGCATTCTACGTCGCTAAATAGCGTGAAATGGAAACACTTTCTGAATAATAATAAGAGTGCACGGATTATGATAAAAAACCAGTAAGTAGTATAGTGTGGGTAAAGTCAAGCGCTCAACAGCTTGATTGCAAAATATTAAGTAGGTACAATTAAACGTAAAAATTGGTACAGTAATATCATCCTCATATCAGTCACAAGAAAATAAAAAAAAACTATTGTTATTGTAGATGTAATTTTAACTATTTGAACGACAGAGCGTTAAACGTCAACAACGATGAATCAAGTTTTGATAAAATCGTCGTAGGCCTAGATAGCATCACAGGAAATAAGATAAATTTTCCAATAATTAAAATAATTAATAAAACAAAAATGTAGACATAATAATGTAGGTAGAATGTCGATTTATCTGTACGACAATGAAATTAGCAGACAGGCTGATTGATGTTCCAATTATTACTGTTCTAGTCTAGACACTCATTATTGTGGGTTGTCATTGTCCCAAATATGAGTCGGACGACAATTGGGTAAACAATCATTATATACCGACAGACGGCTTTAGCCTGCGTGGCACCACGCAGCCTCGTAGTTCAATCAATTTTATTAATCACATTCAATTTATTTGTACCTTCATTTGTACTATGGTAGTATTATGGTATAATGTCGAAAAGGGACCCAATATCCTCAGACAGAGTAGAGATGCTCAGTACTAACTTAGTTCGACCATAAGCATGAATGTCAAGAGTCAAAAGTCATTCCTAAGCGGAAACTTTGCGCGGTATTAGATTAATGTTTGTTTGTAGTAGTTTTTTTTAGTAGAGCCGATGGTAAACAAAGATATTATAAATTATTTACATAGGTAGGTACGCTGAAATTTTAATCATTAGGTTCCTGCAGTAGGGTGGTCCATTCATGATTATAAGCGACTTTTACAATGAGGCCAACTCTGATATCGACAAAAAAACAACTGTTACTGTTCCATACATTAAGGCGATTTCCTGACCGAAAGTGGCGCCACGATTTTGATAAAAACTTGTCGAGGATTTTTTAGGGCCCATAGTCTCGTATTTTATAGTAGCATTATAAACTATAACAACAATTATACAATTTTAAAAGAAAGCCAAGAGAGTTGACGATATACGACATTTCATACAAACTTTCAAGCCCTTATTTTTCGAAATAAATGAACCGATTTTAATTAAGCTTCATGCACATAAGCAGAATACATTGTTCTAAAAAGTTAATTGATCTGAAATCAAATTTTAGATCGATTACCTTTTTAGACCGATTTTAAATTTTCCATGGAACACGAAATTTCCAATAATCTTTTTTAAGTAAGACATTTCAAAAAGGTTCTTAACTAACTTTTTAGACCTATGTCTCCTGCTTATGCGTTTGAAGTTTCGTTAAAATCGGTTCATTCATTTTGAAAAATAAGAACTTCAAAGTTTGTATAAAATGCCGTGCCGCACGATACTACCAAGTTACCCAACCCTTTGCTGGGTACAGGCCTCTCCCAATCCATCCTCTCCCAAAGGCTTGTCTATTTTCCTTCCTGGAATCCTCCGGATCCTTCCGGGGCCCTGTATGCTTATTTCACGTCTGTCCCATGAGTTAAAGTGTCAGATCGAAGAGTTTTTCTAATGACTGTGTGAATGGTTATTGGTAAAACACCAAAAACTTTGCCAGAGTAGATGCTTACATCATAACATAAACAACAACATTAAAAATTCTTCTTATTTCTGAAAACAGACAGGAAAAAATCCACTTTTAATAGAATCGATCACTTGTTCAGACATTTCTATGGAAATTATTTTTTTGTCTGTTTTCGGAAAAGTAGAAGGACGAATGTTGTTGTTTCTGATATAAGTAATCTACTCCTGCGAGGTAAAAAAAAATTATTTGTTCTGTGGTTGTTGGCTTTTTATAAATGACCATGTAGATATATCTATCTTAAGTCCAGTCCAAAGCTCTCTACAGTTATTATATACTTATGAAACCTGTTCTATAAGTAAATAATAGAGCTTTGGGTTGAAACCAAAATCCCCGTAGACTGTTTAGAGAGTATCGGTTTAATTGCCTAGCAGACAGCGATCCGACAGACAGTCTAGGTCATTAGTCACCGCTGCGCGGTCGAAATAATTTGCGATGCCATCCTAACCCATTGTGTAATGTTACTGCGCGCCAAACGATCACTGGGACGAATAAGCATTTTAGTCAATGATAATAAACATTATTTTGGTAGCTAGCTGCGTTTATAAGATAACTATATAGCTTCTATTAGCCCGCGACTTCATTCGCGTGGACATTCGAGAAAATCCTTTAACTAGAATAATTGCTATTTTGTTAAGTACTTACAAAATATAATAAACACTGATTTACATTGTTTTATTGTTTAACAATTACATATTATGTATAATTTTTTGTCAATATCAATTAAAAATTGATTGCATTGCAAGTAGGTAATTCAGTGACCAATAAAATAATGTTTCGTAAGTATATTTTATTTCACCGGTAACATAATCTTAAGTACTGTTAAGTAGATATTCTGAGGCATAACACCTCATCAGATACATAAATCATTTGCGCAAAGAAAATCTAACACCTAGAAAATTTTCCTTCTTTCTCCTTTTTATCATCAAAGTGTAGGTGATAATTATTGGATACATATAATACAATCAATAGGGAAAATTAAGTTTTCAAAATGTTAATATGTTTAAAAATTATTGCATCCTGTTAAACGCTGATCCTATCTACATGTTATCTACATATTTAACAGTGTGCAATATTTTTAAAACCATAATGTATGCATTGTATTTTAGGCGATGAGTTTCCTAAAACGCATTTTCTTATCTTTCTCTGAAGAAACACTGATATTTGACAGTCACATGATATAATGTGATATAATGCCAACATCTGGCCTTGAAATTATTGATGACTCTGATAAGTCATATCATGTTTTGTGACTTTTACATATACATGCTTAGGTAACAGGCATCCGTAATCTTTAATTATTTCAAGATTTTTTGATTGAGAGTAATTTTTTTTCCATTCATTACGCAGTGTATTTAAGATATACTTTCCTATCTACATAGATGTGTAAATTAATTATTTAAAAAAAATAAAGAAAAGTGGTTTTTTTGCTGTGTGGCATGATCGCCAGAAAAACAAATCTTAATTTTGGTGGGATTGAAATAATAGATACTTAAGTACGGTCTCTGCAGTGCAGACTATAACAGTAGAACAAAAAACAAATATCATGATCAAAATACAATTAAAACCAAAAATAATAATCTAGTCTAGATTACAATTAAGTTGTGGTAGTTACGTACTTAATAAATTATTTTGTCATAAGCTTAGAATAATATTATTCTAAGACTATAAGTAATAGATCTATATGTAAATAATCAACAACTTCAGAAAGGGTCTCAGTTCTCATTGTTTTTATTAAAGTTTTGACAGAAAGGTGCTCAAAATAAGTTTTGTTTCAAATATTATGTATGTCTTGTCTTGTATTTAACTTAATCACCTTATCGCAATGTACTAAATGATGATAATTAGTGTAACTCGATTTGGAATGTCTTTAATAAAGATGAGTTTGTTATCAAAAATTTCAATGCCAAAAACAAAAATCAGTCTGGCTAGGACTTACGTATTTATAATTCATATCGCATGATTGAATAGCATGATTGTATCTGTAAACGTTTTATAAAAAGATCATTAATCTTTTGCAAAGTCTATTCCTATGGATGAACGCGTGTTCAATTACTCAATGTAATAATAGTGTAAAATTATGAGGAAAAATTGAATGCTTTCTTTAACTTGATGTTTATTAAGATGCAATCGAGTTTGGAAAAGAGTTACCTAATCTACGATGTTTATACAGCTTCTTTGAAGTTGCAAATAGTTTTAAAGTCTGTCGTGCAGTCGCGATTGCAGCAAAACAGAGTAGAAGTACCAAGGATGCAGAAAGGCAAAGAGGTCGGTGCATTACTGACGACGGCATCGAGGGTATGCAAGTTGATGGTTTCTGCTGCACCGCTACATTGCATTGCAACATTACCGTTTGAAAGATAAACCGGTGATCGAAACAGTGGTCGAGAGCGGGCGGCGGGGAGCGGGGGGTGGCGGCCGTCTAGACACTACGTCACACGGCCTCGCGATACCGTCGGTAAACAACAGTGTGCACTGACCGAATATGTCTGTGGAATATGTGCAGCCGCGGGCACGCCCGCCAGCCGCGGCCGGTCACCGGGCCCGCTGTGCCCTGGTGTCCTCATCATCGACGGCAAAAACGGCCCCCTGGTACTTACCAGTCCGGTTACACTCTACCACATCGCACAATTTTAAAACTCGCCAACGTGCCAAACTATCTCTGCCTTGTTCACGAGTAAATGATATAAAGTATGTTGACAATTTAGTTTCAATTAAATGAATCACTAGCAAATTGCATTTTAATTATTGAGACATTTAACTTCAGGACCTATAAAATATTGTTAGCTCATTCATGTACAGAATTTTTAGAACCCATCGTTCTCATAATATCTGGATGTACTCGTACAGCATTTATTAGGCCTAAGTATGCCTATTAAAGTAATAACAACAGCAGAAACCAAAAAACCGGCCAAGTGCGAGTCGGACTCGCGCACGAAGGGTTCCGAGCCCCCCTTAAATATTTGTTTTATTCTGTTTTTACACGACTGCCCAAAGCAAAAAGAGTGTTATGTGTTCAGGATTCATGTATGTTTGTGGGTATGTGAGTTTCTTTATTCCACCATAACTTCTAAATGCCTGAACTGATTTGGATAAATGGCGTATCGTTAGAATCCTTACAACATTCCGAGTGACACTGGCTATATTTAAAAAAAAAAAAAATCAATATGACGACTGTACGACGCCATTTTCAAAGGTGAAAAAAATTTTTTTTTCTTTTGTTATTACAATATGGGCATCAAATGAAAGGCCTTGATGAGCACATTCCAAAACTATATAATATGTCACTAAAATGTGTGAAATAAAAATAAATAAATTAAAAAAATATTAAAAACACGACTGCCCTGCCAAAACGAACTAAAAAGTTAAACAACAAGTGTCATTGCAGTCGGGGGACCTCTTTGATAAAAATTGTTCCATGATAAGGTCCCCCGACTGCAATGACACTTGTTGTTTAACTTTTTAGTTCGTTTTGGCAGGGCAGTCGTGTTTTTAATATTTTTTTAATTTATTTATTTAGCATATGTTGTTATAGCAGCAATAGAAATACACGATCTGTGAAAATTTCAACTGTCTACCTGTAGTCGGTATCAATATGGAGCAAAAAACGGCAAAAAATCACGTTTGTTGTATGGGAGCCCCCCTTAAATATTTATTTTATACTATTTTTAGTATTTGTTGTTGTAGCAGCAACAGAAATACATCATCTGTTGACAGACAGACAGGCAGACAGACAGACAGACGGACAGCGAAGTCTTAGTAATAGGGTCCCGTTTTTACCCTTTGGGTAGGTACGGAACCCTAAAAACGATACATAGTTACTAAGTTCTTGTTCTTGTTATTGAGTAGTTCAAAACAACACTGGTATTTCTATGTATAATTCGCATGCAGATTTAGTAAACAAGCCCCGATTTCATTCAATTTTATATCGTAAATGTATGTCTGGCCGGAATTCCCAGCCAAATCACCTACTCTTCACCGAAATTACATCAGCGCGTCTGAGTCAAACGCTGTCATTTTCCTCTACATCATCTAATAAATTATGTGATTCACACTAATTAGTTTTCTAAATTCTTACTCTATGAATGTAGTTTTATTATTTAGGTTTCTTGTTAGTAAAAAGTTTTTCAACATAATAGTAAATGAAACCAACGCTATTTTAATCCAAAGTTTTTCGATAAAAAAGTGAAAAGTTACGAATCAAAGTTTGTGGGCATTTATCACATAATTAACGTAACTAATTAGTACTTAATTTGTGAAGAATTGCATTTCAAACATGCCTCACCAGGCATATGAGTACAATACCAGGAATTCTGTCTGGAAATTCGATATTTTATCAACAATGCATTTTACGTTCAGAATATTATTCCAAGTTTACGTTATGATCAATGATCGGAATAGGTAGTGCAATTTTGATTTAGTGACGTTTTCTTAATATGGATATGCATCTAAATCCCGCTTGGTAGGGATTATATCGGGTCATTTTGAACTTACCATCCAAATTTTAAGGATGTGTCCAGTCCATGAAACTAAACAACTTTCTCTAAGAAACATGTGTCGAATTTCGCCAAAAAATTTGGTCATCCCATACTGAATTGATCACGTGATCTCTTTGATTTGTATGGAAGGTCGATTTTTATTTTACATATTTGACCACGTGTTCCTTAGAGAAAGTTGTTCAGTTTGATGGACTGAACACATCCTCAAAATTTGGATGGTGGATACAAAATGACCTTGTATAATTACCTATACAAGGTGTTTGGTAAAAGCCTTATAAAGCCGAATATGGTAGATAGGGACCATCAAATTGAACAACTTTTACTATGGGACCAACTCCGAAATCGCGAAAAAAAAATCAGCTGTTTCATACAAAAAATAATAACGAAATTATCAAAATGTATGGAACAGCTGATTTTTTTTCGCGATTTCGGAGTTGGTCCCATAGTAAAAGTTGTTCAATTTGATGGTCCCTATCTACCATATTCGGCTTTATAAGGCTTTTACCAAACACCTTGTATATGTAGCTTAAAAATGATTTGAATATTATTGAGATCAAATATTTATCAATCTATCCATACTTAACCCCGCAAAATTTCATTACCTATTCCGATCACTAGTTCTTTTGATTATGATGCAATAATTTGCACTTTATAATTATTTAGGTACTTCGCCCCGGTTTGCGTATGCGTGGCGTATGCACATAAGGTAAGTCCAAAGTCTAGGTCACGCTACGCTGACTATTACACCATGACAACGACTTTGGTGACGTCATTAAATATACAAAGTTACTTTTTGTTTACATAAAACCTGAAAATAATTTCTGTACGCAACCTTGAAGTTGCAAAATTAATACAAATTGTTTCATACATTTTTATCAAATAAAATGTTGAAAACGAAAAAACTAGATGAATTAGTTTTCAGTGGATTTTCAGGTTTATCATTTTCAGATTAATCATGTTTTGTGTAAATGGTAATAGGTAGGTACCTAATAAAAATTATTTTTCACCGGATTCCGTAGCAAATATACATCGTTAATTTTTAAGTATCAATATCTAAAAATTTTATGGGGATGTCGACGGCACCGTCATCCTAGAAAACCCTAGCTTAAGTGAGAACGGTACCTCGTATTCATTCAAGTTTTTTTAGTTAGGTACTTATGCACAAATTGAGTTAATTCCATTAGGTTGGTTTTTTCAAGTAAGAGTCTGCATCGCATCTGCCTCTATATTCGAATAGTAAAAGAACTAAGTAGGTACTTTGGTACCTACTTGAATAGTTTCATCACTCCAATCCACAAAGTGAACATAATGTTTGTTTGAAAGATCAAAGCGCGCTAGTTCCTGCCGGTTTGAGAGAATGAAAGAACGCGTAATTATCACAGTTTGCTGAACGCCAAAGCACTGGACATGTGCCGGGCACAATATCACTCACGTCTTCTCACGCGTTCTCAGGGGGCCGATTCTCATGCGATAGACAAAATGTCGAAATAGAGATATGTCGAAATAAAATGGTGGATCCGCCATTTTGTCTATTGAAACCTGTTTTTTGTATCCTCGCTCACCAAAGAGCTATGTCGATGGCTAGCCCTCGACATGCAACCGGTGGTCGACAGCGGTAGAGATAGAGTAGTGAATATCTCGAACGAACGTTACGTTTTAGTCAAAGTGTCGAATTGTCTCTTTCTTTGGGTGACCATTTGGGACTGCAATAACAAAGCTACTTTTGAAGAGGCCGGGTACGAGATGGGTGACCATTTGGGACTGCGATGACGAATGTTAAGCAATTCTATGAAATGTCCGGATGTGAGATGGGTGACCGTTTGGAACTGCAATAATGAATGTTAAGCTACTTTTGAAGAGGCTGGTTACTAGATGAGTGACCATTTGAGACTGAATATGAATGTTAATCAATTCTAGGAAATGGCCGGGTGTGGGATGGGTGACTGTTTCTGACTGCGATGCGACGAAAGTAAAAGAACTTTAAATAAGGCCAACATTAAATAAGGGATGGGTGACCGACGATGCCAGAAATAATCAATGTTAAACAACGTTTACAAAGACTGGGTATGAGATGAATGACCGTTTGAGACTTCGATAACGAATGTTATACAACTTTGTAAAAAGGGTTTAGGATGGGGGACCGACTAAGGCAATAGTAATCAATGTTAAACAGCGTTTCGTTTCTTGCAGGCAGACATTATGGGAGGTGATTCTCGGGCGCGTGACATAATGTCAAATTCGAAATATCTCTAAAAAGTCAAGAAATCGTAGAGATTGCAAAGACTTTCGACTAGTAATTTCGAAAATCGCTGATAATAAGTTTTTTGGCTGCAATTGAGATTTTAGTGACATTTTTAATAGCGATTTGTGATTAGAGATAATCTCGAATTCGAGAAACGTCGCAGTGAGTGAGAATCGGCCCCCTGGATATGTGTAGTGAGGAGATAAAGCAGGGATATTTCATTGAACTAGGTAATTCGAAAACCACAAAATAGGCCATCTGTTAGAGTTACAAGAACCAACAACTACCTATGGACAGAAAAAATTTCACGCACTATACTAATGTTTCAAACTTTTTAAAGCTTAAGGTTTTCGTTTAATCTCTGTTAATTTAACAAATAAAATATAACTCCACGGTCAAGTACCCAAAGTCCACCCAGGGGAACTTGCAATAGGTGGACCACGGATCGGCAAGGAGCTATGTATGCCCAACCAAACTTAGGAAAAGTTATACGTAGATGCACAAAGAATGCATGCAGATAATCCTTTCTCTTGTACATTTTCAGGTACGCAAATAAAGCGACCAAACACCGTCATTTTGTAGTCGTACCAATGAAACTAAACATTTTCGGCAAAGAAACAAGAGCTGAAAGCGACAAACAATGTTGGTCCACCCATATTATCTACACAGCTAAAACAACGTATTAGAAAAAAAATCTGCCAAGGACTCGCGCACGAAGGGTTCCGTACCGAAAAACAGCAAAAAAAAAAAAACACGTTTGTTGTATGGGAGCTCCTTAAATATTTTTTTATATTTGTTGTTATAGCGGCAACAGAAATAAATCATCTGTGAAAACTTCAACTGTCTAGCTATCACGGTCCATGAGATACAGTCTGGCGACAGACAGAAAGACAGACGGACAGCGGAGTCTTAGTAATAGGATCCCGTTTTTATCCCTTAGGTACGGAACCCTAAAAATGACGTTTTTCGACCAAAATGTTTAGTTCTAGTAGTAGAACGCTCCCTTACGGGTATTAAAATGATGGTGTAAGTAAGTATATCTTAACTTACCTATATGTAATGTGAAAATTCACGTTATATAGGTAAGTATTTTATAAATTCTCTATTCAAGTAGTAATGTATAACAATATTCTAATCTTTGTTAATATTATCTTTGTTTAATATTTGTTTAAGAACTATCTTTTTTTATTGTTCATAATATTATTTTTCAAAGTAATAAGTACAAGTTTAAAACTGTAATTAATTAATATTTTAAATTTGTTTAAAATTTTATAAAAACCTTTAGATATAGTTACTAATTTATAGAAAAGCTAGTGTTCATTATCAATGTTGAGTATACCTGTAATAGAAATCATACACATCAAAGCATGGCTTAGCGAATGAAATATTGTGTAATAATACTGTATGCATTTTGTTGGTGTACCAATGAAAAAAAATAAAAAAAAAATTCAATGTTTATACCATCTCCTTCGTCACAACACTATGTGGGAGCTTCACACTGCTTGTAAGTTCATTGAGCATTTCTGTGGCGAATCGGTGGGTCGGACGATTCCAGTTCGAGTCCCAGTTGTTTTCATGTCCATCAGACGTGTATATTTTGCTGGAGTTTGTTTCTATAAAATGTATGTCTGTATGTCCCGTATTATAAGTGATGATGATTATGGTTGCTATCGTGGAAAAGGTATAGAATTAAAAATTGAAAGATAGTAATTACAATTTACATTTCCTTGACCAAGGTTTCGAAATGAAATCATTTAACTATTTTCAAATACGGGAAAAGGTACGGTAAGCTATTTATTACACGTCGGTAGATACGATACGAGGTATGCAATGCAGGTGTACTAATCAGTTATTTGGTAAAACTTGTTCATATTTCCATAAAAATACACCTACACGGAACTGCGTATTTTGATCTTTAAACTTTACGTACCTATGACGTAGATATTCTATTTTAAACACATTGTTGAAGTACAATTACCCAGGATATAATTAGAATAAACTTGACACGCTTTACATGGTACGAGGTAAAGATCTCACATTTTGTAAACACTGCAATGAAATTATTCATTTAGGAAAAACACGAGTCGAGGTTTTATAATTAAGTGCTGCGGTCAATTTAACGTTCACATTAGCAAGTGTTACATAAAACAGGCTACACGTTAGAAGAACAGCTCACGAGACGAATGCAGACGTCTCGGTATGGCCATAAAAAATATTTTATGATATGGACTGGCTGACCGTTAAATGCAAAGACATTTAAGAAGGCAATAGCCAGGGGCGGATCCAGGATATAAATTTGGGCTACATTTTAAGATTAATAAAATAAAGTTAGAGGCACTGACACTACCTATCAAACTGATTTTTTTTACTATGAGACCTGACTCTGAAATCGCGAAAAAACATCAGCTGTTTCATACATTTTAATATTTTCCTTATTATTTTTTGTACAAAACAGCTGTTTTTTTTTGCAATTTCAGAGTTGGTCTCATAGTAAAAGTTGTTCAGTTTGATGGTCCCTATGTACCATATTCGGCATTAGGGGTATTTTTGTAACACGTTGTTTAAAACATTTTTATTAAAAAAAATTTCAATGCAAGTTCAATGTTCTATTACCTATGTGATACAACACAAAAACGAAAAATCCAATACAATATACACTGGCCTGCAAAACTAAGTACTACAGAGGTCTATTTTCATACAAACGAGGTAACTTTGAAGCATTGGTTCTCCGCCCAGGATTAAACGTGGTGTAATCTGATGATGGCCATCCAGGGAGTGAATGGAGACGATTCAGATCCCTATACACACCCAATTGATCTGATCAGCATTCTAAGAGCTGTAAGGATAAGAGTTATCAGTTACAGCATTTCCATACATTTTAATGCTATTTTCGTGGTTTTTTTTAAACATATCCAAACAGCTCTTAGAATGCTGATCAGATCTATTGGGTGTGTATAAGGATCTGAATCTTCTCCATTCAATCCCTGGATGGCCATCATCAGATCACATCCCGCTTAATCCTGGGCGGAGAACCAATGCTTCAAAGTTACCTCGTTTGTATGAAAATAGACCTCTGTAGTACTTAGTTTTGCAGGCCAGTGTATTATTATATACCTACTACCTACTTATTATAAAGATCCCGTATGCATTGCACGTTATGAAAGTCGTTTCGCGAAAGTTAAAAGTGCGATCGAATGTACCTACACAATACAACGTTTATCGCGCGGATGGATGCCAATGAAATTCGGATGACACAATTGTTCCAAAAGCCGTTGGCGCCATTTTAGTTATTGAAAGTTGGAGTTTGCATTATGTTGTTCGTGTGCCATTGTTGGATATGTAATATGTTGGCCGGTTCGCACTTCCGACGACTGCTTTCGCCCCCGCTGCGTCTAGTCTAGACTACACGCTTCGTGGCCTGAGAAAAATGCGCTTAAACGCAAAACTAGTAGAAAATATTGTTCACCTAAGTATGTTTGAAACAATTCGGAGTGTCAAGAGGTCCTTCGCAGCTTTGTTAGGAAATAAGTACGGGAAATGAGCGGAACATTGATGTCTGAATACGGACGAGAGCATTCTTATAAAAGTTTTTTGATTTCCAGTCGCGGTTTTTTTTTCAGAAATTATAAAGTAACTAACACTGAATTGAACAATACAAAAAACCGGCCAAGTGCGATTCGGACTCGCGCACGAAGGGTTCCGTACCAAAAAACAGCAAAAAATCACGTTTGTTGTATTGGAGCCCCCCCTAAATATTTATTTTATTCTGTTTTTAACATATGTTGTTATAGCAGCAATAGAAATACACGATCTGTGAAAAATTCAACTGTCTACCTGTAGTAGTTATCAATATGGAGCAAAAAACGGCAAAAAAATCACGTTTGTTGTATAGGAGCCCCCTTAAATATTTATTTTATTCTGTTTTTAGTATTTGTTGTTATAGCGGCAACAAAAATACATCATCTGTGAAAATTTCAACTGTCTAGCTATCACGGTTCATGAGATACAGCCTGGTGACAGACAGACAGACAGACAGACAGACAGATGGACAGCGGAGGCTTAGTAATAGGGTCCCGTTTTCACCCTTTGGGTACGGAACCCTAAAAACAATCCTTACTAATATTATAAATGCGAAAGTCCGTTCGTTTGTTTGTTTGTAACGCCTTCACGTCTTAACTACTGAACCGATCATCATGAAATTTTGCTTAAATACACGTTATCAGGGGTACAGAGAGGTATAGGGTACCTTTCATCCCGAAAAAAGTATTGTTCCCGAGGGATAGCAAATAACCATGCCATGCAGACGAAGTCGCGGGCGGCCGCTAGTAAATCATACAATAGATATCGGACGCTCAATAACAGCTATTCTATTTAAAAACTTAAAATTAAAACGTAGGTTTATCTTTTTTTGAATTGAAAAACAATGAGACCATCTCATCTAGAGATGAGAACCCATCCCAAACCCAAAGTCTGCATAGTAAGAAATATTAAAAAAAAATCATGTGCTTTTTCAATCCAGAATGAAGACTAAAAATCCCCGAGGGCTTTCATCACGTCCACCAGAATCATCTGACACACGGAGTGCATCGGCGTCGTCATCCTCTACACGCCCACTCGTCTAGACGCGCCGTTATCTGCCTGCAAGATCTGCCCACAGAGATCCTGTTCTTATGGACACTGTGTTTATAATACTGAATTTTAACTTATTAAACGACTTTAAGCGTATAAACAACCAATTTAGTAAAAAAGTAGTTACATTCTCTTTGAATTAAAAATTCCGTAAAAACTCGTGCGATGGCAAGCTAAATAATTGATATTTTTCAGGATCATGAAATAGTAGATTGTTATACAAGACGCTAAAATGACCCATTGCATACGAGGTAGTTTTATTCCCGAGCTTTAGCGAGGGAATAAATAGAAACCGAGTTACAATGGGTTTTAGCGTCGTGTGTTACACTCTACTTTTCACTACGATTGCGAGAAAATAAAATACAATATTGAGTACCTAGTTTATACTTCCGTAAACGAATCCACTCGTTTTTCTACCTCCATTTCATAAACTTTTCATACAGTATTTAAATCAATGATTTGTGCTTGACGACAAAAGATTACAATTATTTCTTTCCTATTACTTACAGTCACACAATTCAATCAGTTTGGTATTAGAGAAAAATTCTAAAGATTTCGCGCCTTTTTTTAATTTCTACTGTAGCAGCTAAGAAACACAATGCACGCATTCTACGATCAAGCTTAAAGTCACAGAGTATAAATAAGTCTATGATTTCACCGAAGAGATCGCTGCTTTTAGTTCCATTTTCAAAAATAAAAATTAGAAACAGTATTAAGTCGAGCGAGTCTTTATTCGTGATTATGAATAAAGACTTTTTCGTTTTAGTAGGCTCATTGGTAATAGACAAACATTAAAAAAGAAAAAACTTTATCCCCTAGGGGTAATTTTGCTATTTTATCCTGGCTCTTGTACCTTACAATGACGTACTTTTAGAGCAAGAGGAGTGAAAAAACTACTAGCCAGATCTCTGTAAAAAAATATGGGACCACACACGAACTATGTTCTTTGAGATAAAAAAAGAATTGTGTAAATCGGGTAACAACTGACGAAGTTATGTTAAAACATACATAAAAAAATAAAAATAAAAATACCGTCGACTTGAGAACCTCCTCCTTTTTTTTAAGTCGGTTACAAATTTTAAGCACTTGACAACGTAATGCGTGCAAATCGGGCATAAGAGACAATTCGTATTGAAACGCCCTAATATATTTTACATTTCCATAAACTTACCAGACGGGGATTAGGGCTAGTGATTGAAATTCTACCACAAAACTTGAGATACCTGCCTCTATTTATAAAGTATAGAACCACGTTAGTTACACGAATTGAAAAACTGTTACGAAAATATTTCCTGCAACCAATACCTAGATACTACCTAAGATGGTGTCCATTAAAATCACAAGTTATTCGTTTTAGAAGCAAATACTTTAAAGTTAATAGAATATATGCTTGCAGAGCGAACAATAGCAAAAAGGATGGTCAAATGACACTAACTCTATATTGTTTCTCCTTCAAAGTTAGCTCATCTAAAGTGCCATATTATTTCACTAGGGCACCAGTCGCCCTACCAACAAAATATAGAGTTAGTTACATAATATAAAGCTCCCTGGGTTTCCGCTAAGTTGCGCAACCTATTTAGGGCGGAAAACGAATCACCCACTGATGGCGCAAGCATGGTGTCCTATAGTGGTATAGGGGCCCTTAGCCAGTATAGATAGAGGCAGTGTCTGGCATTGGCGTGTGTGAATAACGAAGCGTGTGACACGTGGTAGGCGCCAGACGTCTAGACGGGCCTCGACGCGTCACCTGCAGCCTCTTCCAATCCTGTTCTTATCCAGCCAACGAAGGACACAAGTCGCTTAAAAATGTTTTTATGAAATTCTTGTGCTCCTATTTCATCACTACATAGTATAAAACAAAGTCGCTTTCTCTGTCCCTATATCAATATATTTAAATCTTTAAAAATACGCTACGGATTTTGATGCGGTTTTTTTTAATAGATAGAGTGATTCAAGAGGAAGGTTTAATTATGTATAATACATGGTGTCAAATTCCACACTACACCGAAGCGAAGCGAGGGCGGGTCGCTAGTTTATTATAACTTATACAGGGTTTTGATTAGGTACCAATACCTACAAGGTTTTCCAAGGAGAAGAAAGAAGTTAGAAAACAAAAAAAATAAGCTGTGTGTCGTTCATATGTATTTGAAAAAACGTGTATAAAAAAATATCTGCCATTTATTTGCTTTACATTTCTTGACATTATGATCTTGTACCGAATAGGAAAAGTTACCAGTCAGATGAATGGAATCTGAAATGGGCTAACAAATGACAATGGGGCCTTACTTTTATGGTTTCAAAGGTCAATCAAACTTGGTAGGTACTGAGATATTTCCGGGAGTCTGCGACGACATTCCCACGCTGCCTGACAATGTAGATTCTTGCGTCGTGTAGGTTGCGTTAAGTGACTACAGACAATAGATTCAAACTTTAGTCAAAAGGAAAACTGAATTTTCTATTAGTAAAAGGTTAGAAAATGGAAAAAGTTTAAAAAAAAGTTAGAGTATTTTCATACACTGAATAATGGGGAATGTCCGAAAAAAATCAAATTGGCTGAATATTTTTTATAGGGTTTATCAGATTTTGCAGTCCCCGCAAGAATCGGAGCATTGAAAATGAATACAAAAATTTACGAAAAACCAAAATCAAATCAAATGCAAAATCCTATTATATTTTTAAAGTTACCAAGGTAGTACCTATTTATTTTACGATTGTGTTGTGACACTCGGCGTCCGCTGACTGATAATCATTAACCGATTTTCAAAATTCCAACGAATGCACTTCTCGTCTGCTTCTGCATCTTTTAACACTATTACCATGACGATCGGTCAATAATCATAGAAGCTACAAAACTTTTTATGAACGGAAGCACCCGTTTTTCTAGAAATCCAATTCTAAAGGGACCACCTACAGGTCACAATTATTTACCGATTTTCAAAATCATTTCGCCATTTGGTAGCTAAACTTATGTCCTAGGACCCTTTTTTTAATTTTTTCTTAAGTCAGTTTTTTTCCGAAATATTTACAATTTAGTAAACAAACACCCCCCAAAAAACCCGGAATTTTTGGAATTTTGCAAGATTTCAAAAAAAGTTACCAGTAGATTTTCAAAATTCAAACGTTCACACGTGTCTCAATAACTTCCTCAACTTTTGGTACTATTTCCATCTCGATCCTCTCAAAATCCTCGAAGATATGGTCAAAAATACGTCTCAGGCGATTTGCATCTGATAACCATTTTCAATGGTAAAAAAAATTCAACAAAAAATGTCAAAACTTTTTTAAACCGTGTTGTGGTTGTGGCAGGTGGTGACATAGGTATAATAGTAGATTGTTATACAAGACGCTAAAATGACCCATTGCATACGAGGTAGTTTTATTCCCGAGCTTTAGCGAGGGAATAAATAGAAACCGAGTTACAATGGGTTTTAGCGTCGTGTGTTACACTCTACTTTTCACTACGAAGGCGAGAAAATAAAATACAATATTAAATACCTTGTTTATACTTACGTAAACTAATCCACTCATTTTTCTATCCTCCACTTCATAAACTTTTCATACAGTATTGAAATAAATGATTTGTGCTTGACGGCAAAAGATTAAAATTATATCTTTCCTATTACTTACTTAGTCGTTAGTTAGTAGTCACACAATTCAATCAGTTTGGTATTAGAGAAAAAATCTAAAGATTTCGCGTCTTTTTTAATTTCTACTGTAGCAGCTAAGAAACACAATGCACGCATTCTACGATCAAACTTAAAGTCACAGAGTATAAATATAAGTCTATGATTTCACCGAAGAGATCGCTGCTTTTAGTTCCATTTTCAAAAATAAAAATGAGAAACAGTATTAAGTCGAGCGAGTCTTTATTCGTGATTATGAATAAAGACTTTTTCGTTTTAGTAGGGTCATTGGTAATAGACAAACATTAAAAAAGAAAAAACTTTATCCCCTAGGGGTAATTTTGCTATTTTATCCTGGCTCTTGTACCTTACAATGACGGACTTTTAGAGCAAGAGGAGTGAAAATTCCATTCTGCTGTTACTTTTGTACATTTGCGAAGTCGAAAGGACTTATTTTTTTTATTTTTTTCATGCAACCGAAAATTCTGAAACTTTTTCTATTACGAATGTCATCAGGTAAGTACTTCTATATTTTTTTATTCCTAAAATAAATGTCACTTCTTGTCAGCTTCTTGCGCCTTTCTTCTTCCCTATTCGGAATTTCTCGGTATTTCGATAATGTCTGAAAATTTCGCATGGCAAAATCCCGCTTGTGTGTGGTGCATTCGGAGTTAGGTATGACCGGAATTCCATAACGGAATTCCGTCTGTGTGTGGCCACTCTAAAACGAATAAATACACACGTTGTACTTGTTCTGTTGGGTTTTAATGACAAGAAAACCGAACATTGGAAAGGAACAAACGATTCCTACGTGAGCCAACTGATATAGATTTTTAAGTAGGTTCCTAGTAAGATATTCATTTCTATGATTTTTTTTCCAAAGAGTAGATATAGTGATAGCTTTTAAGGTCCCGAATTACAAGAACACCTGAAAAATGTGTTTCCCAAAAAATATAGAGTGTGTTCTATATTCACTAATACGAAAATACAAGATAGTAAACAAGTTTTGCAAAGTGTGTCAGACAGGCGCGCCTGAAAATTTTCCATAAAACATCAAGCCAGCAAACCAGTGAGCGTTGACCTTATTACGATGTGACCACAACTAATACAAACATTTACGCAGACAGGCTGAACTGAAACAGCTCACGGTATCAAGTGGTTTAGCCCTGATAACGTATTGGCCTGAAAGATAGTAAGTAATCGGCGTATCTGTCGCGCGTGAATGGTGGGTGTCGACGGAAGATAACAATGGTATCTAGGTGTCTAGTCTAGTCACAGATAAACGGTTATAGATACCTTTCCTCTTAACTAACAGACTGGCAAATATTTTCCTTGGCTGATAATAACAAAATATTTATACCTTGTTACAGCAATGAATGATGCAATATTTAAGAGGCAGTGCACGTTTTGCTGCTCTCTCGCTTGCACATATCATGTTTTCTTAAGATTTCTTAAATCTGAGTGCGTAATTAAAAAATGTGTCTCGGCCACTTCCGCAATATAAGATTACGGACATTTTAAAATATATTTCAGGTTTGTGTTGCTGAAGTACAAAAAGTTTTACAAATAATTGTCTGAAACGATAACTTTTTATACATCAGCAACACAAACCTGAAATATATTTTTACCGACTTCAAAAGGAGGGAGGTACTCAATTCGACCCGTTTTTCTTTTTGTTTTTTTTTTTGTATGTACACCGATTACTCGAAGACGGCTGAACCGATTGAAATGATTCAAACGTTATTAGATCAGGTTTGATCCCAAGTTGGTCCCATTTTTTTAAATTTTGAAATCAGTTCAGTATTTTTCAGGAATACCTGAAAATAATGTCGTTTTCGTTACCATTTTGTGAACTTATACGGATGATCGACCATATCTTCTTTGTTTATATACCGATTTAGATGATTCTTTTTTGTTTGAAAGAAGACACTTTAGAGATGATACCATTTTGATTTCATTGTATTTGGACCTTGGATTTCAAAGATACATGAGGGAACTCCTCAAAATCAAATAGAAACTGTATAGTGATTACACTAAAAAGAATAAAATAAAAAATTGTTTAAAAACAAAAAAACCGACTTCAAAAAACCTGAAAATAAAATCAAAAACAGCTTCAAAATTAAAAACCTCTAAAAAGCAAGAAATAATTTTCAAATCACTAGATACCTACGCATATCACTGTAATAAAACACGTCTAATGAAGTTGGGTGGGCTCTTAGAATAAAAAAAAGAAGTTGTCCTCCAGCCCCACCCGACTTCAATAGACGTGTTTTATTACAGTGATATGCGTAGGTATCTAGTGATTTGAAAATTATTTCTTGCTGTTTAGAGGTTTTTAATTTTGAAGCTGTTTTTGATTTTATTTTCAGGTATTTTTTAAATGTCCGTAATCTTATAATGCACAAAGTGGCCGAAAACATGAAATGTGCGAGCGTGAGAGCGACAATGACGAGAGAAAATGTGTGCGGACACTTAAAAACAAATAAAATGTAACCTGAATAAAAATAATCATTTTTGACTAGTATTTTTTTATGACGTACAGAGTAGAGGATCATAGCACGTTTTGTCTGTATGATAGTTTTTTTTTAAATTCTGGTAAATGGAAGCTGATTTTACTTTCTACGTCTAGCCTATAAAATAAGCAAATAATTTATCTATTTTATTTGATTACTATTCTAAAATGGTTTAAAAATAAATATTTTTCTGCAATCTCACAGGAATAAAGAGGCGCTAATTTATGTAGTCTTGTCATTTTGTGATTAATATTTAATTTTGCCCGATCAAAGTTACCGCTGTGTTTGTGCAAATGAGGTCATGATGGGGCATTACATTACAATAATATGAATTTGGAGTGTACAGGAAAACGAATCTGCAGTATTTATTAAGATACCTACAATTTAATTACCCATACGAAAGTATAATCTGACTGTATTTTATTAACCGACTTCACAAAAAGGAGGAGGTTCTCAATTCGATTGTATGTTTTTTTTTTATCGTTGTTAGCGCATATCTTCGTCATTTATGAACCGATTTTGATGATTCTTTTTTTGTTCGATTGAGTTTTCTTGCGAGATGGTCCCATTTAATTTTTTTTCAAATCGGTTCAGTAGTTTTCGAGAAATCCTGAAAATACTATGATTTTCATCAACTCACATGACGACTTTGTTATTTATGAACCGAATTAGATGTTTCTTTTTGTTGGGAAAGGGGTACTTTTAGTATAGTCTTTTTAACCGACTTCAAAAAAAAAAGGTTCTCCCTCAGTTTAACCTGTATGGATGTATGTTTCTCCGCGAATATCTCACGTTTGGCTGGGCCGATTTTTCTACCCAATAATATACCTATAATAATATACCTAATATAGAAGGTACTTACCCTAAAAATAATAAAATAAAAAAATGTTTTAAAAAACAAAAAACCGACTTCAAAAACCTGCCTCTAAAAAGCAAGAAATAATATTCAATTTGTGGGGCTTTTAGAATAAAAAAAGGAAGTTGTACTCCAGCCCCACCCGACTTCAATAGACGTGTTGTTATAACAATGATAATGCGTATCTAATGATTTGAATATTATTTCTTGCTTTTTAGAGGCAGGTTTTTGAAGTCGGTTTTTTGTTTTTTAAAACAATTTTTTAAGTATACATTTCTAGTTCTACACTTGACGTCAGAAAAATTGCACCTCTTCGAAAATAAGTTTAGACTTGGCCACCTTCTATTGCTAGCTAACGTTTTATTGTGTAAATGTTGATAT
The DNA here is from genome assembly GCA_928269145.1 of Agriphila tristella. Lineage (NCBI taxonomy): Eukaryota > Metazoa > Arthropoda > Insecta > Lepidoptera > Crambidae > Agriphila > Agriphila tristella. The sequence continues at coordinate 42,379,954 of OV743431.1, forward strand.
CTATTGAAAGTACATTTAATGAGCTTTCAATTAATATTTGTTTGATTTAATTAACAGTTAGCATAATTAAACGCTTAAAGCGTTATTGCTTGCGCCGCCATAAAAGGGAAATAAAAGGGGTCAATTCAGGAAATGCAGGTAAATTCGCTTTCGAGATGAAGGAAAAAACACACTTCAACAGTTCAATTAATAAAGGAATAGCAAAGATGGATACTATTGCCCATGAAGTTGCTCAAATATTGCAAAAAAATGAGGCAATGTAATGTTGCTCGGAAACTGAATCTCAGTAATTGATTACGTTCGACGGGTATTCCAATGGTTTCTAGAGACTGTTGGCTATGTCCAAAGGGGAAGAAGTATATAACAACAGTTACCATTAAATTAGATAGGATTAAATTAACTTTTTTGAAAAGGTGCGATTTTTCTGACTCCGAGTGTATTTCAAATGGCTATAATATAGGGAGGAAAACGGAAAACGTATACTGATAAAGCGAATCAAAACATGTCATAAAGCCTTTACGAAGGCTGTGATGTTGGTCGGACGGAGTTTATTCTGGGTTTCTATCGCGATCTGCGCAGAGATACACCATGACAGGCGTGAGATGTCACCCAATCTTATCAATACTCCACTATGTTACCCTCTAGTTCGCCAGTTTCGCCACTATTTTCTCTATTTAATGCGGCATTATGTTTTATTTTTTTGCACTAAAACGAAACTGTTAAAAGTTTCATTTACAAAATGTATTGTAAACTGTTATATCCGCCGTTCTGATCAACAATGCAATGTAAATAAATAGTTTAAAAATGGGTTGCATAAAACTTTAGTATTTTAAGTCAAGTAAGTAGCTGTTTTTTTTAACTTTATTGCGAAGGTGGAAGGTAGCGCACTTCATTCGAAATCTTCAATTAAGGAACACTCTATTCTTCCCAAAACTGCCAGAATACGGCATGTTAATTAGTTACGTTAGTTAGTGGTATTAGCTAACAGGCAGACTTATAAAATCCACACAGCAACAAGAAAACACTCCCTTCCATCTCAATCTAACAAAGTGGTGGCAAATCCGAATTTGTACAACAGATTCGGTTTGTATTTTTGCTATATCAGTCTATACTCATCAACTTAAGGTAGTTTTTTCCACAGAACAAAGAAAAAATTGTGTTTTTTTTTCATAAAAAACGAAGTAACTTTGAAGCCTTGGTTTCCAGCCAGGTATGTACCGTGCAGCCGTGCTGTGATCTGATTATAGGCTATCCAGGGAGTGAATGGAGGAAATTCAGATCGCTATACATACCTAACTGATCTGATCAGCATGCATTATAAAAGACTAGCTTCCGCCTGCGACTTCGTCCGCGTGGATATTAGAGAAAATCCTTAGGGAACCTTCAACCAGGATCCAAACAGCCGTTTTTACGCGATTAGGCGGGTCCCCACCAAGCGCGCTGCCTCGCGAGGCAAGACGTTTGCCGGGTGTGGCGGGCCTCGCACGAGGCTGCTCGCTTGGTGGGGACCCGCCTAATCGCGTAAAAACGGCTGGTTGGATCCTGGTTGAAGGTTCCCTAAGGATTTTCTCTAATATCCACGCGGACGAAGCCGCGGGCGGAAGCTAGTTTATTACAACAATCAGAATTGGGTCCAGAGATATTAGTAGATATCCCGTTCCCGTTTGTTTACACTTTTCCTGTTCCCGTTCCCGTTCGCGTTCCGCGTTCGCGTTCGTGTTCCCGTCCCCTGGGGCTGAATCATGTCCACCGTGTTGGACTTCAAAATAAATGTCATTTTCGCAATCACCATCCCACAAAACCTCAAAAACGACATCCACATCGATTTTCATGTTTACTTATCCCATTTAGGGATGATTTTCAAAACAATAAAATATGTGTTTGCCTTTTTTATTATTAGACGTACTCTCACGAATTTTAAAGTTGTAATGTCTATTTTATTATATTATTTTACCGTACAAAATTTGAACCCCATTTTTAACCTTTTAGGGGTTAAATCATGTCCAGCACGTTGGACTTCAAAATAAATGTCATTTTCGCAATCACCATCTCATAAAATCTCAAGAACGACATCCATATCGATTTTTATATTTACTTACCCCATTTAGCCACTAAGGGATGATTTTAAAAATCACAACATATATGTTTCTCTATTTATTTTTAGACGTGCTCCTACGAAGTTTAAAGTTGTAATGTCTGTTTTATATTCTTTTTCCATACAAAATTTGAACCCTATTTTCACCCTTTTAGGGGTTAAATCATGTTCACCGTGTTGAACTTCAAAATAAATGTCATTTTCGCAATCGTCATCCCAGAAAACCCCAATAACGACATCCATATTTATTATTAAGTTTATTTTCCCCATTTCACCCCCATTTCACCCCAATAGAAGTTGAAATACTGCCAATAACAATATACGTTGCGTTAGATTTCCATCCATAAGCCTTAATTATAAATTTAGCGATTTTTACTTCGAAAATGAAGGATTTTCTTCTAAACACAACTTCATCCCCCTTCGGGGGTAGAATTTTGAAAAACGCTGAGACACGTATTTAATAATTTTTAATCATCAGTCTGAATACAAAATTTGAAGATCCTAGCTTCAAAACTGAGGGACTTTCATACAAACTTTCATCCCTTATTTCATCCCCTTAGGGATGGAATTTTCAAAAATCCTTCCTTAGTGGATGCCTACACTGTATAAGGTATCTGTGTGCAAAATTTCAAGCCTCTAGGTTCAGCGGTTTGGGCTGTGCGTTGATATCTCACTCAGTCAGTCAGGACTTTGAATTTTATATACACAGGTTGGTCAAAAGTTCTGTTACTGAGTTTCTTTATCGATTACTGGCCATTAAAACAAATGAAAAGAAAAAATAAAAATGACATATTATTGACAGTTTTATAAGCTATAATTCCATACCACACGTATATCATATTTTGTTTATTTCACCATGGAATGGGGGTTGAAGGAGAATCGTGTCGCTGTAATTGCTCTGCACAAATGTGGGCAGCCACCGAATATGATTTTCAAGTTGCTACAAAAGTTGAAAATCAACAAGCAATTTATTTATCGCACTATCCATAGGTACAGTAATACCTTGACCGTCGATGACCGAAAAAGATCAGGAAGACCACGCACCGTTCGGACACCAGCTGTGATCAAGGCAGTGAAGGCGAGAATCACGAGAAATCCCGTCCGGAAGCAAAAGTTATTGGCAATACAGATGACTGTGAAGAGAAGTTCCCTTAAAAAAATTATCAATGATGACCTTGGGCTTCACGCTTACCGTAGACGAAAGGGCCATCTGCTAAACGCACGATTGAAGGCTATGAGGTTAGCACGAAGTCGCGCTCTACTAAAGCAGTACGCACAAAACGGCCATCGAAAAATCTTGTTTACTGATGAAAAAATCTTCACAGTCGAAGAAAATTTTAACCGTCAAAATGATAGAGTATACGCTAAGAATAGTAAAGAAGCCAGCATGATTGCTCCGAGGGTCCAACGAGGTCACCACCCCTCATCAGTGATGATTTGGCTGGGGGTGTCCTATTCAGGGCTAAGTAAGGTTCATTTCTGTGAAAAAGGTGTGAAAACTGGCGCTAGAGTCTATCAAGATACCGTTCTGGAACCTGTTGTCAAACCCTTAAGCCACACTTTATTTCAAAACCAGCCATGGGTCTTCCAGCAGGACTCTGCCCCTGCGCACAAAGCAAAATCTACACAAGCATGGTTTCGGGCTAACAAAATTGATTTTATCGCGCAGGAAGAATGGCCATCCTCCAGCCCAGACTTAAATCCTCTGGATTATGCCATATGGCAACTTATTGAGGAGAAAGCATGTGCTAAGCCCCACATGAATCTCGACTCTCTTAAGCGCGCTATTCTCAAGGCAGTCGCAGAATTGGATATGGTGGTAGTTCGTGCTGCCATCGATGACTGGCCTCGTCGTCTAAAGGCGTGTATTCATGCCAGAGGCGGTCATTTCGAATAATTTTTATACATGATAATCTTAAATATTTGTGCTTTCATTTGGTATATAATTCATTGTAGCATTATTTGTAAATTTAGTATTATTCATGTTTTCCATAGTTACAGAACTTAGTAACCAACTAGGTATATAGATAAAAGGGTCAGAGTTCATAGTTTCAGGATTTCCATACATTTTAATGCTATTATCTCATTTTTCGCAATCTGAATCTCCTCCATTCACTCCCTAGATAACCATCATCAGATCACAGCACGTTACCCTGGCAGGAAACCAAGGCTTCAAAGCTACCTCGTTCGTATGAAAAAAATACCTTGATGCCTTGACAAAGTTGATGTGTGTATTAGATGCAAATACCCAGGTATAGGTATGCAATAGGTGTGCTCATTAGTTATCAAACAAGGTCGTCTTCAGGTCAAGGAATAATATTGCGTAACGAAACGTTTTATCACGTACTAAACTGCAGTGCCGCAGAACTCGTAAAACTGTAACTGTGTTTGAGTTGGCGTTTTACTTTTTTATGTTGTCTCTCCATGTTTCCGAAAAGTTCTTATGCTTTTAAGGTTAAAGATTTGCACGTTCCTCGCTATTGTAGGCACATAACATGGTTCCTCAGGATTTTAGCTTTTACACAGTATATTTTAGCGTGTTCCTACTACTAACGGCAACTGTTTAACTTACACAATGCTATATGTTTGTAGTATTTGCCGAATACAACCTTAGTGTGTACTTAATTGTACTTATTCACTTATTTGTACGTGCTTATGTTTAACCTTAAACAGCAAGCGATAGATCGTTTTTCAGGCTTTTACTCTGTTTTCATTTTTTTTATGTTATCTCTCCGTGTTTCCGTAAAGTTCTTAAGCTTTAAAATAGCAAGCGGTAAATAAAATTTCCGGCTTTTACTGAAATTAATTCGGTGTTAATTTGTCAACTGCTTATTCAGTAATTAATTTATTCTTACTAATATTATAAATGCGAAAGTCCGTTTATTTGTTGAAATCCATATATGTACTTACCACATGAAATGCAATAAAGATTCTATTCTATTCTCATTGACTAAAGTCTACTGTATGTCAGATAGATATTAAATGAATTCATTTGTCGGAATTTGCATCATATTAGCATATTATTAATTCTGTGGTATTAGCACAATATTGTACTAATTTTTGTCGTGTAATGCAGAAATATTTAAATATTAATTAAAATTATGTTAATTAGTGATACATTGATGTAATAAAGGAATAAATTGTAACAATAACTACTTATCTCTCTTAAAGTAAGTAGTTAACAAAGACCATCAATATTCTACGGTTAAAATTTTTTTGGAAAATGCAAGAAGCTTATACCCACAATGGAGATTGCACGCCTAGTATCATAGTGAAGATTGAAAAAATACTCTTAAGTGACGTCACGGCTTATTGCTATCTCTTTCTTTTCGTTTAACAATACGTTTTCGTTTCTCACGAACGAACGAACGACGAACAACGAACACGTATTGTAACACTAAAGAAAGAGGTTGCAATAAGCCGTCACGTTACTCAAGGACATTTTTTCTATCTTGAATATGACACTGGCCGTGCATTCTCCATTGGAGGGAGGTATAAGCTTCTTGAGAAAATGTAATAATTAAATAAAAACAATGACATATAAAAAGATCAAGTATTTAATAAATACCTATTTGAAATCAGAACATTTTCCTAAACATAAGTCCCACACAATAAAAAATTCACAGATTTTACAGTCCCCGCAAGAATCAGAGCATTGAAAATGAACACAAAAATTAACCAAAAACCAAAATTAAATCAAATGCAAAGTCCTATTATATTTTTAAAGTTACCGAGGTACCTAGTACCTATTTCTCTTTACGATTGTGACACGAGGCTCGCCGAAATATTATTAACCGATTTTCAAAATTCCAACGAATTTCTTGTCTGCTTCTGCGTCTTTTAACACTATTACCATGACGATCGGTCAATAATCATAGAAGCTACATCACTTTTTATGTACGGAAACAGCCGTTTTTCTACAATTCCAAATCTAAAGGGACCACCTACAGGTCACAATTATTAACCTATTTTTAAAATTATTTCTTCATTTGGTAGCTTAACTAATACCCTAGGACCCTTTTTTTAATTTTTTCTTAAGTCGGTTTTTTTTCCGAAATATTTAGAATTTAGTAAACAAACACCCCCAAAAAACCCGGAATTTTCGGAATTTTACAAAATTCCAAAAAAAGTTCCTAGTAAATTTTCAAAATTCAAACGTTCACATATGTCTTGATAAATTCCTCAACTTTTGGTACTATTTTCATCTCGATCCTCCCAAAATCCTAGGAGATATTGTCAAAAATACGTCTCAGGCGATTTGCATCTGATAACCATTTTCAATAGTAAAAATAGAACGTCTAGGGATGGAAACAAAAACACCTTTCTTGTGTGTGTAGGTATATAAAGTGCAGTCACCAACCATGACCGAAGTGGTTGCAAAACCACTAACTTCATGGTTGGCAACTAGTAAGGTCACCATTTAAGGGCTGGTTTGCGATCGTGTAGCCCCCGCATCAAACGCAGACAAGAAAGTGTCGCATTTATTGTCGTGGTGCGTGCGTGCGTCTTATGCAGACATTGTTTTGTCTAGCTAGCGCGTCGCAGCTCGCAGACAGGTGAGGTGAGTGCGCCGGGGCACAGGGCACGTAAACAACCGATCGCGGCACACACTCAATATTGAACGCAGTACCGCAGCTTTTGTAACACGTTGATTATGAAAAACTTTGATAACTCCATGGTGATCTAATTAAGCCATGTTAACACTTTTTTTTTATTTCTGTGATTGCGGCAAGCACTTCCTATTCATACTTAGTTAGTTGTTTATTATAATTAATTACGTTGTTGTAATAAAAATTGATATTATGAACATTAGAAATACCTAATGTTCATAAATTGCCAATTTATTACCCTTCATGAGATTCATACTGATTTCGTTATTGGGTATGCGCGTTGAGAGACTTCAACAATGGATCGTAAACTGAACAATACACCGCAAAACGTTTCTAACAATTCAATACAATGCTGAAAGTTGTTGACAACGCTTATTATATCCTTAAACAGAATCTAAGGCTCGTGTCACCTATCTACAAGCTGTATTTTTATTCACCCTCCAAAATGATAAGGATGTGTTCAGTCCATGAAACTGAACAATCCAAGTAACATGTGACGAAATACACCACAAATTAATGTTGGTCACCCCTTACTAAACTGGGGGTCAAGTCTGCTAATGTTTTCGTCAAAATCGTAGTTCAATGGTGTTTGAATGGTAATGCTTTTTGACACAGTTCTTGTTTCTTAAACCCAAAACTGAAACACATTGTGTTTCTTAAACCCAACACGGAAACATATTGTAACTTGATTTTAGGTTTAAGAAACAACAACTGTGTCAAAAAGTATTATTTAGAACACCATTGATATACGATTTTGATGTAAACATTAGCAGACTTGACCCCACTCAGTGATCTCTTTGATTTGTATGATTCTAATTTTTTTACATATTTGGCCCTATGTTTTTTAGAAAAAAAAACAGTTTCTTGGACTGATCCTTATATGGACAGTGAATAAAAATGCAGCCGTGTATAAAAGGGAATATTTGAGACCTCATGCGGTTATGTATGATTTCGCTGAATCAAAGAACTGATGTACGGTTCTGCGAAGATGTGGTACCGCATCGGTATTCGCGGGAGCACAGCTGAGTCACGCGGCTGCCGTCTGCGCGCGGTTGTTTGGCGCTGGGGCGGCGGTGGCCGAGACGCGAACTAGTCGCGCCCTCGCGCCGACCTTGTCTCGACACGGATTTATTGATGCGTCATCATTACCACTTCGCGCGCTCGCTTTGCGAATGTTAAGCGGATTGCATGTTGCGTGCGGGACCAACCACCGTAACCGAATAGAGTGGTCTGCCGCTGCTGCGTCGATCGGTTCCACATAAAAATCCGCTAGCATGACTGCCTTTATGAAAAATGCATAATGTCGCGTTGCGCCGCTCACTTTTCGATGCGTACTTATGAGTATACAAAGAAAACCCCTAATGCCGAATATGGTACATAGGGACCATCAAACTGAACAACTTTTACTATGAGACCAACTCTGAAAGTCAGCTGTTTCATACATTTTGATATTTTCGTTTATAATTTTTGTATGAAACAGCTGATTTTATTCGCGATTTCAGAGTTGTTTTCTTAGTAAAAGTTGTTCAGTTTAATGGTCCCTATATACCATATTCGGTACTAGGGGTTATTTTGTAACACGTTGTATACTTTTAGAACATGATTCATATTGTCCATTATACAAGAAAAGGTGAGTGTATAAAAGTCAATGACGCATAATAGAGCTGTTAACTCATAGAAAAGGCGTCTATTGAAACGTGTGAGATTTTAAATGACAGATAATAGGAGTACAATCACATAAATACTTCGAATGAAACAAATTGTTTCGAAAAACATCCAATCACAATTAATTCAAATAGCAGAGAGAGATGTAGCAAACAAAAAATGTAAAGGTATATAATTTAAATAACTACAGTTCAGTTGCGAAAAAGGTGAGAAATGTAAAAGGTTGTAACTGGTTACGCGTACGGCACGTGACCTGACGGGCCGCGGACGGAACGTGGAGCGCGGAAGGTGGCAGACGTCTAGACGGATTGTCGCGCCGACCTGAAGGCTCTTCAGGAAGGCCGCCGAAACAAAAAAAAGTTCTACACGCACCCCCTCTGCTCGCGCCTCGGACATTCATCTCCGTTACGCAATCCTCGCACCTATTTAGGACAAATAGGTACTTTTCCAAGCTTTGGCAACGATATGTACACAAAAAAGTCATGTCTTTGGTCTTGGGTTAGGAAATATACCTTATTACTATTTTTTCTGGATCTAGAAGTCCTACAGATATAAAAAAATAAAGAAAACATCCAGTAAAAAAACATAGTGTAATTATTAGTATTTGATTGAATCAGGCAGGCGTTACTTGGCGGAAGTCCCAAACAATTTAGAAAAAAGAAATGTAGCTTAAGCCCGCCGGTAACGATCATTCGCGATTGTCAATTTTTACTTCATTGACGCCCATTGATGCGAAAATTAATCATTTACGCATGCGATTGAAGCGATTGTCATTTGCTCTAACAATGGCATTGACGAAGAAATTGACAATCGCAATTCATCGTTACCGGTGGGCTTTACTTCCGCAAACAATTTAGCAAACAAAACATTGTTTGCGGAAGTAAGCTACATATATTTCTTTTTTCAAAATAATTATTGTAATTTATGCCTTTAAAGTATCGCTAGTCCAAGATCAAATACATTTTATATTGTTAGCTGTTGCTCGCGGCTTTGCTTGCATTCACTCGATAATTTGGGAATAAATCAGAATCCCAAAATAATAATAATAAAAAAAGTTTCACTGACAAGAAATAATTATCTTCTTATTCTTTTGTTGAAGTGACAGTAAATGTTATATTTACCTTAAGAATATGGCTCTAATTATAAAATTATATTGAATAATTTTATGATAACTAGCGGCCGCACACGGACGGCTTCGACCGCGCCGAACCTAGAGAACTTTTAACCAGGATAAAAAGTATCCTATAAATAATGGGGTGTATTACACTCTTTTAAAACTTGCCAGGTTTGTGAAATGCAATAGTTATATCTCTTTCTCGCTGTATAGCAAATAAAAGAGACGCATTGATAGTCATTCAGAAAACTGGCAAGAGTTGAGAAATACGCGAAAAAAAAATCAGCTGCTTCATACATTTTAATATTTTCCTTATTAATTTTTGTATGAAACAGCTGATTTTTTTTCGCGATATCAGAGTTGGCCCCATATAAAAGTTGTTCAGTTTGATGGTCTGAAGAATGATTCATTAACACCAACGAACTAAGATCTTAGTTCGTTGATTAACACGTCGATATACTATCTAAATTCCATCCAAATCTGAGCATTAGTTTTTGAGTTACAAATGGTGTTAATAACCTGACTTTGTTTTATTTATTTATTTTATTTAAATCAGCTTACCTACCCAGATACCCATGTCCTGTTCCATTTTTCTCTGTGCGTTCGATCTTATATTATAACTGACTAGCGGCCGCCCGCGACTTCGTCTGCGTGGAAAGTTTTTTGCTATCCCTCGGGAACAGTCCCGTTTTTCGGGATGAAAGGTACCCTATGTCCTTTTCTGAACTCCTGACAACGTGTATGCAAAATTTCATGATGATCGGCTCAGTAGTTAAGACGTGAAGGCGTAACAAACAAACGGACTTTCGCATTTATAATATTTGTAAAGATTCACCTCTTTGGGTACAAACTTATGTATTTTAGTAATATAATAAGTCAATGAGTTTATGTTATTATTTTTAATCTGTTATTTAATGGTCATATGCGAAAAAATCCCCAAACAAAATATGAATCTCAGACTAGGTGTATAAGCTGCTGACAGCAGGGAATGATAACGTTATTTTTAAGTATAACGTTATTTTTTACTTTTTTAGCGTTAATTTTAAAATTAACGTTATGTCAATAAATAACGTTAATTTAGATAACGTTACATTGAAATTAACGTTATTTCAGTAAATAACGTTATTTTTAACGTTATTTCTTACTTTTTTTACCGTTAAACTTTAAAATTAACGTTATTCTAATTAATAACGTTATTTTTTTAGCGATAATTTTACCGGTATAATGTACCGGTAAAGTTTAACGCTAAATTTAACTCTAATTTTACCGGTAAAATACTTTTAACGTTATTTTTATCGGTAAATTTACCGATAAAATGTTTTAACGGTATTTTTAACGTTATTTTTACCGGTAAATTTACCGATAAAATGTTTTAACGGTATTTTTAACGTTATTTTTTATTTATCGTTATATTTTTTAATGGTATTTCAATCCCTGGCTGACAGTGACGTAATCGATTTTAGGGTCCCTATGTACTGTCCAGTCTGCCCATCACCACTTTCGGCACACGCTGATGGTCCCCCAAGCTCATCCAATTTCTTGCTCAATCCAATTATTATGGGGTAAGCTGTAAAGATTCGAACATACGGGGGAGAGTATCATAATGAAGTTATTTTGACAGTTTCATACTTCCATATGAATGAAAGTTGGTTGGATCATTGTTAGTCGTTATCCTTTTCATCGTGATCTATCAACTATTTCTCAAGAAAACTCAGATCAAATAAAAAAGTAAGATGGAACGTTGCGAACAATGAAGTGAGGCTGGTTTTTTGATGGTACATGTGTGCGTACAAGGGGGCGGGAGGGGGCCGGGCGGCAGGGTTTTATATGGAAAGCCAAGGCGTAGTTTCGTTACACGTGTGTGCTTGAACTGTGTATGTACATAGCCAAGGCGTAGTTTTACAGGCCTCACCGCTTTGTTTGGAAGACTCCGTCTCACTTTTTTTATTTGATCTGAGCAAGAAAAGAGTTAATTAATCATCATTTATTTATTATAATGTTGTAACTTCAATAAATTAAGACGTCTACAACTGTACAAGTTTCAAAAGTAGGTAGCATGCAAAATCGATTGCTGAACATCAGTATAGTGTCGCGTAAAAAGTACGTAGGTACGAAGTGGAATTTTAATGTGATGATAAAAATTTTACGCGACCAAACATGCGGGAATCCAGCGAACTAAAATCTGTGGAAGAAGCATTCTGCTCAAAAATGGCACCACACGAAAAGTACAACTAAGTGGATAGAAAAATACTGGCATTTAATTATGCAGCACAAAGCGTCTGAACACTGGTTGCTTATTTATTAGTGATCATAATTTGTATACTCATAGATATTTTCTATACTTAAACGAAAAAATAAGATACGTTTTTTCTGCACCTTTTTACTGCCTTCTTTGCATTTTTTACACCATTTGACTATAAAGGACGTCATTTCTATTAAACTGTCTCTTTCTATCTTTTCTCTACATTACAAACTGCAATTATTGAAAAGAACGCTAACGTCAGTCACCGGGTGCGTGGCTGGCCCGACTAAAGCTGAGCTGGTTCTACTTTTTCGGCCCCGTGGTGCCATTTTTAAGCAATATTTGTTTGCAGGTACTCTTCCATAGATTTTAGTTCACTGCGGGAAACATGTACAAAACAGGGTTAAAACTCCAACAACCTCGCAGGAGGGGATAACTAATCGCAAATAACGTTTGTTGTTCGAAAAGACAAAAAAAAGACTTCATACAAAACTCGATCAGCTGTTCGGACATTTGTATAGAAAGTCTATTTTTAGGGTTCCGTACCAGAAGGGGCCAAACGGAGCCCTTTGCTGACACTCATGTGTCCCTCTGTCTAGACCGTCTCGTCTGTTTCAAAGTTCTACCAGCTAAACCGTTGAGCCGTGAGCACCAAAGGTGTGCCTTGCCTACCCAAATCTGGGTAGAGCATATATTTTTATAATATATTTTAGAAGGGGGCTCCCATATAAGTAAAGAGATATTTTTTTTTATTAAGATGTGTAGGGTAGCATTATTTAGAGTTTAATTATAATGTAGACAATGACTGTATTTTTTTAAATACTTATTAGAAAACAAATACATAAAAAGCCGTCAGTCTGCTTTTTTTTCCCAAGTTTTGTTCCGAAGTTCCTAAATATTTTTTAACTTCCTATTTACCTATTAACTTGAAAGGTGATAATGTCGCTATTTGTTTATATTTTACCAAAAAATACCAATATTCCTTCAAGCCTTATAGTATAGATAAGTATAGATTTTTCATATCGGGCCGCTGCGCTCGGGTGTTGTGTTGACTAAATATATTGATAAATCTAATTTTCTCTTTTAAACTTTTAGATTTTTGCATTCACAATGCTATTTTTATATTAAGATGAATAAATAATGAAAAATATTAGAAAAAATCGGCTCACCCGTAGCAACTTAGACGGGATCCCGTCTAAGTTGCTACGGGTGAGCCGATTTTTTCTAATATTTTTCATTATTTATTTATTTTTCTCTTTTAAATTCCCTCATTTTCCTAAAACAAACCAACCTAATTTTGCAGTCGGGTAACATTCTATCCAATATTAGTTCCTAAAGTTATTACTAAGAGGCTGTGCAGTTGTCAATCGCGGTATCGTCTGTCTTTCGCAGTTCATTATGAAGACTGCCAATATTTTATTTAGGTTTGCACAAACGGTACAAAACCCTCAATGTGTGAAACTGTGAAGTCACTCATGCACTTGGCCGGTTTTGTTTTGGATTTTTTCTGAAAAGTCGTAGAAAAAACGTTGTTATATGTGATATTAGTAATGTACTCCTATGCGAGGTTCTTGATTTTTACAAATACCCTGTATAAAGTGTCAGAATCGTGAAGCAGACGAATCGTTTCAGTCTTTAACGGTGAAGTTTCTTCAATCGGCAACAATAGCGTCGATTACATTACATTGCATTGTGCTAAACCCTTTTGCGAAATGGACATTGATAAAGATCGCGTAAAGACACACTTTGTCGAATCCGAGCGTGTTGCACGCATTACAAAGGAGTGCATGTCCAAGTATGAAGTGAGATTATGGAAGTGCACTCGACGTCAATGCTCGGATTATTCGAGAAAAGAATTGATGCAAGTGCGGGCGGGGCGGTCGGGTGGGTGCATTCGATGCACCCGTTAGGGTTGCTGCTGGCTTCATCGATCTCATTCAGGTGTTGGAATTTTTTATATTCTAATTAGCTGCAGTAATTGAAAATGCAACAGTGTGAGACAAGTTTTCACTGAATAAAAACTAAGCAAAAAATTAATTGGCAACTTGCTTATTTTGTATGTTTTGGTAGATATAAGGTCTCCGTTTGCAAACCGATATGGCGTAGCTTCTTTGACATTCACAAGTGCTTGTAAACATTAACTTTATGGCTTGTAACATAACAGCCTAAACTGAATAAATTATTTTGTGTTTGAGTTAGATACCATCTTTCGAATTGAGTTTGGTTGAAGTTGATGTTAAAAAACTACCTTTTCTTACTTTTTAGTAACTTCGCGTCACATATCAACAGCACAAGTCATTTATCATAACACACAACAGTTTGGGTTCAAATTGTTTTAAATTCTACTTCTTTTTTCGGCTTCCTTTCAACAGTCGTAGTTACACAGGAGTACACACAGGCTACAAAAATAATTACCTATATTTGTATTGAATCATTGAATGTGACGTAAACGTATTATTGTCTAGTGGAGCATATTATGCATAAATAATAGAGATGTGCCGACTGCCGAGTACTAATTTTTCCGAGTATCTACTCGGTTTTGACTTAAGTTAAGTAACTCGGTTAACTTTTTTCAGTTTTGACTTATAGATAGATAATGAACCCAAGTAGCAAAAAAATGTTTTATAAAGGTTGCGAATGCCAAAAATATTATCCTTATAAAAGCTATATTATCGATAATAAGACTGTATTTGGGCACAAATTATAAGGCCTAAAACTCTTGTAAAAGTTTTATAATTACCATATAACTAACTAATCTTTCTCATAATTACCTTATACAAGTAATGGTTTTGCTAATTTGTCTTGAAAAAGCAAGAAATTTGCTTTTATACTGTTAATCATCCTTATAATCGTTAATTAAATGCTGCTATAAGAGATATTCCACTTATAGCAGTATGTGTTTAATAAGTATAAGGGTTCTGACGACTTGATTTAAATCCATGCAATTATAAATCAATGTTCAAGAAAAAAGTTACAACGAAACTTGTGAAGTGACTGTAATGAAGGATTGCCACAAAGTAAAATATAGATGTACCAGTTTAAAAGGCTTATCAAGTTTAATACGTTAAAATCTATGTGGCAAATTATTTTCATTGCAAATTTAAGCAAGTTTTATATAATTTTTTAAATGCGCTCTTTAAATTCTTTATTTTTATGATTAAAAAAAAAGGTTTATTTTTTATGATTCTAATTCAAATCCACTATAAGAATGATTAGCAAGTTTACTGCGTTTATAAAACACATATACGGCGAACGCCCTTATAAAAGCATTAGGATATTCTAAGCGCTCCACCATATTGAAAGATTTAGTATTCAATAATTTGAATAAAAAAACACTTTTATTTATAGTAGTAGTAGTATTACGTTTTAACTTATACCTACTTTCTATGAATAAGAAAGGAGAAAGATTTTATAAAAGCACACGTCTGTTGAAGGTCCTACTAAATAAGTACTTGTAACGCCCAAATCAAGTATATTTATAAGAATAATACCCTTGTAGAGGTTATAATAAAGTATGATGTAAACTTTAGTTCTTGTAGCAGTTATATGAAATTCCATTTAGCAATTGCTTTATAGTAGCTGTAAGATGTACAACTATAAGGGTATTAGCCATATAAAAACTTTATAAAAATTTAAAAAAGTACGTGGCAAATGCGACTATATGGCTAATTTATTATATGGCAAAAAGTACTACACTTTGCTTCTATATGGCTAGTGGTTTTTTAATAACTATATAAATCCGATTTATAAGCGATTATACAGTTGCCTAACAAGAGTAATATATCATATTAGCAAAAAACACTTATAGCTTGCATTTATAAGGAGAATGGTAAAAGTAGTGCGTTAATAAAACCTGTATAAGAATTCTACCCTTATAATTCTTATATTATAAAGCTGTTTTGCTACTTGGGAAGACACTAAAAATCCTTCTCCTTCTCCTTTTTTTAACAATTTCAACCTAACCGAGTACGAATATAATTATAAATCTTGCTGAATATGCAGAGTACCGAATAATAACCAGTACTTGGGGCATCTTTAATAAATATTTTAAATCAAATGTGAAAATTGTCTTGTACAGCTACAGCCATACAGTGTACAAAATGTACCATTGCGTGAGATTATCGCATTACCCTATGATGAATCATTTTTTTTTAATTATAGTTAACTGTGAAAGTTAAGTACCTACTTATTTGATCGTGGGATTCATGCTCAGCAACCCTACAGTGTACAATGGTCCGGTGCCGGCGGACAACGACGGGCGCGACGCTGCGCTCGCCGCTGGCCGTTGCCGCCGATTTCACCACTAGTACACCTATTCCTGGCGTGTGAGGTTACAGCATAACTCGCCCACTGTCATACAATGTTCAATCATATGCATAGTAGTGGTGGTGGGAATGCAATGTAAATGCTTGATCGTCTAGTAGAGGCTACTAGATGCTCCTTTTTTACAAGACTGCCCAAAACAAGAGGAGTGTATTGAGTTCAGAGTTCATGGTATGTTTTTCTATGTATGTGAGTTCCTTCATCACACCTTAGCTTTTAAATGCCTGGGCAGATTTGGAAGTGTGTAGAATCGTTAGAATCCATACATCACCCCGAGTTTTTGATAAAAGTCAATACGTCGGCAGCAAGACGCCATTATGTAATGTGGAAAAAAATAGTATCATATGAAAGGTATAAAGAGTAAAAATAATAGTATAAAAATTCCAAACTATAACATTTGTGACTAAAATGTATGAAAAATAACAACAATTAAAAAATAACAACACTTAGAATGCTAATCAGATCAATTGGGTGTGTATGGGGATCTGAATCTTCTCCATTCACTCCCTGGATGGCCATCATCAGATCACACCACGTTTAATCCTGGGCGGAGAACCAATGCTTCAAAGTTACCTCGTTTGTATGAAAATAGACCTCTGTAGTACTTAGTTTTGCAGGCCAGTGTATAACTGTTCAGTCAAGCCAATTTTTCCAAATTTTTAAAAAAAAACTCACCCATTTTGAAAAATAATCAAAATTAGAAGCACCATCTAGCTGCGAATATACTCACGTACCTACTGTGTGCTTTGAAAACTTCATGGCGACATTTTATTTTATTTTATCGCGAGGTCTGCAGCTCACGGAGCTACTAGTAATAAAAAGTTGAATCAAGAGTATTGCAGTCCAGTAAGCTCCTTGGTTAAAAATTGTTCCACAGAACGATAATTATCTAGATAATTATACCTTGATAATTATTAAGATAAATATACTGGTATTAATGAGTTAGGTACAATGTAGGTATATACATACCTACATTGTACCTAACTCATTAAGATAGTAACTGTCAATTTTATAGAAGTAAAAGCTATATTAATCGTCAATTCGTCATTAATCGTAGTCTCGCCATTTTAAAATTTCCTAATTAGAGTCGATAAAAATGAGGCAACACAATAATACTTACAAAACACCAATAGTACAGTAGCCCGTAATACATTTAAATTACCAAAAAGGTTACCGCTCGCCGTTGTGATATAGTTATTTATTACGAAATTATAGATCCTTTAACCCAAGTTTTACAGATCGCAACCCGCCGTAACCTATATTTGTATATCTCCAAAAATGATATTTTTTTAGTTTTCGAGGTTTACCACATGGTTTAGCTATTGTCGTGTTCTACAGCTTTGTTTGATTGCCACTGATAATAGTAAGACTATGAAAAGCAGCCATAGACAGATTTAAGACCAGATGAAAATGGATGGACTTTATCTGTGGCCTGTTTCATAAAGATTACAATTGTCAGCGACAGGTGACAGGCGACAAGTCGACAATTCGACAATTGTACGTTTCATAAAACATTTGGTCTGACATATTTGTCATCGGAAAAGCCGACATATATATCAAATTGTCGCGACAATTCGACAATTTAGCGTTTCATAAAAATTTACAGGTGACAATGAAAATTCGACAAATTGTCGAGCATTTTCTGACAAGTGTCGTTTATAAAACACATAATTGTCAATACGCAATTACAAACTTGTCGAATTGTCGCACATTTTTGACAGGCACCTTTGGGCTGTGTCAGGATTACTCAGGATTAGATTAAGGAAATCAATGCTACTTAAGTAAAAATGCTAAATTCTAGCAGTGATAATAGTAGTGACAGTGATGATAATTATTTAGAAGAAAATAGGCGGAGGACAGAATAATTAGAGAAAAAAATACTTTTCTTTGGAAGTAACCGACTTTACTTTCAACGAAAAATTCTGTATAAGTAAAGTTGCGGTAGAATTTTTTTAATTAGTTGTAATAAAAATTGAAGCTGCTTTTGTTGATCGATACGGAAACCACTTAATAAATTTAAAGGTTATATATATGTGGTCTAAATCTGGAATACTTTTCTGCTAGCGCACGGTGGCCACTTGCCAGTTTTGGTTCACGAATCAAGAATACCAAGATGCTCGTTGTTAGCAAGCCAATGGGAAAATAATAATTGAAGGCCATTTTCTAATGTATCAAGTTCTTCCACAACTTAATATTAGCATCTTGTTTGCCTCCGCCATGTTTGCGTCTGATTGAATATCAGTGCATTTTTTTTGGTAGGTAGTATATTAGAGGGTATTAATTAAAAAATAAACACAGTTATTTACCAATCGCTAACAATCATTTACCTGTCACTCACATTTTTTTAAATGACACTGACAATGATTTACCTGTTCCGACAGGTGTTTTATACAAGACTTGTCATGACTATGGTTTTATGAAACAAAAGGAAAAAAGTGACAATTTACCACTGAATTCTTGTGTACAATTATAAATATGTCAAGTTTTATGAAACGGCAATTGTCATGACAATCCGACATATGTCATGATTTCTGACAAATTGTCGACTTGTCAAGCTTTATGAAACGGGGCCCTGGTCTTAAATCTGTGTATGGTCACTTTCCATAGGCTTACTATTATTAGTGGCAATCAAACAAAGCTGTAGAACACGACAATAGCTAAACCATGTGGTATACCTCGAAAACTAAAAAAATATAATTTTGGAGATATACAAATATAGGTTACGGCGGGTTGCGATCTGTAAAACTTGAGTTAAAGGATCTATAATTTCGTAATAAATAACTATATCACAACGGCGAGCGGTAACCTTATTGATAATTTAAATGTATTACGGGCTACTGTAGTACAAGTACCATTGCGTGAGATTATCGCATTACCCTATGATGAATCATTTTTTTTTAATTATAGATAACTGTGAAAGTTAAGTACTTATTTATTTGATCGTGGGATTCATGCTTAGCAACCCTACAGTGTACAATGGCCCGGTGCCGGCGAACACACGTGTAAAATCTTAACCAGAAAAGCAAAATTGTGCAACTTTTTCTAATTAGTAAGTAATTTTTGACAATAAACAGGGGCTTCATCAAAAAGTCTGAAAAACAAAAAAGGAGAGCCTATCTACATCAAGTAAACTAGCGAAAGAGGTATTACCTATAGAGAAAGGTTTAAATAGGATAAAAACCCGTCATGAACCCAGGCAGAGGCACTCCAAAACCATTAGGCGTAAGCCCGAAGGGCGGGCTTGTATAGTTTCCAGAAGCACTCATCCCATAAATACCGCTAATATCCCAGTCCCCCGCCTTTTATCTGTAGAAATAGAATATCACAGCTTAATAAAGCTGTGAGAATATGTACGAATATACCTATAACTCTACCTAGCTGTGCCTTTCTCCAAATGTAAAAGCGTTGCTTATGAAAAAATCATGAAGATAGTTTTCACGGATGAGTAACTAATAACTAATAGGTCTTTACCTATGAAATTGCCGTATTGCAGTACAGACTTTTTCAAACAAAAAAAAGTTTTGATTGGCTATGAATTCTATAATTCAAATTAATTTTGTTTTAAAAATATGACATTCTATTTACAAAATCAGTCTTTTGTTTATTGATTAGCGTTGTATTTTCATTACATTTCAACATTTTTCCTCATAATGGATACTTCGAAATTTCGTGTAATTATGGAATATGAGTTCCGTCGTGGCACCAACGCGGCACAAACGACACGTAACATCAACGACGTTTACGGAGAGAACTGTACAAACGAACGTACAACCCGTTATTGGTTTGCTCGGTTCCGTTCTGGGAATTTTGACTTGAAAAATGAACCTCGTGGTCGTCCGGAAACTTTGGTCAACAATGATGAATTAAAGGCGATTGTGGAAGCAGATGAATCGCAATCTACAGCTGTGCTGGCAGCAGCTTTTGATGTTAGCATCAAAACAATATTGGTCCATTTGCGACAGATTGGCAAGATAAAAAAGCTTGATAGATGGGTGCCCCACTGCTACTTCACGACAACGCGCGACCCCATACTGCACAAAAGACCGTCTCTAAGCTGCATGAGTTGGGTTTGGAAGCTCTCCCTCATCCGCCATACTCACCAGATCTTGCGCCTACCGACTATTACTTTTTCCAAAATTTGGACAACTTTTTAGCGGGAAAAAAATTCAATTCCCGAGAGGCAGTACAAAACGCCTTTGAAGAGTTTGTTGTCTCCCGTCCAGCTGATTTTTTCAAGAAGGGCATCCATAAACTGCCACAGCGTTGGCAAAGATGCATTGATTGCAGGGGTGATTACTTTGAATAAAAGAAATAAATAAGTTCGAAAAAAAATACTTTAACTTTTTTCAAACAAAACGGCAATTTCATAGGTAAAGACCTAATATTAATTTACCTATAATTCGTGGTATCATGGTGATGAAATCCCCATGATGTCTTGTAAATTTATGAAATTTGTTTTAAGGTGCTCCCTCACCGGGAGCATTCACGTGTACTGTAACATTATAGATTCGTCTTTGAGCATTACATTACAATAATACCTCCCTGAGCGTTCGCTCGGTTCTCCTCCTTTGTATTCATTACAAGGTGCGCATTGTAATGCTCGGTTCTCCTCCTTCACTGATGTAATGCTCAAATCTGTAACGTTACATTACACGCAAATGCTCCCGGTGAGGGAGCACCTTAAGGCACATTCTTCCAGCTCAGACAGCCAATATAAACCGGTCCGGAAGTGCGTCACTGGAGCGGTAAGTTGGAAGCCTTGTTTGAGCACCGCCGCGTGAAACGGCCGGAAATGGGCTAAAACGCTGGTCTTGTTCCACAGCGGCCGGCCGGGCGGCGGCGGGCGCTCCCGGCTCATCACACACTTGTTTTTGTTTCCTCACCTGACTTCGTTGGAACAAAGGAATGTCCTCTCTAGCAAAAGTGTAGGTATCAAAACGAAACAAAGAACAATTGGCCTTAATTGTGAGTGCATCGTGCATGCAGCATGTGACAGCTGTTTTTAACACGTTTTTCATTTTTAACCGACTTAAAAAGTCAGGAGGTTCTCAGTTCATCAGGATCCTAATACATAGCTTTCTTGATTATTTATTTGTTTCTTTGTTTCTTTGTTTATCCACAAAATTTGCAAACGATTTTATATGAACTTCTCGATGAGCTAAAGACTTGAAACTTTAAACATAAGCCAGAACTAGATGACAATGCAATATTATGGTGTCATTCAGATGATCTGATTATGGAGCTGTAAGTAAGCCACAACAATTATCGTCATATTTCTACCAATATACATAAAATCTCAACTTGTTATACACCTTCCTTATTAGCTTGCAATTAGCTTCATTTCTTTTTTTTTATATTTGCATGCCATTTGCTTAAGGTAGATATTTAACGGCATGAAAATCCTTTCAGTAGTTGTTGAGATTATCGCGAACAGACCGACAGACGCGGCGAGGGACTTTATTTAATAATATGTAGGGATAGTCCGATTTTATTCTTTTAGATTGTTTTAAAAACGAACACTTTATGAAAATGCCTGTATAAGAAAATTTTCAGATGCAAAATAGGTACAGTGAATACAATGCATATTGAAAGAGGTGCATACAACAAAACAAGTGCACAACAGCTGAGGTCGTCATCATTTGTCAGGTGTCATTGTTTGCGTCGTTGGCTTTTTGTCCGGGCGGGTACCTGCGCCACCTTTGGACGTCCTTCCCTCTATGATTCAACCTTGTCTTAGGTTGGGCATTGGCATGGCATGGGCATAAGCCCAGTTGAAGTGTTCCATTGTTTTCGCTAAGCTGTGAAAACCGTGTAAAGATGAAAAAGCGAGCTCGTTGCAACCATGTCCAAACCAAACGCATGCTTTAATGATAATCGTGTTCTCGATCTCAAGTCTCGACTCAAATTAAAATGTGGTGTGAAAAAGTATTTTTGATATTTTAGGAAAACTTAATGCCCCCGAAGTTCAAGTGTCCGAAACCTGAATAGTGGATGAGTTTTTTATGTAGTACCTACCTATGTAAAACGGCAGGCAGAACTGAAATGGAAAAATCTTTTTTGTTTGAAATCATAGGCATAACCACTTCCAAGGCGGTCTCATTGCAGGTCAGGGTCTGAAGGTGGAATCCTGGAGAAATCAAGGGAACTTTTCAAATATTATGGGCACACTATAGCGATTAGGCCAAATGTACAAGTTACTAAAGAAAATATTCTTTAGTAACTTGTATATTTGTTTTCGGAAAGTAATTTGAAATATTATAGGCACACCAATAACGATTTAGATGTTTTATTTAGTGACACATGCATTTGCTTTTGGGAAGTAGGTACCACTTAGAGAAGTGGAACTACCTTATGAAATTAGTCAGAACGAATAATAAAAATGTAATTTAATTATTGATTTCACTAAATAAATAATTATATTCCGAAGTAGGAATTCTTGAAAAACAAACTAATTTAGAAAAAAAAACAACGGTGCTCTATGCTTTTTTTCAACATTGTAAATTCTTTTTGGTGAATTTTTTCATGTTACAATTTTTAACACGAACCGGTTCCCTATCGTGTCTGTTATTATTCGGAGAAGAAAGAGTTAGCACAAACTTTAAATCGTTCACATTTAAGTCTCTGAGTGCAACTGTTAGTACAAGAGAATAACTAAGAAACTTAACATTTGAAATCCGTCTCAGAGTGAGAACAGAATGCAATTTTTACCTATGTAGGTCGTTTTTCAAAGAAACTAGCCCCAGTATACCTCCATTTGAGATCACTTGCAACTTAAGAAAACGCTGGAGCCGCGCCAACTTTATGGCTCGGCTCAAATGTAGAGCTGCTACGTAACTTACGAAATTCACTTGAGTATGGTCACAGAATAGATATAAGTTAGGTAAGTATTTGAAACTTTCTTTGAAGGCGAATGGATGAGCAGAACAATTAAGGAGATAATATGTTTATCAAATTAAACCCTTAAAAACTTTGATTAGTTAGAAGATATTTTTTTTATTTTATCGTATATTCACAACCAAATTTTAAAGATCTGTTTATTCCATGAACCTAAACAACTTTCTCCAAGAAAATAGTGTCGAATTTCGCCATACAATTTTAGTCATCCCACTAAACTGATCACGTGAGCTCTTCGATTTGTATGGATAATCGTTTTTTTTTTTACATATTTGGCCATATGTTCCTTAGAGAAAGTTGTTCAGTTTCATGAACTGTGCACATCCTTAAAATTTGGATAGTGAATACAAAATGACCCGGTATAAATCTATACATATAATAAAGCTGTAGAAAAGTTGTGTCTGTACAAAGAAAATATTTTGAAAAAAAGTGGTTGGGGTGTTTGATAACAACCTATAAAACCCATTTCTATCATTTTTGGAATTTTTGTCTGTTTGTCTGTTTATCTGTTTGTCTGTTTATCTGTAAGTTTGTGCGCAAATAACTCAAAAACCACACAATAGATTTTGATAAAATTTTCACAGTTTGGTAGCATAAAGTCCAACTTAAAATCTAGGCTATGTTTCATCTGATTCGGGTGGGTAGAATCTGGGAAACAGCTTGAACTCTCCGTAGTACTAGATTTCATACACTAAGGAGATCATTTTAAACTGGTCGCCTTATTGTTAAATCGCGGGCAAAAGGGATACCTACCTGGGGATTTTTCTAATGTCTACGCCACGTTAAACAAATAACTCTACCGTGTCCACGACGCGGATGATTTCGCGAGCGGAGTATTTCCAGAATAAAAGTACTGTTCTCGAGGGATAGCAAAAAAACTTCCCACGCAGACGAAGTCGCGGGCGGCCGCTAGTATAAATAATATAACATACGTAGGTAGAGGTATAGTTTAATTGCTAAAATAATTCATGTATTTATTATTACTGATTTAGTATGTCTAAAAGAAAATTAACACCAATATAGTTCTGAAAACCCTGCAAAGGGCACATTTAGGACTAATGATTAAGCAAACCTTCGCACGACCAAGCAACAACAGTAACTCGGCAATGGACCTGTCACGAAACAGTTAATGAAGCCGTGGCGGTTAAGTAAAGTCATCCAAGTAGACATTGTAAATATAATAAGTTACACTATATAAGTTTAAAAATAACTAGAGAGTCGCTTTAACAAGGTTCTTTGTTAAAACTTTTCAAGCATAGATAGAGATTAAGTATCTACCTACTTGCATAAAGCACAATCACATCACAAAAAATCTTACACCAATTTTGGGTTGTGCTTATTAGTGGGGTCAAAAGAGAATTTATTGTATGTAGATTATAATTAAGTATGACTGTGTATACTTATAGTGACTAATATATGTTATTACAATATGACACACGCCAATATTAAACACATAGTAATAATAGAGTCGTATCATTCTTGCGGTTATTAAATAAAGTTAACAGAAGTGCATATCTTTGGTTAATTCGAATTTCGCAAATGACTACTCGTTTGCGGTTGCAAAACAAAAAGTGGCCAATGTTTTTGAGTGAGCGGTGGGTGACGTCGCGGCGAGACGGCGACCTCCGTCCTTGCGTTGACACTGCACCGGCCGCAGACATTGCTGAAGCTCATTTACAACCAACGACTTAAGGCCAAATACTCCAACGATTCCTAAAGTTAAGGCAATCTTGAATTTAAAAAAAACTTGTTAGATTTGACAGAAACTCTATAAAACTGACAGCTTCCTTAAAGTAAAGAAGACCTCAACCAAAGATTTTAGCTAAGAAGCTTTTGAGTATTCGGCCGTTAAGCTAGGGTTTCCTAAGATAGCGGTGCCGTTATATTACGGCCGTAATATAGCGGCGTTGAATGTTGTCTATGTAAACAATACGGCGACACCGTAATGTCAGAAACCGCGCCGATTGTTTACATAGACAACGTTCTACGCCGCTAAATTACGGCCGTAATATGACGACACCGTCATCCTAGGAAACCCTAGCTTTAGTCATGGAAATGTATTACTTCAGTAACCTTCTTTGGTAAGCAAATAAATAGTAGGTTTTTTATTTTCTAGCTCCACAATTTATTAATAAGTTCAAACAAAGCAACCTTTGACAAACAACTTGCTGTCTGTCAAAGCAACCTTTGACAGACAGCAAACAAAACAGTGTGCGCTTGGACACTGTTTTGTTTACGCATTTTTACGGTTAAACGACTTTGTGACAACTATCACACAGAATTTATGGACAATATTTATGATTGTTTCAAACAGTCAGACTTCTAATCTATGGGTGGATTTCCCAGATGCAAAATTTACGCGGCACGGATGAAAT
The DNA here is from genome assembly GCA_928269145.1 of Agriphila tristella. Lineage (NCBI taxonomy): Eukaryota > Metazoa > Arthropoda > Insecta > Lepidoptera > Crambidae > Agriphila > Agriphila tristella. The sequence goes on from OV743431.1 coordinate 42,405,272, forward strand.
CGGTAAGAACGTTACTTTACAGTTCTAATATTTTTTTCTATGTAGAAGAGGTCGTTGCCTATAAGAGGCAATAAATATTTTTTTATTTGGATTGCAGTTAGTTAGGAAAAAATAATGGTAAAGTCCCGATTTTTTCATTTCGGTAGCTGTCCAGAACACTTTTTTCAGTGTAAGTTCCCTCGTACAACAAAAACTATTGATTATTTAGATGTGTGGTTACTTTTATTTAAATCTTGAATAGTGAGGGTATTATCACAAAGTAGTTTTATAATTATATCTACCTAGTTTAATAACTGGTATGAGTAAACGCATGTGTCCCAGAAAGTCTTATCATTTCGCTGACCTAAAAGTCAACGAGGGTAAATACACTTCGGTGATCTTTATCGACATGTCGAAAGCATTCGATCGCGTCTCTCACACGCAACTATTAGCTAAACTGCAGAGTAATGGAATAAGAGGGCCAGCTCATGATTGGTTGAAATCTTACTTAGAAAATAGATTACAATGCGTTGAAGTGGAACAAATAGACGCGAAACATACTACACAAATATATAGATCTACATATGAGCGTAATGAAAGTGGAGTTCCTCAAGGAAGCATACTGGGTCCACTATTATTTTTACTTTATATCAACGACATAACTGCTATTTCAAACGACAAATTTACTTTATTTGCTGACGACATTTCGGTACTAGTATCTACTGACAGACATAATTCAGTAGAACAACACAAAATTGACATTATAAATTCTTTGACATGTATAATAAAATGGCTTAATAATAATAATCTTCAAATCAATATAAATAAAACAAATATAATTAATTTCAACAATTTTAAAAATCAATTGACAAATATTGACGTGAATGGAGAAAATATAAAGTGGTCTTTAAATGTAAGATTTTTAGGTATCACTATCGATGTTAAGCTGACATGGAAAGACCATATAGAAAAAGTTATTGGAAAAATAAACAGCTTCGCGTATGCTTTATACAAACTTACTAAAATAGCAAATAAAAAAACGGCAATCATGGCCTACTTTGCGTTTGTCGAATCCATTATCAGATACGGACTTATAACTTGGGGAAATGGGACTAATATTCAAAAAGTTTTTATCGCGCAGAAGAGGTGCATTCGAGCCATATGCAGTATAGCACCAGATGTTTCATGTAGACCTTTTTTTAGGTCACTTAATATCCTACCACTCCCGTGTTTATATATTTTGGAAGTAGGAAAATTCGTACACCAAAATAAGCACCTCTATCAACGAGTCGGGGATAAAACAAGTAGGAACCTAAGAAATATAAACAGACTCGTTTTAAACACGGCACCAAAAACTACTCGGTTTAATAAGAATTGATAGCGACAGGGAATGGAATGAAAGCTGAGAGGACTGTAAATTGATGTATTTATAATGAAATAACTAAATTAATTACCTTGAACAAGCTTATAAATAGGTAGCAGCAACGATGACAAAACAGATATATTTGACAAGTAAAAAACTGACAAAGAACACAAAGAATTTTGATTTAAAAAGGTTTCTGAAAAATAAACTTAACCTAGCACAGCAAGGAGGTGCGCAACATCCTCCCCTCCGTGCAGCACTGCACCAAGCTATCTGGTAATCCGTACCAGCTTCTTGGAGGGACGGCGAAGGACACCTCCAGCTGTGGCAACATCGACCACCCTGGTTACACCGTCCTTGCCCGGGTACAACTTCACTACTCGACCACGAGGCCACGAGCCTCGGGGCAGCGTCCCATCCACTATGACAACCACGTCGTCCAATTTGATTTCAACGTCTTGATTTTGCTGGCGTGGTTGCATAGTCGGCAGCACCTCCCGCACCCACCGATTCCAGAAGTGGTCAGCCAATCTTAGAGCTTTTCGCCACTCAGCGCGTCCGGCCAGATCGCTGTCATCCAAGGTTCCGGGAAGTTGTTGGTTAGAGGACGTGCCAAGCAGGAAGTGGAACGGTGTTAAGGTGGTTGGGTCATCGGGGTCCGTAGACACGTGTGAGAGAGGACGGGAATTTACGATGGCCTCTGCTTCTGCCAAAACGGTCCTTAGAGTTTCCTCTTTGGGGTTTCTTTCTTTGAGAGTAGCTTGTAAGGCTACCTTGACGGTTCGCACCAACCTTTCCCAACATCCGCCAAAATGCGGTGCAGCCGCCGGAATAAAGTTCCATTTGATGCTCCTGGTGGCTGCAAACTCTAGCACGTCAGTGGAGTAGAAGTCTTTCAGTATTCTGTTGGCTCCGACGAAGGCAGTCCCGTTGTCGGAAAAGATGGTGTTTGGTGTTCCTCGTCGAGCGATGAAGCGCCTTAGGCCCATAATAGCGGAGTCGGCTGTAAGGCTGTGGACCATTTCCAGATGCATGGCTCTCGTTGTAAGGCATGTGAAAAGAGCCACGTAGCGTTTCTCGTGCCGGCGTCCGATGGTCACGGTGATGGGTCCAAAATAGTCTACGCCGGTGAATGTGAAGGGCCTCTGATGGTGAGCCAGCCGTTGTCGTGGAAGGTCGCCCATTGCTGGGTTCATCGGTTGGGCCTTTCGAAACCTGCATAACAGGCACTGCCTTGCAACATTTCTGACTGTGACTCGGAGTTTTAGGAGCCAAAATCTCTGACGCAACTCATTTACCACTGACTCATGATTTGCATGTCCAACCCTTCTGTGGTAAAATTGCACCAGCATTCGCACAACTCTGTGGCCGCCGTCGAGTAGAATTGGGGAGCGTGTATCTGGGTCTACATCCTCCACAGCTTTAATTCGTCCATCGAGGTGCAGTAATTTGTCATCTCCTACTCTAGGTGATAGCTTTGCGATCCGACTGGTTGATGGAATGGCTTTGGAGTTCAAGACGTTGTGGAATTCGGCGGGGAAGCTCTCGAGCTGGGTTCGCTGCAGAATGTGTGTTTCGGCCGTTCTAATTAGTTCAGCATCCAAGGGATCCAGGATGGTGGATGAAGTTGAAGGACAGGCGCTCTTGGCTTGCCTGTAAGATTTTGAATTTGGATGCGATGCCAAAAGATTCCGAAACATGGCTACAGCTTGATGAACCCGTGCAGTAGCCCGCAACAATCGCGTCCAGTCACTGAAACAGTCGAAGTTTGCAGTTACCGGTGTTGGTAAACCGACGACAGTGGTAGTGAGTCCCACCATCTCGCGGGTTTGACTCTTTAACTCCTCACGGGTTGGTGGCATGTTAGATGGCTCCAGAGGCCAGTCTGTTAGGGTTTGAGCGGTTGTGAGGAGTCCCACCAATTCGGTGGATTTGAGTTCCTCCCGAACTGGTGTGAGTCCTGATGGCTCTTGGGGCCAGTCCTCTGGGGACTTGAAAAGAAATGATGGCCCAGCAAACCAACGTGACGACGTAGATAGTTCGATATGCCGCAGACGTGTGGCGTCGTCTGCAACGTTCAAATCGGTTGGCACCCACTTCCAGTCTGCGACATTAGAATTTTCAATAATTTCTCCGATTCTGTGGGCGACAAACGGTTTAAACGTTCGTGCGTCGCTGCGTAACCATCCCAGGACAGTCATGGAGTCAGTCCAAAAATAGGTGCGCGACGGCTTTTTCTTGTGACTATCTGTGATGGTTAGGGCAAGACGAGAGGCGATCAAGGCGGCCTGGAGCTCCAAACGGGGAATAGACGTCGGTTTTAGCGGAGAAACCCTAGCCTTGCTTGAAATCAGAACGAGCCGTATTGAGCTATCTTCGTATATGAGACGCCAATATGCAACACAAGCGTATGCGTGTTCGCTGGCGTCGGCAAAGACGTGCAACTCGCGATGTAATGGTTCTGAGTTCAAGGAAGCCGCGTACCAACGTGGAATTTTAATAGGCGCCACATTGGCAACCGCTTGGAACCACTCAATCCACCTTGAGGCTTCGTTGGGTGGGAATTCAGTATCCCAACCGATATTAGACCTCCACGCTTGTTGAAAGAGTATACGACCGTTGATTATGACCGGTCCTAGCAAACCTAAGGGGTCGTATATACGCATCAAGTGTGAAAGTACCTTTCGCTTTGTGAGCGGTTGGGGTATTGAATCCCCAAGCCCAGTGCGAAAACCTAACAAGTCAGTAAGAGGCTGCCATGCGATCCCTAATGCTCTGACATTACTGGGATTCGAGCCGAGGTCAATTTCCGATGGCATAGCGCGTAGTTCTTCCGGAACAAGTTTTAATGCGGTCGGCTCGTTTGATATCCATGCCCGCATTTCTAAACAAGCACCACTGTGGACGTAAATAATATCCGCTGCTAACTGAGAAGCTTCAGTGGCGTCATCTTGCGAGTCTATGTAGTCATCCATATAATGACTAGACAAGATGGCGTCTACTGCTTTAGGATGCGAGTGGGCATACTCCTCAGCATTTTTGTTTTTAACATATTGAGCTATAAAGGGGCTGCAGCATGCGCCGAAAATTACGGCCGTCATCCTAAACTCTTTTATGGGTTGGCTTCTGTTGGGTCTCCATAAAAACCGAAGGGCGTCTCTGTCCTCTTCCCTAATTCGGACCTTAGGAAACATCTCTCTAATATCCGCTGCCAAAGCAACACGGCCCTCCCGGAAACGAAACAATTTTTTTAATAAAGACTGGAGCAGGTCTGGGCCAGGAAGTAACAAAGAATTTAGGCTAACTCCGTCGTTCATGGCTGCAGCGTCATGGACCACTCGAAGTTTGCGCTTCTGGGGGTGGTAGACGCCAAAATGTGGGAGGTAGAAACGTATGTTTCTGTCTGTTTTTCTATCTCCCCTACCGGCGTAATACGTCTCAGAAGCGCATTCTTCCGCATAATATTTTTCCACCATATTAGACATAAAAAACTTCGTAGGCCTTAGCAAAGTTTTTATCTTTGGCCATACGCCTTTCTAGACTTAAGAAACGTTGTAACACTCTCCCCATCTTGTAAAGACTTTCTAGTAGAGATGTTAACTAACCAGATCTTAGTCAGTTTCTGGTGACAGTCCTCACTCAATTTCAACTATAACTAGCTGGAATATTATGAAAACATAGTATTGGCCAAATATGATCGTCTAGATTTAAAAGGACCTACGTTGTGATTTATAGAATATAGAAACCCCGGCTCCTTTGGTATGTCTGGACTAAGTTTAGATGTCTCAATATCAAGTGCACATGTACTCATCCTATTTTGTAACTAAGAGGCCTTATCATTGATGTATTGATTTAATAAGAAATTATATAATAAGAATATTAGTATTTGATATAGCGTATAAAGTATATTTATAAATTGGATATGGATAAGGATAAGGTTATAAGGATATGATAATGTGGCCAGGGCCAATGTGGCCCTGGAAGAATGCGTCCAGCCACCCCTCCATTCTTGTTCCAATCCTCGCCAGCATAACTAGGATGCTCCCGTGATTAAGTACTGCGCAACAATGGCGCTATTCAACAACGACGTAATTGGATAGGTAAGTCCACTAATTTAACCATTTTAAATTAGATATAAGTGTTCCAGATGGAAATCCATGTCATTGCGTCACCAAGCTCCATGTACAGACAGAAGTTTATGTAACCACTGAGATAACTCCGTAGAGTATATACTGAATGGATACAAGTGTTAATGAAAGTACCGACCCATTGATGGAGGTACGATGTGAGGTTCCCAGGTACAATTTTATACCATCAGGAATGTATAGTGTAGGATAACCCACTAAGATCAGATGAGACAGGTTTACCGTCAACACGTTCTCTGGATGGTGGTTTTAGGACCAATCCATTACTGATGTATATTCGCAACCCGAATATTCTCTACTTCACTTAGTCAAGGGTAAGATATAGATATGGATGACAGTAATATGTTATCAACACATTACATTTTGTATAGTTTGTGTTCTGTATGTAGAACCCATACATGATTCATGGCATTTACAATGACATGGAATTATCATTTTGTTTGTTTATTCGAATGGAACAATCCAAGGTGAAATTGTACACCTTAATAATTGATAGAATGGTTAGATTAGAGATTCATATGAAATAGTAGGATTATAAAATAGATAAATAGTTCTATTTTGTGTTGTTTACCGTGTCTGTATAGTAGGTATTTCACAACCAAGAACCTTTTACCTAGTCAAGCTACCAGTTTGGTTTGCTTTTAAAGTTTGTCCAGGTGTCAATTCAGTAGACGATTACAAGATTTATTAACACAGGGAGGGGTGTACCTTGCCTTGCATACCAATAATCGAATGAAGATATGTCCACAACTACTGGTACCACAAGATCAAAGTTTAGACTGAAGCAATTAGATTCAGACACTCAAAGAGTATCCGATTCATACCTCATGATTAATAGCGATCTCCTCAGAATATAACAATGTCAGATCTCTCAGAGTCTCCGCTGGCTGGTCAGCCTAACACGGCTTAAGGAGATCTGGCATCTCATCACATTCCAACAAACAGCCACTAACCATGGTGTTAGGGATTTATCAGAGATAATTCACCCACACCTCAACAGATTTCAAACAAGCTTATTAGCCGGCTTGATAAATGCGAGAATGTGTCGTAGCGTGGTAAGAAAAACTGCTTCGAGGAAATACCTATAGTAAAACTCAGTAGATTTTGCAATCGTCCACTGAAGAGATCCTAGTCAGACAAATTCTGTCAAATTATATATCTGCTTGACTTTTTACCTCGTTACCATTTACCTCGTTTGAAATATTTCTGAATTAAATCCATCAATATTTCAAACTACACCAAATTTGATAGTCATGTGTGAACATGTAGTGTTTGTATATATACATGAAAGTACATACATATCAATAGTATAGAAATGTATACTATATAAGCAAAAGTAGGTATTGCTTGGATGAAAGATCAATCTCAACTTGGTTGGTTAGAGCCCAGGTTTTAACACTAGCTATCTTTTGAGCTTAAATAATAAGTGTTTATTTTACTTCATCCAAACAGTAGTAAAAGTTTGCACACATATCAACATAGTAGATTCTGTCATTTTCAAGATTCCTTCGGTCACTATCATAGTTTATTGAGGCATTTAAGTACTCCAACAAACAAGGCAACTCTTGAAAAAGACATCTAAATCAGACATGAAAAAAAACACAAAATTTTGTTTCATACAAGTAATCATAGCACAGTCAAAACCTAGTAATTGTTATAAGACCTGTATGAGTTCTAGATGTTGTCCCTATAGAAAGAATGATATTTTGTCCACATATTTTTGAGTAAAATCTAATATTAAGTTTTTATCTGAACTAGTTTTATATAGTAAAATCTAGAATCCTGTAATAGTTTTGTACTTTTATTCCTAAACTACTGGATATTAGAACTAATGCATACAGCTAATTTAGACCTACAAGCAAAGCTAGAATCATACAAAAGATGTGAACAAAGTATTTATTTAAACGCATAGCTTATCGTCCCCTATCCTACATTTGTCCAATAAAAGAACAGTATGGCAATGAAATAGAGAATTTAGTTTCAATTTTAAGATTCTGGATTTATTATTGTGGGAATGGCACCTGTTATAACACAGAATACTTTTGATTTTAAATATATTTGAGTTGTTTAACGACTCATCTTAACACAAAAAATGATATTCCTGAAAGAAAACACAGATTTTCCAATATAACTGGAGAGAGATTTTAGCAAACATGCTTACTTACCTGTCAATCTACTTGTTATTCCTCGTAAGTAGATTTATCCTGATACCTTTCGGCATTATCTCGACTACACAGCACTTAAAACCACCTTCACTTTGAACCACAAGCTATACACTACACAATACTTGAAAACAAACAACCACTCTTCACTGTAAATTACAAATTTCACACTTTCACTCGAGCACTGAAAACTTTTAAACACAACTACACTTTCACTACACAGATCTTGACACTGAAAAGCTGATAAACCGCCGCGAACCGTGTCTTTGCTAAGCTCCAAGGAGCGTCGTTTCCTGAGCTTTTACCGGAGCAAAGATTGAAGTTCTACCTACCTAATCGTTAGGCAATAAGCATATTTCACCTTTCCCCACTAGATTCCAGTGTAGTGTGTGTACGAATATGTCTAACACACACATCTCTCCTCATATATAAACTCATTACAGTACTCCAATAAATGAGTTATTGATCGCAGTCAGTCTATTATTTACATCCCGAACCGCCACATCGCATGGCGACCCTGCCAGTGCTGCCTATCGGCGGCGCTGCGCAGACGGTTTTGTTTAATGATGTTAAAAAAAAGTGGTCAGATTGGACAATTATTAGACTATATGGACAAAAAGTGACGTGGGTGCTTAAAAATGGACTAAAAAAAAAATTATGAACTATAAATAATGAATTATCTTTAAATATTATAATACCTAGTGATATGAAATATATATTAGAAAATAAATTCTTCAGATGTCCCTTACATCTACTAAAATAAAAGTCCTTAAATGAACATTCAAAATTATACAATGTGAACTAAAGGTGATCGTTGCCGCGAACTTTGTTGCTACTGATGTGGAGATGAATAGCAGGATTAGCAGGGTGCCGGGAGACGTTGGTGTCGGAAGTGGACGCTGCCGGCCGATGATGGAGTCATTAGAGGACAAGGAGCTGGATTTAGTGACGGAAAGTGGCCAAACTGAACAGCGTGGAGCGAGAACGAAATTACTTCCAAAGACTTTTGTAGTTTGATTTTTGAACGTTATTAATTATTAAGATTAATTCAGAGATTTTGTCAATTTCATACGGTAAAATTATAATAACATTGGTCGATAAAGAAAATTCATTTTAACTTCTCCAACATTTAAAATATGATGTGTTTAATAATTATTAGAAAAATAACTTAACAAAAAGGAATAGTTATTTCTATTTGAAGGATTTATTTTAAAATTATATACTAAGACTACTTTTTTCTATTAAAAAAAACATTAATCGTTGTGTTATTATAAGAAATTTTATTAGTGACAATAAGTTTAAAAAATGAGGCACCAGAAAATTTGATAGGAAGTATTGATAAGAAGGGAATTTTGAAAAAAAAAAAGATGTTAGTGTTAAAAAATGTATAAGTAGATAGTTTTATGTTTTTTTCTCTAAAAGAAAGTTTCCGATTTATTCTACGATTGCACAGAAGAAGAAAGTAATTAATATTATTTTAGAGGTGTTGGTTTTATTTATGTTAGATTTTTATTTTCACAGTTAGTTTCCGGAGATTCAGCGTGGTGATAAAGGTAACTCTTATTTGCATTTATAAAGTGTTGATTCTTTTAACTTGATATATGATTTTATTATGATGATGGATTTTTTTTAATGTGATTCTAAATATTAATTTTGTAGTTAAAGATAATATTTTAATTTAATTTGTAGCTTTCATTACATAAATCAATTTGAAAGATATATTTTATCGATGTCTATTAGAAGTTATCGTTTTTGCATAAGTAGGTTTTTGTTTTGGATTTCGTAATTGCACAATGTGAACGACATCGAAATTGCTAACATAGCAACACGCAAGCAACACGTGTGATATTGTAGTAGCGAACTAAGTAGGTAGGTATCATTTTTGTTATGCTAAAAGAATTTTAATATCATTTGAGTGATTTTATCCCGTCGTAAATTAATGAAAGTATAGTATAAATAAAATTTTCAAAAAAATAATTTCATATGGTTATAACCGTCATGAATATGTAGTAGATTTCTTTTTCTTTCGCAGGACACTAATATTGATAACAAATTTTATTTAGGTAGGATTTTTTCTGAAAGAAGGTAAGTACGCGTAAGTAATGGTCTTTTACCTATCCCTTAGTTTTGATATTGTACTTATTGCTAAGTATTCATTATTGCTAAGTTTTATATTAGTTTATGTAATTTATTAATATTTTTCACTATGACGTATTATTTATACCTTTTTAACTAGTCTTCAATAGAATTGGAAACATCATTTGACTTGTTAGAGTTGTTAAAAAAAAAAAAATATTAAAAGTACTTTTAATTTTAAACGTAACTAATTAGCTAAATTATCTATTTAAAAAAAAAAGACTATTTTTTTGTCTTCAGTTTAGTACATATTTGTCTTTGCTATTAAATTAGGTATATTTAGGTACTTTACAAGTAATTTATATCTATGTACTTACTTATGTTCTATCTTATGATCGAAAATGGATTTGAGTTTCGAAGTGACAAAATTTTATTTATGAGTATGTTTTTTTTTTATAATAAGTATGACAATGACAAAACAAAAATTAGATTTCATTACTTTGCGTACAATCATAATGAAAGATTATATTTCCACTCTAGTTTTTTTTTTTACGAATAACATGCTTATATTATTTATGTATAATTTTGTTACGTATAGTAAGTAAATAAACGCTCCGATATACCTTTTATTAATTTTTGTGGTGAAATTATTATCCTTATGTTTTAGGAGTGAAATTAAGAAAAGATTTTATGATCAGAAATATTGATTACGTAGGTATACTTTGGTACTATTGAAAAGACAAAATTATTTTAACTAAAAGTACCTATTATCATTTTATATATTTTCTTCATATTAGTGTCTTAGCATTTTATTTTAAATACAAATGAGTAATAAAGTAAAATTATTTTTCGTTTCGTCCTGAATTTGAAGTTAACTTATTTGAGTTTAATTTTAATATCTATACAAATCAATTTAATAGGTATCGATGACAAATTATCATGTGACCAAATTTATTGTTAGAAGTGATGCAATCATATTGTTTTGATAAACTTAACGAACAAGGTATTGGAGTCTAAGTGTTGTATTTCGATATCGGTAGATTACAAAGAAGTAGCACAGTTGCACTAATGCAAATTGATATTTAATTTAGGTGAAGCAGTAATATAAATCTTGTCGCAAAATATCACACGGGTTTGCTAGTCAAGCTGTAATTTAAAACATTGTTATTGTTATAACATTGGAAAAGATAACGCGTGTATTAACTTCAATGGAAAAGAAAATTTTTATGGTACTTATTAATTTAGGATGTGGAAGTTTATGTTGAGGTATGATTGAGATATTTATGTTTGTGGAAATAATATTTAGTTGAGGTTTGAAAGGAAAAAGTTAGAGGAACAGTTTTAAAGCGTGGTAGGTATATGATTAGAATAAAGCAAAGGTATAGATTTTATAGGTAGAAGGAATATTGTAGGTAAGTTATTGTAGCTGTATTAAAAATCTTTTTGTAGCTTTTTAGTTTGCAATTAGGTACAGCAAGGATTAGGTATAAGTAGGTAATGTGATGCGTTTTTTTATGTAGGATTTGGAATAATGATAAGGATTTATTTATAGAAGTTAGGGAATATACGGTTTATAAGGTTTCACATGCGATTGGACTGATCACCCAAAAGCGATGAATCTCTTATTTACTTTATATTCAATTTAGGATTGTTAGTATATTTGATAGGTTTTGGAATGAAATGGTTAAGATAAAAGCTCGATTATACGGTACACATTAAAGGAGAGGTACTATAGGGTTCAGGTCCTTCAGTTGCATCAAGGTGTGAACGAGATTCCCCTTTGAATCCTGTTTGGAGACCAAATTAGTATGTGTCTTAATTCATGACCCTATTAAATAATGGTACATACGTGGGGTGTCAGATCCTTCTATTCGATCATGGTGTGGACGAGATTTCCTCTGTGAGTTTAGTTGGAGTCCGAGAACTTAAAAAAAAACTGCCCCCATTAATAAGTGAGCTGTGGCCACAGCCCAAAATGGCAATTGTCCATTTTTATGATGATAATGAAGTCGACTATAAATAAATATGATAAAGTATGTACCAAAAATGATGAGTTAAATAAAAATGAAAGTACGCCGGCGCCGGGCGAATTAAATGTGAGTACCTAGTAGGTGATATGTGTAAATAAGTGTACCGATAGGTGTTATTATGAATTATGGAGATATAACGAGCAAGAGTAGGATTTAAAGTGGAGTAAAAATATGAGAATATTGTTTTTGACAAAGGATAATTTAGATAAGAATATTGAGAGATAGGAATATTACAAAATAGGAGGTTATGTGATAAACAATAAAGGTTTCAGGATATTTATATTGGGAAGATGAAATGAATGATTATAATTTGATTAAAAGGTTTGTAGGAAGGAATATTTTGTTTGTAAATGTGGTGATAAGAATATGAAAGATGATTTTAAATAAAAGGGAATAATTAATGTGAGGAATATGATTACATAGTGGAAGTTTCATATAAGTGTGTTAGCGAAAAATATCTTAAAAAGTTTTATTAAAGTTCAATACTTCATTCAGTTATCTTTTTCAACTATTGAATAAAAGACAAGAGGTTTTTTTTAAGGGAAAATATAATGTTTTCTTTATTACTATGAAATATTAGTCTGTGCAATCTACTTATACCAGTCCAGTATAAATCAGAAACTATGTACGTACATGTATAATTTACTTGAATAATATAATACTATTATTATAGTGTCTCTTTTTTTATTTGAAATTTAATGTAGATTTTTTTAAATGAAAGATTAAAGAACATGTTAGGTTTGTCAGCAACAGTGACGTCAGTGACATTAGTTAAATAATTAAGTAATTAGCTTATTTTTATTTTTAAGAATAATGTATAAGATATTTCGCGTATGATTTGTAACTAGGTAACTAAATCTATAATAATTAGGAAAATATTACGTAAAATTATTTGAAATAAAATAAAATCAAGAATACTAAATCATGGATTCCTAATAATGTTCTATTATAATACGATTTAGATTTTCCTGAGATGTCATTTACTTAAAAAAAAATATTTTATGTAATAGGTAGGTAATACAGGTAACACATACCTACTCTTTTATTTACTTAACACTTTGTTTTGTTTAACAATTAAATTTCTATTTCTGATACCCTTTTATTGATAAAATGTGCAAACAAAAACTATAATGTGAGGTGTTTAGAATAATATACTTAATGAGAAATTGATCCAAATGTAGATTTTGTTAGTATGATTGCTGCAACTTTAATAATTAGTAAGGTATTCCAAAACATTATAATGTTCATGTTTCAATTTTAAAGTAAATAACTTGTTTTTTTATCGTAATACCTCTAATGAATCTACCTAACAATTTTAATATGAATTTATATATTTCTAATATTTTAAATAAACAAATTTTGTGCTGATAAATAACATTTGTTTAATGTATTGTTAAGAAAAATATTATTATTTGATCTTCGTAATTTGTTTTTGAATGAAAATGTAGTACTTACTTACCTTTATCAGAAATTTTAGATAAAACAATGTACTTACTAGTTAAAAAAATATCTTTTACTATATATATATTTTTTTCTTCTTTTTTTGGGGGGGAGGTGTAGTGTGTGTACGAATATGTCTAACACACACATCTCTCCTCATATATAAACTCATTACAGTACTCCAATAAATGAGTTATTGATCGCAGTCGGTCTATTATTTACATCCCGAACCGCCACATCGCACCAGTCACGATAAGCACACCAAACACGGTTCCATATACGAAATCGTGCTCGAACGCGCCCACAGCGTCTGGACTAGCGTGGATTTCTTCAGGAGTTCTCCAGAATTCTGGAGATTGACGGTAACGGAATATTTACAGGACTCTATCCCTTGCGATCGCCAGCAACAAGTGGGCCCTTACTTGTACAAACAATCGCAAGGTTCCTTCAATTAAAACTTCGTGAAAAAGACTATAAACACAACTTCGCGAAGCTGAAACTAGCTTACCAGCCCAACGCCTAACTCAATAAACGCGACGAATTTCACATAAGTTAGCACTATTTAACTTTTAAAATAAAATAAGAAAATTACTTTGAAACTTTCAGAAATACTTGACTTCCCTGGGTATTTGGGCAGAACTTTGCCACTTCTATAGTACGCGCCGGACTGATCCCCAAGGAGCGTCTGCTCCGATATTTATACCCTCAAAAGACCCTGGCTGCTGACCAAATATGGTCTTCTCGCGAAAATTCGCGTTTTTCTTATATCAATAACCTTATTTGGTAATGTATATAATGAAGGAATTCTTTACTCCATTCTGAGATTTTGCATTAGAAAGAGACAGACTATCTAATGTGGCCATATGTGCTCAAAACTCCCCATTAGGATTTTATAATGTTTTTCTCAATAATTATTTTATTTGTCACTTTTTTATCAAATAAACGACTTCAAATATATTTAGATATATATATATTCATATCCTAAGGTGTACCAACTGATTTCTCAACCTTTCAATACGTCGGCAACATAGTAAAGTTCGTTTATAACTCTTGGGATAGCCTAAATAAATAGTTAAACAATGTATATAAATAAATACTTAATACATTTAACCAGTATAATCCCATTAACAAGATAGCAGCTTATAAATTCCAAATATCCTATAAAATTTTCACAGTATTTTTCTTAGATTTACTTCAACATTTATATATTTTTGTACCTCAGTCACGCGCTATTTGTCTTTCATTCCATTCCATCAACTGTTTTGATCATTAATAACCTATTTTTCTGTTAAATTATTCAAGTTTTACAAAATCGGTTCCCCAATTTAAGTTACTTTAATCTGCGGATTTACCCTAAAACCGGGGTAATTTGATCGGTTAACACATATTTTCCTCACAGTTCTTCTGATTGGCTGTCAACTCATGTATCTGTCATAACCCATAGACAATCTAGTTTAATGACCTATTCACATCAAACGAGCAGGCGAGCACTTCAAATAAAGGCCTCGTCACACAGTTAGCGTTTTTAAAACCGCTAACCATATATTAATCATACGAACTTGTAATTCATTGCTCTGTGTTTACCGTACCTAAAATGCGTTATTTTGACAACAGCGCTAGCCATATGTGATGCAATATTACAATAAAACGGTTCCTATTTCCTATAAGCTTATTATAATAATTCTCTCAATAAGTTGACGACATGACGGCTGAGGTAGCAGACAGCTGTATAATGTTGCACGTTATGACCACACTGTGACAAAAGCATCATTCACATTGAATTATTCCCTAACACATTTGAACGCAGTCGTTATGACGTGAACTGGTTTTTTAGAGTTCCGTACCCAAAGGCAAGACGGGACCCCACCACCAAGACTCCGCTGTCCGTCCGTCCTTCTGTCTGTCCGTCTGTCCGCCACCATGCCCCATCCCACGAACCATGATGTTCAGACAGTTGAACCTTTCACAGATGGCGCACCTAACAAATACCAAAACAGAACAAAATTCACATCTAAGGCGGGTCTCCCATGCCTCGTGCGTGAGTCCGACTCGCACTTGACTGATTTTGTAGTTTAACGCATCCTATGAAAGGCGAGGTTTCGAACGCATCTTATGAAAATTAAAAAGTTATTATCAAATATTATTTTGGTACATGAAATGGTTTAAACTGCGTATTCTTTTATAAATTTTAATTGCCAATCGTATTTGCTAGTCAATTCCCAGCGTAAAGAATCACATTGTCTTCAGCGCATTGCTACAAAGGTCTCTGTACAACAAAGTGAACATTTCCTTGTGAAGAGTTCTACCTTTCTTCAAGCAATTAAGCATGTATATTGATGCTTATAGACAGACCACTTAGACCCACACAATGTCACTGACCAAACAGGTAAATAATAATATCTTATCTTGCATTGTCTAACATTGTCAACTCATTAGTGTTGGTGCAAATTTGACATATTTGATGTTTTTTTCTTACACAATAAAAATAATGTTTTCCTATATTTTATGATGCAATTTATATTATACTATAATAAGGACAAACTGAATTTATCAAATTTACATTAATTTGGTGAATTCGTTTATAATCAAAAAAGATATTAACATTTTTGAATTAGCTTTATTTTATGATTTTTTTTACATGAAAATTTCTGCTCTTTCGTTCTCATCTAAAATTTAAACAATTTTAAAGGTTGAATTTAGTGTTAAAATGTTGGACTAATTTAGTAGTAATAATAAAGTATAAAACCTTTCATAAAGAATACAAAAACACTGCATTTTTAATGAAATTTTAGTTTTTGTCGTCGGCAAGATTTTTATCCATTTTAATTTTTGGCTCTGTCAATTGGTTAAACACTGAGCACTGTTCAAGTTTATTTAATCCTTATCACTACATATGGTATACTACAATAATACTACAAAATACCTAGATTTAGTTTAATTCCTTTAGAAAATTGACCTATTGTAATCGGTGTCAAATTTTATATTTTGTGTTTTAATGTTTTCAGATTTCAAGTCTCTTCTGGTTTTTTATTGAGGGCTATGTTTAATGAACCTTAACAGCATTGACTGACACATCCTAGCAATGGACAGAACTAAGTAAAATGAGGAAGATTAGCTTCATGGAGCAGAACCATACTATTGGTTGTGCTACTGGAAAATAAGTTCTCCTTTCGTCATTCCCGGCAAGTTTTTCATTTGCAAATTATTATGGTAGTCTTAATGTATTATTCTTTGTCCTGGCAGCTTGTAAAGCACGAGTAATTAAATTATTTCATTTTTTCTATCCAAAGACTTTGCGGAATAATAAATTGACAGCGCCATCTATCAATTGTTGGGTGTACTTTTTCATCAAATGGTTCTATAATATTCGACAAGCATGCTGTTTGCTTTAATATAAACAGCTGAATCAAAAGTTTGAAACTTCGCCGCTAGGTGGCATTGACCCTGTCTTTCGTATTTAATTTCATAAAACTATTGTTATCATTTTATTCATTGAACCAAAGAATATAAGAATAATAAATTGTTTAAAGTGAAGAAAATTGTAATCTCTGTCGTAGATTTGTTTTTATTTTTATTTTACACATGTTAACTTTTCCATGAGAGTTTTCTCATACCGCTATATATAGATAATTGTCAAAACTGATAATCAGTATTTAAGTTAGTAAATGTTGAAAATAATGTACAAAAATACCAAAAGTAAAAAGGGAAGAAAGAAAAAATGTTTCAAATAGAGAATCGTACTGTGTTATATGATGTAAAGATACGCGCAATTAGGTTGGTTTGGTACAACGTGACATTGCTTGAGGATAGCTGTCGGGGATTCGTCGTATGTCATCACGCCAAGGTAGGCCGACCTCGAACCGACCAGAAGGTAAGCGTTTCGTGGTTGATTCTAAAATTTCGATCGCGCGCTGATCCCTCTTGCAATGTGGCATTTCTGTTTTGGAGATCCCTAACGAGTCTAGCTTATACTGCTCTTTTACCAAAAACTCTATATTGTCGTTTGCTGGCGAACTAAATGTTGCATGGTTGACAAAATCGATCAATTTTGTTTTGCTAGACGAAACACCGTATAAAGTCCAACCCAGAGCCGTTAGACAAGCTACCGGTTCGCTCTTTCTACCTGCCCGGACATCTAAGTTGATAGAGAGATGCCAATGGTCAGCTCCGATTAAAACTGTTGGAGTTGCGTTTTCGTAAGTTAATATTTCGTCTAAGTCCACTAAATGAGGAAGCGACTGAATTGTCTCTCGTATAATAGTTTGAGGATTTAACGAAAGAGAATGCATCGCTCTAGCGTTCTTAAAGAAAAATGAATCGTGTGTGTTCTTACCTTTAATGTGAAAATCGACATACGATACCGAACAAGTGCGCTCGAGACCACCAACGCCATGCACCGTAATAGTTTGTTGCGGTCCTGTCGCACCTATCTGCTCAGCAATACTGGCGTCGATCAACGTCGCAGTGCTCCCATCATCAAGGAGCGCATACACATCGCAACTTCCTGCGGGACCAGAAACAGTAACCGGGAGAATTTTGAGGTAACAGCGAGGTCGAAGCGTTGAAACGGTACTCGGTTGTTCACTATCGGTGGAAGTGGTCGACACCACTACCTTGTCATCATCCGATTGGGTGACGAGTGACAATGGTTGAAAATTACGATCGACATTATCAGCAGTTTGTACGTTTGTGGAATTGATTAATGCTGGAGGTGAATTTTGATGTAGCAGTGGGTGATGACGTAGAGTGCACCCATCTACGGCGCATGGTTTCACCTTGCATGTTTTCCATTGGTGTGAAGCACGCTTAAGACATCTATAACAAATTTTTGCCTCACGCAACCAATTCCATCGCTCTGCGACAGATAGGGATTTGAAGTTCTTACATTCCTTGATGTTATGGTTTTTCTTGCAAAAACAACATTCTTTTTGTGTGTCGTCGCCCTTAGCTAGTTGCGTATTAGTACTATGAACATTTTCGCGTTTATGAAGTTTGTCACTAGCGAGATGTTGTTGCTGGCTGGTATTTGACTCGGGTGACAAACCAAACTTAATGTACTGATTTAGTTCGCGGATTAAAAAGTCTGACAAGATTTCTAGTTTAGGGCGTCCGGACATGTCTGTCATCGCGAAATCAGTCCACCTAATTTTTGTTGTCGGGTTTAATTTCCCAAGGACAGTGTGGAATAATTCCGGAGAGTGTAAATACTCTACTTGTTTTAATAATTTAATTATAGAAATAGAGTTACGTACCCGATTGGAGAATACTCCGAGTTCTTTTAAATCGTTACCCAAACGTGGAAGATTCCTAAGAGAATTGACTTCCTTGAAAACGATGAGCTCGGGGCGCGCGAAGTTATCTTCAAGTGCGCGCATGATATCCTCCGGGTTTTCGGCTGACAGCAGCATTGTTGCGACGGCATCTCGTGCGGGACCTCGAAGCGCATTCTGAAGTCGCGAGATATTTTCTAAAGCAGAAAAATTTTGTTTAGAATTATCGTAAACGCGTTTGAAGTGTAGTTATTCTGTGGAATTGCCAGAGAATGACCCCAGTTCTACTTTCTTTGTGCTGTGGGCCTGAGCGAGAGCTTTTGCCGCCGCAGCGGTGTCAGCGACTGCTTGAAATAAGTCGTGATTAAGCGGCAGTGCTAAAACGGCCGCCTCGGGGTGATCTGCTTGTTGCTGTCGATTGCGCGAGTTAATAAGGGGTGCAGCTGCCCTTGTGCTCGTTGGCGGTGCCATACGTGCGGGTGATGGAACTAGAGGATGTTCGTTCACATTCTTCTGCGGATATGCCATTATTAACTAAAGCTTGTTCGTTTTCTAGTTTTTCTACCCAATGTTTGGTTCTATCTACGCTCACACGGGTGGAGCTACGGTGGCTCACACGACTGTTGCTACGACTGCTCTCAGCAGCGTCGGCATCGATAGCAGCCAGCTCCGTTCGCAGTTCGCAATCCTGCAGTTGCTGTTGCAAGGTCGCAAGCTCTCGGTCGCGCTCACGCTCGCGAGCGGCAAGTTCTAGACGATGGCGTAAGGCGAGCGCCTCCGCCGCAGCCTTTCGCGCTTTTATTGTCGCGGATGACCGCGACGATTTTGACGACGGGACTGTTGGAGCTCTGCTGGAGTGGGACCTCTGCTGCTCAGCAACAGAGGGCTGCACAGGCTCTACAACTTTATCACCATTAGGCGCGGCGGGGTCCGAAGACTGAGCTTTGCCCATGCTTCGGGTGAACATTATTGATATCGATCGAACGTGTAAGAACGTAAACAGAACAAAATAAACAGATGAAAATAAATGTGATATATGGGATGACAGATGTTGAAAAAATTGTAAAAAAAACTGGTTATGATGGGAGATGGACCAAATGATAGCGACAGGGAATGGAATGAAAGCTGAGAGGACTGTAAATTGATGTATTTATAATGAAATAACTAAATTAATTACCTTGAACAAGCTTATAAATAGGTAGCAGCAACGATGACAAAACAGATATATTTGACAAGTAAAAAACTGACAAAGAACACAAAGAATTTTGATTTAAAAAGGTTTCTGAAAAATAAACTTAACCTAGCACAGCAAGGAGGTGCGCAACAAGAATGGTTATGCGATGGCTATAAAAATTTATAATAAAATACCCGAGGATATTAAGCTATTGCCTTTTAATCAATTTAAGACAGTTTTAAAGAAATGGCTGCTGGACAAGGGCTTCTATTGTATTGAAGATTTCCTCAAATATAAAGAGTAAGGAAGATCGATGTACTAACTACTCTAGACATTTTCTCCAGAATAAATAATTATATAATATAGTATAGGTAAATAACATCAAATTATTACAAACTTTTTTATTACTAATTTGCATGCTATGACATGATATAGTTAAATAGGCATAAGTTCTACCAAGTTGTATAACACCTTTAATAAAATTGTACCTACCCTATTTAATGCAAATAAATGAATTGAATTGAATTGAATTAAAGTTTACAAGGCATATTTTTTCATAGAACAACTCTAGCTCCCCCTTCATACGCTAAAATGTTGCCTAGTAGTGCTATCTAAGTGCTTGTTGTTGAGGGAGGTTTCTAACCTATATGCTCTGCTCTATGGTACATTCGGAATTCAAGTGAGTTTGATTATGTCAATCTGCCTGCACATCTGTAGTTTGACGTATTCATTTTAAAGCCGTGGTATCGAAAGGTTGTCATAGAGTTATATTAGGAAAACTATCTGTTGAAGTGTGATAATGTGATATAAAGTGTGAGAATGCTTAATAAACGCCTGTATAAAAGTCTCCTGGTCTCATTGCCACAACCCTTCAGGTTATGGGCCACACGCTAGAGGTTGTGGCCCTATAGAGACCGGGAGTGAAAATAATAAGAGAAATAGTGAGTTTTGCATTTGAGATGATTAGTTTGAGATAACTGACAGAGTTGGATAGAGGCCTTAGCAACGGAGTATGTTGACAAAATAGTGTTGCTAAGGGCAATGAAATGAAAGTGTCAACAGATAAATAATGATTACAAATAAAATAAAATGAGGAATTATTTAAATTATGAAATGATTAAGCTGGTGAAAATCTTATGAAGGTGAATTTTATCTGAATTTTAAAATTGAATTTGAAATTACACTTTTGGCCGTGGAAAGTAGTATGATGAAGAAAATATGGTGAGAATAAATGGACTGAAGATGAACAAACAAGAGAAGAGGAAACAAGTTAAAATTCAACAGATAGGAATGAAGGGCGTCGAGTATATGGAGAAATAGAAGGAAATAGAAGTTTTGGAGAAACAAGAGATAGTAAAACAAATGACAGTCAAACGAAGGTAGAAAAAGTGACGGTGAAACAAATGAAAGTGAAGAAAGTTATGAAAAATTTTATTATTTTGTGAAGAACTGTTTTTTGGAATAAGTTTATTTTGAAGAAGTTTTTTGGCGAGTATTTTATGATGGAGGAGGTCGAGCAGGAGGCAAAGAATAGTCGAGCAGGAGTTACATGATGATGAAGTTGAGAAGAAGAAGGTTTTATAATGTAATGATGATGAAGAAGGAAGAAGTTTTTTAGGATGATGAATCGAGTGGGAGAAATGAAGTTTTTTAATGATGATGTGTCGAGTGGGAGAAAAATGTAGAAGTTTTATAATGATGATGAGTCGAGTGGGAGAAATGTAGAAGAAGTTTTATAATGATGATGAGTCGAGTGGGAGAAAAGTAGAAGAAGTTTTATAATGAAGATGATGTTGAGTGGGAGTAAAGGTTTATAAAGAAGATGTCGAGTAGGAGAATTTAATGAAGATGTTGAGAAGGAGAAGTTTTATACAGAAGACGTCGGGAAGGAGAGGTTTAATAGAAGATGTAGAGAAGGAGTAATTTTATAATATTGAAGAAGTTGAGTAGGAGCGAGATAGTTTTGAGAAGAATTATTTTATGAGAAGAAGATAGAGATAGAGATGAAGAAGTTTATTAGAAGATAGAATATAGAATTAAGGGGGTGCTTGTGTTCGTTAAGGGGGTGCGTTAATTGGGATTAGAAAGTAAATGAATCATCATTTAAAATGAAATGTTTTTGATATCCAAGTGTATTTTGATATTTCTTGTGGTTTAGTCTGATGTTTAGTTAGTTAGGTCTTTGATTTGGATTATTGTATGTGTCGTCTGAGTTAGGTGAAAGTTAGATTCCTGGGTTGGGTTAAAGGTTAATGTAACTTGGTAGGACTTAAGAAGTTTATAAGTTTGGCAGGTGATTCGAAATTTATCATGATGTTGTACTGGTAGGTAGAAAATTGTTTTAGTCAGTATGGTTAGCATGTGCAGCAGATTGAGGGGGTGTGTTGAGGGAGGTTTCTAACCTATATGCTCTGCTCTATGGTACATTCGGAATTCAAGTGAGTTTGATTATGTCAATCTGCCTGCACATCTGTAGTTTGACGTATTCATTGTAAAGCCGTGGTATCGAAAGGTTGTCATAGAGTTATATTAGGAAAACTATCTGTTGAAGTGTGATAATGTGATATAAAGTGTGAGAATGCTTAATAAACGCCTGTATAAAAGTCTCCTGGTCTCATTGCCACAACCCTTCACTTGTTGTAGAAAGACGTACGCCACTTGCCTGTGGTTCCCGCCAAAAAAATAAATATTGCTGTTCGGTGGTCATGGGACAACTTTCTTTTCATTTCCATGTATAGGTATAACTTGCCTTTCAATGAGCTAGTAAATTCAATGAAAAATTCATGAGTGTGCTAATTGTGTAACGTTTATCGGTACATTATTAGTTGGTTGCTAAGTTCTGTAACTATGGAAAACATGAATAATACTAAATTTACAAATAATGCTACAATGAATTATATACCAAATGAAAGCACAAATATTTAAGATTATCATGTATTAAAATTATTCGAAATGACCGCCTCTGGCATGAATACACGCCTTTAGACGACGAGGCCAGTCATCGATGGCAGCACGAACTACCACCATATCCAATTCTGCGACTGCCTTGAGAATAGCGCGCT
Source organism: Agriphila tristella (assembly GCA_928269145.1). Taxonomy (NCBI): domain Eukaryota; kingdom Metazoa; phylum Arthropoda; class Insecta; order Lepidoptera; family Crambidae; genus Agriphila; species Agriphila tristella. Next base: position 42,427,973 of record OV743431.1, read on the forward strand.
TAAGAGAGTCGAGATTCATGTGGGGCTTAGCACATGCTTTCTCCTCAATAAGTTGCCATATGGCATAATCCAGAGGATTTAAGTCTGGGCTGGAGGATGGCCATTCTTCCTGCGCGATAAAATCAATTTTGTTAGCCCGAAACCATGCTTGTGTAGATTTTGCTTTGTGCGCAGGGGCAGAGTCCTGCTGGAAGACCCATGGCTGGTTTTGAAATAAAGTGTGGCTTAAGGGTTTGACAACAGGTTCCAGAACGGTATCTTGATAGACTCTAGCGCCAGTTTTCACACCTTTTTCACAGAAATGAACCTTACTTAGCCCTGAATAGGACACCCCCAGCCAAATCATCACTGATGAGGGGTGGTGACCTCGTTGGACCCTCGGAGCAATCATGCTGGCTTCTTTACTATTCTTAGCGTATACTCTATCATTTTGACGGTTAAAATTTTCTTCGACTGTGAAGATTTTTTCATCAGTAAACAAGATTTTTCGATGGCCGTTTTGTGCGTACTGCTTTAGTAGAGCGCGACTTCGTGCTAACCTCATAGCCTTCAATCGTGCGTTTAGCAGATGGCCCTTTCGTCTACGGTAAGCGTGAAGCCCAAGGTCATCATTGATAATTTTTTTAAGGGAACTTCTCTTCACAGTCATCTGTATTGCCAATAACTTTTGCTTCCGGACGGGATTTCTCGTGATTCTCGCCTTCACTGCCTTGATCACAGCTGGTGTCCGAACGGTGCGTGGTCTTCCTGATCTTTTTCGGTCATCGACGGTCAAGGTATTACTGTACCTATGGATAGTGCGATAAATAAATTGCTTGTTGATTTTCAACTTTTGTAGCAACTTGAAAATCATATTCGGTGGCTGCCCACATTTGTGCAGAGCAATTACAGCGACACGATTCTCCTTCAACCCCCATTCCATGGTGAAATAAACAAAATATGATATACGTGTGGTATGGAATTATAGCTTATAAAACTGTCAATAATATGTCATTTTTATTTTTTCTTTTCATTTGTTTTAATGGCCAGTAATCGATAAAGAAACTCAGTAACAGAACTTTTGACCAACCTGTGTATATCCTATAATAAATAGTTTTCTTGTATTGATAATTTTTGTCCTTGATTTTCAATTCGGTGTTTTCATTTCGGTTGATTCGGTGGACTAATCTGTCAACCGAAATGATATAAAACTAACCGAAATGAAAAAAAAATATCATTTCGGTGAGTGATAAGAATTTCGGTGTATAATTGTTTCATGTCGGTGGATTGTTTTATCATTTCGGTTTATTATTATTTCATTTCGGTGAAAATCCAGGCCAGCAGGTGATTTCTCATAATATTTGATTGCATTTTTATGGGACGTTTTTACCTTTTATGGGGTGGAATATTATCATATATATAAACAATTGCCCATCTGCGTCTAGGATTGTTACATTACCGTTTTCCGTACCTACAAATAAAAAGTTCAATTTCTCAGCTATGTGATGGTTTTCAAATTTTATAAAAAATTTACGTGGTCGCATGCAGGGTAGGTATTCTATCCACCGGTTTACTAATGTTTTCCCTAATTTTAAATGCAATAATTTCATTCGCCATAATTGCATATGCCATTACTAACAAATTACTAATAAATAAATACATTTATTTTCACTAATTTCATTGGTCATAAGCAGTCAATATGACATATTATTCTTATTACATAATTTTATTTGCCAAACTCTTCATTTAGCATAATGTTATGATATGATCCATAACAATGATTTTCCATAATACTTTCTTATTACAATATTTGGCAAAACAAACATTGGTTTCTATTATTTTAGCAAAGAAATAATGAAAGAAGCCAGCATAATTCATATTTATTAAAGAATTACTAAGATTTTGACCAAACAAGTTTTTTTTAAATCATATTAATAAAGATTTTTTGAGAGATTTTGTTATTTTTGATTTATACAAAGCTTTATGATTATACGATTCAGGTTTTTTTTTAATATTAGTGCGAGCAGGCATTCAGCATTCAAGCAAGCGTGCAGCATGCAAGCAAGCATGCATCATGCAAGCAGGCATGCAGCATACAAGCAAGCATGCAGCATGCAAGTAGACATGCAGCATGCAAGCAGACATGCAGCATGCAAGCAGACATGCAGCATGCAAGCAGACATGCAGCATGCAAGCAGGTATGCAGCATGCAAGCAGGGAAGCAGTCGGCAATCAGGCATGCAGCATGCAATATGCACGCAAGCATGGGAGCTCCGCTGCGAGTGGTCAAAACACTGATCTAACCTAACCTACCAGTGGTGGTCGAATCAAAAGTTTTTATTCATAACCCCTAGGTACGTTTAGGTGAAGAGATACGTTATAAGTTATGTATATTATTGATTATGTCAAATAATATTTATAGGAACTAATCATTATGACACTTGTTATTATGACACCTAATTTTATGGCAAATGAAAATTATGGCTAATGGATTGTTATGTCATACGTTGTTAGTATAAAAGCCATTATTACAACAGAAAATTATGACCGAGGATCATTATGGAAAATGAAATTATTACAAATAATATTATTATAAACGAAAGAATACTATTCTATCCACCATACTCGGAATCATAGGGGGATTATTGAACCACCTTATTTAAGTCCGTATACCCTGCTTCGGTGGATTTTAATTTTGGTGGATAGATTCTTTCATTTCGGTAGCTAGTTCTTTCATTTCGGTGAACGACTGTTTCATTTCGGTGACATCAAATTTTTAAACACAAATATCTCATAAGTCTGTAAAGATATTTTGATGGTGTTAAATATGTGCATTAAGAATATAAAGAAATACAATAAACCACGGTTAAAATTTAAAAAACCTTATAATAAAAAATTCAACCGAAATGAAAGAAAAAACACGACTTGTTGAAATTGACCCCTATACTATTAGCTTGTAATACTTAATCCTTGTAAATAGTCAATATTAATAGTCAGATAGGTAGGTAAATTTTGAAAGCTAAGCTAAAGCTAAAATCTATATTCTTTTTACATCATCGTGGAGTGTAGTATCTTGGAAAAATGATAATTTTTCAACAGTCTATTCATTCTACATTCGATTTCATTATCACCCTGTGCATGTAAATTAGAAATATAAGATGTTAATATATCCTTCATGAATAATTTAATGTTATAAATAATTCTGAATTACTTTTATAACGTAGTTAAAATGTCGCGTTTATCAAATATTTAAAAAGTTATGATGTCTTAAATTTTGGCATATTGCGGCAGTTTGAATAAATTAAATAAATATGCATATTGATGGAATTTTAAATGCAATTTCTAATAAATACTACCAATATTTTAATGTGAAAAATTATAATTATGTTTGGATGTTAGCAACTCAGCCGGATTTAGAGGAAGTGTGGAAGATGCGAGGACTGGCTGTCCAGCAAAGTGTCATGTATGATGAATGTAATCTGCCAAATTGTCTGATATTTACTGTATCTGTGGCTAATAAAGATGTCTGAATCAAGATGCTGTTATATGTATTTAGCTAATTTCCATTAGCACAAAGGTTCAATTGGGATAAGTCGCGGATTTTCGCAAAATAAGTGGCTGTCATTCATTTATAATTAATTTAAATTAGATATCAATATTTTCAAATAATAAAAAGAAATCGTGTCGTATGTTATAATAGTAGTGTGCATGACTTGACACCTCGATCGCTCGGCGCATTTTACTCAGATAACTTTGAATTGGCTTTATCATTATATTTAACATAAATTGGATCCTAACAATTAAGCCCAGACGATGACATTGTAAAAGGTACAAAGGCATTTAAAAATAAAGGGACTGGCTCTTAATGAGCTTTTAAAAAAAATACGTTCTTGTATAGTTTGAGGCCGTGAAAGCGTTGCACGGTGCAACACTTTTCATAGAAAAAAATATCAACATTATTGTTTTTAATCAAAAACGAATAAACTGAAAAACTGAGAAGTGAATATAACTAATAAACTTTTTTAGCATTAATTAATTCACAAAATTAAATTATAACTTAAACCAATTTTTTTTGTTAAATATTAATTTCTGAACGTCTTCAGTCCTCCGTGACCACGGCAGCTACAAAGGTGACGAAACGTCGGGAAAATCAAAAATCAAACCAAATGCCAACTAATTACCAAAGTCATAGCCTTCTATATCTTCCAAGCCCTGAAGTTGAGCAGAACGGCAACATCGCATGTGGTCAAGCACATAGTATAAAATTATTTTAAAAATTATTTATTATTTGTTTTTCCTATATATGTTTAAACTAGTTGTAAATTGTGATGTAAGATTATTTCAATAAAGTTTTATATTTATTATTATTATTTATTTATTAGAACATAAGGTTTGAGTCAAATTATTAGAACTTTTCGGGGGTCCTTTAGTACGATGAGCATTTTGATCTAAGCCTCTTCTAGCAATAAATCTTACATCATTGGAAAGGTATTTAAATTTGAAACACTTTATTGTATTACTATAATCGTGAACTATTAGTACTTTGAGAGTTATAACGCTCTAAACTTGACCAATTTTTTTAACATTAATGACCTAAAACTCCGAAATCACTAACAATTAATAGAAAGTATGTTTGCAGCAAATATTTTAATTTCCATTAGCACAAAGGTTCAATTGGGATAAGTCGCGGATTTTCGCAAAAAATTGTCATATAAAAACCTTTCTTATGATATATCATTCATTTCTATAGGTGTGGTAGATCAACTCCCATAGACAATAAACCACTTTTATACTTTAATAACCTTTAACTGCAAAAGTATTAACAATTGATATAAAGTATATTAACAGCAAATATTTGTCTTTAAAAGACCTTTCTTATGATATATTTCATATTTTAAACCTCACACGATTACTATGAAAAAAAATATCGACCTCTTAAAATTGAAATATTCCCATACATTTAGTATGGAGAATAGCGGACGACATGACCACGAACTGACAGCAACAGACGTTGCCAAACTTAAGTTCACGGCTTGAAAATAAAGAAGGCTATGTCAAAGTACTTTCAATAAAACCTTGCTAGCATCGGTTAAAAAGTGTTTTATTTCAAACTAATAAACTATTTATTATTTTGGAAAACTAGCTAAGCCTTTTTTTATTATATTTTAATATTATAGATTTATTATTGGTTGGCACATCAGTGAAAAACTACAAAATTAATTGGAGGTCACTTTACGGTTTTTTCTATCGAGATTATCTAAGTATGATGTTATACATGGGGCACACTGAAAGTTTTGCACTTCTGGCAACTCACACATATTTGAATATGCAATGTTATGTTTTTTTAACTTTAGAACTTATTCATGAAATTAAAACAATAATTTACCGGAAGTTGCGAGTCATTTGTTTTTTATCACAATGCAAAGTTCGTAGCCTACATGAAATTAGCAAGAAAAGATTTAAGGGAAACATTTTTTTATGATTTTGAAACTTCGCTTCTCCGCAAGTTTGCACTGCTATGCTTTTAGAAAAGAAACCTTATTTGAGTTTCGTAAGGCAGTGGTAAGCAGAATGTAATCGTTTTCTTGTCTCTCCTACAGTGAAATTGGTATAGGTCGGCATTCAAATTCACTGTGCAAAGGTGACTACTTAATATTATCACTTGATTAGGTAATTTAAGAAATCGCGCATATTACCTATTGGTGAATTTGAGGATACTTGGGGATTGATATGAAATAAAATTTTAAAAATATTCATCAGCATTCAAAAGCTAAGAAACTTTGTTGGCCTGGATTCTTAATGAACTCACCATGTAAGAAACGGGATCGAATTGATTGATGTAAAAATATGTTGTTAAAATGCAAACATGGTCGTTCAAATGTTGTCTCTGAAACGGAGTTCATGATCCATTCTGCATTAATTTTAGACCTTCTTGCGATATCTTTACTATCCTAGAATTGAAGGTACGATGAGAAATTTCACATTTAAGGGGCCAGAGGAAGCCGTGATAGCGTATGAAAAACATGCCCTCAGACAAATAATGCTTATGTTAAAAATAGTATGAACGAATAAAAAACGTTTGAAGAATACTGTGACACGCAATACATATAGGTATATAAGTTGACATATACAGGGTTATTTGTAAAACACCAACAACCTCGCAGGTGTAGATTACCAACATCATAAACAACAACAACAGTATTTGTTATACGACTTTTATCATAACTCAACACATTCACCAAAATGATTTTTCAAGTTTTTATTGTACTGTTCAACACTTTTTACGTCTATGGATGGTGGCGGGGCGGGCGGGTCGCGCGCACCAGGCGCTCCGCGCGCCGCGCGAAGTGTTATGAACATACGAACGGTCAACGAACTAAGATACTAAGGAAGTGTAATTCCGCTCAAAAAATAGCACCACGCAAACTAACACAGAGAGGGCGGGGCTAAAAAGTACTAGTGAAGCACGATTTAGTAATGTCTGCCACGCGCTCGGCGACAGTCGTTAGCGTTACCACAAAAAAATAATTAGAAAAATGATTAAAATGACGTCATGTGTGGTCAAGTGGCGAAAAAGACCAAAAGAAGGCAGCAAAACTATACAGACATAACATAACATAGGAAAGTAACATATTTTTCGTTTTTTAGAAATATCTATGAGCGTATACATACAAAATATGGTCGTTATTATGCAACAAGTGTTCAGTCGCTTTGTGGGGCAGAGTCAAATCTTCACATTCACTGCTATCACACATTTTTAAACAAGAATAAAACTCTCATGGAATTCAGTACAACATGGAATTCAGTACAGTAAAAGGAAAATTTAAATCAAAATTTTGTAATGCTAAAAATGGCGCGTCCTGCAATATGCAATACATAGAAAACGAGTAATCTGATGTAATCTCCTTGTTTTTTATTATTATACAGGGTGTAACAAAAACGCTGTCCAATCCGTGAAGGGATGATTAGGTAGGTACCTATAAAGATTCTATTCACGCAATCCTCTTTGATTAACGAGTAAAAATCCCTGGTTAAAATAGTATAAATAAAAAATGAAGAACTCACATTGCAACACCGAAGGCAGCAGAGTGGCACGACAAGTAGTGACGTCATGAGGTCAAGAACGTCAGATCAGAACACAAAGTAATGACAATTTCCAGAAACTATGATTTTATGCAGCTCTGAAAACAGCTTTTTAATATGGAGTTTGATCCGCGGATCATTCTGCTGGAACCCCAATGTATGAGATATGCTGCGAAAATGCTACTTTATATTTCCACCACCAATAGAAATACATGCCTAGCAACGGTGCACTAGATTGTCCCGAACACTTTGCAGCACACCTGTATTCCACTTAATTAGTACAAATGTGGCTATTATTCGCAAACGCATTACGGATTCACTCTCACAAATGTTTTTAAACATCAACTGTAAACATGACCTCACAAATAAAAATCAAGGGGTGTCAAATCTGGAGATCGCACTGGCTACGGAGTTGGTCCACCTCTTCCAATCCACCGTCACCCATCACCCATATTGCTAGTTTAGGTATTTGCGCACCGGTCAATAAGCATGTTAAAATAGTCTGCATTTGAAAAAGATCTTGACAAGAATAAACTTTGACTTGGTGGAATACGCTGCTATAAATACATATACATACAAAATACATTACGAAAAACTGAGAACCTCCTCCTTTTTTGAAGTCGTTAAAAAGGTGTCGCTATAAGAATTTTGTATTGCCAATTAAAAAATAAAAATAAAGCGACGTATTAATACTGTTGTTCTTTATCAGTCACACCTCTAAAAGACGTATTAAGGTGTTACTCGCGCAAATGTGATAATTATCTACATAATATGTACTTACATGTTATGAAAAAAAAAATCTTTACAGAATACATTGTCTTTTATCAAGCATACCTATTTTATTTCAATAGCTTGCCTAATTTTAGTCCTTCTTGAAATCATGTCTTACCAATTCGTGACAAATAATATGATCATCATTCATCAACATCATCATTTTATAATTTTCATAAAATAAAATAACAATAAAATCATCACAGCCGAAAGACGTCCACTGCTGACATAGGTCTCCTTTAGTTTTTTAGAGCGACTAGTTACAGGCGACTTGCATCAAGCGTATTCGAGCGGTCTTTACCAAGTCGTCCGTCTACATAATAAAACAAACATTATATCTAACAAACAATAATGTACTAATTTCATAAAACAATTTTATGATGCCGCCCAGCGCGCCGTAGTAGGTTAGGTGAACTGACTGCATTCTACGTTACACCGTCCTCGCCTCAATGACAAAGGCACGACAACGGCCCAATGAGTGACACGAGGCGAGTCAAATATCCAATCATGTTTGATCTGCGTTCAAACCCCAGCCAATAAAAAACGTCATATGCGTTAGAATACAATCTAATGCCGATTATGCGTGCATTGTAATAAGGTATGTTTTTACTAGTTCATTGTTGAGTTTGCGACCTTTTGTGTTACAGAATATGTGAAGGTGCCATTTTTTATGCAATATTTGTTAGGAGTTAGGCTTCCTTAGATCTTAGTTCGTTGCGAACGGTAAATTAAAATGATATATTTTTTTGTTATGAAAGTAAAATCTAACGAATTATCAAAAGTCGTGGAACAAAATGTTGTTGTTTATGATGTTGGTATTCTACTCCTGCGAGGTTGTTGGTGTTTTACAAAAATAACCCTGTATAAGTATTGTTTTATTTATGAGTTGAGATCAAAACTTTCAGAGTGGCCTATAGGTATATCGTGCAATATTATTGAAAACGACTCGACAATGGCACAGCCTTTTGTTTTTATGTAGGTACTCAAAATCGACGATATTATCTGGATACTGTGATGTAGCGACATCATATTCGGCTTTTTCGGTAGCTCTATGGTCAAACGTGAAGGAATTTATGATAAATAATGATTTAAAATATTTTGTTTCGAATGCAAAACAGTTTCCAGCCGTGTTTCTTTTGTCGGGGCATTCTTGCTTCGGCGCTGGACCCTTCTGGTCGTGTGCTATGTAATTCATAAGTTTCAGAAAATACAACGAATTTAAAGAGATATCATAGTTTTATTGAAGCAAATAGGGCGTCGGCCGTACAGTGGAGGCGCCGTCGCGATCGTCAGTTCCGCGCGTATTGTTTGTTGTAGGTACAATGGAAGTCAAGAAGTTTGATGGCATAAGAGGCGACGTAGAAGAATTCCTCAGCGAGTTCGAGCTGGCGGCAGCGATTCAGAATTACGATGAAAAAACCAAAAAGCTCGCCGTCGGAGCCTTTTGCACGGGCCCAGCGTTGATGTTCTACAAAAAGATCGTCGCCACCGCAAAGGATTATTCAGAGCTAAGACAATTGTTTATTAAAGAATTTAGCATCTTATCGAATCCTATTGCAGATTTTTTCAACAGGAAGCAGAATCCAGACGAAGATGCATTAACATATTTTTATACCTTAGATATGATGGCAGCGAGAGCGGGACCAGTCGTAACAGACGAGATCTTCATACAGCAATTTTTGAAGACGATCGACGTGGTCTCGAGATCTAAACTTTCTTCGCAGATATATGCGGATAAGGCGCATCTGCGAGCGGTGATTCGACAGATGAGCGATCTCGAAGCAGGGACTTCAACTGGGAAGACGGACAGTACGCAGCGCAATTATCCCGTGAAAGTAGTTTTTAATCCCACAGGAAGCCGCAACCAGGCGGAAACCGAGAATACGTCGGGGAACCCGGACCGATATGCCTCTCGCACGCCACAGGAAAATTCTCCCCCGCGACCAATTTACTCGCGTCCGCTTTACAATTTTAGGCCGCGGAGACAAGAGACACCAGCTCACCCAGTTGCCAGGATGCCTCCTGCAAATCGAAGGAACCAGCCGACCCAAATGAGTGAGACGACTGGGACCACCGAGGACAACCCAAACGGGAGGGGGCGGCTGACGTAATTGGTGGAACTCGGTCGCCTCTAATCCAGGACATCCACCAGACAAGTAAGCAAAACCCGCATATTAAAGTGTTGTGTAGGGGAAAGGAAATAGCCGCGTTGGTCGATACAGGCGCGTCGGTGTCCGTTCTGTCGAGTGAACTTATAGAGACTTTACAGATAGGCTATGATCGGAATGATGAGATTTGTGTAAAGAATATCAGTGGAAAAACCTTATCCGTAGTGGGGAAAGCTAAGTTGAATGTTATAATTCAAGACGTTTTATTTTGTCAAGAATTTCTGATAGTGAAAGAAATATGCCAGAAATTGATTCTGGGGTGCGATTTTTTGTATAATAACGGTGTAATTATCGATTTTAAAAGTGCGCAATTCATATTTAATAAATTTAGTTGTAAATTTCATCAAGGAAAAGAAATTTCTACTGGGAACATAGAGTGGGTACAATCGAGGACAAAAGTTTTGTCGAAGAACGACTATGTGTATTTTTGTAAGGAAATCGAAAGTAAAGATAGGTATACTTATGAGCGATGTATGGCCGTTGAGAACACTCCTGCATTAAAATTTAATATCGCGAGTTCGTTATCCGCGGAACTACGTGATCGTTTGATCAGCTTGCTTACCAGATATCGGTCGTGTTTCGCGTTTGACAAAGGTGAATTAGGAAAGTGTGACTTTATGAAGGTGAAAATTGATACGACGGATGAAGTTCCGGTGCATAGTCCTCCGTACAGGGTGTCTAGGGAACAACATAGGGTTATTAGGGAACAGGTAGACGAAATGTTAGAAAATGGAATAATTCGGGAGTCGAGGAGTCCCTATGCGTCGCCAGTGGTGTTAGTGAAAAAGCCGGACAATTCTTGGAGGTTTTGTGTTGATTTTAGAGTTTTGAATAAAAAAGTGATAACGGATTCGTATCCATTGCCGATAATCGAAGACTTGATTGCCCATTTGAATGGGGCCAACTATTTTGCGGATCTGGACTGCAATTCGGGATACTGGCAGTTGGAGATAGATGAGTCGGATAAACATAAGACCGCTTTCATCACGCCGTCGGGGCTATACGAATTTAATGTTCTACCCTTCGGATTGAAGACTAGTGGAGCCATCTTCCAGAGGACGATGGATAAGGCGTTGGCCGGATTGAAGTACAAGAACGCCGTTATATATGTGGACAATATCATAGTGTACGGAAAGACATTTGACGAGTTCTATGGGGCCCTGGATCAAGTGTTAAAGCGGTTGGAAGAAGCGAACTTGACGTTGAAACCGTCGAAGTGCAGTTTCGCGTATGAAGAAATAACGGTGCTGGGCCATAAAATATCCGGGTGTGGGATATTACCGGATGAAGAAAAAATCAAGAAAATGAAAGCCGTCAAGATACCTAAGAATACCCGTGAACTAAAATCGGTGCTTGGTTTATTTTCATATTATAGGAAATTTATTGATAACTTTGCGAGCGTGACTGTACCTTTAAATAAATTGTTACGAAAAAATATGAAGTTTGAATGGACGGATTTACAACAGAGGGCGTTTGTCAGGATTTTGTCTATGATTCAAAACCCTCCGTTGTTGAAGCATTTTGACAATTCGGAAAATGTCATAACGAGACTTTATATCGACGCGAGTGATTTTGCTTTGGGTGCCTGTTTAATGCAACAGGATGGGGATAGGGTGTTGCCGGTGGCATTCGCGTCACGGAAGTTGTCTGACGCTGAAAGGAAGTATGCGGTAACCGAGAAGGAGTGCCTGTCGCTGGTGTGGTCCATCAATTATTTCAGACCATACCTATATGGGATAAGGTTCCAGGTTGTGACAGACCATAAGGCGCTCTGCTGGCTCAGGGGACGAAAAGATATGAATGGCAGACTAGCGAGATGGGCGTTGGCACTTCAGGAGCACGATTTTGAAGTGGTCCATTGTTCAGGCAAGCAGAACGTTGTAGCGGATTTTCTGAGCAGGAACCCATTGAAGGAAGAGGAGACGACTGGAGATCAAGAGGGGACGGTGGAAATAGATGATGGGCTGCGCTTGTACAGCATCGATGCATCGCAGGTGACGGAGGCACAGCGCGAGGATGAGTTCTGTCGTCGGCAGGAAGAGGAGATCCGGGCCAGACGAAGGGGACAGTACAAAGGATTTGTTATGATGGACAGTATGCTATGTAAAAAAACACGAGTGAATGGTTTAAATAAAAACTTAATTGTAGTGCCCAGTGTATTATTTAATGAAGTGATGTCCGAGGTGCATGATGACAGTTTTGCAGGGGGACATTTAGGGTTAATGAAGACGCTAGCGAAATTTAGGTTAAGGTATTTTATTCCGAATGCGGAAGAAAGAATCGAACGGTATGTCAGGAGTTGTGTGCCATGTCAGGAAAAAAAGAAAGTGACGACGGTAGTGCCTTTGCAGCCGATAGCGATAGACAGGTTGTTCCAGGTGTTAGAGGTGGACGTGATCGGGCCCCTGAATAGGTCCAGATTTGGGAAAAGGTATATTATTTCAAGCATAGAAGGTCTATCAAAGTATGCTATTTGTAAACCTGTTCGGAGAGCTACTGCACGAGCCATCAGTGACTTTCTGACGCAGGAGATATTTTGTAGGTTTGGTGCCGTTCGGACGATCATGTCGGATAGAGGTTCTATCTTTACTTCGGATAGAGTTAGAGAAACGATAAGGAGGTTTGGTGCGCAGCAGGTGTTCGCTACGACTATGCATCCTCAGACTGTAGGGTTGATAGAAAGGTTTAATCAAACTTTATTACAGATGTTAGCGAAATACAGTGATCCTCATCAGAGGAACTGGTGTGTACATGTCCCGATGGTCACCCACGCGTACAATTGTTCTAAACAGGCTTCCACGAGGTTTTCTCCATATTTTATTATTTTTGCAAGGGAGCCAGCGTTGATTTCTGATGGAAATTTTAACATGATGCCTGAAGTCACTGTAAGACAAAGAATCCGTATAAGAGAGCATTGTATGGATAAAGTGAGAGAAAATCTGAGGAAAGCGTGTTTGGTACAAAAGTTTTATTATGATAGGAAGGCGAAGCCTATAAGATTCCCAGTAGGACGGTTAGTGTTATTGTATAGTCCTAAAAGAGTTGCTGGAGTTAGTAGGAAGTTAAGTAGGCCGTATAAAGGACCTTATAGGATTGTTCGACCCCTTGAGAATAACAATTATGTTGTCCGTAGAGTTAATTCGAATAGGCAAAGGAAGGTACATGCTAATAGATTGAAGTTGTTTAAAATGAGATGAGAATGTGATTAACGGGTTAGTTTGTGATAGGGTTTGGTTTAGTTTAGGTTTGTTTTAGTTTAAGTTTGAGTTACATATATTTCTGTTTCGATATGAATGATAAATAGGGGCGAATAGGAATGGTAGGTCTAAGGGGAATGTTTAAAATTAGGAATAGATTTAGTGGGAAACATGTATTTCGAATGTGTGGTAGTTAATAAGGTTGGTGAGAAAGGTTAGTTAGGAATTTAACTTAGCGGTAGGTTTAGTGAGAAGTGTGCACTAGGTTAGTGAATAAGTGCGCTAATGCTTGTTTTTTTTTCATGTGCTGTGCTATGTGACGTGGCATCAATTTGCATCATCGGTTGGAGACCAGCGTGCCAGGATGATCAGTCGAATCCAGGATAAGAAGTGGTCCGGCATGAAGAAAGAGTTAGGCATAGGCAGAATAAATAAATGTTAGGGTCTACTTATTACCCTGGGGTATAGAATGGGGGGGCGTGACGTACGAAACTGGGACCGTATGGGGAAGCCCTGAAAGTTCCATAGGAACGGGTTCTGTCTTGTTTTGCTGCAAGGCACCTCCAATTCCTTGGTCCCAAATCCGTAAGTCCCGTAGATAATGTATGCCGGACATTACGTTTGTTTTTTCCCTCCTGGTGACTGAACATTCGTGGTTTTCTGACGTGTACATTCGTAGACTGTCAGGACTATACTCTTTTCAAGTGTCAACATGAGTCATAGACCGATTCATTTTGACATTAGGCGAGAGTCACATTGTCATTTTGTGGTTTGGCCGACTCTGTCAAGTCGCAGAGTAGATAATGAGTAGCGTTCTGTTCATGGATTGCTCTATGATCAATTTATGGTCAGCTGTTTATGGTTATTCTAGTTCTGACACTCTACTTGGCTATGGTCTCTATTTGGCTATGGTCGTATAGGAAGGTAGGTAGGTAGGCGAGTTTTGTTTTTTTTAGTCTGTGTATTAAGGCTAGGGTGGTATGCTGTGTGTTGGCTTTTTTGGTGGGTTTTTGCCAACATAAAACCAACACACGGGTATGATAAAGGCTAGTGCCGACTAAGAGAATAGACAATGTGTGACCCGTGTGCAGGTTCGCCTGTAGTGAAGGCCAGCATGACTGTGTATAAACCTCCCACTTTAGGTAGGGTTGTGCTGGTTTAGGGAAATGTTTGTGACGGTAGGGAACTGTTGCGAAAATTTATTTCTTTTCTCACGAAGAAATAAATTTTAACGGTACCGGGGGAATGTGATGTAGCGACATCATATTCGGCTTTTTCGGTAGCTCTATGGTCAAACGTGAAGGAATTTATGATAAATAATGATTTAAAATATTTTGTTTCGAATGCAAAACAGTTTCCAGCCGTGTTTCTTTTGTCGGGGCATTCTTGCTTCGGCGCTGGACCCTTCTGGTCGTGTGCTATGTAATTCATAAGTTTCAGAAAATACAACGAATTTAAAGAGATATCATAGTTTTATTGAAGCAAATAGGGCGTCGGCCGTACAATACCAGTGTTGTAAAAACTAAGGTCAACACTATGTGCAGGTCGAGGGAGACAATCGATAAACGATGAAACGTGCAAGTTTGAGGTATGGCCGAAGGTGGAAGCGCACTATACCCTGAATTCTCATCACTGAGAAACTGGCTATCGGCTGGAACTGAACAATTTTTAAATTGTTGTTATGGCGTTAGTCTTAGGTAAGAAATGGTCGTGCAGGACCAGGGGCCCGCCTCGGGGGGTCGAGGGGAGACAACCCCAATAAAAAACTCAAAACCGTAGCCCTGTACGTAGTGCAGGAACGGGGGTCGCCTTCATGGGGACTGCGAGGAGAAAACCTCTATAAAAAATCCTTAAAGTTCCGGTACTTGAGGACGAGGTGCCGGAAGCCTGTCTCAGGTGGTTGACGAAGGTGGTCAACTTTAGATCGCCACCCTTGGGTACCTCCCGCCCCCCAAGGTGTAGAAGGGTTACCCGGGCATCGGGATCTCTGCCCGGGCGGACTTTTAGTTCTCCCAGACTCGTGGGTCCAATCATGAATGTATTTAACAATCCAAATTTAAATTTAGACGTTAGTGAAGGGAGTCCGGACAGCGCACAGTGTCCATCCAAAAACAGTGCTAACATTTCGCAGACGGCTAAAAGGCCGAAACTGGGGTCCTCTTCTGATTCCAGTGAAGGGCTGGGTAAGGCGGGAGAGCGCAGGGACATAGATGTCCTCAGGAAGAAAGTGGAGAGTAGGTTGAGGGAAACAAATGAAACTCTCACAGAAGAACTGAATTCAATGGCGAACTTTGGCAAGAACTTTGCGCCAATAGAAACCGGAAAGAGGATTCAAAAGCTTGTCAAGAGGTTGCATGAGCAGTTTCAGCTGATGAACTCAACCACATGCACCCAGGTGAATGAACTGTGTAGATTACTCCAAAAAGCCCACACGGAGAAAGACGAGGTGCAAGAAGAGGAACAGCAGTTGAGATTAAAGTCCCACCAGCTTGAAGAGCTGCTGGCTAAGAAAGAAGCAGAGATCGCTTTGTTGAGGTACGCACAAGAGCAACAAAAGAAGACCTTGGAGCAACTCAGGAGCTCGATAATGATGGATATGTCGAAAATGCTCGATCAAAGACTGACTGGTTTTGAGAAGCGTATATCCTCAGCCCATCAGCTCGAAAAGACTGTTCACAAACCAGTGGCTGTAGCTGCCACGCATCCGGCAGCCACAAGAAAAAGCTCCCAACAGTCGAACCAGCTCTTAAGAGATCTGTCGGTTCCTTCCCAATCTTCCATGGAGGGCGAATGGTTAGAGGTCGGGAGAGGTAGACGAAGAAGGAAGAAGAAAGGGGTGCTGACGCAAGAACCACCCCCGCTTATAGCTGAACATACAGCAGCTGTGCAACCGCCGTCGCAAAGAAAGATCCGTCCAAGACGCCCCAACCTGATTCCCTCGGAAACATCGGCGGTTGTGTTGACGATAACCCAGGAGGCGAAGGAAAGGGGAGTTACCTTCGCCGAAATAATGAGAAAGGCCCAATCAGCCATCTCACTCCCCGACCTTGGTCTGGAGGGGGGGCTAAAGATGAGAGCTTCGCAGACAGGAGGCAGGGTCCTTGAGATACCGGACCCTAAAAGAGCTGATGTGTTGGCTGGTGAGCTGCGCCGGGTTCTGGGCGCGGACGCATCTGTAGGACGCCCCGAGAGGACGGTGGACCTCATCGTCACGGGGCTAGATGACTCAACCCTGAAAGATGAGGTCCGAGAGCTCGTTGCTGTCAGGGCAAAGTGTGAGGTAGCGAAAATAAAGTCGACGGAGATAGTGATCGGGCCGGATGGCACTAGACGGGTTCGGCTTAGATGCCCAGTAGATTTCGCGAAAGCGGCCATCGGGGACGGACGCATCAGGGTTGGATGGCTAATGGCGGTGATAAGAGCAACCGCCCCCCTGCCCCTGAGATGCTATAAGTGCTTGGGACTGGGGCACACTAAACCGATGTGCCCCTCAGACGTCGACAGAAGCGGGGACTGTTTCCGTTGCGGGAGGCTGGGCCACAAGGCCTCGACTTGCTCAGCTGAGCCAAAGTGCGGTGTCTGCGCTGCTAACATGGTAGCGGCAGACCATATAATGGGCAGTCGGCTGTGCAGCCCCCCGGTGACTAGGGGTAATCGCCCCGAACGCCGGTGGGTTGTCCAAGCCCCAGACGGCTCCCCAATTTTAGGTGGTAGGATTGAGAGGATTGCCGAATGAGCGGTATCCCCGGTGCGAGGGGGCAAGCCCCGAGACGCTTCCCACACCTCTCAATGAGGAGAGGCGTACGGAAGCCGTTGGTGGGGGGAACACTCCATCTGTTCGCCCAGTCTAGGGTCAAGCAGGCGGTGGGGGGTGAACCACCGCCTGCCTTGCACGGCCCTGGCGGTTTGGGGAGATGGCCAAACTTGCCCGGCCATCTCCCAAAAGTGATGAGGCCTAGTTTGCTGGGCGGTCGCCGGTCACATTGGGGCGATTGCCACAAGGACCCCCCATGACCAGTCGGCGGCGCGTGCGCAAGTACTGAAGTTTTTAGTGGGTATTCCCTCCTCCCGAGATCCCACCGAGCTACTCGGCTAGGTTGGATCACGGGAGGCAGTCGTGGAGGGTGCCCTCCTGGCGAGTCCCACATACCCCCCTCAGGTTCACCTACTGGAGGGGAAGAGCGTAAATGCATTTTCCTTCAGTATAAAAAAAAAAAAAAAAAAAAAGGTAAGAAATGGTGGTAGCTAGCCAGGCAGACTTGAAATTATCTCAAAATATTAACTTTTCGAGAAAAAGTTAACTAACAAAAAATAACCATTTGTTTTAACCCTGTTTAATATTTAGCGAGGCATGACGCATTTTAAGGTATTCCCTCGCTTATTAACATTTTAACATAAAGTAAGAAGAATAATGTGCAAACATCTTGATATCCTTGGATTTCCGCCGCCAAGATAAGAATGTTAAAAAAATATATAAGAGATAGGTAAGGTAGGGTATATAAGATAGTACGTGGTGAACTGGTGATAGAGATATAGGTAAGTACACTTGCGTAAACGACAATTCGATGCATCTCATCTCATGTTTATGACACGTGCCTCCCTGACTCTACATAAACATGAAAGATTTTGCGTACCCATTAAACGTATGACTACAGACTAGTTAAGACTGTAAAGTACAGTCTGTAGGTACTGTCTAGTCTAGTCATACGTATTATGAAAACAATAAACTTTTAAACAATTTAGCACCACAATGATGAAAGTATCTAATGATTACCATATCAATACGGCTTTTTATACTTAGGAAAATAAAGAAATAAAACAATCACAAGATCTGGATACTTCTATGTAAACAAAACTGAGCTCGTCGTGTTATTAGGGCAGGATAAGAAAGAACAACCAACACTAATGTGTGATTTTTGTGTGTGTAGGTACTGACTGTGTACCGGTAGGTATAAGTAGTACTAGGGAACTGTATGTGCTCGTTTCCAAAATGAGTATAGAAACTGTGCTGTGGCTGCATACTAATAATCATAAAGACTGCGCTGGCCGCTGGCGCGTGTCACGCGTGTCACCTGGGGGCCAATACTGCTAATGTTAACGTCAAAATCGTGTTTCAATGGTGTTTGAATGGTAATGCTTTTTGACACAGTTCTTGTTTCTTAAACCCTAAACCGAAACACATTGTGTTTCTTAAACCCAAAACGGAAACATATTGAATGGTAATGCTTTTTGACACAGTTCTTGTTTCTTAAACCCAAAATCGAGACACAATATGTTTCCGTTTTGGGTTTGGAAACACAATGTGTTTCGGTCTGTGTCAAAAAGCATTACCATTCAAACACCATTGAACCACGATTTTGACGTTAACATTAGCAGACTTGACCCCCTGAATAGCTGCAAGCGCAGACGGCCCGTCCTACGGATTGATGTCAACGCCTCGATACTTCGCTTGACGAATTTAATTTACAATAAGTTACCAACACTTTTGTATGCGTCCGCGCACAATACCTATTCAGGTTTATTGAGGACCGCTGAATCGGTAATCGGCTGTCTGTCCGGTCGCTCACCCTTCATTATTAATACACTGCCAAAAGGATACCACTTTACAGGACAAAAGCATTTTTCATATTTCGTTTTATTTGCCATCACTCGGCCATAACAATAAAAGTTTCACAAAATACTGCTAGGGTTGGCAAAATTACATTATTTTCGTGATGTGCACTTTTTTATTCTAATTTTAGGGACAGGGACTAACTATAATTAGGAACTATTAGGTAAGAAAGAAGGTAGATTAAAAGGTAATTAGGAACCTACCTACTGACCTAATAATTGGTTAGTTATATAAAATTACAAAATTTAAACTTAAAAAGATGTGGGTGAAAAGACAACTCTATAAGTTATTACTAGTTACCTAGTTTTTCTTGATAAATTCATCAATAAGCTGAATATATTTTTCAAATTTCTTCAACAACCTTGCTGATTCTTGTTGAATTTTTTCTGCCTCTGATGAAGGAATCTTATCGAATTTACTCTTGAGTTGGTTAAATTCCGCAATTTGTTTATTATTTGCTATGGTAATTATCTCTTGAGTTTTATTGAGATTTTCGATAAAATCGGTTTTTTAAATGGTTGGTTTAATTCATCATCTAGAGGTTTTAGCAAACTCGTATAACCATCGTAGATAGATTTTGTAATTTCTTTTTCTTTTGCGTCAATAAGTTCCTTCAATAGATTATAAGTTTCAGTTTCTTCCATCAATATATCTGAAAAAGGACATAGGTTTACTTAAAAGTTGAATAATAATTTCATTTCAAGAGGTTGGAATAATTAATAATAATACTCGTAAAAGACATTTTTAACTAAAGGTAAGTATTTCTGTTAAACATCGAGCGCTCATTATATTGAGAATTTGATAACTTTTAAAGGCACTTACGGTCGACAGAACGAGAAATCATATTATTGTTATCGTCGTTACATGTTCTGCAAAACCTTCCAAACTTATTAACAGCGTCTTCAAATGAAATTATTTTCGAAGATAGCTCTGCCACATTTTGTCTTATTTCCTTGACGTTGGACTCAAAATTAGTATTGGAAATATTTTCATATAAATGAATATACTGGTCTTCTAATTTAAGCAAGTCATACATGGTTCGATCAAACTTTTCGAGTGCGTAGTTAAATAATTTATTTTGAACGGTTTTTACTTTTTCTCTATAAGAATCGCTATCATTCCTGATTTTATTATCTAGATCCTTTTGCAGCGATTGTGCGAATTTTTCAAAACTTGTGACGACTTCGACATGTAATTGAGCAAAAGCGCCGCAATAATATACCTTTGGATTATAAGACAGCCTTGTAGTTAATATTTGTTGTGTATCTAAAAGCAAAATAATTCAATTTTACTTTAAGTAATACAATCGTTCAAAATACAGTTCACTATATAAAACTTTACTTACGTGAAATTTCATGGGTGTAATTTATATGTTTATCACAATTCAGATCACATATTTGGTTATTTTTTCCAAATCTTTGTAAAAGTTGTGAAGCTGTATTATTTTTTTCTTGGTAATCTTTTACGTTAGTACGATATTTGTCAGTAAATCCTGAGATTTTCTTAATAATTGGCTCTATTTTTTTTCGAATCATATTAATTCCTTCTAAAATATCTTTCAAATGTTCGGGTTGACTTTGCACCCTTTGATATATTTTTTCCATTTCTTGTAAATTTTTATTACGCAAATCAGTCGCATTTTTGTGAAAACTATTTGTTATATTCGTAAATATTTTTGAATTATTAACAATATCATCAATTAAATTCTGCAAATCTTTTTTGTAAAACAAACTGGAGTTACAAGATACTGGTTCTGAAATAAAATTTCCATTTAAAAAAATATGTATTCGCATCTATCACACACAGTGCTGAAAAGATAGAACTTATTTATATAAGTACATCATTTCAACATCCACATTATTTTGTACATGCTCTCGATGAGAGAAGTCATCTTATATACCCAAAGAGCCCGTAGCGATTTTGCCGCTGACTGCAGCTCTCTCGCTCGCACATTTCATGTTTTCTCAAGATTTCTGAAATCTGAGTGCGCAATTGAAAAATGTGTCTCGGCCACTTTTCGCAATATAAGATTACAGACATTTTAAAATATATTTCAGTTTTTTGTTGCTAAAGTACAAAAAGTTATCTCTTCTAATAGTTATTTGAACTGGCAAATACGATAACTTTTTGTACTTCAGCAACTCGAAACTGAAATATATGTTGAAATGTCCGTAATCTTATATTGCGAAAATTGCCCGAGACACATATTTCATTTACACACTCAGATTTACAAAATCTTGAGAAAACATGAAATGTGCGAGCGAGAGAGCGGCAGTCAGCGGCAAAATCGGTACGGAGCCTTAAATAGCCTAAATAGGACAAAGGAAATAACCATGGGATCTAACTCTGAAATATTAATCTGATTATTAATCTGAATTTTACAAGTTTGATGGTTTGGTATCCGCTGCCAATTAGAATTTAATTCAATTAAAATACAGTAGTAAATAATAGCAACCGATTTCTATTACCTTCTGTCGTAGGGTTCCCTGTAGTAGTAGTTGTTTTTTCAGTTGTTGTCGGATTACTCGCAGTTGTTGGTTCTGTTTCCAGCGTTTGTTCATGTTCAGTTGTCGTCGTTTGTTCCGATGTAGTTGTTATTTCAGGCGTTGTAGTTATCCTATTTATATTGAGTGTCGTTGATTTTCCTAAATACAACTTACGAGTTAAATACTTTTCGTATGATATTCCTTGGTCCCCATCCCAAAACTTGCTACCAACTATATCGTTGGCTAAGAATAATAAAATACACAATTTCACAAACAACATCGTTGCTGACTACAATATTTCATGGGTCGTGCCTTATATTGGTAGAACAAAAATATGGAATTCCATTAAAATATTTACGATTGACACGTGGTCTATAAAATTAATTCCTTTCTAAATGGAATTCCTGTATGTCAAATGCTTTAAATTTTTAGGTTTATTGTGGCTTTCATCGTTATCAAAGGTACGTGAGTATGACTAAATTGCATAGCAATGTGTGACGTCGTAGTTGTTTTTGCACCTGTTGCATAATTGGGGTATTAAATTACTCATGTGATAATATTATTACACGAGGCGAATTATAAAATACGATTTAATAACATAGTTCTTACCTAATTATGTACAATTGCATACAAGAGTGTATCTACACCTATGATATGAATCCACTATAAAAGGCACTGTTCTTATTTCGATGATAAAAGGTTCTGAAACAGCGTATTGCCAACATTAAAACAACCAGTGACTAACCATAATTTCGAAGGAGTTGCATTATGAAATTTAATACAAAATTATATTATAACACTCGTTTGGATAATATAATAGTTACATGACACTAGTTGCTTAAAGTTGGCAATAAGCTAATTGTTTCAGAAACTTTTATAAAGGATTTAAAGCATGGGTTTTAAGGTAGGTAAAGTAAAATCAAACTATATTATTACGTTTGTATTCTGTGCTACTACCATAGTGTAAGTCTTCGAGCAACAAAGGCTTCGTAAGCCCGTCTTACTCTAAGGTGTAAGTATTCTAAGAAAACAATAAAGAGACGGTTTCATCATCATCATCATCATATCAGCCACACGACACCCACTGCTGGGTATAGGCCTCCCCTAAGGATCTCCACGACGATCGGTCTTGCGCTGCCTGCATCCACTGGCTTTCCGCGACCTTCACCAGATCGTCGGTTCACCTTGTCGGGGGCCTACCCACGGAGCGTCGTCCGGTGCGCGGTCGCCATTCCAGAACCTTTCTGCCCCAACGGCGACGAGAGACGGCCAAGAGACGGTTTAACTTTATGTTACTTTTCTTAACTTCAAAACCAACGATTTCATTGCCTCGTACAGTATTGACTGCATGGAACTTCTTCTTGGCTAGAATATTTAAATTACATTTGTAAGTATTAGATATAATAGTCCACCAGTTGCCCACATAACACAAGAGCCAAAAAATGATCTGTGAGTCAACGATAGGTTTGTAAGTACTTAATGATTTCGCACCCTAAAAGGTAAAACCGGTTATCTGCACTTTTTGCAAAAATGCGTTTTTACACCAATCGATAGTAAATTTCAAGCTGCGTCTAAAGGTAGAACCCTCGAATTCCGCTTAGTTTAGGAGATACAGAATTTTATTTCAAAAATATCTACAGGAAAAACTAACTAAGGTTATGTTAATCTTATATCTTTTTTTTTACTTTCGAGTAGAACCCAGTAACGTGTTTGTAGTTAGTTTTGTTGTTAAAATTAATGAAAAATTTTCATAATCACTACAACTAAAACAGAGTAACATAGTTTTAGCATTCTAACATTTCATGGATTGAATCAGCTAATATCTACTAAATGAACTTTCTTTCAGGTAAAACCAATTAAATGTCTCCCCTTGTCACACTAGTCCTAACTGCCCATAATTCGAAGCGTCATATCTTGAAAACTATTAATTACAAAAAGATGATTTAAAAAACCAAATTGTAGTTAATTTAGTCTAGTTTTTAAAGTCACATTTGCTGTAAAATCATAGCTTTAGAATTTATCTAACAAAATCTGAAAAAATTACGAATTTTGTTCGAATAAAAATTTTACTTTTCTATGGAACAGCTGATTTTTTTTCGCTATTTCGTTGTTGGCTCTATAGTAAAAGTTATAAAATGTACTTCACGCAATTATTTTAGTCAAAACACACTGAAAAGTGTAAAGATTAGCAGATAAGAGGTTTTCACATTGATAAATCGATATTTTATACAGGTAAAATCAACTATAAATATTTCAATAAAAATTGTTTATTCAGTTTCTGTAGTACTTACAGGTTTCAAAATTTTACAAAAGATAGCTATTGTTTAGAACGTCTTGCAAAATATTTCTAACAGCGATACGCATATTACTTTAGGAAATACAGCTGCTTATTTTTTTATTTTTTTATTCAGGTAAAACCAATTAAATGTCTCCCCTTGTCAAAGATATTTAATTTTTTTTATACATTCGTAGCAAAAATTTACAGTTTTTATCATTTAGATCTTCAAACATATAGTTTGTCCTTCATAATAGTATCTTCAACCAGAAAGATTATTTAATTTTAATGCCTAAATCTAACCTCAAACTTTCAAATTGCGATATACTGTAAAGTTGGTTTTTTGCAGATAACCGGTTTCACCTTTTAGGGTACGATTTGCATATTGCTTTGTAATCCTGAACAAACTAAAAAATCACAGGGAAACTAAATATTTTACGTTTTCTTGAAAATATTTTGTTTTCTAGTAACACGTGTCATAATTAACTTTATACGGTTATCGTTTTCTTTCAGTATGATTCGGTTTTATTTTTCACTAGCGGCCACCCGCGGTTTCACCCGCATGGTTCCCGTTCCCGTGGGAATATCGGGATAAAAAGTATTCTATGTTTTAATCCAGGCTATCTACTATCTGTGTACCAAATTTCAACCAAATTCGTTCAGTAGTTTTAGCGTGATTGAGGAACAATCATCCAAACCCACAAACTTTCACATTTATAATATTAGTAGGATAGTAGGATTTTCATCGTACGTCAACAAAGAAATCGAGACCAACATTGGAAAATTGTCCAGAATAACAATTACCGCCCGATCAATTTGCAATGACGGCAAAGCTTTCTCTTCATATGATGTTAGTGTGTAGGTATAACCAGCGAACTAAAATATATGGAATAAGCATTCTGCTCAAAAAATGACACCACACGAAAAGTACAACTAAGTGGATAGAGGCAAAAATGCTGGCATTTGATTATGCAACACAAAGCGTCTGAACGCTGGTTGCTTATTAGCGGCCATAATTTGTATACTCATAGACATTTTCTATACTTAAACGAAAAAATAAGATACGTTTTTTCTGCATCTTTTTACTGCCTTCTTTGCATCTTTTACACAATTTAAATAGAAAGGACGTCATTTCTTATAAACTCTCTCTTTCTATCTTTTCTCTACATTACAAACAACAATTTATTGAAAAGAACACTAACGTCAGTCACCGAGTGCGTGGCTGGTCCGACTAAAGCCGAGCGGGTTGTACTTTTTCGGCCCCGTGGTGCCATTTTTAAGCAATATTTGTTTGCAATTACATTTCCATAGATTTTAGTTCGCTGGGTATAACAGTAAGTAGATAGCACACACAGACATGGTAAACGATTGGGTAACGGCCGCAGCCATATCAATCATCCAACTGACGACCGGAGCATAAAGAAACGTGGTGAATTTCGACCCCGAGCCGAGCTGACCTTGATCAAAATCATTTGTCAATTTCTATTACCACTTGCGTTAGGTAAACATTAGTTTTTTGGTAATTTAATAATACAGAAATTATGAATTTACCAAAGATATTGAATGAAAACATTTATTCTTTCAACGAAACTAAACAAATGGACTAAGTAATAACTTAAGAATCCGGCGAACAGTGAACTTCCTAATCTTCCTATGCAAACGTAATACTAACCAAAATAATTTTCAATTCGAAAATATTTCGACATAAATAATGCTGCCAATAGGAGTGTTCTTTTTACAATTACCGCTATTCGATAATTTGTAGATAGTTAATTTCAATACCTACTTATTGTACGAGTGTGTTATTTATGTATCCGGAAAATTAAAAAAATAACAAACATCTATCATCTATTTGGGTTTTATTGCTTTTAAAAATATTCTTCATGATGATCAATGCACATTTGGATACAATCATAGATCCAGGATTCATCACCTGTATAGATGCTGTAAACAGCAGTAGCCGCACCACGATCGTATTTTTTTATATATTTTTTTGCACCAATCGACACGAGCCTGTTTTTGATCAATTTTCAAATTGTGCGGAATCCAACGCAAACAATTTATTTTTGCAACTAAATGATTGTGTAATATCATGGACGAATATTTTTTCGTCCATGGTAATATCTAATGAATGCTCGTCATACTTTAAGCCCAGGGACACCTCTATCTCATAATATGTAACATTGCGATCTTGCATTATTATTTCTAATTGAGTAGGTACCTCCGTTTCATTTTATTTAATTACTTTCATAATTAAAAAATGCTAATTTATTTACTATACATTTTATTTAGGTATAGGTAGTATCAGTCAAGAATTGTTTTATATTTAGAAAAACAACTACAAAAACATTAAGTTGTTTTCTGAAGTATTTTGTGAAAAAAATGTAAGTAAATAGTACTCTAATGATAAAAAACTGTGATTTAAAAGCGTTTCAACCTAAAAATCCCACTTTTTAATGCAGAAAATAATTATCAATCTGATTCTAGAGTAAAATACCTACTCTTGATTAAGACGCGATAGACTTTCATTTTTTGAGAATGGTGGGGCAAATGGCATAGGCTCGATGGGACATGTCTTTTTGTACAATTCCCATACCTTTAAAAGAGACGTGGTGCAGAGGATTAAACAGGATTTACAGATATATAGTCAGGTGGGGTAAGTGAAACATACTTTATTTTTATTAAAGTAGCTGTGTAGGCAATGTACTCCTAATTAAATCAGCCTTTAACGGTATGAATATAAATATCTAAAGACTTGCATTAAGCAACAAAATCACGAAAAGAATTAAAGGCTAAGAAGTGTTTCACTTACCCCTTACAAGGGAGAAGTGAAACAAGAGCCAAAAAAGCTTTAAATATTGTGTCCATTTTATTAAAAACAGGACAAAAGGATCATATTTGACCGTTAATATCCAAAATGTATCAAATTCTCATAAAATAGGGTCCAGTTTTAAAGATTTGTCAAAAAAACGTAATCCGGGGGAAGTGAAACATAGTTGCGATGGTCAGGGGTGACAGACAAACCTAAAATAGGTAAGCTTTACAAAAAAGGGAATAATCCAATATGGCGGCCATCTTTTTGTTTGTGGGCCGATTTCGATGAATGAAACTCGGTTTTTGGTACTTTTTTGGCAAGAAAACAGCCACACGATGTAAATAAATTAAAAATCCAAGATGGCGGCCAAGTTAGCGGGCCGATTTAGATGAATGAAACTCAGTTTTTGGTACTATTTGGTCAAGAAAACAGCAATGCAATGTTAAAAATATTAAAATATCCAAGATGGCGGCCAACTTTTTTGTTTGTGGTCCGATTTCGAAGAAACTCGGTTTTTGGTACTATTTTGGCAAGAAAACAGCAACGCAATGATAGAAATATAAAAAATACAAGATGGCAGCCAACTTTTTTGTTTGACGTCCGATTTTGATGAAACTCGGTTTTTGGTACTTTTTTGACAAGAAAACATCAACGCATTGTTAAAAATATTAAAAATCCAAGATGGCGGCCAATTTTTTTTTGTGGTCCGATTTCGATGAAACTCGGTTTTCGGTACTATTTTGATACGAAAATAGCAACGCATTGTTAAAAAAATTATAAATCCAAATTGGCGGCTATCTTTGTTGTTTGTGGTCCGATTTAGATGAAACTCGGTTTTTGGTACTATTTGGTCAAGAAAACAGCAATGCAATGTTAAAAATATTAAAAATCCAAGATGGCGGCCAAATTTTTAACAATGCCTTATTTGCCTTGCTGTTTTCTTGTCAAAATAGTGCCCCAAACCAAGTTTCATCGAAATCGGCTTACAAACAACAAAGTTATAACAACAAATATAGTTACCTAACAAAAAACTTGATCTTTGACAATAGGCGCATTCTGCCAGACAAATCTTTGAGTCATCGATCGCCATAGATTAAATTTTAACCATGGAAAGTAATTTGTATAGAATGTTCAATATTTTACTTTCCATGGTTAAAATTTAATCTATGGCGATCGATGACTCAAAGATTTGTCTGACAGAATGCGCCCAATATCATTCGTTATAAAAGTTCATGGAAAAAAGGTTTGTGATCATGTCAGATGACATGGGGGAAGTGCGCCATATGTTTCACTTCTCCCGTCATGACTGTTTCGCTTCCCCCTTTTAGCTCTTTTTGATGTTAAGATTTTCAGATTATGATAACTCTATTTCATTAAAGATTTATCTAAAATAGACGTTGGATCATGTAAGATAATACTTTACGTGCAATACTTTCCATAACAAAATTTTCAATTACCGTCAAACCCTCCAACTTTGGACTTTGAGGGTAATGTTGGCCAAAACCAGAAAAAAAACAAAACAATTGATAACACCAAAACTATGTAAAATAGGCTTTATTTTTAACCATTAGTAGAAAATAGACTATTTTTCTGATAACACTAAGTGTTAGTTCCATTGCTAACTTCATCTGGTTGTGTGACAGCAGTTGACAAAGACGTGCATTGAACTGGTGAACCAAATTGTGCTCTCTTTATTTTCGATGGTGAGCAAAAAATATGGAGCCTAGGTAAGTAATTTCCAGCTATGCTAAAGAATGATATCAGGGGAACGTTTTAATGTGCATTTTAAATTACGACTAATCTTTGTTTGTGAGAAATGTGAGCGGCAAATGTTACAAACAGTCGCCCGAATCTTGAGTTGGAAACATTGGCCGCGATCAAATATTCACTAGGGTTGTTACGTAGGTACCAGTAATTTAATTATTTGTAAAGTTCTGGGTTTCAATGAGGCGTTTTCCGTAAAGAAAAAAAAAGATACAAAAATAACATAATACATATGTAGATGGCGTTTTAAGATCTTTTCTTAGGTTTGAAATCTTTCTGTCAATGTCAATTATTTGAACTTTATTAATGCATATCAGCCTGTATAAGGTGGAACCAATTAAGTATCAATCTGAAACAGGTAATAGTGTTGCTTAAACTAAACAACTTTCTCCAAGGAACATAGGTCGAAAAACGATTTTTTTTCGGTTCGTGACAACCCTAGTTCCCAAAAATCAGTTGTATGGAAATGAGCTAAAATGACTAGGTAACATTAGCCACTGCTCTAAAACGTAAAAACGGCCATATTTTGTGTTCATTGTTTTCTGCAAGCCATCTCTGGACAGATTTCTAGTATAGTTCTTAATTATATGTAAATAGATGCTATACTTTAGATGATACAAGCAATGGACCATGTTGGAGGAAAGTGGAGGTAACTTTGGCAGGCCTTTAAAATTAATATAAAGGCATGAAATAATGTGTTTTTTAAAGTGTACCTATGCTTGGCTATTAGCTATTTGTGTACACTATACTTGCACATCATAAAATATACGCCTTACCATATATTTTTTTGGTGTGGCGATCGATTTTCTAAAAAAAGTGTCCAAAGTTGGAGGGTTTGACTTAATTTTGCTTGTATGATTGCCAAATTGTTCCCGCCTATCACTCGTGTTTTGCGTTTTTACATGTAATGAATTTCTTTTTGGTTTACTAGCTAGTTTAATGATCGCAGCGATACGTGTGTTATATTAAGGGAAGTATTTCGTCATTCCTGCTTTATCGACACATCGCTATGAGAATAAACTACGATAGTTTCTTAGATATGGTTGGGTGTTTCACTTACCCCGGTGTTTCACTTACCCCACCTGACTATACAGATTTACAGGACAGATTAAACAGCCTTCAGAGAGCTTTATACGTTTGTGATGATCACGTAAATATATTTATATCTACAAATTTACTAACAAAAGAGTTATTTTATTTATTTTGGCGGACTGTGACTGACATCACAACTAGTTGACATTGCCAATGCCAAACTTTTCTTTTTTTATTTGAACAAAAGCACTACCTACGCATACAGCCGTAATAGTGATTTATTGTACTATGCTGTAATTTAAATTTTATTAAATTAAAGTGAAATATTATAAAAATTTCGCAATTGGTTATTCCTGACTCCAAAGCCAAAAGCTACCAGAAAATATATAATTCACAATAGTTTTGGAAAAATTTACCAACCCAATTCTCTTTAAACCATACACATAATCAATTTAAAAGCTGAGGTAAGTAATTTTTATTCAATTTTGACGACTCTGTATGAAAAATACAGAAAAAAAGCAGCTCTTGACGAGTTTCTTAGCGGTTCTTCTCGATACTAGGTCTCCCGCTTAGGGTTTGCGAACCGATGGCGTAGCTTCAGTAGCTTATTTGACATTCACAAGGCTACACTGAATAATCGAATTTGAATATTGAGTTTTATATTGCGAATTAAAGTCTACATGTATCAGGAAAATTAACTGAAAATTATCGGCCAAGTCTACGCCTACGCCATAATGAAATAAAAATAGTTTTCAAACAGAGAATTAAGAAATTGCTTTAAAAACAAATTAAACAAGACATTAAATTGTGTTGATGTGGTGTTGACATAATTGTTGCGGTTACGACAGGAAGTAAATAATGAGACGACATGTCATCATTCTCGTAACGTATCGCATTTTTATTGTCGAGATTTAAATCGGGCCTAGACTGAAGAAATTAAAAGATTGTGGAGATTTTTATTAAGTATTGAGGGCAGTACCTACCGAGCCGCTAGGAACAAATATCAACACGATTTTTTTATTTGTTGTTAGGTTACTTGAGAATAGTTTTAGCCCAAGTTTGCAACCCTGAAACCCCGTGATGGTCGAAAAACTTGGCACTTGTTTCAGTTTTTTGAAATAACTAGGTACCTGAAAATGTTTTTCAGATATCATTATTCTATTTATGTAAAGCTAACTAGCTACAATTTGAGCCTATCATAAACAAGTTTCGATTTGATTTTTTTTATTACCGTAATCTTTTATTTTATTATTATTTTAAATATGAAAGGATAACAGACATTGTCTGAAAAAGAAAACATATTTTTCTTCTTTAAAAATATTCCTGTGTACTTAAGAGGAAAGGTCAAAAAGTTCGCGGGATAGAGGGGTTGGGGGGGCGAAAGGGTGACTTTTTACTTGCACTAGTTGTGGTTGTGACACACAATAATTGAGAGTATTTAACCAAGTTTTATAAAAATCGGGTCCACTCCAAACTTGAATCCATCTATCTATCAAGATTGGGTTGGAGACCAAAACTTCAGAAAACTTTCATCAAAAATCTTGGTGACTCTACTTGTTAAATCTATCCCCAGGCCCTAACGACCAAATCTGTCAAAGGAAATATTTGGTTCAAGAAACGCCGTATTCTATAGACACGACTAAATTATGCTATGCGTTTTGAGTTTTGACTTTACTCACTTTACGTGAATTTTGTACAAGTAGTAAGGAACAGTTTGGATAATTGAGAACCAATATGCCACACAAGTCATAGGTATCTTTATGAAGGTACCTATGCCGTTGCTTTACAAAATAAAATGTTAGGAATCAGTCTGATTGGCTTAGTGTTGTAGTCAATGTTGAAATAATATAAGTAAAATTACGGAACAAAAGTACTTCCCCGGTTTAGTGCGTAGTATTCCACAGATTTGTCCTTTTCAACGAAATGTTTACCACGAAAACATTGGCGGTGACTAGGTGATGTTCAGTCGTTATGGTAGTTCGAAAACTACTTGATGGAATTGTTTGAAAACACTTCCTTATAATATTTAAGTTGTAATAAACACTTTAAAAACAATATTACTAAAGGAAAACACTATTAGATTAATTAAAATTAATTTTAAAATCAGCTGCTTAGATTTGACAGCTAGACCGGTTGCGTTCCGTTTCGCGTAATTCTGCGTAATCAATGAATTTAAACTTGATAGACTATGAAAAACAATTAATTAGTTTATAATAGATTTAATTGGGCTCTTAATGGTAGTGGCGAGTCGGTATTTATCTGACAGCAGCGTCCTTCAGCAGTAGAGCCGGCGTCAGGTCATGGCATGGTCGCCATGCTGTCTGGAGGACGTTAGGTCACTCCGACCCTTGCATCACCGCTTGCACGGTACGCTTGTTCTAAACTGCATCGGTGATTTAAAATGTTACTGCATTAAAAATATAGACAAAGACTTCATTATTGATAATTAAAAATTTCCGTTGGTTTAGTTGCTTGATGCGTTTTATTGTTTCATAAAACAATGTTATTCAATTACTTAGTTCAGCAACAATATTAATCAATAGTTGCTCAACAAACAAATGTTTACCGTGAATACGCGTGACTTTGTATTGTAGGCAGAATTCTCAAAAAATATAAATACAATGCAATCGTGCAGTAGGTATGCAAATACAAGCGGTGACACATGAAAATGAGAACACTGCAGCAATTTTGTTCGGGTTTTCCGTTATGCCAAGAGGTTTAAGGTCAAGTAAGTAGGCTAAATAAGAAAAAAAAAATTTTAGCTCCAGTCCCTCGTGTTCACGATAGCTGCAAAGATGTCGAAACGCCAGGATAATCAAATATCAAATAAAAACACAAACTAAACCTCAAAAATCATATAAAACCGCACTCGTATCGCTAAAATGTGTTTGAATGTACTTATAGAAAGCTCGTACACTTCAGGGCCCTATTTTGTATACCTACATTTACTACAGTACTTTACTACGGTAAATAGCATACATTGCGGTATCTGTGGGAAGTTAATTTTCTAGCTTCAAATTGGTGACGCAATGAACACCAAACTCGTTGTATTTACTCGGTTAAAATGTAAATGAAATAGGGCATTTTGTTATTATTTACAAAATATTTTGAAATCTCTTTTGTTGGATTATTAATATCCTTACCTACGGCTTAATTCTTTTTCGCAAACTGTAACCTAACAAAATCCTGAAAGTTTTGTAACTTTCGTCATTTCAGGCAAGGACAAAATTCTAAACTCCTAGGTATACTTATTCCATTTATTCACTAGAAATGGCCCTCCCATTTGTATTGTACCAAGATATTCGATTACACAATTATTCACGATTGAGCTTCGCGTTATATTTTCATTATATTGCTATGCAAGTGCAATCTCCACAAAATGCAATAAATTTTCAAACAAAGGACTAACCTTCAATGACAATCACGTTTCAAGCCATCTAAATTTGTTTATTCAGCACGAGATGATTAAATCTGCAGCGATTAATGACTGTAGGAGTTGCGTTGCGTGTATTAACACGCCCTTAAGCCTTATTTATCGGGCAGGCTAGACGGGAAGGGTGGGGGTGGCGGGGTCAGACGGCTGCGTTCAAGGTTAAGGCCACCCTCTAGACTATGCACCGGCCTGTATCACTTTGGCCTTTTTGTATGAATGGGGTACACCGCGTCTGCACAAATGAAACTGAATGTCTGCATGCAGTTTGAAGGTGCCTTTGTGTTTTGGCGAAAGGGTTGAAATGGGGAGATATGCCGGCACCGTTAGGGATGTCCTTTAGAAGCTTGTAGACTTCATGTTATAATAGCCCTTTTACTGCGATTATCAGATTAAAAGTATTGGAAAATCTACAGGTAAAATCGTGTCTGTAACAAAGCAGTTGAGGCTTACTTTCAGAAGAATAGTAGATTATTGCATCGAGCACAAAGTAATTTATTATTGCACCGAGTGCCTTTAGCGAGGGCTCTAATCTAACAGGCACGAGGGCAATATAAATTACTTAAGGCGAGGTGCATAATCTGCTTTTCTTTCAACTATTACCTATAGGAATAGTAGATAAAAGAAACTCATATCAAACAGAACTTTAATTATTGAAATTAAATGTTATGCTTGAACAATTATTAAACGTAAGGTTAAGAGTTTTAAATTTGGAACAAGTAGGATAGAAACGAATAATACGTACGTAAAAAAAAATTGATATCGGTTGGCTGAATAGAGCTAATCCATTGAGATTGGCACCTTTTGGTGCGATAAAAAAACTGTGCAATAATGAAATTTCATAAATTTTCTTGCTCTAGAGCATTAAAGACTCGCTTTGTACTGAGTTGTGATTGTGATGAAATTAAAGCATAGTTGGAAGAAAAATACATAATAGACGATTGGTAACAATAAATTTTGAATATCACTATTAACTGCAACTAACCGATAACATATTATTTTTAATCGACTTCAAAAAAGGAGGAGGAGGTTATTATTGCAGTTTTATGATTATTTGCTTTTTTAAGAGACTCTCGAAATATTAAACGTAATTAAAGAAATGTGAAAGTGGGAAACACTAAAAATAAAACTTATTAGTCTTAAAAAAATATGTATCGCATCATCTAATGTTGGTAGAGCAATAAGCAATAGGGTTGTCATTTCGGTTTTCATTATGCAGTAACTTTGCAAATATACCTTCACTGATACGATAATATAATCAAAAGCTCCTAGTACCTATTTAAAGCAGAGAATTATAATTTCATAGCGGCCGTCCCGTCGTCTGTTCGAACAGCGTGAAGGGCGGCTGGACACAAGTTAATTACATTTATAATGTATGGAATACGTTTTCTAATAAAATAAAAGTCAAATAATTATTAGAGTGAGCTGTTTGAAGATTATTGTAATTACTGTAAGCCATGTACTTAAACATAATTGGGTAATTCATTTAATTTCAACATTTTCAACACACAAAACAAACTGTATTACCCTTAGCACGAATAGCTATCGAGGAAAAAAAACGCGCGTAAAAGTATGGCAAATATCATTTCGCTTTTCGGCGATAGATGAAGCGAACTAAAATCTTAGGAAGTGTAATTCCAAACAAATATTGCTTAAAAAATGGCATCACCCGCTCAGCTTTGGTCGAGCCACCCGGTGACGTTAGCGTTCTTTACAATAAATAATAAATAAATAAATAAATATTTGACAACATCACATACATTGCTCCAACCCCAAAGTAAGTAGCTATAGCACTTGTGTTATGGAAATCAGAAACAACGGTGGTATGACACACACCCAGACCTGAGACAATATTGAAAAGTTCATTTTCTACATTGACCCAGCCGGGGATCGAACCAGGGACCTCAAGAGATGGTGACGCCTTGAAAACCGGCGTGCGAACCACTCGACCACGGAGGTCGTCAATAATTGCAGTTTGTATGCATATTGTATGTTGTTGACGTTGTTGTGATAAAAGAAAGGAAGAGAAAGATTATTAGAAATGACGTCCT
The DNA here is from genome assembly GCA_928269145.1 of Agriphila tristella. NCBI lineage: Eukaryota > Metazoa > Arthropoda > Insecta > Lepidoptera > Crambidae > Agriphila > Agriphila tristella. Next base: position 42,462,635 of record OV743431.1, read on the forward strand.
GTGTAGTCAAATGGTGTAAAAGACGTAAAGAAGGCAGTAAAAATATGCAGAAAAACCATAGTAGAAGGAAAAACCGACTTCAAAAATTTGAAAAGGATGAGGTTATCCATTCGTCGCGTTTTTTTTTATAGGTATGTATGTACACCGATTACTCGAAGACGGCTGAACCGATTGAAATGATTCAAACGTTATAACATTAGATTTACTCCCAAGTTGATCCCATTTTGAAATTTTGAAATCGGTTCAGTAGTTTTCAAGAAATCTTGAAAATGCTATCGTTTTCGTTACCTACCATTTTATATGAATTGAGACGAATGTTCAACCATTACTTTTTTGTTTATGAACCGATTTAGATGATTATTTTTGTTTGAAAGAAGACACCTTAAGAATGTTACCAATGTCACCATTATTAGACGTGTTTTGATTAATCGATTTGAACATAATAATGTTATTATTATGTTAAGCAGCTGCTGCTGCGAGTGAGCTGTTTTTTTAAGGTTTTTGAAGGAGGTTTGCTTTTTTAAAAGCTTTTTATGAGTGCAATGCTTGTTCCATAGATTTTAGTTCGTTGGATGGCACTGTACAGATCTCCCATACAAAATTACTCTATGGAATGTTTTTACGCGCCTTATCGTTTTCGATCGCTGTTAATATCACTTAGTAAAAAAAAAACCTCCTTCAAAAACCTTAAAACAAAAACAAAAACCGCATCATAATTGGGTTGGTAAACTTTTTCGAAGATGATTGTTTTATATTTTTTTTTTGATAGCACAAGTTTGAAGAATAAAGAAAATTATATTATGATTTTTTTATTTTACCTTCTTAACCAAATATATTTTTTTATATTTTTATCGCGATAAAATATCAAACGAACGGCTGAACACGAAGTTCCCTTGCATTTACTGATTAAAATAACTGATTGACAGGACAGATTTGACAGAAAGTGACAAAGAGTAATCCAATTATTTTACTCTTTGGTAACCATTATTCACGACCTAATGTTGTTGTTTGTTTTTCAGCTAATTTATTGTGATTTAAACACGTTTTTAGGGCTCCGTAGCCAAAATGGCAAAAAACGGAACCCTTATAGATTCGTCATGTCTGTCTGTCCGTCCGTATGTCACAGCCACTTTATTCCGAAAGTATTAGGATTACACAGTTGAAACTTGGTAGGTAGATGTATTCTGTTAACCGCTTAACAATTTTAACACAAAAATAAAAAAAATGAAACATTAAGGGGGGCTCCCCATACATGGAACTGAATCTGAAAAAAAAATTTTTCTTCAAACCAATACGTGTGGGGTATCTATAGATAGGTCTTCAAAAATGGCATTGAGGTTTTTAAGACGATTTTTTCTCAAAGTCAACCGTTTGAAAGATAAACACTGCCAAAGTGGTAAAATGTGTGTCCCCCCCCCCCCCCCCTCTAACTTTTGAAATAAGAGAATGAAAAATCTAAAAAAAATATATGCTGTAGATCTTAATAAATACTTTTAACGAAAATTGGTTTGAACAAGGTATAATAAGTAGTTTTTGAGATATAGCATATTTTCCAAAACCGCAAACATAACTTTGTCATTCATACCAACACTGTGAAAAACAAAGTTATTTTTGCAGACAAAAAAATATAGTGGTATTAAATATCGTATGGTATAAGGTAACGACGGAACCCTACGGCGCGTGGCCCAACACGCACTTGGCCAGTTTTTTATTAGGTTGTTTTCGCGTTTGTTTGTTTGTTTGTGTGTTTCTCCACAAAGTTTGCGAACGATTTTATGCTAGCTTCCCGATAAGCTAGAGACTTGAAACTTTGAACATAGATCAGAACTGGAAGGCAATGCAATATTATGGTGTCATTGAGCTGATCTGATGATGAAGCCGGAAGAAGGCCACAGGAACACTATGAAGAAATCATACAACCCCATCGTGTTTGGGCTCGTTAGCATCGTCTTGATGAGTACTCTAATGGGAGACGAGGTCCAGGGTCTGATAATGAAGCCGAAAGACCATGCCATAGGAACTCAATATTGAAACCGTGCAACCCCATCAAATTTGGGCTCGTTTGAATCGTCTTGACGAGTTCTTGGTTGGGAAATAGTTTCCAGGGTCTGATGATAGAGCCGGAAGAAGGTCACTGGAACTCGGTAATAAAACCATGCAATCCCATCGAGTTTGGGCTCGTTTGAATCGTCTTGACGAGTACTTTGTTAGGAAATAGTGTCCAGGGTCTGGTGATGGAGCCGGAATAAGGCCACTGGAACTCGGTAATACAACCATGCAATCCCATCGAGTTTGGGCTCGTTTGAATCATCTTGACGAGTACTTTAATGGGAAATAGTGTCCGAGGATCTGATGATGGAGCCGGAGGAAGGCCACTGGGACTCTGTAAAAGAACCATGCAACCCCATCGAGTTTGGGCTCGTTTAAATCGTCTTGACGAGAGCTCCGATAGGAGATGGTATATTTTTTTTTAGTCTTAGTTCGTTAAGAGTGACTAAAAAGCAGAAAATAAAAATTTACTAAAAAAAACTTTTTTAAAAACACGTTTTTAAAACGGACTAAATTATTACAAAAAAATCGGACTAAAACATTAAAACGGACTAGTAAAAAAAGACTAAAAAGTATCAAATAAAATTTTCTGTAAATATTTATAACCCTATACCTACAGAAATTTTAAACCTAAAAACGTGGGGCGCATTTTGTAAAATTTATCATCCATATCGTTTTTAGCATGCGCCCCACGTTTTTAGGTTTAAAATTTCTGTGGGTATATTTACAGAAAATTTTATTTGATACTTTTTAGTCTGTTTTTACTAGTCCGTTTTAATGTTTTAGTCCGATTTTTTTGTAATAATTTAATCCGTTTTAAAAACGTGTTTTAAAAAAGTTTTTTTTCAGTAAATTTTTCTAGTGTTTTTGTTGTTCAATTATGGAAAATGGATCAGCATGAAGAAATCCATTATCCAGCTTATTACGCCGATGAAGTACCTACACTGCTTTGTTCCGTTTTGTTTGAAATGTAGATGTGACCATCCGCATAAAAAAATTGTACAATTCCCCTTAGATTATTTTTCCCATACCTTTGAAAGAGACGTGGTGCAGAGGATTAAACAGGAATTGCCTTCAGAGAGCTTTATGGGTACGTTTGTTATGATCACGTAAATATATGTATATCTACAAATTTACTCACAAAATAAATAGTTATTTTATTTATTTTAGCCGACTGTGACTGACATGACAACTAGTTGACTGTTGACATTGCCAATGCCAAACTTTTCATTTTTTTGTTTGATCAAAGGCATTACCTACGCATACAGCCGTAATAGTGATTTATTGTACTATGCTGTAAATTTATATTTTAATTTATTATTTAAATTAAAATGAAGTATTACAAAAAATCCGCAATTAGTTATTCCTGACTCCAAAGCCAAAAGCTACAAGAAAATATATAATTCACAACAGTTTTGGAAAAGTTTACCGACCCAATTGTCTCTAAAAAGCAAGAAATAATATTCAAATCATTAGATACGAGATACGCATATCAATTTTAATAAAACATGTCTAATGAAGTCTGATTGGGCTTTGAGTTGACTTGTCTTTTTATGCAGGCGAGTTTTTTTTAATTTATTATTTAAATCTTTTTATTATTATATAATTATACCTTTTTAAAATTCTTATAATAAGCCCTTCAATTTGACACCCATATTGAAGTATTCTAAAAAAATGTTTTCCCCTACGTATAATAGTACCGTACAGCCGCCATGTTGGTTTTTATAACGCCACCTTTTTAAGAACACTTGGGATGACAAGACAAATCTAACGATATCTTAGTGTAGGGCCACTTTAATAGGTCACATTTGACAGTTCATGAAAACTCAACAACGTAACCTTTTAACAGTGGGGACACAATATTTATTTATTCAAAGGCATAATTGCTTAACTTTTTTCAGTTCATAATACATATTTATTGTAATAATCAGGAAATAAAGCAAATTTAGGATTTATTTTGACAAATCACACTATGGACTGACATATGTCAAATGTGGCCTATTAAAGTGGCCATATAATAATCATAGAAATCCGTTCAACCGTTTAAAGAATATTACATACAAACACACATACAAAACAAAACAAACAAACTCACAAGATACGCGCGAAAAACATAATCCTCTTGCAGTCGGGTAAAAAGGATATGCTGGAAAATTTACGTAGCGATGGCGGACAGGTAGCCAAACCGGTGCGGTAATGAATTTCAATACTTACTTTCTTCACTAGTGCGGGAAGTAAATATTGAAATTCGTACGTGAGTTGGTCGATTCATATGGCCACACGAACCAATAAAATAATTTTCTTTGTTTTCTGTCTTATATAGTTTTTAAAGGTATATAATATGTACATAATCTATTCGTTTTTTTTACTTTGATTTTTACTTTTTCTTCATTTTTTTTACAAAAAAAAGGAAAAATACCTACTTACTTTTCTTTGGTCTTTTCACTTTATTTTTTTATATATGGGTATCAAATGAAAAGCCTTGATTAGCTCATTCCAAAATTTTCTGTCTCCTTTTATTCTTTTTTTCTTCAAAAAAAGAATAATTTTCTTGGTTTTTTTAAATTGGATTCCTTCGCATTTTTTGAGAAAATCATTTTGATACAGGCTTTGAGTAGAAGCAATTTACATTGCCTCGAATGATTCAAACCATCCTTGAAATGAAAATGTACTTAATTGCTAACTTCCCGTTGTTGGTTGTAATGTATTCTTCAATGAGTCTTTAACTCGATGAATTTAATTGATGAGCTTTTTCTTAATCATTTTGTGAATGTCGTTACTTCTGTTAATAATTTCATGAATTGCACATTACGCCTATTATATTCTTATCAGCTTAAGGCATTCAGAGTGAGAGGTTCTAAAATTACTTATTCTTTCACTTGAGTAATAAATACTAGGCCTACATAACCCTCTCATATCGAAAGTTACCAAGCTTTGATATTTCATACCTAGATAGGTATAAGGTATATACTATTACAGCTAGCCTTTAAATCCAACTAAATACACTCGACGTCAGAAAAATCGCACCTCTTCGAAAATAAGATTAGACTGGGCCACCTACTATTGCTAGCTAAAGTTTTATTTTGTAAATATTGATATCTATCGAAAGTACGTACATTTAATGAGCTTTCAGTTAATAATTGTTTTATTTAATTAACAGAACAGTTACCATAATTAAACGTTTACAGCTTTATTGCTTGCGCCGCCATAAAAGGGAAATAAAAGGAGTTAATTCAGGAAATGCGGGTTTGGTTATCGAGGTGATGGAGAAAACACACTTCAACAGTTCAATTAAAAAAAGGAATACCCAAGATGGATACTATTGCCCATGAAGTTGCTCAAATATTGCAAAAAATGAGGCAATGTAATGTTGCTCGGAAACTGAATCTCATCAGTAATTGATTCCGTTAGATGAGTATTCCAACGGTTTTTAGAGACTGTTGGCTATGTCCGAAGAGGAAGTAGTATATAACAACACTTACCATTAAATTAGATAGGATTAAATTAACTTTGAAGAAATTTTAGAAAAGGTGCGATTTTTCTGACGCCGAGTGTACCTGCTTAACTATTAGAGTGCTCGTTTTGTAAGTTTATATATCGCAAGCAACGCGAAGGGCAGACAGGCCCGCAAGCCGCAAGTTCTACGAAAATTCACATATTATATTCTCTTTTAAATTTTCAAACAAGTGCCCAGAGTCTAGGCTTTCTGAAAACAAGCCACATTGTCTTTTTTTTCTCCAACGCATATCTTTTGTTGTGTTTCGTGTTCAGTAAAACAACAGATCTAAAATTTTTAAAAGATTGTTGCAATATTACTGTTAAATTTGGTCCTGTTTAGTAGATTAATTAACCAAATTCAAGAATTACCAAAAATACACAAAATGATAATGTTTATAAAAAATATATAAGTATTTATGTATTACCTAATTCCTTCATTCGTCCTTAATATCTATCAATTAATAATTGTAAATATCAATAGAACTAAGTACCTACTTTATAAAGGTACCAATATAGCCAGTGATAACCTTTGGTGGTTTATAAAAACCTTTAATTTTGATAAAATGCCGATATTCCCACATGAGGTATAAATTGAAGTTAACTGTTCTGAGATCGTTGAAGTTAACGCATAAATTGTTTTTTCTTTAAACAAACAAAACAGCTGTGTTTAAATCGTTGCTTAAGCTGAATCTAGTCTGTGTCTCTAAGGCTGGCCACATACTGCATACGGGATACCGAATCGAAATGATTCCGAACGCAGCAAATCCATACAAATCTATGGACTTACCACACACGTGCGGTATTTTTCCATTCGGATTTTTTATAAGTTAATACTGTATTCCGTTTCGGAATTCCTAATCAGATTCCGTCTGTACGTGGCCAGTCTCAACCTACGACCCAACCTCAACCCAAACTCAACTCAAACGCAGCCCACTCCTTAAAATACATCACTTATAATTTTGAGTCTTATGACACATTAATACGCTCTTTTATATTTTGTCGATGCAACTGCATACTCCCCGCGCTCAACCCGAACTCAACTCAAACTCAACCCGTACACAACCCAAACTCAAATCAAACTCAATCCGAACTCAAACCGAACTCACTTCAAACTCACATGGACATTACACAGGACAGGACCTAATTAAAGTGTCATAAGACTCAAAATTGTAAGCGATGTATTTCAAGGTGGGCTGTGTTTGAGGTGAGTTTGAGTTGAGTTCGGGTTGAGGTCGGGTCGTGTGTTATCGTTTGAACGCAGCCTAAAGAGCTCGCAGACTGTCCGACGCGACGTTTGGGTAGAATGCTATCATGTGACGTAACGGGTGACATTGTGTAAGGGGACGGATGCCGCCCGCCCCCCACCGCGCCCGCCTTACGTAACGCGATCGCTGATTTTATTGCCGGTACCTACCGAATCGGAGATAGATATTTTTAATTTAAATTATAACCGAGTATCTTAGTCGAATCCGTATGTAAGATACGCTATGAACATTATGAAAATTGCATTTTACGATGTCTAACAGTTTTCTGTTTTTTAAGATTAGGACCTGAAAACAAAAAAGTTAATTAAAAAATATTTAAAACCTGACTGCCCTGCCTAAAACGAACAAAAAAAAGTTAAATAACAAGTGTAATTTCAGTGGGAGGCTGGGAGGACCGTACTGCGTATACCATGCTTAGGAATTAAGCATGGTGTAGGTACCCAAGTGTTTGTTTTACCGTGCTAAGGTTGAAGTCAGACTATCTTCTGTGAGTTTAACAACAAAAGAGTTTACAAATTATACCTAAATGTAAAAAATATTATACCTATAGCATAGATACCTAAATCTTATATTTTAGTAGATTGAACATTAACATAACAAGCCAGACACTCATTCATAAATTTTCCTAATGTTAATATAATAACTTTCTCCTTGAAAACCTTAAACCGTAATTTGGAAATGAAGATGGGTATTACTTTTCTTACAAAACTTAGTTTTACGTAGGTAACATAAAAAGAAAATAAGTAATTGTGTAAAATATTTCATGAGTAAGAAAATTGTAAGTAATATACTTACAATCTCTACTCTCAATATCTACTTTATGCGGCAAAATTAAAAGAACCGCTTTATTATATTTTTCATTTCGCGTAATTCTTGCGTCTAATAGTACCTATAAGTTTTATTTTTATTAAGTTTTTAATGAGATGCGAAATGTATTCAGTTCTTTAAAGTTTATTGAATATGAGTGTCTCAAGTGTTTCACCGAAAGATGTTATTGGCCTTCTCTGATATTTATATTTAACTATTTTGTGATTATTGAATTTTGTGATGATAAAATTGGTAAACTATGCATTGACTCTTAAGAGTCAGACTCTATGTCAATTGATGAGACAAACAATTTCCAAACATGGAAAATTCAAATCTGAATTATTTCAACAGTCCTTTAAACAAATAAACCCGGATCAACAGTAGGTAAATACTTAAGTAGTTACTTCAAAATATTTTGGAAAGCGTAGTAGGTAATCTAATGACCACCGGCCCCTTTAAAAATCAGCCGAAACGTACTTACTAAATTAACGGTGTCCATGTCCATCAGCCATTTTTAATGTCCTCACTGCTGGGGCACAGGCCTTCCTTATGGGTGGTAAGGTGGATGAGCCATAACCAACCACGCGGGCCCAATGCGGAATGGTGGATGTTAACGACTGCAAATGCAGCCGGGACCAACGGCTCAACGTGCCTTCCGAAGCACGGAGGAGCTCGAGACAATAAAATTTTTGGTCACCCATCCCATGACCGACCCTTGCGAACGTTGCTTAACTTCCGCAATCGCTGGGCCAGGCGCTAAACCACTGCGCCACTGAGCTCCTCCAATTAACGGTGAGTATATACCTAAGTAAGTAAGTAAATTTAAAATATCCAATTTGGGTAGGTACCTAGTACCTACAATAAAAAAAGTAAGTAGGCGCATAGTAGAATTCTACTATGGTAGGCGCGCGGAAATCGAGAAGTTGAAAAAAATCGACTACTATTAAAATTTATAATGAGTATCTATATAGGTATAAAAATAGAAATCGGTTTGCAAATTAAAATTAAATTATTCATAGAATTGTACTTTAAAAATATTAGATAACTAAGTAATTTGCTTATTTTGAATAAACAATGCACACTCAAGGAGTTTCTTGCATTAAAACAACAGCTAATATTTTAATTCCCAGCCATTGATAATGTTCCCAGCTATACCTACCGAAGTGTTGAGTGAGTATCACACTTGAATAGGGCAATAAACATCAGACAGGAACAATAAAAAACCACTCAAGACGTCTAGACTGACTACTGTTACTTATTATAAAATAACTCTTTGCAAATGTTTGCCGAGACGACGGCATAATAAGACAGCTAAATAAATTAATGATAATATACCTAGGCCATTTTGTTGTACAACGACTTCATTTATCATAAAAAATAATTACCTACTTAAGAATTCTCAATCTCAAAAGTAAAAGTAGGTAGCACTCGTACGATTTGGATTAATATTTAGTACCTAGTGAAGTTATACTTGCTTTTTCACAATACTTACTACTTTTTAGGGTTCCGTACCCAAAGGGTAAAAACGGGACCCTATTACTAAGACTCCGCTGTCCGTCTGTCGGTCTGTCACCAGGCTGTATCTCATGAACCGTGATAGCTGGACAGTTGAAATTTTCACAGATGATGTATTTCTGTTGCCGCTGTAACAGCAAATACTAAAAACAGAATAAAATAAATATTTAAGGGGGGCTCCCATACAACAAACGTGATTTTTTTGCCGTTTTTTTGCTACGGAGCCCTTCGTGCGTAAGTGCGACTCGCACTTGGCCGGTTTTTTTTTGCCCATAGCAAACGGTATCATAATGTGATTAGATTAATGTTAAAATTTTGTTAAATTTAAGTTTAATAACTTAATGATGGCGTAGGTACTACATACAAGCCGTGTTCGAGCAGAAACATATTACGTAGAACATACCCGACCGTGGCGTTGTTATTATAGTTCGAATCACGAAAGATGACCACAAATGGCGCCCATCTTCGCTTCATAACTCATGAAGAAAAGACTTTAGACAAAATAATATTTCATATTAATATAGATATATTGAAATTATTTAAATATATAAAATATTATTTTATCTAAAGTCTTATCTGCATGAGTTATGACGCGAAGATGGGCGCCATTTCGTGGTCATCTTTCGTGATTCGAACTGTACTAGATCTTACGTACGTACTTACAATTCTTTCTATTTATCTTTCTGCGTTAGCGTTCCTGTAGCAAAATATTTATTTATTTTATTTATTTAATCACTTTATTGTACTACAATAAATGAATGTACAAAAGGCGGACTTAATGCTAAAAGCATTCTCTCCCAGTCAACCCTTAGGGAACAGATAGGCACGAAAGCGGTATATTTAATAGTATATAATAAAATAAAATGTATCTTACAATTTGCAACTAAAATTAAGTTTAGAGGCTGGGTTTTCCGGAAGCCAAAATAGCTTACTTACTTACTTCCTCCCGAGAGAGCCTGGGTAGGGTTGCCAACCGTACTATATAATATTATAGTATCCCTACTATATTGAAGGCTCGCCTACTATATTTTTTGAAAAAATATATAGTAGGCAATACTACTAAGTAGTAAGTATATTTTTTCGAGTGAAAAAAATAAACAAAAGCCGAAAAAAATGTTTACTTAATATATGCACATAAGTAATTCCATAATAATTGTCGTGTTTAACACTTGTGTTTATGGTTGGTGAATAAATTATGAAAATGTTAGTAAGTATGAAAAAATGCAACTTCTTTAAAATCCTCCGTACAAAACGGCAACCTACTATATTTTATTGGACTTTTTCGGCATCTACTATATTTTAATTGGTAATAAATTGAAAATAATATATTTGATGCAAAAAAAGTTGGCGACCCTAAGCCCGGGCCCTGGCTCGAGATTCAATTCCATAGTCAATACATGATCAGAGATGTTTGCACTGAGTGAGAATGCGAAATAGAGCAAGCCGAAATATGTGACCGTAGAAGATTTTAACTTAGTTGGTTAGATTAGAAGATACAATGTAGTACTCTAATGTAGACAAAGTTTTTTAAATTCTTATATTATTTGAAGAAGCACACAAGTATATTTGACAAGACAGATCCAAAACATGAAAACAGATGGTTTCATTTCTCATTGACCTCCATACTGTAAAAAAATGTCTTTTTATACTTACATAAAGGAAAACAATTGCTATTTGACTCACACCTAATTAAATCAACCAAAACATATTGTCATTGTAAATCATGAGATCTTTAATGAGCCAGACGAATCAAATGTAGATTACGTTACAGATGAACAATACGGATTCTGATTGATCGGCGCGTGACTCAGTTGGCAACGGGCGGCGGCGGAAATGAGTCCTTCCTCCGAACCATCGGCGGGCACTTTTGCTGAATTAAAATGGATGAGGTTTAAAGTGGATGGTGCGGCGGCGCGGCGCACTAAACGTCTGCGCGCTATTAACAATCTGACGAGAACATAGGGAGAGTGTGTGATGCTGTCTGTGCAGAGAAGACATGTCATACTTTTTTGATAATCCTGGTGCAGCCGTAAAAGATAGAAATACGTACGATCACCTGTCTTGTTAGTTTGCTGATGCCTTGAAATGATGTGAATCGGCATTATTTACAGCGTCTAAAAACTTTCTACTTTGTTAAGAAATAAGTGTAATCGTAGCTCTATGCTCAGAAATTGAGTTTGATGACTGGCAGAGCAGCTGAAGCAACGTGCTAACATTATTTTTAACCGACTTCATCAAAAGGAGGAGGTTCTCAATTCGATTGTATACTTTTTTTATCGTTGTTCGCGCGTATCTTCGTAATTTATGGACCGATTTTGACGATTCTTATTTTGTTCGATTGAGTATTCTTGCGAGATGGTCCCATATTTTTTTTTTCAAATAGGTTCGGAAGTTTTCATTTCCTTTTTTATTCTAAAAGCCCCACCCGACTTCAATAGACGTTATTATAACGATTATAATGCGTATCTAATGATTCAAATATTATTTCTTGCTTTTTAGAGGCAGGTTTTTTGAAGTCGGTTTTTTTGTTTTTTTGAAAAAAAAATTTGAAGCACTGAATTGGGGATAAGTAAGTAATACTTATTTGTTGATCACACAATTCAATGTCGTCTTTGTGAAAGTTAGTCAAATATTTCAGGGTACAATGCTAAATGCTACAGTCCTAAAATTTCTCAAAAATAATTATATGATTTCCTACAATATAATTTTGTTGAGATCGGTAGGTGTCAACTGTCAACCACATCTGTTACCAACAAAAACTGCCCTAAAATTCTAAAGTTAGAATATTTGAAATGTACTAAGTGATAGGTACTTACTCCACGTAACTTATATTGACAGGAGGACACGTTTTTATTTGTTCGTCATACGTCAAATTGAGAGACAGGTCATGCGTTGGTCTTGTTTCTTCATTTAGACGAGAGTGATTGCATAGATTTCCCAATGGTAGTAATAGAATCTTTGCGGGAGTCCCACGAGACAAGACAGTAATGGAATTTTAGCGCTCACTGCGTTCTCATTCCATTACTCAAACTTGATTATATATTTACTTAGAAAACATCTACGATTTGATTTGATGATATTTAATATAATAAAAATCTAATATAAAATACATTAGGGATAGTTAAATGGCGTGGGAAACTTGTCATAAACCAATTACTGTCTGGTTTTTTGCTATTATTATCTTTTCTACCATAATTATTTACGAGCTACATGCTACGAGGTCAATAGAAATTATAAATTGTGTCTAGACTTAGTTTAATCAAAGTAATATGGTATGTAAAATAAAATAAATGGGTAGGCACTAGGTATATTTTTGCGTAAATGTTTCTAATGGAGGTGGGTTTGACATCAATAATAATTAGGTATTTTGCAAAAATTGCTTAAAATATACTTATTTTAAAGCCAATAATGAATGTCCACTTAATTCAACAAAGCTTTCTAGAAACGTGTCCAATGCTAGGTAATCTTTTAAATTCAAAATAATAACGGGGTTATCAGCGTTCGAAATGCGCTTTAAAAATGAACGTAAGAAGTGCCACACACACAACACACGTCCCGTGTTTATATTCAATATCCTTTCCTCGATATTACCCAGATGTCGGGCCCTAATAAAATTTGGCCCAATAGTACTTAAGGTTCTCTCGTGCAGACTCGTTTAGGATAAAGCCGCAGAATCGACCCACTAGCCGTCTCGTCTGTGACCTAAAATGGGCTCAGACGGACGACGTGTGCGTGCAAATATGCCACAAAATTTTTGCTTAAAGAATGTCTCAAAGAAAATTTGCTAATGAGATTTTTTTATTCAGTAAAATTGGGCAAATATTTTTCATATTATAATTGGAACCGATCAAAATGGATAATATTTCGATGGTATTAAAGTATGTATTAAGAAGTGACTAAGAATGGGCTTAGATGTCGAATACCTTTGCCAATTACGGGTTTTATTCCCGTCTTAAGGAAAAAAGACGATTGTTAATTTATGCATTATTATTCAGGGTAGATGAATCAAGAATGACTTCAATGATTAATTAATTAAATAAAGAAAATTATTTTCTTGCACTAACAATCGTGATAATCAAGTATTCCAAATATATTATATATCATACTGGTTTGCTGGTAAAATTCCTTTTTAATTCGATGAAATGACTCGAGTCAATGAATAAATCTGATAAAAAAATATTATGGCTACGTTTTTTTAACATAAAAATAATCATACTATGGGGAATATCTGAAAAAAAAATCTAATGGGCTGAATATTTTTATTAATTTAGCAATAAGCTCCATCTTCTTAGACAAACTCTTTGATTTTGTACTATTAGCGATAACTTATGGGCTTGGAATATACTTAATTTTATCGACAAATACTCACATCTTGGGGTTATCCTTCCTCCTGTTGAAATGACAGCCATTTTAAATTTTACTTTCTACTTATTTTAGATGGCCCTGAAAAATAATATTAATTTCTCCGGATCTAGAAGTTCTACGGATATAAAATAGTACATTACTGCAGCGGCAGGCAACACAGGCATTGAAGGACGAACGTGAAATGTGGGCCGAGGCGGTGTATTTCATGACTTCGACGACAAAACTGCGCATAACACGATCGCGACAGCTTGTTACTGCCGCTACCGTGGTTGCGACAGAAGACTACTGCGCATATCGTCATAGCGACTGAACTCCACTGCGGCGCACCCTACTCCGATATAACGCTACTTCGACAACTCAAAAAAGCGATGGGACAGTCCGGCAGTGCAACAAACGGTAGGTAGTGTTTATTATTTTTATATTCTCTACCTCCGCAGTACCATTTTTTTTAATTCGAGGGGGGGGGGGGAGAACACATTTTATCACTTTGGATTGAAAAAAAAAATCGAGAAAAACCTATCTACAGACACTGCATGTATAGGTTTGATAAAAAATAGTTTTTCAGTTTCATGTATGGGAAGATTGGGAAGCCCCCCTTTATCTTTTACTTTTTAATTTTTTGTGTAAAAATCGTACAGCGGTTTACATATACCTACCAACGATCTAAGAATATATATAGTTCGTTGATTTTTACAAAAAAAATAAAAAAAAACGTAAAAGATAAAGGGGGGCTTCCCATACATGAAACTGAAACTGAAAAATTATTTTTCACTCCTCTTGCTCTAAAAGTACGTCATTGTAAGGTACAAGAGCCAGGATAAAATAGCAAAATTACCCCTAGGGGATAAAGTTTTTTCTTTTTTAATGTTTGTCTATTACCAATGAGCCTACTAAAACGAAAAAGTCTTTATTCATAATCACGAATAAAGACTCGCTCGACTTAATACTGAATATAAGATTCTTGGCTGTTTCTAATTTTTATTTTTGAAAATGGAACAAAAAGCAGCGATCTCTTCGGTGAAATCATAGACTTATTTATACTCTGTGACTTTAAGTTTGATCGTAGAATGCGTGCATTGTGTTTCTTAGCTGCTACAGTAGAAATTAAAAAAGGCGCGAAATCTTTAGAATTTTTCTCTAATACCAAACTGATTGAATTGTGTGACTGTAAGTAATAGGAAAGAAATAATTTTAATCTTTTGCCGTCAAGCACAAATCATTTATTTAAATACTGTATGAAAAGTTTGTGAAGTGGAGGATAGAAAAACGAGTGGATTTGTTTACGGAAGTATAAACTAGGTATTCAATATTGTATTTTATTTTCTCGCAATCGTAGTGAAAAGTAGAGTGTAACACACGACGCTAAAACCCATTGTAACTCGGTTTCTATTTATTCCCTCGCTAAAGCTCGGGAATAAAACTACCTCGTATGGAATGGGTCATTTTAGCGTCTTGTATAACAATCTACTATTTCATCAAACCTATACATGCAGTGTCTGTAGATAGGTTTTTCTCGATTTTTTTTCAATCCAAAGTGATAAAATGTGTTCTCCCCCCTCCAATAAAAAAAATGGTACTGCGGAGGTAGAAAATATAAGAATAATAAACACTACCTACCGTTTGTTGCACTGCCGGACTGTCCCATCGCTTTTTTGAGTTGTCGAAGTAGCGTTATATCGGAGTAGGGTGCGCCGCAGTGGAGTTCAGTCGCTATGACGATATGCGCAGTAGTCTTCTGTCGCAACCACGGTAGCGGCAGTAACAAGCTGTCGCGATCGTGTTATGCGCAGTTTTGTCGTCGAAGTCATGAAATACACTCATAATGCGCGGAAATTCAAACCAAGTAGTAACTTTTCTAGCATTTTATTTTTATTTAAAATTACAGTAATTGAAAGTACCAAATCACACCGTCTAGAGTTTCTACGTCTTTTACATAAATACTCTTATGTCGTTGTATCTGCATCTTAGAGTAAGACGGGCTTCGAAGCCTTTTGTTGCTCGAAGATCTGCATCACCGAAAATGCCAAAAATTAAACCTGCAAAAAAAATAAAAAACGTGTAAAGTTGTGATGTTAGCTGTTTGACTAAAACAAAGTGGTAAATTACTCGTAGTACCTAGTGTGACGTTTTGTCGTTAGGTAGTAATAAATACATTATATTGTTATGATAACAAATGAAATTGAAAGGATAATAGTAGTATCTTCATTTATTAGCCTGGCAACACCGCCCGCCGCTTGGCTCCACCGTTTCCCGCCACATTTTCCCGCCATTTTGTAGTGAAATGGGGAGGTAAAGTGGTGGGGATAATCGGCGGAACGGTCGACGAAAGTCAGTTGCAGGGGCAGTCACAGTCCAACCGTCGAGAAGAGAAGTAGTTAGGAAAAACTGCTAACGTATTGTTGCTATAACCTAGTTAATAATAATCATGGTGTATTCCTGCAAGAAAGTAAAAGTGTTTCACCTTTATTACTGTTGTTTCATTATAAATCAGCAGTGGAAGAACCAAGGTATGTACGCTCACGATTTCTATCGTTTTAAACAGAGCTAAAATTACGAAATTAAGTTGGGTAGTTTCAAATTTTATTGCATTTAAAGAGATTCTTACTTTTACAATTTGCACTGCCATGCATACACAACTCACTCATTGCATGTGGTCGAGGCTACACTTCGATCGTGCATACACACTCGACAATCATTGCACGTGGCCGAGGCTACACTTCGGCCGTGCATACACAACTCACTCATTGCACGTGGCCGAGGCTACACTTCGGCCGTGCATACACACCATTATTCACAATCATTGCACGTGGTCGAGGCTACACTTCGGTCGTGCATACACTGCACATAAAACTACACTCCATGATGAAATGTGCATTGACATTGGAACAGTAATTTTCATGATTGTATCAAACGAGTCGTGAAATGAAAGATTATTTAACTTTACTGCCCAACTGTAACTTTCGTGATTTAAACTCTGGAAATGCAGTTAATGAATTATGAAAATAGGAACTGTGTATATTTTTAGTATCTATTTTACTGTGTATTTTCATCTCAGACGAAATTGTTAAGTTTGTTTTTCATGTTTCATAGCTTTGTAATTGCCGTTAGTTGTTAATTCGTCTTTGACACTATACCCTGAGAATATACACGGGTACCTACGGAGAATAAAACGGCTAACATGATACTCACTGAATTGGCACCTAGGCAGGGAATATAATGATACTACCTAACATAAACGTGACTAAGTTATGTTGACGTTGGAAAAAGTTTTAGTAATAAGTACCATAACGCTATAGTATAGTAGTAGTTATACAGTTTTTTATTTTAGTTCAAATGTAGTATTCTTATTCTATTTGGAGGCCGTTCACAATTTTTTTGCCGATATAGGTAATTAATTTAGGTTTTGTTTTAAAGAAGTGACCTTTCAGTTAAAACTGTAAACTTATCACTTTTTTATTAATGCATAATATAAAAGATTTCGATTTTGATCTAATGTACAATAATTGAGGTTATAATTTTGATTTTATTTATGTAGATATTCCTAAATGATGTAAGTTTACTTTGGAATACATTATTTGTTCTAACCTCTTAGTTTTGCAAGGAATATTATAACGCTTTCAAATAATAGTTAAGTATTTGAAAATATTTCGTTACATTATTTTTATTTCTTAATTAAACATAGTGGTCGCCGAGATCTAAGACTTTAAAATATTGCTTCCGAGCGATTACCCAACCTGGTGACGAAAATAATGTTAATTATTTTGTATAGGTAGTACTTATACGACCAAAAAGGCCTTAAATTAAAATAATGTTGACATCTAGATGTATCCATCATAGCTCAACCACAGAAATTATTCATGCAACCATTTTTGAGATTAACGACGTTGAAATGATAAGATTTCGCAAATTTCTAGCGATTTTTGTGAACGAGCTCTTGAATGTTGAAAACTATTTTAAGTCTTAATTTAGTTGTCCTTATTTGGGGGGCCGTAAAACGTCAAATTAACTCTTTTGAACAAATATTTCACATAGTATTACTTGGTTTATAGAAAATAGATTATAGAACTCGGTTGTGATTGACAGAAACGTGATAGCTCAAACTTTTTCTAATATCGTAAAGTGACCTCTATAATCTTGTAGTTTATTACTGAAGTACCAACCAATAATAAATCTTGAATCTATATAAAAAAGAAACCTTAGCTAGCTTCCTGGTTTTGTGGTTTTATGAATAACAGTTTTCTAAAATATTGAATAGTTTATTAGTTATCAATCAAAAACTTCGACATTTTTTTTTATGAAAATAGCTTCCAATGTTGTACGCCTCTTTAAAGTGGATTTGTTTCTTACTATTTTTTGAGATAAGGCTCGATGCGCCATATCGGTTTGGCTAGAAGCGTCTTCGGTTTGGCTAGATGCGCCTGCGGTTTACAGAGCTAGACGTACCTACCTTTAGTTTACAAGATACGATTTATTTACTTTAAATAAAATTAAATAGATTAACGACGAAATATATTTGTAAATATTGTCACTTCTGATTTCCGATAAAGTTGATAAGTTTAATTGCCCCTGTCAGCTAAAAAGGTCTTAACCCTTTCTTAACGGATATGAGAACAAAAGAACAAAATTAATAATTTTATTCTTAAAAATATGTGGTAAGAAAACACTTTTTTTTTATTCTTAGTATTATTAGGACTAGTACTATTTGGTACTATTAGTACTATGGCACGTAACCATAAATTGTGGATGTCGTTGCGCAGACTTGTCATTTACATTCATTGGCGTCAAATGAGTAATAGAAAAACATACATGTTAAAGTTATTAATCTTTATTAAACGTGCCTCCGACTTACAAATAAGGTTTAGCTTTCGATATTAATATGAATAAAAACGTATGTCTTTGGCTTTCGAGACTAGCCGCGCCTTCAATTTGTAAGGTTAGAGACACTTTCATTAGACTAGATACGCCTTCAGTTTACAAGGCTAAGTTTAACTTAATACGCTTGTTTGACCACGTTAAGCAATTTTATTGATTTTGTGATCAAATTGTCATCTGTAAAACATTATTTAAGTTGTTGTTGTTTAGCTTAATGCACTGGCCCTTAAATAAATATATTGGGGTATTTTTCATGAACAATCAGTACTCAATTATACATGTACAAAGTTCTGTCGAAAGATTAGTACTCCATGTAGTCCGCGTTTTCTGTGAGACACAAATCTATATTTTATCTCTTGGTTTAGTAGGCTGCAGTTCAATGCTACTAAAATACAATATATTGATGTTGGAGAAAATAAGTCATACAAGGTTAGGTACATACCAAATGTGTTGGCTACAATTAAATATGGGCTAAGTGCGTCCTTAAGTGTAGAACTTGGTAAGCGGCCAAGTGTGTCGCGTTTAGGGCTAAGTGTGACCTTAAGTGTAGTATTTAGTAAGCGGCCAAGTGTGTCGCGTCTATGGGCCAAGTGTGTCCTAAAGTGTAGCACTTAGTTAGCGGCCAAGTGTGTCGCGTCTATGGGCCATGTCTGTCCTAAAGTATAATGGTTAAGCGGTCAAGTGTGTCGCATCTATGGGCCATGTGTGTCCTAAAGTATAATGGTTAAGCGGCCAAGTGTGTCGCATCTATGGGCCATGTGTGTCCTAAAGTAAAATGATTAAGCGTCCAAGTGTGTCGCATCTATGGGCCATGTGTGTCCTCAGTTGATAGCTCTGGCCTGAATATATCTAAGTCTTGGTAGGCCGTGAACACATGGCGGCAAAGGGTAGTCCTGACCTGAATGTCAGCCTTTTGGCAGGCCGCGTCTACAAGTAACAAACGGTAGCCCTGAGTATCAGTGTCTTGGCAGGCCTTGTCCGCATGATGACTAACGGTAGCCCTGGCTGGGTAGGCCGTGAACACATTGCGGTAAAGGGTAGTCCTGACCTGAATGCCAGTCTTTTGGCAGGCCGTGTCTACAAGTAGCAAACGGTAGCACTGAGTATCAGTGTCTTGGCAGGCCCTGTCCGCATGATGAATAACGGTAGCCCTGGCTGGAATATCAGTGCTTTGGCAGGTCGTGTCCACATAGTGGCAAACGGTAGCCCCGAGTATCAACATTAGCCATTACTAAAATTGAACACATATATACCTATCTAAACTGTCCACAAATTGTGAAATATAAAATGAATGAATTATCATGATAATTTAATAGCTTCAGTTCAGACCACGATAAATTATAAATTTATTATCATTATTAAAACGCTTTAATTGTTGCAGAAACTCTGTCTATAGGAATAACTATTTTTTTATTATGATCAAATAAAGAAAGCAAAATTTTAATTATTACTTTGATATTATTATAATTTCAGAACAATGCTATTAAATAGATATCTATCTATCGTTTTGTATGTGTGAATTTGTATGTCACAAAATTAGTTTACGACATCGTTCTTATCTCAAACAATAGGCATGATGACAATTTTTATTTTTATTTTATGTTACATAAATTACCTCTCAAAAAATTATGCCCGAGATATCAGTTTGAGATGCACACAAATGGACTCACTCAAAAACGCTCCATACTCCATAGGAAATTTGTTCGGCAGCTAAAATATTGTGTTTATCAAAATGGTTCCTTAGAAAAATTTGCTATACTTACATTTTACGGACTACTTAAAAGTACCTATCATTTATTTTAATAAATTTTATACTTTTTAAATGGACTTGTCCACCCAACTTTCAAGGGTCATAAGCAAATAATATACCTACAAAACCAAGAGGTATACAAGCTACTCTAAAAGTCTAATGTGTTTACGATTTTTATTAGTATTTCGTTATTTTTTTCATTAGTCATCATCCCAATTCTCCTGTATAGATTCAAATATTTTCCTTTTGACCCTGATGTTCATTTGGTTGAAATTTGTACTATGATATATGAACGGTTACTGTCGATTATGTTTTATTTATTTCAGTAACATGTGGCATCTAACAAGATACCAATGCGCTATAGAGGACGCTAGGTGGCGGCAGCAGGCTGAAGGATGTGCTACGGAACATTTTTGGGTGACTGAATGGTAGCAACGACGGTTGCGTTATTGGCTGACAGTAGTTTTGGTGGCACGACACGACGGCAACGACGGGCTGCGACAGATGATAGGTTTCAGCTGCAATTATCTTCTGGTTGAACTTAGAAATAGAACAGAATTTCTTTGAATTGATTTATCAAATATATTTAAATCTTATTTAAAACCTGTTAGAGTAGGTAGTTTTAACTAAATTAAATATAATAAGTAACACAAATACTATAAATATATTAAGTAGGTACCTAACTTAACCGAATTATGAAGTAAATAAATAATAATGCATCAAAATTTATTTTATTTTTGCAACACAAATTTAGTCATTATATGATTTAGGTACGTGTGTAGTTAATTAGTAAATAATTTAATAAAATATTGTATAGCTGTAAATTTCAATTTTATACCATAACAAACCATAAAGTGGTAACATTTATTTTCTCCTTTTTTATAAGACTCAAGATTGTACCTATAGCCGTTGAACGTTGTTTATGAAGTACAGTTACTGTGTAGTATCAAAGCAAAGAAAGGAGGTTACATTTATATGAATTATTGCTAATTGAATAAAATTGAACTCTGTATTAAAATCATTGATAATTTCAGTTGGGTATCAGGGGTTATCTGTCAAAAATCTGCAATTTGTGATTGAGTTTGTTTACCCTGTCGTGGTAACCCAGCGTGCTTTTGGCTGCTATATTCTTTTTATTTTTGTATTCATTTAATATTACAATAAAATTCATAATTTAGTAGAAGGAACTAATAATAAGTGTTAACTTTGTACTTACTTAAAAATTATTTATTTGCTTTATTGTGAGTTTCTAAGTATTGAAGATGATTAAGAGTTAATATTTGTAATAGAATATTACAGGCTTTTATAAATGTCATAGCTTCAGGATCATGGAACATATAGATTTATTTCTAGAATATTCCGCGAGGGTATTGAATTGAAATCAATAAATATCCTAATTTCAATTGAGGTGATGGTTGGATAATTCCATCCCAGCGTGGGACCCCATAAGTCACAAGTTATAGCCCCAAACACATACTGCAGGATCTAATGATACAATTAGTTTCTTTTGTAAATAAATAAATAAATAATGTAGGGATAACTTCAAATTTATGCAGCATTCCTTGCATCGATTGCTTGAATAAGAGAGCAATTAAACTTTTATCTGTTTATTACAAATTTTCACAAATACTTTTTACATTTCGCATTTCGGTACAACCAGCAATATTAATGGCGGGAATACAATTCAATGCCCTGAGTATCGATCTTCTTCTGTTTAAGAAAAATAAACTGATCGTATGAAATTCAAAGAGGTTTCATATCTCTTTGCATTGAGATTTTATGCAAAGAGGTTCATATCTCTTTGCATTGAGGTTTGTACATTTTATAAAAGTGACTTTAGGCTTTCTTAATATAATATAGGCTAACAGTTCGGCCTTCCTGTTCACAGCGAGTCCCTTCGCTGATTGATCTAATTTAGAGATTATAATACTAATAATTGTGTATGGTTAATTGTTTACATTTGTTAAAGTAATTATTACCTACTTTTATTGTAACAGTCAGTTAAAATTTAACATAACATATAGGTCATCTATAATCTTTGTCTTTATCTTTAATCATTATCAGAGTTCTATTTCTATTACAAAACTTCTACGTCTCTTCTAAGTCTTTTTTTTATCGACTGCAATCACGACTTCATAACGAGGATTATTTTTACATGACAAGGGTATACCTAATTCCTACGAATACATTGTATATATAGACTATAGTTTTATCGTATTCACAATCTAGGAATTGTTTTGAAAAACCAACCAACATCTAGTGTTCATGTTGTCAAGAGAAGGCAACTCTTCGCAATAAATCATTAGTGAGAAAACTTCCGGACCTCCTAAGAAACTATTTACTTAAACCTAATCATCAATGACATATTTATAAACAAACAACATTATATTCGTAAGTTACAACTTGAACCGGTAATTACGTAATTATCATTATGCCAGGTTTTCTCTGAAATTATTAGACTATCATAGGAATATGATCGGAGATCTATATCATTTTATATATTAAAAACTTACGATGGTTTAATATTCGTATTGATGACCATAGATATGGGATTCTATTAGACAGCAAGCGTACAAATATGATCATTTTATAACCCAATAACCTCAAAAGTGACGTCTTCAAAATGCTAAATTTCTAAATGAATGACAAAGAAATTGTTAAAAAACTTTACCGGTGAAAACTTCATCCCGAATTAAAAACATCGCGACAAGTGATTGTCGGTTCTTTGGTTTTAAGTTTTATAATATTTTCTACTACTTTTTTTATGCTTTTGTTATAATTGCATTTTATTATTGAAACACAAGCAAATTGTTATCAATAAATTAATATTATATGAGGTTAAAATATGATCTTAAGTGTAATAAGTATATAAATATGAAGAACATCTTCATCTTTTATTTTTATTTTATTCTTTAACAAAAGCAATTAGAGACCAAAATATACAGCCATATCATATTATACAGTCTTATACAGTTTTAGTATTATTATACAGTTTCATAAACATCGAGTCTCAAAGCCTTACATTGAACACAACATTACATACTTATCACAATTAGTTCGTGGTCTTTTCGTGCATAAGGTGGAGTGCGTACCCATCTTGCAACGTTAAAATTTGCTAACTATGACAATATGATGATATAAAAATACATTTTAAAGACTCCCGTACTATCAATCAAATTTAGACGTTCAAGCTAGAAAATACAGTAACACCCTCCATCATTATATATCTCTCCATCAATAAGATCCAACCACATTGCAATATCAAGAACTATTCAGCATTCGAAATAAGAAAGAGAATAGCAGAGTGGATTGGTTCACGTACCTACTCACGAGGAACTGGAAAAATTACTAAGATTTACCACGTAAGGTGAAATCACAATCAAGTATTAACACTTTGCACTCACACACCCACGACCACAAGTTCACATACTCACAAAATGTCCATTTTTATTTATTTATTTTTATTTCTATTTAAACCATTAAATTAAAATATTAGTAATCCCATTTGATCTTAGTTTTAAAATAACTTTTTTTTTACATTTAACATGTTAAAATAAGTCACGTTTATAATTATATTCTTGTAACCACAGTGTAAAATATTATCTAGGTACAATACAAGAATTAATTTTTAGCTAGGAAGCATTTTCATCTTCGTGAAAATTTTAAACATTGATAATGTATGAAACTATTTATATATATGTATATGTAACACATTTTCCGCTGTGTTTATGTTCATGTTGTTAATAATGATTGTCTGCGTACTTTGGAAGATGTTGTCTTTGTCCGGTTAACAGAAAGAAAACGTAGAAATCTTCGCTGTACCGACTCAACTCCACTACTACACTTAGTAAATGGGATTCCACACTGACAAGCAATACTAACTTACTGGAGTTGTGAGCGGACAAGCATTTTAAATAGCATCATAAATGTGGAGACTTTCTCATACCTACATGAACATAGACAGTCATGAAATCATATGATGAAAATATGTTAATTTAATTGAGGCCGTACCTAGTCTAAAATTAAATGACCATAAACGGTATTACCATTAACTTATTTGCAAAATATCATGTAATGTACCTATATTAGCCGTCATAATATCTTTGGCAGAATTAAGTCAATTGAGCTACTAATTCTTATTTTTACTTTGACTTGTATCCGTGTCCCGATCTTTATTAGTTCGTTTGTTTTTAGGGTTCCGTACCCAAAGGGTAAAAATGGGACCCCATTACTGAGACTCCGCTGTCCGTCTGTCTGTCACCAAGCTGTATCTCATGAACCGTGATAGCTAGACAGTTGAAATTTTCACAAATGAAGTGTTGCCGCTATGACAGACAACAAAATACCAAAACAGAATTTCTGCCTCGGTGGGCGAGCCCGACCCGCCCCTGTCAGGTTCTTTTTGGCAATGAGTAGAACAGATTAATCGCATGAGGTACATTCGGTCGAGGGTTTTCCACGACTAAGGCTCGAATGACCAATTTGATCACAACCATAGCACGTTTTTTTGAACTACAGACTACTACTATTACTATAGAAATTACATCTATTTAATACATTTATTTTCTCAAAATAATAGTGTTCTAAAGTTACTCCGTACTTAACTATTTCAGCGAGCATTTCAGTCAACAGTTCAGCATAGTCTTGGCGGAACGGGAAAGATTCTACCAACTTCTTCTTCCACTCGACCCAGTAAACATCATCGTAGGTAAACTTTGATACCAAGGCCTTGCTACACCAGTAATCCGACTATTGATGAGTTACGACTTCTCGTCCTGCCGTAACGAACCGCTCTTGACCTCAAGCTCTCGTTGCCATTTTGTC
The DNA here is from genome assembly GCA_928269145.1 of Agriphila tristella. Classification (NCBI taxonomy): domain Eukaryota; kingdom Metazoa; phylum Arthropoda; class Insecta; order Lepidoptera; family Crambidae; genus Agriphila; species Agriphila tristella. The sequence continues at coordinate 42,487,580 of OV743431.1, forward strand.
TCGGCATAGTAGGTACCGGCTTCTAACACTTTCCCTGGCATCCTCATATCTGCCAATGTCTGTGATGGGCGAAGCAGTATCACGATGATCTCGTAGATGTACGGAGGGACCTCACTCTAGGCGTTCGGATCTTAGACACTCTCTCTTTTCGATACTCTAAGTCAAGACTAATAGGTATTAGTAACCTCAGTGTCACGTCCTTGCGACACCTGGTTTTTCTGAGTCGGGACTATCATAATATTCATAAATCAATATCAACCTCAGTATCATGCACCCGTGACACACCTGGTTTTTCTGAGTCGGGACTATCATAATATTCAAAATCAATATCAACCTCAGTATTATGCACCCGTGACACACCTGGTTCTTCTGAGTCGGAACTATCATAATATTCAAAATCAATATCAACCTCAGTATCATGCACCCGTGACACACCTGGTTCTTCTGACTCGGGACTATCATAATATTCATAAATCAATATCAACCTCAGTATCATGCACCCGTGACACACCTGGTTCTTCTGAGTCGGGACTATCATAATATTCAAAATCAATATCAACCTCAGTATCATGCACCCGTGACACACATGGTTCTTCTGAGTCGGGACTACCATAATATTCAAAATCAATATCAACCTCAGTATCATGTACCCGTGACACTCCTGGTTCTTCTTAGTACTGTCTTATTCTCGCCTGACCCTCATACCTGGGTACACATGGCCAAGTCATTATATGGCTAGACTCACGCCGCTACGCCGTCTCGGTTTTAGCGCCTCTCGATCCTAGCCCTCAAACATGGGCAACCTGGGTCCGGGCTAAAACGACTCTCTCAGTTCATCTCACGCCGCCGTATCGTCTCGGTTTTAGCCGACCCTAGCCCTCAAACATGGGCAACCTGGGTTCGGGCTAAAACGACGCTCTCAGTTCATCTCACGCCGCCGCACCGTCTTGGTTTTAGCCAACCCTAGCCCTCAAACCTGGGCAACCTGGGTCCGGGCTAAAACGACTCTCTCAACTCATGGCGGTGGTAGCTGAAACTGACAGAATACAGCTTAGAACCCATTAAATATAAGGTCACCTTATTCGCAATTATTTTCAAAATATTTAAAATAATAACCTCCTTTTGAAGTTTGTTAATATAGTCAATATACTTTTATAATAAACCGTCCAAATTGTAGCATACATTATTCATTGTGATATAATTTTGAAATAATTAGCGGTACTATCAAAACAAGTGAAATAGTGTCTAACTCAAAAGCAATGAAATGAATTACAGTACAGCGATCCTGCCACATCCTGCACAAATTTGCGTCTTTTTAAATCACCAATACTATGTAGGTACTGAACTATTTAAATAGGTACATTAAAATAATTTGTGTAAGTTATCTCGATCCATGAACAAGGCCACCCGCCTTGTTGAAATTTTGAAAAAATACATATTTTAAATGGAATAAACAATACATACAGGCTTTGAATTATTATTCTAAGCATATAGGCAGGCAGAGAGCAAGTAATGACTTTAAACATTTTTCTTCGAAAACTTTCTCAATTTTACACTTGAACCAACAGTTCTCACATGAAACTGTTCGTATTGATATTTAGCAAGTCAGCCCCTTCTTAATTTTCAAGATTAAAGTATGAATATGATTTTTTTTCAACTCTTAGTCCAATCGCCATACGTTTCTTTTTAAAATAAACATTGCTTTAAAATTAGATTAAGCACTTATTTGTCGTATGGGCACTTATGGTGTGAAATATTAAGTCGGCAGTGTCATACTTTCAGTATTTCGTCATGCTTTATAGTGGTTTTGATATCTATTTACATAAAATATTTCGAAATCTTATCAAAGAAACTTGACATTTGCAAAAGTATTCCCACAGGAATAGACCGAATTTATCATTGGTCCCATATATAAAAATTTATGTTTTTTTTTATTATTTTACTTTTCACTTAGTATCAGCTGTCGTGTAGGTACTTCACTTATCATATGATTAATTTCAATATTCCACAACAGAAAAAGAGAGAAAAGAAAATATTTATCCAAGAAAATTTTATTATTTCTTAATGTTAATAGATTTCCCAATAGAAATCAAATATGTAATTAAGGGAAAATAAAATGTATGTAATCAAGTACTTATTTCCTTGCAAATAAAAAGATCATAAAGCAAGACACAGATTGGCAGAAATAAACATTTTGTAGGTACCGAAGTACCGTGAATTTCATTTTAATTTCTGAATAAGTATTTATAACATATTAAAATATTTCTTTCTCACTTATTCTGGCATTTTCTTAAAAGTTATTTAGAATCTTTATGAAGTAAAAAAAAAGTAATAAATCATTACTTACGTCGTAGGCGTAGGTAGATCGAAAAGTATAAAACCTTTCGTTGATCCCGCTACTGAAATTGTAGGGATAACTTCAAATTTATGCAGCATTCCTTGCATCGATTGCTTGAATAAGAGAGCAATTAAACTTTTATCTGTTTATTACAAATTTTCACAAATACTTTTTACATTTCGCATTTCGGTACAACCAGCAATATTAATGGCGGGAATACAATTCAATGCCCTGAGTATCGATCTTCTTCTGTTTAAGAAAAATAAACTGATCGTATGAAATTCAAAGAGGTTTCATATCTCTTTGCATTGAGATTTTATGCAAAGAGGTTCATATCTCTTTGCATTGAGGTTTGTACATTTTATAAAAGTGACTTTAGGCTTTCTTAATATAATATAGGCTAACAATAAGTATAAAAGACGGAGGTCAACAACCCTCCAAGTTTTCTTTCGCCATTTCTTTCTTGAAGGGGCCTCCCAATTTTGTGAAATGGTGGTAGATTCAGTAGATTCTCTTTTTAGCATTTATCAATTCACAAAATAAAAATTAAACAATAAATTAAACGATTAAATTTTTTGTATAACATAAGATTTCTGAACAACGTTTTATAAATATCAAATTAATGCAATATAAGTTAACACACAACCTGCCGAATGTGACGATATTTTGACCGTGCATGAGGACACGCACGACATCAGGATGGACGAATGTGACGTTTTGTCGTTAGGTAGTAATAAATACATTATATTGTTATGATAACAAATGAAATTGAAAGGATAATAGTAGTATCTTCATTTATTAGCCTGGCAACACCGCCCGCCGCTTGGCTCCACCGTTTCCCGCCACATTTTCCCGCCATTTTGTAGTGGAATGGGGAGGTAAAGTGGTGGGGATAATCGGCGGAACGGTCGACGAAAGTCAGTTGCAGGGGCAGTCACAGTCCAACCGTCGAGAAGAGAAGTAGTTAGGAAAAACTGCTAACGTATTGTTGCTATAACCTAGTTAATAATAATCATGGTGTATTCCTGCAAGAAAGTAAAAGTGTTTCACCTTTATTACTGTTGTTTCATTATACTAGGTACTCATCAATACGAAAAATGCACACCGTCTGATGATTCTGACAAGATTTGCACGTTTGATCCAGACTTCCTACATTTATACCCTTTTCTTTTGAATGTCTTTTGTGCATTGCAGTTAGGTTTACATCTGGTTTACTTAATGTTTTTCGATTTTGGAGACAACATGTTTTCTATTTCAGTTCTTGCCGCTTCTTGAATTTCAGGTGGCGTCAAAATATCACTTTCGTCGCTTGAACTCATTTTTATAATAAATTAAATACGTCTTAATTTAAATCGAAGATAAAATATTTGACAAAACAATAAATAATTTCAACAATATAATATATTCTTCCCGCCCCGCGCCAAGATTCATAGATAATACAACGTTATTTTTATGCCGCCTGTCCGAATCGTATGTTACACGTAAGTTTTGTAACCAGGAATACGGATAATGGGCGGGCGTTAGCCTCGATTACATACGCCGATTTAAGGAACCAATTTAGAGTTGCCACTCGTATAAATAAGTTAAATTTTAACAGTGAATTTGCACAAATGACGGAAAGGTCAAAATTTTTTATGATTTTTTATTTTCAGTTCTCATCTCTAATCTTAAACAATGTTTACTTTTCCGTTATAGTGTAGATTCGATTTTAAAATCGAACTTATTCTACAATATTTTATTGTGGCAACCCGAAATTGGTTCCGAGCTAGGAAGCTAAATTGGCGTATGTAATCGAGGCATTAGTGCGTTCATGACACTGTTACCGTGACTCGGAACTTTTTATTTGCAAAGCCAGTTCTAATTTTAAATATTGATTATGATCACAGACCTCATTGGCTGTCGTGTTATATTGAAAATTTCGTTCCATTTTTTTATTACACGTGTATAATGAGTGTCAGTACTAACCTTTACGGTCAGACGCTTTGTATGAAAATCAATTATTACACGTTAGTAATGGATTTTCATATAAAAGTTGCCGGCGCGGTTTAGGTCTGTCCGGAAACTCCGATTTAGCACGAAGAAGGTTGTCAAAATAATGATCGAATTTCCAAGCATGTTTGAGAAAAATACAATGGGGAGGAAAAGCGCAATTTTATCCCGATAGGTGGCGTCTTGTCGTTGGTACCGAGCCGCCTCAAAGAAACTGTCAAAACATATGGGAATCTCTTGGAGTATTGCACTTTTTAATTTTATACTGAGAAAATGCCGCATTGTTATGCATGTAACTTGTAAAATATTGGAGTTCATCGATTTCCCAGTAACAAAAAAATAGTGGGCAAAAAAATATCAAAAAATATATGCTTTTTCCTCGATTTTCTCCTTTGCTGAGCCTGAGAAACATTATAAATCAAAAGGAATGATTCATGAATTTGATGAAGCTTCGCCAAAATAAAACAACATTTGAATTATAACAGCTTTGTTCTTTAATATTTCAACCTCAGCAGTTTCTAACATATTTATAACTTGAATGAATTTGATAGGTATATCAAATATGGAATAAGCCCAATATTGGGGCCAAACAGAGAATTAATAGAATTTTATATGCCAGAGTCATTCAAGAAACTAAGAATAATAAAATAAATATGATAAAACGGTTCGTGTAATTTTGGATGGTACAGAAATTCCAGTACAGAAACCTGAAATTACAATAGTAATTTCAGGTTTCTGTACTGGTGCATGCTGTACATGTGCTATTGCACAGAAGGCATCATCAGGCAACTATAAATACGGAAATTCACACTCAGTTGCTTTGTTAAAATTTAAATCATATGCTTCTAATCTGAAATAAAAAGATTACTTGTAAATCTTACACGAAATTTAAAGAAATGTAATGCTTGTTAGCAATTTTTTGTAAGTTGCTATAAACTTTCTTGCCTGTTGTTTTGGCTTTTCTTTTCCGTAATTCTTCTTTTATATGAGCTAAAGTTAGCATAAAATACATTGTTTGTCCGCAAAACCGAAAAAAATACAATCTAAGACAGTAAAATCACGTAATACACAGTCAAGACAATATAAGCTCAAACTGACAATTGTTCCAAAGACTAAGCGCCATCTGTAATTCACTTTTCCTTCGCCTCCCCATTAATTCAAAGACTTATAATGTTGTATTATTATTTTGTGAAAAGAGAAACGTCAAACGGCATGGCGTTCAATCGGTCAAAGATGATAGAATACTCTTTGACATAATACGCCTAAATTCGAATGTTATCAATGGGGAGGGAAAGCGCAATTTTATCCCGATAGGTGGCGTCTGGTCTTTGGTACCCGGCCGCCTTAAAGAAAGTGTCAAAACATATGGGAATCTCTTGGAGTATTGCACTTTTTAATTTTATACTGAGAAAATGCCGCATTGTTATGCATGTAACTTGTAAAATATTGGAGTTCATCGATTTCCCAGTAACAAAAAAAAATAGTGGTCAAAAAAATATCAAAAAAAATATGCTTTTCCCTCGATTTTCTCCTTTGCTGAGCCTGAGAAACATTATAAATCAAAAGGAATGTTTCATGAATTTGATGAAGCTTCGCCAAAATAAAACAACATTTGAATTATAACAGCTTTGTTCTTTAATATTTCAACCTCAGCAGTTTCTAACATATTTATAACTTGGATGAATTTGATAGGTATATCAAATATGGAATAAGCCCAATATTGGGGCCAAACAGAGAATTAATAGAATTTTATATGCCAGAGTCATTCAAGAAACTTAGAATAATAAAATAAATATGATAAAACGGTTCGTGTAATTTTGGATGGTACAGAAATTCCAGTACAGAAACCTGAAATTACTATTGCACAGAAGGCATCATCAGGCAACTATAAACACGGAAATTCACACTCAGGAGCTTTGTTAAAATTTAAATCATATGCTTCTAATCTGAAATAAAAAGATTACTTGTAAATCTTACACGAAATTTAAAGAAATGTAATGCTTGTTAGCAATTTTTTGTAAGTTGCTATAAACTTTCTTGCCTGTTGTTTTGACTTTTCTTTTCCGTAATTCTTCTTTTATATGAGCTAAAGTTAGCATAGAATACATTGTTTGTCCGCAAAACCGAAAAAAATACAATCTAAGAAAGTAAAATCACGTAATACATAGTCAAGACAATATAAGCTCAAACTGACAATAGGGAATATGCATAAGTCACCGATTTTGATGAAATTGAGCTTGATCGCTGCGGACACTTATAAAAACATGATGGAACAGGAAAAAATAAAAAATAATGTATTATTTTAGTTTTATCACACGATGAAATCAGGGGAAAATAACGATATTTTTTTTTCATTTTCGGATATAATGCACTTTACAGTCAGATAGAATATCCAATGAGAAATAATATTTTGTATGACACATATGTACTTAAACGCAAAATTTAGGGAGATAATTGAAGATTATTGGCTAACTCCATATTAAACGCGCCGAAACACACCTGAAACGTGATGTGTGACGTCACCGTTTTGTATGGAGCGTTTTCGGCGGGTGCTGCTGCGCGCTAACTTCAAGTAACTATATCACGAGAAAAAAACGCAAGAGAAAAGTTTTAATATTACAGTTAATTTTCTCACGCATTATACTTTAGATTAAGATAAAAAAAAAATTGATGCATATTCCCTATTGTTCCAAAGACTGAGCGCCATCTGTAATTCACTTTGCCTTCGCCTCCCCATTGGAAAGGTACCTATACCATCTAGATCTATGTGATACCTACCATACCACATATCATGTAAACAAAAGTAACAGCATAATGGACCTACTATTTACTTTCTCCCATAGACTTATTATATTTTCTCCCTTAATTACCACTTATTAAAAAAACAGTTATTTGAAAACGATGGCTTTTCAAAATGATAAAAAACTGTGAGCTCGATAGACGGCGTCGATAAAAATGCATGTGTTAATGTGTTTTTTTTTTACTAAGCTTCGCAGAGTACTCAGGTAGGCTGGCAGATGCTTAGAGTAAGACGGGCTTCTACCAAACGAAGCCTTTTGTTGCTCGAAGGGCAGATGTAACCCTAAAATGTTTCTCTTCGGGCAGATGTCAGCCAGCGAGCAGGCCGTTTATTTTTAAAAGCGAATTTTGTCACTTCTCTTTCCATCACGCCATCTAGTGAAACCATAGATGTAGCACATCCCTGTGAAACAAATACATAGGTAGTTACATTAGTAACTATTTTTACTTTTAAATGTCACTTTGAAAAGCCCTCACAGCATTTTGACATTAAAATGGCTATGCATTGGCCAAGAACCTTATATTATGAATATAAGATTCTTGGCATTGGCTATGCAGAAATGAAATGTCATTTGTCCGTTACTTTTTTTTAATAGCAAGTGAATCATCTTCATTCTGCTGTGACTTGTGTAAGTTTGCGAAAACGAATTACCTATTTGTTTCCACGCTACCTTATATTCTGAGACTTTTTGATATGAATAATATTGTAAGTAGCTTATTACTAGCTTTAAAAAAAAATTGTAAATATAATTTTTATAACCCCCAATTTGATATTTTTCAGACATTCCCCATTGCCCAATTTAGAATTACATTGTCGTCGGAATATAATAAGTCTATGGTCGTCGGTCACCTCTTGTAGGTCATTTGAAATAAAATCTGTCTGAGTTTCTTAAAAAAGATAATACTTACTGATCAAAGATACTTACCTACCCTTAACTGTCTTTTACCGTCTAGCTTAGTAGAATCAAATTACTATGCGTCTAGCTTAGTTCGTGCCTTTGATCTTTATGACCGAGCGAGCGCGTAGCGCAAGCGAAGCAAAAATCTTTCGTATGTCCAGCTGTTCTCCTCTTCTCAACCCTTTCTCATGAAATGTGAGCAGTTGCCCTACCATGAGTTGTTGCCAACCATAGAAATAGAATGTCAAAGAACAACAAATAGAAAGTCAAAAAACGTACTTCTGGCTTCCTGACTCGACGACTTAATATGGGTAGCTTTAGTATGTCATGCTCACTTCAAACATTTCTGCGGTGGTGTCGTGTGAGGCGGGTCGTTACGTTTCCTCAAATTTGGTTGAGCGAAGCGATGGCTGGTTCATGCGTCATGCTCGTGAACGGGTGCTGCCAGTGGGAATGGGTCTGCTTCTGTCTGCTTGTATTAAGGGCGTCGTATAACTCGTATATAAAAGATCTGTTTTATATTGTCTGTATGTATGGCACTTCTTACTCAAAAAATATAATTCTTAATAGCTTACCTTGTTTTGATTTATTTAATTGCAATATTTTTACTTTCTATAGTCAGTAGTTTAGTGAAAGACCTATGAAAAGCTTTTGGATATAAATTTTCAATTCGATGCCTTAACATAGGTAGTCTTAGTATGTCATGCTATCTTTAATCATTTCTGCGGTGGTGTCGTATGAGGCGGGTCGTTACGTTCCCTCAAATATGGTTGAGCGAAGAGATGGCTGGTTCATGCGTCATATTCGGGAACTGGTGCTGCCAGTGGGAATGGGTCTGCTTCTGACTACCTATCTTAATGCATATTGAATTGTATGTTTTTCTTTTATTTTTATTTATTGTAACAGCCTAGACTGAATAACAAGTTCAAACTTTGAATTTAGCTTAAAATCTGTAAATTGATTAAGAAATTTGAAACTCATTAAGAAATGAGCTAATTCAATAATGTTATTTATTTGTTAATCTTTGTTAATATAAAGTCTGGAAACGATATACATATTTGTAAATATCGTTCCATCTGATTGATAAAGCTGACAAGTTTTTTGCGCCCATTTTTCTTGTCAGTTAAAAGACGTCATAATGGGTGGTAGGGTAAAAGAATTGACGATTTAAAAATGCTTATTATGTGAGCTTATTTAAATAAAATATATTTCACTTTCACTTTCACTTTCAACAAAGTTAATAAACAGGTGATCCGAAAACGAATGCATACATTTTATATGAGATACGTAAAATATGACGTAGATTCGTAAAATATGGAAATTAATAAACTATGTTCCATACTGTTTTCTTCGTCGATGAACGAATAAATGTAGAGAAATTTGGTTTTAGAGAAATGTGTGGCAATGTCTTATTTACCTGTGAAAAGTGTGATTACTTGGATTATTTCTTTTTGTCACATCACAATTACTTAGAGCACAGGACACCATGGCTCCACGATACCTTTATTTTAAATTCTAATTAAGATTAACAAATATTTTAAACAAACTGTGATTGCTCATTTGCTAGGCGGGACGCTAGGGGCTCTTACTGTAAAAAATGTTGGCACATGTCACTTGATCCTTTGTCTCCTTTTTTGATATACCGTGTCCGTATGATGTTAACTTCTCTTTTCCACGCTTTGTTGGTCTTCTTGAGCGCAGCGAAAATTTTTCTATGTCTATGGTGCCAACTGTTTAAGTTACCTTAAACATGGACGAAAAAATATATTAAACTACTTATCGGATATACTTAGTACTGCTCACAGTCAATGTTTGCGGAAGGTCGAAATATGCCCTTAGGAATCACCTTGAATTATTCGGCGGCCTCTTCTGCGGTGTTCTTTGATATTTTATTTTTTTGTAATATATTTTTTTGCCGAAAAACTAACGGCAAATAAAAAAAAAACACCAAGTTAATCGGGGCCAGTATGTAGGATGAAGTAACAATAATATATTACGTTACCTCTAAAAATTTGTCAAAAAGTTGATATATAGTTTTAGCAGCTATGAGAGAAAAGCTTCCCGCAAGACGTTCATTTATGCAAATTATCTAAAAAAAAATTATAAAATGACCATGAATGAATGGTAAGTGATTTTTACAACGTAGATTTTAATGAAATTAGATGCCAAATAAAAAATATTTCAGAAATATAAATTACTATGTCTCTAAAATCTAAATGCTCAACTGAAGTGGTAATGGGCGGGACACATAGCGAGAAGAACCGATGGCCGTTGGGGCGGAAAGGTTCTGGAATGGCGACCGCGCACCGGACGACGCTCCGCGGGTAGGCCCCCGACAAGGTGGACCGACTATCTGGTGAAGGTCGCGGGAAGCCAGTAGATGCAGGCAGCGCAGGACCGATCGTCGAGGAGATCCTTAGGGGAGGCCTATACCCAGCAGTGGGTGTCCTGCGGCTGATATGATGATGATGATGATGATGATGATGATGATGTCTCTAAAAAATTTTGGAACAGCCTATATATGTACTTACATACATATTATAATTTTGTTTAGGCATTCCTTAATACAATCTGCATGCCTGCCCTCCAGTATACGAGGGTGGTTTGATAAGTCCATGACTTTGAAAAGAAGAAATACTTTTTTTCATAATTTATTTTTCTGTCTTAAAAAGAAACTCCTTAAGACATCTTTACACTTATTTTTTTTTAAATTTGGCAAAAGATTATTACTTCTGGAAACAAAAAGCTCAAGCGACTTGTCACTTTTCTTAATGACCCTGTCGACCCTCTCGGCGGCACTCATGACATCAAAACTCATCGAATGAAGATGCGAATCCTTCCTATTTTCTAGATTCAACCCCAGTGAGATTTTTTCTCCTACCAAACATGAATAAATGTCTTGTTATATGTCTTGGCGGGCAAAGATTTTCATCAAGCCAAAAGGTGATGTCTGAAATGGGCCCTCATTTCAGTTACCAGTTTTCAGGCGATAAAAGAAAAAAATAATGGGTTAAAGAGGTAAGAACTTCGTTGGACTGAATACGCAGAGCTACAATAAGATTATGTACAGAAATAAAACAAAATATTCCGAAAAAAGTCTTTCTTCATTAAAAAGTCATGGACTTATCAATCCACCCTCGTACTATTACATACTAGTGGCTCCGTAAGTTGTAGACCTTGCGTTAAAAGTAGCTCAAATTGTATGTTGTTTATAAAATAATCTAGAAGAGAAGAAAACGGACAGTTTGAAAGCCGGACTGAAATATTTTTTTTACATATCTCCGCCATTTCGAAAAAATATAGAAAAACTGGCGTGACAAAAAATATGTATATGAGTTTCGAACCTGCCGACAAAATTTCACGATAATCGGTTGAGAAATGCGACCTGTAGAGGAGAAAGCCGGAAATCTGGACTGAAATATGTTTTTTTTTACATATCTCCGCCATTAAAAAAAACGAATAAAAGGCGTGACAAAAAAAATCTATAATATCATTTTCAAACCTGCTCACATTCACGAAAATCGGTTGAGAAATGCGACCTGGGGCCGTATTATGACCTCTTATTTCCAGGCAGTTTTCTGACTGGCTATCAATCTATCTCTTTTATTTGCTATACGACGAGAAAGAGATGTCACTACAGCAATTTATAAGCCTGGCAGGATTTAAGAGCTTGTAATACGGCCTCACAGTTTATTGTCCACTGAGCTAAACTCTCAACTTAGGTACTCTATTAGAAAATAATCATATGGCTATGGTTTTAGATTTCAATACGGCCCATACCTAAATACGATTACGCAGCGAAATTCTTTAGTGAATTTGAAACGGTTTGTGTAAATAGCCGTCTAGGTATATAAATTTCCATAATGCAATTCGTCTAGACTAGACAAAGTGCGGCAAACACGTGCCAGACGCGTCTGGAGGTGAAATGAGTCGAGGCGCACTGCACTGCTGCGCCCACGAAAGTTAAGCCAGGAGGCCTCTACAATCGAATTGTGCACGCATTTATTTTGCAAATCTAATGGCTGCATGTGGAGTTTGTACCTAGAAGACAGTTAAAATACGTAGTATCAACTTCGACGGCCTCTTCTGCGGTGTTCTTTGATATTTTATTTTTTGTAATATTTTTTTTGACGAAAAATTGGCGACCATTCAACAAATGGTCTGTGACTGCACCGCACATGAAAGTTAATATTTCTAATGACTGCATGAAGAGGTTGTACCTAGAAGACAGTTAAAATACATAGTATCAACTTCGACGGCCTCTTCTGCGGTGTTCTTTGATATTTTATTTTTTGTAATATTTTTTTGCCGAAAAATTGGCGATCATTCAACAAATGGTCTGTGACTGCACCGCACATGAAAGTTAATATTTCTAATGACTGCATGAAGAGGTTGTACCTAGAAGACAGTTAAAATACATAGTATCAACTTCGACGGCCTCTTCTGCGGTGTTCTTTGATATTTTATTTTTTGTAATATTTTTTTTGACGAAAAATTGGCGACCATTCAACAAATGGTCTGTGACTGCACCGCACATGAAAGTTAATATTTCATTGCAAAATAAATGACTGCAATTAGTGCAATTAAGTAATATAAAAAAATTTGTCTGTCCGTGAAGCTAGTACCTATGTTAAGCTCATAAAATAGCTCTTACCTATGCAAAAAGCTTAGGATGGGAGGAGAGAAGGTAACAAGGTGAAATGCGATAAAAGCTGCAAAAGAATTATATTTTTGGAGTCAACATTAAAATTCTCTTGCTTTGCTACGCATAGTCAAATGCATAATCTAAAAGATATTTGATTTAAAACTTCACTTATTTGAGGTCATCCTGCTTCAAGTGTGCGCGTGAACATTCGGAAAATCCCTAGGGAACCTTTGACCGGGATAAAAAGTATCCTATGTTTTAATCCAGGCTATAAACTGTATGTGTGTCAAACTTCATCCAAATCTGTTTAGCCGTTTTTGCGTGATTGAGGAACAAACATCCAAACCTACAAACTTTCACATTTATGATATAAGTAGGATAATGTCGTGCATTTCATGTGGTAACAATAATGTAACAGAACACGCGAACCTTTAAGAAAAACTTTACACCAGCATCCACTTGTTGCAGACGCCCATTCAAAACACAAACATGAAGGCATCATGAAGGTATCAAATACACACAAAAGCTTTTACTTTCATTTTACAAAACGATTAGCTTTTCTTAAGTTCCAAATTTTCTATTGTTCTTTAATGTAACTAACAGAAAAATTTAAACCACTAACTAATTGTTTTCACAGAATATTAAGTTTTTGTGCGTCCCTTTGTCCATTATAATCCTAAAACATTAAAACAAGTGGTAAATAAAAACGGCTTTAAATCGCGTCTTTATTTGCCTGTGTTTAGTGCATTCATCGGCGATCGTATTTATCTAGTCTAGACGGCGAGTAGTGAATAATAGTAGGACAACAAACGAACCGTTCGGATCGTCTGGAGGTGAGATGAAGGCCTCAAAGAAAATGCATCACGATACGAGACGAGACTGCGACGCACCGCTCGCTCGTGCGCTCAATAATTGCAGTGACTTACGCATTGACATTGACTGCAAACTGCAAATACTGTCTGTACCTACTGCAATTGTTATTGAATAAAGGCTGTCAGATGCATAACTTACGTTGTTTACATAAGTGTTACAATCATAGACATAGAAAAATTTTCGCTGCGCTCAAGAAGACCAACAAAGCGTGGAAAAGAGAAATTAACATTATACGGATACGGTCTGTGAAAAAAGAGACAAAGAACCAAGTGACAGTGTGCCAACATTTTTTACGGTAAGAGCCCCTAGCGTCCCGCCTTGCAAATGAGCAATCACAGTTTGTTTAAAATATTTGTTAATCCTTATTAGAATTTCAAATAACGGTGTCGTGGAGCCATGATGGTGTCTTGTGCTCTAAGTAATTGTGATGTGATAAAAAGAAACAATCCAAGTAATCACACTTTTCAAAGGTAAATAAGATTTTGCCACCCATTTCTCTCAAACCAAATTTCGCTACATTTATTCGTTTATCGACGAAGACAATATGGAACATAGTTTATTAATTTCCTTTGCCATAAATTATAGTCATATTTTGTGTATGTAGATCATAATTTACGTATCTCATATATAATGTAAACATTCGTTTTTCGGATCACTTGTTTATTGACATTGTTGTTCTTTGGCATTCTATTTCTATGGTTACAATACAAATATTATGTACCTATTGATTAGCAAAAAAGGTTTTATGTAAGGACTAAAACTAAGTAATTTTACGCAGCAAAGAAATTGAATAGCTGTATTATTTTCTCTTAAATATCATGTTTAAAAAAAAGTTGTCTTATTTCGACTGACACGTATTTTCTGTAACAAAATCGAACATAAAGGTCTCTCAAGGGTATTCAAAGGCAATAATTAAGTAGATAGGCAAATCAAACTTAAGCGATCTCATTCAAAGGATCATGCCGGATTCTGGGCCATGATGCGCATTAACCATACATATCTCATTGACTTTGAAATGTCATATAATAGGAAAATGTCAAATAATTATAACTGTAAACAGCTCCTTGAGATTGAGATTTCTCTTTTCTCCCGCATTATATTTTAATGACATTCTTCCCACGCAATCAGTATAGAATTACTATAGTATATTGGTAATTTCATCAAAGCGCATCATGGCCTAGCTTGTATAGAAAAATCGGCATAATCCTTTCAAATCGAAAACACCTGTTCTTTAACAGACAACCTACTTATTTAGTAACGAATTGAGATTTTGAGTTTTATTATCATGCCGGTGAAAAGCGCACATTATTCTATAGAAAGTATCTAATAATATACAGGTAGAATTAAAGCCACTAATTAGCATAGTAATAAAAGGTGGCGAACAGTTACATAGCCGTAATTAGTGTCGTGTATGAGTCTAGACTTGGCCGCTGTCTGTAGGCCCCAGGCGTCGAAATATGCACTAGAGATGTTCTAAATAGGCATGATGACTATTTTTTTATTTTATGTTACATAAATTACCTCTCAAAAAATAGAAACATTGGTAAAAGAATTACTTCGCTAGCTTGAATACTGCCCGAGATATCACAGTTTGAAATGCACAAAATTGGACTCACCCGAAAACGCTCCATAGTAACGGCTACTCAGTTATGACGTCACGCTTGAGTAGTTTCTATGCAACGCGTAGAAAATTTGCTCGCCAGCCAAGAAACCATTTTGAATATAAACACAATATTTATTATATTTCGTCGCTTCATACTCAGATATAAATAAATATATAATTATTTATGGTTTACTTGTAGTACCTCCCAGGTACTCGACAGGTTCGCACTATTTTAAAGAGTATGAAAACTACTTGTTTTAGAAAGTGTCTCACCACTTCCGGCTATTACGTCACCAACACCCCACCCCAGCTTACTTCGTTACCGGTCTTGTGATCGTACCTCATTCTTTTTTGGTGCGCGGCAGTGTTCGCACGTCTCACTCACCACGCCAAAGTGTTGTATATCTACAGTCTACTAAATTTCAAGAAAGTATTTTTCATGAATTTAAATGCAACGAAAAGAAATGAAGAATGTTCGGTAATATGAGAAATTACAAGGTTATCTGTGAGCTAATACACCGCCATACATCCGCGGCAGGGCCCGTTTTGCTTTATAAGTATCCATGCTCGGGGTTAACCGCGAGTTAACACAAGTAGCAAATTTTGCCTAGGGGTTAGCGGCAAGCTAACACAATGGCTAAAATATCGCCTAGGGGTTAGCGGCAAGCTAACACAATGGCTAAAATATCGCCTAGGGGTTGACTGCGAGTCAACGCGTGGCGTTTAAACACTGATCTGTTTGACAGATTTTGATTAGGCACTTGTGCCTTCATGTGCGACGGGCGGCTGTTTTGGGTAAGAGAGGCTTGTCTTATTACATTTCTAACCGAACCAGTTATAAAAACATTTTAGCTGTAACTTCAACCCCGATACTCGAACAACTTTCTCAAAAGGCTTCATCTCCTCAGGTAGATAAAGCTAGATCCATAGCTGCAAAGAGCTATTAATGACGCACCTGCGTTGAAGAGGGTATCGTAGCTAATCTCACTAATCTTTAAATATTAAGATTTCTGTTGTTATGCCAGGGTTTGACCTAGCCAACAATGACTGGGCATTGATATTCCCGTGTTAAGTCAGGCGATGACCGCCTTAATAAAAAGCAAGCAAAGTAACTGCCTTTAATTGTCGCTTATTGAGCGACTTCCATTGTAAAAACATATAATGCCTAACCTGGATAAATCAGTTTCGCAAGTTACCCAAGATTATTAGAAAAGTCAAACTTTTCGACAGCAGGTTGTTCGATAAAACTAAAACTAAAGCCAGCAAAAGACGGGGTTACACATTTCTGTGGCTTTGGATTGTAAGTTACAGAAATGTGAACGCGTCGACTCACTTCAGGCCGTGCCATACATAGCAACCAGGTCAACTGGGCCAGTCACTCGCTGATTCTCGCTCGTCGAAAAAGGGGGGGGCGAGGAGGCGTCCAGAGACCCTTAACAGACCGCTACAGCAGCCGGAGCAGACAGAGGCTTCCTTGAGCAACTCTGCAGCCTCCGCCATCGCATCGTCGATAGAGTGCATCCAGAGTTCCCCTTGGACGACACATCATCCTAAATAAGGTACATGCTGGCTGCATCCAGTACTTTAATACTTATTTAAAATAGCCAATATTAATAGTAGAGATTGAACTAAAATGGGATTTTGCCCTTTGCTGATAAAGTTACCAAACGTTTATATAGCGTTCTATAGACAGAACATGATTATAACTACATACCTATTATATAAAATCTTTTATGATTAGAATTGGGGGGCAATTCAAAAATTTCAACTGTCTAAAGGTCAGTTTCTTTATATTTTGTCATTTACTTAGTAAGTTCAATAGTGACAAAATAATTCATAGCATCTGACCAGTATTAATTTAGATTAGTTTAAACTAAGTACAACTTTACTTTAAACATCTTAAACATCAAGTTAAGATGGAAAATTATCAAACTGCATGTAAATTGCTGATTGATAAGCTAATAACACAACATTTAATCTGTAACATTGATTAGAAATAAACTTCTTTATTTATTTGCCCCTGTCAGTATCAAAAAATAATGAGTTTTTTTTTTAAGATTAATTTTGGAATTTTAGCATTTTACAATGCAATTTTTGCTGATTATTATTTAAGAATAAAAGTTATTATGATTTGAATATCTTAATACAAGTACTTACTTTGACAGTCAAGCATGCTATCGGGCTTTCAATAAGTTCATGTCTTAGCAAGATAAACTTCCCTAAAAGGTAAGTGTTAATTTAGAGAACATATGTACTCGTATCTCGTATGGTGTTGTATTAAGTTTAAGTATCAAAAAGGCATTGACTTTGTAATAAATTATTCTTGGTTTAGTCTTAAAGCCTACATTATGCAGATGTGCAAGTCTTAGACTTATACCTACTTTTTCCTACCTACGAAGGTAGGTATCATCTCTTCAAGAAATTCAAATTACAGTGTAGCATAAGAAAATTCTCAAATATTTTTAGAACATTACAGCTGCTTGCCCAGCCACAAAGTATTATGGTTGGCTACACACAAAGGTTTAATATAGACAAAGTTCTTAACTTTGGAGCGTCACACTAAAATAGTGATCATGATACCGTAATAAATATTCCTGAGATAATATAAAAATATATAACCCGATAGTTACAAAACATTTTCACAATATTTGAATATTGAATTGAATATTACCATACCTTTGAAATATAAATTTTTTAGGTACCTACATGTCATGGAAATAGGATCAAAGCATATACATGCTTTGATCTTGTTTCCTATATAAGTGTATATATGATTGTATATATATATACCTTATATATTCAACCGTTCTATGTAAATGTTGATCCAGTACGATGTTAGAAATAATGTTGATCCACCTTTTCGTCGTATATAATTGGCTCCCCACGAATACATCCGATATACATTGATCCGGTGTTGACACAGTAGGGTCGTCCGCCAATTAGCATCGGTTTCTTATGTAGATACTCGTCATCAACAAATACACAAATTAAAGATATTTGTTGATCCGTTAACGGTCCCAGAAATTACACCGATGCGTCAAATGTTAATCCGTTTTATATTCATGCGCGTGCACAATCTTCCTAACTAACGTTGATCCGAGGGCATTTTGACCTTTGCATAGTAGCACGTGATGTTTTTAGTGTGATTTGATAGGTTTAGGTCTTAAACGGATAGGACAAAAGAAATTGTGTAAATATGATGATCCGTTTAGAAGTATTAGGAATTTTCGATGATAAAAATAGACAAATGTAAAATTTTATGTTTTAGTTCTGTAAACTTTTTGTATTGTAGCGACTTGATAAGATAGGACAATTAAAACCTTTGGCACTTTTACTAACTACTACTACAACAAACTATGTCTTACTGAGTTTATTGTTTGTAAATAAACTATAGAACCTTGGCTTCAATCTGTACATGTGAATTTTCGATACATTATGTACTTAGCGACAGGGACCGGTTACCGGTATTTTCTGAATGTTAAAGAAAATATCGATAACGGTATCAATAACTGAGATTTTTACCGATACTTGTATCGCTAATATAAAATACTAGTATAAAGTATCGATAATTTTATCGATGCCCAATACTGATAATGCTAGGCTGCGAAGCGACGTTGCATGACCGCGCGGTTGCCGATTGCGGACGGGTACGGCACCAGCCCGCAAGCAGCAGCAACTGAGCTGGAGTTTGATGTTAGATTTGATTATTCTCGCGCATCTAGGTACCTACTTTCGTTCATTATTGGATGATGCCGATTTATCTATACAAGCTAGGCCATGATGCGCTTTGATGAAATTACCAATATACTATAGATTTCTTCTAGTGATTGTGTGGGGAGAATATCATTAAAATATAATGCCGGAGAAAATAAAAATCTCAATCTTAAGGAGCCGTTTTGAGGTTATAATTGTTTAACATTTTCGTATTATATGACATTTTGTTCTACCCCTTTGGACATGACATGAGTTTGTCACAGATTAACTAGTTAGTAGTTGGTAAATAATGTCAAACATACCTACACGACTGCCCAGAAACACAAGATATCACATCGCAAACTATTTTACGCAAATTTTCATTTGGCAAAACAACTTATCGCAATTTTTCATTTGGCAAAACTCTTTTTGGCAAATTATTGTTTGGCAAATAATTACTTGGTCAAAGATTCATTTTACCAAGTATTAGGTATTTAGTCAAATGTATCGTTTGGCAAAACATACTCTTCCCAAAATATTGCATGGCATACGATTTACATATTAATTTGAGTAGTGCATAAGACACAAATTGACGATTAAGTACCAATACCTCCTACCTTAGTTTTTAGCAATTTTTAGTTTTTATGCGACATAAAATACAATTTCACATGTCACGGCCAAAATCTCCTAACGCAATATTGTACTATTTAATCGATACCAATTTTACCCTAACTTTATAGGGAATAGCTTCTATGTAATTAACTATTAAAAAATTTTTAGAAAACCTCCTTTCTAGATACTCCAAAAAATTACAAAAACATTGCCAAAAAATGAGAAAATGTTTTTAACTTTATTTATTGGAAATAAAGTTATTTTATAAGCTTTGAATTTTACACTATTTGATAATTATTAATACGTGCTATAATCCTCCCAATTTTCTTAATTTTTTCTAAAATACTTATTCGGATTAAAAAAACATAGTAAATCGTTTTTAGTTTCTTAATTTATGAAAATAAATATATTTTTACTATTATCCTGTTACGTTTATAAATAAAATTTATTTCTGCCATTTGTTCCCTTTATACTTGAAATTCCTATATACTCCTGTCCTGTATTCGTGTATCAGTAAAAATAAATTATCATTTGCCAAACTTACGCTATAAATAAGTTAAGTGTGTGAAGTGTAAATATTACTAAAAATTTTTTTGGAATATAATACATATTTGGCAAAATAAAACGTTTGCTTAATAAACATTTGACCTAATAAAACTTGACAAAGTAAATTTTTACTGCTAAATGATAATTTGACCAAGTGAATAAAATGCGAAATGTAAATGGGTTTGAACCTATTAGTAAGAGAGGCTGGCATAGTGGTAACCATTAGGTTTGTTTTTGACGAATATTTCGGAAATAGCGGGTTTATTATACTTACTGTGATAGCGGCGCACGATAAAACCTGTATATATCGATTGAGGATCTATAGACAAACAAAAAATGTCATATGATATAAAGTCCTAAAGCGCAACGTTTTCTAGATAATCTTTCGATAAAATCCAAACTTATTCCCTGTTCAATTAAATACCTAATAAGCGGCGCACGATAAAATCTATATATATTGATAGAGGATCTATAGATAAACAAAAAATGTCATGTGATATAAAACCCTAAAGCGCAAAGTTTTCGAGATAATCCATGTTGAAGATCCTGTCTATTGATAAAAATTCAAACTTATTCCCCCTCCAATTAAATACTACTTATACTAGTGGCTCCGTGAGCTGAAGACCTCGCGATAAAATAAAATAAAATGTCGCCATGAAGTTTTCAAAGCATACAGTAGAGGTACGTGAGTATTCGCAGCTAGATGGTACTTCTGATATTGATCATTTTTTTAAATAGGTGATTTTTTTTTATAAATTAGGAAAAATTGGCTTGACTAAACAGTTATATAAAATTATCGAACCTACTCACAATAATTCACCAGAATCGGTTGAGAATTGCGACCTGTAGAGGAGATCAAACAGCCGGAAAGCTGGACTGAAATATGGTATTTTACATATCTCCGTCATTTTAATAAATTTCGAAAAACTGTCTCGACAAAAAAATTCTATATATTTATTAAACCTGCTCACAAAATTTCACCGGGATCGGTTGAGAAATGCGACCTGTTGAGGAGAACAGACGGCACCGGAAATCTGGACTGAAATATGATTTCTTTACATTACCTCCGCCATTTAAAAAAAAAAAAAAAAACTGGCTTGACAAAAAAAATCTATACAATTTTTATACCTGCTTATAAAATTTCACGAGAATCGGTTGAGAAATGCGACCTGTAGAGGAAAACAGACAGCACTGCAAAGCTGGACTGAAATATGTATTTTTAACATTTCTCCGTCATTTTTAAAAATTTTAAGAAACTGGCGTGCCTAAAAAATTTTTTATTATTTTCAAACCTGCTCACAAAATTTTACGATAATCGGTTGAGAAATGCGACCTGTAGTGGAGAACATACAGCGCTGGAAAACCGGACTGAAATAGGTTTTTTAACATATCTCCGCTATTTTGAAAAATTTAAAAAAACTGGTTTGTCAAAAAAAATCTACATCATTTCTAAACCTGTTTACAAAATTTTACGAGAATTGGTTGATAAATGCGACCTGTAGAGGAAAACAGGCAGAGCTGGAAAGTGGACTGAAATCTGTTTTTTAACATATCTCCGCCATTTTGAAAAATTTCAAAAAACTGGCTCGACAAAAAAGTTCTATATAATTTTCGAACCTGCTCACAAAATTTCACAAGAATCGGTTGAGAAATGCGACCTGACCTGAGAATGATTAGGCTGGAACTGACAGCCGGACATACGAAAGAATTTTTGCCCAAGCTGAAGCAGAGACGCTTCGCTCGCACTTCGTGCTCGCTCGGTCAATAATGTTTTATACGACTGTCTCCGTGGTCTAATGGTTAAGAGCTTTGGACTCTTGAACTTGAGGTCATTAATTCCTGAATAAAGTCACCTTATTGCATTTTCCCAGTTGGAGGATTTTCAACATTGATTATCTCGAAAACGTTGCGCTTTAGGGCTTTATATCATATAACATTTTTTGTTTATCTATGGATCTTCTATCGATATATATAGGTTTTATAGTGCGCCGCTTATTACGTATTTAATTGGACGGGGAATAAGTTTGGGTTTTATCTATAGATTATCTCGTAAACGTTGCGCTTTAGAGCTTTATATCAATTACATTTTTTGTTTGTCTATAGTTCTTCTATCGATATACATAGGTTTTATCATGCGCCGCTTATTTTTAATTTTAATTTTTTTCCGATCAAAATCAAGATAGTGGTTACCACTATGCCAAAATGTTCAAAGCCTTTTGCCAAAGATTCATTTGGGAAATGAAACTAGTGTGATAGGTACGTTTTTTGGGAAGTGAAATTTGACCAAAAATAATTTGTCCAAACGGCAGAACCCCGTGTTCAGGGCTCATGTATGTTTGTGGGTGTATGAGTTTCTTTATTATTTTTATTACTTTGGCACCGTGACCGGGCCACGACGTAACACACGTTAGCTTTTGTCCATGAGGAAGAAAAGGAGAATTTGTTTACTCACTATTATTCATTAGGATATTGAATACTAGGTACTTAGTTTAGGACTTGAGTAAATAATACATTATTCTATCTCTGATCCGATCAGGGGATCAAATCTGTAAACTATAAACTCAAGATTTATTAGAATATTTTTCACAATTGAAATCATTTAAAAATACACTGAAACTGAAATAAACCAAACTTCATGCGCACTTCAACACTTGTACTATTATTTATTCTGTGCTTCAACAAAGAGTATTTAATCATGATTTAATCAAAAAGCAAAGAGAGGGTAAATTAATTTCTGTCAAGGGTAACATTGCTTCTGTCTGTCTGACCACAGCTCAGTAGAATAAGCACAGATTAAGACACAGACTAATAATCTAAATCTGACCAAAGAGTGAGATAGTACTGTTAAGTTAGTATCGGTAAACTCAAGAAGCTTAGGTAAACTGCAAGAAGCTTTGGTAAACTGGGATGATTAGCAAAGATAATTTTATTCTATATTGGGAAGACAGACAATAAATTGACATGATATTATATGTTGAGATACTATTTTATTTATAACATTTTAACGCCACATTAGTTTTAATAATTTATTAATTATTATAAAAACCATTTTTATTTCCTTTTTTTTGAGATATGTATGCTTAATGCGCATCATAGCCCAGAATCCGGCATGATCCAATGGGACGGCAAACTCAGAACACTGCTTACAAATACTTTGACATTAACAAAAGATGTTTGCAAAAAAGTGCCTAGTTTGCAAAAAAGATTTAAATATAGAGAGTAAGTAGGTACCAAACTACTAATTTTTCTTTCATTAAAAAAAATTGCTCTAAACATCATACTTATTATTCTTCTCACCGCCCCGCGTCGATTTGTAGCGCAAATCGACAAAAAAAATCAGCCCTCTACATCCAGACCTCCTAGGCTCTTAGCTAGAGTGTTTTCATAATTTTATATTTTCGTCGCTCACCAAAATATTTTCTTCAAAAGTAATTTGGTAGGTACCTATAGTATGGTGCAATTAGACCCAGACCGTGACATCCAAAGTTAAAGTATCATTATAGCTCCTAATTGTTCTTTAAAGAACACATATTGTTTGCTAAAAAGTTACACCATTTTGTGCTTAGGGTTTGGGGGGGGGGGAGAAGTTGGGTTTTATCTGTTTTTATTAAATATTTGGAAAACTATGTGATTTAGCGCAAAAATGGCAAGGACAAAAATAATCTACATTAAATATCAAACAAAAATAGTCAATGGCATAATCTTGCTAAAGTGAATGATTCCAGAGTTACGGAGGACGTAAGTAGCAATTATTCGTTTTTTTTTAGATTTTTGGAAAAAAAATTATACAGATTGTGTTTTGTAAAAACAAATTGCGATTTTAGTGGCTGGTGGTATGTTATTGATAAACCCTTGAAGAAATGACTACATCACCACTCTCCAGGAGTGCTACTTTTTAAGGGAAAAGAGGCTTCCACAGCTTAGGACTTTATGACTTCGGCGTATGCATATAAATGAACTAATGTAGTTACATAAGAAAATACTTGTAGCAGTGTTATGGTTCTGCATCAGGTGTTCCAGATCTTAGATTTTTGTACCTTAACAAAAAATGCTTATCAGAGTGAACAACTCATGCGAAGGCGTCATTTTTATATTTTGTATAGTTTAGCTAGATCATAATGGTTCTGCATTGGGTGTTCCAGATCTTCGATTGTTGTACCTCAACAAAAAATGCTCATCAGGTTGAACAACAGATTAAGACACAGACTAATAATCTAAATCTGACCAAAGAGTGAGATAGTACTGTTAAGTTAGTATCGGTAAACTCAAGAAGCTTAGGTAAACTGCAAGAAGCTTTGGTAAACTGGGATGATTAGCAAAGATAATTTTATTCTATATTGGGAAGACAGACAATAAATTGACATGATATTATATGTTGAGATACTATTTTATTTATAACATTTTAACGCCACATTAGTTTTAATAATTTATTAATTATTATAAAAACCATTTTTATTTCCTTTTTTTTGAGATATGTATGCTTAATGCGCATCATAGCCCAGAATCCGGCATGATCCAATGGGACGGCAAACTCAGAACACTGCTTACAAATACTTTGACATTAACAAAAGATGTTTGCAAAAAAGTGCCTAGTTTGCAAAAAAGATTTAAATATAGAGAGTAAGTAGGTACCAAACTACTAATTTTTCTTTCATTAAAAAAAATTGCTCTAAACATCATACTTATTATTCTTCTCACCGCCCCGCGTCGATTTGTAGCGCAAATCGACAAAAAAAATCAGCCCTCTACATCCAGACCTCCTAGGCTCTTAGCTAGAGTGTTTTCATAATTTTATATTTTCGTCGCTCACCAAAATATTTTCTTCAAAAGTAATTTGGTAGGTACCTATAGTATGGTGCAATTAGACCCAGACCGTGACATCCAAAGTTAAAGTATCATTATAGCTCCTAATTGTTCTTTAAAGAACACATATTGTTTGCTAAAAAGTTACACCATTTTGTGCTTAGGGTTTGGGGGGGGGGGGGAGAAGTTGGGTTTTATCTGTTTTTATTAAATATTTGGAAAACTATGTGATTTAGCGCAAAAATGGCAAGGACAAAAATAATCTACATTAAATATCAAACAAAAATAGTCAATGGCATAATCTTGCTAAAGTGAATGATTCCAGAGTTACGGAGGACGTAAGTAGCAATTATTCGTTTTTTTTTAGATTTTTGGAAAAAAAAATTATACAGATTGTGTTTTGTAAAAACAAATTGCGATTTTAGTGGCTGGTGGTATGTTATTGATAAACCCTTGAAGAAATGACTACATCACCACTCTCCAGGAGTGCTACTTTTTAAGGGAAAAGAGGCTTCCACAGCTTAGGACTTTATGACTTCGGCGTATGCATATAAATGAACTAATGTAGTTACATAAGAAAATACTTGTAGCAGTGTTATGGTTCTGCATCAGGTGTTCCAGATCTTAGATTTTTGTACCTTAACAAAAAATGCTTATCAGAGTGAACAACTCATGCGAAGGCGTCATTTTTATATTTTGTATAGTTTAGCTAGATCATAATGGTTCTGCATTGGGTGTTCCAGATCTTCGATTGTTGTACCTCAACAAAAAATGCTCATCAGGTTGAACAACTTTTGCTTGGGTGTCATTTTTATGTTTGTTTAGTTTAGCTAGACCATTATGGTTCTGCATCAGGTGTTCCAGATCTTCAGTCTGAACAACTTTTGCAAAGATGTCATTTTTATATTTTGTTAAGTTTAGTTGGACCATTATGGTTCTGCATCAGGTGTTCCAGATCTTCGATTTTTATACCTCAACAGAAAATGCTCATCAGGCTAAACAACTTTTGTTAAGGCGTCATTCTTATATTCCTTATAGTTTAGTTGGACCATTATGGTTCTGCATCAGGTGTTCCAGATCTTCGATTTTTATACCTAAAAAAAAAATGCTCATCAAGCTGAACAACTTTTGCAAAGGTGACATTTTTATATTTTGTATAGTTTAGCTGGACCATTATGGTTCTGCATCAGGTGTTCCAGATCTTCGATTTTTGTACCTCAACAAAAAATACTCATCAGGCTGAACAACTTTTGCTAAGATGTCATTTTTATATTTTGTATAGTTTAGCTGGATCATTATGGTTCTGCATCGGGTATTCCAGATCTTTGATTTTATACCTCAACAAAAAATGCTCATCAGGCTGAACAACTTTTGCTAAGGTGTCATTTTTATATTTTGTATAGTTTAGCTGGACCATTATGGTACTGCATCAGGTGTTCCAGATCTTCGATTTTTATACCTCAACAAAGTCGCTTGATGGGGACCCGCCTAATCGCGTAAAAATGGCTGGTTCCCTAAGGATTTTCTCTAATATCCACGCGGACGAAGTCGCGGGCATAAGCTAGTTGGGACATATTTCTTGTAAAATTGGCGTTGTAAGTGCTTAGGATTGGTGTATATCAGATTGATTATTGTTTTCGTTGTCACTACATTGAGAGTCATCCGGTTCTGGACTGCTTAAAATATGCATGCGCTCCAATGAAGATTCAATAGATCGTGGTGGAGATGAAGATAAACTTGATAAACTTGGAGAGTTAAGGTCCAAACAAATTATCGGACGCGGCTTATGGACGCGGCTTACTGCCGCGGCTGATAAGTGTGCACACTCTCATAACATCCTGCGTACCAGATAGCTATCGGACCTCCGATGACGTCATATTAGTCTATGGTTACGTCCGCGACCTACTACATCCGATAGTTTGCACACCTCAGATCAGCCGCGGCAGTAAGCCGCGTCCGATAATTTGTTTGGACCTTTAGGTATCGGGAAGTCATTTTCACTGTTTGTATCAGACTTATCGCTAGTATCCGACGGCGCATGCTCTTTAGGTACAAGTGCTAGTATGCGACCAATACGTCCATGCTGTTGGCAAGCAAAACAAAACTCAATGGAAGCAAATTAAAAACCCATAACACCAAAAAAAAAAAAAATACTGAAAAAAAAAATTTTTTAAAACACGTTTTTAAAACGGACTAAATTATTACAAAAAAATCAGACTAAAAACATTAAAACGGACATGTAAAAACAAACTAAAAAGTAAAAAATAAATTCTTCTGTAAATATTTATAACCCTAATAACCTATAATAAACCTAATAACCTACCTACAGAAATTTTAAACATAATTTTTTTTTACCTAAAACCGTGGGGCGCGTTTTGTAAAATTTATCATCCATATCGTTTATAGCATGCGCCCCACGTTTTTTGGTTTAAAATTTTTAGGTTTAAAATTTCTGTAGGTAGGTATAGGTTATTAGAGTTATAAATATTTACAGAAGAATTTATTTTTTACTTTTTAGTTTGTTTTTACTTGTCCGTTTTAATGTTTTTAGTCTGATTTTTTTGTAATAATTTAGACCGTTTTAAAAACGTATTTTAAAAAAATATTTTTTTTCAGTAAATTATTATTTTATACTTTTTAGTTAACGAGCTAAGACTAATAAAAAAATATACCATCTCCTATCGGAGCACTCGTCAAAACGATTCAAACGAGCCCAAACTCGATGGTGTTGTATGGTTTTATTACAGAGTCCCAGTGCCCTTCTTTCGGCTCCATCATCAGACCCTTGAAACTATTTCCCAACAAAGAACTCGTCAACACGATTCAAACGAGCCCAAACTCGATGGGGTTGCATGGTTTTTTTTTTTTTTTTTTTTTTTTATTTAATTGGAATAACAGACAGCCTTATTAACTACTTAAATTTTAACATAATATTGTCTCCTTAATTACTTCGGCCAAAAGAGTTATTCACAGATTAAGCCAAATTTGATAACACCAAAATTTAACATTACTATGTAATTTTATAGTTGAGAAAAAAAAAAACCGATAAACCCTAAAACTCAGTACATTTGAACAAAATATTTACTATTAACTATTACTTAACAAAATCAGTACCAATTACCTACCTATATATATTTTATAGTTAAATTTAAATTTGTATTTGATACTTCAACCCACTGCTTAATTAAACTAGTGCAACATAACAATTAATGCAATATAAATCTAATTTATTTCTTATATTCATTTAATATTACAGTACAGTCGATCTACGCGCCCATCAACAACTCCTTGATTTTATCCAGGAATTTGCTTTTACTATTATTATTGAATGGGTCTACTTCCGCAAATTTTGAATTATAAGTCTTGACTAACCTAGTTAACACCTCGTTTTTTCCATAATTAGTACTATGACTCGGGACAGCGAACAATTGCGTATGCCGAGTGCGGCGTGACGGCACCAACAACGCCACCCTCTCCATTAGTTCTGGACAATCTAGTCGCCCACAAAGCACATCATAAAATAAGCCCATGTCCAACACCGTTCTCCGCTCTTCCAATGTGAGCAACCTATACTGCTGGCAGCTCTCCTTGTACTCGGATTTATCATTATTAAATTTATAATTTAACTGCTTAATAAATTTTTTCTGAATGTTGTCTATTCTAGTTTTATGTATATTGTAGATCGGACTCCAAATCGAGCTTGCATATTCGAGAATGCTACGAACATATGCATAATAAATGATTTTGAGACTAATCAGACTCGTAAAAGGTTTAGATGTACGTATGATAAAACCTAAGTTGCGATATGCTCTCTTAACGATTTTATCGACGTGATCGGTAAACAGAGTTTTATTACAGAGTCCCAGTGCCCTTCTTCCTGCTCCATCATCAGACCCTGGAAACTATTTCCCAACAAAGAACTCGTCAAGACGATTCAAACGAGCCCAAACTAGATGAGGTTGCATGGTTTTGTTATAGAGTTCCACTGGCCTTCCTCCGGCTCCATCATCAGACCCTGGACACTATTTTCCAACAAAGTCTTCGTCAAGGCGATTCAAACGAGCCCAAACTCGATGGGGTTGCATAGTTTTATTATAGAGTTCCTATGGCCTTCTTCCGGCTCCATCATCAGATCCTCGGACACTATTTCCCAACAAAGTACTCGTCAAGACGATTCAAACGAGCCCAAACTCGATGGGGTAGCGTGGTTTTATTATACAGTTCCTATGGCCTTCTTCCGGCCAGTTTCAAATCTGTAGCTCATCGGGAAGTTAGTTTAAAATCGTTCGCAAACTTTGCGGACAAACAAACAAACAAACGAGAAAGCAACCTAATAAAAACGTGTTAAAAAAAGAGAAAATTATAGACAAAAATATATACAGCTTACGGAATTAGATAAAAACACACAACACATGAAAACATCGAGCAGAGTTTCATAGTTAGTAATCGCAAAAAACATTGAGTTCTTTGTTAATAAAATGGTGATGGGTTAATTGGGATCAACGCTCGACAATGCCACCCCAGATGCCGCCGCCCGCCGCCGTGCACGGCGCCGTCGTCGCTCCGTTAGTCCCGTGGTTTGAGGGTCCAATGAGAGACTTGCCGCCTTCTGATTGGTTCATTTGAATCGGATCAACATTTATCGGAGTGGATTTGTATATGTGATCAACATTTTCTTTGCTTATCCCAAACCTCGTCGGAGTAAATTGTTGATCCGACCGGAGCCACGTTAGGTATGAAAACAGTACATTGGATCAACAAAAACCACCCGGATCAACATACGTTTTCGGATCAACAATGTGCTCGCGTGACAGTACGCATGATCAACATTTGACGGGTTGGTATAACTATATATATATATATTTATATAGTAGGTATATATACTTTTTTCATCCTCTGTTTATCTATTTTACCTACTTATGGTAGAAACAAAAATTATATATGACTATGCTTGCGTCATTTTATTTTCCTACTCGGCCATCTCAACGGCCCCTTCTAAAATGTATTTTAGTCTAAAATCTTTTTTAGTTAAGCACCTAAGTTTTAAAAACCTGAAATAAACTTTATATTTTCAAAACAGGCAACATCAGTAGCTTTGCAGACCGCACAGTCGGCGTGCGGCCTTCATGCAGAAGGCGACACTAGCGGCGCGGCGGCCGTAGATAGAACTGATGATGGTCTCACTTTCAGCGAGCTTTAACCTTAGAAACATATTCTTTTTCAGGCAAAAACTTGATCCATATCATAATTCAGTTCAAGATCTAATACTTTTATTAAGGGAACAATTAATATATAAAAATAAAAAAAATAAAAAAAAAAAAAATTGTTCATGTTGTTAATTTGTGTTTGTAAAACACCTATCGACCTGCTTTGTTCCTCTATTAGGATGGAAACAGAACTTGATTGGAGCTGATGAAAACGTAAAACGCTTACAAAAGAGTTTTCAAAAGAACTCTTAGACCAAGATATTGGGTTCATACAATAGATTTCAAATTGGTATTAAAATCTGTAATCAGGTAGTTAAATCTAGCTTTATGCCTACCGAAGGCACCTACTTCTTATTTTGTTGGCTCTTTGTACCACCCACAAAGTCCAAAATACTTTTTATTAAAAATAAAAATACTTATAAACTGAACACAAAGAAATACACTGTTATTTTAGATATTATTAAAACCTCAGCTCCAGGTCGTGAACTATCTCATTGTTATATACTCTTTTACCTATTTCCCTTTTTGATGACCATCAAAATATATGTCCGGCTATAATGCTACAGAGCTATTTGTCAGTGACCAGGGACACAAGGCCGAATAACATGAATAATCTTATTCCGGTGGTATATTATTTAACATATATTATCTCTTATTTACTCATAGAACTTACAGAGGCGCCCGTCACGTCGGTCGCAATCAATTTGATAAGTAGATCAAGCAAAAGTTGTCCGATGAGAGTGGGACTAACACCAGTTCTCAATTTTTTTACTAGTTTTCAGTGCTCATGGCCAGCGACAAGCAGCCACGTCTGCCATCTCGCTTCTGCGGGTCTCTATAGATAGAGAGACACCATCGGAGGAACAGTGGACTGGACGGACAGGTCTTATGTATTTGCTCGATTTAATAATTGACATATTTTGAGAAATAATAGTTTTTATTTCTAATAAGAATAATAATCAATTCACTATTACTTTTCTAAATAACAAATCACTTACATTATTGTAATTTTGAGATAATTAATAATTATCTACATTATGAACGAATAATAACGCTTTGAATTGATTAAGTACATTATATTCTAAGAATCTTTTGTTTAGCAAAACTTTCCTTATATCTCTAAACATCTACAAGTAAACCATAAATAATTATATATTTATTTATATCTGAGTATGAAGCGACGAAATATAATATAAGATCAAACGAACTTCTAGAAGTGAAGTTCGATCGATATTATATGAGTCGCTTCATACGAAAGATATAAGTTTCCCACCCACCCCTTTGTACCCTTTAGTCAGTTTTGCTAATCTATTTGTATCTCTAAAAGAATGAGGTACGATCACAAGACCGGTAACGAAGTAAGCTGGGGTGGGGTGTTGGTGACGTAATAGCCGGAAGTGGTGAGACACTTTCTAAAACAAGTAGTTTTCATACTCTTTAAAATAGTGCGAACCTGTCGAGTACCTGGGAGGTACTACAAGTAAACCATAAATAATTATATATTTATTTATATCTTTCGTATGAAGCGACTCATATAATATCGATCGAACTTCACTTCTAGAAGTTCGTTTGATCTTATAATATATTGTGTTTATCAAAATGGTTTCTTAGACAAATTTGCTATAAATAGGGAAGATGCATAAGTCACCGATTTTGATAAATTTGAGCTTGATCGCTACGGACACGTATAAAAACATGATGGAATTAGAAATTAAAAAAATATATGTATTATTTTAGTTTTATCACACAGGGGAAAATAACGATATTTTTTTTTTCATTTTCGGATATAATGCACTTAACAGTCGGATAGAATATCGAATAAGAAATAATATGTTGTATGACACATGGACTTAAACGCAATATTTAGGGAGATATTTGAAAATTCTTGGCTAACTCCATAATAATGCGCCTTAAATGTTACATAAGTGACGTCACAAATGTTGACCATTTTGTACAGAGCGTTTTCGGCGGGTGCTGGCTGCGTGCTAACTTCAAGTACCTATATCACGAGAAAGAAACGCAAGAGAAAAGTTTTAATATTACAGTGGATTTTCTCACGCATTATACTTTTGATTTTGATACAAAAAAAATTGATGCATGTTCCCTATTTTACGGACTAATTAACTGTATTATTTTTTATCACAAATTTTATACTTTTTAAATGGACTTGTCCGCCCAACTTTAAAGAGTCATAAAACAAATAATACGCAATTTATAAAACCAAGAGGTATACAAGCTACTCTAAAAGTTTAATATGTTTACGATTTTTATTAGTATTTCGTTATTTTATTCATTAGTCATCATCCCTATTATCTTATGCCCTACATTTTATACTCGATTAAAAAAACCAAAAGCTTTTTGAATGTCTACAAAGCTGTTTTTATAAAAAAATATTAATTACTTTATAAAGCTATTGTTAAACATTGATTTCTGAACGTGTTTTAAAAATTCATCGCTTGTGGGTAGGCTCACGAGCAGCTTCAGTCCCCCGTGACCACGGCAGCTGCAAAGGTGCCGAAACGTCGGGAAAATCAAAAATCAAACCAAATACCAACTAATTACCAAAGTACTTTTAATAACACCGCGCTAGTATCCGTTATAAAGTGTTTTAGTTCACGTTTTTATTAAATTACAGACCAAGACTCAAAAATGTTAAGTTGCGTGGACGTCTGTCTATCCTTACTAATATCCTTACTAATATTATAAATGCGAAAGTCCGTTTGTTTGTTTATTTGTTTGTTTGTTTGTAACGCCTTCACGTCTTAACTACTGAACCGATCATCATGAAATTTTGCTTAAACGTTCTCAGAGGCACAGAGAAGGACATAGGGTACTTTTCATCCCGAAAAACAGTACTGTTCCCGAGGGATAGCAAAAAAACTTTCCACGCAGACGAAGTCGCGGGCGGCCGCTAGTTTGTCAATAAATATATTGGCAAAATTAAAATAAAATATTTATAAATAAGTTAACTAACTATTTTTCAGTTAGCAATATGTTTACCTTCGGGCGGTTCCAGTTAACTTAAGGCTCCTATAGCCCTCAATTGGTGCCTTCATCTTATTTTTTTGTCGCTAAGTACATAATGTAGCGAAAAATTCACATGCACAGATTAAGGCTAAGGTTCTATAGTTTATTTACAAACAAAAACCTCAGTAAAATATAGTTCGTTGTAGTAGTAGGCAAAAGTGCCTAAAGTGGCCACTTTATGCTAAGAACTTAAACTAACACTCACTCAAACACACAATCATAATACATACACAACTCTAACACATTCACAGTTTTAATATCACTCATATGAATACTTGGTTCTCTATAACTTATCTAGTTGATACTAGAGATTAATTAATTTATAATTATCATTACCTTAGTTAAACCTTTTTCTGTTTTTCTTTCTTTCTATTTAAAGTTATTGATTTCATAGCTCATCAGCTTGCTCAGTGTTATCTAGCATTTGTAATCCTTTCTGCGGGAGGAGGCTGGTGACCTGTGGTACAGGTTTCTGCGAAACCTATTTCGGGCACCAGTCCTTCACAAATTTAGGTTATAAATGCTTTGATCTATGTACACATCCATCCATGTATTAAGTTCGTGAAGTGACGAATAAAAACATTTTATTATATTATTATATATTATTACTAAGCGAGAAATAATTTAATTAAGAAGAGGGCGCCACTTTGAGGGCTAAAGATAACTATGTTGTTAACATTTTTAATTTCCAGCAAATTGCGATTGATTCTCAGTGGTTAAACATTTAATATAAAGGTGGTCTGGCCTTTTCATAAATTACCATTACTTATGTTGTAGTATTTAGTTTTTTCGTAACGACACAAAGTTTTATTTTTATTTTCTTTTTACACAAAGTTATGTGACGGGGATTACTGTAATAGCAGATCCGTGAATACTGTGATTCAGTTAGGTTTTTTTTACTTTTCTTCTGGGTAGGTACAGTAGTAACATGCAGAAACTTTTTTAACTCACAATTTTAAATAGTTTGTAAACTATTTCTAAGTAGGTACTTAAGAAATGAAAAAATATTAATCAAAATCGAAACAAGACTCACAAATGCTAGATTTAATTAAGGTTCATAATTTATTAGAACTAGTTTTAACTGAAACTTAATGAATACGTAGGAAAGTACGAGGGTGGATTGATAAGTCAATGACTTTGAAAGGAAGAAATAAATACTTTTTTTTTCATAATTTATTTTCGTATCTCAAAAAGAAACTACTGAAGGAATTTTTACACTACATTTTTTTTTCGGCAAAAGATGGAACTTTTGGAAACAAAAAGCTCAAGCGACTTCTAACGTTTCTTAAGAGGCATATTACATTTCGACTGTGATTTCTGCGTAAAATGGCCAATTTTGGCGTTATCGATCTCAGAAACAAAAATACATTTACACTTTTGACTTATTGAATGGTGCAGAATAGCTATTGGAATAGTTCATAGCGGCCTCGCTTTTTTGAAAATTTGCTTAACTTTATAATTAAACCCGAAATTGCAGAGAAAGATTTTCATAAATTGCGCGAAGGCACTTTTTTGAGCTCATGGATTGAACAACTGTGCTAAACAATTGAAATGAAAAAAAATAATGTTTTCTCTTATATAGTCGAATAGTTCATTTTGAAATTATGTATAGAATATGTGAAAAAAAATTCCAATCAAATACCATAAAACTACTGAAAACGCTCAGAATAAACTGTGGATTTCTCCTAGATACATTATTATTATTACGTAAAAATTATATCATAATAATCTTTACTTCATAAAAAAATCAAATTTCATACTTTTATTTGTTGTTTGTACTTGTTTGTCTTTCTGTGTATGTTCAAAGTTGACTCTAAGAAATCGTTCACCAACTTTCATTTTCCTTTCTAACCCTTTAACTGTCCAGTGAATCATCATATTACTTTTTGTCGCGGACACATATAAATGTATTTAGTAGACCTAAAGGTTTCTTTAGGTTGTATCGCTAAAATCCGTCAAAATCGTAATTTCGACGATAAAATG
The DNA here is from genome assembly GCA_928269145.1 of Agriphila tristella. NCBI lineage: Eukaryota > Metazoa > Arthropoda > Insecta > Lepidoptera > Crambidae > Agriphila > Agriphila tristella. The sequence goes on from OV743431.1 coordinate 42,522,597, forward strand.
TGATAGGGCCCTTAATGACCCTGTCGACCCTGTCGGCGGCACTCATGACATCAAAACTCATCAAATGAGGATGCGAATCCTTCCTTTTCTCTAGATTCAACCCACTGATTTTGTTTCTCCTACCAAACATGAATAAATGTCTTGGTAAGGTGGGGTCTGAAATGGGCCCTCATTTCAGTTACCAGTTTTTAGGCGATAAAAGAAAAAAATAATGGGTTAAGAGGTAGGAAATTCGTTGGACAGAATACGCAGAGCCACAATAAGATTATGTAGAGAAATAAAACAAAATATTCCAAAATAAAAAGTGTTTCTTCATTACAAAGTCATGGACTTCAATCCACCCTCGTAAAGCTAATTTTACCTAAGGATAACTAGTTCTACTAAAGGCATTTAGTTAAAACTAGTTTTAACTATGATAAACGCGTTTTAACTAAAACGGATTTTAACTGCAACATAATCTAGCCAGGTAAAACGGTAACAACACTAGTGCGTCTAGACGACCTACGCCCGCGCGCTATCCGCCACCCAGTTGGGAAGCTCGCCCTGTTCAAAATTCACAAAAAATATGGACTGTCTGCTAGGGCTGCCTCACATTGTATTCTTATCTTATTTGTACATTCACTTCTAATTGTTGATGATTACATATTTGGTTTTGATTTGATTTTTTTGAGACTACGGCACCAGTGCACCTTCCGTGGTTCGAAATCAAGAAACTTAAATTTAAAATTTAATAAACCCTTGACACAAAAAAGCTAACTCTTTAAAAGTTAAAAATAATATCATCAAGTCACTGTTGACAATTTGATTGATTTTTTTCATAAATCTATTATATATGAAAAAAAACACATCATATTAGACGTGTCGTCGGGGGGGCCGTTAGGTCAAGTTATGACCTTAACAGGGGCCGTACCGGCTAACTTACATGGCTATCGTAATCGTTTTCATTTGACAGATGGATGTGATACATTGCTACTTTTCATTGGTAAGTTTTTATTTATGCCCAATAGAAGTCAAAATCAAAATCAAACTAAGTAGTAGGTAATCATCAAAAAACATTTTATAAAATCGCGCAAGTATCCGTCAAGTGTTCTATTTCAATACTTTCAAATAGTAAGGTAATTTTCTATTCATAAATTAAAGTAAGGTTAAAACCCGTAGGTATATTGCAAGCCATCTTGTGTGATTTGTTGCTTTAGTAATTTCAATAAATTATCGCTTGAGTCTCAAAAGTTTGGCCAAGAAAAAAATTTGGAAAAATCAATTTATTCCAGTTTTTTATACTCATTTAATAAAATTATAGATAAACATTGACATTTATAATTATAACCCCCGAAGCGAGGGGTGTTAAGAGTTTGACGTGAATGTGTATTTGTGAAGGTATCTGTCTGTGGCATCGTAGTCGTAGCTCCCAAACGAATGGACCGATTTCGATGTGGTGTTTTTATTTGAAATCTGGCGTGATCGAGATGGTTTTTAGCTTAATTTATAGAGATAAACAATCAGGGGTTTGATGATCATCAGCTCATTTCCTACTTGAAAAAGGGCTTTAAGCAGTTGTAGAGTCAACCAACACATTAAATGATTGCCTAGGTTTTAGAACGGTGAAGGTATTTCAGAATTGGAGAAAATCAATGCCTAATCGAGTCCAGTCTTTTTTTTAAATTAATATGTTTTAAGGTATCTATCCAAGTTAATTAGGAATCTACAATGTAACTAATTAGGTATCCTGCATTTATTATTACTTAGGTTAGCTTCCAAACGTTATTCAAATGCAAATCGTTACATCCTTCGAAGCAGGCAAAATGAAAGGATCATTTATCTTCATTCAAACTCCACCTGATATCACAGGATTCACAGGATCCATTGTGGCTAATGGAAATAATTTTAAACTGTCGCCGCGCCCTGCCTACGCCCGCACAGTATGTATGTACTAGGTAAGTAAATTATATTTTTAATTATATAAATATAATTATACTTTGCTAACTTAATGAACATACTAATTAGACATAGGTAGAATTGAAAATAAAAATCATAGATGTAGGTTTATGAAAAAGACTGTCTGTTGTCTATCATCGCAAGTTCGCGGGAATTTTAGTCGTACGAAAACATACGATGATATGCATTTAGGAAAAAAAACATTTTGCAAAAATTGTTAATACAATCTATTCGCGCGAACTAAGTTCATTCGAACGCCTGATCAAACATAAAATATCTAAATGAAAGAGATATTCTAGAAAGCGAAGCGCTCATGGCGGAACTTGACAGACTGATCGTACTCGATCACGTTTGATAAGCAACGCTCCGGCCAGGCGAGGTGTTGGATGGGTGACCGTTAAGTGGCATTACAACTGAGCGCTTCCGTGCTTCGGAGGGCACGTTATAAATGGATAAAATTTAACACCAGAGGTGGCCACTAATCCTCATTCGACAAAAAGAAGAAAAGAAGAACACACGAAAAACTTATTTAGACATAGTTTTCTAGGTAATGTCATAAAAACACATTCCGACAAAGCGTTAATGGTTAAGTCGTAAAGAAAAAGCAAGGCTTATTTTGAGTCAAAGTTCTGTAATCCTTGGCTTTGTTCTTATTGAGTCCGTACCTATAAGTTCTACGTATAGGTAGAAATAGGCCGCATAGGTAGGCCGCCGTCTAGACGCGCCTGGGGCGGAAGGTTAGTTCCAGTACGTAAGCACTCGCAAGCTCGCGACCCTTCAGCCCCACTGCCTCTGCTGCTAACTGGGTCACGACAGTCACGAGAAACGATGTGTTCTATCCTGTGTGTGTAAGCGTGCTCGCGTCGCACACGAGTCACACGACGTACATCGGGTGACTCCTGTGCGACGCGAGCACGAAATCGAAAATCTTCTATCCTATAAACGGCCTACAAAAGAAGATCTGTCGTGTGCGTTCACCCTGAGTCAGAGTGAAATGTGCTCATGCGCATAGTAATAGTTTCAAATCTAGCTATACTTAACTACTATATCGTCTGCTTACTGGTAAACTATGTTAAGTGCACATTTTGTGGAAACGAGATAATAAGATTTGAAAGTTTAAATAGATTTTTGACTATCTTTCAATTCAATTGTTGTAGAATGTAATATGAAATATTATTGGTAATATATTAACCTTTCGTTCTATATATTTGTAGCAGAACTTATTTGATGAGATTTAACAAAAAAATATAATTATGTTGATCTAGGCAGTGCGCTTAACTGGTTTTACCTGTAATTGAAATATATGAAATAAAACCTATATTTCACACTATTTTTTTATAGTTTTAATGAAAAGTACATACTAATATTAAAAGTTAGCCATGAAATAAAAAAAAAATGCATGGGGAATAAATTCATGGAATTATCGAAAAAACTACTGCATTTACCTGATTTTATCTGAAAGTTTCTAAAGAAATGTTGTACTTACCATAATAATTTTCCATAGTAATAAGTTCTTTCAGCTTAAAAATCTGTTACAAATGAAATAAACAATTTTAAAAACATCATTTTAATGTCACATTAATCTAAATATTGTAAGAAACATAATAAAACCATAAAACGCTAAAACCAATAATGAATACCTCAGAAATAATCAATCAAGTATCCAGGTATCAGTTTAGCAGCAGGTTATGGTTAACGGCAGGTTCATCGGTGGCAGGCAAAGACGAAAACCATCCATGGAATTCGACAGGGATAATCCCTTTATAACACATCGCTAAGAGATTTTTTTCTTGGCATTTGTTATAGGCAAAGGCTTTAGATAGGCTTGTTTCATGCGGTTGTTCCTTGTCCCTGCGCCTTTTAGTATGTTACTTGCAGTCTGGTTTCTTCCCGAGACATCGATGGAAACAAATTCTTCTTCTTCTATCAAAGTTAAAAAATATTTTAGTTGGTTATGACTTGAGGTACTTACCTATTTCATTCTCTTTATTTTCAACCACTTGACTGGTTGTCCATTGCAGTCTTTTGGCTTATTAAAGATCGTTTCCTCGGCTAATTTCTTGAGATCATAGAAATCATTGTACTTAAACTCTCTGGTTTGGTCTGGTTTTTGCAGACTCAATGCTACTGTGCATACTATCAACTTCAGTGTAGCTATGTCTAGACTCAAAAAAATGTATTCAATTTGTTCTGTTGAACAAAACAAATTGAACACAATTTTTTTCTATGATTTCAAGAAATTTGCCGAGGAAACGATCTTTATTAAGTCAAAAGACTGCAATGGACAACCAGCCAAGTGTTTGAAAATAAAGAGAATTAAATACCTCAAGTCAGAACCACAGTTTTATTAATACTACTAACAGTTGTCCGACTCATGTACTTGTGCGGGGCAACGATGGGGGGTACGCGGGGAAGTGAGCGGCAGAGTCGGCGAGCGCAATCTCCTCTAGTTTGCGCTCTCTTACTTGAAGGGGTGTACGTTTTAAGAAGCGTAACGAAATTCCAGAACGTCTCATAATGGCTTACTGATTTGTTCTGTGTTTAATTGTAAATCCACGTCAAGGTTTGATAGGGACCCTCAAATTGAATAACTTTTTTATTATATTATATTTTTATTCTTTCGTTATTACAAATTCAAACTTTTATGTGATATATTTGAGTAGTTTTTGTTGTGACAACCCTGACCTTTGATGGAGTTTCTGTGTGTATACCTACACAGTGGCGGCATGCGTTTATCAACAAAAGAGTCGGATTACTGGTAGGTTCTTTATAATACTGTGTCAGAACCAACTAAAATGTTTTTAACTATAACATGTCCGAAGAATTTGTTTCCACCGATGTCTCGGGAAGAAACCAGACTGCAAGTCACAGACCAAAAGGCGCAGGGACAAGGAACAACCGCATGAAGCAAGCCTATCTAAAGCCTTTGCCTATAACAAAAGCCAAGAAAAAAATCTCTTGGCGATGTGTTATAAAGGGGTTATCCCTGTCGAATTCCATGGATGGTTTTCGTCTTTGCCTGCCACCGATGAGCCTGCCGTTAACCATAACCTGCAGTTGACGAAGTTTCTTCGGAAGACTGAGACCAGATACTTGATTATTTCTGAGGTATTCTTTATTGGTTTTAGCGTTGGCTGTTATATTATGTTTCGTACAATATTTTGATTGATGTGACATTAAAATTATGTCTTTAAAATTGTATATTTCATTTGTAACAGATTTTTAAGCTGGTGGAACTTATTACTATGGAAAATCATTATGGTAAGCACAATTTTTTTTTAGAAACTTACAAATAAAATCAGGTAAATGCAGTAGTTACGCACATGTCACTCGTATAATGCCAGAATTTCACTAGAGATCTTACAGGTAAAACGTGTTAAATGCATTTATTATCATTTGCTAGACCTCAATTTATAGAGGCTACGTGATTACCCTACTGGTAAAAAACAGCACATGTATGTTATCATACTTTACCAGTTTATAAAGACGAACTTGGTATATAATGGAATGTCAAGAAAAAAACAATAAATGTATTTAAATCTATTTGCCTGAAGTTTTTGTTGAAAAAAAAGTAAATAAATGCATTTAATCTATTTTTCCACACTGTACACGTCGTGAATTAAAATACTAAATCTACAAAGAAAAAATAATAAAGTTATACATCATCTTTTACTTGTGTCTTTTTAATTATATCCTATTAATAAGTAGATTTACGTCGTTTTCGTAGTAGAATTATAGAAATACTTTGCTATTTATAATATTTTTAGTTACGTAACTTGGCACTAAAAAGTCCTTTCACTTATCACATTTTACCAGTAGAAAGAGCGTCGAAAATTACAAATACTGCATTAATATCTCATTTTTGATCAAAAATGCATTTACCATTTTTTACCAGTAAGCAGACGATATAAAGAAATTATTTCGTTGTATTTTTTTGTAGATTTACTAATATTACTTAGTAGGTAGGTACTTATCAACATAATTAATTTTCCAAGAACTAAGGTTTGACCCGTATTTACAAACTTCTTTCAACGTCTCAACTATTTTCTATAGGAACATCATCTCAGCTATGATCCTAAGATAGCTCTCAAAACGTTGAGAGTTTATAAAGGGATGAAATTAAATGACCACCAAAAAAACTATCATTACCCTAAACAGCCTCATCCAAAAAAAAAAAAATTTGCACAAATAAATAAAACCTGTACCAAAACCTTTCGGGCTATGCCTACAGTACAAAAACTTTCATAACCCAAAAAGGCCACGCGTGCACCAAATTTTAACTAGCAAATAAGGCAAATAAATTAATTTCTAATTTCTAAAAAGTTTTGTGTCATTACTACCCAAATATATTACTATGTTTGCCATAAAATGTATGCATATAACCAAGTATATTATATTGAAGGCAAATTGGTTGAGTGTCGCGGCATAAGAATAAATAAAACTGACTAGAACGGACTCTACTTTGTCCGCGTCCCAAATGCCGCCATTTATATAACTACTTCCCCCTTCACGTCGCTACTCCCCGCTGTCATCCAGGCCTGTTGCCAGGGTTGCTTAAGCTAGGGTTTCCAAGGATGACGGTGCCGTCATATTACGGCCGTAATTTAGCGGCGTAGAACGTTACTTGTCTATGTAAACAATACGGCGCGGTCTCCTAGAGAGCGGTGCTGGACACCGTAAAGACAAATAGTCTTTTTACTTCCGTAAAATTACGGCCGCTATGTGACGGCACCGCTTTCTTAGGAAACCCTAGCTTTACTGTTAATAATGTCGCTAAAATATGAGTTTTTTTTTAGTTTGAAATCATTATTTTAGTCTAGTTAGTAAATACAAAAATAAAATATTCACTTTTTCTGGGTAAGTACTTACCTACTCCTGATCCTGAGTTTGTATGAATAGCCTTTGGACGAGGCTTTAGTAAACATTTTACGGTAGTATCGGTAAACCTGTAGAACTTCATTTATAATATTTGGGTAAACAATGATTTATTAGGATAAAATTGTGTAACATATTTGGATGAAATTTTTAAATAAAATGCGAGTGCATATTTGGTGCATGCGTGGCCTTTTTGGGTAGCTCAGCGATTATTCTGAAGATACTTACCTTTTTTAGGTTAGCGGACTTTACGTTTATTGGTGATAATTTCATATTAAAATGGGGATTAAATTCTGGTAAGTACGTACGATTTTTTGGGCGTTATATTTCATCATATCTGGTGATTGCTTAAACCTAAGCCGTTTATAAATATGGGCCTTACAGACTTAGGTACCTACTTACTTTTAACTAACTGATTCATACAAACTTCTGGTATGGTAAGTAATACTTTTCTTCAATAAAAGTTTCGACGTCATTCGAGAATGCAACAAATTACAGCCGAAAACTTTCAAACAGACTTACAGGCAAAAGTCGGCGAGGGCACCCAACAACACGCGAATTTAACATTATCTAACTTTTACCATAAAACTTATTCAAATTATATGCCTTATCTTACATTAATGATGCTTATTATAAAAATCTAGAATAATTTTGATTATAAAATGGTCTCTTTAAAAATAATCGACGAAAAGATAATTTGAAAACAGAAAGAAGTTTAGAATCTAGGTTCCAATACTGTTTCTGTGGCCTCTACCTTGCATTAACTATGCGGCAAGTATTTAGATAAGCTGCCGATCATTGTGTTTATTTATTTATTTACTAGTGTTGTAGATCTCGCGTTTCTTTTTTAACGTTTTTCGAAATGGCTTGTATTTGTTTTTTTTCGAAAAATTTCGAAGAACTGAATCGACAAAAAATATAATATAATTATCAAACCTGCTCGCAAAATTTCACGAGAATCGGTTGAGAAATGCGACGTAGAGGAGAACAAACAGCTAGACAGCCGCCGGAAGGACATACTAAAGTATTTTTGCCCAAGCTGAAACAAACAATTATCACAAAATCTACGTGCTGCAGCTAGGGTTGCCAACCCTACTATATAATATAGTATCCTACTAAGTATATTGAGGGCTCGCCTACTATATTTTTTGAAAAAATATATAGTAGGCAAACTATCTATATTTTTTCAAGTGAAAAAATCCAACAAAAGCAACAAAAAAAAATTGGTACTTATTATGCACATAAGTAACTGCGTAATATTTTTTATCTACACTCACAACGTAATGTTCCAAATATGAATTCAAAAAAGGTAATATAAATACGTACTTTATTTTCGTGGATAGGTAAAATTAAAAAATAAACTCATTACGATGCAGTCAACTGCATCATAAAATAACTTTTTTTCTCATTACGATACAGGGCAAATCCAAAAAGAAGGCAGTGCCGTAACATTAAAAAAAAACAACGATATTTTCCCACATATTTTTCATGATTAAAATGTACTCTATGGTAATCGATGACTTTAGTGCGATTAGTTTGTTGAAATGCACTGATCAAATTTATTTTTCTAATGGAATGCGCGCCAAGCATTTCCGATAAAGTTTTGATTTCAATTTTTACATTTTGTTATACTTACTGAATTTTGTAGGTTTTTTTTATTCTTGCTTTAAAATGTGAAATAAAATTTACTCTGCCCGATATTTTAGTTCAGATGCAGCTAAGGAATTGACTTATTACAAGGTAGGTAACCTTGCTAATACAAACAAAGTCTCTCTCTCTTTTCTAACGTTGATCTCTTATTTAGTAGGTTCAATCCCAAATGTATGAGTGTAGATAAAGTAGTGTATGAAACTGCACATAACTAGGTATTAAAACACTCGTGTGATACTATTAAAAACCTCGCCTACGGCTCGGTTTTTAAACACACACTCGTGTTTTAATACCCCTCTTTATGTGTCAGTTTCATAAACTACTATTTGTGATGTGAAACACTTGGTGGTTGTTGAATAAAGTATGAAAATGTTAGTACTTAGGTACTTATGTATGAAAAATGCAACTTCTTTAAAATCCTCCATACAAAACGGCAACCTACTATATTTTTTTGGACTTTTTCGCCATCTACTATATTTTTACACTAAAAAATTAAAAAAATTGAAAAAACCCACGTCGGTTAAAATTGTAACTCTTTATTTAAAACGACTAAAATAAGTTTTACAAAAATCCCTCGACTAAAAGTGATGTAGGTGTTGTGATCTTCAAAATAATTTAAGATTTGTTGAGATAAAATGATACAACTTTTAGTGTCTGTCAACCAGAGAGAGATTTTTATTACTCTTTTTCATAGTACCACAGAACAGATAACACAACATCTTCCTTCTTAATAACAAACAAAAGAAATAAACATTTTCCTCTCATAAAATTAAATAACAAACAAACATTTTCTCCTTCCATAGAAAATTAAAAATAAAATATTATAATTAATTAATAACCTAAACGATCAGGTGGTCGACTCACACGACCTGATGATGTTACATAAAACCCTTCAGAATTCCTATTACTTCGAAGCTGCGTTGGTGAAGGAACATTAACACTACCAGTATCATTGGGATTATCGTTATTACCCCGAGGACTTTCTATATTATCATCCGGAATATAAAAAGGAACAAGAGTTAAAGGCTTAATAAATATTCTGTTACGAACAAAATGCGCACCATTGGAAACAATTTTATATGTTCTCTTATCTAAATTCAACAAAACTTTACCTTTTCTCCATTGCTTACCAACTTTAAATAATACATCTTCACCTATTAGTAACGGCCTTAAATCCTTCTTATTCAAATCAAAATAAATCTTACTTTTGAACTGCCTTCTTTGTAAATTTGATTTAACGTTCTTAAAAATTTTAGGCTGTAAATTATCAAAAGATAATGGCAAAATTAGGAATAAATTTTGAAACGTAATTGATAACACCTAGAAATCTTTCTAATTCCTTTCTATCTCGTGGACTTTTCATTGCAGTAATTGATTTAATCTTCCCATCATCTAATTTCAAGCCCTCTTTACTAATAATATGACCAAGATACTTTACATTTTCTAAATTAAATTTACACTTGTCTTTATTTAATTTAATGTTTTCTTGCCTTAACCTCTCCAAAACTAACATAAGTCTATTGTCATGCTCAGACTGAGACTTTCCCCAAATCAAAATATCATCTATAAAAACTTCAGTTCCTTCTAAGTTTTCTAACACTTCACGCATCTTTTGCTGGAATACTTCAGAGGCACTACACAACCCAAATGGCATTCTTAAAAATTTGTATCTGCCAAACGGAGTGTTAAAGCAGCATAAATCAGAGCTGGCTTCAGATAACTTTACGTTCCAAAACCCATTTTTAACATCTAGCGTGCTAAAAACTGTAGCACCATTTAATTTACCCGTTATTTCCTCAAAAGTCGGCAAACTAAAGTGCTGTCTCATAATTACCTGGTTAAGATCTTTAGGATCTATACATAATCTCAAATCACCATTTGGCTTATATACAATAACTAGAGAATTTACCCATTCGGTTGGTTGAGTAACCCTAACGATGACATTTTGTTTTACCATTTCCATTAGTTTCTCTTTTAAACGGGGCAGTACTGCTAGGGGCACTTTCCTGCAGGCGTGAATGACAGGTACAGCATTTTCCTTGATTTTAATATCATACTCTCCTTTCATGCAACCTAACCCTTCAAAAATATCACGATATTCATGAAAAAAGTCTGTGATTTTACATACCTCACGCCGCGGCATTACAAGTTGCATATCAATGGCTGATTTTAAGCCAAGTATATTAGTATAGTGTCCAGATACAACATAAAAGTTAAGGTTGAATATTTTGCCATTATACTTACATGAAATCATTGAAATTCCTAAACATGAAATACATTCACCAGTGTATGTAGTTAATTTTGTCTTAACTGGTAGCAAATTATTTTTGTTCAAACCTAAAGTACACAATGTTTCCTCTGATAAAATATTAGCTTGTGCGCCAGTATCCACTTTAACCTGCAAAGGAAAATTATTTACTCCTAAAGTTATAGACCAATCTCGTAAATTGTTGATCGAATTAACGAAAACCGCACCTAGAAAAAGCGTATCAATTTCATTCATTTCTTCATAATTCTTATGTACTTCCATTACACTTCTGCATTTCGTAGAAAAATGATTTTGTTTCCCACACTTGAGACAAGTTTTTCCAAAAGCCGGGCATTTTAATCGCTCATGAGAATATCCGCATCTCTTACAAATAAATTGTTTATTATTATTTGACTCATTTGACTGCTTTGACATTAAATGACGTTTAAAATCTGGACGTGACATTTTTGACGTAGTTGGAAAACAACTACTCTCCTTATTCGATTCGCTAAATGTGTTCGAACTCCTTTGATTGATTTTATCAATCTGAGATAAAAATTCATGAGCACCTGATTTCAAGGTAGGAGCTGATAATGATATAGCTTCAAGTTGCTGCTTTGTTCGCTGAGAAGTGCAACAAATTTCCAGAGCCAACCCAAGTGTTAGTTTTCTTGTTCGCAGAAGCCGATCTTTAACAGCAATGTCCGTTATTCCGCAAACCAACCTGTCTTTGATCAGATCTTCGGTTAGAGACCCAAACTCACAAGACGCACTCAGGTCCCGCAACTCCATAACGTAGCTTTCATAAGTTTCGCCCTCCTTTTGATTTCGGGTGAAAAACAAGAACCGTTCATATGTTATGTTTTTTTCAGGACAGAAATGTTCATCAAATTTATTTAGAACTATCGTATATTCATTTTTATCAGAATGTTCCTCAAAAACAAATGTGTTGTATAGCTTCAGCGCACGATCACCTACGGCACTCAGAAGTAATGCCGTTTTTATGTCCGAATTCCCGTTATAGTTTCCAGAAGCCAATAAATATATTTCAAATTTCTGTTTGAAAAACATCCAATTATCAGATAAATTACCTTCCCAGTGAAATGGCGAAGGAAGGGCTAACATTTGCATGCGAGCTTGCTGTTCAGGCTTATGTTCAAGTTTGTCTTCAGGCATTTCTTCACTTTTACGGCTGCGCCATGTTGTGATCTTCAAAATAATTTAAGATTTGTTGAGATAAAATGATACAACTTTTAGTGTCTGTCAACCAGAGAGAGATTTTTATTACTCTTTTTCATAGTACCACAGAACAGATAACACAACAGTAGGTACTATACATACTTTATCTACCTATCCATAAATTACAAACGCAAGAAAAATCCGTTGGGGCTGCCATTACCTGCCCCCAAATGAACAAATATTTTTCAGTTATAGTTACTTTAGAGAAATGGCAATGGCAGCCCCCGACGGATTTTTCTTGCGTTTGTAATTTATGAATAGGTAGATAAAGTATGTATAGTACCTACATTACTTTTAGTCGAGGGATTTTAGTAAAACTTATTTTAGTCGTTTTAAATAAAGAGTTACAATTTTAACCGTCGTGGGTTTTTTCAAAATTTTTAATTATGCCATTTTATTTTAATATTTTTAAAGAATTCATACCCCTAGTAGCATTTTGTGATGGCATCCATTGGCCAACAGTTGGGAATCCGTTGGGATATAGTTAGTTGGATTGCCTACATAAAACTAACATTGGCCCAATGCAGTCAAATATTAACATTTCGTCCAACCATATACCAACATTGGGCCAACGCTTTTACTACTACCGTTAGTAAAAAACTGTTGGCATTTCTGCAGTATATTTATAGTAGGCCCTATTAGTAGTCAACTAACATTGGCCCAATGCAGTCAAATATTATCATTTCGTCCAACCATATACCAACATTGGGCCAATGCTACTACTACTACCGTTAGTAAAAAACTGTTGGCATTTCTGCAGTATATTTATAGTAGGCCCTATTAGTAGTCAATTAACATTGGCCCAATGCAGTCAAATATTATCATTTCGTCCAACCATATACCAACATTGGGCCAATGCTACTACTACTACCGTTAGTAAAAAACTGTTGGCATTTCTGCAGTGTATTTATAGTAGGCCCTATTAGTTATCAACTAACTTTGGCCCAATGCAGTAAAATATTATCATTTCGTCCAACCATATACCAACATTGGGCCAATGCTACTACTACTACCGTTGGTAAAAAACTGTTGGCATTTCTGCAGTATATTTATAGTAGGCCCTATTAGTTATCAACTAACTTTGGCCCAATGCAGTAAAATATTATCATTACGTCCAACCATTTACCAACGTTGGGTCAATGTTACTACTGCCTACCGTTAGTAAAAAACTGTTGGCATTTCTGCAGTGTATTTATAGTAGGCGCTATTAGTTATCAACTAACTTTGGCCCAATGCAGTAAAACATTATCATTACGTCCAACCATTTACCAACGTTGGGTCAATGCTACTACTGCCTACCGTTAGTAAAAAACTGTTGGCATTTCTGCAGTGTATTTATAGTAGGCCCTATTAGTTATCAACTAACTTTGGCCCAATACAGTAAAATATTATCATTTCGTCCAACCATATACCAACATTGGGCCAATGCTACTACTACTACCGTTAGTAAAAAACTGTTGGCATTTCTGCAGTATATTTATAGTAGGCCCTATTAGTTATCGACTAACTTTGGCCCAATGCAGTAAAATATTATCATTACGTCCAACCATTTACCAACGTTGGGTCAATGCTACTACTGCCTACCGTAAGTAAAAAACTGTTGGCATTTCTGCAGTGTATTTATAGTAGGCCCTATTAGTTATCAACTAACTTTGGCCCAATGCAGTAAAATATTATCATTTCGTCCAACCATATACCAACATTGGGCCAATGCTACTACTACTACCGTTAGTAAAAAACTGTTGGCATTTCTGCAGTGTATTTATAGTAGGCCCTATTAGTTATCAACTAACTTTGGCCCAATGCAGTAAAATATTATCATTTCGTCCAACCATATACCAACATTGGGCCAATGCTACTACTACTACCGTTAGTAAAAAACTGTTGGCATTTCTGCAGTATATTTATAGTAGGCCCTATTAGTTGTCGACTAACTTTGGCCCAATGCAGTAAAATATCATCATTACGTCCAACCATTTACCAACGTTGGGTCAATGCTACTACTACTACCGTTAGTAAAAAACTGTTGGCATTTCTGCAGTATATTTATAGTAGGCCCTATTAGTTATCGACTAACTTTGGCCCAATGCAGTAAAATATCATCATTACGTCCAACCATTTACCAACGTTGGGTCAATTCTACTACTGCCTACCGTTAGTAAAAAACTGTTGGCATTTCTGCAGTGTATTTATCGTTGGCCTTATTGGATATCAACTAATATTCATCCAATGCAGTAAAATATTATCATTACACCCAAGCTCTTACCAACGTTGGGCCACTGCAACCGTTTAGACGATTTAGATCATGATTTTCTTATTATGAAAACTGACAGCTTCTTTATAATTAGACAATACCACATTGTCACTAATGCAATACAAATCGCAGATACAAGGCCTCGGCACGGATCTTGAGCGGTGAAATTTTATGCGAAGACAGGAAGTCATTTTTAGGTCTCGTTAGCGGGGTACGCGCATAGAGAGAGACGTACGTGCCGTGCCGTGCCGCAGCAGTGTGTAAAAAGAGTACCTAATTGTACCAACCAAAATTTATCACTAAGCGATCGTTCGCACGAGTGTCTTTATTTTTACCGCCGACAACGTTCCACGGGAAAAAGGTATCTATGTCTAGACCATAAGGTAACTTTTCCCGTGGAAAATCGTCATCGTCCGTGCAAACACAGCTGAGAAGTCATGTGACGTTCCACGGGAAAAGTTACCTTTATGTTATAGCCTGGCCATAAGGTAACAATATTATTTTTACGTCCAACTATTTACCAACGTTAGGCAATTGCTACTACTACTACCGTTAGTAAAAAACTGTTGTCATTTCTGCAGTGTATTTATAGTAGGCCCTATTAGTTATCAACTAACTTTGGCCCAATGCAGTAAAATATTATCATTACGTCCAACCATTTACCAACGTTGGGTCAATGCTACTACTGCCTACCGTTAGTAAAAAACTGTTGGCATTTCTGCAGTGTATTTATCGTTGGCCTTATTGGATATCAACTAATATTAATAAATAATAAATAATAATAAAAATATGCTTTATTTTCTCCACAATAAATTACAACGCGTATACGTTTATAGTTAAATTGTATAAAGTAAGTGTTTGATAAGTATTGTGGAGACTGGCGCCCGAACTAAGGTTACAAACCCGTTTTACAGGTCACCAGGTCTCCAAAACCCGGATAATGACAATAGTATGATATACAATTCATAACCTAGACTTTAAAACATTGATTGGATGTGGAACAAAACTTCAACATCGAGGAGAAAGAAAAAAGACTACTAACTATAAAACATTTTTTTTTTCTTTTACCCACCATACTGATTGTTCCTTTATTAAAAAGATATGTTATTTTAATTTAGGAAAAGGTTATTTCTCAACTTTAATAGAATATTATATAAAATAAAAGTATAGTCGTTAGTTTGTTTTATAAAAAAAAAAATATCATTTTTTGTTTTTTAGAACGAATATGTTGATTAATACCTATTTATAATTAAGTACTTAAAGATATCATGTTAGACTTAATAATGTCATTGTTTATGCATAAGATGGAAAAGGAGTGACAAGTGTACGTAATAAATGGTTTGTTAGTTAAGTTGTAAGTTGTAATTGTATTTTGATTTTTTGATTAAAATATTGTATTTTTGTTATTTAGTGTAGGTTTAGGTAATAATTAAGTGTAAGTAATAAATAGACGTGCTTGTTTAGTTGTAATTGTATTTTGATAAAAAAAAATGAAAAAAATATTGACCCAATGCAGTAAAATATTATCATTACACCCAAGCTACTACCAACGTTGGGCCACTGCAACCGTTTAGACGATTTAGATCATTATTTACTTATTATGAAAACTGTCAGCTTCTTTAAAAATAAGACAATACCACATTGTCATCATTGCAATACAAATCGCAAATACAAGGCCTCAGCATAGTATAATAATGAGTACTAGCGTACAGTATGGCCGCTCCCTGCCTCCCGCTGAATGCCACAGAACACTATTACTCCTAGCGGAGCTGAATGCGCCCCCACCCGCGATCAGTTACCTCACAGTTACCCGACTGCCAAGGACGCGGTGCGCAATCAGTGAAATCAAGACTGCATAATGTTACCGACCAGAGGCCGTATTACAAGCTCTTAAATCCTGCCAGATTTATAAATTGCTGTAGTGACATCTCTATCTCGTCGTATAGCAAATAAAAGATTTTTGGCCGAAGGGTGTCCTATTCCGCCGGTTTCGAGGTCGCCTTCTTTACGTGTAAATTAGTTAAGATATAATATATTATGTATGTTAGTCTGTAAGGTATTTATTATATGGGCCTAATATTGTAAACGATATTTCTGTTGCCTGAAATAAATGATTATTATTATTATTAAAAGAGATAGATTGATAGCCAGTCAGAAAACTGCCTGGAAATCAGAGGTCATAATATGGCCCCAGCAAACGTTATAACCTCATTAGATTTCTTTTTGGTCTAACTTCCAAATTCAAAATCTCAGCGACATTTTTGTACAGCTCGCGCCATATAACTTGATCCAATGTTTTGTACCACGTGACCTGTGCACTACAATTTTTGTAGTAAAAATTGCTACTGCGCAGGCCTCATCGTCTATGGTTTGGGTCAAGTTATTTTGCGCGAGCTGTAATACAAATGTAAATAAGCTGAGGCAGTTGACAAATACTACGTAATAGGTTATTAGAACGCGTTTGTTTCATACATTTTGTCGTGAGTGACCGAGCTGTGGCCTCGGCATGGTGGATCTTGAGCGGTGAAATTTTATGCGCAGACAGAAGTCATTTTTAGGTCTCGTACTTGTACCTACTATTATGTATTCTGTGGTCTCGTTAGTGGGGCGGGGTACGCGGATAGAGAGAGACGTAGGTACCTACGTGCCGTGCCGTGCAGCAGCAGTGTGTAGCCAAAGAGTACCTACTTGTAGGTACCAACCAAAATTTATGACTAAGCGATCGTTCGCACGAGTGACTTTATTTTTACCGCCGACAACGTTCCACGGGAAAAGGTATCTTATGTCCAGTCCATAAGGTAACTTTTCCCGTGGAACATCGTCATCGTCCATGCAAACACTGCTGAGAAGTCATGTGACGTTCCACGGGAAAAGTTACCTTATGGCCTGTTATTGATATAATTAAATTATTATATAATTATTATTTTTATATGAACGTTATTATTATAGGTGTTTATGATTTTGTGGAGACAAAATAATGTGAAGTAGACATGTAGAGTCGCTCACAATAGTCACATTCTATACCTACTACTTACCAATTTTTATTATATTTGGAAGTTAGCTAACCATTACAATAATGTACAAATAACTTTATAAATAAAATTAGGCTAGCCACACACAGACGGAATCACGTTACGGAATTCCGAACGGAATTTCGACAATGTATGAAGATTCCGTACGGAAAAATCCCGCATGTATGTGGCAGCCCGGCAGCCCATAGATTTTGTATGCATTTGCTGCGTTCGGAATCACGTATGTACCTACTGAATTCCGTAACGGGATTCCGTCTGTGTGTGGCTTAAGGTAATCGATCGAGCAAGCGCGAAGCGTTTCTGCTTGTGGAGCATGTCTATCTTATCTGCAGCTTAAGGACGGCCACACACAGACGGAATCACGAAACGGAATCTCGAAACGGGATCCCGATTCGGAATTCCGAACGCAGCAATTGCATACAAAATGTATGGGCCTGCCAAACACATGCGTTAAGATTCCGTACGTAACGGAAAAAAGCCATTCCGAACGCAAGACTTCCATAGATTTTGTATTGGTCGCCACACACATTTTGGCCATTCTTTTTTTATTATTTTGCTAAGTCATTTATTAGTTCTTTTTTTACCAAAAAACAACAAAAAAACAATAGAATGGACTTAAGCGTAATATAAATAATAAATAGTCTATAATATGCATTTTTTCTTTAATTTTAGTTGAACTTATGCACTTGGCCAAAAGACTTGAAGCCAAGTTTAAATTTAATTCTGATATCGAACATTTAATAATAGCTGTTGTAGGCTACTCATGCACAGATTTTTTTGCGCAGGTAAAGTACGGAATTGGAATTCCGTACGTACGTGATTCCGTACGTACCACCACACAAAAACGTTGATTTTGTATGCAATTGCTGCGTTTGGAATTCCGAATCGGGATTCCGTTACGAGATTCCGTTACGTGATTCCGTCTGAGTGTGGCTGGCCCTAAAGAAGTTGCGTTCGCGACTGTACAATCCCCTCCCTCCCGCTCGATCCGATCCGTGCCGGCCGGCCGAGCCGAGCCGAGGGAGGCCCGGCGGCGTATTGCCATACTGTATATGGGTAGTTCTCCGAGGCCCTTTTTTTGGCGGTCACACGCTTGTTATTCCTAACCTATTGTAAATATAGCTTTAGGAAAAATACTAAATAATCCTTCATTTACAGTTCTATTCAATTTTAATAAAAAAATGCGTAGTATTTATTAAAATAAAATTTAAAATAATTTTCAAAGATCGAAATCGGGGGTAAAATCGCTGTTCTTCGGGTGTCACACTCTATTCGCACTTAGGACGACCTTTAATAACTTCTTTGTCTTTTAAGTAATATGTATCTATTATACATCAAAATAATTGTATTTAACTCATGTTTAATAGTGCCAAAAACTATTTTTTTATCGTGAACAAAAAAAAAGTTGCAGGGCATTTTCTCTCTGTCACACGATTTGGCAATTTTTCGAGCGCGCAGCAAAAAAATTCATAAATATAAAGCATATCGCCTTATAACTATTTTTAATAGCCGCGCTGCTGCTCTGTTGATCATACTAACACTTGATGATACACATATTGTTCATTGCTATGCTTAAAAACAAATATCGGTCCGTAACTCTCAAATAAATGTTTGATGCCCTTAGTCAAACAACTTTCATGGACAGATTATAATAGATGTATGCATACGGTATCGATTTTTGCTATATATTTTAGAATAGGATAGGTCCTCGAGACTATATATAAGTACTAGCTTCTGCCCGCGACTTCGTCCGCGTGGATATTAGACGAAATCCTTTTAAGGAACCTTCAACCAGGATCCGGCCAGCCATTTTTACGCGATTAGGCGAGTCCCCATCAAGCGCGCTGCCTCGCGAGGCAAGACATTTGCCGCGTGTGGCGGGCCTCGCACAAGACTTCCAGTTCCCGTTCCCGTTCCCGCTTCCGCTTCCGTTCCCCGTTCCCGTCCCGTTTGCGTTCCCGTCCCGTAAACGTCCCGTAACCGTCCCGTACCCCTTCCGTTTCCATTCCCGTTCCTGTCCCGTTCCCATCCTGTTCTCGTTCCCGTTCTCGTCCCGTTATATTCCCGTTCCGTTCCCGTTCCGTTCCCATTCCGTTCACGTTTCGTTCCCGTTCCCATTCCCGTTCCGTTCCCGCTGCGTTCCCGTCCCGTAAACGTCCCCTAACCGTCCCGTACGCCTTACGTTCCCGTTCTTGTTCCCGTTCCGTTCCCGTCCGGTTCTTGTTCCCGTTCCCGTTCCGTACCCGTCCCGTTTTAGTTCCCGTTACCGTCTCGTTCCGTTCCGTTCCGATCCGTTCCGTTCCGTTCCGTTCCGTTCCGTTCCGTTCCGTACCGTACCGTACCGTTCCGTTCCGTTCCGTTCCGTTCCGTTCCGTTCCGTTCCGCTCCGCTCCGCTCCGGTCCGGTCCGGTCCGGTCCGGTCCGGTCCGGTCCGGTCCGGTCCGGTCCGTTCCGTTCCGTTCCGTTCCGTTCCGTTCCGTTCCGTTCCGTTCCGTTCCGTTCCGTTCCGTTCCGTTCTGTTCCGTTCCGTTCCGTTCCGTTCCGTTCCGTTCCGTTCCCGTGCCCGTGCCCGTTCCGGTTCCGGTTCCCGTTCTCGTTCCCTGGATGTGCATGTCCAGGTCCAGGTCCATATGTGTCATGTCCACCGTGTTGGACTTCAAAATAAATGTCATTTTTGCAATCTTCATCCCAGAAAACCCCAATAACGACATCTATATCGATTTTTATGTTTACTCACCCCATTTACCCCTTAAGGGGTTGATTTTCAAAATAACAAAATACATATTTGCCTATTTATTTTTAGATGTGCTCCTACGAAGTTTAAAGTTGTAATGTCTATTTTATATTATTTTTCCATACAAAATTTGGACCCCATTTTCACCCCGTTAGGGGTTAAATCATGTCCACCGTGGTTGGACTTCAAAATAAATGTCATTTTTGCAATCGTCATCCCACAAAACCCCGATAACGACATCCATATCTATTTTTAGGTTTTTTTTAACCCTTTTCACCCCCATTTCATCCCCTTTTGAGTTGAAATCCTAACAAAAACAATATACGTTGCTTTAGATTTCTATCCATAAGCCTAAATTATAAATTTAGCGATTTTTACTTCGAAAATGAAGGATTTTCTTTAATACACAACTTCATCCCCCTTTTGACCCCTTCGGGGGTAGAATTTTTAAAAACGCTGAGACCCGTATTTATTAATTTTCAATCGTCAGCCTAAACACAAAATTTGAAGATTCTAGCTTCAAAACTGAGGGACTTTCATACAAACTTTCATCCCTTATTTCATCCCCTTAGGGAAGGAATTTCCAAAAATCCTTCCTTAGTGGATGCCTACACTATATAAAGTATCTGTGTGCAAAATTTCAAGTCTCTAGGTCCAGCGGTTTGGGCTGTGCGTTGATAGATCAGTCAGTCAGTCAGTCAGTCAGTCAGTCAGTCAGTCAGTCATTCAGTTTACGATTTTATATATTACTAGCTTCTGCCCGCGACTTCGTCCGCGTGGATATTAGACGAAATCCTTTTAAGGAACCTTCAACCAGGATCCGGCCAGCCATTTTTACGCGATTAGGCGAGTCCCCATCAAGCGCGCTGCCTCGCGAGGCAAGACATTTGCCGCGTGTGGCGGGCCTCGCACAAGGCTTCTAGTTCCCGTTCCCGCTCCCGCTCCCGTTCCCTGTTCCCGTTCCGTTCCCGTCCCGTTTGCGTTCCCGTCCCGTAAACGTCCCGTAACCGTCCCGTACCCCTTCCGTTTTCGTTCCCGTTCCTGTCCCGTTCCCATCCTGTTCTCGTTCCCGTTCCCGTCCCGTTATATTCCCATTCCGTTCCCGTTCCGTTCAAGTTTCGTTCCCGTTCCCATTCCCGTTCCGTTCCCGCTGTGTTCCCGTCCCGTAAACGTCCCCTAACCGTCCCGTACGCCTTACGTTCCCGTTCTTGTTCCCGTTCTTGTTCCCGTTCCGTTCCCGTCCGGTTCTTGTTCCCGTTCCCGTTCCCATCCTGTTCTATTCCCGTTCCGTTCCCGTTTCATTCCAGTTTCGTTCCCGTTCCGTTCCCGTTACGTTCCTGTTTCATTCCCGTTTCGTTCCGTTCCCGTTCCGTTCCCGTCTGATCCCGTCCCGTACTCGTCCCGTACCCCTTCCGTTCCCGTTCCCGTACCCGTCCCGTTCTAGTTCCCGTTACCGTCTCGTTCCCGTTCCGTTCCGTTCCGTTCCGCTCCGTTCCGTTCCGTGCCGTTCCGTTTCGTTCCGTTCCGTTCCGTTCCGTTCCGTTCCGTTCCGTTCCGTTCCGTTCCGTTCCGTTCCGTTCCGTTCCGTTCCCGTTCCCGTTCCCGTTCCCGTTCCCGTTCCCGTTCCCGTTCCGTTCCCGTTCCCGTGCCCGTGCCCGTTCCGGTTACCGTTCCCGTTCCCTGGATGTGCATGTCCGGGTCCAGGTCCATATGTGTCATGTCCACCGCGCTGGACTTCAAAATAAATCTCATTTTCGCAATCACCATCCCATAAAACCTCAAGAACGACATCCATATCGATTTTTGTGTTACTCACCCCACTTACCCTCTAAGGGTTGATTTTCAAAATCCCAAAATATTTATTTAGACGTGCTCCTACGAATTTTAAAGTTGTAATTTCGATTTTGTCTTCTTTTTCCATACAAAATTTGAACCCCATTTTTACCCCTTTAGGAGTTAAATCATGTCCACCGTGTTGGACTTCAAAATAAATGTCATTTTTGCAATCGTCATCCCAGAAAACCCCAAAAATGACATCTATATCGATTTTTATGTTTACTCACCCCATTTACCCCCTAAGGGGTTGATTTTCAAAATAACAAAATATATATTTGCCTATTTATTTTTAAATGTGCTCCTACGAAGTTTAAAGTTGTAATGTCTATTTTATATTATTTTTCCATACAAAATTTAGACCCCATTTTCACCCCTTTAAGGGTTAAATCATGTCCACCGTGTTGGACATCAAAATAAATGTCATTTTTGCAATCGTCATCCCAGAAAACCCCAATAACGACATCTATATCGATTTTTATGTTTACTCACCCCATTTACCCCTAAGGGGTTGATTTTCAAAATAACAAAATATATATTTGCCTATTTATTTTTAGATGTGCTCCTACGAAGTTTAAAGTTGTAATGTAGACATCTCTATTTTTAGGTTTTTTTAACCCTTTTTACCCCCATTGCATCCCCTTTGGAGTTGAAATCCTAACAAAAACAATAAACGTTGCTTTAGATTTCTATCCATAAGCCTAAATTATAAATTTAGCTATTTTTACTTCGAAAATGAAGGATTTTCTTTAATACACAACTTCATCCCCCTTTTGACCCCTTCGGGGGTAGAATTTTGAAAAACGCTGAGACCCGTATTTATTAATTTTCAATCGTCAGCCTAAACACAAAATTTGAAGATTCTAGCTTCAAAACTGAGGGACTTTCATACAAACTTTCATCCCTTATTTCATCCCCTTAGGGATGGAATTTTCAAAAATCCTTCCTTAGTGGATGCCTACACTGTATAAAGTATCTGTGTGCAAAATTTCAAGTCTCTAGGTCCAGCGGTTTGGGCTGTGCGTTGATAGATCAGTCAGTCAGTCAGTCAGTCAGTCAGTCAGTCAGTCAGTCATTCAGTTTACGATTTTATATATTAAGAAGATTTACTTTCATAATTTGTCCATAACATAACTTTGAAATTTAAAAAAAGTAAATTATCGTAATTTGCGTGGCATAATTTTCGTGGCAATTTGTCCATGAAAATTACAGACCATGCTATGAAATTTAAGTTTCTTCTCAAATTGATAAGAATCCTGTCTGCTAGTTTGAATATACTTGTTATATATTACATATACTAACCTTTTCTCACACAGAGAAGGAGAGAGGGTGGTGATATTAACTTAGTCACGACATTGCAGTAAAACATCGTTTTTTTTATTTATACACCAAATAAAGGTACGAAGCTTTCAATATTAGGTTTTCAGTGCCCTCACGGGCTGTATAAGCATAAGCAGTACTTTGTAGTAAATCGTTTCGTAATGTTTGTGAAGTGCATCGTAACTTTCGTGGCTTTCAAAATTTCAAAATTTAATATCTCAGTGATTTATGTACCGATTAGCATGTTTCGAGTATACTGTTTATTTATTTCTTGGATTCTTTAATATACTAATTTTATTTATTCGAATAACTCAAAGTGAAATTTCGCCACGAAAATTGCGCGGAGAACGCTTTTCAAATAATTACCCATATCAGTACAGACACCCATAGTCTGTACTCGATCACTTTGTGCTCATTAAAATAACGAATATGTCGAAGCAAGTACAGATCAGTCTGTATAATTTTGCGACCTCTTTACAAAATCAAATATAAGTTCAAGTAAGTAATAAAAAGAAATTAGGTGAGATATTTTTGAATAATTTATTTTTAAATTCACAGTTTTTAGCCACTTTTTATGTCCTAAGAATCTAGGCGCGCATGCTCACCCTCGCGCACGTGACGCGAGCGGGGGAAGGCAGGTGACGGAAGGGGGACTCGCGCGGGTCGACTTGAGTGATGCGCAAACAGTGACAAAAATTTCAATTTGTGTGGGGAAAAGTTTGGGGTAAAAATGTAAAAAAAAAATTTTTTTTTTAACTTTATGAATTGATTGTACTGCTGTTATAGAATGACCTGACAAAATTTGAAAAGGGGTGCAAAAATGACCCTGTATACAGTTTGCTCACATATTTCTAAAGCAAAATATGACCTTTTTATATTGATGGTAGGTTGCCTAATCATTTAAATAGATTGCGATATTTGACTATTAAAAAAAATAGTGGGTATAAATAAAACTTTATCTAAAATTGTAATATTTTTCCGGGAAGATAAAAGTATTAGAATAATTATATTATTTGATATTTATATAAATTAATAACAGTGAAAGATTATAAAAAGATATATTAGGTACTAAATAAATGTATTTTTTATTATTATTTTAAAATATAATCTGATGTTTCTTTGCATTTGGTTGATATTTCGATATTTTTCGACACATCTCTTATACTTTGTATGCGACTTTTTCCTTTTGTAATTTTCCTATTTCTTTTTGTAATGCAACCGATGTTGGTTAAACGCCTTTTTATCTTAGATCTAGTTCTAGATTGATACCTTAAGAGCCATATTACATCTCGACTGTGATTTTTGCGTAAAATGGTCAATTTTGGCGTTCTTGATCTCAGAAACAAAAATACATCAACAATTTTGACTTACTGAATAGTGCAGATTAGCTGTCGGCATAGTTCGTAGCAGCTTCACTTTTTGTAAATTTTGTTTAAACTTTTTAATCCAACCCAAAATTGCAAAGAAAGATTTTCATTAAATGCGCGAAGGCATTTTTATTCTAACCAAATGAACGTACTTGGTATAATTACTGTCAGACGAAACCAGTGGGATGGGTTGAGTTGATGGGCCAGAGACAGAATCTTCAATGATTTTATGCCACTATTTAAATTGACACTGGAATAGAAGTCTAAAGTTGGAAAAATCCTTTTCTATAAAATATAAATAGTAGGCATGAACGTCTCCATACAAAAAAAAAGTTGGGAGTTACAAGTCGTGATAAAGTTCTGTTCCTAACTAATATCACAGTTTAATTTGTTAACTGTGCTAATATTGAGCTGGGCCAAACCAGGGGGGTGATTTTGTAATTTTGTTGCAATCAACTCTGACAGAAATCGCAGTTACATTGCTGCTTTAGTTAGAACCAATGTGACAAGTATCTTACTTAAAGCAGCAATGCAACTGCGCTTTCGATCGATTTCAATCGAGAATTGTTAGCAACAGCCTTACGTAATCAAGGTACAGGCCCCCATCACTCGCTCAAGGTCGCGCGCTATGTGCCTACCGCTAAGTAGCTCGTAACCGAGCCGTTCGGGCAGAGGGCTGTCGCATCCAAAACGTTATTAAGGATAAATTTTTGACTAAAACGGCACGATGGTTCATTATTGTGAAGTTGTTGCATGTCGTAGTCAAAAGACAAATAAAAAAATTAAGTGCTTTTTATTAATAGCCGAAAAAAATTAGAATTTTGTTTTTTAAATAATTTTGATAAAGTCTTGATGAACCGGCCGGGAAGCACTATAATGAATATGCTACAAAAAAAATACTTTTTTCCACAATAAATTTAATAACCGTAAGTTCAGTTGAGAGACGCAAAAAATATATATCATTTTAAGTCTACCGCTTAACTCGCATTCACTCCATTGCAGTATTCATAAATATAAATTTCAATTTCAATTCAGCCATTTTGTTTATTTTATATTCTTTGTAGGTACAAACTAGGGTTGCCAGATCGGAACTCCAAAATATCTGGAGAATATTTGAAAATGTCGGGATTTTGCGGTTATTATCGGGAGAAATAAATATTTAAAATTAAAAATGTAACTTAAATAGCACTGCACAGTGTGACTGCTTTTTTTTCCTTGTAAGTTTTGTGTTGTCCTAATATTTTTTTGTTACGCTTTGTGTATGTGATATGTGCTGCCAATAAAATGCTATTCTATGCTATTATATTCTAAATGCCTGTATATAGTACAAAAACGGCCGCGCAGCGTGATTTTTAGTCAGTTTCATCCACTAATCTTGTAAGTTATGATCTTGCCTGTCTATTGAAAAAAAACGGCCACGCAGCGCGATTTTTAGTTAGTTTCATCCACGAATATTGTGATCTGTGGTTTATTACGCGAAAATTTTTGTTTTCTAGATAACTTTTGGAACAGCAGTTTTTCCGGGAGATTCTTAGATTTTTCGGGAGTCGGGAGACCACTTGAAATTGCGAGAGAATTCAGGTGAATCCCATCTGGCAACCCTAGGTACAACCCTAACGATACTTTCGCTCGATGACGGACTAACGCGGAGTACGCGGGAATCTCGACTCTCGGCGCGCGTCCGTAGAATACGTTTCTTCTTGTTTTTTTTTTGTAGGCTAATATAACGTAGGTATTTTAGCTTTTGAATAGGAGTGGTTTATCTGTTACCCTGTAACTTTATCTAATCTGTGGCCAAACTGTCCTTACAAACCATACCATTCCATACGGGGCGGCGGGTTAAATAGCGCTCTTTTGCCTATATTTGACTAGCTGTGCCTCCGCAAACAATGGATTTAAACTACTTGGGTTAGGCTCAAATTGTACATAATATAGTTACCATTACAAAAGAATAAAACAAATCTACCTGAAAAACGCTTCTTAAGGTATTTTTTTTTAATACTGAAACAAGTGCAAATACCTAAAATAAAAAAAAAAGTTGGTTACCTATTGTGTAATTTTTCAGAATCTGCTCAATAAATTGCATTTTTTTATATTTATATTTTTTTATACCAGAAATGAATTCCACATTATTGATTTATCCGAAAATGATACCACATTTGACCTATTAGCTAAATCTAGACAATTATAATTTTTAGAATGCAGCCGGGAAAAAAGCGCTATAACCCGCAGCTGTATGGAATGGTTTGTAAGGACAGTTTGGCCCAGCTCAATATTAGTTAGGAACAGCCTACAGATCAGTTTCAACCATGTGGCCAAACTTTATCACGACTTGTAACTCCTAACTTATTTTTTGTACAGACGTTCATACCTACTAAAATGGTTTACAGTATCTTCCGTTCGTACCTTGAGGATATGTACAATATGCAATATCTATAAACACTGTTTATAAAATTTCAGACTCGCTTTCGGATTGATATTTATATTCATTTGAAATTATACTATAAAGCATAATGCATTTCAATAAAATCATTTTTTACAGTAAGAGCCCCTAGCGTCCCGCCTAGCAAATGAGCAATAAACTGTGATTGCTTATTTACTAGGCGGGACGCTAGGGGCTCTTACTTTAAAATATTTGTTAATCTTAATTAGAATTTAAAATAAAGGTATCGTGGAGTCTTGTGCTGTAAGTAATTGTGATGTGACAAAAAGAAACAATCCAAGTAATCACACTTTTCACAGGTAAATAAGATATTGCCACAAATTTCTCTAAAACCAAATTTCTCTACATTTATTCGTTTATCGACGAAGAAAACAGTATGGAACATAGTTTATTAATTTCCTTTGCCAAACATAGTCATATTTTATCAACCTAAGTATTTTTTACGTATCTCATATGAAATGTGTGCATTCGTTTTCGGATCACCTGTTTATTGACATTGTTGTTCTTTGACATTCTTTTTCTATGCTCTGTATTGACATGCATTATGCTCTCCAGCTACAAGAGCATATTGCGTGCAATTTCAGAGCTACTCCTGTCTGTAGTAGTACACACATATGAGGGCGCCACTTTCTATGTAAACACGTCAAAATCACGAATTATTTGGCAACACTGACTACATTTTGTACTGAGAAATTTTAGTTCCATTTTATTTAATTTCATCTCTTTATGGTCAAGCTATAAACTTAATATCCACACTTGAGCATAGCGAAAAATTTTCTATAAAGTCTATGAGTACCAAGGAAATTATAAGTACTACGTACAAGAGTACTTACACAGTATGCACTATGCACTGACGTCCATTGTATAATGGACGTCAGTGACAGTATGGCAATACGCGGCCCGGTGGCGAGGTGAGCGAGCGACGCTTGACGGACGAACGGAACGACGGCAGCGGCCAATCGGCCATTTTTGTTGTGGACTCGCGCGCGCTCACTCGCGCCGCGTCGCAGGCGACATTTTCTGTTTATATATATAAAACAGAAAATGTATAAAGCAATATAATTTGAAGATGCCAGTCTTGGCATTATTCGCCAAGAATGGCTCACGCCTAGAAAGAGGCAGTGTCTGTGGCCACCTCACAAATCCAAGTACAACAAAGCTCTTACATCACAAGCGGTTCCAGATGATGATTGGGCGGTGCACGCCATCAGACGTACTTTTTATGAAACCGGTGAGTTTTAACTTTTAAATTAAATACTTAGTGCCTAATAACAACCTAAAAGCGTATTTTAGGGTGTAATCCGCGCGCGATGAGAATGGTATAATACCTTTTGGAACTGAGACGCGCACGGTACCGCTGACGCGGCAGCGCGGCGCTGTACAAATTTATTTAGGTCCCTACCATTCTCATCGCGCGTGGATTATACCTTTATTTTTGTAGAACAGTTACCTAAAGTTGTACAATAACAACTATCTCATTATTACAGCACTTGCTTGTGCGTGTCGTGTCGAGTCAGTCGAGTGTCGAGTCACGAAAACTTGTGGTGAAATTATATTACCTACCTACGTATTTTTCTCTTTGATGCACCGCTTTATGTGAGTTGGTAATGGTTTGTAATAAAGAATGGGATGTGATGTGATCTTAATTTTGGAACTGACGCGGAAGGTCCGCTGGCCAGCCGATCGGCCGGCACTCGCGTCTAAGCTCTATCGGTGCCTTTGATATCTTTACGCCCCAGTGCGCTCATAGATTAATATTACCTATATCAATAATCTAAGTTAATATTATTTACTGAGTGCGCCTAGTCGCCTACGCCTAGTTAAGGGTGTGTGGTGTGAGAAGAAAACTACAGAAAGCGGTCAGGGAGACAGGTTCGGGCTATTGTGTCGTCAGATTTAATATTTGTTTGCAGTTGCAGTAGGGCCTATTAAGCCAAAGTTTCAACGACTGATTCATACCTACTCGATTTATTGTCAAAATGTTTCAGAGGTCGGTAATTTAGCGTATTCCTATATTATTATAATTCACCTTAATAATGAAATATTATTTTACAGATGACATATCTAAAGCCAGACAAAAGTGTAAGAAGGCTGAAAGTGAATCGGAATTAGCTTCAACAACTGATATTGAAGTAGATACCGCCGAAAAATGGCCAAGGAAGAGGAAAGTTCGTCCTCGTAAAATTGATAGTGATGCTGATGACTATGAAGAAAGTGATGATGAATGTCAAATCAAATATGCAACTCCACCAAAATCAATTTTACCACCTCCACCTGTATGTATACGTACATGTTCGTCACCAAGATTTTTAGAAGATTTTAATGTTGGTAAGTAACAAAACAATGTTTCCTACTTGTAAGATTGTGAGTTATATTTATGTAAGTATTAGGTTATAGAAACCTTTTTATTTATTTAATCAGAACTGGCTAGTTAGCCAGTTCCCGGGTCCCGTTTTTACCCTTTGGGTACGGAACCCTAAAAACTAACTAGTTTTTAGTTTTTAGGTTAGTAGTTGTTAGTTTTTAGGGTTCCGTACCCAAAGGGTAAAAACGGGACCCTATTACTAAGACTCTGCTGTCCGTCTGTCTGTCTGCCACCAGGCTGTATCTTAAGAACCGTGATAGCTAGACAGATGAAATTTTTACAGATGATGTATTTCTGTTGCCGCTATAACAGCAAATACTAAAAACAGAATAAAATAAATATTTAAGGGGGGCTCCCATACAACAAACATGTTTTTTTTCCGTTTTTTGCTCGATATTAATAACGACAACAGGTAGCCAACTGAAATTTTCACAGAAGATGTATTTCTGTTGCCGCTATAACAACAAATACTCAAAACGAAATAAAATAAATTTTTAAGGGGGGCTCCGATACAACAAATGTGATTTGTTTTGCCGTTTTTTGGTATGGAACCCTTCGTGCGTGAGTCCGACTCGCACTTGGCCGGTTTTATACATTTATATGAAGTGTCCAGTGAGACTGTTTATAATTCATTATCATAATAATAATAGTAGGTACCCACTTTACAGATTCTCCGATATCTTGTAACCCCACTAACGAGGAAACCACACCAACAACATTGTGGTCGAAACATAACCAGAAAACGTTCCTGGAAAGAATAAATGCTTCTTTAGGTAAATATTACAAGAATAGAGTTATGTTTTGCATCTGAGTTATAAGAGTTTCTTGTCCCTTAATTCAAAATGGATTTTTTTTATTGTCTGGTAAATTTCTAATTTCTACATACATAACTATACATGAAGTGTCAAGTAAGATTGTTTATAATAAATTATTATAATAATAATAGTGCCCACTTTACAGATTCTCCGATAACGTCAGCGTCACATAATCCAACTCCAAATAATACTGCGGAAACCACACCAACAACTTTGCGGTCAAAATATGCACAAAAATCAGTATTGGAAAAAATAAATACTTCTTTAGGTAAATAAAAATTACAATACTACCAACATAGTTATTTTTATATCTTCACATCGGAGTTGAGTTTCTTAATGGAGACATGATGACTTTGATAATTAATTTGATAGATTTTATTTAAGTAGGTACCTATATGGTTTTAGAATCTACTATACTAAGAATATAACTTGATTTTTTCAGATGTCATTGCCGACTGTCTCGGACACATGAAGACTGAAGTTGAAGATCTTAAACAAACTCAAAATGATATTCTTTTGAAAATATCATCTCATACTACTGCAGCAGCCCAATCCGCATTAGGCCTGCGTGGTAGGTTATGGCCCGTCCTCCTTATCCACCCATAAGGAAGGCCTGTGCCTCAGCTGTGGGGACATTAAAAATGGCTGATGGACACTACTGCAGCACTACCCACTTTAGAAATAGAGATACCATTAAAATCAGTTGAAGATTTAACAAACATTCAAAATTGGCTTTCAGAACAAGAACACAAAGAACAATTTGTAAGCCTATTAAAATTCTAATAGAAATATACAAGCAAGTAAGACCATTGGATGCACTGATGATGTATAATAAATAATATGCTATCTAATGTAGTTATAATACTGACAGCCTATCAACTGGACAGCGCATCAGACTGTACATCCCAAGTAGCACACAAATGCTGCATAAGTGCTTAATTAATGCTGCCATCGAATCTTAAAGCTGTTTAAGGGTATACCAATTTGGCTGTACTAAAGCTGTTTAAGCGCTTAAACAGCTAAAAAGGGCCCCAAATTATACAGCCTTCGGTATTACAATGGCTGGAGAGAAGCATCGGTCAGGCTTATGTAAGTTTTAATAGAGCATTAGTAAAGCACTGTAAAAAGTTTAATTCTGTGCAGGACTCGCCCAACCAGCTCTTAAACAGCTTCTAACCTTTTGCAACTCCCTATTCAAACTTTTTTAACGTCTTTGTTCTTAGCAAGTCATTTTAAAATAAATTAAGTATGTAAAGGACTGTTAAAAGTTATGGTGTAAAGTTAACTATATTCAATCTTCCATCATCGTCCACCATTTCTACTGGGATATTTTTTGTTAGAACGCATTGTTTATACAAATGCGTTCAGGATGCGAGTGCAACTACATCGTGAAGTTAATACCAATTAACTACAAAATTTTCATGCGCCCTTCGAATAATTAGATTTTAACTTAGGAAATATGTGGACAAATCACGAGTGCAAAAGTTTTAATCTATTATGATGGAAAATTAAATGAGACATTTAGTAAAAATGGTTTCTTTAAATTGCCTATGAAGTAAGAGCTTAAATTAAGGCGTATTCTTGCAGTTAAGAATGTTTTAAAAAATAATAGAAAAAGCTATTTTTAGGTTAGTTATGGCGTCCATGAGGTGCTCAGCTTTAATCGTTAAAATATTATCTTGTGACACTATTTGCTGAACAAAATACCATTAATCAGCCATAGACTGCTCCTGTTCTGTATAAGAGACGTTAATTTACACTTTCAGTTCCTATATGGATTCCAGAAATGCCGTTCTAATGACTTATGAGTTATATTGTATTTCAACAACTATTTCTTGCAGCAAGTTAGGGGTCCTCTACCAAAGAGAAAATCATCCTCAAACTAACATTTATCTTATATGTAGGTAGGTATAGTCTAAAATTAATTACTCATTTTCTTGTAACTTTTACATTATTAATACTTATAAACCTTGAATTCGTAGTTTATTCAAATCATCATCATCATATTCAGCCCATCATTCCTCACGGTCCTGTCCATTCAAATACTAGCTAGTAACCAAAATAATAAATTTTGCAACAGATAGGTAGAAAAGCTGTTAAATGGAGTCAATAACAGCAACTAACTTTAATGTGGTGTAATTGGGTGCCAAAAACTGTTTAATAGTACAGACAAATTACATTCTAACTCTTTGAGAATTACAAAGCGCTTGAAAAATGGTTTACAACAGTTTCTCAAATAAAGCTGTATAAATATATGATTTGATACACTTCTTCAGCTTGAAGAGTTATTATTTTCTACTTAGGCGTAATTTCAGCAGCAACAGGCTGTTAAAAGTATTTCCTTAATGATCTTAACCAGACAACCTTACAGTGGTATTATATTACACCACATGTAGCTCAAAAGCGTCATAAAAGATGCATTCAAGATCAATGCACAGCTTCTAACTTTACAATACCTTTCAGACGTACTGTTAACCAGTTGGTGTTAGAAAGGATTAATTTTAGACCATTCAACAGCAAAAAACATTATAGAAGAATTTCTTTACGCCGCTTTTCAGCTGCAAACGTAGTAAAACATGTATTATGAACTCTTAAATAGCCCATAGCTTAATTAAGTATTTCTGGAGTGCCTTTTACAGATTATTGAATAAATAACTTTTTTAAATGCAACATATCAGCCTTGAGAAGCTACGAAAACCTTTATACATCTTTAATCACACTTTTAACCTTATGTAGGTGTATAATTCGACACTTGATCAGCCAATGTGCTACTTGGGATGTTAACCTTGAGACCGCCTTTATGTCCTACGTAATAAAAGCTGTTTTCGCAGTTTAACTGTATAACCTGACGTGCTGTTGAGTGTACATTATTGTTTTGCTTTTATTTGTCATTGCTTATTATTGAAATATTGACTTTATGACTTTTTGCTACAGATAAATAATTTGAGCTATATTGGTGGGAAAGGAACAGGCTCAATTACAAGAAGAATTCTGGAACGAGTTTTCACTGACTCTTTGGCAATACAATGTAACTGGACTGGAAAGAATAATAAGTTCAGTTTGATAGAATTGATTAAAGTCATAATAGGTATGTATGAATGACTATGAAAATTACACATATAATATATTTATTGTTAATGATAGGATTTTGACTTTCAAATTAAAAACAAATATTTTTAAATATATTATAAAACCATGCAATACAACAAGCAAATGCTTTAAGGAAATTTTATTTTTATGATACATATTATAATAGCATAAATAAATTATTTTGTGCCTTACTTAACCAATTTAATAACTTTATAGATTGTGTTATTCTAATTTCAATTAAATTCTAAAGTAAGGTAATGTTTTCAGCTGCAGTGCGAAGAAACAAGGTGGCAGAATTAGCAACTGAATCTGAAATTACAAATATCATAACAAGCTGGTTTAGGTTTGCTAGAGACCGAAATGGCGGACGAGAGAACAGCTGGCGTGGCCATTGCCGTTTAGTTTGATAAAAAGAAGTAGGCGCTAGTTCTGCAGATTATAGATTCCCCTTGTGAGTCCATATGATTAAGTTTTAAATAAAAAATATATATTATTATAATACCATTTTTTATTTGCTCCACAGCTGGAATAGTGGAATACCCTTCGGTCGCAGAACGTTAAAAGCGCAAAATGACAAGCCATCGCAAAACGTCATGCGCTTTTAAAGTTCTACGACTGAAGGGGGTATTCATCCTTAGCGTGGGTCAAACGGATGCAGCACAGCGCGTAGCAACGCAGCGCGTGACGGTAAACGACTTTATGTATGAATGCTATGGTATGACTGATGCGCAGCCAGTCGTGCTGCGTTCGGTGTGACATGTACTGTCATATACCATAGCATTTCATACATTACAACGTCGCTTGCTGTTACGCGCTGTGCTGCATTCGGTTTGACCAGCCACTTAAACTCCAACCGTTTGCCAACAGTAGGGTAACTGTCAATATTGTTAAGGAAGGCCCCACAATGAAAAACAACCGATGGCCAACTGTAGGGTAACGGTAAATATTATTTAGGAAGGCCCCCCAATGCAAAACAACCGATGGCCAACTGTAGGGTACCCGTAAATATTGTTTAGGGAGGCCCCACAATGAAAAACAACCGATGGCCAACTGAAGGGTGACGGTAAATATTTTTAGGATGGCCCCACAATGCAAAACAACCGATGGCCAACTGTAGGGTAAACGTAAATATCTTTAGAAAGGCCCCACAATGAAAAATAACCGATGGCCAACTGTAGGGTAAACGTAAATATCTTTAGGAAGGCCCCACAATGAAAAACAACCGATGGCCAACTGTAGGGTAACCGTAAATATTTTTAGGAAGGCCCCACAATGAAAAACAACTGACGGCCAACTGTAGGGTGAGGGTAAATATTTTTAGGAAGGCCCCACAATGCAAAACAACCGATGGCCAACTGTAGGGTAACCGTAAATATTTTTAGGATGGCCCCACAATGCAAAACAACCGATGGCCAACTGTAGGGTAACCGTAAATATTTTTAGGATGGCCCCACAATGCAAAACAACCGATGGCCCTTCAGAAGGAAATTCTACAATGGCCCTTCAGAAGGAAATTCTACAATGGCCCTTCGAAGTAGGCCCTGCCACAATAAGATGGCCAATTCTAACCGTTGTCCAACTAACGACGTGCACGTGGCCCAACCAAATGCCAACAATAAATGCTATTAGGGACGTTATCTACTCTAAAAACCGGATCTAAATTGGTCAAACCATTCGGAAAATGATTACTACAGCGCCCCCTAGCGGCTGAACACCATAACACCAAGAACCATCGCCGACAAACTA
Source organism: Agriphila tristella (assembly GCA_928269145.1). Taxonomy (NCBI): domain Eukaryota; kingdom Metazoa; phylum Arthropoda; class Insecta; order Lepidoptera; family Crambidae; genus Agriphila; species Agriphila tristella. The sequence goes on from OV743431.1 coordinate 42,557,543, forward strand.
CAAAACTATTACAGAAAACCGCATCCAAATTGGTCAAACCGCTTTGGAAATAAATGAGAAAATGATAACTGCAGCGCCCCCTAGCGGTTAAACACCATAACATCTATCTGAGAACCATCGCCGATAACCTCTACAAACCCATTACAGAAAACCGCATCGAAATCAGTTGAGTAGTTTTAGAGAACTTCTCAAGCGTGACTTATCTGGTTGCTGCAGCGCCCCCTGGTGGTCTACCACCATGTAACATATCTGCTAATAACGGATAAAGCAAAACGCATGAAAACTCGTAAACACGCGTTTTCCCAAACATAAGACTAATCTAGATCGATTGTTTACCCCCGAAAACCCCCATATACCAAATTTCAGAGAAATTGTTAGAGCCGTTTCTGAGATCACAGAAATAAATATATATATATGAATATACAAGAATTGCTCGTTTAAAGGTATAAGATAAAACACGTCTATTGAAGTCGGGTGGGGCTGGAGGGCACTTTTAACCGACCAAATAAAAGTAAAAAAAAATTAAATGACCCCACAAGTTTTTCTGGCAAAATTTACGTTTAGTCTTCTTTTCTTAGCTAAGTAAGTATTTACAGGATTTACCTAGGCAGGTACCTTACTTATTTTCAGTTGTCAAGATTCCTTCTATAAAAAAAACGGACCCTCAAGCAACCCTCAAAAGGTCGATTTTTACCCGACTGCAAAGAAAGGGTTATGTTTTTCGCGCGTATCTTGTATACCGATGCGCGATTATGAATGATCATTCGATTATTATTCGATTATCTCAATCATTCGAATAATTCGAATGACCATCAACATGTATTACTAATTAGTAATGTAGATATTTTTTATATTATTTTATAGCGCCACGGCGTTTTTTTTTTGAGCCTCGTAGAGCCACTTCTCAAAAGTATTACTAATTAGTAGTAATTATTCGATTATTGAAATTAGTTTATTACTAATCTGACATTCGATTATTGAAATTAGTAATTAGTAGTTAATTCGATTATTGAAATTAGTAATAATCGCGCATCACTAATCTTGTATGTAAGTATGGAAGTATGTTTGTATGTAATATTCTTTATTACCTCATATCTTTCAAACGGCTGAATGGATTTCTGTAATTAAGATATCGTTAGATTTGTCTCGTCAGCCCAAGTGTTCTTAAGAAGGTGGCGTTATAAAAAAAACAACATGGCGGCTGTACGGTACTAATATACGTAGAGGAAAAAAATTTTTTTAAGAATGCTGCAATATGGGTGTCAAATTAAAGGGCTTATTGTAATGATTTCAGAAAGGTATATCATGACCGTAATATATAATAACTAAAAAGATATAAATAAAAAAATAATTTACAAAAATTAAAAAACCCGCCTGCATAAAAAGACAAGTCCACTGAAAAGATGGAAACAAGATTAAATATTAAAGGCAACATAATAACATGCAGTCGGAGGCATATAATTCAAATCATTCATAACGCGACTGCATGTTTAATCTTGTTTCCATCTTTTCAGTGGACTTGTCTTTTTATGCAGGCGGGTTTTTTAGCCAATTTAAAATGGTTTCTCATTTAAATCAATTTGCAAACTTTCCGCGTCTTCAATTTAAAAGTACTTACTTTAGTTAACCACGCTGGTCGCTGTATTTTTAGGGGAGAAAGTTAAATTCGCGTAATACAGAAATGACGTCACAGAATACATAATACTACAATCAGCAATGAAAGTTGCTTAACGGTTTGGTACTTTGTCATAGCAACTTTCTTAACAGGTGTCTCACGGTTTGAAACATAAGTCCAAAAAGTTAATATGACAAAGTTCTAAAGTGTTAAACAATTTTCGTTGCTGACCGTACCATAGTAGTATCTGTCGGCTGCGCTCGCTGGTCTCTCGTCTGCCCTTCCGTCGCCCTTCATTTTTAGGTGCCTTTTACATAATAATACACTATCTCGCCTGTCTGGGCCATACCCGCGCGATATAAACGTAACTCAATCGTAAAGAAAATTAGGCGGCAAACTTGCTCAATAAAAAATATATGTTACGTCTATCGAATCGTTTTTCATGTAATTTATCTTCTGAAACAATACCCATGTTGACAAATTATTATTCTGTTTCGTTTCGCTTACAACCAATTACTGAAAAAAATACTTACCTATCAATTGTTTTTCATTAAAGCCGCTACTCGATTTTTTTGATTCGCTGGTTTCGAATTACAGCACATTTGCGGCAAAATTTTGGCAGGCACGACCAAAGAGAATGTAAAATCACTACGTATTATTGGCACGACAGCACGGTAAGTTAAACTGTTTTACTTACTGACTGTCAATGTCACATCACAACCTTTTTTTTATTTTCTTATTTCAAATATTGGCCAGAAATGGTTTTGATTGATAAACTTGTCTAGACAAAATTTGCTTTGCTCCGCTAACAAAAAAGTTTTGTTACATTTTTGAAACGGCTGAAACAATCTTGCAAAATTTCGAAAAACTGGCTTGACTAAAATATTGTTGGACTGGCTGGCAAGCTAGCAACTGGCTGGTAAGTGTCGCTGGTGACATGAAAATATAGTAATCTGCCACATTGTCAATTAGGTAAAGGAATGTAATAAAATACGAGTGTCCGGACCGTTTGTTGTGTAATTTATTCAGTATTTAGGTGAAACGCTACTCTGCTGGCAGCTGAATTCACAATAGGTTATGGGGATCTAAATTCCATACCATTTCCATTCCATTCCATACTACTGAATTATTTCGAAAAGTGAAAAAAGTGAGTGCGCAAAAAGAATCTAAAATGACAGATGAAGAAAACTCATCTGCGGGATCCGCATTCGGGATCAGAAAGCTGAAAAGTGCTGATGACTTCGCCAATTGGAAATTCCAAGTAAGGAATTATTTAGAATGCAAAAATTGGTGGGGAGCCGTAGAAGCTGAAAAAGTCACTGAAGCCCTAAGATGTAGATAGAAAAGCGCGCACCACGATCTGTCTCCTCGTAGAGCCATCATGTTTTGCTCATGTATACAATGCAAAAACAGCGCATGAAGTGTGGCCCAATTTGTGTGGAGCATACGAAGATAAAGGCTGGGGACGACGCATTTCACTTCAGCGTCAATTATGGTCATTTAAACTTGAAAACTTTGAAAGTATGGAGAAGTACGTATCAAAGGTGGTGACCATAGCTCAACAACTAAGTGATATTGATGTGAAAGTTTCAGACGAGTGGATGATCTCTATTTTATTAGCCGGCTTGACATCTGAGTACAACCCCCTGATTATGGCCGTTGACAACAGTGGAAAAGAAATCAGCTTGGAACAGATCAAGTCGAAACTGTTACAGGAAGCTAGTAGACAAGCCGATGCAGGCGGCGAAACTGGTGAGCAAGCCCTCCTCACAACCAAAGGAAAGGGTAAAAACTTTACTCGAAAGAAACCAGTAGTGTACAAATGCTTTAAGTGCCATGAGATAGGGCATAAAGCATCTGAATGCAGAGTTAAAAATCTCAGTAAAAGGAATGCCAATGTTTGTATGAGCACAGCGGATCAGAATACCTTCAACAAGAACAGTTGGTATGTAGACAGTGGTTGCTCTAATCACATGACCCATGATGCAGAGAAGTTGTCTGATTACCAAAAGACCAAACGAAACTTCACAATACGAGTGGCTAATGGAGAAGAAATACCAGTTACAGGAAGAGGAAATTATGTCGTAGAAGGTAGTGGAAATTCAAAACTTCCATTGGAAGATGTTCTACACGTCCCTCGTTTATCAATGAACTTGATCTCAGTGAGTGATCTTGTTAAAAAAGAGTTCGCAGTTAATTTTGACAAAAGAGGTTGTGTTATTAAAAACCAAAAAGAAAAAGTAGTGGCAACTTGTCATGAAGTGGACGGGATTTTTCAACTTCAAGAAAAAGAGATTAACAATGGTCAATCTGACTTTGTCAAATGAACCTCTGTTGAATTTGTGGCATAAAAGATTAGCACATTTGGGTCAAAATTATATGTGTTCATTGAAAAATATGGTAACTGGAATTGAGTTTAAAAACGTAGAGAAATTGGCACCGTGTATTCCATGCATCAACGGAAAAAGTTGTAAAGCTCCATTCAAAAACAAAGGCACCCGCGCACAAGAGGTTTTGCAAATTATTCACACGGACATCTGTGGTCCAATGGAAGAACCATCGTTCGCTGGTTCTCGATACATGCTGCTATTTATTGACGATTATACACGTAAGACACATGTATATTTCTTAAGAAATAAGAGTCAAACACTTGAAAAATTTCGAGAATACAGAGCAGAAGTTGAGACAGAGACTGGTAAGTCTATTAAATGCATAAGGTCTGACAATGGTAAAGAGTTCTGTAACTACGCTTTCGATAAGTTGTTCAAGTCATCTGGTATAAAGCACCAAAAGACGATACCCTACACACCTGAACAAAATTATGTAGCTGAGAGGGCGAACAGATCAATAATAGAGAAAGCAAGAACTTTGCTCTGTGAAGCGAATCTGAGCAAGAGATTTTGGGCGGAAGCGGTTTGCACCGTAGTATATCTAAAGAATCGAAGCCCTACAAAAGCTGTGACGGATAAAGTACCACAGGAACTTTGGTCCGGTAAGAAAGTAGATTTGAGTCATTTGAGAATTTTTGGATGTTTGGCGTATGCATTAAAACCCAAACAGAAAAGGCAAAAGCGTGACATGAAGACTGAAGCCTTAATTTTCATTGGATATTGTGAGACTACGAAAGGTTACCGACTGATGCACCCCCAGCAAGATAACTATTGCAAGAAATGTAAAATTTTTGGAAAACATGTTTCCTGGTGATGGTACGAAGGTGACGAAGAACGCAGTTATTCCTATTAACATTGAAGAGGAACGAACCGAACCTGCGTTGCTGGAGGAAGCTCTTGATATTCAGAAGCACAGTGAAGATATTCAGGAACGTGATGTATCAAGTACAGAGTTTGCTACAACTGATCAAGTGCGTACTATAGAACTAAGTACTGACGACGCTGGAACAAGTACTGAGCCAAGTGAAGAAGCAAGATACAACTTACGTCCACGATATCCTGTTAACTATAATTGTTCGTGTATCAACGCTATCGCTAGCATAAATGGTGATCCAGCGACAGTAGATGAGGCACTATCAAGGCCCGATCGTGAGTTTTGGCAGAAGGCCCTGAACGATGAACTACAATCGTTGAAAGAGATCCAATGCAAATGGATATTTAAAATTATGCGTGATAGCGACCGACGGTAAGATATCTAAGTATAAAGCTAGGCTGGTAGCAAACGGATTTACCTATAGCACGTAATATCATACAACATATCGAGATAAGGTATCATTTCATTCGGGAAGCTATACTGAAAGAGGCGGTTGAGGTGCGTTATGTACCCTCACAAGAAATGTTGGCAGATATGTTAACAAAATCTCTGCCAGGCCCAAAAATTAAATCAGCTTTAATAAGATTACCCATTAAGAGGGCGGTAACTGGTGAATAATGGGAGCGAATGATGTATACTTTAGGTTTATATGTGTAGTAGTTTTATTGTTTTTGTTGTTTGAAGTACTCTTACATATTTTCTTATATAATGGTGTAATCTTAATTTAAGGGTACGCATTGTATTTGCCTAATATGTGTAAGATTAAGATGTGTCAGATTAAGGGTGCGTGTTGGACTGGCTGGCAAGCTAGCAACTGGTTGGTAAGTGTCGCTGGTGACATGAAAATATAGTAATCTGTCACATTGTCAATTAAGTAAAGGAATGTAATAAAATACGAGTGTCCGAACCGTTTGTTGTGTAATTTATTCAGTATTTAGGTGAAACGCTACTCTGCTGGCAGCTGAATTCACAATAAATATTGTATACAAGGTGCATTTGTAACCACTCTCCAAATTTTAAGGATGTGTTCAGTCCATGAAACTGATCAACTTTCTCAAAGAAACATAGGGTCAAATATTAAAAAAAAAACTTTTCATACAAACCAAAGAGATCACGTGATCAGTTTAGTCATCCCATGAAAACCAAAATTTTTGGCGTATTTCGACACATGCTTTATGGAGAAAGTTGTTCAGTTTCATGGACTGAACACATCCTTTAAATTTGGAGAGTGGTTACAAATGCACCTTGTATAATTATCGAAGCTGCTCACAAAATTTCACGAGAATTGGTTGAGAAATGCCAACCTGTAGAAGAGAACAAACATACAGCCGGAATTCGAAAGGACATACGAAAGAATTTTTGCCCAAGCTGAAGCAGAGACGCCTCGCGCTCGCTCGGTCAATAATGTTTTCAAAAATGTAGGGTGCTTCGCTTGATCGATTACGTAACATAGTAACCCGTATCCAGGGATGCGACGATGTTGGTGTTGGTACCTTACCATCGATGTAGACTTAATTGTAAACTAACATTAGCTTGTTACCATTCATCTGAGGCGGACTTCTGACAAATGGAGGAGTCCGCCCCGGCACCTGCCCCAGCGCCAGCCGCTGCCGCCCACGGCCGAAAACTACCCTCGATCGACCCTGTGAAGGCTCAAGGCATCCTGTAATTATCCTTTTTTTTACTTACATACCTACCTACCACTTGAGAGTATTTTTCAAAAGCACACCCGCATCAAATTTATTTTTTAGAGATAAAATCAACTTGGTAACTTAAGGCTGAATCACTGATTTGAAAAATAGATAGCTAGGTATAGGTAGACTTATCGGAAATGGTTCGTGTTCAGGGGCCCTATTTTTGAATCGCTCGATTGGCGTCGAGCGCTCTTTTCTACTGATTTTCGTTCGACATTTGACTCAATCTCCATACATTTGAGTCAAATGTCGAACGAAAATCAGTAGAAAAAAGCGCTCGACGCCAATCGAGTGATTCAAAAATAGGGCCCCTGAGGTTCGAAACGATTATCTTGGGACGAGAATACGAGATGCTTTCGACGAATTACACGCATAATGACATATCTATGTCTCTGACGCAAAATGACATATTGTGACTACGCAGAATGACATACGCATAATGACATATCTTGGACTTGATATATTGTGAACACGCAGAATGACATATCTATGTCTCTGACGCAAAATGACATATTGTGACTACGCAGAATGACATCTTGGACTCTGACGCAAAATAAAATATTGGTGACCACATTATCTCTTATACAGGGTTATTAGTAACCAAATACCAACAATCTCGCAGGAGTAGATTACTAACATCATAAACAACAAGGTTGTACATTTGTTATACAACTTTTCCGAAAACGTACAAAAATAAAATCGACTTTTCATACAAAACTCGATCAGCTAATCGGACATTTGTATAGAAAGTCGTTTTGTTTTCTTGTCTGTTTTCGGAAATTTGTAGATATTTTTTTTGTTTATGATGTTAGTAATCTACTCTGGTGTTTACTAATAAACCCTCTGGTGTTTAGATGTTTGGATGTTTATTACTCAGTCACGCAAAACGACTGATTTGGAATTGCACACGATAGTTAATGCCAGGCTAATAGTTAATTAGCCTGGATTAAAACAAAATATTATTAATACTTTTATAGCGGTCTAAACTTCCATAGGGATTTTCCGAATGTCAACGCGGACGAAGTAGCGGGCGAAAGCTAGTCACCAAATAATTAATTCTAAAAACTATCTCTAAGGATTTTTTTTTCAGGTCAGTGGTTAAAAAACTTAATCGAAAGTATTTTTTTTCAAAAACGTCGTTGCGGCGCGTCGCCGGCCGTTGCCGCGGCACGCTTGCTCTTACTCGGCTCGCGCGTTTTTGTTCGGATTTTGTAACACGTTGTCTACGTAACATGTTGTTTATGTACCACGTCGCAAAATATAAATAGCATGCCAAAAAAACATGGCAAAGTATTATTATAACAAAAAATATGGACAATGTGTGCCAAATCAAATCAGGAATAATTATGCAAAAAAACCGGCCAAGTGCGAGTCGGGCTCGCGCACGAAGGGTTCCGTACCAAAAACAGCAAAAAAAAAACACGTTTGTTGTTTGAAAGCCCCACTCAAATATTTATTTTATTCTGTTTTTAGTATTTGTTGTTATAGCGGCAACAGGAGTACATCATCTGTGAAATTTTCATCAGGTTCATGAGATACAGCCTGGTGACAAACAAACAGACGGACAGGGGAGTCTTATTAATAGGGTCCCGTTTTTACCCTTTGGGTACGGAACCCTAAAAAGGATCTCATGTCACACATACGAGGGGCTCTATTTTTGAGCGCTCTTTTTTACTGATTTTCGTTCGACATTTGATTCAATCTCATTCATTTGATTCAATCAAATGTCGAACGAAAATAAGTAGAAAAGAGAACTCAAAAATAAAGCCCCAAAACCATTGCAATGACACTGATACGTAGGTATTTATTACAAATCTACGCGCAACACAATAAAATTGTACATCTTTAATTCATGTCATTTTGCGTATGTGTCAATTCGCGTATGTGTCATTTCGCGTATGTGTCATTTCGCGTATGTGTTATTTCGCGTATGTGTCATTTTGCGTAAGTCATTTCGCGTATGTGTCATTTCGCGTATGTGTCATTTCGCGTGTGTGTCATTTTGCGAAATCAAAATGTGTCATTATGCGTAAATACCCTTTCGACCCATTCATTAGTAAACTTTGCCGTTTTTGTTCTTTTCAGTGAAGTATTGTAGTAAAACGTTTAGACCCAATTAATTTTGATGCCCGAAGATTTTAATATCGTTAAAAAAATACCTACCTTTTTCAATAAATAGGTAACTTTTTAGCGATATTAAATCATTAAAATCAAAAAATGACGACGACATACTTATCAATATGACGTCATCGTTTTTATCTGAGTTGAAAAATTGTTATAAAGTGAAAGTGAAAGTGAAATATATTTTATTTAAATAAGCTCACATAATAAGTATTTTTAAATCGTCAATTCTTTTACCCTACCACCCATTATGACGTCTTTTAACTGACAAGAAAAATGGGCGCAAAAAACTTGTCAGCTTTATCAATCAGATGGAACGATATTTACAAATATGTATATCGTTTCCAGACTTTATAATATTAACAAATAAATAACATTATTGAATTAGCTCATTTCTTAATGAGTTTCAAATTTCTTAATCAATTTACAGATTTTAAGCTAAATTCAAAGTTTGAACTTGTTATTCAGTCTAGGCTGTTACAATAAATAAAAATAAAAGAAAAACATACAATTCAATATGCATTAAGATAGGTAGTCAGAAGCAGACCCATTCCCACTGGCAGCACCAGTTCCCGAACATGACGCATGAACCAGCCATCTCTTCGCTCAACCATATTTGAGCCTCATACGACACCACCGCAGAAATGATTAAAGAGAGCAAGACATACTAAGACTACCCATGTTAAGGCATCGAATTGAAAATTTATATCCAAAAGCTTTTCATAGGTCTTTCACTAAACTACTGACTATAGAAAGTAAAAATATTGCAATTAAATAAATCAAAACAAGGTAGTTAAGCTATTAAGAATTATATTTTTTGAGTAAGAAGTGCCATACATACAGACAATATAAAACAGATCTTTTATATACGAGTTATACGACGCCCTTAATACAAGCAGACAGAAGCAGACCCATTCCCACTGGCAGCACCCGTTCACGAGCATGACGCATGAACCAGCCATCGCTTCGCTCAACCATATTTGAGGGAACGTAACGACCCGCCTCACACGACACCACCGCAGAAATGTTTGAAGTGAGCATGACATACTAAAGCTACCCATATTAAGTCGTCGAGTCAAGAAGCCAGAAGTACGTTTTTAAGTAGGTAGGATACTTCTCACAATTTTATACTTAGAAAAGAAAATCACGATTCGAGTTTAATTAAAGGACTTTTATCTAGACCTATGAAAGAACCCCGGACTTTTTCTAATCAATACTGAGGTATTAGAGTAATAATTAACAATACAAAAGCTATGCCCATGCCATTTTATCCTTCAAATAATCGTCAACAGTGTAATAACCTTTACTCATTAAATTGGATTTAACAGTATTTTTAAATTTTTCCAAGGGCAATAAAATAATGTTATTCCTAAATTCAATCAAAATTATGTTGAGATTTTATGTGAAATATTTTCTATGTAGTCTTGTAATCTCAAAACATCTTCGTAAGCGAAATGGGTGCTTTTATAATGAATCTTTGACTTATTTAATAAAAACCGGCCAAGTGCGCATCGGACTCGCGCACGAAGGATTCCGCAAACGACAAAAAAATCACGTTTGTTGTAGTGGAGAACCATTTAAATAAGTATTTATTTTATTCTGATTTTTTATTAGTATTTGTTGTTATAGCGGCAACAGAAATGGGGTTCTGCCGTTTAGCCAAATTATTTTTGGTCAAATTTCACTTCCCAAAAAACGTTTAGCTATCACGCTTCATGAGATACAACCTGGTGACAGACAGACAGACGGACACTACGGACAGTGGAGTGTAGACAGTGGAGGACTTAATAGGGTCCCGTTTTTACTCTTCGAGTACGGAATCCTAAAACCGCTGAAAGGATTTTTCAGAGCCTTTCACAGTTTGGTAGCTCGGGTTCCAACTTAAAATTTAAGCCATGTTTCATCTAATTCGGGTGGGTGGAACCAGGGAAACAGTTTGAACTCTCCTAACTTGGAGTACTGCAGTCACCTTTGGGACGGATCAGCCAAATACCAGCTTGCCGCTCTGGACTCGGTCGAAAACGGGCTATGCGACTTATTGGAGACCCCGAACTCACGAATGCTAACCTAAGTAGCCTCGACCACCGCCGTAGAATAGCTTGTGTGTCGGTATTTTACAAGATGCACTTCGGAGAGTGTGCGAAGGAATTACACGAATTAATTCCTCCAGCCCCATTCCACCATCGAAGCATAGACGCAGATTAGCGTACCACCATCCGCACAAAGCATTTTGTTAAAACTTTTATAATGCGTACAACTAAGGAGTGGAACAGCGTGCCTGCCGATGTGTTTCCTAATAGTTATAACTTGGGCCTTTTCAAGGCTAGAGTGAAAAGGCTTTATCTAAGTGAGCATGCTCCATCTTAGTCCGCATCATCACTTAACACCAGTGTTTGTGGACAAATACTCACTTATTTTCAATAAAAAAAAGCTTTCATAAAGGAGGTCATTCAAACTAGACACCATATTTTTCAGACGAAGTCGCGGTGGAGGCTAGTTTATAATATTAGTAGGATAGGTGCCTAAAGAAAAGACCTAAACTTATCCTGACAGCTAAATTTATCGTCTTAAGCAGAAGGAGAGTCTGTTGTTTAAAGATTTTCTAAAGAAACTTTGCGTGTGACCTTCTAAAAACTATTCTATGAATATGATTTTAAATTAATGGAAGAGGTACTTAATAGCATTAAATAAAGTTTTTATTGCCCTGCAGAGTTGCTGTTACCAAGAAAACTAAAGACGCAGCGCGTTTGTGGAAACAGCGATGGGGCTTCTACAGTCGAATTCGGGAGATTCAAGAGGAAGAAGCTCAGAAAAGTGGTACCTACTTAACAAAATTTCTGTAAATGTCTCTTCTCCATAAGGATCAGGGTGACGAACTCGACACAGGAGCGCATATAAAATGTTCGTTGTTGTTAAAAAACGTGTTACGTGTTTATAATTTTATTAATTTGGTGGTTTTCTAATTTTTCAGAATAGATCTAGATTTTTTTTTCATTGACTAAGTGCGCGCGTAAGTTAATTACCTACTTAGTTAAAGACTACTCGTACATACGACAGCAAAATAATTCAGGAATAAAACTACCTATTTATTACCTAATATGATGTGAAGTCTTCCTTCTGTGTTGGTATTAATTTCTAAGCGCTACGTTTATTTATATGTATAAAATTAGTATAAATTTTTTAGGGATGACTTTGGAGGAGTACCACAAAGCTCTGCAGTCAGTGAGCTGCCAGCCGGAGCCGAAGGAGGATCAAGTGGAAGTTGACCCTTCTCCGAAACCAAATCCTCCTACTTCTACAGGTAAACTACCGAAATAGATTATTCTATCCATATACAATGTATAGATTCCGGCAAACATCTTGACGCTCTTTTGACGGAGTGGGGATAAGATCGCGCATGTTGGACTTGCGCGCGTCCCTCTCCCACCACCACCCCCGTATCTCACCGCTACGCATACCCAAAATACGCGTTCTGCGCAATCCTCACCCCGATTTCAAGATGTTTACCGGCTACTGTATAAGACTGTTTAATAATAGGGGGAAGAACCTATTTATAATGTCCTACAAAAGTCCTGTCCTGTTAAGAAAAGATTATCGTCTTCTAAATTTTGACTAAGTACCTACGTGCGGGAAAATAATCCAAGAATGATTATTATTAATTAGAATCTTGTGTGTTAGGTATGGTAGGTCACAGAGCTATGTGTCCGCTGGAACGGTTCGGCCGCCTGGTGAAGACAGGCCGGGACTACCCCATCAGGCCACCTCCTCGCAGGATGCAAGTCTACGACCCCTTCAAGCAGACCATGGTGTTTTTGGGGTAATTTAATCACATACCTAGTGAATAAGTTTCATTTAGCTTTAATTTTATGACGCGTGGTTTAGCAACTTATGGCCAAATGCTCAAAGGAATACCGGATGCGTAAGCGTAAGCGTGCACGTACGCGTAGACGTATCATGACGTTGTAATACTTGTAATGTCTGAAACTTTATGAGACATGGCACACCGCTTGCGTAACGTACGCGTGCACGTAGACCGATGCGTAACCCTACGCATTGCAGCTCCCATGAGACAAACAGGCTGCGTACCTACGCAGAGCGGAATGCATTGATGACGTTGTACTCAATGGCATTCCCTATTGGACGTCACACCGATCAAATTCGAACACGCACGTATCTTTGCTGCGTGTCACTACGCGCGTAACTACGCGCGTGACTACGCATTCAGTTGTATTTGTTTACAAATAGTACCGATACTACCGGTAGTACCTAAGTGGTTTTTTATTTTGTTATTAAATAATAACGATATTAAAGAAAAACTAATTGAAATAGTGCGAAAAAATTAGTCCATTTACTCAATCTTCGTCTGACATCGCGCACTAGAATCGCAAACATGACTGCCGCAGCGGCTGGGTGAGGGTACGCAAGGGACATGTTGCGTTGCGTGCCGCGTAGACGTATGCGTAACCCGGTGTCAGGGGGTTAAGTGCGTAACTACGCGCGCGTACGCAGCCGGTGTGCCCAGGCCTTAAAGATAAGGCCACCTTAAATTCAAAAAAGTTGTCAGATTTGACAGTAACTCTATGAAACTGACAGCTTCCTTAAAGTTAAGGAGACCTTCAGTTTTTTTTGCTAAGAAGCCTGCGTATTCGGCCGAGTGTCACTAACTAGGGTCCGGTCATCGGGTGTGAACAAAATTATCAATCAAGCTCCGCCGTTCTGCCAAAAACAGGTAACGGTCCTTGGCCACGACTTCATCGCGCGCGCTTCCTGCGTCTTGCGGATCGGCAATCACTGCGCGGTCGCGACGACGAGCTGAGAGAGGCCGTCACATTGAGTGAGGGAGGAGCGAGTCGTGGCCAAGCGGTAGGCTGCGTTCAGACGACAATACCTACACGTAGGGTTGCCAGATGGTCGGGATTCGCCTGGATTCTCCCGGAATTTCAAACAAGTGATCTCCCGACTCCCGAAAAATCTAAAAATCTCCCGGAAAATCAGCTGTTCCGAAAGTTCTCTAGAAAGTAATAATTTTCGCGGATGAAACCACAGATTACAAGATTAGTGGATGAAACTGACTAAAAATCGCGCTACGCGGCTGTTTTCTTATTATAAAAAGGCAAGTGTACAAGATTAGTTGCTGAAACTAAATAAAAATCGCGCTGCGCGGCCGTTTGTTTTGGAATTGACAGGCAAAATTAAAACTTACAAGATTAGTGGATTAAACTGACTAAAAATCGCGCTGCGGCCGTTTTCGTACTGTGTATGTACCTTCAGGCATTTAAGTTACATTTTTATTTTAAATATTAATTTCTCCCGACAACAACCGCAAAATCCCGACATTTTCAAATTTTCTCCAGATATTTTGGACTTCCGATCTGCCAACCCTACCTAGACGACGTGAGCTCAACTCGAACTCAACTCAACCGCAGCCTACTCCTTGAAATGCTTCGCTTACAATTTTGAGTCTTATGATTATGACACACAGGTTGAGTTAGTTGAGTTCGAAGTGAATTCGAGTTATGTTCGCTTTGAGAGCGTGGCGGGTGCAGTTGCATTGACAAAATATAACGGAGCTTATAGGTACATTTGCTGTCGTTAGCACCCACCAATCTGCATTGAGCCTGCGCGGTGGGTCGGATTCCCCATGTAGTAAATAAGTAATGTAAATAATAATGTAAGAAGGAAGACCTGTGGCTTATTCGTCCAAGGCCTGTGCCCAAGGGGTGGGGACATGAAATCGGCTGAAGATGATAATATAGATACTAAGGCTCGGTTGCACCATCTTGACTTAACTTTAACAGTACATGAGACAAGCTTATGTGTGCCAGTGGCAGTGGTCAAATGTGAATGTTGGGTATTGTGGGTATTATAATATAGATATGGTTAGGTACATACACGCTACTGTTGTATTGATGCGTTTGACAGTTCTAATAAACCAGTCTTGCAACCGCCGTCTTGCTTTCATTACGTGTTCCTTACGCTAGTACCTAACAGCGACGAGTTTGTTCGATTTCACGCGTGTTTTCGCTAAAAATTAAAATGACGATCGGTAAAATTGAAAGTTTCGATTTGTCGTCGCGAAAATGGTCTACGTACGTGAATCGTGTTAAACAATTTATCGCGTTAAATGAAGTGAAGCAGGAGCTCCGCGTGGCCACGTTGGTCACAGTGGTCGGAGAGGCTACCTACGATTTAATGTGCGATTTATGTGCACCGGCTAGCCCGGAAACTAAAACGTTCGATGAACTGGTAGCTATAGTGAAGAATCATCTGGAACCCAGGCGCTCGGAAATAGCGGAACGACATATTTTCCGTCAACGTCGTCAACGGCCCGGCGAGGAGCTGAATACCTACCTACAGCACCTCAAGCATCTGGCTAGTACATGTAATTTTGCCGAAAAGCTTGAGGAGAACCTACGTGATCAGTTTGTGTCGGGGCTCGATAGTGACGAGATGCGGAGTCGTTTGTTTGCCGAGATGGACCTGGACTACAAGAAGGCGGTGGAGTTGGCCTTGGCCCTGGAGGCCGCCGAGCGGCACGCTGTGGCGAGCGCCAGCGTGGGCGGCGGGGAGACCAGTGGAGCGGGCGCGGGCGCAGACAGCGCGGCCGACGGGGCCGGCGCTGTGCATCGGATCGGAGCGGCGGCGGCAGGGCGCCGGCCGCGCGACCAGCAGCCGCCGCGTCCCCGCGTTTGTTGGAGATGCGGAAAGCCGCATTCGGCCGATAGATGTCGTTATAAGCAGTTTAATTGTGACACCTGTGGTATGCGTGGACATTTGAAGGTCCAATGTGAGAGTGTACGTGCATATAATAAAAGTGCGTCGAAACGTAATCAGTTCTACATCGAGATGGACTCCGAGGAGGACAGCGATTTTAACAACATTTGTGTGGATGGATGCGAAGACAAACCGTATGTAGTTTCGCTTTTTGTTGATGACATTCGTATTGCGTTTGAAGTGGACACCGGTAGTAAAATATCAGCCATTAACGAACAATTATTTCTAAAGCATTTTAAGAACTATAAGTTGACGAAAAGTAACCTACGTTTGCGTACTTATAATGGAGGTAGGATCGAGCCATTGGGCGTCATCAGCGTGTGCGCTCGATACGAAGGCTGCGCGGGCGCGGGGCGGGAGGCTCGCGCACTACCGCTGTACATTATCCCGGGTGGGGGGCCGCCGCTACTCGGCCGCGCGTGGCTTCGCGCATTGAACCTTAGTAACATATCGATAAGGTTGAATCATTTGCAACTTAACCATACCGGCACAGCTGACGACACCCATGTTATTGTTGACCGCTTATCTAAGGAATTTCCCGATGTTTTTGCAGACGGCTTAGGTACTTGCGAAATAAGATTTTCGTTGAAATTAAAGGACAATGAACCGATATTCCACAAAGCGCGTAACTTACCTATGGCATTGCGTGAACCGGTTGAAAAGGAGTTGGACCGTCTAGTTAAGGAGGGAACGATTGTCAAAGTCGAAAACGCCGATTACGGGACGCCTATCGTGCCGGTAATTAAGAAGTGCGGAAGTGTTCGTATCTGCGGTGACTATAAGGTCACGATAAACCCTAAAATAAGGCGCGAACCATATCCGTTGCCGCGAATTGAGGAACTTTTTGCTACTCTTAGTGGCGGTAAAATATTTTCAAAAATTGACCTCGCCCACGCTTTTGAACAAGTGGTCCTAAATGAGGATTCAAGGGCGTGTACGACTATTAGTACACACGTGGGAACATTCGAATACATCCGCACACCCTATGGTATCAATTGTATACCAGAAAAATTTCAGAAAATGATGGATGAAATCATGAGAGGCGTTCCTAAGACGGTGGTTTTCTGTGATGATATCTGCGTGTCTGGGGTCAATCGGGAAGACCACCTGAATAATTTGCGTGAAGTGTTCCGGCGTCTACATGCCGCGGGTCTGCGAGTGAAGCTCGAAAAATGTGATTTTTTTAAACCCAGGGTATGTTATCTCGGCCACGTTATCGATAAAGATGGTCTCCATCCCGATCCGCGGAAAGTTAAGGCCATTTCTGAGGCCCCCAGTCCCACAGATATCCACCAATTAAAAGCATTCTTGGGCCTTGTTAATTATTACGGCAAGTTCATTCCACAAATGAGTAGTATTTTACACCCAATGTACGAATTATTAAAAAGGGATAACGAATGGAATTGGAGCAATGAATGTGAGCAAGCTTTCAGTAAAATAAAAAAGATTTTATGTAGTGACAAGTTGCTAGCGCATTATGATCCTAAATTACCACTCATACTAAATGTTGACAGCAGTGCCTATGGCTTGGGTGCGATTCTAGCGCACCGTTATGCAGATGGCTCAGAGAGGCCGATTTGTTGCGTTTCGCGCACACTCAATAGTGCCGAGAAGTCGTACAGTCAGCTGGATAAAGAGGCTTTGGCTATATTTTTCGGGGTCACTAAAAATCATCAATATTTGTACGGGAGGCGTTTTGTCCTCCGGACTGACCACAAGCCTCTGTCATACATTTTCGGTGACAAAGTGGGCATTCCGCAAACTGCTGCCAGCCGCCTGCAGCGCTACGCGGCACGACTCGCGGCGTACGACTTCGCGGTGCAGTGGGTGAGCTCGGCCCGCAACGCAGCCGCCGACTGTTTGTCGCGCCTGCCACTCGCACGCGACACTGACGCCGCTCTAGACCCGGGCGTATCCTACTTACATTTTATTGAAAATGAATTGCCGATCAGTCGAAAGGACGTGGCAGACGCGACTAAAGTCGACCCTATTTTGAGGAAAATCTACAACCATATTGTGTGTGGTTGGCCTGACGACACGGACGTACAGCAAGAGAAGGCTTACTTTTATAGAAAAGAGAACTTATTTGTTGATAGTGGCTGTATATTTTACAATTACCGCATCGTCGTGCCACCCACATACAGAGAAAAAATTCTAAAAGAGTTACACGAAGGCCATTTGGGCATTGTAAAAATGAAGAGCATCGCTCGCAATTATGTGTACTGGCCGAGTATCGATACTGAAATAGAGGAGATGTGCAGGGCATGCGACGTGTGCAGGCAGCAGCGCTCGGCGCCGCCGCACGCGCCTCTCACTCCGTGGCCCTTCCCGGCGGGGCCCTGGCAGCGGCTACACGCCGATTTCGCGGAGCATGAAAGAAAGCATTACCTGATCGTAGTAGACGCTCATAGTAAATGGATTGAGGTTTTTACGATGAATAGCACCGCTGCCAGGCCTGTCATAGCAAAATTCCGAGAAATGTTCGCGAGGTTCGGTTTGCCACAGAGAGTCGTTACAGACAACGGCCCTCCTTTCACGTCTTCAGAAGTAAAAACTTACTTTGAGAAAAATGGCATCCTGCACAGTCTTACAAGTCCATACAGAGCCCAAGGTAATGGAGCCGCTGAAATAGCTGTGAAAACTGTGAAGAGTTGTATCAAGAAGGCGCGAGCGGAGGGCGTTGAGATCGAACAGGCCTTGAGTAAAATGTTATTTCAGTATCGAAACTGTGAACAAGCCACGACAGGCGTGGCGCCCGCTGTTGCGCTGCTTGGGCGCCGCCTACGCGGCCGTCTCGACTTGTTACGCGGGCCCGACGCGGCCGAGCGCGTGCGCGCCAACCAGCACGCCCAGGTAGAACGCGCCGGCGGCACGCCTCGTCGAGTGTCAGTAGGAGACACCGTTTATGTACGAGACTATTCCAAGGTTAATAAGAATAAGTGGGTCGAAGGTCGTGTTATTGACAGGGTGGCTCCATCCTCCTACGCAGTAGAAATGCCGCGAGGTGTCGCTCGGAGACACATCGATCAAATACTCGGTCCCAAAACGAAACCAAATCGATTTTCACTCTCAAGGATCTCGAGTATTGGTTCTGTGGAGGGGGAGCGACCTTCTCTGTCATTCATCGAGTCCCCAAACTCGAATAACGAGAAACCTAGCGTAGTAGAAAGCTCTAATGAGAGCCTGAATGATTGTAACGTGGAACGGTCTGATGTGACGGAGGACGAACAAAGAGGTTACGATAACAAGCAACCAGAAGTTGAAAATAACTCTACGGAGTCTGACGGAGAGACGACGGATACCGAATCCGAGACATCAAGTGGCGTAACCGCGGTGTCGGACTCGAGGCGGTCTACCGACGCCAACGCCGCGGCGCCTGCGGCTGATGATCAGGAGGACGAGGATACGTCGCCTTTCAGTACACGTCTCTTTGAATTTGTTAACATGCGTCCTCGTAACAACAGGCCGAACCTTGATTTTGATTAAATATTTTTATTAGATTTATTAGTTCCTTATTTAGATAAGGAGGTGTTGGGTATTGTGGGTATTATAATATAGATATGGTTAGGTACATACACGCTACTGTTGTATTGATGCGTTTGACAGTTCTAATAAACCAGTCTTGCAACCGCCGTCTTGCTTTCATTACGTGTTCCTTACGCTAGTACCTAACAGTGAAACTAAGGTGTTATTACATATTCTTACCCAGGTTACGCCATAGACGACAGCGATGCTGTCACCGAGTCAGATAAGTTTGTATCTGTTAAAGTTAAGGTTAAGTCAAGATGGTGCAACCCAGGGCTCAGTTGCACCACCTAAATTTAACGATAACAAGCTTGTTAAAGTACAGGTTAAGCACAAGTTATCCAAAAAAAGAGGTTGCCAGCCCAGCATGATGTCCTTTGACAAGTTTGACTGAATATCAAATACTTAGGTAGCATTATCATTTGACGATAACTCAAGGAAATTATAAGTACCTACTACTTATAATTTCCTTGCGATAACTTTAACTCATACATACCACAGAATAGATACTAGTACTAGCGTACAGAAGTTGCACTCCGCAAAATCGTTTAAATAAATTGGGACTATTGCTCCGACACAATAAAGTGCAATTCAGGTCGCACAGCACTTCCTTTCGCTACAAAATATTCAACTAGTAGTTGCCTCTCTTTCTATCGCGTAGGTCTTATTTTTTCTGACGTATGAAATTATCTGCATACTCGCGCGCGGAGTGACAGTAGAGCCCTGGGGCCTTACTATGAGCTCTTATAGCAGGACTTATATTGAACTGCTTTACTTTTTCGTAGACCTCAAAGGTTAGTACGAAAGCAGGCCTTAAGCAGTCCTGTTTAAGGCCTCTGTCATACTCTGTTCCAGGAGTGTGGAAGGCGACCCGATATCGTACAAGCTGCCGCCGGCGCGGTCGGAGGTGACCGAAGAGATGTGGGCGCGCCCGCACCAGCTCGCGGTCATGCCGCTCTGCAGGGAGAACCTGGAGAGGGCGCTGCTCGTTTAACAGACTACATGCTTAATGTAATATTTTGTAGGCCTACCTAGCGTGGCCCTGACCATGTTAGGAATCTAGAATAGGCTTACAAGTAATGTTATATTACAATAGATGTAGAGAACCAAGTTTATTTGCTAATTTAATGCTTCATATATAACTTTGTCTTCTCGTTTCTTTGATTTTAAAGATTTGTGTATCATCACCATTAAAATAAGTGTAAAATAGTGAAATATTTGTTTTCTTCGAAATCTATGCTAAGTATTACTTTTGTTTCAAGTAAATAAGTATACATATAAGACATACAATATGTATGTATAATGTTCTGATCCAAAATTAAGTAGGTTATTTAGCTTACTTTGTGATACCTACTTATCTAAAACAACGATAATATGTTCAGCAACGAAAGTAGCTCAACAATAATTGACTACTTTTTCTTTTTAACTTTTCATAATTCTAATGTTTCAAACGGGAAATCATTATCGGGTGGCCGGAAATAATTAAAGGCGACTGTTAATGGGATACTAAAATACTAAACCAAGCAGCGGTTTATTTTTTGGATGACAAAATAACTAAACGGCCGACAAACTGTGGATTACAAAAATACGTAACATCGGGCGACTACATGTGGGAGACAAATAATTTAAGTTAGCAGTGAAAATTCTAAATGAGCCACAAAAATACTGAGTGGGCAACTATAACTGATATAAGCTGCCCAACATGGTATTTTTGTCATCTCGATTGGGATAATAGTCACCTTTTTTAATACGCCAAATGTATTGTGTGCCCTAAGGTTGTCGCCCAAATAGTAATTTGGTCGCCCGTTCTGAATAACTAGTTACTCAATTTGTATTTTAAAGTTACCCACTTTCAATATCTGTAGTCGCCCTCAGTCGCCCATTTAAGGGTGCACCGAGCGTCCACTAGCGCCGCCAATCAAGAAAAAATCATTACAACGAAATAACTATGTTTAACAAAATTCTGAAACATATAAAAACTAGTAATAGTTATAAACTATTTTTGTATGCGTTTTTTTCCTGGTTTAAATGTGTTTGTGTAGTTAAAACCTGGATTAACGCCTAAAGTGGCCACTTTAGGCGTTAATCCAGATTTTAACCACACGAACGCATTTAAACTTAGAATTTTACGCATACAAAAATAGTTTATAACTAATACTAGTTTTCATATGTTTCAGAATTTTGTTAAACATAGTTATTTCGTTGTAATGATTTTTTCTTGATTGGCGGCGCTAGTGGACGCTCGGTGCACCCTTAACATTTCAGTACGCTATCTATATTCAGTATTTTTGATACCCAAAATGGGAATTTATTATTGTTACCCGATTAAATACTATCTACCCGTTTCAAACTTTGAAATATCTGTCAAAAAAGATGGTCTGACAAAATTCTAGTGTACTATGACTTACGTTGCTGACTGTACCACACCACACACCCACCTAGATGAGACAATATAGAAAAGCTTCCTTTTTTACATAAACCCGGCCAGGGATCGAACTTAGGACCTCATCGATAGCGACCAATACCACGAAAACTGGTGCAAGTAGGTACTATGGGCACAGAATACATAATAGTCGACCACTAGAGGAAGCCAAATTACATATGAATGTTGTTTTATTAAATGTGTTTTAGCGATTATGTGACAAAATAAATGTAGTGAGTGACTCGGTAGCTCGGAAGAGCATTGGACCGGACTGCAAAAGGTCGCGGGTTCGATTTCCGCCTAAGAATATGACGAGTCGAGTTTTGACTAGTAAATATTATTTAGTAAAAATACTATATTTGCCATTCTATAAATATTTATTGGTTTGGTTAACAGGATTAACGGAGATTAGTAATCATACTAAACAGACTCGGAACTAGAAAAATTAAACAAAAAGTAAACATAAAAACTTTGTATTACAAAAATACATAATTCAGATTACTTAACAGCTAACACGGGGGGCAACTGCGAGACTATATTTTCTGGTAACACTTCTAACACGACTGCCTCGTCTTCGCCGATCCAGTGAAACCCGGCCAAATACTGTGGAAGAAAAAACAATTTAGATATTTATTTTCAAAAAATAGTTACACTCCGCACTTTAAGCACAGAATAGATAATAGTACTAGCGTAAAGAAGTCGCACTTCGTAAAATCGTTTAAATAAATTGCGACTCTTGCTCCGAGGACTCCGACACGCACAGCGCTCTTTTCGCTCCAAAACATTCACTTAGTAGTTGCTTCTCTTAGAGCAGAGGTGTCAAACTGATTTTTCTAAAGGGCCATTAGTAAGATTTAGGCCGTGTTATTACAAAAGATTTTTAAACACTGTTTAACTAAACACATGTTTTAATGTGATGCTGTCACTTTTTTGACAATATTGTTTGACAGAGACAGCATCACGTTTAAACAGTGTTTAGTTAAACATGTGTTGAACAATCTTTTGTAATAACACCAAGGGTGTTTTAGCGGGCTAGACTCAAAATTAAACTCAAAAACATACTAAATTAAAATCTTGTTTATTTAGTTTAAGTCAATTTTTATACATATTATCTTACAATGCGAAGTGTGGCATCGAATGCCGTCCAAAATCCTCACTGGATAGATTCTGGTCGCGGGCGGCGCGGGCCGTATTGAGATGGCTTGCGGGCCCGATGCAGCCCGCGGGCCGTATGTTTGACACCCCTGTTTAAGAGGATGCCAAGCGATACATATTCACGCGCTGAGTGACAGAGCCCTGCATTAGGTATGAAGCTATATAAGTAAAGTACGCAGCGGTCTAGACCAGTCGGGCCAAATGCAGAGGGCTGCCGCGCGCCGGCTGCGACCACGTTAGTTAGATACTCACTCACACGCTCGCCGCGTCGCGTATACGTTTTTCGCTCAAGAGATTTTTATCTAAAATATTCTATTATTTTTATTTGCTTTTCTTAAACCATAGTACGTACAATCGTTTTCCTTTTATGATATGCTACGCAGTTCATTTAAAGTAAGGCAACCCTAACGTTGTTAGCAGAGATGAGAGTACTGTAACGTTGCAAATTTTTTTAACGTTATATTTCTATAAAAATAGTTATTAATTTTCTTCAAAATCGTTAGTTGAAAAGAGTGTACTTCTCAAGCCTCACAAGAGATGGCGTTAGCAGCCTGACAAATCAGGAAAATATTTGAAGTTAGACCTAGTTCTCGTCTGTGGTTACTCATAAAAAAAAAAAAGTCGGGAGAGGAGCTGTCAGAAAAATGGCTAATCAGGGTCATTTTTAGATTTCATTTTTTTGGAAGAATGGTCTCCTGGAGCATGGAAAAGAAAATTAGCCGTAATCATCGGCTAACATTTTATTAAAATGAGGGAATTCCCCTTGAATATCTAATTTTGGTAAGTAAAACATTTTGAAATTTCCAAAGTTGAATCTGAAAGTGAAATATTTGTGAATTGTACTCATCACATGTTTATTGTTTCAGATGGGTTTTTTTTTTCGTCTTTTCCTTAATTTAATTTCTTACCTTTGGTTTGGATATCGGTGATCTGCTGGTTAGTTCCTTCCATCACTAACCTCCTGCGATGGAACACATTCTTTGATGATAACGCAGCAAGTCAGGGTATGAAGCCGTTACATTGTTTCCATCGAGGATCCATGAAGGTCAGTTCACCACATCCAGTCGACAGACGCTGGGACCGTTTTATATAATAATTCTCTCCCAGCCGCTGCCGCCGGGATGATATGCTGCTACCAATCTAGGATCTCTTGAAGGGCTCCCAGTTAGTTTTCCGTACAAAATTTAGACTGATTTATTAATTAATTTTCTTGTAGTAATTGGGATGATTTAATCATAATCACGAACCAACATAAAGCGACCCCGCCTGGGCTTATGCATTTGCAATGCTCGGATTGATATATTGATATATTCTCCACTAGGGTTTCCTTTCTCATATACCTACACCTTATAGCGCTTGATTGTATTTTAGTTAGAACCCTAAATTTAAATATCCAGGATGATGTGTAAAACTAATTAAGTACCTAACATAATAATCTAAGAGAAGGAAAGCCTTGTGTACTTTGGATCAACCAGTGAAGTAAATAAAACCTAGGCATTGAGACAAGGTACATCTTTTATTTCTATCCCAACGTCGATTTAAGTATTCCAGCATAACGTTTACTAATTACCTACATTTTAAATACTTGAAACAACTAGTGCTCATTATCTAGGAAAACACCAGTTAACAATTTTGTTTTCAATACAGTAAAAAAGCTAGTTTTCAATGGCGCCCCTTTATTATGATTAAATTAATCCCAATTCAATTAATTTTAGTGAAAATTTGGTATTAAAATAGTTTATATTGAACGTAGACTTAAATATTGTAATTTTTTGTTCGGTAAAGTTTGACAAGACATGGTTTGTGAGCATTAAGTTATTTGTTTGTTTGGTACCTATCATTTGTGTTGTTTTATTATGTTGGTACCTACCTAATTACAAAAAAAATAATTTGGAACAATTTGAAATGCGACGAACCTAAAACCATTTTTTATTAGGTTTGGTCTAATTTGTCAACACAAACTATTACTTACTATGTTTGATAATTTTAAGTCAACATAATGTTGTATTTTTTTTAAGAAATACTTTATAAAAATAGAATGATTTACTTATTCTATTTTTAAAAGGTGATTTGTTTATGTACCTTTTATATAGAAGATTTAATGGTTCATAGTAGCAACGTCGGTTAACATTGTATGTACAGGCAGTAAAACAATTAGTTAAAGTTTTGTTAAAATTTATAGAATGTTAACTTTAAGTAAAGAATTTAACATGTTAATTAATACATTTTAACAATAAGAATTTTGTGTCAACAAAACAGCTTAAAGGTATTTTGACGATTGGTCCCCAAGACTGGAAAAAATAAAATTTTGATCATGAACTAGGGTGACCATCAGTTTGAAAAAAATTTAGGACAAATTTTTTTTTGTTTTGTTCAACTTTAGTGGAGAATAAAATAAGAATTAGTAACGTTAAATTAAAATAACCAAACTTGATTTGTTTTGAACTTAGGGTTTTTTATTTTTCGAAAGATAAATTTTTTTTTTTCTCTTTTAAAATGGAATTGAACACAGTGCACCTTTATTCTCTGCATCGCGACGAGCTGATTTACGAGGTTTCTATTCGTGGCGAAACACCTGAGGACACGGTTTTCAAGTTAAGAAAACAGTTGAAAGATTTATTAAAAGACTTTAGGCCTGAAGATATTTTAGGTGACGACGATGCGCTTCCAGCGAAAGAGTTGCCGATCATCTGCGACAAAGTAAAAGACCTTCGGAAACGCATCGCCGATTTTGAGTCCTCAGGTGAACGAAGTTTGTTGGCTAGAGCTAAGGCTTTGTTCTGCCATTTGTGGTTTAGGTTGGATAGGGTGAATGCGGAAGCAGAGGCTGACGTCACAGTGAAATCCAGTATCAAGGATGCCCTGAAACAACTGCGTCAGCGTCTGGATTCGCATGAATCCGGTTCATCGTCCTCATCTTCATCATCACCAGCAGATGACAAAGCGATCGAGCCACAGGTGTCTGTGTCATCTCCAACCACTTGCTCGGCGGACTCCAACGTCGCCAAGTGGAAAATACAGTTTGACGGCACGGGAAATCCCCGTAGCTTTTTAGAGTCTGTTGCGGAACATGCTATTGCATACAATGTTTCGGAGGAAAAATTATTTAGGTCTGCTTTCGCATTGTTTTCAAATCAGGGTCTGATCTGGTACCGAGGCGTCAAAGACCAAATCTCCTCTTGGAAAGACCTCAGTTCTTTGCTGTTGGAGGAATTTGACATCGTCGACTACGATTATCGACTGATGGGGGAGATTCGGTCTAGGACCCAAGGTCAAGAGGAACCGATTCATATTTATTTCTCAGTAATGAGTTGTTTGTTTTCGCGACTCAAGAAACCTTTGTTCGAGGAAGAGAAAGTGGAAATTTTGTTGCACAATGTTAGGCCGACTTTTACGGAACAGCTGGCGTTACACAACTTTGAAACGGTGACTGATTTAAAAACGGTTTGCCGTAGGTTAGAGGCAGCACGGCAAAAAACAAGTTTGTTTACTGAGCCACCCAAGGCCTCAAGTTTGAATCCCGAGTTAGTTTATAAGGGTAAAGGTAAGACTCCGGTCGGTGTCGTAGGGAACAAACCTACACAAAATTACCGACAACCGAACAAGAACAACTTTGTTAGGCCACCGGAAAATAAACCTAGGACTTATGATTCAAACAAAAAGGTTGGGTTTTGCGACCGATGCAAGGTCAACACTCATACCAGAGCACAGTGTCCGGCGGAGGACAAAAGAATTAAATGCTTTAATTGTGGTGAGCTCGGTTACACAATTAGGTCGTGTCCGAAGTGTAATGCTAAGCCAAAAAACTAAATTGTTTAAACCGCGGCGGAACCACTTCAGGGAAGGCCGACCCTGAAGATTGGAAATACTGGCAAGAGTTAGTGGTGAATTATTTTAAATCACATAACGTCGCCCCGGTTTTGTTTGAACCACATTCAAGTGATGTACGGCCATATTTAAATGTAAATTTATTGGATTTGACAATTTGTGGTCTATTAGATTCGGGCGCAGCTGTTTCCATTATTGGTAACGGAGCTCACGCACGATTGGTGAATGCAGGTTATCCGGTGGAATCTTCCACGGACTCCAGAGTAACCGTCGCTGATGGATCTGAGTGTAATACTATCGGTTTCATGACATTGCCCATTACTTTTAATAACGTTACAAAGATCATTAAGTTTCACGTAATACCATCTATCGTCTCAGATGTCATATTGGGCGTAGATTTCTGGAAAGCTTTTAATTTAATGCCGGAAATATTTAAGAGCATTGCGTACGTTAACTCACCTCCTGATTTTTTAGTGAATCTTTCAAATTTGAATGGTCCGGTAACGTCTGTCCAATCTTTTCAGGATCTGTCCTTGCACCAGAGGGAATTGGCGGATTCCTTGATAGAAAGTTTTAAGGACATCTCTTTCGAACGTAAGGGGTTGGGTCGGACTAATATGATTCAGCACACGATTGACACCGGTGATTCTCCTCCCATAAAGTGTCGACCATATCCAATGTCCCAGGAAAAATTAGGTCAACTCCACAAGGAGTTAGACAAGATGTTAGAATTGGATGTGGTCACCAAAAGTGAGAGCCCGTGGAACAATCCTGTGCTGATGGTTCCGAAATCCGACGGTTCCTGGCGTTTTTGTCTGGACTGCCGTAAGCTGAACGCTATCACCAAAGGTGACGCTTACGCCATTCCATACATCCCGCAGATCCTGGACAGCCTGAAAAACGCAAAGTTTATAAGCAGCGTAGATTTTAAAGCTAGTTTCTGGCAAATCCCTTTGGAAGA
Source organism: Agriphila tristella (assembly GCA_928269145.1). NCBI lineage: Eukaryota > Metazoa > Arthropoda > Insecta > Lepidoptera > Crambidae > Agriphila > Agriphila tristella. The sequence goes on from OV743431.1 coordinate 42,584,902, forward strand.
AACGGCTCAGGAAAAAACTAGTTTCACTGTTCCCGGACGAGGACTATTCAAGTTTAAAGTTATGCCTTTTGGACTTTGTGGCGCACCCGCTAGACAGCAGAGACTGATGGATAATCTCTTCGGTCATCCATTTTGTAGCGACGTCACAAAAGGCATGATTTTCTGTTATGTTGATGACATAATCGTTGTGAGTGAGGATTACGAGACGCACCTTCTGTTGCTTAATAGATTACACGATCGGATTAAAAGTACATCTTTAACCATTAATTTTGAGAAGAGCAAGTTCTTTAGAAGCTCTCTCAAATATCTGGGCTATGTCGTGGATGAGTGCGGTTTGAGAACGGATCCGGATAAAGTGAGCGCAATACTGAATTTTCCAGTACCATCGAACCCTAAAGAGGTAAAAATGTTTTTAGGGACGTGTTCGTGGTACCGTAGATTTATTAGGAATTTTTCAACTATCGCTGCTCCTTTAAATGCGTTAACGAGCACCAAGGTCAAGTTTAATTGGAGCTCGGAAGCAGACTCCGTTTTCAACGAACTCAAAAACGCTCTAGTTTCTTCTCCAGTTTTAGCCTGTCCCGATTTTGACCAACCTTTTACTGTACACTGTGACGCCTCGAGTTATGGAATAGGCGCTATGTTAACACAGGTACAGAACGGAGAAGAGCACCCAATTGCATACATCAGTAGGTCTCTTAATAAAAACGAGCGAAACTACGGTGCGACGGAACGCGAAGCGTTGGCAGTGATTTACGCGGTCGAAAAGTTTGAACCCTATTTGGGGACACGCGAGTTCACTGTCGTAACGGATCATGCGTCGTTGCAGTGGTTCCTACGGCTCGAAAATCCTACTGGTCGTTTGGCACGATGGGGATGCCGGTTATCACAGTACAACTTTAAGGTCGTGCATAGGAAGGGTAAGGACAACGTCGTACCAGACGCTTTATCACGTCTCCTACCAGTCGAAGCGATTGTTGGCGTCGACAGTAGTGATGATTGGTACGACCGAATTTTTAAAGGTTGTCAAGATAATCCGCAAAACTTTCCGAATTACCGAGTGGAAAATGGCACGCTGTATCGGTTTAGTAAGTCCAAGTACAGTTTGACTCAGGAGTTCGATTGGAAGGTGGTTGTGCCCAAAGGACAGCGAGCAAAAGTAGTTGCGGATCACCACGAGCCACCCACGTTCGGACATTTCGGCGTGTTTAAAACTCACAGGAAACTTTCCCTGCAGTTTTACTGGCCAGGAATGTACCGTGACGTGGTGGAATTCGTGAAAAACTGCAATACTTGCGCTGCATATAAGCACTCCACTCGACTAACTCCAGGTCTCATGGGTCAACCGAAACAGTGCTATCGCCCGTTTCAAGTCCTCTCGTGCGATTTGGTGGGCCCCCTGCCCAAGTCACGCTCGGGTTTTGTACACCTTTTAGTGGTAACCTGCTGTTTCTCCAAGTATACTATGCTTTTTCCTTTGCGTCGTGCGACTAGCGCTTTGGTGGCTAAGGCGTTTGAACATTTTGTCCTTTTAACTCATGGGGTTCCTGAAACCGTAATTACCGATAATGGGGTTCAATTTACGGGATCGGAATTTCGTGGGGTATTAGAACGTTATAACATCCCCAGGGTGCATTATGGCCCAAGATACACGCCACAAGTCAACCTAGTCGAACGCTACAATAAAACTGTTATGACAGCAGTTTCGTCTTATGTCAAGGACGATCATAGGACTTGGGACGTGAATCTGTACAAGATACAGTTCGCGTTAAATAGCGCTGTAAATGAGTGCACAGGGTTTTCGCCATTCTTTTTAGTGCATGGTAGGGAACCGATTATAAATGGTTCATTTTATAAAAAGTCGCAAGAAGGTGACTATGAAGTAACGATGCCTAGAGAGGAATATGCGGGCGAGTTCGGTATTTTAAAAGAGGTCTTTGAGAAGGTCAGAGAAAGGATCCTTAAAGCGCATCAGACAAATGCGAAGTATTACAACACCCGCAGACGACCATTGACCTTAAGGGTTGGTCAAGAAGTGTGGAAGCAGACATTTGTCCAAAGCGATGCTGTGAAATACAAAGCCTCAAAACTCGCGCCGAAGTTCGAAAAGTGCATAGTGGCTAAAGTTCTTTCTCCTCTAGTTTATGAGTTGGTGTCACTAGATGGAAAACCACTAGGTGCTTGGCATATCTCGAAAATAAAGGTGCGTTACTAACCTGCCATGCCGTAGGCCACCTTTAAAGTGTGTCGGTGTCTCGCACGGGACCCGGCGATGCCAAGGCGAACCCTAGGTTTAGGTTAGTTTTAGGTTTTTATGCGCGCTCAAGCGCACTAGAGCGTTTAACCTCTAGTTTTAGTTTTTTTTTGCATTTAAATGTGTACTTAGATAAATAAAACTTTGAGTAAGTTTATTTGTAAGTCTGTGTTTAACAACCCGAAGGTTCTCCTGAAGACGGTTGATTTTGTTACCTACCCGAGCTGATAGTGCGTTGACGGTTGTGTAATTTTTTTTTTCCAACTCGAGCGGTTCACTCCGCGAAGACGGTTGCCTTTGTTACCGGCCCGAGCTGACATTGCGTTGAAGGTCGAGTAATTGTTCTTTCAACTCGAGCGGTTTACTCCGTGAAGACGGTTGCTTTTGTTTACCAACTCGAGCTAACATTGCGTTGACGGTTGCGTAAAAACATTTTTTTTTTCACAACTCGAGGGTTTACCCCGAAGACGGTTGATGAGTTTAATTAATATTGGTAAACCAATAAATTTTTTTTAGGGCAAAAAATTTTTGTCCTACATTATCAGAAAGTAGGGAGTTACGAGTATCTTCTATAAAAAAAACTCTGGGGTTATTGCAAGGGGTGGCGAAAGTAAACAAACTTGTTGCTACGTTAGGTTAGATGATGAATAGTAGATAAGATTTGATAGGAGCTCGGAAGGTGATGGAATAAAGTGGATGAATGAAAGGAGTATGTAAGTGGATCAATGTTGTGTTCCGGACAGAAGGAATTATACTATAGTCCTGAAGTTGGCAGGGTGGGGGTTTTGATTATCAGAGATTGGACTAACGTCAAAGCTGTTGGATATATTTTGTTGGTTTTGAAGTCAAGGTAGTTTTGCTTTGGTTTAATGGTCTCCTTAGTTTTGGTGATGGTGTCTAAATGGTACCTAAGTCGTATCGCCATTGCCGTAGGACACGAATGTGTGTCGGGGACTCGTTCGATCTCCGACGATGCCAAGGCAAACCCCTAGGTTAAGTTTTTAATTTTGTCTCAACGACATTTTTTTTTTTGCATGCTTGTGTTTTATGCCAGCGATCTTACACTCCTGGTGTAAACAAATTTTCTTGTTCATTCAACAAGTTTTTTTATAGCATGATGTGTGCTTTCAAATAAAATTTTGCATGTGTGTTTTTAGGCAGCGACGTAACGTAACACTCGCTAGTCATGTAGGGGTATTTTAATAGGTTTGTTTCTTAGGTGATGGATTTTGCTTAAGGGTACTAGTGAGGTGATCTAGCTGGTAATTTGTTTACCCACCACACATTACTTTGTTTTGGTGATATTTTTTTTTGGTTTATGGCTATGGTGATTTAGCTGGTAAGCTGTTTGTTTACCCGCCAGGCCGTAGGCCACGTATGTGTGTCGGTGTCTCTCCGGAGTCCCGGCGACGCCAAGGCAGATTTTTAGGTTAAGTTTTTTTGTCTCAATTCCACAGGTTTTGGTTTTAGCATGTTTTCAGTCAATGTTTGCACGCTCCTCCGGTAGGATTTTAATTACTGACGCTGAGGGCAGCGTAGTTTCTCACTACGTTCGAAACTTTCATTGGAGGGGGTGTATTGTAACGTTGCAAATTTTTTTAACGTTATATTTCTATAAAAATAGTTATTAATTTTCTTCAAAATCGTTAGTTGAAAAGAGTGTACTTCTCAAGCCTCACAAGAGATGGCGTTAGCAGCCTGACAAATCAGGAAAATATTTGAAGTTAGACCTAGTTCTCGTCTGTGGTTACTCATAAAAAAAAAAAAGTCGGGAGAGGAGCTGTCAGAAAAATGGCTAATCAGGGTCATTTTTAGATTTCATTTTTTTGGAAGAATGGTCTCCTGGAGCATGGAAAAGAAAATTAGCCGTAATCATCGGCTAACATTTTATTAAAATGAGGGAATTCCCCTTGAATATCTAATTTTGGTAAGTAAAACATTTTGAAATTTCCAAAGTTGAATCTGAAAGTGAAATATTTGTGAATTGTACTCATCACATGTTTATTGTTTCAGATGGGTTTTTTTTTTCGTCTTTTCCTTAATTTAATTTCTTACCTTTGGTTTGGATATCGGTGATCTGCTGGTTAGTTCCTTCCATCACTAACCTCCTGCGATGGAACACATTCTTTGATGATAACGCAGCAAGTCAGGGTATGAAGCCGTTACATTGTTTCCATCGAGGATCCATGAAGGTCAGTTCACCACATCCAGTCGACAGACGCTGGGACCGTTTTATATAATAATTCTCTCCCAGCCGCTGCCGCCGGGATGATATGCTGCTACCAATCTAGGATCTCTTGAAGGGCTCCCAGTTAGTTTTCCGTACAAAATTTAGACTGATTTATTAATTAATTTTCTTGTAGTAATTGGGATGATTTAATCATAATCACGAACCAACATAAAGCGACCCCGCCTGGGCTTATGCATTTGCAATGCTCGGATTGATATATTGATATATTCTCCACTAGGGTTTCCTTTCTCATATACCTACACCTTATAGCGCTTGATTGTATTTTAGTTAGAACCCTAAATTTAAATATCCAGGATGATGTGTAAAACTAATTAAGTACCTAACATAATAATCTAAGAGAAGGAAAGCCTTGTGTACTTTGGATCAACCAGTGAAGTAAATAAAACCTAGGCATTGAGACAAGGTACATCTTTTATTTCTATCCCAACGTCGATTTAAGTATTCCAGCATAACGTTTACTAATTACCTACATTTTAAATACTTGAAACAACTAGTGCTCATTATCTAGGAAAACACCAGTTAACAATTTTGTTTTCAATACAGTAAAAAAGCTAGTTTTCAGTACGCGAGAGAAAGAGAGGCAACTTCTAAGTGAATATAGCTCAGGCGCGGTCCGAGGGGGGGGGGGGGGTCACAGGGGACATGACCCCCCCCCCCCCAATCGTACATGTTACATAGAAAAAGCAAAAAGCAATTGTATTATTATTAGTGACCCCCCCCCCCCCAAATTTCAGGTTGCGACCGCGCCTGATATAGCTGTGGGGAAGGGAGCGCTGTGCGGCCTGAATTGAGCTTTTTTGTATGGAAGCAAGAGTCGCTATTTATTTAAACGATCTTGCGGAGTGTCCCTTCTGTACGTGTATTATTATGGATTCTGTGCCTGCGTTATGGACCATCCTACTTAGATGTCATATTACTTATAGCAGAGGGTATTTGTTTGTTGATGAGTTTTGTAATGCTTATGACAAAAGGCAAAGCTCCGCTCTCGTCAGTGGCAATTTTATTGCTTATGCTTAACGATGTTATTTTGATATTGTTCAGGGAAAAAAGAATTATTGTGCGATTAATATCAAATATCATATCTTACCTTCATTGGCACGATTTTCAATCCGAAATTGGTAGCTCCGTTCACCTTCTTTTTGGACACAGGTTCTTCTGGTTGCTCCTAAAAATTAAATAAGTCTTTTAAAATACTACTTCCTATTTCGCTACACAGCTACCGAGGTTTTTACTAATAAAAAAAAGTGATTGAAAATCGTATCAATGCCATGTCACATTATGGGCCCTCCACATGCACAGGCGGCCGGAGAGGCCGAGAGGAACGGAGCAATATAAAGGAAAGAGAAAGTTGTCATATGCCTTTTTATTTTGTATTGCTCCGTCCCTTTCGGCCGGCCTTGCGCATATATATGTAGGGTAGAGCCTTACGATATAATGATTCTTAGCCCCACCCAAGGGGCCATCCATAAATTACGTCACACGTTAAGGGGGGGAGGGGGTCAACGAAGTGTGATATTGTGTGACAAGGGGGTGGGAGGGGTCCTAAATTTCGTGACGTCGCATTTCAAAATCATTTAAATTGAAATAATACAAATTTCTGAACTGTTTTATATTAAATAATTATTTCTAGATGTAAAATTGTAAATTATGTGACGTCACACTAGGGAGGAGGGGGTCTCACAAATGTGACCAGCTGTGACAGACGGGGGAGGGGGTAAAAATCATGAAATTCGTGTGACGTAATTTATGGATGGCCCCGTTGTTAGTTTGTGTGGTGCTATATTTTGAGAGGAATGATTGTTCCGAAGACTTTAGTTTTCTTACGTTACCTGTTTTCTCTCCAAGATCCAAAGCGATGTGTCGTCTTGAAACACGAGCGCGGGGCGCCGCGCGTGCGCGCCCACCCATCCCGCGGCCGACCGCCGCGAGCCCCACTCGGCGGGCAATGCGCTGTTCGGCCACTCCGCAAATTTCTTGTTTAACAACTCGTATTCTACAATCTAAAGAAGGATGAGAACAGAAATTATTACTTTAGTAAGGAAAACTAGTCTTGATTTTGAATCTGATCATCTGGGGTTTTTTAACTCACTTTCGATCGTGAGCGTGTTAAAATTTATATGGGATTTGAGGACTGCCACCTAGCCAAACCTAGCGGAATATGCGGCGAATTACACTATTTCCATACAAAAATCTAACGCAAACATGATGATGAGATTTGAAATAAGGTACACTTTTATGTATTCGAGAACGAAACGATATCGATATTCTAAATTTAGACTTCCATACACTCCTCAAAAAGTATTTTTTGATTTTTTTACAACAATAATTATACAACAAAATAAGAATAATAGTTATTTATGCAACTGTACTGTAATGAGGTGTATTAAAAGCCGTGTGATAATTGTCTAATTATGTACAGTTGCATAAAGACTTAATCTGCAACCATGATATGTATTTTCTATACTTAAGGCTGTCCCCAGACCTACCGGTTTCATTTCTTTGCTTTGCTGTTCTACCATGGACCGCCGGCCAAGAGGCTCATTTTCAATCTATCGCATATTTTGACCTGACCACATTGGCAAGATAGCCATTAGTTTGGTGTTATCAAATATCGTCGTCTGGGGTGCGATGAGAAGTTTTAGTTTTCGTTTAAAAAAAAACTGCTGTTTTATACAAAAATTAATAACGAAATTATCAAAATGTATGAAACAGTTCATTTTTTTCGCGATTTCAGATTTGGTCCCATACTAAAGTTGTTCAGTTTTATTATGATCCCTATCTACCATATTCAGTTTTGTAAGGCTTTACCAAACATCTTGTATAAATAAGCGATCGAGTTATTTTTAACGATCGGAGTCCATGTTCAGGGTGGCATATCTCCTAAAAGCTTCCTACTTCGCAATCCAGGCAATGATATTTGATAAAACCAAGCTAATGGCTATCTTGCCAATTTGGTCTAGTCCCAAAATGCGATAGATTGAAAATTGCTCTGGTTGGCCGGCGGTCTTTCAAGCAAGGTAGCACAGCAAAGCAAAGAAACGGAACCGGTAGGTCTGGGGCCAGCCTAAAGGGTTTTGAGTTTGACTTTCTTGCTCCTTCTCGTCATTATATCATTCGAACGTGTGTTATAATGTTATACTGAATTTCATAATATAACTCGTCGGGCGTGGGCGCGGGGAGGAGCGCTACGCTCATGCTCGAATAATGTAGTTACTATGAGACTAGTTGTTATGTTGGCAGTAAGCTAACTGACAGAACCTTTTATAGAGGACCATGGGGGTAGATAAAAGTATTTCAAGATACGTGTATTACAAAGGAATCAACTAATTATGTTACTGTTTTACCTTTTGATCCACATAAGTAACGACAAGTGACTCGTGGCCGCAATCGACTGTCAACGCAGAAGGTATGCACTTGTAGGTCGGCAACGTGGCGTAATGTTCGAATTTCTTCTTGCCTTTAGTCCAGACGGCAATGGCGCCTTGAGAGTCTGCTGCGACTAGGTAAACCGCCCCGGATGTTGTATTGTCAGATATATGGAGGTGCAGTATTGAGGTCGATTTGAGGTCTGTAACCAAACGTGAACATGTTTGTTATCTGTGCTAGATGCTAATCTTATACAGATAGCATAAAGTGGGTAAAAACTATTCATAAGAACTTGGATAAAAAATATTTTGTAGATTTTAACAAAGACTCATTTATACTTTAGGTAGATTTAAGATTAAAGGTGCGGGCACATTTGTCTGACGCCATGCGTTAACACGCTATCAGATGACATCGGTTTTCATAGTAAATGTATGCACTAGGTATCCATATAAATACGGCGTGTTAACACGTGGCGTCAGACAAATGTGCCCGCACCATATGGCTTTTTCTGGGCAAGATTGCTCCATCTTCGGCTTCTTTCTAGTCTTACCCCTCTAGCCCCGACACAATAAAGTGCAATTCAGGTCGCACGGCGCTCCCTTCGATCCCAAACCAGGCCTCCATCACTCACTCAAGGTCGCGCGATAAGCACCTACCGCTAGCCGTTCCGCCGGCGGGACAAGTGAGCAGAGGGCCGCCACACGCCCGCCGCCGTACGAGCGCGGCATCTTACTGCCTGCGTAGATATTGTCTCTTTATAATAGTAACAATGTCGATTCGACATTACTGTGCCGTGTACAGATGTCAATATCAAAAAAACCAATAAACAATTTTATTGTCGTTTTTCAAATTATGATATATGCTACGCAGTTCATTTATAAGAAGACAACCCTAACGTTGCGTCATTAGAAAAGGCAAGAGCACGCGATAGAAAGAGAGGCAACTACTAGGTGAATATAAACTGTACAGTGTACTGTAGTGTAGGCCATTGCGCGACCTGAATTGCACTTTATTGTGTCGGAGCAAAAGTCGCTATTTATTTAAATTACTATGCGGCGTGCTGCTTCTGTACTTGTACTATTAGCTATTCTGCGCCCAAACATTCACTTAGTAGTTGCCTCTGTTTCTATCGCGTAGGTTTTATCCTTTCTGACGTATGAAATTTGTCCTCTCAAAGGACGCCGAGCGCTTCATAACTTCATACTCGCGCGCGGCGTGACGGAGCCCAGGGGGGTAATTACGTAACTTTGTTGCAACAAAGTTGCAACGTAAAGCTGTTGCTAACAATTCTCGATTGAAATCGATTGAAAGCGCAGTTGCATTACATTAGTTCTTACTAAAGCAGCGATGTAACTGCGATTTCTGTCAGAGTTGATTGCAACAAAGTTACGTGATTACCCCCCTGGTTTCGTTCCAATGTGGCTAATGCTAGATTAACGTAGGTATTATTTACGCGTTAAGACGCAGTGGAGCCGTAGCATAAGAACATTAGTTATGAAAAAAGACTACCTACATTTGTCAGTGGAGATGTAATACATGGCGGAGGCACCGGCCTGCGGGTCCAACTGTAAGACAACCAGACGACCTTCGCAGCTAAGGACCGCCTGACGCGAGTCTGCAGTAAACGCTACGCGCTCACACGACTCGGGTGCACCACTCACACTTAATTTGACCAGTGAAGTGTTTGACAGCTCCTCATCCTAATTCAAAAGTTATCAATAATGAGTGGATAAAATTATGTAACAACGAAATATTTCGTAAAATGGTACATATCTTTAGCGGTGAGAGAAATTGGAGGGGATGTTTGCAGTAGCCCCGCACGCATATTTGTAAATACTCGACGCGTTATCCACTCGGGAAGTTTCGGCTGCCGCTCGGGCGCTCGTATTTGACCTGACGACGTGTCGACGATCGATCAAATCAAACTGCTTTATTCCTGTAGGTTCCGCGTATAGGTTAGAAATTTAACAGTTCGAGCTAATTTTTTGGTAACAGACAACAGAAATATTTTATTTTATTATAATAACTGACGCGGTACGTTTGCTGTTTACACAGCAATTCTGGCTCTTGTTAATAGCAGACGCATTATCCCGACATATCTGCTATTTACGAAGCAATTTCGGGTGGCTAACGCATCAGGTATTTACTCCGACACGTCTGCTATTTACGATGCAACTTCGGGTGGATAACGCATCGGGTATTTACGAATATGCGCCCCGCACCACTCCCGCCATTGAGACCCAAAAATTACTTCTGCGCATTAACGAACGGTCACCCCTAAAGATACGTGCCGATGCTTGTAAAAAGTTATATAACTTACTGTTTCTAATTTTAGCATCCTTATAGCACTATCTGTAGAATAAATAATATATTCCCCATTGGGTGAGAGGCCGCAGCATCGTATCTGCTTCTTGCCTTTCACTTGAACTGAGACAAGTTTCACTGGATTTTCTGTTATTTTTAAAGACTTATTTTTCCTTTGCTCATTGTTCGCTTTGTGTAAAATTGCAATAGCTGTATCCTGTTCTATTTTATCATTACTGTCTTTAGTAACATTATTCACTTTGTTGGAGTTATTTAATACAACTTTTCCACTTTGCTTTGTAGCATAAGAGCCTAATTTCCACACTTCTATATAATTTTTGTATCTGTAATTAAGGTCATTTTTATTTTTTCTGGAGTTCATTTTCAGAATGCTTCAAAAGTTGTAAAAAAGAGGAAATAAGCAATTACCTTAACAAAACTAACTTCTTCATAGAACATACTGAAAACCTTGGTGCTGGTATCATTGGAGGTACTCTCATTACCCATTTAGGTGGATAACTAGAGAGGGTAAGGTAACCATCAGCCCCAAGAGAAACTAGTCTGTCATCATTTATAACTAGACACCTGAAATAACATAATACATTCAAAAGTGAGTTAGCAATAACACTTGCATAATTGTATTATTTTCTAATGGGAATTTATAAACCCATCAGATTTTGTTGGCGACAGAATAACTAAACCAGCGACAAACTGTGGGTTACAAAAAGAAATAATAATGGGCATTAAATTTAAATTGGCAGTGAAAAATCTAAATGAGTGACAAAATTACTGAGTGGGCGACTATTAAACTAAGTGGGTAACTATATAACTGATTTACATACATCTAAAATATATGCCAAATTTTAAATGTTTTGTGAGCCTTAAGGTTGTCGCCCCTAATAGTAATTTGGGAATTTAATGTCACCCAATTAAATACTACCCTTTTCTAATTTGGTATATTACCTAACGTCATGTTCATGGATATTTCTTTGAACATTTTTCACCCACTGTAGAGATGATTCCTTATTGTTGTTGACTTTAACAAAGTTCATGATCACAGGGTCTACTCCGCTGCAGTACAGGCTCCTTTCATCATCGGATACTGCTATTGATAATATATCAGCCTTATGTGTAGTGTATGATTCAATCTGGAAACATTAAAAATTATAATCGTTATAAAACAGGGGCCAAACCGGCTAACTTTTCTAACTTCGGTGGGTCTACAAGTGAAAGTGAAATGAACATGAAGTGAAAGTGAAGTGAAAGTGATGTGCAACCTATGTGAAAGTGAAGTGAAAGTGAAGCGAAATGAAAGTGAAGTGAAAGTGAAAGCGAAAGTGAGGGGTTTGCTGGGCTTCAACTCAAAACAGAAAAATTTATGTAAGGAATTTCATAATTGTCGAAGTTATTTGGAAGACATCGATGATTGTGTGACATCATGAATTGGAGTTCACCATTTTGGTCTGATTGGGGCTCGATTTATTTGTTTTAATTTGAAGCCCGGCAGACTTTCTGAGGATTGGAGTGTTAGCCGGTACGGCCCTTGTACCACTTAAGCACAGTGTAAAAAAGTGATTCAAAATGTGTTCTGTTGAACATCTCGTGCGATGTTCTAAGCCACCATTAAGTTTGCATCAAACTGTACCTGTTCACCAAGAGTTCTATCCCAAAATGTGAGCCTGCCCTTGCTGTCTCCTGATACAACAACATTGTCCGAGAGTACTGCCAAGCTCCATACTATCGTCTCCTTTCCACGTCGACTGGCCAGCATTCGGCATGTGGCATGCCCCGTTTCTACATTCCATACCCTTATGGTATCTATTGACCCTACAAAAATAAAAATAATTTGTTTGAATCAAATACACAGCTAGCTAATTCAGATTTTTAGGAGATAGACCAGCAGATTTACCTGTTACAAGTATGTTGCCTGTCTTATCAAATTTGCAGCACATTATTCTGCCTTCTTGCTTGTCAAATAATTTTTTGTACACAATTTCATCATTTTCAACACTGTATAAATTGATATAGCCCTGTTCCGTACCAACAGCTACTAAAGTGTTTGACGAATTAACATCAAGACACCATGCAGCATATCCTGTGAGGAGTACTGTGGTTTTAATGCTCAATTTATTTAAATCCCACTCAATCAGGGCACCACCCAGTCCTGTCGACAGCAAACGGTTACAGACCCAACCGAGAGCCTCAACTGACCCATTTTCAACACCGGGTATAAACTTAATTAAATATGGGGCATAACTCAAGTCCCAGATCTCAATAGAAGCATCTGCCCTGTAAACAAAATAGTCAATTATAGCTTCTCTCAAAAGACAGATATTTTTGCAGGAAAAATTTAATTTTCTAACCTCGCAAGAGCAATGTGTTTACTAGTTTTGTTGTACGATACACAATTTATTGACTCTGGTTTTGGGTTATAATAACGCACTCTATGTACTTTACAAGCCATTTCTTTAATTTTTCATATAACTGACGTTATATATCTTAATTTTCTAAAAAATTAAAAATAAAATTGGAATTTCAATAGCACGCACAGCACAATAATAATAAATTTTGACATTTGCAGCAAATGATTTGCTTGCTTGACAGCCAGACAATTGTCATTAGGGATGTTCGATCCGATCCGATACTTGCGTGGATCGATACAATGCGTTACGATCCACTCGATTTTTGTATCGATACAATAGCATTCGATCCTTAAGCGGATCGATACACATACATAGAGGATCGGATCGAAAAAATCGTATTGATTAAGTATTTATCGAAGTAATTACTTATAGAATATTTGAACTTGATCTTTTCCTTTGTTTAAAGTACTATAGTACCATTGATGGTATTTTTGACGAATTTGAATTCGTCATAACTATTATATTGCTTTCTGTTTAGTTTGAGAACAATTTTACTTCGTTAAAAACGTTTTGTTCACTTTGTAACCAGCAACTTTTAATCTTGTTTTTGCGTACCTACTTTAAAATTTAAATATTGGCAAAATTAAAAATATTTAATTAATTAATTAAACATTACTAAGTATGTTAAGCAATGTTTAATTAATATCTGAGGAGCTCGGTGGCGCAGTGGTTTAGCGCCTGAACCAGAGATTGCGGAAGTTAAGCAACGTTTCGCAAGGGTTGGTCATGGGATGGGTGACCAAAAATTTATTATTTCGAGCTCCTCCGTGCTTCGGAAAGCATGTTAAAGCGTTGGTGCCGGCTGCATTTGCAGTCGATAACACCCACCAATCCGCATTGGGTCCGCGTGGTGGATTATAGCTCATCCTCCTTATCCACCCATAAGGAAGGCCTGTGCCCCAGCAGTGGGGACATTAAAAATGGTTGATGGACAAGTACATTAGGTACTAAATATCACGTTTATAATAAAGTGTGATTAAAAAATCGACTTTTCTAAAATATTTAATTCGATACTGGATCGATCCAAAAAATCGTATCAATTTTAATGGATCGATCCATGGATCGATACAATGGATTACGATCCATTGCGATCCAGAATATCGATACAAGGTACCCGGATCGAACATCCCTAATTGTCATGTCAATGGGTGCATTCTGCTGCCCAAGTAAAACATTATTCTGCCAGCCAAATCTCTGAGTTATCGGTCGTCATCACCATCCATCTATAGAGTACATTTGAAGTCGAATCGTCAAAATCCTCAAAAATCGCGCGATAAAACGTCGAAAAAACGCTCGTGCCAAAGTGACAGACAGACAGAAGAAGGAATGCTGCTATGCAAGAAGCTTAAACCCACAATGGAGATTGCACGCCTAGTATCATAGTGAAGATTGAAAAAAGACTCTTTAGTAACGTCACGGCTTATTGCTATCTCTTTCTTTTCGTTTTACAATACGTTTTCGTTTCTCACGAACGAACGAACGACAAACAACGAACACGTAAACACTAAAGAAAGAGGTTGAAATAAGCCGTTACGTCACTCAAGGACATTTTTTCTATCTTCACTATGACACTGGCCGTGCAATCTCCATTGGAGAGAGGTAGAAGCTTCTTGCTGCTATGTGATGTGATGATCAGTACCTTGATTACGTAAAGCTGTTGCTAACAATTCTCGATTGAAATCGATTGAAAGCGCGGTTGCATTGCTGCTTTAGTTAAGATAGTTGTCAGATTGGTTCTTACTAAAGCAGCGATGTAACTGCGATTTCTGTCAGAGTTGATTGCAACAAAGTTACGTAATTACCCCCCTGTGCTGCTACCTTTGTAAAGCTCCGCACCCTGATTATCTAAAAAGAAACTATTTAGCGACCGGTTGCATTTGACATACATTGCAACTTTTCTTTGGTATGTTTTTTTTTAACCCAAAAAGAAGTAGCAATGGATCACGATCATCTGTGAACTGCAACCAGTCGCTAGGTGGTTTTTAATTAGATAATCAGCCCGCCGGCGCCGGCCAAACCGACGCGAGCGAATCGCGCGCGTCGCTCATTTTGACAGATTTTGATCACGTAACTCAAAGCAATAGCCATAGCCATTGCCATAGCAATTTCTTTGACAATGGCTATGGCTATGGCTATCGCTTTGAGTTACGTGACGCACTCGCGAATTTCGCGCGGAATTCGTGTCAGTTTGGCCGGAGATTTAAGAGGCATATTACATTTCGACTGTGATTTTTGCGTAAAATGGCCATTTTGGCGTTATCGATCTCAGAAAAAAAAATACATTAACACTTTTGACTTATTGAATGGTACAGAATAGCTATTGAAATAGTTCATAGCGGCCTCGCTTTTTTGAAAATTTGCTTAACTTTTTAATTAAACCCGATATTGCAGAGAAAGATTTTCATAAAATGCGCGAAGGCGCTTTTTTGAGCTCATGGATTGAACAACTGTGCTAAACAATTGAAATAAAAAAAATGAATGTTATCTCTTATATAGTCGAATAGTTCATAGCGGCCTCGAAAGTTTGAAATTATGTATAGAATATGAGAAAAAAAATCCCAATCATAAATCATAAAACTACTAAAAAAGCACAGAATTAACTGTGGATTTCTCCTAGATACATTATTATTTTTACGTAAAAAATATATCATAATAATCTTTAGTTCATTAGAAAATCAAATTGCATACTTTTATTTGTTGTTTGTACTTGTGTGGCTTTCTGTGTATGTTCAAAGTTGACTCTAAAAAAACGTTCACCAACTTTAATTTTCCTTTCTAACCCTTTAACTTTGCAGTGAGCCATCATATTACTTTTTGTTGCAGACACATATAAATGTATTTAGTAGACCCAAAGGTTTCTCTAGGTTGTATCGCTAAAATCCGTCAAAATCGAAATTTCGACGAAAAAATGTGATAGGGCCCTTAAGGACTTTGGCTGCGGTCCGCATAGCAATAATTTCGATAATGGCGTTTACAACGCTCCCGAGTGGTCCACATTCGATATCGCGCTTAAATTGATTAATGAGGGGTTTGCAAATTGACATTTAAAAAAAAGAAAAGTAACTATTTGCCTCACTAGATGGCGTTGATGGTAAGATAAGTCAAAATTGGCTTTTAAAAATAAACGGCCAACCAACCGGCCAGGGGGCTTACCATCAGCAAATAAGAAACCATCCTTAAGCCGTTCAGTTCAGAAGCAGGCCCTAAACAAAATTGCTTAAATCGGTACCATGACCGTCTTTTAGGTGAACGGCTTAAAGATTGTTTTGACTCAAGGTGAACGGTTAGTTTGTCTCTGGTATGCTTTGTCACAGAGCACTAATGCTTTGTAGACGATGCGAAAACGAGCTAGCCTATACAAATCGATGGGTGCATTCTGTAAGACAAATCTCTAAGTCATCGATCGCCATAAATTTGTTAACCATGGAAAGTAATTTGTTTAGAATATTCATTTACTTTTCATGGTTAAAATGTACTTTATGGCGTTCGATGACTCAAATATTTGTCTGGCAGAATGCACCCAATTTATCGCTTATTATCCCCGCCAATTGGTAATGCGCCTGGCGGCCATGTTTTTAACCTCAAAAACGAAAAACAATTTGTAAATTTTTGATATACCTAGACCCTTTCTTATTGAAAATAAGAATTCAATAATTAATATATTATATTACCTATTAGAATTTTACTGTTTTTTGTCATTTTTAGTTGCGGATGACGATGATGTGTATGTTAATTTGACAAGGTTCCAGCGCATTACCAATTGACGGGGATAGTAATAAAATGTCGCAAGTTAATAAAACAAATTAAAGTTATATTATTTCGGTTTTTTTTATTTTCAATATCATTTCACACCATTAGTTTGTTAATTACTTACATCGATATAAAATAAATCATTTTCTTCTTTATTTGATTATTATTATTCATAATAACATAAAATGTAATGCAATTTACTATCCGCGTCAATTGGTAATGCGCTGGAACCTTGTCAAATTAACATACACATCAACGTCATCCGCAGCTAAAAATGACAAAAACAGGAAAATTTTAATAGGTAATAATAGTGTATTAATTATTTAATTCTTATTTTCAATAAGAAAGGGTCTAGGTATTAAAAAAAATGCAATTGTTTTTCGTTTTTGAGGTTAAAATCATGGCCGCCAGGCGCATTACCAATTGAAGGGGATAGTAGGTACTTATTTATGGGGTCTCATCTCTCATCATTTCTTTTTATTTTAGTGATATTCAACAACAAGGAAGTCGTCGCGTTGCCTTTATCAAGTTACATAATTCACTGTTAAATAATAAACATTAAAAGAAATTCACAAATCTTAAAATTCTCACGCCAAACTTATCTAAATACACTAAACAATTTTGAAAAAGCTGATCACGTAGGAACTTTTTATGAATTGCTTTATTTGACATTACAGACGCTATAAAACAGCTCCCAAACTGTCAAACGGAGCGTCGTGGTACGCTTCGTCCATATATAAAAAATGGTGAACGGTTTAAGAGCGTGTATTAAAGCAGGCCCTCCGCAGGCCTGCTAAATCGAGGTCATGGTACGAAAAAGTAATGCCATTCAGTATAAGTCCTGCTATAAGAGCTCATAGTAAGGCCCCAGTAAGCATGTACTGCACTGACCTCTATTATACAAATTAAATTTTTTTTTTTAATTCAAATTCAAAAATTATTTATTCAGTCTAGGCTGTTACAAGCACTTGTGAATGTCATAGAAGCTACGCCATCGGTTCGCAAACCCTAAGCGGGAGACCTTGTAACGAGAAGAACCGGCAAGAAACTCGTCAAGGGCTGCTTTTTTCTCCCTGTATATTTCATACAGAGTCGTCAACATTGAAAAATGAGCTCCACATTTAAAGTGAGGTCATTTTCCATCACAATAATTAACAAAAGTTTCACACAATGGGTAGGTAGGTTGAAATTAAATACTACTAACTAAATACTACTAAGTAATGAGAGTAAATAACTTTCAACTAGTTGAGAAATCACTGTGTCTGTTACTCGAAAGTGCACCTAAGTAGACAAAATTTACCAAAAAAAAACCACATGTTACAAGACATAAAAAAATAATTTAAAAAAACTTACAATTCAATATGCGTTAAGATAGGTACTCAGAAGCAGACCCTTTCCACTGGCAGCACCCGTTCACGAGCATGACGCATGGACCAGCCATCGCTTCGCTCAACCATATTTGAGGGAACGTAACGACCCGCCCCACACGACACCACCGCAGAAATGATTAAAGAGAGCATGACATACTTAGGCTACCCATCCTAAGGCACCGAATTGAAAACTATTATCCTAAAGCTTTTCATAGGCCTTTACATACAAAACTACTGAATATAAAAAGCAAAATGATTGCAATGAAAAAAAAAATTAGAAATCAAAACAAAGTTTAGTTCTTAATTTAAATTTTGAGTAAGAAGTGCCATACATATTGATAATATTAATCAGAAAAATAATATATATAAATATACGACGCCCTTAGTACAAGCAGACAGAAGCAGACCCATTCCCACTGGCAGCACCCGTTCACGAGCATGACGCATGAACCAGCCATCACTTCGCTCAACCATATTTGAGGGAACGTAACGACCCGCCTCATACGACACCACCGCAGAAATGTTTAAAGTGAGCATGACATACTAAAGCTACCAAATACAAGGAGATCAGACCCCCTAGCCAAAGTAACATTTGCAAATTTTCGCTATCGCTTCGCTTCGAAACATGAATGGATTTGACGTTTTAAAATTCGATAGTTAACGAAATCTTATGTCAGTCCCATACATGTTTCGAAAGCGAAGCGATAACGAAGATTGGCCAATGTTACTTTGGCTAGGCCCTCAGTTACATCTGCCTGCCTACCTGAGTACTCTTCGAAAAATAAACACTTTGAATCCCCTATTTTTTTCAACGCCATCTATCGAGCCTACAGCTTTTTGTCATTTTAAAAAGCCCTCATTAACAAAATCGACAATTGACAGTTGGTGAATGCGGACCGCTCGTACGTAAGCGCGCTCACATTTTATTCTAACCTCAAACACAAGATGGAATGATTGCTAGAAACTATTTTTGCTTTCTAAAGCGATGATAGTGATGAAGAACGTTTGATTATTGAGTTGTGTGCGTCCAACATCTTTTTTTCCAAATTTTTTCATCAGCCACCTTTTTTGATAAGCTCAAAATTAATATTACCAAAATACTAACCAATATAATGCTCTAGGATAAACTTCGGTATGTGGACCGTCGAGTTGGGCGACCGAAATTTTATGGCAGACAGGTATTTCGAGGTTATTTTTTTTAACAGACAACAGAAAAAAGTTTTTGGCAGAAAAGGTGGAGGATAGGGGGTGGGGGAGGGGAAGCGAGCCCCCTCTTCTCTAGTCTTTTTCCCTCGAATCTTTTGAAATCTTGTCATTTTAGAATAACCTAACCTCTAATTTTCATTTTAATTTTTCTCGAAAACTACTGGGTTCCGAACTCCCCCCTTCGCAGGGGGGGTTCTCTACTACCCCCTCCCTCCCCCCCCTTCCCCGCACCCCTTAATTCGGCGGTCCATATACCGAAGTTTAACCATGCTCTATCCTTTCGTTGTGAATTGAGGAAAAGCTCCTTCTAAATTAAAATTACAGGAATTAAACGCGTGCAAACTACGATAGGTATTTTCACACATACCTATTTTCCCGAAGTTTGCACGCGTTTGATTCCTGTAATTTTAATTAAGTACAATGCAACGCGAATGTTTAAGGCTGGCCCCAGACCTACCGTTTCTTTGCTGATCTACCTAGAACAGCAAAGCAAAGAATGAAACCGGGAGGCTAGAATGCCATACAAAACGTACTAGTCGTCACAGACCTATCGACCCAAACCGGCAAGAACGCCCGGTCAGCAAGCAACCGGCCGACATCGCCGGTAAGAACGTCGTCACCGGTAAGAAAGAGGTGGAGCCTACGTGCTCGCTCCGTATATGGTCACACACAGCCCGGTTGCAACCCGGCGCCGGTGCCGGCGATTCGTAAGCGTCAGAACCGCTGGACCAAAAGCGATATTGAATGTTTAGAAATAGCAATACTTTTTTGCTACTTTTTAATACCTAACTTGACCTCGATTGACTACGACAAAACCTGTAAAATACTTTCTTTACACTCTCTGGCCGCTTAGCCAGACATTCTGACGTCAGGTTGTATGGACCACTTTTTTATAGTTTTAAACAACACAACTAATTCATCTCTTTGTAAATATTTAGTACCTTTTTAGTACCTTAACATATATTTTTTTCCAATTTTTTTGGCATAAGTATAAAAAAAATAAGCTTGAAAGATTTTTAAAATTGATATTTAGTTTGACACAGGAACTTTGTAATAAAACCATACAACCCCATCGAGTTTGGGCACGTTTCATTCGTCCTGCTAAGTAATCTGTTGGAAAGTAGTGTCCAGGGTCTGATGATGGAGCAGGAAGAAGACCACAGCCCCATGGAATTTGAACTCGTTTAATTTGATTTGATAAATACTCTGTTGAGAAATAGTGTCCGGGGTCTGATGATGGCAAGAAGAAGGTAAGGTAACCTATGTAAGACCTGATATGATATAAGATGGGTGACCGTGGGACTGCAGTAACGAATATTAAGCAACTCTCGGAATAGCCGCGTAAATGGGTGATCGTTTAGGACTGCGATAACGAAAGTTAAGCAACTTTCGTTATCACGGTGTGGCGGGTAGAGAAATAACTACTACACAATTCTATTAACACATATATTACAAAGCATAGTCGTGGGTTCTTTACAATTATGTACCGACGTCGCACAAATTAACTCTGGTCTACCACTGTCCTGATGTCCTTCGGGATCTTGACGCGGGGTAACACTGCAGCAGGAGTCGCGATCTCAGTTAGGGTAGGTAGTCTTAGGCAGATTCTAGCCAGTGGTAGGTCCCTGAAACGATGTCAAAATTAGACACCTTATCGACATCCGGACTTCATGGTTTGACTGCAACATCATTGATTTCCAAGTAGTGCGAAGCAAAGCAATTAGGTACAGGTGGAATGACTAGCATAAATAGTGATCAATGATGAGGCAGACAAACATGAAATCAATAAGCACTTACAGTATAATCTATATAGATAAAAACAGTGGTTAAAACAAAACATTATAATTTAATTATTTATTTCGCGACATCTATCTGCTTACATTCAAAAGCTAGGTGTACAATAATAACGTTGTGCGGGCTAATCGCCACGAAATACTTATCGACACTACCTATAGTTTAAATCTACATCGGCCCCAGTAGTGGGAATTAACCGACACTAAACTATAATTTTACTTAGACTAAAATCAATGAAAACCACCATCAAGGGTTTATAAAGATAATTACTAAACTTATTCAAAACAGTAAGAATAAAACACAAATAAAAAAGTCGTTAAATTTTAAAGGTGACCTTCATGACAGCGGATGATTTGCACATTCTAACTACAGCTAAAAGCGAGTATTAGTTTGCAACACTTACCCAATATGGGGAATTCACTTTTATATTTAAAAATAACAGCAACTCAATATGGACTAGGTATTAAAATATGAATTTAAAGAACTCGAGCGGCGAGCGAACAGATCACAATTTAGTACGTGTTGTCGAGCCGGTGCTATAGAACGAGTGACGCGGTGGCGATCCAGCGCGCATGACCTTCAAACCGCCGGCTGGTATTCAAGCGCACGAACAAAAGAATTAGACAACAAGCGATGCGCTTCGGGTTTGCTTGTCAATTTAATTATTTTGATATATATATTTATTGTTATTTAGATTTAAGTAGATATGTTCTGTAATTAAGTTTTATTTAATGTTCAACTAGTTATAGTGTTATTGTATTAAATGGATTTTATTTTTTTGGGAAGGTTTTTTATTTATTATGTAACCATATTATGGGTTAGCTGATTTAAATAGAAAAAGGTTAAGGAAAACCGTTACATACCCCCCTTTTTAGGTTAGGATTTTACTTATAAAATCACTCAGCTGCCTTATTACTTACAATAACGCTAATTTAGTTTAAAATCTTTTAAGTGCCATGTTCCTAACCTATGTCCCGACATATCTTCGAGTTCATAGACCAACCTAGACCTTTTCCCTGTGATACGACATTTAATAAATTTAGGTGCTAGTTTCTTTGAGAATTTACTATCTTTGTCACTTTGGTAAAAGGTACGTTTCCAAACAACGTCACCTACATTAAATTCAACGTTTTTCTTTCTAAGGTTATAGTTATTACTATTTCTTGAATGTGCCTTTATAAGGGAAGCTTGAACCTTATCGAATGTTTTACGTAAATGACCGATATTTTCTGCATAGGCATCTCGAGGTGAGAAGATTAAGTGATCCTCAACATCAGCGTCGACATAGTGGGAACCACAAGAGATGAGTTCTCGTCCGAATACTAAAAACGAGGGCGTGTAACCTGTCACTTCATTAACTGCGCTATTTAAGGCAAATTGGATTTTTGGTACATAAGTGTCCCAAGACCTGTGATCATTCTCAATAACCGTAGAAATAGCGGTGATAATGGTTTTATTATAGCGTTCAACAGTATTTATTTGTGGAGTGTAAAAGGGAGTATAGAAAATATTAGGAATGTTATATGTAGCAAAAAGTCCTTTCATAGTATTGCTGATGAACTGCCTACCGTTATCCATTAACAGCGTACTAGGTATCCCATGTATTAGGAATACTTGTTCTTCTAGTATTTTAACGATTACATCAGCAGTAGCACGACGTATGGGAAAAATTAGACAATATTTTGAGAAACAACAAGTGACTACAAGTAAATAGTTATTTTGTTTCCTTGTGCTTGGTAGGGGTCCCATTAAATCTAAACTTAACATTTGAAAGGGACGGCAGCATTCTTTCGGTCTACCCATTGTTCCAAGAGTAGCGTGGTTTGGATACTTATAGGACATGCATGTATCACAATTCTTCACGAATTTAGTCACATCATAGTGCATACTAGGCCAAAAATATTTCAATGATAAGCGTTTGTACGTTTTAAATATACCGAAGTGACCAGCTGTAACATCGCAATGATTTTTTGATATGATATCCTGACGATATTCGAAAGGAATGACTTCTTTCCATTCAAACTCTCTAGTTTTCATAAACTTTTTAATAATTCGGTACAGCTTATTATCATGTAGACGATAGTTTAGGTAGGATGTTGGAGAATTCAAACATCCGTTGAACAAATTTAAATACCACTCATCTTCAGTGTTGGATTGACGTTGCTTTGACGTTACATTAACATTAATTGCAGCTACTACCGGTTTAGGTACCGAACGAGATAAACTGTCTGGAACAACGTTCTCAGCCCCTTTTCGGTGTCTTATTTCAAAATTGAAAGTTGAAAGGCGAATACCCCAGCGAGCAAGCCTTCCACTAGGATTATTAAGATTTGAAAACCATTTTAATGAAGAATGGTCAGTGTAGACTATAAATTTCAGCCCATTCTCTAAGTAGCATCGCCAGTGTTCGATTGCTACAAGGACTGCTAGAGCTTCGCGTTCAGTAGCGCCATAATTGCGCTCCTGTTGAGTTAAAGATTTACTCATGTAAGCTATTACTTTTTCCATGCCATTTATCTTTTGAGTAAGAACTGCGCCTAATCCATAGTCACTTGCGTCAGTGTGTACTATAAAGGGTTTAGAATAATCTGGACACGAAAGTATAGGTGCCGAGGCTAAACAGGTTTTAAGTTTTTGAAAAGCTTCATCGGCTTGCAGTGACCAAGTGAAAGGTGGAGCGCTTTTACGTTGTGATGTAAGTTTATTAAGGGGAGCTGAAATGGTACTAAAATTAGGTATAAATCTGCGGTACCATGACGCAGTTCCAATAAAACGCCGCACTTCTTTACGATTAGTAGGGATAGGGTAATTTGTAATACTTTGCACCTTTTCGGGATCAGCGTGTAAGCCATTAACGTCAACTATATAGCCTAGATATTTTAGTTGGTTACGGAAAAACTGACTTTTCGCCATATTGATGGTCAAATTTGCCATCTGAAGTTTTTCCAAGACCCGTTTTAGAAGTGTTATATGATTTTCAAAGGAATCTGAGATAATTATAACGTCATCAACGTATACAAAAACTTTGTTCTCAAATTCTGGACCATAAAATAGAAAATCAACCAATCTTTGCTGTGTAGCTGGTGCGTTGGTTAGTCCAAAAGGCATACACTTAAATTGGTAAGTTCCGCGTGATGGTATATAGAACGCGGTTTTACATCTGTCCTCTTCTTTAATAAGTACCTGCCAAAAACTTTTTGAAAGGTCAATACTGCTGAGGTATTTAGCATCTCGAAGGTTATCTAAAATTTCTGTTATATAGGGTAAGCTATAAGCATCTTTCTTGGTTACAGAATTGAGCTTCCTACTATCTAAACAGAACCTAAGTTCACCATTTTTCTTGGGTGTGAGGAGTACCGGAGAAGACCATGGGCTTTCGCAAGGTTCTACTACATCATCCTTTATCATATCGTCAAGTTGATCAATCAAAATTCGTTGCTTTTCTGGTGACATGCGGTAATAACGTTGACGAATGGGTGCAGCGTCCCCCGTATCAATGGAATGAGTTATAATAGACGTACGACCCAAACCACGTTTCTCGTAGGAAATATCTTCAAATTCTGTAATTAGGTTATCAGCAGCTACTTTTTGTTCAATAGTTAAATAGTCATAAGGGCACAGTGCTACAGTTTTAGTTTCTGAGTGTGCTATTACAGAGATTTCAGAGTCATTAAAGAATGAAATAGCGTCCAAGTGCTTAGGGAAAAGTCCAAATGTTCGCCAAAAATCAATACCCAAAATTAAGGTAGTCTTAATTTCAGGCACGACGAACACTTCAATAAAAATAATTGTGTTTTGAAAATCAATTGGTAAGTTCATTGATCCCAGACATTCTAGTTTCTCACCCCCTGCAGTTACAAATTGAGAATGCTTCGATTTATTTAGAGTGAAACCTAATTCAAGCAATTTATCGTGGCTTTTATTCCCCAAGATAGTGACACAAGAGCCCGTATCTAGAAGACCCGTTAGTTTCTTATCTCTAACTCTAACTGTTACATAAGGACGAGTTTTTTCATAGGCAATGGATTCATCAGAATTATCGATTGACGCGATGGAGTTATATGTAGAAAAATGTCTAATAAATTTAAGCCATTCTAACCATTCCTTATCTCGAGCGCGCCAATCGATTTTTTCTAGTTTTTTGGAAGTTCCTTTTCGACGGGATTGCAATCAGGACATTCAGGGTAACGCACATCCTTTTTACCGCATTTAAAACAAATTAAGAATCTCTCTTGATTACAATTCCCAAGGGAATGTGAGTTCGTTCTACATCTAGGACAGAACACAACCCCATTTGCTCCAGCAGACACAGCTCCAACGCCATTATGTCTATTCTGACTATAATAATTATTGTACATATTAGTATTAGGTAAGTTAGCATTGTAATTATTATTTGCAGAATTAGGTTTGTAAGAATAACTGCCATTTGTGTAATTATTTCTAGGTGTATATTCCTTGTTAGTGTTGTATCTCGTATACTTTACCTGTTGTTCAGATCTAGAAGAGAATGAAGTTTTATTCTTATAGGCAAATTCAGGAGCAACCATAGAGCTGTTAGCTCTTGCTGGTTCGTGGAAGTGGGAAGATCTGGATATAACACTTTCATAGTTCCTACAAATCGTCTTTAGTTCATCAAGGGTTTTGATATTAGGGAAAGCTGCTAAAGTATTGGAATAACAAGGTCGAATGTTATGCATTATAATATCTAATTTCTCCTCTTCGGACAAGGATTTGGCTAATCTTGAAAACATGCCGTGCATAATGGAAAGATAAATTGTAATATTTTCTTGGTCGCCCTGAGTGCGAGCACGAATTTCATTATATAGTCGATAGTCGTAATCACTATTACTAAAATCCTCCTTCAATAAGATACATAATTCCTCCCAAGAATTAACCCTGCTTTTGTTGTAACGATACCAGTGTAACGCGTCATCTGTAAAAATTTCGTATGACATTGATAGTAATTTCTCATAAGGGATGCCTCTAGAATGAACGAACTCGTCAACTTTTTGAATAAAGGCATGAACACAAGATGAGCCAGAATATTTTAATTTGCTGATATCGTTGAATAAGTTGCGCTCACATGATACAACTGTAGAAGTAGTACCAAGTGGTTCCGAGAAATTATCGGGTACAGTAACAGGTTTAGGTTGTGAAACTGGAGGTTTCAACGACGATAAGTCAGACAACTGGATATTTAAGTTAGAAACGCAGCTTTTGTAGATATCATTAGTCTCGGGAGTATTAGCAATTCTCGCCAGTCTATGGTATACATGGTTTAATAGGTTTTCGGTTCTAGAAAAAACGTTTTTGTCAAATTTAGACTTCAAAGTAGATAAGGAACTTAGTGACTTTATAAGGGACTCCTTAACCTGTTTCAAATCATCGACAGGAGTCAAATGTGACTCTAAAATATCTTCGGATGGCAATAATACTGCTAATTTTACTATTTCCTTCCGAAGTTCTTGCACTGATTCACCTGTGCCCCCTCGAAGTTCGACTTCATATTGTAATTCAGCTTTTTGCAATGAGAGAAACTTAATAGGATAAGCCATCTTAAAATTCTATTCCTACGTTGGGTAAATGTTGCACAACAAGTTAGTCGCTGACAAATAATTAGACGTAAGCGTGATGAAAAATCACAAATAAACCACTACAGAAAAAAACAGTAATAATTTAGCGCAAAACTAAAAGAACACACAAAAAACATAAAGGCCGTGGTGTACTATTTTTAGGCCAGACAGAATTAAACAACATTTACAAACATACACTATATTAAAAACTAGTAAGCTAAATGCCAACACCAAAGATAACTACTAAATGCGCGAGATATTAATTTGTGCGAAGCGGTTACCAACTGAATCCTGCAGTCAGGCGCCAATGTGGCGGGTAGAGAAATAACTACTACACAATTCTATTAACACATATATTACAAAGCATAGTCGTGGGTTCTTTACAATTATGTACCGACGTCGCACAAATTAACTCTGGTCTACCACTGTCCTGATGTCCTTCGGGATCTTGACGCGGGGTAACACTGCAGCAGGAGTCGCGATCTCAGTTAGGGTAGGTAGTCTTAGGCAGATTCTAGCCAGTGGTAGGTCCCTGAAACGATGTCAAAATTAGACACCTTATCGACATCCGGACTTCATGGTTTGACTGCAACATCATTGATTTCCAAGTAGTGCGAAGCAAAGCAATTAGGTACAGGTGGAATGACTAGCATAAATAGTGATCAATGATGAGGCAGACAAACATGAAATCAATAAGCACTTACAGTATAATCTATATAGATAAAAACAGTGGTTAAAACAAAACATTATAATTTAATTATTTATTTCGCGACATCTATCTGCTTACATTCAAAAGCTAGGTGTACAATAATAACGTTGTGCGGGCTAATCGCCACGAAATACTTATCGACACTACCTATAGTTTAAATCTACATCGGCCCCAGTAGTGGGAATTAACCGACACTAAACTATAATTTTACTTAGACTAAAATCAATGAAAACCACCATCAAGGGTTTATAAAGATAATTACTAAACTTATTCAAAACAGTAAGAATAAAACACAAATAAAAAAGTCGTTAAATTTTAAAGGTGACCTTCATGACAGCGGATGATTTGCACATTCTAACTACAGCTAAAAGCGAGTATTAGTTTGCAACACTTACCCAATATGGGGAATTCACTTTTATATTTAAAAATAACAGCTACTCAATATGGACTAGGTATTAAAATATGAATTTAAAGAACTCGAGCGGCGAGCGAACAGATCACAATTTAGTACGTGTTGTCGAGCCGGTGCTATAGAACGAGTGACGCGGTGGCGATCCAGCGCGCATGACCTTCAAACCGCCGGCTGGTATTCAAGCGCACGAACAAAAGAATTAGACAACAAGCGATGCGCTTCGGGTTTGCTTGTCAATTTAATTATTTTGATATATATATTTATTGTTATTTAGATTTAAGTAGATATGTTCTGTAATTAAGTTTTATTTAATGTTCAACTAGTTATAGTGTTATTGTATTAAATGGATTTTATTTTTTTGGGAAGGTTTTTTATTTATTATGTAACCATATTATGGGTTAGCTGATTTAAATAGAAAAAGGTTAAGGAAAACCGTTACAACGGTCTCACGGTCACCCATCTCATACCCGGCCTCTTCAAAAGTAGCTTTACATTCGTTACTCTGGTCCCAAACAGTCATCCATCTCATACTCGGCCTTTCCTAGAGTTGCTTAACTTTCGTTATCGCAGTCATAGTAGAATCAAATAAGTAGGCCAACTCGAGCCGTTAGCGAGCGATAATAGCCTAAACACTGGCTGACTGGTAGGGCTGTCGCTTATAGTTTATTCAATCATCAAAATGCATATGTAGGCAATCTCTATGTAAAACAATTTTCCCTTGTAGGGTAAGCATCAGGGATCTATAATATAAAGTTTTTTAATTATTTTTTGTACATAGACTAGGAGCTGACTACAATGATTTCATTACTTACCTACGTCATATTATATGATTAGTGATTTGAAGAATTACGATGGAAATAGGATTTATTAAAAAGTGGCTTTACTAAAGCATGTTTTTATTAAAATAAAATAATTATTATGATATTGTAGTTTGAATTTTGACAGATTTGCGTAGTTTGATAACCGTGAGGTAGGTACCTAACCTACCTACATGTTGACTGATAAGATTTATGAAACAAAGGTAAGTACCTACATACATACTCAAGTTTATTGCTTATATCTGTTAAAATTTGATTTACTTTGATTTATACAAATTTCTACTTATTTGGTCCCTTTTTTTGGTCAACGAAATCTGAAGCAGAACTAGGTAGGTATTTCCTAAACACTTTCAGATAGGTAAATAGCTAACACAAAATTATCCTTACTTGTCCTATTTGGTAAACAATGTAAACTATGTCGCAGTACTACATGGTCACCCATCTCATATCATATCCAGTCTTTCTTAAAGTTGCCTTACCTTCTTCTTGCTCCATCATCAGACCCCGAACACTATTTCTCAACACAGTACTTGTCAAGACAAATCACACAAGCCCAAACTAAATGGGATTGTATGGTTTTATTACAGAGTTCCTGTGGCCTTCTTCCTGCTCTATCATCAGACCCTGGATACTACCTCCCAATCCCAACAGATTACTTAGCAAGACGAATGAAACGAGCCCATACTTGATGGGGCTGTATGGTTTTATCACAAAGTTTCTGTGTCAAATTAAATATCCACAATAAAAAAAATGGTTCATGCCTAAAATGTTTCTTGTAGTTACGCCAAAAAATTTGAAAATATATATTTGGTAAGGTACTTAAAAGGTACTAAATGTTTAAAAAGAGATAAAAAACTTTTGTTGTTTGGAACTATGGAAAAAAATGTGACCCAGACAACCTGACGTCAGAATATCTGGCCACTTTCTTTACACGTTTTGTCGCTGTCAATCGAGGTACCTGCTAAATATTTGAAGTTAGATATCAAATAGTAGTAAAAAGGTATTGCATTTTGGTTTTCATAACATCAGATATCGCTTTTGGTCCAGCGGTTTTGACGCTTACATTTATCACACAATTTGATTTGTCAGACGACCTCTCTCAGCGAGCGCTAGATAACGACTGAGCGCGAATCAAGAAAGCCCGGCGACCGGCATGTGTGGGGCGATGATCCGGTTTCCATTCTGTTCTATCAGAATGTAAACCGGTAAGCAAAGAAGCTTTTAGGCTGGCCCCAGACCTACCGTGGTCTGGGGCCAGCCTAAAAGTGTATAAAGCTCCACTGTAGCGAATTCTAAATTTTTTTTGTTTTTTTGACGAAATAAAATTCTGACACTCGATTCGTTTGACAGTCACTTGAAACTTTTGACAGGACGTTCACAGTGATTATGCTGCGAGGCATGGTCATGAGTGACATCATGCTAGATATTGTAAACGCGCTAACGTGCATGCGGCGTGCTGATTATCTAATTAAAAACCACCTAGCGACTGGTTGCAGTTCACAGATGATCGTGATCCATTGTTACTTCTTTTTGGGTTAAAAAGAAAACATACCCAAAGAAAAGTGGAAAAAGTAAGTCAAATGCAACCGGACGCTAAATAGTTTCTTTTTAGATAATCAGGGTGCGGACCGGCTGTAATCGCGATAAATATCGATATTATCGCTATGCGTACCGCAGCCTTTGTTGACTGTGTTAACTGTGTATGACTAGTAGAGATGGGTAGGTCCGCTCTTAATTAGGAGTTGCATCAGGATGTACATCCAGCTCTGGTGATGTCTGGTCTATAATACTTATCACGAAAAACAAAACCAAAATAAATACGCCTAACAACAAGTTTGAAGCTAGATAATTTGAGTACAGGAGTAATTTGAAATGAATTGAATTAATCACACCCGCGCTAACGAACGATGCATATCCCCAAGCGCGGTCCTACTCCGACTCCGGCCCGCCGCCACCTCCCCGCCGCACCGCACCTCCCCCCGTGGTCCGTAATCCCGTGATTCAGTTCCACAACCGATAAGTTACTCTATGAACCGCTGTGCAATCCGCTCCGGGGTGAACGGAATCTGGGACCCTATTTTTGAATCGCTCGGCTGGCGTCGAGCGCTCGTTTCTACTGATTTTCGTTCGACACCCCATACATTTGAGTTGATTTGTCGATGAGTGGGTCTCCAGCTTCCTCATAGGCTATAGAGAAATTCTAAGCATGCCATATTTTAAAGCATAATAGCAGCAATCAAACTTCCAGACATAATAATAGCAGCCACCATAAGTTCGTTACCATGAGTTGTTTTATGTGTGCGAGCTGGCGACACGTGTCACCAGCTGACACATCCCGTTAAGGCAAACCATCGAGGTTAGGGTTTTAGACTATAGTCAGAAATTTAGAGCCTAATTGCAGCAATGAGATCCAAAAAAACTAACCATCACACTCAAATACTGTTGAAACTACGAGCATAAAACTGTGTGCGAGCTGGAGACACGTGTCACTGGCTTGCACAACTGTATTTTCGTAATTATTCAAGCTACGATTATGTAATATACCTCAAAATTCTCAGCCGAATTGGAGCATTAGGCTCCAAATTTATCAAAACTTTAACTCGAAAAGTTTTTGAGCTACGAGCCGATATCTATGTGTGAGCTGGTGACACGTGTCTCCGGCTGACACACGGTGAATTGCCTTAACTGTATATGTTAGAGTTTCGTTTTAAAGATCAAATAATACATTATAATTGCAGCACACACGAGGCATAATTTCAAATCTCTGGGCCTCTTAGTTTCAAAATTATAAGCCTAAAACCGTTTTCCCGCCAAAAAATTCAAAATAATGGCTCGGAAGCGGCTAATCGCGCCGTTGCCGTTCCGTGCGCTACACTATTGCAATTGAATTTGAACCTAAGAGCTAGTATTATTTTGAGTCAGTTTAATTTGCGCTCTCAATCTTGTTAATTTCTATACTGAGAATTTTAGTCTAGTAGGCATAAGAATAAATAATAGTATTGTTTATTCTTATGTAGGAGGTTAGAGCCATCTGATACAACTGGTTGCCTAATTTAAAAGAAAAACTAAGTCTATTTATTTGGAATGTTTATGTCGCTGAGCTTAGTTATTAAACTATTTTTTACACTAATCCCACATATATTATAAGTACGAAAATTTTGTCTGACTGTCTGTCTAAGTATATATTTGTTACTCTTTCACGCCGAAATTATCACGGCATACAGACAGATTTAAATATGTCCAGACTGGACTGGAATCGGGATTAACACAATTAGGATAGCATTGTGAATGCAAAAATCTCAAATTTAAAAACTTCCTGAGTGAAATTATTTTTTTCATAGTAGTAGATAATGAACCGAGCGCGCGCACACGGCCATTGATAACACGGCTTTAACAATAGTTCTTTGGTGTGCGAGCAGATGGCGTGAGAAAATAAAACCCATTGTTTGGTTGCAGCACTTGTGGAATCAGAGCGCGCGCACATGGCTATAACAATAATTCCTTGGTGCGCGAACAGATGGCGTGATTTTGTTTACTACTATTCATAGGATTATAAATTTTAGTCTAGTGCCGTAGGAAATATAACCCATATTTGGTTGCACTTGTGTCAGAGCGCGTGCGCAAAAGTCCGTTACATTACAGATGTCGACCACATTACGCGTTTAAATGTTGAACTGTTTTCATTTCTCCTGTGATTCCTGTGAACCTAAAAGATACTCTGGAAATAAGAAGATACAAGCAGAAGCAGAGCGATATATACATTCCTAAATAAATACACTTTGCTTTTCTATTCCTAAATAAATAGACTTTGTTTTTCTATTAAATTAGGTAACCAGTTATATCAGACGGCTTTTACCTCCTAGACTAAAATTCTCAGTACAGAAATTAACAAGATTGAGAGCGCAAATTAAAATGACTCAAAATAATACTAGCTCTTAAGTTCAAATTCGATTGCAATAGTGTAGCGCACGGAACGGCAACGGCGCGATTAGCCGCTTCCGAGCCATTATTTTGAATTTTTTGGCGGGAAAACGGTTTTAGGCTTATAATTTTGAAACTAAGAGGCCCAGAGATTTGAAATTATGCCTCGTGTGTGCTGCAATTATAACGTATTATTTGATCTTTAAAACGAAACTCTAACATATACAGTTAAGGCAATTCACCATGTGTCAGCCGGAGACACGTGTCACCAGCTCACACATAGATATCGGCTCGTAGCTCAAAAACTTTTCGAGTTAAAGTTTTGATAAATTTGGAGCCTAATGCTCCAATTCGGCTGAGAATTTTGAGGTATATTACATAATCGTAGCTTGAATAATTACGAAAATACAGTTGTGCAAGCCAGTGACACGTGTCTCCAGCTCGCACACAGTTTTATGCTCGTAGTTTCAACAGTATTTGAGTGTGATGGTTAGTTTTTTTGGATCTCATTGCTGCAATTAGGCTCTAAATTTCTGACTATAGTCTAAAACCCTAACCTCGATGGTTTGCCTTAACGGGATGTGTCAGCTGGTGACACGTGTCGCCAGCTCGCACACATAAAACAACTCATGGTAACGAACTTATGGTGGCTGCTATTATTATGTCTGGAAGTTTGATTGCTGCTATTATGCTTTAAAATATGGCATGCTTAGAATTTCTCTATAGCCTATGAGGAAGCTGGAGACCCACACATGATTTGTCGAACGAAAATCAGTAGAAACGAGCGTCGAGCGATTCAAAAATAGGGCCCCTGGTCGTTGGATGTACATCCATCACTGTGGCATGTGATGCAGGTCCACTAATGCGTTTCCAACCGGACCTACCCATCTCTAATGACTAGTGTTCTGTGGAATGAAATGACTGATGTCGATGTCTGGTAATTTGTAGTACTTTTGTAATAAAACTAGGGATGTTCGATCCGGGTGCCTTGTATCGATATTCCGGATCGCAATGGATCGTAATCCATTGTATCGATCCATGGATCGATCCTAATAAATTGATACGATTTTTTGGATCGATCCAGTATCGAATTAAATATTTTCGAAAAGTCGGATTTTTAATCACTTTAATAGAAACATGATAATAAGTGACTAATATACACTACAAGGTGATTGGTAAAAGCCTTATAAAGCCGAATATGGTAGATATTCAAATTGGACAACTTTTAGTATGGGACCAACTCTGAAATCGCGAAAAAAAATCAGCTGTTTCATACAAAAATTAATAACAAAAATATCAAAATGTATGAAACAGCTAATTTTTTTTTCGCGATTTCAGAGTTGGTCCCATAGTAAAAGTTGTTCAGTTTGATGTTCCCTATCTACCATATTCGGCTTTATAAGGCTTTTACCAAACACCATGTATATCTAAAAATGAAAACGAATGTTCAGACCACGTTTCCACCACTTTTCTATGGAACAACTGATTTTTTTTCGCGATCTCGTGGTTGGCCCCATAGTAAAAGTTGTTCATTAACGTGGTCTGAATACCCCTTTTCATTTTTAGATATACTTCAAAAATAACGGTGTATATGAAAAATTAAAAAATAATGGCAATATAATACAGTGTGTTTTTTCAACAGTGATCAAATTTTGTGGTTTTGCTTAGTTAGACCATCAAACTGAACAACTTTGTCTAGGGATCAACTTAATCAGATCACAAAAATATTTAGCTGTTCCATAGAAAACATCAATAGGGATCTACTCGACCAAAATGTATGGAACAGCTGATTATTTTTTGCTCCGATTAAGTTGGTCCTATAGACAAAGTTGGCCAGTTTGATGGTCTGAGCAACACCACGAAATTTTATCACTGTTAAAAAAACACACTGTATTTTAAAGTACCCAAAAACAAAATTAAAAGTTTCTAGTGGTCCAAGCAAACAAAACGTTCTTATCCTAAGGAAATAAAAATTGTTCTCTTCTCAAACTAAACAATATATTTGTTATGACTTATGACGAAGTTGACAGTACAGTTTGACTATAAAGAGTTGAAATTAAAAAAAAGGGAACTAAAATTTTTCAGTACAAAATTTAGTAAGTGTTGCCAATTTATTCGTGATTTTGACGTGTTTACATAGAAAGTGGCACCCTCAATTTTTGTCAACTCTTTATGGTCAAGCTGTACATTGAAATATGTAATGGCAACATTCGCAAAAAGTGTCCAAGTAATTAGAGGAATGTTTATTAAATATCGTAATATGGATTTTGACTAAATATTCCGTTGAACTCAAAATATTCTCTGAGTAATTACTTTATTAATACGATATACATAATAATAAATAATAAAATATATTTATTTTCCATCACACAATGGTTGTTTATTTTCCATCAATAATACGATTCTTTCGATCCGATCCTCTATGCATGTGTATCGATCCACCAAAGGATCGAATGCTATTGTATCGATACAAAAATCGAATGGATCGTATCCCATTGTATCGATCCACGCAAGTATCGGATCGGATCGAACATCCCTAAATAAAACAAGAATTTTATCAGAGATTTTATCCCAAAATCATTATAGTTTGGTTTATTAATTTGACTTGCGTCTACAATGGGTGACGGACAAAGTGAAAATCAACCGTTGCTGAGAGATGGTAAAGAAACAATGATTTTATTATTATGACAGCTGATGATTCAACCAAAACCCATTCTGTTTTTTTGTTGCTAAACAATTTGATCTTGCCGATTATTGACTTCTGTACTGGATATTTACGTTGTGTAACTAGCGAGTTATGCCTTTAACATGTTATTACATGAGTCAAATTATGACTTACATATGTATTGACTAGGCTCACGCATATTTTGTATTTTGCTCCATCAGAAGAGGTGAATGTCAGCACAATATCCCCAATCGGGCCCGATGAGTTACCTCCTCCGTACCTTCAAGTAGGGATGCCGATGGTGACATGCCGGGTGTGCCAAGCAATGATAGATATCTCTGGCAAGAGAGAACAACATGTTGTGAAGTGTCCTGAATGTAATGAAGCTACGGTAAGACCTTAGTAATGCTTTTATCCACTGTTTAACTTATCTCTTTTCACTGTTTTTCATGAAAACCCAATAATTTCACAATCAGTCACAGAGTATTACAAAGGAGATGTCCCAGCGTTGCCCCAGTTTAATTTTATTTAATTACTTTCATAATTAAAAAATGCTAATTACATTTTATTTAGGTATAGTATCAGTCAAGAATTGTTTTATATTTAGAAAAAACAATTATTACAAAAATATTAAGTTGTTTTCTGAAGTATTTTGTGAAAAAAATGTAAGTAAATACTACTCTAATGTTAAAAAATTGTGATTTAAAAGCGTTTAAAACCTAAAAGTCCCACTTTTTAATGCAGAAAATAATTATCAATCTGATTCTAAAGTAAAATACTTACTCTGACACTACTTTGATTAAGACGCGATAGACTTTCATTTTTTGGCGTACATAGGCGCGATGGGACATGTCCTTTAAACCTTGTCAAAAAAATAAAGTTGGCTATACAGGAAAAGCCGATACCTATCTATGAAAAAATAACAGTTATCGTTGCCATATCTATGCTGGCCTCGTGAGGCCGTGCAGGCTTTGATGGAATGGCTTAAGCAATTTTGAGCCGGCCTCATGCAGCTAGGCCAGCGTTGAAAAATTAATCATTATTATTTGTAACTATTACCTCACTAAACAATATGATAAAAGTAGGTAGTGGTGTTACTTGTAACTTATTCAACGAAATATCTGTGAATTCACTGTAAGCTGATTTAACTCGTTAAGCCAGACATAATGAGACAATAGTTTTTCATTGTTGTGCGAAATGAATTAATAGCTATGCTCACACGTTTATTACTTTATGAAGAAATATAAAGAAAGTTAACATTCTTTAAGCTCCGGACAAACTGACGCGAGCGATTGGAGCGACAGATTTTGATCACGTAACTCAAAGCAATAGCCATAGTCATTGCCATAACAATTCTCTAGGAATTTCATTGACTATGGTTATGGCTATCGCTTTGAGTTACGTGATCGCACTCGCGAATTTCGCGCGGAAATCGCCTCAGTTTGTACGGAGCTTTATACCAAATTTATAGTTTCTTTCTGTTTAAATAAAATTACAACTCGGTAATGAGGCTATGTTGATAAATTGATAAACATTGAAATAAATTACAACAAATGTGCTTAATCTTATCAATAACATAGCCATTATAGTAATTATTTCTAATGATGTCATAAAAAAAAAGAAAAGCTAAAAATTCAATACTGCAAATCCTACTAATATTATAAATGTGAAAGTTTGTGGGTTTGGATGTTTAGATGTTTGGATGTTTGTTCCTCAATCACGCAAAAACTACTGAACGGATTTGGTTGAAATTTGGCACACAGATAGTAGATAGCATAGATTAAAACGTAGGATACTTTTTATCCCGATATTCCCACGGGAACGGGAACCACGCGGGTGAAACCACGGGCGGCCGCTAGTATTAGAATAAGATACACTTCATAAACACTTTTTAAACAAATCATAGACTCTGCTAGTCTATAACTAACAAAATTTAGACCATTTTTCTACTTTGATCAAAATTGCTTAGTTAAAATTGAAATATTATAAGATCATTTCCTAAATTCATTTTGTTTACTATAGTTTTCTATTTATTTCAACAGCCGATAAGGAATGCCCCACCAGGAAAGAAGTATGTGCGTTGCCCATGCAACTGCCTTTTGATCTGCAAATCGTCATCTCAGCGCATCGCCTGTCCAAGGGCCAACTGCAAGCGAATCATCAATCTCGCTCCGTCGCCTGTCACACCACCGGTGCCCACACTACCCGGCATGTGCAGAGTCATCTGTGCACACTGTCAGGATACATTCCTTGTGAGTTTTATTAATAAATTTATTTATGTATGCTTACAGCTAAACATTACCGTTCTTTCCACTTGATAGCCCCATTAAAAGCCCCTGGGGTGTCACAACATTGCCTTTTTATGGTTGCAGTATCACTGAGTTGAGTGAGTTATTAGGACGGATATTATTAGGCACAATCCTGAAGTGCTCATGGTGGTTTGAAGGATTGATTGTACTCGATCATGTTTGTTAAGAAATGATCAGTCCAGCTAGGTGTTGGATGGGTGATCGTTAAGTGGTATTACATCTGAGCGCTTCCGTGCTTTGGAGGGCACGTTAAACCGTCGGTCCCAGCTGATGTCATCTGATAACAGTCCTTAAGTCCAAAGTCAGAATCCTTACATACCGCTTGATAAACTCTTAACATCAGAGGTAGCCACTCTCATACGATAAAAAGAAGAAGGCACAGTCCTAAAGTAAAAATCTCGCTGTTGTAAATAAAATATATCACAAGAAGTCAAGAAAATATGTGTACAATGTAATTAATTTAACAATGTACAACAGAAGTGACCAATTTCAGAGCGCTTGTGGTACAAAATGACATGAAACATGAAATTTTGCATACACGTTGTCAGGGGTACAGAGAAGGACATAGGGTACCTTTCATCCCGAAAAAAAGTATTGTTCCCGAGGGATAGCAAAAAAACTTTCCACGCAGACGAAGTTGCGGGCCTTTCGGGGCGTTAGGACCAAGGTGCTAAAATGACCAACGTTCTAAAATGTCCAAAGTTGCAAAATTACTAATATTTTCGGATCGTAATGACCAAGGTGCTAAAATGACCAAAGTTGCAAAATGACTAATATCTTTTTGAAGTTAAATGACCAAGGTGCTAAAATGACTAAGGTTGCAAAATGACCAAGGTTGCACAATGACCAAGTTTGCAAAATATCCTTAGTTATTGTCAAAAGGAAGGACAGATTCTCAAAAAGACAGTCTCACATTTTTCTATTTTTCGTAATACAATACATCACCAAAGTACCAGGATCTCATAAATACGGAGAAGGTTAACTTTTATATTTTTAATCACTTTTTTATTTATTTTCTCCGTAATAGGTGACGTAGGCAGAAAAAAATTGTACAATGACCCGTCTATACTAGCTCGTGCGCTAACACATTGCCATTACGCTCGCACATGCACAACAATAATGTTAGCGCGAGAGCGACAGACATAAAGTACCTATAGACGGTCAGGATGGGACGTACGGGTCTTTATTTTTTTATATTTGAAAGCATGTGCTGAACAAAGAAGTGCAGAAAATCAATAGAATGACCACACATCTCCACCGTATCGTCCACATCTGCACCGTATCGTCGCCGAATCCGAGCCGCGTCGCTTCTGTGCATTTCACGCCTTAAGCAGATAAGCCATTTTGGTACCTTGGTCATTTCAGCACCTTGGTCATTCCAGCACTATGGTCAATTCAGCAATATGGACATTTTAGCACCTTGGGTATTTTAGCACCTTGGGCATTTTAGCAGCTTGGTCATTTCAGCAACTTGGTCATTTTACCACTTTGGTCATTTTAGTACCTTGGTCATTTTAGCACCTTGGTCCCAACGCCCCGAAAGGGTTGCGGGCGGCCGCTAGTATAATATTATAAATGCGAAAGTCCGTTTGTTTGTTTGTTTGTTACGCCTTCACGTCTTAACTACTGAACCGATCATCATGAAATTTTGCATACAAGTTGTCAGGGGTACAGAAAAGGAAATAGGTAACTTTCACCCCGAAAAAAAGTATTGTTCCCGAGGGATAGCAAAAAAAAATTCCACGCAGACGAAGTCGCGGGCGGCCGCTAGTATAATATAATGTGCCTTCTTGCTAGATACATTTCTTATGTATATGGTGCCTTTATTAGCACATAAGCTGCAGCCTGCTGATAGTGAATTGATATATCACCTTTAAGATTCTTTCTTTCATAAATATATTTTCAACAATGAATTCATTTGTGTAAGAGACTGTAAGCAAATAAAGAACAAAGCTATGATTCACTTTCTTATCACAAGCTTTGTAAATTATCACTAAGTATACTAGGTACGTGTGAATGCTTTTACACAAACTCAAATATGAAAATGTTTATGGGTTTTATCTTTACTAATATTATAAATGCGAAAGTCCGTTTGTTTGTTACGCCTTCACGTCCTAACTACTAAACCGATCAACATGAAATTTTGCATACACGTTGTCAGGGGTACAGAGAAGGACATAGGGTACCTTTCATCCCGAAAAAAAGTATAGTTCCCGAGGGATAGCAAAAACCTTTCCACGCAGAAGAAGTCGCGGGCAGCCGCTAGTTAATCATAATTTTCCAGTGATAACTATTACTTTAATTAATTAAAGCAATGAGCTTTGTTGTTATTACCTATTTAAATTGTATATTACGTAGTTCAATAAGTCTATGCAAAAGTTTAGTTATGAAGGACCTCATAACTCGCGCGCGACCATGATAGAGCCAGGCTAGGCGCACTCCGCGCTTTAGGTACAAAGCTACAAGTAGGTAGCGGGTCCGTCCGGACGGACTAATTTCAGAGGGCTACCGCGTGCCGGCTGGGTCGCACATTAGCAGTTCGATTTCGATAGTATGCCTTAATACGAATAAAAAGGATCCGAACCTCACGTTTTTCACTCTTCCAAAAGTTCCAAACGACATCAAAACGTAAGAAGTGCTTGTCTACTAGGTACCTAGTTAGTAACTAGTATCCGTTTATTCTTAGGTATTTACTTGTCTTATTTGCTAAACAATCTTCGCCCAACTATTGATTGAAATAATAATTTATAGATTAGGTAGGTACTTACTTACCTACCTACTTTCGAAATAAAATTAATTATAATTACAATTTCATTTCGTGATAAAGCCAATTGCTTTAAAGCCAGCATGTATATTCTGATGTGGCATTGACTGTACCTAGCCTATGTTTTTTAAACGTATTTTAACTACACATAATTTCACAAACACATAAACTACCAGTTATTTAATTATTATTTA
Organism: Agriphila tristella; assembly: GCA_928269145.1. Lineage (NCBI taxonomy): Eukaryota > Metazoa > Arthropoda > Insecta > Lepidoptera > Crambidae > Agriphila > Agriphila tristella. The sequence continues at coordinate 42,624,985 of OV743431.1, forward strand.
AAAGAAAAACCCTGAAGTCGTTAGAAGTGATAAGAGCTACGCGATAGAAAGAGAGGCAACTTCTAGGTGAATATAACTGTAGGCAAGAGAGCGGCGTGCAATCTGAATTGCACTTTATTGGGTATGGAATAGAGTCGTTATTTATTTAAATGACTTTGCGGAGTGGATCTTCTGTACTTGTACTATTATGTATTCTGTGATAGAGCCTAAATTCCGCTGAAGCGTTTCGCGTTAGAATATATATTCTGTGGCTGAAGTAAAGATGTTTGCTGAAGTCAATATTTCTTTCACAGTGAATGTACTGGAATAAGTCTACTACTTTATGACTTAAGTCATTAAATCTTTGTTATTATGAACTGTGATAATAACACTTTAACAGCTACCTGGGGCCGTATTATGACCTCTTATTTCCAGGCAGTTTTCTGACTGGCTATCAATCTATCTCTTTTATTTGCTATACGACGAGAAAGAGATGCCACTACAGCAATTTATAAACCTGGCAGGATTTAAGAGCTTGTAATACGACCTCTGTTTGATTATTTTGTTTATCATGAACAATAATAAGTATCCATATGTTTGTATTCCACATTAGCTCTCATCAATGACTTCTTATTACTAACATGTTAAACGATATCTGTTTCAATGTTGTGAATTGACGTTTTTTAAAGATAATCTTTTATTATAGCTGAACTAGCGACCGCCCGCGACTTTGTCTGCGTGGAGAGTTATTTCTCCATCTCTCAGGAACAATATAGGAACAATAGTTAAGACGTGAAGGCGTAACAAACAAACGGACTTTCGCATTTATAATATTACTAGCTTCCGCCCGCGACTTCGTCTGCGTGGATAGTATTTTGTCTATCCCTCGGGAACAGTTCCTTTTTTCGGGATGAAAAGTTGTTACGCCTTCACATTTTAACTACTGAACTGATCATCACGAAATTTTGCACAAACGTTCTCAGGGGTACAAAGAAGGACATAGGGTACTTTTCATCCCGAAAAACAGTATTGTTCCCAAGGGATAGCAAAAAAACTTTCCACGCAGACGAAGTCGCGGGCGGCCGCTAGTATTATAAATGCGAAAGTCCGTTTGTTTGTTTGTTACGCCTTCACGTTTTAACTACTGAACCGATCATCATGAAATTTTGCATAAACGTTCTCAGGGGTACAGAGAAGAACATAGCATACCCTTTATCCCGAAGAAAAGTATAGTTCCGGAGGGATAGCAAAAACCTTTCCACGCAGACGAAGTGACGGGCGGCAGCTTGTAATATTATAAACTAGCTTCCGCCCGCGACTTCGTCTGCGTGGATAGTATTTTGTATATCTCTCGGGAACAGTTCCTTTTTTCGGGATGAAAGGTACCCTATGTCCTTTTCTGTACCCCTGACAACGTGTAAGTAAAATTTCATGATGATCGGTTCAGTAGTTAAGACGTAAAGGCGTAACAAACAAATAAACAAACAAACAAACAAACGGACTTTCGCATTTATAATATTAGTAAGGATGCGAAAGTCCGTTTGTTTGTTACGCCTTCAGGTCTTAACTACTAAATCGATCATCATGAAATTTTGCATACACGTTGTTATGGTTACAGGGAAGGACATAGGATACCTTTCATCCCGAAAAAAAGGATTGTTCCCGAGGGGTAGCAAAAAAAACTTTCCACGCATACGAAGTCGCGGGCGACCGCTAGTTTATAATATTAGTAATGATTAGTAGCTGAAGTTACTTGTCGTCTGAAATGTACTCTATTGCATTTTATTTTCCAGTATCAAATGTTGAAGAATGCGCCGGTGCGTTGCCCTCACTGCCGCAAGGTGTCCTCGGTGGGGCACCGCATGGCGCGCGTGCGCGGCATAGTGTTCGCGGTGCTCGCCCTCATCTTCCTCGCGATCGCGCTCGGAGTCACCCTCGGCACCCTCTCCACCGCCAAGAGCCACGGAGGCGGAATCTACGTCGCTTACGTCGGAGCCTTCTTGGTCGCATTCCTCCTCGGAAGCAGAGCAGTCTTTTACTTCGCTATGAAAGTGAGTAACATCGAAGGCCCCATGTAAAATCTGGCGCCACATTTGTGATAAAATTTGTATGATTGACTAGGAAATAATGATTTCTCGATTCCATATTATAACTAGCGTTATTAGGGTGTGTCCCCACTTAGGCCGCGCTCCGCGCTCCGCGCTCCGCGAACCTCGGAGCATATGTGGACGCGCGAACTCCGTCTGCTCCGCGCTCCGCGCTCCACGCTCCGCGCTCCGTTTCCGTAACCAAATAAGCTTTATTCATATAAACTTAAATATTAAGTACTTTTGTCTCCACAGTATTATTATTGTGTAATTAATAATGAGTGGAAAAGAAGGGGTAAAACTTTGAAATAACAATCATGCCTATGTACAGTCAGCAGCACATCAGGTTATACAAAGTGTCAAAAATTTTTAATTTATTTTGGACCTTGTCTTGACAATAGGCTTTTCGTAATGAAAAAAAACTGTTGGCTCGATAGATGGCGTTGATAAAATTTGTGTCAACCAAACTACTTAACTTCTCTTCTCTAAGGTGTGTAGGCTAGTGGAATCATGGATCACAGTATTTTCTTGATATCTGAATTCCGGAATGCAAATTCCACGATTTCTAGTGTTGCCAGTAGTCGTTTCTAAAAAGTACTAACATTTTACGTTACTATGGAGTATGGTTATGTCTTTTTGTTTATGGGCCAATTTGACCGTTTTCGGCGAAACTCGGTTTTTGGTGTTATTTTGACAAAAAAATAGCAACGCAATGTTAAAAATATAAAAAATCCAGGATAGCGGGCAACTTTTTGCTTGGTAGCCAATTTCTATGAAACTCGGTTTTTGTTACTGCTTTAACAAGAAAACAGCAACGCAATGTTAAAAATACAAAAATCCAAGATGGCGGCCAACTTTTCTGTTTGTGGGCCGATTACAATGAAACTCGATTTTTGGTACTATTTTGACAAGAAAACAGCAACGCAATGTTAAAAATAGCAAAAATCCAAGATGGCGGTCAACTTTTTTACTTGTGGGCCGATTTCAATGAAACTCAGTTTTTCTTTTTATTTTGACAAGGAAACAGCAACGATATATTCAAAAATATAAAAATTCCAAGATGCCGGCCAACTTTTTTGTTTTTGGGCCGATTTCGATGAAACTCGGTTTTGGGTAATATTTCGAAAATAAAACAGCAACGCAATAATAAAAATTGAAAAAAATTCAAGATGGCGGCCAACTTTTTTGTTTTTGGGCCGATTTCAATGAAACTCGGTGTTTAGTACTATTTCGACAAGAAAACAGCAACGCAATAATAAAAATATAAAATATCCAAGATGGCGGCCAACTTTTTTGTTTTTGGGCCGATTTCGATGAAAATTGTTTTTTGGAACTATTTCGACAATAAAACAGCAACGCAATAATAAAAATATAAAAAATCCAAGATGGCGGCCAACTTTTCGTTTTTGAGCCGATTTCGATGAAACTCGGTTTTGGGTACTATTTCGAAAATAAAACAGCAACGCAATAATAAAACCGGAAAAATCCAAGATGGCTGCCAACTTTTTTGTTTTTCGGCCGATTTCGATGAAACTCGGTTTTGGGTACTATTTCAAAAATAAAACAGCAACGCGATAATAAAAATAAAAAAATCCAAGATGGCGGCCAACTTTTTTGTTTTTGAACCGATTTCGATGAAACTCGGTTTTGGGTACTATTTCGAAAATAAAACAGCAACGCAATAATAAAAATTGAAGAAATCCAAGATGGCGGCCAACTTTTTTTGTTTTCGGGACGATTTTGATAAAACTCGGTTTTTAGTACTATTTCGACAAGAAAACAGCAACGCAATAATAAAAATATAAAATATCCAAGATCGCGGCCAACTTTTTTGTTTTTGGGCTTATTTCGATGAAAATTGTTTTTTGGAACTATTTCGACAATAAAACAGCAACGCAATAATAAAAATATAAAAAATCCAAGATGGCGGCCAACTTTTTGTTTTTGAGCCGATTTCGATGAAACTCGGTTTTGGGTACTATTTTGAAAATAAAACAGCAACGCAATAATAAAAATTGAAAAAAATCCAAGATGGCTGCCAACTTTTTTATTTTTCGGCCGATTTCGATGAAACTCGGTTTTGGGTACTATTTCAAAAATAAAACAGCAACGCGATAATAAAAATAAAAAAATCCAAGATGGCGGCCAACTTTTTTGTTTTTAGGCCGATTTCGATGAAACTCGGTTTTGGGTACTATTTCGAAAATAAAACAGCAACGCAATAATAAAAATTGAAGAAATCCAAGATGGCGGCCAACTTTTTTGTTTTTGGGATGATTTTGATAGAACTCGGTTTTTAGTACTATTTCGACAAGAAAACAGCAACGCAAAATAAAAATATAAAATATCCAAGATGGCGGCCAACTTTTTTGTTTTGGGGCTAATTTCGATGAAACTCGGTTTTTAGAACTATTTCGACAAAAAAACAGCAACGCAATAATAAAAATTGAAAAAAATCCAAAATGGCGGCCAACTTTTTTGTTTTTGGGCCGGTTTCGATGAAACTTGTTTTTTGGAAATATTTCGACAATAAAACAGCAACGCAATGATAAAAATATTAAATATCCAAGATGGCGGCCAACTTTTTTGTTTTTGGGCCGGTTTCGATGAAACTTGTGTTTTGGAAATATTTCGACAATAAAACAGCAACGCAATGATAAAAATATTAAATATCCAAGATGGCGGCCAACTTTTTTGTTTTTGGGCCGGTTTCGATGAAACTTGTTTTTTGGAAATATTTCGACAACAAAACAGCAACGCAATGATAAAAATATTAAATATCCAAGATGGCGGCCAACTTTTTTGTTTTTGGGCTAATTTTGATTAAAATTTAAAAGCTTCTGGAGGACTTTAAGTATCGGCTTACCACCCGCTCTCAGAAGTTCTGTAGTGATTCCGTCGTCACCCGCCGCCTTGTTGTTTTTCAGCTGTTTGAGAGCCATACTAATCTCGTGCATGCTGACGTCCGAAGTATCTTGGGTATAGTGTCGGGTAAGCTTGGCTCTGGGGTCTTTAGCCTTGCTTTCAACAGGTGTCTGCGTGGAATATAACTGCCCATAGAAACTATCGATCTCCCTCAGGATTTCAGGCTTCGCTGAGATGATGCGTCCGTCGTCAGTTTTTAGTTTCGTCATCTGGCTTTGCCCAATAGACAGATCTTGAAAAGTATGGTACAGGAATGAAACTTGTTTCGAAATATCGATAGTACCATTTGGGCTGACTTTTACTAAGGCACCAAAATATCTATCCTGGTGAAAAAAAGTTACAACTGCACTGAAGCCAAAAAAAATATGAACGATTTTTTTCTGGCGTTAGTGGCACCTAAGATTTTTTGGTGCCATAGTAAAAGTCAACCCTAATTATAAAATTTATACTTACTTGGAAACAAGTTTCATTCCTGTACCATACCTTTAAAAAAATTGGGCCAATAAGTTGCATTGTCTATTTGATTTAAAGATAAAAAATAATGAAAAATGTTAAAACCTTAATATTAACAATATTAACAGTCGATGACGTTTAAAATTTGCAATGCTGCTGTATCAATAAGTCATTTTTGACAAATACCCTACATTGCCGCCTTTGATTCTATACGACTCACTTGTTATAGATAAAAGTTATATAGTCTTTACCTGTTTCTATAGTATTATGTAGTCTGCGCTTGTAGTAAGACTAGTAAGTGAGTAACTCGATGTTTTTTGTCAGTTCTAAAATATCTTTACGTAAAACGCTAGTTTTTTTACATTCTCTTTGTACTTACCTACCTAAGTAATAGTTTAATAGTACTTACCTACCTAATGTTGTCATACGTACTAGCATCAAATCAATCCGCACCGGACAAATGTACGTGATTTTTGGTGCGTGTAACACTAATGTAATGTTTTATTTTTGACTAGCTGATGCCTGCGACTTCGTACGCGTGGACATTATTACTCCGGCGTATTCATATAAGGTCATCCAGGTATTCCAGATCTTCAATTTTTTTACCTCAACATAAAATGCTCATCAGGCTGAACAACTTTTGCTAAGGTGTCATTTTTATATTTTGTATAGTTTAGCTGGACCATTATGGTACTGCATCAGGTGTTCCAATTTTCAAAATCATTATAATCTAAACTATACCCAGGCTTAACAGCTATATTACAAAAAAAGATTCATTCGAATCCGTTCAGTATTTCCTGAGATTAGCGTGTTCAAACAGACAAACAGACAAACAGACACACTTATTTTTCTAAATTCTTACTCTATTACTATGTCTCCATCGTCCCACATATATTTTTTTTGAAATATATGTAATGTACAGCAGACACACTTTTTACTGTTTTATTATACAGGGTAATTTTGCGACCCCTTTACAAAATCAAATATAAGTTCAAGGAAGTAATAAAAAGAAATTAGGTGAGATAATTCTAATTTATTTCTTTTTAAATTCTCAGTTTTCAGCCACTTTTTATATCCTAAAAATCTAGGCGCGCACGCTCACCGTCACGAACGGGACGCGAGCGGGGGAAGGCGAGTGGCGGGAGGGGGCTCGCGCGGGTCGACCGTGCGACGCGCAAACGGTGACAACAATTTCAATTTGTGTAGGGAACAGTTTGGGGTAAAAATGTAAAAAAAATGTTTTTGTTTTACTTCATAAATTGATTGTACCGCTGTTATAGAATGACCTGACAAAATTTTAAAAGGGGTCCAAAAATGACCCTGTATGTAAGGATAAATAAATAAAAAAAAGGGAAACATAGTTTACAATTGCAATAAAATGAGGGTTGTTATAGCACATTCGAGTGATGATGAAGTCGGCGCGAGAGTCTCGCATGCTGAATTTAATTTTGATTATTTTTTTATTAGGTTATTTCAGAAAAAGTTTTTAAACTTTTAGAAAAATTCAATAAAATAAGTCACCTTTCAATAAAATATTAAAATCTATAAGAATGGAATAAAAATAAATATTTTGTTAAATTCATTAAATAATTTTCAATGTACCAGAAGGTCGTGAGAGGCACGAGATCTGTTAATTTTTGTTTTCAGATCATTTTGGCTACTCTAGACGCTCATATCAATTTAACGCTGACTGTACTTTAACCCGATTAAATAATACCCAAACTTAATTTCTCCCATAAAGGACAAGAATAACGCAATGTAAACAATGACAAAAGGTCAAGATAACTGCGAACTTACTTGACTTTGATTTTGGTTTGATTTTGATGTAACTCGGTTGTAAAAGAAGTAAAACAATTAAAGAATTTGGCCGCATCCTGGAATTTTTAATATTTTTATTATTGCGTTGCTGTTTTCTTGTCAAAATAGAAACAAAAACCGAGTTTTATTTAAATCGGACCACAAACAAAAAGTTGGCCGCCATCTTGGATTTTTTATTATTATTGCGTTGCTGTTTTCTTATCAAAATAGTAACAAAAACCGAGTTTTATTTAAATCGGACCACAAACAAAAAAGCTGGCCGCAATCTTGGATTTTTTTCAATTTTTATTATTGCGTTGCTGTTTTATTTTCGAAATAGTACCAAAAACCGAGTTTCATCGAAATCGGCCCAAAACCAAAAAAGTTGGCCGCCATCTTGGATTTTTTCAATTTTTATTATTGCGTTGCTGTTTTATTTTCGAAATAGTACCCAAAACCGAGTTTCATCGAAATCGGCCCAAAAACAAAAAAGTTGGCCGCCATCTTGGATTTTTTTAATTTTATTATTGCGTTGCTCATTTATTTTCGAAATAGTACCCAAAACCGAATTTCATCGAAATCGGCACAAAAACAAAAAGTTGGCCGCCATCTTGGATTTTTTTCAATTTTTATTATTGCGTTGCTGTTTTATTTTTGAAATAGTACTCAAAACCGAGTTTCATCGAAATCGGCCCAAAAACAAAAAAGTTGGCCGCCATCTTGGATTTCTTTCAATTTTTATTATTGCGTTGCTGTTTTATTTTCGAAATAATACCCAAAACCAAGTTTAATCGAAATCAGCCCAAAAACAAAAAAGTTGGCCGCGATCTTGGATTTTTTTCAATTTTTATTATTGCGTTGCTGTTTTATTTTCGAAATAGTACCCAAAAATCGAGTTTCATCGAAATCGGCCCAAAAACAACAAAGTTGGCCGCCATCTTGGAATTATTGCTATTTTTAACATTGCGTTGCTGTTTTCTTGTCAAAATAGTACCAAAAATCGAGTTTCATCGAAATCGGCTCACAAACAGAAAAGTTGGCCGCCATCTTGGATTTTTGTATTTTTAATATTGCGTTGCTGTTTTCTTGTTAAAGCAGTAACAAAAACCGAGTTTCATAGAAATTGGCTACCAAGCAAAAAAGTTGCCCGTTATCCTGGATTTTTTGTATTTTTAACATTGCGTTGCAATTTTTTTGTCAAAATAACACCAAAAACCGAGTTTCACCGAAAACGGTCAAATCGGCCCATAAACAAAAAGACATAACCATACTCCATAGTAACGTAAAATGTAAGTACTTTTTGCGGGTGTACCGACACTATCTAACCGAATGGACTTTACTTGAAAGTGATTTGTAATAGGAAACAATCAAAACGTAGCACGGACGCAGCTGCGTCCGTGCTTCGTTTTAAACTTCTCGTAATAGACCCCTGCGCATTTAACTTTTCGTAATAGACCCTGCGCTCCGCGCTCCGCGCTCCGCGAACCGCGCTCCGCGCTCCGCGCTCCGCGAACCGCGCTCCGCGCTCCGTGTCGGATCGCAAATTCGGAGCGCGCTCCGAGGTTCGCGGAGCGCGGAGCGCGGAGCGCGGCCTAAGTGGGGACACACCTTAATAGTTTGGTTTTTATACTAAACTAGTGTATAGTCTATAATTTAATACAATACGGCGAATTAGTATTTCAAAATGATATATCAGAAAGATCCATAGCCTGTATGGTAGGCATATTCATAGCAATAAGTTGTCTAGCTTATTTACATTTATTAAAATTATTTAATAAAATAATAATACCTTATCATTGAATGTTTGATCGCATCTTTCCACCTGTTTTAGCCCTGACAACTTCTTTTATAACAAGCAAGAGGTATTATAGGTGCTATATGGATATGGCAGCTTGTTGAGAACGTTGGTTTTTATAATTTAGAAAAATATTTATGTGAGAAATTGACGAACCTTAAGGTTTGAATAGAGTTTTTTACACGGATTGGCTAAAAATTCAATGGATGAGTTTCCTCTGAAGCAAATGTCGATATTAAAGAGCTTATTAGATCATCCTGAATTAAGGATCCGGAATTCAGAGTCCGATTTAGGACGAGAAATTCAGTCGCCAATTAGACCGTCCTGAATAACGGATCCGATATCACAGCTTAACGATCATACAGTTGTTACACGAATGTACTTACACAGAGCAACGGAGGGGAAAATACAGTGACCGTAAAAATACATGTAGGTAGGAGGTATAGGTAGGTAGTAGGTACGTGTCATTTTCGATGCTAATCTGAACTAGGTTTATTGATGTAGGTACAGCTAGTATGTAATTTACGAATAACTCATCTAATAACATACCTACCTAAAATCAATTTTAAAAACAAATACCAACAGATGACAGGTGTCAAACTTAAAACAGCAATTTTTACGACTTTTAAACGACTATTACACAAAATAAAAAAATATAAAAGCTTAAGAGGGGATGGAAATGAAATACAATGGAACTGAAACGGAAAAAAAATTAATCTAACCTATACGTGTGGGGTGTCTATAGATAGGTCTTTAAAAATGACATTGAGGTTTCTAGAAGTAGTAAAAATATGTTTTAGACCTTTATAAACACTATCTACGAAAATTGGTTTGAATGAGATATAATTAGTAGTTTTAGGAGATATAGCACATTTTCCAAAACCGCAAATATAACTTTGTCGTTTATACAAACACTATAAAAAACAAAGTTATTTTTGCAGATTAAAATGATAGTGGTATTAAATAAGGTATGGTATTAAATAAGGTATTGTATATGGTAACTACGGAACCCTACTGCGCGTGGCCCGACACGCACTTGGCCGGTTTTTTTTAATTCAAAAAAGCAAATCACAGAGTTATTATGCCCTTATACACTTAGTTTTTTCGTTGCGCCAACTGTCTATCTAGGCGAACGGCGGCTTTTTTTTCACCAACATAAAAAGCGTTGACTGACTGTATACTCTTTAGGCTGTGGTACTACTGTGTCGGAGCAGAGCGTCCTGAATGCGATTACACTGTCCTAAGTGCTTCCGATTTAGCATCCTTAACGCCGGAGACCATTTCCTATCCTAACTAGGATCCTAACTAGGATCCTACCTTCCTGAATGCAATTACACTTCTCTGAATTAAGGAGCGACTTCATTCCGGATCCTTAATTCAGGATGATCTAATAAGCTCTTAAGAGTCTGTAACTAATTAATGATGAGACAGTTATAAAGACAGTCGGAAATCGTTCTATACGAACTCCACTAGGTACTACGTATCATGCCATGAAATCATACCTCATCATAATCATATCATCATGATTAGATAAAAATCGATTAAAATCGATTAGATAAAAGTACAACTATTTATTATATGGATGCTCTCTTTTTATCACCTAAAGAGAGAAGGCAATCGCTTTAACCACCTCCCTCATAGGAAATACATAATAGAAAAATCCTTTTTTATACATGGACACATAATAGAGAGATTACAGAAGACAGGCTTAGTAGATATGTTATAGTCAAACCCCGAAGTCCAGGCGCTCCTAGGTTTGCCTAGTCAAACATCAGGTTTGACAAGAAGGCTTAGTCAAAGTCTGACTTTGACTAAGCCTTCTTGTTAGTAGTAGTTAAGTAGTTCTTTTTTTTAACAGACAACAGAAATCTTTGTTTCACAGGAATATTGTTGATTAGTTATATTTCCACTCTAACGAATGTATTTATATACAAAATAACACATTCTGTCCCTAATTTAAGTCTGACTGGTCAAACCTCGATTTGATCGTATTGAGTTTCGGCGTTTGACTATCCAAGTTGGTCTCTCCTAGGTTTGGCCATAAATTCGTTAGTCAAAAGCCGAAACACGCTTTAATTTTGGACTTTAACTTAGCCTTCTTGTCAAACCTGAGGTTTGACTAGGCAAACCTAGGAGCGCCTTGACTTCGGGGTTTGACTATAACAGATATACATTACGTAATATTTATTATTCTATCAGCTGATTTAAATTTATTTTGTGATACGGGCATGATACGATATTGATACTAGTGGGCATCGTGACAATACGTTAATATAATAGCACGGTCATATTATTATGCGATTTTAGAGTTTGGTCAATGAAAGATCGGTCGGTCGGTTGGAAATGGAACTACTTTTGCGCTTCGTTTAAGGTTCAGATTCCAATAACTTAACCTCTAAATATTAATTTAACAGGGAAAGTGGCGCCGCCATTTCAGTCTCATCTTTCGTTAACCAGACTCTAATAATGGGCAAAATTCTTTGTGGTTTGCTTGACACTGCAACGGTGCTTACTGTGTGTTGACACATTTATATTATGTGCGACTGAATAAAACTGGTGGAAAGGAACCCCATTGCGTGTCTAGATATACAGGATTTTCAGCACTAGAATATTTGAACTTGTTTGTTTATTGTGTATTTCACATGTAGTTATTAAAGTGTATGGGATTATATTATTATGGTATTTTATAGAAACATTTATAAATTAGGTACTATTACGTTAATATTACTAAATGTAACCACGGTACAGGAATTCAATCAAAAATGATAATATTTGATTAAAAATATTTTAGAATATATTCGCCATATTCATTGCTTAGAATATACTTATCTATGTTTATATCGTAAAAATAAAAATACTCATTATTATTTTTGAAGCCTTTAAGTATTGATCCTTTGAACGTAATGAGCAAGACAAAACCAAAATATTATTTTCTCTCAAAATTACATGCAGATCCATAAAATTAATGTTTAGTTTAACATTAGTTCGTTCCCATTCAGATAGTTGATAAATAAAAAAATAATGAAGTAGTTACTATATACTTTTATTAAAAGTAAAATTTTGTTTATTTTATCTGATTACAAGGCTTTGTAATTTATTGTATTTTCTTCTTACTGTTAAACTTAATACTTTTTTACGTTAGGTATAATACAAAATTGGTACCTACCTATAAAAAAATTGAAAGTAGTCTTGTGCACACTGCACATGCGGCATGCATCAATCAAATAGGTTTACCCTGTCGGTTTACCCCTCGGCTATGACATCACCGCGCGCTTACCGCGTCTTGCGTGTCAGCAACCACTGCGCGGTCGCGATGACGAGCTGAGAAGCCGACATCGAGACAGCGCGCATTGGTTGCCGAGACGCAAGATGTTTCGGCCGAGGAGTTACCAATAATTATGTTAACTGCAAAAGAGACGGTCCAAATAAATGGACTAAAAAATACCAATAGATTGCTTAATGAGCGAAGCAGTCCTATGTCGCAGACCCCAACCAAATACATGGGGTATCGGAGATATAGGCCGACAAAGTATGTATGAAATATAGGTACAGTACGAGGCATATATCTTGAAATTTATTCGACGGAGTCACAATATATAAACGGAGTGGAGATAAGTTTGCGCATGTGCTCTTGTGAGCGACCAATAGCGCGCGCCCATGTCCCGCCGCCCGCGCCCCTGTCCGCTACGCATACCCAAACTAGGCGTCCCGCGCAATCCCCACCCGATTTCAAGATATTTGTCTCGTACTGCATTCTAGTCTAGCATTTAACATAACTTTTTACACCTTCAGTGATATAGGTAATATCGAAAATAATCGCTAAGCAATCGATTGGTATATAACTCGTTCGTGTTGATTAATGTTAAATACTGGACTTTACCAATTTTACCTATATTTCATACATACTTTGTCAGCGGCAATGATGATGTGAACGCGTAGTATCTCCAACAAAATACCCCATAGATTTGGGGTCTATGATTTGGTAAGATTATTTCTCTCGGTATAAGCAATCGATTGATATAATAAAATAGCTTGTTCGTATTAATTCTTAGATTTTTTTGGACTATCTCTTTCTTTATTGGTTTATTGGCAAATATCTAGTCAAGATACTTCAATCAAGATTATAATATACCTATAATATAAACGAATATTTCGGTAAAATCGGCATACAGTGACTGAAGTAAGCTCGATTTTTTTTCGGAGTTCAAATAGTGTTCTTTTTGTGTACTAGGTTATATTAAATTATTTCTAGCAAATCTACTTTATAGGAAATCAGGCAAATAAAATTGACCCTCGTGATAATACAGATGGTTTTGCAAATTTTTAACATAACCCTCGATGGTTTTTGTAATAAAATTACATTTTAACTAATCTTCGTGAGATTAGTTAAAATTATAAAAAAACGGAAAAAAAAGTTTTAAGTATTCCATTTATCATTATTTATTTTAAAATGTAGCATAGATTGGGAGCTGTAATTTTTTAAACACAGACCCGCGTCTTTATGCATATTTTTTCTAAATCTCTTGGTTGATGCGACCGAGAGAACGCAAAATATGGAATTTATTTAACTGGTCAAACAACCGAGTAGGTAAGTATGCAAATAGAGTCTCAAATTTATGCAATAATTATGTTATTTTAATATATTTGAATTTATGGTGAAACTTCCGAAGGTATTTCATTGATGACGTGATTGAAAGGGTATCTGAATAATCTTAAATTAGACGGATTAATATAATTAAAAAAAATAGTTTGAATTTAGCTTTGATAATTGAAAATTTTAATAGCTAACCTTATTATGGTTTGTCATTAGGAGTCGTAAACAGCAGATTCCATTACATTACAGATCTGAAAAAGATAGCATTTTCCGTCCTATCGGATCGAATCACATCTGAAACCGATAACACAATGGAGATGTTACCTAGCTTTTTTATTCGCTATAATTAAAATTAAGGCCAAATTATACACACAACTGTCAAAGAATTATCAAATTATCTCTAAAAATGAAAAAGTTACTTACAGGACGATTTTAAGATAATTTCGCTCATCGGGAAACGGTCGCCTGACGTCATCTACGGAACATTTCCAGCGGCCGGCCGCGCCACCGCCATACAAGCAACAGGTCGGATGACGTCACGCCCTTACAATCGCATGGCGCAAAAATTCGTCAACTTAAATTATTTATTACATTGCCATTTACTGACGGATTTCATTTTTTTTCACTAGTATATTAATTTAGGGCTATATTTTAATTTAATGAATTAAATAAAGCAGTTTTAACATCATGAAACTTCTCCATGATGTTTAGCTTAAATCAGAATAAGAATACCGCAGCTATAACGCAATACGTCTCGTTAACGTGGATCAGCGTTTCACATACGATAAAATACTGATTCAATTATCTTTAACTATAGGTACTAGATAGAATTATAACTAGTAGAGGCTCCTTCAGCAATGTCGGCACATACAACGTGTTACAAAAAAACCTCTAAAGCCGATATGGTAGATAGGGATCATTAAACTGAACAACTTTTATTATGGAACCTACTCTGAAATCGCAAAAAGAAAATCTGCTGTTTCATACAAAAAATAATAAAGAATATGAAACAGCTGATTTTTTTTCGTGATTCAGAGTTGGTCCCATAGTAAAAGTTGTTCAGTTTAATGATTCTACCATAATCGGCTTTACGGGTTTTTTGTTACACGTATAGGTGTTTCGCTATAAACAAAATTTTATTATATTTTCTAACCAAATTCACATTAGTAGTATGAAGATAGAGTAGGTAGGATGTGTCTGTTTGCTAAAAAAAGTTTTTAAATTACTGTTGATGACGAAAATTATGGAATATTCTCTTTCTGGTTTTGTGGTCTATAATTCACTCTATTCTATAAAATTGAGACTTTACATAATTACAAAAATATTCAGTATATTTTAAGCCTTAGCTTTATTTCACCAATAATATGTTATAATATGTAAATTTTTAAGTATATTATTATTGTATTACTTAATGTTATTTTCGTGAATATAGGGCTTTAACCATGTATTTTTAGTTATAAGTTAAATAAATGGTACCTATGAATATTATTTTTTATTTTTGAAATAAATATTATATTATCACCTGATAGATACTTACATGATATGAGTGTAGTTGAATCGTACGAAGTAGCGTAGGTACTTTCTACTACTTTTACTGCCCTAAAAATAAAGAATAAGTATAATATCTAGTTTAACTAAAAATATTGCTCAGCAATATATTACTCCTTACGTTTTCTCAAAGTCTCAAAGCATCATATTTCTAAACAAACTTTTTGGTTATTTTAAGTATAAACTTCTTCTTCTTCTTCGTCGTTTCACTCTTGGCAGAGCGGTCGTGGTCACGTTGAGGCGTCCGCGTCGGTGGAAGAGGCGGACACAGCTTTCCGCACGATCTCCCGCCATCTCTCCCGGTTGACAGACTGTCTGGCGCAGTCAGATACACGGTGTCCCACTGCGAATTTCACTTGGTCAGTCCAACGCATCGGTGACCTGCCACGTGATCTGGCTGGTTCCCTCTACTTTGCCCTGTACGACCAGCCGCTCTATGGAGTCGTTACCCCGCCTAGAGACATGGCCAAAGTACTGCAGTATGCGCGACTGTACTACGGCCGATAAACGCTGCGTGATGCCGAGCTCCTGGAGTATGGACACGTTGGTGCGGAATTCCGTCCATGATATCCCCAGCATCCTCCTCCAGCACCACATTTCTAGAGCATCTATCTTCCCCTTTTCCAGCTCGCGCACTGTCCACGTCTCTGCCGCGTAAAGAAAAATGGGGAATTCAAGTGTTCGCACGAGCCTGACTTTGGTAATGTTACGATTCCTCCACACTTTCCTTAACTTCTCCATCGCAGTTCTGGTTATGGCCATACGTCGTTTCACTTCATCTACGCAGCCGCCGTTGTTTGAGATTAAAGCTCCAAGGTACACGTAGGTCTGGACCACGTCGCAGTTCGCAATCTGTGACACTGCGGGCGAGTTGTCGTTGACGCGATCCACGATCATGATCTTGGTCTTAGATCGGTTTATCTTTAACCCAAACGTAAGGCTCACGCGCTCCATTTTGAGAAGTAATTCCTCCATAAGGCCAGCGTTACTTGTATAAACTTATTCTTCGTTTATTTGTAGGGCAGTTAAGGTATAAATAGGTATAGTAGTGAAACTTTTACCTACTAGCTATAGCTAGTAACATCAGATTTTGCGCTCTCATGCGATTTTAAACTAGAGCCTGCGCCACAAAAGAAGTCCCTTGGGTCACTCATGGGGGTTTCTGAGCCATTTAAATATACCACATCATTACATTTCAGCCATTTGTTTTAAATTAAACCAAAAAACGATTTCTACACCTACATCAAAAGATTTTTAAACACCTCTTTAAATTAGACAATGTTTAAATGTGATTCTGTCTCTTTTAAACAATATTGTCATAAAAGTGACAGCATCACATTTAATTCATCAACGCTCGAGCGGCGCCGGCGTCCGGACAACAATAGAAAATCTATTGTGTCTCGTTTTCCGGCCGTTGACGAGTACATTGTCTAACTTAAACAAGTGTTTAAAAATATTTTGTAATAACACCGACCAAGTTTGGGCTTTAATTTAAAACAAGTGACTGAAAATGATGTGGTTTTTAAAAGTGGCCACTTTTTGCTCTTTTGCCTATTACTACTACGAGCTATATTTTACAGAGGTTATTGTTTGTGTGGCATTAAGTTGTTTGTTTTAATGACAAAGCCGGATATTTGTCATCCTTTCCATAAGTGAATTGCTTTGGTTTTGTTACGTGTGGAAGCGTATTTCATTAACTTTATTGTGTGTGCTGTACATATTCGTTTGAACACTTGTGAAGGTGACAAAGACTATCGGATTGACCTACAAGTTCGTGAGAAGAAAAGTGATTGGCGGGACGTACCACCGCTAACTTGTGGTACTCGTACGTGCCGGACTACAGCTGGGCCACAAAAAAAAAGTTGGAAATCTGACTTTTTGACATGATGAAGTCGATAATTTGTCGGAATTTGTCGCCAAAAACCAGAATTTGTCGGGCTTGCGTTTAGGAGATACGTGTGTCTCAGCTGTAGAGACGTCTCTACAGCTGGGCCACACAGATCTCGAAAACGGAAGGTCGTAGCGAAAATCTGATTACTCGTATGTGTAGCCGGTAATTTGTCGGATTTTGTCGCCAAAAACCAGAGTTTGTCGGTCTTGCGTTTAGGAGATACGTGTGGCTCAGCTGTAGAGACGTCTCTACAGCTGGGCCACACAGATCTCGAAAACGGAAGGTCGTAGCGAAAATCTGATTACTCGTATGTGTAGTCGGTAGTTTGTCGGATTTTGTCACCTAGAACCAGATTTTGTCGATCTTGCGTTTAGGAGACATGTGAGGATACGCTGTGGAGACTTTTCTACCTGGATCTTGAGAAAGGAAGGTCATAGCGAAAATCTGATAACTCGAGTGTGTAGCTGTTAGTTTGTCGGAATTTGTCACCAAGAATAAGATTTTGTCGATCTTGCGTTTAGGAGATATGTGAGGATGCGCTGTGGAGACCTTTTTACCTGGATCTCGAGAACGAATGGTCGTAAGCGTATCCGCACATATCTCCTAAACGCAAGATCGACAAAATCTGATTCTTGGTGACAAATTCCGACAAACTAACGGCTACACACTCGAGTTATCAGATTTTCGCTATGACCTTCCTTTCTCAAGATCCAGGTAGAAAAGTCTCCACAGCGTATCCTCACATATCTCCTAAACGCAAGATCGACAAAAATCTGGTTCTTGGTGACAAAATCCGACAAACTACCGACTACACATACGAGTAATCAGATTTTCGCTACGACCTTCCGTTTTCGAGATCTGTGTGGCCCAGCTGTAGAGACGTCTCTACAGCTGAGCCACACGTATCTCCTAAACGCAAGACCGACAAACTCTGGTTTTTGGCGACAAAATCCGACAAATTACCGGCTACACTTACGAGTAATCAGATTTTCGCTACGACCTTCCGTTTTCGAGATCTGTGTGGCCCAGCTGTAGAGACGTCTCTACAGCTGAGCCACACGTATCTCCTAAACGCAAGCCCGACAAATTCTGGTTTTTGGCGACAAATTCCGACAAATTATCGACTTCATCATGGCATAGTCAAAAAGTCAGATTTCCAACTTTTTTTTTTGTGGCCCAGCTGTAGTCCGGCACGTGGTACTCGTTAGTTTTCTTGGGTTTGGCCAAAGGGGTAGTGGGCTGAATAGGGCAACCACACCGCCAGATCTACCACCCCGCCGAATCCCGTGTTGCGTGTTGCGCGAATCACCACGCGCTGGGACCGTGCGTCGTCACCGTGTCGTCGGGCGGCGGGAACTGGAAAGTCAAGTCCTAGCTGTAAGTCAACTTATATATATTTAGTCGTAATTAGTCTTAGTTAGGTTTAAAGCGGCTATCGGACCGCCCTAAATTCCGATTGGTAGCAGACTGCTACACACGGACACGAGGAATCGTGAATCATAATTTTGGCACAGTATAAACAGGGATTTTGGGGTGAATCACAAATTTGGGGTGAATCGTTTTCTTTGTGTCTGTGTGTCCCTGTTCGTACGAAACAGTTTGTAAATACCTACTTAAACTATAGAACCTTAGCTTCAATCTCGTTTGAATTTTCCATACATTATGTACTTACCGAGCAATACATTTAATTAAGGTGAGGGCGCCATCGATCTGACAGTGTAAATTTTATCTGAGCTAGACTTCTTAAGCAACAATGAAAATCAAATGAATAAACAACTGAAGTAAAATATGTTTTTATTAATAAAACAACAAAAACTGGGGTACATTTAATAACATTTTATTACACACCTAAGTGATTTGAATTAAGAACCTTTCAAGATTGAATTAAGCATAGTGCATCTTATTTTAATATTTTATGACACTTTAATGTTAACAAAAAAAAGTAGCTTTAGTTCACTCTAAGAAAAAATTTAAAGACATTTACCGTTCGTTGTAATTCTAAAATTTCTTTAGCCTGTAGATCAGGGTTGAAAAAAACATGATTTATTGCAAAAAATCGAAAAAATCAGATTTTTTCGATTTTTTTGCTTGAGCCTTTAAAATCCACTTGAAATAGTGTGTGTGAAACTACAACACACCTTTGTTTTTACTCACTTCACACTTTGATTCGGAAGAAACACAAGTAAAGATCAATAAAATAGTTAAGAAATGTCTTGTGGAAGATATAAGAACGGATGATCTGGAAGTGTTTTGAAGAAAAAACAGTATTATACAGTAACTCTATCTCAAAGTTAATTTTAACAGACACTTGTACCTATGTGTCTATCAATTATTTAAAATTAAGAATTTTCTTTTTTTATACTAATAAGAAAGAAAAATTGCGATTTGATTTAATCAATGATTTATATTCAAAAATCACTTGATTTAAATCGTGATTTAAATCATGATTTAAATCAAAGCGATTTAATCATGCCAACCCTGCTGTAGATACAAAAAAGATGTGAATTTGGAACCCAAAAAATTTAGCATTATACTTTATTTAAGAGGAGCCGCACAGTTCCGGTTAAGAATAGGACTGTCCCATTTTATCCCGTGGGTATCGTAGAAGGCGATAGAGGGAAGTTTTAGGGACCCGGTGCAGACCATCGCACAAAGGGTCACTCGAATGGCAGCGAGGAAACTGTCAACAACAGCATTCCCGAGGAGGGTTGGTGTCAGGCAGGCGGCCGACCGTAAAACTTTGCCAAAACCTAATGCAGTATGTATTTCATGCTGCGCCGACCCCAATAGTGGTCGTTCTACGAGCGCAAAATTTTATTTTGTGTAGACATAGCACTACAAATAAATTGGGATAAAGACAGGAGGATGATGACTTTATTTAAGAGGAAGACGTTTTTATATTCAGAGACCCTCTCTGTTCAGTCTCTTAATAAAATTAAAACTTTTCGGTATTAGTTTACGATTAATTTTTAAACCTTTTGCCACAAAGTTGTCCACCCACATAGGGGTAAAAAATGTACATGAATGAAAAAGACCCTTTAATATAATGGAATAATGTCTTTCAATTTTATCCTATAGCACAGAATATCCAAGGTCATTATTCACCATCCAAATTTTGAGGCTGTGTTCAGTCCATGAAATTGAACAACTTTCTCTAAGGGACACACGGTCAAATATGTAAAATAAAAATCGACTTTCCATACAAATCAAAGAGATCACGTGATCGATTTAGTATGATCAAAATTTTGTGGCGAAATTCGACACATGTTTCTTGAAAGTTGTTTGTTTCATGGACTGGACACATCCTTAAAATTTGAAGGGTAAGTTCAAAATGACCCGATATAATAGTACTACGTATAGCTATCTTACAGAAGCTTTCATATCAACTTAATAAAATAATATGTACAATTAAAAAACGCAACAAAAATATAATCATTTTATAGTGAAAAAAAAAGATGATCATCATTTTCTCGTGCAGACCGCATTTTGTACTCTTTTTGTTAGGTAACGCTTAATTTTGAACTTTTCTATATTTACCAAAGCCAGTTATTGTAGTATGCTATGCTACCAACTACGGACGACTAGACATCAAAACTTTTACCTAGATTAGAATATGTAGGTAAAAAATCATTGGACGTAAATACGTATTACAATAGGTACTTAATAAAATAATTTGGAACAAGAAATGTCGCCACAGCACAACATACAAAGCACTATTTTATACTAAACGCTGTCTTACGTCTACAATTTGATATTTACGTTATGATTTTCTATGGTTAAATATAAGTTTTACTTTTAAATGAAGTTTTTTAAAATACAATAGTAGGTATAATAGCCCGTTGTTATATTTTTTCAAATTGCAAGTTTATTTTTAATTGTATAGTATAACATCATTGTTCACTTTTAGGGCACATCTTGGTTCACAAACAGGAAAATATTGTAGTTTTTTGAATCATAACATAAGAGACAAAATAAATTTATAGTAGGTACATAGTCTTTTGTTTATGGAATATTAAAGCTATTTAAGGTAATGCTACATACATTTTTATATATTATGTTTAAATGTGATAAATAATTATAGTCAAAGTTATAAATAGGTATAGTAAGAACAGAGTCTACCGTCTTAAAACATTGAAGTCTTTCATTTGACAGATGGATGCAGTGAACTAAAATCTATGGAACAAGCATTCCCCTCAAAAAATAGCACCACGCAAAATGACGACCAACTGGGCGAGCATCTGCATCTCTTTACTGCCTTCTTTGCGTCTTTTAGGCTGGCCCGACTAAGGCTGTGCGGGTTGTAATTTTTTAGCCCTGTGGTGCTATTTTTATGCAATATTTGTAATGCAATTACACTTCCATAGATTTTAGTTTAGTTCGCTGGATGGATGTGGCACATTGCAACTTCTTTTTGGCATAAATAAAAACTTGCCTAAGAAAAATAGCAATGTGTTACATGACATCCATCTGTCAAATGAAAGCTATTGGGATAAATTAGATTGCGGTAGAGCCCCAGTAACGTAGATACATGTAGGTACAAAAATATTGAAAAAATATATTCAAAGGACGAAGTTCTATAGGAAAAGCTTCAAACACCTTCAGATTATTACTTATGTAGGTACATAGTGTAAGTACCTAATTAGGTTTGCAGCAGCTATTGAAAGATACCTATACCTAGTATTAGTTATACATATAGGTATAAGTAGGTACCTATTTAGAGAGAAATTAAATCAAATGTAGACATAAAAGATATGTCCCATCGCGCCTATGTCATTTGCCCCACCATTCTCAACAAATGAAAATTGAAAGTCTATCGCGTCTTAATCAAAGTAGTATGTCAGAGTGGATATTATACTCTAGAATCAGATTGATAATTATTTTCTGCATTAAAAAGTGGGATTTTTAAATTAAAACGCTTTTAAATCACAATTTTTTATCATTAGAGTACTATTTACTTACATTTTTTCACAAAATACTTCAGAAAACAACTTAATTTTTTTGTAATTGTTTTTCTAAATATAAAACAATTCTTGATACCTAAATAAAATATAATTAGCATTTTTTAATTTTGAAAGTAATTATATAAAACTAGCGGCCGCCCGCGACTTCGTCTGCGTGGAAAGTTTTTTTCTATCCCTCGGGAACAATACTTTTTTTTCGGGATGAAAGGTATCCTATGTCCTTTTCTGTACCCCTGACAACGTGTATGCAAAATTTCATGATGATCGGCTCAGTAATTAAGACGTGAAGGCGTAACAAACAAATAAACAAACAAACGGACTTTCGCATTTATAATATTAGTAAGGATGAAACTGGGGCAACGCTGGGACATCTCCTTTAACAACCGAAATAAAATAGTGAATGTATTCCCACAGGTCAAGTACTTACTTGTAAATTTTAACAAATAAGAAGTATGAATTGTTAGATATCAAAACTTACAAATTTCAAGGTCTTTTAAATAAAATAAAAGAACTAGGTATCAAAAATAAAGTGGTTCATCTCCTCTTTCTCTATGAAATCAAAATGGAATGACCTCAAATTTTATTGTAGCCGACTACAGGAAGCGTGAGTTACTCGTTGGCTAACCAGGATTTTCATATAGGTAAGGTAGGTATTTCATCGAAACATCGCAATTTTTTCCTGTCATTTATTAAATTTGGAGTTACTTTATTACCTACTTATCTGTTTTGTGGGTTCATGAATTATTCACTTCGTGTATTTTGCAGCAAAAAACTGACCTTACAACTGCATTAAGGTACATCAGCACTGGACTCGAAACTATGGGCCAAATCTTTTGAATGCTCTAAAGGCCAAATAGATGGGGCTGATTTAATAATAGCGCAGCTTCCCAGGATTTTAGCTTTTACTCAATAAATTTTAGCGTGTCCGACGACTAACCCCAATTCTACACTATGAACTATTTTATCAAAGCAAAATTATTTCATTAAATGCAATATGTTTGTGGTATTTGACGAATACAAATGACATTGTTGCCTTCTATGCTGACAGCATTATAAAGCTGACAGCATAGATGGCGCTATAGAGAGTGCCAGTTGTATTCGGCCTTTTAGATTATAATCTAAAGGTGCCTTCCCACGGTGCGTGCCTACCACGCACCGCACCGAGCCGCCCGAGGGCGAGCACGCACTGATTCTTTGAAGTTACCGGCGAACGCGTCGTTTCCCACGGTGTGTGGTCTTCTCTGATGCGCTCTCGTGCGTCTCCGGTGGGAAGGCACCTTAAGTATTCGGCAAATAGGTACTACAAACAGCATTTAAGGCTCCGGTATGTGGAATCACTTGTCTCTCCCTGTCTTTTTATGTCTAGTATGGAAAATAACCTCACTTCTGCACTTTGCGATGTTTTTCGTTGTTTTTTCATCATTATATTTAGCAGAATTATCTTTCTTGGAAAAAAGTTATTGGAGCAACTAGACAGTACGTTAAAGTGTATATTGATGTAGAATTTAATACGTTTCCGCTATTATTTACGCCAAAAATATGACCCGCGACAAGCGCTTTTGATGATATTCTGTTTTTTTTACAATGAGGGGTTTTCAAATTGACACTTAAAAAAAAGAAAAGTAACTATTTGCCTCACTAGATGGCGTTGATGGTAAGAGGTGAGTCAAAATTGGCTTTTAAAAATAAACGGCCTACCAAAGAGAAAAATACTTTGAATCCCCTATTTTTTTCAACGCCATCTATCGAGCCTACAGCTTTTTGTCACTTTGAAAAGCCCTCATTATCAGTGAGGTTTATACGCCTACTAGAATAATCTCTTTAGCTTGTCGTATGTTTTTTTTGTGGCTACAACTTTACGTTTTCTATATGAAAATATGGCCCGCGCAAACCATGTTTTCCTAATACCCTTAATTTTGCTTTGATAAAATAATTCATAGTGAAGAATTGGGGTTACCAGGAAACCACGCTATGATGAAATCTGCCCCATCTATTTGGCCTATAGTTTCAAGTCCATGCAGTGCTAATGATTAACCTTAAAATACTATTGCCTGGTTTCCTGGATACAAGAGTACTTATAACCTTTTTGGTTACTCCGTGTACCAATCACAAGATCTTGATGGTGCGTTTGACATTCCCATAGCCTGCACAGTTTTAAGTTGTAAGACTAATGAGATTTGTTATAGCTGTCCTTGTGTTGGTAGCCACTGACGTATCCGGAGCCGTCGACGACGTCCTTTCTGCCGGCGATGCCTTTGCCTTTGCCGGTCTCGTCGAATCGTTGTCTATGGGAGCCTGTGTACTTGCTCGTATCGGTGAGCCGATCGACAGCTGCCGCGGCCGCTGGGGATTTTGTCGCCTGGAACAATTTATGATGACAATAACTTTAGATCGGTACTTGACGAAAACGTAACACACATTGAATAGAATTTAATATTTGGACACCTGGGGCCCTACCGCCCAAGTGTCGTCGACTTCACCGTCGGCTTCATTTGACAGATGGATGCAACACATTGCTGCTTCTTTAATAAAAACTTACCAAAGAAAAGTAGCAATGTATTACAACCATCTGTCAAATGAAGCCGTCGGCGAAGTCGACGACACTTGGGCGGCAGGGCCCAAGGTGTCCAAAAATAAAATTCTATTCAATGTGTGTTACTTTTTCTACCCACTGTTTTTTTCCTTAATTTGCAAACTCAAAAACTGCATAGGTTTTTCAGTTAGTTTTTTTTTGGTACAAAATAATCTCAAAAATTTTTAGTACGAACTTGGACTTTGGACACAAAACTTTGATTTCATCGAAATAACCGTTATTTTTTGAATCTAACTAGAGAAGATAGTTGAGTTGGTACCTAATAATCGGAAAATTACTAAAGAACAAATAAAAGCGGTTGCAAAACTTACATGACTCGATATCCCTGGTTGTCCACATGTGGTGAGTTTCCTCTTTATTTCTTCTAGTTCCACCTTCTTGCTCTTAGCCAATTCATCGAGGAATTTCAGATAATCTTCAAGTCCTACTTTCAAAGACTTCAACTTCTTGAAATTGATCGCAGTGTCAGTGGTTGTGATTTTCTTCCCATCTATCACTTTGGCTTGTTTCATCCATTTGTCGCTTTGCGAAAGAGTAATGTGCTTGCCATCCGATTTTGAGTCTCCAAACTTGGAGAATGCCTTGAATGCGTCCTGAAATAAATGAAAGTATTGATTTAGGAAATACTATGTAGAATAGGTTTGACTGACATTAATTCTTCAAGCGATATGACACCTACGCCAAATATTGACTTATACAAGAATATAGCAAAGAACTCGAAACACAATAACATTCAACAGAATCGAAACATATACAAGCTTTTGACATAAATCAGTTAACCGTATTTCTTTGAAAAGCTGTCTTCCGCACATCCTTCCTTACATCAAAACTCAGACACGCTACTGGCTTTTTAACCCCGTAAGCAAGAAGTTAAGTAGTTCAAGGTTTATGGAAATTAATAGCAGTTCTCACTGGAACTAACTTACCCATATGATGATTAATTACCATACCTAACTAACCTAATTACTTTTATGATAGTTTTAAAATAAAGAATTTCCGATGTAATGTGTGTACAGTTGTACACCATACCATACCTGATAACGCGTGGTACAGCGTTTTATCGAAACTCAACTGTCAAAATCCATTGTCTTTTGACAGTTAAACGTGATAAATCGCTATATCCTATCGCGTTTCAGTGGTCATGCTAGGGGGGCTGAATGAAGAATAACAGCGATTTTTGTTTAGTGACTTATCTAATATCTTACAGGACGACATGCACAACTGTGAAGAAATTTTCGCGATATCTCTTAAAACAGAAAAGTTATATGGCCTAGAACACTGTTATTTTGTGTCGTACAATGACGTCATTGGTCATACAGGTGAACCTTACGTCTTGCGTAATAAAGCACATATTTAAGTGCGCTTGCCATTTCCTTCAAACCCTTATAACTTCGAAACTACTCGCTTGATTTAAATGAAACTCAAACATGTGTTTTGCTAGATATTTAGCTACATGGTCATAAAGTTTCATTTCAATCGATTTAACAGACCCAGTGACTTTCTCCATTGGTTCAGTTTTTAGAAGATACCTAGGTACATTAAATAAAAATCACATCCATATGTGAAATTATTGAAACAACATCGGATCTTACTCCAAGGCCTGCCCTAAATATAGCATAGGGCAAGGGCCAAAATACCACAGACAACATGTTGAAATTAAAACTACCCTATAATAAATCTAGGCTCTACCTTCGCCCCGTGCCCGTATGTATCGCGTCCTTCTTTTCTTTTTTCAGTAGTGTCATGTCAGGTATTCTAAAAAAAGTTTTTCATTAGGGTTTACCTTGAACGGTACAGCATTGTTCTCGCCCTTGGGCGGCGTTCCGTTGGCTGGCGCTCCATTCTCTAACTTGACATCTTTAACCTCCTGCGTCACTTGTTCCACTGCCTCCTGGGCCTCCTGGGCTGCCTGCGCTGTCTGCTCCGACATTGTTTAAAAAATCTAGAACAAGTGTTTCAATTGTTTTTGACACTGCCAGTTCTTGTTTCTAAGGCCGCTATTACATTATCATATAAATATCATTTATATATGATATCTGTCAAATTCTATGATCATAGTTAAATGATGCTGTCCTTAATTTTTACTTATGCCACTTATGATCCACCTATGATCATATAAACGTCATAAATCAAGATCGATAATGATTTAGCCGTGTATTCCGTTGCTATGAGTGCAATTTTATTAATAGCATAAAAAAGTAAAAACTGTAAAGAACGAAACAAAAAAATAAAAGACGTACTTATTTGGGTTTTGTAAAGACGTATTTTGTATATCCGGAGCAAAATTAATTACCTACTTTTTCCTTGTAAAAAGTAGGTAATTAATATTTTTGTTATTCAAATATTCCAGTCATTCTTGCACTTGGATTGGAAAACGCCATTTTTTGAGGTTAGGCGCATAGAGGAAAGAATCACTACTGGGGCGACGAATATGATCCTACTTGTACACTCGCTGTCAAATAGGATCCCATAACTATGATCATAGACAATATGAACCGTTCTATTTTCTTCATATAAAAATGACTCATACATATATGATCATATTTCTATTATAGTTTAATAGCACTCTTAAACCCAAAACCGAAACACAATTGAAACACGATTATGACATTAACAATAGCAGACAAAAGCCAAAGTGACAACTACAATACCAAATAACAGACTAATGGGAACATATTCTTATGCCAGGATGTTCAGCTTTCAAAATTAAACTACAGCTAAATCATACATAGCTATCTAAGTTCTATGATTAGAATTCAATTCGTTAATAATTATTTAACACGATGTGTCAGCGGTCACTATAAGAATCGGCGAAGTATCAAGGTTAGATAATGTATAATTGAATTATGGAAGGTGATGTACGGACTATGATTTCATTCCATTAGGTTGTCTATATACCTAAAAGCCGGTATCGGGTGGCAGCACTTAGTAGCGCATTAATAAGCACTTTATATAAAAATTAAAATTAGGTATTAGTTTTTCAGGTACCTAACTATCCGCTTACTGCGTCGAATCGAAATGCATTTAAGTCTGAATCTGAAATTCCGAATCTTGGTAGAGGCAATGATTGTATGATGTGTATGACTGAGGAACTGTTGAGCATAAGCATTTGTTCCCAGGTAAAGATTTTTGTACCTATGTAGGTATTCATTTCACACAAGCTCTACTGTTTCATTTGGAATTAAGTTTGTTGTAGAGTCGTTCTAAAGTTGTTTTTTATCTTTCCTGTAACATTATACTAGGTACCTATAAATAGGTTAGTACTCCATTATTTTTTTAACAGCTCTACCTACCCGCTTGTGAATTTGGCAAGGCCAATTTAGTAGGTAAGCTATTTTTAATTTTAATCCAGGAAATATTAGATGACCTACCTACCTACATAATACTTATTCCAGTCCATTATGACAGTGCAAAAGATCGTACGGTGTGATGTCATACAAAAATAACCAAACACGATGTTGTCTATCTATCATAGTATATGCATGAGGGTTGCCAATTTCTGTACATCAAAATAATATATTTTTGATATTAAGTATTACTTATCATCATCCCCCTACCCATATCCCTATTTATTTGGGGTCGGTGCAGTGCGTCCTTCTCTTCCATTCCTTCCTGTCACTCGTCATCTCCTCATACACTCCCTTCACATTCATATCCATCAATCTTTTGTGTAATGGTGAAAAAAAAATTGTAACTAATATAATTGTTTTAAAAATATTTTTTGTGTGCAAATTATTGTTTAATTTTTTGATTTGAATAATGTAAGTTGAGTACTATATAGGTACCTAGTTTACTATACTTTCTTCAAAAAATATAGCTGTCGAGCCATAGGAGGATCTGCCTGCCTAGCATGACCGATTTATATCGCGTGATATAGCATTTTATCGACACTCAACTGTCAAATTCCTTTGACTTTTTGACAGTTAAACGTGATAAGACGCTATATCACGCGATATAAATCGGTCATGCTAGGCAGGCTGTTTATCCTACTTGTCTTATTTGGTGAACAATCTTTACCCAACTCTTTATTGAAAAAACAATAATTTTAAAATACAGAAAATGGTTTTCCACACATTGATTACGAAAGAAATTGCTAATTATCATTGATAGTTTGATTTAATAAGACAGCATATTTTTAAATAACGATTTAAATTTAAAAGACGTGTGCAAACTGTCAAAAGTTGTTAAATAAGAGAAGTAAGGATAAAGAGACTAATATCCTATAGGTTGGCAACCCTATTTCGTGGTGTTTGAGTGCTAAAAGTGGCAATTACATCAGCGACCTTGTGAACGAAGCGTTTTACACCAACTGTAGTAAACATCAGCTGAGATTCTAGCCGGCTTCGACTCTTTAGGTGGAGAGGTCAGAAACAAAGCAAATACCGCCAAACGAGTTATCGGAAAATTGTGAAGCGCGCATTTGCATGTGAATAAATTTTAAGCTAGTAAATATTTAACTCAAATAGCGGACAATTCAAAACGATTGCAGAAATTTAACTTTTGTATTTTGTTTTCAAATTGCATTCATGCAATTCCAACTTTTGCATGTCTAACTTACATCTTCTTGATTAACAGTTTACACTGGTAACAGCGTATAAGAATGAAATTAACGTTGATGTTGATGATGAATTATTATGATTGACTCTATCGAGATTGGTGTCATTCTCACAAAAATTACACCCTGTACTATTACAGGGTGTAATTTGTTGCATCAGTGTCGCTTCGGTTCCCGAATACGATAAGCGTATTTTCAGAAATCCTTGAATGCAGTTTTGCTTCTTTTTAAAAGTTAAGGAATGTCTTTTTGAGCAGAAAGTTTTACCTATCTCCTTTCTTTAGAGTACTTTCCCTCTAAGTTCACTTAAAAAAACCATCTTCTAACTAAAGTAAGTATTCATTAATTGATACCTACCAATAATAAGAATTTTAACTGGATGTTAACAATGGCATTACCTTACTAAATACAATTTCTATAACAATGTAGTGTAGAGTCATATATCTAATAGTTAAATAGAAGCAGTTTATTCTATTAGCTAAAGAGTTGCAGTCGAAGATAACATGACCTAAGCAAAAAGAAACATTATTGTTTGTTACCTAATCATCTTATAAGCATCATCATCCTCCTGCCCTTATCCCAATTTATTTATAGTGTTCTACACAAAATAAAATTTTGCGCTCGTAGAACGACCACTATTGGGGTCGGCGCAGCATGTAATACATACTGCATTAGGTTTTGGCAAAGTTTTACGTCGGCCGCCTGCCTGACACCAACCCTCCTCGGGAATGCTGTTGTTGACAGTTTCCTCGCTGCCATTCGAGTGACCCTTTGTGCGATGGTCTGTACCGGGTTCCTAAAAAAAAACTTCCCTCGATCGCCTTTTACGATACCCACGGGATGAGATGGGACAGTCCTATTCTTAACCGGAACTGTACGGCGAAATAGATGACCTAATCATCTTATAAGCAAATGAAGAAAAAAATTTACTTGTAAGTAAGTAGGTATCTTATATATAAAATCTACCGGTCTCGTTAGTTAGCGACAAATCGCTTGAAACAATTGGCAATCTTCTTTAACTAATGACATAAGGTCTACGTTTGGTCATATTAGTAGAGCTTGGAACATAAATCCCAAAGACAATGGATCCAGAAACAAATTCATTTATCACTTTAAAGTCGCGGAGGCGGTAACGAATATGCTATTACACCTCCAGAGGTCTCTTCTGTGGGTGCTCCAACTATTATAATAGGCTAAACGAACTGACCTACAGATCAAGATAGGAACGACGTTGATACTGGAAATGAGGTACCTATTCCGGCCCTGTAGCCATATTTATATGTTCGCTATCGCTTCACTATCGAAGATGTAAGCTTTCGCTAACGTAGATAGATGTTTAAACGTCAAACCCATATTTGCAAAATTGTGACAATTTCTAAGTGCCTCTTGGTTCTACGCACATTACCAGACGAAGATCTTAAATCACAGACCATTTAAGTAACAAATCCTAAAAGTAGGTATGTCTAGAAATTCGCCAATAAATAAATCGGATACAAATCTGAATTACTGAAAATCAACGTCACAACTTTGGCTGTGGCAAAATATTGATATCAAATCTATTGTTTTTAACATTGAAAATGTTTCTGTTTTTGTGATCGAGTAATAGTGCCCCGATTTATTAAATTGTGACATTTGCCTGTAGTTTCGCAGTTATGAGAGGTACGCGGATGGACTATTTACTTAGAGAAACGTGGTTTCCGGACGGAAGCCGCGTGCTCTAACCCCTCGTTTTCACTAAAAACATGTCAAATACTTGTTTCATACAAAACTTGTAGAATACTTGTTGCAAACAAGTAAACTCAACGGCGTTTACACTGAAGTCTATGACATGTTTTGAATTTGTCAGATACATGTCAGCGATTTCACCTACAACATACAACAGCCGTGTTGTAGACTTTACCAAACGGACTTACCTAAGTTTTGAACATGTAGGCGACAAGTTTAGTATAAAACATGTTTTATACAATGTATATGAATGAGAACAAAAATCAAAAGAATTGCATAAAACTTGTATTATACATGTATTATACCTTGGTGAAAACGAGGGGTAAGGCTATTTATGTCAAAATTTGCTCTGACGGAGGGCTTCAAAGTGCAATTTGAACTCCCAAAATCGGTCGGTAACTTTTGAGATTTTCCAAAATGTATCAAAATAAAAAAAATCGCTAATTTTATTACATAATTTCCCAGTAACTTTTCTTTGAGCTCGCTATTCATCAAACAGAAAAAATAGGAGGCGGGCGGACAAAAACTGTAAGCTGTAGTGGGTCCCAATCCCAACGCGCGAGGTCAGTCTGCGTGCTTTATTTCTAAATTACATTTTCAATACCTTTGATAGTATTGCGCCTAGTGTGAGATCTGTAGATTTCTATTCTATTTACTTGAAGAGCCTAACTATTCTATTGATTAATAATTTACTTACCAACAGCTATGTTAATTAAAAACAAATTAAGTAGGTCAATAAGGAATCAATAAACCATTATTTTGTATCAATAAGCTGCACCTGCACCTATACTTAAAATTTTGATATTTGACACAAAACAATACAGTTGACGTTGCGAGACCTCATGGAAATTTAGAAAAAAAAGATTGATTGCAAATATTTTTTTATTTGCAGTGATGAAATTAGGAACTTTCTGAATTTTCTTGATAACATGTATATTTATTTATTTTATTTCTTTTTAGGCTATTAATATTTTTATTAAAATGTTTACAATTTAAAAATCCTAATCCTAAATACAATATTTCTTTTTAGTTTCGGATTTTATTTCTCTACCTTGAATGTCTTATTTCTCTGGCGGATATTCCATGAAATTATGGGGTTCGCAATTTTGGTTGAGAGGTATCAGAGAATGTATAGCAAATCAATTAGTTCATCCCTGTTTATAACTTTTGTGACCTTACAAAATATGTTTGAACTTACATGGGTATAGTCATTGTCCGTTCAAATGAATAAAAGTCGCAGTGCGCAATAGTCGTGGTGTCAACGGTGTTTATCACCAAGGACAAGAAATAATAAGTTGACACGTAGGTATCACTCTGTCACTTTTGTTGTCCGTATGTAGGTAAGAACTTTAAATTCATATTCTAAGAATATGAATTTCTTTAAAAAATAATCGCTATTAACACTACGAGGCCCTGAAAATGGGACTCAATAGATTTTATTGTTGTCCGGCCGCGTATGTCTGTACGGCTGCTCTCCTCTGGCTCTGGTTGCATTTCTCAACCGATTCTCGTGAAATTTTGTGAGCGGTTTGATATTACTTAAGTATATGGATTTTTATCGTCGGTTCAGTTTTTTTTTAAATGGCGGCAATATGGTGGTTGATAACGTAAATTTACTGAAACAATACTTTTTTTAAAACACGTTTTTATAACGGACTAAATTATTACAAAAAAATCGGACTAAAACATTAAAACGGACTAGTAAAAACAGACTAAAAAGTAACAAATAAAATTTTCTGTAAATATTTAGTTATAACCCAATACCTTGGACGAATCCCAATACCTACAGAAATTTAAACCTAAAAACGTGGGGCGCATGCTTAAGACAATATGTATGATAAATTTTACAAAATGTGTTTTAAAAAGAGTATATTTTCAGTAAATTTTTATTTTCTGTTTTTTAGTTAACGAGCTAAGACTGAAAATATACCATCTCCTATCGGAGCACTCGTGAAGACGATTCAAACGAGCCAAAACTCGATGGGGTTACATGGTTTTATTACAGAGTCCCAGTGGCCTTCTTCCGGCTCGATCATCAGACCCTGGAAACTATTTCCCAACAAAGAACTTGTCAAGACGATTCAGACGAGCCCAAATTTGATGGGGTTGCACGGTTTCAATATTGAGTTCCTATGGCATGGTCTTTCGGCTTCATCATCAGACCCTGGACCTCGTCTCCCATTAGAGTACTTGTCAAGACGATGCTAACGAGACCAAACACGATGTGGTTGTATGGTTTCATCATGGTTGATGGTGTTCCTGTGGCCTTCTTCCAGCTTCATCATCAGATCAGCTCAATGACACCATAATATTGCATTGCCTTCCAGTTCTGACCTATGTTCAAAGTTTCAAGTCTCTAGCTCATCGGGAAGCTAGGATAAAATCGTTCACAAACTTTGTGGAGAAACACACAAACAAACAAACAAACGCGAAAGCAACCTAATAAAAACGTGTTAAAAAAGACAAACTTGCAAGGTCCACATAGAGCTCGCAGATCGAAAAGCGTATTGAATTTCCAGCATGTGATAATCTAAAAGAACCAAGTAGGTAGTTAATTGATTTGTCTTTCCTAACTACGTATCAGAAACTACTTTTGTTTGCACAAAAGTTTTTGGGACTCAACAGATTTCTGTCGAACCTCTGCTTCTATCATGACAGTCCTAGTATTTATCAAAAACTAAGAAGATGAAAAATAACAAACGATAGACAAGCACAACAATTTCCATTTCCGCCTGACTATATTTAGAACATAAACTTAATATTCAAAAATTTTCTATGTCTATGATTTTAGAACGTTCGCGTTTTCAAATGAATATGCGCTCACCTTATTTTCCTTTTCTGAAAAATCTCTGTATTTAGGTAGTCCATTCTGAGGTGTGTCCAACATAGTAAACAAATGACCGTCAGTGGGTCGCGACGGGAGGTCGATGCCGTGCCGTGCCGTGCCCGACCTACTTCCACCCCGTCCCGAGACGATAACGAACAAGTTCAGCTTGCAATGCACATGCTAGGAAATGGCATGCCTTCTAACGGTTAATTAACTTGTAGGTAACTGTACCGTTTATGCATAACAAAGACTTTTCAAACTGCGTTTTTTACGTGTGAATTTTTACCATCAGTATCATGAAGGGGAAAGTGTCATGAATCATTTTTATGCATAAGGAAGATAAGAAAATTATGGAAAGTGTATGTATTTACATAATGAGGTGATGGACAATTAACGATGCTTATTTAGAAATAGCCACAAAATCAATACCTAGTGATAATGTATAACTTGTTTCTGAAAAAAGACTTCATTTTATTTTAAAAATTAATGCGAACTGTATTTAAAGATTTTCGAAGAATCGCATGCCTTAACCAGGAATCGAACCTACCAAATTAGAAAAAAAAACAATCTTTTATTAACAATCTTTTATTTTACGATACCGATCGAAAGGGTTACTCGTTAGGATTATTTTTTGTTAAGTAATACAGCATCTTAAACAAAAGGAAGACCATGAAATTTTACATTTAAATTTTAATGATTATGTATTGTATTAATTTGTATAGGAATAATGCGATATTTGAAAAAATCTTTGAATGCAGTTCGCATTAATTTTTAAAATAAAATGAAGTCTTCTTTCAGTAAAATTTCCTATCTTCAATATTTAAGATACTTTCCCTCCATGTGGCAAAGTTTTGGGACACCCGGTATATTCTAAAAGAGATGAAGAACTTTTCTACCCTGTTTTTTTGCAAATTATTCAAAATACCTAGCAGACGTTTTATTTGCCAACATGTTCCGATGAATCAAAATAAGCTTAATTAATATCCCATATTAGTTCCATTCGCAAGGGTCGGTCATAGGATGGGTGACCAAAAATTTATTATCTCGAACTCCTCCGGGCTTTGGAAGGCACGTTGCGCCGTTGGTCCCGGCTGCATTTGCAGTCCTTAACACCCACCAATCCGCATTGGGCCCGCGTGGTGGGTTATGGCCCGTCCTATCCTTATCCACCCTTATGGGTCTCACTGCTGGGGGCATTAAAATGGCTGATAGACATTAGTTTCATTGAAGTAAGCAACATACCTACTTAGTTAAAGTTACTGTAATTTTTTTTAAATTCTGTTAACTATTTTTTTTACCTTCCGGAAAATAAAAACGCGTAGAACTTAACATAATGTGGAATCCATGACCTCGCCTAACCAATGTGAAAAGTCCTAAAGTGTGACCATGAAAATATCTATAAGCTAATATTTGTCTTTTGTAGCTAGGTTACTATGTTTTTCTTTTGTTTTTGTATTCTTTTGATAAACGTGTCTACATTGGCTCCGCGCGTGACCCGCCGGGGAGGCTTACGTCATTCTGCGTCGACCGTCACCAGTCGAAATTATGACTCATCCCTGTTAATATTATTTTAGTTGTATGTTCCTTCCGTTCCCTATCTAAATTTTTGTTACATCAGTGTTTATTTACGTCCGTAAACAGAGCAAACCAATTATTGTGTTTCACTTGCCTTGGATAGTAAATTATTTCCAAATTGAAAATCTATTAATAAGTAGTAGTTATGTGGGAGGGAACTATTATTAGAACTTTGCCATAATTTCTTTGTGAGATACTTATCAAACTTACCTAAGAAAGGAAATAATCTAAATAATGCATAATTAGCAAAGGTAACAGCCACCGTAGCAGCGATAAAAACAACCAAATTCATCATCATGAAAGTGGCGCCCTCAGAGGTTCTTATTTAATAAGTTATTAATAGAAAAAAAATATGATGTTTTAAGTGGAGTTTTTAGGGCCCATATGGTAGTATTTTTAGAAGGTATCACTACATGCCCTCGTAGCCATTCGTAGAAATAGATATAAAATGTGTCAAAAACTGCCACTTTTAGCAGATTTGCTATCTACTTCTAGCTGTGACTACGAGGGAATGTAACGATACCGTCTAAAAATACTAGACTATGGGCCCTAAAAATTCCACGTAAAACATTATTAAAATTGTGTATTAGAATTCTAATATTAAATAAAATTCACAGCAGCGCCAATTTCGCTCGAGGTGCCACTTTAATATTAATAACTAGAAGAGGCAAGGGGGCGTCCATTAATTACGTGAGGCATTTAGGGGGGGGGGAGGGGGTCGAGCCTAATCTCACCCAATCTCACGTGGGGGAGAGGGGGGGTTTCGGCAAATATCACGTAATTTTTTTCTGCAGGAACAGTATCGCGAAAAAACTGGATTAAATAAAGTTAAACATTTTTCATACCAAAATATGGCTAATCCTAAACAATATTGTTTATTTAAATAAATGCAAAGCAAGGAAGCACAGATTAACG
This sequence comes from Agriphila tristella, assembly GCA_928269145.1. NCBI lineage: Eukaryota > Metazoa > Arthropoda > Insecta > Lepidoptera > Crambidae > Agriphila > Agriphila tristella. The sequence continues at coordinate 42,661,205 of OV743431.1, forward strand.
TAATCACACTAAAAATACACATTTCGAAAATCTCACGTGAGATTTATAGAGGGGAGGAAGAGGGTCGAGCCAAATCTCACGACATCTCACCAAGGGGGGAGGGGGGGTCGAAAAATCGCCAAAATCACCTCACGTAATTTATGGACGCCCCCCAATAATAACAAAATTACGAAAGTCCTTCCGTTCCGAACACAGATTATATATTTTTCTTTGTAAGGCAAGTTGTTGTTTGCAAAGTGTCAAATATACCTACCTAAGTTACAAATGAATCGTAGCACTTCGTAGCAAAGTCATGTTTCGTAGCAAAAACGCAAAAATTTGCAAAAAGATTGTATAGATACAGATTATACATTTTTCTTTGTAAGGTAAGTTGTTGTTTGCAAAGTGTCAAATATACCTACCTAAGTTACAAACGAATCGTAGCACTTCGTAGCAAAGTCATGTTTCGTAGCAAAAACGCAAAAATTTGCAAAAAGATTGTAGGTAGTTGAAACGGAATTATTTACATAAAAGCACCTTTACCTGAGTATACGGGCAACAATCTCCCGCACTGCCATAACTTTTCATATGATAAGGACCGCGAGCATGCAGTAAAAAGCGCAGATTTGCTACAAAAGGTAAAAATTATGATTATTCCCTAAAGGCACTTTTATATGCACAACGGGGTAAAGTTTGGCCATCACCTCACCTGATGTTAAGTGACGATAACGCCGAAGGTGGAAGCGCACTACACCCGGAATCCTCATCACTGACGAACTGGCTATCTTACCTCTAACTGCCGGAACACAACAATTTTTAAATTGTTGTTATGGCGTCGGACTTAGGTAAGATGGTGGTGGTATTTTCAAAGATTAGTCGTATCTATGTAAACATATTTTATCTCTAGCTAGTTTGTATACTCTACTCTGATTACATAAAAAAAATACCCACCAAATAAAAGTCTGCTGTGAGGTGCATTTTAAGTGTTCGAAACGTGTTTTGTCATTGTATACCTACTTACTTAGGATGTTCAATTGCATCGTTTTATTTTTACGGCACTTGACATTGAAGATAAGTTATCTTGACGCTTAGCTTAGTACAATAAGTATGAAATCATTGCCTAAATGCAGTACAATAATAACTACGGACGTAGTACTTAGACACTTTTGCTCAGCAGCTGTAACTTGTCTAGTGATAAGCATTTTATTACAGTATTCGATATTTTTATTAAATTGCTACTTACATAAATCGTAGACAAAAAAACACGTTAGATCGCAAAAAAATAAACTGCACCCTACTGATTTTTTGGGATGTTATAGATACCAATAGTGTAAACCATGTTTGCAGTTTTGAAAGGGCTTTGCCACAGAATAACTAATAGTACAAGGCTTTGCTAACTGCTTTGACATCAGCAATTTTAATGTCCAAACTGCTGGGGCACAGACCTTCCTTATGGTTGGATTGGACAAGGAGGATGGGCCATAAGCCACCACGCAGACCAATGTGGATTGGTGGGTGTTAACCACTGCAAATGCATCCGGGACTAACGGCTTAACGTGCCTTCCAAAGCACGGAAGAACTCGAGATAATAAATTTTGGGCACCCATCCCATGACTGATCTTTGCGAAAGTTGGTTAACCTCCGCAATCGCAGGGTACACTAACTGCTTGGTGCTCGAAAAACTTTAAATTTCTTGGTTTTTTTCAGGATTTGGCTTAAAATTTTTAAAAATTTCTGTCCTACGAATAAAATCACCTTTAAAAGTAGATAAAAATTGCTGTTTAAGCGTATGGTCCATGAAACACGAGAAACGGCATTTCAAAAAGTTTATAATTTTTTCCCATAAAAGTTCCATTTTGTAGTAAAATATTCTGAACAACATGCAGTTAGCACGGTTTTTTTCAAAACTGCAAACTTGGATTTTAGCCACCTACTCTACTCACCTAATAGGATAAAAAACAGTAAAGTGCAATTTTTTGCAACCTATACGAAAGTCCATGACTTTTTAATTAAGATTATTTTTTTCGGAATAATTTGTTTTATTTCTGTACATAATCTTACTGTAGCTCTGCATATTCAGTCCAACGAAGTTCCTACCTCTTTAACCCATTATTTTTTCTTTCATCGCTTGAAAACTGGTAACTGAAATGAGGGTCCATTTCAGACATCACCTTTTGGCTTGATGAAAATCTTTGCACGCCAAGACAAGGATTCGCATCTTCATTCGATGAGTTTTGATGTCATGAGTGTGCGAGTCAAGATGCCTTAGGGGGCGTCCATTAATCACGTGATGTTTTTGGCCAATTTTGAACCCCCCCTCCCCCCTGGTGATGCATGGTGGTTTTACGTTAACCCCCCCCCCCCCCCCTCTAAATCACGTGTATTGTTTTTGGTACAAAATAAATCGTCCTGGATACTTCGTGATTTTTTAAACTACCCCCCCCCCCCCTTTCGAGGCTCACGTGATTAATGGACGACCCCTTAAGAGTTTCTTTTTAAGACACAAAAAAAATAATGAAAAAAAAGTATTTCTTCTTTTCAAAGTCATGGACTTATCAAACCACCCTCAGAAGTATCTAAATATTGTTTAAATAGTTGGCCTAACTAAGTATATCATGTACCTACTTAAGTGAACGCCTGTGCGGTCTCTACCTTTACACGTCGACGCTGTTCCATACATACAAACTATAAGTACTGTGTATAATGTGCACGGAACAGTTAAAATCATACCTTTTAAATAGTTTATTTTACATAAAGTTCTGTAATTACCAAAGTCATTGACGACCGTAGGTAGTAGGTATAAAGCTGTGCTACTACCTTTTATAAGGAAGGACTGCACTCAGTATTGTTTAACTGCATCCACGTGATGGGCATTATAATCAATGTCATCACATATTGTGTCTGTCTGTCGTCTAATGTTGACGATGACATGATTTATTCATGGAGAACATAGCTACCTAATTTTAAGTAAGTACCTACCTACCTATAAAATTTTCACGGATTAGTTTTGTCAATAATTTTATTTCGTTCAGATTTTCTTTCTATGTGAGTAAAAAAATAAAGTTAATGTTCAAAAACATTCAATTCAATATAATCACAGAATAGATAATAGGTAGTATTATTTAATTTGTGGATTGATGAGTGAGAACCGTTTAAGACTCCGCAGAAATATAAATCAAATTATGTTTCGTGAATGAAACTTAACCAACTTTAACCGAGCACGAAAACAAGGAAAAGGTTCTCAATTCATCTCGTACAAAGTATTTTTTTATGTAGGTAAATTGCTCATAGTAAAGTCTGATAGAGGAAATCAATAAAGACCAACTCCTTAATAGATGATTCCTTCATGTGCATACCAGTTGCCCACTTGGTTTGGCTACGTGCCCGAAATGTAATCTTCGCATTATCGTCGTCTCCGTCTGTACAAGCCATGAGTACGGGGGAAAGTTAATGTTGTCTATAAACTCGATTATAGAAACTTGCAAGGCCATTCGACTTGTGTCTAGTTTTTCACACGCTATATCACTTTCCCGATTTCCCCCCATTTGCACTAAAATAATGCTTACAACATTCTTACTCTCGCTGGAAGGTAGGTTCGATTACGGAAACTGAAGTTTTTTATATGCTTTATTGAGATAAGTATGCGTTTTCATACTAGGTACCAATTTTTTTTCAGACAGCAATTACAGAATGGTTGAAAACCATAGGTACATAATTAACATTTCAAATACGTTTATCGTACTAAGTCGGTACCCAGACCAAAGTGGCGCCGCGATTAATTTAATTTAATATTGTAATTTTATTTTAATAAACTTTACGTGGAATTTTCAAAACTTATCCTAGTCTAGGTAGTATTTTTAAAAGGTATCATAACATTCCCTCGTAGTCACTTCTAGTAGTAGATAGCAAAATTGCTAAAAGTAAATGGCCGTTTTTGACACATTTGCTATCTACTTCTACGAATGACTACGAGGGCATGTAGTTGATACCTTCTAAAAATAAGTTTTATTAAAACCTTTTTTCTATTAACAAAATAAAAACATCTGAGGGTGTGCCATGAGGTTTTCACCAATACTGACAAAACCTAACATAAACTTGACGCTCGAATAACTCCCATAAGTAATATTTTACGTGACATATTATCATCACACATGCTGTTGTGTTTTTACTGGAGCTTGATTATAATTATCTGTCAAATAAGTAGGTAACAAAATACGTAGGTAGTGACTAATTTGATAAGTATACATGTTATTTTAATGAAGTGCTTAAATAACTCTACCATTGTTTGTTTTTGTTTGGTTTAAATATTTTTTCTGCAGAAGTCTTGTAATTTTCCTTTTCTCGTTTTTGATGCACAAAATTTTAGCTAGCTACTTTACTTACATTACATAGCGAGACTACTTGTTTCTCTAGACTAATTTCTGTTATCAATTTTCAGCAATAAGTTAATTAGGTAGCTAATACATATAGTTCAGTAAAATTACGGGAGCTATTATGACGAAATATAAATAATTTGCAATAGCGTGGCTAGCTGTCATTTTATAATGAATTCAACTAATTTTCACTATTTTTTTTTACTTTACTGACAAAAATATTAATTTATTTAATTGTTTTAGCAAAATTGCTAATTACATACTTTCTTTACTTTTTGCTTGATTTGGAACTATAATTTGATTGTGAATGTAAATCCAACAAAAAAAAGTTACAACTACGCTGTATTTTTTTGTATTCGTAAATTTAGTTGGATTCGTTTATATTAGTGTTTTATAATCACATCAAAGTCAGATTGCAAAATTACAGCTTATTACCATTTAATGTTTTGCGAACCCGTAATTTTACTGAACTAATATACATACTACTTACTTATATGGGAAAATGTTTGCTCTATCTATTAAAAAATTGCACTATTTAGGTTCTCTAGCTCAAAAGTTATACTCAACCTGTAGATATGTGATATTAGTAAACTAATTGAAAGTTAATGCAGCTACTGTCATCGAAAATTATCGGTAAATTGCTGGTTGATGTTGACGTATGTGTATGATACTCGAGATAAGGTTATCTTTAGGAAGCCAGATATTGTTTATAATCAAATCAGCTACTTATCGCACCAAAATTAATCAAATTATGATCGTTGTTGGAAACACTAATTTGTGAACTAACAATGTAGTTTGATAATTTGAAAAATAAATAGGTTCGGTCTAAAACATGACTATTAAGTCTTTGTTTTAATATTTTTTATATTTACAGAGTCTTTAAAGTTTGTGTACATTTTACATTTACCGATTCCTAACTCAACTTGGAAAGATTTCATTAAATTGGCCCTCGAATAAAATGCTCAATTTACGTGTTTAAGGGAGTGCCGGAGGGCTGCGTGAACATGGGGAGATTTTCACCCTTGCCGAGTTCTTTGTTTTCGGCAGACAAATTTTGGGAACAAAAACTTATAAAAATTGCTGAAATATTATTGAAGTTATTAGAACAGCTTGATAAAAAATAAAACTAACAAGTTAGGTGCCTAATAAAAATATTGTTAATAAACAAATAATATTAAATGCGCGCCTCATTGTCTAGCTATTTCAGAAATAGCTGCCTTTTTTTAACCCTTGCCACACACTTTAGACAAACAAGGAGGAAAAAATTGACTGGCTGTAGACTTACATTGTATGTCTGGTGTTCCTAGATGAGGTCACATATAACGCGAACGGAGCGGCTATGGACGACGCGCTGTCTCGCGGTTGCACTGATACTGGCAATGGTTTGGGACGCGCGAGCCGCGAAACCAAACCGCGCGAGCTGCGAATATTGTTGACAAGCGGAGATGCGCCACCCGAGTTGCCGTGCCCGTGCACGCATGCGTGTTACATCAAATCCACCTACCAAGCCTAGAACAAGAATTTTCTTGGGGGAAACCGCTTTTGTTTATTCACCTGTTGATATCTATCAAATATTATGTGACTTAGATAAGTATCTATCCAAGACACTAATATAAAAAAAAAAACAGTATCTCTTAAAAAGACGATTTAAGTTTTTGTCTACTGTATATTTCGTTGTAATACCATGTAGACGTATTATTAGTTGGGTTTTGGGGTAGAGTCAAAGACCTTATTCTTCTAATACCTACTAACTACTTACCTACTTAAGTTATCCTTTTCATTTTTCAGTAATCATCAGAGTGTAATTCCCGTTTCCGATCCCAACCCATAAGACATCCCATTACGTCCATAGAATTGTGCGCTCTCTTGCGGCTGCGAACTGTTGTCCCAGTTATGCTATTTCGATGAAATATTATGTCCGACTGTTCTATTTCTAGCCTAGAAGCATAGCGTATGTAAATGTTGATCAATCGCGATTTTATGTTGTATGTAGTAGAGTAACGGCTGTGATAACGGTGTAGGAATAAAGAATAATCTATTGTTGAGAATGAGAGAATAAGTGTTTTTTATAAAACGCCTTTTCTTAATACTTAATATTAATATTGGTTAGTTATTTAGGACCATTTTTAATTTATATTTAGACTAGGCAATTCTTCGTAATCCTCAAACTAAATTGTTTTTGATGAAGAAAACATACTTAAATTTTTTTATAAATTAAAATTAACTAATTAACTTACAATGGGTACATACCAGGCTCTACCAAGTCAACCAGGTGCGAAACTTAAATACTTACTTTCTTAATCTCGTTTTCTCTTTATGAGACAATGCAATTCTAAAAAGTTCGGGATATTATTCCCTCGCATCATTGAGCTGATCCCTCTCTCTTTCTCTCTCTGAGAGCTCTCATCACTCAGTGATGATGAGGATTCCGGGTGTAGTGCGATTCCAGCTTCGGCCTTATCGTCACTTAACATCAGGTGAGGTTAAGGCCAAAGACTATCCCGTTTCGCATAAAAAAAAGACGGACAGAGGTACAAAGGTACTTCATCTACTATATAGTCAAAGTCAAAGTCAAAGTCAAATAAGCTTTATTCAAATAAACTTAATTATTAAGTACTTTTGAATCGTCTATATTTTCCTACCACCCGTTCCAGACTTTTTTAGCTGACAAGAAGGATATAAATGAAGGGAAATATACGCAATCTCTGAAGACTGTATTATCCGCATTTCAAAGAAATTAGCGTTTTTCCAAAGAAGTTATCTAAAGAATGAAAGCATTACTATTGATGTTAACTTTAGTTTTAGGAAGCAACATTCTTAAACTAGTGCCGTATAGAGAGAAAAACATAATAAAATTATCAGGTACCCAAGTATTTTTAAACGAAGACAATCTGTTCAAGTGGAATTTCGTTTGTCAGAGGTATTTTTCACAAACGTTTCAGCTGAAACAAATAAAAATACGACTCATATTCATTTTTTCACTTATTGTTTGTATTGTCAAGGAGTGCCCTATAGACAGAAAATAAAAAAAAAAATTTAATCACAGAGAAATAAAATTTAAAAAAATGCTCAAACCGGTACACTTTGACATGTTTTTTTACTTGTATTTACGGATTCTAAAGTCATTTTTTATTTTTCTTAGGAATAATGAGGTATTTGCGTGTTTTGTATATTTTCAAGGTTCGCCCTAATTATGGCTCGCGCAGAGTTGTTTTAATAATTTGTATAGAAAATTTAAAAATGGAACGTGATGCGCGTGTACACCTTTAATTGATATTTTCGTGTCCTGTATAAATGAACGGCACCCTCATTATCTAAAAAGAAACTATTTAACTAGCGACCGGTTGCATTTGACATACATTGCCACTTTTCTTTGGTATGTTTTTTTTTAACCCAAAAAGAAGTAGCAATGGATCACGATCATCTGTGAACTGCAACCAGTCGCTAGGTGGTTTTAAATTAGATAAATCAGCCCGCGGAAATATACGCAATGTCATAAGTTCATAACTGAAATTTTCGTGTCCCTGAACTGCTACTGTCTTTCTTTAACTACTTTTTTGTTAGGCCGACCACCGTACACGCCATACTAATATTGTTTTCACTCCTCTTGCTCTAAAAGTCCGTCATTGTAAGGTACAAGAGCCAGGATAAAATAGCAAAATTACCCCTAGGGGATAAAGTTTTTTCTTTTTTAATGTTTGTCTATTACCAATGAGCCTACTAAAACGAAAAAGTCTTTATTCATAATCACGAATAAAGACTCGCTCGACTTAATACTGTTTCTCATTTTTATTTTTGAAAATGGAACTAAAAGCAGCGATCTCTTCGGTGAAATCATAGACTTATTTATACTCTGTGACTTTAAGCACAGAGAAAGCAATAACTACGTAAGAAGAGACGGGACTTCATAGAGCAAAAAAATCTATGAAATGTCAAATCAAACATACCTCATCGTTGCCAACCTAACGACTGTGAAACAATATTTTGCCAACCTACAGGAAAAAAGATAGAGATGGGCGACCTAGTATCAAAATTTTTATCGATATCGATGAATGCACTGAACTGCGCTTACTTAAAGAATAATTTAAAAATCTCCACTAACATGGCACAATGCTCCGTTTTTTAACTAGTACTGAGTCACATAAGTATGTTAGAATTGATTATGAAGCATTTAACTGTTGGGCAGTACTTTAAAAAACAGAGCATGTGTTCAGTTTAATATTTGAAATAAAGAAATTTAAAAATTAAAAGCATTTATTTCTTAAAAATCTTCATTGTACTTCTTCAATTATTTCGACGGCTGATGGTAATGACCTGAAATAAAAAATTATATGTAAACATTTTCATACATAAATTCAAAGATATTAAGGTTTAAAAATGAATGTTGACAGTTTTGTATAACCTCATGTGCTGCTGACTGTACAATGCAACGGGAAAATTATAAAGTGTATATTATATGGTACATTTTAGTTACATTTCTTACATTACAACTAAAATTAAAAACATCGATATCGATATTTATGTAAGTAGGTACTCTATTTCCCATCAGCTTATTATTGGACTAAAATTATTATTTACATTCAAATACCTACCAAAAAGTGTAAACGGATGTTAAGTTGATTAATGATTACTCACCGAAGCTCATCAAAAGAAAATTTGGCCATAAAAAACATTTTGTGTCTTCCTTTAGCGCCGATTTCAAACCACAAATTTCACAAATGCTTCATTATGATTTGATTAGGTAGGCACTTAAAATTCGCAACGACTTGACCATTAACCACTGACTTATTATATTACTAGCGTACTATTAACACAAATTGATAATTTTATCATTTTATTAATACTAAAAACTTCCCAAAGAGCTTTTAAATGTACCGCCTTGTACCGCCTATAGTTGCTCTGACTGACAAATGAATGACGTATCATCAAAGAACGAGAAAGAATGAGGAAGAGTGAGACAAATATAGTCGCCATCAAAATTCGTGTTTGTTTCATAGAATTATTTTTTGTATGGAAGTTGCGACAGACTGCTTTAAGTTTGATCGTAGAATGCGTGCATTGTGTTTCTTAGCTGCTACAGTAGAAATTAAATAAAAAAGGCGCGAAATCTTTAGAATTTTTCTCTAATACCAAACTGATTGAATTGTGTGACTGTAAGTAAGTAATAGGAAAGAAATAATTTTAATCTTTTGCCGTCAAGCACAAATCATTTATTTAAATACTGTATGAAAAGTTTATGAAGTGGAGGATAGAAAAATAAGTGGATTCGTTTACGTAAGTATAAACTAGGTATTTAATATTGTATTTTATTTTCTCGCCTTCGTAGTGAAAAGTAGAGTGTAACACACGACGCTAAAACCCATTGTAACTCGGTTTCTATTTATTCCCTCGCTAAAGCTCGGGAATAAAACTACCTCGTATGCAATGGGTCATTTTAGCGTCTTGTATAACAATCTACTATTGCTGTTATAGTTTCTTCACTAAACGGTGTTATATATTTTTACAATCTCCTAGTAGGCGTCGCGTCCACAACTTTCAATCTATGATATTCGAAACTAATTTAAATTTTACAAATAATAAGCTGAAATTAACGAAATAATTTTATTTTTAACAAATCACTGGTAATATAAAATAATTATGTAGTCAGATTTCATATTGTAAATATATCACACAATAACTGCGACGAGCATACGCGGCAGTGCTTTATCATCAGCTTTAAGCGCTTTAAAAAACGAAAGACACAATTTATCACTCAACACGCTTAGCTTAGCAATGTGCTAATGTAGTGTAACAACTCTGTTTCGAACAGAAAAATTTGCTAATTAGTTTAAACATTAATTCAGACTAATCATGACCTAAGCAAGCCACTACTTACTTTGCTAACAACAGTTAATCTCTTTAAGCAAATGCAATGCATAGTAAACAAAGTACTAAAAGTAATACTTAAAAATACTAACAACTGCATTGATAACAGCTAACGATTATCACAATGTTTGAATTGACCTACTGATTTGCACAAATCCTATAAAGTCTAATTATTAATTCACTATAGTAAAGTGACAGATTCTAATGTCACATCGTTGTGTCACATTGTAAAATAATGTTGCCTTATTTATTGCACTAGTGCTGCGTTCCGTTCATTGTGATTTAGCTCACTCACACATAGTCATAAGCGTTCATGGTTACAACTAAAACGCTAGTTTTTTTACATTCTCTTTGGTTACAACTGGGACATTTTTTAGTCACAAATGTTCATGGTTAGAACCGTAAATGTCAGATTACCCCAGTGAATTAATAATTAGACTTTAGTGTTTGTTTTGTCAATATTCAACTATGAGGTTACTAGAGAGAGCAGATCTCCTAACTTAGGCAAGACTACATCAGGTAGTGGAGGTTTATTCTCACTCCGGATCTTCTCCAAATCTTTCTCAGATGTAACTCCTGTAAGCACTAGTAACGTCTGGAATCCACAGCGTACTCCAAGCTCAATGTCAGTGTTGCACCTAAAACAAATTAATATTTCATGTATGTGTATTTCCATACTATGGTAAAATTGGAAATAATAGTACACTTGAACCTAATGAAATAGGTTAATTTATTAAGTCTAATCTCCATTTGCAAGTGAATTAAGTATACTGCCTTTGATAGACTTAATGCACCCAGGTGATATCATCCAGGTAAAATAAGTCTACTGAAGGTTTTATTATGTCAAGTTGATGTCAACAATTTGATTGAATGCATAGTTTCTGCTTCAAAGGGACCTTGAATCAAGGTTTTATGGCATAACATTAATGTGATGAATACAAAATATAGCATTTGTTCCTATATAATAACATATTCTATCAATATAGCTCATCATTAATTTTAACTTGAATTAAGTATTCTGTTATGTAATATATTTAGTGTAGGTGTATTTTAAATGAACTACTGCTAAACCGCCTTCCTCAACTGGTAGACCACGGTCAACCTCATGGCCACCCCTCTAGTGGATAATTAATAAAAGCCATTTGTAAATTACCTGTCTCCTATCATGAGAGTTCTCCCAGGATTAAGTCCACAGGATTCCAGAAACTTTCTCACATATTCATGTGGTTTTCCCAAAACAAGAGCCTTCCTCTCCGAACATGTTTCAACCGCTCTCACCAATGTACCGGTTCCTGGGACAACTATTGAGCCAGCTTTAGGGAACCTCTCGTCAGTGTTTGTGGCAACAAATAGACACTCTTGAGAGGACAGGTAGCAGGCAGCCTTCATAAACTTTGGATAACTGACATGCTCATCGAAACCGACTACGACAGCACCAACTTCAGGGTCCAATTCAGAAGGAGACATCGATTTAAAATCTGGTTTTACAGGATCAGGCTGGAATTGAATAATGAGAAATTATTGATAATTTCTTGATAACAAACATAATTTATTTTTGATTAATTAAATATTTAAACATTTTGTTTGCATCACTAACCATAACTTATCAGAACATAACTAACAATGAATGATTATTCTATGCTTTATACAGTGTCTATTAATAAGGCAGTTTTTTGCTTTAGTGCTATTGTCGTTGAGAAAACTAATTAAATCAGTAATTAGAATCACATGATGTTTATTCAGCTAGGTACAGTCAGTGGCACGAATCATAAAAAATTTTCGACGGAGTGGGGATAAGTTCGCGCATGTGCTCTTGTGAGCGACCAATAGAGCGCGCCCCTCTCCCGCCGCCTGTGCCCCTCACCGCAACGCATACCCAAAATACGCGTTCCGTGCAATCCCCACCCGATTTCATGATTCGTGCCACTGACTGTAGCCTGAACAGAAGTGCCACAATAGTATCTGCATACCGTCCACTTACTTACATTATTATAAAGTAATAGGTACCCATACTAAAATGAACCCAATATCAGTATATGACAAGTGCTTTTCTATTAATAGACACAGCAGAAAGTATTAAAAGAACTGGCATTAATATAGATAGAGACATTGTGATTTACAAATCAACATTTACCATATTTTTATAGGGTTTTAGGTAAAGGCATGTTATTTTTCCTAACACTACTTACCCCTACACCTATATGCCTGATACCAACTGCTTTCAGTTCTTCTCCAATACCATTTGAGCCCAGTAAATATACTTTCTTTGTAAAACCAATCCCTTTGAGGTAATGAGCAACCAGGTAGGCAGTAGAAAGTATTTCTTCCTGTAATTTAAATAAAATCTAATTCAACACCCAACTTTCATAACTAGATACATCAAAAGGTTTGGTACTAAAACAAAATTTAGTACCAAATTTTCCTGAGTTTATTTAGTGCTTTTGTTTGAATGACTGTTTGTTGCCAGATAAATAATAAAAAAGCACTGTTTTCCAATTAGTGGTACATGTACCCCCTGATACGCGAGGTTGCATCGAGGGTACGAGTAGCAATTTCTTAACCGGCTAACTTTGATAGTCATGTCTATCAAATTGCTTTCATTTGAAAGGTGGATGTGAGTGATGTGACACATTGCTCTTTCTATTTGGTATAAATAAAAACTTACCATAGGAAAGTAGCAATGTATCACATCCATCTGTCAAATGAAAGCAGTTACGATAGCCATGTAAGTTAGCCGGTACGGCCCCTGGTTCATAATGATTATTGTAGTAAATTACAACAATTGTTTGGTGGTCATTGCATCACCAATTTAAACTAGAAAAGAAAACGCTCACAGACACCGCAATGTATGCAAATTATTATATATTTATCATTTTTAATAAGGGGTAATGAGAGTTTGAGGTCTTTCTTGAAGTGGTATGTAGAAATACTAATTGGGAATCACTGATCTAGATAGAGTACCTACAATGAAATATGTGTTTAAAGGTATAAATACATATATTTTAGTTTAAGGCTAACCTGGCTGGCAATAAAGCCTAATTGTTGTGCCTTAGCAGCAAAATCACTGCGTATTTTAGTCGAGTTGTTAGTTACATAAAATATCTTCTTGCCCAATTTACGAAAATAATTCATAGTATCTGCTGAGCCGGGAATAGCATTGTTATCAATCCACAGCACACCTGCAAGTTAACGAATTATGAAACAGTTAAAAAATATTAATATTCCTAATGTTTTAATAGGTTAAGTTTATATTATACTCATACCATCACAATCAGTTAAAACTGTGTCAAAAGAATCGAGGAATTCATGAACTTTATCTCTAGGAGCTTCTTGCAAATTCAAAACTGAGGACTTATACATTATACTGCTTGTACTTAAACTTTTTGATTCAATACTCGGTATTAAAGTTACTCTCCAAAGATTTTTATTTAATGTAAAAAAGCTCGAGGTTATAAATTTTGTGAGGTTTGGAATTAATTTGTAGATCATTACTTTAACTCCTAGAATCTTTTACTTTTTATTTCGTCATTTTATCTAGTTAAATACTTTTTGACTAACCAAACTTTACCAAACAGAAAACCTCAAGAAAACGATTCGAACGAAAGTGACAATTTTGACATTAAAATGACTTTGGTTGAGTGCATTCCAGTAGGCTAATCGCTGAAGTGCGTTCAGAACCTACGCACCGAGTTAAAATATTCTATCGCGGTGTGGCGTTCCCAAGGAGGTTAATATTATAGGGAGTGAGAGCTCTACAAAAATTCTCACTATTCGTTTAAAAGAACTTTGTTGCACTAGTCATAGAGTTGAAATTTTATCGACGACATTGACTGAAGGCTCCACTGTGTGAATGAAACAGCACCAAGTAGAGGAGGGTGTCTCGTTCGCACAATTGCCATTACTAAACAAGAATACCACGATAGTAGGAAAAAAAAAATTACGTTACCAATCACGTAGTGTATCAAAGTTAAGGATTCGGAGTGGAATAATGAAAATATACTACTTAAATATTAATTTAGAATAATGGCCGGTACATATTTTGATTAGTGATTAGTGCGAGTGGCTCGTTTAGTGTTTAGTGTTTAGCAAAAAACACGTTCGGACAGTCTGTGATTAGTGTTAAGTGTTTAGTTTATATCAACAAAGCCTGTGTTCGTTTCTCCTCATGTTTGTCAGTGATAAAAATAATTAAAATAAATGTCTGGTGGATTGACTCTGTAACCTACTGTGAAGCTATATGTTCAAAATGCTTGTTTATATAATATAAATATCCTGAATACAAAAACAAACAGTCAAGCGACGCAGCTCTGCAAACCATAGCTGTTGAAATGCAAAAAACACAAAATTTCGAATGCGATTAATTGCGATAGATAAATGCGATAATCCATTTTTTTCGTCTTATTTTTTTTACAATGAACTAAACAGTGTATGCTAAACAGTATGGGACATCACCTACTAATCACTACACACTAAACAGTGCATTAAACACTAAACACTAAGCACTTAACTAATCAAAGTGTATACCAGTCTTAACATATAGTAATGAGGGCTTTTCCAAAGGACTAAAAACTGTAGGATGATCGGTTGCACTCGGAGCGTAGGTTCTGAACGCGCCTCAGTTGACAGTGCTTAATTTATCAACGCCATCTATCGATCCTATAGTTTTTAGTGCTTTAGAAAAGCCCTCATTGTGAAAGCTTTTGATTTACTTACAATAATGCTAATCAGCTATCATCGGCGAGGTGGTGATGAATTCAAGTGTCAATCCTAGCAACTCCGATTTTGACTTTGACGCCGGATTTCAATTTTAGAATTTCAATATTTAGGAAATATTTCTTTACAAAACTAGGGTGACCATAAATACTACACCATTTCAGATTTCCAAAAAACGAAATTGTTCTATTGAAATAACTGGAAATCGGTAAAGTTAATATTAATAATCAAATTCATGTTTGTGCACCGATTTCGATGAAACTCGGTTTATGATACTATTTCGACAAGAAAATAACAACCCAATTTTTAAAGTTTAAAAATTCAAGATGGCGGCCAACTTTTTTGTTTGTAGGGCGTTTTAAAAAAAACTCGGTTTTTGGTACTATTTTGACAAGACAATAACAACGCAATGTTAAAAATATTAAAAATCCAAGATGGCGGCCAACTTTTTGTTTGTAGGCCGATTTCAATGAAATTCGGCTTTTGGTACTATTTTGACAAGAAAATAACAACGCTATGTTAAAAATATTAATAAACCCAAGATGGTGGCCAACTTTTTGTTTGTGGGCCGATTTTGATGAATCTCGGGTTTTGGTAATATTTTGACAAGAAAACAACAACAAAATGTTAAAAGTATTAAAAATCCAAAGTGGCGGCCAAATTCTTTTCTTGTTCTTCTTCTTTTTCAACCCAGTTATATCAAAATCAACCCAAAAACAAAATTGGCAGCCATTTTGACCTCTTGTCATTGTTTGCATTATTATTTTCTTGCCAAAATAGTACCAAAAACCGAGTTTCATCGAAATCGGCCCACAAACAAAAAAGTTGGCCGCCATCTTGGATTTTAAATATTTTATTTTCTTGTCTAAATATTACCAAAAACCGAGTTTCATCGAAATCAAGCCAAAAACAAAAAGGTTGGCCGCCATGTTGTTTTTTTATATTTTTAACATTGTGTCGTCGAAAATCGCTTGCACCCATTTTTTAAATTTCACTAGTAAAAATTGGTGCAAGTATTTTAGACCTTATTGACATATTCACCAAAATGAATGAATTTTTAATGTATTGGCAAAGTTAATGAACGAGAATAATTATGGGAGAAAGCAAACAAATTTTAAACGTCAATAAAGTCGAAAATCGTTTGCACCTGTTTTTTTAACTACAGATCACTAGACAATGTTTTCCTACCTTAACTTGTTTTTTCAACATTAATTTGATTTCTGAAATACACGCACATTGTATTTTTTTTTTGATTGGAATAAACTTTATAGTTATGTCATTATTTACACTTGAATTTTTGTAGATATTGATTGATTAACCATATTTATAAATAAAAACAAGAAAGCAACCTAATAAAACGTGATAAAAAGCGTGTTTTTTTTAGAAAAACAGATTTGATTTTAGTAAATTATTATTTTCTGCTTTTCAGTTAACGAGTTGAAACTAAAAGTATACCACCTTCTATCGGAGCACTCATCAAGACGAATCAATCGAGCTCAAACTCGATGGGGTTGCCTGGTTTTATTACAGAGTTCCAGTGGCCTTCTTCCGGCTCCGTCATCAGCCCCTTGGATACTATTTCCCAACAGAGTAATCGTCAAGACTCAAGACTATTCAAACGAGCCCAAATTCGAAGGGGTTGCATGGTTTTATTACTGAGTTCCAGTGGCCTTCTTCCGGCTCCATCATCAGCCCCTTGGATGTCCATCAGTCATTTTTTTTTTATGTCCCCACTGCTGGGGCACAGCCCCCTTCCTTATGGGTGGTAAGGAGGACGGGCCATTAACCCACCACGCGGGCCCAATGCGGATTGGTGAGTATTAACGACTGCAAATGCAGCCGGGACCAACGGCTTAACGTGCCTTCCGAAGCACGGAGGAGCTCGAGATAATAAATTTTTGGTCACCCATCCCATGACCGACCCTTGCGAACGTTGCTTAACCTCCGCAATCGTTGGGCCAGGCGCTAAACCACTGCGCCACCGAGCTCCCCTTGGATACTACTCCCCAACAGAGTACTCATCAAGACGATTCAAACGAGCCCATACTATATAGGTTTGCATAATAAATAAATAATAAATTTTATTTCGATAAAAAGTTTTGTGTTACAGTAATTAGTGGCCGGAGCCCCCTTTTAAGCATTAAATGCCTGTAACAAGAGACTCCGCTCTTCCATAACAATATTTATGTATTTTTAGCATTATATTAAGTAGTGTAATAACAACTTATCATAATTATTATTATATTTATAATAAACAAGGATAGATTATTTTGCGCGCGCGAGTGTGTGAGTGTGTGTGTGTGTGTGTGTATGTAAGTGTGAGTATGTGTGTGCGTGTGTGCATGCATAAGTGTGTATATAGGTAAATAGTGATAGAAAAACAATATAAGTGATGCGTTAATAAGAAGTTTTTTGCATGGTTTCAATATTGAGTTCCTATGGCAAAGCCATCATCCGACCCTGAACCTCGTCTCCCGTCAGAGTACTTAAACTTATCAAGACAATTCTAACTAGCCCAAACATGATGGGGTTGTATAGTTTCATCATAGAGTTCCTGTGGCGTCCTTCTGGCTCTATCGTCAGATTAGCTCAATGACACCATAATATTACATTGCCCTCTAGTTCTGACCTGCGTTCAAAGTTTCAAGTCCCTAGCTAGCTCATCGGAAAGTTAGTATAAAATAGTTTGCAAAATTGTGCTCAAACAAACAAAAGAGCAAGCAACCTAATAAAAACGTGGTAAAAAGTGTTAATTATAAATATAGAACTGCCTAGGTATTAAAGTTTATATTAAACAGTTTAAAGTATTATGTATGTCTCCGATCAACCATACGGTTTGGTCAACCTAATGAAGAAAAGGATACACTCATTTACTTGACCTCTCTGTCGGCTCGTTTTTGGGCAAAGCGCACAATCTGGTTTATACCGAAGGGATGTGCTATATCTATGGGCATTCCAAACATTAGTGCGTGGCGTGACGCTTAAAGCCTCGATTACATACGCCAATTTAGCTTCCTAGCTAGGAACCAATTTCGGGTTGCCACCCGTGCTATATAATAAAATATTGTACAATAACATTGATTTTAAAATTGAATTAACACTTTAACGGAAAAGTAAACATTGTTTAAGATTGTAGATGAGAATAGAAAATAAAAAATCAAAAAAAAGTTGTCTTTCCCGTTATTTGTGCAAATTTACTGTTAAAATTGAACTTATTTATACGGGTGGCAACTCTAAATTCAAGCTAGGTTCCTAGCTAGGATGCTAAATCGGCGTATGTAATCGAGGCTTTAGCGTGACGTGAAGGACGTGACTTAACGTAGTGATTATTTCCCCTATGAACGTGACGTTCCGTTCTCTTCATCCTTTTTTTTTTCAATCTACTTTCCATTTGGAAGTAATTTTTGCCAGTTTCAAGTTTCAAGGTAGTTCAGTGATACATATTGTTTAAATTTTCATTAGAATGCGGGTGCATCGCATTCTATTAAAAATAATTATATTATATTTTCTAAAAATAAAAATTAATCAATCCCGTTCTCAGCACAGTAAAAAGTAAAAGTAAAAGGCCAGTAAAGTTTCCAAAAATAAAAAAAAAACATTCCCAAGATTTATTATTTTTATATTTACGTAAGTTGAAATTAAGCAAGTATTACAATAAATTGCCATCCTTTATAAGTCATAAGTTATCCTAGGTTCTAGAAAATATAATAAATATAAAATTTAAATTGCAATATTAAAATGTATATTTATGTAAAGGTATATTTTCTAAAAATAAAAACAAATCCTATATTTTTAAATTTTATAACTAATATTAAAAGTTAGAAAAATATAATAAATATAACATTTAAATTGTAATATTAAAAATATATTTTTTAAGTATATAAAGTATATTTTTTAAAAATAAAAACAAATCCTGTTTTTTTTTTATAAGTCTACTCAGTCCAGTAAAAAAATATATAATATTAGTTACAAAAATAATCAGTCTTACTACAATTAATAAATCTTATGCCTGCATAACAAAAATTGTCTTCAATCCCAACAAGATACAGACTATTTGGCTACAAAACAAAAAATCTATAGTCTTCCATAGTTATTAAAACAGCCTATTTTAAACAAAAAAATAAATATGAAACAAATAGCTAAGTAATGACTTGGTTTGTTGGTTTGTTTCGGGAATATCGTGAATCTATAATTACTCTAGATCGATAAGTTTAGCTGGCCCCCGCGCCTGTTATGCCTAACTGTGGTAACTCAATTACACGGCGATCGCGTAACACACGCTTAAAATTCCAGAGTTACACTAATGTGGCAGGCCTCTTTCTGAAAAATTTCAGGAACAAAGTCCATTTTTTTTTAAAGTGACGATCTCAATAAGACCTGTTAAGCTTAATTAGTGTATCTCAAGATTCACTAATTGTGCCTCACAGGGCAGAATAAGAAACAATAGGTACCGAATATTATTTAAATGTGTACATTTACTACATTGTCTTTGATTTTTGAATACAATTTGAAGTGCAGTCGTGACTAAAACAACTGCTATTGTAATTTTAGAATTTATTTTTTTGGTGTTTAGTATATTTTTTTGTTAAGGGAGCTTAGGGTATCAAAGATTTTTTTTTAATAGTATAGAAAGTATTTATTAATCCCATAAATAAATGTCTTAATTTTTTTCATTTTTCTTTGTATTTTGTTGTCCTTTCGATTCAACCCATAAATCAACATAATAAACTTGTGTAGGTACTTAGGTATATGCAGATAAGTTAGATAATATGACAAGGTACTAGTACCTACCTAATAAAATATTAAGTATACAGGTAGGTACTTACATAAACCTACTTTAATAAATAATAGAAATATTCAGCTAGGTAGGTATAAAATAGTAGCAATTACTAGGTATTTTAACAAATTAACTCTAACAACAAAACAACTTTTTACAACCCAAAAAATAGCAACTGTTTAAATACCAAAAATATTATTTAATATTATTCCTTAGTCCTTGTCCAGACTTGTCCATTTTGGCGTATCAGATCACCGTATCTTTAACATACATCGCTAGTTTGGTTGGGCATGCGTTGAAGTAATATCAACGAACGCCCAACCAAACTAGTGATGTATTGTAAAGATACGGTGATCTGATACGCCAAAATGATACAAGTCTGGACACTTTTAAAAACACCTTAATAAAGAAATGATCAAACCAGTGCATCGAAAGTTATTACCACATTCTATAATATAGGAATTTTCTGTGGTTTTACGTAAGTCGGAGTTGACAACCCTAGCGCGACGCCTGAGTTTAAGTATGAATTTCAAGGTCACGTGGGAGCTAAACTTCTGTACTTTCTATATTTTGTGATAAAACGCTATATCACGCCTGTCGCGAAGGGTTCGCGAATAACCAATAAACCCACCAACAATTTGTATATAGCAACACTCTGTAGGAAAGGTATAGTCGCATTACTAATTTCCCAGCAAAACTGTAAACAAAGGTGTTTCCAGTACAAAGCAACACAAAAATAAATAGTATATTGCTAAGTCAAGAAATAAACACACTTACATGGTTTTTCATCACAAACCTAATAAAAATAGATTAGATAAATATTCTGAATCATGACTTTTGCGTCAAAAAGATTAATATAATTTAATATTTCATAATAACAGTTTTATAGTAGAAAACATTTTATGACGCTGTGCACACATTAACTGCAAACCGTAAACATCAACCTTTGGTCTTTTTATAAAATTTCATATAAATTAGTATTACGAGTAGTAGCTGTAGTAGTAACATTTGTCTTTTGGTATTGGGGGGGAACAGGCGGTGATGCTACGTATTTTTGATAGTTTACATACAGGCAATATTTAAGTAAAGTTTTTTTATCAGTTCGTTTCAAGAACTTTTAACATCAAAAATTATGAAAGGTTATAAAGATAAAATTTCTGATTACCATCCTACTTTAAAATAACCCAGGATGACATTATATTTATAATCACTCAAAATATAATATACAAATTAAAAAGTGACCAAAGGTTTTCAATATATGAAAATGTCACTATCAGGGTCAGTATGTCAATTTGACAGTGACGTTTCTTTGTTTACATTTTTGCTGGGAAATTAGTAATGCGACTTTAGAGTAGTATGGATGGGACCACTAATAGGAAGGCCAAATGAAAGATCTTCCTCCGGGCTGGGTGGTAGTAGCCCGGGGACCGCGGTCCAACCGATGATGGTTGGCAGTTGTATGTGTATATGCTGCTTCGCTGACATAACTCCGTTAGCGATATGTAGGTTACTCTATAATGTTCTCCATACTACGAGGTGCTATTCCGTACTAATCTTTTGTGTTTATACGACACTAGCGCCATTTAGTCATATGGTGATGAATCTTGTTGCAACCATGTGTTGGTATGTGCGGCGGTACGGTAGATGTCGCTCAGCTCTTTACAGACTATCGGAGTACTATCGGATAGATACAAACGTCAGATCGGTAAGCCTCTTTCAACATTTTTGCATACATCACGCTCTAACGTCCATCTTTCTTCAAATCCTTTTCAAAGTAAAAGTGTCGAGTTCCAAGTGTGTTCCTCATCCTCACCTGCCCGCCAGCATCAGATAAACGGAAAGCTAAGTACTTTAGATTGTATGCAATTTCTATCGTAGCAACTTGTTGTGCTTAAAGTTATATCTTATACGTGTGCAAATTGATCCCTGTTTAGGGAAAAACTAAGATCTAATAAGTACCCATTAATATAAAAGGTTGAGGGCTCCGTTGAAGAAGCAGACCCCTTTAAGGTTCGAGGGCTCCATTGAAGCAGCCTACTGTACGTTAGTTTGCGCAATCTTCTTACAAGGTATAAATATAGCTGGTCCGCGAAGAACCAGTGGGTTTAGTGTAGGGGTACCGGCCCGTTTGGGTTTGCAAGGATCTGTAGCCTATGAGGTTTATATAAGTACTAGCGGCCGCCCGCGGTCTCACCCGCGTGGTTTCCGTTCCCTTGGGAATATTGGAATAAAAAGTACCCTATGTTTTAATCTAGGCTATCTACTACGTATAGTTCCCGAGGGATAGCAAAAAAACAATCCACGCAGACGAAGTCGCGGGCAGCCGCTAGTTTATAATATTACTAGGATATCTGTTAAGATATCAAACCTACTTACACAATAACGAGGATAGTAATCCTTGACAAAATATGTGATTGCACTCCTATTGATATAACAAACGATTATTGATATGCTAATTTCTGTGTTGACTATATCTTTTCACTCTAAAGTGATTCTATGAGCTAAAGTGCTTAGCGGTTATACTTACAGTATAATCATACTTACCTTTTACTACAGGTGGGACCAATATTCCACGAGGAGAGGCTGCCTAGGGCGTGATAGAGCGAAGACTTCCATGTTATCCAGGTAAGACAGCTGGACACCTTATTATTCTCATAAAATAACTTTTACCTTAGAATTATAAAACTAGTTTATTGATCCTCAGTACTTTATTGAATTACTCAGGCAAGGGTTTGTATGATGGTTTGATTTGTGTAGGCTCTTAACATTATTTATTTCTTATAAAAATACAAAGGAATCTAAGTCTACACAACGCCACGCGATATATAAGGTGGTACCAAATTATCTAATGATACTTAAACAGGTGATAGTGTTGCTTAAACTGAACAACTTTCTCCATAGAACATAGGTCGAAAAACTAATTTTGTTTTTCGCCTTTCCATAGTAAATTGATCAGCTGACCAGTACATTTTGTATGGGAGTATGAAAATTTTTTTTCGTTTTTCGACCTATGTTCCTTGGAGAAAGTTATTCAGTTTAAGCAACACTATCACCTGTTTAAGTATCATCAGATCATTTGGTACCACCTTATATATCGTGTTTCGTCGGGGGGCAGATGTATCGCGTGATATAGGTTGCGTTTTATCGACACTCAGCTGACAAAATGCATTGTCTTGTGACAGTTAAACGTGATAAGTCGCTTTACCATATCGCGTTTCGGACTATTAGGTATTTAATAATTTGGGAATGAAACATTGTAAAATAAAACTAACTATAAAAGTCTGGACTACAAAATCGTTTTGCTTTTTAGCAACAGACAAGATTACGAAAAAAAAAAAGATTTAAAAATCTAATTAAATGAAAAACTTTCATTTTAGATTTCTACAATCATGCTATACACGGTGTCCCAAAATTTTGCCACACGGAGGAAAAGTACCTTAAATATTGAAGATAGAAAATTTTACTGAAAGAAGACGGAGAAGACCTCATTTTGTTTTTAAAAAGAAACGGAACTGCATTCAAAGTTTTTTTTAAACCGCATACGATTCCATACAAATTGATATAATCCGCAATAATTAAAAATGTTAAACATGGTCTTCCTTTTACAGTGCCGTAAATAGCCTTTTCTGCTCCCTGTGCGAGCTTCAATAACTGCGCCCTTTTTATATTATAGGTACCCTAGAGCAGGGGTCTCCAACACAATTTTATGGAGGACCAGGTTTAGTACTTTTGTAAACCGTAGCGGGCTAAAATAAATACTCAATATAGAAAACGGCCGCGCAGCGCGATTTTCAGTCAGTTTCATCCAGTAACGTATTCTTGCCTGCCCCCCTACTCAAATGGCCAATTTTCTATCCATTTGAACGCTTACTTTTAAAGCTTAAATATGAGCAATAGATGATTAAAGCACATGTCGCAAACTTATGTAAATCACAGACTTCGATGTATTGTGTAGAAATGTCGAGCTTACGGCACGTAACTTTATAGTTTACTGCTTATTTTAAAGTTTTAATAGTAAGCCCAACGTTTAAACGAATAGAATGTTGGCAATTTGAGTACGGGCTGTACGGGGGCTGATTATAGGACAAAAGAGAAGGGCCGCGCGGCGCAATTCTTAGTCAGTTTCATCCACTAATCTTGTAATCTTGCATGTTTAAAGCAAAAAAATGGCCGCGCAGCGCAATTTTTAGTCAGTTTTATCCATTAATCTTGTAGTCTTGCTTGTTAATAGTAAAGAAAACGGCCCGCAGCGCGATTTTTAGTCAGTTTCGTCCACTAATCTTGTAAAGTTGCTTGTTTATAGTAAATAAAACGGCCGCGCAGCGCGATTTTTAGTTAGATTTATCCAGGTTACCTTGTAATCTTGCCAATTTATAGCAAAAAAACGGCCGCGCAGCGCGATTTTTAGTCAGTTTCATTTCATCCACTAATCTTGTAATCTTGCTAGTTTATAGAGAGGAAAACGGCCGCGCAGTGCAATTTTTAGGTCCGTATTATAGGACGAGACTCAAGCACTGCTTGCTGCTTGAGTACAGTTAGAAAGGGATGGTGCTATTCATCGCATATAGCGCCATCCCTATCTAACTGTACTCAAGCAGAGATTTGAGTTTGAGTTTGATTCTGTAATACGAGCCTTAGTTAGTTTCATCCAGGCAACCTTGCAATCTTGTATGACGCAAGTATTGTATAAAAGTAAGCGCATTGAACCCAATGCTGACGTCGCGGTATGTGCGGTGTAAACCGTACACCTGTATATATAAAAAAAACACCGCGCCGCGTGATTTTTAGTCAGTTTCAACTTTTCAACCACTGATCTTGTAATCTTGCTTGTTTATAGTAAGGAAAACGGTCCCCCAGCGCGATATTTAGTTGGTTTCATTCAGGTGAACTTGTAATCTTGCCTGCATATAGCAAAAAAACGGCCGCGCAGCGTGGTTTTTAGACAGTTTCATCCACTGATCTTGTAGTTTTGCTTGTTAATAGTAAAGAAAACGGCCGTGCAGCACGATTTTTAGTCAGTTTCATCCACTAATCTTGTAATATTGCTTGTTTATAGTGAAGAAAACGGCCGCGCAGCGCAATTTTTAGTTAGTTTTATCCAGGTAACGGCAAAGTCGTCGTAGTCAGCGGCAAAATCGGTACGGAGCCTTAAGATGCTGTGTTACTTAAGAAAAAAATATCCTTATAAGTAATGGGGAGGCTGAGCTTGAGAAACATTATAAATCAAAAAGGAATGTTTCATGAATTTGATGAAGCTTCGCCAAAATAAAACAACATTTGAATTATAACAGCTTTGTTCTTTAATATTTCAACCTCAGCAGTTTCTAACATCTTTATAACTTGGATGAATTTGATAGGTATATCAAATATGGAATAAGCCCAATATTGGGGCCAAACAGAGAATTAATAGAATTTTATATGCCAGAGTCATTCAAGAAACTTAGAATAATAAAATAAATAGGATAAACGGTTCGTGTAATTTTGGATGGTACAGAAATTCCAGTACAGAAACCTGAAATTACTATTGCACAGAAGGCAACTATAAACACGGAAATTCACACTCAGTTGCTTTGTTAAAATTTAAATCATATGCTTCTAATCTGAAATAAAAAGATTACTTGTAAATCTTACACGAAATTTAAAGAAATGTAATGCTTGTTAGCAATTTTACCATTGAAAATGGTTATCAGATGCAAATCGCCTGAGACGCATTTTTGGCCATATCTCTGAGGATTTTGAGAGGATCGAAATGGGAATAGTACTAAAAGTTGAGAAATTTATCGAGAAACCTGTGAACGATTTTCAAAATTCAAATTTTGAAAATCTACTGGTAGCTTTTTTTGGAATTTTGTAAAATTCCCAAAATTCCGGGTTTTTTGGGGGGTGTTTGTTCACTAAATTGTAAAAATTTCGGGAAAAAAACCGACTTAAGAAAAAATGAAAAAAAGGGTCCTAGGGTATTAGTTTAGCTACCAAATGAAGAAATAATTTTGAAAATCGGTCAATAACTGTGACTTTGAATTTGGCGCCGAATCATTAAAGCAGCAGAAAAGAATGCATTCATGTACCTACTTGACCTCTATCTGTCGGCTCGTATCGTAGGGCGTAGCGCACTATCCGGTTTAACGATACTAAATCCATGTTAAAGAAAACTCAAATGTCAGTCATTTGTCAAAGTCAAACAAATGTCATATGTCAGTCAATAAAATCAATTTTATCAACATGATAACAAGTTAAATTATTATGATAATGAATGATGATTAGGTATATTAATCAAATGAATGTCCAAAGTCCAAAAGATTTCAATTTTTTGGAGGGCCGATTAAATCGGTAGTATTGAATTAATTTTAAGCAAAGAAAATTGGTATTTATTTACGAAATGGATTTCGATGATATTCTCACAGAATCTTTTGCTAATAATGTTACAATAGTGCGATACAATAAACCAAAAAAGAAGAACGCTTTAGACGTCAATATGTATAGAACAGTGTCTAGAATTTTAGAAGACGCCTCGACGGATGATAATGTTAGTGCAGTGGTGTTGACCGGAACCGGAGATTTTTACAGCAGCGGCAATGATTTATCATCTAGTAACTCCAGTAGCAGTGATTTGTACCCTGCGTTAAGGGACTTCATACAAGCATTTATCAAATTTCCTAAAATTCTGATTGCCATGGTAAATGGACCTGCTATTGGCATTGCAGCGACTACATTAGCCTTATGTGACTTAGTATATGCTTCGGAAAATGTAAGAACGTGTGATTAAGCCCATCTATATTTTTTTCTCAGTTAGGTACAGTGTTTATAGAATGTTTATATAGTTTTGAATATTTCTTTTCAGTCCTACTTTTACACTCCATTCACCAAACTTGGAGTCGTTGCTGAAGGATGTTCAACATTTACATTTTCAAGGATAATGGGTGAGAGGAAGGTACATAGACTATATTATTATCAGTATTGCTATTCTAAATAACTATAAATTTAAGTTTAAGTAGTAGGTACTTAAATAACTAAAATAAAATCTGTAAATCTTAAAATAGTTTATTTAGTTCAGATGAGATTGTTTCAGCTTAATGAAAAAAATTTACTCATCCCGTTGCAGCAATGGTATTTGATATTTCATACTTATTATTTTTTCTAGGCTCTAGAAATGCTGATGCTTAATTACAAGATGTCTGCAAAAGAAGCATTCCAATGTGGTTTTATCAATGATGTTTTTAAACCGGAGGAACTCCAAAAAAATGTTTGGGCCAAGGTTCAAGACGTGACCAACTTAAGGTTTGAGGCTTTAATAGCAACCAAAAAGTTAATGAGGGGACCAATAGAAGATAAACTGTTGGGAATCAATGATAAGGAATTAATGACTATTATTAAATTAAGAAATATGAGTAAACTATAATCATAATGTTTAAAAATACTTCAGTTTTGTGATATTTGTAAGATATAATACTCTAAGTATGTACCTTTATTTATAATTATTCAATTTCATAATATATTATACAATAAATATATTTAATATATTTAAATACAACCTATTTATTAATTGACATCTTAGTTCAGTCTAACTTAACTAGGTTATTGTATTTAAGCACTTTATTTCTGGAAACACGAGTAGACAAAAGCGAGCAATGATTATTCTTTAAAATTTAAATATGATTTTTAACCTAAATGGTGTTTGGTAACAACCAGTATACAACATGTTAATGTATAAATGCAAAACCTATACTAACCAATAATAAAATCAGCTGTTTCATACATTCTGGTCGAGTAGGTATTGACAACTTGTATGAAACAGCAGATTTTTTTTGTTGAGTTGGCAGAGTAGGCGCCATAGTAAAAGTTGTTCATATTCATGAGCACAATCACCACCTAAGAGGTTTTGCGTTTATTCATTTAACACGTATATATAATATTAATCTATGGGAACACCAATACAGGGTAATTTTGCAACCTCTTTACAAAATCAATTATAAGTTCAAGGTAGTAATAAAAAAAAATGGTGAGATAATTATGAACGATTTCTTTTTAAAATCACAGTTTTCAGCCACTTTTTATGTCCAAAAAGTTTAGGCGTGTGATAGCTTTTGTAAGATAGAGCAATATACACAGGTTGGTCAAAAGTTCTGTTACTGAGTTTCTTTATCGATTACTGGCCATTAAAACAAATGAAAAGAAAAAATAAAAATGACATATTATTGACAGTTTTATAAGCTATAATTCCATACCACACGTATATCATATTTTGTTTATTTCACCATGGAATGGGGGTTGAAGGAGAATCGTGTCGCTGTAATTGCTCTGCACAAATGTGGGCAGCCACCGAATATGATTTTCAAGTTGCTACAAAAGTTGAAAATCAACAAGCAATTTATTTATCGCACTATCCATAGGTACAGTAATACCTTGACCGTCGATGACCGAAAAAGATCAGGAAGACCACGCACCGTTCGGACACCAGCTGTGATCAAGGCAGTGAAGGCGAGAATCACGAGAAATCCCGTCCGGAAGCAAAAGTTATTGGCAATACAGATGACTGTGAAGAGAAGTTCCCTTAAAAAAATTATCAATGATGACCTTGGGCTTCACGCTTACCGTAGACGAAAGGGCCATCTGCTAAACGCACGATTGAAGGCTATGAGGTTAGCACGAAGTCGCGCTCTACTAAAGCAGTACGCACAAAACGGCCATCGAAAAATCTTGTTTACTGATGAAAAAATCTTCACAGTCGAAGAAAATTTTAACCGTCAAAATGATAGAGTATACGCTAAGAATAGTAAAGAAGCCAGCATGATTGCTCCGAGGGTCCAACGAGGTCACCACCCCTCATCAGTGATGATTTGGCTGGGGGTGTCCTATTCAGGGCTAAGTAAGGTTCATTTCTGTGAAAAAGGTGTGAAAACTGGCGCTAGAGTCTATCAAGATACCGTTCTGGAACCTGTTGTCAAACCCTTAAGCCACACTTTATTTCAAAACCAGCCATGGGTCTTCCAGCAGGACTCTGCCCCTGCGCACAAAGCAAAATCTACACAAGCATGGTTTCGGGCTAACAAAATTGATTTTATCGCGCAGGAAGAATGGCCATCCTCCAGCCCAGACTTAAATCCTCTGGATTATGCCATATGGCAACTTATTGAGGAGAAAGCATGTGCTAAGCCCCACATGAATCTCGACTCTCTTAAGCGCGCT
Source organism: Agriphila tristella (assembly GCA_928269145.1). NCBI lineage: Eukaryota > Metazoa > Arthropoda > Insecta > Lepidoptera > Crambidae > Agriphila > Agriphila tristella. Next base: position 42,690,098 of record OV743431.1, read on the forward strand.
ATTCTCAAGGCAGTCGCAGAATTGGATATGGTGGTAGTTCGTGCTGCCATCGATGACTGGCCTCGTCGTCTAAAGGCGTGTATTCATGCCAGAGGCGGTCATTTCGAATAATTTTAATACATGATAATCTTAAATATTTGTGCTTTCATTTGGTATATAATTCATTGTAGCATTATTTGTAAATTTAGTATTATTCATGTTTTCCATAGTTACAGAACTTAGTAACCAACTAGGTATAATCACAAACTAAGCTATTGTCTATTATATCTCTTTAGTTTAAATTGCAATTAATGTAAGCTATTGAATTAAATGTAGACTATTGAACTGAATGTAGACTATTTAACTGAATATAGACTAACTGAATGTAGGAAAACTAAGGGGAAATACTATTAATAAAACGTAAGAAGTTCTTCAACAATTGTTCAAATAATTTATTATCTTAAATAATTAACATAATCGGAACGTTCATTAAGCAACAATTCTATCAACCAAATTAACTTAGATATGTAACACATTTAACAAAAAATGAACGTTCAATAAGCAACAATTCTATTAACCACATCAAATAAGTAACACAATTAACGTAACACTAACGTTCATTATGCAACAACTATCGACCAGATTAAATAAATAACACAAGCATTAAACACAGAAAATAATGGATAATTGAAAGGAATAATGTGAACAGTAGAAATAAAACATGTTAGAATAATACTTAACTTTCTGTTCCACAACCTTTTCACTTGACTCACTACAGTAGAATGTGACTAAAAATAAGCTACGCTCCGCAGGAGCAAGATATATCCCGCCAATATTTTAACAACCAATCACGATTAAGCATTACAGAAAACAAGTCTGCCACAATGGCGCCAAATGATCAAATCAATACTTTTATACAAATAACCATTAATTAAATAAATAGCCTGTGACAATTAAAATATAATATAATTAACATTATTTATCATTGAATTAATAATAAAGATATCTATTTTATACCTATTTTAAAATGACAATTGAATAAAAGGAAACGGTAGCAGACCGACATCAAATTAATTCCTTTTTGTAACAATTAGGCAAAAATAATCGAATAACAGGAAACGGTAGCAGATCGTCATGGATCAAGTAATCAAATCAAATCATTTTAATAAACTTAGCAACAAATAATGATTTAAGTATTACATAAACTTACAAACTAATAATAAGGTTTACATCAATCATTCTAACTATGACATTACATTATTTTCCATAGTTTTATTATCACTAATCTATTACGGCCATACTGACAGTACTTCGTCCTCGAAGTACACACAACGGCACCTCAGACTATACATGTTGACCTTGAGGCCGCTTTTATGCCCTATAATAAAAGCTGTTTTCGCAGCTTAATTGTATAACCTGACGTGCTGTCGTGTGTACATAAAAATATAGAAAAGAAAAAAAATACAATGTTTATTTTATTCTTCATAACATCATTGCAATACATACCCATTTTTAAGTATATTTTGAACATTGTTTCATAATGAGTAATTTAGTACTTTGATAAATCTCACGAGTTTCCGCCACTTTCGGTTAATAATATTTTCAACACTTTGAATCTAAGAATTAAGGAAATTAAAGAAATGAAATTAGTTGTCAACAAACTTAACAGGAACTTAACCGGAATCCGTGAGACACTTTCTTTATTAATATAATAATACGTTTACTCCACTTTTCTTTTTTTATTAATTAATAAACTTTTTATTCCATTTTTATAACAACAACTTTTTAGTAGGTATTGCCAGACACCTAGACATGCCAATAACATTCACCCGCTGCTGGTGAGAATAACTGACACCAAGCATCTGACCGACCAGCGAATACCAATTTCTTAATATGAAAATAACTTATAGGTAGGTATTGCCAGACACCTAGACATGCCAATAACATTCACCCGCTGCTGGTGAGAATAACTGACATCAAGCATCTGACCGACCAGCGAATACCATGTACCGAGGCCACGATTGCCAAATACATAGACATACTGATCACATTCACTCGCTGCCAGTGAGATCAACCAGTACCAAGCATAAGGCCGACCAGCGAATATCGTGTACCTGGTATACCTATAACATTCATCGCCAAATCATACATAGACATACCGATCACATTCACCCGCTGCCAGTGAGATGATTCTGGTACCAAGCATGTGGCTTAACAGCGTTTCAAATATTATTGTTACTAACAAACTATGGATCTTTGGTCTGAAAATTAATTATTTTTATTTTATTTTTATTTATTTATACTAAATGGAATAAACACAACTGCCAAATCATACATAGACATACCGTTCACATTCACCCGCTGCCAGTGAGATGATTCGATACCAAGCATGTGGCTTAGCAGCGTTTTAAATTATTATTAAAAAGTGGAGTTCACGTCAGACTTGAATACAAGTAAGGGTATAATTTGGTTCTATTGCTATCAGCAATCACAAAGGTATTAAATTCAGTGGATTTTTGAACAGTGGTTTTTTGCACTTTACACAAACCGTTCGGCCAATCTGACTTGAAACAGTTATATTACTATATTATTTTCAAAACCACTGCCTATTGATGGCCATCAGCCACAACAACAAAGTCAAATAATAAATAAATTTATTCATATGGTCAAACCTTGGACTGGGCAAAAATAGTAGCCCAAAAACAGTCAAAGCACTAAACCACTATAATTATTACTAATGTCTACAATTAAAATCAATCAATGTATGATTAGAAAATAATTCTATTAAACAAATATGTGGTTGGAAACCATGTGGCTTCATCAGTTTGCGAATAAATAAGCATTATCATTATCATAATCATGAATCATTAGCATTATCATCATCAACATCATCATCAATACCAGCTTCAATACCAGCATCAATACCAGAATCAACACCAGCATTGATACCAGCATCGATACCAGCATCAATACCAGCATCAATACCAGCATCAATACCAGCATCAATACCAGCATCAATACCAGCATCAATACCAGCATCAATACCAGCATCAATACCAGCATCAATACCAACATCAATACCAACATCAATACCAACATCAATACCAACATCAATACCAACATCAATACCAACATCAATACCAACATCAATACCAACATCAATACCAACATCAATACCAACATCAATACCAACATCAATACCAACATCAATACCAACATCAATACCAACATCAATACCAACATCAATACCAACATCAATACCAACATCAATACCAACATCAATACCAACATCAATACCAACATCAATGCCTACATCAATACCAAAAAGGATTCCAAAAAGGATTTGAAGTCAAGGCATCTGATAGTATATTTAATACCTACAACATTTAAGAATTCCAAAAGTATAAATTCTATCAGAATCTCGTATCGTAATATATAGAAACTAAGCTTTTAGTTTATCTAACAACATAGTTATCAGACCAATAGAATACTCGACCAGTAAAAATCTTCGGTAGATATGACCATAGAATATGAATATTTAAGATTCTTGGTTATGACACAGCTTTTTACACAACCGCAAAGAAAGTTGTCAAAGAAATTTGTACTCGATAACTTTTTACATTATTCAATAACATGAAAATGTGACATAGCATAGGTAATAACACTAATACCTAATTGAATATACATTATATCAGCCTTGTCACAGAATAGATAATAGTACAACTGCCTTGTGTTTTAATAAAAATAGTGTTCGGGACGAAGCCGATGTTGCTCTATCGAGCAACACGGGACGAAGCCGGTGTTGCTCTAAGTATCACGCCGTTCTTCTTTCAAGTGGTAACAGTCACCAAAAGTATCTTAATACGTTTCTTGTAGACTAGTTCGAAAGTGAACAATTAAAACTATAATAATATAGATCTCAAGAAAAACGGAAACTAAATAACTCAAAAACATTTGACTGGAAATATTAAGCCTTCTGTAAGACTCACTAAAACGTAAATATTAAAATAAAAAAGTCTAATCAGTTGATAGATATAAACTTATTGGGATAGTTTATAAATAGTAGAAGTAGAAGTAATTATAGTAGTTGATAGATAATAGATAGTAGTACCTACTACTATCTGTCTGTACCTATGTATAGTAGTAGCACAATAGCAAGTAAGGCTAGACGAGTTTACGATCTGACGAAAATTTATATATTTTGGTTTTCAGTGTGAGGACATTATTTAGAATTCCACTACACAAAAAAAAATTGTCTACTAAAAAAAGAATCAAAAAAACAATAAACGAACAAAATATTGAAAAATGGCTCGGCAATTTTAAAATAAATCGTAAATATCATCATAGGAAATAAAGTTCCATTTGTCAGATTTTGTAATTTTCAACGACAATGATAATTATGTTTTATACAAAAAGGATAACTTTTTGCTATACCGGGTATCTTTTTTTTGGTACAGTATTTCAGGAATCAATTAAAATGTACTAAATTTTGACAAATTTCTGGCAAAATAAAGCTATAGTGCAAATCCACATGCAAATCCACCATATTGTACAGAGATAGCAAAAGAGTAGATTTCGTGAACTGCGTGGTCTTAAACTGGAAAAAGACAACAACTCAACTCTACTCAACTCAACTCAAAATGATTAATTTAGTCTAGGCTGTTACAACCACGTCAATTTCATAGAAGCTAGGTCATCGGTTCGCAAACCCTAAGCGGGAGACCTTGTAACGAGGACAATAAATCTAACCTTTCATAAGTATGATTAGAGGTATAATGCCTAAATAGGTAGTAATAGTTTAGTAACCAGCAATAATAAAAAAATATAATTTGAATTGTCAGTAATAATAACGTTATAATTCCGACCATTGGGCGAGCGAACCCAAGTTTACTTGGTTGAGCTTATTTTTGAATCAAAACAAAACAAATTTTGAACAAGGAGCAAGCTCAGATTATTGTGTTTAATATGCTTACTCTCATTAAAGTCGTACTCGAAGAGTATAAAGAAAATGGCTTATTAGACCGATTTTATTTTCACACACTTTCAAATAGATAATTTAATTTAAAAAAAAAACAAGTAATGAAAATGCTAAATACCTTTGATACTAATGCTTTGATAAAGGTTAGAAGACTGCTTTCGTCAAATGATTTTATTACTACTTTGGGAAGGATAACTAAAACGTCCATAATGCATAAAATATGGAAATATGACTAAACAAAATACACAAATAATATTAAATTATTAAGTTATTTCGTAGTGTAGACTTATAATAGTACTAGTGACGTAGTTAATAAGTCCTGCCGCAAAAAAAAAAATTTTTTTGCTAAACCCAAACGGTCACCAATTTCTATGCACTTGAAAAAGTTTAGAAATAAAACGTAAGAAGTTCTTCAACAATTGTTCAAATAATTTATTATCTTAAATAATTAACATAATCGGAACGTTCATTAAGCAACAATTCTATCAACCAAATTAACTTAGATATGTAACACATTTAACAAAAAATGAACGTTCAATAAGCAACAATTCTATTAACCACATCAAATAAGTAACACAATTAACGTAACACTAACGTTCATTATGCAACAACTATCGACCAGATTAAATAAATAACACAAGCATTAAACACAGAAAATAATGGATAATTGAAAGGAATAATGTGAACAGTAGAAATAAAACATGTTAGAATAATACTTAACTTTCTGTTCCACAACCTTTTCACTTGACTCACTACAGTAGAATGTGACTAAAAATAAGCTACGCTCCGCAGGAGCAAGATATATCCCGCCAATATTTTAACAACCAATCACGATTAAGCATTACAGAAAACAAGTCTGCCACAATGGCGCCAAATGATCAAATCAATACTTTTATACAAATAACCATTAATTAAATAAATAGCCTGTGACAATTAAAATATAATATAATTAACATTATTTATCATTGAATTAATAATAAAGATATCTATTTTATACCTATTTTAAAATGACAATTGAATAAAAGGAAACGGTAGCAGACCGACATCAAATTAATTCCTTTTTGTAACAATTAGGCAAAAATAATCGAATAACAGGAAACGGTAGCAGATCGTCATGGATCAAGTAATCAAATCAAATCATTTTAATAAACTTAGCAACAAATAATGATTTAAGTATTACATAAACTTACAAACTAATAATAAGGTTTACATCAATCATTCTAACTATGACATTACATTATTTTCCATAGTTTTATTATCACTAATCTATTACGTGCATGCTCACCCTCGCGCAAGCGGCGCGAGCGGGGGAAGGTGGGTGGCGGGAGGGGGGCTCGCGCAGGTTGACTGTGCGATGCGAAAACAGTGACAACAATTTCAATTTGTGTAGGGAAAAGTTTGGGACAAAAATGTAAAAAAAAAAAAATTTTTACTTCACTAAATTGATTGTACTGCTGTTATAGAATGACCTGACAAAATTTGAAAAGGGGTCCAAAAATGAGCCTCTATAAAGCCAAAACCCAAGAAAATGATTATAAACCCTGGAAATCACCGCATGGTTGAGATTTTTTTATTTGTATGGTAAACTCCAAAGTGACAAGTCTAGGTGCAGATAGACTAGTTTTCGTTAGTCAATCCCATTAATGGACAAAAGTAATTTACCATTTCGGTCTAGGTTTGCCACTATCCAGTTTTTCATAGAAGAAACACAACATTTTTCAGGCCTGGGTATCCTTACTAATATTATCCCGTCTTCATCTCCCGAGATTTAATTTGTTACAAAGTAGTAGCTCTGCTATACGCTCGCACTATATCGCACGTCTTCAGCGCTATAGGAAGGAAAAAGAAAGCAATAGCTACCCCTTCTCTGCCTCCGACCAGCGCTGCCCGCCGCCGCGTCAACCTCATTCTTTGTTGCGCGCGCGCGCAAGACGCACGTCGGTCATCACAAAAATATTACTTTTTTGTTTAACTATAGTCTTAAAATCAGTGAAATTATAAACGTGAATTAATTCATGAAAACGGTAAAATACCGTCACTATGCAAGTGATACGAATGTTGAAGGTAGACTCACAATTTATCTTTTCTCTTAGTGATGAAAAGTATGCAAGTTATTCACAAAGGCAAACTGCCTTATATTTGCCTCGAGTCAATACGAGATATTGACCAATGGTACATTTTTCCCGAGCCAATACGTGATATTGGCCAGTGAATTTTTTTTCCCGAGTCAATACGAGATATTGACCAGTGATACTTTTATGCGTTAATACGAGATATTAACCATCATTTTACAATAAACTGCCGAATACTTGCCTCGAGTCGATACGACCTGCTTTTGTGAGTTAATGTCTTAATAACGAATCCTTCGTATATTATGATTGAACTCAACTTACAGGTAAGTTTGTTTAATCATTATTAACCGCTTCATATTTTACAAAATATGAATAGATTTGCTGGTGTTAACTGCAAAATATTTGCTTTGAGTCGATACGACATACTTGCTTTTATGAGATATTTTTTCCCGAGTCAATACGTGATATTGACCAGTGATAAGTACTATTATGAGCTAATACGAGATATTAGCCGTAATTTTATAAAACATATATACCTAGATTTGCTGACGTAAACTGCAGATTATTTACTTTAAGTCAATACGAGATACTTCTATGTGTTAATACGAGATATTAACCGTTATTTTACAAATATTAATAAGATATTTGCTATCAAAAATGAAGGCCTAATAATCTTTTTCGTGAATCATCAAAATTGTTGTCACTGATACAGGTATGTACAAGTACTTTTAAATGTTTCGGTTTTCTCGAACAACATTATAAAACAAAATTCTGATTCCTTTTTATTTTTTCTTCGAGAAAAATCAGCAATGATGTTGAACATCAAAATACACTCCCACAAGTGTTAAAGGTGCCCTTATGGTCAGTAAAATTAAAAAAAATCATTACCGGCAAATTCATCTCCGATTCGTTGAAAATGAATCATGCTATTATAATGTATTATGCCACTACTGAAAATCGTTCGAACAGTGTCTTTAAAGACCGTCAGCGCGACGACACCTACTGCTCAGTTCTCTCTAAACTTGGGGTCTGCCACAACAACCAAAACCATATCTTGGAACACAAGCAGTTGAGCCGAGGTGACGGACAACAATCAGCAGGGCCAGTTTAACGTGTTTCATCAGCCTTGCGGCACCTACCTGCAGCTTCCAGCTCCAAGGGCTACCCGTGATCACCACCGTCGCGCTACCGGATCAGAACAAAAGGTCTGTACCTTGTCTGTATTTTTAGCTGGTCAGCTAAAATACGTTCTCGATTCGAGTAAAAACTATGAAACGACCGTTATGTGCTTGAGGTTATTTTCCAATACTAATCCTAAGTATTCAGTTAGTTAAATTAAAAAATAAACAAATATATTTTATTTTCTTTACAATAGAAAATAGAACATGTGGGTACTTTCTGAACATTTTATGGAGGATGCTAGAACGACTTAACTCATAACATGTGTCCTGATAATGTCATGGCACAACTATTAGTCCTTGAGAACGGTTGCTTTCACGCACAGCGCAAAAAGTATTGAAGACTAGCGGCTGCCAAGGAAATGTTTCTTGCTATCCCTCAGGAACAATATTTTCCTTTCGGGATTAAAGGTACCGTATGTCTTTCTCTGTAACCCAGACAACGTGTACAAAAATTTCATGATGATCTGTTCAGTGGTTGAGACGTGAGGGTGTAACAAACAAACAAACAAAAGGACTTTTTCATTTTTAATATTAGTAAAGATGTTATTAAGTCAATAAACTTCATGAGTTTTGGGTCTTATTCTTTGGCTTTTTCACAGCACTACACAGAATCATCATCTTTACTAGATTTTTAAACCAATAATTTAACCCATTAATTACAGGCTTCAATGCCCTATTAAGATGACACTTATGTCTGGGTATTAATTACCAAAATTTCTCAAATTTTCAAGTATTAGAAACTATAAAAACCATGAAAATGAAAAAAAAATTCAATGATTCTAATATTTAAGATCCTCATTAACTATCAAGAAAGTCCCAGCCAAACATGTAAATTATTTGGCCTTGTATTGAATTTCTAAAATTAGTAGTATATTGACAAATAAGGACAAACAAAATATTTTTAGAAGAAGTTATTAAAATCAAATAAAATACATTTTAGTGACTTTGTCAGATACTTGGGAACTATTACAGGAGTTTGTACTGCGGTAGCATTACTATTTTAACACTTAAAATTTTAATATTGGACAAGCTTAAGGCTTGTACATATTGAGCATTAATGTTTAACTATTTAAAATAATGAATATAATAATTACGTATTACATCGTACTATGTACCTTGTCAACTTTGTATTGTATGGTGGAAAAATAATATTTGTTTTCCTGATACGTTTAAATCAATATGATAAACGAATAGTTTTCAATACTTTCTCCATTGCTTTGACAATAAGACTGCGCAGCAGCCGGTCAAAGTGAGACAATATAAGATTTTGCACAAACCAGGAATAATTGCTGCTCATTAATGACCTGGATCTGCTTTTTGTTATAAAATTCTTCGCATGCCGTGCGTATACTAGCACCGATGGACTGCTACCCGATGGGCGGCGCCTACCACTGCGGCTGTGCTGGATATAGCTGGGACGCGCACCACGCCGTCTGTCTGCAGGTGCCTATACTGAAGTTTTTGTTGTATATTAATAACACCACTGCCATTTCATAAATGAATCGAATTAGTGGTGTTCATTGCTTGCAATTAAATTAAATTGCTAAATTGCTCGCGAGAAATGGCAGTGTTATGATTAACAATAGGCGTTATAACGCCTCCCCAGCTTTATTTTTCCTTATTTATTAAAAAAAAAAACTTATTTTATTGTACATGACAAAGCCAAATGACATAATAGCTATCACAGCCATGGTTTCTCAATGAAATAAAATAAAAAATAAAAGTTTTTTATTTCTGCAATTACACAATACATTAAATAAACTTATATAATTAAAGCTACCTAGTAAACATAATAATATACTTGTGACAGGCAACTCCATTCCCTCGTTGAAACCTTAATCAACTTGCTGTTAAAGAAATAGCGATGGTAATAGTCACAACAAACGTTAATTTATTTTTATCTGTTCGTAGAAAGAAACATCATCCTCGCTGTCAGTTTTCTCTGGCTGCATATTATAAGGCAAACGTTCCTTAGAAAACAAGTTTCTTTAGTCAAGCGTTAGAAGTGTCTATTGATACCTTGCCTCAGTATTTGAATAATACTGCAAGCAAATCTATATTTTTATTGGAAATAGTGCCAAGAAAGAATATCTTATTTTATATAAATTAATGATTTAATAAGATTTCTAAATAACTGCTTTCTAAACGAATCCCAGTAAACAATCATTGCTCAGATATCTCCTAATTATTTTAAATCCATATCAGCGGCAATGGTCACCTAAAAAAAAAAAATTTTTTTTTTAGATATGTTTGTTACACTACCGTTACATTACCGTAAGATACCGTTGGATCTTACAATAGTTTAAGTTTACCTGTTGAACTTACTCCCAAATAACTTACATTTTGAACAATTAAGCACACATTGGTCACCTTGTTAGCCTTGGCTACAAGTGAATGAATACAGATCATGTACTTAATTCAATTAAACAACTCAGTATTGTATTATATTATCTGAGGTAACACAGTAAGATTTGGCGAAATAATTTATTATTTAAAATTTAAATGACAGATGTTTAATCACATCTTCTGTAAGTCTCAACTTGTTGAACTTTCCATTCTTTGAGTTTTTATTTCTGTAATAAAATTATTTGTGTTTATTAATATAAATATCTTAAATATTATCGCCCTTATGAACTAATACAACCCCCCCCCCCCCCCCCAAATAAAACTTATCAATGCTGCCTCGTCACAAACATTCGGCCGATTGATAAAATTTATAATGGAGGAATGTTACACCGATTTTTTTATTAATCTCATTACCTGTTTATCATGTTGTGTAACATGTGGTTACATCGGCGCGGCCGGCGGCCAAGTTGCTGCCATTTGTGACGAAAAATTTGTTCAATTACTAGTCTGTGTGTCGAATTTTCTGTGGATGCTATTCGCAATCTGCTGTTTGGACTGGACAATCGACAATATTTGCGAGTTTCCAGGATTCGGGCTCTAATTTTGCAGAACCGACATTGTAATAAAACAATTTTTTATTATGTTGCAGTTGCAGTGCAGGAGCACTGACTTATTTTTATCTTATTTAACTAATCCTTAAAATAATTTAATGTGTGTTCACTTAACCCTTGTTTATTTATATAAACAAACAAGGGTTCCTCTAATAACATTGATATCTTCTCTAAACATCCTACTTTGTAACAAATTAAATCTCGGGAGATGAAGACGGGATAATTTAATGATCAAACGAACTTACCCTAAGTGAAGTTCGATCTTAATTATCCCGTCTTCATCGAAGAGATTTAAAGTCCCAACCCTCCCTTGCTAGTTGTTTGTTTAACAACCGTATCCCTATAATAGATGGAGATATCAATGTATTTACTTACTACTCCAAACTGAATGAGGTTGACGCGGCGGCGGGCAGCGCTGGTCGGAGGCAGAGAGGGGGTAGCTATTGCTTTCTTTTTCCTTCCTATAGCGCTGAAGACGTGCGATATAGTGCGAGCGTATAGCAGAGCTACTACTTTGTAACAAATTAAATCTCTTCGATGAAGACGGGATAATTAAGATCGAACTTCACTTAGGGTAAGTTCGTTTGATCATTAAATTATAAGTGCGAAAGTCCGTTTGTTTGTTAGTTTGTTACGCCTTCACGTCACAACTACTGAACCGATCATCATGAAATTTTGCATACACGTCAGGGGTACAGAGAAGGACATAGGGTACCTTTCATCCCGAAAAAAGTATTGTTCCCAAGGGATAGCAAAATACTTTTCCACGCAGTCGCGGGCGGCCGCTAGTCTACTATATTCGGCTCTAAAGGCGCGTTACCAATCATCCTGTATACAACATTTACTGACATGCTGAAATTGAATGTGAGAAACTGAACTAGGGACCCAACCCAAGTTTTCTATTGTTAACGTGTTTCGATTGTGTTTGAATTGTAATTAGGGTTACCATTACAAAATTTGGAAAGTCCTGACAAAAAGCCGGACATTTCAATAAAAGTTCGGACATTTTCACAGACAGATCCAGACTCCATACATTTCGGGACTTCTCTTTCGAAAACTACTGCTATTTAGGTTTTTTCTAGTACTACAGCGCCTAATCTTAAAAAGCCGGACAAATAACAAAGCCAGACAAAGTCCGGACAATAGTCCAAAAGTCCGGACATGTCCGGACTAATCTGGACGGATGGTAACCCTAATTGTAATGCTTTTTGACACAGTTCTTGTTTCTTAAACCCAATACTGAAACACAAATTGAAACACGATTATGACATTAACAATAGCAGACTTGGGGCTAGGGTTGTCAGATTAGCTGGCGTCAATTCCGGGACTACAATAGCGGAGGGGGGGGGGGGGGGCGGCAATTATCGTGGGGCAATGTTAAGAAAGAAATGCATATTAATTTATATTTTTGGAATATAAATTTACTTTTATTTATTAACATACATGAAAATAAACCTTAAACCAAAAATTGCACAGCAACTCGCTTCTCATTATTGATTAAATAAGACTTTAAGAAATCAACATTACATTTGAATGAACTTCGTCATTTCTATGAAATATTCATCAATTTATTGATATTATATCGAATAATTAATAACCATTATAGACAAGACAACTACCAATAGTAACAAAATACTCTTTTTGTTGTCAGAAATTACCACTTTATTTCTTTTAACTTGGCCTAAACTTATTTTGATCGCTTACCCTTTGTGGCATAATATTATAAGTTATCTTACTTTTTAAACATTTGTGCATAAAAGTTTTAAAACATTAGCGACTAGCGTTCTTGGCTGTTTAATAAATTAAGAAAATGTTAGTATGGAAAATGCAACTTTTTTTAAATTCTCCATACAAAACACTAATTACATAGGTAAAGCAAAAAAGCAGGTAAAAAAAGACCTATAAAATTATGAATTGTAACGTAACCTACTCGTAAAATAATGAAAAAAAATGTGGTAGATATTTGAAATCCGGGACAGTAGGGTGTAATTCCTGGACACGGGACAAGGCACGTAATTCCGGGACAATCCCGGAAATCCCGGGCGTCTGGCAACCCTACTTGGGGCCCGGGTGGGTAGCTGGTGATGTGGGAAATAAAGAGCTACAGTACATACCTACTACTATTATCGAAATCCAGACTATAAGGATTTCGAAACACCTTCTAAAATAGGTAGTTAGTTCCAAAAAAATAGAAATTTATTTTGGTGGTAGCAAATAAATTCGATAATGTACCTACAGTCACGTCTAATATTACAGTTAAGAACTTTGTCACTCTAACGGCCGAATACTCAAACGCTGCTTAACTAAAATCTTAGCTGAGGCCACCTTAAGTTTAAGAAGCCAGATTTAAGTGAAATACTCAAACGCTTTTTAACTGTTGGTAATGTCTGCTTAATTAAGGACGCCTTAACCATTTGTATGTACAAAAATAAGTGGCATTCTATCATCACCATAGCCACCTAGATTCCAAAAAATAACCAACTGTTGAGAATAATCAACTAAGCTACAAAACATTAATTTGGAGTTTTAGAGCAATCAATATGAAATCTAAGTCTGCCAGTTTTTCATCCATAACGGATTTATTCCGGCCGAATAACCCACAAGGTTTGAAGTCAAGAGATTTAAGCAGTACGCGTTTAGATATACTAAAAAAAGAAATACTTACGGACATCCACATGATACCTTTGAGTAAGTCCTACCAACCAGCCTATAGTTGAACTAGTGGCCGCCCGAGGTTTCACCCGCGTAGTTCCCGTTCCCGTGGGAATATTGGGATAACAAGTTTCCTATGTTTTAATCTAGGCTATCTACTATCTGTGTGCCAAATTTTAACCAAATCCGAGTAGTTTTTGCGTAATTGAGGAACAAACATCCAAACTCACAAACTTTCATATTATTAATATTAGTAACTTATTATTATTTAGAAGGGAGGATAGAGAAGCAGGACGGGTGATGATCAGTCACCTTGATCGGAACCATTACCACTAGCCCCCCAAAATACACCAACTTTGTAGAACGCATTTTGTTTATCTCGTCTGCTGTCATCTGTAATAGTGTCCTAATTAGGCAACCACTCTGATGTATTAATATTTTGACTTTGACTAACGCCACACTTGGTAATTGGTCGCAGAGAGTGTTTACGAACAGCTCGGAACCGATCCGGTTCGGGGGCTGACGAGCGCCCGCGCGAAGGAGCTACTTCTCTACTATGGACCGAACACACTAACGCCTGCTACGCAGAACGGATGGCTGCGAGTATTGTTTACATCTCTGTGTACAGGTAACCCTTGGCCTTTACCCTGTTTTAAAACGAGAGAGCTACAAAACTGTCGTCATAGAGTTCGTGACCTTTCTAACGGCCCGGACACAGCCCGCTGCGGCAGGCGGCACGGCAAGCGAATTCGGTAATCACTCGTCGTGATGTCCATCAGGTTTGAGAAGCCACGCCAGCTTTTAAAGCGCAGCATTATTTAGCATTGACGTAGATTATTTTGCAGCACAAATTCTAGATTTAGCAGCAAAATGTATCACAAGATATATCAATGTTAAGGTGGCTTTTGAGACTAAACATCAGGATTGAGAAGCCACCATGGAACTCGCTAAGTACAGTTAAATATTTTTAATAATTAGTGCATCATTTAGCACAAATTGTGTAAAGTACTCGCTAAAGAGCTCCTTAAGACATCGGTCGTGACGCCGAGCTGAGAGGCCGCCATCGAGATAGTGCGCAGTGATTATTGAATTCGCTTGCCGCGCCACCCGCCGGGGCTAGCTGTGGCCGGGCCGTAAGAGCGTTTTCACATAAAAAAGGCGTTTTAGTCGCGCGCGCGTCAGCGTCTGTCGTGCGGCTTAGCATGCATACATTATATTTTTGTAGCGCGGCAGAAATGCGACTGCAGCGCTGCGAGATAGAACTATAAGGTGTGGGGCGTAGTTAAATTAAAAAGATGTTTTAAGTTGTTAATAATTAATATTTATATTTTATTCTTTTACACTTTATTTCAATACACAAAATTAAGATAGACGTGGGTCCATGTCTGCGCACCATGTCTGTTTTTGTGTATTGAAAAAAAGTATAAAAAGATAAAAAAATAAATACTTACTTTAAAGGCCGCCGTCGATTGTTACGCTTTCATGTGTTAATACCTATTCAACCGCACTTCATGTAATTTTGCATACAAGCTGTTGTCAAAAGGACATAGGGTACCTTTAATCCACAAAAACAGTTGTCTCCGAGGGATAAAAAAATACTGACAACTGTCCATCCACGCAGATAAAGTCGCGGGCAGTCGCTAGTTAGAAAATAAAATAAAGTTGCCCGTACGCCCATCCCAGTTATAAATCGACGAACAATTAATTTCAGGTTTCTCAATTTTGATTTGGTTCGGAGCTTTGCTTTGCCTACTCGCGTACGTAATGGAGTCGACCTCAAGAGCGAACGCCAGCAAGGACAACTTATACTTGGGGTGTGTGCTGATCGGTGTCGATGTCATATGTGGCTTGTTTAGCTTCTACCAGAACTTTAAAAGTACAAAGGTAAACTAAATATAAGTACTTACATAATTCTACTCGCGACTACCGTATTTGGTTTTGACGCAGATCGTCATTTTCACAAATGGTCATCGCGAAAAATTTGGTCACTTTCGCAGAATGTCATTTTCTCAAATGGTCACTTTCGCAACTGGTCACTTTCGCAGAATGTCATTTTCGCAACTGGTCACTTTCGCAGAATTTCATTTTCGCAACTGGTCACTCGCAAAACGTAACTTTCGCAGAATGTCACTCACAATTTTTTTCTTTTTTTCTCCGAGAAAAAAAGAAAAAAATATGAATGACATTCTGGGCAAGTGACATTTTGCGAAGTGACCTTTTGCTAAAGTGGCCAGTTGCGAAAATGACATTCTGCGAGAGTGCCCAGTTGCGAAAATGACATTCTACGAAAGTGACCATTTGCAAAAATGGCATTCTGCGAAAGTAACCAAATTTTTCGCGATGACCATTTGCGAAAATGACGGTCTGCGTCAAAATTATGAGAGCCAGTTTTAAAAGTTCCGGTATTCTAAATTAACTTATTTGACAGATAACTAAGACTATAACTCTTTGAGCTGTAGACCTTGCTTTAACATAGGTATCTCCGTCATTTTGATAAATTTCGATAAACTGAATCGACAAATCACAAAATAGAATCGGTTAAGAAATTCGACCTGGTAGAGGAGAACAAACGGACAATTAATTATTGAAAGCCAATCCCATTATCCTGCGTAAAATGACTGGTTGAAACTTTTATTGCCAGGATTTTCCATACCCTTAAATTTTTGTTTTTTATTTGTAAGGAAAACTGCAAAGTGACAACCCTAGACAAAAATAGACTTGTTTTCGATAAAAGCAAAAAACAATTTAGGTCTAAAATTGCCACTGCAGTTTATCATGAAATTATTACTTTTTAATGGTGGTTTATAGGGTTTATGATAATTTTCCAAGGTTGTATTGCATGGTACCCTATCTACAACATGGGGTTTTTTTGTAACACGTTGTATACAGAATGTCTAACTCCAAGAATGTGAGTAATTCAATAAATTGGCTCTTTTGAGAAAAGTCACGCGTTGATGTCTTTTATAGGCCAGTAGGTACCGCGTGACAAAAATAATTTCAACAAAATAAAATCCTAATATTCTATTTTATGATAAAAAAAACCCAAATATTCAACATAAAAATAACTTAATAGGCACTGACATCCATTATACAAAGTACGCTGTATAATGGACGTCAGTGTTAATAGGTAATCTTCGTTCCAAATAATGTTCACTTTGGTCAACTTTTTCTATATAGATAGCTACTTATTAGGTATAGAACATGGTTATACACTCGACGTCAGAAAAATCGCACCTCTTCGAAAGTAAGTTTAGACTTGGCCACCTGCTATTGCTAGCTAACGTTCTATTGTGTAAATGTTGATATCTAATGAAAGTAAATTTAATGAGCTTTCAATTATTAATTGTTTGATTTTATTAACATAACAGTTACCATGATTAAACGCTGAAAGCGTTATTGCTTGCGCCGCCATAAAAGGGAAATAAAAGGTGTCCATTCAGGAAATGCGGGTAAATTCGCTATTGAGATGATGGAGAAAACACACTTCAACAGTACAATTAATAAATGGAATACTCAAGATAGATACTATTGCCCATGAAGTTGCTCAAACATTGCAAAAAAATGAAGCAATGTAATGTTGCTCGGAAACTGAATCTCAGTAATTAGCAACATACACAAACATAGCAACATACACTAGCAACAGTCTCTAGAAACCGTTGCAATACTCGTCGAACGGAATCAATTCCATTCGGACACCAAACCGTTTCCATTCCATCCATCCATTACCATCAAACTGAAAAAAAAAATACTATGGGACCTGTTGCGAAGAAGAAAAAGTTATGCCTGTGGGCGCGTACCTGACTACTGTCGCACCTTCTCTTTCTCGTGTGATGAAGCTTCAGGCCTTCAGCTCTTCTTCAAAATATCTCCATAGGCGATGGGTGACGCTGGTTCCGAGGTTGTTGATGTGCACTGATTTTCACAGGGTTGCGTTTTCCACAATAGATAAAGTTCACAAAACGATCACAAATTTCGATAGCACCGCGGCGAGGGGCTTCTCATAGGGCTTAAGAACTTTCACAAGCGACGTGTTCTCAGCTCAGCGATTCGAACGAGACTGTTCGATGCTCCTACAGAAAGCCAAGCGCTACCCACATTAGGCATGATAAAAATTACATCGAAAGATCTCGGAGTACCCTCCAAGTTGTGTTTTCTCAAAACTAACAAATTATTACAAAATATCTACGATAAAATTAGTTAAAATATTCCGGTACGGAACAGGACCAAATCTAAAATCGCGAAAAAATCAGGTGATACATATTTTTTGTATGAAACAGCAGATTTTTTATTCGCGATTTCAGAGTTCGTTCCTAGTAAAAGTTGTTCTTTTGTCTGAAGAAACGGTCTTTCCATTTTAGGATCATTCATTAACACGTTGTATATTTTGTGGATATTTAATAAAAAATAAAAGTAAAATAAGTAGGTATTGTAAGTTGATTATTTTCCTTAAATTCTTTCTAGATAATGAAAACATTCAACAACATGATACCGCTGCAAACGACGTGTCTGCGCGACGGTGTCAGCAACTCGGAGACACCTGTCCGGGACATCGTCAAGGGTGACATCGTTCACGTCAAGGCTGGGGACGTGATACCTGCAGATATTCGTGTTATACACAGCAAGGGGTTCAAAGTATGTACCTAGCTAGTTTAAAAGCATTTCATATTAATTTTGACTAGGTAGGTACTTAAAGTTGAGTCTCAAAATAAATTACCTACCTACGCTTCTATATTAGGTAAGTAAGTACTACTGATCGAAGGTTCAATTTGTAAGCTAGAGATTTTTAAGAGAATATAATTAAAGAAGATGAAATAGTAGATTGTATTAGAAGGGAGCAAAATAATATTTTTACGGCGAGGGCGCTTTTTTGAATCCAGAGCGAAGTGAGGGATTATAGAGTAGAATCCCGAGCGTAGCGAGGGATTCTTCAGTAGAATCCTGAACGTAGTGAGGGATTCAAAGTATGTCGCCCTCGCCAAAAATATTTTGCGCCCGAGTCATATACTCTACTTTTCATCCCCTTTCTATGAGAAAATAAATAGGAGACTGTGTTTATGTAATTAATGAAAATGTTCTTTATTTAAAACAGACACGTGAAAAGTAAAAATAATTACAAATTTATTGTTACGTTTGATACACTAGCGCAATTTTCAAAAGTTATTGTACTAAGTAGGTACGTAAGTATGTACTCGCGCTTATGTTTCTTTTTTGTCGCCGCGCCGTCTATACAGCCAGTCAATACATACCAGCCGGCGGCGGCGTTCGAATTCTTTGAAAGATACATGTTCTAAATTCAAATCTCTTTTCCTCCCACTAAAAAGTTCTTACCAGAAAAGAGCTATTTTGGTCCCACTTATATAGGAACAAAGCATCATTTTTCGAATAGAAGGGATGAAAATACTTTTTTCACCTCTCCAGCACGAAAAGGGTGCTTTTGGCGCGTAAAAACTCGCAGCAAAATCGATTTTTGCTGCGAGCGTGAGACAAAGTGCTTTTTTAATTTCTAACACCAACTTTTAAAATAATAAAGAAAAAACAAATAATGTAACAAAAATATGTAAGAAAAGAATAGATAGAGTGCTTTATGGTGTCATACACGGATTAAAAAGTAAAAAAATAAAATGCACGTATATACCAAGGAGTTTTAAATAAGGATTGTTAAAAAAGAAGGTTGATAATTCGAAATAAAGAGTATGGAGGTAATGAGGTCACATGTATGAAACAAATAAGAAATAAGAAAAATTAAATAAGTTTATTAACAAATTATATGTTTTATGATTATAGATAAATAAATAAGACGGAATATTAATGAATAAGAGAAAAACACAACGCAATGTAATCAAAACGACGGGAATCTACTTTACTGACTCTATGAATAAATTTTTTCAGCATAGGTTTGATTGAATTATTTTTGTGATAAATTACAAAAATGAATGCGTCCAACGATGAAGATAGTTGTCTAACTCCAAAAGAGTTAAGTGAACAAGTTTCTAATGCTGAATTAGGCTTTTTTACCAGGAAAGTCACGTGAAAATTTTCTCGCTGGTCGAGGTGAAAAGTTGTATGTTTTACACGAGACCAAAATGTTGTACTGCCTCGTGCCTTTAAATCACTCACTGTGCTCAGTAGTCTATATTAGAATCACTCGCTACGCTCGTGATTCAATTCTAGACTACTTCGCTAGTTCGTGATTTAAAGTCGCCACTCGCAGCACAATTTGATTTTGGTCACTTGTATAACAAATAACTATTACATATATACAGGTGTTACAAAACAACCCGGAATACTGAAACTGTACAACTTTTACTATGAGACCAACCCTGAAATCGGGAAAAAAATTCAGCTGTTTCATACTTTTTGATATTTTCGTTATCTGGCTTCAGCGATTGGTGTGGATTGATTTGGATCGCTTCCAAATAACATCCAAAGCGCGAAAATTCACCATTTGTTTGATTTAAAAATATGCAATTCAGTTTTTTCGACGCATTGTATGAAACAGCAGATTTTTTCGCGATTTCAGAGTTGGTCCCATAATAAAAGTTTTTCAGTTTGATGGTCCTTATCATCTACCATATTCTGGTTTTGCCATCTCGTAATTCTGTTACACGTTGTATAAGTGAGCACTTATAATTTTAAAGCCCGCTCTTTATTGTGAATTTTTCATACATAATTACGTTTTCTCTTAGAAATTAGGTTGTTTTAGCTTAGTATAGTATTGGACATAAAATTCACAATCCGAACCGATCACTTCTCTCACTCGTAATCTATTTCTCTTTAACTCTGTTTTGTTGTTTTGCCCTTGTATTGATTCTAACCGACTTAGGTCGATAACTCATCGCTGACTGGCGAGTGCGTGGCAGTTCCTCGAGGCAACTTCGAGGGCACAGTCAATATACTGGAGTCACCAAATGTTGCATTCTTCTCAACGATGTGCGTGGAGGGATGGGCTATAGGTAAATCAGCCTTTTCTTACACACTCATTTTTATACTTTAATTAATTTACACATTAGTGAGTGCACATACTGAGATGGATGTAATGTTGCGAGATCCTGTTCAAGTGGTGGGCGTAAAGGCTGCTGTACACGAGTAGAGTAAATGTAGAGTTAACTAGGATACTATTCTAGCAGCTCAAAGTACCTACTTAACCAGTTTTAGGAGAGTAACTGTCTTTGACCTTGACAATGTATTTAACTTAGACCTTGTATTTGATCTTGACCTTGTACTTATTTGACTTTTACTTTGACTTTAACTTTAATTTTAACTTTAAGTGTGTTATAATGTTGTACTGAATTTCATAATGCAACACTTCGGGCAGGTACATCATTATTGTGGTTACATGATACTGGTAGTTATATATGTTGGCAGTAAGCTAACTTTTTCAGAACCCTTTACAGAGGATTTAAAGCATGGGTGTACATTTGTAAATTTATTACAACGGCTTTTATCAAAAAGTAAAATCTTTTTTATTGTATTTCTATCTATAGTATTTGTATTGTATTTGTATAGTATGTTATTCAGTATCAGTAATTCTACCATCTGCCTTTTTTCGTAAGCGTTTCCGTTATTTATATTACAACAGAAATAGATAATAGTACTAGCATACAGAAGTTGCACTCAGCAAAATCGTCTAAATAAATTGCGACTCTTGCTCCGACACAATAAAGTGCAATTCAGGTCGCACAGCGCTCCCTTCGCTCCAAAACGTATACTTAGTAGTTGCCTATCTTTCTATCGAGTAGGGTCTTATCTTTTCTGATGTATGAAATTTGTCCTCTCAGAGGACGCCGAGCGCATCTTATTCGCGCGCGGAGTGACAGAGCCCCGATATTACATCCTTACTTATCCTTACTAATATTATAAATGCGAAAGTCCTTTTGTTTGTTTGTTTTACGCCTTCACGTCTTAACTACTGAACCGATCATCATGAAATTTGACACACACGTTGTCAAGGGTACAGAGAAGGACATAGGGTACTTTTCATCCCGAAAAAAGGAATTGTTCCCGAGGGATAGACAAAATACTTCACGCAGACGAAGTCGCGGGCGGAAGCTCGTAATATTATAAATGCGAAAGTCCGTTTGTTTGTTTGTTACGCCTTCACGTCTTAACTACTAAACCGATCGTCATGAAATTTTGCATACACGTTGTCAGGAGTACAGAGAAGGACATAGGGTAACTTTAATCCCGAAAAAAGCACTGTTCCCGAGGGGTAGCAAAAAAACTTTCCCGCAGACGAAGTCGCGGGCGGCTGCTAGTCTTGTATAAAACAGTGTCAATTCCTGTGCGTTACAGGCGTAGTGATGTGTTGCGGTGACTTGACGGCATTGGGTCGAGTAGCTGGACTGGCGGCCCGCCTGCGCCCCGCGCCGTCGCCCCTCTCCCGGGAGATATCCCGCTTCATGCGCTACGTGTCCGCCTGGGCGCTCTGCCTGGGCATCTTCATCGCGGGCGCCTCCTTATCCATGGGATACCCGTTCATGCAAACCACTATTTTCGTCATAGGGATTATAGTTGCGAATGTACCTGAAGGTAAACCTATTCGCTTTGCCTCGTTTGATATGATACGAAATGATTATCATTGGTCAAAGTTTTTGTTAGTCGCCAAACCTTCGAATCAATGAAATGTTTATTTATAGTACCTACCTACTGTAATGGTACATCATAAATTTTTTGTAGGGACATCCACCCCTGAAATACCTTTTTTATTATTTACGTCAAAACGACGGATAATGTTTTATTTTACAATTAAAATTGATCGTAATGAAGCATTTTGTAAATACTTACCTACATCTGCATGCTGAATTCACAGCTGCTTAATTGTTTATAGACAATTAAAGCAATGCAAAAAGCAATAATTTGAACCCTATTCAAAATATGTTTTGATCGTTGCCTTGAATTAACTTCCTAACATTTGATGGATTCTCAGGCTAGTATTATTGAATCAAACTCAAATCTCTGCTTGAGTACAATTAGAAAGGGGTGGCGCTATATGCGATTAATAGCATCATCCCTATCTTATTGTACTCTAGCAGAGATTTTAGGTTGAGTTTGATTCTATAGATCAGGGGAATCAAACTGGTTTTTCTGAAGGGTCTTTTATAGATTGATGGTATGTTAGCGGGCCAGACACAAAATTAAAAACTAAAATCTTTATTTATTTCGTTTAAGTTAATACAACGGCAATAAAAAGGAGTTATCTTGAGCTTCTCATATTTTATTATCTTACAATACGTAGGGGCATTGAATGCTGTCTAAAATCCACACTGAATAGATTCTGGATGCGGTGCGGGCCGTATCTTTGACACCCCTGCAGATAATACGAGCTTCAATCCTTCAGGCCTACAACCGACTATCACAGCGTCACTAACACTGACGGCTCAGCAAATGGTGAAGAAGAACTGCCTGATTAAGAACCTCGAGGCGATAGAAGCAATGGGCGCTTGCACCACTATTTGCTCAGACAAAACCGGAACGTTGACAGAGAACAAGATGTGCGTGCAACACGTTTGGGTGGCCAACAAAACATACTCTGTAATAGAACCGGAAGTATCAGGTGGGTGAAAATTCTGATCATACGTTTTTTGATCTAATTTTATTGTAAAAAAATCGATTTTCCTGAATTAAAAATTTTCCTGAAAATTATCAAATGAATAGAATTATATTTGAACAGGTGGCAACAGAAGAATGTATGTAGCTAGCGGCCGCCCGCGACTTCGTCTGCGTGGAAAGTTTTTTTGCTATCCCTCGGGAACAACACTTTTTTTCAAGATGAAAGCTACCCTATGTCCTTCTCTGTACCCCTGACGACGTGTATACAAAATTTTATAATGATCGGTTCAGTAGTTAAGACGTGAAGGCGTAACAAACAAACAAACGGACTTTCGCATTTATAATATTAGTAAGGATTATTGATAATTATTGATCAGTATTGTTTCTAATTAAAATGGTTTATACTCTGCTTGAGGAGCTCGATGGCGTACGGTATTGGTTAGCGCCTAGCCCAGCGATTGCGGCGGTTAAGCAACTTTTGCTAGGGTCGGTCATGGGATGGGTGACTAAAAATGTATTATCTCGAGCTCCTCCGTGCTTCGGAAGGCACGCGTTAAGCCTTTGGTTCCGGCTGCATTTGCAGTCGTTAACACCCACCAATCCGCATTGGGCCCGCGTGGTGGATTATGGCTATTGATGTGCCGGCTGAGAATATTCTTGGCAATATTGAGAATATTCTCATCCGGCACATCAATAGTTATGGCCCATCCTCCTTATCCACCCATAAGGAAGGCTTGTGCTCCAGCATTGGGGACATCAAAAATGGCTGATGGAAATACTCTGCTTAGAATTTAGAAAGGGTTTGACTTACGTTTTATTTTAATGATAATAATGTGTCTGTCTTTTTTGACTAGGTACTCTGAAAGGAGTTCTAGGTGAGACACATTACTTTGTAATTAAAATTATTATCAATGAATATTTCGTTCATTAACAATGATTGTCATTTATTTCTAGCATTTAATGAGTTAAAGACTTGCGGTGCGCTGTGTAGCACGGCGACTGTGAAGGAAGGAGGAAGGGTCATAGGCGATGCGTCCGAAACAGCTATACTGAATTTTTTAGGAAACTATGATGATATGAGTGCTATAAGGAAGAAAAACCCAAAGGTGGCTGAAATACCATTCACGTCTGCTCACAAATATCAAGTTAGTGGATTTTTTTATTTTAACTTTACGTATTTACGTCTGTAAAATGTTTTCGGATTTTATATTATTATTATTTGAGTGTTAGGGAGTACTATTATATATTCTGTGGTTAGAGGCTCTGCACCACAGAATAGCTAATAGTACAAAGTACAGAAGCAGCACGCCGCATAGTAATTTAAAGAAATAGCGACTTTTGCTCCGACACAATAAAGTGCAATTCAGGTCGCGCAATGGCCTGCAGTTCAGTTTATATTCACCTAGTAGTTGCCTCTCTTTCTATCGCGTGCTTTTACCTTGTCTAATGACGCAACGTTAGGGTTGTCTTCTTATAAATGAACTGCGTAGCATATATCATAATTTGAAAAACGACAATTGTTTATTGGTTTTTTTGATTTTGACACCCGTACACGGCACAGTAATGTCGACTCGACATTGTTACTATTATAAAGATACAATACCTACGCAGACAGTAAGATGCCGCGCTCGTACGGTGGCGGGCGTGTGACGGCCCTTTGTTCACTTGTCCCGCCGGCGGAACGGCTAGTGGTAGGTGCTTATCGCGCGACCTTGAGCGAGTGATGGAGGCCTGTCTGCACCTCTGATAGAGCTGTACCTACTTGTAGTCACTGCGACCTAAAAGATCTATTGTGACTCGCCACTCCAAGAATTCTAGTATCTTCCTAGTTTTAAGAGTTTCAATTTCCTCCGGGTCGATTATGTGTCGTCCCAGATGGATTCTACGCTTGTGGATTAGGGGTCCACAATCAGATAAGAGGTGCTTGGGCGTTTCCTGCATTGCAGGATCTGCAGACGGCAGTAATCACTAAAATTCATATGAAATAGGTGTCTGTTTAGTTTGCAGTGTCCAGTTAAGGCTCTATTAGTCGCGCTGACGTTCGATCTACTGAAAGTTGACGTGGAGTTCACACATAAATAATGTGATCCAAAAGGTGATCCAAAATTGTCTTAGGAATTTGCTGTTGTTAGCGGGTGCAAGGTGTAAGGTGGGGCCTACTCCCCAAGATTGCCCTGTGGATGTATACCGCCATAGTCAGGCCGATGATAATGTATGCTTGTGTAGTATGGTGGAAAAAAGCAACCCAAACGATAGTTATAAACAAGCTAACTAACTTGCAAAGATCAGCTTGCCTTATGGCAACAGGGGACATGTCTACAACACCAGCACTCAATGCTCTGCTAAACCTACCCCCACTTCACCTGTTTATTGTAATGGAGGCGAAAGCAAGGATTTATAGAGTGGGCAACACCGGTAAAGTAAAGCTGGAACACTCAAGCACTGAGATCTTTACAGGAATCAGTGCTTGAACTCATACCTCTTACAATGACAATTGATATCATGCTTCTACTCTGTAATTTCTCTAGAAACTCTCAGGAACTATCTAGCAGATAGAGATTGGTCTGATGACTAAAGCTCCTGTAAGGCTGGAAGCCTATCCTGTTTCTCCGATGGCTCCAAATGGGTCAAGATGTAGGATGTGGTGTTCATGTTTTCGGATTTTATATTAGCCGTAGATATTCCTACAAATGATAATAAAAGAATGACATCGGTGGTAATTTCACCTCCTTAAATCGATAGGAAAGAAAACAAATAGCGAAATTCTTGTTAAAAAGAAACTTTAAATTAACATTGCAGATCAGCATACACCTAAACACATCTTCCTCAAGCTATGTGTTGGTGATGAAGGGAGCGCCGGAGTATGTCTTGAGCCGTTGCTCTACGATAGCAATGGAAAAGGGCAGTGGAGCCCTGACAAAATCTTTAATGGAAACCATCGATAACGCCACAGAGATGTTAGCAAATACTGGTATTGTCATGTCACTTGATTTAATTACCTACTTTCCGGCCGTCTTGTGGAATGCGCGCGAACGCTATGGAAACAACTGCGACGCGATGTCACAACCCTGACCAAAGTACTGCGAACTTTGCTTAGAGCTCTTAGAGTGACGTCAGCCGTCAAATTCGAACGTTTCCATGGAGCTCTCATACTGTTTGAAAAAACTTATATACCTATGTACTGTGGTAATGCTAAGACACTATATTTCGTTCGCCGTCGTGTATGATGAGCAGATGATATTCAAAGAAACTTTTCAATTTCCTCACGTTACCTAAATGCTGAATTCACAACCTGCAAAATGGTAACCGATTACTTGTCCGAAATTTACTTGACCTAATTTCATTTGACCGAAAACGGTTGACCGACGTCTTTGTTGCTATATGTATTGTTTGCCATATTTTAAATGATCGAAATATCATTTGGCATATGTCTCATTTTACCGAACTACGATTCACCGATTTTCAAAATAACTTTTTACTATTGGCTGAAGTCTCTTTTGACTTTTTGTCATTTGCCAAATAACTTACTTGCCATACTTTCACTTCACCAGAACAACATTTTACCGAATATTATTTGGCTGCAACTAACTACTAACCGAAAAAAACAGTGGTGTAATGTAATGAATGTTCGGGAATATAAAACTTCGACGAAATGTTCTTTCGACCGAGCATAAAAACTCGGTAAAAAGTTTTTTACCAATGAAACGTCGGAGTAACGCAAAAAAATCGAATTAATATATACTGATACATTGGGAAACGTGATTTCGACGAAGTAAAAAATAGGCGAAACGAAAATAGTCGAAAAGTTGTTGGTAAAATGAAATTCGGTCAAAACAAAATTCGACCTTAAGATAGGTAACCCCTGCAAAATAGTATCTCTTATATGAAAGTCTGAAGGCTAATAAAATAGTTTATTGTTTATATAAGTCAATATGTAATTCTTCATTAGTGTAAACTTTTGATTTTCTTTAGGTGAAAGAATTTTGGCTTTCGCTGATCTACCATTAGACCCGAAGAAGTATCCGTTAGATTATAACTTCAACACCGAAGAAATAAACTTCCCAACGGACAATTTACGTTTTCTTGGTATCATGGGTCTGATGGATCCGCCTAGACGAGAGGTAAGTAAGTGTTATGTCCATTAAAACACTATATTTCACATGAAAACGTTTATTGAGCTTGGGAGCAAAACATAGACACAGAAAGTAAAAGTGAGTCACAAGTACCCTCATGTATTAATCTTATTAAATAACAAGATAACCTGCTGGTATCTACCCACATATAAACTACTATGAATTCTAATACATAACAGTAAGTTTAGTTATTTCTCTAGTTTTAAGTGGTTTTACTCGGTAATTTTGTTTTAAGATTTGATTAGGATGGTTACCCTGAAAACGATTTTTTTAAGTGGGTATCTTTGAATGGTTATTCAGTTAGGTACATAATGAGGATCAGTAACAGGTTTGAATCATACAGTTTTATTGATAAATATAAACACATATTGATAGCTATGAAACCAAGTGAAATAATTATTGAAATCTGTTTAGAAATGGTTGAATTAAAAGGGTTTGAAGCAAATTCCAAGCTCAATGCAATATGTGCTTTATCACGTACGACATAAGGTTCGCGTACGTCGCGATGACGTCATGAGGACCCCCAAAAACCAGTGTTTTAGCTCTTATAACTTCTTCTGTCTTATTCAGAGTGCGTTCGTTAAACTAGGGTCAAAGTTAACATGGCGTTAGACTGCGGACTAGCGCCATTTTAGCGCAAATCGTATTCAGAGTGACAGTTTAACGTTTAGTCCCACCGTTTAAGGATTAAAAGGTGCATTGTGATTGGTCTACAAGCATTAAACCAGGTTAAGTTAGAACAGTCTTGCACCCCAGTTTTGTGAAACGTCTCTGAATAAGACAGCTTAGGTTTAAGAGATATCGTAATTTTTTTTCACAGTTAATCATGTGGTGTCACAAGCTTTTTAATTAGCCACTAAACAAAAATCGTTACTGATCCTCATTAAATGTACGTAATCGACTTATGTTGTTTTATCTGGATGGGTGCTCAAGGAAAGGGGTTGGATTCGGCTTGGTAGGTGTTAACGATATACGGAACGGATACGGAACGGATACGGAACAAATGCATCGGGAGTGCAACGGCAAGTTACAGTCAAGAGCATGAAGCTTTACTTTAGTGAATTTATTGCAAAATTTATCGGCAAAGCAAGTCAATTAGGACTTAGGACTATGTTTGCTTTGTAGTTGGCAAATTTTTTTAATCTCGAGGAGGGGCAGCTGCCCCTCCCTGCTCCCCCTTGGCGACGCCCTTGTCTGTGATTTAGGTGCACAATTCAATCCAACGCGTGCGCGCGGCGGGGGTGCGTGTGATGATGGTGACGGGCGACCACCCCGCGACGGCGCGCGCCATCGCGCTGGAGGTGGGCATCGCCTCGTCGCCGCACTGCCACGTGCTCACCGGCGCCGACCTGCGCACCATGACGCCGCAGCTGCTCAGCAGGACGCTCGAGAAGCATTACGAGATTGGTGCACAACTCTTTTATTAACACAGCTAGTTTCACGGCCGGTGGGTCATCGCCTCGTCGCCGCACTGCCACGTGCTCACCGGCGCCGACCTGCGCACCATGACGCCGCAGCTGCTCAGCAGGACGCTCGAGAAGCATTACGAGATTGGTGCACAACTCTTTTATTAACACAGCTAGTTTCACGGCCGGTGGGTCATCGCCTCGTCGCCGCACTGCCACGTGCTCACCGGCGCCGACCTGCGCACCATGACGCCGCAGCTGCTCAGCAGGACGCTCGAGAAGCATTACGAGATTGGTGCACAACTCTTTTATTAACACAGCTAGTTTCACGGCCGGTGGGTCATCGCCTCGTCGCCGCACTGCCACGTGCTCACCGGCGCCGACCTGCGCACCATGACGCCGCAGCTGCTCAGCAGGACGCTCGAGAAGCATTACGAGATTGGTGCACAACTCTTTTATTAACACAGCTAGTTTCACGGCCGTTGGGTCATCGCCTCGTCGCCGCACTGCCACGTGCTCACCGGCGCCGACCTGCGCACCATGACGCCGCAGCTGCTCAGCAGGACGCTCGAGAAGCATTACGAGATTGGTGCACAACTCTTTTATTAACACAGCTAGTTTCACGGCCGTTGTGTTATCGCCTCGTCGCCGCACTAACACGTGCTCACCGGCGCCGACCTGCGCACCATGACGCCGCAGCTGCTCAGCAGGACGCTCGAGAAGCATTACGAGATTGGTGCACAACTCTTTTATTAACACAGCTAGTTTCACGGCCGTTGGGTCATCGCCTCGTCGCCGCACTGCCACGTGCTCACCGGCGCCGACCTGCGCACCATGACGCCGCAGCTGCTCAGCAGGACGCTCGAGAAGCATTACGAGATTGGTGCACAACTCTTTTATTAACACAGCTAGTTTCACGGCCGTTGGGTTATCGCCTCGTCGCCGCACTGCCACGTGCTCACCGGCGCCGACCTGCGCACCATGACGCCGCAGCTGCTCAGCAGGACGCTCGAGAAGCATTACGAGATTGGTTCAAGACACTTTTATTAATACGGCCAGTTTCACAGGTTCCGCCGATGCTGACAACGTGTGCGAGCCGTGCGACGCTTGCATTGCTTGGCTGACGATGCATGTACTCGACACTATAGTGTTACCAGCGCGTCGCCTATACTTATTGACAAATCTAGGACTGTAGGACATGGGATCTATGAAATGTCCAAATCATCATCGCCGTACGGCCGAGCGCCTGGCGCGCTTCGCACGCCGCGACTAGGCCTCGGCACAAGTGGGTACAAAGATATCTTTCGAGAAACCACCCACTTGTGTAGAATTAAAAAAAATTACGGGGAAGAGTTAAACTTTCAAAAGAAATCTAAGTTATAATAATGTGTTGATATTTGGCTTTGTCAGCTAATATCTTTGCCGACCACTCTGACCACCTAAAGTGGGAGCTGAGAAAGGGGCGGCTGGTACTACTCGTCAGGGCGGCCGAGACAATCTGCCCAGCATTCATGGTATAAATAAACAAACCTTGTATATATAAATATACTTACTCTAGATCAAGAAATTTAAGAGACGTAAATAAACAACCTCTACAAAGCTGTACTTATTGGGCAAGCCTTCCATCCATTCCAGTGCCAGAAGGCCTGCTGCAGTGCACCCCGGGCACTTGCCGCGTTTCAACTACCTATGACACAGACGCTACACAGTGACGTTTTTGCACACGCGCAACTGTGTGCGTGAAGTCTGGGGCTATTGAATGAGCACACGATTCGGCACACGAACTCGCGCGGTGGGGTGAGGTAATTGATTGTGGGGCGGGGCGGAGAGTTTCCTTTCTTTACGGTAGTAGTAGTACTTACCTATTATCTATTCTGTGGCAGTAGGGACATAAAAGGATTTGGCACACTGGATGCGTTCTGAGGTCTGCGGTCAAGTCAAAGTGAACGCTGCCCGCATTATGTATGAACAACATTGTCGGTCTCTATATATTTTGTATAGAATGCGATCCGACCGTGCGGGCATGATCAAAGAACGCAGGGGAAGGCAGGACGCGTACGGGCAGGTAGGCGGGCAGCGGGAGGCGGACAGAGGGCACAGGCAGGCGGGCAGGCCGGCAGGGCAACGGTCACGCACGGATAGAGATGGGTTGTATCAGGGTATATTAAAATTCCATATCCATATCCGTTTTGGGATATGGAATATTCCCATTGAATCCACCCGACAATATTTTCTTTTTAAACACAAAAGAACTGATCACTACTGATTCACGCAGTCAAATGCCGCTGTTTGCCCTGCCCGCATCGCTGACCGGTTTCCTTGCCCGGACCGCTGACCGATTGCCCTGACCGAACCGCTGTCCGATTGCCCTTACCGGACCGCTGACCGATTGCCCTGACCGACAATGATGTTCGTACATGTTGGACCACAGAACTCATCCAGTGTGCCAAATCCTTAATTGATAGTTATTCTTCCAGTATTCGCCCGGACGTCCCCCACTCAGAAGCTGCAGATAGTAGAGGCGTGCCAGCGCGCGGGCGACGTGGTGGCCGTCACGGGCGACGGCGTCAACGACGCGCCGGCGCTGCGCCGCGCGGACATCGGCATCTCCATGGGAATTACTGGCTCTCAGGTTAGATTTTTTTACACTTGCTGAACGTCATAAAATACCTAATGTATTTCTTATTTATTTATTTACCTAAGTACAGTATGCGCAAAATCACTTGGTGGCTTTGAACTTCGCGCGGAACGCTGCGCTGTAGACGAATACAGGCTTGCGCGGGCGTAAGCACTCGGAACTAGATGGAACACGACATGTACTATCCCCGTCAATTGGTAATGCGCTGGAACCTTGTCAAATTAACATACAGATCAACGTCATCCGCAACTAAAAATATCAAAAACAGGAAAATTCCAATAGGTATAGGCAGACCGTTAAATGAGTCCTCGCCCGCGGGGCACAGAGGCCCGAGGGGAGACGAAAACGGGGGTCGTGAGAGGTGCGGGCGGCAGGCGTTCGCCGCCCGTCGTCGCCCGCATCGCCCCGTTTTCGTCTCCCCTCGCGCCTCTGTGCCCCGCGGGCGAGGACTCATTTAACCGGTCGGCCTATAATAAAATATATTAATTATTAAATTCCTATTTACAATAAGAAATGGTCTAGGTATATAAAAAAAAATGCAATTGTTTTTCGTTTCTGAGGTTAAAATCATGGCCGCCAGGTGCATTACCAATTGACGGGGATTATACCATTCGCGAAATATCACTTGCAGTTGACTTCCGAGCCGCCAAGTTATTTTGCGCATATTGTAGGTACCATAAACTTAATATCCACTGGAATAGACGAACAGAGTTCACTTTGCTGCGAAACCAAAAGTGAGATGAGCCAGTGTTTGTAAATATGTAAATGTGTGCGTGAATTTAGAGATGCACTGGAGTCCATTTTAGGTTGTCGATAACCATAATGTATTATTGCTCTAATAAATAAAACACAAACAAGATTTTAAACAATTTTATTTAAATAATTTCTTAAGGTCTCCTTTGAGGCTACCTGCTTATTTATTTATGACATTTATCCAGTTTAATTTAATCACTGGATTTACAGAAAACCTGGAAATAATTGTTAAATTAGTACTTAAGTAGGTATAATTTACCATTTGAAAACTGTCGGTTACAAGCAGCTTTAAATAAAACTATCAGTGTTCACAAAGACAAACAAAGTTATATTGGAAATCATCGACATGAGTATCGATATCGATAATTTTTGATCAATATCTACGCCTTATTTTCTCAATTTCACGGACATAATATCTTTTTATCTAACACATAATGTTTAGAAATCAGCCTTTATTTAGGAAATAGGCGTTTAATAGCATCATATTAGTATTATAACTTAGTGTGTTTGGGAATATATTCAACTAAAATATGAATTATGAAAATGGTAATAGTTCAATCATATTTACCTGTGAAATGAGTGTTTATTTGGGTTATTATCGTAAGTTACATTACAATCCAGTACAGAACACGACACCATTATTGATTTATATAGCTTTGAGAGCCAAACCGACCCGATCGCGATAAAAATTACAAAATAATCTTGTTGACACTTTTCACCAAGGTGATAAACGATGATAAATGAAGTCAAATCAGGTTCAGCTGTCAGATTTTTTTACTCTTTCTCGCACATCGCATAAGCCGTAAGAATCGGTTTCTCATTCGCACCTTTGTCCGTCTACTTGAGCATAGCGAAAAATTAAATTTTCTAAGTCTATGGTAGGTACATAGCGTAATAAATGCAAAAATAATATGTCCACACCACTGTGTATTTTAAATAACTGTGAATAGATATTACATTACCACGTATTGCTTACCTAAATGAAAAATTATTGTTTTATTTTTATATTTTTTATCTCTTTACAGGTTTCCAAACAAACAGCCGATATTATTTTGATGGATGATAACTTTACCACATTAGTCTGCGGAATTGAAGAGGGTAGAAAAATATTTGATAACTTGAAAAAATCTGTTTGCTACATTCTTATTTCGAATGTCCCTGAGATACTTCCTGTTTTATTGTTCATCCTTTTTTCGATACCATTGCCGCTAGGTAAGTTATAATGTTTGGGATTTATATAATGTCTCAATTCACTATTCATGCACTCAAACATTACCTATTTAACCTGGTACCAGAATTTAAATTAAAATGTTCATCGCATTTCATCTTCATTGACTATCAAAAAAATAATCAATATCATAAAAGTAGACACATTTGGTTTTTTAAATTATTTAGTGAAATAAATGTGTCTACTTTTTACTATAACTATACAACGTTTTACAAAAGCCAAATATGGTATACCATACATCAGTGACCATCAAACTGAACTAATTTTACTATGGGATTAATTCTCTGAAATCGCGAAAAAAAACTGCTGTTTCATACATTTTTATATTTTCCTTATTAAGTTTTGTATGAAACAGCTGATTTTATCTTCCCGGTTTCAGAGTTAGTCTCATAGTAAAAGTTGTTCAGTTTGATGATTCAGTGCCTGTGAAACCGGTGTACATTTTGAGATGTGTACCGACATCTCAAAATGTACACCGGTTTCAAAAGCTTATTTTTTATTTTGTTTTGTACCACATTCGGCATTAGGGATTAAAAGTTAGGTGAGATAATTATGAATTATTTCTTTTTAAATTCACAGTTTTCAGCCAGTTTTGTGTGTCCAAAAAATCTAGGCGCGCACGCTCACCCTCGCGCAAGCGACGTGAGCGGGGGAAGGCGGGTGGCGGGAGGGGGGCTCGCGCGGGTCGACCGTGCGATGCGCAAACAGTGACAACAATTTCAATTTGTGTAGGGAAAAGTTTGGGGTAAAAATGTAATAATTTTTATTTACTTCACAAATTGATTGTACTGCTGTTATAGAATGACCTAACAAAATTTTAAAAGGGGTCGAAAAATTATCCTGTAGTTTCACAAATAAACTTATGCGCAAGGGTGCATCCTAGCACAGTGAACCTACCAATAACCGAGGTACAGTATGCGCAAAATAACTTGGCGGCGGCTCTGAACTTCGCGCGGAACGCTGCGCAGTAGCAGTAGACGAATACCTACAGGCGTGCGCGGGGGGAAGCACTCGGAACTATGGAACTCGACATGTACCCTGTGCGAAATACCACTTGCAGTTAACTTCCGAGTCGCCAAGTTATTTTGCGCATACTGTAGTTAAGAATAAGACTAAAATAAATGCTGTGTTTGAAACTTTGAATTAACATAACAACCGTTCTGCAGGCGTGATGACAATACTGTGCATAGACCTGGGAACGGACATGTGGCCAGCGGTGGCGCTGTCGCACGAGGCGGCGGAGGCGGACGTGATGGCGCGGCCGCCGCGCGTGGCCGACCCGCTGGTGTCCGCGCGCACGCTGCGCCTCGTCTACGGACACCTCGGCCTCGTCGAGTTCTTCGCGGGCATGTTCGCCTACTTCGTGGTCATGGCTAGCCATGGCTTCTATCCGGCTATCTTATTTGGTTTGTACAGTTCATTAAATATACCTATATATTTGATTAGGTATTGATTTTTTATCATGTCAAACGCTCTTGTTGTGACCGAGTAACTAGTACTTTTTTTTGTTGGTAACTGGGCAGGCATTTGACCACCATCTTGATTGGTAAACAAGACGTGGTCTAAGGTGTAACACGCTTGCCCATTCACTCTTGGCTTGAAAATACCAAGGTTGTAACTATCGGGGAACACATGAGCAGGCAGCGCATTCCATTCTTTGGCAGTTTGCTTATGAAACGTATTGGCAAAGCACTTGGTACGGACCCTTGGAGTATCTACTATGAAGGGGAATATGCCAACCTGCGTCTGGTACCCCGATGGTGGAAAGGGGCTGGAGGAACAAGGTCGTGTAGTTCGAGTTAAAGACGCAATGGCGCGGCCGCCGCGCGTGGCCGACCCACTGGTGTCCGCGCGCACGCTGCGCCTCGTCTACGGACACCTCGGGCTGGTGGAGTTCTTCGCGGGGGTGTTCGCCTACCTCGTGGTCATGGCTAGCCATGGCTTCTATCCGGCTATCTTATTTGGTTTGTACAGTTCATTAGTATCTTTGTTAAGAATAGATTTTTTTATCGTGTCAAACGCTCTTGTTGTGACCGAGTAGGATTTTTTTTATTGGTAACTGGGCAGGCATTTGACCACCATCTTGTTTGGTAAGTAGGATGTGGTCTAAGGTGTAGTACGCTTGTGCATTCACTCTTGCCTTGAACAGACCAAGGTTGTTACTATCGGGGAAGATATGAGCAGGCAGCGCATTTTATTCTTTAGCAGTTCGCATAAGAAATGTATTGGCATAGCGCTTGGTACGGACCCTTGGGAGTATCTACTATGAAGGGGAATATGCCAACCTGCGTCTGGTACCCCGATGGTGGAAAGGGGCTGGAGGAACAAGGTCGTGTAGTTCGAATTAAAGACGCAATGGCGCGGCCGCCGCGCGTGGCCGACCCGCTGGTGTCCGCGCGCACGCTGCGCCTCGTCTACGGACACCTCGGACTGGTGGAGTTCTTCGCGGGCGTGTTCGCCTACCTCGTGGTCATGGCTAGCCATGGCTTCTATCCGGCTATCTTATTTGGTTTGTACAGTTCATTAGTATCTTTGATTAAGAATAGATTTTTTTATCGTGTCAAACGCTCTTGTTGTGACCGAGTAGGATTTTTTTTATTGGTAACTGGGCAGGCATTTGACCACCATCTTGTTTGGTAAACAAGATGGTCGTCTAAGGTGTAGTAGCACGCTTGTGCATTCACTCTTGCCTTGAAGAGACCAAGGTTGTAACTATCGGGGAAGACATGAGCAGGCAGCGCATTCCATTCTTTGGCAGTTCGCTTATGAGATGTATTGGCAAAGCGCTTGGTACGGACCCTTGGAGTATCTACTATGTAAATGTAAGGGTGATATGCCAACCTGCGTCTGGTACCCCGATGTTGGAAAGGGGCTGGAGAAACAAGGTCGTGTAGTTCGAGTTAAAGACGTAATGGCGCGGCCGCCGCGCGTGGCCGACCCGCTGGTGTCCGCGCGCACGCTGCGCCTCGTCTACGGACACCTCGGGCTCGTCGAGGTCTTCGTGGGCATATTCGCCTACTTCGTGGTCATGGCTAGCCATGGCTTTTATCCGGCTATCTTATTTGGTTTGTATATCATCATCATATAATATCAGCCGCAGACACCCACTGCTGGGTAAGTATAAGCCTCCCCCAAGGACCTCCACGACGATCGGTCCTGCGCTGCCCGCATCCAGCGGCGCACCGCGACCTTCACCCTCACGTCGGTCCCCCTTGTCGGGGGCCTAGGCTGCGTTCCGTCGCTTTG
This sequence comes from Agriphila tristella, assembly GCA_928269145.1. Taxonomy (NCBI): domain Eukaryota; kingdom Metazoa; phylum Arthropoda; class Insecta; order Lepidoptera; family Crambidae; genus Agriphila; species Agriphila tristella. The sequence continues at coordinate 42,726,870 of OV743431.1, forward strand.
GGTGTAGTTGTTTGGTTAAAATTTAACCCATTTGGGTTGCAACCAAGCGACGGAACGATCGAGTTGTTTTTATAACCTCTTTAGGTACAAAGTTTTCGTTTTCCACTTGGAATACGGATAATTTAACTTTCCTGTAGACTAAATCAAATTAAAATTTGTTTTTTGACTAGAAACCATGAATATTTTGAAACTTACGACACAAAAACATAAAAATACAAAATAATGTCAAAATGACAATGACATATTTTGTATAGACAAACGTCAGAGCTTTTTTCAACCATCAATTTTGAAGGTTGTTTGGTTGCAACGCTCCAAGCCACTGAACGGGTGAAAATACGCTCTGACAGCTGTCAGGGTAAAATTTCACCGAACCACGGAACGGTTAGAGCGCGCACCGGAGTGCGCTCGAATGCACTCGTGCGAAGCCACGGAACGCACCCCTACCCACGGAGCGTCGTCCGGTGCGCGGTCGCCATTCCAGAACCTTTCCGCCCCAACCGGCCGTCGACTCTTCTCGCTATGTGTCCAGCCCACTGCCACTTCAGCTGAGCAATCCTTCGAGCGACGTCGATTACTTTAGCTCTCCTGCGGATCTCCTCATTTAGTTTGTACAGTTCATTCAATTTATCTTTGATTAAGTTTTTTTCTTTTATCTTGTCAACGCTGCGCTCTTGTGTTGTAAAGGAGACGTGATGATGCGTCCGCCGCATGTGTCCGATCCGCAAGTGTCGGTCGGTCCGATCTGTAGATTAGGTACGGGTTTGGTCACTTGTTGCCCACAAGCTAGCTAGCCATGGCTTTTATCCAGCTATCTTATTTGGTTTGTACAGTTCATTGCATTTATCTTTGATTGTTTCTTTTATGGTGTCAAACGCTCTTGTGTTGTGACGGAGACGTGATGATGCGTCCGCCGCATGTGTATCCGATCCGCAATCGCAAGTGTCGGTCAGTGCGATCTCTACATAGGTACTGCAGATTATTGTCGCTTGCCCACAATACTGCAATGTTAAGGCTCGGTTACGTTGGAACTATTGTCTCCGTCTTTTTCTTTGCAATCATGTAAAGAGCAAGGAAAATAACTTCACTTCTGCACTTCTTTGATGATTTTCGTTGTTTTTTCATCATATCATTACCACAATTATCTTTTTTGAATAAAAGTAATAAAGCAACTTCACGGTACGTTAAAGTGTATTTAGATGTAGAACTCTGCTATTAGGTACTTATTTAGGCCAAAACAAAAATGAACGCAAGCGCTTTTGGTGATTTTCTGTTTTTTTTTTACAATCATCTATGAGGTTTATACGCAATTTAATTTAATATGTAGTAACTAGCTAGAGAAACACTGTAGCTTGTCATGTGTTTTTTATGGCTACAACTTTACGTTTTCTATATAAAAATATAGACTTTCCACACCATATTTTCCTTCTTATTACGAACCCTTAAATCTGCAGGCATTAGAAGCGAGTGGGACAACGAGGCAATAAGTGACGTGAAAGACTCCCTCGGCCAGGAGTGGACGTACGCGGAGCGCAAGGAGGTGGAGCGCGCCTGCCAGGCGGCCTACTTCGTGGCCGTGGTCGTCACGCAGATGATGAACGGAATCATCTGCAAGACTCGGTACAACTCGCTGTTCCATGTCGGTAAGTACTTACCAACAAGTTGTAATTTTTTAATGATAGAATATGTTAGTTCATGACCAATACAAGTAGGTATCTCACATATTGTCAGTGTGAATGAGTTAGGTAACTTTTGTACAAGAGGTACAATTGTGTCTGGTTTCGCTTACAGTCAGTGGCACGAATCATGAATATTTTTCGACGGAGTGGGGATAAGTTCGCGCATGTGCTCTTGTGAGCGACCAATAGCGCGCGCCCCTCTCCCGCCGCCCGCGCCCCTCACCGCAACGCATACCCAAAATACGCGTTCCGCGCAATCCCCACCCGATTTCATGATTCGTGCCACTGACTTTACCTATGATGCTTATTTAGTAAAATCAGGATAGATCAGGCGCGGATCCAGCCCTCAAAAAAAGGTTAATCGGCCAAGTGCGAGTCGGAGTACGAACTCACTCATGAACGACTTTTGAAGTGCTCTAGGCCGTGCGGCGATGCTGGTTTGGTCAAAATCATTACAATCAATGATATCCATCAAAATTCTACACAAGTGGATGGTTTCTTTAACGATGTCTATATTTTTGTATTGTACCAATTTGAGTGCACGTAAAAAAGCCTAGTCGCGGCGTGCGTAGTGCGCCGCGCGCTCCGGGCCATACTGTGTTGATGGTTTAGTTTGGTCAAAGCAAAGGCAAAATTGAAAATCTTGAAATCGCAGATAGGGGGCGCCCCGTAGAAACGTCGCCCGGGGCGCTGATAGTGCTAAAATCGGCACTGCCCATAGTGTAGTGATGATCGAAGAGTAAAAGAAGTACCAGCTCCCATTTAAGTAAATACTAGCGGCCGCCCGCTACTTCGTCTGCGTGGAATGGTTTTTTGCTATCCCTCGGGAACAATACTTTTTTTCGGGATGAAAGGTACCGTATGTCCTTTTCTGTACCTCTGACAATGTGTATACAAAATTTCATGATGATCGGTTCAGTAGTTACGACGTGAATGCGTAACAAACAAACAAACGGACTTTCGCATTTATAATATTACTAGCGGCCGCCCGCGACTTCGTCTGCGTAGAAAGTTTTTTTGCTATCCCTCGGGAACAATACTTTTTTTCGGGATAAAAGGTACCCTATGTCCTTATCTGTACCCCTGACAACGTTTATGCAAAATTTCATGATGATCGGTTCAGTAGTTAAGACGTGAAGGCGTAACAAACAAACGGACTTTCGCATTTATAATATTACTAGCTTTTGCCCGCGACTTCGTCCGCGTGGATATTCGAGAAAATCCAATGGGAACTTTTAACCAGGAAAAATAGTATTAAATGTTTTAGTTTCATCAAAATCAGATCAGCCGTTTTAACGTGATTAAGCGGGTCCCCACCAAGCGCGCGAACCCGCTTTTTTCTTTCGTACAATATCATCCCCTTTTTAACCCCTACAGACTTACATACAAACTTTCATCCCCTATTTTAACTCATTAAACCATTATTTCGCAATAAAAGGTAGCCCTTGTATGTATGTCCTTTCTCAAGCTCTACTCTACCTCTGTACCGAATTTCATCCAAATCGGTTCAGTAGTTTAGGCGTGAAGGCGTAACAAATAGACAGACAGACAGAGTTACTTTCGCATTTATAATATTAGTATGGATCATGGATTAAGCATGGATTTTGTATTTTTGATTTTGAATTTCGTTCTGTCAAATTCAACTCATGGTAGTCGATTAAACAACATAATCTCGTAGTGTAAACGTATCTAAGTGGGTACCTAATAAATACGATAGTGGCATAACTTCTATAGTCTCTCTATTCTGTGGTACAATCAAACTTTCATCCCCTATTTCAACCCCTCCAACCCTTATATCGCAATAAAAGGTAGCCTATGTCCTTTCTCGAGCTCTACTCTACCTCTGTACCAAATTTCATCCAAATCGGTTCAGTAGTTTAGGCGTGAAGGCGTAACAGACAGACAGACAGACAGAGTTACTTTCGCATTTATAATATTAGTATGGATAGTAAGGATAAGGATAGCTTATGTACAAAGTGTTTGGTAAAAGCCTTATAAAGCCGAATATGGTAAATAGGGACCATCATACTGAACAACTTTTACTATGGGACCAACTCTGAAATCGCGAAAAAAAATCTGCTGTTCCATACATTTTGATATTTTCGTTATTAATTTTTGTATGAAACAGCAGATTTTTTTTTCGCGATTTCAGAATTGGTCCCATAGTAAAAGTTGTTCAGTTTGATGGTCCCTATCTACCATATTCGGCTTTATAAGGCTTTTACCTAACACCTTGTATAAGTACTTACGAAAAATGACAGTAGGTAACCTATTAATTTTATTTTATATTCTTTTCGAAATTGTATTCATTTTATTCAAGGAAATTAATTAATACTTACATATTAGTTCCTTAAACTAAAATTAGTGCTTCTATTATGTCTTTCGGAAAGTGATATATATATTTCAGGTATGAAAAACAAGGTATTGAATGCTGGTCTTGTGTTCGAAGTGGTATTATCTTGCATTATATGCTACGTGCCCGGTTTGAATGACTTTTTCCGAACATACCCTTTAAGGTGGTGTTGGTAAGTAAGAAATGTAACGATGTGGTATACTTTTAGTATCGTCTCAGAAAACCCTTTTATTTGGTATCACACACGATAGGTTTTAGGACATTTTTTTCTCATACAAAAAGATGACGTCATAACTCTTCTCCTAAGGGTTTTTTTAAGAACTACTGCTCAAAAAAAATATTTGGACCACAAGTATACAGCGTAAGAGCAGCGTAAAAGTGCAGTACCTACTCGACCTTAATGTATGGACCAGCAGATTTTTTTTGCGGGGAGGAAAGTTGGCCCCATAGTAAAACTTGGTTGTAATCATGAGTGGAACCGCCCCACGGCGGGAATCAAATGATTAAAATTTCAGCGTGCATACGTAGTGCCAAACGACTATCTTTGTACATCGATTTGCGGTTTTACGTACGACTAGCACTACAGTACGAGGCACGTATCTTGAAATTTTGTCGACGAAGTGGGGATAAGGGGATAAACTCGCGCATGTGCTCTTGCCAGCGACCAATAGCGCGCGCCCCCAGCCCCGGATCTACGTTTTTTCAAATCATGTATTTTATCCGGGCGGCAGCCGCCGCGGTCTTGCGTGATAAAATTTTGCGAAAAATTGCGTGAAAAAATGCAAAAAATCCTGTCTTAGCTAAGCGCCACCCGCACGCCTATCTAAACCAAAAATCCCTGTCAAATGCGGCAAATGCCTGTCAGATGGTAACCATGCCCGCGCCGCCCGCCGCCACGTTTTCTTTGCCTACTTAACTTGCAAAAATTGCTCTCTCTCTCGCCGCCCGCGCCTCTCACCGCCAACGAACTAAGATACTCACCGCTATGCATGCCCAAAATACGCGTTCCGCGCAATCCCCACCCGCACCCTGATTATCTAAAACGAAACTATTTAGCGACTGGTTGCATTTGACATACATTGCCACTTTTTTTTGGTATGATTTTTTTTAACCCAAAAAGAAGTAGCAATGGATCACGATCATCTGTGAACTGCAACCAGTCGCTGGGTGGTTTTTAATTAGATAATCAGCCCGCCGATTTCAAGATATATGCCTCGTACTACAATGTGTAGTTCGGAGCAATGTCTATAGTTCTATCTCACGAAGTTGGATGAATTAAACGAATTTCGACTTTATTGCAAATATATAAGAGATAGAACCTAAGTACACCTATCACCTATGTGATGTCCAATATTTGTTATTATTTATTTGCTATATTTTATTCATTTCTTTACAGGTGGTTCCTAGCTTTACCATTCGCATTTTTTATGTTTGCCTTTGATGAATTCAGAAAATATTGCATCCGTAGGGAATTATTTAATGGTTGGTATAATAAACTGACATATTACTAAGTAATTTTACACATGTATCTTCTAATCTAAGCGATATGAACAATACAACCATATTATGTGAACTAAGTAGGCAAGAGGTAATGTACGAATAAGGCAGAGAATTACAAATAAAATAAATATTTCCAGAATAAGATTTTTATTAAATACTTTATCAGATAACATTGTTCCCCCTTAAACCTCGATCCACATTCAAACAATAGTTACACACAAAAAAAAAGTAAGTAGTCATACAAACGTGTAAACGTGTCAATGAATGAACCCAAAATGGGAAATTCGTTACTTCTGACCATCAAATGAACAACTTTTTTCTGAGGGGTCGCGAAAACAATCTGCTGTTTCATATATTTTGATATTTCTATTATTAATTTTTATATGAAACATCTGATTTTTTTCCATTATGGGTTCATTCATTAACACGTGTTGTAAAGACCAAGGGTGCGATTGCGTAAGGTAATCGTATTCATTTGACAGTTCATATCATATTCCATCGGCTGCAATTTGTATGGGATGACATAATATATTATGATGATACAATAAGAACTGTCAAATGAATACGATTGACTTTACGCAATCACTAAAATGAGCAACTTCTGCAAAGTCAATAAACAACACAAGATGCAACAAAAATGCTTAAATAGGAATCGTTATTTTCGCTTTATCTATATAGATTATAGGATATGGTTTTCTCCAAGATCTATTTTATCATAAATATAATACAGGGTGTAAAAAAGTACTATAACATATTTATAAAGGAATCAGGAATCCAAAAACGTTGCAACCGCGCATACCCATCTACCGTATAGGGTGTTGATTAATTAATACGAGGATATTTTGGAGGATATTAATTATAAAAAGACAAATTTTTTGCTTATTTAATTATACCTAGTCTTTTTTACACCCTGTAGGTAAGTATATTCCACTAGAAAATAACGGCATCTTTTTAGAGGAAATAAAAAACGCCATTTCAAACGTATCTTTCTGTACATAGTATTTCAACAGTAGTCATAATTATCTAATACAAGAACTGTGTAACGAAGTTTTATAACATGTTTGCTCGTAAAGGGTCTCTAATTAGTAATTACGCCAATTTCAATATCGTATTGTATCTCATTACGAACTTGTGCGGTAATGTAAAGTAAAACGCACGGTTTGGTTTATCTAGATGCTTAGTCTTTAGACTAAGCATCGCTTTAGCGAACTGTACTTTTTTAAATCTTAGCAAAGAGTTTTTATGTCAGAAAAGAGGTCAACATTTTATGAATAAAATTTACTAACTATTTAATAATTTGTCACAAAAAAGAAAAAAGTTTTTTTTTCAATTTTTGAATATGGGTATCAAATGAAAGGCCTTGATGAGCACATTCCAAAATAATATAAGTTGTCACTAAAATTTAAGAAAATTTTTTTTTTTCGATTTTTGAATATGGGTATCAAATTGATGATGAGCACATTCCAAAATAATATAATTTGTCACTAAATTTAAGAAAAAATTTTTTTTTCGATTTTTGAATATGGGTATCAAATGAAATGCCTTGATGAGCACATTCCAAAATTATATAACTTGTCACTAAATTTAAGAAAAAAAAATTGTTTTTCAATTTTTGAATATCAAAGTGGACAAAAACATCATGGGTATCAAATCAAATGATATAATTTGTCACAATTTTTATTTTTTTGTAATTTTACTTTATTGTTGTTTAATTTCCTCACAATTGAAGTGAAAGGCAGAAAAATCGACCGATAGATCGACAAGCGTATCAAAATTTAATCATTATGGAAAACAAGCAAAGATGCAAAGTCTGAGTTTTATTTATTTCCTCGCAAATATGTTATAAAACGTCGTATGACATACGTGCTTTGATAATTACCGCACTTATATCATAATGTACTATTACATGACAACTGATAAATAAGGCACGGTTTAATGATACATGCGCAAACTCATAAACCACCATTCTTTAATCCAGATACCGAAGTTACGTTATAGGCATTTTTGGAAAATAGACATGATTATGAGATTGTCTTTTATATTACACAAAAGCTCTATAAATTACCTACTACTACTAGCAAAATTGGGTAGAGAAATTGATAAGAAGCTAAAGATTTTAAACTACCGACCTACACCCACAGCACAGGCGATATAGTAGCAGGCTCAATTATCCTATGTGAACCGTCAATCGCCTATATTCAACAATTCAATGGTTAAAATCAATAAGGAAGTTTCCATTTTTTTTATGATTCTAAATTTTATATTCATATAACAGTAAAACAATATTTTTATGTGACAAAAAATGACGGTGTCCAAAGTTTTAATGATTTGCATTGAGATATTGAAAAACTATTTTCCTAAAAGTATTCAAATTAAACTTAAGTATACACCGTCATTTTGTAGTCGTTTTAATTAACTTAAGGGTGTGTTGTACCAATGAAACTAAACATTTTTGCCCAAGAAACATGGGTCGAAAAACGACAAAAAATTTTGGTCCTCCCATACTAATCGACAGCTAAAACATTGTATTAGTATGGGAAAGTAAAAAAAAATTGTCGTTTTTCGACCCATGTTTCTTTGGCAAAAAATTTTAGTTTCATTAGTAGAACACTCCCTTAAGTTAATTAAAACGACTACAAAATGACGGTGTATGCTGCTTATGCCTAAAGTATTTATGTTTTTATTTCTTAAAATTCGACTTAGAAAACTTCCTTATGCAGAAATTTTACTGTTTTAGATGATGATGTCGACCGTACATAAAGTATCACGTTTGTTACATTTGTGAGGTGACTGGCAAGTTACAGTATGCGCAAAATAACTTGGCGGCTCTAAACTTCGCGCGGAACGCTGCGCAGTAGACGAATACAGGCGTGCGCGGGGACGGCGGCGACGCGACGGGGCGCGGGCGGAAGCACTCGGAACTATGGAACTCAACATTTAAGTACTCTGCGCGAAATATCACCTGCAGTTAACTTCTGAGCCGCCAAGTTATTTTGCGCATACTGTACATAGTTTTTTGTTCCCGAGTATTGCGTTCTCTATAGAACCACGCTCGCGACTGTTAGTGAGTCCATATTCTACACATAAGTCAAATTATCCACAATATACAAACAATAAATCACCAAACTTGAGATATTATTATTGGTTTACAAAGATTGTGTGCCCGCAAAGCAGTGGCGGTACCCCCATACAAGCCGAAAAGCCCGGCTTGCCCTAACAATAACTTACTTACACTACTAATGAATCGTAATTAATAACAACAAAACAATATTATTAACGAATGTTAATTTTCAATAATCAATAACCACAAATTCATTTTTTACAACAACTGATCGAGAGACAAGTCGCTAAACTGCGTTACTTTCCTCAATAAACCCTACAAATGCATTTCATCTCCCTCGCACTCGTTGGCTTGCAACCGGGCTTTGCGATCTGTATATATCCGCTCTCTTCTTACTTTAACAAAACTGCTACCGCATCATATGCATACTGCTGTAGGTACTATAGATTCTATGAGAAATACAGAAGCCGACTAAAAGCCTGGCTTTTTGCTTCAATCTGTGACGACAGGTGTTTTGAAAAAACAAACTGTTTTGCCTTTATTAGTGTTTTTATGTTAAAAATGAATTAAAACTTCAGTTTAATGATTGATAATGGTCCCTTGTGATGGATTGAAATGTTTATTAACTGTTGTGTGATCTATGAATGTGTACCTACGAGTCGAGTCGATTCCAAGAGAAATTCAAAATAACGTAAGTAATAAACCTTTTCATTTGAGTATTTTGCAAAGAAAAATAATATTCTTCAATGTATCGTAATATTGTAGTGGACTCTTTACATGGTTGGTTGTTCTTATAAAAATAAATAAGTAAGGTTAGGTTTGCGTCTTTCATTTGAACGAAAATTTAAATGTTTGTTTGGAATGCAGGGGATAGGATTTGAATTGCCTAGCAGGGACGCTATGATTTTGTGAAATGATTTAGATATTTATTATGAGTGACACATTTTAAACGAGAAATTTAGTTTTGATTACACAATAATTAAATATGATAAAGCCACGCCATCTAGCATTTTGCGGCGAACTAATTTATGAATACCTAATTAAAGTACGCTTAAGTGTTGTGCTTTTGGTGCTTTTTTGAGAGCTATCTATGAATTCGTTTAGATGGCGCTGGGCGGTGTCGCATCGATATTTAGGTAAAGATCATCGTATGAAAAAAATCTTAAATTAGTAACGAGGTATTGTGGGATGCATTGGTTTTTTGCTTGTATTGAGCTGATAAAAAAATAGCTTGATTTGAGGGTTCGGGCTTGCGCTACTATGTAGGCCTGGGCACGCCACTGCCGCAAAGTACACACAGCAGCACATTGTTACCTTTCAAATCTAAATAGAATTTTGAACTTAACATCCAACACATTTCGGTGTAGTTTTCTATAACCTGTTGATGTGCTGCTGTCGTATACTTATTGTAGCCATCCATGTTACCTTAACATGAGCTCTTAATTAAAGAAGTATTTTTGTGAACATGATATGGGTCTAATGAATTTCTCCGTGTTTTGTGCAACACAATATATCGAAAAGGTCTTGTGTACTAAGTTCAATTCGACTTGATAAACAATGTTCTTAGTTAATTTTAATAAAGCAATGATATAAAAGCAATTAATCAGCGTAAGTCAAGAGCTCATGTTATGGCATCCATAATACCATAATAATCCACAGACAGAACGAAGATGCAAAGATTATCATCCGTCTTATCTTATTTAAAAATAACAATAAACATATCTATACCGAGTACCAACTATAATTTACGAATTAAGTAAAAAGAAAATGTAAACACTGTAGAAGTCAACATACAATATGTTTAAGAATTTATTGAATGTATAAATAGAAATTTCGACATATTTTGCATTTTCCTTATTATTACTTTATTTTAATATAATAAGTATTAAAGATTCTATTAATAGGAGAAAGTTTTTAAAGAGATTAAGTAAACATTTGATTATAAAAATCATTTAGGTAGGTAATTAATGAAATCGTTTAACAATTTGTAAGTAAAGGGTTTGTACTACACCTTGATAACTAACACAAGTCTTCAAAATTTGAGGCAAGTCTCAGTAACTATAATTATTAGTAAGTATCTAATAAAATAAAAATACCACGTCTCTGACCTAGCTAGACTCATTTTATTGTAAGTACACAATGTCGTACTAATAATATTAAGTTTTTTTTACACGTTGTCAGTCAAGATAGAATTCTAGAGATTTTTTGATTAAAAATTACTAGCTTTTTAAGCTCAAGTGAATTAAATTCAGTAGGAAGTTAACTTGAAACATGACCTTCCGTTTACACAGTCAAGGAGTATATAATTTAGTTTACTTTTATTTAGCTGGGTATGTGTAATATCAAGGACACAGGCGCCTAACCACTACAAAATTTAAAGTCCCTTCATAGGGTACTTAACACCCGTATTCACAATCACAAACATTACTGAGGTCTCACAGTGGCCGCGGACGCACAGCATCCCAACTACCAATCACACGTAATGCGTAAAACAAACGAACCAATCACAAAGCTCTATCTCCGACCAAACTGAGGCGAATTCCGCGCGAAATTCGCGGCGCGATTCGCTCGCGCCGATTGCGTCAGCTAACTTGTATGGGCGTGTTCACTTTGGCGCGACTAGTCGCACGAGTTGCAGCGAATCCGCGAATCGCGAGCGATTCGCGCGATAGGGTTGCGTTCAGAACCTATACGCTCCGTGCAACCAAAGATCTATCGGCGCGTTCCAAACATTAGAGCGTGACATTCGGCGGACTGATTATCTTATTAAAAACCACCTAGCGACCGGTTTGATTTAACAGGTAAATGTGATACATTGCTAGTTCTTTTTGGGTTAAAAAAATCATACCAAAATAAAGTAGCAATGTGTGTCAAATGAAAACGGTCAGTATTTAGTTTCTATTTAGATAATCAGCCTGCCGTTTACACAACTTTCTAGTTTCTTGTTCCAAACGTCACAGGCGATGGCTACCTACACGCATGGTAACTATTGTGGTCCAACTGAGTGATTATTTTACTCTTTGTGTGTGGTATAGTGATGGATCACATACCGTCTAGCTAGAGCAAGGCGACGGCTAGACGCGTGGTATTTACCGTGATCCATCTCCATAGAGTAAATTTTAACCATGGAAAGTAAAATATTAAACATTCCATACAAATTACTTTCCAAGGTTAAAATAAAAATTACTTTGTGGTGATGGCCATCGATGACTCAAAGATTTGTCTGACAGAATGCGCCCAATTTTTGACGCGTGCGATTCGCCTCAGTTTGGCCGGAGCTTAAGAGTATTGATTTTGAATACGGGTGCTATAATTATGTATTTGCTATAATTTTATATATTATATTATAGTCCTCGCGATGCGCACGCTCACAAAATGTATGCGAGTCCGCAACGGTTCATGATCATGACATTTATACTTAGTACCTAATTTAAATCTCATATTATAGTCGTTTTATTATGCATAAATAGATTATAGATAAAGATATACCTACTGGATTATGCTAATTAATCAATAATTATTTTAATTTAACTCCATTCATTTACTGCTCACACATTACAATAAGTAACTTGTCTTTTGTTGTTTATTAGATAAAATATTATAATCTACACTACAACCCCACTAAATACATTTTCTTATAAATGTCTATTAAAAATACACTATTTTATTTGATATTGCACATTGTTTCATATGGAATCACATAAATTTCTGGTTATTAGTAACTGTTAAGACCTATTCAAATCTAAGTGGTATCCGCTACCGCCGTGCGTAACCGGTAATACCATAGCGATATCCCGCCGGGTATTTTGGCATTATATGCAGCTGTCGTTGGTACGCGATACCACAGATTACATAATACTATAGTACAGATACCTCATCCCATACTAAAGAAATGGCCGTCGCGTCGTAAGGCGACTATCGGGGCGATTAAATTTTTTTTTCTTGTAGCATGCTAGATGGCGCCGCTATCGTCGCAGCATGTCTAGCACAAATAGCAACAAACTTTACCAAATTTTCAACGCAAAAAGCAGAACAATCTTATAAGTACAAATTATTGCCGATAGGTGTCACTCAATTTTTATTGAAATTTATTTAAAAAAACCCTTAATTTTACTGCTTCATTACAATTTTGCATTTGGTGTTTTTTTTAAGAAACAATTTAAAAGTTTCATTACTATTTTTATCTGTATTTGAATATTACAAAAACAAATCGAAGCAGGTACCGCCATCTAGTGAGGTAAATTTAAACTAATTCTAACATTAGTTTAAATATGCCACTAGATGGCGGTACCTGCTAACTAAGCCACATCTGTTGTTCCCGATGAGACCCCATGGCGATACGTACCGCGTACCCGATACCACCGCTCAGATTTGAATAGGCACTAACACGACTTCGTAAAGTTAATTAATTTTAAGGACCACAGAACATTGGGTAGTGGAACTTTGTCTGTTAGAAATAAAATACAGGATAATTTTTGGACCCCTTTTCAAATTTTGTCAGGTCATTCTATAACAGCAGTACAAATCAATCTATGAAGTAAAAAGCGCGCCTAGATATTTAGGATATAAACAATGCCTGAAAACTATGAATTTAAAAGGGAATCAAACATAATTATCTCGTCTTAATTTTTTTTATTACTTCCTCGAAGTTACATTTGATTTTGTAAAGAGGTCGCAAAATTACCCTGTATAAACAAAATGTGGTGTTTGTGCGGGCCACAAGTTTTTATGACGCAGCTGCAACATTCGTCGACTTATAGGAAAATGTTTGCCTCGCGTCCGGCAAGAATCGTCAGCAGATAATTTCAAAAAGGCATTACTAACTGCGAGTTTCGCTTTAAGAGTTGCAAGTTCTTTTTTAACAATTATTCCAACTGATCGTGACACACCACTTCCAATATGTTATTAGTTTCTCTATGATATGCACATTTATTTTTATTATTATTATTATTATATTAAAGTAATCTAATAATCACCCACTTGATAAAAAATATATCTAAGTTCAAATTGGACGTTGTTAATTGAAAAGGATCCAACCCACAAGTTTATCGAAAATGAGTTAAGTATACCAAAATACTCCTTAAGGTCAATACTATTGAACCACGACAAAGATCCAAGTAAAATTCAAGTGTCATATGTTTTTTTATTCAGATGTTACCAACCCACTTATATGACAGGTCATTATTTTTGTCATACTTAACGCTCCAAGCTACCTGGATCGTTGTAAAGAAAGTCATATTCAGCAAAAAAAAAAACAAGAAAAAAATCACGAAAACGATCCAAACAACATGGATCATTGTTAATTTGAAATACATATTAAATTGGAAACAATCCATGTCACTTGGATCAGTATCGCTAAATTCAACTGATTTATTTAATAAAGGAATATAATTTCGGAAAAACGATTCAAGTGCTATGAAATGTTTTGTTTCATTATTTAATTTGATTTTTTTAAACTAAACTGCTTAAATCGTTCCAGTCATTAATATCCGGGTTAATTAGGTACTTTTAAAAGTTTATTATTTGACCAGAAACTTAATTTTAAAAAATAATTTGATATGGCTGCCTAAACTTTAGTTTCTTTGCCTGCCCTAAGGATATTATTATATTTAAAAAGTTTTCGATCTATCGTGCATTCTCTAGGCTTGTTGAAAAAATATCTAAAAATATATTTTTTATTCGATTTATCGATATTTTTAGCCGATATATTTTGATCCGATATTTTTATTATATGAAAGTGGAGGGGTGGGGTGACTGACAGACTAATGCCCAGCCCAAATCACTGGACTTAGAAACTTGTTTTTTTTTTACATGTACATAGATATTTTATACATATAGTGTAAGCATCCACTAAGAAAGGATTTTAAGAAATTCCACCCCTAAGGCTGGCCCCAGACCTACCGGTTCCGTTTCTTTGCTTTGCTGTTCTACCGTGGACCGCCGGCCAAGAGGCTCATTTTCAATCTATCGCATATTTTGACCTGACCACATTGGCAAGATAGCCATTAGTTTGGTGTTATCAAATATCGTCGTCTGGGGTGCGATGAGAAGTTTTAGTTTTCGTTTTAAAAAAAAACTGCTGTTTTATACAAAAATTAATAACGAAATTATCAAAATGTATGAAACAGTTCATTTTTTTTCGCGATTTCAGATTTGGTCCCATAGTAAAAGTTGTTCAGTTTTATTATGGTCCCTATCTACCATATTCAGTTTTATAAGGCTTTACCAAACATCTTGTATACATAAGCGATCGAGTTATTTTTAACGATCGGAGTCCATGTTCAGGGTGGCATATCTCCTAAAAGCTTCCTACTTCGCAATCCAGGCGATGACATTTGATAAAACCAAGCTAATGGCTACCTTGCCAATTTGGTCTAGTCCCAAAATGCGATAGATTGAAAATTACCCTGGTTGGCCGGCGGTCTTTCAAGCAAGGTAGCACAGCAAAGCAAAGAAACGGAACCGGTAGGTCTGGGGCCAGCCTTAAGGGGTTAAATGGGAGTACAAAGTTTAAATGGGAAAAAAATGTAAATTAACATTTCAACTTGAAACTTCAAAGTAGTAAATTTAAAAACAAACAAGCAAACACGTACTTCGTGAATTTCCGAAAATCAACCCTAAGAGAGCAAATGGGTAAAAAAGCTTAAAATCGATGTGATTGTCGATACTGAAGTTTTATGGAATGTTGATTGCGAAAATGGCATTTATTTTGATGGTGACATTATTCAACCCCTAAAAGGGTGAAATGAGGATTAAAACTTTGTAAAAAGAAAAATATTAAATAGACATGTTGACTTTATATTGTTTTGAGATGTTTTCTATGTGTTCAATGACACTTTTATAAAGATATACAACGTGTAACAGAATTAATGTCTTAACCAGAATATGGTGGGTAGGTAGGGACCGGTTAAGCTATTACTTTTGTTACAAATTGAAGGTAATTAGTGAGAATTTTATAAAGATAGATAATAAAGATGAGAATTGATTTCAGAAACATAAAAAAACCATTGATAAGTAATAAACACACTGTTTCATTTAATTTTTTTTTAGTTTGGATCCTTATTGTTTAATACTTTTCTAGCCTTACGCTATAGAAATAATGATTTAGCGATAACGATCCAACGTCATATTTTTGTCCAAATATCACAACATATCTATCAAAACTTGATAAAATATCAAATATATTAAATATTAGAAATTTATTATTTGATTAAAATAAATCATAAAAAGATAAAGTACATAATCTCAGAAGAAATACAGTCTGAACTTAAAAAAATCATATCTCAAAACTAACTTTGTGTGGGTTGGAACCTTTTCAATTAACAACGTCCAATTGATCTAAACAAAACAACATGAATATACTAATTAAGATCAAATTAATCCTTTACCAACAATACAAATTTTGTATTTGTACCTCTAATAATGCGTACATTACCAAATAACAATCGTAAGTACTTAGTTGAGAAAACCTCTGTGGTTTCACCACGAGACTTCTAAGTAGTAAACTCACCATATGAGCTTGAAATTTTCATTTCCATCAATATTTTTCCATTAACTAGGCCCGTATTTATAAACCGCTCTCAAAGATGAGTGCTATCTTGAGATCATACCTGAGGCACAGAATACATAATAGTACAAGTCCTGAGATACTGTTCCTATAATAGTTACAGATCTAGTGACAAAATACTGCAAGAGGTATATCAAGGCCTATCATTCAATATGATATAGTGTTTAGGGTGTACATGAGTCAGCACCTTACTTGCAAGGCCAGGAAGTGGAACACCTGGCATTAGCACGCTTTCAAGCGCTTTGAGCGACTGCTGACTGCCTATGTTCCATGAATCTGTGGTCTATTTTTTTTTCATAAATTATTATACGAATTTTCAGTCTTGAGAAAGCTCTTGTACCGACCTCGAAATTGTGACAACTTACGTGGCGTGCTGTGCTGACTAGCCGGTCTGACTATCTTCTCATTTTTTTGTACTATTTTCTAGTACTTATACTGTTGAACCTTGACATAACTCAATACTCAATATTTTATTTGCAACCATAATGTGGGTACAGAGGATGGTACTCTTGTCGTGAACATGTCGAAATTTTAGATACTTGAAAGCGTGCTGGCGCTAGGTGTTACACTTCCTGGCCTTGCGAGTAGGTGCTGACTCATGTACACCCTAAACACTATAACATATTGAATGATGGGCCTTGAGATACCTCTTGCAATATATTTTCAATAGCTCTGTAACTATAACAAAAGCAACTCAAGTATGATCTCAAGATAGCTCTCAACGTTGAGAGCGGTTCATAACTGCGGGCCCTAGTGTCAGTTCAATGATTACGGAATCGTGAGGGCAGCGAGCCATAGGCGGCGGGCGGACAGCGCATGTCCGCGATGGAGTGGCGCGGCTTGGTGAGCGCCTCCTCACGGCTCACGTCGTCCTCGTGTAGTATGCGCTCCATGATTTTAGCTACAATTGTCGACGGTGGAACATGAGGATTCCCTGAAATACATAAGCACTTTATGCAAAAGGTTTTGAACCGCTTCTAAGAGAAAATACTAAAAACATTATGTAAAGACACTGGAGTAAGTCACATCTGACGTAGATAAATAATTTAAAGATAAACCCCTAATAATCAATTTTAATAATATAACATGCTGTTGTTTCAACATAATATATACAAAGTGTTAATGAATGAATCCAAAATGGGAACCATTACTTCGGACCACCAAAGTCATCAAATTGAAGAAATTTAAAATCGCGAAAAAAATCAACTGTTTTATACATTTTGATATTTTCGTTATCAATTTTTGTATGAAACAGCAGATTTTTCGTGATTTCAGTTGATCCCATAATAGTAAAAGGTGTTTAGTTTGATGGTCTGAAGAAACAGTTTTTCCATTTTGGGTTAAATTTCAATTCCACAGTTTTGAAAAAAGTGTAAGTATACCATTCCTAATAGTAAAGTAATAATGATATAATTTAGTTATAATAATAATGAGGTAAAAATAAATTTATACTAATTATAGAACAATTGTTAAGAAATTAGTAAGATTAGCACAATAAGATAATAGTTACTCACTGAACGGCAATCTCAGGAACTTGGTATGATCTATGATAACTTGAAGACACAGGTTTCATAAAACGGCAAACGGGGGTGCAGTGGTCTGTTGTAAGTTAATTATTTTAGTTGTTAGTAAAAGCATCCGTTGAATATGAGTGTAAACATTTGTAATATTCAATACTTAAGTCTGATTTCTCTTCTGATATATGAGGCTAAGCCAAAACATCATAGTTTGTAACATGATATCCAATGAAAACAGTTAATCCCATCCCTTACCAATGTTAAATGAATGTTAGTTTATGATTTAATTAGTTAGTCAACTAGTCAATGCAACTGCTACAGTAGGTATTCTATAAAGATTATGTTATGACTCAATTACACAGAATTGATATCAATACAATCATATTTACTTACCTGTCAAACCTCTGTATCCAAAAACACCACAGTCATGCATACGCAT
Organism: Agriphila tristella; assembly: GCA_928269145.1. Taxonomy (NCBI): domain Eukaryota; kingdom Metazoa; phylum Arthropoda; class Insecta; order Lepidoptera; family Crambidae; genus Agriphila; species Agriphila tristella. Next base: position 42,744,983 of record OV743431.1, read on the forward strand.
TGAATGCTGTTCGTTTTTAATGAACTCTTCAGTACTAATGCCCTTTAGCTGAAAATGAAGATATTAAATGTAACATAAATTTAATTTAACTACAGTTAAAATAATAAGGGAATTAATTAATTGGGTGACTGGAATAATAATTAAAGGCGACTGTTAATGGGATACTTAAATACTAAACCGGGCAGCGGTTTATTTTTTGTGTGATAAAATAACTAAACGGAAGACAAACTGTGGATGACAAAAATACGTAAAATGGGCGACTACATGTGGGAGATAAATTATTTAAGTTGTAAATGAGTGACAAAAATACTGAATGGGCAACTATTATACCAAGTAGGTAACTAAATAACTGATATAAGCTGCCCAATATAGTATATTTGTCATTTCGATTAGGATAATAGTCACCTTTTTAAAATAAAATATATGCCTTTTTTGTGTGCCCTAAGTTTGTCGCCTAAATAGTAATTTAGTTGCCCGTTCTGAATAACTAGTTATAGCCCCAGTCGTAGGAAGCAAAAAAACGAAGAATACGGCTATCCATGAACCAAAGATTTCCTTCGGTAGAATTGATCCTTGGGTTCTTAAAATGGGTTTACGAAGTGGAGCCACCTGGATTTTTCAAGCAGGTGGGGGGAGGGGGGAATTCTGCCTTAACGAAGTCCAAGGTTAATAACTGCCTCAGTTTAGATACTAAGCCAAGTTTGGTATCATTTTCGGATAAATCAATGACGTAGAATTCATTTCTGGTATAAAAATTGAAATTTATTAAGAAGTTTCCTAAACATTACACAATAACCAATATTTTCAACTACATTTTTTTTACTTTAAGTCACCGTAAATATTAAACTGATGTTATTATTTGCACACAAAAAATACGTCAACAAAGCTTATTGAATGAAGACTTGAAAAAATATAATTTACATTTTTTTTAATAACAATTAATAGTGAAAAAATTTTTCACTGTCGCCTGCCGTCAATTTCTTTTACACCTATGGAAATATTAATATTTTTTATCATAACAATATGGGTATCAAATAAAAGGTAATAAATAGCCCATTTCAAATATATATACATTATAACACTTTTATGAAACTGTTTTGAAATAAACTTAAAAAGTATAACGCAGAATTAAAAAATATCAGTAAATTATTAGAAAAACAAAAAATGCCAGTCAATACCGACAAAAAAGGCAAATATCACAAGCGCGCATGTAACTACGATTTTTTTCAGATACTGTTAGGTACCTTGAGAGTAGTTTTACCCAAGTTTTAACCCTTGGAAACCCTGTACTGCTGGAAAAACTTGGCACTTGTTTCAGTATTTTCGAAAAAACTACCTTAAGAAAGCGTTTTTCAGGTATCTCTACTCTGTACTTTTATAAATCTCACAAAATTTTCTACAATTTCAGCCTATCACAAGCAAGTTTCGAATTGATATTTAAAATTTTAATATTTAATAAAAAAAATAACTTCGTTACCGTTGTAAGGACAATTTTCTTTAATTATTATTATTAAAAAAAAAAGAAAATTATTATTATTAAAATAATAATTTTCTTTAATTATTATTTTAAAAATAAAAGGATAATAGAGCTCCTACGAGGTATTTTTCTTTTTTCAATATTCCAATTTGTGTATTAATGGCAATTTTTTTCTTTAATCAAGCGAGTATTTTATTTTTGTTTTTATTTTTTTTAAGTAGTTTAACAATTGAATCGTACAAATATGAATCCAAAAATGAATTCGACACCCTTAATTCATACGAATATGATATCAAACTCGGCATAGCAGCTTAACTAATACATCTATCGAGATTGGGCTGAAAGCCAAAACTTCAAAAAATTTACTACAAAAATCGTGGTGGCTCCACTTCTTATATCCATTCTAGCTAAGGACCAATCCTACCAAAGGAAATCTCTGGTTCACAAAACGCCGTATTTTTCACCCTACTGACGCCACTATTACTCAATTTGTATTTTAAGGTCACCCATTTTCAATATCTGTAGTCGCCCTCAGTCCGTCGCCCACTTAGTATTTCAGTAAACTATATTCAGTATTTTTGATACCCAAAATGGGAATTTATTGTTACCTGATTAAATACTACCCAAATAACAAGGCCTATAAAATATTCTCACTTTTGATGGTATAAGAAATCTATCTGGTATCCTTTGCAGTTTTTGTTGTTTTTCACTAGGTCCAAATCCTAAGGCTAGTAAGACAGACTCTGCGTCTACTTTTCTCGCTCCCAACACATTTAGAACAGAACTGCCACTTGATCCGCTTGCATCGGACTGGAAAACAATACAGGATTTAATAGGTTAACGAAAAACAATGTTGAGTAATAGATTTTGAAATTCATTGAACAAAAAGAATTAATTCATGTTTGCTGGAGTAAATTGATAATAGATAGTGGATTGTTACCTGCAGAGAATGATCTCTGAACAAAGGATTCTTAAACCTTGATGAACAGCCTTCAGACTGTACTGAATGATCTCTTTGCAGTTTCTTGATACTGCTATTCCTAGGAGTGCTACTCAGAACACCACTTTCCAATGATTTTCTTTTCCATGCTTCTTTGTGGCCTGGGACTTCTAATGTGTGATCATCATTTGATTTTTCTCCAGGTTCTTCAACCACGGTCTTTTCTTCTACATTTATCTCCACAACTGTGTTCCCCGTTATTGACTCATCTGGATTGTCAGATTTTACTTCAAGCGTGTGTACTTCCTCGTGTGGTTTCTTGGTCTCATCTACCGTTTCAGCAGGAAATGAATCCAACCACTGCTGCACAGGACTGCTGCGTCTCATGTCGTCAATCACACCACTGAGCCACCCCCTTACTTTTCGCTCTAATATTGAGGACACTGATTCATTAAATGAATCTGTAAAAACGAATTTCGTTATTATAAATAGAATATCATATCCCAAAAAAAACATACCTATGCATAAACTAACAGTGATAAAGTCATGCACATTTTATCAATAAACTTTATCAGAGCTAAGCCATTTTGAGTAATGCAAAATAAAAGCATATTTCAGTACCTACCTATTATGAATAGTCAATTTTATAACTTATTCAATATGTATAATAATATTCCCAAGCATTTATTTTTAACAATAGTATTGTTAGGTGCATATCACAGATTTATTTGATAGTGCCATATAACATAAAAATATAGGTACTATAAGGATAATGTGTTTCAGAAACTATAAGTACTAACTAAATGAATTGAACAACTATATCTACAGAACCCAAATACTTTATGCAGTGTACCCTCACAAGGGACTGGACTAACTTATTTGCAGTACCTTAAGGCAAGGTTTTTCTTATAGTATAAGTTACAGAAGAAGACTATTTTCTTATGATCTAGGAATAAATAAGGAATAAAAAAAAAAATATATAGGTAAGTATGTAAATTAGTTGGTGTAACCAAACCAACCTTGTTTAGGATCCATCTTCTGTTTTAGCCTTTTTTTAGGTAACGCTGCATGCAATACGAGAGATTTATGAAATGGGCGTGCAAAAAAGCTGTTAATACTTGGACCAATTTATGAAATAAAATTCGTACGTAAGTAAAAATCTTCTTACCTTGTTACTTTAACCAACTTCAACAGTATGTGGTAAAAGTAAGAATGAGCTCGCCAAATTATAAGGGGATTGCCTGAAGATATTATTAAGAAGGAATCCAAGACATGGAAACAATGATAATAATATTATTAATAATTTTACATGGAAATAATGAAATAAATTGAATTAAATCCTACAAACAAACTACACGTAAATAATTTTCACCACAGACCACTACGAACTCGGGAATCTCGGGATTGGAATTGTCACTGTCAGTCAACGTCAACAAGTGTCGGCCGCGTTCCGAATCACGCTCACAGCGCTGTGAGCGCGAATCCGACCAAATTAAAAAGTCACAAAATATTACACAAATAGGGTATTTGTGTACCTACCTAATTTAATGGATTATACGCTAACAGCGCTGTTGGCGTGATTTGGAACGCGGGGGTCATAATCACAGATCACACAATAATCCAGAATACCAAGAACTATCATTTCGCCATAGTAAAATCAAATAAGTAAGTCGTCTTACTCATTATACGCCCGAACGCGGTTTGTATGTGAGCGCGGCCGTACGTATGCGTCGTCGCACACACACACTGACACAACTTAAAGGTGATAGCGGTGCGTCAGTCGTGGCTGCACACTACCTACTTACCTCCTTTAAATACAAATTCGTGAAGACGAACTCTAGAAAATATTGCAGTGGTTATGATTAGCGTATAGTTGGCAGACTCACCATGGAATTAGAAGGTTTTGACTAGGTCAAAAAATTGTTAATAAATAGTGATAAATAGTGAACTATAGCATATAAATAGTGATACTATGATTCAAAAGATATTTGAGTATCTTGGTGAGGCTGCAAACTTGACGTCAAGTTGGCAGACACCTTAAGAAATACAGTTCGTATCATTATGATTTATATGCCAAAAAAATGTTAGAAAATAGTGAATCGTATACGCAAAATTTCAATAACATTGCTTTAATACAAGCCGAGATATTACGGTCTCTAAGTGGGCTGCCAACTTGACGTTTCAGGCAATAGCGATTCCAGAGAAACGGGTACAAGTTTTAAACAAATAAATATATCAAAAAATTGTTAGTGAAATTGTGATTCCTACGATATAAATAAAACAAGAATTCTTCATTGCTATTTTCTAAAAATCGAATGTTAACTTTTACATAATACTCTGAATAGGATGTCGATCAATATTGAACTTTGCTCCACAGGAATAAGGTTCCAACTTTATTGCAATCGTGAGGTGAGTACTATCAACCAAAAAAGTGAGATTTATATTTTTAGCCATGTCCTCCAAGTATTATTACACTTGTTTTATTAATTAAGTGTTGGTATCAAACAATAACGATATTCATTAATAACGATCATAGCAATAGCGCCATCTCTCGGAAAAGATTGTCAATTTCTCAGTTATAATTTAACGTTAGGTACCTATTTATGTATGAGTTAGAATAAAGATATTATTATTATTATCTGGTGAGATTTATAGTAAAATGAGTATCAGTTGGTATGTGAGTAGGTAGGAAGTAATATAAGTAGAAATTATTAATAGTTTCTCCTGAATTAATAATATTGAATTAAGAGTAGGGTATTGACCACAGCCTACTAAAGAGTAGTCTTTATACAGTCGATCATCGCCTTTATTGTTGGCGCAAAAGGTGGTTAATTCGTCCAAGCGCAAAAGCCACCGTTCGTAAAAATAGACAGTTGACGCAACGACTAAAAGTGGTTGGCACGCTATGATTTGCCTTTTTGAATTTAAAAAATAAATAAGTAAAATAATACCTAATACATATATAGGCACCTAACTTTAAATTATAACTGAGAAATTGACAATCTTTTCCGAGAGATGGCGCTATTGTAATGAATATTATTGTAATTAATGAACATCGTTATTGTTTGATAGCAACATTTAATTAATAAAACAAGTGTAATAACAATTCGAGGATATGGCTAAAAATATAAATCTCACTTTTTTGCTTGATAGTACTCACCTCATGATTGCAATAAAGTTGGAACCTTATTCCTGTGGAGCAAAGTTCAATATTGATCGACATCCTATTCAGAGTATTATGTAAAAGTTAACATTCGATTTTTAGAAAATAGCAATGAAGAATTCTTGTTTTATTTATATCGTAGGAATCACAATTTCACTAACAATTTTTTGATATATTTATTTGTTTAAAACTTGTACCCGTTTCTCTGGAATCGCTATTGCCTGAAACGTCAAGTTGGCAGCCCACTTAGAGACCGTAATATCTCGGCTTGTATTGAAGCAATGTTATTGGAATTTTGCGTATACGATTCACTATTTTCTAACAATTTTTTGGCATATAAATCATAATGATACGAACTGTATTTCTTAAGGTGTCTGCCAACTTGACGTCAAGTTTGCAGCCTCACCAAGATACTCAAATATCTTTTGAATCATAGTATCACTATTTATATGCTATAGTTCACTATTTATCACTATTTATTAACAATTTTTTGACCTAGTCAAAACCTTCTAATTCCATGGTGAGTCTGCCAACTATACGCTAATTGGTTATGGATGTCTAAATAGCAGTTTGTCTGATCCGGAATTGTCTTTCTTCGCATTACCTACCGAATAGGCCCGCCCGCCCGCCTATTGTAGGCGGGTTTTTATACGACTGCCCAAAGCAAAAAGAGTGTATTTACACGACTACCCAAAGCAAAAATAGTGTATATTTGTTCAGGTTTCATGTATGTTTGTGGGTATGTGAGTTTCTTTATTCCACCATAACTTCTAAATGGCTCAACGGATTTGGATGTATGGGGTATCGTTAGAATACATCATTCCGAGTGACACCGGCTATATTTTTTTTTTGTAAAACGTTGATAGGGCGACGCGCCATTTTCAAATGTGAAAAAAAAAATCTTCAATTATAGTACAGTAGCCCGTAGTACATTTAAATTACCAAAAAGGTTACCGTTCGCCGTTGTGATATAGTTATTTGTTAAGAAATTATAGATACTTTAATCCAAGTTTTATAGATTGCAACCCGCCGTAACCTATATTTGTATATCTCCAAAAATGATATTTTTTGAGGTTTACCATATGGTTTAGGTATTGTCGTGTTCTACAGCTTTGTTTGATTGCCACAGATAATAGTAAGACTATAAAAAGTAGCCATACACAGATTTAAGACCAGCTAAAGTCCATCCATTTTAATCTGGTCTTCAATCTGTGTATGGTCACTTTCCATAGTCTTACTATTATCAGTGACAATCAAACAAAGCTGTACAACACGACGATAGCTAAACCATGTGATAAACCTCAAAAAATAAAAAAATATAATTTTTGGAGATATACAAATATAGGTTACGGCGGGTTGTGATCTGTAAAACTTGGGTTAAAGTATCTACAATTTCGTAATACATAACTATATCACAACGGCGAACGGTAACCTTTTTGGTAATTTAAATGTACTACGGGCTACTGTAGTATTATTACAATATGGGCATCAAATGAAAGGCCATAATGAGCACATTTCAAAAATATATAATTTGTCACTAAAATGTGTGAAATAAAAATAAATTAATTAAAAGATATTAAAAACATGACTGCCCTGCCAAAAACGAACTAAAAAGATAAATAACAAGGTGTCATTTCAGTCGGGGGACCTCTTTAATTGAAAATTGTTCCACAAAACGGTCCCCCGACTGCAATGACACCTTGTTATTTATCTTTTAGTTCGTTTTTGGCAGGGCAGTCTTGTTTTAATTTTTTTTCAATTTTTTTTTTAGTTTTATAATTGTATTTATTTTTATTTATGTCATATTAGTTATTTTAATTACGGTCATGATATACCTTTTTGAAATCCTTACTATAAAGTATAAGCCTTTTAATTTGAAGCCATATTGCAGTATTCTAAAAAATAATTTCACTTTAAATAATAGGATCTCACAGTCGCTAAATTATTTTTTGAACGTCACTTACCTAAGAACACTTGGGCTGTCAAAACCAATCTAACGACATCTTAATTATAGAAATCCGTTCAGCCGTTTGAAAGATATGAGGTAATAAAGAATTTAAACAACATACAAGATACGCGCGAAATACCTAACCCTTTCCTCGCAGTCGGGTAAAAAAGAACTTTTAATGCCTATTATTTGAAGTTATTGTTGTAAAATTATTCAATTTCCTAATTTAAAGATTATAATTTAGGTAATTTAAGTAAATGAAAAAGTAAAAAAAATCGTTAATAGTGTAAAAACTACAATATCATAATAATTATTTTATTTTAATAAAAACATGATTTAGTAAAGCCACGTTTTAATAAATCCTACTTCCATCGTAATTCAATAATCATATAATATGACGTAGGTAATGAAAACATTGTAGTCAGCTCCTGGTCTATGTACAAAAAATAATAAAAAAAATGTATATTATAGATCCCTGATGCTTACCCTACAGGGGAAAATTGTTTTACATAAAGATTGCCTACATACATATGCATTTTGACGATTGAATAAACTATAAGCGACAGCCCTACCAGTCAGCCAGTGTTTAGGCTATTATCGCTCGCTCACAGCTCGAGTTGGCCTACTTATTTGATTTTTCTATGATTTCGCGCAACATAACTTGACCCCAAGTTTTAGTACCGATAAACTGGGGTGATTCGCAACTGGGTGGTGAATACAACAGTTTCAGTTTCAAGAAAAAAGAAACAAACATAAAAATGAACTTTTTTTTATCGTGTTTATTGACAAAATGTTTTTAGAAGTTATTAAATTAGCTACATTTTTTAAGTAGGCAATACTTTCTTTTGACAGTGTTGCCTATTTTTGCTGCAGTTTCGTTTTCAAAGTTTGACGACATTGTGATAGGATTTTGGCGGGAAGTTGAAAAGGGCGGTCTATAAAAAAATATTTTCTCTTGTTTTATTGTAAATATTAAGTTATTTGTGTAAATTCAAGTGTACAGTTTATTTATTTTCGTTTTATTGGAAGTTTATGTTGTCTATGCTCATTCATTACTACGGTGTTCTGTAATAGATATATAATCTGCGGTTCTGTTCTTGCAATGGCCGAATGGTGTTGTGAAGTTTCTTATAAATAAAGTCTGATCTTTCTATTACTATGGGGCTTTCATTTAATAAGCAAAGCAAATTTCAGTAGGTTATGGGCCCAGGTGTCCATAGTAAGTCAGATCGACACAGTTTAGATTAGGAAAAGTGTGCCTGTGTACGGCCTTTTGTTCGACCAAAGAAAGTCTGAACACGCGTTTATTAAATTTCGTATTTTGGGGTAGTGGTTCTCTATTTCAGAAACAAAATAAGAACAATGACTACCACGGCAACACAAATCCCACAATTAGAAAGTGGAAATTTTCAAAACTGGCTCTTCAGAATCGAGATTGCGCTTGATGAGAAAGGCATTAGAAATCTTATAAAAGCCAAGATTGATGAACAAGATGTTAAAATAGCTATGCAGGATGCAAAAGCAAGGAATGTTATCATACAAGCATTACCAGATAAGTACCTAGAATATGTCAAAGGTGCAAACACAGCCTTCGATATGATAGAGAAATTAACATGTGCATTTCAAAGAAAAAGTACCCTAAGTACCTTATGCTTAAAAAGACAGCTCATAAATCTGAAGTGCAAGAAAACGGACAGTATTCAAGAACACCTTAATAAGTTTGAAAAATTGGTACAGGATATTGAATCGAACGGAATAAAAATGGAAGAAAAAGAAAAAGTTTGTCAATTACTGTTGAGTGTAGAAGATGCATATCAGCCACTAGTGACAGCACTAGAAATGTCTAACATTGAGCTTACAGTTGAATTTATAAAAGGTAAATTGTTAGATGCCGAAATAAAAGAGAACAGCCATCAAAAGCCAAATAGTTCAGCGAGGAATAATGAGTATGTATTTCAAAGTACTATGATCAAATGCTTTAACTGTGGTGAGCCAAACCATTTTGCTCGGAATTGTCCTAAAAGTACACAAACAAGTCACTTTAACCAAAATAACCATCGTGGAAGAGGTCGAGGTAATACCAGAGCCCGAGGTTATCAACGTCATAACAGGACAAACTATAACAGAAGACTAGCTGCCAACATTGGAGAAGATCAAGTGATAAATAATAATACTATATCATTCGTTGCGGCACAAGCTCATTCAGCAGAAGACACATGTTATGAAAACAATGAGATAGAGTTTGTAATAGACTCCGGCGCATCGTATCATATGGTAAATACAAAATATGAAAAATACATGATAGACATACAGGAAATTCCATTAATAAAAATACAAGTAGCGAACGGAAACACAATATCAGCTAATAAGAAAGGAAAACTTATAGGAACATCAAATGAAGGCATAAGAGTAACTATAGAGGATTGTCTTATAATGGAAAAATTGTCACACAATTTATTGTCAGTATTAAAGTTAAACGAGAAAGGTATGACAGTAACATTTCAAAAGAAACTTACTTTAATAAGTAACGGTAAAATAAAAGTACAAGGTCAAAGTAATGGAAAATTATGTACTATGAAGATGAATTTAAACGTAACAAATGCATTTCTGACTAAGGAGACAGATGGGAATTTATGGCATAGAAGAATGTGTCATCTAAACTATGGTGGTATGAAAGTCCTTGGACTGCCATTGTCCAATGAGCGTTGCTCAGTATGTATGGAAGCCAAAGCAAGTCGATGTTCGTTTACAGAAAACCCAATACCACGCACTAAAGCTATTGGTCAATTGATTTATTGTGATATTGGAGGCCCGGTCACACCCATAAGTAAGGACGGAGAAAGATATTACCTGACAATCATCGATGATTATTCACATTTTATGGAAGTACACCTACTTCATTCGAAGGATGAAGCAAAGAATTATATTATGAGATATATAAAAATAATGAAGAATAATGGAAATAATGTAAAAAGAATAAGAACTGACAGAGGCAAAGAGTTTTTGAATGAAGCACTTAAATCATTCTACGAGGAATATGGTATAATACAAGAAACAACATGCTCATATACCCCCCAACAAAACTCGATATGTGAGAGAATGAATCGGACACTTGCCGACCGAGTAAGAGCTATGCTACTGGAAACAAATCTACCTAAGTATCTATGGGGCGAGGCTATCAGATGTGCAGCTTATACCATAAACAGATCTCCCACAAGAGCACTCAGAGGAGACACACCAGCTAAAATATGGTATGGCAAGAATAACCTAGAAAAAATAAAAGTTTTTGGATCCAAAGCATGGGGAATGATCTTTCCAAGACCAAGCAAACTAGAACCTAGAGCAAAACCTATGATAATGATTGGATACTGTGGATCAGGTTACAGACTATGGGACCCAAGAACAAATGAGATAATTGAGTCACGTGATGTTAGATTTGACGAGTCAGACTACAGATACAATGAAAATGAGAAAGTTATTCACACTATCGCTTACGATGAAGAAGATGAGGTAACTGAAACTTCTAAGTCTCATGAAAGTATGATAGAATTGACGAATATAGGAAATAATGAAAATACAGAGCAAAAGGAAAGCCATGATCAACGCCAAAGAAGACCAATAATATTACCTAAGAAATATGATGATTATGACATGTCAAATATAGCCTATGCACTGATATCAGAAGACCCTATAAGCTATAATGAGGCTATTGAACAAGGAGGATGGAAAGAAGCTATAGAGAAGGAACTAGAAGCACACAGAAAGCTAAGAACATGGGAAGAAAGTGATTTACCGATGGGGCACAAAGCCATTGACACAAAGTGGGTATTCCGAACAAAGGCAGACAATACCAAGAAAGCGCGGTTAGTCGCTAAAGGATTTCAAGAGGAGACCACTCAGAATGTATATGCACCAGTCGCTAGAATGACTACTATAAGATTATTTTTAAATAAAGCCATACAGGAAAACTTAACTATCAGACAACTAGATATACCTACAGCATTTTTAAATGGTGAATTGAAGTCAAACATATACATAAAATATCCTGAAGGGTTAGAAAACAGAAAACAAGGAAAAGTTTTAAAGTTAAGAAAAGCTTTATACGGCTTAAAAGAAGCTCCACGTTGCTGGAATGAAAAGCTTAATAGTTTTCTTACACAAAATGGATTTAAGCAATCCCATAGTGATTTCTGCTTATACATGGGAATAAATGTATACATACTTATATTTGTGGACGATATCCTTATAATCGGAGATGGACAGATTATTATACAGAAGTTAAAACAACAATTTCAAGCTAAAGATATGGGAAATATCGGCAAATTTTTAGGAATGGAAATAACAAGATCAAAAAAAGGAATGGAAATAAAACAAACACAAATTATTGAGAAGATTTTATTAAAATTTCATATGCAAGATTGCAAGGGTTTAAATACACCTATGGAAGTTGGATTGAAGATAAATGAAAATGAAGAAATATTAAGTGACATCCCTTATAGAGAGCTCATCGGGTCACTTATGTATTTAGCTACCATCAGCAGACCAGACATAGCATATGCAACGGGATTTCTCAGCAGATACATGAATCGTCCAACACCAACACTATGGCAGGCTGCGAAGAGAGTCCTGAGATACCTGAAACAGACAAAAGAAAAAGGATTAGTATACAGAAGAGAAGATAATAATTATTTACATGCTTTTTCAGATTCAGACTGGGGAAGTGAACAAATAGATCGGAAAAGCGTCAGTGGCGTTGCAATATTCCATCGGGGCAACTTGGTCAGCTGGAGCTCCAAGAAGCAGACATCTGTAGCGCTATCAACAGCGGAATCTGAGTATATTGCAGCGGCATTATCTGTAAGTGAAATAATATTCATTAGAGAAGTGTTAAAAGATTTGCAATGTGATAAAAATTTAACTTGTTCATTATCGATTGACAATCAAAGTACAATAAAGATGATAGAAAGTTACGAAAATAGCAAGAGATCCAAACATATTGATATCAAAGTACATTTTATTAAAGATATTGTAAACAAAGGTTTATTAACTTTAAAATATGTTTCTACTAATGAAAATAAAGCAGATATACTTACCAAATCATTATGTCAAGTTAAACATAGTTATTTTTGTGAATTACTAGGTTTGTATTAGTTAAAAAAAATGTTTCTATTATAGTGTACATTAATTTGTTATTGTTTCGTAAAAAGTAATTCTCATACCTATGTAATTCTGTTCTATAAACAAATGTGTCGAAGAGGTTATAATTTAGTTTTATCACTTGTCAAAATCAATCTGACAGTCAATGTCAAAAATGTCATTAGTTGTCAATCATATGTCAAAGTCAAATGTATAATGACGTATAAAATGTTGCTAGCTATTAAGTTAAATTTTGCTAAGTTTTTTTATTTTGTTTAATGCAAGCTCAAGTTAATTTGCCATTTTGTTTATAATTTAAATTGAAACTTGATCTTGAGCCAGGGTATTGGAAGTTTATGTTGTCTATGCTCATTCATTACTACGGTGTTCTGTAATAGATATATAATCTGCGGTTCTGTTCTTGCAATGGCCGAATGGTGTTGTGAAGTTTCTTATAAATAAAGTCTGATCTTTCTATTACTATGGGGCTTTCATTTAATAAGCAAAGCAAATTTCAGTACGTTTGTGTATATATTCTTCATATTGGTAAGTCATTAACTCTATTTCACATACTTATTCTCACCACTTCGACAACATGGATCTCGAACCTGACCCAGACCCTCCACCTTTACCAGATGGTAATAGGTTTAATCCTTTATTGACTTTGATCGCTGCAGATAATTTTATTACTGAAACAGCCCATAAATCGAAATTAACGAAATCACCATTAAAACAAAAAAAAAATTAGGTTCCCTGATTTCAAAACCGAAACAAATTCGTTCATTCCCACACCAACATCAGGCCCTTACTGAATCCTTAAAGGATAGTAATAATGCTAAAGTTGTGACCCCGAAACCGACCCCTACTCCTACTCCGACCCCTACTCCTACTCCTATTTCCACAGACGACAATAGCCCAGATTTCACTTATAGAAATTTCTACAAACCTACTGATTCAGGTCCATATGTGGTACATGTCCAGTTAGACGAAGCTTCTCCCTCTGCCGGCACCACTTTGCACCCTATAAAATTTGGAAACTTTCTGTATAAGAATGACTATAAAAATATTTTGGAAGATGGCATTAAGCGTGTTGGTCGCAATCGTCTCGCAATAAATTTTAAAACCTCGTCTGATGCCAACCAGTTTCTTAACAGCAGCTTGTTTACATCTAGTTCTTACAAAGTATCCATCCCAACATTTAATATTTGCAAAATGGGCATAGCAAAAGGGATTCCTGTGGAATGGTCACACGATGAAATTGTAGCGAACACTCGTATACCAGATGGCTTTGGACCAATTATTCGATCGCGGCGCCTACATAGAAAGCTAGTTAATTCAGATGGTGTCTCTTGGGTGCCTACACAAACAGTTGTATTAACTTTTGATGGGCAATCTCTGCCACCAAAGATATTTTCATATTTTTCTTCCATTCTCATTGAGCAATACATTTACCCAACAGTTCAATGCTTTCAGTGTTGTCGGTTTGGACATACACGAACCCAATGCAGGAGCCAACCTAGGTGTGTTAAATGCTCCCAGGATCACTCAGGGATTAATTGCCATAGTGAAACTTTCCAGTGCATTAATTGTTCAGGTGCCCATGAAGCCACAGACAAAAAATGTCCAGAGTTTGTAAGACAGTCAAACATTAAATATCATATGTCATACAATTCTATTTCCTACCAAGAGGCTATCAAAATGGTTCCTCCACTTAAGAAGTCTTATTCTGAAGTTGCAAGCGCTAGCCAAAATCATCAACCTAATCCCTCTGCTTCACCTGTCACTTCCTCCACAATGAAACAACAAAGTTATAAAAAAACTGTTTTTATTAATAAAAAGCAACCAACCATAACCTCAAGTGGATATGATAAGACAGCTCACAATAATATTATTAATGAATATGCTATTCCTGCCCCCAGCAATGGTTGTGGCTACAAATCTTCAAATAATAATTCAGATTCAGTTACACAAGATGATCTTAATAATCTTCTCTCTTCTCTTGTAAATATCATAGTTAATTCATCCCTACCGTACTCCGTTGCCGTTTCTCTAATACAAAACTTGTCGATCTCAATATTTAAAATAATCAAAAATGGACCAGATGCTTCAGTGGAATTGTAATAGTGTAAAAGCTAAACACACTGACTTAATATATCTTGTAAATAAATATAAACCTTTCTTGCTAGCTATTTCTGAATCATGGCTAGAACCAGGTTCAATGTACAAATTTCCTGGTTACCACGTACTTCGAGATGACAGGCCTGATGGCTATGGAGGCGCAGCCCTCTTCATCAAAAAACGTTACTTGTTTACACAATTACCATTGCCATCCCACAATAACAGCCACATCAATGCCGTAGCCGCTAGGTTGGGTAATATTACAGTGCTTTCACTATATATATCATGTAAAGACTCTTCCACTATTCCCATATTGAAGAATTTTCTTCAGTCTCTTCCGTCCCCTATAATAGTGTTAGGTGATTTCAATGCGCATCATGCACTTTGGGGTGCCCCTAACAATGACACACTTGGAAAGGACCTAATAGAAATAATCGACGATTTTTCTTTGTGCGTTTTAAATGATGGTTCTCCAACGCGTAGAGGCCGTCCTGGTCAACGGCCTAGTTATGTTGATATTTCAATGAGTACATCATCACTGTCTTCCCTTCTCTCTTGGAAACGTTTACCATTAACTTATGGTAGTGACCATTTTCCAATCCTGATATCATTGCCCTCAAGTCAATCTGTGCCTCCTCTTCCTCCTTTACTTAAATATAATATCGCAAACGCTAATTGGGATGAATATAGAAATTTATTAGACGATTTTATAAAAACCCTTCCCAAAGTAAACAAAGATAACCTCAACGATTGCTACAATTCTTTTGTCTCATCTATTATCTCTGTCGCTGACAAAGTTTTTAAGAAAAAAAACTCTGTCAAAGGAAAAATCTCCTCTCCGCCTTGGTGGGACCAAGAGTGTACGGCAGCTATTACGGCTAGAAATAATATCGAAGAAAATTGTAATTCTTTTCTAAATAATGAAAACTATTTACAATTTAGAAATGTTACAGCTGCCACTAAACGTTTATTACGAAAGAAAAAGAAAGAAGGTTGGAAAAAATTCTGTTTATCTTTATCGCCAGATACGCCCTCAACGGTTGTTTGGAACAATATTAAACGATTTCGATGTTCCCAAAAAGCAGTTAACAATATTTCTAGTTTTAACTTAGATTGGATAGATCCTTTCAACAATAAATTAGCTCCGTGTTACGTTCCTAACCATCATGAAATACCGAATAGTTACAGCTATGCTGACATTAACGATCCTTCAGATCTTAACTCTCCATTTACAATAGAAGAGTTGAAATCGGTCCTAAATCATGTTTCAGATTCCTCCCCTGGCTTAGACGGTATACCTTATTCGTTTCTTGCTAATGTTAAATCTTCAACTCTTTCCTTTTTATTAAATATCATTAATGTAATCGTAGAATCTGGTATTATTCCACCTTCCTGGAAACAACATTTAGTGATTCCAATTTTAAAACCTGGTAAAGATCCTACGGATCCTGCTTCCTATAGGCCTATCGCATTAGCCTCAGTAATTTCAAAATTAGCCGAACATCTCATTAAAATCCGGCTAGAATGGTTTTTGGAACATAACAACCTGTTAGCTCGTTCACAATTTGGGTTTAGAAAAGGCCGCAGTACTCAAGACAATCTTAGTATATTTTCAACGGATATATTACTTGCTTTTTCTAACAACCAGAGTGTTGCTGCTGCCTTCCTTGACATATCCTCAGCGTATGATAACGTTGACCTTTGTTTGCTTAAGCAAAAACTTATAGATCTTAAGGTTCCATTAAAATTTTCAAATTTTATTTTCAATCTTTTTTGCGAAAGATCTGTTACCTTAAGAGTTCCAGGCGTAACTCCTGTGCCTCGGATGCTATGGAAAGGCGTTCCACAAGGTTCGATCCTAAGTCCGCTCCTTTATGACGTATACACTATCGATTTGGAAACTAGTATAAACCCAGATTGTAACGTACTTCAATATGCAGATGATGTTTTAGTGTATTCTGTAAATAGCTCCATAGATTCTGCGGCATCTAGCCTTGAAAGATCTTTGAATAATTTGTCACTTTGGTTAGATAATCATAATTTACAACTTTCAACTTCTAAAAGCACAGTAGTTATATTTTCAAAAAAGAGAGTAGTCCCAGATATTAACGTATGTGTTAAGGATGTCAAATTATCGGTTACTAAAGAAGTAATATTTTTAGGCAAGAAATTCGACAGTAAAAACTCTGAGGCTGCGCACATTGATTATGTAGTAAATAAATGTGAAAAAAATATTAATATTTTAAGAGCTCTTTCTGGTGTTTGGTGGGGTTCTCATCCCTTCACGCTGAAGTTAGTTTATAATGCCTTAATTAGGAGCATTTTGGATTATGGATCATTCACTTTGTCTCCTTTAAGTAAAGCTGCTGCAAAAAAATTAGATTCGATTCAATTTAGATGTTTGCGTATTGTTATCGGTGCAATGAAAAGTACTCCTACAAACGCGTTACAAGTAGAAAGTGCAGATCCTCCATTAGATTTAAGAAGGCAGTATTTATCAAATAGATACTTGTTTAAATTATCTCAACTAAATTCCCACCCCCTAATCCCGAGATTAGAGGAATTAAATCAACTTATTCCCGGGAAAAAAACTGTTCCATATTTAGTCAACAGTTTGAGAGAAGCCAATAATCTCAGCTCGAGTAACATTATATCCAAATTTTCCACTCACCCTTTGTTCTCCTTCGATTATCCCTGTCTTACTTTCAGTCCCAATGTTTTACTTTCAATCGGTATAGATAAACACACGAAAGATCCTAATTCTAAACTCTTATCCTATATCAATGAAAATGTTTCAGATAGTGAAATATTCTTTACTGATTCCTCTAAATCTGCTAATTCAAACAATACTGATAAAGTAGGCGCCGTTTTCTTAAGACAGTCAAATGGATTTTTTAAACTTTTTCAATATTCAAGTCTAACTTCAAATTACAGTGGAGAAGGGTTTGCAATTTTGGAATGCATAAAGTTTATTATGTGTCACAAGATTGCTAAAGCTTTTATATTCTCAGATTCTTTGAGTTTCTTGCAATCTTTACTATCGTGTCCATTTTACAGTAATTCAATAAGCCCCCTAGTTTTAGAGGTAAAATCTTTGTTGAAAGAATGTGCTAGCTTAAATTTACTCATTACTTTGGCTTGGATTCCCGGTCACGCGGGCATTGAGGGTAACGAAGCTGCTGATTACTTAGCAAAACTGGCAGCCAGACAAGGTGACTCGTCTACGCAACGTATTTTCTCACAGGACTTGGCCTCTCTTCCTAGGGATCTATTGGAAAAAAGCTGGTGTCGTGATTGGGAGGAGTCGACTCAGCATAAAGGCAAATTTTATCGAGAAAATCAATCAAATATAACATTGAAACCCTGGTTTTCAAAATTGCGCTTTGACAAAAAACTAACATCCACTCTTTCCCGTTTACGTTTTGGTCATTGCTGCTCCCCATCCCATCTTGCTAAACTACGCGTTCGAGACTCCTCGCTTTGTGAATGCGGACTTGACGAAGGTAATATCTTACATATCCTATTCCAGTGCCCCCTCTATAATTCTTTGTCCTTTTATGACATCCTTCTAAAATACAAAGCTCCTCTTCCCTATAACCTGTCCTCTATCCTGTCTTTATCTAATAGAGTTTATGTAAGATGTCTAATTAAGTTTTTATCTCACCATAATATCTATTTATAACCCGTCCTACCTATATTATTTATATATCCTACTTTATTAAATATATATTTTCGTACGACCTATGCCCAACTCCAAATCCTTCCCCTCCTACACCCGAAGCTGGCAGAAGTATTCTTCGTTGGGGAATATCACCCTGACGTAAAAAGGAGTGATTGCCACATCTGAAAAAAGAAGAAGAAGAAGACATTGTGATAGCCGAACTAAAGG
Organism: Agriphila tristella; assembly: GCA_928269145.1. Taxonomy (NCBI): domain Eukaryota; kingdom Metazoa; phylum Arthropoda; class Insecta; order Lepidoptera; family Crambidae; genus Agriphila; species Agriphila tristella. The sequence goes on from OV743431.1 coordinate 42,763,654, forward strand.
TCCGAACAAATTATCGGACGCGGCTTATGGACGCGGCTTACTGCCGCGGCTGATAAGTGTGCACGCTCTCATAACATCCTGCGTGCCAGATAGCTATCGGACGTCCGATGACGTCATATTAGTCTATGGTTACGTCCGCGACCTACTACATCCGATAGTTTGCACACCTCAGATCAGCCGCGGCAGTAAGCCGCGTCCGATAATTTGTTCGGACCTTCAATGATGAAAAACTTTGTAATGAGCGGTTTTCTGACAGCAGAGAATTTTAGTATAATTTTATGTCGATAGATGGCGCTACTTCAACTATGTACCTAGATTTTTTAAATATTATTTCCCACTAATGGTCATATTGGTCATAGAAAAGTTCTTCGTTTCGTAACACGCCAATGGATAACCAACGCACATCGCAACAAGCCACATACTCAAAACGTATAATAAAATAGTTATTTGTTATACAAGTGACCAAAATTTTGTGCTGCGAGTGCCGACTTTAAATCACGAACTAGCGAAGTAGTCTAGAATTGAATCACGAGCGTAGCAAGTGATTCTAATATATAGTCTACTGAGCACAGTGAGTGATTTTGAAGTCACGAGGCGGAACGAAATTTTGGTCTCGTGTAAAACATACAACTTTTCACCTCTACCAGCGAGAAAATTTTTACGTGAGTTTCCTGGTAAAAAGCTAAATTCGGCATTAGAAACTTGTTCACTTAGACAACTATCTTCATCGTTGGACGCATTATTTTTTGTAATTTATCACAAATAATTCGATCAAACCTATGCTGAAAATTTTTATTCATAAAGTAGATTCCCGTCGTTTTGTTTTATATTATTACGTTGTAATATAATGTAATATCCCATCTTATTTATTTATTTATCGTCATAAAACTCTACTTAATTTGTTAGTAAATTTCATAAATTTTTCTTATAGTACTGTGCATTTAGGCCCAGACCCTGACATCCAAAGTAAAAGTATCATTCTAGCTCCAAATTGTTCTATACAGTCCACATATTGTTTGGTAAAAAGTTACACTATTTTGCGCGTCAGGTTTGGGGGGGAGGGGGGGGGAGAAGTTGGGTTTTATCAGTTTTTCTTAAATATTTTGAAAACTATGCAGTTTAGCACAAAAGTGCCAAGGGCAAAAATAATCTACATTAAATTACAAACAAAAATGATTCAAAGCATAATCTTGCTAAAGTGAACGGTTCCAGAGTTACGGAGGGCGTAAGTAGCAATTGATCGTTATTTTAGATTTTTTGAAAAATATTACATTATTACGAGAAAACAATTTTTTTATATTTTAGATTTTAGTGGCCGGTGCTATGTTAGTTGTTGTAGTATGGTAGTTAATAAGCTCTTGAAGAAACGACAGCCTCACCACCCCTCAAGGGGCGGTACTTTTGGAGAGAAAAAAGGCTTTCACAGGCCTAGGCCATATAAACCTGTGGTACGGAGAAACCCACTGTGAAGTAATAAAACAAATAAAAATGTCGAGTTTTAAATGCGACCTTATTTCATCATTCATCGTCAATCGTCATCAGTATTCAGTCCTCTTCAAACATAGTAACTTCTGGAGAGAAAAAAGGCTTTCACAGGCCTGGGCCATATAAACCTGTGGTACTTACGGAGAAACCCACTGTGAAGTAATAAAACGAATAAAAATGAAGAGTTTTAAATGCGACCTTATTTCATCATTCATCTTCAATCGTCATCAGTATTCAGTCCTCTTCAAACATAGTACCCTCTTCTTCTAAATTTTCGTATGATGTTAGTGTCCCTATTATCACATCCTAGGCCTGAGCAATTACCGCATATGCGTAAGCAGCTTAGACCACTCTTTTTACACTGCAGTTGCGGACGCATTCGTCTTTGCAAGCGCACACTATGAGGGAAATTAATTTCTAGGGAGTACATCGGCGTTGTACTTTCACAATACGCCTTGAAATAACAGAAAAAGTCTGTAGGGAAAAAGAAGCCACTAAGCAAAACACTCGACTCAGACGAAATCCACAAGGGAACCGCCAAAGCATAAAAAGAAGAAGAAGGGAGTTGCAGGACGTGCTGTTGTAAATTGGTCTCAGGTGTTCGCCCACCCCATCACGAGTGGATTCTTCTCCTCATTTAGCCACTGCTGAACCTGGTGGTAGGTTTTAAATGAATATTAAAAAATATACAAGGTGTTTGGTAAAAGCCTTATAAAGCCGAATATGGTAGATAGGGACCATCAAACTGAACAACTTTGTCTATGGGACCAACTCTGAAATCGTGAAAAAAAAAACAGCTGTTTCATACATTTTGATATTTTCGTTATTAATTTTTGTATGAAACAGCTGATTTTTTTTTCGCGATTTCGGAGTTGGTCCCATCGACCAAGTCGTTCAGTTTGATGGTCCCTATCTACCATATTCGGCTTTATAAGGCTTTTACCAAACACCTTGTATATATGGCCTAGGCTTGTGAAAGCTTTTCTCTCAAAAAGTAGCGCCCCTTGAGGGGTGGTGAGGCTGTCGTTTCTTCAAGGGCTTATCATTAACATACCACGGGCCACTAAAATCGCAATTTGTTTTTACAAAACACAATTCTGTATAAAAAAATTGTTTCCTCGTAATAATGTCATATTTTTCCAAAAATCTAAAAAATCGAACAATTGCTACTTACGCCCTCCGTAACTCTGGAACTGTTCACTTTAGCAAGATTATGCTTAAGACTATTTTTGTTTGCAATTTAATGTAGATTATTTTCAAAATATTTAAGAAAAACTGATAAAACCCAACTTCTCCCCCCCCCCCCCCTCCCCCCCAAACCCGACGCGCAAAATCGTGTAACTTTTTACCAAACAATATGTGGACTGTATAGAACAATTTGGAGCTAGAATGATACTTTTACTTTGGATGTCAAGGTTAGGCCGATTTTTTTGCCAAAAGCACCGTACTATTATTTTATATTTATTTCATGCATGCGACCTCATTTCGTCTATACTCTTTATTTCGAATTATCAACCTTCTTTTTTAATAAACCTTATTTAAAACTCCTTGGTATACCCGTGCATTTTATTTTTTTATTTTTTAATCCATGTATGACACCGGCTTTGAAATGCGGTCGTGGGTGTCCAATAATACAGAGGCTCTTAAACTGCTGCCGCATGCCGCCGAGCTTAGTCAAAGAGGAAATTCGAGAGGTCGATTTGTATTTCGAAGGGGTAGGCATGCGCGTTTTAGGTTTGCATTGGGTCCCTCACGCTGACCGTTTTATTTTCAAAATCAATTTCTGGGGGCCAATTCTACTAAACAAATACTGTCATAATCGGAAACGAATCGAAACGAAACTGAAGCTTTTGGTCGTTTTTCTATTCTGCTAAATGAATAACGATCCCGTTACAATTATATCTTAGTTTAGCTCACGATCAATCGATTCAAACTAAAAATGCTATTCTGCTAACTCAATCGAACATGAGCGGTTCGCTAACTGCTATTCCACAAATTTTTTTCCCTATGGATAGAACGAAACGCAACTGAATGCAAGCGTCTTATCTGTCAAAATTTACGATGGAATAACAGCCGAAGTTAAGTTCCTTCGCATCAGCTTTTTGTGAATCGATCGTTCTGAAAATGTTGTTCAACATGGAATATCTTCAAATCACTCATGAGGTAGACCTCGGAGGAGTCCGAAAAAGAAATTAATGTGTTGGATTAAGCCACAATGCGTTTGATTTGACTGATCTGAGTTCGTAAAAACCTACATAGTAGCTTATTTCAACTAAGCGTCCATTCATGCCGGTAAATCCATCATATCCATCCATCTTTCCATCTCAAATCCTTACATGTAATAAAACAGTAAAAAAGTGTGTCTGTACATTACATATATTTAAAAAAAAAACTGGGGCGATGGAGACATATTATAGAATAAGGATTTAAAAAAAGTGTGTCTGTTTGTTTGTCTGTTTGATTGAACACGCTAATCTCTGGAAATACTGAACAGATTCAAATGAAACTTTTTCTGTTATATAGCTGTTAAGCCTAAGCACAGTTAAGGGTATAATTAATTTTGGAAAATGGAACACCTGATGCAGAACCATATTGGTCCAACTAAACTATAAGTAATATAAAAATTACGCCTTTATAAAAGCTGTTTAGCCTGATGAGCATTTTTTGTTGAGGTATAAAAATGTCGCTGAGCCAGCGAAGTAAGTAAGTAAGTAAGTATAAAAATGTAAGATCTGGCACACCTGATGCAGAAACATAGTGGTCCAGCTAAACTATTAGAAATATAAAAACGACACCTTAGCAAAAGTTGTTCAGCTTGATGAGCATTTTTTGTTGAGGTAAAAAAATCGAAGATTTGGAACACCTGACGCAGAACCATAATTGTCCAGCTAAACTATTAGAAATATAAAAATGACACCACGTGGTGAAGGCGGTAAAAGTTTGGGACTAATTTTTGATAACAACTTGCCTAAATACGAATCAGACGCTTAAAGCCGCTGGTGTCGAGGACTGGTTGTTTTTCGCATGACCAACTTTATGTGGCTTTTCCAGGGTTAGTAACGCTTCAGGTCTTTTCATTTTGGCTCCCGAAGGAAAGGCTCTGAACATAGTTTACCTGACCTCGAAGCGTTGACGAAACGTCAAGCGCTGCGAGATCTGACCCCCTAGCCAAAGTAACATTTGCAAATTTTCGCTATCGCTTCGCTTCGAAACATGTATGGATTTGACGTTTTAAAATTCGATAGTTAACGAAACCTTATGTCAATCCCATACATGTTTCGAAAGCGAAGCGATAACGAAGATTTGCCAATGTTACTTTGGCTAGGCCCTCTGATGAAAATATTTGACCCTTTAGGTTTCTTAGCTCCCATCATTACTACGGGAAAGATTCTTTTCCAACGCACTTGGCAATTGGTTCGGAAATGGGATGATGTTTTGCCCTCTGCCGAACGATCGCGATGGGGAGAGTGGTACAACAGCGTGGCGTCTTTAGGATCTCTTTCGATTCCACGCTGCTATACCGATACCGTTGGTCCCGTTGCTTGCGAACTGCATACGTTTTCAGATGCGAGCAACCAAGCTTACGCCTGCGTTTCGTACTGGCGATTTATTTTTGCGGACGGTTCCGTGAAAGTTGCCTTTATAATGGGCAAATCTCGGGTCGCGCCGCTGAAGCCGACTTCAGTGCCACGACTCGAATTGCAAGCCACGTTGTTAGGAGTTAGATTAGCTACTACGATTTGTGAGCAGCACCGTATTAAGCCCTCCAAAAGATTCTTTTGGTGCGACTCACAAACTGTCCTTGCTTGGATTCGGAGTGCTGTTAGCGATTCAAATAGTTTTGTGCGGAATCGGATAGGCGAAATTGCTGAGCTGACGAATGGTTTTGGATTCCAACCGAGCTTAATGTGGCTGATGACGCCACTCGTGTCGCGTCAACTGGTGTTGAATCGTTAAGCGGGTGGCTGCAGGGACCCGATATTTTGTTACGTAATCAATTAGAATTCCCTGCCGAGCCAAGCAATTCTGTAGAAATTAAAACGTTTGTTACATTGACTCCTACGATATTTTTTAATCTTGTACATCCTAATTGTAAACTGTTTAGTTCGTGGATTAGGTTATTACGTGCTACCGCATGAGCCCATCAATTGTTGCGTCTCCTTCGTGAGAAGGCTTTTTCTAAACGTCCTCGCCAACGAGGAGGGCCGCGTCCGCTACTAGCCGCTGACATGAAGAGCGCTGAATTGCACATTTTGCGACAAAGCCAGCAAGAAAGCCTCAGTGTGAGTTGTTTTGAGCACTTGCAAGCTAAACACGATAGCCTTGGCCTGTATCGTCTGCACGGTCGAATTGCTGCTGCGAGCGACGTCGCGGAGGATGTGAAACAGCCTGTCATTTTGAACGGATCAGATCATGTAACTCGCCTCATCGTCCATCATTACCACGTCTGGGCAGGACACGCTGGTCGAGAGATGGTCGTGAACGAGCTTCGCCAGCGTTACTGGATAATCCGTATCCGGCCTACCGTCAGAACAGTCGCTGCAGCCTGCCAAGTCTGCAGGAATAAGAGAGCCACAGCATCCGTTCCTCCAGTCGGAAACTTGCCTGAAGAACGACTTCTCCACCATCAGCGTCCTTTCTCCACCACCGGTTTGGATTACTTTGGGCCCGTCGAAGTTGCTGTGGGGAGGCGCCGAGAGAAACGTTGGGACGCACTCTTCACCTGCTTCTCCACCCGAGCAGTTCATTTGGAGGTGATGGGAAGTTTGTCAGCCGACTCTGCGATCATGGCTCTGCGTCGGTTTATGTCTAGGCAAGGATGTCCACAGCAAATCTTTTCAGACAATGGAACATCTTTTGTTGGAGCCAATCGCGAGATCCAGCAGGAGTGGCAGTCGCACCAACCAGCCATCACAGACTTCATGAGCAATCAGCAGATAGAGTGGCATTTTCTTCCGCCCTCAGCGCCTTTCATGGGGGGAGTGTGGGAGAGACTTGTGGGATGCGTCAAGCGAACCCTATCTGCAACCTTAAAAGAAAGGGCTCCTCGCGAAGAAGTGTTTAACACGCTTTTGTTGGAGGCCGAAGGTATAGTCAATTCTCGGCCGATGACCCATGTTCCTATAGAACCGCGAGACGCGCGCCAGCTCTTACGCCTAACCACTTTCTCATTGGCCAGTCTTCTCCACTCCCTCGCCCAGACAACCGTGATGACAGCGACCTGGTGCGACGAGCGAATTGGAAGAAGGCCGTCAGATTGGCTGACCATTTTTGACAGCGCTGGGTTCGCGAGTATCTTCCGATTTTGAACCCAAGAAGGGATGCGGGTGCTGCTGCGACAAACCTAGAAACCGGTGACTGCCAACCTGCCGCGTGGTGTATGGCCTAAGGGAAGAGTTGATAGAGTCTACCCTGGTCGAGACGGAATTGTGCGAGTAGCGGACGTGCGCACAGTAGGCGGCACGTTGAGACGTCCGGTTAGGAAATTAGTTAAGTAAGTAAGTAAGTAATTGTTTATTTGCGTGAATATGGTACATTGTGTTCTTAAGGTACTAATAACCAACATATTCTATCGTTGTGGATATACGATGTGCAAAAATTTATTAGTTACAATTTATAAGTTGAGAGAATATTAAAAACATTATTACAATTAAACAAAATTCCCTAGTTCAGATTCATACCTAATAAAAATCATTCACGTGCACTAGTCATCGTTAAAATGTAAAAAAAAATGACAAGAAAATGTCAATAAAATGTCAAATAAAGTGGATTGTTTTGCGAGAGTTAATAAAAAAAAACTACAATAATAAAAATAAAAATGTCAAATTCTATCATTATCATAAAGTCAGCGACTTTATAATACATTTTGTCCGTTAATAAACTTAATAATTTTGATTTAAATTTAAAGTATGACAGTTCTTTTATGTCTTTTGGTAGCTTATTAAATATGCGGATCGCCATACAGTGGACATTTTTAGAATATAGCATCAATCTCTGGCCTGGTATACAATAATTTTCACCTTTTCTTCCTCTGTTTAAATTATTGCTATTATTAGTTTTAAATAGACTATTATATTTTTTGCAAAAAGTGCCATCTCAAGTATATACAGACAGGGAAGCGGTAGCAAGTTAAGAGCTTTAAACAACGGCTTACAGCTATCCAACCTATCTGCACCACATATAGATGGAACACATTTCTTTTGTACTCTAAATGCTCTGAGCATATCAACAGAGTTACCCCATAAAATAAGTCCATATCTTAGTAACGACAATACGTAGCCGTGGTACGCCATTAACGCTGCTTCTTTAGACGCTACATTAACAATTCTATTTAGTACATATACATATCTGTCCAACTTATTTACCAACGTATCAATGTGAGCTTTCCAATTCAACATTTCGTCAATTGTAATACCTAAGAATTTAGCTTGTTTCACATTGTCAACTTCATTACTCTCGTACTTAACGTTAATATCTATGTTTGTGTTGAGAAGTAAGTATTGTCTGTGCTAAACTAACTTCCGCCTCCGGTTTAAGTTGTCTGTCACTTCTCTCTTGTCAAAATGGCCATGTAATGTTCTCTGTATTTGTGTTTAAAGAAATAAAACAAAGTGATGTTGAATAATCATATTTTTTATTAAATACGCAGCCCCAAAAGTTTAACATGGTAGCAGAGCGTAGTTGGCTATAAGATAATAAGGAAATTGTCAGTGGGGGCTGCGATTAAATAAGATTTAGTAAAAAGTGAACACGATACATACCACGCACGGGTGCCATTGCAGATTCGTGCTGTACAATAAAATATAAATGATGGCATCTGGTACGGGGGCTGCGGTCTCCTTATTGCCAATCCTAAGTGAAAAGACGAATTTCAGTACTTGGAAATTTCGCCTAAAACTACTATTGGAAGAAAAACAAGTCGCATACGTTTTGAGTTTTGAAGATGAAAAAGAATCAGAAAAATATAAGAAAGATGATGCCAGAGCGAAATCGTTGATAGCTCAATGTGTGAGCGATAAGTACATCGAAATAATAAGAAATTCGGTAAGTGCTAAAGATATGATAAATGTACTAGAAAACACATTCGAGAGGAAAAGTGTTTATAACCGATTCCATCTAAAACGAAAGCTTATATCCTTAAAATGTAATGAGCACGAACCGCTGCAGTCATACCTGATAAAGTTCAGTTCTATTATAAATGACTTAACTGCCATAGATGTACAAGTCGATGAAGAAGATAAAATCTGCTATTTGTTGTCCTCCCTACCAAAAGAATATGACCACGTTATAACCTCAATCGAAACAATGGCTACAGAAAAGAAATTAAGTTTAGACTTTGTCAAAGCGAGACTGTTAGACGCAGAGACCAAGATTAACTCGGGAGATGGCTCGGGTACTTACCAAGAAAATGCATTTGCATGTTATACATGTGGGGGAAACGGACACAAATCATATGAATGTACCTCCAAAAAGGAAAAATCAAATGAAAGAGGTCACCCAAGAACACGATGGAACCAAGGACGTACTTTCAACCGGAGCTACAGAGGTGGAAGGCAACCACGAGGATTCCGAGGCCGAGGAAATTATAATGCAACATCGCTAGTAAGTCAGCCAGAAATGTCAGAATGTGAGTCAAATGTTGGTTTTATTGCAAGTGAATTTAATATGTTGAGTAAAACAAATAATAATAATTTAGAGATTACATTTGTTATAGATTCAGGTTGTACCCAACACATAGTAAATAGTGAAGTTGAAAAGTACATGACAAACATTAGAATTTTAGAAGAAAGTGTAAAAATATTTGTAGCGAACGGTCAATACATTTTAAGTAATAAAAAGGGTAATTTGAAATTTCAGTATAAAAACACAAATATAAATATAGAAGCATTAATTGTTGAGAATATTTCATATAATTTATTATCAGTTAAAAAGATAACAGATGCAGGATTTGATGTGCAATTTTATAGATATAAAGTGATAATTAAAGGTAAAAATGAATACATAGTTGGTACTTGTGAAGGAAAATTGTATAAGTTAAATGCATATCTTTGTAATGAAAACTGTAATGTGAGCAAGGCTGATGATACTCTTTCCAATTTATGGCATAGACGTTTAGGGCATTTAAATAAAAAAGGTTTAAGTATTTTGCATTTACCAGTATCCGATAAAATTTGTAGCCCTTGTAAAGAAGGAAAAGCTACAAGAGAACCGTTTAAGCAAACACCAAGACCGAAGACAAAGAGAGTAGCTGAGATGCTTCATACCGACATTGCTGGACCAGTACAGAACTGTGGACTTGATGGTGAGAGATATTTTATGACCATAATAGATGATTATTCCCATTTTTGTGTTGTATTTCCATTGATAAATAAATCAGAAGCTACCGGAAAACTTATTGATTATGTAATTCAGTTAGAAAATGAAACGGGACAAAAAGTGAAGAAAATAAGATGTGACAATGGTGGAGAGTATACAGCAAGCAAATTAAAATACTTTTGCAGGAATAAAGGAATAAAAATAGAATACACTTTGCCGTACACGCCGCAGCAAAATGGAGTTGCTGAGCGATTAAATAGAACTTTATGTGATAAAGTTAGAACTATGTTTGCCGAGACAAACTTACCAAAGTATTTATGGTGTGAGGTAATTAGAAGTGCTGCTTATCAATTAAATCGATCTCCTTCTTCGGCAATAAATTTTAAGACGCCATGTTTTATTAAAAATGGTCATAATGATATGACAAGACTAAGAGTTTACGGAGCAAAAGCATGGGCAACTATCATACCTAGAAAAGACAAATTAGCCAAGAGAGCAAAAGCAATGAGAATGGTAGGATACGCTACAGTTGGATACAGATTGTGGGATCCAGAAAGTAATACAATAATTATATCTAGAGATGTAAAATTCGATGAGAGTGATTTTCAGTATCAAGTAAGCAAAGAAAACAAAGAAGAAAAATATATTGAAGAAGAAGACATAGAAGAGAAAGATTTAGTGAAAACAACAGAAAAAGAAATTATAGAAGAAAAAGAAGGTGACAGTACTAGCGCAGAAACAGAAAAAATAACAGAAAAAGAAAAACAGACTAGATCAGGAAGAGTGGTTAAACCTCCAGCTTATTATAATGAATATGAGACTAATATAGTAATATGTCTGAGTGCTGAGGCACCGAACACATTTGCTGAAGCAATTGAACGTGAAGAGTGGAAAGAAGCAATTAATAAGGAACTACAAGCACTTGAAAAGCTAGATACATGGGAAGAAAAAGAACTACCAGAAAGAAAGAAAGCAATAGACACAAAATGGATTTTTAAAGAAAAAGAAGACGGAACAAAGAAAGCAAGATTAGTTGTCAGAGGTTTCCAACAAAAGAAGGAAGACATTTTCAATAGCAATTATGCACCTGTTGCAAGACACTCTACAGTTAGAATGTTTCTATCAAAAGCAGTACAAGAAAATTTAAAGATAACACAACTTGATATACCAACGGCATTTCTAAATGGTAAATTAAAGTCAGAAGTCTATATTAAAATACCGCAAGGATTAGAGATGAAAAATCCAAATAAAGTTTTAAAACTAAAAAGAGCATTATACGGATTAACAGAATCTCCGAAGTGTTGGAATGAAACAATCGATGAATTCGCAAAGAATAAAGGATTTCAACGTTCAGAATATGATTATTGTATGTACCATAAGAAAGATTGTTGGATGTTAATATATGTCGATGATATTTTAATAATAGGAAATGGAGAAGAGACTATAAAAGCACTGAAAGAAAATTTTAACGCAAAAGACTTAGGAGAAATAAAAAGCTTTTTAGGAATGGAAGTAGAAAGAAATGAAAATACTTTGATAGTAAGACAAACTAAAATGATCGAGAAGATAATCAAGAAATACAATATGACTGAATGCAAAGGAATGAAAACACCAATGGAAATAAACTATAATATACAGATTAATGAGAATGAAGAAATACTGGATGTACCTTACCGTGAACTGATTGGAAGTCTAATATATTTAACTGTGACATCAAGACCGGATTTGACATTTGTTGTTTCTTACCTAAGTAGATACTTGGATAAGCCTAATGAACAGCTATGGAAAGCTAGTAAGAGAGTAATTCGCTATTTGAAAGAAACAAAGGACAAAGGACTAATATTTACAAGAACTACAGATACAAACCTGTATGGATACTCCGATGCAGATTGGGCAGGTGACAAAAATGATCGGAAAAGTGTTAGTGGTGGAATGATTTTACATGGAATAAACCCTATAACTTGGTTTTCAAAGAAGCAGTCGTGTGTTGCCCTATCTACAGCTGAGACAGAGTATATAGCTGCCGCTGCAACTGCTCAAGAGTTAGTAAACTTAAAGGGTCTATGCGAACATCTTGGTTACAATAGTGATGCTGTGTTATTTGTTGACAATATTGGAGCTATTTCTATGAGTAAAAGTTATGAAAATTCTAAAAGAACCAAACACATTGATATAAGGGTACATTTTCTTAAAGACCTTATTGAAAAGAGAATCATTAGCATTGAACATGTTAACTCTAATGATAATTTAGCTGATTTAATGACAAAAAGTTTATGTAAAGAAAAATTTATAAAATTTGTAAACCAGTTTATGTTTTAAAGTGTGTTTATCTAGTACAAGTAAGTACTAATAATATTGTTTGATATTTGAAACTAAAAAGTAGTGTGTAAACTAAATTACTATGATTGTGGTAGTTAATTATGTGTATGTTAGGTATAATTGTGTAACATTTAACAAATTTAACATTTATAAATTGTAAAATTTGAGGAAGGGTATTGAGAAGTAAGTATTGTCTGTGCTAAACTAACTTCCGCCTCCGGTTTAAGTTGTCTGTCACTTCTCTCTTGTCAAAATGGCCATGTAATGTTATCTGTATTTGTGTTTAAAGAAATAAAACAAAGTGATGTTGAATAATCATATTTTTTATTAAATACGCAGCCCCAAAAGTTTAACAGTTTGTTCTATTGTGTGTTTTAAAGTTAATGCTTTTCGTTTTGGTCATATTTACTTTTAAGTTATTATTTTTCAGCCAATTCACAATTTTTGCTAAGTTGTCATTGGCGATACATTCTAATTCTTCTTTACTTCTACTCTTTACTAAAATTGTTGTATCATCCGCAAATAGTATGCATTTTTGGTCTGTAACATTTGGTAGATCGTTGATAAACAGGAAAAATAGTAAAGGTCCCAGGACGCTTCCTTGAGGAACACCACATCGATTGTACTCATACTTAGACATATAAGATTTTCTGATGTTACAAGAAGTTTTCACTATTTCTACACACTGTTTTCTATCAAACAGATAGCTTTCTAACCAAGACAAGGCTTTTCCCCTTATGCCATACTTTTCAAGCTTCGCCAATAATAACTTATGAGGAACAAAATCGAAAGCTTTGCTCATATCTAGAAAAATAGCAAGGGTGAACATTCTATCGTTGAGGTTTTGAGTCACTTCTTTAATTAGGTGGTAGCAGGCAAGCGTAGTTGAGCAATTTTTTCGAAAGCCAAACTGTTCCCTCTTTAAAAGCTGTTGTGAAGACACAAATGAATATATTTTGTCATACATAACCTTTTCTATAATTTTAGAGAATATAGATATTAGTGTGATAGGTCTATGATTAGCCATATCTGTATGGGAACCATTTTTATATATCGGCTTCACTATTGATAACTTAAGCTTCGAGGGAAAATGTCCATTTGTTAACGATAGATTTATTATATGTGTCAAAGGTAATACTATATACTCAGCCATTTTTTTAATTATGTCTGTAGTAATTTTGTCAAAACCAGTAGAGTTAGTATTTTTAAGTCCCTTTATTATTTTAAATATATCATTATCATTTATTGGACTTAGGTAGATACTACTTGTGTGTGATTTTATGTCAATTAATACATTCTTAATGTCCGTTTCATTATTTAAATTACAATTGTTCGTCAAGCCAATAAAATAATTGTTAAATGCATTACATATTTCATTAGGATTAGTTATGATTTTATTGTCTCTATTTATTTCTTTAATGTCATTTTTTGTATCTACACTTTGTACATTACTTTTCACCCTTTGTTCGCTTTAGGACAGATTCGCTTTACGACAGATTCGCTTTACGGCAGATTCGCTTTACGGCAGTTTCGCTATACGACAGAAGTACAGTCAACTCGATATAGAATTAAGACATATCTTCGCGGTACGAAATCAAAATAACTCTTCGTAAGTTATGTTGCCCTGGTACTTTTGACTGAATATTACATTATGTATAAAAATTATTTGAAATCATTACATAGTGTTAAATTGTGATTGTGATGCGATTACTTTAATAAAGAAAATATTTATTTTATAGAAAAACTGAAGTATATTTTAGCGGCAAAATGACAAGAGAGTGACACAGCAAAAATCATACAGTAATACCATAACAAAACGGTGTTGCCAATATAATAAAATATAATAAATGTTGCGTTCACTATCCAACACATAGCGATACTAAATTTACGATAGTGGCCATTTACGATATTGACAGGAAAACTGAAAAACTATGCTTGACAACATACCTACTTACATTAAAGAAAACTTCGTGGAAACCAAATGAAAAAAATCTTCCTAATTTTGTGGAGTATGCAAATATATTTTTTTGTAGAGACTTTTTAAAACGACTGTACAATTTCTGTCTTAAAGCGAATCTGGCGTAAAGTGAATCTGCCGTAAAGCGAATCTGTCGTAAAGCGAATCTGTCCTAAAGCGAACAAGGGCTTTTCACTACATCCCATGATGTTTTACATACATTTTTGGATTTAGAAATGTAATGTGTATTAGTTATCTTTTGGGCCTGTAATATACATTTTTTAAATATCCTATTATAATTTTGATATGTTTTTTTAATAAAAGTTTTACCAGATGAGGCTAATCTATATTTAAGATAAAGCTTTCGCTTATGTATGGAGCATTTCTTAATACCTTTGCTTAGCCATCTATTTTTCATCGGCTTGCAAGATTTTTTTACTTTTATAATTGGAAAGCATAAGTCAAAAAATAAAGCTATATTTTCATGAAAACAGTTGAACGATTCTTCTACATCTTGTTTTTCTAACACATCACTAAATGAAAGAGATGAAATACAGCCTAGGAACTTTTCAATGTTATCTTTACACATGTCACGTTTATATTCAAACCAACATTTTAGTTTCTTTGTGTAATTTTTATCACTACATAATTCAAACGTTAAACTTTGGGCCTTTTCATGGTCAGATAGACATAAACAGTTAGACTAAGCGTCTAGATTTTTTGTTTTTAATTAAGGTTTTGTTTTTTTTTGTTTTTCAAGAATGACATTGTTTTAAGACAAAGGGTCTCTCGTTGGCTAAATTAAGTAAACTTCGTTTACGAGGAGGGCTATGTCAAGGACAGGCCCACCCATGTATAGACTTATATTTTACTCTGTAATTGTTTGCATGTAAATACCTATACTGTGGTTTTGTCTCTTTACTCTATTCTTGTCATATTGCCTTCTTTTGCCTATTGTAAATGTGTTTCCTTTTATCTGCTATTATATCTTCCTTTTCCCCTTTCAACCGCCGTTTCCTTTGCTGT
This sequence comes from Agriphila tristella, assembly GCA_928269145.1. Classification (NCBI taxonomy): domain Eukaryota; kingdom Metazoa; phylum Arthropoda; class Insecta; order Lepidoptera; family Crambidae; genus Agriphila; species Agriphila tristella. The sequence goes on from OV743431.1 coordinate 42,778,757, forward strand.
CCTCGACACGTCACGTCACTAAAGGACCTTTTTTCAATCTTCACTATGACATATGGCCGTGCAATCTCCATTGGAGGGAGGCAAGAAGCTTATACCTCCCTCCAATGGAGATTGCACGGCCATATGTCATAGTGAAGATTGAAAAAAGCTGTAACCATCAAGTTTTGACCCCTGGGGGCTTACCATCAGCAAATAAGAAACCGTTCAGTTCAAAAGCAGGCCTTAAACAGGACTGCGTAAGGCCTGCTTTCATACTAACCGTTGAGGTCATAGTATGAAAAAGTAAGGCAGTTCAATATAAGTTCACTGGACTTAATTTGTTGCTAATGGCCTCTAGTATAACCCCTTTCAAGGAATAGGTCGAATTTCCATGTCACCCTGTTTGTAAACATGTATGGGGTGTCAGATTAAAGGGAATTAAGTGTTCAACTTAAAACAGATATATCGAAGTAAGGAATTTCGTATTGTACTCACCTACTATTTGCCAAAGTTATTAGGAAGATATCGATGTTCGTGTAACATCCTGAATTGTGGTTCGCCGTTTTGGCCTGATTGGGGCTCGATTTATCTGTTTTAATTTGAAGCCTGGCAGACTTGCCGAAGTTCGATGCGTTAACCGGTACGGCCCCAGCTTTCGTTAAATAGACTTTACCGGACGTATAGGTGCCGCGTTATGTCATTCTAATTTAATAAATAATCCTAGTTTTTTGGATTTGGATCACAATAATCCTAGATTTGAAACCAAGGAAATTATACTAAAAAAAAACTAAATAATATATACCAAAAGAATCGACTCGCACTAGCCGTGCTATTCTAACATTTCTAACCCCGGTCACTCACATGTGCGCAAAGGTTCGCGAATACCAAGAAGCATACACCTCCCTCCAATCGAAATTGCACAGCCATATGTCATACTGAAGATTGAAAAAAGCTCCTTTAGTGACGTGACGGCTTATTGCAACCTCTTTCTTTAGTGTTACAATGTGTTCGTTGTTCGTCGTTCGTTCGTTCGTGAGAAACGAAAACGTATTGTAAAACGAAAAGAAAGAGATAGCAATACGCCGTGACGTCACTAAAGAGTCTTTTTTCAATCTTCAGTATGATAACTACTAGGCGTGCAAACTCCATTGTGGGTTTATAAGCTTCTTGGTACGAACCTTTGCGCGCATGTGAGTGAGTGACCGGGGTAAAACGAAACTTGCAACTCGCTTCGAAAGTCACTCACTTGGCATGAGTTTGATATTGGAAATAAGAGAATTGTGTGGTACTTTATCAATTACAAATTAAAATTAGCTAACTACGGAAGCTACCTGAAATGAACAAGATAACAATCTTGTTAATTTAATTTAAGAAAACTAGATACTTACCTACTACTTAAATGTTCTATAGAACAATAAGGGTTTTTTAAAGTGACATTTAAAAAATAAAAATAGTAACTACTTGCCTCACTAGATGGCGTTGAGGGAAAGAGAAGTGTCAAAATTGGCTTTTAAAAATAAACGGCCTGTAACAAAGAGGAAAGTAAGCACTCGCTGGCTGGCATCTGAGGGCCTAGTACGAGTTGGTTTTTTGCTCTCACTTCACTTTTCGAATAGTTAACTATCGTTTCCTCTCTTTCACTCGTTCACTCACTCGCATGATTTCCTCTCTTTCACTCGATACTATTCGCAAGTGAGGTGAGAAATACAACTCGTACTAGGCCCTCTGCCCAAAGAAAAACATTATGTCAAAGAACAACAAAGTCAATAAACAGGTGATCCTAAAACGAATCAATACATTTTATATGAGATACGTAAAATATGACTTAAATACATAAAATATGACTATATTATGGCGAAGAAAATTAATAAACTATGTTCCATACTGTTTTCTTTGTCGATAAACGAATAAATGTAGCGAAATTTGGTTTTAGAGAAATGTGTGGCATGGCAATATCTTATTTACCTTTGAAAAGTGTGATTACTTGGATTGTTTATTTTTGTCACATCACAATTACTTAGAGTACAAGACACCATAGCTCCACGATACCTTTATTTTAAATTCTAATTAAGATTAAAAAATATTTTAAACAAACTGTGATTGCTCATGACGCTAGAGGCTCTTACTGTAAAAAATGTTGGCACATGTCACTTGATCCTTTGTCTCTTTTTTACATAGACAATGTCCGTATGATGTTAACTTCTCTTTTCCACGCTTTGTTGGTCTTCTTGAGCGCAGCGAAAATTTTTCTATGTCTATGGTTACATTACATCTAACTACCTACCTGAGTACTCTTCAAAGCTTACCTAGTAAAAAAAATACATTGACACTTGATTGACACATACATTTTTATTAACGCCATCTATCGAGGTTACAATTTTTTGTCATTTTGAAAAGCCCTCATTGGAATTTTCGTCCCGGTGACATCAGTTCTATAGAACAAAATGGGAACTACCCGATTCGTCCAAGGTACAACTCCCGATACAAAAGCTAACTCTAATTAAAAAGAACCCCGACCGACACAAGAAAGCTAACTCTTAAAAAGATATTTAAATCTCTGCATCAAGTCATATAGAGATAGATCCTTAGAAAGAAATCTAAAGAAAATAAAGACATCGGGGGACCGTTAGGTATTGCTAGACATGTGGCGAGCTCAGATATAAATCCATTAACTTAGCGGTCCCCCGACGTCAATTTTTTCATAGATCTAAGAAGTACTATGATGACTTGATGATACATTATTTTTAATATTTTTTAAAGTTAGGTAGCTTTTTTGTGCGGGTTTTTTTTATAAAGAGTTATATTGTTTTGTGTTGGGGGTTTTATACTTAGGGCTAACTTGGATGTCAGTTTTTTAGTCAGGCAGACTCCTAGCGATTTCTGACTGATGATTGAATATAATACTTACCTATTTAATGAAATTTGAAATGAATGACTCTTTTATTATAAATAAAGAATATTTATTTTTTCTATAAACACATTATTCCTTTTATAAGTATCGTTTATAAATCGCGAATCGCATTGGGCTTTCGTCAACGAAGTCGTGTGCATGGATGGAGAAGAGTTCAGCGGGTGAACCGCGGGCCGACGCGAGACGAAGCGCCCAGCGCGCGCGGCTCCTTAGCTAAACAATTTGTGCATCGAGGTCAGGTAGAGATTACTTTAATCGCTAAATCACATTTGGACACTAATATACATGTATAAACTACGATCAACAAGTGTCAATATTGAGCAGTACGAGACGGGCCGCGGTACCACGCGGCGGCGAGCCTGCGTCACGCGGGCCCATACACGCAGGCGCCGGCGCGCGCGCCCGAGGACTCCTCGCCGGGCAGCACGGCGGCGCGCCGCCACTGGTCGCGCACGCGCTCCACGTGGCGCAGCACGCGCACCACGTTCATGCCGGCCAGCTTGCGCACGTCCTCCTCGCTCCAGTCGGGGTCGCGCAGTAGCTCCGCCAGGAGGTGCGGGTACCGCGACACGTCCTCCAGCCCCTCGGGCGGCGCGTCGATGCCGTCGTATCCTGCGCCCAACCCCACGTGCTCCACGCCTGCCACTCGCCGCACGTGGTTGATGTGAGCCACCACGTCTTCCACTGTTGCTCTTTCACCACACGTAACTAACTTTGCATAAAAATTTATCATAACCACGCCACCGTTCGCGGCGATCATCCTCAGCAACTCGTCTGGAACGTTTCGCGTGGAATTACAAAGAGCGGCTGCTCCAGAATGTGAAAATACTACCGGCGCTTGCGAGGTTTCTAAAGCATCGCGAGCCGTTTCTTCTCCCGCATGCGATAAATCTACTATCATTCCCAGTCGATTCATTTCGCGGACTACTGCTTTGCCAAATTCTGTTAATCCACCTGATGTGCCCGCCGCCCGAGCCCATTTATTATCGCAAGTGTGTGTGACGGTGAGATATCGAGCGCCTAGTTGGTAGAAGGCGCGTAGTACCGCCAGCGAGTCGCCGAGGGCATGCCCGCCCTCGACCCCTATGAGAGAAGCGATGCGCCCGTCGCGATGTGCCTCGAGCAGCTCCGCCGCGTCCGTAACGAGTGCTAGGTGAGCGGCGTTCATTTCCACGATACGTTTAATAACATCCATCTGTTCTAGTGCCAGCTGCACGGCATCTCTGTCGCGAGCGCCACACGGCACGTACGCTGACCAAAATTGAGCGCCAACTTGTCCGAGCCTCAACCTCGGGATATCTGTATGCGACCAGCGCGACCTCGCCCAGGGCTCGAGACCTTCTAATCCAGCGCTCAGATTGAAATCACTTATTTTATTATGCAAAAACTTTCTGACGTTCCACGCTAAATCGTTGTGTCCATCGACGAGAGGCGAATCGCGCAGCATGCGCCGTATGGTGGTGAGCCGCTGCTCAGGGGTGGCGCGACCGCCGCCGCCTAGCGCGAGAGGCAGCGCGAGCGCGGCGCCTAGCGCGGCGAGCACGACCAGCGCCGCCAACGCTATGCGCCAGCGCGGCCGTCGTGGCGTCGGCTTCTCGTCGGAACTACCGGACGCTGATGCCGATAGCGAGTCCGGCGCCCAACGCCCGCACCTCTCGGCCACGTCCGGCAACGGACCGGGAAATGTCATACCCTCCGGCACCGCAGCCTGAAACAATACATAGGTTATTTATTACACAATAATTGAGTCAGTTTTATTTGTTCTAAGGCAATTGGCTGTTCCAAAAGTTTTTAGCCACATGGTAAATATAACATTTTTTTTCTGTAGGTAAATATTCACCAATTCCCAACTCTGCGTGGTTTTTTTTAAATATATTTTTTTAAGTTAATCTGTCGCTTTTCTTTTCTTTGCAACAATGGTCGTCTTGCGGGAAGCTTTTCGTGCGATGATTTACCATACTTAAAACATAGGGGAATCTTAGGAAAATTTACACTCGGCATTTTGTAAGTCTTCTCCTTCGTAAGTTTTTTTTTATATAAACGTGGTTGAAAGAACTTTAACGATGTTTCAAGACCCGGACGACCATGAACTGCAGTAACTTATGAAAACTTCATCAGGGTAGATTGGCTTTTAAAGCAGCATAAGCAAATTATATATCGAGAAATTCGGGCTGAACTGAATTAGAAAAAGAATTTGAATCACGGACAGTTTCCGATATCTTGCATGAATAACTTAAAATCTGGAAGGTTACCTCATTAACTCAGAAATCAGCAAAAATACCGTCGTGTTGATTGGTGTAGATTAACGTTGGGAAAGTCCAAAGAAGGAACTTCATAATAATGTATTCTACATCTTAATAATATAGGATCTTAATAATTTTAGGATCCACAGTAAATGATCCTCTCTCAAAGAAGCAATCCAAGCATAATGGGTGTTTGAAGAGGATGAGTTACTCAAAAAAGTTGTTCACAAGAGAAGCGTTATTCAGGCCAGTATATTCCGAAAACTCTGTCTCTGTCTATTTCTTTACGTGTAAAGAGTAATGAAAATAACCTCACTTTTTCATTTTTTCAATGTTTTTGTTGTTATTTTGAGCACATAGTCACTTTTTGAAAAAGTAACCGTTGAATAATCTTCTATATGTCATTACCTATTTTTCTATATATTTTTCGTGAATAAGGGATTAATAAACTTTAAGTAAGTATTATCAAAAAAATATGAAATTAATGAAAATTTTCTTTCTCTTTGCATATTTTTTTAGTCGAGTGAAGATACGAATATCGTATTTTTAACCATAAATAAAATAGTCAAGATCGTTTATGAAAACTTCAACATATATTTTTAACTGCTCAAGATAAAGAATATTTGATTGTTTATTATTGAATAAAATTTAGGCCAAATTCGATCATTTGGAATATACTGGCCTTAAAAAAAGATAACGGTCTTTTTTAAAACAGTGGACTAGTGTCGATAATTCTTCTAGAAAATTGTAGAATAGTTACTAGTGAGTGGTATTGCGAAGTTTGACTAACTTAGGCTTTCGAGGAGTCTCGTTACGAGCGCCTAAGTAGCACCAGTCGTGGTATTCTTTTTCATTAGAACATAAAGCGACATAAAATTTTCTACAAAATGAAAGCTGATTAAATTTGCTACAAGTTTGATTCAGTCAAGTTTTTCAATATCTTGTATAGTTTTCGAGATATCCACTCTTGAATGTCTGTCAACACAACATGCTTTTAAGGTGAAGCTTGAGGACAATCTGCCGTGCATAAACTATAATGCCGGTAACTGATTGGAATCCGAATTTCACCTTTTAATACCATTTACACAGGAAAAAATGCGCCATTCCATTGTCCTGAAGCTTTACCATAAGCATGTTGACTGACATTCAGGAGCGTAATATCTCGAAAACTATAAAAGATATTGAAAAACGTGACTGAATAAAACTTGTAGCAAATTAAATCAACTGTTATTTTGTGACAAGTCTCATGTCGCTAGAACGCATAGTTTTTCATTTTAAGTAATACTGTCTGAAATCGTTGTTCAAAAATGTGTATTTGACGTTGTACCACAGAATATAATATATAATAGTACTAATGTGTTGTAAGGCCCCTTAATGCAGGCCACACACCATCCAATCGATCGTCCAATTGGCATGATGCTACCGATTGGATCCAATCTGCAGCTCGTCCATACACACCACACACGATCAATTCTAACTGTCCAATCGGCAGTGGCAATCGATCGTATGATTTTCTTAACCGACTTCAAAAAAAGAAAGAGGTTCTTATAATTTGATTGTATATAATAAATGTTTCATCATTATTATTTTTATTTGAAAGTTGTTTTTGTTTTTATTTTTAGGTTTTTGAAAGAGATTTTTATTTTTTTAAGCTTATTTATTTTCAGCTTTTTGGTGGTAGCTATGCGTATAATATTTTTTAACTCTATATATTTTCAAAATGCTAATGTCATCACTCAACTCAATTTCCATATTCACGCTGTCTATCCATTTTCCAACAAAAAATCATATAATTCGGTTCATAAATAAAGTCATCAAGGTAGTTAATCATAGTATTTTCAGGATTACTTGAATTGAGAACTGCTGAACCGATTTTAAAAAGAAAAAATGTCGCAAGAAAATTCTTTGAAATAAAAAAAAAAACATCAAAATTGGTCCATACATATCGAAGATACGCGCGAACAATGATAAAACAAACAAATACAATCGAATAAAGAACCTCCTTTTTTGAAGTCGGTTAAGAAAATCATACGATCGATTGCCTACTGCCACACACCGTCCAATCGGCATGATCCAATCGGTATGATCCAGCCATTTTGATTTTTCCGTCAGTTCGATCGTCCAACCGATCCACGGCCACACACGGTCAGTTTGGTTGGATCCAATCGGTAGTTTCATGCCGATTGGACGATCGATTGGATGGTGTGTGGCCTGCATAAGTGTCCGGACACGAAAGTGGCGGCGGCCGAGCGGTGGCGGGGCGGCGCGGCAGCGGAGCGGCGGCGGGGCGGGGCGATGAGAACGTGGGCACGAAACTTAGCGGTCGGTCAGCCGCGCTAGTAGTGTTGTGACAGATGGGCTAAATACCATTAAGGGCCCGTTGACCTACCGATTTGACCTACTGGTAGGACCACGGTATACCACTAAAGTAACTTCTTATTTTTTTTTATTTCTATTGATGTGTCAAATGTGATGTTGCTATGGAAACAATTTCTTGTTAAATCAATACCGAAAAATATTCAAAGGACGAAATATATCCTATGTCTAAAAATTTTATTTAGTTCGAAAAAATGGTCTAAGTATAGGCGTTAACTAGTTTCAAAACCGGATTCTTTGCTCATCTTGTGTTTTTTAAATGATGTCCAAGATGCCGACATCCATACTGAATAAATAGGTACTACCTAGTAATCAAACAGACACTATTATATTATTCAACACAACACTACTGTAATCGCGGGCTACCAAATCCAACTAGTTTGTTCATTTGTTTTCGTCGCTCTCCTCTCGCCCGTGCATCGCTCGTCGCCCCGCTCTGCCACCGCCCGTTTCGTGCGCGTCTCCATACTGTGCCATACTGTTGAATGCATCGCCGCCGCTCCGCTGTCGCGCCGCCCCGCTGCCGCTCCGCCGTCGCAGTTTTCGTGCCCGGACACTAAGTATCGCCTTAAGACGAGTTAATGACCGAATGACGCCCCAGGGGTAGTTTCGCGACTCGAGGCTGGAGTGAAGTTCAACTAACAACAATGCAGCACACGCGAGGCCACCGAACACGTGATACCACTGGTAACCGTACTTCTACAGTTGCCGATGTCAGGCGTGACAATAATTTGCTGCGTGTTCAATTATGCAAGGGGCACATACGGAGCCGGCGCTGACAGACGGGGGCAGGGGCGCAGGGTTGCGCCCCAATAGCCTCTGACCCATTTTCAGAGAGAACTGCTACCACAGACACGGCCGGATTTCACTCGCCGTGACAGCCCTGAGTGAAATTACACCGCTCATATTTTGCTGTCGCTCTTTCGTAGTAACAAACAAACAACATCATAATAGCTATCTTTTCATTTTTGTTCAAGTCGCAACAAAATTGTAAGGATCGTGCGCTTAAATTGTCTTTCGTCTCTAGAGAAATGAAATGATGTATTGTAGAAACGTCTATTCACAAGTTTGTAAACGCCGCCATCAAAAGCGCGTTAGTTGGACAGGTAAGTACCATAGACTTATTATATTACCTACTAAATTATCATCAGTGATACCTATTACGTTCTTGTCATTTTTTACGGATTTGTAACTTACCTACTAATTAAGGTAAGTTACAAATCCATCACGTTTGAATATTGAATGAGGTAAAAATAGTCCCAACATTGTTGCCCCAACATGATTAAACATTTTTTTTTCTTATTTCTTTATCTGCGAACAGGCTTTAGGTCAAAATCAAATGGTTGCAATTTGAGATTTAAGGACTTCACATTCAACGACATGATGTTCCCCACATAAACATGACCTTGGGGTCAAATGACCCTTGACTGGTCAAATGGTGGCCAGTGGTGTTAGTTAAAAATAATGAAAAACCGATCTGTCGCAGACTTGTTCCGATTTTCTCACCTATTTTTGTAGGTGGTTGTTTTATTAGACTATATACAAATTATATACTGTTTTAAAGGTAATTTAATATACTTTCTAGAAATATATAGTTTATATACTAGGTTCATAGGAGTTTTTCACGTAATTCCGCAAGGGACCGGAACGGGAATTCACGCTCAATTTTGCGGCAGATGCGTCGAAACACGCATTTTAACCACAGCAGAAGGGAAGAAGTAATTTACCCAAAACCCAGCGTAAACCGAAACTAAAAAAAATGGCTATAAGTAATTACTCCTACACTTAGAAAGTTATAGATAGGTAGGTGTATGTGTCGGTTCTAATTGAGAGCAATATACGATATATTTTGTAAGGACTTAGCGGCTCTGTGGCTGACACCCCGTATAGCTATAACGGCTCGCGGTCGTGACGAGAGAGCCATGGGCGGGCGGGCGGCGCGGCGGCGGAACGTGCCTTGCCACTCTCTAACTTTTGATTTGGATTCCCGCAGGCAGGACTCGACCGTTTGCGGTTAATAAATAAAAAATTGCGCTACCACGAGTCGAGGCAGTATCTCCAAGTTAACTTATCTTTTCAGTGAAATGTTAAATGATGTGCTAACGGGATCGTACCGTTTTACATTATGATAGCGAATATTGAACATCGCGGGAGCTTCTTTTCATCTTGATTAAACATTTTAAGATTGGGATGGTATGGGTAACCTTTTTAGGGTTCTGTACCAAAATGGTAAAAAAGACCCTTATGGTGCGACTCTGTCTTTTTGCGTCTTTGTATCTATTCATAATGTGAGTACCTACCTACCTACCACCATCAGCCATTTTTAATGTCCCAACTGCTGGGGCACAGGCCTTCCTTATGGGTGGATAAGAAGGACGGGCCATAACCCACCAGGCGGACCCAATGCGGATTAGTGGGTGTTAACAACTGCAAATGCATGCACCCGGGACCAACAGCTTAACGTGCCTTCCGAAGCACGGAGGAGCTCGAGATAATAAATTTTTGGTCACCCATCCCATGACCAACCCTTGCGAAAGTTGTTTAACCTCCACAATCACTGGGCCAGGCGTTAAACTACTGCGCCATCGAGCTCCTCATTTACGTTTGAATTGAAATGTTACATTTAAATGTAAATTGAAACAAACAAAGGTCTCAAATTCATATTTTCATGCACAAATTCAGCAGATAAAAATATGGAGGCCTCATCTTTTGTTTTGTATCTTCCCGTATTGTTATTATGTCCAGCCCTCTTTTGTATGCATGTATCAGTGCGCATACATTATACGCGCGGTCCTGTCCTGCCTGGTTGGGGAACATAAAGGTAAAATGCAAATGGCGACCTAAGCAGTTCAGTTGAGGTACCACTAGGCAAAGCGCTTTGTTAGGTGTCTCGGTCAATTTCATTCACCCGACAGACTGGAATGAACATTTAACAAGTCTGTGAACCTTGATGCGTGGTTAAATATACTGAACACGAAGCGAACGAACTGAGTTCTATTCGGTTGCCGGTTTTTAAAGCAGTTTCTAAGTTTGTATGACAATAAATTGAAAGTCATTTTCTATTTGACTGAGAAACGTTTTCGAGAACCGAAAAATAATCAAAATCAAAGGCAAAAGTGAGCGGGTGCTTTAGCGTTATAACTGTGACTTAAACAGTATATTTTTTTTTTTGGATTCCATTTATGAAATTACTACAAGTTAAGTACTTACTGTTAATACATGGAAATGCTCTTCGAATCGAAACTCTATATACAAGAATAATTTATCACACACTTCAAGTTACACTTAGTTAAGTTTACAAGAAGTTTGAAAAAGTAATATCCTCTCTTTTATTTTTCTATCTTCACACTAACTATGAAGATATCAATAAATATTTGACAAAATCACTATAAATGCATTGCTCCGAATGCAATTAAGTAAGTAGGTACCTACATATAAAGCACCTGTGTTCTGTTATGAAAGTCAAAGACAACGGTAACACAAAATCCCAGACAGACGACAGGTCAATTTGATATTTTCGTTTTCTAAATTGACCTAGCCGGGGATCGAACACAGGACCTCATAAAAGATGGCGATAGCAAAAAAAAAACACAATGCTATTTTTATATACCTAATCTATACAATAAAACTCTAAATTAATTGATTGATTGATTGTTAAGATACGGCTGAGCCCTAACGGCTGAAAGTAGAGATACCATTTTTGGAGGGTAGATACCTTTCATGGTGTAGGTGAGCACTAAGAAAGGGTTTAGGTATGTAAGGTTTTGGGAATAGGCAAAATTTACCAAAAACACGTGATACAAGACATAAAAATACCTAATAAAAAAAAAACAATTCTTACAATTCAACATGCGTTAAGAAACACTTTATACAAGACATAAAAAAATAATAAAAAAACGCAATTCTTACAATTCAAGATGCTTTAAGATAGGTACTCAGAAGCAGACCCATTCCCACTGGCAGCACCCGTTCACGAGCGTGACGCATGAACCAGCCATCGCTACGCTCAACCATATTTGAGGGAACGTAACGAGCCGCCCAAAATGATTAAAGAGAGCATGACATACTTTAGGTTACCGTATACAAAACTCCAAAAAGTAAGTAATGATTTTCCAATGAAACGAATATACGAAATCTCTACTCTAATTCACACTAAGCAGAAGTATCAAATACGTTATCCTAAAAATGTGAGACACGGACGGAATCTATGTAAGTAAACTACATACATAAATTGCAGGAAGTTTGTACTGAGCTGAACATTTTCAAAACGTAAACATAAGTTAACTTGTGGCCACTGGGAGCGAAGTTGAGTGAGAGTGGTGGGTCCGCCGAGCCCGCCGCAGACCGCCCGCCCGCGCTCCGCGCCCACTCGGTTTTCTGTCATATGATCATGTCGGGTGACGATGGTTCCCCACCGTAAATGAAAGAACAATTACCGATCTCTGAAGGACGAGATGAAAACTCAAAAAAGTACGAATGTTGGGTAAAATTAGATCCCTAAACTGCCTTAACGTTTTCTCCTGAAAATTTTGCAACGATTTGGCCAAAATATGCAGAGATATCTTTTTATTCCGCAGAAGCACCCCGAAATTAGAGCGGAAAGCACACATTAAAATTTGGGCACATTTAGGATTCCTTACCAAATATAGAATATAAGCTAATCTGTGCAAACCTAAATAACTGAGGCGACCCTACAGACGCTGCAAGTTAGTTAGCTGGGCTAAGGAGCAGGGCTTATCTGTGCTTCGTATGCAGATAATATGAAAGCTGTGGTTTCAATGATTTAGCTGCTAGAGCTTTGTGTTGTGAATTGTGATAGACGACGGACGGACAGACAGACGTACGGACACATGAGCGACAGCAATATTCTTCTTCGTTTGGCTTTCGGGTACGGCAGTCGCGGAACCCTAAAAACTAGAATGGGTAATGACTGAAAAAAAATCAAATTAGTGCTTTTTTATTTTTAATGAAAAAGTTTCAGAATTTGACGTTGCGTGAAAAAAATGTTTCTTCCTATTAATAAGGGAGCTTATAAAAAAAACAAACACAAACAAACGCGAAAGCAACCTAATAAAAACCGGCCAAGTGCGTGTCGGGCCACGCGCCATAGGGTTCCGTAGTTACCTTATACCATACTATATTTAATACCACTATAATTTTTCGTCTGTAAAAATAACTTTGTTTTTCACAGTATTGGTATGAATGACAAAGTTATATTTGCGGTTTTGTAAAATATGATATATCTCAAAAACTAATTACTATATCTCGTTCAAACCAATTTTCGTTGAAAGTTTTTATTAAGATTTATAGCATATATTTTATTTAGATTTTTCACTCTCTTATTGCAAAAGTTAGAGGGGGGGGACACACATTTTACCACTTTGGCAGTGTTTATCTTTCAAACGGTTGACTTTTAGAAAAAATTGTCTTAGGAACCTCAATCACAGAATACATAATAGTACACCTCAATGTCATTTTTAAAGACATAAACACCCCGCACGTATTGTTATGAAGGAAAAAAATAACACCCCGCACGTATTGTTATGAAGGAAAAAAATTTTTTCAGTTTCAGTTCCATGTATGGGGAGCCCCCCCTTAATGTTATTTTTTTTTTACTTTTGTGTTAAAATCATTAAGCGGTTAACAGATTACATCTACTTACTAAGATTCAACTGTGTAATTCTAATACTTTCGGAATAAAATGGCTGTGACATACGGACGGACAGACAGACAGACAGACAGACATGACGAATCTATAAGGGTTCCGCTTTTTGCCATTTTGGCTACGGAACTCTAAAAACGTATTAAAATAAGCAATTTTTTCAGTCTTTCCCCACTGGAGTGGAAAGCTTATAATGTAAATTTGACAAAATATTAATCAAATCAAATTGTTGAATGAAAACTACAAACTACCTATATAAGGTACAACCAGAAAAACTTTTTTTTTAAAAAGGTCTTAAATAATCTATTTATAGTTTGCATCATGAATAAGAAGTGTTTAATCCCAAAGTGACCATTTTAAATATCTGTGTAAAATAACAAAAAAGCTATACTGTCGTCCCCTACGAACAAAATTTAGTAGCAAAGTTTATCGTAAAAAGCGCAACGCTGCCTCATAAAAAGTGAAACGTTTGGTTTCCAGGGCCCCGCGAAGTTTCGACCGTTGGTTCCGCAGAGGCGCAGAGCCGGAGGGCTGGGCTCTAACCGGTCCATTTAAAACGAGAAATTGGCTCTAACCTTCGGAACTTTTCGACTTTACGCCCGGACACCTATTAACCTCGTTTTAAAACACTTTTAGAGCAATTTTTACGGGCATTAACTTGAAACGTCGCTGTACTCAGCTATCACTAATTCATATTTCTTTTTATAATGTTTCTCGAAACCATTATATCGAGATGTAAGCCCTAAATAAAAAATACACTTAGTACACCATTGTGTTGAAGCAAAAATTTTATTTTTTTATCAAACTAATTTCGATTTGGTGATATTCTTTTATCTTTATGACAGTCTATTCTATGACATACTAAACATTGGATCGAACGAAAGAAATAATAAAAAATAACACATTATCCTTATTTAATATTATAAATGCGAAAGTCCGTTTGTTTGTTTGTTACGCCTTCATGTCTTAACTACTGAACCGATCATCATGAAATTTTGCATACACGTTGTCAGGGGTACAGAGGAGGACATAGGGTACCTTTCATCCCAAAAAAAAGTATTGTTCCCGAGGGATAGCAAAAAATCTTTCCACGCAGATGAAGTCGCGGGCGGCCGCTAGTACGAAATAAATAAGTAAGTTGAAAGAAAAACAAAATATATTTGACAATTATTTGGGTACTTCTATCCAGCTAGTAATATTTTGTAGACCGTACCTAGAAGAATTAACAATTTACAACGGCGATTCAAACGTTAAATTATTTTATTAGTTAAAGACTAGAAGTTAGTTCTTCTGTAAATATGTGGTTACAAACGCCCTCATAAATCGTTTCTTGTATTTATTTTAGTAGGTATGTATAAAACAAAATAATTATTTCCTTCACAAGCTCCTAGAGATGATTGCAATCGGTAATCAAAATCAACTAAGTATACTACAGAGCCCAACGCGCACGTGTGCCGATACTTAGCAAAATAAGAGAGAGCTCATGTTATGTACTTGATTTTCTATCATGTAGGATTGTAGGTACCGCTCAACCTGACGAAAATGATCGCCATACGATACCGACTAAACTATCGGCCGATTAACATCCCAAGTGCGCGCTGGCTCAGATAGTTGATGGTGCGGCGCGGCCCTGGCCGTGTCCGGGGCACGGAGAGGCTGCATCGATTCGCTGCAGCCAGACCCTGGCAGGTGGCCCGGTTACCGCGCCCCGCGACACGCACCCGGCGACACTGCGGCGCGGTCCAATTACCACCTTATTGGCTGTCTGTGCTACGGCCGATTCTGATAGAATTACCAAATTAATGGCTCTTTGGTTTGTTTATAGCCAGATTAAGCGAACATTGTCGTAAGGTTTGTTGCGATAGCAAGTTGCCTAAGCAATTGAGTCTAAATATTCAGATGGAAACCGTTGCAATGTTTCTCCTCTTTGATGTAAAATCTATCTTATTTTGACTATTTAATTTCGAACCGTATATACCTACCTACTTAAGTACTGATTAATGTATCAATGCAGTATTTTTATTTCTAACTAATTAAATTAATTACAAACGTCAGAAAAAGGTTATTATGATTGAGAGAAGTGGCCTTGATAAAGGTTTATCCCATTATACCTTCCATTAAAAACGCAATTTCATCCCGATGTGACATTACGGTTTTTTGCAACCGTAATTTATCAAAAGCCCGTAGCTACATTACCGCAATGCCTGACCCTCGAACCTTGCTGACTGCAAGTTCTGCCGGCATAATGTACCGTGAAATTCGTGCCCCCATCCTTACATTACGCTCCTTAGTTCTTTTTTTGGGTCAGGGATATGTTTTCGTAGTAGAATTTAAAACTAAATAGATGAAAGTAAATGAATAGGGTACATTTCTTACAATGCTGATATTTTGTGATCTAATGTCTTTCTGATTATGTTTGTCACGATCATTGATGAGCTTCCGCATTATTTTATAAGTGAGAGGAGATCGTCCAATTTGTACCGCAGAGGAGTTACACGAATAGCATAATTTTTAGTATCCTCTGTAAAAACGATGCACTTATCATATTATTGAACATCATGAACAAAGCTCTACACGCATAATACCATCACGATCACAGGTGCCACCCCATCTTCGTTATTTATAAAAATACTTCACATAAATACAGGGTGTTTGGTAATAAACTTATAAAGCCGAATATGGTAGATAGGGTACCATGCAAACAAACCCAAAAAGAAAAAAGCCCTGAAAACCATCACTTTTTTCTTGTTATAATAAACTGCACAGTGCAGTGGCAAAACCTAGAATGAAATTGTTTTGCTTTTGCCCATAAATGGGATTTATTGTTGAAAACAATAGTACATTTGCGTCTAGGGTTGTCAGTTTTTCATACAAATACAAAGTAATTCGGCCATGTAGTTGTTTTCAGGGTTTGTAATTTTACGGAGTTGTGTGCATTGTACCCTATCTACCATATTTGGCTTTATAAGGATATTACCAAACAGGCTGTATACCCCGCTTTTCCTCTATCTTGTGTATCCATTTGTAAATAGTATTTGCTCAGCATTCACCTGGAAATAGCGCGCTCACCCCGCGGCCCACAGCGGCATAATGTTGCGTGAAATCTGCCCCCATTGTTACCCGCCGCCGCCGCCGAGCGCTGGGCGGGCGGGCCGACCTACGCCGAGCCAACGTAGATCTCCGGACCACGCTCCGATAAGGTTTGCCAGATGATCTCCCGGAATTTCAACTGATCTCCCGACAAATATTAAAATCTCTCGGAAAAACAGCTGTTTTGAAAGTTCTCTAGAAAACTATAATTTTCGCGGTTTTCGCGTATAAAACCACAGATTACAAGATAAGTGGGTGAAACTGACTAAAAATCGCGTTGCGCGGCCGTTTTCTTACTATATACAGGCATTTAATTTACATTTTTATTTTAAATATTTATTTCTCCCGACAACAACCGCAAAATCACGACATTTTCAAATTTTCTCCAGATATTTTGGACGACTTCCGATCTGGCAACCCTACGATTAACGTTTAGAATCATCACATCATAATAGAACACTATCGAGACCGGCACTCCAGCGAACACTTTACTCAAAACAACTAGTTACCTATATATACATACAACCAATATTTAATTGTGAAACACAATAGAGCGCCTCTATAAGCGTACCCAGAATTAAAATGATGGATGAATGTTTGTTAAACCTCATAACTTCCTGTCATAAGCGTAATATTTATGGGCAAAAGGCAGGTGACTTAAGCACACATAATATTTCCATGGATGGCATCTGGGTGCGTGACGAAGTTTTCAACAACATTAGGTACCTACTCATCCCGTGCGAGCGTTGTCACGCTTTTAAGTAGATTCTTTTTTGGATGACCGAAATTTTCAACTAGGTCATCCTTTAAAATTAGCCGGTCCAGCCCTCCCTCATGAGCACATCGCTGCTCTAATGTTTTACAAAGATAGCCCAGATCGATACCTCAACATGTTCGTTTTCGGCTAGCGGTCGTGGTCAGGCAATTACGAGAAACATAAAAAAAACTTGCGAAGTGAATCACATGATCACTGATGGCCGATACATTTCGGATGTCAAGCTCCCCTAATACTTAAGTGCGTACACAGAGAGGAACTCATAAAAGGTTCCAGGAAAATATTTGTTAAAAGATGCGAACGCGGAGAGCCGTTTACCCGCCATGATTAAGGAAGAGATATCTGATGTTTTCCTTCCTATCCGTACCGTACCTGCGAGACTAGGTCGTAAGTAGGTACCTACTTAAACTTTCCACTATCGTAATTCATTGGGAGCATAGTGTTTACTTAGGCAACGTCTTTATCAAACAAAAACTTTCACCTGGCACCAGCTAATAGATAATGACACTAACTAACTTGGGTTCTACCTATATGACCATCTACCTACTGAGTTTCATCAAGAAGTATTAGTTTTGGAAAGCACCTGGAAACTAACTTTTGTAACTACGTAGGTATTTATTAATCGTGTCATTAAATAGTTTTCACGTGGTTTTTCTTTTCTTTAATCATTGCGATAAAAGTAACAAGAGCTAACTAATAGCAAGCACGTTTACTCAACATTTCTGCTTGAGAAGGTAGAATGTGTGTTTCACATTAGTAAACTACCAAGAACACAAACATACCTATAGAGTCAAAGGAAGAGACCCTCTGTTTTAGTCTTAAAATCCTTTAGGGACTTACAGGGCCATAATGGCGTCAGACATATATTAAAACAGGATTCTAAATGTATGAAGTATCTAGGCCGACCTTATTATTACGCGATACACTAAAATAGGACGGAATAAAATTTCCATTTGCCGCTGAGATTGTCAGACGGGGTGGTATTCGTATTTATCGCCTTTCTTATTTCCCCTATAAAGTTTCCACTACTTTTTTAAGTTGTTTTCCATTAATAAAAAAGTTTTTACTATTTTGTTCCTGATCTAGGTGAGGTAATTTAATCAAGAAACTCAATAAGTACTTACTTATAATAATGAAGACAGATTTCTTTCATACTTTCAAAATAGATAAAGCCAAATATGGTAGATAAGAGTACCATACATTCAAGCCTGGAAAATGATTATAAAACCTGAATGAACGTACGTACCCAGACGGCTGAGCAATTTTGTTTTTTCTTTTAATTAAAACGGCAAGTGACAACCCTAGACGCAGATAGGCTATTGTTTTCGTTATCAATAATCATTCTTATCAATGGGCAATTACTTTTCGATTTAGGGTTGAAACCAGTTACGAAACTGCGGTTACGTAGCGCGTAGATACGTAGACGGCCGAAGAATTGGCTCTTAAAACAAGTGATCCGAGTGGTGTTATGGAAAATTTAATTCTCAAGAAGACCCAGTCATTGAAAGTAAAAAAGCTTATAAAAAGCACACACCTCTTTCACAAACATAGGAAACACATGTCAAAAAGCATGGTCCTGACAAACGGCGAGCCGAGATCGACGAGATAGTCCGATTATACAGCTGAGCGGAAAATGTTGACAACAGGATATTAAATCAGATCGGCATTGACGAAATGGGGAACAGAATAACCGTAAAGTCGTATCGTAACACTTGAAATAGTATTTGTAAAAGTGTTGATTTTACGTATAAAAGATCAGGGACCCTATTTTTGAATCGCTCGATTGGCGTCGAGAGCTCGTTTCTACTGATTTTCGTTCGACATATAACTCTATTTCGAACGTTTGAGCCATATGTCGAACGAAAATCAGTAGAAACGAGCGCTCGACGCCAGCCGAGCGATTCAAAAATAGGGCCCCAGTTTATTACGTTTTACGTCTAGACCGCTGCTGGACAGATTGAAGAAATTGGTACGGATATGAAGATGGGACCTTGGGGAAGGACATGGGCTACTTTTTATCTCACTGCTAGGCACGGGTCTCCACCCCCATAACCTGTAGACCACGCGGTCGGAGCTGCGGGCAGAAAGCTTGCTAGAAATAAGTAGATACAAAAACTCTGATCAAATAATTTACAGTGACGTAAGGTTGGCAGCGAATGGTAAAGCTGGCTTATGCAATATGACTGTGAAAGCAGATGCCGCCTGTGAAAATTGGCATGCTCACGTCTTATACCATTATACCTACCTATATACATGTTTATAATTTCCGCTTGTGACTTATACCCCTTACATCATAACAACAAAGTAGAATTTGAAAACCAAAGAAATGTAAGAAAAAAATAGTTCGGTATTTCGCACTACATCCTTTACACAAGAGAAATGGCTTCCTGCATTGTTGTTACTTTGAAGGCTTGAAAGCTTTGACAAGCTATATTAGAGTGACTTTATCTTGAGTTGGTTGGATGCTCTAAATCTTGAGTCCTACCTACGGCGCAGAATTACATAAATATTATGTACCTCCCCATATACGTTGTTGTCACAATATTCACTACAATAGATCTACTTATATCCGGGTAATTTTGGCAGTTACGTTACATAAAAAAAACAACTTATGTAACCATAACCATTACGTATAAACTCAGATTACCAATGATGACAAAGTACCCTTTCAAGATTTATGTGCGGCCCACTACTGTCAAGTACAATATAAGTTTTATGTCCCTCGTACCTCGCACTTCAGATAGGCAAAGTCCAAAAGAGATGTGGTGACATTAAATCCTTTGGAGTCATAAAATTGAGTGGCCTGAATTGAGATGTGAAGAATAGGAGCGTGTGCAGTGCCTAGCGGGCCCGAAATGAGCTTGTGGGTAAAATTTTATGAACTGAACAAAAATTAAAATGTCCAACTGTGATTTTATGATTTTGATCGCAACTTTAATATCAAATTATGTAGGTACTTACTTATACGAATGTAAGGGATAATGTAAAATAACGTGCAAGTTAAACCTCATGAAATTTTACACTTAGTTAATTGGTTTTAATTCAATTATCGTTTACTGATTTCTTTGACTGCTTTACTGTATTCTTTATCCAATTTACATCAATTTTTTTTTTGTCCTCTCTAATTATAATAAGTTATCCTGCATGTTACGTGTTAAATGCGATTATACAATATAATCAAGATATTTAAGTAAAAATCTCTTAAAAACATTGTACAGTTGTGAGTTTATCCATACGTGATCACATGTCATGTTCACAACACGTTGAATTTATTCAAGTTACGATGCTCATAAGTGTAGGTACGATGTTCGTCCCATTTCGTGACATTATTAACTCATGTATAAGCTTAGAATAATTACACCTAGAAGCCGTGTCCTTGTATGCAAAGTGAGGCAACTTATACTGAGCCAAAATGGCTCAGTTCTCAGATTTATATCCTTCATACGTTACCTAATCGTAACTAAAATCCAATAATATAATAATTTATCTCTTTAAGGTAGGGAAATTGAAACTGTTTTGTACTTATTAGGCATGATTATTTAATAATGGACAATAAAAATCTGAAATCGGCGCCATTTTGGCTGTTTTTGTTGCCTCACTTTTGACAGCGCGCTTTATAGGGAATTATCGTTCTAGGTGTAATTATTCTAAGTGTATAAGGTTCAAAATCAAGTAAATCGATCAACGAACATCGTCCGACTATCGTGATCTTTTTACCCGACTGCAAAGAAAGGGTTTTGTTTTTCGCGCTTACAAGATACTTGTATGTAAGTAAGTATGTTTGTTTGTATGTAATATTCTTTTCACACCACATGCTCGACAATGCCGAATTATATGTCATGTAAACCTTACCGAAAGCAAGACATTATATCTCTTGGCTTTAGCCGGGTTTTAATGTTCTATTATAACCCGCTGGTCAATAATGTGATTTTCACTTTCATAATTCTTATTGCTATGTTCATAAAGTCTAATTTCACTAAACAGAATGTGTCCTCAGCGGGCGCGGCCAACTCGATTTTCGAAGACCGAGGCCGTGGCCCACTAGATTCGCACTGAGACGAACTTCATTTGTTTGTCAAATCGAGTAGGCCACACCAGCTGGAAGAAGTTGCTATAGCCGTAGCTAGTACTACTACTAGCTTTAGAAGATTCTATAAATATTTAAAATAAAAAATAAAAAATGTCGAGTGATGAAAGAATTTTGACTCCAGAAGCTATTAAATTAGATGCCATAGGCATTTTCAATAATCTACTCCCAGAAAAGTCAAAGGAAAAATACCTGAAAGCCTATAAAAATATAACGTTATCTTTCCATAATTGGACTAATGTGTCCAATATCAATTTGCACTTTTAATATGCTGTAATAAACACTATCTACTAAGCCTGGTTTTTTATTGTCTCGCATAAAGTGAGAAAAGTTGAGTATACACCACGAGGATAAAACTGTTTTTTTCTTGGGCGCTTGAATCCCTCACTGCACTCAGGACTCAATCTTAATTCCCTCGCTTTGCTCGGGAATTAACTTATAACACCCTCGCTGCGCTCGGGAGTTAAATTTGGAGTCCTTCGTTACGTTCAGGATTCAATGTAGCGCCCGTGACATAAAACAGTGCTTTATCCCCTTGGTGTATAATCTACTATTATTACCTCATATCTTTCAAACGGCTGAATGGATTTCTGTTATTAAGATATCGTTAGATTTGTCTCGTCAGCCCAAGTGTTCTTAAGAAGGTGGCGTTATAAAAAAAACAACATGGCGGCTGTACGGTGCTATTATACATAGTGGAAAAAAAATTTTTTTTTAGAATACTACAATATGGGTGTCAAATTAAAGGGCTTATTATAAGGAATTCAAAAAAGTATATCATTACCGTATTATAGTTATAATAACTAAAAAGATAAAAATAAAAAAATTAATTAAAACATTAAAAAACCCGCCTGCATAAAAAGACAAGTCAACTGAAAAGATGGAAACAAGATTAAATATTAAAGGGTTAAAAGCAACATAATAACATGCAGTCGGAGGCATATAATTCAAATCATTCATAACGTCACTTTCCTTATGCTTGCCTCCGACTGCATGTTATTATGTTGCCTGTAACCCTTTAATATTTAATCTTGTTTCCATCTTTTCAGTTGACTTGTCTTTTTTTTGTACTAGGCCCTCTGAATGCGCTCATAGGTACGCGAAGTCTCAAGTTAACTCTTGCAGGTAATAATGTTGTTAATATTAATAATAGGGAACATGCATCAATTTTTTTTATCAAAACCAAAATATAATGCGTGAGATAATCAACTGCAATATTAAAACATTTATCTTGCGTTTTTTTCTCGTGATATAGTTACTTGAAGTTAGCACGCAGCAGCACCCGCCGAAAAACGTTCTATACAAAACGGTCAACATTTGTGACGTCACTTATGTCACGTTTCAGGCGCATTATTATGGAGTTAGCTAAGAATTTTCAAATATCTCCCTAAATATTGCGTTTAAGTACATATGTGCCTTACAAAATATTATTTCTTATTCGATATTCTATTCGACTATTAAGTGCATTATATCCGAAAATGAAAAAAAAAATCGTTTATTTTTCTGCCCCATCATGTTTTTATAAGTGTCCGCAGCGATCAAGCTCAAATTTATCAAAATCGGTGACTTATGCATGTTCCCTATTAAAGCTATAACTGATAATATATAAATACGTTTGATGACTTCCTTGTTTACAAGTCTTGAAACTTTTCACTCTGTATAAATCTAACTAAATATTTCATCAAACGTTAACTAACTCCTCATTTATTTAGGTACACATAGTTCGTACCGCGTGTCTTACAGAGACATTGACATTGTGTATATCTCTCTTTCATAAGACTCAACGCTTAAATTATGCACTTACATACAACAGAGACATCCTTATGAGTATGAGAACGACAAGGGCCCGAGTGTACATACAAGTCCCATAAATAAAAAGAACCCTTCAAAGTTCAGCAAACAAAAGAAACTACTTTCTTTCTCAGTGGAGACCATCTCGTGACAACCTATGAAATATACAAAAAGTAACGCAGAATAGCCTACGCAATATACGCTTTTAGGTGAATGTATAGCTTATCTACAACTATTGACGTTATATTGTCAGCAAGTGACGACGTACAGTTGAAGAATCTTTTGGCCTTAAATTCAGTAACGTTGTCGATGTTCTTGAGATTGTTTTTGGTTAATTTCAATTACGAAAGTAATTGTTAAGATCAACCTACATTTAGATACAT
This sequence comes from Agriphila tristella, assembly GCA_928269145.1. Lineage (NCBI taxonomy): Eukaryota > Metazoa > Arthropoda > Insecta > Lepidoptera > Crambidae > Agriphila > Agriphila tristella. The sequence continues at coordinate 42,802,054 of OV743431.1, forward strand.
ACTACCTCCTACATTTTCATCATCGTTATTGAGTAACACGACAGTTCGGAAATAAGTATTTGACTATCTAGTAAAGAATAAATAATTTCAATTCATGATATTTTAATGATGATGAACGTAAGATAAAAATATAGTCATAAACTTAGAATAATAACACCTAGAACGATAATTCCCTACGAAGCGCACTGTCAAGAGTGAGGCAACTAAAACAGCGAAAATGCCACCGTTTTCAGATTTTATTGTCCATTATTTCATAATCATATTATAATAAGTACAAAACAGTTTCAATTTCCCTACCTTCATTAGATTAGTTACTATATTATTGGATTTTAGTTACGATTAGGTAACGTATGAAGGATATGAATCCGAAAACTGAGCCATTTTGGCTCAGTATTCTATAGGTGTTATTATTCTAAGGTTATAAATTATAGAAAAATATAGATAGGTAGGTTAATAGTTTTCATAAAAATATATATATGTTATCACATGAAATTCAAATAATTTAATAAAAAAAATACCTGAATTAATTCATAGATTTATAGGAAGTATTGTTAAAATAGTAATTTTGATAGTTTTGTAGGTGATCGAAGAGTTTTGTTAATGTTGATACTTACCAAATTAAGCAAAATAAGAAAACATTATAATAAAACGTTGTGTCATAACATGACCATCAGCCATCTTTGATGTCCCCACTGCTGGGGCACAGCCGCACAGGCCTTCCTTATGGGTGGATAAGGAGGATGGGCCATAACCCACCACGCGGGCCCAATGCAGATTGGTGGGTGTTAACGACTGCAAATGCATCAGGGACCATCGGCTTAATGTGCCTTCCGAAGCACGCAGAAGCTCGAGACAATACATTTTTGGTCACCCATCTCATGACCGACCCTTGCGAAACTTGCTTAACCTCCGTAATCGCTGGGCCAGGCGCTTAACCACTGCACCATCGAGCTCCGTGTCATAACATAACATAACATAACTACAAAGAAAAAACTATGAAAAAGAAAATACACAACCACAAGACACATTGGAAAATTTGGAAAAGGCACACTGTGTTAACGATAGTGAATGAGTAGCCAGTAGGTATACATTTTAAACTTTTAGATTTTTGCATTCACAATGCTATTTTTATATTAAGATGAATAAATAATGAAAAATATTAGAAAAAATCGGCTCACCCGTAGCAACTTAGACGTCTAAGTTGCTACGGGTGAGCCGATTTTTTCTAATATTTTTCATTATTTATTCATCTAGGTATACATTTGACGAAAATGAAGTTAGCAAATACGACACATAAAAAACAAAGGCACATAAACAGGCATTTGAGATGAATGAACTTGAGCCTCAAAATGAAATGAAGTGTGTAACCGGAGACGTTCGCTACGATGACACTCGCCGGGGATGGGCGCGATTTATATGGTCATGAATACGTTTTGTTTGTATTTCAAATAAGGTCTTATAGCTCGCTGTAGTGAAATACTTTTCATTAATATTAAGTGAAATATTGTCTATTTACATATTTCAGCGCGTACTTAGTACTTATTTATTGAAATTGTATAACTTTCTTACATACTCGGTATTAAAACGCGCAGGTACCTATATATTTTTTCAACTTTTCGGCAGTTTCCAAGGGCCATATTCACGCACGGGCTGACATTTTATTATCTTTGCTCTCGCATCGTGAATTACTTTGTTACTATCATGTTTCTCGATATTTTTCTTTTATTTAATACAAACACAGAATTTGTTGTATGATCTGTGAATACAAAGTGACAATATTATCGATAAGGCGTTGTGGTTATGGTATGATTAAAGAGTTTTACATGCTGGTATAACTACTTACTTATCACGACTTATGTAGATGCGAATAAATTTTTATAGAAGTTCAATTTGAAATTTTTGATGCAGTGATTTTCAACATTTATTTTAAATGACACTAATAATGGATTATATTTATTTCTTATTGTATCACATAATGATAATGATCACACTACTCACAAAAAGCAACCCAAACAGTGTTTTCAAACGTAATAATAACTCAAATCTAAAAAATGAACTCTATATTATATGATTCAAAATACACGGTTTTTTTACAGATTTCACACATAACACCTAGGTAGGTACAATTCCTACGTCTACATAATATAAAAAAAATAACTCATATCACAGAACAACATGAATTGCTATCGATGAATGAATGTTGTAAGTTCACTTCAACATACAAATGTCACGCCAGTCACTACTAACAACACAATATACAATGCAAATACTGCCCGGGTGACATGTGATGTGAGCACTACAAACAAAATCAGCGTGGAGGCGGTCCCTAGAGGACCAGGGTCATGCGGGGCTGGGGCTGGGGGCTGGCGGCAACACGTACGTGGGCGTGCGGCGAGGTGATCGCGCGGCACAGGCACGCGTGCGCCGGCGGCACCTGGTAGTCCATGTAGTTGCCGTAGCCCATGTGGTCGCACGTGCAGGCGCAGTTCTCGATGTGCTCCCGCAGTTCCAGCTCCACCTCCCACGGTGACTCCATGAGCGCGTCGAGGCGGTCGGGCGCGCGCCCCTGGGCCCCGGGCCGCGCCTGCCGCCCCCTCCCTGCGCGGCACGCTCCACCATACACGGCGGGGGTTAGCGCGGGCCCGTGTCGCTATAGCTCTGGCAGTGATTTTGAAGCGTTAAGGTCGTGGGGAAGCTCGCCGCGGCGCGCGCGGCCTCTCGCGTGTAGGCGCGCATAGCGAGGCGGCCGCAGCCGGCAGGGTAATGCCGCGCGCTCGGAGCCCGGACGAGCACCGAGCCCGGGCGGAGCGGCCGCGCCGGCGCCCCGAGCTCCACGTGACAGCGCACCCCGCGCCCTTCGCCCGTGCGCCCCACCGCCTCGCCTCCCGCGCCCTCCCTGGCTCTCACCACCAAACCTCCACCCATCGCGCCGGACAACATCTTTCAGATGCACAATCGTCAGCCATCAATTAACTCTTCGACATAGGTACATTAGTCGGAAATTGGATTCGAGATTACGAAGAAAATCCTTTTGTGTTCTCGTCGTTTAGAACTTCATTAATAACAACAACTTGTACTTACCTCGAGCATATAATCATATTTAGATAGAGCCATTTCCATAAAAACATTCAGTGATAAATCATATAGTTTCGTCCCTAGTCAATGGTTTGTTATAATAAGCAAAAGAGTAAGTATATTAATGTCCTTTGTCAAAATGAATAGGTGTCTGGTGTCAAGTGGTGTCTTGAGCTTTGATCTTTCCCTATTTTGTAATGTAACTTTAAATTCTCAATAATTTATGAGGACTATTTATCTAAACGTCACTTCATACTCTACTCTTGTTGTTTATTTCAATTATTCTAAGATTGCCAAGTTGATAGATACTTGCCATTATTAGTGTTTTTTAAATATCTAACTAACTACTATGCTACTACTACTACTACTACTAATACTACTACTACTACGACTAATGATAGAATTTGACATTACATAGAAAATATTTTTATATCACTTATATCACGTATAATTACTTTATAAAATGCTTCACGAAGTTTTAAGATATTAAACAAAACAATTGAGCTTTGAGCTATTATTAAAGTTTTGATTTATGAGCATCAGTTGCCGCGGTGCCATTCTTAGTAAAATATACTTAAGGACTGCATGATATTTAGAGCTTCAACAACTTCTTACAAGTTAACTAAATCACTTTACCAATGTTATAATGTTAGTTTTGCAATAAGACGCCGTAGAGTTAACTTTGCTGTAAGCGATTTAAACTATATACTTAGGTAAGTAAGGAAGGTAAATTCAATTATCAACTTACAGCTTCAACTTCCGTGAGACGAATCCGGATTTTTTTATTATAGTAAAATTTTCTCATAACTGTAACACAAAACTTCTTATAACTTATAATTTGATTTTTGTGTTGATATTATATTTATTTTAAAAACATAAGTGTTGTTTAAACAGGAACATCGGACCATATAAGAAGATAAACCGTTGTTATTTTTATAATAAAGATATCGTAAAAGCGGTTTAAATGTAAATAGACAGAAACTACCATAACCGTAATTTCCTTACGATATACCTACCGCTTGAATTACAACATGGGGGTGTTATTCTTTTAAGAACATGGCAAGATACCACATAAAAAACTATAGCAAACAACTCTTATATTTTTACTTCATATGAACAAGTGTAATGATAATATTTTACGAAGCAATACTTTTTACTTACTCATTGGCACATAACATTTGCCCTTTATGGGATTCGAACCCACGACCGTGGGCTACTACACGTGGCCAATACTCAGTGCCTGCATTATGAGTGTGCACAGTTACGTTTACTAAACTAGACATCGACTGTAGTAAGCAATTTTGTATGCATTTTGGCACAGCGCCTCTGGCGGTAACTATACTAAACTAAAAATTGTCTCATACAAATGTCAACTACATCGCTATCAAGTATAGTAAGCATACTCATAATACGCGTACAGCGCACGCGGCTGTCTAAAATATACAAAATACAAAATGTATGAGAGATGAACAAAGTCGGTAATAGAATCATGGAATCCTAGAACAAAATGTTTTATCCATATGGGTCACATCCTCATTGTCTTATAAGACAATAATGTCAAAATATGTCAAATAAGACAATGAGGATGACACCAATCAAACCAGAAGTTAATGTTAACCTCCTGTGATAATCAGTGAGGCAGATTAGCACCAGGAGACGCATTTTTAAATCATTCGTTCCAAATCGTGTATGAAATCGCAAGATTCGTATGCGAATTCCTAAAATAGGTAATCATACACAAAATTCACTTCGAAGGATTAAAAATTCACAGATTTTACAGTCCCCGCAAGAATCGGAGCATTGAAAATGAACACAAAAATTTACGAAAAACCAAAATCAAATCAAATGCAAGGTCCTATTATATTTTTAAAGTTACCTAGGTGTACCTATTTATTTTTACGATTGTGACACTCGGCTCCGCCTCGTGTCACAAAAGCGCCCGCTGACTACCTCGACGCGGCCGAAATAATATTAACCAATTTTCGAAATTCCAACGAATGCACTTCTCGTCCGCTTCTGCATCTTTTAACACTATTACCATGACGATCGGTCAATAATCATAGAAGCTACATCACTTTTTAAACAGCCGTTTTTCTACAATTCCAAATCTAAAGGGACCACCTACAGGTCACAATTATAAACCAATTTTCAAAATTATTTCGCCATTTCATAGCTAAACTAATACCCTAGGACCCTTTTTTTCATTTTTTCTTAAGTCAGTTTTTTTTCCAAAATATTTACAATTTAGTAAACAAACACCCCCCAAAAAACCCGGAATTTTTGGAATTTTGCAAAATACCAAAAAAAGTTACCAGTAGATTTTCAAAATTCACACGTTCACACGTGTCTCGATAAATTCCTTAACTTTTGGTACTATTTCCATCTCGATCCTCTCAAAATCCTCGGAGATATGGTCAAAAATACGTCTGAGGCGATTTGCATCTGATAACCATTTTCAATGGTAAAAATGCGTCTTCAGGCAGGTACAGTTTCTTGAACTAATTAACATTAATCGCAATCGAGCTGCTAGCAATAGGAATACGACATCTGTCATACGAGCGAGCCGTCACCACCAGCCAGTACGCAGTGCACTATTTGCATATTAACTACCTGACTGCGCAGAACGAAGCAATGTAATGGATTTAATTTAAAGTGGCCATTCTGGATGCTGCGGACCTGTGTCACTAGCTGTAAACAGTTTCATCTATTTTCAATGGGAAATTAAATTTTCAGTTAATGCGGTCTACAATACGTGAGTATGTAATCGTAAAAGCAGAATTAATGGATGTTCCCACAGATATATAACTTTTACTCAATTTTTTGTTTTTGAAACAAATTTAAATAACTTTTACATCTCTCATATTCGGTAAGTAGGTCCTTATTATCCCCAAATGGGGCTTGTAGGTAACCAATTAGCGCTTTAAGGTATTAATGTAGCTAGAAAAGCCCTAGGGCGGTAAGTAATTTAAAAAATCCAGCAAGGTGGCTGAAGGTTACATTGAAGATTCCATACAATAAATATATATTATATCTCTTATATAAAAGTGAAGGGGTGACTGACATATCAACGCACAGCCCAAACCACTGAACCTAGAGACTTGAAATTTTGTACATATATACTTTACACAGTGTAGGCATCCACTAAGAAGGGATTTTTGGAAATTCCACCCCTAAAGGGGTGAAACGGGGGTTCAAAGTTTGTATGGAAAAAATATTAAATAGACATTTCGACTCGAAACTTCGTAGGAGTACTTCTTAAAACAAATAACCAAACACGTGTTTCGTGATTTTCCGAAAATCAACCCTTTAGGGGGTCAATGGGTAAAAAAGTCCAAAATCGATTGAAAAATCAACGCACAGCCCAAACCGCTAGAGCTAGAGACTTGAAATTATGTACAAATATACTTTACACAGTGTAAGCATCCACTAAGAAAGTATTTTTGGAAATTCCGCCCCTAAAGGGGTGAAATGGGGGTTTAAAGTTTGCACGGAAAAAAATATTAAATAGACATTTCGACTTGAAACTTCGTAGGAGTACTCCTTAAAACAAATAAGTAAGCACGTCTTTCGTGGTTTTCCGAAAATCAACCCTTTAGGTGGTAATTGGGGCAAAAAAGCCCAAAATGACTGACAAATCAACACACAGCTTAAACTACTGGACCTAGAGACTTGAAATTTTGCACACAGATACCTTATACAGTGCAAGCATCGATTAAGGAAGGATTTTTGAAAATTCTTTTCCTAAAGGGATAAAATAAGGGATGAAATTTTGTGTGAAAGTCCCTCAGTATTGAAGCTAGGATCTCCAAATTTTGTGTTTAGGCTGACGATTGAAAACTAATAAATACGTGTCTGAGCGTTTTTCTAAATTCTACCCCCGAAGGGGTGAAAAGGGGGATGAAGTTGTGTAAAGAAGAAAATCCTTCATTTTCGAAGTAAAAATCGCTAAATTTATAATTTAGGCTTCTGGATGGAAATTTAACGCAACTCATATTGTTATTGTTTGTATTTTAACCCCTATGGGGATGAAATGGGGTAAATAAACCTAATGTCGTCATTGGGGTTTTCTAGGATGACGATTGCGAAAATGACATTTATTTTGAAGTCCAACACGGTGGACATGATTTAACCCCTAAAGGGGTGAAAATGGGGTTCAAATTTAGTATGGAAAAATAATATAAATTGACATGACAACTTCAAACTTCGTAGGGGCACGTCTGAAAGTAAATCGGCAAACATATAGTTTGTGATTTTGAAAATCAACCCCTTAGGGGGTAAATAGGGTGAGTAAACATAAAAATCGATATGGATGTCGTTCTTGAGGTTTTATGGGATGGTGATTGCGAAAATGAGATTTATTTTGAAGTCCAACGCGGTGGACACATCATGGATTTGGACCTGGACATGCACATCCAGGGAACGGGAACGGGAACGGGCACGGGCACGGGAACGGGACGGGATGGAACGGGAACGGAACGGAACGGGAACGGGAACGGAAAGGTAACGGAACGGAAACGGAACGGGAACGGAACGGAAACGGAACGGGAACGGAACGGGATCGGAACGGGAACGGAACGGGAACGGAGCGGGAACGGAACGGGAACGGAACGGAAACGGAACAGAAACGGAACGGAACGGGTACGGAACGGGAACGGAACGGGATAGGAACGGAACGGAACGGGATAGGAACGGAACGGGAACGGGAATGGAACGGGATAAGGGGACGGGAACGGGTATGGGACGGGAACGGGAGGTGAACGGAAAAAGAACGGGACAGGAACGGACGGGAACAGAACGGGAACGGAACGGGATGTGAACGAAACGGGAACGGGACGGGAACGGAACGGGATGTAAACGAAACGGGAACGGGACGGGAACGGGAACAGGAACCGGAACCTGAACCGGAACCGGAGCCGGAACCGGAACGGGAAGCATAAAAATGACTGGTCGGAAGGTTCTCTAAGGATTTTCTCTAATATCCACGCGGACGAAGTCGCGGGCAGAATCTAGTATATATATATATATATTTAATAATATAGCGTATACACAGGTGCTAAGAATCCCCGGGTGCGGCTCGGCTACCAAAAACGACGACAACTGCACCTGGCAACCTATAACACGCGCACACTAAGGGAAGACGCGAAGTTAACCGAGTTGGAAGAAGTTATCAGCAAGGTACACTGGGATATTATCGGGTTATCTGAAGTCCGAAGAGCGGGAGAGGACTCGATAATCCTCAACTCCGGTAACTTGCTTTACTACCGGGAGGGCGACCAACAGTCCCAAGGTGGTGTCGGGTTCATCGTCCACAAGTCCCTTGTCAACAACGTGATTACCATCGGAAGTGTGTCGACCAGGGTGGCGTACCTTATACTCAGAATATCCAAACGGTGTTCGCTGAATGTTATACAGGTTTACGCACCGACCTCGACACACCAAGATGACGAAGTGGAGGCTATGTATGAGGAGATCTCTAAAGCCATGCATAGCTACAAAACCCACTACACTGTTGTGATGGGGGACTTCAATGCAAAGTTGGGGAAACGATGCGGTGATGAGCTGAGAGTGGGGCAATTTGGAGTTGGGCAACGGAATGACAGAGGCCAGATGCTGGCTGACTTTATGGAGAAGGAGAACCTCTTTATGATGAACTCCTTCTTCAGAAAGCCGGAATGCCGGAAGTGGACCTGGGTCAGTCCGGACGGTAAAGTCAGAAATGAGATAGATTTTATCATGTCGACGAAAAAGCAAATATTCAATGATGTCACTGTGATCAACGCTGTTAAGACGGGGAGCGATCACCGATTGGTACGTGGCACATTGAATATCAACCCAAAGCTGGAAAGATCTCGACTGATAAAATCAACAATTCGACCATTGCCGGCCCATATTCAAAACCCCGAGAGCTTTCAACTCGAACTCCAAAACCGCTTCGAAGCCCTTGAGAACAGCATAGATGTGGACGATCTAAACAACATGGTGGTGGATACTGTCCGTACGGTAGGGTCCAAGCTCTTTAAGACCCGCCGTCCCAAGATAAAGAAACTCTCCGACCACACACTCCTACTCATGGATCAGAGACGTGAAATGAGGCTCCAGAGTTCAGTAGATGCTAATCGTTATCGGCAGCTTAATAGACAGATATCTAAGTCTTTGACGAGCGACCTTCGCCAATTTAATACGAATCGTATTAAAGAGGCTATCGAGCGGAATAAAGGCTCCAAAGTGTTCGCGAGAGATCTGTCTATTGGGCAAAGCCAGATGACGAAGCTGAAAACTGACGACGGACGCATCATTTCATCAAAGCCTGAAATCCTGAGGGAGATCGAGAGCTTCTATGGGCAGTTATATTCCACGCAGACACCTGTTGAAAGCAAGGCTAAAGACCCCAGAGCCAAGCTTACCCGACACTATACTCAAGATATCCCGGACGTCAGCCTGTGCGAGATTAGTATGGCTCTCAAACAGCTGAAAAACAACAAGGCGGCGGGTGACGATGGAATCACTACAGAACTTCTGAGAGCGGGCGGTAAGCCGATACTCAAAGTCCTCCAGAAGCTCTTTAATTCCGTCATCGTCCAGGGCAGAACGCCAAAGACATGGAACATAAGTGAGGTGATCTTGTTCTTTAAAAAGGGTGACAAGTCCCTCTTAAAGAACTATAGACCCATCTCGCTTCTGAGTCATGTCTATAAGTTGTTTTCGAGAGTCCTTACGAATCGTCTCGCTCGCAAGTTCGACGACTTCCAACCTCCCGAACAAGCCGGGTTCCGAAAAGGCTTTAGCACCATAGACCACATCCATACGCTGCGGCAGGTTATACAGAAGACCGAGGAGTATAATGAGCCACTTTGCTTGGCGTTCGTGGACTATGAGAAAGCCTTTGATTCGATTGAAACCTGGGCGGTGCTGCAGTCTCTCCAAAGGTGCCAAGTGGACTATAGGTATATCGAGGTGTTGAGGTACTTATACCAAAATGCCACCATGACGATCCGAGTACAGAACCAGAACACAAATCCTATCCAACTGCAGCGTGGTGTGAGACAGGGAGACGTTATTTCTCCGAAACTGTTCACAGCTGCGTTGGAGGACATCTTTAAGCTCTTGGACTGGAAAGGACTCGGCATCAACATTAATGGCGAGTACCTAACACACCTTCGTTTTGCCGATGATATAGTCCTTATGGCTGAGACCATGGAAGACCTGAACACAATGCTCGAAGATCTCCGTAGTGCTTCCCAAAGAGTGGGTCTTAGGATGAACATGGAAAAGACGAAAATTATGTCAAATGCCCATGTTGTACCCTCTCCAGTTCATGTTGGGAACACTACACTTGAAGTTGTTGACCATTACGTATACCTAGGACAGGCAGTCCAGTTAGGTAGGTCCAACTTCGAGAAAGAGATCTCTCGCCGAATCCAACTCGGGTGGGCAGCATTCGGGAAGCTTCGAAAAATCTTCGCGTCCGACTTACCTCAGTGTCTCAAGACGAAAGTCTATGAACAGTGTGTGTTGCCAGTGATGACTTACGGCAGTGAAACGTGGCCGCTAACTATGGGTCTCATAAGGAGGCTCAAGGTCGCTCAGCGTGCAATGGAGAGAGCCATGCTCGGCGTTTCCCTACGTGATCAAATCAGAAACGAGGAGATCCGCAGGAGAACTAAAGTAACCGACATCGCTCGAAGGATTGCTCAGCTGAAGTGGCAATGGGCGGGACACATAGCGAGAAGAACCGATGGCCGTTGGGGCAGAAAGGTTCTGGAATGGCGACCGCGCACCGGACGACGCTCCGTGGGTAGGCCCCCGACAAGGTGGACCGACGATCTGGTGAAGGTCGCGGAAAGCCAGTGGATGCAGGCAGCGCAGGACCGATCGTCGTGGAGATCCTTAGGGGAGGCCTATACCCAGCAGTGGGTGTCGTGTGGCTGATATGATGATGATGATGATACACAGCGTCAATATAGCGTCAATACTGCGTCAATATAGTGTACCACGAGGGAGGCATGCTGTAGTTGCCTCCTATACTAAGGTACGTCAATATAGCGTCAAAACAGCGTCAAAATAGCGTCAACACAGCGTCAATACAGCGTCAATATAGCGTCAATACTGCATCAATATAGCGTACCACGAGGGAGGCATGCTGTAGTCGCCTACTATACTATGGTACGTCAATATAGCGTCAATACTGCGTCAAAACAGCGTCAAAATAGCGTCAATACAACGTCAATATAGCGTCAATACTGCGCCAATATAGCGTATCACGAGGGAGGCATGCTGTAGTCGCCTACTATACTAGGGTACGTCAATATTGCTTCAATACTGCGTCAATATAGCGTCAAAACAGCGTCGAAATAGCGTCAATACAGAGTCAATACAGCGTCAATATAGTGTCAATACTGCGTCAATATAGCGTATCACGAGGGAGGCATGCTGTAGTCGCCTACTATACTTAGGTACGTCAATATAGCGTCAATACTGCGTCAATATAGCGTCAAAACAGCGTCGAAATAGCGTCAATACAGAGTCAATATAGTGTCAATAAGATGAAATACCTAGAAGACGCTGGAGACAAGGTATTGATAATGGTATTGATATATATATATTATATTGCTGTTCTCATTTCACTATAAATTTTAATTAATAAAATGTATTATTCTTGTAATGCCGGTTTTTTTGTACTTACCTCACCATCGAGATGTAAAGCAGAGTAGTTAGCTCGGGTGTAAGCATCAATTGCACCCTCGAACTAAATAAATATCTCGGGCTGCAATTGATGCCTTACAGCCCTCAGGCTCCTCAGGCACAAATATAAATTCATGGTGCCTTAGCGTCGTAGCTTGATTATTATCTTCGCTTCGTAGCTACATCAGCTCGTAGCTAAGTTTCGTAGTTCTTTTCATACTTGTTCTCCGTAGCACTCGGCGACATGCGATGTCCATCAGCCATTTTTGATGTCCCCACTGCTGGGGCACAGGTCTTCCTTTTGGATGGTAAGGAGGATGGGCCATAACCCACCACGCGGGCCCAATGCAGATTGGTGGGTGTTAACGACTGCAAATGCAGCTGGGACCAACGGCTTAACGTGCCTTCCGAAGCACGGAGGAGCTCGAGATAACAAACTTTTGGTCACCCATCCCATGACCGACCCTTGCGAACGTTGCTTAACTTCCGCAATCGCTGGGCCAGGCACTAAACCACTGCGCCACCGAGCTCCTCACATGCGTGCGACAACAAAAGACTGCAGCGTTTACCGTAGCGTCGTAGCTTGATTATTATCGTCGTAGCTACATCAGCGGGTTGCTAAGTTTCTTAGTACTTTTAGTATCTATTCTCCGTAGCACTCGACATGCGACGAGCGACTTGAAAACAAAAGACTGCAGCGTTTACCGTAGCGTCGTAGCTTGATTATTATTGTCGTAGCTACATCAGTTCGTAGCTAGGTTTCGCAGTACTTTTCGTAGCTATTCTCCGTAGCACTCAGTGACACTGACATGCGACGAGCGACTTGAAAATGAAAGACTGCAGCATTTACCGTAGCGTCGTAGCTTGATTATTATCGTAGTAGCTACATCAGTTCGTAGCTAGGTTTCGCAGTACTTTTCGTAGCTATTCTCCGTAGCACTCAGTGACACTGACATGCGACGAGCGACTTGAAAACGAAACACTGCATTTACTGTAGCGTCGTAGCTTGATTATTATTATCTTCGCAGTTACATCAGCTCGTAGCTAGGTTTCGTAGTACTATATTTGTATCTATTCTCCGTAGCACTCAGTGACACTGACATGCGACGAGCGACTTGAAAACAAAAGACTGCAGCATTTGCCGTAGCGTCGTAGCTTGATTATTATCTTCGTAGCAACATCAGCTCGTAGCTAGGTTTCGTAGTACTTTTTGACCGAGCGAGCGCGAATAGCCTCTGCTTCAGCTTGGGCAAAAAATCTTTCGTATGTCCTTCCGGATGTCCGTTTGTTCTGCTCTACAAGTCGTATTTCTTAACCGATTCTCGTGAAATTTTGTGAGCAGGTTTGAAAATTACATTTAAATTTTTTTTGTCTTATTTTTCGTTTTTTGAAATTGTGAAGATATGTAAAAAAAGGTTGGAGCAAATAGGTCCCATTTTTTAGATTTTCTCAAAAACCATGCATTTTAGAAATGAGAACCCTTTATAAAAAATAAACCTGTGTGTGATGAAAATGACGAAAAAAAAAATTTATCGCCCTGTTTATCTAGAAATAAAGGATAAGGTTATTTAATAGTGATATTTTATTATTTTTGTAAAGGGCCCCTTCTGTGCTTTGACTACGAGCAATATTTGAAGACCACATTTTATTTGCTAGCCCATTTTTTGAAGATTATATTGATTTGAAGCACTTAATGGATATTACGACAAAAATAATATTTATTATGTAACTAGCGGCCGCCCACAGTTTCACCCGCGTGGTTCCCGTTCCTGTGGGTATATCGGGATAAAAAGTATTCTATGTTTTAATCTAGGCTATCTACTATCTGTGTGCCAAATTTCAACCAAATCCGTTTAGTAGTTTTTGCGTGATTGAGGAACAAACATCCAAACCCACAAACTTTCACATAGTAGGATTTACAAGTTAGTTTATTATTATGTTTTACACGTTATTAATTATTAATGATATCTTCCACTTCTTCAATATCCTCATTTTCGTCTTGAATGTCCCGTACTGAAGGACCATTCAAGCAAGCTCCGTGGCAAATACCGCAAACAACAGAACAGAGAATGCCTTTTTTGAGAATGGCAGATTGCTCAGATGGTTGATCACCAGCAAAATATGAGAAATAAATGCCGAATTCCAACCCTGATGCAGCCGAAGACATGGTTGCTGAGGCAGGAGAAAAGCTGTTTCTATTTTTAACCGACTTCAAAAAAAGGAGGAGGTTCTCAAGTCGACGGTATTTTTTTTTTATTTTTTTTTTTTTTTATGTATGTTTTAACATAGCTTCGTCAGTTGTTACCCGATTTGTACAATTCTTTTTTTATCTCAAAGAACATAGTTCGTGTGTGGTCCCATAAAATTTTTTCAGAGATCTGGCCAGTAGTTTTCTCATAATCCTGAAAAATATCATTTATTTAGCTCGCCATCGCACGAGTTTTTATAGAATTTCGGACATAACATCTTTGTTTATGAACCGATTTAGATGATTCTTTTTTTATTTGAAAGGGTATACTTCAAGAGTGGTCACAATTTAATTTCATCGTTATTGAACTTCGAACTTCGAAGATACACAAGGGAACTACTCAAAGTCAAATAGTATATGTAAAGTGATTTAGGTTTTGGTAAGTTTATGGCAATCCAAAACAAACCAAATCATGGTTTGCGATGCAACGTTCTGGACTAGACTTGGACTACGAAGACACAACGGAACTCCTCAAAAACAAACAGCGTAAATTTGGAAATTGAGTTCTAGGCATTTTACCATTGAAAATGTTATAATATAAAGTAAAAAAATATTTACACGCTGCGCTTACATACCTACCACTAAAAAGTTGAAAATAAAAAAGCTTTTTAAAAAAAAAGAAAAACCGCCTTCAAAAAACCTAAAAACAAAAACAGCTTAAAAATTAAATACCTCTAAAAAGCAAGAAATAATATTCGAATCATTCGTTACACATATCAATATTAATAAAACACGTCTAATGAAGTCGGGTGGGGCTTTTAGAAAAAAATGAAGTTGTCCTCCAGCCCCACCCGACTTCAATAGACGTGTTTTATTAATATTGATATGTGTAACGAATGATTCGAATATTATTTCTTGCTTTTTAGAGGTATTTAATTTTTAAGCTGTTTTTGTTTTTAGGTTTTTTGAAGGCGGTTTTATCTACCAGGCACCAGAAGAAAATCATCTTAATCGACTTCGACATGCAGCGTTCATCAAGGCTTCAACCAAGCTGAACTCTGATTTGTCAGCACTACCACCGAATAAAGGAGCAGCTCGTCAGCACTTACTCACAGTTTAGCTACAAGTACACGCTAGTACTTATCCTAATATTATGTTTGGTAGACATAATATACAGAATATAGATTACAACTTAGGATTACTATTTTTCAGAAAATAATCGCTGAAGGATAGAAAAAGCTTATTTTTTATATTTGGCACCCGAGTAACACCGCAGGGTAAAGCTAGTATTAGCAAAATTTGTGTGATACATTTTTTTACCAACTATAGTGATCTAATTGATTTCATATTTATGCATCTAGCAATGACTACATCCTGACTTCGTAAAAGAAGATGAAGTAATTTTCACCAACTAAATGGGGATAGACCAAGGGTGGGGATACCTAATCCCTTTGACTACTACTGAGCCTAAAGCTCCAGACTCGATATTAAACAATATATTCTGCGGCTGCAAAACAGTGTGTGGAGGTCGTTGTGGCTGTAGAAAAGCAGGCATTCTCTGTTCTGTTGTTTGCGGTACTTGCTACGGAGCTTGCTTGAATGTTCCTTCAGTATAGGACATGCAAGACGAAAATGACGATATTGACGAAGTGGAAGATATAATTATTAATAAATAACGTGTAAAACATAATAATAAACTACTTGTAAATAACACAATAAATCTTATTTTTTTCGTATTATCCATTAACTGCTTCAAACCAATAAAATCTTCAAAAAATGGGCTAGCAAATAAAATGTTATCTTCAAATATTGCTCGTAGTGAAAGCACAAAAGGGGCCATTTTCAAAAATAATAAAATATCACTATTAAATACCTTTTCCTTTATTTCTAGATAAACTGGGCGATTATATTATTTTTTTTACATTTTCACCTCCCGTATCTCCCTTATTAATGAATCTTAAAAAAATATTAATACGGCATTTTGTAGAAAATTTAATCAGCTTTATTTTTTGTAACGGGTTATTATTTCTAAAACACATGGTATTTGAGAGAATCACAAAAAGCTAAAAAATGGGACCTATTTGCTCCCCTCCTGCCCAACGCAAGTGCCCCCCCGCTGGGGACTTTTAATATGTTATACCTGGGTATCACCCCTACCATTTGAAACCCAGACTACACAATTTATTGTTTTTATTTTTTCCTTCGTCGACCGAACTAATAATATTAATAATAATAATAAATGCTTGGACAATTTCACACAGCGCCATCTAGCCCCAAACTAAGCAAAGCTTGTAATATGGGTGCTAGACAAACAAGGTCCTTCTTAAATAGTGCACAAAATTTTAAGGAGTCAATGTACTCATACATACAAACAACTTTTACTATGGTACCAACATTGAAATCGCGAAAAAAAAATCAGCTGATCCATACATTTTGATCTATTCGATTTTAAATTTTCTATAGAACATCCGATTTTACGAGAAGCCTTTTATTTATCTAACCCAGACGTCCTTTGCTTTTCTGAAACATTTGTTAAGAAGGGAGACGAAAAAAACATAATCCTTAATAATTATACAGTTGCATCTTACTACTCCAGACCTGAAAGGAGAGGCGGAGTTTGTATCCTAGTTAAAACCGGTTTAAGTTACGAAAAAATCAACTGTTGTGAGGACCTTGCTGAGGATTACTATTTTGAACATTGTGCCATCCATATTAAAGTAAGTAATGTAGTTATAATATGCTTTTATAGAATACCAACTGAAAAACGAAAGTATATCGACCTATTTTTCAATAAGTTTGAACTACTACTTCACAAGTATTTGTCGAAATACCCAGAAAAGTGAATAATTGTTCTGGGTGATTTTAATGTAAACACCCTTGAATCAGATTATAAGACCCAGCGATTATTCGAAATATTAGAAATATACCAACTAAATACGCATATAAAGGAACCAACTAGAGCAAAATCATGCATTGACCTAATTATAAGTAACATTAAAGATGCTGAAGGATCAGTCGTACCACTGTGGCTCTCTGATCATGACACATCTCAATTGCTCAAAATTTCAGTAGCAAAAAAAAGTATGATTCCTACTAAAATATATGCGTTTAAACGGTGCTATTTTGATGAACATATAGATAAATTTAGGAATTACCTGTCGTGTCTCACGTTTTCGGATGTTTTTAATAGCTCAGACCTAAATATGGCATTCGAAGAATTTCATGAGTTGTTTTGTCTTTTGTATAGACTATGTTTTCCCATATGCAAGGCCAAATCTAATATATCTCACAAAGAACGATGGATAACAAAAGGACTCAAGAAAAGTTGTAGGACAAAAAGATTTCATAGATACAAATATTATACAAGTAAATCTAAGTCTGTCAAAATCAAATATCTCAAATATAATAAGTTATTAAAATCTTGCATGGCAAACGCAAAAAGATACGTAAATAAAAAACATGTGTTAGAAAGCAAAAATAAGTGTAAAGCTACCTGGGACGTAATAAGAAAAGAAACTAGTTCAAAAGGAAACGTTAACTACATTGATGAGATAAAATATGATAATAATATAGTGAATGATCCTACTCTTATTGCTGAAATTTTTAATGACCACTTTGTTGATAAAAAACAGGAGAAAATCTCAGATTGTGGTCATAGGTTTGACATACAGAGACAATTTAATTCTGTGTTCATATCACCAGTAGATGCAGATACAATTGAAAAAGTTATGATGTCACTAAACAATACTGCCTCAGAGGGTTACGATGGTATTGCTACCAAAGTAATCAAATCATGCAGAAAGGAAATTAGCTCCGTTTTAGCCCATCTAATAAATCTCTCTTTTCAAACCGGATCCTTTCCAGAAAAACTTAAAATCTCCATTGTAAAGCCACTGTTTAAGAAAGGTGACAGAACAAATGTTGAAAACTATCGGCAAATAGTTATAATCTCAATAATATCAAAAATCTTTGAAAAGATTATGCATGACAGATTAATGTCCTTCTTTAATAAGAATGGTATAATAAAACAGGAACAATACGGTTTTCAGAAGGGCAAAAGCACTTCCCAGGCCATGTTCCATATGGTACGGTACATGAAATCTTGCGAAGCACTAATGACAAAAGATACACTTCAGTGCTGTTCCTAGATATGACAAGCGCATTTGATCTTGTGACACATGAAAAACTTTTATCTAAGCTAGAGCACTACGGTATCAGAGGACCAGCACAAAAATGGCTTCAGTCATACTTGAGAGATCGACGACAATGTGTAGAATTTACATATCTTGATGAGCATGACACAGTACGCTGTAGTAGATCAAATTCAAAAAGCAACACACTTGGCGTGCCACAGGGTAGCGTACTAGGCCCCCTCTTGTTCCTGCTCTATATAAATGACCTCCCGGAAAATATAATGCATAAGTCTATTCTGTTCGCCGATGACGTATCAGTCATAGTTACGACTGACAAAAATGCTTCGATTGAGCAGCATAATCTTGACATAATAATTACATTACAACGAATAACTGAATGGCTAAATAATAATAATTTGAAAATAAATATTAATAAAACTAATTTAATTAATTTTAATAATTTTAAAAATAGACATGTAGAAATAAATTATAATGGTAAATTACTTAAAAGCAGTTACCAAGTAAAATTTTTAGGTATTCTTCTGGATGCAGAATTAAATTGGAAGTCACAATCAGAGGTGATTCGAAAGAAAGTAAATAGTTTTTCTTACGCTCTTTACAAATTAACGAAAATTGCTAGTAGAGAGACCGCTCTCACAGCTTACTTCGCATATGTTGAGTCGTTGTTGAGGTATGGCATCATAGTTTGGGGAAACAGTGTAGATGGTAAAAAGGTATTCTTGGCTCAGAAACGGTGCGTTCGTTCTCTATGTTGTATAACACCGGATACATCATGCCGACCTTGTTTCGTCTCATTGGGCATATTGACGCTGCCTTCTATATACATACTTGAGATAGCAAAGTTCGTCAAACTTAACTACGGATTTTTCATTGAAGCAAAGGACTACTATATCAGGAACACTAGAAACCCTCATAGACTGGTATTAGATATTACGCCGCGAACTGTGTGTTTTAATAGAAATTGTTACTCAATGTGCATAAAAATCTACAACAAGATACCAGAATCTATAAAAGTGCTCCCATTTGATTTTTACTCGATTGACGAATATCTAAAATGTTAAATAAATGTATTAGATTCTTAATTAGACTTAAAGTAGCTGCTCTAGACCTAAGCTTAATTTATGTACCTAATATTATTTGTATGCCAAATGTTGGCTAAATGTCAGATCTTCCTAACTTATAAAGTACCATCTTTGTAAAACCATGTTTAACACAAATAAATGATTGAATTGAATTGAATATTTTTTTCGCGATTTCAATGTTGGTACCATACTAAAAGTTGTTTGTATGCATGAGTACATTGACCCCTTAAAATTATGTGCACTATTTAAGAAGGACCTTATATATACTTTTTAAATATATACTTTTTATACATAGTAACACCCAGATCCGTCACAGAAATTAAAATACATCATTTCAATTTCTGCCCGGCCGGGAATCGAACCCGGGACCTCTTGCGTGCTAGGTGGCATGTTGACCACTGCACCACACAGGTCGTCATTATAAAATACAACCAATAGCTTTTCCACACAAATATTACAAAAAAATGATAATTATTAATTATAATTTGATTTAGTAAGAAAGCATATTTTTTAATAACGATTTAAGTTTATAAAGCATGTGACAACTTTAAAAAAATTTTTTTTAACAAGATTTTAAGGAGGTTGTATGACCGAAAGTGGCGCCCTCATAGGTTTTAATTTAATAAGTTATTGATAGAAAAAGAATTTTTACTTATTAATAGAGAAATAATTTAATAATGTTTTACGTGGAGTTTTTAGGGCCCATGGTCTAGTATTTTTCAAAGGTATCAACTACATGCCCTCGTAGTCATTCGTAGAAGTAGATAGCAAATGTGTCAAAAAAGGCCACTTTTAGCAATTTTGCTATCTACTTCTAGTAGTGACTACAAGGGAATGTAACGATACCGTCTAAAAATTGAAAAACATTATTAAAATTGTGTATTAAAATTACAATATTAAATAAAATTCACCGCGGCGCTACTTTCGCTTGGGGTACCACCTTAAGGATAAAAAGTACTTTTTTATGCTGCGTACTTTTGTTCTACTTAAATTAAAAAATAGCTACTCTATATGTGTAAAAAAGGTGGCAACCCTACATAAAATCTAAGTGACCTGTCAAAGTTCATCGGCACAGGTCTACATTTGCCGCCCAAACAGCGCTACATAGGTCCGCATAGGTAGCCATATTATATCCCTATACGATTGCAAAATCGATGTGGCACACAGCTCTCAGTGCGAGATGCTAAACTACAACATCCACATCGGATCACTATCTTCGGCAAATGTTAGCAGTGAGATAGTTGAGATTTTTATTGTATTGACATTGTTTTATGTGTTGCAATTAAGGTTCGATTTGTATGTTGGAATTGGGACGCAGGTGGCCTGGAGCAAGGAAGCTGGATGCGCGCGCAAGGGCGGGAGCGCGGCCGACGGCCGGACGGCAGTCAGCATGCAGCGCGCGCGAAGCGTGACGGGCCCGCTGCGGCGCGCCCACCCCGCCTCGGGCGCCACCTGGAACGTCCAGGTACACAACCACCCCACTCCCGCTCCACCCTCAAAACCTCACCTCAACCCTTTCCCGACGAGAACTCATCATCAAAAGCTCCTCCCACGTACACTACTCCCCGTGTCAAAAGTTCAACTATGTGGTGTTTATGATGCTCGCGAATGTGATCACCAAAGGATGGCGATTCAACAGTTGGCCGAGAACTTGTTGCGCACGCAGTTCTCTTGAATACATTAAAACTATTGTCAGATGAATGATTAGCATCTGCCTTTACAATTCCCTCAGCTGTAATAAACACAAGCCTAATGTTCCACTTCTATAGACAAAATAGCAAAATATTGTATGAAACGTTTTGTAAAATGTGTATTTAATTTCATAAACAATACAAACTACCTACATCGATTTTACTGAGATGGTCAATTTTCGGATCACGTTCCATTTTTAAATTTTCTATACAAATTATCAAACAATACTCTGCTTAATGAAGGCGAACTTTGAAAATTCCTATTAAATTATTAAATAGATATATGGATATACAAAACACGCAATACATTAGACAAATACCTCATTATTCCAAAAAAAATAAAAGATGACTTTTCCTAAAGTTTACATCATTAGTATTGCTTTCATTCTTTAGATAACTTCTTTGGAAAAACGCTAATTTAGCAAATATACAGTCTAGGTAGTTTGAAGAACAGAAATCACTTTACCTATTAAATTCGTTCGTAGGTACTTACAAAAGTCTGAAATTAGATAAACTCATTACATAAATAAATAGAAGTACCTAGTAGGTATATGAGATTCGTTTGGGGTACCTAGTGTGTTCTACTTTTGCTTTACAAAAAAAATCTAACAGCAAATGCTAATGCAAAATAAGTTAAGCGCGACAGCCAAGATTGAAGTGGACGCTACCCATCATGTTACACTTGACACAAATATGAAGTCAGTTGTATTTTTGTTCTCGTCTTGTCTGAAAATATCAACTGGTTTCATTTTACAAAAGACAGCCTACACACTAAATCAGCATTCAACATAATTATATTTACTTAGATACATATTTACAACATATTATTTACGTTTGTGTACTTTTCGCTGACCGAACTGAAGTTACTTGTATGGTTTGCTGTCAGTGATGGTTTCGTCCAGTTTCTCCCATTACTGAGTCTCACAAGGTAAAATTGTCATAGATTCCAAAGAGTTTAACCAGTAATAATAGAAATATTATTATGACACCTGTCAGTTAACTCGATGCTGCGCTAACACTTGTACATTCATTTCGAAAATGCAGCTTTAACTTTCACTTTATTTATGACTAGCGGTCGCCCGCGACTTCGTATGCGTGGACAGTTTTTTGCAATCCCTCGGGAACTGTACGTTTTTTCTGGATGAAAGGTACCCTATGTCCTTTTTTGTACCCCTAACAACGTCTATGCAAAATTTCATGATGATCGGTTCAGTAGTTGAGACGTGAAGGCGTAACAAACAAACAAACAAATAAACAAACAAACGGACTTTCGCATTTATAATATTAGTAAGGATGTTATATTATGGACTTTTCTAATGTCGAGTTTAGTAAATATAGGTTTTCGCATTCATAAACGTCATTTTAATACTGATACTGCTCAAAAGAAAAACAGGGGTACATAAACATACAGAAAATTCCGGAAGTCGACTATTACAGCTTTCGAACAATATTAAATTCAAATAAAATTTGAATTGAATTAAATTTATTATATTTAAAAAACCCTTCAGAAATTACCTTGTGTTTATGGAAAACCATCCCCAATGTTTTTAGTAGTATAAGTAAAATTCAAATATTTTTTCGTTTTTACTGTATTTTTTCGATATTTAAGTGAATATTTAATCATTGCAGTGAAGTTTACAAGAAACAAAAATGTGGTTAATCTGTAAAAATAGTAATTTATTAACAAGGTTGGTAAGGTGGTTTTTAAAACGAGTTGACGTCTTATAATAGTCACGTGTTTTAAAAAACCTTAACAACCGTGTGCCATACGACACGTTTTTCAATATTAACTAAATAACATAGTTCCTCTTATTATAGGAACGACATATATTAGTAACTGTTTGAGACTGTTTCTTTCTACCAGTCCTGAACTCCAATGTCTGAGAACATTTAGATAGAACTATCATATAAATTACCAAGAAAATGGTAATCTATACAGGGTGTTTGGTAATAGCCTTATAAAGCCGAATATGGTGGATAGGGACCATCAAACTGAACAACTTTTGCTTTGGGCCCAACTCTGAAATCGCAAAAAAAATCTGCTGTTTCATACATTTTGATAATTTCGTTATTAATTTTGTATGAAACAGCTGATTTTTTTCGCGATTTATTTCGGCTTTATAAGGCTATTACCAAACAACCTGTATATAGGAATGTCCCAAAACTTTGCCATGAGGAGGGAAAATACGTTAAATATTTAAGATGGGAAATTTTACTGAGAGAAAACTTCATTTTGTTCATATTTCTTCTGCATCCTTTCTAGGAACTGCGTAAAGAAATTATGATTCTCAAAATTCAATTCTCAAATAGGCATTACTTGATAATGGGCCAAGTCCACAGCAAAAGCGACGTTTTCTGTGCTTCGGAAGGCAGGCACGTTAAGCAGCTGGTCCCGGCTTCATTTGCAATCGTTAACATCCACGATTTGCGTTAGGCCGGCGTGGTGGGTTATGACCCCATCCTCTTAAGGAGCGCCCCGACAGTGGGCACACTAAAAATTACTAACGGCGATACACAGCATGAAGGAGCCAGTCCGGTACAGCAAAAGAAATTTACTGAAAAAAAACTTTTTTAATAACACGTTTTTAAAACGGACTAAAATATTACAAAAAACATTGGACTAAAAACATTAAAACGGACTAAAAAGTAAAAAATAAATTCTTCTGTAAATATTTATAACCCTACCTACAGAAATTTTAAACCTAAAAACGTGGTGCGCATTTTGTAAAATTTAAGTATCATCCATATTTTTAGGATTAAAATTTCTGTAGGTAGGGATATAAATATTTACAGAGGAATTTATTTTTTACTTTTTAGTCCGTTTTAATGTTTTTAGTCCAATGTTTTTTGTAATAATTTAGTCCGTTTTAAAAACGTGTTTTTAAAAAAGTTTTTTTTTCAGTAGTTGTGTCCTTCTTCTGGCTCCATCATCAGACCCTGGAAACTATTTCCCAACAAAGAACTCGTCAAGACCATTCAAACGAGCCCAAACTCGATGGAGTTGCATGGTTTTATTATAGTATTCCTATGGCCTGCCTCCGGCTCCATCATCAGATCCTCAGACACTATTTCTCAACAAAGTACTCGTCAAGACGATTCAAACGAGCGCAATCTCAATGGGGTAGCGTGGTTTTTTTAAAGAGTTCCTGTGTCCTTCTTCCGGCTCCATCATCAGACCCTGGAAACTATTTCCCAGCAAAAAACTCGTCAGGACGATTCAAACGAGCCCAAACTCGATGGAGTTGTATGGTTTTATTATAAAGTTCCTATGGCCTTCCTCCGGCTCCATCATCAGATCAGCTCATTGACACCATAATATTGCATGCCTTCTAGTTCTGACGTATGTTCAAAGTTTCAAGTCTCTAGCTCATCGGGAAGCTAGTATAAAATTGTTCGCAAACTTTGTGGAGATACAAACCCACAAACACACAAACGAGAAAGCAACCTAATAAAAACGTGTTAAAAACAGACGTTTTGACATTTTCTTTTTATTTAATACTCACCTTATGGCGGCTGTACACTCACGCCGAGACACCACGAGATAGGCCGAGTGCGAGAGTGTGCCGTGTCCGTGTGACTGTTTCTTCCTGCAATAAAGAAGTTTTTTGTATTTTTCAGGTGGTGAAGGGTAAAATGAGCTCCACGTGTTTGTGGCACGCGTGCCGAGCTCTGTCCGCGGGGCTGCTGTTGATGCTGCTGGGGGCAGCCATGGCCGTCATCGGTATGTTACATTACACCATCGAAATTCATACCGAATGATGCTGTCGTACCATCTCGCCGCCCTAGTACTTACTTCAATGGCCAATCGACCAGTGAGCAAATTTTACAGGAGACATTTTTATAAGTTAGTTTTCGATTTTATTAGAAATTTTCTAAAATCTTTCTTGGATTAGAAACATGCAGTATTTAAGTTACATTCGAAAAAAATAAAAATAATTATAGAGTATAGCGTGTAGTCAAAGTAGTCAGTTTTTGTAAAAAAAAAAGTTAGTTTTGGTAAAATTGGTCGGTTGGTCATTTAAGTACTAGGGCGGCGATCTGTTTTTTTTTATGATTTTATGTTTTTTTATACGCACAGAACCACATTGTGATGTTTTATTAGTGCTGGCTAAATAATTAAGCTTAAAATAATTTTGCGTAATTTATTTTAATAAAATAATTTACGTAACCATTTCTGTCCGTTTACTATTTATTAAATGAAAGGTGAAGAAATATAACTTACCTAACATAAGTTATAAATAAGTATTAGGTAGGTACTTATAATCTAATTATGCTACACTCATTATGTCTAAATGCGCCAGTACTTGTACTTAACTGAATTTAACTACTTAGTTAAGTACTTACTAAGTATGATTCATAATTATAAAACTGAAAAACTCTTACGATATTTTTACTCCACAAACGATGACCTACCTAAAAATCACATAGCGAGAACTCATCTGGTATGGAGCGGTCGGTCTGTAGAGGGGAGGCTGGAGGGAGAGGTGCTTCCTGCCAGCGAACGATTCCGCCGCCGACACTTCCGGCTGATGCGGCCGTCCGCGCGCGGAACTGACGGCTGCGTTGCGTTGGGTAACAGAAATGAGTTCTGTTGTTGTCTTATGTTCAATATTGCTATGTAGCATGTATTGACATGACATTGCACTATTGGCGAATGGCTAAATAGGTTTTACGCGTTCAAGCTGCATCATTCGAGCTATTGTGCAACTCAGGTTAAATGCTCTCTCCTCTTTGTGAGATGTCGTTAAAATAATTTGATTAATTTTTCTGTTTACTTGTAAGTATCACATTAGAATATTTTCAAACCATAGCTTGCTTAATGCTTATTACGTGTATCTTGATTTGAAACCACGATCAGCGATAATTAATTATTGCCGCGACCTTTTAGATAATATATCAAAGATATTTAAAATATAATAATTTAATATTATTCAATGTGCCAGAAAAATATTGTTTTAAAATTCATTGATGACAAACAGCCACATGCAGCTAGGCCTCACACAACACAATATACTTACCTACTTAGTCAGGTACCTTTTTTTTATTTAACCATTTACACAGACCATACAACAAGTACTTTTATTTCAGGCATCAATGGCCCATACAATAACTATAATACCTACACCTAAACAGATTTTCGGGATTTCAAACTATCGGCCGGCATTTTAACTTTCGGGATTTCGAACTATTGATAATCGATCTTTCAAGTTTCGATCTATCGGATATCGAGATTTAGGATTTTCGGTATTTTGAAAATAAGTGTTTTCTAGGTCGATATTTCGGTCGTTTTATTATCGATATTTTAATACATAGGTACTTACCCATGGAATTGACAAGCCTACGACACGCAATTTTAGAGTTTATAATTTTTAAATTAACAAACGAATAGAAAAGTGACCATTTGAGTAGGGGGGCTGTAGTAACCTAGCTAGGTAGCAACTATTTACAGGTCGTTCTTTAGCGTTCAAAATATTTTTTCAGATAATTGGCTGTTAATGCTGTGGTCTTTCAATAATTAATGTAACTCTTTATTTTATTTTAATTATGGTCATTTAAAAAGACCAAAATGTTTTTTTCTCAGCTCCGATTTAAATAAACTATTAGAATTTATTGCAGCTCCATCATAGGTATAAAGTTTCAAACGAACACTTATTATTGTACATGTTGTTTCGCAGGGTACTACGCGGACACGCTGTCAGTAGCGCAGGAAATCCGCGGCAACGCGACTGTGTCGGTGAAGGACGAGGCTCGGGGCTTTCACCTCAACAACCTCTCCTACGCGGGGCCTATAGTCATGGGCTTTGGAGGTGATCACAAGACCATTTAAACATAATTAATATTTATAGAAAACTAGCTTCCGCCCGCGACTTCGTCTGCGTGGATAGTATTTTGTCTATCCCTCGGGAACAGTTCCTTTTTTCGGGATGAAAGGTACCCTATGTCCTTCTCTGTACCCCTGACAACGTGTGTGTAAAATTTCATGATGATCGGTTCAGTAGTTAAGACGTGAAGGCGTAACAAACAAACAAACAAATAAACAAACAAACAGACATTCGCATTTATAATATTACTAGCGGCCGCCCGCGACTTCGTCCGCGTGAATAGTATTTTGTCTATCCCTCGGGAACAACTCCTTTTTTCGGGATGAATTGTACCCTATGTCTTTCTCTGTACCTTTGACAACGTGTATGTAAAATTTCATGATGATCGGTTCAGTAGTTAAGACGTGAAGGCGTAACAAACAAACAAACAAACGGACTTTCGGATTTATAATATTAGTAAGGATAGTAAGGATAAAGGGTCCTTTATTCCAACAATTTATTTCTTATAATGAAGCTAAGTATATGGACCGCGACTTTATAATATATTATGCAAAGCCGCGAACCATTGTTTTTCGTAGACTGTGCGAAAAAATCCTGTATGACAATTTGGTGTCACAGGGGAAATGACCCCCTCCAAAATTTCAGTCTGCGACCCCACCTGATATACAATCGACCACACTGGCGCTTTACCAGCTCCTAAGGTTAAAATCGCTTGCACGCCGCGCCGTACACCTGCACGCGCACACGAACTTTTCAGCAAAGTTGTAAAGCACGTGAGTGGCCGGCGGCGCTTTATTTCTTCAAAGTTGTAAAGCACGTGATTGGCCGATCGTACTCAAATCCATAACAGACAGTAGCAGATAAAAATAAGTCATAAATAAAAATTCAATAATGTTTCAGGCTTCATCGTAGTAGCGGCGTGCGTGATGACTTTCGAGGCGCGGGACAGCGCAGCAAAAGTAACGCCCGCGCGGCCGCAATCGCTGCCGCGGCCCATACCGCGCCGCGGCCCGCCCTGCGCTGCGCCTGCGCGGCTCGACCAGTTGGGTACGTTTAACTTGACCTACCCCCTACAATGACTCTCAAATATCGAAGCGATGTTGTGATTGAGATGGCGCTATACGCGATGTATAGCTATGTCTCTATCACAACATTACATTGATGTTGCTGTAAGAGGTGAGAGTACCGCCTCTATTACTGCCTGAGTATCAAGCGAGTACTTCATTCTTCACTTCATATCATTATTTTTATTTATTTTAGGAGCAACTTTATTATTACAAAAAAAATACCCATCAGTCAAACCCTTCAATAGTTTAAATTAATAAAATTTATTTTACTTAATAGTGCAGGTTAGCAACAGGCAAGCCGTACAGTTCCGGTTAAGAATAGGACTGTCCCATCTCATCCCGTGGGTATCGTAGAAGGCGATAGAGGGAAGTTTTCAGGGACCCGGTACAGAGTGCCTAGTATGAGTTGTGTTTCTCACCTCACTTTGCGAATAGTAGCGTGTGAAAGAGATGAAATCATGCGAGTGAGTGAACGAGTGAAAGAGAGAAGACGATAGTTAACTATTCGAAAAGTGAAGTGAGAACAAAAAACCAACTCGTACTAGGCCCTCAGACCATCGCATAAAGGGTCACTCGAATGGCAGCGAGGAAACTGTCAACAACAGCATTCCCGAGGAGGGTTGGTGTCAGGCAGGCGGCCGACCGTAAAACTTTGCCAAAACCTAATGCAGTATGAATTACATGCTGCGCCGACCCCAATAGTGGTCGTTCTACGAGCTCAAAATTTTATTTTGTGTAGAACACTATTAACAAATTGGGATAAGGGCAGGAGGATGATGATGAGTATATAGGCAGGTTTTACTTTCTAAACTTTTCCGACTGCAGTGTTTTACCAATGACAGTTGGTAAATATTGGATTTTTTTTAAATAAAACAGTGAATTAATTGATTCAATGATAAAATTAAGGACAAAGCTAAAAAAATTAATCATCTATCAGTGAAAACTAAGAAAAAAAATATGATTCTGATACTAATCATTTTTGTTTTATGATAATTTAATTACATATTTCTTAATTACTTATTTATCAAAAATACCCACACACTCGGAAACACAGAGAATATTTTGCCTATAGCTCTCCAACCCTATCATACATTTTGAGTATATCAAGATAAGCCCAAACCTCATGCGAATCACTCCAAGTTGTATAAATTGCTGCACCGCAGGCGTGTACCGCCTACCGCACGTGCTACCGCTGCCGCACGCGCTACCGCTTGCGCCCGCGCACAGGCATCGCCCGCTACCCGCATCCAACAGGTACCGTTTCACATAGTATGTTATATTTTAACCCCCTTATTCATAAATAAACAACATATTATTATTGTTAAACTAAGAGAGTGTTTTGTCTTTTACATTCAATCTCAAATCATATTTTGAAAGAAAATGACAGAACGAGGACATTAGCTATTAAAGAAGACGTTTTTTTATTTATTTAATGAATAAGTTAATAAAGTTCTTATATTTTTTCATATTTCGTTATAAAAAGGTTGACAACTCTATTAAAATATCCTTACTAATATTATAAATGCGAAAGTCCGTTTGTTTGTTTGTTTGTTTGTTACGCCTTCACGTCTTAACTACTGAACCGATCATCATGAAATTTTGCATACACGTTGTCAGGGGTTCAGAGAAGGACATAGGGTACCTTTCATCCCGAAAAAAAGTAATGTTCCCGAGGGATAGCAAAAAAACTTTCCACGCAGACGAAGTCGCGGGCGGAAGCTAGTAATTAATAAAATAAAAAATCTACTTCTGTAACTTTAGGAGTTCCTATTACACTTTTATATATGCAATACGTTTTTATGTAGCTATCCATATTAGTAATCTACATATTTTAATCTTTGTATGTGATTTACCGCCGGTTTCTGAATTGAGCATTTTAGTGGAAATCAGTTAAGTTTTGCTCAAATAGATGATGACTACTCCTATGTTTCACTCGTCATATCTAGTTTTTCTCAAATCACTTCTAGTTGAGTTTTTCTCTAACTATACTTAGATGTTCCATTACAAGTAAAAAAACCGGTATTCAGTATCGGTTTTCTTATTTGTAATGGATCGTGATTGGATTTCAATATTTTCATGATGTAAATTGAAAAAAATATTCTAAAAGTAAGATACTACTGAATTGCAATAAAATTGAGAATAATTTCATAAGAATAATTTCATAATTTCAATAAAGAAACGTTCTATTAACCGGTTGTCGGACTATTATTTACCGCTCCTATAGTGTGCGTCTAGAGGTAGAGACCCAATAGTACACCCAATATAACGATTATAAATACTAATCTAAGATATTGATTCTAGTCAAGAACAATAAACCACTACTTAACATGGTTCGCTTTGAATATTTGATGTTTTTTTTAACTACATTTCTAACGTGCCCTTAACCCCTATCCAAATGCCAATTTCTACTCAAACGTTGAACTAGTTTGTAGAGTCCGACAAACCTAACTGTGCAGTAGAATAATTTAATATGTGATGTGGATGGACCGAAACATTTTGAGGCATAATATGCAAATTAGTAAATTTTCAGTTTTCGTAAGACTTTTTCTACTAAATTATCTTCTCTCTTAAACGGCTCTGTATCCTTCAACTGTGAATTAAGTGATAAACTAAAATATTTGTTGATTATGAGCCTCACTGTTTTGAGTCCATTACTGTCCTGATGGAGGTTACATCCGGCATCTGTCTACTGAACAAGGGGTTAGAGAACGTGTGTACTTGGTAATAGGTCATGAAATTATATTGCTTTGCTTTTTTTATAAGTATACCTTCATTATTTCTGTTATGTAAGCGTAGATCTTAGATTTTACAGTGGCTAAAGTGACTAAGCAACTGAATAACAAATCAGGTAACAATGGGGAATGTCCGAAAAAAATCAAATTGGCTGAATATGTTTCTATAGGTAGGAATAAGGTCCCTTAGTAATAGAATAAATTTTCATATTTTTCGGTTTCGTGAAAAAATTTCAAAAAATCAAAGTCTCTTCGACTTCACTAATGTATGAAAGTAACAGCAGAATGGAGATTGTACCTTTGCCAACACCTGCCACAACCACAACATGGTATTAAAAAAAAAAGTTTCAAGACAAAATGTCAAAACTTTTTTTTTTTAAATACGTGTTGTGTTTGTGGCAGTTAGCGGCAAAGGTATAATCTCCATTCTGCTGTTACTTTCATACATTTGTGAAGTCGAAGAGACTTTGATTTTTAAAAACTTTTTTACCCAACCCAAAATTCTGAAACTTTTTTCTATTACTAAGGGACCTTATTCCTACCTATAGAAAAATATTCAGCCAATTTGATTTTTTTCGGACATTCCCTATTACTAGCATTACTAAAAAACAAATTATTTAATCCAGTAGTTAAGCGATTCCTGCTCATCGATCAATGTGTGTGTAACATTAACCATTTCAGCTCATTTTAAAGATACTTATATTACTTATATTTATATGTTTAAGCGATGTGACATCGACAAAATAGAACATTGATATAGAAGATATGGTCCTAACCCTAAGGTTCATATCTAATAAGTCCATTATCTGACATAGATGGTTCGTCACTAAAGCTAGGGTTTCCTAGGATGACGGCGCCGTCATATTACGGCCGTCATTTAGCGGAGTAGAACGTTGTCTATGTAAACAATACAGCGCGGTTTCTGACGTTACGGTGTCGCTATATTGTTTACATAGATAGACAACATTCAAATCCGCTTTATTACGGCCTTGATATGACGGCACCGTCATCCTAGGAAATCCTAGCTTTACGTGCCAGCCGCTAATCTTTTTGGCTAAGTTGTTAGTGAAAAAAATGACATCAAGAACCTCCTGCCTGGATTTAGTCACATATGTCGGTTAACACCCTTTATTAAACTATGTGCCAGCAGTTTGCGAGGATAAATTCATGTAATAACTCAACCCTGTCGTTAATGTCAGTGCTGCCCCAGTTGGTGTGATGGGCGTTGGCGTCACACCCGATCAGTACTCGGCGTTGTGTTCACTAGCATATTCGACCACTTTTGCCAGCTCATTAGACGGTCGTTCCTATCACCATCAAGGTATGCAGAGCATACTATGAGGCGTCTACTTTCGCTCTTGACATCAACAAATGCTGCAACCAGGTCATCAGTACAAAGCCCTAGAATACATGGAAAGTCAATTTTTATTCTTCTTATTATTATAAATTATTTATTAGAAAAACACATTTTCAATTTAATTTTATGCAAAGACGGTGTCAATACCTATATTTTTACTCCAACTTTTTCAGTCTTGGTATTACTAATAAAACCATGTGATTTCCTGCAGGCCTACTCAAATGGCAAACGTTATAAGCGTTTCTATATTCTACATGTTTCTTCGACTCGGCGAAAGCGATATTATTTTGGTACCCAACCCGTCTCTGCATTCAATCTTCAAACGCTTGTATCACAGAGTAACTAGAGAGAGAGTAACTCAAAGAGTCCACTAGCGCCTTTGGAAATCGATGCGGAACTACTGACATGAAATTTTAATAGCTGAAAATGTAATTTTTTGTTTCTTATTATATATTTATTTTACTTTTTTGTAATATCTTTATTTATAACAAAATAGAAAATATTAATGAAAAAGAACAAATCAAAACAAAAAAATACAAAACAACTATGATTTGGCTCGGTATTCGTACAACGGTATAAATGTTGTAGCACGGTAAATATCTATTAATATTGTAACTAGGGTTGCCACCTTTTTTGAACTAATAAAGTATATTGATTGCTAAAGCTAGTAAAAAGTACGTTGTATGTTGTATGGAAATAAAGTAATATTTATTTTTACCTTTAAAACATACTTTTTATTACTTTTGGCAATATTTAAGCAAATCTTGTGAAATAAAGTATTTTCACGTACCTACTTTATTTTCCTCATAAAGTAGAGAGTACAATAACCCCGAAATAAAGTACAGGTGGCAACCTTAAATTGAGACCTTTTTGTCGCACGATACACCCGGCTACAGTATTTTAATTTCAGCTAAGTACCTACTTTCGAGAGAGAGAGATCTGTCTATTGGGCAAAGCCAGATGACGAAGCTGAAAACTGACGACGGACGCATCATTTCATCAAAGCCTGAAATCCTGAGGGAGATCGAGAGCTTCTATGGGCAGTTATATTCCACGCAGACACCTGTTGAAAGCAAGGCTAAAGACCCCAGAGCCAAGCTTACCCGACACTATACCGAAGATATCCCGGACGTCAGCCTGTGCGAGATTAGTATGGCTCTCAAACAGCTGAAAAACAACAAGGCGGCGGGTGACGATGGAATCACTACAGAACTTCTGAGAGCGGGCGGTAAGCCGATACTCAAAGTCCTCCAGAAGCTCTTTAATTCCGTCATCGTCCAGGGCAGAACGCCAAAGACATGGAACATAAGTGAGGTGATCTTGTTCTTTAAAAAGGGTGACAAGTCCCTCTTAAAGAACTATAGACCCATCTCGCTTCTGAGTCATGTCTATAAGCTGTTTTCGAGAGTCCTTACGAATCGTCTCGCTCGCAAGTTCGACGACTTCCAACCTCCCGAACAAGCCGGGTTCCGAAAAGGCTTTAGCACCATAGACCACATCCATACGCTGCGGCAGGTTATACAGAAGACTGAGGAGTATAATGAGCCACTTTGCTTGGCGTTCGTGGACTATGAGAAAGCCTTTGATTCGATTGAAACCTGGGCGGTGCTGCAGTCTCTCCAAAGGTGCCAAGTGGACTATAGGTATATCGAGGTGTTGAGGTACTTATACCAAAATGCCACCATGACGATCCGAGTACAGAACCAGAACACAAATCCTATCCAACTGCAGCGTGGTGTGAGACAGGGAGACGTTATTTCTCCGAAACTGTTCACAGCTGCGTTGGAGGATATCTTTAAGCTCTTGGACTGGAAAGGACTCGGCATCAACATTAATGGCCAGTACCTAACACACCTTCGTTTTGCCGATGATATAGTCCTTATGGCTGAGACCATGGAAGACCTGAACACAATGCTCGAAGATCTCCGTAGTGCTTCCCAAAGAGTGGGTCTTAGGATGAACATGGATAAGACGAAAATTATGTCAAATGCCCATGTTGTACCCTCTCCAGATCATGTTGGGAACACTACACTTGAAGTTGTTGACCATTACGTATACCTAGGACAGGCAGTCCAGTTAGGTAGGTCCAACTTCGAGAAAGAGATCTCTCGTCGAATCCAACTCGGGTGGGCAGCATTCGGGAAGCTTCGAAAAATCTTCGCGTCCGACTTACCTCAGTGTCTCAAGACGAAAGTCTATGAACAGTGTGTGTTGCCAGTGATGACCTACGGCAGTGAAACGTGGCCGCTAACTATGGGTCTCATAAGGAGGCTCAAGGTCACTCAGCGTGCAATGGAGAGAGCCATGCTCGGCGTTTCCCTACGTGATCAAATCAGAAACGAGGAGATCCGCAGGAGAACTAAAATAACCGACATCGCTCGAAGGATTGCTCAGCTGAAGTGGCAATGGGCGGGACACATAGCGAGAAGAACCGATGGCCGTTGGGGCAGAAAGGTTCTGGAATGGCGACCGCGCACCGGACGACGCTCCGTGGGTAGGCCCCCGACAAGGTGGACCGACGATCTGGTGGAGGTCGCGGAAAGCCAGTGGATGCAGGCAGCGCAGGACCGATCGTTGTGGAGATCCTTAGGGGAGGCCTATACCCAGCAGTGGGTGTCGTGTGGCTGATATGATGATGATGATGATGATGACCTACTTTCGTATCTTTCTAGTTTTGTAATTGCGTATAACCTGCGTAATATTTTAGAATCCATAATATTATAGCGAAAATGAAATAGGTAGGTAGGTACCTAGGTTAACAAAACTAACAGTAAAAACAAAAAACTGAAGAAGCTAAATACCTATATATTAAAGAGAGAAACAAATTATTTTCAAATCCTTCGAGCCGTACTTAGTAGGCAATACCTATAGTAAAAAAAAATATTTTAATAAAAGTATACTAAATCTTATTTTTTGGACTCCGGGTATTTAAACATGACATTTCTGCCTGTCTAGCATGACCGATTTATATCGCGTGATGTAGCGTTTTATCACGTTGAACTGTCAAAAAGATAAAGAAATTTGACAGTTGAGTGTCGATAAAATGCTATATCACGCGATATAAATCGGTCATGCTAGGCAGGCTGGAGTAATAAAATAATAAATATAATACAAACAGCACAATCTGCAATTTACCATAGTAAGTAAGTACTTGTATTTCAATCAATAATTAGTTCGTAGGTATATTACGTTCGTCACTGCGGCGCATTCGCGACTGTTCGTGTACCGAGTATTGTTGAAATTGGAATACTGATAGATACAGTCAGTGGCACGAATCATGAAATTGAGTGGGGATTGCGG
Source organism: Agriphila tristella (assembly GCA_928269145.1). NCBI lineage: Eukaryota > Metazoa > Arthropoda > Insecta > Lepidoptera > Crambidae > Agriphila > Agriphila tristella. The sequence continues at coordinate 42,837,204 of OV743431.1, forward strand.
GGAACGCGTATTCTGGGTATGCGTTGCGGTGAGAGGGGCGCAGGCGGCGGGAGAGGGGCACGCACTATTGGTCGCTCACAAGAGCACATGCGCAAACTTATCCCCACTCCGTCGAAAAATATTCATGATTCGTGCCACTGACTGTACCATTACCTTGGTAGTAATGTCATGTAAATAAACAGAGGTGGTGGTAATCCGCTACGCTACTGGACTGGGTCATTAGTTCGGGTGTCGAATTTTATCATTATTATTGTAATTCGCACCATGACCAAACTCAAAAACGATTTTCATTTTCATATTTTTAATATAATAATTAATTTAATATAGTTTTTTGGCAAACTTGAAGACTTTGTTGTGAAAGTTGATGCTTAAGATTCAGAGATGACGCTACTTTTGTTTCGACCGTTTACGTTGTTCCAAGTGTGCCCCTCTTGTATTATACTGTATGATCTGTGTTTAACGTTACGCTAGCTCCGACAGAAAGAAATGGCTATTTTGACATGTAGATTTGCCGACGATAGCCAGCAATCGTACTAAATCGAAGCGAACGCCCATACCCTGTAGAAAGAAACAAATAGTCGTACGACACGTGTCTTATTTTCAATTTTGAAAAGGGTTTTTGTGTTTCCTGTGATTCCTGCCAATAAAACTAATGGAGAAGATAAATCATAATAGTGATCTGTGTAAGAAGCACTGAAGCAGGCCACTTAAGGCGTGGGGCCTCGGAATTAAAATCCCTAATCATCAGTAAGTACTTAGAATTAATTGATAAATTATGCAGTAGGTATTTTGAAGAGTATTCTTCTTTACAAAAGCCTGAAGGCATTGGCGTATCTAAAGATTATTTCCAGTGGGGCAGGGCCTCTAGTTCTGGGGCAAAGCCTAGGGTCACAGAATATATAATAGTACTAACGTCTAGGGTGCTTGACTAGAGCCGTGTTGGAGTTTTGAAAGGCAATAGAAAAGTATTATAGCTGGTATTTTTCTGGGGTGGGTATCAGGCTGGTCTGGGGTGGGCACGGCCCACCCCCTTCCTGCCAATGCCTGAAGGTTGTGATTTCGTAAGTATAAATTAGTTCCAGTTACTCGTAGGTACAATACCTAATTATGTAAAATCTTTTTTCATTAGTTTCCCTTTCTTTAGTCGGTAATCACAATAAAATATGATTCCCTTATAATTAACATTTATCTTTCATGTAGCATGGAAATGAAGTATTAGTTGAGCTATGTAATGATTTCAAATTTTCAATTAAGTACTTTTTATTGTTTCAGGTTGTGATAATTTCTTCTTGAATTTTCGTTCAAAATAAAATTTGCACTACCTATATTATAAGAAGATAAAGAAGAAGTGTAAAGTGAAATTATAGTGATGATTTCTGAAACTGTGGCAAGCTAATGGGCTGTGTAATAAGTGAGCGAAGCTTTGTACTAATGTATTTTATCACAAATACAACACAGAGAAAGCATTGATAATTTGATACAATGGCAAACAAAATAGTGTATAAAACATAAGAAAAATATGTCATAAGTCAAAAACTTCTATGTTGTACCTATACCTATTACACATGTATAAAAAAGGAACAACAATTAAAAAATAATAAATTAAAAGTAAAAGCTATAAAGCATGTATCAAAAAAGAGGTCAGCTCGGCAGCTGGCCGAGTGATGGTAAGTGTTAAACTTGATATTATACATAACATATAGTTAACTTCACCACCATAGACTATAGCCTGACATGCTATAATTCAGTGCGGGTTGGCTTGGTGAGTTGAGTAGTGGTCCCCCGACACATATTTGGAAGTTAAATGCAGACAAACAGACATAAGGCTTCAATAACACATAATCTTTATGTTTAAGTTGCATCGGGGCTATGGTTTCCAGATCTAATAATGAGATTTCCTGACTTTTTCCCTGACTTTTCAGGAAATTTCTTGTAAATCTACATCTACATTCTTAATTTAGTTGACATTTAAAAATCTTTTCACACCAAGTGATTTACAAATTATGTGTTTTCATTAAGTTTTTACTGCTACAGTTATCAGTACATCCCTGACAACTACAGTTTTTATCCCTGTTTTCCTGATAGATGACTTAAATTCCTGACATGTCAGGAATGTTACTTGGTAATTAATATTCGCTAATTCTAATTCACTAATAATAATCACATAGTCATAAATTTACCTCTTTAATGAGTGAACAATAAAAATAGAATAAAAATAGTAGGTAATTGTTTTAATATAATGTTAACTTAAATAAATAAATACCTACTTTTTTTACAGGTGACACTTAGAAGAAGGCCTGTTTGTAAGATATACTAGTTACAATAAGCCAAGCAAGACTGATTCAACTACTGATACAAGATGGTATCTAACAAAATCATGGGCCTCAGTACTTTGTCTGCGTGAAAAGCTTTTTTTGCTATCCCTTGGGAACTTTGTTAAGGATGAAAGGACTTTATGTCCTTCTCTGTACCCCTGACAACATGTACCTATGTAAAATTTCATGATGATTGTAACAATTGTTTGTTACACCTCTAAACAAACAAACGGACTTTCTCATTTATAATATTATTAGTAAGGATGTGGTTGCTTTGTTATTATTATTTTTTTACTTTTAAGTTCAAAAAGTAAATGTTTTCTTTGATTTAAATTTGTTTTAATCTAACACCTTATAACTACCCTATTATTTTGATAATGCAAAACAACAACATATTGTTGAATTTTTTTTTTGTTTTGTAGATGTGACAGATAGTACACAAAATGAAAGGTTAGAGGTAGGTAGTCAATATTTTATTTTATAATTATATCTAAACCAATACAATTAGGTATATGATTTTAAAGCACAAAGTACAGTACAGCCAGAACTTTTCCATCATGCTCCTTTTTATTTTATTATTACAGTACCTAAAGTTTCATAATCTTGTTTGTCGCTTGGAGCAAAATATTCATTAGGTACTATAATTTTGTTCAATAGCTTCAGCGTTTGTTCCTGTGCACCATCGGGCACGTTCGGTGTCCAAGGGTTAGTTTTTCCAACATCTTTTCTAGCCAATTTAAAAGGTACTTGTGTATTATATTCTGCAATGTCAATATACCTATTGAATTGTATGTATCTGAAATTCAATAAGATTGGGTTAATAACAATTTAGGTAAATAAAAGACTTACTAAAAACCATAGCGGTATTTTGATCTAATAAGTAGTCAGTATATAATGTTACGGCTAATACCCAAAGTACCCGAATAGCTGGCTAAAACTATGTGCAGCCTATGTGTAGTTTGGGGTATGAAGAAAGTTATTTGTATTATCTGTTAAAAAAAATCATCATCATCATATCAGCCGCACGACACCCACTGCTGGGTATAGATAGGCCTATCGGCTACACCTAGTTTTAGCCGCACTTCGGGTATTAGCTGTAACATTATAATTATATACTTATTATTTACCAGCATTCTTGATCACTTTTTTGTTTGTTTCATCCTTTGGTCAGAAAAGAGAGTCATGTTTTCTTGCCAATTATATTCCGTAAGTATTGTAGGTATCTTGAACTGAAATAAATGTAAGTTATGATTGATAAGTCCATACGATAAGTCTTAAGTGTGGTATTTTGATGTAAGTAATATAAAGTTCTTACTTACTTACTAAGTAAATATATCTTATTTATTATTATAGGTATCCATGGCATATGATTGCTGATTATTATAAAGAAAATTAGGTAGGTACTATACTATTCTAATTAATTAGTTTAGTAATATACACATTAAAATTTTTACACAACACAGAGGAAATAATCACCACGGTCCACGTACCCCGCGTTCCGAATCACGCTCACATCGCTGTTAGCGCGTATCCGACCAAATTAAATAGTCACAAAATATGCCACAAATAGGGTATTTGTGTACCTTCTTAATTTAATGGATTATACGCTAACAGTGCTGTTGGCGTGATTTGGAACGCGGGGGTAGTAAGCAAACAATTGACATTAGGTGCATTCCAACAGAATAATCGCTGAGTCATTGATCCATCGAGATAAATATACAAGAGAAGCAAACCTCACTTCCACGCGCCACAAAAAGCGTGTAACTTTTTAACAGTGTAGGACGGAGCTTTGAAACCACTAAACATTTTTAAGTAAACATATATCTGACTCACTCACACACGTCCCAAAAACAATACCGTCGCCAAGATTAGACAAATACCACAACAAAATTAGACAAAGACCGCGATATCAACATACATTTTTTTTTTAGAAAATTGTGTTGCCTCCTATGTGAAATTTTACCCCAAAATAATCAATGAAAACAAGAAAAATTTGGCTATAGAATGAAAGTATTTTATAACAAAAGCTATATGACGGCCAACTTTTTGTTTGTGGTCCGATTTCGATGAAACTCGGTTCTTAGTACTATTTTGACATGAAAACAGTAAAGCTATGTTGAAAATATAAAAATTTCAAGATGGCGGCCAACTTTTTTTGTTTGAGGGCCGATTAAGGTAAAATTCGGTATTTGTTACTATCTTAACACGAAAATGTTGAAATATTAAAAAATCCAAGATAGCGGCTAACTTTCATGTTTGGGGGCCGATTTCAATGAAACTCGGTTTTTGGGTACTATTTTGACACGAAAATAACAACGCAATGTTGAAAATATTAAAATATCCAAGATGATGGCTAACTTTTATGTTTGAGGGCCGATTTCAGATTTAGAGGGGTAAATTGGGGGGGAGGGGAAAAACTACCATCCAGTGGCGCTCCCACTCCGCGGAAGTACAAAGTTATACAGATATATGCATTTGAAATTTCAACTAACAACTTCAATCGTGATTATCTCGGAAACTATGAACTTCCACTGGGGAGGAGTTAGACAGAGGAGGTCACTTTCAACCCCCCTTCCTCCCCCCCAGACCACAACCCTAAATTCCATGGCCCATATTCTAAAGTTTACCCTGTCTTCTTTTTAATCAGTAAAATAATATATTAGTTTTGAACGAATTAATGATTATGAGGGATAGGGGGGGTAAGGTGGGGGATAAGCTACCCTCCAGTGGCACTCCCTCTCCGTGGAAGTGTGTGTACTGTGGTAAGCTTTAATGAAATTTCAAATGCGTATATCCAATAACTATGCATTTCCGCAGAGTGAGAGTGCCACTGGAGGGTATCTTTTTCCCCCCTTACCCGCTATCCCCACATATCCTTAAATTCATGTAAAGCTATTTCTAAAATGTTAACTGATCAAAATAAGAAGGTTAACTTTGGAATATGAGCCATGGAATTTGGGGTTGTGGTTTGGGGGGTAGGAAGGGGGGATGAAAGAAACCTCCTCTGTCCAACTCCTTCCCAGTGGAAGTTCATAGTTTCCGAGATATTTACGATTGAAGTTGTTAGTTGATATTCCAAATGCATATATCTCTATAACTATGTACTTTCGCAGAGTGGGAACGCCACTGGAGGGTAGTTTCCCCCCCCCCACTTTACCCCTCTACCCCCCATAATCATTAATTCATGCAAAACTAATATATTTTTACAGATCAAAAGAATACAGAGTAAACTTTAGAATATGGGCCATGGAATTTCGGGTTGTGGTTTGGGGGGAAGGGGGGATGAAAGTGACCTCCCCTGTCCAACTCCTCCCCAGCGGAAGTTTATAGTTTCCGAGATAATCACGACTGAACTTGTTAGTTGAAATTTCAAATGCATAATATAAATCTCTATAACTATGTACTTCCGCGGAGTGGGAGCGCCACTGAAGCATAGTTTCTCCCTCCCACTTTACCCCCCTACCCCCCATAATCATTAATTCATGCAAAACTAATATATTTTTTTACTGATCAAAATAAGACAGGGTAAACTTTAGAATTTGACCCATGAAATTTGGGGTTGTCGTATGAAATAGGCCCCTGACACAGAATAATGATACTACCAGTATTCTAACTTAGTACTAACGGCCGAAATGCGAGCCACACCTATGCGCCTCGAGTTCGGGCTGCTCTCGGGCTGGTACAGTCGCGAATGCGCCGCAGTGACGAACGAACGGTGGTTTCGTATTTTGTGATCACGATGGCGAATTGCAACTATGGAGTATATTGTGCTGTTTAAAATAAACCATAAGAGTTTAAATAAACCAAACGGTAAAAAGAATGATAATGTGTTACATTATTAACGTCAGACGAGTATCTATAGCATCTGCGTCATCATAATTAAATCTAGTTCAAAGTCAATGATGCACAATGATTTACAATTATAGTTTGTTTGTTTGTTACGTCTTCACGTCTTAACTACTGAGCCGATCATCATGAAATTTTGCATACACGTTGTCAAGGGTACAGAAAAGAATATAGGGTACTTTTCATCCCGAAAAAAGAGTTGTTCCCGAGGGATAGCAAAAAAACTAACCACGCAGACGAAGTCGCGGGCGGCCGCTAGTCCTTACTAATATAATAAATGCCAAAGTCCGCTTGTTTGTTTGTTACGCCTTCACGTCTTAACTACTGAACCGATCATCATGAAATTTTGCATTACATGTTGTCAGGGGTCCAGAGAAGGACATAGGGTACATCATTTCATCCCGAAAAAAAGTACTTTTCCCGAGGTAAAGCAAAAAAACTTTCCACGCAGACGAAGTCGCGGGCAGCCGCTAGTGTTTTATACAATTCATGAATTAAAAACTAAAAATAAATTAACAATAAGAAAAACGTTTCTAGAAAATTTCAGATTTCATATACCTACAATATCAAAAAAGGTTAGAACTTTCTTTGGGGGAAAATAAAATTATAAAACAATTTTTAAGCGTAAGTCACCGGTGATCTACGCGGCGGCTTAAGTGTTAATAATTACAGATCACTTTTTGTATTTGCTTATTACCAAAATATCAAACCATATTATAAATTGTATATGACAAAATATAATTTAAAAGCAAAATGATAACTTTTTGAATTATTAGGCAACCTAACACGCTATCATCTTTATTTCTAAAATATAACATACAATCACGAAATTAGAGACAAATTCAAGTAGGTGAAGATAAGTACTGTTAACTTTATTTCATCTACCTACTTGAGTTTGTTTCTAGTTTTGTACATAGATGCAGGCAGCCCTATCGTATGTTGACGTACCGCGCGGCTCAAGTTACGTATTTCAAGGACAGGCTCGAGTTAGAATACTGGTAGTATCATTATTCTGTGCCCCTGATTAAATACTGATGGATCACCCAGTGCTCTGTGGCACAAAGAATTTGTGTCTGTGGGACACAATACCAAGCAACGCGCGGCAAAAAGATTCCTTTGCTTTCAATTTGACTTAAATTCTAGTTTAAAATGCTGGGTATTTTTTTCTATGATTTAAAAAGTTATTGTAAAAATAGCACAAATGTGATTATAAACGAAAACATAATTTACCAAAACATTTCTTTTATGATATAACAGAAGTGTATGTAACATCAGAGGTAGCGGAGTACACTTATCCATTAATCACTAATTCTCCCCAAAAATGGGAAAACTAAAACGATGTTTTTAGCGGTAGCACTGAACCTAAATTATGGTATGATTTATTTTATTTCTTTTTTTGCGTTTTTAACGTTAATAGTAATACAAAAATAATAAATTATCGCGTAAAAAGTAATTCTCTTTGATGTGATAAGTTTTTTTGACCTCGAAGCGCACTCTTTCACTACGCATTTTGAAGAGCTGTTTCTCTGTAGGCCTCCCACTGAGGACTGGCTTGACATAATCTTTACATATGTCAGCTGACATATCCGAAGTGTCCTCAACTTGGCGCGGTAAGTGCTTCTCTTGTATATTTATCTCAATGCATTGATCACCATAAAGTACATTTTAACCATGGAAAGAAATGGCAGTATAATATGATCGTCATCTCGTATGTGCAGTACATTAATGCGTGCTGAAAAAATCAGGGGCTGAAAATAACTAGGACGAATTTTATTTTTTCCATGCTAGTCGATTCTGAAAAATGATCGATGACTCAGCGAATAGTCTGTTAGAATGCACCCAAAGTAATGAGACGAGACTATCGGTGTTTTAGTTCTATGTATTCTGTGTTTGTAGAATGGAACAAGCGTTTGTGATGTTAATGTACTTTTGAGTACCAAATTAGTGTCGATATCGTTTAAGCGTAGGATTTTGTATAGAGAAACGCTTAGAAATATTTTTATGCAATATGACTTGACTTGATTTTGGATTACTTATGGTTTTAAATTAACAATAATGCAATGTTATGTGTGTAAAACAGTCACAGGCATCCGATGGACGACTATTTGTTTAATTTAAGGTAAGATTATAGTTTTATTTGATCAAATAGAAACATTGTACATTTGAGTACGAATCAACAAATTCGTTACGCTTGATCACGTGACATATGTCAATCCCATACATTGTCTTTCTATTCTACTAGCGTTAATTGTAGTAAGTGGCCATTTGAGTAGGCCCCCAGGTGACTCTCTTTAATTTGGCAAGTGTGACTTACCTAAGTAGGTACCTACTCGAAAACATTTAAAATGTAACAGATTCATTTGTAATTCTACAAACCTATTTCCTTTCATTTTATAGGGCACGTACAGTCAGTGGCACGAATCATGAAATCGGGTGGGGATTGCGCGGAACGCGTATTTTGGGTATGTGTTGCGGTGAGGGGCGCGGGCGGCGGGAGAGGGGCGCGCGCTATTGGTCGCTCACAAGAGCACATGCGCGAACTTATCCCCACTCCGTCGAAAAATATGAATGATTCGTGCCACTGACTGTATAATATAGGGTAGGTATCCGACAGAAAACCTCCCCAAACTCAATGAAAATATTGCTCTTAATAAGAAAATAGTCTGCTCACGAAAAATTTGGTATTTTTTATACCTATAAGTATCACCATGAAAGGTGTCCTAACGACTTTGGCAGTTTTGATTGTGCGTATTTTCTTCTGTATTTATCTATTTTGTCGCGATCGGTGTGTGAGTATGTATGGTACAGAGGTGGCGACGAGCGGGTGAAAAGTCGGACCCGGTTCGGGTCGGCGCCGGACTTGCGCGCCGGCAGCACGCGCGCCGTGTCGGCCAGCGCGCTGCGCCGCCCGCTGCGCCGGTACGCGCTGTCCGTCGACGAGCCCCCGCACTCCGCTGTTAGGTAACATTGTCTCATTTATCATCTCGTTTCTACCTTTCATTGCGTTCTTCCTCTGCTTATTTGTTGTTTGTATCTTCCTAACCTAAGGGCCTAAGCTATTACAAAAAAACATCGCGTTAAGCGTACGATATTCGTCCCACTCCGTGGCACTATATTGACTCACGTTACGAATAATGTTCAATATAAAGTTAACGACGAATTGCTTCCGACTATCGTGATTCTTTTTTGTAATAGGCCCTTTAATTTTCGTCCCGGCCACAGCTCGCAGCGGCGGGCGGCGTGGCAAGCGGATTCGGTAATCACTGCGCGGTCGTCGCTGAGAGGCCACCATATGACCACACCGCCATCAACATGGCGCGCAGTGATTATTGAATTACTTATTGCCGCGCCGCCCGCCGCGGCTGGCTGTGGCCGGGCCGTATGTACTGGCTCTACTTGTTACAATGGCCTCAAGCGTGAAGCCTCGCTTCACGCTTGCACCGCTTAATAGAGAAAAAATCTATATTTTTTTAGAATAAAGCGCAACTTGCCTATGGTTTGCGGTTGTGAGGTGACTCTTTTATATACTTACTAAGAGCTGGCCCCGGAAATAGGTAGACAATTTACAGAGCGACGAAATCCCTCTAGTTAGCCATACTAATCATTATTAATAGATCCGGGCACCTCGCAGATTTTCAGGGGTGGGACTGGTTGAGCAACAAAGGGGCTGCAAATCGATTGCAGGTATACAATTTACAGAGCTCTAGATTTGGTGTGGTATAGTAGCAAGCCAATCATGTATCTATCTAAATCGAATATAACATTGCCAGGAATTTTGACTCATGGAAAAATAGTGCCAGGCGGCATCAAAATGCGCGAAAAAGTGGTAAAGGTTTTGTCTACCTATTTCCGGGACTAGCTCTTAGTCCATTAATATTTATTTAGACCTATTAATTTATTTTTTTAAACAGCGCCAGTGCAGCTGAATCGGAGTGCGGGTCGCAGTCGTCGCTGGCGCTGGACCTGCACGGCAGCGGCGCGTGCGCCGGCGTGACGCTGCGCGTGCGCGACAACACGCGGCGCCGCCCGCTGGCCAGGCAGCAGCGGCTGCGCGACGACACCCACCAACGTCAGTTCCATTGCATTATTACCTACATTATTGCTAACCATTATATTTAATCATTTGCCATTGCAAACCATATAATCTTCTCCATAATAATTTAAAAAAAAAATTTTAAGAACCTTTCTTATCAGACCCATTGCATAAGAATTCTTATGCCCACTGCTCAAATGGCCATTCTACTAAAATTAACGCTAGAATAGAATAATGCGATTCAAACAGACCGGCCAGAGACGGAATGCATTTTACCTTTGCCAAAGGAAAATAAACGTCTATATAGGTAGTTAATTCCATATTTGCATGAAACCGCATGCCGCGGCAGCCAGTCGGCGGCGCCCGCCCGCAATATGAAATTTAACAACTGTACAGCTCGCGCAACATAACTTGACCCAAGATGGCGCCGATCTGCGCAGGTACAGACGCTCACAAAATTTTTAAGAGCGAATTAAGTTTAGTTAGTAAAATTAAATAAAGAAATACCTAGTTTTACTTATTTATTAAATCTTTGAATGTGAACAATGAAAATGCAGCGAGTACGATCATACTAGTTAATCACAAATTATTTGTTTGAATCTGGCCTTTAGTTAATCCACTATAATCCTTTTTGATAAAACAAATACGTTATAAACCATTTGTCTCTTTGTCGCTTCAGAAATGTATTGCTTAAACGACTTTGCGGCGGCATTTTAACGTTTGAAAAACCACACATTAAACTTAGCACTCGACTGTCCTTAAAGACGCTCGCGGGTGGTGTGCGGGCGCGCAGCGCGCGGCACATCGGCACCCTGACTATCTAAAAAGAAACTATTTAGCGACCGGTTGCATTTGACATACATTGCCACTTTTCTTTGGTATGTTTTTTTTAACCCAAAAAGATGTAGCAATGGATCACGATCATCTGTGAACTGCAACCAGTCGCTAGGTGGTTTTTAATTAGATAATCAGCCCGCCGTTACCATGGTTACGCGGGGAGCAGCCGCCCGCGCTTCATACCCCCTACCCAGTTGCGCCTAAAAATCGTACGACGCGCAGGTTCAAGTTATGTTGCGCGAGCTGTAACACGCTTTATTTTCCTCTGGCAGAGGTAAAATGCGTTGCGATGCGGGCCGGTTGGTTTGAATCGTACATAACAATGTAAGGGAATGACATAAGCCAGGGGTCTCCAAACTACAAAAGCTCCTCCTATCAATCCCATCATACATTGTCATATTCTTCTAACGTTAATTAATAGAATGGCCATTTGAGTAGGCCATCAGGTATGATCTCATTGAGGCATACCAAAAAACGGCAAATTTTGACTGTAATTATTTCCATCAGCCATTTTTGATGTCCCCACTGCTGGGGCACAGGCCTTCCTTATGGGTGGTAAGTCCTCCTTACCACCCATTGTAATTAATTACAAAGAAAATATTATACGTTAGCAATTCCCAAAATGAACCTGAAATTGCTTTCGCAGCCTGTTAAAATATGCATTATTTATTGTTTCAGCACTCGTCGGAGAAAGTGTTATAAACATAAATAATAACCTAGATGATTCAATATCGAGGTAATAATTCATTCTAAACATACCGACTAATTTCTTTACTATTTCCTGTACGACTGCATGACACCGAAGCCAAATCTCATTTTGAAAATATTAGTTTGATAATCTAAGGTTTTCTGGTCAAATAATTAAGCAGCTGATATTTTTGTTTGTTTCGTAAGTTACATTTTGAGTGTTTTCAAATGTTTTCAATATTTGTTTGACCTTTGCTATTCAATACGGACTTTAGTGATCTTCTGATTCTTGTACTATACATTAAATGGGCGAATCTCAACAACCGTGATTTTTTGTCTAATTTTGGTGATAATTTTTGTTTTTAGCTTTTCGTCCAAATTTGTTTAATCATAAGCAAGAGTACTATTTACAGTTACATAAAATGTCAGTGACATTAAAAGAATTATAATAATTTTTGAAATATTTGGAACACCGAAATTGGTCACCCACCAAAATTATCATTACGCCACCAAAATTTGAAAATCTGACACCAAAATTAATCAACTCCACCAAAATTGGAAATGCGTACTAATATTCGTACTAAACGAATATTTAGGGAGCATTATTAGTCACTAACCGTCTGTTTGGTTGTTAATGTAAATATTAAGTACCAGTGAGTGGTAGTAGAGTGTCAGTGAGTGGTGTATGTGTCGTCCGAGAATAGCACTACCCTCTGTCGTCCCGTGGGTGTAGTAAAAAACGACTTAGGGACTATAGGCATCAGGAGACGGGCAGCAGCGTCTTCTAAAAACGTGGCAATTCTGGCAAACCCCCTAAGATGATGAGATGATAAGAATCCCCACAAGCTCTTATAGCAATGGCAAATTATAACACCTACACACTGAGAACTGATGCGAAGTTAACCAAGTCATGCGCACTGAGAACTGATGCACAGTTAACCAAGTTGGAAGAAATTCTAAGCAAATTTCATTGAGACATCATGGGGTTATCTGAAGTCCGAAGAGAGGGAGAGGACTCGATAACCCTCAATTTCGGTAACTTGCTATACTACCAGGAGGGCTTCTAACAGACCCTAGGTGGTGCCTGATTCATCGTCCTCAAGTCCCTTGTTAACAATGTGGTCACCATCGTAAGTGTGTCGACCAGGGAAGCGTACCTGATACTCAGAACTGTATTTGTTGAATCTTGTACAGGTCTACGCTCCGACTTCGACGCACCGAGAGTGGTGGAAGTGGAGCCTATCTACGAAGTGGAGGCATAAGAAGATCTCTAAAGCCATGCATAGCTACAAAACCCGCTACACCGTTGTGATGGGGGACTTTAATCCAAAGTTGGGGAAACGATGCGGTAGTGAGTTGAGAGTTGGGCCATCTGGATTTGGCAACGGAATGCTAGAGGCCAGACGCTGGCCAACTTTATGGAGTGGTAGAACCTTTTTATGATGAACACCTTCTTCAGGAACCTGGAAAGCCGAAAGTGGACCTGGATCATTCCAGACGTTACAGTAAAAAATGAAATAAATTTTATCATGTCGCCGAAAAAGCAAAATGATATCACTGTGATCAACAAGACAGGGAGCGGTCACCGATTGGTACGTGGCACATTGAATATCAACGTAAGGCTAGAAAGTTCTCGACTGATAAATTCTACGCTCCGACTATTACCGGCCCACATTCAAAACCCCGAGTTTTCAATTCGAGCTCCAAAACTGCTTCAGATCCCTTGAGAACAGCATAGATGTGAATGATATAAACAACATGACAATGGATACTGTCCGTACGGTAGGGTCTATGTTCTCCGCCGTCCCAAGTTAAAGAAACTCTTCAACCACACACTTCTACTCATGCACCAGAGACGGGAAATGACGCTTCCGAACTCAGCGGATGCTCATGGTTATCGACAGCTAAATAGGCAAATATCTAAGACTTTTACGAGCGACCTTCGTCAATTTAATACGAAGCGTATTAAAGAGGCTATCGAGTGGAATAAAGGCTCCAAAGTGTTCGTGAGAGATCTGTCTATTAGGCAAAACCAGATGACGAAGCTGTAAACTGACCACGGTCTCATCATTTTCATCGAAGCCTGTAATCCTGAGGGAGATTGAGAGCTTTTATACGGAGTTTCATTCCACGCAGACACCTGTTGCAAGCAAAACTAAAGACCCCAGTGCCAAGCTTACCCGACTCTATACCGAAGATATCCCGGTCGCCAGCCTTTACGAGACGGAACGGAATCACTACAGAACTTCTGAGAGCGGTCAGCCGATACTGAAAGTCCTCCAGAAGCTTTTCAACTCCATTACCGCCGAGGGCAGAACGCCGAAGACATGGAACATAAGCGAGGCAATACTGTTCTTTAAAAACAAGGGTGACAAGACCCTTTTGAAGCACTACAGACCCATCTCTCATTTGAGACATGTTTATAAGTTGTTTCCGAGAGTCCTTATGAATCGTCTCGTTCGCAGGTTCGACGACTTCCAACCTCCCGAACAAGCCGGGTTCCAAAAAGGCATTAGTACCATAGACCATCATCCATACGCTACGGGAAGTTATACAGAAGACCGAGGAGTATAATCTGCCACTTTGCTTGGCGTTGGCATTCGTGGACTATGAGAAAGTCTTTGATTCGATAGAGACCTGGGCGGTTCTGCAGTCTCTTACTTCTACGAAGAAGCCATCATGTCAGTATGAGTACAGAACCAGAGCACAAATCCCATCCAACTGCAGCGAGGTGTGAGACAAGGAGACAACATTATTTCTCTGAAACTGTTCACATCTACGTTGGAGGGTCATCTTTAAGCTTTTGGACTGGAAAGGACTCGGCATCAACATTAGTTGTCAGTACCTAACACACCTTCGTTTTGACGATGATATAGTTCTTATGGCTGAGACCTTGGAAGACCTGAACAAAATGCTTTAAAATTTTCGTAGCGCTTCCCAAAGAGGTCTTAGGATGCACTTGGATGTGTTGTACCCAATTTAGCTCATGTTGGGAATACTACACTTGAAGTTGTTGACTATTACGTATAACTAGGACAGGCAGTCCAGTTAAGTAAGTCCAACATCGAGAAAGAGATCTCTCGTCTAATCAACGACGAGAGAGATCATATTTTAGTGTAAGTTAAGCGATTTGGTACCAAAATGCCACCAAAATCACCAAAATTGCACCACCAAAGTTGAAATCATGTAAAAAAAAATACGAAAAATAAAAACTGTTGGGAATATTCTACTGAACTTTCTATCACTTTTAAAGCACACCATGCATTCCTAAAACACTGTATTGTCACAACAAATTCATTACTAAAACGTAATTAAAACAGGAACACCAAAATTGCTGATTTTTTGTCACAGTGTTAAAAAACGGAATACTTTTATTTTTGTCGGGAAAACGCAAATGGATTGTGCGCTATTGTCACCACGGCTGGTGAGCGCCTGACTGTCTGGAGTGAGGTACGGGAATGATATTTGTTTTTGTTTGTTCCTGCGGGCTAGGTTGTCTCTTTCATTAATGACACCAAAATTGATAATTTCGCGTGGACAGACCATTTTGGCATGCTCTAGGATTAGGTAAGGTACTAAATATGAAAATATCACTAACAGCGGATGGGAAAATTATTCCTAATAGAAATAAAATAAATTACTTTGACTAATTTCCAAAAATTTTCTTTAGACCGACGGAAATATCAAGCAAAACAGATTCCGGACAAGCCACCTGAATTTGAATTTCGATGTAAAATATTTTTTTCAAGCTACTTATACATTTTATTCAAATTATATTTATGGTTTGGTATGGATACTAACGTTAATTTTTAAGAAAAAAATTAAACAAAGTTCTGTCTATTAAAAACAGTACGATTCTCAGCCCGGACGCATTAAAATTACGCTTGAGATATTCACCCAAATATGTGTTTCGTTTATATGGTAAAAATACATCCCTTTATGATGTTTTCCCCTAAAAAACAACACTGTTTTAGCATAGGATTTTCATAATCTCACTTTTTTAAAGTCTTCTATTTCTCAGATCTCAGATTGCCAACCTTTCAAATGACCCAAAGTTCTATGAACGATGATCAGTCTCCTTTATTTATAAAGATACGTACTAATGCTACACTCATTTTTCATACTGATTTCAGAACCAATATTGAAGAGATCCTCAATGATGATATCGATATGGTGCATTTAGCATGTGAGAGTGATCCGAAAGAGATGCGTGCGAGCAGCGCGCCCCCCGCCGCCGCGTCGCCGCCCCCCTCCCCGCGCCTCCCCACCACCCCCCAGTCTTCAGACACTTGCATACTTATAGAAGAACCCACCCCAGACTCCTCGGAAGCCCCCCCGGACGTCTGAAAACAAAGTGTCTCGGAAACCCGAGACTAAATCGACTCTTGTTGATAATTTGATATCCATTTTACAAGTTTTTAATTACTCTTTACTATACCTTCGTGACGTGACCGATCACGTGAGGTCTTTTCGATGTGTCTTCGAAAAAGACGACAATTAGGTAACTATTTTTTAGACCCACTGTTGTAAAGTAATCGATTGACGTTTAGGGTAAGTGTGTTTATGAATTAGAATACGTGTTTCGTGATGGAACTCGCTAAATTTTATACAGATGTATGTAATAAATATTATATGATATTGAGTAGAAGGTGGTTTACGCCATAATTTAAATTCAATGTTTATGGTACTTTAGGGTACCATTCATTGACAGAATATGTGAAATTTATACTTGGTTTTATTTCTAATAAAACACAACGTAAGCAACTAAAGAAATATTTTGCATAATTTGCTGACTTAGGTAATAGCACAGAATTGATATAAGTGCTACCGTACAGAAAGGAAACTCACCGCCCCGCCCCACAATCAATTACCTCACCCCACCGGCGCCTATCCGTGTGTCGATCCGTGTGCTCATTCAATAGCACACACACAGTTGCGCGTGTGCAAAAACGTCACTGTGTAGCGTCTGTGTAATAGGTGAAACGCGACGCTTGTATGGAGTCCCGGGGTGTGGGGTAATAGCACACCCCGGGCACTCCATACAAGCATCGCGTTTCAACTCCTATTAAATGAGCCTACTACGGACTGGCCTACGGATGGGCGCCGGTGGGGTGAGATAATTGATTGTGGAGCGGGGCGGAGAGTTTCCTTTCTGTACGGTAGTACTTATAATATCTATTCTGTGGTAATAGCGACATTTTCAATTTAATAAACTTTGTTTTTTGAATAAATAAAGTAGCTTTCAGTTAAAATAATGCGCACTAATAGACGGCCTACTCTATCTCCCTTTTTTCATGTCATACTTCCCAGCAACGCCACCATGCTGTAGAGATTTCCAAAACCCCTCGAATGAAAGTCCATAAAATGTACTTAATTGTACCTTAGCTTAAAAAAAAATACCTTTGATATGAAATAAAAGACTTTTTAACGGATACTAGCGCGGTTTTATTGAAAGTACTGACCGTCATCAGTCCCCCGTGACCACGGCAGCTGCAAAGATGCCGAAACGTCGGAAAATCAAAAATCAAACCAAATACCAACTAATTACTAAAGTACTTTCAATAAAACCGCGCTAGTATCCGTTAAAAAGTCTTTTATTTCATGTCTAGTGAGCACGTAAGCTTGAGAAGTGAATATAGGTACCTTTGATAGTTACAGAGAAATATCACTTGATTGTGGCGTTGCCAGGCAGTGAAGTATGGCACCTTTTTCGATATTTGCGATGCATATTATATGTTTTTCAAACAAAAATTGTCTCATTAAGGCAACGAAACACAAGCTTTAAATTCGCCTAGCTCACACATTAGTATCCTATGTAATATGTATGTAATCCTATGTTGTGTATCACTTCGCTCTGCCTACTTCGTGTCGATCCGGGCAGTTTCATGCAGTCACTCATGACATGACCGACCGGCCCCCTGATTACGTAACTCTGTTGCTAAGAAGTTCCGTTTGAAATCAATTAAAATCATTTGAAATTAATTCAAATTGTCAGTGTCTTTTATTAGCAACTAGCTGACCCGACAGACGTTGTCCTGTCTTAGTTATGACTTATGCCGCGCAATTTTCTTTATTTTTTCTTTCATAAGAACCTTCTCCTGATAATAATAAACACAACAAAAAAAGAATTAGCGAAATCGGTTCAGCTGCTCTCGAGATTTGCGCTTAGCAACACATTCAGCGATTCATTTTTATATTACAGAAGTGCTATTATGTCTCTGTTATTCTTTATTATCAACAGCAACTGACAAATATCATTCGTTTCAAAGGATTTCAAACGGTTTCAATCGATTTCAAACGAGAATTGATAGCAACCATTGACTTATATAGTATAATTATTACTTACTATCATTGTTAGCCACAGATTTACGTAATCAGCGGCGCTTCAAGCTGCGACTGCATCTAGCCACATCTAGCGATCTCCTTTTCATGGAAATGCACAAGACCATAATGAAAATGCGCAAGCAGTTGGGAATGACTTCTCAGCAGTCCTTGTATAATGTTCAGTAAGTCACAGAACAGTGAAAAATGTATCGTAGCATTACCGTAGACGTCCTAGTTGTTGATGTTGACTGAAGTACCTGTAGTAGTTGTTGACAACACTTTTAGAAAATGTTTCCAATATAAATGGTTACTTAATGCATTTGAAATACGACGTACCTAACCCTAAACCTGCTAAAAAATACCGGGTAATCACTAATATTTAAATATCAAAAAGAGATAAATAAATAACACTCTAATAAATGTCATTTCCTAGTTTGAATTTTACGTTATAATCCGTTATTAAATTAAAAAGACTGATAAAAGCGAATTTTGTAAAAAAAACGCATAATATTTATTACGACTTAAACCGTAATTAAATAATATTAAATCATCATTTACGTCATTAATAGCTACATAAATAATTATAATGCGTTCATCCTCCGGTACTTAGTCAAACTATACACAAACATTATTCGTGCTACAATCCCTTTGAGATCATGGGTTCATATGTGAGAGCATAAAATTTTAAGTCATAATATACAATGGCATAAGGGTTTTTGGCAGAATCATCAATACGCAAAACATTAAAACCAAATATATGTTAACGCATAAGTACTTTTATTCCGTATAAATGCTATTCCAACTATGACCAAAAAGCATAAAATTTTATACATATTTTTTTACCCATGACGATCACTAAATAATGCATACATAACAGCAAGTTGGTTCTGGCACTTCGCCGGCTGCTGCCAAGGCACGCTCGCTTCGCTCGCTTGGCTCGTGCGTTGTTGGCTGCAATGGAAGTTAACCAGCTCACTCGCTCATCGACGCACCTAATCGTCTGTACTTGAGTAAGTATTCTATCAAATGTATTACAGTGTCAATCAAATTATGACTATGAAGATTTTAGTTATAAACTATGCCACTTGTATATTATGTTAAATTACTATTATGGGTGTTAATGTTGCGTTTAACATTTTGTTCACGCAAATTTATGCCAAATGAAATTAGTAGTAGTTATCGTTATGCCAATGAAATCATTCTGCGAATTAATATATGCCATTATGCGGTAAAAACTGAATGCTGTTCCTGTTATGCCAAACCATATTATGACTAAAAATTTTATGTGAACGTAACCCCGCACCCGGAGATCATAACATTATGAATATAATGAATGAATACCAAATGTTTCATAATTGTATCAAAGAAACCTATGTTCTCCATTTTCTTTGTAGAGTTCACTTCTTTCTGAAATAATGGTTACAGATTTGATAAAAGAGATTAAAAGTATATAACTAGTCAAATACATAAGTGTTTTATTGTTTCTCATAGACAGAAAAATTAACAAATTGTGATAATGTTTTTAAGTCGTAGAGGCAATATTTGGATCGATCGTAACTGTTGCACGTTTCGGAGAGAAGAAGTGTTAATTAGGTAATATTAAATTCGAATAAGATTTTGTAAGTGTACAATGTCACTTTGTAAAGTTGTGTAACTACCTATATAGGGTGTAAATAGATTTCTTGACAATACCCGACATAGAGGTGTTTCTTCAGAATTTTGAAAATAACTGGTTATAGTGGCGTCAGTAGGGTGAAAAATACGGCGTTTTGTGAACCAGAGATTTCCTTTGGTAGGATTGGTCTTTAGGACCCTAGGATGGATATAAGAAGTGGAGCCACCTCGATTTTTGTAGTAAATTTTTTGAAGTTTTGGCTTTCAGCCCAATCTCGATAGATGTATTAGTTAAGCTGCTATGCCCAGTTTGATATCATATTCGTATGAATTTAGGATTCATATTTGTACAATTCAGTTGTTAAACTATTTAAAAAAAATAAAAACTAAAATAAAATACTCACTTGATTAAAGAAAAAAATTGCCATTAAATACACAAATTGGAATATTTGAAAAAGAAAAATACCTGGTAGGAGCTCTTAAACTCTTTTATTTTTAAAATAATAATAAAAAAAATATTCTTGTTTTGGCTAATTAAAAAAAATAACTTCGTTACCGTTGTAAGGAAGTTATTATTTTTATAAAATATTAAAATTTTTAATATCAATCCGAAACTTGTTTGTAATAGGTTCAAATTGTAGCAAATTTGGTTAGCTTTATAAAAGTATAGAATAGAGATACCTGAAAAACGCTTCCTTAAGGTAGTTTTTTCGAAAATACTGAAACAAGTGCCAAGTTTTTCCAGCAGTACAGGGTTTCCAAGGGTTAAAACTTGCGTAGAACTACTCTCAAGGTACCTAACAACATCTGGAAAAAATTGTAGTTACATGCGCGCTTGTGATATTTGCGTTTTTTTGTCGATATTGACTGCCATTTTTTTGTTTTTCTAATAATTTACCGATATTTTTAATGCTGCGCTATACTTTTTAAGTTTATTTCAAAACAGTTCAATAAAAGTGTTATAATGAATATATATTTGGAATTGGCTATTTATTACCTTTCATTTGATACCCATATTGTTATGATAAAAAATAATAATATTTCCATAGGTGTAAAAGAAATTGACGGCACGTGACAGTGAATTTTTTTTTCGCTATTTATTGTGAATAAAGAAATTTGTAAGTTATATTTTTTCAACTCTTCATTCTATAGATAAGCTTATTCTATATATAAGCTTCATTCTATATATAAGCTTATAAGCTTTGTTATCGTATTTTTTGTTTGCAAATAAGAACATCAGTTTAATATTTACGGTGACTTAAAGTAAAAAAAATGTAGTTGAAAATATTGATTATTGTGTAATGTTAAGGAAACTTCTTAATAAATTGCATTTTTTATACCAGGAATGAATTCTACGTCATTGATTTATCCGAAAATAATACCAAACTTGGCTTAGTATCTAAACTTAGGCAGTTATTAACCTCGGACTTCGTTAAGGCAAAAGAAAAAATCCAGGTGGCTCCACTTCGTAAACCCATTTTAGGAACCCAAGGATCAATCCTACCGAAGGAAATCTTTGGTACATGGATAGCCGTATTCTTCGTTTTTTTGCCTCCTACGACTGGGGCTATTACATCAATGTCAATCAAACATAAATAATACTTGTTTGATCGTTTATGTAAAGGTTGAAAGGGTAATATTTAATTACTTTACTACCGTTTCCATTATTATAGGACTATGTTCATGTTTCCATAATTAAGGCATAATATTATGCCTTTAATTCTGTATGACATGGCATAATATTTATGTCATTCACTGTTAAATCGGTACCCAACACATTAAATTACTTATCTCTCATTCTTGCCAAATGAAATTTATTTATTTACGAATTATTTATTTAATTATGGAAAAGTAATGACTGGAAGTGTAGTAACAGAAATATAGCGACGGAAATATAACGTGCGATTGATCGTACTATTTTATGAGAAAATTGTATAGATATAAATTAGTTTTTATTAAAAGCAATAAGTATAAAAAAGTCAAAGTCAATGGTTTCGAATTGAAATGAGTCAAGCAAAGAAAATCGAATTGAATCAATGCTTTTGGCAATGCCATTATATGGCGCTCGAAACGAAAGTTTTATGGTGGAAAATGTAATTTTGAAAAAATGTGAAATGAGAAAAAAATATTTAATAAAAAAATATCGGACTAATCTATTGTAATGTGCATTAGAACACATTACAGCCAGTAATGTTCCTGTATGTATCTTGAGAATTGAAAACATTGTGTATTGTATCTAATATAATTATTTTAACAATAATGTCATTGTGTTGTGATGATAATTTTGTTAGTAAACCGAAATATTCCATATAAGTATTTGTCTCTTATGTAATGAGCAAAGACTTTCGCAACATTGAGGTTTACCTATTTAAGTAAGATCGAAGAGGACTACAAGGAATAATGTATGGTCATTTTTTTAATTAATTTTATATTATTTTATAGCTTTGTGTACCATGCCCAACAGCTTAGAGCATGGCGGGCTTCGCGACGCGCGTCGCCGTCACAATATAAGCTTAGTTCGTTCGTTTTTGAAAAAAATGCGGTTATGATAAACTGAATAGTGGCAACCCTAGACCGAAATTGTATCTTGCTTTTGCCTAATAATGGGATTGATTATCGAAAACAATTGTCTATTTGCGACTAAGGTTGTCACTTAGCAGATTTCCATACAAATAAAAAAACGAAATTAATCTTCAGGGAATGTATGCATGGTGCCATCTGCCATATTCGGCTTTATAAGTCTATTTCCAACACCTTGTATAGATCATTTTTTTAATTAAGTTTTATATTAAGTATTTTATTGTTTTCTACATGTTTCCGTCCCACTTTTTTTTGTAATAAGATATTCCCATGGCTAGTTAGTGGAACCTAATTAACAAAAGGTGATCGAAAATTTAATTAAAATAGTATCAGATAAAACATAAAGTAAATTTCATGTGATTAAAATACTTACTCGTAACTGACCCGCCAATTCTATTAAACACTTTTTTATACAAACTTGAAGTAGGTAAGGTATATATTTACGGTAATTATACAAAATTATTGTATCGTAGTGCAGTATTATTACCATGAAGTACCTAAATTAAATAATTAATTGTATTCAATCCAAATGGTTGTTGTGATGTCTATTAAATCTGTTGATTACACAACGTTTTTCACTAAATCCCTTTTCCTACTTAGCTTTGTCGCTAACTAAGTATTACTTTTTAGCGTATTTAGTGTAATAATTTAAGTGCTTAAGCTAGGGTTTCCTAGGATAGCGGCGCCGTCATATTACGGCCGTAATATAGCGGCGTTGAATGTTGTCTATGTAAACAATATGGCGACATCGTAACGTCAGAAACCGCTCCGTATTGTTTACATAGACAACGTTCTACGCCGCTAAATTACGGTCGTAATATAACGGCACCGTCATCCTAGGAAACCCTAGCTTTACTTACAGAAAAAAAGCACACAAAAAGCGAACTTATTTGTTAAATAGAAATCGTCTCTTCTAGACATACGCCTCCTTGTTTTATTTGCACGTTGTTAAAACATTTAACAAACATTGAAATAAATAAAGCATCCCAAATACACTATCTATACCAAAATAAATGTGGGACAGTTACTACTAAAGGAAAAGGTATCAACTTGATAAACTCAGTCAGCATTGTATGGTTTCGCATAATCGACGTAACATAGCTGCCGCGATTTGATGAAATAAAGCCGTGCTTTTATCACAAATCTGCGCGCGAGTACGTTTCGTAATCCTATCAAAGGTGTCCGCGGCTGGATAATCCGTGGAATCTCATTAGGGTGCGAATGATATAAAAGTGTGCGGGGCGATGCAGCCATCGGCAGTTAGTCAGTCGGTGGGCTGTAGCCGCTTCCGAGGACTGCTCAGGACCGAGCCCGAGCTCAACCATGGAGAACCGAACCGATGACTACTACTACGGCGCACACTTCGCGCCGCTCAGGTATGAAACACTCGTGTATTATTTAGAACTTTCAAGAAGAAATAGTAGATTATTGCATCGAGCACAAAGTAATTTATTATTGCACCGAGTGCCTGATTTAGAGCCCGAGCGTTAGCGAGGGCTTTAATCTAACAGGCACGAGGGCAATATAAATTACTTAAGGCGAGGTGCATAATCTGCTTTTCTTTCAACTATTACCTATAGGAATAGTAGATAAAAGAAACTCATATCAAACATTTCATTTTCAAAAGCATTGTCGGCTTCATTTAGAATGTTTTCCGGAATTAATGTGTCGGTAGATGATTCCATTTTAATTCGAAGCCGAAGCACTCAAAATCAAATAATATCACACTTTATCGTTTCTAAAAATATTGTCAAGCAAAATTAACAAAGTTCCCGCCAAATCACTTTTTTAAATTTCTTTAATTTTTAAATCAGAGTTAGCAGCAATCATTTTTTTAATTTGGAACAAGTAGGATAGAAAAGAATAATACACGTACGTAAAAAAAAAGTATTGATATCGGCTGGCTGAATAGAGTTAATCCATTCAGATTGGCACCTTTTGGTGCGATTAAAAAAAAACACAGATTTTGCAGGTCCCGCAAGAATCGGAGCATTGAAAATGAATACAAAAATTTACGAAAAACCAAAATCAAATCAAATGCAAAATGCTATTATATTTTTAAAATTACCTAGGTAGTGCCTATTTATTTTTACGATTGAGACACTCGGCTCCGCCTCGTGTCACAAAAGCGCTCGCTGACTGCCTCGACGCAGTCGAAATATTATTAACCGATTTTCAAAATTCCAACGAATGCACTTCTCATCTGCTTCTACATCTTTTAACACTCTTTCCCTGACGATCGGTCAATAATCATAGAAGCTACATAACTTTTTATGTATGGAAACACCCGTTTTTCTAGAATTACAAATCTAAAGGGACCACCTACAGGTCACAATTATTTATCGATTTTCAAAAATATTTCGCCATTTGGTAGCTAAACTAATACCCTGGGACCCTTTTTTTTCATTTTTTCTTAAGTCAGTTTTATTTTCGAAATATTTACAACTTAGTAAACAAACACCCCCCAAAAAACCCGGAATTTTTGGAATTTTTCAAAATTTCAAAAAAGTTACCAGTAGATTTTCAAAATTCAAACGGTCACACGTGTCTCGATAAATTCCTCAACTTTTGGTACTATTTCCATCTCGATCCTTTCAAAAGCCTCGGAGATATGGTTAAAAATACGTCTCAGGCGATTTGCATCTGATAACCATTTTCAATGGTACTCAGGCGATTTGCATCTGATAACCATTTTCAATGGTAAAAACTGTGCAATAATGAAATTTCATACATTTTTATTGCTCTAGCTAGAGAAATAAAGACTCACTTTGTACTGAGTTTATAGTGTGATTGTGATGAAATTAAAGCATAGTTGGAAGAAAAAGAATAAAGAGGTTCTTTGCAAGGTACATAAAACACAAATATAATGTGAGCAAAATGACCCGGAGAAACGTATTTGTATAGAAAATAAGCGTAACTATTCGTATTGAATACGTAATTGAAAGCACTTAGCTTTAGAGAGGAATTAAGTGTTTTTTGTAAATAAACAATTTCGTATAAGTTGATGTGCAAGCTATTGCTAAAAGCAACCTAATAAAATTGTTTTAAAAAACAAAAAACCGACTTCAAAAACCTGCCTCTAAAAAGCAAGAAATAATATTCAAATCATTAGATACGCATTATCATTGTTATAATAACAACACGTCTATTGAAGTCGGGTGGGGCTGGAGTACTACTTCCTTTTTTTATTCTATAAAAGCCCCACCCGACTTCAATAGACGTGTTGTTATTATAACAATGATAATGCGTATCTAATGATTTGAATATTATTTCTTGCTTTTTAGAGGCAGGTTTTTGAAGTCGGTTTTTTGTTTTTTAAAACAATTTTTATTTTTTTTATTTTTAGTGTAAGTACTTTCTATATTAGGTATATTATTTGGTAGAAAAATCGGCTCAGCCAAATGTGAGATATTCGCGGAGAAACATACATTCATACAGGTCAAACTGAGAGAGAACCGTTTTTTTTTGAAGTCGGTTAAAAAGACTACACTAAAAGTACCCCTTTTCCAACAAAAAGAAACATCTAATTCGGTTCATAAATAACAAAGTCGTCAAGTTAGATGATGCAAAATCATAGTATTTTCAGGATTTCTCAAAAACTACTGAACCGATTTGAAAAAAAAATTAATGGGACCATCTCGCAAGAAAACTCAATCGAACAAAAAAAGAATCATCAAAATTGGTTCATAAATGACGAAGATATGCGCGAACAACGATAAAAAAAAACATACAATCGAATTGAGAACCTCCTCCTTTTTGTGAAGTCGGTTAAAAAACGTGTTAAAATGGAATCTCATCATTACTTCATTTTTATCCAAAAGTAAAAAGACGTCCTTTTGAAATGACACTCCCATAATATATTTAATACTTAATTTTATTATTTACACGCGGCCGCCCGCGGTTTCACCCGCGTGGTTCCCGTGGGAATATCGGGATAAAAATTTAAAAAAATAAAAACCCGCCTGCATAAAAAGACAAGTCAACTGAAAAGATGGCAACAAGATTAAATATTAAAGGCAACATAATAACATAGTATTCTAAAAAAATTTTTTTTTCCCACTACGTATAATAGCACCGTACAGCCGCCATGTTGGTTTTTTTATAACGCCACCTTTTTAAGAACACTTGGGCAGACAAAACAAATCTAACGATATCTTAATCATAGAAATCCGTTCAACCGTTTGAAAGATATGAGGTAATAAAGAATATTACATACAAACACACAAGATACGCGCGAAAAACATAACCCTCTTGCAGTCGGGTAAAAAGTATTCTATGTTTTAATCTAGGCTACCTACTATCCGTGTGCCAAATTTCAACCAAATCCGTTAAGCAGTTTTCGCGTGATTGAGGAACAAACATCCAAACCCACAAACTTTCACATTTATAATATTAGTAGGATACTACTACGGCGCCCACTACGCGCCGCTCAGGTATGAAACACCTTGTTTATCAGAACTTTCAAGAAAAAGAAGAAGAAGAAATACGGTAACATATGTACCACTAATAAATAAAATAATATACTCACTTAATACCTACATAATTGTATTATTTACGCGATCTTGCAAAATATTTATAGAATTCACCAATAAAAGACATCAACGCACGTAACATTTTTTAAATTCGAATTGAACTATTTTTTCCCCATACAAACTTTGAACCCCCATTACACCCCTTCCAAAAAATATTTTTTAGCGGATTCCTTCAATGTATAAAGAATCTATGTACAAAATTTCAAGTCTCTAGGTCCAGGCTGGACGTTGATATGTCAATCACTCTTTTTTTTTCAAATAATTTATATAGAACACACCTCTCGCAAACTCAACAAGCAATAAAAATAAGTCGTACAGGTGTTGTTACTTGACTCTAATAAAACGTTTTTGTCATTCAAAAACACCTGTAGGCCCACATAACGAAAGAGTCGTTGTAAAGTTTTGATGCGACTATGCTGTACGATGAAAGTGGTAATCTTGTGACTTTTGTATGACCCTTAAACAACAATGAAGATCGTATAATGGGGCCTTTTTCGCGTTGAGTAAACGTTAGTGCGACCTAGCTAGATAACATTTGTACAACGATTGTACGACGACGTTAAATTGTTAGTTTGTACGTTGCTCGCTCGAATGTGTTTAAAAATATGGTTTCTTTTCTTCAATCAAATGTCACCAATTAATTAGTAATTTCTTTCGTTATATCCCAACAAGCAAAAACGTCATATAAAATCTGTCTTTTACGACTTTAAGTTGGATAGCAGTCTTATAATAGTAATGAGATGACTTCTAGGTCGTATAGACGTCTTAAATTAAACTTTTTAGTCGTGCGACGAATATGTCATAATAAACTGGTCATAGCAACGTCGGTAAGACTAAACTATACGACGTTACATTAACGTTTTAGCTAAAACGTCTATATGACAACGCAATAGTCGTACTATGGTCGTACTAACGTTACAGTCCGTTAGACGTTTTCAACTGACCAAATTAGGTGTTTGAAAAACCTACATACGACCTTTATATAATGTGGCAGTTGTATACACGTTTTTACAGTGACGTTTATAAAACTATCACTATTTTGTTATACAGCAGTCAATTTGAGACATTTATATGACTTGGTGGTTTTTTTACGACTCAAATATAACCTTTGTATTACGTGATGTCCATTTAATGCCATGCCCTGACTTTAATAAACCTTGTAGTCGCATTTGAGTCAAGTTGTGACTTTAAAACGACTTGGCCGCCATATTTACGGAACATATGATAAATCAAATACGAAAAATGGAAGCAAAAAATTCGTGGAGAAACAAAAAAACGTAGTGGAGCTTTCAAAAGGAAAGTAAAACGAAATTTCCTGTTATTAAAAAGTACAACACCAACAACTGTGGCATTAGTCACAAATGTTGAAGAAGAAAAGTGTACAACACATGAACAACAAGAAGGTTCAGTATCAATATTTATTTTATTTACTACCTATAAAAAAATATTGTTTATGATTTTTTCCGATATTGAATTTTTTTATCAGTAGGTAGGTAACTACCTAAATGTTGAAATGATTTATGTTCTTATATGAAAGTGAATTTAATTTGGATTACAGTTGACGTTGTTAAAAGTGTTCCTGGTGGATCCGCTGTGGTAACATATGGTAAGCTTTTTTCGTAACGTATTACCTACCAGTAGGTACTAGCTTCCGCCCGCGACTTCGCCCGCGTGGACATTCGAGAAAATCCTTAGAGATCCTTTAATCTTTTAATCATGTTTCAGATAAATTTAGATTAGTACTTGAATATAATTCAATTTAATTCCAACTTAAATATCAAGATTGATGAGCCACCGATCCTAAATTGTAACTGTCTGGTTCTAAAAATAGGATCACATACTGCGATTGTCACCGTATACAGATCACCATCTTATAGGAGCTTAGATAATTTTAATACTTCTCTAGACTCTGTTCTATCTACTCTCTCTAGTTTTAATAATATTATTATAATTGGTGACATTAACATTGATCTTCGTGATGAATACCTGAACACTGGTGGCCGTGAATACTTAAATATATGCGCTAGTCACGGCCTTATGCCGGCTCATCGTGAATCTACACACCAAAGTGGTTCTTGCCTTGATCACGTCCTCTTAAAAACCAAAAGTCTGGTTTCAACTTTTATAACTAATACTTCCATAACCGATCACTCAGCTGTTGTTTCCTGCATTAGTAATCAAAAAACAGTAAAAAATACTGAGTCATCCCACGTTAAACTAGACTATGATCAGATTATTGCTGCTATTCATCATAATATAGATTTTGATGTAATTTTAAAAAGTAGAGATTGTAATTTTATGATTGAATATCTCTTTAGTCACATAGTAAACATTATAAAAAATCATTCCAAGGTAGTGAAGATATCTAGAAGAAAAAGGCCTTTAAAACCCTGGATCACCTCTGGTATGATTCGTTGCATACGTAACAGAGACCGTTTACATAAAAAATTTCGGAATGCACCTGACAATGTTGTAATTAAGGTCACTTATTTAAGATACCGTAAATATTGTAATAATGTGTTAAAAAATCTTAAAAGACAGTATGAGCGTAATGAAATTATAAAGGCAAATAAAGACAATAAAAAGTTATGGGAAGTTATCAAAAAAATTACGAGCACTTTTAAAAAAAAGTCATCACCTAGTGAATTATTATCGTCAAGCTGCAATGAAAAAAGTGTTACCGAAATTAACATGTACAATGAGTTTTTTGCTAATGTGGGAAAGAGTCTGGCTGACGAATTGGTGAGTGGATCAACTGCTCAACCTTCATCTCCAATAAACCAAGCCTCTAGGTCTATTAATCGAAATTCATTTGTTCTTCTACCATGTGATGTATTTGAGGTCGATAATATCATAAAAAATCTTAAAAATAATAGTGCTACTGGTTGTGATGGTATCCCCAATAGTATAATTAAGCTTTGCAGGCATGCTTTGACCCCTGTCCTGGTTCATATATTCAATTGTTGTTTTGAGGAAGGAGTATTTCCATCTGCTTTAAAGAAATCGCGCATCCACCCAGTCCACAAGGCCGGGGATAGACGCTGTATTAATAACTATAGGCCAATCTCTATTTTACCAGCATTATCTAAAATATTGGAACGCCTCATTTACAATCGTTTGGTAAATTACCTTAACAAATATGACTTGTTATCAAACTCTCAGTTTGGTTTTAGATCTGGCAAGTCAACTAATGATGCAATATTGGAGGTTACCAGCTTTATTGCTTCCAATATGGATCAGGGCAGTAAATGCATAGGTATCTTTCTAGATCTAGCTAAGGCCTTCGATACAGTGTCTATCCCCCTCCTTCTAGGTAAGCTTGAGAACATGGGTATCCGAGGTCTACAATTGCAACTTTTTCGAGATTATTTGACGAACCGAATGCAATGTGTCGGTATCGGTGCAGAAGTTAGTAATTTTGTCAGTGTGGAATATGGTGTGCCTCAGGGCAGTGTCCTTGGCCCTATTTTATTTTTAGTTTATATAAATGACCTTCTCGAATTAAACCTTGCCCAGGGAAAGCTAATATGTTACGCCGATGATACCGCGCTCCTTTTTTCTGCAAAAACATGGTCGGATGTCTTTGACGTTGCTCAAAAAGGTTTTAATGAGGTGTCAATGTGGCTTCGCCAAAACATTTTGACTTTGAATCCGGAAAAAACCAAATACATAACTTTCGCTATGAGAGCTACTGGTCTTCCATCTGAAGAATTTGCACTAAAGGCACATCGCTGTGGTAATTTCAGTTCGCAGACGTGTTCATGTATTATTTTGGAAAAAACTGTTAGCATCAAATATCTTGGTTTATTAATTGACTATTCCCTATCTTTTAAAGAACACATCAGACTTCTTGTTGGCAGAGTCCACAAATTGATATATGTATTTAAAAACTTAAGACACGTTGCGGACTTTAATCTCCTTAGGAAAGTTTATGTTTCATTATGTCAGTCTGTCTTAACCTATGGCATTATCGCTTGGGGAGGTTCTGCCAAAACTACTCTTATGAACTTGGAAATAGCTCAAAGATTCATTTTGAAGGTTCTTACATTCCGCCCAATTTACTATCCTACTTCTCAGTTGTACAGGAATTGCAATGTGTTATCAGTAAGACAATTATTTATATTACAGGTGATTATGAAACAGCATTCACTCTTACAATATAATAAGGATGTTACAGCTAGACGTCGAAACTATCAAGTGTGCTCAACCTATGTTACCAGGCACTCCTTTGCGCATAATTTTTTCAATTTTCTAGGACCTTTTCTTTATAATAAAGTAAATAAAATTCAAAATATATATAATCTAAATGTACATGAACTTAAAAACTCAGTGGTTGAATGGTTAAAATCTTTATGTTATGACGACACTGAATTACTATTGAAGTCTTTGTAATTTTAATTCCATTTATGTTAATTTTATACAAACACACCCTCTCTACACACACTCACTCACTTTCACTTCACACACCATGAGAGGATTCACTTAACACTTACTTGTAATTTTGGCAAAATTTCATTATTATAGTTTTGCGTTGAACTATTGCATTAACATGGTTCCAATTTAGAGCGCTGCACCTGAGATACAGTTTTCACTAGTTTGGGTGCAGATGTCATTTTATAGTACTATGATGTATAGTTTAATAAGTAACATGTAATATAAAATTGTAATTTTTGTTGCCAATAAATTATTATTATTATTATTATTATTATTATTATAATCTGCACTGAACATATACAATGACCAGTTTTTGCCTGAAAAAAAAATTAAAAATAATTATTTTGGTTAATATTGACATAATCAAAAAAGGGTTTTTAATTGTTTAAAGAACCCTAATAGTTAGCGGCAATGGCGTATTGTATGTCTTTACTTGGTCATCAAATAACCTCAGAACGACTTTTTGTCTTTATAACGTCATAAAGAGATAATTGTGCGACAAAATTAACATGGCTGACATTTTTATAATCAAACATAATTTTATGAATTAAAATATTATGTGTTAAACGCAAAACTACGAAGGGGCATGAAAATATGAATAGTATTTACATAGGTATATTATCATAAAACTTTAATTCCCAGTCGAGCTAAACGGTATGAGAGACATACAGTAAGATAATATGAAAGTTAAATAGTACTAACCTTTTATATCCTTGTATTTATTGATTTATTTTGCACTCAGATCTCGAAACATAACCACAAACACGAGCCACTAATGAACATTAAAAATCAGTCGTACAGGTGTTGTGACTTGACCCAAATAAAACGTTTTCGTCATTCAAAAACATCTGTATGACCACAATATAACGAAAGAGTCGTTGTAACGTTTTGATGCGACTACTGTACGATGAGAGAGTCGTTGTAAAGTTTTGATGCGACAACTGTACGATGAGCGGTAATTCCATAACGTTCATACGACTTTTGAATGACGTTAACAAAGTCATCTTGTGACTTTTGTATGACCATTAAACAACAATGTTGGTCGTATAAATGGGGCCCTTTTCGCGTTGAGCAAACGTTATTATAACGTTAGTGCGACCTAGCTTTTGCGACCAGTGGTGATAAGATAACGTTTGTACGACTATAAATTGTTAGTTGGGATGTGTGGAAAATCATTTGTTGTAGTGTTTTATATTTGATTTTTTCAATTAAGAGTCGGGTAAAGATTGTTAACCAAATAAATACCTAAGTGAGGTAATCTGTCTGCATATTCATCGCCAAAACCAAGGAGTTACCTCACTATAGGAATAGGTATTAGTTTTAAACTTTGGCACCACTAGTACAAAATTGTACAAATATAGGGTAACTAAACAAAAATCTTCTGTGAAGACACTAGCGTACACGCCTTGATTTGTTATGTTATGAAGGTCGAGCGGGGCGGCAGGCGTGGAGATGCTGGGCGCGGGGCTGACGGGAGAAGACCTGGCCATGGTGCCGGAACACTGGTTCTCGTACCCGGCGCCGCCCGCCAGCGCGCACACCGCCCTAGCCCTGCTCTACATATTCTTCACCGGCGCCGCCTGGATCGGAAACGGACTCGTCATCTTCATATTTTCCACGTCCGTATCTTTACTTTGAATTGCACTACGCATACGAGTACAATAGTACCTAACAGTGGCGAAGGGTCCATACAAGCCGATTCCCATCGGCTTACCTTTGGAAATCCCACCCCAATGATCCACTATGCAGATCATAACATTTTTCATCATTTTTGTAGAGCGGCTTACCTTCGCCATAATATCACCCCTCGCCACTGGTACCTAATCAGTTCATTGAAATCATCATCCTCCAGCCCTTATCCCAATTTATTTATAGTGTTCTACACAAAATAAAATTTGAGCTCGTAGAACGACCACTATTGGGGTCGGCGCAGCATGTAATTCATACTGCATTAGGTTTTGGCAAAGTTTTACGGTCGGCCGCCTGCCTGACACCAACCCTCTTCGGGAATCAGTTCAATGAAATGTGGAACATGCAAACATTGTGCTTATTTTATTCAAACACCCAACATAACTATTACTTTTCTAATCGCACGTTTACATTAGATACCTATCGTTTACACGATTCTGGTTTGCTAGTATAAAAAATAATTCTTAGGGGGTGCGACTTACCTACTCCATTTATCCGAATATAATGTAACTGCATATCAGCAATATCTTTATCATACATACATACACTCACGCCTGTTTCCCATGGGGGTAGGAGAGACTATCGCCACCTGCTACGATCCTTGCACATTTCTTTCGCTTCATTCACATCCATCAATCTTTTCATACATGCCCTGCGGTTTTTGTTACTGCATACATACCGCAGCAGCAAAATTTCTATTTGGTCCGTGTAGGTTTTTCTGGGACGCCCTTGCGCAATCGTTCCTTTCACATTCAAACAATATATCTCTTTCGTGATTCGCCTTTCATTCATCCTCTCTAAGTGACCAAACCACCGGAGCATTCCTTTCTCAATTCTTGTCGCTATTCTTTCATACCACATCTTTTACGTATCACAGCATTGCTCACTCTATCACTCAATTTGACTCCACATATTTACCTCAACGACTTGGCTCAACGATCGCATCTCTCTACCGCATTTATTCTGCTTTCATTATTTTTCTACCATACCCAAGATTCACTTCCATACATCAGTGTCGGCACCAGCACTCCATTATTATATTAATGTTTGATCATGTATATTTTTGCAGAACAAAAAGTTTAAGAACGTCAAGTAACCTCCTCATCCTACAATTAGCAATTTTGGACTTTATTATGATGGCCAAGGCGCCTCTTTTCATCTACAATAGTGCGATGCGGGGATTCGCGACGGGCACTCTTGGCTGCCAAATATTCGCGCTCATGGGCGCTTACAGTGGCATCGGAGCGGGTATGACGAACGCTTGCATTGCTTACGACAGGTATATCGTGCACCACATCTATTTATTTTACGTCGATATTTTATTTTATTTTGTTATTTTTAAATGAATTACAAAGTTCTTAAAATTAAGATATAAGCTAACAATGTGACAAAAACCAGTATTGCTTTTTGCGCTCACTGACACTCGCCTATTTACGCTCAAATAGGTATACATTTTATAAGAAAGAAAAATACATAATGTAGTCAAGCAATGTAAACAAGAATTACAAAAAATTACCCACAAAGTTGTGCTCCTACTGCAGGCATAACGCTGCCTAGCCACACACTTAGTGGATGGCCATCACGTTATCATCATCAGACTAAATGTTAGATATTTCAACCACCACTGCTGTCTGTGATAAAAATTCTAGAACAACGAGATGTTTATCGAGGCATCTTCTAAAATACCTACTTATAAAGTGTGTAAAAAAAATAAGCAAAAAATACAGAACACACCCCAAAAAATATTGGAAGCCAATACTTTGGGGGCAGGTCGCAGGTCAAGTGACTTAAGAACACATTGGTTGAGATTTTTTTAATTATTTTTTTATTTATTGCAATTTATTTAACTTAAATACGCCGTTAAATTTTAAGTAGATTACTCTAAAAATTAAGTAGGGATATCAGACCGCTTTACTGAATATGTATGTGGAGTTAAAATTAAAAAATCAATAGCCTGAAAGTATCTGAGAAAATCTTGATTGATTATCATACTTAAAACGCTAGTTTTTTTTTTATTCTCTTTGGGCATACTCACAAAGATAGCAAAACGCGTGTGCAAAACAAAACAATCTCGTTCATTAGGCACGCGCGTAAAGTGTATGAATGAGCTCTAAATACAGAAATCAGTAAAATCAGTAAACTTGATTGAAGAGAAGAGAAGAAGTGATACATCACCCATTACTTTTTAGATAGATATATTTAAAAAGTAACCGTATTGGTATATACGCTGAATAAAAGTTTTCTTATACCTATGATGATATTGTCACAAAAATTAAAATAGATAGAAGGCTGACATGGCCGTAGCCGTAGGTCCGTAGCGGCCGTAGCACAGCGCGACTACGGAAGTCTCGTAGCGCGCTTCATCGGGGCATATCGGGGGGAGACGCTACACGCCCGCCCCGCGGCGTTTGCTCATAGAAGGAAAATAAGTTGCTTTATTTTCAGGGTTGGGTTAGGGTCCGAACCGAAGGAGCCTAACGGAAATATTGCTCCGAAAAAAAATTGTTCCGAATTATTTTTACTTCTCAATGACCTTTGAACTTTGTAATGTTTATTATTACGTATATTTTACCAACAAATATCATATATCGATAAATCTGTTTTTAAACTTCCTCATTTTCCTATTATGCACTCCCTAATACACGATCAAAACTGCCTGTCAATTACTTTGCATCGGCTTGTCAATCACATTTTGATCGTCTAGGAGCGATGCTTGACAAGCACCACAGAATAGATAAATAACCGTGGCCAATCAAAAGAAGGCCACGCCCCCAAATGGTAAATGCAATGTAAGTGATTGACAAGAAATGCTTGATCGCCTAGTCTAGGAGCAACATTTAGCGTGCCCGCAGACTACAGACTTTCTATCGGCCGATAGTTGGCCCGATAGTTGGTTTTGTATGAAGAATCGGCCGATACCGAATCGTTGTAGTGTGCGCACTTGCATACTTCTTCATACTGATTGGAGAGCCCGACTAAACTGTCGGCCGATAGAAAGTCTGTAGTCTGCGAGCACGCTTACAAGCCAACTTAATTTTGCGGTCGGGTAACATTCTGTCCAATATAACAGTTCCTAAAATTATTACAAGATGACGCTGTGTAGTGTAAGTCGCGTTATCGTCTGTCTTAGGCCGCGTTTCCACCTGCAAGAAAACTTCTGCAAGAAGTCTCCCACAGCTTGTCACACAACAAACTGTCGCCAGTGCATAATTGCTATTAGTTAAGGCCGGTTTTCGACCTGCAAGAACTTCTGAGAGAACTTACACTTACAGCCTTTCAGACAGTAGCTTACAAAGTGTTAACTTATAGCAAATGCACTGGCGACAGTTTGTCACCTTGTCACGCGTTCACAAGCTACTGTGTGACAGGCTGTCAGTGTAAGTTCTCGCAGAAGTTCTTGCAGGTGTATTCGCGGCGCACTTGTAAACTACTATCTGACAGGCTGTAGGACATTTCTTGCAGAAGTTTTCTTGCAGATGGAAACGCGGATTTACGCAGTTCTTTATGAAGGCTGCCATACCAATATTGTATTTAAGTTTACACCTAGATTTATTACTTTCCTCTATAGTTTGCACAGACGGAAGTCCGTGATTCTTAGCAGAAAACATTTAGGGTTCCGTAAAGTCGTAAGTAAGTACTTACGACTTTACGGAACCCTAAATGTTTTCTGCTAAGAATCACTGAGTTTCGATTACATTTAAGATTTTTTACACTTCGCTACACAGGTCAATATTATTAAAATCTTACTTTTGTATCTGTTGTAATTAATACCTCTAGAGTCTCTAGAATTAAAAATTCCACGTTTAGTATTAATAGTGTGATTAAAATATAAAATAACTTATTAATGAAACACCTATCCACTGATTCACTTAGCTAATAGGTAAAACAAGTTTTGAGCTTTGTAACATTTTCTTTTAATAAAGAATGGTAAACAACTTTGTAGTATTTCTCAACGAAATAGGAATGACACCATATCGTCTTAAAACGTTTTTTGCAGACATTCAACAATCACAAGACCGTTGGACGGACGTCTCTCCAAAGGAAAAGCTTTGCTAATGATCACTATCACTTGGATCTACGCGACGCCTTGGGCACTGCTGCCCCTCTTTAAAATCTGGGGGAGATATGTACCTGGTAATATTCTTTTATAGGTACTTAATAATCTTAGTTAACCGCACGCTAATAAAATAATTATTAAAATTGACAAGACAAATAAATTATTTAACGGTTTAGTTCAGAGATCTCTCGTTTTGACAATATCCTGACTTGCTTCGAGGCGAGGTTCAGTGCCTTAATTCAAATGGCATAATTTTCTATTCGTTCACTAACTTAAAACTTAAATAAAAATAAACAAAACTCTGAAATTACGTGACGGTTTGTCAATCCCATGGAACACAACAGCAAACGCAATAAAGCATCTCCGTTCTCTCTCAAAAATGCTTTCGTACCCGTCTGTTTCACTCTCCGGCTGTCCTAATAATAATAATAAATAATCTGGGTAATCTGGATGGTTTTGGCGGCGCGAGGATCTGAATCTATGTCTGTAGGTGTGAATTACTAATTATTATTTTACTTCGGTTTCCTATTCCCAATTATTAATCAATTTTATTCAATATTTTATATTACACACACTCACAAACACACACACACACACACACAGACATACTTGTTCCCGACCGAGCGCAGCTGCTGGTTCCCGCGTTTCGTCTGGGTGATGGCTGAAAATCGGTGTTTTGTCGAAAGGCAAAATTCACACACCGAGACTGGACCCTTCTTGCTGCTGCACACACATGCATGCCTTATTCTGATTATCTCTTTTACATGTCCATTTTGTTTGTCTTTTCTTTTTATTAGTTATTAATTTAATGTACCTACCTATGTAATGTTATTTGTATGAATGTGTGTGTTTTAGTAAATAAACTTTCTATCTATCTATCCTTCTATTTTTCTCTGTAGATGTCGCATTTCTCAACCGATTCTCGTGAAATTTCATGAGTTTTTTTTGCCGATTATTATTATCGTAATCTTTTTGTCGATTAAATTTTTCTAAAGTTTTCAAAATGGCTGAGATAATGTTTAAGCCAGGTCAACAGCTCACGGAGCCACTAGTTTACATAAGCTTGCGAAATCTATGTTGCCCATTTTATTAGAGGGGCAGGTTCGAATCCAGCCAGAGGTGATTTTTCAATCTTAATATATAAAATCGTAAACTGAATGACTGACTGACTGACTGACTGACTGATCTATCAACGCCCAGCCCAAACCGCTGGACCTAGAGACTTGAAATTTTGCACACAGGTACTTTATACAGTGTAGGCATCCACTAAGGAAGGATTTTTGAAAATTCCATCCCTAAGGGGATGAAATAAGGGATGAAAGTTTGTATGAAAGTCCCTCAGTTTTGAAGCTAGAATCTTCAAATTTTGTGTTTAGGCTGACGATTGAAAATTAATAAATACGGGTCTCAGCGTTTTTCAAAATTCTACCCCCGAAGGGGTCAATAGGGGGATGAAGTTGTGTATTAAAGAAAATCCTTCATATTCGAAGTAAAAATCGCTAAATTTATAATTTAGGCTTATGGATAGAAATCTAAAGAAACGTATATTGTTTTTGTTAGGATTTCAACTCCAAAGGGGATGAAATGGGGGTGAAAAGGATTAAAAAAAACCTAAAAATAGATATGGATGTCGTTATCGGGGTTTTGTGGGATGACGATTGCAAAAATTACATTTATTTTGAAGTCCAACCACGGTGGACATGATTTAACCCCTAAAGGGGTGAAAATGGGGTCCAAATTTTGTATGGAAAAATAATATAAAATAGACATTACAACTTTAAACTTCGTAGGAGCACATCTAAAAATAAATAGGCAAATATAAATTTTGTTATTTTGAAAATCAACCCCTTAGGGGGTAAATGGGTGAGTAAACATAAAAATCGATATAGATGTCGTTATTGGGGTTTTCTGGGATGACGATTGCAAAAATGACATTTATTTTGAAGTCCAACACGGTGGACATGATTTAACCCCTAAAGGGGTGAAAATGGGGTCCAAATTTTGTATGGAAAAATAATATAAAATAGACATTACAACTTTAAACTTCGTAGGAGCACATCTAAAGATAAATAGGCAAATATATATTTCGTTATTTTTAAAAATCAACCCCTTAGGGGGTAAATGGGGCGAGTAAACATAAAAATCGATATAGATGTCGTTATTGGGGTTTTCTGGGATGACGATTGCAAAAATGTCATTTATTTTGAAGTCCAACACGGTGGACATGATTTAACCCCTAAAGGGGTGAAAATGGGGTCCAAATTTTGTATGGAAAAATAATATAAAATAGACATTACAACTTTAAACTTCGTAGGAGCACATCTAAAAATAAATAGGCAAATATATATTTCGTTATTTTTAAAAATCAACCCCTTAGGGGGTAAATGGGGCGAGTAAACATAAAAATCGATATAGATGTCGTTATTGGGGTTTTCTGGGATGACGATTGCAAAAATGACATTTATTTTGAAGTCCAACACGGTGGACATGATTTAACCCCTAAAGGGGTAAAAATGGGGTTCAAATTATGTATGAGAAAAGAATACAAGATCGAAATTACAACTTTAAAATTCGTAGGAGCACGTCTAAATATATATTTTGGGATTTTGAAAATCAACCCCTTAGAGGGTAAGTGGGGTGAGTAACATAAAAATCGATATGGATGTCGTTCTTGAGGTTTTATGGGATGGTGATTGCGAAAATGAGATTTATTTTGAAGTCCAACGCGGTGGACATGACACATATGGACCTGGACCTGGACATGAACATGGATTAAAAGACGTCATAATGGGTGGTAGGGTAAAAAAAGATTTGACGATTTAAAAATGCTTATTATGTGAGCTCATTTGAATAAATATATTTTCATTTCATTTCATGCACATCCAGGGAACGGGAACGGGAACGGGAACGGGAACGGAACGGAACGGACCGGAACGGAACGGGAACGAGACGGTAACGGGAACTAGAACGGGACGGGTACGGGAACGGGAACGGAAGGGGTACGGGACGAGTACGGACGGGATCGGACGGGAACGGAACGGGAACGGAACGAAACGGGAATGAAACAGGAACGTAACGGGAACGGAATGGGAACGAAACAGGAATGAAACGGGAACGGAACGGGAATAGAACAGGATGGGAACGGGAGCGGGAACAAGAACCGGACGGGAACGGAACGGGAACAAAAGCGGGAACGTAAGGCGTACGGGACGGTTAGGGGACGTTTACGGGACGGGTACGCAGCGGGAACGGAACGGGAATGGGAACGGGAACGGAACGGGAATATAACGGGACGGGAACGGGAACG
Source organism: Agriphila tristella (assembly GCA_928269145.1). Classification (NCBI taxonomy): domain Eukaryota; kingdom Metazoa; phylum Arthropoda; class Insecta; order Lepidoptera; family Crambidae; genus Agriphila; species Agriphila tristella. The sequence goes on from OV743431.1 coordinate 42,877,459, forward strand.
AGAACAGGATGGGAACGGGACAGGAACTGGATGGGAACGGGAACGGAAACGGAAGGGGTACGGGACGGTTGCGGGACGTTTACGGGACGGGAACGCAAACGGGACGGGAACGGGGAACGGGAGCGGGAGCGGGAACGGGAACTGGAAGCCTTGTGCAAGGCCTGCCACACGCGGCAAATGTCTTGCCTCGCGAGGCAGCGCGCTTGATGGGGACTGAGGGGACTCGCCTAATCGCGTAAAAATGGCTGGCCGGATCCTGGTTGAAGGTTCCTTAAAAGGATTTCGTCTAATATCCACGCGGACGAAGTCGCGGGCAGAAGCTAATCGTCTATAAAATGACAATTGTTTAAGAGAACAAAAAAAATCGAGGGTTGTTCACATTACATCGATTAAAATCGAGAAGTGTACGTCAATATTTAAATTCTGTTTCATTACATATCCCACTATACAAATTAATAATAAGAGGTTACTGCTTCATCTAAAGTATAAGTTTTTATTTGTTTCAGAGGGATATTTAACATCATGTTCCTTCGACTATCTGACCAACACATTCGACACCAAGTTATTTGTAGGATGCATTTTCTTCTGCAGCTACGTTGTTCCAATGTCATTTATTCTTTACTTCTACAGTGGCATTGTCAAGCAAGTATTTGCACATGAAGCCGCGCTACGGTAAGGAAAAGGCAATAATATTAAATTAGCATAAAAATATTCAATTAGTTATATAATAATTTGAAAAAAACTTATAATAAAAACTAGTTAAACTGACTATTTAAAGCTGGTGGTGCTAGCTAGTCCCACCCACATTCGAACCGCATGCTTACCCATGGGTGGCAGGCAGGGGATGCGTGAGCATTTTTTCTCGGCAGAAAAAAAACTGACTTTTCACATTTTTATTAGCCCCAAACAATGTAGAAAAGGCACACCCCGGGCACTCCATACAAGTGCCGCGTTTCAACTACCTATTACACAGACGCTACACAGTTTTTGCACGTTTTTGCACACGCGCAACTGTGTGCGTGAAGTCTGGGGCTATTGAATGAGCACACGATTCGGCACACGAAGTCGCGCGGTGGGGTGAGGTAATTGATTGTGGGGTGGGGCGGAGAGTTTCCTTTCTGTACGGTAGTACTTATAATATCTATTCTGTGGAAAAGGTTCTGTTTCTAGATTAACTTGGGGGAGGTTTACAGCGCTGTTTTGAGCGATAATACCAAAGCTAAAGCGTTACCTACCTATTCGAGGAGTTTGATAGCGCAATACCTAGGGAATGTATAAAATACCTGGGACGTCCAGGCAGTGCATGAAATATTATATTATTGTCATTACATGGGAAAAAATCGAGTTTCGCGCTGTCATTACATGCCCTACCAATCGAGGAAAATTACTCCGATTAATTTGGAAGAGATATTTTCTGCTTATAGGGACTCTTGTCCTGGTAAAAGAAGAGTTTACACAAAAGAAATTTTCCAGTGATGAAGAGATAAAGAGGGCAACCTATGCCTAGGGATGAAAGTTCGCGGAACGAAGGGTATGGTGGAGAAAGGGTCACTTTTTTAACCTAAACTAATTTGTGACACTCATTAGGAGTATAATAACAAAGTTTAATAAAAATAAGGTCATTATTTACTGAGATAAAAATCAATAAACAAACCAATCCGCGGGGAGTTTCCAATTCGAGTTTCGCGTTGTCATTAATGCCTTACCGACCGAGGAAATCTTTTCAAACTTTATTGGAAAATATATCTTTCGTTTATGGGGATTCTTGACTTGGTAAAAAAAAAACAAGAGCTTCAAGATAAGTAATTTTCCAGTGGTGACGGGTGAAGACCGCAATTCTTAATAATTCGACCAGAGATGCAAAACATTTTTTTTCGACGGCATCAATAAATGAATTAATAGATCTAATAATTGTGTTCGAGTTGAGAAAGAATACATTGCAAAGAAAAAATATTTTTAATTTTTAATTCAAAGTCAAAGTCAAATTAGCTTTATTCAAATATACTTAATTATTAAGTACTTTTGAATCGTCTATATTTTCCTAGCAGCACCCGTTCCAGTCCAGACTTTTTAAACTGACAAGAAGAACGGGCGCAAGAAACTTATAATTCTTACTTTATACCCTCCATTCCGCGAACTTTTTGACCTCCCCTCGTAATTGTATTAATTTGCATATTTTTGATTTATTCCTTGTGATGCATTGGATTTTTAAAAAAATTTCGAGTGCTGTCAATGACGCAGGACGTAAGAAATAACGGAGTATCGACGATCAAATCGATCGTGACGTGACGTGGGCTTGGCTATAAACTTTTTTTTATTGCACAACAGGGAACAAGCGAAGAAGATGAACGTGGAATCACTTAGATCGAACCAAGTTGCTGGTCAGCAGTCAGCAGAGATCCGAATAGCCAAGGCTGCACTCACGGTGTGCTTTCTATACGTGGCCTCGTGGACGCCTTACGGTGTAATGTCCTTGATAGGTGCCTTCGGAGACCAGGCATTGCTCACTCCAGGGGTAAGTGTGAGTCGTGCGTGAATGGCGATGGCGGGCGAAGCCGCGGCGGACGAAACAATACTTAAGCATACCTTCTCGACATGAATGAGGTTAGGGGCAAGCAAGGTAACTAATGATGTTTACTATCTGAACGGTTAATTTTTAAGTTTGATTTTTTTGATCTAAAAATGTAAAGGGGTATCTCTTTCCTTTTATTTACTAATCAAGTATGTGCAGTTAGAAGTTGCAATATTTAATTACTTAATTATTATTAGTCAAGATTGAGGTTTTCTTGAGTCTCAAAATATGACATTCATGACTTACACGTGCGCCGCGTAATGAAGAGACTGTCTTGTTAACGTAAATCCGATATTTTCAGACTGCTGATTTTTTACTTATGCACATACATAGGTACTCAGTAAAGTGGTCTGATATCCCCATTATTTTTAGATATGTTACGGCTAATACCTCAAGTGCGGCTGCACCTAGTCTATAAAGGCGGCTAAAACTAGGTGTGGCCCGAGCTGTTGGTTAAATCTAGGTGTACCCGATTTGCACGCGGCTAATACCTAAGGTGTAGCCGGTTAAAACTAAGTCCAGCCTTTTTTGTGCCTCTACTAAGGGGGAGTAATTTGTACTAAGAAAGTTATTTCTGATGTCTGTTAAAAAAATGACCTCAAAATTTAAGGCTCACGCTCCACTGCGCTTGCGCTCACCTTTAATTTCTAATCTAGGAGTAAAGTAAATCGGTTATAGGTAGGACCTATTTATAGTTTTAACCAACAACTATCGGCTACACTACAGCTACACCTAGCTTTAGCCGGCTAAAAAAGGGTTTAATATAGCCGCACTTCGGGTAGAGTGTTAGCCATGGGTAACCTTAACCTTGTAGGTACTATTAGTTATTCTGTGCCGTAACATAAACTTAAAATATACTTACAAAATATGGTAGAGATAGGGACCGATAGACTAGTACAGTCAGTGGCACGAATCATGAAAATTTTTCGACGGAGTGGGGATAAGTTCGCGCATGTGCTCTCGTGAGCGACCAATAGCGCGCGCCCCTCTCCCGCCGCCCGCGCCCCTCACCGCAACGCATACCCAAAATACGCTTTCCGCGCAATCCCCACCCGATTTCATGATTCGTGCCACTGACTGTAGTTCAATTTAAAATTTTCAAGTTCAACGGCATTTTGTGGGCCATTTTGGCAACATGACTTTTCCAAAGTAAAAAAGCCTGCTGAATTTGGTTCTTAATGTCGCCAAGCCCAATTTTGGCTCCTTTGCCCAAAATTCAAGATGGCGGCCAAAATGAAGCCTTATTTTATTAGAACTCGATTCTGGTCGTGTGAGGTGTCCTGGCATAGATTTTGAGGGTCGCTAAACTCAATTTTTACAACCGGAAGTCCGTCCGGGTACCGGAACGATGAGATGTGGCTGGAGGAGAGAAAATTCCGCCACGCGACACTATTTTTTTTTAACACAGTTACTAGACAAAAATGTTCAACAAGCTTATTCCTTCATATAGTTAAATAACTAGACTATTCAACAGTATTTTTTTCTGGGGTAAATTTTAATACTTTTAATTCTGCAGAGGATTTTTGAAAAAAAATGTCTGTGAAAATTCCGCCGCACAACGCTAAACTTTTTTTCAACACAGTTACTAGACAAAAAGCTCAACTAGTTTATTACTCTATATAGTGAAGTAACTGGACTATTTACCAGTGTTTTTTTAGAGGCAAATCCTCACAGTTTTAATTCTGTAGAGGATTTTCCGTAGATATATGTAGAGATATTTTCTTGAATCAAGTCGTTATTAGAGCAAAACACGCTTGGAAAAAATCAGGGGGGAAGCTAAAATTCGGCTTGGCAACATTCAGAACCGAATTCAGCAGGTTTTTTTACATGGGAAAAGTCGTGTTGCCCAAATGGCTCACAAAATGCCGTTGAAACGGTGAAGGAAGCCGATTTTTTTATTTTTGTACCAGTCTACGACATTTTCATGCAATTTATAACGAAAATATTAAAGCGTATGAAAAAGCTGATGATTTTTTTCACGATTTTATAGTTGGTCCCTGAGTAAAAGTTGTTCAGTTTGATGATTCCTACCTACAAGCCTCGGCATGTAACTTTAGCGCTACCATTTTATGCGTAATGTTTGGGGTCTTATTGGCGGGGGATGTGGTGCGGGGCTACCTGCAAACATGCGCGGTAATCCCCTCCAATTTAACCGACATTAGGCCGTCCGCTGCCTTAAGCGGGATCCCGCCGCGGGTACACGGCGCGGGAATATAGATTGCTGGTTTTTGACGGACAGATGCATGCGTAGTGCATGAGTAAGCTCTAATAGGGATGTTCGATCCGGGTACCTTGTATCGATATTCTGGATCGCAATGGATCGTATTCCATTGTATCGATCCATGGATCGATCCATTAAAATTGATACGATATTTTGGATCGATCCAGTATCGAATCAAATATTTTAGAAAACTCGAATTTTTTTATCACACTTTATTATAAACGTGATATTAGGTACCTAATGTACTTCTTCTTCGTCGTTAGTAATGTTTAATAAATTAAAACAATATTTTTAATTTTGCCAATATTTAAATACTAAAGTACGCAAAAACAAAATTAAAAGTTGCTGGTTGTCAAAGTGAACAAAACGTTTTTAACGAAGTAAAATTGTTCTCAAACTAAACAAAAAGCAATATAATAGTTATGACGAATTTGATGGTACCTACGTACATTGAAATATGATATGGCAACAATTGATAAAAAAAAAATTTCATATAAATAATATGAATCTTTTCGCCCGCACTATTTTAAACAAGGGAAAAGTTCGAGTTCAAATATTCTCTAAGTAACTATACAAAATGTTTGGTTAGCTATAAAAAAAATCTTTTAGAAAGCTAATAATATCAACTATTACATATAACTGTAGGACTTTTAAATCCGGAGAAATTAATATTTTTCGGCAGGGCCATCTAAAATAAAAAGTCAAATTTAAAATGCCGGTCATTCAAACAGAAGAGGGGACAGATCTCAACATGTGGGGGTTTGTCGATAAAATTGATCATATTATCTGCCTTTAAAAGCTCCGACATCGATAACCAAACATAAATACATAATACGATAAATACTTCATAAGATTTTTTCGATCCGATCCTCTATGTATGTGTATCGATCCGCCAAAGGATCGAATGCTATTGTATCGATACAAAAATCGAGTGGATCGTAACGCATTGTATCGATCCACGCAAGTATCGGATCGGATCGAACATCCCTAAGCTCTAATCTATGTCGCCCCGCGCGCGTGTCCCGCTCAAGGCAGCGGAGGGCCTTAGAGGTTTTTTTGTAACACGTTGTATGCTTAAAAATTAACGGTGTTTAAAATGGTATCTATTTATTTACAATATTTTTTATTTTACTTAGGTGACGATGATTCCGGCTGTGACGTGCAAAGCTGTCGCATGTATAGACCCATGGGTTTACGCTATTAGTCATCCTAAGTACAGGTAACCATAAACTCTTTTCAATGATAAATAACAAGCACGGCCATTATGATTTAAAGTTTTAAACGTTTAAAAATGTTATTTTCAGTAATTTAATAATATCTAATAAAAATAATAAATAATGAAATACACATTATTGCACACATAAAAAGAATTACCTACAGAATGAAGGACATTTACAGAGAAAAGGCATACAAGAGGCGGCCTTATTGCTAAGCAGCAATCTCTGCCAGGCAACCCTTGGGTGAAAAATAAATAAAGATAGGACAAAAAGGGCAGTGGGGCAATTTTAATGTTCCTTTCTAAAGTTTAAACATAACTTTTATACAACGTGTTAATAAATGAACCCAAAATGGGAAAACCGTTTCCCCAGCACAGTCTAGTCTCCACCCCAGAAAAAAATGATAATTACCTATTTTTATTGCCTTTCATAACTTTAACGCGGCTCTAGCACCCCCCTCCCCTAGCTTTGCTCCGGAACTGGGAGCCGAGCACAAAATCTCTAGATATACCCATACATCCGTATTACATTTTTCCAACAGGCAAGAGCTACAGCGGCGTATGCCGTGGCTGCAGATCGACGAGCCCGACGACACGACATCCACAGCCACGGCGAACACAGTCAGCAACGCCCCGCCACCCGCTTCTGCTTAAACTATGTCTAACTGTACGGTGCAAATGCTGTTTGCGACATTAAGCTGCGCTATGATTTCCACAAAAGTATTTTTTTGATCATCATACCTAGATAATCCAACTTGCTTCGATGATCTTTGTTACTTTTACTCACTTTTTATTATGAGAACGCTCATAAACATCGACTATCGCGTAGCTGACGTCGCACAATAGATCAAATGCTAGCGGTGCCACGTGTTACAAGGCATCGACACGGATCTTGAGCTGTGACACTGCGCAGAAGTAATTTTTGGGTCTCATTGGCGGAGGACGTGGTGCGGGGCGTCTGCGAACATAGTAAACCCCTCCAATTTCTCTCACCGCTCAAGATTCGTGCCGGCTTCAGCACCGAAATCAACAAAACCTATGCAGTGGATGGGATATTCTGCCAGGGTTGCCTATCTCGCACGCGACTTTCAAAAGTATACAGGGCCGGCACGCATCCATATATAGAGTTATTGCACTGAATATTTAAGTTCTTAGAAAGTTAAAGTATCTATACGATTTGTGCGTACTAGTCGTGTAACCTTTCTGATACTGTGTTTATTATAAACTACGAACCTTTTGTACTACAAGCTCAAACTGAGATTTTCACTACACATTCATTTCGTTAGAACTTTGATTCATACGACTACAAAGGCTTTCATGACGGACTTCGATATATTTAACTAATCTATTTATTAAAACTAAGGTCTTTATTTTGAATAAATAAATGGCATAATTCCGGAAAACTGGTTTGATTATGATATACCTATTCTACCTTAATTTAGCAAGTGAAGCTGCAGCAGATCACTGAAATTTTTTTAACCGACTTCAAAAATTTGAAAAGGAGGAGGTTATCTATTCGTCGCGTATATTTTTTTAACTATGTATGTACTCCGATTACTCGAAGGAGGTTTGTACCCAAGTTGGTCCCATTTTTTGATTTTTTGAAATCGGTTCAGTAGTTTTTGAGTAATCTTGAAAATACTGTCGTTTTCGTTACCATTTTATATGAACTCAAACGGATTTTCAACCATTACTTTTTTGTTTATGAACCGATTTAGATGATTCTTTTTTTGTTTGAAAGAAGACACCTTAAAAATGATACCATATTAATTTCATTGGTATTGGATTTTGAATTTTAAAGATACACGAGGGAACTCCTCAAAATCAAATAGGAACTGTACAGTGATTGAAATATTGGTAGGTTTATGACAATCAAAAATAAGTTAAGGACCTATCTTTTGTCAAGTTCTGGACTAGAGTTGAACTGCGAAGGCCCAACGGAACTCCTGTGGAAATTGAGTTACTCGGGGTATACCTCCATTGAAAAATGTGAAACATTATAACGTATTATTTTATAAAATACTAGCGGCCGCCCGCGGTTTCACCCACGTGGTTCCCGTTCCCGTGGGAATATCGGGATAAAAAGTATTCTATGTTTTAATCCAGGCTATCTACTATCTGTGTGCCAAATTTCATCCAAATCCGTTCAGTAGTTTTTGCGTGATTGAGGAACAAACATCCAAACATCTAAACATCCAAACCCACAAACTTTCACATTTATAATATTAAGTCGGATACCTACCATAAAAAAGTTTAAAATAAAAAAGCTTTTTAAAAAAAGCAAAACCTCCTTCAAAAATCTTAAAAAAACAGCTCTATAAAAAGCAAGAAATAATGTTCAAATCGATTAATTAAAACACGTCTATTGAAGTCGGGTGGGGCTTTTAGAATATAAACAATACAATAAGTTAAAAAAATTACTTTCAGCTCCACCCGACTTCAATAGACGTGTTTTAATTAGGCTGGCCCCAGACCTACCGGTTCCGTTTCTTTGCTTTGCTGTGCTACCTTGCTTGAAAGACTAGTAATTTTCAATCTATCGCATTTTGGGACTAGACCAAATTGGCAAGATAGCCATTAGCTTGGTTTTATCAAATATCATCGCCTGGATTGCGAAGTAGGAAGCTTTTAGGAGATATGCCACCCTGAACATGGACTCCGATCGTTAAAAATAACTCGATCGCTTATTTATACAAGATGTTTGGTAAAGCCTTATAAAACTGAGTATGGTAGATAGGGACCATAATAAAACTGAACAACTTTTACTATGGGATTAAATCTGAAATCGCGAAAAAAAATGAACTGTTTCATACATTTTGATAATTTCGTTATTAATTTTTGTATAAAACAGCAGTTTTTTTTAAAACGAAAACTAAAACTTCTCATCGCACCCCAGACGACGATATTTGATAACACCAAACTAATGGCTATCTTGCCAATGTGGTCAGGTCAAAATATGCGATAGATTGAAAATGAGCCTCTTGGCCGGCGGTCCATGGTAGAACAGCAAAGCAAAGAAATGAAACCGGTAGGTCTTTTTTTTTTTTTTTTTTTTTTTATTATAATGCTGTTGCTCCCCGCTTTTTGGCAGGACCTTTTTTGCCATTTTATTTCCTTTCTTTTTTTCCTTTTTTTTCTCTAGCTATAAGAGCTACAATATGTTCTTATTACCTACTTTTTTATATAATTCAAAGCTTACTTACTAATATATCTGACCTTACAATTTTATACTTAAATTTTTATTTCTTATTTTAATAACATTTGTTTCATTTGTACTTTATTTCGAGTAGGTACCTACAGTTTTTTCATCTTTTACATAATATTATTTACTATAATTATTACTTTTCTTGTATATTGTACATTATTGTTATACTTTTATAACCTTATCATATCATTTATTTCTATTTATTACTATGTACGCCACTCTTTTGGCATACTCTATAAATAAATTCCTTTCTTTTTTGCTGTTCATTATTTCGCTTAGGGTTTCTCTGCTCAGTTTTGTGTCCAATTTTTGTCGCAGTGTGTACCTATCGACGCTGTGTATTGGACAGTCTAGCATGATGTGGAAAATGTCCTCTATCGCCGCCGGGTCACAGATACACGAGGGGCTGTCCCTGAGCTTAAATCTGTGCAGGTATGCGCAGAATCCTCCGTGTCCTGTCAAAATCTGCGACGCCAGACGATCTATGGTCATTTTCCTCACCACGCTGTATGCCACCACCCCATCAGGGAAGAAGACCTTGGTGGTCGCCGCCGTATTACCGGATTTATACCTACAGTCCCATTTCTCGATCGTTTCCGCTCGGATGTGGCGTTTAACGAACGAGATGGGACCACAGTCATAGTCCGGTCTGGTTTTCAATTTGAGAGCCGCCTCCTTCGCCAGTTGATCCGCTCTCTCATTCCCTCCCACTCCGACATGGGCTCTAATCCAGAATAATGAGACTAGTTGGTGGTTGTCTCTGAGAAATTGTAGATTACCCTGAATTGCCTTTGTGATTGGGTGTGTGGAGTCCGGATCAAGTAGCGTTTGGAGAGCAGATCTCGAATCGCTAAGTACGGCTGTCTCCTTAAATTTTCTGCCAATAATAATTTCAGTCGCTTGGAGGATGGCATACAACTCGGCTTGGAAGACTGTACAGAATGGCTCCAGCTTAAACTTCCGGGTACAAGTTTCAATCTGCCCTTCCCAACAGGTCAGGGCGGCTCCAACTTTCCCCTCCAGTTTGCTACCATCTGTATAGATCCTCACTAAGCCTTCTGCAAGTTTACCATCCTCTTCCGCGTTTTCCAAACACGTTAATTTTGAATTTAGCATCCTGCTAGGGTGGGTGTCTGTCATGAATGAGACGCGCTTTTCTACCTTCCTACCACTTAGTACTGCCTGGGGTTTCCCACGCTTTGCCTCAAAAAGCAGGGAGGCTTCTTGGATCCGAAGATCCAGCGGAAGCAGCCCCGACAGTACTAAGGCAGCGTTGAGGGATACCGTTTTATTGCTTTTTATAATTTTCTGCGCGAAACCTCTTTGCACTGCGTCGAGAGCTTTCCTGGAGATTGCCTTCAGTGCCTCCTTGGACCATACGCTAGCTGCGTATAGGACTATAGGCTCAATTACTGCCTTGTATATGGTCTTAACAATTTCTGAATGCAATCCCCAGGTAGCTCGTGCCGCTCTGCTGACTCCTTTGTAAATGTTGATAGCTTTTTTGCAAATGTATGCTATATGCTTGTTAAATAACAATTTATTATCTACCAAGACACCTAAGATTTTCATCTCATCCACCAGTTCAATGTCCGTCCCCCCCATCTCCAGCCTGGGCGTATCGAATTTTAGTTTCCGGGTAATTACCATTGCCTTGGTTTTTTGTGGCGCGAAATTTAACTTATTCGAAACACCCCACTTCCGGACACAGGAGAGAGCGGCATTAGCTTTCCTCTCTATTTCTATGGCCGTGTTGCCCTCGACAATCAAAACTATGTCGTCTGCAAAGGCTTGGCAGTACACGTCAGCAGCGGTGAGTTGGTCGAGCAGGGGATCCAAAATTATATTCCAAAACAAGGGCCCGCCAATGGAACCTTGGACGCAACCCTTGTTTGTATTTTTACTGTACTCTTCCCCTGCATATCTCACCGTTACCTTTCTATCGCTGAGGTAGCTGTGTACCAGCCTCCGCAGATTCACCGGGCAGTTTTTTGCTTTAAGTTGGCAGACTATCTGCGGCCACCACGCATTATCGAATGCCCCCTCTATGTCCAGCGATATCAGGGCCATAATCTTCTTCCCGTCCAGATTATGTCTGACCCGCTGGATCATGTCATAGAGGGCGTCCTCGGTACTGCGTTGCGGCACGAACCCGTACTGACAGGGATTTAACTCGGGCAACACGAACCATTTGATGCGCCTAACTAGTAGCTTTTCTAAAATTTTTCCTAATATAGCCAGGAGCCCTATTGGTCTGTAGGACGACTTGGGTTGCGTGTAGTCATCTTTGTTGGGTTTTCTAAGCAGGATTATTGTGGCAATTTTCCAGGGCTTTGGGAAATGGGAGAGCTCCAGACATTTATTGTATATGGCCAGGGATAGAGGTACGTCTGTAGTAATGACCGCTGCGCATATGTCGGCCGTGAAGCCGTCATTACCTGGAGCTTTTTTGGGGTTGAACGAACCTAGTGCGTGTAGAAGTTCAGCCTCCATGAATGGAGGGTCGCAAAGTTCATCTTGGTTACCCTCATTCGCTTTGGCTGCACTTTTTCTCACTTCTATGTGGTCTTCGTTCTCCCCCAAATCGGTGTCTTCTGGGTAAAAGCTTTCTGCCATGATGCGCACCGATTCCTTGGGGCTGGTGTTAATGCCATCCCTGGATATAGGCAGATCTTCATAGGTCTTCTTAGTTTTCCCTATTACTCGGTAGACTCCCTTCCATACTGTTTCCCGATCTTGTTTGCCACAAAAATCTTTCCAGCTATCTATCCTTGCTTTGTTCATAGCTTCTTCGTACTCTGCTTTGGCCGTCACGTACTGTTCGACTACCCATGCCTTGCGGTTCGGCGCTGCACACTTTATGCTGTTCTTCTTTCTATTCTTTTCTTTCTTCATTTCTTCTAGTTCCTCGGACCACCATGGCAATTTGATTTCACTTTTCACCTTTTTCTTTCTGAGGTTATTATCGCATGTTATTTCTATACTTTTTATATACAATTCTATTTTCTCTTCCAATTCCTTGATATCCTTAATTTTGTCAATTTCCTCCTTGTTAAGTTGTTCTTTTTCAAATTCTGCTTTACATTCATCTTTAAATTTAGCCCAATCCACTTTCTTTGTTAGATGTTTTCTTGTAGTTCTTGTATTATTTATCTCTTTGATTTTTTCTAAATTTATTTTGAAAGTTATTGCATTGTGGTCCGAGGTCGTTAGGTTGGTATCTACCTTCCAGTCTTGAATCTCGCAGGCTATGTCTTCCGAGCAGCACGTGACGTCCACCGAGCTTTTATACCTACGTCCTCCTCGCCAGGTGTCGAATGTAGGGGTGTCTCCTTCATTCAAGATGCTTAGACCCAATTCGTTGAAGATACCTACTAATTCTATCCCTCTTTCATCGCTTTTGTCGCTGCCCCACCACTCACTCCAGGCATTTGCGTCCCCTGCAACTATTATTTTGTTACAGTCTAATTTTCTAATCATTTCCTTCAGGAGCCTCACATAGGGCTCAATATCTATATTGGGTTCAAAATAATATGATATTACGCCGATCGTCCAGTCCACTGTTGTTAGTTTTGCTGCTACTAAATTAGATGTTGTGAGATTGGGAAATTGCAAGATTTTAATGTTGTTATCACATATGACAATGGCGGCTTTATTGTTCTTCCCAACCTCATAGGCAGCCTGGACGATCCGCGCACCCGTAACATCCCCCAGCACACCTTTATTCCCTATGTAAGGCTCCTGCAGAAGTGCAAAACTGACTTTTCGTTTACTGGCCTCTATTAGGACTTCTGACGTTGCATTTTTGCTACGTTGGAGGTTCGCCTGTATGACTGTATATAATTGTTTGTTGTTATTTACCAAAACCGAAACTTTAGCAATAAGCTACTTTTGCCCGAGCTAATTTGTCCCATTTAATTCTTATTGGGCAAACCGTATTGAAGGTGTTGTGTTCCTTGTCTTCCAAGTTGGCTCGCTTGCAGTTTAAGCAGTAAACCGGTAGGTCTGGGGCCAGCCTTAATCGATTTGAACAGTATTTCTTGCTTTTTATAGAGCTGTTTTTTTAATATTTTTGAAGGAGGTTTTGCTTTTTTTAAAAAGCTTTTTGTCCAAGGTCCTTGTGACAGATTTTAGGTAAAGCTATGATTTTTCGAAAGTAGGGTAAACTAGTAAATTTTTGGCCCTCTAAGGCAGCGGTTCCCGAATGGGGTTCCGCGGAACCCTGGGGTTCCGTGAGAGGTTCTCAGGGGTTCCGCGAACATTCAAGAGTTTAGGTATAAAGACAGACCCGATTTCGATGATATTGTCCCGCGTCCCGACTGTAGTGTATTGGCTGTATGTCAATACTCACTTGTCTCGTGTGCACACGTCACAGTCGGGAGTCTGATCTGTGGTACAGACTAGACACTCACTGTCTGTCATGGCGGGACGGAGTGAGGACGTGTGGTGGTGCATTGGCGAGCCAAGACGTGGATAGTGGACACAACATATTATGGCGACGAGGATAAAAAGGTACGCAATCGATAAAAAAATACAAAAAAAAAGGAGAAAGGAAAGGAATAGCGATGTCCAATAAATTTCCAGCCTTTGGTTTATAAGCTGTGGACGGCACAAGCAAGCTACAGCATTGTGGATGTCTGCTTTAGCATTGTATGCAAATACAAGTCCAGTAACTATGATCGTTGTCGTTAATATCGCTCTTCTGTATTTCGTTACTCAATCACCGGCAGGCAACACAAATTATTTAGTAGTCGATCACACAGTTTTGCCTTCAATTAAAAAAATGCATCAGTGATTCTTAAATTTGAGATTTTTGCATTCAAAGTGCTATATAATATTCGTATAAGTACTAAATAATATGAGTGACTCGGTAGCTCAGCGTTCAGAGCATTGGACCGGGGTTATCCAAAGGTCGCGGGTTCGATTCCCGTCCGAGAAGTGATCTGGTGCGAGTCGTAATTTTTCTAGTATATTATTTAGTATATGTATCAGTGAATCAAATAATCATGTTCAACTTACAACCTGATACCACACCAGACCAACCAAATTCAGAGATGAGTTACAATTTTTAGTCGTCTCTCTCCTTGTTTGCATCTTATTTGATCTTGAACTTTATGGTTGTGACAATGAGGTAATAAAGTAAGAACTCTAATGTAAATGGGACATTAAATTATAGTTTAAAATATTGAATAAAGTTGGTCACATTTGGTCAGACCATTAAATTATTTTGGGAAAGCAGATAGCTTCTGGCCATTAAATTGAGCAGATATTGGACTTAAGCAGATATAATCTGGTCATTAAATTATGTGACACTAGCAGACAAAGGTCTGGTCATTAAATTGAGTGTTGCAAGCAGCCAAAGGCCTGGTCACATGACTCTTAATCATTTAAGCAGACAAAGGTCTGGTCATTAAATTGAGTGGCATAAGCAGGCAAATGTCTGGTCATTAAATTGAGTGTTTTAAGCAGACAAATGTCTGGTCATTAAATTGAGTGGCATAAGCAGGCAAATGTCTGGTCATTAAATTGAGTGTTTTAAGCAGACAAATGTCTGGTCACTAAATTGAGTGTTTTAAGCAGACAAAGGTCTGGTCATTAAATTGAGAGTCATTTTAGCAGACAAAAGTCTGGTCGCTTAACTGAATGACTTAAGCAGACAAGGTCTGATCATCAAATTCAAAAAAATAAAGCAGACAAAGTTCTGATCATAAAATTGAATTATTTAACTAGACAAGTTCTGACTATTAAATTAATGCAACGGTTAAGTAAATAAAGATCTGGACCATTAAATTGACTAACCTTAGGTGAGTTGTCATGTTCAAATATGTCTTGATCAAAGAAGTTAAGGTTTTGATCATAAAATTGATCCATTTTATACTATGAAGAATATTACAGACTAAAGTCCACTAGAATGGCTACCTTGACACTTGAGAAAGTTAAGTGCAATAGTGGCCGTGCTCTAAATGAAAACTGGTGGGAGTATTTTATAAATTTCCACGTTAAGCATAATATGAAAAAATGAAATTTAAGTACAAAGCTTTATTAATACCTTATTTTTGCTGTATAGCAAATGAAGGTGTACGAAAGACACCTGTAGAAAGGCCCGACTCATTAAGGACCTAAACCATGATTATAATCATTAAATGAGATATAATGATTCATCTAATTCAAATAGAAGAAAAATATAACAGATTGATATTTTTCCATATTTTTGGGGCATATTGCAAATACTTATAATTATACTGTTAGAGTATAAAACGTGTTGGTATAATGTTCACTGAATATGGTACAAACTTAAAACTTTCATATTATCATCGGTATTAATTTGTATTAATTAAGTTTACAAACAAATTATTTGTATTTTGCATTTGGTGAAATACAGACTGAATAAGGAACCTGAATACAGACTACAATATTGACGCAGAATCAAAATATAGTACAAAATTAGAAGTTACAAGTTCCTTTGATGTTTTCAGTAAAATTCAAGAAAGCAACTTTATACCTTAATATATATTAACCAAATGAGTGACTTATAACTTATTATGAAGAGACAATAATTAAGAGGTATTTAAACAGTCAATACTACAGCAAATTTAAACGTTACTTAGCTACATAAAAGTTAATTGTATTTAACGCCATTTATTGTCAATATTGCAAAAATCATATTAATTTCAAATAAAACTATAAAATTAGAGCAAGACCAAGTTAGATGAATAAACTAAATAAGGAACTTGATAAGTAGGTAATTATTACTTACCTATTTCGGAAAGCAATGGCAAACAATTGAATAAGTATAGTAAACTTAAATTTGTTAAAAAAGGAATCTGTTACGGATTTTCGGGCTTTACAAATATTGCAACACATTCAAATATACTAAGGTAAGATAAAATAAATGTAAAAAATATAGAATAAGGTTTATGACAAGACTGACATGTGTCTATTTAAGATAAAAGTCCTTAAATAAAAAAAATATATAAGGTAAATATCTACTAGAAATGTACTATTTAAAGGGAGAAACGGGCTGCCGCTGTACTACTTACTGAAATAAATTATGTCAACAAGTAGACTAACGAATAAAGAAGGTAGTAAAGTTAAATCTTTATTCATTAATATGTTCTAAAACACTCCGATTAATTAAATAGATTAATCAAAGATTTAATATCTCATTATCTTATTAATAAGTAAGTTAGATCACGGATCACCTATGGTACCTACCTAAGTAATTAATTTTGCTTAAAATTAGGGTAACGTGGTGTCATAGGCTTATCATGGACGTCATAGTCACGGGATGACGATTTGATTAAAATGAAAATTTTATGAAGAATCGTCTGGATAAAGGGGAGATGGGGATCTGTCCGCCCAACCTCCGCTGCGCGTCGTCGTCGTCGGTGCTGCTTCTGTATGCCTGTCGCTGTCACAGTAGGTACAATATAAGATTCCGCCACTTTGACTCACTTCTAATTATTTACGCAATTGATTTAAATACTGTTTTCACTATACGTCAAATGTTTTATAAATATGTTTTTACATAATCATTATAATGCTACATGCATTTGGAGGCATAATTAGTAACGAAAAGCAAAGGTTTTGAATACACGTTGCGGAATAAAAGTTTACAATGTTAATCTAAAAACCTTATGAGGTTCAATCTTAAACTCAACGTCTTTTATCCAGTCTATTCTAGGCTGTTAAAAACATTTGTGAACATTGATGAAGCTACGACATGTTCGTTCGTCAGTGTTGGTATGTACCTTGTTACTATACTAACTAAAGAATTACAACAAAAAAAACCTGCAGAAAGTTCTTATTGTGACAGCTTCGTCTCATAACAGAAATGAATCGTAAGTAAGGTACTATATACCTGACTACTGCTAAGTACTAAGGAGTTTAGTGCCTACCTGTGACAAAAAATTAGTTGTTAATAAAAATAACAAACAATTGCCGAACAGTCTTACTTATTATAGCGTTACTCACATCTTCTTAGTCGTACACTCCTGGCGGAGTGGTCGTGATCATGGACTGTCTGGTGGGTTGGTTGCGGCTTTCGCGATACTTCTCCATTTCTCTCTGTTCGTGGCACTGCGTGTGCATTCAGTGAGGGAACACTTTGTGGTTTTTTTTATTATGTCTGTCCATCTTGTGGGTGATCGGCCGCGAGAACGTTGACCTTCCACTCTCCCTTGTACCATCAATCGTTCTAATGAGCTTTCGTTGCGGATAATATGCCCAAACATCTTTAGGATTCGTACTTGCACAATCGACGAAAGTCTTTGTTTGATACGAAGCTCTTTCAAGATGGAATCGTTCAAAATCGAATCGTACTCACATGGGGTTTATAAAAATAATGAACTATTAACGTTTTGCCCTATCCGGCATGCAATGTCAGAGTGTTAATTTGAAAACTCAATAATTTAAAGTTGTCTTAAAATCGAGATATTAATTAAGCTTTACACACCATTATCATAGAACCATATTTAATTTGCTTAAATCTAGAACCATCTTATGCTCTTATACGATTCAGTGGGTCAATGAAACAAACTACGTTTATTTATTTAAATACTGGCTATTGCTCGTGACTTCGTCCGCATGGACGAAACTGAACATGACAAAACATTATTGACATAACATAACACATAACATGGAAATAATAGTAAACAAATCTGGAAAGAGATAAGAGAAATTACAAATAGCAAAACTAATACAAGTTCTGGCAGTGAGTTATTGTCTTTGTATCCATCGCCTATCGATGCGGTAAATGACATCAATAATTATTTTATTAATGTCGGTCGGCTGCTTGCTGAGAAAATTCAGGACCCTGCTCCGCACAACTCGGCTATGGCAAATGCTACTGTTGGGTCTAGAGCTAATTCTTTTGTGATGCTAGATGTGGATGAGGAGGAGGTTAGGCGCTTGGTGTTGGGCCTAAAAAATAACTGTTCAGTTGGTATAGACAAAATTTCAAGCGAGCTTCTTAAAGAAAATATTGATTGTCTTGTGTCACCCTTGACATACATCTTTAACAGTTGTTTAAAACATGGCATCTTCCCTAACATTCTTAAACATTCAGTTATTACCCCAATTCATAAGAGTGGGAGAAAGGACTCCATCACTAATTATAGGCCGATCTCTATTTTGCCAACAATTTCTAAAGTCCTCGAAAAAATCTTAAATAGCAGACTGCTTAATTACCTGGAAACCAATCATATTATCTCTGATAATCAATTCGGTTTCCGAAAAGGTAAATCCACAGATGATGCAGTTTTGACCTTGACTGATTTCTTGACGTCTAACCTTGACATAGGTAAAAAGTGTATTGCCATATTTCTCGATATGGCAAAAGCTTTCGATACTATTTCAATTCCCCTCCTTTTGGCCAAGTTAGAAGATATTGGAATCCGTGACCAACAGCTTAAAATATTTGAAAATTATATGTCCGACAGATATCAATGTGTCAAAGTTAATTCACACGTAAGTGATAAACTAAAATTGCAGTATGGAGTCCCCCAGGGCAGCATTTTGGGTCCGACACTCTTCCTCATCTACATAAACAACCTGTTAAAGTTAGCATTCCCCCATGGTAAAATAATATCTTATGCAGATGATACGGCTCTGTTATTTGCTGCTGATGATTGGGAGAGGGCCTTTGGTTACGCGCAATCTGGTCTGAATGAGGTGCAGAAATGGCTTATCAATAATAAACTAACACTTAATGCTAACAAATCCAAGTTTATAAAATTTTCCATTATAAATCTTAAAGAAAATAATTGTCCAGACCATAGAATTATATCTCATGTTTGTCCTGAATCTAACGTACTTAATCCATGTTCTTGTTCAGCTATGGAATGTGTTGAATCTATCAAATACCTTGGTATTATAATTGACAAAAACCTTAACTTCTATGAACATATCGAACAACTAACATCAAGAGTTCGGAAACTTATGCCCAACTTCAAAACATTACGACCTGTATTGGAGCCGTATCGTCTTAAGCAAATATATTATGCACTCTGTCAATCTATCCTGTGTTATTGTATTTCTAGCTGGGGGGGTGCAGCTAAAACTAAAATAAAAAAGATAGAAGTAGCTCAAAGAGCTATACTCAAAATCTGCATGTTTAAACCACTCCTTTATCCTACTTTTGACCTGTTTCAACTTTGCGATGTGCTTACGGTTCGCCAATTGTTTTTACTCAATGTTGTGCTAAGACAACATTCATTGATTTCATTTGATAGTTCCACTCAAACAACGCGGCGAAAATTCACAGTTTGCCGTAACATGCACAGTACTCGCACTAAATTCAGCCACCGCTTCTTCTTATTTTTAGGTCCATACTTATATAACCTTTTCAATAAAAAGCTAAATATCTACCCACTGCCTAGATCGGCTTGCAAGCGATTAATTTACAAATGGCTGCAATCACTATCTTATGATGAAACTGAAGAGTTGCTGACTACACTATAATGTTAATTTTATCAGGAATCTTTTACAAAGCTAACACATTACACTCACTCACAACCATTAACACACATATATAGATATAGGTAATCACACATACACTATCACACACCATACACACACACACACACACACACACACTCACACACACACACACACACTCACACACACACACACTCACACACACACACGGCTAATACACATTCACTTTTTTATTGTTTTTCCTTATTTTATTTTTTATTGTCTTTGATCAAAGTAATACATAAAATATTGTGCTCATTTTTGTTTAAGACTTGCTTTGACTAGTTTAAATTGCTATGTCTGTGGAGGGTTATGGCGCTGAATGCTGAAATACAGGTTTTTGCCTAGTTCGGCAGCAGAGGCTTATAATATTAAGAATCTGTTATCTAGTCCTAAGTTGGTATTATATAAACATCTGTCACAAATTGGTTGGTCAATAAAACAATTTTTTTTTTTTTTTTTTTATTATTATTATTCTTTCAAAACTACAGTGATATATACTGAATATTAAAACTGGTTATGCTCTGAAAAAATAATAAAAGATTATAAATTCTAGTTAAATATAAACGCATATTTATTATTAATATAAAATTAACAATCCTAGTTACACTGTCCAGTAAAGATGACATATTTACAAACGCTAATTTTACAATAGAGATTATGATGAATAATTTTGTATTTTTGTGCAATCAGCATTTTTGTATAAAAAAATATATAATTAAAACAAACTCGTTGTAAGTATGTACTTAAGGTATGTACCTTAAATAATTGAAACAATAGAACAGTCTACTTTATTACTGACAGGGCCGAATCTACCAAAGATTCAAAATATTGTAAGTGTGAAGTGAAGATAGATAATTGTAAATAATTTGTTCTTTACGATTTAGTTCTCAGACCAAATAAAAAAGGGAAGACGGAGTCCTCCAAGCAATGCACTGAAGCCAGTTTTTTTATGCATTAGTGTGTGAGCCGGTGTTGCCATAGTAATTCATATTACCCCAATGTAATAAGAATAACGCGTTATGAAATAATAACGTTATATCACATATTAGAATCAAAACGCTATATCACGCGATATAAATCAGTCATGCTAGGCTGGATTCAAGAGATCATAATACGGCTTCAAGAGGGGTATTACAAGCTCCTAAAACTTGTCAGTTTTCTGAATGGCTATCAATGCGTCTCTTTTATTACTGATAAAAGAGACGCAGACGATGATAGCCATTCAGCCATTCTGACTCGAGGTGTGGACTTGTGAGGCGACGGCTACACGCCTGGTACTGTGATCCATCAGTATTTAATCAGGGCCTATTTTATAAAAGATTAGTTTAGAATTATTACAGATTAGAATTATGTTTCTTATTAATTATAAAACATAATTTTACCCCAATAAACTACTACTCTGGTAAATTACTGTACTTTTTCATTCTTTTATGAAATAGACGCCTGATAAAATAATACTGATGGATCACAGTATTCACCACGCGTGTAGCCGTCATTCACCTAATGATAGATAGATAAAGTGAGCTTCTCAAAGCCCTGCATGCAGGGCTGTGAGTAGCCCGCTTTAAAAGTAGTGGCGGAAGTAGCAAGGAAATAGGAAAAATGTAAAAAATAAAACTACAGAATAACTAAAGTTTCGTGTATTTAAAGCGAGATGTTTGTCCTGACATGTTAGGCTTTTTGTGTCAGCATTCCGGCCGTACATAGAAAATGTCAGGCTCTTTTGGATTATTCACATTATAGAAAACAAATCTTATAAATAAGATTTAATATATTTATTTTTCTTACAAGTCTGCATTGAAGTCGGCCCGGTAATTTCCGAGGAAAATGGTAACAGACATAGACAAACAAACAAACAACCTCTAAGGCGACGACTACACGCTCTGGCTTTGGTTTATGACGTCAGTGCACTCTCCGTCTTTGTCATCGTGTTATGAGCCTAGTTCCAAATCACGCCAACAGCACTGTTAGCGTATAATCCATTAAATGAAGTAGGTACACAAATACCCTATTTGTATAATATTTTGTGACTATTTAATTTGGTCGGATACGCGCTAACAGCGCTGTGAGCGTGATTCGGAACGCGGGGATGATATGACAAGGACGGATAGAGCATAGCTATCGCTTTGGCTATCGCTTTGAGTTAGGCGGTAGGGCCCCTGGGAGTAAAATTTAAAAAAAAACCTACCTAGTTGAATAGCGCCATCTATCAACATAAAAATAAACTAAAATTCTCAGCTGTCAGAAAACCGCTCATTATGTTTTAACATTATTAAGAAATTATTCTACCCTAATAACAATAATGGTAAATTGTTGTAGTAAATTTACTATTTTTTATGAAACAGGCCCCTGATTAAATACTGATGGATCACAGTATTTACCACGCGTGTAGCCGTCGCCTAACCCCAATCGCATATACCGCCTCCGTTCCGTTCCTTCCGTGTCGTGGGTAAAAACAGTCCAGAAACAGAAATAATTAACGCGTTATTTTTAACAAGAAACAAATAACGTTATGTTACGTTTCATGTTACCCAATAATAGGTTTAAACTATAACGTCTGGCATGGCAACACTTGTTGAGGTTTTGTGTTTCAAGTAATACCTTAATGTTTATATTTAAAATTAGTGAAAATATTAATTTCCAATTTTAGTTACGTGTGAAATGTGATTCCATCCTGCTTTTTATGTGTTGAAGATTGACTTTTACACCCTTTCACTACACAATTCCGCATTTTCGTTGGTGAATTTATATTTTATTAGTACGTCCTTGGTACGTCCGCTTCGCACGGTGGCTGTTAAGAAAATGCATAGTTTCGTTATATGTGTGTGCGTGTAACTGTGTATGTACATGCCAAGGCATAGTTTTATCGGCTTCACTGCTTCGTTCTATGAAGACTCCGTCTTCCCTTTTTTATTTGGTCTGAGATTTAGTTATTAATAAAGTGTTATTACGTAAACGTAGTGCAGATAATAATGCCTGACTAAGTAGGTACTCATGAAGAAAATAATATCGAAATACTTTAGATTTCAACTAAGGTAGAAACACTAGGATTTACATACATAATATAAAGCAAAGAATATTCAGCTATAGGTACTTAGACATTTGACTTACTGTTGCTTGTGTAATAATGCAATGCTGCAAATTGTACCTAATTAGATTCTATCAAGACAAATACTTTACCTTAGCCGGCTGTAATTAATACGATTTTTAAACCAATACGTTAAATTTACTTATTTTGTTCTGTTAACGAATCTATGCAAACTTTTATTGGAATACCGACATTAAACTAGGAAATTGGATTGTATGCTAAGTTTATGTTATGGTCGAAAACTACAACGTGCAGTCTCACTACGATGCCGTTGGATAGGGTTTCAGCTCTCTCTCTCTCTGATCGTTTCTCCATTTCTGGGAATCGTGATCAATGGCTGCAGATTTTGCTCTCGCCGCCTGATGGAACTTACTTGAGGAGGTTGTTACTTCTACTTGGTCATAGTGGTTGGCTATTGACCTCAGGCTATCTTCTTCAAGTCTCTCATCTCTTCTACGCAAAGTATGAAAGTACGCGGTGTAAATATACGGTGGGTTGGATATACGCGTTCAAACTCTTAGCATGTATTCTGTTTAAGCCATCCAGGGTATCTCAAGCATTTGTCTCTAACACCACATCTCGAATGAATATTTTCTCTATCTCTTATTTCTACTCCGTACATGGAAGATGAAAAGATTAAAGCTCTCATTAAATGTAACTTATTTAATGTGAAAACCTAGGCTTACAGGTTTTTAAGATGACTTGAACCAGGCGTCTATGGACTTAGCAAAACGGCGCTTGATTTCTACAATTCTGCTGCCATCAAGGGTTATTTGAGACCCTACCGGAATAATCCTAACGTATCTCACTAAAGGGAAGTTTCAGCCTTATAGCATTGGCAGCCCAGCTTCGGCACAGCCTGTAACAGTAATCTATTACGCAGCAAGGTAAGTATTTCATTCTTTTTCAAGGGAAGGAACAGGATATGGAGTAGGTAAAAAGAAAGAAGCAAACATTGACAACCTAGAACCGGAAATAAGTAAGTTTTAAACAAGCACAACAACCAAATTGTAAAACTATCTTTATAACGTACTTACTTACATAGAATAAGTGTAAATGCCATAATCTAAACTGATGAGACCAGGAAATGTTTTTAATTAAACAGTTTCTGAACATCGCGGTAAAATTCTTATTACAGCTCAAAAATTAGTTTCGAAATCAACCAAAGGAAAAAAAATCCCTTGTGTTCTCCTTGATGATCGAATATAATTAAGTTGTTATTGTTTTGGGTTAAAAGTGATTAGGTTAGGGCAGTTATTAAACCTTTATATTGTTAGTGTCCTTCTCAACAATTAAAGAAAAGGAGGGATGTAGTGTATTGGCTGTATGTCAATACTCACTTGTCTCGTGTGCACACGTCAAGGTCCGAACAAATTATCGGACGCGGCTTATGGACGCGGCTTACTGCCGCGGCTGATAAGTGTGCACACTCTCATAACATCCTGCGTGCCAGATAGCTATCGGACGTCCGATGACGTCATATTAGTCTATGGTTTCGTCCGCGACCTACTACATCCGATAGTTTGCACACCTCAGATCAGCCGCGGCAGTAAGCCGCGTCCGATAATTTGTTTGGACCTTCACAGTCGGGAGTCTGATCTGTGGTACAGACTAGACACTCACTGTCTGTCATGGCGGGACGGAGTGAAGGTCCAAACAAATTATCGGACGCGGCTTACTGCCGCGGCTGATCTGAGGTGTGCAAACTATCGGATGTAGTAGGTCGCGGACGTAACCATAGACTAATATGACGTCATCGGACGTCCGATAGCTATCTGGCACGCAGGATGTTATGAGAGTGTGCACACTTATCAGCCGCGGCAGTAAGCCGCGTCCATAAGCCGCGTCCGATAATTTGTTTGGACCTTCAGGCTGAGTGAGGACGTGTGGTGGTGCATTGGCGAGCCAAGACGTGGATAGTGGACACAACACCGACCATTAGTTTTGTCCAAATTTTTGATGATGACATGCGATCAAAATCAAAGTGCTAATAAAAAAATGGGTCCAAATGTTTAAAAGCATAAAGGACAACAAGTTAAATGCCTTATTTTGCGTTGTACCTTTCAAATGCTTATGTTGAGCGAGTGTTTTGCCATACGACGCTTAAATGTTCTAATGTCAGAAATCGTGGCTCCGTAGGTACCTAATGAAAGCAGAATTGCAAAAGACAATCATGTCTTGTTCGGAATTATCGAAATCGCCCACAAACAAAAAAGTTGGCCGCCATCTTGAATTATTTCATATTTAAAAAATTGCGTTACGTTATTTTATTCTCATAATAGTACCTAAAACCAAATTTCATCGAAATCGGCCCAAAAAACAAAAAAGTTGGCCGCCATCTTGAATTTTTTTTTTAACTTAGCGTTGTTATTTTCTTTTCAAAATAATACCAAAAACCTAGTTTCATTTAAATCGGCCTACAAACAAAAATGTTGGCCGCCATCTTGGATTTTTAATATTTTTAACATTGCATTGTAATTGTCTTGTCAGAATAGTACCAAAAACCGAGTTTTTTTTATTTTATTTTTTTATTTTATTATTTATTAGGACCGCCAGAGAAAATAACATTGAGTCTTACATAGTAGATATTTACATTATAACATAGAGAATGAAAAATTCTATTGAAGGCGGCCACAACATGGTCAAACTTTTGGATTTATCTCTTCTATTTAAAGTGGTCAGAAGTGTACTGGATTGTCCCGAACTTCTAAGCAATATTAGTATCAGAGTTATCCACTACCTTTATTTGCTAAACCATTTGCCCGCACTAACGTACTGAGGCACGCCGCAACATATCGTATACCCGAAGCTTACAATAGACTGGCAGAAAAAGACGACATATTGCATGAGTCTTTTCATCAGTTTCGAATGAATGTGTTGGGGTTGTTGAGAGATGTGTAGGTTAGCTTATTCTCATAATTATGTTATGTTCGTAAGTAATAATATAATAGATTAATGTTTTAATTGGGTAGGTACCTGTTTCACAATTTCTGATTGGGCACTGGATTAATTTGGGAATGGAGTAGAATTTATATAAAATTGCTCATCATGTATGTTAGTTTCAGCTTGGCCGGACTTTGTGAGACGGTCCCTTAGGTTAGTACTTAATATTTATATAGTCAATAATTATCCGTCCGTACTATAAAAGGCATGTTGTGGCCGCCTTCAATAGAATTTTTCATTCTCTATGTTATAATGTAAATATCTACTATGTAAGACTCAATGTAATTTTCTCTGGCGGTCCTAATAAATTATAAAATAAAAAAATAAAATAAAAAAAACTCGGTTTTTGGTACTAAGTATTCTGACAAGACAATTACAATATTTACAATGCAATGTTAAAAATATTAAAAATCCAAGATGGCGGCCAACATTTTTGTTTGTAGGCCGATTAAAATGAAACTAGGTTTTTGTTATTATTTTGAAAAGAAAATAACAACGCTAAGTTAAAAAAAAATCCAAGATGGCGGCCAACTTTTTTGTTTTTGGGCCGATTTCGATGAAATTTGGTTTTAGGTACTATTATGAGAATAAAATAACGTAACGCATTTTTTTAAATATGAAATAATTCAAGATGGCGGCCAACTTTTTTGTTTGTGGGCGATTTCGATAAAACTCGGTTTTTGGTACTATTTTGATAAGAAAACAACAACGCAATTTTTTAAATATTCAAAAAATTCAAGATGGCGGCCAACTTTTTTGTTTGTAGGCCGATTTCGATGAAACTCTGTTTTTGGTACTATTTTGACAAGACAATAACAACGCTATGTTAAAAATATTAAAAATCAAAGATTGCGGCCAACTTTTTTGTTTGTAGGCCGATTTCAATGAAACTCGGTTTTTGGCACTATTTTGACAAGAAAACAGCAACACAATATTAAAAGTATTAAAAATCCAAGGTGGCGGCCAAATTCTTTTCTTTTTATTCTTTTTTTTCAACCCATTTTGACCTTTTGACATTGTTTAAATTGCATTATTATTTTCTTGTCAAAATAGTACCAGAAACCGAGTTTCATAGAAATCGGTTCTCAAACAAAACAGTTGGCCACTATTTTGGATTTTTTAATATTTTTAACATTGCGTTGTTATTTTCTTGTCAAAATAGTACTTAAAACGAATTTCCATCAAAATAGGCTCAAAAACAAAAAAGTTAAGCGCCATCTTGGATTTTAAATATTTAAAAAATTGCGTTGTTATTTTCTTGCCTAAATAGTACCAAAACTCGATGGGGTTGCATGATTTTATTACAAAGTTCCAATGGCCTTCTTCCGGCTCCTTCATCAGCCCCTTGGATATTATTCCCCAACAGAGTACTTGCCAAGACGATTCTAACGAGCTCAAACACGATGGGGTTGTATGGTTTCATCATAGTGTTCCTGTGGCGTTCTTCCGGCTTCATCGTCAGATCAGCTCAATGATACCATAATATTACATTACCAATGTTGTTGACCTGTGTTCAAAGTTTCAAGTCTCTTGTTCATCGGGAAGTTAGTATAAAATAGTTTGCAGAATTTGTGCTCAAACAAACTAACGAAAACACAAACAAACGAGCAAGCAACCTTTTAATAACGTGGCAAAAGTATTCATTGTAAATATAGAACTACCTAAGTACTTAAGTTTATATTAAACAGCTTAAAGTAATAAGTATGTCTCCGACCAACCATACAGTGAGGTCACCCTAATGAAGAAAGAGATACAATTATCTACTTGACCTCTCTGTCGGCTCGTTTTGGGGCGAAGAGCTCAATCTGGTTTATACCGAAGGGATTTGCTACTTCTATGTGGTAAATACTGAGCGTCTAGCCATGCGTTTTTATTCCATCGTTGGAATTGGATCTATCAGTATTTATTCACCACATAGTTGGACCACAGTAAATACTGTGTGTGTAACCGTCGCCTGGCGCCAGCTAGACGCGTGGTATTTACCGTGATCCAACGCCATAGAGTAAATTTTAACCATTGAAAGTAATTTGTATGGAATATTCAATATTTTACTTTCCATGGTTAAAATTTGCTCTATGGCGTTGGATCACGATTTTCTTCCTTTCCTGTCCTGTCGTTGGGTGCGTTCCGTGGCTTCGCACCAGGGGCCCTACCGCCCAACTCAAAGCGATAGCCAAAGCCAGGCCCGGATCTAGGGGGGGGCGGGAGGGGGCACTTGCCCCGGGCGGCGAAGACTAGGGGGCGGCGGCCTGCGGCCGCCGCCCCTTAGTCTTCCCAAGCAAGTTAAGTAGGCAAGGAAAACGGGACGGCGGGCTGGCGCAGCGGCTGGCGTACTGGCGGGCTGGCGGGTATGGTTACCATCTGACAGGCATTTGCCGCATTTGACAGGGATTTTTAGGTTTAGATAGGCGTGCGGATGGCGCTTAGCTAAGACAGGAAGTTTTGCATTTTTTCGCGCAATTTTTCACAAAATTTTATCATGCAAGACCGCGGCTGCTGCCTCCCGGATATAACACGCATGTATGTCACATATTACAAGATTAGTCAGATAGTTGATGAAACTGACTAAAAAAATCGCGCTGCGCGGCCGTTTTGTTTTTACTATAGACAAGCAAAACTCAATTATTATTGGATGAAACTGGCTAAAAATCGCGCTGCGCGGCCGTTGTCTTTACTAAAAAAAAACAAAATGCAAGATTATTGGAATTAAACTGGCTAAAAAACGCGCTGCGCGGTCATTGTTTTTACTAAAAAATTCAAAGTTACGAGATTATTATATAATATTAATTAGGGGCTTAATGTAGTTTAGGGCAGGCTTTACCAAGGTAATCAACAGATTTGTTGGGTGGACCCAAATGATTTTGGGAGTGATTGAGCCCCTTAGCCCCCCCCCCCCCTGGATCCGCTAGTGATGACAAGGACGGACAGTGCACTGACGTCATAAACCAAAGCCAGAGTCAAAGTCCGTCCTTGTCATCGTGTTATGATATGACAAGGACGGATAGAGTCTAGCTATCGCTTTGGCTATCGCTTTGGCTATCGCTTTGAGTTGTGCGGCAGGGCCCCAGGGATGTTGCTAATATTCGCATCCGCATCCTCATATGCGGAACATCCGCTTCGATATAGACATCCGCATTTGCATCCGCATCCGCATAAATCGATGCGGAGCTGAAGCGGATGCGGATGTGTAGCAGGTAGCGATAAAAAAGAAAGAGCGGGCCCGGCGAGTGTCGACCGCACGTGCTGATTGACTAATAGCAAAGAAAATATACGATTATATACAGGGTGTTTGGTAAAAGCCTTATAAAGCCGAATATGGTAGATAGGGGCCATCAAACTGTTTTTTTTTTTAATATGGGATCATCACTGAATACGCGAAAAAAAAAATCAGCTGTTTCATACATTTCGATATTTTCCTTATTAAATGTATGAAACAGAAAAATATTTTTCGCGATTTCAGTGTTGGTCTCATAGACATAGAAAATAGCAATTTTCGCTGCGCTCAAGAAGACCAACAAAGCGTGGAAAAGAGAAGTTAACATCATACGGACACTGTCTATGTAAAAAAGAGACAAAGGATCAAGTGACATGTGCCAACATTTCTTACAGTAAGAGCCCCTAGCGTCCCGCCTAGCAAATGTGCAATCACAGTTTGTTTTAAATATTTGTTAATCTTAATTAGAATTTAAAATAAAGGTATCGTGGAGCCATATGGTGTCTCGTGTTCTAAGTAATTGTGATGTGACAAAAAGAAATAATCCAAGTAATCACACTTTTCACAGATAAATAAGATATTGCCACACATTTCTCTAAAACCAAATTTCTCGACATTTATTCATTTATATACATTGTAGTATGGAACATAGTTTATTAATTTCCTCTGCCATATATAGTCATATTTTAGTCGTATTTTACGTAACTATCTCATATAAAATGTATGCATTCGTTTTCGGATCACCTGTTTATTGACATTGTTGTTCTTTGACATTCTATTTCTATGGTTGGTCCCATAGTAAAAAAAATTCTTTACCAAACACCCTGTATAAAAGAAGTGACATTTACGTATGTGTGTCGTAAAAGTGTTTGGGGCTATGTGTGAGCGCGGGGGTGCCGCGGAGCCATCGGGGCGAGGAATGGATTCCGCGAAGTCGCGCGAGATGAGAACGACATACACGAAACCCCAAATAGAGAGAGACAAGACTATCCCTGACGCAGCTCAAGGTCGCCGGCGCCAGAGCTCACACATACAGGGGAGACAGTAGATAATTGGAAAGTAATATTTTAGTTTTGGACTTCGGTGAATCGGTGACGGTGACGCGCCTCGCTATTGTTTGTGTTGTGTTGTGACAAGATATGACGCGCACGTTCGTTATTTTTTCTGAAACACACTTCAGTTAGATCCGCATCCGCATCCGCGGATGTGAAAAAATCTGCATCCGCAACATCCCTGCTTCGCACGAGTCCACTCGAGTGCGCTCCGGTGCGCGCTCTAACCACTCGTTTGTCGCGGGGCCGGCGCGCAATTTCCTTGTTTGTCACGCAGTTTTGCGTTACAGCAGTGCACTTGCACAGCTGCGTTAAAACCGTTTTTATGACCCGTTCCTGTTTGTATACGAACAAATAATGTTCTATTTCGTATAGGTAATGGATGAAGCTATAAGTATTGAAAAAAAACGAGTACCTGTAATGGTAAAATAATTTCTAATAAATTCGTGAATTTAGCTAAAGAGAAAATTCACGACTTGTAATGGGAATTGATTTTTAATATTAAATCTAAATCGATAACTAGTGTTTTTTTTTACATAATTAAAAACTAGAATAATACCCCTTTCCGTACATGCCATTTTTTTATGAATTGGAAGCAATTCAACGGTCTTAATAATGTTTGTATATCGCACAAATTTTTACTGCGCGTCTTAATTCGCTGCTGAGTCTAAGTGTCCGGGCACGAAAACTGCGACGGCGGAGCGGCAGCGGGGCGGCGCGACAGCGGAGCGGCGGCGATGCATTCAACAGTATGGCACAGTATGGAGACGCGCACGAAACGGGCGGTGGCGGCGCGGGGCGACGAGCGATGCACGGGCGGGAGGAGAGCGACGAAAACAAATGAACAAAGTAGTTGGATTTGGTAGCCCGCGATTACAGTAGTGTTGTGTTGAATAATATAATAGTGTCTGTTTGATTACTAGGTAGTACCTATTTATTCAGTATGGATGTCGGCATCTTGGACATCATTTAAAAAACACAAGATGAGCAAAGAATCCGGTTTTGAAACTAGTTAACGCCTATACTTAGACCATTTTTTCGAACTAAATAAAATTTTTAGACATAGGATATATTTCGTCCTTTGAATATTTTTCGGTATTGATTTAACAAGAAATTGTTTCCATAGCAACATCACATTTGACACATCAATAGAAATAAAAAAAAATAAGAAGTTACTTTAGTGGTATACCGTGGTCCTACCAGTAGGTCAAATCGGTAGGTCCACGGGCCCTTAATGGTATTTAGCCCATCTGTCACAACACTACTAGCGCGGCTGACCGACCGCTAAGTTTCGTGCCCACGTTCTCATCGCCCCGCCCCGCCGCCGCTCCGCTGCCGCGCCGCCCCGCCACCGCTCAGCCGCCGCCACTTTCGTGTCCGGACACTAAGTGTCCGGACACTAAGTGTCCGGACACTAAGTGTCGCTCTCCTCCCGCCCGTGCATCGCTCGTCGCCCCGCG
This sequence comes from Agriphila tristella, assembly GCA_928269145.1. Classification (NCBI taxonomy): domain Eukaryota; kingdom Metazoa; phylum Arthropoda; class Insecta; order Lepidoptera; family Crambidae; genus Agriphila; species Agriphila tristella. The sequence continues at coordinate 42,908,909 of OV743431.1, forward strand.
CCGCCACCGCCCGTTTCGTGCGCGTCTCCATACTGTGCCATACTGTTGAATGCATCGCCGCCGCTCCGCTGTCGCGCCGCCCCGCTGCCGCTCCGCCGTCGCAGTTTTCGTGCCCGGACACTAAGCGCTGTTTCGTAGTATTTTATTCCAATTGTGGAAGGCTTGTGACAAAAATAAAATATACTTTAGAAAGATACAGATTTCAACTTTCATATTTTGTAAAAAAAGATGAGACTCTTGAAGAAAAGTATCTTTGTAAAAAATTATAACATTAAAGCGGCCCACTATAAATGATAAAATTGTGTTTTTGTAACAAGCGTTGATTGGTTAAACTTGGATCAAGATTACCTTGTACTAATTATATGTACAGAAAGAGCAAAACCTGCAGTTTCTTACAGTATGCAATACATAGGAAAGATTCTTCCGAAATGTATGTAAAATTTCGATCTAAATAATCCAATTCCGCGCTGCCGGGCGCTGGCGTACGGGCCGTTCGCTGCCAAGATGGCCGCGCGTAGCCGAGTTTAGTTCAGGGTTGTCGCACACATTAAATAAAACTAGGTAGGTACTTAATTTTTTTTTATTATATTTTTAATTTTATAGTCACATTTTTTTTTAATAGTTCTCCTCTTCCTCGTCCCCTGCCTCACTCTCCTCGATTTTCACTGTACACAGCATAAAATATAAAATGGATGTGGACTAAAAAATTATAACTAGACACCCAACACCAATCACAATAACCAACACCAAAACCAAAAAAACATTCACTAGGTAATGTATAAAAACAACATAAACACAACCTAATATGAAAATAATAAGCGTGTGAGGCAGCCCTGCCAAAATGCTAGTTTGTTTCAAGGTCCCACAGGACCTTGTTACCTTGACCGTGGATAATGGCGTAATAAAAACTCACTATTTTGCGTTGCATCAATCATCCTGTGTAAACAGATGAATGTTATATTTTGAAACCACTTTGAAACTGTTCACTAATAGTATTATTATCTTATTTCGGATAATTCTTTGATTAACCAATTTAAATTATAACATAATGTTGTTGTAAACAGAAACAATACATCAAGAAATTTACCGGGCTACGGTTTTGTTATGATTTTTAACACTAGACATTAAATTTGTGACGAGATATTTATATGATCGAATAAATCACGATATGACGATTCTTTTAATATATGACATCAAACAGAAATATAAATTAACAAAATACTTACGGCATATCAAATTAGAGCACTTCACACAGAAAAAACAAGTATGGCGTCAACTGACGTGAAACTCTTCAAAATTATTTTTTTCAACCAATCACAGGCCTTTTCTACTTTTTTTTGCGATATTAGTGTTGCCAAAATCATAATCTAAATCAGCCCAAGAGGTTTTGGTGTGGCCGCCTAAAAAAAACCTACCAAATTGGTAGAAATCGAACAGCGATCGACCCGGTCCTACAGCACCGCGCGACAAAGGACCGTCTTTTGCTTGCGGTACTACAGTACCGCGAAGCAATCGAGTGGCTAAAGCACAGACGTAATAGAGAACAAGTTCTCTAAAGTCTCGATTACATATATTTAGAGCAACCAATTTAGAGTTGCCACCCGTATAAATAGAAAGAAGAAGAAAGAAAATATATTTATTAGACACAGACATGAGACGAGAATTACATGCTATAGTTTATCTGCATTAATGAAAAAAAAAGGTTTTTTATGTAAACTAAAAATAAAAAATTATAGAAAAGAAATAAATCTCACGGCTGTATCATATTAGGAAGCCAATTCAGCATGTGTCGTGTTTGTAAGACCCGACGCTGACCTTCTTGTTTTTTGACAGCTGAAAGTCTAAGACGAAATAGTCACACTCATATTATGGTAATATAATATATATATTGTACACATTGTAGATTTAAATAAATAATTATTGTATAAATATATATTTAATATAAGTAAAAAGAATAATATACACCCTGAAATTTTAATCATTTGGTTCCCGCCGTGTGGTGGTTCCACTCATGATTACAAGCAACTTTTACTATGGGGCCAACTTTCCTGCTCGTAAAAAAAAATCAGCTGTTCCATACATTAAGGTCGTATAGGTATTGCACTTTTGTATGGAACAGCTGATTTTTTTTTACGAGTAGGAGAGTTGGCCCCATAGTAAAAGTTGCTTGTAATCATGAGTGGAACCACCACACGGCGGGAACCAAATGATTAAAATTTCAGGGTGTATATGAAAACAAATTTAGATGGACCATAAAACAAGATAACCTATATAAATGATATGTTGTTGACGTTGTACAATTCCAAGTCACGCTGCGCACTAAGAAGATAATGCTTCATATGCAGTTTAAAGGCTCCAGCACACCGGATGCGTAAGCGTATGCGTAAGCGTGCACGTAGACGTACCATGACGTTGTAATACCTGAAACTTTATGAGATATGGCACACCGCTTGCGTAACGTACGCGTGCACGTAGACCGATGCGTAACCCTACGCATTGCAGCTCTCATGAGACAACCAGGCTGCGTACTTACGCAGAGCGGAACGCATTGATGACGTTGTACTCAATGGCATTCCCTATTGGACGTCACACCGAACAAATACGAACACGCACGTATCTTTCCTGCGCGTCACTACGCGCGTGATCACGCGCGTGACCACGCGCGTAACCACGCGCGTGACTAAGCATTCAGTTGTTTTGTTCGGGACCCACCTATGAAATTTGCTTTTTTTCTTACAAATAGAGAACTTCGTCACTTCTATGAATTTAAACTAGTCATCTATTGCTTGATATCACTACATACATTATTATAAAACAAAGTCCCTCACCACGTCTGTCTGTCTGTCTGCGCTTCGCGATAAACTCAAAAACTACTAATCGTATATTCATGCGATTTTTACCAAATGATAGAGTGATTCCTGAGAAAGGTATAGGTGAATTATAAGTTGAGGTTTTATGTATGTAGAAATATGAAAATGTCGGCAAAAATTAAGCCGCCTGGGAAGCCTAGCATCGAAAGCACTGCATAAACTTGCAGCTCTAACAAAATAAATAATGTATTATGGAATGGGGAATGTCCCAAAAAAATCAAATTAAATCAAAGGTCGCATTTGGCAAAAAAAGGACTTGTGACCCGCCCTCGCTTCGCTTCGGTGTAGTGTGGAATTTGACACGATGACATAATTATAAACCTTCCTCTTGAATCACTCTTGAATCACATCATCAGACATCGTGCACAGGAATTGCAAACATAAAAAGTATGGCTGCCGCAGCGGCTGGGTATATGTCAGTGGGTTACGTGCGTAGCCACGCGCGTGTACACGCGCGTGTCTACGCATCCGGTGTGCCCGCTGGGTACGCAGGGGACAGGCTGCGTTGCGTATGCGTATGCGTAAGCGTAGACGTATGCGTAACCCGGTGTGTCAGGGGGTTACGTGCGTAACTACGCGCGTGTACACGCACGCGTGACCACGCGCGTGTCTACGCATCCGGTGTGCCCAGGCCTTAAAGGCTCCAGCACACCGGATGCGTAAGCGTATGCGTAAGCGTGCACGTAGACGTACCATGACGTTGTAATGCCTGAAACTTAATGAGACATGGCACACCGCTTGCGTAACGTACGCGTGCACGTAGACCGATGCGTAACCCTACGCATTGCAGCTCTCATGAGACAACCAGGCTGCGTACTTACGCAGAGCGGAACGCATTGATGACGTTGTACTCAATGGCATTCCCTATTGGACGTCACACCGAACAAATACGAACACGCACGTATCTTTCCTGCGCGTCACTACGCGCGTGACTACGCGCGTAACCACGCGCGTGACTACGCATTCAGTTGTTTTGTTCGGGTCCCCCACCTATGAAATTTGCTTTTTTTCTTACAAATAGAGAACTTCGTCACTTCTATGAATTTAAACTAGTCATCAATTGCTAGATATCACTACATACATATTATAAAACAAAGTCCCTCACCGCGTCTGTCTGTCTGTCTATCTGCGCTTCGCGATAAACTCAAAAACTACCAAACGTATATTAATGCCATTTTCACCAAATGATAGAGTGATTCCTGAGGAAGCTATAAGTGAATTATAAGTTGAGGTTATAAGTATGTAGAAATATGAAGATGTCGGCAAAAATTAAGCCGTCTGGGAAGCCTAGCATCGAAAGCACTGCATAAACTTCTGAGCTCGAACAAAATAAATAATGTATTATGGAATGGGGAATGTCAGAAATAAATCAAATCAAATCAAAGGTCGTATTTGATAAAAAAAGGACTTGTGACCCGCCCTCGCTTCGCTTCGGTGTAGTGTGGAATTTGACACGATACATACATAATTAAAAACCTTTCTCTTGAATCAGTCTATCAATTAAATGAAACCACATTAAAATCCGTTGCGGAGTTTTAAAGATCTGGGATTCAAGTTCACGACAAAGGTTATGATATTCACTATGTGTTGCTCTACTTTCATTTATAGCATGAACCCATTGTTTTTTTGCATGCCGAGGAATATTCTGGCACACCAGTAGTAATATTGCTTCTTCTTCATCTGATGAACTACTTGGTCCGTCCATTCAATCATCATCAGACATCGTGCACAAGAATTGCAAACAGAAAAAGTATGGCTGCCGCAGCGGCTGGGTATGTGTCAGGGGGTTACGTGCGTAACTACGCGCGTGTCTACGCATCCGGTGTGCCCGTTGGGTACGCAAGGGACAGGCTGCGTTGCGTATGCGTATGCGTAAGCGTAGACGTATGCGTAACCCGGTGTGTCAGGGGGTTACGTGCGTAACTACGCGCGTGTACACGCACGCGTGACCACGCGCGTGTCTACGCATCCGGTGTGCCCAGGCCTTAAAGTGTGGATTGAATTAATCTTTCTCAAAGGAGGCGGTATATTGTTCCATATTTTAGATGCAGCGTAACGAAAGGCTCCCCTAAACGATGCGGACCTATGCGCGGGCGTAGCCAACTGCTGCGAGCAGTGCCTTCTTTCACACTGCCTCCCCAACCAGCCAAGCTTATGATAAAGGTATGACGGCTCCTGATATTTAATCACCCCAAAAAGCAGACATGCCAGGTGCAGCTTTCGCCTTGACTTCATTCTTAAGATGTTATTACTATTTAGAAATGGCGTGACGTGAGCTCTAGCAGGTACGGAGAAACAAAACCGAGCACATGCATTCTGTACCCGTTGAATGAGCCGCTCTGTTCTACCCAGCAAACGCGGGCCATAAACAGCATCTGCGTAATTTAGCTTAGATAGGACCAGCGACTCAGTCAACTGCACACGTAACTCCTCTGACAGGAAGGGTCGTATTCTGTATATAGAACCTTGAGCCGATAAAAGCAGTTTTTAACTGATTTCGCAATATGATTCTCAAACCTCAAGCTTTCGTCAAGAATTAGGCCTAAATTACGAGCTGACGTCACACGTTCTAGAAATAATAACAAATAAGTAAAATTTTAACAGTGAATTTGCACAAATAACGGAAAAGTCAACATTTTTATGATTTTTTATTTTCGATTCTCATCTCAAATCTTAAACAATGTTTACCTTTCCGTTATAGTGTAAATTCGTTTTTAAAATCTAACTTATTACACAATATTTTACTGTCAAGTACGGGTGGCAACCCGAAATTGGTTTCTAAAATCGGCATATGTAATCGCGGCTTCACCGTTCCGTGGTTCGGTGAAATTTTACTCTGACAGCTGTCAGAGCGTAGTTTCACCCGCAGGCCTACCGCCTAACTCTCTCGCTTTGGCTTTGGTTTATGACGCCAGTGCACTGTCCGTCCTTGTCATCGTGTTATGATATGACAAGGAGAGATAGAGCATACCTATCGCTTTGAGTTAGGCGGTAGGGTCCCCGTTCCGTGGCTCGGAGCCACAGAATATAGCAAAACTTGGGTATTCGGTGATAGTTTACAAAATTTTGTCTGAATTTTCTTGCAAGATAAAATAGTATTTTTAAATACAAGGACGTGAAAGTGGAATATATACTCCTTATGATAGAGCATGTTAGCATTAGAAGCATTGTCTATAAATTGTGTATAGAATCAATTTTATTAAACAACAAAAAATCTGGTAAATCCGTGATACTCGACTAATTATGTGATATCATTCTGGTTAAGCTGTGATATTAAATATTGGAATGTAAACTGCACTCCAACTAATTCAAATATCTTTATGAAAAAGTGGCATTTAAGTAGAACCATTTATTTGTTAGTCTCGATAAATGTTATATTAATACACTTAAAATTTAATTATTACAATTTTTGTCCAATATCTATCTTATACTATTGATAATAATATATTGTTATTAATTTAAGTATATTATTAATATTTTCATATTTTGTAATCTATATTGTATTAATAGTGTTCTATATTTTACTTTAGCTCACCGTTTATGATTAATAAGCGATTTATAACTTAAAACTATGACAAGAAACACTTGCACTTGGTTATGCTGTGATACTTATATGAAATAATTTTATCAAAACATTAAAATTTTCAACACATAACTTAAGCTCTACATTTAACAAAATAACAACTTTTGCAATAAACATTTTATTAAATAACAAGTAAATCTTTTCCTTTTTATTAGTATGATCAGATTTTCCCATTGTAAACCAATTTACGAAAAAAATATGTGTTTCCGATAGCTTCCAATTTGAAAACTAAATTCCTAAGAATACTGTCACAAAGAAAATAAATTTTGGGATTGTTAATTTTTTCGGTATATCGCTCAGAAACTTGGCGTACCAATTTTTGAAGATCATTATTAGCGCCATCTATTGGCATTGTTAAAAAACAAGTAAATAATGAAATAAATAATTTATGAAACGAACTTCCAGTATCACCGATTTACTATATATCACCGAATAGCCAAGGTTTGCCCTACATAATGGGAGCGCAGCAACCAAACAACCATCAAAATGGATGGTTGAAAAACGCTCTGACGTTTATCTTACCAAAATTATGTTATTGTCATTTTGACTTTATTTTGTATTTTGATGTTTTTGCGTCTAAGTTTCAAAAATTTCATGGTTTCTACTCAAAAAACAGATTTTTATTTTATTTAGTTTAAAGGAAAGTTTAAATTATCCGTATTCCAAGTGGAAAACGAAAACTTTGTACCTAAAGAGGTAACAACAACAACACGATCGTTCTGTCGCTTGGTTGCAAGTTGCAACTCAAACAAAATTTTAACCAAACACTACACAAATATACAAAGTGACGGAACGCAGCCCTCACCTCACCTACCTGTACCTTGATTACGTAAAGCTGTTGCTAACAATTCTCGATTGAAATCGATTGAAAGCGCAGTTGCATTGCTGTTTTAGTTAAGATAGTAGTCACATTGGTTCTTACTAAAGCAGCGATGTAACTGCGATTTCTGTCAGAGTTGATTGCAACAAAGTTACGTGATTACCCCCCTGGGCTGCCTGCCTGCCTGGGCTGTCTGTGGATTTATCTCTTCTTAGTAGGGATGGGCGAATGAATTAAATATATCGATATATATCATATCGATATTTTTAAAATATATCGAAATATATCGATGTATAATGATAAAAAAATATCGATATATCGATGTTTTTCGATATTTTAGCCCAAGAATGGGGAGGAAAAGCGCAATTTTATCCCGATAGGTGGCGTCTTGTCGTTGGTACCGAGCCGCCTCAAAGAAACTGTCAAAACATATGGGAATCTCTTGGAGACTTGGGACTTTTTAATTTTATACTGAGAAAATGCCGCATTGTTATGCATGTAACTTGTAAAATATTGGAGTTCATCGATTTCCCAGTAACAAAAAAATTGTGGGCAAAAAAATATCAAAAAAAATATGCTTTTCCCTCGATTTTCTCCTTTGCTGAGCCTGACAAACATTATAAATCAAAAGGAATGTTTCATGAATTTGATGAAGCTTCGCCAAAATAAAACAACATTTGAATTATAACAGCTTTGTTCTTTAATATTTCAACCTCAGCAGTTTCTAACATATTTATAACTCGGATGAATTTGATAGGTATATCAAATATGGAATAAGCCCAATATTGGGGCCAAACAGAGAATTAATAGAATTTTATATGCCAGTCATTCAAGAAACTTAGAATAATAAAATAAATATGATAAAACGGTTCGTGTGATTTTGGATGGTACAGAAATTCCAGTACAGAAACCTGAAATTACTATTGCACAGAAGGCATCATCAGGCAACTATAAACACGGAAATTCACACTCAGTTGCTTTGTTAAAATTTAAATCATATGCTTCTAATCTGAAATAAAAAGATTACTTGTAAATCTTACACGAAATTTAAAGAAATGTAATCCTTGCTAGCAATTTTTTGTAAGTTGCTATAAACTTTCTTGCCTGTTGTTTTGGCTTTTCTTTTCCGTAATTCTTATTTTATATGAGCTAAAGTTAGCATAAAATACATTGTTTGTCCGCAAAACCGAAAAAAATACAATCTAAGAAAGTAAAATCACGTAATACACAGTCAAGACAATATAAGCTCAAACTGACAATTGTTCCAAAGACTGAGCGCCATCTGCAATTCACTTTGCCTTCGCCTCCCCATTGGCTTGGCTATACAAAAGGTTTCAAAATTAGTAAAATTAACATTAAATACACGAGCAAGTTTTAATATTATTTTATGGCTAGGCCTCGCCAATCCATAAGGGACATTTCGTGTCGACGGTAAAAAAATCGCGCGTTGAAAAGTCGCTCGTGTGAACGAGCACTAATGGGGAGGAAAAGCGCGATTTTATCCCGATAGGTGGCGTCTGGTCTTTGGTACCCGGCCGCCTCAAAGAAAGTGTCAAAACATATGGGAATCTCTTGGAGTATTGCACTTTTTAATTTTATACTGAGAAAATGCCGCATTGTTATGCATGTAACTTGTAAAATATTGGAGTTCATCGATTTCCCAGTAACAAAAAAATAGTGGGCAAAAAAATATCAAAAAAAATATGCTTTTCCCTCGATTTTCTCCTTTGCTGAGCCTGACAAACATTATAAATCAAAAGGAATGTTTCATGAATTTGATGAAGCTTCGCCAAAATAAAACAACATTTGAATTATAACAGCTTTGTTCTTTAATATTTCAACCTCAGCAGTTTCTAACATATTTATAACTTGGATGAATTTGATAGGTATATCAAATATGGAATAAGCCCAATATTGGGGCCAAACAGAGAATTAATAGAATTTTATATGCCAGAGTCATTCAAGAAACTTAGAATAATAAAATAAATATGATAAAACGGTTCGTGTAATTTTGGATGGTGCAGAAATTCCAGTACAGAAACCTGAAATTACTATTGCACAGAAGGCATCATCAGGCAACTATAAACACGGAAATTCACACTCAGTTGCTTTGTTAAAATTTAAATCATATGCTTCTAATCTGAAATAAAAAGATTACTTGTAAATCTTACACGAAATTTAAAGAAATGTAATGCTTGTTAGCAATTTTTTGTAAGTTGCTATAAACTTTCTTGCCTGTTGTTTTGGCTTTTCTTTTCCGTAATTCTTCTTTTATATGAGCTAAAGTTAGCATAGAATACATTGTTTGTCCGCAAAATCGAAAAAAAATACAATCTAAGAAAGTAAAATCACGTAATACACAGTCAAGACAATATAAGCTCAAACTGACAATTGTTCCAAAGACTGAAGCGCCATCTGTAATTCACTTTGCCTTCGCCTCCCCATTCCTCAATAAAGCAACTCTGTTCTCTAGAGAGCCATCCTGCTGCCCTCACGTGTCAAAACATTAAATGGTTTAAGAAAATAGACTTGAGAAACGGTCATGATTTCGACTATAGGTGCGGGCACATTTGTCGGACGCCACGTGTTAACACGCCGTTTTTAAATGGACGTGTTATAAGTGTGGTCCTAGTGCATACATTTACTATGAAAACCGATGTCATCTGCGGCTGTTTTTTGTTTTTAAGGTGAAGGAAATTAACACATGCAGCCTACTTATATAAAACTTTTTTTTGGTCGGATATAAAATATCGAATTTGATACGATTTTCATATTTGAAAATATCGATATATCGAGGAAAAAATATCGCGATATCGATATATCAAAAAAACTAATATCGACGATATATATCGATATTTAAAAAAATATATATCGATATTTTGATATATCGATATTTTTTACCCAATCCTACTTCTTAGTAGTCTGTGGTGGGGTCGTGGGGGGGGGTTAATTTATTTTATTTACAGCGTTGCCGTTTTGCGTGTAATTACACATTTCGTGTGTAATCAAGGCCTCTCGTGTGTAACCCGTGTGTAATAGGAATGTGTGTGTAATTGTGTAGTATTTCAATCTTGGTCGTAATTTATAAATAATATATACATTTCTGCGTGGAAAGGAGCGCACCTTTAGTGTTTGTCTCTTTGTTTGTTTGTAGCGTTTTTCTACAAACCTCTAGCACCCCCCCCCCCCCCCATGAGAGACCTCAGATATGCTAACGTGTGTAAGCGTGTGTAATGAAGGAGTCATGTGTGTGGGATTTGATCGAGAGGCTGTGGCAACACTGTTTATTTATTACATACTCTGTACTCGTATCGTGTCAAGGCGTATTTGCGTGCGTAAAAACTGCATAATTTGCTTTTGTCTTTTCGACGAATTGTGAAAAATTTACTGTAACCGGATATTTGAGTGTCTGAATACAAGTAAACAACGACAAAGTAAAGGTATTCATCATCTTTATACTTAGTTTTTGTAAAGAAATCAGGGTTCTTCATGGCCTTCACGGCGCCATTTTGATGTAACAGTCAATGGAATTTGTAGTGTCGCTACATAAATTTGTACCGTCACTATTCACATACTTTGAACTATACATTTAAATTTAAAACAATTATGGCTGAAAATAATTCAAAAGATCCTCCTATACAAACGCTGAACGGAATGCCACCTAATCACAATGCGTGGATGTATGGGCTTTATCAGTACAATGGATATGGTGGCGTTTACCCACCGTATTACAATCATTACTTCAATCAACAAATGGGAAACAATAGTGGATTTCCAAGTAATAATTGCAATCAATATCAACAGAATAAAGAGAAAAGCGATTTTGGCCCTCAACAATTTCTAAAACCACCAATGCCCAGTCCTTTGTTAGGAATGTCGCCTCTTGATACTAATCGTCCCTTCTTCAACCAATCTCCAATTCGTTTTAATCTTAATGCAAACAGAAAAACTGCTCCTATTCCACCGAATGAAAATCCTCTATTGTCCAACAATGGCGGATTGAAAAAAAAACGTAAGAAATGTAATAAAACGACTGATGAAAATGTCGTTAATTCTGCTCCGAATGAAACACTGCCCCCTTTGCCAGACCACCCCCCACCCCCCCTACCGCCGTGCCCGCCCCCCGATTTACCTAAACCACCTCCTCCACCACCTTTGGATGTCCCTCTTCCTCCACCTATTGCTACTGAAGATATTCCTGAACCACCAGAAATACAGAAATGCGAAATTGATTTGGAGAAAGAATCTAATGACAATTTCCAACATAACAATTCTGATATACTGAGGTCTTCTTCAATATGTCAGACTTCGTCTGGAACTTGGCCTGAGAGCCTCGAGAGATACATCAAAAGATGCTATGAAAAATGTAAAACAGGTTTTGATCGTGACCAAATTGACATATGTCTTAAGGGTAGAATAACAGCGGCGGCTAACAAAGATGAAATATGGACTAGAAATTGGGATGAGGAATCCATACCCAGTGTTTATAGTGAACGGAACAATCTGTCTGTTAAACCGGTACGTGGTACCTTAAACTTATATCAAAAAAATGAACCAGACACTGCAAAGTGTAGATCTGGACACAATGCACGTAGTTTTGGTGGACACAAAACATCACCTCAAAGAAGGCGTAGGCAACAATCTAGAAGTCGATCGAAATCCAGAAGTCCATCCAGGAAGCGGATCAGGTAAACTAAATATAATTGTATTCTCGTCACTACTTCTCACACTAGTTACTCCTATTTGGACTAATGTTTGCATCTCTTTCAGTGCTTCCTCGACTTCTGGTGATGAGTTTGAAGAAAAGAAAAACTTTAAAAGCAAAGGTCGTCAAAAGGTCAAAGACAGATTGTCTTTGGACCAAAAGAAATACAAGAACTCCAAAAAGAAAACTAACTACACTGAATTTATTGTTGAAGATGTTACAGGAAATGCTGAGAAACTTCAAAAACGAGCTGAAAGGTTTGGAAGTGCTGGTACTGTACCCTCCATAGCAAGTTCTATACAAACAGGTAAGAGAGCTGAACCTAGTGCAAGGAAGCCCATAATTCAGGACACTGAAGGAGATTATGATTTAAATGAGATGCACATAGTGGGTACTTGTGTAGACATTGAAAAGTCTTTCCTGCGGCTGACTAAAGCACCAGAAGCTTGCGAAGTACGACCAGTCCCTGTCCTGAGAAACTCCTTGAAAAATGTTAAAGAGAGATGGATAGAAAAACAAGATTACAGATATGCTTGTGATCAATTGAAATCAATTCGGCAAGACTTAACAGTGAGTACATGTTCTTATAAAAATATACAAAAGTGTATTACATAGCACTTTTTAATCCTTTTATGATTTAAATAAAATCATGTATTGCACACACCACTGGGGTATAATTTAAAATTTTATTTATCATGATATCAGTTCTTATTTATCATTTATAGAATCACAACATGACATAGATGATATTTTTTTGCCTCTAGGAAAACAATGTAAACACACGTCACTAATGTGAAGTGGTGTGGTTACAAAAAAAAATGTAAATGACACCCCAATGGTTGCCCGCATTATGTATGAACAACAGTGTCGCTCAGGGCAATTGGTCAGCGGTCCGGTCAGGGCAATCGATCAGCGGTCCGGGCAGGGAAACCGGTCAGCGATGCAGGCAGGGCAAACAGCGGCATTTGATTGAGTGAATCAGTGGTGATCTGTACCTTGATTACGTAAAGCTGTTGCTAACAATTCTCGATTGAAATCGATTGAAAGCGCGGTTGCATTGCTGCTTTAAGTAAGATAGTTGTCACATTGGTTCTAACTAAAGCAGCAATGTAACTGCGATTTCTGTCAGAGTTGAATGCAACAAAGTTACGTAATTACCCCCCAGTTCTTTTGTGTTTTAATCGAGGACAATGATCAGCGAGGAAGAAGAAAATATTGTGCTAATATGGTTGGGACAAACTGGCTTTGACCGTTGCCCTGCCCGCCGCCCACCTGCCAGTGCCCTTTGTCTGCTGCGCTCCTACCTGCCCGTACGCGTCCTGCCTTCCCCCGCGTTCTTTGATCATGCTCGCATGGTCGGATCTCATATCTTTGCAAAATATATATGTGTTAATGAAATAGCACAAAATGAGAAAACCATTTCTTCGGACCATCAAACTGAACAACTTTTGCTATGGGACCAACTCAGAAATCACGAAAAAAAATCTGCTGTTTCATACTAAAATTGATAATGAAAATATACATATAAATGTATGAAGCAGCTGATTTTTTTTCGCGATTTCAGAGTTGGTCCCATAGTAAAAGTTGTTCAGTTTGATGGTCCGAAGAAACGGTTTTCTCATTTTGCATTAATTTATTAACACATTGTAGACACCGCAAATGTTGTATATGTACATAATGTGAGCAGCGTTCACTTTGACCTGACCGCAGAACGCATCCAGTGTGCCAAATCCTTGAATGCGATGCTGCCACTTTTTTGACAATATTGTTTGAAAGAGACAGCATCAGAGACATTTAAACTAGGGGTGCATCCGATACCGATACCGATATATCGGCGATACTTCGGGTTTTCCGATATATCGGCATCGGCGATATTTTTAGTGCCGATACAACGATACTTTTCAAACTTAACGCTTCAAAAAAGTAATGTAAACGTGCGCGTTTTTTCGTCTATTTTATTGCAAACGAGGCATGTAAAATGCTCGAGGTAACCCCGCACTTTTCAGTGTATTGTCTCGCCTAGTTTTAAAAATGCATAAATTATAAATAAACAACTTAAAAAATATTAAAACGACTGCCCTATCAAAAAACTCTAAAGTATAACACAGAACAGTGTCCCCCGACTGCAATGACTTTTGTTTTTTTACTTTTTAGTATGTTTATTACCTTCATTTAAATTCACCAAGCGTATCAGTATCGCCGATATTTTTATAAGTGTATCGGTATCGTATCGGAAGAATGGCGTATCGATGCATCCCTAATTTAAAACAGGTGTGTAAAAATCGTTTGTAATCACACCATCTTTATTTCAGGTTCAAGGTGTTAGAGATGGTTTTACAATTGAGGTTTATGAAACTCATGCACGGATAGCGCTGGAAAAGGGAGATCATGAGGAATTCAATCAATGTCAGACGCAATTAAAAATGCTTTATTATGAGTTGCCTGAATGCAGAACAAATACAGCTGAATTTACTGCGTACCGAATATTATACTACATCTTTACAACAAATACTTTAGGTTAGTTGTGTCAACTTTATCTTGATATTTAGGAGTAATGTTTTCAATGATCTTGTGTCTATGAGGGAGATTACACGATTGTGCAGACTGACAGGAGACTGATGAAAGGCTGCCAACTGCACTGTTTTTTCTATGAAATTTCATACAAAAATTGGTGCTGTTGGCAGTATTGCATCAGCCTCCCGTCAGTCTGCATGATAGTGTAATCTCCCTCTATCAGGCAAAAACTTATGTTCAATGTATCAGGGCCGTAGCCAGGAATTCACTTTATAGGTGGTCGAGCTCTGGACTAGAGACAATAAGTAACAACTTTATTTTAAAATAAGCACACTGCACAAGTATATTTAATAGAATACAAATTTAATTAAAGGGAACTGATGACGTGGTTTGCTAAGGCATTTCGGGGAGGGGGGATTTCAACCCCCCCATAAACAGATGCCACCTCTTTTGTGTGACTGAGACGCTGTTATTGAAGGCTCATCCTTACTAATATTATAAATGCGAAAGTCCGTTTGTTTGTTTGTTTGTTACGACTTCACGTCTTAACTACTCTTAACCGATCATCATGAAATTTTACGTGCACGTTTTCAACAGTACAGAGAAGGACATAGGGTACCTTTCATCCCGAAAAAAAGTGTTGTTCCCGAGGGATAGCAAAAAATCTTTCCACACAGACGAAGTCGCGGGTGGCCGCTAGTAAACAAATAAGTAATTAATATTACTTTTAATTTTCAGATATAACTACAATATTCCAAAGCTTATCCAAAGAAGAAAGAGAAAACGAATGTATTAAACATGCCCTTGAAACAAGACGTGCCTGGGCTACTGGAAATTTGCATAAATTTTTCTTGCTTTACAAAACAGCACCGTTGATGGCGGGCTACCTAATGGATTGGTTTGTGGAGAGGGAAAGGAAACTCTACCTCAAATACATCATTAAGTCGTACGTCAATGTTTATTTATCCATTTTTTTACTGTTGTTTCCTTTTTTACCTTGTAAAAAACACATTTATAGTAAGGCTATTTTCTAGGAAAAAAAATATGCCACTATTATAGCCTCTTTATTAGAAACTGGAGGTGAATAAGTTACGAGGGCATAACAAAGTGAAAACATCTCTATTCCAATATCTTGAATCATTGGATAAACTCGAAAGCTTTTTTGCATTAATTTTATTTATTTAATTCATCAAACTTAGTACTAACTAACATAGACATTTTATATAAGTCTGTCTGTCATTAAATCAAATCAAAAATAATTTATTCAAATAAACTTTGAATTGAAGTGCTTTTGAATAGTCTATAAACAAAAAACTTTTACATGCAGTGCTTTCTGAATTCCTTAATCCTTTAGTGTGCCATTATCATATTATTCAATTTCTTTAACCTAATAATTCATTTATTTTTTATATGTATTTGCGTTACTGCATTTTATTAAGTTTGCATAATATTATATTAGTGCTTTTTTGTTAGACTAAACTAAGATTACATAAGAATTATCTTAAAACACAGTTGCATGTTTTAACTGGTTATCTTGGACGTCGGTAAACATTTAATGAAGAGAAATATTTGAAAACTGTTTTTTTTATTTGTTTTCAGGACTGCCCTCAGTCCTGGTTTTGTTATTTAATCATTTTCTTATATGTGCAGCTACAGGCAGTCGGTTCCTGTGGATTTCATCGTTCGAGAACTGGCGTTCGAGTCTAATGCTAAAGCCTTAGAATTCTTAAAGAAATTCCCTATCACATTTACTGGCGGCGATCAGAATCAAATAGATTGCAAGGCCAGCACCCAAAGCGTAGGGGGTATATAACATTTTCTCCTTGATACATGTCGTGTCGTTATGTCGTATTCTTGCGTGGTGATGTAAAGCACCGCGCGAGCGCAGGGTCCGACGCTCGGCAGTTGTTCTCCTGGCTCGTGTCATTCTCAGCATTAATTTTCATCAGCTTACTAGGATCAAACGGCACTACAAGCAAGACATAGCACTCAGATAATACAAGTCAAAGGAAGCTGCATCAAGAAGACGCCCGATAGAGAAGAAAGAAGCGCCCGAGTTTAGTGTTTTTAAATGAACAATAATGCAAATAGTGAGATCGATTAAACAGACTAATGGACCTGCGTAATTTTACAAAATGGACTTTTAAAAGTTTACTTCCGCAATCTTCTGTAAATATGTATGTGTTGTAAATTTTATTTCGCGTTAGTAATTGTTTTTAACTACTTTATACATAATTTAACACATGCAATATCATATTTAATATTAAACATCATTTCCTAATTTTCAAATGCGTCTTTTATTTAGGTATAGCTGTTGTTAAATAACCTCCTCCTCCGCTATTTAGAGCTCCATCGAACATTAACTGTCTTATTCAGAATGCGTTCGTTAAACTAGGGCCAACGTTAACATGGCGTTAGACTGCGGACTAACGCCATTTTAGCGCAAATCGTATTCAGAGTGACAGTTTAACGTTTAGTCCCACCCACCGTTTAAGGATTTAAAGGTGCATTGTGATTGGTTTACAAGCATTAAACCTGCCTTTCTATTGTCTAATTTCAAACTCTATCGCAATCGCTTTCAGGACGTAATACATTGATGCTTCTTTTTGGCACAAATAAAAACTTACCAAAGAAATGCAGCAATGTGTCGCTTCACTTGACAGATGGATGTGACACATTGCTGCATTTCTTTGGTAAGTTTTTATTTGTGCCAAAAAGAACATCAATGTGTTACATCCTGAAAGCGATTGCGATAGATTTCGAAATTAGACAATAGAAAGGCTGGTTTTGTTAGAACAGTCTTGCACCCCAGTTTTGTGAAACATCTCTGAATAAAACGGTATGTAGTGGTATGTATCTGTAGTGTAGGTTAGTACTATTATATTCTGTGGTGTAGGTAGTGTTTGATGTAAGTCGCGATTCGCGATTTATTTTGTACGTTTGACAGCTTCCCGACCGAGTTTGGCAAGGTATTGCGATTAAATTGACAATAGACAGTGATCCGCGCCAACTTCAGAGCGCTTCCGGTACAAAAATCTGTGCGCACCATACATTCTCGAAGGAAATGCCGCGGATCACTGTCATGTCAATCGCATTGTGAAACCCATAGAATATGAATATAAGATTCTTGGTGAAACCGTAGGTATAATTGAAAGCTTTGTTAACTAGCAGCCGCCCGCGACTGTCTGCGTGGACATTTGTCTCTCCTCGGGAAGCTGCCTTATGTCCTTTTGTACTAGTTCGAGGTACCTACTATGTTGGATCATTCAAAAGTAGAATCCTGAGCGAAACGAGGGATACAAAGGACCGAGATGAAATTTTTTTTCACGAGTTGTGTACTCTGATCCTGATGACAACATGACTGTATGCATCATGATGAGTGAGTAGGTACCTAGTTACATTAAGGTCCTTATAGCCGTCAACTGGCGCCGCCAATTCATTTTTTATTACACGTAAACCAGTACCTTGATTACGTAAAGCTGTTGCTAACAATTCTCGATTGAAAGCGCGGTTGCATTGCTGCTTTAAGTAAGTTAGTTGTCACATTGGTTCTAACTAAAGCAGCAATGTACTATCCCCGTCAATTGGTAATGCGCTGGAACCTTGTCAAATTAACATACACATCATCGTCATCCTTAACTAAAAATTACAAAAAACAGTAAAATTCTAATAGGTAATATAATATATTAATTATTGAATTCTTATTTTCAATAAGAAAGGGTCTAGGTATATGAGAAAATTACAATTGTTTTTCGTTTTTGAGGTTATAATCATGGCCGCCAGGCGCATTACCAATTGACGCGGATAGTAACTGCGATTTCTGTCAGAGTTGATTGCAACAAAGTTACGTAATTACCCCCCTGGCCAATATTTAAAAAAAGGAAACAACAATCATACCCTCTTAAGGCCGTCCGCTGCCTTGAGCGGGATCCCGCCGCGGGTACACGGCGCGGGAATATAGATTGCTGGTTTTTGACGGACAGATGCTTGCGCAGTGCATGAGTAAGCTCTAATCTGTATCGCCCCGCGCGCGGGTCCCGCTTAACACAGCGGAGGGCCTTAATTGTCTCTATTACACTGGTCAATACAAGTCTTGTATTTTCTGTTATTTGGTATTTCTATGGCCCTGACTATGAAAAAAAAAATGTATTTGCAAAAGCTGGAGATAGGTAACTTTTTTTATTATTTTGACATAAAAAATTAGCGTATAGTTGGCAGACTCACCATGGAATTAGAAGGTTTTGACTAGGTAAAAAAATTGTTCATAAATAGTGATAAATAGTGAACTATAGCATATAAATAGTGATACTATGATTCAAAAGATATTTGAGTATCTTGGTGAGGCTGCAAACTTGACGTCAAGTTGGCAGACACCTTAAGAAATACAGTTCGTATCATTATGATTTATATGCCAAAAAATTGTTAGAAAATAGTGAATCGTATACGCAAAATTCCAATAACATTGCTTCAATACAAGCCGAGATATTACGGTCTCTAAGTGGGCTGCCAACTTGACGTTTCAGGCAATAGCGATTCCAGAGAAACGGGTACAAGTTTTAAACAAATAAATATATCAAAAAATTGTTAGTGAAATTGTGATTCCTACGATATAAATAAAACAAGAATTCTTCATTGCTATTTTCTAAAATCGAATGTTAACTTTTACATAATACTCTGAATAGGATGTCGATCAATATTGAACTTTGCTCTACAGGAATAAGGTTCCAACTTTATTGCAATCATGAGGTGAGTACTATCAAGCAAAAAAGTGAGATTTATATTTTTAGCCATATCCTCGAACTATTATTACACTTGTTTTATTAATTAAATGTTGGTATCAAACAATAACGATATTCATTAATAACAATAATATTCATTACAATAGCGCCATCTCTCGGAAAAGATTGTCAATTTCTCAGTTATAATTTAAAGTTAGGTGCCTATATATGTATTAGGTATTATTTTACTTATTTATTTTTGAAATTCAAAAAGGCAAATCATAGCGTGCCAACCACTTTTATTCGTTGCGTCAACTGTCTATTTTTACGAACGGTGGCTTTTGCGCCAACAATAAAGGCGATGATCGACTGTATAAAGACTACTCTTTAGTAGGCTGTGGTCAATACCCTACTCTTAATTCAATATTATTAATTCAGGAGTGTTGAGAATATTACCTGAAAACGTGCTGAAAACACTCGGCTTTCTTCTCTTCCTTAATTTGTTTAATAATTTGTTTCTGACTCCTATAATAATGTATGTTTCTCACTTTTTTAAGATATAAAGGCACGCGTGCTGGTATTAGATAAAGAACGCCATCTTTGAATTGATATTTTTTGGTCGGAGGGGGCGCTCGTGCGCACCCCTCGCCCCTCGCCCCGCACAGCTTGCGTTCCGTTTGCTGCTGCGGGGATGCTATTTAAACGTTTAGTTAACATCCTCCCCCCCCTTGAAAGGACAACTTTCAAGAGGCTCATGGGATTCTACAATCATGGGACACAATTTGGATATTGCTCTTCTTAGAAGACCTTTCTTCGTAGTGACGTCGACGACTCTGGTGACACCATCTTCACCAGGGTAGAGTTTGCTGATCCTGCCCAACAGCCATTGTAGTGGAGGCAACTGGTCGTCCTTCACCAGCACGAGGTCTCCGACGTTGACGTTTTGCCCCTTGGTGCGCCATTTCACACGGTGTTGCATAGCAGAGAGCACCTCTTGTGTCCACCTTCTCCAGAATTGGTGTCGCAAGCTTTCCAGTAGGCGGTAACGGTTCGTCTTGACTGGTTCGGATACGGGAGCAGGTAAAGCCGTCAAAGGTCGACCAATTAAAAAATGCCCAGGAGTGAGCGGTGATAGATCAGATGGATCAGAAGACATACATGTTAACGGACGCGAATTTAAAATTGCTTCGATCTGAGCGAATAATGTGGACAATTCCTCAAAAGTTAAACTAGTACTACCAGCGATTCGTTTTAAGTGGAACTTCGCGGATTTTACGCCCGCCTCCCAGATTCCACCGAAGTTAGGCGAGTATGCAGGACTAAATTTGAAGTTGATACCTTCATTTGAAGCGAAAGTGCCTATCGACTGGTCGCACTTTTTGACCAATCTGGCCAACTCGTTGTTTGCTCCTACGAAGTTTTTTCCGTTATCACAATAAATGGTTCGAGGTTTGCCACGACGAGCAATAAACCTTCGCAGGCATAAGATAAAAGCGTTGGTACTGAGGTCGCTGACAAGTTCTAAATGAACGGCCTTGGTGCAGAGACAAACGAAAATACAAAGATAACATTTACTAGTGCGTGAGCCACGACCCTTGCGACTAGATATTAAAAATGGTCCAGCGTAGTCGGTTCCGCAAGACTCGAAAGCTGGAGCTGGATTAACGCGTGGATGAGGTAAATTCCCCATCAAAGGTTGAAACGTTTGGCCCTTAAACCTTTTACATTTGATACATTTAAAAACAGTTGATGAACTCAGGGCTCTGCCCCCAATAGGCCAAAATTGTTCGCGTACCGAACTTAATAATTGCTGCGGACCGCAGTGAAGAAGTCGCAGGTGTTCACTTTCAAATAAAAGTTTGCAGAAATTATGCTTTGAATCAATTAACATAGGATGAATTTTATTAAATGAGCAATGTGACGCATTCTGAATGCGACCTCCTACGCGTAATATATTATTTTCATCAAGAAAAGGGTTCAAAGATAAAATATTCGATTTTGACTTAATTGATTTTGATGTTGACAAGGAATGTATATCTTCTGGAAAGGAATCATTTTGCGATTGCTTGACTAAAACTATCAACGATTGCTGCAATTCATCAGCGGTAAGTACGCCGGTAAGTTTTTTTTACTTTGTTTTTAGAATTATTTATGAAACGCAGCGCATATGCCATAATTCTTTGTAATTTGTTGAAGTTTGAATATTTTTCAAATGGGACAATGTTTTCTAGACGTTGTAATTTAAGACTTAATTTGGTTTCAGGTAAATCGACACGTGACGGTCTAGAAGCTGGCCAGCATTCTTCCGACTTCGCGAGGAAAGGAGGACCCTGCCACCACAGAAGACTGCCATGAAGCTGGCGAGGTGAAATGCCCCGAGAAGCTAAGTCTGCCGGATTTGAATCGGTGGGAACATGACGCCATGCCGATGAATCTGTTAACTCACGTATCTCCTGAACTCTGTTACAAATAAAAGTTTTAAGGATTTTTGGTACACTTTTAACCCAACCCAAGACGATGGTCGAATCAGACCAAAACACAGATCTAGATACCGTTATTCTAGATGAATTAATTACTTTGGAATACAATCGAGCACCGAGCAGCGCGCCCAGTAATTCTAATCTTGGAACGGTCATTTCAGGCTTTAAAGGTGCTACTTTCGACTTCGCACATAAGAGTTTAATTTCCTCGTTAGATTTTATATAGATACATGCAGCGTAAGCCTTCTGAGAGGCGTCTGTAAAACAATGAATTTCGACATTCAATGAATTATTAGACAAGACACATCTAGGAATTTGAATATTTGACAAATAGGTGAGATTGTTATAAAACGATTCCCACTGAACTTTAATTTCATTAGGAACTGGGTCATCCCAACCAGACTTTAAGGACCACAATTCTTGTAGTATAAGTTTAGGTGTAATTGTACATGCAGACAACAAACCGAGTGGGTCAAAAAGCTTACTTGACTTGGACAAAATACTTCGTTTTGTAAATTTGGACACCATTTCATGTTGAGTAGAAATTTCTAAAACATCGTTAGTGGGCGACCATTTCAAGCCCAGAACATTAGAATCTTTAGAGAAATCTTGTGTTTGAGTTTCTATAGGAAGATCATTAAACACTTCTGACACGTTAGAACGAAATTTACGCAATGGAAAGCAACCTTCATTTAATTTATTTATAACACCTTTTACTATTGATTTTAATTCATCTACAGAGTTCGCCCCAGTTATGAGGTCATCAACATAAAAATCTTTGCGAATGACATTAGCAATGGTTTCATCCTGACACTCATTAGCTAATTCTATTAGACAACGTGTACTTAAGAAAGAAGCACATGCCGTTCCGTAACTCACGGTGTTTAGCTGGAGAATTTTCAATGGTTCTGTCTCATTATTACGCCAAAGAATTAATTGCAAGTGACGTTGCGATTCATCGAGGAAAATTTGCCTATACATTTTTGTTATATCGCCAGTAACGACGTAGATGTTTTGACGAAATCGCAAAAGAATTGAAAACAAATCATCTTGTATTGTCGGACCTACTAACATTAACTCATTTAACGATTTGCCAGTCGAGGTCTTAAACGAAGCATTAAAGACGACCCTTAATTTTGTCGTTTCACTTTGTGAACGCAGGACTGCATGATGAGGAATGTAGTACCCAAACGACGGACGAGACACCTCTGACAAGTGCCCTAATTGTTCATATTCTTGCAAAAACTCTGAATAATCCAACTGAATGTTTGATTTAATTAGACGTTTTTCTAAATTAAAGAAACGTTTTCGAGCGACATGGTATGATTCACCAAGCGACTCTTCTGGATTTTCACGAAATGGAATTTTGACACAAAATCTTCCATCTGGAAGACGTTTATGATTTTCGACGAAGTGAGCCTCACACTCCTCTTCTTCTTTGGATAACAATTTTACTGACTGTGGGAGCTCTTCAACTTCCCAAAATTTAGCAAGAGAGTCTTTTATCTCTTGAGAGAAGTTGCAATTAACTTTAGAGTTATTAGAATTAGACCTTGCACCTATTGGACCACCCACAAGCCAACCAAACTTGGATTCTTGTAAAGTAGGTTGATTCGAACTCAACTTAATTTGATTGGACATAATAATATCCCAGAAAACATCAGCTCCCAAAAGGATTTGAATTTCAGAACTTTTGAAGAAAGTTGTATCTGCCAATTTGATATTAGAAGGGAGATTTAATTTAGATACATCAACTGGAACGTTTGGTACATTACTAGTTATTTGTGGAATTACCAAACAGCTAACATTAATGGAGAAATTATTTATTCGAGATTTGACTTGTAAGTCACAAACTTTGACTGTTTTTGTTACAGTATGATTGACACCACATACCGAAATTGGGTTGGTCCGAGAACACAAAATATTCATGGTTTGTTGCATTTTTTCAGTCAAAAAAGAAGTTTGGCTGCCGCTATCAAGTAAAGCCTTAGCAGGAAAAGATTTATTATTATTGACGTCTACTAAGACAACTTCAGCAGTACACAATAAGACTTGATTAGGAACCACAGCAGACAGAGCAACACTGGACGATGGAGACTGATCATTTGTTTCTACTGGCATACTAGACGTGGAACTATTATTTTTATCATCATCAGATTTTTTATGCAATAAGGAATTATGCCTTTTTTTACAAATTTTACAAGGACCCAAACGACACTGCGATAGATGATGCCCAGAACGAAGGCAATTATGACACAATTGATTTTTATTTACTAAAGAAATTTTATCACTTAACGACATGGTTTTAAATTTATCACACACGTGAAGCAAATGAATTTGTTTACAAACAATGCAGGGTTTAAATTTGGAATCATTATTTGTGTTAACAAAAGTCTTGGTGAATTTATTAACTTCTTTAACTATATTTTTTTCGGGTTTGTTAGAATCAAAACGACTATATTGAATTGTTTCCAAAACATCGGCACGACCCCGAAGGAATTCGAAAAAATCTGCAAGTTTGGGTGACGATTCAAAAGTATTTCTATGTTCTTCCCACTTGCGACTAGTGGCGCCATCCAATCTTGATGCCATAATATAGATAATCATGGTGTACCAATACTGAACGGGTTCACCCAATTCCTCCAAGGCACGTAAATTTTTTGAATAATAATCAATCATGTAACGAATAGACTTATATGACTTTAGAAATCGCTTCAAAACTAAACAATGCTTTTGTATGGTTATTTATAAGAATTCTTTTATTGTTAAAGCGTTCACATAGTGTTGACCAAGCAACTTCATAGTTAGACGACGTAAAACTGATTGATTTAATCACCACAGCGGCTCCACCTTCCAACGAATTACGAAGATAATGAAATTTACTTATTGCAGGCAGCGACTCATTACTGTGGATGAGAGACTCAAATGTGTCTCGGAACTCCAACCACTTCAAATGATTTCCGTCAAATAACGTTAAATTAATTGTTGGCAACCGTACATTTAATTGGTTATGGTTGCCACATGAGGCTGAACCATGACAGGATGCTTGACTATTATTTGGAGAAGTACGCTTTTGAGACTTATCAAAGGTTTCGATAAAGTTTTGAGCAACAGAAATAATTTTACAAAAAGTTGTCTCAATTGAATCACGTTCCTCAATTTGAGAATTAATATCTGACACTGAACATTCTATTTTGTTTTGAATTTCATCAAAAACAATTAACAATTCCTGGATTCTAGTTAATTTCAATTGTAATTCACCGATAATGATACTATCAAGTTCCTTTGAACTAAGTTTACTTAAATTGTTTACATATTTTTGAAACACTGTAACTCTAGCCTTAATAGTACCTCTTTGTTGTATAAGGTCCTTTAGATTGCTATTACTATCTTTATCCGACTTAGGCTTCTCGGGATCGGTCATTATTAATGTTGATGGAAAACGTAGGAGCAAACAACGAAAATACAAAAAGAAACAAAAAATAAAAATAAAATAATAAAGGTATCAAACCGTAAAGGCCGCTCGCAAAGTACTGCGAAGCGGCAATGTTGCAATCGGCCCGCGATAATGTTTTTCGCGTCACCGTGACTCGACTCGGCGTCAAAGTCCGACTCGCAGCTCACTATAAGTCGGCGGAATCGAGGAGGTCGGCTAGTAAGTCGACAACCGAACCTGGAATGTTTATTTAATTTAGTCGGGTTATACCGAACGTTCGAGAACGAAAGACGAAAATTTAAAATTTTGTTTATTTTTAGTTAAGTTTTATGGACAAAATAGCAATTAATGATGAAAAATGACAATCATCGTTATTAAAAACAGCTGACTGCAAACGAAAGTGAAGTAGGTTACAAGCATACGATTGCCAAAATATAGGTAACCTAGGACTTGAAAAAAGTCTTAGCACTTTGCACAGCAAATGAATAAAATAACATTCGGTGAAGTGAAGTAGGCTACAGCTGTTTTCACAGCTAAAAATTAGGTAACCTAGGGCTTAAACTAAACCTTAGCACTTCCCAGATGAAAATTTGACTTAGATTTTTTACTTTGCGATAGCAACTTAGTTAGCAATTAAAATAAGATGGGTCACTCATTTAGCAAACACTTTGACGTGCAAAATGATAAAACATACATAAAATTGAAGCAACGCAACTTGCATTCAATGCGGCGCGGCGTGGCGTTGACCTTTATGTAGGTACTTACTTGCGAATTAATCGATCGGCAAAATCTTTGGAAAAAACACTATTAGCACGGATGGAGCAATTTTAAATAGACTAATTATTGGTAAAACGCGCAAAATGATACTAAAATTGGTTTCACTTAACTTTGGTCACACGTTATTGTAGATTAGATACCATTCCCGCCATTTCCCGCTGTTTCCTTTGCTTTGCTCGCTGGACACTCAGTTTTCGTAACTTGTTTTATCACAAGAGGTTGCTCCGACGATAATTATTTCGTGTTATTGAATATTCACTTTGCCGGATCACAATTCTCAACTCTTTTTTGGTGCCAACAAACCACGCTTGTTGTTCAGTTGCTTCAGTGCTTTTTTTTTGATCACGTCGTGGTCACCATGTTGAGAATATTACCTGAAAACGTGCTGAAAACACTCGGCTTTCTTCTCTTCCTTAATTTGTTTAATAATTTGTTTCTGACTCCTATAATAATGTATGTTTCTCACTTTTTTAAGATATAAAGGCACGCGTGCTGGTATTAGATAAAGAACGCCATCTTTGAATTGATATTTTTTGGTCGGAGGGGGCGCTCGTGCGCACCCCTCGCCCCTCGCCCCGCACAGCTTGCGTTCCGTTTGCTGCTGCGGGGATGCTATTTAAACGTTTAGTTAACAAGGAGAAACTATTAATAATTTCTACTTATATTACTTCCTACCTACTCACATACCAACTGATACTCATCCTTACTAATATATAATATTATATATAATATTATAAATGCGAAAGTCCGTTTGTTTGTTTGTTTGTTACGCCTTCACGTCTTAACTACTGAACCGATCATCATGAAATTTTGCATACACGTTGTCAGTGGTACAGAGAAGGACATAGGGTACCTTTCATCCCGAAAAAGAGTATTGTTTCCGTGGGATAGCAAAAACTCTTTCCACGCAGACGAAGTCGCGGGTGGCCGCTAGTTTTACTATAAATCTCACCAGATAATAATAATAATATCTTTATTCTAACTCATACATAAATAGGTACCTAACGTTAAATTATAACTGAGAAATTGACAATCTTTTCCGAGAGATGGCGCTATTGCTATGATCGTTATTAATGAATATCGTTATTGTTTGATACCAACACTTAATTAATAAAACAAGTGTAATAATACTTGGAGGACATGGCTAAAAATATAAATCTCACTTTTTTGCTTGATAGTACTCACCTCACGATTGCAATAAAGTTGGAACCTTATTCCTGTGGAGCAAAGTTCAATATTGATCGACATCCTATTCAGAGTATTATGTAAAAGTTAACATTCGATTTTTAGAAAATAGCAATGAAGAATTCTTGTTTTATTTATATCGTAGGAATCACAATTTCACTAACAATTTTTTGATATATTTATTTGTTTAAAACTTGTACCCGTTTCTCTGGAATCGCTATTGCCTGAAACGTCAAGTTGGCAGCCCACTTAGAGACCGTAATATCTCGGCTTGTATTGAAGCAATGTTATTGGAATTTTGCGTATACGATTCACTATTTTCTAACAATTTTTTGGCATATAAATCATAATGATACGAACTGTATTTCTTAAGGTGTCTGCCAACTTGACGTCAAGTTTGCAGCCTCACCAAGATACTCAAATATCTTTTGAATCATAGTATCACTATTTATATGCTATAGTTCACTATTTATCACTATTTATTAACAATTTTTTGACCTAGTCAAAACCTTCTAATTCCATGGTGAGTCTGCCAACTATACGCTAATCATAAAAATATAACGAAAATGAATACATTATGTTAACAAAATTTCTATTGATTGAACACTATTAAATGATCTTTAATAAGATTTTATTGTATGAACGACTTTAGTAGATCTCGTTGCAAACTCCAGCAGTAGCCTGCAATCATCTGTGAGTCCCACCGCCCCTGATAACGCTCTTCCATTGTCAGAAGATCCTGATGAAATCTTTCACCCTGCTCCTTACTAAAAACACCCAGATCTTGAGGAAATCGGTCTAGGTCCGAGTGCAGGAAGTGGATTTCTTTTGCTCATTTGCACCCTAGCTCTCTTGCAAGTTCGATAGCATGGACTCAACAAGCTCGACGTGGTCGTCAGGTTTCTTTTTGCATAGAAAATTACTCATAAGCAAAACTAATTACCTAATTCCAAGCTCTGGATTCGACTTCAGTAATTGATTTGACTAAGTTAGGATCTTTTACGAGTTGGTGGCCCATCGGAAATACCAGCTTTCAATTTTTCTGTACTTAATCCTGGAAACTTGCGTGAAAGAAAACTGAACATTCGCCACTTTTGTCAAGCGCCTTCACAAACTGTTTCATTATGCAGAGTTTAATATGAAGCGGTGGAAGTATAATCCGGGGGGTAATTACGTAACTTTGTTGCAATCAACTCTGACAGAAATCGCAGTTACATTGCTGCTTTAGTAAGAACCAATGTGACAACTATCTTAACTAAAGCCGCAATGCAACCGCGCTTTCAATCGATTTCAATCGAGAATTGTTAGCAACAGCTTTACGTAATCAAGGTACCGGTCTTGGCTTACTAAGGCCCTGTCCTAATTGGCCATCTCGGTCGTGCGATGGTGCGTCCGTCCGATGAAAATGGTCGTGCGATCAAACCTAGTGATATCTATTGAATGTCCTAATTGACGGTCGCGCGATCATGCGATGCGTCTATAGTTCAGTTTCATCGCACGATGAAATCGCAACGCATGATCGCGCGACCGATGCCAATTAGAACAGGGCATAAAGGCATAGATGCTAAAAGCCAACTTTTAGCTCTTTCCGCACTAGCCAAACTTTTTGTGACCAATAGTGTTTGTCACGCACGACTGTCCCATGGACACATGAATGAAACAAGGGAACTTCGTGTACCCCCCTTGTTGACCTAAAAGAAAGTTCACCATTTTCAGATCGACACAAATGACCCATTTGTGATCTTGATACTTAATTTTTTCCATAACCTTTTCATTCATGACATGATACGCAGTTTTTACAATGTCCGATATAGGTATTCGATAAGTATTTTGCAAATACATATTAACAAAAATATATCAAAAATAATGGGATTAAGCACACAACACCTTCTTGACGAAGCCATATCGAAAACAACAACAAAATATATTTCAGTGTCCAATAAAGACAGACAAAAATAGTAAATAAGGGTAGTTAGCTGTAACTCAAAAACAAAAGCTGTTAGGGAAAAACTTTGTTGCAATCAACTCTGACAGAAATCGCAGATTCATTGCTGCTTTAGTAAGAACCAATGTGACAACTATCTTAAACTAAAGCAGCAACGCAACTGCGCTTTTAATCGATTTCAATCGAGAATTGTTAGGCTTACCTACGTAATCAAGGGTCTGAAAGCGTAAACATACTTTCGCATTTACAATATTAGTTCGATTTGACTAGTGAAAACGCAAGATAAAGATTTTACGGCACTTTCGTGCAAGAAAAGCAAATGACACATCCTAAACGGATAGGTATTATAAAACATACAGCACACAATATTTTGAAGATTTATTAATTTTAATGATTCTTCATTATTATTACTTTTATATAATGGTAACATGTATATCCTGGGTACAAATAGGTAGCTGCCAAGTAGCTGCAGAACATCAGCTTCTTACCTACCTCCTCGGACAGATTTTTACAGTGTCACAAACTTATCTGAGACCCGGTGGACAAAACTGGAACTAAGCGGTTATGTCATGTCATGTTTGTTATGGCTAATAACCGAAGTGCGGCTACACCTAGTTTTAGCCAGCTAAAACTAGGTGTAGCCAGTAAATTTAGCTGTTGGATTAATCTAGGTGTAACAGATTTGCTCACGTCACAGCTAATACTAGGTGTAGGCAGTTGCATTCGGTTTAAAGCGTCTAGCCTTCTTTGTGTTTCTACTAAGGGGGAGTAATTTATGGGGTAATAAGAATCGTTCCTTGAGAATCCTTCTTCATGGTTATTTTTTTTAACAGACAGGTTATTTCTGTTGTCCAATTAACAGTAAAAATAACGTTACGTAACGTTATTTTCAATATGATACCTTGATAACGTTATTTTTTTTAACGATACCTAATAACATAACCTTAATATAACGTTAAATTTGTGTCGATTAGGTTAAAAAATAACGTTATTTTTAATGGTAATTTTATAACTATTGCGTATTGTAGGTAGGTACCTCTAAACTAGTACCTACCGCAGAGACTGATCACGTCACGGCGGCGTCAACGTCAATTACACATTGCTTTAAATATTTTTATACAGTAACATAATAACATTATCAAGGAACGAAAAAATAACTTTAAATTCTGTTTTAACGTTATTTTTTTAACGTTACAAATTTTTTACGGTATTTGAAGCCCTGCGCTCCGTGGGACGTAAATACACTGTACACACAGGAGTAAGGCCGTCCGCTGCCTTGAGCGGGACACGCGCGCGGGGTGACATAGATTAGAGCTTACTCATGCACTGCGCAAGCATCTGTCCGTCAAAAACCAGCAATCTATATTCCCGCGCCGTGTATCCGCGGCGGGAGCCCGCTTAAGGCAGCGGAGGGCCTAAGGCCTCGTTTACGGAGACGCGGGGGTCGCGCGACGCGGGCGGCGCCGGCGGCGCGGCGCGGCCCGCAATGTATTCAAACATATGGCGTTGTATGAGTGTTTACGGAGAGGCGATTTTACACGCGTTTGCTTGAAATGGGGCGGGGCCCGCGACGGCAATTCTCGATGAAGCGATGCCCGCGGCCGGCGGAACCTTCTGCCAGTCTTTATTTAGAAATCGTACAAAACGCATACGTAGTCACCATCGCAATGGAGTACGATTTGATTGACTTTGTTTGATTAAGCGCCGCCGCCGCCGCAGCGAGGCCCGTCGCGTGCACGCGGCACCCGCGGGCACCGCCACGCTGCCCGCGACGCGTCTCTATGAACAGAATCGTATAGTGCCATATGTTTGTGTTTACGCGTGCGATGCTAAGTGCCGCTTCACGCGCCGCCTCTCCGTAAACAGAAAAAACGTCCGACGCGCCGCGAGAGGCCCCGTCGCCCGCGCCGCCTGACGCCCTGCGTCTCCGAGCACTAAAATGAGATCGGTTACACTATGGTTACACATATATACTGTGGTTACACATATATACTGTGGTTACACTTAGGTTTAACCAACAGCTACCGGCTACGCGTAGTTTTAGCCGGCTAAAACTAGGTTCAGCCATAAATTATATTCACCAACCAACAGCGACAGACGCGCGACGCCGCCGCCACCGCGGGTCAAATAAAGTTTGTGGCACTTGTACAGTCAGGAGCACGTTAGGTAATACAAAACTGAAATCAGCAAATTGTTTTGAAGCTTAAAAGTTTTGCATTTAAGTACCTACCTATATTGAAATTTAATTACCCTGTTCGTGGTAGCTCAGCGTGTCGTTGACTGTACCATTTTTTAATAAAAAATTGTTGCCATTTTTTAGATCTTTAACCCAGGACTTGTACTATTATGTATTCTGTGCCCAGGATTGAAAACTTGAAAACATTATTTTAAAATCAATGTAACTTATTTGCTATAATTACCATTATTATTTTGTCACATTAAATAACATTATTATACTGTTAAAAATAATGTTAACAGTTAAAATATAACAATCTACTGTGCTCACAATCAATTATTTCTTAATATAGATAAATGTAATATCTGACACTCATAAGAAAAAACTATCTATCACTTTCATAGTCCATAGATACAAACATTACTATCCCCGTCAATTGGTAATGCGCTGGAATCTTGTCAAATTAACATACACATCATCGTCATCCGCAACTAAAAATGACAAAAAACAGTAAAATTCTAATAGGTAATATAATTTATTAATTATTGAATTCTTATTTTCAATAAGAAAGGGTCTAGGTATATGAGAAAATTACAATTGTTTTTCGTTTTTGAGGTTAAAATCATGGCCGCCAGGCGCATTACCAATTGACGCGGATAGTACACATCCTATAGTAGGTAGGTACTAAAACTGTATAAAATATATATTAAACTCGAAAATGAATATTGAATTAAAAAATATAAGTATATTCAGTGCAGATAAAAGCAAGAACCAACCAATTTTGTGATTTGGCATTGAAATAAATATGATTGCTAATACATCATTATTTACATAATAAAAATCTTAATTGATATAGAATGAACCAACTAATTTTGTCATTTGGCATTGTAATTATGATTGCTAATACAAAATTATTTACATAAAAATCTTAATTCATATAACAACAGTAATAAACTATTGTAATTTATCCTAAATATGTCAGATCTAGGTGCTTACAGGTGCCGGCACAAATAGTGAGCGGTGTTGTGCATGTTTGTAGGTGCCCCACATCACGTCCCCGGCCAATGAGACCCAAAAATTCCATGTATCCGCTCATGATCCGTGCAGAGGCCTATAATACCTTACTGTTGACCAATATTATTCTTGGTCCATGACCTTACCCATTCTAAAAATGTGGTAGACAAACTTTTCCAGCAAATAGTTCAGATATCACAGTAATCCACAAAGATAACACAAATAATATGTATGATATTCCAACTTGGTGACTGTTAGGTAGTTGATAAGGCTGTCCTCCAATTTCATCAACGTGGAATCCCATAGGAAATATGACTGCAGCTAAGCAGAACACCACCACTGAAACCAGAATGTTTATGATATCATATTGCTCTAAAAGCAATTTTACCATTTAGTCACTAGGCTTGTTGAAAATATATCGATACATCGATATTCTTTGTTCGATATATCGATATTTTTAGCCGATATATTTCTAACCAATATATCGATATATTGATACAAAATAACCAATATCGAAAATCGTATCAAAAACGATATATTTATGGAACGGAAAAAACTTATCTGTACTTTAATAATAATTCATAGTTTATTTTAATATTAAAACTTAATATTGTCTATGACTGGTATGTTTTTTGTGCTGCGTTGAATATCTTATGTGATAAATATGCACCTGATTTTATAAATTATCTTCGTTTTTATTGATATTTTCATACATTAAAATAATGTGTGTTGTCTGATAAAATTTATTGTAATTACTGAGCTAGACTGAAATAAATACATTGTTCTTTAAAAACTGCAAACGTTCTTTGAAAATTGGTCCGATATATCGATATTTTTTTCGCGATATATTGAGGCCGATATTGATATTTTTATAAATATAGATGTATCGATATATTTTTTCACTTTCGACATCCCTATTAGTCACATTACATACACTTCAGCATTCGGTCTACTTTACTGAAAACATGGTCTCTTTTACATTTGGTCCATTTCACAGAACCACTATTTAGCAGAACATCTGAAATTATTTACCTTCTCCTAATTATATTTATCTGAAAACTAGCGGCTGCCCGCAACTTCGTCTGCATGGAAAGGTTTTTTGCTATCCCTCGGGAACAGTACGTTTTTCGGAATGAAAGGTACCCTTTGTACTTCTCTGTACTCTGTACCCCTGACAACGTGTATGCAAAATTTCATGATGATCGGTTCAGTAGTTAAGACGTGAAGGCGTAACAAACAAAAAAAAATGGACTTTCGCATTTATAATATTAGTAAGGATTGACCAAATGTGAAATGGATGTTCAGCAAAATGGACCTAATGTGAAATGGACCAAATGCGAAGTGGACATAATGTAACTTAACAAAATTTTACAATTAATTTTTAAGTAAAATACTTACTTGCAGCAAATCCCACCCACCGAGCATAAGGTATGACATTTCGATCAAAATGACTTGATGCTAACAAAATTACAGTTGTTGTTATGCATATACAGCCAATGAATATACAAATCAATGCCAACAACCACTCTGGTTGTAAATCTGGAGTAAAACAAACTTGTGGTCTGTTGTATAGAGTTATACAGGACCACATCAAACCAAGACGAGTATCACCTAGAAACAAAAATGGGCACTAGTTTATTATTTATACAATAATCATTTTCATTCATGGAAACGAGCTAAAATCACAAAATGATGCGATTCTAATTGGGTAGGTAGGTAGTACCTTGGATGGTAATAAAATTGATATCACAAATTGGGAAGGTTTATATGTAACTATTAAAAACACAGCCTAGCCCTATACGCTATAGCCTCCATTAGTTAGTTTAAAATAGTGAAAATCAAAGGGTTTATCTTACCTCCGACATCTGTAATTATCCAATCCGGCATCGCAAGGCTTACTATAGCAAAAACATCAGCAGTCATAAAGAGAGTCCCTGAAATTACCGTGAGTTTATCCATGTCGTTGTTGACTGTTTCGATATTTTTATTTCCTCTTTGCTGTTTCGAAATGTGCCATAAACTGGAAAAACAAACAAACAAAACTACTTAGGTCTTTTAAAATGTAAAGGAATTTCCATAATAATTAAATTAATTAATGTAAGGGAAACATTTATTTTATTTTATTTATTATTGTAACTACTGGTAAGGTAACTACCTAGGCCGCGTTCCGAATCACGCTCACAGCCAGGGTGACCAGATTAAAATTTGCTATTATGCTAGCAGCTCCGTTAAATTCTGCTAAATTCTGCTAAACTATTTTTTCAAAATGCTAAAATTCTGCTAGAAACTAACTCACATTTTGTATGAAAGTATATTAAAAAACTACTTTTTTGTGTTTCGTTGAAGTCACCATGATCTTTTAAAACAGAAAGACTTGATACTTACCCTCTAATTTCAAAATCTATCGCAATCGCCTTCATTTTACATCTGACACATTTCAATTTTTTTTGCTAAGTTTTTAATTGTGTCAAAAAGAAGGATCAATGTATATCCTGAAAGCGATTGCGATAGATTTTGAAATTAAATAATAGATAGGCAGAATTATCGTTCTAAGTTAGAGGAGGATCCGATGTTTTCGTCCTGCTTTTTGTACGTAAAGCATGTATTGAAAAATATTTTTATATTAGGTACATGCTTTACTAAAAGAAAAAATATTAGATGTACATAAAGCATCTAATATAAACAACTGTTATCTGAAGAAAATGCACTCTACATACAATAAATTCGACTGAAAATACACATGAGCCCCCGCTCATGTGTATTTTCATCAGTTTCCCTAAAAAAATACAGTAATTACACACTAAAGGGTTTACACAACAAAAAAACTCAGACAAATTGAATTCTGCTAAATTTCTGTTAAGTTTTATTAGATTCTGCTAAAAACTGCCAACTTTTTCTATTCTGCGACATAATATGCTAAGCCCTAAATTGGGGGTCAAATTCTGCTAAAATCGCAGAATTCTGCTAAATCTGGTCACGCTGCTCACAGCGCTGTGAGCGCGAATCCGACCAAATTAAAAAGTCACAAAATATTACACAAATAGGGTATTTGTGTACCTACCTAATTTAATGGCTTATACGCTAACAGCGCTGTTGGCGTGATTTGGAACGCGGGGCTAACCTACCCCGCGTTCCGAATCACGCTTACACTTTACAGCGCTGTTAGCGCGAATCCGACCAAATTAAAAAGTCACAAAATATTACACTTAGGCTCGTATTACAGAACGAGACTCAAGCTTTGATCTCTACTTAAAACTAGTTTTAAGTCGAGCATTAATTCTAGAACTGTGCTTGAGCAGAGATTCAACAAACTAAACTCAAACTCAGATCATGCTAATTTTAAAACGATGATTGAGTACGCGATTCAGATTAAAGCTTATTTTAGAACGATGCTTGACTGGTTAGGTTTTTGTTTTTCACTAGTGTTGCCAGGGTTTATTTATTAAGACTGAATTTCAAGGGAAAGGTGGATGGGAGGGAGAGAGGGGACCTAACCCCTCCAAAGCATTTTGTGCGGCAATGCACAGTTTTTGTTTAAATGAACATTGAAATTTTACTAAACCTAACCTCAAAATGTATGAAAAAGTCATTAAATCAAAAATTAAGGGGGGATGGGAGAGTCCCCCTCTTTACTCTACTCTTTTTCCCCTCACTCGCCTCCCTTCAATGTTTTTTAGCTTTTATACATTTTGAGGTTAGGATTGGTAAAATTTCAAAATTCATTTAAAAAAATCAAAATGCTTTGATTAAGGGCATGGGGGCTCTCCTAACCATCCGCTCCCTTAAATTCGACCTTATCTAATGTAAATATGAACCCAAATCAAAGCTCAAGCGTGGTCTCGACCATACTTACGTAAACAGAGATCAAATTCTTTCTAAGCAGAGATTTTAGTTCTAAAATTAGTCGAGCATTGCTCGAGTATCGTTTGAAAATTAGCATGATCTGAGTTGAGTTTGGTTTGTTGAATTGATGAGGTCAAGTTCATCATATTCCGTTTTACGAAAAACTTACTGCAGTGACAAAACCACCCGTTATAATCTTCGCAATATTCCTTTAATTCTAAGCACAAATACCTTATTTATTAAAATTTACGTTTAATTGGCCAATGTCACTCATAAAAATTTATAAATCACGTTGTGACGCAACATTTACTTGGCCAAATTATGCGTAAAATGAAACTCATTCTGCTAAAAACAAATTTCGTAATAGGAAACAGACTCTAACCATAGATAGTCGCAAATCTCTATTTAAGTAGAGATCAGCTGAGTCTAGACTCAAGCATAGTTTTGGAATCAACAGGGTGCTTGAGACTAGATTCAGTAATTAAGTAGAGATCAGGTGATTAGAGTTCAAGCTGTGCTTGAGTCTCGTTCTATAATATATGGTATTTGCGTACCTACTTAATTTAATGGATTATACGCTAACAGTGCTGTAAGCGTGATTCGGAACGCGGGGCTAGTCCTACACGCGTAGCATGAGCAAACGGGACTCTTGTCTACGAAGACTTGTCGTCTCGACCCTCTAGATTGCTGAGCACAGTGGTGGGACTCGCTCTCAGAATTTTACAACCTTTTTATGTCTTTTAATACAAATATGAGTTTTAAAATATAATATATTTATTTCAACATCAATAAACGTCGAAATTATCTGAAATGATTCGAAATGATTTAGTT
The DNA here is from genome assembly GCA_928269145.1 of Agriphila tristella. Taxonomy (NCBI): domain Eukaryota; kingdom Metazoa; phylum Arthropoda; class Insecta; order Lepidoptera; family Crambidae; genus Agriphila; species Agriphila tristella. The sequence continues at coordinate 42,945,806 of OV743431.1, forward strand.
TAAACATGATACTTATTTTTTAATAAGTTCTAAAATAAAGAGACACTCACAAAAGCTTTCACTTCCGTAGACAAAGTAAGGACCGACCGAGATCTCGGTCTCGGTCTCGGTCTCGGCCAGTCTCGGCCAAAAATTATGTCTCGGTCTCGGTCTCGGTCTCGGCCAAAATGGCCGAGAATCTCGGCCTTTTGGTACCTACTTACGTAAGCCTGAGATTACACTCATGGGCTTTCGTCTTGCACTTTCGTCTTCGCTGAGGCATGCGTCATTGGAATTAACGTATGTTATGCATGCCACAGGGCATACGCTGACGCATTCCTCACAGTACTTCTGTCATTTGGTAATTTGCTGTCGACTTGTAATAGGTATTATATCACATTCAGTTTTACAAATGAATGTGAATGTTATTTTAATTGTCTTTTATAGTGGTCGGCGTATAAGCTCAAAATCAATGGAAAACCGTAAATCGATGTACAGCATAGCCGTTTGAGACAAGTATACTTGAATTCAAAACAATATTTTGGGCCCGCATTTCTTAAAATTTCTTCCCTTAGGAGAGGAGTTATGGTGTTATATTTCTTTTTGTATGGGAAAATTGTTTTTGTTCTACAACCTATTATGTGTGGTATCCAATTAAAGGGCTTTGCTGAGCCACATCGTTGCATTTCAGCCACTTGTTTTAAATTAAACTAATTTTTTTTTTCGAGTTTGGGCTCCTACAAATACGATATGGTTTAAATATTTTTCATAAAATATATCTCAAATTATATGTAATATTCTCATATCTAACCTAGAAAAGCGAAATATTGACATTTAGTATTTTTATTTTTTGGTTTTAATGATTACAATTTTTTTACAAAGTGATTATGTATGATAAAAAAAAACATATTTGTTATGTAACCTATCGTGTGTGATATCAAATGAAAGTGCTTTCTGAGCTGTTTCTAGAAATATATTTCAGCATGTTCAGAATTACATTTCAGCACTTGTTTTAAACTAAACCAAAAACTCTTTTATAAAAATACTATGCATAAGTTTGGGCAAAAAATAGAAAAAATAAATACTAAATGTAAATATTTTCAAAATAGATTTCTTATATATCTTTTAAATCCTACTATCCTACTAATATTATAAATGTGAAAGTTTGTGGGTCTGGATGTTTGGATGTTTAGTTTTCCTCAATCACGCAAAAACTGCTGAACGGATTTGCTTGAAATTTGGCACACAGATAGTAGATAACCTAGATTAAAACATAGAATACTTTTTATCCCGATATTCCTATGGGAACGGGAACCACGCGGGCGAAACCGTGGGCGGCCGCTACTTCAAGATATATTTTACAAAAAAATAACTTAACCCCTTTGGATCTGAAGGAGCCCAAACATTGTATGTTTTGAAAATGTTTTGAAATATAAGAACCGGCTTAGCAAGCTCTTCCTTTCAACATCATACACGATAGGATTTAGAAAAAAAAATACCCATGCAAAAAAGATGACACCATAATAAATAACTCGTTTTCTAAGGAAAGATTTTTTAAGAATTGCGAGTCCAAAATATTGTTTTGAGCTCAAGTAAAAGTGCCGTACCAAACGGCTTTGCTGTACATGGATTTGCCGATTTTTTTGCATACACCTAGCACTATTATGATTAAATAAAGAATTTTAATTAAATTAAATGTGTTTTTCATCAATATTCGCCATTTTAAGTAACATTTAAAAAAATTCAAAAATCTCGGTCTCGGTCTCGGTCTCGGCCGAGACTTTTTTTAAATCTCGGTCTCGGTCTCGGTCTCGGTACTCGGCGAAAAGTGGGTTCGGTCGGTCCCTAAGACAAAGCTCTCTCGAGCTCGAGAAGAATAATGTTGCCACTAGTAAATATTTATAATTATTTCCATCATTTCTCTTAAAGGGCGTTCCTTTCTATACGTTTCACGACGCAAAACTCTTAAAACCGAGTTAAATATAGCCGTATGGATATAGTTCGTTTGCCTTCCTTTTATTGAAAGATTTTTGAAAAGATGACACAGACCAACGCACTTGTTAATTTAGTAATAAATATTGAAATCAATGTATGAAAATAATTGGAAGTGTCTATTCATCGGGGCGCCTCGACGAATAGTATTTTTCTCTATCTAGCGGTGCGCACCACTGAATAGCGCTTTCTCTAGGGATTGGCTATATGCCGGTGCGCCTCCTTTTTAGTTGTCGTAATCGTAAGTTAAACTATTCAAATAGGTAGTAATAATTGTGTAAATGCCTCTTAGGCTAGTGGTTAGAGTGTTGTTCTCTCGATCCAGAGGTCGTGGATTCGATCCCCGCCGCGGGAAGCAACATCTTTGAGTTGTTGTTTCTCGTTATATTCAATTTAACCGTTAGTGTTATTTTATTGATGTGGTGCCGCTTTTTATAATACAAAGTGTTTGGTAAAAGCCTTATAAAGCCGAATATGGTAGATAGGGATCATCAAACTGAACAACTTTTACTATGGGACCAACTCTGAAATCGCGAAAAAAAATCAGTTGTTTCATACATTACATTTTGATATTTTCGTTATTAATTTTTGTATGAAACAGCTGTTTTCTTTTTTGCGATTTCGAAAACACCTTGTAATACTATCCCCGCAAATTGCTAATGAACCTGGCAGCCATTTTTAAACCAAAAAAACGAAAATAAAATTGTAGATTTTTTATACCTAGACCCTATCTTAAAATTAATAATTCAATCCTTACTTATATTATAAATGCGAAAGTCCGTTTGTTTATTTGTTTGTTACGCCTTCACGTCGTAACTACTGAACCGATCATCATGAAATTTTGCATTCACGTTGTCAGGGGTGCAGAAAAGGACATAGGGTACCTTTCATCCCGAAAAAACGTACAGTTCCCAAGGGATAGCAAAAAAACTGTCCACGCAGACGAAGTCGCGAGCGGCCGCTAGTAACTAATATTAATAAAAAAATATCTATTATAATTTTATTGTTACATGTAGGTACCTATTTTTTTGTTGCGGATGACGTAAACGTAGATGTTAATGTAGCGTAGGTATGTAGTTGTAGCAGGTAACGGGCGGAAATTATGAAGTCCGTTATACAACACGAAACAGTTTATTAATTACGCACACAATAGAAGGAGTATAGAAGACAGAAGGGCGAAGCACAGAAGTATAAAGCGGAAAGATAGTGTAGCACAGAAAACAATTAATTTTGGCTAATTACAGCACGGTAATTACGTATATGCGCGTGAGCGGCGGAAAGCATTAAGCAGTACGGGTATCGCGTCAAAGGTGTAATTCGTGACTGGCGCGCGGCCGCCAGGCGAGTGAGCTCCGTGTGGAGCGGGCGGGGCGCGGGTCGAGGGCGGCGGCGGAGGCAGCCGACCGACCGGACCGGTTCTCTGCGCGCACGCATCTTGCAGCCACTCACGTCACGTACATATAAAAATTAAAGTTTTATAGAAACGGTCTGTCCGTTTGTTCTTATACATTTTACATAATTTTTATTTAAGTATTGGAACATAATAATTACTGTTTATTTATCTAAGTATATATTGATATGAACTATAAATTTATGCATGTATTATGTAAGTATATTTATTCAGCATTATTACGACATTGTTAAAATGTATATAATAAAGCATTATTTTGTATTATATTATAATAAAGCACAAACAACAAAATAACTAAAATAAATTAAACTACAACTAAACGACACAATACAAAATTAAGCCGCCACATTAATATGACAAGGTTCCATAGTGCGCATTTGCGGGTATAGTAGGTGATCATCTTTGGCTGTGGTTTTAGCACATTTGTTAGTGCAGTGCGTAGTTTTGGTTTGTGTTTAGAGATTTAGATCCAGTTTAATTGAGATTTGAGAGAAAAGTGTTTGCACTCTCTTTTCCTTCACTCTATAATTCCGATAGGACGGCAGGACGACCGACAAGACAGGAGAGGTCAGGCGCAGGATCTACAGCCGAAGCACGGATCATTAATTCTCTTATCGCACAATCAGGTGATCAGCCTGCAATGTCCAAACCAAACTAGAAACAACCAACTCAAAGATGTTACTTCCCGCGGGGATCATCGAACCCGAGGCACCGGCCTATAGTCAATCCCTAAAGAAAGTGCTACTCAACGGTGCGCACCGCTAGATAGAGAAAAATACTATTCGTCGAGGCGCCCCGATGAATAGACACTTCCAAAATAATTTTAATTTACGTTTTTAAGTAAATAAATTAAGTAAAATAAAAGTAAAAAAAATACTGAAGGGAAAAATTGTAATATTAGGAAACAATATTATTGAATAGGTAGGTACCTTTTTACAATAAATTATTTATTGTATTATTTTAATTTATAAAATTTATAAAAAAAATTAAGAATAAAAAATATTTATTCGTTATTTACTACTAGTAAATATTTATTATATTTCTTTTTTTATAAATTTTATAATAAAAAAGAATTACTTAAATACAATGTCAGTTCGTGGTCATGTCGTCGGCCAGTCTCCATACTAAATGTATGGGAATATTTCAATTTTAAGAGGTCGATATTTTTTTTCCTAGTAATCGTGTGAGGTTTAAAATATGAAAATAATTTAGTTCCTTTATTGAAATGCTTTGTATATTAAACAATAAGAAAAATATCAACGTTAACCAGGTATTGGAAGTTTATGTTGTCTATGCTCATTCATTACTACGGTGTTCTGTAATAGATATATAATCTGCGGTTCTGTTCTTGCAATCAGTGTTGCCAGACCGTGGGCAATTGCCCACGCCATGGGCAATTTTAGGATTTTTTTGAAAAAAGGGCAAAAAGGGCGGAAAGGTCTTGGATCCGGTAAAATATGGGCAATTTTGGAAATCACGGAACTCACTAACCAGAAACCACATGAAAACACCTGGCACAAATTACCAAAACACAAAATTACAGCTTAGGTTGGGTATTCATAGACGTTTAATCCTATAGAACCATCTAGGAACGAAGTGCAGCACCTTTGTTTAAGATTTCGCAGATAAAAACAGTTTTACCGATGTAGATCGACTGGGACCTAACATTTTTTGCCAAAATTTTTCGGTCGACCATAGTCGCCTAGACGTTCAAATGGCTAAAGGGTGCGAGCTTTCGAAAAATTAAGATTGTTCTAGGTACAAAGCGTGTCAATATACGATAGTTTCCCCTACATGTCGTTATTTAAACGATTATGGGCGATTTTGTGTCAGAAAGGGCAATTTTAACAACCTAAATGGGCAAGAGTTTTAATCGGGTCTGGCAACACTGCTTGCAATGGCCGAATGGTGTTGTGAAGTTTCTTATAAATAAAGTCTGATCTTTCTATTACTATGGGGCTTTCATTTAATAAGCAAAGCAAATTTCAGTAGGTTATGGGCCCAGGTGTCCATAGTAAGTCAGATCGACACAGTTTAGATTAGGAAAAGTGTGCCTGTGTACGGCCTTTTGTTCGACCAAAGAAAGTCTGAACACGCGTTTATTAAATTTCGTATTTTGGGGTAGTGGTTCTCTATTTCAGAAACAAAATAAGAACAATGACTACCACGGCAACACAAATCCCACAATTAGAAAGTGGAAATTTTCAAAACTGGCTCTTCAGAATCGAGATTGCGCTTGATGAGAAAGGCATTAGAAATCTTATAAAAGCCAAGATTGATGAACAAGATGTTAAAATAGCTATGCAGGATGCAAAAGCAAGGAATGTTATCATACAAGCATTACCAGATAAGTACCTAGAATATGTCAAAGGTGCAAACACAGCCTTCGATATGATAGAGAAATTAACATGTGCATTTCAAAGAAAAAGTACCCTAAGTACCTTATGCTTAAAAAGACAGCTCATAAATCTGAAGTGCAAGAAAACGGACAGTATTCAAGAACACCTTAATAAGTTTGAAAAATTGGTACAGGATATTGAATCGAACGGAATAAAAATGGAAGAAAAAGAAAAAGTTTGTCAATTACTGTTGAGTGTAGAAGATGCATATCAGCCACTAGTGACAGCACTAGAAATGTCTAACATTGAGCTTACAGTTGAATTTATAAAAGGTAAATTGTTAGATGCCGAAATAAAAGAGAACAGCCATCAAAAGCCAAATAGTTCAGCGAGGAATAATGAGTATGTATTTCAAAGTACTATGATCAAATGCTTTAACTGTGGTGAGCCAAACCATTTTGCTCGGAATTGTCCTAAAAGTACACAAACAAGTCACTTTAACCAAAATAACCATCGTGGAAGAGGTCGAGGTAATACCAGAGCCCGAGGTTATCAACGTCATAACAGGACAAACTATAACAGAAGACTAGCTGCCAACATTGGAGAAGATCAAGTGATAAATAATAATACTATATCATTCGTTGCGGCACAAGCTCATTCAGCAGAAGACACATGTTATGAAAACAATGAGATAGAGTTTGTAATAGACTCCGGCGCATCGTATCATATGGTAAATACAAAATATGAAAAATACATGATAGACATACAGGAAATTCCATTAATAAAAATACAAGTAGCGAACGGAAACACAATATCAGCTAATAAGAAAGGAAAACTTATAGGAACATCAAATGAAGGCATAAGAGTAACTATAGAGGATTGTCTTATAATGGAAAAATTGTCGCACAATTTATTGTCAGTATTAAAGTTAAACGAGAAAGGTATGACAGTAACATTTCAAAAGAAACTTACTTTAATAAGTAACGGTAAAATAAAAGTACAAGGTCAAAGTAATGGAAAATTATGTACTATGAAGATGAATTTAAACGTAACAAATGCATTTCTGACTAAGGAGACAGATGGGAATTTATGGCATAGAAGAATGTGTCATCTAAACTATGGTGGTATGAAAGTCCTTGGACTGCCATTGTCCAATGAGCGTTGCTCAGTATGTATGGAAGCCAAAGCAAGTCGATGTTCGTTTACAGAAAACCCAATACCACGCACTAAAGCTATTGGTCAATTGATTTATTGTGATATTGGAGGCCCGGTCACACCCATAAGTAAGGACGGAGAAAGATATTACCTGACAATCATCGATGATTATTCACATTTTATGGAAGTACACCTACTTCATTCGAAGGATGAAGCAAAGAATTATATTATGAGATATATAAAAATAATGAAGAATAATGGAAATAATGTAAAAAGAATAAGAACTGACAGAGGCAAAGAGTTTTTGAATGAAGCACTTAAATCATTCTACGAGGAATATGGTATAATACAAGAAACAACATGCTCATATACCCCCCAACAAAACTCGATATGTGAGAGAATGAATCGGACACTTGCCGACAGAGTAAGAGCTATGCTACTGGAAACAAATCTACCTAAGTATCTATGGGGCGAGGCTATCAGATGTGCAGCTTATACCATAAACAGATCTCCCACAAGAGCACTCAGAGGAGACACACCAGCTAAAATATGGTATGGCAAGAATAACCTAGAAAAAATAAAAGTTTTTGGATCCAAAGCATGGGGAATGATCTTTCCAAGACCAAGCAAACTAGAACCTAGAGCAAAACCTATGATAATGATTGGATACTGTGGATCAGGTTACAGACTATGGGACCCAAGAACAAATGAGATAATTGAGTCACGTGATGTTAGATTTGACGAGTCAGACTACAGATACAATGAAAATGAGAAAGTTATTCACACTATCGCTTACGATGAAGAAGATGAGGTAACTGAAACTTCTAAGTCTCATGAAAGTATGATAGAATTGACGAATATAGGAAATAATGAAAATACAGAGCAAAAGGAAAGCCATGATCAACGCCAAAGAAGACCAATAATATTACCTAAGAAATATGATGATTATGACATGTCAAATATAGCCTATGCACTGATATCAGAAGACCCTATAAGCTATAATGAGGCTATTGAACAAGGAGGATGGAAAGAAGCTATAGAGAAGGAACTAGAAGCACACAGAAAGCTAAGAACATGGGAAGAAAGTGATTTACCGATGGGGCACAAAGCCATTGACACAAAGTGGGTATTCCGAACAAAGGCAGACAATACCAAGAAAGCGCGGTTAGTCGCTAAAGGATTTCAAGAGGAGACCACTCAGAATGTATATGCACCAGTCGCTAGAATGACTACTATAAGGTTATTTTTAAATAAAGCCATACAGGAAAACTTAACTATCAGACAACTAGATATACCTACAGCATTTTTAAATGGTGAATTGAAGTCAAACATATACATAAAATATCCTGAAGGGTTAGAAAACAGAAAACAAGGAAAAGTTTTAAAGTTAAGAAAAGCTTTATACGGCTTAAAAGAAGCTCCACGTTGCTGGAATGAAAAGCTTAATAGTTTTCTTACACAAAATGGATTTAAGCAATCCCATAGTGATTTCTGCTTATACATGGGAATAAATGTATACATACTTATATTTGTGGACGATATCCTTATAATCGGAGATGGACAGATTATTATACAGAAGTTAAAACAACAATTTCAAGCTAAAGATATGGGAAATATCGGCAAATTTTTAGGAATGGAAATAACAAGATCAAAAAAAGGAATGGAAATAAAACAAACACAAATTATTGAGAAGATTTTATTAAAATTTCATATGCAAGATTGCAAGGGTTTAAATACACCTATGGAAGTTGGATTGAAGATAAATGAAAATGAAGAAATATTAAGTGACATCCCTTATAGAGAGCTCATCGGGTCACTTATGTATTTAGCTACCATCAGCAGACCAGACATAGCATATGCAACGGGATTTCTCAGCAGATACATGAATCGTCCAACACCAACACTATGGCAGGCTGCGAAGAGAGTCCTGAGATACCTGAAACAGACAAAAGAAAAAGGATTAGTATACAGAAGAGAAGATAATAATTATTTACATGCTTTTTCAGATTCAGACTGGGGAAGTGAACAAATAGATCGGAAAAGCGTCAGTGGCGTTGCAATATTCCATCGGGGCAACTTGGTCAGCTGGAGCTCCAAGAAGCAGACATCTGTAGCGCTATCAACAGCGGAATCTGAGTATATTGCAGCAGCATTATCTGTAAGTGAAATAATATTCATTAGAGAAGTGTTAAAAGATTTGCAATGTGATAAAAATTTAACTTGTTCATTATCGATTGACAATCAAAGTACAATAAAGATGATAGAAAGTTACGAAAATAGCAAGAGATCCAAACATATTGATATCAAAGTACATTTTATTAAAGATATTGTAAACAAAGGTTTATTAACTTTAAAATATGTTTCTACTAATGAAAATAAAGCAGATATACTTACCAAATCATTATGTCAAGTTAAACATAGTTATTTTTGTGAATTACTAGGTTTGTATTAGTTAAAAAAATGTTTCTATTATAGGTTACATTAATTTGTTATTGTTTCGTAAAAAGTAATTCTCATATGTAATTCTGTTCTATAAACAAATGTGTCGAAGAGGTTATAATGTAGTTTTATCACTTGTCAAAATCAATCTGACAGTCAATGTCAAAAATGTCATTAGTTGTCAATCATATGTCAAAGTCAAATGTATAATGACGTATAAAATGTTGCTAGCTATTAAGTTAAATTTTGCTAAGTTTTTTTATTTTGTTTAATGCAAGCTCAAGTTAATTTGCCATTTTGTTTATAATTTAAATTGAAACTTGATCTTGAGCCAGGGTATTGGAAGTTTATGTTGTCTATGCTCATTCATTACTACGGTGTTCTGTAATAGATATATAATCTGCGGTTCTGTTCTTGCAATGGCCGAATGGTGTTGTGAAGTTTCTTATAAATAAAGTCTGATCTTTCTATTACTATGGGGCTTTCATTTAATAAGCAAAGCAAATTTCAGTACCAGGAAAAAATGGCTGTCAAAGATGTCATCTTTTTTGTTGATTTTCTTCAGCAGGGAGTTGATTAACACGCCCTCTAGCAATAAATTATATATCATTAGAAAGGTCTTTTGAAGACAAATATTTGCTGTTAATATACTTTGTATCAATTGTTTATACTTTTGGAGTTAAAGGTTATTAAAGTATAAAAGTGGTTTATTGTCTATGGGAGTTGATTTACCCCACCTCTAGCAATAAATGAAATATTATTAGAAAGGTTTTCACATGATAAATATTTGCTGCAAACATACTTTCTATTAATTGTTAGTATTTTCGGAGTTTTAGGTCATAAATGATAAAAAAATTGGTCAAGTTCAGGGGGCTTACCATCAGCAAATAAGAAACCATCCTTAAGCCGTTCAGTTCAGAAGCAGGCCCTAAACAAAATTGCTTAAATCGGTACCATGACCGTCTTTTAGGTGAACGGCCTAAAGATTGTTTTGACTCAAGGTGAACGGTTAGTTTGTCTCTGGTATGCTTTGTCACAGATCACTAATGCTTTGTAGACGATGCGAAAACGAGCTAGCCTATACAAATCGATGGGTGCATTCTGTAAGACAAATCTCTGAGTCATCGATCGCCATAAATTTGTTAACCATGGAAAGTAATTTGTTTAGAATATTCATTTAATTTTCATGGTTAAAATGTACTTTATGGCGTTCGATGACTCAGATATTTGTCTGGCAGAATGCACCCAATTTATCGCTTATTATCCCCGCCAATTGGTAATGCGCCTGGCGGCCATGTTTTTAACCTCAAAAACGAAAAACAATTTGTAAATTTTTGATATACCTAGACCCTTTCTTAATGAAAATAAGAATTCAATAATTAATATATTATATTACCTATTAAAATTTTACTGTTTTTTGTCATTTTTAGTTGCGGATGACGATGATGTGTATGTTAATTTGACAAGGTTCCAGCGCATTACCAATTGACGGGGATAGTAATAAAATGTCGCAAGTCAATAAAACAAATTAAAGTTATATTATTTCAGTTTTTTTTTATTTTCAATATCATTTCACACCATTAGTTTGTTAATTACTTACATCGATATAAAATAAATCATTTTCTTCTTTATTTGATTATTATTATTCATATTAACATAAAATGTAATGCAATTTACTATCCGCATCAATTGGTAATGCGCTGGAACCTTGTCAAATTAACATACACATCAACGTCATCCGCAGCTAACAGTGACAAAAAACAGGAAAATTCTAATAGGTAATAATAGTGTATTAATTATTTAATTCTTATTTTCAATAAGAAAGGGTCTAGGTATAAAAAAAATGCAATTGTTTTTCGTTTTTGAGGTTAAAATCATGGCCGCCAGGCGCATTACCAATTGAAGGGGATAGTAGGTACTTATTTATGGGGTCTCATCTCTCATCATTTCTTTTTATTTTAGTGATATTCAACAACAAGGAAGTCGTCGCGTTGCCTTTATCAAGTTAATAAATCACTATTAAATAATAAACATTAAAAGAAATTCACCAATCTTAAAATTCTCACACCAAACTTATCTAAATACACTAAACAATTTTGAAAAAGCTGATCACGTAGGAACTTTTTATGAATTGCTTTATTTGACATTACAGACGCTATAAAACAGCTCCCAAACTGTCAAACGGAGCGTCGTGGTACGCTTCGTCCATACATAAAAAATGGTGAACGGTTTAAGAGCGTGTATTAAAGCAGGCCCTCCGCAGGCCTGCTAAATCGAGGTCATGGTACGAAAAAGTAATGCCATTCAGTATAAGTCCTGCTATAAGAGCTCATAGTAAGGCCCCAGAGCGTTATAACTCTCAAAGTACTAATAGTTGACGTTTATTGTAATACAATAAAGTGTTTCAAATTTAAATACCTTTCCAATGATGTAAGATTTATTGCTAGGAGAGGCTTAGATCAAAATGCTCATCGTACTAAAGGACCCCCGAAAAGTTCAAATAATTTGACTCAAACCTTATGTTCTAATAAATAAATAATAATAATAAATATAAAACTTTATTGAAATAACCTTACATCACAATTTACAACTAGTTTAAACATAGATAATATAGGAAAAACAAATAATAAATAATTATTAAAATAATATAATACTATGTGCTTGACCACATGCGATGTTGTCGTTCTGCTCAACTTCATGGCTTGGAAATATAGAAGGCTATGAGACAAGCCATAGCCTTCTATACTTGCAAGCCGTGAACATAAGTTTGGCAACGTCTGTTACTGTCAGTTCGTGGTCATGTCGTTGGCCAGTCTCCATACTAAATGTATGGGAATATTTCAATTTTAAGAGGTCGATATTTTTTTTCCTAGTAATCGTGTGAGGTTTAAAATATGAAAATAATTTAGTTCCTTTATTGAAATGCTTTGTATATTAAACAATAAGAAAAATATCAATGTTAACCAGGAAAAAATGGCTGTCAAAGATGTCATCTTTTTTGTTGATTTTCTTCAGCAGGGAGTTGATTAACACGCCCTCTAGCAATAAATGATATATCATTAGAAAGGTCTTTTAAAGACAAATATTTGCTGTTAATATACTTCATATCAATTGTTTATACTTTTGGAGTTAAAGGTTATTAAAGTATAAAAGTGGTTTATTGTCTATGGGAGTTGATTTACCCCACCTCTAGCAATAAATGAAATATCATTAGAAAAGTTTTCATATGATAAATATTTGCTGCAAACATACTTTCTATTAATTGTTAGTATTTTCGGAGTTTTAGGTCATAAATGATAAAAAAAATGGTCAAGTTCAGAGCGTTATAACTCTCAAAGTACTAATAGTTGACGTTTATTGTAATACAATAAAGTGTTTCAAATTTAAAGACCTTTCCAATGATGTAAGATTTATTGCTAGGAGAGGCTTAGATCAAAATGCTCATCGTACTAAAGGACCCCCGAAAAGTTCAAATAATTTGACTCAAACCTTATGTTCTAATAAATAAATAATAATAATAAATATAAAACATTATTTAAATAACCTTACATCACAATTTACAACTAGTTTAAACATAGATAATATAGGAAAAACAAATAATAAATAATTATTAAAATAATATAATACTATGTGCTTGACCACATGCGATGTTGCCGTTCTGCTCAACTTCATGGCTTGGAAATATAGAAGGCTATGGACAAGCCATTGTTCTGTGAGTCGAATCTTCCCCCCTAGCCAAAGTAACATTTGCAAATTTTCGCTATCGCTTCGCTTCGAAACATGTATGGATTTGACGTTTTAAAATTCGATTGTTAACGAAACCTTATGTCAATCCCATACATGTTTCGAAAGCGAAGCGATAACGAAGATTTGCGAATGACACTTTGGCTAGGCCCTCTTATCTCGATGTTGGTCATGCTACGCGTGCTAGCCTGTGAAGGTCCAAACCATAGAGTAAGATAAAAAAATCGGACGCGGCTTACTGCCGCGGCTGATCTGCACCCTGAAGGCCCGAACAAATTATCGGACGCGGCTTATGGACGCGGCTTACTGCCGCGGCTGACAAGTGTGCACACTCTCATAACATCCTGCGTTCCAGATAGCTATCGGACGTCCGATGACGTCATATTAGTCTATGGTTACGTCCGCGACCTACTACATCCGATAGTTTGCACACCTCAGATCAGCCGCGGCAGTAAGCCGCGTCCGATAATTTGTTCGGACCTTGATTATCTAAAAAGAAACTATTTAGCGACCGGTTGCATTTGACATCCATTGCTACTTTTCTTTGGTATGTTTTTTTTTACCCCAAAGAAAAGTAGCAATGTATTACGTTCATCTGTGAACTGCGACCGGTCGCTAGGCGGTTTCTAATTAGATAATCAGCCCGCTGAGGTGTGCAAACTATCGGATGTAGTAGGTCGCGGACGTAACCATAGACTAATATGACGTCATCGGACGTCCGATAGCTATCTGGCACGCAGGATGTTATGAGAGTGTGCACACTTATCAGCCGCGTCCATAAGCCGCGTCCGATAATTTGTTTGGACCATCCATCAAGGTCCAAACAAATTATCGGACGCGGCTTATGGACGCGGCTTACTGCCGCGGCTGATAAGTGTGCACAGTCTCATAACATCCTGCGTGCCAGATAGCTGTCGGACGTCCGATGACGTCATATTAGTCTATGCTTACGTCCGTGACCTACTACATCCGATAGTTTGCACACCTCAGATCAGCCGCGGCAGTAAGCCGCGTCCGATAATTTGTTTAGCCGTAAGGTCCGAACAAATTATCGGACGCGGCTTACTGCCGCGGCTGATCTGAGGTGTGCAAACTATCGGATGTAGTAGGTCGCGGATGTAACCATAGACTAATATGACGTCATCGGACGTCCGATAGCTATCTGGCACGCAGGATGTTATGAGAGTGTGCACACTTATCAGCCGCGGCAGTAAGCCGCGTCCGATAATTTGTTTGGACCTTCACTGTCATGTCATATGTCATTTCCTCCATAGAGTAAATTGTAACATAGGGGAAATTTCCTCTGACATGTCAGTCAAATCATGTTTTGATTTTGATATTTTTTTTTTCCCTAAATGAAAATGGTAGTAATTCAAAAATTCGGTTTCTCATGCTGCTGTGTTTAATGATTTTGATTGCTAGTTAACCACACACTTCACATCAGAGGAACCAAGAAGCGCCCATGTATTTGTTTAGATACTTTACAGAGTATAGTGCAAGTCCATGGCAAAAATAATAAGTCTGCAATGGAATTTCAGTGAATATTTAACTTTTTGAGACTGTTGGCTGGACGGAACGCATATCCAATATCTTTGATTGCATTGCATCCGAATCATGGATTTACTAAAAACTCCTTCGGTTCAGTCTTTATTAGATTCTGATTTAGAATCTGTAGAAAGTCTTCAGTACTTAGATATTGAAGAGGTAAGTGTTTTTTTTTATCTAATTTCATATATCTAAGTATATACTTAATGATAATAAGAATGATAGTGTGCTGCTTTACTTTTTGACAACTATTTATTTATACTCCAGCGTTTGTATTATAAGTACACAAACTTTGTGCATTTCTCGTAAATGTTCCACAGATATATGTTAAGTTTCAGTGAACTAAACTAACTAAAAAATTCTAATATCATTGGACTTGGAAAACATAAGCCTTATATTAAACTTGGAAAACATAAGTAAGCTATTATTTATAAAATGTGTGATTAAAAAACACTTTTGAGTTTTTTAGGTTAAATATGGGTGGTTTGTTTTCAAATCCAACATTATTTCCCTCCATAAGTTGGCTGGAGTATAGACAGAAACGCCCACTGACTGTCTCAAGCTGTAATTTTGTAGTATACAGTGTGTTTTTTTTAACATTGATCAAACTTTGTGGTGTGGCTTAGACCATCAAACTGAACAACTTTGTCTATGGGACCAACTTAATCAGATCAAAAAATATTCAGCTGTTCCATAGAAAATATCAATAATTACTCGACCAAAATGTATGGAACAGCTGATTTTTTTTTGCTCTTATGAAGTTGGTCCCATAGACAAAGTTCTTCAGTTTGATGATCTAAGCCGCACCACAAAGTTTGATCAATGTTCAAAAAAACACATTGTGTACTCTTCCCCTGAATAGGAAGTTAACCTATTGAAAATTTAAATAAAAAAATTGTATAATAGATTCAGAAATCTATTATTCATAATTTTTATTGTAATCTTATGAGAAAGTATCAATTATTTTGATTGTGAAAATCTTTCTTGTAATTTCAATTTCAGTTAGACGAAGTTGAATATGCATTACCACAAAGTGAAGCACCAACCCTTGCTGAGGTTTTATTAGATGATGGAGAAGAAACCAAAAGTTTAACAGCTAACAAAAGCAGCGATGAACCATTTTCTTGTTCAGCCCTCCAAGTGGACTTCTTGCAAGCTGTATCTCAGCAGCTTACACAAGCTCAAGTATGTTTTATCTTTAATTGTCTTTTTGGGTCCATTTTTGTAAAATGACTTCTACAAATGTAGATATTTACACATCTAGATAAGAAATCAAGATTGGTTCACTTTAGACTATGAGAGTCCAGAGCATCCTCTTTCTCTTTACTATTTTCTGATTTAAACTTAACACATTACAACAGAGGTGCCCAAACCGACCGGTCGATCGCGAGAGGTTTTAAGGTCGATCGCCAAGGATAACACATTTGACAGTTTAAGTACCCAATGTTGTTTTACTTATGCAAGTACTTTTCATGATAAATATTTAGTGAGTTAAACGGCCAAAATGTCGATCTTTTGATCATAAATTTTTGCTAGTTCGATCTCCTTAAGAAAAAGTATGGGCACCCCTGCATTACAACATATTGACTCATAGGCCCATATTTTTAAACTGCTCTCAACGTTGAGAGCAAATAAAGATTTAGTATTTGTATTGTAGCTATTTTGAGATCATATTGCTCTTTCTTAAATTACTTAGATTACGTCATAATAATTATGGGACCGTCTCTTGTTGAATCAAATAATAATTCAGTTTATAACATAAATTTTTAAACATTATGACGACTTACTACACATTCAGAGTAGTAAATGAAATGTAATGTTTTATTTATTTTAAATAACAGGAACGCTCAGCAGCTGGGGCAGCAACGGCATTAAGTGTAGGAAATGGAGGAAAATTGACTGTTGGAACTGGACATGGACAACTTTTGTCATTCTTTGAACAGACTTTACGATGGGTCTGTGATTCTAATGTGGACAAAGGAGCTGTATCATGTTTGTCCTACAATCCGGACAGTACTCGCCTATTAGCAGGATATGCACAAGGATTAATTTGCCAATATGAAAGTGTAAGAGGCATATTATTGAGAAGGGTGACTTTGGGTGGAGACATATGGGGAATTTTGCGAGTGACGTGGGCAGGAACATCAGGTTTGGCACTCGACACTGGTGGTTCTGTTTGGCTCATGAAATTTTCTAGGCCTTTGGGAGTACGTTCTGCAAGGTCATCTTGTCTTTTCTCGGGTGCTCGAGGGGAAGTCGTAGCTATGACGGCTCGAGATGCTCGTATCCTCGCATTGGCGACCCTCTCTCGAGTCATAATCGTGGCTGGAGGCAGAGCTGCCGGCGTTCGTCTCGGGGGCCCACCTGACACACTTCCGGTGTTAGAATGGTGTGAAAACGATGACAGAGTTCTAGTTTGTGGCCGTGCTAAAACATTACAATGGCTGTCGGTGACTTTGACTGGATCATCAATATCGCTTCGGCCATTACAACGCGTTGAATTAAAAGCTGCACCTCTATGGCTGGGTTGGCTTGGTGGCAATTTGGCCATTTTTGATTCTGATGAGAATCTAAGATTATGGGGAGAGGATTATGATAAGCCACTTGATTTATCACACATTGAACCAGTTTATGCATCTGCATTCTTTAAGGTAATTTTTTACTAATAATGTTTGATCTGATTAGTTTAATTAAGTCAATAATTCTATAAAATTTTCTCTCTGGCGTCCTAATTTTTTTCTCTGGCGCTTAGTGAGGTTTGAGAATGATTCATGAACATCTATTTTAAGCGTAGGATTTAAAACCAAACAAATTTTTTAATATTAAATCTATCTAGACCTAATAATATTATAAATGCGAAAATAAGGATAGGTAGGATGCGATAGTTAGGACCTGGAAACTCAGATGGAGCAGAACATACCTAGTCTTAGTCCCGTCATGTCAAAACACATTCCACACGGACGAAATCGCGGGCTTTAAATAAAGTCAGTAATACACTGGTCATCACAAAAATCGGCCCACTTACATTTTACATGAAAACTCATGTTTTAATATTTTGAATGAATTATGCAGTGGCCAGCAAAAAGTCCGGACTGAAATCCTATAGAGCACATGTGGGACATGTGGTACGATTATGATACAATTTGTTTCATTCTAAATATTAAAACATGAGTTTTCGTGTAAAATGTAGGTGGACCGGTTTTTATGATGACCAGTGTAATAACCATAGTAATTTTGACCACCATATGCATAGCTTTCCCATAGGACAGGCATAGCCTAGTGTGGGGGTTAGTTAAGTTATTTAAGCTTTGTAAACTTATTGGAAATAAACAATTTTATTTTTATTATTTTTTTATTTAGCTTTGTTCCCTTTACTATCCCTTTTTAAATTCAAAGTGTATGGTTAGTGGTAATAATCTATTTCTCATTTTCTTAGGGCTTGTTTACTGATGGCAGAGTCTCTCGTGCAATGTGCAAGGCTGGTGTGAGCGCCTTAGGAGGCGCGTGCGTTGTAGAGGGGGCACTGTCTTTGCTGGGCCGGCGCGGTATTGTGCGAGTGCGACCACGAGACCTTATTGCCAGAGCCAAAGCGCTGCTCTCCGCCAGTCACCACTTACAGGCGCTACGATTACTCTGCAGCGCTCAAGGGTCGGAAGCTAAATCATTAGCAAACCAATTTATTGTCAATATATCAGAAAGGCCGCATTTGCTATCAACCAGGAATATGGCGGAACAGGTCATAAAACTGTGCCTGAAATTTAATCTGAGGTAAGCTATTCCTCTTTTACGCATTATTTTAAAAGAGCAATTCGATAAAAAAATAGATTAAAGTTGAAACAATCATTTCCAGTGATGAATTATGGACAACTTTATGGGAGCACTGTTCAGGTGAAGACGCTTTCGTGGAAGCTCTAGGCGACGCGGCAGTTCGTGGCGATTTAACAGCCAATGCTCCATCTCCAGATTTGACTCAGGTTGTCATGAAACAAGTCTATTTTATGCTTTATTGCAGGAAAAGATTGAACACAATTTTGATTATAGAGAAAATCTGGCATCAGTTTTAATGATATCCGTAAGAGCCTATCCAGCTGACCTCATTTATGCACTACAACTGTAAAGTCAAAGTCAAAATATATTTATTCAAATAATCTTAGTAATTGAGCACTTTTGAATCGTCTATATTTTCCTACCACCCGTTCGACTTTGTAGACACTTTGTTATGACAACAAATTTTTCGTCGGTACATTCGCTACAATATGTAGCCACTACTCAGTATTATTATACAGTATGGATTTTTGAGACGGCACAGTAAGGTACCTTAACCGTTATACCAGGGGTGCCCATACTTTTTCTTAAGAAGATCGACCTAGCAAAATTTATTACTAAGAGATCGACATTTTGACCGTTTGACCCACTAAATATTTATCGTCACTGTTTAATACATCAAATATTTGTCACTAATAATTTTAGCCATCCTTGGCGATCGACCTTGAAAACCGGTCGATCGCTATCGACCGTTTGGGCACCTCTGCGTTATACTCACAGGAAAATATTCCTAGGATAGATAGGTCGTTAGGATCCATAAATTTTTGAGATTTTTTTGAACTGCATTCACAGATTTTGGAAAAAAAATACATTTTGGACGGAAAAACGATAAATTAACTCGATATAAGTAATTATTATTTATTGCCAAACGATTCTATATATTACTGACTGTGATCAAAAGACTACTACAGTACGAGGGAAACATCTTGAAATCGGGTGGAGATTGCACAGAACGCGTATTTTGGGTATGCGTAGCGGTGAGGTAGGCAGGCGAGGCGGCGGGAGAGGGACGCGCAAAAGTGCATATGCGATGCGCGAACTTATCCCCACTCCAGCGAAAAAGTGTCAAGATGTTTGCCTCGTACTGTGCTACTGCTACTTTTTATAAGGTTGAGACGTGTTAATTTGTGAAGTAGGCGCTGATAGAGCGTCTGGCGGAGTTCGAGCCGGGGTTGGTGGAGCGCGTGGTGGCGTCGCTGCCGCTGACCGCGCTGGACCCGCACCGCGCCAGCGTGTTCACCAGGGACCGGCGGCTGTGGCGCGGCGTCGGCGCCATCGCGGCTGCGCTCGGTACACTTACGTATATTGTTTCATTCAATGCAATCTCTCATTTGTTAACGCATCGAGTATCAAGACACTAAACAACTAAACTGAACGATGTAGTTTTGTTAAACCTCCTCAGCAGTGATTATTTCCTTTATATTTCGATTCGATGTGATTATATCAATGTGATAGAGTTACATAACTTGCTTTGTTTGCTGACATTTGAAGTAAAATATCTGTGTCGGTAGGTGGCAGTTGTGGCGCGATGCGGTCGCTAGCGCCGTACGTAGAGGCGGGGTGCGGCGGCGGGCGCGGGTGCGGGTGCGCCGGAGACGCGCTAGTACTGGCGGCGGCGGACGCGCTGGCGGGCCGCGGCGCCGCCGGCCGCCCGCTGCCGGAGCACGCGCGCCCCGCCGCCGCGCACGACGCGCTACACGCGCTGCTAGACCCCGACGTGAGTCCCTCCAGTAGTATACTGTGCACCGACGCGCTAGTACTGGCGGCGGCGGACGCGCTGGCGGGCCGCGGCGCCGCCGGCCGCCCGCTGCCGGAGCACGCGCGCCCCGCCGCCGCGCACGACGCGCTACACGCGCTGCTAGACCCCGACGTGAGTCCCTCCACTAGTATACTGTGCACCGACGCGCTAGTACTGGCGGCGGCGGACGCGCTGGCGGGCCGCGGCGCCGCCGGCCGCCCGCTGCCGGAGCACGCGCGCCCCGCCGCCGCGCACGACGCGCTACACGCGCTGCTAGACCCCGACGTGAGTCCCTCCAGTAGTATACTGTGCACCGACGCGCTAGTACTGGCGGCGGCGGACGCGCTGGCGGGCCGCGGCGCCGCCGGCCGCCCGCTGCCGGAGCACGCGCGCCCCGCCGCCGCGCACGACGCGCTACACGCGCTGCTAGACCCCGACGTGAGTCCCTCCAGTAGTATACTGTGCACCGACGCGCTAGTACTGGCGGCGGCGGACGCGCTGGCGGGCCGCGGCGCCGCCGGCCGCCCGCTGCCGGAGCACGCGCGCCCCGCCGCCGCGCACGACGCGCTACACGCGCTGCTAGACCCCGACGTGAGTCCCTCCACTAGTATACTGTGCACCGACGCGCTAGTACTGGCGGCGGCGGACGCGCTGGCGGGCCGCGGCGCCGCCGGCCGCCCGCTGCCGGAGCACGCGCGCCCCGCCGCCGCGCACGACGCGCTACACGCGCTGCTAGACCCCGACGTGAGTCCCTCCAGTAGTATACTGTGCACCGACGCGCTAGTACTGGCGGCGGCGGACGCGCTGGCGGGCCGCGGCGCCGCCGGCCGCCCGCTGCCGGAGCACGCGCGCCCCGCCGCCGCGCACGACGCGCTACACGCGCTGCTAGACCCCGACGTGAGTCCCTCCACTAGTATACTGTGCACCGACGCGCTAGTACTGGCGGCGGCGGACGCGCTGGCGGGCCGCGGCGCCGCCGGCCGCCCGCTGCCGGAGCACGCGCGCCCCGCCGCCGCGCACGACGCGCTACACGCGCTGCTAGACCCCGACGTGAGTCCCTCCAGTAGTATACTGTGCACCGACGCGCTAGTACTGGCGGCGGCGGACGCGCTGGCGGGCCGCGGCGCCGCCGGCCGCCCGCTGCCGGAGCACGCGCGCCCCGCCGCCGCGCACGACGCGCTACACGCGCTGCTAGACCCCGACGTGAGTCCCTCCACTAGTATACTGTGCACCGACGCGCTAGTACTGGCGGCGGCGGACGCGCTGGCGGGCCGCGGCGCCGCCGGCCGCCCGCTGCCGGAGCACGCGCGCCCCGCCGCCGCGCACGACGCGCTACACGCGCTGCTAGACCCCGACGTGAGTCCCTCCAGTAGTATACTGTGCACCGACGCGCTAGTACTGGCGGCGGCGGACGCGCTGGCGGGCCGCGGCGCCGCCGGCCGCCCGCTGCCGGAGCACGCGCGCCCCGCCGCCGCGCACGACGCGCTACACGCGCTGCTAGACCCCGACGTGAGTCCCTCCACTAGTATACTGTGCACCGACGCGCTAGTACTGGCGGCGGCGGACGCGCTGGCGGGCCGCGGCGCCGCCGGCCGCCCGCTGCCGGAGCACGCGCGCCCCGCCGCCGCGCACGACGCGCTACACGCGCTGCTAGACCCCGACGTGAGTCCCTCCACTAGTATACTGTGCACCGACGCGCTAGTACTGGCGGCGGCGGACGCGCTGGCGGGCCGCGGCGCCGCCGGCCGCCCGCTGCCGGAGCACGCGCGCCCCGCCGCCGCGCACGACGCGCTACACGCGCTGCTAGACCCCGACGTGAGTCCCTCCACTAGTATACTGTGCACCGACGCGCTAGTACTGGCGGCGGCGGACGCGCTGGCGGGCCGCGGCGCCGCCGGCCGCCCGCTGCCGGAGCACGCGCGCCCCGCCGCCGCGCACGACGCGCTACACGCGCTGCTAGACCCCGACGTGAGTCCCTCCAGTAGTATACTGTGCACCGACGCGCTAGTACTGGCGGCGGCGGACGCGCTGGCGGGCCGCGGCGCCGCCGGCCGCCCGCTGCCGGAGCACGCGCGCCCCGCCGCCGCGCACGACGCGCTACACGCGCTGCTAGACCCCGACGTGAGTCCCTCCACTAGTATACTGTGCACCGACGCGCTAGTACTGGCGGCGGCGGACGCGCTGGCGGGCCGCGGCGCCGCCGGCCGCCCGCTGCCGGAGCACGCGCGCCCCGCCGCTGCGCACGACGCGCTACACGCGCTGCTAGACCCCGACGTGAGTCCCTCCACTAGTATACTGTGCACCGACGCGCTAGTACTGGCGGCGGCGGACGCGCTGCTAGACCCCGACGTGAGTCCCTCCACTAGTATACTGTGCACCGACGCGCTAGTACTGGCGGCGGCGGACGCGCTGGCGGGCCGCGGCGCCGCCGGCCGCCCGCTGCCGGAGCACGCGCGCCCCGCCGCCGCGCACGACGCGCTACACGCGCTGCTAGACCCCGACGTGAGTCCCTCCACTAGTATACTGTGCACCGACGCGCTAGTACTGGCGGCGGCGGACGCGCTGGCGGGCCGCGGCGCCGCCGCCATATTTGCATTTTATCACTTAAAATTATAATTTTGAAGTAGGCTGTATGTTGGCAGTATGCTCACTCACCCTTTTTTTCACAAAATATTCTTGCATTGGGCGTGTGAAAAAAACAAAAAAAAACCTGCGCGCCTTTCCCATAATAATAATAATATTATCATATTTTGATTTTGTCGTAGGTATTTGTTGCTGTGTGGTAAATTATTTTGTTTTTTTCCTTGCAAATGTGTTGAAAAACGTCGTATGAAACTCGTGAGCTCTTGCTTATTGCACACTCGGCTGAGTTACGCCCTCGCCTGCGGCTCGGGCTGCAACCCACAGCCTTGTGTGCAATGAGCAACCTAAGCTAAGGGAACGTACTCATACTACGTGACCCGTTAAGGGGGGGAGGGGGGTCTTTAAAATACCACGCTTGGTCACAGGGGGGGGGGGAGGGGGGCCTATGTTTTGTCGCGTAGTAGGTTATATTCCCAAAGGAAATCTGTTTCTTATTTTTCATGCTGTATTCAAATATGGCCCGCAGCGAAAATTTTTTTTCTTCTTGATACATTTTTTCACTTGTAATTGAATGTAAAATTATAGTACACAGTCTTGGCATTACGTGGCAAGCGCCTTACTAATAAAAAGACAAAAATGAACAAATTTTTTTTTAGATTTCTGTTAAAAATGATGTAAAACCATTATCTATAAAATACTACGTGAAAACCAGGGGGGAGGGGGGGTCTTGGCATATACTACGGTTGGTCACCAAGGGGGGGAGGGGGGTCAAAAATAAAAAAAAAATGGGTCACGTAGTATGGATACGTTCCCTAACTTGTCTCATAATGTACTATTTAACTCTCGTTAATTGTATGTCGACAGCCGCGGTGTGGCGGGCAATCGCCGCTGCGCGTGCTGGTGATGCATGACGCGAGCGCCACCGTGCGGCTGCTCGAGCAGTGCGCTCGCGAGCTGCCCTTCGCGGGCCCGCTCGCCAAACAAAACCGCCTTCGTGTTGTACGTGCGCTACTCGCGTTAGCTCCCGAACTGCAGGTTATTATTACTCTCACATTGTCCTCTTTTTGATACAAACTTTATGGTTTTTTAACTTATTTTTTATTACTTTTGAATTCTGTTCCTTTTTATACTATGATGTATTACCTTTTGTTTGCTACACTGTGTCATATTTTGCTGTCGAGTCAGTGGTGTTTGTGATTTAAATAGATTCTTTTAAACGTAACAAAGCTTCGTTTACTCATTTCCATCAGCCCATTAGCTCCAAATTAGCTCGCTCAGTATCACACATCATCATGTCATTGATAAATGCTGTTTGTTTTCCATGAATAAATAAATTAAAAAAAACCGCGAAATTAGCATAAAAAATATGTAAATCCTGAAACTGAAAACTCTGATCCTTATACAAGATTATTTTTAGTTAAAACAAAACCTCTTGTGGGGTTGATCAGACCATCAAATTGAACAACTTTCATTATGGGACCAACCTCGAAATCACAAAAAAAAATCTGCTGTTCCATACAAAACTACAATCCTACTGTTAACTAAACGTTTAAATAGCATCCCGCAGCAGCAAACGGAACGCAAGCTGTGCGGGGCGAGGGGCGAGGGGTGCGCACGAGCGCCCCCACCGACCAAAAATATCAATTCCAAGATGGCGTTCTTTATCTCATACTAGCACGCGTGCCTTTATATCTTAAAAAATTGAGAAACATACATTATTATAGGAGTCAGAAACAAATTATTTAACAAATTAAGGAAGAGAAGAAAGCCGAGTGTTTTCAGCACGTTTTCAGGTAATATTCTCAACACCTACTCCATCGAAATGTATGAAACAGCTGATTTTTTTTCGCGAATCCAAGGTTGGTCCCATAATGAAAGTTGTTCAGTTTGATGGATTCAGTCCCTGGTTGGTTATCATCAGATCACAGCTAGGTCAATCCTTGGCTGAGAATCAAGGTTTCAAAATTATCTCGTTTGTATCAACAAATTAAGTTAAAGATGCATCTGTAGTTTTGCTGTTGACTAATGAGTCTCAAACGTTGTTACAGGAAGATAACGGCCGAACAGACATTTTAGAATTTATAACTGGGCAATACAGTAGTGGGGCGCTGCCTTCAGATCCAGAAGTATTGAAAGCTACCCAGGAACTGGCGGCTACGACGTCGGGCGAGCGCGCCGACCGCGCGTGGCTGGCGCTGGCCGCGCGCGCGCCGCCCGCCTCCGCCTCCGCCCCCGCCTCCGCCTCCACCACCGCCGCGTTCGCGCCACTCCACGAACAACGCGACCTCCTCGCGCACCGCCCTCGCATCCTATGGAAGATCGATGCCGCTCTTCACCGCCACGACGAAGCACTTAAACAGTTTTTTCGAATAGAAGACCCGTCCCCTTCCGATGTAGATGAACTTTTTGAATTCATACGAGGCAGGATCGAAACGGACGGCGACGATGTGAATCTAGAAGCCTACCTCGCGCCTCTGATAGCGCTTCGACCCCGAGTGTTCGCCGCGATTCTACCCGATCGTTACTCGGATGCGGTGTCGCACATATTAACGACGACGCCGAGTGAAAAAACTCTGGAGTTCGCCGAGACTTTGCTCGAAAACGGTCGGCTTCGAGGCGACTCGACCGCCGCGTACCTGAAGGCGCTCTGCACCGTCCGGCCGGCGGACGCTGCAGATTTCCTGGCACGAAATCCGGGCGTCGTCCGCCCCGAGCGGGCTCTCGCGATCGTTCGCGAAACGGGCGTGAGCGACGCCGAAGCGATCTGTCTGGAGGCCGCCGGCGATCCGAGCGGGGCGCTCGACGCCATCCTGCGGCGCGTGGCGGACGGGGACGGCGCCGCCGTCGCCGAGGCGGCCGAGCTCTGCGCCAGGATCGCGCCTGGCGCGCCGCCCGGCCTCGCCGAAGAGATGTGGACGCGCCTGCTGAGCGGCGTGGAGACGGCGCCGCCCGCGCTCATCCTGGAGGCGAGCGCGTACGTGCCGGCGGAGAGGCTGGTGGCGCGCGCGGGGTCGGCGCGCGGCGTGGCGGCGCTGGTGGCGTGCGCGGCGCGGCGGCGGCGCGGCTGGGCGTGCGCGGCGCGCGTGGCGGCGCGGGAGGCGCACGAGGCGGCGGCGCGCGCGCTGGCGGCGGCGCGGCGCGGGCTGGCGGTGCGCGGCCGGTGCGCGGGCTGCGGGCGGCGGCTGGCGGCGCGGCCGCCGGTGCGCACGGCGCACTGCGCGCGCGCGCGCCACGCGGAGTGCGCCGCGGAGGCGGTGTGCGCGTGCGGGCGGCGCGCGCCCGACGCCGTGTGGGCGCCGCCGCAGCGCCCGCGCCGCGCGCCCTCGCCGCCCCAGGAACACGCCCTGCGCCTGGTTGCGCCGCCTCGCCCCGATCTCGAAGGCATCGTGTAGTACGGTCAATATATAGGGTGTGATACGGCCTTTACCTCGAGTCGTCCGGTTATGTCGTGATAAAATTGCTGCTACTTTGAATAGAATTTTGTATGAAGTCAAGAATAATTCTTCCAGATATTTAGTCAAAACTGTTTATGTATACTGTATATAATAGTATATCTAGGAAAAATGCTAAGCTGTTGACTAAAAGTAAACCGTTTGAAAATTGTATACAATTAATAATTTATTGTCTGTATGTACATACGTACGTACACACCCCTTCATTATAGAGAGTACAGAACTTCATTATGTAAAACGACGCTGAGAAGCAGTTCAGCAGTGCTTGTCATATTATATGTACCTACATATAATTAGTTTAAAAAATTTGAAGCGTAGCAGTGGATTGTTTGCATTTGTGTAAAATATAAGTAGTAAATTACTATATTTTTCTAATTTATTTTGTATTTAAGAATAACATATATATAAATCCAGAAACTGTTCACTTACAGAAATCTGGTACCTAATAAAGGATCTGCATCCCGCATGACTTCTGAACTATAGTGTATTATATTACAAACTATACCTACGAGTATTTGCGTATTACTGTTGTATAAATTGGAAGACATAAATAAAAATGTGAGTTGCAATCTATACGCTATTAGTTTCACACCCTTGCTATTGCCAGGCCTCAGGGAATATTAACGTTATTTTAATGTAATTATTTAAATGTAACGTTATTTCTTACTTTTTTTACCGTTAATTTTAACATTAACGTTATGTCAATAAATAACGTTAATGTAGATAACGTTACATTGAAATAAACGTTATTTCAGAAAATTTACGTTAATTTTAACGTTATTTCTTACTTTTTTACCGATAAACTTTAAAATTAAAGTTATTCCAATTAATAACGTTATTTTTTGCGATAATGTTATCGGTACTATTGTACCGGTAAAGTTTAACGCTAATTTTACCGGTAAAATATTTTTAACTTTATTTTTACCGGTAAATTTACCAATAAAATGTTTTAACGGTATTTTTAACGTTATTTTTTATCGTTATTTTTTTAACGGTATTTCAATCCCTGCCAGGCGTGAAATACACAGAAGCAACGCGGCACGGATACGGCGGCGATACGGTGCAGATGTGAGACTTTCGGATGCTTTCGGCCAATCAAATACACGTGTCGCCACCGTATCTGCGCCTTATCTCCGCCGCAACGCTTCTATGTATTTCACGCCCCAGGCCTCCACTGACGGACACTCCATTCAACCCCCCGCGCGACATAGCCTACGACACGTGGTAACTCAAAAACTACTGGATCCATGGTAATGGTTTTTTGAGCACCAATTCTCTATATCAGTTTCTAGGGCGAGAGGCCTTATTTAGCCCTTGTACGCACTGGCGGTTTGCCGCGGGGACGGCTGGCCGTGCGCGGTTCCATTTTTTGTGGCGGTTACACACAACCGTTAGTGCATACGACCTTCTTCTTCTTCTTGTCAGTGCAGGCGGTTTCCGCAACTCGACGTCTATTGCGCCTATTTTGCGTCGGAGGATGTGTGGCCGGATCACGCCAGCCAGCCCAGCTCAGCCAGGAACGCTCCAAGGGCTTTCACGTTCGTGATCGCTTCCTGGACGCTGCCCGGCGAACCGAGGTACCTCGCCCGGTAAGGGGCCACCCCTCTGCATTCCAGCAGAACGTGGGCGGCTGTTTCTTCTTCCTCCATGCATCCTCTGCATAGGGGACTGTCCGTGCCTAAGTTAAAAAGATGTCTGTTAAATTGTCCATGACCAGTAATAGCACCTGTTACTGGGCGAAGTTGCGGTCTGCACAGTTGTATCAGGGACCAGCCCCCCTAGCCAAAGTAACATTTGCAAATTTTCGCTATCGTTTCGCTTCGAAACATGTATGGATTTGACGTTTTAAAATTCGATTGATAACGAAACCTTATGTCAATCATATACATGTTTCGAAAGCGAAGCGATAACGAAATCTAGCGAATGTTACTTTGGCTAGGCCCTCTGGATAGACGAGCGTCAACGCGCGGTAGTGCGAGTTTCGCCTGTCTGCACGAGCTCCAGTTCTGATGGTATAGTTCTATGGTGTGTTCACGGATCTTACTTGCAAACCAGCTGGTCGGGATAGGCGCGATCGGCTCTGGACCAACAGGCGTCGAACCAGATGCGCGTCTAGCCAGTTCGGCGGCTGCATCGTGCATACGATCACAACGGTTAAAATTGATTAAGCGGCTAGTCGCGCGGTCAGCCGCCAATGCGTTACGAGAACTTATTTTTGAGCGACAATAAGGCTAATTGTCTAATTTTAAAAATCTATCGCAATCGCTTTCGTTTGACAGATGGATGTGACACATTGCTGCATTTCTTTGGTAAGTTTTTATTTGTGACAAACAGAAGCTTCAATGTGTTACATGCTGAAAGCGATTGCGATAGATTTTTAAATTAGACAATTTAAAGGCAGGTCTGGAAACATAGTTTTCTTACAACCACCTTGGAATTTAAAAAACTGTTTCTAACGAAGAAGACTTGCATAAGGCATTGTGTTCGTAAGATTCCCTGCACACTAGCGCCGCCATGCATTGGAACGAGAATCATAGTGTGCTTTATCTCTGTAGTGCAACTAGTGCACTCCGGAGGAAGCTATCTGATACTTTTCTAGCCCGTCCTTTAGTTTAATGGAGTATTTTTTTGCTAAAAAGGGCCACTTTTCGCGAAAATTTTTCGTCCAAACTTATGCCAGGGATTGAAATACCGTTAAAAAAATAACGTTAAAAATACCGTTAAAACATTTTATCGGTTGTACCGGTAAAATTAGCGTTAATCGCTAAAAAAATTACGTTATTAATTGGAATAACGTTAAATTTAAAGTTTAACGGTGAGAAAAGTAAGAAATAACGTTAAAATTAACGTTGTTTACTGAAATAACGTTAATTTCAATGTTTAAAATTTACGTTATTTATTGACATAACGTTAATGTTAAAATTAACGGTAAACACGTACCTATGCAAACTTGTTGGTAGACTTAACCTAAAATTGTCCTAGGCTATATTCTCTTGAGCCATCCTGTGCCTGTTCGCTCTGGGTTTATTTTGTTTCTTTGATATCTGCAATACTCCCATTTTAAGTTATAGTACGTCATCTCAGTGCTTGATTGTCCTATCTTCCTTAAGGGCCCGTAACCTAACCTACCGATTTGACCTACTGGTGGGACCACGGTATACCACTCGCACTCTATGTACTCGTGGTCTTACTGGACTAGGGCTTTTTAGAATATTGTACTGTCCTATAGTAGGTATCGATATATAAGTAATAAAGGTGAATCTCAGAACCGGGGATCAAGCCATAATTTCGAATATTCTTTATGTATTTTTGGATTTACGGTAAAAGTTTTTGGATTTTGTTCAATCGGGAATGTCTCCGCGGTTCTGACGTCAGAATGGCGGCCTACTTTAAAATAGGGATAAGTTAATACACGTTTAGGAACCTACCTACTAACGTTTAAGTAAAGGTACTGATTGAGAATTTATTAACTACTTACATACATAAAGAATATTCAAAATTATGACTTGATTCCTCGGTTCTGACATTCACTAATGCAGAACGATTAGGTATTCTGAACCTAACCTTGTACTATTATGTATTCTGTGCCTAACCTGAAATCACGTGCCGGACTACAGCTGGGCCACAAAAAAAAAGTTGGAAATCTGACTTTTTGACTAGGTATGCCATGATGAAGTCGGTAATTTGTCGCCAAAAACCCGAATTTGTCGGTCTTGCGTTTAGGAGATACGTGTGGCTCAGCTGTAGAGACGTCTCTACAGCGTATCCTCACATATCTCCTAAACGCAAGATCGACAAAATCTGGTTCTTGGTGACAAAATCCGACAAACTGCCGGCTACACATACGAGTACCTCCTAATCAGATTTTCGCTACGACCTTCCGTTTTCGAGATCTCTGTTTTTGGCGACAAATTATCGACTTCATCATGGCATAGTCAAAAAGAGTCAAGAGCTTATTAGATCATCCTGAATTAAGGATCCGGAATTCAGAGTCCGATTTAGGACGAGAAATTCAGTCGCCAATTAGACCGTCCTGAATAACGGATCCGATATCACAGCTTAACGATCATACAGTTGTTACACGAATGTACTTGCGCAGAGCAGCGGAGGGGAAAATACAGTGACCGTAAAAATACATGTAGGTAGGAGGTAGAGTCATTCGGGTCAAGAGCACGCACTTTACCATACTGGATCATACCAGAACGCAAATAAATTGTTGATGACAATAAAATAACATTTTCTATATAGAAAATTTACCCTACTTTGAAATGTGACTAAGTACGTTTTATTATAATTAATAGATTTCTTTCATTTTGAAAATATAGTGGCGCGGTCGGAATGCGTACGCTTGACCCGTATTGCGGGTAACAGTGCGCATGACTTAGGGTAAGAGATCGCATATGGGGTAAGTAAACGCACATGAATAAATGGTATGATTTGAGAAATAATATAGCCATACATGAAAACATTAATTATTTTTATTAATCATAATCATTTTAGACATTATCAGGGAAATAGTTTTTCTTGCTTAATGTATATAATAAACTTATTTTAATCAGCATTAATGATAACTTCTACACAGAAATTATTTTCTCAATCTTTTTTTTTACTTTGGCCATGACTAGGCACACACATTTGATAAATGAGACTAAACAATAATTTTATTAACCAATTAACTGTTACACTAGCCAACAAAAAATAACTTAAAAACTTTAAGTATATTATTACGTGGCATTTTTCTGTAAAAAATACAGCTCTAAATATGTGAGCACAACGGACAAAAAACAATGTTTAATCATAAAAAAGAATTAATTACGTAACTGAAAACAACATATTTGTACATATGAGGGAAGGAGTACGCACGTAAGGGTAAGTGTTCGCATGCGTTCTCTTAACCCCGCTCTCTTACCCCAAAGACCAGTTATTCAAAAATCCCGTCTCAGTCAGTATAGTTTCAATTCAAATTTAAAAGTAATAATGAAAATAATACCGTCAATGATGATGTTACAACACTAAAGCTACTTACTGTGGTTGCGCCTTGTCTTTATACACGAAACAAACTTTTCCCCGACACAAAAAACTTCGGAATAAACGTAGGTTTTGTATTTTTTTGTCGTAACTCGTTACCTCTACTGCGTGGGGCAAACGAACGCGTGGCTCCAAGATGGCTGGTCGGCCACTACCAAATCCTTCAAACAGCGGACTCGATCCCCTCACTCTCCACGTAGATAGGGGCACTGCGATCTCTTACCCAATGCGTTCCGTTACCCCGAATGACTCTATAGGTATGTAGGTAGGAGGTATAGGTATGTAGCTAGGTAGGTAGTAGGTACGTGTCATTTTCAATGCTAATCTGAACTAGGTTTATTGATGTAGGTACTAATATTTGCATGAATTTGCTTACCAGCAGATGACAGCTGTCAAACTTAAAACAGCAATATCTCGAAAAGTACTCATCCTAGATTGGTGGTGGCCTTGAAGAAATGAAAGGTCTTAGTGAGATCTTCATTTTAGGTGACAGCTGACAAATTTAAGTTTGTCATCTAAAACGAAGATCTCACTAAGACCTATAATTTCTTCAAGGTCACAGTCTAGGATGAGTACTTTCCGAGATATTGCAGTTTTAAATTTGACAACTGTTAAAAAATACATACAAGATGCGGTCGTCATTTTGAATTCCAAAACTAACATCAAAATCGTGCTAAGCACACTTTAAGCTCCTACTGTCATGGTAGAAAAATCGAAATATTACGGACAATACAATTATACTATTTAAACTTTAAACCCAATCGAAAGCGTAAACCCTGTCGGGATAGGTCCCGAGTTGCATACATTGCCAAAGTATGGCCTCTCGGGACCTCCCATCCCCCTCCTATACCGCAACACCCCGCACGGTTGCTCTGTCTACACGCCTCCGATGACTGACTGTATTGTATGAGCTGTGGTGCTGTGTCGGACGTAGCGTCCTAAATCCGATTACGCTCTCCTGAATTTAGCATCCTTTCTCAGACGTAAGGACGAGCTTACAACAGACAGACGTGTCAAGTAGGCAAATAAAAAAATGCCTCCGACCTTAACTAAGAACCAAAAAATTGGTATTGCTGTAGCCCTAGCAGTTGGCTTCTTAGAAATTAAGAAAAGAAAAAGGAAGAAGTGGGTGAAAGAATCCAGGCTAGGGACACTGCGCTCTATACAGTTCGACCAACTTGCGGTCAAAAATGGAACTAGATACGTTGTAGCCGTAGATTTTTGACACTAATGACATTTTAATGTTCACTATAAAAATTTGTTCACCACTATATAGCGAAATTTGAAAAAAAAAGGTTTAATAAATTATATTTAGTTATATTATTGTTTATAAATTTTATAAGTAAGTATAGCTTTTCATTAACCACAGCTTTTATGATATGTTACGCAGTTCATTTAAAAGAAAACAACCCTAACATTGTCAGACGAGAGAGTACGCGGTAGAAAGAGAGGCAACTTCTAGGTTGACTTCGCGACGCGCAACGCCCCGTTTAGAAAAAGGTTGAATTTTCAAGTACCCAGTTATTTATCTTTATTTTTTAGGGTTCCATAGCCTAATGGCAAAAAACGGAACCCTTATAGATTCGTCATGTCTGTCTGTTTGTCTGTCTGTCCGTCTGTCCGTCCGTATGTCACAGCCACTTTATTTCAAAACTATTAAAATTACACAGTTAAAACTAGGTAGGAGATGTATTCTGCGAACCGCTTTACGATTTTTACACAAAATAAAAAAATATATAAAAGATTAAGGGGGAAAAACGGAAAAAAAATCATCAAACCTATACGTGTGGGGTGTCTATAGATAGGTCTTTAAAAATGACATTGAGGTTTCTAAAAGTATTTTTTCTCAAAATCAACCGTTTGGAAAATATACACTTCCAAAGTGGTAAAATGTGTGTCCCCCCCCCCCCCTCTAAAAATCTGATAAAATATATGTTGTAGATCTTAATAAACACTATCAACGAAAATTGGTTTGAATGAGATATAATTAGTAGTTTTAGAGTACCTAGCACATTTTCCAAAACCGCAAAAATAACTTTGTCGTTTACAAACACTATGAAAACTAGACGAACGGCGACTTTTTTTCGCCAACATAAAAAGCGTTGACTGACTGTATACTCTTTAGGCTGTGATACTACTGTGTCGGAGCCGAGCGTCCTGAATGCGATTACACTGTCCTAACTGCGTCCGATTTAGCATCCTTAACGCCGGAGACCATTTCCTATCCTAACTAGGATGCTAACTAGGATCCTAGCTTCCTGAATGCAATTACACTTCTCTGAATTAAGGAGCGACTTCATTCCGGATCCTTAATTCAGGATGATCTAATAAGCTCTTCAGTTTTCCAACTTTTTTTGTGGCCCCAGCTGTAGTCCGGCACCCTGATTATCTAAAAAGAAACTATTTAGCGACCTTTTCTTTGGTATGTTTTTTTTAACCCAAAAAGAAGTAGCAAAGTCCGGCACCCTGATTATCTAAAAAGAAACTATTTAGCGACCTTTTCTTTGGTATGTTTTTTTTAACCCAAAAAGAAGTAGCAATGGATCACGATCATCTGTGAACTGCAACCAGTCGCTAGGTGGTTTTTAATTAGATAATCAGCCCGCCGCACGTCCTGAAATCCTATATTATTTTGTATTCAAAAATAATGTTTGGTACAGTCAGTGGCACGAATCATGAAATCGGGTGGGGATTGCGCGGAACGCGTATTTTGGGTATGCGTTGCGGTGAGGGGCGCGGGCGGCGGGAGATGGGCACGCGCTATCGGTCGCTCACACGAGCACATGCGCGAACTTATCCCCACTCCGTCGAAAAATATTCATGATTCGTGCCACTGACTGTATATTCAGTCAAAATTACCAGGGCAACACAACTTACAAGGAGTCATTTCGATTTATATTTTAGAAAAATTATAGTGCTAAAAAAGGCGAAAGATTTGTACATTTTGAAGGGAAACCAAAGGAATTAAGAAAATAAAAATATCTTTGTGGTACGAAATCAAAATAAATCCTCGTATCGTAAATTATGTTGCCCTGGTACTTTTGACTGAATCGTGGTCCTAGTAGGGCAAATCGGTAGGTATATTTTTTGGCGTTGCTTTCTTTGTGATAAGATTTTATCAACTAAACTTATATCGGTTTAGTTTAGTAAATAAAAAAATAAAATAGTTGATCAGAATGGAAAAAGGGATTTAAAGCTGTGTTTAAAGCTATCTATGTATTTCTGTTAATTTAAATAAAAAAGTGGCGTAGTATTGTATGCTGGATTCTTGTAATAAATTAATTAACAAAGATAAGGCGACAAGTTGTGTCAGTTAGTTGCTTCCGTTCCAACAAGTAGGTGACAAGATTCGTTTAGGCGCATTTGGTCCACTTGCCGAAAAAACGTCCGCTTCGCATTTGGTCCATTTCGCATATAACTTTTTGTTTTTCATAAATATGGAGAAGGTTATAGGCACCAAAGTATTATGGATAGAAAAAAAGAAAAACCAAAGAAATATATCAAAAAGTGAAAATATATTAGTTAAGATTCTCTATATTTATGTGTTCCTGGTAGTTCTGTGACGTAATAAGAAGAAAAAGTTAACAACACTCTCCATAAACGATATAGGAGTGTATTTTTATGTAAAGAGAACAAACATTTTTTTTTTACCTTTTACCTATGTGAAAGTTGACCAAATGCGATATGGACGTTCTGCGAAATGGACGTTCCGCGAAATGGACCAAATACGCCTAAACGACAAGATTGATGACGATGGGGCAAAGGAAAACAAAGTAAAAGACATTTTAAGAAGTAGAACTATATTTAAACTAGTTTTTACACCAAACACACGCAGAAGTACGAACAAAACTACAAATACTTATTACTCGACCATTCCATACATATTATGTAAAATCCAATAATTATCTCAACTTGTCTTATTTAGAAAATAACCCTTACAACATAATATTATGTTATAAATTATAATGTATACGTATGCTAAATAAGACAACGAAAAATTGTTTTGATTTTGACAAAATCCTAGTCACGAGACTCATAAGTGGTCAAGTCTGTGGTTAATTTTAGTATAATTAGAAAAAAAAAATTACTCAGTGACAGAGTCCGCGCCACCAAATAAGTCCCGTAGATGCGGCGCTGATATCGTTTCAAAAAAGGCTTTATTCCAATAGCAATTTATACATTTTAGTTCCATCAAAAAACCGCAGGCTTGTTTCGTAGCGCGTACTCTACATGCGTCTCATTCATAATGCCAACCGCTCGCAAAGCGACACCTCTGGATTTTATAATAACTTTTTACAGTACAAACTTAAATAATAATAGAGTTACAGTACGAGGCATATATCTTGAAATTTTTTCGACGGAGTGGAGATGAGTTCGCGCATGTGCTCTTGTGAGCGACCAATAGCGCGCGCCCCTCACCGTACTGTACCATTGTGAAAAGTTTGTGAGGACTCACGTTAACGTTGCGTTTCCACTGCATTGATATTTCTTTACACATTAACTTGTTAAGCCAACATTGTCAATAATTATTAACATATTTGACAGAATTGTGTTCTCGCATAAGTTGACATTATGAGACGAGCCGGCCATGTGCAGTGTCCAAATTGCAGCAAGTAGGTAGAAAACAAACATGCACCAAGTGCACCTGACTGCAGGAATCTAGGTCACAAAACAATTTATCTAGCTAGGTGTTAAAGTTTAATCATAAAGTATTGCCTAGTTGAAACAGTGCATAGTTCTCAGTTAACTAAAATGAGATTAATCAAATTATAGATTGCACTTCAATCATAATAAAATTATAAAACTATAAACACGGACTTGTTTTCGAATTATATACCTACTCACAACATAGACACTCCTGCCCTGACTATAGTACTCTACTTACTTAAACCATTAACATACATGTGCATTTAAAAAAAAGTTGCTTTTAAGGCATAAGGCTTAAAATACTTATATTTACTATAAAAAAACAAAATAATTAAAAATATATTTTATATGCATATTTCTAGTTCCTATAATTTTCCATTTAACACATCGGACCGCTTATAATAGAAAAAAATACAATACAATATTAATTCTTGTTTTTCTTTAATTCTTGAAATTATGTCGACAATTAATTTAACACTGACTGCGAAAAGGGCGCTGCGAATTAGGTATGTGTTATTTTACAATGGTACAGTCAGCAGCACATGAGGTTATACAAAACTGTCCAAATCTGTAATTTATTTTGAAACTTAATAACTTTGCATTTAAGTATAAAATTGGTTGAATATCATTACGCTGTCGTGGAAGCCCAGCGTGCCGTTGACCGTACTACCGACATAAACGGGAAACTACTCACGGCCGGATGGCCATGTTTATCGTCTGCGTAACGCCCAGGCAGAAAGACAAAAATGCTTTATTTTGGCAAAATGAAATATGCTGATGAGATTTTAAAAGAAACATTGAGACACGGATGTTTAAATAATTATTGCTTATTGTTACTGCATAACGTTTCTAAAGACGTCGAAGTTGTGATCGCGACCAGGCAGCGAGCGACTGCTCGGTCGCTTCGCAAGTCGTAACGCTCTGTATACAGTGCTACAATACCAGGATATTTCTATTGGCGCGCGGTAGGAAAAGGAACTAATGTTGTCAATTGTCATGCTTATTACAAGGCTCAGTTTCCATTGGCATATTAAGAGCCCGTTACGATTTTGCCGCTGACTGCAGCTCTCTCGCTCGCACATTTCATGTTTTCTCAAGATTACTTAAATCTGAGTGCGCAATTGAAAAATGTGTCTCGGCCACTTTTCGCAATATAAGATTACAGACATTTTAAAATATATTCCAGTTTTTGTTGATAAAGTACAAAAAGTTATCGTTTCTAATAGTTATTTGAACTGACAAATACGATAACTTTTTGTACTTCAGCAACTCGAAACTGAAATATATGTTGAAATGTCCGTAATCTTATATTGCGAAAAGTGGCCGAGACACATTTTTCATTAACGCACTCAGATTTACAAAATCTTGAGAAAACATGAAATGTGCGAGCGAGAGAGCGGCAAAATCGGTACGGAGCCTTAATTTAACTGGAAAAGGGGCGCCACAATTGAGCCGCCAATAGATCCTTGTCTAACTGTTTTAACTTATTTCATTAAAACGGTTATTATTGTGAAAGATTGTTGCAATGTTTTGATAGGTATTGCGTTTATATGTATATTTAGCGCATTATTTGCCTTACTTGCCCTGCCACACATATACATAATACATAATTAATGAAAAACTTCATAATTGTACAGTAGGCGTATTATGAGTTTACGCTTATTATACTCGATAGCGACTGTAGTTAACATTTGTATGAAAACTTTTTAGTTTAGTGTAGTTACCGCCAGAGGTGCTGTGTCAAATTGCTTACAAAATCGAGTATAGTAAACGTAACTGTGCAACAGCAAACTTATAATACACGCACAGCACAGTTCAATGTAAACTTAACAGCGGTTGTGAAGTACATACGTAACCGTGCCCTACGCACAACTCGCCTCTCCCATCCACTAACATCAAAATTGTGTTCTGCGCATCGTCTCACGCGATGTTCAGAGCCGCTATTTAGTTTGCATCGACCTATACTTCAATAATATTACAAGACTTGTGTTTTACAAAAGCGAACACTTTAAAACGAACATTATTTGTAAAATTATTTGTTACACGAAATAAAAAAATATGAAACTTTAAATGTCTGGCCCTGAAAATATTTACTAAAAAGCATTCTTGTGCATTTAACCAAACCTTTTATATTAGTTGAAAGGAAAATTGTAGACCATAAACAATGATATTTATCATTTTCCAAATATTCATTCAATCTATCTTAACTTAGCCCTTAAATTTTTGGTACATTCATGAAATGAATGATACAACATTATTTTGTAGTTATACACTATTCTGCATTGTCATAACGCACCCTGAAAAGAAAATAAGTAATAATAATAAAGGAGTATCTTGTGAGAAAAAATTGCATTATTCTATCACTATCCTAACGTTTTCCGACTTCAAAACAAAGAGATATTTTACCGATGGGGAAATAGCAGGGGTCGAAACAGGTTGCAGTGTCAAAAATACTGATTTTACTGACTGTAAGACTTAAAAATACTGACCTTTTACTGACTTAATTTTTATGTTTAAATGTGCAGTGAGTATAAAAAGAGGGATTTAAGACAGAATTTAACAGAGTTGACAATTTTTTATTGAGATTTTTAGCATTCACAATGTTATTTTTATATATATTTCTAAAGTACTAGAAAGAAAATAGATCTGCTACTAAATGGTTCTCTTATACAGGCGATAAATAGCCTTATAAAGCCGAATATGTTAGATGAGATACCATGCAACACATAACCCCAGAAAATCGCCACTTTAAAAAAAAGATTTTTTTTCTTTGGTAAATACACTGAATAGTGGCAACCGTAGACCAAAATTTTTAGCAAGTTTTATCCATTAATCTTGTAATCTTGCTTGCCTTTTGTAAAAAAACGGCCACGTAGCGCGATTTTTAGTCAATTTCATCCACTAATCTTGTACTTTTTGCCTGCCTATAGTAAAAAAAACAGCCGCGCAGCCCGATTTTTAGTCAGTTTCATCAAGTAATCTTGTATTCTTGCCTGTCTATACTAAAAAACGATAGCGCAGCGCGATTTTTAGTGAGTTTCATTCACTAATATTGTACTCTTGCCTATCTTTAGTAGAAACAAACGGCCGCGCAGCGCGACTTTTAGTCAGTTTCATCCACTAATCTTGTACTCTTGCCTGTCTATAGTAAAAACAATTGGTTATGACAAAAAAAGTGTATAAAAATTAACATAGGTAGCTAAAAAACTGACTTTACTGACCATTTTATGAAAAAACTGACTTTTACTGACCGAAGCCAAAAAAACTGACTTTTACTGACCTGTTTGGACAAAAGGTGGGAAGATTTATGGTCTATGGACCCTTCGCTTCATTCTGGTGTTTTTTTTTAAGTATTTTGTATTTTTACTACAAATAAAAAAAACCGAAGAGTCCATAGACTTCAAAAATCTTCCCACCTTTTGTCCCAATTTACACCTGGATCCCTATTTCCCCATTTACGGTAGCTGCAAATAAAGGCAAACTACAGCCGCGGCGGGCAACAGCGCGTCGGTCGCTTTGCAATAAAAAAAATACGCTAAAGCACATAAAGGCGCTACAGCCTAGCGTTTCGTATGCGCGTATAAGCTCATTTTTCACGCAATCAGCGTTGCATCGAGTGTATTCAGTCCAATGCATTGTAGCGTCTGATCACGACATAAAAGCGCAGATTACTAAATAGTTACTATCCCCGTCAATTGGTAATGCACCTGGCGGCTATGATTTTAACCTCAAAAACGAAAAACAATTGTAAATTTTTTATATACCTAGACTCTATCTTATTGAAAATAATAATTCAATAATTAATATATTAGATTACCTATTAGAATTTTCTTGTTTCATGACTTTTAGTTGCGGATCACGTCGACGTGTGACAAGATTCCAGCGCATTACCAACTGACGGGGATAATAGGTACTACGTAGTGCAATATACGGCGTTTGGTGATCGATGGATATCCTTTGGCAGAATGAACCTTCTGAACCCTTACATCATTTTAAGAAGGGGAGCCATCTTGAATTTTTCATAATATAGCACCATCTTTTTTATATAGTTTTTTTTTTCTAAAACCCATCGAGTAGGTTATCAAATGAATGGACTTCTTGAACTGATTCCAAATAATAGGTACCTATGAAATTGTCGATTTGTATGGAGAATTTTCAAGAAGTTGCATTTTTCATACTAGCATTTTCTTTGTGAACACTCATGTAACAAACATTTTATGTAAGTACGAATGTTTAAACACTACGCTAACTTATTCCATTTACTATACGGGAAAAAAAATAGTTTTGGCTAAGTTACAACCCCTCCTAAGTATCAGATTTCCGCACTTCACCTAGTTCATCTACATATTAACAAACCGTTAAAGTGCGGAAGACAGCGAGTAGCCAAGGCTTCAGGAAATTTAAGTTAAAAACTCCTATTGAAAGTCAAATCAACTCTGTAAGAATTTATTCATGGCGGGGGCACTACTTTTTTTTATCAACTTTTAACTGGTATGGTAACTGTCTGCAGATTACAGAGTTAATTTAAGAACTGCATCAATGTTTTCCACTTTAAAGTAACCGCTAATTAACTAAACAAACCGCCTCTGCGGTCTAGTTGTTTGCCCAGGACATTAGGGGTAGAAGGAACATTTGTCTGACGCCAATTAAAAATTGTTGTGTTCCGGCAGTTAGAGGTGAGATAGCCAGTTACTCAATGATGAGAATTCCACTCGATTTAAAAAAAAAATCAAGGCAAGGCAGTTCACAAAATCTACTCTTTCACTATCTCTTTGCAATATGGTAATTGTCGCAACGCCAGAAAGACAAATTTTAGTAAATTTTTATTGATTTCTGGAATACTGGATTATTTATTAAAAATCTACTAAGCTATTGGGTTATGCAAAATCAATAAAAAAGCTATCCTTTTTGCTTAAAAAATCATATCACTGTCGTTAAAAATTATGAAATCTGACGATTAGAAGTTTTTTTATAAGTTTTTATGGTGTTATTCAGGATTTTTTTACAGCCAAGCCATTTTTTCAATATTCTGTTCGGTTATTGTGTTACTTTTGTTTCTTTTTCAGTCTACAGTAATTTTTGTGAAGTAAAATTCTCAGTTCTTCACATTGGGCTCAAAATCAATATTTTCATCACATCGTGAACTGGCCTCGCCTTAAGTAATGAATGAAAAATTATTATTATTTAAATTAAATCTTGTTTAAGTATTTAAAAAAAAACGTATTTAAATTTAAAAAACTCGTGTCGGACTTGCTCACGAAGGGTTCTGTACCAAAAAAAGGGCAAAAATCACGTTTGTTGTATGGGAGCCCCACTTAAATATTTAATTCACTTAAATATTTAATTTATTCTGTTTTTTTTTAATATTTGTTGTTATATCGGCAGCAGAAATACATCATCAGTGAAAATTTCAACTGTCTACTAGCTATCACGGTTAATGATATACAGCTTGGTACAGACAGTGGAGTCTCAGTCATAAGAGTCCTGTTTTTACCCTTTGGATACGGACCCCTAATTAAATGAAATGTCTCGAAGTGAAGAAACATTATTTACCTCTGGCGCTGCCCACGCCTCTTGCTGAGCCTGCGTCCCGACGATGGAGCCTGCAATGTGAAACGGTTGGTAGTCTCAGGGGCAACACGCAGGCTTCGTGAGTCCGTAGAACGAGCCACACTTACCTAACGAGATAACACATTAAATAAAACAGGTTTGCAATAAGTATTGAAAACTCTACTTACAATGCGATTAATTTGAATATTAGTGTAGAAAATGAAGCGATCTTTTGTATGGAGACCCCTACAATAAATCCACAGTCTATGAAACTTTGCAGGGATGTAATATACTCGTAGTATAAACCAAAACCTATGTACAAATATCCAAAAAAAAAAAACAATTTGGATAATTTAGAAAATATGTTTCATTTATGATACTTTATCATACTGTAAAGTTTCGTCTACTGAGGATTTACTGTGGGGGTCCACTATAGTTCGAATCACGAAAGATGACCACAAATGGCGCCATCTTCGCGTCATAACACATGAAGAAATTACTTAATGCAGGCCACACACCATCCAATCGATCGTCCAATCAGCATGAAACTACCGATTGGATCCAATCTGCAGCTCTTCCATACACACCACACACGATCAATTCTAACTGTCCAATCGGCAGTGGCGATCGATCGTATGATTTTCTTAACCGACTTCAAAAAAAGAAGGAGGTTCTTATAATTCGATTGTATATAATAAAGGTTTCATCATTGTTATTTTAATTTGAAAGTTGTTTTTGTTTTTATTTTTAGGTTTTTTAAAAGATTTTTTTATTTTTTTAAAGCTTATTTATTTTCAGCTTTTTGGTGGTAGCTATGCGTATAATATTTTTTAACTCTATATATTTTCAAAATGCTAATGTCATTACTCAACTCAATTTCCATATTCACGCTGTCTATCCATTTTCCAACAAAAAATCATATAATTCGGTTCATAAATAAAGCCATCAAGGTAGTTAATCGTATTTTCAGGATTACTTAAATTGAGAACTGCTGAACCGATTTTAAAAAGAAAAAATGTCGCAAGAAAAATCTTTGAAATAAAAAAAAAATTATCAAAATCGGTCCATACATATAGAAGATACGCGCGAACAATGATAAAAAATATATATATACAATCCAAAAGAGAACCTCCTTCTTTTTTGAAGTCGGTTAAAATACCAAAACCTTCTTCTAAATGTAACAAATGCTTTTCTGGTAAGCGCATCAAAATCGGTTCAGCTAAACTTGAGATAATTGCGGACAAACATACATATACAGGTCAAACTGAGAACTTCCTTTTTTTGAAGTCGGTTAAAATACTAAAACCTCCTAAATTCAACAAATACTTTTCTGAAAACTGCATTAAAATTGGTTCAGCCAAACGTGAGATAATCGCGGATACAGGTCAA
Organism: Agriphila tristella; assembly: GCA_928269145.1. Lineage (NCBI taxonomy): Eukaryota > Metazoa > Arthropoda > Insecta > Lepidoptera > Crambidae > Agriphila > Agriphila tristella. Next base: position 42,988,622 of record OV743431.1, read on the forward strand.
ACAGAGAACCTACCTTTTTTGGAATCGGTTAAAAGAAAAAAGAAAGAAAAAAGAAAAAATAATCATCAAAATCAGTCTATAAATATCGAAGATACGCGCGAACAATGATAAAACAAATAAATACAAACGAATAAAGAACCTCCTTTTTTGAAGTCGGGTAAGAAAATCATACGATCGATTGCCCACTGCCACACACCATCCAATCGGCATGATCCAGCCATTTTGATTTTTCCGTCAGTTTGATCGTCCAACCGATCCACGGCCACACACGGTCAGTTTGGTTGTATCCAATCGGTAGTTTCATGCTGATTGGACGATCGATTGGATGGTGTGTGGCCTGCATAAGACAAAATACCTAATATTTCATATTCATATAGATAAATCGATATTATTTAAAATATTAAATATTATTTTGTCAAAAGTAATTTCTTCATGAGTTATGACGCCAAGATGGGTGCCATGTGTGGTCATCTTTCGTGATTCGAACTGTACCTTCCTTTACTACACTATATGTACTATGGGCAACAGCGTCGCTTAACCAGTTAGCAACAAAATTCGTGTGCGCGTGTTATATCTTTTTAGTTTAGTTTTATTTCTTCTATCTAACACGCGCGTATCGCTCCTGCACGAACTAAACGTAAGTTGTGACTGCAGAGAGTGCAAACGATTTTAACTTTAAGAGTGGTTAAGCGACACTGTTTTCCATGGTACAAAAGAAGTGGCAACTTCACTTGAGTTGAGAATGTATGGAAAAGAGTAAATTTTCCAATTTTAATACATACATCGTTTTGTACCGCAAGCGAATTGGTAACGTCTTTAATTGCATTGTACTTAGATAATTAGAATAAGAGGGCCTAGTACGAGTTGTGTTTCTCACCTCACTTTGCGAATAGTATCGAGTGAAAGAGAGGAAATCATGCGAGTGAGTGAACGAGTGAAAGAGAGAAAACGATAGTTTACTATTCACAAAGTGAAGTGAGAACAAAAAATCAACTCGTACTAGGCCCTCAGGCTTTACCTGCGGAAATCCGTTATGTATAATGGATGTAAAAAACAATATTTTGCAATAACCTTCACACTAGTACAGCTTGGCTTTGTACGGTTTAACAGCTCCTGACCATGTTCCGTGTAGAGGCTAAACATGTGTAGATTAGTTGGTAAAAGGGTGAGGTGTGTTGCTGGCAGTATCTGCAGTTATTTTTGCATATGCATTCACATGCGGGCGATGCAGATTTCTTGCATATTTTACAGTCTGTCATGTGAAAGTTATTGCTGTATTGCTAATTATTGTTTTTGCATCCACTACTCATAAAAAAATATTTTTAACATATTTACATTATGTGAGTTTCAAAAATGTTTTATAACATTAGAATATATACCTATTTAATCCCCTGCTCATAATTTACAATCATACCTTATCCATGAATTTTTTAATGAGATCTGGACAGTTCAGATGTTCTTCCGGTTCCCAGGAATCAAATTTGCTGGACCATCCCTTCCAGTGAATGAGAAACTCCCTATCTCCATTCTTTTTATGATGAACTTCCAAGATTTTATCAACCTTTAAACAAACATTAAAACATTCTGTTGTACTGAATAGGGAACATGCATCAATTGTTTTTTTTATCAAAATCAAAAGTATAATGCGTGAGAAAATCAACTGTAATATTAAAACTTTTCTCTTGTGTTTTTTTCTCGTGATATAGGTACTTGACGTTAGCACGCAGCAGCACCCGCCGAAAACGCTCTATACAAAATGGTCAACATTTGTGACGTCACTTATGTCACGTTTAAGACGCATTATTATGGAGTTAGCCAAGAATTTTCAAATATCTCCCTAAATATTGCGTTTAAGTACACATATGTGTCATACAAATTATTATATCTTATTCGATATTCTATCCAACTGTTAAGTGCATTATATCCGAAAATGAAAAAAAATATCGTTAATTTCCCCTGTGTGTTAAAACTAAAATAATACTTTTTTTTTTCTATTCCATAATGTTTTTATTCGTGTCCGCAGCGATCAAGCTCAAATTTATCAAAATCGGTGACTTATGCATGTTCCCTATTGTTAACGAGTTGCGCCAACAAATGAGTAAGCGTCCAGTAAGCTTTCGGTACAGTATACCGACAAAATGAGTAAAGGCTCTAAATGTGAATAGGTAAGAATAAGTTTCTGAAACTCCTCAGCATTATAAATAATTTTTAACAAATATTTGTAGTTATGGAGTGCATGCTAGTAAATATTTCTTTGTGATAATATGTGCTTGTGTTGTTGCTTAAGACTTACTTCATATTCTGCATTTTCATCAGCATTTTCACTGTCCCATTCATTCTTTGATCTTTTAGAAGACACTTTTGTTTCTTTTGCCGCTTTCCTCTTCTTAGCCTTCTTCGCAGGTTTAGCCTCTTTTGTTTTAGAATTTTCTTTCTGAGAAAAAATATGAATCTTAAGGGCGCTGTTGATAGTTACATTTATACAAATGCACAACTAGCTGCGTTTCCACACGACATAAAAGTGCAATATACTGCGTTTCTTGATCGAGGGATATCCTTTGGCAGGGTGCACCTTCTGAACCCTTAGATCATTTTAAGAAAGCGAGCCATCTTGGATTTTTGTATGGAAGGGAGATAAAATACAATCTTTTTTTGTATGGAATTTGAAATTTTTTTTTCAAAACCCATCGTGTGAGATATCGGATGAAAGGGATTTTTGAGCTGATTCTAAATATATACAATATTATTACCTTGCAGCTACTGGTTTAAAAAAAATCGGAAAATAATTTTCCAAACATACTAAGTTTGGGCTCTTGCAGGAAGAAAACCACTAGATGAATTTTTATGAAACATGCGTCAAATAACTCGTAATATACTCTTATCTAACATCCTGGAAGCATTTTTGAAAAAATTAACATTATGTCTTTTTTTTGAATTTTTTTGATTCTGGTACTTACTTTAAACTCATAGAACTGGGATCAAAATATTTCAAAATTTTAAAATGTTATTTTTTTCAAAATTGCTTCCAGGACGTTAGATAAGAGTATATTAGAAGTTGTTTAGCGTATGTTTCATAAGAATTCATTTAGTGGTTTTCTTCCTGCAAGAGCCCAAACTTAGTATGTTTGGAAAATTATTTTCCTATTTTTTTTAAACCGGTAGCTGCAATGTAATAATATTATATATTTTTGGAATCAGCTCAAAAATCCCTTTTATCCGAAATCCCACACGATGGGTTTTGAAAAAAAAAATTTCAAATTCCATACAAAAAAGATTGTATTTTATTTCCCTCCCATACAAAAATCCAAGATAGCTCCCCTTCTTAAAATGATCTAAGGGTTCAGAAGGTGCAACCTGCCAAAGGATATCCCTCGATCACCAAACGCCATATTTTTTACTGGGCACACCGGACTAAACTTGTAAAAAAACATATTTTTCTCTTTAAGTAGATTGCAATTTAATTAAATATTTCCCATAGTAAAGAACAACAAGCAACTAGATCAGAGACTAGAGAGAAATTGGAGAGGATAACTGCGCTTAAATGTTACCGCACAAGATCTGTGCTGGGGCTTATTAAAAAACCCACATGGAAAAAATAAATAAAAAATAATATTTCTCTAAAGAGAAAACAAGTAAATAATAAGTATGTAAGTGTAATAATATTTATTTTCTATTAAGATGGATCTTCATGTTATGCACTTACTTCAGCTTTGAACTTGTTGATCAGTTCTGGGCATGACAATGTATTTTCTGGTTCCCAGGTATCACTATCTGCAGAGTATCCTTTCCAGCGAATAAGGTAGTGCACTTTACCTTTAATTCTCTTCGAGTCAATAACTTTATCCACCTGAAAATTATGTACCAAGTTATATTATGATAATTAAACCTATAATTTTACAGACAATGATGTGATTATGACTGCTTGGTATTTTTATGGTCCTCTAAATATGGAAAACAATATCTTAATCAGGGTACGAAAAATATGATTTTTATAATTGAAAAATAAAACTAATAATATCTGATAAATATCATTTATACACTGGCCTGCAAAAGTAAGTATCACACAGGCCTATATTCATACAAACGAGGTAACTTCTGAGAAGAGTCGTTTACACCAGAGACCGTACGGACTTTTTAGTATTACATTTTCCATACTTTTGATGTAATTTAGCCTGTTATTTTTTTAAATTCAGCCCTGAGCTAATCGACTTTCTTAATCCATTAGGTGTCTTTAGCGATCTGGGCCTCCTCCATTTACTCTTTGAATGGCCATCATCAAATCACACCCTGTTTAATCCTGGGCGGAGAACCAAAACTTCAAAGTTACCTCGTTTGTATGAATATAGGCCTGTGTGATGCTTACTTTTGCAGGCCAGTGTATTATTTCTTTTTTTTTTTTTTTTCTCTTTATTTATTTATGGGGGTTTGTTCAAACACTGAACATGTCACCCCTGTAGAATAATCATTTAGGTTACAAAAACTTAATTAATTCGTAATTCTATTACGTTGGCCCACATTCACCACGGCGCATAGCATTCTAGCCTCTTCCGAAAGGGGAGAGGATAAAATGCTATTGCACCAGCCAACTTCTATGGGATTTATGTTAAATCTGACCTTTAGATCCCGTCTCACGGCTTCATTCCGGACACACTCCACAAGAATATGGTGGACATCTTCGACTATATCGCATTCAGTACAATTTGCAGAGTTGACTTTTCGCATTAAGTGGCCAAATTTGTTCAGTGGTATGTGTCCAGAACGCAACCTGAGACCCGTTATAACAATGTGCCTTCCCACATTATCCTGTTCGAACCATGGGTGCCGAGGTAAATGGGGTTGGATAGTCCTATACCAAATGCCTTTTGCCAAAGATCTTTCGCTGAAATATTCTGACCACAACTCACGACAATGTTCTTTCACAGTGAATATTAGGTTTGTATAGTATGGCTGGCAATTTAGATCCTCCCCATCCACCACTGCCTCCCTGGCAAGTTTATCTACTATTTCATTGCCCAAAAGACCAATGTGGGAAGGTATCCATTGTAGGATAACAGTAACATTATTTTGATTTAATTTGTGAATACAATCAAGTATAGTATAGGCCAATGGAATACCTCGGGCAGATGTAGTACATTTTATTATATGCTGTAATGCACTTTTTGAGTCGGTTAAGATAACAAATTTGTTATTATTGTTATTACATAGTGACATAATGTATGAGAGAGCCTCAACTATGGCTATAAGTTCAGCGTGCATTATTGAGATACAATTACTATTGATGGAGAACTTCATACTTTCCTTTGTTTGTATATCTAAAAACGCAGCACCTACGCCCGTTTCATCCTTTGACCCATCTGTATAGATTTTATAGAAACCAGTGTATTTGCTGTGTATATACTTATTACATATAATGATTAAATTATTTTTCTTGTATGATCTTTTGGGATTATCAACCATTGGAATAGTCACATTGATAAAACTGTCTGTATCAAAGCTGCTAACCCACTTATCTAAACTGAACATTTCTAACTGATTACTGGAAGCAATTTCTAATGATTTCAAATTGTTGTGTGTTGTCACTAAAAGAGGCTTCTTTTTTCGTCTCCAATATAAACTTAGACATAGCTCAGAGAGACTATCTAGGAGTGGTATTAAATTATTTTGACTAAATGATTTTGCTTTGAGAAGGAATTTGCCTGCTAGATAGGCTCGACGAGCAAACAAGGGTTGTATCATGAGTTCAGCTTCCATCACATGGATAGGGGTACTTCTCACAAATCTTCCTATTAATCGTAAATATTGGTTTTGAACCTTATCTAATTTTGATGTGTGGCATAGTGCAGCATTGTCAAACAAAAAGGAAGCGTAATCTAAGCGACTTCTGACAATTGCTATATATAGCATCCTTAAGTGTATTGGATGGACCCCCCAATTAGAGCCTGCAAGTATTTTAAATATATTTATGAATTTTAAAGCCTTCTCTCTTACCTCATTAATATTTTTTGCCCATCTCAAGGATCGGTCGAGCCATACACCAAGATATTTTATTTGTTGTACATTTTCTAAGGGTAAACCATTAACATATAATTCAACATTTTCGCGGCAATGTTTTGTAGTAAATACGCAAGTTTTGCTCTTGTTTGTGGAAATTTCTAGACCTAATTCAGAAATTAATTTATTGAATTTATCCAAATTGATTTGTAAGCTACTCCGTCCCTCTGTTAATGTGCGGCATGTTTTATATAAGACGTAGTCATCCGCGTACTGAGAGATAGAAATATCTTTTCCAATCAAGTTACAAATGTCTTTTGTAGCTATATTGAACAAAAGAGGAGATAACGGATCTCCTTGTGCTAAACCCCGACCAGTCATTCTAGTTATGCTTCCCTTTTCTGTTTTTATTGTCAAGTGTCGTTCTCTCAAAAAATTCCACAAATACTGGCATATTTTAGACCCAATTCCACATTCTTCTAGCTTATCCATTAATGCCTCAATATCTACATTATTGTAAGCGTCACTTATATCTATAAAGCAGCCAATCGTTGATAGTCTCTCTGAGAAGCCGGCATGTATACGGGACACTAAGGTGCTTAAATTGTCTAGGCAGCCCTTCGCCCTTCTAAAACCTACCGTATCATCAGACAGTATCTTGTTTTTTTCGATAAACCACTCGAGCCTCCTACCGATAATAAGATGAAATATTTTACACATACAGGTCATAAGTGAGATAGGTCTTAAAGATGTAGTTTGCTCAGAGTCCCTTCCCGGCTTCGGTATAGCGATTATATTAATCATTCACCATTGTGAGGGGACGAATCCAGTGGATAGGAATTTATTATATAAAGCGAGTAAAATATATTTTGCATTTTTCGGTAAATTCTTTATCATAGAATAGGAAATGTCGTCGCATCCAGGAGATGTATCCTTCATTTTAATACATTTATTTAGCTCCTGAATGGAGATATTTTCTTCTAAATTAGGATTACTATGTGAAAATTTTGGAGAGTCGCGGGGTACCGAATCAGGAGCAAGTTTTTGGAGTAAAGCTGAAGCTTGGGAAGGATCAATTACATTGTTTTTTGATGAATTGTGTCCTTTTAACCATTTTAATTTTTGCCACATATCAGAAGCCGAAGTTTTGTGATCGACAGCGGAACAAAACTGAGTCCAGTCTTTATGTTTAGCTTGTCTTGTTATTTTTTGCGCTATACTTATTCTATTTTGTAGTTCGGTTAGATTAGAGGGCGATGGATTGCGGCGAAACTTAGCTAACGCTAGTCGGCGCTCTGCTACGACTTTGGATAGTTCTGCATTCCAATATGGTTTAGGGGTAAAATTGGTATGTGGGTTTCTATTAATTTTTGTAAGAGGTATGTGATCATCTGCAGCTATATTGATAAAGTTGATAAAAGCATCATAAGCTTTCTGGGGGTCTTCTGGTACAACAAATTCGGAGAACAATTCATGTAAAAGAGAGGAGTAAGATAGCCAATCTGCTTTTTTAAAATTTCTTTTAATCATTATGTTTTTACTAATTTCATATTCTGTCGTACATTTAATAACAAAATGGTCGCTTCCTAGTGTTTCGTTCAGTACCATCCAATTAAAGTTTAAAGCGATATCAGATGAGACAAAGGATAAATCAGGAGACGATTTTTGTAATTTACCATCCACTAACCTAATTCTAGTTACAGCCCCAGTGTTAAGACATACATAATTGTTATCAGACATCGCATCAAGGATCTGCACACCTCTGCTATCTATTTTACAAGACCAGTTGCTATGATGGCCATTAAAATCTCCTAAAATAACTGTATTGTTGTTAAAAGTTGAAAACAAATTGTTCCAGTCTGAATAATTTGTATGTACAGTAGAAGGACAGTATATGGATACTATATTCTTGATCAGAGGGCAATTATATACCTCAACATGCAAGATCTCTATCCCGGAGTTACTGATACAAAAAGTACTTCTTTTTGCTCTTATAGACTTATGCGTTATGATAGCTACACCACCATAAGTGTCATCTCTATCGCGACGAAAGATGTTATATTCACTTATTTTAAGATGGCTCTCCGGTTCTAACCAAGTCTCTGATATAGCGGCTATGTGTATTTTATTTTGAATCAGTAACTCCGAGAAAGTTTGCAATTTAGGTCGGAGGCTCTGGGCATTCCATTGGGCAATTCCTAACTTAATTTTTTTATTATTATCCATTAAACCAATTTATAACCATTTGCAACAAAGGTGAATCAGAGATTTTGTCAACCGTTAATAATATTAACCACTCAATGCATAGTTTCATAATATTTTTAAGTTTATTTGCTAATGATAGCTTCTTCATAAAAAAAATCTCTCTTACCCGAGCAATTAATTCTTCAAAAGTACTCCCTTTCTGCTTATCTGATTTACCTTTGTTTTGATTCTCACACTCGTTGGTAAAATAGTGATACTCCGGTTCCGATGTTTCAGACATGTATTCCGTGCGTGATGTCCGCTCTGACCAGGCATAGAAATCTCTTTTATCTTGTTTTATTTTTTTGGCCTTCTTAGCAGCTGTAGGTGTAGGTGTTTTAGCTTCCAATTTACTATCTTTTTCAGTTCTATGAACGTCCACTGGCACCTTCAAAATGGTTGCATAAGTTGCCCTGTCCTGTGTTTGCTCGTCCGTGTAGTGGAGTGCATTCCTGTTTTCATCCACAGGTCGCCTAGATGGTGAAGGAGGGATGTACATAGTTAATGCCCGCTTATATGTACAATTGAATTCTGCCATTATTTCCCGTATTTTCTTTTCCTTCAAGTACAAGGGGCAAATTTTTGACAACGCCATGTGTTTTCCTTGACAGTTTACACATCTGAAAGAGCTCGTATCGCAGTTTGCGTGGTTTCCACCACATTTAGGGCACACTATTTTATTCGAAGAACACATTTTAGCAGTATGACCGAGCTTCCAACATTGCGAGCACTGTGAAACACCGAAAACGTAAGGTTCAACGACGATTCTCATTCCATCAGTGTAGACGTATGGCGGCAATAAATTTCCTTTAAAACATAATTGCACTACTTCACTCGGCCACCATCCGTCTTTGCCTTTAATTCGTCGATTAAGTCTTTTGACGGACACTAATTCAATTTGTCCCGGACATATGATACTTTTTAGTATTTCTTTCTCTTCTAGCTCTAATTCCACGTCTTTGATTATACCGTAAGAAAAACTTACTTCCAAATCTTTATGAAGTCGCCATCCCATTTTTAAAAATCCTTCACATGAACAGAGTTTTTGAAAATTTATCTCATCTTGTAAAGTAATACGTACTCGATATGAGTTAATATATTTTACCTTCAAAATATTGTCTATATTTTCTTTTTTCAAAAGTTTTGCAAATGCAAATGCTTTAGGTAATTTCTCCTTGCATGAAATAGTGATTTGGTATAATTCAGATTCGTGTTCTGTCGAATTAGATTGACGAAGTTTTTTTACATTTTTCTTTTCCACCAAATGCCATTCTCCATCAGAAGATCCTTCTTCTCGGTCCCTTTTAACTGGTCTTGCAGTGTTAATTTCCTCGCTCTCACTCTTTAAGTAGTCATCCGTAACCTCCACATTGTTATTCTCACAATTGAACTCCGTAATATCTTCCGATTCACTTGCCATAATTGTTAGTACAACACAATAAGTTAGCACGCATACGTATGTATGCCGGCCGCCACGCCGATAAGCGGGCCGGGCGCCGGTAAACAATAGGGATCGATCGCACAGGTAGCAATGTATCAATCAACGCACGCGCAGCACGACCCTCTCGCACGGTTGTCGCCGCGAGACTGTATTATTTCTAATTATAATAATTTTATTTGAGTGCAGAAAAAAACTATATTACAGTACGAGGCATGTATCTTGAAATTTTTTAGACGGAGTGGGAATAAGTTCGCGCATATTGTGCTCTTGTGAGCGACCAATAGCGCGCGCCCCCCTCTCCAGCCGCCCGCGCCCCTCACCGCTACGCATGCCCAAAATAAGCGTTCCGCGCAATCCCCACCCAATTTCAAGATATTTGGCTCGTACTGTACTAGCCTGTAAAAGTAATATAATTTTTTAGTTATTATTTATTACATTTTGGTCATTTCTTTTGCTTTTGAGTAAGGAGGTAAGTAAGCTGGCAAATAAAGTAAATTATTATTATTATTATTAATTGACAGGCAAGCAGTTGAGACAACTGATAAGAGCCTGTATTCAGTTATATCATGGGTTAAGTTTATCTTTAATTTGTTTTTAAATATTTGTCCAATCTATTCTTAAACTGCTTCGTATTCTGTGCAGATATCACTTCTTCTGGCAACTAGTTCCAAGCTTCAACTACTCTTATTATTATGGCGCGACTCCAAAGGCTGAACTCTCGAACAAAAGTTGAATTTCTTCTTTATGTACTCGATCACGTCCTGCACTGTGGTATGGTGCAGGTGAAACAGGTACACGGCCGCGGTCGGTATGGCAGTTTGCAGCAGGAAGTTGGGCCCTGTCGGTGCGGTGCCATGGTGGTTCTTGCTCTCTGGCTGACGACGTCGCTTTTTGTTCCGAACCTCGAGGAAACCGTCTTCACCTTTGGCCCAGTACAATGGCATCAGCGAAGGGGCTTTCGTATCGACGAGTGTTTGCTGCTGCGTCCGCGAACTTGATTTAGTAGCAGCAACAGCCAAGGGCGTCGCCAGGGGTGGGCCGCTGCCCCCCCTAGAGGTTAAAAAATGTAGCATGTTAATTAATGTGTATGTAACTGCAAATAACCAAAGTCCTAAGGCCGTGCAATTGACTTGCTTTTCCGATAAATCCTGCCCCATCTCAAAACTTGAATAAATTCACTAGGTGCTGTTGACTGTACCTACAATTCATATCATTCTCATCCTCTTTAATATTAACTTGGCCCCCCCCTGGGCCATGGGCTGGCGAAACCCTTGGCAACAGCAGCAAAGTCGTGCTGAAAGCTTGCGGGCACACTCGTCACAGGCGCGCGCCGGGGTAGAGGGCGGCGCGGCGGCAGCGGGGCGCGGAGCTCGCGGGGTCGGCGCTCGCGGCACAGAATACATAATAGTACAAGTACAGAAGATCCACTCCGCACAGTCAATTATTTAAATAGCGACTCTATTCCATACACAATAAAGTGCAATTCAGGTTGCACACCGCTGCCTCGGCTACAGTTATATTCACCTAGAAGTTGCCTCTCTTTCTATCGCGTAGCTCTTATTTCCTCTAACGAATTCAGGGTTTCACTTTCTTCTTTTATATAATAATTAAATAACAGGTAGTTAATTTGTTAATTAATTGGTAGGTTGTGAAATAATGTGTAGGTACTTAAATATGTTTCAAAATAACCTAGAATAAGTACAGTCAACGCCACATCAGACATGCTTGAGTCAATTTGCTTTCATACGAAATGAAATTTTATTTATAATTAACTTTATTTCGCAAGTAGGTAAGTGTACCTACCTAATCTATAAATTATTATTTCAGTAAATAGTTGGGTGAATATTGTATAACAAATAAGACAAGTAAGTAGGTACCTACCTAAGAATAAATGGATACTAAATACTAATACGTTTCGATGTCGTTTGGAACTTTTGGAAGTGTGAAAAACACGTGAGGTTCGGATCCTTTTTATTAGTATTAAGGCAGCCCATTACGATGTCATATGCCTTCATTTTGGTTATAATAATATTATTATAGAGTGACTATCGAAATCGAACTGCTAACGTGCGACCCAGCCGGCACGCGATAGCCCTCTGAAATTAGTCCGTCCGGACGGACCCGCTGGCTACTTGTAGCTTCGTACCTAAAGTGCGGAGTGGGCCTAGCCTGCTCGCGGCCGGCGCGGCGGCGGCGCGCGGGCTCTGTCGGACCGTGGCGGAGACAGAGTCAAAACTGCTGACTTGCAACTCGCGACGATGTATCGAGGCAGGCCGCTAGTCGCATTTTGACATTTAAACCTGCAGTCAGTGACCTACTTATGGTGAGGTGAGTGATTCACGCAAATCATCAACTTCTTTACGCAATTTACTCAGCGTGTTTTCGGATGCTTGGAACTTTAGCATAATTTCAGCCAAACTCGCCTTAAGGGTCATGATGTCCTTCAGGAGGCAGGTCACATCGACATGATCGAAGGTGACGGGAGACAGCTTATTGAGGTCCTACGCCACGAACGTCGGCACGTCATCGGGTTGGTTTCCTTGAACAGGGTGATGATCTTCTGCAAGCTCTTCTGTGTCCCGTCACGTCTCCGGGGCACCATCTGGTCGCTCTTGCCGAGACTCGCACGGTTTCTTTACCCCAGCCACATCGTCCTCGCTGAAGTTTTTTTTTGTGTTAAAATTTGCAATCAGTGCTTTCCACTATGAGCAAATGAGTTTCAGTCTTTGTTGATCAGTGTAGAATGTGTCCCTCAGCAGAGACATCTCCTTCATTCCTCCTTACAGGATACCTTTCCTTTTGAGGCGCTCGCTGAAGTTGGACTTGCATATTTGCAGAGTGCTCACCTCATCCATGACGTCCAGTTTTTGTTGCAGGAACGCCAGGAGTTCATTTGCCACAAGTTTATCTCTCATGGTAAACTAGCGAACAGCGCAACTCCCCTTCGGGGGGGGTTAAGGCCCCCCCCCGAAAGGGAGTTGCGAAGCTTAATAGTTTTTGAGGGTAAGCCCTCATCCCCCTCCACCCCTCTCACCCCCAAACCCTAAGTCAATGATCCATATACTAAATTTGTTCCTTCTTAACCTCTAACTTTAACCTTTATCTCTGGAAGCATGTGTTTGCTTAAGGGGGGAGGTTTTTGGGGGCAGTGAGACCCCCCCCCCCCAAACCCTAATTCGTGGGGCGGAGAAGTACATTTTTACTCATAAAAGGGGGTAGACACAAAAGCGGGGTGACTTGGGGGCGCAAATTAAAATTGTATTTTTTTTTTAAATATCCCCCCAAACCCTAATTCGTGGGGCGGAGAAGTACATTGTTACTCATAAAAGGGGGTAGACACAAAAGCGGGGTGACTTAGGGACGCAAATTAAAATTGTATTTTTTTTTTAAATATTGGTCTTTGACTTAAATTCACGAAGCCTTGGCTATTTCACTCACTGTCTTATGGTGTAGCATCCGTTAATATGCAGATTAACTAGTTAAAGAGCGAAAATCTGCTACTTTTATGAAAAAAAAAAACCTTTGATATGTTACTGTAAAACCCCAAACTTATGTAAATCCTAAGATTTTTCTAGGAAAACCTAAGATTGACCCACTTTAAAGTTTAATGGTAAAAGTTTGAACTGCTGTGACTAGGGAATCCAATCCCGCAAAAGCGGGATCCCGCATTTACGGGATCAGAAATGCGGGATTGCTCATGCGGGATCCCGCACGTAAACGGGATTGAAAAATTACTCGATTATTATAAGATCGCACTGCCTAATATTAATTTAAGTGATTTCCTGCTTAATTTGTACTCTTTCCTGTTTAATTTAAATCGTCACTTTTGTATACAATTTGTATGGAAAATAATTTTATTATCAGTTTTAAACTGACAGACAACTATATTAATTTTACAGACAACTAAATAAAAGTTGAAATGTTAGATACACTATCATTTCTTCGAAAGTATTATCAGAAACAATAAGTTGATTCTAAAGCCTTTAAAACTAATAAAAATTATATTTTGTCAAATCAAAAAGAAACAAATTTAATGATTCAAAATTAGTAATTTTATTATTAAATATTGTTACTTATGTAAGTATATCTGATTACATAAACATTTAAAATATCATTAAATAAGTATTACTTTACTTAAAAATAATCATTATAAGCAATTTACTTGTCTTTGTTTCATTTTCTTTTAAAAAGACTTCATAAACGAAAAAATACTATTAAAAAATCTCAATCGTACAAATCCAGCGGGATCCACGGGATTGATGACCTCAATCCCGCAAGCTTGCGGGATCGTGATTCTGATGTGGGATTGGATTCCCTAGTTGTGACCAACGTTCATTTGATATGAACAAGTAGTGTGTTAACATTCCATTGTATACAGAGGCAACACTTGCTAACGGACGTGAGCCGCATTGCTAACGCACTACTTCTTTTGTATACAAATTTTATAAAAAATCAAAAAGTTCAGGTGAACACACACAAACACACCGCTGCAGTCCAACACAAATAAAACTAAATTGAAAGAGCCCTTGGAGCCACATCAGGAAAAAGAGCTATTATTGGTGAAATATTAAAAGATCAAGCACCTCATCACTGGCATATCATCATTATAAATTGACTCAGCCGGCGATCGATCCCGGAGGCGGCAACACTACTCAACCACAGAGGCCCTTATGTTGAGTAATGAATGCTGAATGCTGACTACTAAGTCAGCAGCACCACGCTGGGCTAGCATAACACGTCTCATTCCTCAATCGATTTTAAACTTAAGTGGAACAAGTTAAGATTCAAAATAAAAAAAATGATTTTTTTTATAACTGATGTGCTGTTGACTGTACATTAGCCAGTGGCTTTATTTACAGCACATTTCAGCGACCATGTAGAAAAAATAAAATATCAGCGGCGAAGCCCGAACTCTGCTGACCGAATTAACACTAGAATATAAAAGCATTACACACCTCATATTCTTCTTCTTCATCAGCATTTTTATCAGCTTTCTCAGCTTTTTTCTTTTTTCCTTTGCCTTTACCAGCTTTGCTCTTCTTAGGGGTATCCTTTTCGGTAGTTAACTCAGGATCATCCTCGGTGTCCCTTTCGACGCTATCATTGGCTTCATCAGAGTTGGCTTCTTTTTCGTATGTGTCGGATACGGGTTCAGCATCTGCATTAAGTTCTTCATTTACCACCGACCCATTAGTAGATGATATGACATCATCATCAGTGCGGCTTTTCGAAATTTTTCTCATGATGCAAATGGGCTAAGAAGAATTTCTCAATTTTTCACAAATATGCTTTCAGAATCAGCGTAGGTAAAACGAAAAGGAGGGAAATCCAACATAGACGCTTCACCCCACAGACTAAAAACCCAATATGGCGGGCGTACCGTCAATAAATATCATCAATATTTGGAACGCGATCCAGAATTGATGGTAAAGTGTGTGATATTGATTGATGAGTCACGATATGGATCGCAAAATATTAGCGTATAGTTGGCAGACTCACCATGGAATTAGAAGGTTTTGACTAGGTCAAAAAATTGTTAATAAATAGTGATAAATAGTGAACTATATAGCATATAAATAGTGATACTATGATTCAAAAGATATTTGAGTATCTTGGTGAGGCTGCAAACTTGACGTCAAGTTGGCAGACACCTTAAGAAATACAGTTCGTATCATTATGATTTATATGCCAAAAAATTGTTAGAAAATAGTGAATCGTATACGCGAAATTTCAATAACATTGCTTCAATACAAGCCGAGAAATTACGGTCTCTAAGTGGGCTGCCAACTTGACGTTTCAGGCAATAGCGATTCCAGAGAAACGGGTACAAGTTTTAAACAAATAAATATATCAAAAAATTGTTAGTGAAATTGTGATTCCTACGATATAAATAAAACAAGAATTCTTCATTGCTATTTTCTAAAAATCGAATGTTAACTTTTACATAATACTCTGAATAGGATGTCGATCAATATTGAACTTTGCTCCACGGGAATAAGGTTCCAACTTTATTGCAATCGTGAGGTGAGTACTATCAAGCAAAAAAGTGAGATTTATATTTTTAGCCATGTCCTCCAAGTATTATTACACTTGTTTTATTAATTAAGTGTTGGTATCAAACAATAACGATATTCATTAATAACAATCATAGCAATAGCGCCATCTCTCGGAAAAGGTTGTCAATTTCTCAGTTATAATTTAACGTTAGGTACCTATTTATGTATGAGTTAGAATAAAGATATTATTATTATTATCTGGTGAGATTTATAGTAAAACTAGCGGCCACCCGCGACTTCGTCAGCGTGGAAAGAGTTTTTGCTATCCCTCGGAAACAATACTCTTTTTCGGGATGAAAGGTACCCTATGTCCTTCTCTGCACCACTGACAACGTGTATGCAAAATTTCATGATGATCGGTTCAGTAGTTAAGACGTGAAGGCGTAACAAACAAACAAACAAACGGACTTTCGCATTTATAATATTATATTAGTAAGGATGAGTATCAGTTGGTATGTGAGTAGGTATGAAGTAATATAAGTAGAAATTATTAATAGTTTCTCCTGAATTAATAATATTAAATTAAGAGTAGGGTATTGACCACAGCCTACTAAAGAGTAGTCTTTATACAGTCGATCATCACCTTTATTGTTGGCGCAAAAGCCACCGTTCGTAAAAATAGACAGTTGACGCAACGAATAAAAGTGGTTGGCACGCTATGATTTGCCTTTTTGAATTTCAAAAATAAATAAGTAAAATAATACCTAATACATATACAGGGTGGCCCAAACGGTGACACTAAAAATTTTTTTTTTGATTCCTCACATCTATTTGTACCCGGAAATACCCTATGTATGTTCAGCGATTTTTTGTAGTTTTCGAGCTATGATTTTTTTTTTAAATTTTGAGATTTTTTTACTTGACAGACTAAAATATTTTTTTTACCGGAAATTATACATCTTTTTTTTAATTTTTTTTTTGTTACATAGACCTCATGACTTGTTCTTTAACACATAAAATACCCAGCTTCCTATCATCAAAATAAGTTCCAAAAATATTGACCGACAGTAAAAAATTGAGGTAAAAGCAAGTCATAGTTAAAATTTCAACTTTGAATTAAAAATTAAAAAAAAGGTTCCATGACTTTTTAGTAATTTTAAAAACTTAACAAGACCCTAAGCTTTAATTCTAATTAAAAAAAAGTGGTGCTTAATAGGCTTTTTTTAGCCGAAATCTGCCTTCAAATGTACAAAGGTAATTTATTTTCAAAGCACTCATTGTTATTATCTAAGGTTAATTAGGTTTGATATAACATAATAATTGACATTTAGTATAGTTTATAAATTTAGAGTTCTAAATTAGTTTAGTGGTAGTTAGTATGTTGTCACTTCAACAGCACAAGTTGGTCTTTGTACAAAGAAAATGGTCTTTACCTCCAACCGGTTTATCTTTAGCGACATCATAAATAACAATAGTTCTGGCAGACACTAGAATCACAAACAATAGACTTCCCGCGCGCCGAACAAAAGAAGGGGGACCAACACAGCGTCGTCTATAAGCACGTCCTCTCTTTCTCATCTAGGCCGTCTTGCTCTATCTATCTTGCTGTCTTGCTCTATCTATCTTGCTATCTTGCTCTATTCATCTCATGTCGGTCGCATTCCTCCCTCCTTCACCTCAGTTGTTCACAGCTTTCGCTCGTGTTACTACTACTCCTGGTTTTGTTTTCAATTCTGATACAACTACTCTCGCTTGCTAACTGGACTCTGATTCTTCCTGTGACTGATTTACCTGTGCTTGTGTTTCGGACTTTGATTACCTACCTTGTGATTTGGACCTTTGTGCTGCAACATGAGCTATTCTTTGCGTGAATACGCAGAGATGCACTATTTTTACGGTGTTGCCCAAGGAAATGCTAGTTTGGCAGCAAGGCTTTATCGAGAGCAATTGGAACGGCGAGGAGAACAACGGGAGCATTACCCGAATTACAGAGTATTTCAAAATACTCACAATACATTTATGGAGGGACGAATTCCTGGACGTTCATCTCAGGAAGGAATACCCAGAATGGATCCAGATATTATGGATCAAGTCGTGGAACAAGTGGAAAGGGATTCATCGACTAGCACCAGAGCAATCGCAAGAAGGACTGGTGTACCACGAACCTCAGTTATGAGGATACTGAAGTCAGGTGGGTTAATTTCATCTTGTCTTTAAACCTCATAATTACGCACCCATTAGCTCGCCCACTATGCCCACGTGCTATTTTTTTTAGCTGTAATTATTGTGACTTAAAAAAAATAGCACGCACGTGCTTTATGAGCGACTTTTTGTAGCACGTGGTCTTTTTAAGTATTGAACTCTGACTGAATGTGTATTTGGCAACAAAATAATCACTCGCTAGTGGGCGAGAAAGCGTGGTACATACCAGTGATTATCACTAGCCTACTATTTGGTGAAACTGAAAAAAGACTATCTTACCTATGCTTTGAATTTACAATTTCGGTGTTTTTTTGTTTCAGAGGGATACCACGCTTTTCATATCCAACGCGTGCAACAATTGCAACCTGCAGATTATCCAAGACGAGTGACTTTCTGTGAAACAATGCTTCAAAAAACTCAAGACGATCCTGATTTCTTCGACAAAATTTTGTGGACAGACGAATCACGCTTTGAAAGAACCGGAGTTTTCAATATTCATAATTATCACAGTTGGGCCATTGAAAACCCACACAAGGCAAGACCATCCAATTTTCAAACAAGGTTTAGTGTAAATTTGTGGTCAGGAATTGTCAATGGGGAATTTATAGGACCATTTGAATTGCCGGCTAGGTTGAACGGAGCGCAATATTTGGATTTTCTACGAAATAGCTTGAACGGTTTATTAGAGGATGTGAATCTACTAACAAGAAGAAGAATGATATTTCAAAACGATGGTGCTCCGTGCCACTATGCTAGAGAAGTACGAGAGCACCTTAACCAGACTTTTCCGAGACGGTGGATTGGGCGTGGCGGCCCGATTCCTTGGCCTGCGCGTTCACCAGACTTAAACCCCATAGATTTTTTTCTGTGGGGCTATTACAAAGAGATGGTTTACGCAAACGAAACAAACACTGAAGCAGAGCTGCGTCAAAAACTAAGAGAAGCAGAAATAAAAATCAAAGAAAATACTAATGCTTTCCGAAATTTAAAACAAAATTTTTTAAGGCGATGTAGGTTGTGCATTGAAGCGGGAGGGAGACATTTTGAAAACTTATTGTGAAATAAATTTAATTGTTGAATTTGTAGTAATTGTTTTATTTAATACGATTTATCCTTAAAATAACCAAAATAACTATAACTAAATGACATCGATGTTACCGCTTCGTAATAACATACTTTTAAAGGTTGTTTTTAATTCTTTATTCAATAAACAGTACCATTTTAAACTTTATTTTGGTAAGAATCATTTTGTGAATGACAAAATAGCCAATAAAAAATCTTAGAAAATTTCACCTTTGTGCATTTGAAGGCAGATTTCGGCTAAAAAAAGCTTATTAAGCACATTTTTTTTTTAATTAGAATTAAAGCTTAGGGTCTTGTGAAGTTTTTAAAATTACTCAGAAGTCATGGAACCTTTTTTTTAATTTTTAATTCAAAGTTGAAAATTTAACTATGATTTGATTTTACGTCAATTTTTCACTGTCGGTCAATATTTTTGTAACTTATTTTGATGACAGGAAGCTGGGTATTTTATGTGTTAAAGTTCAAGTCATGAGGTCTATGTAACAAAAAAATAATTCAAAAAAAGATGTATAATTTCCGAAAAAAAAATATTTTAGTCTGTCAAGTCAAAAATTCTCAAAATTTAAAAAAATAATTCATAGCTCGAAAACTACAAAAAATCGCTGAACATACATAGGGTATTTCCGGGTACAACGAGATGTGAGGAAACAAAAAAAAAATTTTTAGCGTCACCGTTTGGGCCACCCTGTATAGGCACCTAACTTTAAATTATAACTGAGAAATTGACAATCTTTTCCGAGAGATGGCGCTATTGTAATGAATATGATTGTTATTAATGAATATCGTTATTGTTTGATACCAACATTTAATTAATAAAACAAGTGTAATAATAATTCGAGGATATGGCTAAAAATATAAATCTAACTTTTTTGCTTGATAGTACTCACCTCATGATTGCAATAAAGTTGGAACCTTATTCCTGTAGAGCAAAGTTCAATATTGATCGACATCCTATTCAGAGTATTATGTAAAAGTTAACATTCGATTTTTAGAAAATAGCAATGAAGAATTCTTGTTTTATTTATATCGTAGGAATCACAATTTCACTAACAATTTTTTGATATATTTATTTGTTTAAAACTTGTACCCGTTTCTCTGGAATCGCTATTGCCTGAAACGTCAAGTTGGCAGCCCACTTAGAGACCGTAATATCTCAGCTTGTATTGAAGCAATGTTATTGGAATTTTGCGTATACGATTCACAATTTTCTAACAATTTTTTGGCATATAAATCATAATGATACGAACTGTATTTCTTAAGGTGTCTGCCAACTTGACGTCAAGTTTGCAGCCTCACCAAGATACTCAAATATCTTTTGAATCATAGTATCACTATTTATATGCTATAGTTCACTATTTATCACTATTTATTAACAATTT
Source organism: Agriphila tristella (assembly GCA_928269145.1). Lineage (NCBI taxonomy): Eukaryota > Metazoa > Arthropoda > Insecta > Lepidoptera > Crambidae > Agriphila > Agriphila tristella. The sequence goes on from OV743431.1 coordinate 43,008,958, forward strand.
TTTGACCTAGTCAAAACCTTCTAATTCCATGGTGAGTCTGCCAACTATACGCTAATCGCAAAATCGTCAAGGTCCAAACAAATTATCGGACGCGGCTTACTGCCGCGGCTGATCTGAGGTGTGCAAACTATCGGATGTAGTAGGTCGCGGACGTAACCATAGACTAATATGACGTCATCGGACGTCCGATAGCTATCTGGAACGCAGGATGTTATTAGAGTGTGCACACTTATCAGCCGCGGCAGTAAGCTGCGTCCATAAGCCGCGTCCGATAATTTGTTTGGACCTTCAAGGTCGAAACAAATTATCGGACGCGGCTTATGGACGCGGGCGGCTTACTGCCGCGGCTGATAGGTATCTGGGACTATGAAAATACACTGAGGTGTGCAAACTATCGGACGTAAGTCGCGGACGTAACTGTAGACTAATATGACGTCATCGGACGTCCGATAGCTATCTGGCACGCAGGATGTTATGAGAGTGTGCACACTTATCAGCCGCGGCAGTAAGCCGCATCCGGGCATTTTCGTAAAAAGATGTCCCGGTCACAAAGTGGATGTCATTTTATTTTATTTAATAAAATTATATTAATATAAGTGTAGAAATATTCCTTATATTCCAAACTACCGATTGAACATAAATGTTTCTTAGTAAAAACATAAAAAACCTGCGAAAAACGGATTCAAAGATGGTGCAACACCATTTTTATTTCCATTTTGTAACCAAACTAACCATACTGTTTTCTAATTTATACGAAAACTATAGTGTTGAGTTATTGCCTTTTTACTGCATTAAATTAGGTACTCATAGCTTAATAAATTAGAAAAAAAACAGAAGCTCTAACGGGTCTATTTTATATTTTATATGTAAATTAAGACCCACTTTTTACTTAGTGGTCCATAATGGACTCTTATTTTCTTCGTCACGTGCTCAGAACGTCGAATATAACTAAATAAATGATAATTTAATATGAAAATAAACATCTATTTTTATCTTAGCATAACAAAATAAAACAACATATTATTCTTTTTAACAAATTTTTAATTTTAAAGTATTATAAAAATGGGACAGGTTACAAAATCGAGTAAATGGGTTACAAAATGGAAATGTAAAGTCTCAGTCACAATTCATATAACTATTCGAAACATTTGGTACAAATATAGTCAATTGGATAATACACAAAGTATTACAAAAATACCCCTAATGCCGAATATGGTAGATAGGGACCATCAAACTGAACAACTTTTATTATGGGACCAATTCTGAAATCGCGAAAAAAGAACCAGCTGTTCCATACAAAAATTAATAACGAAAATAACAAAATGTATAAAACAGATGGTTTTTTTTCACGATTTCAGATTTGGTTTAATAGTAAAATCATTTGCCTTTTAAACCAACTTTATTATATTAAAATTACCTGGTATTTATTTAAAAAAAATACATGTGAATTAGACTTTATGTTTCCACTTTGTAACTGTGAGGTTCCATCCCATACGTAACCAAACAAAGTGGAAGTAACGCTTCTCCAATTCCGCAGCTAAAAACTGTAAAATCTCGTAAAGTATAAACTAAATTGTTATAAATGTATCATGATGTATTGTAATATAATCAAACTTACCTCTCAAAATAGGTCTAAATATCAAAACCTTGATATTTCACTTATTATACCGGTTACAAAGTAGGAAGTAATTTTTGAACCACTCTCATCGACAAGTTTTTACCTTCACTGACAGAGAATGATTCTTGCCAGTCTCAGAAAAAAATGGTCTCCGGAATTGATAAGGTGTTGTTTGACAGACGTTCTCATGATTATTTGAACCTTCTGGCAAGTCACTGTATGTTACCCGGATTCACGGATCCTACTCATCAGCTCACATGTTTGGACCACATAATCCTCAAAACGAAACTGGATGCTTCCTGTTTTATAATCCCGGCTACCATCACTGACCACGACTGTGTGGCCCTCAGTCTCATTCTCAAAGCTAACCTATCTTCCAAAACTTATGTATCGCAACGTATCGACTATGACAAACTAGATTTAACTATCAGTAATATTGACTTTCAACCTGTCATTGACCTCAAAGACACTAACCTAGCTACTGATTTATTTGTCTCTTATCTGAACAATGCCATTAAAGACTGTACTATACCTCGTAAATCGCCTAAAAGAAAAACTATTAGAAAGCCATGGATCTCAAATGGTTTACTACGCTGTATGAGGAACAGGGATAATTTGTTCAAAAAATGTAAAAAAAATCCTAATAACGAAATTCTTAAAATGACGTATAAACGTTATCGGAACTTCTGTAACGCTATCCTTAAGAAAGCGAAACGGATGCACGACAAACATGAAATCACTGGGGCACAAAACAACAAACGACAACTCTGGCAGGTGATAAAAAAACATAAGTGGTATAAAACGTCCTTTTGACCATTCATCATCACTCATCTCTTCTCTTACCCCGCAACAGAGTGTCAACGAAGTTAATACCTACTTTGCAAACGTCGGCAGAAACCTGGCTGAGAATTTCACTCCCTGCACTGACAGTCGTTGCTTATGTAACACCGGCTGCTTGTCATCCCCTCCCAACTCTTTTGTTATGTCCTCTACTGATGAGTGTGAGGTGTTGGAGATGATATCCGGACTTAGAGAACGCTGCGCGGTTGGGCCTGATTTAATTTCTAGCAAAATCATTAAACGATACGCACAGCTCCTTTTGCCATCCATTGTTCATATCTGCAATCTGGCTATCTCAACTGGTGTTTTTCCATCTGCCTTTAAGATTGGTCAGATTAAACCGATCTTCAAGGGCGGGGATGGAGATTGTGCCGCTAATTATAGGCCTATTTCAATTCTGCCTACTCTCTCCAAAATTCTCGAGCGCCTAATAAACATCAGACTTGTTCACTTCCTAGAAGCTAACAATATTTTGTCTCCTTCACAATACGGATTTCGTAGAGGCAAATCAACTAATGATGCAGTTCACAACCTCGTGCAGTCCATCGTCTCTGCTCTGGATGAAAAGAAGAAATGTGCGGTGCTTTTTCTCGATCTAGCGAAGGCATTCGATACGGTCTCCATCCCCCGCCTATTGAATAAGCTGGAGAGATGTGGCATAAGAGGCCTTCCCCTTCAGTTACTTAAGGATTACCTGACTAACAGGACTCACAGGGTTAAAATTGAGGAGTGGGTTAGTAGTGAGTCCCATATTACTTACGGAGTTCCGCAGGGCAGTATCATCGGGCCTACACTATTCCTTATCTACATTAATGACCTTTGTCAGTTACGGCTCAACGAGGGCAAGATCTTCACCTTTGCAGATGATACGGCTGTCTTCTTTCAAGGGGACTCCTGGGCCAGTGCTTTTGACTCAGCTCAGAGAGGTCTTGATACTGTCAACAAATGGTTGAGATGCAACATCCTCACTCTTAATGTCCTCAAAACAAAATATGTCGCCTTTGCCTTAAAATCTAACCAACTCCCATCGCCTGAGTTGAGTATAAAAGTTCACGAATGCGGTTCTCAGTCTGCTCCAATTAGTTGCACTTGTCCTGCTTTGGAACGCTCTGAAAGCTTTAAATACCTCGGAGTGACACTAGACCAGACGCTCTCTTTCAAATACCACCTAGATTTGCTAGCTACAAGACTCCGTAAGCTCATCTACATCTTTAGGACGCTGAGACACGTTGCCGATCGCAAAGTCATAACCACAGTTTATTTTGCATTGTGCCATTCTCTCATAGAATATTGCATCAGCTCGTGGGGTGGCGCTGCAAAAACTCTCATTCTGCCCGTGGAGAGGGCTCAACGAATATTGTTGAAAGTTGCTGCTGGGCTCCCGTACCGTTTTCCTACTGTCGAGCTCTACGCACACTGGAATATTCTCTCTGTTAGGCAAACCTATATTCTTAAAACGGTACTTAAACAGCACTCACAGCTACCGTATGACCCTAAATTGATAGAAGGTAAACGACGCAAACACCATGTGTGCAACACACCTGCTGTCAGAACATCCTTTGCCCATCATTTCTTTTGCTGTCTTGGACCACTACTTTATAATAGACTTAACGCTTCTCTCAATATCTATCCACTTCTGACTTCTAACTGCAAACGAACTGTGACTAAATTTCTTACGACTCTTGACTACGACGCGACTGAAAACCTACTCACCATTCTAAAATAAATTAATTCTAATTTTAATGCAAATAATTAATGTAAATGTTATTTTATCACATATTGAGTACTTATATCAAATATTGGAATTAGTACCGGTATATATCTCTCGCTCCCACAGATATTCACGCACACACGCAGACACACGCATACACCACCCATACAAACACGACACACATTCACCTACACACACACTTTCTCACTTACACTGATACATCTTAGCTTTGGGGTATCTAATATAGTTTAGTCTACATTGTTTTGTTTAAGTTTCATACCTGTAATTATTATTCCGTCCTGTACTAGGTGTAAGTATTATGTTATATAATGTACACGGTACAACTATTGTCTGTGGGTGGGCCTGGCGACCTGTACCTTGATTACGTAAAGCTGTTGCTAACAATTCTCGATTGAAATCGATTGAAAGCGCGGTTGCATTGCTGCTTTAGTTAAGATAGTTGTCACATTGGTTCTTACTAAAGCAGCGATGTTACTGCGATTTCTGTCAGAGTTGATTGCAACAAAGTTACGTGATTACCCCCCTGTGTCACAGGTTTCTTTTTTGAAACCTATTTCGGGCACCAGTCCCTCACAAGTATAGTAACCCTCCATTTGTAACCTCTAATTACCACTTAAGACCTTTATTTGTGATGGGAAAATAAACAAACATTTTATTTATTATTTATTTATTTTGACCGTAAAAATCAAAATTCATTGGTAGTTTCCATACAATTTCTTTGCAAAAAGGCGGTTAAAAAGTCGAATTCCATGTCAGGACCATATTTCGACACGAGTAATTAAATTAGTTTTAAAAATAATGTATGTGTATTCCAATGATTTACGCTCTATTTCCTCAAATTCAATAATATAATGCATCACGTAAAATACTTCGCGTCTGCATAGAGCTAATAATAAATGAACAACAATGCTCTAAACTTCAACTAGTCAGTATGGGACATGCCAAAAATGACCATCATTTTTACATTAAAAATATTTTTAAATTATAATACATAATTCCTTCTATTTTTTAATGTTTAGAAGTAAAAAGGAATGTAAAATCTTCGATCTCATTAAATATTTGAGCTAGTTGACCAGATAGATTTTTACTAATTGCAATGGAAAGTCGTGAGACACCTTAAAACGCGAAGGGACGTCTTTTGGCGAAAATGCCCATCCATAAGCCGCGTCCGATAATTTGTTTTGACCTTTAGCACGAGCGCTTTTTTGAAGTTCGCTCGAACTCGGCCTTAAGGCCTCCGTAAACGTTCAAACGTGTTTGTCAAATTTTACGTGTTTGTCAAACCGTTTGATGGTCTGCGAGCAAAAACTACGTGTTTGGCAAACAAACCATAGACAAAACTACGTTTTTTTGTCTATGGTTTGTTTGTCAAACACGTAGTTTTTGCTCGCAGACGATCAAACGGTTTGACAAACACGTTTGAACGTTTACGGAGGCCTTTACTATAAGCTCGGACTTATATTGACCTGCCTTAAGGTTGAAACAAATTATCGGACGCGGCTTACTGCCGCGGCTGATCTGGGGCCGTACCGGCTAACGAATCGATTATCGAAAAGTCTGCTGGGTTTCAAATTAAAACAGATAAATCGAGCCCCAATTGGGCCAAAATGGCGAAACCCAATTCATGATGTCACACGAACATCGATATCTTCCAAATTACGTCAACAGAAAACACAAGACGAAATTCCTTACTTTGATTTTTCTGTTTTAAGTTGAAACTCGGCAGACTTTTCGATAATCGATTCGTTAGCCGGTACGGCCCCTGTACCTTGATTACGTAAAGCTGTTGCTACCAATGGGGAGGAAAAGCGCAATTTTATCCCGATAGGTGGCGTCTTGTCGTTGGTACCGAGCCGCCTCAAAGAAACTGTCAAAACATATGGGAATCTCTTGGAGTATTGCACTTTTTATTTTTTTACTGAGAAAATGCCGCATTGTTATGCATGTAACTTGTAAAATATTGGAGTTCATCGATATCCCAGTAAAAAAAAAAATATGTTTTTTCCTCGATTTTCTCCTTTGCTGAGCCTGAGAAACATTATAAATCAAAAGGAATGTTTCATGAATTTGATGAAGCTTCGCCAAAATAAAACAACATTTGAATTATAACAGCTTTGTTCTTTAATATTTTGAACCTCAGCAGTTTCTAACATATTTATAACTTGGATGAATTTGATAGATATATCAAATATGGAATAAGCCCAATATTGGGGCCAAACAGATAATTAATAGAATTTTATATGCCAGAGTCATTCAAGAAACTTAGAATAATAAAATAAATATGATAAAACGGTTCGTGTAATTTTGGATGGTACAGAAATTCCAGTACAGAAACCTGAAATTACTATTGCACAGAAGGCATCATCAGGCAACTATAAACACGGAAATTCACACTCAGTTGCTTTGTTACAATTTAAATCATATGCTTCTAATCTGAAATAAAAAGATTACTTGTAAATCTTACACGAAATTTAAAGAAATGTAATGTTTGTTAGCAATTTTTTGTAAGTTGCTATAAACTTTCTTGCCTGTTGTTTTGGCTTTTCTTTTCCGTAATTCTTCTTTTATCTGAGCTAAAGTTAGCATAGAATACATTGTTTGTCCGCAAAACCGAAAAAAATACAATCTAAGACAGTAAAATCACGTTGTTTACTTCGGAAACAAGGAAGAAATGAAAGAAGAGCTAGAATCAAAAAAACAGATTTATGGTAGTTCTACAATGTGTGTGAGGGACTAAGTTCGATATAGGAATGCGTAATGGCGGTCCGGCCGTCCTCGGGAGCTGGGGGCTCGGCTCCTCCGATTGGCTGCAGCGACACCTGGCGACGGTCGCATGATTTTCTCCACGGCTCGAACATCCTCCCGGCCGTTGAAACCTTGGTTTCAAGCATCATTGGCATGGTACTCTGGATTGGGCAGCTTGCATATGCGGTTGAGGGCGCGTCGAACGACACCGTTGGCAGTTTGAATATCGGCCACTCTAGAAACCCCATCGGATCCTGGGAATAGCTTGCTGACTCGTCCGAGGCGCCAGTTCAGAGGTGGGGTCTGCTGCTCCTTAATAATAACAAGGTCACCAAGCTCAAGCTGTTCACATACTGACTTCCATTTGGTTCTTTGCTGAAGTTCAGCTATGTATTCGGTTGACCACCTTGCCCAAAAATGTTGTCTTGCTTGCTCGAGTCGTTTGTAGCGGTCGAGGCGATGCGCAGGGACGTCCACGAAGCTCGGCGACGGCAGCGCAGTCATTGGCCTACCAATCAAAAAGTGACCCGGGGTGAGCGGATTGAAATCGTTAGGTGACGGGGACAGAGGACAAAGGGGTCGGCTATTTAGGATAGCTTCTATCTGTGTGAATACAGAGGCCAACTCCTCAAAGGTTAAGTGAGATTGGCCTAGAATTCTATGAAGATGAAATTTGGCCGACTTTACACCGGCCTCCGCCAGACCGTTGAAATGAGGAGCGTACGCCGGAGAGAAGCGAAATTCAATGCCCTGGCGGGCAGCAAAGTCATGTATAGATTCTTTGTTTGATTTTAAAAATTGATTTATTTCTTTTGAGGCCGCCACAAAATTTCGGCCATTGTCACAATAAATGAACTTAGGCAGTCCTCTACGAGCTATGAATCTTTTTAGGGTTAACATAAAGGCATCTTTTGATAATTCGCTTACTAATTCTAAGTGTATACATTTATATCTAAAACATACAAAAATGCATAAATAACACTTCGTTATTTTACAACCACGGCCTTTACGGTCCGTGATGAGAAATGGGCCCGCAAAATCGGTTGCTAAGGTGCTAAAAGCAAAGTCGGGCTCAACGCGATCAGCGGGTAAGTTACCCATTATATTAGTCATTGTTTTTCCTCTAAATCTACTACAAACAAAACAATGGCGGGCAACGTCCCTAGCTAGTTTGCGGCCTCCTATAGGCCAATATTGTTCCCTTATAGAGCCAAGTAGCAACTGAGGACCCGCATGAAATAGGCGTGAATGTTCATTTCGGAATATTAATTTAGTTAAACGATGATCAGCTTTAATTACAATAGGGTGCCTTTTTTCATATGGGTGCTCAGACGCATCTATTCTTCCGCCCACGCGTAGTACCTTTTCATCGTCTAGAAATGGATTTAAAGAATTGAGATTACTAGTAGCCTTTAAAGATTTGTTTGCTAACAAATAATTAATTTCTTTAGAAAACGACTCAGCTTGAGATATTTTAATAAGTGTAGTCAGAGCTTTTTTAAGCTCATGAACTTGCAAAGGCCCTGTTTGTTTATTTTTTGGGTTACGGCAGTTATGTATAAATCTAAGAAGCCAAGCATAGGTTCTTTGTATTATATTTAGGTTAGAAAATCTTTCAAAACCTGCTGTAATTGCAGGTGAAGCCTCCGCCACCAAAGCGGGCATTGCTTTCATTTCAGGCAGGTCTATTTGGTTTAATGAGGCCATGGGCCAATTGGACTCTGATTTCATAAGAAAAGTGGGCCCATGCCACCAGATGTGAGCGTTATTAATTTCATGGGGGTCAACACCTCGTGAAGCAAGGTCAGCGGGGTTCTCAAGTGAAGGAACATGGCGCCAGGATAGTGGGTCAGTAAGCTCACTGATTGTAGCAATTCTATTGGCTACAAATGTGTTAGTTTTATTAGGGGTCTTAAGCCACCCTAGTACTACATTAGAGTCCGTCCAATAGACCTCTTTATTAATTTCAAGTCTGAGGGCTTTTTTGACAGCGGACATCAGCTGCGCCCCTTGGACTGTGGCACAAAGCTCCAAACGCGGAATTGTGCAAGCTTTTATAGGAGCGACCCTAGCTTTGGCGCACAGTAAGCTCACCTTTACATTGGAATCTTTGTCAATGGATTTAACATAAATACAACAACCATATGCCTGTTGAGACGCGTCACAAAAACAGTGTAGTTCAAGATAGATATAACCACCAATTAACACATGCCTATCAATTTTTAAATCAGAAATTATATGAAGTTGTTCGCTGAATTTAAGCCAAGATTTCTGTATAGAGGGCGGGGCTGGTTCGTCCCAATCTAATTTTTCAATCCACAATTTTTGTAGCAATATTTTTGCTTTAATGGTACAAAGTGTTAATAAGCCAAGGGGGTCAAATATTTTAAAGGTGGATGATAAAATAGATCTTTTTGTTAGGCTTTTATTAGAGAGATTAGATTGATGAATGGGGAAGTGAATTTCATCGGTTGTGGGACACCAACCAATGCCTAATGTACTGGTTGAATTACTAATTATTAGATTTGTTTTCTCTGAGTCGAGAGAAAGAAGTAATTTGGGTGAATTAGACCTATACTTTCGCAAAGGAAAGCATCCCTTTGATAGTTCACATGAGACAGCGTGCTGAATGTGACGCAACTCATCTTCTGTTTCAGCCCCAGTTAGAAGGTCATCACAGTAAATGTCACATTGAATAATAGTTTTAATTTTAGGGTCATCACACTCAGCGCCGATCTGCCGTATACATCGGGTGCTCAGAAAGCCAGCACTGGCGAACCCATAGGTTACGGTTTTTAACCTAAGTGTGCGAAGTGGCTCATTTTCATCATCGCGCCAGAGTATTAATTGCAGGTTTCGGTACGACTCATTCATTAGGACCTGTCTGTACATTTTAGCGATATCGCCAGATAACACATATTTGTGCTGACGGAAACGTAATAAAATATTAAATAAAGAATCTTGGGTGGTAGGTCCTATCATCTGGAGATCGTTTACTGAAAAACCGGAAGTAGTGGGTTGAGAGGCATTGAACACCACTCGAAGTTTGGTGGATTCACTGGTTTCCTTTAAAACAGGATGGTGTGGGAGGAAATAAGAGTTTGGAGGTTTGTCCTCAGACAAATAGCTTAGATGACCGAGTTCGGCGTACTCGTGTATAAATTGGGAGTAGAGAGCTTTAAGCTCAGGGTTTTTGCGAAAACGTGTCTCAAGATTATGGAAACGGCTTTTAGCAATGTAGTAAGATTCACCTAGACAGTCTATAGAGTCCTTTAGGGGTAAACCTACACAAAAGCGACCTTCGCTTGTTCGAGTAGTTTGAGAAAGGAAAAGCTCTTCACATTGCCTTTCTTCAATAGAAAAGGGTTGATTAGCGGGAATATTTTCAAGTTCCCAAAAACTAGTTAATTGTTCCTCTAAAGTTAGTGAGTTTTCTCCTTTAGTTAAAAAATTACAAAATGTAGACTTGTTTTGAGTGACTTGGGGTTTGGATGTGTGAATAGGACCTGCTATGAGCCAACCAAGCTTAGAGCTTTGAAGAATAGGGTTGCTTGACCCTAGAGAGTGCCTTTTAGTGCCTATTAGAATCCAAAATAGGTCGGCACCAATGAGCATATCAATAGAGGAAGGCTCACTAAAATTAGGGTCTGCTAATTCAAATTTAGTTAGGTTCAGATGACTGATGTCAAGTGGGGACTTGGGTAGTTGTTCGGTAATATTTTCTAAAACAAGACAAGTTACAGTAGTTTTATATTGAGTGGTAATCGATTGTAAATCTAAAACGCAACGATCTGGGCTTAAATTCAATGAATTGTTGCCGATAGCAATAATATTTATATTGGAGGGTTGAGGAATCAAGTTAAGGGTCCGTTTTACCCTTTCTGTAATAAAACATGACTGGCTACCACTATCAAGAACCGCTCGAACTGTGACATTATCACCAGTTTGAGGGTTGACTAGGCGCACCTTTGCGGTACATAATAAAACTTCGGATGAACAAAACGTAGACAAAACAGTTTCAGAGGTACTAGGCGTAGGAGGCAGTTCAGTTGGCAAATGTAACAAAGAATTATGTCTTTTTTTGCATGTGCGACAAGAACCAGGCAGCTTACAAGCCTGCGCGTTATGGTCGGGTCTCAAACAATTGTGACATAATTTAAAATTATTAACTATAGAAACCCTTTCCTCAGGAGACTTAGACTTAAAGGAAACACATTCATAAAGACGGTGACTGCCTTTGCAAAAATTACAATTAAAATTAGATTTAATTAAAGGAGTTTGGTTCTTAGAAGTTGCAATAAATGACTTAGTTTGCATTTTATTAGGAGAAAAGTTAGTTAAATGTTTAGGCTTGTCTAGTCTGTCAGTTTTGTTTCGATTGACAGTTTCAATCACATCTGCACGATTTTTAAGAAAACTAAAGAAATCATTAAGCGTAGGTACTTCAGGCAAAGTATTCCGATGTTCTTCCCACTTAAATACAGTACTGTTATCTAATTTCGCGGTTAAAATGTGAATGATTAGGATATCCCACTTATCAGTAGGTAATCCTAAAGTGCTTAAGGCACGCAAGTTTTTGTTCACATGGTCAATTATGAATCTTAAGGACTTGTCTGATTCTCTAACCGATTCAATGCTAAATAGGGACTTTAAGTGATTATTAATTAACAGTCTTTTATTGTCGTACCGATTGCAGAGGAGAGACCAAGCTTCCGAATAATTTTTCGCAGATACTTCTAAATTACTTAAAACACGCGCAGCTTCGCCTTCCAGATAGGAACTTAAATAGTGGAACTTATGAACGGTTTCTATTTTTGAGTTATCATGAATTAATGAAGAATATATTTCTTTAAACTCCAACCACCTATAATAGGTGCCATCAAATTTTGGAATATTTATTACCGGCAATTTAAAACTAGGGCTATCACATTCACTATGATTATGATGGTGACAGTTGATGTTGGAGTGAGAACAACTCGACAAATTATTACTTTCCTGTTTGGAAGGCACGCTATGTTCCCTAATAAACTCTTGCGCAAACGATATGCAATTATCAAATTCAGATTCAATTAAATCGCGCGTGGTTAATTCGTTATCTTGATTCGAATCATTTAAAATCTCTATTTGACTCTGCAACCCGTCGAACTCAATGAATAAGGCTTCTATTCGTGACAGCTTCATTGCAAGTTTACTGACTTCCAATTGAGACACATCTTCTAAAGTCACTAAGTTATCTAAATAAATTTTAAACTTGGTAAGGCGTCCCTTAATGGACCCTCGCTTTGCAACTAAATCCTTAAGTTTACTGTCCGAACTCATTGCACTAGATTTACTGTCCGAACTCGTTGCACTAGGTTTAACGTCCAAAGTCATCTTGCAATAAAGCGTCAAGAAAAAACACAAGCAATGAAATAGGTAGGTACGTTACGCCCCTCGTTTCGACGATCCTTCCGCGTAGAACCGGTTTGTTGTTCGGCGGGCGGCGGGCGGCGGCTGGCTGCAGCGAGAAACTGCACCGCGTGCTCACTCAGTCAGTGTCGCGCAGGCACGTACGAACTACGATGATTTAGGTTCACCTGGAATGGCAGTTAAATGCAATTGAATAGAAGCAGTGACAAAAGCGTATGCTGTGGAAAAAGGTTTGTTAACTTAGTGATCGAAAGATTATTGCCTTTGAGCAAGCGAAGTGAATTATAGTGGGAAAGATTATAGTGATTTGCTTTAAATTTGCGTAAGTACGTTATAAATAAATGCTTGAGATAGATGGAGAATCGGCGTAAAAAGATAATGGCAAGTGGGAAGTTGTTTCTAAACTGCACTTTAGAAGTAGGTAGGTAATTAGGCAATAAAATTAGCAAATAAAAATAGAAATTGTAAAGATGTAGTGCAGTGCGTAAAATTAAAATAGTGGGTAGGTAGGTAGGGTTGGCCTACAAAAAATAAAAGGCTAGGTGATTCGAACTATATTAAGCCCCTCGAGATTAGGTAATTAATTTGAGAGATAGATTAGACTAGGCACTTGTAGAAACTGGACAGGAAATTAAGATATCACGTAACAGTTAAAAAGTTAGGCCTAGCATCCACACAGATAAAAGGGGATAAGATTAGGAAAAAGAAAAGGAACGGGCTCACTATTAGAATGGTAGGTAGCCAGCGAGCTGCTGCGGTGGCAGGGGTCGGCGACGACGTGGCGTGGTCCGGGTGTGGCGTGGCGTGGCGCAGGTGTAGCTGGTGCGTGCGTGGCTGGTGCGGGCGTGGCAAGGCAGGCTCAGGCGTGGCAGGCTGGCACCTCGGCACGTGGTTCTTCCGCCTTTTCTTTCTTGTCACCACCTTGCAGCGAGTTTCTCCTCCTTTCCCTTCTAGGCTCGTGTCGTCCTGTCACGGTCGCCAATTCTTGTTTACTTCGGAAACAAGGAAGAAATGAAAGAAGAGCTAGAATCAAAAAAACAGATTTATGGTAGTTCTACAATGTGTGTGAGGGACTAAGTTCGATATAGGAATGCGTAATGGCGGTCCGGCCGTCCTCGGGAGCTGGGGGCTCGGCTCCTCCGATTGGCTGCAGCGACACCTGGCGACGGTCGCATGATTTTCTCCACGGCTCGAACACACGTAATACACAGTCAAGACAATATAAGCTCAAACTGACAATTGTTCCAAAGACTGAGCGCCATCTGTAATTCACTTTGCCTTCGCCTCCCCATTCTCGATTGAAATCGATTGAAAGCGCAGTTGCATTGCTGCTTTAGTAAAGATAGTTGTCACATTGGTTCTTACTAAAGCAGCGATATAACTGCGATTTCTGTCAGAGTTGATTGCAACAAAGTTACGTAATTACCCCCCTGAGGTGTGCAAACTATCGGATGTAGTAGGTCGCGGACGTAACCATAGACTAATATGACGTCATCGGACGTCCGATACGAGTTGGTTTTTTGTTCTCACTTAACTTTGCGAATAGTTAACTATCGTCTTCTCTCTTTCACTCGTTCACTCACTCGCATAATTTCATCTCTTTCACACGCTACTATTCGCAAAGTAAGGTGAGAAACACAACTCATACAAGGCACTCTGGCACGCAGGATGTTATGAGAGTGTGCACACTTATCAGCCGCGGCAGTAAGCCGCGTCCATAAGCCGCGTCCGATAATTTGTTTCGACCTTTACTCTTTTTCATACTATGAGCTCAAAGGTTAGTTCGAAAGCAGGCCTTAAGCAGTCCTGTTTAAGGCCTGCTTTTGAACTTAATGGTTTCTTATTTGCTGATGGTAAGCAAGCTCCCCTAGGCGATTTTTTAAACAAGCTAATTTTTTACCGCCTTGTTTCGACGGTATTCACAAGCGTTTTTGTAACCCCGGTCACTCACATGTGCGCAAAGGTTCGCGAATACGTAAGGGCGGGTCTATAGCACATGTTTTGCTCTACACAATCAACAAAAACATCTACACAATACATTGTTTCCGAAACATGTTTCTCTACACACGCCGTCCACAGCGATTGCGTGGTTTGTGTAGACAAAACATCAGTGTTGCCAATTTAGCATTTTATGTTAGCCTATTATTATCCCCATCAATTGGTAATGCGCTGGAACCTTGTCACATTAACATCCACGTTGACGTGATCTGCAACTTAAAAATGTCATGAAACAAGAAAATTCTAATAGGTAACCTAATAACCTATATTAATTGTTGAATTATTATTTTCAATAAGATAGGGAATTGTCTGAACTCGAAAATCTAATGCATCGCAATAAATAAATTAAAAATATGCAAATAATTACAATGTATTATTGTACTATAATGTAAATGATGGCATATTTTTGATTTATTCCTTGTGATGCATTGGATTTTTAAAGATTTTCGAGTTCAGACAATGACGCAGGAAGTAAGGAACAATGTAGATTCACCCGTCTAGGTATATAAAAATTTTACAATTGTTTTTGAGGTTAAAATCATGGCCGCCAGGCGCATTACCAATTGACGGGGATAGTACTTATCATGACTCGAAAATGTATGTATGTAACGAAAATGACCAAAAGTTTAGGTATATCTGAAAATGTAACTTTCAAGGTCAGTTTGACAGTGTCATTTTTTTGTTTCCATCTTTGCTAGGAGATTTAGGTAGAGCGTGTTTTTTTTTCTTTGGTTTATTTTACTTGACGCATCCATCCGGAAAACATGTCTAGTTTTGCCTTCGAATAGAATGTTAATAAAAAAGGTACAATTTTACATTTATTGTGATGATAAATTAATAAAACCTGTTTTGAGAATCAGTATTTTTACCGTTATATTTTGCATGTGCAAGTTTTCAGTATTTTTTTGAGGTGCTTCGGTATTTTCGTAAAATTTAATATGGTCACACTGATGTTTTGTGTACGTGTTTTCCACCGGGCATGGAAAGCAAAAACATTGTTTCTCTACACAAAACATGTTACGCGAAACATGTTTCTCTACACACGCCGTCCACAGCGATTACGTGGTTTGTGTAGACAAAACTTCAGTGTTGCCAATTTAGCATTTTATGTTAGCCTCTTATTATCCCCGTCAATTGGTAATGCGCTGGAACCTTGTCACATTAACATCCACGTTGACGTGATTCACAACTAAAAATGTCATGAAACAAGAAAATTCTAAGTAATCTAATATTTTAATTATTGATTTATTATTTTCAATAAGATAGGGTATATACAAATTTTACAATTGTTTTTTTTTACAATCATGGCCGCCAGGTGCATTACCAATTGACGGGGATAGTACTTATCATGACTCGAAAATGTATGAAATAAATTTATAAGTGACCAAAGGTTTAGGTATATCTGAAAATGTAACTTTCAAGGTCAGTTTGACAGTGAAACTTTTTTGTTTCCATTTTTGCTAAGAGATTAAGGTAGAGCTTGTTTTTTTTCTTTGGTTTATTTTACTTGACGCATCCATCTGGAAAACATGTCTAGTTTTGCCTTTGAATAGAATGTTAATAAAATAGGTACAATTTTACATTTATTGTGAAGATAAATTAATAAAACCTATTTTGAGAATCAGTATTTTTACCGGTATATTTTGCATGTGCAAGTTAGTATACCTACTTCAGTATTTTTTTGAGGTGCTTCGGTATTTTCGTAAAATTTAATCTGGTCACACTGATGTTTTGTGTACGTGTTTTCCACCGGGCATGGAAAGCAAAAACATTATTTCTCTACACAAAATTGTTTCGCGAAACAATGTTTTGTGTAGATGTTTTTGTTGATTGTGTAGAGCAAAACATGAGCTATGGAATTAGCGTATAGTTGGCAGCCTCACCATGAAATTAGAAGGTTTTGACTAGGTCAAAAAATTGTTAATAAATAGTGATAAATAGTGAACTATAGCATATAAATAGTGATACTATGATTCAAAAGATATTTGAGTATCTTGGTGAGGCTGCAAACTTGACGTCAAGTTGGCAATACAGTTCGTATCAATATGATTTATATGCCAAAAAATTGTTAGAAAATAGTGAATCGTATACGCAAAATTTCAATAACATTGCTTCAATACAAGCCGAGATATTACGGTCTCAAAGTGGGCTGCTAACTTGACGTTTCAGGCAATAGCGATACCAGAGAAACGGGTACAAGTTTTAAACAAATAAATATATCAAAAAATTGTTAGTGAAATTGTGATTCCTGCGATATAAATAAAACAAGAATTCTTCATTGCTATTTTCTAAAAATCGAATGTTAACTTTTACATAATACTCTGAATAGGCTGTCTATCAATATTGAACTTTGCTCCACAGTAATAAGGTTCAAAATTTATTGCAATCGTGAGTTGAGTACTATCAAGCAAAAAAGTGAGATTTATATTTCTAGCCATGTCCTCCAATTATTATTACACTTGATTTATTAATTAAGTGTTGGTATCAAACAATAACGATATTAATTAATAACAATCATAGCAATAGCGCCATCTCTCGGAAAAGATTGTCAATTTCTCAGTTATAATTTAACGTTAGGTACCTATTTATGTATTAGGTAGAATAAAGATATTATTATTATTATTTGGTGAGATTTATAGTAAAATGAGTATCAGTTGGTATGTGAGTAGGTGGGAAGTAATAAGTAGAAAATATTAATAGTTTCTCCTGAATTAATAATATTGAACTAAGAGTAGGGTATTGACCACAGCCTAAAGAGTAGTCTTTATACCAGCGAACTAAAATCTATGGGAGTGTAATTGCAAACATATTTTGCTTAAAAAATGGCACCACGGGGCCGAAAAAGTACAACCCGCTCAGCTTTTGTCGGGCCAGCCACACACCCGGTGACTGACGTTAGTGTTCTTTTCAATAAATTGCAGTTTGTATTCTAGAGAAAAGATAGCAAGAGAGAGTTTATAGAAATGACGTCCTTTATAGTCAAATGGTGTAAAAGATGCAAAGAAGGCAGTAAAAAGATGCAGAAATAACTTATCTTATTTTTTCGTTTAAGTATAGAAAATAACTATGAGAATACAAATTATGGTCGCTAATAAGCAACCAGTGTTCAGACGCTTTGTGCTACATAATTAAATGTCAACATTTTTAGCTCTATCCATTTAGTAGTACTTTTCGTGTGGTGCCATTTTTTGCGCGGACTGCTTATTCCATATATTTTAGTTCGCTGCTTTATACAGTCGATCATCGCCTTTATTGTTGGCGCAAAAGCCACCGTTCTTATAACTAGACAGTTGACGAAACGACTAAAAGTGTAAGGGTAGGCACGCTATGATTTGCCTTTTTGAATTTCAAAAATAATTAAGTAAAATAATACCTAATACATAAATAGGCACCTAACGTTAAATTATAACTGAGAAATTGACAATCTTTTCCGAGAGATGGCGCTATTGTTATGAATATTATTATTGTTATTAATGCATATTGTTATTAATATATATCGTTATTGTTTGATACCAATATTTAATTAAAAAAACAAGTGTAATAATAATTCGAGGATATGGCTAAAATTATAAATCTCACTTTTTTGGTTGATAGTACTCACCTCGATTGCAATAAAGTTTGAATCTTATCACTGTGGAGCAAAGTTAAATATTGATCGACAGCCTATTCAGAGTATTATGTAAAAGTTAACATTCGATTTTTAGAAAATAGCAATGAAGAATTCTTGTTTTATTTATATAGTAGGAATCACGGGCGTAGCCAGAATTCTGTATCGGGGGGGTTTTAAGAAAATAAAACTACAACAATGTAAATGAAATGACATTTATATTATTATTAAATGAACCCATGGGCATTAGAGGACCGCTCGGAGAAATAAATATTTAAAATTAAAAATGTAACTTAAATGCTTGTATACAGTAAAAAAACGGCCGGGCAGCGCGATTTTTAGTCAGTTTCATCCACTAATCTTGTAAGTTATGATCTTGCCTGTCTATTGAAAAAAAACGGCCGCGCAGCGCGATTTTTATTCAGTTTCATCCACTAATCTTGTAAGTTGTGATCTTGCCTGTCTGTAAAAAAAACGGCCGCGCAGCGCGATTTTTAGTTAGTTTCATCCACTAATCTTGTAAGTTGTAATCTTGTCTTACTATTGAGAAAAAAATTGGCCGCGCAGCGTGATTTTTAGTCAGTTTTATCCACTAATCTTGTAAGTTGTGATCTTGCCTGTCTATTGAAAAAAAAAACGACCATGCAGCGCGATTTTTAGTTAGTTTCACCCGTTTCACCCGTTTCATCCATTAATCTTGTACTATTGCCTGTCTATAGTAGAATAAAACGGTCTCGATTTTTAGTTAAATTCATCCGCTAATCTTGTGATCTGTAGTTTCTTACGCGAAAATTAATGTTTTCTAGAGAACTTTCGGAACAGCAGTTCTTCCGGGAGATTTTTAGATTTTTCGGGAGTCGGGAGACCACTTGGAATTCCGGGAGAATCCAGGCAAATCCCGACCATCTGGCAACCGTAGGTAGCAGTGGAACATAGATGTAGCAAATCCCTTCGGTATAAACCAGATTGAGCTCTTCGCCCCAAAACGAGCCGACAGACAGGTCAAGTAGATAATTCTATCTCTTTCTTCATTAGGGTGACCAAAGTGTATGGTTGGTCGGAGACATACTTTAAACTGTTTAATATAAACTTAAGTACTTAGGTAGTTTTGTATTATAGATTTTATACTAACTTCCCAATGAACTAGAGACTTGAAACTTTGAACACAGGTCAGAACCAGAAGGAAATGTAATATTATGGTATCATTGAGCTGATCTGACGATGGAGCCGGAAGAACGCCACAGGAACACTAAAAACCGAGTTTCATCGAAATTGGCCTACAAACAAAAAAGTTGGCCAACATCTTGAATTTTTTAATATTTTAAAAATTGCGTTGTAATTTTCTTATCAAAATACTACCAAAAACCGAGTTTTATCGAAATCAGCCCACAAACACAAAAGTTGGCTGCCATCTTGAATTTTTTAATATTTTAAAAATTGACTTGCTAGTTTCTTCTCAAAATAGTACCAAAAACCGAATTTCATCTAAAACGGCCAACAAAGAAAAAAGTTGGCCGCCATCTTGGATTTTTAAAATTTTTAACATAGCGTTGTTATTTTCTTGTCAAAATAGTACCAAAAACCGAGTTTCATCGAAATCAGCCCACAAACAAAAAAGTTGGCCGCAATCTTGGATTTCTTATACTTTAAAAATTGCTTTGTTATTTTCTTGTCAAAATATTGTACCAAAAACCGAGTTGCATCTAAATCGGCGCACAAACATGAATTTGATTATAAATATTAACTTTACCCCTCGCCTGCGACTTTCAGTTATTTCTTTCAATAGAACAATTTCGATTTTTGAAAATCTGAAATGGTGTAGTATTTATGGTCACCCTAGTTTTGTAAAGGAATATTTCCTAAATATTGAAATTCTAAAATTGAATTTCGGCGCCAAAGTCAAAATCGGAGTTGCCAGGATTGACACTTGAATTTAACACCACCTCACCGATGATAGCTGATTAGCATTATTGTGAAAATCTTATTAAATCAAAAGAGTAAGTTCAGTTTTATTTCACAATAACTATGTGTTATTATTAAATTAATATTTAAGTAGTATATTTTCAATATTCCACTCCGAATCCTTAACTTTGATACACTACGTGATTGGTAACGTACATTTTTTTCCCTACCATCGTGGTTTTTTTTTTTTTATTGTTTATTGTTTAAGACATATTACATACAGATTCTATTATACATTTACTCACTGGCAAAACCACTAGGGTTTGTGTGCCCATGAGAGTTCGCAAGTTTTAAGCATTGTATAAATCAAAACATGAAAATAGAAAAGAAAGCATGCATAACTAACATTATAAGGTGCACGCACGAACATTAGTCATTATGTATATAGTATTGCTTTATTTAAAATTAAATATTTGTTTTTTCTCTATATATTTTTTGATTTGGAATAGACCAATGTTGGTGGGAGTGTCCAATGTTGGTGCAAGCACCCTGTATTCATTATTACATTTGACTTAGAGTATGTAGGTAGTTTCGTTTGTGTTTATAAGATATTTTTTTAAATGTTTTTTAAAGTTTGGATTATTTAAGTAAATATTAAGTACATCGTTTGGTAGGCTATTCAAAATTGTAGGTAGTATATATTTATAGTTTCTTGCACCATACAGGTTCTTATATCTACACATTTTATATTTATTACATTGTTTTCTCAATCTTTCATCTCGAATATAAATTTCTAAGTACTTCACATTACTGTGTTCTTCTTTTAAAATAGCTAATTTTACTTTATTTTGTACGGTCAGCAGATTGCAATACTTGAAAAGTTCGGAATAATCTTGACTATATTTATTTTTAACATGTTTCGGTACAATGGCTTTTAATAATCTTATTTGTAGATTATATATTTGTTCCAAATAGCTTTTAAAAGTTCTACCATAGCAACAGAGGCCATAATCAATAACAGAGTCCGCTAAGGCAAGATAAAGCAATCTTAGGGTACTATATGGTAGTTTATATTTCAAGACACATATTTTACTCAAAATAGATCTAAGTTTATCGCATACATAGTTTACATGTGGACCCCAATTAAATCTGTTATCTATTAGTAAACCTAAATACTTATGTTCCCTGACCACTTCGAATTGCTGACAAGTACAAGCACTGTCCGGCTGATGTAAACAATCATGTTGGTGAGCGTTAATGACTATTTGGTGTTCGGTTTTGTTCTGTGCGGAATGTATATGCATTGCTTTCGTTTTATTGGCATTTATTACCAGGGCCCCTATTTTTGTATCACTCGACTGGCGTCGAGCGCTCGTTTCTACTGATTTTCGTTCGACATATGGCTCAAACGTTCGAAATAGAGTCATATGTCGAACGAAAATCAGTAGAAACGAGCGCTCGACGCCAGCCGAGCGATTCAAAAATAGGGCCCCAGTCCTACGTCATGCGCCCATCTACATAGACTATCGAAGTTTTCCTGCATTATTCGCTCAGCTTTAGTTATGTCGCGGTCAGCCGTGACAATGCACGTATCGTCTGCAAATTGGTACACAGAGCCCTGTCTAATGAGGTTGCACATGTTATTAACGTAAACTAGGTACTCCGTTGGACCGATTATCGATCCCTGGGCTGTGCCCTTGTCCGTCGTTATGTGATCACTATATGTATTATTAATTTTCACAGTAGTGTTTCTGTTAATGTGATAATTTTTAAACCATTGTAGAAGAGGGCCCTGTATTCCACTTTGCTCGAGTTTATCAAACAATTTTTTATAATTTAGCATATCGTATTATTGTTTAGTAATGGCAATTGTGCGAACGAGACATCCTCATCTACTTGGTGATGTTTCATTCACACAGTGGAGTCTTCAGTAAATGTCGTCGATAGAATTTCAACTCTATAACAAAGAGAATAAAGTTGATTTTTTTTTAAACGCATAGTGAGAATTTTTGTAGAGTACTCACTCCTTATATGAACCTCCTTGCAGTGGAAACGGGTATGGTCGCCAAAATTTGGAGCGATGTATAAATATTTGGATATACTTAAGTAAAATGACAGGAATTAAACGCATGCAAACTACGATAGGTATTTTCACATCTACCTTTTTTCACGACTTTATTTTTATTTTAATGTTATAGATCAATAAATAGATGATGCCTATTGTATATTTCGGGGGGGGTTTGAACCCCCAAAACCCCCCCCCCCCTGGCTACGCCCGTGGTAGGAATCACAATTTCACTAACAATTTTTTGATATTCGACTGTTTACTAGCAAAAGGTCCTAAGTCATATTCACCAACTTTTCAGGAGCGACATAAATGTGTTTTATATTAGTCTGTGGTATGTAGGGGATAAATAAAAAAACACGTCATTTATTATTTTAGACCCTTTATTGAACGTAGTATAAAACTTTTTTATATCTTTAAGGCAGTCTTCTGAGCGCTACTTAGGACTAATTACACGAAAATTCCGTACACAATAGGCCTTATTGAACCCAAGCAATATGTACTATCTAATACTATAACAAAAATTGTAACATTTCTAGTAACAGAATATCTGATAGTATTTCGTGCAATTCAAATCAACAATTCTATAAAAATCAAATAAACTGTCAAATATTTGGTGAAGGCAATAGATACTAAAGCATTATTGTATGTCACATTATCGTAAAATGAATTCTCCAGTTCATGAACATTGTTTTAGTAATAAACCTTGATTTTCAAGAAGAGGCTCTAAACCCACTGATGAGAAACTTGCACCATTGTGGCTGACTAATCCTATGTCTTCAGGTAAGATAAGATCCTCATTTAGAATATTTACTGACTTCTGGATCAAAATTTGTTGTTTTCAGGGAATCAGCTTCTAATTACCATTAGGGTAGGTGTCTCACACTCTTCAATTTGGTTCATGATTTTTACCTGAATATTAAACATTATAACATTATTAGCTGTAGGTATTTTAATTATGTTACATAAAGTGAAAAAACAATCACATTGGTAAAAAAATACAGGTAAGAGCCACCTACTTACTCTAAAACTACTATTATTATCATCAATGATTATCAAAATCAAATATCCTAGAAGCTGATAGTTATTTTTTTCCAGAGTAGATTGATAACAAATTACCTAGGTAGGTATGTACAGGTAAGTAAGTAAATAGGTAAGTTAGTTCCAAGAACATACCTACAGAAGTAATTAGATAGAAAGGTAAATAGATAGTAAGCCAAGTAAGCATGAATATAGGTAGGTAATCTGAGTAAGGTACAAAAATAGGGTATCAATAGGTAGATACAGGTGATGGTAGGTAAGTAAGTAGTTAAGTACCTTTCACACAAATTAGTGTATCTATCAACCTACTTACCTAGGCACCTTCGTACTAGGAACTGCATAGGCTGATCACGGAAAATCACACCTTATGCAGTATCTGCCTGCATTTCAAAAAACATACCTACTAAAAGGATAAGCTAGGAATGTGGATAATAAGCTAAGATAGTACTTAGGTAGATAGTCTAGATAGGTACACAGATGGAAATAGTAGGTATGAAAGAGGTAAGTACGTACAACACCTTTCGGGGCCCAAGCCAAGCTTTCCTGCTCATGGTTCACCCTGTCGACCAACAGACGAGGCTCTGGTGTCCCACCAACCCGCATTGGGCCAGCGTGGTGGCTAAAGGCCCATAACCTCTCTACAATGGTCCTCACAACTGTTGAGATCTTTGGGCAGCAGTGGACGTAAACAAGCTGATATTGTCGCGACACTTCCGCGAAATGTAAATATTGTATATAGCAACATTGAAACTCTATGGTAAGCTCATTTTGCTGACTGTCATTGTTTTATTAGCATACGTCATGCCGCCGCGCGGTTTTCTCGAATTCATGTATCACTTTGATACTATCTATTGAGTTTTATGATCACTTCATGTACAGCTAGTGCGTAGTAGCGTGTTAATATTAAAGTCAGTGTCAAGTGCTGTGCAGCTATCTGGAGAGGAACCTGGATTTGGATCAGCTAAGTGTCTTAGGATCACTTAATTTCATGTCACTGTACTAACTACTAAGTAAATTGATATAATGAGTCCTTCGGGGACTACATGGACCTAGTCAGGTTACCAACCATAGTAACTGACTTATAGGGCTCTTATCTCTCATCAGTGCTTGGCTCTGGCCACTGCACCACATACGGCGGGTTCGCTGCCAAGGAAAGAGCCCAATTGTATTCCCATGCCATATATAGCTGGGACCTACCGGTAGAAGAGGCGAGCTCAGGCTTGTATTTATACGAGTGAGCGCGGTGAGGGACGTAGGGGCCCTCTCCGTGGTGCCATAGCACTAAGCCTGGTCACCATAGTGACATTATATAAAGGTCAAGTTCATGTATAGTAATACCAATATGTAGGTGAATCTAGGACACTTATGTGATTCCATGAAGGGAGGAATCATGATATATTTAAACCCTCAGGTGGTGAACGCAGACAGGCGAGACAAGCAGAAGGTTCGCTTTAACTACACGACTGGACACGGATGGCAGGAGAGACACCACACACTCAAGGTATGGGTCACAACATGCTATACTTGCATTCGGTTATAATAGTTGGGAACAAGGCAATGATGTAAACCAAAGTAAATGCATTATTAGAACTTGTATTTCGCTGATCACATGAATGGGTGTACATGTTTGGTATACATCATCATCACATTCACTTGGCGACATGGTGGAGGTGCTGGGATATTGATGAGAATCCATAAAACTAATAATGCATTAGAAAAGGATTTATAAGGCTTTCTAAAAAATAGCAAGTTGTGACCCATAACTCTTAGCGCCATCTGTGTCCAGTAAAGAAACTAATTTTGTACATGTCTTATATTGTTTTCTTATAGTTAGCTATCTACTGGTATGTGTATCAAATAACTACTTTGTTAATTATAGGCATTAATATTAAGTTCAGGTAGTACACACAGAAATACAGTTCCAAGTGCTTCTTCTTTTTTTTACTAAAAAGTTCTTCAAACAGAACTTACAAAAAATGAATAAATTTGAAACTTCCGTTAAGGGCATTATAGACAATGCGACTAGTCGCGGTAGTATCTCGATGTAGTTGGAATGAGAGAAACAAGTTGAGATAATTTTCTGACATTATTTGGACCATGGATAATAATTTTACTGAACAAATAACTGGGTATGATACCGGTTTTGACTAATTTCAAATAAAATACTAAAATAGGTATTAAGTATACTGCAATAGTTAGTATGAAATCTGTTCAAAGATAATAATAATAAATAATAAATGTTTTTTCAAATAATCTTACATCAAAAAATAACAACTCTAGAAGTCTAGATATGGGTACTTAAATAAAGCTAGATGTAAATACAATACAATTACCTGGTAATGTGATCTTTGAACGAACAATGATATAAATGCTAATATGTAACCATTTTATATCAAGCTTTATCCTCATAATAAAAACTCACAATCGATAGATGCATAGATACATTTATATAATAATATTATATACTAAACTAAGAAAATCTTAATTTGACTGACAAGTCGCGAAGACAACTTGTCGTCTAATAGTCACTAAGTGTGAAGACGGCTTAACAACCGGATACGGTCTCGTCCCGCCGCCATCCGCCATGACGCGCGTTACTTTCTTCATTCCTTTTTCTTTGTGATATTTGCAAATGCAAGTTAAAGTGAATTTAATGTTGAAAAGTGATTTGAAACGTATAAAAAACAGTGAAAATATTGTCAGGTGAGAGTCATGACGAGATTTCTAAGAGATTTATTTGGTTTCTATTGTGTGACAAAATTTGTGTACGGCACAGTTTCTTGTTGTTGAAAGGTTTAGTTAAAGTTAGTTTTAGCCTTCTAATACGTGATCAAAGCTAGTAACAAACAATAAATTGCTGTGATTTCTCTCGATAATTTAATGTAAAATATAAAACGTATCATGTTGCATGTAGGTATGTAGCTATGAACGGCGTCAACATGCCGGCCGGAGCGCGAAGGCTCATGCAAAATGTTATTCCCGACTTCAGGGTTGCCACACAGCATAATAAACCTACGTCGTAATAAATTTACAAATCTGAGAACAATATTGAAATTTTAACAGAATGTAACTTTGTCTGCTTACTTATGATTACGTAGTGATTGAGCATTATTTCCACATTTTATTCAAATGTATATCAAAGAAAACGCTTCCCGTGTATATGTACTAACATAAGCGATATCTACTCTGGCTAAAACTAACTTTTTCTCACAGATTTATATCCAGCATGGAATATTTTTGTTGACGTTGATAAATTTTATAATTTATTAGGCCTTACAATATTACCCCTAAGGTAGCAATTTATTACTAATGAACTTTGAGTTTCATTTTGTTACTCTTTGTTACTGTACAGTGCGGAATAACTAGAGAAGTAAACGTACCAGATACGTTGAGACAAACAAGGTTGTTTGAAATTTTTGATTTAATTACATATTCAATTGCAATGGAGCTATCTAAATGAAATCTATTCCATATAATCATTAAGTAGCATAGTTTTAATATGCTGTTGATGACTAGTTTGACAATATGAATTTCATGGTGAACGGTTTAAAATAATTATGCAGTAAAAATAAAAATAAATAAATTTAGTAAACACAAATTTTAGCCCTCATTTCAAATATAGTATTACAATGAAATGATTTGATATTACTATTTTTCTATAATAGTAAGAAAAATTAAACACATAATTTTATAAAATTTAATTTAATTTACCAAATGGTTCGACATTATTATGAATATAATAGTAGTGTATAATTACACATGTACATGATTTAAAGATCTTTTACTAATATGTACAGTTTCTTACCAATAATGATGTGAATAAATTTTCATCTCGGATAAATTCTGCTATATTTAAATATTTATTCTTTATTGCGCAATTGGTCAGGTTGATATATAAAAGGCAGACTTAATACCAAAGGGTACTTTCTACCAATCAACCTTAAGGATAAGCTGATGAAATTGTGACACTGAAACAAACAAATAAAATATATTATGCTATTTTCAGAATTATCTCCTAAATAATGGAAGCAATACTTATAAATCGTTTGTCCAAATTTATCGAAGAAGTGAAATCTCTATCAGCTCAAGCTCGAAATCTTTGTGATAACTTGAATGACGAAAACTTAGACACATCCAAAGTTGTATCAGCTAAACTGAAATCTATCCTGTCTCGTTTCTCATCTGAACTATATAATTATTTCAATATCTGCAAGAATCCTGATCCGGATGAGATATCTAATTTCACTACTTATCAGCTACAAGGTGAAGAAAATTTGGTCGAGCTGGAAACTAAATTAAAATTAAAATATGAACAACCGACAACTTTGGCAAAGGAAGCTGAACCGTCCACATATAGCAAGCTACCAGATTTAAATCTGCCGCAGTTCAGTGGTGACTTACTGGACTGGCACCAGTTTTGGGATCAATTCAATTCGAGCATCAACCGAAGAAAATTGAATGATGTCGACAAGTTGTTGTACCTGAAGAGCTCTCTTAAGGGGGGCGCAGCCAGATTAGTGGATGGATTCAACACTACTAACAAGAGTTACCAAATTGCCGTAGACACTCTAAGGGCGCGGTATGGTAAAGAACATGAAGTCATCCATGCACATCACCGAGCACTGAATAATGTGAAACGTGCCGAAAATTTTGATGATTGCCGAACTACATTGGACGAACTTCAACGACACCTAAGAGTTCTCCAATCCATGGGAGAAAATATGGATACCAATCAAATGAGATTCCTGGTCATGGAAAAGTTTCCTGCTGATATTATCTATGATACCAAGATGAGACTTGGGTCTGATGGTACACAGACCGTAGAAAACATCCTGGAGCATCTGTCTTTGATAGTCTCTACAAAGGAGGAAGCGATGAGGATAACTCAGAAACCTTGTACGAGTAATACGGTCGAGGCTCCGTACACAACAGAGACCTTGCACGTCAAGGACGCAGTAAATTTAGAAAGACCAGGTCCCTCAAAGAATAGTTTTTCAAATGGTACAAAAGGGTTTAAGAGACAGCAGAATAATTCTAAAATTAGAATGAACTGGAACTCAAAGGACAAGAAACCTTTTAAAAGGAAACTTGATAACAAGAAAGAAAGAGAAACCTATAATATGGGAAAGAAGATGAAACGTTGGCATTGTATTTTTTGCGGAGGAGATCATCTCAATGTAAATTGCGACAAAGCTAGAACCGTTGATGAACGAAAAGCAAAACTGAAAGATAGATGTTTTAATTGCTTTAGAAAAGGACACACCATGTTTCAATGCCGTCGAAAAAGGAAGTGCGAGTACTGCGGTAAATACGGACTTCATAATCAAGCATTGTGTCCCAAAAAGTTTCAAGGAGCAAAGGAAGAGAAAGCATCCACCAGTGTAATGCACATAAGCAGAAAGGAGACTGTATTACAAACAGCTGTAGTTAAGGTACGAGGTCATGGTAATATTACAAGGACCTGTCGGATTTTACTAGACACTGGAAGTGGAAGAAGCTACATAACCGAAAGGATGGCTAAAGACCTGAATCTTCAAGCAGAAGAACAAAACAATCTAGCGATATTTACATTTGGATGCCAACATCCTAAGGAGATACATAGTCCACTAGTAAAACTAGGCATCAAGACGAGAAATAACACAGTCAAAACTATATTTGCTAACGTAGTAACATCAATATCGCAAGGAGTGCATTATCCAAAAGAATTACTTGGCTGGAAGAATGATGGAAATTACCCGTTAGCTGATGATGGCTCATTGGCTGATCGGATTGACATATTACTTGGAAATGATTACTATTATACGATTATGTCTACAAACAAGATACGAATTGGAGAAGACTTGTACTTGGTTGAATCACAATTCGGTTGGGTACTTTCTGGTAGAATATCCACTAAACCAAGCGAACAGTTGTCTGTTCTGACATATTTTCAAACTTCTTGCGAAGTCGGTTTGAATCATCCAGATCCACCATTAGACAATGGGAACTTAAAACGCTTATGGGACTTGGAATCAATAGGAATCACTGATTCACCAAAGGCAAACAGAGACGAAGAGGCCATAAAGCATTTCAACGAAACAACAGAGTACAGAGATAAGAGATATTATGTTAGTTGGCCATGGAGTGATAGTCCAACAAATCTACCATCTAACTTTGGATTAGCATTTGGACGTCTAGTAAACCTGCTTAAAAGATTAGATTCAGAAACTTTAATCTTATATGATAAGACATTAAAGGAACAATTAAATAAAGGAATAATTGAAGAAGTTCCCGACGGACATGTGGACCACGCGGTGCATTATATCGCTCACCATGGCGTCTCGACACCAGGGAGATCTCTTCGTATTGTCTACGACGCCTCGGCAAGGGTTAAGGATAACAAAAGTTTAAACGAACATCTCTACTCTGGACCCCTGTTACTAGAGGACTTAACTGGGTTGTTGATCAAATTCAGGTGTCACGCGATTGGACTAACAGCCGACGTGGAAAAGGCTTTTCTCCAGATCGGTCTCAAACAACAAGACAGGGACGTAACAAGATTCTTATGGTTGAAGGATCTTCGGAAACCAGCAGCAGATGATAATATCGTGCACCTTAGATTCACGCGTGTTCCGTTTGGTCTTACTTCATCTCCGTTCATTCTAAACGCCACAGTTAAGCATCACATGTCGAAATCGGAAAACGAGAACATTAAAAAATTAGTGAACGATATATACGTCGATAACCTTGTAACTGGAACCAACAGTGTTCACGAAGCTTTAGAATTGTATCACGATTTAAAGAACACGTTTAATGAGATATCTATGAATTTGAGGCAGTGGAGTTCCAACTCCAAAGACTTCTTGGATCATATTCCAGACGCATGTCCTGACAAAATGGTAAAATTGCTAGGTCTAGATTGGAATCTAGAGGACGATACACTGAATATAAGGGCAAAGGTCAACGAGAATAATAAGTACACAAAGAGAGGCATCCTGAAAACGATAGCAGCTGTCTACGACCCCTGCGGTTTCACCGTGCCCATTATGCTAGCAGCCAAAATTCTTCTACAAGACCTGTGGAAGACGAAGACGAAATGGGACACTGCTTTAGAAGAGGAAACCGTAGAACGCTGGAAGATGATTTTGAAAGACATGAAAGACGTCGAAAATGTATGTGTACCCAGAAGAATTACTAACCTTAATGATGATAACGCAGAATTGCACTGCTTCACTGATTCCTCGATGCAGGCTTATGCTGCTGTAGTTTATCTAGTACAGGGAAATTCCGTTAATTTTTTGATAGGTAAATCACGGCTGGTACCAATCAAGGACCAACAGAATTTGAAAATTCCCAGGTTGGAGCTTCTTGGAGTTCTTATTGGGAGCAGACTGATCAAATATGTTCACAAATTTTTACAGCTGAAAATCACTCGACAGATATTATGGACAGACAGTCAAATAGTGATCGATTGGTACAATTCCGACAAACTGCTTGTGCCATTTGTAGCCAGAAGATTAGAAGAAGTGAAGCAAAACAAAGGCCTCATAATTAGACACGTACCCTCAGAACTGAACTCCGCCGATGTAGGAACCAGACCGTCCGCTTCGGAAGATGAGAGATCAAGATGGTTGTTAAGACCTAAATTCTTAAAGAAAAAGCATACAGAATGGCCAGTCGGACCATCTAGAACAGTTTCTCTTCTGACGCGGGAGGGTCTGCCAAACGCAGAAAGTCTACAAACAGATATGAGACCAGATGAAGAGTTAAGGGCAGATAAAGTTCTAAGTGAGCAGTTACAAGAATCACTAGAAGAACTTCCAGAAGGAATGAAACCTGAAGACAGTATATTAAAAGAAATTAAGAAAGTTCAAGCAGAACATTTTCAGGATGAAGTGAATGGCAAAGAGACCAGTCTCAGTCGGAATTTAGGACTATTCAAGGACATCGACAACATATTACGTTGCAAAGGCAGACTTAAATATGCCGAATGGTCGTTTGACAAGAGGTATCCGGTAATTATACCTAAAGATTGTGAATTCACTAATAAAGTAATAAAGGACACGCATGAAAAGAATTATCATGTTGGTGTCAACCATACACTGAGTATAATACGTCAAACTTATTGGATACCGCAAGGCAAAAATCAAGTTAAGAAAGTATTGGGAAAATGTCCTCGATGTTTGAAACATGGTGGTGGGCCATATAAACTACCATCTACACCTGCGCTACCACATGAAAGGGTTAATTACAGCAAACCATTTACCTTTACCGGAACTGACTATCTTGGACCTATATTAGTGAAGACAGAAAAGGGAATAACCAAAAGATGGATATGCTTATTCACTTGTCTTGCAGTTAGAGCTGTACATCTGGAAGTGGTTGATGATCTATCGGCTGACGAAGGTCTACTCGCTTTAAGGCGAATGATTGCAACCAGAGGAGTTCCAACTCTCATCACTTCCGACAACGCCTTACACTTCAAACTGATCGCAGATATCGTGGCCAATGCATATTGCGTTGAGAATAAAATAAAATGGCGTTTCATACCAGAACTTGCACCATGGCACGGTGGTTTCTACGAACGTTTGATAGGACTAGTTAAACACTGTATGAAAAGAACACTTCAAAAACACCTCTTAAAAACCAGTCAACTGTTAACAATAATAAAGGAAATAGAGGCAGTAATAAACACCAGACCATTAACATGTGTTGATACAGAACTGGAGCATATCTTGAAACCGTCCGACTTTCTTCAACCTGGCAGATGTGTCACTTTAGAAACGGCAGATAATGATGCGTTAGTACAAGGCACGTCAACAAAAACCAATTTAATTATTGGTTGGAGAAAATCTCGGATAATGTTAGATGAATTCAAAGAAATGTTTCAAAATCGCTACTTACCGACCTTAAGGGAGAGATATAGTCACTTACACAAACAACCACGCGTGACTTCCAAACTAACTCCGAAAGAAGGCCAAATAGTTCAGATGAAAGGAGACAAGAACCGTGAAGGCTGGAAAGTAGGAAGGATAGTTTCTCTAATGAAGGGTTCCGACGGTTTGGTTAGAGTCGCACGAGTAAAAGTAGGGGAGACTATATTTACGCGCTCCGTTGCGCATTTATATCCTCTAGAAATAGAAGACAACGAACAACCTGATACAATACCTCAAGATAAAGAAAAGTTTAAATCTCCTCGGTTACCTGAAGAAACTCCAGAGGACACAGAAGTTTTGCCTCATGTTATCACAGAGGCAGATGTTGCCCAGAAAGAGACATCTGCTAATCAAGAAATAGACGAGGAAATGATAGATGATAGGGTGAGAGTCACAAATAAAGAACAGGATCTAGAGATTGAGAGTGCTGATACTACTGATAGAGTCCAAAACGAGGAATTGAGAGATCATTTAAATAATATGGTGGACAAAGATTCCATGAAAGACAAAGATACGTCGACTGAAGAGGATCGGCCTGAGGAAGTCAAACATAAACGAATCGCTGCGGTCAAAGCCCTTGAGAAGATAAGGGAGTGGACGCAGAATTTGATGACAACTTTACTTTAATTGTTCCCGGCGGGAGTGTCGCGACACTTCCGCGAAATGTAAATATTGTATATAGCAACATTGAAACTCTATGGTAAGCTCATTTTGCTGACTGTCATTGTTTTATTAGCATACGTCATGCCGCCGCGCGGTTTTCTCGAATTCATGTATCACTTTGATACTATCTATTGAGTTTTATGATCACTTCATGTACAGCTAGTGCGTAGTAGCGTGTTAATATTAAAGTCAGTGTCAAGTGCTGTGCAGCTATCTGGAGAGGAACCTGGATTTGGATCAGCTAAGTGTCTTAGGATCACTTAATTTCATGTCACTGTACTAACTACTAAGTAAATTGATATAATGAGTCCTTCGGGGACTACATGGACCTAGTCAGGTTACCAACCATAGTAACTGACTTATAGGGCTCTTATCTCTCATCAGTGCTTGGCTCTGGCCACTGCACCACATACGGCGGGTTCGCTGCCAAGGAAAGAGCCCAATTGTATTCCCATGCCATATATAGCTGGGACCTACCGGTAGAAGAGGCGAGCTCAGGCTTGTATTTATACGAGTGAGCGCGGTGAGGGACGTAGGGGCCCTCTCCGTGGTGCCATAGCACTAAGCCTGGTCACCATAGTGACATTATATAAAGGTCAAGTTCATGTATAGTAATACCAATATGTAGGTGAATCTAGGACACTTATGTGATTCCATGAAGGGAGGAATCATGATATATTTAAACCCTCAGGTGGTGAACGCAGACAGGCGAGACAAGCAGAAGGTTCGCTTTAACTACACGACTGGACACGGATGGCAGGAGAGACACCACACACTCAAGGTATGGGTCACAACATGCTATACTTGCATTCGGTTATAATAGTTGGGAACAAGGCAATGATGTAAACCAAAGTAAATGCATTATTAGAACTTGTATTTCGCTGATCACATGAATGGGTGTACATGTTTGGTATACATCATCATCACATTCACTTGGCGACAGATATGGTAAGTAAGTACGTAAGAGTTTATGTAAAATGGTAGATAAAGAAGGAGGTAGGCAAGTAAGATGGAGGTACCTATCCCCGGACTTAGGTAGGTAGGATGTAGGTAGGTAGGACGTAGGTAGGTAAGGTAGGTATGTTGGTGCTTGGTGTACAGAATAATAATAGAAGGTACGTAATGATAGATAGATACAAGAGAAGGTAAGTACGTAGTAAGCTGTACGTTATATGTATATATGTGTAAATTAAGCAGATAGATAGTTACCTGCTGCCTTTTCTTTATTAGTCTCATTTTCTTCTGTTCCCTCAGCAGTATTTAAAACCAGGGCAAGTAACTGCTTGCCGCGACCACTGCGTGACATTGCTGCTCATAAGAATTGAATAAAATGTTAGCATTGTAGAACACATTTATAAAACAAAAGTGAGTGAAAAACAGACAAACTCATACATTTGCTAGATGTAATTAGTCCTATCTGTAATATTTCGTCTGTAAAAGTAAGTTCTACTTAGTCCTATCTTAATTTTGTTTTCTAAACTTGTATTTTGATATTATTACACAAGTTATCTCACCTTTGTTTTGTTTCCGATGAAGTAAAACACAGTTATCTATCACTGGCATTCATAAAAAAATCACATTTAACGAACGAAAAACTTCAGTTTTCTTCAAATACTAACGAGCACTACACACACTGCGCGATTAACAAGTGAAATATGAAGATAGTACTTGTTGCTTCTTACTTCAAAAAGGGCTCGGAACGTCCTACGTTATGTTCGACGTTGATTTTAGCGTGAATTTCAAATAAACCTATACCAGCTTAGAATCTCCTCTGAACAAGGGAGTCAGATAGGATCGATTGCAGTAATAATCCCAAAACCCAAAAAAATCAGATAGGACCTATTGCCAGTAAACAGTCAATATTTATTTGTTTAAAACTTGTTCCCGTTTTTCTGGAATCGCTACCGCCTGAAACGTCAAGTTAGCAGCCCACTTAGAGACCGTAATATCTCGGCTTGTATTGAAGCAATGTTATTGAAATTTTGCGTATACGATTCACTATTTTCTAACAATTTTTTGGCATATAAATCATAATGATACGAACTGTATTTCTTAAGGTGTCTGCCAAGTTGACGTCTAGTTTGCAGCCTCACCAAGATAGTCAAATATCTTTTGAATCATAGTATCACTATTTATATGCTATAGTTCACTATTTATCACTATTTATTAACAATTTTTTGACCTAGTCAAAACCTTCTAATACCATGGTGAGGCTGCCAACTAAACGCTAATGCTATGGACCCGCCTTCAGATCAGCCGCGGCAGTAAGCCGCGTCCGATAATTTGTTTGGACCTTGAAGGTGCAAACAAATTATCGGACGCGGCTTACTGCCGCGGCTGATCTGAGGTGTGCAAACTATCGGATGTAGTAGGTCGCGGACGTATCCATAGACTAATATGACGTCATCGGACGTCCGATAGCTATCTGGCACGCAGGATGTTATGAGAGTGTGCACACTTATCAGCCGCGGCAGTAAGCTGCGTCCATAAGCCGCGTCCGATAATTTGTTTGGACCTTTCGGACGTCCGATGACGTCATATTAGTCTATGGTTTCGTCCGCGATCTACTACATCCGATAGTTTGCACACCTCAGATCAGCCGCGGCAGTAAGCCGCGTCTGATAATTTGTTTGGACCTTCACTCTTCAATAAAGTTATCTGTGATTCCAAGCCCAGAGTACTTGATGTCCATCCCGGATTTTACGCGGTACCAATATCTTGAAAGCAAGGCCAGAGGGCCTAGTACGAGTTGTGTTTCTCATCCCACTTTGCGAATAGTATCGAGTGAAAGAGAGGAAATCATGCGCGTGAGTGAATGAGTGAA
The DNA here is from genome assembly GCA_928269145.1 of Agriphila tristella. Lineage (NCBI taxonomy): Eukaryota > Metazoa > Arthropoda > Insecta > Lepidoptera > Crambidae > Agriphila > Agriphila tristella. The sequence continues at coordinate 43,044,317 of OV743431.1, forward strand.
AGAGAGAAGACGATAGTTTACTATTCGCAAAGTGAAGTGAGTACAAAAAATCAACTCGTACTAGGCCCTCTGAGACATTGGCTTGAATGAAGTTAAGGTAAATTAACTTCAGTGTTTTTAGACGGTAGAGCTGCAGACCTGCTAAATCGAGGTCATGGTACGAAAAAGTGTTAGAAATTAATTGTATAAGCCCTACATGAACGCAGCTATATTGATTTGAATGACATTGAAAGCTGTCACCTGTCACTTTGATTTTAACTCCACTTCCTGCTTGCGGCTCTCAGCCTTTCGTGTGTGTTTTTGTGTCGTCCCAATAATTTTAATAATCTTAATTCATCGTTATCAATTTACTACAAATAATGTAATGCTGGATTTTATCTTGAAGAATAAAACTCTGGATATTGCAACAATGTGTTTATTTGGTTGATCACGCCTATCACGCCATTCCATTGCCATTGCCACATTGCAACGTCTGCTTGAACAGGTTTTGGACCCAGTGATTATTGAAAAGGGAATCAAAAGGCGTGCAACGAGGGATTGACGTGTAATCGCCGTTGTATGTATCACCAAATTTCATTGTCGACCAGATTCATTGTCAAATATGCCTACGCAATCAGAAAATATGTCTACGCAACCAGCGGTACACATCACAAATCAAGTGGAGAAGCTGAATGGAATCTCATCTTATCAAAACTGGAAGTTTTCGTTGAAAATGTTGCTCACTTTAGAAGGTTTGTGGGACTGCGTGATCGGCACTGATACTGACGCCGTGCGCGTGCGTGATAGCCGCGCCTTGGCGCGTATTTGCCTGGCACTACAACCCAACCTGTACCAAATAGTTCGATCAGCATCAAAAGCTAAAGAAGCATGGGAGAAGCTAGCTCATACATTCGAAGACAAAGGTCTATATCGCCGTGTTCTGCTACTTAGACAGTTACATCGAGTTGACTACAGTAAGTTTAGCAGCATGACTGAATACATAGAAAATTTCACCGGATTAGTCCAGCAGCTCTCTGACATTGGAAAAGTTATAGACGACGGTGAGGTGGCAGAAATTCTACTTAGCGGCTTACCGCAGGAGTTTGATACACTAGTCTCCGGTCTTGAAACTGCAAATTTAACAAGCTCGCTGACTTCTGAACTAGTGAGAACAAGATTACTTCAAGAAGAACACAGAAGAAATGGAAAATATGATAATGATGCTTTAGCTTTTCATGTAAAGAAGAATAAGCTTTTCAAGTGTGATTATTGCCGTAAACCAGGACATACAGCGAAGCGATGCTTTAAGAAAAAGAGGGATGAGAAGAAGAAAGAAGAACATCACTCCCTATATGCATCTGCTTACGTTGCTCACCACAATGATGTCATCATCGACAGCGGAGCCTCCGCTCACATGATCAATGATGCTAGGTTAGTAAGGAATTTTAAAAGTTGTAAAAATAACTCAATTTCTATAGCAAATGGTGGTCAATTAGAAATGTCTGGCATTGGAAATTTAGTTTTGTCTACTGACAAAAATAATATCACTTTAGAAAATGTTTTAGTTGTTCCCAATCTGTCAACGAATTTATTGTCTGTTAGTAAAATGTGTGACAATGGTTTTACAGTAGTTTTTGATAAAAATGGGTGTCATGTTTATAATGAGGTAATTTCTTTAACTGGCAACCAAATTCTAGCTGCTACAAATGTGAACGGTTTGTATAAGATACAGCAGTGCAAGCCGCATGTGTTGGGGCATTCCATGCTGGTGCATCCTAGGCAGCAGCCAGAGAGTGTCAATACTGCATTGGTGTCTGCGACAGTCTGGCATAAACGTTTAGGTCATATCGGCAAGAAAGGTATGAATAGTCTAAGGGGTGGTGGTATATGTTCTGGTGTCGTTTTTCAGGATGACGACTCGCCAAACAAGTGTATTCCCTGCTTAACTGGAAAGATGCATACAAAGCCTTATCCGAAGCTTGTGGGAGCCCAATCTACCGTGCCACTCCAAGTTGTGCATTCCGACGTCTGTGGGCCCATTCAAGTCAGCAGTTGGGGCGGTGCCCGTTATCTTTTGACTTTGACGGATGATTGCACTAGAAAAACCTTCGGTTATTTAATGAAGACAAAATCCGAGGTGAGTTCACATATTGTTAACTTTAAAAATATGGTTGAAAAACAAACAGGTTTGCAGCTTAAAATTTTAAGAACCGATAACGGTACTGAATACTGTAATAAAACGTTGACTGATTTTCTTAAAAGGGAAGGGATAATACATCAAACATCGGTGCCTTACTGTCCACAACAGAATGGAGTTGCGGAGCGTGTTAATAGGACAATTTTTGAGAAAGCTAGGGCCATGTTACATGATGCGGGTCTGTCTGAACGTTTTTGGGGAGAAGCAGTAATGACTGCTATATATCTGAAGAATAGGTCTCCTACCAGCGCGTTGTCAGATGACATTCCTGAGAGTAAGTGGACTGGACAGCCAGTCGATCTCAGTCATTTGCGCGTATTTGGCTGTGTAGCATTTTCTCACATTCCTGATGTAAAACGTCGTAAACTTGACGCTAAAGCTAAACCATTTATCTTTGTAGGTTATGGTGAGACTTTCAAGGGCTACCGTCTCCTTGATCCATGTCAACCTAAAAAGATTATGTATTCGCGTAATGTTACTTTTTTAGAAGATGAATTTATTGGAGGACTTCACTTTAAAACACAAAGCAGGAATAATGATTTTATCTCAAATGAATGCATTATAAATAATAATAATTATAAAAATATTGATAATGAAATTTTAAATATTGACTGTGATAATGATAATGCAAATAAAATTAATGATAAAATTATTAATAATGTCTGTGATAAAATTAGTCATAAATCTACTACGGAATCACCTATTTCAGGATCTGAGAGTGAACTACCGGTGTGGTCTCCCTTGTCGGACCTGCTCTACTGTACTGGTGATGAAGGTGATGGTTGTGATGGTGATGAGGATGATGTCTGCAAGGATGCTGTGTCTTCTCTGCCTGATGCCACACTTCAAGGAGGAGGTGGTAATAACAGTGATGAGGATGATGTCTGTAAGGACGCTGTGTCTTCTCTGCCTGATGCCACACTTCGAGGAGGAGAGGTTGAACACGTGCAAAGTGTTGCTTCTGACTCGCGTCCCGTACGTAGTAATAGAGGTAAAATTCCACTTAAATATAATGATTATGATTTATCGGCTATGCTAGTTGAGCAGAGTTCATCAAATGAGCCTAATACATACGAGCAAGCTACGAAATCTACTGACTGTGAGCAGTGGCTTCACGCCATGAAATGTGAGTATGATTCATTAATTAAGAACAATGTTTGGACATTAGTAGATCGACCAGAAGCTGAAAACATTGTAAAGTGCAAGTGGGTCTACAAAAGGAAACACGATGCCACAGGCAAGCTAGATAAGTATAAAGCTAGATTGGTCGCCCGTGGGTTTAGTCAACAAGAAGGTATAGACTACAATGACACTTTTTCACCCGTTGTCAGACATTCCACTTTGAGAATCTTATTTTCCATTGCAACAGAAATGAATTTGCAGATGGACCACGTTGATGTTACCACAGCTTTCCTAAATAGTGATCTGGATGAGATTATATATATGGAGCAGCCAGAAGGTTTTTGTTCAGATAAAAGTAAAGTGTGTAAGCTGAATAAAAGTATATATGGTCTCAAACAGGCTAGCCGTATGTGGAACTTAAAAATTAATAATGTTTTAATTCATAATGGATATACTCAAAGTAAATGCGAACCGTGTGTATATATTAAGAAAAATTCTAAAGATTATATAATAATTGCTCTATATGTCGATGACTGTTACATATTTCATAACGGATGTATTAAAAATGTTTTATCATTACTAAAAGAAAACTTTGAAATACGTCATCTTGGCCAATTAAAAAATTGTTTGGGCATGAATGTCACTAGATATACAAATACAATTGTGCTAGACCAGTCTAATTATATAAGATGTTTGCTAGCTAAATTTAATACGAGTGACTGCAAGCCAGTACTTACACCGTTACCTGTGAATTGTAAGTTACAAAAATCTGATAGGAAATGTCTCGATGACGAAATATACAAATACAGACAACTGTTGGGATGTTTAATGTATTTGAGTGTGTGCTCACGCCCGGACATTTCATATGCTTGTAGTCAACTTAGTCAATACAGTACATGTTTCGACATGAGTCATTGGCGCGCAGCAAAGCGAGTACTTCGTTATTTAAAAGGGACGATCAACTATGGTCTCCATTTTACAAAAGGTAATAATTTTAATATCAGTGCTTATGCAGATGCCGACTGGGCTAATGACTCATCAGACAGAAAGTCCTACACTGGATTTGTTGTAAAATTAGGTAACTGTTTGATCAATTGGGAAGATAGAAAGCAGCGTAGTATAGCTTTATCAAGTACGGAAGCAGAGTACTTAGCAATAAGTGACGTTTGCAAGGACATTTGTTTTGTGAAGAATTTTTTGTCTGAAATTATTAACAAAACTTTTGATGTAATTGTATACAACGATAATCAAAGTGCTCAAAGATTATTACTGATAAAAGAATATTCGCATAAGAAAACAAAGCACATTGATTTGCGTTACCATTTCATAAAGGACTTAGTACAAAAAGGAAACATAACTGTAAGATACTTACCTACTACTGATATGCTAGCAGATGTATTGACAAAGCCACTATGTGCGCAGAAACATTGTAACTTTGTAAATTGTCTAAATGTAAGAGTTCGTGGAACAAATGTTTAATGTTTTGTTGTGTACTTAATTTATAAATAATAATATTATTATATTGTGATGAATCATATGACATGATAATGTAGAGTCTGTAATTATGTAGAGAGTCTATAATTATGTAGAGTCGCTCTAAAGGTAGAGTAGGGAACTCTTGATTAATTGTGTAGAGTTTTTTTTTAAACTAAATGTAGAGTCTTTTTAATTTTGTTTAAAGTCACATTAGTTTTTCTTTTTCCTTCATGTAGCGCTTAAGGAGGAGTGTTAGAAATTAATTGTATAAGCCCTACATGAACGCAGCTATATTGATTTGAATGACATTGAAAGCTGTCACCTGTCACTTTGATTTTAACTCCACTTCCTGCTTGCGGCTCTCAGCCTTTCGTGTGTGTTTTTGTGTCGTCCCAATAATTTTAATAATCTTAATTCATCGTTATCAATTTACTACAAATAATGTAATGCTGGATTTTATCTTGAAGAATAAAACTCTGGATATTGCAACAATGTGTTTATTTGGTTGATCACGCCTATCACGCCATTCCATTGCCATTGCCACATTGCAACGTCTGCTTGAACAAAAAGTAATGCCATTCAGAATAAGTCCTGCTATAAGAGCTCATAGTAAGGCCCCAGAACGGGCACGGGGCGGAAAAAATATCGTTTCTTAGTATCCCCGTCAATTGGTAATCCGTAGGTCGCGGACGTAACCATAGACTAATATGACGTCATCGGACGTCCGATAGCTATCTGGCACGCAGGATGTTATTAGAGTGTGCACACTTATCAGCCGCGGCAGTAAGCCGTGTCCATAAGCCGCGTCCGATAATTTGTTTCGACCTTTAGCCCCATCTCAGTCGTGCCGTGTAAAGGCCTGGGCACACCGGATGCGTAGACACGCGCGTGGTTACGCGTGCGTGTACACGCGCGTGGTTACGCACGTAACCCCCTGACACACCGGGTTACGCATACGTCTACGCTTACGCATACGCATACGCAACGCAGCCTGTCCCTTGCGTATCCAGCGGGCACACCGGATGCGTAGACACGCGCGTGTACACGCGCGTAGTTACGCACGTCACCCTCTGACACATACCCAGCCGCAGCGGCAGCCATACTTTTTATGTTTGCAATTCTTGTGCACGATGTCTGATGATGATTGGATGGACGGACCAAGTAGTTCATCAGATGAAGAAGAAGCAATATTACTACTGTTGTGCCAGAATATTCCTCGGCATGCAAAAAAACAATGGGTTCATGCTATAAATGAAAGTAGAGCAACACATAGTGAATATCATAACCTTTGTCGTGAACTTGAATCATACGAGGATCGTTTTTTCATGTATTTTCACATGTCAAAAAGTTATTTTGAAGAATTGCATGATTTAGTGAAACCACTTATATTTAAACAGGATACCAACTACAGGGAAAGGAGGGTAATTTGGAATACTGTTGTTAATTTGGGATAGCAGGGTATCACCAAAACTAATGGCGCCATCTCGTTTTATGGACCGTAAACTTATCACAAGTAGTGCCATCTATCGATGTGTTTTCATGGATAGTCTGTCATTTTTCTAAGATGGCGATATTGGCGATTAGAGATTGAAAAGGTGAACAGCGTGTGAGAAAAATTATGAGGTACGTGTTTAACCCATTCCCATCGCTAAATTTCCTTATGATTATGTTGTTTGGCTTTATGTGTACTGTAAAATAGGTTATTAATTTTGCATATTAGCATTGATTTCAACAGTTTGTACATTTATAAATAAATAAATTGAGGTTATGTCCCACTACGTCTTGTTGCTAATTTGGAATACCCAATGTGATGTTAATTTGGAATATTCCAAGATTTAATTGAAGGTACTTAAAGGCTGATTAAATTTTATAATATAAATCATATTTCTTTTTATTTACTTAGAGAATAATTATCCTTTCACATTTAAATCATTTACCTACCATCACGGTATTTAATCTTGACTGAAGGTAATTTGGAATACCAAAATGGTATGCCAAATTACCTTCAGTTGGTTTAGGAACCGATTTTACAGAGTTGCTCTCTGGGATTAATATTATAATCACAAACCTTCCACTTTCTTCTCAAACACTTACTAAGTAATAGCTTACATAACTAAGTTAAGCATGGTGAATATAATTTGGAATACTCCTATTCCAAAATACCTGCACCCTGCCTCCAAATCTGAATTGAGCCATTTTGCATTCAAACTAAAATTTTAACCTGTAGAGATGTGTATTTGTTTTTGATAGCTTGCACATCGATAGTAAGATAATATAGCTTCAATTTAATCAAGGTTTCATTTTATTAATACCTCACGGAAAAAAAGTTGCAGGTCTGAAACAAAACGGTATTCCAAATTACCCTCCTTTCTGGAACAAGAGAAAGACTAGCAATTTGTTTAAGGTAATTTTTACTGTGTCTTTAAAACAAATAACAGGTGGCTATATAAATTAGTCAATTAAAAGAATCAAGTAAGGTCATTTTTTCTTCTTCACTAAAATCAAATTACATAGGTATGCACAAAGACTAGCAATTCGTTGAAGGTATTTTTTATTGTTTCTTATAAACAAACAACAAATGGCTTGTAATATAAATTAAATTATAAATTAGTCAATAAAAAGATTCAAATAAGGTCATTTTTACTTCTTTACCTAAATCAAATAACAGGTAGGTATACATTCTGTTGTAATATAAATTAAATTATAATCCATCCATCCCACTCCATCATTTCAGCTCAATGCCACCATAATATTGTGTTGTCTTCCAGTTCTGACTTATGTACAAAGTTTGAACTCTCTAGCTCTTCGGGAACCCAGTATAAAATCGTTTGCAAAGTGGACAAACAAATTAACAAACAAACAAACGCGAAAGCAACCTTATAAAACGTGTAAAAGAAGAGGAATCATTAGGATTTTTTTATGTTTTGAAAACTATAAGTAATAAGGATTTTTTTACTATTAATAGTTGTCTATGGTCATTATAATATGATGTCACTCACTACATAGTATAAAACAAAGTCGCTTCCCGTTGTACTGTCTCTATGTACCTATGCTTAGATCTTTAAAACTACGCAACGGATTTTGATGCGGTTTCTTTTAATTGATAGAGATTCAAGAGGAAAGTTTATAATTATGTATAATACATCGTGTCAAATTCCACACTACACCGAAGCGAAGCGAGGGCGGGTCACAAGTCCTTTTTTTGCCTAATGCGACCTTTGATTGGATTTGATTTTTTCGGACATTCCCCATTCCATAATACATTATTTATTTTGCTAGAGCTCAGAAGTTTATGCAGTGCTTTCGAAGCTAGGCTTCCCAGGCGGCTTAATTTTTGCCGACATCTTCATATTTCTACATACATAAAACCTCAACTTATAATTCACCTATACCTTCCTCAGGAATCACTCTATCATTTGGTGAAAATCGCATGAATATACGTTTAGTAGTTTTTGAGTTTATCGCGAAGCGCAGACAGACAGACGCGGTGAGGGACTTTGTTTTATAATATGTATGTAGTGATATCAAGCAATTGATGACTATAGTTTAAATTCACAGAAGTGACGAAGTTCTCTATTTGTAAGAAAAAAAGCAAATTTCATAGGTGGGGGACCCGAACAAAACAACTGAATGCGTAGTCACGCGCGTGGTTACGCGCGTGGTTACGCACGTGGTCACGCGCAGGAAAGATACGTGCGTGTTCGTATTTGTTCGGTGTGACGTCCAATAGGGAATGCCATTGAGTACATCGTCATCAATGCGTTCCGCTCTGCGTAAGTACGCAGCCTGGTTGTCTCATGAGAGCTGCAATGCGTAGGGTTACGCATCGGTCTACGTGCACGCGTACGTTACGCAAGCGGTGTGCCATGTCTCATAAAGTTGCAGGCATTACAACGTCATGGTACGTCTACGTGCACGCTTACGCATACGCTTACGCATCCGGTGTGCTGGAGCCTTAAGATGGGGCTTAGGCGCCGGCTAGACGCGTGGTATTTATCGTGATCCATCGCCATAGAGTAAATTTTAACCATTGAAAGTAATTTGTATTTTACTTTCCATGGTTAAAATTTGCTCTATGGCGTTGGATCACGGTATTTACCACGACGTGTAGCCGTCGCCTGAGATTATTGATATATGAATATACCAAATAACGCTGAATAAAACTCTTCGAACATTTCAGAATATACTCTAGTTTGCCGAGGCAAACCGAAATAAAATTACATTGGTCAGGTTTACTTCCTAGTTATTTTCAATCTTGATTTTTTCAGCACGCATTTAATTTAATTATTCAGATAAATCGAGTAAACACTTTTAGAATAATATAGTAACTAATCTAATAAATGTAGGAATAATGAAACTGTTTTGTACTTATTAGTATGATTATTAGGTATTAATTAATGGAGAATAAAAATTTGAAAACAGCACCATTTTTGCTGTTTTAGTTGTCTCACTTTTGACAGCGAGCTTTGTAGATAACTATCGTTCTAGTGTTATTATTCTAAGGATGAAAGGTACCCTATATCCTTTTCTATAAGTACCCCTGAGAACGTGGATGCAAAGGGGGCTGGGTAACTTAATTTGTAACAATAAACTCTGTCTGACAGAAATCGCAGTTACATTGCTGCTTTATTTAAGAATCAATGTGACAACTATCTTAGGCGACGCCTACACACACGGTAAATACTGAAATCCGTTAGAATACGAAATAAGAATTACGTTTTTGAATTAGTAAGAAACTTAATTCTACCCCAATTACAACAATGGTAAATTATTGTAGTTAATTTACTAATCTTATGTGAAATATGCCCCTGATTAAATACTGATGAATTTCAGTATTTACTGTGTGTGTAGGCGTCGCCTTACATAAAGCAGCAATAAATAATAAAGCTTTCAATCGAGAATTGTTAGCAACAGACTTACGTAATCAACGGTCGTCGCTATGGGTTCTAGGATAATCAAGGTCGAAACAAATTATCGGACGCGGCTTACTGCCGCGGCTGATAAGTGTGCACACTCTAATAACATCCTGCGTGCTAGATAGCTATCGGACGTCCGATGACGTCATATTAGTCTATGGTTACGTCCGCACCCTACTACATCCGATAGTTTGCACACCTCAGATCAGCCGCGGCAGTAAGCCGCGTCCGATAATTTGTTTGGACCTTGATGGCAATCGGCAGGCTGAAGGTCGAAACAAATTATCGGACGCGGCTTACTGCCGCGGCTGATCTGAGGTGTGCAAACTATCGGATGTAGTAGGTCGCGGACGTAACCATAGACTAATATGACGTCATTGGACGTCCGATAGCTATCTGGCACGCAGGATGTTATGAGAGTGTGCACACTTATCAGCCGCGGCAGTAAGCCGCGTCCGATAATTTGTTTGGACCTTCAAACGCTGAGAGTCAGCGGATTTTTAGAACATTCAGCAGATATTTTGCAATCGCTGACTTAGCGGGTTGTCTGCTAAAATGCTCCCACTGTCACTGCTGACATTGACATTCACATGACAAGCTGATTCCTTTCCTTTTCTTTTATTTATTCGAGATCAAGTTGTTAAGTTCATGAAAGCGAGTGCAACTTGTTGTATTGCAATTTATTTGTTTAGACAATGACAAGCCGAACTAATTTAAAAAGTCCGCGAATGAATTTTAAAGACCAAAATGAATCAACGGAAGCAAAAGGTACTAAACCAATTCGTGAGGCCTCGTCGATTTTAGAAGTACTGACTCTGATGATTGTGCACGTTTGCAAGAAGATACTATTTTTTGACACCAATTTAAAAATAGCTTTGTATTTAGGAACGCTATTCTTACTTTCTCTTATTGCTGATGTCTTGACATTTCCCAAATCATACTTTTCGAGAAGTGACAATGTATTCAATCAATATTTTGTCAAAATTGGTTGGTTTTGGACATTGTTTTTAACAGTGCCTTACGTTCTCTTGACGTCTTATACAATTTGTTGTGGCAAGAAAAGACTCATAGTTACAGCCCATTTAACCAGGCTTGTCATAGCTACTATGTTTTGGTATGGATGGACCACACTTTTCAATTACATTGAAACAAACTATGGACGTTGTAACATGAAAACAATCGACGACAAAAGCACTTGTTTAAAAAATGGTCATTTTTGGAATGGATTTGACTTATCTGGACATTGTTTTATATTAATCTACTCAAGTCTGGTAATGATAGAAGAAACTAGAGCAATTAATGGATGGGAAGGTATTAAAGACTTTATTAGAGATGAGAAATATTGCAGAAGTATAGATGACAGAACAACTCGTACTAACCCATTGAAGAACATAAAGATGGAAGAGTTAGATGTATTGAAGTTGTCATATGAAAATTATACACCATATGTAAGAGGGTTATTAATTGCAATAGCATTGCTACAATTACTCTGGGATGTCATGTTAGTCTCCACAATACTGTATTACCATATTATGGTTGAGAAATTCATTAGTGGAGTGATTGCAATTTTGACTTGGTTTGTGACTTATCGAGTATGGTTTACAATACCGAATGTGCTACCAAATTCTCCAGGAGATGGAATTTTTAAGTACAACAAAGAAAAGCCTGTAATTGCTTCTCCAGTTTATCGTAAAAAGATGAGTGTATCTAATGGAAAGCATTTTATGGGAATGCCTATAAACAAAAATCAACTAAGTACAGAAGAAGAAGCAAGATAATGTAACTACTTTCAATATAACTTTAATTTTGTTACTGTTTTTCGTAAAAGTTTTATGGTGTAGTACCTATTTGGATATTGGTAATGGTTATTATAACAAGGTGATTGGGATTGGGATACATTGAAGAGTGTCTGTTAGGTTTAGTTAGAATAAATTAATATTAGCTGGCATAGATCGAATTGGGGAGCGGAGAAACAAATTCAATCAATATGAATGAAAATATTTTGTAGTTATAAAAATGTGATCAAAAAATTTATCAAAGATTTGATTTCATCCTTATTTACTAACAGACCAAGTAAGTATTTTTTTATAATACTTACACTCCTTAGATATGACTGCCAATCACCTGTATGTACCACAGATATTTTAATTATTGAGTACATGTTTGAACCCTTATAAGTAACTTATTTTTTGGTTTTAATTAGTAATAGTTTTATGGTTATACTTATTAACTTTATTAAGGATACTATTTATTAATATTATGCCAATCAAAATTATTTAAAAAATATGGTGCTGCTATTATAATGCAATTTATCACATAGTATTATAAAGTACAGTTATGTATATTAGACCAAAGTAATATCTACAAAAAATCTTAGCAACTATTTTTACATTATTAATCACAACAACTTAATAAGAAATCAATAAATACTGTCACAAAAATCTATTAAGCACAAAAGATTCTTGTTATTGACATAGATACCTACTTATTATTTTTACATTTCATGACATTTACCTGCAAGTAAGTTTATTAGAAGTTATCTATATGGTATGATAAAACTATAATTTTCAGATTCATCACAATACTTATTTCAAAAAACCAACCTTTTAAAAATATATACTAGAGCTACTACAGCACCAATGGATACAGCTCCTGCAGCTCCCACATAACTAGCGGGTTGTGACATTATGATCATTTTTATGTGGAATGGTAAATTTGGCATAGTTTGTTTGAATGAATCTCTTTGTTTCACACGGTTGAAGTAATTCTCTAACAAAGGGCGTTTTCCACCGGTCCAAAATCTTCCTTCAAACCCAAGTTCCCATAACCTTTGCAGTAGTATTGCCAAGTTAATATCTGCAATACTGAAGTTTTCACAACATAACCAGTTACCTGAAATGTTAATTTTTTTGTTAAAGGGGTACATATAATTTTTTTGTCTTGTGCGTGGCATAGTCCTCGTTTACATTTTTTTATATTCTGGAGTCAAGTCAACAAGGAACTCTTATAGAAAATCGCGCCGCACTATGAAAACTTGTATAATAATATTTCGTATGCCTGATTTATTATAGGACAAAAAGATTGCAACATAATGCAATCTTTTTGTCCAAATGTGTCTAAAATGTGTCACTAAACCAGGGGCGGGCAAATCGCGATCGACCGGTAAATCGCGAGTGGTTCTAGGGTCTGTCGTGCGTATTCTTACATAAATATACCTTAAAATATACTTATGTAAAAAACCGTATCTTAACACAAAAAAACGTTTCTGCTTGTGAGTTGATCACTTGCTTGTCGTCCAATTTTATTGTTTTACATCGCCAATTGTTTAAGTCAGTTTGCCCACTCCTGATTTAGAGTTTTAGACCCTTAAGTTGCATTTTTTATTTGTCTGTACCTATGTCTAAAATCGGATAGGTATAAATTTTATAGTGCTAGGCAATTTAAAAAAAAACGGAATAGCAGAATAGGACTATATGCAAAAGCTTTCAAACCCCTCAATGAGGAATTTGTATTCTGAATGCAATTACAAAATAAAATTTCAAACCTTCAGTCTGAGTTCTTAATTGTTCCTCTACGTGTGATAGCACTTGATCTACAACATTTAGAACCTTAAGGTATTCATCTTCATTTGAAAGTATTTCATGTTTCCTATCCTGAATCTCTGCTTTGTATAGCAGAATCCCTCGAGCTTTAGGGTTTTCTTGTGCCAATTTGCGTAAATTTTTCGAACTTGCTAAATCACCAGCTGAAAAATATATTACTTAAGTATTCTCTTCTCTAAGTGACCACTCGAGTTCAAGAAACAATCTGCTGCAACATTTTTATATGACAGCTCCTTATCATATTTTCAAACATGGATGATTTATCAGATGAGTGAGTCATTTAGATAGGTACCTACATAATAATTGTCTAAATTTGCTTTTCCCACTTTCAGACACTTAACAATATAAATTGGTAAAATATAGGTACTTACTCTTAAGAACTTCTCGTACTGGCAAAATAAATGGGAGTTTTGGACTTCCACAAAGGTGCTGATGGCAAAATGAGCCCACGGTAATGACTCCAGCTGGTAAAGCCTCAATTAACTCACGAAATTTATTAACATTTTCTATTACTTTTTTGTCATTGGAAATGTTTATGAGAGACGGCAATTCTAAAAGAAAAAACTTTTTTTAGTAAGTATTCTTATCTGCAAAAAATCCTAAATCATCCTTGTGCAATATCTGTTTATGTTTAAAGGACATGTTTTCTACTAACCTGGATTTAAATGAGATTCCAAATAATCTATAATTCTACTGGAATCTGGTATAATCTCTGCATTTACTTTAAGAACTGGGATCTCGCCACGCGGATTTATGTCTAAGAACCAGGAAGCATATTGTTCACCCTTCGTAATATCAATAACTATGGGTTCAAATTCAACATTTTTTTCAAAGAGCGCCATTAAAACCTGCGAGACACATTTAATTAAAACTAAAAACATAAAAACATTTATTTCTTATTGTATTTAAGTAATAATAGATAAAAAATAACTTCGTACCTTTTGCGAATAGAAACTGTAATAGTTGCAATAAAGAACAATGTTTGAAACACTGCCATTACCCGACGTTTTGTTGGTTTTAGTAACTAAATATTTCTGGATAAAATGCATTTTTCTGTAGGTAACGCTTGTCCAGCAACGTCAACTGATAATTAATTTTAACTTCAAAGAAACAAAACAAATTCAAGTGAACTTATTTTTGGAATATATACAGGCGGGTTTTTACTACACAGGTATACCAACATAACAGAAAAAAATCAGCTGACAAAGTGTTGCCGTCCTTGTTGTCGATGTGTGCTGATGCGCCAAAGAGTAAAATAATATATTGTGATGCGCTCTCCAGACTAATGGCCTATTCAGACTCAAGCGCCAATCATGGCGTGAAGTCGCGGCGCGGATCGCTTGCGTATCACGGCAAACAGACAGTACTATCCCCGTCAATTGGTAATGCGCCTTGCGGCCATGATTTTAACCTCAAAAACGAAAAACAATTGTAAATTTTTTATGTACCTAGACCCTATTTTATTGAAAATAATAATTCAATAATTAATATATTCATCATATCAGCCACACGACACCCACTGCTGGGTATAGGCCTCCCTCCCCAAAGGATCTCCACGACGATCGTTCCTGCGCTGCCTGCATCCACTGGCTTTCCGCGACCTTCACCAGATCGTCGGTCCACCTTGTCGGGGGCCTACCCACGGAGCGTCGTCCGGTGCGCGGTCGCCATTCCAGAACCTTTCTGCCCCAACGGCCATCGGTTCTTCTCGCTGTGTCCCGCCCATTGCCACTTCAGCTGAGCAATCTTTCGAGCGATGTCGGTTACTTTAGTTCTCCTGCGGATCTCCTCGTTTCTGATTTGATCACGTAGGGAAACGCCGAGCATGGCTCTCTCCATTGCACGCTGAGTGACCTTGAGCCTCCTTATGAGACCCATAGTTAGCGGCCACGTTTTACTGCCGTAAGTCATCACTGGCAACACATACTGTTCATAGACTTTCGTCTTGAGACACTGAGGTAAGTCGGACGCGAAGATTTTTCGAAGCTTCCCGAATGCTGCCCACCCGAGTTGGATTCGGCGAGAGATCTCTTTCTCGAAGTTGGACCTACCTAACTGGACTGCCTGTCCTAGGTACACGTAATGGTCAACAACTTCAAGTGTAGTGTTCCCAACATGAACTGGAGAGGGTACAACATGGGCATTTGACATAATTTTCGTCTTTTCCATGTTCATCCTAAGACCCACTCTTTGGGAAGCACTACGGAGATCTTCGAGCATTGTGTTCAGGTCTTCCATGGTCTCAGCCATAAGGACTATATCATCGGCAAAACGAAGGTGTGTTAGGTACTCGCCATTAATGTTGATGCCGAGTCCTTTCCAGTCCAAGAGCTTAAAGATGTCCTCCAACGCAGCTGTGAACAGTTTCGGAGAAATAACGTCTCCCTGTCTCACACCACGCTGCAGTTGGATAGGATTTGTGTTCTGGTTCTGTACTCGGATCGTCATGGTGGCATTTTGGTATAAGTACCTCAACACCTCGATATACCTATAGTCCACTTGGCACCTTTGGAGAGACTGCAGCACCGCCCAGGTTTCAATCGAATCAAAGGCTTTCTCAATTAATATATTAGATTACCTATTAGAATTTTCTTGTTTCATGACATTTTTAGTTGCGGATCACATCAACGTGAATGTTAATTTGACCTTTTACCCTATTACAAACTCTTAAAACTTGCCAGGTTTATGAATTGCTATAGTTACATCTCTTTCTCGCTGTATAACAAATAAAAGAGATAGATTGATAACCAGTCAGAAAACTGCCAGGAAATAAGAGGTCATAATACGGCCTGGGGCTTACCATCAGCAAATAAGAAACCGTTCAGTTCAAAAGCAGGCCTTAAATAGGACTGGTTGAGGCCTGCTTTCATACTAACCGTTGAGCTCAAAGTATGAAAAAGTAAGGCAGTTCAATATAAGTCCTGCTATAAGAGGCCCGTTCCAGCGCATTACCGATTGACGAGGATATAAAAGGCCTTCCAAACGACACGATTTGATTGGCAACTTAAATTGTGTAGTAATCGGCTACTAAATTGATTTGGCTGTCCACACGACGCCCAATCTCATTCAATTTTCAAACTCTTGAGGAGCGGACGTGCGCCATACCTCCTATATTATCGAAAAAACGCAAGTTAGCATTCATGCTATTGGTCAACATGATCAGTTCAGATGAAGAAAGGAAAAGAATGTGCGCGAAGAATTTGCTGTTAAAAAGAAAAACATATAATATTGGCTCAAAAGAATTAAATAAAAGAGCTAAATTGGCAATCGTTATCCACACGATACAATTTGATCGGCCCAACTGGAATTGGGTGATCTCGCCAACCACATGTATCGTACATGATACGATTTGAGTGACAATTCGGGTAAATTGCCAATGAAATTGTGTCGTCTGGAATAGGAACAGAAGTTCGCGCCGCGCGGTTCACAATATATTTCGCGCACTCAACAAAGATGAACGCCGAAGTTGCAGCTGCTGTACGGGGTTAGCAATGACATCAGCAATTTATGCTGATATAAAAAATAAATTAATGTACATAATTTTAAGTACACGAAAATTGTTTTAAATACATAAAACACTCACAACTTATTAAATTATTATTTTTCAAAACTCACCTTCACGCGAAAACAGTGCGAATGTAGAGCCTAGTCGCTTTCGCGCCAGTTCGTAGTATGCGAATCATTTGTCGCGGGACAAAAAACCGACAATTTACGGGAACGAGGCGCGAACGCGAGCTTCGCGGAAAGTTCGCGGCTTCGCGCGTCAGCCTGGAGAGCGCATAACGCGCGAGCGTATCGAAATCGATGGAAACTGCAGTTACATTGTCAACTTTGGTTCAAGCGGCAATGAAAATGCGATTTCTGTCAGACATGATTGCAACAAAGTTACAAAATCAGCCGAGTTAAAAAAAACGCTCGCGCGGGGTCTCATGGCACAGAGGGCCTAGTACGAGTTGATTTTTTTCTCTCACTTCACTTTGCGAATAGTAAACTATCGTCTTCTCTCTTTCACTCGTCCACTCACTCGCATGATATCCTCTCTTTCACTCGATACTATTCGCAAAGTGAGGTGAGAAACTCAACTCGTACATACTAGGCCCCAGAATACATGCTCATAGAAAAAAAATTTTTCATGTCAGTGATGCTCATGGTCTGTTGTTCTTGTACTCTACTCTTCCCTTAGTTTGCTTTAGTGAGTGATTCTGTCTGTCTGTGGTCTGTGCAATTAGTGTTTGCTTTTTTCATTCGTGTTGTAATTTTTAATTTCTATGATTTTCAGTGTGTTGGTTGATTGATAGAATTACTTAATTACATTACATAGCTGACAAAAAATATAGTTTTGATTTATTCAATTTATATTTGTACTTGTTAGCAGTTTGAGATAATGCAAGCCACTGTAAGCCATTGCACATTGAAGTGATTGAATTGAAAATGGAGGTATCAAACAACACCGACGCCGTCAACCTTGGCGTTGGTGAAGTAGAAGCTGAAATTGGAGAAGAACTGAAACAATTAGAAGAAGGCAAAGATTTTGATACGCGGAGTGAAGTATCTAGCTCGTCGTCTAGTGAATCGAGCACTCCTCCTAGTATTAGTTCTGTCAGCACAAAATCTAAAGAAAAACGCGGAAATCGTAAACGCAGCAAGTCTAAAAGTCATTCTCCTGTTCAAAGTAAACGTAGTAGATGCGTTACTGATGCCAACACCAAAATTAAGACTTACGATTATTTGACAAAATTAAATTACTTATTCAGAGATACCCGTTTTTTTTTGATTAAGTCGAACAATGCTGAGAATATAACATTGTCGAAAGCGAAAGGAGTCTGGTCTACGCTGCCGCAAAATGAAGCCAACTTAAATCAAGCATACAGGGAATCGAGAAATGTGTTATTGATATTCTCTGTAAAAGAAAGTGGCAAGTTTGCTGGCTTTGCACGTTTAGGCAGTGAGTCGCGTCGAGACGTACCACCCATATCTTGGGTGTTACCGCCAGGGTTGTCGGCAAAAGTGTTGGATGGTGTGTTCAAAGTTGATTGGATTTGTCGCAAAGAGTTGCCATTTAGCAGTACGCTTCACTTATACAATCCTTGGAATGAAGGTAAATCTGTCAAAATAGGAAGAGATGGCCAAGAGATCGAACCTAAAGTGGCAGAAGAACTTTGTAGACTATTTCCAGAAGATGAAGGTATTGAAATGACCCCAATTTTGAGAAAATCTAAAGAAGCCTCTAAAAGAGGTTATATGAAAAGCGGTGGAAGCTACAGAACTTACAGGGCACCACTGTCATCAAGAGGTTCAAACTTTAGAAGTCGTGCGGGTGCTTCTTCTAGAAGCAGAAGAAAAATTTTCTCATCCCCGAGAAGCAGGCTGGCTCCAAATGCCTACAAGAGGAGGTCTCCCTCACCTTACATGCGTGATCGTATTCCTGGATGGTTTGGTCGTTCGAGGGACACATACAATAGCAGTAGTTCTGCTGCAGCCGAAGCATATGTTGCAGAATACATGCGTTCGATGCATCATCAGCTGCCGCCACTGCCATACGTACCACCTCCTGGGTTCAGTGGCGCCTTATCGTCATATGATGGATTGCCTCCACCACCTCTTCCTCCACCTCCACGCTATTATGACTTACATGATTATCCACGTTCAGTGTTGGTATATGATAAAAGATCATATGAACGTTCAGTTGATGAGTTTCTGTGGCGTACGTCTGATCGTTCTCGTGGTCGTAGTCGTGATCGTGAACAACACCGATCATACCGAGATCGGAGATAAACTGTAATTTGACCACCGATGTATTAATGTCTTGGTAATTGCTAATAAAAATTTGTGTTTGAACTGTGAACTTTATTGAATGAGAAATCTTTGAAGTGTGTTGTGATGAACAGTTTCAATATTGCTATGGACATATATTTAACACTGACATAGGTCTAAACAAGGACTTACTGTGTTTAATAGACGGTAATCTGAGAGTGAGAATCTCAGATATACAGGGTATTTGTGTGAAAGTCAATGCTACTTTTTAATGTGTTGACATAGTTTTGCAAACAGATAGTATGTAACATTAACTTTTTATTTGTGAATTTACTGCTACTGCAGTAACTTTTATGTTACATTTATCTTAATTTGTATGTGTGAAACGTGGATTAAAAAAACCTACTGATTTGTACAACTGTTAGGTTGTGTAATAGCTGTGATAACTTTATAGATTAATGTTTATACTTATGGAAAAATATAAACCAAAGTATTTATTCCTTTAACGCTATAAATTATTTTTGACAGATATTTTAATATGCCTGCTGTGCAGTTTAACATCAATAATATTCAATCTGTATTTGGTCATTTTGGTATAACTTACACAGCCAACTATTTTAATCAGCCATTTAAATAACGACCTAGCTTATTCATTAAACGGTGTCATATAATCGAGTCCCGTACACGATTCCGAAAACCATTTTACCAACTGACAGTTCCCATAAAAATATTACCCATTTATAATTCTCACCGAATGAACTACAGACCAATGAACGTTTGACCAACGCAACGTTTGTGTTTCCTGCAGTTCACCGAATGAATGTTAGACCTTAGTACCATTGACATTACGCACAATTTTCTACTTCGCTTTTGACTGCAGAGATCATTATCCGATCATGGAAAGTAATAAAAAGGTTAAGTGAAAATGAAAATATTTATTTTAATATTGATAAATATTGTATAATTAACAACATTAATTAACAACAATACAATATAAAATCATAAACTTCCATCTTAATTTTGAGACATAAAAAGAGAAATCATGATTCATGAATACCAAAGGGTACACATCATTCTCGCGTTCCATTTTTTAATTTTCTATACAGATGATCAAAACAACTCTGCGCGAGCGGTAATGAGGGCGAACTTTGAAAATTCATATTAAATTATTAAATAGATATAATAAACACGCAATACATTAGACAAATACTTCATTATTCCTAAAAAAATACTTTAGAATCTTTAAATACTTACCAGTAAAAAAGATGTCAAAGTGACTTGTTTTTTTTTGTTTTTACCGATTTGAGCATTTGTTAATATTTTATTTTCTCTGTGATTAAAAACATTTTTTAAACTTTCTCTCTATAGTGCACTCCTTGACAATACAATACAACCCTTTGTTTTAGCTTGATTTTTCTATTTTTTTTTGTCTCAAAATTAAGATAGAAGTTTATGATTTTATATTGTACCTATTGTTGTTAATAATTAACTCATACCTATTACCTATTGTTGTTAATTATTAGCTCATTGTTGTTAAGGAGCTCATTTTTCAATGTTGACGACCTGTATGAAATATACAGGGAGAAAAAAGCAGCCCTTGATGAGTTTCTTGCCGGTTCTTCTCGTTACAAGGTCTCCCGCTTTGGGTTTGCGAACCGATGGCGTAGCTTCTATGACATTCACAAGTGCTTGTAACAGCCTAGACTGAATAAATTATTTTTGAATTTGAATTGAATTTGAATTAATGTTGTTAATTATACAATACTAGCTTCTGCCCGCGACTTCGTCCGCGTGGATATTAGACGAAATCCTTTTAAGGAACCTTCAACCAGGATCCGGCCAGCCATTTTTACGCGATTAGGCGAGTCCCCATCAAGCGCGCTGCCTCGCGAGGCAAGATATTTGCCGTGTGTGGCGGGCCTCGCACAAGGCTTCCAGTTCCCGTTCCCGCTCTTGCTCCCGTTCCCCGTTCCCGTTCCGTTCCCGTCCCGTTTGCGTTCCCGTCCCGTAAATGTCCCGTAACTTCCGTACCCCTTCCGTTTCCGTTCCCGTTCCCATCCCGTTCCCCCGTTCCCATCCTGTTCTTGTTCCCGTTTCCGTCCCGTTATATTCCCGTTCCGTTCACGTTTCGTTCCCGTTCCCATTCCCGTTCCGGTCCCGCTGCGTTCCCGTCCCGTAAACGTCCCCTAACCGTCCCGTACGCCTTACGTTCCCGTTCCGTTCCCGTCCGGTTCTTGTTCCCGTTCCCGTTCCCATCCTGTTCTATTCCCGTTCCGTTCCAGTTTCGTTCCCGTCCCGTTCCCGTTACGTTCCAGTTTCATCCCCTTTCGTTCCGTTCCCGTCCGATCCCGTCCCGTACTCGTCCCGTACCCCTTCCGTTCCCGTTCCCGTCTCGTTCCCATTCCGTTCCGTTCAGTTCCGTTCCGTTCCGTTCCGCTCCGGTCCGGTCCGTTCCGTTCTGTTCCCGTTCCCGTTCCCGTGCCCGTGCTCGTTCCAGTTCCCGTTCCCGTTCCCTGGATGTGTATGTCCAGGTCCAAGTCCATATGTGTCATGTCCACCGCGTTGGACTTCAAAATAAATCTCATTTTCGCAATCACCATCCCATAAAACCTCTAGAACGACATCCATATCGATTTTTATGTTACTCACCCCACTTACCCTCTAAGGGGTTGATTTTCAAAATCCCAAAATATATATTTAGACGTGCTCCTACGAATTTTAAAGTTGTAATTTCGATTTTGTATTCTTTTTCCATACAAAATTTGAACCCTATTTTTACCCCTTTACGGGTTAAATCATGTCCACCGTGTTGGACTTCAAAATAAATGTAATTTTTGCAATCGTCATCCCAGAAAACCCCAATAACGGCATCTATATCGATTTTTATGTTTACTCACCCCATTTACCCCCTAAGGGGTCGATTTTCAAAATAACAAAACATATATTTGCCTATTTATTTTTAGATGTGCTCCTACGAAGTTTAAAGTTGTAATGTCTATTTTATATTATTTTTCCATACAAAATTTGGACCCATTTTCACCCCTTTAGGGGTTAAATCATGTCCACCGTGTTGGACTTCAAAATAAATGTCATTTTTGCAATCGTCATCCCAGAAAACCCTAATAACGACATCTATATCGATTTTTATGTTTACTCACACCATTTACCCCCTAAGGGGTTGATTTTCAAATAACAAAATATATATTTGCCTATTTATTTTTAGATGTGCTCCTACGAAGTTTAAAGTTGTAATGTCTATTTTATATTATTTTTCCATACAAAATTTGGACCCCATTTTCACCCCTTGAGGGGTAAAATCATGTCCACCGTGGTTGGACTTCGAAAAAAATTTCATTTTTGCAATCGTCATCCCACAAAACCCCGATAACGACATCCATATCTATTTTTTTAGGTTTCTTTTAACCCTTTTTACCCCCATTTCATCCCCTTTGGACTTGGAATCCTAACAAAAACAATATATTTTTTTTGTTAGGATTTAGATTTCTATCCATATCAAATTATAAATTTAGCGATTTTTACTTCGAAAATGAAGGATTTTCTTTAATACACAACTTCATCCCCCTTTGACCCCTTCGGGGGTAGAATTTTGAAAAAAAAATTCAAGTCTCTAGGTCCAGCGGTTTGGGCTGTGCGTTGATAGATCTGTCAGTCAGTCAGTCATTCAGTTTACGATTTTATATATTAAGATTTATCAATATTAAAATAAATATATTCATTTTCACTTAACTTTTTTATTACTTTCCATGATCGGATAATGATCTCTGCAGTCAAAAGCGAAGTAGGAAGTTGTACGTAATGTCAATGGTACTAAGGTCTAACATTCATTCGGTGAACTGCAGGAAACACAAACGTTGCGTTGGTCAAACGTTCATTGGTCTGTAGTTCATTCGGCGAGAATTATAAATGGGTAATATTTTTATGGGAACTGTCAGTTGGTAAAATGGTTTTCGGAATCGTGTACGGGACTCCATATAATCAGCGACCTAAATGATATTCATCTATTAAATTAATTGGGTAGGCAAATAACTTGGTTTAGTCAAAGTCAAAATGGCTCCTTCTTCCCCACGACACTACCAAAGCGCACTACTGGTAATGTCATGGGTATTTTTGTTCTCTTCTACACTACCGGCCCAGTAGTGTCATAGGTACCTAAATGAAAAATTCCGTAGGTAAAAGTCTATTCGGTTAGATAGTGTCGGTACACCCGCAAGCACTTGTGTCCCTTGTGTTTATTGTAATAAAATACGCATACAAATAATACACACAAGCGCGGAGCAAAGATAATTTTAATGAAATAAAATACGTAAAGAAAAATTAGACCACTATTCTTCATTGCTCGAAGTGTTGGAGTCATTATCATCTGTATTTATGATAATAGATACAACATTATCACTTTCCGAATTACCAAAATATCGATATTTCAACACAATTTCGATAGACATTGGTCATAATAATTTGTTTACATGTTTTACAAAACACCCGTCTTTTTTTGTTGGTTCACTTAAAGTTTCATCTTGAGTCATTTCACTGACCTCCCAAGGACGAAAAAACATTTTCAGTGCATATAATATGTAGCAGAGTCAACAAATACAACCTTTCACTACAGCGCCGCCGCCAGCGCTTCGATGCAAACTGCCAAAATCCAAATTCACTTGCGGGTGTACGCCGCACGCGGTATCCTTTGTTTATGCGGCGGCATCCTTTGACAAGAAGCGGCACGTGCAAAGGCGGCGCGATAAAAGGGCGATACTATCTAAGCGAATGCGCTTTACATTCCCCACACCACTAGGTACCAATTTTTACTTTGATTAAACGGATTAAACCAAGTCATTTGCCTACCCAATTAATTTAATAGATGAATGTCATTTAGGTCGCTTGAAGTTTTAAAATCTATTCTAGCCAAAAGGGGCCACTTTAAGCAAAAATGGATTTTAAAACTTACAGAAAGAATGAAAACTGTTGAAGAGTTATTAAAAAAATATTAGAGACAATTTATGAGATTATTACAGTATGAGCTTTTTAAAATATTTACTTGGTTTACGAGTAATAAAAATTTATGTAATGGCGGCGCTAGCAGTACTACCTACAGCGCCTTAATATTACGGCTCCACCTTGGCTCACCTGCTGCGTCTTAACCATGTCTTAACGCATAAATAAATTCACTAATATCAAAGCGTTACACAGATGTGGCCAATACTTTAACGTGTTAATTTACAAACGACATTACCAAATATAATATGTTACCGCCCGCGCCGCCCCGGCAATGTGTGAAATGCAGGCATTGTCATTTATTCTTATGGCATTGTATACAATCACTAGGAAGGTAGGTATCGTATACAATACAATGCCTGGGAGGCGGGTCGGGTTATCACTCATCAGTTTCCCTAATTCGTCAGTTTCTCAAACTGGTCAGTTTACTTGATTAGTCAGTTTCGCGAAATTCGTCAAATGTATGAAATAGAATGAATGATGAATATTATTGTCTATTTTATACATTACCTAAGCAATGTATACAATCACTAGGTATTGTATAGAATACCTGCTGGTCCACACCGGCAATGAATGTCTAAATAAGTAGATGTTGGTTAGAGGCAGGGACGTATTTGAAGACTCGGCGCCCTGGGCCAATAAGGTATGCCTCCCCTTACTATCTACGTAAGGCAGGATGCCTTGTCTAGGATGCACAAACCAGCGTTTTACACACTAATATATTACATGATTAGTAAGATTAGTAGACAAAACTGACTAAAAATCTTGCTGCGCGGCTGTTTTTTTACACGACTGCCCAAAAAGGAGTGTATATGTGTTTAGGGTTCATGTATGTTTGTGGGTATGTGAGTTTCTTTGTTCCACCATAAATTTTAAATGCCTGAACTGATTTGGATAAATTGAGTATCATTAGAATCCTTACAGCATCCTGACAGTGGCTGTATTTTTGTTTTTAGAAAAAATTTATATGGCGACTGTACGATGCCATTTTCAAATATGAAATTGTTTTTTTCTTCTATTATTACAATATGGGCATCAAATAAAAGGCCTTGATGATAAGGCTGGCCCCAGACCTACCGGTTCCGTTTCTTTGCTTTGCTGTGCTACCTTGCTTGAAAGACCGCCGGCCAACCAGGGTAATTTTCAATCTATCGCATTTTGGGACTAGACCAAATTGGCAAGATAGCCATTAGCTTGGTTTTATCAAATGTCATCGCCTGGATTGCGAAGTAGGAAGCTTTTAGGAGATATGCCACCCTGAACATGGACTCCGATCGTTAAAAATAACTCGATCGCTTATTTATACAAGATGTTTGGTAAAGCCTTATAAAACTGAATATGGTAGATAGGGACCATAATAAAACTGAACAACTTTTACTATGGGACCAAATCTGAAATCGCGAAAAAAAATGAACTGTTTCATACATTTTGATAATTTCGTTATTAATTTTTGTATAAAACAGCAGTTTTTTTTTAAAACGAAAACTAAAACTTCTCATCGCACCCCAGACGACGATATTTGATAACACCAAACTAATGGCTATCTTGCCAATGTGGTCAGGTCAAAATATGCGATAGATTGAAAATGAGCCTCTTGGCCGGCGGTCCATGGTAGAACAGCAAAGCAAAGAAATGAAACCGGTAGGTCTGGGGCCAGCCTAAGCACTTTCCAAAACTATATAAATGTCACTAAAATATATGAAATATAAATAAAAAAATTAAAAAACTGACTAAAAATCGCGCTGCGCGGCCTTTTTTTGTTATAAACAAGCAAGATTAGTAGGTGAAACTGACTAAAAATCGCGCTACGCGGCCGTTTTTAACTCACAGAAAAAATTAAAAATCCTGGAATCGCAGATAGGGGGCGCCCCGTAGAAATGTCGCCCAGGGGCGCTGGTAGTGCTAAAACCGGCACTGAGTCGGGGGACCTCTTTGATCAAAAATTGTTCCATAAAAAGGTCCCCCGAACTGCAATGACACTAGTTGTTGAACGTTTTAGTTTTTAACCGACTTCAAAAATTTTAAAAGAGGATGTTATCTATTCGTCGCATATATATATTTTTTTATAAGTATGTACACCGATTACTCAAAGACGGCTGAACTGATTGAAATGATTCAAACGCTATAACATGAGGTTTGTTTCCAAGTTGGTCCCATTTTTTGAAATTTTGAAATCGGTTCAGTAGTTTTCAAGTAATCTTGAAAATACTGTCGTTTTCGTTACCATTTTATATGAATTCAGGAGGATTTTCAACCATTACTTTTTTGTTTATGAACCGATTTAGATGATTCTTTTTTTGTTTTAAAGAAGACACCTTAAGGATGATACTGTATTAATTTCATTGGTATTGGACTTTGGATTTTGAAGATACACGAGGGAACTCCTCAAAATCAAATAGGAACCATACAGTGATTGAAATCTTGGTACGTTTGTGACAATCAAAAACAAGTTAAGTAGGGGAAGGTCGTATACTATCGGACAGCGTACAGTATCAGACAATGTTGATAATACCTCTAATTCACTGCATAGGCTCCCATAAGAAAGTACTAGCAAAGAATAACATCCTAGACACGCCCTGAACCAGTTTGCAGCAAGCTGACAACGTCACTAAGAGCACAAAATCGATTTATGTGATTAATCCGTTTCAAATTAGTGAATGACTTTTTTTGATTAGTCTACTATCTCCACAATTTACATATTTTAAACGACTCACAATACTAGGTGTTTCATAAGTTTATTACAGATTGAATAAATGACTCCAAAACAAATGAAAAATAGCTTGTTTATTTTTAATTAAATTTTTTATAACATCATTCACGTCGTATTGTATCGGACAGTGAAGTTTCGTATAGTATGGGACACGTCCACGCGTCCGATACTACACGAAAGTTAATAATATATAATAATAGAAAACTAAAATGAATAATAATACTTTTTATTATTTTCAAAAATTTTGTTTAGCCCACAGTGTTAGTATGTATTGTATGTACAGCCGGTGGGATTTGGGTGTTTTTCTATGAAGGTTGCTTTGTTTTTTTTTTTACTACGGCCACGAGATAATAAATTATTAGCGTTTAATAGTGCTATTTGTGAATTATTGCTGGCGAAATAGTTTTGTTGGTGTAGTTTTAAAAATATATTTGATATTAAAATCATAAAAGACACGTATTGTATGAAAATGAATAAAATGCAATTCTTATATTAACTACAATAATATGGTATCTGAATACAATATACAGAATTATTAACAAGTGTATTTGATATTTTATTACAAACTAAAGAATACTTTCTATCCTGGATAAAGGTTCTCTAATGATTTTCTCTAATGTCCACGCACGCAGGACGAAGTCGCGTGCGGAAGCTAGTAGCAAAATAATAACGTGTCCCATACTAAACGAAACTGTCCGATACTTAACGAAACAGTCCCTGCATTTTATATTTTAAGTTCTTTTAAAATATTAATAGCTTATCTGATTAACACATTTGCAAGGTACTTAGTGCAAGTATAAAATTATTCTAATACTTATTAATTAATTTTTTATTGGCCTTTAAAGTATGCTGTCCGATACTATCGTACGATGTCCGATATTATACGAACTTTTTATAAAATAATAATCGATTTAAATCAGTTATTCGTAAAGATAACTTACTTTTTACCTTAAGCACATAACAAATGATGTTAAAACTGCACAATTATTGAATGAAATGGTGTTCATGTCTTTAATTTCGAGACTTATTTGTTAAAAACAAAATGTGTCCGATACTATACTACCTTCCCCTACCTATTTATTGTCAAGGACGTTCTGGACTAGGGTTGAACTGCGAAGGCCCAACGGAACTCTTGTGGAATGTGAAACATTATAACGTTTTATTTTATAAAATCATCGCTTACATACCTACCACAAAAAAGTTTAAAATAAAAAAGCTTTTAAAAAAAAGCACAACCTCCTTCAAAAACCTTCAAAAACTGCTCTATAAAAAGCAAGAAATAATGTTCAAATCGATTAATTAAAACACGTCTATTGAAGTCGGGTGGGCCTTTTAGAATATAAACAATACAATAAGTAAAAAAAAATACTTCCAGCTCCACCCGACTTCAATAGACGTGTTTTAATTAATCGATTTGAACATTATTTCTTGCTTTTTATAGAGCAGTTTTTAAAGGTTTTTGAAGGAGGTTGTGCTTTTTTTAAAAAGCTTTTTTTTGTTTAACGTTTTTGGCAGGGCAGTCGTAATTTTAATATTTTTTAACCATAGTCAGGCAAAATTAAAGATCAGTGGATGGAACTGCCAAAAAAATCGTGCTGCGCGGCCGATTTTTTTACTTAAGATTGGCAAATAACAAAGATTATTGAATAAACTTGGGGCTCGGGGTGGGCCCGAGGGAGGCTCAGGGTGGGTTCGAGGGTAGCTCAGAGTGGGCTCAAGGGCGCTCGGGGTACGGGGTGGGATCGAGGGGGTTCGAAAAATAGTGTTATCACATAAAAAGGGGTAAACACAAAAGCGAGGGGACAGGGGGGAGGGGGGCGCAGCCTGAAAAGATCTTAAAGAGTTCATTAGGTTAGGTTAGTATGGCGACCAAAAACGCGCGAGCTGAGCGAGCATCATGATGCCGCGACAGCGGCCGGCGAAGCGCCAGAAACGACGTTTTTGTAACGACGAAGTAAAAGGGTTTGACGGTATTACACATTTTTTTTCAATAAAAGAACCTGTTTCCGTACTTTAACTGATCCTTGGTCGTTAATTTGCAGATTAGCTAGGGAATCTGCAGATTACCTAGTTAAAGTACGAAATGAATCAATTTTTCGCACTTTGATTCGACCAGTGAATCTGCAGATTAACTAGTTAATCTGGCTGAAAAAACTGTTTTTCTTCAAACCAATACGTGCGGGGTGTCTATAGATAGGCCTTTAAAAATGACGTTGAGGTTCCTAAGACATTTTTTTCTTAAAGTCAACCGTTTGAAAGATATACACCGCCAAAGTGGCAAAATTTGTGTCCCCCCCTTTAACTTTTGAAATAAGAGTGTGAAAAATAGTAAAAAAATATATGCTGTAGAAATTAATAAACACTTTCAACGAAAATTGGTTTGAACAAGATATAGTAATTAGTTTTCGAGATTAGCACATTTTCCAAAACCGCAAATATAACTTTGTCATTCATCAAAGAAAAAAAATATAATTAAATAGTGAAAATGTAGAAGTTAATCTTCTCCATATTGGTACTTTGGTTGGTGATGTATTACGAAGAATAGAAAAAATAAAAATCTGATATTTATAGTATAGGTGGTATGTAAAAAGAACAAAATATTTTTTTTACCTTTTCCCATATTTATGTGAAAGTTGACCAAATTAATGCGAAATCGACGTTTTGCCAAATGGATCCTAAATCAAATGCGTGATACCTAGACTAAATGCGAAGTAGACGTAAGTAATGCGAGTTGCGACTAAAAGATACACGTGCCGGACTACAGCTGGGCCACAAAAAAAAAAGTTGGAAATCTGACATTTTGACTATGCCATGATGAAGTCGATAATTTGTCGGAATTTGTCGCCAAAAACCAGAATTTGTCGGGCTTGCGTTTAGGAGATACGTGTGGCTCAGCTGTAGAGACGTCTCTACAGCTGGGCCACACAGATCTCGAAAACGGAAGGTCGTAGCGAAAATCTGATTACTCGTATGTGTAGCCGGTAATTTGTCGGATTTTGTCGCCAAAAACCAGAGTTGGTCGGTCTTGCGTTTAGGAGATACGTGTGGCTCAGCTGTAGAGACGTCTCTACAGCTGGGCCACACAGATCTCGAAAACGGAAGGTCGTAGCGAAAATCTGATTACTCGTATGTGTAGCCGGTAGTTTGTCGGATTTTGTCACCAAGAACCAGATTTTGTCGATCTTGCGTTTAGGAGATATGTGAGGATACGCTGTGGAGACTTTTCTACCTGGATCTTGAGAAAGGAAGGTCATAGCGAAAATCTGATAACTCGAGTGTGTAGCCGTTAGTTTGTCGGAATTTGTCACCAAGAATCAGACTTTGTCGATCTTGCGTTTAGGAGATATGTGAGGATACGCTTACGACCTTTCGTTCTCGAGATCCAGGTAAAAAGTCTCCACAGCGCATCCTCACATATCTCCTAAACGCAAGATCAACAAAATCTGATTCTTGGTGACAAATTCCGACAAGCTAACGGCTACACACTCGAGTTATCAGATTTTCGCTATGACCTTCCTTTCTCAAGATCCAGGTAGAAAAGTTTCCACAGCGTATCCTCACATATCTCCTAAACGCAAGATCGACAAAATCTGGTTCTTGGTGACAAAATCCGACAAACTACCGGCTACACATACGAGTAATCAGATTTTCGCTACGACCTTCCGTTTTCGAGATCTGTGTGGCCCAGCTGTAGAGACGTCTCTACAGCTGAGCCACACGTATCTCCTAAACGCAAGACCGACCAACTCTGGTTTTTGGCGACAAAATCCGACAAATTACCGGCTACACATACGAGTAATCAGATTTTCGCTACGACCTTCCGTTTTCGAGATCTGTGTGGCCCAGCTGTAGAGACGTCTCTACAGCTGAGCCACACGTATCTCCTAAACGCAAGCCCGACAAATTCTGGTTTTTGGCGACAAATTCCGACAAATTATCGACTTCATGACATAGTCAAAATGTCAGATTTCCAACTTTTTTTTTGTGGCCCAGCTGTAGTCCGGCACGTAAAAGATACCTATCGATGGGATGTTGAGTTGACTTTACATCAAAACACGAATGACTTATCTTTCGCTACGCATAGGTAGTAAATTCATTTCATCGCTTAGTTAGACGAATCATTAATAATAATGGTCTTTATGCCGCTCCATGTGAAGGCTGATCACACACTATCAGATAGCTATCATCAACCCCACATAGCGACTGATTGTCGAGCCCGACGCTGCTCTCGACTCGGAGTGGCATCGAGGATGTTTAGACTTATTATGTAATAGGAGGCGTGGAGGTTGTAATGACGTGGACGCAGGCGCGATTCTAAAGGGCGCGCAAGGGGCTAAGGGATGAGGGTGCGTCAGTCGGCGCTCGGCGACTGGAGGTGCAAAGCGCTTCGCGCCGCGCCCCATATCGCCGCCGCCGGAGCGTGGCTCGGGGCGTGGCGCTTACGTAAACACGCGCGGGACACAACTCGCGCTCCGGGCGGCGCGGTGCCGCGGCCGCGCCACTGTCCGTCCCAGAACGACCCCATGTAGGCCCGCGCCGCCGTCTAAGTGTATGTCGATACCTCTTCGCACGCTGCCGCGCCGCCGCTACCGCTACCACTGCCACTGTTGCCCATCTCCAAGCTTATAGGTATGCTAACATACCTACTTAACTATTCCAATCCAAGTACTAATGTATAGGTAAGTTCCTAATACAATACCCTATCCCTACCTAAAAAGGCGTTTTAAACTTTTGAGTTTTAAGTTAAGTACCTAACTATGCTATTTATTACCTATGACTTTATGTTGTATCTAAATTCTAATTAGGTACTCTACCTAATGCTCCACGCAAGATCCTGGTACCTATATTTAATTTCTGATGATCATAATCATATTGGTCGGTACAGTCAGCAAAAAAAGTTATCCTTACTAATATTATAAATGCGAAAGTCCGTTTGTTTGTTTGTTACGCCTTCATTCACGTCTTAAATACGGAACCGATCGTCATGAAATTTTGCATAGA
This sequence comes from Agriphila tristella, assembly GCA_928269145.1. Lineage (NCBI taxonomy): Eukaryota > Metazoa > Arthropoda > Insecta > Lepidoptera > Crambidae > Agriphila > Agriphila tristella. The sequence continues at coordinate 43,076,084 of OV743431.1, forward strand.
CGTTGTCAGGGTTACAGAGAAGGACATAGGGTGTTTTTCATCCCGAAAAACAGTGTTGTTCCCGAGGGATAGCAAACAACTATCCACGCAGACGAAGTCGCGGGCGGCCGCTAGTTATACAAATATACGAAGTTACAAAACAACAAAACCCTGAAATAGAACATAAAAAGAAATCAATTGTGCCAAATAGGGCTATCATAATATCAATACCTATTACAAAACACTGAACAACATGAATATGCCAATGGCGCTAACTAAACATCATTAAAAGCAAGGTAACTGTCACATCTTATTGTACCTTACTTCCCTTCTCTAAGTAACTTATTTACCTTTTTTAAACCTGAACAGATATAGGTATTTTAAAATCCTTGACCTTGGCATTTAACTAACTTTATTTTAAGTAAATACGAGTACTTACGATAAAAATCGCATCGCAATGTTTGTTGAGTTGAAAATATAAAATCTCACCGACACACTGAAACAGCCTATACTCTTAACCCGTAAAATGTAGTAATACATTTCGATGGTAAAATGTTGTTTTTTTATTTGTATGAAAAATTGCAGTGACAAGACAAATAGAATTAATATTATCGCCTATTCCATACATTGCCTAGGCAATGTATACAATGACTAGGTATTGTATAGAATGCCTGCTGGTCCACCGGCAATGTGTAAAATAAGATTTTGGTCTGTAATTTAATACTCTTACTACGATGATAGTCCTTTAGATGACGTCCAAGGTTTGATGATGAAGCGGGAAAAAGAGGGGAAGGGGGCCCCCTCCAGCCCCCCTCGAGCGATCTACGAGCCCCCTCCAGCCTCCCTCGAGCTTTCCCCGAGCCCCCCTGAGCTTTTGTGTCTGCCCTCTAACCAACTAAGATCAAAATCTTTTTATTTTACACATTGCCGGTGGACCAGCATGCATTCTATACAATGCCTATGCCTAGTAATTGTATACACTGCCTAGGTAATGTGTGAAATAGACAATTATATTCATTCTATTTCATACATTGCCTAGGCAATGTATAAAATGAATAATATTTCATATATTGCCTGATCGTTTCAGGCATTGTATAGAATGCCTAGGCATTTTATACAATGCCTAATTATACACATTGCCGGTAACATATACAATGCCTAGGTAAAGTATAAAATGAATAATAGTTCATACATTACCTGAACCTTTCAGGTATTGTACACAATGCCTAGGCATTGTATGGTAATGTTTGAAATAGACAACAATTTTAATTATATTATATTTCATACATTACCTGGAAGGCCCAGGCATTGTATATTTCACACATTGCCGGTGAGCGGTGACATATGCAATACTTACCGGATTATACACATTGCCGTTACGGTTCGCGTTAGAGTATATATTCTGTGGTTACGGTAACATAATATAGGTACTTAACTGATTTTGGTGCGGTTTTTTACACTTGTAATAAAGATTAATAAATTAACGTCTTGTTTATGCAAGTCAATAAAATTATTATTGAATCAAATCACTGCTTAGCCGTTTAATTAAATGGCTGAATGTGATTTGCATTGCATACTAGGTACAATCAGCAGCACATCAGGGGGCCTACAACGAGCTCTTATAGCAATGTCTTTTAGGTCTTACATTGACTTTTCGTACCACGACGTCCTATAAAGAAGGTTGTTTCTACTTCAAATTTCTTAGCAATTTTGTTGCGATCATCTTTAACTTGTTCACTCTTTGTCAAAAAATATCTAAGGTTGCCAACTTAACGCAAATTTAACTAAGTTACTAGGTATCTTTTACAAGTTCTATAACATATTTTTCTGGAAGAAACTAAGTTGTCATAAGAATGTCAACTCATAGTCGATACCAAGTATAGTAAGGATAAACTCACAAATCATATTTTCTTTGTCCTGCATACAGGTAGTAATTACTCAAGTAAATAATAACATGAACTTTTAGAGTTAATGTGTAGACAACGAGTGCCCAGAATTTGAATAGTTTACACAACCGGGATTTGACCGGCTATCCTGATACATAAGGATAAGTTTTATTTATTCTTATGCCTGATATCCGAATGGCTGGTCATTTTGAAGTCTCTTTATTTTGTTGCAAAGTTTAGCAATTATTTGGCTGTAGGTAAATCGTAAATGGTAGCAAATATAGGGAGCAACTTTTGGCCTCCAGCCTGACGTGAATCGATACAGACAACCAGCCATTCTAACGCTCACAGAAATCCGTCCCATTCTTATACCTAACATTAACATTCTTCCCATAATCGTAAGCGTTAATACGTCTCAGTAAGTCTATCTAAGTATAAAGTATTTTCGATACTTATTTTGTAACTACCCATGAAAAAGAAAAATAACATAGTAGATTCTTGTTAGCAACCCTAAGCATACATTTTAATACGTCAAATCTAGCGATCCTTTGGCGATCATAAAAGTGACAGGCAGGATGGAATCAAAATTATTAAGGCGTGTAGACACGAACGAACAAGAGCATGATGAACACGAACATTCACGAATATTTATTTGGTTCGCACAGTCACCATCAGAACTTGTAAAGGTAACTTGTAGTGCATGGAACTTATTGACATTTTAAACTGATCATAAGTATTTGGTCACCTTGTCTGCTATGATATACTGATAGCAACTGTCCGTGTAAACATAAATCTCAGACTCCCAAGTCCTTTAGAGATAGAGTTAGAAGGCATTTCCTTTCCTCTTCTTCTGATTGACCATTTATTTATTTTCTCCTTTATTTTAATTGTATTTATCTTTAGGTATAACTATTGTTTGTATTCATAAAACACACTTGTTCTTCCCTTTTTTATCATTGCACCCACTCCCCTATATTTCATTTTTTCCATTTATTTTACACCCAATGGTTGCCTGGAAGAGATTGCTGATTGGAAATAAGACCGCCTCTTCTATACTTTTTTCTTTGTATTTTTGTCCCCTTTTCTGTAATATTTCTACTTGTGTGCAATAAAGCGTAATTTATTATTATTTTTAAATAAATTATCAGAGTGAACACGAACACTATAAATACAACACTTTCACACTGAACAACAATAGTACATTACTGACGCGGTCAATAATGACTGCATTGCTGGCAGCGCGATGATGATGGCCGATAGCGTAGCTTAGCGCAGGTCCAGGCCGTCAGAGCGCGGTCAGCATTGCAGCCCTTGATGGCCAAGCTGGAATAAAGGCCGAGACCGGAGGTCGAGGCCTTTATAGCGCGGACAGCAAGGGCTGCAATGATGACCAAGCTTGAAGGCCGAGAGCGTAGTTAAGCTCAGCTTGAGGCCATCATAGCGTGGCCAGCAGTGCAGTCATTGTGGACCAAGTCTTGTATAGTGCTTTACTCAAAAATGTCAAAAATGTAAAAAAAAACTCAAAAATGTAAAAAAAAATACAAAAATGACAAAAATGTCGAAAATGTAAAAAAAATTCATTTTGGACATTTCTGACATTTTTGTAATATTTTGACATTTTGGACATTTTCGACATTTTCGTCATTTTTGTCATTTTTGACATTTTTGTCATTTTTGAGTAAAGCACTATACAAGACTAAAATAATAAAAAAACTATGTTTGAAACAAAACTCGATAATAATGGATTTTCAAAGGAAATTGCTGGTGGCTAAAACTCGGCAATAATTAAATCCCATACAACTTTGTTGCGTCACCATCGGAGGAGCACGGCAACCTCGACTTTGTTCAAAGAAGGTTGTCAAAATAATGGCCATATTACAAGCATTTTTGAGTAAAAGATTTTAGAAGATTTGTGACGCACACTGTGGAGGCCGTTCGTTTGTATAACAAAGACTTACCTGTACTTGTGATGAGGAAGTCTTGATGATGAAAATTATTAATGCAAAATGTAATGTGTTATAGGCCGCGTTCCGAATCACGCTCACAGCGCTGTGAGCGCGAATCCGACCAAATTAAAAAGTCACAAAATATTACACAAATAGGGTATTTGTGTACCTACCTAATTTAATGGATTATACGCTAACAGCGCTGTTGGCGTGATTTGGAACGCGGGGATAATGACAAAGCAATAACAGCTTGTTTAAACCAGCCTTTTTCAAAACGATCTTTTTTCCAGCGATGTTGATATGAGCTCTACATAGATTCGTACCATGACATTTCTGTCAAACAAACTATGATAATATAATAACCTTATATTATTCCCGCAAAGTACTGGGAAAGAACGAATAATTTTACTAATAATTTGTCTATACCTTGCTTAGATATAGGAAAAAATACGCTATGTTGTGATTATTTATTCTGTGGTTTCAACAATAGACATGAACAAAGAGGTACCTACCTACTTATGTCATGCGTAGCGTAAATATGTCACTCGTCTCGTGATCAAAAAAATATTTACTTAAACACTAAACAGCTATAATCCTTCGATTGATATAATTTATAACCACGTATTAATAATTTATTGATAAATCAACCACACACGTGATATCTTAAAAGTGGACAATTTAATACTTTTGCAGTAAACAGGATAGGATTCTACTCCAAAGAGCTGAATATCGTCACAACGTCTTTTAAGTTCATGTAAGTAAATTGGAGTATTATATTTATTGTTTTATGGTCTTAAAAGCAAGTACCTAGTGTAAATAAGTCGTTTTATACTGAAGTGCTCGTAACCGCTTGATTGAATTATGTTAGAGTATCTAACTACCTACTTACATTATTTTTGGTTATTTGCAGGTTTGCCAGGGAATCATATAGTGATAAACCCATAAACGCCATAAGCTTCCGACTTAAAAAGGATAATTTTGTACAACAATACTGTGACAATTTTATTAGATACTTATAGAAAAGATGTTTCATTTTGAAAAGTGAATATCATAAATAAATACCCATATCAAGTAATAATCATTTTCTTTGCTCTTATTTATTTTGTACCATTGCGCTAGCTATTGCTAGGCTTAGCAAAAGGGCCGTGACTTTATTTCTATAAATTGGTTTTGTAAAATTTGTAGTTTGGTTTTGTGCATGTTCTACGACAAAAAAATCTAGGGTACCTACCTAAACATAGCTTAGCACTATCATAGGTGGGCGTGCTGTAATTAATGTTGATTTTGTTTATTTAGTAGGGACAACTTAGTAATATGTTCCCATTAGAAGATGATTAATAAAAAGGCAATAATACAATACATGTACTGTTTTATTTTAAAAGGAAGTTGTGTAGATTTATAAGAGCACAAGCTCACTCACAGAAAGAAAACTCACGAACAAAATACCAGTAGAATTTGAGATTTTTCATCACAAGCCTCCAATTGTCGCACAGGTTATGAACAAGCTGGTTCTGCTACAAATGAAATCACCCGATGAACAAATAATCATCAAGTTACAAAAATTCACATTCTGGGCGTAGTTAAATACGACGCCTTTTTTTTCACAGTAAATCTTCGTGATTTCGTACCATTCTTTTGTCATCTAAAAATAAATGTAAAAGATAACTTATTTATAAGTCTTATTTTAAAGAAAGTTCACTCAATATGAAATATGAGAAAATTATGCATATTGTTCACTATGAACAATCTACTTTTGGAACATTTTACTTTAAATCATGTTGATGGTGTCGCACAAAAACGCCCTTTTTAAGATCGCTGAAAGATCGCTAGATTTGACATAATTGACGTAAAACAAGATTGCTAGTTGTCAAAAAGGCAGCTCATGGTACGGATTTATGGTACGGATTGAGTGAACGAGAAATGAATGATGACATGCAAAAGGGAATTAATTAAATGGGTAACTGGAAATAATTAAAGGCGACTGTAAATGGGATACTTAAATACTAAACTGGACAGCAGTTTATTTTTTGGGCGACAAAATAACTAAACGGGCGACTAACTTACAAAAATACTTAAAACCGGCGACTACATATGGGTGATAAATAATTTAAGTTAGCAGAGAAAACTCTAAATGGGTGACAAAAATACTGAGCGGGCAACTATTATACCAAGTAGGTAACTATTATAACTGATTTAAGCTGCCCAACATGGTATTTTTAACACGTTTTTATTAGGCTGCTTTCTCGTTTGTTTGTTTTTTGTCATATCGGTTAGGATAGTAGTCATCTTTTTTAAATAAAATAAATGCCAAATTTTTTATATTTTGTGTGCCCTAAGGTTGTCGTCCAAATAGTAATTTGGTCACCCGTTACCCAATTTGTATTTTAAAGTCACCCATTTTCAATATCTGTAGTCGCCCTCGGTCCTTCACCCACTTAGTATTTCAGTACGCTATGTTCAGTATTTTAGATACCCAAAATGGGAATTTATTGTCGCCCAAATAGACGGGAAGGTGGATGGGAGAGGGAGATTGAGAGTGAGAGGGAGAGGAGACATATGTGGATTCAATTCTGAACAGGATTGGGAACGGGAACGAGCACAAAGGGGAACTGCACTGCACCTAACGGGGACGGGTCCAAACGGGAACGGGAAAGGGTAAAGAAACGGGAACGGGATATTTATATCTCTCGACCCATTTCTGTTTATTGTAATAAACTAGCTTCCGCCCGCGACTTCGTCCGCGTAGATATTAGAGAAAATCATTTGGGAACCTTCAGCCAGGACCCGACCAGCCATTTTAACGTGGATCGGCACCCCACCAGGCGCGGTCCGAAGGGGGGGGTCACGGGGGACATGACCCCCCCCAAAATCGTACACGTTAAATAGAAAAATCTTCTATACAGTACCGACAGTAGGGCGGTGCAAGCAGTGCGACTGCACTGGGCGCCCTCGTGTGTGGGGCGCCGAAAACGCCCGCATCAACTATCAATCGCATTTAATTGTTGCCTGGTAATGAGCGACGAAGCGACGTATGAAACTGACTAAAAATCGCACTGCGCGGCCATTTTTTAATATAAACAAGCAGGATTAGTCGATGAAACTGACTTTTTACTATTATCAAGCGAGATTACAAGATTAGTAGATTAAACTATACGATAAACAAGCAAGGTTACAAGATTAGTAGTTGAAACTGACTAAAAATCGCGCTGCGTGGCCGTTTTTCTTTACTATAAACAAGCAAGGTTACAAGATTAGTTGATGAAACTGACTAAAAATCGCGCTGCGCGGCTTTTTTTGTTACTATGAACAAGCAAGATTACAAGATTAGTAGTTGAAACTGCCTAAAAATCGCGCTGCGCGGCCGTTTTTCTTTACTATAAATAAACAAGATTAGTAGATGAAACTGACTAAAAATCGCGCTGCGTGGCGGTTTTTTACAGTAATAAGCAATATTAGAAGTTAAGCAGATGAAACTGACTAGAAACTGCGCTGCGCGGCCATTTTTTTTTCCTATAAACAAGCAAGGTTATAAGATTAAGTAGTAGTTGAAACTGCCTAAAAATCGCGCCGCGCGGCCGTTTTTTTTTTAATATAAACAAGCAAGATTAGTAGATGAAACTGACTAAAAATCGCGCTGCGCGGCGATTTTTTACTGTAATAAGCAAAATTAGAAGATTATCAGATGAAACTGACTAGAAACTGCGCTGCGCGGCCATTTTTTTACTATAAACAAGCAAGGTTATAAGATTAGTAGTTGAAACTGCCTAAAAATTGCGCTGCGCGGCCGTTTTTTTTACTATAAACAAGCAAGATTAGTAGATGATACTGACTAAAAATCACGCTACGAGGCGATTTTTTTACTGTAATAAACAAAATTAGAAGATTAGCAGATGAAACTGAATAGAAACTGCGCTGCGCGGCCATTTTTTCGCTATATACATGCAAGGTTACAAGTTTAAAAGTTGAAACTGACTAAAAATCGCGCTGCGCGGCCGTTTTTTTTACTATAAACAAGCAAGATTACAAGATTAGTAGGTAACTCTGACTAAAAAAAGGCAAACAAAATTGAAAATCTTGGAATCGCATATAGGGGGCGCCCCGTAGAAATATCGCCCAGGTGAAAGTGAAAGTGAAAGTGAAATATATTTTATTTAAATAAGCTCACATAATAAGCATTTTTAAATCGTCAATTCTTTTACCCTACCACCCATTATGACGTCTTTTAACTGACAAGAAAAATGGGCGCAAAAAACTTGTCAGCTTTATCAATCAGATGGAACGATATTTACAAATATGTATATCGTTTCCAGACTTTATATTAACAAAGATTAACAAATAAATAACATTATTGAATTAGCTCATTTCTTAATGAGTTTCAAATTTCTTAATCAATTTACAGATTTTAAGCTAAATTCAAAGTTTGAACTTGTTATTCAGTCTAGGCTGTTACAATAAATAAAAATAAAAGAAAAACATACAATTCAATATGCATTAAGATAGGTAGTCAGAAGCAGACCCATTCCCACTGGCAGCACCAGTTCCCGAACATGACGCATGAACCAGCCATCTCTAACGTAACGACCCGCCTCATACGACACCACCGCAGGGCGCTGGTAGTGCTAAAACCGGCCAAAAAAAAAAAGCAATTGTATTATTATTTTTTAGTGACCCCCCCCAAAATTTCAGGCTGCGACCGCGCCTGCACCCCACCAAGCCACAGAATAACTAATACCAAGCGAGTAGCTTCGAGCGAGGTCTGCCAAACGCGGCAAACGTCTTGCCTCATGAGGCAGTGCGCTTGGTGCCCGCCTAATCACGTAAAAACGGCTGGTCTGATCCTGGTTGAAGGTTCCCAAATGATTTTCTCTAATATCCACGCGGACGAAGTCGCGGGCGGAAACTAGTTATACATAAAGTTTTATTCTAGGTACATTATATTTCTTATAAAATGGTATACTATTTACCACATTTACTATTTACAAAGCATAATTTCTTTGCTTTTTCCAAGCAATATATGTGTAATCATTCGTTCATTCCCAGCACAAAACAAGATTGTTATTTGATGTCGTGGTACGAATTTGAGTGATATCATTTAGAGCTTGTAACAAGCTTGCTGGATATAAGCTTACTTATAAAAAAGGTGGGAGTAGGCCCCCAGGTATTTTTTTGATATTTAAATCTTAGCAATTAACTACTTAAGTTTAAAATTGATTTAAACTGATTACCCTGTTTTGGGCACGTGAGCTACCAGCAGCAGCGTGCTGTTTGATTGTACTTTACCTATAGTTCAGGAAATGAACGCTCAAAAAAGGGTATAGAGGGAAAGGCGTGGAACACAATTTTTGACTTCGTAACTTTGTTTGGACCTGTTAGGAGGTGAACATATCAAAAGTCCCCGCCCGTAGCCCCTATGCCGGGGGGAGGGGGAGTTTCGAAGGTCCCATTTTTCGGTTTTTCACATATATCTCGAAAACTATACATTCCAGCGACATGAGTTTCTTCACAAAATGAAAGCTGGTTAAATTTGCTACATGTTTAATTCAGTAAGTTTTTTTGATATCTTGTATAGTTTTCGAGATATTCACTATTAAAAGTCTTTAATTTTACCTTTAATATTTAAAAGAAGAAACTGATTGGTGACTGCCATATCAACGCACAGCCCAAACCGCTAGGTCTAGAGACTCCAAATTTGGCACATAGGTTCCTAATGAGATCTAGGGATACACTAAGAAAGGATTTTTCAAAACTCACCCCCTAAATGGTGAAACAGGGGTCCAAAGTTTGTATGAAAGTCCGTCAGTTTCGAAGCTAGGATCTTCAAATTTTGTGTTTAGGCTGACGATAAAAAATTAATATATACTGTCCCAGCGTTTTTGAAAATTTTACTGCCGAAGGGGTGAAAAGGGGGATGAAGTTGTGTATAGAAAATCCTTTATTTTCGAAGTAAAAATAGCTAAATTTATAATTTTGGCATATGGATGCAAATCTAACTTGACGTATATCGTTATTGTTAGTTTTTCAACCATTATGGGGATGAAATGGGGGCGAATCATCATCAATCAAAAAATAATATTTTTTCTAAATTACAGATATTCAGGAGCGGATATCTCAAAAACTATACAAGATATCGAAAAATTTTCCATAATAAATCTTGTCTCAAATTTAATCAGCTTTTATTTTGTAAAAGAACTCATGTCGCTGGAATGCATAGTTTTTGAGATATATCTGAAAAACCGAAAAATGGGACCTTCAAACCCCTCCCTCCCCCCCGGCATAGGGGCTACGGGTGGGGACTTTTGATATGTTCTCTTCCTAACTGGTCCAAACAAAGTTACGAAGTCAAAAATTGTGTTCCAATCATTTCCCTCTACACCTTTTCATTTACTGGGCTACTAGGTTCTTTTAAATAAATGAAGGTAGGTGTAAAATTACATTATTTAGCCTGAGTTATTGTTTTACAGCATCAACTGTGGAAATGCAGGCCCGTACAGCGTTGGTAGCGTTGGCGGCGCTGGGCGCGCTAGCGACAGCGAGGGCAGCGGGCGAGCGTGGCGGGGGCATCAAGGTGGGCGGCGGCGCGGTGGGCGGCGCGGGCCGGGACGGCGGCCGCGGCGGCGGCGTGAGGCTCGGCCTCGGCGATGGCATACGCCGCGCGCGCACCTCGCCCGCGCCACCGCCACCACGAGCACCATCTATTATAACTGCCGCTCTCGTTGTTCCACATAAAGCCTTTGGAACGCGCGACTACACGAAAGCCGAAAAGGCAGCTCTGTCTAAACTGCCACGCAAACTAAAACTCTTCACGCAAGTGCGTCTCAATGTTACGCTTTCTACGCAAGGCCTGACGCCAAGTCCAATGTGTAAGTGTGATCCTGATAAATGTGTTAATTATGGTCTAACTAAGACATTCACCGAGGTCTTAAAAAACGTTCTTCGAATTTTAGATAAACAATTTAATCTACTTGACTCGCTATCCTTTTATTTCAGCTATTCTAGATTCGTTGTGTAAAGAGTTTTTGGCAGTCAACGTATCAGCCATACTCTATCTCATGAATCACGAACAATACGGACGTTCGACGGCCTCTGCTCAATACTTTTTACAACTTGCAGGGTATCTCGGAATACCGGTAAACCAACTTGATTATTTTTTATTTTGCATTATCCTTATTCAGAATAACTTCACGGAAAAATGATTTCAGGTTATAGCGTGGAATGCAGATAACAGTGGCCTGGAGAAACGAGCATCGCACGCGTCTCTGCGCCTGCAGCTGGCCCCGTCCATTGAACATCAAACAGCAGCAATGTTGTCCATATTAGAGCGATATAAGTGGCACCAATTTAGTGTCGTTACTTCAGCTATTGCTGGACATGACGACTTTATACAAGCGGTGCGCGAAAGAGTAACAGCTTTGCAGGTGGGTCCAAAAATATGCAGATTGCATTTTGAAGGTTCTGCTGTTCTGATTCTTATTTAAAATAAAATAATTTAGTAAACATTAAACAAGTACCTACTTATTACTTTTATTACCTAGCTTACCTAACCACGATTTTACTGAACAGGATCGCTTCAAGTTTACTATACTGAACGCTGTCGTGGTGAAGCAACCATCTGATCTCAAAGAGTTAGTTACAAGCGAGGCGCGAGTGATGCTGCTGTACGCCACTCGTGAGGAAGCGGCGGACATCCTGTCGACGGCGAATGATCTCCATCTCATCGGAGAGAACTTCGTTTGGATCGTCACTCAGAGTGTCCTCGGCTCATTGCAGCAGCCTAACAAATTCCCCGTCGGCATGTTAGGTAAATAGTTCTACTATTATTTTCTTTAGGTAGTGAATATTCTCCTGTGTTTGTTCAAATTCAAGATTTACAAATTTGACAGATCTTATAATCAGACACGGTTTAAGATGTGATCAAGGGCGTAGCCAGGATTTTATTCTTTGGAGCACGCGAAGAAAATCATTTTTTTATTTAGTTTACTCTCCGGTTTTTATTTGCTTAGCATATAGGTACGCTCTTCGCGGGTGCCTGCCCGTACCTCACTTCACTACACCCCTTGGACGTGATTATATTAATTATTGCATTATTTTACCTTGATTGTGTTCCTAATTGATGCCTACATGTTTTAGGCGTACATTTCGACACGTCAAGTTCTTCTCTTATCACGGAGATAGCAACAGCAGTCAAGGTGTTTGCGTATGGAGTGGAGTCATACATTTCCGACGCTAAGAATGTCCGTTACCCACTCGGCACCCGGCTATCTTGCAGTGGTGTCGGCGCGGGCGAGGCTCGCTGGTCTACAGGAGAAAGGTTCTACCAACATTTGCGTAATGTTAGCGTTGATGGCGAAGCAGGTAGACCGAACATTGAATTTACTCCTGATGGAGAATTAAGAGCTGCAGAACTCAAAATTATGAATCTTCGCCCTGCTATAGGTGAACAGGTAGGTTACTGACCACTAGTTATTTAAGTATGGGAATAAGTAGGTACTATTGCTTAACTAAATTCGTTATCTTTTTTCTTCGTAGTTGGTATGGGAAGAAATTGGAACGTGGAATTCCTATCCAAAGGAACGTCTAGTCATTAAGGATATTGTATGGCCAGGGGGGTTGCACACTCCTCCCCAAGGAGTTCCTGAAAAATTTCATATGCGTATAACATTTCTAGAGGAACCACCATATATAAATCTTGCTCCCCCTGACCCTGTTAGTGGCAGATGTTCTCTGGATCGAGGAGTAATCTGTCGAGTTGCACCAGAGGTAGATGTAGCTGGGTAAGTGAACTATAAATATTTCATAACTTTGAATAGAACAAAACCGTTAAAAAAATACTAACGCTTCAGGTTAGAGGCTGGATCTGCGCATGGAAATAGTTCTCTTTACCAGTGCTGCAGTGGGTTTTGCATTGACTTGCTACAACAGCTAGCAGAACAACTGGGTTTCACATACGAACTTATGCGTGTGGAAGACGGACGCTGGGGAACACTTCATCATGGCAAATGGAATGGTCTCATAGCTGACCTTGTAAACAAGAAAACTGACATGGTTTGTACATACTAAAGCTTAGCATCTATTAGTACAGATGACGACACATTGTGTAAACCTTGAAACCGACTTTTCTTTATATCCTACGCAATATAAGCTTGATGTGTTGTCGTGTGTAAATAAATAAACAAACTTATTTTAAACAAAAATTACAAAGAAAATAAAAATGTTTCAGGTACTGACATCATTGATAATAAATTCAGACCGAGAAGCTGTTGTAGATTTCAGCGTACCATTCATGGAGACAGGAGTTGCAATTGTTGTAGCTAAACGAACAGGAATCATTTCGCCGACAGCTTTCCTCGAGCCGTTTGACACAGCTTCTTGGATGCTCGTTGGAGCAGTTGCGATTCAAGCAGCGACATTTTCTATATTCTTCTTTGAGTGGCTGTCGCCCAGTGGATTTGACTGCTCAACTGGACTGAATTCAAAAAGAGTGCCACAAAATCGTTTTTCGTTATGTCGCACATATTGGATAGTCTGGGCTGTTCTGTTTCAGGTGAATATTTAGATTTCTCACTTTTATAAGATTTTTCTCATTTTAAAATGTTTGACTATATACATGTTTATTGTCCTCCAGGCATCAGTTCACGTGGATTCACCTAGAGGGTTTACAGCTCGATTTATGACGAATATGTGGGCTATGTTTGCTGTAGTATTTCTTGCCATCTATACTGCTAACCTTGCAGCGTTCATGATAACTAGAGAAGAGTTTCACGAACTAAGTGGAGTTGATGATCCAAGGATATCACGACCGTTGTCACATAAGCCTGCCCTAAAATTTGGAACAGTGCCATGGTCTCATACTGATGCTACACTAGCAAAATACTTTCCAGAACCGCACGCATATATGGCAAAGTAAGTATTTTCATTGTTACTTACCTACTTACTTATTTTTATTAATCGAGAAGATTAAACTTCAAAAATACACCAAACTAAAGGACATCAGGCACATGAGACCCAAAAGTGTATAAACATAATTCTGTTATCTATAAACACTTTATGTTACTAGAATCATAAAACAGCAGCAACATTATTTTTTAACTCCTTCATTTAGCTTTAATTAATTATTGAAAAAAAAAAGCATATCAATGAAACTGACATCTTTGTCAGCGATTGCACAGTCTTGCTCTGTCTCCCCTGAGTATATTTGTTCTGTGGCACAAGTGATTGCGCATTAAAAAAAAGAATGTCTGCCGGGTGCCGGCTGTCAGTCAACTGTCAAAAGTGTTTGGTCACAGATTTTCCGTTTGATCTGTGACAAGGGTGGATATAGTCTAGCTATCGCTCTGGCTAAAGCTTTGAGTTGGGCGGTCCAGAGGCTGGTTCCGACTCGTACATTGTGGCTCTAATCTGTATCACTAGTGTTACCGTGATATGGCAATGATTATGGCCATAATTTTCCTTATTCCTATACACATAAGGTTCATTAATGGTCATAATTGTTGGCATATCACGGTAGTGTGGCCCTAGCCTAACGCAGCTAACGAAACGTGTTGTCGTGGTGGTGTTGCTATGTGTCGGGGTTACCAAAAAAAACTTTCAAACATAAATAACTCTTAAAACATAAATCTTCGTAAAAATCTGAATATTTCCTATGAATTACTAAATACATGCCTACATTTTGGAAAATACAGAAATGTTATACATTCTTTGGTTTTTTTCTATGGGACTCTGCCTGATGTCCTTTGTCTTTCTTTATTATTGTTTTTCGTTGAGTAGGGTAGGTTAAACATTCATTTGTTTCAGATACAATCGTAGTACTGTGGGCGCTGGTGTTACGAGTATATTGACGGCTGAGCTGGATGCTTTCATATACGATGGGACTGTTTTAGACTATTTAGTCTCACAAGTAAGCAAAATTGATTCTTATTATGATAAAATTGAAAATGTAGGTACTCACCAGTATATTATGCTTTGATTATTTATATTATGCTACTTATCTGCATTTTTTTGTGTGCTTTTGTTTAGGACGAAGATTGCAGACTCTTAACCGTTGGGTCATGGTACGCTATGTCAGGTTATGGTTTAGCATTTACACGAAACTCAAAATATCTTAGTATGTTCAATAAAAGATTACTAGATCTGCGGTCTAATGGAGATCTGGAAAGATTACGCAGGTCAGCAACATAATAATACTTTTCATAAAGAGAGGGCAGAAAGCCAAACTTATCTCGTAACTCTCGTATTATTTCCATCACAGGTATTGGATGACAGGAACATGCAAGCCAAACAAGCAGGAGCATAAGTCATCAGACCCGCTCGCATTGGAGCAGTTTTTGTCAGCATTCCTGCTGCTGATGGCTGGCATTTTATTAGCCGCGCTCCTGCTGCTTCTAGAACATGTCTACTTCCGCTATATGCGGACACACCTAGCCGCCTCTAGTGCGGGCTCGTGTTGCGCACTTGTGTCACTCTCTATGGGTAATACATCTCCTCCAATAAGTACTACTGGTCAGTTAACCATTCAAATAACATAACTTTATATTTACAGGACAATCATTATCGTTCCATGGTGCAGTGGTTGAAGCTGCGTCACGAGGGTTTGGAGCCGGGGGTCGTGGACATTGTCGTTCTGCTGTTTGTGCTGCGCAGGTAACTTTGGTTTCCTTCGCACCTCTAACCTCTCAGAGTCTTTTAATACTGTAAAATACCTACTGATCTAATTACAACAGGGCCCAAATATAAACCCTGAGGAACGCGTATTCGGCACGAGTCACGTCATGACCCACTTTACGGCACGTTTCGTACTGAAATCCTGTGGTCGTTCTTGTAATTTAATCCACTCCAGCAATTAATGTTCCAATATTTCCATACGAACCCAGTTTCTTCGAGAGGCAGATAGACTAAAGGATTAACTTTATCAAAGGCTCTACTGAAGTCGGTGTTTTGTATAATGACATGAGATCGATCATCAGTTTTGTAACCACTGTTCTGATACCTGTGTGCTTTTAAATGGTACTGTCACCGTTAAAGTGCGGAGATTAACTAGTTAATCTGCAGATTTACTGGTCGAATCAGTTAAAGTGCGAAAAAATATTTTATTTCGTACTTTAACTAGGTAATCTGCAAATTCCCTAGCTAATCTGCAGATTAACGACCAAGGATCAGTAAAAGTACGGAAATAGGTTCTTTTATTGAAAAAAATGTGTAATAAAATAACATAAAAGGGGGTTGGCACAAAAGCGGCGAGACGGGGGGGCTTTTTGATACTGTTCATGTCAAGTAAAACCGAAACACAATTGTAACACATTATTTCGTTGATAGTTTTAGCACGTTTAATTTTAGTTTGTTGTTATGGACAATACGAACTTTTTAATTTCTAATATCAGAGGCAAAACTTGCAAAATAGAGCAGCGCCTGCACAGAGAAAGCAATAACTAGCGCCTGGAGGTTGTTGATGATGAATACATGCGATTTATAGTAATCTTAGTTTAGTTCGTTGTTTATAGTAATATATAAACTGTTCTCATTATAGGTGTGGCGTGCGCGGCACGAGCGTGATGCAGCGGTAGCACGCGCTCGGCAGCTGGCGGCGGCGTTGGCGGTGCACGGGCTGCAGCCGCCGCCTCGCCGGCTCGCCTCCGCGGCCGCGTTGCTCGCGGTCGGCGAGCACGACGCCACGCACCCGCGTACGCTGCACGCGCCCGCCGATCTTTTGCCTGACCTCGACCGTCCGCTCTCCTGCGGTGATTTGCGCGCAAGGTTTGCATCTAAAACGTCAATTAGACCACACATTTCAAGCGTGTGATTTCTTGTCTCACTCTGTGTAGTGTAAACCAAGCGACAGTTCGCACGAGCGATTTTTAACGCGCGATATTTTTACTGACGTCGACATTCCACGCGTAAAGGTACCTTATGGCCAGGCCATAAGGTAACTTTTCCCGTGGAACGTCGTCGGCTGTAACGCGCTAAGGCCCTGTTCGCACGGGCGATTTTTACCGTGGTTTTTTTTACCACCGCCTTGTTTTGATGCTGTTAACACGAACGCTCTTTTTTAAACGTCCGATTCTCCCAGAGTGCGTTCATCGTAGCCATTAGGCAATTTTTAAGCACAGAATCTATAATAGTACTAACAATAAGGTTGTAAGAAACCTTTTTTTTATCCCGAGTGGAAAACGCCGACACAAATGCAACAAATGCAACAAAAAAGGGGAAACGTACGACGTCTTCACACGAGCGCTTTTTTAACAAGTTTTTATTAGGTTGCTTTCGCGTTTGTTTGTTTGTGTGTTTCTCCACAAAGTTTGCGAACGATTTTATCCTAGCTTCTCGATGAGCTAGAGACTTGAAATTTTGAACATAGGTCAGAACTGGAAGCCAATGCAATATTATGGTGTAATTGAACTGATCTGATGATGAAGCCGGAAGAAGGCCACAGGAACTCTATGATAAAACCATACAACCCCATCGTGTTTGGTCTCGTTAGCATCGTCTTGACGAGTACTCTAATGGGAGACGAGGTCCAGGGTCTGATGATGAAGCCGAAAGACCATGCCATAGGAACTCAATATTGAAACCGTGCAACCCCATCAAATTTGGGCTCGTTTGAATCGTCTTGACAAGTTCTTAATTAGGAAATAGTTTCCAGGGTCTGATGATGGAGCCGAAGGAAGGACACAGGAACTCTTTAATAAAACCACGCTACCCCATCGAGATTGGGCTCGTTTGAATCGTCTTGACGAGTACTTTGTTAGGAAATAGTGTCCAGGGTTTGATGATGGAGCCAGAAGAAGGCCACTGGAACTCGGTTATAAAACCATGCAATCCCATCGAGTTTGGGCTTGTTTGAATCATCTTGACGAGTACTTTAATGAGAAATAATGTCCGAGGAACGGATGATGGAGCCGGAGGAAGGCCATAGAAACTCTATAATAAAACCATGCAACCCCATCGAGTTTGGGCTCGTTGAATCGTCTTGACGAGTACTTTGTTGGGAAATAGTTTCCAGGGTCTGATGATGGAGCCGGAGGAAGGCCATAGAAACTCTATAATAAAACCATGCAACCCCATCGAGTTTGGGCTCGTTTGAATCGTCTTGACGAGTACTTTGTTGGGGAATAGTTTCCCCGGTCTGATGATGGAGCCGGAAGAAGGCCACTGGGACTCTGTAATAAAACCATGCAACCCCATCGAGTTTGGGCTCGTTTGAATCGTCTTGACGAGTGCTCCGATAGGAGATGGTATATTTTTAGTCTTAGCTCGTTAACTAAAAAGCAGAAAATAAAAATTTACTGAAAAAAAACTTTTTTAAAACGGTCTAGTAAAAACAGACTAAAAAGTATCAAATAAAATTTTCTGTAAATATTTATAAATTATAGATATCTGTAAATATCTATAAATATAAATATTTAGTACCTAACCTACAGATATTTTAAACCTAAGTAAAAACGTGGGGCGCATGCTAAAGACAATATGGATGATAAATTTTACAAAATGCGCCCCACGTTTTTAGGTTTAAAATTTCTGTAGAAATAGAAATATAAATATTTATTTGCAGTAAATAGGGTAGGTATTTTACAATAATGTTGGTCGTCATTTGTTAAAGTGCTTAAAACCTATGTAGCCATATGAGATAGCATGCAAATATGTATGTAGTATGTATGTAGGTTAGGTATAGGGTTATAAATATTTACAGAAAATTTTATTTGATACTTTTTAGTCTGTTTGTTTTTTAACGCCTGATTCTCCCGAAGTGCGTACCGTGTGGCCAGATTAGATTAGCGTATCGTATAGTTAGCAGCCTCACCATGGAATTAGATGGTTTTGACTACGTCAAAAAACTGTTAATAAATAGTGATGTATAAAATAGTGATAGTATGGTTCAAAAAATATTTGTGTTCTTGGTGAGGCTGCTAACTTGACGTCAAGCTGGCAGGCACCTTAAGAAATACAGTTCGTATCAATGTGATTTATATGCCAAAAAAACTGTTAGAAAATAGTGAATCGTATACCTACACAAAATTTCAATAATATTTCTTCTATACAAGCCGAGATATTACGGTCTCAAGTGGGCTGTTAACTTGACGTTTCTGGCGATGGCAATTCCAGAGAACAAGTTTAAGTTTTAAATATGTTTTTATATATATTTATTTTACAAATAAATATATAAAAAAATAGTGACATTGTGATTTTTACGATATAAATAAAAAAGAATTCTTCATTGCTATTTTTATATTGACGGGATCCTGTCTGAGCTGCTACGGGTGAGTCGATTTTTTCGAGTATTTTTTCTATTATATTTATTTCCTTTATCGAATGTTAACTTCTACATAATACTCTGAATATAGCTCCACAGTAATAAGGTTTAAACTTTATTGCAATCATGAGGTGAGAACTATCAAGCAAAAAAGTGAAATTTATATTTTTGACTGTGTCAATAGTATTATCCTCGTTTCATTGCTATTGATTTGGTATAAAAAAATTTTTTTCTACCCACTTTTTTACAGTTATTTTTATTAAATCTCATCAAATTTTTGATTGTGTCAATACTCTACTCTCAGTTCAATATTATTTATTCGGGAGAAACTATGAATTTTCTACTTATATTACTTCCTACCTACTGATACTAAATCAAACCGAGGATATGTATGACTATTGACACAGTCAAAGAATATAAATTTTACTTTTTTTGCTCGATAGTACTCACATCATGATTGCAATAAAGTTTAAACCTTATTACTGTGGGCTGTGGAGCAAAGTTCAATATTGATCGACAGCCACAAATCAATATTTTATTTAAATTATTTAAGTTAATTTAAATCAAATTATTAAATAATTAATTTTTAAAACTATAATATTTAATGGTAATCAATGTAATATTAATAATAAATACTCTCGAGAAACCCCAGAATAAAATCTATAAATCCCTAAATAATATTTACCGTGTTGAATAAGAGTATTATGTAGAAGTTAACTTAGATTTTTAGAAAATAGCAATGAAGAAATATTTTTTTATTTATATCGTAAGTATTACAATTTCTTTAACAATTTTTTGATATATTTATTTGTTTAAAACTTATACCTGTTTCTCGGAAATCGTCATCATAGAATACTTACATTTACTCAAGCGAGATCGTCATCGCCAGAAACGTCAAGTTAGCTTCACTTAGAGACCGTAATATCTCGGCTTTCGGCTTGTATTGAAGCAATACCTATTATTGAAATTTTGCGTATACGATTCCCTATTTTCTAACAGTTTTTTCGCATATAAATCACATTGATACGTACGGTATTTCTCAAGGTTCCTGCCAGCTTGGCGTATACTAAATACCTTTTGAACCATAGTATCACTATTTATATATAATATACATCACTATTTATTAACAATTTTTTGACGTAGTCAAAACCATCTAATTCCATGGTGAGGCTGCTAACTATACGCTAATCAGATTAGGCGATTTATCGGCAATGGGGAGGAAAAGCGCAATTTTATCCCGATAGGTGGCGTCTGGTCTTTGGTACCCGGCCGCCTCAAAGAAAGTGTCAAAACATATAGGAATCTCTTGGAGTATTGCACTTTTTAATTTTATACTGAGAAAATGCCGCATTGTTGTGCATGTAACTTGTAAAATATTGGAGTTCATCGATTTCCCAGTAACAAAAAAAATATTGGGCAAAAAAAATATAAAAAAGAAGATGCTTTTCCCTCGATTTTCTCCTTTGCTGAGCCTGAGAAACATTATAAATCAAAAGGAATGTTTCATGAATTTGATGAAGCTTCGCCAAAATAAAACAACATTTGAATTATAACAGCTTTGTTCTTTAATATTTCAACCTTTTCTAACATATTAGCAGTTTCTAACATATTTATAACTTGGATGAATTTGATAGGTATATCAAACATGGAATAAGCCCAATATTGGGGCCAAACAGAGAATTAATAGAATTTTATATGCCAGAGTCATTCAAGGAACTTAGAATAATAAAATAAATATGATAAAACGGTTCGTGTAATTTTGGATGGTACAGAAATTCCAGTACAGAAACCTGAAATCACTATTGCACAGCAGGCATCATGAGTCATGAGGCAACTATAAACACGGAAATTCACACTCAGTTTCTATGTTTAAATTTAAATCATATGCTTCTAATCTGAAATAAAAAGATTACTCGTAAATCTTACGCGAAATTTAAAGAAATGTAATGCTTGCTAGCAGTTTTTTGTAAGTTGCTATAAACTTTCTTGCCTGATGTTTTGGATTTTCTTTTCCGTAATTCTTCTTTTATCTGAGCTAAAGTTAGCATGGAATACATTATTTGTCCGCAAAACCGATAAAAATAAAATCTAAGAAAGTAAAATCACGTAATACACAGTCAAGGCAATATAAGCTCAAACTGACAAAAGGTCCAAAGATTGAAGCGCCATCAGTAATTCACTTTGCCTTCGCCTCCCCATTACTTACCTCAAACGTTTTTAGACCTGATCCATGGGCCACACAACTACATAATTATAGTAAATTCCGAATTAGTTGAGAAAAATAACTTCGCTTGATATTTTCTTAATTCTTAATTTAAGCGGTTAAGTTTAATACAACTTTGTTTTTTCTTTTTGACCTTCTAATAACCTAATTTGCGATAAATCGCCTAATCTGACCACACTGGAAGTACTTCGGGAGAATCGGGCGTTAAAAAAAAGCAATTGTATGATGTGAAACAAGACCTAGTAAAAAAAATATCGCCCGTGCGAACAGGGCCTTAAAAACATCCAGCGCATCAGCGATTATGATAAAGCGATTTATCTCGTTTAACTGTCAAAAGACAATGGATTTTGACAGTTGAGTGTCGAAAAATCGCTATATCAAGCGATATATATCGTGTTTCGTAGTAGGGGCTCTATCGCCTAACTTACATTTGCGATCGTGATCGCTTTGATTTGACTGATGGATAATAACATCCATCAGTCAAATCAAAGCGTATAAACATTGCTACTTTTCTTTGATATGTTTTTATTTGTGCCAAAAAGAAGTAGCAATGTATGACATGCATCTGTCAAATTTAAACTATTCTGAACTTTAGTGTTTTTAGCCAATAGACCCACAGCTAGCTATCGAACGTCCGATGACGTCATAAAAAGTCTGATAGTTACGTCCGCGACTACGTCTGATAGTTTGCATGCACAACAACTCAGTGTAACTATTTTCTTAATCCAGATAGTCCCGGGGGGTAATTATGCAACTTTGTTGCAATCAACTCTGACAGAAATCGCAGTTACATTGCTGCTTTAGTAAGAACCAATGTGAGAACTATCTTACTTAAGAGCCATATGACGTCTCGACTGTGATTTTGGTTAAAATGGCGAATTTTGGCGTTCTCGATCTCAGAAACAAACATACAGTAACAATTTTGACTTATTGAATAGTGCAGAATAGCTATTGGAATAGTTCATAGAGGCCTCGCTTTTTGTAAATTTTGCTTAACTTTTTAATTAAACCCAAAATTGCAGAGAAAGATTATCATAAAATGCGCGAGGGCACGTTTTTGAGCTCATGGATTGGACTACTGTTCTAAACAAATGAAATAAAAAAAATTGAATGTTATTTCTTATATAGTAGAATAGTTCATAGCGGCCTCGGAATTTTGAAATATCATTGAAATAATAAAGAAAAAAAAACTTTTTTAAAAACACGTTTTTAAAACGGATCAAATTATCACAAAAAAATCGGACTAAAAACATTAAAACGGACTAGTAAAAACAGACTAAAAAGTAAAAAATAATTTTTTCTGTAAATATTTATAACCCTATACCTACAGAAATTTTAAATCTAAAACCGTGGGGCGCATTTTGTAAAATTTATCATCCATAATATTGTCTCTAGCATGCGCCCCACGTTTTTAGATTTAAAATTTCTGTAGGTATAGGGTTATAAATATTTACAGAAAAATTTATTTTTTACTTTTTAGTCTGTTTTTACTAGTCCGTTTTAATGTTTTTAGTCCGATTTTTTTTTGTAATAATTTGATCCGTTTTAAAAACGTGTTTTTAAAAAAGTTTTTTTTTCAGTAAATTTTTATTTTCTGCTTTTTAGTTAACGAGCTAAGACTAAAAATATACCATCTCCTATTGGAGCACTCGTCAAGACGATTCAAACGAGCCCAAACTCGATGGGGTTGCATGGTTTTATTACAGAGTCCCAGTGGCCTTCTTCCGGCTCCATCATCAGACCCTGGAAACTATTTCCTAACAAAGTACTCGTCAATACGATTCAAACGAGCCCAAACTCGATGGGGTTGCATGGTTTCAATATTGAGTTCCTATGGCATGGATTTTCAGCTTCATCATCAGACCCTGGACCTCGTCTCCCATTAGAGTACTCGTCAAGACGATGCTAACGAGCCCAAACACGATGGGGTTGTATGGTTTCATCATAGAGTTTCTATAGCCTTCCTCCGGCTCCATCATCAGATCCTCGGAAACTATTTCCCAACAAAGTACTCGTCAAGACGATTCAAACGAGCCCAATCTCGATGGGGTTGTATGGTTTCATCATAGAGTTTCTATGGCCTTCCTCCGGCTCCATCATCAGACCCTGGAAACTATTTCCCAACAAAGAACTCGTCAAGACGATTCAAACGAGCCCAAATTTGATGGGGTTGCACGGTTTCAATTCAATATTGAGTTCCTATGGCATGACCTTTCGGCTTCATCATCAGACCCTGGACCTCGTCTCCCATTAGAGTACTCGTCAAGACGATGCTAACGAGCCCAAACACGATGGGGCTGTATGGTTTCATCATAGAGTTCCTGTGGCCTTCTTCCGATTTCATCATCAGATCAGCTCAATGTAACCATAATATTGCATTGCCTTCCAATTCTGACCTATGTTCAAAGTTTTAAGTCTCTAGCTCATCGGGAAGCTAGGATAAAATCGTTCGCAAACTCTGCGGAGAAACAAACAAACGCGAAAGCAACCTAATAAAAACGTGTTAAAAAAATCTTATTCTAAACCAAAAAACTTCGAAAATCGCTTTGAGTTAACTGTTAATTTCTCCTATCTACGAACATATTATTAAGCAAAATTAATACCCAAATAATTGTTACTTCATAATTCGCTACTCAGTGTTTTTTCCAAAATATTGGAAAAAATTGTGAATAATCGCCTTACTAAGTTTCTAGAGCTAAATGGTATTCTGTCTCCGCGGCAATTTGGTTTTAGGCGCAATAAGTCTACAGAGGATGCAGTGACGCTTTTGACGGAGCTTGTGTCTGGATACCTTGATAATGGTCTAAAATGTGTAGGAGTGTTCCTAGATTTGGCCAAGGCCTTTGACACAATTTCCTCCAAAATTTTATGTCGTAAATTAGAGCGAGTGGGGGTGCGGGGTTGTGCGCTAGACTGGTTCACGAGTTACCTCTCTGAGAGACAACAACTTACAAAAGTAGACTGTCACAGAAGTGATCAGTTACCGATCAATTTTGGTGTCCCTCAGGGGAGCATCCTCGGACCTACACTCTTCATCGTTTATTTGAATGACATCCATAATTTGCAGCTGTCCAATGCGGACGTAATCTGCTATGCTGATGATACTGCCCTTCTCTTTACTGGCCATAACTGGAACAACACCTTTCAAAAAGCAGAAGCTGGCCTGATGTCCGTCAGTGGTTGGCTCAAAAACAATCTTCTTACTCTTAATCCCTCAAAAACTAATTTTATATGTTTTCATAAAACGTCTATCTCTAAACCAACTTTTGAGCAAAACATTAAGATACACTCGTGTGATATGGCTTCTTCTATTCACTGTGGCTGTGAGCCCATCTCCCGCATTAACGTGGTGAGGTACCTTGGAATCATGATAGACGAGCATCTGTCTTTCAAAACTCATATTCAATGTCTCTCTAAACGTATTAGAAAAATTATTGGTGTTTTCAGAAAACTTAGAGACTCCGCTAACAGGGATCTGCTCATCATGATTTATAAGGTGCTTTGTCAATCTATAATTGGATACTGCATCTCGGTCTGGGGTAGTGCTGCCAGGACGACACTACTGTTGGCGGAACGTGCTAATAGATCCTTACTTAAAGTTATGTTAAAAAGGCCTTACAGACACCCAACAACCGACTTGTACAGTGAGGCTCAGGTTCTGACTGTTCGCCAACTATTCCTGCTAAAAACTTGTTTGACAACACACAAGTCTATTATTAATTCAGATAACTATAAGATACTTCTAAATAAACGTAAATTTAAAATACCAACTCCCAGTATAAATTCACATTTTGCTAGCAGATTTGGCGATTCAGTTAGAGCTCGGGTTTACAATGTAATAGTAAAGTTTTGTGATGTTAAAAACTGTTCAGTGCCGGAAGCGAAATCGGTTGTAACCAAGTGGTTACTTAATAAATCATATAATGATACTGAAGCTCTTCTTAGTCGATGTTTTTAAGTCTTTGTACTTCAACAGTTATGATCGTAGTTTCATATCATAAGAAACAGTTTATTTTTTATTAAAGAAAACTATTCAAACTAGTAGGAACTTTATTCTAGGCTAAGTATAGTTTATTTCTATTAACAGAGATATTAGAACTAATTGTTTTTCCCTCTGTATTATTAATAAATAGTTTTTATTAATAGGTAGGTTTCACAGTAGCAACTCGGGTCGCTTGACCAAGTAAAAATAAATTGGTTTCCCAAGATACAGGCTCTGCCTAGTTTGGGGGCCTCTGTACACATTTTGTAAAACAAATGTTCTGTGCAATAAATATTTATTTCATTTTTCATTTTCATTATTTCATATTTCATAAGGAATAAAGATTTCATAATTTTTAAACATGAAATTGTTATTTGAATTCAATAATAATGAGAAATCTAACTGCAAAATTACTACAAAATGCGATGCATCGACCGTCAAAATTCAGTACCGCACGAGCGCTCCTCAGTGTTAGACGTGTGTCGAATTTCTGCGTCAGAGTCACGTTCTGAAGACGAGTGCGGTTGTTTCATTTTTCGCTCTTGTGTTAGTATTCGGAACGACCGAAGAACTTTTAATTAGAAAAACTTTTTTTTCCGTTTGGAATACGAATAATTTAAACTTTCCTATATTCTAAATCAAATAAAATGTTTTTCTGAGGAGCAACCATGAATTTTTATAAACAATAACACAAAAATATAGATCAGGGATTTGAACGCGCCTCAGAACAAGTCTGTAGTATAGTGCGACTATAGGCCGACCAGTTAAATGAGTCCTCGCCTGCGGGGCACAGGGGCGCGAGGGGAGACGAGCGGCGAACCCCTGCCGCCCGCACCTCTCACGACCCCCGTTCTCGTCTCCCCTCGCGCCCCTGTGCCCCGCGGGCGAGGACTCATTTAACCGGTCGGCCTATAACAAGATTTTATCATCTAAGCACAGTACAGGCACAGCCTAAAGATAGTTCATACAGTCAATCATCGGAGGCGTCTAGACAGAGCAATTGTGCGGGGTGGTGCGGTATAGGAGGGGGGTGGGAGGGCCTGAGAGGCCATACTTTGGCAATGTGTGCATCTCGGGCCCTATCCCGACAGGGCTTACGCTTTCGATTGGGTTATATTTATATTGATTGAAAATAGTGTTTGCAATTTTTTTTACGTTGGTGTCATGAAAAGTATTTTTGGCACGATTTTGATGTTAGATTTGGAATTCAAAATGGCGGCCGCACATTGCTGTATTTGTTTATACTGGTGTGTTTTTGTTTGTGGGCCGATTTCGATGAAACTCGGTTTTTTGTACTATTTTGACAAGAAAATAACAATGAAATGTTAAAATACTAAAAAATCCAAGATGGCGGCCATCTTTTTTATTTGTAGGCCGATTTCGATTAAACTCGGTTTTTGGTTCTATTTTGACAAGAAAATAACAATGCCTTGTTATTAAATTAAAAATCCAAGATGGCGGCCATGTTTTTTAATTGTGGGCCGATTTCGATGAAACTCGGTTTTTGGTACAATTTTGACAAAAAAACAACATTCAATGCTATGTTAAAAAAAAACCAAGATGGCGGCCATCTTTTATGTTTGTAGGCTGATTTCGATGAAACTCGGTTTTTGGTACTATTTTGACAAGAAAACAGCAACGCAATGTTAAAAATATAAAAATTCAAGATGGCGGCCAACTTTTTTGTTTGTTGGTCGATTTCGATGAACCTCGGTTTCGGGTACTATTTTTAAAAGAAAACAGGAACGCAATGTACTATCCCCGTCAATTGGTAATGCGCTGGAACCTTGTCAAATTAACATACACATCAACGTCATCCGCAACTAAAAATGACAAAAAACAGTAAAATTCTAATAGGTAATATAATATATTAATCATTGAATTCTTATTTTCAATAAGAAAGTGTCTAGGTATATGAAAAAAATACAATTGTTTTTCGTTTTCGAGGTTAAAATCATGGCCGCCAGGCGCATTACCAATTGACGCGGATAGTATAAAAGGGGATGGCTAGCAACGCAAAGCTAATTGTAGATGGCACTGCCTACGCTTGTTTCTAAGACAGTAGACGTTCAGAACAAATCTACTTATAGGAAAATGGGTACTTATTTTGTGGTATTTTTTTACCGAAAAAGACCCATTGACCCAAAATAGATACAAATGACTATTCTACAATGCAATTGCCGTTTTTATTCTTACAGATTTTTTTCTTAATATCCAGTTTTTCAGAAAGTAAGTGACAACATTTTTACAGCCTATTTCACAGAATTTAATCATTTTAAAGCTAAAAAATGATTTTTAATGCAAAAGATAGTTTTCGTGGAAGAAGCGTACGCAGCGCCATTTTGACAGTTGCCTTCCATGGCCACAATGGTTTGACACTTCAATAAAGGCCCCCGTAAACGTTCAAACGTGTTTGACAAACACGTAACTGTTTGTCAAGCAGTTTGATCGTCTGCGAGCAAAAACTACGTGTTTGACAAACAAACCATAAACAAAACTACGTTTTTTGTCTATGGTTTGTTTGTCAAACGCGTTTGCCAAACAAAGTTTGAACGTGTGTGCTGAGAAAACGTACAAACAAAACCATAGAGAACGTAATCACTCCTGTCAAAACCGTGAAATTTGACAAACGTGTTTGAACGTTTACGGGGGCCTTTAAGACTTGACCATCAACGCCATCTAGTGAGGCAAATAGTTACTATTTTTTTTGAATGTCACTTTTACTCATACGTTTTTTTGTTGAATGTTGAGATGTTTTTGTTGATTGTGTAGAGCAAAACACGCGCTATGGACCCGCTTAAAAATGTTTTTAATTTTGTTTTAGAGAGCGAACACGAGTAGAAATGGAAACAGTGCTGTGAGGCGCATATTGCGCCACCTTATTTCAATTCCTGAAGGCTGTTCTTACACCAAGTTATACAAGACGAAGTTAGTTATACCTAATGTTAAAATACGGACAGATAAAAAAGCGTTGTAATTATTAAATAAATTATTCCAATTATTAAAACAGAGGGCTGGATGTAGATAGCGAAGCGTTGTTGTGGGACGCGCGCGCAGCGCGGGCTGGGCGCCGGGCGCGCGTCTTCATGTTGTCTACTACAATAAAATATATTTTTTGGACAATATCTTTGTGTTTTTATGATGAGCGACCTTAAACATGTTTATGAATAAATGGCTGTAATTTTTAAAACAATAATGTTTATATATTTTCTTATTATAATATAACTACCTTGTTTACAAAATAGAAAAAGCGGATTTTAAGTTTTTTATTTGTTAGGCACCTATAAGGCTGGCCCCAGACCTACCGGTTTCATTTCTTTGCTTTGCTGTTCTACTATGGACCGCCGGCCAAGAGGCTCATTTTAAATCTATCGCATATTTTCACCAGACCACATTGGCATTAGTTCGGTGTTATTAAATATCGTCGTCTGGGTTGCGATGCGAAGTTTTAGTTTTAGTTTTCAAAAAAAAAAACAGCAGTTTCTTTTTGAAAACTAAAACATTTCATACAAAAATTAATAACGAAATTATCAAAATATATGAAACAGCTCATTTTTTTTTTCGCGATTTCAGATTTGATCCCATAGTAAAAATTGTTCAGTTTTATGGTCCCTATCTACCATATTCAGCCTTATAAGGCTATACTTAATCTTGAATAAATAAGCGATCGATTTATTTTTAACGATTGGAGTCCATGTTCAAGGTCCAAACAAATTATCGGACGCGGCTTATGGACGCGGCTTACTGCCGCGGCTGATAAGTGTGCACACTCTCATAACATCCTGCGTGCCAGATAGCTATCGAACGTCCGATGACTTCATATTAGTCTATGGTTACGTCCGCGACCTACTACATCCGATAGTTTGCACACCTCAGATCAGCCGCGGCAGTAAGCCGCGTCCGATAATTTGTTTGGGCCTTCAGGGTGGCATATCACCTAAAAGCTTCCTGCTTCGCAATCCAGGCGATGATATTTGATAACACCAAGCTAATGGCTATCTTGCCAATTTGGTCTAGTCCCAAAATGCGATGAATTGAAAATTACCCTGGTTGGCCGGCGGTCTTCAAAGAATGGTAGAACAGCAAAGCAAAGAAATGAAACCGGTAGGTCTGAGGCCAGCCTAAGTCCGTAAAAGTTATTTTACTCTCATTTGACATGATTTTACCTATTCACATTCACCGCCTAATTTGATCGGCCCCGATCAAGTTCGGTCGTGAGAAGAGGCTTCTGTGTGTGAGAAAAAATTGGCAATTATTTCATACTTTAACCATGCTTTAACCCCTATTATTAAAAAAATCCTAAGGCCCCCGTAAACGTTCAAACACGTTTGGCAAATTTTACGTTTTTGACAGGAGTGATTACGTTCTGTATGGTTTTGTTTGTACGTTTTCTCAGCGCACACGTTCAAACGTTGTTTTGCAAACGCGTTTGACAAACAAAGCATAGACAAAGAAACGTAGTTTTGTTTATGGTTTGTTTGTCAAACACGAGGGCTCGTATTACAGAATCAAACTCAAATCTCTGCTTGAGTACAGTTAGATAGGGATGGCGCTATATGCGATGAATAGCACCATCCCTTTCTAACTGTACTCAAGCAGCAAGCAGTGCTTGAGTCTCGTCCTATAATACGGACCGTAGTTTTTGCTCGCAGGCCTCGCAGACGATCAAACTGCTTGACAAACACTTACGTGTTTGACAAACACGTTTGAACGTTTACGGGGGCCTTACGCGTGAAAGCACTAAACTTAGAATCGCGTAAGTCTTTTCTTATCTACAACTCGACCAAGTTAACTTAGCGAATGACAGCTACATGACGGCTAAGTTTATGACACCGTTTTAATTTGGCCATGTTGTTAGGAAATTCTTAAGTTTAGTGCAATCGGCCATTAAAGTTTGTGTGTGTTTGTTAGGGCTAGGTACAGATGTCCGTTTTTTATTGCTGCACGCGTAGCATGACCAACATCGAGATAAGATTCGACTCACAGAACAATGGCTTGTCAACACCGAAATGTACTTTTGTCGGGTTGAGATCGAGATACCCATGCTCGCATTTTACAACCGTAGACTCGTATTGTTCTTTGTCGTGGCCTAATGTCAAAAGTCGACAAACACGAGCTTATCTCTTCAACTGACATTAATTTGACAGTTGAGTCGGAGAAACTCGTAGACCGTAGACAGAGAAACCTATAGACAAATTGACGGCATCTGTCGCATTCACACACGAAAGAGACAGACTTATGCACACGTCTTGCATAGAAATGGGACAGAGCGATATGATTTTCTGTCTCATACTACGTGCCGGTTTTCTCATGTGTAGCAAACTAGTTTGCTAAACAAACTTTTGACAGTTCGTCGGTGCTTCTTCGTAATCAGAAAGAAAAAAGTGTTTTGTGAGATAATTCGTTGCGGTGTCTCTTTCTAAAGTAAATTATTCAGTTGTTAGAACAATCATACACTTAATAAATCTGTGAAAATGGTTCGATGTTGTGTAATAGGTTGTAAAAGTACCAGTGATTGTAAACTTTCAAATATATCATTTCACTCGTAAGTATTGTAGATTTTATCAAGTAATATGCATTAAATTCAATTGGTATTTTATATTTTCGTTATAGAACAGTTTAATATTCGTTTAAATTCAATCTGAACATGTCTAAAGTTCAAGTAGAGTATTTTATAACCTAATCACTAATTTGGATTGTGTTACCAGTACTCTACGTTAATTTGCCCATTTTCAAATTGCACCATACGTAAATCGTTTATAATACAGAAGCTAAAATATGATTAACCTTTACAGATTTCCTAAAAATTAAACAGTACGTACTCGTACCTACCCTATGGATTGATGCAACACGCCGGACAAATTGGGCCCCAAAAAAATTTTCAAGAATGTGTAGCAAACATTTTGAAAAAATAAATGTTTTGAATAAAGAAAAGAAGAGAAAGAAGAAAGTCACTGTTCTAATCCCTCTATTCCTATGCTATTCCACTTGTGGTAATATTTTTTTGTTACATTTGTCTCATTTGTTGTAAGTATGTTGGTTGTTATTATAATTTAGTTATTATTTCAGGCTCAAGAATTTTAAGTCACAGTGACTACAGCTGCTGTAAATTTACCTCCTTAAAAGAATAAATTGTAATGTGATTGCATCAACTTTAAAAGTAAGTTTAAATTTACTTATAAGTATGTAATAGTTTTTTGCAACAAATATATATATTTTTTGTATGTTATTATAGTTTAGTTACTATTTCAGGCTAAACAATTTGGAATTTTACTCTCAGGGCGCTAATAGATGTTTTGCATCAAAAAAGCATTGCAAACAGTACCACGCAATGTAACGCGCGCAACAGACCGCGCTTGTGTGCGTCGTCGTGCCCAAAGAGTAAAATATGGTCGCGCTCGTGCCGTGCTATGCTACACACCGAGGCGTGCGGCCGAGTTGAAATGAAAGCGTGTGTGCGTGCGCATAAGATACATTGAGTTGAGTTCTGACATTTCGAAACCATTGTTTGTTACGAAATATTTAAATTTTTGATAATGTTTCTTTGGACTTAAACTAATATATAATGTTTAAAATTTGTTTTAATAAAAAACTATATTGTTTTTAATTGGACCTTCATTATCATCATCATATCTGTTGATTTCCCAGGTATAGTCTAGATTAGAAGACAATAATTAAATGGTCCTGTCCTGATGACGGGCAGAATACGTATGCTCAGAGCTGGTCAAAGGTCTTTTAACGCAATTTATAAAAGTGGTTTCATAAGTAATGTAATCGTTATTAATGAAAAATAAAAGCATTAAATGTTTTATTTGATGAGTTTGTTTTGTTTTGAGTTTTCTAAATATCCCTTCTAATTCTCCTAAATCCAGGGGCGTAGCTACCGCCGTATCAGCCGTATCAATTATACGGGGCCCCCGGGCCACGGGGGCCCCCAACGTGCGTAATCAAAAATTAATAAAAACTTTTTTTTAAATGGTAAAGGTCAAAAAAAGCTACTTTTTTCCCGCGTAAAGCGTGCGCATAAATCAGTTGGCCGAAAAATTGGCAAGGAGAGTATACAACGTGTAACAGAAAGGGAGTATCAACCCGCAAGGAGGCAGGGTTGCCACCCGTCTCGATTTTGCCGGGACAGTCCCGATTTCGATCATATTGTCCCGCGTCCCGACGATCCATCACTTTTGTCCCGATTTTTGATGTAACACGCGATCAAAATCAAAGTGTTGATAAAAAAATGGGACAAAATGTTTGAAAGATGAAAGGACATCAAGTTAAATGCCTTATTTTGCGTTGTATCCCTTCAAATTCTTATGTTGAGCGAGTATTTTCCCATAATGTTAGAAATCGTTGCTCTGCTGATTAAATGAAAGCAGAATTTGCCAAAGACATTGTCTTGTTCGGAATTCGTAAGTAAATATAAAAATGACGCGAAATTAATGAGAGGCCCGTAGTAATACAAAATATGCATGGAAACATAGTCAAAATAAAAATAAAACATTAAATCAAATGTATCTTCTTTCCCTACAGCTAGGTAAGTTCTCATTTTTATTTACCTCTCACTTTGCTGAGCCGCCCGTTTGCTTCCATTGATTTTGAGTATTTTAATTACAAACAGCCACATACATTCAATATGTCCTTTATTTATCAGTTACTAGTCTACAGTAGTTTTACTGCCAGTAAACATTTAGGAAATTTACCAAAAATTTTTTCGCGGCTCGCGCTTCGCGCTCGCCGCCGCCCTTGTCCCGACTATTTTGTTCCTAAAGGTGGCAACCTTGTAAGGAGGTCAATGTACTCGTGAAACTGAACACCTAACAACAGAAAAAAAACTTTCCATACAAAATGTTGGCGGCAAATTCAAATTTTCTATGGAGAGTTCAATTTTTTTTTTTGATTTGTTTTTTTTCTGTTAAAAGGTATTCAGATTCACGAGTACATTGACCTCCTTTCGAGTTGATATCCCCTTTCTGTTACACGTTCTATATTTAATTTGGATTGTTTGTAAAAATTTTGGAAAAAGTGACAGATAGATAATTATGATGAATAAATATTTCTTTTAATTTTATGCATTTTTTTTGTCCTTCCTAAGGGCCCCCAAACAAATTTTTATACGGGGCCCCGCCAAGGCACGCTACGCCCCTGCCTAAATCTCAGCAGACGTTCAGACGCATTAGGACCACTTGCGGAAAAGCCGTCTCTTTCGTATTTGGTCCATTTCGCAGAACGTTCATTTCGCATTTAGTCCACTTTCAAAATAACTCCTTTGCGAGGCGAGGATTGATATTTTTTTGTTTTTCATAAATATGGAGAAGGTTAACTTCTATATTTTCAATCACTTCGATATTTTTCTTTTCTTCGTAATACGTCACCAAGGTACAGTACGAGGCATATATCTTGAAATCAGGTGGGGATTGCGCGGAACGCATATTTTGGGCATGCGCAGCGGTGAGGGGTGCGGGCGGCGGGAGAAGGACGCGCGCTAGGTCGCTCACAAGAGCACATGCACGAACTTATCCCCACTCTGTCGGAAAAATTTCAAGATATATGCCTCGAACTGTATTAGGTACAGAGAAAAGAAAAACAAATTAAAATAATTGAAGTTAACCTTCTCCACGTTTATGTGATCCTGGTTATTTTATGACGTACTAAAAAGAAAAAATATCACAAAGTGAAAATATGGAACAAAGTTCTCCATAAACGAATAGATTTATTTTATGTGAAAGTTCACCAAATGTTAAATAAACGTTCTGCGAAAAGGACCAAATGCGAAACGGACGTTCGGCGTTCTACGAAATGGACCAAAATGCGAAGTGAGTGGACCTTTTCGCAGAACGTTTATTTAACATTTGGTGAACTTTCACATAAATTAATATGGGAGAAGGTAAATTATTTTGTTTTTGTTCTTTTTACATAAATCTATTCGTTTATGAAGAATTTTGTTCCATATTTTCACTTTGTGATATTTTTTCTTTTTAGTACGTCACAAAATAACCAGGATCACATAAACGTGGAGAAGGTTAACTTCAATTATTTTAATTTGTTTTTCTTTTCTCTGTACCTAATACAGTTCGAGGCATATATCTTGAAATTTTTCCGACGGAGTGGGGATAAGTTCGTGCATGTGCTCTTGTGAGCGACCTAGCGCGCGTCCTTATCCCGCCGCCCGCACCCCTCACCGCTGCGCATGCCCAAAATACGCGTTCCGCGCAATCCCCACCTGATTTCAAGATATATGCCTCGTACTGTACCTTGGTGACGTATTACGAAGAAAAGAAAAATATCGAAGTGATTGAAAATATAGAAGATAACCTTCTCCATATTTATGAAAAACAAAAAAATATCAATCCTCGCCTCGCAAAGGAGTTATTTTAGAAAGTGGACTAAATGCGAAATGAACGTTCTGCGAAATGGACCAAATACGAAAGAGACGCCTTTTTCGCAAGTGGTCCTGATGCGTCTGAACGTCTGCTGAGATTTAGGAGAATTAGAAGGGATATTTAGAAAACTCAAAACAAAACAAACTCATCAAATAAAACATTTAATGCTTTTATTTTTCATTAATAACGATTACATTACTTATGAAACCACTTTTATAAATTGCGTTAAAAGACCTTTGACCAGCTCTGAGCACACGTATTCTGCCCGTCATCAGGACAGGACCATTTAATTATTGTCTTCTAATCTAGACTATACCTGGGAAATCAACAGATATGATGATGATAATGAAGGTCCAATTAAGAACAATATAGTTTTTTATTAAAACAAATTTTAAACATTATACATTAGTTTAAGTCCAAAGAAACATTATCAAAAATTTAAATATTTCGTAACAAACAATGGTTTCGAAATGTCAGAACTCAATGTATCTTATGCGCACGCACACACGCTTTCATTTCAACTCGGCCGCACGTCTCAGTGTGTAGCATAGCACGGCACGAGCGCGACCATATTTTACTCTTTGGGCATGACGACGCACACAAGCGCGGTCTGTTGCGCGCGTTACATTGCGTGGTACTGTTTGCAATGCTTTTTTGATGCAAAACATCTATTAGCGCCCTGAGAGTAAAATTCCAAATTGTTTAGCCTGAAATAGTAACTAAACTATAATAACATACAAAAAAATATATATATTTGTTGCAAAAAACTATTACATACTTATAAGTAAATTTAAACTTACTTTTAAAGTTGATGCAATCACATTACAATTTATTCTTTTAAGGAGGTAAATTTACAGCAGCTGTTGTCACTGTGACTTAAAATTCTTGAGCCTGAAATAATAACTAAATTATAGTAACAACCAACATACTTACAACAAATGAGACAAATGTAACAAAAAAATATTACCACAAGTGGAATAGCATAGGAATAGAGGGATTAGAACAGTGACTTTCTTCTTTCTCTTCTTTTCTTTATTCAAAACATTTATTTTTTCAAAATGTTTGCTACACATTCTTGAAAATTTTTTTGGGGCCCAATTTGTCCGGCGTGTTGCATCAATCCATAGGGTAGGTACGAGTACGTACTGTTTAATTTTTAGGAAATCTGTAAAGGTTAATCATATTTTAGCTTCTGTATTATAAACGATTTACGTACAGCTTGACCATAAAGAGTTGACAAAAAATGAGGGCGCCACTTTCTATGTAAACACGTCAAAATCACGAATAAATTGGCAACACTTACTAAATTTTGTACTGAAAAATTTTAGTTCCATTTTATTTAATTTCAACTCTTTATGGTCAAACTGTATGGTGCAATTTGAAAATGGGCAAATTAACGTAGAGTACTGGCAACACAATCCAAATTAGTGATTAGGTGGACTTTTTGGCGGGAAGTCGAACGAGGCGGCAGCTTTAAATTTTATTTTTCCTAAAAGTTGATTATCCCTGCCAATCTCTATTAAAACACCTAATAAACTTAAAACGCACTCAAGATGGGTCCCCCTGGCAATGGGGAGGACCCTGCAGAAAAGAGAAAACGACGATATACGGAGGTATCTAGCGACCCCGAAGAACAAGAAAACGATAAGTATAAAATTTATACAAAACCAAATTATAAAAGATTATTTCTCGAAAGCAGCACAGGGGACTTTACTGTGTTTGTCGAGTCTACCGAACAAGAAAGATTAGGTAACAAAAATCCCATAACTTTGACGAGATTATTCTCAGAAAATGTGAAAGGCATTACTGGCGTACATCGAGTAAACGCACACAAAATTGGAGTGACTTTCAAAAAAGCATCTTCTGCTAACTATTTCTTAAAAATGGATGATTTCCTAGGCAAACATAAAATGAGGGCTTTTGTGCCATCCTATTTGACGGAAAAAATTGGTGTATTGCGATATGTTCCAAAAGAAATGTCCAATGAAGAGATATATAAAAATATAATTTGTGATGCTGAAGTAATTTCAATCAAGAGATTTATGAAAAAGGTTAACAACACACTTGTACCCCTGACTACTATCGCTGTTACGTTTGCCACAACCACCTTACCCCAATATGCTTACATCCAATTATTCAGATACAATATCCACCAGTATATACCACCTGTCCTGCAATGTTTCAAGTGCCTTAAATTTAACCATTCAGCCAAAGTCTGCAGAGGTAACCAAATGTGCTCATCCTGTGCTGGACAACATTCCTATAAAGAGTGCGATGTAGAAGAGGTAGTATGCATTAACTGTAGCGGCAACCACTTGGCCATATCCAGAGACTGTCCCATCAAGAAACAGAAATTAGAAGAAAACAAGAAGAAGTACTCTCAGCCAAATTATGCCGCTGTGGTGAGTTCCACTCCCCCTCCACCCATTAATGATTTAAAGTCCTACCCAAACTTGAACAATGTAAAGAATGTAAATAATGAAAATGTAGATATTGCTCAAATAGCTAATAATGACATCATCCTAAATGCTATTGTAAAGTCGCTAATAGCTCTAGGCAATAACAGAGATAACAAAACTCCTTTAACCACTAAGAAAATAAAAGAAATATTTATATCTAACTTACTTTAATGGATAATTACTTACATATAGTACAGTTTAATGTGCAAAGTCTACAGAGCAAAAAACCACTTTTACAAAAATTGCTTTTAGATAAAGAAATTGACATATGTTTGCTTAACGAAACTTGGCTTACTGATAAATCTGTTATTCCTAATTTTCCTAATTATAATTTTATTTTTAAAAATTCCGAAAACAAACATAATGGTGTAGGTATACTGATTAAACATGGTTTGAAATACTCTGTCTTAAACACTAATTTCCATGAAACTATTCAAAACGTTGCTTTAACTATTACGACGCAATCAGGAGATATAACTATACTTTGTGTTTATTGTCCACCCAACACTGGCAGATTTGACGCTAATAAATTAAAAAACATTTTAAATAATATTCCCAAACCATGCATCATTATGGGTGATTTTAATGCACATCATGTAAGTTTTGGATGTTTTAGTAATAATAATAGAGGCAATATTTTATACAATCTAATTGATGAACTAGATTTATGTATTTTAAATGACGGCACGCCAACGACTTGTCCATATCCTAATAGACAGGCCTCTGCGATAGATGTTACTCTTGTTAGTCCTTCCATAGCTCATTTGTGTGATTGGCATGTTCAGGATGATCCGTTAGGCAGTTATCACTACCCGATATCTCTTCATGTAAATATCCAACCATCCCAGTATGAAGTAGGTCCTGTGGAAGAAAAATACATTTATAATAAAGCTAATTGGCTTGAGTTCTATGCTTTATCTGAAAACTGTTTCTCTGATTTGAGTACTGAATCTGATGATTGTCTGGAAGTGTATAATAGCTTTGTAAATATTTTGAATGAATTAAGGGAAAAAACTATCCCTAAAAGAAAAAGTAGGTTAAATAATAATGTTCATAGAAAACCAGTTCCTTGGTGGAATTCGAAATGTGACGATGCTATAAATAACTCAAAAGAAGCATTAAAAGAATATAAATCGAACCCGTCCATCGATAATTATATACAATACAAAAAATTGGATGCTCTTAAGAAAAGAACTATAAAAACAGAGAGTTCTGAATCTTGGACAAACTTATGCAGTAGTTTTAATAGAATGACACCTGTTTCTAAAATATGGAATTATATTAAAAAATTTAAAAGAATTGGTAGTAGTAATCATAATAAAAATTTTAACGATGAATGGGTTCCAAGTTTTCTAGACAATTTATCTGATTCTAGTGATTTCAATGAAGAGAGACTTTTATCATTGTTCAATAGTGCTGAGGAAAATACTATTAATTCATTTCTAAACCAACCATTTTCTTTGAATGAACTAAATAATTCATTACAAAGCAGAAAGGATACCACTCCAGGGCTAGATAATATTCCATACATTTTAATTAAAAAATTACATCCAAATGCAAAACAAATATTACTTTGTATTTATAATAAATTATGGCAAAATCTCATCATACCAGAATCTTGGAAAACACAATGTGTTATTCCTGTATTAAAACCAAATAAATCTGCAAATTTTGCCTCTTCATACAGGCCTATATCATTATCATCATGTTTGGGAAAATTATTTGAAAACATGTTAAAGCTACGTTTGGACTATTTTTCGGAAAGTAACAATTTAATCCCTGCAGTCCAGCATGGTTTCAGAAAAGGTAAAAGTTGCTCTGAAAGCTTTGTTTCATTAATACATGACATAAAACAAGTAAAACTGAGTCATTCCAACATGGTATGTGTTTTCTTGGATGTTAAGGGTGCTTTTGACAATGTGAATATAGAACTTATTCAAGTATTGCATGATATTGGAATACCAGAAAGGACTCTACAATGGCTTTTTAAATTTTTGAGTAATCGAGTCATTTATGTAAAATATAACAATAAGCTGCATGGCCCGCGGACAGCTAATAAAGGAACTATGCAAGGTGCTACATTATCTCCGTTACTATATAACCTTTATACTTCAGAAATCTTAAAATTTGTAAATACAGATAATGTAAATATTTTGCAATTTGCAGATGACTTGCTTTTATACAGTATAAATCAAAACATAGATATAGCTAAGAATAATATAAATAATGCTTTAAACCAATTATTTACATACTACCATGATAAACTTAAATTAGATATTAGTCCTGAAAAGAGTTCAGTTTTAATTTTTAGTAAAAATAATTCCAATATGAAAATTTTATACAACAACTCTGAAATACCCACTGTTGCTCAATACAAATTCCTTGGAGTGATTATTGACACACAATTAAAATTTGATAAGCACATTGATTACATTTGTAAAAAGGCAATGAGAAGTATTAATATTTTAAGGCACTTGGCTGGTACTTTCTGGGGATCAGACCCAAAAACCATGAGCATGCTGTATAAAAGTATAGTCAGAAGCCACTTTGATTACAGTAGTTTAGCTTATTTGAATGCCAGTAGCACCCTTCTTAGAAAACTAGATGTTATACAAAATATAGGATTAAGACTAATCTGTGGAGCTATGCGCTCCACCCCCATTAATTCTCTAGAAGTAGAAACTTGCATACCTCCTTTATTCCTCAGACGACTGCAATTAGCTGAGAATTTCTTCTTGAAAATTGTATCCTCAGAAAATAGTATTGACGTCAAATTTGATCAAATAACAAAAAAGTTAAATTCAATAGCAGCTCCTAATTTAACTCCACAATTACTCCTTTCTGGTACTGAAATCATAACAATTTATACTCATGTTAAAAACCAATCAAAAGATATTTCTAAATGTAATAAATGGCCTATTTATGACTGCTCTTACAATAGCCTGATAAATTATGATAGAAATAAAATCCATTTAGATTTAATATCAAGTAAAACCGATTTTATTGAGTTTAAGAACAATAAAGTTGACAGTTATTTTGTATACTCAGATGGCTCTAAAGATGAACACAATGTCAAAGCGGCTATATATGATCCACAAGCTAGTTACAGTGATTGTATTAAGTTAAATCAGAACTGCAGCATATTTACAGCAGAAAGTTATGCAATACTCAAAGCCTTAATGTATATAAATTGTCATGTAAATAATGTAAATATTGTAATAGTGACTGATTCTAAAAGTGTATTATCTTCTCTCTTCCATGGCCTTTCATCTTACAAATCTAACTATATTTTGTGTAAAATTCTTTGTTTAACAGAGCAATTAACTAACCAAGGGTTTAATGTAAACTTTATATGGGTTCCCTCACACAGTGGCATTGAAGGTAATGAGATAGCAGACGAACTGACACGCATGGAGCATAACCAAGATCACACCCAAACAGTTCAAGTACCATTTACGGATTACTATGCATATTTCAAGGCAAATGCAAAAGATCTATGGAAAAGTCACTGGAATAATACATTACAGACTAAAGGCAAGTGGTATGCTGAGATACAGAAAGACTTACCAGCGAAACCTTGGTACAGTAAAAGTAACAGATTTGAGAGCAGGAAATTTGTTACTGTAATCACACGGATGAGACTTGGCCATTGTTTAGTTCCGACGCATCTCCATAGAATCAATGTCTCCAGCAATAGTAGATGTCCACACTGTTCTGAAGAAGATGCCGATTTGCAACACATAATCCTCAACTGCTCCAAGTTTACAATCCAACGGTCCACCCTTCTCAGTGACATAAGTGACAGTGACAGTTCCTCACAGACATCAGTTCAAAACCAAAACAGTCTCCCCCGCCGCGTTCAAGACCTCTTAAGTAACAGTGATTTTTTCAATGCTATTTTTAAGTATATTATTACTACAGTAAAAAAGATTTAATTTAGTCATCTATTCTCGAATGAATATTTTTTTGTACTGTACATAGTGTTAGCGTAACCCGCTTAATTTGTATTTTATTTTCACAGATTATTTTTAAATTGGAAATTATTAGTAGATTTATTGACTTTGACATATGTCAACACGGGTGTATGGCAATGTCGAGGCAGTCAACGGGAGGGTAGGACGACTAGCGGTCGTGTGGCTGTCTGGCGAGTGAAAAACAAGATATGAAAACGGAAAGTGTATACTAGAACAGAATGATCAAAACAGTTTATTATCGGATCCTCTAATCAAACTAAACAAATTGTATGCTTCAAAAGTGAGTACGTCAATAATTTCAGAAGCGGGAACCAACATCTTGGCCCACAGGTATGTTTCTTAAATACAATTAAGCTAGTTTCTTTAGGCTGGCTCAAATTGAGCTGCCCAATATGAAAAGTCACATAAATATAATATTTAAAGCCAAAACAACCCATTGAATTTAGAAATGCATGAGTTATTTGCAGAACTTATAATTTCTATAGTTAAAATCCAGTATTTACCTTCGACATAATAAAGAAAGACTTTAAAGTTTCACTTTAAAACTTCTTAAAATAGTTGTAATACTTGTTAGGAGTAAGCGCTTATTAGTCTGCGGCCTAAGTATTAGTGCATGAAATTGTAACCTTTACATTGCTGTGAAACAAAACTTACTTAAGATGTCTCTAAGATAAAACTAGTAGGTTATCAATTACTTACTACAAAAACTCACTGTGTTATAGTGGAATAACCACTGACTTGTTGACTACAAAATTATAAGTTTTCTTGTCGGTAATTATGACAGTATTTTCTGGTGTACATAGGTACATTAGAATCTACATAGATAATAATTGTACAACTTTGTAGCTGTAGACTATTATAGGCGATATTGCTTTATAAATATATTTTTTCATGATTCGCACATAAAGTATTGTTACTTTAAAGTTCTACTTACTGCTAATAGTATCTAATTCTACGAGTTAGTACTAGTATCTGCTCAGAATTTTAAAATATTCCCTCAGCAGAAATTAAAGTAGGATACAAAATTACAGAGAAAAAATAATTTGAATGAAAGAATTATTAATGAAATTTACCTCTTGAGAAAGTAAACATAAAGTAACAGATTAATTTCATCCATAATGGTAGTACCTACATTAGATATCAGGAAGTATAATTCTAACCATGAATTAACTTATCTTGTGGAATTATTTTGAAGACATTTTCTCACAATTTCCAAATTAGTTATTCGGTGGGATACTACTTTCTTTTATTGCTTATAATTCTTACTTTTATTGATTTAATTGTCTTTATTGTACAATATAATGGTACAAAAGGCGGACTTAATGTTAATAGTATTCTTTACTAGTCATCCAGTGAAATATACGTTCCGCGAAATGGACCAAATGCAAAATGGACGTTCCGCGAAATGGACCAAATGCGAAACGGATATTCTGGGAAATGGACCAAATGCGAAAGAGGTGATTTTCGGCAAGTGGACCAAATGAGAAGTGGACCAAGTGCGCCTAAACACTACTCTACTCAACGTAGTGATCACTCCGCCTATACAGGAAATATGCTACTGAATGTAGTGATCCACCCAGTGAAATATCCTACTTAATGTAGTGATCACTCCGCCTATACAGGAAATATGCTACTGAATGTAGTGATCCACCCAGTGAAATATCCTACTTAATGTAGTGATCACTCCGCCTATACAGGAAATATGCTACTGAATGTAGTGATCCACCCAGTGAAATATCCTACTTAATGTAGTGATCACTCTATTTATACAGGAAATATGCTACTCAATGTAGTGATCCACATAGTGAAATATCCTACTTAATGTAGTGATCACTCTATTTATACAGGAAATATGCTACTCAATGTAGTGATCCACATAGTGAAATATCCTACTTAATGTAGTGATCACTCTATTTATACAGGTAATATGCTACATAATGTAGTGATCATTCTAATTATACAAGGAATATGCTACTGAATGTAGTGATCCACTTGTGAAATATGCTACTTAATGACTGTAGTGATCACTCCATTTATAAGTTTGTTAGCATAATTTAATGCAATAATAAATGTTGTTTTTATACTATTTTAAATTAAGCTTTGGGTTATCTGCTGCAATTTAGTTTACATGTTTAACCTGCGATACTATGCTTAATTTTGCCGTCTTGAACTAGGTGTATCAAGCTTACATAATTATAGGCAAAACTATTGTCTGTGGGTGGGCCTGACGAACTGTAACATAGATTTTTATTCTAAAACCTATTTTGAGCCCCAGTTTCTCACAACTATAGAAACCTTTGTGGTAGCTTAGTTGCCACTAGACTTAACTTCTATTATTTGTGAAGGGAAAATAAATAAACATTTTATTATTTTTATTTTTATTATTGATACAGGAAATATGCTACTTATTGTAGTGATTCATATTGTGAAATATGCTACTTGATGTGGTGATCACTCTATTTATACAGGAAATATGCTGCTTAATGTAGGTGGTGATCCGCATAGTGAGATATGCCGCTTAATGTAGTGATCACCCGTTTATACAGGATCAATGCTAATTAAGAAATATATATATAAAAAATAAAAATCAGATTTACATCTCTATAAGATTAGTAACGTTAAAACACTTTATGAACTATATTAACAATGTTTTCCTCTATGAAGCATCTGATGTTGGCTTTGGTGAGCTGAAAGATCGATTAATGCAGTGATCCCACCAGTGAAATGAGCTACTTAATGTGGTGGTCAATGGTCACGCTGTTTATACAGGAAGTATTCTGTCTGTTGTAGTGATCCACTAATTACATGGAATAAAAGATCTACTACTATAAGTGTAGTGCTTGTGCGGATGCTGTATGGTATGGTATGGAGGAGGTTAGCCATTAGTAGGAAGGCCAAAGTGGAAGATCTTCCTCCGGGCTGGGTAGTATTAGCCCGGGGATCGCGGTCCAACCGACGATGGTTGGCAGT
Source organism: Agriphila tristella (assembly GCA_928269145.1). NCBI lineage: Eukaryota > Metazoa > Arthropoda > Insecta > Lepidoptera > Crambidae > Agriphila > Agriphila tristella. Next base: position 43,120,122 of record OV743431.1, read on the forward strand.
TGTACATATGCTGCTTTATATATGCTGCTTCGCTGACATAACTCCGTTAGCGAGATGTAGGTTACTCCATTTGTTTCTCCATACTACGAGGTGCTATTCCTTACTAATCTTTGTGTTTATACGACACTAGCGCCAACTAGTCACATAGTGATGAATCTTGTTGCAACCATGTGTTGGTATGTGCGGCGGTACGGTAGATGCCGCTACATGCTCATTCTCTTTATTAACAAAGATACTACTAATTGTGTAGTGCTTTGCATGTATCGTGAAATATAATACCATATGTAGTGATAAGTCTAGCGACATTTACTATAAGCTTACATTTGGGTTGTTTTGAATAGAAATATGAATGTGTAAGTAGTAACTTCAGTAAAATAAAAAGGGGGTTTCAAGTTAGACATCTAAAGAAAGAAAACAAAACATTAGAAATAGTTTTCAATTCAAGAGACCCTAAGCTGATTTTCAATTGGTACCTTTGTTTCTTTCTGACAGCTAAATGTCCTAATTAAGTGAAATCAGGACACACTCATATAATAAATTATTATTTTAATCCTTTTACCTAATATATAGGTAAAAGTGAATGTTTATTTGACTTAAATATCTATACAACACATGTTGACATGTGATGACAATGACATAGGTATACAACACACTCATTTGTATACGACACAAATATAATTTTCGAATATATTGTATAAATAAAAATCTAAAAATAAGAGATTTATAAGGATATAGTTGAAATACTAGAATATCCTTATAATCATCTTAATTTAACATAAATTCTTTATTTATCTGAATATGGTCAATACGGTTGATGTTTTGTAATATGAAATTATAATCCTCACATTCTACTGTTATTTTGGTGTAGAAACTTAAATCAACTTAAGAAGTGGTAACTTCTTGATTATTTCATTAATTCTCACAAAATTATAACTTACATGTTACACATAATAAATAAATCGAAATAAACTTAGTCAAACGACTGTTTTAGGAAACTATGATTTTGGATCGGATGTTTTGGGAAACGGATTGAACGTTCCGAAAGGATTCATACTTCAATAAAATGCCAGAATAATAATATTAGAAAATTTCAGTATAAATTTAGTAATTTCGGTATAAACTACAAAATTTATAATTTGAGAAATCACTTACTGTATAGGTAGTAGTGAGTACATTTTTATCTGTTAGAATCCAACTGTTTCTGAAGGATGGCCAAACGGCCGTACAAGCTGGACTTGGTAATCAAACGTATTGATAGGAATCTTTGGATTAGGAATCTTGTCACATAATATTGTTCCAAATAATTAGCTGTGGTAAAGTGTTTCGTTTAAAACTTTCCAAATCAGAGATGTTGTCTTGTAACAACTATATTTTAAATCCTTAATTTGAGTGAATCTTAAGAGCTACAAGAATGTAGCTGTAGCTATTATTTTACTGTGTAGCTATGTAGCTATATAATAAAATAAGAAGTAAAATAAAATGACAAAAGAAAAAAACAACACAAAAGACAAAAAAAATATTTAATAAAACGCAGACTTATCCTCATTTGGTAGTCTGTGGATAGACTGCATGCATTGAACATATAAATCTGTGACTGTAGAAAAAAACCAATGCGCTAAGTGCAGGCAGTATCATACGCAAGAACGCGGAGTGAAGCATAGCGCAGCGCTATTGTCAAAAGCTATTGTCTATGGTAGTAGCCGTTCAGAAGCTATAATGAAGTTTTCCTTTAACGTATCTAGCTAGACCTACCATATTATAATGATCGGATCTTTTATGAACACATACTGCTCAGAACTATAAGTTCATGGTGTGTGTTGTTTGCGTTATCCGTAATAAACAGAAACAACGTATTTTGCTCCATTTTGTTATGACAAGTTCTTAAGGGTTTCTGGCAACTTATTATAAATACGTATTGCCAAAAAAAAAAAAATTTAATACAATGTTAACCTTTGAGATGGTATACACAACATTTGAATTTTCGTCGCATATAGGTGATTGGCAATGTTATTTTAGCAATAAATAGAACTTTATTTACATTTATATTGCAGAAATTGCCAATTCCTAAATACGTATTCTGATATAGTAGAAAAAGAATACTAAGGTCCCAGGATAAGGGCTTGTTAGAATCCAAGTCACCGGCCTCGCATGCATATCTAATGCATCTCTTTTGTAATTTAAAGGTTTTATCCACACCAACAGAGTAATCCTATAAAATAATTCCATAACGCAGCACCAATGCTACATAGTCATGGTAGGCTGCAGTCTTGGATGCTGTTTCTTTTACTCACCTTAACCCAAAGAGGAGTCTGTCAATTTTGCTTACCATCAAATCTATCAAACTTTCCAACCACACTCGTCATCGATTATGACACCTAAGAACTTGGTCATGGTTATTTCATAACTTTTCTCGTTATTATAATTAATGTAGAAGTTATTTCTTTAAATTATGGTTTATAATTAAATGTCATATATTTTGTTTTATCTATATTTATTTTAGGTTGTTATTATTCAACCATTTAATAACCTGCCATGGATAGTGATTGCGACTTCTTTCAGTTTAGATTCTCACAAGTTCACAACCTTTTATAATAAGTGTTGTGCCATCGGCAAAAAGAATACGTTGCTGCTTTGTTATGTCAGAAAAAGTCATTCATATAGATTAGAAAAGTAGGAGGGCCTAATACATTTCCTTGTGGTACTCCCACATTATTTATACTGTACGCCGACAAATAGTTTATGTCCCCTATTTTTAGATATTTGAGATCGTCACTCATTGTCGATCGTTCCTTAGATAACTTTACTTTAAAATATGCATCCTCATATTAAAACTCTCCGTGATTTTCTTAATAAGATGAAAGCAAGCCAATTTTATGGATCTTTTTATGGATCCTTGATTTCAAAAAGGTATTAGAATTAGAAAAGTTATATAACTTGTCTGCAAGTACTATTTCAAAATACTTCTGAGAGTACTGATTTTAGGGTAATCGTCTATAATTACTAACTCTTCCTTCGGTCCACTTCGGTACAGTGGCTCAATGACCGAATACCCTATCAAATAGAGATGGGAAATAAATAACCTTGGGGAACATATACATTCTATAACTTGTACTAATGGGATGACTATAAACCCTACAGCGTTACCTTTATCCTTTGGTTAGTTATACCATCATATCCCATAGGTAAAGTACTTTTAAGGCCCATCATTATGTTGTAAACTCCCTTTTTTTATCTGTCGACCTGTGAAATTGTATATCAGTTATAACATCGTCTTTAGTAATCATTATCAAGATAATTTTACTGGTCAATATTTATTAAATGTATTAAATTCATTGCGAATGTCATTTGGATTACTACATGAAAATTTATTATTTTACTAATTCTATTTAGCCTTTATTAGAATTTCAATGATTCAATAATTCAATATTTGTACTGGTTACGTTTCTAATAATATTCTACGATGCTGCTTTTCATACATCGTTAGACTTTGTAATATAACGCATATTATTGTGCTTCTGTGATTGAGATATATTTTCTAAGTGTAAAGTATAGATGAAAAGGTTAATTTGACAATGTGAGTCGAGATATTAGATACTTAGGACTTTTATTCATGTAGCACCTTCAGACACATTTAGTTAGCCCTTTATTTTTAACTTATTTATTTATTTTGTTCTGACTTATGGAAAATATCAGAATAGCCTTGCAAAAGTGACTGATGGCCATATCCGCAATTTGTCTTCCAAGTACATCATTATATTATAGAGAAGTTATAAATTCTCTAAATGTTTCTGTTTCCCTTACTCATATCCCATACGTTTTGATCAGTAACTTAATCGTTCTAATATTACTTTTCGGTGATTAAATCCAGTCAGATATTTTTCGAGATGCTTATGTTATATACTTAGCTTATTATTTATTTATTTATTTTTATTACTATTAAACAGAAGACTAGTTATGTTTTATAGTTTGTATATTATCAAGCAACAATTATTAAAGTTCCAATCACCGCAAAGTGCCTATGATATTTTTATCTCGTTTTATAGACAGCCGTATCAGTAAAGATTCTATTCATATTAAGAAATCCTACATTTTTGTAGTAGTTCTATAAATGTTAACTATAGTGCACATTTACTGCACATCATTCAAAAGTGGCCACCGGAATTTCAAGCGTCCTATTTCTTAATAGTATATACATGAACGATCCCTACGTTGTTACTTTCTACAACAGTTTGCCGCAACTTAATGGTTGGGTATATGAAGGTGTTGTTCTGAATTATTCTTTATTTATTTATTGAAAAGGTTTGCCGACATTACAATTTAATGAAGTTTGACTTCTTTTATAACTAATTGTAACAAATTCTTACAGGAAAGAACAATAAATGTTTCGGTGAGGCAAATGACATTAACCTCACCTACCTCTTTAGTAAGCTCACTTATAGTAACTGTAAATAAGTCTTCTTCACTTGTTATGCTCTGACAGAACACAGTCTAATGTTTTTGTTATGTAAAAACAAAAAAAAACAAGTTATAAGCATTTATGATTTTAGAGTCTGATTTGGTGAAAGGAAAAATACCTATTGTTTTCTGTAGTTACTAAGCTTTTTATAATTACCCTCATTTTTTTAGTGTTACACAGTTTACTCCGGCAGCTACACTTTCTGCTAAGCATTTCCTTTACTTTGTGCGATGCTGGGTAATTAGACATATATTGTAAATAATCAAGTTCCATTTATCAAAAAAAGCAAATCACTTATAAATGTCTATTGTTTACATAACTGTCATTGTGTGATTATAAAATATGCAATTGTCATATTTTGTCAATAATTTTATATTGTAATTGAATAACTTTTTTTTTAAATATTTAATATAAATCTTAAAATTATGTAGTTTATACAATGCGACACATTGTTGGAAGAACAATAAGGTTTCTGTCGTTTGCACCTAACGTTAATATTACAATGTCATTTGCACCTAATTAATGCTCTGACTGAACCTTCACAAACTGTTTAAGATCTGACAACAGGATACATCTTGTATAACCATAGTTATGATCCATACGGATCGTCATTATTATGTTTCCGAGGATCACCTACCTATGTATTTCCTCTATATCCGTAATCTCTAAAGTACCTATATATTTCAATGAGTTTACATACATGGGAAGTTATAAGATGTATGTAATTGTAATAATTTTCACTTTGAATGCTTTTGTATAAGCAATAATGATAAATCTATGAATGATCTTGCCATGTAATATGTTACATATTAACAGTTTTCTCAAAATGAAATCAAAAACATTGTTGTTTCTACTATTATGTATTTACTTAATTTTATGTTTTAATAGTTATTATTCCACCATAAGATTACAGAATAATCAATGAAATTAATAATAATAATGATAAACAATGAAATTCATTAGTATTACAATAGCTGTAATTTCCGTACGATTGTCGAACTAGACTAGGTGGTTTTAGTTGTGAATATAGTTGTTAGTTTAGATCATATAGAGACTCACAATATTATTGTGGCTACCTACTCGAATGGCCGGGTTGGAATAGGGACATTCCAAAACCAGGACGGCCGTCTGTTAGCGTAACCCGCTTAATTTGTATTTTATTTTCACAGATTATTTTTAAATTGGAAATTATTAGTAGATTTATTGACTTTGACATATGTCAACACGGGTGTATGGCAATGTCGAGGCAGTCAACGGGAGGGTAGGACGACTAGCGGTCGTGTGGCTGTCTGGCGAGTGAAAAACAAGATATGAAAACGGAAAGTGTATACTAGAACAGAATGATCAAAACAGTTTATTATCGGATCCTCTAATCAAACTAAACAAATTGTATGCTTCAAAAGTGAGTACGTCAATAATAGTTTAAATTTAGTTTGATGTAGATACATAATCTTAATTTAGTTTCTAGTTCATAATATTTATATCCCTTTTGTTTACTTATCTTATACTAAGTTTGCGATTTTTATGTAAGCTGTTGCTCTTATGTATTATATCCACCTTGTGTACTCTACAATATAACTACTAAAATGTATGCGACTGAAGGGCTTTGTACCCATGTCATGAATAAACTAATTAAAAAAAAAAAAAAAAATAGTGATTAGGTTATAAAATACTCTACTTGAACTTTAGACATGTTCAGATTGAATTTAAACGAATATTAAACTGTTCTATAACGAAAATTTAAAATAACAATTGAATTTAATGCATATTACTTGATAAAATCTACAATACTTACGAGTGAAATGATATATTTGAAAGTTTACAATCACTGGTACTTTTACAACCTATTACACAACATCGAACCATTTTCACAGATTTATTAAGTGTATGATTGTTCTAACAACTGAATAATTTACTTTAGAAAGAGACACCGCAACGAATTATCTCACAAAACACTTTTTTCTTTCTGATTACGAAGAAGCACCGACGAACTGTCAAAAGTTTGTTTAGCAAACTAGTTTGCTACACATGAGAAAACCGGCACGTAGTATGAGACAGAAAATCATATCGCTCTATCCCATTTCTATGCAAGACGTGTGCATAAGTCTGTCTCTTTCGTGTGTGAATGCGACAGATGCCGTCAATGTGTCTATAGGTTTCTCTGTCTACGGAGAAACTTGTCTACTACCATAGCCTTCTTTAATTGCAAGCCGTGATCATAAGTTTGGCAACGTCTGATACTGTCAGTTCGTGGTCATGTCGTCGGCCAGTCTCCATACTAAATGTATGGGAATATTTCAATTTTAAGAGGTCGATATTTTTATTCCTAGTAATCGTGTGAGGTTTAAAATATGAAAATAATTTAGTTCTTTTATTGAAATGCTTTGTTTATTAAACAATAAGAAAAATATCAATGTTAACCAGGAAAAAATTGCTGTCAAAGATGTCATCTTTTTTGTTGATTTTCTTCAGCAGGGAGTTGATCAACACGTTCTCTAGCAATAAATGATATATCATTAGAAAGGTCTTTTTAAGATAAATATTTGCTGTTAATATACTTTATATCAATTGTTAATAGTTTTGGAGTTAAAGGTTATTAAAGTATAAAAGTGGTTTATTGTCTATGGGAGTTGATTTACCCCACCTTTAGCAATGAATGATATATCATTAGAAATGTTTTCATATGAGAAATATTTGCTACAAACATACTTTCTATTAAATGTTAGTATTTTCGGAGGTTTAGGTCATTAATGTTAAAAAAATTAGTCAAGTTCAGAGCGTTATAACTCTCAAAGCACTAATAGTTGACGTTTATTGTCTTACAATAAAGTGTTTCAAATTTAAAGACCTTTCCAATGATGTAAGATTTATTGCTAGGAGAGGCATAGATCAAAATGCTCATCGTACCAAAGGACCCCCGAAAAGTTCAAATAATTTGACTCAAACCTTATGTCCTAATAAATAAATAATAATAAAAAATATAAAATCTTTATTGAAATAATCTTACATCACAATTTACAACTAGTTTAAACATAGATAATGTAGGAAAAACAAATAATAAATAATTATTAAATAATATTATACTATGTGCTTGACCACATGCGATGTTGCCGTTCTGCTCAACTTCATGGCTTGGAAATATAGAAGGCTATGCTACTACCATAGCCTTCTATAATTGCAAGCCGTGAACATAAGTTTGGCAACGTCTGTTACTGTCAGTTCGTGGTCATGTCGTCAGCCAGTCTCCATACTAAATGTATGGGAATATTTCAATTTTAAGAGGTCGATATTTTTTTTCCTAGTAATCGTGTGAGGTTTAAAATATGCAAATAATTTAGTTCCGTTATTGAAATGCTTTGTATATTAAACAATAAGAAAAATATCAATGTTAACCAGGAAAAAATGGCTGTCAAAGATGTCATCTTTTTTGTTGATTTTCTTCAGCAGGGAGTTGATTAACACGCCCTCTAGCAATAAATTATATATCATTAGAAAGGTCTTTTGAAGACAAATATTTGCTGTTAATATACTTTATATCAATTGTTTATACTTTTGGAGTTAAAGGTTATTAAAGTATAAAAGTGGTTTATTGTCTATGGGAGTTGATTTACCCCACCTCTAGCAATAAATGAAATATCATTAGAAAGGTTTTCATATGATAAATATTTGCTGCAAACATACTTTCTATTAATTGTTAGTATTTTCGGAGTTTTAGGTCATAAATGATAAAAAAATTGGTCAAGTTCAGAGCGTTATAACTCTCAAAGTACTAAAAGTTGACGTTTATTGTGATACAATAAAGTGTTTCAAATTTAAATACCTTTCCAATGATGTAAGATTTATTGCTAGGAGAGGCTTAGATCAAAATGCTCATCGTACTAAAGGACCCCCGAAAAGTTCAAATAATTTGACTCAAACCTTATGTTCTAATAAATAAATAATAATAATAAATATTAAACTTTATTGAAATAACCTTACATCACAATTTACAACTAGTTTAAACATAGATAATATAGGAAAAACAAATAATAAATAATTATTAAAATAATATAATACTATGTGCTTGACCACATGCGATGTTGCCGTTCTGCTCAACTTCATGGCTTGGAAATATAGAAGGCTATGCTACTACCATAGCCTTCTATATCTTCCAAGCCCTGAAGTTGAGCAGAACGGCAACATCGCATGTGGTCAAGCACATAGTATAAAATTATTTTAATTATTATTTATTATTTGTTTTTCCTATATTATCTATGTTTAAACTAATTGTAAATTGTGATGTAAGATTATTTCAATAAAGTTTTATATTTATTATTATTATTTATTTATTAGAACATAAGGTTTGAGTCAAATTATTTGAACTTTTCGGGGGTCCTTTAGTACGATGAGCATTTTGATCTAAGCCTCCTCTAGCAATAAATCTTACATCATTAGAAAGGTATTTAAATTTAAAACAATTTATTTATTTACTATAAACGTCAACTATTAGTACTTTGAGAGTTATAACGCTCTGAACTTGACCAATTTTTTAACATTAATGACCTAAAACTCCGAAAATACTAACAATTAATAGAAAGTATGTTTGCAGCAAATATTTGTCATATAAAAACCTTTCTTATGATATATCATTCATTTCTATAGGTATGGTAGATCAACTCCCATTGACAATAAACTACTTTTATACTTTAATAACCTTTAACTCCAAAAGTATTAACAATTGATATAAAGTATGTTAACAGCAAATATTTGTCTTTAAAAGACCTTTCTAATGATATATCATTTATTGCTAGAGGGCGTATTAATCAACTCCCTGCTGAAGAAAATCAACAAAAAAGATGACATCTTTGACAGCCATATTTTCCTGGTTAACATTGATATTTTTCTTATTGTTTAATATACAAAGCATTTCAATAAAAGAACTAAATTATTTTCATATTTTAAACCTCACACGATTACTATGAAAAAAAATATCGACCTCTTAAAATTGAAATATTCCCATACATTTAGTATGGAGACTGGCGGACGACATGACCACGAACTGACAGTAACAGACGTTGCCAAACTTATGTTCACGGCTTGGAAATAAAAGAAGGCTATGCTACTACCCTTCGAGTAGTCGAGAAAGATTTGTCGACCTATTTTATTTTCTGAATTTTAAATTTCGCAATAAAAATAAATCTAAGTTGTCCGTGTTTATATTTATTAAGGCGCTAAGAAGGGTCAAATCCCAATATTCAATTCAAATTATTGAAAGATTACGCGCGTGAAGCTATCATGGAAAAAATATATAATGTACTTGGAATAATAAACAATAGATTTAATTGAAAGCATTTGTAAAAATGTTACCACCTTTGATGTAAAAAAATATTCCGTGGACCCTGTTTCTGGTCCTATTTGCAAAATTTCTCGGAAACAGAACATTCGTTTATGTTAAAACCAACACATAAAAATCGGCGATGTTACTACCTTCAATCTTAATTGAACAGATTTTTTTTAACTAACTTGAAAGCGAAGAAATTTAATAAAAACATGTAAAAATTGAGAATTCGGTGCTAGTTCTCAACGCAACCGCCGCGTTGGAACGCGCACTGATTTGAACCTAAAGTGGGTAGAGTTACGTTCGATTTCCCACTATCACGGATCGACCCGCTCGGATTGAGGCATGTTAAAGCCTTAAGGTAAGAAAAGAAGTTACAGCACAAACGACAAAAACAGCTGTCCGGAAAGAAAAAAAAAATTTTTTTTTTATTGATTTAAGTAATGGGGAGGCGAAGGCAAAGTGAATTACAGATGGCGCTCAGTCTTTGGAACAATTGTCAGTTTGAGCTTATATTGTTGACTGTGTATTACGTGATTTTACTTTCTTAGATTGTATTTTTTTCAGTTTTGCGGAATAACAATGTATTCTATGCTAACTTTAGCTCATATAAAAGAAGAATTACGGAAAAGAAAAGCCAAAACAACAGGCAAGAAAGTTTATAGCAACTTACAAAAAATTGCTAACAAGCATTACATTTCTTTTAATTTCGTGTAAGATTTACAAGTAATCTTTTTATTTCAGATTAGAAGCATATGATTTAAATTTTAACAAAGCATTTATAGTTGCCTGATGATGCCTTCTGTGCAATAGTAATTTTAGGTTTCTGTACTGGAATTTCTGTACCATCCAAAATTACACGAACCGTTTTATCATATTTATTTTATTATTCTAAGTTTCTTAAATGACTCTGGCTAATAAAATTCTATTAATTCTCTGTTTGGCCCCAATATTGGGCTTATTCCATATTTGATATACCTATCAAATTCATCCAAGTTATAAATATGTTAGAAACTGCTGAGGTTGAAATATTAAAGAACAAAGCTGTTATAATTCAAATGTTGTTTTATTTTGGCGAAGCTTCATCAAATTCATGAAACATTCCTTTTGATTTATAATGTTTCTCAGGCTCAGCAAAGGAGAAAATCGAGGAAAAAGCATATTTTTTTTGATATTTTTTTGCCCACTATTTTTTTTGTTACTGGGAAATCGATGAACTCCAATATTTTACAAGTTACATGCAATGCGGCATTTTCTCAGTATAAAATTAAAAAGTGCAATACTCCAAGAGATTCCCATATGTTTTGACAGTTTCTTTAAGGCGGCTCAGTACCTACGACAAGACGCCACCTATCGGGATAAAATTGCGCTTTTCCTCCCCATTCTTTTTTATTTATAAAAAAATAAATAAACAAAATATTTACTAGTAGTAAATAACGAATAAGTATTTTTTATACTTAAATTTTTTCATAAATTTTATAAATTAAAATAATACAATAAATAATTTATTGTATAAAAGGTCAAGGACGTTCATATAAGGAAGGACTGAGTACTTTACAAAAATTCTCACTATGCGTTTAAAAGAAATTCAACTTTATTCTATTTGTCATAGAGTTGAAATTCTATCGACAACATTTACTGAAGACTCAACTGTGTGAATGAAACATCACCAAGTAGATGAGGATGTCTCGTTGGCACAATTGCCATTGCTAAACAATAATACCACGATGGTAGGGAAAAAAATGTACGTTACCAATCACGTAGTGTATTAAAGTTAAGGATTCGAAGTGGAATATTTAAAATATACTACTTAAATATTAATTTAGAATAACACATAGTTATTGTGAAATAAAACTGAACTTACTCTTTTGATTTAATAAGATTTTCACAATAATGCTAATCAGCTATCAAGGTCCAAACAAATTATCGGACGCGGCTTACTGCCGCGGCTGATCTGAGGTGTGCAAACTATCGGATGTAGTAGGTCGCGGACGTAACCATAGACTAATATGACGTCATCGGACGTCCGATAGCTATCTGGAACGCAGGATGTTATGAGAGTGTGCACACTTATCAGCCGCGGCAGTAAGCCGCGTCCATAAGCCGCGTCCGATAATTTGTTTGGACCTTCATCGAGGTGGTGTTAAATTCAAGTGTCAATCCTGGCAACTCCAATTTTGACTTTGGCGCCAAAGGACATGGCCAAAAAAGTACATTCCATTTACACACACATAGTAAATAATACCTATTGTAAAATAAAAATATAAAAATGAATTTACACATAGTTTTGAACCTCTCTGAACTTGTCAGTTTTTATTTCAAAATAATAAGTAATGCAAGGTGAATTCAAAGTACCGTTTATCAACTGCCAATAAAGTACATTCCACTTACACACACGTAGTAAATCGGTAATATTGTAAAATAAAAATAAAAATGAATTAACACGTAGTTTTGAACCTGTCTGAACCTGTCAGTTTTCATTTCAAAATAATAAGTAATGCAAGGTGATCAAAGTACCGTTTGTCAACTGTCGCCATAATGAACCAATAATGGACTTTCAACACAAGCATACTACTTTGTAGACATTGTGATATAGACGACGCCAATGCTCTTATTAGGAACATTTTACTAAATGAAACTCTTTTAAATGGATTTTTTACATATTTTATAATCACCTTTTTAATAATGTTGCCCGTCAGCTTTTTGAATATACTTTGTTATTATTGTTCCATTTTTTACCCAGTTTAATAAATGTTAGTTAATATACAGTTGCAATCCTTAATTCAGATGGCCATTACATGCCTAATGATTCCAAAACCATATCAGTTTACTGTAATAATTCGCTACTGTTCGCCATTAAAAACGCCTTGCGTTTTTTAATAGCAAAATCATATTCTTAACACTTGTTGTTAGCGATCTGATTATAAGGTTTTATGAAACTGTTTAAGTCTAGTGTGTTGTAATGACAAGTTCTTTGATTTTTTTATTAACAGCAATTGAATGTGCCAATATTCTTAAATATAAAACACCAAAATTCATAAGTGTAAATTAAATTTGATAACAATGCAAACGCCCATAGAAATATTGGCCATGTCATTTCAATTTTAGAATTTCAATATTTAGGTAATATTCCTTTTAAAAACTAGGGTGACCATAAATACTACACCATTTCAGATTTTCAAAAAACGAAATTGTTCTATTGAAATAACTGAAAGTCGCAGGCGAGGGGTAATGTTAATATTAATAATCAAATTCATGTTTTTGCGCCGATTTCGATGAAACTCGGTTTAAGCAACTATTTCGACAAGAAAATAACAACGCAGTGTTAAAAATATTAAAAAAGATGGCGTCCAATTTTTAAGTTTCTAGACCGATTTAGATGAAACTCGGTTTTTGGTACAATTTTGACAAGAAAATGACAAAGCAATTTTTAAAGTATAAAAAATCAAAGATGGCGGCCAACTTTTTTGTATGTAGGCCGATTTCAATGAAACTATATTATTGGTACTATTTTGACAAGAAAATAACAACGATAAGTAAAAAATTTTAAAAAATCCAAGATGGCGGCCAACTTTTTTGTTTCTGGGCCGATTTCGATAAAATTCGGTTTTTGGTACAATTATGAGAATAAAATAACAACGCATTTTTTAAATATAAAAAAATTTAAGATGGCGGCCAACTTTTTTGTTTGTAGGCCGATTTTGATGAAACTCGGTTTGTGGTACAGTTTTGACAAGACAATAACAACGCAATTTTAAAAATATTAAAAATCCAAGATGGCTTCTAACTTTTTTGTTTGTGGGTTGATTTCGATAAAACTCGGTTTTTAGTACTATTTTGATAAGAAAATAACAACGCAATTTTTAAAATATTTAAAATCCAGGATGGCGGCCAACTTTTTTGTTTGTGGGTTGATTTCGATAAAACTCGGTTTTTAGTACTATTTTGATAAGAAAATAATAACGCAATTTTTTTAATATTAAAAAAATTCAAGATGGTGGCCAACTTTTTTGTTTGTAGGCCGATTTCGATGAAACTCCAGTTTTGGTACTATTTTGACAAGAAAACAGCAACATATTATTGAAAGTATTAAAAATCCAAGGTGGCGGCCAAATTCTTTTTTTGTTTTTCTTTTTTTCAACCCAGTTATATTAAAATCAACTCAAAAACAAAATTGGCAGCCATTTTGACCTTTTGACATTGTTTACATTGCATTATTATTTTCTTGTCAAAATAGTACCAAAAACCGAGTTTCATAGAAATCGGTTCTCAAACAAAAAAGTTAAGCGCCATCTTGGATTTTAAATATTTTAAAAATTGCGTTGTTATTTTCTTGCCTAAATAGTACTAAAAACCGAGTTTCATCGAAATCGGCCTACCAACAAAAAAGTAGGCCGCCATTTTGATTTTTTTATATTTTCAACACTTCATTGTTATTTTTTGTCAAAATATTACTAAAAACCGATTTTCATCGAAATCAAGCCAAAAACAAAAAAAGGGTGCCCGCCATCTTGTTTTTTTATTTTTAACATGGTGTCGTTGAAAATCGGTTGCACCCTTTTTTTTATTTCACTAGTTAAAAATTGGTGCAAGTATTTTAGACCTAATTGATATATTTACCAAAATAACAGTTTATAATGAAAGAGAGTCATTATGGTAGAAAGCAACCAAATTTTAAACGTCAATAAAGTCGAAAATCGTTTGCACCTATTTTTTTAACTACAGATCACTAGACAATGTTTTCCTACCTTCACTTGTTTTCCAACATTCATTTGATTTCCGAAATACACGCACATTGTATTTTTATCAAAATTGGAATAAACTTTATAGTTATGTCATTATTTACACTTGTTTTTTTTTAGATATTGTTTGATTAACCATATTTATAAATAAAACCAAGAAAGCAACCTAATAAAACGTGAAAATTTATTTTTAGTAAATTATTATTTTCTGCTTTTCAGTTAACAAGTTAAAACTAACTGTCTTATTCAGAGATGTTTCACAAAACAGGGTGCAAGACTGTTCTAACAAAACCTGGTTTAATGCTTGTAAACCAATCACAATGCACTTTTTAATCTAAACGTTAAACTGTCACTCTGAATACGATTTGCGCTAAAATGTCGTTATTCCGCAGTCTAACACCATGTTAACTTTGGTCCTAGTTTAACGAACGCACTCTGAATAAGACAGTAAAAGTATACCACATCCTATCGGTGCACTCGTCAAGACGAATCAATCGAGCTCAAACTCGATGGGGTTGCATGAGTTTATTACAAAGTTCCAATGGCCTTCTTCCGGCTCCTTCATCAGCCCCTTGGATATTATTCCCCAACAGAGTACTTGCCAAGACGATTCTAACGAGCCCAAACACGATGGGGTTGTATGGTTTCATCATAGTGTTCCTGTGGCGTCCTTCCGGCTCCATCGTCAGATCAACTCAATGATACCATAATATTACATTACCTTCTAGTTCTGACCTGTTTTCAAAGTTTCAAGTCTCTAGTTCATCGGGAAGTTAGTATAAAATCGTTTGCAAAATTTGTGCTCACACAAACAAACGAAAACACTAACAAACGAGCAAGCAACCTTAAAAAAACGTGGCAAAAGTATTAATTGTAAATATAGAACTACCTACAACTTGACCATAAAGAGTTGAAATTAAATAAAATGGAACTAAATTTTTTCAGTACAAAATATAGTCAGTGTTGCCAAATTATTCGTGATTTTGACGTGTTTACATACAAAGTGGCGCCCTCAATTTTTGTCAACTCTTTATGGTCAAGCTGTAAGTTTATATTAAACAGTTTAATGTAATAAGTATGTCTCCGACCAACCATACAGTTTGGTCACCCTATGGAAGAAAGAGATACAATTATCTACTTGACCTCTCTGTCGGCTCGTTTTGGGGCGAAGAGCTCAATCTGGTTTATACCGAAGGGATGTGCTACAAGTGCAATACTCCAAGAGATTCCCATTATGTTTTGACACTTTCTTTGAGGCGGCCGGGTACCAAAGACCAGACGCCACCTATCGGGATAAAATTGCGCTTTTCCTCCCCATTAAGTCATAAAATCGAGTAAATTAAGTCCATATTAAAGAGGATGAGAATGATATGAATAATTGTAGGTACAGTCAACAGCACCTAATGAATTTATTCAAGTTTTGAGATGGGGCAGGATTTATCGGAAAAGCAAGTCACTTGCACGGCTTTAGGACTTTGGTTATTTGCAGTTGGCTACATTTTTTAACCTCTAGGGGGGGGGGGGCAGCGGCCCCCCCTGCCCACCCCTGGCGACGCCCTTGGGTGGCCAGTTACTATCTGTTTCACCCTACTTCTAGTAGCGAAAAAAATTTTCTACGTCAATGTTCTAGGTACGACGTAGTCACATGCTCACAAAAAATCACGCGTTAAAAATCATCCGTGCGAACAAGCACTAAAACCTTCGATCATCTACCTGAGGATATTGCATGACAATGGCTTTCGTGGCACACATCAAACTCCCCCAAAACACTGCACGTCCCCCATTACTCACGACTTGTCATTTACCCGGCACCCTGATTATCTAAAAAGAAACTATTTAGCGACCGGTTACATTTGACATACATTGCCACTTTTCATTGGTATGTTTTTTTTAACCCAAAAAGAAGTAGCAATGGATTACGATCATCTGTGAACTGCAACCAGTCGCTAGGTGGTTTTAAATTAGATAGTCAGCCCGCCGGTCACTCACATGCGCGCAAAGGTTCGTACATTGTACGAATGTTTTCAATTATATTTCGTCGCTTCATACTCAGATATAAATAAATATATAATTATTTATGGTTTACTTGTAGTACCTCCCAGGTACTCGACAGGTTCGCACTATTTTAAAGAGTATGAAAACTACTTGTTTTAGAAAGTGTCTCACCACTTCCGGCAATTACGTCACCAACACCCCACCCCAGCTTACTTCGTTACCGGTCTTGTGATCGTACCTCATTCTTTTTTGGTGCGCGGCAGTGTTCGCACGTCTCACTCACCACGCCAAAGTGTTGTATATCTACAGTCTACTAAATTTCAAGAAAGTATTTTTCATGAATTTAAATGCAACGAAAAGAAATGAAGAATGTTCGGTAATATGAGAAATTACAAGGTTATCTGTGAGCTAATACACCGCGATACATCCGCGGCAGGGCCCGTTTTGCTTTATAAGTATCCATGCTCGGGGTTAACCGCGAGTTAACACAAGTAGCAAATTTTGCCTAGGGGTTAGCGGCAAGCTAACACAATGGCTAAAATATCGCCTAGGGGTTAGCGGCAAGCTGACACAATGGCTAAAATATCGCCTAGGGGTTGACTGCGAGTCAACGCGTGGCGTTTAAACACTGATCTGTTTGACAGATTTTGATTAGGCACTGGTGCCTTCATGTGCGACGGGCGGCTGTTTTGGGTAAGAGAGGCTTGTCTTATTACATTTCTAACCGAACCAGTTATAAAAACATTTTAGCTGTAACTTCAACCCCGATACTCGAACAACTTTCTCAAAAGGCTTTATAAAGCTAGATCCATAGCTGCAAAGAGCTATTAATGACGCACCTGCGTTTGAAGAGGGTATCGTAGCTAATCTCACTAATCTTTAAATATTAAGATTTCTGTTGTTATGCCAGGGTTTGACCTAGCCAACAACGACTGGGCATTGATATTCCCGTGTTAAGTCAGGCGATGACCGCCTTAATAAAAAGCGAGCAAAGTAACTGCCTTTAATTGTCGCTTATTGAGCGACTTCCATTGTAAAAACATATAATGCCTAACCTGGATAAATCAGTTTCGCAAGTTATCCAAGATTATTAGAAAAGTCAAACTTTTCGGCAGCAGGTTGTTCGATAAAACTAAAACTAAAGCCAGCAAAAGACGGGGTTACACATTTCTGTGGCTTTGGATTATAAGTTACAGAAATGTGAACGCGTCGACTCACTTCAGGCCGTGCCATACATAGCAACCAGGTCAACTGGGCCAGTCACTCGCTGATTCTCGCTCGTCGAAAAAGGGGGGGGCGAGGAGGCGTCCAGAGACCCTTAACAGACCGCTACAGCAGCCGGAGCAGCCAGAGGCTTCCTTGAGCAACTCTGCAGCCTCCGCCATCGCATCGTCGATAGAGTGCATCCAGAGTTCCCCTTGGACGACACATCATCCTAAATAAGGTACATGCTGGCTGCATCCAGTACTTTAATACTTATTTTGTTGGCTCTTTGTACCACCCACAAAGTCCAAAATACTTTTTATTAAAAATAAAAATACTTATAAACTGAACACAAAGAAATACACTGTTATTTTAGATATTATTAAAACCTCAGCTCCAGGTCGTGAACTATCTCATTGTTATATACTCTTTTACCTATTTCCGTTTTTGATGACCATCAAAATATATGTCCGGCTATAATGCTACAGAGCTATTTGTCAGTGACCAGGGACACAAGGCCGAATAACATGAATAATCTTATTCCGGTGGTATATTATTTAACATATATTATCTCTTATTTACTCATAGAACTTACAGAGGCGTCCGTCACGTCGGTCGCAATCAATTTGATCAGTAGATCAAGCAAAAGTTGTCCGATGAGAGTGGGACTAACACCAGTTCTCAATTTTTTAACTAGTTTTCAGTGCTCATGGCCGGCGACAAGCAGCCACGTCTGCCATCTCGCTTCTGCGGGTCTCTATAGATAGAGAGACACCATCGGAGGAACAGTGGACTGGACGGACAGGTCTTATGTATTTGCTCGATTTAATAATTGACATATTTTGAGAAATAATAGTTTTTATTTCTAATAAGAATAATAATCAATTCACTATTACTTTTCTAAATAACAAATCACTTACATTATTGTAATTTTGAGATAATTAATAATTATCTACATTATGAACGAATAATAACGCTTTGAATTGATTAAGTACATTATATTCTAAGAATCTTTTGTTTAGCAAAACTTTCCTTATATCTCTAAACATCTACAAGTAAACCATAAATAATTATATATTTATTTATATCTGAGTATGAAGCGACGAAATATAATATAAGATCAAACGAACTTCTAGAAGTGAAGTTCGATCGATATTATATGAGTCGCTTCATACGAAAGATATAAGTTTCCCACCCACCCCTTTGTACCCTTTAGTCAGTTTTGCTAATCTATTTGTATCTCTAAAAGAATGAGGTACGATCACAAGACCGGTAACGAAGTAAGCTGGGGTGGGGTGTTGGTGACGTAATTGCCGGAAGTGGTGAGACACTTTCTAAAACAAGTAGTTTTCATACTCTTTAAAATAGTGCGAACCTGTCGAGTACCTGGGAGGTACTACAAGTAAACCATAAATAATTATATATTTATTTATATCTTTCGTATGAAGCGACTCATATAATATCGATCGAACTTCACTTCTAGAAGTTCGTTTGATCTTATATTATGTATGGAAAATCATTTGCGAATGTCTGCGAATGTCCGTCCTACACTTGTGGGTTCGCGCATTTTGCGCGAAAGTGAGTGACCGGTATTAGTCTCGCGTGATTTGTCAAATGGTAAACAGGCCGAAGTGCTCTATAGCAAATTATAAAAATCACAACTCAATTCGTTTAAAAAAAGATGGTGTTACGTAAACTAAGCGAACAAACAGCGGCGGCAACAAAAAAATGTTGCCATTGTTGGGTAACATAACCTCCAAAGAAAACAAAAAAATATATAAAAAATAAAAAATTAGTAGCATGCATAGACTTAGAAAATTTTTCGCTATGCTCAAGTAGACGGACAAAGGTGCGAGTGAGAAACCGATTCTTACGGCTTATGCGATGTGCGAGAAAGAGTAAAATAAAACTGACAGCTGAACCTGCACGCGTAGCATGAGCAAACGGGACTCTTGTCTACGAAGACTTGTCGTCTCGACCCTCTAGATTGTTGAGCACAGTGGTGGGACTCGCTCTCAGAATTTTACAACCTTTTTATGTCTTTTAATACAAATATGAGTTTTAAAATATAATATTTTTATTTCAACATCAATAAACGTCGAAATTATCTAAAATGATTCGAAATGATTTAGTTTAAACATGATACTTATTTTTTAATAAGTTCTAAGATAAAGAGACACTCACAAAAGCTTTCACTTCCGTAGACAAAGCTCTCTCGAGCTCGAGAAGAATAATGTTGCCACTAGTAAATATTTATAATTATTTCCATCATTTCTTTTAAAGGGCGTTCCTTTCTATACGTTTCACGACGCAAAACTCTTAAAACCGAGTTAAATATAGCCGTATGGATATAGTTCGTTTGCCTTCCTTTTATTGAGAGATTTTTGAAAAGATGACACAGACCAACGCACTTGTTAATTTAGTAATAAATATTGAAATCAATGTATGAAAATAATTTTAATTTACGTTTTTAAGTAAATAAATTAAAATTAAGTAAAATGAAAGTAAAAAAAATACTGAAGGGAAAAAAGTGTAATATTAGAAAACAATATTATTGAATAGGTAATAGGTAACAATAAATTATTTATTGTATTATTTTAATTTATAAAATTTATGAAAAAATTTAAGAATAAAAAATACTTAAGGTCCGAACAAATTATCGGACGCGGCTTACTGCCGCGGCTGATCTGAGGTGTGCAAACTATCGGATGTAGTAGGTCGCGGACGTAACCATAGACTAATATGACGTCATCGGACGTCCGATAGCTATCTGGCACGCAGGATACTATGAGAGTGTGCACACTTATCAGCCGCGGCAGTAAGCCGCGTCCATAAGCCGCGTCCGATAATTTGTTTGGACCTTTATTCGTTATTTACTATTAGTAAATATTTATTATATTTCTTTTTTTATAAATTTTATAATAAAAAAGAATTACTTAAATACAATTTTTCATTTTTTTTCTTTCCGGACAGCTGTTTTTGTCGTTTGTGCTGTAACTTCTCTTCTTACCTTAATAAAATATAAACACGGACAACTTAGATTTATTTTTATTGCGAAATTAAAAACTCAGAAAAAAAAATAAGTCGACAAATCTTTCTCGACCACTCGAAGGGTGGTAGACAAATTTCTCCCACTCAACTGTCAAATTAATGTCAGTTGAAGACAAAAGCTCGTGTTTGTCGACTTTTGACATTAGGCCACGACAAAGAACAATGCGAGTCTACGGTTGTAAAAGGAAGTGTCTATTCATCGGGGCGCCTCGACGAATAGTATTTTTCTCTATCTAGCGGTGCGCACCACTGAATAGCGCTTTCTCTAGGGATTGGCTATATGCCGGTGCCTCGGGTTCGATGATCCCCGCGGGAAGTAACATCTTTGAGTTGTTGTTTCTAGTTTGGTTTGGACATTGCAGGCTGATCACCTGATTGTGCGATAAGAAAAATGATCCGTGTTTCGGCTGTAGATCCTGCGCCTGACCTCTCCGGTCTTGTCGGTCGTCCTGATGCCGTCCTATCGGAATTAGAGTGAAGGAAAAGAGAGTGCAAACACTTTTCTCTCAAATTTCAATTAAACTGCATCTTAATCTCTAAACACAAACCAAAACTACGCACTGCACTAACAAATCTGCTAAAACCACAGCCAAAGATGATTACCTAATATACCCGAAAATGCGCACTATGGAACCTTGTCATATTAACATCTACGTTAAAGTGGATGACTTTAGCAACAAAAAAATTAGGTACCTACATGTAACAATAAAATTCTAATGTATTTTTTTATTAATATTACTTATTGAATTATTAATTTTAATAAGATAGGGTCTAGGTATAAAAAAATCTACATTTTTTTTCTTTTTGGTTTAAAAATGGCTGCCAGTTTCATTAGCAATTTGCGGGGATAGTATTACAAGGTGTTTTCGAAATAGCAAAAAAGAAAGCAGCTGTTTCATACAAAAATTAATTACGAAAATATCAAAATGTATGAAACAACTGATTTTTTTTCGCGATTTCAGTGTTGGTCCCGTAGTAAAAGTTGTTCAGTTTGATGATCCCTATCTTCCATATTCGTCTTTATAAGGCTTTTACGAAACACTTTGTAAGTATTATAAAAAGCGGCACCACAGCAATAAAATAACACTGACGGTTAAATTGAATATAACGAGAAACAACAACTCAAAGATGTTGATTCCCTCGGCGGGGATCGAATCCACCACCTCTGGATCGAGAGAACAACACTCTAACCACTAGCCTAAGAGGCATTTACACAATTATTACTACCTATTTGAATAGTTTAACTTACGATTACGACAACTAAAAAGGAGGCACCGGCATATAGCCAATCCCTAGAGAAAGCGCTACTCAGTGGTGCGCACCGCTAGATAGAGAAAAATACTATTCGTCGAGGCGCCCCGATGAATAGACACTTCCGTTGTAAAATGCGAGCATGAGTATCTCGATCTCAACCCGACAAAAGTGACATTTCGGTGTAGACAAGCCATTGTTCTGTGAGTCGAATCTTATCTCGATGTTGGTCATGCTACGCGTGCAGGTTTAACTTGATTATCATCGTTTATCACCTCGGTGAAAAGCGTCAACAAGATTATTTTGTAATTTTGATCGCGATCGGTACCTTGATTACGTAAAGCTGTTGCTAACAATTCTCGATTGAAATCGATTGAAAGCGCGGTTGCATTGCTGCTTTAGTTAAGATAGTTGTCACATTGGTTCTTACTAAAGCAACGATGTAACTGCGATTTCTGTCAGAGTTGATTGCAACAAAATTACAAAATCACCCCCCTGGTCGGTTTGGCTCTCAAAGCTATATAAATCAATAATGGTGTCGTGTTCTGTACTGGATTGTAATGTTACTTACGACAATAACCCAAATAAACACTCATTTCACAGGTAAATATGATTGTACTATTACCATTTTCATAATTCATATTTTAGTTGAATATATTCTCAAACACTAAGTTATATACTAATATGATGCTATTAAACGCCTATTTCCTAAACAAAGGCTGATTTCTAAACATTATGTGTTAGATAAAAAGATATTATGTCCGTGAACTTGAGAAAATAAGGCGTAGATATTGATCAAAAATTATCGATATCGATACTCATGTCGATGATTTCAAATATAACTTTGTTTGTCTTTGTGAACACTGATAGTTTTATTTAAAGCTGCTTGTAACCGACAGTTTTCAAATGGTAAATTATACCAACTTAAGTACTAATTTAACATTTTTTTCCAGGTTTTCTGTATATCCAATGATTAAATTAAACTGGATAAATGTCATAAATAAATAAGCAGGGAGCCTCAAAGGAGACCTTAAGAAATTATTTAAATAAAATTGTTCAAAATCTTGTTTGTGTTTTATTTATTAGAGCAATAATACATTATGGTTATCGACAACCTAAAATGGACTTCAGTGCATCTCTAAATTCACGCACACGTTTACATATTTACAAACACTGGCTCACCTCACTTTTGGTTTCGCAGCCAAGTGAACTCTGTTCGTCTATTCCAGTGGATATTAAGTTTATGGTAGCATGTTGCTACTCCACTGCTCTTTGTTCCTGACAGGCTTCTGTCAGCTTCTAAAAATTAACTTACGTAGCTTCAATTGTCTATTTGTTTTACATTACTGCTTAATGACGGAAGAAATTTTATAAGACTTAAGTGTCAGCAGCAATGTATGGACAGAGCCAGTCGAAGCATAATATGGTGAAATTCAATGCATGTGCCACATTTCAGCTTTGTCATTGTATGGCGTGATGCATCCTTTAGATATCTGATCGAAGACTAAAACGTATGCTGTGGTGGTAATCGGTGGCTTAGCGATCTGTCTGCTGTAATTCACCATTTGTAATCTGTGGAAGGCTGCATGATCTGTGATTGTGATTATGACAATGACATTGACATTTGGTTTGGTTTTGGTTTGGCTGTGCTGTGAACTGAAAAATACGAAAAATCATCGAAAAATCAAAACTCATGCCGCGCCGTTTTTATGATGAGTTTTGTGGTATTTATATCGTGATAAAACAGTTCCAACTAGCTTATACTTCGCCTTTACAAATTAATACTTCTGTTTTTTAAAGGTAAGTTATCTATACCTTCTTTCATTTGTTGCTTTTTTAAGAATTCAGCAACGATATGTAACACAAAGTTAAATCTAGGAAACTGCATCGGTGTTTCAGCTGCTCTCTGGAAGCATAGTCGCTAGATTTTCGGTGGTTGAGTCGGGTTCGTTGCTTTTGAACTAGATCCAGTGACTGAACAATGCTGCACCTCGTATTCGTTTTAATGCTTGTCACTGTTGCTTTTAGTAAAAGGTGGGTCCCCTGGACCTGACTCTCCGACCGGGTCCACATCTAAATTATCGAGCCCAGACCCTTGATCACTTAAGTCTGTTGCTAACAATTCTCGATTGAAAGCGCAGTTACATTGCTGCTTTAGTTAAGATAGTTGTCACATTAGTTCAACTAAAGCAGCAATGTGACTGCGATTTCTGTCAGAGTTGATTGCAACAAAGTTAGATAATTACCCCCCTGCAGGCGCGGTCCGAAGGGGGGGGGGGTCACGGGGGACATGACCCCCCCCAAAATGGTAAACGTCAAATCTTCTATTTGACATCAGTACCGACAGTAGGGCGATGCAAGCAGTGTTGTTGCACTGGGCGCCCTCGTGTGTGGGGCGCTGTAAACGCCCGACCACCTGTCGACTATCAATCGTATTGTTGCCTGGTGATGAGCGACCAAGCGACGAATGAAACTGACTAAAAATCACGCTGCGCGGTAGTTTTTTTTCTGTAATAAGCAAAATTAGAAGTTTAGCAGAGGAAACTGACCTAAAACTGCGCTGCGCGGCCATTTTTAAGGTTCTACACCAAAATGGTATTTACTATAAACAAGCAAGATTACAAGATTAGTAGTTGAAACTGACTAAAAATCGCGCTGCGCGGCCGTTTTTCTTTACTATACACAAGCAAGATTAGTAGATAAAACTGACTAAAAATCGCGCTGCGTGGCGTTTTTTTTTTACTGTAATAAGCAAAATTAGAAGATTAGCAGATGAAACTGACCAAAAACTGCGCTGCGCGGACATTTTTTACTATAAACAAGCAAGGTTACAAGATTAGTAGTTGAAACTGACTAAAAATCGCGCTGCGCGGCCGTTTTTCTTTACTATAAACCAGAAAGATTAGTAGATGAAACTGGCTAAAAAACGCGCCGCGCGGCGGTTTTTTACTGAAATAAGCAAAATTAGAAGATTAGCAGATGAAACTGACTAAAAACTGTGCTACGCGGCCATTTTTTTCCACTAACAAGCAAGGTTACAAGATTAGTAGTTGAAACTGACAAAAAATCGCGCTGCGCGGCCGTTTCTTTTACTATAAACAAGCAAGATTACAAGATTAGTATGTGAAACTGACTAAAAAAACGTGCTGCGCGGCCGTTTTTTAACTAACAGGCAAAATTGAAAATCTTGGAATCGCATATAGGGGGCACCCGTAGAAATATTACCCAGGGCGCTGGTAGTGCTAAAACCGGCACTGCTTCTATAAATTTACAAAATTTATTAGTGACCCCCCCCAAAATTTCAGGCTGCGACCGCGCCTGCCTAAATATACATAAATATTGGTTGCACACAGAATGGTTGTATAGAATCAATGTCGTGATCACTGTTTAGAGTGGATGCTAAATGATTGATGATGATATTCAACCGCCTCTGTGGTCTAGTGGTTCGCCCACCCATGTAAGACGCAGTGGTCCCGGGTTCGATTCCCAGGGGGGGTACAATTTGTACTTGGTTTGGTTGGTGGTAGGGCTTATTTCAAGTCTGCTTGGCTAGCTACCACCATCTTACCTAAGTCTGACGCCATAACAACAATTTAAAAATTGTTGTGTTCGGGCAGTTAGAGGTAAGATAGCCAGTATTCCGAGTGTAGTGCGCTTCCACCTTCGGCCTTATCGTCATTTTTATTATTATTTAGAAGGGGGGACAACAGCGAAGCCGGACGGGTGATCAGTCACCTTGATTGGAACCATTTCACCCATTTCCCCAAATCCCCACAGGGGGGAGGCGGGTTATCATTTACCCCACCGGCGTCGGACCCTCGAACCTACCTGTAAGCTTACAATACCTGCTGAGTTGACTTATCGTTAACTGCTTTAAATCCTCTTCTTTAAGCTTGTCCGCTCCAAAGAGCTCCCAGCGCAGTGATGCGTACATCGGGCATTCTGCCATGAAGTGGTAGCTTGTTTCTTCTTTTTCTTTGCATTGCGGACAGATGGGATCCTCTGTCTGTTTGATCACTGACAAGTGTCTGTTTAATGCACAGTGTTGAATTTCAATAATGTTCTTAGTAATTCTATGTGCGATTGGCAGTCTTGGTTCAGGCCCAATGAAAGGTTCATCAGCCCCTATCCCTGGCCAATTCGTCGGCTTCCTCATTGCCTTTATTACCTTCGTGTCCAGGTACCCAGGCAATTTCCACCTCAGCCAAGTTTGCAAGTTCCTGAATGCTTTGTTTGCATTCCTTCACCAAGGCTGAGGTGGTCTCCGTTTTGTCAAGGGCTTTGATGGCTGCTTGACTGTCGCTATATATTATTATTTTTCCTACGTTGTGATCGCTTATCTCACTTTTAATCATATGCGCGCACTCCAATATCGCAAATACTTTCGCCTGGAATACGCTGGCGTATCTGTCCAGATTGAAAGTAGCTCTTTTAGTGTTGGGTTTAGCTATGTATATCCCAGCTCCCGATAGCTTAGTTGATTCTTTTCTTGACCCATCAGTGTAGCATACTGCGGTGCTATCCAGATTGTCTTGTTCTAGGTTCCAGTCGTCTCTGGATCTGATGCTTATTCTGTACTTTTTGTCGAATATCCTCTCCTTTTTTATTAGGTCATTATTAACCAGTATCATAGAAAGGGTTTTCTTCGTACTTTTTCCCTATTTCTGCGTGACCTTTATCAGTGTGTCTTCCTATCCATAGGTTAGTGCTTTTCAGCTTAAACCATTGTTCTGTAGCTCTCTTTTCGATTTCAAGATCTATAGGACTAAAGCCTAGTATCATTTCTAAGGCGGCCGTGGGAGTTGTTCTCATGGCTCCTGATACCATGATGCTAGCTAGTCTTTGTACCTTTGTGAGTTCTTTTCTGTTGTATTCTAGTTGTGCCTTATGCCACCATACTAGTGCTCCGTGGAGAATTCTCGGTAGGATGATTGCCCTATAGATCCATTGGACCACTTCGGGTTTCATGCCCCAATTCCTGCCAACGGCTCTTCTGCACTGCATGAGAGCTTTATCGTCATTTAACATTAGGTGAGATGACGGCTAAGCACTATCCTGTTGTGTTTAAAAAAAAAAAGGTCGAAGAGTCAGGTTCGAGGATCAAATCAAAGAGTTACCAAATGTGTTGCGGCTTTGATACAATTTTATTGCAATAACAAAATGCCGATAGGTACAGCTCGCGCAACATAACTTGAACCTGCGCGCGATTTTTAGGTGCAACTGGGTAGGGGGTATGAAGCGCGGGCGGCTGCTCCCCGCGTAACCATGGTAACGGATGTTCCGCGCGCTGCGCGCCCGCACACCACCCGCGAGCGTCTTTAAGGACAGTCGAGTGCTAAGTTTAATGTGTGGTTTTTAAACGTTAAAATGCCGCCACAAAGTCGTTTAAGCAATACAGTTCTGAAGCGACAAACGAGACAAAGGGTTTATAACGTATATTGTTTTATCAAAAAGGATAATAGTGGATTAACTGAAGGCCAGATTCAAACAAATAATTCGTGATTAACTAGTATGATCGTACTCGCTGCATTTTCATTGTTCACATTCAAAGATTTAATAAATAAGTAAAACTAGGTAATTC
Organism: Agriphila tristella; assembly: GCA_928269145.1. NCBI lineage: Eukaryota > Metazoa > Arthropoda > Insecta > Lepidoptera > Crambidae > Agriphila > Agriphila tristella. The sequence goes on from OV743431.1 coordinate 43,147,718, forward strand.
TTTATTTAATTTTACTAACTAAAATTAATTCGCTCTTAAAAATTTTGTGAGCGTCTGTACCTGCGCAGATTGGCGCCATCTTGGGTCAAGTTATGTTGCGCGAGCTGTACTTAAAGTATGCCGTCTGCTATGCTGTGGCTAGGGTTTGCAGGTACCTGGGGTAGCTGGTAGGTGTTATTTTTATTAATACTCAGGTATCTTCAAATACAAATCTTCGCAATATCCATGTGTATCGTTAATTTAAATTATACACCATAAAAATTTTAATCCTTGATATGAGTACTAAACATTTTTGCCGTGAGTAAAACAACATAAAAAAATTGGTTACGAGAAAGCTAAAAACATTGTATTAGTATGTGAAAGTAATTTAATTTACTTTAGGTTCAAAAAGTTTTTCTCATAATGTACACTGGTCTCATAAGGTACATTTCCCGAAATGTCCTTTTCCCAAAAGGTACATTTCCTGAAATGTCCACTTCCCACAAAGTACATTTCCCAACATCAGTGTTGGGCAAAATGTAATTAACTACAAATTAACAATTACAATTACAAATTGTAATTGTAATTGAGTAATTGTAATTACAAACTAATGTAATTAGAATTACTAGTGATTTATGTAGTTGCCTTATATTAATTTCAATTACATGTAATTTCAATTAAAGTAATTCAATTAAAGTAATTCAATTACTTTTCGTTTAATTAGTAATTGAATTACAAAAGTAATTAATTACGCCCAACACTGCCCAACATACATTTTTGAAAGTACCAAGATCACATAAATATGGAAGGTTAACTTCTATTATTCTATTTTTTATCCAATCAGTTATTCCAGATACAGACCTCTTTACAAAATCAAATATAAGTTCAAAAAAGTAATAAAAAAAATTGGGTGAGATAATTATGAATTATTTCTTTTTAAATTCAGTTTTCAGCCACTTTTTATGTCCAAAAAATCTAGGCGCGCACGCTCACCCTCGCACAAGGGTCGCGAGCGGGGGAAGGCGGGTGGCGGGAGGGGGGCTCGCGCGGGTCGACCGTGGGATGCGCAAACAGTGACAACAATTTCAATTTGTGTAGGGAAAAGTTTGGGGTAAAAATGCAATGTTAATGTTACTTCTTAAATTGATTATAGAATGTCCCTGTATATCAGATGGATGAAATGAAATGGTTCCGATCAAGGTGACTGATCATCTGTCTGGCTTCGCTGGCGTCTCCCCTTCTGCAGCCTCGGATCTACGTTTTCGAAAGGGGGGGGCAGAAAGCAATTTGCCGCCCTCTTCGAAACGATTTTCAACAAATTACCTCCCCCCCGCCCCTCCCACTGGCCCCGCGTTTATTTCGAAAAATACCTGTCTATAGAAAAAAGAATGCCGCGCAGCGCGATTTTTACTCAATTCCATTCATATATCTTTTAATTTTGTTTTTTTAATAAGAACAACGGCCGCGCAGCGCAATTTTTAGTCAGTTTCATCCAATAATCTTGTAATTTTGAATTTTTAGGGTTCCGTACCCAAAGGGTAAAAACGGGACCCTATTACTTAGCCTCCGCTGTCCGTCTGTCTGTCTGTCTGTTACCAGGCTGTATCTCATGAACCGTGATAGCTAGACAGTTGAAATTTTCACAGATGATGTATTTCTGTTGCCGCTATAACAACAAATACTAGAAATATAATAAAATAAATATTTAAGGGCGGCTCCCATACAACAATCGTGATTATTTTGCCATTTTTTGCTTTATATTAATAAAGACAACAGGTAGACAGTTGAAATTTTCACATATGATGTATTTCTGTTGCCGCTATAATAACAATTAATAAAAACCGAATAAAATAAATATTAAGGGGGGCTCCCATACAACAAACGTGAGTTTTTTTTGCTGTTTTTGGTACGGAACCCTTCGTGCGCGAGTCCGACTCGCACTTGGCCGGTTTTTTTCTTAGTAAGAATAATGGCCGCGCTTCGCTATTTTTAGACAGTTTCATCCAATAATCTTGTACTTAATTTAATTTTTTTTTTAGTAAATACAGCGGCCGCTCAGCCCGATTTTTTGTCAGTTAAATTCTCATATTCTTGATCGTATAGGTTACATCCAATAATATTTGAGCTTTGCTTGTGTATAGTAAAAAGAAAACGGCCGCGCAGCCCGATTTTTAGTCTTTTTCATCAACTACTATAATCTCACTAATCTTGTAATAATATTATTATGTGACATGTGTGTTTTATCCGGGCGGGTGGGCAGCCAGCCGCGGTCTTGCGTGATAAAATTGTGTGAATTGAATTGAACTTTGTGATTTTTGAGAAAAATTGCGTGAAAAATGCAAAAATGCCTGTCTCAGCTTAGCGCCTCTCACACGCCTATTTAAACCGAAAAACGCCGGTCAAATGCGGTAAATGCCTATCAGATGGTAACCATACCCACGCCGCCGCCCACCCGCCCAGTGTTCCTTGCCTTGTGAAGTCTCTTCTCTCCGTATCGTCGCATATTACTCTATCAGAGACTAGCTAACTACTGCCAAACTGGTGCTGCGGCTGGCATAACTTGCTTGGGAAGAATGAGGGACGGTCTAGATCTAGACTAGTCTTCGCCGCCCGGGGCAAGTACCCCCCCCCCCCCCCCCCCCCCCCTAGATCCGGGCCTGCCCCTTCTATATAATAATAAGAGTGTACATTCTGAGAAAGAGAGGAAGAGACCGAGAAACATGGAAGGGAATGGAGTAGGCCTTCACCCGAGAAAGGGATTCATAGTAATGAAATAAATTAAAAGAAGTTCTATTGTAATTTAACCATATTATTATGTATTACTGAGAAATAAATAAAGGCTTATTATTATTATTATTTTGAGAAATAAATATTACGGAAAGTGCACATTTTGGGAAATGTACTTTTTGGGAAGTGGACATTTCGGAAAATGTGCCTTTATAGACTAGTGTACGTTATGGGATTGATTCAAACTCTTTTCCTAAATATTTTTTAATTAAAAAAAAACAGTTTTTTTTAATTAAAGAAGTTAAGTTAACCTCCATATTTATGTGATCATGGTACTTTATATATCCAATCAGTTATTCCTATCTGTTTTAAAAGTGTACATTTTGAGAAATTTACATTACGGGAAATGTGCATTTTGGGAAGTGTACATTTCGGGAAATGTACCTTTTGAGACCGGTGTATGTATATTATGGGAAGTGTGCATTTTGAACCTGAAGGCATTAAACTTTATCTTCTCTCATTAAAACAAATAGAGTATGTATGTATAGTAATAAGTTGGCACTGTGCAATGCTTATGATTTTTGAACAAAATTACAGGTCAGTAAACTTGGATAGAAAAGATTTTTGCCAGCAAGATGTCCAAAGATATTATTGTTCTCACTCCGAATGGAAGACGACAGAAAGTGCACTGCACACCTGACACCAACATGTTACAGGTAAGAAAGTCTCGGATAAAAAAAAATGTCTTGAGGTTAAACATCAGCACTGTGGACTCGAAACTATAGCCCAAATGGATGGCGCTGATTTAAACATAGTGTGGTGTCTCCAGGATTTTAGCTTTTACACAGTATATTTTAGAGTGCCCGACGACTAATAACAACTCTTCACTATGAACTATTTTATCAAGCAAAAACAGCAAAATTATCTCATTAATGCAATATGTTTGTAGTATTTGTCAAATACAACTGACATTGTCTATAGCGCCATCTATGCTGTCAGTATAGATGGCGCTATAAACAGTGTCAGTTGTATTCGACAAATACTACAATATTGTAATAAACATTGTTTATAACAGTATTTGTAGTATGAGTAATAATCAAGTAAGTCGAGGAATAATACTAATAATAGTATTATTCACTTCTCAAGCTTACGCGCTCACTAGACATGAAATATATGTATAGTATAATAAATAGTATTATTGTTTGTAGTATTTGTCGAATACAACTGACACTGTTTATAGCGCCTTATCCCCGTCAATTGGTAATGCGCCTGGCGGCCATGATTTTAACCTCAAAAACGAAAAACAATTTTTTATATACCTAGACCCTATCCTATTGAAAATAATAATTCAGTAATTAATATATTAGAGTACCCATTAGAATTTAATTGTTTCATGACATTTTTAGTTGAGGATCATGTCAACGTGGATGTTAATGTGACAAGGTTCCAGCGCATTACCAACCCACTGTACTTAGTGTATATTCTTAAAAGTGTATAAGTACTTACTCATTCCACATAGGTAGTAGGCCCCAGAAGGATTTTTTAGGGAACGTTTTTCATAGCTTTTTAGATATTTAAAAAAAATATCGTTAGTATGTCGTTTTTTTTATTCTCATTGTTACCTTTGTTTTGAGATACTTTTCTTTGCTGTAAGACGTGTGACAATTTTGTCTGTTCTTCTTTGCCTAGAGGTTAAAAAGGCCATACATTTTCCCAATATTTTTACAGATATTGGAAGATGTTTGTCAAAAACAAGGTTTCCAAGCATCAGACTATGGCTTAAAGCATCATAATCATCTTATTGACTTAACAACTACTATAAGATTCTCCAATTTACCTAATAAAGCCATGCTTGAAATGGTTGAAGCGGAAAGAAGGAGGGAAGAAACTATTGTCACCATTGGATTACTATTAGATGATGGTATGGAATTTAAATTCTTCAAACCCCACCACCACTCAAGTCCTTTGAATGAAGTACTAGTGTTGTTTAAATCGTTAGAAAATGAGCTTTCCAACAATAATTATAATATCAGAATTCCATACATAGCATTCCGTACCTACCTAAACAATAGAATTGCCCAACACTTGCCAACACACACTTGGGCAACATTCATACATAATGATGACTGGTCAGTGTGATGAATAAGTAATGAAGTAAAAAAAAATCATATAGTATCATATAGCATCGTATCATATAGCCCAATTTTAGTTGTCATTATTTAAACTGCCTGGGCATTATGTACGTACAATGCCCTTATTGATCAAGTTTTCCATAACACCAACGTAAAATTGGACGGATGGACTTATTTCTATTTTATTTTATTTTCAAAATCTTGACTTGTAACAAGGTTATCAATATTGATTTAATTTATATTTACTGTAATCTTATCGTTGTCGCTGCCTATGTTAAAAAAATTATTACTATTATTATTTTGAGTTTAAGAGTCCGTAAAAGATGGGCTTATTTTGTGTTGTATCACATACTTCATTATCATTTAAGGTGAAAGAAGAACTGCAGATTTTACGCCGAATACATCTTTATTTGAGATAATCACAAAACTAGCGCCCACTGAAATAAAAACACTATCACAACCAACGATATTGTACATGAGACAAGAAGTTATTGGAGTATTGGCATTACGAGAAAAAACTTTGAGGCAGCTCGGACTTCTAAGCGGCAGGGCGATATTGCGATTGCTTAATAAAGGCGAGGAGGGAAAGTACGGCTAAGTATTATTTCATTAATTCCTAGATGTATTCTTTGGGATCTTGTGTACCTACATACTACCGACGCAGATAAAGAATGGGACTGGAAAATCTGGAAATTTAAACCGCGTTTACCACCCGCGCCATCAAAGAATGGGATTAAAAATGACATCGTACATGTTCACTTCTCGCTCGCACACCATATCACCAAACCTATATCGCTCTCTCACTCATACTTATTGTGGCAAGAGCGATTAACCGAAATTTCCAGTCCCATTCTTTATCTGCGCGGCCTATTGGAACATCTTTTTATACTACACCTGCTCGGAAAGTACCTTGATACCTTATCAAATTTACGGTAGAAAGTACGTCATTGCATATCGAACAATTATGCGGGAAGAAAAGGCATCTGAGCGGGAGAAAAAAGTGTATGAAAATCCATTTCTTATGTGATTTTTGTTTTTTAATTTTGGGTAAGACTATGCGCCGGTAACAAGAAGCTTGTATAAGCTTCTTGGCCGGTAACCTAAATATCAAAAGCCAAAAAGTTTTTACAGTGAGTTTTTATCTCCAAGTTCCCAAAATGACACTGGCACTGACGTCCATTATACAGACGTCAGTGGACACTGGCCATGGCCACTAGCTGTGTGTCGGATGGTGTCGGGCTGGCAGTGCGACCCTGCGGCGCACTGATGTCTATTATGTATAATGCAAGTCAATGCTGCGGTGGCAGGATAAACAATTTGAAAAAAGAACATGTGAAAATTGCAGACGCCATTGGCGCCATTTTCAATTTGTGTGTTGTTTGAGTTTTCAATTAGTAAAGATTTAGTTTTTTATTTTCCTCGTAGGTGTGGTATAAAGCACTATGTATCACTCGAGAGAAAGTGCGATTCCCGATCTCGGGTGTTTTAAAGCCCTCGCCGTCTCTTTCTCCTCTCGGTGAACAATGTACTATTTTTTGCTTGCAGACAAGCCAATGTGTCAGCCGTATACAGAAAATCTGTTTCTGAAAAACCACCTTCAATGCACAGCGAAGAAGTTAAAGAATCCCCTCCGATCGATCCTCCAGTAACAACCTATATAGACGAACATAAAGACGAAGAAAACTCAGCTCCTGGACCTTCTAATGAAAAAAAGGTTGAGAAAAATATTACCAACCTTCTTAAACTACTCAAGAATGAGAATTTAAATAAAAATCAAAAGTCTAATGAAATTAAAGATAAGGATGAAGAGGAAATGGATTGTCCCATTGAAGTGCCTTTGAAACCAGCTTCGATAATGTCAATAGATACACAGGAAAACTTAGAAAGGCGATTGAAAATAGAGGAAGAAGTGACATTTGTAAGTTTGTACCAAGTAATCAGCAGCGCATCAAGTACTGTATACGAAACTGACGTAACAATTTTATGCTTATAAACCCTTACTTGTTGTATGTTAGGTTCAAAGATTGTTAATCATTTCGAGGAAAGAACAATGGCGAAATAATTGTTGAGTTAATTATTTAGCGTATTAAAATGTCATTATTATGAATTTACGTATTATAAAAAAATTAAATAAATTTAAAAAATATTAAAAACACGACTGCCCTGCCAAAAACGAACTAAAAAGTTAAACAACAAGTGTCATTGCAGTCGGGGGACCGTATTATGGAACAATTTTTTATCATAGAGGTCCCCCGACTGCAATGACACTTGTTGTTTAACTTTTTAGTTCGTTTTTGGCAAGGCAGTCGTTTTTAATATTTTTTAAATTTATTTAATTTTATTTCACACATTTTAGTGACATATTATATAGTTTTGGAATGTGCTCATCAAGGCCTTTCATTTGATGCCCATATTGTAATAGTAGAAGAAAAAAATTTTTTTTTCACATTTGAAAATGGCGTCGTACAGTCGCCATATTGATTTTTTCTAAAAAAAATATAGCCAGTGTCACTCGGAATGCTGTAAGGATTCTAACGATACCCCATTTATCCAAATCAGTTCAGGCATTTAGAAGTTATGGTGGAATAAAGAAACTCACATACCCACAAACATACATGAACCCTGAACACATAACACTCTTTTTGCTTTGGGCAGTCGTGTAATTAATAAGATTTTTCATATTATAATTAAGTCCTGACTAAGTCAGGGAAAAAAAACAATTTAAAAAGTAACTCAAATGTCTGTTTATAGGAACACAAACCATACAATAAGTACTGTGATTGATTAGGAAACAGTAAAAACTGACATTATTTCTTCTTATATTTTTTTTGTTTTGGCAATCTACTTTCATTTGGAGGTAACTTTTGCCAGTGTCAAGTGTTTGCTATTCGCTGAAGACTTAAGGTGCGTCCAGATATGTTCTTTTGCCCGTACCGTACCTCCGTTCCGATCGGCGTCGCGATCAAAGAACGCTAGTCTGGACGTATGTTCGGAACGGTGCGGAGGTACGCCGTTCCGTTCGCCGAACAGGTACGCCCCGATCCACCTCGAATCTCTCGCTCTTTTGCCCGTACCTGTATCTCTCGCTCTTGAGCGTCGCGAACAAAGAACGCTAGTCTGGACGCATGTTCGGAACGGTGCGGAGGTACGCCGTCTCGATCGCCGACAGGTACGCTCCGATCCATCGCGAGTCGGTTTTTTCGCCCCGTTCAAAGGAAAAACGGAACGGAGGAACGGTACGGCGCTAGTCTGGACGTGATCGCGGCGACGCCGACGTTCGGAGGTTGTAGTACAGTAGCCCGTAGTACATTTAAATTACGAAAAAGGTTAGGTACCGTTTGCCGTTGTGATATAGTTATTTATTATGAAATTATAGATACTTTAACCCAAGTTTTACAGATCGCAACTCGCCGTAACCTATATTTGTATAACTCCAAAAATGATATTTTTTATTTTTCGAGGTTAATCACATGAATCCAATATGGCGGCCAACTATTTTGTTTGAGGGCCGATTTGGATGAAACTCGGTTTTTGGTACTATTTTGACAAGAAAACTGCTACGCAATTTTCAAAATATAAAAAAATCCAAGATGGCGGCCAACTTTTTTGTTTGTGGGCCGATTTCGATGAAACTCGGTTTTTAGTACTTTTTTGACAAGAAAACAGCAACGCAATTTAAAAAAATATAAAAAATCCAAAATGGCGGCCAACTTTTTTGTTTGAGGGCCGATTTGGATGAAACTCGGTTTTTGGTACTATTTTGACAAGAAAACAGCAACGCAATTTTAAAAGTATAAAAAATCCAAGATGGCGGCCAACTTTTTTGTTTGTGGACCGATTTCGATGAAACTCGGTTATTGGTACTATTTTGACATAAAAACAGCAACGCAATTTTTAAAGTATAAAAAATCCAAGATGGCGGCCAACTTTTTTGTTTGTGGGCCGATTTGGATGAAACTCGGTTTATGGTACTATTTTGACAAGAAAACAGCTACGCAATTTTCAAAATATATAAAAATCCAAGATGGCGGCCAACTTTTTTGTTTGTGGGCCGATTTGGATGAAACTCGGTTTTTAGTACTATTTTGACAAGGAAACAGCAACACTATGTGAAAAATATAAAAAATCCAAGATGGCGGCCAACTTTTTTGTTTGTGGACCGATTTCGATGAAACTCGGTTATTGGTACTATTTTGACATAAAAACAGCAACGCAATTTTTAAAGTATAAAAAATCCAAGATGGCGGCCAACTTTTTTGTTTGTGGGCCGATTTGGATGAAACTCGGTTTATGGTACTATTTTGACAAGAAAACAGCTACGCAATTTTCAAAATATATAAAAATCCAAGATGGCGGCCAACTTTTTTGTTTGTGGGCCGATTTGGATGAAACTCGGTTTTTAGTACTATTTTGACAAGGAAACAGCAACACTATGTGAAAAATATAAAAAATCCAAGATGGCGGCCAACTTTTTTGTTTGTGGACCGATTTCGATGAAACTCGGTTATTGGTACTATTTTGACATAAAAACAGCAACGCAATTTTAAAAGTATAAAAAATCCAAGATGGCGGCCAACTTTTTTGTTTGTGAGCCGATTTGGATGAAACTCGGTTTTTAGTACTATTTTGACAAGGAAACAGCAACACTTTGTAAAAAATATTAAAAAATTCAAGATGGCAGCCAACATTTTTGTTTGTGGGCCGATTTCGATGAAACTCGGTTTTTGGTACTATTTTGACAAGAAAACAGCTACGCAATTTTCAAAATATAAAAAATCCAAGATGGCGGCCAACTTTTTGTTTGTGGGCCGATTTCGCTGAAACTCGGTTTTTAGTACTATTTTGACAAGAAAACAGCAACGCAATTTTAAAAATACTAAAAAAAACGATCGAACGAAAAAGTTGGCCTCCATCTTGGATTTTTTATATTTTGAAAATTGCGTAGCTGTTTTCTTGTCAAAATAGTACCAAAAACCGAGTTTCATCGAAATCGGCCCACAAACAAAAATGTTGGCTGCCATCTTGAATTTTTTAATATTTTTTACAAAGTGTTGCTGTTTCCTTGTCAAAATAGTACTAAAAACCGAGTTTCATCCAAATCGGCTCACAAACAAAAAAGTTGGCCGCCATCTTGGATTTTTTATACTTTTAAAATTGCGTAGCTGTTTTCTTGTCAAAATAGTACCAAAAACCGAGTTTCATCCAAATCGGACCTCAAACAAAAAAGTTGGCCGCCATCTTGGATTTTTTATATTTTTCACATATTGTTGCTGTTTTCTTGTCGAAATAGCACTAAAAACCGAGTTTCATCGAAATCGGCCCACAAACAAAAAAGTTTGCCGCAATATCGGATTTTTTTATCTTTTGAAAATTGCGTAGCTGTTTTCTTGTCAAAATAGTACCAAAAACCGAGTTTCATCCAAATCGGACCTCAAACAAAAAACGGAGGTACGGAACGGAGGTACGGAACGGAGGTACGGAACGGAGGTACGGAACGGAGGTACGGAACGGAGGTACGGAACGGAGGTACGGAACGGAGGTACGGAACGGAGGTACGGAACGGGCAAAATAGCGTCCAGACTTATTTGATCGGAACGCTGGTACGGAACGGAGGTACGGTGCGATCAAAAGAACATATCTGGACGCACCTTTAGGATTAGGACTACGATAAAAACTTCAAACTGGAATATCTTTATTTCTAGACTTGTGGCAATCGTATACTTAACGTCAAATTATTAAGGAATTTAAGCACCATATTATACCATATTTTTAATACTAATACGCATAAAAAATATGTCAACAAAAATTTGTATGGAGGTTTGCCATTGTTCTTTGTTTTTTCTGTTTACTTGATGTACCATGGGCAACAGCGTCGCTTAACCACTGCTAAGGTTAAAATCGCTTGTACGCCGCGCCCGCTGTCACATACGTTTAGTTCGTGCAGGGGCGATACGCGCGTATTTTGTTGCAAACTGGTTAAGCGACGCTGTTGCCGATAGTACTTCTGTTTGTGCATAACTATTGGTTGGAATTATACTTGACTTTGACTCACATAAAAGTCATTATTAAACAGGGTCATTTGTAAAATACCAACAACCTCGCAAGATTAGATTCATAACATAATAAACAACAACATCCCTTGTTCTACGACTCTTCGATCAGACAAAAAAACGACTTTTCATACAAAGCTGTTTTTAGGGTTCCGTACCCAAAGGGTAAAAACGGAACCCTATTACTATGACTCCACTGTCCGTCTGTCTGTCTGTCACCAGGCTGTATCTTATGAACCGTGATAGCTAGACAGATGATTTTTTTACAGATGATGTATTTCTGTTGCCGCTACAACAACAAATACTAAAAACAGAATAAAATAAATATTTGAGGGGGGCTCCCATACAACAAACGTGATTTTTTTGTAATTTTTTGCTCGATATTAATAACGACAACAGCTAGACAGTTGAAATTTTCACAGATTATGTATTTCTGTAGTAAACAAATACTAAAAACAGAATAAAATAAATATTTAAGGGGGGCTCCCATACAACAACGTGATTTATTTGCCGATTTTTGGTACGGAACCCTTCGTGTGCGAGTCCGGCCGGTTTTTGTCTTTTTCGGCAAAGTCGTAGAACAAAATGTTGCTTTTTATGATGTTAAGTAATCTACTTCTGCGAGGTTGTTGGTGTTTTAAACAATATCCCATGTATAAACATAGGCATTTTAATTGACAGTTGGGGACGCAAAAGGCGATTGCGTATATGCAACCAGAACATTCACACGAAGAATTGAATGACCTACCTGACGACTTCTACGAATTAACTATTGAAGAAGTACGAAAATTATACCACGATCTGCAGAAAAATCGATCGGAATTAGAAAATACACCTCTCCTCACGACTTCGAAAAAACAGGAAATTCAAAAACAGGTACTAACTAACATGGTTCTAGCTCTACAGTGAAGGGACAAAGTCGTCATCCACTCTTTGGATACATTCGTCCTACTTATAGCAGGGCTCTGTCACTCCGCCCGCGCGCGAGTATGAAACGCTCGGCGTCCTCTGAGAGGACAAATTTCACACGTCAGAAAAGGTAAGACCTACGCGATAGAAAGAGAGGCAACTACTAAGTGAATTTTTTGGAGCGAAGGGAGCGCTGTGCGACCTGAATTGCACTTTATTGCGTCTCTGCAAGAGTCGCAATTTATTTAAACGGTTTAGCGGAGTGCAACTTCTGTACGCTAGTACTATTATCTATTCTGTGCTTATAGTAGGTACTTAAAGTTTTGACAGTACAGTGCGATTCAAACTTTTTGGCGGGTGTGAAGTTAGTCGCAAGTCGCACAATACACAATTTACCTAGATGTTGGCGGATGTTAGCTGATTAATGCGGATATTTTGTAGAGGCTTCTGCTCGTCCGATTGTGCACATAAATAAATGCATAAGGCTGGTACTCCATGTATACAATTTCTTTGTCCAAGTACATTAAACATTTAAAGCTTCTTTGAGGGTTCTCAACAGTACATTTATGGTGTGAAAGAAAGCATAATTGCTCAAAACTTAATTAAATGCATGCAGTAGTTTGATACCTGCTACAGAAAGGCATTTGCTGTAAAAATACAACGTGTATTAACACGTTGAATTGTTGTGTGTGTGCGTGTATTAACACGTGAATTAACACAAAATGATAAAATCGTTTCTTCGGACCATCAAACTGAACAACTATTACTATGGGACCAACTCTGAAATCGCGAAAAAAAATCAGCTGTTTTATACAAAAATTAATAACGAAAATATAAAACTGTATAAAGCAGCTGATTTTTTTTCGCGATTTCAGAGTTAGTCCCATAGCACATCCCGGGCAATCCATACAAGCGTTGCGTTTCAACTCCTATTACGAAGACGCTACACAGTGACGTTTTTGCACACGCGCAACTGTGTGCGTGCTATTGAATGAGCACACGGATGGGCGCCGGTGGGGTGAGGTAATTGATAGTGGGGCGGGGCGGAGAGTTTCTTTTCTGTACGGTAGTACCTACTTATATCTATTCTGTACCCATAGTAAAAGTTGTTTAGATTGATGGTCCGAAGAAACGATTTTCTCATTTTGCGGTTGTATACCTATGTAACAATGTATGTACCTATACATTAACAGCGGAGAACGGGGATTTAAAATTTACATTGTAGTTCGAGGCAATGTAAATTTCTTCCCGCAAACGCAACAAGCTTGTACTTAAAGTTTTTCTCAAGAAATGTCATAAAATAAAATTTGCTTAGTAACAATGAAATTTTTGAAATGGGTTCATGTGGCCATGTGAAATGACCAGTCATGTCCATAAAGTTTTGTAAAAATAATGATGAGTTCTACCATTTCCAGTTTGGAATGGTAAGTACTTATTCGGTAGGAAGTATTTTTATGATTGTTTATTTACAGACATCTCAGAAAAGAGTGGAGTCGTATAAAAACGTAGTAGTGAGAATTCAATTCCCGGACCACATCATACTACAAGGAGTCTTTGCGCCCACAGACAAGATACAAGATGTTAGCAACTTTGTTAAAACCCATCTTCATAATCCCGAAAGACCCTTCCATGTTTGTAAGTACAATAATTAAAGCAATTGAAGATCTTCGTAGCGATTCGACGCGGCGAGTTTGTGTCATCATCATCATATCAGCCGCACGACACCGACTGCTGGGTATAGGCCTCCCCTAAGGATCTCCACGACGATCGGTCCTGCGCTGCCTGCATCCACTGGCTTTCCGCGACCTTCACCAGATCGTCGGTCCACCTTGCCGTGTATGTGCCGGCCTAGAGTAGCACTACCCCATATCATCCCGCGGGTGTCGTAAAAGGCGACTAAGGGAGCATAGCCTTCAAGAGACGGGCAGCAGCGTCTCCAAAAATCCTTGGCCTACTGCGATCGCCAACCCGCTTGCCAAGCGTGGCGATTTTGGTAAACCCGCTTGCCAAGCGTGGCGATTATGGCAAACCCCCCCTCATGCACAATGGAGTTTGTGTAATGTGCGAAAATATTTATGGTTTTAATAATGTTTCAATCGAGCCATTAATATTTCTTATTCTCGGACGATCAAAGTCTAGACCCAAGTTCATCAACTACTTTAAGAGTGCCCGCAGACTACAGACAGACCAAACTCTCGGCCGATAGTTGGAATCAGAATTAAGGAGTATGCAAGTGCGCAAACTACAACGATTTGGTATCGGCGGATTCTTCATACAAAACCAACTATCGGCCGACAGTTTGGTCTGTAGTCTGCGGGCACCCTATTAACAGCCGATCAAATTAGTAACCACCTGTTTTTCACAATTCCATTTATAAAAGAGCGTCAAAAGTAGTCGGTTAAAAATTATTCGACTTTAAATGTTAGTGAACTTCAATTTTCTCAAACAGACGTATGTACAACGTTGTAATTCCAAGTAGCACAGAAGTCGGCACACATCTTGAAATCGGGTGGGGATTGCGCGGATCGCGTATTTTGGGCATGCGTAGCGGTGAGGGGCGCGGGCGGCGGGAGAGGGGCGCGCGCTATTGGTCGCTCAAGAGCACATGCGCGAACTTATCCCCACTCCGTCGAAAGAGCGTCAAGATACTTATTTGCCGGGATCTGTACTTCTCATTGATCTACTAAAAATTGTGTAGTTAAGCAATTATTATTATTATCTTTGCAGATACAACACCTTTAAAAGAGACTCTAGACCCGAACATGACTCTCATGGAAGCCAAGTTTGTACCTTGTGTGCTTATGCATTTCAAGTGGTTGGACGAGCAAGCGAATGATGTTTACCTCAAGGAAGAGATTTATATGAAAAAGACCTCTAGTGATGCGGCGAGCATTCTCGCTTCCAAATACAGGTTTATAATTTACATTAAGGCTCCGTACCGATTTTGCCGCTGACTGCCGCTCTCTCGCTCGCACATTTCATGTTTTCTCAAGATTTCTTAAATCTGAGTGCGTACATGAAAAATGTGTTTCGGCCACTTTTCGCAATATAAGATTACGGACATTTCAACACATATTAAGTTTCGAGTTGCTAAAGTACAAAAAGTTATCGTATTTGCCAGTTCAAATAACTGTTAGAAACGATAACTTTGTGTTCTTTAGCAATAAAAAACTGAAATATATTTAAAAATGTGTGTAATCTTATATTGCGAAAAGTGGCCGAGACACATTTTTCAATTGCACACTCAGATAGAAATCTTGAGAAAACATGAAATGTGCGAGCGAGAGAGCTGCAGTCAGCGGCAAAATCGGTACGGACTCTTAATAACGAGTTTATTTATAAATAAATACATGCTGAAATTGTAATCATTTGGTTCCCGCAGTGGGGTGGTTCCACTCATAATTACAAGCAACTTTTACTATGAGGCCAACTCTTATATAGCGAATAAAAAATTTGCTGTTCCATATAAAAGCGCAATAACTACTCGATCTTAGTGTATGAAACAGCAGTTTTTTTTTCGTGATATCAGAGTTGGCCCCATAGTAAAAGTTGCTTGTAATCATGAGTGGAACCACCCCACTACGGGAACCAAATGATTAAAATTTCACGCTGTATACCTATTCCACCAGCAGCCTAATTTTATTCGTTTCGGCTGCTCGGCCAGAATGCCGTAGAAGTAAAATGAGCACCATTACGAAAGAATTTGTAAATAAAAAACCAGGGTTCGAGGATATATATCAATGGATATACACCGTCATTTTGTAGTCGTTTTAATTAACTTAAGGGTGTGTTGTACCAATGAAAATAAACATTTTTGCCCAAGAAACATGGGTCGAAAAACGACAAAAAATTTTGGGTCTCCCATACTAACTAGACAGCTAAAACATTTTATTAGTATGGGAAAGTCCGATTTCGATTCGGTGTTGGTTTACGCACGATCTAACTCCTGAGGATGCCCCGGGTAGCCTAACTGGTGAAGGTGCAAGGTGTGTTGCTGTCTTGCTAAATGCAGGTATTGTGCACTGATATTTTGTGGTGTGCATGTGCATATTATTGCGGGCGGGCGGGCGGTGCATCTTGCATATATTGTTTGCGGAAGTAAGCTACATATATTTCTTTTTTCAAAATGGTTTGGGACTTCCGCCAAGTGACGCCTGATTCAATCAAATATATATATCAATATTAAAATAGTTTAAAAATTTCACATTATTATGCAGATTTTTGCTATTGTATTGCTAGTGGATGGCGTTGATGTAGAGTTAAAACATGCTATTGTTTTGTTTTGCTGTATATAGCAATTGTAACTTGAATTTCGCGCGTATAAATACCAGAAAAATGAGATAATATTGATGTGGGACGTGTGTGGAGAGCGAGGTGAGTAATACATATAAATAATATCATAGTAAATGAAAAAAATAAATAAAAAATGTAATGTATTACCTTTTTTAAATTTAATAATATTATCTCCACATTTTCCACCACTCATATAGTGATATTAATGATTTTTTTTCCTGATTTTTTACTAATTTGTCAAATAAGGACCTAAATAAAACAAAAATATTCTAGTTTTCTTAATTTATGTTTATAATATAAAACACAAAATTATGCAAACAGTATACATGAAAAATGCAATAAAATAATAATGTGGCTGTCAAACAAAATGGATATTATATCACATTTTTATATATATCGGATATATATCACATTTTTGATATATATCATAAATATCCGATATTTTGATATTTATAATAAATATCGGATATTTTTGAACCCTGTAAAAAACTAACAATGAAAGTCGCAAATTCGTAGATCAAATATTCAGTAAGTTGTAACCAACCATGGAGGACCGGCCACGCAGTTCTTTCAAACGGAGCTTAGATGAACACCAATGGGTCTTATAATAATGATTTAAATTTATAAAAATAATGATTTTTGCTAATCGCTGATACGATTTCAAAGAAAAATCAGGGATTGAAATACCGTTAAAAAAGAATAACGATAAAAAAATAACGTTAAAAATACCGTTAAAACATTTTATCGGTAAATTTACCGGTAAAAATAACGTTAAAAATATTGTACCGGTAAAATTTGCGTTAAACTTTACCGGTACAACAATACCGGTAAAATTATCGCTAAAAAAATAACGTTATTAATTGGATTAACGTTAATTTTAAAGTTTAACGGTAAAAAAGTAAGATATAACGTTAAAATTAACGTTATTTACTGAAATAACGTTAATTTCAATGTATCGTTATCTAAATTAACGTTATTTATTGACATAACGTTAATGTTAAAATTAACGGTAAAAAAGTAAGAAATAACGTTATATTTAAAAATAACGTTATCATTCCCTGAGAAAAATTAAGATTGTAGGCAATATGAATAAAGCTCTAAATAGGTTACGTTTAGGTCGTATCACCCATCTCACTAGGAAGGGAGATATTTGAGAATTTACTTCGTAATCTAATTGTATTTGTTTTGCTTTGAATATTTTATGTAATAATTAATATAATATACATTTTTATATATTTATATACAGCGTGAAATTTTAATCATTTGGTTCCCGCCGCGGGGTGGTTCCACTCATGATTACAAGCAACTTTTACTATGGGGCCAACTCTCCTGCTCGCAAAAAAAAATCAGCTGTTCCATACATTAAGGTCGAGTAGGTACTGCACTTTTGTATGGAACAGCTGATTTTTTTTTTGCGAGCAGGAGAGTTGGCCCCATAGTAAAAGTTGCTTGTAATCATGAGTGGAACCACCCCACGGCGGGAACCAAATGATTAAAATTTCAGCGTGTATATATATATATTATATTTATATATTACATAAAAATATTGTTCTTAGGGCACCAAGTAGAAGAAAGATGGAAGAAGCTGGCTCTTCCAAAAACAACCAGACAGCGGGTCCATCGTCGACTTCTAAGAACAGTAAAGCGCCAAAATGGTTTAAGACTTAATAAAAAGGAGACTTATATGGACAATGTTTTGTTACTATTTATAAATTAAAAATGTTATTAACAAACAAATATAGGTTTCATTAGAAAAAATACCAATATTTTCTTCTTTAGAACTGATGATCCAGCCTTTCTATTGGCTAATTTCAAAATCTATCGCAATCGCTTTCAGGATATAACACATTGAAGCTTCTTTTTGGCACAAATAAAACTTACCAAAGAAATGCAGCAATGTCTCACATCCATCTGTCAAATGAAAGCGATTGCGATAGATTTTTAAATTAGACAATTAGCCCCCAGGGAGCTAATTGTCTAAGGGCCGATTTTTCAATCCTCAGATAAACAGACAGATAGGGTTTATTCAACAGATAGCAAAAACATCTGTTGTTCAATCGTCAAATAGGCCTTATTCGACGAATAACTCTCTTATCTGAGGAATAATTTTATCTGACCCTTTGAGGGCCAGATAACGCCTTATTCCACAGATAAATAGTAAGTTTGAGGTTAGTTTTTGTGCTTTTTGTTGTAAAGTTGATATTTTCAAAACGGTTGACGAGATGGCAATCGAGGAAGAAATCATAATAAATGAGTTATATGAATCCAAGTAATAAAAAAGAAAGAATTGATGAAATTCTACCCGAGTTGAGAGAAGTTTTAATATTCTTCCCTGCACATTCTTTGATAGAAACTAAACAAACAAAGAATTTATTTTTTTACATCTATTATTTTATTATTTGCTTGCAGGGACATACCTCTCAGGAACTAAACCACAGAATAAATAATAGTGCTAGAATAAACTCACAAGCATTTGAATCCTAGATTGAATTTTGCAGAATACTTTTTTGGTTTCCATAGTAAGAAATTAATTACATACTTAGTTTGAATCGAAAAATCACAATGAAAAAACACCACACCACAGCGTCCACAGCACATCCAAACAACCTCATATTGTTGAATGACGGCGGACCCTTCTTTTGTTTGACTGATTGCCAGATGTCCAAAATCAAAGAAATAGTTTGTCCTGTTCTAACATTCGTTCATTGTCTATATTTGTTCCAACTTCGTGAAGTTAGCGTTTCCACAGATGAGATATTCGGTCAGTTAGTTATTCATAGAATAAATATTACTTGAAAAATTGACAATCACTTAACAGATGAATAAAGAGACTAATAACTTTATTCTTTAGTTAACTATTGGTCCCTTTATCTGAGGATTGAAAAATCGGCCCTAATTTAAAAATCTCCAAATCGCCAAAAAGAAGCTTCAATCTGTTACATCCTGAAAGCGATTGCGATAGATTTTGAAATTAGACAATCGGGTGCATCTTAGGAAAACATTACTATTAATATTACATACATCAACAATGTATCGCATGGCGCATGGTATAGGCTAGCGAGGGCGGTAGGCAGGGGATCTATGGTTGATAAATAACTGTTCGTTAGTTTGTTAGCGGTAATTCATCGTATCGCCGGGTCCAGACTTGTGTAACGTGTTCTTTAATTAAAAATAAAACTCATTATTATTTTTCTATAACATATTTTATAAAAATACAAAATACATGATACATTTTACTAAAAACTAAGTACCTACGTAATAAATATCGCGTGTGCGGCTCACGTAAATAAATCAACTAATCAAAGAAAAACTGGATGATTTTCTTTGATAGTACTTAGGCCGCTTGGTATTATACTTTCTGCATAATGTTGATTAGACAGCAATGAAAGTTGCTTATCACTTTATTTGAAATATTAGATAAAACAGTCAATACAACGAAGTTAAATTCTATTTTTTTTTCTTTTCTGCTACGAAAATCGCTAACAATTTAGGTAAGTAGGTTAGGTACTCATATAGGAATATGAGTATATTGTTAGCGATTTTCGTAGCTGACCGTACCCTACAGTAGGTACCAGTGGCGAGGGGTGACATTATGGCGAAGGTAAGCCGCTCTACAAAAATCATGAAAAATTGTATGATCTGCATAGTGGATCATTGGGGTGGGATTTCCAAAGGTAAGCCGATCCGATGGGAATCAGCTTGTATGGACCCTTCGCCACTGGTAGGTACTAATTAATTAAAACTTTATATAAGATGGCAAAGTACCTAACTTACATCTTGTTGGTTTTATGACTTCATTTGTTTCGCTATCTTCTGATTTTGACATTACTTTACTAAAATAATACCTACTTTCACTTTTAGTTGCTTCTCCTGAGTTTTGCTTTTGATCATGGTCAACTTTTTTCAAATCTTTCACGTCTACGTCTGTACTAGTATTTTTGAAGTGGCAACTGTTCGATTTCTTTCTTATTGTTTTTGAACTAATGGGATGGTTCGTCTGTAGTTTGCTTTGCTTATGTGAATTAACATTAATGTGGCGGTTTAAACACATATCACCTTTCTCGCAATATCCTTTCAAAAAATCTTGGCATACTTTGGACTTCTCGTTTAATTTCACGTGCAAGTATGGACAATCAGTTTTTGTACATATGCCTTTTAAATAAAAATAACAAGTTGGCATTTTTTTTGTGGAGACATCATGAGACAGAAGGCAAGCCTCATCGAGGCACAAACCTTTTAAAAACTTCCTACATATAGATACATGTTTCTTGTCATGTAGAAATTCACAAGTGCCAATAATACTTCTTAAACACTTGCCATATTTTTTATATAATGGACAAGGTATGTTATTCTTTTTTAGACTTTTCTTTGTTATTTTTAATTTTATGTTTCGATATTTTTTATCAAACGAGAACCTGTTTGGTGGCTTAGCTTCTTTGACAAAACTCACAGAAGGAATAAGTTTGCTAAATCTGTATTTATTATTATAACATTTCTCAGGGCGTGAAGTATTTTGAACACTAGTAGCAGTACTTTTATACGTAACTGAAGGATTCTTTAGCGCTATGTTTGATAAACCTTTCGGGACTTCTAAATTCTTTCTAAATTTGCTTAAAGCTACAGTTTTGTATTTGTTAATTTTCACAGTTGTCGTTATTTTATCAGTAACTGGAATCCGTTCTGAGTTTTCTACATTATTGGTAAAATTGTTTATACTTACAGATTTGTACTTGTTTATTTTTATAGTGGTAGTAGCTTTAACAAAAGCATTGTTACTGGCAACTTTACTAGTATTTTGACGTACTAAAGTGTATCTGGTTCTTGAAGTAGATTGTTCCATAGAAGCTTCGTCCGATTTTGTGTCGACTATAGGTACGTTTAACTGGTTAGTTAAAACTACTCTGTTATTTACAGAATCTAAATTAGAATCTTTATCGTTCGACCTAATATGCACTTCTGTATTGACAAAATTAGGGTTAACATAAATTTTATTTCTATTGGACAGAACTTGAGAGAAGTTTGGATTCACGTGCATTATTATTTTATTTTGTGCGAGTGCCATACGTGGATCTCGTGTTGGATGCATTCTATTGAAGTTTGGATTTACATAGACTTTATTTTTGTTTGCCATTGCATCTGCTGTTAAACAATGACCACTGTAGTAACGACTGTTCTTTGAAATTCAAGTATTTTCTTCACTTCAAATAGTATTGATAATATTTATTACCAATTTTACAATGCAAAACGTCCACTGAGACTGGCCTTAATGAGTTTTCAATCTCTTCTAGTAATAAGGCATTTAATTTTTCTAGTTTCTTGGAGAGTTCACTCTTCCTGTCACCGTTGAACCACAATATACTTACATGAAATGATGGATTCTGCGAAATAAAAAAGAATATATTGTAAAGGATATCAATTTGATCTGAATCCATAAATTTTTGTGGGACTTAAGTGCCGGTCGAGAAAATATCCCCCTCCGGATTATAAGATCTTTCCAACCAAGCTTTTAGAAGAAATAGTTGATATGGCACTAACATTGTAGAACTGTTGGTTGCCAAGTTAGTCCCGCCGCACATGCCCACAGCCGGCGTCGAGCGGAATCCTACATTCCGCTCGACGCCGGCTCGCGGAATGTAGGTATATGAAGTTTTTTTTTGTCTGAAAACTGATTCTCCGTGTTTGCCAGTTGGACTTGTCGACATTTCTACTATTCGTTTTTCTGAAGCTTTCCTTATAATAACAAAATCCCATATAGACATTTTTTTAATGTAGATAGGCAAGCGATGATGGCACCTACGATGAAACGCGCTTGCCTAGAAATAACATATTCACTAGCGACTTGAAGGCCCCCAATTGTGCCTATCAAGAAAAACAGACTCAAGCGAGGAGTCCCACTCTCTAGCGGTACGGACTAGAGAATTCGAAGCAAAATGCTTAGTACCAGTTTTTGGAGGACCCACCACCACCAAAAAACGATGGCGCTGATTTCTAACTCTGGTTGTCCGATGGAAGGGAGATGGCGGAATTAGATTGTACAATTCCGCTACACATTCTCCGAAATGTAGCCGATAGTAAACAGATAAGCTTGCAACCTTGCGTTTATGCTCGAGGCTTTTGAGCTTATTACAGAAAAAAGAAGAGAAGATTGGCGGAGGCCTAAGAGCTTCTTAGGCCTCCGCTAGATGGATTCTAGCGTCTGGAGCTGGTATTTGCCGGAGCCATCCCAAAGATGACGGTCTGACGACATATCAACCGTCGCAGAACCACTCTGGCCTAGACCACAGAATAACTAATAGTACAAGGTACAGAAGCAGCACGCCGCATAGTAATTTAAATAAATAGCGACTTTTACTCCGACACAATAAAGTGCAATTCAGGTCGCGCAATGGCCTTCAGTACAGTTTATATTCACCTAGTAGTTGCCTCTCTTTCTATCGCGTGCTCTTACCTTTTCTAATGATGCAACGTTAGGGTTATCTTCTTATAAATGAACTGCGAAGCATATATCATAATTTTAAAAACGACAATTGTTTATTGGTTTTTTGATTTTGACATCCGTACACGGCACAGTAATGTCGACTCGACATTGTTACTATTATAAAGAGACAATACCTACGCTGGCAGTAATATGCCGCGCGACTACACAGGCGGGCGTGTGGCGGCCCTTTGCTCGCTTGTTCCGCCGGCGGAACGGCTAGCGGTAGGTGCTTATCGCGCGACCTTGAGCGAGTGATGGAGGCCTGCCTAGACAGAGAACAGGGCTGCTTGAAGGAAAAGTGGAGAGGCGTATGCTCAACGGTGGGCGGGCGGATGTGCGCTGAAGAAGAAGAAAGATCCCAAAGATGAGAGCAGTATACTCCATACACGATCGAACTTGTGCTTGGTATAGATTGAGCAGCTGTTTCGGCGTGATGTACTTTTTCACCTTTGCCAGAACGCCAAGCTTTTTAGATGCCAATTACAAAAATTAAAACAATGAAAGAGGCAAAATTGAGTGTTGGAGTCAATGACATGCCGAGAAGGTCTAGTTGTTTAGTAATCGGCACGGATATACCTCGAAAAGTACGAGTTTGAGAGAAAAGTCGAAATCACTCTTTTTAGCAGAAAACAGACACGCCTGGGTTTTTGATGAATTGAACCTGACCAGATTGACATCGGTCTATTCGGAGACTGCCTGCAGTGATAAGTTCATACGTCTGACCATCGTTTCTCTAAGACACTGGAACTGTTCTGCAACAGCTCGAGCATCATATATGTATGTAAATCTCTTCAATGGGGCTGTCATATGCGTACCCCAAAATACCAGGCATTAGCAGGTCATTAATAGGCAGCAAGAAAAGCGTTGCAGAGAGTACCAATCCCTGAGGGACTCCGGCAGGGATCGCCAACTGGTCGGATGAGCAGCCATCAATGACAACTCGAATCGACTAATCTTTCAAGAAGTCCGATATCCAGACACAAACCGGTGGAAAGTCAGTACCTATGATTAAAGCTTGCCAATAATGCTATTATGCCACACTGTCAAAAGCCTTCGAAGTACCAAAAGAAACGCGGCGAGCGCCTCTCCGTACCTTTCAATGGCTTCACATTTGTATGTGGCATATGTGAATGCATTGACTAATATATTATATATTTTGAATCATTGCATACAGGGCAGTGCCGGATTTGTCAATAGGCCGCGACTGGACTTTTAGACAGGTAGGTACAAAGATATTGATCTCTCGAGAAACCATCCATTTGTGTAGAATTAAAAAAAATAAGCAGGGAAGTGTTAAAATTAAAGTTTGACTTTCAAAAGAAATCTAAGACATAAATGTTTTGACATTTGGCTTCTGCTCAGCTATGCCTCTGCTCAATTATGCCGACCACAGCACTGACCTAAATGTTGTGAGCTTGAGAAAGGGGCGGCTTGTACTACTCAGCATAGGGCGGCCAAGACTCTAAATCCGGCACTGATACAAGGTGTTCCACGGTTCTAAAACGATTATTTATTCTGTGGCAATGCAAAATTATGTGGCTTACCTCATAAAATAAAGGGAGCTTGTAATCTTCCAATACTTGATCGACTTTGCTACTAAGCTTCAACAAACATTTCCTAGTGAAATAGTCAACATCAAGCGCGATAAATGTTCTTGTTTTTGTTTCGTTGCAGTAAATCTTAACAGAAGAAAATTCTAAGTCAAAGCTGAAACAAATAAACAGCTTTGTAGAAATAGGTTAATATTTAAAAAGTAAAATTTAACCAAATAATGCAATCAACGAAATTGCCCTTGAGTTATTCCTTCACTTATTTTATAGGACACACAGGCAGCGTAAATACTGTGTCTGTGATTTCCTGCATTATTCATTTTGAACAAGGACAAAACATACCATTCTAAATCACAAAAAACTTCTTGTAACGATTGAGTGAATGATGTAATTAAGTGATACTGCAAAACTACAGTTTTAGATAGGCTTATATGATATTCATCACTTCTGTGGCCATCAATCTGAAGACATTCAAGAATTTCTCTTTCAATTTTCAAAACCAAACTTTGGAGTATATCTTCTTTTGGATCTAAAATAATAACAAAAAAAAATAACATAAACCAATAACAATAAAGGCATTTCTTAGAACCCACTAACTCATGTAGGTAGGGTTCCCAAGTCTTAAAAACGAATACAGTTCAGCGAAATATTTGGATAAAAAGGCTAGACCTTAACTTTACAAGGACTATTAGCTTAGTTTTAGTATGAAAAGAAAATATATGTTAAATAAAAATGCTTTATTATCATTAACTATAGAACCATTCAGTGACTGGTCAGCGTAAAAAGCCTAGCAAAATCCAGACAGATTACGTCCTACTCAATCCAGACATTTGGCAACGCTATCCACATGTGTATATGCAACTCATTATACTATAAACAGTATATAATTTAGTTCTATAAAAACATAATAAATAATTACGTACCTATTAATCGCATCACACAAAAAGAGCTATAAAAAGATATTAGAATTTTATAAAAAGATATTTCAAAAACAAAAGTTAAGGGGTATCCCGCCACCTTGACGTCCACCACTTATCAGCGCTCTTTTTACATGACGCCTACTACGCCATGGATCTTGAGTGGTGAGTGGTGACATTTAATGAGCAGAAGTAATTTAAGTCTCTAAGGTGGGGGACGTGGTTTGGAGCAACAATCCTCCAATGAGGATCAGCAACAGGTTTGAGTCCTATAGTTTTATTGATATAATATAAAATCATATTAATAGCTATGAAACTTGGTGAAAGATTTTTTGAAATTCGTTTAGAAATGGTTGAGTTATTAAGGGTTTGAAGGAAATGCCAAGCTCAATGCAATATGTGCTTTATCACGTACGTCATAAGGTTCGCGTACGTCGCGATGACGTCATAAGGATCCCCAAAATAACAGTGTTTTAGCACGTTTTAGCTCGTTATATCTTCTCAGGTTTAACAGATATCGTAAAAATTTCTCCCCAGTTAATCATGTGGTGGCATAAGCTTTTTGATAAGCTACTAAACAAAAATCGTTACTGATCCTCATTCCTCTCACCACTGCTCAGGATTCCTGCCAGGGCCTGTATACAGGGTAATTTTGCGACCCCTTTACAAAATCAAATAATAGTTCAAGGAAATAATAAAAAAAAAATTAGGTGAGATAATTATAATTTATTTCTTTTTAAATTCAGTTTTCAACCACTTTTTATATCCTAAAAATCTAGGCGCGCACGCTCACCGTCACGAACGGGACGCGAGCGGGGGAAGGCGAGTGGCGGGAGGAGGGGTCGCGCGGGTCGACCGTGCGACGCGCAAACGGTGACAACAATTTCAATTTGTGTAGGGAAAAGTTTGGGGTAAAAATGTAAAAAAAAAATTTTTGTTTTACTTCATAAATAGATTGTACTGCTGTTATAGAATGACCTGAAAAAGTTTGAAAAGGGGTCCAAAAATTACCCTGTATTTGATTTTCTGATTCAGATTGTTTTAATGTATGAATACTTACATTTGATGTAAACAAATGATGCCCAGTTTCCTCTTATATGAGGAAAAGCTCTTATTCTACCATTGTGCTCCTGTGGATTATCTAGGTGTATTTCAGTGGATACTACAGGAACCCTGGTCAAATTAGGCACCTTCAACTTTATTCTGAAAAAAGAAGAATGCCAGATTATTCCTTCATATTCCATTGATTTTGATCCAAGAAAAAAATACCCAGTTGTGAAGTTTTTAACACACCGAGAGGGTTAGCAACATAAATTATTCATGTTGACTAAGCTGGCCAGTGTGGCTAGATGCCCCATTTACTGATACCCTGTTTTTCACACTATGGAACCAACCCATAATATGCAAAATTTAATATGGGAGATTATGTCATAAAATAAAGCTGTGCTCGTTATTTTATCCCCCAACAAAAAAATCTTGAACCCATATTTTTGATGCTGGTAACCCTTAAATCAAGAAGTGGCAGGTGGCAACCCCTTAGATCAACAATACCCTAGTGCAGGGGTGTCAAGGGCTCAAGGCCCGCAAGCCATCTCAATACGGCCGCGACCAGAATCTATCCAGTGAGGATTTTAGACGGCATTCGATGCCACTACGTATTGTTTAAAATTGCGCGCGCTTTATTAAAAACTAGCGACCGCCCGTGACTTCGTCCGCGTGGATAGTATTTTGTCTATCTCTCGGGAACAGTTCCTTTTTTCGGGATCAAAGGTACCCTATGTCCTTTTCTGTACCCCTGACAATGTGTGTGCATAATTTCACGATGATTGGTAGAGTAGTTAGGACGTGAAGGCGTTACAAACAAACAAATAAACAGACTTTCGCATTTATAATATTAGTAAGGATAATTTTGTACGTATTTGAGTTTTTAATTTTGAGTCTGGCCCGCTTATTTTATAAATGGCCCTTTAGAAAAATGAGTTTGAGACCCCTGCCCTAGTGCCTCACGAAGTGTGAAGTATGTGAGTACCTACAATATTTTTGTATAATGTTTTTGGGTACAATAATTTTTTTTTCGTAATTGAAACCGCCAATTGCTTGATTGCTAACCTAACAGAAACTGCTGCGCCAAACTGGATGAAAGGTATTATTATTTATTCAGAAGGGGGGGATGCCAGTGAAACTGGACGGGTGATCATTCACCTTGTTCGGAACCATTTCACCCATTTCCCCAAATCAATAAAAGCTGAGAGCAGGGGGAGGTGAGTTATTGTTTACCCCACAGGCGTATATAATTATAATTATTATTAATTGACAGGCAAGCAGTTGAGACAACTGATAAGAGCCTGTATCCAGTTATATCATGGGTTGAGTTTATCTTAGTTTTTAATATTTGTCCAATCTATTCTTAAACTGATTCGTATTCTGTGCAGACACTTCTTCTGGCAACTTGTTCCAAGCTTCAACTACTCTATTATTAAAGAAATGTTTATGTGGATTGTTTCCTGATAGTGCCTTTGATAATTTGAGATGATGGCTTCGTAGGTTTGTGTTTCGTGAGTACTGGAATAGTTGTTTATCAAAATTCTCGATGTCATAGTGTCCATGCATGATTTTATATGTTTCTATTAAGTCCCCACGTTCCCTTCGTTCCTTTAAAGTTGTGAGTTTCAGTGATTCCAGTCTTTCCTCGTATGGTTTATTCTTCAATGTTTTCGGGACTTTGGAGAACCTGCGTTGAACTTTTTCTAGTAATTGAATATCTTTCTTGAAGTATGGGCTCCAGATTTGAAAAGCGTATTCTAAAATCGGCCTTACATAGGTTTTGTATATTTTTAGCATCATTTCAGGTGTTAAGTACGCGAAAGCTTTTCGGATGAGGTAAATGAAACTGTTAGCTTTCTAGTTCACAGTGGGTGATATGATGTTCCCATTTTAGATCATTAGCAACATGTACTCCTAAGTCTACCTGTACCTCTACTGGTCGTAGTGGGACACCATTGATTTCATAGGGGTTGTGGGGATTCCGATTCCCAATGTGGAGAACTGTGCATTTGTCTATGTTGAGGTTAATATGCCAATCCTTTGATCATCGATCAGCAAACATGCTTACATTGCAATGCAAATTTTTAGGAAAGTCGAAAGTGAAGATTATGTACAGCACTGGCCCAAGTACGGACCCCTGGGGCACACCACTTTGAATCTCTCTTTCGTCTGAGAATAATTCGCCAATTCTTACTCGGAATGTTCTTTGTCTCAGAAAAGCTTCTATCCAATATAATAATTTTCCCTGAATGCCAACAAATTCCAGCTTTTGCAAGTCTGCTGATTGGTACTTTGTCGAAAGCTTTTTCATAATCGAGATATATTACATCAACAGGTTCCCGAACGTTTTGACTATTGACCCAAGATGATAAACAAGACAATACATTGGATACTGTGGATCGACGTGGGCAAAAGTCATGTTGCTGGCTATCGATAACTTGTTGGTTATGCAAGAACTGTCTTATGTATTTGACTATTATTTTCTCCATGACCTTGCACGCCACACTAGTCAAGCTTATGGCTATTGCTGCTATTAAGCCTATTGTTTGATGGTAGTAATTTATTTCCTTTTTTAAATATAGGAATCACTGTGGCAGTCTTCCATAGATCCGGTAGTGTTCCAGTGTCGTAGGATGTTTGCATTATGGACGCCAAAGCATCGTCAAGTAGTAATAAATAATCATTTCAAATTATTATTATTATTATTGTATCTCGGCTGGAAATTCTCGGGATGAAGCCAGGTCCTTTTGCCAGGCTTGCATGGGCACAGTCCAACACACAGTCTCAGAGGCCCTTTGAGGCTGTTTTAATATAATGTGAAGTATGTGATGCACATGCCGGGAACCGCTCCCCACTACACACAAAAGTGCACAGACGGAAGCGGACCCTGGCAGGTACATAAGACTATTGTGAGTGTGAGAATAGATAAAAAATAACTAAACGGGCTATTGGGTGAAAGGATCATCATATCAGCCGCACGACACCCACAGAGCGCCGTCCGGTGCGCGGTCGCCATTCAAGAACCTTTCCGCCCTAACTGCCATCGGTTCTTCTTGCTATGTGTCCAGCCCACTGCCACTTTAGCTGAGCAATCCTTCGAGCAATGTCGGTTACTTTAGTTCGCCTATGGATCTCCTCATTTCTGATTTGATCACGCAGGGAAACGCCGAATATGGCTCTCTCCATTGCACCCTGGGTGTCCATCATGAGGGGGTTTATCATAATCGCCACGCTTGGCAGGCGGGATGGCGATCACAGTAGGCCAAGGTTTTTGGAGACGCTGCTGCCCGTCTCCTGATGGCTGTGTACCCTTAGTCGCCTTTTACGACACCCACGGGATGAGATGGGGTAGTGCTATTCTAAGCCGGCACATACATGGAAAAAACATATTTATTTTGTTTTAAAGACTCCGACCGGACATCTGGGATATTGTTGATTGAAGGGCAACCCGATAGTGCTATATTCATCGCATATAGTGCTTTCCTTTTGATTTGATTTTGAGTTGCTGTTTGATTCTATGGTATGAGCTGTATTTAATCTTTATGTGGAAAACCATTTTGTTGTATTTTAGCATTTATTTTTTCAATAAAGAGTTGGGTGAAGATTGTTAATAAATAAGACATGTAAGAATAAACAGACTTACTTTAATACAATAGTACAACCTGCACAACAAGCTCACCATGCATTTCTTTTATTTAGAACACTAAGGTCACGCTACAACAGCTACAAAAGTACATGGTTTCTTTCTGCTGCGCTGGCTACACAGGCAGGCACTTAACAATGGTTGATGGAACTTATTAATTTCTTACTTTAGATTTTCAGTTTTCTTGTTCTCACAGTCACAGTCACTTTCATCAGTACTGGCACCGTAGTCAGCAATAGAAGACAACGCAGACATCAGATTATTAACTTTGTTTTCTTTTCAAAGAAACATAGGTTTCTACTTTGATTACATATGTGCTTATTTAATTTTCCTATTTTATTTTATTTTAATACCAGTGATTTTACGCAAGGCACGTACAAAAAATCGATTAATCGACGATATCACACCACAGAGGAAAATCTACTATCCCCGCGTTCCAAATCACGCCAACAGCGCTGTTAGCGTATAATCCATTAAATTAGGTAGGTACACAAATACCCTATTTGTGTAATATTTTGTGACTTTTTAATTTGGTCGGATTCGCGCTCACAGCGCTGTGAGCGTGATTCGGAACGCGGCCTATATGTATATAGGTACTAGTGATGGGCCGAGACGAGACACGAGACAGGGCCGACTCGAATACTAAAGTAGGGCCACTTTAATAGGTCACATTTGACACTTCATCAAAACTCAACAACGTAACCTTTTAGCGGTGGGCCTACAATATTTATTTATTCCAAGGCATAATTGCTTAACTTTTTTCAGTTAATAATACATATTTATTGTAATAATCAGGAAATAAAGAAAATTTACGATTAACTTTGACAAATCACACTATGGACTGACAAATGTCAAATGTGACCTATTAAAGTGGCCCTACTTTAATTCGAACACCTTCTTGGTACTCGCATACTCGAGTACCGAAAATACAGTATTCGGATACATAAGTACTCAAACAGAGAATTCGAATATTAAAATTATGCGAATACCAAAGCGGGTAGACAATCAGTTTTAGCGCTAAATTTAATTGTTTATTGTCGGAATTAATACATAAATAAGTGTAATTTTGTGTAGTAATACTTACTTTTTGAACTGTTGTGTGAAAAAAATGTAAATGCACGTTTCACAAGTGTCAAAACAGTATACGAGTTAAATTGAGTATTCGAATACTAGTCTCAGTACTCGAATACCCAATGCGAGTACCTGGACTCGAATACTAGTTCGATTTTTTTTTAACGAATACCAAAATACTCGAATACCAAAAATAGCGGTCTCGGCCCATCACTAATAGGTACGTCACAATACAATCACGCAGGCAGGGTTAGTAGATCCAGATTTTGAAATTTCCCCATACATATTCCCCTCTTAAACAGGAAATAAAACGAATTGAAAGATATTAATCTAAGTTTATTAAGGAAATATAAGAAAATAAAGAAGTATCGGAAGTTCTAAACTGAATCATCTAAAACGTTTAAGCTCAAGCCACACAGCCGGCGTGGTGCGACACGGGGCGCGGCGTGACGGGACGACGACGGTAGAGTTCACACTGCAGGCGTGATCAAGGCTCAAGCCTACGTCCCGCCACGCTGCGCTTCCGATCTGTATTCACGCTCGGTGCGACGGCGGCGTGGCGCGACGGGACGCAAGACGTCGCGCCACGGCCGGCCTGTGTGACGTCGTCCATAGTATCTAGTACATTACAACTGCTCTGCTCAGAGTCGCGTCGCCGTCCCGTCCCGTTACGCCACGCCGGCTGTGTGGCTGGCTTGGCCTTTAGAACTTCCGAAACTTGATCTTCGCTTAATATGGTCAGGGGGCTTACCATCAGCAAATTAGAAACCATCCTTAAGCCGTTCAGTTCAGAAGCAGGCCCTAAACAAAATTGCTTAAATCGGTACCATGACCGTCTTTTAGGTGAACGGCTTAAAGATTGTTTTGACTCAAGGTGAACGTTTAGTTTGTCTCTGGTATGCTTTGTCTGTCACAGATCAACTAAAGGTGCAAACAAATTATCGGACGCGGCTTACTGCCGCGGCTGATCTGAGGTGTGCAAACTATCGGATACGTCCGCGACCTACTACATCCGATAGTTTGCACACCTCAGATCAGCCGCGGCAGTAAGCCGCGTCCGATAATTTGTTTGCACCTTAATGCTTTGTAGACGATGCGAAAACGAGCTAGCCTATACAAATCGATGGGTGCATTCTGTAAGACAAATCTCTTGAGTCATCGATCGCCATAAATTTGTTAACCATGGAAAGTAATTTGTTTAGAATATTCATTTACTTTTCATGGTTAAAATGTACTTTATGGCGTTCGATGACTCAGATATTTGTCTGGCAGAATGCACCCAATTTATCGCTTATTATCCCCGCCAATTGGTAATGCGCCTGGCGGCCATGTTTTTTACCTCAAAAACGAAAAACAATTTGTAAATTTTTGATTTACTTAGACCCTATCATACTGAAAATAGTAATTCAATAAATAATAATTATATTAGCTTACCTATTAAGAATTTTCTTATTTCATGACATTTTTAGTTGCGGATCACGTCGATGTGGATTAGACATGGGCGCCGCGTTAAAAAATTGCGGCGGCGGCGAACTGGCAATTTTAGGTCGGCGGCGGCGCGGCGCCGGCGGCGTGGATTTTTTTTAAAGCTTAATTGACATGAATAGTTATATGGCTTTAGAGAACGCTGCATTATACAATTTATCACTTTACGTTTATTAGAACTCTGTAAGATGCTAAAGCTTCAGCTAAGACTTCAGACCAGAACCAAGCTTACCAGATTTAATACTCCAAAAATATCCCGGACGTCTGCCTGTATGAAATTAGTACTGCTTAAGCAACTAAACAGTAACAAGGCAGCAAGGATGCCGAAATCACAAAAAAACATGAAAACAAGCCGTATGCTTAAAAGCTCTCCAGAAGTTTTTAATTCCTTCACCCTTGAGGGTAGAAGGCCTAAGCCCTAAGGCACAGTATTATAATATAAATAAGATTGTGCTTAATACATGTACCTAACAGGTCAGGCGAATCTCTTGTGAGACACTCTTGAAGAACTAATAGATCTCACTCAATTTGCCTGAGCCACATCTGCAAGAGTGATATGATTTGTATAAAATTACAAATCGTATTACTCGCGGGTTTGAAGATTTCCTACTTCCAACCAACTTCTTGAATAAGCTGAGTTCCGAAAAGACTGGTTATTGACCATATCTAGAGGTATACTATACGCTACGGCGGCAGGACGTATAGGGATTGGTCGAGAAGGTTCGTTTTACGATCCCCGTTTTCTCCGCAAAGCCAGGGAATGCCTTGGAAAGCTCTACTGAGATATTTGAGTATAACAGTTTGCCGATCACGTGGTTCTTGTAGCTGAGACTTTGAAAGACCTGTACCTGCACAGTTATCCCCTGACTTAGGGTCTCCCACGTGTCGTGTCCCAGGACACACTTTGCCTTCCCGGATGGACGAACAGACTTCACGGATTTATATGCCGTGGGATAATCACAGTAGTGTGCACAATGATTTCCGTGGCTCCACCAGTTGCCAATGCTACTTTGAGTAATTTATAGTCAGATGACGTCGAATCCTTACTAATATCCTTACTAATATTATAAATGCGAAAGTCCGTTTGTTTGTTTGTTTATTTGTTTGTTACGCCTTCACGTCTTAACTACCGAGGGATAGCAAAAAAACTGTCCACGCAGACGAAGTCGCGGGCGGCCGCTAGTGGTTCGATAAAGCATTGTTCCAAGACGATTCAAAAAGATATTGACTGATTTTAGAGGTATACCACATTGGTAGGTCCCAGTGACCATCAGGCTTTAGCCATCCCCCGAAGCTAGGACATGCATAAAGCATTTTCCAGTCGTTAAAACATACAGAATACTGTGGACAATCTGCCATTTTACTTAGCATTCGAGGACTATGAAAGCCTTCCCTTCGATCAAGGCATGTGGGTGCTGCAGTTTCTCCAAAGGTGCCAACTACGAAGTGCTGTGTTGGGGTTCTTAAAAATATAAATACTTCGGTTAAAATTACTAAAAATTCAAAACCAGAGTTCAATTCCCATACTATCGCGACAAGGGTACGTTTTTTCTTTGAAACTATTCCCCCTGCGATACTTTAAAGTTTCTGTATCCGGCTGGACTGGAAAAGAAGTGTGAAATACTTAGCACACCTTCGTTTTGCCAATGTTTAAGTTCTTGCGAGATCTTGGAGGACTTGAACACAGCGCTCAAATATTAAGAAGTGCTTTACAAGAAACCAAGAAATATCTATTGGGAACACAACACTCGAAGTTGATGACTATTATGTTTGTGCTAGATAGGACAAACACAGTTCACTTACAGGCTTCGATAAGTCCAACTTTTTAGAAAAAAAGAGATCTTCGCTGAATACAACCCAAGAATACAGCACATACAGGACAGCATTATTTGGTAAGTTACAGAAATAACGAGTCGTCAAAAAACTGACATAAATAGTTTAACTTTCGACAATAAGTTTGTTTTTTGGCCAAAAATCCACGCCGCGCGGCATAGGCGGCGGCGGCGGCGGCGTGCCGGTAACACATGGCGGCGCCACGCCGGCGCGGCGCCCATGTCTAATGTGGATGTTAATGTGACAAGGTTCTTGCGCATTACCAATTGGCGGGGATAGTATATCTCTGTCTGCCGCGACGTTCTAAATTGATGAAAAATAAAATAACGGGCACTTACTAGTTTTTTTTAATGAGAACATTGCAAATAAAGTATCACAACTTCATATTTATTTTTAAGTGCGATTTACTAGGTGCGTGCTCTAATAAAATGTCGCAAGTCAATAAAACAAATTAAAGTTATATTATTTCAGTTTTTTTATTTTCAATATCATTTCACACCATTAGTTTGTTGATTACTTACATCGATATAAAATAAATCATTTTCTTCTTTATTTGATTATTATTATTCATAATAACATAAAATGTAATGCTATTTACTATCCGCGTCAATTGGTAATGCGCTGGAACCTTGTCAAATTAACATACACATCAACGTCATCCGCAGCTAAAAATGACAAAAAACAGGAAAATTCTAATTGGTAATAATAGTGTATTAATTATTGAATTCTTATTTTCAATAAGAAAGGGTCTAGGTATTAAAAAAAATGCAATTGTTTTTCGTTTTTGAGGTTAAAATCATGGCGCATTACCAATGAGGGCTTTTCCAAAGGACTAAAAACTGTAGTATCGATAGATGGCGTTGATAAATTAAGCACTGTCAACTGAGGCGCGTGCAGAACCTACGCTCTGAGTGCAACCAAAGTTGTGTCCACCGAACGTCACGCTCTAATGTTTGGTACGCCGTTAGAGCAAATGGTTCCACTCGGAGCGTAGGTTCTGAACGCGCCTCAGTTGACAGTGCTTAATTTATCAACGCCATCTATCGATCCTACAGTTTTTAGTCCTTTGGAAAAGCCCTCATTGAAGGGGATAGTAGGTACTTATTTATGGGGTCTCATCTCTCATCATTTCTTTTTATTATAGTGATATTCAACAACAAGGAAGTCGTCGCGTTGCCTTTATCAAGTTACATAATTCACTGTTAAATAATAAACATTAAAAGAAATTCACAAATCTTAAAATTCTCACACCAAACTTATCTAAATACACTAAACAATTTTGAAAAAGCTGATCACGTAGGAACTTTTTATGAATTGCTTTATTTGACATTACAGACGCTATAAAACAGCTCCCAAACTGTCAGGCCGTCCGCTGGCTTGAGCGGGATCCCGCCGCGGGTACACGGCGCGGGAATATAGATTGCTGGTTTTTGACGGACAGATGCTTGCGCAGTGCATGAGTAAGCTCTTTAGGCCGTCCGCTGCCTTAAGCGGGATCCCGCCGCGGGTACACGGCGCGGGATTATAGATTGCTGGTTTTTGACGGACAGATGCTTGTGCAGTGCATGAGTAAGCTCTAATCTATGTCGCCCCGCGCGCGTGTCCCGCTCAAGGCAGCGGAGGGCCTCAAACGGAGCGTCGTGGTACGCTTCGTCCATACATAAAAAATGGTGAACGGTTTAAGAGCGTGTATTAAAGCAGGCCCTCCGCAGGCCTGCTAAATCGAGGTCATGGTACGAAAAAGTAATGCCATTCAGTATAAGTCCTGCTATAAGAGCTCATAGTAAGGCCCCAGATAATCATTATTGGAGTTAAATTTATACTCCAACCATAATTCTTCCTTGTATATTTTTCTCCCCAAACATTTCCCTAAAGATTTAATTCCCCGAAAATTTCACCAAGACCGTTATTTTTCCCCAAAAATGCGAAAAAAAACCGCAACCTACCAACCCTGCAATCACAAGTCAGTGTCAGTGCAAGAAGATTGTACCTAGATCTTCTTGTGTCAGTGTCACCAGTGTCCCGTAGACAGCTGTCTACGCCAGTGTCACACAAACACACAGGGTTGGTAGATCCAGATTTTGAAATTTCCCCATATTCAAGAATTATTTTCCCCAAAATGATACGTTTGGCAACTTTTTTCCCCATTTTTGTTAAACAGGAAATAAAACGAATTGAAAGATAGAATAGTTCTGTTAAACTAAGTTTATTAAGAAAAATGCGAACCCCCCCCCCCCCAACCTATCAACCCTGCAATCACAGATCAGGGGCCCTACCGCCCAACTCAAAGCGATAGCTAGACTCTATCCGTCCTTGTCATATCATAACACGATGACAAGGACGGACAGTGCACTGACGTCATAAACCAAAGCCAGAGTCAAAGTCCGTCCTTGTAAACTTGTGTAACTGTTTACACAAGTGACACTGTTGTCATTCATTGCAGTCACTGACCTGATTTTTTTTTCTATTTTACTGGACTGGCTGTCTGTATGATTTGACAGCAAAGTTTTTGTGCCTAGAAACGCCTCTAGCGTCTGTCTAAAGCCTCGATTAACATACGCCGATTTAGCATCCTAGCTAGGAACCAATGTAGAGTTGCTACCCCTATAAATAAGTTCAATTTTAACAGTAAATTTGCACAAATAACGGAAAAGTCAAAATTTTATAGGCTTTTTTATTTTCTATTCTCATATACAATCTTAAACAAAGTTTACTTTTCCGTTATAGTGTTAATTCAATTTTAAAATCGATGTTATTGTACAATATTTTATTAAATAGTACGGGTGGCAACCCGAAATTGGTTCCTAGCTAGGATGCTAAATCGGCGTATGTAATCGAGGCTAGGAACTAATAGGGAATATGCATATTTTTTTTTTTTAATCTTAATCAAAAGTATAATGCGTGAGAAAATTAACTGTATTATTAAAACTTTTCTCTTGCGTTTTTTTCTCGTGATATAGTTACTTGAAGTTAGCGCGCAGCAGCACCCGCCGAAAACGCTCCATACAAAATCGTGACGTCACACATCACGTTTCAGGTGTGTTTCGGCGCGTTTAATATGGAGTTATACAAATACAAATACAAATACAAATCGTTTATTTGTCAGAATGTAGTGTTACAATAAATTGTGATCATGAGTTATTTTATTAGTCCACGATACATTCTACCATAAAGATGGCGTACAAAATTACAAGTTGTTAAAATAAGAAAAAATTAAGATTTAAAAAATAATAATAATAGACCAAAAAAAAAAATCACTAATGTCGATCAATAACCATAGATTCAATTATAATGTCAAAGTCATTATGTCATGAAAGTCAAACCACCGAATTAATAAATGTCAATTTTTATTTTTAATGCAAAATTCATTAAATTCTTTCATGTCATAAAAACTGTGTTCCATAAGCCATTTTGATAATTTCTTATTAAAAATTTGAACAGGAAGATCTTTAAACGAATTAGGCAGTTTATTAAATACTTGGATTGCGGTATAAAAAGCATTCCTTTTGGCCAAGTCAAGTCGACACCTTGGTGTATACAATTTGTATGGGTTCCTAGCCACAACCTGCCTTTTAATAATATCTGTGTGCTTAGGAAAATAGTCCGAGTGTTTTTTTACAAACATGCAAAGTTCTTTAATATACATACAAGGTAAGGGTAGAATGTTAAGCTGCTTGAATAATGGTCTACAGCTCTCCAGGTACCAGACACCAGAGATAGCCCTGACAATTTTTTTCTGAACCCTAAAAGCCCTAATCATGTCCACAGAATTTCCCCACAGCAGTAAATTTAGCCAATAATCTTCAATTATCTCCCTAAATTTTGCGTTTAAGTACATATGTGTCTACAACAAAGTATTCATATAAAGTATTCATACAAAGTATTGTTTCTTATTCGATATTCTATCTGACTGTAAAGTGCATTATATCCGAAAATGAAAAAAAAAAATTGTTATTTTTCCCTGATTTCATCGTGTGATAAAACTAAAATAATACATTTTTTTTATTTTTTTTCCTGTTCCATCATGTTTTTATAAGTGTCCGCAGCGATCAAGCTCAAATTTATCAAAATCGGTGACTTATGCATATTCCCTATTTTCTCACCTCACTTTGCGAGTAGTATCGAGTGAAAGAGAGGAAATCATGCGAGTGAGTGAACGAGTGAAAGAGAGGAAACGATAGTTAACTATTCGAAAAGTGAAGTGAGAGCAAAAAACCAACTCGTACTAGGCCCTCTGACACAGACTAAAGTCTGTGTCTAAACTAAAGTACCATGTCCCTCACGCTACGTCCTACAGCGCCAAAATGGCGGAAATCAAATAGGCACAAGAACAGTTTGACAGCAGCCAGTCTAGTGGAATATATAGAAGTCAATGATTGCAGTGAACAACATGTCTTCAGTAGCAGTAACTCATTTTTAGGGTTCCGTAGCCTAAATGGCAAAAAACGGAACCCTTATAGATTCGTCATGTCTGTCTGTCTGTCTGTCCGTCCGTATGTCACAGCCACTTTATTCCGAAAGTATTAAGATTACACAGTTAAAAGTTGGTAGTTAGATGTATTCTGTTGACCGCTTAACGAATTTAACACAAAAATAAAAAAAAATAAAGATTAAGGGGGGCTCCCCACACATGGAACTGGGGCCCTATTTTTGAATCGCTCGTATGACATTTTGTTGTCGCATGCGACTTAAATCACACTCGTCTTCCAAGTCGCATGACGCCGATTTTCCGTATTTTTGAATCCTTCGTTTCCATGCTGCCAACATAATACGAAATGTTGGATTTTATCCGTTCCACATAGAATTTAGAGAAAACTGGTAACTAGCACAACGAAAACGGAACGTAATATCCATGTTTCTATTGGCTATTAAACAAAAATCTTTGCTTTTAAGTAGAAAATAATATCGCTCGCCGTGCCGTATCGCTCGACTGTAAACGAGTGGGTAGGGGCACTCGTTGCGATCGAGCGATTCAAAAATATGGAAAGTCAAATGTCGAATGAAAATCAGTAGAATAAGGCTGGCCCCAGTCGGTTTCATTTCTTTGCTTTGCTGTTCTACTATGGACCGCCGGCCAAGAGGCTCATTTTCAATCTATCGCATATTTTGACCAGACCACATTGGCAAGATAGCCATTAGTTTGGTGTTATCAAATATTGTCGTCTGGGTTGCGATGCGAAGTTTTAAAAAAAAAACGAAACGAAATTATCAATAAATAACGAAATTATCAAAATGTATGAAACAGTCTTTTTTTTTCACGATTTCAGATTTGGTCCCATAGTAAAAGTTGTTCAGTTTTATTATGGTCCCTATCTACTCAGCTTTATAAGGCTTTACCAAACATCTTGTATAAATAAGAGATCGATTTATTTTTCACGATCGGAAATCCTAAAAGCTTCCTACTTCGCAATCCAAGCGATGATATTTGATAACACCAAGCTAATGGCTATTTTGCCAATTTGGTCTAGTCCCAAAATGCGATAGATTGAAAATTACCCTGGTTGGCCGGTATATGCTGTAGATCTAAATAAATACTTTCAACGAAAATTGGATTGAACGAGATATAATAATTGGTTTTTGAGATATAGCACATTTCCAACACCGCAAATAGGTATAACTTTGTCATTCATACCAACACTGTGAAAAACAAAGTTATTTTTGCAGACGAAAATTAATAGTGGTATTAAATATCGTATGGTATAAGGTAACTACGGAACCCTACGGTGCCTGGCCCGACACGCACTTGGCCGGTTTTTTGTTTATTTTAAAATGACTTTATTTTTTGTTTTTAGACTTTTTTTAAGCTGAGTCATGCAACATGCAAGCATTTTTTCTCTCTTTAATGAACTCTTAATTTTTTAATCAAAATTATCACGCACAACCTGTTGCGGCGAAATTTTGTGAGAAATGAGAAATATTACATTCATTTTACTTTTAGTGTCTAAATACTAAAAGTAGTTCAGTGTTCACTGCCTTTCATCGAAAATGAAGCACTTTTGATGAACCATCTAATTTCTGCTTACATCAAGAAGCTTATACCTTGGCTTACATATCCTGCGGGCTGATTATCTAAAAAAAACTGTTTAGCGACCGGTTTCATTTGACATACATTGCTACTTTACTTTGCAACGCTACTTAACATGAATAGTCGTTCAGCGAAAAGGTCATTCTGATAGAGAGGGTGTTTTTTCTTATCCCAAAATGAAGTAGCAATGTATCACATTCATCTGTCAAAGGAGACCGGTCGCTAGGGTGGTTTCTAATTAGATAATCAGCCTGCCGATCTAGCATAGCATCCTAGTTAGAAACCAATTTCGGGTTGCCACCCGTACTTTCCATTAAAATATTGATTAGTAAGATCGATTTTAAAATTGAAGCATGTAATCATTATATTGTTCATTTGCAAAGCATTTGCATTTTTAAAGCATTTGACTGCGTGTCACACACTTTGCTTATCAACAAATTGGAGAAGTATGGTGTTAGAGGAACAGCTTTAGAATGGTTTAAAAGCTACTTAACTGACCGCAAACAGTTTGTTGAAATTACGAGGATCGAAAATAATATGAAAAAAACTTTTTCCTCCTCTTATCTTGACAACAAATGCGGTGTCCCACAGGGCAGTATTTTGGGGCCTTTACTATTTCTTTTGTATATTAACGACCTACCGAAAGTCACTAATCAAAGAATAATTTTATATGCGGATGATACAACATTGATTATAGAAGGTAAGGATGAAACAGAAATAGAAAGTGTTGCAAATACTGAACTTCAAAAAGTGGCAAAATGGCTAGAATATAATAATCTTAATATTAACATAAATAAATCAGGATTCATAACTTATCAAACAAAAAACATGGACATGAAAGAAATTGACATTTGCATTAACAATAATAAAATAAATAAAACAGGGTCTACAAAATTTTTAGGTTTAACGATTGACAGATTTTTGAATTGGAAATCGCATATCGAAACCATTGTATCAAGGCTTGATCGATTTGTATTTTCACTTAATAGATTACGCCAAATAGCTTCTAAAAATGCAGCTCTATTATCTTATCACGGATATGTGTCATCAGTTTTGCGATATGGAATAGTTTTATGGGGTAATTCTGTGGATGCCATTAGAGCCTTCAAAAGTCAAAAAAAATGTATACGATCTGTCTGTGGTGCAGGCTATTTGGATAGTTGCAAACCTTTATTTGCTTCCTTAAGGATATTACCATTGCCTTGTCTGTATATTTTTGAAATAGGGATATATGTCAAAAGGCACTCTCACTTGTTCAAAAAGAATAAGGATTTCAATAATTACAGAGGTCGAAAAGGAGAAGATATTTTTATTCCTGCCCGAAGACTCAAATTGAATTCTAAAAACGCTTACTGCATGGCCATACGCATTTTTAATAAATTACCTGATGACATGAAATTATTGACATTCTTTAAATTTAAACGAAAACTATTTGATTTTCTACTTGCAAAATTATATTATACTGTTAATGATTATTTATCAGACAAATTTTAGTAAATATGACATATTGTAATTAAAACTCTTTTATTGACATAGGTAACGATAATTATTAGGATTTTGACATTAATGTATTTATAATTACGTATAATTAAACTGGATATTATTTTGAAATTTATTTATACTATTTGATTTGTTTGTGAAACTTTGACATACCTATAGAATATAATCAATATTGTGACATACATAAATTAATTTGCACATCGAACTACTCGATAGAATATGTTGGACTATTTATACCTAAGACCGCAATGTAACCATATTCTGGCAAATAAATGATTTTATTTATTTATATTATATTTATTTGAAAATACAGGCCGCGATCCGAATCACGCTCACAGCGCTGTGAGCGCGAATCCGACCAAATTAAGAAGTCCCAAAATATTACACAAATAGGGTATTTGTGTACCTACCTAATTTAATGGATTATACGCTAACAGCGCTCTTGGCGTGATTTGGAAGGCGGGGACAGACATATCCCATCAACTCATCAAAAATCCATTCATAAATACCCGAATGCACCTTAAAGCAATTTTGCTTTAAGGTGAACTCACAAGGTCCTTCCATTTGATGTACATCAAATGGATTAAATCAAATGGACGTGGGCCAATTTTTGAGGCCACACACGGCGTAAATCGTTTGGCGTACGTCCAAACTACGATCAATCATTTGGCTGTACGCCAAACGATTTACGCCAAAACCCACATCCATTTTGTAGCGATGCTAGGGTTGTTGAAAAAATATCGATATAGGTACCATCGATATTTTCGTTTTTTTTGTTAATAAATAAATAGGTACTTGTAGTTAGGAGCTTAAAATAATTATCATTATGTTAGAATAAACGATTTTGTATGCATTACTGTATTTGTTACTCGTTAGTCTGGCATGCACTTGCTTAACCAACTGGAATAAAAAAAATATGTTTTGTTCGCTAGAGATAAATTAAAATATTTTCAAACAAAAAACAATTTTTCAAATCGGTCCAGCCGTCTTCGAGTAATCGAGTAACATACATAAAAAAATATAAAAAAAAAACATTCCGACGAACTGAGAACCTCCTTTTTTGAAGTCGGTTAAAAAGTTTAAGTTATGTTGATTATTTGCTACAAATAGTGGCGTCAGTAGGGTGAAAAATACGGCGTTTTGTGAACCAGAGATTTCCTTTGGTAGGATTGGTCCTTAGGACCCTAGGATGGATATAAGAAGTGGAGCCACCATGATTTTTGTAGTAAATTTTTTGAAGTTTTGGCTTTCAGGCCAATCTCGATAGATGTATTAGTTAAGCTGCTATGCCCAGTTTGATATCATATTCGTATGAATTTAGGGTGTCGAATTCATTTTTTGATTCATATTTGTACGATTCAATTGTTAAACTATTTAAAAAAAATAAAAACAAAAATAAAATGATCGCTTGATTAAAGAAAAAAATTGCCATTAAGTACACAAATTTGAAAATTTGAAAAAGAAAAATACCTCGTAGGAGTTCGATTATCCTTTTATTTTTAAAATAATAATAAAAGAAAATATTCTTGTTTTGGCTAATTCAAAAAAATAACTTCGTTACCGTTGTAAGGAAGTTATTATTTTTATTAAATATTAAAATTTTAAATATCAATTCGAAACTTGTTTGTGATAGGCTCAAATTGTAGCAAATTTAGTTAGCTTTATAAAAGTATAGAACAAAGATATCTGAAAAACGCTTCCTTAAGGTAGTTTTATCGAAAATACTGAAACAAGTGCCAAGTTTTTCCAGCAGTAGAGAGTTTCCAAGGGTTAAAACTTGGGTAAAACTACTCTCAAAGTACCTAACAACAGCTGAAAAAATCATAGTTAGATGCGCACTTGTGATAGTTGCCTTTTTTTGTCCATATTGAGTGGCATTTTTGTTTTTCTAATAATTTACTGATATTTTTTAATTCTGCGTTATACTTTTTAAGTTTATTTCAAAACAGTTACATAAAAGTGTTATAATGTTTATATATTTGGAATTGGCTATTTATTACCTTTCATTTGATACCCATATTGTTATAATAAAAAAATATATATTTCCATAGGTGTAAAAGAAATTGACGGCACGCGACAGTGAATTTTTTTTTTCGCTATTTATTGTTAATAAGGAAATTTGTAAGTTATATTTTTTCAAGTCTTCATTCTATAAGCTTTGTTAACGTATTTTTTGTTTGCAAATAAGAACATCAGTTTAATGTTTACGGTGACATAAGTAAAAAAATTGTAGTTGAAAATATTGGTTATTGTGTAATGTTTAGAAAACTTATTAATAAATTGCATTTTTTATACCAGAAATGAATTCTACGTCATTGATTTATCCGAAAATGATACCGAACTTGGCTTAGTATCCAAACTTAGGCAGTTATTAACCTCGGACTTCAGGCAGAATTCCCCCCTCCCCCCCACCTGCTTGAAAAATCCAGGTGGCTCCACTTCGTAAACCCATCTTAGGAACCCAAGGATCAATCCTGTTGTGTCCACTATCCACGTCTTGGCTCGCCAATGCACCACCACACGTCCTCACTCCGTCCCGCCATGACAGACAGTGAGTGTCTAGTCTGTACCACAGATCAGACTCCCGACTGTGACGTGTGCACACGAGACAAGTGAGTATTGACATACAGCCAATACACTACATCCCTCCTTTTCTTTAATTGTTGAGAAGGACACTAACAATATAAAGGTTTAATAACTGCCCTAACCTAATCACTTTTAACCCAAAACAATAACAACTTAATTATATTCGATCATCAAGGAGAACACAAGGGATTTTTTTTCCTTTGGTTGATTTCTGTTGTAGAACCTTTTTGTACTGCATACTTTTTATTGTACCTAGGTTCGATAATGGTTTATTTTCAATATTTTTCCACGTTATTCCAACAATAGGGTATTTTCCAATTTTTTTAAAACTGTTGTAAGGTTACTGTATAAATTACTTTAATTATTATTCGTGATGAACCATGTAGTACAACTAAATTTGTGTGTTTATTCCATTAAAAGTACTTAAACGGTAGTTGTAGTAATCGGGTGACTGCAGTCGCCCCTACCACGCCAGTCACGCCACGCTCGCCCCTACCACGCCACGCATAACGTTTAAATATGCGGTGA
Organism: Agriphila tristella; assembly: GCA_928269145.1. Taxonomy (NCBI): domain Eukaryota; kingdom Metazoa; phylum Arthropoda; class Insecta; order Lepidoptera; family Crambidae; genus Agriphila; species Agriphila tristella. The sequence continues at coordinate 43,192,468 of OV743431.1, forward strand.
CGGGGTAGAGGCGCGCTCAGTCGTGCTCAAGTCGTCACAGTGAAAGGTTGAACGGTGAAATAAGTGTTTTCAATAAAGTTGTTAAATAAAGTCATAATACCAGATGACTTTGATAAATTTGTCGCGATACGCTATTCCTGCTGGAGAGATACCACTGCTTAAGGTCAGGTATCAGTGTATTATTGTATTGAATACTGTTTAAACTGGTAATACTAGTACTTTCCCATGATATCGAGTAATTGTATGCTTGGAATTCTTGTTAAATACCAAAAATAATTATACAGAGATACAATTAAAACTAGAACTTTTAATTGCTCATGACGTTTTATTTTAATTCCTTTTACTGTTTAAATTTAAAGATTGGGACGATCGATTTAACAGAAAAATAAAAATAAATTAATTAATGTCTTTTTTCTCTATTAAAACAATTAAAGTCTAATTTATTTTTAATGGTTTTGAATTTACCGCCAAAACGCTCGGTTCGATGTCGTCTTCTGTGAGACGTCAACTTTGTGAAAACAATTTTAACACCTATGTAGTCTGTGTAACAATTTACTCTATTGTTTACACAATGATGACGTCACACAGTAGACGTCGTCGAACCAAGCGTTTTGGCAGTAAATTCAAAACTATTTGAAAATAAATTTAACATTAATTGGTTTAATGAAGAAAAAAGACATTAATTATTTTTTTAATATTTTTCTGTTAAATCGTTCGTCTCAATCTTTAAATATAAGCAGTTTTAAAAAATTTGGAAAATACCCTATTTCGAAGCTAATTTTTGAGCTGTAATAAGAATTTTACCGCGATGTTCAGAAACTATTTATTCTAATTAAAAACATTTCCTGGTCTCATCAGTTTAGATTATGGCATTTACACTTATTCTATGTAAGTAAGTAGGTACGTTATAAAGATAGTTTTACAATTTGTTGTTGTGCTTGTTTAAAACTTACTTATTTCCGGTTCTAGGTTGTCAATGTTTGCTTCTTTCTTTTTACCTACTCCATATCCTGTTCCTTCCCTTGAAAAAGAATGAAATACTTACCTTGCTGCGTAATAGATTACTGTTACAGGCTGTGCCGAAGCTGGGCTGCCAATGCTATAAGGCTGAAACTTCCCTTTAGTGAGATACGTTAGGATTATTCCGGTAGGGTCTCAAAAAACCCTTGGCAGCAGAATTGTAGAAATCAAGCGCCGTTTTGCTAAGTCCATAGATGCCTGGTTCAAGTCATCTTAAAAACCTGTAAGCCTAGGTTTTCACATTAAATAAGTTACATTTAATGAGAGCTTAAATCTTTTCATCTTCCATGTACGGAGTAGAAATAAGAGATAGAGAAAATATTCATTCGAGATGTGGTGTTAGAGACAAATGCTTGAGTTACCCTGGATGGCTTAAACAGAATACATGCTAAAAGTTTGAACGCGTATATCCAACCCACCGTATATTTACACCGCGTACTTTCATACTTTGCGTAGAAGAGATGAGAGACTTGAAGAAGAGAGCCTGAGGTCAATAGCCAACCACTATGACCAAGTAGAAGTAACAACCTCCTCAAGTAAGTTCCATCAGGCGGTGAGAGCAAAATCTGCAGCCATTGATCACGATTCCCAGAAATGGAGAAACGATCAGAGAGAGAGAGAGAGCTCTCTCTCTCTCTGATCGTTTCTCCATCCAACCCATATCGAATCTCCATCGAAACCCTATCCAACGGCATCGTAGTGAGACTGCACGTTGTAGTTTTCGACCATAACATAAACTTAGCATACAATCCAATTTCCTAGTTTAATGTCGGTATTCCAATAAAAGTTTTCATAGATTCGTTAACAGAACAAAATAAGTAAAATTAACGTATTGGTTTAAAAATCGTATTTCCATATACTTAATTACAGCCGGCTAAGGTAAAGTATATGTCTTGATAGAATCTAATTAGGTACAATTTGCAGCATTGCATTGTTACGCAAGCAACAGTAAGTCAAATGTCTAAGTACCTATAGCTGAATATTCTTTGCTGTATATTATGTATGTAAATCCTAGTGTGTCTACCTTAGTTGAAATCTAAAGTATTTCGATATTATTTTCTTCATGAGTACCTACTTAGTCAGGCATTATTATCTGCACTACGTTTACGTAATAACACTTTATTAATAATTAAATCGTAAAGAACAAATTATTTACAATTATCTATCTTCACACTTCACACTTACAATATTTTGAATCTTTGGTAGATTCGGCCCTGCCAGTAATTAATAAAGTAACTGTTCTATTGTTTCAATTATTTAAGGTACATACCTTAGGTACATACTTACAACGAGTTTGTTTTAATTATATATTTTTTTATACAAAAATGCTAATTGCACAAAAATACAAAATTATTCATCATAATCTCTATTGTAAAATTAGCGTTTGTAAATCCTACTAATATTATAAATGTGAAAGTTTGTGGGTTTGGATGTTTGGATGTTTAGATGTTTGGATGTTTGTTCCTCAATCACGCCAAAACTATTGAACGGATTTGGTTGAAATTTGGCGCACAGATAGTAGATAGCCTAGATTAAAACATAGAATACTTTTTATCCCGATATTCCCACGGGAACGGGAACCACGCGGGTGAAACCGCGGGCGGCCGCTAGTATGTCATCTTTACTGGACAGTGTAACTAGGATTGTTAATTTTATATTAATAATAAATATGCGTTTATATTTAACTAGAATTTATAATCTTTTATTATTTTTTCAGAGCATAACCAGTTTTAATATTCAGTATATATCACTGTAGTTTTGAAAGAATAATGTTTTGTCATGTTCAGTTTCGTCCATGCGGACGAAGTCACGAGCAATAGCCAGTATTTAAATAAATAAACGTAGTTTGTTTCATTGACCCACTGAATGGTATAAGAGCATAAGATGGTTCTAGATTTAAGCAAATTAAATATGGTTCTATGATAATGGTGTGTAAAGCTTAATTAATATCTCGATTTTAAGACAACTTTAAATTATTGAGTTTTCAAATTAACACTCTGACATTGCATGCCGGATAGGGCAAAACGTTAACAGTCCATTATTTTTATAAACCCCATGTGAGTAACGCTATAATAAGTAAGACTGTTCGGCAATTGTTTGTTATTTTTATTAACAACTAATTTTTTGTCACAGGTAGGCACTAAACTCCTTAGTACTTAGCAGTAGTCAGGTATATAGTACCTTACTTACGATTCATTTCTGTTATGAGACGAACCTGTCACAATAAGAACTTTCTGCAGGTTTTTTTTGTTGTAATTCTTTAGTTAGTATAGTAACAAGGTACATACCAACACTGACGAACGAACATGTCGTAGCTTCATCAATGTTCACAAATGTTTTTAACAGCCTAGAATAGACTGGATAAAAGACGTTGAGTTTAAGATTGAACCTCATAAGCTTTTTAGATTAACATTGTAAACTTTTATTCCGCAACGTGTATTCAAAACCTTTGCTTTTCGTTACTTCATGATTATGCTTCCAAATGCATGTAGCATTATAATGATTATGTAAAAACATATTTATAAAACATTTGACGTATAGTGAAAACAGTATTTAAATCAATTGCGTAAATAATTAGAAGTGAGTCAAAGTGGCTCAATTGCATAGTCCTATCTTATATTGTACCTACTGTTACAGCGACAGTTACTATGGCGACAGGCATACAGAAGCAGCACCGACGACGACGGCGACGACGCGCAGCGGAGGTTGGGCGGACAGATCCCCATCTCCCCTTTATCCAGACGATTCTTCATAAAATGTTCATTTTAATCAAATCGTCATCCCGTGAATCCCGTGCATGACGTCCATGATAAGCCTATGACACCACGTTACCCTAATTTTAAGCAAAATTAATTACTTAGGTAGGTACCATAGGTGATCCGTGATCTAACTTACTTATTAATAAGATAATGAGATATTAAATCTTTGATTAATCTATTTAATTAATCGGAGTGTTTTAGAACATATTAATGAATAAAGATTTAACTTTACTACCTTCTTTATTCGTTAGTCTACTTGTTGACATAATTTATTTCAGTAAGTAGTACAGCGGCAGCCCGTTTCTCCCTTTAAATAGTACATTTCTAGTAGATATTTACCTATATATATATTTTTTAATTTAAGGACTTTTATCTTAAATAGACACATGTCAGTCTTGTCATAAACCTTATTCTATATTTTTTACATTTATTTTATCTTACCTTAGTATATTTGAATGCGTTGCAATATTTGTAAAGCCCAAAAATCCGTAACAGATTCCTTTTTTAACAAATTTAAGTTTACTATACTTCTTCAATTGTTTGCCATTGCTTTCCGAAATAGGTAAGTAATACTTACCTACTTATCAAGTTCCTTATTTAGTTTATTCATCTAACTTGGTCTTGCTCTAATTTTATAGTTTTATTTGAAATTAATATGATTTTTGCAATATTGACAATAAATGTCGTTAAATACAATTAACTTTTATGTAGCTAAGTAACGTTTAAATTTGCTGTAGTATTGACTGTTTAAATACCTCTTAATTATTGTCTCTTCATAATAAGTTATAAGTCACTCATTTGGTTAATATATATTAAGGTATAAAGTTGCTTTCTTGAATTTTACTGAAAACATCAAAGGAACTTGTAACTTCTAATTTTGTACTATATTTTGATTCTGCGTCAATATTGTAGTCTGTATTCAGGTTCCTTATTCAGTCTGTATTTCACCAAATGCAAAATACAAATAATTTGTTTGTAAACTTAATTAATAGAAAGTAATACCGATGATAATATGAAAGTTTTAAGTTTGTACCATATTCAGTGAACATTATACCAACACGTTTTATACTCTAACAGTATAATTATAAGTATTTGCAATATACCCCACAAATATGGAAAAATATCAATCTGTTATATTTTTCTTCTATTTGAATTAGATGAATCATTATATCTCATTTAATGATTATAATCATGGTTTAGGTCCTTAATGAGTCGGGCCTTTCTACAGGTGTCTTTCGTACACCTTCATTTGCTATACAGCAAAGTGCATAAGGTATTAATAAAGCTTTGTACTTAAATTATATTTTTTCATATTATGCTTAACGTGGAAATTTATAAAATACTCCCACCAGTTTTCATTTAGAGCACGGCCACTATTGCACTTAACTTTCTCAAGTGTCAAGGTAGCCATTCTAGTGGACTTTAGTCTGTAATATTCTTCATAGTTTAAAATGGATCAATTTTATGATCAAAACTTTAACTGCTTTGATCAAGACATATTTGAACATGACAACTCACCTAAGATTAGTCAATTTAATGGTCCAGATCTTTATTTACTTAACCGTTGCATTAATTTAATAGTCAGAACTAGTCTAGTTAAATAATTCAATTTAATGTCAGAACTTTGTCTGCTTTATTTTTTTGAATTTGATGATCAGACCTTGTCTGCGTAAGTCATTCAGTTAAGCGACCAGACTTTTGTCTGCTAAAATGACTCTCAATTTAATGACCAGACCTTTGTCTGCTTAAAACACTCAATTTAATGACCAGACATTTGTCTGCTTAAACCACTCAATTTAATGACCAGACATTTGCCTGCTTATGCCACTCAACTTAATGACCAGACATTTGTCTGCTTAAAACACTCAATTTAATGACCAGACATTTGCCTGCTTATGCCACTCAATTTAATGACCAGACCTTGTCTGCTTAAATGATTAAGAGTCATGTGACCAGACCTTTGTCTGCTTAAAACACTCAATTTAATGACCAGATTATATCTGCTTAAGTCCAATATCTGCTCAATTTAATGGCCAGAAGCTATCTGCTTTCCCAAAATAATTTAATGGTCTAGCCAAATGTGACCAATTTTATTACCCGACTGCAAAGAAAGGGTTATGTTTTTCGCGCGTATCTTGTATGTAACTATGTAAGTATGTTTGTATGTGTGTTTGTATGTAATATTCTTTATTACCTCATATCTTTCAAACGGCTGAATGGATTTCTGTAATTAAGATATCGTTAGATTTGTCTCGTCAGCCCAAGTGTTCTTAAGAAGGTGGCGTTATAAAAAAAACAACATGGCGGCTGTACGGTACTAATATACGTAGTGGGATTTTTTTTTTTTAGAATACTGCAATATGGGTGTCAAATTAAAGGGCTTATTGTAAGGATTTCAAAAAGGTATATCAAGACCGTAATATATCATAACTAAAAAGATATAAATAAAAAAATAAATTATAAAAATTAAAAAACCCGCCTGCATAAAAAGACAAGTCCACTGAAAAGATGGAAACAAGATTAAATATTAAAGGCAACATAATAACATGCAGTCGGAGGCATATAGTAATTCAAATCATTCATGACGTCACTTTCTTAATGCATGCCTCCGACTGCATGTTATTATGTTGCCTTTAATATTTAATCTTGTTTCCATCTTTTCAGTGGACTTGTCTTTTTATGCAGGCGGGTTTTTTAATTTTTATAATTTATTTTTTTCAATATTTTAAACTATAATTTAATGTCCCATTTACATTAGAGTTCTTACTTTATTACCTCATTGTCACAACCATAAAGTTCAAGATCAAATAAGATGCAAACAAGGAGAGAGACGACTAAAAATTGTAACTCATCTCTGAATTTGGTTGGTCTGGTGTGGTATCAGGTTGTAAGTTGAACATGATTATTTGATTCACTGATACATATACTAAATAATATACTAGAAAAATTACGACTCGCACCAGATCACTTCTCGGACGGGAATCGAACCCGCGACCTTTGGATAACCCCGGTCCAATGCTCTGAACGCTGAGCTACCGAGTCACTCATATTATTTAGTACTTATACGAATATTATATAGCACTTTGAATGCAAAAATCTCAAATTTAAGAATCACTGATGCATTTTTTTAATTGAAGGCAAAACTGTGTGATCGACTACTAAATAATTTGTGTTGCCTGCCGGTGATTGAGTAACGAAATACATGCTTAACCTTGTTATAATTCAAGTTAACATTATCTATAAAAGGTTTTGTTAACTTAACAATATGAAGAATAAGAAGAGCGATATTAACGACAACGATAATAGTTACTGGACTTGTATTTGCATACAATGCTAAAGCAGACATCCACCATGCCTTGCTTGTGCCGTCCACAGCTTATAAACCAAAGGCTGGAAAATTATTGGACATCGCTATTCCTTTCCTTTCTCCCTTTTTTTTGTATTTTTTTATCGATTGCGTACTTTTTTATCCTCGTCGCCATAATATGTTGTGTCCACTATCCACGTCTTGGCTCGCCAATGCACCACCACACGTCCTCACTCCGTCCCGCCATGACAGACAGTGAGTGTCTAGTCTGTACCACAGATCAGACTCCCGACTGTGACGTGTGCACACGAGACAAGTGAGTATTGACATACAGCCAATACACTACAAATCCTACCGAAGGAAATCTTTGGTTCATGGATAGCCGTATTCTTCGTATTTTTACCTCCTACGACTGGGGCTAAAATGTGCTTAAAGTCGCATTACTAATTTCCCAGCAAAAAGGTAAACAAAGGTGTTGCCAGAACAAAACAACACAAAAAGAAATAGTATAATGCTAAGTCAAGAAATAAACACACTTACATGGGTTTTCATCACAAACCTAATAAAAATAAATTAGATAAATATTCTGAATCATGAGTTTTGCGTCAAAAAGAGTAATATAATTTAATATTTCATAATAACAGTTTTATAGTAGAAAACATTTTATGACGCTGTGCACACATCAACTGCAAACCGTACACAGCAACCTTTGATCTTTTTATAAAATTTCATGATAGGTTATAAAGATAAAATTTCTAATTACCATCCTACTTTAAAATAACCCTGGATGACATTATATTTATAATGACTCAAAATATAATATACAAATTAAGTAACTATCAACTAAGTTTTAAAAGTGACCAAAGGTTTTCAATATCTGAAAATGTCACTATCAGGGTCAGTTTGTCAATTTGACAGTGACGTTTCTTTGTTTACATTTTTGCTGGGAAATTAGTAATGCGACTTTAGGTAGGTATACCTATTAAGGATCATTCCCACAGCTCCGGCGCGTCACCGGCGCGTCACCGGCGCGTCACCGGCCTGTCCGTCAACGTCAAAAATATGTGTGAACAAGCAGTTCAGATCACCGGCGCGTCGCCGGCTCGTTTCAGTCAAGTCAACGTCGCTTCACCGGCAAGGCAAGCAGGGTTGCCACTTTTTTGTTTTAATAAAGTATAGGTTGCTATAATAGGTAGAAAAAAGTACATTGTGGTATGGAAATATAGAATTATTTATTTATTCCAACTTTAAAAACCTACTGTTTAAGTATTGTTTTTGGAAATATTTTGGTAACTTTATTAGACTTAATTTACTTATTCCACTAAGTTTAAGTAAAGGTAAGTATTATTTTCTCGAATTATAATAGAAATACAACAACGTATGCGAATGTCGGATTTTCGGGTAAACAAATGAATGCCGGAACACAAGTGAAGGCATGAAAACATTGTCTACAGAAATTGTTGTATTATTATTAAATTCGAAAAATAGTACCTTTGCTTGAACTTAGTGGTAAAGGTGAATTAAGTCTAACAAAGTTACCAAAATACTACCAAAAACAATACTTAAACAGTAGGTTCTTAAAGATGAAATAAATAAATAAATACTTTATTTCTACACCACAATGTACTTTTTTCTACCTATTATAACAACCAATAATTTATTATAATAAATAAGTGGCAACCCTGTTTGCCATGCCGGGGACGCGCCGGTGACGTGACGGCCGGCGACGCGCCGGTGACGTGACGGCCGGTGACGCGCCGGTGACGTGACGGCCGGCACGTCACCGGCACGGCGCGTCGCCGGCGAGGCACCGGCAAGACAAACAGGGCTGCTACTTTTTGTTTCAATAAATTATTGGTTACTATAATCGGTACAGAAAATTTATTTATTTCAGCATTGAAAAGCATTTTTTATAACTTTTGTTAATATTTCGGTAACTTTATGAGACCTTATTCATCTGTTCCACTAAATTTTGGTAAGGGTACAATTTTTCGAATTTCAATAAAAATACAACGTGTGGATTTCGGGTAAACAAATGAATCTCAGAAAAACAAGTGAAGGTCAACAATTTCTTTTTGCGAAATAGTTGTTTTAAGTTGTCATTTGTCAATCTTAAAACAGCAATATATCTCGAAAAATACTCATCCTAAAGTGGTGGTGTAAATTTAGTCTATAAAATTTACCAAAATATTAAGAAAAGTGTAAATAAAATGTTTTTTAAAGTTGAAATAAATAAATAATACTTTATTTTAAAACCACAATGTACTTTTTTTTCTACCTATTATAACAACCAATACTTTATTGAATCAAATAAGTGGCAACCCTGTTTACCTTGCCGGCGACGCGCCGGTGACGTGACGGCCGGCGACGCGCCGGTGACGTGACGGCCGGCGCGTCACCGGCACGGCGCGTCACCGGCGACTCAACGGCAAGGCAAACAGGGTTGCTACTTTTTTGGTTTTAAAAATTATTAATTGCTATAATCGGTATAGATAAATACACTGTGGTATGGAAATAGAGTATTATTTATTTATCTCAACTTTGAAAAACATTTACTTTTATTACTTTTGGTAATATTTTGGTAAATTTATTAGACTTAATTTACACCACCAGTCTAGGATGAGTATTTTTCGAGATATTGCTGTTTTAAGATTGACAGATGACAGCTGTCAAACTTAAAACAGCAATACCTATCTCAAATAGAAATTGTTGACCTTCAATTAATTTTACGTCATTCATTTGTTTACCCAAAATCCACACACATTGTTGTATTTTCATTTAAATTCGAAAAATGTTACCCTTACTAGAACCGCTGTTCGTCTAGCTAGGCAGTTGACGCAACGACTGAAGGTGTAAGGGTTGGCACTCTGTGATTTGCCTTTTTGAATATCAAAAATTAATAAGAAAAATAAGATTGGTACTTCAGAATTCAAGTTATATTCTTTGAAAAAAATTTGTCATTTTTTTTTTAAAGGTAATTTTTTTTTTTAATTTGTCTCTTTTTCTTCTTTTTATGCTCTTCAAATAAAGAATAGAAAAAAATGTGACTTAGTTTTTGCTCCTTTTCTTTTTGTTTATGGGCCGATTTCGATGAAGCTCGCTTTTTGATATAACTTTGACACGAAAATAACAACGCAATGTTGAAAACATTAAAAAATTCAAAATGGCGGCAAACTTTTTGCTTGTGGGCTGATTTCGATGAAACTCGGTTTTTGCTACTATTTTGACAAGAAAACAGCAACGCACTCTAAAAAATGTAAAAAATTCAAGATGGCGGCTAACTTTTTTGCTTGTGGGTCGATTTCGATGAATCTCGGTTTTTGGTACTATTTTGCCAAGAAAACAGCAACGCAATGTTAAAAATACAAAAATATCTAAGATGGCGGCCAACTTTTTTGTTTGCAGGGCGATTTCGATGAAACACGGTTTTTGACACTATTTTGACAAGAAAACAGCAACGCAAAGTTACAAATGTAAAAATTCAAGATGGCGGCCAACTTTTTGGCTTGTGGGCTGATTTCGATGAAACTTGATTTTTGGTACTATTTTGACAAGAAAACAGCAACGCTATATTAAAAACATAAAATATGCAAGATGGCGGCCAACTTTTTGCTTGTGGGCCGATTTCGATGAAACTCGGTGATGCCGTTTTCTGGCCAAAACGGTCCCAAAAACCGAGTTTCATCGAAATCGGCCCACAAGCAAAAAGTTGGCCGCCATCTTGCATATTTATGTTTTTAATATAGCGTTGCTGTTTTCTTGTCAAAATAGTACCAAAAATCAAGTTTCATCGAAATCAGCCCACAAGCCAAAAAGTTGGCCGCCATCTTGAATTTTTACATTTGTAACTTTGCGTTGCTGTTTTCTTGTCAAAATAGTGTCAAAAACCGTGTTTCATCGAAATAGGCCCATCAACAAAGGAGTTGGCCACCATCTTGATTTTATTCCATTTTTAACTTTGCGTAGCTGTTCTCTTCTCAAAATACTAGCAAAAACCGAGTCTCATTTAAATCAGCCAACAAGCAAAAAAGTTGGCTGCCATCTTGAACTTTGACATTTTTAACATTGCGTTGCCGTTTTCTTGTAAAAAAAGTACAAAAACCGAGTTTCATCGAAATCGGCCCACAAATAAAGGAGTTGGCCACTATCTTGAATTTTAACATTTTTAACTTTGCGTCGCTGTTTGCTTGTCAAAATAATACCAAAAACCAAGTTTCATCAAAATCGGCCCACAAGCAAAAAAGTTAGCCACCATCTTGAATTTTTTTACATTTTTAACATTGCGTTGCTGTTTTCTTGTCAAAATAGTACTAAAAACCGAATTTTAAAGTTGAAATAAATAAATAATACTTCATTTCCATGCCACAATGTTTGTACCAATAATAAATAAGCGGCAACCCTGTTTGTCATGCCGGGGACGCGCCGGTGACGTGACGGCCGGTGACGCGCCGGTGACGTGACGGCCGGCGACGCGCCGGTGACGTGACGGCCGGCGCGTCACCGGCGCGTCACCGGCCGTCACGTCACCGGCGCGTCGCCGGCCGGCGCGTCAACGGCAAAGCAAACAGGGTTGCTACTTTTTTGTTTTAATAAATTATTGGTTGCTATAATCGGTAGAGAAAAAGTATATTGTGGTATGGAAATAAAGTATTATTTATTTATTACAACTTTGAAAATCATTTTTTTATTACTTTTGTTAATATTTCGGTAGCTTTATGAGACTTAATTCACCTGTTCCACTAAGTTCTAGCACAGCCGATATTTATTTCATATTTAGTTCATACAGTTGATCATCGAAGGAGTCTAGACAGAGCAATCGTGCGGGGTGGTGCAGTATAAAAGGGGGGTGGGAGGTCCCGAGAGGCTAATATCAACGCAATGTTAAAAATGAAAGAAATCAAGATGGCGGCCAACTTTTTACTTTGCGGGCCGATTTAGATAAAACTCGGTTTTGGTACTATTTTGACAAACAAACAGCAACGCAATGTCAAAAAAGTAAAAAATTCAAGATGGCGGCCAACTTTTTTGTTTACCGGCCGATTTCGATGAAACTCGGTTTTTGGTCCTATTGTGACAAGAAAACAGAAACGCAATATTAAAAAAGTTAAAAAATAAAGATGGCAGCCAACTTCTCTGTTTGCGGGCAAATTTCGATGAAACTCTGTTTTTGGTACTATTTTGACAAGAAAACGGCAATGCACTGTTAAAAATGTAAATAATTCAAGATGGCGGCCAACTTTTTTGTTTGTGGGCCGATTTCAATGACACTTGGTTTTGGGTACTATTTTGACAAGAAAACAGCAACGCAGTGTTAAAAATCTAAAAAAAATCAAGATGGCGGCCAACTTTTTTGTTTGTGGGCCAATTTCGATGAAATTCGGTTTTAAGTACTATTTTGACAAGAAAACAGCAACGCAAGTGAATTAAGTCTCATAAAGCTACCGAAATATTAACAAAAGTAATAAAAAAATGATTTTCAAAGTTGTAATAAATAAATAATACTTTATTTCCATACCACAATATACTTTTTCTCTACCGATTATAGCAACCAATAATTTATTAAAACAAAAAAGTAGCAACCCTGTTTGCTTTGCCGTTGACGCGCCGGTGACGTGACGGCCGGTGACGCGCCGGTGACGCGCCGGCCGTCACGTCACCGGCGCGTCGCCGGCCGTCACGTCACCGGCGCGTCACCGGCCGTCACGTCACCGGCGCGTCCCCGGCATGACAAACAGGGTTGCCGCTTATTTATTATTGGTACAAACATTGTGGCATGGAAATGAAGTATTATTTATTTATTTCAACTTTAAAATTCGGTTTTTAGTTCTATTTTGACAAGAAAACAGCAACGCAATGTTAAAAATGTAAAAAAATTCAAGATGGTGGCTAACTTTTTTGTTTGTGGGCCGATTTTGATGAAACTTGGTTTTTGGTATTATTTTGACAAGCAAACAGCGACGCAAAGTTAAAAATGTTAAAATTCAAGATAGTGGCCAACTCCTTTATTTGTGGGCCGATTTCGATGAAACTCGGTTTTTGTACTTTTTTTTACAAGAAAACGGCAACGCAATGTTAAAAATGTCAAAGTTCAAGATGGCAGCCAACTTTTTTGCTTGTTGGCTGATTTCAATGAGACTCGATTTTTGCTAGTATTTTGAGAAGAGAACAGCTACGCAAAGTTAAAAATGGAATAAAATCAAGATGGTGGCCAACTCCTTTGTTGATGGGCCTATTTCGATGAAACACGGTTTTTGACACTATTTTGACCAGAAAACAGCAATGCAAAGTTACAAATGCCGTCTTCTGGCCAAAACGGTCCCAAAAACCGAGTTTCATCAAAATCGGCCCACAAGCAAAAAGTTGGCCGCCATCTTGCATATTTTATGTTTTTAATATAGCGTTGCTGTTTTCTTGTCAAAATAGTACCAAAAATCAAGTTTCATCGAAATCAGCCCACAAGCCAAAGAGTTGGCCGCCATCTTGAATTTTTACATTTGTAACTTTGCGTTTCTGTTTTCTTGTCAAAATAGGACCAAAAACTGAGTTTCATCGAAATCGGCCTGCAAACAAAAAAGTTGGCCGCCATCTTGAATTTTTTACTTTTTTAACATTGCGTCGCTGTTTGCTTGTCAAAATAGTACCAAAAACTGAATTTCATCTAAATCGGCCCGCAAACAGAGAAATTGGCCACCATCTTGAATTTTTACGTTTTTAACTTTGCGTAGCTGTTCTCATGTCAAAATAGTACCAAAAACCAAATTTCATCGAAATCAGCCCACAAGCAAAAAAGTTGGCCGCCATCTTGAATTTTTTACATTTTTAACATTGCGTTGCTGTTTTCTTGTCAAAATAGTACTAAAAACCGAATTTCATCGAAATCGGCCCACAAACAAAAAAGTTGGCCGCCATCTTGATTTTTTTAGATTTTTAACACTGCGTTGCTGTTTTCTTGTCAAAATAGTACTAAAAACCGAATTTCATCGAAATCGGCCAACAAACAAAAAGTTGGCCGCCATCTTGATTTTTTTTAGATTTTTAACACTGCGTTGCTGTTTTCTTGTCAAAATAGTACCCAAAACCAAGTTTCATTGAAATCGGCCCACAAACAATAAAGTTGGCCGCCATCTTGAATTATTTACATTTTTAACAGTGCATTGTCGTTTTCTTGTCAGAATAGTATCAAAAACAGAGTTTCATCGAAATTGGCCCGCAAACAGAGAAGTTGGCTGCCATCTTTATTTTTTTACTTTTTTAATATTGCGTTTCTGTTTTCTTGTCACAATAGGACCAAAAACCGAGTTTCATCGAAATCGGCCGGTAAACAAAAAAGTTGGCCGCCATCTTGAATTTTTTACTTTTTTGACATTGCGTTGCTGTTTGTTTGTCAAAATAGTACCAAAACCGAGTTTTATCTAAATCGGCCCGCAAAGTAAAAAGTTGGCCGCCATCTTGATTTCTTTCATTTTTAACATTGCGTTGATATTAGCCTCTCGGGACCTCCCACCCCCCTTCTATACTGCACCACCCCGCACGATTGCTCTGTCTAGACTCCTTCGATGATCAACTGTATGAACTAAATATGAAATAAATATCGGCTGTGCTAGAACTTAGTGGAACAGGTGAATTAAGTCTCATAAAGCTACCGAAATATTAACAAAAGTAATAAAAAAATGATTTTCAAAGTTGTAATAAATAAATAATACTTTATTTCCATACCACAATATACTTTTTCTCTACCGATTATAGCAACCAATAATTTATTAAAACAAAAAAGTAGCAACCCTGTTTGCTTTGCCGTTGACGCGCCGGCCGGCGACGCGCCGGTGACGTGACGGCCGGTGACGCGCCGGTGACGCGCCGGCCGTCACGTCACCGGCGCGTCGCCGGCCGTCACGTCACCGGCGCGTCACCGGCCGTCACGTCACCGGCGCGTCCCCGGCATGACAAACAGGGTTGCCGCTTATTTATTATTGGTTCAAACATTGTGGCATGGAAATGAAGTATTATTTATTTATTTCAACTTTAAAATTCGGTTTTTAGTTCTATTTTGACAAGAAAACAGCAACGCAATGTTAAAAATGTAAAAAAATTCAAGATGGTGGCTAACTTTTTTGCTTGTGGGCCGATTTTGATGAAACTTGGTTTTTGGTATTATTTTGACAAGCAAACAGCGACGCAAAGTTAAAAATGTTAAAATTCAAGATAGTGGCCAACTCCTTTATTTGTGGGCCGATTTCGATGAAACTCGGTTTTTGTACTTTTTTTTACAAGAAAACGGCAACGCAATGTTAAAAATGTCAAAGTTCAAGATGGCAGCCAACTTTTTTGCTTGTTGGCTGATTTCAATGAGACTCGATTTTTGCTAGTATTTTGAGAAGAGAACAGCTACGCAAAGTTAAAAATGGAATAAAATCAAGATGGTGGCCAACTCCTTTGTTGATGGGCCTATTTCGATGAAACACGGTTTTTGACACTATTTTGACCAGAAAACAGCAATGCAAAGTTACAAATGCCGTCTTCTGGCCAAAACGGTCCCAAAAACCGAGTTTCATCAAAATCGGCCCACAAGCAAAAAGTTGGCCGCCATCTTGCATATTTTATGTTTTTAATATAGCGTTGCTGTTTTCTTGTCAAAATAGTACCAAAAATCAAGTTTCATCGAAATCAGCCCACAAGCCAAAGAGTTGGCCGCCATCTTGAATTTTTACATTTGTAACTTTGCGTTTCTGTTTTCTTGTCAAAATAGGACCAAAAACTGAGTTTCATCGAAATCGGCCTGCAAACAAAAAAGTTGGCCGCCATCTTGAATTTTTTACTTTTTTAACATTGCGTCGCTGTTTGCTTGTCAAAATAGTACCAAAAACTGAATTTCATCTAAATCGGCCCGCAAACAGAGAAATTGGCCACCATCTTGAATTTTTACGTTTTTAACTTTGCGTAGCTGTTCTCATGTCAAAATAGTACCAAAAACCAAATTTCATCGAAATCAGCCCACAAGCAAAAAAGTTGGCAGCCATCTTGAATTTTTTACATTTTTAACATTGCGTTGCTGTTTTCTTGTCAAAATAGTACTTAAAACCGAATTTCATCGAAATCGGCCCACAAACAAAAAAGTTGGCCGCCATCTTGATTTTTTTTAGATTTTTAACACTGCGTTGCTGTTTTCTTGTCAAAATAGTACCAAAAACAGAGTTTCATCGAAATTGGCCCGCAAACAGAGAAGTTGGCTGCCATCTTTATTTTTTTACTTTTTTAATATTGCGTTTCTGTTTTCTTGTCACAATAGGACCAAAAACCGAGTTTCATCGAAATCGGCCGGTAAACAAAAAAGTTGGCCGCCATCTTGAATTTTTTACTTTTTTGACATTGCGTTGCTGTTTGTTTATCAAAATAGTACCAAAACCGAGTTTTATCTAAATCGGCCCGCAAAGTAAAAAGTTGGCCGCCATCTTGATTTCTTTCATTTTTAACATTGCGTTGATATTAGCCTCTCGGGACCTCCCACCCCCCTTCTATACTGCACCACCCCGCACGATTGCTCTGTCTAGACTCCTTCGATGATCAACTGTATGAACTAAATATGAAATAAATATCGGCTGTGCTAGAACTTAGTGGAACAGGTGAATTAAGTCTCATAAAGCTACCGAAATATTAACAAAAGTAATAAAAAAATGATTTTCAAAGTTGTAATAAATAAATAATACTTTATTTCCATACCACAATATACTTTTTCTCTACCGATTATAGCAACCAATAATTTATTAAAACAAAAAAGTAGCAACCCTGTTTGCTTTGCCGTTGAGGCGCCGGCCGGCGACGCGCCGGTGACGTGACGGCCGGTGACGCGCCGGTGACGCGCCGGCCGTCACGTCACCGGCGCGTCGCCGGCCGTCACGTCACCGGCCGTCACGTCACCGGCGCGTCCCCGGCATGACAAACAGGGTTGCCGCTTATTTATTATTGGTACAAACATTGTGGCATGGAAATGAAGTATTATTTATTTATTTCAACTTTAAAAATCTTTTTTTATTACTTTGTTAATATTTTGGTAACTTTATTCTGTACCTAAACGCTGTCAAAGTTAAAGTTATCGTCAAAGGGTAATGCTACCTATTTGTCACGTCAAACTTGTCAAAGGACATCAAGCTGGCTAACAACCTCTTTTTTTGGCTAACTTATGCTTAACCGGTACTATAACTAGCCTGTTATCGTTAAAGTTAGGTGGTGCAACTGAGCCTTAATTCACAACCTCTTTTTTTGGCTAACTTATGCTTAACCGGTACTAGAACTAGCCTGTTATCGTTAAAGTTGGGTGGTGCAACTGAGCCTTAATTCACCCTTTCCACCGAGTTCTAGTAAAGGTACTGTTTCTTCGAATTTTGTGTGTGAATGTGTGTGGATTTCGGGTAAACAAATGAATGTCGGAAAAACAAGTGAAGGTTAACAATTTCTTTTTGAGATATTGCTGTTTTAAGTTTGACAGCTGTCATCTGTCAATCTTAAAACAGAAATTTATCTTGAAAAATACTCATCCTAAACTGGTGGTGTAAATTAAGTCTAAAAAATTTACCAAAATATTACCAAAAGAAATAAAAATAAATGTTTTTCAAAGTTGAAATAAATAAATAATACCTACTTTATTTCCATACCACAGTGTACTTTTCTTTACCAATTATAGCAACCAATAATTTATTAAAACAAAAAAGTAGCAACCCTGTTTGCCTTGCCGGTGACTCGCCGGCGGCGCGACGTGCCGGTGACGCGCCGGCCGTCACGTCACCGGCCGTCACGTCACCGGCGCGTCGCCGGCCGGCGCGTCAACGGCAAAGCAAACAGGGTTGCTACTTATTTGTTTTAATAAAGTATTGGTTGTTAAAAAAGGTAGAAAAAAAGTACATTGTGGTATGGAAATAAAGTATTATTTATTTATTTCAACTTTAAAAAACATTTTATTTTTTAATTCTGTTAATATTTTGGTAACTTTATGAGACTTAATTCACCTGTTCCATTAAGTTCTAGTAAAGGTATTTTTTTTCGAATTTTAATAAAAATACAACAATGTGAGTGAACTTCGGGTAAACAAATGAATGTCGTAAAAACAAGTGAAGCTAGGAAAACATAGTCTTGTGATCTGTAAATAAATTATGACGTCATCCGCGACGTACGCAAATCTCAACAATTTTTTTTTTTATTGATATTGTTGTTTTAAGTTTGACAGCGGACATCTGTTAATCTTAAAACAGGAATATCTCGAAAAATACTCATCCTAGACTGGTGGTGTAAATTAATTACCAATATATTACCAAAAGTAGTAAAAATAATTGTTTTTCAAAGTTGAAATAAATAAATTATACTTTATTTCCATACCACAGTGTAATTTTCTGTACCGATTACAGCAACCAATAATTTATTTAAACAAAACAGTAGCAACCCTGTTTGCCTTGCCGGTGACTCGCCGGCGACGCGCCGTGCCGGTGACGCGCCGGCCGTCACGTCACCGGCGCGTCGCCGGCATGCCGTAGCAATATGCGTTTGACGGTGACGGGCCGGCGACGCGCCGTTGACGCGCCATGACTGATGTGTGTGAACAGTGTAGTACAACTTGTATGTAACTATATTTTTGACGTTGACGGGCCGGTGACGCGCCGTTGACGCGCCGGAGCTGTGTGAATGATCCTTTATAGTCGACTAGCGACCACCCGCGACTTCGTCTGCGTGAAAAGTTTATTTGTTCTTTTCAATCTCTTTTTATCTAGTTTATTAATTAAAAATCCTGTTGTTTTAAGGTATTTTTTTAATGATTTCGATGTTTTTGTATAATCGCTATATCCCTATTTGAACTGATGGAATGATCAAAATTTGCCGTCCGTCCATTTGATTTAGGCTGGCCCCAGACCTACCGGTTTCATTTCTTTAGGCTCAATTACATTACACAATTTTAAGCACGCGATTTCAAGACTAAGCATGGTGTAAACGGACTAAGACAGTAAGAATCTTAAAATCGTGCGGCCTAGCCCGCTCGGTAATAAGATTCTTAAAATTGTGTCGTCTAAATGCACGCACGATTTCAAGACAGTCTAACTGTACCTACGGCGGCACGTCAGACGTAACAGTTGTATTACAAAAACCAACTTTATACCTAAGGCATAAAGGCATTCTCAAGGTCAACGTGTAGAGGTAATGTGACAGACAGAGACAGACTCTGTCTGACTCGCGACAGATAGACGATACTGCCACAGTACAAGATAAGTTCAAAAAGGAATGTTGGTTTTTTAACACGTTTTCATATGGACGTTTTCTTGTTTATTTATTTATTTATACTATTAATATTCATAAGTAGGTCTGTTCGTTTATTTGTTTGTCCGTAATTTTAGAAAAGAGTATTTTATACTAGGTAAGTACCTACCTACCTAGCTTCCCGATGAGCTAGAGACTTGAAACTTATAGGTAGGTAGGTTGTTTTTAACACGCTTTTATTAGGTTGCTTTCTCGTTTGCTTGTGTGTTTGTTTGTTTGTTTCTCCACAAAGTTTGCGAACAATTTAAACTAGCTTTCGGATGAGCTAGAGACTTGAAACTTTGAACATAGGTCAGAAATGGAAGGCAATGCAATATTATGGTATCATTGGGCTGATCTGATGATGGAGCCGGAAGAAGGCCACAGGAACTCTATAATGGAACCATACAACCCCATCGTGCTTGGGCTCGTTAGAATCGTCTTGATAAGTACTTTAAAGAAAGATGAGGTCCAGGCTCTGATGATTTAGCTAGAAGGCCATGCCATAGGAACTTAATATTGAAATCGTGCAACCCCATTGAATTTGGGCTCCTTTGAATCGTCTTGACGAGTGCTTTGTTGGGAAATAGTGTCCAGGGTCTGATGATGGAGCCGGAAGAAGGACACTGGAACTCTTTAATAAGACCACGCTACCCCATTGAGTTTGGGCTCGTTTGAATCGTCTTGACGAGTACTTTTTTGAGAAATAGTGTAACGTATAATAACGCGATATCTAGGTAGGTCGATACGTGCGCGACCGACAACAACGACGATGTGCACCTTCTGAGCCGGACGCCGTAGGCGGGCGTGGCGCGGGGTGGGTCACGCCGAGAGGCGGGCGGGTCACGCCGAGGGGCGGGCGGGTGCCGCTGCCGCGGCCCACGCGCGAGCCGTCGCGTTCGCGTTGGTGTGCGGTGCGGTGCGGTGCGGCGTGTGTGTCCGTCGAGTTATTCATAAGAGCGACAGTCTTGTTTTGTTTGATACGATTCTTGCAATTTGCATTAAGTAAGTACCTACACATTAGAGGTTTTCATCTACTTAAATAAAATGATACTAGGTAAATATACCTACTACTACTTCATACCTACTAGGTAAAATATTTCTATTCGTGAGCCTTTCGAATTTGCAACCTAGTCAGATATTAATGTTATGTAGGTTTCTAATAGGTAGATAATAGTTGAAAAAAATGATTGATTAATATATAAGTAAGGAGATAGGTACCTAAAATTTTATTTGACACGACGACTGCAAATTGAAAATATTTATAATTCACCTCTTAACAAACAATGATTAAAGAAAAGGAATTTGGTATTAGGTAGGTGCTTAAAGAACTAAAACAGAAAATAAAACAAATACAAAAACTACAATGTAAATAACTCCAATACTACGTTGATTGAAAAAGACATTAGAGACTTACTGCCTTCTCTTTTACTATGACAGTAAGCACGGCCGAGCGTGCTAGAAATTGTGTGGTGTAAATGCGCGCATTCTTAGTCGTTTTCAAGACAGTCTTAAAATCGCTTGCTTAAAATTGTATAGTGTAATTGAGCCCTTAGCTTTGCTGTTCTACCATGGACCGCCGGCCAAGAGGCTCATTTTCAATCTATCGCATATTTTGACCTGACCACATTGGCAAGATAGCCATTAGTTTGGTGTTATCAAATATCGTCGTCTGGGGTGCGATGAGAAGTTTTAGTTTTCGTTTTAAAAAAAAACTGCTGTTTTATACAAAAATTAATAACGAAATTATCAAAATGTATGAAACAGTTCATTTTTTTTCGCGATTTCAGATTTGGTCCCATAGTAAAAGTTGTTTAGTTTTATTATGGTCCCTATCTACCATATTCAGTTTTATAAGGCTTTACCAAACATCTTGTATAAATAAGCGATCGAGTTATTTTTAACGATCGGAGTCCATGTTCAGGGTGGCATATCTCCTAAAAGCTTCCTACTTCGCAATCCAGGCGATAATATTTGATAAAACCAAGCTAATGGCTATCTTGCCAATTTGGTCTAGTCCCAAAATGCGATAGATTGAAAATTACCCTGGTTGGCCGGCGGTCTTTCAAGCAAGGTAGCACAGCAAAGCAAAGAAACGGAACCGGTAGGTCTGGGGCCAGCCTTAATCCATTTGATTTAAATCAAACGATTGACGATATGCGCACACACGGTCAAACTTTTGGATGTGGGCCGTGGTTTTACGGAATCCGTGATTGGGAATTTGGATGACAGATTCGACACACACGATCAAATTTTGGATGTACGTCCATCCATTTGGCGCGATGGAAGGACCGTGTGTGTCCACCTTTAAGGCGAAATACACTCCAAAATCAATCGCGCGAAGGTGGGATAGTGTTCGGAATTTTTAACTTTATTATTCGAAATCCACAAAAAACGAGATGGATTTTTTTTCACTAATACTTCAAGGTATTTGCTATAAATCCTTGGGACCGAAAACACGATTTGATTAACTTTCCTCGATAGAAAAAAATCGCAAAGTAAGCTCTAATTACGCATTTTTAGACACGTTTCTTAGACTAAAAAGCTGTACCATTCAATAGTTATCCAAAATTTCATTTATCTTTTGTGTCCTCTTATTGTTCATTAAATGTGTGATGGATGCTTGGGCTCATTTTTTGAAATAATAACATACATAATTTAATAAAAATACCTAAACACAAAATTACGTTCGGTTTGCGCACTTGCATGTCTGTCGCACGGCGCCCGCGTCCCCTCAGTCGGCCGCCGAGCCTCGTCGCAAGCAGACACGTACTACTTTTTGCCTGGCAGCGTTGCGATTTATTTGTGAGGAAGAAAAATGCCGAATAAGCTAAAAAAATAATAATTTCGAAGCGTAGCTTTAAAAAAACAAAAATATAGTAAATTCAAAGGGTAATTATTATAATTCTTTTATTTATTTTAAAGTAGGATCTAATTAGTAAATTCGACACTTGTAGCAACGTCTGAGTAGTGTAGCGGTTATCTACCCAAGCAACGTATGCAAGACACTGTCATCGTTCGACAAAATCCGAGTTCGATCCTAGCAAAGATCACATTTTTCTTTTTGTGTTCTTTGTTTCGATTAACTCTTTTTTTATTAATATTTTTGTTTTATATAAAGAATATTACAAAAACGACAAAATATATACGAAAAAACACATTTTCATCAATTATAATTTCACGCATTTCTTTTCATTAGTTCCGCTCAAACCTCCAGAGGCGAAGATGGCCTTTCAAATCAGTGTTTCAAAAAATTGCCACGAGTGGGCGCTCTTTTCCCAATATAATATTTTACTCTTTGAGAGAACAGTATTGCACCTTGTAGGTATAATTCAGTCTCCCAATCACGGATGTTCAGACGAGTTAACAAATAACTCAATGTAAGTATATGTATATGGTAGGGTGAATACGCCAAATACCAGCCCCCCAAGGGTTTTCAACTTTGAATCTCTGATGCTACTACAATGAATTCAACATTAAATTAGTAATTTTTTTTTCTTAAACCTATGTTAGTAAGCAATACCGTAACTACTTTTTAGCCCTGTCGCTATTTCAGCCCTCTGCCTTTGAATGGGACAGATGGTCTGGAATCTGGATGCAAACACCTATAGGATGCCATTGCCACTGTTGACGCCGCAGTAGGGAAGCAAGTTTTTTGCGCATAATCGCATGGAATGGAACCCTGTGTGATTGTCAGCAAACATTTTTGATGGACTACAGCGAAATAATAATAATGCTCGCTTTCACCTCGTGGCTTTTTTCTTCATAATATATCGACCCTGTTTCTTGGTCAAATATATTGTAATCATGAGCAAATGCTAGACCTTATTTTAGCAGCTGCCTTTATTCGAAAAATAACAAAATAACTGACGATTAGATTTGGAATTGACACTGACTTATTTGTTCCTGTTGTGGTACCAGACATAGATTTTACTAAACGTAAAGTTTTTTTTTAAAACAACATTAGTAATTAATACCGATAGAAATCTTATTTCTAAGCAAAAGTAAAAAAGTTTTATATTTTCAGCCACGTAATAATAATGTATATTTTATTGTAGCTAAGCTTATTTTTGTAAGCATGTTGATAATAATAATGATGTAAATTTTTGCACTCTAAAATTTATGTAATATCATCAAAAGTTTCTGACTTCATTTTCCTTTATTCTATGTCGAATTCAGGGACATAAATTTTCGAATTTAGGGCAAAAGCGGCCGAATTAAAGAAAATTGCGTCACTCGTCAAACTTTCATTTTTTATTATTATTATTATTTTATTGTTTTTCTTGCAATTATTATAGATGATAATCATAATTTTATCTAATTTCGATGAAACTCAGTCTGGGTCACTATTTTGACAAGAAAACAGCAATGCAATGTTAAAAATATAAAAATCTTAGATGGTGGCCAACTGTTGTTTGTAGGCCAGTGTCGATGAAACTCGGTTTAGAGCACTATTTTGACAAGAAAACGACAACGCAATGTTAAAATTATAAAAAAATCAAAGATGGCGGCCATTTTTGCTATTTGTTGGCCTATTTCGATGAAACCCGGTTTGACTTGTAATTTTGAATGACATTAATGTTGACATATTATATTTATCACTATTATATTTTGCATGCCAGCTCCTGGTGAATGTGATGTGACCATATGAAATATTTTAAGACCCTTATGTACCGCAGTCTAGCAAATAAATTTTTGATTCGGGTTCTATTTTGACAAGAAAACAGCAACGCAATGGTAAAAAACACAAAAGGTTGAGACTCTCTCTAAAAGGCAGCAAACTTTGTTTTTAGGTTGATTTCGATGTAACTCGGTTGACAAAAGAGGAACAAATAAAAAATTGGCCGCTATCTTGGATTTTTTATATTTTTAACAACATTGCATTAAAATTTTCGAATTTATGGCAAAAGCGGCCGAATTAAAGGAAATTCCGTCACTCGTCAAACTTTCATTTATTATTATTATTTTCTTGTTTTTCTTGCAATTATTATAGATGATAATTATAATTTTATCTAATTTCGATGAAACTCAGTCTGGGTCACTATTTTGACAAGAAAACAGCAACGCAATGTTAAAAATATAAAAATCCTAGTTGGCGGCCAACTTTGTTGATTGTAGGCCGATTTAGATGAAACTCGGTTTTTGGTACTATTTTGATAAGAAAACAGCAACGCAATGTTACAAATAAAAAAAATTCAAGATGGCGGCCAACATTCTTGTTTGTGGGCCGATTTCGATGAAACTCGGTTTGCAGCACTATTTTGACAAGAAAACAAGAATAAAAAAATTAAAGATGACGGCCAACTGTGTTGATTGTGGGCCGATTTCGATAAAATTCTGTTTGGGGCACTATTTTAATAAGAAAACAGCAACGCAATGCTAAAAAAATACAAGTACAATTCATAGATTACGGCCAACTTTTTTGTTTGTCGGCTAATTTCGATGAAACTCAGTCTGGGTCACTATTTTGACAAGAAAACAGCAACGCAATGTTAAAAATATAAAAATCCTAGATGGTGGCCAGCTGCGTTGTTTGTAGGCCAGTGTCGATGAAACTCGGTTTAGAGCACTATTTTGACAAGAAAACGACAACGCAATGTTAAAAATATAAAAATCCTAGATGGTGGCCAGCTGCGTTGTTTGTAGGCCAGTGTCGATAAAACTCGGTTTAGAGCACTATTTTGACAAGAAAACGACAACGCAATGTTAAAATTATAAAAAATTTAAGATGGCGGCCAATTTTGCTGTTTGTGGGTCTATTTCGATGAAACCCGGTTTTGGGTTCTATTTTTTATTCGACGACCTCCGTGGTCGAGTGGTTCGCACGCCGGTTTGCAAGGCGTCACCATCTCTTGAGGTCCCGGGTTCGATCCCCGGCTGGATCAATATAGAAAATGAACTTTTCAATATTGTCTCAGGTCTGGGTGTGTGTCATACCACCGTTGTTTCTGATTTCCATAGCACAAGTGCTGTAGCTACTTACTTTGGGATTGGAGCAATGTATGTGATGTTGTCAAATATTTATTATTTATTTTGACAAGAAAACAGCAACGCAATGGCAAAAAACACAAAAGGGGCAGTCAACTCTGTTTTCAGGTTGATTTCGATGTTACTCGGTTGAAAAAAAGAAGAACAAATAAGAAGTTGGCCGTTATCTTGGATTTTATATTTTTTACATTGTATATCTGTTTTCTTGTTAAAATAGTGCCCCAAACTGAGTTTCATCTAAATTGGACCACAAACAATAAAAGGTAACAATAAAAAAGTTGGCGGCCATCTTGGATTTTTTATATTTTTAACACTGCGTTGCATTGTTAAAAATATAAAAAATACATTATCTTGTCAGAATAGTGCCCCAAACCGAGTTACATTGAAATTAGCCCACAAACAATTCTTGGCTTATTATACAAACAAAAAATTATTATTTTTTGTTTGTGGGCTAATTTCAATGTAACTCGGTTTGGGGCACTATTCTGACAAGATAATGTATTTTTTATATTTTTAACAATGCAACGCAGTGTTAAAAATATAAAAAATCCAAGATGGCCGCCAACTTTTTTATTGTTACCTTTTATTGTTTGTGGTCCAATTTCGATGAAACTCAGTCTGGGTCACTATTTTGACAAGAAAACAGCAACGCCATGTTAAAAATATAAAAATCCTAGATGGTGGCCAGCTGCGTTGTTTGTAGGCCAGTGTCGATGAAACTCGGTTTAGAGCACTATTTTGACAAGAAAACGACAACGCAATGTTATAATTATAAAAAATTAAAGATGGCGGCCAATTTTGCTGTTTGTGGGTCTATTTCGATGAAACCCGGTTTTGGGTTCTATTTTTTATTCGACGACCTCCGTGGTCGAGTGGTTCGCACGCCGGTTTTCAAGGCGTCACCATCTCTTGAGGTCCCGGGTTCGATCCCCGGCTGGATCAATATAGAAAATGAACTTTTCAATATTGTCTCAGGTCTGGGTGTGTGTCATACCACCGTTGTTTCTGATTTCCATAGCACAAGTGCTGTAGCTACTTACTTTGGGATTGGAGCAATGTATGTGATGTTGTCAAATATTTATTATTTATTTTGACAAGAAAACAGCAACGCAATGGTAAAAAACACAAAAGGGGCAGTCAACTCTGTTTTCAGGTTGATTTCGATGTTACTCGGTTGAAAAAAAGGAGAACAAATAAGAAGTTGGCCGTTATCTTGGGTTTTATATTTTTTACATTGTATACCTGTTTTCTTGACAAAATAGTGCCCCAAACTGAGTTTCATCTAAATTGGACCACAAACAATAAAGTTGGCGGCCATCTTGGATTTTTATATTTTTAACACTGCGTTGCTGTTATCTTGTCAGAATAGTGCCCCAAACCGAGTTACATTGAAATTAGCCCACAAACAAAAAAGTTGGCCGCTATCTTGGATTTTTTATATTTTTAACATTGCGTTGCTGTTATAATGTCAAAATAGTGCCACAAACCGAGTTTCATAGACATTGGCCCGCAAGCAATGTAGATGGCCGCCATCTTTGACTTTTTTTATTTCTAACATTGCGTTGGGTGAATTCGCGGGCGTTTTGAACGCCGTCATTACCATCGTCATAAAATTGTCATGAAAGGTTGCGAAAATAATAAAACGTTTACTGCTAAATGCTACTCATCTAGGACCAATTCTCGTTACAGTACACGGGGACAGAATTTTCTTACTCTAAAATTATGAAAATATGTGAATGGTAATGACGGCGTTCAAAACGCCCGCGAATTTACCCCGTTGCTGTTTTCTTGTCAAAATAGTGTCCAAACCGAGTTAGATTGAAATTAGCCCACAAACAATAAAATCACACATCTCGTGCCTTTCACGACCTTATGTTACATTGAAAATGAAGTTAATGACTTTTAATAAATATTTTTTTTTATTCCATTTTTATAGAACATTAATATTTTATTGAAAGGTAACCTAAGTACTATGTAAGTATAACAAATAAAATCTGAATTTCTACATAAAATAACCTAATAAAAAACTAATCAAAATCAAATGCAGCATGCGAGACTCTCGCGCCGACTTCATCATCACTCGAATGTGCGATAACAACCCTCATTGCAATTGCAAACTATGTTTACCTAGGCATCATCATCATACTCTCATTCAGTTTGGAATCGCAGAGTAACTAAGAAAGACATGTGACATGACTGATCAAGTCATTTCAAATCTCGAAATTGAAATAACAGCAACCCACGATATAATATTTTGAATCTACTTTTCTGTATCTACTCGTAAGTACCTATTGTGGCCCTCGGCTTGGCCTCGCGCCTCAAACTAAAACCCTTCTTCTGTTCAACTTTCGCTCAAGATTCGTTTATCCGTTTACCTACACACAAAAACTCACTACGACACGCCTAGAGATGTACGCCACGTGTACTGGAGATAATAGCGTCATCTCTTTTGCTCCTACAGTAATTGCTAACAAAAAAAACATTCATATTTTTTGGCTTCAGTGCAGTTAATTGTAACTTTTTTAACCAGGATAGATTTTTTGGTGCATAGTAAAAATCTGCCCTAATGATAATATCGATACTTGGAAACAAGTTTCAATTCAAACCTGTACCATACTTTTAAAAAAATTGGGTCACACTGCCGTGCAAACGAATAGGTAGGTAGAAAAAAGATTGTCAAGAACTTCGATTAATTCATACAACTCATACAACTCATACAACTCAAGTTACAGTGTTTTGGATTTATAGGCCTAAATCGATTAATTTAAGTGTCTTTTATATCCCTATTTTTTAGTTTTATATAATATATAAGGAGATATAAGCATATACATACAAAACAATGCAATATAATTTTATTTATGTTTTGTCATGCCAAAACACTCTACCTAATTCAAATTACAGTGTATTGGCTTTACTGATTCCGCGAGACAAATAGTTATCGTGTTATGGTTAGCCAAATATATCGGACCTATCGTGCAGTAGCATTTGCCTCGGAAGAGTAGCTCTATGATATATCGTGTTATGGTTAGCCAAATATGTCGGACCTATCGTGCAGTAGCATTTGCCTCGGAAGAGTAGCTCTATGATAAATGGTCGTACCAGGGTCGCGTCACGATCGCTCTAAAATGTGTGCGAGTGAACGCAGTAAAAAATGCATCCGGTAATTTAATTTTATTGAATCATGTACAACATTATGACCATCCGACAAGTGCTACTATAGCGTCAAAATTAAACAGTAAATCAATTCAAAAGGAAAATAAAAACTTCCACAACAAAGATCATCTTGGCGCTAATAGGCCATACGAACGTCGAGTTTAATAACACTGACAAGTATTAAAAGTAATTAATTAAAGTTTAATTTTTTTTATCAAAAAAGAACTGTGGAAATAAATAAAAAATACAAAATATAAAATCACTATAACAATAGGCAGTATCCCGACATTTCGCTACATAAAGGATAAGCTACAGCCCAGACCGTAAGAGTGGGGGACATTTAATATTTTCAAAACGTAGTCCAACTTCATATCTCTAGGGATTTTTTTCATTTTTTCAATATAGCTTTTCGTTTTTGAGAAATTTTAGATTTAGTGAAAAAAGACCCCGAAAAGTGTGTCATTTTTCTACATTTGTGCGATTTTCGAAAAAGTTCTGGACTTTAAAAAAAAATTTTTTTCACTATATTGTAGCCCTTGCCAAGACGCATCTTTTGACGCTTATCACATTCACGTAGACCCAAAACTCACTGGACCAGGGCGATGTCTCACTCTGGCTGAAATTGGGTACTTTACTGAAACTATCGAAAAAACATTTTCAATGTTAAAATTGGCCGCTATCTTGGATTTTTTTAATTTTTAACATTGCGTTGGTGTTATAATGTCAAAGTAGTGCCCCAAACCGAGTTTCATAGAAATCAGCCCTCAAACAACAAAGATGGCCGCCTTCTTTGATTTTTTTATTTCTAACATTGCGTTGCTGTTTTCTTGTCAAAATAGTGCCCCAAACCGAGTTTCGTCAAAATCAGCCCACTAACAAAAAAAGTTGGCCGCTATCCGCTATCTTGGAATTGTACTTGTATCCTTCGATAAAACGCTATATTATATTGTGTTTCTCTGTGCTAGGGGGCTGGCTGACCAAAGAATTTAAAAACAAAATTCAGGTCTTGGTGAGATCTTAACTTACATATCTAACAGCTGTCAAATTCAAATTTATCAAACTTAAATTTGACAGCTGTCATCTAAAATGAAAATCTCACCAAGACCTTTAATTTTATCATAAACACCATCAGTCTAGGATGAGTACTTTTCGAGAAATTTTCCATGCAATTATTGATCCAGCTTTGTATGGAAAGTAGTTTTTTTTGTTTGTTTTCGGAAAAGTCGTAGAACAAATTAATGTTGTTGTTTATGATGTTAGTAATCTACTCCTGCAAGGTTGTTGGTGTTTTACAAATAACCCTGTGTAGTGTTTATTAATTGTACATACATCAATGTGATATTTATTAGACTATTACAGTAAATACCTTTGAAATAAAACTAGCGAATTATTATTAGTATTCGAGAACCTTTTATTATTAACTAAAACATTTTTTTGCAATTACTTTTTGGGAACCATTATTGGCACATTTACCCTACGACATCTCGCCTACAACAGCCTACAGTGCCGCGGAAGTAGCAGCCGCGCTGCGCGGGCCGCATATTCGTAAATAGGTACCCGACGCGTTAGCCACCCGAAGTTGCTTTGTAAATAGCAGACGTGTCAGACTAATGCGCCTGCTATTTACAAGACCCCGAAGTGCTTTGTAAACAGCAAACGTACCGCGTCAGTATAATAAAAGAAAATACAAAAGATGTAAATGCTTATTGTTTTTTAGAGTTTATTATAGATTTAATAAACTAACTGTCTTTTTCATAAAAACAAGCAAAGTTATAGGTTTATAAAGTGTTATTTTACTCTTTTCACAAATGATAAAGATAAAACTATATTTTAAAGGTGCAACAGCTAAAATAAAAATTATGGACTACCTATATAAATAAACCTTAAATAGGTAAATATTGTATAAGCAATGTAAACATTCTAGAATATCGTAAAAACCATCAAAAAACTTTTGGTCCGACAGAGGTTCGAAACCGAGATCTCTCGCGTATCAGGCGAGCAGCCTCACCGAAACGCCACAGTGACTTGACAGATTGCGGCAAAATTGGTCATCGCTCGATACTTTGATGCTCATCTACGTAAATACGAGCGCTCGCATGTTTACGAATATGCGCGCGGCCCCCCGCGCCTGCTCCGCCCGCCCGCTGCTTCGCCCCCTCAATATCGCGGTAGCCCCGAGCCGACTTCACCTTAAGGTGCATTGGGGTATTTATGAATGGATTTTTGCACGGACGTATATAAGGGGGGGGTTTTGGGGGTCCGGACCCCCCCCATTCATATCCATCTTACTTGTCCAACAGAAAAAAAATATATGCACCGCGCCGATTGTAGAAAACGATAGAAGCTTAGTCCGCCGCAGGGTGTATCTCGAGATATTATACGACACTCAAAGCGGAGTAAATTGTTGGTAATTTTAACTTCTTTAAAAGTGTTATAGACAACTTTGCGGTAGAATGCATTTTTTTGAAGTTGTAACCCAAAAACTGAAAAAAGTTGAGGTTTTTCGATCACTACGAAGTTAGCACAGGTCTTTCAGGGTTTCAGGTCAAGCAGGGGCGACCGCCCGGGGCTCCCTTTTATATCCCCAGCCGCACACCTTTACAGTTTACCTTGAAACAAACATTAGCGACAAAATCGTTGTGGTGGCAAAACATGATCAGAACAACTTGGCAATATCTCGTCGAAACTTCATCGCTCGCTACCATGTGCCATTTAAGATTTGGTCATTGTAAAATCCAGGAGTGGCCCTAGGGCGGTGCAAGCGGTGCCACTGCACTGGGCGCCCTTGTGTGTGGGGCGCTGAAAACGCCCGACAACCGGTCAACTATCAATCGTATTGTTGCCTGGTGACAAGCGACGCGACGAATGAAACTAACCAAAAATCGCACTGCGCGGCCATTTTTAGTGTAAACAAGCAAGATTAAGTGGATTAACCGACTTAAGATTATTTATTTTTTTATTTTTTATTTTATTCTTAATGCACAATCGTACAATGGCGGACTTAATACCTTAGGCATTGTCTACCAGTCAACCTTAGGGTGATGTGGAGACTTTGTGTGGTAGGGTGCACAACCGGGGTAAATAAGAAAAAAAAAATACAAAATACTCAACAATTACTTTCTATAAATAAAACATATTATAACATACATACTAGCATAAATATAAATATAGTATATAAATAATTATTAATATAATATATATGTACATATAAGCATATATATATATATATATATATATATATATAAAAGTTATCAACGAATATCAATATTTAAGAACGATCTGCTTGCTCCGTGAGGAATTTGCGCAACTTAGTCTTAAATGCGTACCGACTGGTGGATATTCTGATGTCAACGGGAAGCGCGTTCCATAGCGAAATAGGATATACGAAGAAAGAAGAGTGTATGGTATCAGAGTGATGAGAAGGACAGCTAAGAAGACGGTTAGAAGAGGAACGAAGAATCTTGTCATGAGAAGAAGATAGGTATTGAAAATGCGAAGTAAGATAAGAAGGAGCATTAGGAGAGCTTAATAGGGAAAATAGAGTGGTCAAGGCCCGCATACTTCTGCGCTGCCGAATGGGCAACCATTTTAGCAGCAATCGGTGTGCGGACACATGATCGTACTTGCGGAGATTAAAGACGAATCGAATGCAGTTATTCAGAAGACGGTCGAGTTTATTGAGTAGATCTGCATTCAGGTCGAGGTAGCATACATCACCATAGTCGATAATAGGGAAAATTAAGGTCTGCACAAGCATTGCTTTGATGTTCGATGGTAAGAAGTTTTTAAGGCGGTAGAGATAACGCAATACTCCTGTGACCTTCTGACAAATATTTGTTACTTGAGCTTGCCAGTTTAACCTAGAATCTACATGTAAACCCAGATCTTTTACACTAGGACTTAGGAATTGGAGTGCCGTCGAAAACAATTGGAGACAGATCAGTAGGGTCCACTCTGGACACCATCCGGGGACTACCTACTAACACAGGTTGGCATTTACCAGGGTTGACGGCAACACCAAAGCAGTCAGACCAGTGCTTAATGTGGTGTAGGTCAATGTTTAACGCATTGATAGCATCATTCAAATCATCGACACGAGCCTGGGCATATATTTGTAAATCGTCAGCATAAAGATGATACGAACACTGAAGTTTATGAGTGATAAAATTAATAAAAATTGAGAAAAGAAGAGGAGAAAGAATGCCACCTTGGGGAACGCCAGTATCTAAATAAAGCCAAGATGAGGTTGACTCATCAAACTGCACCGCTTGCTGACGTTCCTGAAGATAAGATGAAAACCATTCCAGTACCTCGTCAGAGACCATAAGATGGGACAATATGGAAAGAAGGATGTCGTGACTGACAGTATTAAAGGCGTTGGAGAAGTCAATAAGTACCAAGCCGGTTACTTTCCGGTCCTCAACCGCTGCCCTAATATCGCCAGTCACTTTGAGGAGAGCGGTAGCGGTGCTGTGTCCGGGACTGAAACCGGACTGCAAAGGACTTAAAAGGGAATTATGATGGACAAAGTGGGAGAACTGCTTGTGGACACAGGCCTCAAGCACTTTGGACATGAAGGGAAGGATGGAGATTGGACGGAATTGGTTTGGATGAGATGGATTAGTGACTTTGGGGAGAGGACGGACATAGGCTCCGCCAAAGTTTAGCGAAAACACCGGAATCGATGGAAATGTTTATGATGTGGGTGATAGCAGGTAAAAGGTGGTCCAATAATGTGACTATCATACGGCGACTTATGCCATCACAACCCACAGCATTGGATTTTATGGAGAGGATAATCTTTTTGATCTCATCCTCGGTAACTGGAGAGAAACGAAACGGGGATATATTGGGACGCGTTAGACTAGCTATTGAGGCAATGGTACGTGAGGTTGATTAGTCGATGAAACTGACTAAAAATCGCGCTGCGTGGCGGTTTTTTACTGTAATAAGTAAAATTACAAGATAAGAAGATGAAACTGATTAAAAATTGCGCTGCGCGGCCGTTATTTTTTTTTTGCTATAAACAAGCAAGATTACAAGATCAGTAGGTGAAACTGACTAAAAATCGCGCTGCGCGCCCATTTTTTAACTAACAGGCAAAATTTAAAATCTTGGAATCCCTATCTGTCTCTCAGTCTCAATCTTGGAATGTCGCCCAGGACACTGGTAGTGCTAAAACCGGCACTGGCAGGCAATGTTTAATTTGTAAATGATAGATTAATTGGCGTTAGAGCACTGTTTTTTTTTTGCGTTGAGGACCCCCCCTTTTCAAAGCTATAGCTACGTCCGTGGATTTTTGATGAGTATAGGTCCAAAATTCCAAACTTTTCAATTTATATTGAGGTTATGTACCATGGGCAACAGCGACGCTTAACCACTGCTAAGGTCAAAATCGCTTGCACGCCGCGCCGTCACAACCATACGTTTAGTTCGTACAGGTATTGGCGTCAGTAGGGTGAAAAATACGGCGTTTTGTGAACCAGAGATTTCCTTTGGTAGGATTGGTCCTTAGGACCCTAGGATGGATATAAGAAGTGGATCAAGTCGAGCCACCACGATTTTTGTAGTAAATTTTTTGAAGTTTTGGCTTTCAGCCCAATCTCGATAGATGTATTAGTTAAGCTGCTATGCCCAGTTTGATATCATATTCGTATGAATCTAAATTCATTCATTCAAAAATGAATTCGACACCCTAAGGTGTCGAATTCATTTTTGGATTCATATTAGTACGATTCAATTGTTAAACTACTTAAAAAAAATAAAAACAAAAATAAAATAATCGCTTGATTAAAGAAAAAAATTGCCATTAAATACACAAATTGGAATATTGAAAAAAGAAAAATACCTCGTAGGAGCTCTATTATCCTTTTATTTTTAAAATAATAATTAAAGAAAATATTCTTGTGTTGGCTAATTAAAAAAAATAACTTCGTTACCGTTGCAAAGAAGTTATTATTATTATTAAATATTAAAATTTTAAATATCAATTCAAAACTTGCTTGTGATAGGCTCAAATTGTAGCAAATTTAGTTAACTTTATAAAAGTATAGAATAGAGATACCTGAAAAACGCTTTCTTAAGGTAGTTTTTTCGAAAATACTGAAACAAGTGCCAAGTTTTTCCAGCAGTACAGGGTTTCCAAGGGTTAAAACTTGGGTAAAACTACTCTCAAGGTACCTAACAATATCTGAAAAAAAAATCGTAGTTACATGCGCGCTTGTGATATTTGCCTTTTTTTGTCGGTATTGACTGGCATTTTTGTTTTTCTGATAATTTACTGATATTTTTTAATTCTGCGTTATACTTTTTAAGTTTATTTCAAAACAGATTCATAAAAGTGTTGTAATGTATATATATTTGGAATTGGCTATATATTACCTTTCATTTGATACCCATATTGTTATGATAAAAAATATTAATATTTCCATACGTGTAAAAGAAATTGACGGCAGGCGACATTGAAAATTTTATCACTATTAAAATTGTTAATAAAAAAAATTGTTAGTTATATTTTTTCAAGTCTTCATTCTCTAAGCTTTGTTAACGTATTTTTTGTTTGCAAATACAGTTTAATATTTACGGTGACTTAAAGTAAAAAAATGTAGTTGAAAATATTGGTTATTGTGTAATGTTTAGGAAACTTCCTAATAAATTGCAATTTTTATATCAGAAATGAATTTTACGTCATTGATTTATCCGAAAATGATACCAAACTTGGCTTAGTATCTAAACTGAGGCAGTTATTAACCTCGGACTTCGTTAAGGCAGAATTCCCCCCTCCCCCCACCTGCTTAAAAAAGCCGTGGCTCCACTTCGTAAACCCATTTTAGGAACCCAAGGATCAATTCTACCGAAGGAAATCTTTGGTTCATGGATAGCCGTATTCTTCGTTTTTTTGCTTCCTACGACTGGGGCTAAGGGGCGATACGCGCGCACACGAATTTTGTTGAAAACTGGTTAAGCGACGCTGTTGCCCATAGTACACCTAGGTCAAGCAAGACATCGTTAGCTAGCGAGTTCACGAGCGTTCCGAATCATTGATAGGCACAATATTTCATATTGCACAATTTAATTGACCGTGTAGGGTTAATATTGAAGTTTGCGCAATGATTGGACAAAAGTTTGAGTTATTTAGATTTTAATTGCGCAATATTCTTTCATTGCACCGTCTAGGGTCAACATTGCGCAGTATTTTTTTTATCAGTGACTTTTCATCTAATTATTTATTATTATTATTATTTTTTATTTATTTCCAGATAACAAAGATCCATTATTGTTAGTAGCGACTTAAGAATATGTTAGTTTAGTTAAAGTTTGATGGAAAATTACAGATTATTACATGTCAATTACTTACTTAATTAAAATTATCACAGTTACAAATGTCGAGAGTTAAAATGATTAAAATAATATAATTAATTAACAATATAGACGATAATACTACTAAATATTCTGAGATTATAGCTACAGCTAAACCTTGTTCTGACATCTTGCTGAAAATAGCACACGAAATACCAATACAATACTATATTGCTCAATATTATTATTGTTTCAATATAATTGATCGTTTAGGCTAAAAGGGGAATTCAATCTTATTGTGCAACTAAATATTACGCTATATGATTGTGTCGTCTAGTCTAGGGGCCGCCTACCGCCTATGCTCGAAGGTCACAACTGTCATAAGCGCGATATCAATCGGTACGCTTGTTACCCCGGGGGGTAATTACGTAACTTTGTTGCAATCAACTCTGACAGAAATCACAGTTGCATCGCTGCTTTAGTAAGAACCAATATGACAACTATCTTAACTAAAGCAGCAATGCAACCGCGCTTTCAATCGATTTCAATCGAGAATTGTTAGCAACAGCTTTACGTAATCAAGGTACAGCCCCTTGATCACGTAAGTCTGTTGCTAACAATTCTAATGGTGGGAGGCTAAGCGAAGGTTCGAGGTTCGCGCGCTTTGATGTGCGTCAAAAAACCGACACAGCTTGGAAAAGTACGAATGTCTCGAAAACTTCGCGAAGTCATTCGCGAAGGTCGTCCTACACATGTGGGTTTGACGTATTCGCGAACCTATGCGCGCATGTGAGTGACCGGGGTTATCGTGGTCAACGAACGCTGAAATTCATTTTAGTCTGAATCAGAATGCACCCCAAATCTATGCCAAAAAAATGATCGTCATCTCGTGTGTGCCTTACTCCTTCAGGCTTGTGAGCTTATAAATCCTTCAGTGACGGATAAACAATTTCATTAGCGTATAGTTGGCAGACTCACCATGGAATTAGAAGGTTTTGACTAGGTCAAAAAATTGTTAATAAATCGTGATAAATAGTGAACTATAGCATATAAATAGTGATACTATGATTCAAAAGATATTTGAGTATCTTGGTGAGGCTGCAAACTTGACGTCAAGTTGGCAGACACCTTAAGAAATACAGTTCGTATCAATATGATTTATATGCCAAAAAATTGTTAGAAAATAGTGAATCGTATACGCAAAATTTCAATAACATTGCTTCAATACAAGCCGAGATATTACGGTCTCTATGTGGGCTGCTAACTTGACGTTTCAGGCAATAGCGATTCCAGAGAAACGGGTACAAGTTTTAAACAAATAAATATATCAAAAAATTGTTAGTGAAATTGTGATTCCTACGATATAAATAAAACAAGAATTCTTCATTGCTATTTTCTAAAAATCGAATGTTAACTTTTACATATAATACTCTGAATAGGCTGTCGATCAATATTGAACTTTGCTCCACAGTAATAAGGTTCAAACTTCATTGCAATCATGAGGTAAGTACTATCAAGCAAAAAAATGAGATTTATATTTTTAGCCATATCCTCTAATTATTATTACACTTGTTTTATTAATTAAATGTTGGTATCAGACAATAACGATATTCATTAATAACAATAATATTCATAACAATAGCGCCATCTCTCGGAAAAGATTGTCAATTTCTCAGTTATAATTTAACGTTAGGTGCCTATTTATGTATTAGGTATTATTTTACTTAATTATTTTTGAAATTCAAAAAGGCAAATCATAGCGTGCCAACCCTTACACTTTTAGTCGTTGCGTCAACTGTCTATTTTTACGAACGGTGGCTTTTGCGCCAACAATAAAGGCGATGATCGACTGTATAAAGACTAGTAGGCTGTTGCTGTGGTCAATACCTTACTCTTAATTCAAAATTATTAATTCAGGAGAAACTATTGATATTTTCTACTTATATTACTTCCTACCTACTCACATACCAGCTGATACTTATTTTACTATAAATCTCACCAAATAATAATAATAATATCTTTATTCTACCTAATACATAAATAGGTACCTAACGT
Organism: Agriphila tristella; assembly: GCA_928269145.1. Lineage (NCBI taxonomy): Eukaryota > Metazoa > Arthropoda > Insecta > Lepidoptera > Crambidae > Agriphila > Agriphila tristella. Next base: position 43,230,325 of record OV743431.1, read on the forward strand.
TAAATTATAACTGAGAAATTGACAATCTTTTCCGAGAGATGGCGCTATTGCTATGATTGTTATTAATAAATATCGTTATTGTTTGATACCAACACTTAATTAATAAAACAAGTGTAATAATAATTGGAGGACATGGCTAAAAATATAAATCTCACTTTTTTGCTTGATAGTACTCACCTCACGATTGCAATAAAGTTGAACCTTATTACTGTGGAGCAAAGTTCAATATTGATCGACTGCCTATTCAGAGTATTATGTAAAAGTTAACATTCGATTTTTAGAAAATAGCAATGAAGAATTCTTGTTTTATTTATATCGTAGGAATCACAATTTCACTAACAATTTTTTGATATATTTATTTGTTTAAAACTTGTACCCGTTTCTCTGGAATCGCTATTGCCTGAAACGTCAAGTTAGCAGCCCACATAGAGACCGTAATATCTCGGCTTGTATTGAAGCAATGTTATTGAAATTTTGCGTATACGATTCACTATTTTCTAACAATTTTTTGGCATATAAATCATATTGATACGAACTGTATTTCTTAAGGTGTCTGCCAACTTGACGTCAAGTTTGCAGCCTCACCAAGATACTCAAATATCTTTTGAATCATAGTATCACTATTTATATGCTATAGTTCACTATTTATCACTATTTATTAACAATTTTTTGACCTAGTCAAAACCTTCTAATTCCATGGTGAGTCTGCCAACTATACGCTAATACAATTTCTTATTTTGGTATTCAGAACAAACGTAACGCTAAAATGTATGAATTATTGATGTTTGAACATGGTCCTCACGAAATGACGCTGAAGATCATGGATGCTGGAAATAACAAAAACTAGCTAACGAAAGTGCAGTTTCACTCCATAGATGCTCAGTGACGCAAAAATAAATAAGATTTAACATTCGAAAATCATACAAAACAGAACAGAACTCATAAAATCGTTGTTTAAACGTGGCACACACGGAACCGTATGTGCCAGTTTTCATTTGTCAAAATATCGACAACTAAACCCTTTGGAGTCAAATTAAGCAGTCTAGCAGCGTTACGTTTGATAAGTGACAGCATATAACACTTTAAATCCATTCGCGTAACAACACATCAATAGAAAAAGCAGAAACAATATTTCGACCCATCAGACTGTGTGGCCCACAATTAATACCGTTACGTTACGTGAATTTCGCGTTACTTAAGTTGTAAAGCAGTTTATAGTAATAAAAATTTCCGTCACTGAGGATCTAGCTTTATTTGGAACCAATCACTGCAGTACTTACGATGCAATTCGAGATTTAAATTAGTATGTAGATCACCTAGGGTGACCACGAAGTATTTTTTTGCGGACATCGTATCGTGTTGATGTTTACTAAGACTGCAGCGTATCGTCACAACCCACGATCACAGTTTAACTCCATACAGTTGTTAAACGCCTTTGATGTTGGACGATGCCGCCGCGTGCCGCCGCCCGTGTAGGTACTTACGCAATCAGCCGCAAATAACAAAAAATGCCGCAAATGTGCAAGGGTTGTCAAAATAGAAAATAAATGTGATTAATAAGTAATTATTTACAACACACATACACACAAACTTTCGCATTTATAATAGTAGGTAGGTATTAGTAGAAAGTAGGATTAGTGATTAGTAGAACAAGGATATAAATAATCTAACATTACACGATCAGTGTTCAAGTGCTTATAGCCCGTGCGCAAAGCGCAGGTATGTAGGTAAGTCGGTAGGTACCTATATCAAATAAACTTCAAAAGTGGCACCTAGCTTGCTTTTAAGTACTTACTTTAACAGAACGGCCGCGGCGTCATTAACTAATTAATAGTGTTCGAGTCCCTAGTAGCACAGAAAATAAATTAGTAGGTACCTATGTAGGTAGGTACCACCAGTGTACTACGTAAAACTGGTTCAAACAAGGTCGTAGGTACCTAGCTATTTTGTGATGATAGCAACACGGACGATATGCTTATGTACCTAGTTCCTACATACCTACCAAATATATATTCATTACTTATTTCACAAATCTACTTGAAGTTATTCTTTAGCTACAATCAAATTTTACTATAAAACTGCACACGACAGGTATTTTTGAATTATACAATAAAAGTACCTACTTAACAGCACGAGATGATGTTGGTTAAGTAGGTAAGTAATACGAAATTACTTATAGGAATAAATAAACTTACCTCGCATCACGGGGAAATCTATGAAAATTTAAGTCCTTGTTGTATGTCACCGTCGAGGCACATCCGTATACGGAACAAAACAAGTGTGCACCATTATTAATATATACTATAATATGTACGGCGTTTCGTAGACTTTAAAAAAGGAGACCGGAGTGTTCAAGTGCCAGGTGGAGTCCCTAATCAAAAATAATGGCTGTTACAACTAAAATGATCAGCTTCAACTGTAAAAATGTACACCGATCGGTGGAATGCCTGAGGCTTCTTTGCCGGACTGCCGATATAATTGTCTTACAGGAAACATGGCTCTTGCCACATGATTTGCCATCTCTGGGTACTATTGATGACAACTTCGCTTTTACTGGAAAATCGGCGGTAGACACTTCTAAAGGTATACTAAAAGGGAGACCGTTTGGTGGAGTGGCACTATTATGGAGGAAGTCGGCGTTCCCGTGTGTGTCGGTTGTGGAATGTCATAGTGTGCGCTTGACGGCCATTAAGATTCTTCTCGACAGTGGAAAATCGGTGTTAGTGATTACTGTGTACATGCCTACTGATTCGGCGGCGAATCTTACAGATTTCACAGAGTGTATGGGTGAAATAAGTGCAATAGTTGAGACAAGGGCGTCGCCAGGGGTGGGCAGGGGGGAGCCGCTGCCCCCCCCCTCTAGAGGTTAAAAAATGTAGCCAACTGCAAATAACCAAAGTCCTAAGGCCGTGCAATTGACTTGCTTTTCCGATAAATCCTGCCCCATCTCAAAACTTGAATAAATTCACTAGGTGCTGTTTGAATAAATTCACTAGGACTGTACCTACAATTCATATCATTCTCATCCTCTTTAATATTAACTTGGCCCCCCCCCCTGGGCCATGGGCTGGCGATGGCGACGCCCTTGAGTTGAGACGAACAACATCGAATCGGTATTTGTACTCGGGGACTTCAATGCACATCCTGGTGAGCAGTTTTCACATGAACTTTTAAACTTTTGTTATGAACAGTCGTGGGCATGCATTGACATGGAAATTTTACCCAGCGATACCTATACTTATGTGAGTGAGGCACACGGCACTCGCCGATGTTCGATCACTGTATAGGAACTAGCGCCGCGCGGCATACTGTTGTCAATGCTTCGGTTTTATATCATAATGTGTACTGGTCTGATCATTATCCTTTGTTGATTGAGTGTAATATAAATAAAATCCAGTCTAAACTTGTAACTTTAACCCAATCATTTAATAAAGTTAAGTGGGGTGAAAGAGATAATGATCAAATACAGAGATATACGGCCTTATGTAATAGTAGACTACGTTTAGTAGACTTTCCTGCGGATTTCTGTGAATGTGCTGACAAAACATGTTCTAATGTCGACCATAGAACAAAATTAGCAACTAGTATCATGTGCCCTAAAAGAGTCGGCTGAATGTACCTACAATAGTGATAAACGTAAGCAACATAATTATGTAATAGGTTGGAATAAGTATGTGAGGGCCGCTCATGGAGAAGCTCGGTTTTGGTACCAATCTTGGCTACTGTACGGCAAACCAAATTTTGGTTTTATTTATGATAAGATGCGTGACACTAAAATAAACTTTAAAGCCAAATTTAAATATTGTCAAAAAAATGAGAATCAAATTAAAATGGATATTATCGCTCAGAATCACGCAAACAAGAACTTTAGCAAATTTTGGAAAAATACCAATTAATTGAACCCGAAACCGAGTATTCCTGCGAGCGTCGCTGGCTTGTACGAACCGACTGCTATAGCGAATGCCTTCCGGAAGCACTTCAAAGTCGAGTCCCCCCTCCCTCAGGAGCCGCAGGTGTTCGGTGCTGAATGTCGTGTCGAGGACTTAAAAGTCAGATTTTCTGCGCAAGAGATCGCCTCCACAATCAAAGACATGGTCAGAGGTAAGTCTCCAGGTCACGATGATCTCAGCATCGAGCATCTGAAGTACCCGGGGGTCCACTTGCCGCGAGTTCTGTCGATGTTTTTCAATCTTTGTATGAGTCACTGTTACTTACCAGATGATTTAACGTATTACCGTTGTAGTTCCTATTATAAAAAATAAGACGGGTGATGCCTCGGATTTGTCGAATTATAGGCCTATATAGTTAGCTACGGTCATAGCTAAGGTGCTGGATGGTTTGCTTGACAGAAGATTGGGTGAGCATATTAAGTTACATGATGCGCAGTTTGGTTTTAAACCCGGTCTATCCACAGAGAGTGCCATCTTCTGTCTGAAGCAAACTGTGCAGTACTACACAGCTAGAAAAACCCCGATCTATGCTTGTTTTCTGGACTTGTCGAAGGCATTCGACCTAGTATCGTACAACTTATTGTGGAAAAAGCTGCAATGTGAAACTAGTCTGCCGTCTGAAATAATATCCATATTTAAATATTGGTACGATAATCAGAAGAACTATGTAAAGTGGGCTGGCTCACAGTCGGAAGTGTACGGGTTGCAATGTGGAGTGAGACAGGGGGGATTAAGCTCACCCAAGCTTTTCAACCTGTACATTAACAGACTGATCGAGGAGCTCAGCAGCACCTATATAGGTTGCCATGTAGGTGGTGTATGTATTAATAATATTAGTTACACCGACGATATGGTGCTGATGAGCCCATCGATCGGAGCCCTGAGAAGACTAGTTCATATGTGTGAAGAATATGCGGTGGCTCATGGGCTCAAATACAACTCACTTAAAAGTGAATTCATGATGTTTCAGGTGGGGGCGTCCGCAAATCACCGGAGTATACCCCCCGTGACTCTCGGAGGCATAAAATTGAAAAGAGTTGACCAATTTAAGTATTTGGGCCACTGGGTCACTGACAACTTGTCAGATTCTGTGGATGTGGAGAGGGAGCGTAGGGCGCTATGTGTTCGCTGTAATATGTTGGCTCGCAGATTTGCACGGTGTAGTAAACAAGTTAAGATAACGCTTTTCAAAGCTTAGGTACTGTCAATCTTTCTACACGTGCGGTCTGTGGGTGAACTTTACGCAGCGGACATAATAGCGCTCTACGCGTCCAGTATAATAACGCATTCAGGATGTTGTTTGGCCTGCCGCGCCACTGTAGCGCGTCATTGAAGTTCGCCGAGGCGCGTACTGATTGTTTTTATACGATCATCAGAAAGCGCTGCGCCTCGCTGTGGGCACGCGTGCGCGGCAGCTCAAACGGCATCCAGGTAGGGTATTATGACCTCTTATTTCCAGGCAGTTTTCTGACGGGCTATCAATCTATCTCTTTTATTTGCTATACGACGAGAAAGAGATGTCACTATAGCAATTTATAAACCTGGCAGGATTTAAGAGCTTGTAATACGGCCTCTGAGCACGTTGGCTAACCGGTGGGACTCCCCACTGTTGCGCCGCTGGCTAGAGCTTCATGCCCCTGTCACTAGCTATGACTATCTATAGCACAGGGGCCGCATCGGTGGCCAAATTATAATTAGTTTAGTTTTGTTTTGTGTCCTTAAAATTACTAACAATAGAATAAGTTTCGCTGTAACTAACACCTTGTATGGATTTTATGTCCTTAAATAAAATGATTATTATATATTATTAAAATAAAATTATACCCAATAAACGATAGCGGCATAAAAGATTTTTAAAATGGTCAATCGCTATGATTGATTTATTCGGTCGCGTTACTCGCGCCGTCCTTCCGCGTTCGAGTACCCAAACTCAGCGAGTTTAGGTACTCCGAGCCGCGCCGCCCGACCCCCTCGAGACCCCCTCCGTTGCTCTGCGCAAGTACATTCGTTTTTCAACTGTATGGAGTTAAACTGTGCCACGATGGATGGAACGGAACGGAGGCGGTATATGTATTTTGGGTAAGGGTTTGCATGTGTGTTTGTATGTTTGTCTGCTACTATTTTCCTCTTTCGCGGCAACAGGTTGTGCGTGATAATTTTTATTAAAGAATTAGTAGTTAATTAAAGAGCGAGAAAATGCTTGCATGCATTGCTTGTATGCATGTTGTCTGATGCAGGTTGAAAAACGTCGAAAAACGAAAAATAAAGGCATATTAAAATAAAAACAAAAACGTGGCTGATGACATGCCGTTCACTGCAGTGAATGGCGCTGTTTACACGTTTCATTTATCGTTAATTTCCGATGCCGATGATTGATGAAAGGCTAATGAAGCATCGAAAATAAACGTAAAAATGAACCATCTAATTTCGGCTTAAGCGAACGCTGGCTGACATCTACCCAGAAAGAAACATTTCAGGGTTACATCTACCTGCCTACCTTAGTACTCTTCGAGGCTTGGTTATTAAAAAAAAAACACATTGACACATACATTTTTATCAATGCCATCTATCGAGCAGACAGTTTTTTGTCATTTTGATTGAAAAGCCCTCATTAACAGGACGTTTATATCCTTTCTGTCCATCAACGTGCGTACACTGTTGTCACCCTATCTTAAAAATCTCATACAAATTGTATCATGAATTGTATTGAAACTACTGCAGTGATTGGTTCCAAACAAAGCTAGATCCTCAGTGACGGAAATTCTTATTACTATAAACTGCTTTACATCTTAAGTGACGCAAAATTCACGTAACGTAACGGTATTAATTGTGGGCCACACAGTCTGATGGGTCGAAATATTGTTTTTGCTTTTCCTATTGATGTGTTGTTACGCGAACGGATTTAAAGTTTTATATGCTGTCACTTATCAAACGTAACGCTGCTAGACTGCTTCATTTGGTTCCAAACGGTTTAGTTGTCGATATTTTGACAAATGAAAACTGGCACATACGGTTTCGTGTGTGCCACGTTTAAACAACGATTTTATGAGATCTATTCTGTTTTGTATGATTTTCGAATGTTAAATTTTATTTATTTTTGCGTCACTGAGCATCTATGGAGTGAAACTGCACTTTCGTTAGCTAGTTTTTGTTATTTCCAGCATCCATGATCTTCAGTGTCATTTCGTGAGGACCATGTTCAAACGTCAATAATTCATAAATTCTAGCGTTACGTTTGTTCTGAATACCAAAATAAGAAATTGTTTATCCGTCACTGAAGGATTTAAAAGCTCACAAGCCTGAACGAGTAAGGCACACACGAGATGACGATCATCCAAAAAATGATGTCTGTCAGTATCTTCTTATTCGTCTGTGGTCTGTCCTTTCTGTCACTGTCACGGACGTGACGTTTGTACTTTGTTGAGTCTGAATATTGTAAACACTACAATCTACATTTTACATTTTTCAGTAAAACGTTAAGCTTACTTATCGGTATTACTACTAGTGATTATTTTTATGTCCTCTATTTGACGAAACATTCTCTTTTTTTGATACAAAGTACCGTAGCACACATTGAAAATGTCTGCGCCAAACATGAAATTCACAACGGTGTCCGAAGATACCGTACATGTAAATTATTACTCGTTTGAATTTTCAAAAAAGTGCCCAGAAACAGCAACATGGGAAAAACTGTGTGACAGTATCAACCAAACAATAAAGACATTGTCCACTGATTTTTTGTGGCATAAAGAAGACTTGAAAGTATATCTTCCTATTACAAATGAAGAAAAAGGTTAGTTTTTATTTAAGCTTAGCCTCAGATCAAATAATTTTTATTTGGTCTGAGTGCTTAGCTGTATTGAGAGCTCATCATCATCATCATCATCATATCAGCCACACGACACCCACTGCTGGGTATAGGCCTCCCCTAAGGATCTCCACAACGATCGGTCCTGCGCTGCCTGCATCCACTGGCTTTCCGCGACCTCCACCAGATCGTCGGTCCACCTTGTCGGGGGCCTACCCACGGAGCGCCGTCCGGTGCGCGGTCGCCATTCCAGAACCTTTCTGCCCCAACGGCCATCGGTTCTTCTCGCTATGTGTCCCGCCCATTGCCACTTCAGCTGAGCAATCCTTCGAGCGATGTCGGTTACTTTAGTTCTCCTGCGGATCTCCTCGTTTCTGATTTGATCACGTAGGGAAACGCCGAGCATGGCTCTCTCCATTGCACGCTGAGTGACCTTGAGCCTCCTTATGAGACCCATAGTTAGCGGCCACGTTTCACTGCCGTAGGTCATCACTGGCAACACACACTGTTCATAGACTTTCGTCTTGAGACACTGAGGTAAGTCGGACGCGAAGATTTTTCGAAGCTTCCCGAATGCTGCCCACCCGAGTTGGATTCGACGAGAGATCTCTTTCTCGAAGTTGGACCTACCTAACTGGACTGCCTGTCCTAGGTATACGTAATGGTCAACAACTTCAAGTGTAGTGTTCCCAACATGAACTGGAGAGGGTACAACATGGGCATTTGACATAATTTTCGTCTTATCCATGTTCATCCTAAGACCCACTCTTTGGGAAGCACTACGGAGATCTTCGAGCATTGTGTTGAGGTCTTCCATGGTCTCAGCCATAAGGACTATATCATCGGCAAAACGAAGGTGTGTTAGGTACTGGCCATTAATGTTGATGCCGAGTCCTTTCCAGTCCAAGAGCTTAAAGATGTCCTCCAACGCAGCTGTGAACAGTTTCGGAGAAATAACGTCTCCCTGTCTCACACCACGCTGCAGTTGGATAGGATTTGTGTTCTGGTTCTGTACTCGGATCGTCATGGTGGCATTTTGGTATAAGTACCTCAACACCTCGATATACCTGTAGTCCACTTGGCTCCAATCCAATTGAGAGCTCAGACCAATACTATCCCCGTCAATTGGTAATGTGCCTGGCGGCCTTGATTTTAACCTCAAAAACGAAAAACAAATGTAATTTTTTTATAAACCTAGATCCTATCTTATTGAAAATAATAATTAATATATTGGATTAGCTATTAGAATTTTCTTGTTTCATGACATTTTTAGTTGCACATCACGTCAACGTGGATGTGCGCATTACCAATTGACGGGGATAATACATGTTAACACTCAAAGGCACAATTAATTGACCATCAGCCATTTTTAATGTCCCCACTGCGGGGGACCCCACGCAGACACCTGTTGAAAGCAAGGCTAAAGACCCCAGAGCCAAGCTTACCCGACACTATACCCAAGATATCCCGGACGTCAGCCTGTACGAGATTAGTATGGCTCTCAAACAGCTGAAAAACAACAAGGCGGCGGGTGATGATGGAATCACTACAGAACTTCTGAGAGCGGGCGGTAAGCCGATACTCAAAGTCCTCCAGAAGCTCTTTAATTCCGTCATCGTCCAGGGCAGAACGCCAAAGACATGGAACATAAGTGAGGTGATCTTGTTCTTTAAAAAGGGTGACAAGTCCCTCTTAAAGAACTATAGACCCATCTCGCTTCTGAGTCATATCTATAAGTTGTTTTAGAGAGTCCTTACGAATCGTCTCGCTCGCAAGTTCCAACAACAAGATGACTTCCAACCTCCCGAACAAGCCGGGTTCCGAAAAGGCTTTAGCACCATAGACCACATCCATACGCTGCGGCAGGTTATACAGAAGACCGAGGAGTATAATGAGCCACTTTGCTTGGCGTTCGTGGACTATGAGAAAGCCTTTGATTCGATTGAAACCTGGGCGGTGCTGCAGTCTCTCCAAAGGTGCCAAGTGGACTATAGGTATATCGAGGTGTTGAGGTACCTATACCAAAATGCCACCATGACGATCCGAGTACAGAACCAGAACACAAATCCTATCCAACTGCAGCGTGGTGTGAGACAGGGAGACGTTATTTCTCCGAAACTGTTCACAGCTGCGTTGGAGGACATCTTTAAGCGGCATCAACTTTAATGGCGAGTACCTAACACACCTTCGTTTTGCCGATGACATAGTCCTTATGGCTGAGACCATGGAAGACCTGAACACAATGCTCGAAGATCTCCGTAGTGCTTCCCAAAGAGTGGGTCTTAGGATGAACATGGAAAAGACGAAAATTATGTCAAATGCCCATGTTGTACCCTCTCCAGTTCATGTTGGGAACACTACACTTGAAGTTGTTGACCATTACGTATACCTAGGACAGGCAGTCCAGTTAGGTAGGTCCAACTTCGAGAAAGAGATCTCTCGCCGAATCCAACTCGGGTGGGCAGCATTCGGGAAGCTTCGAAAAAATCTTCGCGTCCGACTTACCTCAGTGTCTCAAGACGAAAGTCTATGAACAGTGTGTGTTGCCAGTGATGACTTACGGCAGTGAAACGTGGCCGCTAACTATGGGTCTCATAAGGAGGCTCAAGGTCGCTCAGCGTGCAATGGAGAGAGCCATGCTCGGCGTTTCTCTAGATCAAATCAGAAACGAGGAGATCCGCAGGAGAATTAAAGTAACGGACATCGCTCGAAGGATTGCTCAGCTGAAGTGGCAATGGGCGGGACACATAGCGAGAAGAACCGATGGCCGTTGGGGCAGAAAGGTTCTGGAATGGCGACCGCGCACCGGACGACGCTCCGTGGGTAGGCCCCCGACAAGGTGGACCGACGATCTGGTGAAGGTTGCGGAAAGCCAGTGGATGCAGGCAGCACAGGACCGATCGTCGTGGAGATCCTTAGGGGAGGCCTATACCCAGCAGTGGGTGTTGTGTGGCTGATATGATGATGATGATGATGATGACTGCGGGGGCACAGGCCTTCCTTATGGGTGGATAAGGAGGATGGGCAACAACCCACCACGTGGGCCCAATGCAGATTGGTGGGTGTTCATGACTGCAAATGCACCTGGGACCAATGGCTTAACGACCCTTCTGAAGCATGGAGGAGCTCGAGATAATACATTTTTGGTCACCCATCCCATGGCCGACCCTTGTGAAAGATGCTTAACCTCCGCAATCACTGGGCCAGGTGCTAAACCACTGCGCTCTCGAGCTCCAAAGGCACAATGGGCATGATGACTATTTTTTTATTTTATGTTACATAAATTACCTCTCAAAAAAAATAAATATGTATTGGTAAAAGAATTATTTCGCTAGCATGAAAACTGCCTGAGATATCACAGTTTGAAATGTCCACAAAGACTCGCCCGAAAACACTCCATACTAACGGCTACTCAGTTATGACATCACGCTTGAGTAGTTTGTATGCAACGCGTAAAATGAGAAAATTGGCTTGCCATTCTCTTTTTTTTTTAAGTAAAAGATGTCTATATTCTTGAAATTCTTTTTCGAAAGATGATGATGATGATGACTTATCTAATCTATTAACATATAAATCATTGCAGAGATGCACAACCTTTTTTATTATTGAGACAGTGAAGAGAGCATGGTTGTATGAAATTGATGCGGTTTGTGTCTCTGAGTGTATACTATAACACACATAATATAACCTACATAGGCAGTGCTGGATTAACCCTTAAACAAATTAAACAATAGCTTAGGGCATCACGTCTGGGGAGGCAATATAATCAGCACTGATAAAAAAAAGAAAAAAAATATCTATTCACCTCTGTCCTCAATATAAAAGTATCGTAGGTATTTATGTATTATATATATATATATATATATTGTATTTATTTATATGTTATGTGTATGTATATTCTTACTATTCTTTACACACTGACTGCCCTTCTCAATATCTATTCCTATCACAGGCCAGCTGGAAGAAATTTCAAAATGAAATAAGCTGTGCCCTTGTACAATTTCCTGTCCATTTCTTTTCTGTTTAAACTTGTATGTAAAATAAATAAAATAAGAAATTAAAAAGTTTTATTTCAAATTAGGTGGATGAAACTGACAAAAAAAATCACGCTGTGTGGGTATATAGACTGGCATTTCTCTAAAAAAATCTGGATTTTTGTGCATATCCTAGACAGGCATCCTCCCTTACGTAGATGGTTATCCAAAATCCTATAGGGGGCCCACAGGCGTGGATTGCTTACTTAGGGCACCAAGTAGTCTTAATCCGGCACTGAACATAGGTAACATAATTAATTCTGAAAAATGGAGCTATTATGTTGATTTCTAAAGATTCTGATATGATATTCTTTTTCACTTTTTTTTAGGTATTCCTATCCATCTGAAAAGCACTACCTGCTTTGGTGATAACATAGAAGATGAATGGTATATTGTTTATCTAATATTCAAAATAAGTACCAAGTTTGAAGACCTCATCATACAAATGACTGACAATGATGGTGACTTTCTTCTAATAGAAGCTGCAAATTATTTGCCACCATGGGCTAATCCTGAGACTACAGAGAATAGAGTAAGTCCTCTCTTTGTTGTTTCAAACTTGACAATAAAGATCTCTACCCACTACACCGTAGCATACCAGGACTGTGCTAGAAATGTGGCAGGCAAAAAAACATTCTTTATATTGAAAAGTATGATACTATTCCCACTAGACTGTTCTGTCACCGGCCATGCACGTCAACAATTGTCGGCGAGATTATTTTGCTGGTGCTGACACGCTTTGTGCATGACACGCGATGTTGAGAAGCCGGTGAGTATACGGGTTGTAACCGCCTATGATGACCGTTATAAAAGCAAAATGAAACGGATTCCTATCGGTTTTGGATGTTGCATATGGGCACCATACAGGGGGCCTATTTTTGAATCGCTCGGCTGGCGTCGAGCGCTCTTTTCTACTGATTTTCGTTCGACAGCTCATACATTTGAGTTGATTTGTCGAACGAAAATCAGTAGAAACGAGCGCTCGACGTCATCCGAGCGATTCAAAAATAGGGTCCCAGGTAGGGTTGCCAACCCTACTATATAATATAGTATCCTACTATATTGAGGGCTCGCCTACTATATTTTTTGAAAAAATATATAGTAGGCAAAACTACTATATTTTTCATGTGAAAAAATTAAACAAAAGTAACAAACAATATTACTTATATGCACATAAGTAATTGCATAATATTTTCGGTGATTAAACAGTTCTTGTCTTTATAGTTGTTGAATAAATTATGAAATAGTATCTATGAAAATGCAACTTCTTTTAAATCCTCCATACAAAACGGCAACCTACTATATTTTTTTGGACGTTTTCGCTAACTACTATATTTTTACACTAAAAATCTTGAAACTACCTACTATATTTGTAGGGGCTGCTCCGATAAATGATACGACTTGGAGATGGTAAAAATGGTATATTGGAACAACCCTTAAAATAACTATTAACTAATGATTTATGGTAGTGAGTACGCGCGACTTGGTAGCTTGGTAAATGCGAACTGATTTATGCAATACAATTTCGTGCAATTGAGGTCAACATAAAAGTGATGATGCGGGGAAAAGTGCATTGTATGACGCTAGCTCGTACAATATTTGATCCAAAAAAGGTTGGCAACCCTAGTCCCAGGTTACATACGGGCATCATACTGATACAGAACGCCGTTCAACTTCGTCTGTCTGATATGTTCCTAGCACGATCATGGTATTACCATGAGCAAAGCCGCCAAAAAAGCCGCCGGCAAGCGCGGCTGTGAATCGATATTCTCAGTTGTCTTGTGACTTAGCTCTAGTATAATAATGTACTCTATGGACTTATGGTAGAGCTACTGTTCCCTGTTGCCGGCGGCAGCGCGCGACAAAATAGCCGCCGGCTTTGCTGCGATTGCCGCGTAAGTACTTGTTGTATGGTCTGTGCCGCGCACAAAGCCATGCCGCCAGGCTGTGTGGATCCACCATTAAATTGTTGCATCTGTACTTGATAATATTGTATCCTTGAATATTTAATTCTGTATTTGTGTAAGAAGTTTGGGTCAGAGAGTGTGTGTTGTGAACTTGAGATAACCAGATTCAGTTTCAGAATTCTAAACAACATAATGTTTTTAAAACTATCTTTAATAAACATCATTAAAACAGATCAATTTGTAACAGATGATTCCTTAACTGTTTCATTTCATATTAATGTTTTAGGTAATGTTTAAAAAAAAAGTTAAACAAGAAAACTGCTTTGTTTCAGGTTTTTATTTATAATGGACATATTCATATAATTCCACCCACACTTGTAGACATGAGCACTAATTTGACAACTAACGAAGCCCTAAAATTGGTTGCCCAGTTACCAGAACAAACCAGAGTATCAAAGGAAATTGAAGAAGCAGTTTTAACTAGAATAAGTAAATATCCACATCAAATGTATGAAAATTTTCACAATGCTGTTGTGAAGGTGCCTGTCGATTTAGCAGCTTTATTGATATTGAATCCAAGATTCATATCTGCTATTGTCGATTCATATTGCAACCATGACATTATTGATATTAAGTGTTGCCAAAATATTGAATACAAAGATCCAATATATGTTAAAGTTAAGTTCACCAAATGCTTGTATGCTATGTTATTGCATTCAAAACTAATTCGGACAAAAAGTTATAAAGGGCCAGAAAGTGACAAAAAAAGTATTCTTGGTTTTAAACTGACATGTGGCTTAAATATTTTGATGAAACGACTGACAAAAGATATATTTTCTACCAAAGAATTTACAAGATTTTTAAACAATTTGATGGCCAATGGATATTTTCGTGAAAATATCAAAGATTCAAAAGAATATAATATGTTATTAGAAAAAGCCAAGCAGTACTTTCTTGATAGGGAATGTCCAATTAACACACATGTATGTAAAGACATTACTGAAGTAATGGCTTCAACTGACTATCAAAATATTAAAGACTCATTAAAAACTTGTAATTTTACTGCAGAAGATTTAAGCGATGATAGTGATGAGTGGTTGAATATTGATTCTAATCAATTGAATGAATTGTTAAATACTCATTATGACAATAAAATACATTTTGAAAAAGAAGATTCTATTACCCCTCAAGGAATCACAAATAAATTAACCGACTTCTTAAAGCAAACATCTGATTATGAAGGTATTGATACAAGAGAAACAATAGAATTAGATAGTCAAAGTATTGAATTTGACTCAAACGATTTTGTCAATTGTGTACAGAAAATGTTGAATATTTTGGCTCCTAATAGTAATGATTATAATGATTCTGAAATGGAGTCTGATAACACCGATGACGGCGATGAGGTGATGGAAGAATTAGCATCGCATGCTAATTTCAACCCAAGCAATATAAAAGACAGTAAGGAAGTCATGTACAATATAACTCAAAGTCTTAAAGAGGAAGGATTATCAGGACCATCAAGCAATTTACTCAAAACTATTGGAATCAATAAAACTGAAATACTGTTGGACTCGGATGATGATTGATATTTCGTTATTTAAAGTATTTACTATGGAATGTCCTACTACGAATCCTATGATGCCTTTCGGGGCGTTAGGACCAAGGTTCTAAAATGACTAAGGTGCTGAAATGACCAAAGTGATAAAATTACCAAGTTGCTGATATGACCAAGCTGCTAAAATGCCCAAGGTGCTGAAATGTCCATATTGCTGAAATGACCAAGGTGCTGGAATGACCAAGGTACCAAAATGGCTTATCTGCTTGAGGCGTGAAATGCACAAAAGCGACGCGGCTCGGATTCGGCGGCGATACGGTGCAGATGTGAGACTTTCTGATGCTTTCGGCAAAGGAAATACACGTATCGCTGCCGTATCTGCGCCTGATCTCCGCCGCATCTCTTCTGTGTATTTCACGCCTAAGGCTGCTTTTCGTCAAAACGGTCGTATTGTATAGGGGTATAGTCAACAAAGACCGAATGATGCGTTAGTTAGCTGCAAATTCATGTTTAAGACGATTTTTGACCTTATTGACATTTTGTCATTCTATTGATTTTCTGCACTTCTTTGTTCAGCACATGCTTTCAAATATTAAAAATCTCTCTCGCGCTAACAATATTGTTGTGCCTGTGCGAGCACAATGGCAATATGTTAGCGCACGAGCAAGTATAGACGGGTCATTGTAAATTTTTTTTCTGCCTACGTCAAAAAATAAAAATGTGATTAAAAATATAGAAGTTTACCTTCTCCGTATTTATGAGATCCTGGTACTTTGGTGATGTACTGTATTACGAAAAATAAAAATAAAATGAGAATCTGTCTTTTTGAGAATCTGTCCTTTTGAGAATCTGTCCTTATGAGAATCTGTCCTTATGAGAATAAAGGATATTTTGCAAACATGGTCATTTTGCAACTTTGGCCATTTTGCAACCTTAGACATTTTAGCACCTTGGTCATTAGACTTCAAAAAGATATTAGTCATTTTGCAACTTTGGTCATTTCAGCACCTTGGTCATTAGGATCCGAAAATATTAGTAATTTTGCAACTTTGGACATTTCAGAACCTTGGTCATTTTAACACCTTGGTCCTAACGCCCCGAAAGGCTATGATGCTTATAGAAACATGAAAGTAATGGATATGCTATAAATTGTTTGGAATAAATGTTTTAAATTAAAATTGAATATATTGTGTCTCAATCGTCAGAATAAGAAAAGAAAGAAGTAACTGAAAATGTTTTCAACAGTCTACTACTGGCCTAAAAATTACAGGTAAGTAAGTAGGTTAGGTATGTATATTTTGAAGCTATGAATATGTGGCGGGCCGGGCCTGATTAACAATTTTACCTAGAAGTTAATGTCAGTGATATAATGTCACGATAAGCAATGAATCAACTCCATTATTGTTGTTTGTGGTCATAAAGAGAGCACAGAAGTAAAACTTTACACATTTTCCTCGTCTATATTAGGCGAATGTGTGGACGCGCCATAATTTTTTTTTTTGAGTTGTATAAAACCTTTTAGTCTAAATCGGGTCGGGTGGGAGTTGGGGACATGGGAGACTAAAGAATGAAGTCAGTAAAACGAGATTAATGATTAAAAAACATAGGTATATTTTGTGAAAAACATCAAATAAAATACATTACATACACACCCCCATTTCCAACTATAATATTATTTTATTTATCTTTGCCTTAACCATGCTATAGTTTATTTTCCCTTAACCAAAATTCTCAATTTATAGAACGTTACAGTCCTTTCTATTGAGTGCAGTTGAAAGGGCCTGGGCTCCCATGTTATTGTTTATTTTCCCTTAAACAAAATCTTCAATTTATCGAAAGTTACAGCCCTTTCTATTAAGTGCAGTCTAAAGATATCTACAAATGGGCCTGGGGCCCTATTTTTGAATCGCTCGGCTGGCGTCGAGCGCTCGTTTCTACTGATTTTCGTTCGACAGCTCATACATTTGAGTTGATTTGTCGAACGAAAATCAGTAGAAACGAGCGCTTGACGCCAGCCGAGCGATTCAAAAATAGGACCGCTGGGCTCCCATGTTTTTGTTTATTTTCCCTTAACCAAAATTCTCAATTTACAGAAAGTTACAATCCTTTTTATTGAGTGCAGTTGAAAGATATCTACAAATGCGCCTGGGCTCCCCCGGCCACTACTATAGTTTCACCTGTTATGTAGCTCGCGTCTTCAGACACTAAAAAGGCGACGGAACCCGCTATCTCACCAGTTTTTCCAAATCTTCTCATTGGCACCGTCTCCAAAGCGCGGTCCTTAGCGGATTCTGAACTTGTTAGCTACAAATATTCAAATCATTTATTATGGCTACAGATATAGCGTCTTAATTAAAGCTCTTCGCTAGAAAAGAAAATAATATAAGTACGTATATCCTTACTTTAATCCTTACTCCTTACTCCTTACTTTATAAATGCGAAAGTCCTTTTGTTTGTTTGTGACGCCTTCACGTCCTAACTACTGAACCGATCATCATGAAATTTTGCATACACGTTCTCAGGGGTACAGAGAAGGACATACCTTTCATTCAGAAAAAAGGTATAGGCAAAAAACTTTCCACGCAGACAAAGTCGTAGGCGGTCGCTATATATATATGTTACCGGCCAACCCAAAAAGGACATTATGCGAAAGGACATTTTGAGATAAGGACATTATGCGCCGAGACGAGAAATTGGAGTTGGTTATTTCTACAATGGGCATGGACATGGGAATGGGCATCGCTTCATCAAGAATTTCCGCTGTGTGCGCCGCCGCGATAATCGACGCGTGAGACGCGAGGTTGCCATCCGCGGGCTCGGTCGCAAAAAACGTCCCATTTCAAGCAAACGCGTGTAAAATCGGTTCTCCGTAAACACACTCATACAACGCCTTGCGTCTCCGTAAATGAGGCCTAAGAGGGCTTATTCTGCACATTAGCGCCGCCATTGAAAAAAAATCATAATTCTCAAATAAAGACCAAATTTATAATTATCTCCACAAAGTTTCTTCGGAGTGCACTACAGAGATATAATTCACAATTTTGCTCTAATTTAAGCACTAATTTTTTTTATTGGCGGCGCACACACGCAGTCTGCACACTATGCAGACTGCGTGCTCTTAACACGCCTGCTGCCCAGAACTATCCTTACTAATATTATAAATGCGAAAGTCCGTTTGTTTGTTTGTTTGTTACGCCTTCACGTCTTAACTACTGAACCGATCATCATGAAATTTTACACACACGTTGTCAGGGGTACAGAGAAGGACATAGGGTACCTTTCATCCCGAAAAAAGTAGTTCCCGAGGGATAGCAAAAACCTTACCACGCAGACGAAGTCGCGGGCGGCCGCTAGTAATTCATATTTTAATGTAAGATGTATTGTTATAGGCCCTCCGCGTGCCTCCGCTGCCTTAAGCGGGATCCCGCCGCGGGTACACGGCGCGGGAATATAGATTGCTGGTTTTTGACGGACAGATGCTTGCGCAGTGCATGAGTAAGCTCTAATCTATGTCGCACCGCGCGCGTGTCCCGCGGAAGCGGAGGGCCTAAGACCCAAAGTTATCAATATCGCGGTTAGATTCTTAGTTTAAAAGATTGCTGAAGACTTTGATTTCACCCTGTATCACTGTATGTATAGGCATTATACTTACGAAGGATGCAAATTTCGTCGCAACTATACCCGGAGCAACGCAGTTTACTCTTATATTATCGGATACAAGCTCCATGGAAAGTGCTTTTGTTAATCCCAATAATGCAGTCTTGCTTACGCCGTAGGGCCCCAACGGCTGAAAATCATAATTACTTAAGTATTAAAAAAATATCAACGTGGATGTTCTAGCTACCAAATTCAAAGGAGCAAATTGGTAGGTGAGTGTGATAGTATGAACTGCGTAAGTAGTATGACGAATCCGATAAAAATGTTATCTATCAGTCAGAAGCACATCAGACTATACATGTTGACCTTGAAACCGACTTTATGCCGTACGTAATAAAGAGCTGTTTCCGTAGTTCAACTTTTCAACCTAGCGTGCTGTCGTGCGTACCTACATCGAAATGTCACTTATGTCACATAAACAAAAAAATATTGTCTACCTTTGTCCTAAAAATACTAGCTAAATACGGTATTTTCTTCTCGAGATTGTCATGCTACACTAGTGACAGGTCTCGTCACCGTTGTCTGGGGGCTACAATGTAAAGTCCGTTCGCTCAGATAGTGTCGCCGTTTAATCTCGCCGCCTTTGCACGTGCCGCTTCTTGTCAAAGGATGCCGCCGCATAAACAAAGGATACCGCGTGCGCCGGCGCCGTACACCCGCAAGTGAATTTCGATTTTGGCAGTTTACATAGAAGTGCCGTAAACTGCCGTAGTGAAAGGTTGTGTTTGTTACCGGTATTCCGTCTCTGAACACAAGTGTTTGTGGGTGTACCGACACTATCTAAGCGAATGGACTTTACAGGCCCGGCCTACAGGCCATCCTGTAATGTGCCCTTCACGCTGAGAGGCAGAGAGTTACGGAGCAATACGAAGAAAAGGAAATGTGTCCCTTTTCTTTGTATTGCTCCGTCCCTCTCCGGCCGTCTGTGAATGTGGGCGGCCCTTAACGGCCCGGTCACAGCTAGCGCGGCGCACGGCGAGGCAGGCGGCGCGGCAAGCGAATTCGGTAATCACTGCGCGGTCGTAACGACGAGCTGAGAGGCCGACATCGAGATAGCGCGCAGTGAATACCGAATTCGCTTGCCACGCCGCCTGCCGCGCTAGCTGTGACCGGGCCGCGAATTTACAAAGGCTATACTATTTCAGTCACGAGTCAAACTCTAATGGTTGAGCTTTTGTTTATGCATATTATTCAACAATACCTAAACTATTTCAGTAAAAAAAATTACTCAAATGGATTAGCTTTTGCGTTGATATTTTCAAAGAAAATGCACGGACAAAACCTAGTACTGTACAAGCAAACAAGTCGTATAAATGAAGGGTTATATGTACTACTTACTTTTAAAGTTTTATATTGGTTATTAACTAACTCTGTTATCGTTCTTATAGACAAAGTACATCTGATGATTAAGTCGTCTAACTAGTCTAATTACAACCTAGAATAAACGTTTTTTCAACTCAAGTAACAGTAATATAATGGTAAGTCGTAAGATAGTTTCAGTCGTAAAAAGGTTTTTTTTTAAGACAATATCATCAAAATAAGAACATTATTGTAACATCTAAACAAATTGTTGGTCTAAAAACGTTTTTAAAAAACCTTAATATAATGATTATATAGTGGAATTATGGATGACTTCAATATAATATAAAGATATAAGTCTAACTATTAAATATACCTTTTATTCAACAGTTGGTTTTGTTAACTTAAAACAAAAACTTTGTCAATACATACAGTTTCGGTTCATCATCCTGTTATATGTCTTTCATATATAACAACATATTTTATAAATGTCCTATTAAGAATTTAATAAAACAAAATTATAATTATTTATTTTTATTAAAGCAAAACAAATAGCAATGGCGCTCGATCGCATATTACAGACAAATAATAGTCTAATTGATGTGATGACTTGTACAACAATGGCTGACCTTAAATCTTTAAAACCCTTTAAATGTATTGTTATAAATTGACGAAATTTCAGATATCTTTGGAGCGCTACAGTAAAAAACGAAATATCATCAGATACAATACCAATAAAGTGACATTCCCATAGAAATATAGACGTCAATTCGAATTTACCAGCTGCACAATCAATATAGATTCAATATTAATTTCAATAATATGTAAACCTTGTTTCATTTCTTTGTGCAATGAGGATCAGTAACGATTTTTGTTTAGTGGCTTATCAGACAGCTTATATGCCATCACCACATGATTAACTGTGAAGAAATTTTTACGATAAGGTTAAAACGTGCAAAAACACTGTTATTTTGGGGGGGTCCTTATGACGTCATCGAGACGTACGCGAACCTTATGTCGTACTTGATAAAGCACATATTGCATTGAGCTTGGCATTTCCTTCAAAACCCTTTAACTCAACCATTTCTAAACGGATGAAAGTTTGTTGGTTTGGATGTTTGGGTGTTTGTTCCTCAATCACGCAAAAACTACTAAACGGATTTGGTTGAAATTTGGCACACAGTTAGTACATAGTCTAGATTTAAACATAGGATACTTTTTATCCCGATATTCTCACGGAAACGGGAACCACGCGGGTTAAACCGCGGGCGGCCGCTAGTGTTTTTTTTTAATATTATACCAATAAAACTATGTTTCACAAGGAATAGCAACGAAATTGTGAACCGAAAGGATAAAATCGTTTTATAAAGAAAATTTTAAAACATTAATGCGCCTTTAAAGTAAAGCGTGCTGCGTGTTACAATAAAACACTAGCTTTTGCCCGCGATTTCATTCGCCTGGTTAAGATTGATTCTGATGTGCATTTATTTTGAAAGTCACGGATTAACAACCTAGGTATTTAGCAGTACTTAGACCTAATTTCACACATTTAAATTTTCCCATAAAAATTCATGTACAAACTGGAACACTGTAGCATCCTGTATAACGGCAATTTTTCAAAACCCTTTCTTAGTGGTCACCTACACCATGAAAGGTACCTACCCTCCAAAAATGTTATCTCTACCAGCAAAAATGGTTCAGCCCTATACATATCCCCATAGGTACAATTACAAACTGGAACACCCTGTATAACGGGAATTTTCCAAAATGCTTTCTTAGTGCTCACCTACACCATGAAAGGTATCTATCTACCCTCCAAAAATGGTGTCTCTACCTTCATATCAGCCGTTAGGGCTCTACGCTTATCCCAACAATGAATCAGTGAATGAATCAGTCAATCAATTTAGAGTTTTATTACCATTATGCGACCTAGGTATTATGAAATGCGCCACTTTCGCCTTTTATAACCGTTTACTTTATATCTATACATACCTACGACTAACCTAATAAGTTGCGTGTAAAACGTTACCTATCTCAATAAGACTTTATTTTGCCTCTCAAATAGATAAGCTTTTGTCGAGAATGATATAAATATAACGTACGAACGAAAAATACTTAGTCGAGACACGATACACTTACACAGATAATATAATACTGTTAACTACTACAGATACCTCATCCCAAACAAAGAAATGGCACGTGTCGTCGTAAGGCGATTAGCAGGGCTCAAGAATCTTGTATTCATATTCTTTGGCAGGGCTACTAAAAATGTTTTTCTTATAAAACGCTAGGTGGCGTCGCACGCAGCACGCTTAGCACAGATAGATAGCAACAAACTTTACCAAACTTTCCAAACAGACGTTAAAATCTTGGAAACGCAAAAAGCAAAACAATCTTATTAGTACAAATTATTGCCGATTATTAAGACTTTTGCTTGTATGTACCTTCAATAGAAGTCATTTCCGTCGCTGCATCTAAAATATCAGGCAGAGTCAAATCTTCACATTTACCGCTATCAGACATTTTAAAGCAAGAATAAAAACAGTACAACAAACAGTTAAAAATGGAATTCAAAACTTTTCTGTAAATGGCGCACCCCGCACCACAGACCGTATTATAAGTACTAGAGCCCATACGTTAGTACTACATAGTATTGTTTTATGGTCTGTGGTTAGTACTATTATTTTATTAAAATTAAAAAGTAAAAGTGTGCTATAAAAATAAAAAAGTAATTTTATGATGCAGAATGTTGAACTGTGATGGCTTTTTTTTATTCATGAACAAAAGTACGTGTTTATACTATCTTTTTTGAATCCATATGGAACTTTACGTTGTGTGTGAAGATAATAGTTATTTATGCAACTGTACTATAATGAGGGGTGTTAAAACACGAATGTGGGTTTATAATAGTATCACATGAGTGTTTTAATACCTAATTAAGTACAGTTGCATGCAAGACCTTATTTACACCCATTTTTATATTTTTTATATTTTTATTTGGGAAACCAACAATATTTTAATACATATGGATTAAAAACACCCATGATATTTATCAACACCCATGATATGTATACTCTACAAAGGGTTTTGACTTTGACTTTGTCTTTGACTTTACTCCTCCTCCTCATGATATCTTCCGAAAGTGTGTTATAATGTTGTACTGATAACCTAACCTCTCGCTCGGATATCGTAATGTTGGCAGTAAGATAACCGTTTCAGAACCCTTTACAGAGGATTTAAAGCCATGCTTTATATCAAAAATTGTAGATAAAAATAATTTATCTGCCTTTTGTATTTTACATTAGAGGAAAAAGTATTTTATTTTTATTTGTAAGTACTCTCAACAAGTGTTGAGTGTGTACCTGTTTCTTTCGTAATAAATGTTCGTTTGTAGATTCGTTTTTTTTTTTTGTCAATCAAATACAGAATAAAAACGAGTATTTTAATTATTTTAATAATTTAATTCGCGATAAACAAGGCAGTGAGTCTCTGCTCGACTAGGACAAAAGCTTAACTATTTGAGTGAATATGTATAATACCGTACTAGGTTTTGTCCGTGCATTTTCTTTGAAAATATCAACGCAAAAGCTAATCCATTTGAGTCATTTTTTTACTGAAATAGTTTAGGTATTGTTGAGTAATATGCATAAACAAAAGCTCAACCATTAGAGTCTGACTCGTGACTGAAATAGTATAGCCTTTGTAAATTCGCGACCGGGCCGTAATGCCGCGCCTCTTCACGTAGGCGCGGCCTTCCGACCAAAACTCACGGGTGTAGCATGAAGCACGAGGGACCTCAACAAGAGTAGTGAATATAGGTCATCTGTCAAATGAAAGCGATCGCGATCTTTTAAAATTAGACAGTTAGCCCTCTGGTTCACTTTTCAACAAGTAGTAGGTACTTACTTAGAAATCGATATTAACTACTTACAAAAATGGGTTGGTAAGCAGCTATGGATGACACAAATACTATGTTACCACCGCCTCGCTTCATGAATTCCGGGTGGGCTTCTTTAGCCAATAACCAAGCAGTTTTTACGTTTATGTCAAAAATTTTATCCCATGCTTCTTCCGGTGTCTGAAAAAATAAACGGCTTATCAATAATAAATATTTACAACGCGGTAAAGCTTTGTCACATTTTGCAACTCGGATAGGCTGTCCCACTCACACTTTTGAACTTTTTAAAGATAATAAGTAAAAGACTTGATTTATTATTTTTTGGTGAAAGTTTTCAATACATTTACATACTCAGTAGAATAAGTAGATACTGTACGAATATTTCACGTATATTTATTTATATCTAAATAGGTATAATTTGGATTTACTTGGTGAAATAATCTATTTTTTCTAAGTACTTTTTCGACATTTAAATAAGTAAGTATAACTTTTAATTATACAGGATGTCTCAAAACGATCAAACTATTTCGAGCGCGAAATAGAACTCAAGAAACTATTTCGAGCGCGAAATAGAACTCACGAATGATAGGTACCAGCTTCACTTTGTTGCCGCGCTTTTCTTGAGTTTGATCGTTTTGAGACATCCTACAGGATGTCTCAAAACGATCAAACTATTTCGAGCGCGAAATAGAACTCAAGAAAAGCGCGGCAACAAAGTGAAGCTGGTACCTATCATTCGTGAGTGAGTTCGTTCCTAACACTTATTGCCAGGAGATCAGTGCTCATCTTCGTACTTCGCGTTTGCCGGTTATTCCGACTATAGAGAGACCCCAAGCAAAGCCACCATTATCGCGTGGATTCTGACATTCAACCATAGACGTAGCCAGTAGTGGTGGGCGACTCGGGTCAATTTACCCGGGTAACACTGGTTACTTCTCCAGCCTAAGTAATTTAACATGGTAAACAATAAAAAGAGTGTTGTTTTGGAGTTTTTTAGCAACCGAGTTGGATCGGTTCAATAGTTCATCAAATACAGACAAAATGAGTTGAAGCCCGGGTCAGCATAGATTTCAACTCGGATGACTTGAGTTGAAAAAATTGCGACTCAGCGGCCCATCGCTGACCCGGGTTGACCCGAGTTGTAGCCCGGGTCAGCATTAATTTCAACTCGGGTAACCCGAGTCGAAAAAATTACGACTCGGCCCATCGCTAGTAGCCACGCCAGTTTTTTGAAGGGGTCGGTCGGTATGTTAAAAATACGCTTGACAGAAAAAAAAATTTTACAAAGGGCTACTCAATAGTTACATAAGGGAGATTACCTACTTAATAGTTACATATCATTACTTATGGTTTAGGCTTACCAGCCCTATTGCTAGGCATAAATGTACCTACATCGAGTGTTGAGCCCACAGTTGGGTTTACAGCAGCATTTGATACCAGTATGTCTAATCCTCCAAACTTGCTAACTGCCTGTTGACAATGAAACATTGAACCATGAAAAAAATACTTAGGTATTGGTGCGGGCACATAACTTGGCAATACAAAGATGAGGCAAAAGATGCGGCGAATTTAGTGTTTGTAGCTGCTGCGCATCTTTTGTCTCATTGTCTTGCCAAGTTATATGCCGGCACATGAGTAAAAAGTTACTCATGTGATGCCGGTATCTGAGGGCCTAGTACGAGTTGATTTTTTGTTCTCACTTCACTTTGCGAATAGTAAACTATCGTCTTCTCTCATTCACTCGTTCACTCACTCGCATGATATCCTCTCTTTCACTCGATACTATTCGCAAAGTGAGGTGAGAAACACAACTCGTACTAGGCCCTCTGAGGGCCTAGTACGAGTTGGTTTTTTGCTCTCACTTCACTTTGCGAATAGTTAACTATCGTTTCCTCTCTTTCACTCACTCGCATGATTTCCTTTCTTTCACTCGATACTATTCGCAAAGTGAGGTGAGAAACACAACTCGTACTAGGCCCTCTGTACTATAGAGGTCGAGTAGTGCGTCATATGTCCGCTGCGAAAAGTTTAACCACTGACCGCACAATAGGTAAGCTTTAAAAAATCAAAGATTTACAATAGGGAAGCTTTAAAAAGCGTTATCTTAACTTTTTTACTACACCGTGCTAATCTGCGAGCCAACGCGAATATTACAGCGAACACGCAACGCCCTACGCTCCCTCTACATCGATGGGCTCAGCCTTAGAGAAGGGAAAGTAAGGGGAGCAGGCATACCTACGAAAAAAGCGTGCATACCCACTTCATTGTTCTTCATTCAAACGAAACAAAACATGGCGGCTTAGGTTAGTGTACACACACCTATGTTAACAGCATAAGCCTCGATTACATACGCCAATTTAGCTTCCTAACTAGGAACCAATTTCGGGTTGCCACCCGTACTATATAATAAAATATTGTACAATAACATCGATTTTAAAATTGAATTAACACTTTAACGGAAAAGTAAACATTGTTTAAGATTGTAAATGAGAATAGAAAATAAAAAATCATAAAAAAATGTTGACTTTTCCGTTATTTGTGCAAATTTACTGTAAAAATTGAACTTATTTACACGGGTGGCAACTCTTAATTGGTTCCTAGCTAGCTAGGATGCTAAATCGGCGTATGTAATCGAGGCTCTAGAGT
Organism: Agriphila tristella; assembly: GCA_928269145.1. Taxonomy (NCBI): domain Eukaryota; kingdom Metazoa; phylum Arthropoda; class Insecta; order Lepidoptera; family Crambidae; genus Agriphila; species Agriphila tristella. The sequence continues at coordinate 43,257,082 of OV743431.1, forward strand.
TGAAATTGTAACATGTGACAGGAACAAAATATGGCGGACATGGCATGCGCCTGACGTCACGAATGCTTTGTTATTGCAGTTTATGCCTGCTCCCCTTACTTCCCTTCTCTAAGGGCTCAGCTGAGCAGCACATCATGATCGGCGTTATTAATATGATTAAAGATGCGGGCACATTTCTCTGACGCCACGCGTTAACACGCCGTCAGATGACATCGGTATTCATAGTAAATGTATGCACTAGGATCACACTTATCTTATAACACGTCCATATAATTCTGCGTGTTAACCAACCTATATAATAAGGGTGCTGCTGAGCCCCTCGATCAGTCTGTTAATTTACAAGTTGAAAAGCTTGGGTGAGCTCAATCCCCCCTGTCTCACCTCACCCCACATTGCATCCCGAACACATCGTGCGGCCGCCAGCCCACTTCACATAGTTCCTCCGATTCATACAAATATTTAAAAATGGATATGATTTCAGGAGGCAGACTAGTTTCACAATGCAGCATACTAGAAACATAGTTTTTATGCAGCATGACTAGAAACTAGGTCGAATGCCTTCGACAAGTCCAGAAAACAAGCATTGACCAAGGTTTATCTAGCTGTGTAGTACTGCCACAGAATACATAATTGGTACTGCACAGTTTGCTTGAGACAGAAGATGACACATGGGTGGATATTCCCAGTTTAAAACCCCAACCTGCGCATCATGAAGCGCCGCGCCGCAGTGAAAGGTTGTGTTTGTTGAATCTGCTACGTATACTAAAAATGTTTTTTCGTCGTTGGGAGGACAGTGAAGTGCCTCAAGATGAAACTTTAAGTGAACCAACAAAAAAAGACGGGTGTTTTGTAAAACATGTAAACACAAAAGATATGTAAATCACGCAATTAAAGAAGAAAATAGATATTTTGGTATGGATTCGGAACATGATGATGTTGGATCTATTATTATAAATATAAGTGATAATGACTCCGACACTTCAAGTGATGAAGAATAGTAGGTAGACTAATTGTTTTTATTTAATTTTTCATTAAAATTCTCTTTCCACCTCGCTTGTGTGTATTATTTGTATTCGTATTTTATTACAATAAACACAAATAGGGACGGACACCGTTATCTAAAAACACGACCCCCCCTCCCCCCGCCCGCCCAATATGGTACATCTTAAATAATTATCGATACCGATAACGACATCGTTATCAGTAACGTTACCAAAAACTTACCGGTGTGCATGCCTGTCTCTGAACACATTTGCTTGCGGGTGTGCCGACACTATCTAAGCGAACAAGCTATACCCTGTAGTGTTAGTCGTAGCGGCAACGTCCCATTAACTGTAGGTACTTATTTAAAATAATGTTTCTTAATATTTAAGGATTCAACTAGTTAAAAAAGTGAAGGGGCGATACGCGCGCACACGAATTTTGTAGCTAACTGGTTATTCGACGCTGTTGCCCATAGTACTTACTTTACAAACCTAATATACATATATTCATTTTAAAACATACCGTGTCGAACAACTTCTTTCTCTGGTCCTTATTTCCGACGTGGCATACAACGCCTTCCACACTGATACCGTCATTCCGCAAATTGTCCACTGCTTTACTAACATTGTCCTGTTTTCTACTGCTTACTATAATAGATGCACCCTCGTCTCCAAGTCTTTTTGCAATAGCATATCCAATTCTATAAACAATAATTAGGTACTCAGTAAGGGTCTCCACACACGGGCCACTAACCACAGCCACAAACGCCGCCACTTGAAGCTAGAAGCACCTCTACAAAAGTAGCTAAAGCACTTGTACTATTATGTATTCTGTGCTAAAGCGCGCGACAGATACTTGTGGTCGGTAGTAGCACAGAATACATAATAGTACAGTAGTAGACACTTGCGGTCGGTGGCCGCTACCATTCGAATTGAATGGTTGACTAAAGCGAAGGGAGAGAGGGGCGGGGTATCGCGCGAGTGGCGTGTGTTTACATTTGTGTCGGGGTTAGTCTCAGGTCACTAACCACAACCACAAAATGCCGCCACTGAATTCTTTCGTGTAGTTTTCATACATTTTATACGTACGAAACGCCGGTAGCCGCCACACGGCGGCTTTTGTTTGTGGCTGTGGTCAGGCACGTATCCAGAGTTTTCATTCAGGGGGGGACAACCGCTGTGGTTAGTGACCGCGGAGACAGTGGCTGGTCCATAAGAAGCGAGCAGCGACGATTTGTAGCGTGTGGCGACTAACGGCGTCAACCGTGTGCGCCGAGCGAGTTCATAATGTATGAAAACTGCAGGAATAGGTCAGTGGCGGCATTTTGTGTTTGTGGTCAGAGGCCCGTGTGCGGGAACCCTAAAGGTTTTTTTATGCACAATGAGATTAGTCCTTGGCCTTTACCTCGCCTGATGTTAAGTGACGATAAGGTCGAAGTTTGAAGCGCACTACACGGAATCCTCATCACTGAGAAACTGGCTATCTTACCTCTAACTGCTGGAACACAACATTATTTTTTTAATTGTTGTTATGGTGTCAGATTTTCTTTGTTTTACAAAATAGTAGGACTGGATGAAATAAAGGGTATTACCACAGAATACATAATAGTCCAAGTGTATTACCATGGTATTTTACCCGGACACTATTTAAGAACCCCACCCGAATGCTCCCCAGATGCCCTACAAACCAAGAATAATTCCATTGATGGATCTTTTTGCACTCTTAGGCCGTCCGCTGCCTTGAGCGGGATCCCGCCGCGCGTACACGGCGCGGGAATATAGATGGCTGGTTTTTGACGGACAGATGCTTGCGCAGTGCATGAGTAAGCCCTTATCTATGTCGCCCCGCGCGCGTGTCCCGCTTAACACAGCGGAGAGCCTTATGTCCACTTTAATCTTTGATTCACAAAAACCCACCCTTGATTCAGTTTTTTTGCAAAAGAGTACCTAGGTTGAAAATAATTAGGGATCTAAGTATGAAATTGGCGTTTTGTATGGAGGATTTTGAAAAAGTTGCATTTTCCATACTAACATTTCTTTAATTTATTTAACAACCATGAACGCTACCACAGAATAAATAATAGTACAAGGTACAGAAGCGGCATTCGGAAAAGTCATTTAAATAAATAGCGACCTTTGCTTCGACACAATAAAGTGCAATTCAGGTCACGCAATGGCCTGCAGAACAGTTTATATTCACCTAGTAGTTGCCTCTCTTTCTATCGCGTGCTTTTACCTTTTCTGACGACGCAACGTTAGGGTTGTCTTCTTTTAAATGAACTACTTAGCATGCATCATAATGTGAAAAAAAAAATCAGCTGTTCCATACATTTTGGTCGAGTAGTTATTGATGTTTTCTATGGAACAGCTGAATATTTTTTTGATCTGATTAAGTTGGTCCCATAGACAAAGTTGTTCAGATTGATGGTCTAAGCCATACCACAAAGTTTGATCAATGTTCAAAAAAACACATTGTATACAACGTGTTAATGAATTAACGCAAAATGAGAAAACCGTTTCTTCGGACCATCAAACTGAACAACTTTTACTATGGGATCAACTCTGAAATCGCGAAAAAAAATCTGCTGTTTCATACAAAAATTAATAACGAAAATATAAAAATGTATGAAACAGCTGCTTTTTTTTCGCGATTTCAGAGCTGGTCCCATAGTAAAAGTTGTTCAATTTGATGGTCCGAAGAAACAGTTTTCTCATTTTGCGTAAATTCATTAACATGTTGTATTTGGTAGTTTTAGAGATATAGCATATTTTTTTCCAAAACCGCAAATATAACATTGTCATGTATACAAACTCTATGAAAAACAAAGTTATTTTTGCAGATGAAAAATGATAGTGGGATATAAATAAGGCATGGTAACTACGGAACCCTACTATGTGTGTGGCCCGACATGTAATTGCCTGTTTTTATTATTTTTGTCGAGAAATCGTTAAGCCCTTTACAGAATACATCTACCTACCTACTTTTCAACTATGTAATCCTAAGGCACTCAGCTGCGTTGAGCGGGATCCCGCCACGGGTATACTGCGCGGGAATATAGATTGTTGGTTTTTTGACGGCAAGATGCTTGCAGTGCAGGAGTAAGCTCTAATCTATGTCGCCCCGAGCGCGTGTCCCGCTTAACGCAGCGGAGAGACTAATGCAGGCCACACACCATCCAATCGATCGTCCAATCGGCATGAAACTACCGATTGGATCCAACCAAACTGACCGTGTGTGGCCGTGGATCGGTTGGACGATCGAACTGACGGAAAAATCAAAATGGCTGGATCATGCCAATTGGATCATGCCGATTGGACGGTGTGTGGCAGTGGGCAATCGATCGTATGATTTTCTTAACCGACTTTAAAAAGGTTCTTTATTCGATTGTATTTATTTGTTTTATCATATATTTATAGACTGATTTTGATGATTATTTTTTATTTTTTCTTTTAACCGATTTCAAAAAAGGTAGGTTCTCTGTTTGACCTGTATCCGCGATTATCTCACGTTTGGCTGGACCGATTTTAATGCGGTTTTCAGAAAAGTATTTGTTGAATTTAGGAGAAGGTTTAAGTATTTTAACCGACTTCAAAAAAGGAAGTTCTCAGTTTGACCTGTATATGTATGTTTGTCCGCGATTATCTCAAGTTTAGCTGAACCGATTTTGATGCGCTTACCAGAAAAGCATTTGTTACATTTGGGAGAAGGTTTTTGGTATTTTAACCGACTTCAAAAAAGAAGCAGGTTCTCTTTTGGATTGTATATATATTTTTTATCATTGTTCGCGCGTATCTTCGATATGTATGGACCGATTTTGATGATTATTTTTTTTTATTTCAAAGAATTTTCTTGCGACTTTTTTTCTTTTTAAAATCGGTTCAGCAGTTCTCAATTCAAGTAATCCTGAAAATACTATGATTAACTACCTTGACGACTTTATTTATGAACCGAATTATATGATTTTTTGTTGGAAAATGGATAGACATCGTGAATATGGAAATTGAGTTGAGTAATGACATTAGCATTTTGAAAATATATAGTGTTAAAAAATATTATACGCATAGCTACCACCAAAAGGCTGAAAATAACTAAGCTTTAAAAAAATAAAAATCTCTTTCAAAAACCTAAAAATAAAAACAAAAACAACTTTCAAATTAAAATAACAATGATGAAACATTTATTATATACAATCGAATTATAAGAACCTCCTTCTTTTTTTGAAGTCGGTTAAGAAAATCATACGATCGATCGCCACTGCCGATTGGACAGTTAGAATTGATCGTGTGTGGTGTGTATGGACGAGCTGCAGATTGGATCCAATTGGTAGTTTCATGCCGATTGGACGATCGATTGGATGGTGTGTGGCCTGCATAAGGGCGTCCGCTGCGTTAAGCGGGACACGCGCGCGTGAACCGCGTTACAGTTTCGGAATAGTGGCTGTGATGTGACAACGGACGGACAGACAGACAGTCTGACATGACATCTATAAGGGTTCCGTTTTTTGCCATTAGCCTACGGAACCTTAAAAAATTGATAATGAAACCTCATAATCATTTCAATAGCCCTTTTGAATGACTCCTCACTAATCTGAATCAAAAAATAAGTAAGTAAAAAAAAAGAGAAAAAAAAATCTACGGAACCCTATACTGCGCATGGCCCAACACGCACTTGGCCGGTTTTTATCGATATATCTTTTCGTTTTTGAGAAGAATATGATTCTTTGAAAAAAAACCTAAAGAAACGGGCAAAATTAGGCGTTTTTTTGATTTAAAAGAATATTATAAACATTTTACAAAAAATATTTTTGCAGTATTATAGGCCTTTTAGTAACAAATCTTTTGATGCTATTTTTATTTCTCTATCTTAATAATTGTGGACGCTAGTCTTCATAATGCGTATAATAAATGCGGAGGCCATATAAACTTAGAGCGACTCGGACCGTGTGACGTCACAGCCGTCGGGCCGGACCGCGCCTCCCGATCAGCGAACTGCGCTAGTAATACAATCATATCTTCGTCAATTTTTCTTGTAGAACAAAAATTTTTGCATTGCATGTTATAGAATCCTTAGCTCTATAAATCTGCATTCTCAACTAAAATCGTTACGGATCCTCATTGACGGGGATAGTCATAGCCTTCTCTTAGAGAAGGCTTAGTCAAAGTCAAAGTCAAATAAGCTTTATTCAAATAAACTTAATTATTAAGTACTTTTGAATCGTCTATATTTTCCTACCACCCGTTCCAGACTTTTTTAGCTGACAAGAAGAACGGGCGCAAGAAACTTATCAGCTGTAACAGCCATAAGTAACGATATTTACAAACTTGAATATATCGTTACCAGAAAATTACAACAGGGTGACAGGATTATTGGCAACAACATAGACTTATTATATTACTTCAACAAAGTACTTATTAGCAAGTTATGTGTTACATCATTTCCACGCATTTAGATCTTTAAGATAATCATCTACTTTATAATAACCTTTACCCATGAGCGTTTTTTTAACATGGTTTTTAAATTCATGCAAAGGAATTTCAATCACTTGTTGTGGAACTTTATTAATAAAGGCTATGCCTTTCCCCATAAATGAACCTCTAGTTTTTGCAAGCCTAAATCTTGGAACGGCAAGTTTATCTTTATTTCTTGTATTGAACTGGTGAATATTGCTGTTCTTAGCAAATGAATCATAGTGTTTCCTTACATAAACTAAATTATCATAAATATATTGGCCTGCCAAAGTTAAAATATTTATTTCTTTGAACAATTATCTCAAGGTATCTCTCCGCCGTAGATTGTATAACGTGCACTGTAATTAGTGTCAAATATTTTCAGGGCTGAACATACAAGTCATAATACATAGGTCAGCAAAAAATGGGGTACTATTTGCAGGTTAGTTTACGAGATATTAAGGTAAACAACTTGGTAACCTAATCACAAAAAACATCATCCTTTACAGCTGAGCAACAACTACATTTATGCTGGCCCCAGACCTACCGGTTCCGTTTCTTTGCTTTGCTGTGCTACCTTGCTTGAAAAACCGCCGGCCAACCAGGGTAATTTTCAATCTATCGCATTTTGGGACTAGACCAAATTGGCAAGATAGCCATTAGCTTGGTTTTATCAAATATCATCGCCTGGATTGCGAAGTAGGAAGCTTTTAGGAGATATGCCACCCTGAACATGGACTCCGATCGTTAAAAATAACTCGATCGCTTATTTATACAAGATGTTTGGTAAAGCCTTATAAAACTGAATATGGTAGATAGGGACCATAATAAAACTGAACAACTTTTACTATGGGACCAAATCTGAAATCGCGAAAAAAAATTAACTGTTTCATACGTTTTGATAATTTCGTTATTAATTTTTGTATAAAACAGCAGTTTTTTTTCAAACGAAAACTAAAACTTCTCATCGCACCCCAGACGACGATATTTGATAACACCAAACTAATGGCTATCTTGCCAATGTGGTCAGGTCAAAATATGCGATAGATTGAAAATGAGCCTCTTGGCCGGCGGTCCATGGTAGAACAGCAAAGCAAAGAAATGAAACCGGTAGGTCTGGGGCCAGCCTTAACGATTTACACACACTAGCCTACTGCACACATGCGCCGGGCCATCGACCGCGGGCGCTTTCAATGCACCGCACTGCCACGCGCCTGTTGTCTACACACACATAAACACCGAAGCGCGGGTTATTCCTTTCTGACGCGTGCCCGCAGACTACAGACTTTTATCGGCCGATAGTTGGCCCGATAGTTGGTTTTGTATGAAGAATCAGCGGACACCAAATCGCTGTACTGTATAGTCTTCTTCATACTGATTCCAACTATCGGCCGACAGTTTAGTCTGTAGTTTGCGGGGACTCTAAAATTTTATGTCGTACGTAGGTATGTTAAAAAGTATTAAATTCGTATCAATAAACTTTGCGTTTACCTTGGATTTTGTTTATCAAAAACTATGCCCATCAAAAACTAAGCCTATGTCTAGCTATGGACCTACTTATTAGAAAAAGCGCCTTTGTTTAGAATAAGACTAGCTTTTTACGCAACATGGCTTAGTTGGCTTAAAATCAACAGTGGACTTATTAAATTCGGACTTTGCTCGACAGTGGGTACGAAAAGCGCTTCCGTAAATAAGTAGGTATCATAAATCACCTACTCAATACTTGACCTCATGTTCAGCAGATGACTAACTTTTTAATAAATGTCTAACTCAACCTTCTTTTAACAACTAAACAAAAAGGAAGGTAAATAACTAGGACTTATTAAATTTAAGCCCAGCTGTGGATTAATTAATGATAGGATTGATTAAATTACCTCTTAGTAATATGCAACAGATAGAAAATTATTACATACTCTTATTTTTTTTCTGAGATCAAGGGCAACTTTCTCATTTTTAGGCATAACACCATTGAAATGACATTTCGATGCAAAACACAATAAAATATTCAAAATGTAAACTGCGGGCGGTGTTGATCTTCAATCCTACTACTAATTGCGATCGTAGCGATGTTTCAACAATGTTAAACGTTTGTCAAACATGTTGATTTTGGCTGTTATAATTTTTATTTTACCATAACTTGTTATTTAGCTGATTTTATAAAAAAAAAATAGAAAATGAAATCGTTAGTGGATAATAAATGACGACAATGATTCTGAATACTTAGTATTAGGTGACTCTAATTGCATGTTAGTTTTCCTCCCTTTAAGGCCAGTATAGTCGAGCGTCGTAGGCATTTAGCGCTACCTCCCTCCCCGCGGAGCGAGCCGCGCGAACGCATTTTCAAATGAACTCTCTGTGTTCTCTGACCCCGCAGACCAAGCCACAGAATATAGATATTTACTACGTGCAGAAAGGACACTCCCCGCCCGCGATTTCATGTGCCGAATCTAGTGCTCTGTCAACTCTCATGCACTGCGTGAACGCGCGATATTTATTTTGATAATTCGAACTAAATAATTATGTTTTTTATGTTTATGTATTGTTATCAATAATGTTGTAAATCAATAAATAAGTATGATGGGTATGGGTACTTACTAGGTAAAAAATACATTTAACACACACAATAAAATTATAGGTAGCTAGGTAGTTAATTCGAATTAAATAATTATTTTTGTTTATTCGAATATTATAGTTCGAATAGGTACTTGTTGTATGGTCTCTGAGTTTGAATTAACTACTTGAATGTGAATAAACAATGAATTCATTGAGTAAATTCGTTAGTGGAGTGTCAACTCAACTGCCAATATAATTATCTACAAATAAGTACCTAAACATATTTGAGCACTCACAACAAGCTTTTTTTGTGTAACCGATATTTTATTTTAACTTTTTTTTTAATAATTTGCCGATGAAAAGGGACCTCCAAAAACGAGTAATCAAATATTAGGGTCAATTCATGCTGCAACCGAATCGAAGCGCATCGAATTGTTTGATGCAAAGCAAATTCACTCTTATTGTGTTATACTTCCCAGCAACACCACCATGGCGTAGAGATTTTTAGATAACCTCAAATGAAAGACCATAAAATGTACCTAATTGTACCCTAACTCAAAAAATTGTACCTCTGATAGTTTCAGTGAAAAAATCACTTGATTGTGGCGTTTCCAGGAAGTATACTTCCTGGCAACGTGACACTGTACAAGATTCCAATTGATCTTATAGTAATGGCCAGAAATTGTACTTAATTTGTACCCCATTCAATAAATGAAACATGCAGAGTTTCGATAAAAAACATTTTTAAATCTACTCTTATTTGACCTGCAATACATGCAACGGACGTTGGGAAGTATACTTCTTGGCGACGCCACGCTGTACCAGATTCCAATTGATCTTATAGTAATGGCCAGAAATTGTACTTAATTTGTACCTCATTCAATTATTAAAACAGGCAGAGTTTCGAAAAAAATAATAAAAAAATACTCTTACATGATTTGATCTGCAATACATGCAATGCACGTTGTTATTGATATAAATTGATGTTTGGCTAAGGAATTATTATGCATTATGCAGTAGTAAGACCATAGAGGCAACCGCCTCTGTAGTCTAGTGGTTTGCCCACCCGTTTAAGATGCAGGGGTCTCGGGTTCGATTCTCAGGGAGGTACAATTTGTACTCGGTTTGGTTGGTGGTAGGGCTTAAGTCAAGGCCGCCTGAATAGCTACCACCATCTTACCTACAATTACTTACAATTAATTTGGTACAAATTAGTGACATTCATTTGGTACTATTAAGTACAATTTATTCGGTACCATATAGTACAATTTTATAGGTACAATTTGTACAATTTATTTGGAAATTAGTAGTACATTTTAGGTACTATTTGGTGCCATTCATTTGATACTAATAAGTATAATTAATTTTGTACCATATAGTACAATTTATTAGGTACTATATAGTACAATTTATTTTGTACAATATCGTACAATTAGTAGGTACTATTTAGTACAATTAATTTTTTATTAGGTACTATTTATTACTATTAATTTGGTATTGATAAGTACAATTTATTTGGTACCATATAGTACAATTTATTAGGTACTATTTATCTATTCATAATTTTTTTTGTACAAATACATAAAGTAAGGTAGAAATGGCGGACTTAATGCTAAGAGCATTATCTATAAGTCAACCAACAGCAAACCAATAAACACGAATGTGGAACAAACAAAGAAAAATGATATTCACATGCATACAAAATACATTAATACATACCATTAAATACATCTAAATATTATAAAAGAAGATACTGATTGGTGACTGACATATCAACGCACAGCCCAAACCGCTGGGTTTAGAGACTCCAAATTTGGCACATTGATTCCTTATGAGGTCTAAGGGTGCACTAAGAAAGAGTTTTTCAAAACTCACCCTCTAAGGGTGTGAAACGGGGGTCCAAAGTTTGTATGAAAGTCCCTCAGTTTCGAAGCTAGGGTCTTCAAATTTTGTGGTTAGACTGACGATTGAAAATTAATATACACGTGTTTAAGCGTTTTTGAAAATTCTACCCCCGAAGAAGTGAAAAGGGAATTAATTTATGAATAGAAAATTCTTCATTTTCTATGTAAAAATCGCTAAATTTATAATTTAAGCTTATGGATGGAAATCTAACGCAACGTATATCGTTACTGTTAGTATTTCAATACTTATGGGGGTGAAATGGGTGTGAAATGGGGCAAATAAACCTAAAACTCGATATGGATGTCATTATTGGGGTTTCCTAGGATGACGATTGCGAAAATAACATTTATTTTGAAGTTCAACACGGTGGACATGATGTAACCTCTAAAGGGGTGAAAATGGGGTTCAAATTTTGTATGGAAAATAGAATATAAAATTAAAACTTTAACTCTAAACTTCGCAGAAGCACGTCTAAAAATAAATAGGCACACACATGTTTTGTGATTTTGATAATCAACCCCTTAGAGGACAAATAGGGTAAGTAATCCTAAAAATCGATATGGATGTCGTTCTTGAGGTTTTATAGGATGGTGATTGCGAAAATGACATTTATTTTGAAGTCCAACACGGTGGACATGATGAAAAAGAAAATAAAATCGAAATTACAACAGCATAAAAAATTCGTCGGAGCACGTCTAAAAATAAAATCAAACACATAATTTGTTATTTTGAAAATCATCCCATAGGGGGTAAATGGGGTAAGTAAACATAAAAATCGTTATGGATATCGTTCTTGGGCTTTTATGGGATGGTGATTGCGAAAATGACATTTATTTTGAAGACCAACACACACGGTGGACTTGCTTCAGCCCCTAAAGAGGTGAAATAGGGGATCAAACTTTTGTTAAGGGGTCGGGGACGGAAAGGAGTATGGGAGAGGGAGAGGAAGAGGGAGAGGGGCAGAGAGAGGGAGAGGGTAAAGAAACGGGAACGGGATAATAATATTCTAGACCCAATTCTGATTATTGCAATAAACTAGCTTCCGCCCGCGACTTCGTCGCGTGCATATTAGAGAAAATCCTTAGGGAACTTTCAACCAGGATCCGACCAGCCGTTTATACGCGATTAGGCGGGTCCTCATCAAGCGAGCAGCCTCGTGCGAGGCCCGCCACACGCGGCAAACGTCTTGCCTCGCGAGGCAGCGCGCTTGGTAGGGACCCGCCTAATCACCTCAACATGTGGGTGTTTTTGTCAATAAAATTAGATGTATTTCACGCCTTTAAATTATCGCTAGTTTAAGACCAAAGGCACTGTATAGAGTAAAATTTACTGAGAAAAGTATTTTTTTAAAACACGTTTTTAAAAGGGACTAAATTATTCAAAAAATCGGACTAATAATATTAAAACGGACAAGTAAAAACAAACTAAAAAGTACAAAATAAATTCTTCTGTAAATATTTATAACCCTAATAACTTATACCTACAGAAATTTTAAACCAAAAAACGTGGGGCGCATGCTATAGACAATATAGATGAGAAACTTTACAAAACGCGCCCCACGTTTTTTGGTTTAAAATTTCTGTAGGTATAAGTTATTAGGGTTATAAATATTTACAGAAGAATTTATTTTTTACTTTTTAGTTTGTTTTTACTTGTCCGTTTTAATATTTTTAGTCCGATTTTTTGGAATTATTTAGTCCGTATAAAAAAAGGTGTTTTTAAAAAATACTTATTTCAGTAAATTATTATTTTATGCTTTTTAGTTAACGAGCTAAGACTAAAAATATACCATCTCCTATCGGAGCACTCGTCAAAACGATTCAAACGAGCCCAAACTCGATGGGGTTGCATGGTTTTATTATAGAGTTCCATTGGCCTCCTTCCGGCTCCATCATCAGACCCTGGACACTATTTCCCAACAAAGTCCTCGTTAAGGCGATTCAAACGAGCCTAAACTCGATGGGGTAGCGTGGTTTTATCAAAGAGTGCCTATGGCCTTCTTCGGGCTCCATCATCAGATCCTCGGACACTATTTCACAACAACCTACTCGTCAAGACGATTCAAACGAGCCCAAACTCGATGGGGTAGCGTGGTTTTATTATAGAGTTCCTATGGCCTTCTTCTGGCTCCATCATCAGATCTTCAGACACTATTTCCCAACAAAGTACTCGTCAAGACGAATCAAACGAGCTCAAACTCGATAGGGTAGCGTGGTTTTATTATAGAGTTCCTATGGCCTTCTTCCGGCTCCATCATCAGATCCTCGGACACTATTTCCCAATAAAGTACTCGTCAAGACGATTCAAATGAGCCCAAACTCGATGGGATTGCACGGTTTCAATATTGAGTTCCTTTGGCATGGCCTTCCAGCTTCATCATCAGACCCTGGACCTTATCTTCCATCAGAGTACTCGTCAAGACGATTTTAACAAGCCTAATCACAATGGGGTTGTATGGTTTCATCATTAAGTTCCTGTGGCCTTCTTCCAGTTCCATCATAAGATCAGCTTAATGACACCATAATATTACATTATATTTCAGTTCTGATCTGTGTTCAAAGTTTCAAGTCTATTGCTCATCGGGAAGCTAGTTTAAAATCGTTCGCAAACTTTGCGGACAAACAAACAAACAAACAAACGAGAAAGCAACCTAATAAAAACGTGTTAAAAAGGTAAAATTGATTTGTAATTTTAAATGTATACCTACTCAAAGTAGAGTTACTGTTATTAACTAAAGTTGATAATATAACTGCTTTTCTTGGTCTATACTAGACATGTGCGCCGATGGTCATTTGACCGGCAGCGGCGTCTGGCGTCTAAATTGTCGGCGGCGGCGGCGTCATCGGCGTAATCGGTGTGGATGGTCAAAATAAGTAGAATAAAAGACCTTTAGAAGCTTTTCAATTCCGTCATCGTTGAGGGCAGAACGCCGAAGACATGGAACATAAGTGAGGTCATTCTGTTCTTTAAAAAGGGTGACAAGGCCCTCTTGAAGAATACGAATCTTACGAATCGTTGCGCTCACAAGTTCGACGACTTCCAATCTCCCGAACTAGCCGCGTTCTGAAAAGGCTTTGGCACCATATACCACATCCATACGCTGCGGCAGGTTATACAGAAGACCGAGGTGTATAAACTGCCACTTTGCTTGGCGTTCGTGGACTATGAGAAAGTTTTTGATTTGATTGAGACCTGGGCAGTGCTGCAGTCTGGTGCACCAATAGGACCAAGAGGAGGAAGGAAAGGAAGGAAGAGGTGTTGAGGCACTTATAGGAAAATGTCACCATTTCGGCTCGAGTACAGAATCAGAGCACAGATCCCATCCAACTACAGCGAGGTGTGAGACAGAGACAGAAGTTATTTCTCCGAAACTGTTCACAGCTGTGATGGAGGATGTCTTGAAGCTCTTGGACTGGAAAAGACTCGGTATCAACATTAATGGCCAGTACCTAACTAACACACCTTCGTTTTGCCGATGATATAGTTTTTATTCATGGAAGACTTGAACACAATCCTCGAAGTTATCCGTAGTGCCTCCCAGAAAGTGGCTCTTAGAATGAAGATGGATAAGACGAAAATCATGTCGAGTGCTCATGTTGTACCCACTCTAGCTCATGTTGGGAACACTACACACGAAGTTGTTGACCATTACGTATCCCTAGGACAGACAGTCCAGTTAGGTAAGTTCAACTTCGAAAAGAGATCTCTCGTCGAATCCAGCTCGGTTGGCCAGTATTCGACAAATCTTCGAGTCCAACTTACCTCGGTGTCTTATCTCAAGACTAAAGTCTAAGTTGTGTGTGTGTGTGTGTTGCCATTGTTGACTTATCGCAGTAAAACGTGGTCGCTAACTACAGGTCTCATAAGAAGGCTCTCACCCAGTGTGCAATGGAGAGCCATGGTCGGCATTTCCCTGCGTGATCGAACCAGAAATGAGTATATGCGTAGGAGAACTAAAGTAACCGATATCGCTCGAAAGATTGTTTAGCTGAAGTGGCAGTGGGCGGGACAAATTAGCGAGACGAACCAAAGGCAGTTGGGGCGGAAAGATTGGAATAGCGACCGCGTACCGGACGACGCTCCGAGGGTAGGCCCCCGACAAGGTGGACCGACGATCTGGTGAAGGTCGCGGTGCGCCGCTGGATGCGGGCCAAGCAGGACCGATCGTTATGAAGACCCATGAGGGAGGCCTATACCCAGCAGTGGGTGTGGTGCAACTGATATGATAATGATGACTAAATACTATTATAAAATCATAATAAGAAAAACCTCTATAGTAACAATCAAACTAATACAAAAAGAGAGGAAAAGAATAAAATTTTATGAGATTTCAACGGGGAAGTACCAATCGCTCCTAACTGAGACTTTTTTGAGAAATTAACTTCCTTTAGGTGTTGAATTCAAAGGCATCATTGTTAGGACTAGGAGATATTGGCACTTCGCCGTCGATATGTAGATGCAAGTTAGTTTAGCTTTTGTACTTGTTTCTTACAATTGTACTCTATGGTACAAAATTAATAGTACTAAATAGTATCTAATTAATTGTACTAAATGGTATCTACTAATTGTACTATATGGTACCAAATAAATTGTAATAAATAGTACCTAATAAACTGTACTGTATAGTACCAAATGAATGGCACTAAGTAGTACTAAATTAATTGTATTATTATGGTACCAAATAAATTGTACTGTATAGTACATAATTAATTTTATTAAATAGTACCTAATAAATTGTACTAAATAATACTAAATTGATTGTACTAATTAGTTTGTAATTAGTACTTTATTAATTGTACTATAATATGTTACCAGATAATATGTACCAAATGAATGCTTTTATATAGTACCTATAAAATTGTACTATACGGTACCAAATAAAATGTGCCTAATAGTACCTCATAAATTGTACTATATGGTGCCAAATTTATTGTACAAAGTAGTACCTAATAAATTTTAATCTATGGTACAAAATATATTGTACTAAATAGTACCTAAACTACCTTCTAATTGTACTATATGATACAAAATAAATTGTACTACATAGTACCTAATAAATTGTACTATATGGTACATAATTAATTGTACTTAATAGTACCAAATGAATGGCACCAAATTAAGCCCTACCATCAACCAAACCGAGTACAAATTGTACCCTCCTGAGAATTGAACCCGGGACGTCTGCATCTTACACGGGTGGGCGAACCACTAGAGCACAGAGGCGGTTGCCTCTGAGGTCCTACTACTGCATAATGCATAATAAACATCAGTTTATATCAATAACAACGTGCATTGCATGTATTGCAAATCAAGTAAGAGTTTTTTTATATCGAAACTGCATATTTTAATTATTGAATGAGGTACAAATGAAGTACAATTTTTGGCCATTACTATGAGACCAATTGGAATCTGGTACAGCGTCGCGTTGCCAGGAAGTATACTTCCTGGCAATGCCACAATCAAGTGCGTTTTTCTCTGAAACTATCAGAGGTAAAATTTTTTGAGTTAAGGTACAATTAGGTACATTTTATGGTCTTTCATTTGAGGGTATTTAGAAATCTCTACTCCATGGTGGCGTTGCTGGGAAGTATCACACCGTCGACTCGTAGGTAAAGTCGTGATTGGTTGACACTTGATTTTGAGCCGTGCATCCTCACCGGCCAACGTACATAATTATTTTTCTCCCTTCAGCAGACAGATTCACCCAGGTGATTTATGTGTACCCTTAAGTAGATTAATGCACCCAGGCTAAAAGCAACCTCATTATCACCAGCCTATTCATGTTTCAACTGCTGGGGCATATTAGGCAATAGCCAGAAGAACAAATAATGTCGGGGAAAAAGTGAAGTTCGCTAAAATTTGTAGTGATTACTAGTAAAAAAAAAAACAGGTGCAAGTGATTTTCGACCATATTGACATTTATCAAAATAACTGTTTTTAATGAAACAACAAAGTTTGTGAACAAAAATATGGGAAAAAAACAACCGAATTTCAAAGTAAATAAGACGACTAACGCTTGCGCCGATCTCGGCAGCAAGCAGCAGTGCGCTCCAAGTTGAACCGTAATGTTATGACCAAAAGGCTCAATTTGAAGTGAACGGAAAATTGTCGCGACCGCATAGCTGTGCGGAAGCATACTTTTAGGCTGCGTTCAAACGATAACACACGACCCGACCTCAACCCGAACTCAACTCAAACTCACCTCAACCACAGCCCACCATGAAATACATCGCTTACAATTTTGAGTCTTATGACACTTTAATAAGGTCCTGTGTAATGTCCAGGTGAGTTTGAAGTGAGTTCTGTTTGAGTTCGGTTTGAGTTTGATTTGAGTTTGGGTTGTGTACGGGTTGAGTTTGAGTTGAGTTCGGGTTGAGCGCGGGGAGGGTGCAGTTGCATCGACAAAATAAAAAAAGAGCTTATTAATGTGTCATAAGATTCAAAATTGTAAGTGATGTATTTCAAGGAGTAGGCTGCGGGTGAGTTGAGTTTGAGTTGAGTTTGAGCTGAGTTTGGGCTGAGTTTGGGTTGAGGTTGGGTCGTGCGTTATCGTCTGAACGCAGCCTTACGGTACAGTCTACGGCATGCTGGGCTTCCACAATGTGTCAAATTACTTCAATCATTTTTAAACTTTAAGTCGAACAGTTTAAGGTTCAAAATTCATTATAGATTTTTGACAGTTTTGTACTTATAGCTTGATATGCTGCTGACTGTACTTAGTTTTCTTCTTCATCTTCCGATATAAGTAAAATCATTGCAAAGTCAACCATTTTATAAATTATACGATAGGTATATTTTTTTTTTATATTTTATTTATAGATAAGTATTTATTTCTTAAAAGTCATCAAAATTAATTACGCGTTAGCTTGTACTTGGTTGCTGTATCCAAATACCTACCTACCTACTCTATGCATTTACAAATTAAACTAAATTGGTAATTTACACTAAATAAAATTTTACACTTAGATTACCTACTGCGTTTCCAAGTCTTATACTACTCTTCGAGTATCTAAAAGATTCTCAATTGACTAGACGCGAGAGGGGGAACACAGCGCGGCAGCAAAAACGACACAGGTCCTACGCCGACGACGCCTCGCAGGCTACTAAACCAAGATTCGTCGTGCGTTTTATTATATATTAATTTTTAAATAAACATAAAGTCACTTTTTGAAAAAGTAACCGTAAAATATTCTGCTATATGTCATTACCTTTTTTTCTATATATTATTTGTGCGTAAGAGATTTATAATCTTTAAGTATTATTCAAAAAACAATGAAAATATTCATTGTCTTTGCACATTTTTATAGTCGAGTGAAAATACGAAAATCGTGTTTTTAACCGTAAAATGATCAAGTTCGATTATGAAACTACAACATATATTTTTATCTGCTCAAAATAAATAATGCTTGATTGTTTAAAACTGAATCAAAAATAAGTTAATTTGCAATATACTGCCCTTAAGATAAAAATAAAATTAAAAATAATTTAATCGTCGTTGAATCAATCAATCAATTGTGTACATCATGTCATGTCACATCTCTAGTATGTCGTAGTGTGCAGTGCAGTGCACGCGCCTCGCTTCGATTGGCCCTCGTCCGTCAGTTGCGGAGATTCTTTTCGGATGCATTGTCGTGCGTGCGTGCGTAGGGCCGTAAGCCACAAAATGCCGAACTATCGCTATTATAACGGTGATTTGAGGAAATGGTTCCGATCAAGGTGACTGATCACCCGTCCGGCTTCACTGGCGTCCCCCCTTCTTAATAATAATCATGACGCCAACTACAGCCTAGCAGATGCCGTAGGCCGTTTCGTGAGACTGAGGTTCATGGAATCCAAGTGTGTTTTATTGTGTGCATTGACTGACAGATTGTGCATTAACTGTCAGATACAATGGCATTTTGAAAGTTCAGTGTTATTCAGAGTCGTTCAGTGTGTCAGTTCAGTGTCATCATATCGTATCGCGGTGTTCGTGCAGCCTACCTACGAGGTGCTGTGCAGTGCAAGGGGCAACAGGACGCAATAACGCATCCGATTTTATCGCATCGACCGATGAAAACGCGCCTGTAGGTGAGTGTCTTTAAGTTCATTTACGCACACAACGAGGAGCTCGGTAGCGCAGTGGTTTAGCGCCTGGCCCAGCGATTGCGGAAGTTAAGCAACGTTCGCAAGGGTCGGTCATGGGATGGGTGACCAAAAATTTATTATCTCGAGCTCCTCCGTGCTTCGGAATCCGTGTTCCGGCTGCATTTGCAGTCGTTAACACCCACCAATCCGCATTGGGTCCGCGTGGTGGGTTATGGCCCGTCCTCCTTATCCACCCATAAGGAAGGCCTGTGCCCCAGCAGTGGGGACATTAAAAATGGCTGATGGAGACGCACACAACGATATAGTTGTGTAATTGTGTGAAATGAATGCTATGCGTGCGTAATCTTAAGATAGTGTGAGTGTACATGTACAGGGTGAGCTTATTTTATAAAAATAAGGGCATTATTTTTTTGTTTGAAAAATAAAATTCTAAACTAACGTGTAGATTTTCGAAATATTTTTTATGTGTGATCCACATGACTTATATGTTCAGCCCTGAAAATATTTGACACTAATTACAAGGCACCTTATATATGGCGCGAACAGCTCTTTTTTGGAGTACAAAAATATTTTCAATACTGGCAGCTGAGCCCCACAATAGCAGTCCATACGACATTACGCTATGAAAATAACTAAAGTATACTAACCTTGCCGTTTCAATATCAGTTAAAAGCCTTATTTTCTTAACAGCGAATGCCGCTGAACTAAGTCTACTTGACAAGGCTTCAATATGTGGATCCCATTGCAGTCGAGAATCTAGTGTGATACCTAGAAATTTTGTGCTCTCGATAAACTCGACTTCATCATCATTCAAATTAATATTTAATTTTGTCTGCTCAACATTAGGTAATGAGAATTTAACACATTTAGAATTTTTGGGGTTAAGTGCTAAATTATTAATATTAAACCAGTATGAAACTTTAGAGAGGGCACTATTTACTTCGTCCGAACAGTTATTACCTCTGTTTACTTTATAAACTAAAGAAGTATCATCCGCAAATAGTACTGTTTCACATAAATTATTCGCGTAGTTGGGAAGGTCATTTATATAAATTAGAAACAGCAATGGGCCCAATATTGATCCCTGTGGCACACCCATATTGATGGGGGCTCCAGTAGATTCAGTTCTATTAATCACTACTTTCTGAGTTCTATTGTACAAATACGATTTCATAAGACTAACTGATTTATCAGAGACACCATAATGTTCTAGCTTCTTTAATAGTGTTTGATGATCAACGCAATCGAATGCCTTAGAAAGGTCACAGAAAATGCCAATTACATCTTGCTTTTCTTCCCAAGCATCAAGAATATGTTTGAGAAGTGCAATTCCAGCATCAGTAGTACTTTTACCCTTGGAAAAACCAAACTGATTTTTATGAAGTATATTATTGTATGTGAAGTAATCTAGTAATTGGGAATATATAATTTTTTCAAATATTTTACTAAGTGCTGGTAGTATAGATATTGGCCTAAAGTTAGCTGGGTCACTTTTATCCCCAGATTTAAAAAGAGGAATCAATTTACTATTTTTAATTAGATCAGGAAAGACCCCTTCGTCAATACATTTGTTAAAAATAAAAGCCAAGTAAGGGGCTAGTATATCAATTATTGATTTAATTATGCTTGTTGACATGCCCCAAAGATCTTCTGTTTTTTTTAACATTAATTGTTTTAAAAGCTTTAATGATATCTGCACTATTTATATATTTAAAGGAAAAACTTTCATTGCACTTATCAACACTAGACTCCAGAAGGGAGACAGCGATGTTGGGACAAGCACTAAGAGTACTGGTAGTTTCTACAGGTATTCTAGCAAAGAAATCTTCAAAAACTTTAGCGACCTCATTGTCAGATTCAAAAGTTTGATCACCAGTTTTTAAACAGAAGGAATTTATATTGGATTTCGATTTGCCCGTTTCTTTGTTAATAATATTCCAAGTAGCCTTAATTTTATTGACAGCTAATTTCAACGAACTAAGATACTAAGGAAGCCTAACTCCTAACAAATATTGCATAAAAAATGGCACCTTCAAATATTCTGTAACACAAAAGGTCGCAAACTCAACAATGAACTAGTAAAAACATACCTTATTACAATGCACGCATAATCGGCATTAGATTGTATTCTAACGCATATGACGTTTTTTATTGGCTGGGGTTTGAACGCAGATCAAACATGATTGGATATTTGACTCGCCTCGTGTCACTCATTGGGCCGTTGTCGTGCCTTTGTCATTGAGGCGAGGACGGTGTAACGTAGAATGCAGTCAGTACACCTAACCTAGTACGGCGCGCTGGGCGGCATCATAAAATTGTTTTATGAAATTAGCACATTATTGTTTGTTAGATATAATGTTTGTTTTATTATGTAGACGGACGACTTGGTAAAGACCGCTCGAATACGCTTGATGCAAGTCGCCTGTAACTAGTCGCTCTAAAAAGCTAAAGGAGACCTATGTCAGCAGTGGACGTCTTTCGGCTGTGATGATTTTATTGTTATTTTAATTTATGAAAATTATAAAATGATGATGTTGATGAATGATGATCATATTATTTGTCACGAATTGGTAAGACATATGATTTCAAGAAGGACTAAAATTAGGCAAGCTATTGAAATAAAATAGGTATGCTTGATAAAAGACAATGTATTCTGCAAAGATTTTTTTTTCATAACATGTAAGTACATATTATGTAGATAATTATCACATTTGCGCGAGCAACACCTTAATACGTCTTTTAGAGGTGTGACTGATAAAGAACAACAGTATTAATACGTCGCTTTATTTTTATTTTTTAATTGGCAATAGAAAATTCTTATAGCGGCACCTTTTTAACCGACTTCAAAAAAGGAGGAGGTTCTCAGTTTTTCGTAATGTATTTTTTATAGCAGCGTATTCCACCAAGTCAAAGTTTATTCTTGTCAAGATCTTTTTCAAATGCAGACTATTTTAACATGCTTATTGACCGGTGCGCAAATACCTAAACTAGCAATATGGGTGATGGGTGACGGTGGATTGGAAGAGGTGGACCAACTCCGTAGCCAGCGCGATCTCCAGATTTGACACCCCTTGATTTTTATTTGTGAGGTCATGTTTACAATTAAGTGGAATACAGGTGTGCTGCAAAGTGTTCGGGACAATCTAGTGCCCCGTTGCTAGGCATGTATTTCTATTGGTGGTGGAAATATAAAGTAGCATTTTCGCAGCAGATCTTATACATTGGGGTTCCAGCAGAATGATCCGCGGATCAAACTCCATATTAAAAAGCTGTTTTCAGAGCTGCATAAAATCATAGTTTCTGGAAATTGTCATAGCATTTAGCATTACAAAATTTTGATTTAAATTTTCCTTTTTTTTTTGTTGTACTGAATTCCATGAGAGAGTTTTATTCTTGTTTAAAAATGTGTGATAGCAGTGAATGTGAAGATTTGACTCTGCCCCACAAAGCGACTGAACACTTGTTGCATAATAACGACCATATTTTGTATGTATACGCTCATAGATATTTCTAAAAAACGAAAAATATGTTACTTTCCTATGTTATGTTATGTCTGTATAGTTTTGCTGCCTTCTTTTGGTCTTTTTCACCACTTGACCACACATGACGTCATTTTAATCATTTTTCTAATGATTTTTTTGTGGTAACG
Source organism: Agriphila tristella (assembly GCA_928269145.1). NCBI lineage: Eukaryota > Metazoa > Arthropoda > Insecta > Lepidoptera > Crambidae > Agriphila > Agriphila tristella. The sequence continues at coordinate 43,279,705 of OV743431.1, forward strand.
CTAACGACTCTCGCCGAGCGCGTGGCAGACATTACTAAATCGTGCTTCACTAGTACTTTTTTAGCCCCGCCCACTCTGTGTTAGTTTGCGTGGTGCTATTTTTTGAGCGGAATTACACTTCCTTAGTATCTTAGTTCGTTGGCTAATTTAATTTTATTTGCAAAGTACTTGGACTTTGCTAAGATACAGACTTCTCTGAATGTTTGTGAATACTTCTTGATAAATTCAATGCAGTTAGGATCACTAGAAGTAGCTTTCTCTGCATAAAGTTCGTATAATTTCCTTCTGCTCTTATATATGCCGGGTGTGGCCCAGTCACTAAATTTCGTACTATCATTACATTTGATGACTTTTTGTTTAAAAGTTTTACTAAATTCAGTTTGAACTATGCTAAATAAATGATTATATAGGTTATTGGCTTCAAAATTTGGTTCTGGTAATGTTTCAATTTTACTTGTGACATTGGTTCTGAATTTTTCAATACCATGTTTTTTTACTGGCCTACACATTATTTCCCGTTTAGGCGGAACATGATGGTGCTCAATGGAGGCTAATTGTCCACTATGGTCGGATTTAATACAATTTAAAATTGATTTTTCAATGACATTACAGTTACAGAAAATATTATCTAAGCAGGTTGCCGATGTGGGTGTGATACGTGTTGGTTCATTAAAAATATGTAGCAAATGAAATGATTTAAATAGGTTTATGAAACTACTCGAGAGTTTGGCTATTTTAGGGTCTAAGATGTCGACATTAAAATCTCCGCAAATTGCGACTTTTTTATTCTTCCTACAAGTTATTTTTAAAACTTCCTCCATAGTTGACTCAAACTCAGAGTAATTCACTTTGGGGGGTCTATATACGCATACTATAATTATTTGATCAAGTTCCACGCACGATAACTCAACGGTTCGTTCAATTGAGAGGGATACTACATCTCTATGCTCTTTACATTGTAAACTATTGTGTAGAATAATAAGTGAACCCCCTCTTATAGCAGATTTCCTACTAAGCGAGCTAACAACTTTATAATTACCAATGCTCAGTAACACATAACACATCAATATCTTCAGAGTTTAAGAATAAGCTTATTTCTAAATCTTTGCCAGAAAAGCCTTGCATATTTTGGTGTACAATTCTTAAACACTTTGGCTTTTCTATTGTTAAGTCAGGGCTAGAGGACGCCTCTATTGTCCTAGATGGTAATTTAAATGTGAAAAATTATTATTACTTGAACTAAGTAAAATGTTATAATTATTTTTATTTGGAACAGATTCCAAAGTTGAATGACTAATGTCAATAGTTGACTGCTCAATAAAAGCAGTTGTTTTACTAGCCAGATTATTGGCTAAATGTTTAAAATAAAAAGATAGCGATAATGCTATTTGTCTCCTAAAAGAACTAGGCAGATAGAACTTATCTTTTGTCAAGTAAAAACTATTAAATAATTTATTGATGTCAATTATGTGTAGCTGTTCACTATTATGAAATGCTACCGTATTCAATGTTACGTTCAACTGATACCTAAAGTTATTTTCCATTTGTGACACACTTTTGCAATAAGGGAATGTGAACAAAATCACTTTTTTTACTTTTAAAGACAATAAGGAATTAATATATAGAGAAGGCTATGGGATAGTAAGTATTAATAATCAAATAATTTGTCACAAAAAACACTTCATGGGATAGTAAGTATTAATAATCAAATAATTTGTCACAAAAAACACTTCATGGGATAGTAAGTATTAATAATCAAATAATTTGTCACAAAAAAACACTTCACTCACCCATCAGTTGATGCTGTTACTATGGCCACTTTTCCTTTTAACCTTTGACTGTGAATATCTCTCGCACTTAGCAAGAATGGTAAGAGTGTATTTGACTTAGATAATATTTTAGGAGAAATCATTGTTCTATAAAAACTTAATTTAAAGTTAAACTTTATTATACAAAAAAAATACTTGTACAACGTTAAGCTTCTAAAATATTATAAGAAGAAAAGTTGATTTCAAATAATATAAGTAAGTAATCAAAATTATCATAGTTCAAGGTGCGAGATAATTTCGATAAAAACCAATTGATAAAGCACAGAAAAAGCAATAACTGATAAGATAAATTATGAAATTTCTCGCGCGAGTTTGACGTGACGGAGTGGTGACGGACGAGTTCATTTTTTTTTTTTTCGTTCCGTAGAACAGGCTAAGGTCATAGACCATGCTGCCTCGTCATTAGTTAAATCAGTTAAATTTTTTCATAATTAGTTTTTTTTAAAGTTTAATGGGGAGGCGAAGGAAAAGTGAATTACAGATGGCGCTTCAGTTTTTGGAACAATTGTCAGTTTGAGCTTATATTGTCTTGACTGTGTATTACGTGATTTTACTTTCTTAGATTGTATTTTTTTCGATTTTGCGGACAAATAATGTATTCTATGCTAACTTTAGCTCAGATAAAAGAAGAATTACGGAAAATAAAAGCCAAAACAACAGGCAAGAAAGTTAATAGCAACTTACAAAAAATTGCTAACAAGCATTACATTACTTTAAATTTCGTGCAAGTAATCTTTTTATTTCAGATTAGAAGCATATGATTTAAATTTTAACAAAGCAACTGAGTGTGAATTTCCGTGTTTATAGTTGCCTCATGATACCTTCTGTGCAATAGTAATTTCAGGTTTCTGTACTGGAATTTCTGTACCATCCCAAATTACACGAACCGTTTTATCATATTTATTTTATTATTCTAAGTTTCTTGAATGACTCTGGCATATAAAATTCTATTAATTCTCTGTTTGGCCCCAATATTGGGCTTATTCCATATTTGATATACCTATCAAATTCATCCAAGTTATAAATATGCTAGAAACTGCTGAGGTTGAAATATTAAAGTACAAAGCTGTTATAATTCAAATGTTGTTTTATTTTGGCGAAGCTTCATCAAATTCATGAAACATTCCTTTTGATTTATAATGTTTCTCAGGTTTAGCAAAGGAGAAAATTGAGGTAAAAGCATCTTTTTTTTTATATATTTTTGCTCACTATTTTTTTTGTTACTGGGAAATCGATGAACTCCAATATTTTACAAGTTACATGCATAACAATGCGGCATTTTCTCAGTATAAAATTAAAAAGTGCAATACTCCAAGAGATTCCCATATGTTTTGGGTACCAAAGACCAGACGCCACCTATCGGGATAAAATTGCACTTTTCCTCCCCATTCTTTAGTTATTTTTGGTCAATCCATGAAGAAAATTCAAGTCATATTTCGATAATAGTCAGTCCAAGAATATTTTGTCAACAAAGCTAGCAAAATAAACGATAAACGTCAAAATTTTCTATGAAGAAAAGTCATCCAATCCATCCATGTGACATGCTGCATTGCAAACTATCGGCACCCTGATTATCTAAAAATCAACGAACTAAGATCTAAGGAAGCCTAACTCCTAACAAATATTGCATAAAAAATGGCACCTTCACATATTCTGTAACACAAAAGGTCGCAAACTCAACAATGAACTAGTAAAAACATACCTTATTACAATGCACGCATAATCGGCATTAGATTGTATTCTAACGCACATGACGTTTTTTATTGGCTGGGGTTTGAACGCAGATCAAACATGATTGGATATTTGACTCGCCTCGTGTCACTCATTGGGCCGTTGTCGTGCCTTTGTCATTGAGGCGAGGACGGTGTAACGTAGAATGCAGTCAGTACACCTAACCTACTACGGCGCGCTGGGCGGCATCATAAAATTGTTTTATGAAATTAGTACATTATTGTTTGTTAGATATAATGTTTGTTTTATTATGTAGACGGACGACTTGGTAAAGACCGCTCGAATACGCTTGATGCAAGTCGCCTGTAACTAGTCGCTCTAAAAAACTAAAGGAGACCTATGTCAGCAGTGGACGTCTTTCGGCTGTGATGATTTTATTGTTATTTTAATTTATGAAAATTATAAAATGATGATGTTGATGAATGATGATCATATTATTTGTCACGAATTGGTAAGACATATGATTTCAAGAAGGACTAAAATTAGGCAAGCTATTGAAATAAAATAGGTATGCTTGATAAAAGACAATGTATTCTGTAAAGATTTTTTTTTCATAACATGTAAGTACATATTATGTACATAATTATCACATTTGCGCGAGCAACACCTTAATACGTCTTTTAGAGGTGTGACTGATAAAGAACAACAGTATTAATACGTCGCTTTATTTTTATTTTTTAATTGGCAATACAAAATTCTTATAGCGACACCTTTTTAACCGACTTCAAAAAAGGAGGAGAATCTCAGTTTTTCGTAATGTATTTTTTATAGCAGCGTATTCCACCAAGTCAAAGTTTATTCTTGTCAAGATCTTTTTCAAATGCAGACTATTTTAACATGCTTATTGACCGGTGCGCAAATACCTAAACTAGCAATATGGGTGATGGGTGACGGTGGATTGGAAGAGGTGGACCAACTCCGTAGCCAGCGCGATCTCCAGATTTGACACCCCTTGATTTTTATTTGTGAGGTCATGTTTACAGTTGATGTTTAAAAACATTTGCGAGAGTGAATCCGTAATGCGTTTGCGAATAATAGCCACATTTGTACTAATTAAGTGGAATACAGGTGTGCTGCAAAGTGTTCGGGACAATCTAGTGCACCGTTTCTAGGCATGTATTTCTATTGGTGGTGGAAATATAAAGTAGCATTTTCGCAGCAGATCTCATACATTGGGTTTCCAGCAGAATGATCCGCGGATCAAACTCCATATTAAAAAGCTGTTTTCAGAGCTGCATAAAATCATAGTTTCTGGAAATTGTCATTACTTTGTGTTCTGATCTGACGGTCTTGACCTCATGACGTCACTACTTGTCGTGCCACTCTGCTGCCTTCGGTGTTGCAATGTGAGTTCTTCATTTTTTATTTATTCTATTTTAACCAGGGATTTTTACTCGTTAATCAAAGAGGATTGCGTGAATAGAATCTTTATAGATACCTACCTAATCATCCCTTCACGGATTGGACAGCGTTTTTGTTACACCCTGTATAATAATAAAAAACAAGGAGATTACATCAGATTACTCGTTTTCTATGTATTGCATATTGCAGGACGCGCAAAATTTTGATTTAAATTTTCCTTTTTTTTTGTTGTACTGAATTCCATGAGAGAGTTTTATTCTTGTTTAAAAATGTGTGATAGCAGTGAATGTGAAGATTTGACTCTGCCCCACAAAGCGACTGAACACTTGTTGCATAATAACGACCATATTTTGTATGTATACGCTCATAGATATTTCTAAAAAACGAAAAATATGTTACTTTCCTATGTTATGTTATGTCTGTATAGTTTTGCTGCCTTCTTTTGGTCTTTTTCACCACTTGACCACACATGACGTCATTTTAATCATTTTTCTAATTATTTTTTTGTGGTAACGCTAACGACTGTCGCCGAGCGCGTGGCAGACATTACTAAATCGTGCTTCACTAGTACTTTTTTAGCCCCGCCCTTTCTGTGTTAGTTTGCGTGGTGCTATTTTTTGAGCGGAATTACACTTCCTTAGTATCTTAGTTCGTTGCTAAAAATAAACTATTTAGCGACCGGTTGCATTTGACATACATTACAACTTTTATTTGGTATGTTTTTTTTAACCCAAAAAGAAGTAGCAATGGATCACGATCATCTGTGAACTGCAACCAGTCGCTAGGTGGTTTTTAATTGGAAGTGTCTATTCATCGGGGCGCCTCGACGAATAGTATTTTTCTCTATCCAGCGGTGCGCACCGCTGAATAGCGCTTTCTCTAGGGATTGACTTTATGCCGGTGCCTTCTTTTTAGTCGTCGTAACAGTAAGTTAAACTATTCAAATATTCTTTGGTCCAGTGGTTAGAGCGTTGGTCTCTCGTCTCGATCTAAAGGTCGTGGGTTCGATCCCCGCGGGAAGCAACACCTTTAGTTTCTAGTTTGGTTAGGAAATTGCAGGCTGATCACCTGGTTGCCTGATAAGAAAGATGATCCGTGCTTCGCAAGGCACGTTAAGCTCTAGGTCCTGCGCCTGACTTCTCTCCGGTCGGCATTTGAGCAAAATCTAACTCCTGAGTTTTGATAGTAACTATTATAACTGTTATCTCTGATTGGTCAAAAAAACTAGGTACTTAGTTAGATTTTGCGCGCAACATCTAACTACCGTACCGAGTTTTTTTGACCAACCTGTCTTTAAGTTCTTTTGTGTCTTTGAGGATGTACCTAGTTATTATTGAAGCGTATACCTATTATTAGTTGATAAGTTCGCAAATAAAAGCACCTATTTTTTTTTATTTAATACTATTTTTTACCATAATACCACAGTCCTCCGAATTATTTAATTTGGCAGGAAACGTAACTTCTGCGTTCATCTCGGTTTTCTGGGTAGTAGTTACAAAAACGTGGAAGATTTTCATTTTTCCAAAAATAAAATAAAACGTAACACGTTTGGGCGCAAACTCTAACTACTGAGTGCACGACCTTCAATAACAGCTCTTTAACATTGTTATCAATCTGTGATAGCGTTTTTTACTGTTGTAAAAATTAAAATCTTCCAAGTTTTTGTGACTAGTTGACTACCTACTATCCAAAATACCCAAATCTGAACGCAGAAGTTACGTTTTCTGACTACGTTTTCAACCAAACTAGAAACAACAACTCAAAGATGTTGCTTCCCACGGGGATCGAACCCACGACCACGACCTCTGGGTCGAGAGACCACTAGAGTTTGGTCAACGAAAGATGAGACTCGCTTGTAAATGGAACTAATTTTGTCCCTTATTTTAAGGTTCAGTTTCCAATAACTTAACTTCTAAACGTTAATTTAACAGGGAAAGTGGCGCTTCCATTTACGTTTCATCTTTCGTTGACCCTAGCTCTAACCACTAGACCACAGAGACAGTAACACAATTACTACAACATTATTTGAACAGTTTAACTTATTTTATTTATTAGTCGTCGTAATAAGTAAGGAGGCACCGACATAAAGCCAATCCCTAGAGAAAGTGCTATTCAGCGATGCGCACCGCTAGATAGAGAAAAAAACTATTCGTCGAGGCGCCCCGATGAATAGACACTTCCTTTAATTAGATAATCAGCCCGCCGATGTAGTAGGTCGCGGACGTAACCATAGACTAATATGACGTCATCGGGTGTGTAATGTATGACCTAAATTTACATGCACTAACGATCAGAGGATATAATAACATTTCACATAATTTCATTTGACATACCGATCAAATAATATAACATACGGTTAATATAATTTCACTTGACCTAAATACATGTGATATAAAAATTATTTGACACAATCACCATTTGATCTAATTAACAGATGATATAAAGAACATTTCATATAACATTCATTTACTCTATTCAACATTTAAAATAATTTTATTTGACCTAAGATTTAAATGCTATAAAAACAAGCATAGCCCAAAAATATGATTTCATTACTTATATATTTTTATCTACACCCATGCATTAAATCCTCCATAAAGGGTTCTAAAACAGTTAGCTTACTGCCAACATTACAGTATCGCTCCGCTGCGAGTGGTCAAAACACTAACCTAATCTATCTGGTGTATTATGTTTTTATTTAGAGCGGGGGGCCTGGGGCCAGCCGCCCTGTACCCCCAGCAAGCATTTTGCAAGCAAGCACCCAACATACAAGCATGCAAGCAAGCATGCAGCATGCAAGCAGCCATGCAGTAAGCAAGCATGAAGCATGCATGCAGCGTGCAAGTAAGCATGCAAGCAAGCATGCAGCGTGCATGCATTGTGGAGCTCCGCTCGCTTCGCTCGCTCCGCTGCGAGTGGTCAAAACACTAACCTAACCTAACCTACTGGTAGGTGCATTCAAAGTGTTTCTTTATAGCGGGGGGCCTCAGGCCCCCCGACCCCCCCGAGCGGGGGGGCCAGCCCCCCTGCACCCCCCGGCAAGCATGCAGCATGCAAGCAAGCATGCAGCATGCAAGCAAGCATGCAGCATGCAAGCAAGGATGCAGCATGCATGCAAGCATTGTGGCACTCCGCTGCGAGTGGTCAAAACACTTACCTAACCTAACCTACTGGCAAGCTACATGCATGCTTGTATGCTTGCTTGCATGTCTAGTCATTGTTATGTTATAATATATATATGCTAATAGATTTTAGTACATTAAACATTAGTGGATTTGATAATTAAGCAAGCATCATAATAACAAAAGCTAGTTATTTCTATTTTATAGTAAAAGTTGATTATAACATGTAAAATTAGATCAAATGATATGTATATGAAATGTAAGTTAGATAAAAAAGCGATATATCAAATGATACTTATGGGATATAAACGTTAGAGCAAATGTAAATATGGCCAATAATAATGATGACAAATGAATAATAGGTTAAATAAAAATTATGTCATTTATTTTTAGGTCAAATAAAAATTAGATGAAGTCAACGTTAGTGACAATGAAATTAGATTAACTGTTTTTATGGCAACCGAATCGCACCCGACGTCATCGGACGTCCGATAGCTATCTGGCACGCAGGATGTTATTAGAGTGTGCACACTTATCAGCCGCGGCAGTAAGCCGCGTCCGATAATTTGTTTCGACCTTTACGTCGTGTCGCGAGTGTCGCGACAGGGTACGTATCGGTTTCATACATTCAATCACTATTGAAACTACAATCAAGGTCCAAACAAATTATCGGACGCGGCTTAAGGGCCAAACAAATTATCGGACGCGGCTTATGGACGCGGCTTACTGCCGCGGCTGATAAGTGTGCACACTCTCATAACATCCTGCGTGCCAGATAGCTATCGGACGTCCGATGACGTCATATTAGTCTATGGTTACGTCCGCGACCTACTACATCCGATAGTTTGCACACCTCAGATCAGCCGCGGCAGTAAGCCGCGTCCGATAATTTGTTCGGACCTTTACTGCCGCGGCTGATCTGGGGCCTTACTATGAGCTCTTATAGCAGGACTTATATTGAACCGCCTTACTTTTTCGTACTACGACCTCAACGATTAGTATGAAACAAGGGTCTGACATGCTTTGATAGAGCGAGATCGTCTTATTGAGATTCCTATAGGAGAAAATAGAGAAAAGTTTCATGTTTTATCTCTATCACCGACCGGACTTTTTTTCATGGTCGGGTTATAGGCACAGTTCAACTAGGCAAAACAAACAAGTGAGGTTATATCAAAAGTGCCAAAGAAATTAAAGGTTTTGTGGATTACTACCTAATTTATACATAAAATTTATTATAAATCGAATGTGTAGTGTTTGTGTCTAGCCTACAAAATGGTGGGTTGTTCAATATTTGGCTGCAAAACTAACAAATAAAGAAAAGAAGCGGGTGTTACATTTCATGCGTAAGTACACTGTTTTCTATATTTTGATCACGTATTTCTTTCTCAAATCTCACAGGAACCAAGTTTCTGAGCTAAATCATTAGTTATATCATGAAAAATTTGATAAATAGGAAAAATCTAAAAATTATTTCTAAAAATAACCTCGGAAACATTTGACATGTAAACCGGGAAAATTGCGTATTAATCTACGTAATAGAAGTCAGCTTAGCATTGACGTCCACTAAAATCAGTAGGTTTATAAATCGATTTCGGGATGCCTACCCATATAGAAATTTTTCCCCAAAAATTACCCCATATTTCAGGGAATTTCAAGCGATTTGATTTTTCCAGATTTCCGACGGAAGATAAAATTCATGAGAAATGGACAACGGCAACTGGAAAAAAGAATTGGCATCATAAGTACACACGAATTGATTTGTAGAAAAAGTGTGTCTGTACATATTACATATATTAAAAAAAATATTTGAAGCGATGGAGACATAGTAATAGAGTAAGAGTTAAAAAAAAGTGTGTCTGTCTGTTTGAACACGCTAATCTCCGGAAATACTGATTTCTGTTATATAGCTGTTAAGCCTGGGCATAACTTAGGGTATAATTGATTTTGGAAAATGGAAACACCTGATGCAGAACCTTAGTAAAAGTTGTTCAGCCTGATGAGTGGTATTTTATTTTATTTGTTATCACCGCCTTACAGTCCCGGTTAAGAATAGGACTGTCCCATCTCATCCCATGGGTATCGTAGAAGGCGATAGAGGGAAGTTTTTAGGGACCTGGTACAGACCATCGCACAAAGGGTCACTCGAATGGCAGCGACAAAACTGTCAACAACAGCATTCCCAAGGAGGGTTGGTGTCAGGCAGGCGGCCGACCGTAAAACTTTGCCAAAACCTAATGCAGTATGAATTACATGCTGCGCCGACCCCAATAGTGGTCGTTCTACGAGCTCAAAATTTTATTTTGTGTAGAATACTATAAATAAATTGGGATAAGGGCAGGAGGATGATGATGATGATTTTTTATCACAAAATCCATAGCACTTAAAAATTGATGATCTGGAACACCTGATGCAGAACCATAATGGTTCAGCTAAACTATTAGAAATATAAAAATGACACCTTAGCAAAAGTTGTTCAATCTGTTGAGCATTTTTTGTTGAGGTATAAAGAAGAACAATTACGTCACGTATTATAACAGGGTGTAATTGTCAAAAATTCAATACTGTAACGATTCCGACTACATTTTAGGGTATTTTTTTGCGATCATGGCAGCCCCATATTTTGACGTCATAATATGTCTATCCCTTACACCCGGTCGCTCGGTGGCGCATCTACCCCTTTTTAATATACTATATCTATGGTATGAAACAAGGGTCTGACATGCTTTGATAGAGCGAGATCGTCTTATTGAGATTCCTATAGGAGGAAATAAAGAAGAGTTTCATGTTTTATCTCTATCACCGACCGGACTTTTTTTCATGGTCGGGTTATAGGCACAGTTCAACTAGGCAAAACAAACAAGTGAGGTTATATCAAAAGTGCCAAAGAAATTAAAGGTTTTGTGGATTACTACCTAATTTATACATAAAATTTATTATAAATCGAATGTGTAGTGTTTGTGTCTAGCCAACAAAATGGTGGGGTGTTCAATATTTGGCTGCAAAAGCAACAAATAAAGAAAAGAAGCGGGTGTTACATTTCATGCGTAAGTACACTGTTTTCTATATATTGATCACGTATTTCTTTCTCAAACCTCACAGGAACCAAGTTTCTGAGCTAAATCATTAGTTATATAATGAAAAACCTGATAAATAGGAAAACTCTAAAAATTATTTCTAAAAATAACCTCGGAAACATTTGACATGCAAACCAGGAAAATTGCGTATTAATCTACGTAATATAAGCCAGCTTAGCATTGACGTCCACTAAAATCAGTAGGTTTATAAATCGATTTCCGGATGCCTACCCATATAGAAAATTTTCCCTAAAATTTACCCCATATTTCAGGGAATTTCAAGCGATTTGATTTTTCCAGATTTCCGACGGAAGATAAAATTCGTGAGAAATGGATAGAAGCAACTGGAAAAAAGAATTGGCATAAGTACACACGAATTGATTTGTAGAAAAAGTGTGTCTGTACATCCTTATCCTTACATATTATAAAACAGTAAAAAAAGTGTGTCTGTACATCCTTACTTATAATAAAACAGTAAAAAAGTGTGTCTGTACATTACATATATTTCAAAAAAAATATTTGGGGCGATGGATACATTAGTAGAGTAGGAATTTGAAAAAAAAAGTGTGTCTGTTTGTCTGTTTGTTTGTCTGTTTGAACACGCTAATCTCCGGAAATACTGAACGGATTCGGATGAAAATTTTTTGTTATATGGCTGTTAAGCCTGGGCATAACTTAGGGTATAATTGATTTTGGAAAATGGAACACCTGATGCAGAACCATGATGGCCCAACTAACCTATACGGAATATAAAAATGACACCTTAGCAAAAGTTGTTCAACCTAATGAGCATTTTTTGTTGAGGTATAAAAATTGGAGATCTGGAATACCTGATGCAGAACCATAATGGTCCAGCTAAACTATACAAAATATAAAAATGACACCTTAGCAAAAGTTGTTCAGCCAGATGAGTATTTTTTGTTGAGGTATAGAAATCCATGATCTGGGAACACCTGATGCAGAACCATAATGGTCCAGCTAAACTATACAAAATATAAAAATGACACCTTAGCAAAAATTGTTCAGCCTGATGAACATTTTTTGTTGATTTAGTAACTTTTAACATTATAACACTGCTACAAGTATTTTCTTATGTAACTACATAAGTTCATATGCATGCGCAAGTCAAAGTCCACGCGTACGAAGTCGCGGGCATCAGCTAGTTACATATTATATTTAAAAAAAAATTAATTGTCTGTTTGAACACGCTAATCTCCGAAAATACTGAATGGATTCGAATGAAACTTTTTCTGTTATATAGCTGTTAAGCCTGGGCATAACTTAGGGTCGGTCTGGACAAAAAGAGTGGTTGGTCGGGACCACTTATTTTCGCGATTTCGCTTGCAATACTTTGTTTAATTAGCGAGTCAAAATGTTGACTTTCACTCACTACGGAATTCAAGTACTGTAACGATTCCAAATACATTTTAGGGTATTTTTTTTGCGATCATGGCAGCCCCATATTTTGACGTCATAATATATCTATCCCTTACACCCGGTCGCTCGGTGGCGCATCTACCCCTTTTTAATATACTATATCTATGGTATGAAAGCAGGCCTTAAGCAGTTTTGTTTAAGGCCTGCTATTGAACTGAACGTTTTCTTATTTGCTGATGGTAAGCCCCCTGAGGTGTGCAAACTATCGGATGATCAACTCAAACATTAATAACCAAACAACTTTCTCAAAACGACGGAACGCAGCAATAGATGAATATTATTTACTCTTTGTCACTCATGACATGACAGCTGTCTGCAGGATCGCAAAATTGGTGATTTCAGTATTTCACTCGAAGGTCTCGGACTTCGGACTTGTACTCGATGGCCACACTGAATACTGATGTGAAGAGTGGATTGGATGTGCTCTGTGCAACGTAGTGATTATTATATTCTCTTTCCGAAAAAAGCGCGGGAAACCTTCAACTAAGCGGTTGTGTCTTTTGGCTTTTTTGATTTTTTCACTTAATTCTTTGTAAATAGTAGGATCAGCTAGTGTAAATATTGTTTATATAGTGTATATATTTAGTATTAGTGTTTTTGTATTATATTTGCAGCGATCTGGTGAGTTATTAGATCTATACTTTTATGAATGATCCGGAGGACCCTGGGGGGACAGTCCCCCAGGTTTCTCATAATGTAATTATACCATTCGATGAAAGTGTGGGAGGTATGGACACTGATGGTTCTCTTTTTGACTCTGACACTTCTGTAAATAACCCAACAAAACGTAAAAGGGTAGCGTCACGTAAAGTTTGCAAACACTGCAACAAAAAGAGGAGGCATCATAAATCTGCTTCTAATGTTTTGTCTGAAGTTGACTGCCATTGCGAGATCAATGAAAATAATTCACCAAAAACTTTTAAGATTCCCACTATGTCCTCAACACCACAAACACAAACAATTAATCCAACCCTTGATACATCCAACAAGTCTATGACGCGCCCAGTAGTTGGTAGGGAAATATATGAGGCAACTGATGCATCTCCATACAACGTGCACATTCAAAAAACACAGTCTACGCCAGATGAAAATGTATCTTTGCATCCAATCTCTTTTGGTCGATTCTTAAAAAAACATAATATCCAAAACATTGTAAATGGATCTCTGAAAAAAATTGGTAGAAACAGACTGGTAATTTCATTTGTTAAATATGACGATGCAAATAAATTTCTCACTAACCAAGCCTTAAAGGATAGTAATTTCAAAGCGTTTATACCCACTTTTTCTGTTACTCGTATGGGTGTTGTAAGAGGGGTTCCGATAGATTGGTCTGAAGAAGAAATCTTACAAAATATTTCTGTACCTATGGGCTGTGGAAATATTCTAAAAGTTAGGCGCATTAACAGGAAAAATTCAGTAAATGGTAATGTCAGTTTCACTCCAGTAGAGACAGTAGTACTTACTTTTGATGGTCAGGTGCTACCGAAAAGAGTGTTCCTTTGTTATAACTCTCTCCCCGTAGACCTTTATATCTTTCCAACTGTCCAATGCTTCAATTGCTGCCGCTTTGGCCATATAAAAACTCAATGTAGATCAAAGCCCAAATGTTTTAAGTGTGGAAATGACCACTCAGGTGAGAGTTGCCAAATTAATGAAGATGATGTTACTTGCTGCCTATGCTCTGGATCTCACTATGCCACCAACCGGAAGTGTCCCGAATTTTCCAGACAAAAATCAATAAAAGAGTCTATGGCCAATAACTGCATTTCTTATGCTGAAGCCCTTAAGCTTCACCCTCCAATCACAAAATCATATTCTGAAGTTCTTACATCCTCCATTGCTCCCCAATCACAAAGGCATAACTCTAATTCCAATAAAACTACATCTTACAGAAAAACAGTCTTTATTCAACCTAAATTACACAAAATTAGTTCTAATGGCTATGACAAAGTAACTCATGACGTTTTAACTAAAGATTATAACATTCCATTGCCAACAGTAGGTACCTTAAATGAAAATAACCCTTTTTCCAATATGTCGACTAGAGACCTTATTATTGCCTTGATAAATTTTCTGTCCCAAACAGAAAACCTGTCTAGACCGTCCAACGCCGCACCTGAAAATATAAATACTGTAAATAAACAACAAAATGGATCATCTGTCATCAATCCTTCAGTGGAATTGCCAAAGTATTAATAATAAGAAAAGTGATTTACTTCACTTAATCAATGTATATAAACCTGTAATTATAGCATTACAAGAAACATGGATAAAACCAAATAGTATCTTTAATGTTTCTCATTATTTTCCTTTAAGAGAAGATCGTTCTGACTCCCATGGTGGTGTAGCTCTACTAATTAATGATTCTGTTTCCTTTCAGCGTATTCCTATTACCCATAGTGTTAACCTGTCAATCATAGCCGCTTCTATTAATAATATCTGTTTTGTTTCACTATACATACCTCATCCAACATCCTCTGTGTACAATGAACTCAATACCATCATCTCTCAACTCCCAAAACCCATTTTTATAATGGGAGATTTTAACGCTCAACACCAAGCATGGGGCAGTGCCAAATCTAACTGGTGTGGTACCAGAATTTTAGATTTTTCAGAACTAAATAACTTTTGCATCATAAATACAGGACTTCCAACACGGCGAACATTGCCTCATAAAGGCGACAGTGCGCCCGACCTTACAATTTGTAGTCCTAATCTAGCTTCCACCTTTACTTGGAGCCCACTATCTTCGACGTTTGGTAGTGACCACTTTCCTATTTTAATTGAATTTCCTTCAACTATAATAAAAAATCAAAGTAGACGACCACCTCGTTTGAAATATAAACTTAACCAAAATGACAGTGACAGTGACAGATGGGTAATGTTTATGGAGCAAGTTGAGCTAAAGGTTTCTTCCCTTCCTTCTATACAAGAAAACAACCGGACACAGAGTGCCGAGGCTTTTGCCTCAGTCTTGTTAGAAGCAGCTGACGAAGTTTTTCCAAAGAAAAAAACAAATGGGTATATTCCTTCCCCCCCGTGGTGGGACAGTGAATGTACAAGAGCAATAAAAGAGAGAAAAGAGGCCGAAATAAATTATAGAGATAATAGTTCTTCCGAAAATTTTGATAAATTGATACAAATAATGAATCAAATCCGCAGTCTATTTAAAAAAAAGAAATGGGAAGGTTGGAGGACCTTTTGTTCATCTATATCACCTGACATTTCTCCTTCCGAGGTTTGGAATAACATTCGTAGGTTTCGATCTGCCTTTAAAGAACGAGTTCCAAAATGTATTGATGAGGGCGTAGCCGAAAAATTTCTGGACAAATTAGCTCCGCCATTTGTTCCTCAAGAACTGATACTATCATCACCTCAGTTAACC
This sequence comes from Agriphila tristella, assembly GCA_928269145.1. Lineage (NCBI taxonomy): Eukaryota > Metazoa > Arthropoda > Insecta > Lepidoptera > Crambidae > Agriphila > Agriphila tristella. The sequence continues at coordinate 43,295,645 of OV743431.1, forward strand.
TGTCGCAATAGTATAGAGGACTTAAATAATCTTAACTCGCCATTCACTTTGACTGAGTTGAAAGGTGTGCTGTCCTATGTTAAAGATTCGGCTCCTGGTATCGATGGTATTCCATACTCTTTTCTAACTCATTTAAATGACAATAGTTTAATTTACTTGTTAAATCTCATTAATTCTGTTGTAATGTCTGGCGAAGTCCCACCTTCATGGAAAATCCAGGAAATTATTCCTATTTTGAAATTTAACAAGCCCTCATTAGATCCTAATTCATACAGACCTATAGCTCTCTCGTCAGTCCTATCTAAGTTGGCTGAACACCTAGCCAAGATCAGGCTGGAGTGGTATGTAGAAAGTCAGGGGCTGCTGGCTCCGAGCCAATATGGGTTTAGAAAAGGAAAGAGCACAATGGACAGCTTAGGCATTATCACTACTGATATAAGATTAGCCTTTTCAAATAACGAATTTTTACTTGTAACTTTCTTAGACATTTCTGCAGCATATGACAATGTTGATTTACAACTTCTCAAAGATAAATTAGATAAGCTTCAGGTCCCACACCTATTGAGTAATTTTATCATTAACCCAGTGCTGCCAACTAGATATTTTTGATTCCGCTAAGGAAGTTGGTGTTTTCCGTCAAAAATCCGTCAAACTGATATATTTTTTCCCGTCAAATAAAATATACTAATAAACTAAGTTTAAAATCTATCGCAATCGCTTTCATTTGACAGAACATTGATGTTTATTTTTGGCACAAATAAAAACTTACCAATGAAATGCAGCAATGTGTCACATATTAATATCTGTAAAAAATGAAAGCGATTGCGATAGATTTTGAAATAAGACGAATTAGCATCATCGGGTAAATTGTACGTGTAGCATACCTTGCTTTTTTTAAGTCAAAATGTATTTTTAAAATGGTATGGACGATTAATTATTCTGCACTAATGCACTAATGATTTTACCCCATTCATCACGCTGAAAATGTCCTGACTGACACGACATGATTAGTAAGTAAAATTTAAAAACTATATCCGTGGATAAATCCGTTAGCCGTCAAAATATATTTTCTCCCGTTAGTGCCTGACCCTAATCCGTTAAATATGACGGGAAATCCGTTAAGTTGGCAACACTGCATTAACCTCCTTTCAGAAAGGCAAATACAAATTAATTTTAGTGATTCAAAGGTAAAATCTAGACTGACGTGGAAAGGACTGCCACAGGGTTCTGTACTCAGCCCAATTCTATACGCCATATATACTCATGACCTTGAATTTTCCATCGCTGAAAACGTGAATGTGTTACAATATGCGGATGATTTAGCTATCTATGTATCTGGACGATCTATATTTAAATTAACATATTTATTAAACAACGCTCTGGAGCTTTTAAAATCTTGGTTGGATAAAAACGCATTAAGTCTCTCTGTAAGTAAAAGCTGTGCAGTTTTATTTACTAAAATGCGCAGTCCACCTACATTTTCAATTTTTTATGACGGTCAATTAATGCCCTCAGAAAATGAATTTAAATTTTTAGGTTTAATATTAGATTCGAAATTAACAGGTTTACCACACTGCTATTATGCTTCGGCACGATGTGAACGATTACTTAATATTTTGCGATGTCTTTCTGGTGTTTGGTGGGGCGCCCACCCTTTCAATCTTAGGCTTCTTTATAACGCTATCATCAGAAGCATCCTGGATTACGGGACTTACTTTTTAGAGCCGTGTAGCTTAGTTGCCATAAGTAAATTGGATGATATCCAATCTAAATCACTACGACTCATAGGTGGAGCTATGAAATCTAGCCCGTTAAATGCTCTTCAGGTCGAATGTGCAGAACCCCCACTAAAGTTAAGAAGGCAAATGTTGTGCGACAAATTCCTCTTCCGCGCTTTTCAATTTTCGAACCATCCTCTATACAACAAATTACAAGAATTATCAGAAAAAATTGAGTCCTCTTCTTTCTGGACCAATAAGCCTCCCCCATGTCTAGTCGTGAGTTTTCGTAAATTTATCTCCCTGCAAGCCCCTACTCACCGATCACAATACCTTCCTTTGTTCTCTGCAAACTACCCAGCTCTGGTTCTTGAACCTAATGTCCTCTTTAGTTTAAACTGTTTAAAAAATGACCAAAACCCTGATGCAACCCTAAGACATCTTATTGATAGTGACTGGCCGGACTGGCACTATTTATATTGCGATGCATCTAAACACTCTGATTCTGGTTCAGTTGGAATTGGTGTCTTCCATCAGCAATATAACATCCATCAAAAAATTAAACTTCCACCTGAGACATCAGTTTTCACTGCAGAATGCTTTGGAATCCTAAAGTCACTAGAATATGTCCTAATAGCAAAACTTAAAAAAACAATTATATTTTCGGATTCCAAGAGCGCTCTTCAATCTCTTCAAAAATTTCCATTTAAATCCTGCTTAGCTTCTGTTTATATTATAGAGTGTAGACAGCTGTTATTAACTTGTAAAGAAAATAGATATGACATTCTTTTTGCGTGGATACCTGGCCATCATAACATAAAAGGAAATGAAATTGCTGATAAGCTTGCCAAGGACGCAATAAATTCTGGTGATATCTTCCCTTATAAAAATATAGTGCCCGATCTCATTTCTCTTCCCAAAGAGAATTTATATGTCTGTTGGGAAGATAAATGGAATACTACAAGCCTTACTAAAGGAAAAGCTTATAAAAGAATTCAACAAACAGTTCACTTAAGCCATGGTTCTCTAAAATACAGTTAAGTAAATTTGCTACATCCAGTCTTATCAGAATGCGTTTAGGTCATGTTTGTACTGCATCCCATCTTTCTAGAATAGGAATCTGCAACAGTAGTGTATGTGCTTGTGGTGCTGGTGACGAGGACCTAAATCACATTTTCTTTCAATGTTCGCTTCATGATTGCTCCTCTTTTTTAAATTCCCTTGTGTCCCTCCGTGTTCCTCTCCCTACATCAATCCCAACCCTGTTGAGCTGCATAAATCCAGACTTGTATAGTTTAATTTCTAAATTTTTAACTGAAAATAATATTAAATTATAACCTTCATTTATATTACCTACTTAATTACCTTTATTTAAATATTATACTACTCATTATTTTTAACCTATCTATTTCACTAATTATTCTGCCCCTGATCCTATTATTTTTCCAAGATTTTTCCTAAATTCCGATCATTTCCTTTCCTATTAAAATTCCTTGGTTTCCCTACCTTTATTACCTACTTGATATTGGCTAATGCACAAGCCGTGCGAGCCAGGAAAAAAAAAAAAAAAAAAAAAAGCTGTCTGCAGTCTGTTGACTGTTCGCGTCACCGTCAAAGCAAGATCTCAGTAATCTGTGTGTGGACAAGACAAGACCTTAGATAATTTTTTGATAAGTTTAATCCATATTTCTAATTTTTAATCACTGAAATACCAATGAAATATAATATAATACCTACAAGAAGGAGTAGACAATTTTATGTATTAATTGGTTGGAGATCGTGAGTGTCAGAAACATCGCTAAGCGGTTCTTGTTGATTTATTAATTAATGAATTAGTTTTGAGTTAGTTCAATAATTCTAAATAATGCTATATATTATTATGAAATTAGATTCAATCTATCGCTTTAATTTGAAATGGCGTGTATGTTTCGTCGAATTTATTACAGATATACTAAGTGTCTGGTAATATCTGTTTTGGTGGCATTTTTCATTCAAATACTTATTGCAATCCGTTTTTTCCCTTCTACTGAAAATGAGATGTTAATAAAAAGAGAGACCCTCTCAGTTAATAAGCAAGAAGCCGGCGATGTATCGGCTAGAAAAGCAGATTCCAGATTTACTGATGATGAAGATGTAATTTTGAAAGTGAAACCGCAAACAATTTCTCATTTAAGACTTGCAGAACTAGATTTTAAGCCTCCGTGTGAGATACAAAGTAAAGAAGCTATATCGGCTGTTCATCGTGCTAAAACACAGGCTTGCAAACAAGAAATAGTTAAAGTGACATGTCTCATACAAAATGGAGATTTTTATCCTAAAAACTTACCAAATAATTGTCCAGCACAAAATATGACATATGGCAAGAATTTAGGATGCTACCAAGATGAAAAGAAACTGAGAATACTTTCTAGTTTTTATGGAAACTATGCTACTTCAAACACACCTACCAACTGTCTAGATATTTGTGTTCTAGCAGGGTTTCCTTATGCCGGTGTACAATATGGGTAAGTTGGATTGTTAAATGTTTATTATTATTTATTATTTACAAGGAGGGAACGCCAGCAAAGCCGGACGGGTGATCGGTCACCTTGATTGGAACCATTTCACCCATTTCCCCAAATCCACGGGGAGGTGGGTTATCATTTACCCCACAGGCGTCGGACCCTCGAACCTACCTGTACGCTTACAGTACCAGAGTTGACTTATTGTTAACTGATTTAGATCCGTTTTATTTAGCTTGTCCGCTCCATAGAATTATTGGTAAACATTAGTATACATCAGTGGCGAGGAGTGAAATTATGGCAAAGGTAAGCCGTTCTACAAAAATGTTGTGATCTGCATAGTCGATTGGTTCTAAAAGGTAAGCCGATGGGTATCGGCTTGTATGGACCCTTCGCCACTGGTATACATAAACTAATATTTGTGAGAAACTCAACTATTAAAGTTGTTAGTTCAAGTTTTGCCCATAACTGGACATTCAGAAAATCCCTAGGGAACCTTTGACCGGGATAAAATGTAAGTATCCTATGTTTTAGTCCAAATGAAATTTTACACACAGATCTATCTGTGTAAAATTTCATCCAAATCTATTCAGCCGTTTTTTGCGTGATTGAGTAATAAACATCCAACATTAATAATTAGTAGAATCCTCTTTTTTTTATGTCGGAGAAAAACGCTTTTACGCGCTTCCCCTCTCGCAGGAGAGCGAGAGGGGGGCATGTGGGACTCGCCAGGAGGAGACCGTTGCGGCTCCTTCCACGACTGCCTCCCGTGATCACACCCAACCATGTGGTTCGATGGGATCCCGGGAGGAGGGAATACCCACGAAAAAACTCCGGCACTTGCCCGCTCGCCCCCGGTTGGTCATACGGGGGGCCATGGGTGGTAATCACCCCACTAACCCGGTGGCACGCCCGGCTACCCGGGCCTCCTCGCGGTTGGGAGATGGCCGGGCAAGTTTGGCCATCTCCCCAGACGGTCGGGGACCATGCAATGCAGGCGATGAGTCACCTCCCATCGCCCGCGTGGTCCCCGTTATAGCGGTATGAGGTGCGCGTAGCGCCTCCTCCTAGCGCCCATCCGCCTGCGTCGGAGCCGGTTCACGTGAGCTTCGTCTTCGCGAACCCGCTCCGATGCCTCCATAATTAGTAGAATCCTACTAATATTATAAATGTGAAAGTTTGTGGGTTTAGATGTTTGGATGTTTGTTCCTCAATCATGCAAAAACTACTGAACGGATTCGGTTGAAATTTGGCACACAGATAGTAGATATCCTAGATTAAAACATAGAATACTTTTTATCCCGATATTCCCACGGGAACGGGAACCACGCGGGTGAAACCGCGGGCGGCCGCTAGTTGATAATAATTAGGTAAATTTCAAAATATTTTGCAGGTCAGAATGTTTTTGTGGAGAGAATGTACCATCAGCTTCATCCAAAATTAATGACGACCTATGTGATATGAAGTGCTCTGGTGATTCTACGAAGATCTGTGGGGGTTACTTTACCATGAATGTAATGGAGACTGGATTATCAAGTAAGTGCCTGGGGTGCGATTGCGTAAGGTAATCATATTCATTTGCCAGTTCATATCATATTCCATCGGCTGCAATTTGTTTGGGATGACATATATTAAGGTACAATATGAACTGTCAAATTAATAAGATTGAATTTGCTCGTCATTCCTTCATGTGGTAAAAGTATCATCCCTTTTAATCTCATCTACCACAAATATATTTCTAGTATTATATTAATATGGCCGTAACTCCTCGGCCTCGTCTTTCAGTGACTAAAAATAGCGCTGCGCGGCTGTTTGTTTTTACTAGCCAAGCAAGAGTACAAGATTAGTGGATGAAACTGACTTAAATTCGCGCAGCGCGGCCGTTTTTTACTAAAGACAGGCAATAGTACAAGATTAGTGGATGAAACTGACTAAAATTCGTGAAGCGCGGCCGTTTTTTACTAAAGACAGGCAAGAGTACAAGATTAGTGGATGAACATGACTAAAAACGCGCAGCGCGGCCGTTTTTTACTAAAGACAGGCAAGAGTACAAGATTAGTGAATGAAACTGACTAAAATTCGCACAGCGCGGCCGTTTTTTACTAAAGACAGGCAAGAGTACAAGATTAGTGGATGAAACTGACTAAAATTCGCGCAGCGCGGCCGTTTTTTACTAAAGACAGGCAAGAGTACAATATTAGTGGATGAAACTGAGTAATAAAATTGATAATCTTAATTTAAAAAGAATAAAATAAGTTTTACGAAAATCTTCTGACTAATACTGATGTAGATAGATAGATACTATACATTTTTATCCACCTATTCATAAATTACAATCGCAAGAAAAATACGTTGGGGCTTTGCAATTTAAATAAATCTAATTATAAAGTAATTAGATTTATTTAAATTATTTTATTTTTTTGTCCCACAGACGAGGCAAATCTTTATGTATTTTAAGTATTTGGGTCCACATCCTTTCAAGTCCAGTCCATCCAGTCCAAACAACGTCACGAGCGCGACTGAAGCTCAGATTGCTTCAATCGCACTACGCACGATTCAATTCGTACGCAATCTGCTGAGTCAATTTGCAGATTGCTAGCTCACGCGATTTAACACACAGCAAGTTGAGCCACGCCCACAATTCGACTACTGACTATTCAATCTGTCAACTCTCAGCAGATTGGGTCAGCAAATTGAGAATGAAATTGAATCGTGAGTAGGCGCCTATCTGAGATCAATTGCCGATAACCTACAAAACCATTACAGAAAACTGCATCGAAATCAGTTTAGTCGTTTTTGCGAACTTTCCAAGTGCGACTTATCTGGTTGCTGTAGCGCCCCCTGGGGTCTACCACCATGAAACATGTCTAAGGACCTGCTCTGAAATGAAACATTTTTAATGCAAAAAACCGCATCGATATCGGCCCAGTAGTTTCCGAGGAAAATGGTAACAGACAAATACACACAAACACACAACCTCTAACCCCAAACGCATATACGGCCTCCGTTCCGTTCCGTCCGTCGGTCGTGGGAAAAATCTCGCTGCGAAGCCGTTTTTTTATTTAGACAGGCAAAACTCGGCAAAAGTAGGTACAACATTACTGAATTTTCGCACCCTTTCCCTGTTTAGTGTTCTTGCTGGCAAGCTTAGTTAGTTTGAGCATGTATTACATTACACGGTATTCAGGGTCCCTAACCCTGACTCAGGGTGGTGTAATAACAGCATGAGCGTAGCCAGCCGTGGGCTCAGGGTGGGGCAGCAATCTAAAATAATATGTAACTAGCAAACTCTACCCGCAGTCTTACCCTGGTAATTTTTTTTCTATGCATTTTCCATGCATATTTTGTATTGCTACGGGCCTATCTCATTAATTCCGCGTCATTTTTATATTTTCTTAATTAAGTACGATTAGGTAGGTACCTCACAGGTCAGAGACAGGGTGGGGCAAGCGCCCCACCCTGCCCCACCGTGGCTACGCCCATGAATAACAGTTAGGGTCACTAACATGAAATTAAAAATATATGCCGTATTTATGACAAAAAGAACACGAAGACTATAAAAACAAAGACATGAGGTTTTGTCGGAATATAAAAAAAATTATGAACAGCTACAACAAAAACACTGAAAAAAAAATTCTTCACCCTGCACGCGTAGCATGAGCAAACGGGACTCTTGTCTACGAAGACTTGTCGTCTCGACCCTCTAGATTGCTGAGCACAGTGGTGGGACTCGCTCTCAGAATTTTACAACCTTTTTATGTCTTTTAATACAAATATGAGTTTTAAAATATAATATTTTTATTTCAACATCAATAAACGTCGAAATTATCTGAAATGATACGAAATGATTTAGTTTAAACATGATACTTATTTTTTAATAAGTTCTAAAATAAAGAGACACTCACAAAAGCTTTCACTTCCGTAGACGAAGCTCTCTCGAGCTCGAGAAGATTAATGTTGCCACTAGTAAATATTTATAATTATTTCCATCATTTCTCTTAAAGGGCGTTCCTTTCTATACGTTTCACGACGCAAAACTCTTAAAACCGAGTTAAATATATACAGGATATAGTTCGTTTGCCTTCCTTTTATTGAGAGATTTTTGAAAAGATGACACAGACCAACGCACTTGTTAATTTAGTAATAAATATTGAAATCAATGTATGAAAATAATTTTAATTTACGTTTTTAAGTAAATAAATTAAAATTAAGTAAAATAAAAGTAAAAAAAATAATGAAGGGAAAAGTGTAATATTAGAAAACAATATTATTGAATAGGTAGGTACCTTTTTACAATAAATTATTTATTGTATTATTTTAAATTTAAAAAAATAAGAATAAAAAATACTTATTCGTTATTTACTACTAGTAAATATTTATTATATTTCTTTTTTATAAATTTTATAATAAAAAAGAATTACTTAAATACAATTTTTCATTTTTTTTTCTTTCCGGACAGCTGTTTTTGTCGTTTGTGCTGTAACTTCTCTTCTTACCTTAATAAAATATAAACACGGACAACTTAGATTTATTTTTATTGCGAAATTAAAAACTCAGAAAAAAAAATAAGTCGACAAATCTTTCTCGACCACTCGAAGGGTGGTAGACAAATTTCTCCCACTCAACCACAGAATACATAATAGTACAAGTACAGAAGATCCACTCCGCACAGTCATTTAAATAAATAGCGACTCTATCCCAGACACTATAAAGTGCAATTCAGGTCGCACTCCGCTCCCTTACCTACAGTTATATTCACCTAAAAGTTGCCTCTCTTTCTATCGCGTAGCTCTTATCTCTTCTAACGACTTCAGGGTTTCTACTTTTTATAATAATGAAATAATTGGTACTTAATTTATTACAAGTTATGTGTTTGTGAAATAAAATGTATACTTAAATAAATTTCAAAAAACCCTAGGCTATGTAGATACAGTCAACGCCACATCAGACTATACATGCTGACTTTGAAGCAATTTGCTTTCTTACGAAATCAAATGTCATTAATAATTAACTTTATTTCGAAAGTAGATAAGTAAGTATTTTGAAAGTAGATCTATACCTATAGTAATAAGTAACCTAATCTATAAATTATTATTTCAATAAATAACTAGTTGGGTGAAGATAGTTTAGCAAATAAAACAAGTAAATATCTAAGAATAAACGGATACTAGGTAAATACTAACTAAAAGTAGATAAGCTCTTTCTACGTTTCGATGTCGTTTGGAACTTTTGTAAGTGTGAAAAAGTTCGGATCCTTTTTATTTTGCCCATTGCGATGCAATATGCCTTCATTTTGGTTAAATATCATAAATGTGCGAACGAACGACGCAACAATACGCGAATGAGTGCGTGAGTGAGTATCGTAATCGAACTTCTAACGTGTGACCCAGCGGCACGCGGCAGGCAAACCCTCTGAAATTAGTCCGTCCGGACGGACCCGCCGGCTACTTGTAGCTTCGTACCTAAAGCGCGGAGTGCGCCTAGCCTGACTCAACTGTCAAATTAATGTCAGTTGAAGACAAAAGCTCGTGTTTGTCGACTTTTGACATTAGGCCACGACAAAGAACAATGCGAGTCTACGGTTGTAAAATGCGAGCATGAGTATCTCGATCTCAACCCGACAAAAGTGACATTTCGGTGTAGACAAGCCATTGTTATGTGAGTCGAATCTTATCTCGATGTTGGTCATGCTACGCGTGTAGGTCATGTCCTCATTAGGTCATGTCCTCACTAGGTCCTCACTACTCATCTTTCTCTTTTTTTTTTTTTAATTGACATGCTAGAAACTAAGAACTATTTTTTGTGTCAATATAACCAGCCTGCCTAGCATGACCTATTTATATCGCGTGATATAGCGTTTTATCACGTTTAACTGTCAAAAAGACAAAGGAGTTTGACAGTTGAGTGTCGATAAAATGCTATATCGCAGGCCGGTGTGACCATAACGTTGTACCTACTATTCTATATTTTATTATGTGCCGTGACTATTGTCAATTTATTACTTAGGATTTAGGCTTAGCAATGAGTATGTACTTACCTACTCAAATTATCAAGATCCGTGACTCGTTAAGTTTCGTGACTCTGATAAAATTTAATGAGCTGATAAGTGATAATGTTTTATGTAGGAAGGTAAAATGGAAATTATATGTATCAGAGCTTAATATTTTAGTGAAGGTACCATTTTTGTTATATAATTTTTATTGTTAAAACAATATCTACAAACAACAACCCCTCTAGCCCCTACCAGGGTTCGAACCCGGGACATTTGGCTCTAGAGGCAGGATTACTGGAACTGCATCAAAAGTAGTCAACCTATAAGGGGGCGTCCATAAATTACGTGAGGTGATTATGCCGATTTTTCGATAATTTTAGTATGATTACGTTATTCTGTGCTTGCTTGCTTTGCATTTATTTTAATAAACATTATTGTTTAGGATTTAGCCATATTTTGGTATGAAAAATGTTTAACTTTATTTAACCTAGTTTTTTCGCGATAATGTACCTCTCCCCCACGTGAGATTAGATGAGATTAGGCTCGACCCCCTCCCCCCCCCCCCTCCCCAAATGCCTCACGTAATTAATGGACGCCCCCTAAAATGTTTCCTAAACTAAAAGTTCGTTTCCTTATTAATTAAGTACCACTCAAAACCTTCATTTCAAATACCCATTATAGTTGGGTCAGTAGTGGCACTCATGTATGGCGAGGTCAAAATTTGTCATTAGATGAATTCACTTGGCACATATGTAGCTTAGGTAAAACTGATCTGATTTAGCCCGGTAGCCATCCGCCCCCCCTTGGCAGGTAAGGGGGGGTGGCATTCAAAGTTTCGCGCCGCCGCACTTCAGAAAAAAAATCATATCTCCTTCAATATACCTACCACCTTGAGTGTGGTATCATATTGTGATAAATCAAGGATAAGGAAGCCATTTTTGAGACATTTAATGTACAGTTTCATAGAAAAAAAGTGATATATTTTACTATATTGACGACATTATCAAAATCAGTTTGCTATTTTTTTTATTCAACAGTTGGTATCTTTGAAAATTCAAATTTTATGCAAAGGAAAAAAATACTATATTAAAGTACATTTATTCAGCTTTAAATACATACAAACTTATATATAGTTATCATACAATATCTATCTGACAAAAAATCGAACATTGTATGCGAAGGTGTTTCCAAACGTCTTTAATTTCAAGTTAAGTTGGTTTTTCATACAAATTGTATAGAGTACAAACTTAACTTTGCGGCCAATTGATGTTTATGTTTTTACGGTCTTATAGTCTCTCTCAGCTATCGTACAGTCTAATTTATACTTAAATTTTTTTGTGGAAGTCATAACGACAATGGAAAAAAATAGACAGACTTCATCTCAGAATGAGGAAGTCACAAAACGTCGACTCGACGTGGCGTCAAAAGATCAGCTCAAAACGATCAGGTAGGAAAACGTCCTATCCTACCATATTAAGTTTACAGTGCAAAAAGTGTTTAAATCATAATAGGTAGGTACCCTAAGAACCTAGGCATACAAATATATCGTAAAGATAAAACTACTGTTGCATTGAGTATTTTTATACACTCGTGAGCAGAAAAATGGAATAACAGCCCTATTTCATACAAACAAGGTAATTTTAAAGCTTTGGTTCTCCGCCCAAGATTAAACGTAGTATTATGTGATGATGGCAATTTAAAGAATGAATGGAGAAGGCACAGATCGCAAAAGAAACCCAACGGATCAGAAGAGTCGTTTACACCAGAGACCGTCTAGAGTGTTGAGTGTTACATTTTCCATACTTTAAAATTTTCGCTTGTTATTTTTTTAAGTTCAACCCTGAGCTAAATGACTTATCTAATCCGTTCCATTTTTTTAGCATTATAAGTCTCCGACATCCATTCTTTAAACTGCCATCATCAGATAACACCTCGTTTAATCCTGAGCGGAGAACCAAAGCTTTAAAGTTACCTTGTTTGTATGAAAATAAGCCTGTTAATCATTTTTTTCAGCTCACAAGTGTATAAAAATACTTAATGCAAAAATAGTTTCATTTTTACGATATATTTATATGCCTAGGTCCTTGGGGTACCTAATAATTATAATTTAAACATTATTTGCACTTTAGACTTAATTTGGTAGAATATTTTCCTACCTGGGTCGTTTTGAGATCTAATCTTTTGACGCCACGTCGCGTCGTCGTTTTATGACTTGCTCGTACTGAGAACAAGTATGTCTAATTTTTTCTATAGTCGTTATGACTTCCACAAAAAGATCTAAGTATGTATTAGACCGTATGATAGTTGAGAGAGATTGTAAGACCGTAAGAACATAAGCGACAAAATATACCAAAGTTAAGTTTGTATTCTATACATTTTGTATGAAAAAACCAACTTATATTTGCAGTTGGAAATTCTTGGCAACACTGTCACATACTGTGTTTGATTTTTTTCAGAGAGACATTGTAAGATAACTATATATAAAGTATACATATTTTTAAAGCTGAATAAGTGTACTTTAAGTCTAAATTTTTTTTCTTTGCACAAAATTAGTATTTTCAAAGATACTGACTGTTGAATAAAAATAATAGCAAAACATTTTTTGATACTTTTAGCAATATATATATTTTTCAATGTCTATAAAATTAAATGACTCAAAAATGAATTTCTTTATGCTTGCTACAGAGTTAAGTTTGTGTTCTATACATTTTGCATGAAATAAAACATCTAATACTGGCTCTTGGAAACGTTGGGAAACACCGTCGCATACCATGTTCGATTTCTTTTCAGATAGACATTGTACGATACCTATATATAAAGTATATATTTTTTAAAAGCTGGATAAATTTGCTTTAATACAATATTTTTTTTCATTGCACAAAATTAGTATTTTCGAAGATACCGGCTCTTAAATAAAAAAAATAGCAAAGAGATTTTGATACTATCCGTTATATTTTACCTTTTTTCTATGAAACTGTACATGAAATGTCTCAAAAATGAGTCCCCTATCCCTAATTTATCATAAAATGATACCACACTCGAGGTTATAGGTATATTGAAGGAGATATGATTTTTTGTCTGAAGTGCGGCGGCGTGAAACTTTGAATATCACCCCCCACTACCTGCCAAGGGGGGGAGGATGGCTACCGGGCTAAATCAGCTCAGTTTTACCTAAGCTAAATATGTGCCAAGTGAATTCATCTAATGAAAAATTTTGACCTTTTGCCACTACTTCCTAGGCTATTATAATAGCACTTAAGAGCGCGTAGTCTGCACTCTAACGCCGCCATTGGAACCAGAATCGGTGCTTAGATAAAGAAGAAATTGTGAATATTTCTCTGTAGTGCACTCCGAGGAAGCTTTGTGGTACTATTTACCGCTTAATTTTGTTTATATGTTGTTTAGTTTAATGGAGTTTTTTTTCCGAAAAGTGGCCACTTTTAGCAAACAATCTCCTTATTTGAGCACTATGATTCTCCTTCCAAACGCGGCGCTAATGTGCACTACACGCCCTTAACTATGTACAACTTATTATGACAATAATGAATTAAAATTTACCAATGTTTTAATTTCAGAGTTCCTTCCGAGAACGCCTGGGAGTTTCGTGAATAACGACATAAATAACGTTAGAATAATCTTCCTCTTGACTTTGAATGGTCGAGCTTTTAGACAAGTCAATCGGTTGATAAACACTCTTTACAGACAGAATCATTACTTTTTCATTCACGTCGACAAAGTAAGTACATTACATTTTTTGTTTTTTTAAATAGTACCTAATTAAGTTGATAATAAATAATTAAGAACCGAGAAAAAAGTACGGGCGGCGCGCGGCGGCTGTAGAATATGTTTATTTTGCTGTACGTACACGCAGCTGCAGATGTATTAGGATTATTATAATAACGAATGACACAGTTGTTAACGAGCACTGTTTGTTTCAGCGTCAAGATTATTTGCATCGCAAGCTATTGGAGTTGGAGAAACGTTTCCCAAACATAAAACTAGCTAAGCATAGATTTTCTTCTATCTGGGGAGGAGCTTCTTTGCTTCAAATGCTGCTGACCTGTATGAAAGATATTTCTGCTTTCGGTTGGAAGTGGGATTATGTGATAAACTTAAGTGAAAGCGATTTCCCTATAAAGTCTATAGAACAATTAGAAAGCTTTTTAACTGCAAACAAGGGATTAAATTTTGTAAAATCTCATGGACGTGAGGTACAGAGATTTATAAAGAAGCAAGGCTTAGATAAGTCATTTATTGAATGTGAAACGCATATGTGGCGTATAGGCGATAGAAAGTTGCCTCGTGGGATCGTGATCGACGGCGGCAGCGACTGGATAGCTCTGTCTCCCGATTTCGTTTCATACGTGGTCGGCGCTCAAGACGAACTCTTGGCGGGATTGAGTGTCGTTTTTCGTCACACTCTTTTACCAGCTGAATCTTTTTTTCATACAGTCCTTCGAAACTCCAAATTTTGCGACACATTCGTAGATAACAACTTGCACGTCACAAACTGGAAAAGAAAACTTGGTTGTAAGTGTCAATACAAACATGTAGTAGATTGGTGCGGTTGCTCACCGAACGATTTCCGGATGGAAGATTGGCCAAGAATACAAAATACCCAAGATAGACAGTTATTTTTTGCAAGAAAATTTGAACCCATCATTAATCAGGAGATAATAACTAGAGTGGAACAGTTTATTGGATATGATGATCACTATTTATTAAAAAATTACGAAGCATACTGGCAAAGCATTTATAATATCGAGGATCTGACATCTAGTTCAGACGATCTACTTTTGACACATGCTGGTAGTATAACGCGACTAAACGCAAAAATTTTGCAAGAAGAAGGCTGTTTTGTTGAACCTTCTGAAGTAATTGAAATAAACGTATACAATAATGCCGATGTTTACAAAGGAAATTTAATATTGCATAGAGCTACACTAGCCAGTGGAAGTGAAATACTTTTAGAGACTTGGTATAAACCTAAAAAACATTTCGAAGTAAATTCTTCAAATAGTCATGTAGATAGTGTTAAATTTTTTAGAGTGAGCTCTGATTACGATCAAAAAGAAACAATGTTCCGAAACTTTGCTAATATTTTAGGTCCATTATCTGAACCAAATTTAATGTACCAGTTTTCTCCAGAAATAGATAAAAAAGGTGACAATCTAAATATAATATGGTTAGACCCCGCTGGTTTAATCGCCGATGTTAACACTTTACGTGTTGATGAAAATAATTTGACCAACTTCATTAAACCTAGTTTAAAAGTCCCCTTACTACCAGGAGTTTGGAAAGTTGGGATATTCGAAAGAACTAATTTAGTTGCGACAACTAAGTTTTTAATAACACCTCTGGAATACTTTTCTGGCAAAGAAACAACACAGCAAGAAGTGTCAATTATTCACAGTGGCTCACAAAATTCTTACAAAAAGTATTCAAATAGTCCAAGTAACTTTTTACCAAACGCAGAAGAAAGTTTGTTGCTGCATAAAATTGCTCAAGCTAATATTAAAAGGATAAGTGGCGACCTGAAGGAATGGATAGATAATTTAACCACTGGGTTTTACAGTATATTAGGTTCTTGTGTGAATGCTTTAAATAATAACGTAGAAGGTAAAATGAAATGTGGTAATCATGAGTTCGAGTACTGTTCCTCAACTATTTGGAGTTCCTTATCTCCGGATCCGAAAGGTACGATAGGAAAATTAAATGAGAAAACTGGACGTTTAGAAAGAATTTGACACACAATTCTATTAACTTTGGTTTTCTGCACTATTAAAAAATCATTTATTTAAGACATAGGTATGTAAAAATTGTTAATTTCATTTAACTGTTGTAATTGTAAATATGTTGTACCTAATTGTAAATAATATATGTTTTCATACAAAAATGTATGTAAGTATAATCAACGGCACGCTGGGCTACCACGATAGGGTAATAAATTCGACCAATCTAATTAAGGCCTCAGCACGGATCTTGAGAGGTGATATTAAATGCGCAGAAGTAATTTTTTAGGTCTCGTTGGCGCTGAACGTGGTGCGGGGCGACTGCACACATGCGCAGTAATCCCCACAATTTCCCTCACTACTCAGGATTCGTGCCGGGGCCTGTATTTTAATGAAATACATTAAGGGGGTACGTATCAGAAAGTCTAAAGTTACAAATTTGATTGGATTGCCTAATTTGATTGAAATGACTAAGTTCAAAATGTCGAAAATTCAAATTCAAATGGTGCAAAAAGTCGAATCGAAAGTCATTATTACCCCGGTTCTTCCGGCCCACAGACTTTATAACCAAAATGGCATTATGACTGCTTAATTTTGTGGTTTTCTTGGGAACACGGCCATTACTTTCAATTCTACACTCGGCGGCGGAATGAGGAATTTAAAGGGGCGGGGCCGGCTGTTATGGCCTGTTAGTCCATAACCTTGACAAACGTATGTCCCCGGCAACGCGGGGTCTTGGTACGTAAGTATTTGTTGTATGGTCTGTGTTCCGGCCCTACTGTTAGCCAAACCACGTAATAAATCATTTCCTTTAACAAATACTTTTAAGCTATTTTAGAGAACTTAGATAGTTACAACTTGGGCCTTTTTAAGGCTAGAGTGAATAGGCTTTATCTACGTGAGCATGCTCCATCGTAGTCCGCATCATCACTTAACACCAGGTGTGATTGTGGACAAATGCTCACTTATTTCAATAAAAAAAAAGATGATTAGTAACTGTTTATCTTGTCTTTAACCTATTTTTAACTTTTTATTTTACACTGTATACTGTACGAGACGTGGCCCTGACTCCATACATTTTGGGATGTCCATCTTTTTTCGAAATTTTGATCTTATTTTAGTCATTTCAATGTTAGGCGGTGTGTTACGTCGTAGCCGGGCCACGGTGCCAAAAAGGCTGTGTTTTTGTTAGTAGACTATACGGGTGCGTACTTTATGGTACCCAAAAAGAAAAAACCCTTACCGCGGTACTTAACGAGTTATAGCACATTTCTTATAGCTCGGCAACGTATGCGGCCTGGCCCGGCCATGCTTCTACCAACAAAATTACTATGACATTATTTATATGGGGGGTAGCTGTACGAGTTGTATGCCACAGAAAAACTTCTTTCTTTGAAAAAAAAAATAGATGTAGTTTATATAGAAATTAAACTTTATCTGTGTTATTCAGAGATGTTTCACAAAACTGAGGTGCAAGACTGTTCTAACAAAACCTGGTTTAATGTTTGTAAACCAATCACAATGCACCATTTAATCCTTAAACGGTGGGACTAAACGTTAAACTGTCACTCTGAATACGATTTGCGCTAAAATGGCGTTAGTCCGCAGTCTAACGCCGTGTTAACTTTGGCCCTAGTTTAACGAACGCACTCTGAATAAGACAGTATATGCCTGGCGTTCATATCAGAGCAATAACGTAAAATATAGCGCCTGTACATAAACTGGTTCTAATTTTAGACTTTTTGATACGTACCCTGCAAAATAAAATGTATCTACAGATTTTTAAAACAGTTTTGTTTAACCTGACGTGCTGCTGACAAACAGCCAGGCCACCCACAGCGTCCGATCCGTGCCGCGACGATACGATCTGACGATGCAATCTGAACGCATGCGTTCTCTGTTACCAATGGCTATGGCCCATGTTATGCTGCTTTCCCACTTAGTGTAAGAAATGAAGCGATCTTTTGTATGGAGATCCCAACATTAAATCCTCAGTCGATGAAACTTTGCAGGGATGTAACATAGTATGAACCAAAACCTATGTACAAATATCCAAAAACAAAAAAAAAATCGATTTGGATTATTTAAAAAATACGTCTCATTTATGATACTTTATCCTACTGTAAAGTTTCGTCTACTGAGGATTTACTGTGGGGGTCCACTTCCTTCCTTTCCTACACTAACTGCCTGCGGTAGAACGCAACGCGTTCAAGAGATCGCACGCCGCTATGCGATGCGATCTCTGTCTCACTCTCCGGTGACAGTGATCGCGTGATTGGCGTGGCAACAATTTTTATTTATTTATACAAAATAAGCGCCCAATTTGTAAGTTATTTCGAGGTGCCCTTTTTAAGACTGACCGGACATTAGGCTATTCTTGGTCGAAGACTTTATTAGATGTACTATAATATAAGCGCAACTGGATACTGTATGAGCCCTTGAATAGGCCAATTTATGATTATCTATCATATGTATGTAGAACGGATCGGATCATCGGAGCCAGTGTAAAGATCCTTGTGATACAAACCAAACGATCCGTTCTCAAGATGCTTTCTGGTATCGTATCGAGGCGGCACGGATCGGACGCTGTGGGTAAAAAAAACTTAAGGGTGTCCGCTGCGTTAAAAGCAACTGTTAAATAAAAGCGAGATACCGGCGGCGCGGGTACACGGTGCGGGAATATTGATTGCTGGTTTTCTGACGGACAGTTTTTTGCATAAATAAGTAAGCTGTAAGACTTATGTCGACCCGCGCGCGTGTCACGCTTAAGGCCCTCCGCTGCCTTGAGCGGGACACGCGCGCGGGGCGACATAGATTAGAGCTTACTCATGCACTGCGCAAGCATCTGTCCGTCAAAAACCAGCAATCTATATTCCCGCGCCGTGTACCCGCGCCGGGATCCCGCTTAAGGCAGCGGAGGGCCTAACGCAGCGGACGACGCCCCCTAAGGCATTTGTTAATGTTTCTTTGGACAATAATTAATTGATTTTATAAAAATCTTGAACAAAAAATGTTGACTTTGATCTTCTAACTTATACTTAGCTATTCATTTCCCAGGTAGGTATAGTCAAGGACCGTACTACCCACTACCAGCGCCGCCAATACATTTATTCTTATTACTCGTAAACCAAGTTAATATGAAAAAAGCTAAGACCATGCCCTCTTAAATGAGGATCAGTAACAGGTTTGAATCCTATAGTTTTATTGATATAATATAAACACATATTGATAGCTATGAAACCTAGTGAATGAATTTTTGAAATCCGTTTAGAAATGGTTGAGTTAAAAGGATTTGAAGGAAATGCCAAGCTCAATGCAATATGTGCTTTATCACGTACGACATAAGGTTCGCGTCCGTCGCGATGACGTCATAGGGACCCCCAAAAAATCAGTGTTTTAGCTCTTATAACTTCTCAGGTTTAAGAGATATCGTAATAAAAATTCACAGTTAATCATATGGTGGTATAAGCTTTCTAATTAGCATTAAAAAAATCGTTACTGATCCTCATTGTCTTATTTTTTGAATAACTCTTTTACAGTTTTCATTCTTTCTTTAAGTTTTAAAATCCATTCTAGCTAAAAGTGGCTACTTTGAGGGTCGATTAAGATAGGTAGGTAGGTAGGTACTAGCACAGATAATATAATACTATATAAGCAATAAGTTAATGAATGTCGATATTGCTAAATGTGGCCACTTTTGGCAATATCGACATTCATAACTTATTGCTTATATTTGAGGCCATGACAAAATATTTAAATACTTTACTCTTCTATTTGCGCAAAATTATCAAAACCTTTAATCTAAGCCCTTGATAAAACGTAATTGATTTATTTCCATTGGTGGCGCTACTGAGCTTGACGTACCACCTTAAAGCCTTAATACCTTGAAGCTTAAAAAACCGATTTTATACCCTGAACTACTTAATACCGAATTAACGAATTAGTCAAAAACAACAAGCTGTAAATAATTAAAAAAGGGGTAAAAATTAAATTGGGTTGGATCTTAAAACGAGTCGCCTTCTTTGAGGTTAATTGAGGCTGTGGGTGGAGGTGTTTTTGGGCTTCGCCTGAAATGCTATAGCAAATTTAGCTGCCGGGAGTCTAGTCTACTGGGACTTCGAAACCGTAGACCGTAGGTCACGAGATAGGTGCGAGGAGCGTAGCAACGAACATGTTAGGTTGACATGAACCCAGCGCGCGAGCCGAGCGAGCGAAGCGAGCAGAGGCCGGCGAAGCGCCAGAAAAAAACTATTTCTATCTCGATTGGTGGATGTTGAGCCGATCATCATGAAATTTTCCATAAACGTTCTCAGGGGTACAGAGAAGGACATAGGGTACTTTTTATTCTGAAAAATAGTATTGTTCCCGAGGGATAGCAAAAAAACTTTCCACGCAGACGAAGTCGCGGGCGGCCGCTAGTTAATATTAAAACGTAGGTTTTTAGAAACCATTACAGTACCTTTCTTCCAACTAGCGTCTTTTTTTCTATCCTGTCTTTAAGGGCGTCCGCTGCGTTAAGGCCTACTCAAACCTGATCGGTATCCGCCACCGCAATGGGTAAAGGTAATCCCGACCGATATATATTTTGTATGGCATTACCGCAGCTATTGTGAAACCGGAACCGCATACCGGGTCGGTACGCGGTACGTACGCGTGTTCGGCGAAACTTTTAATTCCCCCGCGGACGCATCCCACCCGCAATGCTCGCGTCGCGCGCCAGTACCGTTACCGCCTCCGGTAGCGGTAAAGTTCCGTTATCGTTTAAACACCGCGTTATCCTCATACCCATCGGGTATCGTTACCGCCACCGGTGCAGGATACCGGTCAGATTTGAGTAGGCCTTTAAGGGCGATCCCGACGCGGGAATATAGATTGCCGGTTTTCTGACGGACAGATGCTTGCAGTGCACGAGTAAGCTCTAGTTATGTCGACCCGCGCGCGTACCCCGCTTAACGCAGCGGACGCCCAATTCTATGTTTACGGCACTGTTTACTTTTGGCATTCGACATCGCCTCGACATAGGAAACCTCATGTATTAATAAAAGTCACGTATTAAACTCAATACTATAATTTCTTTATTAATTAATAAGTATAAAATTTATTTCCTTCAATCCATTTTCATACGTATGATTTGTTCAGTAGCTACTCTTAATATACCATAAAAATCTTCATGAATGTGCGACCGCCAAAACTTACATCTACCCCAAACTATTGCTGGGTAATTTGGGGATGATATTCCCTGAAATATTCTTGCTACACTGCGGCCAGTAAAGTCACAATCCTTGTAGGATGATATCAGTGCACGTACATCTGACGTAACACGTTCAGCATCTAGAGGCCGCTGCTCTAGGGTAACATTGGTAGGAATTGTATCATTTCTCTCAAAATAGTTTCTTATTGTTGACTTTAATTCATCAGATTTAGAATTAAGAAAATCGTCACTTAGACAGCCACTTTCAAAAGAGTAATTTCCCAATTTGCTGAAAGCAGAGTTTATCTCCTCTAATTGGTATAATCTTGTTTTCTCTTGAGTTGCAACAGAATTATGAAGGTCATCTAATATGTTGTCTAATTCTGTTGGACATAAATCCCCAGGAGCTTTGATTCTGAATCCTAGGGTATTAAACTCAACTTTTAGTTGAGATCTTTTTGTTGAACCATTTTCTGTTATCCATTCCAAATTTTTCAAATTATATTTTGTCACTCCACTTTCCCAACCAATGGCTGCAGCCACTTCAATGACATTAAATTCTAAAATATTTTGTTTTATTATTGCAGGGTCTTTTTTACTTTCGATTAAATACGCCATAGCAAGTGGTGCGCAGCTTTTTGCTGCTTCCAGAATTTTTTTTGGCCCGCCATATGAAGAAATTTTACACATTATGTATGCATTATTAAGTACTTTGATATACTGTTTAGAGTGAAGCTCAACATAACATAATAACGTAGCAATATTTTCAGAAGGCATATCTAATTCCTCTACAGTGCTATCAATCGGTATTCCAACTTCATGCCCTTTACATTTCACATTGTCCAAAGTCGAACTTGATGAAGGTTTGTCTTGAGTATCACATTCACAAGGAATAAATACCCTTTGAAGCAATTTCCTGATTATAGGCCTGTCTATGGTATTGGCATGGATATGTTTCAAAAGCTCATTTCTATCATTATTGCTATTATTCATTAAAACGTGACAATATGCTGCTTTTCCATCACGCCCTGCTCTTCCAACTTCTTGCACATAAGATTCAAAACTACTTGGCATGTTGTAGTGTATAATACATCTTATATTTGATTTATTTATACCCATACCAAATGCTACAGTTGCCACAATAATTCTCAAAGTTCCATTCATAAAGTGCTGCTGTATTTTTTTTCTCTGAGCTGCAGACATTCCAGCATGATATGCTTCTGATACATATGACATCCTTTTACGCTTATTGTTCTTTTTCTCCATATTAATTTTATTAGGTTCTTGAAGACATGATCTCAGTATTGCTGCAACTCTTTCACACTCATCTCTTCTAATACAGTACACTATTATTGAATTAAATGATTCAATTCTTTCTGAAGCAAGATATGACACTAGTGCTCTATCTTTATCTTTTTCAAATGAAACAGACAAGATAAGGTTGTCTGGTAATGTTGGGTTTGTTATGACACCATCGAAACCATCAGGAATGTTAATGTGACTAATTATACTTTTTATTGTTGGCTGGCTTGCAGTAGCTGTAAGTCCAAGTATACAGTGTACATTTAATTTTTCTCGAAGAATTCGGCAGATCATCAGATAGCTTGGTCTAAAATTGTGGCTCCATTGAGATACACAATGAGCCTCATCAATGCAAGCAAAGGCAATTTTTGGCAAACATTTAAAGAGTCCCATAAAACCTTTTGATGAATCTCCTGAAATCAATGCTTCTGGAGAAATTAGAAGTATATTAATTTCACCATCCTTAAGACATTGAATTATTTTGCTTCGTTGAGTTGGTGGCTGGTTAGAGTGCAGACAACCTGCCTTTAAAAATTCAGGCATACTTAATACCTGATCTTCCATCAATGACACTAGAGGAGATATAACTAAGGTAATACATTTGTAGTGCTGACTATACACATAAGCAGGAAGCTGATAACATAAAGACTTTCCTCCTCCAGTTGATAAAATTAGTAATGTTGACTTTCCACATAGTATTCTCATGATAGCAGTTTCTTGACCAGATCTAAAACATTCATGACCAAACTTTTTAAGAATGTCATACAATTCCTTTGGAGTTTTCTGCTTGTGATTGTCATATATAGGTTTAATATCACTGTTTGTAAAATTACAGTTAGTGTTTTCCAGCAACTTCATAAAAGAATCTGGTATTTTGCTAGTTGTGGATACAGCCATGCTTAGTATTTTTTCATCAGGTACTTTTTTAGTTTCTTGTAATATAACATTTTGCATGTCTTCCAAAGTTGGCAATTCATTATCATCATAACTATCTAAGGGTAAAAGTGTTTCACCCTTATGAGCAGTGCAGTATCTAGCCATATGTCCTGTTAACCCACATTTGAAACAATTAATTTTACCATTTTCAGGAAACTCCATGCCAGCATGCAGAGCTTTTTTATCTTTCCACTGTTGTTTTTTATACTTTGAAAAATTTTTGGATTTCTTTCCTCGAACAAATACTTTCTTTTCTATATTAATCTTCACAAAATTTTCATTTAAGCTTCCACTTTTAATTTTATCCTTTAATTTATTTTCCATTGCATTTTCTTTATCCTGTGCTGGCATGTTAGAAGATGAATCAATATTTTTTAAAATATCTGTAATGTTATGGTGGCGTGGGGTAACTGTCTCATCCAAACCAAACGGTATGTATTCCATAATATCTGGAGGTTGTTGTTCATTGATATCTTGGGAGACTTCACTTTTAAGTTTCTTTTTACTTGTACTTTTGCTACCTTTTTCGGATATAATATGATTAGTACTAGGAGAGACAACAGAGTTGTTAATTTCTGCATCATCTGAGGACAGCAGTTTTGTTTGAGACACATTAGAAACTGACATGTCATTCAACTTTCTCTTTTTTAAAGCAGGTTTTAATTTATTCATTTCTTTTTCTTCATCAGATTCACTATTTTCAATAAATTCATTTGGTTTTTGTATAGTACTTGGCACTGTGATATTACTTAAACCAAACTTACGTAATTTGGTATCACAATTATAATTTTTATTCGATTCCACATTTTCAAGACTAATAGCACGACTAAGCCAGGCATCATTTACTTCTCTATTAGGGGCTTTACTTTCTAAGGTAAGTTGTATATTCTCAGAGACGGATATATTTTTAGCACTTTTAACAGTATTACAAGTAAACGACTCAAAACATTCAGTACTATCAAGAGAAAGGATATTTATATCCTTTTCCATATTATCATTCTGCTTATCTGTCACAGTAGATTGTGTTTTAGACATTGATTGTTTCCTTGGATTTCTGATAGAAAATTGTCTGTTATTAAACAGTTTCTTTGACAAATTTTCAACAAAGGGGTTAGGGCCATCTTCATTTTGCTTTGACTGTATGAGAAGTTTATGGAGTTCTTGACCACTTGGTAGAGCAGGTAACAATTCTTCAGATTGAGAATTCTGGGCTTCGAAAGCCAACTTGTCCAATTGTTGCTTAAATTCAGGTGATCTTGGTTCTGATTCCTCTTCGGGGTCACATATACTGAGAGAGTTTTCTAAGAATGCGCTTTTTAATTGAAAATACTTTTTATAAGCGTACTTTATGTTCGCCGGAGCTTCTTTGATGTCAAACTTGGATGGTGTACGAGAGAATTGGGTTTTGAAGTCTTTTTCCCAATTTTTTACAACTAATTTACACTTGAGATAAGCTTTATCTTTCTTAATTGTTTCAACAATATCCATTCTGATAGATGAATGAAATACATTCAAATCAAAATCCAATAGATTTCATTTCCCTCCAAAAACAACAAAATGCTATTTTTGATTAGGGATGTTCGATCCGATCCGATACTAGCGTGGATCGATACAATACGTTACGATCCACTCGATTTTTGTATCGATACACATACATAGAGTATCGGATCGAAAAAATCGTATGAAGTTTATCATATTATACGCTCGACGACAGAAAAATCGCACCTCTTCGAAAATAAGTTTAGACTTGGCCACCTACTTGGCTTGGCTAGCTAACGTTTTATTTGAAAGTACATTTAATGAGCTTTCAATTAATAATTGTTTGATTTAATTAACATAACAATTACCATAATTAATCGCTTAAATCGTTATTGCTTGCGCCGCCATAAAAAGGAAATAAAAGGGGTCAATTCAAGAAATGCGGGTAAATTCGCTATCAAGATGATGGAGAAAACACACTTCAACTGTTCAATTAAAAAAGGAATACCCAAGTGGATATTATTGCCCATGAAGTTGCTTAAATATTTCAAAAAATTTGGCAATCTAATGTTGCTCGGAAACTGAATTTCACTTAATTCATTGATTTCATTTAACGAGTATTACAACGGTTTCTAGAGACTGTTGGCTATGTCCGAAGGGAAGAAGTATTTATAACCACACTTGCCATTAAATTAGATGAGATTAAATTATCTTTGAAGAAATTTTTTGAAACGTGCGATTTTTCTGACGCCGAGTGTATGTTTGGTTATCGATATCGCAGCTTTTAAAGGCAGATAATATGATCAGTTTTATCGACAAAACCACCCACATTTTTGGGTCAATCCCTTCTCCTGTTTGAATGACCGGTATTTTAAATTTGATTTTTTGTTTTCCGAATTTAAAAATTCTAGTTATAAAAAAAATTCTTTTAGAAAGCTAATAATATCAACTAGTACATATAACTGTAGGACTTTTAAATCCGGAGAAATTTATATTTTTGGCAGGGCCATGCCATCTCAAATAAAAAGTCAAATTTAAAATGTCGGTCATTCCAACAGGAGAGGGGATAGACCCCAACATGTGGGGAGTTATGTCATTAAAATTGGTCATATTATCTGCCTTTAAAAGCTCCGACATCGCTAACCAAACATATTGTATAGTAATTACTTAGAGAATATTTGAACTTGAACTTTTCCCTTGTTTAAAATACTATGGTATATTTTTTAATTCATTAAACATTACTAAGTATATTAGGTACCTAATTGAAAATGGTACGTGATTAAAAATTTGACATTCCTAAAATATTTGATTCGATACTGGATCGATCCAAAAAATCGTATCAATTTTAATGGATTGATCCATGGATCGATACAATGGATTACGATCCATTGCGATCCAGAATATCGATACAAGGTACCCGGATCGAACATCCCTATTTTTGATTTGATTGAATTATTTTTTAATTGTCCAGTTTGACATTGACATGACACCTCAGATTGCCAATGCCAGTATGACACAATATCACAGACTACTAAATGAACGCACTGGGTGCATTTCCGCAGACCAATCGCTAAGTCATCTGTCTCAACAGAATAAAGGTCCAAACAAATTATCGGACGCGGCTTACTGCCGCGGCTGATCTGAGGTGTGCAGACTATCGGATGTAGTAGGTCGCGGACGTAACCATAGACTAATATGACGTCATCGGACGTCCGATAGCTATCTGGAACGCAGGATGTTATTAGAGTGTGCACACTTATCAGCCGCGGCAGTAAGCCGCGTCCATAAGCCGCGTCCGATAATTTGTTTGGACCTTAACTCATTAAATTTTACAGCACGAGGCAAACATCTTGACACTTTTTCGAAGGAGTGGGGATAAGTTCACGCATGTGCACTTGTGAAGGTCCAAACAAATTATCGGACGCGGCTTAGGCTGGCCCCAGACCTACCGGTTTCATTTCTTTGCTTTGCTGTTCTACCAAGGACCGCCGGCTCATTTTCAATCTATCGCATATTTTGACCTGACCACATTGGCAAGATAGCCATTAGTTTGGTGTTATCAAATATCGTCGTCTGGGGTGCGATGAGAAGTTTTAGTTTTCGTTTTAAAAAAAAACTGCTGTTTTATACAAAAATTAATAACGAAATTATCAAAATGTATGAAACAGTTCATTTTTTTTCGCGATTTCAGATTTGGTCCCATAGTAAAAGTTGTTCAGTTTTGTTATGGTCCCTATCTACCATATTCAGTTTTATAAGGCTTTACCAAACATCTTGTATAAATAAGCGATCGAGTTATTTTTAACGATCGGAGTCCATGTTCAGGATGGCATATCTCCTAAAAGCTTCCTACTTCGCAATCCAGGCGATGACATTTGATAAAACCAAGCTAATGGCTATCTTGCCAATTTGGTCTAGTCCCAAAATGCGATAGATTGAAAATTACCCTGGTTGGCCGGCGGTCTTTCAAGCAAGGTAGCACAGCAAAGCAAAGAAACGGAACCGGTAGGTCTGGGGCCAGCCTTATGGACGCGGCTTACTGCCGCGGCTGATAAGTGTGCACATTCTAATTACATCCTGCGTGCCAGATAGCTATCGGACGTCCGATGACGTCATATTAGTCTATGGTTACGTCCGCGACCTACTACATCCGATAGTTTGCACACCTCAGATCAGCCGCGGCAGTAAGCCGCGTCCGATAATTTGTTTGGACCTTGAGTAACCACTAGCGCGCGCGCCTCTCTTGCTGCCGGCCGGCGCCACCCGCCTACGTACCTCCCTTATGCCGAGTCCATAGCGCGTGTTTTGCTCTACACAACAAAAACATCTCAACATTCAACAAAAGAAAAGTATGAAGGTCCAAACAAATTATCGGACGCGGCTTACTGCCGCGGCTGATCTGAGGTGTGCAAACTATCGGATGTAGTAGGTCGCGGACGTAACCATAGACTAATATGACGTCATCGGACGTCCGATGGCTATCTGGCACGCAGGATGTTATGAGATTGTGCACACTTATCAGCCGCGGCAGTAAGCCGCGTCCATAAGCCGCGTCCGATAATTTGTTTGGACCTTGAGGATTTTGTTTCGCGAAACAATGTTTTGTTGATTGTGTAGGGAAAAACACGCACCTATGGACCCGGCATTACCGCTACGCATACCTAAAACGTAGTGATTATTTCCTCTATGCGCATACCTAAACAAAACACGTGTTCTGCTCTGTTTCTACACAATCCCCACCTGATTTCAAGATGTTTGCCTCGTAGAGCATTCAACCAACTACTTGGTTAATTAAATGCTCTAATATAGTACTCGCCCATGGTTAAAATCCACACTAGGGCGACGCCTACACACACAGTAAATACTGAAATCCATCAGTATTTAATCAGGGGCATATTTCACAAAAGTTTAGTAAATTAACTACAATAATTTACCATTGTTGTAATTGGGGTAGAATTAGGTTTCTTATTAATCCTAAAACGTAATTCTACCCCAATAACAACAATGGTAAATTACTGTAGTTAATTTACTAATCTTTTGTGAAATATGCCCCTGATTAAATACTGATGGATTTCAGTATTTACTGTGTGTGAAGGCGTCGCCTAGGGTACACACATAAAGCATACAGAACGGGAGAAGACATATACACGCACCCCCTTTCACCAAAGTACACATGTCCAATTAATTTATAAAATCAGTCAATTCAATTCAAAATTCAAAATAAAAACTAGTTGGTCACGAACACATCACGCCGTATTTATATGGACGTGTTATAAGACGTGTGCTCCTAGTGCATGCGTACTATGCGCGCCAAATAAGAATAGTATCGACAATTTCACGGCACTGGACAATTTTGTTATTGCTTGGTAGAATTGATAACTTGATGTGCATAAAAAGAAACAAAATATATAAAAATATGATTTTTATTTTTGCTGGCATCGATCAGCATGGCAAATGATCATTGGATTTTTCGCTGGCAGTACAAAATTGACCAGTGACGTGAAGTTGTCGATACTATTCTTCATGTCATCTGACGGCGTGTTAACACGTGGCGTCAGACAAATGAGTTGGTAAATATATCAAACACCAAATAAATCCTTGATAAGTAATTTGTAGGTATGTCAGTAATTATGTTTACATCATACTGCTCGGCAACTAGGATGTACTAATATACTATATCTATGACTAGTATAGTAAGAGCCATAGCCTTCTTTAATTGCAAGCCGTGAACATAAGTTTGGCAACGTCTGTTACTGTCAGTTCGTGGTCATGTCGTCGGCCAGTCTCCATACTAAATGTATGGGAATATTTCAATTTTAAGAGGTCGATATTTTTTTTCATAGTAATTGTGTGAGGTTTAAAATATTAAAATAATTTAGTTCTGTTATTGAAATGCTTTGTATATTAAACAATAAGAAAAATATCAATGTTAACCAGAAAAAAATGTCTGTCAAAGATGTCATCTTTTTTGTTGATTTTCTTCAGCAGGGAGTTGATTAACACGCCCTCCAGCAATAAATGATATATCATTAGAAAGGTCTTTTAAAGACAAATATTTGTTGTTAATATACTTTATATCAGTTGTTAATACTTTTGGAGTTAGAGGTTATTAAAGTTTAAAAGTGGTTTATTGTCTATGGGAGTTGATCTACCACACCTATAGAAATGAATGATATATCGTAAGAAAGGTTTTAGATGACAAATATTTGCTGCAAACATACTTTATATTAATTGTTAGTATTTTCGGAGTTTTAGGTCATTAATGTTAAAAACAATTGTCAAGTTTAGAGCGTTATAACTCTCAAAGTACTAATAGTTGACGTTTATAGTAATACAATAAAGTGTTTCAAATTTAAATACCTTTCCAATGATATAAGATTTATTGCTAGAGGAGGCTTAGATCAAAATGCTCATCGTACTAAAAGACCCCCGAAAAGTTCAAATAATTTGACTCAAACCTTATGTTCTAATAAATAAATAATAATAATAAATATAAAACTTTATTGAAATAATCTTACATCACAATTTACAACTGGTTTAAACATAGATAATATAGGAAAAACAAATAATAAATAATTTTAAACATAATTTTATACTATGTGCTTGACCACATGCGATGTTGCCGTTCTGCTCAACTTCAGGGCTTGGAAGATATAGAAGGCTATGTAAGAGCCCGTGTAAGTTGGCATGTGCAACACAGTGCATTGTTCAGATAGAACGTTCCATTTTCAAATCACTTTACCTTTACAATTCAAGCTAACTATGTCAAACTCCTTACGAAACTTTTTACTAAAAAAAACTATGAAAATTCATTAGCGTATAGTTGGCAGACTCACCATGGAATTAGAAGGTTTTGACTAGGTCAAAAAATTGTTAATAAATAGTGATAAATAGTGAACTATAGCATATAAATAGTGATACTATGATTCAAAAGATATTTGAGTATCTTGGTGAGGCTGCAAACTTGACGTCAAGTTGGCAGAACCTTAAGAAATACAGTTCGTATCATTATGATTTATATGCCAAAAAATTGTTAGAAAATAGTGAATCGTATACGCAAAATTTCAATAACATTGCTTCAATACAAGCCGAGATATTACGGTCTCTAAGTGGGCTGCCAACTTGACGTTTCAGGCAATAGCGATTCCAGAGAAACGGGTACAAGTTTTAAACAAATAAATATATCAAAAAATTGTTAGTGAAATTGTGATTCCTACGATATAAATAAAACAAGAATTCTTCGTTGCTATTTTCTAAAAACCGAAAGTTAACTTTTACATAATACTCTGAATAGGATGTCAATCAATATTGAACTTTGCTCTACAGGAATAAGGTTCCAACTTTATTGCAATCATGAGGTGAGTACTATCAAGCAAAAAAGTGAGATTTATATTTTTAGCCATATCCTCGAATTATTATTACACTTGTTTTATTAATTAAATGTTGGTATCAAACAATAACGATATTCATTAATAACAATAATATTCATTACAATAGCGCCATCTTTCGGAAAAGATTGTCAATTTCTCAGTTATAATTTAAAGTTAGGTGCCTATATATGAATTAGGTATTATTTTACTTATTTATTTTTGAAATTCAAAAAGGCAAATCATAGCGTGCCAACCACTTTTATTCGTTGCGTCAACTGTCTATTTTTACGAACGGTGGCTTTTGCGCCAACAATAAAGGTGATGATCGACTGTATAAAGACTACTCTTTAGTAGGCTGTGGTCAATACCCTACTCTTAATTCAATATTATTAATTCAGGAGAAACTATTAGTAATTTCTACTTATATTACTTCCTACCTACTCACATACCAACTGATACTCATCCTTACTAATAAAACATTATAAATGCGAAAGTCCGTTTGTTTGTTTGTTTGTTTGTTACGCCTTCACGTCTTAACTACTGAACCGATCATCATGAAATTTTGCATACACGTTGTCAGTGGTACAGAGAAGGACATAGGGTACCTTTCATCCCGAAAAAGAGTATTGTTTCCGAGGGATAGCAAAAACTCTTTCCACGCAGACGAAGTCGCGGGTGGCCGCTAGTTTTACTATAAATCTCACCAGATAATAATAATAATATCTTTATTCTAACTCATACATAAATAGGTACCTAACGTTAAATTATAACTGAGAAATTGACAATCTTTTTCGAGAGATGGCGCTATTGCTATGATGGTTATTAATGAATATCATTATTGTTTGATACCAACACTTAATTAATAAAACAAGTGTAATAATACTTGGAGGACATGGCTAAAAATATAAATCTCACTTTTTTGCTTGATAGTACTCACCTCACGATTGCAATAAAGTTGGAACCTTATTCCTGTGGAGCAAAGTTCAATATTGATCGACATCCTATTCAGAGTATTATGTAAAAGTTAAGATTCGATTTTTAGAAAATAGCAACGAAGAATTCTTGTTTCATTTATATCGTAGGAATCACAATTTCACTATCAATTTTTTGATATATTTATTTGTTTAAAACTTGTACCCGTTTCTCTGGAATCGCTATTGCCTGAAACGTCAAGTTGGCAGCCCACTTAGAGACCGTAATATCTCGGCTTGTATTGAAGCAATGTTATTGAAATTTTGCGTATACGATTCACTATTTTCTAACATTTTTTTGGCATATAAATCATAATGATACGAACTGTATTTCTTAAGGTGTCTGCCAACTTGACGTCAAGCTTGCAGCCTCACCAAGATACTCAAATATCTTTTGAATCATAGTATCACTATTTATATGCTATAGTTCACTATTTATCACTATTTATTAACAATTTTTTGACCTAGTCAAAACCTTCTAATTCCATGGTGAGTCTGCCAACTATACGCTAATGAAAATTCAAGCTATGCAAAACTCCTTGGTCAAAATGATAAGATTCATTTTGAAAGCGCGAAAAAAATCAGCTGTATTACATTTCGATGAAGTAGGCATTTTACTTTTGTATGGAACAGCAGATTTTTTTTTCGTGATTTCGAGGTTGGTCCCATAATTAAAGTTGTTCAGTTCGATGGTCTGATCAACCCAACGAGAGGTTTTTAATGAACTAAAAATATCATTGTAAATGTTTATTTACCTCGCATGAATGATGTAGAGTAGTATGCTTACCTCGGTTGTAAGTAGCTATTACACCCTCGAAGCACTCGATCCATTAGTGCCCTTTGCGAGCTGCGCTCGCACGGGCGCCAAATTGGATCTTGTTCTGAGGGCCTAGTACGAGTTGATTTTTTGTTCTCACTTCACTTTTCGAATAGTAAACTATCGTCTTCTCTCTTTCACTCACTCGCATGATATCCTCTCTTTCACTCGATACTATTCGCAAAGTGAGGTGAGAAACACAACTCGTACTAGGCCCTCTGTAATAGCTCACTTACGTCCCTTGTGTAACAAACTACTATTAAACATCTATCATGGGCGGTATTTTCTAGAGAATAAAATGAAACGTACCTTAGTTTGTTATTAATAATCCATTACAACATAAAAAAGACATCAGGCAAATACCTTTGACAAAAAACCCAAGAATGTATAGCATTTTTGTTTTTTCCAAAATTAAGACTTGTAATTAGTAAGTCATAAAAAATATTCAGATTTTAACAAAGCTTTATATTTTGAGAGTTATTTGTGTTTGTAACTTATATTTTTGGTAACCCCGACACTATTACAGCAACACCAGTTACACGACCAAAACGTTTTGATAACTGCGCTAGTGATTAATCGGTGTTCTACCGAAATACCGAAATGTACTAAGCAAGCATAAAGTCAAGTCTCCAGCGACAGTGTTTTCGAAAACATTCAACAAAATCTATCAATCAATACACAAAGTCAAGTTTTTTTGCTTTAGAACCAAGAAGGAAGAACTGTGCATATGTCGTAACAAAACGCTGTTTGATAGTTGATTGACAATGACAGTTAACTGACAGTAAAAGTGACAGACCGCCACAGGCCGACCAATCGGCTTTCGCGTTTTGACAATTGACTGTCAATGTCAGTCATTTAAGATTACATTGATGACATGGAAGCCACAGAGTATCAATGACACAGATGTCTTTTTAATCGAAATACTTCCGATTTTTCAGTAATTAATTTAAGCGAAATGAAGGAGTTTAAAAATAAACTTGCTACTGTTTTATTATTCTAATAATACATATTGCTTAAATGTAACAGAATTATTCTTATACACCTTTGGGTCTGATGTGCCTGATGTCCTTTAACGGTGTCTTTGAAAACTCGCAAAAATTTAAAAACTGGTTTGGACATACTGGATTTTGAACTACACCAATGGACATATTTGATTTTGAATAATATACATGGTTGGACATATTCCATTTTGTTTTAAACCGACTTCATTCTAAGGGTTGCCATACCAGTGACGAAAAATTTAACTAAATTACTTTGTTAAAAATATATCTGGGTGTCTGAGCTTGACCCGCAGGCTGATTATCTAATTAAAAATCACCCAGCGATGGTTTCAGTTCACAGATGAATGTGATACATTGCTACTTTTCTTTGGTATTGTTATGTATGTTATTTCTTACCCCAGAATGAAGTAGGTAGCACTGTATCACATTCAATTGTCAAATGAGACCGGTGCTAGGTGGTTTCTAATTAGATAATCAAGCTGCCGGTGTTAATAATAATTCCAACAGTATACTTATCTTTTATCAGCCATAATGTGTCCCACTGCTAGGCAAAGGCCTCCCTCCTATCTTGCGATTGCGTTTTCCCAGGTATAACACCTTATTCAAATGGCCATTCTACTAAAATTAACGCTAGTAGAATAGAATGACAATGAATGGGATTGACAGGAGCTAAGCGTTATCTTATGTATGTCATTCCCAAGCATTGTAATTCTATTCTACTAGATTGCGTTAATTTTAGTAGAATGGTCATTTGAGTAGTGGGGCTGGTTAGATCGATTTTTCGCCCCAAAAAACTACCATAGAAAACATAGCTCGTACCCTTAGAGCATTCAAACAAGTTGAATGCTCTAAGCTCTTACCTATAGGATATAAATGAAAAAAAAAACTTAATTCTTGATATTCATAACGGCTAGATTGTCCACAACTCTAATCTAATTTAATTACCTCATTAATTGCCAGTGGCCAGTGGCCCCGTATAATCGATACGGCAGATACGGCGGTAACTACGCCCCTGCACATCTACCTCTTTTAAATACACTATCAATGAGAAAAGGCACAAAGTTTTATTCAATTCCCTTTTTCCCTAAAGTAAATTTAAAATGGTCGAAAGCCCTTTCTGCAATATTAAATTCTTCTTGCTGGCGGGATGGATGTTGCAAAATTTATCTCGCTTGGTGGTGCTACTGCTGCTGGAGTGGAGACCTTTGTATACGGGCACGATTTTATCTATATAATTATATCTAAAAATGGTTGATACTAATAAATAATGGAATTCGGACAGTAAACGAATTAAACATTAAAGAAAACCAATATACTTATTGGAAGAAAAATTGATATTTACGAAAAATCGTTTCCAACATCCAAAAATTGATAGCAAACACATTAGCTAGAGAGCTCGCAAAAAATACTGCAGGAGTTATCTCAAGGTCCTTCTCTCAATATGATAGAGTGTTTAGGGTGTACATCTGTACATGCGTCAGCACCTACTCAGGAAGTGGAACACCTGGCGTCAGCACGCTTCCAAGTGTGTAGCATTTCGACATGCTCTACAAGAGTTATCTCAATGTTCAAATTTGGCAGTATGGTAGTGAGTAACACAAAATAGGCAGTCAGCAGTCGCTCAAGGGTGGAATCCAAACAAGCTGTTTGGAGCTACATCGTGTAACAATTACAAAACATGATTACACAGTTGAAACTTTGTAAGAAGGTGTATTCTGTATACCGCTTTACGATTTTTACACAATAATAAAAATATTAATGGGGGGCTCCCCATACATGGAACTGAAACGGAAAAACATTTTTTTCATCAAACCCATACGTGCGGCTGCGGGGTGTCTTTAGACAGCTCTAGAGATATAGCACATTTTCCAAAACCGCAAATATAACTTTGTCATTTATACAAACATTATGAAAAACAAAGTTATTTTGAAAACGAAAAATGATAGTGGTATTCACTATATGGTAACTACGGAACCCTATTGCGCAAAGCCCGACACGCACCTGGCCGGTTTTTTTGTAACACGTTGTATATTTATTATTAATTAATATCTAAATAAGGGTTTCATTACCGGGACCCGATAAATGAGAATCCCCTGGAAACACATCGTTCCCGGAGTCGGGAAATATTTTGTGATATCCCGGGTATTTACAAGAAATTTTCACTGCGATATTAATGCTCTAATACCATACCATAGTTAATACCACTATCATTTTACGTTTTCAAAAATAACTTTGTTTTTCATAGTGTTTGTATAAGTGACAAAGTTATATTTGCGGTTTTGGAAAATGTGCTAGTTATATCTCTAAAACTGCTAACTAAATCTCGTTCAAACCAATTTTCGTTGAAGGTGTTTTTGGAGATCTACTGCGTATATTTTTTTAAGATTTTTCAAAAAAACGTTTATTTTTTAATCATCATTACCTATTTGGGAGACAACTTTAGTTACAACCAAAAAGAAATATCATTTAAATGAAAATAATGACAGAATTGTTCAGAAGCACCCTATTTAATATAAATTAAAAATGTAATAAAGTTAATACCTTAAAAATCCGCTTGGCAAACAGTACAAGGGCCATACCGACTAACTTTTCGCACTTCGGCGGGGTGATTCTATGCTTTCCATATATTTACTCTATGCGTTCCGAATCACGCTCACAGCGCTGTGAGCGCGAATCCGACCAAATTAAAAAGTCACAAAATATTACACAAATAGGGTATTTGTGTACCTACCTAATTTAATGGATTATACGCTAACAGCGCTGTTGGCGTGATTTGGAACGCGGGGTATGGCGTCCGTAACTTTTGATAGTTCGATTGGAAACGAGGACTAAAATTCATGGATTCATTTCCGACTTCCGACAGCTCAAAATTTCCTACCGACGAATACAAACACTTCCGATTTGTTGCAGCGGATCACTGGCTAGTCTTGTGAATAAAAATGTTTAGCTTGTACAATTTGTATAATTGGTTATTTCCATTGTTTCAATATAAATAAAATTATGATGTATACCTCTAGTTCAACATTAAGGAATACACAAACATACAAGTACACGCACGTGTTTATGCAATATTTACAGCCACCTATAAATAACAAGTCATATTATAGTAATATTTTAATTAAAAAGCTACTATTGCCTTGAGAAATTATTCTTCAACAATGTTCCACAAAGAACTCTACGGTTTATTGTAACTTTTCATACTGGGACTTATAACTACCAATATCGAAAGCAATAATGGGGAATGTCTGAAAAAAAATAAAATTGGCTGAATATTTTTTATAGGTAGGAATAAGCTCCCTTAGTAATAGAAAAAGTTTCAGAATTTTCAGTCGCGTGACAAAAATTAAAAAAATAAAGGTCTCTTCGACTTCACCTAAAGCCTCGATTACATACGCCGATTTAGCATCCTAGCTAGGAACTAATTTTGGGTTGCCACCCGTATAAATAAGTTCAATTTTAACAGTAAATTTGCACAAATAACGGAAAAGTCAACAATTTTTATGATTTTTTATTTTCTATTCTCATCTACAATCTTAAACAATGTTTACTTTTCCGTTATAGTGTTAATTCAATTTTAAAATCGATGTTATTGTACAATATTTTATTATATAGTACGGGTGGCAACCCGAAATTGGTTCCTAGCTAGGATGCTAAATCGGCGTATGTAATAGAGGCTTTAAGTAACAGCAGAATGGGAGTTTTTGGCGCCATTTTGTCGAATAGGGTTCGGTGTCTATTTTAATTATTTGAAAATTGATTCATAGTGGATATTGTGTCTTAAAATTGGTGCAGTTTTGTGGTACAAGTGTCTACGCAACTGAACAATATGTGGGATAATTGAAATAGGCGCGATCTTGGTTGTGTGAAGCTGAGACTTTTATTGTAGTGGTAGCAGCTACCTCGGCAGAACTTACCGAGTAAACTGTCTTGAATACTTGTTGCCAAATGCTCCAAGCTAAGGCTCCAAACAGCATTGGAATGCAATGCACCCGCATTCTAATGTAAACTTAAACCCTACCAGGCTACCACTGAACTATTAAACACTTGACACTGGCAAAAATTACTTCCAAGAGGAAAGTAGATTGCCAAAATAAAAATAGAAGAAGAAGAACAGCAGAATGGAGATTATTTTTTCTATTACTTAGGGAGCTTATTCCTACCTATAATAAAATATTCAGCCAATTTGATACTTTTTGGACATTCCCCATTCAGTTTTGGGTGTATAACTTTATGCTAAATATTCAATACTCGTTCCTTCGTCAATACAAAAGAAAAGTTACACCATTGGCTGACGAATGATCACAAACCCGTACAAGGTTTCAGTGTATAAGTTGTTTGAGAACATAATATTAGTGGTCTTTGTCCCTTGACCATCCATACGTGTGGCCGCACACCCAGTAAAGTTGGAGTATATAAGGTCCTTCTGAAATAGTGCACATAATTTTAATGGGTCAATGTACTCATGTATACAAACAACTTTTACTATGGTCATCATCATCATCATCATATCAGCCGCACGACACCCACTGCTGGGTATAGGCCTCCCCTAAGGATCTCCACGACGATCGGTCCTGCGCTGCCTGCATCCACTGGCTTCCCGCGACCTTCACCAGATCGTCGGTCCACCTTGTCGGGTCCTACCCACGGAGCGTCGTCCGGTGCGCGGTCGCCATTCCAGAACCTTTCCGCCCCAACGGCCATCGGTTCTTCTCGCTATGTGTCCCGCCCATTGCCACTTCAGCTGAGCAATCCTTCGAGCGATGTCTTTCTACTTTAGTTCTCCTGCGGATCTCCTCGTTTCTGATTTGATCAAGTAGGGAAACGCCGAGCATGGCTCTCTCCATTGCACGCTGGGTGACCTTGAGCCTCCTTATGAGACCCATAGTTAGCGACCACGTTTCACTGCCGTAAGTCATCACTGGCAACACACACTGTTCATAGACTTTCGTCTTGAGACACTGAGGTAAGTCGGACGCGAAGATTTTTCTAAGCTTCCCGAATGCTGCCCACCCGAGTTGGATTCGACGAGAGATCTCTTTCTCGAAGTTGGACCTACCTAACTGGACTGCCTGTCCTAGGTATACGTAATGGTCAACAACTTCAAGTGTAGTTTTCCCAACATGAACTGGAGAGGGTACAACATGGGCGTTTGACATAATTTACATCTTATCCATGTTCATCCTAAGACCCACTCTTTGGGAAGCACTGCAGAGATCTTCGAGCATTGTGTTCAGGTCTTCCATGGTCTCAGCCATAAGGACTATAAAAAAAATCAGCTGTTCCATACATTTTGATCTATTCGATTTTAAATTTTCTATGGAACAGCTGATTGTTTTTTTCGCGATTTCAATGTTGGTACCATAGTAAAAGTTGTTTGTATGCATGAGTACATTGACCCCTTAAAATTATGTGCACTATTTCAGAAGGACCTTATATATTTTTATCCAAGTATATCAATTGACAATCACTTAAGTGATTTACTCGTATGTGTTAAGTGTTAAGTATAATTTGCCCTTTATTTTTTATATTATATTGAACAATGTTAGTTAATAAAATATTATTTTATCGAGAGCTGACTTTTCAATCCTCAGTTAAAGATATCAGTCAGTTTAAATATTATCCAAATATAATAAGTCATTATAAAAATGTGACAGACAAATGAATGACAAACATTTTTAAATTGGCAGTATAATAAGCTATCAAACGGATAAAGCTTCATCTAGGATTGAAAAAAAGGCATTGAAAAATCAGCTCTGAATTGAATAACAACTAGGTTTAGCCGCACTTCGTGTATTAGCCGTAACATATATAAACAATGCGATTAATTTAACAATATACAACATAAGTGACAAACTTTAGAGCGCTTGCGGTACAAAACGACATAAGTATTTTAATCTGTATAAACTCTGCCATAAATTCTCGAATAAAGTTGCAGCAGATCACTCTCTATTGTCAATTTATTTGCATTGTAGATACGGGCATCGCACCATTCGATATTTATATCTAACGTAAAAACCTTTAATTACAATTTAGAACTAGAAATAAATATTTGACGTAAATCTGTAAAAGCTCAACTTATTTTAGTTTTGGTATGATCAGATCAGGGGGTCAAGTCTGCTAATATTATCGTCAAAATCGTGTTTCAATGGTGTTTAAATAGTAATGCTTTTTGACACAGTTCTTGTTTCTTAAACCCAAAATCGAGACTCGTGTGTTTCGGTTTTGGGTTTAAGAAACAAGAAATGTGTCAAAAAGCATTTCCATTCAAACACCATTGAAACACGATTTTGACGTTAACATTAGCAGACTTGACCCCCAGATATCAAACATTCGCGATCCGATAAGGTCCTTACTATCTTATAAGTTATATAACTTATTAACAAAAATATATACATATATAAAAATCTTATTAATGAAGAAACATCATATCGTATTGTAGATAAATACAGACAAACAAAGTGGTTTCCAGATTTACTTTAAGTGTGTTTCTTAGTTATTTATTATGAACATTATTTTAACACTCTTAGACATTTAAAAAGACGTGAATTGGAAGCGGGTAAAATATTTGGTAGGAAACAAATCTTACTCAAGTATTTCTAGATAAATAGAAATATATACATACATATATTATATACTTAGAAAAATACACAATAATTTTTTTTTTTTTAATATTAACATAGTTATTATTTTCTAAATTAGTACTATTAACACCTTCATTGTCAAAAATAAAAATATATATAGGTATAATAAGTTCTTATTTGACTACGTTTGGATGTTTTTCTATTTTTTTATTACGAAAAAATGTTTCATACAGGGTGTCCTGTAAATAGCACGACATATTGTGTGAGGTCTGAGGTGATAGCTTGCGTTACTATGATATATTGACATATCAAACTATTAGCTAAAAGCATAAGAATAAATAAAAGTGTGTTCCGTGAATTTTGTAGTTTTCAAGTTACTTATATGGTATTATTTACAGGAAAATAAATTAAAAATATAGTATGCGCAAAATAACTCGGCGGTTCTGAACTTCGCACGGAACGCTGCGCAGTAGACGAATACAGGCGTGCGCGGGGACGGGGCGCGGGCGGAAGCACTCGGAACTATGGACCCTGCGCGAAATGTCACTTGCGGCTAACTTCCGAGCCGCCAAGTTATTTTGCGCATATTATGCTACCTCGTATTAGGTATTAAGCTCCGGCCAAACTGAGGCGAATTCCGCGCGAAATTCGCGGCGCGATTCGCTCGCGCCGATTGCGTCAGCTAACTTGTATGGGCGTGTTCACATTGGCGCGACTAGTCGCACGAGTTGCAGCGAATCCGCGAATCGCGCGATAGGGTTGCGTTCAGAACCTATACGCTCAAAGTGCAACCAAAGATCTAACGGCGCGTTCCAAACATTAGAGCGTGACATTCGGCGGACTGATTATCTTCTTAAAACCACCTAGCGACCGGCGGGCTGATTATCTAATCAAAAACCACCTAGCGACTGGTTGCAGTACACAGATGATCGTGATCCATTGCTACTTCTTTTTGGGTAAAAAAAAACATACCAAAGAAAAGTGGCAATGTATGTCAAATGCAACCGGTCGCTAAATAGTTTCTTTTTAGATAATCAGGGTGCGGTTTGAATTGATAGGTTAATGTGATACATTGCTAGTTCTTTTTGGGTTAAAAAAATCATACCAAAATAAAGTAGCAATGTGTGTCAAATGAAAACGGTCAGTAAATAGTTTCTATTTAGATAATCAGACTGCCGTTTACACAACTTTCTAGTTTCTCGTTCCAAACGTCACAGGCGACGGTTTATTTTACTCTTTGTGTGCGGTATAGTGATGGATCACATACCGTCTAGAGCAAGGCGACGGCTAGACGCGTGGTATTTACCGTGATCCATCTCCATAGAGTAAATTTTAACCATGGAAAGTAAAATATTCGACATTCCATACAAATTACTTTCCATGTGGTGATGGCCATCGATGACTCAAAGATTTGTCTGACAGAATGCGCCCAATTTTTGACGCGTGCGATTCGCCTCAGTTTGAACGGCTAAGCGAGCGAGCGAATCGCGTAGTATTCGCGTCCCTGCCGCGCGAGCGAATCGCGTCAGTTTGGCCGGAGCTTTACAGTACAACTACAACATAAAGTTTATTTTTTGAAAACCTAATGCGAGGTGGACATTTTTTGATTTTCCTGTGAATTCCCAATAACTTGAAAACTATAAAATTCGCGGAACATACTTTGAGGTTGTTTGATAGATCCATAATAACCCAATAGCCCCAGTCGTAGGAGGCAAAAAAACGAAGAATACGGCTATCCATGAACCAAAGATTTCCTTCAGTAGGATTGATCCATGGGTTCCTAAGACGGGTTTACGAAGTGGAGCCACCTGGATTTTTCAAGCAGGTGGGGGGGAGGGGGGAATTCTGCCTTAACGAAGTCCGAGGTTAATAACTGCCTAAGTTTAGATACTAAGCAAAGTTTGGTATCATTTTCGGATAAATAAATGACGTAGAATTCATTCCTGGTATAAAAAATGCAATTTATTAAGAAGTTTACTAAACATTACACAATAATCAATATTTTAAACTACATTTTTTTTACTTAAGTCACCGTAAATATTAAACTGATGTTCTTATTTCCAAACAAAAAATACGATAACAAAGCTTATAAATTTCTTTATTGACAATAAATAGCCAAAAAAATTTCACTGTCGCGTGCCGTCAATTTCTTTTACACCTATGGAAATATTATTATTTTTTATTATAACAATATGGGTATCAAATGAAAGGTAATAAATAGCCAATTCCAAATATATATACATTATAACACTTTTATTGAACTGTTTTGAAATAAACTTAAAAAGTATAACGCAGCATTAAAAAATATCAGTAAATTATTAGAAAAACAAAAAATGGCAGTGAATATCGACAAAAAAAGGCAAATATCACAAGTGCGCATGTAACTACGATTTTTCCAGATGTTGTTAGGTACCTTGAGAGTAGTTCTACCCAAGTTTTAACCCTTGGAAACCCTGTACTGCTGGAAAAACTTAGCACTTGTTTCAGTATTTTCGAAAAAACTACCTTAAGGAAGCGTTTTTCAGGTATCTCTACTCTATACTTTTATAAATCTAACTAAATTTGCTACAATTTGAACCTATCACAAACAAGTTTCGAATTGATATTTAAAATTTTAATATTTAATAAAAATAATAACTTCCTTACAACGGTAACGAAGTTATTTTTTTAATTAGCCAAAACAAGAATATTTTCTTTTATTATTATTTTAAAAATAAAAGAATATAAGAGCTCCTACCAGGTATTTTTCTTTTTCAAATATTCCAATTTGTGTATTTAATGGCAATTTTTTTCTTTAATCAAGCGAGTATTTTATTTTTGTTTTTATTTTTTTTAATAGTTTAACAATTGAATCGTACAAATATGAATCCGAAATCGAATTCGACACCCTAAATTCATACGAATATGATATCAAACTGGGCATAGCAGCTTAACTAATACATCTATCGAGATTGGGCTGAAAGCCAAAACTTCAAAAAATTTACTACAAAAATCGAGGTGGCTCCACTTCTTATATCCATCCTAG
This sequence comes from Agriphila tristella, assembly GCA_928269145.1. Lineage (NCBI taxonomy): Eukaryota > Metazoa > Arthropoda > Insecta > Lepidoptera > Crambidae > Agriphila > Agriphila tristella. The sequence continues at coordinate 43,338,761 of OV743431.1, forward strand.
GGTCCTAAGGACCAATCCTATCAAAGGAAATCTCTGGTTCACAAAAAAACGCCGTATTTTTCACCCTACTGACGCCACTACAAGCTATCACATCAAACAATATGTCGTGCTATTTACAGGACCCCCTGTATAAGTACTGTAAATATTTACCTCACTATATCGTGTGAGTGATACATCATGTCATCATTCATGATACATGATAATTCTTTTCGAGATAGCCGAATGACGTGATATCGCGTAAATATATCATATTAAATTATGCTAGTGTGCAAATAATATGTTAAATATAAATTATCAGTAAATAAACCATTAGTGTTGATTTCACGCCAAGCTAATAGTTTAAAGACAAATCGTTACATATTTAAAAGTTAAAAGAAAGATATTTGTACATCATATTTTGTAGTCCCTTAAAGCCTGATTCACACATCTGTGAAGTCACAGTTCCGACACAGTACCGCCCCATCTCTCGTACATTCGCCATGAACACAGAATATATACTCTAACGCGATGATGCCATGAAGGCGTCCACACCTGTCAGTGTCAGTGACGACGACGAGACAGTACTCTCAGTGTCAGTGAACGTAGGGATGTCGAAAGTGAAAAAAAATATCGATATATCGATACATCGATATTTATAAAAATATCAATATCGGCCTCGATATATCGCGAAAAAAATATCGATATATCGGACCAATTTTCAAAGAACGTTTGCGGTTTTTAAAAAACAATGTATTTATTTCAGTCTAGCTCAGTAATTACAATAAATTTTATCAGACAACACACATTACTTTAATGTATGAAAATCTCAATAAAAACGAAGATAATTTATAAAATCAGACATAAGATATTCAACGCAGCACAAAAAACATACCAGTCATAGACAATATTATGTTTTAATATTAAAATAAACTATGAATTATTATTAAAGTACAGATAAGTTTTTTCCGTTCCAAAAAATGTAGTTTTTGATACGATTTCCGATATTAGTTATTTTGTACCGATATATCGGTTAGAAATATATCGGCAAAAAATATCGATATATAGAACAAAAAATATCGATATATCGATGTATCGATATTTTTTCAACAAGCCTAAGTGAACGCGTCATAGAGAATGTATGAAAGAATAATTATCACGGTGGCGGTACTGTGCCGGAACTGTGACTACACCTGATCTTCGATCATCTATACTGATCGCAGGGGCTGATATGTGTGAATCAAGCTTAAATCTGGCAGAGGACAATAATCAATAATACGCTTCAATTTTAACGCTACAATTTTCTTAACACATGTTATACAGATAAAGACACAAAACTATTATATTGTGCAATATTTCTTTTCAAGATATCAGCACACAGACCCAGCACCCTTTCAAACCTGAAAAATGATATACGGATTTAGTTAGTAAAATGTATTTTTTTCTGTAAAAGTAAAGTTTTTATAATTCAACGCTTCATTATTTCGACTTATTCGAAAATAAACCTTTGTATGTAATATTAACTAGCATTTACGTATTAATCGAAGCTTAAATACGATTCAACTTAAAATAAATTTGTACTTCTTAACAACTGATAAACCACAAGAATTACGAGAAATGCTCCAAGATTCTAGGGCCGCCAGACTTTATGCACTGTTTACACGAGGCCAGTAGCGCTAGCGCCAGCACTACAGCCAAGCCAACTCCGCCGGCGACCTCTTTAGGCACAGAATAGATTGCTTTAGGTATTACTACGTTAGTACTATTATCTATTCTGTGGTATGACGAAGTTATAGTACGCAGCGGGCTCGACCGGTCGGGCTAATGCAGAGGCAGGCTGCCGCGCGCCGGTGGCCGGCCGAAGCACATGAGTTCGATACTCACTGACGCGATCGCGTCATTGGCAAGAGAATTCGATAGTCACTGCGCGGTCGTGACGACGAGCTGAGAGGCCACCATCGAGATACCGCGCAGTGAATATTGATCGCCGCCTGCCGCGCTGGCTGTGGCCGTGCCGTAAGCGTCATTAGAAGAAATGAGAGTATGCACAGAACAAGAAAAGAGTATGTAATGATGTGAGAGTGTGTGATAGAAATCGAGGAAACTTCTAGGTGAGGGAATATAACTGTAGGGAGTAACCGCCGAAGTAGTCCGACGGGCCCAGCCTACCCCCTCCACTAGTGGAGGCGGTATACAGGGTCATTTTTTGATCCCTTTTCAAATTTTGTCAGATCATTCTATAACAGCAGTACAATCAATTTGTGAAGTAAAATTTTTTTTTTTACATTTTTGTTCCAAACTTTTCCCTACACAAATTGAAATTGTTGTCACTGTTTGCGCATCGCACGGTCGACCCGCGCGAGCCCCCCTCCCGCCACCCGGCTTCCCCCGCTCGCGTCGCTTGCGCGAGGGTGAGCGTGCGCGCCTAATTTTTTTGGACATAAAAAGTGGCTGAAAACTGTGAATTTAAAAAGAAATAATTCATAATTATCTCACCAAAATTTTTTTTATTACTTCCTTGAACTTATATTTGATTTTGTAAAGAGGTTGCAAAATTACCCTGTATATGCAGCGTTACCTGGCGCGGTCGAGCTTGACGCACTTGAGGGCGCCGGCGGCGCGCACGGTGGCGGCGCGCGGCCGGTCGAGCAGGAGCGCGATCTCGCCGAAGTAGTCCGACGGGCCCAGCCTGCCCCTCCACTAGTGGAGGCGGTATATATGCAGCGTTACCTGGCGCGGTCGAGCTTGACGCACTTGAGGGCGCCGGCGGCGCGCACGGTGGCGGCGCGCGGCCGGTCGAGCAGGAGCGCGATCTCGCCGAAGTAGTCCGACGGGCCCAGCCTGCCCCTCCACTAGTGGAGGCGGTATATATGCAGCGTTACCTGGCGCGGTCGAGCTTGACGCACTTGAGGGCGCCGGCGGCGCGCACGGTGGCGGCGCGCGGCCGGTCGAGCAGGAGCGCGATCTCGCCGAAGTAGTCCGACGGGCCCAGCCTGCCCCTCCACTAGTGGAGGCGGTATATATGCAGCGTTACCTGGCGCGGTCGAGCTTGACGCACTTGAGGGCGCCGGCGGCGCGCACGGTGGCGGCGCGCGGCCGGTCGAGCAGGAGCGCGATCTCGCCGAAGTAGTCCGACGGGCCCAGCCTGCCCCTCCACTAGTGGAGGCGGTATATATGCAGCGTTACCTGGCGCGGTCGAGCTTGACGCACTTGAGGGCGCCGGCGGCGCGCACGGTGGCGGCGCGCGGCCGGTCGAGCAGGAGCGCGATCTCGCCGAAGTAGTCCGACGGGCCCAGCCTGCCCCTCCACTAGTGGAGGCGGTATATATGCAGCGTTACCTGGCGCGGTCGAGCTTGACGCACTTGAGGGCGCCGGCGGCGCGCACGGTGGCGGCGCGCGGCCGGTCGAGCAGGAGCGCGATCTCGCCGAAGTAGTCCGACGGGCCCAGCCTGCCCCTCCACTAGTGGAGGCGGTATATATGCAGCGTTACCTGGCGCGGTCGAGCTTGACGCACTTGAGGGCGCCGGCGGAGCGCACGGTGGCGGCGCGCGGCCGGTCGAGCAGGAGCGCGATCTCGCCGAAGTAGTCCGACGGGCCCAGCCTGCCCCTCCACTAGTGGAGGCGGTATATATGCAGCGTTACCTGGCGCGGTCGAGCTTGACGCACTTGAGGGCGCCGGCGGCGCGCACGGTGGCGGCGCGCGGCCGGTCGAGCAGGAGCGCGATCTCGCCGAAGTAGTCCGACGGGCCCAGCCTGCCCCTCCACTAGTGGAGGCGGTATATATGCAGCGTTACCTGGCGCGGTCGAGCTTGACGCACTTGAGGGCGCCGGCGGCGCGCACGGTGGCGGCGCGCGGCCGGTCGAGCAGGAGCGCGATCTCGCCGAAGTAGTCCGACGGGCCCAGCCTGCCCCTCCACTAGTGGAGGCGGTATATATGCAGCGTTACCTGGCGCGGTCGAGCTTGACGCACTTGAGGGCGCCGGCGGCGCGCACGGTGGCGGCGCGCGGCCGGTCGAGCAGGAGCGCGATCTCGCCGAAGTAGTCCGACGGGCCCAGCCTGCCCCTCCACTAGTGGAGGCGGTATATATGCAGCGTTACCTGGCGCGGTCGAGCTTGACGCACTTGAGGGCGCCGGCGGCGCGCACGGTGGCGGCGCGCGGCCGGTCGAGCAGGAGCGCGATCTCGCCGAAGTAGTCCGACGGGCCCAGCCTGCCCCTCCACTAGTGGAGGCGGTATATATGCAGCGTTACCTGGCGCGGTCGAGCTTGACGCACTTGAGGGCGCCGGCGGCGCGCACGGTGGCGGCGCGCGGCCGGTCGAGCAGGAGCGCGATCTCGCCGAAGTAGTCCGACGGGCCCAGCCTGCCCCTCCACTAGTGGAGGCGGTATATATGCAGCGTTACCTGGCGCGGTCGAGCTTGACGCACTTGAGGGCGCCGGCGGCGCGCACGGTGGCGGCGCGCGGCCGGTCGAGCAGGAGCGCGATCTCGCCGAAGTAGTCCGACGGGCCCAGCCTGCCCCTCCACTAGTGGAGGCGGTATATATGCAGCGTTACCTGGCGCGGTCGAGCTTGACGCACTTGAGGGCGCCGGCGGCGCGCACGGTGGCGGCGCGCGGCCGGTCGAGCAGGAGCGCGATCTCGCCGAAGTAGTCCGACGGGCCCAGCCTGCCCCTCCACTAGTGGAGGCGGTATATATGCAGCGTTACCTGGCGCGGTCGAGCTTGACGCACTTGAGGGCGCCGGCGGCGCGCACGGTGGCGGCGCGCGGCCGGTCGAGCAGGAGCGCGATCTCGCCGAAGTAGTCCGACGGGCCCAGCCTGCCCCTCCACTAGTGGAGGCGGTATATATGCAGCGTTACCTGGCGCGGTCGAGCTTGACGCACTTGAGGGCGCCGGCGGCGCGCACGGTGGCGGCGCGCGGCCGGTCGAGCAGGAGCGCGATCTCGCCGAAGTAGTCCGACGGGCCCAGCCTGCCCCTCCACTAGTGGAGGCGGTATATATGCAGCGTTACCTGGCGCGGTCGAGCTTGACGCACTTGAGGGCGCCGGCGGCGCGCACGGTGGCGGCGCGCGGCCGGTCGAGCAGGAGCGCGATCTCGCCGAAGTAGTCCGACGGGCCCAGCCTGCCCACCTCCACCGCCTCGCCCTGCCCGCTGCGCTGTTGCAGTACCACTGCGCATCCTGACACCCAACAACCTGACATTATTACACTTATAGATTACTAGCTTACCGCCCGCGTGAACTTTAGGTTATTTATATCGTGCGGGCGGCGGAGACCCGTGCCCAGCAGTGGTTAAAATGTAGCCTATATCCTTCCCAAGGTCCTATCTATATCCGTATCAAATTTCGTCGAATTCGGTCCAGCGGTCTAGGCGTGAAAACCTAACAGACAGAGCTTTCATATTTTTTCCTGTTTAATGTCTAATTAATTTTTTATTTATATTTTGAAGTACTTTTAAAAACATATTTTACCTTCTACTATGATGTAAAAGTCATTTCCAGGTTCTCCTTGTCGAACTATTGTTTCGCCATCAGTGAAAGACACCGGTTCTAACGCATCTGCTACAGTTAACCGCTCCCATTTCTCTAAGCTTTCTGAGAAAATTAAACAATATCTTAATTAGTAATGCTCTGTGATTTGGAAAATAAAGTAAATGGTTAGATAATAAAAAAAAATCAAAATTATAATATTTATTTAAAGTGGATTTCTTCCATTTCCAGTCAGTAACTCAAAATAACATTCTTAAATAACTATCATGTAATTTGGAATTATTTTGGTCTGCTATTTAAGAGCCCGTACTCATGCCGCTCTCTCGCTTGCACATTTCATGTTTTCTCTAACAGTTATTTGTACTGGCAAAAAGGATAGCATTTTGTACTTCAGCAACTCAAAACTGAAATATGTGTTGAAATGTCTGTAATCTCATATTGCGAAAAGTGGCCGAGACACATTTTTCAATAGCGCACTCAGATTTAAGAAATCTTGAGAAAACATGCAATGTGCGAGCGAGAGAGCGGCGGGCGGCAGTCAGCGGCAAAATGAGTACGGACTCTTAACACGTACCTAAAATGGAAACACGCGACAGGAACTCATCGTACATCCGTCGTTTTCTAATAGTAGAACCCATTAGAATTCGACGGTATGAATCGCGGTCCAAGCCCCATAGTTTTAGCGGCGTACGCGCGCGCACAGTCGCTGCGCGCGGGGTGCCGTATATTAATGCCAGTTCACCAAAGCTACCTCCCTCTCCAATTGTTGTCACAGGCTCTCCATTTACTAAAACCTGTAAGTAAGGTTTCATTATTTGATTGAATCAGGCGTCGCTTGGCGGAAGTCCCAAACCATTTTGAAAGAAGAAATATATGTAGCTTACTTCCACAAACAATATATGCAAGATGCACCGCCCGCCCGCCCGCAAAAATATGCACATGCACACCACAAAATATCAGTGCACAATACCTGCATTTAGCAAGACAGCAACACACCTTGCACCTTCACCAGTTAGGCTACTCTAGGCACCGAAATTCGGTGTTGGTTTACGCACGATCTAACTCCTGAGGATCGCCGGGTTGGGGTGAAACACGTGTAGAGTAGCCTAACTGGTGAAGTTGCAAGGTGTGTTGCTGTCTTGCTAAATGCAGGTATTGTGCACTGATATTTTGTGGTGTGCATGTGCATATTTTTGCGGGCGGGCGGGCGGTGCATCTTGCATATATTGTTTGCGGAAGTAAGCTACATATATTTCTTCTTTCAAAATAGTAAGGTTTCGTATAAAAACAATACCTTAATTTAATTTAATATAAAAGAAACAAAGCTACAAGGTTGTGTTTCTGATTTTGTTAATTTTAATAAAAACAAGCAACGTGATCCTATTCCTATAAGAGTTCCGTTTTTTCCTTTTGAGGTACGGAACCCTAAAAAGGTGAAGTCAACCACTTGTTTTCAAATTATAAATAAATATTTAAAAAGTACAAATCAAGAATTGGAAATAAAATCAAACTGTAATAATTAATGGTATCAATACAAAAAAATGCTTAATTAGAATAATAAAAAGCTTGAACTGGGGTATTGCTTTTTATTGCTATTTATTATTATGTCAGATCCAGGGGCCGTCATCGATTATCAAAAAGTCTTCCGAGTTTCAACTTAAAACAGAAAAATCAAGGTAAGGAATTTCGTTTTGTACTTTCTGTTGATGTAATTTGGAATTTAATAGTTCAGAGGACTTGTCCGGTTTCCCTATGACAAGTACGGGTAAGCGCCCCTGGACCCTCAGCCTCCGCTGCTGCAACCTCTCAACCCCCCCGCAGCAACGGTGTCCTTTTTGTACCCTGATCCGTCCCATTTTACACACTCCTATACCCACCTCACATCCCTATCCTAATCCTATTCCTTCCCCTCCGCTAAGCTAAGGTCTGCCGTGCCGATGGCTGCATGGCTAGGGGCGTGCCTAGTCATAAGCGTGCCACCCTGGAAATTGGTGCCCTCCAGGCGTAAATAGCCTTACCACACACGCGGGGCTCTGTGTGGTGGACAGTTGTCTTTCCCTAGCTAATCGTGGGAACAAAATGGTTTCAAATTTTTTTAATAAACCTGGCTGCGGCGATAGAGCTCGCCACTCATCACGCGTAACTTGTTTCTCTCGGGGCGAAAAGCGGGCATCGGAGACCCGTTTTGCTACGCTGAATGTATGTGGAGCGATGGACGAGAAAATGGATGAGGTGTGTTTGATTATGGAAGAAAAGAAGTTGGATGTTTTATGCGTGAACGAGACGAAAAGAAAGGGCAAAGGAGTCTCAGAACATGGCCCGTTTAAAGTTCTGTGGTCGGGCGTTGCCGAAAATGAGCACGCGAGTATGGGCGTGGGACTCCTGCTGTCGGAAAGGATGATAGAATGCATGACTGAGTATGAGTGTGTTAGTCCCAGACTTCTCTGGGTTAGACTCAAAGTAGGATTACTTCGGATACGCGTCATTGGCGTGTATGCTCCCGATATATCCAAGTCAGCAACGGAAAAGGAGGATTTCTGGAAAAGTGTGGAAGATATCTTGAATGAATGCAAAGATAATGAAAGGATAGTTATGCTTGGAGATTTTAACGGATGGGTAGGTGTGAGAAGAGAGGGATGTGAGGGAGTTTTAGGAATATATGGAGACAAAAGAGTAAATGATAATGGCAGGAGTTTGATTGAGGTATGTTTAGAAAAGAATCTTGTGGTAACGAACACCATGTTTGACCACAAGGAAATTCATATGTACACTTGGCAGAGAGGGGAAAAGAAGAGTATGATCGATTTTGTGATTGTTGATGAAAGACTGAAGGGCAGAGTTGTAGACACCAGGGTCTTTAGGGGTAGTAACATTGGAACAGACCACTTTCTTGTAGTGTCTCGGGTTAGTGGTCTGTTCAAAAGTTGGCGTCATCGTCCCACAGTGTCAACAACGGAGCTGACTAGAGTAAAAGTTGAGAACCTGGATGAAGTGGAAGTGCAAAAGACATATTTGTGCAAATTGAAAGAACGATTGGGAAATGTGGCTGAAGTTAAAGATGGCAAGCTTGAGGAAGTTTGGGAAAAGTTTAAAAAAGGTGTGACTGAAACAGCTGAGGAAATATGTGGAGTGAGTAAAAGGAAGAATGCTCCCCCAATAAACTGGTGGGATAGTGAGGTAAGACAGATAGTGAATGAAAAGAAAAAAGTATGGCAGGATCTGCTGGCCATCAAAGCCAGTAAAAGAGTGAATGCAAGTGTTACAGAAGATGATGTTGATACAGTTGCAAGGGAGTTTAAAAGGATTAAGAAAGTAGTGAAAGAAAAAGTAGACGAAAAAAAGAGAAAGATGAAAGAAAAGTGTGACTTCAAACTCTGTGATAACTTTCGAGACAATATAAAATTGTTTTGGAAACAAGTGAAAACGTCTCGAAGTGGATCACATAAGTCTAAAATGAATGTGATAAGAGATGAAAAAGGTGAGCTAGTGACAGATGAAAAAGGTGTACTACAGGAGTGGATGAAATATTTTGAGAGTTTGTTTGAGGCGGATGGCTCTATGCTAGAAGCCTCGGATAAAAGGGTGGAAGACGAGGAAGAGACAGAAGTGGATGAAAGAGATATATATATGGATGAGATTATTAGTGCAATGAAGAGCATGAAAAAAGGGAAAGCAGCAGGATATGACAGAATTACTGTTGAAATGCTGAGAGGTGGGAAAGAGCTGGTTGCGTCCTGGCTGTGCCTGATCTTTAATAAATGTTGGAACAGTGGCAAAGTGCCGGCAGATTGGCGTAAAGCCGTGGTCGTGCCGCTGTACAAAGGGAAAGGGTCACGGCAGGATGCTAAAAACTACCGCGGGATCAGTCTTCTCAGCATTGTCAGTAAATTGTATGCAAAGGTACTGATTGAAAGAGTGATGCAAAAAACTGATCAGAGTATTTGGGATGTGCAAGCGGGATTCAGAAAGGGAATGGGATGCACGGATCAGGTCTTCTCCTTGAGGTGCTTAACCGAAAAACACCTGGCTAAGCACAAAAAGGTTTACTGTGCCTTTGTGGACCTGGAGAAGGCCTACGATCGAGTTGACAGGAATGAGCTATGGAAGGTGTTGTCCGAATACGGATTGGAGAGCAGACTGATTCATGCACTGAAATCTCTCCATGAGGATTCCCGTGCATGCGTCAGGATTGACGGCGTATACACTGACTGGTTTGACATCTCTAGGGGTGTCAGACAGGGATGTGTTGCGTCACCATGGCTCTTTAATCTGTTTTTGGACAGTTGTATGAAAGGTATGAAAGAACGTGACTGTGGGGTTGTGATGAATGGGACTCAAATCAAGTGCCTTCTCTACGCTGACGACCAAGTTATACTTGCGTCTTCTGCGCAAGAGTTGCAGGAAATGATGTCGGTTATGAATGAAGATTTTGTGAGAAAAGGGATGAAAGTGAATGTAACTAAGACTAAAGTGATGGTGTTTGAGAGAGATGAAGAAATGACTGACTGTACGGTAATGTTAGGTGGCGAAAAAGTGGAACAAGTCCGTGAGTTTGTATACTTGGGGAGTTTGTTCACAAGGGACGGAAAGAGTGAGGAAGACATAGAAAGACGAGTGAAGAAAGGAAATTCGGTGAGTGGTGCTATACACTCGGTTATGAGTAGCCAAACCGTTTCTGCAAAGGCGCGAATGGCTATTCATAACGGAGTGCTGGTACCGACACTGATGTATGGAAGTGAATCTTGGGTATGGCAGAAGAAGAATGAAAGCAGAATAAATGCGGTAGAGATGCGATCGTTGAGGAAAATATGTGGAGTAAAACTGAGTGATAGAGTGAGCAATGAGGTGATTCGCAAAAGGTGTGGTCTGAAAGATGATATAGTGACAAGAATTGAGAAAGGAATGCTCCAGTGGTTTGGTCACTTAGAGAGGATGAAAGGCGAATCACGAAAGAGATATACTGTGCGAATGTGGAAGGAACGATTGCACGAGGGCGTCCCAGAAAAACCTACGCGGACCAAATAGAGGTTATTATAAAAAAGGCTGGTGTACGCAGTGACAAAAACCGCAGGGCATGTATGAAAAGATTGATGGATATGAATGAAGCGAAAGAAGTGTGCAAGGATCGTAGCAGGTGGCGATCCATAGTCTCTGCCTACCCCCATGGGAAACAGGCGTGAGTGTATGTATGTATGTAATTTGGAAGATATCGATGTTCGTGTGATATCATGAATTGGGGTTCGCCATTTTAGCCCAATTGGGGCTAGATTTATCTGTTTTAATTTGAAGCAGATTAAAACAGATAAATCTCCGGCAGACTTTTTGATAATCGATTTGTTAGCTGGTATGAGAAATTAGTTTGAGTTTTCATTTTATTTATTTTTTATTGTAGGTAGGTTAACAGTGTGTACCTCAACTTCTCCAGAATCAACAATATAAAAATTGTCTCCTTCATCACCCTGCCTGATGACTGTTTCCCCTGGAAGACATTGCACTGGAAACATTGCATCAAACATGTCTGCTCTTTCCGATTCATCAAGATGAGTAAATAAAACATTTGATGCAATTGCTCGTGATAGAGCACCCATTGTCTTGTAGTCTTTAGGCACAACCTGTAAATAAAATATTATATTAAATTAAGGGCACACCAAGCCTCCACTAGCGCTGGGTGCCGCCCTGGGGGGGGGGGGGGGGGGAAATTTTTTTCTTTGTTCTGTGGTGCCGCCAATTAAGAAAAAATCATTACAAGCCAAATTTCATTAAAATCTGTCCACTGTCCAGCCAACTATTTGGGCAGAGGAAACACTCACACACACACACAAACTTAAGCATTTATAACATTACTAGCGACCCGCCCTCGCTTCGCTTCGGTGTAGTGTGGAACTTGACACTGTGTATTATACAAACCATCCTCTTGAATTACTTTTATCTATTAAAAAAATGCATCAAAATCCGTTGCATAGTTTTAAGGATCTAAGCATACATAGGGACAGACAGCGGCAAGCGATTTTCTTTTACACTATGTAGTGAAGTAGGACATTGTATTCTATTTGACCTTTTTAACATAGCTAGTGGCGTCTTCCTCAGTAACTGGTTCTGCACTGATGCCCCCACGCCGTCGCGGTGGCTGTACGCCAGGGACTGGCAACGGTGACAGTTCTCCGTCGGCTTCACCCTCCGACGCAGCAGCAGCCGCAGCAGCGGCCTTAACCTGTTCCTATCATACATCATTTATATTCATGAAAAATAAAATGCATGCTGTGCTTACTTCGAGTAGGGTATATCCTAGTAAGTTAGTTTTTAATAAGTTATTGTTAGCATAGACCAAATGGATTTTACCCAGTTTAGTAAGACAAATAAAAAAAAAAACTATACTACTTATGATGAAAATGCACAAGCTTGGAAATTACAAAATAACACCCTCTGCCATACAAATAGACGAAGAATAAATTTATAGGTACCTGAGGGCCTAGTACGAGTTGGTTTTTTGCTCTCACTTCACTTTGCGAATAGTTAACTATCATTTTCTCTCTTTCACTCGTTCACTCACTCGCATGATTTCCTCTCTTTCACTCGATACTATTCGCAAAGTGAGGTGAGAAACACAACTCGTACTAGGCCCTCTGGTTTAAGCAAAAATATTGCTTAGCAATATTACTCCTAATGTTTAACGTCTCAAAGCATTATATGTTGAGGGAGGTTTCTAACCTATATGCTCTGCTCTATGGTACATTCGGAATTCAAGTGAGTTTGATTATGTCAATCTGCCTGCACATCTGTAGTTTGACGTATTCATTGTAAAGCCGTGGTATTGAAAGGTTGTCATAGAGTTATATTAGGAAAACTATCTGTTGAAGTGTGATAATGTGATATAAAGTGTGAGAATGCTTAATAAACGCCTGTATAAAAGTCTCCTGGTCTCATTGCCACAACCCTTCAGGTTATGGGCCACACGCTAGAGGTTGTGGCCCTATAGAGACCGGGAGTGAAAATAATAAGAGAAAAAGTGAGTTTTGCATTTGAGATGATTAGTTTGAGGTAACTGACAGAGTTGGATAGAGGCCTTAGCAACGGAGTATGTTGACAAAATAGTGTTGCTAAGGGCAATGATTTCAAAAGGAAGGATGAGCCCATCCGAATATTTGCTTTATGATTTTTTCATACAAGCAAAATCAGCGACATCTTTTAGATCCCACTCGAACTACTGCCATATTAGAGGTGGGCAAAAAAGATTCCTGAAGTGAACTATTTAGTTCAATTGAATTTAAGGACAAGTTCACTCATCTGACTCCTTTGGGTCGCTAGTACTTTTAACTTTTTTTAATATTTTTATAATGGTAATTATATCAGTTTTTCGATGGTATTAAGGCCATAAATAAAACGTAAGCATTACAAAATCTCAAACATGTTTATTTCAAATGAGATGTTTTTGTTCTTTTTCACAGCTATACTAAACTAATATTATAAACTATTTAAATTATTAAATATAAAAAGGAAAGATTTGTTTGTTGGTTTGATTGTTTGTAATGCAAAAATTCAAAAACTAACTGAACAGATTTTATAAAACTTTCACCTATTGAAATTATCAGCAAGTAACTTTAGCAGTATTTTATCTAAAAAAAATTAGAGATCCCAATGAAAATAGGAATAATGAAACGAAAGCCACAGTATATTTTTTTTTCTAAAATAATTATTGATCGGAAGATGATGACATTCGTATCATGATATTAATCCTTATGCAACTAAATAATTACATTGTCAAGGTTGATTATTAACATGCAAATTCCTCCTAAAACATAAAGCGAGGGAAAGCAAAAAACTTTCCACGCAGACGGATTCGTGGGCGGCCGCTAGTACTGCATGATTATGGGAGGCAGGAGCTTCGTTTTCTGAGTTCAGTTATTTTGTTTTATGCGTGAATGCGGTAAATACTTCAATCTCAATTCGCGGTATTGGCATTGCTTTCAGCTTCCATAGTCCAGCTTTTGACATTCGTGTCATAAAAAGAGCAGAGCATATTCTTACGTTTTTAGGAGGACTGTTTTCATTATTTTATCTACACCCATGCTTTAATTAAATCCTCTGTAAAAGGTTCGGCAACGGTTAGCTTACTGCCACCATTACAGTATCCCTGATGTGCCGCGCGACCACGCGCTCAGCGTTGCATAATGAAATTCAGTACAACATTATAACACTCTCGCGGAAGACATAATGACGAGGGGGAGGAAGGTCAAAGTCAACACCTTTATAGATGATACATATTATGGGTGTATATAAATATCGTGGGTGTTTTTAATCCATATGTATATATATTGTTTATTCCCAAATAAAAAAAATAAAAAATAAAAAAAAAATGGGTGTAGATAAAGTCTTGTATGCAACTGTACATAATTAGGTATTAAAACACTCATGTGATATATTCGTGTTTTAATACCCCTCATTATAGTACAGTTGCATAAATAACTATTATGCAACTCCATATTTTTTTACGCACTAGATCATTAGGCAATCTGTAATTACTTGAATTGAAATCTAATGTAGATAATTATTTTTGCAGCAAATATATTTCATAGGAGACATTTCTGTACGCAGTGTTCGTAATCTATCCTTTCCGTTTACTCTCGTTCTTTGAGTTAACTAGCTATGGAACTAAATGAACTAAGGTCTAAGGATCTTTTTATGGACTCAAGTGAACTACATAGTTCATTTGAATCCATATAAAAATCTTCAAGTGATCGAGTTCATTTGAGTCATGATGACCCATCTCTATTGCCTCGAACAATAACAAGTAATAGTAAAATATTTTATAATTTATTAAAATTGTTAGACACGTAATAAAAATAATGTAAAGCTACTAACCGATGATACGATATTCCATGTAACTTTTTAACGTTTGCATCATAATTTTTGCAATCTACAAATGCGCCATTCGCCATTTTTATGTCACGTCAGTCACCGTCTGTCTACCATAGTCTTCCGCGGGTGACTGAATCGCGTTGGCCCTAAAATTGTAATTTTAGGGCCAACCAACTGGCGTCACTTTGTAGCGACGTTGACCGTGTCCTTACGCTAGTAATATAATAAGTCTATGGCTAAGGGCAATGAAATGAAAGCGTCAACAGATAAATAATGATTACAAATAAAATAAAATGAGGAATGATTTAAATTATGAAATGATTAAGCTGGTGAAAATCTTATGAAGGTGAATTTTATCTGAATTAAAAAAAAAAATGAATTTGAAATTACACTTTTGGCCGTGGAAAGTAGTATGATGAAGAAAATATGGTGAGAATACATGGACTGAAGATGAACAAACAAGAGAAGAGGAAACAAGTTAAAATTCAACAGATAGGAATGAAGGGTGTCGAGAAGATGGAGAAATAGAAGGAAATAGAAGTTTTGGAGAAACAAGAGATAGTAAAACAAATGACAGTCAAACAAAGGTAGAACAAGTGACGGTGAAACAAATGAAAGTGAAGAAAGTTATGGAAAATTTTATTATTTTGTGAAGAACTGTTTTTTGGAATAAGTTTATTTTGAAGAAGTCTTTTGGCGAGTATTTTATGATGGAGGAGGTCGAGCAGGAGGCAAAGAATAGTCGAGCAGGAGTTATATGATGATGAAGTTGAGAAGAAGAAGGTTTTATAATGTAATGATGATAAAGAAGGAAGAAGTTTTTTAGGATGATGAATCGAGTGGGAGAAAAGAATTTTTTTAATGATGATGTGTCGAGTGGGAGAAAAAATGTAGAAGTTTTATAATGATGATGAGTCAAGTGGGAGAAATGTAGAAGAAGTATTATAATGATGATGAGTGGGAGAAAAGTAGAAGAAGTTTTATAATGAAGATGATGTTGAGTGGGAGTAAAGGTTTATAAAGAAGATGTCGAGTAGGAGAATTTAATGAAGATGTTGAGAAGGAGAGGTTTTATACAGAAGACGTCGGGAAGGAGAGGTTTAATAGAAGATGTCGAGAAGGAGATTTTATATAGAAGAGGTAGAGAAGGAGTAATTTTATAATATTGAAGAAGTTGAGTAGGAGCGAGATAGTTTTGAGAAGAATTATTTTATGAGAAGAAGATAGAGATAGAGATGAAGAAGTTTATTAGAAGATAGAATATAGAATTAAGGGGGTGCTTGTGTTCGTTAAGGGGGTGCGTTAAATAATGATTCATTTAAGGGGGTGTGGGATGAGAAAGTAAATGAATCATCATTTAAAATGAAATGTTTTTGATATCCAAGTGTATTTTGATATTTCTTGTGGTTTAGTCTGAAGTTTAGTGAGTTAGGTCTTTGGTTTGGATTATTGTATGTGTCGTCTGAGTTAGGTTAAAGTTAGGTTCCTGGGTTGGGTTAAAGGTTAATGTAACTTGGTAGGACTTAAGAAGTCTATAAGTTTGGCAGGTGATTCGAAATTTATCCTATCCAATACCAATCTGCCTGCACATCTGTAGTTTGACGCATTCATTGTAAAGCCGTGGTACAGCTCGCGCAAAATAACTTGACCCAAACCATAGACAATGAGGCCTGCGCAGTAGCAATTTTCAGTATAAAAATTGTAGTGCGCAGGTCACGTGGTACAAAAAATTGGGTCAAGTTATATTGCGCGAGCTGTATCGAAAGGTTGTCATAGAGTTATATTAGGAAAACTATCTGTTGAACTGTGATAATGTGATATAAAGTGTGAGAATGCTTAATAAACGCCTGTATAACAGTCTCCTGGTCTCATTGCCACAACCCTTCATTATATTCCTAAACAAACTTTTTAGTTATTCTAAGTATAAACTTATAGTTCGTTCATTTATACGGCAGTAAGAAATTAACGCACTCTATGTGAATGATTTGTGTTTATCACCTAAGCAGGATACTCGCAGCTATAAACCTTCGTAGGAGTTTTGCAAGACTCTAAAACTCACCCGCTCCAATTTTTGGAAATATTGCCTCAAAAAAGTAACTGGGTTTTCTGGTTTATTTACACAAAGCTGTACAATGCAATCTTTAAGTAAGTGCTGAATATTGTGAGTTTGTATATAGCTCTCACATTCGTGTAAGCATTGCTCTTCCTCCATTTCAGGCGCAATTAACATTTAATAACTCCAAACTTTTACAATATTATGAATTTTAATAGTATTTAACCAGCTGAGCATAAAATAAATCACATCACAAATCTGAATTTTTTATTTTACCACACACACAACAATGACAAGTTGACAAAAAAACTGACATTGACAATTGATTGACTGTCAATGTCAGTGGGTGCATTCCAACAGACAAATCTCTGAGTCGTCGATCGCCCATAAACTTAATATCCACTGCACGCGTAGCATGAGCAAACGGGACTCTTGTCTACGAAGACTTGTCGTCTCGACCCTCTAGATTGCTGAGCACAGTGGTGGGACTCGCTCTCAGAATTTTACAACCTTTTTATGTCTTTTAATACAAATATGAGTTTTAAAATATAATATTTCTATTTCAACATCCATAAACGTCGAAATTATCTGAAATGATTCGAAATGATTTAGTTTAAACATGATACTTATTTTTTAATAAGTTCTAAGATAAAGAGACACTCACAAAAGCTTTCACTTCCGTAGACAAAGCTCTCTCGAGCTCGAGAAGAATAATGTTGCCACTAGTAAATATTTATAATTATTTCCATCATTTCTCTTAAAGGGCGTTCCTTTCTATATGTTTCACGACGCAAAACTCTTAAAACCGAGTTAAATATAGCCGTATGGATATAGTTCGTTTGCCTTCCTTTTATTGAGAGATTTTTGAAAAGATGACACAGACCAACGCACTTGTTAATTTAGTAATAAATATTGAAATCAATCTATGAAAATAATTTTAATTTACGTTTTTAAGTAAATAAATTAAAATTAAGTAAAATAAAAGTAAAAAAAATACTGAAGGGAAAAAGTGTAATATTAGGAAACAATATTATTGAATAGGTAGGTACCTTTTTACAATAAATTATTTATTGTATTATTTTAATTTATAAAATTTATAAAAAAAAATAAGAATAAAAAATACTTATTCGTTATTTACTACTAGTAAATATTTATTATATTTCTTTTTTTATAAATTTTATAATAAAAAAGAATTACTTAAATACAATTTTTTTTTTTTTTCTTTCCGGACAGCTGTTTTTGTCGTTTGTGCTGTAACTTCTCTTCTTACCTTAATAAAATATAAACACGGACAACTTAGATTTATTTTTATTGCGAAATTAAAAACTCAGAAAAAAAAAATAAGTCGACAAATCTTTCTCGACCACTCGAAGGGTGGTAGACAAATTTCTCCCACTCAACTGTCAAATTAATGTCAGTTGAAGACAAAAGCTCGTGTTTGTCGACTTTTGACATTAGGCCACGACAAAGAACAATGCGAGTCTACGGTTGTAAAATGCGAGCATGAGTATCTCGATCTCAACCCGACAAAAGTGACATTTCGGTGTAGACAAGCCATTGTTCTGTGAGTCGAATCTTATCTCGATGTTGGTCATGCTACGCGTGCTGGAATAGACGAACAGAGTTCACTTGGCTGCGAAACCCATAAACTTAATATTCACTGAAATAGATGAACGGAGTTCACTTGGCTGCGAAACCAAAAGTGAGATGAGCCAGTGTTTGTAAATATGTAAACGTGTGCGTGAATTTAGAGATGCACTGAAGTCCATTTTAGGTTGTAGATAACCATAATGTATTATTGCTCTAATAAATAAAACACAAACAAAATTTTGAACAATTTTATTTAAATAATTTCTTAAGGTCTCCTTTGAGGCTCCCTGCTTATTTATTTATGACATTTATCCAGTTTAATTTAATCACTGGATTTACAGAAAACCTGGAAATAATTGTTAAATTAGTACTTAAGTTGGTATAATTTACCATTTGAAAACTGTCGGTTACAAGCAGCTTTAAATAAAATTATCAGTGTTCACAAAGACAAACAAAGTTATATTGGAAATCATCGACATGAGTATCGATATCGATAATTTATTATCAATATCTACGCTTTATTTTCTCAAGTTCACGGACATAATATCTTTTTATCTAACACATAATGTTTAGAAATCAGCCTTTATTTAGGAAATAGGCGTTTAATAGCATCATATTAGTATATAACTTAGTGTGTTTGGGAATATATTCAACTAAAATATGAATTATGAAAATGGTAATAGTTTAATCATATTTACCGTGAAATGAGTGTTTATTTGGGTTATTGTCGTAAGTAACATTACAATCCAGTACAGAACACGACACCATTATTGATTTATGTAGCTTTGAGAGCCAAACCGACCCGATCGCGATCAAAATTACAAAATAATCTTGTTGACACTTTTCACCAAGGTGATAAACGATGATAAATGAAGTCAAACCAGGTTCAGCTGTCAGTTTTTTTTTACTCTTTCTCGCACATCGCATAAGCCGTAAGAATCGGTTTCTCACTCGCACCTTTGTCCGTCTACTTGAGCATAGCGAAAAATTTTCTAAGTCTTTGCGATCGCCATAGCTATAGAGTACATTTTAACCATTGCGGTTGTTTGGTTCTTTTAAGGTGGACACACACGGTCCTTCCATTTGATGTACATCAAATGCAAATCCTGCAAGAGCCCAAACTTAGAATGTTCAGAAAATTATTATCCTATTTTATTTAAACCGGAAGCTGCAATGTAATAATATTATATATTTTTGGAATCAGCTCAAAAATCCCTTTTAACCTTCCCACACGATGGGTTTTGAAAAAAAAAACAAATTCCATACAAAAAAAAGATTGTTATTTCCCTCCCATACAAAAATCAAAGCAGGCTCCCCTTCTTAAAATGATCTTAGGGTTCAGAAGAGATCAGCGATCGCATACATAATACCAAACCAGTGACTCGGTCGCGCGACGATTTCGAAATAATTCAGGAATCGAGTTCGGTTGCTTATTTTATTGCGGGTCCATAGCTCGTGTTTTGCTCTACACAATCAACAAAAACGTCTATACAAAACATTGTTTCACAAAACATTTTTGTGTAGATAAACAATGTTTTTGCTTTACATGCCCGGTGGAAAACACGTACACAAAACATTTTGCGCGGATCGAGGGGCAGGGTATTGTCAGGCCTCCATCACTCGCTCAAGTTCGCGCGATAAGCCACACGCCCGCCGCCGTACAAGCGCGGCATCTTACTGCCTGCGTAGGTATTGCCTCTTTATAATAGTAACAATGTCGAATTGACAGTACTGTGCCGTGTACGGATGTCAAAATCAAAAAACCAATAAAAAATTGACGTTTTTCACATTATGATATACGCTACGCAGTTCATTTAAAAGAAGACAACCTTAACGTTGCGTCATTAGAAAAGGAAAGAGCACGCGATAGAAAGAAAGGCAACTACTAGATGAATATAAACTGTACTGCAGGCCATTGCGCGATTTGAATTGCACTTTATTGTGTCGGAGCAAAAGTCGCTATTTATTTAAATTACTATGCGGCGTGCTGCTTCTGTACTTCTGTGGTATTGTCACAGTCTGTTAGGGTTGCCAACTTTTTTTGCATCAAATACAGTATTTTAAAGATTTTTAGTGCATAAATATAGTAGATGGCGAAAAAGTCCAAAAAAATATAGTAGGCTGCCATTTTGTCATCATCATCCTCCTGTCCTTATCCCAATTTATTTGTAGTGCTATGTCTACACAAAATAAAATTTTGCGCTCGTAGAACGACCACTATTGGGGTCGGCGCAGCATGTAATAGATAGGTACTGCATTAGGTTTTGGCAAAGTTTTACGATCGGCCGCCTGCCTGACACCAACCCTCCTTGGGAATGCTGTTGTTGACAGTTTCCTCGCTGCCATTCGAGTGACCCTTTGTGCGATGGTCTGCACCGGGTCCCTAAAACTTCCCTTTATCGCCTTCTACGATACCCACGGGATGAGATGGGACAGTCCTATTCTTAACCAGAACTGTGCGGCTGCCATTTTGTATGGAGGATTTTAAAGAAGTTGCATTTTTCATACTTATGGTTTGACCATAAAGAGTTGAAATTAAATAAAATTGAACCAAAATTTTTCAGTACAAAATTTAGTAAGTGTTGCCAATTTATTAGTGATTTTGACGTGTTTACATAGAAAGTGGCGCCCTCTATTTTTGTCAACTCGTCAAGGTCCAAACAAATTATCGGACGCGGCTTATGGACGCGGCTTACTGCCGCGGCTGATAAGTGTGCACAGTCTAATAACATCCTGCGTTCCAGATAGCTATCGGACGTCCGATGACGTCATATTAGTCTATGGTTACGTCCGCGACCTACTACATCCGATAGTTTGCACACCTCAGATCAGCCGCGGCAGTAAAGGTCCGAACAAATTATCGGACGCGGCTTACTGCCGCGGCTGATCTGAGGTGTGCAAACTATCGGATGTAGTAGGTCGCGGACGTAACCATAGACTAATATGACGTCATCGGACGTCCGATAGCTATCTGGAACGCAGGATGTTATGAGAGTGTGCACACTTATCAGCCGCGGCAGTAAGCCGCGTCCATAAGCCGCGTCCGATAATTTGTTTGGACCTTAAGCCGCGTCCGATAATTTGTTTGGACCTTTATGGTCAAGCCTTTAAAGGTGCAAACAAATTATCGGACGCGGCTTACTGCCGCGGCTGATCTGGGGCCTTACTATGAGCTCTTATAGCAGGACTTATACTGAATGGCATTACTTTTTCGTACCATGACCTCGATTTAGCAGGCCTGCGGAGGGCCTGCTTTAATACACGCTCTTAAGCCGTTCACCATTTTTTATGTATGGACGAAGCGTACCACGACGCACGGTTTGACAGTTTGGGAGCTGTTTTATAGCGTCTGTAATGTCAAATAAAGCAATTCATAAAAAGTTCCTACGTGATCAGCTTTTTCAAAATTGTTTAGTGTATTTAGATAAGTTTGGTGTGAGAATTTTAAGATTTGTGAATTTCTTTTAATGTTTATTATTTAACAGTGAATTATGTAACTTGATAAAGGCAACGCGACGACTTCCTTGTTGTTGAATATCACTAAAATAAAAAGAAATGATGAGAGATGAGACCCCATAAATAAGTACCTAAATTGCATTACATTTTATGTTATTATGAATAATAATAATCAAATAAAGAAGAAAATGATTTATTTTATATCGATGTAATTAACAAACTAATGGTGTGAAATGATATTGAAAATAAAAAAAATTAAATAATATAACTTTAATTTGTTTTATTGACTTGCGACATTTTATTAGAGCACGCACCTAGTAAATCGCACTTAAAAATAAATATGAAGTTGTGATACTTTATTTGCTATGTTCTCATTAAAAAAAACTAGTAAGTGACCGTTATTTTATTTTTCATCAATTTAGAACGTCGCGGCAGACAGAGATATACTATCCCCGCCAATTGGTAATTCGCAAGAACCTTGTCACATTAACATCCACATCGACGTGATCCGCAACTAAAAATGCCATGAAATAAGAAAATTCTTAATAGGTAATCTAATATAATTATTATTTATTGATTTATTATTTTCAGTAAGATAGGGTCTAGGTAGGTATATCAAAAAGTTACAAATTGTTTTTCGTTTTTGAGGTTAAAAACATGGCCGCCAGGTGCATTACCAATTGGCGGGGATAATAAGCGATAAATTGGGTGCATTCTGCCAAACAAATCTCCGAGTCATCGAACGCCATAAAGTACATTTTAACCATGAAAAGTATGAATATTCTAAACAAATTACTTTCCATGGTTAACAATTTTATGGCGATCGTTTTCGCATCGTCTACAAAGCATTAAGTAATCTGTGACAAAGCATACCAGAGACAAACTAACCGTTCACCGTAAGTCAAAACAATCTTTAAGCCGTTCACCTAAAAGACGGTCATGGTACCGATTTAAGCAATTTTGTTTAGGGCCTGCTTCTGAACTGAATGGTTTAAGGATGGTTTCTTATTTGCTGATGGTAAGCCCCCTGAGGTGTGCAAACTATCGGATACGTCCGCGACCTACTATCCGCGTCAATTGGTAATGCGCCTGGCGGCCATGATTTTAACCTCAAAAACGAAAAACAATTGTAATTTTTTAATATACCTAGACCTTTTCTTATTGAAAATAAGATTTTAATAATTAATTTATAAAATTACCTATTAGAATTTAACAGTTTTTTGTCATTTTTAGTTGCGGATGACGTTGATGTGTATGTTAATTTGACAAGGTTCCAGCGCATTACCAATTGACGGGGATTATACTACATCCGATAGTTTGCACACCTCAGATCAGCCGCGGCAGTAAGCCGCGTCCGATAATTTGTTTGCACCTTAAGTAGGTACTAAACCATAAACACAATGAGCGGTTTTCAAAAGGCAGTTTAAGAAAAAAAAGTAGTACCTAAAAGACGGCTAGATGTCGTTGTTCAACTAAGTACGTAACTTTTTCAGAGGGCCTAGTACGATTTGGTTTTTTGCTCTCACTTCACTTTGCGAATAGTTACCTATCGTTTTCTCTCTTTCACTCGTTCACACACTCGCATGATTTCCTCTCTTTCACTCAATACTATTCGCAAAGTGAGGTGAGAAACACAACTCGTACTAGGCCCTCAGAATAAAGCAAAGGATTTTGTCAGTTTGACAGACAATTTTGGCATTTATTTTATTATGTTCGGAATACCAACAGCAGTTATATATTGTATGGAAACAAATTCTTAAATCTACTTAGCTATTAACAGGTATTCGCATGATTATGGCAAACTACTCCTCTTCAGGGAGTAATTTTTGCCAGTATCGAGTGTTATATACTCAGTGGTATACTCAGCTGCTAGGAAAAATTAAAAAAAAAACTACTAGTTAACTACTAGGTAACTACCCTGAGTATATTTGTTCTGTGTCCTATACATTTTGTATGAAACGATATTATCAGTCACGTCTGTCAGTCGCGCGTCCGATATAGTTTGTTATTAACTTTATTGATGGCTACCTTAACTTAAATATTTCTAATCTGAGAACGTAACTAGTGTGTCTATGATAGTGTAGCCTTGTCTCCTGTTCTACGTAGTCTGTGTAGTAGTAAAAATGGAAGCTGCGGGTTTTGAAGCCGGGGAAAAAAATCATTTAAACGATGTTTTATCAGAAACGGAATATGCCAATATTCCTATTCCCGTTGCCGAGAAGATCAACACATATATTGATAAAAAATTTGAAGAGTATTTGACATCTAAGGCTCTTCATGAAACCAGTAAATCCCAGATAGGTGAGCAAAAATTAACCGGCGCTTTTAGCTTGCTAAGGTAGTGACGCTTTTGTCTTCTTTTTAGATTCTGATAAACCGAGTTTATAATTGGTTGATTATACTATTGCTTTAAAATAAATTTATTTTTAAATCCGTAGAAATTGAAGGTAGGCACAGTTTTGATGTTAGCTAAAATGTACTGTACTGTATAACCTACTTAGGTACCTAATAAATACAACATAAGAAAACATGTTGGTTAAGTAAGGGAAATAGAAGACAATTTCGGGTACTATACCATTATAGTTACTATATACTTCAGTAAGAAGATGTTGATATAATCTTGAGTATGTCTTTACTTTATTGGCCACTGAACTTTAAGCGAACATACATGCAAAACAAAAGTCTATATTTATGTACAAACAGAGAAACATTTAGGGTTTAGGGAGGCAAACTAGTAGGGATCTTTCGATACCCCCAAGGTATCGATACCTATTTATATGAGTAATACTCAAATCGTTTTTCGATACTACTCATATAAGTAGCCCTAAAGTATTGATACTTACTCATATCAATACTTTTAATATAATCCGTGTTTTCCTGTTGTTTTCCCTTAAGCCCGCCGATAAAAATCAATTTCAATTGTCAATTTTTCCACAAATGACGCTCATTGATACGAAAATTTATCGTATACACGAGCAAATGAAGTGATTGTCAATTTTTCCACTATATTGACAGTAAACAGTCAATATAGTGCAAAAGTTTACAACAAATAATAATGGGGGCTGGCACGCAACGTTACCTAATTTTGATACAAGACCAAGCGAGAGATTACATTTTATTCTGATTTGTTCACTAAGATGCATTCAGAAATTTTGTTATGAGTTGCATTCAGTCTGATTCGATTCGATACCTACCAAGTACTTCTTTTTCGATACCAAGCAAGTATTGCATCGAGTATCGAGTGGGGGCTTGAAAAGCACAAGAAATGCAGTTCTTGTAAAATAAACTTACAATATTGGACTTTTACAATTTCTTGGCTTGAATATCGGACGCTTTTTTAATTCCGGAATTGTGTTTCGATATTCAGTATTTCAAGTCCGGAATTCCGGAACTCAAAAGTATATTTTTGTATCCACTAATGATATCTAGTTAAAAGTTTTATTTACTCTAATTTAAATATCCAGAATATTCCAAAATTTTTAATTATTTAAATTTGGATTTATGGATTTATTTCCTCAAAAAAAAAGAGAAAGAAAAAAAAATTAAGGGGCTCCCATCCAACAAACGTGATTTTTTCGCTGTTTTTTGGTACGGAACCCTTCGTGCGCGAGTCCAACTCGCACTTGGCCGGTTTTTTTTCATTGTTTATTCATAATTGAAAAACATTATCTGTGCAAAGATACTAGGTGTGTGAGTGTGTTAAGTAGGTATGCGTGTCAATGTGTGACTAAATGGTTAAAGTAGAAGAGGCTTTACCCAAGGAGGCTGTCTGTCTCCATTGCTATGGTGTATCTTAATAGATGAACTAGTAACACAGAATAAATAATAGTACAAGTACAGAAGATGCACTCCGCTGAAGCATTTAAATAAATAGCAACTCTAATTTCAACACAATAAAGTGGAGTTCAGCTTGTACGGCGCTTACGAACTTAACGGCGAACGGCTATATTTACCTAGATGCTGCATCTCTTTCTATCGCATATATCCTATCTTTTCGGACCTACGTTAGGGTTGCAGCTTGCGGCACAGATTACTAAACAGTAACTAAGTTACATACATCACTCCCATACAAAAGCGGAAATACCTTCGCTTTAAATTAGCCTACAAAACATTAATAATTATGTTTGTGTAAGTATACATACATTAAATATGATAAACTATATTTTTTATTCCATCTTTGAACTCACGGTTATTAAATTTTATTGGCGAAAATATTCTGAATCGTATGAACAACTTCACAATAAATAACCTTTGTATCATTAGTCAAGATTTTATTTCAAATAATAATAAAGGTAATGAATTTAATTCTGAATAACAAAGACAATTCAAAATACTTTACAGGATTCACCACATTTATAAATACAAACTAATCTTTACACTTAAATAAAAGAAAATAAAGCGCGGGAATCGTAAGACCCTGTGAAAACACGCTACAGATATTCCGAGGATGCGATGGACAACCCTGCCGATTTTGTCCACGCAGAGGACGCCGAGCGCTAGGTGCTTTTCTCATACCTACGCGCGGAGTGATAGAGCCCTGCTAGTAACAAAGATCACTGCTATGCACATATACATCCAAGCGTACTCGGATGACGGCCTGTTACTTGTAAGAGGGAAAGTTCTAAGCGTGGTCAGAGATATAATGAGAAGTGGAATCATGACAACATTGAGATGGTGTAGGGACAAGGGACTGAACCTTAACCCTATAAAAATCAAACTAATGTTGTTCACAAATAAAAGAAAAATTGATAGTATGATCCCAATAAACATTGAGAATGTAGAACTTGAAATAGTAAAGGAGTTTAAATACCTAGGAATAGTCCTAGACAGCACCCTAAGTTATAGAACACACATAAAACAAACTAGCAAAAAGGCAATGACAGCTCTCATGCAGTGCAGAAGAGCCGTTGGCAGGAATTGGGGCATGAAACCCGAAGTGGTCCAATGGATCTATAGGGCAATCATCCTACCGAGAATTCTCCACGGAGCACTAGTATGGTGGCATAAGGCACAACTAGAATACAACAGAAAAGAACTCACAAAGGTACAAAGACTAGCTAGCATCATGGTATCAGGAGCCATGAGAACAACTCCCATGGCCGCCTTAGAAATGATACTAGGCCTTAGTCCTATAGATCTTGAAATCGAAAAGAGAAAAGGTTTAAGCTGAAAAGCACTAACCTATGGATAGGAAGACACACTGATAAAGGTCACGCAGAAATAGGGAAAAAGTACGAAGAAAACCTTTCTATGATACTGGTTAATAATGACCTAATAAAAAAGGAGAGGATATTCGACAAAAAGTACAGAATAAGCATCAGATCCAGAGACGACTGGAACCTAGAACAAGACAATCTGGATAGCACCGCAGTATGCTACACTGATGGGTCAAGAAAAGAATCAACTAAGCTATCGGGAGCTGGGATATACATAGCTAAACCCAACACTAAAAGAGCTACTTTCAATCTGGGCAGATATGCCAGCGTATTCCAGGCGGAAGTATTTGCGATATTGGAGTGCGCGCATATGATTAAAAGTGAGATAAGCGATCATAACGTAGGAAAAATAATAATATATAGCGACAGTCAAGCAGCCATCAAAGCCCTTGACAAAACGGAGACCACCTCAGCCTTGGTGAAGGAATGCAAACAAAGCATTCAGGAACTTGCAAACTTGGCTGAGGTGGAAATTGCCTGGGTACCTGGACACGAAGGTAATAAAGGCAATGAGGAAGCCGACGAATTGGCCAGAACAGGGGCTGATGAACCTTTCATTGGGCCCGAACCAAGACTGCCAATCGCACATAGAATTACTAAGAACATTATTGAAATTCGAACAATCAAAGAAACCAACCAGAGATGGATGAAAAAAAAGGACTGTAGACAGTCTAAGATCTTCATCAAATCTGTTGACAAGAAGAAAACTAGAGAGTTGCTGAAACGAAGCAGGAGAAATATAAGAACGATTGTAGGAATACTGACAGGACACTGTGCATTAAACAGACACTTGTCAGTGATCAAACGGACAGAGGATCCTATCTGTCCGCAATGCAAAGAAAAAGAAGAAACAAGCTACAATGTACGCATCACTGCGCTGGGAGCTCTTTGGAGCGGACAAGCTTAAGGAAGAGGATTTAAAGCAGTTAACGATAAGTCAACTCAGCAGGTATTGTAAGCTTACAGGTAGGTTCGAGGGTCCGACGCCGGTGGGGTAAATGATAACCCGCCTCCCCCCTGTGGGGATTTGGGGAAATGGGTGAAATGGTTCCAATCAAGGTGACTGATCACCCGTCCAGCTTCGCTGGTGTCCCCCCTTCTAAATAATAATAATAATTATAAATGGGTAAAGTAATAAATAAGCAAAAAATCTGTCCTCGGCAGTCGCGACGCGCTGCAGCATCCTGCGGTGCGTCGCGGGGCATTCTACTTTACATGATGCCACGGCATGCCGCTGCATCACGTGACACGCAATGGTTACTTGATGTTGTTATAGAAATATGAGTGCTCAACAATTAAAATAAGGTTGAATCTGACCCGTCGGCGTCGGGCGGCAATCTTAGCGGCTAGCGCGAGCGCCCGGTAGACGAGTGTCTTCTATGTCTCCGGTCGGGATGCTACAGCATAATGATTCGGTATGCTGAATTGTGCCGTGCCACGCCGCGCCATGCGCCATGCCATGCCCATGCCATCAACGTCAACGGGCGCAGGCCCTAAATATCTTAAATAATATTTCAAAAACTGCCCATGATAGACTAACGCAGTAGAATATTTTTTTGCTTATCTAGTTAAGATCTTTGGAATGAAATAGTTTTTTGGAAACGACATCGCCAAAAAAGAAAATAACTCACATATAATTTTTTAAACTTAAATAATATCTCAAAAACTGTCCATGTATGTTACACTTACGCTGTAGAATAATTGTTTGCTTATTTGGATTCTTATCCAAATCTTTGAGATGAAACTGTTTTTTGGAAGCGACATTGCCAAAAAATTACCTAGGTACATATATTTTTTTAATCTTAAATATCTCAAAACTGCCCATGATAGACACGCTGTCAAATATTTTTTTGCTTATTTGGATAAGATCTTTGAGATGAAATTGTTTTAGAAAGCGATATCGCCAAAAAAAGAAAAGACACAAATATTATTTTTAAACATAAATATCTCAAAAACTGCCCATGATAGACTTAAGGCTTTGCCAAACAGAACGCGTTTTAGTGCCGCGCTAGAGCGTTAACCTGACGTCGCCGGCGCTAGCAGTACGCTGCGTCCGACTAGCGCCGGCGCTGTGTTTGGCATGAAACTATGCACGTCCTACAACAAAACGCGGCGCTCTAAAACGTGTTCTGTTTGTATGTACCTTTATTCTGTTCAATATTGTTTTGCATATTTGGATAAAATCTTTGAGATGAAACTGCTTTTTGGAAGCGACATCGCCAAAATAATTACCTACATATAATTTTTTAACTTAAATATCTCAAAAATATAACCTTAAATTATAGCAGGGGTGCCCATACTTTTTGTTAAGGAGATCGACCTAGCAAAAATTTATGACTAAGAGATCGACATTTTGACCGTTTAACCCACCAAATATTTATCAAGAAAAGAAATTGCATAAGTAAAACTACATTGGGTGCATAAACTGTCAAAATTGTTATCCTTGGCGATCGACCTTAAAACCTCTCGCGATCGACCGGTCGATCGCGATCGACCGTTTGGGCACCTCTGAATTATAGCATATTTTTTTGCTTATTTGCATAAGATCTTTGACATGAAAAAGATTTTTAGAGCGACATTGAAAAAACAATGACCCATCTCTTATGAAAAAATAGCATTGTGATTGCAAATATCTCAAAGGGATCTTTTGAGATATTTGCTTTCACAATGCTATTTTTTCACAATACTAAATAATATACTAGAAAAAATAAGACTCGCACGCATCGCCCCAGATATTTTTTTAGTTTAAAAACCATAATTCATGAGGTAAATTTTTTTCGTGACTTATTATTTAGTTTATATTTTTTATGTAACCATAATATGTATTAAAATTGTTTTAGGTGACAAAATTACTACTTCCGAAGCTACAATCCTTGAGCTAACAGTAAAATATGAAGAAGCTTCTAAAAAATTATTGGCTGCAGATGAAACAATTGCTGAACTGGAAAAACAGGTTGAAAGTCTCAATTCAGAACTGGAAAAATCTCGGGACAAAGTTAGCCGCTTAGAAAATGAAATTACATCTCTTAAAAGTTCCCGAGATGCAGCAGTGGATGAAAGAAATGACTTGACCCGAATATTGCAACGGCGAGATGTAGAAATAGAGCGCATGACAGCCAACGAGGCAGCGCTATCCCAGCAATTGCGTGCTGCTATAGATGCGAAATGTGAAGCTTTGGCTTTGAATGATGAAATTCAGAGTAAAGAGCTTTCGCTTCAATACCGTGAAAAAAGAATAGAACAAGAAAGGGTATTATTGAACTCTCAAATAGCTGGCCTAACTGAAGAAGTTAATAGACTAACTTCAGAACTACAAACCATACGATTAAATAACACTAGCCGATTGGTTAATTTGGAAACACAATTGGCTGAAAAAGTAGAGGAATTAAGTGCTGCTAATGAAACTATATCTCAGTTGAATGAAGTCAAAAAGAACCTTAATAATCGTGCCGAAAATCTAACACAACGTTTAATGGAGCAAAGAGAAACTGAAAATAAAATGACAGAAAATTACAAAAAAGAATTAGATGCGAAAACTAAATTAGCAGACTTATTCAAAACTATGCACGATGATGCAGAGGCGAAAACAATGGAACTGACTGAAGGAATTGCTGAACTACAAAGATTATTAAATGAAGCAACTGAAAGATATGGTGATTTAGAGACTAAATATAAACAAGCCGAATTAGACCATGACGAATTAATGGAAAAGAAAAATGAAATAATTGCCTCTCTGAAAAGTGAAATTGAACATGCAAATGATTTATTAAAAGCTGCTAATGCTCAAAATCTGGATATGGCATTAAGTGATTTAGCTCCATCTGCAGCAACAGCTAGTAAGCTCTTAAAATCGGGTATGTCACTTACACAGATTTATTCACAATTAGTAAAAGTTACCGATGAACTGGCTCAAGAAAAAGAAGAAAACAGACGACTGAACATTACTATCAATACAATTGTACAGGAACTAGAAGAAAAGGCACCAATGTTACAAAAACAAAAATCTGAATATGAAGAAGCCGTAGAGAGCAATACTGCTTTGACTCAGCAAATAGATTCCCTTTTGATTGAATGTAATAGGTTGAGAGATGACTACAGTGAAACATCTAAAATCGCTAACCATTATAGCCGCGAAAATGCGAAGTTAAAAGGAGAATTAGCCGATTTAGGAAGACAGGTCTGTTTCTTACTTAAGGAAATAGAACATACTCGTGGAGGTCTTTTGCCAAATGGTGATCATGATTCCTCTCATACTACATCTAACACTGCAAATTCTGCTGAACTGAGTTCTTCACGTATCATTTCAAAGACTTTAGTCACCTTCACTGATATTCAAGAACTGCAGTCAAATAATCAAAAGCTTTTGAGGATGGTGCGTGAACTTACTGAAAAACAAGAAGAATTTGAACGCCACAAAGAACAATTTGAGAGTGGAGATATGCAAAATAAAATAGAGACCTTAAAAAATAGAGTTACGGAATTGACAGAAGCTCAGGAAAGACAAACTAAAATGGTCAATGGGCTAATCAGGCAACGAGATATGTTCAAAAAACTATATCATGATTTTATGAAAGGTAAACGTCACGAAATGTCTTCCGTCATGGACGTTTCAGATTTAGACAAAGGAGAATCTTTTACAACAGAAATGTCTCCTGAAAAAACTTCCAAGCCTGCTGATACTGAGACATCTGGATTCGAGATCAAATACAGAGAAACCGAAAAGCATCTAGAATTATTGAAAGAAGAATATAAGACATATAAGGAAGAAAAAGTTACAAATGAACGAATGCTATTTGAACAGATTGATAACATGAGACAAGAAATTGCAAAGCTTACTGCAGCTAACAGTAAATGTTCTTCTACTTCGGAGTATAATAACGAACGCCTTAAAATATTACAAACAAATATAACAACATATAAAAAACAAATAACATCATTAGAGGAAAAGAATAAAGCCTATAATGCAACTATTGCCAAACATGAAGTTTCATTACAACACTTGAGAGATGAAGCTTTAAACGCTCAAAGTAAACTTGCTGCTGCTGAAATTCAATTAGAAAATATGAAACTAGAATGTAAACTTCTAAAAGACGCAGAAGTACGTCTTCAGACTGAAAAAGAAGTACAACACCGCGAACGGCAAGGTCAGTCGTTACTTCTGAAAAACTTAGAACTGATTAAAGCCAGCTTGGAACGGGTCGAGGCTGAAAATCGCGCTAAGCTTGAGTCAAGATTAGATGAAGCTACAAGAGAATGCTCAGCCTTAAGGAGACGTTTACAGGAAGAACAAGATCGCTTCAGAGAATTAGCTGCACATTTAGAGAGACAAACTGATACTGCCAAATCTCGCATGCAAGAAGAAAAAGACGCTGCAGATCAAATGAGAAAAGAAGTCAGTCAATTACGGCAAGATTTAATAGATAAAAATAAGTCAAACGAAGAACTTGCGAAAAAGTTGAAAATGGCTCTGGCGCCAAACACTGATGGATCATTTGATACCATAAAGAAAATAAAAGAACTCGAAAATAAATTGTCTGACCGAGATAATGAAATAAAATCCCTTCAAGAACAATTAAATGTGGCTAAAGAACACATAAAACAATATTGCGATATATCCGAAAGTGCTGAAAAAGAGTTGAAAACACTTAATGATGAGTATGAAAAATACAAATCTGAAACAGAAGTCAAGCTATCAAATTACGACCAAAAGCTACAAAAACTTGAGAACAAATGTGCTGAATTGGAAGCAGAGTTGTCACTTCACTCTAATGGCGAACATTCTGCAAGCAACAATGCGTTGAGAAATGAGTTAGCAAATGTCAAAGATGAACTTAAATCAGCTATATCTAGTTACGATAGCTGTAGGAATGAGCTGGAAACTGCACGTTCGGAAATAACAAAACTATCGGAATCATATCAAAAAGCCGAAGAAAAGTATACTCATGAAATGATATTACATTCTACCGATATTCAGACTCTGTCAAAGGTAAAAGAAGATTTATCAATAGCTCAGAACCAACTGAATGAGTTAGTCGCTTTGAAAAATGGTGCCTTTGAAACTCTAGAAAAGGAAAAAGCTTCTTGGGCAGAGCGCCAAAAAATATTGATAAACGAAAACGAACAACTGACACAACGACTAAAAGATTTGAATGACCAAAATTCATTGCTGCATGATCAAATTCAAGCTCTAGGCACACAGCTCTCAGTATCACATGCATCCAGATCACACTCTGAAAGCATGAATGAATCCGCAAATGAATCTATAAATGTTTCTATCAGTGAAGATGATTGTAAATCGTCAGAGCAACTTTTCCAGATTGTGAAATTCTTAAGAAAAGAAAAGGATATTGCTATGGCTAAATTTGATATCATACAAGCTGAAACAATGAGACTTAAATCTCAACTCGAAATAACTGAAAAACAGCTGGATGATACAAAACTAGCTTTAGCAGCTGAACGAGAAAGATCGGAAGTAACTATGGTTACAGTCGGGCGACAATCTGATATTTTACGAAAAGTAGAGACATTGAATGCTCTTACTGATAGTAACAGAATTTTAAGAGAAGAGCGTGATCACTTGTCTGCTCGCGTTGAAGAACTAACCACATCTATCAAAGCTATGGAAGAACAGTTAGTTCCGATGCAAGAAAAGTTATCTGATCTTACGTCTAAAAACGAAACATATCAATCTGAAAACACATCTCTTAGAGCTGACTGCGCAAGATGGAGAACTAGAGTTAATGCTCTTGTTGAAAGAGCAAACAAAACAAGCCCAGAAGACTGGAAGCGCCTGCAGAATGAAAGAGAAACATTAGCTAAAATGCTCACAAACGAGAAGGAAACTGTTAGGAAGTTGAATGAAGAGCTTAGTGCAGTCAAATTAGAAAAGTCGAAGCTAGAAGAACAATATACCGTCTTATCCCGACAGCAAACTAATTTAGTAGAAGAAAATAAAAAACTAAGTGAAGAGTTGCAAGTCCTTAAGGAGGACATGTCACGTTTGACTGAACAATTAACGAAAGTTAAACAAGAACTTTCTTCATCTAACGAATCAAATACAAAGTTGACTGAAGAAATAACCAGCAAAGATGCTTCTTTGAATGATATTAGAAATAAGGAAATGCAAATAAGAAAAATTGCCAAAAAATACAAAGGTCAATATGAGGACTTGGTCAAGACTGTGGAAGAAGATAAAAAGAAATCGGAGGGTGAAGCCATTGCTGCTGATACTGCACTCGCAGAAAGTACAAAGAAATTAGAAGATCAATTAAATGAGTTACAGTCCCAGTTAGAAACGGAAAAGACTAATAATGAAAAGTTAAAACAAGAGCTAGAAAGTCTTCGTACTAACAATTTAGATAAAGAAGAAAAAGCTAAACAAGTATTGAAACAGGCTAAAAGTAAAATAGTTCAACTGACTGAATTAAAGAATACTTTGAATAGGGAACTTGAGGAAACACGAAATAAAGTAGGAACAATTGAACAAGTAGCACAGAGCACGCGTGACGAGCAAGATGTGCGACTTGCTCTTATAAAATCTCAATACGAAGGGCGCTTATCAAGATTAGAAAAAGAAAAAGTGGAAGCGCAAGAGAGAGTCAACTTGCTGCAGAGACAACTGGCAGCCAGCCAGGCGTCGGCATCCAAACAGCAAGTCACTACCGAAAAGACTACCACTGATCCGCCAACAGCGAATATTAAACCAATGGCCGGTAAGTCGACTTTTTTTTTCTGTCTAGCTATAACGGTTCATGAGATACAGCCTGGTGACAGACAGACAGACAGCGGAGTCTTAGTAATAAGGTACCGTTTTTACCCTTTGTGTACGGAACCCTAAAAATGACACACGAGTCTACAAAGGGTTAAATATTGCGCAATATTATTGTGTCGTCTAGGGGCCGCCTAACGCATGACTTCTTTTGTATGAAAAATAAAAAAGGCGCAGTGCGACAAACCAAACGCACCGCTGCGCTGGCGCCGTAGAAGAGCCCTAAGTGTGGTTTGTTGGTTTTGACGCAGATCGTCATTTTCGCAAATGGTCATCGCGAAATATTTGGTCACTTTCGCAAAAGGTCACTTTCGCAAAACGTCACTTTCGCAGAATGTCGTTCACGATTTTTTCTCAAACTCACAATTTTGGGAACAAAAAGAAAAAAAATTAATGACATTTTGCGAAAGAGACGTTTTGCGAAAGTGACCAGTTGCGAAAATGACATTCTCCGAAAGTGACCATTTGCGAAAATGACATTCTGCGAAAGTGACCAAATTTTTCGCGATGACCATTTGCGAAAATGACGATCTGCGTCAAAACCGGTTTGTTTTGTAACAGGAGTGGCTCAACAGAGCGTGTCGGGTAGCCGGCGCGGTGGCGAGACGCCGCTGGCGTCGATCCGGCCGATGGCGCAGGTGGGCCCGACGGCGCCGCACGACGCGCACACCACCGAGTACATGCCCGCCTCCTCCTCCCGCCCGCTCACGCGCGCCGCCATCGCCGCTTCCACTGCGCCCCCAGAATCCACGCAGGTAACAAAGGCGATTCTTACACTGCCTCCGCGCCCCTTCGTGGAGCGAGGAGCGGCGGCGACGGAGCAGCGGATCCGCGCTACGTACAAAAACCGGCACGATACCTTGAAGCTCAGTATGTTGCACTTTGCGGATCCGCTCCTACTGGCGGAATCTGCTCACGAAGCGCGGCGAAACGCGCTCCCGCGCCGCGTTACCTTTTCGGTGTGTCTTGCATATAACGATAAATCTGCGCGCGGAGTCGGTGTGTGAACCGTCAAAGCAGCTTTTGACGACTCTGTGTGAAACATACAGGGAGAAAAAAGCAGCCCTTGATGAGTTTCTTGCCGGTTCTTCTCGTTACAAGGTCCCGCTTAGGGTTTGCCTAGCTTCTTTGACATTCACAAGCGCTTGTAACAAGCCTAGACTGAATAAATGATTTTTGAATTTTCTCATCTCAAGAAGAAAGTGCTTGCTACACGGCTGCCAACCACGTCCCAACCAAGGCGACCTTGGTGGTTTACAGCTATGTAGTTGGAGATTTAGTGGGTAGGCTCCCGACAAGGCGAACCGACGATCTAGTGAAGGTCAAGGGAATCCGCTGGATGCGGGCAGCGCCGGGCCGATCGTCGTGGAGATCATTGAGGAAGGTCTCTATACTAGGGAATGCAAAACCGAAGTGAAATGAAAACCGGTTCTTTTTTTCGGTTTTGAATCAAAAACCGGATAAAACCGGTTTTTAACTGGTTTTCAAAAAAAAAATTGGAAAATGTGCAATACTACATTTTTATTGATTTAGTTAACATGTTTACAATTTTAAGAGTATCCCTATTCACAGTTTATCAAAAAATGCACAGTTATCAAGAACATTACCATTTTACACAATTTTTTGTGACGCCAATCGATCCTGCTTCTAAATGATCAAAAACTTCTATGCTATGGGACCAACCCAGGTTTAAGACTAAAAAGTCAGACATCTCAACAATTTTTTTCCCATAATATATTTCGTAGGAAATCATTGCAGGTCTTAGGAAATAATTTGTGTAACTAAAATACGAAAAATATAACAAAGGGCAAATGATCACGTAGACGTAATAAGCTTCTAGCTAGCAAGTCTTAACGTACTAAAGAGCTCATTGTTTTCATATAAATAAAACAAAATACCTATACATACAATATGTTTGGATAGCGATGTCGGAGCTTTTAAAGGCATATAATATGATCAATTTTATCGACATAACCCCCCACATATTGGGGTCTATCCCCTCTCCTGTTGGAATGACCGGCATGTTTTTACCTTTTAGTTTTAGAGTGCCTTGTCGAAAATTTATTAATTTCTCCGGATTTAAAAGTCCTACAGTTTAAAAAAAAAACTTTTCGAAAGCTAACAATATCATCTATTAAGTAAAAAAAATTATTATGTAAACTTTTAACTTGAATAGGTATGTCATACAACATTACTAAAATGAATTTTAATTCGAAATTAGTGTGTTTTTTTTTCTCACATATCTCAAAAACTAGGACATTAATGTGAATTTTTTTTGTATTTTAAATAATATGTAATATTATCTACAAAATGACTTCAAAATTATTGCTCTGAAATGCATATTTCGAGAGTTATTGTTTTTTGAATAGGAGTTGTGGCTGGCAAACGCACATCACAGACACAATTCAAGCCATAAGAATCCTCATCGAAAAGGCAAAAGCTAATAGCACGAACCTGCATTATGGTGTTTATAGAACTGGAAAAGGCGTTCGATCACGTGCCTCGTGATCTGATCTGGAAAGTCCTCCACGCGCATTCTGTCCCGGAGTCACACATCGCACTTATCATCGACATGTCACAAATGTCTCAATCTCAACATAAGTGGTCTGCCCTGCAGGCACGAGTGAAAGCTTTGACTTGATGGTAGGGGTACATCAAGGGTCTACTCTGAGTCCACTTTTATTCAATGTCACAATGAATTATCTAACTAAAAAGTGTCAACAGGAGGTGCCTTGGAATCTTCTCTATGCCGACGAGCGACGTGGCCCTCATATCTAATAATGCAATAGATCTCCAGCGTGATTTAAACGGCTGGGTGGAGTCGCTGGAAGAAAATGGCCCCAAAATCAGCCAAAAGGAAACGGAGCACATGTCATGTATTTTCGATAGCACATCACACCCCGATGAGTTTAGCTTCTATGTGGGAAATGACTACCTACTAACAGTCACCCAGTTCAAATACATTGGCTCCGTGCTAAGATATGACGAAAAGATTGACAGCGACGTCCTCCAAAAAGCTCAAACGGGCCGGATGAAATGGCGACAGCTCACAGGCGTCATGTGCGATGGTCGAATGCCTCTCTTTAGAGGCATAGCCATCTCATAGAGACCTTTATGAAGGGACGAGTTTACAAAACAGCCATTAGACCTGCCATGCTGTTTGGATTCGAGTATTGGGCCACAAATAAACAACACTTAAACAAACTCCATATGTCAGAGAGACGCTGGTCAGCGGGCGTCACTATGCTGGACGTAATCAGAAACACATACATACGGGGAAGTTTCAAGGTAGCACCTCGTTTAGTAGGTCACTGAACTGAACTACTTGAAGCAGTCAATCGAAATTGGGCGGTACATTTTCGTTTTGTATGTATTGCAAAGCATGAAACTTTAATCAGAAAAAAACCGGAAAAAAACGGTTTTTCGTTTAAAAAACCGGTTTTATTTTTGCCTGTGAAATCAACCGAAAAATTTTTTTTCGGTTTCGGTGAAACCGGTTTGCATTCCCTACTCTATACCCAGCAGTGGGTGCCGTGCGGCTGAAATGATTATGATGAATTGGAGGAGGTTTACAACCAAGTTTCGGAACAAGCTATGTCGGTGTCCAACCGAGGTCGCTTTGGTCGGAACGCGGTTGGCAGCCGTGTAACAGGCACTTAAACTGACCAATCAAATACCAGCTGAAAGCTATCGTTTTAGTGTGAGAACACTTGTTTTATGTGCTCGCCACATCACAACTAACTTATTTTCGTCTCAGGATATGGAAACAAGCGAAGCTGGTATGGGTAGTTCAGGAGCTAGTGACAGCAGCACACAGCCTTCCTCGCATTCACAACCACCACAGCAGGTTTGTAACTCTCATTTTGTATGTATTTTCTAGATTGAACCCCACTTTTGCACTGAAAGCATTATTTCAAGCTCTATCTTTTATAACTGAGGTTCGTCATATGCTAGAGTGAGAAAGATAGCCTGTTGCCGACCGCCGATGCTGTTGCGCGCGATAGCATTTTTAGCGGATATTATACTTCTCACTGTGGGCTGTGGCGCTAGTGATGCCGCGCATAGAGCAGCCGAGTGGCGCGAGCTCTGCTAGGGCGGCCAGCTTGTCCGCGGCGAGTTCAATTAGATGGCATTGTACTTCTCACACGTTTGTCGAATTTGTGTGTAGGCTGTGGCGCTAGTGATGCCGCGCATAGAGCAGCCGAGTGGAGCGAACTCTGCTAGCGCGGCCAGCTTGTCCGCGGCGAGTTCAATTAGATGGCATTGTACTTCTCACACGTTTGTCGAATTTGTGTGTAGGCTGTGGCGCTAGTGATGCCGCGCATAGAGCAGCCGAGTGGCGCGAGCTCTGCTAGCGCGGCCAGCTTGTCCGCGGCGAGTTCAATTAGATGGCATTGTACTTCTCACACGTTTGTCGAATTTGTGTGTAGGCTGTGGCGCTAGTGATGCCGCGCATAGAGCAGCCGAGTGGCGCGAGCTCTGCTAGCGCGGCCAGCTTGTCCGCGGCGAGTTCAATTAGATGGCATTGTACTTCTCACACGTTTGTCGAATTTGTGTGTAGGCTGTGGCGCTAGTGATGCCGCGCATAGAGCAGCCGAGTGGCGCGAGCTCTGCTAGCGCGGCCAGCTTGTCCGCGGCGAGTTCAATTAGATGGCATTGTACTTCTCACACGTTTGTCGAATTTGTGTGTAGGCTGTGGCGCTAGTGATGCCGCGCATAGAGCAGCCGAGTGGCGCGAGCTCTGCTAGCGCGGCCAGCTTGTCCGCGGCGAGTTCAATTAGATGGCATTGTACTTCTCACACGTTTGTCGAATTTGTGTGTAGGCTGTGGCGCTAGTGATGCCGCGCATAGAGCAGCCGAGTGGCGCGAGCTCTGCTAGCGCGGCCAGCTTGTCCGCGGCGAGTTCAATTAGATGGCATTGTACTTCTCACACGTTTGTCGAATTTGTGTGTAGGCTGTGGCGCTAGTGATGCCGCGCATAGAGCAGCCGAGTGGCGCGAGCTCTGCTAGCGCGGCCAGCTTGTCCGCGGCGAGTTCAATTAGATGGCATTGTACTTCTCACACGTTTGTCGAATTTGTGTGTAGGCTGTGGCGCTAGTGATGCCGCGCATAGAGCAGCCGAGTGGCGCGAGCTCTGCTAGCGCGGCCAGCTTGTCCGCGGCGAGTTCAATTAGATGGCATTGTACTTCTCACACGTTTGTCGAATTTGTGTGTAGGCTGTGGCGCTAGTGATGCCGCGCATAGAGCAGCCGAGTGGCGCGAGCTCTGCTAGCGCGGCCAGCTTGTCCGCGGCGAGTTCAATTAGATGGCATTGTACTTCTCACACGTTTGTCGAATTTGTGTGTAGGCTGTGGCGCTAGTGATGCCGCGCATAGAGCAGCCGAGTGGCGCGAGCTCTGCTAGCGCGGCCAGCTTGTCCGCGGCGAGTTCAATTAGATGGCATTGTACTTCTCACACGTTTGTCGAATTTGTGTGTAGGCTGTGGCGCTAGTGATGCCGCGCATAGAGCAGCCGAGTGGCGCGAGCTCTGCTAGCGCGGCCAGCTTGTCCGCGGCGAGTTCAATTAGATGGCATTGTACTTCTCACACGTTTGTCGAATTTGTGTGTAGGCTGTGGCGCTAGTGATGCCGCGCATAGAGCAGCCGAGTGGCGCGAGCTCTGCTAGCGCGGCCAGCTTGTCCGCGGCGAGTTCAATTAGATGGCATTGTACTTCTCACACGTTTGTCGAATTTGTGTGTAGGCTGTGGCGCTAGTGATGCCGCGCATAGAGCAGCCGAGTGGCGCGAGCTCTGCTAGCGCGGCCAGCTTGTCCGCGGCGAGTTCAATTAGATGGCATTGTACTTCTCACACGTTTGTCGAATTTGTGTGTAGGCTGTGGCGCTAGTGATGCCGCGCATAGAGCAGCCGAGTGGCGCGAGCTCTGCTAGCGCGGCCAGCGTGTCCGCGGCGAGTTCCGTCGCCACCAGCGTCGCCGCGCCCGCACCGCCCCCTACTGGTTAGTTTCTTTTTCTTATTATTTTTTTGGGGGTCGTCCATTAATTACATGAGGCACGAAAGGGGGGAGGGGGTTCGGAAAATATCACGAAATATCACAAGGGGAGGGGAGTGTAGTGATCAAGTGTGTTTTTTTGGCAATTTGCCAGTTTCAAATGTTGGATAAGTTTCAGTGATATTATTGTTTCGGTTTGCATTACAATGCTGGTGCATCGCATTCCAATGCTTCTTCGAGCATTTGGCACAAAATATGTTAAGTCAGTTTACTCAGTAATCACCACTACAATAAAAGTCTCAGCTTCACACGACCGAGATCGCGCCGATTTCAATAATTCCACATATTGCTAGCACTTGTAACAAAAAAATACACAATTTTTAAGACACTATTCTAAAACTCTGTCACTTTTTTGACGATATTATTTGAAATAGACAGCATGCACGGTGCACGGTGTCTAAATTAAACGGGTATGTTTTACAATGCCGGAGTTAAAAAGACCGAATTTCACAAGACTTATGGACGAAAGACCGAAAATTAAAAGGTCGAATGGTTGTTTGGCCGTACGTTTAAAATCACGAAAGGATATTTTATCTAAAAGACTAAATCTCGAAGCTTAAAAAAACCGAAGGTTAATTGAGGGTCTCATGCCAGTAGGTCGGTTCTG
The DNA here is from genome assembly GCA_928269145.1 of Agriphila tristella. Classification (NCBI taxonomy): domain Eukaryota; kingdom Metazoa; phylum Arthropoda; class Insecta; order Lepidoptera; family Crambidae; genus Agriphila; species Agriphila tristella. The sequence goes on from OV743431.1 coordinate 43,379,820, forward strand.
GCACTTCGCCGGCCGCTGCCGTGGCACGGTCGCTTCGCTCGCTCGGCTAAGCGTTGTTGGTCGCAATGGAACCTAACCTCCTCCTCGCTCGTTCGTCGCGTCGTGGCACTTAATAGACCTAAACAGACTCAAGATTTCGAACTATCGGCATTTTAACTTTCGGGATTTCGAACTATCGGTCATTTGATAATCGATCTTTCAAATTTCGGCCTATCGGATATCGCCGACATTTAGGATTTTCGGCATTTTAATACATACCCAAATTAAACAGTGTTTAAAAACCTTTTGTGGTATGGCCGATAATAATAGTTTATTTAATACGAAAATAAGATATGGAGATAAAATTAAACTGAATTGAACAGGAACAGCTAGCGTGACTCAAACTACAGCCAGTATCGCGCAGCCATCAGGTGGCGTGAGCACATCTCACGCGCCTCCCGGAGTTAGCACATCTCACGCGCCACCCGGAGTGAGCACATCTCACGCGCCACCTGGAGTGAGCACATCTCACGCGCCACCCGGAGTTAGCACTTCACAAGCGCCGCCTGGAGTGAGCACGTCGCAAGCGCCGCCTGGAGTGAGCACGTCGCAAGCTCCGCCCGGAGTGAGCACATCACAAGCACCGCCCGGAGTGAGCACTTCACAAGCACCACCCGGAGTGAGCACTTCGAACGCGCCGCCCGGAGTGAGCACGTCCCAGCCGCCGCCGGATGCCCGTCCGCAAAAGAGACGCTTACAGTCACGACCAGTCACTGCAAAAAGGACACGCGTGCAGGTTAGTTAATACCACTAATGGAGAAGTTTCATGATGTAAAAAAAACTTGTTTCATAAAATAAAATTATAGCCTAAAATTAATATATCAGTGAAAAAAATATGAATTCCGTCAATAAATGGCAGAGCAATAAATAATTAAAGTTGACGAATTTAAGGGCGTGACGTCACCCCACTCCTCGCTTGTATGGCGGTCGGTGGTGCGGCCAGGCCGCTCAAGATGTTTCGCAGATGATGTCACGCCAATATGATACGCCCGATGAGCGAAATTATCTTAAAATCGTTACTTTCACGTCCTGTAACTTTTTCATTTTTTTGTTTTTCATAATTTGATAATATTTTGACAGTGTTGTATTATGTGGCTTTAATTTTAATAGCGAATAAAAAAAAATAGGAAACTTTTCCATTGACGTTTAGGCGCAGAATGTCCAATTAGCAAAATGTCCAGTGGTTTCAAAATGTCCAGTTCGCAAAAATGTCCAATATTCCTGTCTCGTTCTTATGAGAATAAAAATGTCTTCAAACCCTATTTGGTAAAGAAAATGTTAAGAGCGCTCCACATTCGCGGCGTGAACACCCGTGAAAGGCGTGAAGCGCGAATGTGGATGGTTTTCGCGCCCGTTCACGGGCTTCGCGCCTGTTCACGCCTTGTTCCCCGTTCGGTGTCGGTATTTGCGCCCGCTTCAAAGGGTTCGCGGTGCGCGAACCTCCCGTGAACGCAAGCGCATCCACACTCGCGCGTGAAAACAGTACCGTGCCTTGAGGTTTTTATTTATTTGCGGAGTACGGTGCGTCAAAATGACCGTCATTTGGACGAACGAGCAGGAACTTGTGATGATTGAGTGTTATCATGAAGAAACCATTTTATGGGATGCTAAAAAACAAAGATAGCAGTGCATAACTCGGCGTCCATTCTCGACGAGCGCGCGAACTAAACTGTGAACGATAGCGAGTGTGGAGGGTCATGCTTTTCACGCCGACTTCGCGGCAAAATTACGTCGTGAATTCACGCCGTGAATCACGCAGGAATCTGGAGCCTGCTTTAAGTATTTTAATTCAAATAATATAATTAAAATTACAATCATCTGACTGCAATATACCTTTTAAGTTTTTGTATGTTGATTTTATTATTTTTTATTTATGTTACTTAAATTACCTTGTTAACACTGATTTACATTGTTTTTTATGTCCTGGAGTTAGGATAAAACTCTTTTCGTTCACCTGTCAAGGCTACATTATCAGCGAGTAACATAAGACAGTTTTTATCCCGATATTCCCACGGGAACTCGTGCATCGTCGGGGCGGGTCGCTAGTCAAGAATATTGGACATTTTTGCGAACTGGACATTTTGCGAATTGGACGTTTTGCGACCGCTGGACATTTTGCGGATTGAACATTCTGCGCCTAAACGGTTTAAAGCGCTATATCAGTAAAGCGAGATAGCAACGAGAAAATGTCGCACGCTGGAGCGAGACCGATTTAGCAGAGTAGCCAAAAGAAGCACGATGTCAACTCGTAGTAAATAGCGATTATAGAGAAATGCTTCTACACGATTGTGATTATTGATAATACAAATTATTTAACCCAATTTTACTTGAATACCTAATGTAGATTCTAAATAATTTCAAAATTTAGACTTTTTAGTAGGTATTTTCAAAATGAAAATGTATCGAGTCAAAATCATTAAATCGTGTCTTTGGTTCAATATGTGTCTGAATAAAGATATAAAGAAATATATATCTTAATTTCAGTAGGATCTTTCAGTGACCTATGGCATAATTATATTACATCAAAAAGTGATAATTTTCATTAAAAATCGCCTTAATCGGTTTTAGGCATACATTTTCAAGAGTGTGTTGATGTATCGTTTTATTTCTACAAACAAATACTGCAAGATTTCAATAACTCCACTTTTGTAGGGCTTTGTTGAAGTTGAGTACCAAGTCCCGACATCGTCACGATGCGACCAGGACGACGAAGGCGTGATAGTCGTCGACTCCGAGGAAGACGAGGAGAGGTGTACGGGAACTATGTACAGGGTAAAATTATTTCCGTTTTCGTCTACTACAGGGTGATTTTTTGAACACTCGAGAAATTTCGTGGTGTGGCTTTTAGATCGTCAAACTGAACAACTTTGTTTATGGGACCAACGTAATCAAAGCTGAAAATTATCAGAGAACGTCAACATCTACTTACTCGACCAAAATGTATGGAACAGCTGTACATTTTTTTGTTCTGATTAAGTTGGTCCCATAGACAAAGTTGTTCGGATTGACGGTCTAAAGGCCCTCGTAAACGTTCAAACACGTTTGTCAAATTTTACGTTTTTGACAGGAGTGATTACGTTCTCTATGGTTTTGTTTGTTCGTTTTCTCAGCGCACATGTTCAAACATTGTTTGGCAAACGCGTTTGACAAACAAAGCATAGACAAAAAAACGTAGTTTTTGCTCGCAGACGATCAAACTGCTTGACAAACACTTACGTGTTTGACAAACAGGTTTGAACGTTTACCTTAAACTTCAAACTTCAAACTTCAAACTTTTATTTGCAGACTAAGTGTTACATAGTTCTTAAATTATAAATAGTACTTTCAACTTAGACACCTTGTACAAGGTATGGCAAATTAAAATAAATCAAAGAAATAGGTTATTATTAATAGGCAAATTAAAATTAATTAAAACAATAGGTAATTCAATTAAAATTAAATTTTAAATTATATTATAAATTAACATAAACATTTCAATTTATAGTAAAATTGTAATTATATTTTAGATTATTCTATTATATGTTTCGTTTCGAGGTATTCTTTCACAGAATAAAAGCTATTTTGTATGAGAAACGTTTTTAAGTTTTTGCTAAAAGAAGTTAATTTTTGGTCGTTCTGTATTGTCGGTGGTAACTTATTGAAAATTTTTATCGCCATGTGGTGTGGGCTGCAGTTCAACATTTTAATGCGTGAAGGCGGCAGATATAATCTTGTCTTGTGTCGGGTGTTAATATTGTGTGTGTCCTGCACTTGAAGGAATTTACTACGATACCTAAAGACGAACAAGCAAATATCCTGTATGTAAAGCGAGGGTAATGTTAGTAGTTTGTATTTTATAAAGTAAGGTTTACAACTCTGCATATTGTCTATCTGAGCTATAATCCTAACACATTTCTTTTGAAGCACAAACAGTTCACCGACGTTTACGCTATTGCCCCAAAGCATAACCCCGTATTTGAGCCAGGAGTGAGCATACGCGTAATAGGCTACTAGAGCTGTTTCTATATTTGTACTACATTTAATTTCGAAAAGTGCGTAGGTGAATTTTGACAATTTAGATTTTATATTTTCTATATGGCTTTTCCAGTTAATATTAGAATCTATTGTAAGTCCGAGGAGAGTAAATGTATCTACCAAATCAATTCGAGAATTCCTAAAATTAACGTCAATATTTAAAGGACTTGTTTGGTACGCTCTAAATTCAATAAGTTTAGTTTTTTTCAAGTTTATTTCTAAATTATGGTCTGTTAGCCAATTCGATACATTTTCGAGAGTATGTAATATTTTAATATTTGGGTCTGAGTTTTTTTTACATTTGATTAATATAGAAACGTCATCTGCAAATAGCACGGGAACTGTCTGATCATGGTCTAAAGTTTTTGGAAGGTCATTTATATATATTATGAATAAGATACACCCTAATACGCTCCCCTGCGGGATGGAACAGGTTAGATTTCTTACGTTAGATTGTATTTTTTCTATTTTATTATTTTGACTATTAAAATGTTCGATTTGTACTATTTGTTTCCTATTACTTAAATATGACTTGAACCAGGAGTAAGCAGGACCTCTAATGCCACAGCCATAGAGTTTTTGCAGAAGGATATTATACGAAACTTTATCATATGCTTTTGTCATGTCTAACAGAAGGCCTATTGCATTATTTCTATCATTTAATTGTTGAAGCGCAGTTTGGATATATTTAAATACAGCTAATGTGGTTGATCTATTTTTGCGAAATCCGTTTTGGTCATCGTTTAATATGTTATACTTTTCCAAAAAATTATATAACTGAAGGCTCATCGCTTTTTCGAATACTTTAGCAAATGTTGAAAGGAGTGCAATGGGTCTAAAATTGTTGGGAGATGTTTTTTCATCTTTCTTATGGACGGGTATGACCAGGGATATTTTGAGCTCATCAGGGAAAGCTCCTTCATTGAAGCTCTGATTAATAAGAGAAGTTAAAGGTATTGAGAGTTCGTCAGCACACTTTTTTAACAAAATTGGCGGTATACCATCAGTGCCGAAACTGTGTTTATTTTTGAGTAGATAAATAATTTTTGTTATTTCTTCTCTCTCTACTGGTCGTAAGAACATTGATTGTGTAGGAGGGTTAATAACGGGACGTCCAGGTTTTTCATCTTTTTTACTGTTTTCATTTTCTCCTATCGAGGCAAAGAATTCATTAAATATATTTGATATTTCTTTAGGACATTTTATTACTTTATCATTAACTTTTAATTCCAGATTTTTATACGTTTTTGTTTTCGGTTTTTTTGTTTTTGCGTTAATTATTTTCCACATAGTTTTAGTTTTGTTGTCCGATTTTTTCATTTGCCGAATGTATTCATTTTTCTTTGAAGTTTTTACACTACGCTTTAATATATTGCTGTATGCACTATAGTATTTTTTAATCACGTCACTTTTTGTTTGATTTAATATGATCCTTAACATTCTTTTATGGGTGCATGATCTTTTAAGTCCCTTTGTAAGCCAGCCTTTTCTTTTGATGTTTTTAATTTTTGTTTTTGTTATTGGTATGTGTTTATTTAATATATCTGTTACTTTACTAAGAAATGCGTTATAGTTAGTGTTTACATCTTTTTGTCTGTCAATAATATCATCCCAGTTTATTGCTTTAAGAGCTTCTTTAAAACAGTTTATGTTATAATTTGTTAGTGTTCTTTTATTTACATACCATGTCTTGTTCATATCATATTCAAAGTTTTTTCTGATAAGTAAAATAACTGCTCTATGATCAGAGAGCCCGTACTCTTTTACATAGCTTTTTAAAATTACAGGTGTGTAGTTTGTTAGCGCTAAGTCGACACAAGTTGATGTTTTTTCAGTTACCCTGGTGGGATCTTTTATTAATTGTTTCATATTATAGGACCGCATAAAATTTAGGAACTCAATAGTTGCAGAATTACGCTTGTCTAACATGTTAATATTGAAATCACCGACAATATAGAGATATTTTGTTTTGTCTTTTGCATTTAATCTGTTTAGAACCCTCGTAATTTGGTCATAGAACACATTTATATGGCGATCTGGTCTGTATACTCCTATTACGATACAATTTTCTTTTGGTATTTCTATTGCACAAAATTCTATAATAAATTCTTTTGACAAGGCTACAATATCTTTTCTTTCAATAAATTCTATTTCTTCTTTAGTTATAAGACATACACCTCCACCGTCGTGTTGTTCTCTACAAAAAGTAGATGCAATTTTATACCCTGGAAGTGTTAAGGAACTACAGTGATATTTATTTATCCATAACTCAGATATACATAATATGTCTAATTCTGTATCTTCTAAAAGTTGCTCTAATAAATGTATTTTATTTCCAAGACTTTGAAAGTTTTGGGATATTACTTTTAAATACTTATTATCGAAATGTCTTTTCTTGTTGAGGGTTAGATTTTTCTTCTTGTTCCGTCAGTTTTTGCGGTTGCTCATTAGTTGTTCCGTTTTTATATACACTGGTTTTATTTGAAACTGGGGTGGTTTCTGAGTACGTAATGTCAGCTTCCTTTCCGTCAACAAAAAGTTGGTTGTTTCTTATGATTGCGTGGTGGCCATGTTTGCGAGCTTCCAGAAGGTGTTTTCTGAGCAAGTTTCTTTGTTTTAATTCGGACCCTTCCATGAAAATATCTACAGATAAACCGGTGTTCTTAAAACTTTTTTTATTTTGAATTATATAGTTTGCCATGCGTTTGCTTACAAGTTCAATCATCAAGGCTCTGCGATATCCACTTTTGCCTATACGTTTTACAGTCTCGACGAAAGGGTTTATATTTATATTCATTATATCTTGAAATACACAAGCAACACGTTCAAATAGGTCGTTTTCATCTTCATGTTGGTTTTCTGTTAGACCGTACAGCACAATTTTCTTTGAACTCTCCAATTTATTTAATTGGCTTTCTATATTTTGAATCTTATTATCAAGTGATTCAATTTGCTTTTTTATGGATATCTGTTCTGAAGAAAGTGTTACGGGGTTGAACTCCTGCTGTAGATTAGATATTACAGTGCTTATTTCCTTTTGAATGGTGCTTTTGAAGTCATTGAGAAGTATCGTTTTTATTGTTTCCAGTTTTGAATCTAAAATTTTTTCAAGCTTAGTATCCAGTAGTTGACTAAATTGGTTCAAATTTATAGTGTTACATGTTTTACTAGTTTGCGCAACATCGTTCTCAGATAATAAATCAGTAATTGTATCGCCTTTTATGGAATCTAGGGATTTATCAGAAGTAATTGATTCATTGTCGTCGTATCTTGGTGTTCTTTTTCGGAGCGTAATATTATTATCCAAAGTTGTTTCATTTACTATAGAATCGCAGCAGATATTTTGTTGTCTTACTGGCGGGTTATCATTTTTAAGTTTCGGTTGTTTAGACGAACATAATGCACATATCCAGTTTGATTTGTGAGTAGCTGTCATCGTATTATAGAATCATTGTTCCGAAACATTTGCGCATTCTATATCGTAATAATTTAAACATCTTATGCATTTTAAGAACCGTCTATCTGGTATCTGTTGTAGACAGCCGGAGCACACCGCTGGCGCCCCCTTTATTAACTTGGACGACATTTTTATCTATTCAACTTTTGTTTCTCGGTTGAAGTAATTGCTATATTAGTCTCTCTAGATGGCGCTGAATTCTATACAGAAATTTTTTGCCAACAAAAATTCTCTGGAGCTCAGGATCGAACTGCGGACCGCAGAGGTAAGGCTGCACCCGTACGATAGTAGCGCTTCTGACCGATGCGCTACTCGTACGTTAATGTGGCTGACGAATTTGTTGATCAATATGCGCAAGAAAGCTTATTTGAAAAGAGTTCGTTAAGAATGCGTCATTTGAATCTTTAGGACGCACTTTTTCCACTTTTTTCAATCACTTTTCTTAATTTCACTTTCTTCTTCAATTTATTTCTGTTGTTTTAATTTGTATGTTCACTTTTTTTGTGTATTTAGTTGTTTGTTTACGTTTTTAAGCACTGTTTTTCATCGCAGTATATTTTTATAATTTTCACTTTGTGGCAGAAGTATTATTTGGAGATAACGTTTGTACGGATGTAATAGATTATTATGCACTTTATTAGTTGTTTTCAGCCACACCACAAAAGTCAACTGTTTTCGATTTCACCATGTAGTTATATGATTTTCCATAACGATTATTGCAAACTGAAATATTGCCACTAAACGTGTTTTATTGGTTTTAATAGGAAGGCGAAGATGACGAGGATATGGAAGAAGAACAGGAGGTCGAGGGAGGTGAAGAGGAGGAAGAAGTTGAAGGTGACGACAGTGAAAATGCCGCACGACAGGTAAGGCGATTCTCACACTGGCTCCGCGCCCCTCGCCGCCGAGCGCGGAGCGAACGCACGCGGCGATGGAGCCACACGAGTAAAAGACCATTATAAAGCACCTACCAGTAATTCGACTCTTTTGTTGATAAACGCATGCCGCCAATGCGTAGGTATGTGCACAGAAACTCCGTCAAGGGTCAGGGTTGTCACAGCAAAAACTACTCAAATATTTTACATAAAAGTTTTAACTTGTCATAACGAAAGAATAAAAATAGTCAATAGAATCTTTTCAAGAATTACATCGTAACAGATTAAACAGAAACAGCAAACATGAAACCGCTGACATTTTTTCGCGATTTCAAAGTTTGTCCCATAGTAAAAGTTGTTCAGTTTGATGGTCCCTATCAAACCTTGACGTGGATTTACAATTAAAAATTGAACAAATCCTGTAAACCATTATGACGTTTTCAAATTTCGTTACGCTTCTTAAAACGTACACCCCTTCAAATTAGAGAGCGCAAACTAGAGGATAGACTGCGCTCGCCGACTCTGCCGCTCACTTCCCCGCGTACCCCCCATCGTTGCCCCGCGCAAGTACATGAGTCGGACAACTGTTAGTAGTATTTAAACTGTGCCTCTAGAGACCTTCATACAACCGCGCGAATCTGTTGCACCACTACAAGTACGCGGGGTATGATGCGTGTCCACTGGCCGCATGTCGCGGACCGCGGAAATAACCTGTTTTGTCAACCGATAGCCAGTTGACATACTCTGGGCACAGGGCAGGTAGGTAACAACTTTACACGTTCTTAAGAAGCTTTGTCTCTGGCGTTCTCTGGTCCTTTATTTACTCATGTGACGGAGCAGCAGATCTGCCCCTTCGAGCAGATTGCTGCGCGCTTCCGCGCTGGGCGCGTTGCATGACGGCCCTGCGCTTATGTGGTCCCTAGACGATCATGCGGCATGACCATGCGTTTACGTGAATTGTCATGCTGCATGATCGTCTGGGGACCACAATACGATCATGCGTGCATATCAATCATAGCTTGCAGGATGAAAATTAAAAAGAATTATCAATCAACTGCCACCACGTAGTTTGCATGGCATTCACATAATCAATACAGTTAAACGGTCATGCATGCATGGCACCACGTAACGCATGTCATGCCGCATTACCGTTTAGGGACCACATTACGGACAAAAACCGGCGGATAATATGGATCTCAGTGTGTTGTACCCCGCGGAGAGCTCCTCGGCCATCGGTTCTTTTTTTCACTTTGGAAGTAATACAATCCAGAAAAATATGAAAAGGAAAGAAAAACATAATAGGAGTATATTAAATGATAAATTTGTTGTGTTTAGGAATCTCCAGCGCAGTCCCCCGAGGCTGGCGACGAAGGCGACGAGAGTGAGCCGGGCGACAGCGCCGCGGCCGAGCCCGACAGCGAGCCCGCGCCCCACCAGCAGATGGAGGCCATCAGCAGCGGCACTGAACGTAACCACCACATAGCTACTGACTATATATAAGGCGACGAGAGCGAGCCGGGCGCGGCCGAGCCCAGCCCGCGCCCCACCAGCAGATGGAGGCCATCAGCAGCGGCACTGAACGTAACCACCACATAGCTACTGACTATATATAAGGCGACGAGAGCGAGCCGGGCGCGGCCGAGCCCAGCCCGCGCCCCACCAGCAGATGGAGGCCATCAGCAGCGGCACTGAACGTAACCACCACATAGCTACTGACTATACAGGGTGGCCCAAACGGTGACACTAAAAATTTTTTTTTTGATTCCTCACATCTAGTTGTACCCGGAAATACCCTATGTATGTTCAGCGATTTTTTGTAGTTTTCGAGCTATGATTTTTTTTTTTAATTTTGAGATTTTTTTACTTGACAGACTAAAATTTTTTTTTTACCGGAAATTATACATCTTTTTTTGAATTTTTTTTTTGTTACATAGACCTCATGACTTGTTCTTTAACACATAAAATACCCAGCTTCCTGTCATCAAAATAAGTTCCAAAAATATTGACCGACAGTAAAAAATTGAGGTAAAAGCAAGTCATAGTTAAAATTTCAACTTTGAATTAAAAATTAAAAAAAAAGGTTCCATGACTTTTTAGTAATTTTAAAAACTTAACAAGACCCTAAGCTTTAATTCTAATTAAAAAAAAGTGGTGCTTAATAGGCTTTTTTTAGCCGAAATCTGCCTTCAAATGTACAAAGGTAATTTATTTTAAAAGCACTCATTGTTATTATCTAAGGTTAATTAGGTTTGATATAACATAATAATTGACATTTAGTATAGTTTATAAATTTAGAGTTCTAAATTAGTTTAGTGGTAGTTAGTATGTTGTCACTTCAACAGCACAAGTTGGTCTTTGTACAAAGAAAATGGTCTTTACCTCCAACCGGTTTATCTTTAGCGACATCATAAATAACAATAGTTCTGGCAGACACTAGAATCACAAACAATAGACTTCCCGCGCGCCGAACAAAAGAAGGGGGACCAACACAGCGTCGTCTATAAGCACGTCCTCTCTTTCTCATCTAGGCCGTCTTGCTCTATCTATCTTGCTGTCTTGCTCTATCTATCTTGCTATCTTGCTCTATTCATCTCATGTCGGTCGCATTCCTCCCTCCTTCACCTCAGTTGTTCACAGCTTTCGCTCGTGTTACTACTACTCCTGGTTTTGTTTTCAATTCTGATACAACTACTCTCGCTTGCTAACTGGACTCTGATTCTTCCTGTGACTGATTTACCTGTGCTTGTGTTTCGGACTTTGATTACCTACCTTGTGATTTGGACCTTTGTGCTGCAACATGAGCTATTCTTTGCGTGAATACGCAGAGATGCACTATTTTTACGGTGTTGCCCAAGGAAATGCTAGTTTGGCAGCAAGGCTTTATCGAGAGCAATTGGAACGGCGAGGAGAACAACGGGAGCATTACCCGAATTACAGAGTATTTCAAAATACTCACAATACATTTATGGAGGGACGAATTCCTGGACGTTCATCTCAGGAAGGAATACCCAGAATGGATCCAGATATTATGGATCAAGTCGTGGAACAAGTGGAAAGGGATTCATCGACTAGCACCAGAGCAATCGCAAGAAGGACTGGTGTACCACGAACCTCAGTTATGAGGATACTGAAGTCAGGTGGGTTAATTTCATCTTGTCTTTAAACCTCATAATTACGCACCCATTAGCTCAAGACCATCCAATTTTCAAACAAGGTTTAGTGTAAATTTGTGGTCAGGAATTGTCAATGGGGAATTTATAGGACCATTTGAATTGCCGGCTAGGTTGAACGGAGCGCAATATTTGGATTTTCTACGAAATAGCTTGAACGGTTTATTAGAGGATGTGAATCTACTAACAAGAAGAAGAATGATATTTCAAAACGATGGTGCTCCGTGCCACTATGCTAGAGAAGTACGAGAGCACCTTAACCAGACTTTTCCGAGACGGTGGATTGGGCGTGGCGGCCCGATTCCTTGGCCTGCGCGTTCACCAGACTTAAACCCCATAGATTTTTTTCTGTGGGGCTATTACAAAGAGATGGTTTACGCAAACGAAACAAACACTGAAGCAGAGCTGCGTCAAAAACTAAGAGAAGCAGAAATAAAAATCAAAGAAAATACTAATGCTTTCCGAAATTTAAAACAAATTTTTTTAAGGCGATGTAGGTTGTGCATTGAAGCGGGAGGGAGACATTTTGAAAACTTATTCGGAAATAAATTTAATTGTTGAATTTGTAGTAATTGTTTTATTTAATATGATTTATCCTTAAAATAACCAAAATAACTATAACTAAATGACATCGATGTTACCGCTTCGTAATAACATACTTTTAAAGGTTGTTTTTAATTCTTTATTCAATAAACAGTACCATTTTAAACTTTATTTTGGTAAGAATCATTTTGTGAATGACAAAATAGCCAATAAAAAATCTTAGAAAATTTCACCTTTGTGCATTTGAAGGCAGATTTCGGCTAAAAAAAGCTAATTAAGCACATTTTTTTTTTAATTAGAATTAAAGCTTAGGGTCTTGTGAAGTTTTTAAAATTACTCAGAAGTCATGGAACCTATTTTTTTAATTTTTAATTCAAAGTTGAAAATTTAACTATGATTTGATTTTACGTCAATTTTTCACTGTCGGTCAATATTTTTGTAACTTATTTTGATGACAGGAAGCTGGGTATTTTATGTGTTAAAGTTCAAGTCATGAGGTCTATGTAACAAAAAAATAATTCAAAAAAAGATGTATAATTTCCGAAAAAAAAATATTTTAGTCTGTCAAGTCAAAAATTCTCAAAATTTTAAAAAATAATTCATAGCTCGAAAACTACAAAAAATCACTGAACATACATAGGGTATTTTCGGGTACAACGAGATGTGAGGAAACAAAAAAAAAATTTTTAGCGTCACCGTTTGGGCCACCCTGTATATAAGGCGACGAGAGCCAGCCGGGCGCGGCCGAGCCCAGCCCGCGCCCCACCAGCAGATGGAGGCCATCAGCAGCGGCACTGAACGTAACCACCACATAGCTACTGACTATATATAAGGCGACGAGAGCGAGCCGGGCGCGGCCGAGCCCAGCCCGCGCCCCACCAGCAGATGGAGGCCATCAGCAGCGGCACTGAACGTAACCACCACATAGCTACTGACTATATATAAGGCGACGAGAGCGAGCCGGGCGCGGCCGAGCCCAGCCCGCGCCCCACCAGCAGATGGAGGCCATCAGCAGCGGCACTGAACGTAACCACCACATAGCTACTGACTATATATAAGGCGACGAGAGCCAGCCGGGCGCGGCCGAGCCCAGCCCGCGCCCCACCAGCAGATGGAGGCCATCAGCAGCGGCACTGAACGTAACCACCACATAGCTACTGACTATATATAAGGCGACGAGAGCGAGCCGGGCGCGGCCGAGCCCAGCCCGCGCCCCACCAGCAGATGGAGGCCATCAGCAGCGGCACTGAACGTAACCACCACATAGCTACTGACTATATATAAGGCGACGAGAGCGAGCCGGGCGCGGCCGAGCCCAGCCCGCGCCCCACCAGCAGATGGAGGCCATCAGCAGCGGCACTGAACGTAACCACCACATAGCTACTGACTATATATAAGGCGACGAGAGCGAGCCGGGCGCGGCCGAGCCCAGCCCGCGCCCCACCAGCAGATGGAGGCCATCAGCAGCGGCACTGAACGTAACCACCACATAGCTACTGACTATATATAAGGCGACGAGAGCGAGCCGGGCGCGGCCGAGCCCAGCCCGCGCCCCACCAGCAGATGGAGGCCATCAGCAGCGGCACTGAACGTAACCACCACATAGCTACTGACTATATATAAGGCGACGACAGTTAGAAAAATACAAGTGATAGAACACAGAGGCCTTAAATAAAAAAAAATGAGTCTAATCTTTGTGTAGAAGGCACCGATGCCGTAGCATTTTGTGTTTTATCCTTAAGAGAAGAAAGAAAAAAAGGGTATTGATGTTACTTTCTTTGAAAAATAGAGTTATTATTTTCTTTCTCTTAAATTTACCATTTTCAGTACCCTCTATAAAGATCCTTGGCATTGTTTGCATGTTAAAATTTAATATTACAGATTAAACTCTTGTTACAGCAAGTGGTGCTCTATCAATCGGCGGCAATGGAGGAGACGATGGCGACGACAGTATCGTGCCGTCAACGCCTACGCTCTACGTGCCGAGACGGAACGACGGGTACGAACTTTGTCAAATAGACACCAGACAGACACTTTAGACTCTAGAAGTAATTAAGTTCATTCATTAATGACAACAAGGTTTCTAGGGTATTTAAAACGTGGTTTTTATTAATAGGTTCGGAGAGGCTGTGGTGTCACCAGTAGGTGGTAGTTCTGGCGCCAGATTCACATTCGCAGAAGCGGGCGCTCCCCCCGGCGCCGCGTCGCACCACGACACGCACCCCGACCTGGCCGCCGCGCTGCCCGCCGCGCCCGCCGTCACCGACTCCCGTCAGTACCGCCACTCTATATATACTACACACTAGAGCCGCGTCGCACCACGACACGCACCCCGACCTGGCCGCCGCGCTGCCCGCCGCGCCCGCCGTCACCGACTCCCGTCAGTACCGCCACTCTATATATACTACACACTAGAGCCGCGTCGCACCACGACACGCACCCCGACCTGGCCGCCGCGCTGCCCGCCGCGCCCGCCGTCACCGACTCCCGTCAGTACCGCCACTCTATATATACTACACACTAGAGCCGCGTCGCACCACGACACGCACCCCGACCTGGCCGCCGCGCTGCCCGCCGCGCCCGCCGTCACCGACTCCCGTCAGTACCGCCACTCTATATATACTACACACTAGAGCCGCGTCGCACCACGACACGCACCCCGACCTGGCCGCCGCGCTGCCCGCCGCGCCCGCCGTCACCGACTCCCGTCAGTACCGCCACTCTATATATACTACACACTAGAGCCGCGTCGCACCACGACACGCACCCCGACCTGGCCGCCGCGCTGCCCGCCGCGCCCGCCGTCACCGACTCCCGTCAGTACCGCCACTCTATATATACTACACACTAGAGCCGCGTCGCACCACGACACGCACCCCGACCTGGCCGCCGCGCTGCCCGCCGCGCCCGCCGTCACCGACTCCCGTCAGTACCGCCACTCTATATATACTACACACTAGAGCCGCGTCGCACCACGACACGCACCCCGACCTGGCCGCCGCGCTGCCCGCCGCGCCCGCCGTCACCGACTCCCGTCAGTACCGCCACTCTATATATACTACACACTAGAGCCGCGTCGCACCACGACACGCACCCCGACCTGGCCGCCGCGCTGCCCGCCGCGCCCGCCGTCACCGACTCCCGTCAGTACCGCCACTCTATATATACTACACACTAGAGCCGCGTCGCACCACGACACGCACCCCGACCTGGCCGCCGCGCTGCCCGCCGCGCCCGCCGTCACCGACTCCCGTCAGTACCGCCACTCTATATATACTACACACTAGAGCCGCGTCGCACCACGACACGCACCCCGACCTGGCCGCCGCGCTGCCCGCCGCGCCCGCCGTCACCGACTCCCGTCAGTACCGCCACTCTATATATACGAGGGTGGATCCAAAAATTCGTGGCCTAACGTAGAAATAGCTTTGACAGTTTTGTAAATTTACCCTCACTCTTTAGTATGGTTCTTCAATAGTAAATGTGCGAAGTTTTGTTCCGATACTGCAAGCCATATTTTTTTTGTGATCATTTGTTTGATGCTATCTGACATCTTTTTCAATAATGGAGAAAATTGAACACCGAGCAGTGATCAAGTACCTCAATAAAAAAGGCCTATCACCAAAAGATATTCATCAAGATATGGTGAGCACTTTTGGTGAGTCAGCTCTATCGTATTCCAGTGTAAAAAAGTGGGTGGCTGAGTTTAAGCAGGGTCGGGAGAGTATTGAAGATGACCCCAGGAGCGGTAGGCCTTCAACCGCTACCACGAAGGAAAACATTGAAAAAATATGTGATCTTATTCTGAGTGACCGAAGATTGACCATCAGTAAGATAGCTGAGATCACAGGCATTGGTTATGATCGGGTACAAAATATTGTAACTCAAGAATTAGGGTTCCATAAGGTTTCTGCTCGTTGGGTTCCGAGATTGCTTTCAGCTGAACAAAAATGAGTTCGTTTCACAATTTCCCGTGACTGTTTGGAGCTTTTTGAGGTAGATCCAGAGGATTTTTTATCCCGGTTTGTTACCATGGATGAAAGCTGGGTTCACCACCGTACTCCTGAATCTAAGCAACAATCGAAGCAGTGGAAAAGATCTGGCTCTCCAACTCCAAAGAAAGCCAAAGTTGTTTTGTCGACCAACAAAGTCATGGCTTCAGTTTTTTGGGATGCAAAGGGAATTATTTTCGTGGATTATTTACCAAAGGGCGAAACTATAAATTCAAGTTATTATTGTAACCTTTTACGACGACTAAGGGAAGAAATCAAAGAAAAAAGGCCGGGTATGTTACGGAAGAAAGTGTTGTTCCATCAAGATAACGCCCGGGTTCACACTTCAGCTGAAACAATGGCTGAAATCCATAATTGTGGCTACGAAATATTGCCCCATCCACCTTATTCGCCGGATTTAGCCCCCTCAGACTACCACTTATTTCCAAATTTAAAAAAACACTTAGGTGGTTCGAAATTTTCGGACAGGAACGAGGTGATAGCCGCAGTAAATGATTATTTTGAGAACCTTCAGGAATCATTTTTTTTCGAAGGTATAAACAAGTTGCAGGTCCGGTGGAAGAAATGCATTGACCTAAACGGAGACTATGTCGAAAAATAAAAATTATTTCAGACCCACTTTTCTTTCATTTTCATGGTCGGGCTTAGAACTTTTGGATCCACCCTCGTACTACACACTAGAGCCGCGTCGCACCACGACACGCACCCCGACCTGGCCGCCGCGCTGCCCGCCGCGCCCGCCGTCACCGACTCCCGTCAGTACCGCCACTCTATATATACTACACACTAGAGCCGCGTCGCACCACGACACGCACCCCGACCTGGCCGCCGCGCTGCCCGCCGCGCCCGCCGTCACCGACTCCCGTCAGTACCGCCACTCTATATATACTACACACTAGAGCCGCGTCGCACCACGACACGCACCCCGACCTGGCCGCCGCGCTGCCCGCCGCGCCCGCCGTCACCGACTCCCGTCAGTACCGCCACTCTATATATACTACACACTAGAGCCGCGTCGCACCACGACACGCACCCCGACCTGGCCGCCGCGCTGCCCGCCGCGCCCGCCGTCACCGACTCCCGTCAGTACCGCCACTCTATATATACTACACACTAGAGCCGCGTCGCACCACGACACGCACCCCGACCTGGCCGCCGCGCTGCCCGCCGCGCCCGCCGTCACCGACTCCCGTCAGTACCGCCACTCTATATATACTACACACTAGAGCCGCGTCGCACCACGACACGCACCCCGACCTGGCCGCCGCGCTGCCCGCCGCGCCCGCCGTCACCGACTCCCGTCAGTACCGCCACTCTATATATACTACACACTAGAGCCGCGTCGCACCACGACACGCACCCCGACCTGGCCGCCGCGCTGCCCGCCGCGCCCGCCGTCACCGACTCCCGTCAGTACCGCCACTCTATATATACTACACACTAGAGCCGCGTCGCACCACGACACGCACCCCGACCAACGGGTCTACCGCCTAACTCGATTGCTTTGACTATTACTTTGGTTTATGACAACGAAATACAAGACAACATGGATGCATCCGAGGTCTAAACATTGGCATTTAATTGACTATGTGATTGTCCGACAGAGAGATATTTCTCAAGTGCATATCACACGTGTTATGCGTGAAGCCAACCTGATTTGCTCGACTGATCACAGACTTGTCGTCACGAAGCTGAGGCTACGTCTGCATCCTCCCCGTAGATCTCAAAGAGAAAAGCCTACGTATCTAGATATAGGGAAACTGCAGAGTCTAGAAACGCGTGAGACCTACGCACAGGCTGTTGTTGATGTAATCCGACCTTTGGATCTTGAGAGTGGCGATACTGTTACTAACTGGAAAACGCTGGCATCTAACTTAGTCGCCACTGCATCACAGGTACTGGGCGCCAAAGTCACTAGACACGCGGATTGGTTTGATGACAATGACAGCATTTTGACCAGCGCTATTGAAAAACACCGTTCTCTTTTGCGTCATCACCGTGACGACCAGGCAGAACAGATCAGACAAAGTTCTACTGAGCTCCGTAAATATGTACGGGAAATCAAGGACAAGTGGTGGAAGGATAAGGCCGAGCATATGCAGTTTCTCTCTGACACCAATCAGTTGGGCGCATTTTATGATGAAGTTCGCAGGCTTGTTGGTACTACAGGTCGCACTAAGGTACCCCTGCAATCACTAGATGGCTCAAAATTGCTAACCAACAAACAAGATGTACTTAACCGTTGGGCAGAGCACTTTAATAGCCTGCTCAATGTTGACAGAGCAGCAGACCTTGCGCACATCAACTCTATGCAATCTTTCCCCACGAAGGAGGAGCTGGATGATCCACTATCTTTGCGTGAAATTGTCGTAGCAGCATACCAACAGCAGAATAATAAAGCAGTCGGCATTGACAGTATACCTGGAGAATTATTGAAATATGGGGGCTCCGATCTGCATACGACCATTTGGAACCTTTTCACGCGAATGTGGGATGAAGAGCGGGTACCTGAAGATTTTAAAGTCTCGCAAATTCGCTCCTTATATAAGAACAAGGGCGACAAAGCTGACTGCAATTCTTACAGAGGAATATCCCTCCTTGTTTCTCCAGGTAAACTGTTTGCGCGCATTTTACTTAACCGCCTGATGCCGTTATCGGAAGACATACTGCCTGAAACTCAATTCGGCTTCCGGCCTAACCGAGGCACCTGTGAGGCTATTTTCTCTGTACGCCAACTCCAAGAGAAAAGTCGAGAGCAAGGTCAACCATTATTTTTATGTTTTGTTGACCTCGAAAAAGCCTTTGACAGTGTGCCTCGAGAAGCTCTTTGGGTCGTGCTGAGGAAACTGGGGTGTACTGAAAAATTCGTGAGAATGGTCCGACTCCTGCACGACGACATGAGGTGTTGTGTCAATGTACAGGGTGAAGATTCAGAGTTCTTTGCAGTGAGCTACGGCGTAAAACAAGGCTGCGTGCTCGCCCCAACTCTTTTCGCTCTGTACTTTGCAGTTGTAGTCCGACAGGCCTTGCGTGATATGTCTAAAGGGTGTTCGTGTTCGTTTCCGTACTGATGGCGGTGGAGTTTTCAACCTGGCTAGACTTAAAGCTCACACTAAAGTGTCGCATGTGGCTATCACTGAAATGATGTATGCAGACGATTTATGTTTTGTGGCGGAATCACCAGAAGGCCTGCAAAGGCTTATGTCGAGTCTTGATGAGTCGTGTCGCAAGTTTGGTTTAAAAATCAGTGTAAAAAAGACAGAAGTTATGGTTCTTGACACACTGAACAATGTCCCAGTAGAGACAAAACTCGGCGACGATTCGCTGAAACTGGTGGATAAATTTAAATATCTGGGCAGCACCATAACATCGAAGTGTCTCCTAGACGATGAAATAAATAACAGAATCGGAGCAGCTGCTGCTGCCTTTGGTAGATTACGCCCTAAAGTGTTCCGCTCGCATGATTTAAAGCTCTCTACAAAAATAGCTGTGTATATGGCAATCGTTTTGCCTAATCTCCTGTACGCCTCTGAAACGTGGGTTTTGTATCGCAAGCATATCCGTCTACTAGATAGGTACCATCTAAAATGCTTGCGCGACATTATGAATATACATTGGTCTGATCGTATACGTAACACGGAAGTTTTGCGACGAGCTAATGTCGGTGGAATAGAGGCTTACTTAATGAAGCGGCAGTTGCGGTGGTGTGGTCACATCTCCCGGATGCCTGATGACAGAGTGGCAAAGCGCATCTTTTACTCCGAACTGCAACGTGGCAAACGGAAACAAGGTGGTAAATTTCTGCGGTATAAAGACGTGCTTAAGCGTCACATGAAGCGATGTGATGTGGACCCGTCACAATGGGAGACAATGGCAGAAGAGCGGTCACTGTGGAGGCGTACTGTGAACACTAAAGTGATTGAGTATGAACAGAGACGAAAGGATGAGCTCGATGCTAAGCGGGACGAGCTTAAGGCCCGACCACCTACGGCCTACCATTATAATTATGTCGGAGGAGTACTGACTTGCGGCGATTGTGGACGCACATTCAAAGCTAAAATTGGATATGTCAGTCATATGAGAGCACACGATCGACGCTCTCCTTAGATCCCGAGTCGCTGTGACCGAATACGGTCGGGACATTATTATTATTGGTTTATGACGTCGTGCACTGTCTGTCCGTCCTTGTCACTGTTTTATGATATGACGGATGGATAGATTATTGCTATCGCTTTGAGATAGGCGGTCTAGCTGCTGGCCGACCTGAATTATTAAATTAATAATTCTGTTCGCGTGCAAGCCGAAGTCGGTCGAAAAATTTGTCGATTGTTTAAGCCTTAACATTTTTGTTCGGAAGTGAACCTTCTGTACTTGTAATGTTTACTATTCTGTGGCACTAGCCGCGGCCTGTCAGCATAATCCCTCCACAGCCCGATACCATAAACCCTCCCCGATTGTTATTAAACAGATGAACAACACGAAAGTGATAATCGGGTGTACACGTACAGATATAGGTCATGTAAATTTTAATTTAGGAACATACTCATTTAGGTTGTTAGTTCTAGTCACGTACATATTGTAATGTAATTAATGCTTTTGAACAGGAGTGGAAGGTGGAGAGACACGTGATTGGGAAGAATCAAGAGGAGAGGAGGAAACAACAGCAGTCAGTTCACAGGGTAGTGAACCATCATCTCCTCAACAAGTAAGTAACGGAGATCAGATAAAAACTATGTATGCTCTCTTTAAACCGTTCCAGTAAGCAGTCTTAAACAAAATAATTGAATTGCTTTGTAGGGACATTGTATCATGAATGTTGCATGTCAGCGATTTTGAATATCTTATTGAAAAGATCCTATTTTTACGTCATCATTATTATGAGTGTCAAGCTCGCTTCGCTTTTGTTTGTTACACTCGACACTTTGAGTTTGTTGTATGATTTTAGTTCCTTGTACAGTCACGAGCAATAAGATGTACACACCATAAAACTTTGTCACATTACGTTTTGAATAACCTAGGTATAACATTATCACACTGAGATATATTGATTGAATGTGACATAGTTCTAAAGTGTGTACATTTTATTGCTCGTGACAGCGGGGCGGAGCGGGCCGCAGCGCAGCGCAAAATGTTTACTTAGCACATTAGTGACGGGCCGGGCCGCAGAGCATTGACGGATTTTGTTTTGAGTACAGTGTATGTACTGCCGGACGTCGCGTGCAACTATACGTTAAAGATAGCTCTGACGAAGAACTTTTTTTTGCGTGTTGTTAGACGAAGAAGAACAGCTTCTACAAAAAGTTGGTGAAATCGTAAAATGTCGCCAAATATCTCTCTTAGAACAAATTGGATGTATCCCAATTTGTTCTAAGAGAGATATTTGGCGAATACCATCATGAGGCCAGTCAATAAGAAGTTGTAGAATGCGTGAGGGGGAACCTAAGCGATTTCTTCAGAAACTTATTCAGGGTGCTTAGGAATAAAACATACTAAAAGTCCTGACGTCTAGTAGGTGAGGCGGAGGGAGGGGAGGGGGACAAAGGTCCCAATTTTAGGTTTTTCACCAATATCTCAAAAATGGCGCGTTGTAGCGAAAAATGTTCTAGGTTGTAATATATTTATATATTTACTAGCTTCTGCCCGCGACTTCGTCCGCGTGGATGTTAGAGAAAATCCTAAGAGAACCTTCAACCACGATCTGACCAGTCATTTTTACGTTTCCCGTTCCCGTTCTGTTCCCGTCCGTTCCCGTCCCTTTCCTGTCCCGTTCCCGTACCCCTTCCGTTCCCGTTCCCGTTCCCGTTGCCGTTCCCGTTCCTTTCCCCTCCGTTCCCGTCCCGTTCCTTTCCCGTTTCCGTCCCGTTTACGTTCCCGTTCCGATCTTGTTTCATTCCCGTTGCGTTCCCGTTTCGTTTCCGTTCCGTTCCGTCCCATTCCGTTCCCGTTTCGTTCCCGTTCACGTCCCGTTACCGTCCCGTACTCCTTCCGTTCCTTTTCCTGGTACCGTTCCCGTCCCGTTCCTGTCCCTTTCTTTTTTCCGTTCCATTCCCATTCCGTTCCCGTTTCGTTCCTGTTCCGTTCCCTTTCCGTTCCCGTTTCATTCCCGTTCCCTTTTCGTTCCGTTTCCATTCCGTTCCGTCCCGTTCTCGTCCTGTTCCCATTCCCGTTCCCTGGATGTGCATGTCCAGGTCCAGGTCAATGATGTGTCATGTCCACCGTGTCAGACTTCAAAATAAATGTCATTTTCGCAATGACCATCCCATAAAACCTCAAGAACGACATCCACATCGATTTTCATGTTTACTCACCCCATTTACCCCCTAAGGGGTTGATTTTCAAAATAACAAAATATATGTTTGCCTATTTATTTTTAGATGTGCTCCTACAAAGTTCAAAGTTGTAATGTCTATTTTATATTATTTTCCATACAAAATTGGAGCCCCATTTTCACCCCTTTAGGGGTTAAATCATGTCCACCGTGTCAGACTTCAAAATAAATCTCATTTTCGCAATCACCATCCTATAAAACCTTAAGAACGACATCCACATCAATTTTTTATGTTTACTCACCCCACTTACCCCCTAAGGGGTTGATTTTCAAAATCACAAAATATATGTTTGCTTATTTATTTTTAGACGTGCTGCTACAAAGTTTAAAGTTGTAATGTCCATTTATTATTTTTCCATACAAAATTTGAACCCCATTTTCACCCCTTGAGGGGTTAAATCATGTCCACCGTGTTGGACTTCAAAATAAATGTCATTTTTGCAATCGTCATCCCAGAAAACCCCTATAACGACATCCATATCTATTTTTAGGATTTTTTACCCTTTTTTACCCCCATTTCATCCCCGTAGGGGTTGAAATACTAACAATAACGATATACGTTGCGTTAGATTTCCATCCATAAGCCTAAATTATATATTTAGCAATTTTTACTTCGAAAATAAAGGATTTTCTTTAATACACAACTTCATCCCCCTTTTGACCCCTTCGTGGGTAGAATTTTGAAAAACGCTGAGACCCGTATTTATTAATTTTCAATCGTCAGCCTAAACACAAAATTTGAAGATCCTAGCTTCAAAACTGAGGGACTTTCATACAAACTTTCATCCCTTATTTCATCCCCTTAGGGATAGAATTTTCAAAAATCCTTCCTTAGTGGATGCCTACACTGTATAAGGTATCTGTGTGCAAAATTTCAAGTCTCTAGGTCCAGCGGTTTGGGCTGTGCGTTGATAGATCAGTCAGTCAGTCAGTCAGTCAGTCAGTCAGTCAGTCAGTCATTCAGTTTACGATTTTATATATTAAGATTTATCATAATTAAACGGGCTCATGCCCAATTACATAATCATGCTTACTAATCAAAATTAACAATATCATATTGAGATAGAAATAATTTCGCATCGTCAACAAATACATCGAAATCAGGATAAGCTGACAAGAGTGTGTTAAGTGCGTTTTGCATACGATAAAGTGGGGACTGTGCCCGAGCCACTGTGCGACATTGGGGTGTTGCAAAAAGCCGGTGTCTACGATTAGAACGAATACGCAAATACTTATCTGGTACATACAAGCGGGACAGCTGCTCGACACACTCAGGTGAATCCATACATCCACGCAATATCATTGTAGCTGTAACTTCTGATCGCGCCCTTCTGACATCCAACGAGTTCATCCCCAACATTCCTAGTAAGCATTTTGTAGGGTATAGAAAGGGATAATAGCCATAAATTATTTTGTAATAATATCTAAGAAAAGCCTTCTGTACCTTTTCCAACATTAGCCTGTACTTGGCTTCATGAGGATTCCATATGCAAGAGCTAGACTCCAAACTTCTTACAAGAATTTATTCTATCTTTAAGAGCAGCGCGAAGATTCGAAAAACGAGTATAAGTCATTTGGCACTTTGTCTGCTTGCAAGTATGATGTAAACATGTCTTCTGTTTAATATCCCTGATTATGTCGGCAGTGAACCAAACGGGATATCGCCTTGAAGGGATTTTCGGCCTATGTTTCTTTGGAACATGTGAATTAAACTTTACGTACCTATAAACTATTGTAAAAAGATTCCGTAGCCTCAAGGATGTTTTGAGATTGAAGTGTTGAGTTCCAATCTTAGGCCGTTGGAAATAGACAAAAAAACAGGCTAAATTCGCAAAGCGTGATGTAGTTCTGCATTTTTGGTATGTTGTATGGGTCTGTTAGGGTAGTGTGAATTCAAATTCGCAACTTCGAAAAACCTGTGGAAACTGAGAAAAATTGAGAAAAACTAGGACTTTTTTCACTATTTGCTCTCCAGGGCCAAAACTATGCATTTTTTGTGAAAAATGTTTTCTACACTTATAAACTGTATTAAATTACCTACAATTTGAGCCTAATTGCAACTCTATTGACCCCATAACAACCAAGCTATGGTCACAGATTAAATAATAGTACAAGGTACAAAAGCAGCACGCCGTATAGTAATTTAAATAAATAGCGACTTTTGCTCCGACACAATAAAGTGCAATTCAGGTCGCGCAATGGGGAATGTCCGAAAAAAATCAAATTGGCTGAATATTTTTCTATAGGTAGGAATAAGGTCCCTTAGTAATAGAATAAATTTTCATAATTTTCGGTTTCGTGAAAAAATTTCAAAAAATCAAAGTCTCTTCGACTTCACAAATGTATGAAAGTAACAGCAGAATGGAGATTGTACCTTTGCCAACACCTGCCACAACCACAACATGGTATTAAAAAAAAAGTTTCAAGACAAAACGTCAAAACTTTTTTTTTAAATACGTGTTGTGTTTGTGGCAGTTAGCGGCAAAGGTATAATCTCCATTCTGCTGTTACTTTCATACATTTGTGAAGTCGAAGAGACTTTGATTTTTAAAAACTTTTTTACCCAACCGAAAATTCTGAAACTTTTTTCTATTACTAAGGGACCTTATTCCTACCTATAGAAAAATATTCAGCTAATTTGATTTTTTTCGGACATTCCCCATTGCCTGCAGTACAGTTTATATTCACCTAGTAGTTGCCTCTCTTTCTATCGCGTGCTCTCACCTTTTCTAATGACGCAACGTTATGGTTGTCTTCTTATAAATGAACTGCGTAGCATGTATCATAATTTGAAAAACGACAATCGTTTATTGGTTTTTTGATTTTGACATCCGTACACGGCACAGTAATGTCGACTCGACATTGTTACTATTATAAAGAGACAATACATACGCAGGCAGTAAGATGCCGCGCGACTACACAGGCGGGCGTGTGGCGGCCCTTTGCTCACTTGTTCGGCCGGCGGAACGGCTAGCGGTAGGTGCTTATCGCGCGACCTTGAGCGAGTGATGGAGGCCTGCTATGGTACTTCAAAGATGACCATTTTTTCTCAAAATTTGAAATTTTAAGGTTTTACTCACGTATTTTACGATATATTGGCAAAACCGCTTGCCCTAAAAAGAAAAGTTACTGAAAATATTTTGTAGTACATTTATTTAGCTTTTATTAAAACTCAAAACAAAGTCTGTCAGACTAATAGTTCGTTCACAATCTTAAAAAAATAAAAAAGATGGAGAAATGTGTTATAGAGGCAAAAGTTTCAATGTATACAGGGGCCGTGCCGGCTAACGAATCGATTATCGATAAGTCTGCTGGGTTTCAAATTAAAACAGATAAA
This sequence comes from Agriphila tristella, assembly GCA_928269145.1. NCBI lineage: Eukaryota > Metazoa > Arthropoda > Insecta > Lepidoptera > Crambidae > Agriphila > Agriphila tristella. The sequence continues at coordinate 43,405,596 of OV743431.1, forward strand.
TCGAGCCCCAATTGGGCCAAAATGTCAAACCCCAATACAAGATGTCACACGAACATCGATATCTTCCAAATTACGTCAACAGAAAGTACAAGACGAAATTCCTTACTTTGATTTTTCTGTTTTAAGTTGAGTAATCGATTCGTTAGCCGGTACGGCCCCTGGGTTATTGGTAATTAGATCGGAATCCTATAAAGGGTGATGGGGGAGGTCATTTGTAACATTATTGACCCCAAAAGTCCGATCATCGTGGAGATCCTTGGGGGAGGCCTAAACCCAGCAGCGGGTGTCGTGCGGCTGTTATGATGACCCCAAAAGTAATGTAACCTCTCCGTCCATAGTATAAAGACTTGTAGTTGTAGATCGTAGTTCTTTCTTTTGTCTTTTTTGTGTGTGGGGTGTAGATAAATGGCGTTAAGTCCACCAATGTACCATTGAAGTTAACTTCAATGATTAACATTTTTAACTTTAAGTTGGTATTGCAGTAAAACGTTACATTTTGTCTCGATTGGTCTATTCCGAATATCAATAACATAAGCTGGGAGTACCTCCACGCGGAGAAGGCGGTAACAGTGTAAGCTGGCTAAAACTCCCATTTTCTGTTTAATCATGCCTTCGGGCTTATGTTTATTTTATGTAAATTACGCACAGGAGCGAAATTGGAAGTAGCCAACCCGGTAACGCAGGGGAGCAGCCAACTAGCATTCATAAATACTAGAAAAATGTAAATTCCTGCAGGAGTATGTTTTGTTTCTATAACCCATTTTACCTTCACTTCGTTTTTTTTAGATTGTGAGTGAACTGCTAGTTTCACAGACTTTGTTTTGAGCTTTAATGAAAGCTAATTAAATTTACTACAAACAATTTTCAGTGATTTTTCTTCGTAAGATAAGTGGTTTTTCCAATATTTCGCAAAATAAGTTCGTAAAACTTGAAAATTTTAATGTTTGGGGAAAAAGGTCATCTTCGAAGAGGCATAGCTTGGTTCCTATGGTGTCAATAGAGCTACAATTGGGCTCAAATTGTAGGTAATTTAATACAGTTTATAAGTATAGTAAACATTGTTTGCGAAAAATGCATAGTTTTAGTCCTGGAGAAGCAAATACTTCTAAAACTTCGCAGTTTTTCAGAAAATGCTACCTGCTTATGTTTTTATGGTATTTTTCTGCAATGGAGTAACTTAGAGCAACTATTTTAACTTTTTTGTATAGCCGAAAATAGTAGACTTTACTCCAATGAAGCATTAACGAAATTAGCAAGACCTTTTCAAATATTTTAATTGGAATTTTTGTTGAAAATTTCAAGAAAAAAGAAATTGTTTTCTACGTTGTTTGCTTTAATTTCCGTGTGGATAAAGAATAACACGATTTTTTTGACAGTGTGTTGTAGACCAATATTGTAGCTCTCTAAATAGGTTAAAATAAAATGATTCGAACAAGTATTTTTTTTTAATTAATTTTTGAATTAATGAAAGTGTTATTATTAAAAATATATATATATATATATATATTTTAAATTATCTTGAAAATGGTTCACTTTTGCATTACACTATTTTTAGTCAATATTGTTTCAAATGACCTCCCCCATCACCCTTTATATGATTCCGATCTAATTTCCAATAACCCTGTATACATTGAGTCTTTTGCCTCTTTTCACCCATTTTTCCTTCTTTTTGATTTTTTTAAGATTATGAACGAACTATTAGTCTGATAGACTTCGTTTTGGGTTTCAATAAAAGCTAAATAAATGTACTACAAAATATTTTTAGTAATTTTTCTTTATAGTAATTTTTTCTAATATTTCGCAAAATACGTGAGTAAAACCGGAAAATTTCAATTTTTGAGAAAAACTGGTCATCTTCGAATTGTTATAGCTTGGTTTCTATGGGGTCAATGGTAATTTAATGCAGTTTAAAAGTGTAAAAAACATCGTTCGCAAAAAATGCATAGTTTTGGCCCTGGAGAGCAAATAATGAAAAAAGTCCTAGTTTTTCTCAATTTTCTCAGTTTCCACAGGTTTTTCGAAGTAGCAAATTTGAATTCACATTACCCTAACAGACCCAAACAACGTACCAAAAATGCAGAACTACATCACGCTTTGCGAATTTAATGTCTATTTCCAACGGACTATCTATATTATGTAGTGAGTGACATAGGACAGCATGATCCACTTTTCTGAAATTCCAATCCTTCCCAACATTAATGTTACTTGGCGGCATGGACTCACCTCGAACATCTGTTTCAATGCTAATGGCAATATCAAGCGGTGGGTGATATAAACCTGCAGGTACAAGACCTTCGTTTTCAGCGTTTGTTACATAAGTCGCATTAACACACTTTTGAGTTAATACTACATCTAGTTTACCACCATGACTATTAAGAATCTGATTTCTATCCACTAGATTACAAAAAGACAGAAAATAACAATAATATTTATTTATTTATTATTCGGTGAATCATCAGCTTAGACAATATTAATATAAATTACAAAGTATAAACTTAAAAAGCTAATAACAGATTCACACGGTTAGAGTATTCATAGATGCACTATTCATATTAAAATCTCCTAAAATAAAGACAAGTCCTTTTAAGCTATGGATAAAACTTTCTATCTTTGTGAAAAATTCTAGGTAAACATTGTCACCAGAATGAAAGCTTATTAAATCTCCTTGTGGGGTGCTATCCCACATTTGTTGATATTGATAGAAGTGATATAAAGATGATATAAAATATGATAATTGATATATGATATTAAATGATAATTGAAACGACCGTTTGATACGAATGCGTGTAATGCACTGATCGATTGCTGGCTGCTTATGAAAATGCTTAGTTAGTAGAAATGCTAAGTTAACCCTCCGCCTCGCCTCCTAGACGTCAGGACTTTTAGTATGTTTTCTCCCTAAGCACCCTGAATAAGTTTCTGAAGAAATCGCTTAGGTTCCCGCTCACGCACTCTATACCCTCTTTTGAGCAATTTGTTAATCATCGTCACTGTTGTAAAATTATATGATTTCAGTGAATTCCATCATTTCATGAAAGAAAAATAATGGTAGCTTGAATCACTCTGATTCCACAAACATTTATGTTCGTAAAATTAAGTTAATAAAGTTTTTTACATATGTTTTTAACATTTTTAATGCACGAACGTGTTTTAAAATCCCAACATGTTCGGATTGTATTCGGACGTCGGAAGTACGTACGTATACGTACGACTAACTCGCACCTAGTGTGCGCGCTCCCATAGTAATTGGGAGGTCGAGTTCGTAAAATTCGTACGAGAACGCGTTCAAAGTGCTCATGGCCTTAAACTACACCCTCGTTAGTAATCACTTTCACGGTTTGCCCCTCGATGTACAATGTTTGTTCGCGTGTCAGATGGCGGAGGAGGGACGCGAAGCCGAGGCGAGCGCGGTGGTGGCGGCCCCGCGGCGCGCGCCCCCCGCGCCCGCGCCGCACGCCTCCCCGCACCAGCGCTGGATGAGGGCCGCAGGTAATACTACTCACATACACTCTACAGGCGAGCGCGGTGGTGGCGGCCCCGCGGCGCGCGCCCCCCGCGCCCGCGCCGCACGCCTCCCCGCACCAGCGCTGGATGAGGGCCGCAGGTAATACTACTCACATACACTCTACAGGCGAGCGCGGTGGTGGCGGCCCCGCGGCGCGCGCCCCCCGCGCCCGCGCCGCACGCCTCCCCGCACCAGCGCTGGATGAGGGCCGCAGGTAATACTACTCACATACACTCTACAGGCGAGCGCGGTGGTGGCGGCCCCGCGGCGCGCGCCCCCCGCGCCCGCGCCGCACGCCTCCCCGCACCAGCGCTGGATGAGGGCCGCAGGTAATACTACTCACATACACTCTACAGGCGAGCGCGGTGGTGGCGGCCCCGCGGCGCGCGCCCCCCGCGCCCGCGCCGCACGCCTCCCCGCACCAGCGCTGGATGAGGGCCGCAGGTAATACTACTCACATACACTCTACAGGCGAGCGCGGTGGTGGCGGCCCCGCGGCGCGCGCCCCCCGCGCCCGCGCCGCACGCCTCCCCGCACCAGCGCTGGATGAGGGCCGCAGGTAATACTACTCACATACACTCTACAGGCGAGCGCGGTGGTGGCGGCCCCGCGGCGCGCGCCCCCCGCGCCCGCGCCGCACGCCTCCCCGCACCAGCGCTGGATGAGGGCCGCAGGTAATACTACTCACATACACTCTACAGGCGAGCGCGGTGGTGGCGGCCCCGCGGCGCGCGCCCGCGCCGCTCGCCTCCCCGCACCAGCGCTGGATGAGGGCCGCAGGTAATACTACTCACATACACTCTACAGGCGAGCGCGGTGGTGGCGGCCCCGCGGCGCGCGCCCCCCGCGCCCGCGCCGCACGCCTCCCCGCACCAGCGCTGGATGAGGGCCGCAGGTAATACTACTCACATACACTCTACAGGCGAGCGCGGTGGTGGCGGCCCCGCGGCGCGCGCCCCCCGCGCCCGCGCCGCACGCCTCCCCGCACCAGCGCTGGATGAGGGCCGCAGGTAATACTACTCACATACACTCTACAGGCGAGCGCGGTGGTGGCGGCCCCGCGGCGCGCGCCCCCCGCGCCCGCGCCGCACGCCTCCCCGCACCAGCGCTGGATGAGGGCCGCAGGTAATACTACTCACATACACTCTACAGGCGAGCGCGGTGGTGGCGGCCCCGCGGCGCGCGCCCCCCGCGCCCGCGCCGCACGCCTCCCCGCACCAGCGCTGGATGAGGGCCGCAGGTAATACTACTCACATACACTCTACAGGCGAGCGCGGTGGTGGCGGCCCCGCGGCGCGCGCCCCCCGCGCCCGCGCCGCACGCCTCCCCGCACCAGCGCTGGATGAGGGCCGCAGGTAATACTACTCACATACACTCTACAGGCGAGCGCGGTGGTGGCGGCCCCGCGGCGCGCGCCCCCCCCGCCCGCGCCGCACGCCTCCCCGCACCAGCGCTGGATGAGGGCCGCAGGTAATACTACTCACATACACTCTACAGGCGAGCGCGGTGGTGGCGGCCCCGCGGCGCGCGCCCCCCGCGCCCGCGCCGCACGCCTCCCCGCACCAGCGCTGGATGAGGGCCGCAGGTAATACTACTCACATACACTCTACAGGCGAGCGCGGTGGTGGCGGCCCCGCGGCGCGCGCCCCCCGCGCCCGCGCCGCACGCCTCCCCGCACCAGCGCTGGATGAGGGCCGCAGGTAATACTACTCACATACACTCTACAGGCGAGCGCGGTGGTGGCGGCCCCGCGGCGCGCGCCCCCCGCGCCCGCGCCGCACGCCTCCCCGCACCAGCGCTGGATGAGGGCCGCAGGTAATACTACTCACATACACTCTACAGGCGAGCGCGGTGGTGGCGGCCCCGCGGCGCGCGCCCCCCGCGCCCGTGCCGCACGCCTCCCCGCACCAGCGCTGGATGAGGGCCGCAGGTAATACTACTCACATACACTCTACAGGCGAGCGCGGTGGTGGCGGCCCCGCGGCGCGCGCCCCCCGCGCCCGCGCCGCACGCCTCCCCGCACCAGCGCTGGATGAGGGCCGCAGGTAATACTACTCACATACACTCTACAGGCGAGCGCGGTGGTGGCGGCCCCGCGGCGCGCGCCCCCCGCGCCCGCGCCGCACGCCTCCCCGCACCAGCGCTGGATGAGGGCCGCAGGTAATACTACTCACATACACTCTACAGGCGAGCGCGGTGGTGGCGGCCCCGCGGCGCGCGCCCCCCGCGCCCGTGCCGCACGCCTCCCCGCACCAGCGCTGGATGAGGGCCGCAGGTAATACTACTCACATACACTCTACAGGCGAGCGCGGTGGTGGCGGCCCCGCGGCGCGCGCCCCCCGCGCCCGCGCCGCACGCCTCCCCGCACCAGCGCTGGATGAGGGCCGCAGGTAATACTACTCACATACACTCTACAGGCGAGCGCGGTGGTGGCGGCCCCGCGGCGCGCGCCCCCCGCGCCCGTGCCGCACGCCTCCCCGCACCAGCGCTGGATGAGGGCCGCAGGTAATACTACTCACATACACTCTACAGGCGAGCGCGGTGGTGGCGGCCCCGCGGCGCGCGCCCCCCCGCGCCCGCGCCGCACGCCTCCCCGCACCAGCGCTGGATGAGGGCCGCAGGTAATACTACTCACATACACTCTACAGGCGAGCGCGGTGGTGGCGGCCCCGCGGCGCGCGCCCCCCGCGCCCGCGCCGCACGCCTCCCCGCACCAGCGCTGGATGAGGGCCGCAGGTAATACTACTCACATACACTCTACAGGCGAGCGCGGTGGTGGCGGCCCCGCGGCGCGCGCCCCCCGCGCCCGCGCCGCACGCCTCCCCGCACCAGCGCTGGATGAGGGCCGCAGGTAATACTACTCACATACACTCTACAGGCGAGCGCGGTGGTGGCGGCCCCGCGGCGCGCGCCCCCCGCGCCCGTGCCGCACGCCTCCCCGCACCAGCGCTGGATGAGGGCCGCAGGTAATACTACTCACATACACTCTACAGGCGAGCGCGGTGGTGGCGGCCCCGCGGCGCGCGCCCCCCGCGCCCGCGCCGCACGCCTCCCCGCACCAGCGCTGGATGAGGGCCGCAGGTAATACTACTCACATACACTCTACAGGCGAGCGCGGTGGTGGCGGCCCCGCGGCGCGCGCCCCCCGCGCCCGCGCCGCACGCCTCCCCGCACCAGCGCTGGATGAGGGCCGCAGGTAATACTACTCACATACACTCTACAGGCGAGCGCGGTGGTGGCGGCCCCGCGGCGCGCGCCCCCCCCGCCCGCGCCGCACGCCTCCCCGCACCAGCGCGGGATGAGGGCCGCAGGTAATACTACTCACATACACTCTACAGGCGAGCGCGGTGGTGGCGGCCCCGCGGCGCGCGCCCCCCGCGCCCGTGCCGCACGCCTCCCCGCACCAGCGCTGGATGAGGGCCGCAGGTAATACTACTCACATACACTCTACAGGCGAGCGCGGTGGTGGCGGCCCCGCGGCGCGCGCCCCCCGCGCCCGCGCCGCACGCCTCCCCGCACCAGCGCTGGATGAGGGCCGCAGGTAATACTACTCACATACACTCTACAGGCGAGCGCGGTGGTGGCGGCCCCGCGGCGCGCGCCCCCCGCGCCCGCGCCGCACGCCTCCCCGCACCAGCGCTGGATGAGGGCCGCAGGTAATACTACTCACATACACTCTACAGGCGAGCGCGGTGGTGGCGGCCCCGCGGCGCGCGCCCCCCCGCGCCCGCGCCGCACGCCTCCCCGCACCAGCGCTGGATGAGGGCCGCAGGTAATACTACTCACATACACTCTACAGGCGAGCGCGGTGGTGGCGGCCCCGCGGCGCGCGCCCCCCGCGCCCGTGCCGCACGCCTCCCCGCACCAGCGCTGGATGAGGGCCGCAGGTAATACTACTCACATACACTCTACAGGCGAGCGCGGTGGTGGCGGCCCCGCGGCGCGCGCCCCCCGCGCCCGCGCCGCACGCCTCCCCGCACCAGCGCTGGATGAGGGCCGCAGGTAATACTACTCACATACACTCTACAGGCGAGCGCGGTGGTGGCGGCCCCGCGGCGCGCGCCCCCCCGCGCCCGCGCCGCACGCCTCCCCGCACCAGCGCTGGATGAGGGCCGCAGGTAATACTACTCACATACACTCTACAGGCGAGCGCGGTGGTGGCGGCCCCGCGGCGCGCGCCCCCCGCGACGGCCCGGACGCCTCCCCGCACCAGCGCTGGATGAGGGCCGCAGGTAATACTACTCACATACACTCTACAGGCGAGCGCGGTGGTGGCGGCCCCGCGGCGCGCGCCCCCCGCGCCCGCGCCGCACGCCTCCCCGCACCAGCGCTGGATGAGGGCCGCAGGTAATACTACTCACATACACTCTACAGGCGAGCGCGGTGGTGGCGGCCCCGCGGCGCGCGCCCCCCGCGCCCGCGCCGCACGCCTCCCCGCACCAGCGCTGGATGAGGGCCGCAGGTAATACTACTCACATACACTCTACAGGCGAGCGCGGTGGTGGCGGCCCCGCGGCGCGCGCCCCCCCGCGCCCGCGCCGCACGCCTCCCCGCACCAGCGCTGGATGAGGGCCGCAGGTAATACTACTCACATACACTCTACAGGCGAGCGCGGTGGTGGCGGCCCCGCGGCGCGCGCCCCCCGCGCCCGCGCCGCACGCCTCCCCGCACCAGCGCTGGATGAGGGCCGCAGGTAATACTACTCACATACACTCTACAGGCGAGCGCGGTGGTGGCGGCCCCGCGGCGCGCGCCCCCCGCGCCCGCGCCGCACGCCTCCCCGCACCAGCGCTGGATGAGGGCCGCAGGTAATACTACTCACATACACTCTACAGGCGAGCGCGGTGGTGGCGGCCCCGCGGCGCGCGCCCCCCGCGCCCGCGCCGCACGCCTCCCCGCACCAGCGCTGGATGAGGGCCGCAGGTAATACTACTCACATACACTCTACAGGCGAGCGCGGTGGTGGCGGCCCCGCGGCGCGCGCCCCCCGCGCCCGCGCCGCACGCCTCCCCGCACCAGCGCTGGATGAGGGCCGCAGGTAATACTACTCACATACACTCTACAGGCGAGCGCGGTGGTGGCGGCCCCGCGGCGCGCGCCCCCCGCGCCCGTGCCGCACGCCTCCCCGCACCAGCGCTGGATGAGGGCCGCAGGTAATACTACTCACATACACTCTACAGGCGAGCGCGGTGGTGGCGGCCCCGCGGCGCGCGCCCCCCGCGCCCGCGCCGCACGCCTCCCCGCACCAGCGCTGGATGAGGGCCGCAGGTAATACTACTCACATACACTCTACAGGCGAGCGCGGTGGTGGCGGCCCCGCGGCGCGCGCCCCCCGCGCCCGCGCCGCACGCCTCCCCGCACCAGCGCTGGATGAGGGCCGCAGGTAATACTACTCACATACACTCTACAGGCGAGCGCGGTGGTGGCGGCCCCGCGGCGCGCGCCCCCCGCGCCCGCGCCGCACGCCTCCCCGCACCAGCGCTGGATGAGGGCCGCAGGTAATACTACTCACATACACTCTACAGGCGAGCGCGGTGGTGGCGGCCCCGCGGCGCGCGCCCCCCGCGCCCGCGCCGCACGCCTCCCCGCACCAGCGCTGGATGAGGGCCGCAGGTAATACTACTCACATACACTCTACAGGCGAGCGCGGTGGTGGCGGCCCCCGCGGCGCGCGCCCCCCGCGCCCGCGCCGCACGCCTCCCCGCACCAGCGCTGGATGAGGGCCGCAGGTAATACTACTCACATACACTCTACAGGCGAGCGCGGTGGTGGCGGCCCCGCGGCGCGCGCCCCCCGCGCCCGCGCCGCACGCCTCCCCGCACCAGCGCTGGATGAGGGCCGCAGGTAATACTACTCACATACACTCTACAGGCGAGCGCGGTGGTGGCGGCCCCGCGGCGCGCGCCCCCCGCGCCCGTGCCGCACGCCTCCCCGCACCAGCGCTGGATGAGGGCCGCAGGTAATACTACTCACATACACTCTACAGGCGAGCGCGGTGGTGGCGGCCCCGCGGCGCGCGCCCCCCGCGCGCGCGCCGCACGCCTCCCCGCACCAGCGCTGGATGAGGGCCGCAGGTAATACTACTCACATACACTCTACAGGCGAGCGCGGTGGTGGCGGCCCCGCGGCGCGCGCCCCCCGCGCCCGTGCCGCACGCCTCCCCGCACCAGCGCTGGATGAGGGCCGCAGGTAATACTACTCACATACACTCTACAGGCGAGCGCGGTGGTGGCGGCCCCGCGGCGCGCGCCCCCCGCGCCCGCGCCGCACGCCTCCCCGCACCAGCGCTGGATGAGGGCCGCAGGTAATACTACTCACATACACTCTACAGGCGAGCGCGGTGGTGGCGGCCCCGCGGCGCGCGCCCCCCGCGCCCGCGCCGCACGCCTCCCCGCACCAGCGCTGGATGAGGGCCGCAGGTAATACTACTCACATACACTCTACAGGCGAGCGCGGTGGTGGCGGCCCCGCGGCGCGCGCCCCCCGCGCCCGTGCCGCACGCCTCCCCGCACCAGCGCTGGATGAGGGCCGCAGGTAATACTACTCACATACACTCTACAGGCGAGCGCGGTGGTGGCGGCCCCGCGGCGCGCGCCCCCCGCGCCCGCGCCGCACGCCTCCCCGCACCAGCGCTGGATGAGGGCCGCAGGTAATACTACTCACATACACTCTACAGGCGAGCGCGGTGGTGGCGGCCCCGCGGCGCGCGCCCCCCGCGCCCGCGCCGCACGCCTCCCCGCACCAGCGCTGGATGAGGGCCGCAGGTAATACTACTCACATACACTCTACAGGCGAGCGCGGTGGTGGCGGCCCCGCGGCGCGCGCCCCCCGCGCCCGCGCCGCACGCCTCCCCGCACCAGCGCTGGATGAGGGCCGCAGGTAATACTACTCACATACACTCTACAGGCGAGCGCGGTGGTGGCGGCCCCGCGGCGCGCGCCCCCCGCGCCCGCGCCGCACGCCTCCCCGCACCAGCGCTGGATGAGGGCCGCAGGTAATACTACTCACATACACTCTACAGGCGAGCGCGGTGGTGGCGGCCCCGCGGCGCGCGCCCCCCGCGCCCGCGCCGCACGCCTCCCCGCACCAGCGCTGGATGAGGGCCGCAGGTAATACTACTCACATACACTCAACAGGCGAGCGCGGTGGTGGCGGCCCCGCGGCGCGCGCCCCCCGCGCCCGCGCCGCACGCCTCCCCGCACCAGCGCTGGATGAGGGCCGCAGGTAATACTACTCACATACACTCTACAGGCGAGCGCGGTGGTGGCGGCCCCGCGGCGCGCGCCCCCCGCGCCCGTGCCGCACGCCTCCCCGCACCAGCGCTGGATGAGGGCCGCAGGTAATACTACTCACATACACTCTACAGGCGAGCGCGGTGGTGGCGGCCCCGCGGCGCGCGCCCCCCGCGCGCGCGCCGCACGCCTCCCCGCACCAGCGCTGGATGAGGGCCGCAGGTAATACTACTCACATACACTCTACAGGCGAGCGCGGTGGTGGCGGCCCCGCGGCGCGCGCCCCCCGCGCCCGCGCCGCACGCCTCCCCGCACCAGCGCTGGATGAGGGCCGCAGGTAATACTACTCACATACACTCTACAGGCGAGCGCGGTGGTGGCGGCCCCGCGGCGCGCGCCCCCCGCGCCCGTGCCGCACGCCTCCCCGCACCAGCGCTGGATGAGGGCCGCAGGTAATACTACTCACATACACTCTACAGGCGAGCGCGGTGGTGGCGGCCCCGCGGCGCGCGCCCCCCGCGCCCGCGCCGCACGCCTCCCCGCACCAGCGCTGGATGAGGGCCGCAGGTAATACTACTCACCTACACTCTACAGGCGAGCGCGGTGGTGGCGGCCCCGCGGCGCGCGCCCCCCGCGCCCGCGCCGCACGCCTCCCCGCACCAGCGCTGGATGAGGGCCGCAGGTAATACTACTCACATACACTCTACAGGCGAGCGCGGTGGTGGCGGCCCCGCGGCGCGCGCCCCCCGCGCCCGCGCCGCACGCCTCCCCGCACCAGCGCTGGATGAGGGCCGCAGGTAATACTACTCACATACACTCTACAGGCGAGCGCGGTGGTGGCGGCCCCGCGGCGCGCGCCCCCCGCGCCCGCGCCGCACGCCTCCCCGCACCAGCGCTGGATGAGGGCCGCAGGTAATACTACTCACATACACTCTACAGGCGAGCGCGGTGGTGGCGGCCCCGCGGCGCGCGCCCCCCGCGCCCGTGCCGCACGCCTCCCCGCACCAGCGCTGGATGAGGGCCGCAGGTAATACTACTCACATACACTCTACAGGCGAGCGCGGTGGTGGCGGCCCCGCGGCGCGCGCCCCCCGCGCCCGCGCCGCACGCCTCCCCGCACCAGCGCTGGATGAGGGCCGCAGGTAATACTACTCACATACACTCTACAGGCGAGCGCGGTGGTGGCGGCCCCGCGGCGCGCGCCCCCCGCGCCCGCGCCGCACGCCTCCCCGCACCAGCGCTGGATGAGGGCCGCAGGTAATACTACTCACATACACTCTACAGGCGAGCGCGGTGGTGGCGGCCCCGCGGCGCGCGCCCCCCGCGCCCGTGCCGCACGCCTCCCCGCACCAGCGCTGGATGAGGGCCGCAGGTAATACTACTCACATACACTCTACAGGCGAGCGCGGTGGTGGCGGCCCCGCGGCGCGCGCCCCCCGCGCCCGCGCCGCACGCCTCCCCGCACCAGCGCTGGATGAGGGCCGCAGGTAATACTACTCACATACACTCTACAGGCGAGCGCGGTGGTGGCGGCCCCGCGGCGCGCGCCCCCCGCGCCCGCGCCGCACGCCACCCCGCACCAGCGCTGGATGAGGGCCGCAGGTAATACTACTCACATACACTCTACAGGCGAGCGCGGTGGTGGCGGCCCCGCGGCGCGCGCCCCCCGCGCCCGTGCCGCACGCCTCCCCGCACCAGCGCTGGATGAGGGCCGCAGGTAATACTACTCACATACACTCTACAGGCGAGCGCGGTGGTGGCGGCCCCGCGGCGCGCGCCCCCCGCGCCCGTGCCGCACGCCTCCCCGCACCAGCGCTGGATGAGGGCCGCAGGTAATACTACTCACATACACTCTATAGGCGAGCGCGGTGGTGGCGGCCCCGCGGCGCGCGCCCCCCGCCGCATGGCTCCCCCCACCAGCGCTGGCTGAGGGCCGCAGGTAAACTTACGATGTTGATTGCGAAACAATAGGGAACATGCATAAGTCACCGATTTTGCTCTCTCAAGGCCACGCGTCATACACCTACCGCTCTAGTGGGGGTTCTACGAGCTCAAAATCAATGTACCGCAAATCGATGTACAGTATAGCCGTTTGGTACACGTATACTTGAGGTTTTCAAAATTCGAAACTTGCTTGTGATAGGCTCAAATTATAGCAAAAGACAATGCCCAGATTTGTATGGCGCCATGCCCCACTAGATTTTTTTCAGTTACACAATATATGTATATGTCAGTTGTTAGGTTATTATTTGTACTCTTGAAATTATAAAACACGAACTATGCTTAAGCTCAAACTTTTAAGATATAAGGGTACAAACATACCATAACGAAAGCTTTTTATTTTACAATAACCCTGTTCTATCCTTAAGTTTTTTGTATGGAAAGCATTTTTTTACATAACTAGTTAAAAATGCTGCAATTTAAAGTGTGACTTAAGATAATAGATACCTACTTGAAAAAACTGATACATATTATTAGGATTAATAAGTCAATATTTTGAATTAAAAAAACGTGTTTCAATCAACGAACTATTAGTTGGTTTCAATCGATTGATTGGTAACCAGAGTACCCATTTGTTATTTTGGGCATAATTTATAACAAAATAAAACAAAATATGTATGATTATTTTTGTTTTATCCATCTCAACATTCAACAAAAAAAAAGTATGAGGATTTTGGAGATGTTTTGTTGATTGTGTAGGGCAAAACATGCGCTATGGACCCAGCATTATCTGAACATTTTAAGAACTATTTTTGTGAATAAAAAGTGTTAGACTTAGTCCATTAAAGTGTTTGTTGGCAACACTGATAGATAAGACTAATACTGGACGCCCGGAAACGGCATAGGATGCTAATAAAAACTGGCATTTTTGGTTTTTTCTAATAATTTACTGATATTTTTTAATTCTGCGTTATACTTTTTGAGTTTATTTCAAAACAGTTTCATAAAAGTATTATAATGTATATATATTTGGAATTGGCTATTTATTACCTTTCATTTGATACCCATATTGTTATGATAAAAAAATTTAATATTTCCATAGGTGTAAAAGAAATTGACGACACGCGACAGTGAAATTTTTTTTCGCTATTAATTGTAAAAAAAAAAATTGTAAGTTATGTTTTTTCAAGTCTTCATTCTATAAGCTTTGTTAACGTATTTTTTGTTTGCAAATAAGAACATCAGTTTAATATTTACGGTGACTTAAAGTAAAAAAAATGTTGTTGAAAATATTGGTTATTGTGTAATGTTTTGGAAACTTCTTAATAAATTGCAATTTTTATACCAGAAAAGAATTCTACGTCATTGATTTATCCGAAAATGATACCAAACTTGGCTTAGTATCTAAACTTAGGCAGTTATTAACTTCGAACTTCGTTAAGGCAGAATTCCCCCCTCCCCCCCACCTGCTTGAAAAATCCAGGTGGCTCCACTTCGTAAGCCCATTTTAGGAACCCAAGGATCAATCCTACAGAAGGAAATCTTTGGTTCATGGATAGCCGTATTCTTCGTTTTTTTGCTTCCTACGACTAGGGCTATTAGGAGCGGAGCTATGGTGTCATCTTTTTTTTGTATGGGAAAAAAAATTTTTCTTCTAAAACCTATCGTGTATGGTATCGAATGAAAGGGCTTGCTGAGCCGGTTCTAAAAATATATCATATCGTTATATTTCAGCCACTTGTTTTAAATTAAACCAAAATACATTTTCAAAACATACCAAGTTTGGGCTCCTACAGATACAATATGGTTGAATTATTTTTCATAAGATATACTTCAAATGATATGTAATATTCTCATATCTAATCTCAAGAAAGCAGTTTTGAAAATATTTATATTCAGTATTCTTTTTAAATTTTAATGATTACAAAGCTTTTACAAAGTGATTATATATAATAAAAAAAAATGTTTGTTCTAAAACCTATCGTGTGTGATATCGAATGAAAGGGCTTTCTGAGCTGTTTCTAAAAATATATCACATTATTACATTTGAGCACTTGTTTTAAATTAAACCAAAAATCAATTTCCAAAAATCCTATACAAACGTGAGTTTGGGAAAAAATTAGAAAAAAATACTAAATTTAGATATTTTCAAAATTATTTTCTTGTGATTTGATATGAGGATATTATGTAACTCTTATGGTATATTTTACAAAAAATAATTTAACCACATCGGATCTGAAGGAGCCCAAACTTGGTATGTTTTGAAAATGTTTTTGGGTTTAATTTAAGAGAAGTGGCTGAAATATAATGATGTGATATATTTTTAGAACCGGCTCAGCAAGCCCTTTCATTCGATACCATGCACGATAGGTTTTAGAAAAAAAAAAATTTTCCCATAAAAAAAAAAGATGACACCATAACTCCTCTCCTAAGGGAAGAATTTTTAAGAACTGCGGGCCAAAATTTTGTTTTTACCTCAAGTATACGTGTACCAAACGGCTTTGCTGTACATCGATTTGCGGTTTTTTTTTGCGTACGAGTAGGACTACTCGGCGTATCGTCTACGATACAACTGGCAGAGGGCCGCACGCCCGCCTGAGCGCTCGCACCGCACGTTTCCCGCGCTTACGCGTAATTTTTTCAGAATATAGTAAAGTGGTAAGAAGAACGCTTGTCAACTTTAATTTTAATTTTCTTTATTAGACACATAACAGAATACAGTCATAAAAGCAAATGATTACAATTGTGCAATGTCCAAGTACTAGACTGAATTCCAACAACATGCATCCTTTAATAAACAATATTTTCTGTGAGTGAAAAAGAAACATATGTACTTAAAATACTTAGGTGCTAAGTTAACTAAACTCTAATATAGTACTTAATAAGCATTAATCGTTATTGAATCGCATCAGTGAAATTAAAACATGTAGTAGGATCAATATTAACATTAAACAAACTACAGTAAAAAAAAGACAAAATTACTAATATAGGTAATGTGTAGTATAAAAAGTAAGCAAAATCGACTCATCTACTTAAGTATATTGTGTATACACCTCTTGAAGGCATTTGGATTATCGTTCATGACATCAATATGAAGCTCCTGAGTCAGATCATTGTAAAGGCGACACATACGTACAACTGGGTTGTAATAAGATGTATTATTACGGTATACTTGCAGAGAAAATAATTTAGGGTTTCGGTCACGAGACCTGTAACTGGTTTTGAAGTTAATGGAGGCTAAGAGAGATGGGGAATCTATTATAGAGTGGACAATTTTATGAAGGTAAACAAGCTCGGTACGCTTTCGTCTCGTTTCCAGTTTAATCATGTGAAACTTATTTAATCTGGTCGAGTAAGAATTTAATTTTCGATGCAACCCAACTTTACTTTACTTATACAACCTGTTACAAAAGTACCCCTAATCCCGGAAATGCCAATGAGTATTAATGAAATA
Organism: Agriphila tristella; assembly: GCA_928269145.1. Classification (NCBI taxonomy): domain Eukaryota; kingdom Metazoa; phylum Arthropoda; class Insecta; order Lepidoptera; family Crambidae; genus Agriphila; species Agriphila tristella. Next base: position 43,421,728 of record OV743431.1, read on the forward strand.
GAAATGATGGGCGCTGTTCTTTATTTTTTAGCTATAATATTTACGGAGAAAAACGATGTCGAAGTTTTTCCAAAAATATCGACAAGAATTTGAAAGATTCCCAACACTGGCTGATCAGCTGTTCCGGTCAGTTCCGGTCATTAGCTTCTAAATCAAAGACTATTCGTTTTTCAGACTGGTCAGATCTGTAGATATTTGTACCTACGTTTACATTACAGTGACCTAAGTAAGCTAGTTATGACATAAGCTTATTTAAAATAAAATAAATAACTGAGACATAACAGTGACGTAATTTCTAAATTACACAGTTACTGAATTAATATTTATTTCAAAAATGTTAAATTAATCTCTGCACACCATTTCGAAAAGACACGTAAGCGTCATCATCTGTATTTAAATACCATGGATAAGTTAAGTAAATTATTAATTTTACCTAGAGAGTTCTTGTTTTGATAGATAATTTCAAGCAGGTACCAGAAGTCCTATCTGTTGTTGTTTAATCTTTGAAATCGTGTTTGACCGCGGTCGTGTCCGGTATCATGTCATAAATATCGGCATTACACAAAGTTAAAGAATGGCACAGTTAAAAAATGACAGTAGTCTTAGTTGTTCCGATTATTGATTTAACTTTGTACAACAGAAGTGAACACCAGAGCGTTTGCGGTACAAAAAGATGTATTTTAATCTGTTGAAATCTGTGCGCACCGCACCATACATTCTCGAGTGAAGTTTCCGCGGATCACTGTCTATTGTCAATTTAATCGCATTGTATGTTTAGTATTGATAGATTCCATTTTTATTTTAATAAGATGTAGGTAATGATAGGATAAAAAGATACTATAGGACGTTGTGAAAAGAAATGTATGAAATCTCTATAACTGTTTTTGTTAACGCAAAGACTAGCTGAGTAGTGTTGGAAAAATCAAGATTAAAAAAAATTTTTTTTTTTTGGAATATTTACCTTTAAGTAGGTAGGTAAGTAGATTTACAACAACTTTAATTAAATCGTTACGTACCAACTAAAATCTAAATTAATAAAGCGCGCGTACTTTTATACTTTTACTATGAATCGGGTTGGTCCCTCCTTTGCGCGTCGTCGGGGGTCTGGTACTGATCGTCGAAAGTTGTTTCGTCGATATCGATGGGCTATTTTGCCGGTGGGTCGGGTTGTTTCGCCGGGGAGCCGTTTGGCGGAGAACTTATATCACCGATAACTAGTGCGTTTCTTTGAGCGCCGTGTTATCGAAGAGCAAATAAAATAATCTCATTTAAAAAGATTATTCAATAAAAACAAAAATTTAAATAGTGACGCTAAATTACTTTTTATAAATAAACCACTACTCGCATTATTAAAAAAAGTATTTAGTAGTCAACATTGATTTTTCTAAGATTTTATTTCTCTTTCGGTGGAGTGGCGTTCGAGGAAGTGTGCTGTCGGTGATTTAGGTTTTCCGTCGGGTGAATTTCGGTGGGAAGGCCCGTCGGTGGAATGGCCCATCAATGAAGTGAATCTTCGATGATAATCGAGAAATGGCTTTCGACGAAGTGGCTTTCGGTGATCGGTCCTAGACCCGTCATCGACCGCGGACCAATCGGAGGAATGAGAGTTCGAACAAGGTCATAGTCTTGAAATAGTGATGTACTATAACATTGTCGATATATTTATTAACGATTAAAATTAGCAATTTTAGACGATTTCAAAACTTATTATTAGGAACTTAACAAATTGACAGAAGACTATTTACATGATGCACTTCAACCACCTTTCGGGATTAGGGGTATTTCCGTAACACCTTGTATATATCTATCTATATATCTCAAGCAAAACAGAGTTCATCTCGCTCTTTGTACCTTTTTGGTTATTACAATATTTACGCGTGAAATTAAAAATTTTTTGCTCTCTGACTGTTGCTGTATAGGTATAATTTGTACTTTGTCTAAAGATGCTAGAAGGCATTTTTTTAACAGAATATCACAGGCTGAGACGGGAGCCGCGTGTTTCCGTGTCACAAGACTGTGCCTTATCAATTGAATGCGCGGCAATTACCTTGCATCCGTTTTGCTATTGTGCAGTGCGGGTGACGCATCTAAACTTGTTTTAATATATAGATAAGTGTTCTTCTAAATTATTGTGGTACATACGGTCACACGACGCTCTATACTGCCAGTATAAGTGGGTGGTTGGATTACGCATTGCGTCGACCAGTCGGGGGCCGTACCGGCTAACGCATCGAACTTCGAAAAGTCTGTCGGGTTTCAAATTAAAACAGATATATCGAGCCCAATTGGGCCAAAATGGCGAACCCAAATTCATGATGTCACACGAACATCGATATCTTCCAAATAACTTCGACAAATAGAACAATACGAAATTCCTTACTTTGATTTATTTGTTTTAAGCTGAAGCTCGGCTATCCCGCCGAAGTTCGATAAATTTGCCGGTAGGGCCCCAGGTTATACAGGCTGTTGTCTTGGAGCCTTATGTACCTACCTACGATAAAAGAACCACGACCAAATCAAGTACGAGAAGAGGAGTTCCCTTGATGTTTCTAAATGAACCTTTGAAAAAGCCCTTAATCTGTATCAACTAATCGTGTATTGCGCATGACGATGTCATATTACATGATGAGCAAGGTCTATTCTTTTCGATTCGATAAAATATTTTATTACGAGCATTCTGCTAGAAGTTCAAAGAACACATTGTATAATATTGTTTTGCTTACAGCTGTATTGACTTATGTTAATGGAAACGCTATTGTAAAGAGAGATTCAAAAAGTACCACCTTTTTTTTATCTACTGAGTTATTACAACTTAGGTATAAATATGCGTATTCGTCATTCACGATCATAAAGCACTCTTATGCCTGGTAAATGTTTTTCAGAGTCGGGAGTACTTTGGAACGATCTCCGTCTAAGTAAATTAGACACATGGTACTTGTGTTCATTCGTAGCAAATTTAAACTATTGACTAAGCCACAAAAATCAACTAGTTCGCAACTACCTGGCCCCTATTTCATAAACGTGACAATGGTGATGGCAATGCACAGCTAATTGTAGATGTCGCTGTGTACGCTTACGTAGGTACTGGTACATACGTACGTACAAACAAAATGTATGGGAAAATTGATATTTATTTTGTGGTTTTTTTTGCCGAAAAAGACCCATTGACCCAAAATGGATATAAAAGACTATTCTACAATGCAAATGCCGAAATTTAAAGTCAAATTAAGACGCTTTTATTCTTACATAATTTATAATTTTTTTCTATAACCAGATTGTAAGTGCCAACATTTTTAAAGCCTATTAAAAAACGATTTTTTTAAGTAAAAGTCCTTTGTTTTCATAGTTCTCGTGGAACAAGCGAAGCGTACGCAGCGCCATTTTGATAGTTGCCTTCCCCATTGTAAATTACAATGACAATTTGGTGTCCATATATGGCTTCAGCTAATTTGAAACTAGAAAATATACTTACTGATCTACTCATAGCACCGCAACGCACGGCGGCAGCCGAGCGGCGGCCTATCGTATCGGTGCTTAACGACAGCTTATGTCAAAACCATTCACCTTTCGCAGATGCAAAAATTACTTTGGCTACAGAGCCGCAGGGCCAGTACAGTACGAGGCATATAAAAATATCTTGAAATTTTTCGACGGAGTAGGAGTAAATTCGCGCATGTGTTGTTGTAAGCGACCAATAGCGCGCACCCCTCTCCGGCCGCCCGCGCCCCTCACCGCTACGCATGCCCAAAATACGCGTTCCGCGCAATCCCCACCCGATTTTAAGATATTTGCCTCGTACTGTACCTGACATTTAAAACAAATCCTGGCAAACATTCTGGATCTTATGGTATTTACTCTTGTTTTTATTAATAGGTACTTAAAATGTTTAGTAGTTTTTTTCTCGCGGCACAGTCTTTATAGGTAATTAGATATTATGATTCGCGAAAAGCGACCCTGATTCACTAATTTAATTGAACAATTAAATACTCAATTTATCCTTTAGCTATGGATTGATTGAACTGATTCTTTATTAGTAGACGTTAGATTAGTTAGTAAGTTTTAGCGTTTGATTTTTTTTATTAAACAAAAAAAAGTGTATAAAAAGAGCTGTTGTTCATTTATTAGGTACCTACATACATGTTGTTGATTTTTCTCTACGATCGACATTGAATGCTTTGTATTGTAATTAGGGCTTGCAAATATTCGACGAAATCAATATTCGAATATTCGAAACTTTTTTTAGGAGGTATTCGAATATATTCGAATATTATTCGAATATTTCTGTAAAGTAATACAGGTGGTCGTAATTATTAAATATTGTTTATTTTTGGAATTCAACCAACGTCAAATGCTTTGTTTAATAGGGCGCATTTTGTAAGATTTATCATCAATTAACTTTTGCATTCGCCCCACAGTTTTAGGTTTAAAACTTCTTTATAGGGCCATAAATCTTTACGTGGAATTATTTTATACTTATTAGCCCGTTTTTATAAGTATGTTTAGACTTAAGTCCGATTTTTATACTTTTTATTTCGTTTTTAAAACGCGTTTTTTTTTGTTTTTTGTCAGTAAATATTTATTTTTTGCTTTTTAGTCTAATCTGTGATTTTTTCTCTGGTGTTTTCCGACTTCATCATCACACCAGGGTTTGATACTATTTTTCAACAGAGTACTTGTCAAGACGAATCAAACGACCCAAAACTTGATCAATTTGTATGGTGTCTTTTTTTATCGGAAAATTGGGCAGGCATTTGACTAGCATCTTGCTTGGTAAACAGGATGTGGTCTAAGGTGTAGCACACTTGCCCAAGAAATGCCTATTCACTGTTACCTTGATTGAAGAGACAAAGGTTGTAACTATCGGGGAACATATGAGTAGCAGCGCAATTCATTCTTCAGCAGTCAAATGTATTGGCAATGCGCTTGGTACGGACCCTTGTAGCATCTACTATGTAAGGAAGGGTGATATGCTAACCTGCGTCTGGTACCCCGATGGTGGAAAGGGGCTAGAGGAACAAGGTTGTGCAGTTCCCTTGCACACTCTTTAACTTTGCGACGGTGACTAAGGCTCTGAAGTTCCGCCGCGGCCAATTTTGAGTTGCCGATGAGCTTCCTGGCTTTTAATCTGTTTTCAATTGATTCAGGAAGTTTAAGCTGATACTTAGCAGAACCATTCCACGGGTGACAACAGTACTCCATGATTGGACGAATCTGCGCGTTGTATAACAGAAGCAGTTGGTTGGGTGAGAACTGAGAAGTACCGCTTAGCCCGTGAGAGGGTGGAATTTAATACAGAATTCCTGTGGTTTTCTTCCGGCTCCATCATCAGACCCTGGACACTATTTCCCAACAGAATACTTGTCAAGATGAATCAAACGAGCCCTAACTCAATGGATTTGTAAGGTTTTATTACAGAGTGTGAAACATGGGCACTGAGTCAAAAACACTATTTGAATCTCAGAACATGCCAGAGTAACATGGAAAGAAGCCTAATAAGTGTAACGCTGAAAGACCGGAAAAAATCAGAGGATTTCCTCTGATTTTCTTTTGAGATTCTCATTTGAGAACAAAAACGAAAGTAGGAGATATAATAAGGAAAATAAGACAGTTAAAATGGCAATGGGCGGGTCATATGGCAAGAAGAAGCAAGAAAAAATTGACCAAAATTATAACAGAGAGACGGAAAAGGAAAAGAAGAAGACAAACCAAAAGATGGGCAGATGATATTATGAAAACTAGAGGAACACTTTGGATGCGAAAAGCAAGAGATAGAACAAAATGGAAACAGCTGGAAGAGGCAACGTATTGCAATGCAAGACACGATGCTCACTAACGCCAAGAAGAAATAAAATGTATTTTGTTAATTATTAGTGCCAATGTTTGTGTTATTTGCTTAGTGTCAGCAATAAAGTAAAGTATTACAGAGTTCCTGTGGTCTTCTTCCGGCTCCATTATCCGACCCTGGCCACTATTTCCTAACAGAGTACTCATCAAGACAAATCAAACGAGTACAAACATGGGGTCACATGGTTTTATTACAGAGTTCCTGTGGCCTTCTTCCGGCTCCATTACCAGACCCTGGAAACCGTTACCCATCTCCTTTTAGAGTACTAGTCAAGATGAATCAAACAAGCCCAAACCAGATGGAGTTGCATGGTGTTATAACAGAGCTCTTGTGGCCTTCTTTCGGACTTCATCAGACCCTGAACACTACTTCACAACAGAGTACGTGTCAAGACGAATCAAACGAGCCTAAACTCGATGGGTTTGTATGGTTTTATTACAGATTTCCTGTGGCCTTCTTCCAGTTCCATCATCAGGTCAGCTCAATGACACTATAATACTTTATTGTCTTCCTGTTCTGACCTATGTTTTAAGTTTAAATTCTTTTGCTCATCGGAAACTAGATTAAAATCGTTTGCAATTTGTGGACAAACAAACAACATAGCTAAACAAGCGAATAAACGAGAAAGTGAACGTTAGCGATCGCTTCATTCTATGCTCACAAATGCTATTCGGGTTTTTAATTAATGTCTTTTGCCTAAATCTAACAAAGTAGAAAATATTCGAATATTCGAATTTCACCGACCTTAGTATTCGAATACCAAAATAGGCCGAATATTCGAATAATTCGAATATTCGAATATTCGATTTGCAAGCCCTAATTGTAATGTGTGTAAATAATAATGCATTTTTTATGTATTCTGTGGCATCATTAGAATAATAACCCTATATTTGCTGTCAGTGTCTCAAAGTTTTGTGTGTCATGCGAAATAAGTACCTGCATCGGCTGTTATAAATCGAGGTTCTGACCTCCAGACTAAATTACTGTTAGGCTAAGTTCACATGACCGTGTTATAATGTCTACATTATATCGCGTGGTGCCGCGCAAACCTGCTACAAACCTGCATCGACCCGTTCAGTTGAGCCGCGTGGTTTGCGGGACAAATTGCCCCCTCCACGTCGTCAATGTTGATGCCAGACTGCCGCGCGTGCTTACGCTATCATGTGAATGCTCGTACCGCGCAACGACGCGCAGCACCGCGCGTTCATATGAACTTAGCCTTAAGTTACTACTTTACTCTCCATCATACATTTGCTTCGGAGAATGGTCATACAATTCGATATTGGTAAAGAAACATTAATTTTCCTGGTTAGATTGAATTCACATGCGAAAGAGAACGAAATAATGACACATCACGATAAAATACTATTTTACTGATTACGTGGCGTGAGTCCACCAGCGCCGTCAGTCAAGAAAAATCATTACTACGAAATAATTATGTATAATAAAATTTTAATTATGCAAATATAGCAACGTTAACTGCGCGATACTGGCGGAATTTTGAAGTTTTTATTGTTTAGCTAATAACTAGAGATGAAACGGATAGTTTGACCGGATACCGGATATTCGGCCAACCATGTGGCCGGATATCCGGCGTAACTTATCCGATTGGTGCATCGCACACACACACACACACACCACAGTACATATATAAGTTTTTCAAACAGTATGAGACCTCCATGGAAACGTTCGAATTTGACGGCTGACGTCACTCTAAGAGCTCTAAGCAAAGTTCGCAGTACTTTGGTCAGGGTTGTGACATCGCGTCGCAGTTGTTTCCATAGCGTTCGCGCGTAGCATTCCACGAGACGGCCGGAAAATGCCAACCCTTATCGATCCGACGGAGTACAAAAGGGCCTAAGTGACGTTAGCTCCTCTACTGTTTGAAAAAACTTATATATGTACTGTGCACACACACTTGCGTAGGCGGCGCGCGAACGATCGGGTGGACTCGGTTCGATTTGGAATTATACTTCTTAAGTGATACTAAGGTGCAAAAGCACTAAACTTAAGAATCGCCTAAGTCTTTTCTTATCTCTAACTCGACCAAGATAACTAGGCGAATGACAGCTACATGACGGCTAAGTTTATGACACCGTTTTAATTTGGTCGTGTTGTAGTTAGGAAAAGACTTAAGCGATCCTTAAGTTTAGTGCAATCGGGCGTAAGACTAACTAAATAAAGCAAATAATTATGTACTTAAAAATATTTTTTTTATCCAGTTCTTTTTTAATTCTTCCGGATGCCTATCCGGTCGAATTTTTCCGGTATTCGGCCGGATAGTATTAAGGCCGCCGGATAGGCCGGATACCGGATATCCGTTTCATCTCTACAAACAACTTTTAACGAGAAAATGAACTATACGCGCTGGCGCCGTGTATACATAATAGTGTTTTAATCCAATGATTAATATACATTACGTCGTAGATTTATAAAATTCTATCCTACGGTTATGAAATTATGATTTTCAGTGACCTCCAAATGTTTACTGTGTAGTGATGACATCTTTCAATTTTTAAATATCTACTATGGATAAATTCCTGACGTGCTAGTGAAGAAGTAGCAATGATAAAAATGTTTTTAAATGACAAGTCAAAGATGCTACCTTGCCATGCCACTCCATAATTTACAAGGCTCGGTTATCGGACGAATAATAATATATAAGGTAGATACCGCACGTATGGTAAACACACGAAATACGATTCGACTGAATTGTTTCAGTTATCTTGCATCGGTCGGTTGCATCGAGGTTGAAGGACATAAAACATTAATAGTAGAAATTGTTAGGCTAATGTGCTAACATTTGTTTTATTATTAATAGCCCAGTAAATGAAAAGATGTAGAGGGAAATGATTGGAACACAATTTTTGACTTCGTAACTTTGTTTGGACCAGTTAGGAGGAGAACATATCAAAAGTCCCCGCCCGTAGCCCCTATGCCGGGGGGAAGGGGGGGGTTTGAAGGTCCCATTTTTCGGTTTTTCAGATATATCTCAAAAACTATGCATTCCAGTGACATGAGTTCTTTTACGAAATAAAAGCTGATTAAATTTGAGACAAGATTTATTACGGAAAAATTTTCGATATCTTGTATAGTTTTTGAGATATCCGCTCCTGAATATCTGTAATTTAGGAAAAATAATATTTTTTGATTGATGTTGATTCGCCCCCATTTCATCTCCATAATGGCTGAAACACTAACAATAACGATTTACGTCGAGTTAGATTTGCATCCATATGCCAAAATTATAAATTTAGGTATTTTTACTTCGAAAATGAAGGATTTTCTATACATAACTTCATCCCCCTTTTCGCCCCTTCGAGAGTAAAATTTTCATAAACGCTGGGACACGTATATATTAATTTTTTATCGTCAGCCTAAACACAAAATTTTAAGATCCTAGCTTCGAAACTGACGAACTTTCATACAAACTTTGGACCCCCGTTTCACCCTTTAAGGGGTGAGTTTTGAAAAATCCTTTCTTAGTGCATCCCTAGACCTCATTAAGAACCTATGTGCTAAATTTGGAGTCTCTAGACCCAGCGGTTTGGGCTGTGCGTTGATATGTCAGTCACCAATCAGTTTCTTCTTTTGTATATTAAAGATAAAATTGCAGACTTTTAATAGTGAATATCTCGAAAACTATACAAGATATCAAAAAAAAATACTGAATTTAACATGTAGCAAATTTAACCAGCTTTCATTTTGTAAAAGAACTCATGTCGCTGGAATGTATAGTTTTCGAGATATATGTGAAAAACCGAAAAATGGGACCTTCAAAACTCCCCCTCCCCCCCGGGGACTTTTGATATGTTCACTTCCTAACAGGTCCAAACAAAGTTACGAAGTCAAAAATTGTGTTCCACGCCTTTCCCTCTATACCCTTTTTTGAGCGTTCATTTCCTGAACTATAAGTTTGTATATTATATGCTGTTGTTTCCTAAACAAATAAAAAAAACCTTACTAATAGCTTTCTAATTTTGGAAAGCCCTGCCCCCTGTACCTTGATTACGTAAGGCTGTTGCTAACAATTCTCGATTGAAATCGATTGAAAGCGCAGTTGCATTGCTGCTTTAAGTAAGATAGTTGTCACATTGGTTCTTACTAAAGCAGCAATGTAACTGCGATTTCTGTCAGAGTTGATTGTAACAAAGTTACAAAATCAGGGGGCAGGAAAGAAAGTCATGAGTAATTCTAAAATTCAAAGACAAAAAACGTGTCATCGAATCAAATATACTTTTTAAATTATTATGTTATTTTATTAACGAATCAAACAGCTTGAAACTGTAGTTAATATGTGCTGGTACCTGGGTTTGTTGCACTGACGTCCATTATACATGTATAACGGACGTCAGTGGTTTGTTGGCATCGTATGAGTAACACTTTTGTGTTGTCCACAGACAGTGAGAGCGGCGCGCGAGGCCGCGGCATGCGATCTCGGGGGCGACCTTCACGAAGATCACATAGTTACATGAGGTTCTAGTTCCATAAGTACGTTTTCCTATTAAATTTCCATTTTCAGATAATGTAACAACCGGATAAGGTATATGAGTATGACAGGTACCGGATAGTTTTCAGGGATATCCATTAAAATGCGCATAGTCCTAAAATTACTTTGCTCTATTTTTTGTATTGGATAAGCCCACTCTAGTTAAGTATATTTCTATGTTTATAAATGCCTATTAAATGACACACAGTGAAGTGAAGTCTATATAATTGATTATTGTAAAAGGATTATTAAGTCTCCATAGTTTAGTGTTTATTTTAAGACATACATTTCCATATTAATAATTGTATCTTAATACGTAGACATCAATAAAATTGCTGAAGCTGTGAAAAGAGTATTTTATTAAACATTCATCAAAACAAAGTAGGTACTTATCTACTTCATTGTTGTTTCATCTTTTCGAGTATGTGAATGGCCCCTCAGGTCGTACACTCTCTGTACAACAAATGAAATTTTCCAGCGCAATGCATTGGAAATGCACTGCACAGTGCACATGTCCTTCCTTTGCTTCTAATAGTTTTGTTAAAAAAATTGTCTTAGGTATAGGTCCCCTAAGGATTTTCTCGAATGTCCACGCGGACGAAGTCGCGGGCAGAAGCTAGTTTATAATATTCAGAATTGGATTCAGAGATATTATAGTATCCATTACCGTTCCTGTTTCCGTTCACATCCCAGTTTCCCTTCCTGTTCCACTTCTGGAAGACCGTTTCACCACTAAAAGGTTCAAGAATGAATGGCAAAGAGAAAAATTTACCTACAGATTAAGATACAATGCTGCTTCAACTCAATGATATTTCACTCAAGAATGTGTGGCAAAGAGATTTTTGTTACCTACATAAAATACGTCGTTTTGTACCACAAGCGCTCTGGGGCCCTATTTTTGAATCGCTCGATTGGCGTCGAGCGCTCTTTTCTACTGATTTTCGTTCGACATCCCATACATTTGAGTTGATTTGTCGAACGAAAATCAGTAGAAACGAGTGCTCTACGCCAGACGAGCGGTTCAAAAATAGGGCCCCTGAAGCCTTCCGGACGACTTTGTCATTTTCTTAAACTTGGCGCTTTCCTAACTTGTCTCATTTTTAACTGGACTCTTTTTTAGGTGGGCTCTTTTTTAGTTGGTCTCTTTTTTAAACTTCACACTTTCCCAACTTGTCTCCCCTCCAACTAGGGTTGCCAACTTTTTTTTGCAATAAATATAGTAATTTCAAGATTTTTAGTGTAAAAATATAGTAGTTGCATTTTTCAAACTTAAGTAGGTACTAACGTTGTCGTAGTTTAATCACAAAAAATATTATGCAATTACTTATATGCATATTACTTATATAATCTTGTTGCTTAATTTTTTCACTTGAAAAAATATAGTTGCTTACTATATATTTTTTCAAAAAATATAGTAGACGAGACCTCAATATAGTAAGATACTATTTTATATAGTAGGGTTGGCAACCCTACCTCTAACGAACCCACCAACGCGACGATTGCGGACGAGCGCGTTATGTGATGGTATGTAGTTTTCCCATAACAAATTAAACTAGGAGCACATGCTTCTGGTTCATTTTTAATATACTATCATCGTTTTTCAACATTCATCAAGATTGTGTAAGAAGATTTTAAAGTTGGGTAAATTCCAAACAATTTGAGGGTAGATCGGTTTTGATACGAACGATAGTTTTGGAGACACAAAGCATACCATGCCTAAAGGTTTAATACCACTATAATTTTTCGTTTGCAATATAACTTTGTTTTTCATAGTGTTTGTATGAATAACAAAGTTATATTTGCGGTTATGGAAAATGTGCTATATCTCTAAAACTGCTAACTATATCTCGTTCAAACTAATTTTCGTTGAAAACGTTTATTAAGATTTACAGCATATATTTTTTTTTGATTTTTCACTCTCTTATTTCAATAGTTAGACGTGTGGGACACACAGGAGAATTTTTGGTAGAAATCGTGTAACTTAAAAAAATGGTCTAATTTCGAAAAGCTGTGTCTCCAAATCTATCGCTCGTATCAAAACCGATCTACCCTCAAAGTTTCATATTTGACCAACTCTAAAACCTTCTTACACAATTTGATGAATAACCAGTCCTTCCAGGTCAAATCCCCTTTTGGGGTACAATTTTACCCCCCCACCACTTAAGCACAACTCCGCCGGGGGGGGGGGGGGGGGGGGAAATCTAGGATAGTCATATTGGGCAACAAAAGATGCCATTAAAACAATAAAACCTTTTGTAGGAATTTAATCCGATTTGAAGTGTTTCTTGGTTTAATGCTACTGAACTATAAGTGGTTCACCCAGGTGAAATAATCTGGTGTACAACGGCTAAGGAGAGAGGAAAATAGCGAAAAAGAAAGAGCCAAGTTAAAATGAGACGATTTAGGAAAGTGTCAACTTTGCAAAAGAGACCAACTAAGAAAGAGCTGAGTTAAAAATGAGACGAGTTAGGAAAGTGACAAGTTTAAGAAAAAGACCAACTAAGAAAGAGCCGAGTTAATAATGAGACAAGTAAAAAAAGTGTCAAGTTTAAGAAAATGACAAAGTCATCCGGAAGGCTCTGAAGCACTAATATGACAAATGCGAAAGAAAGTCCGTTTGTTTGTTTGTTACGCCTTCACGTCTTAACTACTGAACCGATCATCATGAAATTTTGCATAGACGTTGTCAGGGGTACAGAAAAGGACATAGGGTACCTTTCATCCAGAAAAAATGTACAGTTCCCGAGGGATAGCAAAAAAACTGTCCGCGTAGACGGAGTCGCGGGCGGCCGCTAGTTGTTAAATAAATTGCATTGTACGCCATTTTGTACCGCAAGCGCTCTAAAGTTGCTCACTTGTACTTTTTCTGTCGAAACAAAAATCTATCGAAAGGAAACGAAAATTGTCGATACGGAAATAAAATTAATCACATTGTATGTCATGATCATGGCCATAATGAAAAGTCTGTATAGTATGATTATGTCTGCTAAGAACCAGAGTTTTTCGTCTTGTGTTCAGGAGATCCAAGATACGTATACGTGTGCAGGGGCGGATCCAGGATTCCAATTTGGGGGGGGCCTTCGGAGCCTCGGGCCTAGGGTTAACATCTATGTAAGGGAGGGTGCCTGCCTAGGATGCAAAAACGCCTGATTTTTCAGAAAAATGCCTGTCTATAGTAAAAATAAGGCCGCGCAGCGAGATTTTTTGTCAGTTTTTTCGACTAATCCTGTACTCTTGCCTGTCTATTGTAAAAAAAAACGGCCGCGCAGCGTGATTCTTAGTCAGGTTCATTACATCCATCAATCTTGTATGTCTAAAGTAAAAAACGGCCGCGCAGCGCCGTTTTTAGTCTGTTTCATCCGTTATACTTATACTTTTGCTTGTCTATAGCAAAAAAGTGACCGCACAGCGCGATTTGTCGTCTAAAAATGGCCGCCATTTTTAGTCAGTTTCATCCATTAATCTTGTCAGTCTAACTATAGGAAAAAACGGGGCACGCGCAGCGCCATTTTTAGCTAAAATGCTTGTCAAATGCGGCAAATGCCTGTTAGATGTTAACGCTACTCGGGCCACATTTTATGATTCAAAAATAAAATAAAGTTAGAGGCACTGACACTAGGCAGTCAGTGTACACAAAAAGCATTGAAACATTGAGAATAAAAAAAATTTTTTTTCAACTGTCATTTTCAATGCAAGTTCAATGTTATCCGCAAAGGTAATCGGCCTTGTGGGGGGGGGGGGGCATGCCCCCCCCCCTTAATCCGCCAATGTACGTGTGGTCTTATATCCACCGTTTTTTAGGGTTCCGTACCCAAAGAGTAAAAACGGGACCCTGTCCACTGTCGTCTGTCTATCTGTCACAAGGCTGTATCATGAACCGTGATTGATAGCACAGTTGAAATTATCGCAGATGATGTATTTTTGTTGCCGCTACATACAACAACAAATACTAAAAACAATAAAATAAATATTTAAGGGGGGCTCCTTTACAACAAATGTTTTTTTTTCCTTTTTCTCTCGATATTAATAACGGAAATAGGTAGACGCTTGATATATTCACAGAATATTTAGTTGTATACTCAGATCAAATAAAAAAAGGAAGATGGAGCGTTGCGAACAATGAAGTGAGGCCGGTTTTTGATGGTGCATGTGTGCGTACAAGGGGGCGGGCGGGTTCCATATAAAACCCTGCGGCCGGGCGGCAGGGTTTTATATGGAAAGCCAAGCAGGGCTTCAAATACCGTTAAAAATTAGTAACGTTAAAAATGGAAATTAATAACGGTAAAACAGAATTTAACGTTATTTTTAACGGTAATTTTATAAATATTGCGTATTGTAGGTAGGTACCTCTACTACCTAGTACCTACCGCAGAGACTGATCACGTCACGGCGGAGTCAACGTCAATAACACATTGCTTTTATATATTTTTATACAGTTGTATAAAAATATATAAAAGCAATGTGTTTATACAGTTGTATAAAAATATATAAAAGCAATGTGTTATTGACGTTGACTCCGCCGTGACGTGATCAGTCTCTGCGGTAGGTACTAGGTAGTAGAGGTACCTACCTACAATACGCAATATTTATAAAATTACCGTTAAAAATAACGTTATTTTTAACGTTATCGACATTAATTTAACGTTATATTAAGGTTATATTATTACTATTAGGTATCGTTAAAAAGAATAACGTTATCAAGGTATCATATTGAAAATAACGTTACGTAACGTTATTTTTACTGTTAATTGGACGTTGTTAATTGAAAAGGATCCAACCCACAAGTTTATCGAAAATGAGTTAAGTATACCAAAATACTCCTTAAGGTCAATACTATTGAACCACGACAAAGATCCAAGTAAAATTCAAGTGTCATATGTTTTTTTATTCAGATGTTACCAACCCACTTATATGACAGGTCATTATTTTTGTCATATTTAACGCTCCAAGCTACTTGGATCGTTGTAAAGAAAGTCATATTCAGCAAAAAAAAAACAAGAAAAAAATCACAAAAACGATCCAAACAACATGGATAATTGTTTATTTGAAATACATATTAAATTGGAAACAATCCATGTCACTTGGATCAGTATCGCTAAATTCAACTGATTTATTTAATAAAGGAATATAATTTCGGAAAAACGATTCAAGTGCTATGAAATGTTTTTGTTTCATTATTTAATTTGATTTTTCTAAACTAAACTGCTTAAATCGTTCCAGTCATTAATATCCGGGTTAATTAGGTACTTTTAAAAGTGTATTATTTGACCAGAAACTTAATTTTAAAAATTAATTTGATATGGCTGCCTAAACTTTAGTTTCTTTGCCTGCCCTAAGGATATTATTATATTTAAAAAGTTTTCGATCTATCGTGCATTCTCTAGGCTTGTTGAAAAAATATCGATATTTTTTATTCGATTTATCGATATTTTTAGCCGATATATTTTGATCCGATATTTTTATTATATGAAAGTGGAGGGGTGGGGTGACTGACAGACTAACGCCCAGCCCAAATCACTGGACTTAAACTTGTTTTTTTTTACATGTACATAGATATTTTATACATATAGTGTAAGCATCCACTAAGAAAGGATTTTAAGAAATTCCACCCCTAAAGGGGTTAAATGGGAGTACAAAGTTTGAATGGGAAAAAAATGTAAATTAACATTTCAACTTGAAACTTCAAAGTAGTAAATCTAAAAACAAACAAGCAAACACGTACTTCGTGAATTTCCGAAAATCAACCCTAAGAGAGCAAATGGGTAAAAAAGCTTAAAATCGATGTGATTGTCGATACTGAAGTTTTATGGAATGTTGATTGCGAAAATGGCATTTATTTTGATGGTGACATGATTCAACCCCTAAAAGGGTGAAATGAGGATTAAAACTTTGTAAAAAGAAAAATATTAAATAGACATGTTGACTTTATATTGTTTTGAGATGTTTTCTATGTGTTCAATGACACTTTTATGAAGATATACAACGTGTAACAGAATTAATGTCTTAACCAGAATATGGTAGGTAGGTAGGGACCGGTTAAGCTATTACTTTTGTTACAAATTGAAGGTAATTAGTGAGAATTTTATAAAGATAGATAATAAAGATGAGAAATGATTCCAGAAACATAAAAAAACCATTGATAAGTAATAAACACACTGTTTCATTTAATTTTTTTTTAGTTTGGATCCTTATTGTTTAATACTTTTCTAGCCTTACGCTATAGAAATAATGATTTAGCGATAACGATCCAACGTCATATTTTTGTCCAAATATCACAACATATCTATCAAAACTTGATAAAATATCAAATATATTAAATATTAGAAATTTATTATTTAATTAAAATAAATCATAAAAAGATAAAGTACATAATCTCAGAAGAAATACAGTCTGAACTTAAAAAAATCATATCTCAAAACTAACTTTGTGTGGGTTGGAACCTTTTCAATTAACAACGTCCAATTGATAACGTTATAAAGCCCTGAAGCCAAGCCAAGCGTACACAGCCAAGGCGTAGTTTTACAGGCCTCACCGCTTTGTTCGGAAGACTCCGTCTTACTTTTTTTATTTGGTCTGAGGTTGTATAATAAATCATTAAATTAAAATAAAATAAATTAAGAGGGGTTCCCATACAACAATGTTGTATGGATAATGGTACGGAACCCTTCGTGCGTGAGTACGACTCGCACTTGGCCGGTTTATTTTTTGTTTGTTCATACTAATTTTTAATAAATTCTTTTATTCAAAAATGATTGAGGGAAAAGTAGCTGAAAATAATGGCTCAGGCGAGCGTTAGAGGAAGGGGGCGACAGGGAACTGGAAACTAACCAAACCAAACTAAAATTAGCATTACCATATACCTATTAGTTGGTGGTATAATTTACATAAGTACTTAATTCACACTACATTTATTGTTCACATTTGGTTCATTCAAAATGATAAGAAACTTACTAATTGAATATTATCTTGGTTACACAGGTGTTTTGTGAAAAACAAGATAAGTAGGTAGGTGTACTATTTCAATTTTATTGAATACAAAGAACCTACGTAGGTGTACTACCTATTTCAATTTTATTGTATACCTACAACTATTTTTTGAAAACTTGGTTGTTAAAGTTTGCCTTTAAGATTTATACCTCGCCTGTTTGTAGTCCTAATCCTAAACTAAGTAGCTTTCACATCTAAAGGGAACTCAGACTAAATAATAAACCCTTTTTCATTTGGTCTGAGGGAAAACTTAAATGTTGGTACTTACTTTGCGAGCCAAATAAGAATAGTACTGTCGAACGGCAACCTTGATCTTTGTTCCTTTTTTGCACATTCCTACACCCTGTGGAAGCGAAACACAAACAAATATGACCGTTTTGACAGTACTATTATTTGGCTCGCATAATACCTATCTATTTCAATTTGATGAAAGGGAAAATGTTAATTTTGTTCGCAAGTTACCTGAGAAAAATAAAATGCTTGTCCTCATAAATAAAACATTCATCTATCAATCTAAAAGTAACTTCAGAGCTAAGCAAAAATCAAACTTAATAAAATTTATTAGGTAAAAAATAAAAAAATCAAATGTATTTTTTTATTTTATTGTTGTCGATACAGAAATAATCACACTCCTAAACCAAACAAAAAGTTTAAAACAATGCAATATTTTTACATTATTGATGTTAAACTTCAACAAGGTTGAATTCTCAAAGTTTTACATGAATTGCAAATTAAAATTAATTATCACCATTGTAACATAATACATCAATTATTAAGCTAAACCTTATTCTTATTTTATCACCATATGGTCAAAATAAGTTTAAATACGGTGATTACATAGGTAGGTAATGGAATTTAGAATTAATAACCATAAACATTTTCATCAGAGAAGGCTATATACAGGAAAAAATCTTCGTCATGGTGTTCTTGGTAGAGCGATCCCATTGTGGCCGATGTGGGTGGAATTACATTGTTCACGAAAAAGAACAGCGCGTCCTCGGGCCTCAGATGAATGCGTTTTCTGATGAGGAAATAGAACTGGCCGACGGTCAAATCAGACGGTACCAAATATTTCTTTTTATCGAGGTCTCCCAGTCTCGCCTTCGGAGCTTTCTCAACAATCACTGGCACTCTATCAGGATACTTCCTGCGTATTTTCTCACCTTCAGTCTTCCTTCTCTCGAAGGAATGCTCTTCTTTATATTGGAATTTCATTTTGAGATTAAAAATACACTGAAATTTCTGAAGTTACCAAAAGATAGATCAGTTGGATACTACGACTTGTTTTTTGTTTTTGCGTTAATGTCTGTCTGTATTGTATTCCAATGACGCAATCAGCTGTTATGACAATGCAACGCACGCAACAAGGAAGTAGCAAACAAAATGGATTTCTGTGACTGTCAATAAAACCAATACTAGTGACCTCTACAAAAGTATCGATTTTTGGAAATTGATGCGTCGCGTCGGGTATGTGGCGAGCCTTAATAGTGATATCTGTGGTGTGGTTCACTTAATAGTTTAGTGGTCTGTGGTTTCGTATACTACTCTTCTCTTCTCTTTGATCTGTGGTTCGTCCGTTTTCGTTTGTGGTTTGTCGGGTTGCGTTTGATAATTTACTAGCGGCGTGGGTTTGATTCCTTGTCTACAACTGTTTTAATTAGTTTTCTTCAAACTTTAAATATGCGCAAACGTAAGTCTGTAAAAAAAGACGACGAATCCGACGGGTCGGAACCAGTACCTGAACCAGAAGATTTCCAAGACTCGGGGGAAGATTGGACGCCGGATGCCGATTCGGTAATTGTATTTTAGTGTTTCGATTCTGTGAAGCATCACTTTTGTGCAAATAAATAATGCTTAAAACTAAAGGTGTCATTCTCAAAATGATGCTTTATAATGAAATTTGTTAATGTAAGTGTGTTTAAGGTTATGCTGGTGTTTGAGACGGCATTTTGATCGATAGGTACTATTTTTTCTTTTAAATTTCTATAGAACGAACAACCACCTCGTGCGGGCCGAAAACGCACATCCAAGTCTGCACCAAACAACACTAAAAAGAAACGCAAAAATGATGAATCCTCAGAGGAAGGAAGTGAAGGAGAGGGTGAGGAGGATGAAGAAGGTGAAGGTGAAGATGAAGAGGGTGAGCTGGACGAAGAAGAAGGTTCAGACGACGAGAAGAATGGCTCAGATGGAAACAAGTCTGATTCCAGCCAATCTAAAGATGTACCAAAGCATTTCCATGTAAGCTATGTTATATTCAAATATTTATATCTGTTATGCTCAAAGACCGAAATCACTCCTCATTGAAGGAAAATACCGCTCACAACGTGTTGTGGTCACTGCCAAAAGTCTGCAATGTGAAATTAGTGTTGTGGTAATCAGATCACAGATGGACTAAGTAAAATTTGCATCATGGTCATAAAATCAAATGACCACACTTTGTGGCATTGAAGCAAAGCCATGACACATTCTGAGCACTAGTTGGCAACCATTACATGACAGACAGGTGATTGTAGTTTCTAAAGATGGGTTTTTTAAAACAATTGATTTTTTCAATTCTACATACATAGTAAGGCTATGAATTGTTGAACATTACACAAAATATCAGTCATTAGAAACTACAACTACCTGTCTGTTGTGTTATGGTTACAGCAACTAGTGCTCAGAATGCGCAATGGCTTTTCTTCATTGCCACAATGCATTGTGGTTGTTTGGTTTGATAACCATGAGACGGGAATTTCACTTTGTGGTCTTTCTATGATTAGCACAATGCATTATGGCCATTTTTACAAGACCCATAACACAAGTTTCACATTGTGGATTTTTGCCAGTGACCACAATGCGTTGTGAGTGGTTTTTAGGCTTAATGAGCCTAACTTTCCAACTAACAAAACCTGAAGTTACTTATATAAATTATTTTTTTCAGTCTGGCAACTTTGTTTTGCTGAAATCTGACGTAAAATGGGATGGAGACACAGTGATATCTAAGCTGGATGAACTAAACTTGTGGAAAATAGATGGAAAAGCTTTGCTGCAAAAGTTTATCCCCATGGAGTCGAATGGGAAGATATTGCACAAATGCACCTGTGTGGTAAATATTATACTTACTGAGATTGTTGTACTTACCAAAACTTATGGAATCAAGCATACATTAGTAACTATTATTATATTAACTATTATATGGAATATAACCAAACATTTATTTTTCAGTATTCGGGCTGGAATGTTGACAACAGAGAAAACTATTATCCTATAACAGAAATATTGGACCGAAATCCTCGTACAGACTCTAAGGAAATATGTGTAGCATTAGATCTAAATGATCTTATTAAAGTAAGAGACAAGTAATTTCATGGAGTTTTTTACTTAATTGAATTAGATAAGTGGAAATAAATTTACAAATTAAAGTTTCCTTTGGCACTTCATTCCAATTTACTTTATTGTAATGCAAACATTTTATAAAAAAATGGGAATTAATAAAGGTTCAGTGCAGTAAATGGCTTTTAATTTGACCTTTTTTTACATGACTGCCCAAGGCAAAAAGAGTGTATATGTGTTCAGGGTTCATGTATGTGGGTATGTGAGTTTTTTACAGAATTGACTTCATTTCCTGATGGTCTCATCTCACTTGTCAACTGTTTTCATCCATCCTTTAGGCGCGGGAATGGTCCAAATAATGGCCAACTTACCTTTTTCTCTAAGGTTAAGACATAATCACATTGTGCCGACAACAAAATGGCGGCAAATCACATGATGAGCAGTAGGCTCTGCAGCCCTCGGAGATCGACATCCCCAACAACTCGGAGGTCGGTCACTCCCAGCAGGGAGGCTTTGACCACTGGAATGGGGGGGCGCGAACATCTGCCCTCCGCGAGCAAGTTCTGTCTTGCCGTGCCGCTGTGCTCCTCTACTCTATTTACTAAAGTGGACCGGGAGATATAAGGTTTGGGTCAGGGCGGCAGAACTGGGAATTCTGTCGCTCACTTAGGGCCTGGAGGTGAAAGAGCACTCCTGTGTTCCGGAGTGCAACACCGAAGGAGACGCTTGGCGTCCTCAAGCAGTCGAAGGGACCACCGCAGGACGGGGACGCAGTGACTGCCACAACGATCCTGACTGTCCTCGTCCAATGCGTGGAAGGAACATCCCGGGGTTTTTGGTGGATGCACCACATAACCGCCCCCGTGTTCCCCGCGCGGGGGGGTATGCGAAGGCATTTTCCCCGGGACAAAAAAAAGACATAATCACATAACCCGGCCACAGCCCACTGTGGTGAGCGGCGCGGCAAGCGAATTCACTATTCACTGCACTACTGCGGGCAATATCGAAGTCGTTGGCCTCTCAGCTCGTCGTCACGACCGCTCATAGTCAATAGTAATTATGAAAAGGAAACTGCATTTTGTGATGGAAGCAAGCCACTTTGCACAGTGATAGTGGGGACCAAAGTAAATGATTTCATCCGAGGATAAACGACATTCACCCCTTAGGAACAGAGATGGCGCCACTTGTTTAAAAAAATCTTTAAACATTTCTAAAACCTGAACGGATGATCCGATTTTGATGATTAAGGTGTCTATCGACAGACAATTACTTGTTTTACTATTAAAAAAATAATAAAGTGGCAGAAAATAATGATAAATACCAAAAAAACCTTCATTATTGAACAAAAAAAATTTTTTTTTTTCAGTATTTATTTAATTTTATAAAAAAAATGAATCAATATGGTACTTTTTTATTTATTTGTATTATTATCCATTTAGTTGCACGCTTAATAAAAAAAACCGCATATCAATATCTTGTATAGTTCCAAAGTTATTGAAGAAAACACTACATGGTGCCGGTATATCCTTTAATTCGCAGAGCAAAAAAATCTCAAAATTGATATTTTTTTTCTTTACATATGCTTTATTTATAATCTCAATGAATGCAGAAAAATAAAATAAAAAATCTATAATATACCAATTTCGAGAAATTATATGTATAACTCGGCGAGTGATCTCTATTCTTGATTTTCGATGATGCTGGTTACTCTGAAAATAAAATAGCAATGAAAAATATCATAATAATAACCATAAAAGACGCTAAATAAAATTTCTGAATCCTTATTTTACTTACGTTTTATTCTACATTCGCCTTTGTAGGTACTGTAGAGTGCAAGGTAGGCCAACGCCTCGGCAGCCACGCCACAACGCATTGTGTCACAGTTCGATTTACATCAAGGATGCTTAATTCTGGCCAAATTGCAGTAATCTTCGACCATCGTGAAGTCCATCTACCTCCGACATCTTTCCATCCCCAAGAAGATGGACTTTGGATTGATATATCCATAAGCCATTTCCCCATATAGGTATATCGCCCTCTTAGACGCTGCTGCACGCAGAGCATGTTGTTCAAGGGCGGCTGAAGTAGGCGGAAGACTTGTCAGTGCCTGCTATTAATCGATGATTATGATTAATAGAGATGGCTGGGCAAGGAGCATCCTATATGCTAGTGCGATCTTCCGACACAAACGTGTTGGTTCTGTTTATTTCGTACTAAGTACGAAATTTTAAAAGATTAAGGTCTGTAGGAATTGTAGATGTTGACGGGACAGATAACAAACGCCGCGCCGTCACGTAGCAGTACTGCACAAAATAGCTTTATACTTTGAGTCATGAAATGTCAACTGCGCTTCGAGGCTTTCATGCTTTCACAGGGTGTAACACGAAGTCTTATTTTAATATAAAAGGCAAAAAAACTTGTTTTATAACATGGATTTCACACCCTGAATTAACTACTGCTTTTGCAAGTATGTGTATCCTATCCTATAGAAGTCCTCTCCGAAGAAATATTGGCTCATTTGGAAAGGTTTGTACCCATTGTTTTATTGTATGTAGGTAGAGTGTAAGTTTGTACATAATTATTTCACTCATTCTTAAATAATGCTAATCTTGCTTCCAGCCAGATGCACTTGCCAGCTGTACGATTTGCACAAACAGAGAACATTACTGTTATGGCGGTTCGGAAAGATTTGTTTTCAACTAAAAGCAGGCTAGTGACAAGTCATCCGCCTACTTCAGCCGCCCTTGAACAACATGTTCTGCGTGCAGCAGTGTCTAATATACCTAAATGGGGAAATGCCTTATGGATATATCAATCCAAAGTCCATCTTCTTGGGGATGGAAAGATGTTCGAGGTAGATGGACTCCACGATGGTCGAAGATTACTGCAATTTGGCCAGAATTAAGCATCCTTGACCATTGTGGATGTAAATCGAACTGTGACACAATGCGTTGTGGTGTGGCTGCCGAGGCGTTGGCCTACCTTGCACTCTACAGTACTAATGTAATGTAGAATGTACAGTAATGTAGAATAAAACGTAAGTAAAATAAGGATTCAGAAATGCTATTTAGCATCTTTTATGGTTCTTATTATGATATTTTTCATTGTTATTTTATTTTCAGGGTAACCAGCATCATCGAAAATCAAGAATAGAGATCACTCGCCGAGTTATACAAATAATTTCTCGAAATTGGTATATTATAGATTTATATTTTATTTTTCTGCATACATTGAGATCATAAATAATGCATATGTAAAGAAAAAAATATCAAATTTGAGAATTTTTTGCTCTGCGAATTAAGGGATATACCGGCACCATGTAGTGTTTTCTTCAATAACTTTGGAACTATACAAGATATTGATATATTGATATTTATTAAGCGTGCAACTAAATGGATAATAATAAAAATAAATAAAAAAGTACCATATTGATTCATTTTTTTTATAAAATTAAATAAATTCTGAAAAAAATTTTTTTTTTGTTAAAGATTTTTTGGTATTTATCATTATTTTCTGCCACTTTATTATTTTTTTAATAGTAAAAAAGTAATTGTCTGTCGATATAGACACCTTAATCATCAAAATAGGATCATCCGTTCAGGTTTTAGAAATTTTTTAAGATTTTTTTTAAACAAGTGGCGCCATCTCTGTTCCTAAGGGGTGAATGTCGTTTATCCTCGGATGAAATCATTTACTTTGGTCCCTACTATCACTGTGCAAAACGGCTTGCTTCCATCACAAAAAGCAGCTTTAGGCCAAAAAGTGACCATAATGTCTATGACTATCAGTGATTGCCGGAGTCCGCTTGCCGCGCCGCCCGCCGGCCGAACAAGTGAAAACTATGTAGATATACCAAGAAGCCTAAGCTTCTTGAGATATACGAATCAAAAAAGAGGTCGCGCGAACGTCTTCCGGCGAATTCGCGCATATTCTCAACTCAAGCATCTAGCTATACTAGCATAGTGTGACATCTTTTTAGGTTCGTGTGCTGCATCTTGGCAAGGACCACTTTGAAAACTGCAATTCTGACTACATGTTAAATTTCTCCCAAATTAGTCCTAATTATCCTCTTTTTTCGGAATTAGTCCCAAGGAAGACTAAGATATAAGCAATTTAAATGGTCCATGCCAAAGCAAATCTTCATTTTGGCAGGGACAGGATATAGTGAACCATAACACCTAGGTCACCCAGCCAGGGTCTGATTATTTAAAAAACGTCCCTTCTTTATGGAACCCGCAAATCCCGCAATGCCTAGAATCAAAACGAAATGAAGCGCCGTTCAAAAAATATAAAGCAATGAGGTCCATGCCAAAATCAACCTACACCTTGGCGAGGACTTTTGAACCAGGTAACCTAGGTCCTAGCCTACAGAAAATCTGCTTACTGCCCCCTTCAAGCTCCGCCACCGCGGTGGTGGTTGGCACTAATAGGTGGCGTTCACCACCCCAGTAGTCGATGGCACCTTTTTATTCCCGTCTGCCACCTTCGAGGGTGCCATGGGGGTGGTGGTTGGCATTGGTGGAGTTTACCACCCCGGTGGTTGATGGCACCTATTTATTTCCATCTGCCCCCTTCGTAGTTATAGTACAGGGGTTTATTCGCATTGTATTAGACATTTATAGGGGGCGTCCATTAATCACGTGATGTTTTTTGGCCAAATTTTTAACCCCCCCTCCCCCCTGGTGATGCATGGTGAGGTTTTACGTACCCTTCCCCTCCCCTCTCCAAATCACGTATTTTTTGGTACAAAATAATCTCAACATTTTTCAGTACAAATATGTCGCGGTGGGCGGGGAAATCGTCCTGGTAACGGTGAGTCAACAATCACACGCAGTTTTCGGTTAAAAATCACGCGTTCAACGAAAAAAATTAATACACGTGATATGATACATGATCAATAAAAAAAACGTGTTAATATTCATGGATTTCGAAGGGGGCAGATGGGAATAAATAGGTGCCATCGACCACCGCCGGGGTGGTGAACGCCACTTATTAGTGCCAACTACCGCCCCGGTGGCGGAGCTTGAAGGAGGCAGACGAGAATAAACGGTTTTTTTACTGAAGGCAGGCAAGAGTACAAGATTATTAGATGAATGTGACTAAAAATGGCGATGCGCGGCCGTTTTTTTACTATAGGCAGATGGATGGAATAAGCATAGTCAAAAAGTCAGATTTCCAAAACTTTTTTTTGTGGCGCAGCTATAGTCCGGCACGTAAATTATGTGAGTAAAATGAGTTAACGAGTTTATTATTGCTAATCAAATAATAACAAAAATTAATTCGATACTTACCTCGTACTTACTAAATAAAATAAGTCCATAATGTCGCCGCCGCCGCCGCAACTAGGTGGCCTGTGGCATACCACCGCGCACTGTGCCTCCTGCCTCCGCCGCCGTAGCTGTGGCCTGGCCCGTTTCATTCCATCCATCTCCCTAAGAAAAAAAACGGCCGCACAGCGCCATTTTTAGTCATTTTCATCTAATAATCTTGTACTTTTGCCTGCCTTCAGTAAAAAAACCCTTTATTCTTGTCTGCCTCCTTCAAGCTCCGCCACCGGGGCGGTAGTTGGCACTAATAGGTGGCGTTGAGCACCCCGGCGGTGGTCGATGGCACCTATTTATTCCCATCTGCCCCCTTCGAAATCCATGAATATACATTTTTATTGATCATGAATCATATCCAGAATTTCCGTTGATATAATGTCTAATACGAAATGCGAATAAACCCCTATACTATAACTACGAAGGGGGCAGATGGAAATAAATAGGTGCCATCAACCACCGGGGTGGTGAACGCCACCTATTAGTGCCAACCACCACCCCGGTGGCGGAGCTTGAAGGGGGCAGTAAGCAGATTTTCTCTAGGTTAGGACCTAGGTGACCTGGTTAATTTTGACATGGACCTCATTCCTTTACATTTTTTGAACGGCGCGGTGCTTCATTTCGTTTTGATTCTAGGCATTGCGGGATCCATAAAGGGACTTTTTTTAAATAATCAGACCCTGGCTAGGTGTTATGGTTCACTATAGTGTCCTGTCCCTGCCAAAATGAAGATTTGCTTTGGCATGGACCATTTAAATCGTCGTTTAATTTGTCGCACAAAAACCAAAGTTTGTCGGTCTTGCGTTTAGGAGATACGTGTGGCGCAGCTGTAGAGACGTCTCTACAGCTGCGCCACACAGATCTCGAAAACGGAAGCTCGTAGCGAAAATCTAATCACTCGTGAGTGTAGCCGGTACTTTGTTGGTGTTTGTCACCAAGAACCCGCACCCTGATTATCTAAAAAGAAACTATTTAGCGACCGGTTGCATTTGACATACATTGCCACTTTTCTTTGGTATGTTTTTTTTTAACCCAAAAAGAAGTAGCAATGGATCACGATCATCTGTGAACTGCAACCAGTCGCTAGGTGGTTTTTAATTAGATAATCAGCCCGCAGATTTTGTCGGTCTTGCGTTTAGGAGATATGTGAGGATACGCTGTGGAGACCTTTCTACCTGGATGATGAGAAAGGAAGGTCGTAGCGAAAATCTGGTAACTCGAGTGTGTAGCCGTTAGTTTGTCGGAGTTTGTCACCAAGAATCAGAGTTTGTCGATCTTGCGTTTAAAAGATATGTGAGGATATGCTGTAGAGACCTTTCTACCTGGATCTCGAGAACGAAAGGTCGTAGCGAAAATCTGATTACTCGTGTGTAGCCGGTAGTTTTCCCGAGTTTGTCCTCAAGTAACAGACTTGGTCGACACCCCTTTCCAGAGAAATAAGCGGTTTGTTTTCTTATGATTATAGTCTTAGAGCCGAATCCAAAATGAGTAAGCAGTATATAGTTGTTTTATATTATTTTGTGTACATAGTTAATATTAAATTAATGTTAGTTAGTTAGTTAAGTTAATGTTGGGAAAACTTTCGCCAGCAGAATTATTATAAATGTGATAAAATTACCTTTCATTACTGTTCTTGCGGTATAGAAAAACAACTGTGTCCACGCAGACGAAGTCGCGGGCGGTCGCTAGTAATAAATATTTTTGCTTTTTTCACTTTTTTATTGATTAAAGTCCCTTTAACAAAGATTGGTTATATATTTAATAAAATCGAGCTATAAATACAATAAATAGTATAATATATTTAGATATAATAATATATTATAATATAAGATTGAGCCATGCTCGGCGTTTCCCTACGTGATCGAATCAGAAACGAGGAGCTCCGCAGGAGAACTAAAGTAACCGACATCGCTCGAAGGATTGCTCAGCTGAAGTGGCAATGGGCGGGACACATAGCGAGAAGAACCGATGGCCGTTGGAGCGGAAAGATTCTGGAATGGCGACAACGCACCGGACGACGCTCCGTGGGTAGGCCCCCGACAAGGTGGACCGACGATCTGGTGAAGGTGGCGCGGGAAGCCAGTGGATGCAGGCAGCGCAGGACCGATCGTCGTGGAGATCCTTAGGGGAGGCCTATACCCAGAAGTGGGTGTCGTGCGGCTGATATGATGATATAAGAACAGTTTTCAAATAAATTTTTCACTTGACCTTTACACTCTGCATATCTCAGGACGCAAGCGGGGGAGAGATGGGCAGTTTCCAATAATTATTGATCTCTACTTACACAATCAGTATACCAAATTCCTAGACTAAAGGTTTGTAATGTCTCGTGCCTTTAAATCACTAATGTGATCAGTAAACGTGGTCTATATTAAAATAACTTCGCTAGTTCGTGATTTGAAGTCTGCACTTGCAGCACAAATTGACTTTGGTCTCTCGTATAACAAATAACTACTGTACTGTACTGCTCTCTAGAGCAGTCACTATGATACCACCAAAAATGGCGGCGTAATATTTTTTTCCTAGTGTATTTTTCTAGTGTGTTCACAAAAGTGCGCTAAGGTGCCGACACACTATTCTGTCGTGTTGTGTTGTGTCGCGACAGCATATTGGTTTCATACATTTAGTATGAAACACGTTATTACAGTATGTTGTGTCGACACATTACACTTGTGTGTGCGTAGAGTATATGCAGAAGAACACAATCTAATATTGTGTTTCTAGATGTCTGTGAATTTAAGAAACCAATAGGTACGCTTCTTTCGCGCGCGACACAACAACACGACGGAATAGTATGTTTCCGCCTCAATGTGGTTTATATAGGTAATGCTGTGTGTTATGATAACACACTGGAACTAGACGTACAGTTACTTAAGATAAATTTTATTTTGAACAATTACTGATTTCTGCCTATTTCCAGTGGGTTGTGTGTGTTATTATGTTCCAATGTGGTATGGTACAACTTTTCAGGCCCAGACTCATATTGTCCTAGCAGCGCCACAAATGACCTATAATTTCTCTTGAATCTGTCGATATTCTCGGGTGGATGTTAGCTTGTGTGAAATGCAAAAAGACAAAAGTCTGAGTCTTACTTATCAGATTTATTGCAGCTTTTGTGATTAATGAAATATAGCTGTAGCCACCAAAACCCCGTATATCTTCGGATCCAGTGGGGGAGAAAAATCAAACTTGTTTTTTCCCGACTGGCACAATATTGGCCTTCATTTCATGTGATGTATTTCGCGCAAATCGGACACCGTGGCGCTGCTGGAACGATGTACACCGACCGTCACGGGGACGGACGGGGACATGGTCGACGGGGACATGGTCTACGGGGACATCGGGAATACCGGAAAAAGTTGATGTTAAAATATATTTGGATATTTAAGCACACATATAAATCATAAATAGTATATTTATTTTCAGAAAACAAATTTTAACTTATACTTCCTGTACAAACAAATGTTATAAACAATTAATACCTAATTGACAGTACTTTACAAAAACCTCAATAATGTCACATCAATTTATAATCACGTATCCTCCATTGTCGGCGATTCTATCCTCGGAAAGTCTGCATCTGACAGATTTATAGTGCTGAAAGAATAATTATTTTATTTGTATCAAATCCCTTTATTCTCATCTGCCACTTTCGAGCTTGCCATTGGGTGGCACTAATAAGTGGCGTTTACCACCCCGGTGGGTAACCGCCACTTTGTAGAGCCAACCACCACCCCCCGGCGGCAAAGCTCGAAAGGGGCAGATGGGAATAAAGGATCAAAACAATTTTATTGTGATGTTGCATTGCAAAGCTTGCTGTGCTAGTCATACGAATGTGTAAATGCGCTTTGAGGCCGTCCGCTGCCTTGAGCGGGATCCCGCCGCGGGTACACGGTGCGGGAATATAGATTGCTGGTTTTTGACGGACAGATGCTTGCGCAGTGCATGAGTAAGCTCTAATCTATGTCGCCCCGCGCGCGTGTCCCGCTTAACACAGCGGAAGCTTAAGGCGTTAACATACGTCAATCCGAGCGGGTCGATCCGTGATGGAGTGAAATCGAACGTAACTCTACTCACTTTGAGTTCAAATGAGTGCGCGTTCCAACGCGGCGGTTGCGTTGAGAACTAGCACCGAATTCTCAATTTTTGCATGTTTTTATTACTTTTCTTCGGTTTCAAGTTAGTTAAAAAAATATGTTCAATTAATATTGAAATTATTAACATTGCCGAATTTTATGGTTGGTTTTAACATAAACGAATATTCTGTTTCCGAGAAATTTTACAAATAAGACCAGAAACAGGGTCCACGGAATATTTTTTTACATAAGGTGGTAACGTTTTTGAGAATGCTTTCAATTAAATCTATTATATATTATTTCAAGAACTTTGACACATGTTAACGCCTTAAAACCTAGCACGCCCCACGATGTTTATAGCGAGATAATTGTAACAAAAATGCAACGTATGAGCTATCCTTATCCTTACAATTAATATTATAAATGCGAAAGTCTGTTTGTTACGCCTTCACGTCTCAACATGAAATTTTACATAGGTTCACGTTGTCAGGGGTATAGAGGACATATGGTACCTTTCATCCCGAAAAAAGTATTGTTCGGGATTCGGGATAGCAAAAAACATTTCCATGCAGACGAAGTCGCGGGCGGCCGCTAGTGTGTAAATAACCGTGTGGTCCGCTTTCGCGGGCCGGATTATTGGTGCTCGCGGGCCGGAGTTGGCCTGCGGGCCGTAGTTTGGAGACCTGATTTAGATTATCGATAATAAACAAATAAAATGCTAAATTTACCTTACTTACCTAAGAACATGAATGATTTCAATAGATGAATTAGAATCTAGATTAGATCTAGAATCGGTACTCTCATTAGTAGTGACGTCAATGTCGCCTTCGTCATCTTCAATCACTATAACTTCGTTTGCAGGTTCGCTTATTAATATGACTGAATCGTCATTGGAATTTTCTTCATTACTTTTTGTTTGTTCTGTTTGTCTGTTTTCAAAGGATGTCTTGATCCCAGCAACACCTATGGATTCATAACCAAAAAAATCAGTAATGTGCTGGCCTTTCCCCTTTTTTGATAATATAATATTATTTAAGGCGACTATCACCCTCAAGTGCCGCCCTCATCTTAATTAAATTTATTGCTCGCTAAGTATGTACATAATGTATAGAAAATGCACATTTACATATTGAAGCTATGGTTCTATAGAGTTTATTTAGAAACAATAACCTCAGTTAAATATAGTTCGTCGTAGTAGTAGTTAGCAAACGTGAGAAATAGAGAGAGTTAGAGAAAGAGCAAAAAGTGGCCACTTTAGGCACTTTTGCTAACTACTACTACCTTGGCTTCAATCTGTCTGTACGTGTGAATTTTAATACTTTATGTACTTAACGAGCAATAAATTTTATTATAATATTGAGTGCGCCATTTCGGATATATAGGGGCCTTAATAGGAAAATTGACACTAATGTAGGTACTATTATAGACGCTGAAATTTTAATCATTTGATTCCCGCCGTGGGGTGGTTCCACTCATGATTACAAGCAACTTTTACTATGGCGCCAACTCTCCTGCTCGCAAAAAAAAAATCTGCTGTTCCATACATTAGGTCGAGTAGGTACTTACTGCACTTTTGTATGGAACAGCTGATTTTTTTTGCGAGCAGGAGAGTTGGCCCCATATTAAAAGTTGCTTGTAATCATGAGTAGAACCACCCCACGGCGGGAACCAAATGATTAAAATTTCACGCTGTATATTCTGTGACTAATGTCCAGATTACACAAGGGCCATTTTGTGATGCCAGAACACCCAAGACAGTATCAGTAAGTCAGTAACTCTGGCTTCATGTGAACAGAACTGGGTTTAGTCAGCGAACTGAAATCTATGAAACAAGCATTCCGCTCAAAAAATAGCACCACACAAAAATGACAACTAAGTGGGCGGGGCTAAACATGCTGGCATTTAGTTATGTAGCACAAAGCGACTGACCACTGGTTGCATAATAGTGACCATATTTTGTACACTCCTAAATGTATGATACGTTATCTCTGCATCTTTTTTGCCTTCTTTGCGTCTTTTACACAATTTAACTGCACTAGAAGTCATTCTAAAGTCTCTATTTTCTTCAAATAAAAATAAAAAGTGCAATTTATTATTGTAAATAACGCTAATAGACCGCCGGACCAGAGGCTTATTTTCAATATATCGCATATTGGGACGAGATTACTTACATTGGCAAGATTAGCTTGGTATTATCAAATATCGTCTGAGTTGCGAAGTTGCAAGCTTCTGAGAGATATGCCACCCTGAACATGGCCTCCGATCGCAAAAAATAAATCAATTGCTTCCTTCCTTACTAATATTATAAATGCGAAAGTCCGTTTGTTTGTTACGCCTTCACGTTCACGTCTTGACTACTGAACCGATCATCATGAAATTTTACATACACGTTGCCCGGGGTACAGAGTACCTTTCATCCCGAAAAAACGTACAGTTCCCGAGGGATAGAGAAATAATTGACCATGCAGACGAAGTTACGGGCGGTCGCTAGTATTGATATAAATGGTGAGTAGTGGTGATATAGTGGTGGCAACAGGGTCGTGGGTGGCATCATTACCTGAACATTTTTTTTGTGTTTTCATATCTATCGAATAAGGAATAAAGGTCACAAGAAAGAACATTATTATGTGAAATATACTTACCTGCCCTGACCTCCTAGACGCCTCGCCTATTCGCCTGGAACCTGCCCTACCCCCTGAATCTAATTACATGCACAATATGTAGTCGATTATTATACCATCTAAGACCTTGTTCACCATTCATATCAATATGCGATCGAGGGTGGCATATCTCCATGAAGCTTCATACTTCGCAACCCAGGCGACGGATATCGGCATCTACAATATCTACATAGCTGGATGGGGAATGTCCGAAAAATATCTAATTGGCTGAATATTTTTAAAAAAGTTTCAGAATGTTCGGTCGCGTGACAAAAATTAAAGTCTCTTCGACTTCACAAATTTTATAAAGTAACAGCAGAATGGAGATTAACCTTTGCCATCACCTGCCACAACCACAAGTATAAAAAAAAAGTTTAGACATTTTGTGTTGAAACTTTTTTTAATACCATGTTGTGGTTGTGGCAGGTGGTGGCAAAAGTATAATCTCCATTCTGCTGTTACTTTCGTTTATTTGTGAAGTCGAAGAGACTTTAATTTTTTTTTCAAAAAATTCTGCAACTTTTTTCCATTAGGGAGCTTATTTCTACCTACAAAAAAATCTTCAGTTAATTTGATTTTTTTCGGACATTCCCCATTGCTTACCTTTAGTGGGTAGCGTAGAATTTTCGCGGCGCACTTTTCGGCGGCGCGTCGGATCACTCCGGCGGACCTGCACCATGCTTTGAAAGTCTATGCTGTACACCGCTCCGGCCAACAGCAGTGAGCAGTTTGCTGCGCCTGCGCTGAATGCCGCCTCTAGCTCGTCATTGCTTCGCTCGTCGTATTTCCACCAACCTTAAAAATAATATTTTTACAGCTCAGTTACAACTACTATTTCCTTACGTGTATCCTACTAACAATATAATGAATGTGAAAGTTTGGATATTTAGATGTTTGTTAGTCAATCACGCAAAAATTGCTGAACGGATTTGGATTAAATTTGGCGCAAGATAGTTTATAGCCTGAATTAAAACAAAGGATACATTTTATTTCGGTCAAAAGTTCCCTAGGGAATTTTCCGAATGTCCGAATGACGAAGTCGTGGACTATTGTGTATTCTGTAGTCATGGGCAGAAGCTAGTAGGTACAAAATATATTGAATGACCCCAATTACTTATGAAACTTACTAGGTATTTCATAATATACTGTGAATGTATTACCTACCCAAGGGCATCGCCAGGGGTGGGCAAGGGGGGTCGCGGCCCCCCCCCCCCCCCCTAGAGGTTAAAAAATGTAGCCAACTGCAAATAACCAAAGTCCTAAGGCCGGGGAATTGACTTACTTTTCCGATAAATCCTGCCCCATCTCAAAACTTGAATAAATTCATTAGGTGCTGTTGACTGTACCTACAATTCATATCATTCTCATCCTCTTTAATATTAACTTGCCCCCCCCCCCCCCCCTGGGCCATGGGCTGGCGACGCCCTTGACCTAGGTACCTAAGTTTTTTTTTTATCTATTTTTATTTAGAGGCTTTTACCTATTTTAGGTATGTCAGCCTCATCATACCCTTATCTAAATAACAATCATAAAATTAACTATAAGGTAACACTTAGGTCATTGATACAGAAACATATTGATAAGTTCTTTAAACACCGCAGATTGCGGGTCTGCTAGTATTGTCAGAAACCTACTTAAGTTATAACCACAGATAACATAACACTAGTTATTTTAAGATAATCTTGGAGCCAGATTTGATAATCTAGGATTTTGATATCCAGATTAATAAAGTACAAACTTACCATTACGTCCCTCATAATACCATTGATAATTTTCATTAACGTGACCTAAAGCAGTCTGTTGCGGAGATAACTTTTCCAGTAATATGGGATGGTCAAGATAATCTGATGGAATTTCTGCTCTACACATTGCACATTTTTTATTTTGTATAGCAACACCCTGAAAGAAAAAAAAGAAAATTAATTTCAATCCTTCCATCTGTTTCACAAATGAATGGAAAAGTGTAATGTTTGTGTGTGTGTTACCCAAGGGCGTCGTCAAAGGGGGAAGCTGCCCCCCCTAGAGGTAAAAAAATGTAGTCAACTGCAAATTAACCAAAATCCTAGGGCCGTGCAATTGACTTGCTTTTCTGATAAATCCCCCAATCTCAAAACTTGAATAAATTCACTAGGTGCTCTTGACTGCAGTCAAGGTACATGTACCATGGGCAACAGCGACGCTTAACCACTGCTAAGGTCAAAATCGCTTGCAAGCCGCGCCGTCACAACCATACGTTTAGTTCGTGTAGGGGCGATACGCGCGCACACGAATTTTGTTGCAAACTGGTTAAGCGTTGCTGTTGCCCATAGTACCTACAATTCATATTTTTCTCATCCTCTTGCCCCCCCTGGGCCATGGGCTGGCGACGCCCTGTTGTGATATAGCAGTGCGCAGACGATGTGGAAGCTATTAGCACGATGAAACAAACACTTATTGAAATATAAAGCAGACTTTTATTTACAACTGAGAAAAACAATGGGGAGGCGAAGGCAAAGTGAATTACAGATGGCGCTTCATTCTTTGGAACAATTGTCAGTTTGAGCTTATATTGTCTTGACTGTGTATTACGTGATTTTACTTTCTTAGATTGTATTTTTTTCGGTTTTGCGGACAAACAATGTATTATATGCTAACTTTAGCTCATATAAAAGAAGAATTACGGAAAAGAAAAGCCAAAACAACAGGCAAGAAAGTTTATAGCAACTTACAAAAAATTGCTAACAAGCATTACATTTCTTTAAATTTCGTGTAAGATTTACAAGTAATCTTTTTATTTCAGATTAGAAGCATATGATTTAAATTTTAACAAAGCAACTGAGTGTGAATTTCCGTGTTTATAGTTGCCTGATGATGCCTTCTGTGCAATAGTAATTTCAGGTTTCTGTACTGGAATTTCTGTACCATCCAAAATTACACGAACCGTTTTATCATATTTATTTTATTATTCTAAGTTTCTTGAATGACTCTGGCATATAAAATTCTATTAATTCTCTGTTTGGCCCCAATATTGGGCTTATTCCATATTTGATATATCTATAAAATTCATCCAAGTTATAAATATGCTAGAAACTGCTGAGGTTGAAATATTAAAGAACAAAGCTGTTATAATTCAAATGTTGTTTTATTTTGGCGAAGCTTCATCAAATTCATGAAACATTCCTTTTGATTTATAATGTTTCTCAGGCTCAGCAAAGGAGAAAATCGAGGGAAAAGCATGTTTTTTTTGATATTTTTTTGCCCAATATTTTTTTTGTTACTGGGAAATCGATGAACTCCAATAATTTACAAGTTACATGCATAACAATGCGGAATTTTCTCAGTATAAAATTAAAAAGTGCAATACTCCAAGAGATTCCCATATGTTTTGACACTTTCTTTGAGGCGGCCCGGTACCAAGACCAGACGCCACCTATCGGGATAAAATTGCGCTTTTCCTCCCCATTCGTGTACATATTTTTCTTATAGAGTGAGTGACATTTGACATCTGAAATATCAAATACAAAAACCCATGTAGGTTTCCAAGTAGGTTGCACTCGCTTGCTTTGCGATCTCCTTTAACACGCCCTCTAAAGCAATGCTAGTGCAGACCTAACCTTCACAAAGGCGGGCTTCGGCAGTCCTTTGGTCATAACGTCTGCGATCTGATCTCTTGTCCCAATTCTTTTAACAAAGATCGCTCCTTCAGACACGAGTTCTCGGACATAGAAGTGTCGGACGCGAATATGCTTCGTCCGCTTGTGGAATTCCGGATTGTGTGCCAATCGTACCGCTGCTTCATTGTCAACATGAAGAGTCGGCACACTCTTTTCCTTTGTCAGATCTTCAAAGACTCTTGTCAGCCAAACTAGTTCTCTGGCTCCTTCACTGGCGGCCACTAATTCCGCTTCAGTAGTGGACAGTGCTACTGAGGTTTGCCTTCTGCTTGTCCATGATACTGGACCTCCGGCATATAGGCATACTATTCCAGTGGTGGATCTTCCGGTAGTAGCATCGCCACCATAATCGGCGTCGCTATATCCTTCCAGTTCTGGTTTTGCCAGGGTCTTCGGCTGAAACTGGATCCCAAGAGACGTAGTTCCCTTTAGGTAACGGAGTATACGTTTTACTCTGTTCCAGTCACTTCTGGTTGGCTTCTCAAGGTTCCGTGATACTACGCCAACGGCATAAGCGATATCAGGACGGGTTGCGACCATGAGGTATGCTAGTGCACCAACAGCTTCGCGATAGGGGAAATTAATCTCCTCAGTGTTTCCCTTCTCTGCCTCTAATTGTGTTGCAGACGATTCTGCGGCGTCAATCGGCGTTGAGACAGGATTACTGTTAGCCATGTTAAAGCGTTCAAGTACCTTCTTTGTATAGGCTTCTTGGTGGATTACAATCGTGCCGTCTTTACACTGACTAATCTCCATTCCTAAGTAGTAGGTCGCGGGCTTTGTCGTAATTTTAAGTTTAGTTTTCAGGTTCTCTAGGAAGTCATCGGCAAGCTGTTTGTCTGAAGCAGCCACTAATCCGTCGTCGACATATAAAGTAAGTAAGATACATTTCCCCCCTACTTTCTTTGTGTATAGACACGGATCTGCAGTACTCTGTGTGAATTCGAGTTCAGACAGTACTTTATGGAAACGATGATTCCAGCAGCGGGGCGCTTGCTTCAATCCGTACAAACTTCTGTTCAGATGACATACGCGGGTAGAGCCGTCGTGAAAACCTTCAGGTTGTTGCATGTAAAGCTCTTCTTCGAGCTCACCATAGAGAAAGGCAGTTGTTACGTCGAACTGTGTTAGGTACATCCTTTCACTTGCAGCAACACTTAGTAGTGATCGTATGGTTGCAAATCTGGCTACAGGACTGTAGGTTTCCTCGTAGTCTATTCCTTTGCGTTGTTTGAAACCTTTTGCAACCAGACGCGCTTTGTATTTATCGATGGAGCCATCCGGGTTTCTCTTTATCTTATAAACCCATTTGCACGGTATGGCTTTTCGATCCTGAGGTAGTTCTTGAAGGACCCATGTGTTGTTCTCTTTCAAAGAATCTATCTCTTTCAGCATAGCTTTAATCCACTCATCTTTGTTTGGGCTCTTCATAGCTTCTTTAAACGTAGTGGGTTCAGCTTTTTCGTCAATAAGTGCACAGCAGTCTCTGAATTTTTCTGGAGGACGAATGGTGCTCCTGTCTCGTAGGTTGTATCTAGGTTCTGTATCTTCATCTTCTGAGTCAGATGAATTTCCTAAATTGGCATCGGCTTCGTCCAAAGTTGTGCTCGGTGGTCTGGACATTACACCATGATCAGGGTTTTCCTCATCAAATTCAATCGATCTGTCTTCTATTATCTGCGGTACACGTCCTTGATCTTCTTGATCAGGTATCGAGTTTTCAATACGATGGCTTGGTGTAAGACCTTGACTGTCTTCATTGCGTTCCTGATTGAAAGTCACTTTCAAATCAATTTCATTGAAAGATGTGTCTTTCCTCGTTGTCGTGGGTACAACGTCTTCGCAAAGAGTTCTGTCAAGCGGTTTCTCGTCAAAGATTACGTCTCGCGACCGAATCATTGTGTTGTCATCGCTCCAGATACGATAGCCGTCATCGTTGTCGTATCCGATTAATCTTCCTTTGAGGGCTTTCATGGAGAGTTTCTTCCTTTTCTGTTTGGGGACATGGACGTAGGCTCTGCAGCCCAAGATGCGTAAGTGAGCAACTTTTGGTTTATTTCCACGCCATAGTTCGTAGGGTGATTTGTTCTCCATACGGGAGGGACCGGTTCTGTTGAGAACGTAGGCAACCGCTTTAATTATTTCGGCCCAAAGCTTCTCTTGGAACCCTCCGCTGTGCATAATAGTCCTTGCAGCCTCGACCAAGGTTCTATTATCTCTCTCGCTGCATCCATTTTGCTCGGGAGTATATGGCATAGTCAGCCTCTGTCTGATTCCATGCGTGGCGAGGATCTCACGCACATCCTTATTGTCAAACTCGCCTCCATTGTCACTCAGGAGTGTCTCGATCGAATGACCAGTATTTATTGCTTCGGCAATGAATTCTTGTATCTTCTGTTTTACTTCTGACTTGGCTTTCAGGAAGTAAACGTAGCGATAGCCGGTGAAATCATCATTAAACAATACAAAGTAGCGTAGATTTGTAAATGAGTTAGGGAACGGTCCGCATACGTCACTGTGTATAAGTTCGCCGGGTCTTGAAGCTCTAGGTCGGGTACCAAACTTCAATCGGTGCGACTTGCCGAATATGCAACTTTCGCAGATGCTTTCATCTTGAGGAAGGTCTACTCCTAACTCCCGTTTTACAAATTGACGTACATGACGCTTGTTCTGATGTACGAGTCGCTCGTGGTAAAGCTGCGTTTTTGTTAGTGTAAGATTCACTTCTAAGTTTTTATTAGGAATGACGCTCTTAACATTTAGCTTGTATAAGCCTCCGCTTATGCTGCGTACACCCGTTAGTTTAACTTCGCCGCGTATTCTTTTTCTTTCTCCCATTCTGTGTGGTCTTTGTTGCTAAGGCCTCTTGTTCTGGTGGTACGTTAGACACCATCAAGTTCCTTTCGAACACGCACAGACGGTCGGTTAGGTTATCAATGGTTCGTTCGGACGTTGGACACATTAACCATCCACTCTTGAATTGAACATATTCTTCTCCCAGTGTATCGAGCGTTTTGCATATGAGAAGAAGATCCGGAAGCTTCTTATCTTCGCCTAGCTCTTTGTTCAATGAGGTCCAAATGTTCTTCAATTTTGACATATGAGTTGCTGCGTCGTCAGCTGGATCCTTTCTCAGTCCAAAGAAACTCATACATAGTTGGAAGGTTTTGTCTTCGTTAGTTCCGTCAAACATTCGATGAAGTTCTAACCATATTTCTCTAGTGGACGTAAATCTCATCACTTTTCGTAGCATTTCTTCAGTCATATTGTTGGTGATTAAGAAAAGAGCACTCGAGTCGGCTTTCGTGAATTCCGACACGGTAGCGGCGGCGTATCCTCCGTTCGCAATGGCTTCACTTTCTTTATCCGCGGTAAGTCTGCCTTCGATTATATCGAGAGCGCGAGGTATGCTCTTGAGCATGATAAGCATTTTATACTTCCATGTATCCCAGTTACTTTTACCTTCGAGAGGTGAAATGTTGTACTTGAAAGTCGATTCCATCTTTCAGCTAAATTGCAGCAAAACCATAACCTGTTGTGATATAGCAGTGCGCAGACGATGTGGAAGCTATTAGCACGATGAAACAAACACTTATTGAAATATAAAGCAGACTTTTATTTACAACTGAGAAAAACAATTCGTGTACATATTTTTCTTATAGAGTGAGTGACATTTGACATCTGA
The DNA here is from genome assembly GCA_928269145.1 of Agriphila tristella. NCBI lineage: Eukaryota > Metazoa > Arthropoda > Insecta > Lepidoptera > Crambidae > Agriphila > Agriphila tristella. The sequence continues at coordinate 43,461,762 of OV743431.1, forward strand.
AATATCAAATACAAAAACCCATGTAGGTTTCCAAGTAGGTTGCACTCGCTTGCTTTGCGATCTCCTTTAACACGCCCTTGGTGTTTTACCTTTATGAAAAGTGTAATTTTTACGATATTATTATTATTCATGTGTGTGGTGTTGAACAAAGGACTTTGAATTTTTTTGTATGGGGTGTGGGGTAGCCCTCGTCTGTGCGTCACACTATAAAACTTATGCAATCTTTTTGTCCAAATATGAAATATCTCTAAAACTCATTAAATTAAGTTAGGATGTTTATTTGGAAGGTGTTTTTTATTAATTGTATAACCTTGTCTTATTTTTCTTATTATTACCTATTTTTCATATTCTATTTTCTCATCATTTTTAGTTCTTTGTATGTAAGCTTAATTTATGTAAGTATCAGTTTTTTCCTAAATAAAAGAAAAAAGAAAATAAAAGACGTTTTAGTTAGACCCCTATAATTTTTTTTCTATTATATGTGTTGTGTATCCATCGAAATATACAAGTTTCTAGTGCGAAGCGAGTTTTAACGGACAAGGACTATGCCAAAAACTTTCGAACCCTTTTAGATATAGAAATAAAAACTATCTGAAATTAACAAAATAATATATTATTGTTACAACATATTGTGAAGATATTCTACCCACTTTTTCTACATGGATTCTAAAACAATTGTGTTTTCAACAGACAAAACTTTATTTTACAATAAACCACTATGGGTCAAAGGGTCAAATGAAAACCAGCAACCGAGGGCTATGTTTGCCATTTCTCCCACTGGCTGGCGGCGCTAGTGTTTGTGGAGACCTGTCAAACGTGATTTTGGTTGTTGTCGTTATAATTTGAAGTGATTTTTTATAAAATGAGTGAAAAATATGGTTCATGGACTGTTGCGGAGTTAAAATTAGAACTAAAGAAGCGTAATGCAAAATCTACAGGCAAGTTGCTGGAGTTTCTTTAAAAACCGATCTTTTTCTAGCTCTTTCTGACCTCTGGAGAGCAGATTTAGAAGTAGGTTTGGTCCACATAAACGGGCTGGGCACTGCATCTTTTCTTAATATAAGCTTGGCTTTAAAGGAAAATAAATTAATAAGTTTTGGTTATAAATAAAACTTTTGACAGGTCTCCAGAGACAGTGGCGCTGCCCAAGTGGATATTTTTGGAACTACACAGAGTAAACCCCAAATTCACAATGTTATTATTATACAATACTTAATAACATACTAGAAAACTTCAACTCGTCATCGACACCAGAATTGACTCAGGCGGGAATCAAACTGATCTGTAATCACACTGATTTGCCAGATGTATGTGATACATTGCTATTTTTCTTGGGTAAGTTTTTATTTGTGCCAAAATGAAGTCTATATCACATACATCTGTCAAATTACATTAACTTCATTGTTTTAGTCCATAGACTTCTCAGAGATATAAGAATATGTTAAACTGTGAAATTATATGGAAATCATGAAACTGAAAACTCCTTTTCTTATATCACTTAGAATGCCGATTAGATCAGTTGGGTGTGTATAGCGATCTGAATCTCCTCCATTCAGTCCCTGATTGGCCATCATCAGATCACAGCTAGGTCAATCCTAAGCAGAGTACTAAGGCTTCAAAGTTACCTTGTTTGTATGAAAATCAACCGAATCGAGAAAGTGTCTTACTGCGCACAAAGGGTATCATTAATAATGTGACCGCAAATGTATGTCAAGTATTTAGTTAAAACTGAAAATAATCAAATATTGAAAAATGTATAGGTACCTTGACACAAAGAAAACAGAAAATATGTCCACACGGCAATTGTGTTGGGTGATGACACTTTTGTAAGCATACTGCACAGTCTTGCTCTGAAATTAAAGTGACACAACAACCACTTACTACGCGTTCACTTCATTCTTGCCGCTACCTCCCGGCCCGCTTCTTTATACCGCGCCCCCGGCGTCGCCTGGGGAGGAGCGCGGGAGGGCGACACAGGGGGTGCGGAATGATGAAGCGGGCCGGGAGGTAGCGGCAATGATGAAGTGAACGCGTAGTACACACTTATTCAATAAGTGATTTAAGATTTTAAGGCCAGTATATTCGAAATTATCGAATTTGGCCTATTTTTGATTCAACAATAAACAATCAAATATTCTTTATTTATTTATTTATAATTTGGCTCTCCAACAATGGGTACACTGATAACAGACAATATAATAGCAATACGGCTCTTAGACTAAATGCCCCATTACTTATAGGAGGACACCACATGCACTAATTAATTAAACAATACAAAATTATGTTGTTACTTAGATATAAAGTAATAGGTACAATACACAATAGTTCTATGAAATTATCACTTTCTTAATACTAGGTATGGAAGTTAGATTAAGATCAAGTTTATCATTATAGACTTGTACAGAGATTTTGCACGCGATAAGAAACAATGCAACTTTAAATTGGTCCTACACATTGGTACAGGAACGAGCCTGATACAACCAGATCTTGGCAATCGTCTTGGAACATTAAACACTATTTTCGAAAGGAGATCAGAGGGCCTAGCCAAAGTAACATTCGCTAATCTTCGTTATCGCTTCGCTTTCGAAACATGTATGGGATTGACATAAGGTTTCGTTAACAATCGAATTTTAAAACGTCAAATCCATACATGTTTTGAAGCGAAGCGATACCGAACATTTGCAAATGTTACTTTGGCTAGGGGGGCTGGACAGTCAATCAAGACTGTGACATTTTTTTTGAGAAATACCAGATCAGTGACTTTCCGGTGTGCCTCTAAAGTGTCCATTTTTAAAAAATGTTTTTTTATATAAAATGGTTTATTTTGAGCAGATAAAAATATATTGTTGAAGTTTCATAAACGAACTTGATTATTTTACGGTAAAAAATACGATATTTTGTATCTTCACTCAACTAAAAAAATATGCAAAGACAAAGAAAATTTTCATTAATTTTATATTTTTAATACTAAATAGATAATACTTAAAGTTTATTAATCTCTTATTCACGAAAAAAATATAGAAAAATAGATAATGACATAAAGAAGAATAATCAATGGTAGTGGTGGGCGACTCGGGTCAATTAACCCGGGTAACTGGGGTTACTTCTCCAGCCCGTCAACTCGGGTTGACATTTTCCTAGCCCGGGTTGACTCGGTTGACGCGCCAAGCGAGCCGCCCGCCCGCTTGGCGCGTACGCGACTTTCTAACTGAGTCAACCCGGGCTAGCACAATCAACCCGCCAACTCGGTTCGTTGTGTGGCACTGTATTACCGCTCGCGATCGCTTCGCGGCCCGCCCGCCCGCCGCGCCGCTCCCCCCGCCCGCGACAGCCGCCAGCTACCGCCTTATTAATAATTGTAAGAGTAGGTAATTCGCTCGCTCTATTGTTTTCTTTAAGTCTTTAAGTGTTTTTAAGTAATTTAACATGGTAAACAATAAGAAGAGTGTTGTTTGGGAGTTTTTTTTATAAAAAATTGTGATGGGAGAACAATGGAACGGCAACCGAGTTGGATCGGTTCAATAGTTCATCAAATACAGACAAAACGAGTTGAAGCCCGGGTCAGCATAGATTTCAACTCGGATGACTCGAATTGGAAAAATTGCGACTCGTCGGCCCATCGCTGACCCGGGTTGACCCGAGTTGTAGCCCGGATCAGCATTAATTTAAACTGGGGTGACTCGAGTCGAAAAAATTACGACTCGGCCCATCGCTAATCAATGGTCCTTTTTCAAAAACTGACTTTATGCTCAAAAGAACAACAAAAACATTGAAAAAATGAAAAAGTGAGGTTATTTTCATTACTATTCACACATAAAGAAAAAGACAGACAGAGTTTTTGATATATACTGGCCTTAACAGTATTATTAGCCTATTATTTTCATTGACCTGAATAACTTTATTCATGTCATAAAATAGATGTGAAATTTTTTTATTGTTACTATATGTAGAGGGAAGAGGGTTTGTGAGTTTGTTTTATGTGTATGCAGGACTCGTAGGTATAAGGCGGCCAGTCCCGGAATGACCGATGTAATCCCGCATTGCAATATTTAATAAAATAGTCCTGGAAATCGTCTAAGCCGTCCCGGATGTCCCGCATTCCTCGTTTCCCATCGTCTCGCAGCTGTGAAAACTTTTTGGACATTCTAAACCAAAACCCAGAACTTGTAAAAAATGCCACTCATGTGAGAAATATGACTTTAAAAATAAATGTTGATTCAGTAGTAGTAGTTTGTTTCTAACTCAAATTACACCACCAACAAATCCTCAGTCTTGCTGTGAATAGGGGTAGGTGTCCCGCATTGGCTTATCATAAAGTTGGCCGCCTTACGTAGGTAACTACTATTAATTATGTATTCTGTGAGGCAGGTTCATAAATAAGGTACTATACTTTTTATCATCTAAAAAGGGAACACTGTGACTTTCTTTCAGGTGTATGCAGGACTCGTATAGGTACTATTAAATGATGTATTCTGTGATGCAGGTTCATAAATTATTATAATATTTTTTATCTATCAAACCGTTTGTTAATGGCTTACAAAAATATTTTTTTCTAGTGTTCTACAGGAATTAAGGAAATTCTAATTTTTATTTTATTGATAAAGATGTAATAGATGCTATATATATCATTTAAATGCAAGGATATTCTTTACCTTGTACATCCAAGTTCATTTCTATAGTTTAATGAATTTTTCCACTTCACTTTCACAAACGTAAATAAATTCACAAACATCAAAGTCAAAGTCAAACAAATAGAAAAAATCACAGATCATTTCTTTTCAGTGTTGCCACTTGCCTTGCCAACAAGATATTTTAGAGCATTTTGATTTGATGAGATGAGTGAAGCCTCGATTACATTACGCCGATTTAGCGTCCCTGGACTGGGGATCCAATCTAGGAAGCTAATACCTCGATTACATACGCCAATTTAGCTTCCTAGCTAGGAACCAATTTCGGGCTGCCAAATAAAATATTGTAGAATAAGTTCGATTTTAAAATCGAATCTACAATATAACGGAAAAGTAAACATTGCAAAGATATTATAATTATAACAAGATGACACACTATGATTTTTTAGCAATGCAAACTGAATTCTATGACGTTACAATAAAGTTTACTTTCTTAAAGCATTACACTAAACGGAAAAACGAGCTGAGCGAGACGGCCTAATTATGGAATGCGTCCTTGTCTGCGTAAAGTTTTCATTTTGTTTAAAATAGGGTGTCCATGTCAATTGTAGTTTATAGACTGAAATCGACTTTCTTACTAAATTACCCAAATCAATTAAATAATCTTTGTTACAGTACAAGTTTCCAAAAGATGTAGGAATTAAGGTGGTACCCTGAGAAAGAAGTGTGAAAGTGGCGCCGCGGTGAATTATATTTAATATTATAATTCTAATAGTCAATTTTTATAAATGTTTATCGTGGAGATTTTAGGGCCCACAGTCTAGTATTTTTAGACGGTATCGTTACATTCCCTCGTAGTCACTGCTAGAAGTAGTTAGCAAAACCGCTAATAGTGGCTGTTTTTGACACATTTGCTATCTACTTCTATGAATGACTACGAGGGCAAGTAGTGATACCTTATAAAAATACTAGACGATGGACCCTAAATTCTCCACGATAAACATTATTAAAATGTTTTTAGTAACTTATTAAATAAAAACCTCTGAGGGCGCCACTTTCGCTCATACAGCTGCCTTGAAAGAAGATGGCTTAACGTTTTATTATAATTGGACACAAAGCCACCATGCGTCAAAACTTACGAAAAACAATTATATTTAGCAATGTATGTCATAATCATAAAAATCATAATCATAAAAAATGTTGACTAAAATTTAACTTATTTATACGAGTGGCAACTCTAAATTGGTTCCTTAAATCGGCGTATGCATAGCCTTCTATATAAGCCCTGAAGTTGAGCAGAACGGCAACATCGCATGTGGTCAAGCACAAAGTATAAAATTATTTTAATAATTATTTATTATTTGTTTTTCCTATATTATCTATGTTTAAACAGGTTGTAAATTGTGATGTAAGATTATTTTAATATAGTTTTATATTTATTATTATTATTTATTTATTAGAACATAAGGTTTGAGTCAAATTATTTGAACTTTTCGGGGGTCCTTTAGTACGATGAGCATTTTGATCAAAGCCTCCTCTAGCAATAAATCTTACATCATTGGAAAGGTATTTAAATTTAAAACAATTTATTGTAGTACTATAAACGTCAACTATTAGTAGTTTGAGAGTTATAACGCTCTAAACTTGACCAATTTTTTTAATATTAATGACCTAAAACTCCGAAAATACTAACAATTAATAGAAAGTATCTTTGCAGCAAATATTTGTCATATAAAAACCTTGCTTATGATATATCATTCATTTCTATAGGTGTGGTAGATCAACTCCCATAGACAATAAACCACTTTTATACTTTAATAACCTTTAACTCCAAAAGTAATAACAATTGATATAAAGTATATAAACAGCAAATATTTGTCTTTAAAAGACCTTTCTAATGATATATCATTTATTGCTAGAGGGCGTGTTAATCAACTCCCTTCTGAAGAAAATCAACAAAAAAGATGACATCTTTGACAGCCATTTTTTCCAGCCTTTCTATTGTCTAATTTCAAAATCTATCGCAATCGCTTTCAGGATGTAACACATTGATGTTTCTTTTTGGCACAAATAAAAGCTTACCAAAGAAATGCAGCAATGTGTCACATCCATCTGTCAAATGAAAGCGATTGCGATAGATTTTGAAGTTAGACAATTAGCCCCCTGGTTAACATTGATATTTTTCTTATTGTTTAATATACAAAGCATTTCAATAAAAGAACCAAATTATTTTCATATTTTAAACCTCACACGATTACTACCAAAAAAATATCAACCTCTTAAAATTGAAATATTCCCATACATTTAGTATGGAGACTGGCGGACGACATGACCACGAACTGACAGTAACAGACGTTGCCAAACTTATGTTCACGGCTTGCAATTAAAGAAGGCTATGGCGTATGTAATCGAGACTTTGGATGTAGCATAGCCTTCTATATCTTCCAAGCCCTGAAGTTGAGCAAAACGGCAACATCGCATGTGGTCAAGCACATAGTATAAAATTATTTTAAATATTATTTATTATTTGTTTTTCCTATATTATCTTTGTTTAAACTAGTTGTAAATTGTGATGTTAGATTATTTCAATAAAGTTTTATATTTATTATTATTATTTATTTATTAGAACATACGGTTTGAGTCAAATTATTTGAACTTTTCGGGGGTCCTTTAGTACGATGAGCATTTTGATCTAAGCCTCCTCTAGCAATAAATCTTACATCATTGGAAAGGTTCTAAATTTGAAACACTTTATTGTATTACTATAATCGTGAACTATTAGTACTTTGAGAGTTATAACCATACCCCGTTATCGGCGGTGCACGAATGATTCACAGACTAAAAAATCAGAAGCGAAAGACCTTTAGGGCCACCTTTTTGCCTACGTTTTTCTACTCAAAAACCAATTTAAGGTGCGAAAATTTTTAAGTTCTCGTGTTCAATAATGGCGAATGTGAACTATATTTTTAAACAATACCTATAGATAAATAAATTTAATTCTTCCTAAAATCTAAGTGCAGGAAGCGAAGGACGATATTTAATTGGAATCGTGTTTTTAATTAATTAATTTAAAAAATAATTAAGTATAGAGCTCATTTTGCCTTAACAGCGCGGACCGCACTCACGTGCACGCGGTCACCGCGCAGTGTTGGTTTTGACGGATGCCGACAAATGGCGCACATAAGCCCGCAGCGCGGCCCGCGCGGTGTCCGCTTTGACGGATGCCGACAAAGGCGTACAGAAGCCGGCCGAACGCCACTCGCGCGCGTACTGTCGTGACGTCGTGTACTCTATCTACCTAATGTTGTCACACGCGCCGCGGCCTCTCCCCTTTACGGGTCATTTAGTGATCGATTGTTGTCTAAATACATATAATTTTTATCTTAACCAACAATATGAATCCGAAAAAAAAATCTCGTCACGAATTTATGGAGTTGTGGATAAAAGATTATCCTGAAGTACAGGTAAACTAAAAAAAATGTATTACAGATATATTCTCTCAGAGGTTGAGTGGGATTAGGCAGAATTATGAAATTAATCAAAAATAGACCTTCTGTTGTACTTTGTCTTTGGCTTCGATCATTCGTGCACCGCCGATAACGGGGTATGGTTATAACGCTCTAAACTTGACCAATTTTTTTAACATTAATGACCTAAAACTCCGAAATTACTAACAATTAATAGAAAGTATGTTTGCAGCAAATATTTGTCATATGAAAACCTTTTTTATGATATATCATTCATTTTTATAGGTGTGGTAGATCAACTCCCATAGACAATAAACCACTTTTATACTTTAATAACCTTTAACTCCAAAAGTATTGACAATTGATATAAAGTATATTAACAGCAAATATTTGTCTTTAAAAGACCTTTCTAATGATATATCATTTATTGCTAGAGGGCGTGTTAATCAACTCCCTGCTGAAGAAAATCAACAAAAAAGATGACATCTTTGACAGCCATTTTTTCCTGGTTAACATTGATATTTTTCTTATTGTTTAATACACAAAGCATTTCAATAAAAGAACTAAATTATTTTTATATTTTAAACCTCACACGATTAGTACGAAAAAAAATATCGACCTCTTAAAATTGAAATATTCCCATACATTTGGTATGGAGACTGGCGGACGACATGACCACGAACTGACAGTAACAGACGTTGCCAAACTTATGTTCACGGCTTGGAAATAAAGAAGGCTATGGATGTAGTGATCACACTATCACGGTTGTCACCAGTAGGTACTTGACAATAACATTATTGTACATAGATTAAACAATGAGTTTTCACTATTAACAGAAAGGTAAAATAGGTTTTGATGAGTACTCTGATATGATAGGAAATGGTTTGATGATGAAGCCGGAAAAAGGTTACTAGAACTCTGTAATAAAAAAGATGGCGGTCAAGTTTATTGTTTGTGGGCCGATTTCGTTGAAACTCGGTTCGGTTTTGTTACTATTTTGACAAAAAAATAACATCGAAATGTTGAAATTAATGAAAAATCCAATATGGAAGCCAACTCTTTTATTTGTGCCCACAAATAAAAGTGCCCACAAACTATTTCTATGAAACTCGGTTTTTGGTACTATTTTGAAAAGAAAATAACAACGCAATATTGAAAATATTAAAAAATCCAAGATGGCGGCCTATTTTTTGTTCGTGGTCCGATTTTGATAAAACTCGGGTTTTGGTACTAACTACTTACTTTAAATAGTAACAAAATCATCATCATAAAAATCGAAAAATTGTGATATCGGCCCACAAATAAAAGAGTGGGCTGCTATATTGAATTTATTAATATTTTCAACATTTCGTTGTTAATTTTTTTGTCAAAGTTGGCCGCCATTTTGGATTTTAGTATTTGAAAAGTTGTTTTGTTATTTTCTTGACAAAATAGTACGAAAAACTGAGTTTCATTGAAATCGGCCCACAAACAAAAAGATGGCCGCCATCTTGGATTTTTAGTATTTGAAAAATTGAGTTGTTATTTTCTTGTCAAAATAGTACCAAAATCCGAGTTTCATTGAAATCGGCCGAAAAACAAAAAAGTTGGCCCCCAACTTGGATTTTTAGTACGCATTCAAATGGTGGTGGTAATGCAATGTAAATGATTGACAAGCCATGCTTGATCATCTAGGGGCTACTTATAATGTGAAATAGGTGCCGCCATATAACTTGGCAAAACAAAGATGAGACAAAAGATGCACCGAGTTTAATGTTTGAAGCTGCTGCGCATCTTTTGTCTCATCTTTGTCTTGCCAAATTACGTGCCGGTCGTAATACACCCACATAAACAAACTAAAGAAAAAATATGACTGAAGACTTGGCTGCATGACCAAGTTTCATTTGCCTTACCTATATAGCCTTGGCCAAGGAGGCAACCCTTAAATTCCCCAACTAGGATCCAATTCGGAGCTTCGTTGCCAATCTGAAATTGAGTCCCCAGTAAGGACGCTAAATCGGCGTATGTAATCGAGGCTTGAGGCCTGTGGACTATTGTGCGGATTTTTCTGACTTGATTGAATAGAACCTAGAATCAAATTGGTAGGCCAGCGATAATAGCCTACCCCAAGGAGGTTAACTAAGGGGAGTGAGCCCTTTACAAAAAAAAATCTCACTTTTCGTTTAAAAGAAATTCAACTTTATTGCTTTAATCATAGAGTTGAAATTCTATCGACGACATTGACTGAAGGCTCTACTGTGTGAATGAAACAACACCAAGTAGAGGGGGATGTCTCATTCGCACAATTGCCATTACTAAACAATAATACCACGATAGTACGAAAAAAAAGGTACGTTACCAATCACGTAGGTAGTGTATCAAAGTTGAGGATTCGGAGTGGAATATTGAAAATATACTAATTAAATATTAATTTAGAATAACAAATATTAATTGTGAAATAAAACAGAACTTACTCTTTTGATTTAATTAGATTTCTACAATAATGCTAATCAGCTATCATCGGTGAGGTGGTAATAAATTCATGTGTCAATCCTGGCAACTCTGATTTTGACTTTGGCGCCGAATTTCAATTTTAGAATTTAAATAATTAGGAAATATCAAAGAGATTATAAGTACTAAGTACCTACATCGTTGTACAAAGTACTTATAATTTCCTTGGCAAATATTCCTTTACAAAACTATTTTTTTACAGGGTGACCATAAATACTGCACCATTTTAGATTTCCAAAAAACGAAATTGTTGTATTGAAATGGCTGGAAGTCGCAGGCGAAGGGTAAAGTTAATATTAAAAATAAAATTCATGTTTGTGCGCCGCGCCGATTTCGATGAAACTCGGTTTTTGGTACTATTTCAAAATGAAAATAGCAACGTAATGTTGAAAATATTAAAAAATCCAAGATGGCAGCCTACTTTTTTCTTTGTGAGTCGATTTCGATGAAACTCTGTTTTTGGTACCTACTATTTTGACAAGAAAATAACCGCTCGCGTGCGCCAAAGCCGAAGTCAAAACCAAGTCAAAACATCCGTTGATTGCGCAGCCTCTGGGGCCCGAAAAGGTGAGCGCGCCGGGTGATGTAAAAATGGTCACTGTGACTTGTCTATACAAGCCAAATCCTTGAAGTTATGTTTTTTATGATGAGAAGTAATAAATCTTTAATATGATGGGTGTTTTGGCTTAAAACTTTAATACCCTGTAGAAATATAACGCAAGAAACTCAAAGAAGCGTATTTTTTTGTATGTTTTTTTTTTAAATCACATCTCTAAAAGTAAAGCGACGACCCCTGGTTTTTTTTACTTTAATTACTTTACTAGATCATGATTAACACAAATACAGCAAAAGAAACAATATTTTAGTGTAAAAATCTTTTTTTTTTTCAAAATTCGCGCGACACACGGGAAATTACAGCCAAATTCAACATTTTGTAAAGGCAACATTATTGCACGTATGATTATAATAAAGATATCACTGAAAAGCTTATTTAACCTACTTATAATAAAAAAATAATAATGATAACATTATCATTTGCCATCACTGAGAAATATTCAGTTTTGTATACCTATCCCCATCTCCATAGAATTTTACAAATGGTGTAATCATGATGTGAAATTTCATCCTTTTGCCTAACTCTTTATTTAATCCAAATCCACAGATGTTTAATGACTTACTTTCAAAGAATTACAATACAGATCCACTTAATCTTCAATATTTTCACAAAATTAGATTGACTATTTCTCAGATGAGACTGGAACGTCTAATTCGTTCAAAAATCGGCAAGGATAGAGTAAATATATCTGTGAACGCATTCTAATAGAATCCACAGTCTTATCTAGTTGGAATAAAAAAGGTTTTCGAACGAAACGGCAGACTGGCTTGGTCATGAAGGTATGTGACGTGCGCACACTACTTTCAAATAACCCTGAGTATATTTGTTCTGTGATTCGATCGAACTCAAGGAGATTCATATATAAGGAGTGAATACCTACTCTACAAAAATTCTCACTATGCGTTTAAAAGAAATTCAACTTAACGTATTTGTCATAGAGTTGAAATTCCATCGACGACATTGACTGAAGACTCTACTGTGTGAATGAAACACCACCAAAAAAACAGAGTTTCATCGAAATTGGCCTGCAAACAGAGAAGTTGGCTGCCATCTTTATTTTTTTACTTTTTTAATATTGCGTTTCTGTTTTCTTGTCAAAATAGGACCAAAAACCGAGTTTCATCGAAATCGGCCGGCAAACAAAAAAGTTGGCCGCCATCTTGAATTTTTTACTTTTTTGACATTGCGTTGCTGTTTGTTTGTCAAAATAGTACCAAAACCGAGTTTTATCTAAATCGGCCCGCAAAGTAAAAAGTTGGCCGCCATCTTGATTTCTTTCATTTTTAACATTGCGTTGATATTAGCCTCTCGGGACCTCCCACCCCCCTTCTATACTGCACCACCCCGCCCGATTGCTCTGTCTAGACTCCTTCGATGATCAACTGTATGAACTAAATATCGGCTGTGCTAGAACTTAGTGGAACAGGTGAATTAAGTCTCATAAAGCTACCGAAATATTAACAAAAGTAATAAAAAAATGATTTTCAAAGTTGTAATAAATAAATAATACTTTATTTCCATACCACAATATACTTTTTCTCTACCGATTATAGCAACCAATAATTTATTAAAACAAAAAAGTAGCAACCCTGTTTGTCTTGCCGGTGACTCGCCGGCGACGCACCGTGCCGGTGACGCGCCGGCCGTCACGTCACCGGCGCGTCACCGGCCGTCACGTCACCGGCGCGTCCCCGGCATGACAAACAGGGTTGCCGCTTATTTATTATTGGTACAAACATTGTGGCATGGAAATGAAGTATTATTTATTTATTTCAACTTTAAAAATCTTTTTTTATTACTTTGTTAATATTTTGGTAACTTTATTCTGTACCAAAACGCTGTCAAAGCTAAAGTTATCGTCAAAGGGTAATGCTACCTATTTGTCACGTCAAACTTGTCAAAGGACATCAAGCTGGCTAACAACCTCTTTTTTTGGCTAACTTATGCTTAACCGGTGCTATAACTAGCCTGTTATCGTTAAAGTTATGTGGTGCAACTGAGCCTTAATTCACAACCTCTTTTTTTGGCTAACTTATGCTTAACCGGTACTAGAACTAGCCTGTTATCGTTAAAGTTGGGTGGTGCAACTGAGCCTTAATTCACCCTTTCCACCGAGTTCTAGTAAAGGTACTGTTTCTTTGAATTTTGTGTGTGAATGTGTGTGGATTTCGGGTAAACAAATGAATGTCGGAAAAACAAGTGAAGGTTAACAATTTCTTTTTGAGATATTGCTGTTTTAAGTTTGACAGCTGTCATCTGTCAATCTTGAAACAGAAATTTATCTTGAAAAATACTCATCCTAAACTGGTGGTGTAAAATATTACCAAAAGTAATAAAAATAAATGTTTTTCAAAGTTGAAATAAATAAATAATACCTACTTTATTTCCATACCACAGCAAGCAACCAATAATTTATTAAAACAAAAAAGTAGCAACCCTGTTTGCCTTGCCGGTGACTCGCCGGCGGCGCGACGTGCCGGTGACGCGCCGGCCGTCACGTCACCGGCCGTCACGTCACCGGTGCGTCGCCGGCCGGCGCGTCAACGGCAAAGCAAACAGTGTTGCTACTTATTTGTTTTAATAAAGTATTGGTTGTTATAATAGGTAGAAAAAAAAGTACATTGTGGTATGGAAATAAAGTATTATTTATTTATATCAACTTTAAAAAACATTTTATTTTTTAATTCTGTTAATATTTTGGTAACTTTATGAAACTTAATTCACCTGTTCCACTAAGTTCTAGTAAAGGTATTTTTTTTCGAATTTTAATAAAAATACAACAATGTGAGTGAACTTCGGGTAAACAAATGAATGTCGTAAAAACAAGTGAAGCTAGGAAAACATAGTCTTGTGATCTGTAAATAAATTATGACGTCATCCGCGACGTACGCAAATCTCAACAATTTTTTTATATTGATATTGCTGTTTTAAGTTTGACAGCGGACATCTGTTAATCTTAAAACAGGAATATCTCGAAAAATACTCATCCTAGACTGGTGGTGTAAATTAATTACCAATATATTACCAAAAGTAGTAAAAATAATTGTTTTTCAAAGTTGAAATAAATAAGTTATACTTTATTTCCATACCACAGTGTAATTTTCTGTACCGATTACAGCAACCAATAATTTATTTAAACAAAAAGTAGCAACACTGTTTGCCTTGCCGGTGACTCGCCGGCGACGCGCCGTGCCGGTGACGCGCCGGCCGTCACGTCACCGGCGCGTCGCCGGCATGCCGTAGCAATATGCGTTTGACGTTGACGGGCCGGTGACGCGCCGTTGACGCGCCATGACTGATGTGTGTGAACAGTGTAGGTACAACTTGTATGTAACTATATTTTTGACGTTGACGGGCCGGTGACGCGCCGTTGACGCGCCGGAGCTGTGTGAATGATCCTTAAAATGGCCAATTTTGGCGTTATCGATCTCAGAAACAATAATACATTAACACTTTTGACTTATTGGATGGTGCAGAATAGCTATTGGAATAGTTCATAGAGGCCTCGCTTTTTTGAAAATTTGCTTAACTTTATAATTAAACCCGAAATTGCAGAGAAAGATTTTCATAAAATGCGCGAAGGCACTTTTTTGAGCTCATGGATTGAACAACTGTGCTAAACAATTGAAATAAAAAAAAATGAATGTTATCTCTTATATAGTCGAATAGTTCATAGCGGCCTCGGAATTTTGAAATTAAGTATAGAATATGTGAAAAAAAAATCCAATCAAAAACCATAAAACTACTAAAAACGCTCAGAATAAACTGTGGATTTCTCCTAGATACATTATTATTATTACGTAAATATTATATCATAATAATCTTTACTTCATAAAAAAATCAAATTTCATACTTTTATTTGTTGTTTGTACTTGTTTGTCTTTCTGTGTATGTTCAAAGTTGACTCTACGAAATCGTTCACCAACTTTCATTTTCCTTTCTAACACTTTAACTTTCCCGTGAATCATCATATTACTTTTTGTCGCGGACACATATAAATGTATTTAGTAGACCCAAAGGTTTCTCTAGGTTGTATCGCTCAAATCCGTCAAAATCGAAATTTCGACGAAAAATGTGATAGGGCCCTAAAGTGCGCCTTCAGTTTCCAGATAACTCCATTTCATTAGGGAATTCGTAATGAGTGCTTTGGTTTCCCTTGCCGTGCGATATTTAAGATTACAAATATCTGCAAATTTATTATAAAGATGGGGAGAGAGATAGTATCCAAAACGGTGCGCAAAAGTAGTAGCCGTGCGAGTGCTAGGTATCTTAAATATACGTTGTTTGCACAGCTCGTCGTATGAGTCACAATTTAAGACCTTTTTATGAACTGCGGACACTACTCTGACGATTCTACTCTGACGACGACTCTGAAATAACAACGCAATTTAAAAATACAAAAAAATCGAAGATAGCGGCCAATTTTTTTGTTTGTTTTTGGGCCGATTTCGATGAAACTCGGGTTCTAGTACTATTTTGACTAGAGAATAACAAAAACGCAATGTTGAAAATATTTAAAAATCCAATATGGCAGCCAACTTTTTTGTTTGTGGTCTGATACAGCACGTTAGGTTAAACAGTTGAAGTACAAAAACAGCTTTTATTATGTACGGCTTATAGGCGGTCTTAAGGTCAAATGTAAAGTCTGATGTGCTGCTGACTGTATTGTTTTGACAAGAAAACAGCAACAAAATTGGCAGCCATTTTGACCTTTTTTCATTGTTTACATTGCGTTATTATTTTCTTGTCAAATTAGTACCAAAACCGAGTTTCATCGAAATCAACCCACAAATAAAGGAGTTGGTTGCCATTTGGATTTTTTAATATTTTCAATTCAACTTATAGTTTTTATTTTCTTGTCAAAATAGTAACAAAACAGAGTTTCATCAAAATCAGCCCACAAAAAAATATTGGCGCAATCTTGGTTTTTTATGTTTTTAACATTGTGTCGTTGTGTTTTGTAATTATTTACACTTGAACTTAAAAAATTGAATAAACTAGATTTTTTTGATATTGTTTTTTTTAGTAAATAATTATTTTCTGCTTTTTAGTATCCCCAGGTATCGGGTACGGGTTATAGAGCACTATCTGGAGGAAAGGGAAGTGCTCTATATTTCTTCAGACGGGCAGATGAAGGCCAACCGTATGACATGTGTCGAGCCTTGGACCACTCCTCTGGAATATATGCTATGACTGGCGCGTCATTTGGTCGCATAAGGGCACTGGGTTAAGAGGTCGCGGTCGAAAAGACCTAAGGCATAGGCTTTCCTGGCCCAAGACAGAGCCCGCCACCGAGGGGAAAAATATTCTCATTGACGGGGTGAGAGTTCCTCTGCGCCTCCACATGAAGTATCTGGGGCTGTTACTGGAGGGCCGATGGAATTTCGGTGAACATTTCCAGTAACTGGCCCCAAAATAAGTGAGTGCTGCAGTGGCGCTAGGAAGACTCCTGCCGAACTAAGGTGGTCCAAACCAGACGGGAGTCATCCGCAGAATGACCCTTTATGGGGCGCCAGTGTGGGCAGATGCCTTGAGCGAGGCCATAGAGCTGCTCTTCATCGGCCGCAGTGTCATAGCATTGAAAATAATTCTGGGCTATAGAACGGTCTCTGCGACGGCCGCATGCATCCGTGCTGGTTCACCTCCCTGGGAGCTTGAAGCACGGTTTGGTTGATTACCTACATAAGTCTGTTGCTAACAATTCTCGATTGAAATCGATTGAAAGCGCAGTTACATTGCTGCTTTAACACGTTGGACGCCACGCGGAGCACCATGTGGGCCAACCTAGGCCTGTTCGTTGGAGCCATCGGAAATTCTCATAAATCACCAATTTTCACAATGTTGGATTTTAGTTATTATCAATTAGAAACATAATAATTAGCGCTATAAACTAAAAACTCTGGTGTTTTTCTTCCTAAAACTGAAGATTTTTTTAAGTTGGCACACGGGTATCCCCCATGGCCTCTGCGGAAGGAATTCCGATTTTTCTTCCGCAGGGGCCACGGGGATCACAGCCTGGCCCACCCCGCATAACTACTCCGCATGCTCATATTGTGAAATTTCTCCGAATAATCCGTGATTGTCTTATTAGACTGTTTTAATAGTAGGGGAAGATGGGGATCAGCATTACAAAAAATATATTAACCCTCGTTGTAATCAAAATATTTATTGTATGGCACTTTTTAATTCCTTTGGGGGTACTATTAACATGAAAGGCATGTATAATAATACTGCAAAATTTTTGCAGAAAATAATTTTATTATGTCAAAATTAACATAATAATTCTTAAAAAATCATAAAATTTTCGAAAAAAGGAATGAATAAACTTGGTTTTTCAGGTTCGACGATCATATACATATAATGAAGTCCTGTGTTCTTAATTCTATGGCGTTTATAATTTTTTTTCATGGCTAAATCTAATCACAGTCTTCCTCTTTCTATTCAGCACTATTTCTTCGTATAAAAAAGCAATTTTTCAAAAGATGCTCACTATAATAGTAATAATATTATATTACACAGTAGCCCGTTACACTGTACCAAAACAAACATGAAAAAAATTATAGGTTATTATTTCAGGCAGTATATCTAGTACCTATTAAAAAGTGTATATAAAAATATCAGTAGGTACCTATAAAATAAAATTACTTACCAAACTGCAATAATTTAGATTAAAATACAAAATACTATAGCGATGTTAGAGTTCTAGAATACCGAAAATATAATATTTGTTTATTTTGACATACTTACTGCAGAGACAATAGCCAAAATTGATATCTGGCATATAATAGTGACAGGTGCGTTTGATATTACAGCTAAGAAACGCTATTGAAGTATTAGTAAGCGACAGAGAGCCACTGTTAGACTATACCCCTTGTTACACAGTTCTCCAACTTCCCCTACTCATTCTTAAAAAAAAATTATTTTACGTAGTTTTGTTCTTTTTATTGTTTTATTGTACTATCTCAAGAAGACAATCGCTTTTTTTTAGTTTAAAATATTTCATTTAGTGAAATTTGAAAAAACCCTTACAAAGTATAGAAAAACGTAAATAAATTCTAAGTCTTCTGTGAGAAATAAGAACCAAGCTGACTGAACGTTCTACAGGGCCGCGCGGCCCATTTTCATTACTTTGTTGTATGGTACCGATGCTCCGTGGCTTGTAAATTGAGTTTGAATAGAAGCATTGCGATGGCCCATCGATGACCCCCGTGGCCTGAACGGATTGTTTGGGTTTGGCACACATGTGTCCCCAGTAAGGAATTCGATCCCGGCCCTTATTTCTGATCCCGGGATTTCGGGATTACACTTAGCCAATCCCGGGATCCCGGGATTATTTCGGGATTGAAGATTAAAAATAAAATTTTGGAAATCTTAGAAAAATGTCTGTGAATTAACAAATTAAAATAGAGAAAAATAAACCTACTTAAAATTTGGTCAAAAACCAACATACTTTACGTTACAATACACACCTAGCTAATCTAATCATTTTAACTTAGAGTCAAATTAAGTCTAAATAAGCGTAAGCAGACTGTCTGGTTAGTTTGACACTCCTTTAATCTTTATGTCAAAGCTATTATTTATCAAGAATGAATAAGATCTCTTTAAATTTCAATAAATTGAAAAACATTTATTTAACAAACTATGCAAATAAAGAACGGCAATAACCTCTCTTAACATCGACCAAATAGTTGGCTTTCATCTAAAAACCGAGTACTAATTATTATTTCTTAGCAAAAACTGTTAGAAAATAATATTCATCAGTCAATAATAACTCATTTCTTTTAAATATTAAGAAAACAATCGTAAAGAATGTTCATGCATTCTTGTTCAGTAGCAGTAAAACTGAAGTATATCACCTCACCACTACAACCCAGTAAGAGTTGCTTGCTTGTCTATCTTTATAGTTCAAAATAAAAGAAGTTTTATTCCAAGAAACCATCGCAAACCTGGGTGGGTTAATTTGTGTTGCTTGCTTGGAATGCTGCTTATATGAAAAATAGAAGGTTTTCTTGCATTTTATATTAATAACGAAAGACAAGCAATTCTATTAAGAACACTGGCACTGAGCTTTTCGCTTCACGCAGCATATTTTGCAACTTTTATTAAAATTTTACTAATCCCGAAAATCCCAGGATTAGAAAAACTCAATCCCGAAAATTTTGGGCCTGAAAAACGGTCGGGATCCCGAAAACCGGGATCCCGGGATCGAATCCTCTAGTCCCCAGTGGCTCAAATGAACAGTCACACATTTTTTGTGGCGTTCAACGTGTTAAGTAAGATAGTTGTCACATTGGTTCTTAACTAAAGCAGCAATGTAACTGCAATTTCCGTCGGAGTTGATTACAACAAAGTTACACAATTACCCTCCAGTACCATGATTACGTAAGGCTGTTGCTAACAATTCTCGATTGAAATCGATTGAAAGCGCAGTTGCATTGCTGCTTTAGGCTGGCCCCACACCTACCGGTTCCGTTTCTTTGCTTTGCTGTGCTACCTTGCTTGAAAGACCGCCGGCCAACCAGGGTAATTTTCAATCTATCGCATTTTGGGACTAGACCAAATTGGCAAGATAGCCATTAGCTTGGTTTTATCAAATATCATCGCCTGGATTGCGAAGTAGGAAGCTTTTAGGAGATATGCCACCTTGAACATGGACTCCGATCGTTAAAAATAACTCGATCGCTTATTTATACAAGATGTTTGGTAAAGCCTTATAAAACTGAATATGGTAGATAGGGACCATAATAAAACTGAACAACTTTTACTATGGGACCAAATCTGAAATCGCGAAAAAAAATGAACTGTTTCATACATTTTGATAATTTCGTTATTAATTTTTGTATAAAACAGCAGTTTTTTTTTTAAAACGAAAACTAAAACTTCTCATCGCACCCCAGACGACGATATTTGATAACACCAAACTAATGGCTATCTTGCCAATGTGGTCACGTCAAAATATGCGATAGATTGAAAATGAGCCTCTTGGCCGGCGGTCCATGGTAGAACAGCAAAGCAAAGAAACGGAACCGGTAGGTGTGGGGCCAGCCTTAGTTAGGATAGTTGTCACATTGGTTCTTAACTTGCAACAAAATTACAAAATCACCCCCCTGGGGGGTAATTATCTAACTTTGTTGCAATCAACTCTGACAGAAATCGCAGTTTCATTGCTGCTTTAGTAAGAACCAATGTGACAACTACCGTACATAAAGCAGCAATGTAACTGCGCTTTCAATCGATTTTAATCGAGAATTGTTAGCAACAGCTTTACGTAATCAACGGGCAGAGGGCCGTACGAGTTGGTTTTTTGTTCTCACTTCACTTTGCGAATAGTTAACTATCGTTTTCTCTCTTTCACTCGTTCACTCACTCGCATGATTTCCTCTCTTTCACTCGATACTATTCGCAAAGTGAGGTGAGAAACACAACTCGTACTAGGCACTCTGGTGCTCTCGGAGCTCGGAGGTGTACAAGCAAAAAAGGGAAAGGGGCGAAACTCTTGCCCCGGGGGAAAGGGCGAGCGTCGCGTCGAAACGCGGAGGAACAAAGGGCCTAGTACGAGTTGGTTTTTTGTTCTCACTTCACTTTTCGAAAAGTTAACTATCGTCTTCTCTCTTTCACTCGTTTACTCACTCGCATGATTTTCTCTCTTTCACTCGATACTATTCGCAAAGTGAGGTGAGAAACACAACTCATACTAGGCACTCAGATGCGATGCAGCGGAATTGGGTGACTCAATCGGAGACTCCCCCCGTTGCTTGACACAGGACTGTGGGTGGGTGGCAACCATATACCTAATCCTGAGTGTCGGAACAGGGGGGCACGGCACCCTAACTTTTAGATTGACGCAGGTACTTACCCGCACGGTTGCTTCGGTAATACCTGCATCGAATCCAGAGAGAAGCTGCTCCGGTGTGCCACGATTGCGGCGCCCGGCACGTCCTAATGGACTATCCAGCGTGATCGACCCAGCGACAGACGCTGATGGCACAGGTGAGAGGAGACCTCTCGGTACCCAACGTGGCAATTGCCATGCTGCGGGCTGAGCGCGTTGGAGAGGCGGACGCCAACGCGGACTCCGGCGACGATGGCTAGGGAGGAGGAGGCACTACGCACCCTAGTCCTTAAGATGGGGATGTCCGTTTGCCTAGTCCGCCCCCAAGTACCGGGCCTGATGAGGCATCAACACCAGGACCACATGGTGCGTGACACCACGGTCCCGTAGGTTCTACGTGCTAGTGCGGGATGTAGTAGGGGGATTAGTGGGTAGCGTCCCGGCGAGTCCCACATACCTCTAGGATGCGTAAATGCATTCCCCCTACTGTAAAAATGGTATGAGGTTAGGTACTACACTACCGAACCCTATGCTTCGTGTGGCCCGACATGCACTTGGCCTTTTTTTTAAATTAAAATGTTTTTTTTCTTATTATACAACTCGTATAGTCACCCACCCTCATATGAATAATGTCATAAAGTTAGCTTCAGGCTGCATAATATGTCGCATGCATCCCAGCCACAAGAAATGTGAGTTCTCTGGTAAAGACATTTGGCTGGATTACAAAAAACTTTTTGATCCGGCTGAAAATAACTGTCAAATAAAATAAATAGCTACCACCAACCTACCACAGAGGAAATAATCACTAGGTACGTTTTAGTACCTACATTCATTCAACCACCCCTTAGAATAATAATTATTATTCTAAGAACCACCCAAACAAATTCAAATCATTCAGACCAAGTTGGGATGTGAGTAGAGGCAAAGATTTGAGGTGCCTTTAATTTTATTCATTTGTATACCACCCGGCACGTAACTTGGCAAGATAAAAACGAGACAAAAGATGCGCAGTAGCTACAAACACTAAACTTTGTGCATGTTTTGTCTTGCCAAGTTATATGCTGGCAACTATAGTAGTATTTTAAATTTTAATTAGACATATTTTCTCATGGCCCTAAAGTTAGGCACATCAGCGCAGCGCATGCACATGGTCTTTTTAATGCCTCTAGGTGTAGCTAGACAAGAGACAACAGGAAATAAATCTTTTTCTTGTGTTAAAAAATATTTTTTGTTACAACTTTACTGCATTGTAAGTACTGTCTAATGAAAAACCCTTACTAATACCACTGTGGGTAGGGTCTGGCCAGCAAGTCGTGTCATCTCAAACCACTGTGAAATTTCAAATGAAGCTTCATACACTCAAAATACTGTGAAATATTATTTTTTTCATAAGTACCACAGGCAACAGTGTCGCTTATCCACTCCTAAGGTTAAAATCGCCTGCACACAGCACAGTCATAATATCGACTGTGGAAAGGAAAAAATGCTAAAGCGCCACTTTGGCCATTATGAGTTATATATATCATTGGATAGGGCTTTTTTTTCTGCGTCGATCTGTCTAGGTTTCAAAGCAATCGGAGCACTTTTTTGGCGCTTTAGCATTTCTAAAATTCGATGTTTTTCTCAAATCTACGCTGTCAATACGACTAAAGCGACGTATTTTTATTATTTTTGTAACAAATGTAGCATAAGAATTTTTATCCGGTCCACCTTTATTTCATTTGTACCACTTAAGCAATTTTCGTTTTTTCAAATTTGAAAAGTAATGGTGATTTAGTAATTTAAGCATTTTATAGACTGCAATGCTGACGGCTAGGCTCGGAGTTTCTCTGAGAGATAGGATCCGAAACGAGGTGATCCGACAGAGAACTAAAGTCATCGACATAGCCCACCGGATTAGCAAGCTGAAGTGGCAGTGGGCCGGCCATATTAGCCGTAGAACCGATGGCCGCTGGGGCAGACGAGTTCTTGAGTGGAGACCCCGAATGGGCAAACTTAGTGTGGGACCCTCAGACAAGGTAGAGCGACGATCTTCGCAAGGTGGCTGGCATAAACTGGATGAGTATAGCCGCAGATCGTGCTCAGTGGCGTGCACTCGGAGAGGCCAATGTTGAGCAGTGGACGATGATAGGCTGATGATGATAATGATGATAGACTGCAATGGTTTGGCGCTTTAGCAAAACATCATTTGTTTATGAAGTAAGACGGTTGGCGCTTAAGCAATTTTTATAATAAATTTCAAATATTATTTATTTAAATAAATACTTGTTTGGATTTATTCTACAGCATTGGTGCATTTAAGCAATTTTCCTTAAAGGGTTCGGGTAAGTCATCGCCTCAAAGTAATTTTTTATTATAACATGGGTAATTTAGTAAATTTTTCTTCACTGCATCTGTTAAACTTAAGGTCACTAAGCATTTCGTCATTGCCCTAAAAAAGATCATTGCGACTTATAAGCAGTTTTCACTGACTGGGTTCTTACAATATTGTGGACATAAGTATTTTTTTCCTGACAGTGATTTTTTCAAAAAAATTAAGTATTTTTGCTTAAGCGACAAGTATTTCGCGATATAATAGAATTAGAAACCAATGAGTATTTCCTAAATTTGGGGAAAAAATAAATAATATGGTCTTTCATATACATGAATTTGCTCACGTTAATAACAAAAAAGTTATGATTTTTTTTCGAAAAAATGAAACTTAAATCCTCATTTCCCACAACTAGCATTTTGGCGTTTTAGCATTTTTACCTTTCCACAGTCGATATACATTTAGTTCATCAAGGGGGGCAATATACTTGCACACGAATTTTGTTGCTAACGGGTTAAGTGACACTGTTGCCCATCCACAGTACACACACCTTAACAAAAGGTAAAAGAATATAATGAAGGTAAAAATTTAAATTTTGCAGTATTTCGAGTATATACAGCTTCAAAATTTTCAAATTTAACAGTTTTGAGATGACTCAACTCGCTTGGCCAGGCTGTATTACAAAACTATGCACTTATTTCTACAGAAAATAAAGAAAGTATGGCTTCAATCAATTTATTTAAATGTACTACTTAAATTATCTAATTTTAAGAAATAATTATATGTATCACCAGGGTCTCACTGGGCTTTGGCTTGCATGTGTTAATATGTACCTGTTGTGAGGTTTTTGCCTCATAGCCATTTGTTTGTGACGAGGAAACTTGGGGCATATGATATAGTACCGGTTATCTCTTACAACAAAATAGCAAGATTTGCAACGTCTTCGTACTTTTCCTTTCACTTTAAAATTACAAACAGGATTTATCATTGGTATGACTGGAGTAAGTAACCTGCAATTAAATCCATTCTGCACTTCTCCAAATAAATTTGGCATTGTACCAACAGTTTTGTTTGATAGTGCATTTGATATTGTCTTCACTACGGACAGTATTTTTTGCATTTTGATGTTGCACTAAGTTCTTTTGTAGTCTGTTTCCTTCTTTTTATTGTTCAATAAATAGGTAACTTTTAAGAAAGTGAACAAGTTATCGAATCGAAATAAAATAAATGACATTGACAGTTGGTTGACAGCACTGCAGAAATGGTGCATTCCGAGTCACGCCAACAGCGATTTCATTGCGCTGATTTGCGTACCGAATCACCGAGAGCGCGATAACGACAGCCCGTGTGACGTCATTGATTGCGTCATAACATCCGCCATCTTGCGATTACGCCGCCCATGCTCCGCACCCTGATTATCTAAGGCCCTCCGCTGCCTTGAGCGGGACACGCGCGCGGGGCGACATAGATTAGAGCTTACTCATGCACTGCGCAAGCATCTGTCCGTCAAAAACCAGCAATCTATATTCCCGCGGCGGGAGCCCGCTTAAGGCAGCGGAGGGCCTTAAAAGAAACTATTTAGCGACCGGTTGCATTTGACATACATTGCCACTTTTCTTTGGTTTGTTTTTTTTTAACCCAAAAAGAAGTAGCAATGGATCACGATCATCTGTGAATTGCAACCAGTCGCTGTTGCATAGTAAAAGACAAACCAATTACACATTTGGTTTTAATTAACTTGAAACCGACGTAAGATTAAAATAGATAACATGTCACAGGTGTCACAACTTGACAATACATGAAATGAAGTAAATAGACAATAATAAAATCCAGCACTAGTAAAGAGTTTATATGTCATTCTCCCCGTCTATGTTTTCTTCTCCTACCACAAAGTCATGTAGATGAGAAGGTAGCCGACGATTCCTCCTGGGTCTTTCGAGGGCAGATGTTTCTTCCCTTATTCCATGTGTGTCGGTCGGAAGATTTATGTGTTAAGGGCGATCTGGAATAGGGCGATCCGGATTCACCAATGAGTCGGAAATATCTTCAAATGATTCTTCATGAATATCAATCGAAGAATGAGAATCACTTGGAAGTGGAGCTAATTGTCTATTGGACACTGTACTCTCCGTACCATTTGACCTTCGAATTATCGAATAGTGAGGGTTGTAGTCCAAGAGTTCAGCTTCCTCCACTAAGGGGTCATTTTTCGAGTGAACGTTGTTCTTAACGAGAACCGGTCCTGGCGCTAACCATGTAGGCATAGATTCTCCATTAGGTGACCTTCGAGGGTAATTAAATAGTCTCTCATGTGGAGTCGCATTTATGGACGTGCAAAGGAGCGAACGGATAGAGTGAAGAGCGTTCTTCAAGACTCGTTCCCAGTATTCTACCGCCATGTTGTTGGAACGCAAGCTGAGTTGTACCGCACGCCACAGTGTTCCATTTAGACGCTCCACTTGGCCATTACCCCGTGGATTGTACGGAGTAGTTCTGGAAGAGGCAATTCCGTTAGCTCTCAAGAAAGTTTTTAGTTCTTCGGACATAAAAGAGCTCCCTCTGTCGCTATGAATGTACAGTGGTTGTCCAAACGTACTAAAAATGTCTCGTAAGCATTTGATAACCGTTGCAGATGACGTGTCTTTACAAGGGTAAGCCCATGGAAAACGGCTGTACTCGTCAATTACTGTGAGTAAATACTTATTCTCTGTATTTGAAGGAAGAGGTCCTTTAAAATCCAAATTCAGCCTTTCAAAGGGGGCCAGTGCTTTTATTAGCTGCCCTTTGGTCGTCATGAAGCGGGGTTTTAGTTCAGCACATACTCTACATGCGGTCGTCATAGTCTTTATGTCGTTGATTGAGTACGGCAGGTTCTTTGAGCGTACCCAATGATACATTCTAGTTATACCAGGGTGACATAGTAGAGCATGTAACTCATACAATTTATTTGCATTCATGAGTGCGCAAACTCTGGATAGCGCATCTGCAGCAGTGTTTTGAGTGCCGGGTCGATATATGATATCATATTTATAACAGGAGAGCTCTAGGCGCCAGCGTTGTATCTTTTCGTTCTTTATTTTACTTGAATGGTTTTGGTTGAACATGTAACATACAGATTGTTGGTCAGTTATCAACATGAAATGTTTCCCCATTAGGAAATGACGCCATTTTCTTAGACTTTCCACAATAGCGTAAGCTTCTTTCTCGACCGATGGGTGTTTACGTTCAGCATTCGATAGTGTCCTGGAGAAAAACGCCACAGGTCGACCCTGTTGAGAAAGCGTAGCAGCTATCGCGTATTCTGAGGCGTCAGTTTCTACAGTTAGTATTTCATCTCCATCAATCGCTACCAATGAAGCTTTACTTATGTCTGACTTTAGTAGCTCAAACTGGCTAATAGCACTATAATCTAACGGAAAACTGCTTACGTTCGTTAAAGGCTGTAGTTTCCTTGAAAAGTCTTTCACCCATTTTGCATAATGGGCAAACAGCCCTAGAGCTCGTTTCAGTTCAGCATTGTTCGTGGGGACTGGTAGCTGTAGCAGTGGTTGGAGTCGTTCTTTGTCTGGCTCAATGGTATTATTCTTAATAGTATAACCAAGCAAATTTACAGTCTCCTGAGAAAATTTACATTTTTGATCATTTAATGTCAGATTATACTTTTTTGCAGCAGCTTGAAAATTAATAAGGTTCTGATCGTGATCGTTTTTATCTTTTCCGCAAACAGTGACATCGTCAAGGTAAGTAAATGTCCCTTTTAACTTTTCTTTTTCTATTATAAATTCGAGCGTACGTTGGAATGCTGCAACTCCATTGGTGACTCCAAAAGGAATTCTCGTGAATTGATAGAGTTTTCCCACAGCTTCAAATGCCGTATAGGGTTTCTCGCTTTCTTTAATTGGCACTTGATGGTATGCACTCTTTAAGTCTATCTGACTGAAAATATTATATTTGGCAACCTTAGATACAATGGTTTCTATATGAGGTAAGGGGTATGCGTCTAATTCCGTGAACTTGTTTATGGTCAAGGAGTAATCGATTACGAGTCTTTTCCGATGTGCTCCTCCTCCTGCTACTAAAACCTGTGTACGCCAGGGAGAGACGCTTGGTTCTATCACACCATCTTCTTTCAGCTTTAATGGCCAATGATAACGTCAGCACAAAGATTGTTGACGACAAGAAACGGTCGGTGTTTGTGCGAGTATTCGTTCATAGTAACAGTTGCAAAACAAACACTTCTCACGAAAGATACGTTATTTTGAGAGGCTAACGTGATAGTCTGCTTGTGAGGCTTCTGTTTCAGCTGCATTATTCGCGCTATTTTCTCATCTATAAAGCTCACTGAGCTTCCCGTGTCGATTAGAGCGTCAGCGTGATAGTTATTAAGGGTTACGGGGATAGTGGCTTTTGAAAGACTTGATGGAGAGGCAGCCGAGACAGCATTAGCAGCTACTTCAGAATCATCAGAGTCCACGGCAGATTCTTCAGCAGTAACGGCGTTATTGGTAGGATTTGTAGATCTGCATACATTAGCAAAATGTCCTTTTCTGGAGCAAAGCTGGCACTGGGCGTTGAAAGCCGGACATTTAAGCCTTCGGTGTGAGATATTTCCCCCGCAATAGAAACAGCGCCATTTAGTTGACACTTCCGAAGTCGCTCGGGGAGTTAGCGGGTTTTTAGATCCATGTCTTGACAATGATGCTACTGGTAAAGCGTTCAAGTTTATTTCGTTTACACCGCTGGTCATTGCCCGGGAGTCCCTTTCTGCAGTCTCTAAGGAGATAGCTTGATCAAGAGCTTTATCTAAGGTGAAGGATCGTTCTTGAAGCAATCTTTCCCGGATTCTCAGCGACAGTATTCCAGAAATAAAAGCACCCCTTATAGCTTCGTCTTCATGCGTTGTAGCAGTGACAGCTTCAAAGTTACAATCACGGGCCAGAAGTCTGAGTGACCGCCCGTATTCGGATATAGATTCATCAGGCTTCTGCTTTCGCGTAGCAAGCAAGTGGCGGGCCAGTATTATGTTCTTTGGCTTCAGATACATTTTATCAAGTACTTTCACTGCATCGTCATAAGATAAGTGGAAGAATCACGAACGTGTGGAAAAATATGAGCTGACAAATGATTCATCAAAAGTTTAAGCTTTAAAGAATCGGTACCATTAGGAATCTCCTCGAGTATGAAATTGTTAAAAGTATATTTCCAATGGGTCCACTTTAGGTCCGCTTCTGTTGCGGTAGACTCCACGTCAAACTTCTCGGGTCGAAGGTATCTTGCCACATTAGGCACAAGTTTCGTTTCGGTGTCAGTCATAGTAACTTTCGTTTTCGTATCGGAGATAACACAAGTTAATTAAATTGTTGCATAGTAAAAGACAAACCAATTACACATTTGGTTTTAATTAACTTGAAACCGACGTAAGATTAAAATAGATAACATGTCACAGGTGTCACAACTTGACAATACATGAAATGAAGTAAATAGACAATAATAAAATCCAGCACTAGTAAAGAGTTTATATGTCAGTCGCTAGGTGGTTTTTAATTAGATAATCAGCCCGCCGAGGCATAATCACTGTGAGCGTTCTGTCAAAAGTGACACTTGTTTGTTTTGTTTACCTCAGGTGCATTTAAATGAAAGTTCAAAATTTGTTGAAAATTATTTCCGCATACCATGGAAGTAATAGTCAAAGATATATGATCATATATAAAGCAAAAAGGTCCAAATTCCGAACTTTTAAATTTATATTGAGGTTATGTAGGTCAAGACATCGGTGAGCGCGCTCACGAGCGTTCCGAATCATTGATAATCCCAACTGTCATAAGCGCGATTATCTGAATCGGTACGCTTGTTATCGTGATCAACGCTGAAAGTGATTTTAGCCTGAATCGGAATGCACCACCAGTTGACACTTGACACACAGGTCGCGTTCCAAATCACACTTACAGAACAATGAGCGCGCTAACGCCCGGACCGATTCATGCTTACAACGCACACGTAAGTTGAAATGACGTCACAGATGACGTCATCGCATGTCCTAACGACGCTCAGCGTATTCTACCAAAGCACTGTGAGCGTTGTCAGTGAACTGTCAAACTTCCTTGTCAAAGTTCATTCTTGTTAAAATTTGTGGTTATTATTTTTGATTTTTAGAAAAGATGGCTGAATTTATTAATCTGCAGGTGTTTTGCGAAGCTACGAACGAAATACTTATAATAAATTGATGTTGAGAGAGCTAGCAGTGGTAATAAATATTTTTAATTTTTGATGGTTTATAAATTGGTAAGTAAATAACTGGTCAGAGTGAAGGAACTTGATTCATATTCATTACTGCCTTTGTATTATTTATCCCATAGAATTAATATTTACTTAATCGAGATAATACCTTTTGGAGGTTACGTTGTTAAAAACAATCCAACGTTAGCGGTGTGAGCGCCCTCACGAGCGCGGTCCGAATCAATAGTATCGTGAGCGTGCTGACAGCGCGAGCGTGCTAATGATTTGGACCGGTGTACAATGACGTCACACGCTGTGAGAACTGTTGCCGTGAATCGGAACGCGGCCACAGCAAGCCCAAAGAACAACAATGTCAATAAACGGGTGAGCCGAAAACGAATGCATACATTTTATATGAGATACGTAAAATATGACTTAGATTCATAAAATATGACTATATGTATAGCAAAGGAAATTAATAAACTATGTTCCATACTGTTTTCTTCGTCGATAAACGAATAAATGTAGCGAAATTTGGTTTTAGAGAAATGTGTGGCAATATCTTATTTACCTGTGAAAAGTGTGATTACTTGGATTATTTCTTTTTGTCACATCACAATCACTTAGAGCACAAGACACCATGGCTCCACAATTCCTTTATTTTAAATTCTAATTAAGATTAACAAATATTTTTAACAAACTGTGATCTCATTTGCTAGGCGGGACGCTAGGGCCTCTTACTGTAAAAATTCACAGATTTTACAGTACCCGCAAGAATCGGAGCATTGAAAATGAACACAAAAATTTACGAAAAATCAAAATCAAATCAAATGCAAAGTCCTATTATATTTTCAAAGTTACCTAAGTAGTACCTACCTATTTATTTTTACGATTGTGACAAAAACAGAAGTGTCACAAAAGCGCCCGCTGACTGCCTCGACGCGGCCGAAATAATATTAACCAATTTTCAAAATTTCAACGAATGCACTTCTCGTCCGCTTCTGCATCTTTTAAAACTATTACCATGACGATCGGTCAATAATCATAGAAGCTACATCTACATCACTTTTTATGTACGGAAACAGCAATTTTTCTACAATATCAAATCTAAAGGGACCACCTACAGGCTTCGAGAAACAAAAGGCTTCGTTGTCAGAAGCCCGTCTTACTCTAAGCCTACAGGTTACAATTATAAACCGATTTTCAAAATTATTTCGCCATTTGATAGCTAAACTAATACCCTAGGACCCTTTTTTTTCATATTTTCTTAAGTCGGTTTTTTTTCCGAAATATTTACAATTTAGTAAACAAACATCCCCCAAAAAACCCGGAATTTTTGGAATTTCGCAAAATTCCAAAAAATGATACCAGTAGATTTTCAAAATTCAAACGTTCGCACGTGTCTCGATAAACTCCTCAACTTTTGGTACTATTTTTATTTCGATCCTCTTAAAATCCTCGGAGATATGGCCAAAAATACGTCTCAGGCGATTTGCATCTGATAACCATTTTCAATGGTAAAAATGTTGGCACATGTCACTTGATCCTTTGTCTCTTTTTTACATAGAGGTCGTCGGCGTCCGTATGGCGCCGGCTAGACGCGTGGTATTTATCGTGATCCATCGCCATAGAGTAAATTTTAACCATTGAAAGTAATTTGTATGGAATATTCAATATTTTACTTTCCATGGTTAAAATTTGCTCTATAGATGGCGTTGGATCACGGTATTTACCACGACGTTTAGCCGTCGCCTATGATGTTAACTTCTCTTTTCCACGCTTTGATGGGCCAATGCAACGGTCACTCACCAAAGTATTACCCATTGTTCTCAAACTTCTAAAAGGGATTAATTAATTGGGTGACTGGAAATAATTATTAAATAGGTACTAAACTGGGCAGCAGTTTATTTTTTGGGTGACAAAATAACTAAACGGGCAACTAACAGTGGATTACAAAAATACTCTGAACGGGCGACCACATATGGGTGATAAATAATTTAAGTTAGCAGTAAAAACTCTAAATTGAAATAAAGCCTTCGACATTGTGATGAACATGGCGTGACATAATCAGACCAAAATGGCAAAATAATTGTGTAATTAATATGATTTGTGATTATTTAATTCGAATAATATATTTAAGCTTAGTAAGTAATCAAAATGTGGTGTAAAAATGTAAAGTAATACATTACGAGTATCTAAATTAACGGAAGTGTATTTGGTTTTGCAACAAAGTTTATTTGTCAAATTTATACAGGTAATTAAGCTCATATATTGGCGTAATACTATTTCAATAATTCTTACTGTCCGTTTTAAAATGTGTTATGCATAGTTTCTTGAAAATTAATGATTTACAGTTGCTGTTTTAATAATTAAGATGTTATGTTGACTATAGGCAAGAATGGCGGGAAGCGGTTGCCATTCCCGCCATCAACGAATGTATAAAAGTGACATCGAAATAGGGTAACAGCCCAGTCTGATATTGTGCTTCGTCGAATTAAAAGATAAGTATTGTATAACTGTGCTAGTTATTTGGTTTATTGTAGAATAACGGTTTATAAATAAGGTCTAGGATGTTTTATCTTGTTTAGAATTGTGTGTTCATGTGATTAATATGTTTAAAATGTGTTGTTTTGGCAATTCATGCAATGTCGGTAAGAATCATTGTTCAGCATGAACAATGAGATCTGATGTGCTGTTTTATTAGTGTTACAGTTTAAAAATGATTTAAGTCACGTTTAATAATTTGTACATGATGATTAATGTGACGTTTTACTGGGAATTAATTGAACATCAGTTAGTATCATTGTACACTTTGAATAATAAGGTCTCATATGTTGTTTCATAATAATACAGTTTAAAGTGTTAGTTATTACGAAAGTTACATTAAAATATAGTGACTATCAAGGTTAATGATGTTGTTTCTTGTTTCATCTTCTAACTCATGCTTAGTGTTGGTTATCCAAATATATCCAGGTTTAAATAATGATGTAGTGTTTTTAATTATGTGAGCCTAACCCCTTTATCTTCAACAATTTTCAGGCGTGGGATGCTCTACGATGCCAAAACGTTCTCGCCGTCCTATCAGGAAGATGAAGACCTCTCGTGACACATCGATGTAGGTCGTGGTGATTTCAAGGAGCAGAAGCCGATGGGACTACTCAACCTGCTGAAGACGCAGTGGCGGTGGACGCTACAAACATCAACGCCAACGCCACCTAGATCAACTCTTCAGGGATGCAAAGTAAAAGTAAGATCCAACCATGCTTTGTTAACAATATGGCATTAGAAACGGAGATTAGTTTAGTAAAGAAACTAATCCTTTGTAAAATTGTTATTGTGATAGAACTTCATTTACCGGGCAAGTTAGTTTAATCATTAGTTTCAGATTCATCCTCGAAATTAATGTTGGGATTTTCATGTAGGAAAATGGAAATATCACCTTCCATGTATTCCCTTTTTATATAATAATATAATATAGTTCCGATCGAGCAATTTAAAAATAAAATATTATAATGAACAGAAAAATAGAACTTCTACAATAACACCTCGTTTATATTATATAATAGAATTAGACGGTTGTTGAAATTAAATAGATGATTTATTGGGTCTTTTACAGTAGTTACTTTTCACATTAATTATTAAATACTGTTTTCATTTGGCATATAGCGATTCTTCTCGAAAAAGAGAGTGAGTTTTGTGATTGTTTGTGTTGGGTGAAAGTAAAATAAGGTGTTTTATTTTTATAAATCTGAACGATTACTGTTCACAAATAATTACCTATATTATTTATTACGTTTTAGTTCTAGATATTGCTTGCATTATAATATATTTGAGCTGCAGCGTCTGCAGCTAAGGCAGTCAAAGTTAAACCTTTTGTAAATTGTTAAAAAAAATCCAAAAGGAGTTAACTTTAGTTAGTCAACGCATAGGCATACATATGAGCATTATATATAATTTATTATTATAGTAATCGTCTTTGGAAAAACTTGAACTTAATGTTGAGACAACCACAAGCAACTCCTGGCCCAAGTAAATGGTGAAAAGACTTTTCTAATAATGCGACTTGCATTCGAGTTTACTCAATTTCAATATAGAAAAACCGGCCAAGTGCATGTCGGGCCACGCGCAGCAGAGTTTCGTAGTTACCATATGCCATGCCTTATTTAATACCACTATCATTTTTCATCTGAAAAAAATAACTTGTTTTTCATAGTTTGTATAAATGACAAAGTTATGTTTGCGGTTTTGGAGAATATGCTATATCTCTAAAACTACTAAATATATCTCGTTCAAACCAATTTTCGTTAAAAGTGTTTATTGAGATCCACAGCATACATGTTTTATTTTTTACTCTTTTATTTTAAAAGTTAGAGGGGACACTCATTTTACTACTTTGGCAGTGTATAACTTTCATACGATTGACTTTGAGAAAAATTGTCTTAAAACCATAATGTCATTTTTAAAGACCTATCTATAGACATCGGGGAACAGCCCCCTCCCTTAATCTATATTTTTTTAATTTTTGTGTAAAAATCGTAAAGCGGTTCATAGTCTACATATCATCTACCTCACATATCACATCTACCTATCAAGTTTCAACACTGTAATTCTAATAGTTTCGGAATAAAGTGGCTGTGACATACGGACGGACGGACGGACAGACAGACATGACGAATCTATAAAGGTTCCGTTTTTGCCTTTAGGCTACAGAATCCTAAAAACCGAAACTAGTGATCGTTATTGTAATCAGTGAATTGAACAATTTTGATTCAGAATCAATGAAAACATTAATTTGATGACATAAGTAGGAAATAGGGGTAATGTGACAGAAAACCAATTGATTATTTATTTTGATTCCGAACGTTCTTATGAAAACTAACTATAAGTATCATTTGAACTAACATTGAGCACAGTGCCAATTTAAAGTAACGAATCAAATGGTTATACATGTCATAATAAACATCATCAAATTATTCAATAGTTTTTACTTGACAAAAGACACTATTATTAGCCGCTAATTTAGCGTGTAAAATCACTGCTTCTTTTGAGCAGATAACTTTGATAATTATCTTGATTTAACTTTGGATTCTATTCCAAATAATAATAGTATCATTTTGCGTAACAGAATTAATAATATTTATATGCATTTAAATTACCATTTAAGACAATAACGGAGGTGTCTTCTAGCCCTCACTTAACAATAGTAAAATCAAGGCAGAAACTGAGAGAACTGACAAAGATTTAGAAGGCGGCTTATTTTTAAATTCCGAAAATATTGGTGATTGATGTGTTATGTTATGTGTTACTGAGCATTGGTTGGAGAATTATGGATTAAGTATGGATACCTATGGAGTTATAAGTTCGTTTAATAGAATATTTTGTTAAGAGAAGAGAATAAGTTCAATTCAAATATTTTTATTCAAATAAGCTATTTTAATTAGTTT
Source organism: Agriphila tristella (assembly GCA_928269145.1). Taxonomy (NCBI): domain Eukaryota; kingdom Metazoa; phylum Arthropoda; class Insecta; order Lepidoptera; family Crambidae; genus Agriphila; species Agriphila tristella. The sequence goes on from OV743431.1 coordinate 43,496,766, forward strand.
AGAAGGGGTTCACATATCATTTTACATGATAACTTACAAATCTCACAATGTAAAGAGCGCTAAGGTATAGTATTCTTCTCAATTGAACTAATCATTATATTATCTTGTGTGTAATTTGATTAATAATATAATTATTAATAGAAAGAAATATAAATTAATAATTACAATATGTATACGTACAATACCAAATGCGAATCACTTTGAGTTTAAGCTCACTATGGAAGTAGTTTTAAAGAAAATGACGTAGAAACAATAAAAAGTTGAAGTTGTATGCGATGACATTCTAGATCCTAGAATGTCCAAACTTTCAAGTAGACCCATAAACTTCTTAAATTATTTTGTTTGCATACTTACATAATAATTAGCATACTTTTAGTGAACTAATGTCAATATCAAAGAATGTCGCAACGCAAGTACGCAAGTTTACCTTTTCATTAGCTTAAGAAATCATTATTAATTTCTAATAATTCACGTAATGAAACTACCTATATAAACAGATAAGAAAGTCTTTTAGTTAAGATTCTTCTTGATTCATATGTTTCAATAGCAGTCATTTCTGTTTTTGTCTTATATAATTTTAATTAAAAGATAAAATTATCATAAGTAAAAAAAAATAATACTCATGCTCGAAATTCTTGTAATTGAACTCCTCCGTCACAGTTAAAGCCGAAACGGCTATTATGGTGGTGTTTGTATGTTTTTTCATATATAACATTGTGTCAATTTAAACAACAAATAAAAAAAAAGTAAAATAGAAACGTTACCAAAGCCTATTTTGAGGGCAGTTACTCATTTAATAGGTTGTTTAATGTGGTTTTAATTAATGTAGTGAAATTTTTAAACAAAGTTAGGTGTATTTCTCGAATACCAGTAGAAAGCACCCGTGTCTGGTCGTAGTAGTTCTAGTTCTTGACTCGAGAACGCTATTTCTTCTTACAGTCTAGTGTTAATAAGTGCAAGCAATCATTTTGTTTTGTAATAATATTAACATTAGTATAGATAGGTGGTCTTAGAAATAACATTTATAAAATAGCATTGTGATAATTAATTATATTGCAGTATCGATTGACACACATTGTGAAACATCTGGAAAGATGTTTCTATCAGGTGTCAATGGTGAAATAACACCAACTTGCATCGAAAAAGTAAAATGTACTGGAAAATGTTTAGGCAATGCCAATGTTTTTGTCAGATGTTTAACTCTTCTGAATAATATGTAAATAAATAGGTAGCACAGAGGAACCCATTGATCTCTTGCAAGGATTAATAGAATACGTATAATATCGACTAGAATATATATTACTACAGTGTTGCTCTGCTATACATTTATTTTGGTTAATCAATTCTGCTTAACCAATACAACTTGTTGTCGACGACATCTTGATTTCTATTGCATGATGACACAAGTGGTGGTTCATATTTGAGTTAAATCCCGTGTTAAATTATCTTCGGACCAAATGATGTATGAATGCTTGATGGTCATCACTTCTGTGGCGATTGATCTATAAATCTTCCTTTCGGCTTCAATTAACTATTGAACATTGCAGTTGATAAGAGTAATAATAATGATAAATGCTTGGACCAACTCCATCTAGTCCCAAACTAAGCAAAGCTTGTAATATGGGTGCTAGACAACTGATATACTTAAATACTTTTAAATATATGCTTATTATATGTAGAATACGAGTTCATTTTATTTGCAAGCATACAGTAGGTACTAAAAGTTGTGAAAGATGGGTTGTACTCACGTGATACACCAGATACGTAATGTATACGTTACGCATAGATATGACGCTATTTAATATGAAAATGGATAGTTTATTAGTGGAAAACAATTGATCAAGAGATCTTGTATAAACCGAGTCAATGAAGTTGTAACAAGTAAGGCATATCTAAAATATTTATTTTGTGACTTTTCTCTAGATATAAATTAGTAACGACTGATAAGTCTGGGCCGTTAATTGGGTGACGATTGTCTATTGGACACTGTAATTAATCAATCAATGAAAGAAATAAGTAACGGCTGATCTCTGGGCCGTCACTCACTTAACGATTGTTCTCTGGGCCGTCACCGATATGACGATTGATCTCTGGGCCGTTACTCATGAGGCAATTTATCTCTGGCTGGGCCGTTACTCACGTGGAAATTGATCTCTGGGCCGTCACTTTGGTGGGTGACGATTGACTTTTGGGCATGCACTCTTAAAGATTCATTAAAATGGCATTTCTATGATTCTTATTTAATTTCTATTATTCTCATTTGGTTTCTATAACTTTTATTTGACTATTATGATTCTCTTTTGACTTTTCTAATTCTAATTTGACTTTTATGGTTCTTGTTTGACTTTTATGATTCTCATTTGACTTTTATGATTTTCATTTAACTTTTGTGGTTTTCACTTGACTTTTATGATTGTCATTTGACTTGATAAAAAAGTGAACTTACTTATCAAAATAATTCTCATTTGCAGGGACGCAAATAAATGTCAGGATGGACGAATTGATGAACATGGCGTGACATAATCAGACCAAAATGGCAAAATAATTGTGTAATTAATATGATTTGTGATTATTTAATTCGAATAATATATTTAAGCTTAGTAAGTAATCAAAATGTGGTGTAAAAATGTAAAGTAATACATTACGAGTATCTAAATTAACGGAAGTGTATTTGGTTTTGCAACAAAGTTTATTTGTCAAATTTATACAGGTAATTAAGCTCATATATTGGCGTAATACTATTTCAATAATTCTTACTGTCCGTTTTAAAATGTGTTATGCATAGTTTCTTGAAAATTAATGATTTACAGTTGCTGTTTTAATAATTAAGATGTTATGTTGACTATAGGCAAGAATGGCGGGAAGCGGTTGCAATTCCCGCCATCAACGAATGTATAAAAGTGACATCGAAATAGGGTAACAGCCCAGTCTGATATTGTGCTTCGTCGAATTAAAAGATAAGTATTGTATAACTGTGCTAGTTATTTGGTTTATTGTAGAATAACGGTTTATAAATAAGGTCTAGGATGTTTTATCTTGTTTAGAATTGTGTGTTCATGTGATTAATATGTTTAAAATGTGTTGTTTTGGCAATTCATGCAATGTCGGTAAGAATCATTGTTCAGCATGAACAATGAGATCTGATGTGCTGTTTTATTAGTGTTACAGTTTAAAAATGATTTAAGTCACGTTTAATAATTTGTACATGATGATTAATGTGACGTTTTACTGGGAATTAATTGAACATCAGTTAGTATCATTGTACACTTTGAATAATAAGGTCTCATATGTTGTTTCATAATAATACAGTTTAAAGTGTTAGTTATTACGAAAGTTACATTAAAATATAGTGACTATCAAGGTTAATGATGTTGTTTCTTGTTTCATCTTCTAACTCATGCTTAGTGTTGGTTATCCAAATATATCCAGGTTTAAATAATGATGTAGTGTTTTTAATTATGTGAGCCTAACCCCTTTATCTTCAACAATTGTAGTGTAGTAGTTGTAGTACGGGATTTTCCTAATAACGATCTTTGCTGGACTCAGCAGTTGCCTAGAAATACCATTCCGTAGTTGTCTAGAAATATAATAGAATAGGCCGGCCGCCATCTTTGTTACGTCACACGACTGTAGCTTCGTTGTTTATTACTCGATTGTATTGTAATGATTTAAATTTTATTAAAAAGCTGTTAAATTAGCAATAACAATAAGTTTTATAATAAGCTACATTTCACACTTTTTGTATTCAAGAAAACTTACCAAACAATTACATACTTACCAGTAGTCCATAGTATGGCGGAGCCAAGGCGGAGCCGAGTCCAGCGAAAATCGTTATTAGGAAAATTTTATACAAATCAATATCATGGGCCCGTACTACAATGTCGGAGGCTGTGTTTCAAAAACTACTTATCGTATCGATATAAAAGCATTGATGTTTAGAAAATGTAGTGTAAATTAACTGCCTTTTTAACCGACTGAAAAGGAGGAGGTTCTTCTTTTTATTTTTAGATTGGCAAATCTCCTCTCCTCTTGGGAGTATTTTTGCCATTGTCAAGTGTGAATAGTTCAGTGGAAGATATTGTTTCAATTTTCATAAGAATGCGGGTGCATCGAATTCCAATGCTGCTTGGAGCATTTGGCACCAAGTAGAGGTAATATCAAGACAGTTTACTCGGAAAGTTCTGCCGAGAGGTAGCCACCACTACAATAGAAGTCTCAGCTTCACACTTACCAAGATCGCGCCTATTTCCATTATCCTATATATTGTTCAGTTGCGTACACACTTGTACCACAAACCTGCACCAATTTCAAGGAACCGTACTAGACAAAATGGCGCCAAAAACTCCCAAGGGGGATAGGTTATCTATTTCGTCGCGTATATTTTTTGGTTTTTATATGGAGCAGTGGTTTAGCGCCTGGCCCAGCGATTGCGGAGGTTAAGCAACGTTCGCAAGGGTCGGTCATGGGATGGGTGACCAAAAATTTATTATCTCGAGCTCCTCCGTGCTTCGGAAGGCACGTTAAGCCGTTGGTCCCGGCTGCATTTGCAGTCGTTAACACTCACCAATCCGCATTGGGCCCGCGTGGTATGTTAATGGCCCGTCCTCCTTACCACCCATAAGGACCTGTGCCCCAGCAGTGGGGACTTTAAAAATGGCTAATGGATTTGCAAAAAATATATTGTATGTATATGTTACCGGCAATGTGTATAATCAGGCATTGTATACAATGCCTGAAACGATCAGTCAATGTATGAAATATGATTCATTTTATACATTGCCTAGGCATTGTATACAATGCCTGCTGGTCCACCGGCAATGTGTAAAATAAGTATATTTCTGATGTCTGTTATAAAAAAATAACCTTGAAATTTAAGGCTCACACTCCGCTGCGCTACGCGCTCGCCTTAAATTTCTAATCTAGCCCAGGTTCGATACCAAACTCAATGAGCCCCCCTCGAGTCCCGTCGAGCTCCCCCCGAGCCCCCGCGAGACATCCTCGAGCCCCCCCGAGCCCCCTTCGACCCCCTCGACCGCCCCCGAGCCCCCCTCGAGCACCCTCGAGCCCCCCTCGACCCCCCAAGCCCCCCTCAACCCACCTCGAGTTCTTCGAGCCCCCTCGACTTCTCCGAGCCCCCTCGAGCCCCCCGAACCCTACTCGAACCCCCCCGTGCCCCCCCCCCCCCGAGCACACCCCAGAGCTTTTGTGGCTGCCCTCTAACCAACTAAGATCAAAATCTTTTTATTTTACACATTGCCGGTGGACCAACAGGCATTCTATACAATGCCTAGTCATTGTATACAATGCCTAGATAATGTATGAAATAGACAATAATATTCATTCTATTTCATACATTGCCTAAAAGGGCCAGGCATTGTATACATACAATGCCTGCATTTCATACATTGCCGGTGACATATACACCGATTACTCGAAGACGGCTGAACCGATTGAAAGATTCAAACGTTATGACATGAGGTTTGTACCCAAGTTGGTCCCATTTTTTGAAATTTTGATTTGAAATATTATGGTTCAGTAAGTAGTTCAAGTAATCTTGAAAATACTGTCGTTTTCGTTACCATTTAATATGAATTAAGACGGATTCCCAACCATTACTTTTTTGTTTATGAACCGATTTAGATGATTTTTTCTTTTTGTTTGAAAGAAGACACCTTAAGGATCATACCATATTAATTCCTTTGGTATTCGACTTTGGATTTTGAAGATACACGAGGGAACTTCTCAAAAAATAGAAACTGCACAGTGATTAAAATATTTGTAGGTTTATGTGACAATCAAAAACAAGTTAGGTACCCCTATATCTATTGTCAAGGACGTTCTGGACTAGAGTTGAACTGCGAAGGCCCAACGGAACTTCTGTGGAAGTCGAGTTACTTGGGGTATACCATTGAAAAATGTGAAACATTATAACGTTTTATTTTATAAAATCATCGACCTACCACAAAAAAAGTTTAAAATTAAAAATAAATAAAAAGCAAGAAATAGGTAATGTTAAAATCGATTGATTAAAACACGTCTATTGAAGTCGGGTGGGGCTTTTAGAATATAAACAATAAGTTAAAAAAATATTTCCAGCTCCACCCGACTTCAATAGACGTGTTTTAATTAATCGATTTGAACATTATTTCTTGTTTTTTATAGAGCTGTTTTTTAAGGTTTTGCTTTTTAGGGTTCCGTACCCAAAGGGTAAAAACGGGACCCTATTACTAAGCCTCCGCTGTCCGTCTGTCTGTCTGTCTGTCACCAGGCTGTATCTCATGAACCGTGATAGCTAGACAGTTGAAATTTTTACAGATGATGTATTTCTGTGTAAAAACAGAATAAAATAAATATTTAAGGGGGGCTCCCATACAACAAACGTGATTTTTTTGCTCCATATTGATAACGACTACAGGTTGACAGTTGAAATTATTACAGATCGTGTATTTCTATTGCTGCTATAACAACATATTAGCATATGTTAAAAAGAAAAAGAATAAAATAAATATTTAAGGGGGGCTCCCATACAACAAACGTGATCCGTGACAAATTTGCTCCTATCTGTAATAGTTTTTCTGTAAAATAAAAAAAACCATGGCGAGGGACACTTTGGAGGGGAAAATGGGGAAGGGAAAGGGTTGGCAACCAGCATTTTTGGGGTCGAATTAATAAGAAAACATCGGTTTACCAAAAGGTAGGTAATATGATTTGCTTCTATATAGACCTTCACCCTAAATATGCGAAGTCTGACATGCATTTGGCCTGTTTAAACCCTTTTTGATCAGAAAGCCTAACTTGCCCACTATGATTTAGGTGGGAATATCGTTGACTATTATCACAGAATAAATAAATAGTTGCTATTATTGATAAAACTCAAAACGTTTGTCATTTTGGCAGCTTTGGCATGACAAACAAAATTTTGAGACTTCATCGAGATAAACAAAGATAAAAGATCAATAAATTAATTTAATTCACCTACCTACCTAGTGTAAATTTCAAGTTAAGATAACTGTTTCGTCATCTTACTGTTCAACGAAACTTGTTGATGATAAGTGTTGACCTTTATAAACTGTTCTATCAGCAATATGAGTTCAGAACCAATGCCAACGACGCCAAAAGCGGACGTGATCTCGAAAGCTGTGCTATTAAAAGGCAACAATTCCAAAACCAACATGCACAAAGTGACAAAAACAATCGTTACCTCTCCCGATGTCTACAAACCAGTAGGACCTTACAGGTACGTGTTTACAATCACAATACAATTAAGGCGCCCTACTACCCATTACTAGCGCCGCCAATACATTTTTTTATTGCTCCTTAACCAAGTCAATATTTAAATAAGATCATGTCCTCTTATATTTTCTCTAATATTTTTTGAATACCTAACTCTTTTAATTCTTTCTGTAAGTTTTAAAATCCATTTTAGCTTAAAGTGGCCACTTTTGGGTAGAATGCATTTTAAAACTTACAGAAAGAATGAAAACTGTTGAAAAGTTAGTACCTATATACCTATAGTGCGGCGCTTTAGGGTCTCACAGCGCCAAATACACATTTTTGAACAAAGATTTCACACAGTATTGATTAATAGTCCCAACAAAATAATATAGAAAGTAGATTATAGTACTCAGTTTTGTGATTGACAGAAAGTTTTCTCGATGGAAAAAAGTCATAAAGTGACCTCCAATTTTGTAGTGTTTCACTGATGACTGTGCCAGCTAATAATAAACAACTTGAAACTATAATCCGAGCACGAAGTGCGAGCGAAGCGTCAGCTTGGGCAAAAATTCTTTCGGCTGTCTGTTCCAACCTTACAGGTCGCATTTCTCAACCGATTCTTGTGAAATTTTGTGAGTAGGTTTGAAAATTATATAGAATTTTTCAGCCAGTTTATTAGTTTTTTGAATTTCTTTAAAATGGCGGACATATGTTAAAAAAACAGATTGCAGTCCGCTTTCCAGCTCTGCCTGTTCTTCTCTACAGGGCCTCAATTCCGCTAAATGTAATGTAGTTCAATTGCACGTCGTCAGCATGGCAATAGCATAAAATGTCACTTTTGGTATTCTGCTCCTGTTTTGAGAGTTGAATAGCGGCTACCCAGCGGCTGGGTAGCCGCTATCGATACAATTCGGGATTCTATTAACCAATGGCGTCACGATAGCGCCAGCACGGCCACATAAATATGTATTCTCCTCCTATTTGACGTTTGCGCCGATAGCGTTGGCATCGTCGCCATCTGTCAAAATTGGCCATCGAGAAGCAATTGTGCAGCAATACGTTTTCTCTTACTTTCTCCAGGTAAAAGTGATATGAAACAACAATGCCGTATCACATTTAATAATGGGAGGTATTTAGAATTGGCCTACAGGGAGGAACAGCGTCGGTACGAGTACGAGAGGCTACAATGCTGTCGAGCGAGAGCTTTACTGAGACGGAATATCGACCCTTATGGTTGTTTTGCCGGACACAGAGTTTATAAAAATGTTCCACCTCAGTTAATCCGTAGTCAAAGATATCGCGGAAATCATATCTCCGTTTATTTAAGGCGCTCAACAACCCTGTTAATTTAAGGCGCTTTCCTGACCGAAAGTGGCGCCGGCGCCGCGGTGAATTTTATTTAATATAGTAATTCTAATACACAACTTTAATAAAAACTACTCATGGAATTTTTAGGTCCCATAGTCTAGTATATTATTTTTTAGACGGTATCATTACACTTCCTCATAGTCACTGCTAGAAGTACATAGCAAAACTGCTAAAAGTGGCCGTTTTTGACACATTTGCTATCTACCTCTACACATGACTGCGAGGGAATGTAGTGATAACTTCTAAAAATACTATGCTAATAAATACTATGCGCTCTAAAAACTCCACGAAAAGTTTTATCAAAATGCGGTGGAATTCGCCAATATTAAGGTGATTCCCTGACCGAAAGTGGGGTTTAATAATGTCATTAACAACTTATTAAATATTTTTATTATAAAAAATATTATTATAGAAATTATTAAACACCACTTTCGGTCAGGGAATCACCTTAATATTGGCGAATTCTACCCATAGCTGTTTCAACAAACTGCGCCCTTCTTTGATCCAGCTGGATTTCCTTGTGATGATGTCACTACGAGAACTCTTCTTACTGCTCCGGTTTCCGTTGAATGTGTTTAAATTTAGTCAGGGTGTACCAAAACTGTGCCTCGAAGGGAAAATAACTTAAATATTGAAAATAGGAAATTTTACAGGCTTCATTTAGACTAACTAAATCTATACTATTTGTATAGGAGCTATTTGAGTACTTACCTACCTACAAGGAAATAAAACCTCAATGATAAATTAAAAGTTTATTTTATTTCAGTAACTTAGTAACAAAATGTATAAAGTCATTTAGCTAATAAAGGCAAATAGGCACCACTCAGAATGACTGTCTGACTTCTTGGTTCACTCTTTGATCAAAAATATCCTAGATAACGCTTCATGAACTAAAACAGCACATCGACATAGCATCCCTCGTCCCAGCGTTCAGCGGGAGCTTATTTTGTAAAACTTAGGTTTTATATCACTTATTTTGTACAAAATAAGCTTATTTTATTCAAAATCACGTCTTTTATAAAACTTACTTTGTACAAAATAAGCGCCCAGTTTGTAAGTGGGACTCTGGATTTTGAGGTACCATTGTTGAGACTCTGACTAGACATTTAGAGTATTCTTGATCGAAGTTCCGACTGAAAAAAGGCACTCTGCATTGGACACTGTTGCATTTTGAGTTCCAATTTCAACTTATCAGCAATTTTAACTTCCATTAATCATCAGGAACATTCACTGAGACGGATATTGTTGCATCTGCATCAAATTTACTCAAATGTCTCAGTAAATCACCGTGCTTGGCCCTCAGTCTTCTTTGAGTCACATCACTTTATCGAGTCCAAGCAAACACTGAGAGCACAACTTATGGCTTGACTGTTTATGGTAATCCTGTAAATAGAAAAAGAATGTTGAAGCGAGTGTATTGTATGATTGAGGTTATCCATCAACTTTTGAGCATTTCACAGAAAGAAAAGGGGGCACTTGAACGCGTTACAAAAGCACAGTATGGTGTCACAAAATTCTATTATCCACAAGTCACAAAAATATTAAGGAGATTATGTGAAACAAACCTATGAAGTTGATTATATTCCGTGAGGATTGTCGTGAGATTATTGCATCGCTGATCGCATAGCTTCTTGCCATTGTCTTCGACGTTCATATTTTGGGATACTTTTATAGCCCAAAAAACGGTAAATCTGTATTTTCTTAGCAAATAGAATAACAGAATTGAAAAATACAAATTAAATTGGTGATTATTTCCTACTTTGACAAAAATTAAATACCTATGAATGGTTGATTACCAGTTTACCACAGAGTAAAGTAATTTGAAAGGCCACTACCACTAGCGCCTCTGGAAATCGTTGCGGAACTACTGACATGAAATTAAAATCACTGAAAATGTGTATTTTGTTTCTTTATTATATTTATTTGTCTTTTTGAAATATTCTTTATATAAACAAAAATATTATTAAAAAAAAATGAATCTTACCTTTTTATTCGAATACTGACTTGGCTTACGAGTAATAAAAATAAATGTATTGACGCCGCTAGTATAGTGCGAATCACGAAAGATGACCACAAATGGCGCCCATCTTCGCATCATATGACTCATGAAAAAAGACTAAAGATAGAATAATATTTCATATACAAATAGATATAAGTATCTAGTAATTTTATCTAAATATATAAAATATTATTTTGTCCGTAGGTCTTTTCTTTTATGAGTTATGATGTGAAGATGGGCGCCGTTTGTGGTCATCTTTCGTGATCACAAAGTACTTTTTTTCGTGATCCGAACTATACCTATAGTCTGTTCACGGAAACGAGTTAGTAGAGCGCTATCTCACTCACACAATTTTTTAACAGTGATTGGTCAGAGATAAACGCTAAGGCCACAGTAAGAATTCGTTAAACTGTGCTAAGGCGGTGTACACAGTACGAGAACTTTTCAGTCTACTCACTCATATTCCCCGTACTTTGCAGACGTGCTCTTACTTGTGACTATATGCTCACTTAATTACCTGGCTTATTGTGTATTGAATTTTGAATCCCAAGGTTGCGCAGGTGTGCTAATGACCCGTATTGTTCTTTTGTCATGAATGAGCAATAACTTAAGAAAATACTTTTTCCAAATTTTTGTGCAATAAACTAGCCCAGGTGTGCTAGTTCCATTGTTATTCTCTGTAATAAATGGCTCTCAAATAAAAATAAAACAAACAAACGGACTTTCGCATTTATAATATTAGTACTACAATATTACATTTATAAATTTATTGTTTATTGTTATCAAAATCCTTATTTTGAAAACAATAAACAAAGAACATATTTGATTTGAATTATCAAAATAAATATCGCGCGTTCACGCCGTGCATGAGAGTTGACACACGACCAAATTAGCATACAATTCGGCATACGAACTCGCGAGGTGGGGTGAGGTAATTGATCCTGGGGCAGGGCGGGGAGTGTCTTTTCTGTACAGTACGAGGCATATATCTTGAAATCGGGTGGGGATTGCGCTGAACGCGTATTTTGGACATGCGTTGCGGTGAGGGGCGCGGGCGGCGAGAGAGGGTCGTCCGCTATTGGTCGCTCACAAGAGCACATGCACGAACTTATCCTTATCCCCACTCCGTCGAAAAAAGCAATCGACGAATGACGAATAAATGCAGGATCAGCGAAAAGTAAGTACAATAATATGTAAAATATTAAAAATAATATATGAAAATTCCGTACGAAAAAATCCACATGTGTGTGGTATACTTCCCGGCCCGTAACTTGGCAAGATAAAAACGAGACAAGAGATGCGCAGTACATTAAACTCGCTACAAACATTAAACTCGGCGCATGTTTTGTCTCATCTTTGTCTTGCCAAGTTATATGCCGGCACCTATAGGTCCATAGGTTTTGTATGGATTAGCTGCGTTCGGCAGGCTGATTATCTAATTAAAAACCACCTAGCACCCGGTTTCAGTTCACAGATGAATGTGATATATTGCTACTTTTCTTTCGTATATTTTTTTACCCCAAAAATACCGTCGACTTGAGAACCACCTCCTTTTTTGAAGTCGGTTAAAAAGATGTACGGAGTTCCGAAATGGAAATCCGTCTTTGTGTGGCCACTCTTATAAAATCTACTCTGTGTTCTTTGTGGTTTGAATTCGAGCTGATGCGATGCCAACGACATGCCAGCAATATGCTGACGGCGTTTTTCTCAAAATTAGTAGAATACCGTTTTTAGACCAATGGCGTAAGCAAATCAATGGCGTGTCTGCGACATAGCAATTTGTTGTAAAATAGCGGAATCGAGGCCCAGGTCGCATTTCTCAACTGATTCTCGTGAAATTTTGTAAGAAAGTTTGAAAATGATGTACATTTTATTTTGTTTAGAAAGTTTTTGAAATTTTTCAAAATGGCGGAGATATATGAAATAAACAGATTTCAGTCCGACTTTCCAGCGCTGTCTGTTCTCCTCTACAGGTCGCATTTCTCAACCGATTCTCGTGAAATTTTGTAAGCAGTTTTGAAAATAACATAAAATTTTTTTGTCACGCCAGTTTTTTGATTTTTTTCTTATTGGTGGAGATATGTTAAAAAAACTTATTTCAGTCTGGCTTTCCAGCGCTGTCTGTTCTTCTCTACAGGTTGCATTTCTCAACCGATTCTCGTGAAATTTTGTAAGAAGGTTTGAAAATTATGTACATTTTTTTTTTGCTTTGCAAGTTTTTTGAATTTTTTCAAAATGGCGGAGATATGTTCAAAAAAACAGATTTCAGTCCGACTTTCCAGCGCTGTCTGTTCTCCTCTATAGGTCGCATTTCTCAACCGATTCTCGTGAAATTTTGTGAGCATGTTCAATTCAATTCAATTCAATTCAATGCTTTATTGCTATTCCACAATGGTTGTTCGGTCTTAATTTAACAAAATGGTACATTATGGGCCCTGTCGGGCGCAGCAAATTAGAAGGGAGGAGGGTATACATTTTATTAACTTATTATTCATGCAATCATAATTTTATTATTTAAGATTTATATTTACTTGTATATTTGTTTTATTTATTCAAGGAAATAAATAAAAGTTTAAAACGTAATATTTGTTTTATTAAATTTTATATTTTTAATTATAATATTTATTATTTTATAAGTTTAAATCTCATTGAATAATCTTATTTTATTGTACAAAATTTCAGTTGATTAGTTATCTTGATCATATTTATTTTAATTTAATTGGATTTTTATAATTTTAATATAGTTTTAATATAGGTATGCCATTAAATTAGAATATATTAATTTATGGGTTTGCATGCACTATTTATAAAATACTTATTTTACAAAATAATTATATTACGTTTAATAATAATTGTTTATTTATATATTTTTAGTTAAATTATTTGGTCTCTTGATGTCATTTTATATGATTTAGTTAACTATTTTTTTTCAAAATATTTATCTAAGTTATCGTTTAAATACTCTTGTATGGTGTAATAGCACTTATGTATAAGTAAGTCTTTTAGAGTTTTGATAAATATCTGTTCATTTGTTATTTCTTTCAATACAACAGGTAGTTTGTTGTATATTTTTATAGCCATAACTAGGGGACTACTAGAATGTAATTTCAAATTAGAGGAGGGCAGCATTAATCTAGATTTTGTTTTTTGGCGCAGAGAATATTTGGATGGTAAGGCTTGTCTAGCAGTAAAGAACTCTGGATGTTTTTTTACAAATTTACACATTTCCAACAAGTACAGGCATGGAACGGTTAACATCTCTTTTTTTTGGAAGATAGGCTTACAGCTGTCCGTTTGTTGTATATTTGCTATAATGCGTACTAACTTTTTTTGTTGAGTGAATATCTTTGGAGCATCTGTGCTATTTCCCCACATGATGATTCCGTAACTGAGCCATGCGTTCGCGTACGCGTAATATGCGACCAGTGCTGTTTTTTCGTCAGTGCATTTTTTTATTTCACGAAGGCCATAAGTGAACCTAGACAGTTTCATATATAAATTATTTAAATGTGGTTTCCAATTCATATGGGTATCTAATATTATTCCGAGTAATTTACTTTCTTTTACTGACTCTAAAGTTGTATCGCTAAATTTAAAATGTATATTAATGGGTTCTTTTTGATAAGGATAAAAAGGTAGTAATTTTGTTTTTGAAAGGTTCATCTTAAGATTATGATTGTTCATCCAGTTTGTTATTTTATCTATAATTAATTTGAGTTTATCATTTATTTCTGTATTGCTTCTACATGAGGTAAGTATCGAAACGTCATCTGCAAACATCACACAGCGATCATCTATAACATTTGGTAAGTCATTAATATAAATTAAGAACAAAAAGGCATCCTATTACACTCCCTTGAGGTATCGATGCATTTGTAATTTTAATATCAGAACGTATATTTAGAATCTGCGACGTTGTTTCATCACAATGTTCAATTTCTACAAATTGTTTTCTGTCCTTGAGGTATGAAGCTATCCATTCATGACTTTTCCTGCGGATGCCGATATTATACAATTTTTTTAAAAGAATGTCATGCTGAACCATATCATAAGCTTTTGACATGTCTATCAATAGTGCAACTGCATAGTTATTGTTATTTATTATATTAAAGACTTCTTGCATAAGTTTGTAAACAGCTAGAACTGTGGATCGTTTTCTTCTAAAGCCATTTTGTGCGTCATTAAAAATAGCATATTTTTCACAAAATTTATAGATACGCTCACACATGGCTTTTTCAAATATTTTAGAGGCTACAAATAACATAGAATTTTTTTGTCACTCCAGTTTTATGAAATTTTTCAAAATGACGGAGAAATATTAAAAAAAACCTTTTTTCAGTCCGGCTTTCCGGTGTTGTCTGTTCTCCTCTACAGGTCGCATTTCTCAACCGATCCCTGTGAAATTTTGTGAGCAGGTTTGTTAATTATATAGAATTTTTTTTGGTTAAGCCAGTTTTTCAATTTTTTTTTAAATGGCGGAGATAATGAAAAAAAAGCAGATTTTACGGCTTTCCAGCGCTGTCTGTTCTCCTCTACAGGTCGCATTTCTCAACAGATTCTCGTGAAATTTTGTGAGCAGTTTTGAAAATGATATAGATATTTTTAACGCCACTTTTTCATTTTTTTCAAAACTGGCGGAGATATGTAAAAAAACATATTTCAGTCCAGCTTTCCGCTTTGTCTTTTCTCCTCTACAGGTCGCATTTCTCAACCGATTATCGTGAAATTTTGTGGGCATGTTTGAAAATGATATAGGTTTTTTTGAGTATACACAAGTTTTTCCAAATTTTTTGAAATGGCGGAGATATGTAAAAAAAAATATTTCAGTACGGCTTTCTGGCGCTGGATGTTCTCCTCTACAGATCGCATTTCTCAACCGATTCTCGTGAAATTTTGTGAGCAGGTTCGAAAATAATATATATTTTTTTGTCACGCCAGTTTCTTAAATTTTTTAAAAATGACGGAGAAATGTTAAAAATACATATTTCAGTCCAGCTTTGCAGTGCTGTCTGTTTTCCTCTACAGGTCGCATTTCTCAACCGATTCTCGTGAAATTTTATAAGCAGGTATGATAATTGTATAGATTTTTTTTGTCAAGCCAGTTTTTAATATTTTTTTTTAATGGCGGAGATAATGTAAAAAAATCATTTTTCAGTTGGGATTTCCGGCGCCGTCTGTTCTCCTCTACAGATCGCATTTCTCAACCGATCCCGGTGAAATTGTATGAGCAGGTTTAATAAATATATAGATTTTTTTTTGTCGAGACAGTTTTTCGAAATTTATTAAAATGACATGTAAAATACCATATTTCAGTCCAGCTTTCCGGCTGTTTGATCTCCTCTACAGGTCGCAATTCTCAACCGATTCTGGTGAATTTTCGTGAGTAGGTTCGATAATTATATATAACTGTTTAGTCAAGCCAGTTTTTCCAAATTTATAAAAACAATTCACCTATTTTAATAAATGATCAATATTAGAAGTACCATCTAGCTGCGAATACTCCCGTACCTACGTGTGCTTTGAAAACATCTTGGCGACATTTTATTTTATTTTATCGCGAGGTCTACAGCTCTTGGAGCCACTAGTTTAATAAGTTGTGAATAGAAAATGATTTAAATAAAACTTTTCGTGGAATTTTTAGGGCTTATAGTCTAGTATTTTTAGAAGGTATCAAAATACATTCCCTCGCAGTCATTCGTAGAAGGAGATACAGTGCCGGATTAAGACTACTTGGTGCCCTAAGCAATCCACGCCTGTAGGCCTCCTATAGGTTTATCATCTATGTAAGGGAAGATGCCTGTCTATATTATGCAAAAAAATCCAGATTTATTAGAAAAATGCCAGTCTATAGTTAAAAAACAGCCGCGCAACGCGATTTTTGTCAGTTTCATCGACAAATCTGGTACTTTGTCTTGATTGATGATTCTTGCCTGTTCTATTCGTTTGAACGCTACGCTTACTATTAAAACTTTAAAATAAGTAGTAAACTATAAAATTACGTGCCGTAAACTTGACAATTCTATACAATACATTGAAGTCTGTGTTTTACATAAGTTTGCGACGTGTGATTTAATCATCTATTGCTCATATTTAAGCTTCAAAAGTAAGCGTAGCGTTCAAACGAATAGAAAATGGGGAATATATAATTGCACTTTAAAAATAATGAAACACACTTTAAAATGTTTAGCTTCAAAATTTATTGAATGCACTTTAAAAATAATGGTTTCCACTATAAATATGCTTAGCTTTAAAATTAATACTTTGCACCATACAAATTAATTTTATAACATTAGACTAGGTGCGACGACGAGCGGGCGCAGCGAGAGGGGAGCTGAGGAGGAGGTTAGGTTCCATTGCCATAAGAATAAAGCAACGAACTACGTTGGAATAAAGTATTGTTTATTCTTATGCCATTGCGACCAACAACGCCAGAACCGACTTGGTGAGATCTCATTAGTCTGACATGGTTTGACAGAAATTAAATGATTTCGGAGTTGGGACACAGTTATAGTGCAAACCATTATTTTTGTAGTGATAATATTAATTTATAGATCTATTATTATTTTAAAGTGCAAACCATTATTTTTGTAGTGATAAGATTAAATTATCATTATTTTAAAGTGCTGTTATACAATTTTATAGCTGTTTTCATTAAAATTTAAAGTGCTATTAAATACATCCCATAGAAAATTAGCCATTTGGGTAGGGGGGCGGGTTTCATTATGCACGCAAATGACGCGGCGCGAGTGTAGCACGTAGCTGACGCACACCCAGCCACAGAATACATAATAGTACAAGTAACCCAGCCTAAAAAAGTTGGCTCGTTTTATTTGTACCTAAAAAGCGCAGCACTCTATCTTGACATATCAATAATCTAAGGTTTCAGGGTTCTGTAAAAAAATGGAACCCTATCACGGGCGTAGCCAGAATTCTGTATCGGGGGGGGTTTTAAGAAAATAAAACTACAACAATGTAAATGAAATCACATTTATATTCTTATGAAATGAACCCATGGGCATTAGAGGATCAGTCTTTTGTTTTTTTTCTTAAGAGGGCGCAGTCTGCACACTAGCGCCGCCAATGGAAAAAAAATCATAATTCTCAAATAAAGACGAAATTGTGAATTATCTCTCTGGAGTGCACTCCGAACTAGCTTTGTGGTATTTTTTATCACTTAATCAATACTTTCTAGCCTGCCGTTTAGTTTAATTGACTTTTATTGCGAAAAGTGGCCACTTTTAGCAATAAAAGTCCAAAAAACTAAACTACAGGTCCAAAAATATTGCTTGAGTGATGAAAAGTACCACAAAGTATGTTCGGAGTGCACTCCAGAGAGATAATTCACAATTTCGTCTTTATTTGAGTATTATGATTTTTTTTCCATTGGCGGCGCTAGTGTGCAGAATAAGCGCTCTTAAGGCGAGGTGGTAGTGAAAGTGGCGCCACCACTACATTTATTTTTATTACTCATAAACCAAGTCAATATTTAAAAAAAGCACAAGTAATAATCTCTTAAATTGTCTCTAATATTTTTTGAATAACTCTTCAACAGTTTTCATTCTTTCTATAAGTTTTAAAATCAATTTTATCTCAAAGTGGCCACTTTTGGCAATTATGAATTTTAAAGCTTACAGAATGAATGATAACTTTAATTTTACTACACTAGGACATAATAAATCTTGTCTGAAATTTAATCAGTTTTCATTTTGTAAAAAAACTCATGTCGCTGGAATGCATAGTTTTCGAGATATATCTGAAAAACCGAAAAATAGGACCTTCAAACCCCTCCCCCCGGCATAGGGGCTACGGGCGGGGACTTTTGATATGTTCACCTCCTAACTAGTCCAAACAAAGTTACGAAGTCAAAAACTGTGTTCCAATCATTTCCCTCTACACCTTTTCGTTTACTGGGCTAAATAATGTACACTCCTCGCCTTGCCTAACTTTATTTTAATGTTATAGATCAATAAATAGATGATGCCTATTGTATATTTCGGGGGGGGGTTTGAACCCCCAAAACCCCCCCCCTGGCTACGCCCGTGAACCCTATTAATAATAATAAGACTCCACTGTCTGTCTGTCTGTCACCAGGGTTGTATCTCATGAACCGTGATAGCTAGACAGTTGAAATTTTCACAGATGATGTGTGTTGCCACTATAACGACAAATAAGTACTAAAACAGAATAAAAGAATTATTTAAGAGGGGCTCCCATTTAATGAACAAACATGGTTTTTTTTGCCGTTTTTTGGTACGGTATCCTTCGGCGCGAGCCCGACTCGCACTGGGCCGATTTTTTTACCATTACTTACAATCAATAATGAAATCCTTTTGACATTGAATGAAACAAACTTTGTGGTAGGCTTAGAATAATTACACCTAGAAGCCGTGTCCTTGTATGCAAAGTGAGGCAACTTATACTGAGCCAAAATGGCTCAGTTCTCAGATTTATATCCTTCATACGTTACCTAATCGTAACTAAAATCCAATAATAGAATAAATAATCTCTTTAAGGTAGGGAAATTGAAACTGTTTTGTACTTATTTGGTATGATTATTTAATAATGGACAATAAAAATCTGAAAACGGCGCCATTTTGGCTGTTTTTGTTGCCTCACTTTTGACAGCGCGCTTTGTAGGGAATTATCGTTCTAGGTGTAATTATTCTAAGGTGGTAGGTAAGTAGGTATTTACTTTAGTTTATTTTTATTTTATTTTAAGCTTTTGCGGAAAACTTACAGCTACTACAGAGTTTAGTATGTAGTATGTCACAGTAAAGCCAATTACAAGTTTTCACATATAAAAAAAACAATAACTAAATTTAAACGCAACTCGATATCGTGTAATGTAAGTGTTACAAAAAACTATCAGCTACAAAATATTATGAGAAAAAACCATTGTTATAATTTTTTTTTAATCCAGGTATGTTTGTATTAAATATGTCAAAGTCATAGACTTATTATATTACTAGCGTAAGGACACGGTCAACGTCGCTACGAAGTGACGCCAGTTGGTTGGCCCTAAAATTACAATTTTAGGGCCAACGCGATTCAGTCACCCGCGGAAGACTATGGTAGACAGACGGTGACTGACGTGACATAAAAATGGCGAATGGCGCATTTGTAGATTGCAAAAATTATGATGCAAACGTTAAAAAGTTACACGGAATATCGTATCATCGGTTAGTAGCTTTACATTATTTTTATTACGTGTCTAACAATTTTAATAAATTATAAAATATTTTACTATTACTTGTTATTGTTCGAGGCAATAGAGATGGGTCATCATGACTTAAATGAACTCGTTCACTTGAAGATCTTTATATGGATGCAAATGAACTATGTAGTTCACTTGAGTCCATAAAAAGATCCTTAGTTCATTTAGTTCCATAGCTAGTTAACTCAAAGAACGAGAGTAAACGGAAAGGATAGATTACGAACACTGCGTACAGAAATGTCTCCTATGAAACATATTTGCTGCAAAAATAATTATCTACATTACATTCCAATTCAAGTAATTACATATTGCCTAATGATCTAGTGCGTAAAGAAATATGGAGTTGCATAATAGTAGTTTGTTACACAAGGGACGTAAGTGAGCTATTACAGAACAAGATCCAATTTGGCGCCCGTGCGAGCGCAGCTCGCAAAGGGCGCTAATGGATCAAGTGCACCCGAGATATTTAGACGCCCGAGCGAGCAAAGCGAGCGAGGGCGAATATAGTTCGAGGGTGTAATAGCTACTTACAACCGAGGTAAGCATACTACTTTACATCATTCATGCGAGGTTAATTTAATAAAAAAAAATAAAAAAAAAGTAAAAAAAAAAAAAAAAAAAAAATCATAATCAAAATCATAATCAAAATCAAAATCGAAAATCAAAAATCGAAAATCGAAATCGAAAATCAAAATCAAAATCAAAATCAAAGTCAAAATCAAAATCAAAATCCAAGGAGTTTTGCATAGCTTGAACGGAAATGAAATGCCGCCATATTTATTGTTTTTTTTTTTCAGTAAAAAGTTTCCACAGTTTATAATATAAGAAAAGAGATTGGTTCACTAAGGAGTTTGACATAGCTTGAATTGTAAAGTTACTTTACAGTTAAAGCATTCACCCATGCTTGAATTGTAAAGTGATTTGAAAATGGAACGTTCTATCTAAACAATGCACTGTGTTGCACATGCCAACTTACACGGCCTCTTACTATACTAGTAAATCCTAGTTGCCGAGCAGTATGATGTAATAGTTATTTATGCAACTGTACTATAATGAGGGGTATTAAAACACGAATATATCACATGAGTGTTTTAATACCTAATTATGTACAGTTGCATACAAGACTTTATCTACACCCAATTTTTTTATTTTTTTTATTTGGGAATAAACAATATTAATACATATGGATTAAAAACACCCACGATATTTATATACACCCATAATATGTATCATCTATAAAGGTGTTGACTTTGACTTTGACCTTCCATAATGACGAGGAGGGGCCTCGTCATTATGTCTTCCGCGAGAGTGTTATAATGTTGTACTGAATTTCATTATGCAACGCTGAGCGCGTGGTCGCGTGGCACAGCAGGGATACTGTAATGGTGGCAGTAAGCTAACCGTTGCAGAACCTTTTGCAGAGGATTTAAAGCATGGGTGTAGATAAAATAACGAAAACAGTCCTCCTAAAAACGTAAGAATATGCTCTGCTCTTTTTATGACACGGATGTCAAAAGCTGGACTATGGAAGCTGAAAGCAATGCCAATACCGCGAATTGAGATTGAAGTATTTACCGCATTCACGCTTAAAACAAAATAACTGAACTCAGAAAACGAAGCTCCTGCCTCCCATAATCATGCAGTACTAGCGGCCGCCCACGAATCCGTCTGCGTGGAAAGTTTTTTGCTTTCCCTCGCTTTATGTTTTAGGAGGAATTTGCATGTTAATAATCAACCTTGACAATGTAATTATTTAGTTGCATAAGGATTAATATCATGATACGAATGTCATCATCTTCCGATCAATAATTATTTTAGAAAAAAATATATACTGTGGCTTTCGTTTCATTATTCCTATTTTCATTGGGATCTCTAATTTTTTTTAGATAAAATACTGCTAATGTTACTTGCTGATAATTTCAATAGGTGAAAGTTTTATAAAATCTGTTCAGTTAGTTTTTGAATTTTTGCATTACAAACAATCAAACCAACAAACAAATCTTTCCTTTTTATATTTAATAATTTAAATAGTTTATAATATTAGTTTGTATAGCTGTGAAAAAGAACAAAAACATCTAATTTGAAATAAACATGTTTGAGATTTTGTAATGCTTACGTTTTATTTATGGCCTTAATACCATCGAAAAACTGATAAAATTACCATTATAAAAATATAAAAAAAAGTTAAAAGTACTAGCGACCCAAAGGAGTCAGATGAGTGAACTTGTCCTTAACTCCAATTGAACTAAATAGTTCACTTCAGGAATCTTTTTTGCCCACCTCTAATATGGCAGTAGTTCGAGTGGGATCTAAAAGATGTCGCTGATTTTGCTTGTATGAAAGAATCATAAAGCAAATATTCGGATGGGCTCATCCTTCCTTTTGAAATCATTGGTCAAAGTCAATGTTATCACTAGCACAGAATACATAATAGTACAAGTTCACTAGCAGAATTGAAAGACCTAATTGCCCTGTTAACGAATGTGTTCTTCAAATAGTTAGTTTTTAAGGGGGGTACATAAAGTAACTTAGTGTGGCGCGTTAATTTTTTTGGTGTATTAATATAAAAATATCTGGGCGAACCGAGCTTCACTCGGTTATTATTTATTGTAATATGGTGGTGTTTAGGTGATAACAAAAGTGTTTTAGCTACTTTGGGATCAGGGGCCGTACCGGCTAACGAATCGATTATCGAAAAGTCTGCCGGGTTTCAAATTAAAACAGATAAATCGAGCCGCAATTGGGCCAAAATGGCGAACCCTAATTCATGATGTCACACGAACATCGATATCTTCCAAATTACGTCAACAGAAAGTACAAGACGAAATTCCTTACTTTGATTTTTTCTGTTTTAAGTTGAAACTCGATAGACTTTTCGATAATCGATTCGTTAGCCGGTACGGCCCCAGAGCAATGTACGAGTATATTCGTAATCTCAACCTTACAGGACTTTTCACAGAGTAACGCCATCTATTGTGAATTTCTCTTATTATATAACTCGTAAGATGTAGTAGTTAGTTTTGATGGCAAATCCCGAGAGATGGCTCATAAAACGTATCCGAAAAACTGTGTTTAAAATTTGTATCGGTAATTTTTTTGTCTTGCACTATTGCTTCACAAGTCTCAATAAAATAAAAACTCGAAAGCAACATTCACTACATTTTTTTAAACTTGTCTAAAAACAATAAAAATAAAAAAAAATATATAAACATGAACAAACATATAAAAAAAGTAAGTCACCGAGCGGGATTCGAACTCAGAACACTCATTTCTTGTGGTCCGCGTCCTAACCCGCTGAACCAAATGGACATTGGCCGGCCGCGGACGAAATTAGCGACCATATTCTGCGTCGAAAGAAAAACGCATGAAAACGCAAAAATGCGCGTTTTCCCAGACATAAGACTAATCTAGATCGATTGTTTACCCCTGAAAACCCCCATATACCGAATTTCAACGAAATCGTTAGAGCCGTTTCCGAGATCACAGAAATATATATATATATATATAATAAATCGGATAAATATATATGTATATTTATATATATATATATATATACAAGAATTGCTCGTTTAAAGATATAAGATTTACCTAACAATTCGGGAGAATCAATATCACCTTGAATTATTTTTAGGAGAAATGCTATGCAATGCTGTTTGGCGATAAATAAACCACAGTTTATGAAAAACGGTGTCGATAAAAACGTTTAGTTGAGGACAGTATCGTCACACGCCAACCTACTTATTTGTTATCTTTTTAACACGTTTTTAATATTTCGTTTGGTTAAAGAAGACAAGCCAAATGTCTTAAATTGTACACAAATAAAAAATTGCAGTCGTTGGCAACTAATCTTATCTTTAATTTTAGCCAGGCGATTCTAGCTGATAAAACTCTGTACGTGTCCGGCATACTCGGCATGGACCGCGACGCGCAGCTGGTGTGCGGCGGCGCGGAGGCGCAAACGAGGCAGGTGCTGGAAAACCTGCGCCACATCCTGGAGGCTGGGGGAGCCTCCCTCGAGTCCGTCGTCAAGGTCACCATCCTGCTCAACAGCGTGGACGACTTCCAGGTCGTCAACCAGGTCTACGCTGAATGTGAGCATCATCACGACATTCTGATTAATGAGTAGCCGTCAGGCAGCGAGGCGACGCGAGTAGGGTCACGATCTGATAATGAGATTGTCTGACTTTTTCCCTGACTTTTCAGTAAAGGACATTGCCTAGGTAAGTACTATGTTAGCATTCTAGGCAGCACTTGGTCCAACTGCCATATAAAAATAGGCAAAGTACTTTCCTGACATTATGTAGGTACATCTACATTCTTCGTTTAGTTGACGTTAGATATGTTTTCTCACCAAAATACTTACACTTTTTGGAATTTCAAAAATCCATGACAATTGACAACTACAGTTTTTCTCTGTTTTCCTGACAGTATGCCTGAAATTCCTGACATGTTAGGAAAATTCCTGTCTTCAGAACTCTAGACGCGAGTTACGCGCGGCTGGCGCACTGTCTGCCATTGAGCTAATATTAATGCATCAACATCAAGTGTAACTACTAAAATATTAAATTCTTTATAAATGAAGTATATATGTCACCGGCAATGTATGAAACGCAGGCATTGTATACAATGCCTGGCCCTTTTAGGCAATGTATGAAATAGAATGAATATTATTGTCTATTTCATACATTACCTAGGCATTGTATACAATGCCTGCTGGTCTACAGGCAATGTGTAAAATAAAGATTTTGATCGAGGGGAGGGCTCGAGGGGAGGGCTCGGGGGCTCGAGGGGGGCTCGAGAGGGGGCTAGAGGAGGGCTCGAGGGGGGTCGGGGGGGGGGGGGGGGCTCGGAGGGCTCGATGGGGGCTCGAGGGGGGCTCGGGGGGGCTCGAGTGGGGCTCGAGAGGGCTCGAGGGCGGCTTATTGAGTTTGGAACCGAACCTGCTTTACTCCTGTAGGTCCCGGGTTAGGTTAGAAATTTAAGGCGAGCGCGTAGCGCAGCGGAGCGTGAGCCTTAAATTTCGAGGTTATTTTTTTAGAACAGACAACAGAAATAAACTTATTTTACACACCGGTGGACCAGCAGGCATTGTATACAATGCCTAGGCAATGTATACAATGCCGGAGAATACACATTGCCGGTAACATATATATATGTATACTTAGGTATCTACTAGAAATCTCACGTCTGTAGCACACCGCGGCCTCTGCCGCGAAACCGTATCAGCGGCACCGCGGTAGTTCCGCCATAGTTCCGCTATGTATTCTATCGACAACGAATATGAGGATCACATCTACGTAGCGGTTTCGCGTCAATGCTTTCGCGTGTGTCAACGTTTGGAGCCGACCGGGTAAAATTTAGCTAAGAATTAAGCCTTTGCTTGCTTGTTGACCTACATAATTTCGACAGGAAATGGTTTAAAGTTCAATATTTCACAGCAGACGACAAAAAAGGAGGAAAATGCGTGTTTGGCGCTCATTAATCTGGATTTCCATAGCCTGATTAAGTTTTAAGAAATAAGTAGGTAGGTATACTTACTTAGTTACAATAAACTATTAATTTTAGGCTTACGGAAGACTGCTTGTCTGATTATATTTTGCTTCTGAAGCTGGTGTTTGTTCATCAGCCATTTTTAATGTCCCCACTGCTGGGGCACAGGCCTTCCTTATGGGTGGATAAGGAGGACGGGCCATAACCCACCACGCGGGCCCAATGTGGATTGGTGTGTTAACGACTGCAAATGCACCCGGGACCAACGGCTTAACGTGCCTTCCGAAGCACGGATGAGCTTGAGATAATACATTTTTGGTCACCCATCCCATGACCGACCCTTGCGAAAGTTGCTTAACCTCCGCAATCGCTGGGCCACGCGCTAAACCACTGCGCCACCGAGCTCCTCCAAGCTGGTGTTACGTTACTATTATTTAGGTGATAATTAGTTATTTTGGCAAAGGAAATCAAAGACAGTGCAAGAAGTCTATAAAAACGACAAAGACGAAGAAAGAAGTCTACAAAAATTTTTTGGATGTTGGAAACGATCTTTCGTAAATATAAATTTTTCTTCCAATACAATTTGGTTTTCTTCAATCTTTCAATTCTTCAATTCGTTTACTGTCCGACTTCCATAATAATTATTTGTTAGTTTCAACCATTTTAGACATAGTTTAAAATAAATGGGAAAATCGGGGATAAATGTCCATTCAAAAGTCTCCAGAAGCAGTAGCGCCACATGCGGGATAAATTTTGTGACATCCCGCCTTTATAACTGCGTGCTGCTGATACAGATATTATAAAAATAAAACAAATCCAAAGGCTCTATCACATTTTTTGATTTGCAGATTTCCCGAAGGATGCCCCCGCTCGAGCCACGTACCAGGTGGGCAAGCTGCCCCTGGGCGCGGCGGTGGAGATCGAGGCGATCGCGCTGAGCGGCGACCTCGTGGTGGCGGAGGCGGGGCCCTGCCCATGTGCGCGCACCTAACTCATTTGTATGCAAGGTTACGAGAGCCCATGACCTCACACTCTGGTTAAATACGATTTGCCGAAACGTGAACAATTAGGATTTCAATATTTGAAAATTTAACATTTCGTAAGTGACGATATTTAATGGAACTGACCTCACAGAACAGAATACATGCTGACTTATTGTACAGCTACTCTTGTGTCTCCTACTTTAAATTAAAATCAGATACTTTCCATAAAGGATTAATTCAATAGTTGAATTGAAACTATTCTAAATAATTAATATTCAATTTACTTATGTAATAACGGACAAAATTATATTGATCGAAACAAAAATAGATTTAGAGCAAATTTATGTACCTACCCAAGGTGATATCTCTTTTTCTTCTATTTACATCAACAGCAATTAGTGCAGATTCCTCTTATAAGTGGGAGAATATTGCCAATGTCAAGCTTTTTAAATCAAATTACCTTAATATGAATATGAATATGAATATAGGTACTTAGTGATTTGTCTCAATGTCTTGGAGCATGCTCAAGTTCAATGTAGATTGTAAACCCATTCTTATCCTTTCTTAGTTTGACACCCATAGCAATAGTGTTGAGTCATCAAAATCATCATCTCAACCCAGATGATTTTAGCATCATTCCGGCATCTTCTGGAGTCCTACGCATCATGCTGAATGATGCGTGATTGCAGATTGCAAATTACCTAATTTAATATGGTCGTAATATACCTATCAAGTCTTATTTTTAATTGTTTGTTTCTCTTTTTGTTTTGTAGGCAATTCGCGTGCCACCAACTTCGATGGCTCGACATTAGAGATGTCAAAACTATGAATCAAGATGTAAAAGCAAGTCTTGTTGTAGCGCTAAACATTAACAAGTTTAATAAGTTCCCCTTTACATATTATTCAATTTAAATTCAAACATACCGTACATTGCGCTCACAGTTCTTACAACTCGAGCAAATTATTTGTGATATTTTTGTAACGGAGGTTATAGTAATTTAAATAAAAATGTGTACTTAAACGGTAAATTTATTCATACAGGGAAAAATGGATAAAGATACGGAAAACATAACTGTATGTATTGTATATTGTTCTTTACTTCCGATGTTTTTGTGTGTAGGTACCACAATAAACTGCGAGCTAATTTTGAAGTTTAGTATCAGAAAAGAATTTTTCTTGTTCAAATAAAGGTTTTTCTGTGTGTAACTTGTATACGTACATTTTATCTTTTAGCTTAATTAAACTAAATCAGTAATTTAATTTGCATTATTTTTTATTTTATGTGTAAATGCAACCTATTGTTTGACTATTACTTAATAAAAATTTTGTTTTATGTTATTAATATTGTCATTTCAGTCAAACTGCTAACCCTAAACTTTCGTTGATATTTATTTATAGGTACTTATTAGTGAGATGTTATTTTAATTTTCCTAATCGGAGATAAAGACAAACTTCTATTAATTACCACATTCCACCGCCACCAGCCGCAAATCGTTGAGTCCGTCGTAGACACCGTAGCTCATATCAAATATTTTCCGTAGCCGTAGCAGCCGTAGTTAGAGCGTGCTACGAAAGCCGTAGCACGTTGTCTGCCAAAGAGAGAGACTGCAATCGCCCGGCGCGGCGGGCGGTGCTGTTAAAATTTGCGATTGAGGAGCCTTTGATAATATCCTTACCCAGACATATAGACCTCTAGTCGTTTAAAGATGTCGCACGCACGTCGAGTCGCAGAGCCTCATAATATTTTTTGCAATATTCATTTGACAGTAGTACCTAATCATCAGTACCTAATCGTTTTCAGACCATGTAACTAGAAAAAGTGTTAGTAGTTGCTGAATGTATAGTAGCAACTTTATAGGTCATGAACCTTTCAAGAGTTTCAAGTGTTCAACTCTGACATAGAAAAGTGCGTGTTTACAGCAATGGTTTTAGTACCTACTTATTACCTGCCTATGTTTGTAAGTTGTTAATTGTCTGACATGATTTCTTTGACATTACTACAAGTAAGTAGAACATAATATTGTGTAGGCTATTTACGTCAATAACATACAACGCATTATCACATAACATTAGGTACCGTTTGGTTAAGGTTTTATTAGGGTTTAATAACAAGTAATCGGCAATTTCGTTTATTTTGTTTCGGAGCAAGAATCATTATGAATATAAGATTATTGTTTCGGAGCAATTGTAAAAATGTGCATTAAAAACATTAGGAAAACCAAAGGGAAGCATTGTACAAAATTTCTTCTGAACAAAAACCAAAACGTAGGTTTTCATCTAGTCCCATAAATAGCTTTAATTGTTAGCTAGTCTAGTAATTGCTTCAGTGCGATCCAAGGGCACCTAGCTTAATACCTAAAAGGAAATTATTCTTTTAATATGCAAATTATTCAGTTTAATAAAGTAATTTCAAGGTAATTTTAGGGGCCTTTAATGCAATTTCTTGCGTTCTAAAAATAAGACATAGTTTAGACTAGAGAGTGTATTGATGACCTAGAGGGGGTTGTGTGGTCATGAAATCCGTGAAAACCACAGACGAAATACTAACAATAATAGCCTGAGAGCATACAACGGAATTCGCTTACGTATAACTGACGCTGTAAAATATATTTTTTGAGATGCAATAGTAGATTGTTATACAAGTGTGTAACACTCTACTTTTCACTACGATTGCGAAAAAATAAAATACATTATTAAATACCTATAGTTTATACTTCCGTAAACGAATCCACTCGTTTTTCTATCCTCCACTTCATAAACTTTTCATACAGTATTTAAATAAATGATTTGTGCTTGACGGCAAAAGATTAAAATTATTTCTATCCTATTATTACTTACTTACAGTCACACAATTCAATCAGTTTGGAATTAGAGAAAAATTCTAAAGATTTCGCGCCAGTGCCTTTTTTAATTTCTACTGTAGCAGCTAACACAATGCACGCATTTTAAACTTAAAGTCACAGAGTATAAATAAGTCTATGATTTCACCGAAGAGATCGCTGCTTTTAGTTCCATTTTCAAAAATCGAGCGAGATTTTATTCGTGATTATGAATAAAGACTTTTTCGTTTTAGTAGGTTCATTGGTAATAGACAAACATTAAAAAAGAAAAAACTTTATCCCCTAGGGGTAATTTTGCTATTTTATCCTGGCTCTTGTACCTTACAATGACGGACTTTTTGAGCAAGAGGAGTGAAAATAGTAGATTATACAACAAGTGAAAAAAGAAGGAATTTAGTTCGAGGTACTATGTTGGATCCCGAGAGCAGCGAAGGATTCTAGAGTTGAATCCCGAGCGTAGCGAGGGATTCAAAAGTAGAATCCTGAGCGAAACGAGGGATACAAAGGACCGAGATGAAATTTTTTTTCACGAGTTGTGTACTCTACTTTTTACCATTGACTGCGAGAAAACATAATAGCAGTACTTACTACTACTTACACCTGTAGTACCTATTTATATTTATCAAATTTTATTATTTAGATACGTAATCGGTAATAAACTTATTATTATTATTAATTGTTAGAAAATAGTGAAACTATAAGTTTTCCAATGACATAAAACAACCATGCTATGAGGGAAATTACATGATCAGATCAGTCTGACATCAGTCCATTTCATCAGTTTGTATAGACTTTGAATTTTTACAGACTGAAAATCGTACCAGAGGGCCTAGTACGAGTTGGTTTTTGTACTCATTTCACTTTGCGAATAATTACCTATCGTTTTCTCTCTTTCACTCGTTCACTCACTCGCATGATTTCCTCTCTTTCACTCGATACTATTCGCAAAGTGAGGTGAGAAACACAACTCGTACTAGGCACTCAGACTGATGGAATGGACTGATGCAAGACTGAACATCTAATCTCCCTCTAATATAAAGAAAAGAACCCAAAGATAAGACACTAAAAAGAACCTAATTAATTTGGCGAGATATTTTTTTAGAAAAGAACTCAATGATAAGACACTAAAAAGTACCTAAATAAAATTGGCGGGATATATATTTTTTTAAATTGTATAACTATGGCTTTATCTATGGAATAGCTCCATACATAGATGTAGCAAATCCCTTCGGTTTGGCTCCATACTTTCAGCAAGTTTTTTTTTGTACATAATTCATACGATGCGCGCTTGTTCCAAATTCAAATTATTTTTATTCACTCGGTGAATAAAATCGCTTATTATTCACTCTTATCGTTGAATTAAACGCACTTTTTAGAGTGGCGATGGTAAAAAATAATTTTTCACTCCTCTTGCTCAAAAAGTAGGTCATTGTAAGGTACAAGAGCCAGGATAAAATAGCAAAATTACCCCTAGGGGATAAAGTTTTTTCTTTTTTAATGTTTGTCTATTACCAATGAGCCTACTAAAACGAAAAAGTCTTTATTCATAATCACGAATAAAGACTCGCTCGACTTAATACTGTTTCTCATTTATATTTTTGATAATGGAACTAAAAGCAGCGATCTCTTCGGTGAAATCATAGACTTATTTATACTCTGTGACTTTAAGTTTGATCGTAGAATGCGTGCATTGTGTTTCTTAGCTGCTACAGTAGAAATTAAAAAAGGCGCGAAATCTTTAGAATTTTTCTCTAATACCAAACTGATTGAATTGTGTGACTGTAAGTAAGTAATAGGAAATAAATAATTTTAATCTTTTGCCGTCAAGCACAAATCATTTATTTAAATACTGTATGAAAAGTTTATGAAGTGGAGGATAGAAAAATGAGTGGATTCGTTTACGTAAGTATAAACTAGGTATTTAATATTGTATTTTATTTTCTCGCCTTCGTAGTGAAAAGTAGAGTGTAACACACGACGCTAAAACCCATTGTAACTCGGTTTCTATTTATTCCCTCGCTAAAGCTCGGGAATAAAACTACCTCGTATGCAATGGGTCATTTTAGCGTCTTGTATAACAATCTACTATTCCTTTATCCCATCAATGGGACGTCCAATGGAGCTACGGAAAAGGATATAAATAAGTAATGTTAGTAATTAAGGTTTTGTAAATCAATTGTTTTTCAATCCTAATATTTATCGGCTGTTTTCTTGTTGAGTGTCACATGTCAACTTGATATTACTTGACAGTGTATTAGTGTTGCCATAGTCCATGCAGTTGTTGGTAAGCACTCACAGACAAAACATCCTTCTGACGTTTAATGCTAGTCTGTGAATCGTGGAGCAAAGACTGACAGATTGATTGACGTGCCGTGGCGCGACGCGGCACGGCACAGTGGTGTGTTTACGGCTTAAGTCTATGCTCCACGTGCGTTTATGCTTGACAGTTGCAAGTCTATGATAGTTATGGTAAAGCGTATAAAAGCGTTGGTTTTTGTAAATTGTGCTCACTTTTGCTCGATCTGTCGTCTGAACTGGTCGTGAAATAAAATATTACTTCTGTTAACATGGTGTATGATTTATAATCAACTCTAACAATTCAGAAGTGCGCGTTTTTTTTTTTTTTACCACGTGTCACGTTGAACAATCGACGCATACGGCATCCTACTTCGAGAGACGATGAAGAAGAACCGAAGAGAGCTCCGAGGCGACTGATAATAATATCGACCGAATTATGCGGCTGGCCCCATTGCTGGAACAAATTATCAGACTACAGCCACAGCAACATCCAGCGCCCCAAGTCTCCAATGAGGAATGTATTATGCCAGGTACGTCCACTGATATTAATAATTTTACCAATCAATGTTTCCGCCTTAAAACCACAACCTTCTGTTGAAATTAACGTGCCTGCCGTGCAAAATTAGCAAATTTAAGTGGGTCTACCTCCTACCCACCTTATTCTATCACTGATCAATTAATCTCACCCAGTTAATACCAGTGCAAGTCACAACCCTGTTGTGAGACAAACAGATTTCAAGGCTCAGTTATGCGGAAACATTTGTCTCTATCTTTTTCTTTACATATGAACAGTATGGAAAATAACCTCACTTCTACACTTTTTTGTTTTTCCTTTTTTTATCATTAGCACAATTATCTTTCTTGAAGAAAAAAGTTATTTGAGCAAATTCACAGTACGTTAAAGTGTATTTTGATGTAGAGTTCAATACATTTACGCCAAAATATGATGCGTTTTCCATGATATTCTGATTTTTTTTTTCTTCTCATACAATCATCTGTTGTGGTTATATGCAATGTACGGTTCAAATACACTAAATCAGTTATCGGCCGAACTATGCCCGTGCCTCATCGGTCAGACTCATCCAATCGAATCAAACCTATGTAACATAAAGCGAGCGCGTACACCACTAAAATCGCCATCGTCCGAGTCGCCCGATGACGGCCAATTATCCATCGAGTCCGAATTTCATCCGGCACGGTACCAGAAGACGCCCAGTCAACCGTTATAACCTAAGAGTACTTTATTACTAACTTAATACAAGTGAACGCTAAGTATATATTCATACATGACAACGGTAACGATACCTATCCAGTAAACGAACGGAGGTTTTGTTTTAATGTGAGGTTGCAAAGCTGAGAGTGACTACAGAAGATCGGCACGGCAACGCCAAATGTCGGCACAGCAGGTGCACGTCCGAGTTACTCGTCCGAGTAGGTCTGTCCGCCATCGGCCGATAAAATCGGTTTTGGTGTACGTCTACCGTTATACTTGTAGCTACTAGATAAACTCTTTAACTTTTCGCATTTATGATTTTTTTTTGTAGACAACTTTACGTTTTCTATATAAAAAAATATGGTCCGCGCAAACCATGTTTTCCTATCATGGTCCCTTAAATACATCTTTGTTACATAATTTGAGAAATAATATAAGTAATTTATGATTTATCGGAAAACCTGAACACGTGCCTGAATTCGTAGGAAATTCTAATGCTATTGTCTGTTTACGCATGTTTACATCGATTGGAGTCATTGGCGAAGATCTACGGCTGGGATGAGAAAACACCCACCTACCACCACGACCGGGTGGCCATGAAGGCAACGCGTTCGTGGTTTGGACACCAACAAGACATCAGACCTGACGTGGTACGAGTGGAAGAAACGTCTTCAAGACTATTCCTTCGTGTCTCCTACGTAACTGCGTACCGTTCTGAGTGGGTAATAGACTTTTATTGTAAGAAGGTGGTGGCGCTAGGTTAATCTTTTGTGCTTAATGATAATTGTGTTTTTATAATTTATACATTATCCATTGGTTGAGGCAGGGGTTCGTGGTCTCAAAAAACCCCCAAAAAAACTAGTGAACCCTAAAAATTTATAATATTTGATTGTAAATGAAATTGATTCATCGAAAATAGAGTACAGTCAACGGCACATCAGCTTATGGTGCTGTCGTGTGTACAATTCAGTTGTTACATTCATAGTCCATCTATTTTTCAATGTAGGACATGTGAATCGAAAAATAAAATCATTTTAATAATTAGTGTTAATGTCAAAATTAATATTAGTTAATATTAGATGTACAATTAGAGAAACAACTTACACATCATGTCATTATCATTTGATTCTGTTAGGTTAATTTTACAAGTAAAATATTTCTCAAATAAGTAAAAATGTTTAGTTTTAGGTCACTCAAACAGTTTTTGTCTAGATATGGTCAGGTCATATGAAAGTTCAGTTAAGGGATGTGGCAATTTATTAATGATCCTAACACATCTTATGTAACAGTTCCTCTTGTAGAGGACGGTCCGCATTCTGGGTAATAATAGTTTTTTTTTAATGATGCTTAATACTTCTCATCATATAAAATGTATCCCTATGCACAATTAAATATAGATAGGTTTTGACGAATATGCAGCACTCAAAGATATATAATATAGGAAGAGTTAATAGGTTTAGGTTTGCTTACAAGACGAGGTGGAACGTTACATATTGCTCTGAACATTGTAATTGGATATAAATGTTTTGTTTTAGTTATAAGACTCCAAAATAGTAAAGTAAACGGTATTTAAGATTTGAAGCTTATTTGAAGCTACGTTGCCTTGATATGCCATCAAAGAGGACTTTTGGTTAGGCAACTAGCTACATTGTTTCTAACAAAGTGATATTTTACTGGAACTTATTTCTTATTTTAATTGATGTGATTAATTTCAATACATTGAAAACGATTATGAAGGATTTTTATGGCTGTTTTAGCGATTTCTCACAATTTATCATGTGAGACAAAGTCAAAAGCTTTGTTAATATCGAAAAATATACATTATTGTATCAATATTCTTGAAAGTGTTCTCAATAATATTTTTGTTAAATAAAAAGCTGCTAAGAAAGCTGACTTGCTTTCCCAAGAGCAATTTTGTTCTTTAGACAGTACATTAAATTTTTCTAGAAATTTATAAATAATGTTATGCGTTGCCTTTTCAAAAATAGCCAGTACTGAAATTATAGCAATGGGTCTGTAATAGTCCATCTCATTCATTTAATTATTGATATTTAAGGGATTCCGAGAATATGGCTTTAGTCATTGATAGGTTGACTAGTGTCAGATTGAGTTAGTGAACAATACTTAATAAATAATTTTTGTGGGTATTTTATCAACCCGACCGATGTGGTGTTATTGAGTGATCTTATAATTTTAAGTATTTCGTCGGCCGGATCTAAAAAGATACAAGCTTGCGTCCAACATGGTTTTAAATTATTGTCAGATTTTAAATTATTCTGATATGACTGTCATGTTAGCATTAGATGAATAATTTGTAGTATTAGACTAAAAAAAGAATTGCAAATGTCAATGGGATCTGTAATAATTTTACTGTCTATCTTTATTTTTATGCAATTATTATTCCAATCTGGTTGCTCATATGATTTGATTCCATGGCGTTTAACAAACATTTTTACTCTATTGTAAACGTGCTTCATTGTCAAGATTAATTAAGATGATTATCAAGATGCATCCTTTAAGAACGAAAGAATAATTACGATATTTAGTTTTTACTGGACTGATTTGACGATAATAGTTATTATAATATTCCTAAAAAGTTGATAATTTGTAATTCCAAAGTCAGCTTGCTGCAGAGTCACTAAGATTATATCAACACCACATTAAAAAGTACTACACAAAAACTAAGCTTCAGACTAGTTTATAGATTTAAATCTAGATTTTGAAATTAACCCAGTAACCAACAAATGCACTTCATTTCCTTGAATAACGAGCCCAAGCCTAAAATAAGAAAGATACTAAAATATTTAAAATATGAAAAAGACTACCGGAACTACCTCACGTTAGTTTTAATTTAATTGCCAATAAAATTAAAAAGATTATACTAGTGATACAACTGCTTTTGTAAGAAATAAACATTTTAAATTTTTAATTTAGTGAGTAGACACTCTAAAGGCATGTATATTTTTTTAAATCAAAACCAAAACAACCATACTGTTTATTAACAAAATTCTGGTAATTATCTCAATATTATCTTAACTCAATATTATGGTATGATACAATTATAAAAAAAAAATATAAATTACAGGAATATACTGATAAGTAATCTAATGATTAACAATAAAACTAAACACAATAGTTAATTAGAAAAAAAAAAAATCAGTGTGATACTTAATTGTAACAATATAAAAGAAAATCTGGATACTTAGTAATCACTTAGCTGAATTAGATTGATTCTAAAATATTATCATAAATTGTTGTTTTTATTAAGAATATAATATTTTATTACAGGAATATAAGACTTATTCGCGGATTATCTATTTGATATAAATAAGAGTAATGCAATATCACAATATATACATGAATGCTTTGTGCATTATACTAAACACTAGTTAATAAAAACTTACAGTTATTATAATATTAGAAGCATTATTGCTGATTTTGCTTCTTATGAGTACTGCTTTGGTGTGTCCATGTCCAGTAGTATAACAAAAAAAACAAGCTGCTTTGGTGTGTCCAGTAGCTTCAATCCACCCTGGTGTGTCCGGTGGTTAAATATGGTTATAAATGCGTTAACTGCTTCGGTGTGTCCAGCAGTATAACAAAAAAAAAGCTGCTTTGGTGTGTCCAGTAGCTTCAATCCACCCTGGTGTGTCCGGTGGTTAAATATGGTTATAAATGCGTTAACTGCTTTGGTGTGTCCAGCAGTATAACAAAAAAAAAAAACAAGCTGCTTTGGTGTGTCCAGTAGCTCCAATCCACCCTGGTGTGTCCTGTGGTTAAATATGGTTATAAATACGTTAACTGCTTCGTTGTGTCAAGCAGTATAAATAATAGAGGTCTGAGCGAGTTTTTCTCATATTTGTAATCCACTTGGTACCTATGTTCGGTGAAATAAAAACGTTGATCGCCATCTTACTTAATAAGACAATAACTAATCTATAATATAAAAATGAATCGCTGAATGTCTTGCTAAGCACAAATCTCGAGATCAGCTAAACCAATTTCGCATTTTTTTTTGTTGTGTTTGTTATTGTCAAAAGGTTCTTATGAAAAAATAAAGAAAATTGCGCGAAAAATAAGAAAATTTAAATACTTAACCACCATATAAAATTTAATTTGGACTATAAACTTTTTTTTTAATATAACCTTATGACGTTTGACGTAGAATTGACAGAATGCGGGCTGCAAAAAAAAAAAGAAAAACTTAATGTCGTTTAAAATTCGAATTAAATATTCATAAATCATAACTGAGACAGGACAACGTCTGTCAGGTCAGCTAGTAATTATTAAAAATATATGAATAATTAATTCCCCACAAAAGATCAATACTTCGTTCTTGTAATATTGTATTTTAGTTTTTCTACATAAATGCTATGAAAATTACGAGGGCGTAATTGTTTTATCAGGACGGCCGAATCTATGACATACAATGACAGAGATTCGATCGTGAATAATAATTGTGATGTAAAGAAAAATGTCTTACCTTTAACTTAAGAGTTTATTTTTGTTTTTTTTTTATAATTTCAATATCATTAATGTATGGAATTTATAAACGTCTGATATTACGAGGACGTAACAATAATTTGTCAGGAAAGGCCGAATGTTAGTAATTAAGGTTTTGTAAATCAATTGTTTTTCAATCCTAATATTTATCGGCTGTTTTCTTGTTGAGTGTCACATGTCAACTTAATATTACTTGACAGTGTATTAGTGTTGCCATAGTCCATGCAGTTGTTGGTAAGCACTCACAGACAAAACATCCTTCTGACGTTTAATGCTAGTCTGTGAATCGTGGAGCAAAGACTGACAGATTGATTGACGTGCCGTGGCGCGACGCGGCACGGCACAGTGGTGTGTTTACGGCTTAAGTCTATGCTCCACGTGCGTTTATGCTTGACAGTTGCAAGTCTATGATAGTTATGGTAAAGCGTATAAAAGCGTTGGTTTTTGTAAATTGTGCTCACTTTTGCTCGATCTGTCGTCTGAACTGGTCGTGAAATAAAATATTACTTCTGTTAACATGGTGTATGATTTATAATCAACTCTAACAGTAAGTACTTTTTTATTTGTAGTTTTTTAAACAGACTTTCCCTTAACATATTTAACTTAATGAGGATCAGTAATGTTATAGCAAATTCAATAAAACTAGTATCCACGTTATTCTTTATGACATAAGAATGATATATCTTTTTGAATTTTCGAAATCGGACCATTACTTACGAAGATATTAATAAACATATACCGTTCCTGCCGGTAAAATTCGATGTACGCGGGAGCGTGTGACGTCACAGTGATGGAGCCGAGCGCAGGCAGCGCCCGGCACTCACTAGCGGCGGCGGCGGCGGCGACGCGGTTGCTCACTATATTTGGCAATTTATTTAAACAAAGTGTTGTTAGATTTTATTAGAGTGTAGTTTTGTGCTAAAATTAATACTTTTAAATAATAAAGTTTTAAAATATTTAGTCAGTCACAGACAGCACAAGAACTCTCAGAGGCCAAAATGTATTGCAAGTTGTTTAGGTTCTTGCTATCGGATTTTTTGTGAAATGTTTAATACAAAAGTAAGAATGGGCAGGAATGCCTATCATATCAGTAATTTTGGATCTCGAGATAATAATAAAACCGTTAGAGTGCCTTTTTTTTAAATATAGGTCAGAACTAAAAAGCAATGCAATAATATGGTAAAATTGAACTGATCTGATGATGAAGCCGGAAGAAGGCCACAGGAAATCTATGGTGAAAGCACACAACCCCATCGAGTTTGGGCTCGTTAGAATCGTCTTGACGAGTACTCTAATGAGAGACGAAGTCCAGGGTCTGATGATGAAGTTGAAAGGCAAGCCATAGGAACTCAATATTGAAACCGTGCACAGGCCCATCTTACCCACTGGGCACTCTGGGCACTTGCCCAGGGCCCCGCGATTGATAGGGGCCCCTTGTTTCTTGCCAGATCGCTTAATGATAACGGATGCTTATTATAAAACGAAAAAAAAATCTAAGAGTAGATACCTCTTCAAACCACATAGATTTTCAATCACTAACCCTTAAATTCTAAAAAAGTTACTTTAGTGGATCATACAATAATTATTGTTCTTATTAAAATCGCGCTGCGCGGCCGTTTTCTTTACTTTAGACAGGCATAATTACGAGATGATAAAACTGACTAAAAGTCGCGCTGCGTGGCCATTTTTTTTACTATAGACAGGTAAAATAACGAGATTATTGGATGACACTGACTAAAAATCGTGCTGCGCGGCCGTTTTTTTACTATAGGCAGGCGAAATATCGAGATTATTTGATGAAACTAACTAAAAATCGCGCTGCGCGGCCGTTTTTTTACTATAGATAGGCAAAATAACGAGATTATTGAATGAAAACTACTAAAAATCGCACTGCGCGGCCGTTTTTTTCACTAAAGTCAGGTAATATTACAAGATTAGTGAATGAAACTGACTAATAATCGCGCTTCGCGGCCGATTTTTGCTATACCTAGACAAGCATTTTTCTAAAAAAATCTGGCATTTTGTGCCTCATATACAGGTATCCTCTCTTACTTTGATGGTAACTCAAGTCAAGGTCATAGGGGCCCCATTATCCTAATGTGCCCAAGGCCTCAAATAGGTTAAAGACGGCCTTGACCGTGCAACCCCATTAAATTTAGGCTCTTTTGAATCGTCTTCACGAGTTCTTTGTTGGGAAATAGTTACCAGGGTCTGATGATGGAGCCGAAAGAAGGACACAGAAACTCTTTAATAAAACCATGCAACCCCATCAAGTTTGGGCTCGTTTGAATCGTCTTGACGAGTACTTTGTTGGGAAATAGTTTCCAGGGCCTGATGATGGAGCCGGAAGAAGGCCACTGGGACTCTGTAATAAAACAATGCAACCCCATCGAGTTTGGGCTCGTTTGAATCGTCTTGACGAGTGCTCCGATAGGGGATGGTATATTTTTAGTCTTAGCTCGTTAACTAAAAAGCAGAAAATAATTATTTGCTGAAAAAAAATATTTTTTCAAAAAACGTTTTTAAAACGAACTAAATTATAAAAAAAAATCGGAACAAAAACATTAAAACGGACGAAATTTCTGTAGGTACCTACATATGGTTATAAATATTTACAGAGGAATTTATTTTTTACTTTTTAGTCTCTTTTTACTAGACTGTTTTAATGTTTATAGTCAGATTTTTTTTTGACACATCATGAATGTAAGAAACTTTTATTAAAATGGGTTCAGCTCAGAACATATGAAGAAACCGAATCTTTACTGCTTGGTATGTCATGAGACTCATGAGTTTTAGTATACCTACTCATAATAGATTACTAATTTGTAGCACTAACTCCCTCATACTCTCTCTCACACACACACACACACACACACACACACCACACACACACACACACATAGTGTAATATTAATTCTGACTATAAATTTACTTCTTTTGTTGTTTAAGTACAGAAGAGCGTAATAGGTTTCAATGAAAAATATTTTCTTTTGTAATAATTTAGTCCTGTAACACGACGTTTTAATTTGTTCATAACATATGTAGTTCCCCAACTTCAAACTAGATGGCGCTTTTGGATTCTACATCGCGGTGGCGTTGTTCGCCCGCGGTTTAATAAGATCGTCAACTAATTTTGATATGTATTCATTCATTGAATCATTCATTCATTCGCATTCGTAGGGAATCTTTTGAGACGGAAGCCTACAAGTTGAGCCAAGTTCAAAGCCTAGTGCTGCGTTCGGGGCCGCTCGTATAGTCCGTCCATTAATATTCAACTATATATATATATACCTAACTGTAGTACTGTACGTTTTCGAAATTATAACGTCCGTTCGTTTAAACTGCTATTGTTTCATTACGCCGCCCATACCCCACGTTACAATTGGCGCCCAACTCGTGGCCTCCTGGACTGCTGGAACGAGCACCTGGAAGTGGAAATTTGGCATCTTCGACCTCACAAGCTCGTCGGTCGTCACACCACGCTCCAGTCAACTTCAACACCCTGGATTCCGGTCACTCCAAGGAGAACCCACCACCACCACCACAACCGACAAATCCAAGATTTGTCGTGACAAAGTTTGGTCGGCGTACAACAGTAAAGAAAACTGTAACAGAAGCTTTCCCGTTCAGCGTTTCACACATTTGAACAGCTTATTGATGCTGCAAGGAACATCTCTCCTCTATTCGTTTTGCGATGAATACTGCATCTTGCTCGACTACTGAGCATACTCCTGCCTGCCTGCGCTGCGACATGGTTCAACGTCCTATATCAAGCCAATCAATCAATCAAATCAGCCAATCAAGAAAAGGGGACGACCAAGGAAAAACCCTATTCAGGATATACTGTCGAAACCGATCAAGCGAAGGGGAAGACAACGAAAATCTTGAATATCTTTCTCGTCGGGACGACGTCGAATCTGAAGGGGGGACTGTAACACGACGTTTTAATTTGTTCACAACATATGTAGTTCCCCAACTTCAAACTAGATGGCGCTTTTGGATTCTACATCGCGGTGGCGTTGTTCGCCCGCGGTTTAATAAGATCGTCAACTAATTTTGATATGTATTCATTCATTGAATCATTCATTCATACGCATTCGTAGGGAATCTTTTGAGACGGAAGCCTACAAGTTGAGCCAAGTTCAAAGCCTAGTGCTGCGTTCGGGGCCGCTCGTATAGTCCGTCCATTAGTATTCAACTATATATATATATACCTAACTGTAGTACTGTACGTTTTCGATAATTATTAGAGATGAGACGTACTAGGCCAAACACGTACCGAGTCTTGCAAGTACGAGTACACCTAAATACTTATTCCATAAACCTGTTCCACGAGTATTTAGAAGTATTTATTTATTTTATTTTATTTTATGTAGTTAGGCACAGTAACAATTAATTGGTAATTATCTTAATGAGCAAAAAGACTTATCATAATAATACATTGCAAACCAACTAATCTTATACACTATGCACGACATTACAATATTTATTAAAGTTACGAAGGTGCTGCTATTAAAAGTGAAGCTGACATTACAGTTTTAATACTTACTTACTTACAAATAAAATGAACAATAAAAGTATGCGTTTTTAATTACTCTACTCTAACTCTTTTCGATTACTTATGTAAACACGTATAATTCTGAATAGCAAAACATACATTGGTTGATATAACCACTTAGTATAAAGCTTAATAAACAAAAAAACCGGCCAAGTGCGAGTCGGACTCGCGCACGAAGGGTTCCGTACCAAAAAACGGCAAAATAAAAACCACGTTTGTTGTATGGGACCCCCCCTTAAATATTTATTTTATTCTGTTTTTAGTATTTGTTGTTATAGCGGCGACAGAAATACATCATCTGTGAAAATTTCAACTGCTCTAGCTATCACGGTTCATGAGATACAGCCTGGTGACAGACAGACAGACAGACAAACGGACAGCGGAGCCTTAGTAATAGGGTCCCGTTTTTACCCTTTGGGTACGGATCCCTAAAAAGTAGCAAATTATACTATTTAGAATAAACTTTCTGAAGATACATAAAACAACAATCTTAAGTGTTAATTTGAATCGAAGAATTTCCTTCATGCTTCAACAGGCTTAGGACTGTCAGTTTAATTAATAATTTAACATTTAAGTTCGGTAGATAAATGTGAAATATCTGAACAGCGATAAAAGCTGACGCGCATTTAAAAAAATTCAATTCATTTTATACAGGGTGTTTGGTAATAGTCTTATAAAGCCGAATATGGTAGATAGGGACCATCAAACTGAACAACTTTTACTATGGGACCAACTCTGAAATCGCGAAAATAAAATCAGCTGTTTCATACAAAAATTAATAACGAAAATATCAAAATGTATGAAACAGCAGTTTATTTTTCGCGATTTCAGAGTTGGTCCCATAATAAAAGTTGTTCAGTTTGATGGTCTCTATCTACCATATTCGGCTTTATAAGGCTTTTACCAAACACCCTGTATACATACATTAATCATTAATAATCACATTACTATTTACATGTCATTGGTTTTTTTCATTAATTTTTTTTTTGTATTTTTATTTTTTTTAAACAAAAACGACTAAGATCTTCTTAACTTACGTATCTCCTTATCTTTAATAAACACTTAAAAGTTAAACTACTAGTTCACTTTATCCGCGAAAAAAGCAATACGAGATGCCGAAACAACTGACCTGTCAATTCAAATTTGAATAAAAACACACGACTTAGCAAACGGTCACGGCTAGAACCTAGAATATGGACCTTAATTACAATGAGATAAACTATTATTGTCTAATGCGGAAACAAAACTCTTCGGACCCGCTTACTCCTTGGCGGCGTCGGACGCTTACCTTCACAGTGCAAACAAAAAGCGGTTTTAACACAATAACGTTAAGGTTGATCGTAATGTACGAGAAGAAACTCACTCACACTTAGATCGAACGCGTACCGACCGCGTCCACGAGTCTCCGCCGACTCTGAGTTTTTCGTATTCATAAGTTTGTGTGAGTAACTAAGTAATGTACGCCGTCGATACTTCTAAATACTCGAAACGCGTTGGACGCTGATTCGATACTTAGTATTTAGACGTCCAAGCAAATACTTATTCCAAAGACTTATTCCAGTAAATACGTTTCAACTCTAATAATTATAACGTCCGTTCGTTTAAACTGCCATTGTTTCATTACGCCGCCCATACTCCACGTCACAGTCCGTTTTAAAAACGTGTTTTTAAAAGGATTTTTTTCAGTATTTTTTTATTGCCTTTGTAATTTATGAATAGATGGATAAATATTGTAAAGTACCTATCTAC
Organism: Agriphila tristella; assembly: GCA_928269145.1. Classification (NCBI taxonomy): domain Eukaryota; kingdom Metazoa; phylum Arthropoda; class Insecta; order Lepidoptera; family Crambidae; genus Agriphila; species Agriphila tristella. The sequence goes on from OV743431.1 coordinate 43,540,196, forward strand.
ATACATTACTTTTAGTCGGGGGATTTTCGCAAAAAATATTTACCTAAGCCCTTTTTTCAATCTAGGTATTTAAAAAAAATTACAAATGTCGTGGGTTTTTTCTAAACTTTAAATCTTACTTTTTATTTTAAACTTTTTTAAGAATTCATACGTTAGGTATCTACCTACTGTAAAAACCGCATCTAATTCGTTAAAAATTCTAGAGATAAAATAAGAACATGATAGCTGCAGTGCCCTCTAGCGGCTAAACACCATAACACCTATCTGAAAACTATCGCCGATAAACTACAAACCCATTACAGAAAACCACATCTAAATCGGTCAAACCATTCTGGAGATAAAATGAGAACTTGATAACTGCAGCGCCCCCTAGCGGCTAAACACCATAACACCTTTCTAAAAACCATCGCCGATAAACTACAAACCCATTACCTACAGAAAACCGCATCTAAATCGGTCAAACCGTTTTGGAGATAATGGGAACATGATAACTGCAGCGCCCCTTAGCATCTAAACACCATAACTGTATCTAAGAACCATCGCTGATAAACCATTACAGAAAGCCGCATGGAAATCGGTTTAGTAGTTTTTGAGAACTCTTCAAGTGCTGAATTATTTGGTAGCTGCAGCGCCCCTGGTGGTCTACCACCATGAAACATATTTAAGAACCAGCTCTGAAATTAAACCTTTCGAATGCAAAAAAACCGCATTGAAACCGGCCCAGTAGTTTCCGAGGAAAATGGGAACAGACATACATACAAACAAACAAACAAATAAACAACTTCTAACCCCAAAAGCTTATACCACCTCCGTTCCGTTCCGTCCATCGTGGTTAAAAACTCCCTTCTTTAGTTTAAGCAACCAACATAAACTTTTTACGAAGTTTTGGGTCTTTCGGCACGTAAAAAAATTGATTTTCTGGCATTTTAATAGAAATGTTTGTACATTTCGGCACTATACAATATTTATATATAGTTAAAAAGTTGAATTAGACACAAATCAGTCACTCAATCCGTTTCAAAGTCACAATTAACCAAAGAAAACACTGCGCGCCTTATAGCTGCCAACAGCTAACTGGCGGCGACGCTCACAGTGACGTAGCAGCTATAGCGGCGGCTACTAAGTGAACTTCGTCACTTATTTTGGCCGTAACTTCGTAAATTTTTGTCGTAGAACAAAAATTTTTGCACTGTATGTCAAGGATTTTTTAGCTCTATAAATCTGCATTCTCAACTAAAAATGTTACGGATCCTCATTACTTTAGGAAAAGAACCTTTAGGGTATTCAATTAATTAGTTTCAACAATGATATTTCCAATATCACTATTTGACTATCACGTAAATGTTAGTTTGGCGAGTTTATGAAATCAAATTTTAAGATTTCCGCTTATTTGTTATCTATTTGCGTAGTTATTATGGCTGTGGCGAGAACAGTGGCCGGGGCGGGCGGGCGCTCGCTGGGCGGAGACGCTGTAATTTATAAAGGTGCCCACCCGACTGTTGCGTGAACCGCTGTGTTTGAGAACAAAGAGCTTTCGGTCGCCATTAAGTTCTGTTTAAGTATCGTTTCCGAACCACGCACCTTGGATTGCTCGAGCGAAAATGAACACTACTGACACTTTGGAATCGTACGTACGTATACGATTTTTCCTAGCCCCGACTGATTTTTCTTGCGTTTGTAGTTTATTAATAGGTGGATAAATTATGTCTCCACTGAGGTATAATACTACGGTCTACGTACAAGAGCAGACACCCCGATGAAAATTGCTGCTCACCTAAAATGGAGTGCAGTCTGTGCAACCGGCTCACGCCTATAGTGAATGGACGGCGATGGTGGGTGGGCAAAATCTTCGCGTTGTCTGCTCTAGTACGTACTACTACCTACATCACTTTTAGTCGGGGGATTTTCGTAAACATTATTTACCTCTATTTTTACCATGGTGGGCTTTTAAAAAAAATGAGTTATACCTTTTTTGTCTATGAGATTTTTACACCCGGCGAGATGATGGCGGCGCCGCCGGCGTGGGATTTATCATTTTTTTTTAATTTTGTATTTAGATAAGATTCTCGGGTTAGATTTGAATGTAGCAAATCTGTTTTAACAAAAATACTCGAACTAAGTAAATGTAAAGATTTAAGCATAAAAGAACCTGAATAACACCATATAATTGATTTTATTGTTCAAAATTAGCGAGATTAGGCCCCACTTTACTGTTTTTTAACATCAAATAATTATGATTATATATCATCATCCCCCTACCCTTATCCCAATTTATTTGGGGTCGGTGCATTGCGTCCTTTTCTTCCATTCCTTCCTGTCACTCGTCATTTCCTCATCCACTCCCTTCACATTCATATCATTCCGCACTCAATCTATCCATCTTTTCTGCGGTCTTCCTCTTACTTTCTAGCCCTCAACATCCATATCCATTACTCTTCTAGTAACATGCCTTTCATCCCTTCTCATAACATGCCCAACCAAGCCAGACGATTCCCTTGCAGCTTCTCTGTGGTGCTACTTTCAGATTTCCTCTGACATACTCATTCCTTATTTTATCCATTCGCGTCACACCACACATCCACCTCAACATTTTCATCTCTGCTATATGTAATTTCCTTTCATCCATCTTCTTCATAGCCCAACATTCTAACCTTTTAATATGTTTATATATTATGATATTTAAATATTTTATATTAAAAAAACATTCACGAAATCGTCAACAGACGATTTGGATTTCTAGCCAAACAAGCCTGGCGTTTTCAAGGACTTACTTTTGAAAATTTGTCTTGCTAAATCTCGCTAATTTTGATTGGAACAATATTTTAGTTCTTTTTATGATTAAATAAATCTTTAATTTAGTTCGTGTTTTTTTGTTGGGTCAGTGCCATTGGCATCGTCTTAAATAGGTGTACGTACCTATTCTCCTAAGTTAAAGTGAACAGATTTGTAAATATACTTCCCCGGATTTACGTAATAACTACATATAAATATTTTCAATATAAATTAGTTGGCTATTTTTAAAATAGTTTTTTCGTGAAGGTTGGTTTATTGCGTGTGATAGTGGTAACACGCACCATCGATTTAGCGATCTATTTCAAAAGACCTTTTGATATCATACCGATACTTAAGCTCTATCTCGCACATGTATAGCTAATTATTGAAGTAAGTAGTGAATTGAAATGAAGCTAGAACTGACTGTTTGAAATGTTAATCTAATTATTTTATTCAGTATGAGGACAATAAAGTGCCTGTAAAAGTTTATTAAAAAAGACTTTGAATCTAAAGCTTCCGCGCGTACAGTTCATCCTTACTAATATTATAAACTAGCGGCCGCCCGCGACTTCGTCTGCGTGGAAAGTTTTTTTACTATCCCTCGGGAACAATATTTTTTTCGGAATGTAAGGTACCTTATGTCCTTCTCTGTACCCCTGACAACGTGTAGGTATGCAAAATTTTATGATGATCGGTTCAGTAGTTAAGACGTAAAGGCGTAACAAACAAACAAACGGACTTTCGCATTTATAATATTAGTAAGGATACGAAAGACCGTGTTTGTTTGTTTGTTTGTTACGCCTTCACGTCTTAACTACTGAACGGATCATCATGAAATTTTGCATACACGTTGTCAGGGGTATACCTTTTATCCCGAAAAAAAGTATTGTTCCTGAGGGATAGCAAAAACTTTCTACGCAGACGAAGTCGCGGGCGGCCGCTAGTTAAAAATAAAACCCCTTTTACGGATTACATCTAGGGTTGCCAGATCGGAGGTCCATAATATCTGGAGAAAATTTGAAAAAATCGGGATTTTGCTGTTGTTGTCGGGAGAAATAAATATTTACAATAAAAATGTAACTTAAATACACTAATCAGTTTCATCCCCTAATCTTGTACTCTTGCCTGTCCATTGTTAAATAAAATGGCCGCGCAGCGTGATTTTAGACAATTTTATCCACTAATCTTACATTCTGTGGAATTCATCTTTGAAAATTATTGCTTTCTAGAGAACTTTCGGAACGGCTGATATTCCGGGAGATCTTTACATTTTTCGGGAGTCGGGAGATCACTTGAAATTCCGGGAGAATCCAGCCGAATCCCGACCATCTGGCAACCCTAATTACAGCGCGTATAGGTATTGGTTAATTCAGATGTTATTTTAGAATTAATAATAATGATAATAAAAATATTACCCATATATACGCGCTGTAATCCGTAAAAAGTGTTTTATTTCTAAAGACTGTGAATTTTATACAAATTGACTAAAGTTAAAAATAATAAAATAGTTTCACCCATAGACTTAGAAAAATTTTCGCTGGCATTCTATTTCTGTGGTTTCACCACATAAACAACTGTACCTACCAGGCACCCGTAAAAAAGTGAGAGCATTTTTATAATTGCACAGAAAGGCCAACAGCCTATAAATAAGTTTAATGCCCAGTGAGATATCAGAAAATCAAAACGTAGTGAATTTATAAATATACAGGGTGTCCCAAAACTTTGCCACACGGAGGGAAAGTACCTTAAATATGATATTTTAGTAAAAGAAAACTTCATTTCGATTTTTAAAATAATAGGAACTGCATTCATTAAAATTAAAATATTTTTAATATTTATTAAAGATAAATTTCTTTATTTTTTATTCAAATTATTTTTAACTCTAATAAAATATTTTTTTAGAAGAAGTTTTAAACTTTTAGATTTTTGCATTCACAATGCTATTTTTTACACGACTGCCCAAAGCAAGATTTTTGTAAAATCACCTGCCTTAACCAGGAATCGAACCCACCAAAAACGCAAAAAAATCTTTTGTTTATTTTTATGTTACCAATCGAAAGGGTTACTCATAAGGATTATTTTTTCTTTAATGACACAGCATCCTAATGGAACAACAGGAACAAAAGGAAGACCCTAGTAATTTTACATTTAAATTTTTATTTATTACGGATTGTATCAATTTGTATGGATTCGTATGCAATATTTTTAAAATCTTTAAATGTAGTTTCATTTCTTTTTAAAAACAAAATGAAGTCTTCTTTCAGTAAAATTTCCTATCTTCAATATTTAAGGTACTTTCCCTCCGTGTGGCAAAGTTGGGACACCCTGTATATTCCGGCTTCATTAATTAATTTCTTCACGAATGTTAGCAACGACCCCGGCTGTCTCCCCCAAACATTCACACACAACACCTTCATTTATGAACGAGGGGGCGTTAAACTTTCTATTTCTCTGAATAAGCACCTATACAAATAATAGGAAAAAAAAAACTATTACTATTTACTAACTATTTTATTTTGCAATATAATGAAATTGTTGGGAAGTAGTTAGAAGAAGATAGTAAAACTAGCTTCTCTTGCCTTAGTAGTATTACTTATTTTAAAATTTATTTACCTTTTATGAAAAAAAAAACCGGACTAGTGCGAGTCGGACTCACGCACGAAGGGTTCCGTACCAAAAATGGTAAAAAAAACACCACGTTTGTTGTATCGGAGCTCCCCTTAAATATTTATTTTATTCTGCTTTTAGTATTTGTTGTTATAGCGGCAACAGAAATTAAGCAAGAATCGATAATAATAAAGTTTAATCGGTGAAATCTGATACAATTTGAGGCATATTGTGATCGCTACATTCAATTTAGGATCCTAAATTGGATTTCTGTATTGAACACTAGACTAATATGTAATCGGCACTTAACCACTACCACCTACTGCAAAAATACGAATTCGTATTGATTTAGTACCCATGTGAGGCTTAAGCAAGGCCTTAGATTAGATTAGAGTCTAACATACAGGTACCTACTGTACCCAATATTACACCTACCCTACATATTACTCAATTCACGCACAATTTGAGATTAATGACGGACATATCGCATTACACTTACCACAGACAGGTCTGGTTGGTATATTTATTTTGGGGAAAGCTAGCTGCTAGGTTAATGAGTACTACAAAAACGGAAGTGGTTAGTGTACCTACTTAGATAAGTTACGAAACCCTGACATTTCGCTAGTTTAGTCATAAGTGAACGTGGAACGTACTTGCTTTTGCTGATCTAGGACACTTTCGTCAGATTCCGTTTTCGTCAGAAAAAAAACTTACTCTGAATAATAATTCATGAATTCGAATTGTCTGGTCTGCGATGTTCAATATCTCTTTTACAAAATAATGTTATTTTTACTCCCAAGGCCTAGGGAGTCTAGGGCAACTGAGATGCAGTTCAAAGGATTTTAGCAATAACATTGTCATATTTCAGTACCTACTAGAACACCCAAGTCTTGAATTATCATTTAATTTTAATTAAATGTCTGATCTTGAATGTCCTTTTAGTGTCTTTAGAAAAATACACCACTTACCTATATTTAATTATAATTAAATAAACAAAGACAAATTAATTTCAAGGCTTTATGATTCTAAAAAAGGAAGACGTCTACTAAAAATTATGCGCGTCAGAGTAATGGAATGTACTACGTCCGTTTAATTGGAAAAACGCGATGGGGGTGCGAGGTCAGTTGAGTGGACTCCCTCCTCCTCTAATAGGTAGCCACGATACGATCTCAGGCCGGCAGTTGAGCGACGTTGCTGCGGCCGGCTGGAAGTAGCGGCCGCTGCCTTCACGACGACCGCCCGCCCGCCGCCGCCGCCGCGACACCACAGCCGAGCCGCGTCCGCTAACTGTTGGTATCTGACCAACCCCCTCATGGCTGCTCGTTGAACCGGATCCATGCATTATGGGCTGTACAAGCAGTGCTCCAAACATGACGACGACAAACCCAAACGCTACAGGTATTTCAATAAATTGTTTCACTCCGACATGCCAAGAATAACCTCGCTCAAACGTAATGAGAAATACCCGACAAGATTTTCATTGTTTACTAACTGTACCTACCTTGAAATGTAAATATTGACCCGACGAGTTAATTGTTAAGTGCCGCGTGCCGTTTTATTACTTGAAAACTGTTGTCGAAAAGTTATAAAGCTCGTAAAATCTTTGTGAACCACTAAGGAACTAGGTATATCAGACTGATCGAGATGAATATATAGCAACTTAATTTTTTCAGATACCAAATTAGAAACTTATGATGAAAAAAATTGTGATCCTATGAAAAAAGATGCAGCAACTATGTATGGAGAAGAAGAAAACGGGATAAACGATATAAAGGTGCTTCCTACGTGTGATACTTTAGCCGAACCTATACAATTAGATAGTAATAATAAATCTATGATAGATACGTCCAAATCGGACCTGGAGAAAGGTATTTAACGCGTTTATTGTATGTTGATGTCACACGATTCGTTAACACATTTTTATGCAACATAAAATATAATTCTTATGTACGGGGCGGTGCATGTTTTCTGCTGTACAATTTTTATTTCCATCAGCTTTCGATGTATACACGCATGCACGCACCTTCAGTTTTAAATCTAATTTAATAATTTAATCGTGCAATATTCTCGATGTCTCGAAGTGTTGACTACTAACAAACAAACAACAATAAAACTTTGCAATCTTGCATGTTCATCTATCTCAATTGCTTGCAACATGAATACGAAGTTTTGTAGAGATTTAGTGATTTTGATAGTATTTTATAAGTTACCAGCGAGCGCTTACATAATAGATAAAAATGTACTTAGTAATAAATTGAAATAAATTTTATTACTAGGTTTAATTATCTATATATTCTATATATATATATATATATATATATATATGAATCCAATTTCGCGTGGTCAAGCCATCAGGCGTGAACGGCTAGACTGATTTCGCTAATTTTTTTTGTTGTGTTTGTTATTATCAGGAGATGGTTGTTATGAAAGAAAGAATTAAGAAAATTGCGCGGAAAATTAGAAAATTAACCACCATATAAAATTATTTTGGACATAAAACCTTTTTTTATGTATAACCTTATGTTATGATGACTTGTGACCTTAGAGCATTAAGTTGGTTGAATGCTCTAAGCTTATGACTTTAAAAACCCTGCGTGCCGCAAATATCGTCAAAAAGGATGCAAAAAAAACTAAATGTCGTTTAAAAACGGATGCTTCGGTCGGAGTTATTTTATTGATGAAATACATGCAAAATAATTAATTTATTATTTCCTACAAAGAGGATCTAAGAAAACTGAATTTTTAGTGCTCATCACGGTTGGTTCAGAGCCATCACGCCTAATATTAAATTGGTAAGTTTGGATAGACTAACATACACGTTACTAACATAACAAGTGATATACTTATACTTGGTTATAAAGCTGTTGGGTTATAAAGTACGGGTACCTAAAGGTTACGGAAACGGGAACGGGAACTGGAACGGGAACGGGATCGGGACCTACTATCTCTCTGAACCCAACTTTTCATTAATTATACCAATTCAATATTCATAACTAAGACAGGACAACGTCTGTCGGGTCAGCTAGTTTTATACACCGTCATTTTGTAGTCGTTTTAATTAGCTTAAGGGAGTGTTCTACTAATGAAAATAATCATTTTTGCCAAAGAAACATGGGTCGAAAAACGACAAAAAATTTTGACTTTCCCATACAAATACAATGTTTTAGCTGTCTAGTTAGTATGGGAGGACCAAAATTTTTTGTCGTTTTTTGACCCATGTTTCTTGGACAAAAATGTTTAGTTTCATGGGTACAACACACCCTTAAGTCAATTAAAACGACTACAAAATGACGGTGTATAGTTATGTGAAATTATTATTAAAACTGGATATTAAAACTAAGGAAGATATAAGATATTAAAATAAGTATCAAAACTAAACTTATATTAAATAAAACTGGATCAATTAACGGTACAATAATAAACGGATAGATAGATACAATTTTAGTCGTAGTTCGTACCTCGTAGTCCATAACACTGGACGTAGCACGTAGCACGAGGCGGCCGCCGCCGGCGCCGTGCCGCCCGCCTCCGCGCCCGTAGCCCGTAGCATGCGGCCGCCTTCGCATTCGCACCTGTAGCCCGTAGCACTATCCACGGCGGCCATCTCCGCATCCGTAGTCCGTAGCACGTAGCACGAGGCGGCCGCGCCGCCGGCGCCGCCGTGCCGCCCGCCTCCGCGCCCGTAGCCCGTAGCAAGCGGCCGCCTTCTCACCTGTAGCCCGTACCGTAGCACTATCCACGCGGCCGTCTCCGCGCCCGTAGTCCGTAGCACGTAGCACGCGGCGATCTCCGCGCCCGTAGTCCGTAGCACGCGGCCCCCTTCGCTCCCGTAGCCCTCTATCCATTCAAACAAAAAAAATATTACATTTTGGGGTAGTGTAGGTATATTTTCTTTAAATTTTGGTATTGTTGGCTTGACGCATATACTACCTACCTACTTCTATTCTATATTGAAAATTATCAACTTTTTCGTATTCTGTGTGTGGAAAACCATTATTAATTGTATTTTAAAGATGAATTTCAATAAAGTGTTGGATGATGAAGATTGTTTACCAAATAGGAAAAGTAAGGATTAACCTTAACATACTTTCAGGTTTTTTAGCGTGTCCTTGTCCTTGAACTACCTACTTATTGGATACGATTAAATAACTTAATTATTTATGATAACGACAGTCACGAAGCATTAATGTTAATAGGTAAAAATATTTTTAAATGTAGGTAATTTATACTAAGAACACTGAAATTCCAAAGTATAATAGAAGAAACATGAATCCATAGCAGTTATAAAAGAGTTAGGTAGGTGTCACAGTCTTAGTAGGTGGTTTATAATATTGTGATATCGTTCTATGGTATTTATTAAGTTTTACAATGGTTTACAGAAAAAGCAATGTAGACAGACCCTTGACAAAGCCGAAGTCTACGCAAAACATGACACATAAAAAAAATATTGCTGGGAAACGATTTTAATTTTTAGGTAGTTGAAAATGAAAGACAGCATTTTGTGTGCGTGCGCATGAGATATAGTGCTAGGTTTACGCAAAAACACCGCAAATCGATCTACAGCAAAGCCGTTTGGTACACGTATACTTGAGGTCAAAACATTATTTTGGACGATTATTGAACGCACTTTGTAAAAGCTTTGTATTCATAAAAAATGAAAATAAAAATTGCTTTCTTGAGGTAAGATATGAGAATATTACAAATTAATTGAGATATTTTTTGTGAAAAATAATTCAACCATATTATGGTATCTGTAGGAGCCCAAACTATTAGGTATGATTTGAAAATGTTTTAAAACAAGTGGCTGAAATATATTGATGTGATATATTCTTTGGAGCTGGCTCAGCAAGCCCTTTCATTCGATACCACACACGATAGGTTAAGAACAATTTTTTTTATTTTTCATACTAAAAATGATGACACAGTAACTCGCCTCTCCTAATGGAAGAATTTTTAAGAATTGCGGATCCAAAATAATGTTTTGACCTCAAGTAGGTACTTATACGTGTACCAAACGGCGGCTACCTATGCTGTATATTCATTTGCGGCGGTTTTCCATTGATTTTGAGCTCGTACGCCGACCACTAAATACTTAAGAAATAACGTTTAGTTTTCATAATAAAAATATTAACAAACAATGACTTTGATCTCTTTTATCTTCAAAGCTATTGATTGATTACCCCAATGACTTCTGATTTCCCTGGTATACCTAGTCTAAAAGACAAAACTGGTCCTGATGATGGGCAGAATACGTAGGTTCCGGCTTCGTCAAGGATCTTTTTACACCCTTTTAATGAGGTAGGTAGGTACTGTAGCGCTTGTGCGCTACTATAAATTAAAACGATCTTTTGGACTGATTAAATTATGTTTTTATTTAAGTGAATTTGTAGATTAAAACAATTTCCTTTTTATTGATGTCGGCCCTAAGCCGACTAATAACAGACTGTGTCAAAACATTACGTCTTAATCCTTATTTTTTTCGTTTCAGTGATTTGAAATAACCAACTGTTCTAACAGAACACACAGAGTAAACACTTACTACTAGCTGATACAGCCTATAAATACACCATCCTTACAGTACCTACCTATATGAGGCCCTACTCAAATCATACCGGTATCCTGTACCGGTGGCGGTAAGGCTATCCCGATGGGTATGCGGTAACGCGCTGTTCCGCAACAGCTGCCGGTAATGCCATACAAAATACCGGTCGGGATATCGGTCGGGTATACCGTTACTAGGGTTGCCAACTTTTTTTGGATCAAATATAGTAGTTTCAAGATTTTTAGTGTAAAAATATAGTAGATGGCGAAAAAGTCCAAAAAAATATAGTAGGTTGCCGTTTTGTATGGAGGATTTTAAAGAAGTTGCATTTTTCATACTTAATTAAGTACTAACATTTTCATAATTTATTTAGCAACCATAAAGACAGGTGTTTTAATCACAAAAAATATTATGCAATTACTTATGTGCATATAAGTAATATATTGTTTGTTGATTTTGTTTAATTTTTTCACTTGAAAAAATATAGTAGTTTTGAAAATATAGTAGGCGAGCCCTCAATATAGTAGGATACTATATTATATAGTAGGGTTGGCAACCCTAACCGTTACCGCCACGCACCGGTACAGGATACCGGTCAGGGGCCCTATTTTTGAATCGATCGACTGGCGTCGAGCGCTCGTTTCCACTGATTTTCGTTCGACAGCTCATACAATTGTCGAACGAAAATAAGTAGAAACGAGCGCTCGACGCCAGCCGAGCGATTCAAAAATAGGGCCCCAGGTTTGAGTAGGCCTTAAAAGTTATACTTACCTAAGAATAGGAATATTAAATTAACCGATTTCTTTTAATGTCTTTTGCTCTTGGGCCTTCTTGAGGGAAGTACTTTGTATTTAATGAATAATATCAAATTTATTTTCAGAAACAAATACAGACCATGTTATTGAAAGAAAAAGTCCCCCAAAATTGGATAATGGTACTGAAGAAAAAATGTCTTGTTTAGAGGACGTTGTCGAAAAAGTAGTAGAGCTATTCGTCGCCGATAACGCTGTTAATTCAATAGAAGAAAAATTAGGACGGAAGGACTTGACCAGCCTAAGTAAAGAAAGTCACAACCACAAGGAACAAACCCCCATCGCGAATGATAATGTACCAGAACAACAATCCGATATTGAGCCAAATGAACAAGAGTAAGTTATGCCCAAAATTCAGTTTCAAGTTGTTTTTGAGAAGCTCGATAACGCAACCGCGGCGGTTGCAACTATTTTAAGGCAGCTATTAAAGATCAATCCAGTGATTTTGATCCACTGACTGTGTATTTTTTATGATAGATAGGCAAGCGCTTGCCCGCTAGTCGTCCACGAAAGATGAGATTGAAATGGTGGCGCCACTTTCCCTGTTAAATTAACGTTTAGAGGTTAAGTCATTGGAAACTGACCCCTAAAATATGGCGCAAAATTAGTTCCTTAACCAACCGAGTCTCATTTTTCGTTGACCAGACTCTATCACGCCCGATGACAAGCGATGATGCGATCTACGACTACGATGAAACGCGCTTGCCCAGAAGATAACCCACGCGACTTGAAGCCCCCTAGCTAAATTGACCTATCGGGAAACATGAAAATGAAAATGTTTTTTTTTTGTTCTGTGGTGTAATATAGCCTATATTACACCACAGAACCAAAAAAAAATAGGTATGTGTTACCGTTAGAGTACGGAATGCGTTAATCTGCAGATTAACTAGTGAATCTGCAGATTAACTGGTCGAGTCAGTTAAAGTGCGGAATTTTTCTTAAGATACGATTTCCGCACTTTAACTAGTTAATCTGCAGATTAACAGATGCTACACCGTTAAAGTGCGGAATACAGTGAGTGAAATAGCCAAGGCTTCTGGAAATTTAAGTAAAAGACCCTATTACCTATATTGAAAGTTTATTTTACAAAAACTTCGTTTCTGTCGCTTCGCCGGCCGCTCCCGCGGCACGCTCGCTCTACTCGCGCGTTTTTGGTCGCAATACTGACCTAACCTAATGAACACTTTAGACTTTCCATTTAAGAAACTGCTCACGTAACATGAAATTTATGGCGACTTCAACAAAGTTTTAAAATTTGGCGGCTGTTTTAAAAAATAGCTCTTCCCTGTGTCAATTTATTAAGATCGATAATATACTAATGATTCAGTATTACTTTAAAGCAACACAGTTTATTGATCAATATTCTTATTTTTTAACACATTTTTATTAGGTTGCTTCCTCGTTTGTTTGTTTGTTTGTCCGCAAAGTTTGCGAACGATTTTAAACTAGCTTCCTGATGAGCTAGAGACTTGAAACTTTGAACATAGGTCAGAACTGGAATACAATGCAATATTATGGTGTCATTGAGCTGATCTGATGATGGAACTGGAAGAAGGCCACAGGAACTTAATGATGCAACCATACAATCCCATTGTGATTAGGCTTGTTAGAATCATCTTGACGAGAAGTCTAATGGGAGATAAGGTCCAGGGTCTGATGATGAAGCTGGAAGGCCATGCCAAAGGAACTCAATATTGAAACCGTGCAATCCCATCGAGTTTGGGCTCATTTGAATCGTCTTGATGAGTACTTTGTTGGGAAAAAGTGTCCGAGGATCTGATGATGGAGCCGGAAGTAGGCCATAGGAACTCTATGATAAAACCACGCTACCCCATCGAGTTTGGGCTCGTTTGAATCGTCTTGACGAGTACTTTGTTGGGAAAAAGTGTCCGAGGATCTGATGATGGAGCCGGAAGAAGGCCATAGGAACTCTATGATATAACCACGCTACCCCATCGAGTTTGGGCTCGTTTGAATCGTCTTGACGAGTACTTTGTTGGTAAATAGTGTCCGAGGATCTGATGATGGAGCCGGAAGAAGGCCATAGGAACTCTATAATAAAACCACGCTACGCCATCGAGTTCGGGCTCGTTTGAATTGTCTTGGCGAGTACTTTGTTGGGAAATAGTGTCCGAGGATCTGATGATGGAGCCGGAAGAAGGCCATAGGAACTCTTTAATAAAACCACGCTACCCCATCGAGTTTGGGATCGTTTGAATCGTCTTGACGAGTACTTTGTTGGGAAATAGTGTCTAGGGTCTGATGATGGAGCCGGAAGAAGACCACTCGAACTCGGTAATAAAACTACGCAACCCCGTCGAGTTTGGGCTCGTTTGAATCGCCTTGACAAGGAGTTTGTTGGAAAATAGTGTCCAGGGTCTGATGATGGAGCCGGAGGAAGGCCAATGGAACTCTATAATAAAACCATGCAACCTCATCGAGTTTGGGCTAGTTTGAATCATCTTGACGAGTTCTTTGTTGGGAAATAGTTTCCAGGGTCTGATGATGGAGCAGGAAGAAGGGCACTGGGACTCTGTAATAAAACCATGCAACCTTATCGAGTTTGGGCTCGTTTGAATCGTGTTGACGAGTTCTTTGTTGGGAAATAGTTTCCAGGGTCTGATGATGGAGCCGGAAGAAGGTCACTGGGACTCTGTAATAAAACCATGCAACACCATCAAGTTTGAGCTCGTTTGAATCGTTTTGACGAGTGCTCCGATAGGAGATGGTATATTTTTAGTCTTAGCTCGTTAACTAAAAAGCATAAATAATAATATACTGAAAAAAAATATTTTTTAAAAACACGTTTTTAAAACGGACTAAATTATTACAAAAAAATCGGACTAAAAATATTAATAACCCTTTCTTTGCAGTCGGGTAAAAAGGACAAGTAAAAACACTAAAAAGTAAAAAATAAATTCTTCTGTAAATATTTATAACCCTAATAACCTATACCTACCTACAGAAATTTTAAACCTAAAAACGTGGGGCGCGTTTTGTGTAATTTATCATCGATGATAGCATGCGCCCCACGTTTTTTGGTTTAAAATGTTTAGGTTTAAAATTTCTGTAGGTAGGTATAGGTTATTAGGGTTATAAATATTTACAGAAGAATTTATTTTTTACTTTTTAGTGTTTTTACTTGTCCTTTTTACCCGACTGCAAAGAAAGGGTTATTAATATTTTTAGTCCGATTTTTTTGTAATAATTTAGTCCGTTTTAAAAACGTGTTTTTAAAAAATATTTTTGATGTTAAGTTTAGGGGGCCAATAAATTGGGGGGTGCCAATAATAGGGCGATTTACCCCTAGTAGGTAATCGATAGATTTTTTGAGGGAGTGCACTGCATCAGCGCTCCTTAACATATAGACGTTATCGTAATCACTGCAACACTTTGATTAAAACATTGAAACGAAATTATGATAGAGACAAATTAAATAAAAATAAAAAGAATCCTAGATCACTTTGGAAATCTATAAATAATATTACTCACCGCAAAGAAAATAAAACAAGTAACTTAGAACTACTAAACTCTAAACCGACCGCTAATGAATCAGTAAATTATATAAATAGTCATTTTGCAAATGTTGGCAGTTCCTTGGCTGATAGTATTATAACACGTCGTTCAATTCAGAATAGATCTTTCAAATATTTGTCCGCTCCACAACGGTCCTCCTCTTTTGTCTTTTTGGAAACAGACCCTGACGAAATATATGGAATTTTAATGGGGCTAAAATCAGAGAGTGCTGCGGGCTGGGATGGTATCTCAACAACATTTCTGAAGCAAATTGGCAAAGAGATTTCTCCCATAATTGCTCATTTGGCAAATCTTTGTATAACGCAGGGCATCTTTCCGACTTCACTTAAGAAGGCCGTAGTCACGCCCATACATAAGGGTGGAGATAGAGACGACGTCTGCAACTACAGACCCATCTCAGTCCTACCAGCCTTGTCAAAAATATTGGAAAAAATTATTAATAATAGATTAATTAACTACTTAAATAAATTTGAACTTTTATCGAACTCCCAATACGGCTTTAGAAGAGGGGTCTCTACTGAAGATGCTATAATTGCCTTGACGTCACACATTTCTAAAAATGTTGACAGGAGTAAAAAGTGCATTACAGTTTTTCTAGATCTTCAAAAGGCGTTCGACACCGTCTCCGTTTCCACCCTTATACGCAAATTGGAATCAATAGGGGTCAGAGGTATCCCTCTGGCATTGTTAAGTGACTACTTACATGATCGTAAGCAATGCGTTAAAATCGGTGACCACATTAGCGAGCTGGTAGACATTACCTATGGAGTGCCCCAGGGAAGCGTTCTGGGACCCACTCTCTTCTTGATCTACATTAATAACCTCTGCAACTTGGATATATGTGATGGGAAAATCTTTTCATATGCAGATGACACCGCTGTCGTTTTCTTGGGGTCAACATGGGATGATGTACATGCTCTCGCTCAAAAAGGTCTTGCCCAAATAGCCCGCTGGTTAGACAGTAATCTATTAACCCTGAATGCATCCAAAACTAAATATATTAGCTTCACAAATTATAACAGCACTCAACCTGACTCAAAGTTCCACATCAAAATTCACTCTTGTAAGAATCATACTAACCAAAACTGTTCGTGCGTTATGATAGATAAAGTAGCAAAAATTAAATATCTTGGTGTAATGGTCGACCAACGTCTAACTTGGCATGCGCACATTGACTTACTAATAGGTAGAATTCGGAAACTTTCATGGGTCTTTAAAATTCTCAGACATGTTGCTAATACCGATTTATTAGAACAAGTATATACATCGTTGGCTCAATCCGTCCTCAGCTATTGCATCCCAATCTGGGGTGGAGCCACAAAAACAAAATTTTTGGAATTGGAACGAGCTCAAAGATCTTTGTTGAAAATAACATATTTCAAACCTTATAGGTTTCCAACCGACAGTCTATATTCTCAATGTTGCCTCCTTTCTGTGAGGAAACTCTATATCCTACACGCCGTTTTAAAATTCCACTAGATCCAAAAACACAAAACAAAAGAACTGTTGTGAGCGTAGCACCTGTAGATTATGTAAAAACTGTTTACGCCCAGAGACAGTACACGGTACATTCAGCACACATTTATAATAGAATAAATAAAATTCTCAACTTTCACCCTCTAACATTAAAAACCTGCAAGCACACATTACAAAACTGGCTACAGACTAAAAATTATGATGAAATAGAGAATCTTATCTAATAAAACTAGTAAAATAATAATAAAAAAAAAAAAAAAAAAAGAAATTCGTCACAACTGCAAACACAAACACACATACATACACCCACACACTCTTCTTGATAACACACACGCACACACACACGCACACAGACACACAATTAACCGAACCCGTTACAATTATTTACACCACTTTATTTAGCAAGCACACAACCCACATGATTATACAAAAAACCAACTCCACGCAATTTGTTTGTTTGTAACTATAACTATTTTAAGGGCATTATCTTATTTTATAAACGCACATTGAAATACATTTAAAACTTAAAAAAATATTATATTTTTTGGTTAAGCAGTTACTTAAAAATTGTAAAATTGAAACAACAAATGTATCTTTTGTAATCTTAGAAGGAGCGGGGCTCTTAACACAGGTTTTATACTTAAAAGGGGCCTCAGCCATATGTTATGTAATGTACTTAAAAGATACTGAATAATTTTTTTTTTTTTTTCATTTTTTCCTTAGGACGAGCCGCCTCTGGTTAAGTAGGTACCTATTGAAATAACTGTCCACTCTCTGAGGTGATCAGATGTTCTTCTTCCAATCTTTTGTCTGATAGGCTATGTATAACTATAACTCGTCAACGCTCGGAAACCAAGATAATAGATTTTCTCCGGATGCCGCCGGCGACCGCTTGGGCGGCATTGATGAATTATTTATGACATATTTGAACTGTTGCAGAATTGAGGTTGCCGATGGTGCAACAAGTCCCAGTCAGTCCACCAGCAGCCGCGCCACCCGCTGGGAAGCCCTCGCCGACATCGCTGCCGAGCTGCCGCCCACGCTCACTGTCGACCCACACACAGGACAAATATACGCACTATCCAAATAAATCTTAATAAATAAAACAAAGTCGGGTTATTTACGCCATTTAAGGTGATTAGTATCCTCAAGTGGCGGCGCCCTCATCTTAATTAAATTTATTGCTCGCGAAGTACACAATGTATCGAAAATTCAAACGTCGCGTAGTAGTAGTAAGCAAAAGTTCCAAAAGTGGCCACTTTTTGCTCTTTTGCCTACTACTACTACAACAATAGTTATTTGTTATACAAGTGACCAAAATCAATTTGTGCTGCGAGTGCGGACTTTAAATCACGAACTAGCGAAGTAGTCTAGAATTGAATCACGAGCGTAGCGAGTGATTCTAATATAGACTCCTGAGCACAGTGAGTGATTTAAAGGCACGAGGCAGAACAAAATTTTGGTCTCGTGTAAAACATACAACTTTTCACCTCGACCAGCGAGAAAATTATCACGTGACTTTCCTGGTAAAAATCTTAGAAACTTGTTTACTCAACTCTTTTGGAGTTACACAAATATCTTCATCGTTGAATGCATTCATTTTTGTAATTTATCACTTAAATAGTTCGATCAAACATTTGCTGAATTTATTCATAAAGTCAGTAAAGTAGATTACCGTCGTTTTGATTACATTATATTGTATTTTTCTCTTATTCAATAATACCCCATCTTATTTATTTATTTATAACTTCGAGCAACAAAGGCTTCGTTTTTCACGAAGGGAGAAGCCTTAGCGATTAAACTCTATTCAAATTATTCTGGCATTTTTTGCGGGGGGGAAAATGCACACAAGTGCAGTTCCGCATACCCACATACAAAAACAACACTGTAATGACGACACTCACACATAAAAAATAAAACAAAACAGCAAAAAATTGTGTACGGATGAGTCACACATCAAAATATGACACGTTTTTGACATAAAGGGCTGGGCTCAACTGTCGATGCAGCAATATCGATACGGAAAAAGGAATAAAGGTTACAAACTCAATCATTTTACGATGGGGTGAATAACAACAAAGAGGTCATTTTTATACGCTTGAGCTTTATACAAAAAGCTCGAGAGTGTAGGTGATTGGGTTGTGACTAATGTGTACCCAGGGACGTTGGGCTCAGGATGCTGACACTGAACATCGCTCCATGACAGTACTGCCACCCAACAATTTGAATTTTCACCGACCGTTAAATAAAAAAATAGCAAACTGATTTTGATAATGTCGTCAATATAGTAAAATAATAGGTCTTTACCTATGAAATTGCCGTATTGCAGTACAGACTTTTTCAAACAAAAAAAAATTCAAATTATTTTTTTTTTAAAATATGACATTCTATTTACAAAATCAGTCTTTTGTTTATTGATTAGCGTTGTATTTTCATTACATTTCAACATTTTTCCTGATAATGGATACTTCGAAATTTCGTGTAATTATGGAATATGAGTTCCGTCGTGGCACCAACGCGGCACAAACGACACGTAACATCAACGACGTTTACGGAGAGAACTGTACAAACGAACGTACAACCCGTTATTGGTTTGCTCGGTTCCGTTCTGGGAATTTTGACTTGAAAAATGAACCTCGTGGTCGTCCGGAAACTTTGGTCAACAATGATGAATTAAAGGCGATTGTGGAAGCAGATGAATCGCAATCTACAGCTGAGCTGGCAGCAGCTTTTGATGTTAGCATCAAAACAATATTGGTCCATTTGCGACAGATTGGCAAGATAAAAAAGCTTGATAGATGGGTGCCCCACTGCTACTTCACGACAACGCGCGACCCCATACTGCACAACAGACCGTCTCTAAGCTGCATGAGTTGGGTTTGGAAGCTCTCCCTCATCCGCCATACTCACCAGATCTTGCGCCTACCGACTATTACTTTTTCCAAAATTTGGACAACTTTTTAGCGGGAAAAAAATTCAATTCCCGAGAGGCAGTACAAAACGCCTTTGAAGAGTTTGTTGTCTCCCCACAGCTGATTTTTTCAAGAAGGGCATCCATAAACTGCCACAGCGTTGGCAAAGATGCATTGATTGCAGGGGTGATTACTTTGAATAAAAGAAATAAATAAGTTCGAAAAAAAAATTCTTTAACTTTTTTCAAACAAAACGGCAATTTCATAGGTAAAGACCTAAATATATCATTATTTTTCTAAGAAACTGTACATTCAATGTCTCAAAAATGGCCTGATTTATCATAGTATGATAGGTACCTCATTCGAGGTGGTATATTGAAAGAGATATGATTTCAATGGTAAAAAGTAGAGTACACAACTCGTGAAAAAAAAACTCATCTCGGTTCTTTGTATAATACTTACGGCTATTTGCACTAAACTTAAGAATCGCATAAGTCTTTCCTAACTATAACTCGACCTAACTATAATCTACTATTTCGACATTTATTTCGCGATATCTGTCTCGCTCACACCAGTGCAGAGCAAATCATGCAAAAATCTCGCAAATTAATTTGACGCAGAATCAGGGCCAGATTGACCAACACTTTATCGACAAACATTATTTAACGGTAACATCACTAAGTTGCCCATCGGCGAGAACTCGGATTTACCTAGCGACAGATCTGAAATTTGTACGGACAAACCATGGACTAGCAGACCCGATGTCACTGAACAAATCTGACAACTAATCAAGAATAAAATATACGAATTTAATGTTTTAATGTAAACAAATAGCAATAATATGATACAAATTTACTTTCATGTGAAAACTGAAATGTAACACCATCTTTTTGTATACTTGATGTTCGAGACCTCTTTTAACAGCAAAAACCTCATCAAATCGACATTTTAAACAGAGCAGCGTTCACATGCGCGACTGGACTCGGTCTAGAAAGAAATCCGGGCGCAACTGGTTTTACTAATGCGTATGCCCATTTGGGCTTGTACTTCGGCAGAGGGGAACGCTTCGTATGGCTTCTCTTTCTGTAGAAGCCCGTCTTACTCTAAGATTTATAATCATAAAACATAATTTGTTAATAAATTTCATAAATTTTTCTTATTTCATATTTGTTTCATACATGCGACCTCATTACGTCCATATTCTTTATTTCAACCTTCTTTTTAAACAATCCTTATTTAAAACTCCTTGGTATATCCGTGCATTTATTTTTTTACTTTTTAATCCATGTATAACACCATAAAGCACTCTATCAATCCTTTTCTCACATATCAATTTTACAAGTGTCATCTTTGTCACTTTATTTCTTTTTTCTTTATTATTATAAAAGTTGGTGTTAGAAATTAAAAAAAAATTTTTAATCCCTTCTATTTGAAAAAGGATGCATTGTTCCTATATAAGTGGGACCAAAATAGCTCTTTTCTGGTAAGAATTTTTTAGTGGGAGGAAAAGAGATTTGAATTTAGAACATGTATTGTAACTGTTCATCTTTACTCTAAGGTTCGAAATCGTTGTTGTTTAAGATTTTTAGACTATTTTCTGTATTATAACCAGCCTCCCCCCTTGTGATCTAAGACCGATAGATATCCTCCATAGATATATTCTCCTCCATAGATCGATCCGTTCAGCCGTTTTGAGTTAAGTAGGTAAGGTATACTTAAGGCGATTAGTATCCTCACAGTGGCGCCCTCACCTTAATGGGGAGGAAAAGCGCAATTTTATCCCGATAGGTGGCGTCTTGTCGTTGGTACCGAGCCGCCTTAAAGAAACTGTCAAAACATATGGGAATCTCTTGGAGTATTGCACTTTTTAATTTTATACTGAGAAAATGCCGCATTGTTATGCATGTAACTTGTAAAATATTGGAGTTCATCGATTTCCCAGTAACAAAAAAAATAGTGGGCAAAAAAATATCAAAAAAAATATGCTTTTTCCTCGATTTTCTCCTTTGCTGAGCCTGAGAAACATTATAAATCAAAAGGAATGTTTCATGAATTTGATGAAGCTTCGCCAAAATAAAACAACATTTGAATTATAACAGCTTTGTTCTTTAATATTTCAACCTCAGCAGTTTCTAACATATTTATAACTTGGATGAATTTGATAGGTATATCAAATATGGAATAAGCCCAATATTGGGGCCAAACAGAGAATTAATAGAATTTTATATGCCAGAGTCATTCAAGAAACTTAGAATAATAAAATAAATATGATGAAACGGTTCGTGTAATTTTGGATGGTACAGAAATTCCAGTACAGAAACCTGAAATTACTATTGCACAGAAGGCATCATCAGGCAACTATAAACACGGAAATTCACACTCAGTTGCTTTGTTAAAATTTAAATCATATGCTTCTAATCTAAAATAAAAAGATTACTTGTAAATCTTACACGAAATTTAAAGAAATGTAATGCTTGTTAGCAATTTTTTGTAAGTTGCTATAAACTTTCTTGCCTGTTGTTTTGGCTTTTCTTTTTCATAATTCTTCTTTTATATGAGCTAAAGTTAGCATAGAATACATTGTTTGTCCGCAAAACCGAAAAAAATACAATCTAAGAAAGTAAAATCACGTAATACGCAGTCAAGACAATATAAGCTCAAACTGACAATTGTTCCAAAGACTGAGCGCCATCTGTAATTCACTTTGCCTTCGCCTCCCCATTAAATTGATTGCTCGCTAAGTACATACTGTATCGAAAATTCAAACGTTGAGATATAAGCTGAGTTTCTATAGTTTATTTACAAACAATAACCTCAGTAAAATATAGTTTTCACCTCTCTAGCACGAAAAGGGCGCTTTTGGCGCGTAAAAACTCGCAGCAAAATCGTTTTTTGCTGCGAGCGTGAGGCAATAGTAGATTGTATTACAAGGGAGCAAAATAATATTTTTACGGCGAGGGCGCTTTTTTGAATCCAGAGCGAAGTGAGGGATTCTAGAGTAGAATCCCGAGCGTAGCGAGGGATTCTTCAGTAGAATCCTGAACGTAGCGAAAATATTTTGCGCCCGAGTCGCCCTCGCCAAAAATATTTTGCGCCCGAGTCATATACTCTACTTTTCATCCCCTTTCTATGAGAAAATAAATAGGAGACTGTGTTTATGTAATTAATGAAAATGTTCTTTATTTAAAAAAGACACGTGAAAAGTAAAAATAATTACAAATTTATAGTTACGTTTGATACACTAGCGCAATTTTCAAAAGTTATTGTACTAAGTACGTAAGTATGTACTAATTACAAGAACACAGACTTAATTCGCGCGCTTATGTTTTTTTTTCAGTTTGCGCGGGTTATCGCGCCGCGGCGACCTCGCCGCGCCGTCTATACAGCCAGTCAATACATAGGTACCAGCCGGCGGCGGCGTTCGAATTCTTTGAAAGATACTGTGACGCCATGAAGGAAATATAATGAAAATATTTCAACTTTGCCTTACTGAATAACTTACCTTTTACTATACACATACTGTACATTACCTTGACTATGGTTCAGACCAGCAAAACATTCTATGGGATACATAAATTATTAAACATTGACACCACTTGTAAACTTATGCTGAAAATATTGGAAAGTGGTAATAAAAAAGTTAATAAATAAAAACATTTTTGACACAAATGGCTCTCCTAAATATTTAAGTAACAAGAACTCTTATACCAGTGGGGATTTTATCTGAATGACCAAATTTAACAAGTGCAAACTTAAGATTCAAATATCTTTGAATTCGTGGAAAAGACTGCGTGGGAACAATAACGGAAAGTAGGTAATGTGGTAGGGATAGGGATGCAGAAGCGAGGCCGAGGGCGAGAGTTCGAGATTCGAGGCGGGACGGCCGAGAGGGACGGAAGGTTTTAAAATTATGTGCAGACTTGTAATTTAAGACGAAAGTGTTGAGATTAATTCTAAATAGATACCTAATAATATTTAATCCTGAGTCAGTTATTAGTGTTGATGGAGTTAGTGGTAACTATGAATTTCCATTCGGTAAGTGTCATTTGATTATTTAATCTACTTTAATGACCTGCCTGTTGTCAATACTGGTATTGAGATGTGTCAACTAGACTAGTAATTTCTCAGCCTAGGATTATCATAGGGTAAACGACCTGTGGTCGGATCTTTCATTCGAAGTATAGGGGAACAATATAAATTGTTCATTTAGGGACATACCTAGGTACTCCGCACAATAACACTATGTTTGAAAACAAACGCTTTTGCATTCACCATACGAACTAAACACAGACACTCTTGATGTTGGATTGACAATAAGAGAGTTCATTATGGTAGTAGTCCCGTTGAAATTCCTCTTTTAGTAAAATTAATTTTGTTAATTTTCTTTTAATTGTATTATGCCAGCTGGAGATTTGTCCAGTCAGGAGTCGAGAATCACAATACGACGCGGAATCTAAAATTCTAGATGATATCTAGAATTTTAGTTGGAGGGGCGTCGTTTCTCCCCCCTATTTTTCACATTTCACAAGGGGGGAGGCTGGTTATAATACAGAAAATAGTCTAAAAATCTTAAACAACAACGATTTCGAACCTTAGAGTAAAGATGAACAGTTACATTTGGAGCCGTGTGACCAGGGATCCCGTCATTAAATGTTTCAATAGAAATTGAAACAACGGGAGTAAAAACAAAAAAAAAAATGCAACGTGGGGTCAATAACGTAACGATCACTCTCTTACTTATTAATGTACTTATATATCAAAATACAACTTTTCATGACTCCTAAATCATTTTCTACTTTAAAATACAATGACTATTCCCAGCTTTTAAAATACTTTTAAGAACAGTTATAAAATATGTAGTGGTGAAATCGATATGTTCTAGTCTATACTAAATCTAATTATTAAGTACCAATATTTTATTAGTCCTTTCTATTACTTTACTGCCGATTTTCGTTCCAGTTGGCAATTTTAAAAAAAATTATAAGCTATATTACATCTTGTTGTGGTTATTGCATCATGAACGATAACTGATTGAATCAACATTTTGATAGGTCAAAAATGGACGTCACTTATTTAACACGTAACTCACTTTGAAAAAAAAAAACATTTAGCCGGAGGTTGTTCAGAAATAGTCACAAACTACGTTCCGTTTACAAAAAAAAGGGACACTTTTTATACAAAAGGTTGGTTTAGCCATCAAACAGACACGTGGTCATTTTAATGGCAGACCTAACAAAACAAATGGTATAAGAAAGATTTTCGTTTAATGAAATATAATCGATCAACGTATGGGCATTGAACGGACACAGCGAAAGATAGCCTATCTAAGTAAGATGACAAAGAAATTTATGATATTTTATTCATTAAGATCTTGTGCACATGATGTGTTTATCAGATTTATTTAATTAATACCTTATTAATTGGTAAACATTATTGCAATAAAATAAAATACGTTATCTAGTTTACATAAGTTTTAATTCTCGATAGTAAATTAAATTGTACTACGATAACAATAACCTTATCTTGAATCTAACTAATGACTACCTAATATGGCTGTCACCTATCCTATGAGTAAGTTCTGTTAGCTAGCTACAATTATTTAGTTACAAGGTATATAAAAATGATTTACACATCCGTGAATTTATTTATTTGCAGTTTGTTTTTCTAACTAACTAACAATAGTAAAGAACTTTAACTTTATGAACACCCAAGCTAATTCAAACTAATCTCACTCACTATTATATTAATTAAGTTTCGTTTTCTATTAGGTATTAATTTGGGTACTTATAAGTATGTACTTTGCAAGTGCTGAATAATCCCGCGAGCGTAGAGTAGGTATTCACTCTCGCGCAACAATCTCCTTATCAACTAAACCAGGTACTATTTTTTTTTGACAAATCTCTTCCTTTCTTCCTTCACATGAACTGGCGTAAGGCTAGAACTTGTTAATAGTTTCGGTCGAAGCGTCGGCGTTGTAAAAATACCATTTAGTTTTCTACTCAATGCCATCCTTAACCATAAAAAGTGAAATCCAACTTAGGGCTCCAGAGCCCACAACTGAAAGCAATAAACCCCGAAACAATATGCCTTAGAAATTATTTTGAGAAAAAAAACAACAATACAAGTTTAAGTTTTGTCTCGGCCCTTTGTTCGTATCACACGTGCGGCGGACTTTACTTTGTCGGTGTGTGTTACTCGTACTACACCCAATCCGTAGCCATAACGCCTTTGTTGACTGTTTCTATCTATTTGTCTAGTAACTGCTTACGTGTTAAATAACGATTCCTATTTTTTTCTATTATCAGACAGAATTCTCATTACGAAATACTCTTCTAATGTTATATGTAGTTGAGTGCAGGGTTACAACTATATTTTGCTGTATTAGAATAACCATGTTTATTTTGCATTAAAATCGATAATACATTAGAAAAAATTGTAAACATCTTGAGATTTGAAGTGATTGACAACTTGATAAAAAAAAAACACAATGTCTGACAAAATTAAAATCAATTTGAGTGCCAATGTTTGAGGGGGGCTTAAATGATATTGATGTAAAACTGTTTTCCTAGGTTTCATTTTACGTGTTAAAATTGTCGAAAACTCTAATCTAATGTGTTAATTGATACTAATAATTTTATTTTTAATAATAACCTACAAAAATTATCTATTATCATACCAACAATCATAACATTATTTTTTATTACCTATTCCATATTATACATCTGCAAAACGTGGAGCATCTGTGACCTATTTCCTGATCGTGGCGATAACTTCGTCTCAGTTCGTACCGTGGCGACTGCAACGGCGGGCTTCGAAGATGAGAGGTGTCAGAGCAGAAAAAAATAAGTTAAGTGTTTAGTATAATTATTATTCACACTTGAGTTTAAAGTCCAAGCGTTTTACAATATTGTTCCAGATTGACGATTGAGTATTTTTTTTTTATAATCACTTTACATCTAATGTGAGTAAATTTTATAATCACTTTAAATCTAATGTGAAGCTCTCAAGTTTTATGAAAGAGCTTATTGCTTATCGTTAAACAACAACTGGTAAGTGCCATTACGGCAGATCGGCTACGTAAGTTAGCGGGTTTGAGTCCCGAGTGAGAGTGCATAATTACAAAAAAAAACTTTAAAGCATCACATGTTCTAAGCACACGCATACGCAGTAAGGAAAGTCAACAAAGTTGTGACTTTAACAGTTTAAAATAAATCGCTTGAAAGGAAGAGATGACTAAAAGTTCATCTTTACCTTCACCCATTGTCTTTATACAAAAGATGTTTTTGTGACTTTTGGGTAAATGCAAGACAATACAGACTACCTACTACATACCTAACCTACTAAAATGCTATGCTATACTAATGACTAGAATTGTTTTCAATTATGAATAAATAAAATTATGAATAAGACATTACAAAAACTTGATTAAGTAAATGTATATAAATAAATAATAGGTCGAGTTACATAAAAATTTGATAAAGGACTAAATATTAATTTATGTAGATTAGTAATTATTATAAAATTGACAATACAGCAGTTGTAAGTTAAGTGGGTATTATAATTCTCAGTTAGTTTCCTATGACAATTCCAGCCGCACGAGAGCCGGGACAATATTATGACAGTCCATCCGTTCGC
This sequence comes from Agriphila tristella, assembly GCA_928269145.1. NCBI lineage: Eukaryota > Metazoa > Arthropoda > Insecta > Lepidoptera > Crambidae > Agriphila > Agriphila tristella. Next base: position 43,567,489 of record OV743431.1, read on the forward strand.
AAACAACGAGTGGTTAGTGCAGTTCCTGAGGCAGATTGCGTCTTCATCTTGAAGACAGATAAGTACAATTTGCATGCATGAGAATCATTATTATTAAAGTATCACGAACTAGTCCATTCAATGGAATGTCTGTTATGAAATTTTCATACGAATCGATTAAACAGTTTAGAAATTCAAAATCTTGAACTCCAAATAATGGTTGTAATTACCATTCTTTAAATTATAAAACTTTGAATTAAACTTAATAATATAAAATCGTAATGATTTATGTATGAATAATGATACAAATACTTATTCAAATATTTTGAGAGAACACAAACATAGTGTTTCGTTACCATTGACCCATTTTGCAGCAAATTACAACTTTTCTTTAAATTCTAGACTTTTAAACCTCTTGAACTTATCTGAGTAAATATGAAATCACTATTTATGCCTAAGCGATGATAGAAATATCAATATGTTATGAGAGATTACAAACATAGTGTTTTATCATAATTGATCTATTCATAATTATTATTATTGCGTCTACTAACGCATTGAATGTATCATGAACTTTTTGAACCTCAGCAAAGTAGTTTATATTGTCGTTTGATATTGTAAACAAAGGTGTCGTTAGCACCTGAAACACAGCATTTTGTTGTGTCAAGGTCATAAATTATACGATGCAAAGTTTCTTAAGTAAAGTTCTATCTTTCAGTAATTATTATATCGTTATTTTAGAAGTTTTGATGATTGTAATTTTAAACTTCTAGTTTTGTTTTCATATATCTTCTAATCTCAATAAAATAAAATAACAAAAATAAAATGTCTTAATAAACGTATTATATACTTTTCCTTTGTTTGCAAGATTCATTGTTAGGTTTAGATACCCTTAAGATCTATGCCAGTGTTTCTATTGTACTTATTCATAATTGTGTAATGAGGGTTTGACCTTTTTTTATGTCCTACTCCCTATTATAATTTCACATTAATTTATAGACTTAACTGGTTTTTTTTTTCTCATTTCACTAAAATGTATATATATATATATATATATATTTGTTCCTTAGTTAATGGTATAATATCACGTTTATATTTCACTTAAGAAAATTTAGACAAGCAATGTCAACACTCGTAGAACGATATTTGTAAAATACCCCAAATAGATCAATTATGATAAAACACTATGTTTGTAATCTCTCATAACATATTGATATTTCTATCATCGCTTAGGCATAAATAGTGATTTCATATTTACTCAGATAAGTTCAAGAGGTTTAAAAGTCTAGAATTTAAAGAAAAGTTGTAATTTGCTGCAAAATGGGTCAATGGTAACGAAACACTATGTTTGTGTTCTCTCAAAATATTTGAATAAGTATTTGTATCATTATTCATACATAAATCATTACGATTTTATATTATTAAGTTTAATTCAAAGTTTTATAATTTAAAGAATGGTAATTACAACCATTATTTGGAGTTCAAGATTTTGAATTTCTAAACTGTTTAATCGATTCGTATGAAAATTTCATAACAGACATTCCATTGAATGGACTAGTTCGTGATACTTTAATAATAATGATTCTCATGCATGCAAATTGTACTTATCTGTCTTCAAGATGAAGACGCAATCTGCCTCAGGAACTGCACTAACCACTCGTTGTTTGCGAACGGATGGACTGTCATAATATTGTCCCGGCTCTCGTGCGGCTGGAATTATCATAGGAAACTAACTGAGAATTATAATACCCACTTAACTTACAACTGCTGTATTGTCAATTTTATAATAATTACTAATCTACATAAATTAATATTTAGTCCTTTATCAAATTTTTATGTAACTCGACCTATTATTTATTTATATACATTTACTTAATCAAGTTTTTGTAATGTCTTATTCATAATTTTATTTATTCATAATTGAAAACAATTCTAGTCATTAGTATAGCATAGCATTTTAGTAGGTTAGGTATGTAGTAGGTAGTCTGTATTGTCTTGCATTTACCCAAAAGTCACAAAAACATCTTTTGTATAAAGACAATGGGTGAAGGTAAAGATGAACTTTTAGTCATCTCTTCCTTTCAAGCGATTTATTTTAAACTGTTAAAGTCACAACTTTGTTGACTTTCCTTACTGCGTATGCGTGTGCTTAGAACATGTGATGCTTTAAAGTTTTTTTTTGTAATTATGCACTCTCACTCGGGACTCAAACCCGCTAACTTACGTAGCCGATCTGCCGTAATGGCACTTACCAGTTGTTGTTTAACGATAAGCAATAAGCTCTTTCATAAAACTTGAGAGCTTCACATTAGATTTAAAGTGATTATAAAATTTACTCACATTAGATGTAAAGTGATTATAAAAAAAAAATACTCAATCGTCAATCTGGAACAATATTGTAAAACGCTTGGACTTTAAACTCAAGTGTGAATAATAATTATACTAAACACTTAACTTATTTTTTTCTGCTCTGACACCTCTCATCTTCGAAGCCCGCCGTTGCAGTCGCCACGGTACGAACTGAGACGAAGTTATCGCCACGATCAGGAAATAGGTCACAGATGCTCCACGTTTTGCAGATGTATAATATGGAATAGGTAATAAAAAATAATGTTATGATTGTTGGTATGATAATAGATAATTTTTGTAGGTTATTATTAAAAATAAAATTATTAGTATCAATTAACACATTAGATTAGAGTTTTCGACAATTTTAACACGTAAAATGAAACCTAGGAAAACAGTTTTACATCAATATCATTTAAGCCCCCCTCAAACATTGGCACTCAAATTGATTTTAATTTTGTCAGACATTGTGTTTTTTTTTTATCAAGTTGTCAATCACTTCAAATCTCAAGATGTTTACAATTTTTTCTAATGTATTATCGATTTTAATGCAAAATAAACATGGTTATTCTAATACAGCAAAATATAGTTGTAACCCTGCACTCAACTACATATAACATTAGAAGAGTATTTCGTAATGAGAATTCTGTCTGATAATAGAAAAAAATAGGAATCGTTATTTAACACGTAAGCAGTTACTAGACAAATAGATAGAAACAGTCAACAAAGGCGTTATGGCTACGGATTGGGTGTAGTACGAGTAACACACACCGACAAAGTAAAGTCCGCCGCACGTGTGATACGAACAAAGGGCCGAGACAAAACTTAAACTTGTATTGTTGTTTTTTTTCTCAAAATAATTTCTAAGGCATATTGTTTCGGGGTTTATTGCTTTCAGTTGTGGGCTCTGGAGCCCTAAGTTGGATTTCACTTTTTATGGTTAAGGATGGCATTGAGTAGAAAACTAAATGGTATTTTTACAACGCCGACGCTTCGACCGAAACTATTAACAAGTTCTAGCCTTACGCCAGTTCATGTGAAGGAAGAAAGGAAGAGATTTGTCAAAAAAAAATAGTACCTGGTTTAGTTGATAAGGAGATTGTTGCGCGAGAGTGAATACCTACTCTACGCTCGCGGGATTATTCAGCACTTGCAAAGTACATACTTATAAGTACCCAAATTAATACCTAATAGAAAACGAAACTTAATTAATATAATAGTGAGTGAGATTAGTTTGAATTAGCTTGGGTGTTCATAAAGTTAAAGTTCTTTACTATTGTTAGTTAGTTAGAAAAACAAACTGCAAATAAATAAATTCACGGATGTGTAAATCATTTTTATATACCTTGTAACTAAATAATTGTAGCTAGCTAACAGAACTTACTCATAGGATAGGTGACAGCCATATTAGGTAGTCATTAGTTAGATTCAAGATAAGGTTATTGTTATCGTAGTACAATTTAATTTACTATCGAGAATTAAAACTTATGTAAACTAGATAACGTATTTTATTTTATTGCAATAATGTTTACCAATTAATAAGGTATTAATTAAATAAATCTGATAAACACATCATGTGCACAAGATCTTAATGAATAAAATATCATAAATTTCTTTGTCATCTTACTTAGATAGGCTATCTTTCGCTGTGTCCGTTCAATGCCCATACGTTGATCGATTATATTTCATTAAACGAAAATCTTTCTTATACCATTTGTTTTGTTAGGTCTGCCATTAAAATGACCACGTGTCTGTTTGATGGCTAAACCAACCTTTTGTATAAAAAGTGTCCCTTTTTTTTGTAAACGGAACGTAGTTTGTGACTATTTCTGAACAACCTCCGGCTAAATGTTTTTTTTTTTCAAAGTGAGTTACGTGTTAAATAAGTGACGTCCATTTTTGACCTATCAAAATGTTGATTCAATCAGTTATCGTTCATGATGCAATAACCACAACAAGATGTAATATAGCTTATAATTTTTTTTAAAATTGCCAACTGGAACGAAAATCGGCAGTAAAGTAATAGAAAGGACTAATAAAATATTGGTACTTAATAATTAGATTTAGTATAGACTAGAACATATCGATTTCACCACTACATATTTTATAACTGTTCTTAAAAGTATTTTAAAAGCTGGGAATAGTCATTGTATTTTAAAGTAGAAAATGATTTAGGAGTCATGAAAAGTTGTATTTTGATATATAAGTACATTAATAAGTAAGAGAGTGATCGTTACGTTATTGACCCCACGTTGCATTTTTTTTTTTGTTTTTACTCCCGTTGTTTCAATTTCTATTGAAACATTTAATGACGGGATCCCTGGTCACACGGCTCCAAATGTAACTGTTCATCTTTACTCTAAGGTTCGAAATCGTTGTTGTTTAAGATTTTTAGACTATTTTCTGTATTATAACCAGCCTCCCCCCTTGTGAAATGTGAAAAATAGGGGGGAGAAACGACGCCCCTCCAACTAAAATTCTAGATATCATCTAGAATTTTAGATTCCGCGTCGTATTGTGATTCTCGACTCCTGACTGGACAAATCTCCAGCTGGCATAATACAATTAAAAGAAAATTAACAAAATTAATTTTACTAAAAGAGGAATTTCAACGGGACTACTACCATAATGAACTCTCTTATTGTCAATCCAACATCAAGAGTGTCTGTGTTTAGTTCGTATGGTGAATGCAAAAGCGTTTGTTTTCAAACATAGTGTTATTGTGCGGAGTACCTAGGTATGTCCCTAAATGAACAATTTATATTGTTCCCCTATACTTCGAATGAAAGATCCGACCACAGGTCGTTTACCCTATGATAATCCTAGGCTGAGAAATTACTAGTCTAGTTGACACATCTCAATACCAGTATTGACAACAGGCAGGTCATTAAAGTAGATTAAATAATCAAATGACACTTACCGAATGGAAATTCATAGTTACCACTAACTCCATCAACACTAATAACTGACTCAGGATTAAATATTATTAGGTATCTATTTAGAATTAATCTCAACACTTTCGTCTTAAATTACAAGTCTGCACATAATTTTAAAACCTTCCGTCCCTCTCGGCCGTCCCGCCTCGAATCTCGAACTCTCGCCCTCGGCCTCGCTTCTGCATCCCTATCCCTACCACATTACCTACTTTCCGTTATTGTTCCCACGCAGTCTTTTCCACGAATTCAAAGATATTTGAATCTTAAGTTTGCACTTGTTAAATTTGGTCATTCAGATAAAATCCCCACTGGTATAAGAGTTCTTGTTACTTAAATATTTAGGAGAGCCATTTGTGTCAAAAATGTTTTTATTTATTAACTTTTTTATTACCACTTTCCAATATTTTCAGCATAAGTTTACAAGTGGTGTCAATGTTTAATAATTTATGTATCCCATAGAATGTTTTGCTGGTCTGAACCATAGTCAAGGTAATGTACAGTATGTGTATAGTAAAAGGTAAGTTATTCAGTAAGGCAAAGTTGAAATATTTTCATTATATTTCCTTCATGGCGTCACAGTATCTTTCAAAGAATTCGAACGCCGCCGCCGGCTGGTACCTATGTATTGACTGGCTGTATAGACGGCGCGGCGAGGTCGCCGCGGCGCGATAACCCGCGCAAACTGAAAAAAAAACATAAGCGCGCGAATTAAGTCTGTGTTCTTGTAATTAGTACATACTTACGTACTTAGTACAATAACTTTTGAAAATTGCGCTAGTGTATCAAACGTAACTATAAATTTGTAATTATTTTTACTTTTCACGTGTCTTTTTTAAATAAAGAACATTTTCATTAATTACATAAACACAGTCTCCTATTTATTTTCTCATAGAAAGGGGATGAAAAGTAGAGTATATGACTCGGGCGCAAAATATTTTTGGCGAGGGCGACTCGGGCGCAAAATATTTTCGCTACGTTCAGGATTCTACTGAAGAATCCCTCGCTACGCTCGGGATTCTACTCTAGAATCCCTCACTTCGCTCTGGATTCAAAAAAGCGCCCTCGCCGTAAAAATATTATTTTGCTCCCTTGTAATACAATCTACTATTGCCTCACGCTCGCAGCAAAAAACGATTTTGCTGCGAGTTTTTACGCGCCAAAAGCGCCCTTTTCGTGCTAGAGAGGTGAAAACTATATTTTACTGAGGTTATTGTTTGTAAATAAACTATAGAAACTCAGCTTATATCTCAACGTTTGAATTTTCGATACAGTATGTACTTAGCGAGCAATCAATTTAATTAAGGTGAGGGCGCCACTGTGAGGATACTAATCGCCTTAAGTATACCTTACCTACTTAACTCAAAACGGCTGAACGGATCGATCTATGGAGGAGAATATATCTATGGAGGATATCTATCGGTCTTAGATCAACGCCGGCTTCGAGAAGCCCGACCACCTTACTTTAATGATAACAAGCTTGTCAAAGTACCGGTTAAGCACAAGTTAGCCAAAAAAATAGGTTGCCAGCCAGCATGATGTCCTTTGACAAGTTGGACGTGACAAATAGGTAGCATTATCATTTGACGAGGTATAAGCTTCTTGATTTGACGATAACTTTATAATGCCGTTGGAAATAGACAAAAAAAGAGGCTAAATTCGCAAAGCTGAAAGTCTGTTAGGGTAGTGTGAATTCAAATTTGCAACTTCGAAAAACCTTTGGAAACTGAGAAAGTCGAGAAAAACTAGGAATTTTTCACTATCTGCTCTTCAGGGCCAAAACTATGCATTTTTTGCGAACAATGTTTTCTACACTTATAAATTGTATTAAATTACCTACAATTTGAGCCTAATTACAGCTCTATTGATCCCATAGGAGCTAAGCTATTGCACTTCAATGATGACCAATTTTTCAGAAAATATGCATATTTTCTGAAAAATTGGTCATCATTGAAGTGCAATTGAAAGTGCAACGTGAGTAAAACCGGAAAATTTCATGAAATTTTCCGGTTTTACTCACGTATTTCGTTAAATATTGGCAAAACCGCTTGTCTTATAAAGAAAAGTTCTTTAAAATATTTTGTAGTGTATTTATTTCGATTTTTTTAGAGCCCAAAACAAAGTTTGTGAGACTTGCAGTTCACTCACAATCTCAAAAAAAAATTAGGTAAAATGGATTATGGAGACATAAGGGCGGGTCTACACAGGGCGGGTTTTGCTCTACACAATCAACAAAAACATCTACACAAAACATTGTTTCCGAAACATGTTTCTCTACACATGCCGTCCATAGCGACTGCGTGGTTTGTGTAGACAAAACTTCAGTGTTGCCAATTTAGCATTTTATGTTAGCCTATTATTGGATAATAATAGGCTAACATAAAATGCTAAATTGGCAATTGTCAGTTGGTAATGCGCTGAAACCTTGACACATTAACATCCACGTTGACGTGATCCGCAACTAAAAATGTCATGAAACAAAAAAATTCTAATAGGTAGGTAATCTAATATATTAATTATTGAATTATTACTTTCAATAAGATAGGGTCTAGGTATATGAAAAAATTTAGAATATTTTTTTTTGTTTTTGAGGTTGAAATAATGGCCGCCAGGCGCATTAGCAATTGATGGGGATAGTACTTATCTAGACTCGAAAATGTATGAAATAAATTTATAGTGGCAGCTATGTCCGCCTTTTCTCCCGATAGGGTCGCTAGTGTAGTTGGGGGCATCTCATTTTGACAGCTCCATAGTGTGTATGGGGTTTTAGTTTTGTTATTTAATTTTGTTAAAAATGGCGGGAAAATACGGATCGTGGTCCGTAAATGAACTAAAAAGGAATTGGCAAAAAGAAATGCAAGAATAGCTGACAAAAAGGAAGACCTCATTGAAAGGTAAACATGAATAAATCATCCCTGAATGTTACAGTTTGTCTCCTTGAAGCAACACCATCACAATTTCATCAACGATTATTTTTGACTTTCATATTATTTTTTGTTACAGATTGGCTGCATATGATAGAAATAACAACTTTCATACAATATTCTAGAGGACACTGTAGCGGAACCATTATCAAACATTATATGGCCTCCAAATGAGGATTTCGTTACACTACATTAAATGTCTACAGTGCCTTGCCTCCAATAGATATTGTGCATATAAATAACCATTTCCTAAGTGTTAAAAAATTTATCAACCTGAGTATTTCAGCTTGTTTATTAAATACTATTTATATAACAAATACATACTACCTACTTACGATTTTCTACAACAGAATCTAGTGGCATTGTAATCTGTTTCAACAAAATCCTAATCGGCACTATAGGTCTGTTATAGCTAGTAAGATAGAAATAAGTGCTTTTGTTTGAATGACTGTTTGTTGCCAGAAAAATAATATATAAAAATAAAAATGTTTTGTACAAATTCGTGTATTTTTTGTGAGCATATATTTAGGTCTTCTTATAGCTACGATCCACTTTTTTCTCAATTGTATATCTTTGGGAAACCTGTGTCCCGATGTTCTCGATGAGCAAAATGGCACCACACAACCCTGAAGCATATTAATTTCACAATTAAAAGTGCAACACCCAAATTCACCCAATATTTACATAGAAATAAAAGGAGTTTGACAGATAGCATGACTCCAAACTCACTAGCGCCATCTGCTTTAAGCTTTTGAGATTAGCTGCCATTGACCAAAGGTTTAGGTATATCTGGGGCCGTACCGGCTAACGAATCGATTTTCATAAAAGTCTGCTGGGTTTCAAATTAAAACAGATAAATCGAGCCCCAATTGGGCCAAAATGACGAATCCAAATTCATGATGTCACACGAACATCGATATCTTCCGAATCACGTCAACAAAAAGTACAAAACGAAATTGCTTACTTTGATTTCTCTGTTTTAAGTTGAAACCCAGTAGACTTTTATGAAAATCGATTCGTTAGCCGGTACGGCCCCTGAAAATGTAACTATCAAGGTCAGTTTGACAGTGACCTTTTTTGTTTCCATTTTTGCTAGGAGATTTAGGTAGAGCCTGTTTTTTTTCTTTGGTTTATTTTACTTGACGCATCCATCCGGAAAACATGTCTAGTTTTGCCTTCGAATAGAATGTTAATAAAATAGGTACAATTTTACATTTATTGTGATGATAAATTAATAAAACCTGTTTTGAGAATCAGTATTTTTACCGGTATATTTTGCATGTGCAATTTCAGTACCTATATTTTTGAGGTGCTTCGGTATTTTCGTAAAATTTCATCTGGTCACACTGACGTTTTGTGTACGTGTTTTCCACCGGGCATAGAAAGCAAAAACATTGTTTCTCTACACAAAAATGTTTCGCGAAACAATGTTTTGTGTAGATGTTTTTGTTGATTGTGTAGAGCAAAACACGAGCTATGGACCCGCCTTAAGACTCAATTAATGATTAAACGAACTTACCTGTAAGTGAAGTTCTATCATAATTATACGAAGGATTCATCCGAAGATATTAGTATATTAACAAATGTAGTATCGCTTGCATGTATCACCACCATAAACTTAATATTCACTGAAATAGACGAACAGAGTTCACTTGGCTGCGAAACCAAAAGTGAGATGAGCCAGTGTTTGTAAATATGTAAACGTGTGCGTGAATTTAGAGATGCACTGAAGTCCATTTTAGGTTGTAGATAACCATAATGTATTATTGCTCTAATAAATAAAACACAAACAAAATTTTGAACAATTTTATTTAAATAATTTCTTAAGGTCTCCTTTGAGGCTCCCTGCTTATTTATTTATGACATTTATCCAGTTTAATTTAATCACTGGATTTACAGAAAACCTGGAAATAATTGTTAAATTAGTACTTAAGTTGGTATAATTTACCATTTGAAAACTGTCGGTTACAAGCAGCTTTAAATAAAATTATCAGTGTTCACAAAGACAAACAAAGTTATATTGGAAATAATCGACATGAGTATCGATATCGATAATTTTTTATCAATATCTACGCTTTATTTTCTCAAGTTCACGGACATAATATCTTTTTATCTAACACATAATGTTTAGAAATCAGCCTTTATTTAGGAAATAGGCGTTTAATAGCATCATATTAGTATATAACTTAGTATGTTTGGGAATATATTCAACTAAAATATGAATTATGAAAATGGTAATAGTACAATCATATTTACCTGTGAAATGAGTGTTTATTTGGGTTATTGTCGTAAGTAACATTACAATCCAGTACAGAACACGACACCATTATTGATTTATATAGCTTTGAGAGCCAAACCGACCCGATCGCGATAAAAATTACAAAATAATCTTGTTGACGCTTTTCACCAAGGTGATAAACGATGATAAATGAAGTCAAACCAGGTTCAGCTGTCAGTTTGTTTTTACTCTTTTTCGCACATCGCATAAGCCGTAAGAATCGGTTTCTCACTCGCACCTTTGTCCGTCTACTTGAGCATAGCGAAAAATTTTCTAAGTCTATGATCACCACTTAGCACGTTATTTTAAAGCAATAACCTAAAAAACCTAAAAAGAGAAGGTTTTTGACTTAAAGTTGACAGATATTTTGACATTTCCGGTCCGAGCTCTCCTCGTCACTACTAGGCGCCAACCACTTCATTTAGTTTAAAGTCCAAATCTTATGATATTTCCTCATTTTCTTCAGTGGGTAGATAGTTATTGTAATTTACAATAATGAGAAGGGAGGGTGGGATTCTATACTAATATCTTCGGATGAATCCTTCGTATAATTATGATAGAACTTCACTTACAGGTAAGTTCGTTTAATCATTAATTATACTTCAGATTCATCCGAAGATATTAGTATATTAACAAATGTAGATGTTTAAAGCATTATAATAAGGAAATGGAAATATCATTTCTTGCGTACTAGTCTTTTAAAAAAGAAAAGAAAGTCATTTAACATAATTCTGAACGTTTGACATGATTACTACTAAAAACGTTACCTACAGATGGTTGGTACAAAAAAAATATGCAAGGTTGGTTTGGAAAACTCAGTTTGATTTATCGATGATAATATATTTTAAGTGCAAGGTTGGTTTGGAAATCTCAGTTTGATGATAGATGATATTATGTTTTAATATTTTGCTATTATAGTGGAGTAATTAACCATCCCGCCGTGTTACCTGGAACATCTATAATATCGTTTTTTGTTAGGGCTATAAAGGTATTGGCGTACGTCGAGTGTTAAAACTGGTTGGACACGAGTCTACTCCACTATCATTAAATGTTTTATTTCAGCAATCTATTATTTACAATACATATAGGAATTTAATTTCTTTCTAAATAAGAAGTGATTATGAACTGTTTATTATACTTAATATAAATGTGTATACTAATACAATCTTGTTTTTTTTTGTCTTGTTTGCATTCTTTGTGCAATAGGCAAGGTAATCAAAGTTACATTTTTAAGATAAAAAAGTTGAAAAAAAGAACAAAAGTGGAAAATATTTAAAGTTTTCCAATTTGAAAAAATATTTAAATAAAGTTTTAAGTAATCTAATATATCCATTGTATTTGAATAATGGAGTCTACGCAAAGGCGTAGGTAGTTAAATTATTTACCAAACTTGAGATTAGTTCAATTTTGTCTATTCAATAATGAACGCAATATTATCTAATACTGATATTTAAATTGTATATACACTTCTGTAAAGGAAAATGTGTTTATTCTGTCTATATTATTATTTGTTAAATAATCGAACCGTTACCAAACTCTGTTCTTCCTGATAGTATTAGTAGACAGCAGCTTCAATAATAACATAAATAATATACCTGTAAAATCATACCACCTTGATAATGTTGTGAAAACCAATTTATTTGTGCGTTTAATTTCCGTCCCTGAAATTGAAAGTTATAGGATGTGAATACTTTATATTAGAATAAAAGATACGAAGAAGTACCTTACATGTGAATAAGAGGTACCAAACTAAGGCTCAAAATTGTGACGATCAGGATGGCACAATCGTTATCACCTCTAGTTTAAGAAACTGGTGGAACAGAAATAAAATAGTAGGTAGCTTAGTGTCATAATAGTCTTTCTACAATACTAAACCAAAATAGCATTGTGAATGCTAAAATCTCAAATTATAAAATAAAATGTTTTTGGGCTAAAAATGCTAGAAATAGAAAAAAGTCTACTTCATTTGATTTCTACTGCCTAATTTGAATTGCATTCGAATTTACTCACTCTCGATCTGAAAAAAAAAACAAAACAAAACTGGTGATTAGTTTTTGATATTTTAGTTTGTCTTGTGAAGACCATAATTGCCATTACATTTGTAATAGAATGGAAAGTTGCGACGGTAGCTGTATATATAAAAAAAAATTGAATATAAAAAGGATGAAATTCAATAAAAAAAAATATAGGTTTTGAGACCCTTATAGTAAATATCGTCCAATAACAGGGAAATCATGCTGTTTAAAAAACATCATAGCCAGGCAGCGGCGGTAGTTTTGTAATAAAAATGTGGGCACTACAATGCCCAAAAGTTACGATTTTAAATTCGTGTATTTCTATCACTTTCCTTATCAAAATTAAAACCTTATAGGTGATGGGATCTCTAGACTGTGTTTTTTAAAAACAGTAAGCGTTTTTTAATTGTGATATTATTATTTTTAGGTGCTTATAGTTTTACTTAAGTACGAATTTTTTTCTAAAAGCTAAGTTAACTTTTAAACAGTTATTAACTAAATCTGATATGAAAACCTGTTTTTTTTTTGAACAGATATTACTTTCTATTGAACCTTCAACAAAATGTAACAAAACTATTATTCATATGTAATATAATATAACTGTTATGCATTCTGCCCGAATTTAAGTCATTAATGGTAAACTATAATATATCTCTGGAGATGTTACAAAAGTGAATCATTAAAGAGATAACACTCATATAGTCTGCCAAAGAAAAAAAAATGAAATAATAATCTAGGTGCCCTGCTAGCCGGCTAAATGGTACTTCCATACATAGAAGATTACCGGCGCCAGCGATTGAGTGGACCTTTGCACCTGTAGTTGGCGACCACTGCCTGTATTCGCTGAATACAGACAAATGCCACACCAGCATGCACCCTCATGAATACATTATCCTAATGAGTGTCCTTACCCACGTACGATGATCGAAGGCAAACATCGATGAATGCATCATCGGCAACCATTTGGATGGGCCGTAACGCCCGTCTGCGAGTCTGCTATGTGTAAATCGGCCTTCCTGACGAAACAAATCGCTGATGGGGCCTCCTCGCCGTGCCCCACTGTTTGTTTGCCGTCGGAAATGAAGCATGTGGTGATGTGGCACACCTACCTACGTCTTTTGTTTGTCCTTTTTAAGGCAAATAAACATATAAATCAATTTTAAAAATGTTTTATTGAGTACTGCACCCAATTTACTTACAGTTTTTTCGATCGTTCAAATCAGGCTTGTGGCCAATGGATCATTCATATTCGACTGAACTGTCGGTGGTCTTTTAAGCAAACAGCCTTAGCTACACTATAGTTGACCGTGTACAGTATAACCGAACGTCGTAATGCCCCACATAATGTAAAAAATGTGAAATACTGTCACACAAAAGGTGTATATAGTTTTTTATTGGAAAGCTGCCTTAAACCACAGATTACATAATACTATACATTAAACATAACTGGTACTTGTAGCTTGTATATTATAACTTGTATATTTTTTCACATCAGAAACATTATTTTGTACAAATTCACACAAATTAAATTTGAAAAGTATCGGGTGGCGCAAAAGTAAAGACCCTATTTGGTTCAGCTATAACATTTTTTCTAAATTAGAAAACTAGATTTAGGTTTTTTTAAATGTATATTTGTGCCATTAAATTTCGTACCATTAGGATTTAAAGATGATGTCTTTTAAATGGTGACCTCCAGAGTTGATACACATTTGAGCCCTATTTATGACATTTTGCATAACTTGCCGTAACACTTCCTGCGATATGTTCGTTATTTCTTGACGAATGTTTTCTTTTAGAGCTGCGAGAGTCTGTGGCTTGTTCACATACACCCGAGATTTCAAAAAACCCCAAAGAAAGAAGTCTGGACTGGTCAGATCGGGTGATCTTGCAGGCCAAGGCAAATCGCCAAAACGAGAGATAACTCGGCCTGGAAAAGCGTCCCTCACTAAATCCATATTTATTCCACGTTCTTGGGGAGTAAAACGGTCCATGTTTATTTTCAGTGTATTTTATACTAGCGGCCGCCCGCTACTTCGTCTGCGTGGAAAGTTTTTTGCTATCGCTCGGAAAAAATCCTTTTTTTCGGGATGAAAGGTACCCTATGTCCTTCTCTGGTCCCCTGACAACATGTATGCAAAATTTCATGATGATCTGTTTAGTAGTTAAGACGTGAAGGCGTAACAAACAAACAAACGGACTTTCGCATTTATAATACTAGCTTTTGCCCGCGACTTTGTCCGCGTGGATATTCGAGAAAATCCTATGGGAACTTTACACCTGGATAAATAGTATTCAATGTTTTAATTTCATCAAAATCAGATCAGCCGTTTTAACGTGATAAGGCGGGTCCCCACCAAGCGCGCTGACCCGCTTTTTCCTGTCATAAAATTTCATCCCCTATTATGACACCTACAGACTTTCATACAAACTTTTAGCCCATATTTTAACTCTTTCAACCATTATTTCGTAACAAAAGGTAGTCTGTGTCATTTCTCAAGCTTTACTCAATCTCTGTGGCAAATTTCATTAAAATCGGTTTAGTATTTTAGGCGTGAAAGCTTAACAGACAGACAGACAAAATTACTTTCGCATTTATAATTTTACTAGCTTTTGCCCGCGACTTCGTCCGCGTGGATATTCGAGAAAATCCTATGGGAACTTTAAACCAGGATAAATAGTATTCAATGTTTTAATTTCATCAAAATCTGATCAGCTGTTTTAGGCGGGTCCCCACCAAGCGCGCTGACCCGCTTTTTCCTCTCATGAAATTTAATTCCCTTTTGACACCTACAGACTTTCATACAAACTTTCATCCGCTATTTTAACTCTTTCCACCATTATTTCGTAATAAAAGGTAGCCTGTGTCATTTCTCAAGCTTTACTCTATCTCTGTGGCAAATTTTATTAAAATCGGTTTAGTATTTTAGGCGTGATAGCTTAACAGACAGACGGACAGACAGAGTTACTTTCGCATTTATAATATTAGTATGGATTTTGTATTACTGATCTTGAATTTCGTTCTGTCAATTTTACTCATGGTAGTCTATTAAACAACATAATCTCGTAGTGTAAAAGTATGTAAGTAGGTACCTTATAAATACGATAGTGGCATAACTTCTTTAGTCTCTCTATACTGTGGTACAATCAAACTTTCATCCCCTATTTCAACCCATCCAACACTTATTTCGCAATAAAAGGTAGCCTATGTCCTTTCTCGAGCTCTACTCTACCTCTGTACCAAATTTCATCCAAATCGGTTCAGTAGTTTCGGCGTGAAGGCATAACAGACAGACGGACAGACAGAGTTACTTTCGCATTTATAATATTAGTATGGATTTTGTATTACTGATCTTGAATTTCGTTCTGTCAATTTTACTCATGGTAGTCTATTAAACAACATAATCTCGTAGTGTAAAAGTATGTAAATGGGTACCTAATAAATACGATAGTGGCATAACTTCTGAAGTCTCTCTATACTGTGGTACAATCAAACTTTCATCCCCTATTTCAACCCATCCAACACTTATTTCGCAATATAAGGTAGCCTATGTCCTTTCTCGAGCTCTACTCTACCTCTGTACCAAATTTCATCCAAATCGGTTCAGTAGTTTCGGCGTGAAGGCGTAACAGACAGACGGACAGACAGAGTTACTTTCGCATTTATAATATTAGTATGGATTTTGTATTACTGATCTTGAATTTCGTTCTGTCAATTTTACTCATGGTAGTCGATTAAAAAAACATAATCTCGTAGTGTAAAAGTATGTAAGTAGGTACCTTATAAATACGATAGTGGTATAACTTCTTTAGTATCTCTATACTGTGGTACAATCAAACTTTCATCCCCTATTTCAACCCATCCAACACTTATTTCGCAATAAAAGGTAGCCTATGTCCTTTCTCGAGCTCTACTCTACCTCTGTACCAAATTTCATCCAAATCGGTTCAGTAGTTTCGGCGTGAAGGCGTAACAGACAGACGGACAGACAGAGTTACTTTCGCATTTATAATATTAGTATGGATAGTATGGATTTTGTATTACTGATCTTGAATTTCGTTCTGTCAATTTTACTCATGGTAGTCGATTAAACAACATAATCTCGTAGTGTAAAAGTATGTAAATGGGTACCTAATAAATACGATAGTGGCATAACTTCTGAAGTCTCTCTATACTGTGGTACAATCAAACTTTCATCCCCTTTTTCAACCCATCCAACACTTATTTCGCAATAAAAGGTAGCCTATGTCCTTTCTCGAGCTCTACTCTACCTCTGTACCAAATTTCATCCAAATCGGTTCAGTAGTTTCGGCGTAAAGGCATAACAGACAGACGGACAGACAGAGTTACTTTCGCATTTATAATATTAGTATGGATTTTGTATTACTGATCTTGAATTTCGTTCTGTCAATTTTACTCATGGTAGTCTATTAAACAACATAATCTCGTAGTGTAAAAGTATGTAAATGGGTACCTAATAAATACGATAGTGGCATAACTTCTGAAGTCTCTCTATACTGTGGTACAATCAAACTTTCATCCCCTATTTCAACCCATCCAACACTTATTTCGCAATAAAAGGTAGCCTATGTCCTTTCTCGAGCTCTACTCTACCTCTGTACCAAATTTCATCCAAATCGGTTCAGTAGTTTCGGCGTGAAGGCGTAACAGACAGACGGACAGACAGAGTTACTTTCGCATTTATAATATTAGTATGGATTATGGATTAAGTATAAATTTTGTATTTTAGATTTTGAATTTTGTTCTGTCAATTTAACTCATGGAAGTCGATTGAATAACATAATCTCCTAGTGTAAAAGTATGTAAGTAGGTACCTAATAAATACAATAGTGGCATAACTTCTGAAGTCTCTCTATTCTGTGGTACACTCAAACTTTCATCCCCTATTTCAACCCTTCCAACACTTATTTCGCAATAAAAGGTAGCCTATGTCCTTTCTCGAGCTCTACTCTACCTCTGTACCAAATTTCATTCAAATCGGTTCAGTAGTTTCGGCGTGAAGGCGTAACAGACAGACAGACAGACAGAGTTACTTTCGCATTTATAATATTAGTATGGATTTGTTCACTACACAATTTTCAACAACAGAATGACAGAAAATGTCATATAAAAAAAATAAAAGTATTTTCTTTAGTGCCAGTACTTTTGCGCCACCCGTTAATAGAGATAATTTTGTACAAGGGCATAGCTAGTAGAACCATACTAAATAGTTAGTGATTAACAAGTTTCTCAACATGTTAGGTCTACCCGCCTGAAATACAAGGTTTCCTAGTTTAGGCAAATGTTTTTTTTTTTTACTATGTAATATAATATAATAATATAGACCAACAAACATTATGGATGAATATGAATAAAATGTATGGATTCTGTTATTCCATTTTTCATTGAAATTTTCTATCCGCATGCCAGCAGCTAGCTATTTCAGCGGCTAAGCTATTTCACATAAAAGGTTTGAAGTATCAGGTATTAGCTAGTTGCTGTATAACTCAATATTTGGTTCCATTAAGTTTTTAAGTTTTAGCATTTATAGCTAGTTCTGTCAGTTTTAAATATCTCAGTACCGATGGTATTCTATTACACCGTTGGTGTTAACTCAACTCAACACTAAGAATATCATGACAACATGATATCAAAACTCATACCTGATGAGCAACGCTGTTGTCAGGGCTGCTATTGCAGCTCCAGCACGGCGGTCGCCTGCCTGGAAGGTGGATGGCGGTGGATCCAGCGGACGGCGGAGTCACCCGATCGGTGCTCGGCAGCGGTTTCAACGTGGCAACCTTTGAGGGTAGTCTGCTTTTTACAATGTCGCGTCGTCAGCGGCACTTTGAGTTGGTGTAGTTAGTGCAGTTGCGTTGTCTGACCTATCTATGCGGTGAAATAGTCCAGTATGACTATCTCGAGTGCAATAGATATTTAGTTGATGTCTTTTGAGACACAATACCTTGACAGAAAGTACCCAGTATGGTAAATTCGCATCAAACAAATAAATAAACTGACAGAAAGTACCCAGTATGGTAAATTCGCATCAGACAAATACATAAACTGACAGAAAGTACCCAGTATGGTAAGTTCGCATCAGATAAATAAATAAATTGACAGAAAATACCCAGTATGGTAAGTTCGCATCAAACAAAAATTAAAATAAGGTAAAAGACCAGTGTGGCAGTTATGCCATCATAAAGGTAAGCAGACAATTATGCTGTTTAACCAAATGAACGGCATTTAATAGTGTACCTTCGTCTTGACTTCTTCTTCTTGTCCTCATCCGTCTTGAAAACTTTTTCCTTTTTTTTCACGAAGCATTTTAAGTATAGTTTAATTTTCACTGTGAAAATATAATTTTAAAGAAGTCTCACTTTGAGACTGTATACGTGCGTCCGTGGCGAAGCACGAAAAACGAATGAAGTGGTTGGCGTCTAGTAGTGACGAGGAGAGCTCGGACCGGAAATGTCAAAATATCTGTCAACTTTAAGTCAAAAACCTTCTCTTTTTAGGTTTTTTAGGTTATTGCTTTAAAATAACGTGCTAAGTGGTGATACATGCAAGCGATACTACATTTGTTAATATACTAATATCTTCGGATGAATCTGAAGTATAATGTATACAGGGCAGGGAATGATAACGTTATTTTTAAATATAACGTTATTTCTTACTTTTTTACCGTTAATTTTAACATTAACGTTATGTCAATAAATAACGTTAAATTTAACGTTATTTCATTCTTTTTTACCGTTAATTTTAATATTAACGTTATATCGATAAATAATAACGTTAATTTTAACGTTATTTCTTACTTTTTTACCGTTAATTTTAAAATTAACGTTATTCAATTAATAACGTTACTTTACCGGTACTATTGTACCGGTAAAAAAAGTTTAACGCTATATTTAACGCTAATTTTACCGGTAAAATATTTTAACGTTATTTTTACCGGTAAATTTACCGATAAAAAGTTTTAACGGTATTTTTAACGTTATTTTTGTTTTATCGTTATATTTTTTAACGGTATTTCAATCCCTGATACAGGGTTATTGGAAATTAGACCGGAATCATATAAGGGGTGATGGTTTGATGCAAAAGTGAACCATTTTCAAGATATTTCAAAATATATATTTTTCAATAATAACATTTTCATTCATTCAAAAACTAATTTAATAATCTTATGGCCGAATACTCAAACGCAACTTAACTTTGAGCGGCTTTTGAGTATTCGGCCATTAGTTATTCAAATTATTATTTTTTTGTTGACATATTTAAAGAGTTACAATATGGGTCTACAATGCACAGTAATTAAACTCTTGTTATTCTTTATTCGTACGGAAATTAAAGCAAATGTTTTATGCTCTATGTTATGCCATATCAGAAAAAACGATAAAAGCTTAAGCAGGTAGCAGTTTTTGAAAAACTGCGAAATTATAGAAATGATTGCGCACCAGGGCCAAAAACTCCGCATTTCCATGCCGCATATCACCATACACACCAAAGAGGTCAAAAGAGTATTGCTGAACCTGAATGTGAATAAAGCCAGCGGCCCGGATGGCATTCCTGCTAGATTACTGAAAATCTGTGCTCCTGAGTTGTCTCCTGTACTTACGTGCCTGTACCGCCTTTCTCTAAAAACTAAAACTGTTCCCAAGTCCTGGAAGGTTGCGAATGTGCAACCCGTACCCAAAAAGGGTGACCGTGCCGATCCCACCAACTATCGACCTATTGCCATCACCTCCATACTCTGTAAAGTTATGGAAAGGGTACTGAATAACAAGCTGCTATCGCACCTAGAGAACCACGAACTACTCAGTGACCGTCAATTTGGTTTTCGCCGGGGACGCTCAACTGGGGATCTCCTAGTGTACCTTACGCATTGTTGGGGAGAAGCAATCGAGAATCATGGCGAAGCACTTGCAGTGTCGCTTGATATCTCGAAAGCCTTTGACCGGGTCTGGCACGCTAGTTTGCTGAGCAAGCTTCCAGCGTATGGTTTACCTGCTGACTTTTGCAGTTGGATTTCGGATTTCTTGAGCGAACGGTCGATAAGAGTGGTTATTGACGGCTGCTCTTCTGACCTCATGGCTATAGAAGCTGGAGTTCCTCAGGGATCGGTTCTTTCCGCAACGCTTTTTCTGCTGCACATCAACGATCTGCTTATGCCCGGAATTGTTGGGTATGCAGATGACAGCACGATTGCGGAGAGGTATTTGTCCAATGCAAATGCCAGCAGAGACGAAATTAGTTCCTTGAGAGAAGCCATGGTGGAGCGGACTAATATGACTTTGAGTCTTGTCTCCCAATGGGGCGACAACAATTTGGTCACTTTTAACACCACCAAAACGCAGGCATGTCTATTCACTGCTAAAAGGAGTCCTCTGAACTTGACTCCTACTTTCCGAGGTGTTTCTATACCAGTCACCGACAATCTCGATCTCCTTGGCATAAAGTTGACTTCCGATCTCAACTTTGGTGACACAATTGAGTCGAAGGCTCAAACTGCGGCCAAAAAACTAGGCATCTTGAACAAGGTTAAGCGATATTTCACGCCGGGACAGCTTCTAACTCTTTACAAAGCGCAAGTCCGGTCGTGCATGGAATATTGCTGCCACCTGTGGGATGGGTCCGCAAAGTACCAACTAGCCGCACTAGACTCGGTTGAACGCAGAGCCAGAAAACTTATAGGGGATAGTAAGCTAGTAACAACTAAGCTTCATAGTCTTTCCCACCGCCGTGAAGTAGCTTGTTTGGCGGTGTTCTACAGGTTATATTTCGGAGAGTGTGCTCTTGAGCTGCATGAGCTCATTCCGCCATCCCCGTTCTATCATCGGTCGTCCAGACGCACGGCGGGGTATCACCCCTATTTGGTTGACATTCCATGCATGCGCACGAAGCGTTTTTCGTCTTCCTTTTTAATGCGCACAGCCAAGGAGTGGAATTCCCTGCCTGCGTCTGTATTCCCGCAAGCATATAACCCAGCGATATTTAAAGCCCGAGTGAATAGGCTTCTTCTGGGCAAGCTCGCTTCATCTTCGGCCTCTTCTTAGCCTTATGGTTCTCGAATGTGGCCAAGAGTAAGCCCATTTAATGTAAAAAAAAAAAAAAAAACTATTCATTTTTTGCGAACAATGTTTTTTTTACTAATTAACTGTACTAAATTACCTACATTTTAAGCTCAATTGCAGCTCTATTGACCCCATAGGAGCCAAGCTATGGCTCTTCGAAAATGACCTAATTTACCCAAACATTGAAATTTTCAAGTTTAACGAACTTATTTCGCGAAATATCGAAAAAAACACTTATCCTATAAAGGAAAATTACTGAAAATAATGTGTAGTAAATTTAATTAGCTTTTATTAGAGCCCAAAACAAAGTCTGTGAAACTAGCAGTTCACTTACAATCGCAAAAAATCTAAGAGGTAAAATGAGTAATAGAGACAAAAGACTAAAATATACAACGTGTTACAAAAAAACACCAACGGTGTTATTACAAAAGATTGTTCAACACATGTTTAACTAAACACTGTTTAAACGTGATGCTGTCTCTGTCAAACAATATTGTCAAAAAAGTGACAGCATCACATTAAAACATGTGTTTAGTTAAACAGTGTTTAAAAATCTTTTGTAATTTAATTTTTATAGGTAACAGCTGATTTTTTTCACAGTTGGTTTCATAGTAAAAGTTGTTCAGTTCGATGGTCCCTATCTACCATATTTGGCATTAGGGGTATTTTTTGTAACACGTTGGATATTTATTTAGTATTTTGTCTCTCTAATAACCCATTTTACCTTTTTTTCGTTTTTTTGAGATTGAAAGTGAACTGCTAGTCTCGCAAACTTTGTTTTGGGTTCTAATAAAAGCGAAATAAATATACAACAAAATATTTTAAGAAACTTTTCTTTATAAGACAAGCGGTTTTGCCAATATTTAAAGAAATACGTGAGTAAAACCGGAAAATTTCATATTTTTTGAAAAATTGGTCATCATTGAAGTGCAATAGCTTAGCTCCTATGGGATCAATAGAGCTGCAATTAAGCTCAAATTGTAGGTAATTTAGTGTGCGTTACCCCAGCAAAAAGTTGAGCTTTAGAGAGATGAGACCTTATCAGATAATTAGTGTGTCATGAGGAGAAAGGAGAATGGCAGGTGCCCATATATTTTCAGAACCACATAAAGGCTTAGCGTGCCAAGAAGTAAATAGCATGACTTTAATCCTCTATCAAAGCCTAATTAATTATGTAATCGTAAGATACACTTTAAAGCTGGGGATAAAAAGTTGATTTTAAAACTTAACCTCAAAACAGCACCTAGTAGGCAAACCAACATGGGCTGCATTCCGAATCACACTAAAATCGATGACAGCGCACTAAAATGCGTTCCGAGTCGGTGATTTTGTATGGGTTTGACAGATAACGTGAGCGCTGACATCGATTTTATCGTGATTCGGAATATAGCCTTAATAACATTGCCGTTCTTAGACTGCTGTCATGTTGGCTGTCCTGGATATATATATTTACGTGACGTGATTGGTTCCCTGTCTTTTTTTCTAGAGGGGCCAATATAACAATAATAAACCAAACCTCACAAAAGCGTTTTGTTTCAGATCAATTGCTTTTTGTTTCTAGCTAAGAAGAATATTACTATCATGTTTTTCTAAATGTTGCCTCCTTCTTTACGAACACTTTAAATTGAAAAGTAACCACCAAATTATGACCTTTAAATCTCATAAGGTCCGAATTGGGCACGCCCAGTATTTATGAATTTGGAAAATGGTTCCCAGTTTGCCATTCTCCTTAAACATTACCCTGGCAAAAAAAGTTGTTTCAGCCTGGAACCAAATACATGAATAGATAGCTTTTGTTGCATAGTAAATGTTAGCAAATAGCAAAAATTGTGTGTGTTATGGTTCTTGAGTTATTTAAGTTTTTGCTGGGGTAACGTTTTGGGTTTTCCCAGATCTCGAAAACGGTTCAACGCAGAAGTTTGAAAAAAATACCACTAAGAGACCTTAATTTGTTTAAATTTGTTTAATTGTTAGTTTTTGATTTGGCTGTCGCAAACCAACGTAATTAAATCGTTTCGAAAAACAGAAAAAACGAATTTGCAAGTAAACTAGTACACTTATAATCAAATAAACAGCTGTTAAAAATAGCCGTGGTAGACACTTATTACGTCAAGAATTTTAGGCTTTGTAACTTTACACGATGTAAAGATATAAACAAATTTAATAAATTTTAGACCGGTCGTACTTTAGCGATCGAATACACAGTTTCCATAACATTAAGACACATCGCATACATTAAACAAATTTAAGTAATTCATTAACATTCCTTCCTGTTAATTTCAGCTTTCAATTACGCCTATCATGAAAGTTTTAACAAAAACAAGATTAAGACAGCAATTCTTGAATAAGCCGACCAAATTGTAAAGGTCACTAAAAAGCGACCGCACCATACGTACGGGTTATCTTCGCAAATTAGCAGCTTAGTATCCGATGTTTTGTACAGTTATGAAGAAAAATGTTATTGATATAGCTTAGATTCAACTAGTTTTCTATTTTATAAATTAATATCGTGTTTATTAATATCAAATAATACACTTACGCGATTAATAGTATTTTAAAAAGAATGTAATGATTCATGAAAGTTAAAAGTTTGAAGGCACTCAACATTACATAAATAAAGGTAAATAATAATCTAAACCTAATTAGGTAATAATCTCGCTAAGCAATTTATAGTGTGATTTATTTGTCAGTATCAATAAATACATTTATAGTAATTTGTTGCTTCTTTTTTATCAAACCAAATGTTTTATTTTAATACCAAATTAACCTACTCATGTCAATCCAGTGACCACTATGTTTGACAGGTAAAAACATTTACCCATAAAAACTGTTCCTACCTAGGAACAGTTTTTACGGAAACTACCTCGCATTTTTTCCATATAGGTATATTTCTCACCATTTAAACCTTCCCCTGGAACTACGACAAACATTTTAAAACCAAAATCGGCCAAGCCAATCTTAAGTTTTCGCGAGACTAACGTACATTTTATATTTAAAGATAATCTAACCAGCAAACTTTTGTACGCAACTGTACTAACAAAAGATCCATATTATCCTGTTCATTTAAGATGGTTACGCTTATGTATAGCGCGGTCGCTTTTACGTGACCTCTACAATTTAGGCGGCTTATTAGAGAATTGTTGTCATATTCTTGTTTTTGTTAAAACTTTCATGATAGGCGTAATTGAAAGCTGAAATTAACAGGAAGGAATGTTAATGAATTACTTAAATTTGTTTAATGTATGCGATGTGTCTTAATGTTATGGAAACTGTGTATTCGATTGCTAAAGTACGACCAGTCTAAAATTTATCAAATTTGTTTATATCTTTATATCGTGTAAAGTTACAAAGCCTTAAATTCTTGACGTAATAAGTGTCTACCACAGCTATTTTTTACAGCTGTTTATTTGATTATAAGTGTACTAGTTTACTTGCAAATTCGTTTTTTCTGTTTTTCGAAACCGTTTAATTACGTTGGTTTGCGACAACCAAATCAAAAACTAACAATCAAACAAATTTAAACAAATTAAGGTCTCTTAGTGGTATTTTTTTCAAACTTCTGCGTTGAACCGTTTTCGAGATCTGGGAAAACCCAAAACGTTACCCCAGCAAAAACTTAAATAACTCAAGAACCATAACACACACAATTTTTGCTATTTGCTAACATTTACTATGCAACAAAAGCTATCTATTCATGTATTTGGTTCCAGGCTGAAACAACTTTTTTTGCCAGGGTAATGTTTAAAACGTGACCCCAGCAAAATCTGTTTTTCTCATATATCTTAAAAACTATAACTCACACAAATTTTGCTATTAGTAAACAAATTTCTCCTCATGACACACTAATTATCTGATAAGGTCTCATCTCTCTAAAGCTCAACTTTTTGCGGGGGTAACGCACACGGTAATTTAATACAATTTATAAGTGTAGAAGACAGCGTTTGCAAAAAAATGCAGTTTTGGCCCTGGAAAGCAGATAGTGAAAAAAGTCCCAGTTTTTCTCGATTTTCTCAGTTTCCACAGGTTTTTCGAAGTTGCAAATTTGAATTTACACTACCCTAACAGACCCAACCAACATACCAAAAATGCAGAACTACCTAGTTGGTTACTAAGTTCTGTAACTATGGAAAACATGAATAATACTAAATTTACAAATAATGCTCCAATGAATTATATACCAAATGAAAGCACAAATATTTAAGATTATCATGTATTAAAATTATTCGAAATGACCGCCTCTGGCATGAATACACGCCTTTAGACGACGAGGCCAGTCATCGATGCCAGCACGAACTACCACCATATCCAATTCTGCGACTGCCTTGAGAATAGCGCGCTTAAGAGAGTCGAGATTCATGTGGGGCTTAGCACATGCTTTCTCCTCAATAAGTTGCCATATGGCATAATCCAGAGGATTTAAGTCTGGGCTGGAGGATGGCCATTCTTCCTGCGCGATAAAATCAATTTTGTTAGCCCGAAACCATGCTTGTGTAGATTTTGCTTTGTGCGCAGGGGCAGAGTCCTGCTGGAAGACCCATGGCTGGTTTTGAAATAAAGTGTGGCTTAAGGGTTTGACAACAGGTTCCAGAACGGTATCTTGATAGACTCTAGCGCCAGTTTTCACACCTTTTTCACAGAAATGAACCTTACTTAGCCCTGAATAGGACACCCCCAGCCAAATCATCACTGATGAGGGGTGGTGACCTCGTTGGACCCTCGGAGCAATCATGCTGGCTTCTTTACTATTTTTAGCGTATACTCTATCATTTTGACGGTTAAAATTTTCTTCGACTGTGAAGATTTTTTCATCAGTAAACAAGATTTTTCGATGGCCGTTTTGTGCGTACCGCTTTAGTAGAGCGCGACTTCGTGCTAACCTCATAGCCTTCAATCGTGCGTTTAGCAGATGGCCCTTTCGTCTACGGTAAGCGTGAAGCCCAAGGTCATCATTGATAATTTTTTTAAGGGAACTTCTCTTCACAGTCATCTGTATTGCCAATAACTTTTGCTTCCGGACGGGATTTCTCGTGATTCTCGCCTTCACTGCCTTGATCACAGCTGGTGCCCGAACGGTGCGTGGTCTTCCTGATCTTTTTCGGTCATCGACGGTCAAGGTATTACTGTACCTATGGATAGTGCGATAAATAAATTGCTTGTTGATTTTCAACTTTTGTAGCAACTTGAAAATCATATTCGGTGGCTGCCCACATTTGTGCAGAGCAATTACAGCGACACGATTCTCCTTCAACCCCCATTCCATGGTGAAATAAACAAAATATGATATACGTGTGGTATGGAATTATAGCTTATAAAACTGTCAATAATATGTCATTTTTATTTTTTCTTTTCATTTGTTTTAATGGCCAGTAATCGATAAAGAAACTCAGTAACAGAACTTTTTGACCAACTAGGTACATCACGCTTTGCGAATTTAGCCTCTTTTTTGTCTATTTCCTTCCTCTAGTGGGTTTTTTCGGACCTAGGAATGGGGGGAGGGAGGGCATACATACCCCCTAAAAACCTCACTTGCCCTCACACTTGTACTATTTTATTCTAGCTGTATTTTTCCGTATATGCCATTGGAATGGAAGGTACGGTGGATATAATAAAATAATGTATGATAATAAAACTTATAATATAGAAAATTATACAGAATATTTCGCATTGGAAAATATTAAGCAGAATAATATGGTAAAAAGGGTAACATGCTTTACCATGGTTACGTTACATTTCTTTAAATTTTACCATGGTTTTGATTTGATATTCTTGAAGATTATTCTATACCCTGAAAATCACTACATGGGCGAGAAAGTTTTTTTTTGTAAGGAACATTGTAAAGTGACAACTTTAGTGCCTGTTTACGGAGACGCGGGACGTCGAGCGTCGCGTGCAATGTGGCGTGCGGCGTGGCATCAGACATTTTTCCCGTTTACAGAGGCGGAATGTGCAGCGTGCACGCGTAATCGCAAACATAGCAATGTACGATGTTGTTTATGGAGACGCGGGGTGTGAAGTGTAGCAGCGCCTGCCGCGATCACGCCCGCGACGGTGCAAGCGGCGTTCATCGCTTCGGGCGCAGTGGCGTGGTGAAGTACGTCGCCGCGGGCCCTGCCACGGGCATCACTGCATTTCAAGCAAACACACGTAAAATCATTTCTCTGTAATCGCTCTCATACCATGCCATAATGAGGATCAGTAACAGGTTTGAATCCTATAGTTTTATTCATATAATATTGCTTTATCGCGTACGGCATAAAGTTCGCGTACGTCGCGATGACGTCATAAGGACCCCCCAAAATAACAGTGTTTTAGCACGTTTTAGCTCGTATAGCTTCTCAGGTTTAAGAGATATCGCAAAAATTTCTTCACAGTTAATCATGTGGTGGCATAAGCTTTCTGTTAAGCCACTAAACAAAAATCGTTACTGATCCTCATTGTTTGAATTTTGTTTGGCCCGCGGCCGCGCCGCCCCGCCGGCCGCATGCAACGCGTCTCCTCCTCCTCCTTAAACAGGCACTAAAGCTTTGTCACTTTACACTTGGGTTTGAACCTCTTAGTATGAGAGGCTGGCAAGTGCTAATCATTTTTTTAATTTTTGACGGGGATTTCGGAAATATAGCGGCGCGCGATGAAACCTGTATAAATCGATAGATTCATTTATAGATGAACAAAAACTGTCGTTTAATATAAACTCCTAAAGTGCAACGTTTCTGAGATAATCCATGTTAAAAGATCCTGTATAGATAAAAATACAAAATATTCCCGCACTTAGAAATAGACTATGTTTTTGATAAATCTATACCATTTCAGTCTAAGGTTGTCAGGTCAGGTGAATAGTTATAGCTCCTATGAAGTTTTTCATAAAAAGTAATAAAATGTTTTAGTCAAGTGGTGTTTTTCATGCTATATAATAATTTGCTGTAGTTGTATGCATGGTGCTCTATCTACCATAATCAGCTTTATAGGGGTATTACCAAATACCCTGTATTTATAATGAAAATATTATGCTTATCTCAATAGGCTTACATTTACATTAACAAATAATTAACATTTCACTTTCATCATAGCTACACCGTTGTCATCTATTGTTCCACCAAACACAATCACACACAAAGCATGTTGTTTCATACTACCCCAAATTGTATTTATCCATTTATCTACTGTAAGCATCTGCTCAGACTCTGTGCTACTATTAAATTCAAACTTTAAATGGGCCATTGCAAAATTGTAATCTTGAGTGGCTTCCTTAAGTGTTGCTATCACTTCTTCTGTTTCGTCCACAGTGTGCAGTTTCACTTTTTTGGGTTTCCCTTTTTTTAAATGTGATGTGACACTTTCTTTAGCCTGAGTCAGATATGAATGGTAATCTCCTGTGATATTGTCACATCCAACAACAATGGATGACTTACGTTGCTCGATCATATGGTTAAATATTGATAGTGCGAGCTCTGGTGTTTTAGATATTTTTTTGATAATATTTTCTTTATATTTTTGTCTGTTGGTATGGACAGCATCTCCATATTCAATATCTTTACTCAATTTTAATTGGACTAACTTCAATGATGCTAAAGAATCCTCAACTGAACAGTGACCTTTCCTTCCAGATTGAATGTTTTCATTAAGGAACTCTTTTGCTAACGTCTTGAGTTTTGGTTTTCGTGTTCTCTCTCCTGTAAAGTTGTATATTAAACTAGTATCTATTATATATGGATGCATCATTTTTAAAGCATGCAAATCTATATTAAGAGATTGACCGACTAGAATAGCATCAGGGGGCAATAATTTTCTTATATCATCATGAACATCTTCCAATCTTTTGCTAACATCACTCAAAAGAGTTTGAGTTATTCCAGAAAACCTTGTCAAGTAGTCCGTGATGTCATTATAGGGTTTAACCAAAGATTCATAAATAGTTTCATGTTGTTCATTAACTATTGATACTCTTGTTAGCTCAGAACCAGCGTTCGTGATGCACATTTCACAGTCTAACCCAAACATTGGAGAGGCAGCAGTGACTGGCATATACTCATCTTTTGTCATAACATATTCGGAGTAGGCATTCTTTAATTTACCTTTTAAGGGAATTGGATAATTTTCCTCAATTAGTTGCCAAGCTGATAGTATCAACTGGGTTCTAGGAAATTTATCTTCAACAGTAAAATCAACAGTTTCTTTTTCTTTACCACTTATCGGAAAAACTGCCCTCATCATAACCATCAAATCTTTTCGAGCTTCCAGTGCTAAATTCATGCTTCCATATTTCTGTATGATTCCTTCTTTATCGACCTCGGACAGTGGAACTAGGGCTAATTCCTGAACAAGTGAACCGTTATAAACTGATGGTGTCAGTATTTCAACAAAATCTGAGAAAATGGTTTTAGTGTAATCTAAATTATCACAGTGTTTTTCCCAATGTTGGATAGAGACACCTT
Organism: Agriphila tristella; assembly: GCA_928269145.1. Taxonomy (NCBI): domain Eukaryota; kingdom Metazoa; phylum Arthropoda; class Insecta; order Lepidoptera; family Crambidae; genus Agriphila; species Agriphila tristella. Next base: position 43,597,468 of record OV743431.1, read on the forward strand.
CTAGTATGAGACAAGTAGTTTGGCTGATATGATCACATTTGTCCAGTACATACCACCGCGGTGGTTGAGACAAATTCAGATTACCTAGTAGTGAATGTAATAATAGATGTTGTATATCTGTTAGCATCAGAGGAACTCTCTCATTTAACGTTGTTTCTAGAGAAGCACATTCACCTGTACTCTTTAAGCGAAACTTTGGAATATGATTTCTTTTCTTCTTAATCGACTTTTTGGTATCTTCTACATTTGTGTGGTTTTCTGACACAGTTGATAATTTTTCACCTGAAATAAAAATGAAATTATAGGAAAGGTAAGTACAATATTCATGGAAAAAAATATATTTTTAAATTTCAAAATTAATTGGTTATATATCATTGTGCCAGACTCCTAGGAGTCCCGTTTGAAAATCTACGGATGAGTAGTTTTTTTCTAGTACCTACCTACCTATATTATTAAGCATTATTTAAAAATAGCATTGCGAATGCAAAAAAATATTAAATAAACACTTACTCTTACTGCTATCAATTCTTCGTTTTTTCTTCATTGGGCCGTCCATTACTTTGATTTACAGATTTATAAATATAGTATCTACTTGCTTCGATTGTTTAAGATAATAATCAAAGGTTCATTGTTGTTTTTCTATCTTTAAATAGAAAAATAATAAATTTCAATTTTCTTCCCTCGTGTACTGACCCAGTGTTGCCAACAATATATTTAGAATTTCGCTAAGCAAGTTGAATTTACTGTCAAAAATCCGTCAAAATGATATTTTTTTGCCGTCACTGAAATCCGATGTAAATCGTACGAATAGTATAACTTGTCCTTTCTTTTTAGGTCAGAAATTCAGAATGTATATTTAAATGGCTATTCATACATAACTCTGTTAACCGTCAAAATACATTTACTCCCATTAGTGGTAGTGGCTGACCCTAATCCGTTTAATCTGAAGGAAAATTCGTTAAGCTGGTAATACAGCGAACGAAAAAAGTAAAAAAGCACAGACTGACAAAAACTGATTTAAGGTCCAAACAAATTATCGGACGCGGCTTACTGCCGCGGCTGATAAGTTTGCACACTCTAATAACATCCTGCGTGCCAGATAGCTATCGGACGTCCGATGACGTTATATTAGTCTATGGTTACGTCCGCGACCTACTACATCCGATAGTTTGCACACCTCAGATCAGCCGCGGCAGTAAGCCGCGTCGGAGAATGTCCGAAAAAAATCAAATTGGCTGAATATTTTTCTGTAGGTAGGATTAAGGTCCCTTAGTAATAGAATAAAGTTTCATAATTTTCGGTTTCGTGAAAAAAATTCAAAAAATCAAAGTCTCTTCGACTTCACAAATGTATGAAAGTAACAGCAGAATTGAGATTGTACCTTTGCCAACACCTGCCACAACCACAACATGGTATTAAAAAAAAAGTTTCAAGACAAAATGTCAAAGCTTTTTTTTTAAATACGTGTTGTGTTTGTGGCAGTTAGCGGCCAAGGTATAATCTCCATTCTGCTGTTACTTTCATACATTTGTGAAGTCGAAGAGACTTTGATTTTTAAAAACTTTTATACCCAACCGAAAATTCTGAAACCTTTTTCTATTACTAAGGGACCTTATTCCTACCTATAGAAAAATATTCAGCCAATTTGATTTTTTTCGGACATTCCCCATTTGTTTGGACCTTTAAGGTGCAAACAAATTATCGGACGCGGCTTACTGCCGCGGCTGATCTGAAGTGTGCAAACTATCGGATGTAGTAGGTCGCGGACGTATCCGATAGTTTGCACACCTCAGATCAGCCGCGGCAGTAAGCCGCTTCCGATAATTTGTTTGCACCATTAGTACTGACCCCGGGGGGTAATTACGTATCTTTGTTGCAATCAACTCTGACAGAAATCGCAGTTACATCGCTGCTTTAGTAAGAACCAATGTGACAACTATCTTAACTAAAGCAGCAATGCAACTGCGCTTTCAATCGATTTCAATCGAGAATTGTTAGCAACAGACTTACGTGATCAAGGGTCGGGGGGGTGATTTTGTAACTTTGTTGCAATCAACTCTGACAGAAATCGCAGTTACATCGCTGCTTTAGTAAGAACCAATGTGACAACTATCTTAACTAAAGCAGCAATGCAACCGCGCTTTCAATCGATTTCAATCGAGAATTGTTAGCAACAGCTTTACGTAATCAAAGTACTCGGGGTAATTACGTAACTTTGTTGCAATCAACTCTGACAGAAATCGCAGTTACATCGCTGCTTTAGTAAGAACCAATGTGACAACTATCTTAACTAAAGCAGCAATGCAACCGCGCTTTCAATCGATTTCAATCGAGAATTGTTAGCAACAGCTTTACGTAATCAAAGTACTCGGGGTAATTACGTAACTTTGTTGCAATCAACTCTGACAGAAATCGCAGTTACATCGCTGCTTTAGTAAGAACCAATGTGACAACTATCTTAACTAAAGCAGCAATGCAACTGCGCTTTCAATCGATTTCAATCGAGAATTGTTAGCAACAGACTTACGTGATCAAGGGTCGGGGGGGTGATTTTGTAACTTTGTTGCAATCAACTCTGACAGAAATCGCAGTTACATCGCTGCTTTAGTAAGAACCAATGTGACAACTATCTTAACTAAAGCAGCAATGCAACCGCGCTTTCAATCGATTTCAATCGAGAATTGTTAGCAACAGCTTTACGTAATCAAAGTACTCGGGGTAATTACGTAACTTTGTTGCAATCAACTCTGACAGAAATCGCAGTTACATCGCTGCTTTAGTAAGAACCAATGTGACAACTATCTTAACTAAAGCAGCAATGCAACCACGCTTTCAATCGATTTCAATCGAGAATTGTTAGCAACAGCTTTACGTAATCAAGGTACTGATTATCTAAAAAGAAACTATATAGCGACCGGTTGCATTTGACATACATTGCCACTTTTCTTTGGTATGTTTTTGTTTTAACCCAAAAAAAAAGTAGCAATGGATCACGATCATCTGTGAACTGCAACCAGTCGCTAGGTGGTTTTTAATTAGATAATCAGCCCGCGGGCCTTTTTTCGTTCATTTTCGATGCTTCATCGCAGTGAAGCATCGAAAATGACGTGTTTAATTTATGTAGATTCATCTTTCATCGCGATGCGCCTTTTCGATGAAAGTCACTAGACGGCAGTGCACTTTTCATCGGGCATCGGCCTTTCATCAGTCATCGGCATCGGAAATGAACAATAAATGCGCGTGTAAAAAAAAACAGTGCCATTCACTACAGTGAACGGCATGCATGACGTCACTAACTTATTTATGTTTATTTTAAAATGGCTTTATTTTTCGTTTTTAGACTTTTTTCAACCCGCATCATGCATACAAGCAGTGCATGCAAGCATTTTTTTTCTCTTTAATTAACTTTTAATTCTTTAATCAAAATTATCACGCACAACCTGTTGCCGCGAAATTTTGTGAGAAATGAGAAATACTACATTCATTTTACATTTAGTGTCTAAATACCAAAAGTCGTTCACTGGTCACTGCCTTTTTCATCGAAAATGAAGCACATCTGCTGTAGTGCGGTTTGACCTTTAGAAAAAAAATACCGACATACGCTTAAGAGGCATATTACATTTCGACTATGATTTTTGCGTAAAATGACCAATTTTGGCGTTGTCGATCTCAGAAACAAAAATACATTAACACTTTTGACTTATTTAATGGTGCAGAATAGCTATTGGAATAGTTCATAGCGGCCTCGCTTTTTTGAAAATTTGCTTAACTTTATAATTAAACCCGAAATTGCAGAGAAAGATTTTCATAAAATGCGCGAAGGCACTTTTTTGAGCTCATGGATTGAACAACTGTGCTAAAGAATTGAAATAAAAAAAATTGAATGTTATCTCTTATATAGTCGAATAGCTCATAGCGGCCTCGGAATTTTGAATTATGTATGGAATATGTGAAAAAAATCCCAATCAAAAACCATAAAACTCCTAAAAAAGCTCAGAATTAACTGTGGATTTCTCCTCATACTTTTATTAGTTGTTTGTACTTGTTTGTCTTTCTGTGTATGTTCAAAGTTGACTCTAAGAAATCGTTCACCAACTTTCATTTTCCTTTCTAGCCCTTTAACTTATGGTCGTCTTGACCGGCGGATTTATGAGACGCCGCCGATGACGGCCATCTTTTTGCAGCGTGAAATGAATAGACCATTTGTTGATTATAGAGTTATTTATTGCGCCATTACCAGCACATTTACACAGATGTTTCCACACAGACTATTCACACTATTCGTTGTTAAGAGCACAATATTACAACACTGTGATGTGATGTTTAATTACAAAATATAAAGAGAGCCATTTCAAGTCGTGGCCGAGCGCAAACAGGAAGTCTTACAGAACGACAACCGTACGCGCCGCGCGGAAATATCGCGACGGAACAGTGTCGCCAACATTGTCATAATTAATTAGCCACAGATACAGATTACTGCGGCGATGGTGGCGCCACACCACCCCCCTACGGAGAGAGAAACGCTATTCAAAATGAGTTTTGATATACTTGTCAAAATGGACTTGTCTGCCGGACCTGGTAACATAAGGTTTTTGTGCAGGCGGAGATGCAGTGGGAAGGATGTCAGGAATAGCTGGAGAGGAGTCAACGGAAGGACACGGAGCTGATGGCGGTATGTGACCGGGGTGTACAGCAGTGGTAGAATCTGGTTCGACAAATGCCGGTTTGGTGCGATCCACGGATATTACTACAGGTTTGCCTTTGAAGTTGATGGTGATGGTTTTTCTGTCGTTGGCTCTGTCTAATACCTGGTACGGTCCCGTATATGGGTGTTGGAGTGGACGACGAACGGCGTCTTCACGCAAAAAGACATGTGAGCATGTGGCTAGATCTTTGAATATGAAAGCACCTGGATGCGCGTGTCGTGACGCGGGAACAGGTCTAATTTCTGCCATGTGCTGTCGCAGTCTGACAACAAAGTCTGCGGCGTCTTGACTGTTGGCAGGAGCAGGGACTTCGACCAGGAGCTCACCGGGTAGCCGGAGGCTTTGGCCGTAAACCATTTCGGCTGAGGTAGCCTTTATATCCTCTTTGAAGGCAGTTCGCATCCCCAGGAGCACCAGAGGTAGGGCCTTAGTCCATGCACCATCATGGCACATTAGGGAAGCCTTTAGTTGACGATGGACGCGCTCGATCATCCCATTTGCAGCGGGATGGTAGGCTGTGGTGCGAATCCGCTTCGTTGCAAAGTTGTTCAGCAGCCGCCGAAACAGATCCGATTCGAATTGAGCGCCTCGGTCCGTTGTAATGACAGAGGGTACCCCGTATCGTGACACTCACTCGCGAATGAACGTGTCAGCCACTTCTTCAGCAGTGATTGTCCGCATAGGCCAAACTTCTGGCCACCTAGTCACCCTGTCAATGGCGGTCAGACAGTAGCGAAATTCATCGCAGACTGCGAGTGGACCAATGATGTCGATATGGACGTGAAGAAAACGACCGGATGGCGTATCGAAGGAACCAAGTGGAGCTGATACGTGACGAGTGATCTTACTCCTCTGGCAGGCGAGGCATTCACGGGCCCAAGAGCGACAGTCGCGCTCGAGACCAGGCCAGACATATCGTGAAGCAACCAGGCGTGCAGACGCGCGAGATCCAGGATGGCTTAGTCCGTGAAGACGGTTGAAAATTGACCGACGGAGTTGAAGCGGCAGGTAGGGTCGCGATTTTTCTGCTGAAATCTCACAGAATAGAGAAATGTCCGTGCCTGGTACGGTTACCTTGTCTAGTTTCAAAACAGGAGTGTCGCGTAGTAGCAGGTCCTTGAGCTCTTGGTCGGACCGTTGTGCCTGGGCAAGGGTCTCGTACTCTTGCTCCAAACTGACAGCTGAAACTCGGGACATGGCATCAGCCACTACATTGTCTTCACCCTTAATGTGACGGATGTCAGTGGTGAATTGACTGATGAAGGTAAGTTGATTAAGTTGGGATGGCGGAAGTTTTTCTCGGCGCTGCACGAAAGCATACAGTAACGGCTTGTGGTCTGTAAAAATTGTGCAGTGCTGGACTTCCAGTATGTGGCGGAAATGCTGTACGCTTTCGTACACCGCCAAAAGTTCCCGGTAATAAGCCGGCCATTGGGACTGACTGGGAGTCAGTTTTTTGCTGAAAAATGCAAGAGGAACCCAATCGTTGTCCTTTTTCTGCTGCAGACAGGCACCGATGTGGACGCTTGAGGCGTCGGTGAAGAATCCAAGGGCAGCGTCGTTAATAGGATGTTGCAGAAGCGTAGCGTCACTGAGACTTTTCTTGCAATCTTCGAACTGCTTCAGCAGTTAAGGTGTCCATGGATATGGTTTCGCACCTTTCCCGCTAGTGGCAGTGAGAACGTCGACCAGTGGGGCTTGATACCGGGCGGCATGGGGGATGAAACGGCGATAGAAGTTTATCATGCCGAGGAATCTGCGCATGCCCTGCACCGTCTGAGGAGGAGGAAAATCAAGCAGGTCTTGGACACGATCCTGAGGTGGGCACGTACCTTCGGCGTTGATGACGTAGCCTAAAAATGTGACCTCGCTGACACCTAGAACGCACTTCGAAGGGTTGATGATGACACCATATTCCCTGAAGCGATTGAACAGGATGCGGAGGTGTTCCTTGTGGGTGGCCTCGTCTGGGGAGAAAACCAGGACATCGTCGACATACGGAAAACAGAAATCAAGACCCCGTGTGACCTCATCGATGAACCGTTGAAAGGTCTGCCCTGCGTTCCGCAGACCGAAGGTCATAAAGGGGAACTCGAAGAGGCCAAACGGAGTCGTGATGGCGGTCTTCGGTACGTCACCCTTGAAGACGGGTATCTGATGATAGGCCTTCACCAGGTCGCAGGTGCTGAAAACAGTGGCGCCAGCTAGGCTATTAGCAAAATCATGAATATGCCGTACAGGATACCGGTCGGGTACCGTTCGGGCGTTAAGGGCGCGGTAGTCGCCACATGGACGCCAGGTATTGTCCTTTTTGGTGGTCATGTGCAGCGGTGACGCCCAGGCGCTTTTGGATGGTTGAGCTGTCCCGCAGTGCAACATGGCCTCAAATTCTTGTTTGGCCGCGGCAAGCTTCTGTGGAGCGAGGCGGCGGGGGCGGCAGGCAACCGGTGGTCCATCAGTTGTCTTAATGAAGTGCACCGTGTTGTGCTTAACCGTCCTGGGTAATCCGGGAGGTCGCGTAATGTCCGGGAATTCGGCGAGGATGTCAGCATATGGAGTACCACCAACAGAGATAGCTCTTATGCTATCCTGTTCTGTTTTCGCTATGGCGGCGCAGACGGTCAGCTTCGTCGTCCCATCGATGAGGCGCTTGTTGCGGCAATCCGGTAACAAGTTGTAATGACTCAGGAAATCAGAGCCGATGATTGGGGCGCTAACATCTGCAATGACAAAATTCCAGGAAAAATTTCTGCGAAGCCCAAGGTCAAGGCTCAGCGGAACGTTGCCGTAGGTCTTGATGGTGCTCCCGTTGGCTGCACTGAGGTTGTAGTCCTCGGAGAGTAGTGATTGTTTCACATACTGACGGGGATAGCAGCACAGGTCCGAACCGGTATCTACCAGAAATCGGTGTTTGGACCTTCTGTCTGTAACAAATAGTCGGCGGCCGGGAGACAAACAATCAGTCGCCGCCGCTACTGACTGTTGTTGGCGTTTTCCTGAGACCAGCTGCAAGGTTTGGTACACTTGGTAGCTTTTTCTGCAAATTTTTGGTGATACCAGCATATTCGCTTGTCAGGAGTTGCATCCCGGGGGCGTTGTGCAGGTGTAGAACGGCGTCGGCTAGAGGAGCGGCTTCTGGTGAGGCTGGCCACTTGCTTGCAGAGATCATCCAGCCTTTTCTCAAATCTTTGTTCGAAAGTACTCGGAGCCGGCACGCTAGTGTCTACATGTGGTGCCACCGTTGCCACTTGGGCTGGGCTGAAAACTTCAATGATGTTGTCCGCTAGGTCAGCAAGTTTTTCTAGTGACAGGTCCGGATGGGATGCGAGGATTGCTCGTACTTGGTCAGGTAGTCTCCGTGTCCACAGCTGACGGATGATAGAGTCATCATTGAAAGACGGTCCGGCGAGGGCACGGAGGTGCCTGAGGAACTGAGACGGTTTCCGGTCACCCAGTTCTTCTCCGTCGAGCAGCTGCCTCACCCGTGCCTCCTCAGACATGGAAAACCGTTTGATTAATAGTTCTTTCGTTTTCTCGTACCTGCAGCCAGCGGGCGGTGGGTTGGATATGATATCTTCTACTTCGTGTGCAAACTTCGCGTCTAGGTTCCCAATTAAGTAGCTGAATTTAGTTGCGTCTGATTTGATACCGGAAATGTCAAACTGAGCCTCCACTGTAACAAACCAGTACTTCACCCGGTGTGGCCAGAATGGTGGGATTTTTGGGGACACCCCGGAAACATGCTGATGGGACTGAGGTATGCTTCCGGTTGCCAACTGGGCCTGCAAAGCAGCATTTTGCTGCTTAAGCAGCTCCAGTTGTTCCTTGATATCTGCATCGGCCATTATTAAATAAATTTACACGAATGAAATATTTAAAAAAGAAAATACAATTATGCAAAAAGTAGGTTGTATGGGGAAGATGTGGCGCCTGTATTGTAGCCTTATCTGGATAAAAATGAAGTTAAATACACACACGATATTATGCAAAACATGTAAAATCAATACCGACACAACAATGTAGAAAAATATTACACGAACAACAGTAAAAAGCAAATACACACAGAAATTTTAAATGTGTAAGTAGTTGTTACTAGAAAGTCTGAATAGAACTTATATTATCTAACACGAACAAATGCAATACGTAGGTATGCAATGTAAAATTACTAAACAAGTATTTGTTTGCAAAAGAAATGCAGGGACACAGTATGGAATTTTTTTATCAGTGGCACACCGTACAAGTACATTTAAAAACATACACAAAAAAAAACAATGAAATTCCCAAGAGTTTAAAACAAGTTGAGAAATAGGGTTATTATTTCTAAAATAGAAATTGCCACAAGACTTTCTAAAATGGGAATTACAATAACAACAATAAAATATGGCAAGTTGTAAAGTTAGTCACACAAAAATAGTAGTAAAATTTTACGCACTTTACGAGTTTTACGATCACAATTAAAAGTTTCAAACTTATCTTGTTTGTATGACGATCCGGAGCCGGTGAATATGACGTCGACCACAGACCACAGAACACGAAACGTCGACCCTCCGAGTTCAGACTCGTAGCCGTAGATAGGTGGGTCTATTGACCCCTGCAGACGGGGCGATCGGCGAACTACTCGTTGCTAAGCCCGCGGACAGCGGAGCCGTAGGTAGGTACGTCGATGCGGAATTGCGGACAGGGCGGCCGTCCGGCTGCGAACTACTCGTTGTTGCTAAGCCGGGCCGGACGTAATACCTACGATGCACGATGTTTGCTTGCGATTTGGCGTGGAACAGACGATCGCAAGTCTCGTTGTAAACTCGTTGTATATAATCACTGTGAACCAGGTCGTGCCTGACTTGATTTTCTGACTACGGCACTTCTACAGTTCATCGACCCGATGTTCTCGTACTGCGCGTCGTGCGACGATTTCAATCACAGCTCGTCGATTAGAATCACATTACATCTTGCAGTCTCGATGATTTGGAAACGGCGCTGGTGCTTTGGATAATGGCATACACATTCGGCGTCACCAATATGGTCGTCTTGACCGGCGGATTTATGAGACGCCGCCGATGACGGCCATCTTTTTGCAGCGTGAAATGAATAGACCATTTGTTGATTATAGAGTTATTTATTGCGCCATTACCAGCACATTTACACAGATGTTTCCACACAGACTATTCACACTATTCGTTGTTAAGAGCACAATATTACAACACTGTGATGTGATGTTTAATTACAAAATATAAAGTGAGCCATTTCAAGTCGTGGCCGAGCGCAAACAGGAAGTCTTACAGAACGACAACCGTACGCGCCGCGCGGAAATTCGCGACGGAACAGTGTCGCCAACATTGTCATAATTAATTAGCCACAGATACAGATTACTGCGGCGATGGTGGCGCCACAAACTTTCCAGTGAATCATCATATTACTTTTTGTCGCGGACACATATATGTATTTAGTAGACCCAAAGGTTTCTCTAGGTTGTATCGCTAAAATCCGTCAAAATCAAAATTTCGACGAAAAAATGTGATAGGGCCCTTAAAATAAATAAGTTTCTTTAATCCAACGAAAGAAAAATTGGATTTAACTAATATGGAAAGTTATTGTAAACCAACTTACCAATGGTACAGTTGGTATAGCTATTCACAATTATTATTTATCCTATCCTACCAGTTTGCTTGAAATAATAAGTCATTTTCTAAATGTATACTTTATTTAATATATTCCGTTTATTTCTACTGACAGGTAGTTAGGTACTTCATTTTAATGATTGCTTTAGGTTTCAATTCAAATAAAACTTGGAAGAACAACTTTAAACTAGACATATCGAACATTTCGGGTTATCATATCATGTAGTGCAGGAGACTGTTTGCTTGATTATTTACGTATAAGGTAGAGTTCATTAACTTGATGCAACGTATCAGGACGATATAATGACGTGAATACCTAATATTCTAAAGTTATTTAACAGCGGGCAAAGTTTTATCGATAAACGCCCTCATATCCTTGAGTTCCGCCTCCGAAGAGCTGTGAGTGAGACCTTGGTATGTATTGAATTCAATGTTCTTCATGAAAGTCTTGAGGAAAGAGGCTGTCATTTGACCCCATTTAAAAGGTACAACTGGATCGCAATCTCCGTGGGCTTGGAAAATCTGTAAGAAAGAAAAAAAGTTTAGTGAAGAACCTACTGTACTGTGCAACGATAGGTTCTGAGATCGTTGGTACTGTGTGATGTTATTGAGGTAGGCGAGACAATTTCAAATTATCACAGACATCACATGCGACATGCGATGCGTATCTGTTAAGGTGTCTGACGCCATGCGATAACACGTGTTAACACGCCGCCTTCAGATGACATCGGTTTTCATACTAAATGTATGCACTAGGTTCGCACTTATCTTTAACATGTCCATATAAATACATACGGCGTATTAACACGTGGCGTCAGACAAATGTGCCCGCACCATTAGCAGGTTGTGTGGTACCGCATAGACTGCGCTATAAATTAAGATCGCGATCAAAGCAAGATAATATAATGCAGAGCCGGGATTTAGGTGTGTAGGCCCTGGGGCGACAAAGGAGTGGAGGCACCTAATTATTTTTCAAATAAGTTAAAAAATATTTTTCTTTGAGCTAAACTTAATTTTAACACTTCCCCGCTCTTAGTTAGCACAGCTAACAGTGATGATTTTAAGGTTCCGTGCCCAAAGGGTAAAAACGGGACCCTATTACCAAGACTCCGCTGTCTGTCGCTCTGTCACCAGGCTGTATCTTACAAACCGTGATAGCTGTCTAGCTACAGTTGAAATTTTCACAAATGATGTATTTCTGTTTGCGCTATAACAACAAATAGGTACTTACTAAAACAGAACAAAATAAATATTTAAGGGGGGCTCCCATACAACAAACGTGATTTTATTACGGAACCCTTCGTGCGCGTCTGACTCGCACTTGGCAGGTTTTTTTATACTTCGTACCATCGATGTAAACCAGAATGGACAGATCTACGGCACAAATTGTCGCAGCGATTGCAAAGATGGCGGCTACGCATGCACAGTGCGAGCGTGAGTTGTCAAAGAAAAAGTAGCATGCACATAGGGTTACCATTGCAAAATTTGAAAAGTCCTGACAAAAAGCCGGACATTTCAATAATAGTCCGGACATTTTCACGGACAGATCCAGACTCCATACATTTTGGGACTTCTCTTTCGAACACTACTGCTACCATTGAAATGTATGTATAGAATCGACCTCGCGGCCCCGATTTTTGCTCCACGCGTTGAGGTCAATTGACCTCAACTCATTTAGTCACTCGCCAACGCTCACCGCGAACGCACGGTGTAATTGTGCCGATAAAAATGCCGACCTGTGTGTTGAAGACGTGCAAAAATCGTGGCACTACGAAGCAAAAAAATAGTGGAGTGACTTATCATCGGTAAGTAAACAAAACATCAACATAAACCAACCAAAACTAATTTTTATACATTATTTCTACTGAGCCGACATTTTGTATGAAAATCATAGATTGTGAAAAGTGAACTATACAGATTGTATACGTAGGTACTAAACTAGGATAGGTGAACTAATAGCACAGTTTTACAATATAAGTATATTATTATATTCCGTTAAGAACTGCCTATGATGTAGGACAACACCGCCGCGCGCCGCCACAGTGTAGGTACTTAACTTACGCTATCAGGCGAAAAATACGTCCAGGGGCATGTCAAAAAAGAAAAATTAATTAAAAGTGATTATTAATCTTAAATCCCTACTGTATTTTGTTGTCGAGGCACATCCGTGCACAGAACAACTGTGCTCCATTGCCGCAATTACTCATCCCGCTCGAGTGGCAAGGCAAATAGTGAGTTCAAATGTGTACCTACATTACCCCTAGCACGAATATCTATCTAGAAAAAAAAACGCGCGTAAAAGTGTTCAATAGAGTCCTTATTTGTTACGTATCGGATCTTTGCCAAAGTGTAGATCAAGGAAGCCAAGTCGATGCTGTTTACACGGATTTCAGCAGTGCATTTGACAGGGTCAATCACGCTCTTTTGCTAAAAAAGCTGGAGTTCCATGGGATTCACGGGTCGCTTTTAGGCTGGTTCGAATCATATCTCTGCGGTAGGCTTCAAACTGTTCTAATTAAAGGATATCAGTCTCGCACATTTGTTGCAGGGTCCGGTGTGCCCCAGGGCTCCCACTTGGGGCCATTGCTCTTCATAACTTTTATTAATGACTTATCATCACATATTTTGCACTGCAAATACGAGTTCTTTGCAGATGACCTAAAAATTTACAAAAAAATTGAACGGCCAGAGGATGTTGCGCTAGTGCAGAGCGACCTTGATAGGATACAAGACTGGTGTGACGGCAACGGTATGGCTCTCAACGCTAACAAATGCTCCTTTATACGTTTTACAAGAAAGTCTCATCCTTTTTCTTCTTCCTATAAAATTAAGGGAGATAACCTACAGGAAACGACTGAAATTCGGGACCTTGGTGTCATAATTGATTCAAGGCTAACATTCACAAATCACATAAGCATAATAGTAGCTAAAGCTTCGCAGATGATGGGGTTCATATTAAGGAACTCAAAGCAATTCAACACGGCCACAGTGTTATTATTGTACAATGCTTTAGTTCGGAGTCAATTGGAATATTGCAGCGTTGTGTGGAACCCTCAGTACGCCGTGCATTCCCAACGAATCGAGCAGGTCCAGCGAACGTTAACCAGACGCCTCGCCTTCAAGGCTTCCGGCTTTTCTCATCGAAATCCGTACGAGCAGCGACTGGCATTCTTCGAGCTACAGTCGTTGCGTGATCGACGCACAATTCAGGACTTAGTGTTTCTGCATAAGACCATTAACTTTTCCTCTAACTGCGAGCGGGTCCTTGAACTTTTTTCTCTCACAGTCCCATACAATATGCCTAGAAAACCTATTACCAAAACTTTCTATCCAGCGGCAAGCCGGACAAATTTGGGTAGGCAGTCGCCTGTCGTCAGAATTGGCAACGAATACAACTACATTTGCGCAATGCTGCCTAATCTCGATGTGTTCTCCGATTCTCTCAATAGTTTTAAGATTAAGATTGGAAAGCATCTTTGTAAAATGTAATTCGTGTTCCGTTTTTATTTTATTTTAATTTGATTTAATTTTGATTTCGTTTTAATTTTAGTTCTCTTATAACTTCTAATAACTTACTGTATTAATTGAATTTGTGCAACTTACCACGAATGTTGTGTATACCTATAATAAGCGTACATATAAGAACCGATCCTTTATTCTTGCTGCTGCATTGTTGCATATGTATGCTGTTGGTGTACCTTTTTTAATAAATAAATAAATAATTGTCTATCAGAAAGGAGAGTGGGAAAATTTGTATAGGAAGTGGTCCATGAACCAATAGCGACACTGTAGGTGTTTTATTTAGGGATACCTCAACTACACCCTTATGCAAAGCGGCATCAAAATCTGGGGCCCTATTTTTGAATCGCTCGGCTGGCGTCGAGCGCTCGTTTCTACTGATTTTCGTTCGACAGCTCATACATTTGAGTTGATTTGTCGAACGAAAATCAGTAGAAACGAGCGCTCGACGCCATCCGAGCGATTCAAAAATAGGGTCCCTGACTCGGTAGTTTATAGAAAAAAAAATCAACACAATATGTTTTTGTTACATTTTTTGTTTTGACTATTTTAGACTGTATTATACCTACATCAGTTTTGGCATCGTCGATGGTATAGTGGTTAATGTGTTTTCTCTTAACATATATTTTATATTTTTAATATATTTATGGGTCCAGCTGAAAACCAGCGTTGTGGAATAGACTTCACAACACAAGCTGAGCCTGGTCAGACCTTTCGGTCGTCTAATTCTAATTTTTAAGATCTGTATTGTATTGAAAACGCCAAATAAATGCTTACTTTACTTTACTAATGCCGTTGACTACCATTTGGATAGGCGCTGTGCCGGCCGGTTCGATCCCCAGTACGTTTCAATGTGTTTTTGAATTATAGAATTCATTAGTACGTTTATTCAACGCTTTAATTTTGAGGGCGCATTTTCTAGACGCTAGCTAGTGCCTTATCTTCCCTTTTTAATTTCAATTTTATATGATTTAATTGCAATTATAGATTTTTATTTCAATTCGTTTATTTCTTTAATTATTATAAGCAGCAGATAAAGCAGAGTATATGTAAAATCGTATTTGCATTTTTTTTATAATAATATCGTATATGCAATTATTATGATATCAACTAGAACTAGCACTTTGTGAGCTTTCCGCGGTTTCCGGACAAGGATCTGGGTTAGTAAATATTTTTCCATGTTGCCATAGAAATATTTTTAATAATAAAAAAATCTATTCGACGACATCAAATACGGGTACTAAATGCCCATCCTCCTTTTTCGAGTAAGTATTCACATGTACCAATCACCTAATTAAATTGCGTTCTTACTATAATTTTATGCAATTTTATTAAACAAGTAGGTATCAGTGGCGAAGGGTCCATAAAAGCCGATTCCCATCGGCTTACCTTTTAGAAAGCCCGCCCCAACTATCCACTATACAGATCATAAAACATCTGACACCCTTACATTCATTTCTGACTGCATTAAGCATAGCATTCTCTGGCATTCTCAAACTATTTGAGACATCGACTGTCGAATTTGTTTTGATTTGACTCAGACTGAACTGAGTAGGGTGAAGTCAGATCTTATTCACAGGCACAAACCGGTTTAAGTTATCCTCAAAATCACGACACAGGGCCTAAAATTGTCATTCGATTTGGTATATGTACAACAACGTATCCACTAATAATATTATCAAATTAAATGGGTACCCATAGAGTTTGCTATCTCCTGCAAATGCGGTCCTTTGCAAGATGTTTTCTTGAGTCAAAGATGGCGAGGGCCGGCTAGGAAAAGACTCATATTTGGTGCTCTCTGCTTGAACATTAGGTATGGTAACTATCAGTGGCGAAGGGTCCATACAAGCCGATTCCCATCGGCTTACCTTTTCAAAATCCCACCCCACCGATCCACCATGCAGTTCATATTATTATCATACATGTTATTACTTAATAATTTTCACCATATGCCTACGGTTAATATTTATGGGTTTCTAAGTGTAAAAACGCTCGGCGAAAAACACTCGCGCACCGCGCCGAGCGCAAGGAGCACGCAAGGAAGGAGTATCAAATTCGTTGTCACACAAAACCTCAAGGCAAGCCAACATCCTTTAGCTTTCCTTTTCGTACTGTGTCTTGGCGCGGTTGCCACGGGTAACGGTTGATTGTTATTACTCTGTCTCTTTCTCACCAATGCACACAGTCGCATGCCTTTCGGTTGAAAATAGTGAGAGGTAATCCGCAGCAGGCCGGCTTAAGTTTTCTGCCTTTCTATATGAAGCGATTTTAAAGTTTCTTTTCTCTTTCTGTTGGAGAGATGAATGAGTATTTATGATGAAAAATAAACAAAATAAGAATAATACAAGAAAATATATCGCCAATCAGATATTTTTTATTTAGAAGTAGGTATAATTTTGTTCGATTTGTTTCGGAATCGGAAGCAGATGTTGGATGTCATCGAAAGGAAGGAATTTAGTTATATTAGAAGTATGTGTGCGCCATTATCATTTTTTACGTGCGTGTTTGGTAAAGTGATTATGTATTTTTTTTGTACTATCTTATCTATTTACTTTTTACCTAATTTTGTGGTCCCCGGCTTACCTTCGCAATAAATTGACCCCTCGCCACTGGTAGGTATATCCTAATCATTATTATTATTACTATGGATACATGGAAAAATATTTTTCCATGTCTCCTTCCATATAGTACCTTATATTTTCCTAATAAAAAATCTATTCGACGACACCAAATGATTGTTATGAGTGCGGATACTCAATGCCCATCCTCCTTTTTTATTTTTCGAGTAAGTATTAACATGTACCTATTACCTAATTAAATTGCGTTCTTACTATAATTTTATGCAATATTATTAAACAAGTAGGTATATCCTAATCATTATGAAGAATGTGTCGCATCTGTGTGCATGCTACTTTTTCTTTGACAACTCACGCTCGCACTGTCCATGCGTAGCCGCCATCTTTGCAATCGCTGCGACAATTTGTGCCGTATATCTGTCCATTCTAGTTTACATACATTTCAATGACTGCTACGTAGGTTTTTCTCGTATTACACCGCCTAATCTCAAAAAGCCGGACAAATCGCAAAGCCGGACAAAGTCCGGACAATAGCCCAAAAGTCCGGACATGTCCGGACTAATCCGGACGGATGGTAACCCTACATGCACACAGATGCGACACATTCTTCATGATGATTAGGATATACCTACTTGTTTAATAATATTGCATAAAATTTTTGTAAAAACGCAAAAATAAAAAGAGAGGATGGGCATTTAGTACCCGTATTTGATGTCATCGAATAGATTTTTTATTAGGAAAAATATTTCTATGGCAACATGGAAAAATATTTTTCCATGTATCCATAGTAATAATAATAATGATTAGGATATACCTACTTGTTAAATAAAATTGCATAAAATTATAGTAAGAACGCAATTTAATTAGGTGATTGGTACATGTGAATACTTACTCGAAAAATAAAAAGGAGGATGGGCATTTAGTACCCGTATTTGATGTCGTCGAATAGATTTTTTATTAGGAAAAATATTTCTATGGCAACATGGAAAAATATTTACTAACCCAGATCCTTGTCCGGAAACCGCGGAAAGCTCACAAAGTGCTAGTTCTAGTTAATATCATAATAATTGCATATACGATAATATTATTAAAAAAATTGCAAATTCGATTTTACATATACTCTGCTTTATTTGCTGCTTATAATAATTACTCTGTCAAAGCATTAAAGAAATAAACGAACTGAAATAAAAATTTATAATTGCAATTAAATCTTATAAAATTGAAATTAAAAAGGGAAGATGAGGCACTAGCTAGCGTCTCGAAAATGTGCCCTCAAAATTAAAGCGCTGAATAAACGCACTAATGAATTCTATAATTCAAAAAAACATTGGAACGTAGTGGGAATCGAACCAGCCGGCACAGCGCCTATCCAAATGGTAGTCAACGGCATTAGGAAAGTAAAGTAAAGTAAGCATTTATTCGGCGTTTTCAATACAATACAGATCTTAAAGATAAGAATTAGACGACCGAAAGGGCTCACCAGGCTCAGCTTGTGTTGTGGAGTCTATTCCACAACGCTGGTTTTCAGCTGGACCCATAAATATATTAAAAATATAAAATATATGTAAAAGCACATTAACCACTATACCATCGATGATGCCAAAACTTACTACTGATGTAGGTATAATACAGTCTAAAATAGTCAAAACAAAATATGTAACAAAAACATATTGTGTTGAATTTTTTTTCTCTAAACTACCAAGTCAGATTTTGATGCCGCTTTGCATAAGGGTGTAGTTGTGGTATCCCTACATAAATACAACAAAGTGTCGCTATTGGTTCATGGACCACCCATACAAATTTTCCCACTCTCCTTTCTCTCAGACAATTGGACGTTGTTAATTGAAAAGGTTCCAACCCACACAAAGTTAGTTTTGAGATATGATTTTTTTAAGTTCAGACTGTATTTCTTCTGAGATTATGTACTTTATCTTTTTATGATTTATTTTAATTAAATAATAAATTTCTAATATTTAATATATTTGATATTTTATCAAGTTTTGATAGATATGTTGTGATATTTGGACAAAAATATGACGTTGGAT
The DNA here is from genome assembly GCA_928269145.1 of Agriphila tristella. Classification (NCBI taxonomy): domain Eukaryota; kingdom Metazoa; phylum Arthropoda; class Insecta; order Lepidoptera; family Crambidae; genus Agriphila; species Agriphila tristella. The sequence goes on from OV743431.1 coordinate 43,615,932, forward strand.
CGTTATCGCTAAATCATTATTTCTATAGCGTAAGGCTAGAAAAGTATTAAACAATAAGGATCCAAACTAAAAAAAAATTAAATGAAACAGTGTGTTTATTACTTATCAATGGTTTTTTTATGTTTCTGGAATCATTTCTCATCTTTATTATCTATCTTTATAAAATTCTCACTAATTACCTTCAATTTGTAACAAAAGTAATAGCTTAACCGGTCCCTACCTACCTACCATATTCTGGTTAAGACATTAATTCTGTTACACGTTGTATATCTTCATAAAAGTGTCATTGAACACATAGAAAACATCTCAAAACAATATAAAGTCAACATGTCTATTTAATATTTTTCTTTTTACAAAGTTTTAATCCTCATTTCACCCTTTTAGGGGTTGAATCATGTCACCATCAAAATAAATGCCATTTTCGCAATCAACATTCCATAAAACTTCAGTATCGACAATCACATCGATTTTAAGCTTTTTTACCCATTTGCTCTCTTAGGGTTGATTTTCGGAAATTCACGAAGTACGTGTTTGCTTGTTTGTTTTTAGATTTACTACTTTGAAGTTTCAAGTTGAAATGTTAATTTACATTTTTTTCCCATTCAAACTTTGTACTCCCATTTAACCCCTTTAGGGGTGGAATTTCTTAAAATCCTTTCTTAGTGGATGCTTACACTATATGTATAAAATATCTATGTACATGTAAAAAAAAACAAGTTTAAGTCCAGTGATTTGGGCTGGGCGTTAGTCTGTCAGTCACCCCACCCCTCCACTTTCATATAATAAAAATATCGGATCAAAATATATCGGCTAAAAATATCGATAAATCGAATAAAAAATATCGATATTTTTTCAACAAGCCTAGAGAATGCACGATAGATCGAAAACTTTTTAAATATAATAATATCCTTAGGGCAGGCAAAGAAACTAAAGTTTAGGCAGCCATATCAAATTAATTTTTAAAATTAAGTTTCTGGTCAAATAATACACTTTTAAAAGTACCTAATTAACCCGGATATTAATGACTGGAACGATTTAAGCAGTTTAGTTTAGAAAAATCAAATTAAATAATGAAACAAAAACATTTCATAGCACTTGAATCGTTTTTCCGAAATTATATTCCTTTATTAAATAAATCAGTTGAATTTAGCGATACTGATCCAAGTGACATGGATTGTTTCCAATTTAATATGTATTTCAAATAAACAATTATCCATGTTGTTTGGATCGTTTTTGTGATTTTTTTCTTGTTTTTTTTTTGCTGAATATGACTTTCTTTACAACGATCCAAGTAGCTTGGAGCGTTAAATATGACAAAAATAATGACCTGTCATATAAGTGGGTTGGTAACATCTGAATAAAAAAACATATGACACTTGAATTTTACTTGGATCTTTGTCGTAGTTCAATAGTATTGACCTTAAGGAGTATTTTGGTATACTTAACTCATTTTCGATAAACTTGTGGGTTGGATCCTTTTCAATTAACAACGTCCAATTACTCTATTGAGCACTTTTACGAGCGTTTTTTTTCTAGATAGATATTCGTGCTAGGAGTAATGTACACATTTGAACTCAAATTTGCCTTGCCACTTGAGCGGGATGAGTAATTGCGGCAATGGAGCACAGTACGTTGTTCTGTGCACGGATGTGCCTCGACAACAAAATACAGTAGGGATTTAAGATTAATAGTCACTAAGATGAATAAATAATGAAAAATATTAGAAAAAATCGGCTCACCCGTAGCAACTTAGACGGGATTCGAACCCGCACCCTTAGGATTCCGGCCCAATGCACTACCAATTATGCTACCAAGCCGCTGAGGGATGTGGCGAAATTTTCTAATACTTTCCACGCTTCCGCTGAAGATCAGCGCCATCTCACCAATGTGAAGAGAACTACTTCGACATTCGGTTGTAGCAACTTTGCAGATGCCAGACAATCAATTAAGGTGAAACAGTACAATTTTAAACTTTTAGATTTTTGCATTCACAATGCTATTTTTATATTAAGATGAATAAATAATGAAAAATATTAGAAAAAATCGGCTCACCCGTAGCAACTTAGACGGGATTCGAACCCGCACCCTTAGGATTCCGGCCCAATGCACTACCAATTATGCTACCAAGCCGCTGAGGGATGTGGCGAAATTTTCTAATACTTTCCACGCTTCCGCTGAAGATCAGCGCCATCTCACCAATGTGAAGAGAACTACTTCGACATTCGGTTGTAGCAACTTTGCAGATGCCAGACAATCAATTAAGGTGAAACAGTACAATTTTAAACTTTTAGATTTTTGCATTCACAATGCTATTTTTATATTAAGATGAATAAATAATGAAAAATATTAGAAAAAATCGGCTCACCCGTAGCAACTTAGACGGGATTCGAACCCGCACCCTTAGGATTCCGGCCCAATGCACTACCAATTATGCTACCAAGCCGCTGAGGGATGTGGCGAAATTTTCTAATACTTTCCACGCTTCCGCTGAAGATCAGCGCCATCTCACCAATGTGAAGAGAACTACTTCGACATTCGGTTGTAGCAACTTTGCAGATGCCAGACAATCAATTAAGGTGAAACAGTACAATTTTAAACTTTTAGATTTTTGCATTCACAATGCTATTTTTATATTAAGATGAATAAATAATGAAAAATATTAGAAAAAATCGGCTCACCCGTAGCAACTTAGACGGGATTCGAACCCGCACCCTTAGGATTCCGGCCCAATGCACTACCAATTATGCTACCAAGCCGCTGAGGGATGTGGCGAAATTTTCTAATACTTTCCACGCTTCCGCTGAAGATCAGCGCCATCTCACCAATGTGAAGAGAACTACTTCGACATTCGGTTGTAGCAACTTTGCAGATGCCAGACAATCAATTAAGGTGAAACAGTACAATTTTAAACTTTTAGATTTTTGCATTCACAATGCTATTTTTATATTAAGATGAATAAATAATGAAAAATATTAGAAAAAATCGGCTCACCCGTAGCAACTTAGACGGGATTCGAACCCGCACCCTTAGGATTCCGGCCCAATGCACTACCAATTATGCTACCAAGCCGCTGAGGGATGTGGCGAAATTTTCTAATACTTTCCACGTTTCCGCTGAAGATCAGCGCCATCTCACCAATGTGAAGAGAACTACTTCGACATTCGGTTGTAGCACTTTTGCAGGTGCCAGACAATCAATTAAGGTGAAACAGTACAATTTTAAACTTTTAGATTTTTGCATTCACAATGCTATTTTTTTTTATATTAAGATGAATAAATAATGAAAAATATTAGAAAAAATCGGCTCACCCGTAGCAACTTAGACGGGATTCGAACCCGCACCCTTAGGATTCCGGCCCAATGCACTACCAATTATGCTACCAAGCCGCTGAGGGATGTGGCGAAATTTTCTAATACTTTCCACGTTTCCGCTGAAGATCAGCGCCATCTCACCAATGTGAAGAGAACTACTTCGACATTCGGTTGTAGCACCTTTGCAGGTGCCAGACAATCAATTAAGGTGAAACAGTACAATTTTAAACTTTTAGATTTTTGCATTCACAATGCTATTTTTTATATTAAGATGAATAAATAATGAAAAATATTAGAAAAAATCGGCTCACCCGTAGCAACTTAGACGGGATTCGAACCCGGGTTCGGTCTTCAGCGGAAACGTGGAAAGTATTAGAAAATTTCGCCACATCCCTCAGCGGCTTGGTAGCATAATTGGTAGTGCATTGGGCCGGAATCCTAAGGGTGCGGGTTCGAATCCCGTCTAAGTTGCTACGGGTGAGCCGATTTTTTCTAATATTTTTCATTATTTATTCATCTTAATATAAAAAATAGCATTGTGAATGCAAAAATCTAAAAGTTTAAAATTGTACTGTTTCACCTTAATTGATTGTCTGGCACCTGCAAAAGTGCTACAACCGAATGTCGAAGTAGTTCTCTTCACATTGGTGAGATGGCGCTGATCTTCAGCGGAAACGTGGAAAGTATTAGAAAATTTCGCCACATCCCTCAGCGGCTTGGTAGCATAATTGGTAGTGCATTGGGCCGGAATCCTAAGGGTGCGGGTTCGAATCCCGTCTAAGTTGCTACGGGTGAGCCGATTTTTTCTAATATTTTTCATTATTTATTCATCTTAATATAAAAAATAGCATTGTGAATGCAAAAATCTAAAAGTTTAAAATTGTACTGTTTCACCTTAATTGATTGTCTGGCACCTGCAAAGGTGCTACAACCGAATGTCGAAGTAGTTCTCTTCACATTGGTGAGATGGCGCTGATCTTCAGCGGAAACGTGGAAAGTATTAGAAAATTTCGCCACATCCCTCAGCGGCTTGGTAGCATAATTGGTAGTGCATTGGGCCGGAATCCTAAGGGTGCGGGTTCGAATCCCGTCTAAGTTGCTACGGGTGAGCCGATTTTTTCTAATATTTTTCATTATTTATTCATCTTAATATAAAAAATAGCATTGTGAATGCAAAAATCTAAAAGTTTAAAGTCACTTTTAATTTATTTTTCTTTTTTGAGAAGCCCCTGGACATATTTTTTGACTGACAGCGTAAGTTAAGTACCTACACTGTGGCGGCGGTGTTGTCCTACATCATAGGCGGTTCTTAACGGAATATAATAATATACTTATATTGTAAAACTGTGCTATTAGTTCACCTATCCTAGTTTAGTACCTACGTATACAATCTGTATGGTTCACTTTTCATAATCTATGATTTTCATACAAAATGTCGGGTCAGTAGAAATAATGTATAAAAAATACTTTTGGTTGGTTTATGTTGATGATTTGTTTATTTACCGATGATAAGTCACTCCACTATTTTTTTGATTTGCATTGGAGCGATTTTTGCACGTCTTTAACACACAGGACGGCATTTTTAACGGCACAATTACACCGTGCGTTCGCGGTGAGCGTTGGCGAGTGACTAAATGAGTTGAGGGCAGTTGCCCTCAACGCGTGGAGCAAAAATCGGGGCCGCGAATGTCGATTCTATATAATACATTTCGATGCCAGCATCCTCATATTTTTAGTTACCTTCAGAAGAGATTTGTTTTATACATATAGGACTAATATCCAGGTAATACATAAACATTTTATATACTTTGAAAAAAAAAAAACAATTTAAATAATTTTGAACAGATTCTAGCGGTAATGTTGTATGCAAAATTCATTATTATGTATTTATGAAAATGAAACAATAGCTGCTTTGGAATAATTTAACAGTTCATTAGACCTTTGAACTTATATCCTCATTCTAAATTAAAGGGGTTTGTAAATATAATCAGCCGGTGTCATCTTAAAGTAATTCCTACTGTAAAATGTATAAATTATGCATGATTTTAAATTAGCATAGGGTCTGTTCGCAAAGAGAACCGTCGTGGGCTTTGTGCTTGATTAACGTTTTTATCAGCATTGATGGCACTGTAACATTTTAGTGCGACTGTAATATCTTAAAATTTATAAAGTCAAGATCGCACTATAATTACATATGACAAAAACGGTAATGAGCACAAAGCCCTTGACGGTTCTCTTTCCGAATAGACTCTACTGCTTTATCAAACCTATTATCTTATCAGGGGCTCTACCGTGTAACTATATTGATATGAAGTACATGTAAATATTGACACTTAAAGTCCCTATCTCTATGACTTTTTGTTGATTTGTTTTTTTTTTGCAACAAGCTGGTCTCGTTATTATAGACGTTGTTAAAAAGAACAAAAAAATTTCATTAAATAGGGGCTTAACATGTACATGTTTGCATGAACTTCATATCAATGTTGTTACGTGATAGGGGGACATTTATGAAAGAAAAATATTACAATACCGGAATATCTAGTGGAGCCTTGACCCCATCAGGGAAATGAGCGTGTCTCGGGAGCCAACAAGATAGTGACATAACACCGGCCAGTCTGTCGGGAAAGGTGAGCGCAGCATGGAGGGCCAAAGCCCCTCCTTGGGAAAAACCGCCGACCAATATACGACTTGCAGGAATACCAGCCTTGAAAAATAAATTAAAATTAATTATGTTATGTATGTCAGTAGTAATAGTAATAAAGGGGGGAAAGTCTGAAAGAAATCAAATTAGCTGAATATTATTTTAATAGGTAGGAATAAGCTCCCTTAGTAATAGAAAAGTTTCAGAATTTTGGTTGCATGAAAGAATAAAACAAAAATAAAGTCTCTTCGACTTCACAAATGTACAAAAGTTAACAGCAGAATGGAGATTATACCTTTGCCACCACCTGCTACAACCACAACATGAAGAAGAGACTTTCATTTAAAAAAAAATGTTCATGCAACTGAAAATTCTGAAACTTTTTCTATTACTAAGGGAGCTTATTCCTACCTATAAAAAAATATTCAGCCAATTTGTTTTTTTTTACGTTCCCCATTATAATAAGTTATGTAACATTGTCAATTAACTTAAGGCGACGCCGCCTACACACACAGTAAATACTGAAATCCATCAGTATTTAATCAGGGGCATATTTTACAAAAGATTAGTAAATTAACTACAATAATTTACCATTGTTGTTATTGGGGTAGAATTACGTTTTAGAATTAATAAGAAACCTAATTCTACCCCAATTACAACAATCCTAAATTATTGTAGTTAATTTACTAATCTTTTGTGAAATATACCCCTGATTAAATACTGATGGATTTCAGTATTTAGTTGGTGTCCATTTACATATATATGTGTATGTGTATATATATATGTAAGTAATAAACACAAATATATTTTTAAAAATACACTGAGTTCAAACTAAAATACTTTTTTACCTTGACTTCATCTTTAATAAGTCCATGAACAAGACTTGTTGCTCGTAATATTCCTTCTTCATCTTCAGGAGCCGTGGCATCAAGAGTTCTCAAGTCAAACCATGAAGGCATCCGGAATCCAGCATTTAATGTCACTGGTATAGTAGAAGCAGTTGGGCAGATTACTTTTACATGTGGACCCCTTATTGCAGCGATAGTGCTGGCCCAACCATGTCTGCAGTAACAGTAAAATATTAAAATATTTACAAAACATTGAACACTTGAATTCCTATGAATTTAGCATGCCATAGCAACTCGTTAAACCGAATCGTTGAATATAATGACAATTAAATACACACCCGGTATCGCCTAAGCCATGAAAGAATATAAGCTGAAAAATAAAAAGCAACATTAGTTATTAAAATAAAGATTCCAAGTCCATGTGATACAAGTATACTCACTGACGCTGTATGCTTTGCCGTTGCAGCAATAATAACAGGATTTGGTTCCATATCTTACAGCTGGTTCTGAAAATCAATACAATTTATGACTGCAACAAAAAAGGCAGGAAAAAAATACCGTAATGGCTTGAAATCGTTGAATTGAAGTTAAATCTGCAAGCGACGTGGTCTATATATATCTAATGGTCTTTTAAATTTCCTTAATTAAATAATTATTACTAAATAAATTCATACAGAAATTATGTCGGTATACCTAAACACACACAGCTAGCAAATAGAGATGGGTAGGTCCGGTTGGAAACGCATCAGTGGACCTGCATCACATGCCACAGTGATGGATGTACATCCAACGACCAGTTGGATTCCGCTCACCCCGGAGCGGATTGCACAGCGGTTCATAGAGATACTTATCGGTTGTGGAACTGAATCAGGGGATTACGGACCACGGGGGGAGGTGCGGTGCGGCGGGGAGGCGGCGGCGGGCCCCGGAGTCGGAGTGGGACCGCGCGCGGGGATATGCATCGTTCGTTAGCGCGGGTGTGGTGTGATTAATTCAATTCATTTCAAATTACTCCTGTTCTCAAATTATCTAGCTTCAAACTTGTTGTTAGGCGTATTTATTTTAGTTTTGTTTTTCATGTAGTAAGTAGTAATAAGTATTATAGGTATTCGATTTTTCAATTGTTATATCTACCCAATGAGTGTTTTTGTTTATGTTTTATCGTTAGATTTTTTTTTAGATATGTTACCAAATTAGGGGATTTTTGATTTTTTTTTTACTTTTTAATTAGAGATTATTGGTTATTCATGATTATTACAAAATATATAGGTATGAGACTGATTTGTCCCATACTATTTTTATTTCCTATTTATCCTGTTCAATCGCATTCCGTCCCAATTCCGACTCTGCCTTAGGGGATAGAGGTTCACGATCACGACGGACAGTTAGTCTGCCGCCGGACCCATATGGGTCCGACGGACACGGGACCTGGATGTACATCACCAGAGCTGGATGTACATCACCAGAGCTGGATGTACATCCTGATGCAACTCCTAATTAAAAGCGGACCTACCCATCTCTACAGTAGCAAATGACAGTCACAGACTAGTAAATAAATATGACAATGACATGAACCACAGACTAACAAGACAACACATATACCGAAGGGATTTGTTACATCTATGAAACACATAAATAAGATAGGGCGCTCACACACTATGGCTCGTATTACAGAATCAAACTCAAACTCAAATCTCTGCTTGAGTACAGTTAGATAGGGATGGCGCTATATGCGATGAATAGCACCATCCCTTTCTAACTGTACTCAAGCAGCAAGCAGTGCTTGAGTCTCGTCCTATAATACGGACCTATGTGTGTAGTGTAGTGGTGTAGATTGACGACCACTGTCCATATTGGTCCATATCCATTCCTCTGTGTACACAGATAATCTCAACTCAATAAAGCTTTTTTCCGGCCTTTTTTATTTATGTGCTGGTAGCACTAGCACTGGCCTGGGCATGACGCATTTATTTATCCAGATTTCAGTCGTTCACTATTTTGTTATTTTTGTTTCAAAATACAATAAACCTATCGAAGGGTAATTTTAAAAGTTTGAAGAGTCCGTAGAGTGTTGCAGTAGTAGGTAACTATTTAATAAAAATAGCATTGGTCCTGTATGTAACTGGTAAGTCCTATTTTCGCTATAAGTATGTTATTGGAATCTGCCAGTAGGCCGAATTGAATCCCTTTGATTTGCGGCGATACACCATTTCCTATTTATTTACAAATTATTTGTAATTAAATAACAAATGGTATATGCTTTACTGCTCAGATTATTGCTTACTTTAAACATTGAATTTCTACTAACTACCTATCATCAATATTAATATTTACACATCTTCATTGTTGCAGATTGTTGTAAAATGGCTAAGGAAGATTTACTGTTGGGTGTAGAAATGGGAAAATTAGAAATAGAACCCACTAAAACACCAAAAAATGTCAATGATGAAAATCCCTTCATTCAGTCATCAAAGCATACAATGACTCTTTCTACAAGAAACAATTCACAATATCACAAATGTTCGTGCAACTCACGGAAAGTTGTTGCAATTTGTAAGAAAAAACCAAACAAAATTATCAAAGATCCTGTTTTGAAAATATTGCAGAATTGTAAAACTAACAAGGAAACAAATTTATTGACTAGCAATGCCCCAAGTCTGGATGAAAACTCAGATTTATTAAACTTATGTGCCCTCGTAGATAACTGTAATCAATTAAGAATTTCATCAAGCGCTAAGCAAAATAGCTCTATAGATACTGAAATTTCTTGTCGTAATAAATGGTGGAAAAATGATTTATCACATATCAAGCAAGTTAAGAAATCTGTTGTAGAAACGAGCAACGCTGGTTCTTGTTCACAACAAGCTTTGAATCCTCCGTGTGATGTGACTATCGATGAGCTAGCTAGTTATTTTGAAACATTAGTTCACATACCTAAAAAAATGTCGTCAATGGCTGAAATGATGTATATTTAGTATTCCAAATTTACAAGCACAAGGATTACGAAGTATTCGAAATTGAAAACTTAGATAACTCATGCGATGATGATCAATGGTGCAAGTAGTTTAAATATTACTTAAATTAAGCCAGTCCAAAATGTGTGATTATGATGCAGGGCAGGACTTTTAAATATCTGATTCTGAATGTAGTAAATATTCATTACCAGTTTTCTAAGTGAAGATATTGTGGTCCAAATTTAATTTTGTAATTCATTTATTCTCAAAATAATTATTGTTAATTTCTTTATAATTATAATTTTGTGTATAGAAATAAGATTAAATGTGTTCTCTCATGAAATAGTATTTTCAGTAATGCTACATTTATTGATTTATTAATTTAAGAAATGGTAACTTATATTTATACCTTTAGGCGCAATTGGTCCAATTCGCGATTGGTCCAATGTTCAAAAAAATGTCAGATTCGTAGTTGGTCCAATTCGCAATTGGTCCAATTCGCAGATGGTCCTTCGCAGATGGTCCAATTCGCAGTTGGTCCAATTAGCAGTTGGTCCAATTCGCAGTTAGTCCAATTCGCAGTTGGTCCAATTATAGTATATTAAGTTCTTGTATACTTATGTTTAAATACTAATTTACTAACTTACACAACCTAACACAAGCAAAATATTTGCTTAAAAGGGAACCTCAACCACGGATTATTGTAATAGAATATGTTTTTACCGAAATAAATAATTTTGTATTTGTATTTGTATTTTGCAACTTATGAGAGTGCATTAATCGGTTGCGAAACCTAATTAGTCACGATTACTATTAAATGTTTATTTTGTTTAATTTTGGAAATACACTTTATATTAGACCAATCGCGAATTCAACCAACCGCGAATTGGACCAACTGCGATTTGGACCAACTGCGAATTGGACCAACCGTGAATAATGTGAATTGGACCAATTGCGCCTAAAGGTATTTTTAGAAGTATCATTAGTATACTTTTGGCCCAGAGCCGATAGCGCCCATCCCGGCAAGCTGGTTTGCAATGCAAGTAAGATCCGTTGAACGCACTATAGAATTACACCAACAGAACTGGAGCTCGCTGGACTCGCGCAGACAGGCGAAACTCGCACTAACGCGCGTGGACGCTCGTCTATCCAGGGGGGTAATTATGTAACTTTGTTGCAATCAACTCTGACAGAAATCGCAGTTACATTGCTGCTTTAGTTAAGAACCAACGTGACAAGTATCTTTTTTAAAGCAGCAATGCAACTGCGCTTTCAATCGATTTCAATCGAGAATTGTTAGCAACAGCTTTACGTAATCAAGGTACAGGGCCCTGATACAACTGTGCAGACCGCAACTTCGCCTGGTAACGGGTGCTATTATTGGTCATAGACAATTTAACAGACATCTTTTTAACTTTGGTGTCACGGACAGTCCCCTATGCAGAAGAAACAGCCGCTCACGTACTGCTGGAGTGCAGAGGGGTGGCCCCTTACCGGGCGAGGTACCTCGGCTCAAGCGATCACGAATGTGAAAGCCCTTGGAGCGTTCCTGGCTGAGCTGGGCTGGCTAGAGTGATCCGGCCGCACATCCTCCGCACGCAAAATAGGCGCAATAGACGTCGAGTTGCGGAAACCGAGAGAAGATGCCTTCATTAACCAACAAACAACATAATCTAAGCAAACAACTTGGTAATATTCATCATGGCCATTCAATCGATACAGTATCTGATTAGTTGCCATTTCATGTATGGGTGCACTAAGAGACTACCTACAGCGCAAATTCGCGAATGGTTTATTGTAGGTTTTAGTGGAAGTAACTAGTAAAACATTTTTTTTGTAGAATTGCGTCCCGGTAGTTGTATACCTAGTTAAAAAGATACAACCAGAAATATGTGGTCGGTCTCTCAGTTCTCTCTCACAAAACAAACACCTTCTACATCTGGGAAAATATTAAGTTTAATCAAGATCTTTGTTTATGGATATTTTGTATAACTTTATTTACACCTCCAATAACTTCTGTAAATATAGTTTGTTGTAGTGTAGTAGTAGGCAAAAGAGCAAAAAGTTGCCAATTTTCTTTTTCTACAGGTATTTTTGTATGCGTTTTTTGTTTGCGTTTTGAGGGCTTTTCAAAATGACAAAAAGCTGTAGGCTCGATAGATGGCGTTAAAAAAAAGAGGGGATTCAAAAGTATTTTTACTACCAATTTTGACTTCCCTCTTACCATCAACGCCATCTAGTGAGGCAAATAGTTACTTTTCTTTTTTTTAAATGTCAATTTGAAAACCCCTCATTGCCTAAACCTTTAAACTAGGAATTAACGCATACAAAAATGGATTATATCTAACTAATACTAGTTTTTATATTATTTCGTTGTAATGCTTTTCTCTTAATGAGAGGTTTTCAAATTGACATTTAAAAAAAAAAAAGTAACTATTTGCCTCACTAGATGGCGTTGATGGTAAGAGGGAAGTCAAAATTGGCTTTTAAAAATACACGGCCAACCAACCAAGCCAGTAAGCATGTACTGCTCTGACCTCTATTATACAAGAAGGTCAGTTACATCTGCCTGCCTACCTGAGTACTCTTCGAAAAAAAAAACACTTTGAATCCCCTATTTTTTTCAACGCCATCTATCGAGCCTACAGCTTTTTGTCATTTTGAAAAGCCCTCATTGGCGGCGCTAGTGGACACACGATGTATTGTACTATCTATTCTGTGTCTTAGGCACTGTTTTTTTCCAATGGAGGCATAACACCGCGGTCAAGCGCGTAATAGTACTAGTAGAATAGTATCGAATCTATCAAGAAGCTTATACCTCCCTCCAATGGAGATTGCACGGCCATGTCATAGTGAAGATTGAAAAAAGCTCCTTTAGTGACGTGACGGCTTATTGCAACCTTTTTCTTTAGTGTTACCTACAATACGTGTTCGTTGTTCGTTCGTTCATGAGAAACGAAAACGTAAAACGAAAAGAAAGAGATAACAATACGCCGTGACGCCACTAAAGAGTCTTTTTTCAATCTTCAGTATGATACTAGGCGTGCAATCTCCATTGTGGGTTTAAGCTTCTTGGAATCTATATAACTGAGGTCATCGAAATGAATTAGGTACTGAGGTGTACGATATAAATCGCAGCTGCAGATACTTTACCATACTTTACTTACACATTTAATTTTACTCTTTTTGATTACTTAGTCCATTAGTTATCATCTCGCTATCTGTCCTGTCAGTCATAAGATCATGATTAGATTTAGGTACTCTCTGAATGAATTATTTATATTCACAGCGCTACAATATTATTGTATCATGGTGCTGCTACAACTTGGATCTTCTACATAGAAAGTAAATATATAGTAGCGCTATTACTTCTACAATCAAACAAACCGTCTACACTACATGAACCATGTCTTCCGTGTGAAAAAAGGATCCTAATTTAATCTAAAAAATGCAGTTTGATTCTAACAATTTTTATTGGTATGAATTTTTTATGGATGCCTTTACCTACTCCTGTAAATATCTCATTTTTGTACTTTCCATCCTAGTGGCTGCTGTATTATGTTTGTGGATTTATGAAAAGCCTTGTTTCTATAAAGTAAGTTTTTTACACGTAGGTATCACTATTACATGTAATAAGTGTAATAACTATTCACTAATATTAGGTAATTAGTCTATCACACGGTTTCTCAATCTTATTCAGCCCGCGACAGCGCGGCGCGCTCAAGTTTAGTTAGTACCTATGTCACACGACGACGCCGCCGCGGGGCGCCGCCCTACCTACCCTAGCTATTTGATTGAAATAGATACAGTCGAAAGAAATAGAGGATAGACTTACGGGCGTCCCTCTTTACTTTCTACGGTGCACCAACCGGGGCGCCCCGCGACGCACTCTTTGGGGTGTATCATATTCAGTTCTAGGGTTACGCGCGTACTAGGTAGTATACCTATTGAAATAAAACACGGATAATAAGCGCGATTTTATTGAAATAGTACTGGTGATTACTGATTAATTAGATAATTTAGTTAGATTTTTCTTTTTCCCGATTTTTTTTATAAAGCCGCGCAAGTATACCTGTAGGTACGTTAATTTTAATAGTGTATCAGACTTTGAAAAAAGTTAAGTCTCCACACATTTGAGGGGCAAGCGACACGACGCGAAATAAAGAGAAATAACTGATAAAATAGAAGGTAGGTTCCTATATGTAGGAAGTTTTCTGCTGATCGCAAACTTTCCAAGATGCCCTCATAAAATCACATTAGCAGTCGCAGTGTGGGTGATACGTAAACAACGTAACAGGGCAGGGTTGTCTAGCACTCAGTTTGAAATTAGACAGTTTAATCGGTTTCAGTTGATAAGTAAGAGCAAGCAGTCAGCCGTTTCGAGTGCAGCGCCAAGCGAACAAACCCTCGAGGATAAATACAGTGGATTTCTAATGAACCAGGAAGTGTTTTCAATCCAGAAGCTAGTGGAAGTGTCTAAAGACGAAGAACATGAAAAGACTTAGGTTACAGCCTGAATGCACTAAAAACAATACATTATCTTAAAAATAAAACTGGTTTTCGATTTGATTTTATTTATTTTCTGTTGTAGGAATAACTAATTTTTTAAGTTAGCGCAATCAAAACTCTTCAATCGCAAAAATATAATTATCTAAATTAAATATTACTAATATAATAATCACCTTTGAAAACAATATACCGATACAAACAAAATTAATGTTATTAGATTAAGAACACAGGTATTAAACGCGTTTAAGGGGCTACATCTAAAATAAAGTGTAAAGCGAGATAGAAATGAGAAAACGCTGCGCGCTGAGCGAGAGAATTCGCCAGATTAGGCGCAAAAATCACAAAATCAATTCGTAGTATAAATAACTATAGCGATTAAAGAGAAATGCTTCTATACGATTCTGAATATTGATGGATGATACACATCATTTAAAGCAATTTCGACTTGACTAACTAATGTTGTTTCTATAATTATGTTATTTTTTTTATGAGGTATTTTCGAAATTAAAAAGTATGTAGGTAACCAAAATTACAGAATCGTGTTTCTGGTTTTCTACGTGTCTAGAGAAAAATATAAAAAAAAATATCTTAATTTCAAATCTCTAGGATCTTTCCGCGACCTATGGCATTACATCAAAAAGTGACAATATCTACATGTATCCCCTTAAACTAAACATAGGTGTTCTAAATCTAATAAAATGCAACGCGAAATTTTAAAAGTGCATACAAAATTAGTTTTATAACGAATGTACGGTAAAAACATAATTATTTTTATTATTTAAACTTGAATTTTTTTTAGAAAGATAAAAGTTAGTTATAGAGAGAAAAACAAACATCAGCCTTTTTATAACGAAGACAATCTGTTCAATTCAAGCGGAATTTAAAAAATTCTAGTCAGAGGATTTTTGAAGAAAAAATCACAGCTGTACCATTTGATGTGTTCCCAGTGCTACTCTACTACGCAGTGGCAGCGTTAGACAAGTGGACGTCGGCGACATCAGGATTGCGAGGCCAGTCAAAATGAAAAACGTTAAAATACTTGAGCCGAATTATAAACTAAATTAGAATCTGTTTTTGCGAGGCCCCCTCAGGCGCGAGGTCGGCCGTCGGTCGGACCCGATGCCTAGCGCCGCCACTGCTACAGCATTCCGATAGATGGCACTTTCAGCACAGAATAAATAATAGTACTTACGTACAGAAGCCGTATTACAATATTGATTCCCAAATAAAAATAAAATAAAGGGTGTAGATAAAGTCTTGTACTCAGACCAAATAAAAAAGTTAAGACGGAGTCTTCCGACAAAGCGGTGAGGCATGTAAAACTACGCCTTGGCTGTGTACATACACAGTTCACGCACACGCATGTAATGAAACTACGAATAGGTAGCAATTTTTAGTCACCAGCTTGATACGAACCGATGCAGACAACCAGCCATCCTGATGCTCACTCCTGATATCAGAATGGCTGGACATTTTGATATCCCTTTATTTTGGTTTATAGTTAGGTAGCAATTAATTGGCTGTAGGTAGCAAATAGTAGCAAATAGGTAGCAATTTTTGGTCACCAGCTTGATACGAACCGATGCAGACAACCAGCCATCCTGACGCTCACTGGCTTTCCATATCGAACCCTGCCGCCCGGCCCCCGCCCGCCCCCTAGTACGCACACATGTACCATCAAAAACCGGCCTCACCTCGTTGTTCGCAACCACTGCCTGCGCAACGCTCCATCTTCCTTTTTTATTTGGTCTGAGGTCTTGTATGCAACTGTACATAATTAGGTATTAAAACATTCAGGTGATACTATTTATCAATTTTTTTTAATATCCCTCATTATAGTACAGTTGTATAAATAACTATTAAAGACGGGGCCACTTTACCACAGTATATATAAAATTAACTATTGGGAATAATTCAGTCAAAGAAGCAATGTTTACCGAGTTTATTCGAAATTAACTATAAATGTATTTTTAAATAATTTGATTTCACTTAACTTATTTAGTAACTTCTGATTTACACGTTCGTTTAATTAAACCAACACGATGTATCGCACCTTTGAATCTAATGCAGAAGTATATCATTGCTTGAATTTAATTCAATTCTTACATATTATTTATAATAATCTATTATACAGAGTTTAACAATAGCAAATATCAATGCAGCCTAATATTTCAATATCTAAAACTGTACAAATCATGATACAGTAAATTAAATTCATTTCAGCAAAATGCTTATAAATCCTACTGAATAAGATATCAAAAATGAACCAACTATCCATCCTTATTATAATATATTATTCCTTTAAGCTTGATGTCCATAGCCCACGTGACTACTTCAAACAACATGATTTGTTATAATTAATTTCACCAAATGTATTTATCAGGTATTGTCTTTTATGAATAGTCAATTATATCTACACAGATAATCATGATTAGTATTTATCATTAGCATAAACATACAAAGAGCCTATTATAATAAAAGTAAAAAATGACCATCAAGTTGGTTTGATCTTTTTACAAGTCACTTAATTTACATGATTCTATCTCATTTTATGATATAATTAGAATCGTAGAAGTTAATACATAACTCGAAAGCAACATTAGTATTTCATAGGATATTACTTATTGTGCAATTTGTTTTAGAAACCACTGTATACATACATATAAATAGATGCAATATTTTATTATATATAACATGATTGACTATAACACCCCAAATATTGTCCAGCTAAATCGTCGCTGATGGGGTGTTTCATGAAGAATTAATATACATTTTCATACACAATTCCACAGCTCACATAGCGCACCATTATAAAAATAAATTATAGATGCTCCTAAACTAATTTCCAACTTATCTTGGCATATGTTCACTGCATACCTGGAAAAAAGTTAAATCTTTGATTAGTTTATGAAGGTACAGACATTAATTCTAGCAACATCTATATACAATGTGTTAATGAAATAACGCAAAATGAGAAAACCGTTTCTTCGGACCATCAAACTGAACAACTTTTACTATGGGACCAACTCTGAAAACGCGATAAAAAATCTGCTGTTTCATACAAAAAATTATAACGAAAATATAAAAATGTATGAAGCAGCTGATTTTTTTTCGCGATTTCAGAGTTGGGCCCACAGTAATTTTGCATTTTGCGTTATTTCATTAACACGTTGTATGTCACCGAAATCAGTGAATCTGCCAAATCTGCAGATTAACCTGCAGATTTACTATTTAATCTGCAGATTCACTGGTCGAATCAGTTAAAGTGCGATTTTTTTTCATTTCGTACTTTAACTAGGTAATCTGTAGATTAACGACCAAGGATCAGTTAAAGTACGGAAACATGTTATTTTATTGAAAAAAATGTGCAATAACATAAAAGGGGGTAGACACAAAAGCGGGGGGACGGGGGGGGGGGGGGGGGGGGGTGGAGCCCCCGCCAAGGAAAAAGTCTTAAAGAGTTTATTAGGTTAGGTAAGGCCGTATACAGAGATAACGCTGGTTTCCGACCGGCGCTGGTCCGCGCCGGTAACCGTTAACATAGAGCAAGCAGATTGAAGCAGGATTTCGTACTAAACGTAGTCAGCGTTGACCGGCGCGTGTCAGCTCTTATCAGCGCTTGTCACCGCTTTGATAAGCGGTGACAAGCGCTATAAATAATAATAATTTAAATAAGCGCTGATGCGCTTGTTCATACAAATGCCTTCGCTGGTTACCTGCGCGGACCAGCGCTGATAAGCGCCGGTCGGCAACCAGCGTTCTCTCTGTATACGGCCTTAGTATTGTGACCAAAAACGCGCGAACGGAGCGAGCGTGCCGCGGGAGCGGCCGGCGGCGAAGCGCCAGAAACGAAGTTTTTGTAAAATAAACTTTCAATATAGGTCTTTTACTTAATTTTCCTGAAGCCTTGGCTATTTCACTTACTGTATTCAGCACTTTAACGGTGTAGCATCCGTTAATGTGCAGATTAACTAGTCAAAGTGCGGAAATCGTCTACTTTAAGAAAAATTTCGCACTTTAACTGACTCGACCAGTTAATCTGCAGATTCACTAGTTAATCTGCAGATTAAGAGCCCGTATCGATTTTGCCGCTGACTGCAGCTCTCTCGCTCGCAGATTTCATGTTTCATGTCATGTCTCATGTCACATTCCATGTCTCAAGCTTTCTTAAATCTGAGTGCATAATGGAGTGTGATACTGAGGAACTAATGGCGCCACAAGCGACAGTCCCAAAATAATTTGATTGGTTGTTTCAAATGTCTAATGTCATTTCTGACGTATTTTAACCAATCAAAACCATTGATAGCGGCCAGGTCGCCGCTGGCGCCATCTGCGATTAGCTTTGTGTGATACACCCCATTGAAAAATCTGTCTCGGCCATTTTTCGCAATATAAGATTACAGACATTATATTATTTATACTCACAGCAGTTGAGCAGGGGAGCGATGCGTAGTTAGACTGTGGGTTGGGCGTGCCGGGGAACGCGGTCACCGGCCCGTGCGGGTGCTGGTGCGGCGGCGGGTGCGTGGCGAGCGGGGACACGGGCGGGGCGCCGCCGCCCGCGCCCGCGCCCCCCACGCTCGGGCTACCACTCGTTGAAAGTCGTGAGAACGCCGCTAACGCGTCCGGAAAGTTCGGCGGGGTTGCTGGTGTGTTGCATGGCGTCATCAGTTGCTGCGACAAATTTGGATTTGTCTCGTCAAAAATAAAGGAACATACGATTAGGATTAGGGCATGGAATACCGGAAAGATTTTCATACCGGTATTGATACCGGTATTGAAATTTCAATTACCGGTATACCGGTATTTCGGTATTTTTTTAAAAACTGCTAGTTACCTACTTTTTAAACAATTCTAAGAACGATTAGTAAGTCTTGTTTGTGGAGAGTGATTAAAGCAATTTTTTACGCTATACTTTATGGCAGAAACACTTAAACTATTTACCAACTGCCTAGAAACCACAAAATGAGTTATTAAAGTAATACCTAGGTAATTAAGAATACTAAAGAAAATATGTTATTTGATTCAATTATTATTGAAATCAACAAATATCAAAATTTCCATAGAGAAGATGAGCCCACCACCAGATTAGGACCCTATAATTCATCAACTAAAATCCCATCCCAAATCACACACTGCAGGATCTAAAGATACAGTTAGTTCGTTTCGTAGAAAGGGATCAAAAGGGAGGTCGAAATAACCTCTCTGAGTATTCTTCCGCAAGTTCTTTCTCTGAGAGGCCTCCTAATTTGTGAACTGGTGGTAGATTCAGTAGCTAGATCGTATTTTCTGGCGCAATATAACTCAAGTAAAACATTAGAAAATACTTTTTATTTTGTTCTTTAAAAATGGGAATAAGCCCCTCTTAAAGAACTACAGACCCGTCTCACTTCTAAGCCATGTCCTTACGAATCGTCACGCTCGCAAGTTTGAAGACTTCCAACCTTCCGAAAAAGCCGGGTTTCGAAAAGGCTTTAGCACCATAGTATAGAGTTTAAGACCACAAATCCAACTGCAGCGAGGTGTGAGACAGGGAGACGTTATTTGTCTGAAACTGTTCACAGCTACGTTGGAGGACATCGTTTAAACTCATAGACTGGAATGGACTTGGTATCAATATTAATGGCCAGTACCTAACACACCTTTGTTTTGCTGATGATATAGTTCTTATGGCTGTGACCTTGGAAGACCTGAATACATTGCTCGAAGATCTCCGTAGTCAAAGAGTGGGTATCAGGATGAACATGGATAAGATGAAAATCATGTCGATTGCCCATGTTGTGCCCGCTCCAGTTCATGTTGGGAATACTACACTTGAAGTTGTTGACCATTACGTATACCTAGGACAGGTAGTCCAGTTAGGCAAGTCCAACTTCAAGAAAGAGATTTCTCGTCAAATCCTACTCGGATGGGAAGCACTCTGGATGCTTCAAAAAATCTTCGCGTCTGACTTACGAGTTACCTCAGTGTCTCGAGACGAAAGTCTATATCGTCGGCGGGCTGTGAAAACCTCGTATGTGCATTTCTTCAAATTTTACAGAAGATGCAAAAAACAGTTTAGTCAGATTTTTTCATGAAGTTCTCATTTACATCAATAGATGGCACTACAATTGTCAAATTTCAGTTTTTGCGACGTAGACATGTATTACGAGGTTTTCTCACGAAAAACAGCTAAAAGAGTCTTTACTAAAGGAGAATGACAGGTGTCCATATATTTTCAGAACCACATAAAGGCTTAGCGTGCCAAGAAGTAAATAGCATGACTTTAATCCTCTATTAAAGCCTAATAAATTATGTAATCGTAAGATACACTTTAAAGCTGGGGATAAAAAGTTATTTTAAAACCTAACCTCAAAACAGCACCTAGTAGGCAATTACTTTGGATACATTACATAACCTACACAGAATGATTTTTATTTAAAAGCTATAGGTGAGGCTGGTCATGAAATCTACAAATATTTAGTAATTAGACCGTAATAGACAATGGGGAATGTCTGAAAAAGATCAAATTGGCTGAATATTTTTCTATAGGTAGGAATAAGGTCCCTTAGTAATAGAAAAAAGTTTCAGAATTTTCGGTTGGGTAAAAAAGTTTTTAAAAATCAAAGTCTCTTCGACTTCACAAATGTATGAAAGTAACAGCAGAATGGAGATTATACCTTTGCCGCTAACTGCCACAACCACTACACGTATTTAAAAAAAAAAGTTTTGACATTTTGTCTTGAATCTTTTTTTTTAATACCATGTTGTGGTTGTGGCAGGTGGTGGCAAAGGTATAATCTCCATTCTGCTGTTACTTTTATACATTTGTGAAGTCGAAGAGACTTTGATTTTTAAAAATTGTTTCATGCATCCGAAAATTATGAAACTTTATTCTATTACTAAGGGACCTTATTCCTACCTATAGAAAAATATTCAGCCAATTTGATTTTTTTCGGACATTCCCCATTACCTACTACCTATCTATCATTGACCTGAAACATAGTATGATAACGATAGGTAGGTACTAATCCGCGTCAATTGGTAATGCGCCTGGCGGCCATGATTTTAACCTCAAAAACGAAAAACAATTGTATTTTTTTCATATACCTAGACCCTTTCTTATTGAAAATAAGAATTCAATAATTGATACATTATATTACATATTAGAATTTTACTGCTTTTGTCATTTTTAGTTGCGGAAGACGTTGTTTTTCTAAATGTTGCCTCCTTCTTTACGAACACTTTAAATTAAAAAGTAACCACCAAATTATGACCTTTAAATCTCATAAGGTCCGAATTGGGCACGCTCAGTATTTATGAATTTGGAAAATGGTTCCCAGTTTGCCATTCTCCTTTGCGACTTACGAGGTTTTCACAGCCTACCGACGATATATAAAGATAATTTATCTATATTAAAAGATAGTTTACTGCAGTGAAACGTGGTCGTTAACTATGGGTCTCATAAGGAGTAGGTCTCAAGGTCACCCAGGTCCCAGCATGCATCGGAGAGAGCCATGCTCTGCGTTTCCCTGCGTGATCGAATCAGGAATGAGGAGATACGTAGGAGAATTAAAGTAACCGACATCGCTCGAAGGATTGCTCAGCTGAAGTGGCAGTGGGCGGGACACATAACGAGAAGAACCGATGGCTGTTGGGGCGGAAAAGTTCTGGGGCCCTATTTTTGAATCATTCGACTGGCGTCGAGCGCTCGTTTCTACTGATTTTCGTTCGACAAATCAACTCAAATGTATGAGCTGTCGAACGAAAATCAGTAGAAACGAGCGCTCGACGCCAGCCGAGCGATTCAAAAATAGGGCCCCTGGAGCGGTGACCGCACACCGGACGACGTTCCCCGACAAGGTGGATCGACGATCTGGTGAAGGTTGTGGGACACCTCTGGATGCGGGCAGCGCAGAACCGATCGTCTTGGAGATCCTTGAGGGAGGTGAAGATCCTTGAATGAGACCAGCAGTGGTTGTCGTGCGGCTGATATGATGATGATGAAAACATTAAACGCACAACTAAAAGGAATATCATTAAATACCATCTAGATACTAGCTATATGCATGCAGTGTTTAGTTGGAATTTGGCACACAGATAGTAGATAGCCTAGATTAAAACATAGAATACTTTTTATTCCGATAGTCCCACGGGAACGGGAACCACGCGTTCCTATAATCGTGTTTATTCGTGATTCGTTGAGTTTTCATTCATACCGTAAACTGATCTGCAGTATGTACAACACTGTGAACCATAGACATTGAACGTTCTGCATAGTCTTTAAACACCCTTGCAAAAAACAAAAATATATATCTTTTTTCGAAATACCGGTATTTTACTCTCAAATACCGGTATCAAAATACCGAAAAAAATTACCGGTATACCGGTATACCGGAATCCATGCCCTAATTAGGATCTAATACACCAAGACCGAGAAAAGGACCCATGGATATATAGGGTCTCTATGAAAATGCTAGTAGTCAGCCACGCGCATCAGTCGCACCCTTCAGAAGCGGCACCAAACGTTATTAAAGATCTAGTTAGTATTATCATTGGCTTATCGCGGGGGAGGGGGTAAGGCCGCATTACAGTTTAGAAGGGTATCTAGGTTAATTATACCCTGTTCGTCGAATCAAGCTAGCAAAGCGCTGTCTCTTTCTCATATGCGAAAAAAAGATGTAACTATAGCAATTCATAAACCTGGCAAGTTTTAAGAGGTTGTAATACCCCATCTGGGATATTATTTTAATTAGCTCATTAATTACCTGACGATAATGTGGAGCTGCAATACCATTGGCTCCAGAAGGGATGGCAACCTCTTGAAAGAATATTGATAGTGCTGTCTGAAAAAACAAAATTCCAATTTTAATAAAGATAGTTAACTTACATGCAAACTTATTTAGTGAAAATGAATAGATAATATACAGGCTGGCCCGAAACTTTGCCACACGGAGGGAAAGTACCTTAAATATTTTAGGTGCCGATCGGTGTCGTAAAAATAAAAGTTTTTTTTTTCTAATTTGGTGGGTTCAATTCCTGGTTAAGGAATAAGGCATGCGATTTTTCAAAAATCTTTGAATGCAGTTCCAATTATTATAAAAATCAAAATGAAATCTTCTTTCAGTAAAATTTCCTATCTTCAATATTTAAGGTACTTTCCCTCCATGTGGCAAAGTTTTGATCCATGTGGCCGCGATTGCGGAGGTTAAGCAACATTCGCAAGGGTCGGTCATGGGATGGGTGACCAAAAATGTATTATCTGGAGTTCCTCCGTGCTTCGGAAGGCACGTTAAGCCGTTGCTCTCGAGTGCATTTGCAGTTGTTAACACCCATCAATCCGCATTGGGCCGGCGTGGTAGGTTATGGCCCGTCCTCCTTATCCACCCATAAGGAAGGCCTGCCCCAGCAGTGGGGACATTAAAAATGGCTGATGGACATTGTTTGAAACATAGACTTATTATATTATTAGTTTAAAAGCTGTAATAATCAACTTACGGACTACACTGTTGTTTCTCCTATTTGCCGTGTGTCAGAATACAAAGAAACTGGAAATTGGAAAACTAACACACACCAAATAGGAGAAATTATACAGAAATAAATTGGAGTTTCATACAAAAATTTGCGAAATTCAACATGTTTTATTAACTAACACGCAGCAAATAGAAGAAATAATACAGTAAATTCGACAAGTAGTAAGGTCTGCAAGTTGACTATTACAGCTTTTTAACAATATCAATTTATAATAAAATAAGATTGAATTTATATAAAAAAAACCTTTCCGAAATTAGCTTGTTTGTATGGAAAACCATACCGGGGCCCCTAATTCTTTTTGAGCAGTATATAAATATTTTCAAACATAAATGTATTGTATATTTTATTAATCAGATTTTTTTTTAAATCCTACCTGTAATACAGTGTGTTTTTATGAACAGTGATCTTATTTTAAGGGGCCAGCTCCGGCCCGTGAGCAACAACAATCCGGCCCCCGAAAGTGAGCCGGATCGTACCAACTAACTCTAATATACAGTATGTCAATACATTGAGCTAGCTGGGTCTTGGCCTTGGCCCTCGGGTTTTCGTGGATGAGTTAGTCTGGCCCTAAAGCTAAAAAGATTGGCGACTTATGGCTTAGACCATCAAACTGAACAACTTTGTCTATGGGACCAATTTAATCAGAGCAAAAAATAATCAGCTGTTCCATACACTTTGATCGAGTAGATATTATGTTTTCTATGGAACAGCTGAATATTTTTTTGATCTGATTAAGTTGGACCCATAGACAAAGTTGTTCACTATTCAAAAAAACACACTGTATAATAAATATGAAAGTTTTATACTTGGATGTTTGTTTCTCAATCATGCAAAAATGGCTGAATGGATTTGGATTAAATTTGGCACACAGATAGTTTATAACCAAGATTTTTTTATCTTTGTCAAAGATTCTCTCGACAATGTTGCAGATGAATGCTAGTAATATCACTCTGTTATGGTATTAAAGATTGTTGCGGGAGGCTTCCGACCACCATGGCATATCTATGATATCAGCCAGTAGTCTCGAACGTAAAAATGCGAAATCGGTAGAGTTGCCAATAATTATCGGTAGATTCGTACCCAAAATCGGTATATTGTGAATAAAACCATAAATACCAAGGACCACCATAGGGTTTTCCATACAAACGAGCTAAGTTACGAATGGTTTTTTATCGGTAGAAATACCGAAAAACTATTTTTAATACTAAAATATCGGTAGAACTACCGAAAAATCGGTAGGTTCGAGACCACTGGTATCAGCTAGGATAAGTGATAAGTTTATAATGTGAGAATAAAATATGAGATAGTGCAATAAATAAGTTTACTAGTCTCCTAGTATACTCATTGACATAATTAGGCACAATGCCTAACAAATATGATGTATAATATAAAGACGTATGAAGAATAAATAAAAGTTTGAGAGGAATAAAAGAAGAAATGGCATGAAAGAGTAGCTCGCAAAATAGACTCCAACCCTATGCTGGAGGTAAAATAAAAAAAGAAGAAATATCTCTATCATTCATGTTTTCGATAAGTGCTCTTCCCACTGAGCTAATATAATAAGTAGCAAGCACAGGTGTCCTCATAACTTATTCAAGGGTTGATTGATTGGTTGATGCATAGACAATATTTATGGACGACATAGTCCTATAGACATCAAAACTATCATGACCTGAGTTATCACATCATGCTAGTTTTGATGTTGTGTTTAAGTCATAGGTGTTGTCCTCCCATGCTATAATTAAGACTTTATTCTAGTACCTTTTAAAATTAAAACCTCGTTAAAAGTGAAATTTGTAGTAACTATTTATTTTACATTTTGAATGATGGGTATCATTCATTTTGAAAATTTTAAATTATCTCAGTATCTTACTAGGTTAGGTACAATAAAAACATTATTTTTTTATGATTTTAATACTTATATTTGACTTGATGATGTTAGATTTGAATTTGATTTCTAAACAGTATTAATTTTTAAAGCATAATACTTGAGGTAAGGCAAGATACAAAAATTTGGTAATAGGTTTTAGAAATGAAGGGTTGTGGACGTTGTGGCAATGAGACCAGGAGACTTTTATACAGGCGTTTATTGAGCATTCTCACACTTTATAACATAATGTCATACTTCAACAGATAGTTTTGCTAATATAACTCTATGACAACCTTTCGATACCACGGCTTTACAATGAGTACGTCAACAACAGATGTGCAAGCAGATTGACATAATCAAACTCACTTGAATTCCGAATGTACCATAGAGCAGAGCATATAGGTTAGATACCTCCCTCAACACACCCCCTCAATCTGCTGCACATGCTGACCATACTGACTAAAACAGTTTTCTACCTACCAGTACAACATCATGATAAATTTCGAATCACCTGCCAAACTTATAACTTATAAACTCCTACCAAGTTCCATTAACTCAACTAAGGAACCTAACTTTAACCTAACTCAGACGACACAATTTCTACACAAACAATAAACCAAACCAAAGACCTAACTGGCTAAACCTCAAACTCAACCAAAGAATTATCAAAATACACTTGGATATCAAAAACATTTCATTTTAAATGATGATTCATTTACTTTCTTATCCCACACTCACTTGAATTCCGAATGTACCATAGAGCAGAGCATATAGGTTAGAAACCTCCCTCAACAAGAAATCTGTATCATCGACTTACACCTGGTTCCTAAGATACTTTAACAGAGGTTTATATGAGAGATCCACATTTTCTGGTTTAAAGTAATAACATTAACTTTAAGCCAGATAATGTGGACTCTTCCAATAAAGCTAAACCTCCTGTATGAGGCAGCACGTACAGTTTTGTCTTGTAAGCATTTTTCGCCACATTCATTAATTTAGGTCATTTTAATGTCAACAATTATTGTCTTACTTATCATGCGCATACTCATTACCACATATCATTTATAGCATTAGTTCAATTTTATCAATATATTTTATCATTTTACTTTCTATCAGAGACTTTCTTTCATATCAACTATCATAAAAGATCGTACCTAACCGGTGCACCTCCAATAAACCACCACTGAGTACCTACCTCAGGAACCGGGCATTAACTAGTTATATAATTTAGCAGCTCTTTTGTTCTTATTTAAATTGATAAAATTTATTTAATAGTTTTAATTGTTTAATACAATGAAGGTTGTCATCATTGTTTTGAATTTGTCAGAAACTGTGAAAACTTAATAAAAACAAAATATGAAGGTTCAGATCTGAAAAATAAGATAATATTTTCCTGGAAGTAGCAATCTTTGCCTGGAAGTCATCACTTGTCATGATTATTGTCTTAAATTGCGTATTATCACATTTGATAACCTGTACACTACTAGGCCAAAACAAGAAAATAATATGCGCAAATGGCAAGTAAAGCTGATGGTTCATATATTTTTCGTGGATAACGTGCTATGATAATATCATTGTACAAGGTAATATGAAAACTTGGACACCAGTTAATGAACCCGGGCTCGGGGCAGGTTATTGCAAAACACAAAATAAAGCAGCCATTTCATGATTAGTACTGTTTGTTTACATATATTATGAAATCTACTTACCTCAAATTGCCAATGAGCAGCTTGCAATAATTGCCTGGCTTGTTCTTGAGCACATCCTGCTGCCAGTACGAATTGATTTATCATAACTTGCTCACGTAAAGCTGAATCCATTGTACTCAATATTCAACTATAAATAAAAGTCCACCTTCTGTCTGAATAGGAAATAGAGGCAAACAACAACCAAACCAACAAACAAGCGAATATCGCCTCGCAGTGCTGCCAGATTCAGTTTTAATAAATCCGCAGGACGATCCTCAAACTCAAAAGTCCATAGATTGTCTTAACAAAAAAGCCGTAGACCTATAGATATATTTTTTAAAGCTAAATCTGACTATTTAGGCAGCCATTACATGGTCATGCAAGCGTCAGTCAAATTCCATCAGTCATGAATTACGTTTGACTGATTGACTGATGAAAAGAACAAATCACATCATGCAACCATCAGTCACTACATTACACGGTAGGTTAACCGTCAAGGTCCAAACAAATTATCGGACGCGGCTTACTGCCGCGGCTGATCTGAGGTGTGCATACTATCGGATGTAGTAGGTCGCGGACGTATCCGATAGTTTGCACACCTCAGATCAGCCGCGGCAGTAAGCCGCGTCCGATAATTTGTTTGCACCTTCAAGGTCCGAACAAATTATCGGACGCGGCTTACTGCCGCGGCTGATCTGAGGTGTGCAAACTATCGG
The DNA here is from genome assembly GCA_928269145.1 of Agriphila tristella. Lineage (NCBI taxonomy): Eukaryota > Metazoa > Arthropoda > Insecta > Lepidoptera > Crambidae > Agriphila > Agriphila tristella. Next base: position 43,643,982 of record OV743431.1, read on the forward strand.
ATGTAGTAGGTCGCGGACGTAACCATAGACTAATATGACGTCATCGGACGTCCGATAGCTATCTGGCACGCAGGATACTATGAGAGTGTGCACACTTATCAGCCGCGGCAGTAAGCCGCGTCCATAAGCCGCGTCCGATAATTTGTTCGGACCTTGAGTCACAGCCCGTGACTGTGGTTAAACTGACAGCAAAACCTAGCGTGTAATGGCTGCCTAAGAGATGGACTGGCTTGAACCTAATTACTTTCCGGTAAACAAATTGTAAACTATAAAAACCAGCAGGAATATCCTGCAAGACGAAAGAAAAAACAATAAAAGCAGTACAGCAAAATACTAGTAGTCAACCAAATCAACAGAGAGAGAGAATATAATTCATTCTATATATCATTACATTATAATAAAATGGTGAATTCTTAATGTTTATTCGCGCATCATATAAAAACTGCTGAACGAATTTCGATGGGCTTTTCACAGTTTGAAAGCTTGTGAGGTCCAACTTAAAATATTAGCCATGTTTTATTTAGTTCGGCTGGGTGGAACCAGGAAAACAGTTTGAACTCTCCGTAGCTTACATATATATTAAGGAGGTCAATTAACTGGTTGCCATATTTTTCTACTGTTCACGCAGATGAAGTCGTAGATGGAAGCTGCATCTAATAATCGAATAGCGGCCACACCACATACTCAATCACTCAATGGTATACCATCCGGTATATCTGACAGCAATTTTGTTCGGGATACCGGACAGGTTTATCACTAGAGACCGGCAACATAAAAATCCCAAAATATGCATGCAAATATGCAAGAAAAATAACCAAAATATGCACGAAAATACAAAGGGCCAAAATATGCAACATGAAATAACACAAAAGTAGTTTTTTAAGGTTTTTTTTATTCTTAAAAGGTATAATTACTCAACGATAACAATCGTATTTGCGATAATATCAATAACAAAATTAAATTTACATAGCAATTTGCCTTTAAAAAGGTATAAGACTAAGTACTGTTAAAAATTTTCTAAAGACAAATTATGTCTATGATTTTAAACTTTTAGATTTTTGCATTCACAATGCTATTTTTATATTAAGATGAATAAATAATGAAAAATATTAAAAAGATCGGCTCACCCGTAGCAACTTACGGGACGGGATCCCGTCTAAGTTGCTACGGGTGAGCCGACTTTTTCTAATATTTTTCATTATTTATTCATCTTAATATGTCTATGATTGCTTAATATATTTTTGTAAGCGGAAAGGACCGTTATACGTCCACTGAGACATGCAGTGAAGTGAATGGGCACAATACGATTTCTTAATTACTTAAATTATTTGCTTAATCAGCGGGCTGATTATCTAATTAAAAACCACCTAGCGATTGGTTGCAGTTCACAGATCATCGTGATCCATTGCTACTTTCTTTTTGGGTTAAAAAAAACATACCAAAGAAAGGTGGCAATGTATGTCAAATGCAACCGGTCGCTAAATAGTTTCTTGTTAGATTATCAGGGTGCCGCAGGCTGATTATCTAATTAAAACCACCTAGGGACCGGTCTGATTTGACAGATGAATGTGATACATTGCTACTTCTTACTAGGTTAAAATTAATCATACCAAAGATAAGTAGCAATTTAGGTCAAACGCAACCGGTCGCTAAATAGTTTCTATTTAGATAATCAGCCTGCGGGTCTCTATTTATCACAATACAATGTGATTAAATTGACAATCCACAGTGATCCCAGTAAAATACCATTAAAAATGACGGTATTTTATTCAATCCCTGCTTGGGTGGACGGATTGGAACAAAAATGCGTAGATTTTCCACTAAAATGCGTATGTGCGTAGACAAGACCTAAAATCCGTAGATCTGCGTATAAATCCGTAGGTCTGGCGAATGTGTAGTGTTGCAGCTACAAATATCAATGAGCACCGACCGAGTGAAATACAAGATGCCACAATATATTAGAATAAAAGAGAAAATACACGACAAACGCACAAACGAGACAAGCGAAAATACACGACAGACACCGACAAACTAGGTACACAAAAACACAACCGATGGATGACGTTTTTTGTTTTTTCACAAAAGTTTTGCAAGTGTTTGCAAATTTTACTATAGAGCCAGAAAGTTATATCTCTGGTTGAGAGGCGCAAACCTAAAGAATTTGTAGTATGAACTGGAGATTCCTTTGCCTTCCCCTTATTAAAATAATGTTTATGGGGTGCATTTCAGCAGGCTAATCGCTGAGTCATCGATCCGATCACCATAGGGTACATTTGCAGGCTGATTATCTAACTAGAAACTATTTAGCGATCAGGGGGGTAATTACGTAACTTTGTTGCAATCAACTCTGACAGAAATCGCAGTAACATCGCTGCTTTAGTAAGAACCAATGTGACAACTATCTTAACTAAAGCAGCAATGCAACTGCGCTTTCAATCGATTTCAATCGAGAATTGTTAGCAACAGACTTACGTGATCAAGGGTCAGGGGGCAGGGGGGTAATAACGTAACTTTGTTGCAATCAACTCTAACAGAAATCGCAGTTACATCGCTGCTTTAGTAAGAACCAATGTGACAACTATCTTAACTAAAGCAGCAATGCAACCGCGCTTTCAATCGATTTCAATCGAGAATTGTTAGCAACAGCTTTACGTAATCAAGGTACTGATTTTGTAACTTTGTTGCATTGCAATAAAATTGATTGCAATCAACTCTGACAGAAATCGCAGTACAAACATTGGTGCTTTAAGCCGCGATTACATACGCCGATTTTAGGAACCAATTTCGGGTTGCCACCCGTACTTGACAATAAAATATTATATAATAACTTAGATTTTAAAAATGAATTTACACTATAACGGAAAGGTAAACATTGTTTAAGATTTGAGATGAGAATCGAAAATAAAAAATCATAAAAATGTTGACTTTTCCGTTATTTGTGCAAATTTACTGTTAAAATTTTACTTATTTATACGGGTGGCAACTCTAAATTGGTTGCTAAGTAGGATGCTAAATCGGGATATGTAATCGAGGCTTTAGTAAGAACCAATATGACAAATATTACTATCTTACTCAAAGCAGCAACGAAACTGCACTTTCATTCAATTTCAATCATGAATTGTTAGCAACAGACTTACGTATTCAATGGGCAGTAATAATTACGGAATCGTCTCTGTCAAACCATTTGACAGAAGAAATCGCGAATTCGTCGCGGTCGCGTCGCGATTACTGAGTTATTGTGCAAGGGAATGCTGCAGTATTATCTAACTCAGTAACCACACCATGACCGCGACGAATTCGCGATTTCTTCTGTCAAACGGCAGGTTGATTATCTAATTAAAAACCACCTAGCGACCGCCTATCTAAAAAGAAACTATTTAGCGACCGATTGCATTTGACATACATTGCCACTTTTCTTTGGTATGTTTTTTTATCCCAAAAAGAAGTAGCAATGGATCACGATCGTCTGTGAACTGCAACCAGTCGCTAGGTGGTTTTTAATTAGATAATCAGCCCGCGGTTTTATTTGACAGATGAATGTGATACATTGCTACTTCTTATTGGGTTAAAATAAATCATACCAAAGAAAATTAGCAATGTATGTGAAATAAAACCAGTCGCTAAATCGTTTCTATTTAGATAATCAGCCTCCGGTTTGACAGCGACGATTCCGTAATTATTACTGGTTGCTAAATAGTTTCTAGTCAGATAATCGGCACCCTGATTATCTTAAAAGAAACTATTTAGCGACCGGTTGCATTTGACATCAATTGCTACTTTTCTTTGGTATGTTTTTTTTACCCCAAAGAAAAGTAGCAATGTATTACGTTCATCTGTGAACTGCGACCGGTCGCTAGGCGGTTTCTAATTAGATAATCAGCCCGCAGGCTGCAGTTTTAATAGTAATTGTATTCACTACTAGACCATCAGCAAATCCTTGAGCAGTTCAGTTTAAAAGCAGGCATTAAACAGGACTGCTTAAAGCCTGCTTTAGAACTAACCTTTGAGGTCATAGTACGAGAAAGTAAGGCACGTCGCGCCACGCCGGCCTGTGTGACGTCGTCCATAGTATCGAGTACATTACAACTTCTCAGAGTTGCGTCGCCGTCCCGTCTCGCACGCCACGCCCGCTGTGTGGCTTGGCCTTTATCGTTTAGGAGTACAGCTTGACCATAAAGAGTTGATAAAAATTGAGGGCGCCACTTTCTTTGTAAACACGTCAAAATCACGAATAATTTGGCAACACTGACTACATTTTGTTTTCATCTCTTTATGGTCAAGCTGTAAGGTCGAAACAAATTATCGGACGCGTGTGAGAATGCTTAATAAACGCCTGTATAAAAGTCTCCTGTACCTTGATTACGTAAAGCTGTTGCTAACAATTCTCGATTGAAATCGATTGAAAGCGCAGTTGCATTGCTGCTTTAAGTAAGATACTTGTCACATTGGTTCTAACTAAAGCAGCAATGTAACTGCGATTTCTGTCAGAGTTGATTGCAACAAAATTACAAAATCACCCCCCTGGTCTCATTGCCACAACCCTTCAACTGCCGCGGCTGATAAGGGTGCACACTCTAATTACATCCTGCGTGCCAGATAGCTATCGGACGTCCGATGACGTCATATTAGTCTATGGTTACGTCCGCGACCTACTACATCCGATAGTTTGCACACCTCAGATCAGCCGCGGCAGTAAGCCGCGTCCGATAATTTGTTTGGACCTTCATAACTCGTCCATTTAATACGGTGCGTGTTAACACGTGGTGTCAGACAGATGTGCTGTGCCCGTTATGGTGATCAATGACTTATCAATCGATTGGTCTGCTGGAATGCACCCAATGTCATGTCATCTGACATTGACAATTCAGGCTATATTCCGAATCACGATAAAATCGATGTCAGCGCGCTAAAATGCGTTCCGAGTCAGTGATTTTGTATGGGTTTGACAGATAACGTGAGCGCTGTCATCGATTTTATCGTGATTCGGAATATAGCCTCAGTCAGGTGAACTTTTCTCCAACCAACTCTCCAAGTGATAATGTATTAAGGATTTCAGGGAAATATTGGAAATAATTTAATAATAATATACGATAAAGCGGCAGCTGTTAATGATTTTAATCCGCTACCTGCCGTAATCACGACTTACAACTTGAAAGTCATTGCGTGAAGTGCAACTCACAAAATGTTGCAAATGCGTAAAGAAATGCTATGGATTAGTTTATTCTGTATTTGTTGTATATCCAACGCGACAAAGGATGCAGATTTTACAAACGACGAGCATAATGCTAAGTTAAATAATCTTAATGTCCAAGAAGATTATGGGAGAGTGGAAAATAATTTGTCAAGGTCAAAACGACTTAGTGAAGTAACTGTGTCTAGTTCCAGCGAACCAATCCCTACGGCAGAAAGTTCCATTAACACTTCGCTGAGTTCCTCATCGGAAAGTCCCCATGTGGTGTTTGAAATAGGTCCTTCTGACTCTAGTATCCTGTCCGTGGTTGCATTAAACTCATCATCTCCTGTGGCAGCTGCACCAAATGCTTCTGCTCCGAGTCCATCCGATGCTGCTCCATTACCAGAGAAAAGTTCTGCTGAGGATGAACACAACAGCTCTATGGCTATATTTTTCGTATTGTGTATTCTTGCACTTGGAATATTGTTGATTCACCTCATGCTGCAGACTGGTTTTTCATATTTACCAGAAAGTGTTGTTATTGTGTTCCTTGGAGCTTTAATAGGCATGATTATCAACCTTATGTCTATAAGAAATATAGCAAATTGGAGAAAAGAGGAAGCATTTTCACCTACTGCTTTCTTTCTTGTCTTATTGCCTCCCATAATTTTTGAATCTGGCTATAATCTTCATAAAGGAAATTTCTTCCAAAATATTGGATCCATATTGTTATTTGCCATTGTAGGAACGGCAATATCTGCTTTTGTGATCGGGGCTGGCATTTATTTATTAGGATTGGCTCAAGTTGTTTATAAATTGAGTTTTGTGGAGTCATTTGCATTCGGGTCTCTGATATCTGCCGTCGATCCTGTAGCTACAGTCGCCATATTCCACGCTCTAGATGTCGATCCCGTTCTTAATATGTTGGTGTTTGGTGAGAGTATTCTCAATGATGCAGTAGCTATTGTGCTAACCACTGCAGTGCTGGATTCAAATGATCCGTTGATGTCAACCGGGGAAGCTATTCTGTCAGCTATTAACCGTTTCTGGTTGATGTTCTTTGCATCTGCAGGTATAGGGGTTCTTTTTGCTCTGGTCAGTGCCCTTTTACTCAAACATGTTGATTTAAGAAAACATCCTTCACTTGAATTTGGTATGATGTTAGTTTTCACATATGCTCCATACGTATTAGCTGAAGGTATTCACTTATCAGGTAATTATATTATGATGAAATCTACAAAACTAATGTACATAATATTATAATATTTTGTTTGCTTATGAAAATATGATTTCAGGTATAATGGCAATATTGTTTTGTGGAATAGTAATGTCCCATTACACACATTTCAACTTGTCAACTGTAACTCAAGTCACGATGCAACAGACCATGAGGACTTTAGCCTTCATTGCTGAGACATGTGTGTTTGCATATTTGGGATTGGCTATTTTCAGGTATCTATGAATTTAATACTACACAAATCTGTATTCTCTTGGTGGAAACATGTTGAATCATATAAAGCTATGAGGATTTGTCATTATAATATTGTTAAAAATGATTATCAATAAAATTATCAATAAATCACAAAATCAAGCCAAATTTACAGTATGTCAAGATAAATAATTGGCATCATGTTTTTGCTTTTCTTAAAAATGACGTTGAGATCTATTTCATTGGAATAAAGTTGAAATTGTAAATGACTTTTAGGGCCAAACTACTTTTTGTTAATTGTCTTTGTTATGTAATGCATGTAAACGATTGTTTCCGATGCGCATTCTTTATCTTGGAGTACTGTAATTTGTTTTCGTCATTGATATCTTTACAACATTTTCAGCTTTCGTCACCGAGTGGAACCAGCCCTGGTGGTGTGGAGCATTGTCATGTGCCTCCTTGGTAGAGCTGCGAACATTTTTCCACTAGCTCTTTTGTGCAACAAGTTTAGGGAACATAAGATCACTAAGAAGATGATGTTTATGATGTGGTTTAGTGGTAATTTCAGTTTTATGTATATTTTATTTTATATTACCTATAACACATGCCTTCAAGAGTCATAAAACACCATTATGACCTTGATTTAAGTAGTTGTTATTTTAGTCAGCCTATGGATATGATTTACATATTTATTCCCCATGCTCTCTTTCGATTGACACATTTCCTCACTAATTGACTTCTTTTATCATTGCGTTTACACACCCACTCATTTCTCTTTCCAAATAAAAAAGCAGAAATGATATAGCTTAATAAACTTTTATATAATATTTCAGGTTTAAGAGGTGCAATTTCATATGCGCTGTCTCTACATCTTGGCTTTTCGGATGAAACTCGTCATGTTATAATTACAACGACACTTATTATAGTGCTGTTTACAACGTTGATCTTGGGCGGCTCTACAATGCCTCTGCTCAAGTTTTTGCGGGTAACTTGACTACTTTATCATCTATAGCTAAGATTAAATTTTAAGCTGTCAAATAAAAAAAAATATCAACGTTCTCATTACCATCAACTTGCATCTGATATTTATTTATGCAAATTATCATCTGTTTTATTTTCTGACACTTCTAATAATTCTGCTGTATGTGTTTCTATGATTACTTATTCACATTTTCACCTCTCAAAAATGCAATTTTGCTGCGAGTTTTCTCGCTGGTAGAGATGAAAAGATGTATGTTTCACTCGAGAGCAAATTTTTTATGTCTCATACTTTTAAATACCAGTGAGAAAACCCAGTTTTTGCACACCAAAAAGCGCCCTTTTCGTGATTGGGAGGTGAAAACAACTATTATTTTTCTAGATATCTTGTTAAGTTATTGATTATCCAGCTTATGAAACATACTATTTACATAAAGCTTTGTCACCATGGTCTACAATTATTTTAATTTCTTTATAGGCTAATAAAAAGACAAAGCGGCCTCGTTCTTTACGAAAACAAAAGGAAGTAAGTCTGTCTAAAACAAAAGAATGGGGCCAAGCTATTGATTCTGAGCACCTGTCTGAAATAACTGAAGAGGAATTGGAGGTACTTACATTATTGTATTGATTGATACACATTGACAATTTTAAAAGGGGTATTATCAGTGTTCTTTAATATTTTATTTATCTTTATTTAGGTGAATTACTCCAATGCAACAAGATTAAAAGGATTTGTAAGGCTGGATATGAAATATTTGATCCCTTTCTTCACAAGACGTTTTACGCATCAGGTTAGTAACTTTTTACTTACTTATTTTATCTGATGCCTCGGCCTAGGCGACTAGAGAAGCTAAAGGCGTCAATCGCGCGGTGCGGCCGGTTGCGAACTATCGTGAACGTATCTTTTACTTCGCTCTACACGCTAGGTGACTCGCTAGGGTCTAGCTAGGCCATGTGTTCACAACCAGTGGGCCCACTTGGGGGACGTGGAGCTATCCAGGCTCTGGGCGCTAAGCAAGCCGCCTGCGGTGCGTATTTGGCCCAGTGCCGTAGCCTGTCTTACTCAAAATGGTTTGCCTATAATACCTAGCTTTCAGCGCGAGAAAGATAGTAATACTTTGGCGGTGTCACTAAGCATTTATATTAAAGCCACGTCGTCGTCCATTTTTGTTAGATATTACCCAGTTGTTAGCAATTTTTCATCGTATTTTTTCGCTTTTTCGCTTTGCAAATAAAACAGTTTTATTGATAAGCACTTGATGATGATTGGTGATCTGATATAATTCTTAATAATTAAAAAATTGTTGCAGGAGCTTAAAGACTGCAAGAGTCAAATGACGGATCTAACTAATCAATGGTATCAAGCGATAAGAATAACTAATGATCGAGAGACGGACGAAGATGAGAGTCTGGAGCCAAGCTCACTCTCCAACTCGCGAAGCAGCTTACAAAGAGGCGTATAATGTGTCTAATTATATTTTAGCTGATTTACCAACATTCAAGTACAGTCGGTATCTGTAAGGGCCTGTTTACAGTATCTTAGTTGTTAGAAGAGTGTGAGTCGTAGGTACTCGTGAAAAGTTACACTTTTTCCAGTAGTGTCATTTGACTCATTAATACACTCTACTAATACGCTACTAAAGTGGATTTACTGCTTCAGTAGCGAAAAGTGTCGCGCGGGGTATGTTGAAAGGCAACTAGAACGTTCCTCGTTTTAGTCACTAATACAACGCCGCCGTTTACACTTTTCTAATAATGCACTCTCCTAACAACTAAGATAATGTAAACCGGCCATAAAAGACTTTGTCATAGGGAGTTTAGTTTAAGGTATTATTTATAATTCCCTTTTTATATACGCACAGCGGCGAAATTAAACAAATATAAAGAGTAATTAATCAAGTAGGTAAGTAATAGTATTCATAAAAGTATTAACCTAGATTTAATCGCGGTGCACGGTGTTGGTGGTTTAAAGTTTTACAATCCACATGTTGTATTAGTGTACGCACGCATACCTACATTTCGTTTTCTATTATACAGAGATAACGTGTCTGACTTGGTACAACTCAAAACCGAAACGGATTATCGCAATCACAGTGATAATTGCAAGATTTTTTAAATGCAGTTCACATTTTATAATCTGTTGCTTGATATAGTTAATAGTATTAGAATTAGTCAGATTTGTGATATTTTGTTTGTGATACCCCTGGTGATACCATAATATTTGTTCCTTATAATATTGTAACTCTTCGCCAAATTGGATTGCAAAGCGTGATTTATCCGATTCCGCTGAGGCGGAGCTGAGCGGAGCACTGTTTCGATTTTGTTGTGTAAATATTTTAAAGTTTTCGTCGGTTATATAAAATTAGAAATAGCCGCATTAGGAATCCATGAAGTTTTTTTTATTAACCTGTTATAACAAGAGATTAAGTATTAGAAATGTCCAACATGTGTGATTCATATTTTTTTTGCAATAATATTTGTAAAATGTTCCTTATTCAGTTCCTTATTTAGTTGCAGTTAAATAAGTAATTTAATGCCCAGCAATTTTGTTTATACTTTAACTATTAACTTAAATACAATAATTTAACTTATTATTCTGTACTTGAATTGTTGGATATTGTTGCAATGTCATCTATTGTTTATTTCAGTTCTGTGATATTGTATGTATTTTGATTATTTATAAGCAAAAGCTGCTACTTAGCTTTAATATTGAATTAGTCACAAACATAATAAAATTATGTTTAAATAAAATACCTAGTAAATGATAAGCAATGATTATTTGACTGTGTGACAAGACAAGGCTTTTATTTTTGTGACATTTTACAGGCCTCGGCACGGATCTTGAGCGGTGACAGTTAATGCGGCAGAAGTAATTTTTAGGTCTGTTGGCGGGGGACGTGGTGGGGGGGCGACTGCAAATATGCGCACTAATCCCCTCCAATTTCTCTCACCGCTCAAGATTTATACATTATGTTTTGGATCACTTTTCTCTTTATTCGATTCAGTTGTTTTGTCTCACGCACGAATGCAGTTAGGCTATGTTGTTAGCTATCAGCTAAATTTAGTGAGAGCGTGCAGGCGCACACTAAAACAATGTGCACGTGCACGCCTAACAAAATTCATAGCCGAACCGCATTCGTGAGATAAAACATCTGTATCAATTATTGATATGAATGTTATCATACTATTTTATATTTGCTCACTTTACATGCTAAAGATTATTTGCATAGTATTGTTTGTTACTAGCTTAATTACTTTGTAAATATTGTAGTTTATTCAGAAAAGTGTAAGCCAGTACCAAGTACCGCAGTATTTTGCTTGTACCATGTTACTGAGGTTTAAATAAGAAATGCGATACATTTGCATTTTTTTACGATTTTCTAAATTTGTTAGATGTGTTTAAACAGTATGTACCTAACTAGCATTTGTCGTACGTAAGACTTAAGTCTGCCTACCATAATAGGGTGTAACAAGACACTTAACGAAGCCGACGTATACGTTTCTGTCCATCATCAGGACCATTTCTGTTGAAAATTATTGCTGGGAAACGATTCTAATTTTTGGTGTTAAAAAAGCATTGCATACATTACCACGCAATGTAGCGCGCACAAAAGTCCGCGCCTGCGAGTGAATGCTACATACACAGCTGCGCGCGGCCGAGTTGAAAGGCAACGTTTATGTGCATGCTCATGAAATACATTGAGTGATGACGTTTTGAAGCCGTTGTTTGTTACGAAATACATACAATTTTGATAATGTTTCTGAAGACAAAAACGAGGAAATAACGAATAAAATAAGATTTCATATAAAAATTTATAAAAAGTTTTGACTTTGACGTTCAATAACTTCGTAGCTATTGGCTTAGTGTAGTCTAAAAGACAAAAACGATCCTGATGATGGGCGGAATGCGTAGACTTCGGCTTCGTGAGTGTCTTGTTACACCCGTTATAAAATTGTAAAAGTTGAAATACGTATTTCATTAAATTCTTTCAAGTAGGTAGGTACTTAAGTACTGATAAATTAGGGCTGTTATACAGTTGTGGCCATATAATTAAGAACATTTATTTTATGAGATTATTTTTAACAAACAATGTCTCATAATAAATTACATATGTTTTCTTTTATTTATTGTGCTATCGCAAAATACTTCTGTACTATTAGGACATTCGTTTTAAATATGAGTAATAAAAAAAAACAGAGAGATAAATATTATACAGGACATAACGTGGCAGCTGAACCTAGGAAGTATTGGTACAGGCTGGTCACTTAATTAAGAACGCTAAATATTTTTCTTATAATTATAATTTTAATAAACAACACTTTGTGATTGGTTACTTATTGTTTAATATCGGAACCCTTTATTGCTGAAAACTATTAAAAAATTGTTTGCTTTTAAAAAAAATGGGAAATTGTAAAAAATGCGATAAATCTACAAGAGGAATTATAATAAAACTTCGTGAGAAGACCAAACCCCCTAGCCAAAGTAACATGTGCAAATCTTCGTTATCGCTTCGCTTTCGAAACATGTATGGGATTGACATAAGGTTTCGTTAACTATCGAATTTTAAAACGTCAAATCCATACATGTTTCGAAGCGAAGCGATTAGCGAAAATTTTCAAATGTTACTTTGGCTAGGGGGGCTGGTCGTCCAATATTATAGCAGACCACTTGCAATGCTTGACAACTATTGTTTTCCATGCTGTAAAGCATTTTAACACGTATGAAACTAATTCAAATGTTCCACATGTGCCTAGAAAGAGGAAAACATGTCGTTGAGTCAATAGAAACATCATACGTTTGGCCAAACAATATTATTTTAAAGGGTGTAATGAGATAAGAAAATATTTTTTTTTCGAAAACAACCCCTCGGGAATCTCGGCGTGGACCATCCGAAGGCGTTTGGTGGAAGAGAAGTTGTTTAGGAGGATAGCCAGGAAGATACCGATGTTGACATTGCGCCTTAAGCAAGCCTGTATTGCTTTTGTCAAACGTTATGAAAATTGGACAGCCCGACAGTGGAAAAATTATATTTTTTCTGATGAAACTAAAATAAACAGGGTGTGTTCTGATGGAAAGCAATATTTACGGCACTCTTCGAAAAAAATATTTGACCCCAAGTTCACAAAAGTGACATTAAAGCATGGCGGTGGAAATGTTAAAATCTGGGCATTCTTTTCTGACCACGGAGTCAGGCCTGTTAGGCTCATAGAAGGAAACACGGATCAGTTCCAGTACATAAATATACTAGAGGAAACGATGTTACTCTATGCTGAAGCCGTCCTTCCGGTCATTTGGATATTCCAGCAAGACAATGACCCAAAGCATACTGCACGTTCAGTAACGGAATTTTTCGACTCACAATCTTTTTGTCTTAAATAAGCCAGCTAACAGCCCGGATTTAAATCCGTTTGAACATCTTTGGTGTGAATTTAAGAAAAAGGTTTCAAATAGTAAGTGTGGCAATTTTAGAGACTTTTTTAGAAGAATAGAACTCTGTTTCACTTACAAAATATCAAAAATTTATTGAATGAATGCCTCGCTGGTGTAAGGCAGAAATTAAGAGTCGTGGACATGCCACTAAATATTAAATTAGACTAAAAAGCATTAAATTGCCTTGTTTAACGTAAGTTCTTTTTACTTTGTGTAACTTCATTGACTGTAAGTTTCATCTGATGAATATTTTATTGAGCGTTCTTAATTATTTGTCCAGCTTAAGTTGTATGCAAATTTGTTAGAATTGAAATAAACGTACATTAGTAAATAAACTCAAGTGTAATTTATATTTGTACTCCTAATAAAGTTTGCTTTATTCATGTACCTATTTTATAATACAATAAATTACTTCTGAGAAGAAACACGATCGAGAAATCACAGGTCGTAATGGAAATTTATTGAAACTAAAAATCGTTCTTAATTATGTGGCCACAACTGTATTTGATAGGTGTTTTATTTTCCAAAAGTATTTTTTTAGTCTAACTATAACTGGGAATCAAAGTGATTTCAAATGAAGATGTTCTTAATTTGCAAAATTATTACAATACTATACTATAATTATATGGGCCTTTACATGAACAATATTGATTATAGAGATAGAAGTAGTGAAAAATTCATAATTCTACACTGCACATAGAACAATGCCCTTATTTTGCCCAGGGCAAATAGTATGAGGGTAAAGAAACGGTTGCACTAAAAAGGGGTGGTGACAATTTATTCACTTAATCCTGCAAACCAAATAATTAAATTTACAAAAAATATGATTATGATTTGCAGTGTTTTTTGAATAATATATTTATTCTACTGAGTTAAGAAGCTGGCTTATAATATAAGATAAAGAAATTGGTAAAAATTAGTAATCATTTAATCATTAAAGCATCAACATTGTAATCTTTCAAACAGCCATAATTTTAACATTCAACATCAAACAAATCATTTGATCAATATGATTTGTTGTAAGTTATCTAATGATCTAAATAAAGCAAATCAAATGTTCAATCAAAGGTATATGGAGTCTGTACATATTTTAGGTGTAAGTAGTACAATTGTTAAATGTTTGAACATTAACAGAGCAAGGTTGCGGTGCTCCACCCAGCAGTAACTTTTTTTCTTTTTATTTTGGTACGAAACAGTCACTACAATAATTACATGATTTTTACATAACAATATTATTATCATAATAACAAATGTTAGCAACATTCTCTAAATTTTTTCTGTTACAATAATTTGTAGCAAAATGTTACACACTGTTATGGTGTTACAGCATTTTATTTCATTCCTTGATGCCAACGTGGCCGCATGAGGCCAGCAACTTGTTTACATGTTCTTCTTTTGTCTCTTTTCTTCTCTGATGCTAATTATTTTTAGGGGGGTATACGGCAGGCGCAGATGGGTTAATATTATACTATAACTGCTGTGTGAGCATCCCATTTTGTAGCAAAATGTTACAGTTATAGAATGTAACGGTGATACACAATGATAAATAACATTATAATATAACTGCTGTATGGGAGCACCCTTAGACAATAGAAGAACAGCCTACATATTTAATTTTTAGTAAAAGTCAGTTTCCAAAGCCATCCATAGCTTCAAAGCAATCATAGATAATTACGATAAAATGTAATTGGATTTTATTACGATACAATATAATAAATAAATAGTAATATGTAATGCTGTGTTTTATTCTTCTTCATTTTCTAAATTAATGTGGCTCCCGAATTTACCATATAAATGTGCTTTCAATTCACCCATTTGAGATTTTAGTTCTTCGCACTTTGCTTTCAGATCCCCTATTTCTCCTACTTTTTTAGTTTTAGCATCTTCTAGTGACTTCTGAAATATAAATTACTTATATTGAAATTAAGGCAACAAACTTCTTGCATAAAATACTTAGACCCCGTTTATATTATTTCAGTAGAAGTAAAATGCCAGCATATTTCTTCATTTTAAAAGAACCTAAAACACACCACGTCATGTACTTCTACTGGAATGTTTTAACTCCAATAATGTAAACGGGTCTTAGAACATAAAATTTCGTGAGCTATCTCATGAATGCCCTCAGATCCCCACATTATATTACTTACAAGAGTGTCTTCCAGATTTTGGCAAATAAATACTTCACCAATCAGGTAAGGAATTAGTTCAGAATCATCAGCAAGGCTCAGCTCCTCTACAGCTTCCTCCAAGTTCTTCATGTCATTCTGTTTTACTTTCAGTTCATCCTTTATATCTTCTACTTTTGCGTTAAGTCTAGCAAACTTGTTAATTTTTTGTTGGTCTTCATAGGAAATGTGGACATCTGACTCCTAAAGTTAATAAATATTTAGTTATTGTGATTTTAACAACCATCAAGTTTGGATTTGCTCAGACGTATCCCTAACCTATAAAAGAAATATTGTGGTTAGTTGGAATAACTTACAGGTTGAAAAGTACCCTTGCCGGAATTAGCCATAGTAGTAGAGTTTCACAGTTCCTTTTGTAGTAATTTACGTAGGTAAATGGGGTTTTAATTAGTTTTAATTTAACTTTTGTAATTTCCTCCACAGTTTCCACACCACAGAACTACATACCCAAGCAAGCAAAGAGTAAAATAAAAATAATCGACGTACTGTCAAAAAAATTTGACATTGGGTGCATTCCAGTTCCACAGGCTAATCACTGGGTCATCGATCGCCATAGAATGGATTTTAACCATGGAAATTAAACTAATTTATGGTTACATTAGCACGTGACTCGCTATTCTCATAATATGGCCTCTCCAGACACACGCGCGAATCACGGCGTGAAGTCGCGGCGCGGATCACTTGCGATCTTGCGAATCACGGCAAAACTGCCCCACGGTTCCACATTCGCAAAGGTTCGCACCAGGTTCACAGGTATAGTTCGCGCACTCAGCAAATATGGATGCCGAAGTTGCTGCTGCTGGTGAGGGGTTACTTTGCGCATCAGCAATTTATGATGTTTTACAGAGTAAATTAATAAAACAATTTTAAATACATGACATGACATTTTCGCAATCACCATCCCATAAAACCTCAAGAACGACATCCATATCGATTTTTATGTTTACTCACCCCATTTACCCCCGTAGGGGTTGATTTAAAAATCACAAAATATATGTTTGCCTATTTATTTCTAGACGTGCTCCTACGAAGTTTAAAGTTGTACCTAATGTCTATTTTATATAATTTTTCCATACAAAATTTGAACCCCATTTTCACCCCTTTAGGGGTTAAATCATGTCCACCGTGTTGGACTTAAAATTTAATGTATTTTTTGCAATCGTCATCCCAGAAAACCCCAATAACGACATCTATATCGATTTTTATGTTTACTTACCCCATTTACCCCCTTAGGGGTTGATTTTCAAAATAGCAAAATACATATTTGCCTATTTATTTTTAGACGTGCTCTTACGAAGTGAATAAATCCCAAACGGCAGCGACGTTGGACGCATCTGAAAACCCATGGAGCTCAAACAATTTCTCATCTCTATCGCTTTGTATCCATCGCGGAATCCGAATTTCAGAGAGATGGTGAAGGTCGTTGCGAAAGGCAATCCAATCCCTTAGCAATTCGGATGGAAGCTCTATATCCCAATTTATGCCAGCCAACCATGCTCTTTGTATAAAGACTTTAGCTGTAGTTACAGCGGGAGCTATCCAGCCCAAAGGGTCGAATAGCCGAGCGATATCTGAAATCATTTTTCTTTTCGTGACCGGAAGTTGTAAAGGTGGAAGATCGACAGTACATCGGAACTCATCAGCATCTTGATTCCATTTTAATCCAAGAATCTTTACAATATCATCAGATTTCAACTCTACATTCTGATTTGAGTCTCTTGATTCTTCACTAAGTTTGTTCATGAGTTCCTTAGAGTTACTCGACCACTTTTGAAGAGGGAATCCACCACGATTTAGCAGAGCTGTTACTTGTTCGTGAACCTGGAGTCCTTCAGTGACAGAGTAACAACCGGTCATAAGATCATCCATATAAAATGAGTCAAGGACTCTGGGCACCGCCAAAGGAAAATTGTCGCCATCTTCATAGGCTAGCTGTTGAAGGCAACGTACGGCTAGATAAGGCGCCGACGAGGTTCCAAAAGTTACACGCAAGAACCGAAGATGCTGTAATTCGCAGTCAGGATTTTCGCGCCAGTAAATACGCTGAAAATCAGTATCCTCATCGGCGACTCTTATCTGCCTATACATTTTAACAATGTCGGCAACTAACCCTATTTTATAGCGTCGCCACTTCATAATCAAGTGTCGTAGCTCTGGTTGTAACGTAGGACCCACTAATAAATCACTATTAAGTGATGCTCCATTAGTGTCACTACAAGATGCGTCCACCACCATTCGAATCTTAGTAGTGGTTTTATCTTGACGAACCACGGCATGGTGAGGCAAATATACTGCTCTCTTAGTCTCTATGGCTTGTGGCTTTACGACTTCCATATGCCCTGAGCTTAAGTACTCTGCCAAACACTTTGAGTACTCCAGCTTGAGCTCGGGGTTTTTTAACAATCGTCTTTCTAACATTAGAAATCGTTTCAGTGCAATACCATTCAAATTACCATGTAAACAAGCTGGATCTTGTGTTTTGAATGGTAACTTCACAATGAACCGACCAGATTCATCACGCCTAGTGGTTTGAGTGAAAATATTCTCGCACATTTTCTCATCGGGAGTTAGATGTTTTGACTTATCGAATGACGGTTCCGACTCTAGCTCCCAAAACCTTTTGAGAAGTTCGTTCTCACTAGGTTGCGTTAAGTGCAAACTAATTATATTATGGCAAGACTCTCTGTCGTTGTCGTTGCTCTCAGCTCGTATTTTACCGGAAAGGATCCAACCTAAGGTTGTACGTTGTGCAATAACTGCGCCCTGCGGATCCTTGATCAATCCGTCTAATAATATATGACTGTAAACGTCAGCGCCTAAAAGCAGATCAATTTGGTTTGGGGTACCAAACGACGGATCTGCTAATTCTGTAGACGAAAGTGTTGGTAACACTTGGATAGGGACCTTACTAGTCGGCAGTAAGGTTGTAAGTCGACTCAAGACATGAGCTTTAATCGTTATGGTAAAGCTGGGGTCAAGGCGGGACTGAATTTTCACTAATACTGACGACCTTGAGGATAAGGTCGCTTGGTCGCCGCCCAAACCTGATACTAGGCTAGTGCCCGGTATTTTCTTGAGCCCAATTAATTGAACAGCGGCTTCAGTTATAAATGAAGCCTGAGAGCCCTGATCAAGAAGAGCTCTCAAGATGAATACAGAGTTTGTTTTGGGTGACTCTACCTTTACTAAGGCGGTAGCCAATAGTACTTGCCCCATTACATTTGTAAAGCAGGAAGCAACTACGTGTGAATTTTGAACTTCGCTATGGGAATGT
Organism: Agriphila tristella; assembly: GCA_928269145.1. NCBI lineage: Eukaryota > Metazoa > Arthropoda > Insecta > Lepidoptera > Crambidae > Agriphila > Agriphila tristella. Next base: position 43,662,453 of record OV743431.1, read on the forward strand.
GAGTGTGAAGGGCCGGGAGACTCTACGGCCTCACTATTCACAGACTGATCCGATTTGACTTCATTTAATGATTTAGGACTTTTGGGATGAAGTAAGGAGTGGTGTTTCTTTTTACAAAGACGGCACCTTGTTAACAATGTACACTGATATACTGAATGGCTAGAGCCAAGGCAGTTGAAACATAAGTGGTTTGTTTGGACAAAGTTACGTCGCGCGTCAACATGTTCCTTTGCGAACTTTTTACAGTTAGCCAATTTATGGCCCTCGGAGCAGAAAATACAATTTACTATTGTAGTGGCAACATGAGTACAGTTTTGTTTTTCCGATTTTTGAACTTTGGTATCGATGAATTCTAATGCTCTAAATCTACCGTGTAAAAACTCTTCAAATTGCGCAAATGTAGGCAAATCCTGAACAGAGTCGCTGATGCGTTGCTCCCATTGTTTACGCGATTCAGGATCTAACTTCTGACTAATTAAATAAATTATGATAGTATCCCAGCTACTAACATCAATGCCTATGTTAGTCAATGCAGACAAACACTCTTTGGTAGTATCTAACAATTGTTTAATGCAACTAGCTGTCTCAGATGTTAAAGATTTTTGGTTTGTTAACTTTTTCAAAATGTTGTTGGCAAGGTATCTTTTATTATTGTATCGACTCTCTAATTGATTCCAACAAACATTATAATTGTCTGCAGTGACTGGTATGTACCGTAAAAGCTGTTCTGCTTCACCGGTTACGGAGCTTTTTAAATAATGGAGCTTTTGTACGTCATCGATACCAGAGTTCTTATGAATTAGAGATGTGAATAAGTCTCGAAAGCTTACCCACTCCGAATACTTACCTGAAAACTTAGGAATTGATATCTTTGGCAATTTTACAGCAGATTGTTCAGTACCTTTACTTTCCTTAATTACTTCCCTATTCTCCAAAGCTAATTTCGATAATATACTTTTTAACAATGACTTGTACTCATAGTATAACTCTTCCGTTTGCTCATATAAACTAACAGATTCATAATTTGATTCTTTGACCACTTTTGGGTCCAACTCCAATACAATTTTGTTATGATTATTAATAAATGAAGACCAACTTTGCTCTAAGGACTCTAAGCGTGCTTCTACATAAGCTATAGTAATTCTTTCTCTAGGACTTTTCTTAAAATTACCTTTAGATTTATTAATTTTATTAGAAATATCTTCTTGGAGTTTAAAGTACTTTTCAGCCATTGTGAAACAGGAACTGATTCAATTTAAACAAGGAAATCACAGAAGTACAATTTAAAATACCAACTAAACTTAACAAGTTTCATACAAGTTCGGTAACAACAGTAAACATAAGCTTCAATCAACTATTACAAAAATTAAAGTCCAAAGTTTTCACTTTAATAATCTTCCAAGACTAAGTTGAATGAACACCGTCCAAATTGTAGCAAAATATTCTAAGTCCGAAATTGTTGAGAATTCTTCTAAGTCCCAGATAAGCGTAAATATTACAAGTCGAAAGTTCGGCAAATTTTTCTAAGTGTTTAGAACTTTGTAACTTCGCTCAGAAAACCGGCATAGGTTCCCCGTTGGATCACTTTTATTAAAACTATTCTAAGTCTAAAACACTTTGCCAATTTCACATGCACTATTGATTTTTCTAAGTTAATCACTTCTTGACAATAAGGTTCAAAATCGTACTCACTATTATTTCTTCTTTTCACTCACTGTTTTGGATGTTTCAGGGGTGCTCCCCTTCAGCCTGCTCCGGATTTTCCTGAAGTTTTCCCAGGGGGTGCTCCCCCCGCTGCCAGCCTTGCCTCTCCGATGATAGTTTCAGTTTCCGGGGGTGCTCTCCCCCCGCGCCGAAACCGACGTGACGTCAACAGCTGCTAGAAACTGCACCCTTGACAGCAATCCGCTGTCCGATCGGTGCCTCGATGGATTTGTACAAGTCAACTCTGTGCCGTTATATAACCGGCTAACAGAAGGACCATGAATAAATCCCAAAAAAGTCCGTGTCGATTAGGTAAATCAAACAACAGATTCACGCAATAGCGAAAGTTATTTATTCAAACTAAATGTTAGATTATACGTAAACTACAAAAAATCTTAACACCGCCGTTCAGGATGGACGTAAACAAGTACAGCGCCATCTATCGTAAAGTAGACTAACTAACGACAATAACAAACTTAATGATCTCTGAACACGAAGTTTGTCTATTTTATATTAGTTTTCCATACAAAATTTTAACCCCATTTTCACCCCTTTAGGAGTTAAATCATGTCCACCGTGTTGGACTTCAAAATAAATGTCATTTTTGCAATCGTCATCCCATAAAACCTCGATAACGACATCCATATCTATTTTTAGGTTTTTTACCCCTTTTTACCCCCATTTCATCACCATAGGGGTTAAAATAACAACTAACAAAAACAATATTCGTTGCGTTAGATTTCCATCCATAATCCTAAATTATAAATTTAGCGATTTTCACTTCGAAAATGAAGAATTTTATTCTATACACAACTTCATCCTCCTTTTCACCCCTTCGGGGGTAGAATTTTGAAAAACACTGAGACACGTATTTATTAATTTTCAATCGTCAGCCTAAATACAAAATTTTGAGATCCTAGCTTCTAAACTGAGGGACTTTCATACAAACTTTCATCCCTTTTTTCATCCCCTAGGGAAGGAATTTTCAAAAATTCTTAATTAGTGGATACCTACACTGTATAAGTATCTGTGTGCAAAATTTCAAGTCTCTAGGTCCACAGTGGTTTGGGCTGTGCGTTGATTTGTCAGTCATTTTGGGCTTTTTTTGCCCCATTTACTACCTAAAGGGTTGGAAACCACGAAACATGTGTTTACTTATTTGTCTTTAGAAGTACTCCTAAGAAGTTTCAAGTCGAAATATCTATTTAATATTTTTTTTCCATACAAACTTTGAACCCCCATTTCACACCTTTAGGGGTGGAATTTTCAAAAATCCTTTCTTAGTGGATGCCTACACTGTATAAAGTATCTTTGTACAAAATTTCAAGTCTCTAAACCCAGCGGTTTGGGCTGTGCGTTGATATGTCAGTCACCCCTTCACTTTAAGAGATTAATGGCCGATTGCACTAAACTTAAGAATTTTTAAGTCTTTTCTTATCTAGGCAAATGACAGCTACATGACGGCTAAATTTATGACATTGTTTTAATTTGGTCGTGTTGTAGTTAGGAAAAGACTTAGGCGATTCTTAAGTTTAGTGCAATCGGCCATAGTGGAATAACTGAGCTATTTACCAGTATTTTTTTCTGTGGCAAATCTTTATTGTTTCAATTCTGTAGAAGATTTTTAGAAAAATAATGGTAGAGAAAATTCCGTCGCGCGGTACAAAACATTTTTTTTAAACAGATACTAGACAAAAATGTTTAACAAGTTTATAATTTTATATTGTAAAATAACTGCTATTAACCAGTATTTTTTTTCTGGGGAAAACCTTTATTGTCTTAATTCTGTAGAAGATTTTCGAGAAAAATAATGATAGAGAAAATACCGCCGCGCGACACAAAACATTTTTTTAAAACAGTTACTAGACAAAATGTAAAACAATTGTATTGTTTTATATAGTAAAATAACTGTGCTATTAACTAATATTTTTTTTGGAGCAAATCTTCATAGTTTTAGTTCTCTAGAAGATTTTCGAGAAAAATAATGGTAGAGAAAATTCCGCCGCGCGACACAAAACTTTTTTTTAACACAGTTACAGCTGCCGGCAGATAAATTGGCAAGAGAAAGTTGAGACAAAAGATGCACAGTAGCTACAAACACAGTGTTTGCAGCTCTGCTACTGCGCATCTTTTGTCTCAACTTTCTCTTGCCAATTTATCTGCCGGCAGCCTAGACAAAAATGCTTAACAAGTTTATTGTTCTATATAGTGGGATAATTGTGCTGTTGATCAGTATTTTTTTCTGGGGCAAATTCTCTTAGTTTTTAATTCTGTAGAATACACACTTTTCTCCTGTTTCCTCTGCCCACTTGCTGGAGAGAACCTCGTGGCAACCGGGGTAAATCAGCTCAGATCATCCCCAAGAACACCTGTTCCAAGTGGTTTGCTTGTCTCAAAAATACAAGGCGGTGCACTTAGATCTCCCACTCCCACTAATAAATCATGAAGCATAGTGAGCGGATGCACGGGAGGGGGTGGGCGGGGGTGTATCTCAAGACGCACGCGTCGGAGGGGCGGGGAGTTTTAGCTCGTCATTTAGATCAGTATTCTGAGTACGTGTGCAAAATTTCAGCTAGTTATAACGGATTTCACTTTTAAAACCTAATATTCCTAGGCTATTAGGTTTATGTAATATTATTTTAATTTCGGTGTCAACAAGTTGTTGCCGATTCCACAACACACCTAGTCTAGTACAATACAAGACCGCTTCTTGAATTTCAGGTGGCGTCAAAATATCACTTTCATCGTTTGAACTCATTTTAACACGTTTTTTAGGGTTTCGTACCCAAAGAGTAAAAACGGGACCCTATTACTAAGACTCCATTGTCCGTCTGTCTGTCACCAGGCTATAATATCTCATGAACTCAGAACCGTGATAGCTAGACAGTTCAAATTTTCACAGATGATGTATTTCTGTTGCCGCTACAACAACAAATACTAAAAACAGAATAAAATAAATATTGAAGTATCCCATAGGGGAGACGTACCAAATACTGGATACTTTTTGAAAACCGAAAAAAAAACCAACACAATTGATGAAAAATATTTGTTTGTTACATTTAGAGTGATACGTATCTAATAATCTTAGCATTACATAAATAAATTTTAAACTCCACTCATAAATGGCAAATATTTTCTTAAAAATGACAAAAATCAACTGTGATAATGATATCATAAATATTACTATTAAAATATGCAATGAGGATCAGTAACGATTTTTTTAGTGGCTAATTAGAAAGCTTATGCCACCACATGATTAACTGTGAAAAAAATTTTACGATATCTCTTAAACCTGAGATGTTATAACACTGGTTTTTCGGGGGTCCCTATGACGTCATCGCGACGTACGCGAACCTTATGTCGTGCGTGATAAAGCACATATTGCATTGAGCTTGGCATTTCCTTCAAACCCTTTTAACTCAACCATTTCTTAACGGATTTCAAAAATTCTTTCACTAGGTTTCATAGCTATCAATATGTATTTATATTATATCAATAAAACTATAGGATTCAAACCTGTTACTGATCCTCATTAGTGTTAAAATTTAGAATTTTGCATGCTAATAATTTTGACTAAACATGTTAAGTGCTTATTATCTGTTATTTACATCTTTTAATACCATGTTTAATAGCAAATAAAGAGTGCCCCAGGGTAGTATACTTGGTCCTCTTCTGTTTTTAATTTATGTGAATGAATTACCTAAAGTGACTAAACACAGATGTATCCTATTTGCGGATGATATATCAGTCGTAGTTACTACTAATAAAAATAATAAAAATCACAATATAATTGACCATGAAAATGACATTAATGAAACAATTAAATCGATTACAATTTGGCTAAATAATAATAACCTAAAAATCAACATTGACAAAACAAATTATATAAATTATAATAACTATCATTCCTTAAACATACATTATCAACATCATACGCTAAAGAATGTAACAAATGCCACATTTCTTGGCATTGAGCTCGATCAAAGAATTGATTGGAAATCACATGTAGATAAGGTATGCAAAAAAGTAAATAGATTTGTTTTTGCTCTTTTTAAATTAACTAAAGTAGCCACAAGAAAAACTGCCCTAACAGCATTTTTCGCATATGTGGAATCTGTGTTACGCTACGGGCTTATCATTTGGGGCAATAGTACAGACATACAAAGGGTTTTTGTTGCACAAAAAAAAAGTATAAGAGCAATATGTGGACTTGCACCGGATGTGTCATGTAAGCCATTTTATAGGTTATTAAATATTCTGCCACTACCCTGTCTTTACATCTATGAAATCGCGAAGTTTGTGAAATCTAACCAAGGCAAATTTAAGACTGCCAAGGACGTGTTTCCTAGAAATACAAGGAACTGCAATAGGTTGGTCATCGATATTTTACCGAAAAGCGCACGATTCAGGAAAAACTGCTATTACATGGGTATTTTAATATATAATAAGATTCCTGATACCATAAAAGAATTGCCTTTTAATAGATTTAAGACGGCGCTGCATAGATGGCTTATGGATAAGTTATTCTACACGGTCCAGGAGTTCTTGAATTATAAAAACTAGAACTTACACTAAATTGACATTTTACTTTAATGACATTTCTGACTAGCATGTAATTTATTTCTATTCAATTTCTGACATTTATTTTGACATTTTATGATGTAAGTTAATTTTTTATGTTTTAATTTTATTAATTGTGAATTTTCAATGATGCTGCTATATCAATGTTTTAAATTAGCTTCAATATTAATTATTATTTGCATGCTATTGTCAGTAGCTGAGTAGGTGAAACTATTGTTAAGTATAAGGTTTTTGTAAACCATTTATAATCCTATTCTACCCTATTCAAAAGCAAATAAATTAATTCTATTCTATTCTATGATTATTATGAATGTCATTTTACGTAACGTAACCATATATTGGATAGTAGGTATTCTTAATATTGGATATCCAATATTGGGTACGTAGCACTCAATGTGGGATATCCAGTCTAAGGTATACACAAACACACTACAAATAAGGTAAATTAACCCGCAAACGTGTTCACAAACATAGTCTATTACATCTGGATCTAGCCTAGCACAATCTTCATGAGCCCATCGATAAATTGTAAGTAAAGTTTAATAAGTGAAAGTACATACTGATCTATGTGTATCCCAATACTGCATAACCAGTATTAGGCGTAGCACAGTATCCAGTATTGAGTTAAGTACCTTCATTTACGAAAACTGTTCTCGATCTCTTTTCCTTTTGAAATTATTACGAAAAAGCGTTAAATACGTCGCAAAAACTATATGCCTAGTGAATACGTATCCTTATAACAACAAATAAATGCACTTACTGTTGTTTAACACACTTTACAACACTATATCAAAATTATTTCTATAAACGAAAAACACTCTTTGAATTTTAACAACCGACTGGAGCTAGTTATGGCGCTGTTGTCGGAGAAGGAATTGAGATTAAATATTGAAGAAGTAATTTTAGACTGTTACAAATGTTACAATAGATGGCATTGGATACATTCTAGAAATTGATGTATCCAGTATTGGGCACGTACCTATCCAATATTCGGTTCGCTTCCCCTACAACAAACGTGATTTATTTGACGGAACCCTTCGTGCGCGAGTCTTCAAAAATTTAAAAGGAGGAGTTTATCTATTCGTCGCGTAATTTTTTTTTGTTTCTGTGTAAAGAGCTTATTAGGCCTTCCTGAATAACGGATCCGATATTCAGTCGCTCCTAAATTCAGAGAAGTTTAAATGCATTCAGGAAGATAGGATCCGATTTAACATCCGTTTTCAGGATGAAATGGTCTCCGACGTTACGGATCCGTTATTCGGAAAAGCTAATACCCGCTTAATCACGAGCTTTGGCCTTAGGTGGCGACTGAATTCTCGTCCGAAATCGGACTCTTAATGATTAAACATCCTTCCTGAATGCAATTAAACATCTCTGAATTTAGGAGCGACTGAATATCGAATCCGTTATTTAGGAAGGTCTAATCCTGGACCTTTGGCGACTGAATTTCTCATCCTATATCGGACTGTGAATATCGGATCTGTTGTTATTCAGGAAGGTCTAATAAACTCTTTAGTGTGTTTCCCGATTACTCGAAGACGGCTGAACCGATTTCAATGATTCAAACCCAAACGTTATTACATCAGGTTAAAAACCAAGTGAATCCCCATTTATTGAAATTTTGAAATAAGTCAATAGTTTTCAGGAAATCTTGAAAATACTGTCGTTTTCGTTACCATTAGGTACATTGTGAACATTATAAGGATGGTCGACCATACTTTTTTGTTTATGAACCGATTTAGATGATCCTTTCTTTGTTTGTAAAGGCACGCGTGAAAATACAGATTTTTTGACGTGTAGTGTCGACTCCTCACTCGTTCGCAGGCGCGGTCCGAGGGGGGGGTCACAGGGGACATGACCCCCCCCCCCAAAATCGTACATGTCACATAGAAAAAGCTTCAAAAAATAAAAAAAAAGTAATTATTATTATTAGTGACCCCCCCCCAAAATTTCAGGCTACGACCGCGCCTGCTCGTTCGATTCCCATTTTGCAGCAAGCGTATTTTTAAAAAACCTTGAATTCAGTTTCGCTTCTTTTAAAATATAAGCGAATGTCTTTTTTGGGCAAAAGCTCCTATCACCTCCCTTCAGGTTCACTTAAAAATCCACCCTGTATAATGTTATGCTAACTATTGATAAAACATTTCTTTGTAGGCCCAAACCTATACCTTTATAAAATTTTCTTTGTTCTGCGAGTTTACTTACACTTTGATCGGTAGATATACAAGCACAAGTGTTTGTGACTAACTTATTTTGTCCAAAAAGTGTTATTTATTTTTGTGAAAGCTGTAAATACCTAATAAAGAACCAAAGTCTAACATAGTTCCTTCCTATACAGTATTTCATAAATGAAGTGTGGGTCGCCAGCTATGTCACCTCCACTGCCATGCAAGTGAGCGCGGTAGCCCCACCACAGCCTACGCTCTGTTCCCATTCACTCGCGCGCATTTCTACTTCGACCGTCAAACAACGCGCGCGCACCTTCAAAAGAGTTTATTTTTTTTTGTGAAGAATTTGTTCGTAATGGAGAAGGAGCACCAACCTGACTCCATGGCCACCATAACGATGAAACCCGAGTACCCGCCATCCGAGGTATACAGCACATCGGAACCGCCACCGGTATGAGACACCCGTTATTTGCTTTACTTTATTTTAGGCACGTAAAATACGGACCTACTTGTCAGACCGCAATTTGTATGCCGGTTACTACAGAGATGGTCTTGACAAATAATAAATATGATTTTGGTACCTATTCTGCTAGTCAATTACCTACTTATGTATACTTATGCAACAGTTGAATGAATGCGAAAAGCCCGGAAAATAAGACACAGTAGATTTTCTATTGTAGTTCGGCCGCATGTGGCCGCGCGGGCATTGATGAATTTAAAAAATAGAATAATATCTTAAAAAGTTTTTCACTTTCATTATTATTTCTTATTAGTTTTAAACAGTTTAGTAGTTTTGATACATCCAGTTCGATTTTTACTGCAGATTTTCAAAAAACTGTTTACGTAGTCAGTTTTTTCATGGGTCTTTTCATGAGTATACATTTCTATAAGTTATCTTGTGAGAGGTATCAGTGTAATCATAGATGGAATCGACATAATCGTGTTGGTGGCTAAGTGCAGTTTAAGTGGTGGAAAGCGCCTTTCTCTCGATGCAGCGGCCGCTGACGCGTATCAGCTGTTTGTAAACAGCGCGGGGCGGCGCGGGCGCAAATACGACCACTGCGCAGTGCTAATGAAGCGCCGATCTCCACAATTCAAATAAAAGTCCATAATTCCAATAAAAAGTAAAGAATAAAGCCTTTCTACGCAACGTTTATTATTTAGGTAGGTAGTAAAGTCTAGTTGTTAGCGTGTCAATTACAAATTAAATGACAAAATTACTTAAATTCAGTTTCACTTTAACTGTACTATTAAACACGCCTGTGGTTTTAAACTCTTAATCAAGTGACTTCTTTATAACGGTTCAAAAGTTTTAAGGAAAATAGATTAAAAAAATACAGTAATCACGGACGAGCTGTCGTGTTACTCAGATTTCTAGAACAAAATTTTGATGAAAATCTATCCGGGGCCATAAAAAGCCATTGCATGACCACCGAAACGCGATATAACGGTGGTCATGCTGGAAGGCCTGAAGTTTTTTAATTACTGCCATTTGACTACATAGGTTCTTACTGGGTACTTACGACAAAAATAATTGACGTCGGCGTGTTAGTTCGTAACACAAACAACGACGCATCCAAATAATTCAAAGACGTAAAAAACTTTAAAATGTTCGTGTCCGTACAATATTCGAATAATCTTTTAATACTTTATTTTCAAGTTGTGAACAATACGAAGACTCATTTGTTCAGATTCCATTGAATACAGTATCAATACGTTTTCTCTGCCCATATTTACCAACATTACATTTACAATCACACTGAAAGGCGTTTGGTTGACTCACAATGGCTATTATGTAAAATTGGTTAATTAAAGATCTCTCTTTCACTTTCATTGGTTTACGTTTAACGTTCATTTGTTTCGTGCATTTTATGTATTTCTTACTTTCAGTTTACAAACAATATTCTGCCATAAAGGAAGTAATATTATATAAACCGTACAGCCTACCTACCTACTTACTTTAAATAAACTACTCGTATGTTGTCGGCATATTGATTCAAATGTTTATCACAATACTGTGAAGATTTTATATTTAGGTACTGTAGAATAATATTGTTCTCGAAAAAGTTTTAATCTCTCAAATATTACAATAAGAAAACAGTAATACCTACCGACTTACCTATTTTTTTTGGTTTTATTTCTTTAACCTAATCTGGAAGTAAGGGTTATGAACACATTATTTTGATTGGAGTAAGGTGCCTTCTGGAACTTGCTTCTTGATCCAGTGATAATATATTCTGGGATTTTTATCCAGTATTACCTTAAAATTGAAAATACTGTAAAAGGTTTCGATACTCTTGAATTTTTTTCTTGTGAAAACATCAATCACTAGGTATCTGTTACTTACCCCGGTAAAGTAGATTAGTAAAGTTTAATACTGTAACTTAAAAAAACCGGGATTTAGCACAAGGAAATATTGTAGCTAAGTAGGTACTTAGATAAACTTAAGATTATGCACTATTCTGAGAACTGCGACATGCATGAATGTGGGAAACTCATTGTTCCACTGTCCATGGTCATTTATCATCATAGCTGTTGTCTGCCATCACGCAAGTCCATTAAAAGTGGTCGTCAGAATTAATAGATATAAGTAAATGACCCAATGGATGCATTCCCCAATAGTTATGTTTAATTATTTCAAAATTTAATGTCGTTAGTTTAATTTAATCTCACGAAGTCCGCTCGGCTATTATGAATGTTGTAAAACGTGCACATGCACATTGTTTTATTGTGCCTGCACAGCGTCGTAGCTAGGGGCTGGCAAGGGAAGAAGCTGCCAGGGGCGCAACCCTCAGGGGGCGCACTTTGCTGACCCATAGCCAGAAAATAAGTCTGCCTTGGGGCGCAAAATTCAAATCTTGCCAGGGCCGCTCATTCTCCTAGAAATATGTCTTGGGGCGCAAAATTCAAATCTTGCCAGGGGTGCTTATTATCCTAGAAATATGTCTTGTGGCGCAAAATTCAATTCTTGCCAGGGGCGCTCATGACCCTCCTCATGCTACGACGCTCTATGCTCTACGTATTACGCACACTAAAATAATGTGTATGTGCACGCCTAACAACATTCATAGCCGAACGGACTTCGTGAAATAGAATAACTATAATAAAATAGATATTTTATGAGGGTGTCCTTATTGGCGTCAAGGATGGTACTCTAATAAGACAGAATTAAAAGCATTCCTACATGCCCTCAACTTTACAGTTGAACAAAGAGAAACACATCAACTGACTATTGTCATCGGTGACAATAAAAACAAGAATTAGTACCAATAGTTAAACAATAAACGACACGGTTTGAGTGAAATCGTTATTGGCCAGTTGACTAAACGGACACAATGGGTTGCGTCACGGCGGGCCGTGGTGGCTGTGTCGTGTCCGTGCTGCAAAGCGCAAACTAGATATAACGCTTTAGCCGTAACATCCTACTTTGGTGCTTCGGAAAACTTGCTTGTTTACACGGAAACTAAACAAGTCTTTGTCGATTTGACAAGCCGGACTCCTCCTACGCAGTACACAGTATAATTTGCCGAGATAAGATCAAATCACGACGTACTTAATTGGCTGGTGACTATGCTGAAATGCATCTGTACAATTGCCTTGATTCGAATGATTTGCTTTTTTATCTATAGTAAACGCTAAACCAGTAGGTAACATGAACTGATTTAAAAGACGATGAACACAGATCAACATCATATTTTACACTAGCCTACACCAGCGACTTCGTCCGCGTGGAGAGTAGAAAAATCCCCAGGTATCCCTTTTGCCCGTGACTAACAATAAGACGACCAGTTTAAATGATCTCCTTAGTGTATGAAAGCTAATACTTACTCTTTTAGAAGAGTTCAATCAGTTTCCCTTGTTCAAATTAGATTAAACATGGCTTAGATTTTGGGTTGGATGGACCCCAAGTTACCAACTGTAAAAATTTCATCAAAATCCGTTCAGCGGTTTTTGCGTGATTCGTGCACAAACATTTAGAGGTATACTGTTTTATTATTACTTTTGTGTATAGATAGGTTGACCATGTTAAATATGTAGGTATGGTACCGTATGCAGAGTTAACTCAAGTTTCTGTTTTTCTTTACAATAATAGAAAAAACCATGCAAACATTTAAAATGATGATCTACAAGTATAGGTAAGGTAAGGTATCCTGTTGTAAATTGTGTACCAAAACTTTACCCCTGAAAGATTTTATCAAATCTTAAGATATTTTACATTTTAAACACTTTGACTAATTAAATTTAACAAGTGATGATTCCGACTTTCTCCCTTCTTAAAGTCATCATCAAAACATAGGTAGTCCTTACTAAAACAAATATTAATTGTAAACTCAAACACTGAATCACGTTATATACGTTCAATCATAATATTTTGTTGAAATGAATTTTCTGCCATTTATAATAAAAATGTATGATGTAGATGGATGTAGGTAGTTCAATTGTCTATTAAGTAATAGAGTTTAAACGAGTTTGCATCACGAATTGAGAATTACATCACCAACACGAATTGCCAAAGTTTAAACGTTAAGAAAACAAATCGTAAAAATTGAAATTAGATGTCGTTCAAAACACGCGAAAGTTCTTTTCTTCATCGAGTGCATTACAGTGGAAGCACTTTCACTGCGAAACGCCGCGTTTGCCGGCGCTTCGTGTTCTTATGTAATCCTGCGTGGCGTGTTAGGATTTCTGTAGGTAGTCTAGCTAGCTGTTCTAGCTAGAGGCAACTTCATCCTAGGTTTATGTAAATGTTATTTTGAGAAAAACATGAATATAAAGCTGAATACAAAATAAAACCGGCCAAGTGCGAGTCGGACTCACGCACGAAGGGTTCCGTACCAAAAAAGGGCAAAAAAAATCACGTTTGTATAGTACAGGAGCCCCCCTTAAACATTTATTTTATTCTGTTTTTAGTATTTCTTGTTATAGCAGCAACAGAAATACATTATCTGTGAAAATTTCAACTGTCTACCTGTAGTTGTTATTAATATCGAGCAAAAACGGCAAAAATCACGTTTGTTGTGTGGGAGCCCCCCTTAAATACTTATTTTATTGTGAAAATGTCAACTGTCTAGCTATCACGGTTCATGAGATACAGCCTGGTGACAGACAGACAGACAGACGGACAGCGGAGTCTTAGTAAAAGGGTCCCGTTTTTACCCTTTGGGTACGAAACCCTAAAAATATGTTTATACTAGCTTCTGCCCGCGACTTCGTCCGCGTGGATATTAGACTAAATCCTTTTAAGGAACCTTCAATCAGGATCCGGCCAGCCATTTTTACGTGATTAGGCGAGTCCCCATCAAGTGCGCTGCCTCGCGAGGCAAGACATTTGCCGCGTGTGGCGGGCCTCGCACAAGGCTTCCAGTTCCCGTTCCCGTCCCGTTTGCGTTCCCGTCCCGTAAACGTCCCGTAACCGTCCCGTACCCCTTCCGTTTCCGTTCCCGTTCCCATCCCGTTCCTGTCCCGTTCCCATCCTGATCTCGTTCCCGTTCCCGTCCCGTTATATTCCCGTTCCGTTCCCTTTCCGTTCCCGTTCCGTTCCCGTTCCGTTCACGTTTCGTTCCCGTTCCCATTCCCGTTCCGTTCCCGTCCCATAAACGTACCCTAACCATCCCGTACGCCTTACGTTCCCGTTCTTGTTCCCGTTCCGTTCCCGTCCGGTTCTTGTTCCCGTTCCCGTTCCCATCCTGTTCTATTCCCGTTCCGTTCCCGTTTCATTCCAGTTTCGTTCCTGTTTCGTTCCCGTTCCGTTCCCGTTACGTACCTGTTTCGTTCCGTTCCCGTCCGATCCCGTCCCGTACTCGTCCCGTACCCCTTCCATTCCCGTTCCCGTACCCGTCCCGTTCTAGTTTCCGTTCCCGTACCCGTCTCGTTCTAGTTCCCGTTACCGTCTCGTTCCCGTTCCTTTCCGTTCCGTTCCGTTCAGTTCCGTTCCGTTCCGTTCCGTTCCGTTCCTGTTCCGTTCCGTTCCGTTCCGTTCCGTTCCCGTTCCCGTGCCCGTGCCCGTTCCGGTTCCCGTTCCCGTTCCGGTTCCCGTTCCCGTTCCGGTTCCCGTTCCCGTTCCCTGGATGTGCATGTCCAGGTCCAGGTCCATATGTGTCATGTCCACCGCGTTGCACTTCAAAATAAATCTCATTTTCGCAATCACTATCCCAAGTCAAGAACGACATCCATATCGATTTTTATGTTACTCACCCCACTTACCCTCTAAGGGGTTGATTTTCAAAATCCCAAAATATACATTTAGACGTGCTCCTACGAATTTTAAAGTTGTAATTTTGATTTTGTATTATTTTTCCATACAAAATTTGAACCCCATTTTTACCCTTTATGGGTTAAATCATGTCCACCGTGTTGGACTTCAAAATAAATGTCATTTTTGCAATCGTCATCCCAGAAAACCCCAATAACGACATCTATATCGATTTTTATGTTTACTCACCCCATTTACCCCCTAAGGGGTTGATTTTCAAAATAACAAAATATATATTTCCCTATTTATTTTTAGATGTGCTCCTTCGAAGTTTAAAGTTGTAATGTCTATTTTATATTATATTTCCATACAAAATTTGGACCCCATTTTCACCCCTATATGGGGTTAAATCATATCCACCGTGTTGGACTTCAAAATAAATGTCATTTTTGCAATCGTCATCCCAGAAAACCCCAATAACGACATCTATATCGATTTTTATGTTTACTCACCCCATTTATCCCCTAAGGGGTTGATTTTCAAAATAACAAAATATATATTTGCCTATTTATTTTAAGATGTGCTCCTACGAAGTTTAAAGTTGTAATGTCTATTTTATATTATTTTTCCATACAAAATTTGGACCCCATTTTCACCCCTTTAGGGGTTAAATCATGTCCACCGTGGTTGGACTTCAAAATAAATGTCATTTTTGCAATCGTCATCCCACAAAACCCCGATAACGACATCCATATCTATTTTTAGGTTTTTTTAACCCTTTTCACCCCTATTTCACCCCCTTTGGAGTTGAAATCCTAACAAAAACAATATACGTTGCTTTAGATTTCTATCCATAAGCCTAAATTATAAATTTAGCGATTTTTACTTCGAAAATGAAGGATTTTCTTTAATACACAACTTCATCCCCCTTTTGACCCCTTCGGGGGTAGAATTTTGAAAAACGCTGAGACCCGTATTTATTAATTTTCAATCGTCAGCCTAAACACAAAATTTGAAGATTCTAGCTTCAAAACTGAGGGACTTTCATACAAACTTTCATCCCTTATTTCATCCCCTTAGGGATGGAATTTTCAAAAATCCTTCCTTAGTGGATGCCTACACTGTATAATGTATCTGTGTGCAAAATTTCAAGTCTCTAGGTCCAGCGGTTTGGGCTGTGCGTTGATAGATCAGTCAGTCAGTCAGTCAGTCAGTCAGTCAGTCAGTCAGTCAGTCATTCAGTTTACGATTTTATATATTAAGATTTACCTTCGTTACAAAAAAGCAAGCATTTAGTATACCTAGTTACATATTTTAATTGGTTTATGTTAATTAATGCAAAAATACCCAGTAGATTACCATTTTATATTCAACTTTTTCACGGATAGATGCGCTACAGAAGCGAATTTGTTTCGTCAACGTTATGCAATAACCACACTTTTCATTGACCCTTGATCTAATTGTGATAAATTGGGTAACTAATTGTCAATTGATTAATAAATTAACGTAATTTTGATGTAGCCAATTGATAAAGTTATAAGTTTTCTAAAGTTTACTTGGTTAATTAAATATATTTTGAACATTATTTAATGATTTTATGGAGGTTGCTGGAAGCCAAACTTGAAGAAATGTTTATTATTTTATCGAAATTCTTAATTACATTAAAGAATTACGTTATCAAATTCTTATTAGTTATTTGATGATTTTAATTCTTTTTTTGTGAGAGATATAACATCATCAATTAAATAATTGTTCTATTTACTGACAGAGCAGTGCTACTATCATTTAAAATTTTGCACTGTTTTCTAAAGTTTCTTGTTTTTTTCATCTTTATTTAATGAGCTTGATCACTGAACTGTGTGAACATGTCCATTAATGGTTTCAAGTGTCTGCCATCTGAGAGGTTAATTATGTTTTCATAAAACTACAAAACATTTTTTTTATTACTTATTTTATTATCAAAAAAAATTTAAATTATTTTTTGGCACTGTCTGATAAAGGCGAAGCTAGAACTAAATTATAATAGCCAATCATTCTTAATTTGCTCCAAAATTAAATTTTCTTATGACTTCACATATTTCACCAACTGTCACCAACATCATAATCCTGAGGATTATAAGTATTATTTTAGTAATAATATGGGCAACAGCGTCGCTTTACCAGCCAGCAACAAAATAATTACCCAACATGGTATTTTAACACGTTTTTTTTAAGTTTTTTTCTTGTTTCTTTGTTTTTGTCATCTCGATTAGGATAATAGTCACCTTTTTATAAATAAAATATATGCCAAATTTTAACGGTGTTATTACAAAAGATTGTTCAACACATGTTTAACTAAACACTGTTTAAACGTGATGCTGTCTCTGTCAAACAATATTGTCAAAAAAGTGACAGCATCACATTAAAACATGTGTTTAGTTAAACAGTGTTTAAAAATCTTTTGTAATATGTTTTGTGTGCCCTAAGGTTGTCGCCCAAATAGTAATTTGGTCGCCTCTGAATAACTAGTTACTCAATTTGTATTTTAAAGTCACCCATTTTCAATATCTGTAGTCGCCCTCGCTCCGTCGCCCACTTAGTATTTCAGTACGCTGTATTCAGTATTTTTGATACCAAAATGGGAATTCATTGTTACCCGATTAAATACAATTTAAACTTTTTTTTTGGTTTACCAGGCATACCGGCAGCGGGTGTCGTCCTCGGTGCAGATCGCGCGGATCGCTGCGCTGACGGTGGTGGCTGCCTCATTCATCCTCGGAACGTTCATCCTGGCCTCGAGCTGGATCGCCGCGAGGGCCTCGTGCCACCAGCTGGAGCAACTCGACGCCATGCTAGACAAGGAGCTGGCTTTGGAAGGCAGGGCATATGGAAATGATGCTCTGATGCCGGTAAGTGAGCTTAAATAACAACTGACAATAATTATTTAGCTGTAAACAAAACGCATTGGTTTAGCGTCTGGCCCAGCGATTGCGGAGGTTAAGCAACTTTCGCAAGGGTCGGTCATGGGATTCCCATCCCAAAAATGTATTATCTCGAGCTCCTCTGTGCTTTGGAAGGCACGTTAAGCCGTTGGTCCCGGGTGCATTTGCAGTCGTTAACACCCACCAATCTGCATTGGGCCGACGTGGTGGGTTATGGCCCATCCTTCTTATCCAACAATAATAAGGAAGGTTTATGCCCCAGTAGTGGGTATGGGGCCATTAAAAATAGGGGTGCATCCGATACCGATACCGATATATCGGCGATACGTCGGGTTTTCCGATATATCGGCATCGGCGATATTTTTAGTGTCGATACAACGATACTTTTCAAATTTAGCGCTTCAAAAAAGCAATGTAAACGCCCGCGGTTTTTCGAATATTTCATCGCAAACTAGCTTCAAACGAGGCAGGAAATGCTGGGGGAAACCCGGCACTTTTCAGTGTATTATCTCGCATAGTTTTAGCTTTGCATATCCCATTTCTCTACACTTGCGAAATTGACTTTTTCCGCAAAACTTGAGAACACTTTTATTTTATTTAAACAATCATAAGTCTGTTTTTTATATTATTTAAAATAAAACAACTTGTGTTTTATTTTGTACAGGACTACCCAAAAAAGGAGTATTATTCGTTATTTCAAATGCCTGAACACATTTGGATTTGAGTATCGTTAGAATTCTTACATCAACCCGATTGACACAGACTATAGAATATTTTGAACAAAAAAATAATGTGGCGGCTGTAATCAATAATGTGATATGAAAAACAATTGTTTTTTCTTCAATTATTACAATATAGGAATCAAATGAAAAGCCATGATGAGCACATTCCAAAACGAATCATTTTTAACAAAATGTATTAAAATAGAAATAAATAAGTTAAAAAATATTAAAAACTACGACTGCCATATCAAAAACTCTAGTGTTCCACAGAACAGTGCATGCAATGACACCTTGTTTTTTACTTTTTAAAACGTTTTTTTAACCTTCATTTAAAATTAAATTCACCAAGCGTATCGGTATCGGTATCGGTATCGTATCGGCAAAAAGGCGTATCGATGCATCCCTAATTAAAAATGGCTGATGGTCAAATAAAATGTGATTGATACAAAACTATTTAAAGGAAATAACATAAAAAGCTAAATAACTTTAAAAAAAATTACCATAGCCACAGATTCAGCATTGAGTCATCTCATAAGGGTTAGAAAATAGAGCTGTATTGTCTGTCACGTTTTCCCTATAGCTAGTCTCATCAACTCAGATTCACATTTTAAGGTTATTTTTTACTAACTAGTTCTCGGCAAATGATCGTGGCAAAAATGGTGTGGTTGAAAAAATTGAGGAAAACAATTTGCATTTTTTTTCTTGGAAAATTTAAGTAGGTTGTTATGTTGTCTGCTTATTTTATGAAGAAAACAAAAATCATTATGTAGTAACTAATAGATAAATCTAAAAATTATGTCAATATAATATTTAAGACGGCGTGGTAGGCACGACTAGAAAATTCTAAAAATAAACGTAAGGAACTATTGGGAAATTCCATTCGGTTTCCTTTAGCTAATCGTATTAATTTAAATAAATTATAATAGAAGTACCTACCTATGCCATAAAATATTTCCCGTAGTATCATTAATGGAACATACACTGAAAGGAAGGGAAAAAACCGGCCAAGTGCGAGTCGGACTCACGCACGAAGGGTTCCGTACCAAAAACCGCAAAAAAATCACGTTTGTTGTTTGGGAGCCCCTCTTAAATATTTATTTTATTCTGTTTTTAGTATGTGTTGTTATAGCGGCAACAAAAATACATCATTTGTGAAAATTTCAACTGTCTAGCTATAACGGTTCATGAGATACAGCCTGGTGACAGACAGACAGACAGACGGACAGCGGAGTCTTAGTAATAGGGTCCCGTTTTTACCCTTTGGGTACGGAACCCTAAAAAGACCTCTTACACAAGTTTTCATTCAAGTATTACACCTACCTAAGATCAATTTGTTCCCAAATAATCACCAATATTGTCATATGCTATATTTTATTTATTTAAGTGAAGGTTCACTTTAAAAATTTTTTTTTTTACTTTATACCTGCATACATGGCTTTGGGTCGGCCAGACACATCTTTGGTGCAAATATTTTATGAAGACTGTAGCTTCAACGTTATAGCTGCTAGAGCTTTGACAGACGACAAGACAGACAGACACATGAGTGACAGCAATATGGCTCCGTTTGGCCCCTTCGTGTACAGAACCCTAAAAAGTTATTCTAAACAACTGCGCGTTGAATTCGTTAATCACAGACTCCAAAATAGAATTTACAGTTTAATTACGTACGAAAAGGTACTCTAGTAGAAAGTGGAGCATAAAAACAATCAAAAACTTAAAATAAAATAACAGTTATACCTATTTGGTAGAGGTGAAATAATATAGGATATTCATTAAGTCTTGTGGGAACGAAAGAAAGTCTATTTGATGAACTACTTAGTAATTTTACTTGTTAATATTGAAGAGGTATGTGTTTCTTTATAAAACGTTCTGAAACAGTTGGTTAAATAATATTGTTGCTCATAAACAGACGTTAGTCGTAACTCGTAAGTCAATTAAGGTAACCTTGACTTGCCTCTGTTATTGGCACCACGTTACTGTTGTTTGTTTTAGTTATTTTTCCCATTATTGCATACAATGTGTGACAAGTGACAACCAACATATTATTTGTTATTAAAGTCAAGAAAATTATGTTTGTACTAAAATATTTTTTATTATATTTTAATCGGTATTTTATGTTTCTCAACTTGGATACATACTAATAGTTTCATAGCTGTTAAGAGAGAGGATGTGTAGTGTAGAGATCAAACGACAACTTATCTCGGTTAAAAGCCACCGACTCTTCTTGAATCAT
Organism: Agriphila tristella; assembly: GCA_928269145.1. Taxonomy (NCBI): domain Eukaryota; kingdom Metazoa; phylum Arthropoda; class Insecta; order Lepidoptera; family Crambidae; genus Agriphila; species Agriphila tristella. Next base: position 43,682,975 of record OV743431.1, read on the forward strand.
GACTAGAGACGCAATATTCTACGAATTTTCAACTTTCGAATAATGAACTAGGCTGCAGCTTGGATCATTACACATTTTTCTCTATTTAATTACGCCGTAAGATTTTAAACAACTGCAAATATTTTCCTTTCAAATTCATTGGTTTGGCTTTGAAACTGTGTGAAACATGAAGCCTTTTGAAATGCACGTTTGTACGAGGGATGAATTCATGGTAATCATTTTGTAAACAGCGTTTCAGTACTCTTACAAGTATTTACAAATAATTAAGCTCTATTTGTGTGCTTTTGTATTAGGAGGCTTTCTAATGTTGCAATCATAGTGTCTTGGTAGTTATTTCTAGGTAATTTTCCAGCCTTCACTGCGAGGTAAAACTGGCTATAAAATAGTTACTGTTGAAAGGTTTTCATTTATGTAGGTAATTGCTGAGATTAATAGTGGTTGCTTTTTTGTCGAGTTGCGATTTTTCTGTTTATTGGCGGGCAAGATATTTCTCGAACGTTCGCTTGTCATGTCGCCGTTGTTGCCATAATAGTGATTTGGTCAAAGTGGCTCGGCGGCGCAAGGCGCGTCTCCGCCGAGTCGCAGGCGCATTGGACCTGCTCACCTTGAATCTCTTGTTAGTGACGCAACAACTCTAACATTATCTATCGCAGTTTGAGCTAAGAAGCTCCGGGATGCGTCCGCTCTTTCGTCTCTTTATACTGTTCCTCAACTAGAGCAAGGTTTGAAAAAATTAGAACAAAAGTTTCACGTTTTCAACGGCTTTCGGTGTTGCAACGGATTCTAAATTGTTCTTTTGGCGTTATTTGATAAAAAATTAATGAAGCAATTCATGAAATTCAGTAAACTGTGTAACGCGCGCGGGCCAACGTTTTCCTTAACTTATAGACGGTTTGGACACGTAAATCGTTCTTTTATTACTCTCTCATGTTAGTTATCACATTAATAACAATAGGTACGAAATGATTGCGCACATGCGGGTCAAAGGATTGTGAAAGAAGTTCTATGGGTAGCATAATGTAATACAAAGAATACATTATTTTCAGCAATCTAGGTACATTACTTACCTAAAATTAATTATATTAATTGAAATATGTGTATTTTATTCTAAAAGCTAACCATCTAAGTCTTTTAGTCAATATACATAAATTAATAATACTGTGAAACAGAATGACTGAGCTGAGCGATGCTGCAATCTATGGAGTAACAATGTATTGGCTACAGTACAGTACAGGGGAGGGGAGGGATAAGTCAAAGGTCAGTAGCGATTCGTGCCATCAAAGCCTTCACAAGCGACCACGTAGGTGCAACTAGGGTTGCCAACTTTTTTGCATCAAATATAGTATTTTTAAGATTATTACGTATAAAAATATAGTAGATGGCGAAAAAGAAAAAAATATGAAGGTTTGAAATAATGTTTATATTAGTAAAATATTGAAATAAAACCCTTTCAACGAATATTGGCAAGGTTTTATTGAATGTACTTCGGTGATCCTAGTTAGTACTTATTTAGTTGGATTTTTTTCTGACGTTTCGGCATCTTTGCGGCTGCAGTCACTGCCGCGGCCATTTATATTTTTTTTCACTTCTCATGCTCGTAAAGTTTATTTTATTTTTATTTTATTGGATAAGGGAAACATACAGCTCAAAATTATACTTATGAATGGAAATCAATATGTTTTTACATAGGCTAACACAGTTTCCACTGAGAAAGTTCGTCTTTATGTTGGGTATAGGCTGCATAAAATCGCTTTTTATGCTCTAGTGCATAAATTAAAATCTTCGTCTAAGTCTCAGACTTTAAGACAAAGGTCGTCAGGTAAACAGCCACACATGCAATAACTTGTTATTTCATTCTGTTTTTTCACTTTTTTATTTTTGAAAATGGGTATCAATTTTATTGAAAGACCTTGATATTTTTTTTTATTATTTTTGAATATGGGTATCAAATGAAAGGCCTTGATGAGCACATTCCAAAATCATATATTTTTTTATAAAAAAATGAGTCTTTTTTTGCAATTTTTGAATATGGGTATCGAATGATAGGCCTTGATGAGCACATTCCAAAATTAATTTTTTTTTATAAAAAAAATGAGTTTTTTTTTTCAATTATTGAATATGGGTATCAAATGAAAGGCATTGATGAGCACATTCCAAAAATATATATTTTGTCACAAAAAATTAAGAAAAAAAATTACTTTTTCAATTTTTTTATATGGGTATCAAATGAAAGGCCTTGATGAGGACATTCCAAAAATATATATTTTGTCACAAAAAATTAGAAAAAAAATTTTTTTTTCAATTTTTTTATATGGGTATCAAATGAAAGGTCTTGATGAGCACATTCCAAAAATATATAATTTGTCACTTTTTTTGTCATAAAATGTTAGAAATATTTTTATTTTTATTTTTACATTATTGTTGTTTAATTTCCTCACAATCGAAGTGAAAAGCAGAGTGTATAACTCGTACATAAAACCCATTTTACCCTCGACTTGACTATCCACCCTCACCTGCGGCTCGGGTGGATATATATCGTCTCGGGTAAAATGATGCGTTTTATGCACTTGTTGTACAATCTACTATTGCTGATTTGGTATGCCTTATCTTGTTTAAAATTTTCACTTGAAAAAAATAGTAGGTAGTCGATCCCTCGATGTACTTAGTAGGGTTGGCAGCCCTAGATACAGTACAACTGATTATGTATCTGTAGCGAAAGTGGTGGTAGCGGTCATTGAACCCGAGCGGGTTGCATCCGTCCCCACCGCATGATAATCATCGCGTTTCGAATGTGACACCCATTTGTTATCCGAGATTTTATGGCAATAGAGAGCAGAGCGAATGCACCTACTCATAACTCACGTCTCACACCTAGTTCCATATGATTAAATAATTGTGATATCGAAGAGATGAAAGTTTTAAGATATTCCCATATTGAAATTGTGTATTGTACCGAATTATGTCTCCGAAGTCGAAAGTCATTTTTTAATGATGTACCTACCACATGTTTTGAGCTTTCACTTAGCTTTGTTATGCAAAAAACCTGAATGTACAGACTTTGTGCAGCACAATAAGCTATGAAACAAAGTCACTTTATGCTAATCATATAGTTACTTACCTAACCATTTTCCGTACTTTCCAATTTGTTCGATGTATATTAAGTCGTATTTTTGAAGAACTTGACTATATACATTTTTAAACACATAACTTAAGGGTCCAAATAATAGTACATTATGAGACAAGTTAGCTTAGGTTGCTCATTGCACACGAGGCTGTGGGTTGCAGCCCGAGCAGTAGACGAGGGCGTAACTCAGCCAAGTGTGCAATAAACAAGAGCTCTCGAGTTTCATACGGCGTTTTTCAACACATTTGCGAGGAAATACAAAGTAATTTACCACACAGCAACAAATACGACAAAACAAAATATGAAAATTATGGGAAAAGGCGCGCAGGTTTTTCTTTTACCCGTCCAATTAATATTTTGCGAACAAAGGGCTGAGTGAGCATACAGCCTATTTCAAAATTATAATTTGAAATGCAAATATTTTAATATTCTATAACAAATTATTTTGATTTACGAATAATTTGATAATAATAAATATTTGTTTGACTTAATTATGGGCTTACACATTTATTTATTCCAAAAATGTATATATAACCCGGTCGAATTAACTCGGGACCTGAAACTCGATAGACCCCTCTCGTTTTCTCCTTGCTCCACGCCACTGTCGTCATGCCAATAGCGTAAATACCACTGACATGAAATTTTTTTTTCTATTTAACTGGACAGGATGTCTGTATGATTTGACAGCAAAGTTTTTGTGCCTATTTGATTTTGACGTTCAATGAAAATGGTTGCCCCCCTCTGACCAGATTTTAGTACCATGTCCCTCACGCTATGCTCACGCTACGTCCTACAGCGCCAAAATGGCGGAAATCAAATAGGCACAAGAACAGTTTGACAGCAGCCAGTCTAGTGGAATATATAAAGGTCAATGGTTAATACATTCGTTAGCGATAATTTATCGATAATCTATCGAAAAGTTTCAAAAAATTGACGACGGTGGCGTGAGGAAAAGAGAAAACGAGAGGGGTCTATCGAGCTTCAGGTCCCGAGTTAACTTGACCGGGTTGTTTATGAATTTTCAGCAGAATAAAACCTTTTTTTTTGCTACTAAAAATTACCGTTTTCTCCCATAGAACTTGCATTAAGGTACTAATTTAACTTTGTAGGGATAATTCTATAGGTAACGCACTAATTTTTTTAATATATTATTGACGGTGTTTGTTATAGCTCGGTTTATGGCCCTAAAAGCGATAATGTATTATTAGAGCTCACTTTACGAGAAAGTGCGTTAAAAATAATTCACAGCATCTTTCCTGATAGATGAGCACCAAACCAAATAGGGGTGTAAAAGTGTTTTCAACACACTTGCTCGTAAAGTGAGCCCTAATACATCGTTTTTAGGACCATAAACCGAACTATAATAAACGCGTGCAATAATATATAAAACACTAGTTGGTTATAGAATTATCCCTACAAAGTTAAATAAGTACCTTATTTTTTTTAGTAACAACACTCTTTGTTGTTACTAAAAAAAATAAGGTACTTTTTATGCCGCTGAAAATTCATATACATTTTTGGAGTAAATAAATGTGTAAGTCCTTAATCAAGTCAAACAAATATTTATTATTATAAAATTATTCATAATTCACAATATTTTGTTATAAAATATTAAAATATTTGCATATTATCAGTTAAAATTATAATTTTAAAATAGGTTGTATTTTGGCAGTATGATCACTGACCCCTTTGTTCGCAAAATATTCTTGCATTGGGCGTGTGAAAAAAAAAATCTAAGCGCCTTTTCCCATCATAATTATCAGTTTTGTTTTTGTCGCATTTGTTGCTGTGTGGTAAATTATTTTCTTTTTTCCTCGCAAATGTGTTGAAAAACGTCGTATGAAACTCGTTAGCTCTTGCTTATTGCACATTCGGCTGAGTTACGCCCTTGCCTGCGGCTCGGGATGTAACCCACAGCCTTGTGTGCAATGAGCAACCTAACGTAACTTGTGTCATAATGTAGGTACTGAAGTAAGTTCCTTAGTTCAAGTACTAATGTATAGTCTAGTCAGCGCTAAATATTTGTATTTAGTTCGAAACATCTATCCCCTTTTTCTAAAACGGAGAGTGGAGAAGGGTTAGTCTTTGTCTTCCTTTTAGCAAAAAGCAAATAAATAAAGAAAGATGTTAATAACTAAAACACTATTGATATTATTGATCCCTTTGTTTTTAGGTTGAGTAGTTTGAATAGTAGGTTGAGTACAATAAACCTGCTAAAACTGGCTTAAGCTGGTTTATTGTAGCCAGCAATAGGGAACGTAAGTACTTGTTGTATGGCCTGTGGGAAATATGCATCAAATTTTATTTTTATCAAAATCAAAAGTATAATTCGTGAGAAAATCAAATGTAATATTAAAACTTTTTTCTTGCGTTTTTTTCTCGTGATATTGTTAATTGAACTTAGCACGCAGCAGCAACCGCCGAAAACCATACGCTCTATACAAAACAGACATGATATATGACGTCACATGTCACGTTTCAGGCGCACGTTTACTATGAGGTTAGCCAAGAATTTTCAATTATCTCCCTAAATTTAGCGTTTAAGTACATATGTGTCATACAAAAAAATATTTCCTATTCGATATTCTATCTGATTGTTAAGTGCATTATATCCGAAAGTGAAAAAAAAACATTATTTTTCCCTGATTTCATCGTGTGATAAAACTAAAATAAATCATTATTATTTTTTATTTTTCTGTTCCATCATGTTTTTATACGTGTCCGAAGCGATCAAGCTCAAATTTATCAAAATGACTTATGCATATTCCCTATTTTTCATTACCATCCAGAAGCTGTTTTGTTCATTTCTGTAAAAGTTTCTTTGCGATGTTAAGAATGTGAAGATACTCTACCATAAACACTCATTATATTCAAATACGAATAACTAAGTATTTTATTTATATTTTTATTTTCATAAGCGAGATTAATCTAACTATGGGTCTCATAAGGAGGCTCAAGGTCGCTCAGCGTGCAATGGAGAGAGCCATGCTCGGCGTTTCTCTACGTGATCAAATCAGAAACGAGGAGATCCGCAGGAGAACTAAAGTAACCGACATCGCTCGAAGGATTGCTCAGCTGAAGTGGCAATGGGCGGGACACATAGCGAGAAGAACCGATGGCCGTTGGGGCAGAAAGGTTCTGGAATGGCGACCGCGCACCGGACGACGCTCCGTGGGTAGGCCCCCGACAAGGTGGACCGACGATCTGGTGAAGGTCGCGGAAAGCCAGTGGATGCAGGCAGCGCAGAACCGATCGTCGTGGAGATCCTTAGGGGAGGCCTATACCCAGCAGTGGGTGTCGTGTGGCTGATATGATGATGATGATGATGAAGCGAGATTAGCGTGTTGTTTACTTCAAAGTCACGCCGGGTCAAGGTAACCGGTAAACCATGGTAAACTCATTCTGTAAATACAATGGGGATGCAAACTGAGGAACTAATGGCGCCACAAACGCTTGTACAAAAACGTTTGATTGGTTGTGTTGCTTTGCCATCCCCATTGAATCCATAGAAATAGAATGCCAAAGAACAACAATGTCAATAAACAGGTGATCCGAAAAACGAATGTATACATTATATATGAGATACGTAAAATATGACTTACATACATAAAATATGACTATATTATGGCAAAGGAAATTAATAAATGTAGCGAAATTTGGTTTTAGAGAAATGTGTGGCAAAATCTTATTTACCTTTGAAAAGTGTGATTACTTAGGTTTTTCCTTTTTATCACATCACAATTACTTAGAGTACGAACACGATGGCTCAACAATACCTTTATTTGAAATTCTAATAAGGATTAACAAATATTTTATACAAACTGTGATTGCTCATTTGCAAGGCGGGACGCTAGGGCTCTTACTGTAAAAATGTTGGCACATTGTCACTTCATTCTTTGTCTCTTTTTTTCACAGACCGTATCCGTATAATGTTAACTTCTCTTTTCCACGCTTTGTTGGTCTTCTTGAGCGCAGCGAAAATTTTTCTATGTCTATGGTAAAAAAATTGAATCAGTCAATGCAAATAAATTAAGCTAAAACATCTGTTAGCTACTGTTAAATCTTCTACGGAAGTAGTTGTGACGCCAATACGATATTAAAGCTTTAAGCTTGGATTGTATTATGAAAATTACCAAGAGACTAGAAGAAGTTGAACAAAGTTGCTATAGGACAATGAAAACATCACACAAAGTACTTATTTTGACTTTTTCTTTTCTACCACCACCTACTTATCTATACAACGTGTTAATGAATGAATACAAAATGGAAAAACTGAAATGGCTTTTCTTGTTTCTTTACATTTAAAACTTTAATATTTGTTTCTTACATCTGTTTCCTTGCCCTGTATACTTTTACAATCTAATTATGAAAACTATGGAATTTGTTTATTGGATATTTCCTTTTTTGTCCATGATGTAAACAAATCAACAACACAGCAGCATAGACGACTGGATATCAGAATCATTACTAATTCACGCGGCCCACAAAAGCCGCGATTACATACGCCGATTTAGCATCCTAGTTAGGAACCAATTTAGAGTTGCCACCCGTATTAATAAGTTCAATTTTAACAGTGAATTTGCACAAATAACGGAAAGTTCAACACTATTTATGATTTTTTGTTTTCGATTGTCATCTGCAATCTTAAACTATGTTTATATTTCCGTTATAGTGTAAATTCACTTTTGAAATCGAACTATGATAAGTACAATATTTTATTGTCAAGTACCTACGGGTGGCAACCCGAAATTGGTTCCTAACTGGGATGCTAAATCGGGATTTGTACCTAATTGGCGCTTCATTTTAGGACTTCGTTAAGAATTTTGTTCTAGCTAGATGGTTAAAACGATATTCCTTTTTTTCTAAATATTTCTAGAGACGCGTTTTCTAGAATTTCACAACTTTCATGAAAGTTCAACACTATGTGCCATGGCACAGCACAATAAAAATCAATCATTATCGAAGTTTCAATAAAATTATATTGATTGAATATAAATTCTCTACTATTAACGGTATGTAATTATGACTTTATGCGATTTAAGTCACTTTCGCGATTATAGCCACTGAAAGTTAGCAGCAAGGCAATAAACTGCGACGATTTAAAATAATATTTCGATTGCGGCTGGGATAGAATGTAAACATTTGAGGAGCATAAAAGTCCTTGAACATTGCCGTAGCCAATCACGTTGCAAATTAAACACGTAGGTACTCGTTGCGTAAACATTGCACTGTTAAGTACACTTTATTTTGAGTATCCGATTGAGTAGGCGAGGCGAGAATGAAAGGTCCTTATTTTTTTTTACTGAACATCATCTAGCTAGCAGTCTTGACTTGAGTCTAGATGAGATTCGTAGTTCGTACGTTTGAGTACAGCTTCTTGTCTCTAGATTTTAGAGATAAGTGAAGCTTTTCTTTCTTCGTACATTAATTTGGTTGTAATTTTCTGTAAAGTGTTAAGCTAGGGTTTCCTAGGATAGCGGTGCCGCTATATTATGGCCGTTATATGACGGCACCGTCATCCTAGGAAACCCTGGCTTTACTTACTTGTAGGACTCATAAGTTTTTTTTGATATTATTTTCTGTTTTAATTGATGGTCGGGATAATTTGTTTTGTCAAATCCCCTAAACGTTTTTAATTAACGTAACAAAAATGTTAGATAGATTCTTAACTTAAGTAATTGTCTATAAAAACATAACAGACACATTACTGACAGTTAAGATTACTCATTGCTTATACTCGATGAAAAGATTGAGTAATCCATTTGTAGCAGGGATGTTGATTTTATAAACATTTCGTAAGCAGAATAATTGGAATGTTTTGGCTATTAAAATTATATAAAATACAGTTAAGATATTGACAAATCTTTTACAAACAGTCGAACAATATTCATGTTTAATTTAGTTTATTTAGAAGGCACAATGGAGAATAATATCGATTTTTGTTTAGTGACTTATCTAATATCTTATAGAACCACATGCACAGCTGTGAAGAAATTTTCGCGAAACCTATCTCTTAAAACAGAAAAGTTATAATGGCCTAGAACACTGTTATTTTGTGTTGTAAAATGACATCATCGTCAAAAGCACATATTTAAGTGCGCTTGGCATTTCCTTCAAACCCTTATAACTTCGTAACTACACGCTTGATTTAAATGAAACTAAAACATGTATTGCTAGATATTTAGCTACATGGTCATACAGTGATTTAACAGACCCAGAAACATTCTCCATTATGGCATCTTTATTATAGATTTTTCAAAAACCGTGGACGTTTACCTCTGAATGTATGATTTTATTCTTCTTCTTCTTAAGGTGCCGCTTCATTATTGAAGGTTGGCCGTCAGCTCCTTGAATTTGACTTTGTCCATAGCGAGTCTGAACAACTGTTCAACCGTCTTAACGCCGGTCCACTGGCGGATGTTACGAAGCCATGACATTTTGCGTCCTCCCACTCTGCGCTTTCCGGCAATCTTCCCCATCATGATGGTCTGGAGAAGACGGTATTGCGGATTTCTCAGGATGTGACCAAGATATGCGACTTTTCTTATTTTAATGGTCCGAACCAACTCCACCTTTTTAGTCATGCGCTTAAGGACCTCGACGTTGGTAATATGGTCCGTCCAACTTATGCGTAGCATTCTGCGGTATGTCCACATCTCAAACGCTTCCAGTTTCTTTCTTAGGTCTTCCTTCAAGGTCCACGCTTCACAACCGTATAGTACAAGAGGCCAGACGTAGCATTGGAGAATCCTTGTGCGCAGCTTGATGGAGAGTTCTCTACTGCACAATACTTTTCTCATCCTCTCGAACGCTGCTCGGGCTATTTCAATACGTGTTCGGATTTCCGTCTCACTTTCCCACGACTCAGTCAGCCACGAGCCAAGGTATTTATATTTGTTAACTCTCTCGAGAGGTTGATTATCGACAAGGATTGAAAAATGTTTGGGCTCCTTCAATATTGCCATGACTTTGGTCTTTTTGACATTCATATTTAGCCCCACATTCCTACTGCACAACGCAACCCTATCCACTATTTCCTGCAAATCTTCTTCACTGTTGGCAATGAGGACTGTGTCATCTGCGTAGCGCAGGTTGTTGACTACTTGGCCGTTGATGATTACTCCGGCAGTTGAATCTCGGAGTGCTTCCTTCATGATAGCTTCAGAGTATACGTTGAACAATAGGGGGGAAAGTATGCAGCCTTGTCTGACGCCTCTTTGTATGTCAATGGGATTTGTTTCTTCTCCATCTACTCTCACAGTTGCCGTTTGGTTCCAGTACAGATTTCTTATGATGCGGATATCTTTGCCGTCTAGACCTATACGTTGTAGTTCTTTCAAGAGTACCTCGTGCTGAACACGGTCAAACGCTTTTTCGTAGTCTATAAAGCACATATAGACGTCACTTTGCATATCTCTACATTTCTGTACTAAAACGTTTAGTGCAAATTGCGCCTCTCTGGTTCCCATTCCCGCTCTAAATCCAAATTGGTTTTCACCTACCTGTTCATCACACTTTTGTCTTATACGGTTGTGTATTATGGATAAGAACAGTTTGAGAACGTGGCTCATTAAGCTTATAGTGCGGTAATCGGGACATTTCCTGGCGTTTGTTTTCTTTGGAAGAGTGACAAAGACGGAATTTAACCACTCTGTGGGGATTTCTCCAGTGTCGTAAATGGAATTGAACATATGAAGAAGAGCATCAGTGTTCTCTGGATCCAATAGTTTGAGCACATCAATGCGGATGTCGTCAGGTCCTGGTGCCTTTCCTGATTTTGCCTTTAGAAGTGCATTAGCTACCTCCGACCGAAGTATTTGAGGTCCAGTGAATTCACTGTCTTGCAGTTGTACAGGTGTTCGCGTACTATCAGCAAATAGTGTTTCTACATACCCCTCCCATAGTTCTTTTTTGACAGCAAGGTCTAGCACCATTTTATCATCAATATCCGTCAAAAAAGAAGGACGTTGTTTCTTGTGGATGACTGCCATATCTCTGATTTCTTTGTGAAGATTAAAATAGTCGTGTTTGGCCATCAAAGATTCTACGTAAGCGCATCGCTTTTCATACCAGTTTGCCTTTAACTTGCGACATTCGCGCTGAATTCTTTGTCTTAGCTCTGCATACTTTGTCTGAGACGTGCTTTTATACTGCCTTCGTTCTTCAATCAGGTCCACGATTTCGTCAGTGATCCACACTTCCCTTTTTATTTTATTTTGGTTAATGACGGTATTATTAACAGTAGTCATGGTTGTCTTTAAATCCTCCCACGTTTTTTGACAGTGATTGTTGCTGTTGTGGTTGACTGCCCATTCATTTATGTAACGCTGTACACGCGCCTTTACCTCAGGTTGTTTCAGTTTTTGGATATCAACGACTCTGTTCATTTTCGCCTTTTTTGTGTGTTTGAGACTACACGAAAATATTGCAACAACTGGGTTGTGATCTGAACCTATATCGGTGCCTGGATATGTCTTGGCGCTTTTGATGCTATTCTTATATCTGCTGTTTATAAGAATGAAGTCGATTTGGTTGCGGACCACATGTTCGGGCCTGTGTGCAGGTGATGTCCAGGTGTATAGTCTTCTCGGATGTAATTTGAAGAACGTGTTTGTTATCACCAAATTATTTTCTTGGCAAAATTGGACAAGAAGATCCCCTCTATCATTTCTTTCGCCCAAACCATAGGCACCAACAACTCCCGCAACCTCCCCTTCGCCCACTTTGGCGTTAAAGTCTCCTAGTATTATGTTAATCTCTTCTTTCTTGGTGTTCTTGTATAGGGCGCTAAGAGCGTTATAAAATGTAAGAATCTCTTCATCGCTTTTATCTTTAGTTGGAGCATAGACTTGAATAATGTTAATTTTAATAGGTTTGGTGTCAAGTTGTAGCATCAAAGCTCGGTTATTGAGTGGAATAAAGTTGGAGATGGCACTTTCGACTCTCTTACTGACTAATATGCCCACTCCGTGGGTGTCGCTTGATGCATCTTTTCCTGAGTAGTAGAATATTTTATCCTTGATGTAAAGTTTGCCACTTCCGGTCAATTTAGTTTCACTAGCACCCAAAATGTCAATGCTTAAACGTTCCATCTCCAATACCACGTTAAACTGTTTCTTCAATCCCTGAAAACTCCGGACGTTCCATGTAGCTATTTTAATTCCATCCTTACTGGCTTTCCTCCCAGGGATTCTTAGCACCCCTGTCCCATTTAAGGGACGCTGGGAACTCGGGGCCTTTCTCTTTGAACTTTCTGTCATGGTAGGTACGGTCAGAGCTGACCAAACTAGGGAAAATAATCAGTGGTAGTTTCCCGTTGCTTTCCACTGTCAGAACTTTTTGAGAGTATTTAAATCTCAAGGCCTCTGTAGCCTCTTCCACCGGTTACCCAGCAGGGAATGGTTATACCGCCATTGACTCGGTCGCCAGTGCCTCGTTGGTTATCTAGCAGGGGGTACCACGTGCAGGTGAGGTTGACAATAGGGCCGGATAGGTATTGTTCCGATCTCCCCTTACCCCCCCTGATGATTTTATTATGGCGTAATTAATAATGACATGTAATTTCATGTGGTTATGTCACGTGTACTTTACTGAACACGTAGACCCCACATAGAATTAGCTTGTCGGGCGGAAGTGGATAATTTTACGCATACGCGAGCCACAATGATCTTCGTTTAAATCCCGCACTCGCCTCTCCTGTTATTGTCATCGATTTATCTGTGATTCTAATTAACATTGTCGGTAATCTCAGCCACTGTTATCAAAGGTAATTATGTATACTTTGTAGGATACATTAAATGTATCCTCCTAACCTTTTAGTCTGATGTTTTTATTAGTTTCAACTGCATTAAAAAAGTTAGAGTGCAAGTTCTATGTGTTTTATTTTCAGTCAGAACTGCCTGAGTTTTGCATAGTTGCACGTGCATAGTTGTAAGCCCAGTAAAAAAAAATTACTGGGCTTACAACTATGCACGTAGATATAATACTATGAAACTTTACGTGTCTATCAGGTTTAAAACTCAGGCAGTTCTGACTGAAAATGAAACACTTAGAACTTGCACTCTAACTTTAATGCAGTCGAAACTAATAAAAACATCAGACTAAAAGGTTTTTTGTATAAGCATTAACTCAAACAGTGTATAATTAATTTTATGCATGGAGGAAACATTTTAAACACAACCATATTATAAAAATAGCGACAAGGTTTTTTTAAATAAAACAAGAATTATGTGGGTCGAGTGACTGTGAAATTTCCATTTTTTACATTTACAAACAAAATAAATACCAGTAAGAATTAAGAAAAATGAAAACACACCAATGTTCATTACCTTAACAATGTCATTTCATTTTTTTTAACCTGTGCCAATGTCATATTTTTTGTACTCAAGAATTTTATATTCATAAAATTCTTGTTTGTACTGAATACGGCCTCTGTTCACAGAATGGCTAGTCCTGTCTAGAACAATTTCTTTCCTTGAGCAGACTAGACTTAATGCTAGTGCTTAGCCTAAATACCAACGAAGCAACAAAGATGCTTGTGTACGCCACAAACGGGTTGAATAGATATAACGGTTTAACTTTGTTTCTTTTATCTATAAGTCTTTCTTAAGATGGGGGACATTTCTCTGACGCCACGTGTCAACACCCCGTATTTATATGGACGTGTTTTAAGATAAATCGTAGTGCATAGATTTACTATGAAAACCGATGTCATCTGACGGGGCGGCGTGGTTAATACGTGTTAAGGCGTGGCGTCAGACAAATGTGCCTGCACCTTTATCCTATTTAAAAATTCACAGATCTCGTGCCTTTCACGACCTTCTGGTACATTGAAAATGAATTTATGAATTAACAAAAAATTTTTTTATTCCTTTCTTATAGACATTAATATTTTATTGAAAGGTAACCTAAATACTATGTATGACTAAAACATCTGAATTTCTACATAAATTAACCCTAATAAAAAAATAAATCAAAATCAAATGCAGCATGCGAGACTCTCGCGCCGACTTCATCATCACTCGAATGTGCGATAACAACCCTCATTTTATTGCAATTGCAAACTATGTTTACCTAGGCATCATCATCACACTCTCATTCAGAGATCGTTGTAAAAATTCATTTAGAATCGCAGAGTCACTAAGAAAGACGTGACTGATCGAGTAATTTCAAATCTCGAAATTGGAATAACAGCAACCCACGATATAATATTTTGGATCTACTTTTCTGTATCTACTCATAAGTACCTATTGAGGCCCTCGGCTTCGCCTCGGGCCTCAAACTTAAACCTCTCTTCTGTTCCACTTTCGTTCAAGATTCGTTTATCCGTTTATCTACACACAAAAACTCACTACGACGCCTAGCACGTGTACTGGAGATTATAGCGTCATCTCTTTTGCTCCTACAGTTATTGCTAACACTACTTTACATTACTTTTCACATAGTAAGCAACGTCACTTACTTGAATATGGACTTATGGAGACATTTCAGTGCAGTCACACTATGGTACAGTCAGCAACGAAAGTTGTTAAACACTTTAGTACTTTGTCATAGCAACTTTTTTGATTAATGTTTCAAACTGTGAGGCGTCTGTCAAAAAAGTTGATGTGACAAAGTACTAAAGTGTTAAGCAATTTCCGTTGCTGTCTGTACCGCCCCGCGCCCGCCCTGGCGCCGTATCTAACGATTTAAATCTTTGACTAGATCTGGAATCCGCGCTCGCTTCACGCTCTATTAACGTCACACCATCTGTTGACCTGCTAGAGCTAATCAATATCAATATTATGGTTTTAATATATATATCTAAATACTTTTTCATTTACAAAAAATGTGGAAATAAATAAAAAATACAAAATACAAAACACTAATACAAGCTTTGAAATATATAATAATTTTCAAACTTCAATCGTACTACGGTACGTATTATTATTATCCCGCACCGCGCACGTCGCCCGCGGTATCCCAACATTTCGCTACATAAAGGATAAGCTACAGCCCAGACCGTAAGAGTCAGGGACATATACTATTTTCTATAGGTAGCCTAACTCAATATCTCTAGGGGCTTTTTAATTTTTTCGATATCGCTTTTCGTTTGTGAGAAATTGTCGATTTAGTGAGAAAAGACCCCGAAAAAGTGTGTAATTTTTCTACATATATGCGATTTTCGAAAAAAGTTTTTAACTTTTTCCAAAAAATTTTTCACCATTTTGTAGCCGTCGCTGAGACACATCTTTTGACATTTAGTACATACACGTAGACCCAAAACTCACGGGACCAGGGCAATGTCTCACTCTGGCTGAAATAGGGTACCTTACTGAAGCGATCGAAAAAACATTTTCAATGTTAAAATGTTAGTGTTTGCCCAAGCAGTCGAAGTTTGACCATAATCATACATGAGGAAAACGTACATAAATTGCATGTTTATTTATTGATAACATTAAAATTTGTCAATAGCTACTTAACAAAAGCTGTTCTGTATTTATGTACGAGAAATTAAAGTAATTAATGCAAGTACACTCGCTAATTAAATAAAGTCTTCATTAAGGTTTTTGCATGACAACCTCAAAGCTCATACAGTAAAAGAGCTATATTTGTATCTCAATTTTAAAAAATTCGAAAGCAATTTCAACAAATTAAATATTTTGTAACTTTAAGGAACGGTAGTGTACCTAATCTTGAAGGTTCGCCTCCCTAAGGATTCGATAGTTTTAATTTACTGATGTAAACTTGTATAAATTTTTATTGTAATTATATACATGTTTCTACGGCGGGTACAACGTTGAGAGATGTATTCGTTTGGCAATTAATCAGCCAATAACGAGCAACTGTCCATTACAAGAAAAATATTTTCATATTCTTCTTCTTATGAAAACGTAAATATTATCTTTATGGTACTTATTCTAGCATTGATTTACGTATCAACTATACATACAGGGTGTAAAAAGAACTTTTCCTTCCGTGTGAGTCAGATAGGTATCAGTATAGGTACCTGGGCCGGTACCTATACTGATACCTATCTGACTCACACGGAAGGAAAAGTTCTTTTTACACCCTGTATAGATTTTGACAGTTGAGTGTCGATAAAACGCTATATTACGCGATATAAATCATGCTAGGGGGGTAGATTGATTTATTTTCGATACATTACGAATAGTTAGAAAAGCATTTTTTTTTATAAAAGTCGTTATAGGTACCTAATAAGTTCATTTTTCATCTGGATATCATTGCTTAATGATATCCAGAATGAGTAACTCTACCACTGCCTTTTCGGAAGATTTCCTCTTACAAGATGTAAAAGGGAACTCAAAAACAAAACCATTACTGTAGCATCCTTTTCTTCTACGCAAAGGTAGAGATGATTGTTTATGGTTTCATCGAGATTTCTGAACTGAGCAATTTCCTTGTTACCACGCAATGTTTGGTTGAGAAGGTAACTAAGATTGTTAAATGTTTATAATGTTTCGCAAAGCCAGTAAAAGTGCTGTGGGCGTAGTGCACAATGCGACAATCACGGCGGCGACGTAATCGCAGTTTTCTATCAGTTGCGGTTGCGAACACTTCTCGCTCCGTTGCAGCTGGTTGTTGCCGCACTGTCTAAATAAACCAACACCGTTTTTGCACTTACAAAGTGTGCCCGAACTTAAGGGTGTAGATACGCATCACGTTCCATTTTTAAAATTTCATTACAAATGATCAAAACAACTCTGTGCGAGCCGTAATGACGGCGAACTTTGAAAATTCCTATGTATATACAAAACATGCTACACATTGGACGAATACCTCATTATTCCAAAAAACAAATTAAACAATACTTAAGAATCTTTTCACACCACATGCTCGACAATGCCGAATTATATGTCATCTAAAGCTTACCGAAAGCAAGACATTATATCTCTTGGCTTTAGCTGGGTTATAATGTTCTATTATAACCCGCTGGTCAATAAGGTGATTTTCACTTTCATAATTCTTATTGCTATGTCCATAAAGTCTAATTTCACTAAACAGAATGTGTCCTCAGCGGGCGCGGCCAACTCGATTTTCGAAGACCGAGGCCGTGGCCCAGTAGATTCGCACTGAGACGAACTTCATTTGTTTGTCAAATCGAGTAGGCCACGCCAGCTGAAAGAAGTTGCTATAGCCGTAGCTAGTAGTACTACTAGCTTATGCTGTAATAAACACTATCTACTAAGCCTGGTTTTTTATTGTCCCGCACAAAGAGAGAAAAGTAGAGTATACACCACCGGGATAAAACTGTTTTTTTCTTGGGCGCTTGAATCCCTCACTGCAATCAGGACTCAATCTTAATTCCCTCGCTTTGCTCGGGAATTAACTTATAACACCCTCGCTGCGCTCGGGAGTTAAATTTGGAGTCCTTCGTTACGTTCAGGATTCAATGTAGCGCCCGTGACATAAAACAGTGCTTTATCCCCTTGGTGTATAATCTACTATTAAATACCAGTAAAAACATTTCAAGTGTACCGATTTGAGCATTTTTTTATATTTTATTTATCTGTGATTTTTTTTTAATTTTCTGTCTATAGTGCACTCCTTGACAATACAGACAATTAGTGCAAAAATAAAAATGATTCGTATTCTTATTTGAAACGTTTGTGAAAAATACCTCTGACAAGCAAAGAACAATGCCCACTGTCCATACATTTGAAAACCTGTTAATGAGTTAGCTTGTATAAATCCTCTTGATAGCAAAATGTGATCGTTATTTATAACTGTTTAAGGGTCTGAAGTCAGATTTTTTATTAAATCCCACAGAAGTCTTAAAATAATACTTTAAGGTTTGAGGTTAGAAATATCTTCTCGACGTTTTTAGCGTTACGACGTCATAGCTAAACATTTTTAGCTACTATTTTTGTTTGAATTAATTATCAACAACACATATTAATCATTAATGAAGCGATGACGAGCGTAAGTCAAAGAAAAAACAAAATCTAAACAACAACAATTTTATAAAACGCACAGAACACAACGAACAACAACCACAAACAACAGAGATAGATAGAACTGACACTGAACACTCTGACAGTGAGTGACTGCTGCCCAGTCGGGTCAACAACACGTTCCGTTTTAGGTAGCATCTTTAGTAGAGTTGGTTGTTTAGTCAATTTATCATTATCATCAATTTATCAATAATTACCCATTATGTTAGGTATGCGGTAATGGTAGGTACTTAACGCTATTTAAAACTAATATTAGATAATATATAGGTAAACATGCATTACAATATATCACATTAAACAAAAATAAAAAGTGTAACAGAAAGTTTTAAGCGGCCGGATGCCATCAGGGTGCGTTCAAAAACCGTAACTTGGTTACTACCGTAGCGTTGCGTTGGGTGCGTTCAAGCACCTTAATTTGGTACTAACTTAGGAAAACAAAACACAATATTATATTTTTCCCTGGGATTGTAGAGAAACATAGATAGCGTGGTTTGATTTATTGATTTTCGGGCTATTTTTGCCAATAGGATTTATTTCTATACATTCTCAAAAAAAGTTAGGTCTATAATGGGCATTATTCTTTGAAATTCCACTTGAACAGATTATCTTCGTTTTAAAATCCTTCCTAATATTATGAATGCGAAAGTCCGTTTGTTTGTTTGTTACGCCTGCACTGAATTCTTAGTCTTAATTACTGAACCGATCATCATGAAATTTTGCATACAGGTTCTCAGGGTTACATAAAAGGACATAGGGTACCTTTCATCCCGAAAAAAGGAACCGTTCCTGAGGGATAGACAAAATAATTTCCACACAGACGAAGTCGCGGGCGGTCGCTAGTACCTGATAATGTATTATGTATTTCTCTCTATAGGGCACTAATTTAAGAATTTTGTTTCCTATAACTAAAGTTAACATCAATAGTAATGCTTTTATTCTTTAGACAATTTCTTTGGAAAAACGCTAATTTCTTTGATATGCTGATATACAGTCTTAACTCAATCACAATCTGTCAATGATATCTGAATCAGAAGAAACAAAAGAGACTTGACAGTAGATAACTCATTCTCATTTATTTAATTAGGCATAGATGTAAATGTAGAGTTTCATCAAGTAGGGGTTGATTATGTATTTAATTCAAACGTTATACAATTGCCATTTAAATGGTTACGCATTAAATGTATAATAATGTCGCTGTAAACGGTGACTTTAACTAGACCAGTGACCTTGCTACATAGCTTGAAGGTTTTTAAATACTTCGCATGACTGTGTTAGTCGGCAATCCTAGTGATTATTTAGTGAGAACTGACTTGAACAATGACGAACTTAATGCCGCGCAGTTCATATTATTGTACATACATAAGTACCCTATGTAACTACGAGACTTACGTAAGAGCGGAGCTGCATGCAAATGGTATCCGCCATTTTGCGATGAGCTCTTTGATAGTTTTTGTGCTTAAAGTGAACGGCGGCGTCGGCGTTACTCTAGCAACGTTTTTGTCTTGAAATTTCCGATACTATTAGAAATATTACAAATCGTTTAATACACAGTTTTTGCTCTTTACAAAAAAATATAATATGAAAACTATAACTGATAAGGCAACGCAACAAAATTGCTTTTGAATAATGTTTAGCATTTTTGTTACCTATTTAATTATTCCTGTGAAACGTTTGGGGAAATCCAATAAAGAGTATTTAGGTCACAGAAACAAGAACTCGACATTTTTTTCTGTTGGCAATGTCTGCGTGGCCAAATAAATGACTAGCCTAACTTGTCTAGCATTGCCATCTCTGAAGCAAGGCTCGCTTTTCAGTCGGACAGCCAAATAAGCTTTTTTGTTTTCCACCGAGTGCGGTTGGTTGAGTTGAGGCACATCAGTAACATCGTTATAATTTTTTCAAATGGCTTAAAAACTTAAGCTGCTTATTTTGGTTTAAAATTAATATTTTATTCATTGAAAATAAAATTAATAAATTTGCCTGGCAAAAAATTGATGTGGAGAAAAAACAGACAATAGACAATGGTTAGTTGACTTAAATAATTATTTAAACCCGCGCCAAATACTTCTATTATTATTTCAAAGGATTATTTCAACTAAACATTGTACAGGTGAAGGTCAAAAATGAAGCACCGTTCACACGAACACTTTAGCTACAGAAAATTGACATCCTCTTGGTCATTCAAAACGTCATCAAGCTCTCTATTTTGACGATCGTAATGTTGGTTTGCGACATCTATTTCAAATGTCTAAGAGAAAGTTGTTTTGTAAGTAGATTTTAAATTGATTTCTTTTACAGGATGAACCATTACCAGTGGGTAATGCACATGCTCTACACGGAGTTCCTCCGCCGATGACGTCATCGTCACAAGCGCAGCCTAACTCCCAACAATCCGACAGCCAAGTAAAGGAGGACCCCCTTAACCAAGCGGAGTCCAAACTAGATGAGGATAAACTACAGGTATGTAATTTTTATATCTCTATAATTTATTGTAGCATCAATTTCCTCCTATATTGCACATTTAGATTGTATGATACGCAATGACCTTGTATGCAAAACTTAATAATGATACCTATTATGTGGTCATGAGGTATCCGTTGAAACTCGAAACACTTGAGTATTTTGCAATTTGGATATTTGCCAAAAAAGGTAAACGACTGCAGCTGACCTTTGCTCGTTCACGGGACGCAGTCTTTTGTGTTTGTTATTTGCAAAACAATCAAATTCTTATTTAAATGTCATCGCTTTCAAATGACTCTCGATCTACTGATGGTCGAGTGAGATGAGATAAATTATTGTGCTGTCATCCGTGTCTGGCTCTCTAAGAATAATAAGCTGAACCGTGAATGATTCGATGTAGAAAGTACAAATCTATACTTAGGTAGTCGCCAATAATGTTGCACCTAGAATGGAATTCAAAAGACATGATCTATGCTAGGTTATTACATAAACTACTTAAGGTAATATATACCTGCTAATCAAGTAACTAAGATGGATGGATCATCATTAGAACTTGTTTGAATTGCTAACGAATGAGATATACTTAACAACTCTATGGAAGTTAACGGACAAGTGTTGTGTTCATTCTTCTTGTTCAACGGTTAAACTTTTATAGTGCGTCGATTTGAATAAGTCAACTTTAAAGATGTTCTGTGTTCGAAACCGTAAGTTAATGAGATTTCTTAACATGTTTATGGCGCGGTCTCTTGCACAGTACTGGTTGCACAATGCTGGTTGCTCTAGGGTTGCCATTTTGTTTGGGCTTCTGAATTTATTTAAAACTAGCGGCCGCCCGCGACTTCGTCTGCGTAGAAAGTTTTTTTGCTATCTCTCGGGAACAATACTTTTTTTCGGGATGAAAGGTACCCTATGTCCTTCTCTAGACGCCTGACAACATGTATACAAAATTTCATGATGATCAGTTCAGTAGTTAAGACGTGAAGGCGTAACAAACAAACAAACAAACGGACTTTCGCATTTATAATATTAGTAAGGACTAGCGGCCGCCCGCGGTTTCACCCGCGTGGTTCCCGTTCCCGTAGAAATATCGGGATAAAAACTATCCCATGTTTTAATCCAGGCTATCTTTTATCTGTGTGCCAAATTTCAACCAAATCCGTTCAGTAGTTTTTGCGTGATTGAGGAACAAACATCCAATCCCACAAACTTTCACATTTATAATATTAGTAGGATAAGTTAAAATCAACTAAATCAGTCTACTAGTTTGAAAATAAAAGTAAAACATTTAAAAAACGAATAAAAGATGCAATACACATAAGTATTCTATTTTAAACTTTTCCTGTTTAGAAAACTAATAAAATAAAAGCCCTTGTTTAAAGAAACGCAACACTTCACAGAATAATAATAAATGGACAGGTATTTTTCTATCCCTTGAGACCAGTACTATTTTCCTAGATGATAGATACCCTATGTCCTTTTCCGTAACTCTGAGAATGTGTATGCAAAATTGCATTATTATCGGTTGAGTAGTTAAGACGTGAAGGCGTAACAAACAAACAAGCAAATAAACAAACAAACTTACTTTCGGATTTATAGTAAGGATAAGGATGTATGTAGGTGTCAACCCTGAGTTGTCCCTACATGGTGTGTGATGAAGCGCGTTGATTCTGCGCAAGTAGTGACGTCACATGCGCCCGCGCCGTGCGCTTTCACTTGCGACCCGGTGGTGTGCCGCTGCGGTTGACCGATGCACTGTGAAAGTACGACTCCTTGAACAATGACTAAAACTCATGTATGACTTGAGGCAATGATACTCGGTTGATCACAGTCTTTTAAATACAATATTGACTTTAAAAAAAAATCTTAAAAAAAACCGGCGAATTAAACTTGTTTTTATTATAATTTATTTCAACTTTTATGAATACTTAGCACAGAGTTATTAACTTCATCATCATTACCAAATTCGTTATAGGTGTACCAATATTTTTTTAAGAGTTTCCTTGATTTGTCCAAGATCCCATCATCAGATCCTGATTTTATGATAATGGGACTAATTTGAAACTATTATGTGATTTTAACGAAAAAATTATTTCTGAAACCGTTTATAATTGACAAAGTTATGAGGTAACAAACAAAAAAAATCAACTAAACTAAGAACCTCCCCCTTCATCGATACTATAAAATGCATGTGAATATTGTGAATATGATATTAGAAGTATTTGGAAATTGCAAAACTCAAGTCATTACTTACTCTTCTATAGATACGAGGGTAAATTTTTAATTAAAAGTTATTTAAAAATATCTGGCAAGTAAAATTTATTTTTATTTTTGTAAACAGATTCGTATTCTTTTCGTTTCTATAAATTACGGAGCATTTTACGTGATACCTTCAGTTTATTGTTTCATTAACGAATCCATTCCGAAATAACTTCAATAACAGAAAAAGCCTTCAGCTGCCTTCAGCTTCATAATAGCATAGATTACTCGAACATTTTCACGTCAACGGTGTGTTACGAGCCGAGGAGAAAACATTATTTATTCTCTTGATGTGTTATGTCACGAGAAGCTATTTTCTTGGAACAACAACAAAAATTCTCTGCCATTTTACCTTTTACCGACGTGTGACGTGTTATAAGTCTGTCAGCGAAAAATCATTTTTGTTCATAACTGCTCTCAGGAAAGATAAATGCATCATTCTGTTGTGATAGCTTTATTATAGCTGTCAAGTTCCCTTTTAAGTCTTCTTTTTTATTGTAATATGAATTAATCTTTCAAAGGTTACCTTTCTTCTTCATTATGTTACTTGCTCTTAATAGTTGCTAAGATCGCACAGCAACCATCATTCTTGACAGGGAGAGAAGGTTTGAATAATACCTTTAAAATGAAAATTAAAATAAGATAATTAATATAAAAAAAATAGTAAAAATTGACTCACCAGTAGCACCTCAGACAGAACTCGAATCAGCAACCTTGGGCTACAAGTGAGTCGATTTTTTCTGGTATTTTTTATCACTAAAAATATTAGAAAAAGTCTTTAAAAAAATTAAATGAAAATTATGATTTAATTTTTAACGTTTGAACTCTTCGAGTCAGTGCAAAACTTTCTAGGAAAAGGTTACGACATTTTCGGGCTATTAGCACAGTGTGCTATTAGCATAGTCATAAGCGGACTTAGCTATGAGTTGTCCATATCGCGGTAAATGGTATCTATGTGGAGGGTGATGGGCGACGCGAAACAATGGCGCCGCCCATTGTGCAGCGCAGGATGTCCGAGCGATTGTGCCTGGCAAACAGCACAGAACGAGATGAATCGCTGCCGTGCTAGAAGGCACCAATGCCACTGTTTGTTTTATTTTTGATACGGCTAGCAAGGAGCATTTGATGCAGCCGAAGTCAATACAGTGTAAGTGGCTCTGGCTAAAAATATGTGGTATGCGAAATATAGGAATACTTTATTTTGTATTATAAATGGATAAATGGATTTAGTCTTTGCCATTTTCACCGTTTTGATTACATACTCGATTTATCTTGTGTATATTTTTTTATATTTCACACTTTTCAAGTGTAGGTATATAGTAATACCCCTTAATAACTCAATTTCCATTTTTCGTGCTGTTGTCTCCAAAACGTCCTTTTAGGTGATTGTCATAATTGGTCATAATCCTAGCAATATTTCAATCACTATGCAGTTCCTATTTGATTTTGAGGAGTTCTCTTGTGTATCTTCAAAATCCAAGATCCAATGTCAATGAAATTAAAACAGTATCATTCTTAAACTATCTTCTTTTAAACAAAAACTATCTAAATTGGATCATAAACAATGAAGTTATGGTTGATAATCATCCGTAGAAATTCATATAATGGTAACGAAAACGACAGTATTTTCAGGATTTCTTGAAAACTACTGAACCGATTTAAAAAAATTAAAATAGGACCAATTATGAACAAACCTTATGTAACAACGTTTGAATTTATTTCAATCGGTTCAGCCGTCTTCGAGTAATCGGTGGACATAAAAAAAACAAAAAACACAGACGAACAGAGAACCTCCTCCTTTTTTGAAGTTGGTTAGAAACCTGCATCCTGAGGGCCTAGCCAAAGTAACATTGGCTAATCTTCGTTATCGCTTCGCTTTCGAAACATGTATGGGATTGACATAAGGTTTCGTTAACAATCGAATTTTAAAACGTCAAATCCATACATGTTTCGAAGCGAAGCGATAGCGAAAATTTGCAAATGTTACTTTGGCTAGGGGGTCTGGAATTCTATTATTTTATATACGTCGTCGGATCACTTGTAGAATTAGTTTTTCACTGTAATGTGTCTGACGGTAATAACGTACCTATGTAGGTGTAGGTATAACGTACTACGTAACTATCATGTAACAAATTATGTGCCTATATCTTTAATGCAGGTGTTTCAAATTACTCTACAGAAAATTATTATTTGCATAAATTAATATTACAATTTGCGTTGCTTTGTAATGTTTTGTTAAATAGTGCCATTCTTGCAATATAAATTCAAATAACAGTGTATTCCTCGCTTTAGAATGAACTAGATTACTAGAATATCAAAATCCCAGTAATTAAAAAAAAGATATATTGAACGGTTTGTTCAGTATAACAAAACTACAACTGTTTCAAAGAAATAAGTATTTTTTTAAACTATACAAATTAATATGCTGTCGTCTCCTGAAAAAAATGTTTCGCTTGCATTAAGTCGATTTAGTTATAAATATTGAAATACAATAAAGTATTGCAGTGCTACAAGGAAGTATCTGAGACACAAACCTAGTTTGTGCTCGTTTTTCCACCAACTTTCACGGCTAAATCCTTGAAACGGTTTTCTTCGTAAGTTATGAGTTTTACCTTCGAGAGCATTTTATATATTACATTTTCTGCGATGGCAAGAAAATTTCTGCCCTCAAAGCGAACTTATTACTTTTCTCTTTGTATTAAAAGGACATAATAGCAAAAGTTTCAAAACGTCAAGTTTTGGTGAACAGCTCTCTTGAGGTTGAATGAATTTCAATACTGATATTCATATTTTATTCTTGCCACATTTGTTTGGCTTTGTGAACTTTAAAAATATTGTGTTTATTGTAACAAATATTTTATTTATTGATATCTTTATAGCAAACATTTTTTCCCTGTTTATTTTAAAGTTAAACAAAAACACAGAGTACCTAGCAGTTGCTTCAGGTAATTCAAGATTTAAAAGCCGACGTAGGGTTTTTATTAAACATACCTAGACCTGTCGCTGTTTTATCCTATAGAATAGACAAACCAACCAACACAATTTATGACATAGCACACTGATAAACTACAACGTAATTCGTATATTTCCGATTGGTTTTAGTTAAAGCACAGATTAATTATGGTTATGACTAACTAAACAGAAAAACTAATAAGCAATATATCTGTTCTAAAAATACC
The DNA here is from genome assembly GCA_928269145.1 of Agriphila tristella. Taxonomy (NCBI): domain Eukaryota; kingdom Metazoa; phylum Arthropoda; class Insecta; order Lepidoptera; family Crambidae; genus Agriphila; species Agriphila tristella. The sequence goes on from OV743431.1 coordinate 43,708,948, forward strand.
TGTTGTATTTTTTTCAGAAAATTGATGATGACAACTCAAAGAACGACTCGCCGAACTCCGGCAGTGAAGAGAGTTCCGAATCGGACAGCTCCGCCGAAGACGACGAGGAGTTGGACGCCATCAGGCCCATGTTCAAGCTGCCCATCCAGTTCGACCTCGACGAGCTCGCGGGCGCCTTCCTGGCCAACAATCAGAAGTAAGCTGTCGGAAACAAACAAGCTATCAAGGGCCCAAGTCTGCTATTGTTAACGTCATACTCGTGATTCAATCGTGTGTGAGTTGTAATGTTTTTTGACACAGTTCTTGTTTTTTAAACCTAAAACCGAAACACAATTGAAGTACGATTATGACGTTACTTGGGCCCCAGTAATCTTAGCACGAAAAACTATGGATCGAATTCTTATCAAACTCTTTAAAATTTTTGAATTGAAAATACATTGCCACCACGAAGACAGAACTAAGATTTCCATTGTGCTGGGTAGGAATTCGATTTTACATTCAAATTCGATAGTTTTTCGTGCTCTAATGAAGACAAAATAAGTCAGTGCCTTTTTCTTCTCTGTTTTTCAACTGATTTTTATATTGTTTTGTTTATAGCTTCAAGGATATCTATAAAAAAAACATGTAAATTCATCGTTTTCCTTAAAATTTAAATAATGGGTCGAATTTCAGCCATTTGGCGAATATTAGCAAGTACATTTAAGTACATCTGATGCTTCGATCAAGAATAAAAATGGCACCTCAAATAGCGTCCCATTTACAAACTGGGCGCTTATTTTGCACAAAGTAAGTGATAAAAGATGTGTTTTTGTTCAAAATAAGCTTATTTTGTACAAAATAAGTGATATAAAAATGTGAGTTTGTACAAAATAAGAGGTGATTATTTTATTTTATTTTATTTTAAGATATTTGGGTTGACAACAGCTTAAAACTACTTAAATTACTACATGATATTTACTAAGAGTAAAGCCAAAAACGTCATCCTCGAATTACTAAAAAAAAAGCATTAACAAAATTTCTAAAAACAAAAGTTTAAAATTTAAACAAGTTTGCAAACGAACTCAAGCAAAACTTTTAAAGATTATTATTATAATAATAATTATTAAGTATATTTATGGGGAATATAAGAAAAAAAAATATGAAGTTAAGTAACATAATAATATATATTATATAAAATATATATAATTATAATGTATATATACATATATAATATCTGCTATGCATAATGACATAGAGTATGATAATTACCCAGGATGAAGGGTAAAGTATTAAATTAGATAGTAGGGCTTAGCAGCTTAAATAATTGTTTTTTAAAAGTGGATTTGGAGCCCACAAATGGATCAACACTACCAAATTCACCATTATACAAACGTGCAATACGTGTGAGGACACAGTTCTTGCCATATTTAGTATGATGGAAAGGTATATTAAAGGTGTCTGAGTTACGCGTGCGGCGGGATGGTGCATTTAGCGCTACACCCGCGAGCAGCTCAGGGCAATCGAGGCGACCGTTAACGATGTCATGTAAAAAGCATATATCGAGGACTTTTCTTCGCTCCTCGAGTGAAAAAAGTTTATAGTGGCGGCAATTTTCCAAATAACTACTAGGGGATGCGTAACGAAACTTCCAATTCAGGTGCGATAAAAATTTTCTTTGTATTTGTTCAAGTCTGTCATTATGTATAGAATAGTAAGGGTTCCATATTACTGATGCATATTCTAGAATGCTCCTAGAGTGATTATGTACAAAATAATCTCCAAGTTTGTAAGTGCGACGCTATTTGAGGTGTAATTTTTGCGTACTGTTTTAGTTCGAGAAGCGTTATCCTAGGATATTCTTGATCGAAGATCTGATGTGATCAATTTTATTATTATTGAACTACAGGTGTTATCGAACACTCGTGAGCAGTTGCAATAACTAGGTATGACTCGTGCATAAATAATGAATTGCCTATTTGTCAGTAATAAAATGTATGCACATACTGCCTACATCATACAAATTGGTTGTTTATATCACAGATCATAATACTAGTACGTATATGGAACAAAAGGATATAAAGTCTGTCTCTGTTGATGATATAAAAATAAAATCTTTCTTTAATTTTTCACATTGTGATAGAGTACCTAGCTATAGGTAATTAGCTGAGTATAAAAATTTTTAACGAAAGAAAAGGTTTTAAATAATGATGATTGTTATGTTTCCAGGGGTCGCATGAACTGCGTGGTGGAGCGTCGCCGCGATGAACCCATGGAGAGGCGATTCCCATTCAACATCTTGGGTGCGTTCGCGCCGCGCAACGCCCATGCCGAGAGGGTTGCTATCATTTGCCACGGAGGAGATGAACCTAAGTAAGTAATAGAAAAAAAAATGCAATACTGACCATGGTTCTCAAAATAGGTTGTAGAAACAGGCTTAAGTCTTCTTCTTTACATTCTTACCACATTTCAGACTCTATGGAGAGTCCGTTCCTCTTTAACATCTTCGGTCAGTTGGGTGCGTGCGACCACGAACGCTCACACTGAGAGAGTTGCCATCATGCTCATCATAATGGGGAATGTCTGAAAAAAAAACATGGTTGCGTGATTTTTTTTTAATAATTAAAGTATCTTCGACTTCACAAGTGTACGAAAATAACAACAGAATGGAGATAACCTGTGCCATCACCTGCCACAACCACAACATGGTATTAAAAGAAAGTTTCAACACAAAATGTCAAATCTTTTTTTTGATACGTGTTGTGTTTGTGGCAAAGGAGGTTAACCGTTATGGCAGGTGGTGGCAAAGGTATAATCTCCATTCTGCTATTGTGAAGTCACAGAGACTAATTAAAAAAAATCACACCTAAAATTCTAAAACTTTTTTCTATTACAGCCAATTTGATTCTTTTAGATATTCTCTATTAATGCCACTTTATTGCCACGTTCTAAATAAAAAAAATGGTATCTCAAAAGAGGTTGAACAAATAAGCTAGGTAGACATTATGGCGATAAAAAATTTTACTTATACCAAAATTTAATTTTGATTCTATGGCAAACGTTCTTTTGATAATTTGAGTATCTACGAGTACCTATCTATACAATTTATCAAGGGAACAAAAATCCAGGCACGACACGCACGTAATTTGAAAGAGAGCTTGATATATGTGTTACGGGGGAAACGCATTATCTTTATAGAGTTAGTATCTGTTCCCCTTAAATCATTATTTCCAACTTTCTACGGAATAAGGGTCGTTTGAATTTACTATCTTTAACTAGGTATTACAGCTTGGAAGTTGAAGTATACTACAGTAACAAAATTATTAGTACTTTCAATACTGTTGATATACCTATCACATGCATAACACCATACCATATCCATTAGCTAATTCAAAGTTTAACGACGCTGCTAAAAGGTTGTCTAATTGAATCCCTGGAATAGCTTCAGCGAATCATAAAAAAATCAGCCAGGTGCGACTCGGAATCGCGCCCGAAGGGTTCCATACCAAAAAGCGGCAAAAAATCACGTTTGTTGTATGGGAAACTGACTAACTGACTAACTCACGGTTCATGAGATACAGCCTGGTGACAGACAGACGGACGGACAGCGGAGACTTAGTAATAGGGTCCCGTTTTTACCCTTTGGGTACGGAACCCTAAAAACAAAGCTTTCTGAAGCAGACATTAAAATCATTCTTCATTCGAAGCAGCTTATGAAACCACGAGCTTCGTTAGCTAATAAGTTACTAGGGCGCATTATTTCTAATATCATATTACCCTATTTATTCAGTGATTCTAGATCTTCCACGTGTAAAAGTTTATCTATTTGTAGATTTTCCACATGTACAAGTATACCAGTGGAATACTGGAAAAATATTAAGCTACTTTCAGTGTTTTCCACTAAATGATATTGAAGAATCTACGAGAACTATGTAGGTGTATTGAGGATTCTTTGTAGCAAAATATGTTTGTAGTATTTCACCTTATAAACCTTCTCATTTGAGGTATTTTTAATTTACTTGGAACCCGACAATATTTCAAGCATCCGCGTAGGCGTCCTGGCGCAGGTGCAAATAAGCAACCAGTGAAGCGTCGTTTTTAATGAAATAGCACAAACGTTTTTAACACACTCATATTCTATCTTTATGGTGCCTTTCATTGAAATAAAACTGAATGAAGAAAGCTTCCTGACATGAAACAACATTTTAGGCGAGATTTGATAAATAGGCTATTCATTCTATAATTATATTCATTAAATAATGTCATGACGAGGAAAAAACAAGCGTAAATACAGAATAATCTGGCAAGGTATTAAAAGAAGACCCCTTTTTTGTAAAATAAAAACGATAAAAAGTTTTTCAAATGAAAGTTTATTGTGTATAATATCTAGCCTTCGATCATCAAAGTCCATAAAATTGTAAATATTTAGCCGTGATTTTATTTAGATTATTTTTAGGTCGTTGTAGAACATCTACCAAAGAAAAACGAGGAAATAGCATAATATGTTATTTCCTCTGCATATTATGCGGAGTTACGAGTACAGGTAAAAAAATAAAAAAACAAACATTGCAACGAACTGAGAAGCTCCTCCTTTTTTTGAAGTCGGTTAAAAAGGCCTTTACCTTTTTTCTTGACCATCACAAGACGTGTTTGTAACTATTTAGTAAATGATGTCAAAGGAAATTAGTTTTGTTGAACAATCAACAGATCAATGAATGATCCAACCACAGGGGAGTTAACGAATCATTAAGTTACTGATGGGAATTGTGGTTGTTAATTTATATAACGATTCCTATTAGAAAGTTGCGACGTGCGTGATCAGCGAGCGAGCTACACGCGGGTGTCAGTCCTATTGAAGCATTCATACTAACGCAATATGAACTTTTATTACGTATTCGAGGAACCACTGTAGTCCATAATGCTGTCATATATATAACACTCTTAACAACAACTCCGTATCCTGTATATTTGACGGAAATAGAATCTTATACTGTCGTAGAAAAGACTTTTCCACGCACGTGTAAGCAATATGGCTAACTTTTAATTAAGCCAACTTTCATTGGGATATTCACGTAATATTGATCGTCTATTTTCAAGTTAGCTACCTATACCTATCTAAATTCTATATCCTGTTGAAAGATATCTCATTTGTCAAATTATCTTACCTATTTCTGGGAATTACGTCAAATTATAAAGTTTTCAGTGCTATTTGAAACTATTGTAGTATTAATAGAAGGAAAAGTAACTTGCAATTTATAATGTTTACCTGCTGTCGGTAGAATGAGTCTATTCTGTGGCTAATACTACTACTAGAGTACTATAAGTATTCTCGGCGACTGTAATAGTCACTAAAATATATTTTAACATATCGAATTTAGAATCAATTTGTTTCTATATAAATAGTTCTTGAGCTTTTTGACTGTACGAGTTTTTTAAGGGATGTATTTAATAGCACTTTAAATTTGATGAAAACAGCAATAAAATTGTATATCAGCACTTTAAAATAATGGTTTGCACTATAACAATTTTGTCAGCACTTCAAAATAATAATAGATCCCATAATTTAATATTATCACTACAAAAATAATGGTTTGCACTATAACTGTGTCCCAGCTCCGAAACCTTAGTTTCTGTTTAGCCATGTCAGACTGACCACTGTTAAAATGAGATGGCTAGATGATAACAACTTTGTGGCATAAAGTACATATCTACACGCCATCAGGTCAGTTCTGGTGTTGTTGGTCACAATGGAACCTAACCTCCTCCTCGGCTATATTCCTGCGCCCGCTCGTCGTCGCACCTAGTCGTCAGTTTACGTTCAGTACTAAAGTTATAAAATTAATTTGTATGGTGCAAAGTATTCATTTTAAAGCTAAACAATTAAATTGTATAGTGCAAAGTATTAATTTTAACGCTTAGCATATTAAAGTGGAAACCATTATTTTTAAAGTTCATCCAATAAATTTTGAAGCTAAACGTTTTAAAGTGTGTTACATTATTTTTAAAGTGCATTTATATATTCCCCGTTTTTTAAACATGCATGGAAAATTCTTAAAATGCTGATCAGATCAATTGGGTGTGTATAGCGATATGCCCCCCTAGCCAAAGTGACATTTGCAAATTTTCGCTATGGCTTCGCTTCGAAACATGTATGGATTTGACGTTTTAAAATTCGATTGTTAACGAAACCTTATGTCAATCCCATACATGTTTTGAAAGCGAAGCGATAGCGAAGATTAGCGAATGTTACTTTGGCTAGGCCCTCTGGACCTCCAACATTCACTTCCTGGACGGCCATCATTATCATCATGATCACAGCTCAAGGCTTCAAAGTTACCTCGTTTGTATGAAAATCCATCAAGTCCTCAATAATTATGTGACCACCTTGTCGTGCAATAGGGAACATGCATAAGTCACCGATTTTGATAAATTTGAGCTTGACCGCTGCGGACACGTATAAAAACATGATGGAATAGAAAAAAAAATGTATTATTTTAGTTTTAACACACAGGGGAAAATAACGATATTTTTTTTTCATTTTCGGATATAATGCACTTAATAGTCGGATAGAATATCGAATAAGAAATAATATTTTGTGTGACACATATGTACTTAAACGCAATATTTAGGGAGATAATTGAAAATTCTTGGCTAACTCCATAATAATGCGCCTTAAACGTGACATAAGTGACGTCACAAATGTTGACCATTTTTAACCGACTTCCAAAAAGGAGGAGGTTCTCTGTTCGTCTGTATATTTGTTTTTTTTTGTGTATGTTTACCGATTACTCGATAACGGCTGGACCGATTGAAATGATTTAAACGTTATTACATTAGGTAAACTCCCAAGTTGGTCCCATTTTTTTAAATTTGGAAATCGGTTCAGTACTTTTCAAGTAATCGTGAAAAAAGCACGAAAATAGTATGATTTTGTGTGAATTAACTCGATGATAATATTATATAATAAAACTTGGAACTGTTACCCCCTAACCCCTTAAACTAGGGTATGGAAGTTTGTATGAGACTTCCCCAAATTTTGATGCTGGAGGTCTGAAAAAATTAGACATAATGAATGTAAAAAATCTTTAAATATTTAGTAATTATTTTTAAGCCTTAGTAAATCACTGTTAAGACGACGCCTCGTGAAAAAAATTTTTTACAGGCTCCGCCCACTCACCCCTCGTATCCCATAGTGACATTCTGCCTTCAATCGTAAAGTTTGATTTTCGCGCCAAATGCCTGTGAGGTTTCATCGAAAGTTTAAAGAAGAAGAATAGAGAAACGATGGAGTCGCAATACATTGTATTTAGAACATTTTCTTTGATAAATTTATGTATCTTCAAATTGAAAAATGAAAATAAACGTAAAAACGTAAACGTCGGGAAAATAAAAATCAAGCCAAATACCAACTAATTACCAAAGTTCTTTCAGTAAAACCGCGCTAGTATCCGTTAAAAAATGTTTTATTTCATGTTTAGTTTATTAATTATACAAAAATACAATCTCTTATATATAAAAGTGAAAGGGTGACTTACAGACTATTGCCCAGCCCAAACCACTGTACTATGGGCAACAGCGTCGCTTAACCAGTTAGCAACAAACAAAATTCGCGTGCGCGCGTATCGCCCTTGCACGAACTAAACGTATGTAGTGACGGCGCGGCGTGCAAGCGATTTTAACCTTAGCAGTGGTTAAGCGACGCTGTTGCCTATGGTACCTAGAGATTTGAAATTTTGTACACAGTTACTTTATACAATGTAAACACCCACTATGAAGGGTTTTTTGGAAATTCCACTACTATAGGGTTGAAATAGGGGTACAAAGTTTGTATGGAAAAAATATTAAATAGACATTTCAACTTAAAACTTCGTACTATAAACAAATAAGCAAAAACGTGTTTCGCGGTTTTCCAAACTCAACTCTTTAGGAGGTAAATGGGTTAAAAAAAGCCCAACATCGATATAGGTGTCGTTATCGAGGTTTTATGGGATGTTGATTGCGAAAATGGCATATATTTTAGGGTCCAACACGACACGGTGGACATTATTCAACACCTAAAGGACTGCAGTGGGGGCTCAATTTTTTTATGGAAACTAAAAAAAACACTAATTTCAGGTTAACATTTACTTTAGTAGTTTTTTATGACGAATTAAAGTTAAAAGTTTACTTACTTGCAAAGCCATCTAAAATAAAAAGTCAAATTTAAAATGCCTGTCATTCCTACAGGAGAGGGATAGAGTCCAACATGTGGGGGGTTTTGCCGATAAAATTTATCATATTATCTGCCTTTAAAAGTTCCGATATCGCTAACCAAACATATTGTATTATTAAACAAACGATAATAAAACGACCTCATTTCGTCCATACACTTTATTTCGAATCACCCACCTTCTTTTTGTGGATAATACATTTTTTGTTACGCAATGGCGACTCTTGGAAGTTTTGTTCTGTTGATAAATTCCATCTCCTAAAAATAGGTTGCATGAGTATTATAGACTCTTGTCTTTGAAATGTGGGAGCAATTAAAACTGTCATTGTCAGTATAACTGTCATTTTACGTGTTTTGGCTGGTAAATTTTTTGAGCGCTCAAGCACAGGTCCGTCCTCAATAAAGGCTCGTGGCCGTCTGAAGTTCCGGTGCAAAGAGGTAAAGTAATATAGCTTCCCAGCGCAAAGAAAGGGACAACAATAGCGCACGCGTTCCGAAATAAAATAACGTAAGCGACATTATGAAAATAGTTGATTTATTAAAAAACTAAATTATTTTTGAAAAAAGTGGTTTTATCAGAAGTTGGAACTATTTATTACTTTTCTTATAAACTTAATTTCAGTTCAAAATATGAGTCCGTTTGCTTACAGTACTGCAAAAATGATATGAGAGGCATCAACTTTGGATTTTTTTTTATCGAGAAAATTGTTTCCGTTCATGTTTTGAGCTTAACCAAAAGATGTATTTATTAGTCTATTTTAACATATTCCAAAATTAGAACAATTGTAGAAGGATCAATAGGACTAAATCTAAATTGAAAAGCATGAAAATCCACGAGGTATCCTCTTAAAGCAATGGAAAAAGGTAGTCATAAAAAAGATATTGTGTTCATTTCACTACTTTCGGGGGCCTATTACGAAAATTATGTACGCAATGAGGGCTTTTCAAAATGACAAAAAGCTGTAGGCTCGATAGATGGCGTTGAAAAAAATAGGGGATTCAAAGTGTTTTTTTTCGAAGAGTACTCAGGTAGGCAGGCAGATGTAACTGACCTCCTTGTATAATACAGGTCAGTGCAGTACATGCTTACTGGCCGGTTGGTTGGCCGTTTATTTTTAAAAGCCAATTTTGACTTCCCTCTTACCATCAACGCCATCTAGTGAGGCAAATAGTTACTTTTCTTTTTTTAAAATGTCAATTTGAAAACCCCTCATTGCGTAACGCAGTCACATGGCCACGATAGTCGTCCGCAGTTCGTTGGGTAGTTATAACAAACATTTTGAATTTGGCTATCGTAGTCCATACTACTAATCCAACGATGTCAGATAAGCTAGAGAGCAATTGTCAAACTCACGCAATCTCTTCGCAATAATAATAAATAATAATAAATCTTTATTTATTATCATTATTTATTATTAATCAATCGATAATTACAAATCAAGGAATATCGCATACGAAAGTGATTTGTAATAGGAAACAATCAAAACGAAGCACGGACGCAGCTGCGTGTATCGCATCAAACTTTTCGTATTAGACCCCCAGACTCTATTTTGCTCTTTGCACTGTCACTTTCTGCGTTAAAGAGTAAAATAATATCACAGCATAAATGAATTATTTCTACCACAGAATAAATAATAGTACTAGTACGCTAGTTGATTGAATTTTATACAATTTTAGACCACAATAAATTCTGACCCCAGCTTGCTTTTCCGGTATATGGAGGGTTACAAAAAGAAGTGAAATCCCACCAAAAACATTTTCATGTACCTAAATGTTGCGGCCAAGAGCTCGCACTGTCAAAAAGTTATGAGACCTCATGTAGAGCCAAGCTTCTAACTCTACGCGCCCTAACTCTACAAGCCTTTACTTCAAGGTGTAGAGTTTTTGAAGTAAAGGCTAAGTAAAGGCACCCGGAATTTTTGGAATTTTGCAAAATTCCCAAAAAAGTTACCAATAGATTTTCAAAATTTAAACAGGTGTCTCGATAAATTTCTCAACTTTTAGTACTATTCCTATCTCGATCCTCTTAAAATCCTCGGAGATATGGTCAAAAATACGTCTCAGGCGATTTGCATCTGATAACCATTTTCAATGGTAAAAACGCAAGAGAAAAGTTTTAATATTATAGTTGATTTTCTCACGCATTATACTTTTGATTTTGATACAAAAATAAAAATGATGCATGTTTCCTATTTAGATCGGAAAGAACTTTTTCCGAAAGACGACAACCAAAGAGGCAACTTATCAAAGACTCGAAGATGTTATTTAAATTTCGAACTGGCTTACAAAATTAGGAAGTCGTAGTGATAGAACTCTTTGATAGAAAGCTGTGAAAGTACTAAAAAAACAAATGAACATTTATTTTGTATTTTGATTAGCAGGCCAATGGGCAGCTTCCCGGAGCCCCAGTCGCAGGTGTTCGCCTTCCCGCTGTCGGGCCCCGCGCGGCTGCCGCTGAGGCCGCAGGAGCGCGCACCAGGCCCCGATGCCATGATCCCGCCCCCCTTCGGACCCATCAGACGCCCCGCACCTTTCCCTCTACCGGTGAGTACTTTTATTAGTTCACTAGCTGTACCGCATACTTTGCAATGCCCCTTTGTCATAAAATAGTAGGTCTGCCGTAATACTGTACCAAATATCGCAATCGCGCTCACGACATCGACATGACACTACTCAGTCACAGAGTGACTGATATTTTTTCCCTTTCAGAGTTTAATTTTACAAATAGAGAAGTGATATCTTATAAATATAAATTTTGTGATGAATTATTGTTCAGGACAATCCTACTAATGTTGTAAATGTGAAAGTTTGTGGGTTTGGATGTTTGTTCCTCAATCACGAAAAAACTACTGAGCGGATTTGGTTGGAATTTGTCACACAGATAGTAGAAAGCCTAGATTAAAACATAGGATATTTTTATCTCGATATTCCCACGGGAACGGAAACCACGCGGGTGAAACCGCGGGCGGCCGCTAGTAGACAATAAAATGAAAGTCGAGCAAATTTGTATATTTACAAAATTTCTAATCCATAATAAGTCTAACTCAAAATATACAGAAACTATTGACAAAAGTAATAGTGACATTCGTTATTCCTTTTATTATTAAATTACAATAATGATTGTTTAATTTTTCATATAAGTGAACAGTAATAATAACAAGGGTAGCAATGAAAACTAATTGCCTGAGTTACTTATCATGCTCAACATGAAACGCTATACGTATACCCGACCGAACGTGTTGCTAACATCTCCGTTTACTGGAGTTAATTATTATAATTTTATGAGTATATGTCACACAATTGTTCTAAATTATAACTACGAAATTTAAGCTAAAGAGGAAACTACGCTATACACAACTTTTTAATTTGAAAATCTGAACCTACACATGTCATTGCTTTTCAAAACTCTTTTTAAACTAGAAAATGACACTAGGTTAACACTTAGAAACGAATTCTTAAATCGTAACAATAACTTAGTATCTGTTTAAAAAGTCTCTACAGGTCCTGAATTTTACGCCATCCGATATTTCATTTTAGTCGGACTTTCTGAAAAAAGCTTTGGCACCTTCTCTCACAAAACAATGAATAGATAGGTATAGGTAACAGTGGCGAGGGGTGAAATAATGGCGAAGGTAAGCCGTTCTACAAAGTTGTTACGATCTGCATAGTGGATCGGTGGAACCCTCGTCACTGATAGATAGTTAGTGTCTGATCAAAGTTCGTTATGGCTGGTTAAAAAGCACGGTAGCCTTATTGGGCATATACTTCCTACTAATAGGTATTTTAAATGTGAAAGTTCGTGGGTTTGGATGTTTGTTCTTCAATCACGCAAAAACTATTGAATGGATTTGGTTGAAATTTGGCACACAGATAGTAGATAGCCTAGATAAAAACATAGAATACTTTTTATTCCGATATTCCCACGGAAACGGGAACCACGCGGGTGAAACCGCGGGCGGCCGCTAGTAGGTATTATAAATGAGAAAGTTTGTGGGTTTGGATGTTTGTTCCTCAATTACGCAAAAACTACTGAATGGATTTGGTTGAAATTTGGCACACAAATAGTAAATAGCCTAGATTAAGACATAAAATAGTTTTTATCCTGATATTCCCACGGGAACGGGAACCACGCAGGTGAAACCGCGGGCGGCCGCTAGTATTATAATGAATGTATTTGGATGTTTGTACCTCAATCACACAAAAATGGCTGAACGGATTTGGAAGAAATTTGGCACACCGATAGTTTATAGCCTGGATTAAAACAAAGGATAATTATTATCCCGGTTAAAGGATTCCTTGGGATTTCCCGAAAGTCCACGCGGACGAAGTCGCGGGCGGAAGCTAGTACTTTAATAAATACACATGGAAGATATTTATTTTGTAAATTTCGTACGTAGGTAAGCGTTCTATTTACTTGTAAAAAATGTGAACCTCTATTTACGTAGAATACGGCTCGTCTATTGAGCTTGCGTATCTTTGTATGTACTACGAGTACTTAGCAAAAGGTAAGTTCAACTTCCCATAATGGATGCTATAGGTAGGTATAGGTAGGTAACAGTGGCGAGGGGTCGAAATATCGCGAAGGTAAGCCGAAAAAAAAAACCACCGCGTGATGCAAGCTTCAAGCGTTTCTTCAGAAGTTAGGCCCTCACTTTCACCATTCAAAAAAGCACTGATAAGATAGTGACAGTGTCTAGCCCGTGCTATTTCATACTGAGTTGGAATCAGAAAATAATAAACATGTCATTGAGTTTGCAACTGCCTGTCATCCACGTATATTTTTCGTATAAAGATGTAGGTTTGATATTGAAAATGTTTAAAAAACCCGTCTTGCTAACGTAACTATAACTTCGTAACTAAGTATGGAAAACAAAGTTTTACCGGTAAGTAAGTACACAGGTAAACAACACTCCATAATGAATTAAAGCCATTATGGCAAATAAAACTTACCGCAATGAACAAATCGGTATAAGATAAACACAGTAAAATAAACAAAACTTGCGAAAAGTATCGATTCTCACTCACTAATTCACTATTTTGCAAAAAACTAATCACTTTCCAAACACGCACATAAACAATAATAATGGCGGACAGGTACTTATTATTATTTATTAATCACTCGGATGTCATTTCGTTTCATTCGCGTCATATTCGCGTATACTCGTAATAGACAGAGACGGGAAACGTTAAAATCGCTTGAAATAGAAAGAGATGGAAAAATACAACCCGGCGTTGCATCGAGTTATTTTAGCCGAAAGGCATGCGTGCGTGTGAATGAGACAGAGTAATAACAATGTTACGGTTACCATTAAGCAACGTTCGCAAGGGTCGGTCATGGGATGGGTGACCAAAAATTTATTATCTCGAGCTCCTCCGTGCTTCGGAAGGCACGTTAAGCCGTTGGTCCCGGCTGCATTTGCAGTCGTTAACACCCACCAATCCGCAATGGGCCCGCGTGGTGGGTTATGGCCCGTCCTCCTTATCCACCCATAAGGAAGGCTTGTGCCCCAGCAGTGGGGACATTAAAAATGGCTGATGGAAGAAGGTTACCATGGCAACGCACGCCAGACGAAGTGCGAACATGAAGTCAAAAATAGGCGGCTTAACTCGTCGAACTTTGCTATGGAAATAATTGTAGGCGCTTTGAAATAATGATACAATAATACTGTCCATGTATTTCTCCTCACAATCTTTTGACAATAATTAATGACATGTTATAATCTGCATGGTAGATCGGTGGGGTGGTATTTCAGAGATTTCTCGAAGGGAAGCCGATGGGAATCGGCTTGTATGGACCCCTCGCCACTGGTAGGTAATGATTTCAACCTTGTATAAATGTTTATGTTACTCCATATACTCATAATACATACTTACTGATAAAGAAATACCTAGTTGTATATAAGGTTGAAGGTTTGAGCTGTAACCGTTTTACAGTTCAAATATTTAAGTATGCCTGGCGTAGTAAAAGACTACGACCCACGTCAAAAAAGTTGAAAGTTGCTAGGCAGGTACACGAGTCGGGCTGCCTGATAAATCTTGTCACAGATCTGCATTTCAGCCGAGAGAGAACAGTTTCATGTCCGCCCTGATAGCTGTGTAATGTAATAGAGTTTACAGTTTTTATTCTATCTACTGGATTTTGTATTCGGTTTTTGCGATGCTTGCCAACGATCTCAGAACATAGAGATCGTTGATGCTTGCACATAATTTATAGGTAAAATAAAGGACATCAAATAATTTTTTTATACTTGATGATAGGTTACATACAGGAAAAGTGTTCTGGGGTTGTCACAAGTTGATATAGAAAAAAAGCTTTTTAAAAAAGTAAAACCTCCTTTAAAAATCTAAAAATAAAAACAAATAGCTCTAAAAAGCAAGAAATAATATTAAGATGAATAAATAATGAAAAATATTAGAAAAAATCGGCTCACCCGTAGCAACTTAGACTTGCATTGTGAATGCAAAAATCTAAAAGTTTAAAATAATATTAAAATCACCAATACACATTCATGTTCCAAAATTCAAAAAATTTAACTTATTGAAAAAGGCAATACCTAAGTTTTGCAAGTTTTTATGCTTTTAAGTGATATATTTTTTTACAGTATACCAGTTTAGGTACTATTTTAAGATTACAGAGATTACAGAGATTACAGAGACATACAATGATTGTGATTAAATTGACAATAGACATGATACGCTGCAAACTCGCTCAAAAATGTATGGCAAAAATATTTTTTCACCTCTCCAGCACGAAAAGGGCGCTTTTGGCGCGTAAAAACTCGCAGCAAAATCAAATTTAATTTCTAACACCAATTTATAGAATAATAATGAAAAAAGAAATAAAGTGACAAGGATGACACTTGTAAAATTGATATGTGAAAAAAGGATAGATAGAGTGCTTTATGGCGTCATACATGGATTAAAAAGTAAAAAAATCAAATGCACGGATATACCAAGGAGTTTTTAATAAGGATTGTTAAAATCAACCATTGAGGGCTTTTCAAAATGACAAAAAGCTGTAGGCTCGATAGATGGCGATGAAAAAAATAAGGGATTCAAAGTATTTTTTACATAGATGTAGCAAATCCCTTTTTACTACCAATTTTGACTTCCCTCTTACCATCAACTAGTCATACCATCAACATCTAGTGAGGCAAATAGTAACTTTTCTTTTTTTTAAATGTCAATTTGAAAACCCCTCATTCGAAATAAAGAGTATGGACGTAATGAGGTCGCATGTATGAAACAAATATGAAATAAGAAAAATTTATGAAATTTATTAACAAATTATATGTTTTATAATTATAAATAAATAAATAAGATGGGATATTGATGAATAAGAGAAAAACACAAAGATATGGTGATTAGGGTTTTTTTTTCCATTCTGCTGTTATTTCTGTACGTTTTGCAAAAACAAAGTATTTTTTTTTTAATTTTCCACGCAGTCAAAAATTTTGTTTTTTTTACAGAACGAGCGAGCGCAAAGCGTTTTCGTTTCAGATTAAGTGAAAATGCTTTCGTATGGCTTTTACAAAGGAGGTTATTCCTATCATAAAAAAATATTCAGCAAATTTGATTTTTTCAGAAATTCTTTAGCTTATTCCTTCAACTTGATTGTTTGCTCTTTACAATAGACTAACGAGAAACGGCACAAAAGTAAACTAATCTAATGATCATTCATAGTGGATTTTATTCCATCACTAGGTATAACCATCATCATTATTGTTTATTTACATAATTGCCGTAACCGCACATTATTAAATTGTCTATGTGTATTTGTCTAAAAACTAATTATTATTGAGAAGTTAGGTATCTAGGCCTTACAGAGCAGCAAAAGTTGGAGAAATGTGGGTTTCATGACTGTAGATAAATTCTGTGCTAATTGACCAGGCAACATAAATATGGAAAATGTTAACTTTCACAATTTTCAAATATATAAGTTTAAAATAATAAGATTAAAGGTTACACGAGTTTTGAAAATTACAAAAGTAAACCTTCTATAAATTGTGATCCTGATATTTTGGAGACGTTTTTCTTACAAAGGATTGAAAATCATATCCAAAAGTGATTGGAAATAAAATAACTCAGCTTTTACTGTGACTGTACCAAATATTTTCATGGATCCGCTGGGAAAGAAAATGCTTTTTAATTTTTAATGTCGTGAACCCGTTGGGAACCAAAGTATGAGCTTACATTTTTTGAAAACAATAGAGCTTTGGGAATAACCCCGAACGAAGCGTCTTTGTTTGAACTTGGGCAAAAAAGCTTTAGTATGTCCGGCTGTCCGTCTGACTTTCTCGACCGATTCTCGTGAAATTTTGTGAGCAGGTTCAATAATTATTATAGTTTTTTTATCGATTCAGTTTTTGTTTTATTTTTGAAAAGGAAAAACATATTTCTGCTATTTTGAAAAATGATCAAAAATATCACAAGTGCAAAGTTTACAGCTCATAGGGCCACTAATTTACACTTTGGTGTTATTGAAACGGATAATTTCTTTAAACTTGTAACCTCTTCCCCGATTATTAATTTCTTACTATTTCCGTCTAAAATATTTTTACTTTATTTATTGAAAGTCAAATGAAATACTCAGGATATATACCTATAAACTATTACACAATAATTTATCGTAACAGTTGAAGCATGTTTAATAACTGAATTGTTTGAGATGCGAAATAATAATAATAATACTGCAGCTAGATAACTATTTCTAAAGAAAAGCTAAGACAGTATTTTATAAATCTTTATAAATCAGCAGATCTATACTTGTGGATATTGTGGATGTCACAGTATCTAAAAAAACAAGTAGAAAATATACGAGTATTTTTCACATGTCTCAGTAAGATTTTAGCAAAATTGACATCTAACTCCTAGATCAGTGAAAATATCTAAAAATTAAAGATTCCTTCAATTTTTATTTATTAAAAATCTCTTTATTATTCATGAAATCACAAACTTTTGCTGTTCTTACTCTCCCTTGAGTTACTTTCAAACTTTATTAAAGTTACAAGTGGGAGTCAAAAGTAGGAGTCAGTTTTTAAATAAATAATTGCCTTTCTGCAGTCTGTGAAACTAAGTTACTCTGTTAAAGAAAAAAAAAATTGATATTTCCTTTAAACAATCCTTACTAATATTATAAATGCGAAAGTCCGTTTGTTTGTTACGCCTTCACGTCTTAACTACTGAACCGATCATCATGAAATTTTGCATATACGTTGTCAGGGGTACAGTACAGGGGAGGACATAGGGTACCTTTCATCCCGAAAAAAGTATTGTTCCCGAGGGATAGCAAAAAACATTTCCACGCAGACACAGTCGCGGGCGGCCGCTAGTAAATTATATTATTTGGTAAAGTTATTACCTTAAATTGCCCAATGTTCCTTTTATATATCTTTCATTGAATAAATATTAAAACATAAACTTTCACTAGTAAGAATCAAGACATTCTGTTAAACCTTTCATTAAACCAATAAAATATTTATCACTACTTACTGCAAGCGATGGTAAAAAACCTGGTATTGCTTCAAAAGATATGAAATCCTGGTAAAGATATTTTATAAGTACCTAATATTAGTTACCGTGCAAAATATGGGTCTAATTTCAGCTTACATGTCCATAGATTGGATTGCATGCTATGATGACTTTATAAAATAAAAGTTAAAACCCTCTTACTCAGTTATGTCGTTTAAAATGTTCGAATAGAATTACGTAATCAAATATTAATGGAAAAATCTTTTCTAAACGCTATTTTATGAGGAGACGAAGACAAGGCATTATCCGAGCTTTCACGTTAGTAACGTGATATGGAAACGAGATGATTAGATTTCTAACGAAGCTCTCCTTTCTCCATGTTATTTGATTAGTCACGCGTCATTTAACCCACGTGTTCTGTTTTGTTTTTTGACACGTTTAGGCGTTGATTGACTGGAAAAGGAAGCATTGTGTTGAAACGTGTTAATAATTATAATAATAGCATCAAAATTCTTTGCAACGGTGAGTATATCACGCTTTTTAGGGTTCCGTATCCTAATGGCAAAGAACGGAATCCTTAAGCTAGGGTTTCCTAGGATAGCGGTGCCGTCGTATTACGGCCGTAATATAGCGGCGTTGAATGTTGTCTATGTAAACAATATGGCGACACAGTAACGTCAGAAAACGCGCTGTATTGTTTCCATAGACAACGTTCTACGCCGCTAAATTACGGCCGTAATATGACGGCACCGTCATCCTAGGAAACCCTAGCTTTATAGATTCGTCATGTCTGTCTGTTCGTCCGTCCGTATGTCACAGTCACTTTAATCCGAAACTTTAGGATTACACAGTTGAAACTTGCTAGGTAGACATATGTATTCTGTGAACCGCTTTACGATTTTTACACAAAAATAAATAAAATTAAATATTAAGAGGGAGAGGGTATTCCCATACATGGAACTGAAACTGAAATTTTTTTTTTCATCAAACGTATAGATGTGCGGGTTGTCTATGGATAGTAAATAGTCTTTAAAAATGATATTGCGGTTTCAAAAACTATTTTTTCTCAGAGTCAACAGTTTCAAAGATATACACTTCCAAAGTGGTAAAATGTGTGTCCCCCCCTGTTACTTTTAAAATAAGGAAGTGAAAAATCTAAAAAAATATATTATGTAGATCTTAATAAACACTTTCAACGAAAATTGGTTTGAACGAGATATTTAAAGTAGTTTTAGAGATATTGCTCATTTTCCAAACCCGCAAATTTATAACTTTGTCATTTATACAAACTCTATGAAAAACAAAGCTATTTTTGCAGTTGAATAATGATATTAGTATTGAATAAGGTATGGTATATGGCATATGGTAACTATGGAACCCTACTGCGCATGGCCCGCCACGCACTTGGCTGGTTTTTTTGTGTCAGTCACATGGAAATGGAAAATGCAAAAAGTTAGAATGTCCTAATCCAAAAGGGTTAAGCTTTATAAAGAGTTCTTGTGAATCGAAAGTAAACCACGAAACTGTCGACGGCGATCGGCCTTCGACTGACTCATAAAACTCAATCACTGTTAGAGAAAAGCGCGAAAAATTGTCCAATTTTGAATTCTAGGCCGAGCTGACTAACATATTATTTACTATAGTCGATATACCTTACTCTAGTAGCTAGAGTCTCAGACCAAATAAAAAAAGTAAGACGGAGTCGTCCAAACAAAGCGGTGAGGCCTGTAAAACTAACGCCTTAGCTGTGTACATAAACAGTTCACGCAAACACGTGTAACGAAACTACGCCTTGGCTTTCCATATAAATTCCTGCCGTCCGGCCCCCGCCCACCCCCTTGTGCGCACACATGTACCATCAAAAACCGGCCTCACTTCATTGTTCGCAAGGCTCCATCTTACTTTTTTATTTGATCTGAGGCTAGAGTATGAAACTGCGGAAAGCCGCTACAGTCAACAAGCCAACGCGTTCAGCCTGCGTCCGCGGTGGCGTGCACGGTCACACGGTGGCGATATTGGGGCGTACAAAACAAGTTTACACCAAACACGAGTAATCATTATTGACGTGGGTTTCTTTGTATCGCTTTTTACAACATTACAATTTTTTTTTATAATATGGATGAAAAGTATCATAATAATTTTGTATATAATTTGCATTTCAGCTACCATTTTTTCAGTCTCAGATATCGTAGGCTACCTTCAAAACACTATAAAATTAGTTGCGTGCAGCGTTCAACTCGTGGTGGATACAAATTTTAATTGTCCAATGGAGCATCGAAGTAATTAATTAGGGAATTTTCCTATAAAATTATAAGAGCAAACTTATTAAAAAACAATTGAAACCGGTTCCAAAATTGAGTTTTCTCAGTGGTCACAATAAATTGATATCTATTTCCTACTCCGACACGGTTTTTTATCTAAAGCATTTTGTGTCCGATCGTGTGAAATCGAATAACTGCCTTGAACGAAACAGGGTTCGATGATCAGTTCGAAAAAAAATCACAAAATAAAGGGTTTCGGGGTCGTTGACCTGGAAACTGGCTGCCGGGACCAGAATGCATGGACTTATGCAATTTTGTACTTTCCGGTTTTGGTAAACTTTTTTTAGCAATGCAATAAACATTTTATACTCGAACGAATCATCCCCATAAATGGCTACGTAATTTAGTTAGTTCTGTTTCTATTATTGTTAATAATATTACTAATGTAACTAAGTTAACTTTTAAGAAAGAAAAAAAATTTCAATCTCACCGTAATCCTTTTAGTGTTGATTAAAGTGAAATATTTGATGTTTGAATCCTTTTAGTGGCGATTAAAGTGAAATATTTGATGTTTGAAAGTACGTCTGGTTGAGTCCCGATCCTGTTAATCGATTCTCGATGCGTAATTGTACTGAGTCTGAACCACAGACAGGGTTGCCAACTATTTTTGCATCAAATATAGTATTTTTAAGATTATTACGTGTAAAAATATAGTGGATGGCGAAAAAGTCCAATTATAGGTTGCCGTTTTGTACGGAGGATTTTGAAGAAGTTGCATTTTTCATACTTACTAACATTTTCATAATTTATTCAACAACCATAAACGCAAGTTTTAAACACAACAATTATTATGCAATTACTTTGTGTGCATATAGTTAAGTAAACAATTTTAGCTGCTTTTGTTTATTTTATTTACTTGAAAAAATTTAGTAGTTGCCTACTATATATTTTTTCAAAAATATAGGAGCTCTCAATATTGTAGGATACCATGTTATATAGTAGGGTTGGCAACCCTACACAGATCCCTCACTTCGTTACCAGCTTCTCTGATTCGTATCCATTAAATAAGTCCATTGTAATTACAAGTAACATTTTCGATATTTAAACGATTTAATTTTCAATTATGATATAAGTCCTAGTTTGTTTTAAATGAAAGGAAGTGAAGGTGATTAAAATTTTCGAATGATTTTATTAAACTAGATCAGGTTTTATTGTACGATTATGCTCTTGATGCAGTCATTCGAAATTACAGATACAAACCACTCTTTTCTTTTTGAAGAATCTTCGATATAAACAACATTAAAAGAAAGCAGCGGAAATTTTAAATCCTTAATGGTCGCAGTATTAAAATTCTTTCCATTTACGGAAATCCGTCTTAGGAATGTGTTGATATTTTATTGATACATCGAGAGAACGCCGCGAGCGGAATTAAGCACTACGTAAACATTGCGTAACGTAACTTCAAAAGGTTCCGTGGCTACGGTGGTATTGGAGGCCTCGAGTTTGGCCGGGGACCGGGGAGCGGGGGGCTAAGGGTTGCTATACACATATTCGGCACGATTTATTTGATTACTCTTATAGCTTTGTTTGGCGTCTAATGCGTATTGACTTCGGATTCGGGTATTCAGGTCAGCCGATAGCGATTATAAGGTTTTTCTGGCAGTAAGTATATAGTAATATTTTATTATCAGAATGAAAGAGAATCGTCTAATAACTTCGTATAAAACTTGTTTCTGCTTTTCGTTTAAGTGGCAATCAGTTTTACTTTTTGCTAGAGTAATTTTGAGAATGTGTGCAACCCACTCAAATCAAATAAATGTATATAAATGCCGCCAAATAATAGCAAACAAACGTATGTACTTGTTGTATGGTCTGTGCAAACAAACTAAATAATTAAAGGTGGTCCTCAGCAGTGCTGGATTAACCCTTAAACAAATTAAGCAATTGCTTAGGGCATCACGTCTGGGGGGCACCATAATCGGCACCGATAAAAACGAAATTTTTTTTGTAAGTATTAAAAAATCTTTTTTTTTATTTCAAATTCATTTGTGGGGCCATGCAAAACGACTTACTGCACGATTAGTGGATGAAACTGACAAAAAATCGCGCTGCGTGTTTTTTTTTACTACAGACAACAGGCAAGGCAAGAGTGGATGAAACTGACTAAAAATTGCGCTGCACGGCCGTTTTTTTAACTATAGACTGGCATTTTTCTGAATTTTGTGCATATCCTAAACAGGCATCCTCCCTTACGTAGATGGTAATTGTATAGGGGGCCCGCAGGCGTGGATTGCTTAGGGCACCAAGTAGTCTTAATCCGGCACTGGTCCTCAGGCTTCGTCCCGCCTCGTTTCCCGGTTCTGCGCCAGAGTACACATAGTCTGCGAACGTGGAATATGACAGATTTTAAAATGTTTTAAGTTTGTCATACTTTTGGGTGAATCAGGAATATTATATGCCCAGCAGTGAGTGTCGTGCGTCTGATTATAGGCCGTATCTTATATGGTTCACGTATATGCTTAACGTACATGGTATTTTCTTACTCACTAAGGGATAGTGCTTGGCCTTTATCTCACCAGCGGGGCTACTCAAATGGCCACTTTTCTATTCGTTCGCTAACTTAAAAATTAAAAATAAGCCATAAACACCAAAATAACGTGTCGTAGGCTTGTCAATTCTGTACAATACAACAATGTCTGTGATTTACATAAATTTGCAAACGTCTGACTTTATCATTAATTGCTTATTTTTAAGATTTAAGTTAGCGAACGAATAGAAAAGTGGCCATTTGAGTAGCCCCCCTGATGTTAAGTGACGATAAGGCCAAAATTGTAAGCGCACTACACACAGATCCAACCCTCACCACTGAGGAACTGGCCACATACATTTTTTTTGTTCTGTGGACCTGGCTATCTTACAATGGGGAATGTCCGAAAGAAATCAAATTGGCTGAATATTTTTCTATAGGTAGGAATAAGGTCCCTTAGTAATAGAATAAATTTTCAAAATTTTCGGTTTCGTGAAAAAATTTAAAAAAATCAAAGTCTCTTCGACTTAACAAATGTATGAAAGTAACAGCAGAATGGAGATTGTACCTTTGCCAACACATGCCACAACCACAACATGGTATTAAAAAAAAAGTTTCAAGACAAAATGTCAAAACTTTTTTTTTTAATACGTGTTGTCTTTGTGGCAGTTAGCGGCAAAGGTATAATCTCCATTCTGCTGTTACTTTCATACATTTGTGAAGTCGAAGAGACTTTGATTTTTAAAAACTTTTTTACCCAACCGAAAATTCTGAAACTTTTTTCTATTACTAAGGGACCTTATTCCTACCTATAGAAAAATATTCAGCCAATTTGATTTTTTTCGGACATTCCCCATTGAGATAACTAGTTTCACTGGAGAAAAACTCACAAAACCAGTTTTTGGTACGGAACCCTTCGTGCGCTAGTCCGACTCACACTTGGCCGGTTTTTTCCTTTTTTTTGTGCCGTGAGAGTGAGACCTTGCTTGTCGCCTCTTATGTTTTAAGTCAACGGAGATTAGTTATTACACGTCTCGGCTGTTTGATGTCTATTATTGATGCATATCATCATCTCACCTAATGGTCATGACATCATGGCGTTTAACAGTGCATTTTACGTTTCCACGCAAAAAAATATGAATAGTTTTGTGATTTTAGTTTCTGGGGGCCTATTACAAAAAAGCATTGCGATAAGCGTAGGTACGATATTCGTCCCACTCCGTGGCACTTACGAATAAGGTTCAATGTCAAAATGTCAAACTAATGGCTATCTTGCCAATATGCGATAGATTGAAAATGAGCTTCTTGGCCGATGGTCCAAAGTAAATTGTACGACGAATTGCGTTCGACTCTCGTGATTATTTTTGTAATAGGTCTTCTGATGTCCACCACCCTAACTCAGTCTATCTACCACTCCACATTTCATTGGGAGAGTGCGAAAGAATTTGTAAAAATATTTTTTATAAAAGTTTAGTCCTAATAATAGTCTTTTTCATCAAAAATCCATATTGTGATGTGTTGTGCCTTAAATAATTTTAAGTGGTCCACACACAGACTATGTGGGTACTGGCTCCACATAATAAAAAAAAAAATCAAGTTATAACTTTATTTATTTCTTGTTTTCTGTTTAATTTGAAGCTTTGTTAATATTTTGTATTGAACTTATCTTTAAAATAAAAGAGGTGTTAAATGGAAGACGTTGTCAGATAAAAATCGACCTTCGAGATAAAATCACAATAATTTTGCATTTTTTCATTCAATGTCGAAAAAAAAATGTCAGCTTTAAATCTGCAGAACAGTGATTTTATTACTAAGGTAGGTAGGTACCTTATTCTGGCAAGCAATTTGAAAGCTTTAACATCTAAAGGCTTTTCTTCCTTAAGCTTTAAAAATACTGAATCAACTTGTATTTTGTGTTTCGAGGCTCAATATATACTCTATAACAATACCCTCATTCTAGTAGTGTATATTATAGTGATATTTATGACACACTGGACAAAATAGTTATTTGTTATACAAGTGACCAAAATCAATTTGTGCTGTGAGTGCCGACTTTAAATCACGAACTAGCGAAGTAGTCTAGAATTGTATCACAAGCGTAGCGAGTGATTCTAATATAGACTACTGAGCACAGTGAGTGATTTAAAGGCACGAGGCAGAACAAAATTTTGGTCTCGTGTAAAACATACAACTTTTCACCTCTACCAGCGCTAAATTTTCTCGTGACTTTCCTGGTAAAAAGCTTAATTCAGCATTAGAAACTTGTTCACTTAACTCTTTTGAAGTAAGACAACTATCTTCATCGTTGGACGCATTCATTTTTGTAATTTATCATAAAAATAATTCGATCAAACCTATGCTGAAACATTTTATTCATAGAGTCAGTAAAGTACCTACTTCAAAATATACAGAATAATAGAAAAATCGACTAAGCATTTGAACACCTTTTGCTTGTTTGATTTTGTAGTTTGTTTATTTTGTTAGTTGGTTACTAAGTTCTGTAACTATGGAAAACATGAATAATACTAAATTTACAAATAATGCTACAATGAATTATATACCAAATGAAAGCACAAATATTTAAGATTATCATGTATTAAAATTATTCGAAATGACCGCCTCTGGCATGAATACACGCCTTTAGACGACGAGGCCAGTCATCGATGGCAGCACGAACTACCACCATATCCAATTCTGCGACTGCCTTGAGAATAGCGCGCTTAAGAGAGTCGAGATTCATGTGGGGCTTAGCACATGCTTTCTCCTCAATAAGTTGCCATATGGCATAATCCAGAGGATTTAAGTCTGGGCTGGAGGATGGCCATTCTTCCTGCGCGATAAAATCAATTTTGTTAGCCCGAAACCATGCTTGTGTAGATTTTGCTTTGTGCGCAGGGGCAGAGTCCTGCTGGAAGACCCATGGCTGGTTTTGAAATAAAGTGTGGCTTAAGGGTTTGACAACAGGTTCCAGAACGGTATCTTGATAGACTCTAGCGCCAGTTTTCACACCTTTTTCACATAAATGAACCTTACTTAGCCCTGAATAGGACACCCCCAGCCAAATCATCACTGATGAGGGGTGGTGACCTCGTTGGACCCTCGGAGCAATCATGCTGGCTTCTTTACTATTCTTAGCGTATACTCTATCATTTTGACGGTTAAAATTTTCTTCGACTGTGAAGATTTTTTCATCAGTAAACAAGATTTTTCGATGGCCGTTTTGTGCGTACTGCTTTAGTAGAGCGCGACTTCATGCTAACCTCATAGCCTTCAATCGTGCGTTTAGCAGATGGCCCTTTCGTCTACGGTAAGCGTGAAGCCCAAGGTCATCATTGATAATTTTTTTAAGGGAACTACTCTTCACAGTCATCTGTATTGCCAATAACTTTTGCTTCCGGACGGGATTTCTCGTGATTCTCGCCTTCACTGCCTTGATCACAGCTGGTGTCCGAACGGTGCGTGGTCTTCCTGATCTTTTTCGGTCATTGACGGTCAAGGTATTACTGTACCTATGGATAGTGCGATAAATAAATTGCTTGTTGATTTTCAACTTTTGTAGCAACTTGAAAATCATATTCGGTGGCTGCCCACATTTGTGCAGAGCAATTACAGCGACACGATTCTCCTTCAACCCCCATTCCATGGTGAAATAAACAAAATATGATATACGTGTGGTATGGAATTATAGCTTATAAAACTGTCAATAATATGTCATTTTTATTTTTTCTTTTCATTTGTTTTAATGGCCAGTAATCGATAAAGAAACTCAGTAACAGAACTTTTGACCAACCTGTGTAGATTCCCGTCGTTTTGATTACTTTACGTTGTGTTTTTCTCTCATTCATTAATATCCCATCTTATTTATTTATTTTTAATCATAAAACGTATAATTTGTTAATAAATTTCATGAATTTTTATTTTTGTATATGTTTCATACCTGCGAGTCTGCGACCTCATTTCGTCCATACTCTTTATTTCGAATCATCAACCTTCTTTTTTAACAATCCTTATTTAAAACTCCTTGGTATATCCGTGCATTTTATTTTTTTACTTTTTAATCCATGTATGACACCATTCACGCACTATTAAGCACCATTAAGCACCATTAAGCACTCTATCTATCCTTTTTTCACATATCAATTTTACAAGTGTCATCCTTGTCACTTTATTTCTTTTTCTTTATTATTTTAAAAGTTGGTGTTAGAAATTAAAAAAGAACTTTGCCTCACGCAAAAATCGATTTTGCTGCGAGTTTTTACGCGCCAAAAGCGCCCTTTTCGTGCTGGAGAGGTGAAATAGTTATTTGTTATACAAGTGACCAAAATCGATTTGTGCTGCGAGTGCCGACTTTAAATCACGAACTAGCGAAGTAGTCTAGAATTGAATCACGAGCGTAGCGAGTGATTCTAATATAGACTACTGAGCACAGTGAGTGATTTAAAGTCACGAGGCAGAACAAAATTTTGGTCTCGTGTAAAACATACAACTTTTCACCTCTACCAGCGAGAAAATAAAATACGTGAGTTTCCTGGTAAAAAGCTAAATTCAGCCTTAAAAACTTGTTCACTCAACTCTTTTGGAGTTAGACAACTATCTTCATCGTTGGATGCACTATTTTTTTGTAATTTATCACAAAAATAGTTCGATCAAACCTATGTTGAAAAATTTTATTCATAAAGTAGATTCCCGCCGTTTTGTTTTACATTATTACGTTGTGCTTTTCTCTTATTCATCAATATCCCATCTTATTTATTTATTTATAATCATAAAACACTAATTTGTTAATAAATTTCATTAATTTATATTTATTTCATACATGCGACCTCATTTCGTCCATACTCTTTATTCCGAATTATCAACCTTCTTTTTTAACAATCCTTATTTAAAACTCCTTGGTATATCCGTGCATGTTATTTTTTTACTTTTTAATCCGTGTGTGACACCATAAAGCACTCTATCTATCCTTTTCTCACATATCAATTTTACAAGTCTCATCCTTGTCACTTTATTTCTTTTTTTATTATTTTAAAAGTTGGTGTTAGAAATTAAAAAAGCACTTTGCCTCACGCTCGCAGCAAAAATCGATTTTGCTGCGAGTTTTTACGCTCCAAAAGCGCCCTTTTCGTGCTGGAGAGGT
This sequence comes from Agriphila tristella, assembly GCA_928269145.1. Lineage (NCBI taxonomy): Eukaryota > Metazoa > Arthropoda > Insecta > Lepidoptera > Crambidae > Agriphila > Agriphila tristella. Next base: position 43,736,529 of record OV743431.1, read on the forward strand.
GAAAATAATATTTAGTCGAGAGTATAGGTACGTGAAAAAAATAGTCATGCTATAAGCTTTTATTACTTATTATCAAATTAAACAATACGTAGGCGCGGAAAAACACCAATTGCTCATTTTATGATGAAAAACCAGGCGTTTTCAATCATATAAAAATACATTATTAGTCTAGTCACTGTTGACTCTAGGATGAGGTTACACTTAGAGCAACGCAGCTTCCGTCCGCGGAAGCCCGCATTGCTCTAAGATGTTACAAAATAGTCTTTTTCAGCCTTTTTAGAAAAGTTTACTCGATATTATTCAAAGTGTCAATGTCAACACAAACAGAAGTTTCTGATGTTTGCCAGTAATAATATGATTAATCCACTTGTATCAGTTCTGTTTATTTGAATTATTAATATGCCCATGTTAATACACGTCATGTTGTGGGTGCCTCTACATTATGTATTCTTGATACGGTTTTGATTGATTGCGATATAATTACGAGCGTTGGTGAAGATATCAATTAACATAAAAAAGATCGGTTTCTTGTTTGTTTATTTACTTAAATCTGTTTGGAATTTAACTCTAGCAACCGAAGATTTTTCGTTGTAGTATTTAACGAAATCGTCATAATGAAACTTTTTATAGTATGAGATAATGTTTTTAAGTTTTTGATGAGATGTTGGATCTCTGAAACTCCAATTGGATCAGAATACCCAATTCCAAAAAAAATTACGTCATTAGAAAGCTACACTATCCCTAAGTGGCATAAGCTATAATAGGGAATATGCATCAATTTTTTTTTTAATCTTAATCTAAAGTATAATGCGTGAGAAAGTTAACTGTAATATTAAAACTTTTCTCTTGCGTTTTTTTCTCGTGATATAGTTACTTGAAGTTAGCGCGCAGCAGCACCCGCTGAAAACGCTCCATACAAAATGGTGACGTCACACATCACGTTTCAGGTGTGTTTCGGCGCGTTTAATATGGAGTTAGCCAATAATCTTCAATTATCTCCCTAAATTTTGCGTTTAAGTACATATGTGTCATACAAAATATTATTTCTTATTCGATATTCTATCTGACTGTAAAGTGCATTATATCCGAAAATGAAAAAAAAAATCGTTATTTTCCCCTGATTTCATCGTGTGATAAACCTAAAATAATACATTTTTTTTATTTTTTTTCCTGTTCCATTATGTTTTTATAAGTGTCCGCAGCGATCAAGCTCAAATTCATCAAAATCGGTGACTTATGCATATTCCCTATTATACCGAAAGTCTGATGGTAAATAAAATAATTGATTGTCCAAGTTTTAAAGGTGTTCATAATAACACTATACTGGGTCCACATCTGCGTATGTGCATAAGTGCATTTTGCGAGTATATCTATATTATAATATAGAAACATAGCAAGCATACTAATCATTCATACCTACTATTGTCATTCTATTCAATTAAGCTTAAGCATAAGCATGCCTTTTGCTGTCAGACAAGACAGTAAATGAACGATTGCAAGTCACAATTGTGTGACGTAAATTTAAAAACAACTGGTTTTGTATTTATTTTGCATGCGGTACCAACAATAACAAGATTTCACAGATGTATTATGCTGACGCGGAAGCTGTATGACATGATATTTACATGAGTATCGGTAGCACATTAACATTCATTAGTTGGATTTGGTTGGACGTAAATTATTAACTAGCACTGTACATACTTAGTACGTATTTCAAGGTATTTCGTTCAAACATTATTCAGCGATCTTTAAATTGTAAAGATATTTGATACCGTGGGCGGTGGTTGAACTCAGAAAACCTCTGTGGGTGGTACTTATATAAATAAACCTCTCTTGAAAGTATTCCTATTATAAAGATATCGCACATAAAAACAGCTTCAAAAACAAATGTTTCTAAAAAGCAAGAAATTAAATATTCAAATCCGCTGAATAATTTATTTTTAAACTATTTTTGTTAGGTTATTTTTAAGGATTTTGAAGGAGGTTCTGTTTGTTAAAAAACTTTTTGATTTTGAACTTTTTGTGGTATATTTAGTGATGATATTATCTAAGCTACAATAACCTTATGTCAACGGCTCATCACCTTTTACAAAATACCGTTTTTCCCAACGCAGGGGCGTTAATTGTTAAGGAGTTTTCCTGGTACTTCGCTATCAGCTCCACTCATTACTCCACTCATAGCCATTGTGTTAATTGCCAAAAAAAAAATTTAAAATAATAGTAAAGGCACCCTATGACAAACTAGATTTCTTTCATAATAAATAACAAAGTTCTGAATTTAATTTTAGATCTTAATATAAAAACTATTATAAACGTTTGCACGTTCAACTTACACTAAGGCCTCAATGTTGTGGCTGGCAAGCGGTAATAACGAGATCACGTGCCGCGCCAATATTTCGGCTAGATATGTTTTTATTGCTAGTTGACTCATCAACTACCTCCTCTCCGGACACTATCGATACATTCCTGATGAGTTTTTGATTGTTATGACTGCAATTTGATACCCTGGGCCGAAGCCAATGCTCTTATTTTAGATTCGCTGTTGAATTGGTATAACTTTAAATTGTATCGGTATTACAAGTTGATAATTAAATACTTTTAAGATTTCCGCGTGTATACAGTCCATTAAAAATAAAACCATTTATTAAAATCCAGATTTCAATAGAGTAGATGTTTGGAATAAGTAACGGGTGGCGCAAAAGTACTGGCACTAAAGAAAATACTTTTATTTTTTTTATATGACATTTTCTGTCATTCTGTTGTTGAAAATTGTGTAGTGAACAAATATAAAATACACTGAAAATAAACATGGACCGTTTTACTCCCCAAGAACGTGGAATAAATATGGATTTAGTGAGGGACGCTTTTCCAGGCCGAGTTATCTCTCGTTTTGGCGATTTGCCTTGGCCTGCAAGATCACCCGATCTGACCAGTCCAGACTTCTTTCTTTGGGGTTTTTTGAAATCTCGGGTGTATGTGAACAAGCCACAGACTCTCGCAGCTCTAAAAGAAAACATTCGTCAAGAAATAACGAACATATCGCAGGAAGTGTTACGGCAAGTTATGCAAAATGTCATAAATAGGGCTCAAATGTGTATCAACTCTGGAGGTCACCATTTAAAAGACATCATCTTTAAATCCTAATGGTACGAAATTTAATGGCACAAATATACATTTAAAAAACCTAAATCTAGTTTTCTAATTTAGAAAAAATTTTATAGCTGAACCAAATAGGGTCTTTACTTTTGCGCCACCCGTTACCACCAGCTTGGGACCGTATAATTCGTCAACTAAAATCACATTCCCAATCACACGCAGCTATAATAGTAGATTATACAACAAGTGAAAAAAGAAGGAATTTAGTTCGAGGTACTATGTTGGATCCCGAGAGCAGCGAAGGATTCTAGAGTTGAATCCCGAGCGTAGCGAGGGATTCAAAAGTAGAATCCTGAGCGAAACGAGGGATACAAAGGACCGAGATGAATTTTTTTTTCACGAGTTGTGTACTCTACTTTTTACCATTGGCTGCGAGAAAACATAATACAGTACTTACACCTATAGTACCTATTTATAGTTATCAAATTTTATTATTTAGATAGGTAATCGGTAATTTAACCGTTAGAAAGTAGTGAAACTATAAGTTTTCCAATGACATAAAACAACCATGCTATGAGGGAAATTACATGATCAGTCTGACATCAGTCCATTTCATCAGTTTGTATAGACTTTGAATTTTAACAGACTGAAGATCGTACCAGACTGATGGAATGGACTAATGCAAGACTGAACATCTAATCTCCCTCTAATATAAAGAAAAGAACCCAAAGATAAGACACTAATAAGAACCTAATTAATTTGGGAAGATATTTTTTTAGAAAAGAACCAAAAGATAAGACACTAAAAAGAACCTAAATAAAATTGGCAGGTTTTTTTTATTTAATTGTATAACAATGGCTTTATCTATGGAATATAGCTCCATACTTTCAGCATGTTTTTTTTACCATTGAAAATGGTTATCAGATGCAAATCGCCTGAGACGTATTTTTGACCATATCTCCGAGGATTTTAAGAGGATCGAGATAGGAATAGTATTAAAAGTTGAGGAATTTATCGAGACACCTGTGAACGTTTAAATTTTGAAAATCTATTGGTAACTTTTTTGGGAATTTTGCAAAATTCTAAAAATTCCGGGTTTTTTGTAGGGTGTTTGTTTACAAAATTGTAAATATATCGGAAATGAAACCGATTTAAGAAAAAATGAAAAAAAGGGTCCTAGGGTATTAGTTTAGCTACCTAATGGCGAAATAATTTTGTAAATCAGTTAATAATTGTGACCTGTAGGTGGTCCCTTTAGATTTGGAATTGTAGAAAAACGGGTGTTTCCGTACTTAAAAAGTGATGTAGCTTTTATAATTATTGACTGGTAATAGTGTTAAAAGATGTAGAAGCTGACGAGAAGTGCATTCGTTGGAATTTTGAAAATCGGTTAATAATATTTCGGCTGCGTCGAGGCAGTCAGCGGGCGCTTTTGTGCCTACCTATTTATTTTCACAATCGTAAAAATAAATAGGTAGGTAGGTACTACCTAGGTAACTTTAAAAATATAATAGGACTTCGGATTTGATTTCATTTTGGTTTTTCGTAAATTTTGGTGTTCATTTTCAATGCTCCGATTCTTGCGGGGACTGTAAAATACGATGCGCGCTTGTTCCAAATTCAAAATATTTTTATTCACTCGGTGAATAAAACAGCGTATTATTCACTTTTATCGTTGAATTAAACGCACTTTTTCGAGTGGCAATGGTAAAAAATAATTTGATAAACTTGAATGCATTTTTTTTTAATTTCCGAGCGTGCAATTTTTTTTAAATTATGAGCAGTTAGTCATCCCGTGACCACGGCCCCTGAAGTTGAAACGTCGGGAAATAAATAAAACAATAAATCAAAACTAAATAACGCCAAATACGCAAAGACTGTTTTATTTCTTAGATAATTTCTTAAGATTGAAATTTTTAGACGAAATACTGGTACGTACGAAATTCTCCAGCCTAGTGTAAACTCTGGATAGGTACACTTGCGCCAGTGTAAATAGAGAATCTGAAGATCAATTATTTGTTTTTGAAGTATTTGAGTATCTGTGAAAAAAACTGACCTGATTAAAAGGATAGAAGGAAATATTAACTGTTCATCGCTCCAATTTTAATGTTAACAGGGCTTTACGTCATATGTCTCTTTTTACAGAAATCGAATTATTTTCAGTGGGTTCGTGCAATATTAAAACGGAAATAATTTCAGAGATATCCAAAAAATTTCAGGGCACATGTTTTAAAATGATTTTCATTACTTTTGATATTGATACCTACCTATACATATAGATCATAGATACATATAGAAATATATTTACATATAGATCATACTATCCTTAATATTATAAATGTGAAATTTTGTGGGTTTGGACGTTTGGATGTTTGTTCCTCAATCACGCAAAAGCTACTGAACGGATTTGGTTGGAATTTGGCACACAGATAGTAGATAGCCTAGATTAAACATAGGATACTTTTTATCCCGATATTCCCACGGGAACGGGAACCACGCGGGTGAAACCGCGGGCGGCCGCTAGTACTTAATATTTATAAAGTACTTACCTACTTTTTAAATTACTTTTCTCACTAAATTAGTGATTGCGTACTGACACACATCACTTGGCTTCACCACCGACTGCATAGCGGTACATGATTGTGAGGGCAGAAGACAATTAGGTGTTAGTGGGTCAGTTTCTCGAGTGATTGCTCTTGTATGGATAACTGTAAGTGATGTTCTTTTGCACACTTCATACCATCGTGATGACGACTGTCATGTGGCTCATCTTAGAGAAAGTTTGGAAAGGTACCTTTCCTATTTGGTGTTCGCTGTACTTATTTGATTTTCACGTCCGGGTTAGCGAAGTGACCCCGACTGCAAAAGCCGCAGATGCGGTTTCGAAATTGCTAGGGGCGAATTTGTAAATGTTTGCTTTAGACTGAGTAGATACGTAGGTTGATGTATGATACTATTTTTGTGTATTATAATGGAAATCATTCCTCTTTTTTTGTTAAAAAGTGTAATTTTAGGTAAGTATTTTAAATAATAAGGTAAATGCTCGTTAAATAGGTATAAAAAATAGTGAGTGCCGGTAGCTAGCCTAGTTAGTGGTCCCGAGCAAATAGCTAGCCTAAAATACCACACCCAATTGTCATACTGTCATCCTCCGACATTATTAGGTATCTCATTTCTTTTCTCGTTGAGACGTTGACTGACATTCCATTATCTAACTTTACATGACTTGTTTATGCGCCCGGTTTTCTCTTTGTTGTGAATTTATTTAATTATTCTCTCCGATAAAGTCATATGTGTTCAGTTTGTTAGTTAATTTGCATCTTTTTTTTAAATTGATATGCTCAAGTCAAAAACAGACCAAGTAGCAATTTTGGCGAGATATAGTTAATGATGCAGATCGGTAGTATTTTATGAAATCTACATGCCTAATATATAAAACTGACTAAATTCTCACTTTAAACGGTCAAAATACATGGCCGAAAATTCGACTAAAGTCAAAAACAGACCATGTTTCGGTTAGATGGGCGGTTTTTGTCTTGAATTCAATAGGAGAAAAAATAATAAATCCCAGTAACCTACCTTAATCCGGACAAAACAGATTAATATACATAAATCGATTAAATGTGCGTATGAAAGAAAAAAAGCTCTACCCATATTTTTTCGAAAATGACTTTTTTTAATTTTAATTAAATAAATACTGAAAATAATTCCGAGTCTGATGAAAATGATGGGAATGAGACTGGCTATGGATAAATATAAAATGTTGTATATTTGTATCATTTTACGAAGCCAAACTAGACCTCAAGTCAAAAACAGACCACATCAATAATTTTGTCTTAATTTTTGAAAATATAAACAGATTATCTTTGTTTATTTTGATAACGTAAAAGTGTGACTAAAGAATGAAATTACTCTATAATATTTTATATTTCCGATGTTTGGGTCATTCTTTTTAACCAGAGAGTTTTTTTTTAATTCCCAAATTTTAGAAATGTGTACTTGGTCTGTTTTTGACTTGAGCTTATCAATTATCGTTTCAATATTTAAGCAGTCAAAAAACATTGCTATCAATTTCTATACAAATAAGTAAGTATATCTTTTTCATTGTACAGCTACGAATCTGCCGCTGTTAGTGGAACAAAAGATATAGAGTGCTTTTTGAAGATGCTTCAAGAATTCTGAAGATCCTTGTATCACCCACGAGTCCTACGACGGTTCTGTTATGAACGCATCGTTACTGTTTATTTGTGTTTTCATGCTGTACATAATGTTAATGATTGGCGTGAAAAAATATTTTGCGGTAAAAAATGTCTGTGGAAATCGTTGCATGTCAGTAATTAACGATGTTATCCTATTGCGACAGGTAAACCTTGTTTGACGGTATCATCAAATCGAGCGTAACTCTACAATTAGCCTTACCAGCCGTGGGCCGCGCTGGGCCCCGTGACACCGATTGTGCCAACTGCATTTTAAACCAGCATACATTACGCTTCATTGTTCCCATTACAACGTAACACTAATTACAGTAATATCCTTAGAGTACCTTCGTGTCTACGAAACGCACGCAATCCTTACACTGTGGCTGCAAATATTACAAGCAGCTCTTTATAAAATGTACAGATATGTAGGTACATTTTATTCCGACAAACTTAAACAATAAGTATTTCCTTTAATTTTTTTATTCCCACGTCGGTCGTCGTGGTAAGAAGGGATGTTAAATAATAATAATTACGTTGTTACGCATATTTAAGCGCGTCATGAATGTAAGTTTTGTGTATTATTATAAGATTGCGTAAAACGAAATTAAATTCAGGGCCATTGACTAGACTTGTAAAGTTACGAAGTTCTAGGTTCTAGGTCAATATCAAATTAGTTAGGGCAGCATTGAAGTGTTAAAACTAAATATTCAACATTTTGAGAGTTGATAGCATAGGTTCCATTACCTCATCTAATTTTATCAAATTGAAAAAAGCTTGCTTTGTTTACCGCATTAAATATTTTGTGCGATAAAAATAATGATTGGATATCGATATCATTATACCTATTGAATATAGTATCTTGGGAATATAGAATCTATTGTTTTGAGCCAACTGTAAACTTTATAAGAAATCATTTATTTGAATCAATCAACAATATTTTATTCCTTTGTGCTATGAATCTTTAATATTATCTCAAAACAATTTACCCCATCAAGCGGGTCGAGGGGATTTGAAGCTCTTCAAGTGAGCCAGACCGACCCAGCAACAGAAAATCAATGTGTCTGTGACTAGTCCCACGAATCTACATAATAATAAACACTAGAATCTAAACACGTCATTATATTTGTTTGGACATACAGCTGTATAAGCCTACTTGTTAAAAACCTTGAACTTTTGAGGAACAATTGAAACTGCATAAATTAATTTTTAAATAAATCACCTTATAATTCCTTAGATATTATCAATACTTATCACTGTTTTACTTAATTTACTTATCACGCTAGAATCTGTCAATCGTTGCTGTAAGCCATATAAATACGGGCATAATAAGAGCGTTCGATCACAGCCACTTGATACAGTATGTATCATAACAAAGTCCAGTTTGCGCACGCGCATGCACGGGAGATGCGCTCGAGGCGCGGCGGGATCAACTGTGGCGTCAGCGCAACCTTGACATTTGGCGGAGACGCGCGGCGGCGCAGGCCGCTTCGGCGGCCACTAGCCCCATCGGCGAAAACGACTATACTGCGGCACGGGTAGGTACGGATACCGAGCCGGCACTCGCACGTTCTCCAGATTGTATCCTCGTCGCTGCCGCACCAATTCTTGTCCATTTTCATTCTCCCGCTTTTTCGTCGGCCGTAAGATTGTCACTACGTTCGACTCCAATAGCACGTTATCCGATGCGACCACATCATCCGGTCTTGCGCGGGTTATCAGCTTTGCTCTACTATTCTTTTGCGCTGCGAGGTACTGGTCGCTCAGCACGTAGTCCAGCAGCTTAGGCACTTGGTTGTAGCTGGTGTCGATCTCCCGCTCGTAGCCGAGGCGGTCCCGAGGCGCGGCGAGCGCCGGCGCCGCTAGCGCGAGTGCGAGCGCGAGGTACGCGTGCATGTTGCGGTGTGTATCGACTGTTTGAGCCGCGCGGACCCAACACACATTTTATATATGCGAGCAATCGATACGATTCGTTCCCAATTTGGGTACATTTTTTTTGTTATCGTATAGGCGAGCTGCGATGCTCTTGAACTTGGGAGCGTTTGTGTGGATATGCAGATGACAGGTTATGAAGATTGTTTCGTCGTCTGGTGGCAGAGTCGTGCGCTGCGATTGTTTGATGCAATTATTCACATAATTTGATGCACCGGTGGCTTCGAACGCTCATGAACCTTGTTCCACTTACATTATAGCCGACATTACCCGCCGTTACTCTCAAACCTGCAAGGTGACCATTACACCTGTGCTGGTGCAGTGGCTGGCGTTATTATCACACTTGGTATCTAATGTTGTGGCATTAAGATCGTTTTGCATAGTCACTTACACGATTGCGTGTAATTATCATGCTGTTCCCTTGTAACTTATGTATTATGTGTGCAGTTTATAAAATTAAGTTTGGAAATGCCTTATAATTTTTCATTTGTGAACATATTACATAGGCTTAAAACTGGAATATGTAGTTTATCAGAGTATAAATAAAGTGTATCGAAATATGCATGTATTAAATATTTTCCATAGCCCATAGTTTTGCCATTTTTCAAAGACTGTCGTCATCAGCGAAAACAGAACTTTGGAAAAGTTCGAGATTCTTAATATTTTTTTTTGTGTACCCGTTCGATGATTTGATTAGGTTTTCTTTGCCTTTTTGAGCTAATGTACAACTATTCTTTTTTACATCGATATTGCTTCTGATGAAACGATGTTAATCAGCAGTTCCACAATATTTAGCCAATCCTCCTCAATGTAATCTACCAATTAACAAAGGATTTCTAAAAATTTCTTTGTCAAGACTTTATAAGGTCTCATAAATTTTTTTTTAAAAGGCTTATGTTCTTGTCCTCTTACCGATTGGCTATAATTTTGTTAGGGTTTCAGACGACTCGCAATGCTTAGGGCTGTTTTATAAAATTTCTCTACTACGAATACGAGCACTGAATTTATTATTCAATGTTGAAGGCTTAACTCCAATTTGTGCTCTGTGCATATAACCACCTTAAATTGCGCATTTATGGACATAGAACACGATTTCTTCAAGGATAATATTTAATCCCGTGGAGATGAATATTCACTACTTAAAATATTATTTTGTAAGCAAAACTAAATTACAGATAGCGATTCTGTAAGGGCTCTTTTCGCAATTGTAATGTTACATGTATATACCTATAAAATTGATGAATAATTTTAATCTACCTACTAATCCTTAGTTTATAAATTCTATGTTACGAGATTAACAGCTGTAGGTAGGATGTACAATGTGAGAACTTGTAGATCGGAGTAATGATGCTTAAATACTCATTGAAACTACTGCATTATTTTAAACCTTATTTTCAAATGAGATGAAGGCTATTCTTCAATTTAATAGATGTGAAGCGGTTAATGTTCATAATATCTTGTGTATTTGTAAAATGTTATTTTACGGTTGGTCGTACATTTTTACTACATTAATTTTTATCGTCAGACAATTTAACGATTTAATAGTATCGTGATGTTTATTTATAACAGCGGTTACTTTACGAAGTTGTACTCGCCGGAGTGTTTGGAAATAGAAAGCCGAAGTTTTACTCATTGTTCCGGAACTAAGATATCGAGGTCATGTCCAAAACGTCGATAGAAAACCTGAATGCAGGAAGCTGCAGGCAGGCATGGGCTGCCGACCTTCCAAGATCATTCTTGCCGGCGATTACGTGCAACTGAGTAAGTAAATTAACTACGATGAGGCTTTAATGACTGATACAAAATGTAAACAACACATTAACGTAACCGATGCAATGTTTACAGCCACTCGGATACGAGGCCTACTAATCGGTAAAGCGAGGAAAGTGAACGTTTGTGTGTAATTTATCGGAATAATATTGAAACGTATCAGACACTATGCAGATGAGGTAACGTTTATGTTCTTTTATTCCACTATATCCAGTAATAAATAAACGCCGAGCTTAGTCGGATACGATTTAGAAACTTGATTAAGTATTCTACATATATTTAATGTTAATGAGGAGTCAAGTTTCGGATGCAGTAATAGCACGGAAATAAGTTCAATGTAAACGGAAGTCGACGAGCGGTAGATTCGAATATGTAGAGAGCGGGCTGGAAGCAGCCAAGGTGCCTCGGCGCGTCCAATGATGGCTTCCGAATCGTGTTATCGTCCACTGGGAAGTAGTTATTGCGAAACATCTAGGCAGTATTTGATTTGTAAATGGGCCTCTGGATCGCCGAAAGCGACGAGTAATTACGTCAGGAAAGATTTTCCAAGCGCGGCGCGGATGAAATTATACGAACGAGCGACAAACATTTGTTAAGTGTTTCTGAAGAAAAAGTTTCAAAGTAATTTGGTTCGAAATGCATTTAGATTTGTTTCTGAGGACTGATTAATCGGTGCCACCGTGTGAATGAAATATAATTGTGGTTACAAGGTAACATCCAGTACCGTCAAAGATAAACTAATCGCGCAATTAATTCAATTACTCTTCTAGAAAAAGTGGTCCGAGCCGGTTCTAGGCTGGGGGATCAAATGATCGCAATTACGCGTCCACAAAGCCTCACGGGGCGCGGCGGGCGGCATGTGCCATGATGTGGCTGAGCCATGATATTTTCTTCACAATGCGCGCTAAACGACACATGCCCAAGGACTTGTGGACAAGCGAGGACCGATGCGTCTTCCGTGTTTTTGTTTTGTACCAAGTATACGTTAATCGTTCGGCCGTTATTAGAATATTAATATTCGTAAGATATTCTCCAACTAAACAAACCGATACCTAATAGATTATTCCTTTGTTTGTTTCCAAGCTTTTTGTGGCTACTTTTTGTAAGTGAAGCAAATTAAAACTAGTGATGATTCGTTCGATGTTAAATAAATTAAAGATCCATTTTGGAATCTTTGGATTTAGGTAACGTATAATCACTCGTTTTAAGTGCCCTAGCGTTGATATAATATATTAAGTGAGACTGGTGTAGTTTCGATAATGATTTCAAGATTGACGTAGGTACTCGTAATTCAAATGATTCATAGTAATAATATTTGTTCTTGAATAGCTAATCTCGCGATAGGTATTAATTCTCAGATTTTTTCTTATTTAATTGTTTGGTACCAAGAAGAGATATATTTTAGTAATTTATAATTGCATTATTTTCATGGTCTAACAATCCTACCTAATTAACTTTTTGATTTGATTTTAAACGCTTTTTGTTAATTTTCGCAATAAGTATTTAGTTTTTTTGTGCAGTACAAGTTTAACTCTAAAGTATGATAAAAAGAAATCTGTTTTGACTGTTTGTTCGACATAAAAATAAGCATTTAAGGCCGTGGCACTGCGAGTTCGTTGGCATCGACCAACTGACGATTGTTTGTGTAAATATATAATACTTTTATATCACTGCACTTTGTAATGGCATATTAAGCTAAGCTCTGGTACAGTTAATTGATTCTTATAATAACTTATGTTCTTGAATTAATTTTATATTAACGACAACTTACAAGTGTATAGGCTTATTAATACACATTTATTACAAGAATGGAACTTCTTTGTTTGTGGTACTGTCGTTTAATCCTATAATTTTTGCCTTGAATCTCGACACTGGCTGCTTTGTATTGGCTCAGCCCAACCGTTTTCGGTTGCGCCGTCCGTGACTTGGAAGTTTGTTTTGGCTCATTGTGCTGTGCATGCGTCCAGTTGCGTGACGCCGAGTTCGTCGGCTTTGTCTCCCATCCTCATGCGCCGGTCATTGCTTCCTTATTGTGGTTCATCTCGAGTGACGCTCCCGTTGCGTTTGCGCAACTCGCATAGTTATTAGTGGTACATACGTGTTCGCATTATAGAGCCTTTATTGTCCTTTGTTCTCTTATAATTTCTTGCTATTGTCAATTGTGTCAGATTGAATCATTGTGATGGACTGATGATGATATCAGAAAGTAAACAATTAATAGCCATTAAAGGGATGTTGTTTCTGTAAGTTATGTTTAGCTTATTAATATTCCATTTATATGCAAAAGACGGCATTGTTTTTGACCGCAGTATTATTATCTCTAATCATGGTTTGAGACTTCATTTATGTAATTTACACAGAGAAAATTAAGTTCATCCTAATTTTCGCTTTGATTTATGTACCGTTAAAATACGTTCATAAGGAAAACTATAGCGCGATACAAATGGTTCCCTCTATTATTGCGATTCGCTTTTGTTAAAAGTTTTATATTCTTTGTTCTCAGATGCCATGGGAGTCGTCTGAGGAGCAGATGGGCGCACCCCGCGAGATGCGCATCCACGTGCAGCGCGTGATCGCCATCCCGGCACCCCACAACATGCCCCCGCCCCCAGAGACCATGGGCCCCTTCGCGCCCCCCCCGCCGCCCCCGCAGCAACACCAACAGAATGAGGTACAGTGATAATGCGCGTGATCACCATCCCGGCGCCCCACAATATGCCCCCGCCCCCAGAGACCATTGTCCCCTTAGCGCCCCCCCCCGCCACCCCCGCAGCAACACCAACAGAATGAGGTACTGTGATAATGCACGTGACCGCCATCCCGGGGCGCCCTCCACCAACTGTTGGTGTTGCTTGGGCGAAAGAAAAATTGAGCAATGGACATTGAAAGTAATTGAAACCATCGCACTCAAGTATAATATTGGTCTCAAGTTTACTCAAACCCGCAATAGTTAGGTTTCGTAGTGAGGGTTTTTAACTTCTAGGGCCTTCAAAATAAAAAGATCATTGACGAAACTCCCCCCAAACGTATAGATTTTTTATGTTGTTGTTGGCAACTCTGGTTGATTAACCAAAAGACAGTTCTTATTTTCCACGATAAAGCATTTTATTTTACATAAGTTTCTATGAGAGAAATCTCTTCGAAAGCTCATTGCTTGATACCAAACAATCAATAAAACCGCTCCGGATCCTAAGGTCTTAATACCAAAACACATAAATTGACAATAAACGAGAGTTACCAATTCTAAGTTCGATTTGGAAATTAATATGCGCCAAGTGATTCGTAACGACCGATCGATCGAAAATGTAATTTATTCCACAAATACGAAAGAAAGATATTATGAGTATTTTTTTTTGTATTAGCATTTTTACCAATTTTCTCTTCGAGAGAATAATATAATTCACTCACGCATCGCACCGGTTAGTCGTTGACTTTCAATAAGTTCGCTCGCTACTGAGTGTTGATAATAATAATTATAATTTTACTTGCTTTCTTAATGTTGTCGATGTATATGTGTATTGTTGTGAGCAGTGTATTGCAGAAGGTTAACGGCATCATACATCACAAGCGTCTGAAACGTTAACGATTTTAAATTATTAGTAAGTAGCCAAAGTTGTCTGAAAGCTTTTGGTCTGCGAATGATTAAAATTGATAGCTGTTGTTAGAAGAGGTTGTTAAGATCTAATTTTTTCGCAGGTATGTATAAGTAAATCAAAATTTCTGACTACATGGTAATTTAGACGTAGTCAAGTCGCATACTTGAGACTTTTTTCGCGCTTCAAAACTAACGGCTGCGTAGCAAAAACCTAACAATTATTTAGCTATGAATATACGACATGCATGATGACGCCGACCAAAGAGTTCATTCATTGTCATTATTTAAGTACAGGCATACGACAGACATGTTCGGTAGACTATTGTTTGCTAAGACAATGTTTGCTGTCTATTAATTGACGTGAAATGGATATTAGGCGTACCTACCTAGTCTGTTTAGCCGCTTTTCAGAAAATAATATTTTATACAAGCTTATGTACTATGTATGGGCAACAGCGTCGCTCGCTTAACCAGTTAGCAACAAAATTAGTGTGCGCGCGTATCGTCCCTGCACGAACTAAACGTGACGGCGCGGCGTGTAAGCGATTTTAACCTTAAGAGTGGTTAAGCGACACTGTTGCCCATGGTACCTACGTATTCGTCGGCATGAACAATAGGAATAGTAAATTGAGTTTTTCTGAAAATTAAATCATTCTACTGCAATTTTTTATTTTAATAAAAGATACTTTATTTTCTGAATTCCTACTAAATTTTTCTGAAAGTACTTAATTTTTAATGTAAATACTAACATTGAAAAATGAATACTATATGAAATGAAAACATCTCTACCAAATAAAAGAGTCAAAAAACTAAGAGCAGTCATAAAAAAACTTCCGTTACTTGGCAATTTACAAGATCGCAAGCACAAATTGTTTGGCAGTATATTATGAAGGCGGAAAAATCCGCCTAATGACACCTGCTAAGAATCACAAATAACATTTCAAATAAATCATGCTATTTTTATTACAATAATGTTATTTTCAAATCTTCAGGGAAGTTACTTATTGTTATGTGAAGCAAAGAAGTATTTTGTTGTATGGTCTGGCGAAGTTGCGTAATTAGGTATTAATTTATTAAAATTCTGACGAATTTACTTACTATATACATTATTACTATATACTTATTTATATATGTACAATACCTATTACTATCAAAAAACTTGTGTAGTTGTGATTGTCTCATTTTATCGCTGTAAGTTTACTTGCCTCGTGTTAAATAGTTAAATGTTTTTGGGTAAGTAGTTACAAAGAATATTATTTAATGAAATTCTTTTTTGAATTACTTAAAATTCGAGATTCTTCAATTTACACAATTGAAGCGAAGTCGCGGGCGGGTGCTTAGTAATAAAACATAATCATAATAAATATAATAATAATAATAAAATCTTATTTTTTTTATCTTTATCAAAAATTCTTGACTCGCGATAGTAAATAACATTGTCCACTTTAATATTATCGGAAAATAGTTTTCATAAGCGAAGAAGCGAAGCGTTTCAAAAACCAAGTTAGCTTTTATTTCCACTGAAACATTTCATTCTGGACTCCGATGGCGTTCTGTCACTTGTTGGCATACGAAAGGTCAATTTATCATTCGACGGAATGAAAAATAAGTATTTGCGTTTTCCTCGGTTTTCATTCACTGAAAGAGAATTGGCATATATTTTTACATTCGTATTCCAAGCGTCTTTTCGTAAGTGTTTGAGCTACATTTGTATACCTTTTGCATTTTAGAGATTTTATAGTTTTATACTATCTCTGAATGTATCTAATCTAGACGCTGTTTCATACAGACTTTCAAAAATAATATAATTATTTGAAATAGATAAAAGAATTCTAATGAAACTTCAAAGGTCTATCTAAAAGGTTAATTAGACATCGTTAAAGACTTACATTCAAACAAAAAAAAGACAAAGACTTCTGAAAACTTTTAAGATTTATGTACATAGCTTTTTGCATTTGAGTTTAATTATTTCACTTCAAAGAATTTTAGAAAGTTGTATGAAATGCCCTCTACGGCGTAAACGCTCTTAATAGTTATCTGATTTTATTCTATTTGAGTTATTCAACTGATTATTCTAATTCTAACTTTGAAACAGTATGAAATCTTTTAAATGTTTCTTATTTTTTTTTATTCATGTATTATTGTTTTTCTAACAGCAGCCCGCTGTCCTTCACCAATTCGTGCCTCAATCCGCCCCCACTCAAGAGTTAGAACAACCTGAAGTAAGTGTTTCATTAGTAGTATTTTTTTATATACGAGTATATTTTTTGAAATCTGTTTATCATGATAATTTATATAAAAGGTTTTCCTTCCCTTAGCACCAGAATTAGCCAGGTCAAAAGCGTCTAAAAGTTCTGTTTACAGCTGAATTGTAATATTTTGGTAGGTAGCTATTTTTTTATAACCTTATTTCTCATGGTTTTCTATTCTTTCCTCAACTGTGGCGGGATACATGAAGGCATTGCTTAATTGTCGTTCAAAATTTAAGATTAGCTATGGATTCTTAATGACCATACAAAATAATAGATTTCCAAGTTTTGAGAATATTAATGTTATGTGTATGTGCGTACTTACCATTAAGACCATTAACCTTGATTTGGTTTAATGGCTTGTCAAATATGCCAACAGTTTTTCGGTGATAAATTGTAGCTCAACGTACTTTAATAATTAACTAGCTATTGCTTATTAATTATTCGTGTCAAATTGTTGTTAAGATTTTTTTTTGACAAAATTTTAATGCTCATTTATGCGTTTCATAGATTTTATTGACAACTTCAATAGGGAATATGCATCAATTTTTTTTTTAATCTTAATCAAAAGTATAATGCGTGAGAAAATTAACTGTAATATTAAAACTTTTCTCTTGCGTTTTTTTCTCGAGATATAGTTACTTGAAGTTAGCGCGCAGCAGCACCCGCCGAAAACGCTCTATACAAAACGGTGACGTCACACATCACGTTTCAGGTGTGTTTCGGCGCGTTTAATATGGAGTTAGCCAATAATCTTTAATTATCTCCCTAAATTTTGCGTTTAAGTACATATGTGTCATACAAAATATTGTTTCTTATTCGATATTCTATCTGACTGTAAAGTGCATTATATCCGAAAATGAAAAAAAAAATTGTTATTTTTCCCTGATTTCATCGTGTGATAAAACTAAAATAATACATTTTTTTTTAATTTTTTTTCCTGTTCCATCATGTTTTTATAAGTGTCCGCAGCGATCAAGCTCAAATTCATCAAAATCGGTGACTTATGCATATTCCCTATTATAAATCAGATCACCATTATATCTATTATACCAGAAGCTAAAAATTCAGTGGGCATAATTGTTTAAAAGTTAATCTTCATACAAAAAAAAACTCGTCTGTAAACTACTCAAATGGAAATCGAACCAACGAACCACGACATTTCGCACCGGGCTCTGACGCGGTAAGGCTCTGACCTATAACCGCTGAGCTATCGCATGCAAAATTAGAAATTTGTAATTTTTTTCTAGTACTTTATAATTTTTCGCTGTTAACCATTTTAAGTGAGGTGTTAACAACATTTTTTCTTCGACTGCACTCTCATTTAATGGATAGTGGCGACAAAAGCTGACTTCTTCATTAACCAACAGGTACAGAAGATTCAGATGGACGGCACCCCAGTGCAAATGAACCTGCCGTGGGAGCTGACGCCAGAGGACATCCACGTGATCCATCGCACCGCCCAGGACGCCGCCGCTAGCCAGCGCCGCGACCAGATGAGCGACAACGATATGCAAGAGGTACTACCTTATTATGTTTTTTTAATGCACATTGGGTTAATGCTTGACCTTCAACTCACCTGATGCTAAGTGACGATAAGGCCGAAGGTGGACTCGCACTACACCCGGAATCCTTGTCACTGAGGAACTGGGTATCTTACCTTTAACTGCCCGAACACAACAATTTTTAAGTTGTTGTTATGGCGTCAGACTTAGGTCAGGTTGCTAGCTAGGCGGACTTGAAATAAGCCCTACCACCAACCGAACCGAGTACCAACTGTACCCCCGTGAGAATTGAACCCTGGACCCCTGTTAAACCGGTTAAACTGCCTACAAATCTAAGATCGGTACAGATCAACGTCCTTTCCACATACTAAACTTGCCGAAATGCCTACCTACGTCCCTATTGCCTTCAAACCAGTGGCTGGCTCTTGGAGGTTGCAAATCCAGGTTTTATAGTTTGACTAGCTTTCGCCCGCGACTTCGTCTGCGTGGAAAGATTTTTGGTATAACTCGGGAGCTATACTTTTTTTTCAGGATGAAAGGTACCCTATATCCATCGCTGTACCCCTGGCAACGTGTATGTAAAATTTTATGATGATCGGTTCAGTAGTTAAGACGTGAAGGCGTAACAAAGAAAGAAACAAACGAACAAACGGACTTTCGCATTTATAATAGGTATTAGTAAGGATTCTTAACTGCAGTACACATTGTTCATGGCAAATAGGCATGATGACTATTTTACCACGTTTTTATTAGGTTGCTTTCGCGTTTGTTTGTGTGTTTGTTTCTCCACAAAGTTTGTGAACGATTTTATACTAGCTTCCCGATGAGCTACTTGAAACTTTGAACATAGGTCAGAACTGGAAGGCAATGCAATATTATGGTGTCATTGAGCTGATCTGATGATGGATCAGGAAGAAGGCTACAGGATCTCTATGATGTCACCATACAACCCTATCGTGTTTGGGCTCGTTACAACCGTCTTGACGAGTACTCTGACGGGAGACGAGGTCCAGGGTCCGATGATGAAGCCGGAAGGCTATGCCACAGGAACTCAATATTGAAACAGTGCAACTCCATCGAGTATGGGCACGTTTGAATCGTCTTGATAAGTACTTTGTTGGGAAATAGTGGTCAGGGTCTGATCGGGTCTGATCGGGCTCGGGGGGGGCTCGGGGGGGCTCGGGGGGGCTTGAGTGGGGCTCGGGGGCGCTCGGGGGGCATGAGGGGTGCTCGAGGGGGCCTCGAGGGGGGCTCGAGGTGGCTCGGGGGGGGGGCTTGAGGGGGGCTCGGGGGGCTCGAAGGGGGGTTCGGGGGGGGCTCGAGGGGGCCTCGAGGGGAGGGTTCGAGGGGGGGGTTGGGGGGGAGGGCTCGAGGGGGCGCTCGGGGGGGCTCGAAGGGGGGCTCGGGGGGTCTTGAGGGGGCTCAGGGGGGCTCGAGGGGAGGCTTGAGAGGGGCTCGGGGGGGGCTCGAGGGGAGGGCTCGAGGGGGGATCGAGGTGGCTCGGGGGTGCTTGAGGGGGGCTCGGGGGACTAAAAAGTAGAAAATAAAAATTATTGAAAAAAAATATTTTTTTAAAAACCACGTTTTTAAAACAGATTATAAAAAAAATAAAAAATTAATAAAAAAAATATAAATAAAAAAGTATAAAATAAAAAAGTATATAAATAAAAAAGTGTAAAAAAAAGTTTAAAAAAAATATTCTTTTTACTACACGAACGTTCTTTTTACGAACTTCACAGAGCTATTTGTCTAAGGACGATTCGTTTTACAATTATCTAAAACACGAACGTTCTTTTCAGCAGTAAGTATATTTACTTATAAACTGATGTAGGATTATAACCCTATACAGAAGTTTTAAAACGAAAAAAAGTGGGGCGCAGGCATGCAAAAGATAATTTAATGCATGAATTCATCATCAAGTTAAAAAAAAATGCAAATGACATGAACTATTATGCTTTCTCTCTCTAATGCAAAATGCGCCCCACGTTTTTCGTTTTAAAACTTCTGTATAGGGTTATAATCCTACATCAGTTTATAAGTAAATATACTTACTGCTGAAAAGAACGTTCGTGTTTTAGATAATTGTAAAACGAATCGTCCTTAGACAAATCTCTGTGAAGTTCGTAAAAAGAACGTTCGTGTAGTAAAAATAATATTTTTTTAAAACTTTTTTTATACATTTTTATTTAAATATTTTTTTATTTTATACTTTTTTATTTATATTTTTTTTATTAATTTTTTATACTTTTTTATAATCTGTTTTAAAAACGTGGTTTTAAAAAAAAAAATATTTTTTGTTACATAAATTACCTCTCAAAAAAAAGAAACATTGATAAAAGTATTATTTCGCTAGCATGAAAACTGCCCGAGATACCACAGTTTGAAATGCACAAAATTGGACTCACCCGAAAACGCTCCATACTAACGGCTCTCAGTTATGACGTCACGCTTGAGTAATTTGTATGCAATGCGTAGGAAATTTGTTCGGCAGCTATAATAAATACTGCGTTTATCATAATGGTTTCTAAGACAAATTTTCTATATATTTTATGGACTAATTAAAGACATTATTTACCCACACACCCACATTGTGCCCACAATGATATACAACGTGTTACAATATAACCCCTAATCCCGAATATGGCAGATAGGGACCATCAAACTGAACAACTTTTACCTACTATGGGATCAACTCTGAAATTACGAAAAAACCGGCCAAGTGCGAGTCGGACTCGCGCACGAAGGGTTCCGTACCAAAAAACGGGAAAAAACACGTTTGTTGTATGGGTGCCCCCCTTAAATAAATATTTTAAATTGTTTTTAGTATTTATTATTGTAGCGGCAACAGAAATACATCATCTGTGAAAATCTCAGCTATCTACCTGTTGTCGTTATTAATTACGAGCAAAAAATGGCAAAAAAATCACGTTTGTTGTATGGGAGTCCCCCTTTAATATTTATTTTATTCGGCTTTTAGTATTTGTTGTTATAGCGGCAACAGAAATACATCATCTGTGACAATTTCAACTGTCTAGCTATCACGGTTCGTTTGATACAGCCTGGTGACAGACAGACAGACAGACGGACAGCGGAGTCTTAGTAATAAGGGTCCCGTTTTTACCCTTTGGGTACGGAACCCTAAAAACAATCAACTGTCTGATATTTTTGTCATTAATTTTTGAATGAAATAAACAGCTGATTTTTTTCGCGATTTCAGAGTTGGTCCCATAGTAAAAGTTGTTCAGTTTGATGGTCCCTATCTGCCATATTCGGCTTTAGGGGTTGTTTTGTAACTTGTTGTATATTTTATATTTTTTTTATCTCTACATTACAAGCCTCACACTTATCTATAACTAACTTTGTTAATCCTGCTGCAGCACTTGGTAGCGTAGTGATTGATTGATATAATGAGGATCAGTAACGATTTTTTTTAGTTGCTAATAAGAAAGCTAATGCCACTACATGATTAACTGTGATTTTTTTTTACGATATCTCTTAAACTTGAGAAGTTATAAGAGGTAAAACACTGATTTTCTGGGGGTCCCTATGACGTCATCGCGACGGATGCGAACCTTATGTCGTACGTGATAAAGCTCATATTGCATTGAGCTTGGCATTTCCTTTAAACCCTTTTAACTCAACCATTTCTAAAAGGATTTCAAAAATTCTTTCACTAGGTTTCATAGATACCAATATGTGTTTATATTAAATCAATAAAACTATAGGATTCAAACCTGTTATTGATCCTCATTCAATCAATCAAACATGATTCAAGTAGCCGATTCCAAGAACGGACTAAGGATGATACTCAGTCTCCTTTATTCCAGGTGAAAACGATCGTGAACACCCTCGCGGCCGCCGCGGAGGCGGAGGCGGAAGCGGAGGCGCAGGCGCGCGCCGAGGAGCACCACCGCCAGGAGCAGCAGCGCCACGCGGACGCCATGCAGGCCGCGCCCGAGCAGGCGCCGCGCGCCCCGCGCACGCTGCTGCTGCCTCAAGACATGCCCATGGATGAGAGGCCACATTGTAAGATTTATATTTTGTTTAAATAGGCCGTGCGCGGTTATCTCTTCATACGGCCCGGCCACAGCCAGCGCGCGGCAGGCGGCGAGGCACGCGGCGCGGTAAGCGAATAGACAATTTGACAACATTGAAAATATACTATGTACGAATTGTGGTCAAATTGTGGTTCAACTATTATATGGACTAAATTAAGTCTATTAATTGATTAATTTCACCTAAAAAAATGCAATCATTTTTGATTTTTTTTTGTGGTGAAAACGCTCTAAGATGAATGATGACATTGATGACCTCACATGTCTGTAAATAAATATGGCTTCAGGCGTTTGACACAACCAGAGACTTAGGATCCGCGATTGATGGCTGTCAAATGGCTAAGAATATTATCAAGAATCTTATATTCATATTATATAAGGTTCTTAAATATTATTATACAATTTTTACAGGCTTGTGACGTCAACAAGTCACGTGTCCAGCGCCATAGCGTTTTTGGTGCGGTTTTAAATTTTTTAACTTTAGCATTAATTTTTTAATGAAATATCAATGTGGTGCGTTTATTACGTAATAAGGAATAATTTAAAATGGTTTTCCAAAATTAGTAAAATAGCCTTTTTGATAATCACTGCGCGATCGTGACGACAAGCTGAGAGGCTGCCATCGACATAGCGTGCAGGATTATTGAACGCTGTTTGCCGCGCTGGCTGTGGCCGGGCCGTCAGTCGGGCACTCTTGGTAAAGTGGTCGCGGCTGTCGCTGCACGACGTGCGATGTCTCTCCATTTTTGTCGATTTTCACTACGTACGACTACGTAGTTTTCTTAATGAGGTCGATCCAACTCGACCTTAATGTGGCCTTGTACTACGAGCCTCTCCATCAATTCCTCGTTTTTGGAGAGCGGTCATACTCATGCTTATTTACTAATGTGCACGTGCGCTGACACCCTATGGCAGATTTTTTCATTTTCCTTATTTATATCTATACTTATTTAGGTACTTATATGAAATGTATTTGTTAGAATTAGGCGATACCTAGCGGGAGATAATGAAAATACAAATGTAAAACTCATTTGGTCTGTCTTCACCGAGTCGCTTCAATTTTCAATTCAACTTGCATCAGACGCATGCAATATTGCCTCAATTTTTAGGTGTGTCTTCATACGATCGCTATACCGATAGCTTTCCTGTTTCCTTTCACTTTCATCTGACTCGTTCAAAAATGCACGCTGACTATGCGCTTACGCTTTCCTCTTGCGCTTTCAACAGAGGCATGCCTCAGGGCATGCAGTAGCGTATGCCCTATTTTATCAAAAAACCGTCAAATTTGTATAGCAAAAGTTGAACGTGAAAGCGCACGGTTTGGAAGCATACAATATTGCATGCGTTTGCTGCAAGTTGAAAGGGAAAGCGCACGATTTGAAGGCAATATTGCATGCGTTTGACGCAAGTTGATTAGAAAGTGGAATAGAAAGTTGAAGCGACTCAGTGAAGACAGACCATTTTCAAAAGATAAGGCATATACTAATAAATGTAATGAGGCATGGCTCTGTAATGTAGTGTAGTAATGAAACCACGAGAGGATCGGGAAAGCGATTGTTATTATTGGACACCTATTGCGTCCATAAGCTGCCCACATGTTTCTAGTCTAGTCAAAGCAAATCAGACTCCATAACTTTGAAAATATTACTGTATCAGAGCATCAATCTAGTCCCTTGTCAACCTTATTATAAAATATTACCCAAGGTTATTGCCTACAAAAGGCTGATTTATTTAGGAGGTCGAATTAATTAAGCACCCTGATAAATGACGCTTTTGTCGAAACCATCTTTACAAAACTACTGGGCAAATTAATTTATTGTTTTATCTCTAATACGATTAGTTGTTGCAATCAAATTAATGTTGTTACGAGTTCGCTATAAATAGAGCAGTGTAATTTATTCCCCTTTTATTAATGTTTATTGTTTTGTTTTCATCAGTTATTTTTTCGTACTTGTAATCATGTTTGATGATTACTCTTTGTCGAATCGTGAATGTTCCGTTAATAATGAAAAAGAACACTCAACATAGTTTTCAATCTAAATTGGAAAGTAGAAAAAACACTACCAAAGAATTCGAGATAAGTAACTGTTTTTGCGCTACGATTGATAAAAATTATGTTATATTGATTTGTGTAGGCATTATTAACTGTTTCTTGCCAAATCTTTATGCAACTATCTCTGCTTAAGTGACCCATACTTATTCACTTTTTTAATTTTAGGGTTTCTATGTGCTATGTTTATTTTTGTACATTCAGAATTCACCGAGGTGTCTTTTGTCCTGTTGCAAATTTCGCACTGTGTAAATATTTAAAATTAATAATTTTGAAAGTTTTAATCCTGTCTGAAAAAAATCATAATAGTGGTAATAGATAGTTTGCTGTAAAACAGTGCTTACGACAGGACTTGTGTTAATGGGTTTATTGCCTACATAGGTATTAGAATGATAATGTTTGAGGAAATTTAAACACACGAATTCACACAATTCTATGATTCTATTAATTAATTGCATAAATTGTTTATTAGAATTTATTACAATAGGGAATATGCATAAGTCACCGATTTTGATGAATTTGAGCTTGATCGCTGCGGACACTTATAAAAACATGATGTAACAGGAAAAAAAAATAAAAAAAATGTATTATTTTAGTTTTATCACACGATGAAATCAGGGAAAAATAACAATTTTATTTTTTTATTTTCGGATATAATGCACTTTACAGTCAGATAGAATATCGAATAAGAAACAATATTTTGTATGACACATATGTACTTAAACGCAAAATTTAGGGAGATAATTGAAGATTATTGGCTAACTCCATATTAAACGCGCCGAAACACACCTGAAACGTGATGTGTGACGTCACCATTTTGTATGGAGCGTTTTCGGCGGGTGCTGCTCCGCGCTAACTTCAAGTAACTATATCACGAGAAAAAAACGCAAGAGAAAAGTTTTAATATTACAGTTAATTTTCTCACGCATTATACTTTAGATTAAGATTAAAAAAAAAATTGATGCATATTCCCTATTGTGAATTACCGTTAGCGGAACGCCCCGGTTTACTACAAACACGTTTTATCAAAGGAAACCGACGGACCATTATTAAAGTTGGATGTATTTATTTATTTATCTTTAATGTACCACAGAATTAATACTTAATAGTATTAGCGTATTGTACATCAAGTAGGCACAAGGGCGGATTTAAGATTTAAATAAAAGAAACAATCAAACAATGTAACGTCAAGATTTAAAATCAAATATGAACTAACAGAGGCTCATTTTGATAGGTACTTAAAATAGATATAATTTTATGTCTCTGTATCCTTACTTGTCTTATTTGGTCAAAAATCTTCACCCAACTTTTTATTGAAAAAATAAATTAACAACAAATGGTTTTCCACACAGATTACGAAAATAAATTACTTATTATTAGTGACGTTTTGATTTAATAAGACATATTTTACGATAATTTTAGATGATTCCCTGACCTAAAGTGGTGCCGTGGTGAATTTTATTTTGTAAATATAATTTTATTAAATTTTACGTGGAAGTTTTTAGATCGTAGTCAATTCTAGAAGTAGATAGCAAAACTACTAAAAGTGGCCGTTTTAGACACATTTGCTATCTACTTCTACGAATGACTACGAGGAAATGTAAATGATACCTTCTAAAATACTAGACATGGGTCTTAAAAATCAAAGCAAAGTTTTATTTAAATCATTTTCTAGTAAAACCTCTGAGGGCGCCACTTTCTGTATGAGATGCACCTTAACTAAATAGGATACGAAAGGATAAATAGGCTCCTAACTAATAAACTTAGATATGCTAGTGGTTTTATTTGTTATTATCGATAGGTTCCTATAATATTGCAGCTCTTTTTGGCACAAATCACCGCGACGTAGATTTTTGTGAAGTTAAATGTTACTTAAGTTGTAACCATAAGATTAAATTAGAGATTACATTGTATTATAAATTCATAACATTTATTTTGATGATTTGATGATGATTTGCCGTGTATGTGCCGGCTTAGAATAGCACTACCCCCGCTCATCCCGTGGGTGTCGTATAAGGCGACTAAGGGAACACAGCCATCAAGAGACGGGCAGCAGCGTCTCCAAACACCTTGGCCTACTCATGCGATCGCCAACCCGCCTGCCAAGCGTGGCGATTATGGCAATCCCCCCATACATGATGGATACCTACACCAAAAAATTGGCTTTTTTGGGGGAGGTCTATATATAGATATTATGATGATGATGATAATGATTTTGATAATAATGATTATGTTGAACATAAAATATCGCGATAATCAGACGATGTTTGTTCTTTACACGTTTACGTATGCCGTAATAGTTTTATTTTTAATTTCAGACATGCAACCACGCTCCGTCCGCAGCGTTGACAACTTGCTGCATCGCGAGAAGCGCGTCAAGCGCTGTGCTTGCAACTGCCGTTAAGCGCTAGCGACTGCTCTTACAGCGCAGCAACGGCTTGAAGGCAAAGCACCTCCATCCGTCCAAACATTCCCTTTTTGTAACAAAATACTTTTGTTCAAATCCAACTAGGATAACGAGACCTAACTATGTAAATAAAGTTGTTAATTCCTCAGCTTTGAAATACCATATTTATTACCTACCAAAACGTTAATGAATGATAGGTATTAATTAAATTTTATGTTTGTTAAATAATGAAATTAATTTATGATCCGTTTTGGTATTTACATTGTGCATAGGGCATAGGTTTTTTTTGAACTGTTTTAGAATACCAGATTAAGGTATTTAATATTAATTTCTGTAAATGACCAGTAAGAACCGACGAAAGTATTACGTACATGTTGAGATATATTCTGTATTAAATGCATGATTAAGTTTAAAGTCGTTTGTTTTATGATACTGGCAAGTTTGGCATGGCATAACGTTTGGGCCTCGTGCAAACAACTGCATTTATATCTGAACAGATTCAAGAACATGTGAGCCTATCAAAAAAAGTATATGAACTTTGTGATACTGTAATCTAAAATTAAACTTACAATCTATTGTGATCCTAAATTAAACTTTTATTAGTTTTAATGTGACTTTCATTTGTGAAATCTTTACCTATAACCTATCATTTATCAAATATTGTGTATATCAGGGGTGCCCATACTTTTTTTTAAGGAGATCGACCTAGCAAAAATGTATGACTAAGAGATCGACATAATCGACATTTTGACCGTTTAACCATGTTTTACCCACCAAATATTTATCAAGTCACCGTTTAACCCACCAAATATTTATCACTAATAATTTTAGCTATCCTTGGCGATCGACCTTAAAACCTCTCGCGATCGACCGTTTGGGCACCTTCTACAGCTTCTACTCTATGCTATTAAATTGCCGATAATATGATATTGCTGTTAAATTCATTAAAGTTAAAATGTACTTTACTATTTTAGGATAAAAACCGGTTTAAGACTTGTGGGTGCATTATTCAAACTAGTTGAGTACTATATAGGTACCCTAAACAAGTTGGTGGTCTTACGTAGGTTAGGTATAATGTCAATTTAACTTATTATTTACAAGCTCATCATTAGCTACAAGCAATTTAAGTAAACAAACAAATCACATTAGGTATCAAGAAGTATCGACGGTGCATGGCGTCATTTGACAGGAAAAATAAACAACCAAATAGGTAAATAAATAAAAAATATAAATTAATTAGGTTACTAAGCTAATTAATTTTCATTAAGTTACTAAGTTACTAAGCTTGCAAAGAATGTATAGCTGTGAACATCAAAAGATAAATTAAGATCGCGAGACTTATTTGCACCTGCCGGGATTAGATTCCACGACCTTAGGCTCATTTGTGAATACGCTGCCTACACCAAATGGTCGTTAATAATTTTGACTTTTACTATTATAAGACAGTTTCTATTTTCCACTGATATTCATGTTCCCTGGTCAAGGTTAGTTTTCTTCAACCGTGAAAATCTACTAAATATAAAACAATGTAGCTGAAAATTGGTGACAAATAATTTGGAGGTTTATGCCTACGTATTTATTAGGTATCATGACCGTATCAGTAGTGAAGTGAGGCTTATCTAAAGCTAGGGTTTCCTAGGATGACGGTGCCGTCATATTACGGCCGTAATTTAGCGGCGTAGAACGTTGTCTATGTAAACAATTCGGCGCGGTTTCTGACGTTACAGTGTGTAATGGTCCCCCCCCCCTCTCTGTCTCAACTATGAAGATGTGTGATGATGCTAATATGATGAGACCTAACGATACCTAACTTAATTACCTAACGCTTATTATACCTAATGATGAAGATGAGTACTATGATGTGATACCTATCTAATGATACCTGGTGATGGGATTTTTATTGGATTCTAGTTCTTACTGTTTTACTATATGGATTGGTGATATTCTAACCCTAGCATAGTTAACCTAACGCATACCTAACTACAAATCCCATTCATGTTGATTAGCCGCTAAACGGCTTCCGAACTAACCATCCCTACTTGTGATTCCATTAAATGTTTTATCTATGTTTTGCCTAGTTTATTTTCCCTAACCCTATTTTATTGCATGATAGAATAATCTAATATTAATGCTTTTGTAAGTGTGAAATGGGCGCGTAATGTCTAGTGATATTTCCCAAGTTGTAATCCGTAATTACCCTAAGTTCTCGAATATTGCTGGGTGGATATAAATATTAACTTTACATGACTAACTTTAATTATTTATGCTTCGATAGATAATGAACTAAGAACCTATTACTAAAAGAAGGAAATTACTTTGCCTGATTTTCCTACAGAATAGAAATTAAGATATTAATTGCTCATTCCAAATTGACCCAACTTCATACTAATCTGTTACTTTGTTTAATGCTTAGAAATAACTATGTTTAGCAAATAAAATACCGATCTATTTTATTACGGAGGACCCTAATCCATTAGATTTCTACCTTATGATGTCATGGTCATGCTATATCAACTTTATTGATAAATTTATTACTAATTAGTTATAACTTCAACAATGAATTACTAGTGACCGCCTGCTGTGTTAATGAAAATTTGAGAATTTACCTATTTTACTACTATACTATCAGTTATAAAGAATCTATTATCTATGTCAACAATGTTTCAATTCATATCTTTGGATTTACTTGACAAATTTTAATAATCATAGCCGGCCCGGCTGCGGCTTTTAGAAAATCTCTAGAATTTGTTAATTTTCTAACTTTAAAAAGGAATAATGTTATTTAAATATCTTGGAAAAGTATCTTAGGATTGCCTCTCACCTAGTTTTCTATGTTAATGGCAGAACCAATACTGAAATTATATTATGAAAATCTGAATGTTTTGCTTTTATGATTTATTTCTTTATTCCTATTCGTCTAATTTAATGTATAGATGTCCTAGCTCTGAACAAAGGATATGGAACCAACGCTTTGACTACAAGATGAGTTTAGTAAGTATGTTTTGTAACATTAAGTATGTGCTTAAACAAATGGGGCTTCACTCATCACTATTGGATTGCATAGTTGGTCGTTGCCTATCTTCAGTTTAATGTGTTTATACCCAAAGAAGAATGTAATCAGACGGTTTCCTAGTTAATGATATTGATTCCTCATCTTACAACAAAAGTATTCGCTTTTATTACTAGGTCTCAATTATTCCTGTTATTACAACTATTACATAATAAAATTACTACTAAATGGATATTATTACTCTTTTGATATAACCAGGGAAATAGAATTTAAGTTTGTAATTTTCCTAAATAAGCTTACTTTAATCTCATACTAATTCTTAATATTTGTTACTATACCATGGAGATTTTAATAGTCCTCTAGCGATTAGAAATGGAGATACTATAGGAAAGAGATAAGCGTTTCCTCCTACATTCCGCTGAATGAAGCAAGTACGAACAATGTTGATAGAAATTGGTCAAAGTGAATTCATGAGTTAATTGGAGTATTGTTATAAATTAGTAGGGTATAAGAGGGTATATCGAGCCATAATAGACAATAGGGTAAAAAGAGGTAACTCGAGCTATAAAGAAAATTAAGTTTGGGTAATTCTACTCCGCTACCAAATATTAGTTTATTTGTCATATACAACGTTATTCTAAGTAATGTAAATCATCCAATGTCGACTTAGTTTATCAAGATAAGAGAGGTAATTTGAAGCAAGTTAAAGAGTTATAGTCACCTAAAATCAAGGTATGGATAAACTGTCTTCGTCACTGATTTAGAATTTATTTGCTATCTTTAGTGTTACTTAAAAATATACAATGTGGCTTTCCTGGCTAGATAAAGAGCCCCTCCACCGCTCAATATGGTAAGCCTCGTCTCCAGAACTGGGCAACTTTCCCCCAGGACCAGCCAATTACAATCATTCTTTAATTTAAGTAAAGTATATGGTCGATAATCTAAGTTTGTCTGTATATTCCAACAAGAAGAGGACAAGCAAAATGCTCCAAGCGATTTCCCAGTTTTTCACAATTGAGATATTCTTTTCTCAAATGTGATGGCCAGATCAATTTTTTTTCTTTTTTTTTCTAAATTCTGATTTATCTTATATCAACATAAATTCAATCTTACAATTTATGAACTTAAAAAAAAAGGGAATAAATACTGGAAAATCTAGGGATTTCAGAAGGAAAGTTTATTAAATTTAGGGACGTATAATAAATAAATATTTGCGTTAAACCTTTCCTACTTTTGAACAATAGCTTTGGATTGCATTGTCAAAATGGCATTGAATAAATCTTCTTATGATTATTGTGTGATAAACTTGATATTGATTTCCTTTAAATTGAGTCGACTGTTAAATTTGATTTAGAACATTTAACTCAGAGAATACTTTGATTCCAGTAATCGTGAACTTAACATATTCACCAATTTATTTGATACTTTCATAGTATATAAATGTTGGTTAAAGTATTGTTTAGTGCTACATACCGAGCATTATTTTGTTAATTTGTGGAAGCTTACTCAAAAATTGTGTCTTGTGATATTAATGAGTTGGAATTGACATGGCTCAAATAATATCACGGGTCAACATTACACCCAGACTTTTCTTTGGCATTCATCCACGTTTATTACCAAAATAGTTTATTTTATTTATAGTCAACAGATTGAAACATGGTCAAAATTATTAAAGTCAGCCCAATTCAAAGATATTACTTCTGTTATGATTTGATAGTCTATTAGTTAATTAGATTGTGCGTCCAGCTAGCTTTAGCACAATGGTAGGTAGATATTTTTCATTCACTGAAATTTATTTACAATGCCACTTCACAACACCCATAGATGCCACTGAGAATTTAAGATAACAAATTCACTAATACGTTCCCATTTAACCCTCCAACTTGCTCGCATTTACCTGCCTATGACACAACCTAAAATTTATCATAAATTTTAATTTACTTTTGTCATGATCCGCCATGTTGTTTATCATAATTAGCTTGGATGAAATGCATCACTTAGTGAACCAATAGCGGCCATTTTGTAATGCACCTTTGCAATTTTCCTATCGATAAATAATAATTCGGCCATTTTGTTGAATTTATGCCTAACTTATCCTACAACAGATTCGAGTCTAGAATGCTAATTTTACATTGTGACGACCTACCTAACTAGATTTTCGTTCGTTCTACATGCCTGCCTAGCAGATTATGCGCCTATTCCGCTCTATTGACGACGATTCACAACACCAGTATCACAAACCCCCCCAGGTTTTTGTGATACTCTACCTAATTTTCGCGCAGTTAACCCTACAGTCGGCCTATGATTTTACCTGCCTAATTCAGACTACATGAGAATTTCCTATGCCAATTTTTGTGGTTCTTACCAGCGCCACACGTCGCCCCATTCTTGTACAGTTTTGAGCGGCACTCACCTAGCATAACCTATCAACCTTTACGTGCCAGAATCGGAGGGGAAGGAGCCGATTCCGGGGCCCTAGCTCAAGGAATAATGAAAACCTGCCCTCGGGGCTTAACCGGAAAACAGAACTACGTTCTAGCGGCAGCACTTGATGAAGCCTTTTTCCATATTAAGTCACGCAGGATTACATTATGTGACTAACTAGGCAGACCAACGAATTGGCCGCCCGTTTATGACGTCACAATCATAAACTTCCATTTACCTAGTACCCACCCCGAAAGTCCATAGCGAATCGCCCCAGTACGACACAATCCTATTTTTAATTATTCAAGATAAAAAAACTCCCTTTCCCACATTCCATTTCATATGAAATTAGTTTTAGAAAATCTATTTTCACTAATTCTTGAATTTACTTGATACAGCTACGTTAATTTGATGTAAACTTTGCAACCAAACTATATATTTCAGTCAGGCTTTAATTTTACCATTTAAAGCTTGTCTGAGACATTTCCCCAAAGGTTAGAAACTTGCCCGTGCAAGACCTATACACATAGACTTTCGTTTCTTTCACTTATTTGCTGACTATTTCGGTCTTGAGTTAAATAAAAACTTGTTCAGCAGCCATCTTACAGAGGGAAGTGTGCTTGCGTCTTCTTCGGTGGCAGTCAAGGAAAGAGGGCCGGCTCCCCCGCGCCCGGCCTTATATACATGCGGAAAAGTTACCTCTGCGAAAATCTTGATGACGCTTCATCTTATTGGTTCTTAATTTTTTAGAGTGCCCTGTCACTAATTTTCTAATTTACCCAATAATGGGGTAATTTCTCCCTGAACTAATCTACCTATCACGTGAATATAATAATAGGAACCCGTAATTACTTCGATACTCACGATAGTTATAATTATAAATATAATTAGTTTTGCTTATTCTAGAATTTACAAAACTCCTCACATACGCAAATATTGTTCTAATTTCCTAATGACACAATCGATTTAACCTTCCCTGTACGTTTGAATACATCTTTTGGTCTATCGCTATTCTAACCTCCCAAGAAAAATCTTATAATCAATAAATATGTTATCTGACCGCTTTTATTATTTCCAATCGACGCATAGCTTTATTTAATAATAGCAAAGAATTGATAACAAGAACCCAATGATATTATGCTTAACCAACCAAACTTGGGGTATAATAACGCTAACAACGAATATTACTCACATACGTAACCTACTGTTGTATATTATTTTGTCGCCTCATCTTACA
Organism: Agriphila tristella; assembly: GCA_928269145.1. NCBI lineage: Eukaryota > Metazoa > Arthropoda > Insecta > Lepidoptera > Crambidae > Agriphila > Agriphila tristella. The sequence goes on from OV743431.1 coordinate 43,770,054, forward strand.
ATTTGCCTCTTCAGTCACTGAATGAGTTCATCTACATACTATGGTATTTTAAAAATATTTCAAACCCTCTCTGTCTCTAACTTTTCTTTCTTGTGCAAAAGTAATGGCATCATTTTTATTTCTTCATCTATTCGCCGTTTCTATTGTTATTTCTAGCCCAAAGTCACTTTTACTGAAAGGTGACCGTTGAATATCCTTCCACATAACATTTAATCTATTCATATACCTATTATTGTGGGTAAAGGATTTGTAATCTCAAAGTATTATTCAGAAAATATAAAATCAATTAAAGTTTTTATTGTATTTGCAGATTTACTATACTGAATATATGGATATCATATTTCTTACTGTAAGATAATCAACGTCGTTTATAAAATCTAAGCATATATTTTCATCTATTCAAAACAAAGGAACATTTGATCGCTTATTGATGAATCGAAAATACACCAATTCCCACAATTTCGAATATACTAGCCTTAAGATGAATCCAGGCCTTAACACCCCCGACTCATACATACATACATACGCGACCTCTTTTGCCGTTCCCCTGGCACGGAACCTTGCTCTCGAGTCCGACTCGCACTTGGCCAGTTCTTTTCCCATATTATATTACTAAGGGTACTTTATAGACTCTAACTGGTAACATTTAATTTTACACGTCACCATTGCGAATTATGATTGGCTACTTTAAAATCTGGCGCCATGTAGCTTAATCTTAGGAAAATCCACGCCCACCCAGATTCCGAGCTCTCGATTGGCTACCACAACATTTTCCCTTCGTGTTTTGTTTATGAACAAAGGAAAGCCACGATCCATTCTACGGTAGATTGTTTTTATGTCTAGTTCCTTTTACAACTTTTTACTAGTTATCGTTTCTATTTAATGTTTATTTATTACAAATATAATCATTCGTATTCTTCCTTTACTTTTAATATTAAATGATTTTACTTTATTCATAATCCCAAGCTTAATTTACAAATAATGTTTTTTGATTTTTGCTGAAAACGAAACGCGATATGTGTTTACAAAGCATGTCACGTCACCAAACCTAAACATTATTTTACACATTTAGAATAACTAAATTATTATTTGTTTATTTTAATATTTTATAATCATTCGACTTCCTTTTACCTTATAAATTTTAAATGATATAATTTTACCAAGGATTATTTCGTTCTCTTTTTTTTTCTCTTTAAAATATAGAGTGATTTTTCTCTATGGATTATCACTTTAGTTCCAAAAACGGCCACCAAATGTCAAATGCATTTGTCTATGTAAATGTCAACCTATTGTTTATTATTGTCGAACCATATTTTCAGGTTAAAGAAATCCCGCAAAAGTATCCGTTTTTTATATAGAAATATGATATTTCGTGTATGTTGTATTTGCAAATCGCAGTCATAGCCTACAATTATCTGTGATCAAAGAGTTTGTGCTACGAGAATACTTTTGTAATTGCAGTAAATATCGTAAAGCCAGACAACATTTAAAGACATCCCAAATTGCATAAACAACCCCTTTTTTATTAAAATGAGAATAAACATCCCTTCAGGTAAGTTATTCAACGAGTTTATTTATTGATTCAATCACATAACTTTATTTATTTATTGTTTACAACTATTTTTTCCAACCCTGGACTTCTTTGTACCTCGCAGATTTACAAATTATCACTAAAATAGAAGTTAATTGAAAGAAATGGAGTCTCCAAGGCGATAGAAAAAGGTAATACATTGGAGGCGATGGGATTATTAAGGAGCAACAAAATATCTTTCCCAGTGCCGGTTCATAGGTCAGTAACCCCTCTTATTTTTATTTTTATTAAATATTTGAGAAAAAGATAACATGTTCAATTTTGAACTGTTACAGCTCGACCCCAAAATTTATACATAGGTGACAAAACTACGTATTGGATCCGAAGTAAAATTTTCTTCTCAAATCTCAAATATTTATATTACCCCTTCTACTGTTGTTTCTTTAATATATATATATATATTCGAATCTCCCCCCTCTCTCTTTAATCCTAATCATTATTATTTCTCCAAGATCAAAGAATTGTTGGGTGAGCCCTAGTGTAAATGAAATTTAAGATTGTAGAGTGTATTTAAACCAAGACCATATCAAAAATTATTAAGCGAGTTCTAAGTGTCTGTTGCTTTTGCCAATTCCGTCGTATGCATATTCAACACCAGAGTCGTACAAAATCACGGTAAAGTGTGGGTTGTGAATCCACAGCTCCTAGTAAGCCTACATGGACAAATAAGACCTTTCCTAACCTTATGAAAAAGTACGCGCATTGCGCTTCATATTTGTGCATTGTACCCCTCCGCAATCAAATATTACTCCTTCCAAACCAAAGGTTTAGCGGCGAGCATATACAATGACCATATATTTCCAAAAGCTTACTTAAGACTCTGGAACAACCCTAATACAGCCTTGGAGAGTGTGCAGTTGCCGAATATCAATTTAGCTCTTAGCTTCTTGTGTAGTATGAATTTTGGACAGCTGTTTACACCAGGACAATTACAAACTTCAACTGTGTTTGTTTCTCTTTTTTTTTTTTATTAACCTAACACCAAATAGTCCTACTGTACAAAATTCAAGTTTGTCAACTCTAGACGCCGGCCTGGCCGCAAGCACAGCCCTAGCGCTAAAGCAGTGTGATGGTCCTATCTCTTGGAAAGATAATAAGCCTGCATTCAGGTTTCACATATGTTATAATCCAAAGCCCTCCTATAGAATCTATATTTTAACTAACGTTCCTTTCTCTCAACAACTTTCATTCTTTCATTCTCTTCGCTCATCACTCTATTCATACTTCTATCCTATTTTAGATTCTCATTTTGTTCATCTTTTCTCATCACGCGGCACCCACTATCATCATTCACTAGCCTACATTTACGCCACCCAAGATTATATCATAGCTACAGACTGAATACAAAATTTATACAACTAACGATGAATGATTTTGAATTATATTTGCAATGATAAGATTAAATACGTCGTCTGTCACCATATGGAATTCTACGCAGATTGCATTAAAATATCTGTTAATTAGATTGCAAATAAATTACGCAATAGTAATTACGCAATAGTAATTACGCAATAGTAACGTCTGTACGCTTTAGATTCGCTTATCCCTAAACATTCCCCCAGTACGCATCTCTACTTTACGCAACTCTCCTATTTCACAACTATACACCGCTCCTTTCGTTAATAAATATCCCTGTTCAAACTAAATGTATTTCCTTTTATTTCCGTAATCCTGCTTTTATTAATTATTAAATTTTGAATACCATTAGCAGTAATACCTCGTAATTCATTTTATCTGTTTAGTAATTGATATTTATATATATTTATACATGTATATATAATTGCATATATATTAATGATTCATAAATTGAAGAAATCTCGTACACTTTCGATTCCACAAGCGTCTTTCCCTTATTAAGATACCTTTTTTTTTTTCCAGTATCCCTTAATAATCTAAGATTATGTTAATAGTAAATCGTAAAAGTTAATTCTCTTCAATATCTCTACTTACTTATGAGAAAAATTCCCCCCCGAAGAAAGAAAAGCCGCCGACACTCCCCTCTATCTGACATTACAACTTTAAGCAACTCAATAATTAAACCATCCATTGGGTTTATGTAAATGTTTGTTAATTTAAACAAAATTTTACTTTCGTATGACACGATAAGTTAAAATGTTAACAACGCTCTTAAAAATTTATGACTTTTCTTTAGACCGTGGTTTTTTTTTCTTAAATTTGAGTCCTTAAATTTTGTAAGTTCAGATAGGCTTTTCCCGTTCCCGACAGAGTCTATATAATCATACCCCATAATCATTTATTAATCAACTCAAAATTACATTTTCATTTAGTTAACATAACATAAACATTTTGTTTCCTTAAAGTTAAACACGACATTAAACTTTACTTATAATACCTAGACAAATGTATAGCGTTAAATCTCCCTCTTTCTTTACCAGTCTCCGGATCAACAAGTAAATATACATTTTTAAACGGGTTAGCTCCAACCACAAACGGACCCTCATATAATGGTTCAAACTTTTTTGTTATTTTTAATTTTGCGTCGGATTTATTTAATTTCCTCAATTTTACTAAATCTCCTATCTGGAATTGGATGATCCTATATTTTTCATTAAATTTGGTTTGACGTAGTTGTCCTGCTTTCTTTAAATTTTCCCGTGCCTTCTCCCTAATTTCGTTAACAGGTGGTGGTACTAGATCAGTCGGTATGACATTATCAAATGATAATCTAGTAGGTTCACTGTATAAAATCTCACAAGGCGTAAACCCAGTACTTTCGTGATAAGTGTTATTATAAAGAATTTCTAATTTTGGCAATAAATCTACCCAACTTTTATGATTGGTCCTACAATAAGTCCGAAATAAACGTCCTAACTCTTTATTTACTCTTTCGGTGGTATTAGGTCTAGGATTCCTAACTGTAGTATAAATTACTCTTACCCCTTCTGCTTTCATAGTTTCTTTCCACATATTACTAGCGAACTGTGACCCATTATCTGACATGATCGCCGTAGGTCGTATTATGCGAAAGAACTTTCTCATTCTTGTTAATACTGATATTGCTGTTGCTCTTCTAAGGTCATAAAATTTCACGAATTTACTAAAGGAATCCTGAATAACTAAAATGTAACTCATACCAAACTTCCCTGATGGTAATGGTCCATATAAATCTACCATAACGAGGTCTCCCACGTTTTCAGTTATAATTGAACGACAAGGTCCTACATACTTAGCTGTATCACTCTTAGTGACCTGACAATCATGGCACCCCCTTAATAAACGTTTGACCTGTTTCGTTAATCCCTTCCAAAAGAATCTATCCCTAATATATTTGATTACTTTGTACGACCCTTGATGACCCATTTCTAAATGCACCTGCCAAATAACTTCTTCCCTAAGTGAACTTGGTAAAAATAACACCCTTTTATTTCCTTCCCCAGGTGAATAATATAATAACCCGTCTACTAATGAACTCCTTCTAAAGATTTGAGTTGATCTACTATTTGGTTCGACCCCACTATTCAGATTTTTAATTATTTCGCCTATTTCTGTATCATCCTGTTGTAATTTTGCCAAATTCTTTAATTTATCGCGTAATTCTTTATTATCTCTAATTTCAGTATAAAATATCCTCGGTGAATTAGTTTTATCCTCTTGTAATAAATCTCCTTCAGGCTGATATCTAGATAACACGTCAGCTACCACATTATCCCTACCTTTTACATGTTGAACCTCATATTGAAACTGCTCTAAATAATTTATCCATCTAGTTACCCGTGCATTATATAACTTACAATTCTTTACAAATGTTAACGCTTTATGATCTGTTCGAATTATCACTTTCGCTCCTCTCAAATAAGTTTCAAATTTTTCTAAACAACAAATTATTGAATAAAATTCCTGTTCCGTTACCGTCCAATTTAATTGAGCCCCCCTTAATAATTTACTGTGAAACCCTAAAATTTTTATGTCCCCTTGACTATCCATCTGGTATAAGAACCCAGCTAACCCTATTCCTGAACTGTCGGTCTGTAAGTAATAAGGTTTAGTAAAATCCGGATGATTCAACTCTACGGACCTAATAAAAAGTGATTTTATTTTCTCAAAAGCTTCTTGCTCTGTTTGTCCCCAACTCCATTTCTTGTCCTTTTTCAACAACTCACATAAAGATCTAGTATGAAAACTATAATTTGGTATAAATTTACGATAAAAGTTACAAAGCCCTAAGAAAGCCCTAACTTGCTTTAGCTTCTTTGGTACAGGGAATAATTGTATGGATTTTACCTTTTCCGGATCAGTGCTAATTCCATTAGTTGAAATGATATAACCTAACATTTTTACTTCGGTACTTAAAAATTCGCATTTTTCTAAATTACAAGTTAACCCTGCCTCAGATAACTTCCCTAACACAATGTTTAAATGTTCTAAATGTTGAGATAGCGTTCCTGTCGTTATAATTCCCAAGTCGTCAAGATAATTAACACAAAATTCCCTAACCTCATGACCTAGGATGATACTAATCAAACGGCTAAACGAACCGACAGAGGTCTTCAAACCCTGTGGAAGTACATTATAAACGTAAGACTTCCCATTAAAAGAAAACCCTGTATATTTTTTACTAGCTTCTGTTAACCCTACTTGATAATAAGCATTTTTCAAATCTACCTTACTAATGTATTTTGCCCCTTGAAAAGAATTTAAGACATCTAATTGTAATGGCGGTTTTTCAGTTTCTGCTATCATGTACTTATTTATTTCTCTGGCATCCAATAACACACGAATTGACCCGTCTCTTTTTAAAGTGAAAGTCAATGGACTACAATATGGCGTGGACGAACGACTAATGATCCCTTGCTCTTCCATTTCCATTAACTTGGCTTCTACTTTGTCTCTATACGCATAAGGTATTGGATATGTTCTTTTTACTACAGGTGAGTGAGGCTCCATAATGATTTCGTGTTCATAACAATTTGCTCTCCCTAATTTGGATGTAAATAGATTTTTATGTTTCATTAAAACTTCCTCTAAAGCTCCACGTTTATTTGTATCTAGATTTGACTGGTGAATCATATCTCGAATATTTTTTTCTACGTTCTCTTCAACTACTGTTTCAATATTAAAAGTTGTTAACGGATTACAACTACTGAAAGCATTCTCGCCTTTATAAAATTTAAATAATTTTTTCTCATTCCCTATGATAATTTCTACCCCTTCTTCCTCTTTATTAAGTTTTATTGACGCTTGATTTTCTTTCATCCAATCAAATCCCAATATCAAATCAGCACTAAGACCTGGTACAATTAAAACTGTTAAATCACATTCAAAAGCCCCTATTCCTAACGTGACCAAAGCAATTTTTTTTATTTCTACACTTTTCTGACCTACTGCAGTTTTAATAAGAAGTGGTTTAATAGGCATAGTGGGTATCGTTGGCCTTTTCTCTTTTAACCTATTCCAAAACTCTTCTGATACACATGTTATATCACTACCTGTATCCAGCAAAGCTACTAGATTTTCATCAAATATTTGAACTAATAATTCAGACTTGAATGCTGGAGTATCTACCCTATTTGTGACTTCCTCATCAAAAATTGCGTGTACGCTATTGTCAGTATCGACCAAAAGTTGCTCTATTTTTAATTTTAAAATCTCTACTATTTGGCTAGGAATGTTTTGAACTAAACCCTCTGGCTCACTATATCCTAAACCCAATTTTAAATTATTTTCTTTCGGATACGTACAAATAGGTATCTTAATTCCGGTATTATTTCGCCCTAAAGATTCACCCGGACACCAATTCATTTTAACCATCATATTATAATTTAGGTCCCCTGTAGTTGAAGCTGACCTGGAGACTAAAGCATCAGCTTCCACTAGTTTAACATTTCGCTACCATCTACATTAACGTTATTATTATTTAAGCTAACCGCTTGTATTTGATTTTCTCTCGGTTTCTGCCATTGCCTATAGTTTTGCTGAAGGCCCCTTTTCTTCTGTTCCCAATCCTTAGAATTCTTAGCTGCCGAAGTGCTCGGTGCTTCTTGCTTCTGTATGTTGTCCATACTTCTTAAAAATTCCGCCGCTTCTATTATATTTTCTATCTTGTTTGTCACGAACGCTTGTTGAATAAATTTCGGATAATGCCGAATGATATCGCTAATTAATTGTTTTTCAGGAATGTTGTAGCTTAACATCTGCGCCTTGACTGTCAGCTTCAAGAAATGTTCTACCATGGTGGGCGTCTCCGTCCTATTCCATACGCCTTGCACTATCTTCCTTCTCAACTCATTTTGTTCATTTTCTCCCCAGTATGCTTTTAAGAAATCTACTTTAAAATCAGCCAATCCTGTCCATCTTCCTTTATATACTCTAAACCAGTCCTTCGAACTCGAAGTTAAGCAGTCTTGTATTAGGCTTAATTCGTTTTCAGCCTTTCCCGCCTTTTTTAAGTAAATTTCTAAATCTTCAATGAAATCGACTGGATGTATCGACGAATCCCCAAATTTAGGTCTATCTAAATTTATATTTTTGACGTTACAAATGACGTACTTCTGAATATCTTCCATCGCATTAGGCTCCTTAGTCTCATTCCTATTTTCTATTTCCACATCGTTCATTGGCGTTACTTCGACTACCGGCGATTTTTCGACCTCGCTAGTATCCTGATTAGAACCTTGAGTCCTTTTGACTTCTTCGCTTAGGTCATCTATCCTCTTAGTTAACACGCCTACCGTGCGATTCAACATTCTTTGTATTGTCATCAATTCGCGCGATCGCGTTACCTTCGGTTTCACTATCGTCTTTACTAGCCGCTGTCGCACCTCTACCGGTTGAGGCCCTCTATTTTCTATAACCTCGGATTCCGACTGTCGGGAACTATGTGGACCCTCTACTATTTCCGCCGGCTCCTCGGATGATTCATACCGCTTTGGCGCGCGACGAACTCGGACCGGTTTCCCCATGGCGAGTTTTAATCGTTCGTTGCCCTCAGTGTAATGTCAGATCTATATAAAATATTAGCACACATCCTTATTTAGCTTGGTTTTATAATATCCAAAGATTGGATACAAAAAAACCATGCTTTCAAATTTTTATTTGTCCGCTATAAAGTTTTTTTTTTTTTTGTTTGGGGTATTTATTTTGGTTTTAACATTGCAGCTAATTCTAATTTTCTACCGAATTATCTATTTGGTTAGTTTTAATTTAATTGTTTGTATCTTTTTTTCAAATTCCTTTTTTTTTCATTCCGTTAATTTTCCTTGCCTACGCCTTCCCCATAAAATAAATTATAATGTAGATAGTTATAGCCAAATACGGATAAGTTATTTTTATTCTTTTTTTTTTTTTTTTTTTTTTTTTTTTAACAAAATAAAACTCTACGCTAACTCTCAAAAACTCCTTCCTCATATACCTCGAGTCAAGAATTAAAAGTTAAATTTGGACCAATGCATACAATAGTTCCCAAATAAATCTAACATTTAGTCCATATCTAGTCGTAGATGGACACATCAAAAGGCGCCATAAATCTAATCGTATTAGTCTATCTACTTATATTTTTTAGTAACAAAACAATACAAGCATACTTGAATGATTTTTAAAACCGTACGCTAAACAAAACCTTAATGGCAGGACTTTTCCTCAGACGTGCCGTTTGCAATGTCATCACCACGGAAACCAATGTCTATTGTAATTTTGTAACGTACATCCAAACTTGATACTTTAACATGTCTCTATAACTGTCAGCGATAACCTAAACAATTCACTAAGAAATTATTCCTCCGTAACTCTAGTTAAAAAAAAAAGTCGCGGACTGCTAATAGTCGCTGTTTAAAGTTTACCTGAATCTTCATTGTTACTGCACAATTTTATTGAATTTTTAATTTTGACTTTTATAACTAAACATTACCTACTCAATATATACATACTTTGGCAACCTGACTATTTCACTAAGTATCTACTATGGATTTTTTTTTTTTTATTTATTTATATTGAAGAACCAATTTTTAAGCCCTTGGCTCTTAGACTAATTCTTCTATTCCACAATAACAGCTAGGCTACCCCGTTAGCCAGATATCCACATCTACAATAATAATCTCAAGATATGTGTCAACGCTCCGTCCGCTAAAATTATTTTGTAAAGAATTTTTATTTAACTAGCGGCTGTCTTTTAATACTAAGGTTGCGTAGAAGCATCTGTAAGCAATTATCTAAGTTCATTTGTCTGCTTTAAAAATGCTATACAACCTCTTCTTGAATTAACTTTATTCCGTTAGCGCAAATCAAAATGTTTAAAAATTACCCCTTCTAAAAACCACAATTAAACCGTCTCACTTTATATGATAATTGCTATACTCTCTTATCAACATTCTCTTAAGTATTCACTTCTCTTAACTGTACTAGTTGACAATTAACCAGCTGAGTTCTAGTCGACTAGACATGTTCCGCTCACTTAATTTCTGCTTTTAAATTTACATAGTTAATTCGCGACCCCCCGTTGTCAATACATCTGCCTGTTTTATTGTAGTCTCAGTAAATCTCACTTTGATATTTAAGTACAGTTATCTGATATTTTTCTTCAATTGACATTACAGTCAAGTTAAAGATTATGTTTATTGTAAACCATTTTATATTTCCTAGGCAACTTTATCAGAAGTTTCCCTATAGCTCTAGTCAAATCAATAAGTATTTTAGGCATAAGAAATTACTCACAATCAGTTATTTTCTCAATTGCATACCGGCTCCAATCTCATTATTATTGTTTGCACCTTTAAATTTTTATCACATAATCACAATGCAACATTTATTCCACATTGACCCACATAACCTTTATATCATCATCACAGTCAAACTTTCACTAAACTTGTTTATTTAACCATTGTTTTTCAATAACTAACTTTATTATAACCTCTTTTTCTGTTTGTTGACATCAGACTAGTGTGGCCAGCTTCTGAACGCAAAACAGACTAAATTGCAGAAAAAAAAATGAAAATTTACCAGTCTCATATGAGAAAAATTACACCGGTGAAAAACTAACTCTCGCAACATGTTTTTTTTTCGCAATTGTCATTTCGACAAACGTTAAAGTCGTACTACAATATTTTAATTGAAACCAACCTAAAGGTAATTATTAGCTACGCTTAGCAAATGCCGATAATTTTATTACTATGGAAACTCTAATGAAGCTAAAAGAGCAATTTTACTTAATTGTCTTAACATGACATCGACACCGTTAGCAATAATTACTTATATCCGCCAACTTAATTACCAAATCTCTATGTCCGAACGGTCGCGAAATTAGACGGAATTTGTGTTAAGCACACTGAATCTGACCACACTATAGAGTGACTTTTGCCGTCAGGTTGACGTTGACAATTGAATGAAGTTCTTAGTTGAATGACAATGAAACAAAACCCCGTCCGTCTGCTCATCCGGCATTCGTTCTTCTATCTGACATTCGTTCTTTATTTTCTAATTTCTTTCTTTAAATGAAACCGCCTTAAATGTCTTTTTATCGTAACCCAGACGATCCCTTATCCTTACTAAATTCTTTATATTTATTCAACCCATAAAATCTATTATTTATCAATGTAACAATTTTTTTTATTTCCATGACTACAAGTCTTAGTTTTCACTAACGCCATCTATGATATTTTTCCGTAGGCCTATTTCATACTAAGGCTACGTTCACGCTTGTCGTATCTCAGAAATAAGAACAGACAGTGCAACTGACATCATAACCTGAGCCATTTCGAAGAATATTAGCTTATTATATTTTACCCTATTCATTATTCAGTTTTCTTAATTCAACCGACCCCAATTCCTTTCAAGACATGAGCTCAGTGTTCATCATGCTATCAATATCATAATCGAAATCCGGCGGTAATAAAACGTTCGACAAAACCCGTCTATTCTAATAATTCCCGAAATAGCATAAAGAAAATAACAATAACGTTTACGCTAATAAAATATTTCTAGATAAGTACATTTCCTGTTTCTTTTATCGATTGCTAGTAAAATTTTAATTCTAGATTTTATTTATGAAGTCAACTTTATAAAACTGAATTCTAACCATTTGCAATCAAGAAAACGTTCATTTAAACGGCCCAACAGGACTGCTTAAGCCGTAGTACGAAGGTAAGGCAGTTCAATATAAATCCCGCTATAAAACTCGTCAAGGCCCATAAACAATCACACACCCGTTTCGATACTCAACATTTGATTTTAAAATCGCTATATGGGCCGCCGTGGGCCAACGTGCTAACATGTTTTAACTGTCAGATTTTTTTTCTAGTCTGTTTATTTGACAGAACCCCTCTTTCTATCAGAATCCTAAGTAATCTTTGTCACGACGTGATTTTCTTATGTTTTTAACCTAAAATTCACGATGTTTTTACTCAAGAATAAATTTGTACTTGTTGTATTTGTACACAATAACCAAAGGAGAATTAAAATAGCGCTTTTTAGTGGTGAATTTCATTCCTACTACGAACTTCTTGTAAGTATAAAATTTTCGGTTGGCATTTTTTTTGATAAAATTTTCTGTTTTCATTGTGAAACCTTTATGGAGTAAAAATGTCCATAAAATCAATGCCCCTCTACCAGCTCAATGTTACTTTACCTCAATCAATAAGAAACCCTTTCTCAAACGCTAAAATATAACTCTATAAACATTAATGTGAACTACATAACCTATTTTGATATTTTTCTTTAATTTCAGCTATAACCAAAAGGATTACATAACAGATCGCACGCAAAAGATCAACCGGATGCTACACTACAAAACAAGGAATTTTCAATCCACAACCAGCGATATCGTTCCTATTTTCTCAGCAGCAAAATGTGACCAAAATCATCTTATCTGTATTTTGATCACTGCATTTCACATTACAAAAGCCTGGAATTCGTTGAAGTGGAATCTATGCTAAAAGTATGTAAAAACTACTAATTCTGGTCACGGCATCTCACGATGTAATGATCCCCCCCCCCTATTTAAATACTGATACAAATGATAACTACTATCTTGATTTCCTAACGCTTATTATACCTAATGATGAAGATGAGTACTATGATGTGATACCTATCTAATGATACCTGGTGATGGGATTTTTATTGGATTCTAGTTCTTACTGTTTTACTATATGGATTGGTGATATTCTAACCCTAGCATAGTTAACCTAACGCATACCTAACTACAAATCCCATTCATGTTGATTAGCCGCTAAACGGCTTCCGAACTAACCATCCCTACTTGTGATTCCATTAAATGTTTTATCTATGTTTTGCCTAGTTTATTTTCCCTAACCCTATTTTATTGCATGATAGAATAATCTAATATTAATGCTTTTGTAAGTGTGAAATGGGCGCGTAATGTCTAGTGATATTTCCCAAGTTGTAATCCGTAATTACCCTAAGTTCTCGAATATTGCTGGGTGGATATAAATATTAACTTTACATGACTAACTTTAATTATTTATGCTTCGATAGATAATGAACTAAGAACCTATTACTAAAAGAAGGAAATTACTTTGCCTGATTTTCCTACAGAATAGAAATTAAGATATTAATTGCTCATTCCAAATTGACCCAACTTCATACTAATCTGTTACTTTGTTTAATGCTTAGAAATAACTATGTTTAGCAAATAAAATACCGATCTATTTTATTACGGAGGACCCTAATCCATTAGATTTCTACCTTATGATGTCATGGTCATGCTATATCAACTTTATTGATAAATTTATTACTAATTAGTTATAACTTCAACAATGAATTACTAGTGACCGCCTGCTGTGTTAATGAAAATTTGAGAATTTACCTATTTTACTACTATACTATCAGTTATAAAGAATCTATTATCTATGTCAACAATGTTTCAATTCATATCTTTGGATTTACTTGACAAATTTTAATAATCATAGCCGGCCCGGCTGCGGCTTTTAGAAAATCTCTAGAATTTGTTAATTTTCTAACTTTAAAAAGGAATAATGTTATTTAAATATCTTGGAAAAGTATCTTAGGATTGCCTCTCACCTAGTTTTCTATGTTAATGGCAGAACCAATACTGAAATTATATTATGAAAATCTGAATGTTTTGCTTTTATGATTTATTTCTTTATTCCTATTCGTCTAATTTAATGTATAGATGTCCTAGCTCTGAACAAAGGATATGGAACCAACGCTTTGACTACAAGATGAGTTTAGTAAGTATGTTTTGTAACATTAAGTATGTGCTTAAACAAATGGGGCTTCACTCATCACTATTGGATTGCATAGTTGGTCGTTGCCTATCTTCAGTTTAATGTGTTTATACCCAAAGAAGAATGTAATCAGACGGTTTCCTAGTTAATGATATTGATTCCTCATCTTACAACAAAAGTATTCGCTTTTATTACTAGGTCTCAATTATTCCTGTTATTACAACTATTACATAATAAAATTACTACTAAATGGATATTATTACTCTTTTGATATAACCAGGGAAATAGAATTTAAGTTTGTAATTTTCCTAAATAAGCTTACTTTAATCTCATACTAATTCTTAATATTTGTTACTATACCATGGAGATTTTAATAGTCCTCTAGCGATTAGAAATGGAGATACTATAGGAAAGAGATAAGCGTTTCCTCCTACATTCCGCTGAATGAAGCAAGTACGAACAATGTTGATAGAAATTGGTCAAAGTGAATTCATGAGTTAATTGGAGTATTGTTATAAATTAGTAGGGTATAAGAGGGTATATCGAGCCATAATAGACAATAGGGTAAAAAGAGGTAACTCGAGCTATAAAGAAAATTAAGTTTGGGTAATTCTACTCCGCTACCAAATATTAGTTTATTTGTCATATACAACGTTATTCTAAGTAATGTAAATCATCCAATGTCGACTTAGTTTATCAAGATAAGAGAGGTAATTTGAAGCAAGTTAAAGAGTTATAGTCACCTAAAATCAAGGTATGGATAAACTGTCTTCGTCACTGATTTAGAATTTATTTGCTATCTTTAGTGTTACTTAAAAATATACAATGTGGCTTTCCTGGCTAGATAAAGAGCCCCTCCACCGCTCAATATGGTAAGCCTCGTCTCCAGAACTGGGCAACTTTCCCCCAGGACCAGCCAATTACAATCATTCTTTAATTTAAGTAAAGTATATGGTCGATAATCTAAGTTTGTCTGTATATTCCAACAAGAAGAGGACAAGCAAAATGCTCCAAGCGATTTCCCAGTTTTTCACAATTGAGATATTCTTTTCTCAAATGTGATGGCCAGATCAATTTTTTTTCTTTTTTTTTCTAAATTCTGATTTATCTTATATCAACATAAATTCAATCTTACAATTTATGAACTTAAAAAAAAAGGGAATAAATACTGGAAAATCTAGGGATTTCAGAAGGAAAGTTTATTAAATTTAGGGACGTATAATAAATAAATATTTGCGTTAAACCTTTCCTACTTTTGAACAATAGCTTTGGATTGCATTGTCAAAATGGCATTGAATAAATCTTCTTATGATTATTGTGTGATAAACTTGATATTGATTTCCTTTAAATTGAGTCGACTGTTAAATTTGATTTAGAACATTTAACTCAGAGAATACTTTGATTCCAGTAATCGTGAACTTAACATATTCACCAATTTATTTGATACTTTCATAGTATATAAATGTTGGTTAAAGTATTGTTTAGTGCTACATACCGAGCATTATTTTGTTAATTTGTGGAAGCTTACTCAAAAATTGTGTCTTGTGATATTAATGAGTTGGAATTGACATGGCTCAAATAATATCACGGGTCAACATTACACCCAGACTTTTCTTTGGCATTCATCCACGTTTATTACCAAAATAGTTTATTTTATTTATAGTCAACAGATTGAAACATGGTCAAAATTATTAAAGTCAGCCCAATTCAAAGATATTACTTCTGTTATGATTTGATAGTCTATTAGTTAATTAGATTGTGCGTCCAGCTAGCTTTAGCACAATGGTAGGTAGATATTTTTCATTCACTGAAATTTATTTACAATGCCACTTCACAACACCCATAGATGCCACTGAGAATTTAAGATAACAAATTCACTAATACGTTCCCATTTAACCCTCCAACTTGCTCGCATTTACCTGCCTATGACACAACCTAAAATTTATCATAAATTTTAATTTACTTTTGTCATGATCCGCCATGTTGTTTATCATAATTAGCTTGGATGAAATGCATCACTTAGTGAACCAATAGCGGCCATTTTGTAATGCACCTTTGCAATTTTCCTATCGATAAATAATAATTCGGCCATTTTGTTGAATTTATGCCTAACTTATCCTACAACAGATTCGAGTCTAGAATGCTAATTTTACATTGTGACGACCTACCTAACTAGATTTTCGTTCGTTCTACATGCCTGCCTAGCAGATTATGCGCCTATTCCGCTCTATTGACGACGATTCACAACACCAGTATCACAAACCCCCCCAGGTTTTTGTGATACTCTACCTAATTTTCGCGCAGTTAACCCTACAGTCGGCCTATGATTTTACCTGCCTAATTCAGACTACATGAGAATTTCCTATGCCAATTTTTGTGGTTCTTACCAGCGCCACACGTCGCCCCATTCTTGTACAGTTTTGAGCGGCACTCACCTAGCATAACCTATCAACCTTTACGTGCCAGAATCGGAGGGGAAGGAGCCGATTCCGGGGCCCTAGCTCAAGGAATAATGAAAACCTGCCCTCGGGGCTTAACCGGAAAACAGAACTACGTTCTAGCGGCAGCACTTGATGAAGCCTTTTTCCATATTAAGTCACGCAGGATTACATTATGTGACTAACTAGGCAGACCAACGAATTGGCCGCCCGTTTATGACGTCACAATCATAAACTTCCATTTACCTAGTACCCACCCCGAAAGTCCATAGCGAATCGCCCCAGTACGACACAATCCTATTTTTAATTATTCAAGATAAAAAAACTCCCTTTCCCACATTCCATTTCATATGAAATTAGTTTTAGAAAATCTATTTTCACTAATTCTTGAATTTACTTGATACAGCTACGTTAATTTGATGTAAACTTTGCAACCAAACTATATATTTCAGTCAGGCTTTAATTTTACCATTTAAAGCTTGTCTGAGACATTTCCCCAAAGGTTAGAAACTTGCCCGTGCAAGACCTATACACATAGACTTTCGTTTCTTTCACTTATTTGCTGACTATTTCGGTCTTGAGTTAAATAAAAACTTGTTCAGCAGCCATCTTACAGAGGGAAGTGTGCTTGCGTCTTCTTCGGTGGCAGTCAAGGAAAGAGGGCCGGCTCCCCCGCGCCCGGCCTTATATACATGCGGAAAAGTTACCTCTGCGAAAATCTTGATGACGCTTCATCTTATTGGTTCTTAATTTTTTAGAGTGCCCTGTCACTAATTTTCTAATTTACCCAATAATGGGGTAATTTCTCCCTGAACTAATCTACCTATCACGTGAATATAATAATAGGAACCCGTAATTACTTCGATACTCACGATAGTTATAATTATAAATATAATTAGTTTTGCTTATTCTAGAATTTACAAAACTCCTCACATACGCAAATATTGTTCTAATTTCCTAATGACACAATCGATTTAACCTTCCCTGTACGTTTGAATACATCTTTTGGTCTATCGCTATTCTAACCTCCCAAGAAAAATCTTATAATCAATAAATATGTTATCTGACCGCTTTTATTATTTCCAATCGACGCATAGCTTTATTTAATAATAGCAAAGAATTGATAACAAGAACCCAATGATATTATGCTTAACCAACCAAACTTGGGGTATAATAACGCTAACAACGAATATTACTCACATACGTAACCTACTGTTGTATATTATTTTGTCGCCTCATCTTACAATTTGCCTCTTCAGTCACTGAATGAGTTCATCTACATACTATGGTATTTTAAAAATATTTCAAACCCTCTCTGTCTCTAACTTTTCTTTCTTGTGCAAAAGTAATGGCATCATTTTTATTTCTTCATCTATTCGCCGTTTCTATTGTTATTTCTAGCCCAAAGTCACTTTTACTGAAAGGTGACCGTTGAATATCCTTCCACATAACATTTAATCTATTCATATACCTATTATTGTGGGTAAAGGATTTGTAATCTCAAAGTATTATTCAGAAAATATAAAATCAATTAAAGTTTTTATTGTATTTGCAGATTTACTATACTGAATATATGGATATCATATTTCTTACTGTAAGATAATCAACGTCGTTTATAAAATCTAAGCATATATTTTCATCTATTCAAAACAAAGGAACATTTGATCGCTTATTGATGAATCGAAAATACACCAATTCCCACAATTTCGAATATACTAGCCTTAAGATGAATCCAGGCCTTAACACCCCCGACTCATACATACATACATACGCGACCTCTTTTGCCGTTCCCCTGGCACGGAACCTTGCTCTCGAGTCCGACTCGCACTTGGCCAGTTCTTTTCCCATATTATATTACTAAGGGTACTTTATAGACTCTAACTGGTAACATTTAATTTTACACGTCACCATTGCGAATTATGATTGGCTACTTTAAAATCTGGCGCCATGTAGCTTAATCTTAGGAAAATCCACGCCCACCCAGATTCCGAGCTCTCGATTGGCTACCACAACATTTTCCCTTCGTGTTTTGTTTATGAACAAAGGAAAGCCACGATCCATTCTACGGTAGATTGTTTTTATGTCTAGTTCCTTTTACAACTTTTTACTAGTTATCGTTTCTATTTAATGTTTATTTATTACAAATATAATCATTCGTATTCTTCCTTTACTTTTAATATTAAATGATTTTACTTTATTCATAATCCCAAGCTTAATTTACAAATAATGTTTTTTGATTTTTGCTGAAAACGAAACGCGATATGTGTTTACAAAGCATGTCACGTCACCAAACCTAAACATTATTTTACACATTTAGAATAACTAAATTATTATTTGTTTATTTTAATATTTTATAATCATTCGACTTCCTTTTACCTTATAAATTTTAAATGATATAATTTTACCAAGGATTATTTCGTTCTCTTTTTTTTCCTCTTTAAAATATAGAGTGATTTTTCTCTATGGATTATCACTTTAGTTCCAAAAACGGCCACCAAATGTCAAATGCATTTGTCTATGTAAATGTCAACCTATTGTTTATTATTGTCGAACCATATTTTCAGGTTAAAGAAATCCCGCAAAAGTATCCGTTTTTTATATAGAAATATGATATTTCGTGTATGTTGTATTTGCAAATCGCAGTCATAGCCTACAATTATCTGTGATCAAAGAGTTTGTGCTACGAGAATACTTTTGTAATTGCAGTAAATATCGTAAAGCCAGACAACATTTAAAGACATCCCAAATTGCATAAACAACCCCTTTTTTATTAAAATGAGAATAAACATCCCTTCAGGTAAGTTATTCAACGAGTTTATTTATTGATTCAATCACATAACTTTATTTATTTATTGTTTACAACTATTTTTTCCAACCCTGGACTTCTTTGTACCTCGCAGATTTACAAATTATCACTAAAATAGAAGTTAATTGAAAGAAATGGAGTCTCCAAGGCGATAGAAAAAGGTAATACATTGGAGGCGATGGGATTATTAAGGAGCAACAAAATATCTTTCCCAGTGCCGGTTCATAGGTCAGTAACCCCTCTTATTTTTATTTTTATTAAATATTTGAGAAAAAGATAACATGTTCAATTTTGAACTGTTACAAGTGTCGCCGTATTATTTACATAGACAACATTCAACGCCGCTATATTACGGCCGTAATTTTACGGCACCGCTGTCCTAGGAAACCCTACCTTAATTTTGTTTCCAAAATCTTCTGCTATCTGCTATTGATAGTCTATACTATTAACAAGACTTCAACAATCTTTCTTCTAAAAAGAAAAAGATTTGAAAAAGTTTGAATCCCAGACTTGAACAACCTTTGAAACCCTGGGGCATTCCGATCGTGAGCTGTCATGAATTAATTAAATGGTATCTGAAGTACGCAACGAAGCGTAGTGATTGTACAGTCGGTAACTATTGAGCTCATCTATATTGCACCTTGCGACAACATCATAAGATTTATTTTGGCATAGAAAGACTTTTCCTGTTTGTTGGGTGAAACAATATCACTCCCTTAAAAGTTTGAGGGCCGCGAACTCCGCATTCTCGCGCCCTTTGCCAGCTAAATGAGGAAAATTGCAGGTCGCACTGGTACCTACACAAGTATACGCCAATATTAGGTTATCCTTGTGCAATACAGTAAAAGGGTCCTTTGTGCGACAATAGGTAGGTATCTACTTATATTTTCATTTCATTTCATCGACAAATGAATTATTGGTGGCCAGATGAGAGAAAAACCATTACAGTAACGGTTAGCGGTATTCTCTGTATTCTAGAGGAATAAATAATGTTATCTTGTTTGTTGTAAAGAACAAAATAGTAAAGTTGAAGTTGCATTTACATTGAATAGCTATTTTCTATTTCGAAGCCAAGATTATTGTTCTTTTTTCTTTCAAGAGCCTGTCTGAGTACGATCGTTAAACGCTTACCTTTTTGCTATCAAAAGTATTAAGATTTTGTTTATTTTTGTTTTTTTTTTACTCAGAAAACTCGTTAAAATCTGCAAAGGGGATAATAAAAAGAAAAGGTATGATATTTACAAATTATATTTATTCTTTTGTAGTAATTTTCGTCTGAGCAGTTTCACTTAGTTTTACTATTTACATAAATCAGCTATCACCATGGCAGTCAACTTTATTTGAATCTAGAGAGTGCTAGTATTTTATTCATTTATCAATTGAAATGCTATAATTTGGTATAGATTCTGATGTTTTTGATTTAAAATTCAATATAATGAGTATGATGTAGAAGGTAAGAATTAAAAAGTTCATTAGAAAACCTGAAACGTAATTAATTAGTGAAGTTAAAAATGATTTTAAACACCATAATTCTATCACATCCTTAGAAAATAGGTAAAAATTTATAACGAGACACAAAAGGAAAGTAATGATTGTGAGACTTCTAGCGAACTTCCTTATTTGATCTTTTAAAACTCTGTAAAGAATGGTTAAGTACAAAATTGTTCCTAACAACATGAGGGGCCATCTGAACAGGCAGCATACCAGTAAGTACATCAACCAAGGTTCCAGCACTCCGTTAACAATGATGGCTGTGCAGGCGACGCTGATAGGAATCGGCAGTAACCACGCATACGTCAGAACTCGCCACAAACTCATCTCACTTATCTTCACTAACACTACTATTAAGCTATCATACATATGTTTAATGAAGAAGAACACTAAGATAACAATAACAAAGTCGATGTAAATTTCAAATCCAAGTAATGCTATTTTTACACCACTTGTATTTGCAAGAACTCCTTTTTTGTCTAGGAAGCTGATTAAAAACACTAATCTTTTGATAAATCTCACAACACTTAGCTGCATCAACATTTGGTTCCTATAGTTTTTCTTCCAACGATTTATTTTAATAGCTGCCACGGTCCATATAATTAATTCCAGGGCTGTCATCACAATTTCGATAATAATGAAACTCTGGAACACTGCCGAAGTATCCAGAGAGTCGTTGTAAATTAGCTGCTCTCCATCAGTGACGCTCTTCGTAATCGTAACATTTTCTCCAGAGGCCGATTCTATGGGTTCTCCGTTGTCTTCATTATTCGATATTGTCGTGGTGAAGAAGGATTCTGTAGTGAAATCAACTCCAGATTCACCGTCTTGTGTCACGTCTGCCATTTTGATAACATTTAAGTATATTATGTGATCTATCCGTATGTAATTACAACGAAAGTGTCAATAAAAACAAACAATACGTCGCGTGTGTCGCAGTGCAGCAGTGCCAAACAGACTGGCTCTAGTTAATGTTTAGCAAAACAGGAAACCACTTGTGATATTGGTCATTAGTACACGTTCATTGGATTTATTGGAATTGTGAGTGACTGACGTCATACCGGTAAAACAAAATCCCCACAGCCACAGATGGCTCATATTCGTGACGTACCTAGACAAGCGTTACTTACATTACTTCACAAATAAACTTCTTCATAAAAATTACAAGCCGTCAACATTGCTAGCGAGGAACTCTAAGATAATTTTTAATAGGTAAACTCATACTTATCTTTAAATTAGACAAAAATATCTTTAAAGTTTTTAAATTGTAAGTTTATAAAAAAAATCTTGTTGATTTTGTCAGCCTGCTTGTGTCTGTATTGTGCTTTAAGAGTTTATATGCCAACAGTTGTTTTTTTAAATGTAGATTGGAAACTAATTCCAAAAAATATTGTGAATCGTCGTCTGAAATAAAATCGTTGCTATCGGTCGGCAAATAACAATTTCCGGTTATTATTTACCTTCATTGTATACGTAAATGTACAAACTACTGAAGTATGCCCGGTTATTGCCATTTCGATTTGATTGAACTGTCTCACACAAAATAATAAATATAGGTAGATATCATGTATTTGAAATATTCTGTCTGGCTAGGAGTCTCTTAAAACGTCACACATTTTTACTTTTTCTGACTCATTGTACTCGTAAGTAGGATTTTCTTCATTGAAGATTTTGTAAATTTTTAATTTTTACTTAAATATTTTATTACTAGCTTCCGTCCGCGACTTCGTCCGCGTGCATATTAGAGAAAATCCTTAGGGAACCTTCAACCAAGATCCGACCAGCCGTTTTTACGCGATTAGACAGGTCCCCACCAAACGCGCTGCCTTGCGAGGCAAACGTTTGCTGCGTGTGGCGGTCCTCGCGCGAGGTCCTTTTTCGTGATTTAAATGTACAGTTTTACAAAACTGTCAAAAATTTGTAATTTATTTTGAACCTCAATGGGAGGTCAGCTCAATGCGGCCATAGGAGGCAAAGCGGCCATGCCTCATTTCTCGGCAACTTTATAACGATAGTACAATGTTTTATGTTCTGATATGCAGCAAACCTACCGCCCTGCCCCGAGCAGCCATTTGGTAGTGGTCGGAACCAGCATGTGGCCGCGGCAACATGCGAAAGATTTTTGTTCATTTTCTTAAGAAAATCCAGGGTAAACTCAATCTGTTTTGATCAAAACTCTATAAAAATCAATATTTTTATTTTACGTCTATTATTCCTTATCTATTTGGCTTTGTTTGTGTAACATTGGTACCGACATGAGACAAATGTTATGAGCACAGTTAATTTTTAAAACAAAACGGTGGAAAAAGGCAAAGCGGTCCGGGCAAAGTGGCCAAGTGCTTTGCCTAGCTGTTGAATATTTTAATTTAAGTAGAAGAACTGTTGGTAGATACGTATGAGAAAATTGTTGCGTACCTATAACGTAACTAAAATAATTATTAATATAATAATTAAAAATAAATTTGGGAAGTATTCGAAGATTCTAAGACTGTAATAATAAATGTCTCATTTGAAACTTAAGAATTTTTTTTTCCTTAGTAGAGTTTTATTTTATTTGTTTTTGGTCTTCTTGTTTTTTAAGCACGATGTTTTTCAACTTTAAATTAATTTCTTGTAATCTTTTGGAATGACCACTTTACCCTTACTCCCATGGCCGCTTTAGGCGCTCATTTGGGCAAAGCGGTTTTTTGACAAGTTTTCGTAATTTACAAATTAAAAGAAACTATTAAAGTTTTCACGAAATGCAATTACACGTTATAAAAGTTTAATAAATTCCCTATCTATTGGTATAAAATACTTTTCAAAATTCTGTTTTTTAACAGCATTTTTTTAAGTTAAAGTTAAGGTGGCCGTGCTGAGCTGACCTCCCCTAAATTGATTGAATATCATTACGCTGTCATAGAAGCTCAGCGTGCCGTTGACTGTACTGTAATATCCGTCATGGATGGCGATAATCCTACATATCCTACTTAATACTATAAATGTGAAAGTTTGTGGGTTTGGATGTTTGGATGTTTAGATATTTGGATGTTTGTTCCTCAATCACGCAAAAACTACTGAACGGAATTGGTTGAAATTTTGCACACAGACAGTAAATATCCTAGATTAAATCATAAAATACTTTTTATCCTGATATTCCTACAGGAATGGGTACCACGCGGGTGAAACCGCGGGTATTTTATCTTTGTTTTAATTGCACCAATAATTATTTTTAAAATAACAATATTTATTATTATTAATTTATCAGATTCTTTTAAATATTGTTATAGTTAATTTACTCCTAAAAATAATTAAAAAGGAATTACTCATAATATTTCCGCGCAACATGGCGGTAGTGTCATGCTGCGTGACAGTCGCGCACATTGTGCATTTCAGCCAAGAATCTTAGCGCTATCGCACACAGGCAACTTAGTCGCCCAGCAACTGTTTTGTCTCTGTCTCAAGTCCACAGGTATAAATGGAAGCGCGCACACGAAGCGACGCAGTCGTCGGCAACTTTTCATACAAATCATGTGAGAGACAAAATAGTTGCGGAGACAAAAGTCGCCTGTGTGCGGTACCGCTTATATTCATATTCTAATTCCAGCAGACTGATCTGATCACCGATCACCACAGAGTAAAACTTAACCATTTAGCAAAAACCGGCCAAGTGCGAGTCGGAATCGCGTACCAAATAATTTAATAAGATATGTAAAATAAGTAATCGGGTTCCGTACCAAAAAAACAGCAAAAAATCACGTTTGTTGTATGGGAGCCCCCTTGAATATTTATTTTATTCTGTTTTTAGTATTTGTTGTTATAGCGGCAACAGAAATACATCATCTGTGAAAATTTAAACTGTCTAGCTATCACGGTTCATGAGATACAGCCTGGTGACAGACAGACAGACAGATAGACAGACGGACAGCGGAGGCTTAGTAATAGGGTCCCGTTTTTACCCTTTGGGTATGGAACCCTAAAAAATGGAGGAACCGAAGCGAAGCGAGGGCAGGTCGCTAGTTTAAAAATATTTCATAAGTTTGAAAATGTGCTTAATACACATTTTCAAACAACTTCTCTTTTAAAGATATATAATTTATTTCTCTTTATAAGATATATAATTTAATAAGATATGTAAAAAAACAGATTTTCATTTCCATTGTTTTTCTAGAATAATTTTAGCGAGTTGGAACGTTTCGCTTTGTGCGATCGATTGGTTGAAAAATATGGGTCAAGCTCGGGTCCTCACGTTTTCCGGCAAAGTTTTTGTTCCGCCAACCGGGTCTAGTAGGACGAAGGAATTTTAGTTTTAACAAAGCGATCGAGTTTATATGTATATTAGTTACATAATTTTCAAAACATGATTTTCTTACTTGGACAGGATAATTTATTTTATTTATTTTTTATTTTATTTATTGAACATTGTTATTGAACATTGTTTTAAGTTTGATTAGAAATCAAAAGTGAAGGTAAAGATTTAAAATGCGTGTCTTTTCATTTCTATTGTATTTTTATTAGTTCTAAAAGGGCACTTTTGGTTTCATTCAACCCATTTTAAGAAACACTGAATTTAAAGCCCCTGGCATCGATAGTTCTGTTTTCCAAGTTTACCTTCCATACCGATAATCTAACTCACGATCTGCTAGTCTTTTGTTCAACACGGCTCCAAAACCCATCAATTGGTCATTGAATGTCCATTAATCCGTCTGGAGAGATAAGTAAACTTTGACTTTTGTCTTGTTGGGATGGTACCATTCCAAGGAGTTCGAATTTCCCTCGTCTGATAGATAAATCAATCTAGTGTAGGTAATACGATCATTCTTTATCAGGATTTGGTACAAAATGAACTGAACATTTGCAAAAAGTGCCAGATCTGAAAAAGATCAAACTTTAATTGCCTTTAATAAAACTAAAGCCTTTAGTTAGTAGGTACTATGGTTTCCCACAGGCTGATTTCTAATTCTCCTCAAAGGTACCTATGAGAACTTTACGCAACGACTGTGAGAATCTGATTTCTATTAAATTATTTAAGTAGGTATTTATTAATTCAACAATTTAAACCTAAAATTAAATTATTACTGATCTTAAGTAACTTACTGTTCTTTGTGTCTGAATATTCCAACTCCTTCATTATTGTGGCAAAAAGAATTCTATGTGGATACTTATATAGTAGTAATCAAAGGTTTCTCGAAATGAAATGCTCAAAAGATATAAGTTAAGCAATACAAAAAGGCTTTGAATTATATAAGGAACAATTTCAGAACAGTCTCAGAGTTCGCTGACCACTAACAATGTTTTTAACACAATTTCGTATCTTAAGACTACTAAGTATTTTCGTATTGATTATTTTTGAAAAATTCCTATAATCAGTTTCATCAATTATGAATGAATTTAAGATTCTGATTTAAAAAAAAGTTCACATTATACACACACACAGTCTATATTGAATTTTCATTAAAACTAAGTTTAACAATTTACTTCTTGTTACAGACGGCTGTACGAGTTTCCCTTCGCTTTACGTCGCGACGAGTAAATTGATGCGATCAAACTTTGAGTCCTTTCTTTATTCGTATTTTTTTCTTCGCATCGACGAGTATCAATCCTCTTCCATAGCTGCGCAAGTTTGAACTTTAAGTTTTTCTTTCTCATAAATTATTCACGCTCATCCTTTGCAGTGAAAGGGTACAGTGAAGTTTATTCACTTTTTCGCACATCGTTGCCCATTTCGCGTTGACGTTATCAACTTGATGCTTGTTATCGTTTGACAAGCTAGGAGATAACACTTTATTTTGCGGCTCTTTATCACGGCTCTGGTGCGGAGCGATATGGCCTGTTTAGGCCCTGTCCCTGAGTTTTATTGAACATAATGGTGGTAACTGTCGTTACATCTGACGTCAAACCTTGTGATAAAACACAAGTTTGATGGGGCAGTTAATTTACGAGCTCGTAACTCATCAACATAATATTCTTAATGACTGAATAACAATGAAATGAGGGTTAAGAAAGTAATTACGATTAACAGCAATCTTTTAAAGCCCTTTTGTACGCGAGAGGTAATCGACTGAATTAATAGCCCGACGATTGTTTGTGAAAATGAATTTGTATTTTTACACATTTACAAAATAAAACATGTTAAGGTAGGTATTTTCTTTTTCTCTTTAAGTTATTGAAAACTAATACCTGCATTAGCTTCGTTCAAGTGATCCGCTGAAATAAAATATAATATGTGTGGGTACGTATTTGTCAGCTTTTTGGTTGGTTTGTGTCGGTCCTGGTTGTATTGCACTGTAAAAAAATAGGTAGGGCTAAGGGACGGGGCTTGTTTGCGCTTGACCGCAAAATTAAGTTTGCTTGTAATAGGAAAATGAGGCAATTTAAATAAAAAGTCTGTTTTATCAATGTATTTGTTGGTGAAATATATATTACCATAATAGGTCAATGGAAAGTAAAAAAATAAAATTTTGCTAAAAGACCTGACCTCCTGGCTTTGTTTACTAATATAAAATCTTTGTCTACATAACAAGTTCTAAACAATGATACCTTCATTATTATAACAGTAATAATATGATTTTTTTACGCC
Organism: Agriphila tristella; assembly: GCA_928269145.1. Lineage (NCBI taxonomy): Eukaryota > Metazoa > Arthropoda > Insecta > Lepidoptera > Crambidae > Agriphila > Agriphila tristella. The sequence goes on from OV743431.1 coordinate 43,797,094, forward strand.
CCCTTCTATGGGATGCCCCCTGTCTGTCCCCTTGTATGGGGCCGTCCACTAAAATATGTTTAACATTGACAATGTTTATGTGATCACCAGTGTATGTGCTTGCTGTTCAGCTAAAAGTCAAAATTGGAGATATCTCTATGAGAGAGGCAAGAAGCTTATACCTCCCTCAAATGTGCAAAGCGTGCTTACCAATAAAGATTGTATACCACATATACTTAATATTCCAAAAAAAACTAAGTCTATGGTATAGCAGAAGAATAGTAACACAATGGTTACTCTCTGTCAAACTACATATTTAAGTTTGACATTAAAAAGAAGGGACAAAACACTGTGTAACTATATAACAGCTATACAATCCTTATTAGTAAGGGGGTTGTTGTATAGCCTTTGAATTTTGACAATCGGTCAGGTACCTAGTTTTGAGAAATTTTGATAATTGACCGATTTGCAGGACCAAAATTAGGTTATTCCGTATTCATCCCATGACGTTACATCCCACTCTTAGAAAAACTTTTTTCGGGACCCTTAATCAAAATTCGGACAAAAATCGCATCTGAAGATTGAATCAGGCTACAAAATAAGCCCACTGGGTAGATGACCGGACTACAGATGTGGGCTGCGAAGGTTCCCAAAGGTGGGAGTGGTTTGAAGTTCGGCCGCGTTGAGGTAGTCTGATGCCGCAAATACAAATAAAAAAGTTTTTTCTTTTAAATGGAAGGTCTTGGTCTTGTTAATATCTTCGTTTCAGATGACTGCTGTCAAACTTAAACAATAATATCTTGGAAAGTACTTATCCTAGAAATATTAGAAACCTGAGCAATACGGGCTTCCAAGCCGCGTTGCTCATAAACAGCCTAGGCTCGGTAGGTATCTGAAAATAGGATTTGTTATGTACCTATACTTACTACATACTATTTTCAAATGTGACCATAGTAGATATTTAAAAACGTAATCAAAAACGTCACGATTACAAAGTTCAAAACACATACCTACTATGAAAAAATAAGCTGGTAAAATATTAAATATTTTGCGTGTTGAATAGAAAGTATTTTTACTAGTTCAGCCTTTTTCAATGCAACAAAGAGTGAACGATATCGGAATTTTGATTGAATTCAAAATAGTTACGTTTCGTGGAAGCTGGTTATCGATCTCAAGGGGTAACGTTTCAGAGCTTCAGGGCGATTAGTTGACTAATTGGATCTTCGTTTCTGTCTCTGCTGGAGTTTGATAAGGCGCCGAGGTATTTCCTAGTCCACAAAGGAAACAACGAACTTGAATTTCTAGCTAGCTCTACTGAATATTGTAGATATTGGTTCTTAATACTTTGGTCAGCTTTGTTGATCTAATATTTGAAACTAGCGGCCGCCGGCAGTTTCACCCGCGTGGTGTCCGTTCCCATTTGAATATCGGGATAAAAAGTATTCTATGTTTTAATCTAGGCTATCTACTATCTGTGTGCCAAATTTCAACTAAATCCGTTCAGTAGTTTTTGCGTGATTGAGGAACAAACATTCAAACATCCAAACCCACAAACTTTCACATTTCTAATATTAGTAGGATAAGCTATATTAATTCGTTCTGCTATTTACTGAAGGCATCTTCATTAATCTAATTACATCGGGTGATGTTATACTTATAGCTACTACTACAGACTACAGACCCCTAAGTATGGCTATGGAAAATGCTACTTTTTGATCGATACAAATAGGCAATTTCTTAGGTAAACACATAATACGAAAGTGACATTGTATTATTCTTATATACTTACCTTAATGTCAGCACATCATTATAAAAAAATATTTAAAAAAGATCATTTTCTAATTTTATGTTACGTTAATAACACTGGATATTTGAACTCTTACCAACTTACAAACAAGAAATAACACAACACAACTTGAAGTAGCGTAGTTTTACAGGCGGATCTTTATTTTATCGTGGTATCCAAGTGGCAAGCGAAACTTTCTTAATCACTGTTCGAAGGACCACTCGCTTACGAATAAATTACCCACCAGACGGAACTCCGATGAAAGTAATTACGTTATCGGACTGAAGTTGCCACTCGGAACACCACACATGCAATTATTACTTCGTGATAGATCTGGGGGGCTACTTAAATGGCCACTTTTCTATACGTTCGCTAACTTAAATATTAAAAATGAGCCATAAACTCCAAAATTACGTGTCGTAGGCTTGTCAATTCCATACAATACAACAATGTCTGTGAATTACATAAAATTGCGACGTGTGACTTGATCGTTTAATTGCTTATTTTTAAGCTTTAATTTAGCGAACGAATAGAAAAGTGGCCATTTGAGTAGGGGGGCTGATCGGTTTCAACCAAACTATAAAATTCGCTCAAACGTTAAAAGTTGTAGACACCAGTGGGGAAGGGTCCATACAAGCCGATTCCCATCGGCTTACCTTTTAGAAATTCCACCTCACTGATACACTATGCAGATCATAGCTGAAAGATTTGACTGCCTGTACTTGAGTCACTGTAGTATGATTCATGCACCGACTAATGTTAAAATATTATTCTAAATGTGAAATTCAAATTAGATTTATTTAAAAGTATTCTAAATGTAAAATTCAATTTGATTTATTTAATATTATTCTCAATGTTAAATTCAATTTGATTTATTTAATATTATTCTAAATGTAAAATTCAATTTGATTTATTTAATTATTTTGTTAATTCTAATTTATTAATTGTATTAATTTTGTATGACCCTATGTTGGTTGAATAAATAAACATTATTATTATAGCATTTTTGTGCAGCGGCTTACCTTCGCCATAATTTCACCTCTCGCCACTGGTAGACACGCAATTTTTAGTTCATGAAAAATCAATGGTAATGGTTTTGCCTCTGTGGTAAAAGGGGGTTAAATCCTGGGCGAGGATGTACCGAGTCACTGACGTTGAGTTTCATAACTAAATATTTGATAGTCCGTAAGCCCGCGACAATTTCGCCTACGTCATTTGACATCACGATGAAATGCATGACACACGGTCTGAAAAATTGTGCTGAACAACGATCAGAAGATTATCGCAAATAAAATTAGCCGGAAGCTTGAGAAAATCCTTCACTTCCGGTCAAAAATTACTTTTGAAGGACTTCCGGCCAGATATGGCTTGGCAGACTTATTTATTTTCAAAGACACTATTATTTCAAAACGTTTAAGTATAATAATTTTCGTCAAGATGTCACATGACGAAGGAAAAGGTATCCAATCCATATGTTCAATCCATATCTCGTTTCAGTTCGTTCCCGTTCCAGTTATCTTTGCATCGCGCTATTTTCAACGATAAAAAAAATCCTTAGCTTTTCAGTAAAAAATAAATAAAAAATACTCGCTTTAGTTTTGTTAAAATTGTTGAAAGCTATGCCTAGGGAGCCTAGGATGCCAATCTTGGATAATTTAATGATATATAAAGCTAAACCAAATTTTGGTTTAATCGTTCAGGATGAGCGCGAATGGGCCCCCGTTCCCGAATTATTTTTCCGTTCTTTGAACTTCTTTTTCAGGCCTTTATCTTCTCTTATATAAAAGTGAAGGGGTGACTGACAGACTATTGCCCAGCCCAAACCACTGAACCTGGGGACTTAAAATTTTGTACAAAGATATTTTATACAGTGTAAACACCCACTAAGAAGGGTTTTTGGAAATTCCACCCCTAAGGTGTTGAAGTGGGGGTACAAAGTTTGTATGAAAAAAATAAATAAATAGACATTTAAACTTGAAACTTCGTAGGAGTACTTCTTAAAACAAATAAGCAAACACGTGTTTCGTGGTTTTCCGAAACTCAACCCTTTAGAGGGTAAGTGGGGTACAAAAAGCCCAAAATCGATGTGGATGTCATTATCGAGGTTTTGTGGAATGTTGATTAATTTTAAGTGATAGACATTATTCAACCCCTAAAGGGGTCAAATGGGGATAAAACTGTGTATGGAAAAAATAAAAAATAAAACATTACAACTTGAAACTTCGTAGGACTATTTTTATAAACAAATGATTAAACGTGTATTTTGTAATTTTTCTGAAAATCAATCCCTTAAGGGGTAAATGGGGTAAAAAGCCATAACTCGGATGTCGTTATTGAGGTTTAATGGAATGTTGATTGTGAAAACGGCATTTATTTTAAAGTTCTACATAGCGGCTATGTTTCAACCCCTAAAGGGGTACAATGGGGTTCATGTTTTGTATGAAAAAATAATATATTAAATAGACATTTTGATGTGAAACTTCGTAGGTGTAACTTTTAAAAACTAACAGCTTTTAAAAGCAAAACACGTATTTTGTGATTTTCCGATAATTAGCCCCTTAAGGGTAGAAGGGGTAAATAAACCTTATAGAATAGAATAGAATTATTATTTATTTGCATTTCATTAGGGTACACTGAAGGTCTTTAAAAGATCTGCCTAATCCTTACTATTCCTTACTATCCTTACTTAATATTATAAATGCGAAAGTCCGTTCCGTCCGTCCGTACTGAACCGATCATCATGAAATTTTGCATAAACGTTGTCAGGGGTACAGAGAAGGACATAGAATACACTTCATCCCGAAAAAAGTACTGATCCCGAGGGATAGCAAAAAACTTTTCCACGCAGACGAAGTCGCGGGCGGCCGGTTACCTATCTTAAGATCGAATTTTGTGTTGGTCGAATTTCATTTTACCTACAACTTTTCGACTATTTTCGTTTCGCCTTTTTTTACTTCGTCGAAATCACGTTTCCCACTGTATCAGTTGACCTAATATTAATTCGATTTTTTTCGTTACTCCGACGTCTCATTTGGCCGAAAAACTTTTTACCGAGGTAAAGCTCGGTCGAAAGAACGTTTCGTCGAAGTATTATATTCCCGAATATTCATTACACAGCACAGTAGCACACTATTTCCGATTCCTAATCTTCGTAGCGAGTCGTCTTTTTTCTAGTATAATATTTGGTATTCTAATATTATTAGTTGATTTCCAAAATCGTTTTAAACTGGAATCGGATAAATTTTCGTGATGTTCTGAAAATTAATTATTTATTAGTTTAAATTATTTTCTGTTTGACTCAATAAATATGCATGCAAAATAACTACCAACACTCGATTCTAGGTTAACTAGTATTTTCCCAAATTTTATAAGCAAGCAACATGCAAGCAGGCATGCAGCATGCAAGCAGGCATGCAGCATGCAAGCAGGCATGCAGAATTGAAGCGTATTTAAGTAATGGATGATTGTAGCGTATATAAGTGGATTGAAGCGTATATAAGTGGATGATGTGTATGCGACACTGCCACCGCTGATTGTATTGTCCATGCAAATCAGTGGTGGCAGTGTCGCATACACATCAAGAATGCAAACAGGGATGCAGCATGCAAGCAAGAATGCACCATGCAAGCAAGCATGCAGCATGCAAGCAAGCGAGTGGTCAAAACTCTAACCTAACTTAACCTACTGGTAGGTTATGCATTAAAAGTTTTTCGTTATAGCGGGGGGCCTCAGGCCCCCAGACCCCCCCGAGCAAGGGGGCCAGCCCCCCTGCACCCCTCGGCAAGCATTTTGCAAGCAAGCACCCAACATGCAAACAAGCAAGCATGCGTGCAAGCATGCATCAAAGCGAGCAAGCAAACAAGCAAGCATGGAACATGCATGCAAGCATTATCAAACTCCACCCGCTTCGGCTCGCTCTGCTACGAGTGGTCAAAATACTGACCTAACCTAACCCACCAATGTCAAAGTCAAAGGTAAAGTCAAAGTAAAAATATCTTTATTCAAATAAACTTGCGGCCAAATGATATTCGGTAAAATGTTGTTCTGGTGAAGTGAAAGTATGGCAAATAAGTTATCTGGCAAATGAAAAAAAGTCAATAGAGACTTTGGCCAATAGTAAAAAGTTATTTTGAAAACCGGTGAAACGTAGTTCGGTAAAATGAGACATATGTCAAATGATATTTCGATGATTTAAAAATATGGCAAACAAAACATATAGCAACAAAGACGTCGGTCAACAGTTTTCGGTCAAATGAAATTAGGACAAGTAAATTTCGGACATGTAATCGGTTACCCGAAAAAAGATACTGTTCCCGAGAGATAGTTAAATAACTGTCCACGCAGACGAAATAGCGGGCGGCAGCTAGCCAACCATAAGCAATAGCATGCAAATATTATTTTTAATTAAAATTAACAAGTTTTTATCCTTTTTTTCCATAAATCGATATGGATGTTCTTATTGAGGTTTCATGGGTTGTTGATTACCTACGAAAACGTTATCTATTTTGAAGTCCAACATGGTGGCCATGATTCAACCCCTAAAAGAGTGAAATGGGACTTATTTATTTTGTGTGTGTTTTTTTTTTATTAAACGACATTTCGACTTGTAACTTCGTAAGAGTACTTTTAAAAACAAAGCAAAAACATGTATTTCGTAATTTTCCGAAATTTTTTAGGTTTATTTACCCACTAACCCCCAACCCCTTATGTTGATTGCGAAAATGGAATTTAGGTATTTTGAAGTCCAACACGGTGCCATGAAACGGGGGTTAATTTTTTTTATGAAAAAATAATACGGGAACGGGAACAGGAATGAGAACTAGAACGGGAACGGGAACTAATAACATTATGAATGTGAATTTTAATGTTTGGATGTTTGTTACTTGAGTAACAAACATCCAAACATTAAACGTGATTGATCACGTAAAAACGGCTGAACGGATTTTGGAATAATACACAGATAGATATGGATACTTTTTATTTCGGTCAAAGGTTCCATAGCGATTTTCCGAATGTCTACGCGGACGAGGTCGCGGGCAAAAGCTAGTACAACATAGAAGCCTTTTCTTATACAAATACAAAATACGTATTTAGACTTACATCTAAATACGTATTTTGTATTTAGATGTAAGTCCTACGAAGTTTCTAGTCGAAACGTCATTTTTTTCTCGTAAAATCTTTGTGCCCGATTTCACCCCTTTAGGGGTTGAATTTTGAAATATAGATCATACATCACGAAAGAATAGTTTGTGCAAAATTTCAGCTTTCTATGTCCAAAGGTTTGGTCTGGGCGTTGGTTGGATGTTACCTTCATTTTTATATAATTGAAATAATCATAAAACGTAAATACCTACCAGCTAAAAGGGTTTGCGAACCGATGGCGTAGCTTCTATGACATTCACAAGTGCTTGTAACAGCCTAGACTGAATAAATAATTTTTGAATTTTGAATTTTGAATTTTAAAAATCTAATTACAGATGAATAATCTAAAAATTAATGATGTCCTATCTATATAATTAGAAAACACTTCTAATTTGTCTACGGATTTACTTTTATTGATAATGAAAGTAATAGGACGTTCAATAGGCTTTATCAAAATTTTTGGCTTTTAGATTTTTGCATTCACAATGCTATTTTTATAAAATAATGAAAAATATTAGAAAAAATCGGCTCACCCGTCTAAGTAGCTACGGGTGAGCCGATTTTTTCTAATATTTTTCATTATTTATTCATCTTAAAATTTTTGGCATTTAGCAGCATGGTTTTTTTCTGAATAAGGCGGCTAGATTTTAAGCATTCACAATGCAATGTTTATATGATAAGTAAATATTATACTTACTAGAAAAAATCGACTGCTTCTCAGATAGGAATCGATTTATTGTCTAATAGCGTAGCTTTGGAATTATGCTTTCGTTATAATTAAGCTTTTATGTGATTAATTACAGTCGTTTATTTTCCGATAAGGAATTTCATGCAGAGGCGAACTTAATGAAAAATCAGATCTAATCACGATGTTATTGAAACAGAATCGATAAGAAATCAATTAAGGGTGATATCGAGGATATCAATCATGAACTGTAGTTTTGATTAAAAGGTCTGAAGCACCTGTCGCCGCGATCAACAGGAAGTGGGTCCGGGCGAGGCTCGAGGCGGAGACGCGCGCGGCGTCAGTCCGCAGTCGCCGCCCAGCCGCCCTCGCGACACCCGCCCTGCGCCGCGAACGCTCCCAAACCGATCATTCATACGAACGATCTTAAAACTATAGGTATCTAAATATCAACATCTAAAATAAATATAAAAAAAAATATTTGAGTTTTCCTGGTACTCTTTTTTAAATACTCTTAACAACTTAGTCTCGCGAAAAGAAAGCTTTCGAAGTTTACTAAGTGCTTACGGATACCGGAGGATTCTGTCTGTGCCCTTTCACCGTTTTGCTTGGGGCGAGGTAAGTTTATGAGATTCCTTTTAGTATAAATATGTTCGGTGACTTATTGGATTTTATTCATAACGTATGCCTATTTTCGTCTTCACATATTTGACGCGTAACGGGCTTTAATGGAGCTTTCACGAGAAAATATTTCGTGAAGAATTATTTTATTATTTTCTATAGTTGAACTAGAATTTGTTAGTTGCTTAAAAAATATTGAAATAGTTTTTATTGATATTAAACGGAACCTATGAATTTGTTTGCTGATATGAAAGAAAAATAATATAACAATAGACATGGGTAAATCATGCTCATGCTAGATTTTAACACATTTTTATATTTTATGTTTTAGTACCTACTCTTTCAGTTTTATAAAACTAGCAAATATTTGCTATGTTCAAATAATATTATAAATAGTGCAGTTGTCTACAAGCAAGCGCGGCACATGTTTTTTAGATAATGAAGATTCTGAAGTGTTGTTGAACTTATCTAATTAGTTGCATATGTTATTTTTGTTAATCTTCTGTTAATATGAGTTTATTACTACATACCTACCTTGTTAATACTTAAATATATTGGTGGCAGATACAAAAAAACGCCATAAAATCTAATGCTTATTATTTATCATATATTTCATGTCGCAATCTCTTACTAAAGTCCTTTGTCAGTTAAAATGTAACTAACATTACATTTATTAGAACATAAATTTAATGAAAGAGCTTTCAACAAACTTATTATCAGTGTGTGCGGGCTGAAGTCAAACATATTGTTGAAACGTACAAGTTTACTTTACAAATAGGAGTTTGATACCACGTATGTGAAAGTTGGGAGTTATTATTTATTGCTAGTGGCGCGTTTGAGAGCCAACTTGTCTGGGGATAAGTCGTCTATTACAAGTCCCGCTAAAGTTGGGGTCGCACAACGACTATCTTTATGAGACTCCGTCGCGGAGATATACCGTCGGGCGGTAACGGTTGGTATGAATGAACCGAGTTGCCACTGTGTTATACTACACCTGAAAAAACTTAACGTAGAAACATTCAATCGGGTATTTAAATGGGTATTTCGAGGTTAGTTCCAAACAGCCCGGAAGGTTTTTCACAACGCAATTTTTTAATCCTTTAAGGGTTTAACATGCCTCAATCCGAGCGGGTCGATCCGTGATGGTGTGAAATCGAACGTAACTCTACTCACTTTGGGTTCAAATCAGTGCGCGTTCCAACGCGGCGGTTGCGTTGAGAACTAGCACCGAATTCTCAATTAATACATGTTTTTAGTAAATTTCTTCGCTTTCAAGTTAGTTAAAAAAAAATCTGTTCAATTAAGATTGAAGGTATTAACATCGCCGATTTTTATGTGTTGGTTTTAACATTAACGAATGTTCTGTTTCTGAGAAATTTTGCAAATAGGACCAGAAACAGGGTCCACGGAATATTTTTTTACATCAAAGGTGGCAACATTTTTACAAATGTTTTCAATTAAATCTATTGTGTATTATTCCAAGTACCTTATATATTTTTTCCATTATAGCTTCACGCGCGTTATCTTTCAATAATTTGAATTGAATATTGGGATTTGACCCTTCTTAGCGCCTTAACAGTGGTCATTTAAAACGTCAAGAAGAAGCTAGAAGTTCTCAGTATTATGTTCCATGTATACTATTTGTGATGACCTATAATTGTCTTTCTGTTGCTATAAACAGAGAAAGTAACTTACAAGTTACATAGCTATTGGTCGTCTGAAAATAAATAAATATACAATACGGGGTGTCTTTTATAATGAGTTTAATATGAGTGAAAGACCGTCTTGGTAAAAAAATCAAAAAGTCCAAATCAAAATTAAACATCATCAGAAACTCGAAGTACCTAAAGTTTTAAATTTAAAACATTTTCAAAATGTTGTCTTGGTGTGTAAAACTAAATCTGAAGATCTTCGCTTATGCTAGTTAAGGCCTCATTGGGTAATGGTAGATTTTGCACTAAAACTTCCAGTATTGTCGATTTTTATTTATCTCTGACAAACTATTTATTTTATAAAAAAACGCAATTAATAGCTTATTTTTCAAGTTTTCTCATACCTACTACTGATAAAGATTCAGTTTCGCAATTTGATCTTAGACGTGCAAGTTGGTTTCACAAAATATATGAGTTTCTGTCTAGAAAGTTATAATTTATCGATAGTTCCTATAGAATGATAGAGGCGTGGTTCACACTCTGGGGATTAGTGGCATCTAAGTATTACATGACTTTGGAAACTTTAGGACGTCTAATAGAACGATTATCTTATGAGCCCAGGGCCTGCAGTCTCGACATAGATAGCGATCGTAAAATTAACGAATTCGGTCGATATGTCATTTTAACAACTTATTTTCGATTTTTGGTAGTCTCTACAATCATAGCTACCGATAATTTTCGGTACCGTATCGATTACCACAGAGGAAAAAATCACTACGTGTCGGTACTCTCATTTTGACACTCAACCATTGACACATATTATATATTATATTAGATTTAATATATGCTGTGGCACTGGGTTCTGTCTAGTCAGTGTTACAAGTAATAGTCATTTAATGTCCACCATTGCCCGGCCAAGCCAACACAAATACAATTTATATTGCATTGTTGCAATATGGCTGCCATTGGTGTCAATAGTATGGCCAACGATGCAGAATCCCAAATTTACATGAAAATGTTTTGACTTACCAAAAATATGTGGCTATAATTGCCGGGCCATACTTAAAATATTGCTTTAGTGATATTGCTAGCAAAATTGCCGCCTGCCGGCCACAGGAAAACCGCTAAAAATTGCCGGAAAATACTTAGAAGCATCTTCACAATATTTATAATTAGTTTATTTTATACCTATCTCTCTAAAGAAGGAAAGTTATAATTATTAACTTGTGATGAATAAAGACAAAAAAATAAAATACTTATATTTTTTGTATTTTTTTGATAAACACGGGTAGTTTTAAGTACCTACCTACTTACATCTAAAAAAGTTAAATGAGCGTATCTCTTTTCCCTTTACTAATCAAGTAATCTATACCTATGTGCAGTGAAAAGTTTTAATCCTTATCCTTATACTTATTCCTTATATTCCTTACTCTTTATTCCTTATATAATATTTATATTATTAAAATGTAAATAAGGCGTAAATAATTATTTTATTATGTTGTTTGAGTTTTTGCCAGTTAGTCAAAAAGTGTTTTTTTTTGTTTTATAGGTATTTAAGTTAATAATAATGTATAATAAACTATAACTTCAAAGAAAGTTGATGATATTTGCTATAAAACGTTTTTTATTTTACAACTCGTAACTTTTATAGAAGAGAAATTGCAATTTGAATAAGTTTTAAACGTCGGTGTAAGACAGTTGCATTTTCGCATATTTTTTAAATTTCCCTAAATCGGAGGGACAGTAATTCAATGGCCACACAATGATTTCGGTTATAGCAATAGCGGGGAAAATCGCTTGCCGTAACGATCGATAAGGCAAATGCAAGTCTCTACTATTACGTTATCGCACAAAATCGTAAAAATTTTAGTCGATAAGTTACCGAAAATTTTAAGTAATTGTGTGGCCATTGAATTGCCCTCCCTTTGATGAAGGGAAATTTAAATATTATGCTTATTAAAAAGCAACTACTTTATTTAACCAAAAATAAAAAAAAACATCTCTTATTATATTTTCTTAATTTATCATCTGATATAAAATTCCTTCTTTTATTATTACATGAATAACCACTAAAAATATGTATCTGAACTTGTGGACATTACTATAATTTTACTTGTAACACTGTGTCATAGCCAACGGTTATGGCGTTGTCATGCCAACAGTCATATGTCAATGAAATCTGTGTTTACTTACGATTGATAACTAAAACTGTCAAGTGTATGGTGTTGATTTTTTAATAAATAAATTCATTAAAGAATAAAAAATCTCTATAATAGTGGCTTCAACTCAAAGGAGTAATAATTATTCGGTTTCGGGTTCGGTCTGTTGAGGGAGGTTTCTAACCTATATGCTCTGCTCTATGGTACATTCGGAATTCAAGTGAGTTTGATTATGTCAATCTGCCTGCACATCTGTAGTTTGACGTAGTCATTGTAAAGCCGTGGTATTGAAAGGTTGTCATAGAGTTATATTAGGAAAACTATCTGTTGAAGTGTGATAATGTGATATAAAGTGGTGAGAATGCTTAATAAACGCCTGTATAAAAGTCTCCTGGTCTCATTGCCACAACCCTTCAGGTTATGGGCCCAGCACGCTTCCACTGCAAACATAGTTGACGATATTAGCCACCTCCAAAACCTGTGTTCAGAAATAAATATGATAGAACCGAACAGCATCACAGAGGAGATGTTAATGAACAAAGCTTTGACTATTCTGCCGGAGAACCTGAATTATTTTAAAACAGTTTGGGATATAACCCCTAAAGCGGAAAAAACAGTGTTCAATTTAATTATGAAAATTCAATTTCTCCCACTTAGCTCGAACTCATCATACAATAATTGTCAAAAATATCATCTTCAAAAATAAACTTATTCCAAAAAGATAAATTTTGCTTCACAACAGATTCCTCTCAAAACATATTCTTCACTTTTCTTCATTTCATTTACTTTCATTTCACCTTCATTTTTATTTCTCGACTTCGTTCTTTATTTGTTTTACTGACATTAGTTTCTTTCTAGAGTTTTCTACAGTTTTCTCCTTCTTACTCAAACCTGATCCTATTTGCTGATGATTCTTCTCCAATCATGATATGCCAATTCTGTCTTTTGTTACGCCAATGTTTACTTTTCCATTCAGAAACAGTTTTCTTCAAAAAAAATTTTAATCGTTTTTCCTATTTAATTTCTTCATTTTTTCCTTCACTTTCTTTTTTTGTTTCTTTTCTTATAATTTCATTTCAACCACGTAGGTACTTAGTTTCCTTAATACTTTTTCTGTTAGCGGCGTTGCTAACGTTATTTTGTAAACAGGCAGCGTTGCTACGATGAGTTTTCAAACTCACAAAACGTTTTTTTTTTATTTCCCTCCTAGTTCCCTGTATAAGGCCCATAACCTGTTTGTTTACTTCTTCTAATTATCCATTATTCGACTGCCACCGTGTTTCTCACAGCGATGACCGACGTCATACGCCTGTGATATCTCCAAATTAGACCAGCTTGGAGAAGACTGGCTACCCTCGAGCCGGCTGACCCCCATTATCGCACCTAATTTTCTTTACTTTGCTATTGAAATGATTTTCAGCTAAACACACAAATTCTTTAATTTTGTCAAGGCACTCACTTTTGAAGGCGATCAAGTACACGACACAGAAATGCGTAAAGTCGTCTAAAAACGTGATAAAATATTTTTTTATTGTCCCAAGTGGGCACTTCAATTGGGCCGCAAATATCACTGTGAATAATTTCCAAAGGGAATTTAGCTTTAATTCTATTATTTCCAAACGGTTTTCGAGTCATTTTAGCTTTTGTGCAGATTTCGCAAAATTTGTTCGAATGTTCCCCCCCAATTTCGATACCATTTACCAATTTCGCCAGACGAGGCACATCGGATACGTGACCTAGTCTCCGATGCCAGATATTGACACTCTCAGTGAGTAGCGCTTCGCGAGTATAGTTTGCCAATACGAATTTGGGCTCAGCTAAGAGAAGATCTGGTGCATGTAGTGGAAACATTAAGAAAAGGTTTCGATCTAAGAATCTGCGAAGAAGTATCAAATTACATCGGGCTGGATATAACACAAGAAAAGGAAGGAGTGAAAATTTGTCAGAAAAATTACATCGAAAAAATTTTGAAGAAATTTAATTTGAATGAAGCAAGAGAATGTAAAACCCCAACCATTTTGATAGAACAACACCCAAAGTTGAAAATAGACACAGAGAGCCATGAACTCTATAGGGAAATGGTAGGATCTTTATTATATCTGGCGAATAAAACGAGGCCAGACATAAGCTTCCATGTAGGGTATTGCTCGCGTCAACAAAGTGCTCCAAATTTGAATGATTTAAATAATGCAAAAACTATTTTGAAATTTTTAAAAGGTTCGGAAAACAAAGGTATTCATTTTGGTGAAGGTGATAAAGTGCTTCGAGGGTACTGTGACTCAGATTTCGCGGGGGATCCAGACACTAGGCGTAGCACGTCGGGTTACGTGATTTGGCTAAACGGTGGACCAGTGGCATGGAGCTCAAGAAAGCAACCGATCGTAGCGCTGTCAAGTACGGAAGCAGAGTTTATAGCCGCAGCAGAATGCTGCAAAGAACTCCTGTTCATCAGAGACTTCATATTTGAAATGACCAATGAGAAATTAGAAATAGAAATGAAAGTGGACAACCAGTCAGCTATTTGGCTCATGAAGAAAGGAATTATGAATAAAAGAAGTAAACACATAGACGTGAGATACTACTATCTAAAAGATCAGATTGATGCAAACAGAATAACGGTCAAATACTGTCCAACGGGTTCGCAGATAGCAGATATACTTACAAAGTGTTTGCCACCTGTGAAGTTTGAAAGGTGTCAAAGAAAACTCGTATCAGAGTGAGTATTTAGTGATAAGTGCGGGCAAAAGTGAACTAAATGCGTTTTCGGTCAATATGTGGGGAATTAGTGTGTAAGTTTTATAGGGGTGTGTAATTTGTATAAGAAAGATGTAAAGGCGTGATGTAAACTTAAGAAGCCCATTCAATTCACAGTTTTAGTTAAAGAGTTAAGGGGGTGTATACGTACAATGCTTAAGGGGGTGCATAGGCATATAATGTAATGATTCATTTAAGGGGGTGCTTGTGTTCGTCAAGGGGGTGCGTTAAATAATGATTCATTTAAGGGGGTGTGGGATTAGAAAGTAAATGAATCACAAATGGAATGTTTTTGATATCCAAGTGTATTTTGATATTTCTTGTGGTTTAGTCTGATGTTTAGTTAGTTAGGTCTTTGGTTTGGATTATTGTATGTGTCGTCTGAGTTAGGTTAAAGTTAGGTTCCTGGGTTGGGTTAAAGGTTAATGTAACTTGGTAGGACTTAAGAAGTCTATAAGTTTGGCAGGTGATTCGAAATTTATCCTGATGTTGTACTGGTAGGTAGAAAACTGTTTTAGTCAGTATGGTTAGCATGTGCAGCAGATTGAGGGGGTGTGTTGAGGGAGGTTTCTAACCTATATGCTCTGCTCTATGGTACATTCGGAATTCAAGTGAGTTTGATTATGTCAATCTGCCTGCACATCTGTAGTTTGACGTAGTCATTGTAAAGCCGTGGTATCGAAAGGTTGTCATAGAGTTATATTAGGAAAACTATCTGTTGAAGTGTGAGAATGTGATATAAAGTGTGAGAATGCTTAATAAACGCCTGTATAAAAGTCTCCTGGTCTCATTGCCACAACCCTTTACGGTCCACTAGCTAGACGCAAGCTAAGCTGCTGTCTGCTGTGAGGAATATGCTGTAAGTACAAATACTTTTCTTTGAGTTTTCTTTGGATCTTTCAATATTTTCCTTCTATACCAATGCATTTATGTTTAGTTTTACATAATATAGTATTGAGGTCAAAAATGTATTTTAAAATCTGCTCAACACGCGTCACACGGGTTTGGATGCTTGTGATTTCTTTGTTGTTTTCGATCTTTCATAGTCACATGTAATTTAGTTATTTACTTTTATGATCAATGCAATGAATTTGCTGATATCCACTACTTACTTAAGTATTTAATTAATATCTGTCTCAATATTTTAATTTAAGAATCCAATTTTTCTAATTTAATTTATATTTTTTATTTCAGAGATTTAATCAAAGAATTCAAAGGCTCCCATGAGAAATGAGGCTACGGAGACTGAGGCATCAATGGCGTTTGGCCCCTGCATGAACTAACCAGTAGGTATATTAGTTATGGCGTGGCATACAAGCGATTTTCAGCTCACTGGTAAAGCGGAAGTATTGTCGATAGTATCTATCCATGAAATAAAAGGATATGTTGTTAACAATAATAAATACCTCAAGTTATTTGATTGTACTCTTTTATTTGACTAAACTAGCTTAAATAATTGCAATTAGTGTCCAGTGTAGATACTCATAAAGTTGGATACGAGCGTTTACACTGTGCAACTGATGATCGTCCAGGCAGTAGTGTGTGATCTGTGAGGAATTCCGTCATCCTCCAAATCAACCGGATTTCGGTTATAGCGTCAGTTCTTCCCCATCTTCGACGCCACACCATAATTTTCTTGACACTCGATAATAAGCGAATGCCATGCCAATTTGCTGCTGATGATGATGAACGAAGAGCGGTTAGTATCTAAAACAAACAGTAAAAAATAGAAAAACATGTAGTACATAAAAAAACCCAAATGTAATTTTAATTTAAAATAAGATGATGATGGTAAATTGCAAATTCTTACTGGGTAATATCATAAATGCGAAAGTCAGTTTGTTTGTTTGTTTATACGCCTTCACGTCTTAACTACTGAACCGATCATTATGAAAGTTTACATACACGTTGTCAGGGGTACAAGGAAAGACATAAGGAAGGTACTTATACCTTTTATTCCGAAAAAAAGCTATTGTTCAGAGAAATAACTGACCACGCAGACAAAGTTGCGGGTGGTTGCTAATATATTTTATTAATTTTAGCTCAAACAAAATAAAGATTTTACATTTCGAGTTTAAAATAATTACAGTTAGGTACCTACTCACTTGCGATTGTATAAGTAGAGAATCCCCAAGGCCGCTGTCTTTAAAGATAAGACCATATGGCCGCAACTCTTCGACGAGCTCAGCTCCATCAGCTCGGTGAACATCTTCTTATCCACCCTATAAAGTCTGAGGAACTCGTCATCCTTTTAATGGGTTTGTTTTGATTATTGCGTCTATTCCTCGCCACGCTTCGACGCCTCACCATTTTAGCTCGATGCTTGAGAACAACTAAATCCTACGCTAAATAGGCCTTATGCCTTGTCATTTGTTGCTTTTTTTGGATTTTATAAACACACAATAAACACCACAAAAGTAAATTATATTTTATAAGTCAGTGTCACAAAAACATTAAATGGCCGCCAAGTACCTGTAACGATGAATCGCAAAGTTTGCGGGCTGTCAAATTTCGCCGCAAACTAAACAGCAAAAATCGTTTGGGTGACAGTTGATATCAATACGCTATCGAAAATTATCGGTAGTTATGATGGTAGAGACTACCAAACATCGAAGAATTGTGACTTATCGATCGAATTCGTTAACTTTACATAGAAATCTACGTCGAGACTGCAAGGGAATCGTTACGGCAAGCGTTTTTTTTCGCTATGGTTATCGATCGGTTAGTAACGATATTATCGCTAACTAATGTAGAGACTGCATGCCCAGGCAATATAGTCAAGTAGCCTTATACAATTTGAATAGAATAGAAATCAGTATGTAAATTATGTAATTGACGTAAGATGTCGCTGACCATAAACAATCACGGCGTTTAAAATGTCAATGTCACATTTGCAAATTTTCGCTATCGCTTCGCTCCGAAAACTGTATGGATTTGACATTTTAAAATTCGATTCGACAGTTAACGAAACCTTATGTCAATTCCTTACAAGTTTCGAAAGCGAAGCGATAACGAAGATTTGCAAATGTTACTTTGGCAACGGCCTCTGATGTTATACTTCTATTCTATTCGAATAATCGAAAGCCAAGCATTTGTCACTTTAGGCCTTCTGAGCAGCGATCGCGGGTCTGTCGCTTGATGACTGATATCACCGTTTCTAAATAAGTATTTCATTACGGCATTAAAGATGATCTTGACTAGAAGGCTCTTCTGGACTAGCGTATATACCACTAGAAATAGGGTAGATAGGCAACAATAATAAAGTTGGAAGAGGCTTTTGCCGAAAGGCACACCCACCGCGTTGAGAGATATGATATAAATTAATAATATGTAATGTAGATACAATATTTAAAATTGTAACTCGGAAAGAAAGGCTTGTTATTATATTATTTTATTATTTGTGACATAATAATAAGTTATGGTTTTGTTCTAAAGTTGTTAGTAAGTATACCTCTCCTAATATCTTTTTTGATATCACTTAGTACGTTCGTAGAAATATTAAAGAAATATTATTGAGAAGAAAGGTACCTAAGTAGTTTTTATACCCAGAAGCACCAAACGAAAAACCCACGCGTATGAGCTAAATAAGTACCCGTGACGGATAATTCTTCTCAGAGGTTCAGTTACTTTTACAACTACTACTATACAATCGTTTTTGCTTGAAATTATTCAACACGATTTTGAAAGATTTCATTTTTGGGTGACATTTATATCAATAAATAAATACAAAGATGAAATATTAAAATATTAAACATAAAGGTGTGGCCAAAAATAAAGCGTCAAGTGCGCGGAAGCAACATGCGGCATTCACAGGATACAATAGGGAATATGCATCAATTTTTTTTTGTATCAAGATTGAAAGTATAATGCGTGATAAAATCAACTGTAATATTACAATTTTGATTTTTTCTCTTGCCTTTTTTTCTCGTGATATATAGGTTACTTGAAGTTAGCATGCATCAGCACCAACCGAAAACGCTCTATACAAAACGGACATGATTTGTGACGTCACTTGTCACGTTTCAGGCCATTTTCAGGCGCTTTTATTATATAGTTAGCCAAGAACTTAAATATGTCCCTTATTGCGTTTAGTACATAGGTATGTGTCATACAAAATATTATTTCTTATTCGATATTCTATCTGACTGTTAAGTCTATTTATCCACAAATGAAAAAAAAAATTGTTATTTTCCCCTGATTTCATCGTGTAATAAAACTAAAATAATAATAAAAAAAAGATTTTTCTGTTCCATCATGTTTTGATGTGTCCGCAGCGATCGAGCTCAAAATTTATCAAAATCAGTGACTTATGCAAATTCCCTATTCTGCCCTACAGCTATGTAAGAGCTACAAGCGCTCTTTGTTTGGACACGTCTTAATGTAAAAAATATATTAAAGAAAAATGTCGCCGAAGCCAAAATCAGCTAGGAACCGATGATGATGATGATGAATATAATGTCAATAATTTTGTACTTTTTGTGTATGTTCGTCACAAGGAACTTCTCAAAACCCCACTAGTCCCACATTATTTAATTAATCTTCAGGATAATAACGGCTGCAACTATTGACGAACTCAAAAGAAGTGCTATTATGGTCATTGTGAAAAATAACTTTTTTTTTTAAGTTACCTTTTTAAATAGCACTGCTAACATTTACTGACTTTAACTTACTTATAGTTTATCATAAAAACATTTTTAGTTAACATTTAGTTTTAAGGAATAATTTCGATAGCTGCTGAGGGAGAAAAATAAACAAGAACCGCTCGCCACGCGTGTGACAACAAGACAATTTATTTATTTGACATTACATAAACAACACAAAAAATACCAAAGACAAATTAAAAATGTACATTAAAGGAGATTGCAACAAATGTTTTTAAAAGTTAGTTTTGTCTAAATTTGTTGTGGCCTACACACAAGTTGTGACAAAACAAAATCAAAAGAATATTTCTACTAATATTACAAATGTGAAAGTTTGTGGGTTTGGATGTTTGTTCCTCAATCACGCAAAAACTACTGAACGGATTTGGTTGAAATTTGGCACACAGACAGTAAATAGCCTAGATTAAAACATAGAATACTTTTTATCCCAATATTCCCACGGAAACGGGAACTACGCGGGTGCAACCGCAGGCGGCGGCTAGTAAGAAAATGTTTTAAAATAAGAATTCTGAAATGTAGTCGCGCTATTGCAGTGAACTCGACCGTATAGGATAGGTACCTAACCTACGTGCGTCTCGATCACAAGGGCGGCGACTTCTGAAGGGCAAACATACAGTAAAAAGAAAATAGGTATTTACGGGTCGTTGCCAACGGAATTCTATGAAAGGCAAATGTCAAAATATTATGACCTCAAACGTAAGGATAGGTAATCGAAATGGGACTGGAACAAAATTATTATAAATATATAATCTCATTTTTACTCATATATTTGGTCTTAATAGAAATTTTAGGAGCTATATACATTATTGTTATGAAATATGTTGATGTGAATATTATAATATACAACCTGTATTTTTTGATATCCCAAAACACTGAGGTTATATTCTATAGACTTTTTTAGATTTTTGCATTCACAATGCTATTTTTATATTAAGATGAATAAATAATGAAAAATATTAGAAAAAATCGGCTCACCCGTAGCAACTTAGACGGGATATATTATTATATTCTATAGGTCAACAGAATCAAAAACTCCTTGGACATGTGGTCCAAAAATGCATAATATTTGAGATTTTATAAATCTTAAAAAAAAATCTTCAAAAATCGATTCTTTATCTTCTTCTCTTATATGTATAAAAGTGAAGGATTGACTGACATATCAACGCACAGCCCAAACTACTGAACCTAGAGACTTGAAATTTTGTACATAGATACTTTATACAGTGTAAGCATCCACTAAGAAGGGATTTTTGGAAATTTGACCCCTAAGGGGGTTATTAAAAATGGGGGTGAAACGGGGGTTCAAAGTTTGTATGGAAAAAAAAATATTAAATAGATATTTGGACTTGAAACTTCGTAGGAGTACTTCTAGAAACTAGTTTCGTGGTTTGCGAAAATCAACCCTTTAGGTGGTAAATGGGGCAAAAAAAGCCCAAAATGACTGACAAATCAACGCACAGCCCAAATTTCTGGACCTAGAGACTTGAAATTTTGCACACAGATTCTTTATACAGTGTAGGCATCCACTAAGGAAGGATTTTTGAAAATTCCTTCCCTAAGGGGATGAAAAAAGGGATGAACTTTTGTATGAAAGTCCCTCAGTTTTGAAGCTAGGATCTCCAAATTTTGTGTTTAGGCTGACGAATTAAAATTAATAAATACGTATCTCAGCGTTTTCTGAAATACTACCCCCGAAGTGGTGAAAACGGGGATGAGGATGAGAAGCAAAATCCTTAATTTTTAATGGATTGGATTTCTGAAAGGAATCTAACGCAACGTATATTATTATTGTTGGTGTTTTAAACCCTGTGGGGAAGAAATGGGGTAAAAAACATAAAAATAGATATGGATGTCGTCATTGAGGTTTTCTGGGATGACGATTGCGACATTCATTTTGAAGTCCAACACGGTGAACATGATTTAACCTCTTAAAGGGGTGAAAATGTGGTTCAAATTTTGTATGGAAAAATAATATATAATAGACATTACAACTTTAAACTTCGTAGGGGCACGTCTAAAAATAAATAGGCAAATATTTATTTTGTTATTTTAAAAATCAACCCCTTAGGGGGTGAATGGGGTAAACATAAATCGATATGGATGTCGTTCTTGAGGTTTTATGGAATGGTGATTGCGAAAATGCCATTTATTTTGAAGTTCAACACGGTGGACATGATTTAACCCCTAAGCCTATAAATAAGCAAGCAATTATAATGTAAAAGCCAACTATTAAGTAACAATAAAGTGTAATACAGTTATAAGAAATATAATAACATTAGTAATAAACATATAGAACAGAATGTATAAAAGTAAGAGATATATAATATAAACAGGATATAGCCAAAAATTGTAAAGGAATATGATATAATAATATACTATATGATATGAAACTAATGCAAAATAATGTAAACAACACACAAGAAACAATTAAATGTTATAAAAATATGATAGAACCAATGTAACAGTAATAAAAAAAATATATTAGCTATTAAGAATATCGTAATTTTGGAAAAAATGCGTAATAAAAAAGAAAATTGCATAAGTAAAGCTCATAAAGAATTAAAAGAATAGGAAAAAAAGTAACAAAAAACAAAACGAATTAGCAAAAAAAGGTCCTGCTAAAAAGCGGGGAGCAGTTGAAAAAAAAAGAAAAAAATGAACTCTTATTTAAATTAATTGACGTAAAACTTTTGAGGTAGGTATTAGAATTATTCTGTATGTATTTAGTTCTTCTAAAAATTAAATTTCTTACCTGCTTAACCATCAAGCGCCCACGTAATTTTATTCGCTTGCCCGAAACGCATTTCAAATTATTAAAAACACATTTAATGTAAAGTGCTCTAAATCAAAGCAGTTTCCACTTGACATTTATAATTTGTAACATATTAATTTAATAACAGCATAGAAAGCCTCACAAATGTAATGAGAAAATTTGTTTGAACGTTACTTACAATCAAAATAAACGACCCAAAATATATATATGTTTAGTTAGGTAATAATAAAAACGAACCAAAATACTTCGTAATTTTAAAAGAAAACAAGCTTTTCCTTTTATTTAATCAAGTTCCACCCTAACTGACATAAATCGCAATAGACGTAAAACACCTATTTCTGGTCATATTAAGCTAAGCAAAGTGTTCATAAAAACGTCCTTCAATTTACGTCCAAGCTGACATTTAGGGCGCGTCGCGATCCTAATAATCAGAGGTGACGGAGACGACAAAAGGCATCTTACGCCTAATTGTCACCGAGTGTGGCGGCGAACTGTTTACCTTCTTTTATACACTAAAAGCGAATTACGATCAAAACGAAATTACATAAGTACATGACAAACTGTAAGTAAATAAAAATGAAAGTACCCACTGTACCTATTCGTTTTCGAGCTTTGAAAATTGGACGCCTGGGAAGACCGAAAACTTTTTTGTAATCTGAGAGTAATCATCATACCAAGAGATGGAGATGGGGTATCACTGGAAAGAGTTTTAATGGTATTTAGTAAAATAAGTTCATAACCATAGGATTTCATAACATAGTCTTCTGTAAAATCAGTGCCGGATTAAGACTACTTGGTGCCCTAACAGTCCACGCCTGTGGGCCCCCTATAGGGTTACCATCTACGTAAGGTAAATGCCTGTCTAAGATTATGCAAAAAAAATCCAGATTTTTCAGAAAAATGCCCGTCTATAGTTAAAAAACGCAATTTTTGTCAATTTCATCGACTAATCTGGTACTTTTGTCTCTTGCTCAATGATTCTTGCGTGTCAATAGTAGAAAAAACAGCCACACAGCACGATTTTTTGACAGTTTCATCCACTAATATTGTTCTCTTGTCTTGCCTGTCTATAGTTAAAAAAATGTCCGCACAGTGCAATTTTTCGACAGTTATATTGCTCTCATAAAACATTTTTTTTTTGGTTTTTTTGATGCCGATTATGGTGCCCCCCAGACATGATGCCCTAAGCAATTAATTAATTTGTTTAAGGGTTAATCCAGCACTGTGTAAAATACAGGTATACATTAACCCATTTCAGAAGGTTCTAGTAGCTTTGGGCTTAGAACTTCTAAGCCCAGTGCTACATTTCCTTTTAAAATACCTAATAGGGTATTTTCCAAATTCTTTAAAACTGCTTTTATTTAAAGATTGAGACGAACGATTTAACAGAAAAATATAAAAAAAATAATTAATGTCTTTTTTCTTCATTAAACCAATTAATGTTAAACTTATTTTTAAATAGTTTTGAATTTACCGCCAAAACGCTCGGTTCGATGACGTCTACTGTGTGACGTCATCTTTGTGTAAACAATAGAGTAAATTGTTACACAGACTACATAGGTGTTAAAATTGTTTACACAAAGTTGACGTCTCACAGTAGACGACATCGAACCGAGCGTTTTGGCGGTAAATTAAAAACCATTAAAAATAAATTAGACTTTAATTGTTTTAATAGAGAAAAAAGACATAAATTTATTTATTTTTATTTTTCTGTTAAATCGATCGTCCCAATCTTTAAATTTAAGCAGTTTTCAAAAAATTGGAAAATACCCTATTAACATTTAGATTAAAATGTGGTGAATAGTGCTTTTGAAGTTTACCCATGTGTTTTAAGAAGAAAGAAAATGAAGTAAGAAAGTAGTTGCGAATTTCATACAGAAGAAGTTTTTGTTATTAAATTTTTTTTTGATGTTTGTTGGTATCTATAATGGGGTATTTACATGACTAAAGCCGTACGGCAAAAATCGACCGTGTAAATGGCAACTCGGCCTAAGCCGCAGAACGTGAAGAGAAGTGACTGAACAAAATTATCTGATCCGGTGGCCAAAACTGGAACTCCGTTAGTACATATTGTTACCTAGGTTACGCCATCAACTAGGTATATAAACGACAGCGACGCCATCACCTGCGATTCAATTTCGGAAGCGACTTGCTAGGTGATTAAAGTCGACCGTCACAGGTGACTAAAATCGACTCATGTAAATAGCCCATGACTATTCAACCCGTTGAATTGTAACTTTTCAATTCATTGCAATAGTTGATTAATTTCTGGCAATGGAGCATTAACTCATTCAGGGGCATTCCTGTATTCCCATCAAATAATCTGAGGGCCAGTACAAAGAAAAAGGCAAGAAGAAATATTATCCAACAGGCCTCATGGAAATTTATTCACAAGATGTAATTACTTACAACCTCATTCCACATTTCTGGATACACACTCGTCCTTTGAGTTTTCTTTTATATTTCACGTAGGTACCTAAACCCGAGCTTATTATTATTTATTATTACTATATAATAATACTAGCTTCCGCCCGCGACTTCGTCCGCGTGGACATTCGAGAAAATCCTAACCTTCATTATCAGTAGATCCATTGGCCAGATCCACAATGGATCTAGTGAGATTTTTTTTCTCATAAGATCTATAGTGGATCTAATGAGAACTTAAATCTCAGAAGATCCATTGTACAGATGCATGATAGGTAGATTTAGTGAAGTTTTTTCTCACGACCGACCCATAGTCACACCGTATAGTGTCAGGCGATAAAGTTTACCTCCTATAAATCTATGCTACCCTGGTACTTTGGTAACGTAATTATTTTTAAAGAAGAGAATGATCAATTGCAGCTTTCAAAAAAGGATTGAAAATGGAGCGATAGCATGTGATGATGTGACCGAGAAGATAATATGTACAACGCCCACAGAACAAAGAGTTTTTCCCCCATAAATCGCATGTGGGCGGCACCTGTGAAACATCAAGTACCCATAGCTCCTCAATCCCCATACCATTATCTATTCTGTGCCCATACTTTGAATTTAAGTTCTATGAGATTTAAGTTCTCATTAGATCCATTATAGATCTTATGAGAAAAAAAAATCTCACTAGATCCATTGTGGATCTGGCCGATGGATCTACTGAGAATGAAGGAATCCTAAGGGAACCTTTAACCAGGATACGAAATATTCTATGTTTTAACGACCTGCCTCGCTAGGCAGTACGCTTGGTGTGGACGTTCCTCGCTTGCGAGAGGGCGTTTGCCACCTGCGGCAGGCCTCACGTAGCCATCGCACTAGGTTGCGTACGCGCTCACCAGAGACCTGCCGCGAGCAAGGCACGTCCACACCAAGGCAAAACATAGAACACTTTTTATCCTGGAAAGTTTCCTAAGGATTTTCTCGATTGTCCACGTTAACGAAGTCGCGGGCGGAAGCTAGTGGTAGAAAATAATAGAAATCGGGCTTAGATTTTACTGCACGTGCATTTTGTTTCTGAGAATTTACAAAAGAAAGACCCAAATCTCGACACTTTATTGTTTACTTTTAAGCCATTGACCATTTTAGTGTGCCAATGTGGAAACACCAGCCCCCCCTATTCAAATGGCCAACTTTCTATTCGTTTGAACGCTACGCTTACTTTTAAAGCTTACCTAAATATGAGCAATAGCTGATTAAATCACATGCAAACTTATGTAAATCACAGACTTCGATGTATTGTATGGAATTGTCAAGCTTACGGCACGTAATTTTATAGTTTACTGCTTATTTTAAAGTTTTAATAGTATTCAATCGTAGCATTCAATCGAATAGAATGTTGGCCATTTGAGTAGGAGGCTGGAGGCAGTAACGGTATTGGCGCGCGTCGCGAGCACTGCGGGCGGGCGGCGCGGGGCGCGTCCGCGGGGGAGAGGATAAGTTTCGGTCGAATACGCGGTACGTACCGTGTACCAATCCGGTATGCAGTTCTGGTTTTGCAACAGCTGTGGAAATGCCATACAAAATACCGGTCGGGATATCGGGCGGGTATACCGCTACCGAAGTTGGTAGCGGATACCGGTCCGGTTTGAGTAGGCCTTAAATTGTCACAACGAATTCATTGTAAACTCTTCTTAAAAACTTAAAAGTCATATATCTTTTGATTAAATGAACCCATTGCAATGAGATAAAAATTTGATTATTCTGCAAGATACACAGTATATTTGTAAATATAAACATCATTACAATTGGGTTAGCATTTTTAAAGTTATTAGCGCACAAACATACAGACAAACAGATAGACAGACAAACAGATAAACAGACAAACACAAAAATTTCAAAAATGAGAGAAATGGGTTTTACTGGTTATTATTGAACACCCCAGCCACTTTTTTTCAAAATATTACACTATTTTTCTACAGCTTTATTATTTGAATAGATATATAGGTACTTTTATTTATTCTCAAATTTCGAACATTGGCTTTGATTGATGAGCTTTTGTTTGCTCGACATGCTAAAACTAGCTTTTATATCCGAAATATTACACCAATAGAAGGAAATTCCTATATAATAACTTGCTCTGAAAATAGGCGAGGGCATTTGTATGCACTTCTCATACGAATATTCTAGAACAATAACTTTGTAAGCCGCTTAAGTTTGACGTACTGCCCGGTGCGGCACCGCACCGCTGCCCCTCGCCGGACCGTGCAAGCGGTCACTTTATTTTTTCCGGTAGTTCTCAACAGAATTCAAGTACAATTTTCTGTAGAAATCTTTATATTACTTTGTTAAGTTATTATTAACATTTGTTTAGGGGAATGTAGAAAAAAAATATTTATTTTTCTTACTAACGGCCGCCTGCGACTTTTTCTGCGTTGGCAGTTATTTTTATACTCCTCGGGAACCCTTTTTTTGGGTGAAAGGTACCTACTCTAAGTCCGTTTTTGTGCCCCTAGCAACGTATTTGGCAATTTAATGATGATCAATAAACTCTTTTTCGTCTCATTTCGATGTTTTCGTTAGGATTATTAGGATATTTTAGTTATGATTATAAGGATCTAAATCTTAAGCTAGGTATTTCCTTTAAAACATATTTTTTAACGAATGTGGAAATAAGCCATGGACCCTATCTAAACTAAAGTATGAAATTGTTACTTCAATCGTTCCCTCATTTACCCTCAATCATTTGAACGATTTTAAGGCTTTGTTTCAGATATATTTTTATGTGGCAATAGCACGTGAATAAAGCAAAGGTTCTGAAATCGAGTTCGTGGGACACCAATCGAAGATTGATATCGACGCTTAAGAACCAAGACCATCTATGTACACTTTCGGCGATTTTTACTTTTTAATGGAGTTATTTTTATGGGTGATTTACGCATCGCTTCCTTTTATCAGTTACCTCAAATTCACATTAAATAAGGAATTATAAGAAAATACCAATACCACCTAAGTAACAAATTTTAACTAATACCAGCTATCTACAGTAATTTTAACATAAAAATAATTAAATTGTTTGAAGAAGAAAAAAACTTTTTTTCGTCTCCTG
This sequence comes from Agriphila tristella, assembly GCA_928269145.1. Lineage (NCBI taxonomy): Eukaryota > Metazoa > Arthropoda > Insecta > Lepidoptera > Crambidae > Agriphila > Agriphila tristella. The sequence continues at coordinate 43,824,824 of OV743431.1, forward strand.
TGCGAAGTCGACTTTTTGTAGATAAATGGTCTAGGTTCTTAAGCGTCGATATATTAGATACCAATCTATGAAACCAATCCCAATCTTTGAAATTTAGAATATTTTTGATATAATAAAACACTATCTCATGACTGCTTTGTCGACATTCATTTTTATTTTAATATAAGTAATCTAGGTAAAGGTCATCATATAATATTGACTATCACGTTCTACACGAGTGATTGAAGGCGTTCACCGTAGTACCTAGTACTATTATATCTATTCTGTGGTAGTATCCTATAAAAAATCAGATATGAGATTTTAAATTACCTACATACATACTCGTACATGAGTAACATTACAATATGTGGTCTAGCCATCCTTATCCTAATTAATATAATAAATGCGAAAGTCCGTTTGTTTGTTTGTTACGCCTTCACGTCTTAACTACTGAACCGATCACCATGAAATTTTTCATACACGTAAAGGACATTGAGTACCTTCTTTCATCCAGAAGAAACCTCGTACTCGAGGGATAGCTAAAAAACTGTCCACGCAGAGGAAGTCGCGTGCGGCCGCTTGTAGACTTATACAGGGTTATTTGTAAAACAACAACCTCGCTGGAGTAGATTACTAACATGAAAAACAACAACATTTGTTCTTCGACTTTTCCAAAACAGGCAAAAAAAAATATGAGGTTTCATACAAAACTCCAGTGTATGGTCTACGATTCTGATGTAAATTATAAATGCTTAAAATCTGCAGAAAACATCCATAATTAGACAACACTAGCGACCGCCCGCCTCCAGTGTTTCTTTCAGACAACATTCTCCGGGGGGGCAATCAAGAGGTTCGGGGGAGCTCGTCCGTCGATCACTACACTAGTTTGCCCGTCTATCTACACACAAAACATTTTTCTCCGGGGGGCACTAAGGCTGCTCCGGGGGGGCTCGGCCCCCACGGAATAGTACCTGAAAGAAACAGTGCCCGCCTCGTCTGCGTGCTCAGTTATTTCTCTATCCCTTGGGAACAATACTCTTTTCGGGTTAAAAGGTACTATGTCCTTTTCTGTACCCTTGACAACATGTATGCAGAATTTCATGATGATCCGTTGAGTAGTTAAATAGTGGAGGCGTAACAAACAAACTTTTCAGATTTATAATATTACTAGCTTTTGCCCGCGAGTTCGTCCGCGTGGACATTCGGAATATCCCTAGGGTATCTTTGAACGGGATAAAAAGTATCCTATGTGTTAACCCAGGCTATAACTAGATATCCGTGTGCCATTCCAAATCCATTGAGCCGTCTTTTACGTGATTGAATAACAAACACCCAAACATTAAACTTTCACATTTAGACCCGATTTCACCAACTACAAACATCCGATTAATTTTTAACCATCTGATTATCAACATACATAAAAACGTCAAAAACAGACGGTCAAAACTTAATCAACTGTTTTAGTGTTGGTGAACTTCAGCCTTATAATATTAGTAGTTCCCTTTCCCGTTCTCGTTGTCATTCCTGTTCCCGTTCCCGTATTATTTTCCCATTAAAAATGTGAACCCCCATTTCAGTCCTTTAGGGGTTGAGTACTGTCCATCGTATCGTGTTGGACGCCAAAATAAATGTCATTTTCGCAATAAACATTCCATAAAACCTCAATAATGACACCCATATCATTTTGTTTACTAATTTTTTTAGAAGTACTTATACGAAGTTTCAAGTCGAAATGTCTATTTAAAATATGAAGCCTATTTCACCTCTTTAGGGGTTGAATAATGGCTATACCATGTGATGTTAGTCTTTAAAATAAATTCCTTGGTGCAGACTCAATCTGTATAACATTAAGATTGTATTTATAATGAAACTGGTGTTAATATTTATTTATATAGTTAGATTGATTATTATATAATTTAAACTAAGTAAGTATTAGTTTTGTGTCATAATAATATGATCATGATGGTCGTCACTCAAAATTGAGTAGGCTCAAAATACATCCACATACAAGTAAGTCTCTATTATTATGTCATAAATTCTTTTCAGAATAGAAATATAGAATATATACTTTCGTACATAAATAATGTATAAAACTTTACCCGTTAAGTAAAAGTGTATCAGCCATCGTTAACCCCACAGAGCCTTGGGGAAAACTCTAAGTTTTGGGCTCACGTCTGCGATAAAAGTTGAAGAACATATTTTTTAGATAATATATTTATGTTTTTCATAGATTGTACATACAGTCTCTTTGCCTTATCTGTTATTTAATTTGGCACAGTACTAAAGTTGTATAGAAAACGTATTAAAAAGAAAACACAATTCACATGAAAACACCGAAAACAATACCGCTAACAACCCACGAACGCCAAGAAATGATAATGACTTTTTTAAGCACTGGCCGTTTATTTTCAACTTTGACAATTCACTTGTCTATTTATATATTTTTAGTGAGAGGTAAATAGTTACTATTTTTTGTTTTTAACATTTTGATAAGCCCTCATGAACCAAATTGTTTCAGATTTGTGGAGTAAAAGAAAATCCACCATAGAAAATTTTAGTAGGCGACCGACTTAGCTCTTCAGTGCACTCCAAGTTATGTATCATAATTTTAAAATATTTAATTTTAATAATCGGATACAAATAAACTGAAGCAAATAAAGTGTTTTTTTTGTACAGAATCGAATAATAAACACCGACGAAGGAGATCGGTAGTATTTCGCACACCCCACATAAATTTTAAAATTAGTCAAATTAACTTTTGTCTCATTAAAATGTAAATTTTCCTATTTGAATGCATGCAAGTACGGTCCAACTAAAATAATTTTATTTTTCTTCAAGTTTTTTCTGTTAGCTATGTTATTTTCATTTAATGAACCCCACACGTCGGTTTCTAACACAAAACGCTCCAGTTATTTCAAATGCTCGCCTCGGTGCTGAGTTATTAAGAACCACTGACCAAAAACAGCACTTTTCAACACAAAGGGCCTTTCTATTTGCATGCTATGAGGAACGGGTCAGTTTCATTATTAAAATGTAGCCATGGTCAAAATTCAAAAAACTCCGTCGTTGTGTTTTCTAATTGAAAATGAACAGCCGAAATGTATGGTTTAGTGAAAAACTTTTTGTTTTTTATATAAACGATGAGAAAGATTATTTTGTCATTTAGGAACAATCAAAGAAATAATATACTTTGAAGGTTCGTCCATATTATGTTGTGTTGTATCTTCTAAATATTAGTAGGAATACTGAATAAATAAAATCGTAAACTGAATGACTGACTGACTGACTGACTGACTGACTGACTGACTGATCTATCAACGCACAGCCCAAACCGCTGGACCTAGAGACTTGAAATTTTGCACACAGATACTTTATACAGTGTAGGCATCCACTAAGGAAGGATTTTTGAAAATTCCATCCCTAAGGGGATGAAATAAGGGATGAAAGTTTGTATGAAAGTCCCTCAGTTTTGAAGCTAGAATCTTCAAATTTTGTGTTTAGGCTGACGATTGAAAATTAATAAATACGGGTCTCAGCGTTTTCCAAAATTCTACCCCCGAAGGGGTCAAAAGGGGGATGAAGTTGTGTATTAAAGAAAATCCTTCATTTTCGAAGTAAAAATCGCTAAATTTATAATTTAGGCTTATGGATAGAAATCTAAAGCAACGTATATTGTTTTTGTTAGGATTTCAACTCCAAAGGGGATGAAATGGGGGTGAAAAGGGTTAAAAAAAACCTAAAAATAGATATGGATGTCGTTATCGGGGTTTTGTGGGATGACGATTGCAAAAATGACATTTATTTTGAAGTCCAACCACGGTGGACATGATTTAACCCCTAAAGGGGTGAAAATGGGGTCCAAATTTTGTATGGAAAATTAATATAAAATAGACATTACAACTTTAAACTTCGTAGGAGCACATCTAAAAATAAATAGGCAAATATATATTTTGTTATTTTGAAAATCAACCCCTTAGGGGGTAAATGGGGTGAGTAAACATAAAAATCGATATAGATGTCGTTATTGGGGTTTTCTGGGATGACGATTGCAAAAATGACATTTATTTTGAAGTCCAACACGGTGGACATGATTTAACCCCTAAAGGGGTGAAAATGGGGTCCAAATTTTGTATAGAAAAATAATATAAAATAGACATTACAACTTTAAACTTCGTAGGAGCACATCTAAAAATAAATAGGCAAATATATATTTTGTTATTTTGAAAATCAACCCCTTAGGGGGTAAATGGGGTGAGTAAACATAAAAATCAATATAGATGTCGTTGTTGGGGTTTTCTGGGATGTCGATTGCAAAAATGACATTTATTTTGAAGTCCAACACGGTGGACATGATTTAACCCCTAAAGGGGTAAAAATGAGGTTCAAATTTTGTATGGAAAAAGAATACAAAATCGAAATTACAACTTTAAAATTCGTAGGAGCAAGTCTAAATATATATTTTGGGATTTTGAAAATCAACCCCTTAGAGGGTAAGTGGGGTGAGTAACATAAAAATCGATATGGATGTCGTTCTTGAGGTTTTATGGGATGGTGATTGCGAAAATGAGATTTATTTTGAAGTGCAACGCGGTGGACATGACACATATGGACCTGGACCTGGACATGCACATCCAGGGAACGGGAACGGGAACCGGAACGGGCACGGGCACGGGCACGGGCACGGGAACGGGAACGGAACGGAACGGAGCGGAACGGAACGGAACGGGAACGGGAACGTAACGGGAACGGAACGGGAACGGAACGGGAACGGAACGGAACGGGAACGGAACGGGAACGGAACGGGAACGGAACGGGAACGGAACGGAACGGGAACGGAACGGGAACGGAACGGGAACGGGAACGGAACGGGAACGGAACGGGAACGGAACGGGAACGGACGGGAACGGAACGGGAATATAACGGGACGGGAACGAGAACGAGAACAGGATGGGAACGGGACAGGAACGGGATGGGAACGGGAACGGAAGGGGAATGGGAACGGGGAACGGGAGCGGGAGCGGGAGCGGGAACGGGAACGGGAACTGGAAGCCTTGTGCGAGGCCCGCCACACGCGGCAAATGTCTTGCCTCGCGAGGCAGCGCGCTTGATGGGGACTCGCCTAATCGCGTAAAAATGGCTAGCCGGATCCTGGTTGAAGGTTCCTTAAAAGGATTTCGTCTAATATCCACGCGGACGAAGTCGCGGGCAGAAGCTAGTACTGAATAACATGGAAATGTAATATTCTAATTTCAGTTTTCATTGAATCTAAACAAAAAATACTTATTTGATTGAGATTTTTTGCATTCACAACTTCGATCATAATGATATTTTTATATTAAGACTAGCGGCCGCCCGCGACTTCGTCTGCGCGGAAAGTTTTTTTGCTACCCCTCGGGAACGAAACATTTTTTCGGGATAAAAGGTACCCTATGTCCTTTTCTGTACCCCTGGTAACGTGTATGCAAAATTTTATGATGATCGGTAGAGTGGTTAAGACGTGAAGGCGTAACAAACAAACAAATAAACAAACAAACGGACTTTCGCATTTATAATATTAGTAAGGATGATTAAGATGATAGACTATTTTTTGCCCGCGACTTCATCTGCGTGGACATTCGGAAAATGCGTAGAGAACCTTTGATGGAGAAAAAAAAAAACTGTGTGTCCGTCCAAATCTATTCAGCCATTTTTGCGTGATTGAGTAACAAACATCCAAACATTTAAACCAAACTTTCACATTTATAATATTAAAGTACATAATATCCATATTCATTCCGTTCCTGCCCCGTTTTCGTACCCGTTCTCGTTCCTGTTCTCGTTCCCGTATTATCCTATCCCCATTTCAGCCCATTAGGTGTTGAATCATGGCTACCATTTTGGACTTCAATATAAGTGCCATTTTCGCTATCAACATCCCATAACATCCATATCAAATTTTTCGGTTCATTTATACTCCATTTATCCCCTAAGGCCTAAGGGGTTGAGTTTCAGAAAACCACGAAGTATGTGTTTGCTTTATCTATGTACAAAATTTAATGTCTCTAGGTCGAGTGGTTTGGGCTGGGCGTTGATATGTTAGTCACCCTTCATTTTTATATAAGAGAAGATTGTCTAAAATTCTAAATTTAAAGTTTATAATGTCAGATAAAAATCGAAATGACGATGTAATTTTTTTTTATATTGCACTTTTACGACTCCACTCTCACGTCGCGTTAACACGGTAAAATTAATTACATGACACTAGTTGTAAAAAAATGCGCGTGGTATGAAACCAAATCAGTGTCGCATTATGCCCGTTTCGTTATCTAAACTCGGATTAAAATAAAGACTGTAATAATGGCCGAAACCTTTCCCTGATTTATGAAGAACTCGTAAGCTTAACATCAAAGGCACTTTTCGGTCAACATCTTTAACGTAGCTTGATAATCCGCAAGTAACAACGCCACTTAGAGGGCCTCAACAAAAGACAGGAATTCTCGCAAAAATTTGCATGGAATCTCATATTATTTCATAGTAGGCTGAAGTGATTATACCTATATCTATGAACTAGCGACCCGCCCTCACTCGCTTCGGTGTTGTGTGCAATTTAAAACCATGGCACAGAATATATAATACCATGGGTTCCACGCTTGTTAATTTTTCAGTCAGTGCGTGATCATAGTTAGGTAGCTTTTTCGGATTGCCATAAACCTACCATTATCTTAATCTTAATCTGCCTGGTGTAGTTAAGACGTGAAGGCGTTACAAACAAACGGACTTTCGCATTTATAATATTAGTAAGAAGTAAGGACTAGCAGCCGCCCGCGATTTTGTCTGCGAGAAAAGATTGTATGCTATCCCTCGGGTATAATACTTTTTGCGGGATGAAAGGTACCCTATGTACTTCTCTGCAACCCTAACAACGTGTATGTAAACTTTCATGATGATCGGTTCAGTAGCTAAGACGTGAAGGTGTAACAAACAAACAAACGGACTTTCACATTTATAATATTAGCAAGGAAGTAAGGATTGGAAAAACATAATTTTAGCATTCCTACTGAGCGCTTCCGTGCTTCAACCGTTAAACCGTCGGTCCCGGCTGTTGTCATCTGATAATAGTCGTTAAGCTAAGTTAGAGGCCTTACAGGCGGCTTGATAAACTCTAACACCAGAGGTAGCTACTAATCCTCATACGATAAGAAAGAAAGATACTCTAGGTCTAGATGTCTCTATTCCATTCCGTTTAGGGGAACACCGGGAAAGACGGGGTGGCGGGCAAGACGGGGCATCAGGCCTTTCAGGTGATTTGATTGCCATCCCGCTACTGCCCGCCATGACAGTTCAGTCACACGACTACTAAAATGGCAGCAAGTCATTTGTTTTAGCTATCGTCAAAATTAGATTTCGTATGTTGGCATTAAAATCTCTTCTATAGGCCAACCGGTTAAATGAGTCCTCGCCCGCGGGGCACAGGGGCGCGGGCGGAGATGAGAACGGGGGCGATGCGGGCGACGGGCGGCGAACGCCTGCCGCCCGCACCTCTCACGACCCCCGTTCTCGTCTCCCCTCGCGCCTCTGTGCCCCGCGGGCGAGGACTCATTTAACCGGTCGACCTCACTATAAATACGTTTGGCAGTTCATGAAACTTGTATTTGGTTAATTTCAAGCGGCATCGCGGTAAATCCTATCTACAGTACTCTGCAGCAACAGGTAATAACTTGTTTTGTTATGAAATATTATTTGTATTTTTGTTAGGTTATTTATATTAAAACGAATCAACGGGCAAGACAGGGTATCGGGGAATCAGACAAAGGAAAAAGGAGGAAAAACAGAAAAAGGAAGAGAAACAAAAACTAACTTAAGTTTAGTCTTAAGTAGTTTTTGCCACAAGAAAATCTAATCCAAAGAAACGTATTAGACACTCATCCTTCTGAAGAGAGTGATGTTGAAACCGAATAGGTACACTCCATGCCTATATTGTAAAGGGCTATTTTTAGGCTCCAAGGAAGGCTGGATTGCTTGCTCTTCTTGTGAAGTGGTCACATTGTGGCTTCGTAGGGATGGATGATGATGATGCCGAAGCTCGACTCGCAAATAAATGTCATTTGCGAGTTCTGTTCTTCTGAATAGTCAAAAGAATGCCTATGTCATTTTCTACATTTTGTTATTTTATTAATAATTTTATTGTTCTATGTTCCTGATTTAAATTTAATATGTAAGACTGATAACTACAAGACTGATTAAGAATAAAAATGATTATGAAACCCTTATGATTTTTGGAGCTTTAAACCGAAACTACCTTAACATATACATAGATTTACAAAAACTTATTTCTTTGTAAAGAAAATATACTTAACATTATGAAATGGTAACATAAGAAACAAATAAAAAAGAACAAAGATGTCTAAACAGAAATAAAATTAGGAAATTAACATACATTTACATTTTGTGACTCGAAAATAATTTATCTTAATGACCTCCCACGCACCAAATCGTAATCTTATAAGAAGTTGAAAAAGAACAATTACAGCGAAATACGAACGAGATTGTTACAAATTAAAAAGTATTGGACAATTTGAATTGGCATTAGGAAAAGTGTGGAGTAATGCAGTGGAGCAGCGGGTGGCGGAGACGTGGCGATTTATGAACTTTATTTAGGCACAGAAAGGACACGGAGCAGCCTTATAATTAAACGGGCCGCAGGAAGCCCGCCCTGTCTTGCCAGATTATTTTGTAATTGGCTTTTATAATATGACTGTGCTGATGGTATCTGTCGAAATATTCTGACAGTATAATTTAACATAGATGTTTCGAGAGAATATCGAGAATATACTTGGTCTTAATTTTTTTAATTAAAATCAATGATAGTTTTAAAGCGATGTGAAGTAACGCTGCGCACACAAAAACTAAAATTACACACACAAACTAAAATATTAAATAAGTAGGTAATTAAACTCTAGCTTAGAGTGTTTTTGCAAATGACTTGTGCTTGTAGGTAATTAATTATTACTATAACTAAGTTAAAATTCAATTAACGTAGACTACGAGGGTGGTTTGATAAGTCCATGACTTTGTAGAGAAGAAACATCTTTTGTCGGCACATTTTGTTTTACTTCTCTACATAATCTTTTTGTAGCTCTGCGTATTCAGTCCGAAGAATTTCATATATCTTTAACCAATTATTTTTTCTTTCATTGCCTGAAAACTGTGGTAACTGAAATGAGGGCCCATTTCAGACACCAACTTTTGGCTTGAAATCTTTGCCCGCCAAGACATTTATTCATGTTTAGTAGAAGAATAAATCTCAGTGGACTAAATCTAGAGAATAGGAAGGATTCGTATCTTCATTCGATGAGGTTTGATGTCATGAGTGCCGCCGAGGGGGTCGACAGGGTCATTAAGAAAAGTTAGAAGTCACTTGAGCTTTTTGTTTCAAAAATTAATAATCTTTGCCGAATAAAAAAAAATTGTGTAGGAGTTTCTTTTTAAGATACAAAAACAAATTATGAAAAAAAATCTTATTTTCAAAGTCATGGACTTATCAAACCGCCCTCGTATAATTATCGATACTGAAATTAAACAAAATATTTAAATATTGCATTTTGACTAATTTGAAATAAGTATATATCTCTTTTTAAAATGTAAAAAATATAAAGCTCATGCTTACACAGGAGGAATGCATAGCTTTAAATTAGGCATAGTTGTAAACAGCTCCAATTCTAAACGCCTAAAAATTGGGTTTTCTTAGAAGCCACTCAAAACTAACTACACAAAAAATATAAGGGAACATGCATCAATTTTTTTTGTATCAAAATCAAGAGTATAATGCGAGAGAAAATCAACTGTAATATTAAAACTTTTCTCTTGCGTTTTTTCTCGTGATATAGTTACTTGAAGTTAGCACGCAGCAGCACCCGCCGAAAACGCTCTATACAAAACGGTCAACATTTGTGACGTCGCTCGTTTCAGGCGCATTATTATGGGGTTAGCCAAGAATTTTCAAATATCTCCCTAAATATTGCGTTTGAGTACATATGTGTCATACAAAATATTATTTCTTATTCGATATTCTATCCGACTGTGAAGTACATCATATCCGAAAATGAAAAAAAAATCGTTATTTTCCCCTGTGTGCTAAAACTAAAAAAATAAGATTTTTTATTGATTTTTCTGTTCCATCATGTTTTTATACGTGTCCGCAGCGATCAAGCTCAAATTTATCAAAATCGGTGACTTATGCATATGCATGCTCTAGACAATTTGTGTTGTTATTCGATCAGTAGTGGCCACGCTAAATGTATGCTATGCACGCCATGCAAGTGTTTCACACTACTTGTGGCTGCTCTGAAGGTGACCTTAAGCTCAGTCTTATAATACGTAGGTACTAAGTAGAAACATATACTTTCTGGATGTGACAACGCTGATTGTGTTTCCAGTAATCCTTGTTCAAATTAAATCTATTCTCGAATGAAATTCGATAAACAAGAAAATGAAGGGGGAAAGACGAGAGTAAGACCTATTAAGGGAAAACACGATTTAGTGACACAATGCGATATCTACATAAAGACGAAATTGCGACTCGAAGTTTCGAGGATCCAGAATTATAACACAAATAGCGTTACATTACAATGTACTTAGTAACAAATATATAAAATACTCGTATTTATAGTATTAGATTGTGATTTTGTCTGAGTCTTGTTGATCAAAGTATTTATTCGTAAACAATCTTAAATGGTGAAATTCCTTTCATCTTCATACTTTACATTAGCACTTGATAAGTTGTTTTGTTTACATTTCACGACAATGTTGATATTTTACCCTATTAGGGGAAAAATTACGGTATAAATCTTTGATTGAGAGTTTGACAAGTCACGCCATGCGACTTTATTTACAAGATTTACTTAGTTATATGTTTGATGGCTTTTTTTTTTTGATAATAAATACTTGATTATTTTGTAACCTGAAAGATATAATATAGACAAAATGCATTTTACAATTTCTTGTATTTTGACGACTTTTGATTTAATAAAGAACGTAAGTAGTTATTTTAATAAAAAAAAGAAGACTAACTATAACTGGTTGACATCATGACCGTAGGTAGTAACCGTGCGTTTCCACTAGTCAATTAATAATGTTTTAAATATCGTTTCGAAACAGAGTCTGACAGATCGCAGAAGATAATCAACATAGTATTAACTAAAAAAAATATTTCTCTACAATCTGGTAAAACAGTCATAACTCTAAGTCGTTTGGATTGCATTTTAAGACGGTCTTGCCTGTTATCGAGGCTACCGAAACATCAGTCTGTGATGCATCTCGAGTTAACACACCAAATCAGAAAATTATTTACAAATGTGAACGTATTAAGTGTGACTTGATACTGTATTGCCTGTCAAATTTTATACAAAATTCATTTTTATTTTGTGTTATTACTGTTTTGCTTGTTTAATTTTACTCCTGTTTTTTAGTTAATACTCTTTGCACCCTAGGTGGTTCTAGAAAGTAGCATGTATATCCTTATATATTAGTCTCAAAGAATTTTATATACATTATACAAAGTAGAAGAATGTAGCTTTTTAACGATAGAACAATCAGGCCATAAATACTTCACAGTCAGGAACTATGATTTTTAAAATTCTTTGAAACGCTGTATCTCGATACTACGTTTTCTGAGTTAAGACTATGTTGAATATCATGTGCGAGATAGTGAGCACATAACTCTGTGAAAAATATTAAGTAATAATTGACATGTTGGCTTAACAAGTCAATGCAGTGCAAACGCACGGTTAGAATGAACTCACGCAGTAGCGCCAGGTTAATTTTAAAATGCTTTCATTTTTCCACAAATATAAAATATTGTTTTCCTCGCCTGTTTGCATTGAAACGACGACGAATTGTGTTACGAGCTCGACGAAAATTGAAGCGGCAAAAAATTAATTGGAAGAGAAAGCCAGTTTAGGCTAACTTCGCTTTGCAAATGTTTGACTAATTGAATATTTTTAACGAATTGAGCATCTACTTCCTGCAAGGCCTGCCTGAAAATTACTTTTGAAGTTTCCTGATGAGTGACGCCATTTGTTTTTAGCATTCTTGGACAGCGACAGACATTTTTATTAAAGACTCGTATTCTTATACTTATATTTTCAAAATTAATAGAGGATGTGCTATCTTTGTTTGACTACAGAATTACAATGATTAATGCTTATTGGCACGGATACCTTTGCTCTGTATTGTAATGGTTATTAACAGATGTAATTGACGTATAATAAGCCTATTGATCGAAGGCTGATGATAGCTATTTTTCCATCCTGATCCTAACAATAATTATTGCATATGCGTAACATAGGTACGATAACTTCTTTTTTGGATGGGATTTGTATAAATAATTACGATTACAGGTTTTGGCTGTTTTCACAAGTGGCAATTTCCCATTTCCATCTAAATACACTGATACTTAATCACAATTTGGATTTCTCTTAATTTACTATTCGAATTGGCGAAACAAAATTTGTAAATGTTTATCAAGAAAATACGATACCTAATGCGTTTGCACTGAGCTTATATTTTACTTAGGTGAGGTTACGTTACTTATATTTTATTGTTTGTAAATAAACTATCTAGAACCTTAGCTTCTGTACATGTGAATTTTCAATACATTATGTACTTAACGGGCAATAAAAATTAAGACGAGGACGCCCCTTAATGCCAGGTTTTTACTGCAGAGGATCACCAATTTACCTAAATTGGAGGCAACAATTTTCAATATTGAATACAATACTGGTGCTACCTATCTATATGGTGCACAAAACCAAAGTGCAACAATGGCGGTGCGCAGGGAACGCGTTATCACTCACTACCGAACGTCAGGCTCGATTTATGCTGCCCAGCTTATCTGCGCAACTTACTTGGGTTGAATAGCTTAACGGTTCACGAGTGCATCTGACTAGCAATTTGCGAGATTGAAAGGTGGGAGATAATTCAATTTACATCAAAAGACTTTACTACAAAAGAAACCAATTTGATAGGTTTGGTTAATTAGTCCCTATTATTAGAGTTCCGTAGTCTAATGGCAAAAAACGAAACCCTCAGAGATTCGTCATATCTGTCTGTCCGTTTGTCGGTCCGTATGTCACAGCCACTTTATTCCGAAGCTATTAGGATTGCATAGTTGAAACTTGGTAGGTACGTATTCTGTAAACCGCTTTACGATTTTTACACAAACAACAAAAAAAGATTAAACAGAACTCCCCATACATGGAGCTGAAACTGAAAAAAAAACATCAAACCTATACGTGCGGGGTGCTAATAGATAGGTTTTTAAAAATGACGTTGAGGTTCCCAAAACTATTTTTACTTAAAGTCAACATATAGATACATTTTCAAAGTGGTAAAATGTGTCGCCCCTTCTAACTTTTAAAATAAGAAAGTGAAAAATAAAAAATATATAAGTATGTATACTTATGCTGTAGGTCTGATTAAACACTTTCAACGAAAATTGGTTTAAATGAGATATACTTAGCAGTTTTAATACATTTTCCAAAACCGCAAATATGACTTTGTCATTTATACATCATATCAGCCACACGACACCCACTGCTGGGTATAGGCCTCCCCTAAGGATCTCCACAACGATCGGTCCTGCGCTGTCTGCATCCACTGGCTTTCCGCGACCTCCACCAGATCGTCGGTCATTTATACAAACTATGAAAAACAAAGTATTTTTTGCTGACAAAAATGATAGTGGTATTAAATATGGTATGGTTTAGGGTAACTACGCAAGCCTACTGCACTTAGCCCGACAAGTACTTGGCCGGTTTTAAGTTTTAACGAGGTTTAGTTCTTATTAAAAGTTTCTAAATACACATGTAATTAGGAACAAGAATATTTTCTTTGGATTTCTATCGTATTTCCACATCTACAGACGGTCGACTTAATTTCCTAAAAGTTCTATTAACGCTCAGTTTGGGAGAGAGTTGAATTAGATTGCTTTGCACAATATTTACATTTGGTACTTTAATTAACTTCGGATCAAACCAATACGATCGTCCTCAAAATTTAGAACTTTTGTCGTTGTAATTTAAATAGAAACAGAAATTCCCCTTGCCCATTGTAAGATTAAATAATAAAGTTATAGGTAGTTGACTTTTTGTGCAATACTTTTGATTACATTTATAATACTTTTATTATTACGGTGAAAATCACGTTTGTTGTATGAGACCCCCCTTAATTTTCTTTTTTCTGGTTTTAGTATTTGTTGTTATAACTTCAACAGAAATACATCATCTGTAAAAAAAAATACTGGCTAGCTATCAAGGTTCATGAGATACAGCCTGATTGCAAACAGACAGACACGGACAGCGGAGTCTTAACAAATTGGGTTTTTTTAAAAACCTTTGGGTACGGAACCCTAAAAACATAATAATTTTTAAATGTGACATTTTTGTTTTCACTATAGCTTTGCTTGTATAAGTATTATAGAATCTTACATGTTGCTGTCCATATTCAGTAGTAAAATAGATGATTTCACAAAGGGTTACTTAATCGGGTAACAATAAATTCCCATTTTGTGTATCAAAAGTACTGAAATACTAAGTTGGCGACGGACTGAGGGCGACTACAATTAATGTTGAAAATGCGTAACTTTAAAATACAAATTGAGTACCTAACTAGTTATACAGAACAGGTGACCAAATTACTATTTGCGGGCGAAAACCTTATATAAGGTATATTTAAAATTTAGCATCAGTATATTTTATTTAAATAAGGTGATTATTATCCTAATCAAGATGACAAAAATACCATGTTGGGCAGCTTAAATCAGTTGTATAGTTACCTACTTGGTATAATAGTTGCCCACTCAGTATTTTTGTCACAAAATAAACTAAATACCTAATTTTAGTTAGCCGTTCTAAATTTTCACTGCTAACTAAAATTAGGTATTTATCTCCCACATATATTATAGTCGCCCGTTTTACGTATTTTTTGTAATCCATAGTTTGTCGCCCGTTTAGTTATTTTGACGCACAAAAAACAAACCACTGCCAGGTTTAGTATTTAGATATCCCATTAACAGTCACCTTTAATTATTTCCAGTCACCCAATTATTTACCTAATTCCCTTTCACAAAATATAATATGAGATAACTGCAAGCGGCGTCATGCCAGACGCAATTTGCCGCTATTTGTCAATGCCAATGTTTAATCTACTTAATTCAAAATCCAAATACCAAGTTAAGGTAGACAAAATACAAATACCAAAATATGTATTATAGGTTGCTGTCCAATTTTAAGTAGGTAGTTAAATAGACGATTGCACAAATATACAAAGAGAGTTAGCAGCACGCGGCGTCACGCCAAGCGCACGTTATCACCTGCCGCCTGCCCCGCAATTTGTCAATGTTTCCAGTGTTTAATCTATGTAATTCATTGGACTAAAACCACGCCAATGTTTAACCTCTTGTGGGTTAGGTATATACAGGTTGAGTATGCTAATTTTACCACGTAATTTCACTGTCCAATAGAATTATGTTGGAATTGCGTTCTACGTGAAGTAGTCAGGGACGCTGCCTCAAAGACAATGCAAATACAAATAACACAAACAAACCAACAAAATCTCAATAATAATGCATCAACAAACAACAACTATCTGCCTAGTGTGTGGAATTTACGGGACATGAAAATAATGTAAAACTAAGAGAAATGGGAGAGCTTCCATTGTCTAAAAATATTTTTATTAATTTAAGAAACATAAACTAGGTACATTTGTCGCTGTACTATATTACAATACCCACATACGGAGTAGAAGATTTTGTCCAAATTATTGTATAAATAAGTAAGTTTTCTAAGTTTCATAAATGCCTTATGTTGATAAGGATTGTGTGCAATCGTTTTCAGAATTTTCTTAAGACAACTATTTACATAAACATGTTAGATTTGCGAAACGAGACTCATTATTGTAAACGTTTCTGTTGCTGAAGGCTTTTGTGAGCTATTTACCATTAATTGAATTTACAATTACTTGCGCAAGATAAACAGAAATATATACATTCGTATTTGTGATAGTTTAGGACTGTAATTTGTAACATATGTTGAGAAAATCAGCTTGGGCATACAATTAAGGCGTATATTATGTTTATTATTTGCATTCAAATTAAACAATGTACGATTATTGTTTTATGTACATACTAAAAGAAATTTCATTCAGAACTTTAAAAAAGGAGCGAAGTAGGTAGTTAAAAACAGCCAAGTTCTTATAAAATTATCGAATTGACGGAAGTTTCGAGAGTTAGTAAATAGGCATTTACGGACTGCGCATGCTCCATATTCGTTCTTCTTGTCACTTAGGTGAAAGTGAGGTCAAATTAATGCGTAGACAGGACTGTATAAATAAAAAAAAAACGGTTAAGTGCGAGTCCGACTCGCGCACGAAGGGTTATGTTCCAAAAAACGGCAAAAAAATCACGTTTGTTGTATGGGAGCCCCCCTTAAATATTTTTTTCTGTTTTTAGTATTTGTTGTTATAGCGGCAACAGAAATACATCATCTGTGAAAATTTCAACTGTCTACCTGTTGTCGTTATTAAAATCGAGCATAAAATGGAAAAAAATCACGTTTGTTGTATGGAAGCCCCCCTTAAATATTAATTTTATTCTGTTTTTATTATTTGTTGTTATAGCGGCAACAGAAAAACATCATCTATTGTAAATTTCAACTGTCTAGCTATCACGGTTCATGAGATACAGCCTGGTGACAGACAGACAGACAGACCGACGGACAGCGGAGTCTTAGTAATAGGGTCCCATTTTTAGGGTTCCGTACCCAAAGGGTAAAAACGGGACCCTATTACTAACGCTCCGCTGTCCGTCTGTCTGTCTGTCTGTCTGTCACCAGGCTGTATCTCAAAAACCGTGACAGCTAGACAGTTGAAATTTTCACAGATGATGTATTTTTGTTGCCGCTATAACAACAAATACTAAAAACAGAATAAAATTAATATTTAAGGGGGGCGCCCATACAACAAACATGATTTTTGCTGTTTTTTTAGGTACGGAACCCTTCGTGCGCGAGTCCGACTCGCACTTGGCCGGTTTTTACACTTTGGGTACGGAACCCTAAAAAAGATTATTAAGAATATAAGATTCTTGAATATGTCACATGCCAAAGAGGAGTTTTCTAAGAACTGAAAAATTCATTCCGATATATAGGATGTAAATTTCGCCACAGCACTGGCATATTCACAGGCAGACTGAAGTGCACCTGTTACACGTAGGTTATGAGAGTTGGTATTGAATTGAGTGAAGTTTAGTTTTGGAATTTGATGTCGTGTCAGGTGTCGTGTTACCATTTGCACATTAGTTAGGCTTTATCAAATATATCAACATCGTCAAGAATCGTTATAAAGTACTTAGGTATTCATGTGGTTTTCATCCCTCGACCCAATCTTTATCTTTATCATTTTGGTTCATTTGTCTATCTACACTCGTAGTTCTGTACCCTTAACACGAACTTGATAATTATTTTCTGCATTAAAAAGTGGGATTTTCAAGTTACAAC
The DNA here is from genome assembly GCA_928269145.1 of Agriphila tristella. Classification (NCBI taxonomy): domain Eukaryota; kingdom Metazoa; phylum Arthropoda; class Insecta; order Lepidoptera; family Crambidae; genus Agriphila; species Agriphila tristella. The sequence continues at coordinate 43,842,334 of OV743431.1, forward strand.
GCTTTTAAATCTCAATTTTTTATCATTATTCTATTTCCTTACATTTTTTTCACAAAATACTTCAGAAAACAACTTAATGTTTTTGTAATTGTTTTTCTAAATATAAAACAATTCTTGACTGATAATGTAATAAGCATTTTTTAATTATGAAAGTAATTAAATAAAATGAAACTGGGGCAACGCTGGGACATCTCCTTTCTCATACAAAATTACTCTATCGAATGTTTTTACGCGCTTTATTTTTTCAATAGCTGTTCGTGCTAAGGGTACTGACTGCGTGGTACTGCCCCCCTAGCCAAAGTAACATTTGCAAATTTTCGCTATCGCTTCGCTTTGAAACATGTATGGATTTGACGTTTTAAAATTCGATTGTTAACGAAACCTTATGTCGGTCCCATACATGTTTCGAAAGCGAAGCAATAACGAAGATTTGCGAATGTTACTTTGGCTAGGCCCTCCTGATTAGATACAGTATTTATAAAGTGCATTCGTATACTTTAGGATGCGCTCTCGAACGACAAGTTGAAATTAAATATTTCGTGAACAAGAATAGATGTAGGTAGATAAAAAGAATTTCAGAGAAAGGAAATAAAACAAAATTATTCCTTTTTACGGCTATGACTGTATTGATGAAAAAAGTTTGTGAAAAAAATAAAGGCTTCCTCCCTCCTTTCTTTCCGCTTGGCAAAAACTTCAGCAGCCGCAAAGAATATTCTCCTACAAAAGGTTACGTAATAAGTATTCGACCGCAATTGTTCGGAAGACCACTGAGGAATAGAATCGCCAACGTAATTTCGCAAAACGTTTTTAAGAAAAAAAAAAAGAAATTAGTAATTTGTTTTCTAAAAATAAAATGTTTCTTTTACTTGCCTGTATGTAGACTAGGGATACTTTTAATATCATCAGAAATGAGTTACTTTTATCTCATGAAACGTATTCTTACTATCATTTAAAATAAGTTTGTAAACCCAGTACAGCAACCGATCGTTATAATTATCATCAAAATTAAATGTATAAAGATAAAAAAAGTTTTATTTTACTGGTTTAATAAATACCCAATTTTTTGTATATTTAAATCTTATTTAATATTAAGCGGAGGAATAAATCTAAAATAAATAACCCTGATACAGCAGAGCTGTAAACAATTTAACCAGCATAAAACACACTGTAATTTGAGCTATTCAAAACCAATTTGGTCAAATCTTTTATGAAAGACGAGGCTGACACTTAAAATAACATTTCTTTAATTGCATTTTCCCTAGTGTTTGTCCACGAAAGCTAATTAAAGTTACTTTGGCACATTCGATCAAATAAAATTCTGTGTAATTAACTTTGTCATTGTAACATACTCGTAATTGACTGCTTCGTTCTTCGTTCGCTTATCTTCTTTGAAATTGAAACTTTAAGTATTCGAAGTCTATTTTCGAAGTTTGATAGGTTTTTCACTTTGTTTGTAATGTTATGTTATGTATGAATATGATACACAAGTGTATCTACATAGTGTACTGACAGAATATGACGATATTTGGTAGGTACCTAATGGGAAAAACAAGATTTAAACGAGAATGAACAAATAATTTTCACATTCCAATCTTAAAAAAAAAAACAAATAATATGCCTGGATGCCAATACTATATAAGGTCCTTCTTAAATAGTGCACAAAATTTTAAGGGGTCAATGTACTCATGCATACAAACAACTTTTACTATGGTACCATTACCTTATGGTACCAAACCTTACTTTGAAAAACATAAAATCTTAACCTTACCCTGCATCTATATTCTAGAGATATGTAAATTTGTTCGGAAATACCCAAATTTATACAATAAACGAGATGATCAAAACATAAAACATAATCTTAGAAACAGAAATAAATTAATACTTCCTAATTCTTATATGAAACACCATTCGTCCAGCCCGCTAGCCATGTCCATAAAATTTTTCAATAAGCTACCCGATTCACTTAAAAATATTAATGATGATAAAAATTTCTCAAATAATTTAAAACAATTACTTACAAAAAAGTGTTATTACAGTATGAAGGAATATTTAGAAGATGAAAATATAGAAATATGAATGTTGTAGACAAAAAGTAAACTAAATTAAAACATTAAAATACATAAGTGCAATATAATTTAACAGAAATTAATAAATAAAATAGCTATTTATTTATTTATTAAAAGGAAGTAGTTTTTATTAATTAAGTAAATAACTCCTATTGTAATGAAACAAACATAATTAACTAATTAAGATATAATTAACTTCATTAAGTATGATTTATATAATAATGTTCAAGTAATAATAAATAAGTGTTTGCTATCTATTACTTATTGCAATTGTTGTGCCCGACAGGGTCCACAGTCCACAGTGATCTAAAATATTATAATTTAAGAACTACTGTAACACTGTGGAATGCAATAAATGATTTGAGTATTGAGTATTGAGTACCAACATTGAAATCGCGAAAAAAAAACAGCTGTTCCATACATTTTGATCTATTTGATTTTAAATTTTCTATGGAACAGCTGATTTTTTTGTATGCATGAGATTGACCCCTTAAAATTATGTGCACTATTTAAGAAGGACCTTATAAATATATATATATATATTTTTTCAGAAGCGACCACTTTCGTGACATAATATCTGTACCTATAAACTATTTACGGTTGTATACCAAGCCGTATATAATAAAGCTTCCTGCTCCTACAGCTTAAACTTTTGATATTGATTCTAAATTGATTACCGCCAGCACGCTTTCTATAGAAAAATGGTCTTGTCAAAGACCGAGCCAGTCACAGATGGTCAAAAAATCGACAGCGAAGTAGTGATCTGATGGAACTCTAAATGCAACGTTATTCCACAAGTCATAAAGCAAAACAATGCTCAATTTATTACTCCCCCAGGGTTGTTTCACCTAAAACATTTTAGACGCTCGCTTCAAAGACACGAATTATCCTCCTCGAACCGCCCCGTGCTGAAGTAGCTGTACACACAAACTTTTTCCAAAGCTGATTTCGAACCTCTTAAATACAAACATTTACTTTGAAACTCTTAATGAAAAGCTGATATACTAAGGTAGGTACAAAGAATTGACAATTTAAGAATATTGTAACTTTGCCGCTGTTAGAGGCTATGAAAGGCTCGAACGAAAGGATCTCGGTTACTAGCACAATATTTATGAACATAAATTACCTTTATAAAATTACTAGCGGCCGCCCGCGGTTTCACCCGCGTGTTTCCCGTTCCCGTGGGAACATCGGGATAAAAAGTATCCTATGTTTTAATCTCAGCTGTCCACTATCTGTGTGCCAAATTCCAACCAAATACGTTCAGTAGCTTTTGCGTGATTGAGGAACAAACATCCAAACATCTAAACATCCAAACCCACAAACTTTCCCATTTATAATATTAATATTAGTAGGATCTCTTGCATGTGAAATGCTATAAAAACTTGAGCAAGATGTTATATTGTTAATCCGTTAAACGCAAATACATTAGGCCTCATCTTGGTGAATTGGCTTCCGCCCGCGACTTCGTCCGCGTGAACATTCGAGAAAATTCTTACAAAACCTTTAGTTGGGATAAAAAGTATTATGTGTTTTAATTTCATCTAAATCCGATCAGACGTTTTTACGTTTGGTAACCCACCAAGCGCGCTGCCTCGCGAGACAGACCCTTAGCGTTTGCCTCGTGTGGCAGCGTCTTGGTTGGGACTCGCCTTATAAGGTAAAAATGGAGACCTCTTTGATTAAAAATTGTTCCACAAAATGGTCCCCCGACTGTAATGACACTTATTAGTTCGTTTTTGGCAGAGCAGTCGTGTTTTTTAATTTAAATCTTATTAGTTCGTTTTTTGGCAGAGCAGTCGTGGTTTTAATATATATATTTTTATTTACTTTGGATACAAATGGATACAATACTTTAAAGCAATCTAATCAAACACCATAGGGCGCTCTGTTGTCCCGCCCGCCCGATGCCAGTATGGTTCAGAGTATAGAGATGACTTTTAAGGAAATAATGTTTTATTGTCATTATTGCTGAAAATCTTTAATAAGCTTACATATTTTTTTAAATATTTAATACTAGCTTAAGGTTTATGGTTGGCATAGGCAAATACCCACAACAAAATAGTAATGATCGAAACTCAACCCGACCTTTTCTGGTGTGGTTTTAGCTTTGAACTAAAACTAAAAGCTCCGGTGAACCTTTGTACGATAGGATAGTAATTGCATGTTTGTATTTAATTGCATTGTGTTCCATTATGTCTGGCTGTGTATATGGTCCCGATGCCAGGGTCAATCCCAATATTGTAACTAGTGAGGAGCTGGGATTACGTGGGTTCAGAGCTTAATGGATTTACTGCTAGTTGTAGTCCACAAATTGGTACCTACCGGCTTTTGTTTACGTTCTAAGCAGCCGTGATAATTACAACAGCGGCCATTTAATTAAATCCCCGGCATGTTTATGACGTAGGCGCTAAGCGCTAACGAGGACCTGCTTTTGCCAAAAAACACACGTTGAGTTTCGTACTCAAAGTAAAACTGTGTCGTTACAAATAGTTGTTATTAATACCAAACTATGTAATACACATAATTTCCCACTTTAAAGTAAAGCATAGACTGTTTATATGGATTGCAAACAAGATTTTGACTTGAAAATATTTAACACGTGTCAGGCAAGGTATTACCGTGTCTTAGGAAAGATATTGAGATTATTACTTACAACTTGGTTACTTATCAAATTATTACTGTGTAATCACTTTTTTGTGGATTAAAAAGTATATTATTAAGACAAATAGGAACGTATGCGTGATATGATTCGAGTTCTTTTGCTTTAGAATCCTCTTTAGTAATATTATAAAATTCAAAAGTATGTTGATCGTCTGTTACGCTTCCGATTGTCATGAAATTTTGCATTCACGTTGTCTGGGGTACAGAAAAGGTCATAAAGATAAAGATAAAGATAAAATATTCTTTATTGTACACCATAGAAAATTACAAAGTAGTATACAAAAGAAGAACAATTGGCGGCCTTATTGCTAAAAAGCAATTTCTTCCTTCCAGACAACCATAAGTTGAGCTGGATAAAAATACTAGATAGTAATGGGTAGTTTATGGTGTTCCATAAAAGTACTTAAGATAAAATACATAGATAGATATTAATCACTCATATTATAAATATAAATAGAAGAATATATATATATAATAATACATACAGTTCCATAATGATAAATATCGGATACAATTTTGAAAACAAAAATTATAGCGACAGATAGTGTTCTCTGACTAGCCGTTTAAAAGTTTCCAACGACTGTGTACGTTTTATTTCCTCTGGCAATGCATTCCATAGTCGGGCAGCTTGAACTGAGAAGGACTTGTCAAGAAATTTAGTGGAGTGCTTGGGTATCTCTGACGGGATCCCTTGTTTTCGCATAATGGTTTTATACCTAATTTGATTTGGCATAACGGATTTGGCATATATTTCTTTGTCATAATAATACTTTGGCATAATTGATTTTTGGCATACTATTTAAATTGGCATAATTATCATTTAGACTAATTTGTTTTCGCATAATGATATTAGGCATATTATCATTTCGCCTAATATTATTTAGACATAAAAATCAAAAACAATAACAATAAATATTTTCACGTAGGCACTTATTTATTTTCATGCAAAAGACATATTATACAAATATATAAGATGAATGAAATTTATAATCGATATTAACTTATGTATGTATAACCAATCTTACTTAGGTAATTTGTAATGATAGGTTAGGGTGCGGCGTGGGTGGCCCTTGGGCCACCCTTAAGCCGCCAACATGATTGTAATTATAATTATATAATACTTTATTTAAGAATACAAAGATTCCATATTCATTTAACATTCAATAATCATAATAATAATAAAACTAATGTCAATTTAGAATAATCATAAAATAAATAAAATAACATAATATAATTAATAAAAAAATACACAAGTGAAGTAAATACACAATAATTATTTCATAAAATGTAAACACAAAATTTACCTTCTTTCTAAGTGCATTTGGTTCATGATTGTGATTCTGATGTTTTGAAAATAATTCATGTTGTTAGTCGTCGTTCGGTTTCGTATTAAAAATATGCGTTATTAACATTATGCGTGTTTAAATTTATGCTAAAGAATATTATGCTTAAACATGATTATGCTTAAAGTAGTTATGCTTAAAAAAATTATGCATAAGCTGTTATGACTAAGTAATATTATGCGTAAACATCATTCGGCGAAATCATATTATGCTATGACATATTATGCCTTAAAATTTTATGCAAATACATAGAGAACCATCTCTGACGTCATGTTCTCCGACGATCTCAAAACTCGTCAATGCGTGTCTCGAAGGAAATTGAAACGCTCCTTTAGATAAGGTGGTGAAAAAGGGTGAAACAAAATATTGTAAAGAAGGGAAACTATGTGCGCATTCCGGCGAAGGCGAATTGGCAACCACTTGAGCTTGACACGAAAATCGGAGACATGGTCATATTTGCGCAGTCCAGTATTTGCGAAGGTTCATATTTGAACCTTATACAAAAGTTTTGAAGACGCTCAAGCTTATTCAGCTGTTCCTCAGTAAGGTCTAGATAACTGACGTCGGCATAATCCAAGATGGGTAGGAGAAGGGATTGTGCTAGTGCAGTTTTAGTGGCCATAGGTAAAAAGTTGCGCAATCTTTTCAGGGATCCAGCTGCAGCAAACATTTTGCGACTGACTTCTCGTACCTGGGGTCCCCAGGTTAAATTTTTATCAAATAACACACCTAAATTTTTGACAGTGTCACTAGGATTTAATGAAACTCCATCAAATGTGATAGCAGGTGACTGTGACCAGTCAATCTTATTTGTAAACGCAGAGCTACCGATGATTATGATTTGAGTTTTGCGAGGGTTAACTGTTAAACCATGAGACCTACTCAGTGGCGTAACTATAGGGTGGCAGAGCGGGCAAAATGCCACGGGCCCCTGGCCCGAAGGGGCCCCCCGGCTCGAGAGGCTGTGACCACCAGAGGAACCTAACATTTATTACAAAAAAATGCAAAAAAAAAACTGTCAATAGGGTTCATTATCCTAGCCAAACTGATACAAACGTAAAGCGGAAATAAGAATGCATGGAATGGGAACCAAAAGCTCGCATTGTCTCTACCTCTGAACAAAAAAGAACTAGGTACCTACACGTGCGGCTCTAAAAAGTCGAAACATGAAAGTGCAGATGGTCGGTCAATGGTCAAATTCCTTTGTTAACATAATGGTAGCTCACTCTAAATCACTTTTACCAAATATTTGTATCCAAAAAGGGTCCATTCATTTCGCAACAGTCATAATAAGTTTCTTGTGAGAATTGGTTGGTTGTTTGTGAAATTGTTTTTTGTCGTCCTAGTTTTCGTTTTATCGTTTATTTTAGTAGTGGAATAAAGATATCACTATGTTCTACAAAGAAAAATTGCTTATAATCAGTCGGTACTTGAATGAGGATTTTATTGACAATAAGTCGAGTAAGCAGTGCTTAGGAAATGAAAAAAGGGGCGCTGAAAGTGCTAAAATAGCAGAGCCTGACCCAAGTGAATATCCGATCCTGAACAAGTATCAATTCTTGAAATTTATTTATATTTCCTTTTTCTGATTTCAAGGTTTTCTTATATATATTATAATGCATTCCTTTTCCCTTCCATTAATATTTTGACTTAATTTATTCAAACTTCTCATCCACCCCTGGAAATCGGTCTTTCGGCTATCCCACTTGCCGCTGCACATAGGCACATCCGCACTACCATTAGTTAAGCTTTCATTTTTTTTCGTATATGGCTATTCTTGTACCTACGATGTTTATATGTGTGTTGGAACAAATAAAAAAAATATCTATCTATTTATCTTATTAAAAAAATCCTACAAAACCATGCAAATAAAAACAAAAACCAGCTTTTGAAGCTGTTTAACAATAACAGCTTCAAAATTAAATACCTCTAAAAAGCAAGAAATAAAATTCAAATCGCATAATATCAATTTTAATAAAACATGTCTATTGAAGTAGTGTGGGGCTGGACGACAACTTTTTAAAACAATTTTGAAAGCCTCACCCAACTCCATTAGACGTGTTTTATTAAATTTGATAAGCGTTTTATGAAATTTTGAAGCTGTTTTGGTTTTTATTTTCAGGTTTTTGAAAGATGTTTTTCTTTTTTTAAGCTTTCCTATTTTTAACTTTTTCGTGGTAGGGTAGGGTAGAGATTTAAATATTTTTTTAATTTATATTTTTTTTTCAATGGTACAATGATGCCCAACTCAATTTGTTGTTTTTAAGGAGTCCCTTGAGCCTTCGTAGTCCAAGTTTAGTGCATAACGTCGCAGACCGTAGCTCAGTTTTGTTTTGCATTGTCATAAAATAATCTACCAATATCTCAATCTTGTCCTTGGTCCAATAGCACCTTGGACAAATAGGATATATGAAGTGATTGAGATAACATTGGTATTCCAATGAAATTAAAATATGACCACTCTTGATTGTTATTTTTCAGAATTACGAAAAAGTTACTTGCCAATCTGTGTAAAAATTGTATGGAACCTCACATGAACTATGTCCTTTCAGAAAAAAATCACAGATCTCGTGCCTTTCACGGCCTTCTGGTACATTGAAAAATTAATCGATTGAATTTTATAAAAAAAATATTCCTTTGATTGAATTAGTACCTACTTACAATACTTTGAAATCACAGCAAAGCCATGAACAATTTTGTATCTACTTTTCTGTGATTCGTGTGTATGAAATTCATATAAAAATATTTCATTGTTATGAACATTACTATTTTATTGAAAGGTAATAAATAAGTACCTACTACTACCTAAAATATATAAAAAAAATCTATGATTTGTTTTGAAACTCAGCGACGCGACGCGCATCTAAAGAGCGCGTTTCCCGAAATTACGTGCACATTATCTTGAAACCCGTCGAATTCAATTTTCAAAAATAAATAAATTAAAAAAATATTAAAAAACACGACTGCCCCGCCAAAAATGAACTAAAAAGTTAAACAACAAGTGTCATTGCAGTCGGGGGACCTTATTATGGAACAATGTTTAATCAAAGAGGTCCCCCGACTGCAATGTTGTTGTTTAACTTTTTAGTTCATTTTTGGCGGGGCAGTCGTGTTTTTTAATATTTTTTTAATTTATTTATTTTTATTTCACACATTTTAGTGACATATTATATAGTTTAGGAATGTGCTTATCAAGGCCTTTCATTTGATGCCCATATTGTAATAATAGAAGAAAAAAATTTTTTTTTCACATTTGAAAATGGCGTCGTACAGTCGCCATATTGATTTTTTCTAAAAAAAAATATAGCCAGTGTCACTCGGGATGCTGTAAGGATTCTAACGATACCCCATTTATTCAAATCAGTTTAGGCATTTAGAAGTTATGGTGGAATAAAGAAACTCACATACCCACAAACATACATGAACCCTGAACACATATACACTCTTTTTGCTTTGGGCAGTCGTGTAAATAAGAAGGCGTAATTTTTCGGTCGACATTTTTTTTTTCATATACAAAAAAATATTTTTTTGGATCAACTATTCCAAAATATTTTTACATCATCTTAAAGCCCTTGGAATTTCGCGTCTTTTGAGCTCTCATACGTCCTCGTGGCCGCACGCGAGCCGCCCGCCGCGTGATATCGCACCTCGCGCCGCGCAAATCTCGCGACTCTACAGCCTCAACCGTCACCAATATCGAAAAAAGTGTAATGACCTAAACTGTTCCTTGGTTCAATACTGAGGCGACCGAGAATTTCCTGTGAAATCACACGATTTTTCAGTCGAAAAAATTTGTTTTTCTTCGATTTCCAAAAAAAATTTTCTTTTTCAAAATATTTTTTACATTATAAAATGTTCACAGGGCTCAAAAGACGCGGAATTTGAAGGGCTTTAGATAACTAAAGCCCTTCAAATTCCGCGTCTTTTGAGCCCTCGTACGTCCTCGTGGCCCTAAACCTCAGGGTATCACGGGCGAGTCGCACTTTCAGCGAAAATGGGGGCCTACTGGAGCGAACGAAAAAAACATTTTCAATATTAAAAAAATATAAAAATCGGTTAACAACTGGCAAAGTTATCGTAAAACATACATAAAAAAACAGTTGATTTGAGAACCTCCTGCTTTTTTAAGTCGGTTAAAAATTATACCTACTAATACGTTAAACTTTTTTACATGGGAGGGCAGGGCCCACAGAAAACTTAAGAGAGGGCCCCGGTCGATGAATTTGCCACGGGCCTCAGATAGTATAGTTACGCCACTGGACCTACTCCAATAACAAATCGTTTCTAAGTCATTATTTATAATATCGATAGCTCGACACAGTTGGTCAGTATGTGCTTGAATATATATTTGCAAGTCATCTGCATAAAGTTGGTAGGATGAAACTAATTGAGAAGAAATAGAATTGATAAATATAGCGAAGAGCAACGGAGACAAAACGCCACCCTGCGGCACTCCAGAAGAAATATCGGACCAAGAGGAGTAGGTCTCCTCAATGCGAATCCTCTGACGGCGTCCAGACAGGTAACTACGAAACCAGTCAATCGCGATCGGAGATATGTTAATGGAGCGGAGTATGCCAAGCAAGATATCAAAGTCGACAGAATTAAAGGCGTTGCTGAAGTATAGTAACGCAAGGACTGTGACCTTGCCACTATCCATTCCCGATCTGATATCATCTGTGACGTTCACCAGTGCTGTGGTAGTACTGTGCCCTGTTCGAAACCCGGATTGATAAGGATTTAGGAGTCGGTTCTTAAGAAGGAAGGAGGACAACTGAGTATGGACAAGGCGTTCTAGGACTTTGGAAAGGAACGGTAATATGGAAATAGGCCTGTAGTCTGCGAAAGATGATGGTTTGGAAATTTTGGGCAACGGGGTGACATGAGCATCTTTCCAGGCAGATGGAAAAACACCAGTTTTAATGGAGTGATTAAGGAGATGCGTGATGATAGGAAGGATTTCGTCCAGTACAAAAAGTATCATCTTACGACTGATACTGTCGTTACCAACAGCACTAGAAGTAATTGACATAATGCTCTTCTTAACATCACAATCGTTGAATTGACGTAGAGAAAAAGATGAGTAATCTGGGCATGGAAGAGATGAAAGAGAATTTAATGTATCAACTTTAGTCGTTGTGTCGAAGCTGTGAGAGGAACTGAAGTGTTGATTTAGAGTGTTAATGTCAATGTTTTTTGGATTTAAGGTTTGTCGTTGTTTTCCAATGCCCAAAGATCTTAAAAACTTCCAAACTTTCGTTGGATCCTCACTATCAACAGAGCTATGGATGTGTTGGCGTTGAGCATTTCTACACATCTTATTGCAATGATTGCGGGCGTTAACGTACTTCTCCCAATTATAAGGCGTAGGCCGACGCTTGTATCTGTATTTCGCAATATTTTTAAGCTCAGACACACGTTTCATATATATCATCTGTGAGCCATGGTAATGGACGATGCTTAAGTTTCACGGAACGGATGGGTGCATGAATGTCGTACAGCATAATAAGTGTTAGCATAAATAATTCTAATTTACCATCCATCGAATCACAGTTCAGAAGCTGGGTCCAGTCAGTATTAGCGGCATCCTCCTTATGATTGTCCTGGTTAATTCCACTAAAATTGCGCTGCAACACGACTTTGGGCTTTGCCTTAGGTGGACGGGACTTATAAGAGACATAGATCAAATCGTGATAATAGAAGGCATCGGCTGGAAACTGGCCATGCCTAGCGATGTGCTGGGGAGAAGAAACAATCATCAGGTCCAGAAGAGAGGGGGAACAATTTGGGAAATTATGAGTGGCATTTAAAGGCGGTAGAAACAAATTATTAGATTGAAGGACAGAAAGAAAATTTGCCGTTTTTAAGAAGAGTCGTTTTTAAGAAGACAAGTATTGAAATCGCCCATTATAATACTGTGACTGTAAGAAGGACACAGAAGTTCTAACTTGTTTTCGAGAGATGAAAAGAAATTAATACGCGAAGAGGGGCAGTAGTAGACACCAAGAAGTATTTTTGAACGACACAGACTTACCTCCAAGAAAAGATGCTCGCCGGCATTTGGCGGTGGTGGTTGTGGCGACATATCTATTACAGTGAAAGGAATATGTGTACGAAGATATATGGCGACACCGCCCCCACCGCCTGCGGTACGATCATTTCTTATAAGGTTGAAGCCTGGTAGCGAATGAGAAGTGACTCAGAAACAAGGATGGCATGAATATTCTTACAATCAAAAGGTCATAAGTAATCTTTCATCTAGAAAAAAGATACTGTTCCCGAGGGATAAAAAAAATAACTGCCCACGCAGAGAAGTCGCGGGTTTATACCACCTTTCTTCCGATTTACATGTAGTAGATAAATCTACAGTCAAGATATCAATTTCGGCTATATTTTATGACATTTAAATGAAATAAAATGATTTTTGAACATTAAAAGGTCTTTACGTACTTCGTAAACAAAAGTTCCTGCGTTAATAAGCCGTATTAACTTTCATTTACGTCTGAAATTTATTCTTAAAATTTTCCCCGTTTCCGAAACTTCTAACGAAGAAATATTAAAGTGCAGAAAAATGATTCTACGACCGTAAAATGTTTATTACTGGGAAGAAATATTAGGGCTATTCTGAACATTTTTGGGAATTTAAATTAATGTCGCAAATTAAAGGACACGACGTATTTGCAGATTAAATTTTAAAAATTCTGCTGTATTATTTGCTATGACGATTTCGGGTGAACATTAATATTATTATAACTGCTTCATTTATGTTTGTTATTGCTCCAAGTTTTAATAAACGCTGAATGTTATAAACCTGTGCAGGCGAACCGGAGCAAAGTTACAAAGAATTTTACAAACTTTGTTACCATACCTCGCGAAAGTTAATTGAAACTTAAAACCTTACCTTGTGCTGTGTTCGCTGCGAACCACTCAGCACTGATAACATACTTCCGAGGAACACTTAATTCATTAAGACTTTTTTTGTTACAGAATCGAGAGAAAAGTTAGTGAAGTGTAAAATGTGGGAGTGTTTTTAGTGTTTTGTGTAAGCAAATGTGCGGTGAAGTTTAGTGACAATGAGTTTTTTGACGTCACTGGGGCAGTATGTGGCTGGCATGGCGGACAGTGTGGCGGGCCTGGCGCTGTCGCCGCGCCGCGTGCCGCCCTCCCGCCACCGCTCTGCTGAGGAGTCGCAAGCGCAGCCGCCGCCACCGCCATCTACAGCCACTATGAGGGGTAAGAGAAAGGCGTGAAACTTATAGGTGGATATTTCGTCGTCGCAATCGTTGTTCACTTTGGTCGCGTTCAGTATAGAGAAGGTAACAAGTATATCACATAATTACTATTTAGTCTTCAGCCCCCTTACTCAAATGGCCAATTTCTATTCTTTTGAACGCTACGCTTACTTTGAAAGCTTAAATATGAGCAATAGATGATTAAATCACATGGCGAAAACTTATGTAAATCAGACTTCGATGTATTGTATGGAGTCGTCAAGCTTACGGCACATAATTTTATCGTTTACTGCTTATTTTAAAGTTTTAACAGTAACCGTAGCGTTCAAACGAATAGAATGTTGGCCATTTGAGTAGGGCTGCTCCAGCTGCCGTCCGTCTTGTTTGTCGATCGCCGTTCCGATTTGCCTTATTCACTTCGCTGAATGTAAAGGTAAAAGTGTAAATAAAAATAAAAATATTATTCTAACACTAAATCGTAAAGTAGGTGACGCTCTTCACCGAATGTATGTAACGACAGCTTGGCGAGAAAGTGTAGAACGGGCGTCCTTCCTAATATACTAAGAGCTGGCCCCGGAAATAGCTGGACAATTTACAGAGCCTCTAGTTAGTTTGCCATACTATCATTATTAACAGATCCGGGCACCTGGCAGATTTTCAGTGGCGGGGGTGGGAGTGGTTGAACAGCAAATGGGATGAAAAAGCGATTTACAGAGCTCTGGATTTGGTGTGGTATAATAGCAAGCCAAATAACTAAATCGAATATAACATTGCCAGGAATTTTGAATGGTGGAAAAGTGCCAGGCGGCGACAAACTTTACCACTTTTTTGCGCACCTTTGATGCCGCTTGGCACTACTTTTCTACCAAATCCAGAGCTCTGTAAATTGTATACCTTTAATCGCTTTTTCAACCCCTTTGTTGCTCAACCACTCCAACCCCCACGACTGAAAATCTGCCAGGTGCCCGGATCTGTTAATAATGATAGTATTGGCACCATAGAAATAGAATGTCAAAGAACAACAATGTCAATAAACAGGTGATCCGAAATTTTCCGTATACATTTTATATGAGATACGTAAAATATGACAGATTCATAAAATATGACTATATATGGCAAAGGAAATTAATAAACTATGTTCCATACTATTTCCTTCGACGATGAACGAATAAATTTAGCGAAATTTTGTTTTAGAGAAATGTGTGGCAATATCTTATTTACCTGTGAAAAGTGTGATTACTTGGATTGTTTCTTTTTGTCATACCACAATTACTTCGAGCACAAGACACCATGGCTCCACGATACCTTTATTTTAAACTAGCGGCCGCCCGCCGTTTCACCCGCGTGGTTCCCGTTCCCGTAGGAATATCGGGATAAAAAGTATTCTATGTTTTAATCCAGGCTATCTACTATCTGTGTGCCAAATTTCAACCAAATCCGTTTAGTAGTTTTTGCGTGATTGAGGAACAAACATCCAAACATCTAAACATCCAAACATCCAAACCCACAAACTTTCACATTTATAATATTAGTAGGATTATAATTAAGATTATCAAATATTTTAAGCAAACTGTGATTGCTCATTTGCTAGACGGGACGCTAGGGGCTCTTACTGTAAAAAATTTTGGCACATGTCACTTGATCCTTTGTCTCTTTTTTACATAGACCGTGTCCGTATGATGTTAACTTCTCTTTTCCACGCTTTGTTGGTCTTCTTGACCACAGCGAAAATTTTTCTATGTCTAACACACACACAAGAGGGATTTCGTCGCTCTGTAAAATTGTCCACCTATTTCCGGGGCTAGATATTAGTCCATAAGTAATTAATGTTATTGGATGGCTCGGGCTCGACTGGTTTTTTAAGTAAAGCCCATGTGTTGCTAGTATAAATAATTACAGTTCAGTTTCTAAATTTTCATACGAAGCTTAAGCATTTAAATTATTTTTATTTTATTTAATTTAATCTAGGTAATTTGTTAGACTCATTTCAAGTTACTTGAAATAATGTATTAGGACTCTAATGCACTTCGTACGTCGTACCCTTTGTCCCCTAAGCCCAACGGCTATCCATAAAACTTATCGACAGCGGTTTCGTCTCGAATAAAATGAGAGAAGTCAAAAGGTTGACAAATGAAAACTGCTCTGTTAGTGCCTGCGGGCGTGGAAAACATATGGCTCCCAAATTGGTACGTTTTTTTAACATCAAATCGTTTTGTATTACGTGTCGATTCAACGAAAAAACCGTCCACATTTTGTCAATAATAAACGCACATAATAGTCCCACTTAAGAAATGAGTTGTAGGGTGCGTGAACAAAAAAGTCCCACTTTTAGGTTTTTATCGCTATACACTTTTTCGGATTCCTAACCATTTTCGAACTACTGGAACTACACATTCTGGAAAAGTGAAATTTTCGAAAAAAACTACTTATCAAACACTAGCTGTTGCCTGCTACTTAAATCGTATTATTTCAGGATAAAAATATTCAGTATGTTAATTCAGATCCTAATGTATCTATATACCAAATTTCATACAAATCTGTTCAGCCATTGAGTTGTCGAAACTTTTCTTACTTTTTATTTTTTTTATTTTGGTTTCACCAGCTTGGTTCCCGTTCCCATGGGAATATCGAGATGAAAAATGTGTTTTAATCTAGGCTATCTACTATCTGTGTGCCAAATTTCATCCAAATCCGTTTAGTAGTTTTTGCGTGAATGAGGAACAAACATAGACTAAAATGACCTTATTTAGTGAAATATAATATGAATCAACATTGAACTTACGCTATGACGAGGCACCAAAAAAAATTGGGGTTTTACATAGGTTGATTTTCCAGGTGACATGCTGGTCCATTTTAGTCGACTAGGGCTTGTTATCGACAATCGCTTGTAAAATCGAATCGCCACCTCATTGAAATTAGATTTATGCGATTAGGTTTTATTTTAATTTATAACGACCAGCCCTCGCTTCACTTCGGTTCCTTCCTTTTTTGCCAAATGCGACCTTCCAACAACACCCAAAAAGGAAACAATACCTTACAGTCGTTACATCCAATCTCCAAAAATCTCTTCCATCTAGTTCGAGGCCCGTCCCGTCATCGGTGGTGTAAGAATCACGCTTGAATTTATTTTCGCACCCGTTAATTAATTTAAAACCCGGATAAATCCTAAGACATTCATTTAAATGCTATGGTGTAAAAGGTTAAAATAATATGCGTAAAATGCTTAAGGTAACTAACATCATAAGTATAAATAAACTTCGTTTTTAAGTTGATAAGGGCTAATACTGTATCCTTCTAAATGTTTTCCAAATTTCGCATTATACGTGACCAATTTTTTTGAAGATACAGGGTAATTTTGCGACCCCTTTACAAAATCAAGTATATGTTCAAGGAAGTAATAAAAAAAAATTGTTGAGATAATTTTGAATTATTTCTTTTTAAATTCACAGTTTTAGCCACTGTTTATATCCTAAAAATCTAGGCGCGCGCGCTCACTCTCGCGCACGGGGCGTGAGCGGGGGAAGGCGGGTGGTGGGAGGGGGGCTCGCGCGGGTCGACCGTACGATGCACAAACAGTGACAACAATTTCAATTTGTGTAGGAAAAAGTTTGGGGTAAAAATGTAAAAGAATTTTTTTTTATTACTTCATTTATTGATTGTACTGCTGTTATAGAATGACCTGACAAAATTTGAAAAGGGGTCCAAAAATGACTCTGTATAATGGTCGTAGTAAGTTATTCTTAAAAAATATTATATCTGTCTTTTATATGCCATCGCATATTTATTTTACGCGGCGTTTTCGATGTAAGCTCCCAGACGGCTTAACTTTTGGCGACTTCTTCAACAATTATCAACCTATTTTTGCCAATTTACATAAAACCTTAACTTATTATACACCTTAACCTTCCTCAGGAATCATCGGTGAAAACTGCATGAAAATCCGTTCAGTAGTTTTTGAGTCTATCGCGAACAGACAGACAAACAGACGCGGCGAGGGACTTTCTTTTATAATATGTAGGTAATGATAGTTAAATTGACCAGCAAGTCGTCTGGAAAATCAACATGTGTAAATCCCATTTAACTAAGCAAATTATATTTTAGGATTTCCACGTGTGGTCCCAACGGAGGGTGCGACTGCTCTTAACGCGCGGCGTCGAACCCTGGACTGCCTGGCACCCGCTGCCCCTCCACGTCGAGGAGGATCACTGCGCGTGCCCCGCCAACCCCCACCTCCAGAAAAACCTACCATGGCTTTTTGCAAGAGGCGTCTCTCCTGGCCAGAAGTAGACAACTCCGTAAATTCAGGGTAAGTACGAAGAACGTATTTTAGTCGATTTTTCATTTATCGCCGATTGAAAATAAAAAAGCGATTTCGGCAACGGATTGCAAACCCTACTACGATGTGATAGCTATAAAACAGCTTGCACGACGCAGACCTGCCCCCCTAGCCAAAGTAACATTTGCAAATTTTCGCTATCGCTTCGCTTCGAAACATGTATGGATTTGACGTTTTAAAATTCGATTGTTAACGAAACCTAATGTCAATCCTATACATGTTTCGAAAGCGAAGCGATAACGAAGATTAGCGAATGTTACTTTGGCTAGGCCCTCAGAATGGCGTCATATCGATTACTCTAGAGTAGATAAACACGAAGAAAAGCGCCTAAAGACTCTTGATGCGAAACGCCAAACACGAAAGACTCGACTTAAGCCTACCTACTTTTACACCTTAATACGCCTTGTGATCGTGTTTTCAAGTCAAAATTTGGCTTCGCTAGTCACATTCGAGCACATCACAAAAAGCAGCTCAACTTTTAAGGGTTATCGCCGGATACGGTGAGGAGGACATGGATGGATAGATGGATTGTAAAACAGAAATTAAATTAAAATTAATTTTGTATTTTTTTTCCATTAATTTTTATCAGTGTGACATTGTGATTTCATTTATTTATATATTTTCTTAATTTTGTTTTGGCAGAATCTAATGATTATAATATGAACATTGGACATTAATTAAAGTATTTGCACATCGAATCATTCGGTAGAATATGCGGGAACCATTATAATTAAAATCTGTACTGTACCATATTCGAGCAAATAAATGATTTATGATTATGATTTTATGATTAACCTGTTATCAGTTCATCTATCAAAAGAAGATCGTTGGCGTGAGAAGATTTTAGTAGTAAACTTTAACAATATGTTTAAAAGCAGGTCTTTTTCTATTGTTACCAGGGTAGCCAGGTGCAGGTATTCCCGCAAACATACAACCTAGCGATATTTAAAGTCCGAATGAATAGGTTTCTTCTGGGTAAGCTCGCTCCATCTTCGGCCTCTTCTTAGCCTTATGGTTGTCGTTGTCAATGTGGCCAAAGAGTAAGCCCTTTTAATGTAAATAAAAAAAGTATGTGTTATTTCACAATGTAGGTATACTTACAATTTATCAAATCCAAAATAACCTACTTGCTAGACCACTATTAATCACATTCACCGCAACAAAGACCATCAAGACAAATATTGGGGAAATCACAGGCTCTCGAAGGATATTAACGTGTTTCCTCGGAAGGGAATTGCAAATTAGCGGCACTCCTTGCGACCGACACGACCTGTCGGGAATAAAGATGAGACGCTCTCAATACAAGAGTAAGGAACTCTGAGGACGTGAACTGAGTGTCAGTTTATTTACGAGCCAAGCTAACATAATATCCATCCCAATGGTACCCACACATAACCGTGTTGTAAGCACACGAATTTTACAGAATGGTCGTTTGAATATGTACGTGATCTGTCCCGTGAATAACGTATAAGAACAAGTCAGTACGTGAGATGAGGTAGTTTCAAGTTTTATTCTCTCTTGGTTATCTGATATTATTGATGCTCCCTCCATTTTTCGCATTTTTATTACAAAGAAAGGTTGCGAATTGAAATGAAGCTTATTTCTTCGATGAATAAAATACCATAAGCTAATAAAAATCTTTCTCTACAAATTCGCAAACATTTCTTCAAAAAATTTGTGTTATTTTTCGTGTGGAAATGTCGATTTCGATTTTCCAAAAAAATAAGTTGCAGGTCCTAACACAGAACAAAGAAAATTGTTCTGTGGTTCCTACCTTTTAAATGTTTTATTGTATTTAACTACGTCATGCATGAATTATTAACTAGTAAACTGAATGACATGTTTTAGTTTTAATGATAACATTACCTACTATTTTGTGAATGTTGTAATTCAAATAATAACTTCTGATTTATGTTTATTTCGCTTTGATGTTCCACTATAAAAATACTTTACAATAGGTACGGGAAGTATTATCATACATTTATGTACGGTATAATGGGGAGGAAAAGCGCAATTTTATCCCGATAGGTGGCGTCTTGTCGTTGGTACCGAGCCGCCTCAAAGAAACTGTCAAAACATATAGGAATCTCTTGGAGTATTGCACTTTTTAATTTTATACTGAGAAAATGCCGCATTGTTATGCATGTAACTTGTAAAATATTGGAGTTCATCGATTTCCCAGTAACAAAAAAATAGTGGGCAAAAAGATATAAAAATAATATGTTTTTTCCTCGATTTTCTCCTTTGCTGAGCCTGAGAAACATTATAAATCAAAAGGAATGTTTCATGAATTTGATGAAGCTTCGCCAAAATAAAACAACATTTGAATTATAACAGCTTTGTTCTACCTCAGCAGTTTCTAACATATTTATAACTTGGATGAATTTGATAGGTATATCAAATATGGAATAAGCCCAATATTGGGGCCAAACAGAGAATTAATAGAATTTTATATGCCAGAGTCATTCAAGAAACTTAGAATAATAAAATAAATATGATAAAACGGTTCGTGTAATTTTGGATGGTACAGAAATTCCAGTACAGAAACCTGAAATTACTATTGCACAGAAGGCATCATCAGGCAACTATAAACACGGAAATTCACACTCAGTTGCTTTGTTAAAAGTTAAATCATATGCTTCTAATCTGAAATAAAAAGATTACTTGTAAATCTTACACGAAATTTAAAGAAATGTAATGCTTGTTAGCAATTTTTTGTAAGTTGCTATAAACTTTCTTGCCTGTTGTTTTGGCTTTTCTTTTCCGTAATTCTTCTTTTATATGAGCTAAAGTTAGCATAGAATACATTGTTTGTCCGCAAAACCGAAAAAAATACAATCTAAGAAAGTAAAATCACGTAATACACAGTCAAGACAATATAAGCTCAAACTGACAATTGTTCCAAAGACTAAGCGCCATCTGTAATTCACTTTGCCTTCGCCTCCCCATTACTCTCCATCAGCCATTTTTAATGTCCCCACTGCTGGGGCACAGGCCTTCCTTATAGGTGGTAAGGAGGATGGGCCATAACCCACCACGCGGGCCCAATGCGGATTGGTGGGTGTTAACGACTGCAAATGCAGCCGGGACCAACGGCTTAACGTGCCTTCCGAAGCACGGAGGAGCTCGAGATAATATATTTTTGGTCACCCATCCCATGACCGACCCTTGCGAACGTTGCTTAACCTCCGCAATCGCTGGGCCAGGCGCTAAACCACTGCGCCAGCGAGCTCCCCATTACATAATGGACAAATCATAGCCGTTGTTATAGAAACTTTTTACTCTGCTACATATTTATTCTTTTTACTATATGACGTTGCTATGGAGAGTTTTTCTTGTTAAGTCATTGAATTACAGAATTTCTTAAAAGGACAAACGTATTTTCTTCAAAACCTTTATTTACTAACAAAATGAAAATCTTCTTTCCAGAGCTTTAAATCTTCTTACAGCAATTCCTATTGTATTTCCTCCGACGCATTGAGGATTACCATCTCTAAATGGAAGTCTTACAATGTATCTTCCTTCTGAAGTTCTCTTTGTTGTACTGTTAAATAAGTCTTCACATTTTTGTTCTTCTTCCGTAAGTATCTTCTTACCCAAATTATTCGACGAGCCGTAGTTACCTACTACAATGACCAACTTCGTTTTACTTTCCAAAAAGTTTTCCTTGTAGGGTTATAACACAGTATATTTATAAGTTTTAAACTTATTTATATACTGTGGTTATAACCGTTATAACTCATGCAATAGGATAACAAAAATATTATACTGATAGCAACTGAGTGGCTGCTGTCTTCACATTTCTTAATCTTTTTTATGCCAAATGAGATGTTTACGAGTACAAGTTACTATACATGGAATAACTAGATTCGGCTACAGCAGATGAAAAAGCCTCTATTACTAGCGGACTAACCACTATATTTACCTGCCCCCCTACTCAAATGGGCACTTTTCTATTCGTTCGCTAACTAGAACATTAAAAATAAGCCATAAACTCTAAAATTACGCGTCGTAGGCTTGTCAATTCCATACCATACAACAATGTCTGTGAGTGACATGAAGTTGCGACGTGTGACTTGATCATGATCGTTATTCTTTTTTCAAGCCTTTAAGTTAGCGAACGAATAGAAAAGTGGCCATTTGAGTAGAGGGGCTGGTTGGACGGTTACTTAAATATTCTGTTATGTATGAGCTTTAACATTATTTAAAACTCAATAATGTCTTGGTCCATGTTCAGGAATGGCTTAATCTAACATCTAATATTTATTCAAGCCAAGAAGCATCAGGCTGAGTATTTAATTTTGGTAATGGGTGTCAATAAACAGAGTGGGTGAGTCGCGGATAGAGCCGGCCTCCTGGCGCTAGATGAGTCAATTTGTCAGCGGGACTCCCATTTGGTAGAATAGAAAATTTGATTAAACTCGGTGCCTATTGCTTCTTATTTTGGTCGGAGGTCGCTGAAATTACGACTGAATTTGCTGACAAAAATATATTGTAATTCGACTTCTCGAATCTTTAAAATGCCACTGATTTTATTTAAAAGTTTAGTTTCTTTTATTTTTTAATTTAAGTAAAGTATTGCGTTCTTGTACAAATAAAATATTGGATATGTTAGTTGTATAAAAAAGCTATTTCTGTAGTAAAGAAAATAAAACTAACAGATAATGGAATAGTTGCTCAAATGTAATAACTTGTTACTTATTTATTGTTGTAAGCAAGTACTTAAAAATTGGGTAAGCTGTAGTAATTTTAGAATAGCTGAAACAATGTAATAACTAATTTTACACATCAAATAGCGATATTTTTTTTATTCCTTTATTTAAAAATTTGAAATGCAATTTTTCAATTATGTTTTCTTATCTTCAGTTTAAATTTTGAAGTTAGAGACGTTAAGTACTATTATATAATTAAGTGGTTAAGTCGTCAGTAATCTTATTGTCATATTCAAACCAATCACCACTCACCCGTTGCTATAAGTATATTATTATGCCTCATGAAGTCATTAATATACCATAGGTTGTATATTTTATTCACTTCCTTTTGAGAAAGCTTGCATAATTGGCTTGTATCCATAATGGGAGCAATTAGGGGCTGGCATCGTATATGCCACACAAGGGAAATTCAATTTGTTACGCGCGCCCACGATAAACTTTATCTATTTATTGATGCCATTCGATAGTCCATAAGGTAATACACTTTTATGACTCTGACGCTGACAAAATACCTATAAGTATTTGTCATTCCATTCAAGCGATATATCTGTGATTTCTTTGCCGAAGACTGATTCAACAGAACTAATTAGAAAAATACTTACGACCTTCATAGATTCCAAAGTAAATTGGTAGAAATATGACGATAATTGTTGAATATGCCGGCAAAAATGCTTGCATCGGAAACGCTGTATAAACCTTTTGAGCTATAACCAAGTAAAGTATGATAGAATTGTTTCTCTTTTAAGGTCTACAAAAAAGTCCGGATGGCATACCTATATCTATCTTTTAAGAATAGCTTACTGTACCCATTATGGTAATTTGGTAAGCTATTTAGAAGGATACAATGTTAATCCTTATCAACTTAAATACGTTAGTTACCATTTTATGCACATTATTTTAACCTTTTACATCATCCTACTGTGAAAGTTTGTGGGTTTGGATGTCTGTTCCTCAATCACGCAAAAACTACTGAACGGATTTGGTTGAAATTTGGCAAACAGATAGTAGATAGCCTAGATTTAAACATATAATACTTTTTATCCCGATATTTCCACGGGAACGGGAACCACGCGGGTGAAACCGCAAGCGGCCGCTAGTACCATATAATCTTAGGAGTTATCCAACGATCTCAGTTATCGCAAAAAATTAACGCATGCGAAAATAAATTCGTTGGGTGTTGTTGGAAGGTCGCATTTGTCAAAAAAAGCAAGGAACCGAAGCGAAGCGAGGGCGAGTCACTAGTAATAAATAACATTCTATTCTATTTTAATATATTCTAATAACATCACTACATATTATAAAACAAAGTCCTCCGCCGCGTCCATCTGTTCGCAATAAAATCAAAAACTACTGTACGGATTTTAATGCGGTTTTCACTAATAGATAGAGTAATTCGTGAGGAAAATTTAAGTACCTACTCATATAATATGTCAAGGTTTTGTGTAGCCGAGCGATAACCCGCGCGTACTCCTATAATAAACAGACTTTTGGAGCGAGTGGAGGTGACGACTGAAATGTTTTCTTTTTGGGTGTTGTAGGAAGGAAGGAAAAAAAGGAAGCGTGTGCATCGCGAGTCATTAATAATGCAACGAAAATAACAATTATTGTATTGATTTGTAAAGTCATTGCAATGGAAATGAAATATAAAACGAACATTCAACATTTCAACTGCAGCTCCATCCATGATAATTCTACATTGAAAATATACAGGATCATTTTGTATTTACCATCCAAATTTTGTCCATTCCAATCCATTTCAACAGAACAACTTTCTCTTGGGAACAAATGGCCAAATATGTAAAAAAAAATGAATATCTATACAAATCAAAGCTTGGACGAAATCAAAGAGATCACGTGATCAATTTCGTATGGGATGACCTAAATTTTGTGGTGAAATTCGACACGTTTCTTAGAGAAAGTTGTTTAGTTTTATAGACTAGACACATCCTTGAAATTTGGATGGTAAGTTCAGAATGAACCGATATCATATAAATAATACTAAACCTATCGACTTTAAGATAACTTGTAAAAGCTTTATTAACTTCTGAAGGAATCTGAAATTGGGGCATTTATTCGGTTGTGGTTCCTACTAAGGTTTCGTTAGATTAATATTTAGTTTCGTTAGATTAAGATTTACTTGGTTAAGATTTGTCACCAGTTGATGTTTTAACTTTTCACTATAGAAAACTATCAGATATACTGCCCATAGTCAATGCGAGTGAAGGAGAGAAAACGATAGTTTTCGATATCGACAAGTGAAAACATCAACTCACACTAGGCCCTCAGATGAGCTGGGTGGTTTTCGATATTTGTAGTGTTCTTTGAATAAATAAAAACTCTCGAAATGGTAGGGCGATGTAGTAGAGTTGTCGCTTGCAATTTAATTTAAAAAATATATTGTGGCAAAAGTACTTCGGAAAATCTGAATTATTAGAAGAGATTTATAAGAAATAGTTTTCAGTGGCAACTCACCTAATTATATAACTCCTCAACATTTTTTTCCAGTCACAGGTTCATTCTAAAGTTACCGAATTCTTTTTATAGTTCAAGCGAGCACGAAGTGCGAGCGAAGCGTCTCTGCTTCAGCTTGGGCAAAAATTCATTCGTATGTCTATCTGTTCTCTTCTACAGGTCGCGTTTCTCAACGGATTCTCATGAAATTTTGGGAGCAGGTTCGTAAATGATATAGTTTTTTTTGTCAAGCCAGCTTTTGAAATTTTTCAAAATTACGCAGATATGTTTAAAAAACATATTTCAAACCGGCTTTCCAGCGCTGTCTGTTCTCCTCTACAGGTCGCATTTCTCAACCGATTCTCGTGAAATTTTGTGAACAAGTTTGAAATGGCATAGATGTTTTTGTAAAGCCTGTTTTTCAATGTTTTTTAAAATAGTGGAGATATGTTAAAAAAATATTTTTCAGTCTGGCTTTCGGGCGCTGTCTGTTCTCCTTTACAGGTCGCATTTTTCAACAGATCCCGGTGAAATTTTGTGAGCAGGTTTGATGAATATACAGATTTTTTGTCGAGACAGTTTTTCGAAATTTATTAAAATGACGGAGATATCTCAAAATCATTTTTCACTCCGGCTTTCCGGCGGTTTGTTCTCCTCTACAGGCCGCATTTCTCAACCAATTCTGGTGAAATTTTGTGAGTAAGTTCGATAATTATCTAAAATTGTTTAATCAAAAAGCCAGTTTTTCCAAATCTATCGAAAAAAATGTTCACCCATTTCGGACAATGATCTAAATTAGAAGCACCAGCTAGCTGCGAATACTCCAAATAATTTATCTAACAGCACGTAGGTACTGTGTGCTTTGAAAACCTTATGGCAATACCTTATTTTTGAACAATTTGAGCCACTTTTTATCGTGAGGTCTAAGTTTTCGGAGCCTCTAGTTCATAGTATTGAGAACCAATTTGTACATGACAAAAAAATTGGCTAAGTTATGTTAGAGCTGTGACTGAGAAATGAGTTTTAATTTGGGCGAGTGTCGACTTAAGCCGGTAATAAAATGTATCCACGAGTTGTGATTGCTGGTTAGGTTAACCAGCAACTTACAAACTAGTTTATAGTATAATTTGATAGTTACTGCTGCTAGTTGCAGCAAAACTGACTTTGTCATCGAGTGAACAAAGCAGGTAGGTACTGAAAACAGTTGTCTATCATTGAGACTCACAACTAGAGTTGCGTTTACGCAGATTCTTTATATTATGTTTTGTGTCAGCCATTTTAATGTCCCCACTGCTGGGGCACAGGCCTTCCTTATGGGAGGATAAGGAGGACGGGCCATAACCCACCACGCGGGCCCAATGCGGATTGGTGGGTGTTAACGACTGCAAATGCAGCCGGGACCAACGGCTTAACGTGCCTTCCGAAGCACGGAGGAGCTCGAGATAATCAATTTTTGGTCACCCATCCCATGACCGACCCTTGCGAACGTTGCTTAACCTCCGCAATCGCTGGGCCAGGCGCTAAACGACTGCGCCACCGAGCTCCTCGAAATGGCTCCTTAAAATGGCTGATGGATGTTTTGTGTAAACACCTAGTTGAGAGTTGCCTGTTTGTGCCAATAACGATGATCAAAATGTGGAGTAGTAAGCGGAAAAAGTTAGTATTGTGGTGTTGTCTTTGTGATACTACCTATTTCACCTCTTCCACAAAACCTATTCCTATTTGCCAAAACAGAAAAACCCGGAAAAAATTATAGGTTTTCTATAATTTTATTGTATTTTAAAAGCTGCAATACTTTACAACGGATGAGTAAATACTCTGTTTGTCTTAGCGGATCGGTGCTAGTACTATTATTTACTCTATGTCCCGGAGGAACACGTGTGTCAAGTGTATATAGTATTCTCGGTCTAAGGTTGTAACAAAAGGTCACAGTGTCATGCGTCAGAAATCCCGTTCCAATGACAGCCCTACAATGAGGGGAGGTCTCTACGGGAAGGGGGGTGCAAGGACGTGCATAGCAACAGGTCGCCTGATGACCTACTTACAATTTTAACATCATCGTAAATACACGCACGCATAACTCGACTCATCTCATTATTTACTTATTGAGTAGGTTTTGAGTTTTTATAGAGCTTGTGTGTGCTATAAAAGTTTGATAACATTTGCACAATGCTAAAGTACCTACCTAATGTCAAAAAATATTTTAGACCGTATGGCCACGTTTGGCTGTAGTTTTGGAGTCCCTATACTATGAATATTTTTTTCGTCAATATTATTCGATCATACATTATTTCTAATAAGTTCTGGTAATAAGAAGTAAGAACTTTCGGCGAACTTTTCGGCGCGAAATTAAAAATAATGAAACAAATGACGCGCGGTGAAACAAAAAATAATGCGATTAACTTAAATGTGTACAACAGAAGCAGCAACAGTATAGCAAAGAGTTTACAGATTTATATATGTTACCGTAAAAGTACGGAATCCGTTAATCTGCAAATTAACTGGTCGAGTCAGTTAAAGTGCGAAATTTTTCTTAAAGTAAACGATTTCTGCACTTTAACTAGTTAATCTGCACATTAACGGATGCTACACTGTTAAAGTGCGGAATTCAGTGTGTGAAATAGCCAAGGCTTCAGGAAATTTAAGAAAATGACCTATATTGAAAGTTTATTTTACAAAAACTTCGTTTCTGGCGCTTCGCCGGCCGCTACCGCGGCACGCTCGCTTCGCTTCCTCAGCTCGCGCGTTTTTGGTCGCAATACTAACCTAACTTAATAAACTCTTTTAGCCTTTTTCCATGGCGAGAGGCTTCACCCCCCGAGCCCTCCGCGTCCCCCCGCTTTTGTGTCTACTCCCTTTTATGTTATTACATATTTTTTTCAATAAAATAACCTGTTTCCGTACTTTTACTGATCCTTGGTCGTTAATCTGCAGATTACTTTACCTAGTTGAAGTACGAAATGAATCAATTTTTTTCACTTTAACTGATTCGACCAGTAAATCTGCAGATTAACTATAGTTAATCTGCAGATTCACATATACGTCGTTTTGTACCGCAAGCGCTCTGAATTTGGTCACTTCTGGGGGCCTACTCAAATGGCAAACGTTATAAGCGTTTCTATATTCTACATGTTTCTTCGACTCGGCGAAAGCGATATTATTTTGGTACCCAACCCGTCTCTGCATTCAATCTTCAAACGCTTGTATCACAGAGTAACTAGAGAGAGAGTAACTCAAAGAGTCCACTAGCGCCTTTGGAAATCGATGCGGAACTACTGACATGAAATTTTAATAGCTGAAAATGTAATTTTTTGTTTCTTATTATATATTTATTTTACTTTTTTGTAATATCTTTATTTATAACAAAATAGAAAATATTAATGAAAAAGAACAAATCAAAACAAAAAAATACAAAACAACTATGATTTGGCTCGGTATTCGTACAACGGTAAATGTTGTAGCACGGTAAATATCTATTAATATTGTAACTAGGGTTGCCACCTTTTTTGAACTAATAAAGTATATTGATTGCTAAAGCTAGTAAAAAGTACGTTGTATGTTGTATGGAAATAAAGTAATATTTATTTTTACCTTTAAAACATACTTTTTATTACTTTTGGCAATATTTAAGCAAATCTTGTGAAATAAAGTATTTTCACGTACCTACTTTATTTTCCTCATAAAGTAGAGAGTACAATAACCCCGAAATAAAGTACAGGTGGCAACCTTAAATTGAGACCTTTTTGTCGCACGATACACCCGGCTACAGTATTTTAATTTCAGCTAAGTACTTACTTTCGTATCTTTCTAGTTTTGTAATTGCGTATAACCTGCGTAATATTTTAGAATCCATAATATTATAGCGAAAATGAAATAGGTAGGTAGGTACCTAGGTTAACAAAACTAACAGTAAAAACAAAAAACTGAAAAAGCTAAATACCTATATATTAAAGAGAGAAACAAATTATTTTCAAATCCTTCGAGCCGTACTTAGTAGGCAATACCTATAGTAAAAAAAAATATTTTAATAAAAGTATACTAAATCTTATTTTTTGGACTCCGGGTATTTAAACATGACATCTCTGCCTGTCTAGCATGACCGATTTATATCGCGTGATGTAGCGTTTTATCACGTTGAACTGTCAAAAAGACAAAGAAATTTGACAGTTGAGTGTCGATAAAATGCTTATATCACGCGATATAAATCGGTCATGCTAGGCAGGCTGGAGTAATAAAATAATAAATATAATACAAACAGCACAATCTGCAATTTACCATAGTAAGTAAGTACTTGTATTTCAATCAATAATTAGTTCGTAGGTATATTACGTTCGTCACTGCGGCGCATTCGCGACTGTTCGTGTACCGAGTATTGTTGAAATTGGAATACTGATAGATACAGTCAGTGGCACGAATCATGAAATTGAGTGGGGATTGCGGGGAACGCGTATTCTGGGTATGCGTTGCGGTGAGAGGGGCGCAGGCGGCGGGAGAGGGGCACGCACTATTGGTCGCTCACAAGAGCACATGCGCAAACTTATCCCCACTCCGTCGAAAAATATTCATGATTCGTGCCACTGACTGTACCATTACCTTGGTAGTAATGTCATGTAAATAAACAGAGGTGGTGGTAATCCGCTACGCTACTGGACTGGGTCATTAATTCGGGTGTCGAATTTTATCATTATTATTGTAATTCGCACCATGACCAAACTCAAAAACGATTTTCATTTTCATATTTTTAATATAATTTTGTTTTTAATTACTTTATAACCAGTTGAAGTTTTTTGGCAAACTTGAAGACTTTGTTGTGAAAGTTGATGCTTAAGATTCAGAGATGACGCTACTTTTGTTTCGACCGTTTACGTTGTTCCAAGTGTGCCCCTCTTGTATTATACTGCATGATCTGTGTTTAACGTTACGCTAGCTCCGACAGAAAGAAATGGTACTCAAATGGCTATTTTGACATGTAGATTTGCCGACGATAGCCAGCAATCGTACTAAATCGAAGCGAACGCCCATACCCTGTAGAAAGAAACAAACACGTGTCTTATTTTCAATTTTGAAAAGGGTTTTTGTGTTTCCTGTGATTCCTGCCAATAAAACTAATGGAGAAGATAAATCATAATAGTGATCTGTGTAAGAAGCACTGAAGCAGGCCACTTAAGGCGTGGGGCCTCGGAATTAAAATCCCTAATCATCAGTAAGTACTTAGAATTAATTGATAAATTATGCAGTAGGTATTTTGAAGAGTATTCTTCTTTACAAAAGCCTGAAGGCATTGGCGTATCTAAAGATTATTTCCAGTGGGGCAGGGCCTCTAGTTCTGGGGCAAAGCCTAGGGTCACAGAATATATAATAGTACTAACGTCTAGGGTGCTTGACTAGAGCCGTGTTGGAGTTTTGAAAGGCAATAGAAAAGTATTATAGCTGGTATTTTTCTGGGGTGGGTATCAGGCTGGTCTGGGGTGGGCACGGCCCACCCCCTTCCTGCCAATGCCTGAAGGTTGTCATTTCGTAAGTATAAATTAGTTCCAGTTACTCGTAGGTACAATACCTAATTATGTAAAATCTTTTTTCATTAGTTTCCCTTTCTTTAGTCGGTAATCACAATAAAATATGATTCCCTTATAATTAACATTTATCTTTCATGTAGCATGGAAATGAAGTATTAGTTGAGCTATGTAATGATTTCAAATTTTCAATTAAGTACTTTTTATTGTTTCAGGTCGTGATAATTTCTTCTTGAATTTTCGTTCAAAATAAAATTTGCACTACCTATATTATAAGAAGATAAAGAAGAAGTGTAAAGTGAAATTATAGTGATGATTTCTGAAACTGTGGCAAGCTAATGGGCTGTGTAATAAGTGAGCGAAGCTTTGTACTAATGTATTTTATCACAAACACAACACAGAGAAAGCATTGATAATTTGATACAATGGCAAACAAAATAGTGTATAAAACATAAGAAAAATATGTCATAAGTCAAAGACTTCTATGTTGTACCTATACTTATTACACATGTATAAAAAAGGAACAACAATTAAAAAATAATAAATTAAAAGTAAAAGCTATAAAGCATGTATCAAAAAAGAGGTCAGCTCGGCAGCTGGCCGAGTGATGGTAAGTGTTAAACTTGATATTATACATAACATATAGTTAACTTCACCACCATAGACTATAGCCTGACATGCTATAATTCAGTGCGGGTTGGCTTGGGTTGAATAGTGGTCCCCCGACACATATTTGGAAGTTAAATGCAGACAAACAGACATAAGGCTTCAATAACACATAATCTTTATGTTTAAGTTGCATCGGGGCTATGGTTTCCAGATCTAATAATGAGATTTCCTGACTTTTTCCCTGACTTTTCAGGAAATTTCTTGTAAATCTACATCTACATTCTTAATTTAGTTGACATTTAATAATCTTTTCACACCAAGTGATTTACAAATTATGTGTTTTCATTAAGTTTTTACTGCTACAGTTATCAGTACATCCCTGACAACTACAGTTTTTATCCCTGTTTTCCTGATAGATGACTTAAATTCCTGACATGTCAGGAATGTTACTTGGTAATTAATATTCGCTAATTCTAATTCACTAATAATAATCACATAGTCATAAATTTACCTCTTTAATGAGTGAAAAAATAAAAATAGAATAAAAATAGTAGGTAATTGTTTTAATATAATGTTAACTTAAATAAATAAATACCTACTTTTTTTACAGGTGACACTTAGAAGAAGGCCTGTTTGTAAGATATACTAGTTACAATAAGCCAAGCAAGACTGATTCAACTACTGATACAAGATGGTATCTAACAAAATCATGGGCCTCAGTACTTTGTCTGCGTGAAAAGCTTTTTTTGCTATCCCTTGGGAACTTTGTTAAGGATGAAAGGACCCTATGTCCTTCTCTGTACCCCTGACAACATGTACCTATGTAAAATTTCATGATGATTGTAACAATTGTTTGTTACACCTCTAAACAAACAAACGGACTTTCTCATTTATAATATTATTAGTAAGGATGTGAATGCTTTGTTATTATTATTTTTTTACTTTTAAGTTCAAAAAGTAAATGTTTTCTTTGATTTAAATTTAAATTTGTTTTAATCTAACACCTTATAACTACCCTATTATTTTGATAATGCAAAACAACAACATATTGTTGAATTTTTTTTTTGTTTTGTAGATGTGACAGATAGTACACAAAATGAAAGGTTAGAGGTAGGTAGTCAATATTTTATTTTATAATTATATCTAAACCAATACAATTAGGTATATGATTTTAAAGCACAAAGTACAGTACAGCCAGAACTTTTCCATCATGCTCCTTTTTATTTTATTATTACAGTACCTAAAGTTTCATAATCTTGTTTGTCGCTTGGAGCAAAATATTCATTAGGTACTATAATTTTGTTCAATAGCTTCAGCGTTTGTTCCTGTGCACCATCGGGCACGTTCGGTGTCCAAGGGTTAGTTTTTCCAACATCTTTTCTAGCCAATTTAAAAGGTACTTGTGTATTATATTCTGCAATGTCAATATACCTATTGAATTGTATGTATCTGAAATTCAATAAGATTGGGTTAATAACAATTTAGGTAAATAAAAGACTTATTAAAAACCATAGCGGTATTTTGATCTAATAAGTAGTCAGTATATAATGTTACGGCTAATACCCGAAGTACTGGCTAAAACTATGTGCAGCCTATGTGTAGTTTGGGGTATGAAGAAAGTTATTTGTATTATCTGTTAAAAAAAATCATCATCATCATATCAGCCGCACGACACCCACTGCTGGGTATAGATAGGCCTATCGGCTACACCTAGTTTTAGCCGCACTTCGGGTATTAGCTGTAACATTATAATTATATACTTATTATTTACCAGCATTCTTGATCACTTTTTTGTTTGTTTCATCCTTTGGTCAGAAAAGAGAGTCATGTTTTCTTGCCAATTATATTCCGTAAGTATTGTAGGTATCTTGAACTGAAATAAATGTAAGTTATGATTGATAAGTCCATACGATAAGTCTTAAGTGTGGTATTTTGATGTAAGTAATATAAAGTTCTTACTTACTTACTAAGTAAATATATCTTATTTATTATTATAGGTATCCATGGCATATGATTGCTGATTATTATAAAGAAAATTAGGTAGGTACTATACTATTCTAATTAATTAGTTTAGTAGGTAATAAACTAAACACATTAAAATTTTTACACAACACAGAGGAAATAATCACCACGTAGTAAGCAAACAATTGACATTAGGTGCATTCCAACAGAATAATCGCTGAGTCATTGATCCATCGAGATAAATATACAAGAGAAGCAAACCTCACTTCCACGCGCCACAAAAAGCGTGTAACTTTTTAACAGTGTAGGACGGAGCTTTGAAACCACTAAACATTTTTAAGTAAACATATATCTGACTCACTCACACACGTCCCAAAAACAATACCGTCGCCAAGATTAGACAAATACCACAACAAAATTAGACAAAGACCGCGATATCAACATGCATTTTTTTTTTAGAAAATTGTGTTGCCTCCTATGTGAAATTTTACCCCAAAATAATCAATGAAAACAAGAAAAATTTGGCTATAGAATGAAAGTATTTTATAACAAAAGCTATAGACGGCCAACTTTTTGTTTGTGGTCCGATTTCGATGAAACTCGGTTCTTAGTACTATTTTGACATGAAAACAGTAAAGCTATGTTGAAAATATAAAAATTTCAAGATGCCAACTTTTTTTGTTTGAGGGCCGATTAAGGTAAAATTCGGTATTTGTTACTATCTTAACACGAAAATGTTGAAATATTAAAAAATCCAAGATAGCGGCTAACTTTCATGTTTGGGGGCCGATTTCAATGAAACTCGGTTTTTGGGTACTATTTTGACACGAAAATAACAACGCAATGTTGAAAATATTAAAATATCCAAGATGACGGCTAACTTTTATGTTTGAGGGCCGATTTCAGATTTAGAGGGGTAAATTGGGGGGGAGGGGAAAAACTACCATCCAGTGGCGCTCCCACTCCGCGGAAGTACAAAGTTATACAGATATATGCATTTGAAATTTCAACTAACAACTTCAATCGTGATTATCTCGGAAACTATGAACTTCCACTGGGGAGGAGTTAGACAGGGGAGGTCACTTTCAACCCCCCTTCCTCCCCCCCAGACCACAACCCTAAATTCCATGGCCCATATTCTAAAGTTTACCCTGTCTTCTTTTTAATCAGTAAAATAATATATTAGTTTTGAACGAATTAATGATTATGAGGGATAGGGGGGGTAAGGTGGGGGATAAGCTACCCTCCAGTGGCACTCCCTCTCCGTGGAAGTGTGTGTACTGTGGTAAGCTTTAATGAAATTTCAAATGCGTATATCCAATAACTATGCATTTCCGCAGAGTGAGAGTGCCACTGGAGGGTATCTTTTTCCCCCCTTACCCGCTATCCCCACATATCCTTAAATTCATGTAAAGCTATTTCTAAAATGTTAACTGATCAAAATAAGAAGGTTAACTTTGGAATATGAGCCATGGAATTTGGGGTTGTGGTTTGGGGGGTAGGAAGGGGGGATGAAAGAAACCTCCTCTGTCCAACTCCTTCCCAGTGGAAGTTCATAGTTTCCGAGATATTTACGATTGAAGTTGTTAGTTGATATTCCAAATGCATATATCTCTATAACTATGTACTTTCGCAGAGTGGGAACGCCACTGGAGGGTAGTTTCCCCCCCCCCACTTTACCCCTCTACCCCCCATAATCATTAATTCATGCAAAACTAATATATTTTTACAGATCAAAAGAAGACAGAGTAAACTTTAGAATATGGGCCATGGAATTTCGGGTTGTGGTTTGGGGGGAAGGGGGGATGAAAGTGACCTCCCCTGTCCAACTCCTCCCCAGCGGAAGTTTATAGTTTCCGAGATAATCACGACTGAACTTGTTAGTTGAAATTTCAAATGCATAATATAAATCTCTATAACTATGTACTTCCGCGGAGTGGGAGCGCCACTGAAGCATAGTTTCTCCCTCCCACTTTACCCCCCTACCCCCCATAATCATTAATTCATGCAAAACTAATATATTTTTTTACTGATCAAAATAAGACAGGGTAAACTTTAGAATTTGACCCATGAAATTTGGGGTTGTCGTATGAAATAGGCCCCTGACACAGAATAATGATACTACCAGTATTCTAACTTAGTACTAACGGCCGAAATGCGAGCCACACCTATGCGCCTCGAGTTCGGGCTGCTCTCGGGCTGGTACAGTCGCGAATGCGCCACAGTGACGAACGAACGGTGGTTTCGTATTTTGTGATCACGATGGCGAATTGCAACTATGGAGTATATTGTGCTGTTTAAAATAAACTATAAGAGTTTAAATAAACCAAACGGTAAAAAGAATGATAATGTGTTACATTATTAACGTCAGACGAGTATCTATAGCATCTGCGTCATCATAATTAAATCTAGTTCAAAGTCAATGATGCACAATGATTTACAATTATAGTTTGTTTGTTTGTTACGTCTTCACGTCTTAACTACTGAGCCGATCATCATGAAATTTTGCATACACGTTGTCAAGGGTACAGAAAAGAATATATGGTACTTTTCATCCCGAAAAAAGAGTTGTTCCCGAGGGATAGCAAAAAAACTAACCACGCAGACGAAGTCGCGGGCGGCCGCTAGTCCTTACTAATATAATAAATGCCAAAGTCCGCTTGTTTGTTTGTTACGCCTTCACGTCTTAACTACTGAACCGATCATCATGAAATTTTGCATTACATGTTGTCAGGGGTCCAGAGAAGGACATAGGGTACATCATTTCATCCCGAAAAAAAGTACTTTTCCCGAGGTAAAGCAAAAAAACTTTCCACGCAGACGAAGTCGCGGGCAGCCGCTAGTGTTTTATACAATTCATGAATTAAAAACTAAAAATAAATTAACAATAAGAAAAACGTTTCTAGAAAATTTCAGATTTCATATACCTACAATATCAAAAAAGGTTAGAACTTTCTTTGGGGGAAAATAAAATTATAAAACAATTTTTAAGCGTAAGTCACCGGTGATCTACGCGGCGGCTTAAGTGTTAATAATTACAGATCACTTTTTGTATTTGCTTATTACCAAAATATCAAACCATATTATAAATTGTATATGACAAAATATAATTTAAAAGCAAAATGATAACCTTTTGAATTATTAGGCAACCTAACACGCTATCATCTTTATTTCTAAAATATAACATACAATCACGAAATTAGAGACAAATTTAAGTAGGTGAAGATAGGTACTGTTAACTTTATTTCATCTACCTACTTGAGTTTGTTTCTAGTTTTGTACATAGATGCAGGCAGCCCTATCGTATGTTGACGTACCGCGCGGCTCAAGTTACGTATTTCAAGGACAGGCTCGAGTTAGAATACTGGTAGTATCATTATTCTGTGCCCCTGATTAAATACTGATGGATCACCCAGTGCTCTGTGGCACAAAGAATTTGTGTCTGTGGGACACAATACCAAGCAACGCGCGGCAAAAAGGTTCCTTTGCTTTCAATTTGACTTAAATTCTAGTTTAAAATGCCGGGTATTTTTTTCTATGATTGTAAAAATAGCACAAATGTGATTATAAACGAAAACATAATTTACCAAAACATTTCTTTTATGATATAACAGAAGTGTATGTAACATCAGAGGTAGCGGAGTACACCTATCCATTAATCACTAATTCTCCCCAAAAATGGGAAAACTAAAACGATGTTTTTAGCGGTAGCACTGAACCTAAATTATGGTATGATTTATTTTATTTCTTTTTTTGCGTTTTTAACGTTAATAGTAATACAAAAATAATAAATTATCGCGTAAAAAGTAATTCTCTTTGATGTGATAAGTTTTTTTGACCTCGAAGCGCACTCTTTCACTACGCATTTTGACCATTTTGAAGAGCTGTTTCTCTGTAGGCCTCCCACTGAGGACTGGCTTGACATAATCTTTACATATGTCAGCTGACATATCCGAAGTGTCCTCAACTTGGCGCGGTAAGTGCTTCTCTTGTATATTTATCTCAATGCATTGATCACCATAAAGTACATTTTAACCATGGAAAGAAATGGCAGTATAATATGATCGTCATCTCGTATGTGCAGTACATTAATGCGTGCTGAAAAAATCAGGGGCTGAAAATAACTAGGACGAATTTTATTTTTTCCATGCTAGTCGATTCTGAAAAATGATCGATGACTCAGCGAATAGTCTGTTAGAATGCACCCAAAGTAATGAGACGAGACTATCGGTGTTTTAGTTCTATGTATTCTGTGTTTGTAGAATGGAACAAGCGTTTGTGATGTTAATGTACTTTTGAGTACCAAATTAGTGTCGATATCGTTTAAGCGTAGGATTTTGTATAGAGAAACGCTTAGAAATATTTTTATGCAATATGATTTGACTTGATTTTGGATTACTTATGGTTTTAAATTAACAATAATGCAATGTTATGTGTGTAAAACAGTCACAGGCATCCGATGGACGACTATTTGTTTAATTTAAGGTAAGATTATAGTTTTATTTGATCAAATAGAAACATTGTACATTTGAGTACGAATCAACAAATTCGTTACGCTTGATCACGTGACATATGTCAATCCCATACATTGTCTTTCTATTCTACTAGCGTTAATTGTAGTAAGTGGCCATTTGAGTAGGCCCCCTGGTGTACATAGTTAATTTCATCACGTTGTACCCGTGATAATTTTGCCAGTATCGGTTTATTTGAATGAAGTCCAAAGTAAACAAACAATATTAAGTCCAAAGTAAACAAACAATATTCTAACCACATTCCAACAACACATGTGAGTAAGCAAATAAACATTAGACGTCTCTAAAATGAAATGTATAATCCTAATAATGTTTTCTACGTTTGAGTGAACATGCATAAAGAGGACTGCGTGGAGGATTCGCTCTCACAGTGAATCAGCGCAGTGGGGCAAGCCAAAATGAAAAGATATTCCACTCGTAAACATTTGTGAAAGATAATGTATTTCTCGAATATATCATAAACAGTCTTGAAGGGTAAACAAAGTTACTTTTTAGGGTTCCGTACCTAAAAAGGAAAAAATAGAACCCTTATAGGATCACTTTGTTGTCCGTCTATTTGTCTATCTGTCTGTCTGTCAGTCAAGACCATTTATCTCAGGAACGCGCATATCGATTTGAAATTAAAACTATTATATACTCAAGTTTACAGTCTCTTGAAGCTGTGAAAAAATAAAATTTCTAAGTTAACGTAAAAAAGATACGGCCATGCCTATTTCGTCACTCTCAAGGGAATCAATATTCATAGAGTACTTTCCGTTGACCTGGAACTATGAAATTTGGCAAGTAATATTGCCTTATACTACAAGTACAGGGAAAAATCTAAAAACTTTACATTTGTAGTTAAATAATAAAAAAAACAGGAAAAACTGCGAGACTCAGTTCCAGAACTAATTATAATATGTATGTAGGTACCTATATATTTGTACGGAACCTTCGGTGGGCGAGTCGGACTCTCACTTGGCCGGTTTTTTTTTCTATCTTGTTTCACATAACGAGAGCAAACTGGCTGTCTGATATCTACTTTACTTTTGGAAATTGCAACATGTTGGCTATTATACTTTTACTACATATTAAAAAAAAATTAAGCACTTTTATTTAGATAATACTTATGGAAAGATAATATTAAGCTTTATATAATTTTTTGACAGCTTTATGATTTTACAGATTTATGTAAATAGTTCAAATAGCTACAATCATTATTGAAAATAGATTTTGTAAGAAACTTTTTATAATCATATTTTGATTTTTTAGATGCGAAATATTTAAGTTTCACCATGTCCGTCTATCCGTCCGTCCGCGGCCTAGCTCAGAGGTTCTAAAATACCAGAAAGCTGTAGTTTAGCATGAATGTGTAATATGTGTATATAAATTACTTACGCCAAAAAGGTAACAGAATAAAATCTCGAAAAAAAATTTTTTATATACCCTCCTCATGTGTGGGGTGTTGTTTGATAGGTCTTTTAATACTATAGTATAGGATTGTGGAAATCAATTTTTGATTCAGGGATCCGATAGCGAAATACGTGTATTAAGTTTTAATGAGCAAAATTTTGTTAGAGTCAAGTGTACCATCAACTAGGTACGGTTACTTTTTGAAACGTGAAAACTGCAGGACAGTAGGTAGTACTTACATAATGAAGTTAAAAGGAAAACTATCACTTCTAGATGCGCTTTACAAGTTAATGAGTAATAGTCGATCAACTTACAAAATTTATTTATATTGGAAAAGTTTTCGTAGAACAAATTTCATTGAATAGTTACGTATTATACCTAGTTACAGTCGTGAGTTGTGTAAAACAGGAAGTAAATAAGTCTATAGCCATATGACGGTAAATTGTAACTGCGAAACCCTAAACCGAACGTGGCCTGACATGCACTTGGCAAGTTTTTAATTATACAGCTACCTAAGATAGATAATAGGTTTAAACAATGTTTTGTTATTAGAACCTAATAGGTAAGGATTGTTACACAAATAAAATTAGGATAACGTATGTAGGTATGTTTGATAAATGATATCCCTTTTAATCGTGTAAAAGCCGTACCTTCAATACGTTCCGGGCATCGGGCACGTTCATCCATCACATGCAACACTGGGTAGCTGCGTTCACAGATAACAGATTTGTTTTCACATTGCCACTCACACAGACCATACAACAAGTAACTACCTACTATAAAGTCTGTGGCCACTCATTTATAATGCGATCTTTTTTCCTTGACTTAATTGTGTATTAGACGATAGCTAAGTTTGCATCATAAAAAAGCTAATGCACTAAACTTAAAGATCGCCTAAGTCTTTTCCTAACTACAACACGGCTAAATTAAAACGGTGTCATAAACTTAGCCGTCGTGTAGCTGTCATTCGCCTAGTTATCTTGGTCGAGTTGTAGATAAGAAAAGACTTAGGCGATTCTTAAGTTTAGTGCTTTCACACATAACTGTTTGATCGCAGCTCTATCTTATCCTTAGAGCATTCAACTTGGTTGAATGCTCTAAGATCTCATCTTGCTCCATCATACTGAAAAAATCCAGTGTTCCGAAAGCCAACATTACTCATTAGCTATATTTTACCTCAAAGATTTTCATTCCAATTTTATAAAACCCGATCAAAGTCAGACGTGGGTCCTTTTACTCAGGCAAAGCTGTATTTTATTACTTTCTGACATCGTCGGATAAATGCGGTGGTGATCCATCACCGCGCCACTGCCTTTACAGGTAAAAGCTTTTCCAACTACGTTCTGGTGGTTACATTTTCTCATTCCTATGAAATATCACGTATATGAAAACTTAAATGGAAGCAAACTGAAATGTGATTCACAATCTGTTTGCTTTAAAATACGTTGACGGGCATAAACAGTTTTTACTGTTTGCTTCCTCAAACATGTGGGACAGCAAACGAATAAGTAAGTAGCTGTTTATAACATATTATCATATAATATGTATGTATACTATATAATACAAACACGATCCTAATATAATAGGTATTACTTTTATTGCAGCATTTTATGAAGATTAATGCTCTACTGACTTTTGAACGAACCTCGTTAAAATTGATCGTTCAAACGTAGCACTCACTTTTTCATAGATAAAATATTTTATATTCGTTTAGTTTAAACTAGCCAGCGATGGTTCGTAGCAGGATTTTCTACTTAAATTAAATATTTTGTTAAATTGTCCGTTGTTTTAAAACATAAGTTTGTGCTTTTGGAGTATAAAATCGTTTAAAGTTTGTCAAAGTGCAGAGCTTGTAAATGATTAAACTTCAACCCAACAGCCTTTGCTTATAACGTTCAATACAGGGAACAGTGAAACCGCAAACAAGCAATATCTGTAATTATACTCTATGCCTCTCTATCTAGTATAGCGATTCCGTTTTCATTAGATCGATTAATAATGGCATCGAATAATGCAAAAGAAGAAAAATGAACAAATAAAAGATCAAAGTCTTTTGATAAATTAAATATGTATGCGCGGAAATCGTGGAAATCGGATAAGTGAATTAACATGATCACCATATTTTAAATATTGTTTAAGTAGGTACCACTTAAAATAATTTTGTTAATAAGTTCTAAGTTTTTATTTGAATTCGCTTGAAGGTTCATATACTATTTTAAATTATATGTATATGAAATATAATAACAGCCATATTTAGGTTAGAAGGTTCAAATAATTATGTTAAAATATTAAAAGAACAGCAATCAATCCTAACTCGGATGGGAATCGAACCGCAAATTACAAAGAATTTAACTAAGTACTTATAAATTCAGAACTATTTGCTAAAATACAAAACATTTTGGGCAACATCATTATCTGGTTACCTAGGTCCTGCATATTCGCCGGTGCTGGTTGGTTGATCACGCTTGCGTCCACTGCCAACTGATCATGTGTTCATTGTATTATTTACAGCAGCTTATTCCAACTTGAGACCGAGGAGCTCGGTGGCGCAGTGGTTTAGCGCCTGGCCCAACGATTGCGGAGGTTAAGCAACGTTCGCAAGGGTCAGTCATGGGATGGGTGACCAAAAATTTATTATCTCGAACTCCTCCGTGTTTCGGAAGGCACGTTAAGCTGTTGGTCCTGGCTGCATTTGCAGTCGTTAACACTCACCAATCCGCATTGGGCCCGCGTGGTGGGTTAATGGCCCGTCCTCCTTACCACCCATAAGGAAGGCCTGTGCCCCAGCAGTG
This sequence comes from Agriphila tristella, assembly GCA_928269145.1. Lineage (NCBI taxonomy): Eukaryota > Metazoa > Arthropoda > Insecta > Lepidoptera > Crambidae > Agriphila > Agriphila tristella. Next base: position 43,883,938 of record OV743431.1, read on the forward strand.
GGGGCATTAAAAATGGCTGATGGACATTCCAACTTCGGGAAAGTGAATTTAGCCACTAATAATTGTTCCCAGCGTACACCTTATTTTATTTTCCTTGGTTTTGAAAGTTCTTTAATTGTGAAAACATTGCTTACTCAACAAAACTTTCAGGTACCTACTTATATTTATAATAAAAGTAAAAGAACGATTATTTTTAAGAACGTTCTACTACCATACTATTTCAAGCTCGTATTAATAATTTTCTTTTGATACACTAACCTGACAGAAACAAAATTGAATCGAAACGATTTTGTTTTGCACTACTGATTGCGTCTACTGAATGTTTCGTGTTTTTCTAGATGCTTTTCATATATTGAAAATAATAAAGACCGTCATTATAAACGATTCGAGGGGCACAAACAATAGATTGTCACACACACACACAAGGCGTTTCCTTGTCAACCACTCTTCACTGAACCGAATGTCATAGATAATATAATACGGTCACACGATTCACTCGACGTCGCGGAAAGGTCTCGATAGAAAATGCTACATAAATTTTGTTGATGTTGACTTTTGTTGTTGGTTTTCTCATATATATCGCGTAGATAAAATGTACCCACCTCGTACGACTCATTTCACTGACAACGGCATATGAATTGTTTCCGTCTTCAAGTGTATATTTTAGTATTTCACGAATTCATCAGGGTACCTACTCTGCTATGTAAATATATGTTTATGGAAAGATTATTATGGTACCTACCTAAAGAAAATGTAAACTTCTCAATTGAACTTAAATTTACTTCAGTGCGCTGAAGTAAATGTAAGTTCAATAATTGCTTCTTATTGTTATTTATTAAAAAATAAACGACCTGAGGTAATCATACCATCTCGCAATCAATGCAAAGTGTCCTTCATAACCCAATAATCAGCAATCATGACGTTACACAAATTAAGATTTTGAAAAACTAGTGAGCTGACTTAACTTAAGGTACAAACTATCCTTTTCGTCCAGGGTTCAAGACACAGATGGGTCTTACTTCGAGAGTTTCACGGCTCTTTCGTGGCGGCAAGAGAACCGCCGCTTGGCTGCGTTGCGGCTGGCTGAAGCGAGAGCGGAGCGGCCGCCGCCCGCCCCGCACGACCTCGGGCTTCCTAGCGTCTCTGCCCAGCTTTCGCACAAGGAACATGAACATTTGTACACAGAGGTAAGCATATTGTGAACGACACTGTTTAATTAAAGATTTACTCAATTTACATGTATTACATTGGTTTAAGTTTTTACAAGCTTACGAAGAAGACACGATGCGGATTTTATACCCTCGAATTTGTTTTGTTTTGAAAGTACACGAACAGGTCTACAAAGGAGGATAGAAATCAATTTTATTATGTGTAGGCGTGTCATTATAGCATGTCAATTCTAGTCTAATAAAATTTGTGTTGATCAGCAACTTCGTCGGTAATAAAATAATTGTCGGACTATAAAGTTAATTGATTAATTGAGTAACAGGGAACGAGTTGGCTCTTGCCACTGCGGTCGCTGTGGTCAAGCCTCTAATCTCAAACTAACCTGAAGTTATCTCTCAGAAATGACCCTTTAGTCGACAAAACTTTACTGAGGCACGGTGATCAATCAACGTGAACAGACAGTGTTTCATTAGTCAGCGGAATAATTACGTTGGTATGTCGACGGAATAATGGTAAAATGATTGTGCCATACGCTGATGATGATAAAATGAGCATTCACAGTCCGTCGCAACCATCAATCAATACACCTTTATAGAAAAATAAATGCCAAGAAAATTGCCTCAAAAGTTTTTTTCGGGGAATGAAGAAGTATAAATCCTTATTAAAATATTATAGTTGAAAAGGAAATTATTGAAGTTTCACACTTTTCCCAAATTTACTTTCTGAGCTTTAATGCCAGAAAAGCTCAAAGTTTTTCAATACGTCCTTCAGGGTCTTACAAAGGTTCTTTCACGAACTACGCAGTCCTTAGTATAAAAAATCACAGCTTAAATGGACAAGTTCCAGTCTTTCTTCTTGACCTTTTTATTACTAAAAGGGCAGGGGCCTACTAGAATAAAATTTCTTTACCATTTTACATCAAAAGAGACAATCTAATTGAATATCTTGTCTAGGTAACGATCTCGGGACATGCAAAGTCGCCCTTTCGTTACGTTAAGCACATATTCCTGTCAGCCTTTTTACGCCGCCCGCCCTCACTGCTGAATAATGAACTTCTTAAGCCAGAAAGATTTAAGCGATACTTCTTTTTGCTCTGAAATAGTGTACAGAAGATGGTCAGGTTTTCTTCAGACCAATGATAGACACATGAACGAGATGGTTTGACACTTTCAAAATAGATTCCTTATTTTTTACCATTGACATTGTATGTTCTCTATTAGAAAAAAAAAAATTTTTTTATTAACTTATTTTTTTAGAATTAAAAAAAATATTAACTGTAATATTTTTTAAGAGTAAAGATTTCTCAGTTGAAACCTCATCATGAATTGTTAAATAAAAGTCTTTGTATTTGGTACCAACTGCCTTCAAACACTGAAATTACGTAATAATCTATTTATCAGGTACTGTACTGCATTGAGAATGCAGTGGGTGCGCCTGCCCCGGATGGACAATTCGCATCGTACAAAGAAGAGGTGATCGAATACGCTCGCCGCGCGTTCCGCGTGTCGCAGGAAGTGCACGCGCGTGCGATGCGCGCGGCGGGCAGCGAGCGGCCGCCGACTGTCGTGCTCGGCTGTTCAGTCCTCGAGGCTGATGGGTTGGAAGCTAAAGACGCTAATGGTTGGTGCAATTTATTTTACTCACTTATGCTCTGAAATGTTATCATTCCATTTGAAAAAGGAATGCGGGGCGTTCAACATTTCCACGGGGGTCTGGTACATCACATTCTAAATTTGAAATTCAGTGCGGAAATGAAATTCAATACTTACTTCGTAAATGTTCCAAATTCAAATCGGTAGAACTTATCAGCTAGCTTTCTTTTTATGAAACTTTATGGTTGCATGACCGGTCAGTAAACATGGCCACGCGAACCAATTTAAATATCAAATTTTTACAAAGAAAATTGTATTTCCTCGCATTTCGTGAGTAAAGTATTATACAAACCTTGTACTGGAAGCTACTTGCATTGCCTCGAATGATTAAAGCCCTCGCCTGCGGCTCGGGCTTCAAACCATCCTCGACAATGCAATCCCTAGCTTCCCGTTCTCGGATGTAATGTACTATTTCATCCCATCTATTCGAAAAAAGCTGATTGATTCGCTTATATACAATAAGTGCAAGCAAAGTAAGACTTTTCTCCGAGAGACACGGGGCAACAATGAGATTTGAATTTCGAACATTAACATCGTGCCTCCGTGACGTGTACAATATTATCGTGCGATCTCTTTGGATCGCACGAAAATATTGTATGAAATCATTGGCGACGGGCGCGTGCCGCGCCGCGAAAAAAAAAAAAACGTGAGTAAACAGTGTTTTGTGATATGTAGTGTAATTTAAACTACAATTAATTGCGAAAAATTAGTTCTACAAACATTAATTTAACACCAGAAAGTATTAAAAAAGATGCAAAGAATGTTATAAGTACAAATTTCTTTTTCTCATGAGGGGATGAAAAGTAGAGTGTATCACTCGCCACAATTTTTTTTAATCTTGGGTGACGTATATCACTGCGCTCTGGATTCAAAATAGCGCCCTCGCCATAATAATATTATTTTGCTCCCTTGTAATACAATCTACTTTTTCAAAACTACTTATGCAGTGCTTTTTCTAGTAAAGTATGTTCGTACCTATTTGTTTTCCTTGAAATTCAGCGTAAAGAGTCTCCATGAAGGAAAAATAAGTAGTAATCTCCTACAAACTTCCGTCGCGTAACCAGTTTTCGTGGACCTCTAAATCAGGCTCATATTATAACAAATGACGAGAGTCGCCCTGCATAAATTTCCCGAAGCGCTTCAGTTGAGTTCTCGAGGTGACGTTTTCAACATTTATTATGATAAATCTGGGGTTGCACTTAGAATTTTCTCGACACTTTATCATTTTGTTCCCTGCGCGACACGTATTTGTTAGGAAAATCTTCTTTCTTTTTATTAATTTACTTTATCAATCTTCGAATATATTTCCATAACGGAATGACAAAAGATAAGAATATAATGCGATTTTTTTTTCATAAATTAAGGAACGCTCACTATAATTTCATAATAAATTAATACCTACTATAATTAATCATGAGTCAGATATAATCTCTAAACATTTTTCCGTAGCTTTGAATCCGCTACCGCTGTTTTTGGGGATAGATTCCAGAAATATAAGGTTTCCTAAAGTAATTATTAGTTACAAATAATATTATTTGGTTATGTACCTATTTAGGTACATAACCAACGTCTTTATACATTGGTTCTACATTTGTAGAACCAATGTATAAAGACGCAGAACTTTGAACAAAGTACCACCTAATTCAAACAGCTAAAAACAATAGATAAGTACTTACCTATATTACAAATATGGATGTAGCTGTATTCAATGGAAAAAAATGAGTATTAACACACAACTTGTATTATGTGCCTTGAACGCCGGCGGTGGCGGCATAACTAAAAGCAGTTTATATAAGCCCCTAAAAATGTCACTCGCTCAGTTTATGTGCACAATATTACACACAAAATGAAATTGTGTTACAAAAAATGTACGGCGCATGACGGAGACGGCACGCTCCCGCTCTGTATTGAATTACGAGACAGAAACGCACGGGCGGGCGACGGGCGACTCGCCGACCTCCCAATTTGTGATTATTACGAAAATTCACAAAATCCATTTTTAGCACCATAAATTCTAAATATTGACTATTAATTTATCAATCCCCAGGCCTAATTATGTTGTTTTATTTTATATTACAAACAATATGACTGGAATACATTTAGTTTAAAGATAACAACCAAAACGCAAATATATAACCGTAAAAACCACTTAAAGTAATTAAATATCAATAAATTGGAATATCGTCTTGATAAATGAATATAATGTTATGGAATGGCAATGCTGTACTTACGTAGGTTTAATACTTCGAGCAACAAAAGGCTTCAAGCCCGTCTTACTCTAAGGTTTAATAAATTAAACATAATAATGATTAATGGAAGCAGAATATAATTTAAGACCGTGCAATATTCTCACTACCGTAAAACCTCCCAACTAAAGGGGCAACTATAGTCCAATGCTCCTACGACGGTAAGACATTGTATTTTCTTAACCAAGGGCTATCTAGTGATCTGGCGCAGAATTACGTGGTTCTCTAGATTACTTACTTTACTACCATGTGAGGTGGTAATGTTATTCGGGCGCCGCTATTTTGCAAATCACATACTTTTACATTCGTCACAGTTTTTGCACGTAGTGAAGTGTCCGGCTGTCTGTAATAATTAAAAAATATATAAAACTTGTCGTGTTTTTTTTTTTTTACATTATATATGTTACCGGACAAACCCGATTTCAGGATAAACTAGTTTGGCCTAGGCTAAACTAGTTCTTCCTATAGGCGATGGGATTAACTAGTATAGCCTATATATAGTGAAATCGGGTTTGGCCGGTAACATATATAACATGTCGGTATTATAAAGTTGCATAAGGAGTCCCGAAATATAGTCCAATTTCTAGTTTTCAACTGATAAATATGTCATTTTATCAGCTGGACGAAAGTTGCGAGCTCCTCACAACAACTATAGTCCAAGTTTGAATAAAAAAAAATGCATTTCTAATACCTAAAATAGCAAATCCAGTTTTTCAGATTTGAAAGTTCATATCATCATTTATTAAGAAAACCTTCAGATTTTTCCTTTTGAAAAATATATTAAAAGTTACAGGCACAAACTAAAAAATAGGTAATTTTGGACCAGTGATAGGAGGTTTTACGGTACTTAAACAAAAGTTAGTAATACAGGTAGAAGCATAAAAATGCTTCTCAAAACAAACTACGTCCTACAAAACGTTTATAACATAGAAAACATGAGCGTATTTTATTGACAGACTTATTGTTCACAAAAAGTAACGTTCCACCAATGTGAATGGGGCCTTAGATTGATCGCTGGATGAACCAGTAGTCGAACGTATGATAGAAGCAAGTTTGATGGACGAATTCTCGGTTATTTCCAATCATTCGCGGCTTTTGGACCCCGCTGGTTATTTGCGTTGTGTTCGCGTTCGGGAGATTTGGTTAGGAATTCAGTTCGCTTCACAAAGGTATTGTGTTATTAATGCCATTTGAAATTACGATGGTCTGTCCGTAAATTCACGCGTATAACTAAAACTAATGAGTTTAGTTCAATCATTAATTAATATCCAACAGACTTCGACGATCGTTTTTTGGCGGTAATAAGAAACGATGTTCTAATGAATTTAAATATTGTAAAGTCGGGTCTCCTGCGCTTAATTTTAACAAAACATTGTTAGCAAAACATTATTTTCAAAACATTTGCATTAACCGCACGTCCGCTGCGCCTAGGTTTTGTTTTGAAAACATGTTTTGTTAGAAAATTAGCGTCCAATCATGGCTCAGTTTCGAAAATGTGTTCCGACGAAGAAGACGTGGTAGCTGTAATGGCAATAGTGGATTTAGTTCTCCAAAAAAGAAACAGAAACAGATTCCGGGTAGTAAAGTAAAGTAGCGGTCTTTCTCTGACCATCTCAATTAAAAATAAAGTATTCTCCTTATTCCACTCCATCACTAAGATAATCACACAAATCACACAATGGCACACGAACGCAGGCGAGCGCTAACACAAAATGAGTTACTGCCCCTCCCCGCAGGCGAGAGCGGGGGATGTTTTCCGTTCGTCTCGGCAAACATGTTTTGTGTTTTTGCAAAACAAAACTCATAGGCCATGCCCCTCAAAACATTGTTATGATGTTTGAAAACACAAAAACACGGTGCAAGAGACCCAGCTTAATAAAATATCAGAATTTTGTATTCGTATTACTTATCTGATGTTACATTTTAATAGAAATTAAATGTTTAACGATGTCTAATTTAAGTTGTGTTTCAATTCCTTTCGAACATGAAGTTATATTGAATGCAGGTATGTTTGTTTAAAATTTGCTTCGTTACGCAAACAACACTATATTAGCGTTTCAAAGTTTCAGTTCAGTTTTGTGTACGTAACTCGTACACGCCGGAATATAATAAGCCCAGAGAGAATTTAAACGAATTTTCTATTCAAGAAAAGTTTGTTTCGACATCGTCGTGATGTTTCCCGAGTTGAACGATATTCAATTAAGTACGTTTCACCGAGTTTTACGGGCCATATAACCAGGAGTGCTGCTAAACCCTTATGTGAAATCCCATAGAGTAATATTCCATTATAAGAACATTATGGTGCTTGGGTCCGAACAACGCCTTAACGGTTATTGAATTGAACAACATAAACATTATTACGTAGGTCCTACGTGATGTTTCATGTTTTAAGCATAATACAGTTAATATCCTCACATAAATGATAATGAAAAAAGATAAAATAACAATATTTAAAAACAAATAAATAAATATAAGAAATGCGACCAGATAAAAACGTAGTAAAATGGTATTTCTTTTAATTTATTCAAAACTCTAAGTACGATTTGTACGTATTCAATCGTAATATGATATGAAACATCGGTTGTTTATGCGAAAGTAACTCTGTCCGTCTGTCTGTTAGCTACGTTTTTACGCTTACATCGCTATTTTGACGATTGTTGGTACGGATATAGATGGGATCTTGGGACCTTCCCCAGGACATAGGCTACTTTTTATCCCACTGCTGGGCACGGGTCTCCGCCCGCACTATATAGCCTGGAGTTCACACGAAGATGCGGGAGGAAACCTAGTATAAAATAACGTACAAAGTACAAACTTGTTTTATATTGAATACCTACGTACATACATACTGCGGCAATAAAATAAATAGTTTGTTTCAAGTTTTACTGCTTTTCTCGCTAGCAAAATTGAAAACAAGACATTGTTGTCTTTAATAATATAGAATTACGTTTGTTTGTAGAACATTAAATAGCTTTCGTTGAGGACATTGTTCTCCCGTAGATCTATACCTACGCGAGTACTACCTACAGACCAATTAAATGTATGCTTTGTTGTCAAGAAAATTTAAATAGATTTTACTGAAATAAACACCGTATCTTTCGGATTTTTTTACATTATGATAAAGCTTAGAATTTTAACACTTTTTCCACGCAATGAGGATCAGTAACAGGTTTGAATCCTATAGTTTAATTGATATAATATAAACACATATTGATAGCTATGAAACCTAGTGAAAGAATTTTTGAAATCCGTTTAGAAATGGTTGAGTTAAAAGGGTTTGAAGGAAATGCCAAGCTCAATGCAATATGTGCTTTATCACGTACGACATAAGGTTTGCGTCCGTCGCGATGACGTCATAGGGACCCCCAAAAAATCAGTGTTTTAGCTCTTATAACTTCACAGGTTTAAGAGATATCGTAAATTTTTTTCACAGTTAATCATATAGTGGCATTAGCTTTCTAATTAGCCATTAAAAAAAATCGTTACTGATCCTCATTATAGTAAAATAGATTGAACTCATTTGATCTTAGGCCCATATTATAATTTGCTCTCAACGTTTGAGAGGTATCTTGAGATTATACTTACTTGAGATGCTGATTCTTTTAGGAACAGCATCTTAAGTATGCTCTCAAGTCAAGATAGCTCTCAACATTTAGAGCAGTTTATTAAAACGGGTCTAACTGGTCTAAGCAAAGCAACTATCGAATAACCCTGCTAAACTATTGTTTTATGTTTATACACTCGACGTCACAAAAAATTACACCTCTTCTAAAAATTTAATCAAAATACTTTTAGTCCTATCTAATTAAATGTAAGTGTTGCTTTAAACTTAACCCCTTCGGACATAGCCAACAGTCTCTCGAAACCGTAGGAATACTTGAAGAAAGGAATTAATTACTTTACTGAGATTCAGTTTCCGAGAAATATTACACTGCCGTATTTTTTTGGAATCTTCAATTTCACTTGAGCAAGTTCATAAATAAATATTTATTTATTTCTTCACAAATAGTAGTAACAAGCAACAGTAATATAAACAATATCAGTCTTAGATTACTATAGCTGTTGTAAAGACTAAATGCTTGAAATGGGTTGGGTTGCAACCTGTAATACAAGACACCAGTGGGGTAATTATGTAACTTTGTTGCAATCAACTCTGACAGAAATCGCAGTTACATTACTGCTTTAGTAAGGCCGTCCGCTGCCTTAAGCGGGATCCCGCCGCAGGTACACGGCGTGGGAATATAGATTGCTGGTTTTTGACGGACAGATGCTTGCGCAGTGCATGAGTAAGCTCTAATCTATGTCGCCCCGCGCGCGTGTCCCGCTCAAGGCAGCGGAGGGCCTTAGAGCCAAAGTGACAACTATCTTACTTAAAGCAGCAATGTAACTGCGCTTTCAATCTATTTCAATCGAGAATTGTTAGCAACAGCCTTACGTAATCAAGGTACCGGTCCTCACTTCAAATAACATAAGCAAGAGCTGTTGACGCATTTTCCTGAATTGACCTCTTTTTTTATTCACCTTTTATGGTCGCGCAAGCGATAACGTTTTAAAAGTTTAATACTTAATGGTAACTGTTATGTTTTAAATCAAACAATATTAATTGAAAGTTCATTCAGTGTACTTTTAATAGATATCAACATTAACTTAATAAATCACGAGCAGTAGCCAAGTCTAAAGTTATTTTTGAAGAGGTGCGATTTTTCTGACGTTGAGTATAGTACAGCTCACTAATAATAATTCCATCTTTTTTTTGCGTCTAGGTTTCAGCGATCCGTACTGCATGCTCGGTATTCAGCCGGCGTCATTGCCTGCCTCGCCACGCGCCTCCGAGGACGAGGGCCGTAAGCACGGCTTCAGGCTAAGCTTCAAGCGGCGCGACGGGAGGCAGCAGCGCGACAGCCTGGGCAGGCTACCCGCCCGCTACATACGCGCCACCAGCGTCAGACCGCATACGCTCTCGCCCAAATGGAATGAGACCTTCAAATTGTGAGTTATTCATATTTTAGACCTGTTTAGCAGCCATCTACGCAAATGGCCAACATTTTATGCGATTGAATGCTACACTTACTATTAAAGCTTTAAAATAAGCAGTAAAACTTAGAATAATAACACCTAGAAGCCGGGTCCTCGTATGCAAAGTGAGGCAACTAATACTAAGCCAAAATTGCTTAGTTTTCAGATTTATATCCTTCATACGTTACCTAATCGTAACTAAAATCCAATAATATAGTAACTAATCTCCTAATTGTAGAAAAATTTAAACTGTTTTGTACTAATTATATATAAATAGGTAATGGAGAATAAAAGTCTGAAAACAGAGCCATTTTGGCTGTTTTATAGTTGCCTCACTTTTGATAGTGCGCTTTGTATAGAACTGTCGTTCTAGGTGTTATTTTTCTAAGCAGTAAAGTATAAAATTGCCGTAAGCTTGTTAATTAAATACAAGACATGAAAGTCTGTGATTTACATAAGTTTGCGACATGTGCTTTAGTAGTAAGCGTAGCGTTTGTAACGGTTCAAAACTGAACATGTTATTTTGTCTCAAATATTTTTCGAATTTTGTTTCATATTGAGCATAATATTATTTAACTATCGAACAAGTTATTATAATAAAGAGTAGTTCAGGTTTTGAGTTAGCAATAATATCGGAAGTTCTTTTAATCTTTCACGGCGCTAAAATTCAAATATTAGTCTCTGTCTAAGTAACGACGCTAATAGGCCTAAAATTTATTTATATTTATTATTGTTTATTTATCAAATTTTATTAGAGCCTCTCGAATATCATTATAATAGTTTATTTTAGAAGATTACTTAAAAAAGGATTGAATTCGGTGTTAATTATTTTTGTAAGTTGTCAGTAGTGTCACACCACGTGATGTGTTTTAGCTAAAGAACGAAATTAAATATAGTAGGTCATTCCAGTGGATCAATCGATGAGAAATCGATTGCCAAATGGTGACTGAGGGTCGCAAGGCAAGTCCCATATTCTTTGCCAAACCATAGTTGTAAATTTAAATTTTGTTTTAGGAAATATTAGACATTAGTTAGATTTGGGGGATAAATGCAAGTTTAGTTGGCTTGGAGAATTTTGTAGCGGATCTAGTACATTTCGTTAATCGTAGGCGGTATTTGCTTAAATAAGGGTATTTTGTTATATCATGCCTTGCTTCATGACACAGTTAAATTGGAGATTTTAAATTAAAATGGAAGTGTAATTTGATTTTATAATATGGTTTGATGTTCAGGGATGATACAGAGGGAAAGAAAAGAAATGAAACTATGTTTTATTCTGGGCGGAGTTTAGTTGACAGTTTAGTGGTAAATTGAAAACTCGAATTGTAAAATAAAAGGGGAGATAATTAATTAATAGAAATATTGTAAGGATAAATCTAGAAATATTATTAAAAAAAACATAAACAATAGTTATTGAAGGTGTAATAAGAAAGTATTTCATGGGAAAATGTGGATGGAGCCTAATAAAGTTTGTCTTGTCGTTGGGTGTTGTACGAAGAAAGATTGATATGAAGTTTCTTCGAAAGCGGGATTTTATGCTGCAGGTTTATAATTCAAATGAGGGTAGGCATTTAGGAAATGTAAAAGTAGGCGGATGAGTGTTGCCAGTTAGGGTTTTTAAAGTACCAACATTGTGATGCTAAATTGAACGGAAATTTTAGGTTTAATTGGACCAAATATTTAATGGAAAATGTTGTAATACGTATTTTAGCAAATTGATTCTAGAGGTTATGATATTTTGGGGAAGGCGAGATAAAAAGATTGAAAAGGTTGGATTATAATTGTAGCATATGGGAGGTTCAATTTGTTGTGAATATAAAATTCGTATTAATCAGAGTTCTATGATTATAGTACAATAATTTCATATGATTCTGGATAAATATGCTGAATATTACTCAAAGTTGTTAGTTTTGTTAGAAATGATGTAAGGGGGAAAACTTGTTGATTTATTTATGATTGAAACGTTATTTCATACAATTGTATGAATTGCTTAAATCAAATGTAGCTGAAATATCAGTATAGAGAAATATTTAGGTAACAGATTAATTTTAATTTGGTTAAAAATGGAGCGTCATTGTGCGCTTGAGTATAGAGAATCTTGAACATAGGAGGTCATTAGTTAGTTGAATTGTACGTTGAAATTATTGATTAGTATAGGGGTTCATTTTGTAAGATTAGTAACTTAAATATTATATTTACAAGTTGAGTAAGACAAAACTGAATTCTCCCCGTTTTTGAAGGAGAAGGGAAAATTTTAGGAACAATTTATGTAAAGTAGGGAAATGAAGGTAGAAAAAAAAGATGCTTAGATCGTGTGGGGTGAGGTTCCTGGAGTGAGTGAATGATTTTGGGGGGTTATAAAAGACGCGGCTCGAGGGAAATCGCTCTCTTTACTTTCCTCGTCGTCAACGTAGCATCAAGTGGAACCTCGGTAGAAGCCGTCAATACCCTCTTTGTAAGATAGCTTCGAACAAGTAGTATTTTTATAACGCAAGAAAACAGCAAGAAGTCAGGAAGAAAGTGTTTAATTGAGGTTTTGACGTATAGGTCCGCAACCGGGTGCGAGTCTCTTGCATATACGCTTTAATTAGGGCTTATATGGTATAAGTAAGCTTGAAATTAGAGTAGGTAGATTTTGGTTGCGAATGTTCATAAAGTAAAGTAAATTTCCCAATAAATCGAAGAAGTTTCCGAATCAAATTAGTTTGAAATTTATATAAGCAGTTGGGGAACGAAAAAGGGGGTTGGATTTTGAATAAATATCATTAGTTTTGTGTCTCTAAGGGGCGTTCGGTCAATCCTCAAAGGGGTAGGTAATGTAGCATTGCTCTGTGGCGTGCAATGCGGGTTCTGTTAAAAGACACCTAGTTCAGTCACTTAATATCACCAAGTTAGCCAACTCGCTTGGGAGCCAACGAACCGAACGGCGCGCAGGAGTGTTCCTCGCCCAATCGTGGAGGATATGACTTGGTGGTGTTAATCCTCTTCTGTTAGGACTCAGCGCTGTCCCGTCCCACCAGCGCTGAGCACGTCCAAGCTGTTAGGAGAGAATTAGGCGAGTCATGCTTGCTCACGCTGTACAGATTCGGGCTTCGGTGATGGGGTAAGCATCACAAATACTGCATAGGAAATCTAAATTTAGTCGCTGGTAGGCAGGTAAACTCATTAGGTTTATAAATTCATTGTTAGGCGCGTAGGAACAGTAGGTTAGGTTTGCATCTCAAGGCGGGAGGGAAACTTGGATGCTGGTAAAAGAATGGACGTTCTCAAGAAGGTCGAGCTGTCAGCAAGGTAACAGCAGTAACGTTAGATAAGCTAGGAACTCTTACATAGGCGAAGAAGAGGTAGGTCAATTCGCAGTGTATCAGATTTAGGTAGGCCGCAAATAGGTTGGTGTACGACAAAATGGCTGTCGAAGCGAGACATAGGCAGGTGGTGTCGAGAATGGTACCAACAAGATGGCTGCCGCAGGTCATTCAGTGGTACATAGGAACTTGACTAGGTTGTGATGAGGCAGGATGATTTAGGAACGGAATCTAGGAAGCGCAGAAGTGTTAAATATAGTGAACGAAAGGTTATGTGAAACTACTGGATAGGATCCGAGGGGAAAGTATCAATCTTCCATAGTAGGCGCCTTAACAAAGATCTATTAACGCTATGACTCAGTGTTGTGAATAATTACTACGATGTGCTCAATTGAGTAGACTTTGCAAGCTCCAGTAAGTACCCACAAGTTGACCGATCCGAAGGAAAATTATCAATCTTCCATAGTAGGCGCCTTAACAAAGATCTATTAATGCTTTGACACAGTGTTGTGAATAATCATTATAATGTGCTCAATTGAGTAGACTTTGCAAGCTTCAGTAGTACCTACAGTTTGATTTACTATTAATTAGAGCTAGACAAATTCTTCTGTTAACATTGGATAATGATTTAATATTGAAAGTTGATTCATAAATAAAGATTAGTTATTCATCTTTGAATTGGATTGGTTAAATTGAACCTGTTTTCAAATGGTCGATTACAGTTGAGATAATCTGTTTTGGTGATTGAGGAAGGAGTGCTAAAACAAGATCTGGGTGTATGGAATAAGCCCGTGTAACCATTAAACTAATGTTGAATCACAGTTTATGGAACACTAGATCATAGTTTGAGTAAACCTTTCAAATTAACAGAATGAAGGTTATGACTAACAGTGAGATAATACTTTGAAAAGTATCTACCTACTATGAAAATATTATATTATTTAGTGAATACATTAAATTCACAAATAATAAGTTCAACATATTATCTGAGTTCAAATATTACAACTAGGTTCAGCCAACTCAATTTGAGGATGAAAGAAATAGAATTTTATTGAAATCAAATATTGCCTAGTCTACTCAACATTTAATTGAAATATCGCCTTTAACTTTAAATGAAATGAACTGAAGTCAATTCGGTTTATGGTTGTATATTTATAATTTAGCCGAGATTAAAGTATGAAGAATCCTTCATAGAGCTTTATTACCTTGTTTAGAATTGTCTTTCCTTCAGAATATGAGAACTATCAGTGTCCCAAGTAAATGGATAGTAATGTTGTGTCCATCTGTTATAATGTTAAACAATCATACTAGAATTAATTATTAAAGAAAAAAATTGTAATTCAGCCATCACAATTGAAGGAGAATTCCTCATTGTGAAAACTGATAGTTCGCTTGGGAGCATTTTGCTCCGTCCTCTTTTGTAGAAACAGACTGACAAAGACCAAATATCTTAATATAATAAAATTTACTAAGTAGATTTATCATGAAAAACAATTTGGCTGGCCAGAAGAGGGTTGCCCACGTTCGGTGTCGAGATCCATTGTATAAAGCGGGGCGGTGCTTTGTACCTTAGCTGGCAACATCACATTTGCATATTCACTACTTGTACAATAACTTAAGAAAGTAAAAGAATCCTTATTTAAAAGCGTTGAGGGTTTTATTATGCTTTGATCTCAGGCGACTATAACTTCTTAACTTATCTCCAATTATCTCTCTTATTTTAATGAATTAAGTTGACAATAGATAATTTACATTATTTAGGATAACGTCATACATGACCTATAATTTGACACTTGGCAGCGGAAGAGAATTATCCAAATTTAACTTTTCTCTATAACCCGACTTACCTATTTTTACCTTACAGTCTATTATGGCTGAACATACCCTCTTTTACCTTATAACAATCCTCCATTTAACTCATAAATTCACTTTGATCATTTCCTATCAACGTAGGTTTATTTCACTCATACTTACTTCATCAACGGAACGTAGTTGGGAACGCTTTCCTCTCTATTTATAGTATTCCCATTTTTGACACTAAAGAGCTATGGGGTTTCCCTTGGCAATATGACAGATATTAAGAATTAATATGAAGTTAAAGTAGGCTCACTTAGGAAAAACACAGACTTAATTTCTATTTCTCTGGTTGTATCAAAAGAGCAATAACTTTCTTTTAGTGGTATTTTTATTTAGAAATAATTGTAGTAGCAGGAATAATTAAAATCTAGTAATAAAAGCGAATACTTCTATTGGAAAATGAAAATCAATACTAATCACACTTTTAAAAGAATTTGGGTTCACTAATTATCACAACCAGGGTTCCTCCATTAGACATTCACAGGTCCTCACACTCCTCAAAGCTAGTTAGTAAGGTTCTTTGTAGGTTAGTTAAGGTTGAATAAAGTAAACTTAGTAAATTGCGTTTTGGAGGTTATTTAATCCAGTAAAATTAGGTTCCAGTAGTTTAGTTATAATCAACGGTAAATAGTAAGCGGATTTTGATTGTCCTCCTGTCCTGTAGGTTATTAGGTTTCCACTTAGGTTTTAGTCTTCTTTCATAGGCCGTGATCATCTAGATTCCTTTGTGACTAGCTGGACGGCTACACGTTCAAATCCATAGAATTTTGACTATTTGAGTAGGGAGCCAGGTCCTGTCAAAATTATTTTACAGTTCTATTTTAAATTATAACAGATTTGTTGAATTACGTATCTGTCAAGTAAGTTATTTTGGACTTGTAACCAGCCCGTACCACATAATACAGGGCAATTTTGCGTCCTCTTTACAAAATCAAAAATACGTTCAAAGAAGTAATAAAAAAAAAAATTGGTGAGATAATTATGAATTATTTCTTTTTAAATTCACAGTTTTCAGCCACTTTTTATGTCCAAAAAATTTAGGCGCGCACGCTCACCCTCGCGCAAGCGACGCGAGCGGGGGAAGGCGGGTGGCGGGAGGGGGGCTCGCGCGGGTCGACCGTGCGATGCGCAAACAGTGACAACAATTTCAATTTGTGTAGGGAAAAAATTGGGACAAAAATGTAAAAAAAAAAAATTTTTTTACTTCACTAATTGATTGTACTGCTGTTATAGAATGACCTGACAAAATTTGAAAAGGGGTCCAAAAATGACCCTGTATAGTCCGCGTTTCTTACCACAATCTTACCAGTAGTCCTGCATGTTTTCATCCCAATTTTAGTGAAACATAAAAATGAAAGGGAATTTTGGCGCCAGCTGTCTTACCAGTAAGATTCGATAATCAAATAATTGCTTATAATGTAAACTCTAAGCTTTGCCTTGTCGGTATTGCTTAATATGGATTACGTTGCATTAATTATTAGCCTTATGTTTGGATATTGATTAATCGCACGAAACTCAATTACTGAATTTAAGCACACTTTGTGTAAGTCATCATCTGAGAGTTAATTTCCGAGTGCTGCCCATTCCAAAAGGGCACAGATTAATGGACTACGTAGGATTAATTTAGCAATAATAATGCTATGAACGTGGACCAATAACAATTTCCGTCTCCAACGTTGGAAACAATGCGATGATAGGTATTATGATTGCGTTGAAACCTGTAGCCATCTCGGGGGAAATTTAGGCTGTATAATAGTTATGATCGGGTAAAGAATAGTTTTTTTAATTTTGCGATGAAATAGCGAATATCTAAGTGACTCAGTAAGACCTTGCGTTTGTGCGTTAAGAAGTAGCTTGTATGTTGTTTAAAAAATTCTCTAATAGATGTCGCCACGAGGTTTTTAAAACAGTACCTGTCAGTACCCCAGTCTTTTGTGATCAATATCATAGAAATAGTTTGTGATAGTGGTAGGTATTCTTTTATTACATTCGATAGATGGCTCTCCTAGTTTTGAACATTTTTCGAAAAGGTGAAATTATTTTTTCGACGAATTTTAAAAACTGAGTCGAATTTTGAAAGATGAAACGAATCATAGATATAGTATACATATAAACGAATCGAATCATTTCACGAGAATCGGGGAAATGTGAGAACAAACTGATATACGAAAGCTTTATTGCTGAAGCAGAGAC
Source organism: Agriphila tristella (assembly GCA_928269145.1). Classification (NCBI taxonomy): domain Eukaryota; kingdom Metazoa; phylum Arthropoda; class Insecta; order Lepidoptera; family Crambidae; genus Agriphila; species Agriphila tristella. The sequence continues at coordinate 43,901,374 of OV743431.1, forward strand.
GCTTTCGCTTCACGCTCGCTCGATCAAGCATTAGTACTCGTAAAGCGTTTATCATGGCAACGCAAATTTTAAACTAACGATTTTGACTGCGACATAAAAATCAAATATTTTTAACTAAACAAGCATTTTTGCTATGCGATATAACAGTATGATACTGTGAATTAGTTGTCATTTTGCTTTCGTGTCATTCTTCCACGATGCCTTCACTTTTACATTCAAGAAGGCGAAATGCGAAAAATGCCCGGATGTACAATTTCCTTTTCATTTTCCCTTCTGATTAAAGTGAATGTAGATTCTGGGACAATTCTTTTTTTCGCTGACAAGACTTATCTATTCAGACATTTTTAGGTTTAAATAAGATATTTTTTACATACTAGGATAGGACTACATACCTGTATATTTTTTTAGAGTTTTATTAATAGAAGTAACTATTAATAAAACTCCAAAAATGTATCCAGGTACGACACTTATTTGCGTTACCTATATTTTAGGGTATGACCTTTATCAAAAGTTTGGTGATTTTGAAGATAGCCCTAAATATAGACGCTGAACTCGCTTCACCGGGCAAAAGGCTATTTAACAATGTGAAAATAATAATCTCAACTCAACTGTCTGTCTAAAAAGTCTGTTTATATGAGAAATTATTAAATTATTTATAAAAACTTATACTGGTAACCCAGTTGGTTCTGTCAAAATTATAATTGTAAACATATTTATTTATTTAGATGGGTATTGGTGGGGTGGTTAGGGATTTAGTTGGGTTATAAAATTACCTATGAAATTACCCATGTAAACCTTGGACGAATTCGTCCAAGATATAAACAGACTCTTTAGAGACAGACTCTGTATTATCACAGTCTCGTTTTTTTTCTTTTTTTCGATTCGAATCAGTTATTGACCGAGCGAGCACGAAGTGCGAGCGAAGCGTCTCTGCTTCAGCTTGAGCAAAAATTCTTTCGTATGTCTGTATGTTCTCTTCTACAGGTCGCATTTCTCAACCGATTCTTGTGAAAATTTGTGAGCAGGTTCGAAAATTATATAGAATTTTTTTGTCGAGCCTGATTTTTAATTTTTCAAAATGGCGGAGATATGTTAAAAAAACAGGTTTTACGGCTTTCCAGCGCTGTCTGTTCTCCTCTAAAGGTCGCATTTCTGAACCGATTCTCGTGAAATTTTTTTAGCAGGTTTGAAAATAATACAGATTTTTTTTTGTCTCGCCACTTTTTCGACTTTTTTCAAAATGGCGGAGATATGTAAAAAAAACATATTGCAGTCCAGCTTCCCGGCTCTGTCTTTTCTCCTCTACAGGTCGCATTTCTCAACCGAATTTCGTGAAATTTTGTGGGCAGGTTTGAAAATCATATAGATTTTTTAAAATTGAGACAGTTTTTCCAAATTTTTCGTAATGGCGGAGATATGTAAAAAAAAATTATTTCAGTCCGGCTTTTTGGCGCTGGATGTTCTCCTCTACAGGTCGCATTTCTCAACCGATTCTCGTCAAATTTTGTGAGCAGGTTCGAAAATTACATAGAATTTTTTTGACACGCCAGTTTTTTGAAATTTTTCATAATGACGGAGAAATGTAAAAAAACATATTTCAGTCCGACTTTCCAGCTGTCCATTTTCCTCTACAGGTCGCATTTCTCAACAGATTCTCGTGAAATTTTGTGAGCAGGTTTGATAATTATATGGATTTTTTCAATTTAGCCAGTTTTTCTAAATTTACCCAAAATCACCATTTCGAAAAATGATTAAAATTAGAAGCGCCATCTAGCTGCGAACATACCTACCAAATAATACCAAACAGCACGTACGTGCTTTGAAAAGCTCGTGAACAGTGAGGGAAAAAGTGGTGGCGACATCTTTTAGATATTTTTTTAAACAACATACAATTTGAGCTACTTTTTAAAGCGAGGTCTACAGCTCACGGAGCCACTAGTGTTATGATTGATGTATTAGTCAAAATTTACTTAAAACTTTTCTTTTCTAAGGTAGGGTAGGGTGGTCGATAATGAACCACCCAAATTTTAAACAGCTGTAACTCGGGTTTTCCAAGTCCGATTCGTATGATTTTTGGTTACAATCATAAAGAATTTTATTGGCTGTAGAAGAAGTACATTATTTTTGTCCAAACTCTAGACTGTATTGTGAAATCTTGTTTTTTTATGTAAAATGGGAAATGGTTCATTCAGTGCACCCGGTGGTACTTATTGAACCGGGGGCTGGTACTGAATGAACCAAGGGGGGACTTAATGAACCATGGTTGTTACAACAAGCATAATATTGATATTTCTTATTTAGTAATGAAATAAAACTCTGTTTTTAGTGTCAAGTATTTAATTAAGATCATGTACTATAATAAATCCATACAATTTTTTACTTTTTAAACCCTAAGAGAGCGTTTTAAACATAACAATTACATCTGAGAGCAGTTTAGTTGACTAAATTTTAACCAACTAATAATTGAATATCGTATTTTAATCAACATTACCTTAACTATCACCATAATTATCATTTCCGTAAGTCTGTTCTCTCTTAAACAAATTCAAGGGGAAAAAATTAGCTTAGTAACGTAAATTCAAAAGTGACATAATTATCAACGGTAAATTTGTAAATAGGCAATCTACGAATATTGCCATCTTCATTTTATATCAGCAGTGTTAACACCTGCTGTGTCAGGTTCCTTTTACACATTTTTTTTGTTGAATTTTACTTTTTTTTTGTATGATACAAAAAAGTCTCATTTTTCGTCATCGTCCAATGTCTATCAAGTCTAGATCATCCCATCCTATAATATAAAAAATAAGAAAAACATTACAAACACATTATAAAGCATTCTAATAGGTAAAACAGGGGGTAAGTAACGAATTTGCCAGGGATGGGACTATATGAAACACAGGTGGTACCTAATGAACCAGTGGTTCATTAAGTACTCCTTCAAATTGGTTTATCCTGTACCACCCCCCACTTATACACTTTAAAGTTATGTAACTGCTTGTACAACCACGTGAAGCTTATTTTCATTACTGTGATGAAAAGCGCAAACAACAATAAATCTATCACATTAACCACTTTAAAGCTACTATTCGCACAAACGAAATAAAACCAAATAATACTCACCTATTATTTACTACTTTTTTACGTAAAATATGCAAACCACCGACGCGAATGCGTGTCTTTTGCGCTAGCTCGCTGGCGACTGGGGAGGGAGGGGCGATTCTTTAGAGGCTCGCTTACTATGATTTGCACCAACTGGCAACGTCACGTTTCCGAGAAATTTGGCCGGTTCATTTAGTACCTCTGGTTCATCATCGACCACCCTACCCTACTCACATGAATAAAAATTTCAAGATCTAGCTTTACAAATATTATATTACTAGTGGCTCCGTGAGCTGTAGACCTCGCGTTAAAAAGTAGCTAAAATTGTATGTTGTTTAAAAAATAATCTAAAAGAAGTCGCCACCTCTTTCTCCCACACTGTTCGCGAGCTTTTCAAAGCACGTAGTGTAGGTACGTGCTGTTTGGTATTATTTGGTAGGTATATTCGCAGCTAGATGGCGCTTCTAAATTTAAACATTTTTCGAAATGGTGATTTTTGGTAAATTTTGAAAAACTGGCTAAATTAAAAAAATATATATTTATCGAACCTGCTCACAAAAATTAACGAGAATCTGTTGAGAAATGCGACCTGTAGAGGAAAATGGACAGCTGGAAAGTCGGACTGAAATATGTTTTTTTTACATTTCTTATTCATTATGTAAAATTTCAAAAAACTGGCGTGACAAAAAATTCTATATCATTTTCGAACCTGCTCACAAAATTTGAGAAATACGACCTGTAGAGGAGAACATCCAGCGCCAGAAAGCCGGACTGAAATAAATTTTTTTTACATATCTCCGCCATTACGAAAAATTTAGAAAAACTGTCTCAACTTAAAAAATCTATATGATTTTCAAACCTGCCCACAAAATTTCACGAAATTCGGTTGAGAAATGCGACCTGTAGAGGAGAAAAGACAGAGGCGGAAAGCTGGACTGCAATATGTTTTTTTTACATATCTCCGCCATTTTGAAAAAAATCAAAAAAGTGGCGTGACAAAAAAATTCTATATCATTTTCAAACTTGCTCACAAAATTTCACGAGAATCAGTTGAGAAATGCGACCTGTAGAGGAGAACATCCAGCGCCAGAAAGCCGGACTGAAATAAATTTTTCTTACATATCTCCGCCATTACGAAAAATTTAGAAAAACTGTCTCAACTTAAAAAAATCTATATGATTTTCAAACCTGCCCACAAAATTTCACGAAATTCGGTTGAGAAATGCGACCTGTAGAGGAGAAAAGACAGAGGCGGAAAGCTGGACTGCAATATGTTTTTTTTACATATCTCCGCCATTTTGAAAAAAATTAAAAAAGTGGCGTGATAAAAAAATTCTATATCATTTTCAAACCTGCTCACAAAATTTCACGAGAATCGGTTGAGAAATGCGACCTGTAGAGGAGAACAGACAGCGCTGGAAAGCCGTAAAACCTGTTTTTAACATATTTCCGCCATTTTGAAAAATGGAAAAAAATTTGGCTTGACAAAAAAATTCTGTACAATTTCAGAACCTGCTCACAAATTTTCACGAGAATCGGTTGAGAAATGCGACCTGTAGAAGAGAACATACAGACATACGAAAGAATTTTTGCCCAAGCTGAAGCAGAGACGCTTCGCTCGCACTTCGTGCTCGCTCGGTCAATAAACTTTAGATGCTTAAGTATATTATTATATAGGGATATCTAGTGAGTCTAGGTCTACATCAGTTGCGCTATGATATAATTAAATAACATCAACGAAACAAGAAATATACTTTTATAAGAACCTGCCAGTTGGACCTTCCTCTCTTTTTTTTTCTACTTGTTTTTATTAACAAATTTTAATCATAAAAATTACTGACGAAAAACATTGGCGTTCTTTGGATAGGGTCTAACTTGCCGGACGATTGAATTATTGTGTTAGGTAATTATTATTTTTGTTAATGATCATAAAATAATTATATTTATATATGTATACAGACATAAAAAATGAGAAATATGAGAATGAAACAAATTGTACCTATAGTACTTTTTTCAATACTGCTTAGTTGTATTCCTAAGTATACCGACTATGTATTTTTGTCGAACACGCAGTGACTGGACAAACCTAATCGGGTTTTAGTCACTCGGTTTTTCTAAAAATTTTATATTTTACTTTGTTTAATAAATAAAAAAATAAAAAAAGAGTATGGAAAAGAATTTGAAATTAACCTTTCTGACCCATGGAACACCTGCGTGGTTCGCCTAAGTGTTCCACGGGTACCTTTTTGTAGAATGATAATAATGAATGCCGTATTTTGCCAGCAGTGATATTGACGACATATCGTCGGACGTTCTGCATCTAGACATCTGGGACCACGACGATGAGAGCTCAGTCCTCGACGCAGTGTCTCGCCTCAACGAGGTGCGGGGCGTACGCGGCCTCGGCCGGTTCTTCAAGCAGGTCTGCCAGAGCGCCCGTCAAGGCAGCCAGGATGATTTCCTTGGTGAGTGAAAATCGCAAATTCTTTAGAACGGACTACGTTCTGCATCTAGACATCTGGGATCACGACTATGAGAGCTCAGTCCGAGGACGTCTACCAAAGCCATCAATGCAGCTAGAAAGATTTACTTGTTAGTGTACATAAGTCTTAAACCAGTTCTCCTCAAATAACTATTTTTTTAACCCGTTGAAAAATTACTGAGTTTTGTTTTTAATAAAATGATATTGGGTTAATAATATAAAATGTTAAAATGTGTGAAAGGCTCTTTATTCCTTTTTGCATTCTTTGAAGTATTGTCACTAAGATTTTTCTTACAAAAGTAATAAAGGTGATTTCCTTGTTGAAATTCAATGAACTTACCATTTCATTTGGTAAATAAATACCTACTGCACTATTCCGAAAAACCAGCTCCGATTATTTATTTATTTTAATTTTGATCCTAGCGTTACTGCATTGTTTTTATTAGTTATTATAAGCTGCGTTGTTGATATTAGTTATAAAAAGCTTAATCCTATTATAAGGTCTGATAATGAGTTATTGGAAAGACAGGTTGATTTTTTTTTACACGACTCCCCAAAGCAAAAACTGCCCAAAGCAAAAAGAGTGTATAGCAGTGGCGAAGGGTCCGTACAAGCCGATTCCCATCGGCTTACCTTTTAGAAATCCCAGTCCACCGATCCACTATGCAGATCACAACATTTTTGTAGAACGGCTTACCTTCGTCATAATTTCACCCCTCGCCACTGGTGTATAGGTATGTGTTCAGGGTTCAATGTTTGTGGGTATGTGAGTTTCATTATTCCACCATAAATTCTGAATGCCTGAACTGATTTGGATAAATGGGGTATCGTTAGAATCCTTACAGCTTCCCGAGTGACACTGGCTATATTTTTTTAGAAAAAATCAAATGACGACTGTACGACGCCATTTTCAAATAAGAAAAATTTATTTTTTTCTTTAATTATTACAATATGGGCATCAAATAAAAGGTCTTGATGAACACATTCCAAAACTTTATAATATGTCACTAAAATGTGTGAAATAAAAATAAATAAATTAAAAAAATATTAAAAACACGACTGCCCTGCCAAAAACGAACTAAAAAGTTGAAGACCTCTTTGATCAAAAATTGTTCCATAGTAAGGTCCCCCGACTGCAATGACACTTGTTGTTTAACTTTTAAGTTCGTTTTTGGCAGGGCAGTCGTGTTTTTAATATTTTCTTAATTTATTTATTTTTAACGTATTCCCAGAATACAATCGTTGTTTTCGAATCAATTCTACATCCTTTGCAAAAACCTGCCCACTGATTTATCTAAATTGAAAATATCGATTCTTTTTGGTTTAAAATGTTTCGGCGTGTTTTTATGAATAAGGTATGTTCTCGGAAATTATTTAAATTAAACTAGCGGCCCGTGACTTCGTCTGCTTGGAAAGATTTTTGCTATCCCTCGGGAACAATACTTTTTTTTCTGGATGAAAGTTATCATAGGGTAACATAGGGTAAAGAGAAAGACCTATGTCTTTCTCTGTGCATGTAAAATTTCAAGATGATCGGTTTAGTAGTTAAGACGTGAAGGCTTAACAAACAAACAAACGGACTTTCGCATTTATAATATTAGTAAGAATTTCAACTACGGTTACTTGCGAACTTATTGGAAGATTATGGGCAATTTTATATATAAATTGATGTAAATCTACGCAAATTATAGGTTCAAATGCGTTTCAGAATTTTCCTTTTTCAAACTCAACCATACTTTACCCCTGGGTGTGATAAAGCTAGTAAAGTGACCCAACTCACAAGCTTCCAATGAAGGTAGCTATTACGTTGGTAGGAAATTCTTTAATGGTTGGGACCTTTTGTTCTTACATAGGACATACAATTGTAATGTAATTAAATAAGTATTCTGTTACTTATCAATCAAGTATGGAATATAAAAGAAAAAATTAAAATATAACAAAAAATATATTTATTTATATAACAAGTTCTTAATTAAGAGATCTGTAGCTTAGTTCTTTTTAAAACCAGTTTATAATATTATCATGGCTAAAGGTTACCCTTAACAGTGTTACTTAATTTCCTTTTAAAATATGAAATTCCATATATGAACCTCTGGTCATAAATAGTCAATGCTATAGATAGTACCGCAATAAATTCCCTAATCGCAAAAATATATTGGAAAGAAGTCAATAATAATTCGAAATATTATTTACGGTTATAGTCAGTTAATAATTAAACTAGGTCAACGGGAACTGTGAATTTTGATTCCCTTGAGAGTGTCCAAATAGGCATTTTTTGCGGCATAAACAGCCGTTTTTTCCTTTTCAAGTACGGAACCCTAAATATAAAATCTATTCGAAAAATTAAAACCAAGGATAAATTAATTAAAATGCCAGATTCGGCCCAAGTACAGACGACGACGTCACATGTTGACCTTAAGACAGTCTTTATACACTACGTAATAAAAGCGGTTTTCGCAGTTCAGCTGTATAACTTTATGTGCTATCGTGTGTACAAGACTAGCAACTGAGACGTGAGACCAAGTAAGACTAAGAAATAATAACAATAGTTCATTTTAAAGGGACGAGACGACGAAGCTCATTTTGAAATCAACGGGTTATAATTTGAACCGTTTCAGATACCTACTGATTTATGCAGTGCACCATCTTGCTGTAAAATTATTCGGTTTTGTTCTTCCTCGGGTAAATAATTTAACTTATTAAGAAATAAGTTAAATTATTTTCTAAGAAGAAAGATATAAATAGTGTAATTACAAAAGATTTTTAAACTTCTGCTTAACTTAGACTCTGCTTAAATGTGACGTTGTCACTTTTATGTCAATATTGATTGAAAGAGACAGCATCATGTTTAAACAGTGTCTAAGTTAAACAGGTGTTTAAAAATCTTTTGCATAACACCGAAGATGCTTGATAGATTTTTTAAGTATTGATATGTTACAAAATTATCTTCCTTGAATTTTTTATCAGTGTCGGTTCGATTCCTGGCTACGGCAAGCCTATTTAAAAAAATCATGAATACAGTTAAGTGTCTTTTTAAAAACAAAGGAATGTCTACTTTGAGTAAAAACTCCTATCTCCTTTATTTAGAGTTTTTTCCTTCCACCTTCCAGCCCTACTCAAATGGGCAACTTTCTATTCGTTTGCTAACTTAAACATTAAAAGCCGTAACTCTTGCTACATGTGACTTGATCGTCTAACCAATTGATTATTTTTAAGCTTTAAGTTAGCGAACGAATAGACTGTCGGCCATTTGAGTAGAGCGCCGGTTCACTTAAAAATTTCTACCCTGTATAAAAGCCAGAATTTTCACCAAACCGAGCATTCCGATACGGGTCGCGGGAAAGCTGTAAGTACCTACTAAGTTGTACTGAGACAGTTTGATATTCGTCGGGGGAATGGTCGTTGTCGGCTGCAAGGCCCGGCCTTCCAACCGCTCCCTAGGGACGATACGGGCACGTGACCGCTCACGTGTTCGTATGAACTTGATGCTATACCTGTCACTGACTGTTTTAACTACTTTTATTAAACGGTATAAATTTGCATTGAAAGTGGAAGGAATTTAGTAGAAAAACAGGTTATATTTACTTAAAAATGCTTTAGAATTCTCATTTAAATTGTCCAAGATAGGCATCCTAGGCTACCTAGTAGAGATGGGGCAAAAGTCCCGGTTTCAACCCGACTACTCGGTTTAATAAAACCCAGTAAATTCCATAGACCATTTTGTTAAATTAAATAAATTATTTTTAAATAAGAGATGTTTTGTTCTTTTAGTCCGATAAAGGGGGTATAGAGTGTGTGAGCGGGAACCTAAGCGATTTCTTCAGAAACTTATTCAGGGTGCTTAGCGAGAAAACATACTTACTTACTAAAAGTCCTGACGTCTAGGAGGCGAGGCGATGAAATGAAAGCTTATAAATGTTCTATGACATTGGTCCTATACGTTTTGTTCGAATTTCCAACCGTTTTTGAGCTACGCTATCAGGAAATGTGGAAATTTGGATGACCCTCTACCAACCAATATATCATAAGAAAGGCCTCGCGTCTTCGTCCACGTGGACCCTAGGGAATATCTGATCTGATAAAAAGTACTAAGATACTGAATAATAAGTATTTTATGTTTTAATTCAGGTTATGAACTATCTGTATGATAAATTTCAATTAAATCCGTTCAGCCGTTCTTGAGTTATAAATAGTGTAAATGTTTTTCTCTCTATACGGCACTGATATAAGAATTTTGTTTTCTAGAACTAAAGTTTTGCATTATTTAGATTTCGTTTTTATAAAAACGAAAAACGTTTGCAATGGGAATATATAGTCTTAAGACGATTCAACACATTTCATCTATTTTAATTTCACGAGATTTTTGCGCCCCGTTAACCCAAATAAGACCAACCACCTAATTTTCTCAACAAAATATTTGAAAGGTCGTCCGTGAGGTTAGGTAATTTTACTTTTTTTCTTGTACGCATTTCCTACAACCAGACTTTCATCTGATTATTCTCAATTTACCCTCGAATACCAGTGAAATTATTGTTTGCTTTGCTCAGTCAATACACAGTTTTGATAAAACTTCTCGTGAAATTTTTAGGGCTCATAGTCTATATTTTTATATAGTATCATTCATTATATACCCTCGTAGTCACTGCTAGAAGTAGATAGCAAAACTGCTAAAAGTGGCCGTTTTTGACAACATTATCTTAGTACTTCTACGAATGACTGCAAAGGAATGAAGGATACCTTCTAAAAATATTAGATAGTCTAATTTTTTTTATCTAATATTTTTAGAAGGTATATAAGGCGGAGGCACTAAATTCCTAAGCCCTAAAAAATTACACGAAAAGTTTTATTGAAATCCTTTTCTATTAAGAACTTACCTCAGACATCGCCTCTTTCGCTTTCGATCAGGGAATCGTCGTAACAAAAACCCAATAAAATAAAATACGGCAAAATTTATCAGGCAAAAGTTTATAGAAAATTATATTATACTTCGAGTCATGCTTAAGTCAATTTTCTATTTTAATATTATCTAGACATACTTATCTATGTATTATATCCAATTTCAATCGTATTTTTTTAATATAAGCAGGTATATTTTTGGTCTGATTTGTATTATTTAAATTAGTATAATGGGCGCCGGGGGGCGTAGCCAGGGGGCATTTGGGAATTCAAAACCGACCGAAACAAAAATATAATTTATAATTTAAAATTACTAAGTAAAACCCTTTTTTTCTGTCAAGCTTTTTTTAAACATGGGCCGAAAAACTGGCCTGGTTTCGCCGATGTCCGAAACTCAATCGATTCGAGTAACCCGCACAATACCACAGTCTGAGTGACATTATCTCTAATAGCCCCGAAAATAATAAGATCGGAGGATATTCCAATCCTAGTGTCATCATAATCATACCGTGAAATGAGATATCCATATAATATTCCACCTATGAGATATTCCAATGTTATTTTCTATACATAATTACGGCATATTTACATTATGTACCCAAGAACAAAGGACTGAAATAGGTTCTGCTCACGGTTGCGGCTATTATTAATTATTGAACGGCTCTCTATACATATATTGATGGGCAAGTAAATGAAGAAAATGTGTTATTCCAAGGGGAATCATGCGTAGGCATAAATTCTACTTACTGTACAATTAATGATTCGCTGTAGTAATCCTTATATTCTTTACTATTTTCATTTGTTTGTATTTTTACATTAAAATACTAGGTAGGTACTATATGTTCTAACAAGCAACGACTAAAAACGATTTTTTGAACCTTTTGATCCTTGACACGTGTTATCTTTACTCCAGGAGTAAACCTGTTTACCTTCTCAACAGATGCATTTTATTGTGAATATTATAAAAGAACGAGAGTATTTCTGTTTTTGTTTTTTATGGAACTACGACAATGTTTTATATAAATTACAAATACATATTTAGGTTGATTTTTTATAATGCTAGCTAACATTGGTGAAATAACGCCTATCTTCTGTTTATCTACTTATCTGATAAGTGAGGTGTCCGAAACTCGTTCGGAACGTGTGAAAATGGGCCCAGTAGAAGTTGTAGATTTTGTCAGTTGAGTTTCGATATATCATTTAAATCGTGTTTCGGTGGTCATCACTGACGTCCAATATAATGGACGTCAGTGGTGGTCATGCTATAGGGGCTTTTTATTCGTATTGTTTCTGGCTGGGCGTTATTTTAAATTTAAAATGCATTTTTTTAATTCAGTCTTACAAAACTTAGCAGTGCGATGCGGTCTTTCATAGGTATCGAATATTGATAGGTTAACCCTTAAGCGTGCGCGTGCTCATATTAATAATGTGGAGATTACTGCGGCATACCAATATATGAATAAAAGATGTATACGTAAGTATTCAGGACGGGGTATCACTAAATCGAAACACAAGTGCTAGTAGTGACTTATATTTTTTGTACCTAACAATTTATTAATTTTATATGATTGATTGATATGATTTATTAATATTGACCGGGCGAGCCAAAGCGCGACCGAAGCGTCTTCGTTTCAGCTTGGGCAAAAATGCTTTTGTGTGTGTGTCCGGCTGTATCCTCTACGTCGCATTTCTCAACCGATTCTCGTGAATTTTTACGAGCAAGTTCGATATTATTTTTGTCGATTCAGTTTTTCAAGATTTTTCAAAATGGCGGAGATACATAAAAACGAGGTCTACGTCTGGCCACATACAGATGTTCATACGTAATTCCGAACGCAGCTAATCCATATAAATCTTGGGACCTACCATACATACGGTATTATTCCGTACGGAATTTTCATACATTAACGATGTTCCGTTCGGAATTGACAACATTTCAAAATTTTTATCATGCTTTTTTATTTATTATTTAGAAATTACTGATGAAAACAAGGGACACGTATTTTTTTCTTTTCCAAAATTTTTATTTTAAGTCAACATAATATTAATTTGAAAACTTTTTAAGGTACCTTGTAAAAAATGAAAACATGTCAATTCTGAATCGAGATTCCGTCGTGTATGTGGCCGGGCTACAGCTCACGTAGATCAATTAGTTCATTATCCACCGATTACTCGAAGACGGCTGAACCGATTGAAATAATTCAAACGTTATTAGATCAGGTTTGTTTCCAAGTTGGTCCCATTTTTTGAAATTTTGAAATCCGTTCAGTATTTTTTAGGAAAACTTGAAAATACTGTCGTTTTCGTCACCATTTTATGAACTTATACGGATGATCGACCATATCTTCTTTGTTTATGTACCGATTTAGATGATTCTTTTTTTGTTTGAAAGAGGATACTTTAGTGATGAAACCATTCTGATTTCATTGTTATTGGACCTTGGATTTTAAAGATACACAAGGGAACTCCTCAAAATCAAATAGAAACTGAATGGTGATTGAAATATTGCTAGGATTATGACAATCTTACACAAATTAGGTATCTAACTATGGTTAAGGACGTTTTAGACTTGACTGCAAAGGAACAACGGAACTCCTTAACAATAAACACCACGAACAGTAGAAATTGAGTTTTTGGTGGCATCATACCACGGAAAAATGTGAATATAAAAAAAATACATAACATAATCGCTTACATTTACATAATATACATACATACATACCCATAAAAAGGTAAAACTACTGAATACAGAAGGTATGGTAGTAGGTAGGTAGGTAAGGTAGGCTTACACTAAAAAGAAAAAAATGTTTAAAAACAAAAAACCGACTTCAAAAAATAAAAGAAGAATAAAAGAAGTTGTCCTCCAGCCCCACCCGACTTCAAGAGACGTGTTTTATTACAATAATATGCGTATCTAATGATTTGAAAATTATTTCTTGCTTTTTAGAGGTAGGTATTTAATTTTGAAGATAATTTTGTTTTTATTTTCAAGTTTTTTGAAGTTGGTTTTTTAATCCTAGAATAATAACAACCAGACAACAAGCACAAAAGTAGATACCTATACAGCGTTATTTTGTAGTCGTAACTAAAAATTTTGTCAAAGAACATGGGTCGAGCAACAAAAAAAATGTTTAAGCTCATTCAGCTGAGTTAGTATGCGAGGGGAGGACCAACATTGTTAGGCGTTCTCTACCGAAGAAATATTTCTTTGGCAAAAAATGTTTAGTTTTAGGGGTAGAAAACTCGCCTTGATGGATTAAGAACGGTGTTTGTTTTATTTTAACATCACTATTTACGAAAATAATTTAAAATAGAAAACAAAATCCCACCAAAAACATTTTCATGTAGAATGTTGCCAAGACTACGATGTGGCTCACACTATCAAAAAGTTATCAGACCTCATGTAGAGCCAAGCTTTAAACTCTACGCGCCCTAACTCTACAAGCACTTACTTCAAAAGCTCTACACCTTTGTCAAAATATAGTGGCTTGGCCGTTTCACTACAATAAGAACTATTATTTATCAGAAAAGTAATGCACAGTGAATAAACATTTCCATGTTGCGAAATCACTGGATTTACTATTCCTTAAAAATAAAAACTAAATATTCAAAGATTTTTCAGATACATATGTCTAAAATCTGAGTTTTTTAGATATCAGTAAAATCCAAAGTTTAAGAGTCATTTACATGTTTGATGAGTCTACTACTGACATCATATTCCAAGAATTTTGTTTATCTGGTAATACTCCAAACCCAAATGAGGGTTAAGGGGTTGGGGGGTTACAGTCCAACTTTATATTTTTTTAATTGAATGTATCCTAATACTAGCTTAAATACCAAATATCAGCTTTCTAGGACTTCAGTAAAATATTTGAAAAAATTATATATTCCCAATTACTAGATTATTTCACATCCAATAACATTCTTCATAAAAATCAGTTTGGATTTTCCAAAGGTAAAAATACTACTGATGCTGGAATTGCACTTCTCAAACATATTTTTGTCGCTTGGGAAGAAAAGCAAGATGTAATTGGCATTTTCTGTGACCTTTCTAAGGCATTCGATTGCGTTGATCACCAAACACTATTAAAGAAGCTAGAACATTATGGTGTCTCTGACAAATCAGTTAGCCTTATGAAATCGTATTTGTACAATAGGACTCAGAAAGTAGTGATTAATAGAACTCAATCTACTGGAGCCCCCACCAATATGGGTGTGCCACAAGGATCAATATTGGGCCCATTGCTGTTTCTAATTTATATAAATGACCTTCCCAATTACGCGAATAATTTATGTGAGACAGTACTATTTGCGGATGATACTTCTTTAGTTTTCAAAGTAAACAGAGGTAACAACTGTTCGGACGAAGTAAATAGCGCCCTCTCTAAAGTTTCATACTGGTTTAATAGCAATAATTTAGCACTTAACCCCAAAAAAACTAAATGTGTAAAATTTTCATTACCTAATGTTGAGCAGACAAAATTAAATATTAATTTGAATAACGATGAAGTCGAGTTTATTGAGAGTACAAAATTTCTAGGTATTACACTAGATTCTCGACTGCAATGGGATCCACATATTGAAGCCTTGTCAAGTAGACTTAGTTCAGCAGCATTCGCTGTTAAGAAAATAAGGCTTTTAACTGATATTGAAACGGCAAGGTTAGTATATTATAATTATTTTCACAGTGTAATGTCTTATGGACTGCTATTGTGGGGCTCAGCTGCCAGTATTGAAAATATTTTCGTACTCCAAAAAAGAGCTGTTCGCGCCATATACAATCTTCGGCGAAGAGATAGCTTGAGAGAATTGTTTAAAGAAATAAACATCTTAACTTTGGCAGGCCAATACATATATGAAAATTTAGTTTATGTAAGGAAACACTATGATTCATTTCCTAAGAACAGCAATATTCACCAGTTTAATACAAGAAATAAAGATAAACTTGCCGTTCCAAGATTTAGGCTTGCAAAATCTAGAAGTTCATTTATGGGGAAAGGCATAGCCTTTATTAATAAAGTTCCGCAACAAGTGATTGATCTGCCTTTGCATGAATTTAAAATCCATGTTAAAAAAACGCTCATGGGTAAAGGTTATTATAAAGTAGATGATTATCTTAAAGATCAAAATGCGTGGAAATGATGTAACACATAACTTGCTACTATAAGTACTTTGTTGAAGTGATATAATAAGTCTATGTTGTTGCCAATAATCCTGTCACCCTGTTGTAATTATCTGGTAACGTTATATTCAAGTTTGTAAATATCGTTACTTATGGCTGTTACAGCTGATAAGTTTCTTGCGCCCGTTCTTCTTGTCAGCTAAAAAAAGTCTGGAACGGGTGGTAGGAAAATATAGACGATTCAAAAGTACTTAATAATTAAGTTTATTTGAATAAAGCTTATTTGACTTTGACTTTGACTTTGACTTTCAGGAAGTACCCTATAAGTTTTGATGATCATGAGTGAGGCAGTGTCAAAATCGGGGTTTTTTAGATATCAATAAAATCTATATTATAAAAGCTATGTAATTGAAACTTTATATGTTTAACTAGCTTTTGCCCGCGACTTCGTTCGCGTGATTAAGATAGTTTTGCATTTATTTTGAAAGTCGCGGATTGCCAATATACCTAGGTATTTATCTGTAGACCTCATTTCACACATTTAAATTTTCTCATAAAAACTCATGTACAAACTGGAACACTCTGTAGCACCCTGTATAACGGGAATTTTCCAAAACATTTTCTTAGTGCTCACCTACACCATGAAAGATATGAACCCTCCAAAAATGGTGTCTCTACCTTCATACAAACTGGAACACCCTGTAGCATCCTGTATAACGGGAATTTTCCAAAACCCTTTTCGTAGTGCTCACATACATTATAATAGGAATCTACCCTCCAAAAATGGTGTTTCTACCTTCAGCCCCATACAAATTCTCATACAAACTTGAACAACCTGTAGCATCCTGTATACCGAAAATTTCACAAAACCCTTTCTTAGTGCTTACCTACACCATAAAAGGTATTTACCCTCCAAAAATGGTGTCTTTACCTTGTAACACCTTTTTTTTTATATACCTATGGGGTAACCAACATTTGATTTTAAAGTACTTGTTATAGCGGCATTCTCGTTATAGTCTTGTAGGTTGGACAAGGAACATTAGGTATTAGATGTAGGTACGAGTTTAGATAGGTTTTACAAAACACACATAGTGTTTTCACATAGCTTTTGATGTGTTTAGTGTTAGTTTATTGCATGCAAATTTCTACCTTTGTTTGGGTCAATTTCCAGTAGTTTAACGAATGTCGGTGATTGTACCACACACTTCGGCATTCGGGCATTCACTTGAATTCATTTTAAAACATCTTTCACTAAGAATTTTAGCACTTTCCAATAATTAAAGCAAATAAACTTTCTTGTTTACATATCTCACGGCTGTCTTTTCAATTGACAAGTGACAACTGTCAGATGTGACGTTTGGCGTTCCGATTCCAGCTAATTGAACGTTTCGGACCAATTAATTTACACTTTGGTGATAAAATCAAATAAATCCTATTTGTTATTTTAATTAAATAAAGTAAATACCCATGTCTCGCATGCTAGTTAAGCGTTTTAATATTAATATTCAGACAAAAGGTAAATATGTTCATAGAATGTATTTTGTGTGGGGGGTAGTTTGTTGTCTATGGCATTCTAGACTTTTCGAGTCGTTTCAACAATGACCGACGTAGTTCGACGGTTCGACGGACGGAAGTCTTTGTCTCATTGTTGGTATTTCGCCTGTGTCGTGTAGATGCAGGAATTGAATAATATGTGAGCCACGGCTTTAGGTGATTTTTAGTGGTTTCGCTATTAATTTAATGATGCGTTGAGCATCCCTTTAAGTGGTGAGTGTTATATTAATACGAATCTAATTATTTGTCCGTTTTTACCAGTGGTACCTATCAAGATTGTAACTTTGTGTATTGTTTTCAGGGCTCAAGGCTCAAATTGTATATTGTACCATGTTTCTTTCGAGATGATAACCTGTAATAATTAAAGCCCAAATTTGGTAAGTTTCTCAACCTTGTTATAATGTTAGTTGTAAGGAAAACCTCATATTCAATGTTGGACAATTTGGTGACTTTGATTTTTTATTACTGGGCTTCCAGGTTGCTCCCAGGTTGCTCCACAGTTTTACCTCACAATTTCAAGATATAAGTACTTTCTGGTTTACCTCAAAATTTCAAGATATAAGTGGTTCCCAGTTTGGTCCAGGGAATACTTCCAAGGTTATGGTTTGAGCTTGTTTCGATGTAACGTTGTCTGTGCAGCGGCTTGGCGAGAATTCCGTGCCATGATGTCTCATTAAAATCAGCGCGACGAGCACATATTAAACCGTACCATTACCATGGATTTATAAAACTAACCAAGGTATTCCTCAGCCTTCTTTTATTATCATCGCGGCAGTGTTTCTGTAGTATGTACCCGGTGAAGTAATTAACGTTCATATCCAGTACAAAATGGTGTTTTGATGACATGTTCAGACTCAACCCGAAGCAGGTCAACAGCCAATAAATGTACCTACAGTCATGTTTCAAATTTATTTAGCTTCAGCGTAACTGGTTCATGAGCCAGAATGTATAAATAATTCTATTTTACTATGAATGTCTTGTGTTAAGATGATAAGTAATAGATATCTTAGCATAAGTTTTTTTTTTGTGAGTACATATGTATTCGGTTCTTAACGGTCCGCCGACTTGAGAGATATGGTGACGTTTGAAAACTTATTTCAAATGCGGAACCGGCCTCTTAATCTGTCTGACTAACGGGAAACGAACAGATATGCCCTTACCTTTACTTTTAAGGGTTTATATTTTAAATCCCTACTTCTTTATATGGTTTTAATTTTATAATGAACCCAAGGGTATTGTTTTTGTAATTAATGTATGGTCTCACTTTAACCTGTTAAGGGTCCCTGTTAAACCATTTGCCCTTCGTGCGGTTTTAACATTATAATGGGTTCTCAAGGTATTATGTATTAATATAAAATGTGTGACTTCATTTTAACCCTTCGGATTCTTCGTTAAACCATTTATACCCCATGTGGTTTTAAATATTTTTATGACATATTTTCTGCGAATCGTTGTTAACTTGGTATTAATTATACAACGTGTTAAATAAATGTTTATATCAACGTAAATATTGGTTTGATTTATTAAACTCACTTTGTTTCGATCCGTGGACAATTTATCTTTTAATTTTTAACTTTCATTGATATTAACGGCGCCCAAAATCATAATTGTTCCATGGATGACTGAGCCACGCGAATCCACTTAACCCCTTTGCTCTACCGACTAACATTTTCAGTGGGGTAATTTCCATCTATACCCCGGGGTAAAATTTTTCCCATTATAGTGGCGTACCCAACGTGTGGCCCAGAAAAGTGAGATTAATAATTCAATATTTTAGTGCTTTATTTAACGTGAATTTAATTTTTATTTCAATATGGCTGAACTTAATTGTAACGTAGATTTCTTGCTCGGGGAAGAACTTGAACATGAATTATCCGCTCTTAAAGTCTCTTTTGATGAGCATAGTAGTGCTGACCAATTACGGCACTTTTTAATGAATACCTTGATACTAGCTCGTAGGGGTAGCTTAGAAATTCCTTCTGCGGCTGTTTTTAATAGTTCCGAATTTAAAAATACTGCTAACCTTTAAATAAAAAGTTTTCGCTCGCGTCTGTTTAGTTTAGAACTCCAATTATAAAACGGGTTCTGTATATCATTTCATATGCCACCTTACGTCTCGTTGCAATGCATCTCACCCAATTTTGTGTTTTATATATTTGTGTTCAAAATTTTTAACCCAATTTGGGGGACACTAGGTCATATTTGTCCATTTTGGCATATGGCGTCCCTGTCAGTGGTTCATTTGTTGTGCGGGGGCACAGTAGTGGCGCTTGAAACCCCTTTATATGGCTTTAGTTTCAAGCCTGCCCTTGTGTTACCTTTAGCATGATGCTGTTTCGTCGTTGTTAGTTGGGTGGGTTATGTTTTTGTTGGTTTTTGGTGCATATGTATACTGCGTTCAAAATTTTTAACTCAATTCGAGGGACACTAGTTCATATTAGTCTGTTTCGGCATATGGCGTCCCTATTGGTGGTTCATTTGTCGTGTAGGGTCACAGTAGTGGCGCTTGAAACCCCTTTATATGGCTTTAGTTTCAAGCCTGCCCTTGTGTTACCTTGTGCACGATGTTGTTCTTTCATTGCTAGTTAAGTAAGTTATAACTTTGTTAGTTTTTCGGGTATATTTTTATCCGTGTTACATCCATAGGTCTTGTTGCATTTGTGAAAACCACAAATGATACCAAGGATGGTAACATTTCTGTTTTCTTTATTATGATGGCGTGTCGTCCTGTGTGATGATTTGCTTTAGCAGTTGTTGTGTGTTTTAAGGGATGTTGGATTTCCACTCCTCACACTTTACTTTTAGAAGTCACTGTTTTGCATACTTCAACTTTACATGTAATTTACCCATGTTTGCAGTTTGGTAAATTACGTGCTGGTTTTTGTTTAACCAACCTGTGTTTAACACTGGTTATGGCTAGAACCTGGATTAGCTCTCCTTTTGTGTTATTGGGTCTATGAAACGGTTCTACCTTTTTCCATTTTCACTCTTTTGAGTTATTTATTAGGTTTCCCTTGATATGACTCGAGCTTTCTTTGTCTAAGTTTTGAGTCTTGAGGTGGTTTATCTTTAAGTAAAGTAGGATTAAGGTCTGTTTTGTCTAGTTTAGGTTGTAACTGTAGATTTCGTCGTTCCTCCTGACGAAAAATTTTATTCAAAATATTCATTTTGAATAAAATTTTTCTTTCCCAACTAAGACGGTACTGTAACACCTTTTTTTTTATATACCTATGGGGTAACCAACATTTGATTTTAAAGTACTTGTTATAGCGGCATTCTCGTTATAGTCTTGTAGGTTGGACAAGGAACATTAGGTATTAGATGTAGGTACGAGTTAAGATAGGTTTTACAAAACACACATAGTGTTTTCACATAGCTTTTGATGTGTTTAGTGTTAGTTTATTGCATGCAAATTTCTACCTTTGTTTGGGTCAATTTCCAGTAGTTTAACGAATGTCGGTGATTGTACCACACACTTCGGCATTCGGGCATTCACTTGAATTCATTTTAAAACATCTTTCACTAAGAATTTTAGCACTTTCCAATAATTAAAGCAAATAAACTTTCTTGTTTACATATCTCACGGCTGTCTTTTCAATTGACAAGTGACAACTGTCAGATGTGACGTTTGGCGTTCCGATTCCAGCTAATTGAACGTTTCGGACCAATTAATTTACACTTTGGTGATAAAATCAAATAAATCCTATTTGTTATTTTAATTAAATAAAGTAAATACCCATGTCTCGCATGCTAGTTAAGCGTTTTAATATTAATATTCAGACAAAAGGTAAATATGTTCATAGAATGTATTTTGTGTGGGGGGTAGTTTGTTGTCTATGGCATTCTAGACTTTTCGAGTCGTTTCAACAATGACCGACGTAGTTCGACGGTTCGACGGACGGAAGTCTTTGTCTCATTGTTGGTATTTCGCCTGTGTCGTGTAGATGCAGGAATTGAATAATATGTGAGCCACGGCTTTAGGTGATTTTTAGTGGTTTCGCTATTAATTTAATGATGCGTTGAGCATCCCTTTAAGTGGTGAGTGTTATATTAATACGAATCTAATTATTTGTCCGTTTTTACCAGTGGTACCTATCAAGATTGTAACTTTGTGTATTGTTTTCAGGGCTCAAGGCTCAAATTGTATATTGTACCATGTTTCTTTCGAGATGATAACCTGTAATAATTAAAGCCCAAATTTGGTAAGTTTCTCAACCTTGTTATAATGTTAGTTGTAAGGAAAACCTCATATTCAATGTTGGACAATTTGGTGACTTTGATTTTTTATTACTGGGCTTCCAGGTTGCTCCCAGGTTGCTCCACAGTTTTACCTCACAATTTCAAGATATAAGTACTTCCTGGTTTACCTCAAAATTTCAAGATATAAGTGGTTCCCAGTTTGGTCCAGGGAATACTTCCAAGGTTATGGTTTGAGCTTGTTTCGATGTAACGTTGTCTGTGCAGCGGCTTGGCGAGAATTCCGTGCCATGATGTCTCATTAAAATCAGCGCGACGAGCACATATTAAACCGTACCATTACCATGGATTTATAAAACTAACCAAGGTATTCCTCAGCCTTCTTTTATTATCATCGCGGCAGTGTTTCTGTAGTATGTACCCGGTGAAGTAATTAACGTTCATATCCAGTACAAAATGGTGTTTTGATGACATGTTCAGACTCAACCCGAAGCAGGTCAACAGCCAATAAATGTACCTACAGTCATGTTTCAAATTTATTTAGCTTCAGCGTAACTGGTTCATGAGCCAGAATGTATAAATAATTCTATTTTACTATGAATGTCTTGTGTTAAGATGATAAGTAATAGATATCTTAGCATAAGTTTTTTTTTGTGAGTACATATGTATTCGGTTCTTAACGGTCCGCCGACTTGAGAGATATGGTGACGTTTGAAAACTTATTTCAAATGCGGAACCGGCCTCTTAATCTGTCTGACTAACGGGAAACGAACAGATATGCCCTCACCTTTACTTTTAAGGGTTTATATTTTAAATCCCTACTTCTTTATATGGTTTTAATTTTATAATGAACCCAAGGGTATTGTTTTTGTAATTAATGTATGGTCTCACTTTAACCTGTTAAGGGTCCCTGTTAAACCATTTGCCCTTCGTGCGGTTTTAACATTATAATGGGTTCTCAAGGTATTATGTATTAATATAAAATGTGTGACTTCATTTTAACCCTTCGGATTCTTCGTTAAACCATTTATACCCCATGTGGTTTTAAATATTTTTATGACATATTTTCTGCGAATCGTTGTTAACTTGGTATTAATTATACAACGTGTTAAATAAATGTTTATATCAACGTAAATATTGGTTTGATTTATTAAACTCACTTTGTTTCGATCCGTGGACAATTTATCTTTTAATTTTTAACTTTCATTGATATTAACGGCGCCCAAAATCATAATTGTTCCATGGATGACTGAGCCACGCGAATCCACACAACCCCTTTGCTCTACCGACTAACATTTTCAGTGGGGTAATTTCCATCTATACCCCGGGGTAAAATTTTTCCCATTACAACCTTTATACAAACTGGAACACCCTGTAGCAACCTGTATAACAGGAGTTTTCGAAAATCCTTTCTTAGTACTCATCTACACCATGAAAGGTATCTACCCTCCAAAAATGGTGTTTCTACCTTCAGCCCTATACAAATTCTCATACAAACTTGAACAACCTGTAGCAGCCTGTATAACGAAAATTTTACAAAACCCTTTCAAAGAGCTTACCTACACCATGAAAGGTATTTACCCTCCAAAAATGGTGTCTCTACCTTCATACAAACTGGAACACCCTGTATAACATGAATTTTCTAAAATCCTTTCTTAGTGCTCATCTACATCATGAAAGCTATCTACCCTCCAAAAATGGTGTTTCTACCTTCAGCCTTATACAAATTTCCATACAAACTGGAACATCCCTGTAGCATCCTGTATAACGGACATTTCACAAAACCCTTTCTTAGTGCTTACCTACACTATGACAGGTATCTACCCTCCAAAAATGGTGTCTCAACTTCAGCCCTATACAAATTCCCATACAAACTGGAACACCCTGTAGCACCCTGTGTAACGAAAATTTCACAAAACCCTTTCTTAGTGCTTACCTACACCATGAAAGGTATCTTCCCCTTCAAAAATGGTGTCTCTAACTCTCTACCTTCAACCCTATACAAATTCTTGTACAAACTTGAACAACCTATAGCACCCTGTATAACGGGAATTTTCCAAAATCCTTTCTTAGTGCTCACCTACACCATGAAAGGTATCTGCCCTCCAAAAATGGTGTCTCTACTTCAACCCTATACAAATTCTCATACAAACTTAAACAACCTGTAGCACCCTGTATAACGGGAATTTTCTAAAATCCTTTCTTAGTGCTCACCTACACCATCAAAGGTATCTACCCTCCAAAAATGGTGTCTCTACCTTCAGCCGTTAGGGCTCCACACTTATCCCAACAATGAATGAATGAATGAATCAGTCAATCAATCAATCAATTTAGAGTTTTATGTGTATAGATAAGTCTACTACTAGTGGGAGATCGTGGGGACATCACCTTGCATTTTTGAGACAAAGCAAACCGTTTGGAACAGGTGTTCCTGGGGGTGATCTGAGCTGATTTAGCCCGGTTGCCACGTGGTTCCCCCCAGCAGGTGGGCAGGGGAGGGGGGAGAACAGTGCGTCCGGCGGGCCTCACTCTAAGCTTTATATCTGCATACATGTAGCTACTATATCAAGTTTGGTGTCTTTTTCATATAATTCGAGAACGAGGAATTCATTTTTGAAACTAAATTTTCACTCACCCATACAAAAAAACCGCGAAATTCAAAAATTAATATTTTTCTCTACTATTTTTTTTTGAAAATCCTCCACAGAATTTAAACTATGAAGGTTTGTCCCAGAAAAAAAAATACTAATAAATAGCCCAGTTATCCTTTTATATATATTAATAAACTTGTTATACATTTTTTGTATAAAAACTGTGTCAAAAAAAATTGTTTATGTCGCGTGGCGGAATTTTCTCGGCCATTTTTTTTTTGAATATTTTCTACAGAATTAAAACTATCAGGCTTTGCTCCAGAAAGAATAACTGGTATATAGCTTAGTTATTTTACTATATAAAACAATACATTTGTTGAAACATTTTTGTCTTGTAACTGTGTAAAAAAAATGTTTCATATCACGCGGCGAAATTTTCTCTACCATTATTTTTCGAAAATCCTCTACAGAATTAAAACTATGAAGATTTTACACAAAAACAATATACCGCTGCATAGCCCAGTTATCCTACTATATACAAAAATAAATTTGTAATCATTTTTTCTAGAAACTGTGTTAAAAAAATGTTTTGTGTCGCACGGCGGAATTTTCTCTACAATTGCTTTATTTTCGAAAAAACATATCGGTAATTAGCCCAGTTATTTTACTATATAGAATAATACATTTGTTAAACATTTTAGTCTAGTAACTGTATTAAAAAAAATGTTTTGTGTCACGCGGCGGAAATTTCTCTACCATTTTTTTTTTCGAAAATCCTCTACAGAATTAAAACTATGAAGATCTGCCCCAGAAACAAAAATACTAGTGAATATCCCAGTTATCACACTCGAACTTGTGTCTGATCTGAAATCAGTCATAATGTTAAAGTAATGTATAGGAATCAGTACACATCTCGTAATTCAAATCTCTTCGGATTTCACATTGTAAGGTTCTTACTTGTCATACAAGACAATAACAACCTTTCCAATATAGGCAACGCCTGCTTAATATTGCCTTCTTTGGCGTATTTAAACCCTTCAGTTACTGCAGGATATGTGCTCTAAGCTTGAAATGCGCTTTTTTATCCTTTCCAAACAAAAAAGACACAGTGTCGCAACCTGAAAAGGCGTGGAAGAATTGCAAGACTTCAGTATTTTCTGGTCCTCTAAAATAAATTATAAATCAATGCGTTGCAACTAAAATCACATATTTAACAAAAATTTGCAGCAGTGAGCGTGTGAGCGTCATAAGCGATTGGTCACGATCGCTCAGATGACCTGTCTCGTACTGCGGTAACCTTACAATCTTAAGTCTGAAGTGAAGAGATTTGAATTACGAGATGTGAACTGGTTACAATCTGCCTCCAACGGAAGATGCACTTCGTAACCATAAATATTATTATCGATGCAGTTTACCAAGGAGGCTATGTTTTGGGTCAGATTATAGGCCCTCAGCAACAGCTGCCATGCCCTGCTGACTGGGGCTGATCCAAACTAAATGGCTATTGGGAGCCTCTTTGGACAAGCATTATCTGCTGCATCTGCTGCTTGTTTAGAATTATTTCGTTGCCGCTGCAAATCAAAATGCGCCGGGAGGTGCAGCTGCATTAAAAGAAATCAAAAATACACAGAGCTATGTGCATGTAGTGGCAACTGCGAACAATAAAATTGTTTTATTTTAACCCGCATAACTATGTTAATTTTATCACATATATAATAATTCTAATGGCGAACGTTTTCCCAACATCTTTATTTAAATATTTAATTTGTATCATATATTTCTCACATCCAGAAGTAATTTATCAATGTAATGTAATGTAAATTATCAATATAACCAGAAAAATAACAAAATTATCAGAACCTCTACACAATTTTTCTATTCGTTCGCTAACTTAAGTAAAGCTTAAAAAATAAGCAATTAGACGATCAAGTCGAAACTTTATGTACGAGTAAATCACAGACATTGTTGTATTGAATGGAATTGACGAGCCTACGACCCGTAGTTTTAGAATTTATGGCTTTTTTTAACTTTCAAGTTAGCGAACGAATAGACAATTGGCCATTTGAGTAGAGGGGCTGATCAGAACATAACTTTGCAGGTCCACGGCGCGATATAAAACATTTTTTTAACACAGTTGCTAGACAAAAATGTTCGCCAAGTTTATTATTCTATATAGTAAGATTACTGGACTATTCACTAGTATTTTGGTTTCTGGGGCAAATCTTCATAGTTTTAATTCTGTAGAGGATTTTCGAAAAAAAATAGTAGAGAAATTTCTGCCGCGCGACACAAAACATTTTTATAATACAGTTACTAGACTAAAATGTTTAACAAATGTATTATTCTATATAGTAAAATAACTGGGCTATTCACCAATATGTTTTTTCTGGGGCAAATTTTCATAGTTTTAATTTTGTAAAAAATATTCAAAAATAAAAAAATTGTAGAGAAAATTCCGCCACGCGACACAAAACATTTTTTTAACGCAATTTCTAGAAGAAAAAATATATCTAATTCATTTTTGCATATAGTAAGATAACTGGGCTATGCAGCGGTATTTTGTTTTTGTGTAAAATCTTCATAGTTTTAATTCTGTAGAGGACTTTCGAAAAAAAATGGTAGAGAAAATTTCGCCGCGCGACACGAAACATTTATTTAACACAGTTACTAGACAAAAATGTTTAACAAATGTATTGTTTTATATTGTTAAATAAGTGAGCTATATACCGGTTTTTTTTTTCTTGAGCAAATCTTGATAGTTTTAATTCTGTAGAAAATATTCGAAAAAAAATGGCCCAGAAAATTTCGCCGCTCGACATAAAAAAATTTTTTAACACAGTTTTTAGACAAAAAATGTACAAGTTTATTATTGTATATAGTGGAATAATTGGGCTATTTACTAGTATTTTTTTTTCTGGGACAAACCTTCATAGTTTTAATTCTGTGGAAGATTTTCGAAAAAAAAATAGTAGAGAAAAAATTTAATTTTTGTAATTCACTGTCTTTTTGTATGGGTGAGTGAAAATTTAGTTTCAAAAATGAATTCCACGTCCTCGAATTATATGAAAAAGACACCAAACTTGATATAGTAGCTACACGTATGCAGATATAAAGCTTAGAATGAGGCCCGCCGGACGCACTGTTCTCCCCCCTCCCCTGCCCACCTGCTGGGGGGAACCACGTGGCAACCGGGCTAAATCAGCTCAGATCACCCCCAGGAACATCTGTTCCAAGCGGTTTGCTTTGTCTCGAAAATGCAAGGTCCCCATACAAATCGATCCCCACGATCTCCTACTATACTGACAAATTTATTTTTGTATATAGTAGGATAACTGGGCTATGCAGCGGTATATTGTTTTTGTGTAAAATCTTCATAGTTTTAATTCTGTAGAGGATTTTCGAAAAATAATGGTAGAGAAAATTTCGCCGCGTGATATGAAACATTTTTTTTTACACAGTTACAAGACAAAAATGTTTCAACAAATGTATTGTTTTATATAGTAAAATAACTAAGCTATATACCAGTTATTCTTTCTGGAGCAAAGCCTGATAGTTTTAATTCTGTAGAAAATATTCAAAAAAAAAATGGCCGAGAAAATTCCGCCACGCGACATAAACAATTTTTTTTGACACAGTTTTTATACAAAAAATGTATAACAAGTTTATTAATATATATAAAAGGATAACTGGGCTATTTATTAGTATTTTTTTTTCTGGGACAAACCTTCATAGTTTAAATTCTGTGGAGGATTTTCAAAAAAAAATAGTAGAGAAAAATATTAATTTTTGAATTTCGCGGTTTTTTTGTATGGGTGAGTGAAAATTTAGTTTCAAAAATGAATTCCTCGTTCTCGAATTATATGAAAAAGACACCAAACTTGATATAGTAGCTACACGTATGCAGATATAAAGCTTAGAATGAGGCCCGCCGGACGCACTGTTCTCCCCCCTCCCCTGCCCACCTGCTGGGGGGAACCACGTGGCAACCGGGCTAAATCAGCTCAGATCACCCCCAGGAACATCTGTTCCAAGCGGTTTGCTTTGTCTCGAAAATGCAAGGTCCCCATACAAATCGATCCCCACGATCTCCTACTATACTGACATCATATTCCAAAATTTTTTTTATCTGGTATACTCCAAACCCAAGCTATGAGGGTTAAAAAAAAACGACGAAACGCTTCGAGAAAAGGTAGGTAGTGCCCTTGCGCATCGCTTGGTCGTCTTGGCGGGGGCACTACCATGCCCCCATATCAAATAGGTACTATCTACATGATGATATTAAAAACTGGCTCATCATTTAAATTTTTTATTTTTATTTTAAGTTCATCATCGATTTGAGACTGCTAGAAATACTTTTGACACGAAGCACAAGTACGAGTATAAATTCCAGTTCAATTTAAAGTTATTATAGACGTCCGAACTCAAAGGACGTCCAAAGATTCGAAACTAAAATAAAGCAATTAAGTTAGGGAATATAGATACCGAAAGGATCTTGCAAATTTTCTGATTCTTATTTAAATTAGAAGCCGTTTCGCAGCTGGGTCATCTAAAAGCTATATTTTAAGGAATGGAAGCAGATGGTAATTACTTTCCGCCCTTTTTTGAAGTAACAAATTTACTTGAGAAGTTTTTATTTTCACCAACTCGCAACCTACGAAATTGTAGTTTAGCCATGTCAACTTTGTATACCTATGTGGCCGTAAGTTAGATGCTCTTTATCTTTTCGGAAATTCATCAGTTCCCCAGCAACGCCAAGCACAGATTTGTCAACTCAATTCATAGAAATTCATCCCTTCGAATATAATAATATACTCAAATAACGAAGCACGTCGTAACCGTGAAGTACACACAAAATCGGTCGCTTAAGTATTACAAGTGGCTACGCCTGAATTCATAACGTTAAATTATTTTGTTCGAAATCACAGCATTGACTCTGAGAGCATTTTAATATTTAGAGAAGACGGTTTTAATTTTCAGATGAAAGAGAAAGAAGAAACTAGATTATATAGACGTAAAATATGATTGTCTAGCGACAACCGTTGACTGGATCTCTCTCCGGGGAAATGTGTTTTTATAACGTTAGGCTATGACTGCGTTATTATTCTTATCTATATAAAAACATGTTCATAAAGAATGATAAACACGTGTAAGGTTGTACAGTACATACTTGAATGAGCTTAAAAAACAATCGTGAACTTGTTGCTAAGTCTATTGACACCTCGCCTGTACAGTAGCGCTTATGCTTTTTAAACTATTTGTTTTTTTGTTAAAGTCTATGCTCTTCATGGGATGAATACGAAATTACTCCTAAAGAATTGCTTTTCTTTGTTTTTCTTTCATTTATTATTTGGGTCGATTGTCTTTTTGAATTCTGATTTTTTTTAAATAAAATTGCATGCACCTAAGCATACGTTTTCACTAAGTTTTGACGCTATTATTACACGACTGCTCAAAAGAAGGAGTGTTTTGTCGTTCAGAGGCCATGTATGTTTGTTAGATTCTTTATTCCACCACATTTAGAGACGATTCGTTCTAACTGCTCAATACTTTCACGATAATACTACTTTATTAAAATAACATCGCTTTTCTATCAGTAATCCTCCCCCTGTGACCTCTTAAAGTCCCTTTCGTTGATTTATCTCGATCTAATGCCCAAAAGCCTCTTTTATGGTGGCGTCGACTGTTTGAAATCTCTCAGCCATTCGTGTCTAAGCATTTAGATGTATGGACGATGGATGTATCGGCTTTTGCCTTTCATTTAATTTATTTAAAACATGCACCATGGGCAACACGGCGCTATGCAAAAGTCAAGTAACTCAGTTTCCAAAAAAAAAAATTATTTCATTTTCTGTTTGAGCAAAGCAAGTCGCATCTACCATTTTTTTTATTTTATTAAAATTCAGTTTAATTCGGGAAATATAGCCAATAACCTGTTTCACGAATATTTTTCCATTTGCAAAATCTACGCTAAAACAAAGTATATTTCCCGTTTCTAACTTAAAAACAAGCAAGTCTTATTAAGATACTTGCATTTAAAATAGATTAGCAGATACTTGATTTCTATGTATTTCTTTTATAGTATTAAGGTCTATATTCTATGGCTCTTGGACGTTCGTCCAAGCTATGGCTCAAAGCTGGGGGTCTATTACGAAAAGTTTAATGCGATACACGCAGCTGCGTCCGTGCTTCGTTTTGAGTGTTTCCTATTACAAATCACTTTCGTATGCGATATTGCGAAGTGATTGCGTGAGTTTGACAGTTTTTCTCAAGCGTATCCGACATCGTTCGTTTAGTAGTCTATGGACTACGATAGCCAAATTCAAAATGTTTGTTATAACTACAACCAACGAACTGCCGACGACTATTCTTATCTATATCAGAGGAATCAGACAGCTGCAAACCTTACTTTGAAAAACATAAAATCTTAACCTTACCCTGCATCTATATTCTAGAGATATGTAAATTTGTTCGGAAATACTCAAATTTATACAATAAACGAGATGATCAAAACATAAAACATAATCTTAGAAACAGAAATAAATTAATACTTCCTAATTCTTATATGAAACACCATTCGACCAGCCCGCTAGCCATGTCCATAAAAATTTTCAATAAGCTACCCGATTCACTTAAAAATATCAATGATGATAAAAAATTCTCAAATAATTTAAAACAATTACTTACAAAAAAGTGTTATTACAGTATGAAGGAATATTTAGAAGATGAAAATATAGAAATATGAATGTTGTAGACAAAAAGTAAACTAAATTAAAACATTAAAATACATAAGTGCAATATAATTTAACAGAAATTAATAAATAAAATAGCTATTTATTTATTTATTAAAAGGAAGTAAGTAGTTTTTATTAATTAAGTAAATAACTCCTATTGTAATGAAACAAACATAATTAACTAATTAAGATATAATTAACTTCATTAAGTATGATTTATATAATAATGTTTAAGTAATAATAAATAAGTGTTTGCTATCTATTACTTATTGTTGTTGTGCCCGACAGGGTCCATAGTGATCTAAAATATTATAATTAAGAACTACTGTAACACTGTGGAATGCAATAAATGATTTGAGTATTTGAGTATTGAGTACTATCGTGGCCAAGTGACTGCGTTACGCAATTGCGTATGTTATTTTCGTAATAGGCCCCCTGAAAACAAGCATCTACTAAAAGTACAATAGAGAATTTAAGTTACTTGTTTATAGCGTAGAATATTATTGACAAATCAAGACATATTTCTTCGCAGAACACTATTTTCGTTCGTCAAAATGTAGGTAAGTATTAAAAC
Organism: Agriphila tristella; assembly: GCA_928269145.1. Classification (NCBI taxonomy): domain Eukaryota; kingdom Metazoa; phylum Arthropoda; class Insecta; order Lepidoptera; family Crambidae; genus Agriphila; species Agriphila tristella. The sequence goes on from OV743431.1 coordinate 43,932,620, forward strand.
TATTTTTTTTACTGAAATATGTTTTTACCTTAAATACCAATGATATTTTAACATTTTAGTGTTCAGAATATCTATTTTTTTTTTCAATAAAAACACTAAATAACGTTTTTAAGCTCTCCTGTAAAGTTTGTCTGGAATGAGATACTTGGATTTGGTTTAGGGCAGCCGAACAGCGTCGCTTAACCACACATAAGGTTAAAATTGCTTGCACGCCGCCGCGCTGTCACAACATACTAGGGTGGTCTGTAATGACTTGGCCCGATATATTTCTAAACATGTTCAAACAGTTTAGACTGCGGTATAGTCGAAAGTTAAGCACTTACCAAATCCGAAAATCCTATCGGGGAAACCCTATGAAGGCTTTATGAAGGGGTTTTAAAACGTGTTAAAGCAATTTATACCTAGTTCCACCTGGGCCGAAGGACCGGAAACGTTTACCGTTAAAGGGGTTTTTGATTGGGTATTTCATAGGCTTATTTTCAAAAACCTTATCAATATGGTAGGCATATCGTCGACTAACCCTATCCAAAGGGAAACCCTATCATTTGGTAAGCTGTTTAATAGGGTTTCCCTATCAATTGGCTTAACCAAAAAAGGGGTTTTGCCGGTCCCTGGTCTGAACGCGACAGCGAAAATTGAGTGCCGGAGACCTTTATGAGGAAGGCCATTCCCCCGCTACAATCAAAGAGCATTTGGATGGTGTGTATGGCGAGTCTTTCCCTTCCTATAGCGCTGTAAAGACTTCTTATTTCCGAATTTGAAGAAAGACCTACGGAAAAAAAAAATTGCCAATGACGAACAGTTGCAATCAGCTGTTTCGGGCTACTTTGAAGGCAAAAATTCTGACTACTTTTTTAACGGTATTGAAATGTTGGTTCAGCGATCTAAAACGTGTGTTGTAAATAAAGAAAGACTATATTGAAAAGTAATGCGGGTTTTATTTCATTTCTACTTCCACAACCCAGTTAGGCCAACACGTACGTTTAGTTCGTAGAAGGGAGATATGCGCATACGAATTTTGTTGCTAACTGGTAAAGCGACGCTGTTGCCCATTAGACGCATGTACTAATATTTATTCTATGCCCATAATACCTATATTGCTTTGTAAAATCATGTGCTTACAAAAGGATTATAGAGCACAGTGGCTCAACTCAATCGAATCATTCGTGACGCAAAAGCGAGCACGCGGCACTTGTTTTATTATGGTGTGTATGAAAATGGAAACCTTGTAAACTTTATTTAATGAAGCACATTGTTCGTTATAATTCAATAAAAAGGTTTTGTTAGTGTTGTTGAGTAGTTTTACCCGATGAAATATTCCGTTCTGGGAACAGAATTAAATGAATGAAATTCCCTGAATTGCAATGAAACCAAATTGGATTTCGCGGTTGCTATATGGTTGATTAGCAACCGCCCGCGACTTCGTCTGCGTGGACTGTTCAATTCCTTCAATCCCTCTGAAATCGTTTTTTTTTTCAGTATTAAAGGTATCCTATCTCCTTTTCAATACCCCTAACAATGTGTATGCAATATTTTAGCGGTTGAATAGTTAAGACGTGAAGGCGTAACCAACAAACAAACTTACTTTCGCATTTATAATATGAGTGAGGATTGTTATTATTATTAGTAACATAATACACTAGACTAAATAATTCACAGAAAACCGTAACATAATGTTACATGCCAGCTTCATTAAGGACCTAATTAAAACTGAAAACGTTTCACTGGTGTCGATTCAGTTAGCACGACTTAACTAAATTGACAGGACTAAACTTAATTTTAGCATTCTGTTCTTGTCTTTTCGGTATAGAAAGAAAAGGATGGAAAACTAAATTTAGTTTAGTCCTGTCAATTTAGTTAAGTCGTTGCTAACTGAATTGACACCACTGGTATATTTTGTTAATGGCAGGTTGTGTGAACATCCCACTCCGTGAGATCCCGTCCACCGGCGTGGAAGGCTGGTACAAGCTGGAGGCTCGATCGCAGCGATCGTCGGTACAAGGCCGCATCAGGCTGCGCCTCTGGCTGTCGGCCAGGGAGGCCGGCCGACACGACGATGATAACTGGCAACAGGTACTTAACTCTTAGTAGGTAATATTCCTTGTTTAGTTCCATAAGTTGACACTTGTGTCTCTGAGGTTGTGTGAACATCCCACTCCATGAGATTCCCTCAACCGGCGTGGAGGACTGGTACAAGCTGGAGGCTCAATCGCAGCGGTCGTCAGTCCAAGGCCGCATCAGGCTGCGCCTCTGGCTGTCGGCCAGGGAGGCCGGCCGACACGACGATGATAACTGGCAACAGGTACTTAACTCTTAGTAGGTAATATTCCTTGTTTAGTTCCATAAGTTGACACTTGTGTCTCTGAGTTTGTGTGAACATCCCTCTCCGCGAGATCCCGTCAACCGGCATGGAGGGCTGGTACAAGCTGGAAGCTCAATCGCAGCGGTCCTCAGTCCAGGGCCGCATCAGGCCGAGCCTCTGGCTAGAGTTTCAGTTCAGCTTAACCAACGCTACAAGAAAATCATGAAAATGCACAGTTTCGACAAAACGAACAAAGTGCACAGTTTCTATTTTATCGCTTTAATTAACAAAAAGTTAATTTATTAGTCGATAAAATGTAATAAAATGAAAACCATTCGTGCCTATGACAGATTTTTTTCCACCAAATCAACTCAAATCTCTCGAAAAATTATTGTGTCCTTAAACTTGCACCGAAACATACAAATCGTCGTAGGTAGTTAAAAATATAACTGTACCAGAAATGTAGGTATATAAGTAATTTCTTATAAAAGGGAACAATTGAAGAAATACGTGGTGAGGTCAGACGGATGTGTAATCGGAAACCGAAGTACTTTTCCGACTCCGTGGGTACGTCTCTAACAATCAGGGCTACGAGCCTTCGTCTCCATTAGTCTAATTTTACGGCCAAATGCTCTACATATTAATAACGCAAGTTAGTTTCCTCCATTATGCCCTTAACGACTTACATGTCGTGTAAGTGTATAATAAAATAGGTTATCATGGCTAGGATGGCGGTGTATCAGTCCTATATTGCTAATCAACTGAGCCAGTGCACCGTTCGTAAACCATTTTATTGGCTTTTTGCAGCGAGGCTAATCTACTCGTATCGAATAGTTATGTAGCGTAGCATAGAGCTTTTTGCCACATTTTATACAGAATACTTTTATCAACGACTATTGGATTGCCGACATAAGTGAAATGCATTTCAAAGATTACCATTATTCCAGCGTCCATCATCAGTCACCTCACGACCACTCTGCCAAGAGAACGAATAAGAAGATTCGACCTCGTCTTTTGACGAGTGATGTTGTAGTCATCCATGAAAAAAGAAATATGAAGCCTAAGCACTCTAGATATAGGTCCTTACTATTATTATGTGTGTGTAATCTTTGCTATTATTATCAGCTATTGTCACTAGTTCACATGGGAACTCTCTATAAGCTGCTTATTAGTGTAGGAAATGACGCGATCTTTTGTAGGAGACCCCAACATTAAATCCTCAGTGGATGAAACTTTGCAGGGATGTAATATATAGGTATGTAGTATGAACCAAAACCTATGTACAGTACAAATATCCAAAAACAAAAAAAACGATTTGGATAATTTAAAAAATATGTTTCATTTTTTATACTTTATCATACTGTAAAGTTTCATCTACTGAGGATTTACTGTGGGGGTCCACTACCTTCCTTTTCTACACTGTGCGGTGCGGTCAGCCTTTGTCCCCGAGATCGCAATACGATACGTTCGCGCCGATCGCCCGCGTCCCGCACGCTCCATCGCCCATGCATGTTGTTATTTTCGCCCACTCACGCCAGCCTCGTTTATTTACTAAACAACCTAAAGCCAATAATGATATTAAAGACTTTATCAGCCCATTATTAGCTTTCAATATGCGCTAGCTTAAGGCTGGCCCCAGACCTACCGGTTCCGTTTCTTTGCTTTGCTGTTCTACCATGGACCGCCGGCCAAGAGGCTCATTTTCAATCTATCGCATATTTTGACCTGACCACATTGGCAAGATAGCCATTAGTTTGGTGTTATCAAATATCGTCGTCTGGGGTGCGATGAGAAGTTTTAGTTTTCGTTTTTAAAAAAAACTGCTGTTTTATACAAAAATTAATAACGAAATTATCAAAATGTATGAAACAGTTCATTTTTTTTCGCGATTTCAGATTTGGTCCCATAGTAAAAGTTGTTCAGTTTTATTATGGTCCCTATCTACCATATTCAGTTTTATAAGGCTTTACCAAACATCTTGTATAAATAAGCGATCGAGTTATTTTTAACGATCGGAGTCCATGTTCAGGGTGGCATATCTCCTAAAAGCTTCCTACTTCGCAATCCAGGCGATGACATTTGATAAAAAAACCGACTTCAAAAAACCTGAAAATAAAAAAAAAATTAGCTTCAAAATTAAATACCCCTAAAAAGCAAGAAATAATTTTCAAATCATTAGATACGCATATCATTGTAATTAAACACGTATAATGAAGTCGGGTGGGGCTTCTAGAATAAAAAAAGAAGTTGTTCTCCAGCCCCACCCGACTTCATTATACGTGTTTAATTACAATGATATGCGTATCTAATGATTTGAAAATTATTTCTTGCTTTTTAGGGGTATTTAATTTTGAAGCTAATTTTTTTTTTATTTTCAGGTTTTTTGAAGTCGGTTTTTTTGTTTTTAAACAATTTTTTATTTTTTTCTTTTCAGTGTAAGTAGCTTCTGTATTAGGTAGTTTTACCTTTTACCCAAAGTATGTATAGGTATTATGTAAATGTAAGCGATGATGTTATGTATTTTTTTTTATTTCACACTTTTGCGTGGTGTAATACCACTAAAAACTCAATTTCCACTGTTCGTGCTGTTTGTTGTTAAGGAGTTCCGTTGTTCCTTCACAGTTCAAGTCTAGTCCAAAACGTCCTTGACCATAGTTAGATACCTAATTTGTTTAAGATTGTCATAATCCTAGCAATATTTCAATCACTACACAGTTTCTATTTGATTTTGAAGAGTTCCCTTGTGTATCTTTAAAATCCAAGGTCCAATAACAATGAAATCAAAATGATATCATCACTAAAGTGTCCTCTTTCAAACAAAAAAAGAATCATCTAAATCGGTACATAAACAAAGAAGATATGGTCGATCATCCGTATAAATTCATAAAATGGTAACGAAAACGACAGTATTTTCAAGTTTTCCTGAAAAATACTGAACCGATTTCAAAATTTCAAAAAATGGGACCAACTTGGAAACAAACCTGATCTAATAACGTTTGAATTATTTCAATCGGTTCAGCCGTCTTCGAGTAATCGGTGGACATACATAAAAAAAAAAAAAAAAAAAACATACATACAGCCGAACAGAGAACCTCCTCCTTTTTGGAAGTCGGTTAAAAACCAAGCTAATGGCTATCTTGCCAATTTGGTCTAGTCCCAAAATGCGATAGATTGAAAATTACCCTGGTTGGCCGGCGGTCTTTCAAGCAAGGTAGCACAGCAAAGCAAAGAAACGGAACCGGTAGGTCTGGGGCCAGCCTTAATGCGAATTAAAGGGAAAGAGAGCTATTTTGATTTACCATTATGAAATACTTAAATATGTAGGATTTAGGGTATTTTTGTAATAGTAAAAGTATCTACCATAAAATGGGGTAAATACTTGGTAAATAGGGATCCAGGTGTAAATTGGGACAAAAGATTGGAAGATTTTTGAAGTGTATAGTCTTTGAACTCTTCGCTTCATTTTTTTTGTTATTTTGTATTACTACAAATAAAAAAAATGAAACGAAGAGTCCATAGACTAACACTTTAAAAATCTTCCCAAACTTTGGTTTTATTAATTTTTAAACTTTGGTTTGTCCCAATTTACACCGGGATCCCTATTTACCCCATTTTACGGTACTTTAAATTATGGGGCATGTTGAGCTAGCTAAAACCAACAAAATACAACAACTCTTTTTTGAAAAAAAAAATAAAGCGCTTGTGCATTCATGGAATCAACTATAAAAAATATACCGAGGGGCATTGTTTTGCCCCGGCGAAAATTAATCTTCGCCATTGCAGACTGTTTTTCACACCGGCGTCAATTAACGCGCATAATGTGATCTACATCAATCATTTCGCTCAACCGTTTCTAACTTTTTATTAATACCAAATCTCCATTCTGAAAAATCTTTGACATATTTCTATAGTGTCAATAAAGCGTATTCAATAAATCTAAGTAAACCATTAATTGGAATTGTTAAATCTTTCAATAAATCTTAGTTATAAAGCCCGCCATAAATTACGTCTCTCACTCGAGATAGTCGGCGACCTCATTTCTTTCCAAGTTGGGTGCTGCCGTTGCATTTTAACGACTCTATTTGACACTGAATACTAACTTTTTAGTCGCTTAAAATAAATCACCAAACTCTCTATAACGTATTCAGAGGGTGAAACTCTCTTTTAGTCCCACGTAATCAAGTGAGCGAGTGAGTGGAGCAAAATTGCGATTACACGATAAATCCAATTCACTTCTCCTCGTAGGTAGTTTCACTTCAGTGTGTGTCAATGGGACCGACTAGAGTTTGGTCCGAAAGTTTTTATTATTCTAACATTTTATTTTACCTGTATTTGAGTTTAGTAAATTGAAATGTTCTATCTTGGTTCTATCTTTCTGACTATGTTTACCAAACTGCGAAGCAACATAGCAATGAGTTTATTTAAACACTAGCGGCCGCGACTTCGTCAGCGTGGAATTTTTTTTTTTTGCTTATTCTCGGGAACAGTACTTTTTCAGGATGAAAGGTACCTATTAGTAGGTATGAACGTCTATATAAAAAAAAAACAAGTCGTGATAAAGTTTGGCCGCGTGATGGAAACTGATCTGTAGGCTGTTCTAACTTATATTGAGCTGGGCCAAACTGTCCTTATTAACCACTAGCGGCCACCCGCGACTTCGTCTGCGTGGACAGTTTTTTTTCGGGAGCTGAACGTTTTTTTAGAGGAAAGATACCCTATGTCCTTTTCTGCACCCCTGACAACGTGAATGCAAAATTTAATGATGATCCGTTCAGTAGTTACGACGTAAAGGCGTAACAAACAAACGGACTTTCGCATTTATAATATTAGTAAGGATTCCATACGGCGGCGGGTTGAATAGCGCTCTTTTCCCGGCTTCATTCTAAAAATTATAACTGTCCAGGTTTAGTTAATAAGTCAAATGTGGTATCATAATCCGAAATTAGTTCTGGTATAAAAAGATGCAATTTATTAAGAATTCTGAAAAATTACACAATAACCAAAATTTTCCAAGTAATTTTTTTTATTTTAGGTCTTTGCACTTGTTTCAGTATTTTCAAAAAAACTACCTTAAAGAAGCGTAGTTGCGTAGAGCGTTAGTAGTTGTGAGGCATAAAGCGTGTTGTATAGTAGACGTTCATACCTACTATTATATGTCTCTGTACCCCTGACAACGTGTATGCAAAATTTCATGATGATCGGTTTAGTTAAGACGTGATGGCGTAGCGAACAAACATACTTCCGCATTAAGGGTGAAATCGAAGTCATTGACAATCTTTTAAACTAATACCCGTATTCAGACATTACACTGAAACCTCATAGTAATGTACTAACAAACATTACTATCTCACAGTTTCCGCGGACGCACAACGTCTAACTGCCAATCGCTCATAACACTGTATCAATTACAGAGCTCTATTTCAACGCAGTATGTTCGCATAGGCAAAGGGTCGTTTGAAAATTGTTTTCGTAATATACGGGTGTAAGAATCTAACCGTGATATTGAAAACTTTAGGACAAAAATTTCTCAAATCAAAGTGATTAAAATTCAAGGTAGAATAAACATAAAAAAAATATGTAACTGAAGAAAATATTACTGATGCCAAGGATCTTATATTCATATTCTAGTGTCATACCATAATATAAGATTCTTGACCGATGCTAAAAATATGAAAGTACTTAATGTTTTTTTTTTATTTCTTGTTTCATTCATTTCATGTTTATTAGCATCAATGTTACCGACCAGCAACGCTACGTACCACCTCTTTGGACTATAACTCTAAAGTATCATTTTTTGATAAACAAAAGTCTGTGTAGTTGTGTCATAGATGTGATCATAGACTTTATTATTAGGGGTTTTAAGTATGAAATTGCCGTTTTGTACGGAGAATTTTAAAGAATTTGCATTTGCCATACTAACATTGTCTTAATTTATTTAACGCTTATGTTTTAAAACTTTAATGCACAATTGTTTAGACACTGCTACATGTATAAGTGAAAAAATAGTATTAGCTAAGTTACAACGAGTTAAGTGATATTTCGTCATTTCTGATAACGAAAAAAGGAGTCATGTGTGAGTTGCACCAAAACGCTGTCGAAGTTAAAGTTAATGCTACCTATTTGTCAATTCAAACTTGTCAAAGGATATCATGCTGGCTGGCAACCTCTTTTTTTAGTTGACTTGTGCTTAACCGGTACTTTAACAAGCTTGCTAGCGTTAAAGTTAGGCGGTGCAACTTAGCCTAATATACAATACGTTCAGGAAAAAATCTGAAATATATCGGACTGTTATGATCATCGAAATAATAACAAGTACCTAGCCGAAGCATCTTTAAAATCGTAGAAGTTATTTAAATTTTTCGTGCTTCATGGTCATCCTTTTCAATCAGTAATATTTCAGTTCTGATTTCGTGTGATTTTTTTTATAAACTTTTAGATTTTTGCATTCACAATGCTATTTTTATATTAAGATGAATAAATAATGAAAAATATTAGAAAAAATCGGCTCACCCATCCCGTCTAAGTTGCTACGGGTGAGCCGATTTTTTCTAATATTTTTCATTATTTATTCATCTTGATTTTTTTATCTTTATTTCACCTTGAATTTTGATCACTTTTGTCCTAAAGTTTAAAAAATCTTATTCTTAAATATCTATCGCGGTTAGATTCTTAGTTTAAAAGATGCCATTCGATGCATAAGACCTCATTGTTACCATATTCTTGCAAATAAATGATTTTATTTATTTATTTATTTATTCGATTTCACCCTGTTCAATATTAGTTTTATTTACATTTCAACTGCTTTGATCTTCGAATGTTTTCATTAGTTTGAAAGTAAATAGGTACTCGTAAATATGATTGGAATCGTTTATATAACAGCAATTGAAAAATGGTGGAATTGGTTTTTTTCTACGAACCAATAAATCATTTGACGTGGCTCGATTTAGACGACACAACGAATTACATATTTTGCTCCTTTTATAATCATTCATACAAAATCATACCAAAATATTGTTTTTCAGACGTTTCAACCTACAGTGCTTTTGAGCCGCTAAAACTTCCGACGAGTAAACGAATTCATTATATTATTCATCTGTTTGATTAGGTGCGGCAGCATGAACGTCTATTCGGCGTTCTGCTCGCTCATGAAGTGGAGACCGCTGGTAGCGGAGCGTCGAGCGGGTCAGAAGGCGACAGTTGTTCCGCTTGGGAGGGAGAGTTGTGCGGGCCAGCGCAGACCCTGCTGCATCAGCACGCCATACAAGGAGACATGAGCGCGCTACAAGCGGCCATCGCGAGATTCGCGGCGACCTGCAGACTCAACGGCGATGCACCGCTTGATCCTAAGTAAACATTCATTACAATTATTATGTATTATAAAGTTAAAATATTTTTTTGCTTATTGACAAGGTTCTTTTCTATTTAAGAATATGTATCATACTTTGAACTCAATTTTCTATAGCGACTGGTTCTTGGAGTTTTTTGGGTTCGATGTAATTATATGAGTAAAAAATCCGATGTTCCGGTAGAAACATTGTTTTTAATACTTGTTGTAATGTTTTAGCTCCTTGTGGTGCCATGCCCTCAGTGTTATTGCATACCTAACACAAACACTTGTCTTTCTATTAGAGTCAACGCTCCTTTTTCAATAGGTATATGTGGAAATTGCTGATGGAGCTAGAGCGGGCTTGGTGTGCGAGCGAGAATTTGGGCAGCGGGAGTGGCGACAGTAGCAGTGTGTCGCGCGACGAGGAGCGCTGGCTCGCCGACTGCTTCGGGGAGTTTGTGGAGCGAGCACTGCACCAGATGCGGTTGCATAGAGACCTGTACCCTGTACTACATCACCACAGTTTGAACAAGTATGTAGAACATAGTTTGGATAGCAGGAGCGGTGGCGTGTTGCGAAACAAGGAGCTCTGGCTCGCCGACCGCTTCGGAGAGTTGGGAGCAAGCACTGCACCAGATGCAGTTGCATAGAGTCCTGCACCCTGTACTACATCACCACAGCCCTAATAAGTATGTAGTAGATAATTTGGGTAGCGGTAGCAACGATAACGGGGCGACGTGTCGCGCGACGAGGAGTGCTGGCTCGCCGTTTGCTTCAGAAAGTTTGAGGCGACAGTGATGGCGTGTGGCCAGCGGTACTCGTATGGGAAGTTTGTGGAGCGAGCACTATACTTCAACTTTTGATTCGAGGCAGTAACATTTCTTTAATTATTTACAGCAATAATATACTTTCTTTTCCATTTATAAATTGATCGTTGTGCACATATTTTAGCTGGTCACCATATACCCGATCTACAATTACGACACCTAAACATCACTGTTACCTACAGACTCGAATTAAAAATTGAAGGATAGTAGGATAGTAGAAGCTATTGATGGTCAGAATCGATAGAGCTGCTTCAACGTATTATATCGTAATCGTAAGGTAATGCTGCAATGTCTTAATTTAATAACGTGGAAATTACACAGGCCAGAGGGCCTATTACAAAAAAGAATCACGATAGTCGGACGAAGTTCGTTGATCGATTTACTTTAAGTTGAACCTTATACCTACATGAGTTGATGTCACGGAATGGGACGAACGTCGTACGATTATCACGATGCTTTTTTGTAGTAGGCCCTCAGATTGACAAAATTAGCTGTATTAAAAGCTATATTTATCTCAAAAATTTAAAATAATTGCGTCTTCCAAAAAATATGTTATTGATATATCTCTTACAAAGAAAGATTAGTAGTTTCAAAAGTTTAATTCAATCATCAATGCATAAAAAGAAAAGTTTTTCAAAACACCTTTTTAGCTGATTATTAAGACTAACCCAATTGTCTCGAAAGTTATTCGATCAAATTAATCATCAATTTGGGTGAATTTTTACTGTGAGACCTACAGTACAGCTCAAGGAGTCCCTATTAGTCAAATTAATTTATTAGTATCATATTCTAATGTTGAAAGCAAAGTTTAACCTCAAATTTCATTACGCGACACGTAACCACCACATTTAATTAGAGCACGGGCTTATATTCCCATACTTTAATTTCGTAAGGCATTGAAGAATAGTAAGCTATATTTTTAATCTATCTATCACGAAGAAGAAACACATATTTTTTGTTTTAAATACGGCAACGTCTAGATCATCTCAATATGCCCTAATGCAAACTAAAGTCTTTTTGCCTGCCAATAATGATTTGTGAAAAAAATCGATACTCATTTTATCTTAGTTGTCGTCGTGACAAATTCTTAGCCTCGAGGTGAAAAGGGGCATATTTCGGGACAACCTAAAATAGAGACTGGTTTACGCGTAATTTAAAAGGTGGAATAATTGATTAGGAGCCGTCCACAATACCTCGAGGGATCAGCTCACTGGTGACATTAATTGGCATCTTTATTTAGGTATAACGTCGTTAACAAATTGGTTGAAATCCAATAAAGCGACCGCTCTATAACCGCATCTTAATTATATGACGATTTTCAGACAAAAGCAACGTTTAATTATTTTTGCATAAACTGTTAATAATAGGATGATGTATGTGTGTTGTCGATCTTGCTTCGTTGAACAGAGTTGAAAAATCTTATTACTCTGTTAAATCAAAGCTTATTTGTAATACGTAGATTCAAAAGGGCAAAGCGGTGTATTAAGAGATTATTTCTTTATGTTAGGTTTTCATTTAGTTAGATTATTGATAGTGAAAACAGAAGCTGAAATGGATCATTTAAACATTTTTCTTATATGCTTATTATAATTTATCGTACTTAAACGTACATCTGTTGGCAGGTATTAAGATAATTTGAAATACAGTTTCTATTTTAAAAACCTACCTAGAAAAAACATTAAGCTACATTTTGTCTCCCCATTAAGACTTTTCTGTCCCCCACTGTCTGTACCGGAGATTATATCCCTCAGCCTCTTTTCAATACTTAAAATACCATTTCCAAGTTTATACAAATTATAAAAATGTGAAAAAGACATTCAGTTTCATTGTTCTTTGAGACTTTTTTCGACTGTTCATCAGTAAAAGTCGACAGAACTTAACCCAACAAAAAGGGTTCCTAGACTAAAACAAATGTTCTTATTGTTGGAATACAGGTTGGAGTATCTACTGCGCTGTTTGAGTCAGCTGTCACAAATGAAAGCCTTCTGGAGATGTTGTCCTTTCAACAAAGAAATCAGGCGAGTACTTAAAGTAGAAAGTTTCTTATGATAATGGGCCTCCTAAATCTGAAATTGAATGTTTAATGCTTCTCTAATTATATTCAAACAATTCGTCTTTAAATACTGAAGTGTTAGCAGAAGTTTATAGCTGTCTGCGTGGAAACCTTTAATTTGAATTACACAGTAAATTCTCGCCAGCCAATTAAGGCCACGTTACTGAACATAAGATATTATAATATTCAATAAATCCGTCGGTACTTGAAACGGCTTATTGAGAAATCGAATCTGTATACCTACCTACCTATTTTTCCAGAAGCAAAATAAACAGAAATACAATAACAATAAAGAATAAGAATACATTTCTAAATAGGTAGTAATAAACTTAGAATAATTACACCTAGAAGCCGTGTCCTTGTATGCAAAGTGAGGCAACTTATACTGAGCCAAAATGGCTCAGTTCTCAGATTTATATTCTTCATACGATACCTAATCGTAACTAAAATCCAATAATATAATAATTAATCTCTTTAAGGTAGGGAAATTGAAACTGTTTTGTACTTATTACGTTTGATTATTTAATAATGGAAAGTAGAAATCTGAAACGGCGCCATTTAGGCTGTTTTTGTTGCCTCACTTTTGACAGCGCGCTTTGTAGGGAATTATCGTTCTAGGTGTAATTATTCTAAGGTAATAAACACAAAAATCATTCATTATTATTATAACCTGAGGAATGAGGACGTGCGAAGCATGCTTCGAATACTTTATAATATAGCTCTACCACCAAATTACGGGTGGTTTTTGGACCACCTATTTGGTGGTAGAGCTGTATTCTCTACCTATACCAATATAAACTCCGTGATGCGGAAAAAAACAATACGTAGTATTAGGGCTGCTGTGAAAATGTTTCAGTCATATGTACTCTCTCATGAAGTCTCATAGAGACGTTTCACATTTGGGTCTCTATCTAAGCGGCGTTCAAGAGAGATGAATGAGTTTGGCATGGTAAGGTTCCATATTTTTGTGTGTGTCCTGATTTGTTTCTCATAAAATTTATTTTTCCAGGACTGAAATCGTAGGCGCCCTTCGCAAAGGTACGGCCGAGTGGTACGAAGCACTGTGCGCGCAGGACACCGAGTCTGAGCGCGGTGAAGATCTAGTCAACCTCATCACCTTGGTCCAGATTGACCTGCAGCAAGGACTCACTTATTACCACCCTCTTTTTGAGACGTTAGTTTTAAATTAATACATAAGACTTCATGAATCAGCACATGGACTCGCAAGTCGCATGTGAAATCAAAATCAACCATACCATGGTTATTGACGTTAATAGAATAAACTATGTTAGGATTTACACCATGTACCTGTTTATTTTTGAGACTCCCATATTTCGGCGCAGTTGCGTGCGCCATGATCACGGAAGAACTGATGAAGTTCTTCAGTGATCATGGCGCATGCAACTGCGCCGAAATATTCATAACCATACCATGTTTTCATAAGTATCTAAAAATTTCGCTATCTACAGAGCCATAAATATTAATTTGTACAGTATGTTTATCCTCACTTGTCCTATTTTGGTAATCAATTTCACTCAACTCTAACTTTATTGAATTTGTAAAAAACTCCAAAGGGTTTTCCACACATAGATAACGAAAGAAATGAATAATTATTAATGATTTGATCAATAGTCTAGGAAATGAAGGTAGTGGACCCCCCAGTAAATCCTGAGTAAACGAAACTTTACAGTATGATAAAGTATCATAAATGAAACGTAGTTTTTTAAATTATCCAAAACGTATTTTTTTTTAATATTTGTCATATGTTTTGGTTTTACATCCCTGCAAAGTTTCATCGACTAAGGATTTTATGTTGGGGTCTCCATACAAAAGATCGCTTTATTTCCTACACTATAAATAAGACAACTAAATAGGTCAAGAAGGGACAAACAGACTTTTAAAAGGCAATAATAATTTTAGAGACAAACTAATATTTTTCAAATGTGTGCAGTTTTTTTCGTGTTCTGAATAGGGAACTAAAAATATAAGCTTTGATTCTCCTCACAAAGATAAAAATTCAAATTTTTGCTCCTAATCGCTTTATTATACAGTACATACAGTACTACGGTTGCTACGAAGCTACGAGAATGCTACGAGAGATACAAGATAAGATGGGCTATTTCAGTGTTAAATTTAAGTTTTACTCTTTCATCATGACTATTTTACTGTCCCCACTGGAGTACAGGTATTTCTTATGAATAGGGAGGATGAGCTATGAGCCACGCACGATGCTGGCCCAATCCAGATTGATAGTAGGTAGCTACAGCAAACACATCCGGGAGCAATGGATTAACGTACTTTTCGAAGCATTGAGGAGCTCTTGTCCATCAGCCATTTTTAATGTCCCCACTGCTGGGGCACAGGCGGTATGGGTGGTAAGGAGGATGGGCCATAACCCACCACGCGGGCCCAATGCGGATTGGTGGGTGTTAACAACTGCAAATGCAGCCGCAACCTACGGCTTAACGTGCCTTCCGAAGCACGGAGGTGCTCGAGATAATAAATTTTTGGTCACCCATCCCATGACCGACCCTTGCGAAGGTTGCTTAACCTCCGCAATCGCTGGGACAGGTGCTAAACCACTGCGCCACCGAGCTCCTCTTAAAGGTGGAAACAAATTATCGGACGCGACTGATGGACGCGGCTTACTGCCGCGGCTGATAAGTGTGCACACTCTATTAACATCCTGCGTGCCAGATAGCTATCGGACGTCCGATGACGTCATATTAGTCTATGGTTACGTCCGCGACTTACGTCCGTTAGTTTGCACACCTCAGTGTATTTTCATAGTCCCAGATACCTATCAGCCGCGGCAGTAAGCCGCGTCCATAAGCCGCGTCCGATAATTTGTTTCCACCTTAACAGTAATTATTTGGTCTTACGATCGACCCAAGAGAGATACTAAGTAGCTTAAACGGCGCAATTCAATTCATAGAACACACTAAGCCATAGCACCATCGAGCTGGTCACTTATTAATAAATTACGTTTAACTCATTACTACATTTAATAATTTTGTTTCAGGACCAATAATGTTCCCTACTTCAGTGTTGTTTTCACGCAAATCGACAAAATGGTGAGAAAAACATAGTTATACACACTATTTGTTATTGTTTCATTAGTGAAAATTTACGATATTATGTTCAGGAAAACTGTATAACCCTTTATTAGAAAACGTGTTTACTAAATACACAGACGAACTAAATACGACGGACGACAGTTTGACACAAAGGTCGCAAGGCCAAATATTAATTGAGCTTGGACTACCTACTTAGTTCAATTACGAAATGTCGCATAATATTAAAGGGCGGGCGGTTTACCATGTTTCAGTTATTAAATTGAGTAACTATACATTTAATTGGGATCTTGACAACTTTTTTTATTTTATATAACATAAATTACCTCTCAAAAAAAGAAAATAATTATTTCGTTAGCTTGAAAACTGCCCGAGATATCACAGTGTGAAATGCACACAAATGGACTCGCCCAAAAACGCTCCATACTAACGGCTACTGAATTATGACGTCACGCCTCAGTAGTTTGTATGCAACGCGTAGGAAATTTGTTCGGCAGCTATATTAAATATTGTATTTATCAAAATGGTTTCTTAGACAAATTTGCTATACATTTTACGAACTAATTAAAGGTATCATTTATTTTAATAAATTTTATACTTTTTAAATGGACTTGTTCACCCAACTTTGAAGGGTCATAAAACAAATAATATGCAATCCATAAAACCAAGAGGTATGCAAGCTACTCTAATAGTGTAATATGTTTACGATTTTTATTAGTATTTCGTTATTTTATTCATTAGTCAACATCCCAATTCATAATCAAATTTACCTTTGTATATTAATACAAGGGAAAAAATACCTGTTAATGCATAAAATATAAAAAAATCTCATTGAGAAAAAATGGGGGAGAAAAGAGTGACAAACCTTTTATACTTATAACAATGTTACCAAATCAAAAATTAAAGCAATTTGATTTGTCAAGCAAAATCGAAATAAAACTCCACAATCACATTGTTATTTTCTAACGTGCCCTTTAGGTTTTCCCGTGAAAAAACAGGTTACTTTTATGATTTCGGGTCGGGTCGTTGCCGGCAATGCTACCAACTTTTTTACCACCTTACCGTACCCATTTTTACCCGTGTCCAAGTCGGAATACAAATGCTTCGTTAAAAAGTTCTCCAGTGTCTGTGTACAAACGCCAGAGGAACTACGCAGACAAGTGCTTTGTCTTCCCACAAACGGAATTGTATATTTTTTATTTTTTCCTCCGGCCCCTTATTTAAGTATCAGTAAAAGTGATCTATGAAGGAGGTTAAGAAAATAACCTTTTCACCTCTCCAGCACGAAAAGGGTGCTTTTGGCGCGTAAAAACTCGCAGCAAAATCGATTTTTGCTGCGAGCGTGAGACAAAGTGCTTTTTTAATTTCTAACACCAACTTTCAAAATTATTAAGAAAAAACAAATAAAGTGACAAGGATGACACTTGTAAAATTGATATGTGAGAAAAGGATAGATAGAGTGCTTTATGGTGTCATACACGGATTAAAAAGTAAAAAAATAAAATGCACGGATATACCAAGGAGTTTTAAATAAGGATTGTTAAAAAAGAAGGTTGATAATTCGAAATAAAGAGTATGTAGGTAATGAGGTCACATGTATGAAACAAATATGGAATAAGAAAAATTAATGAAATTTATTAACAAATTATATGTTTTATGATTATAAATAAATAAATAAGACGGAATATTAATGAATAAAAGAAAAACACAACGCAATGTAGGTAATCAAAACGACGGGAATCTACTTTACTGACTCTATGAATAAAATTTTTCAGCATAGGTTTGATTGAATTATTTTTGTGATAAATTACAAAAATGAATGCGTCCAACGATGAAGATAGTTGTCTAACTCCAAAAGAGTTAAGTGAAAAAGTTTCAAATGTTGAATTAAGCTTTTTTACCAGGAAAGTCACGTGAAAATTTTCTCGCTGGTCGAGGTGAAAAGTTGTATGTTTTACACGAGACCAAAATGTTGTTCTGCCTCGTGCCTTTAAATCACTCACTGTGCTCAGTAGTCTATATTAGAATCACTCGCTACGCTCGTGATTCAATTCTAGACTACTTCGCTAGTTCGTGATTTAAAGTCGCCACTCGCAGCACAATTTGATTTTGGTCACTTATATAACAAATAACTATTTCACCTCTCCAGCACGAAAAGGGTGCTTTTGGCGCGTAAAAACTCGCAGCAAAATCGATTTTTGCTGCGAGCGTGAGACAAAGTGCTTTTTTAATTTCTAACACCAACTTTTAAATGAATAAAGAAAAACTAATAAAGTGATAAGGATGACACTTCTAAAATTGATATGTGAGAAAAGGATAGATAGAGTGCTTTATGGTGTCATACACGGATTAAAAAGTAAAAAAATAAAATGCACGGATATACCAAGGAGTTTTAAATAAGGATTGTTAAAAAAGAAGGTTGATAATTTGAAATAAAGAGTATGGAGGTAATGAGGTCACATGTATGAAACAAATATGAAATAATAAAAATTTATGAAATTTATTAACAAATTATATGTTTTATGATTATAAATAAATAAATAAGACGGAATATTAATGAATAAGAGAAAAACACAACGTAATGTAATCAAAACGACGGGAATCTACTTAACTGACTCTATGAATAAAATTTTTCAGCATAGGTTTGATTGGATTATTTTTGTGATAAATTACAAAAATGAATGCATCCAACGATGAAGATAGTTTCCTAACTCCAAAAGAGTTAAGTGAAGAAGTTTCTAATGCTGAATTAAGCTTTATTACCAGGAAAGTCACGTGAAATTTTTCTCGCTGGTCGAGGTGAAAAGTTGTATGTTTTACACGTGACCAAAATGTTGTTCTGCCTCGTGCCTTTAAATCACTCACTGTGCTCAGTAGTCTATATTAGAATCACTCGCTACGCTCGTGATTCAATTCTAGACTACTTCGCTAGTTCGTGATTTAAAGTCGCCACTCGCAGCACAATTTGATTTTGGTCACTTGTATAACAAATGACTATTTTATTTGCATTTTATTGAGGAAAAAGTACGCGTCCGTGAAGCTGAGAAACAAACTCAAGTACCAAAAACATTGCGACAATGATGGTATGAATATTGTATCCAGTCTTGAGACGAGCAGTTTTTAATAAAACAATGTACCTTTTTTAGTTTTATTAAATATGACCACGATAATATAAAGTTTTTATTACCCGACTGCAAGAGGGTTATTGAAAAATATGTCAGTTCGATGTAGAAATAAATAAAACTTAGTTTTATACGAATACAAAGCGGTCTATACTTATTGCAATAACAAAGCAATAACTGAATTTGCATAGCAAATGAAATGACAGTTCTTAAGTGCTATACTTGGCTCTACTCTATTATAAGTATTAGCAGAGTATGACAATGAAGGAAAATCTTTATGCTGAATTATTTAATAACGTGTATCGAGCTATGACGTGGTCCCAATACTTGCACTTGTTACACTTCGAACAAGTATGAGACCCAACCCACCTGATGGGGAACGGCCACCATTAGTAATCTATAGATACACCCCGTCTCCAACACTATACAATCGCGTCATTATAAACAGATGACGTCAGTCAGATGACGGTTTGTACACGTGCAACCAAAGAGAATGTAAAAAAAACTAGCGTCGTGCAACTGTGTGTGTCAGTTTAGTTCTACCGTAACTAGCGTCGTGCAACTGTGTGTGTCAGTTTAGGGCTACCGTGCAGTTAAGCGGCGGCGTTTAATTCATAATTCGAACTTTTTGGTAAATAAAGTTACTATTGCTTTGAATATCAAAATAAGTTGACGTTGACAAACACGAATAAACGAGCGTACGATTCGGCATACGAACTCGCGGGGTGGGTTGGCATAATTGATTCTGGGGCGGGACGGAGAGTGTCCTTTCTGTTCGGTAGTACTTATATCTATTCTGTATAGTGTTCAGGACTCTACCATAACACTCTATATTATTACTAGATTGCGATATTTGGAGACGTTCTGTCAATATGAGTGGTTATTGATCACATAATTTTTCTTCAAGGTCTCTGAAGACGTGAGACAGTGTGTGGAACACTGGATCCACGAGGGTTGGTGTGGGGTTGCCGAAGAGGAAGTTTATGATGAGCAAGGCAACGGAGGTAAATAATTAATAATTGTAACAATGCTTTTTAGCAATTAATAAATTTAACAGATAGAAGTCAAGGCAAAATTCTTTATAAGTACGTACACCTAAAAGATAAGATATGTTCTTGCTGTCTTTGATGTTTATTTAAAAGTATTAAAAGTTAGTAAAAATTCAATCGTTATTACTTATCTTGATTAATTTTTGAAAGCGTAATTTACCACAGCCGCAAAAAGTAAGAAAATAAAATCCCCTCCTCCGTATTATATATATTCGTATAATGCTCGTGGTTGAGATTTCCATAATTTGTTACTAGCGACACAGTATAAAGAAGAGTACCTACTATTATTTATTTACTATTACTACCTAGTTATTAAAACTGTGCTAGCGATCACCTGAGAATTATCCTATATCCTTTTCTGTACCCCTGACAAGGTGTATGCAAAATTTTATGATGATCGGTTCAGTAGTTAAGACGCGAAGTGGTAAGAAACAAACAGACGTTCTCTTTTATAATATTAGTAAGGATCTTGCAGTGTGCGTAGTGTCAGCCAAGACGCTGCCATTCGAGGTGCTGTCAGCCGTGCGCGAGCTGTTCGCGGCGGCGGCGCCCGCGCCCGCGCCGCACCCCGAGCACGACCCGTCGCCGCATCTGCTCGACGCCTACAGGCAAGCACTATTAGTATAGGAAATGAAGCGCGATGTTTTGTATGGAGACCATTTAATCCTCAGTCGATGAAACTTTGCAGGGATGTAATATAGTATGAACCAATACCTATGTACAAATATCCAAAAACAAAAAAAACTATTTGGATAATTTAAAAATATGTTTCATTTCTGATACTTTATCATTATCACACTGTAAAGTTTCGTCTACTGAGGATTTACTGTAGGGTTCCAATACCTTCCTTTACTAAACTATATAGCACGAACAGTTATCGAATAAAATTTTATATGGGTTGTACATCGCCATAAACCGCCGAAAAGCAAAAAGAGATTTCCCATAGATAATTACTCTATCGAGTACTTTTACGCGCGTTTTTTTTTCTCGATAGCTGTTCGTGCAAAGGTAGTATTTGTTATAAGTAATATGGTCTGTGATTTCAGCACATAGTGTTTTCGTGGAAAGCAGAGGTTCTGAAACAAAATGGCTTCAAGTGGTTCCAAAATGATGATTACATAGTACAATTCATAGCTAAAAACTAGCATAGCAAAAATTGATCATTTTTTCTTTTCGCAAGTTTTAGGAAGCCAACATACGCATTACGCTATAAACATTTTCCACGTACACAACGCATAAATCACAATCTAGACCCTTAGCTCTATGCCGCTATATTGTATTGGCATATATGTATACCTACACTACGTGAAACCGCGTACATTTATAATTCAAAGAAGAGGGATACTAACTTGATGCATGAATACTGCCCGTCACAAACATAATAATATCTTCAATAACCAATTTTATTTTTTGTCGACGATCTCTTTGAAGAATACTTGATTGGTTGCTAAGAATATGTATAATACCTACAGTAAAAGAAATCATACAAACATTCTTATTATCGTACCAAAATATGTATATTTCTGATTCTTTTCAACGACTAAAAATAAATTATTGTAATTTTTAGACCTTCAATATGATGAAATATAAATTTGCCTTAAATTAAGCTTCGAAAAATGGAAATCAGATGCGCCTTCATTGTAAAACAGCAAGTGCAAAATATTGTTTTTCGATTGGTTTACTGGAAGGTAAGTAATATGCAGTATAGCAACGGGTGAACGAGGCCTGATTGACTTTCAGATTTTAGAAATTTCAGACCCGCTTCAATAAGCGATCGAAAAGATGAAATTACTATATACACATAGGGTTATAACAACCTCGCTGGAGTACCTACCTAGAGTACTAACATCATAAACCACAACATATTTTGTAAAGACAAGAAAATCGACATTTCATACAAAACTCGATGAGCTGTTCGGACATTTGTATGGAAAGTCGATTTTTTTGAATTGAAGACATAATAATATTCATTCGTGCTGGTTTCATAGTGACAACGACAAATTTTGTTAACAATTTGGGATATTATTTTAATGGATCGGTACCTGTAAATTATTAGTTGCTAAAATAAAAAGCTTGTTGTATTATTTGAAAAATACCTGTTTAGTGTAGTAATATTTTACAACATTGAATTGTAATTAATTTGTCACTGAATTTTCAAGGAAAAGCTTTATCAAGATTGTTAATAAATAAGACTAGAATTATTGTGTTCGTTAGTACATATTTTTTTTTTTTTTAATATTTAATGGGTTTGCTCTTGACCCCAGTCTTGCCCAAAAGCAAAGACAGGGTCTACGATGGGGCGAGCTTGCCCAGAAGGTGCTTATTCACTCTGGCTTTGAATAGAGTCAGGTTGTATGCGCTCGGAAACACAGACGCCGGCAGGGATTTCCATTCCATAATAGCTGTGCGCATTATGAACGATGATGAGTAGCGTTTGGTACGCATAAAAGGTATATCAACTAAGAACGGGTATTGGTATTGGTATTGGTGATGGGCTCTTTTTTCCGCATTTAGACTCTCATTTGGTCCGTTATGCGTGAACACAGCATTGGTGTGGCTAGTCAAGCCATCCCAGCTCCTTCCAGAAGCGCAGAAGCCTCCTGGGGCGTTCACAGGCTTCTAGGAGCGACCTCACGTCTTTGAGGATTTCTGCCCGGTGTGCGGCCAAACCCACGCACTCCAGGATCACGTGGGCGGCTGTTTCCTCTGCGTCCAGGCATCCTCTACATAGGGGACTGTCTGTCGCATTCATGATGAATAATTGTCGGTTAAAGGCAAGGTGACCTGTAAGTGTACCTACAACTATTCGGAGGTCTGGACGATTAAGGCTGAGCAGTCTACAGGTCAACCGCGGCGAGACTGCGGTCATCGCCAACTTGGACTGTCTACAGCTTGTTAGATTTACCCAACGAGTATTGTGTGCAGCACGAGTACGTTGTCTCACCCATGAGCGCAGTTGGCTGAACGGGAGTGGCAGAATGGGTAAGGGTCCTGCCATTGTTGTGGTAGATCCCTTTCTAGCCAGCTCATCGGCGGCATCGTTCCCGTGTGATCCACTATGCCCTTTAATCCATTGTAGGATTACTTTGTTTTTGGATGCTAAACGATCCAAAACTTGGTGGCATTCGTAGACGATACTGGAGTTGATCGTGTTGGCCTCCAGTGCTGTTAGAACGGCCATGCTGTCTGTCAGTATGCGGATGTTTAGTTCCTTCAAGAACTAAGAACGGGTGGTAACCTGCAGTGCGTCTGGACGTCCGATGGTAGAAAGGAGAAGGTGGAATGAGTTCATGCAGTTCTTGAGCACACTCACCGAAGTAAAATCTATAAAAGACCGATAGGTAAGCAACTTTTCGGCGGTGAGCTAAACTGTTAAGCTTAGCTGCTACCAGTTCTCCATCGCCTATTAATCTCTTGGCTCTGCGTTCCACCGAGTCCAGTGCAGCAAGTTGATATTTCGCCGAACCATCCCAAAGGTGGCAGCAGGACTCCATGCAAGATCGGACTTGAGCTAATTTTTGGACAAATACTTCAGAAAAACTCTTGAATTTACCCCGTAAAATATTTATCCCGTATAAAATCACAACGTTTTATCGATTATGGTGAACATTCACAATCTAAACTAGTGATCAAGTTACGTGGGTCATGGGAACTTATATATACGCTTATTAAGTAAGATGGTGATTAATGAGTCCAATTAAGCATTTAACACGCAGTTAAGTAAGCTTTAATGGCAGCTTTAAATAATACAATATTTTAATAGTAAGAAACTTTCAAAAGGTGTTCAGAATGATAATTTATTAAATTATGCTTTGAGTAACTCTTTGTGTCACCTGCTCACTTATAAATCTCAGACACATACTAGGTTCGCTGGAATCAGTATCTATTAGAAAGAATTTCTACCTTTGCTTATAATTTTTAGTTAACTTTATATTAAATGTATTCTTTATTGCACTAACAACAATAGGGAATATGCATCAATTTTTTTTTTAATTTTAATCAAAAGTATAATGCGTGAGAAAGTTAATTGTAATATTAAAACTTTTCTCTTACGTTTTTTTCTCGTGATATAGTTACTTGAAGTTAGCGCGCAGCAGCACCCGCCGAAAACGCTCCATGCAAAACGGTGACGTCACACATCACGTTTCAGGTGTGTTTCGGCGCGTTTAATATGGAGTTAGCCAATAGTGCAATAAATAAAGAATACATTTAAATTACAATATGTTTGGTTAGCGCTGTCGGAGCTTTTAAAGGCAGATAATATGATCATTTTTATCGACAAAACCCCCCATGTGTTTGGGGTCTATCCCCTCTCCTATTGAAATGACCGGCATTTTGAATTTGACTTTTTTTTAGATGGCCCTGCCGAAAAATATTAATTTCTCCGGATTTGAAAGTCTTACAGTTATAAAGAAAAAGTTTTCGGAAGATAATGTTTTTTTAGTTTTTCTCACAGATCTAAAAAACTAGGATATTAAAGTGTTTTTTTTGCATTTTTATAAAAATATGTATTATAATACACAGGAATATTATCTACAAAACGACAAAATTATTGTTCTGAGTTGTATATTTTTTATATTGTATATTGGTCCATTTTCGAAAACATATTTTCGAAAATGGGCCAATTTAAAAGCATTTTTATCAGTTTTTAAATTAAGTTGATAATTTTATCTGAAAATAACGTCATTGACTCATCAAAACAAGAATTTACGAGTTTTGAATTTCGAAAATTAACATTTAGTTCTTTTAAGGGTCATATTCAAACAACAATAACTCTCGAAATATGCAACTCAGAGCAATGATTTTGATGTCATTTTGTAGATAATATTCCTGTGTATTATAAAAATGTTAAAAAAAGCTGCACATTAATGTCATAGCTTTTGAGATCTGTGAGAAAAACTAAAAAAGCACACTAATTTGGGATAAAAATTTACTAAAGTAATTTTTTATGACGTATTAAAGTTAAAAGTTTACATAATTAATTTCTTTTCTTAATAGGTGATATTATTAGCTTTCAAAAGGTATTGTTTTATAACTGTAGGACTTTTAAATCCGGAGAAATTAATGTATAACTGCAGGGCCATCTAAAATAAAAAGTCAAATTTAAAACCGGTCATTCCAACAGGAGAGGGGATAGACCCTAACATGTGGGGGGTTATGTCGATAAAATTGGTCATATTATCTGCCCTTAAAAGCTCCGACATCGCTAACCAAACATATTGTTACTTGCTACACACGTCGCAAGTACCAAGTAATTTACTTACCACTGGTTGTTATAATAATAATGGAAAATACATTACGCATTATGTCACTTACTAACGTTGCATCTTATTTTATTATATTTTCCATTGTACGTAGATGGTTTGAGCCGCTCATCGACCGGTGGTTGGCCGTCACCAAGACTATGGCTCTGCAGCGGGTTCGAGTCGCCGTCGAACTAGGTATGTTCTTTGGAAAAATAGAAGACACTAAAGAGAAACTTCCAACATCTTATTATTTGTATCTTAGGTAATGCATGTCACATCTCAAAGTCTAATCGGTACGAAATATTGTCTCTACTCTATTATTTTTTGTTGACGTTTTATGACGTTCGTTACTAATGTTACATGTGTCACAAAACACTAGCATGTATTTTGACACTAATTGCTTGTAATATTGGTTATTGACAAATGTTTTTCATAGGTCAAACGTGAAACCCGAGCAAAAATAACAGTATTACAGTTACATTGTGTTATTTCAATAAGTAAGGCTTTTAGTTAAAAATAGACAGTGTATCAGTTTGTATACCTTTTGGTTTTATATATTGCGTATTATTTGTTTTATGACCCTTCAAAGTTAGGCGGACAAGTCCATTTAAAAAGTAAAAAATTGTTAAAATAAATAATACATTTAATTAGTCCGTAAAATTTATAGCGAATTTTTCTAAGAGACCATTTTGATAAACGCAATATTTAATATAGCTGCCAAACAAATTTCCTACAAGTTGCGTACAAACTACTCAAGCGTGACGTCATAACTGAGTAGCCGTTAGTATGGAGCGTTTTCGGGTGAGTCCAATTTTGTGCATTTTAAACTGTGATATCTCGGGCAGTTTTCATGCTAGCGAAATAATTATTTTACCGATGATTCTTTTTTTGAGGGGTAATTTATGTAACACTAAATACAAAAATAGTAATCATGCCCATTGCTAGGAAAGGAACACTCACACCACACGCACATTATGTTTGTTACTAAGTTGAATTTCACTTAACGTAACACCTGGATATAGATGATTGCTTAGCCACCACCTGCTACAACCACAACATGGTATTGAAAAAAGTTTTGACACAAAAAGTTTAAACTTTTTTTAACACATGTAGTGGCTAAGGTATATGTTGTACATACATTTGTGAAGACGAAGTGACTTTAATTTTTTTAAACTTTTTCACCCAACCGAAAATTCTGAAACTTTTTTTATTAATAAGGGAGCATATTCCTACCTATAAAAATATTTAGCCAATTTTTTAAGATATTCCCCATCTGTTTTATAGTGTCAATACTGACATAATGAGAATTATAGACTGTTATAATAACAATTATCGATTTGAAAACATGTTACAAATTAAAGAAAACTCCGTTCCGTTTCCCAAAATTTATTTTGTAAATTATTCAATAGCAACGGAACACTTGTAGGTAATTTGTGTTATCGCCACACCACGCTCTAAGCCGGACACCCATCCAAATTCCAGTTGCACCATTTCCGAACCGAACTTATAAGCTGGTATCGTAAACTGCGCAAAAAAATCTCTTGCGCACTTCAGCCGAAATTACGACCTTAAACAGAAGGAACAAGAATTACTTTTGAATAATGGAATCAACGCTGAGACGGCAAAAGGCGAAGGTTCACACTGCTAGGGCACTCAGCCATTTAGATAAGTATCGAAATCCAAACTGGGCCGTAACACGAAACCTTTTATTGACTCCGGACAATTAGGAAGGCTTCCGAATTGTGTTCTAATTCAATGTTTACTACCAGTTACGCGTTCCTAGCTTAATCTGTAGCGCGCTTAGGCTGTCATAAACAGCCCCTTTACAAATAAACTTCGCGTTAAACTCCATTGTTAGCTTTAGGGGTCGTCCTAATAGAACGCGAGTACGCAATCATCGTGCGAGTAAGTGACGCGAACATCGCGAGTTCGCGCGACGACAAGAAATGTATGTCCTAAAACAACGCTAACAATCATCGCGTAAATTAACGACGCATTCATGCGATGCGACCATAGCGTGCCGATGACGCGACGCGATTATCGCGCGAATGCCAATTCGACATCAGTATGTTGGTTCGCGGATCCGTATGACTAAAATTCGCGCGAAATTGCGATGGTCGCGTAGTCGCGTTCTATTAGGACGATCCCTTATTCTTAATAGAAGATAATAGAAATAAAATTCCAGTTTGCTCATAGATATAATCTTTTCATTCGTTTATTTCGTTTCGTTAAATCTTTATTTCGTTGATCTAAAAAACTGTAAGTATATTGTAAACCATTGTGACCATCATTATACCCAATTCATTTCATTCATGGGGAAATGAAACAATTCACACCACTGGTGGGTGAAATAGGACAATGCACACCACTGGTGGGTGAAATGGTAGTAACATGACGTATTATCAGGCACCCGGTAGTCATTTGAGAAATTGGAGTGCCAACCGACCACCGGTGGCGAGACTTGGTGATCTGATATGATCCGGAGAGAATATACTGACCGACTGGTTACTGGCGCACAGCCTAAACTAGACTTGAGGGAGTTTTTGGCGCCATTTTGTCCGGTTCAGTTTGGTGTCTATTTTAATTATTTGCAAATTTACTCATAGTGGATATTGTGTCTTAAAATTGGTTCAGTTTTGTGGTACAAGTGTCTACGCAACTGAACAATATGTGGGCTAATTGAAATAGGCGCGATCTTGGTTGTGTGAAGCTGAGACTTTTATTGTAGTGGTGGCTGCCTCGGCAGAACTTACCGTGAACAACTGTCTTGATTGGAACGCGATGCACCCGCATTCTAATGTACCTAAACTGAAACAAAACAGCTACCACTGAAATATTCAATACTTGACACTGGCAAAAATTACTTCCAAGAGGAGAGTAGATTGCCAAACTATAATAATAAGAAGAAGAAGAACTAGACTTAAAACAAGTACCACAAGGACCTTTTGTAATATAGGCGAGCACTAATTAAAAAAAAATACAAAACTGTTACGACCAGTTGTCGTTTATTGACTTTTAAGCAATAATTTTCACTTTTTCAAGTTACTAAAAGACTATTTTTTTGTTAAATAGATCGACCAGTGGAAGGTGAGCATCTTGTAAAACACAGCACGTCTTCAGTGGACACGGCTGCCTGGTAAGTCGATGAAAAAATTATTAACAAAAAAATCGCTGTTCTGTGAACGTAACATAATCTGTGGTGTTGATTTAAAACAATTTCTGGACATATCGTAACGTATTTGAATCATTCAAAGCTGACTTTGTGTAGGGTTACCATTACAAAATTTGGAAAGTCCTGACAAAAAGCCGGACATTTCAATAAAAGTCCGGACATTTTCACAGACAGATCCAGACTCCATACATTTCGGGACTTCTCTTTCGAACACTACTGCTATTTAGGTTTTTTTCTAGTACTACAGCGCCTAATCCTAAAAAGCCGGACAAATAACAAAGCCGGACAAAGTCCGGACAATAGTCCAAAAGTCCGGATATGTCCGGACTAATCCGAACGGATGGTAACCCTAACTATGTGATAATTATTTCATACCTACTTTCGAAGCTAGTTGATCAAGTTTATGAAATTACTGACCGTCAGTATTTTTTTGTAAACCTGTAAATATGTTAAAAACCATTAGCATTGATTTTGCTGCTTTTGAAACTTTTTTAACCATTAGTCCTTAACTACTTGCTCCTTCAATCGAATTTTAAATTAAAACTACATATAAAGTAAAAAGTTAGTTAACTTCTTACCCTCTCACCTCTGAATAGAAATAGAAAAACATTCGTTCGTATTTTTCTCGTGATTAATTTTGTTTGGTTTCCAATACAATTTAAACTTCTAGAACACGTAGCAGAAATTACTTATTCGCTACGGGGTGCCGCCGTAGTGTTGTGCAGTTGTATGTATATAAATATATAATTGTTAAGTGATTCATCATGCCGAAATTATGGTCATTATTGAACTCATGTATCTGCGATTAAAGTTATAAGCACTGTCTTGAGTGGATAGGTAGCCAAGTATTATATTTTTTCTTCATTCAAATATTAATCAAATTGAAAACCTTGACTTTTCGTTTAATACAAAAAAAAATGTTCTTTCTCTATAGTAAAAAAACACTTGAAATTTACCAAAGAGACAAACCTACACTTGTTTAACAATGTAAATAAAGAAAATTAATTTTGTTTTTATGAGAGTCTTATATTATGATTTTCAATTTACAGTGGCGTAACAACGCTTTTCTTTGATCTACTTTACACTCATTATATTAGCGACTTCCATCGAGTATGTAATTGAGTTTAAGTGGGATAATAAAATATACGTATATTTTTAAATTACAATAATTTAACATATTTAGATGGAATGTAGACTTATTATGCAATATTTAACTTTTAAGGTTTAAAATTCTCTTATACAAGGTGTTTGGTAAAAGCCTTATAAAGCCGAATATGGTAGATAGGGACCATCAAATTGAACAACTTTTACTATGGGATGAACTCTGAAATCGCGAAAAAAAAATCAGCTGTTCCATACATTTTGATATTTTCGTTATTATTTTTTGTATGAAACAGCTGATTTTTTTTTTCGCGATTTCAGAGTTCATCCCATAGTAAAAGTTGTTCAATTTGATGGTCCCTATCTACCATATTCGGCTTTATAAGGCTTTTACCAAACACCTTGTATAATTACGTCTTCTTTAAAATATTTTACTTCCATTTTAAATAGATGTCTTTAAGTTGCTTTGCTACTAATGAACTCGAATATAAACTTAAAAATGTTTCTGAATTCTTGTTAACAGAGTCCGTCGAGTAACTGAACGCCTGCTACCGTTATTAAATCCCAAGTGCTTGTCTCGCCAAATTTATTCACAAAAGGAAGGACTCTGTCTAATCAAGCAAAGTGTTTCCTTAAGCAATGTCTACCCAGTGGACATACGACTACCTAGTTACCTACGATTGTGAAACGGGAGCTAAACTTGTTCCCTTGCTTGTTCCCTAACCTTGAAGAGCACACATACAGAACTGCATTACATACAAATTGTTACTGATTCTTTCTCCGATAAACCCTCTAATTCTAACATTATTGTTCTATCCTTCATTCTGAGCCAAGTCCTTGTCGAGTGTTTCTTGCTTTGGCATTAATAAATTGCCGAAAATACATAATAGAGACGTAAATTGTCTTGAAACAAATTACTCCTGGCGTTATTGACAACCCTCAGCGGATTGTGTCGATTCGTATTATGTTGTAATTCTTTTGTTCTTCGATGCGAAATAAATATTTCTTTCTTTGAGACTATATAATTTATCTACATTTCAGATAAAAGTTTTTAACGAGATTTATAGCAAAACTTTTCTGCTCGTGATTTGCAGCGATATGCAAGATAGCGAGTGAATTGGTTTCTTTTAGGCAAGTTTGTGTGTTTCATCACAGTATATATATATGAGTTTTAAAACTTATACAGGGTGTCCCAAAACTTTGCCACATGAGGGTAAGTACCTTAAATATTGAAGATAGGAAATTTTACTAAAAGAAGACTTCATTTGTTTTCAAAAAGAAACGGAACTGCATTCAAAGTTTTTTTAAAATCGCATACGATTCGATACAAATTGATACAATCCGTGATAATTAAAATTTAAATGTTAAATTTCAGGGTCTTCCTTTAGTTTAAGATAATGTGACATTTAAGAGAAAACAATCCTTATGAGTAACCCTTTCGATTGGTGTCGTAAAAATAAATAAATTTTATTTTTCGTTTTTGGTGAGTTCGATTCCTGGTTAAGGCAGGCGATTTTTCAAAAATCTTTGAATGCAGTTCCAATTATTTTTAAAAACAAAATGAAGTCTTCTTTTAGTATAAGTTCCTATCTATACATATAAAACTCTAAATTGATTGATTGATTCATTCATTCATTGTTGGGATAAGCGTGGAGCCCTAACGGCTGAAGGTAGAGACACCATTTTTGGAGGGTAGATACCTTTCATGATGTAGATGAGCACTAAGAAAGGATTTTAGAAATTTCCCGTTATACAGGGTGCTACAAGGTGTTCCAGTTTTAATAGGGATTTGTATAGGGCTGAAGGTACAGACACAATTTTTGGAGGGTATACCTTTCATGGCGTAGGTGAGCACTAAGAAAGCATTTAGGGAAATTCCCGTTATACAGGCTGCTACAGGGTGTTCCAGTTTGTATGGGGATTTGTATGGGGCTGAACCATTTTTGCTGGTAGAGATACCATTTTTGGAGGGTAGATTCCTTTCATTGTGTAGGTAAGCACTAAGACAGGGTTTTGGAAAATTCCCGTTATACAGGGTGCTACAGAGTGTTCTAGTTTGTACATGATTTTTTTATGGGACAATTTAAATGTGTGAAATAAGGTTTACTGATAAATATCTAGGTATATTGGTAATCCGTGACTTTCAAAATAATTGCACAACTATCTTAATCACGCGAACGAAGTCGTGGGCAAAAGCTAGTCTTCAATATTTAAGGCACTTTCCCTCTGTGTGGCAAAGTTTTGGGACACACTGTATACAGTGGTGGACATATAATTAGAAACACTACCAACGGAACTTAACATGACACACAATATTTGACTCTAATACTTTTTATTCGGAAATAAAACAACAAATAGCATAAAACATTTTCATTAACTTATCATTTATTAGAAAAAAACAACAAAATATCGACTAAACAAGTACCGACTCAATATTAAATTTCATACAAATGAATGAGTTTTTAAGTCCCAACAATAATGGACAACTAATTAGAAACAATACAAAAAAATTAAAGATAAATAATTTATTGGTTTAATTATTTAGCATTATATAATTTAGGTAATAGATACTGTGTATAGGTTACTAAAACTTATAATTAATATTTTGTTGCGTATCTTTTATTCGAAATCACAGCTCTACAACGACGTGGCATTGATTCAAGCAATTTAATGCATTTTTTTGTGGGATTGAATTCCATGCTTCGACAAAAGCTTCGTAGAGTTCGTTGTGACTGGAGTTACATTTGTTTGAGACTTTCTTTTTTACGATATGCCACAGATTTTCTATGGGATTTAAATCAGGGCTATTTGCAGGCCACTCTAAAACGGAAATACGCCTTTCCCTAAGAAAATATTTTACACTGTTGACGTTGTATTCAGGGTTATTATCATGCTGAAAGATCCCAAAAAAATGTTGTCGGAGTAGGGAATCATTGTCTCTTCTAAAATACTTTTGTAGTACAGTTGATCCATTGTACCTTCAATCTTTCAAACGGGTCCAACTCCACATCCAGAAAAAGATCCCCAAGCTTGATACTGCCGCCCCCCATGCTTGACTATGCTTCAAGTGTATTTATAATTAATAGCATGGTTTATTGGACGTCTAATGTAGCGCTTGCAGTCTGAATTTACTATTTTTATTTTAGTTTCATGTGAGAATAAGACTTTTTTCGAATCTCGCACCGTCCAATTGACATATACTTTTTAGCGAATAATAATCGGTTCTTCCGATGTTGCTTGGTAAGAAGCAGTACCTTTCGAGACACCCTCCCAAACAATTTCCCTTCCACTAATCTACGGCGTACAAGTCTTGACCAGACGTTTCTAGGGTCATCAGGCGAAAAACTTCATTTTTAATCTGGTTGGAGCCTTTAAATGGGTCTTGTTTAGCAATATGTAATACTAGCTTCTGCCCGCGACTTCGTCCGCGTGGATATTAGAGAAAATCCTTAGGGAACCTTCAACCAGGATCCAACCAGCCATTTTTAGGCGATTAGGCGGGTCTCCACCAAGCGCGCTGCCTCGCGAGGCAAGACATTTGCCGCGTGTGGCGGACCTCGCACGAGGCTTCACGTTCCCGTTCCCGATCCCGTTCGCGTTCCGTTACTGTTCCGTTCCCGTTCCGTTCCCGTTCCCGTTCCCGGTCCCGTTCCCGCTTTCGTTTCGTTCCCGTTCCTTTCCCGTCCCTTTCCCGTTCCGTTCCCGTTCCCGTTCCCGTTCCCGTTCCCGTTCCCGTTCCCGTTCCCGTTCCCGTTCCCGTTCCCGTTCCCGTTCCAGTTCCCCTTCTCGTTCCCGTTCCCGTTCTTTTCCCGCCCCTTTCCCGTTCCGTTCCCGATCTCGTTCCGTTCGCGTTCCGTTACTGTTCCGTTACCGTTCCGTTGCCGTCCCGTTCGCGTTCCATTCCCGTTCCGTTCCCGGTCCGTTTCCATTCCGTTCCCGTTCCGTTCTCGTTCCGTTCCCGTTCCATTACCGTTCCGTTCCCGTTCCGTTCCCAATCCGTTCCCGGTCCCGTTCCAGGTCCCGGTCCCGGTCCCGTACCCGTCCCCTCCCCGTTCCCGTTCCCATCCCCGTCCCTGTCCCCGTCCCTTGGATGAGGACTTCAAAATAAATGTCATTTTCGCAATCACCATCCCATGAAACCTCAAGAACGACATCCACATCGATTTTCATCTTTACTTACCCCATCCCTAACATCCCTAGGGGATGATTTTAAAAATAACAAAATATGTGTTTGCCTTTTTATTTTTAGACATGCTCCTACGAATTTTAACGTTGTAATATCTATTTTATATTCCCCATATATACCCCATTTTCACCCTTTTAGGGGTTAAATCATGTCCACCGTGTTGAACTTCAAAATAAAACTCATTTTTGCAATCACCATCCCATAAAACCTCAAGAACGATATCCATATAGATTTTTATGTTTACTCACCCCATTTACCCCCTAAGGTGTTGATTTTCAAAATTACAAAATATTTGTTTGCCTATTTATTTTTATATGTACTCCAACGAAGTTTAAAGTTGTTAGTCTATTTTATATTATTTTTCCATACAAAATTTGAACCTCATTTTCACCTTTTTAGGGGTTAAATCATGTCCACCGTGTTGGACTTCAAAATAAATCTCATTTTCGCAATCACCATCCCATAAAACCTCAAAAACGACATCCATATCGATTTTTATGTTTACTCACCCCATTTAGCCCCTAAGGGGTTGATTTTTAAAATCACAAAATATATGTTTGCCTATTTAGTTTTAGACGTGCTCCTACGAAGTTGAAAGTTGTAATGTCTATTTTATATTATTTTTTCATACAAAATTTGAACCCCATTTTCAGCCCTTTAGGGTTTAAATCATGCCCACCGTGTTGGACTTTAAAATAAATGACATTTTTGCAATCGTCATCCCAGAAAACCCCGATAACGATATCCATATCTATTTTTAGGTTTTTTTATCCCTTTTCACCCCCATTTCATCCCTATAGGGGTTGAAATAATAACAAAAACAATATACGTTGCGTTAGATTTTCATGCATAAGCCTAAAGTATAAATTTGGCGATTTTTACTTCGAAAATAAAGGATTTTCTTCAATACACAACTTCATCCCCCTTTTGACCCCTTCGGGGGTAGAATTTTGAAAAACGCTGAAACCGGTATCTATTTATTTTCAACTGTTAGTCTAAACACAAAGTTTGAAGATTCTAGCTTCAAAACTGAGGGACTTTCATACAAACTTTCATCCCTTATTTCATCCCCTTAGGGATGGAATTTTCAAAAATCCTTCCTTAGTAGATGCCTACACTGTATAAAGTATCTATGTGCAAAATTTCAAGTCTCTAGGTCCAGCGGTTTGGGCTGTGCGTTGATAGATCAGTCAGTCAGTCAGTCAGTCATTCATTCAGTTTACGATTTTATATATTAAGATTAGCATATCTTCTCTGGGCGAAATTTTCCTCCGTCATGCCTTTCTAAGAACATTTTCAATAGTTCCGTCTCTTTTATAATGGTCAATAGCATTAAAAAAAATCTTACGGGACATTTTAAATAATCAGCGGTTCTCCTGTACGTCTATTTATGGTCGATTTGCATGACGCGTCAAATTTTTTTTTTTTGCCAAGATACTTTTCTTAAGTGTTTCTAATTAGACGTCCAAGCGGCCAGCAACAGAAAATAAGCTACCACCAGGCGTGATAGTAGGCGCTTGCCCGCTTATGCCTATTTAACATAAAAAGTACGTTATGTTTTCACCACATTACTGCTGTACCCGTGTTGATGTAAATGACTTGTAATATTAGCTCAGCCTGTGGCATGTGTTGTCTACCAGCCTGTACCACATGCGGCTGGTGTGGCGCGCCATCGGCGGCTCGGAAGAGGGCACGGGCGGCGGCAGCCTGCGCCTGCTGGAGGCGGCGTGCGCCACAGCACTGCATTACGCTGACCTCGTGCATGGCGCCCTAGCTGACCAAAACTACTACGAGAACCATGGTAAGTCACCTAGTATTAAGAGTGTATATTCGGATCACGTTTTTAAATTTTCAATACTAATGATCAAAATAACTCCTCGCGAGCCGTAATGAAGGCGAAATTCGAAAATTCCTATTAAATTATTAAATAGATATACAGAACACGCAATACATTAGACAAATACTTACCTCATTATTCCTAAAATAATACTAAGTGACTTTAAAAAAATTTTTAAGTTTGAGATTTTTGCGTTCACAATGCTATTTTTAAACAATACTAAATAATATACTAGAAAAAATACGACTCGCACCAGATCAATACTCAGACGGGAATCGAACCCGCGAACTTTAGATATCCGGTCCAAAGCTCTGACCGCTGAGCTACCGAGTCACTAGTGACATCGTCGAATTTCTTCTAGTATATCCTACTCTTACGCTGCAAGCCAGCGTTATTTCACCAATGTGAGGAATTACCTCGACATTCAATTGAAATATCTTTCCAGATATTTAGACAATTGATTAAGATGAAATAGCTATATAATTTTTAAATTTGAGATTTTTGCATTCACAATGCTATTTTTAAACAATACTAAATAATATACTAGAAAAAATACGACTCGCACCAGATCAATACTCAGACGGGAATCGAACCCGCGACCTTTGGATATCTGGTCCAATGCTCTGACCGCTGAGCTACCGAGTCACTAGTGACATCGTCGAATTTCTTCTAGTATATCCTACTCTTACGCTGCAAGCCAGCGTTATTTCACCAATGTGAGGAATTACCTCGACATTCAATTGAAATATCTTTCCAGATATTTAGACAATTGATTAAGATGAAATAGCTATATAATTTTTAAATTTGAGATTTTTGCATTCACAATGCTATTTTTAAACAATACTAAATAATATACTAGAAAAAATACGACTCGCACCAGATCAATACTCAGACGGGAATCGAACCCGCGACCTTTGTATATCCGGTCCAATGCTCTGACCGCTGAGCTACCGAGTCACTAGTGACATCGTCGAATTTCTTCTAGTATATCCTACTCTTACGCTGCAAGCCAGCGTTATTTCACCAATGTGAGGAATTACCTCGACATTCAATTGAAATATCTTTTCAGATATTTAGACAATTGATTAAGATGAAATAGCTATATAATTTTTAAATTTGAGATTTTTGCATTCCCGTCCGAGTATTGATCTGGTGCGAGTCGTATTTTTTCTAGTATATTATTTAGTACAGTAAAAACATGTCAAAGTGTACCGATTTCAGCATTTTTTATATTTTTTTTTTCTCTATAGTGACTCCTTTACAATACAAGAAAAAAATATGAGTCGTATTCTTATTTGTTATAGTTGAAACTTTTGTGAAAATACCTCCAACAAGCTAAAATTCCACTTGACCAGATTGTCTTCGTTTCATAATAACGGATAATTGATTATATTTTTCTCTCTATACGGCACTAATTTAGAAGAACGGCAAGAATTTTTCTTCCAAAAACTAAAGTTTTCATTAATAGTAATGCTTTTATTCTTTAGATAACTTTATTGGAAAAACGCTAATCTCTATGAAATGCGAATATACAGTCTTAATATGTTTTCTTATTTTACAAGCTTTTTAGATATTGCATTTACGCTTTAAAAATAGGTATGCAATTTTTTTATTCGCAAAAATGTATTTAGCTGTTTCATTTGATAAACAGTTTATTTAAAAAAAAATTCTTTGCACACAAAAAATATTAAAACCCATTTAATAAAATACGAAATAATT
The DNA here is from genome assembly GCA_928269145.1 of Agriphila tristella. Taxonomy (NCBI): domain Eukaryota; kingdom Metazoa; phylum Arthropoda; class Insecta; order Lepidoptera; family Crambidae; genus Agriphila; species Agriphila tristella. Next base: position 43,969,635 of record OV743431.1, read on the forward strand.
GTATCCCCACATAATGTACATGCCTATAAATTACAAGGCAGCATGCACCGATTCCGACAGGGATTCGTTTGACTTGTACCCTCAGCAGTCTGTAAACTCAGCCGCTCTACAATATTGGAACGTGATCCGGCTCCCTCCTACGTGGCATGAATGCAGAATAAATCCAGGCACCATGTTGCGATGCGATCACATTACATACTGCACCACTGCGGCTACGGACAGGCACATGAGACACCATTCAAAAAGATTATGCGATACCACTTGATGTTGCCGAGATATATCATTTGCATTTTGGGGTTTGGTATAAATTATTATAAAGTATGTTAAGTACATTTATTGACCATAAAAATTAACCAATTTAAAAATTTTCTTTTAGGCCAAGGTATAGCTGTGGTTGCGAGCATTATTATTCGCTCATCAATGGGCGTTATATTTCTCGACTTTTGCAGGATGATATAAACAGTTGATATAGACTTTCATGTTTCGCCTAGATAAGAGATTTTAAACCAACAATGATCCAGGATTTAAAGTAAAATCTCATCAATCTTGACAACATATCGGTGAATAAGTGATGCAAACTGATATACGAAGTCGCCGGCGTCGCGTCGTTCAATAAAATCCGAGCTATTGTCGATCCGATGCGGATCCAAAATACGACGTAATTTTTATCGTATCCGCCGGCTATTGCTATCAAAAATTTGAAACATGTGATTCTGATTATCACCAGAACAACGATGTAATTAATTTGAAGCGTTGCTTGTAGACACGTGTAAATACGTCTTAAAACAGAATTATGTACAATAACGAAATACTAATAAAAATCGTAAACATATCAAACTTTTGGAGTTGCTTGTATAACCTCTTGGTTTTATATATTGCGTATTATTTGTTTTATGACCCTTCAAAGTTGGGTGGACAAGTCCATTTAAATAGTATAAAATTTGTTAAAATAAATAATATATTTAACTAGTCCGTAAAATTTATAGCAAATTTGTCAAAGAAACCATTTTGATAAATACAATATTTAACATAGCTGCCGAACAAATTTCCTACGCGTTGCATACAACCTAGGAAGGCGTGACGTCATAACTTGGTAGCCGAGTATGGAGCGTTTTCGGGTGAGTCCAATTTTGTGCTGTGATACCTCGGGCCATACTGTGATATCTCGGGCAGTTTTCATGCTAGCGAAATAATTCTTATACCAATGTTTCTTTTTTTTTGAGGGGTAATTTATGTAACATAAAATAAAAAAATAGTCAACATGCCTATTATCTATAACATTTAAAGTAATGCGAATTATTACCATGAGTGAGTCTATACTTTAATATGCCAATTAATTAATTTCTGAATATTGTAGCTTTTGCAATATTTTTGACATAGGTAAAATAAAATTAATCGTTACGGATATGATTGAGTAGGAAGGTAGGTATGTAAATATTAATATTCAGAGAATTCAAACGTTTTTGTGCTAACTTTATTAATAAAATGTATATGCTACACAAAACACAAGTATGTTTTCATGTCGAAAAGTACCCACTCGTTGGGTAATATAATATTTGCGTCCCAGCTCTGATTTCCTTACGAAACGTATTTTTTTTCCAAGTTAAAGCTGAATTTACTCATTATATGACTTTCGTTTCGAAGATTAATAGTTAAATATTGAAGGCACGAGTATCGAATTTATGAAAAGCTCCCCACTCCAAACGGACCTATGGCTTGGATTTCGATAGTCCTTACATTCATTATGTAACTGAAATTGTTATTTTCATCAAACCTCGCAATTATTAAAAGCCATATCGTAGACCCTTTTCCGGAGGTATATTATTTCATTTTATGTAGAAATAAAGTTTTTATGTCAGTCTAGGTTATAATATAACTTATTTAAAAATCTAACAATTAAACAAATAGATCATGATTCAAAGTAAATTCTTACTTCTAAATGTCGCAAACTGATGAATATCATTCAGCTTCCACTCGTAATTTTTACGAGGAAAAATTTCAAGTAGCACCGATCGGAAAAGATCATTCTGCGATAAGTTTTCGCTAAACACAAATAGTCCTTGAGTCGGTTGTCATTGGTATTCGGAGCACGTATAAAAGATTACTGGGTTTTCCTAGTGATTGGCTAGCGTTTATTTTAATCAGATGAATACACCATCGCCTATGGTGCTCGCCCTTCGTAGCCGACAAACTGGCGTCGCTTGCTATGACTACAATCTATTAATCCCACTCGCCACCATTGTCTCACAGCGAGACACCCCATTGAACAACACCATTCATTCAGAGCATTCACATTCCATGCTGTTCTGAAGTGCTGATTTTTATCAGGTATTATTTTACGTATCATAACTTTTGTAGGCAGGGTTGAAAAATACTTTATAATAGCCATATTTTATAACCACATGCTAGTTAGAGGAGCTTGATGGCACAGTGGTTTAGCACCTGGCCTAGGTTAAATTACTTTCGCTAGGGCCGGTCATGGGATGGGTGACCAAAAATGTATTATCTCGTGCTCCTCCGTGCTTCGGAAAGCACGTTAAGCCGTTGGTCCCGGGTGCATTTTAAGTCGTTAATACCCACCAATACGCATTGGGTCCGCGTGGTGAGTTATAGCCCATCCTCCTTATCCACCCATAAGGAAGGCCTGTGCCCCAGCAGGACATTATGGTCATATCCACATGTAATGGTAATTTTCTTCAGTCAGTCTTACGACCAGCTGCCTAGTCATAGATAAGCTAGCTATAAAATTAAAAATGCACTTCAAAAGATTTTTTCTTCGCAGGTCAAAATAAAACTACGGAAGAAATCTGCACTATCGTGAATAATCTAGAGTACGTGCGGCGTTCTCTAGCAGAGTATGACGACGAACACATGTAAGCTAGCTTATTTCTATTTGTCAACGAGATATCTTTTTTTTGTAAGTTGCACGTTCTTATAGTAGCACGTTCTCACAGAACAGATAAATTGTGTTCTTCTGTGGTATAAATAGATGGATAGGTTAATAAATATAGGCATTTTGTCTAACCTGTGGTAATTTTGCTAAGTGCTTAATAAGAACATATTCGACATACATTTTTGTAGAGTAGAATTTGTACTCTTTATGTGTTTTATTCCATATCAATGTTTGCATATAATTCCTTTATTTCTTTTTTTTTAATCCTCGCTCCTGATTACCTTACTATTCCTTTACAGTATCACATATTTTATATGGCAAAGACTTTTAGCTAGTTTCATTTAACAGGTTCTAATTTCTAAGATTAATTAAGTAAGTGTAAACTCACGAATAAATTACACTAATGCACCTACTTAATTACTGCTTAGAGATTCCAACCATTGTGTTACCCGAGACGACCTCAAATTATATTAAGCACATTTGTTAATAAACCCTTGCTCATTTCGTGGAGGTAAACACAAGAATGTAGGAGATTAAGCATGAGACCTTTGGATCCGCACACAACCACACACACGATACAGAGAGAAAATCAAATTCTAATATTCCATTCTTTCGATTATAAAAATTTAATTTAAGTAGCTTATCTACGAATACATATTGCAAAAATGTTCTGTCAAGTATAAGTGGAAACATTTGTCCCTGTCTTTTTCTTTACGTGTACCTAAAGAGAATAAAGAGTATGGAAAATAACAATCACTTTTGCACTTTTCCGATGTTTTTCGTTGTTTTTTCATCATTATCTTTATCACAATTATCTTTCTTGAATAAAAGTTATTGGAGCTACTTCACAGTACGTTAAAGTGTATTTTGATGTAGAATTCAATACATTTCCGCTTTTATTTACGCCAAAAATATGAAAGTGCTTTTGATGATTGTTCTGATTTTTTTTACAATCATCTGTGAGGTTTATACGCAAATTCAATACTTGTACTAGATAATCTTTTGCTTCTCGATGTTTTTTATGGCTACAACTTTACGTTTTCTTTATAAAATCAAGTTTCAATTTTTTTATTTAATCCACCATTTGCGTGTTAAACATTTGTGTAAAGTATACATTTAAAATAATACATTTTATTTCTAAGATTGTAAGGAAAACATAAATAATATCTTCCAGGTTGTGGGTTAATTAGTTCGTATTCATGAATTTCATGAAAAATACAAGCAGTTTTTTTTATAGTCAACACACAGTTATTTACCGTGCTCTTATTATTAAATTTTAATAACGGCCAATTCATGGCATATAGGTGTAGGTATCTAACTAACGCAAATGGATAAAAGTTCTTAATGTGTTTAGATTGTTATCATCGTAGCTATTAATTTGGAAACGTTAATGGATTTTCACCATTATGACGTAACTTTTGTGAAATGTAAAATACCTATACTTTACACGATATTAGAAATAACTAGGACATTGTTTTTTCCTAGTTCAGGATTTGAATTATTCTATTTTTTTGGTAGCTCAGGAATGATTATAATAAAAAACTTTCTTTTTTGGGTTGACTACTTACAGAACGACATTTATTTCGATTGGTCAACTGTTTATTGGTCAACTTTTTTCTTTTAACAATGTTTACAAAACCACCTATAGGTTTACCAACAGAAAAGACAGCCTAATATTTAATTTAGGTGGCATGATTTACACAAGTAAACTTAGCAGGCAACTTTGCAGGCGATTTCAATCAATCGCTTGTGAAATCGAATCGCCATCTCGTTTAAATTAGGTTTTCGATTAGATTTTACAAGCGATTGTCGATAAAAAAGTTGACTAAAATCGCCAAGTCGACCCGTTAAAAGCTTACAAATATTCAACGTTTAGGTTTGGCAACAGAACAGATCACTTAAGTGCCGCAACCGACGAGAGCGCTCGCCAGCTAGTTCGCGGCGCGCTAGGAACGCTAGACGCGCGCTCGGCCCGAGCCGCGGCGCCGCTGGCCGCGCGCGCCAGGCCGCCATTGCGGAAAGCTGTTTTCCACCTGGCTTGGTCACCCGACACGCTGCCTACTCCACAGGTAAGATTTTTCAGGGCTTTCAAAAGCGTCGAACTAATTTTTTCAGCAATTTATTTTTAACAAACTTTCACGAATATGCTGTCTCCGCTGTTTAATAGACTTCACCACTTGTCTTGCTCAATTATTTTTTGCATTAGGAAATGAAACGAAATAAAAGTGCAAAAAGTAAAACTACTTAGTATAAATTGATAGCTGCAGATCTCTTTTTAAATAATGGTAAACCTATTCATTCTTTAAAACAGCCCACCTCATCAGTTACATATAAGATGACACACATGAGTAGGTCCAGATGATTCCAAGATGATATACCAACATCATGAATACATCTAGAACAGAACAAACTACCTGTTTACTGTATAACATATGTGACATACTATTATTAAGATAGTCATACTGATTGGTCAATTGAAAGCCCCTCCGCCCTTATAAAAGACATCGTTCAGGAAGGGAAGACCCACATAGTAATTAATTTGTGACTAATAGAGGAGTGGTGTGTGCTTGCGCTAATTGAATTGGGCCCTGTTGTAAAATCAATTAAAGTATACCATTATAACAGGGGCCCAATCGCACTAATTCTGAACGATAAAACCAAAACCGTTACGTTGTCATTAGGTTATATTTAAATAAAAATCTTTGGCTTAGTTTAAGAATTCTCATTTAAATTGTCCTATACATAGGTTATTAAAAATTTAACATAATTAAAGCGAGTACCTATTATTCTGTAAACGAAACTGAAACGGTAACAATTATTTAGGTTTTATCGTTGAAAATAAATCGCGCTATTTTCAACGATAAAACCAAAGCTCGGGCCCCAGTTTGTCCAATGAATAAGTACTTGTAGAATAAAGAAAGGTTAGTTTTTAAATGTTATGTTAGGTGCTGTTGGCTCATAATGTGTAGACTCTAAGAAAACTTTAAGGAAAAACATGGAGACCAAACCAAACAAAAATAAACGAACGTTTTTCCTCCTTTGAGAGTCACCCATCACAATTCGAATGTCTGCTTGTGATTTTATTTGGAATTTTGTACATTTGGTCCAACTTGGCGAAACAAAAATAACTGCCTCTTAAGTACCTAAAGTAGGTTGATCTCTACTTCAACTTTAATTAATAGGCGTTAAATTATTTGACAACATTAAAAAAATGTGATGTGGTATTTTGGAATGGTTAGATAGGTTAGCTCTTACAAAAAGAGGAGACCCATATTTTTCCATTTTTCTAAATTTTTACTTAAAGCCGATTAAAAAAGTACTTAATTAATTAAAAACAGGTTCATTCTAAAAAGACATAGGTAAGTGCGCTCCGTAGGATTTTATTGGAAATGTAAAACTTTACAAAATTATTCTTGACTTTGATAATCAATTGTTTATGGCATGGAATACAGCTGTTAGTAATAAAATCTGTGTTCATTATATGTAATTTATTGGGATAAGTATCTGTTACACTTAATTCGTAGAAACAAAAGAAATATAGAGTCAAAAAACGTAATATCATCAATTTTGGTTCAGGCTATCACTCCACTGTTGGAGTTTTTGGATCAGCACCTTTCTTCGCTGAACACTTGGTTGCTGCCGAGGGCCTTCACAAGGGCCCTGGCTGGCTGCTGGAGCGCTGTCCTCAAGGAAGTGTCATCGCAAGCTGATGCAGGGGGAGCTGAAAGACCTAGGGTCTACCATCACAGGCTTAGGGAGGCATTGGATCTCCTTGCTGACTTCTTCCACGCGGAAGGAAAAGGTATAGTTTATAATACCTTTGCACATGAGCGTTTTTTTTAACATGGTTTTTAAATTCATGATTCATTCATGATCTTACTTTGCATGAATTTTAAAACCATGACGTTAAAAAAAACGCTATTTAATAGTAGACGATTATCCGAAAGATCGAAATGCGTGGAAATGATGTAACACATAACTTGCTACTATAAGTACTTTGTTGCCAATAATCCTGTAGGAAAGTATAGACGGTCCAAAAGTGCTTAATTATTGAGTTTATTTGAATAAAGACATTTTGACTTTGACTTTCACTCTAAAAAGACGTAAATTTGATACTATGCTGCTGTATAACATAACGTAACGTAGTTGCAAGTGAGTGTAGTACCATAACACCAAACTCATTAAAGTAGCACTAGAATTAACACTTAATTACGTCATAAAGTTTCCACAGGCACCGTCTTGATAATACCTACACGTGACACGACCGGGTGCTAATGGGCAATTTATTTAATCAAAACTTGTCGTTTCAGTTTTAGAGGGCGGTAATATTTACTTCCTTTCAGTCGATTTTTCTTTTTACCGGCGATATGGTATATACATATATATATACATAATAGAATTAAGATGAACAATCTCAATCAATGTAGGTATTAATTTATCAAGAGCAATAATTATTAACCTTATTTTTTTCAATAATAATGATAGTTTATTTTAATAATTGTTACGTTAAAACTAAGTTTAAAAATAAAAAACAAACAAGACAGCGACCTAATAAAAACGTGTTAAAATGAACCATATCAGAGTTTATAAATTATATATATAAATGACTAAATTTAATGTGTTTTATGGTTTGTTATTTTGTAAAACTTAATATTTGTTTCATGTGCAATATTAACGAAAAATAATGCATGACAATGAAGTAAATATTATGTAAGTACATTCTTTAGTCTTAGGGTCAGTTTCACAGATTCCGGATAAGTTTCTGTTTTTAGGGTTCCTCTTACTAAGACTCCACTGTCTGTCTGTCTGTCTGTCACCAGGCTGTATCTCATGAACCGTGATAGCTAGACAGTTTTCACAGATAATGTGTTTCTATGTTTCCGCCACAACAAAAATACTAAAAACAGAATAATGGTACGGAACCCTTCGTGCACGAGTCCGACTTGCACTTGGCCGGTTTTAATATTAAACCAGAAGATAGGTGCTATCCGAAACCAGTTAAACAGACCCTTAATACAGTCAAGTTCTTCAGGTCTTCCGATGCACGAAGTCCACAATCCAGAATGGAGTCGCGTTGAGCAGCGGATGCAGTTCCACCAGGCGCCGACTGAAGAACTCCTGGAGATCTGGCTTGCCGACCGGCTGGCTGAACAAATGCGCACCCCCTTGCCATCGCCTTACGGATCTATTCTTGTCAGGTATCTGGGGGGATATTACAACCTCTTAAAACTTGCCAGGTTTATGAATTGCTTAAGTTACAAATCTTTCTCGCTGTATATAATATAGTAAATAAAAGAGACGCATTGATAGCCATTCAGAAAACTGGCAAGTTTTAAGAGGTTGTAATGCGAGGGCTGATAACACAGCTCACCTTTAAATCTATAGTGCAACAGCTTTCATACCTGTAGGTAGTACACAAGTAAAATATAAGTTTATTATTTGAAAAAGCTTTAGTTTTAATGAACCAAACATATTTTGTTATTACCTTGATGCTTTTATGTATTTGGTTTGTGGTGAGAATCAAAAGTTTTTATCTATTTTATTTAATATTTGTTGTATTTATTCAGCTTTTCCTTGCATCCCAAACACCATAAAAGCGTAGCACCTGAAGGGACACGGATAGTCGATGTTAATGGGTGCGGTGTCGCTCGCATAAAATTTTTAGCCATAATATGGTTTGGTATAACAGGAAAAGCATAAATTTTTTTCTTGTACTAATTTCATTTGGAATAAATTTAGTGAGTATAAATGTTAAACGCATAACTTAAACACGCATAATATTAATTTAACATAAATTCTCTTGCCATTGGGTTAGGATCCATTGCGACCAACCGACTTGCTGACGTGTATACATTATGCCACAAGTTAAACGTTATGATTAGTAATCGTTATGGGTAAACAATGTATGCCTTACACATTTTATGCTTTATGATCATGATTTATGCAGAATAAAAGTATGCGTAAACATTTATTCGGTATTAAATGTTATGCGAACTGATCATTCTGCCTTTATTTTTATTTATTATTAAGGGAAACAAACAGCTGCTTTTACACAGGATGACATCAGGGTTGGCAATGTTTAAAACATTTGTTTAAAACAAGTGTTTAAAACACTGTTTAAAACACTGGAAAAAAACACATCTGTTTAAAACACGTTTTAAAACATTTTGTTTTAAACACGTTTAAAACATATGTAAAAAACATTAAGGTTTACTTCACTAAAATTACTGGTCATTAATATTTTTTGTTCTTTTTAAAACATTTTAGTAGCAACATTATTATTTAAAGTTAAATTGTAATTGTGACGAGTTTTGAATTCGTGGAATCTCCTAGACTCTGATTGTTTTGGCTAGTAGACTACACAAGTGAACCAACGAATAACGTGTACTTTTTCTACTGTGGGTAAATGGGATAAAGGTATGAAAATAGTTCGCTCTGCTTATACTGCGGTATTTTTTGCTATTGTTCCTTCCCCTTATTGCAATCACAAAATGTATTATACCTTCATCTCGATAATACAGGGTTATTTCCACATATTTCGTTAAATAATTGATCAAATACACCAAAAAAATATGTACGATGTCAGAAACTGAAAAACTTTGAAATGGTTTCCGATTTAAAGTACCTTGTAAAAAATTAAAACATGGCAATTACCTATTATGTTTAAAACATGTTTAAAATATGTTTAAAACATGTTTTAAACATGTTTAAAACAAATCAATTAAAACATTTATAAAAAAAATGTTTTAAAACATGTTTTTATTGTTTACTAAATAAAACATGATGTTTTGTTCTTTTAAAAAAAAACAGTTTTTTTGCCAACCCTGGATGACATGTATGAATAACAATGCAATAGCCAATACAGTTTCCACAATTAGCATATTATGAATTAATATATTTTTTGAGCTCTACTTTTTGTGATAATACACGAGAACAATAGTTCTCGTGTATTATTGTATTGTTATTGTAAATAATAATTTAGTGAACTAATTTATAAGGTGTGTTCGCACCTCACTTTATTTTTATCTTTTTTTATGTTAAGTAGCTCGATAGCTATAGCATATTGCACAACTAGGTACTACATTTTCTTTTTCTTTTTTCAATCATAGATGTCTTTTCTTAAAAATACTCATGTTAAATTTCTTCTTGGCCTTACGTCCCTTATTCTCCACAGAGTTTACTTCAACCACGACTCGCTATGCGTGGAGGTGCTGTCGGCCCGCGACGTAATCCCTCTTGATCCGAACGGGTTAAGCGATCCATTTGTCGTTTTGGAACTTTTACCAAAACGGCTCTTTCCTAAAGCTCACGAGCAAACTACTAATGTTCAGAAGGTAAGAATCACATTGTTACATTTATACTAGACTCTAGTCTCCTTACTAATATTATAAATGCGAATGTCTAATTGTTTGTTTGTTTGTTACGCCTTCATGTCTTAACTACTAAACCGATCATCATGAAATTTTACATACACGTTGTTAAGGGTATAGAGAAGGACATAGGGTACCTTTCATCCCGAAAAAAGTATTGTTCCCGAGGGATAGCAAAAAAACTGTCCACGCAGACGAAGTCGCGGGCGGCCGCTAGCCGCTAAAATAAGTCGTAATTTTATTTTCATTGTGTGTATACCTACTAAATATTTACAGCTGACTAGAATGTTATTTCATTAGGTACCCATAATTTGTCAAGTCAAATAAATATCTCTTCGCTCGCAAATTCAATATATTTCCATCCAATTTATTTGTTTAAATTTAAGCTACGTTTCATGTACCTATCTACTTTGCAAACTGTCTGGGGGCCAATTCTGGAGCTCTGCGACATTTCTCGAACTCTCGACATTATCTCTAATCACAAATCTCTATTAAAAAATCACTAAAATCTCTGTTGCAGTCAAAAAACTTATTCTCCGCGATTTTCGACATTACAAGTCAAAAGTCTTTGTGATCTCTACGATTTCTTGACTTTTTCGAGATATGAAATAAAACACTTTTTAACGGATACTAGCGCGGTTTTATTGAAAGTACTTTGGTAATTAGTTGGTATTTGGTTTGATTTTTGAGAGAGAGAGAGAGATTTTTTCGAGATATCTCGAATTTGACACTATGTCACGCGCCCGACAATCACCTCCTTGGTAAAATGTTATGTTGTGAATACAAAGAGTGACAAAAGTTTAACATTTAATAGAAAACCCTGAACCCCATTTGGGACGAGTGCTTCGAGTTCGCCGTGTCACTGGAATCGTGCCGGTCGGCGCAGGCTGCGCTGTCGCTGTCGGTGTGGGACCGCGACGTGCTGACGGCGGACGACTTCGCCGGCGAGGCGTTCGTGGCGCTGGCGCGGGTGCCCGGCGTCAACAGCCACGCGCCGCCCGACCCGCTGCGCCCGCTGGAACTGCCGCTCATGCAGCTGCACGATAGAAGTGAGTCACCATTAGACATTTTTAATGCCCCCATTACTGGGGGACAGGCCTTCCTTATTTCCTTGACGCCGACCTGGCCGCATGAGGCCGGCTCAAGATAGCTTAAGCTATTCCGTCGACGCCGACCCGGCAGCATGAGGCCGGCAACTTGTTCACGTGTTCTTCTTTTGTCTAACGTATACGGCAGGCGCAGATGAGTTATGGGTGGATAAGGAGAATGGGCCATAGCCCACCACGCGGGCCCAATGCGGATTGGGGTGTGTTAACGACTGCAAATGCAGCCGGGACTAACGGCTTAACGTGCCTTCTGAAGCACGGAGGAGCTCGAGATAGTAAATTTTTGGTCACCCATTCCATTATTGACCCTTGCGAAAGTTGCTTAACCTCCGCAATAGCTGGGCCAGGCGCTATACCACTGCGCCACCAAGAAGTGAGTATTTCCTTCTAATTATTTACTTATTATGTAGTTAGTTTCACAGGAATAAGGCGAGTTCCTGGCATCCTAGAACATAGAACTAGGTACCTTCTTCATGAAAGTCGCTCTGCTCGTGGCTTTTGCAGTTCTACAGCAGCCGTCGCTCGAGACAAATATACCATCACATATACTTACCTCCGAAACTTTACTCAAATATTTAAATTTCACTTCGTTTCACTAACTAGAACGTAGAGTTTGGTCAACGAAAGATGAGACTCGGTTGGAAATGGAACTAATTTTACGCCTTATTTTAAAGTTCAGTTTCCAATAACTTAACCTCTAAACGTTAATTTAACAGGGAAAGTGGCGCCTCCATTTCCGGTTCATCTTTCGATGACCAGACTCTAACACTAAGTAGAACGTCTCTTTTTAAGTAAAACTTAAAACGAATTGCCAGTAGATGCTACTGTTTTTATTATACTGGACTTCACTCTAATATTATTTAAATGTCACTTCGTTTGTAAATTTTAAGTTTCACTTTAAATAGAACGTCTCTCTTTATGTAAAACACAAAACAAATTGCCAGTACTACGTTTCATTAAACTGGGATTAGACTTCACATAATTCCCAGGCAACATCAAAATGCGCAGCTCAACTCACTCGACATAATTGCAGCCAGATAGATGACCGCAGACACGAATTCACGAACGGTTATATGCCGTTACAATAATACCTAATGAATGAATTAATTAATATTTCAACTGTGAATTTCGTAGAATAGAAAACTTAAAATAAACTGGTACCATGTACTTGATGATACTTACTATAGAAGCGGACAGCGTTTAAAATTCCGACTGTACAACCAGTTTACTTAATTATTTACCTACCTTTTTACACAATCACAATCATTAGATAAAAAAAATGATAGATATAGGTAAAACAAAGTCGCTTCCTCTATCGTCCCTATATCCCTATGTATGCTTAAATCATTAAAACTACGCAACGGATTTTGATGCGGTTTTTTTAAATAGATAGAGTGATTCAAGAGGAAGGTTTATATGATAATACATGGTGTCAAATTACACACTACACCGAAGCGAAGCGAGGGCGGGTCGCTAGTAATACTATAATGGTACTTATTACGAGTTAAGACATAACTTGTTATTTTTCTGACAATTTTTTTCTCAAAGTTAAAATTTTATTTCTAAGCTAGTGACAGTGTTTATATCGTAACACAATTCGAAGTATACAAAATAAATCTATAATTTCAAGTTAAAACTGATCGTCTAAGTTAGAGGGATCATGCTAATAAATATCAATATTCATGACTCCGAAATCTTATATATACAAACGGAAATTAAACAAGGTCTCACGCCAAGTTTACCTTACAGATCACCCCATCTTACAAATACTGGAGTCCCGAACAACCGACAAGATGGCCATAGATTTCGTCAAGAAACAAAAGTTAAGATTTGCTGAACAGTAAAGTAATCTTCAGACGTCTATTTTCTGGTTGAGTTCCGTTGTTTACATTACGCACAACGTCCATTAAAATGTCGACAATATATTTTACAAAAAGAGTTAAATATTTATGAAAACAAACATTTGTTTATTTATTATATTAAATGAGTATTTCTATTTACCAATTTTTTACTATATTGAGATTTGAGATATATTGACACATCAGTATTAATTATTATTGTATAAATTACTACAAAGACTGTGTAATTCTTCTATTCATGAGAGAATATAAATATCGTGTACGTGTACTTTCCAAAATTTTATAAGTGTATAGAAGCACCCTCGGAGCTTATGTCCCTAGTCGTTAGTATCTATTAGAAATTCCCGACCAAGTACTTTAAGTCTCGTTGTTAAACAATATTTCATACGCTAATCCTTAGAATAAACACAAGCACTCTTATCTTCTGAATAACAGTTGCACCGCCAAGAACACGCTGAAATCAAAATTATGCCTTTCTAAAACTATGAAAGTTGTTGCTTTAACAAGCTTACTTCTTGTACAGAAGTCATTTTTTATGTATCTACCTACTCGAGTATTTTCTAAGTCTTTTTATAAAAAGTTATTTTTTCGTCTTTATATACCTTTTATATTTATGCTTATATACAATTTACGTGAAACATTGTATTCTATTGCGCGTCAATCGAGCTTCTTACACCTGTCCGTCGCATAATCTTTACATCTTGTCTTTGAGGACTGATTTTCATGGTTAGTTTAATGTATGAGTATTATAAAATTTTATAAATGTGAAAAGTTCACTGTGTATACAAATACAAATGGATATACTTATTATTTCTATTATTGTACTTAGAGGAAGTGTATTGATGTTTGTAATTAGAAAATGAATATTATATACTAACAATATACCTATTATAATTAAGTAACTAGGTATGTAATTTTAAGGGTAATTGTATTAAATATGATCGAGACGGTTAGGTAAATTGCGTTTGTATGACGTATTTAATTGAAATAAGAAAAATGTGAACCAATACCGTTTAAAGTGAATTATTGAATTATGAGACCTGACCCCTAGCCAAAGTAACATTCGCAAATCTTCGTTATCGCTGCGCTTTCGAAACATGTATGGGATTGACATAAGGATTCGTTAACATTCGAATTTTAAAATGTCGAATCCATTAATTTGAAAATTTGTCAATGTGACATTGGCTACAGGCTCTTAGGGCCTATGCCCTTTGACTATTCAAATAGCCATTGGCTTATTTAAGCGTTACTTTTAACGCCAATAGAATAGAATGACAATGTATGGGATTGACAGGAGCTAAGCGTTAACTTATGTCATTCCCATACATTGTTAATATATTCTACTAGCGTTAATTTTAGTAGAATGGCCATTTGAGTAGGGGCTCTTTCCTGTCATCATAATATATAATAACTGTACTAGGTTTCTATAATGATAATAACTGTTTATTTTACATCATCGTAATAAATGATGGTTGGACTTTTAATAATTAGTTACAGTAATACGATAATTTCCTGTTGATTACCTAACTTACTAATATTTTTATTTTTTTATGTTGATGAACTGAATCTGCTAAGCGCAGGATCATACAGGGTAATTTTGCGACCCCTTTACAAAATCAAATATAAGTTCAAGAAAATAATAAAAAAAAATTAGTGTGATAATTATGAATTATTTCATTTTAAATTCACAGTTTCCAGTCACTATATCCTAAAAATCTAGGCGCGCACGCTCACCCTCGCGCACGGGACGCGAGCGGGGGAAGGCGAGTGGCGGGGGAGGGGTTCGCGCGGGTCGCTCTATGCGATGCGCGTGTAGTGACAACAATTTCAATTTGTGTAGGGAAAAGTTTGGGGTACTTAATTAAAAACGTAAAAAAATTTTTTTTTTACTTCATAAATTGATTGTACTGCTGTTATGACTAAATTTGTAAAGGTGTCAAAAAATTACCCTGTATATTTTAATGTAGATAAATATCGGACGTTTCATGGTAGCTATTTTTCCTTCTTTCAACTTTTTATTCTTATATTATACGTCATACAAACTCACATTAATAGTGTTAAAAAAAGATGTTCGATAAATAAAAAACTGAAATTATGCTAAAGGTAAATGCGAAATTGTTGTTATGTTTCGCTACCGCAACGCAATAGTTTCGCAGATCTGCTGCATGCGAACGCGTCACCGTAGTCGTCGGAGCGGTGTACAGTCGGCAATGAAAATCGCTTAACGCTTTGGTACTTTGTCACAGCATTTTTTTGACAGATGTCTCACGGTTTGAAACATTAGTCAAAAAAGTTATTATGACAAAGTACTAAAAAGTTAAGCAACATTCGTTGCTGCTGTACTACGGACTACGGTTAACATCTCGAAAACTTTGAGAATTAAGTATTTAAAAAAATTACTACTAGTAAATTTTTGGGTCCATCCCTCATCATCGTCTCCATATTTAGGGGTTGAAGTATGAAATTGCCGTTTTGTATGGAGAATTTTAAAGAAATTGCAATTTCCATACTACATTTTTTTATTTATTTAACAACCATACCATGACATGAATGCTACTTGTTTTAAAACTTTTATGCACCAATGTCTAAACCATAGACTTAGAAAAATTTTCGCTGATTGATCTAAACACTCAGTTAAAATTTCACATGTGAAAAATGAGTATCGGCTATAAGTAATAACGAATTAAGTGGTCATTTCTGCTAACAAACAAGGAGTCACTTATAATATAAATTAAAAATAGTTTTACTGTTGATACTAATAGCACAGTACATATATAAGTTTTTTCAAACAGTAGAGGAGCTAACGTCACTTAGGTCCTTTTGTCATTGCACTCCGTCGGATCTCTAGGGTTGGCATTTTCCGGCCGTCTCGTGGAATGCTACGCACGAACGCTATGAAAACAACTGCGACGCGATGTCACAACCCTGACCAAAGTACTGCGAACTTTGCTTAGAGCTCTTAGAGTGACGTAAGCCGTCAAATTCGAACGTTTCTATGGAGCTCTCATACTGTTTGAAAAAACTTATATATGTACTGTGCTAATAGGCTGTCATGTTCATAATTTAAAATACTAACAAACGACGGAAGCATCTTACATCATATAAGATACTAGCTTTTGTCCGCGACTTCGTTCGCATGATTAAGATAGTTGTGCAATTATTTTTCACGGATTACCAATATACCTAGGTATTTACCTCATTTCAGACATTTAAATTTTCCCATAAAAATTCATGTGTTACGTGTATAACGGGAATTTTCAAAAACCCTTTCTTAGTGCTCACCTACACCATGAAAGGTATCTACCCTCCAAAAATGGTATCTCTACCTTCAACCCTATACAAATCCCTGTACAAACTGGAATACCCTGTAGCACCCTGTACAAAGGGAATTTTCCATAACCCTTTCTTAGTGCTCACCCACACCATGAAAGGTATCTACCCTCCAAAAATGGTGTCTACCTTCAGTCCTATACAAATCCCTATAGAAGCTGGAACACTCTGTATTACCCTGTACAACGGGAATTTTCCAAAACCCTTTCTTAGTGCTCACCCACACACACCATAAAAGGTATCTACCCTCCAAAAATAGTGTCTCCACCTTCAACCCTATGCAATTTTCATACAAACTTGAACAACCTGTAGCACCCTGTACAACGGTAATTTTCTAAAATCCTTTCTTAGTGCTCATCTACATCATGAAAGGTATGCAAAAATGGTGTCTGTACTTTCAGCCGGTAGGGCTCTACGCCTATCCCAACAATGAATCAGTCAATCAATTGAGAGTTTTATGTATAAAATGGCAATTTCATACTTTAACCCCTAATTACATGTTAAAGAGATTGTAAAACGTGACAAGGGTTATTGTATGTCATCCTGATTGGATTAAGGTTAAGTTAAATAATACTGCAAAAAAAAACAAAATCAATTCTTCTTCTACCTACTTGGCAAAAAAGTATTGAAATTGATAGGGGCGCCTCTACTATAAGTGGCGCCATCATTAGTGTTATTGGATAGCAACACTTGACTACTTTTGTAGGCAAAAAACACGTGTTGATAGTAAAAAAATATTTTAATTAGCTTCTAAACTTTTTTGCCAAGCTGTAGGTACTTTAGATTTTCTACGCTCATGTGTGCTAAATGTGCTATTACCGACAATGGGTAATTTTATAGCTTCGGTTAAGCTTTAATGTCATATCTTACTTAAATCCAACCATATCGCTGAGCTTTTATAACTAAGAAAACAAAATTCATATCAAATTTACAGAAAAATTAAGAGACTCTTACCAATTACCAATATACTTACATTCAGAAATTATGAACCAAATTAAAAAGTGTTATCTGAATATAAAGAGTGTCGACATAAAAAAAACCTATACGTGACCATTTTCAGAGTCAATTATTAAAACAAGTTTAAACATAGGTAACTATACTATGAATTTTACTTTAATGTAATTCAAACAAAACTATTTTGAGACCGTGACGCTTGTATAAATTATTTATTATACAAAACTTAATTATATTCAATTCCGAACATTACATAACTGGCTTCCTAGTTATGAAAAAACTAAAACATAACATTAAATTTTTAATACTTTTAATACGATTAATAAAAAATAATCAAACACTGGAAGAAACCTCCTTCAGTACGACGAAATCCCATCTTTTGCTCGTACGAATCGAAGCCTCTTGACGATCGTACGAGCAAGCAAATTATGCATGAGTTTTCATCGCACGATGACGCATTTTTAAAGATTGTCGCGCGATTATTAAGAAGGACACTCTTAGGAAATGTGTGTGTTTAAGGCAACGGCATACGATTATTGGCCATTCCTAAAGGATGCACTACGCAATACAATAGCAAAGCTGAAATGTGGCACATGCCGTTTGACAAATCACACGACACTAAATGTCAAGTTGTATGACAAGTCTTGGGGGACTTTCATGTAGGCTGCGTTTTGGGGGAGTTAAAAGTGTCCCACAAATGCCATTGTCATGCAATATCCACAGTATAGATTGATCGAAGGTTTAAGGCCCCTATCAGACCATATGGTCTGAGCCCCTATCACTCACATGTGGCGCCCTCGTCTTAATTAAATTTATTGCTCGCTAAGTAAATAACGTATCGAAAATTCACATATACAGATTTAAGCTAAGGTTTTATAGTTTGTTTACAAACAATAACCTCAGTAAAATATTTTACTTAGAATCTGTACATCTGTACATGTGAATTTTCGATACATTATGTACATACTTAGCGTTAGCGAGCAATAAATTTAAATAAGATGAGGGCGCCACATGAGGGTGATTGTTGCCATAGCTGCCAAAGTTTAAGTTATCGTCAAATGATATTTAATGCTACCTATTCGTCACGTCAAACTTGTCAAATGACATCATGCTGGCTGGCAACCTCTTTTTGGGTAACTTGTGCTTAACCGGTACTTTAACACGCTTGTTATCGTTAAAGTTAGCTGGTGCAACTGAGCCTTAATCTCGTCGTGCGACGAAAACGCATCGTTTGCTCGCACACGCCTTGTACTTTAGTCAATGAGAAGATAACCTTGTGTTTATCTTCTATGTTATTCTTATTTTTTGTAAAATAACTAACAATAGAAATGATTCCTTTCTTCATTGTGATGCTGTTAGGATCCGTAATATTATGTGTGGGAAAACCTGTCTGAGTATATACCTAATAAATAAAATAATTGTGAAAGTAGTTGCAGTAATATACGAAACCGCATATTCTGTGTCTGATTATTGATTAAATATATTATTTGTTTATGGCAATGTATCGGAATTTATTGGATGTATTAACACTTGTGTTCCAGGCTTTAATAAACTCTGTGAATTAATTAACTGTATTATTTATTTTCTCAACTTGTATACCTATGTTGTTAAAAAGTAAGGTAAGTACTTAGATATTTTATTGATTTAAAAAACTTTAGTATAGTGAGAACTGTGGTTAGAACGCTAAACATTATAAGCAGTGCTTAGCCAATCAACTTGCATATTACGATGAATAAATAATGAAAAAATATTAGAAAAAATCGACTCACCCGTAGCAACTCAGACGGGATACGGGTGAGTCGATTTTTTCTAATATTTTTTCATTATTTATTCATCTTAATATAAAAATAGCATTGTGAATGCAAAAATCTAAAAAGTTTAAAACTTGCATATTGTAAAATTTTTGTTTTTTTTTCATGGTCATAGAGCGAAGGAATTTAATACTAACAAACAACTGAAGCGTCTTTAACGTCATTTAAAATATGTGAGTCTCTGTGTGTAAGAAAAAATAGCCTATTTAAAAACTGACAAGAGTTATTGTATGACATCCTATGTATTTAAGGTTAATACTGCAAAAAAAAAACAAGTACCTAGCTATTTGGCAAAAAGTATGGAAATTAATAGGGGCGCCACTTCTACATATTATGGTGTTATTTACATCATTAGTGTTATGGATAGCAACACTCTACTACTTTTGTATAAATTATTTTTCATAAATAAATAAGACCAATAAAAGATTAATTAAAAACTGACAGACGACGTCCTATCGATTAAGTTTGTGATCGTTTAGTAAAAAACTTATTTGAAAGTGGTAAAAACGAGAAAAACATTAATTGTTTCTGATTGATTAAATGAATACGGACTAATCTCATATTTCCCTGTAACTTTGATGATAAAGATTGTTCATCCAAATGCAAATTAATACATTACGATATAATATAAATAAAGCCTGCCGTAGAATTAATTTGCCGTTCTGACCCGTGGAACACCAAACTAGTTCACCTCGGTGTTCCACGGTTAACTTTATGTATCAGCCCCTTTCTAACTATTATTACCTACTATCTAAGCTAATTTATACTTGTATATCAAGAATGAAACAAAATCGACAAAAGAGTCTTGTAATAAAATACTGGGGATAATACAACTGAAGCTAAATAAAACATGTAACTAAAATAGTACTAAGATGATTAATATAATTGAAAAATATTAGAAAAAAAAATTGTTTTAAAAAACAAAAAACCGACTTCAAAAGCCTACGCTACCTCTAAAAAGCAAGAAATAATATTCAAATCACTAGATACGCATTATCATTGTAAATAAAACACGTCTATTGAAGTCGGGTGGGGCTGGAGGACAACTTTTTTTATTCTAAAAGCCCCACCCGACTTCAATATACGTGTTTTATTTACAATGATAATGCGTATCTAGTGATTTGAATATTATTTCTTGCTTTTTAGAGGTAGCGTAGGCTTTTGAAGTCGGTTTTTTGTTTTTTAAAACAATTTTTTATTTCATTCTTTTTAGTGTAAAGTACCTTCTGTATTAGATATGTTATCTAGGTAGAAAAATCGGTTTGACCAAACGTAAGATAATCGCGGACATACATGCATATGGGTCAAACTGATAACCTCCTTTTTTGAAGTCAGTTAAAAACCCTCTAAAATGTCAAAAATACTTTTCTGAAAACCGCATCAAAATCAATTCAGCCATACACGAGATAATCGCGGACAAACATTCATGAATACATAAGGATCAAGTGGGATCAGAACCTCCTTTTTTGAAGTCGGTTAAAACACCAAAACGTTCTCCTAAATCTAATAAATACTTTTCTGAAAACCGCAATAAAATCGGTTCAGCCGAACGCGAGATAATCGCGGACAAATATACATACACTAGCTGCTGCCCGCGACTTCGTACACGTGGCAGTAGCACTTGTTTACCTATGGTTTTTTTGTGGCACTTCGTCCGCGTGGTAATCGGTTACAGTTGTCAAAAGCAGCCTATGTTCCCAAACAAACTTACATCCCATTTCACCCCTTAAGAGATGAACTTTGTAAAACGCTGAATTACGTATACCATACATTGTGAAGAAGAGCACTAATATCAAGTTTCAAGTAAATCTCATACCTACGCTGAAAGACATAATGCATTATTTCTATAATGAAGTCTGAAATCGCGAAAAAAAAACAGCTGTTTCATACATTTTGATATTTTCGTTATGAATTTTTGTATCAAAGTTATGAAACTGCTTTTTATTTCGCGATTTCAAAGTTTGTCTCATAACAAAAGTTGTTAAGTTTGATGGTCCCTATCTACCATATTCAGGATTAGGGGTTATTTTGTAACACGTTGTATGTACCTAGAATACAATTTTATCCTGTTTAATGGTTCCCTAAGGATTTTCTCTAATATCCACGCGGACGAAGTCGCGGGCGGAAGCTAGTCTTAATATATAATAGAAGAAACTGACTGACATATCAACGCATAGCCCAAACCGCTAGAGAAAATCCTAAGAGAACCTTCAACCAGGATCTGACCAGTCATTTTTACGTTTCCCGTTCCGGTTCCGGTTCCCGTTCCCGTTCTGTTCCCGTCCGTTCCCGTCCCTTTCCTGTCCCGTTCCCGTCCCTTTCCTGTCCCGTTCCCGTACCCCTTCCGTTGCCATTCCCGTTCCCGTACCGTTACCGTCCCGTTATCGTTCCCGTTCCCGTACCGTCCTTGTCCCGTTCCTTTCCCGTTTCATTCCCGTTCCATTCCCGTTCCCATTCCATTCCCGTTCCGTTCCCATTCCGTCCCGTTCCGTTCCCGTCCCGTACCCCTTCCGTTCCCGTTCCCATTGCGTTCCCGTTCCCGTTCCGTCCCGTCCCGTTCCGTTCCCGTCCCGTACCCCTTCCGTTCCCATTTCCGTTCCCATCCCGTTCTTGTTCGCATCCCGTTCTCGTCCTGTTCTGTTCCCGTATCGCTCCCGTTCCGTTCCCGTTCCTTCCCCCTCCGTTCCCGTCCCGTTCCTGTGACGTTCCTTTCCCGTTCCCGTCCCGTTCTCGTTGCCGTTCCGTTCCTGTTTCGTTCCTGTTTCGTTCCCGTTTCCTTCCCGATACGTTCCCGTTCCGTTTCCGTTCCGTTACGTCTCATACCGTTCCCAAATCGTTCCCGTTCGCGTCCCGTTCCCATACCGTACTCCTTCCGTTCCTTTTCCCGGTAACGTTCCCGTCCCGTTCCTGTCCCTTTCTCTTTCCCATTCGATTCCCGTTCCGTTCCCGTTTCATTCCCGTTCCGTTCCCGTTCCCATTCCGTTCCGTTTCATTCGCGATCCCTTCCCGTTCCGTCTCCGTTCCGTTCTGTTCCATTACGTTCCGTTCCGTTCCGTTCCGTTCCATTCCGTTCCGTTCCGTTCCGTTCCGTTCCGTTCCGTTCCGTTCCGTTCCGTTCCGTTCCGTTCCGTTCCGTTCCGTTCCGTTCCGTTCCGTTCCGTTCCGTTCCGTTCCGTTCCGTTCCGTTCCGTTCCGTTCCGTTCCGTTCCGTTCCGTTCCGTTCCGTTCCGTCTGTTCCGTTCCGTTCCGTTCCGTTCCGTTCCGTTCCGTTCCGTTCCGTTCCCGTGCCCGTGCCCGTGCCCTTGCCCGTTCCCGTTCCCGTTCCCTGGATGTGCATGTCCAGGTCCAGGTCCATGATGTGTCATGTCCACCGTGTTGGACTTCAAAATAAATGTCATTTTCGCAATCACCATCTCATGAAACCTCAAGAACGACATCCACATCGATTTTCATGTTTACTTACCCCATTTACACCATAAGGGATGATTTTCAAAATAACAAAATATGTGTTTGCCTATTTATTTTAAGACATGCTCCTACGAATTTTAAAGTTGTAAAGTCTATTTTATATTCTTTTTCCATACATTTGAACCTCATTTTCACCCCTTTAGGGGTTAAATCATGTCCACCGTGTTGGAGCTCTAAATAAATCTCATTTTCGCAATCACCATCCCATAAAATCTCAAGAACGACATCCATATTGATTTTTATGTTTACTCACCCCATTTACCCCCTAAGGGGTTGATTTTCAAAATCACAAAATGTATGTTTGCCTATTTATTTTTAGATGTGCTCCTACGAAGTTCAAAGTTGTAATGTCTATTTTATATTATATTTCCATACAAAATTGGAACCCCATTTATTTATTTATTTATATTTACATAGGGGTTAAATCATGTCCACCGTGTCAGACTTCAAAATAAATTTCATTTTCGCAATCACCATCCCATAAAACCTCAAGAACGACATCCACATCGATTTTTATGTTTACTCACCCCTATTTACCCCCTAAGGGGTTGATTTTCAAAATCACAAAATATATGTTTGTTTATTTATTTTTAGATGTGCTCCTACGAAGTTTAAAGTTGTAATGTCCATTTAATATTTTTTTCCATACAAAATTTGAACCCCATTTTCACCCCTTGAGGGGTTAAATCATGTCCACCATGTTGGACTTCAAAATATATGTCACTTTTGCCATCGTCAACCCAGAAAACGCCAAAAACGACATCCATATCTATTTTTAGGTTTACTCATCCCATCCACCCCTAAGGGGTTGGTTTTTAAAATCACAAAATAAATGTTTGCTTATTTATTTTTAGCCGTGCTCCTTCGAAGTTTAAAGTTGTAATGTCCATATATTATTTTTCCATACAAAATTTGAACCACGTTTTCACCCCCTGAGGGATTAAATCATGTCCACCGTGTTGTCCGTGTTAGAGTTCAAAATAAATGTCATTTTTGCAATCGTCATCCCAGAAAACCCTAATAACGACATCCATGTCTATTTTTAGGTTTTTTTACCCCTTTTTACCCCCATTTCATCTCCGTAGGGGTTGAAATACTAACAATAACAATATACGTTGCGTTAGATTCCCATCCATAAGCCTAAATTATATATTTAGCAATTTTTACTTCGAAAATAAAGGATTTTCTTCAATTCACAACTTCATCCCCCTTTTGACCCCTTCGGGGGTAGAATTTTGAAAAACGCCGAGACCCGTATTTATTAATTTTCAATCATCAGCCTAAACACAAAAATTTGATGATCCTAGCTTCAAAACTGAGGGACTTTCATACAAACTTTCATCCCTTATTTCATCCCCTTAGGGATAGAATTTTCAGAAATCCTTCCTTAGTGAATGCCTACACTGTATAAGGTATCTGTGTGCAAAATTTCAAGTTTCTAGGTCCTGTGGTTTGGGCTGTGCGTTGATAGATCAGTCATTCAGTTTACGATTTTAGATATTAAGATACTGGTCAAACTGAGAACCTCTTTTTTGAAGTCGGTTAAAATACCAAAACCTTCTCCTAAATGTAGCAAATACTTTTCTGAAAGCCGAAATAAAGTCGGTTCAGTTCAACGCGAGATAATCGCGGACAAACATACATACATACCGGTCAAACTGAGAACCTCCTTTTTTGAAGTCGGTTAAAATACCAAAACCTTCTCCTAAATGTAAGAAATACTTTTCTGAAAACCGCATCAAAATCGGTTCAGCCAAACGCGAGATAATCGCGGACAAACATACAAACATACATACATACAGGTCAAACTGAGAACCTCCTTTTTTTTTGAAGTCGGTTAAAAATCGACTCACCCGTAGCAGCTCAGACGGGACTTGAACCCGCAGGATTCCGGCCCAATGCACTATCCTAAGGGTGCGGGTTCGAGTCCCGTCTCAGCTGCTACGGGTGAGTCGATTTTTTTTTTTCTAATATTTTTCAATTATATTAATCATCTTAATATAAAAATAGCATTGTGAATGCATAAAAAATCTAAAAATTTAAAATAGTACTGTCATCTTTTTACATTTAACGATAGAAGGAAAAGTAGCTGTTTCATGGGAAGAAAATAAATAAAACAAACAACTCCAAGGATTTCGTTGAAACCAACGAAACGAAATGAAATCGAAGTACAGTCAAATATTTATTCAGCATCATTGCTATTGAAATGTGCAAAGTTTGTGAGCAAACAGATGACCCTTCCCTCGGTTTGTTATGGGATAAACTTTTATTTATTTTAACGTTCTACGAAATTAGTGTACTGTCTGAATGTACTATTTTGCACCTTAGAGTCATTGAGTTGTATTTGATATATTCGGATCACGTTTCATTTTTTTTATCAATAGGTACAAATGATCAAAATAACTCTGCGCGAGCCGTAATAAGGGCGAACTTTGAAAATTCCTATTAAATGATTAAATAGATATTGGATATACAAAACACACAATATATAATATAAATATCTCTTTTCACTTTAAAAAAAATTACTTTAAAATCTTTGTATAGTATTAAAAAATATGTCAAAGTATACCATTTTATTTAAATTTTTATTAAAATCATTTTTTTAATTTTCTCTCTATGGTGCACTCCTTAACAATACAAATAATACGTGAAAAATAAATATGAGTCG
Organism: Agriphila tristella; assembly: GCA_928269145.1. Classification (NCBI taxonomy): domain Eukaryota; kingdom Metazoa; phylum Arthropoda; class Insecta; order Lepidoptera; family Crambidae; genus Agriphila; species Agriphila tristella. The sequence goes on from OV743431.1 coordinate 43,995,094, forward strand.
TAATCTTATTAAATAGACAGATGAAATTTTTCTTTAAAATTTTTGAAAATTCAAAATTGCTTAGTAAATATTTAAGGTGGCTCCCATACAACAATAGTTATTTGTTATACAAGTGACCAAAATCAATTTGTGCTGCGAGTGCCGACTTTAAATCACGATGATTCTAATACAGACTACTGAGCACAGTGAGTGATTTATAGGCACGAGGCAGAGCAAAATTTTGGTCTCGTGTAAAACATACAACTTCTACCAGCCTCTACCAGCGAGAAAAATTTCACGTGACTTTCCTGGTAAAAAGCTTAATTCAGGATTAGAAACTTGTTCACTTAACTCTTTTGTAGTTAGGCAACTATCTTTATCGTTGGACGCATTCATTTTTGTAATATAACACAAAAATAATTCGATCAAACGTATGCTGAAAAATTTAATTCATAGAGTAGAGTCAGTAAAGTAGATTCCCGTCGTTTTGATTATATTACGTTGTAACAATCCTTATTTAAAACTCCTTGGTATATCCGTGCATTTTATTGCTTTACGTTTTAATCCATGTATGCCACCATAAAGCACTCTATCTATCCTTTTCTCACATATCAATTTTACAAGTGTCATCCTTGTCACTTTATTTATTTTTCTTTATTATTTTAAAAGTTGGTGTTAGAAATTAAAAAAGCACTTTGCCTCACGCTCGCAGCCAAAATCGATTTTTCTGCGAGTTTTTACGCGCCAAAAGCGCCCTTTTCGTGTTGGAGAGGTGAAAAAGTGATTTTTTTTTTGACGGAACGCTTCGTGCGCTGGTCCGACTTGCACTTAGCCAGTTTTTACCAACACCGTGGGATGGGTTCGTGAGTCCTTACACTTTCTAATATGGCTATTATTAAAAGACTATTAATTAATTAAATTAGAAGTTAGTATTATAATTAACATAAAATCGTTTACTTTGTGGACAAACAAACAAAGAAACAACCGTGGTAAAAAGGTAACTTTAGCTCAAGTAAAGCCTGAAGACTTGGTGCAAATGGACCAAAATTATCATATTATGATAACGTGTAGCCGGTTCCTCCACGGCTCTTGATCACGTACGTGAGGTCGGAGGGTCGTGCGGCTTGTCTGATCATTAACAAAACTCGGCGGACGCCGGGCGCTGCGGTCACAAGCTCGTTAGCAAATTTCGCCCGATGCGCTAATATGAAAGCTATCTAACGCCGCTACTTGCATACGTTGACGCCATGCCGGACTGTGTACTAATGGCCATATTTCTATTCATTTGAACGCTAAAGCTACGATTAAACCACAATGTCCCAAACTTTGAACAATTATGTGAATTGACTAGGTATGTGATGTGAATAGACAAGTTATTACTTTTTCACTCCTCTTGCTCAAAAAGTCCGCCATTGTAAGGTACAAGAGCCAGGATAAAATAGCATAAATACCCCTAGGGGATAAAGTTTTTTCTTTTTTAATGTTTGTCTATTACCAATGAACCTACTAAAACGAAAAAGTCTTTATTCATAATTACGAATAAAAACTCGCTCGATTTTTGAAAATGGAATTAAAAGCAGCGATCTCTTCGGTGAAATCATAGACTTATTTATACTCTGTGACTTTTAGTTTAAAATGCGTGCATTGTGTTTCTTAGCTGCTACAGTAGAAATTAAAAAAGGCACTGGCGCGAAATCTTTAGAATTTTTCTCTAATTCCAAACTGATTGAATTGTGTGACTGTAAGTAAGTAATAGGATAGAAATAATTTTAATCTTTTGCCGTCAAGCACAAATCATTTATTTAAATACTGTATGAAAAGTTTATGAAGTGGAGGATAGAAAAACAAGTGGATTCGTTTACGGAAGTATAAACTATAGGTATTTAATATTGGATTTTATTTTTTCGCAATCGTAGTGAAAAGTAGAGTGTAACACACGACGCTAAAACCCATTGCTACTCGGTTTCTAGTTATTCCCTCGCTAAAGCTCGGGAATAAAACTACCTCGTATGCAATGGGTCATTTTAGCGTCTTGTATAACAATCTACTATTATTGAATTTTTAGATTTTGGCATTCACAATGCTATTTTTATATTAAGGTATATTATATCTTAAAAAACTACTAGAAATAAACGACTCAGACGAGATTCGAGCTCGCACCCTTGGGATTCCAGCCCAATGAACTGACCAATTATGCTACCGAGTAGCTAGTGGGAGCAGCGAAATTTTCTAGTACTTTTTACGTAGGTATCTCGCTGTAAGCCAGCGTTTTCGAAGAAAGCTCCCAGGTAAGGCGCCGGCTTGTATTTTTCCGATACTTTCAACAAATCGTTATATTTCAACCAATTTACACAAAACATTGACAAATTTATATTCATAAACCATCCTCATAAATCACTCTATCTATTAAAGAAAACCGCATGAAAATCCGTGCAGTAGTTTTTATGTTTATCGCGAACAGACAGACAGACGCGGCGGAGGACTTTGTTTTATAATATGTAGTGATTTAGCGTTCATATGAATAGAAAGTTTGACATTTAAAAAGAAAGAGGCGCCGATCTCACTATGTACCTATAAGCAGAAGAATTAACAATTTTAGAGGAATGTATAGGTAAGTATATTGCTTTTCACATTTTCAAATCATATCTTTTTTATTATATTTTAGGAAACTGCATGCAATTATTTTTTTTACTTTGATTTGTCTGACTGTATTAGGCGTGAAATACACAGAAGAGATGCGGCGGAGGTAAAACGCAGATATGGCGGTGAATACGGCGATACGTGTATTTGATTGGCCGAAAGCATCCGAAAGTCTCACCTCTGCACCGTATCGCAGCCGTATCCGAGCCGCGTCGCTTCTGTGTATTTCACGCCTTAGTATACTTAGCTGCATACAGTAAAAAATAGAAACACTGAAATATTGATAATTTATAATTATAATTATCTTTTTTAATCCATGATTTAGTTAATTGCTAATCTCTATTGTATTTTGTTTTGAAAATACGGTAGGTATGCGTATTATCTTAGTTTATGCTGACTTTTTATCACTTCTTGTGTCATTATTATTATTAATCATAATTATTATTGTAGATAATTCTAATCTTTAATGATTGACGTAAATTGGTAATTAAATAACAAAAGCTTCGTCACTCTTATGATGAATCATGACTAATGATCTACCTGTGCAAGGACAAAATTCGCGTGTTATTCTAAGTAAGTACTCGTATTATGTACTCTGTGCGTAAGTTACCTATCTACTTATATATCACATCTAGCGATAAAATATCAACATTAATCTTTATTTGTATTATAAACTATTTGTGTTATATCATCAAGTTCATAAGAGGTTTTAAGATTTTTTTAATCATTCAATTTCTTTGAAATTTTGTATGTAGCATTAAATCCGATTTGTAACGAAACGTTCAGCTCGGCGTGCGAATCTGACTGAGCAAATACCATAAGTACAATCCGCGTCAATTGGTAATGCGCCTGGCGGCCATGATTTTAACCTCAACAAAAACGAAAAACAATTGTAATTTTTTCATATACCTAGACCCTTTCTTATTGAAAATAAGAATTCAATAATTCATAAGTATATTACTTATTAGAATTTTACTGTTTTTTGTCATTTTAGTTGCATGTGACATTGATGTGCATGTTAATTTGACAAGGTTCCAGCGCATTACCAATTGACGGGGATAATACGTGTCATTTGCTTACTCTATCAGGTCGAAATCTCTAGCAAATCAATCAGGCAAAAGCATTTATTATCTGTTTACGTTATCGCCCTTGTTAAATAATATAAAAATGAAATATCATTTCACTCGGATGTTATTCGGTCGGCAAGCGATGATGATCAAAGCGCTCTTGGTATTGTGTGGAGTGGCGTTGGTGAAGGGTTCGCCACATGCCGACCTGATCGCGGAGTTGGCAAAAGCCCCAGGTTCCAGGATAGTTCACGATATCCTTGAAGATGCCTCTTTAGATGTAGTAAGTAACTATTTCATTATAATATTTTTTGTATATTTTACTAATGTAGGTATGACGTGCCGACAACGTATTGGTTAATCTGTAAGCCGGCATGCAACTGAATAAAATAAATAAATAAATAATGACAACATCGTTCTGGCAATTTAACATTTTGTGCTGTCCATGTATCGATTGGTAATTTGAATTTGAGTTTTGATATTATTCTGAATAAACTTTCTTTGTTTTCTTTCTATTAATCACGTTAAATATTAATATCTCCTTCTAGCCTGACCTGGTTAGGAAGTACGGCTACCCCTTGGAGGTACACAGCGTAACTACTGACGATGGGTACATTCTTGAAATGCATCGTATTCCCCACGGTCGGGACAAGAACAACAAACCTGGCCCCAGGCCCGTTGTATTCTTGATGCACGGACTGCTTTCATCATCAGCTGATTGGATCGTCAAAGGGCCTGGAACTGCTTTCGGTAAAATAATTACTTACTTGTTTTTCCATAATTAAAACAGTTATAATTTCTAATAGTATATACTTCTCCACCCATTTGGAAAATATAGCAAAGGTTGACTGCAAGCTCTACAATGTGTTCTCTTCTTCACATAAGTATTATTACTTGTACTCAGGGATGATGATCATTATTGCAGGGTACATTCTAGCTGAAGAGGGCTTTGACGTATGGATGGGCAACGCTCGTGGTACATACTACTCTCGCAAACATGTACTATTAAACCCTGACGCATCCAGGGATACTACCTTTTGGAGGTTCTCTTGGGACGAAATTGGAAACAGAGATTTGCCTGCGATGATCGACTACGCTCTCGCGGAAACCGGCAGGGACGCCTTGCACTACATCGGCCATTCACAGGGCACCACAGTTTTCTTTGTCATGGGTTCTCTGCGTCCTGTTTATAACCAAAAGATTATATCCATGCACGCATACGGACCTGTAGCATACATGGCACACAACGAAAACCGATTGTTCCGTGTTCTTGCCCCGATTGCACGTCAAATCGAGGTAAAGTATAAACACATATCTAGATAATCTAGAATTAAAAGCCTTTTTTCTAAGTCTAACCGTTATTTAATTTTCAGCTGGCATTGTCCTTTCTTGGTGTTGGCGAATTTTTACCAAACAATCAAATAATGACCTGGGCTGGTCAAGCTTTATGCATGGATGAAGCTATTTTACAACCCCTCTGCACCAATATATTGTTCCTGTTGGTTGGATACAATGAAGGACAGCTGAACGCGGTAAGTTAATAATTGGTTAGAATATGAACATTACCTATATTATTCTGTGATATGAACTAAGCCACTCTGTTACTATTTAATTCTTGCAGACTTTGTTGCCGTTGAAATTGGGACATGCGCCGGCTGGAGCATCTAGTAGACAACTGGTGCATTATGCTCAAGGCATCACTGGCAAAGAGTTCCGTCGCTTTGACCACGGTACAACTATTGGCAACTTGTTGGCATATCGGCAACTTGAGCCTCCTCTATATGACCTATCTCGGATCACCGCGCCAGTATTTCTTCACTACTCTCTGAACGATCCTTTCTGCCACGTGAGTGACGTCGAAAGGTTGTATCAGGAACTCTCAAGTCCCATCAAGGCCAGAGTCGTTATGGAAACTTTCAACCATGTCGATTTCATCTGGGCTATCGACGCAAGTACGATATTATACTATCCAACTATAGAACTGATGAAATCACTAGATTCTCATAATTTCTCAAATGCATAGTGTACCTAGTCAGTCAGCTATAAGTCGTGATTAGGGAATCCAAAAGCGGGATCCCGCGTTTGCGGATCCCGCACATTTTTTGCGGGAACAGAAATGCGGGATTGCTCATGCGGGATCCCTCACGTTAGCGGAATTGAAAAAAATAACTCGATTGTTTTAAGATCGCACTGCCTAATATATTAATAAGTGATTTCCCGTTTAATTGGTGACTTTTGTTTACAATTTCTATAAAAAAATATTTTGTTATCAGTTTTAAACTGACAGATAACTAAAAACATTTTATATTTGTTCTAAGTTGAAGTAAGTTGTTTATAAAGCCTTTAAAACTATTAAATGTTAATTTGTCGAATCAAAACGAAACAAATGTTATGATTCAAAATTTGTTATATTTTGATTAAGTATTGTTCCTTATGTAAGTATATCTGATTTATAAACGTTTAAAATTTAAACTTTTAGAGTTTATGCATTCACAATGCTATTTTTATATTAAGATTATTAATATAATTGAAAAATATTAGAAAAAATCGACTCACCCGTAGCATCCCGTCTGAGCTGCTTCGGGTAGCAGCACAGACGGGATGCTATGATACCGAAGGGATTTGCTACATCTATGGCTATGGGTGAGTTGATTTTTTCTAATATTTTTCAATTAAATTAATAATCTTAATGTTTAAAATATCATTACATTCAATTTATAATTAGTAATGAGTATTACTTTACTTAAAAAAATGATTATAAGCAATTTACTTGTCTTTGTCTCATTTTCTTTTCAAAATACTTCATAAAACGAAAAAATATTATAAAAAAATCTCAATCCCGCAAGGTTGCGGGATCGTGATTCTGATGCGGGATTGGATTCCCTAGTTGTGATTGTAATGTAAATATGTGAATAATTTGATGTATAATAAATACTTTGATATTTTTCATTTCAATATTATTATTATTAATGAGTACAATAGAATTATCATTTATTCTTGCTCAGGTCAATTAGCCGCCGCAGCCACAGCCGCAGTCGATCAGCAGATTTATATTATAATAATTTTTTGAAGACATTGTAACAGGTAAGTTTATTTCACACCATAGCAGTTGAAAAAAGCGGTGTAAACATTTAAAAAAAAAATCTATCTCAATCCAAAATCAGTGACTCTACCATACCACCTGATTTTTTTCGGAAGCGTTCAGGGGAACTCTTATGAAAAAAGGTGTAAGGGTACACCCTGTAGTTTTTTACCGTAGTACCTAGAGCAACCCTGCAGTAATACACCTGTTCAGCACGAAAAGGGCGCTTTTGGCGCGTAAAATCTCGCAGCTATATCGACTTTTGCTGCGAGCGTGAGGCAAAGTGCTTTTTTAATTTCAAACAAAAACTTTTGAAATAAAAAAGAAAAAGAAATAGAGTGACAAGGATGAGACTTGTAAAATTGAAATGTGAGAAAAGGATAGATAGACTCTGCTTTATGGTGTCATACATGAATTTAAAAAAATAAAATGCACGGATATACCAAGGAGTTTCAATTAGGGATTGTTAAAAAAGAAGGTTAGTAATTAGAAATAAAAAGTATCCATGGACGAAATGAGGTCGCATGTATGAAATAAATATAAATAAGCAAAATTCATTAAATTTATTAGCATTTGAGTGTTTTATGATTACAATGAAATAAATAAGATGGGATAATAATAAATAAGAGAAAAACACAACATAATGTAAAACAAAACGACGGGAATCTACTTTACTCTATGAATATTATTTTTCAGCATAGGTTTGATCGAACTATTTTTATGTTATATTACAAAAAAAAACACAGATTTTACAGTCCCCGCAAGAATCGGAGCATTGAAAATGAACACAAAAATTTACGAAAAATCAAATCAAATGCAAAGTCCTATTATATTTTTAAAGTTACCTAGGTATACCTATTTATTTCCTTTAGGCGCATAATATCAGAAACGCAAAATAGCCGATTCGCAAAATATGAGATTCTTATAATAAAAGATTCTCAAAATAGCCAAAGTACAGTCGATGACAAAGAAACTAATAGGTCATTTATAAGTATTTTATTTTGTCATATGTGGGTGTTTGGTAATAAGTAAGTCTAACTAGAACTACCAGGACTACATAGTTACAAAGGAGGTACTTGATATCTTCTTTTATTTAAAATCAGGTACATAAGTATGTTGAAAATATTTTGATATTTTCGTTATTAATTTTTGTATGAAACAGCTGATTTTTTTTTCGCGATTTCAGAGTTGGTCCCATAGTAAAAGCACAGAATAACTAATGTAAAAGTTGTTCAGTTTGATGGTCCCTATCTACCATATTCGGCTTTATAAGGCTATTAGTATTGTATTGTTTTAAGTTAATATTATTTTTTCACTTTTTGTTTGTATTGTCGAGGAGTGCACGAGTGCACTATAGAGAGAAAATAAAAAAGAAGGTTTTAATCACGGAGAAATAAAATATTAAAAAATTGTTTTAAAAAACAAAAAACCGACTTCAAAAGCCTACGCTACCTCTAAAAAGCAAGAAATAATATTCAAATCACTAGATACGCATTATCATTGTAAATAAAACACGTCTATTGAAGTCGGGTGGGGCTGGAGGACAACTTTTTTTATTCTAAAAGCCCCACCCGACTTCAATATACGTGTTTTATTTACAATGATAATGCGTATCTAGTGATTTGAATATTATTTCTTGCTTTTTAGAGGTAGCGTAGGCTTTTGAAGTCGGTTTTTTGTTTTTTAAAACAATTTTTTATTTCATTCTTTTTAGTGTAAAGTACCTTCTGTATTAGATATGTTATCTAGGTAGAAAAATCGGTTTGACCAAACGTAAGATAATCGCGGACATACATGCATATGGGTCAAACTGATAACCTCTTTTTTTGAAGTCAGTTAAAAACCCTCTAAAATGTCAAAAATACTTTTCTGAAAACCGCATCAAAATCAATTCAGCCATACACGAGATAATCGCGGACAAACATTCATGAATACATAAGGATCAAGTGGGATCAGAACCTCCTTTTTTGAAGTCGGTTAAAACACCAAAACGTTCTCCTAAATCTAATAAATACTTTTCTGAAAACCGCAATAAAATCGGTTCAGCCGAACGCGAGATAATCGCGGACAAATATACATACACTAGCTGCTGCCCGCGACTTCGTACACGTGGCAGTAGCACTTGTTTACCTATGGTTTTTTTGTGGCACTTCGTCCGCGTGGTAATCGGTTACAGTTGTCAAAAGCAGCCTATGTTCCCAAACAAACTTACATCCCATTTCACCCCTTAAGAGATGAACTTTGTAAAACGCTGAATTACGTATACCATACATTGTGAAGAAGAGCACTAATATCAAGTTTCAAGTAAATCTCATACCTACGCTGAAAGACATAATGCATTATTTCTATAATGAAGTCTGAAATCGCGAAAAAAAAACAGCTGTTTCATACATTTTGATATTTTCGTTATGAATTTTTGTATCAAAGTTATGAAACTGCTTTTTATTTCGCGATTTCAAAGTTTGTCTCATAACAAAAGTTGTTAAGTTTGATGGTCCCTATCTACCATATTCAGGATTAGGGGTTATTTTGTAACACGTTGTATGTACCTAGAATACAATTTTATCCTGTTTAATGGTTCCCTAAGGATTTTCTCTAATATCCACGCGGACGAAGTCGCGGGCGGAAGCTAGTCTTAATATATAATAGAAGAAACTGACTGACATATCAACGCATAGCCCAAACCGCTAGAGAAAATCCTAAGAGAACCTTCAACCAGGATCTGACCAGTCATTTTTACGTTTCCCGTTCCGGTTCCGGTTCCCGTTCCCGTTCTGTTCCCGTCCGTTCCCGTCCCTTTCCTGTCCCGTTCCCGTCCCTTTCCTGTCCCGTTCCCGTACCCCTTCCGTTGCCATTCCCGTTCCCGTACCGTTACCGTCCCGTTATCGTTCCCGTTCCCGTACCGTCCTTGTCCCGTTCCTTTCCCGTTTCATTCCCGTTCCATTCCCGTTCCCATTCCATTCCCGTTCCGTTCCCATTCCGTCCCGTTCCGTTCCCGTCCCGTACCCCTTCCGTTCCCGTTCCCATTGCGTTCCCGTTCCCGTTCCGTCCCGTCCCGTTCCGTTCCCGTCCCGTACCCCTTCCGTTCCCATTTCCGTTCCCATCCCGTTCTTGTTCGCATCCCGTTCTCGTCCTGTTCTGTTCCCGTATCGCTCCCGTTCCGTTCCCGTTCCTTCCCCCTCCGTTCCCGTCCCGTTCCTGTGACGTTCCTTTCCCGTTCCCGTCCCGTTCTCGTTGCCGTTCCGTTCCTGTTTCGTTCCTGTTTCGTTCCCGTTTCCTTCCCGATACGTTCCCGTTCCGTTTCCGTTCCGTTACGTCTCATACCGTTCCCAAATCGTTCCCGTTCGCGTCCCGTTCCCATACCGTACTCCTTCCGTTCCTTTTCCCGGTAACGTTCCCGTCCCGTTCCTGTCCCTTTCTCTTTCCCATTCGATTCCCGTTCCGTTCCCGTTTCATTCCCGTTCCGTTCCCGTTCCCATTCCGTTCCGTTTCATTCGCGATCCCTTCCCGTTCCGTCTCCGTTCCGTTCTGTTCCATTACGTTCCGTTCCGTTCCGTTCCGTTCCATTCCGTTCCGTTCCGTTCCGTTCCGTTCCGTTCCGTTCCGTTCCGTTCCGTTCCGTTCCGTTCCGTTCCGTTCCGTTCCGTTCCGTTCCGTTCCGTTCCGTTCCGTTCCGTTCCGTTCCGTTCCGTTCCGTTCCGTTCCGTTCCGTTCCGTTCCGTTCCGTTCCGTTCCGTTCCGTTCCGTTCCGTTCCGTTCCGTTCCGTTCCGTTCCGTTCCGTTCCGTTCCGTTCCGTTCCGTTCCGTTCCGTTCCGTTCCGTTCCGTTCCGTCTGTTCCGTTCCGTTCCGTTCCGTTCCGTTCCGTTCCGTTCCGTTCCGTTCCGTTCCGTTCCGTTCCGTTCCGTTCCGTTCCGTTCCGTTCCCGTGCCCGTGCCCGTGCCCTTGCCCGTTCCCGTTCCCGTTCCCGTTCCCTGGATGTGCATGTCCAGGTCCAGGTCCATGATGTGTCATGTCCACCGTGTTGGACTTCAAAATAAATGTCATTTTCGCAATCACCATCTCATGAAACCTCAAGAACGACATCCACATCGATTTTCATGTTTACTTACCCCATTTACACCATAAGGGATGATTTTCAAAATAACAAAATATGTGTTTGCCTATTTATTTTAAGACATGCTCCTACGAATTTTAAAGTTGTAAAGTCTATTTTATATTCTTTTTCCATACATTTGAACCTCATTTTCACCCCTTTAGGGGTTAAATCATGTCCACCGTGTTGGAGCTCTAAATAAATCTCATTTTCGCAATCACCATCCCATAAAATCTCAAGAACGACATCCATATTGATTTTTATGTTTACTCACCCCATTTACCCCCTAAGGGGTTGATTTTCAAAATCACAAAATGTATGTTTGCCTATTTATTTTTAGATGTGCTCCTACGAAGTTCAAAGTTGTAATGTCTATTTTATATTATATTTCCATACAAAATTGGAACCCCATTTATTTATTTATTTATATTTACATAGGGGTTAAATCATGTCCACCGTGTCAGACTTCAAAATAAATTTCATTTTCGCAATCACTATCCCATAAAACCTCAAGAACGACATCCACATCGATTTTTATGTTTACTCACCCCTATTTACCCCCTAAGGGGTTGATTTTCAAAATCACAAAATATATGTTTGTTTATTTATTTTTAGATGTGCTCCTACGAAGTTTAAAGTTGTAATGTCCATTTAATATTTTTTTCCATACAAAATTTGAACCCCATTTTCACCCCTTGAGGGGTTAAATCATGTCCACCATGTTGGACTTCAAAATATATGTCACTTTTGCCATCGTCATCCCAGAAAACGCCAAAAACGACATCCATATCTATTTTTAGGTTTACTCATCCCATCCACCCCTAAGGGGTTGGTTTTTAAAATCACAAAATATATGTTTGCTTATTTATTTTTAGCCGTGCTCCTTCGAAGTTTAAAGTTGTAGTGTCCATATATTATTTTTCCATACAAAATTTGAACCACGTTTTCACCCCCTGAGGGATTAAATCATGTCCACCGTGTTGTCCGTGTTAGAGTTCAAAATAAATGTCATTTTTGCAATCGTCATCCCAGAAAACCCTAATAACGACATCCATGTCTATTTTTAGGTTTTTTTACCCCTTTTTACCCCCATTTCATCTCCGTAGGGGTTGAAATACTAACAATAACAATATACGTTGCGTTAGATTCCCATCCATAAGCCTAAATTATATATTTAGCAATTTTTACTTCGAAAATAAAGGATTTTCTTCAATTCACAACTTCATCCCCCTTTTGACCCCTTCGGGGGTAGAATTTTGAAAAACGCCGAGACCCGTATTTATTAATTTTCAATCATCAGCCTAAACACAAAAATTTGATGATCCTAGCTTCAAAACTGAGGGACTTTCATACAAACTTTCATCCCTTATTTCATCCCCTTAGGGATAGAATTTTCAGAAATCCTTCCTTAGTGAATGCCTACACTGTATAAGGTATCTGTGTGCAAAATTTCAAGTTTCTAGGTCCTGTGGTTTGGGCTGTGCGTTGATAGATCAGTCATTCAGTTTACGATTTTAGATATTAAGATACTGGTCAAACTGAGAACCTCTTTTTTGAAGTCGGTTAAAATACCAAAACCTTCTCCTAAATGTAGCAAATACTTTTCTGAAAGCCGAAATAAAGTCGGTTCAGTTCAACGCGAGATAATCGCGGACAAACATACATACATACCGGTCAAACTGAGAACCTCCTTTTTTGAAGTCGGTTAAAATACCAAAACCTTCTCCTAAATGTAAGAAATACTTTTCTGAAAACCGCATCAAAATCGGTTCAGCCAAACGCGAGATAATCGCGGACAAACATACAAACATACAAACATACATACATACAGGTCAAACTGAGAACCTCCTTTTTTTTTGAAGTCGGTTAAAAAGGATCAAATCGGTACACTTTGACATGTTTTTCACTGGTATTTACAGATTCTAAAGTATTTTTCATTTTTTTTTAGGAATAATGAGGTATTTGCCTAATGTATTGCGTGTTTTGCTTATATCTATAATTAATAGTTTAATAGGAATTTTCAAAGTTCGCCCTCATTATGCCTCGCGCAGAGTTGTTTTGATCATTTGTATTGAAAATTTAAAAATGAAACGTGATGCGAATAAAAATAATCGTATTAGGTTATTTGTGAATTTGAGAAAAATAAAATTGAAAATGTAAGTAAGCAAAAACAGAAATTACTAGGTACTTTTTTATTAAATTTTCAAACAATTAACATTAATTATTAGCATGACAAAAAAATTGTATGTTATTTTCAAACCTGCTCACAAAATTTCACGAGAATCGGTTTAGGAATGCGACCTGTGGAGGAAAACAGACAACGCTGGAAAGCCGGACTGAAATCTGTTTCTTTAACATAATATATTTCTACCATTTTGAAAAATTTCAAAAAATTGTTTTGACAAAACATTTTTATTGGTTGAGAATCGGTTGAGAAATGCGACCTGTAGAGAAGAACAGGCAGAGCTGGAAAGCCGGACTGGAATATGTTTTTTTAACATTTCTCCACCAATTAGGAAAATTTCAAATAACTGGCGTGAAAAAAAAAATTTGTTAACCTGCTCACAAAATTTCACGAGAATCGGTTGAGAAATGCGACCTGTAGAGAAAAACAAGCAGAGCTGGAAAGCGGACTGAACTCTGTTTTTTTAACATATCTCCGCCATTTTGAAAAGTTCCAAAAAACTGGCTCGACCAAGAAGCTTATACCCACAATGGAGGTTGCACGCCTAGTAAGTAAGTGAAGATTGAAAAAGACTCTTTAGTGACGTCACGGCTTATTGATATCTCTTTCTTTTCGTTTTACAATACGTTTTCGTTTCTCATGAACAAACGAACGACGAACACGTATTGTAACACTAAAGAAAGAGGTTGCAATAAGCCGTAAGGACCTTTTTCAATCTTCACTATGACATATATGGCCGTGCAACCTCCATTTGAGGGAGGTATAAGCTTCTTGGGCTCGACAAAAAAATTCTATATAGGTAATTTTCATTTTACAAGAATCTGTTGACAAATGCGACCTGTAGGTGGGAAGAGACAGCCGGACATACGAAAGAATTTTTGCCCGAGCTGAAGCAGGGACGCTTCGCTTGCACTTCGTGCTCGGTCGGTCAATTAACTTTATGTTATGTTAAAAAGATACTTGTCAGTAAAGATTGACGGATTATTAGTTGATTCGCATAAGGTGGAAAATTATAGTCATAATTATTCTAATTCGCACTAAATTAATAATTATCCTCACCTAAGTACTTACTGATATAAAATAATTACCTAATTAGTGTAATCTAATGAGGGTTGGGCCGTATTCGGTTGCAATCCGTAGGTAGACATCATAACGTAACCGACAAGTGTCAGATTTGTTGATTCGCTTAATTGGACGAATTTCATTGGTTCGAATTTACCTCTTTCTTCGTAATACGAAACATCATCCCTCATCAAATGGTTCACACTATAATATAAGTACACAGGATGGATTATGGAAAGGATGGGATGGGTAGTACTCTAAATAAAGGACATAAAGAGTTTTTGGTAAACGTCAGAACAGAACTCCTGGACTAATAGCGATATTAGATGTTAAGTACATACCAAAATGCAATACCTTTTTTCTACTATTTGATACCTAACATTTAATACAAGAAAAATGATACGCTTTAAATTTTTTTTAATAATGGATATTATCATTTAATTTGCCATAGGAACTTTGTAATAAAACCATACAACCCCATCGAGTTTGGGCTCGTTCGATTCGTCTTGCTAAGTAGTTACCTACTCTGTTGGGAGGTAGTGTCCAGTCCAGTGTCTGATGATGGAGCAGGAAGAAGCTAAGGCAAATTTAGGGAAGACCGAATATGAGATGGTTGACCGTTTGGGACTGCGATATAGAATGTTAAGCAACTTTGAAAAAGGTCGGGTTTGGGATGGGTGACCGTTTGGGAGTGCAATAACAAAAGCTACTTTTAAAGAGGCCGGGTATGGAATGGGTGACCGTGGGACTGCGATAACGAGATAACGGTAAGAAACATTCCTTTATTTTTTAAAAGAAGCAAAACTGCATTCAAGGAATATTAAAAATACGCTTGCCATTGAAGTAAATCGAATGGATACTAATTAAAAAAAAATCTTCGTATTTGTTCAAATAAAATCGACAGGTACAGTCAAAAGAAAATAAACTAACTAATTTTTTACTTGATTTTTTCAACCTACCCGCAATACAAGAATACTCGACTCGAACAACTGCGCAATGTAGTTATATTATAGGTGACTGGCGATAAAACGAAAGTGATTTAAGTAAAGTAATTTTTTCTTTTCTTTTGACTGTACCTAATAATTACAAAAACTTAGAGTTGGGTTGAGTGACCAAACAATAGGTATGTTAAATTTTGGACTACTAAACTGTTGATGTAGTGAATTGTTGATATAATAATCTGTTGATCTTATGATCCACTGATCTCGTTATTTGTTGATGTAGTAAACTGTTGATCTAATGAACAGTTGATCTAGTGGTGTTGAAGTAGTAAATTTTGACCTAATGAATGTTAAAATTAGGGATGAGCAAACGTATCTGGCTAAAAAAATCCCACAGCCTTGTTATCATCATTTATAAGCATTTGAACTTGAAATGCTACCGGTTTTGGTATGTCCTATAATGAACTTATTAGCTATACTTATCAACGAGATATTTTGCTAGATTAAAATGAAATCAGACCTTATCTACATAACAGCTTAACGTCGGTCGTATAATCCTCCTTTATCCTATCGTAATAATAACAAATTGATAATTCTAATATTACAATACGACAACAAATGCTAAGGTAAGTGTCATAGTTCGCAACTACATATTTTTGTCAAAATTGAGTAGGTAAGTAATTATCTAATTCAAAACACGGAAAAAAACAAGTTACAAACATCTCAACAAATAAATAATGATATCTTGACTGATTAAGTATTGCCATAGCATACCTAGCATACATATATTTATCTTGAAATAAATAATAAACAAAATAGTTTTTTAAGATAAGAGTAAGCACCTACACCGTTAATTTAAAAGCATAATCACAATAGAGAGAGAGTGAACTCTTATAAAAATACTTTGACCCCGCCTTAGGTATCATTTACACAGCTCAGTCACGGCCCTTATTTCTAATCCCGGGATTTCGGGATGACACTAAGCCAATCCCGAGATTATATTGGGATTAAATATTAAAAATAAAAATATGAAAATTTTACAAAAATCGACTCTTTAATCAACAAATGAAAATAAACAAAAAAACTGAAGATATGGTAAAAAATCAACATACGTTTACGACACACACCTAGCTAATCAATCACTCTAACTAATCAAACTGAGTCAAACTAAGACCGTAAGTATAAAAATAAAGTCAGTTTTATTTATTCTTATGCTAAGACATTCTTTATATTAAAGTTGTTCTTATTCAAGAATGAATAAGATCTCTTTAAAGAAGATCGGCGAACTTCTATGTATTTTCAGACCTCTACTTAAGGGTCCCGTTCATGAAAAGAATTGACTTATATGTGTAGACTTACACTAGACTAACAAAAAGTTAATCGTTTTAACTATTTCAAAGCTGGGATAAAAAAGATATTGAATACGCACGATGATACGAAAATGAACACAGAAATTCAAACGTGCGTGAGTGTTGGCTTGCCAGTAGTCGTTTCCAAAAAAGTACGCCCAGGCTCCTAGAATAGTACCTAAATGGCAAAAAGGGCACGCAAACCAATAAGTCAAGGTACAAAATTAAGTTTTTTTACTGTGTTTTGGGAAACATACGCCTATTTTTACACTTTGGGGTTCAATCGTTAAAAAGTATTCAATACTGTGATGTGAACCATAGTACGACACACGCTCAAATAATACGTAAATCGTATCAAAAGGTACGATCTGGCAGCCCCGAACGTCAATGTCAGTGATGGATTTGACATTGTTGACACTGCACACTTTTATTAATGGGAAGACAATGAAGTCTATGTTCATACAGCCATATTCTTTAGTATTTTTTTTTCTCTTCGCCGTAGAATACAATCAAAATACAGATGTATCGCTTTCTAACATCTCTTGGAGTATTGCTTGATGTTTAATAGATCAAAACATTTTAAAAATACCTTAACATTATGCATATTGAAAATGGAATTGATTACTTTGGTATTAAAACTTCTGCGTTGATTGGAACATACTCTTACAAGAAAAAGTCGTTTAGTTTTTGCATTAAAGAAACGTTTTGGTATAATATAATTGAAAGTTATTTATCTTTTGACTCCCTTCTTTAAAAATCATAATTTTTTGGAATTAATTTCTACGAATTTAACTCTATTTATTTAACATGTTTCCGATTGTGAACGTCCTTGTAAAATATGAAGTCGAGTTTCGCCGGTCTTCTTTCAATAAGTTGAAAAAACATTTATCTAAGAAACTATGCAATTAAATTAAATTGTCAATAAACTTAACATCGACCAAAAAGACGGCTTTCATCATTCATGGAAAAACCTATTACTTTTTAGTAAGTTTTTTAGCAAAAACTATTTAAAATAATATTCATCAGTCAAATAATGTTACGTTTCTCTTAAATATGAAGAATTAAATAATGTTCATACATTATTATTCAGTAGCAGTTAAGCTGAAGTATATCAACCACGTAACTCAGTGAGAGTTGCTTGTCTTTCATACGAAGTAGCTGTACTTTATATCTATACTGTGCTTTCATTTTACTTCAAAATAAAAGAAGTTTTATTCCAAGAAATCATCGCGAGCCCGCTGGGTAAATTTGTGTCGCTTACTTGCTTGGAATTAGTGATGTAACATTGAAAAAACCACGAAATAAAACAGAGCACCGTTGTTTTTTTCTAAATTTTGTATTTTTTAAAGAATACAATCTTTGGAAATTAAGTGTTTTGTTTAATCAAATCAATAATTAAATTACATTTTTATTCTTCGTTCTAAGTTCATAGGTACTTAAAAAAAAACAAACTGAATGGGGATTTCACTGTGTGCATTTTTAAATGTTGCCAATTGTTGAAAACATACTATCTATTCAACCAAAAAAGTAATGTAGGTTCAAAAATGAACAGAAACCTATAATATGAACTCATCTTCCTTAATAATTTTGATTTCAGTAGGTACTCTTGAAAAAAAAACAGGCTCTTGATTTTTTTCACTTGTTTTTTTCACGGTAGAACAAAACCAGTTATTTCCAACACTACTTGGATTGGAATGCTGCTTAAATGAAATATAGGTACTCGTAAGAAGTTTTTCTTGTATTTTATATTTAAATGTTCATCAAACAATGCTGTTGAGAGCACTGGCACTGAGACTTTCGCCTCACGCAGTTTATTTTGCAATTGTTTTTTATTATAGCAATCCCGAAAATCCCGGGATTAAGAAAACTTAATCCCGAATTCAGGACTGAAAAACGATCAAGATAGAATCCTCTAGTCACGTCTCAGTCACGTCACCGGTCATTCTTTCATAAAAAAATTTGACTGAGGGTTGACATGACTGAGCTGTGTGAATGATCCATTATTACCCTTACCCTGCAGACTGTCGAGAGTCGAGACAAACAACGTTTTTATATGCAGATTAGGTACTTTGACATGCTAATCGTGGGCCCAGAATCATCAAGCCTTTCTCGAAAATTATCTGAAAGTAAAATCTCAAACTCATTTTAGACACTTTTGTTTTTGTTTTTAAAATTTTACAAGCTTTTATTCACACGTGTCCGGTGTTTGTCTGTAATCAAATCTTGTTCGTCCTCGGCTTAGCTCGGAGTCCTTTAGTAGAGTAAGCTGTAATTTGGCATGAATTTGTATATTAATAACGTCAAAAAAAGTGGTCCTCCACTAGGTACATGATGATTAAACTATTTCTTCTTAATCTCATGATCTGGGGTGTCGTTGGATTAAAAAACATTGCAGGCTTGTGAGGACCACTTTTTAATTCAATGATCCGTTTGCAAATCAAGAGGGCAAGGTTTTGTGAGTCAAGTGTCCCCCCGGATAGTGTAGATACATCACTATAAGTAATATTACAGTACTAAATCTTTGTGTACTTATTACAGTCATAAGTGTTCGAAATAAAAGCATACGAATTTAATAGGTACTACAGTTAAAATCTTAAATCATGTAGGTGAACTCTATTACTTAAAAATAAATAACTCTATATAAAAATTACGTGTACCTAATGTCAGATATTTTATTACTAAAAGATTCATTTTAGACATTGATTTTACCCTGTTTTCGGAATTAAATATGATCGAATAAAGTACTTACTTACCTACATCATAATCTTGAAATGAATAAGTGCATTCATAAGGTGCATCCTCAAGTACTTTTATCATTTATTTTGTCAACAGTCTTCTCTGCTTTTATTGCAAGAGAAAAAAAAGCGTGTAACACGCTTTTATCTTTTTAACCGACTTCAAAAAAAGGAGGAGGTTATCAAGTCGACGGTATTTTTTTCTGATATCTTCTGAGATCTGGCTAGTAGTTTTTTCATAATCCTGAAAAATATTAATATTTAGCTTGCCATCGCATGAGTTTGTATTTTTATTTTATTTATTTTGGATTTATTTATTATTTATATGATTTATTTTGTTTTTTTACGGATTTTCAGATAAATATAACATCTTTGTTTCTGAACCGATTTAGATGATTCTTTTTTTGTTTGAAAGAGTATACTTCAATTCAAATGTGGCCACATTTGAATTTCATTGGTATTGGACCTTGCACTTCGAAGATACACAAGGGAACTCCTCAAAGTCAAATAGGATATGCAATGTGATTTAGATTATGGTAGGTTTATGACAATCCAAAACAAACCAAACCATAGTCTGCGATGCAACGTTCTGGACTAGACTTACTACGAGTAGGTACACAACGGAACTCTTTAAAAGCAAACAGCGTAAATTTGGAAATTGTGTTGTGGGCATTTTACCATTGAAAATATCATGATATAAAGTTTAAAAATATAAATTTACACGCTTACACACCTACCTCCAAAAACCTGTAAACAAAAACAAAAAAAACTTCAAAATTACTACCTCTAAAAAGCAAGAAATAATATTCAAATCTCTCAGTTATGTATAACTTTACCTGAGTCCTGAGGTGTAATTCAAATTATACCATTAATTGTGGTTGTGCTTCAAGATTACGGTAGATCTGAAGGCCAAGGGAAACTGATTAGGATTCAATGCGGGATGTAAGTAACCGATTCAAGATGGTCGGTGGGCGAATTCGTCTTAAGTAAGGACGACCGACAGAAGCTAATCGATTCGGTACCATAAAAATAAAGGTAGAATCATCGAAATGTAGTACATTTCGATGGGTAGAATCAGTCAGTATTAACTTGCGTTTACTTGGGTACTTACGAACCATGGCAATTATACAGTGTGTGGCCTAGAACCGGGAATAATTCTGTGACAATGGTTCGTTCAATCGCTTGACCGATTTATGTCAATAATGTTTTAATCTTAAAATAATTACACCTAGAACGATAATTCCCTACAAAGCGCGCTGTCAAAATTGAGGCAACAAAAACAGCCAAAATGGCGCCGTTTTCAGATTTTAATTGTCCATTATTAAATAACCATACCTATAATAAGTACAAAACAGTTTCATTTTCTCTACTTTAAAGAGATTAATTATTATATTATTGGATTTTTGTTACGATTAGGTAACGTATGAAGGATAGAAATCTGACAACTGAGCCATTTTGGCTCAGTATAAGTTGCCTCAATTTGCATACAAGGACACGGCTTCTAGGTGTAATTATTCTAAGGTTTTAATATACACTTCCATCGACGCTTCTTAAAAAATCATAGATTTCGCAGTCCCCGCAAGAATCGGAGCATTGAAAATGAATACAAAATTTTCCTATTATTTTTCTAAAGTAGGTACCTAATAACCTAAGGTAGGTACCTATTTATTTTTACCGATTGTGATAAAAAGCGCCCGCTGACTGCCTAGACGCGGCCGAAATATTATTAACCGATTTTCAAAATTTCAATGAATGCACTTCTCGTCTGCATCTTTTAACGCCATTACCATGACGATCGGTCAATAATCATAGAAGCTACATCACTTTTTATATACGGAAATACCCGTTTTTCAACAATTCCAAATCTAAAGGGACCACCTACAGGTCACAATTATTAAGCGATTTTCAAATTTTTTTCACCGTTTTGTAGCCAAACTAATACCCTAAGAGCTTTTTTTAATTTTTTCTAAAATCGGTTTTTTCCGAAATATTTACAATTTAGTAAACAAACACCCCCAAAAACCCCGACTTTTTCAAAATTCCAAAAAAGTTACCAGCCGATTTTCAAAATTCAAATGTTTACACGTGTCTCGATGAATTCCTCAACTTTTGGTACCTACTATTCCCATCTCGACCTTCTCAAAATCCTTGGAGCTACCTAGCTAACAAGCGTGCCGTACGTCTAACCTTTCACTACTGAAACTAAGGTTTGAATTCATTGCTGAAAATGAAGTTATCTACTTGTAGATCTCACGTTTGTGATATTTTTGAACATTTTATGAATGGGCAAAAAGTTTTTTTTTCGAAAAATTTCGAAAATCAGATTTGGCAAAAATATATTAATAAGTATCGAACCTGCTCACAAAATTTCACGAGAATAGTTGCGAAATTCTACCTGTAGAAGAACACATGCGGACAGCCGGACATTCGAAAGCATTTTTGCACAAGCTGAAACGGAGAAGCTTCGCGCTCGCTCAGTCAATTAATACACTATGTTATACCATAACCAATGGTTAATTACACTCGTCACCTGAAATTCATAAAAATATACACAGAAATTGTGATGTAAGCAATATCTACGCTTCATTTTTAGGATTCGTGGTACTACGCCCCACAACCCGTCGGTCCCATTCATGCTCCTCCTTGGACCGAAAGAGATTCCATCAACAAACACCCTCACTACATTTCCTTTGAATAAAACCTTTATAAAATTCCCTTCCTTTACCGTAGACAATTTCTGTGAGCGGATTTGAGACTATTGTTTACAGGGTTCTTACAAAAATGGCTGTTTGTTTGTTGTTTTGTTGTGAGAGGAGATTTTCCTCAAAGTTTGGTTCTTAGATTTAAAATTAAGTAGGTACTTAGGTACGTCGTTTCATATACTTACCCTAATATCATTTCAAAAAATATGGAACCCAAAATATGATGACGGTGGTCTTTCGGTCTGTCAAGACTTTTTTTCTCAGGAATACGTGTGGTATCAAGTTTTTTATAACTACAAAATGTGTGATACTTCCTGTCAAGACCCAGTCAGATTTGATGAATTTTATTTATGGAATAAAATGTTGATAATGTGTTTAAATTTTTAACATAGTAATAAAATTTGTTTATATTGTAGTTTGATTATATTTAATCATTTTATTGGGTCTTGCCAGGAAGCATACTCTACAGCAGGACCCATTTTGTTTTACCACTTTTCAAAGATATTATTATATTAAAATAATATACGTAAATTGTTTATCACAATAATAACATCTAACTTGCACTTTTCACTAAGTAAATGCAGTTTTTTATACATAACAAATCCAAAACATAATTGCGTCTGTCATTTATTTCTCAGCAATTACTATTTCAATGAACATAGCGCATAACTGAATGACAATGCAATATTCTGGTGTCAATGACACCATGTCATTGAGCTGATCTGATGATGGAGCCTGAAGAAGGCCACAGGAACTCTGTAATGGAACCGTACAATCCCATCGAGTTTGGGCTCGTTTGATTCGTCTTGACAAGTACTCTGAGTGATGCAAGCAAAATATACATATAAGATGCAGAGTTTCTGTAGCCTTCTTCCGGCTCCATCATCAGACCCTGGACGCCGTCTCCCATTAGTTGACATTGACGTTGATGCGGACGCATGCCGACGCGTGCCGACGGAGCCGGTCGAGTTCCAAGCTGCGTTAATTTTAAAGAAATATAGAACTTATAAACCTACATTGAAAGTTACATTTCCTTCAACAGTTTGTAAAATGCGATCCGATGCGAGCCGATTCCGGCCGGTCCGTTTGAATCGTACATTACACAGTTGAAACTTGGTAGGTACTAAGGGGGGCTCCCCATACATGGAACTAAAAGTAAATATTTTTTTTTACCTTAAAATTTAAACCTTGAGCGTAGCGAAAAAAATTCTAAGTCTATGGTTTAAACCTATACGTGCGGTGTGCGGGGTTGTCTGTAGCATAGACTTAGAAAATTTTTCACTTAAGTTTATGGTCTGTAGATAGGTCTTTCATAGACATTGACGTTTCTACTACTATTTTTTTCTAAGTGAAACTGAATATATCAGAACCTATGTATTTTATTAATTCCCGACCCCGTTGACCAGCAAGGACACAGTATGTACAAACAAGAATCAACAGCGAAGGGGACATTCTGCGAAAGGGGCGTTTTGCGAAAGGGACGTTTTGCGAAAGGGACATTGCGAAAGGGACGTTTTGCGAAAGGGACATTCTGCGAAAGGGACATTTCGCGTTCCTTCGATTATTCTACCTACGATTGCGTGCTTGCGTAGGTACACAGAACAAAGAAATATTTTTTGTGCTTGCGTTCCTACTTTGCGTGCCGCAAAGAGCATAAATCACTACGTTTTCATAGATTTGCACTGCAACAACCAACAACTGCAACATGGCTGCATACAAGAAGCTTATACCTCCCTCCAATGGAGATTGCACGGCCAGTGTCATAGTGAAGATAGAAAAAATGTCCTTGAGTGACGTGACGGCTTATTGCAACCTCTTTCTTTAGTGTTACAATACGTGTTCGTTGTTCGTTCGTTCGTGAGAAACGAAAACGTATTGTAAAACGAAAAGAAAGAGATAGCAATAAGCCGTGACGTCACTAAAGAGTATTTTTTCAATCTTCACTATGATATTAGGCGTGCAATCTCCATTGTGGGTAGGTATAAGCTTCTTGGCTGCATAATACATTATAAGTACTATATCTATGATTTTAAGTCAAACTGTTGTCAAATATAATCTTTAGTCAAATCAATAGCAACAAACAGTGTTCAACTGTGTTCTATTTACATACACATTTTACCATTGAAATGTTAACTAAAAAACCTTAAAATGAAGAAATTTAATCATGAATTCACAGGAACACTATGCAGTGGTGGAATTGTGTGGCTTACCATATAAAAAGAAAGTAATTCTTGCAGATGTAAATATACCATACAAATTTTCTTTGGACAGATCTACAAATTGTCTCTTTTTCTGCATAAATGCAGACGAATTTTCAGAACAAAGCTTTCACTCAGCCGTATTGGAACTCCATACAGGCTCTGCCACAATTGTTCCGAGTATTCAGAACGGATTTGCAAGCGCAATTGACCAAGCCTCGGGCGCCGTGTACCTCGGAGGCGGCAATGGTATATACAGATTCAACTACCAAACAAAAGACGTGGCAAAGCCTGCCTTGATACCCGGAATCGATATTTTCGACATGTTCTTTCAAAAATATTTGTACTTCGTAGATACTGCAAATCAAAATCTGCACATTTGTAAAGACAGTAAAGTATCTATCGTACCAGAATTGAAAGATCATCAGATAGAACACTTCCTCGTAGATGCTGAGGATAACATTATATTTGTAAATGAAGTAGGTCTATTTGCACTACCGAAAGGTGCAAGGTCAGCTATATTATACGACGATAGGGACATAAATATTAGAGGAGCAACCGTCGACACAACTGGTTTGCCTTATTTTATCGGACAAGACGGAATCTACAAAATCGATGAAAATAAGGAATTACTAAATATAATGATTGTCGAAAATGGCTACGGATTAGCTTTTGATAAAGATAACAATATTGTTTACAGCGACGAAAGAACTGTTAATAAGTTAATCTTTCATGAAAAACAGAAGCATTAGATAAACTTCTGTACCTATCTATTTAATGCGAAAAGAAAAAATCTGTTTGATAATTTATTAAGCATTTAGATAAACTTTTGTATCTATGTAATGAGAAAATCAGTTTGAAAATAATTATTAAATCGTGATTTGTGATCTTCACAGATTGATTGTAGTATTTCATTCAGCAATAAATTCAAGACCTACGACTGATTATTTTTATTATAAATTAGGTATACCTTAAGCAAAAGTCGTGTGTGACTTTTTTTAATACCTACTTTATATTTTGAATAGGTATCGACATGTACCATTTTCAAATTGCTCACTGCTGGGGCACAGGCTTTCGAATAAACCGTTATTATACCGTAAAACGGGGTGGATAGGGACAATTTTGAACTTTGACTACAATTTACACCTATTTGCCTAGGTTTTGGGGTGATTTGTGTTATGAAAGAAATCCAGGTCTTATGCTCTTCTATTATTTAGTAAACGGCATTTGAAGTTAGTGTAGCCAGGTTGTGAGAAATATTTAAAAACATACCTTGTCCCTATTTCCCCTGCATCCGGGGTCAATAGAGACGCCATATGTGACAGTAGGAATATTTAGCCAAGGCTGTCATTTTCTTGAAAAATTATTTTCAGTTTTTAGATATTAAATAATATCTACAAAACGTATGTTATTTTTATGTCACATTTATTTTACTCAGTTCTTCTAACTATAGAAGAAATAAATAAATAATAATAAAAAAAAGATTTTTTATTAAATATTAACTTTTCACATCAGGTAAAATAGGTTTAACTTAATTAAAACAAGTTTATTTTGTAAGATAAAAATAAAATATTAATTATCTTAATATAAAAATAGCGTTGTGAATGCCTAAAATCTAAAATTTCAATAAGTTTATTATTTCTTTAATTTTTTTCCTATAAAAATACCATTAGTTCTAATGTTTTAAAATAAAATCTTTGTGCCGGCCCTGTCCTTATTAAAACCTTACCGTTTCCATATCACCTTCAGTCGTCCCTACCGAACTAGGGAATGCAAACCGGTTTCACCGAAACCGAAAAAACCGGTTTTTCGGTCGATTTCACAAGCAAAATAAAACCGGTTTTTTAAACGTCAAAACCGGTTTTTTCGGTTTTTGTATGATTAAATTTCATGCTCTGCAATACAAACAAAACGAAAATGCACCGCCCCATTTTGATTGAAAGCTTTACGTAGTTCAGTTTAGTAACCTACTTTTGTGCGGCTGAATGGGTCGAAGGTTTTTTTAGCGAGTGAGTAAGAAAAATATGAATATTTATTGTAAAGACATCAAAAAATTTTTTTTTTTTTTATATTTAAAGAAAGATATTTGGTAAATACAATTTTATTAATAATACATAAAAAGAAATACATTTATTTACAGATTTAAATAAATAAATAAAAACAAAATAACATATTTCTAATATTTCAGATAGGAAAAGTCTGTCAAGAAACTAATGAAATTAATAGGGGGAGCCATTTTATTCTTCACTTCGCGTTTTTTATTAGATATAGGTATATTTAAGGATTTTTATTAATATTCATATAAAAAAGGAGTATTTGTCGAGTTAATTACTTAATTAAAAAAGGTTTCTTTAACAGATAGCATTAGAATATACTGAAAATGTTAAGCATTTTCAAAATAAATCAGGTGTATGGTGATTCAAATGTTAAACTACTTAAAAAATAAAAACATAAATAGAATACTCGCTTCATAAAAGAAAAAAAACTATTAAAAACACAAATTGGAATATTTGAAAAAGAAAAATACCTCGTAGAATCTCAATTATCCTTTTATTTTTAAAATAATAATTAAAGAAAATATAGTTCTTTGGCTTATAAAAAAATACTTCGTTACCGTTTTAAGGAAGTATTTTTTTATTAAATATCATTTTTTAAAATCAAAACAAAGCTTGTTTGTGATAGGCTCAAATTGTAGCAAATTAAATTAGCTTTTCGAAAGTATAGAGTTGGGATACCTGAAAAAAGTTTTCTTAAGGTAGTTTTTTTGAAAATACTGAAACAACTGTCAAGTTTTTCCAGCAGTACAGGTTTTCCAAGGGTTAAAACTTAGGTAAAACTACTCTCAAGCTTACTTTCAAGATACCCAAAAACATCTGAAAAAATCGTAGTTACATGCGCGCTGGTCATGTTTGCCTTGTTGTGTCTTTTTGTGACTGGCATTTTTTGCTTTTCTAATAATTTAATTAATATTTTTTACTTATGCATCATACTTTTTAAGTTTCTTTCAAAACAGTTACATTACATTTTTATAGTGGATATTTATTTGGGATAGGCTATTTTTTACCTTTATTTGATACCCATATTGTTGTAATAAAAAAAACCATAGGTGTAAAAGAAATTGACGACACGCGATATTTTTTTTTTGCTATTTATTGTTAATAAAGAAATTTGTACGTCATATTTTTATCAAATTTTTATTCTATGATCTTAGTTAACATATTTTTTATTTGCAAAGAAGAACATCATCAGTATAATATTTACGGTGACTGAAAGTAAAAAAATGTAGTTGAAAATATTGGTTATTGTGTAATTTTTAAGAAACTTCGTAATAACTTGCATTTATTATACCAGAAATGAATTCTACGTCATTTATTTATCCGGAAATGATACCAAACTCAGCTTAATATCTAAACTTAGGCAGTTATTAACCTCGGACTTCATTAAGGCAGAATTCGCCGGACTTCATTAAGGCAGAATTCGCATCTCCCCCCCACCTGCTTGAAAAATCCAGGTGGTTCCACTTCGTAAACCCATCATAGGAACACAAGGAGGATCAATCCTACCGAAGGAAATCTTTGGTTTAGCGATAGCCGTATTTTTCGTTTTTTGCCTTCTACAGATGGGACAACATACCACAGAAGTTTTTAATAATTATCAGAAGCAAGATCGATTGGCGTCAAAAAAAATGTAAAATGGCCATCTCCTTACTAACTGTAAATTTTTTGATAAACTGTGAGTGGGGGATACTCTTAAAATTGAAAATATGTTCACCAAATCAATACAAATGTATTATTGCTCGTGTTCCAATACTTTTCTTGAAAACCGGTTTTAACCGGTTTTGGATACAAAACCGGAAAAAAAACCGGTTTTCATTTCACTTCGGTTTTGCATTCCCTATACCGATATGTGCCTATTCCCCCATTAGCCGTTCCTATTTACCCCTTTCCCGTCCCATTTATATGAAACTAAGTAAAAATCAAGTAAGGTTAGAATATTATTATTTTTTCCAAAACTATTAGAAATAAAGACTTACCCACTTGTATACAGGTTCCCCGATATATTATCCTTTATTGGTCACTGTCCAATAATAATTTTATTTCTAAGAGAACTAAACACAAAGTTTTGAAGCACTTAAAAACACACCAATTTGGGACCTCACTTTGAATTAAAATTTAGACATGTTGCAGCCATTATTTTTTTATAGGTGTTGCCATTTGAAGAAAAGTAATAGTCTACTACAATATAAGTCCAAAATTGGGGCGTGTAGACCCAACTTTAAGTCTAAAATCGTCTGTATGTTACATTCCCGGTTTTGTCCCTATTTACCCTGGCGTCCCTATCCACCCCGTTTTACGGTACCTCCACTGTCAAACAGATCATCATAATCCCTTCAATCTCACAATGGATCTATACTCTGTTCACGGAAACGAGTTAGTATAGCGCCTTCTCTATCACACATTTTCATACAAATAACAAAGACAAAAAAAACTTTTTCAGGGTCAGTGGGCGTAAAGAAAAGTAAATGCGCGCTCACACTGCGCTTCTCAAAAATTCGCTTAGCTTGTACCCGCGGCTTCATCTAACCTATTTGAGAGTCATTTATTACAGAGAATAACAATGGAACTAGCACACCTGTACCTTGATTACGTAAAGCTGTTGCTAACAATTCTTGATTGAAATCGATTGAAAGCGCAGTTGTATTGCTGCTTTAGTTAAGATAGTTGTCACATTGGTTCTAACTAAAGCAGCAATGTAACTGCGATTTCTGTCAGAGTTGATTGCAACAAAATTACAAAATCACCCCCCTGGGCTATTTTATTGTACAAAAATTTGGAAAAAAGTATTTTCTTAAGTTATTGTTCATTTATGACAAAAGAACAATACGGGTCATTAACACACCTGCGCCACCTTGAGATTCAAAATTCAATACACAAGCCAGGTAACGAATTGAGAATACAGTCACATGTAAGAGCACGTCTGCACAGTGCTGGGAGTATAAGGAGACTAAAAAGTACTCGTACTGTGTACACCGCCTTAGCGTTTATCACTGACCAATCACAGTTAAAAAATTGTGTGAGTGGGATAGCGCTCCACTATCTCGTTTCCGTGAACAGACTATAGTGAGATCATCATCATCATCAGATCATACATAATTATAACTTATACAGTAGTGACCGTTAATACTTATATAAAAAAAAAGTAAAAAAAAATGTGTCAGTTCGGTTTGTGGTACTATTATCACCGAATATATAATAGTACTAACGTCTATTATTATATCGTGTGGTTTACTTATGTACGAAATTGCAAAATTTTTTTTTCTCACACAGAGAGAACCTCAAATCTGCTATGATGTTTAAGATGCTTCAGTTATGATCATGACGGCGAATTACCAGCAGTAAAAATATTTCTGATTTTATCTTCTCGACACTTGTACGTGCCGGTATACAGCTGGGCCACAAAAAAAAAGATGGAAATCTGACTTTTTGACTATGCCATGATGAAGTCGATAATTTGTCGGAATTTGTCGCCAAAAACCAGAATTTGTCGGTCTTGCGTTTAGAAGATACGTGTGGCTCAGCTGTAGAGACGTCTCTACAGCTGGGCCACACAGATCTCGAAAACGGAAGGTCGTAGCGAAAATCTGATTACTCGTATGTGTAGCCGGTAATTTGTCGGATTTTGTCGCCAAAATCCAGAGTTTGTCGGTCTTGCGTTTAGGAGATACGTGTGGCTCAGCTGTAGAGACGTCTCTACAGCTGGGCCACACAGATCTCGAAAACGGAAGGTCGTAGCGAAAATCTGATTACTCGTATGTGTAGCCGGTAGTTTGTTGGATTTTGTCACCAAGAACCAGATTTTGTCGATCTTGCGTTTAGGAGATATGTGAGGACACGCTGTGGAGACTTTTCTACCTGGATCTTGAGAAAGGAAGGTCATAGCGAAAATCTGATTACTCTTATGTGTAGCCGGTAGTTTGTCGGATTTTGTCACCAAGAATCAGATTTTGTCGATCTTGCGTTTAGGAAATATGTGAGGATGCGCTGTGGAGACCTTTTTACCTGGATCTCGAGAACGAAAGATCGTAAGCGTATCCTCACATATCTCCTAAACGCAAGATCGACAAAATCTGATTCTCGGTGACAAATTTCGACTAACTAACGGCTACACACTCGAGTTATCAGATTTTCGCTATGACCTTCCTTTCTCAAGATCCAGGTAGAAAAGTCTCCACAGCGTATCCTCACATATCTCCTAAACGCAAGATCGACAAAATCTGGTTCTTGGTGACAAAATCCGACAAACTACCGGCTACACATTCGAGTAATCAGATTTTCGCTACGACCTTCCGTTTTCGAGATTTGTGTGGCCCAGCTGTAGAGACGTCTCTACAGCTGAGCCACACGTATCTCCTAAACGCAAGACCGACAAACTCTGGTTTTTGGCGACAAAATCCGACAAATTACCGGCTACACATACGAGAAATCAGATTTTTGCTACGACCTTCCGTTTTCGAGATCTGTGTGGCCCAGCTGTAGAGACGTCTCTACAGCTGAGCCACACGTATCTCCTAAACGCAAGACCGACAAATTCTGGTTTTTGGCGACAAATTCCGACAAATTATCGACTTCATCATGGCATAGTCAAAAAGTCAGATTTCCAACTTTTTTTTTTGTGGCCCAGCTGTAGTCCGGCACGTGACACTTGTTGGTAACAATTATTTTATTCTGTGCCTCAACGTAAAAAAAACAAAGTGACTCCTTTTTTTTCGTTAGCAGAAATGACCACTTAAATCGTTGTAATACTTACGAGTTGACTACCTAAACATTTTGTGTGCGTATAAATTTTAAGGACATTAGCGTCCATGGTCTAAATTAAGAAAATGTTGGTATGGAAAATGCAACTTCTTTAAAATTCTCCATACGGTCACCTTAAGAACAAGGGTAAAAAATAATTTGTCAAATACAGAGGTAGGTGACGTGACCCAACCATGACCCAAGACAGATTATTTACTGACTTTACGGTATTACTTGAGTAGATTAGGTAGGGTGAATATGCCTATTGCCTATTACCAGCCCCCCCAAGGATTTTCCAACTTTGAATCTCTGTTGTTGCTACAATTGCTATCTTAAAAATATTGTTGATACAGTTTTAGGTAGGCTGATTCATCTTTATTACGAAAATAGTACTAAGTTTCACGTAGTTTTAAAACGTTTCACGTAGTGGGAAAAAAATAGAGAAGCGTTTAAATGTCCGAAGGGCGAAAAAGCCTAATTCCAGCCGCCTTTGCCCTAATATCAGCCGCTTTGCTCCCTAATTCCAGCCGGGTACAGGGTGTTCTAAAATAATACAACCATGTTAGTATAAAATAAAATAAAATATATTTTGGTAACTCTCAATAGTGATAATAAAACACTAAAGGCTATAAATTATGATTCCCATAGCAAGTCATTGAAACTTACACCTCTCCTGTAGATATTAATCAATTTAGAATATACATATATTAAAAATGGCGCAACAAAAAGTGAACTTTGGTTTAATAAACATATAATCAACGAGTATGAAATCGTTTTAATTATTTGAAACTTTTTTAAGCGTTTTCCAAGAAGTGGAATTCAATATATTTTTTTATATTGAATTTATTTTCTGTTTCTATGAGTGAAGAAAAGTATGATTTTAATTAATATTACTTTTAACATCTAATATTAAAAAAAAATCAAAATAATTAAAATCATATTTGAGAACACCCTGTATATTGCCGTAAAGTTAGATGACCGGCTGGAGTTAGGTTCTCATACATATCCTAATATCAGCCCCTAATTTGCAGAACAAATAATTTAGGAAATGAACATTATTCACCCGGCTGTAATTAGGTCATTGGATGCAGGGTTAGTAATTCTAGTGAATAGCACTACAAATTCCAACCTTGAGACGAGCAAATTAAGATGAATTTGATTTCTTAAACGAAAGTTAAATACCCAATACCAGCCCCGGGTGATAATAGAAAGTTATTGAAAATCACCCAGTCAAACTCCAGCCCCCCTATTTTTTCGAAATTAGTTAATTTAATTACAAACTAGTAATGTCAAAACGCTATATATCTAATCTATTACTAGTATCAAAGCCTAAAACCTGAAAAAATTGCATCTTGCCTTCGTAAACACACTTCCCAAAGTTCGCATCGATCGAGCTTTTATGCTGTTTTTCAAACAAAGTCACCTCTACTCGGTCTCGGTGAACATTATTGCTCGTTGTGTGAGTTGTAGGTGACGTGACGGGGTAATAGTGATTTTCCAACTTAGAGGATTAACTAGCGGTGTGGCTCCATTAAACAGTTTCCGATTTTCACTGTTTTTTAATGAAAGCAAAGCAAAAACTTTTGGGGGCTGGTATTAGGGGGGAGGGGGGGCTGGAGTTAGGCATATCTCCTTAATATATTTCCTTAATTCCTTTATATTCTTAAGTAAGTAACGTTAGTGTCAAGAGAGGGGTGAGACTGAATCACACAAATTAAATAGGTAAAGAGTATTTTTTAATTTATTTATTTTGATATCGTTTCAGTATTCGTGTTGATCGATATTTATTTCTAAGTACTTACATAAAAAAATATGAGGTAGACAAAATCAGTAGTTTACAATAACATCGTCACAACAAACTATTGCTTATCTCTAACCGCGTCGTTATTGTTGAAAACAAAGAGGCTACTCTTGAATATTTAATGTCAATTCAAGTAACATTGACTAGAACTTTTAATGAGGAATTAGCGAATCCAGAGAACTGCATTGTATACAATTATTTCATTCATCAGCGACACCATGTGCATCCATTGACCTAATGAGATTAATAGTTCTATGATACAATAAATCTTTAGCGTCAATACCCCAAATGAAGTCGAGATGGGTAAAACGTGCCATGGGGACGCGGAATAAGCCGATGGGTCTACCAAGTTCCCGGAACAATCTAGTGACGTCATTGACATGGGCGAGGGGGTCGTTGTCGGAGTAATGGAGGAACACCGGCGTAGTGACTCGACTGAGGTCGTAGCGTGGAGGTCGGATGGAGCCGTACGCCCGCCTGTTGGCAATGATGTTGCCGTGGTCATAGCGACGGAACTCCTTACCGGAGATGCCTTGAGCGTAGTGCACGAGCTGTCTGGATGCCGCTCCAGCTGGCGTGTGCCCCAACTTCAAGGGCAACAAGGTCTGGAAGAATTATATTTTTTTTATTTATATTCTCCGGAAATTCAAGTGTTACGGGGTATTGTTTACTTTAACTAGTTTTTAGTACTTACAGCATTATGTTGGTCTTCATTCCATCCACCAACTAAGAAAAGTATGTTGCTGCAAAGAGGCTGCAGTACCACCTCATCCATACATATAGCTTGTCCCGCCCATGACATCACATTGCTGTTAGGCAAGAACTCGCCAATACCGATCAAGGATAAAGCAAACTGAAACAACAAAATATTATTGAATATAAATCAAGACAATATTCTCATCAATTAGTGACCTAAATTTTATTTTTCATGATTACTCATTTAAGTACCTACTAATTAGTTTAGAATTACTTAGATGATCTATCGTCGTTATTAAATAAGAGGCATTGTTTATTTATAAAGTTGATGGAAAACAGGAAACTATGACAACAAGGCGACTCTACCATACTATGACTCTACTAACCAGTCTTATTAGCTAGGTAAGGTACCTGGGTCAAATATAGCCAGCCGATTAAAATGGCCACTACCAATCTACCAAACTATTGCAACCCAGCCTACACCGTATGCGTGAGCGAGAAGGTCTATGTTTGTGTAAAGTACGAAACACGCGCTGACCGCCGCACACCCCTCACCCCTCACCTGTCCGGCTGTGCTGCTTCACAGAAACGGACACGTTGTGCAAAAAATTTGCGTTCGGTAGGTTTTGGTTTATTCCGTTATTTATCGATGTTTTCTGTTATATACTTACTGTGTATCATTCTTTGGGGTCTCTAGTTGATATTTTCGTGCAGATTTAATAGATTTTTTGTAAGGTTTTGAGGTTAGATACAATTGAAAAACATCGACACATACTGCAAATATGGCCATCGATTGGCCATATTTTCGATATGAAAACTTGTGCAACTAAATACATTGAGTTTTGTTTTATATTTTGACGCCGCATTATATATCAAAGGGTTTGCTTCTCTAATATGAAATTAGCTATAATATCAGCTGTACGGAGTTGATTATAAGTTGGTACCTACCAAAAATTACCTAACTGATCAAAATGTATGATTAAGTTTGTTTAAATTAATAAGAAATAGGTTTTTATCTAATTCTAAATTTGTTTAAAGTTGATTATGAGTTGGTCGATTGGTCCTACCAAAAAATTAACTAATTGATCTCATTGTTCTCCCATAACGTTCGCTTTAATTTATAAAAAAGAGGTTTCCTATTATTATTTTCCTTTACTTTCTTTTTTTATAGATTTCTTTTAAAACTTTATCAAACAATAATAAAACTTATAACTAGCTTATTTTTTTTATTTCACTAAGTAAGTATAAATATACTTATAAGTCCCAAAAACAGAAAATAATAATTTGTTTTATTTCATACAGTTAATATGGCCGAACTATGGGCATATTTCCCTACACTATCGGAAATATGGCCAATTTCCCATTTTGTTAAAAAATTACGAAATCTCAAAATCTATTTGAAATAGGTCCTATTTTACATATAAATATGTTAGTTAAATAGATTCTGTACAAACGATATAAGGGTTAGCAGACTTAAGTCGTAGGCAAGTATGAGAAAATAATCGTCAAAGCTTAAAGTGGCCATATTTGACCCAGGTACCTTACTTAGCTACTAGACAAAAAAAATCCTGAATTGCTTACCTCGATGTTGTTAGCGTAACGAGATAAAAGCAAAAAAAGAGGATTTCTGTTATGAGCCATGTAAGCTACTGGTGCAAATGCGTGCATCGATGTAATCTTCTGGTTGTACTCAGGACGAAGAGAAGCCATCACGAAGAAAGCTGTGGTTCCCTGTGAGTGGCCAACGTAGTGAAGCCTGTCTGCACCGGACTTTTCGAGAGCATAATCAATCATTGTTGGCAAATCGATGTTGCCTATTTCATCCCATGAGAACCTCCAGAAAGCAGTGCTTAGTAGAGCATCAGGGTTCAACCTAACGTGCTTTCGGGAATAGTAATTTCCGCGAGCATTGCCCATCCATACATCGAAACCCTCTTCTGCTAGAATGTAGGCTGTCAAAAAATAATATATTTGTTTTAAAATCTGAAGTTGCCGATAAAGAATGTAAAAAAATATATATTTTTGATTGCTTAAATTTCAAGATCTACTTTAATTACCAAAAGAACATCCAGGCCCCTTCACGACCCAGTCAGCTGATGAAGAAAGAAGACCATGCATTAGGAACACGACAGGTCTGGGCCCTGGTTGGTTGTTCTGATCCCTGCCGTGTGGGATGCGGTGCATCTCAAGAATGTATCCATCCTCAGTTTCTACGTTGTGGACTTCCAAAGGGTACCTGTACTTGCTGACGAGGTCAGGCTGAAAATTTAATTAAAACAAATAATTAAGTTCACCAGTTCAATTAAAGTTACTCATTAAACCAAATAGAAGGGCAATAGGGCTCCACAATCTATAATTTTAAGATTTTTGTCTGCTTATGTACAATTATTGATATTTTTATATAAGTAATTATAAACAGTTAGGTAAGTATTAGGTCACGTTTTATATGGAGATTTTTTAACAAATTGCATTTTGCATACTTTATTTTCATAATTTATTTAACAACCGTGAACGCTATTGTAATAAAAATTTTATGAACAATGTTTGAACAACATAAATTAGGTGAAAAAAACATTTTTAGCCTAAGTTATAACGGTTAAAGCATACTATAAGTCACTTTTGTATTTTTTTTTATTCTAATAGGTACCTAATACAAAATAAATAGTTTTTAATCATGCTGATAGTTGACGGCTATGGACATAATTTCATGTAATATCCAGCAACTGATAAATATTCAGAAAATTTGGGTTTTTTTTTCTTTCTGTGTGTGAGAGAAACGGAACTTTTTAACCGTTGCAAATTTCGTAAGTAAAGAAGGTGAGGACCCAATA
This sequence comes from Agriphila tristella, assembly GCA_928269145.1. Classification (NCBI taxonomy): domain Eukaryota; kingdom Metazoa; phylum Arthropoda; class Insecta; order Lepidoptera; family Crambidae; genus Agriphila; species Agriphila tristella. The sequence goes on from OV743431.1 coordinate 44,031,250, forward strand.
TTTTTTTTATCCAATAATAATATTTTATAAAAAAAAATTAACTTACCACATCCAAAGCAGCATCTCTCAAGATATCGTCAACAATTCTTCCAGCCGAATTTTTGGCCAATTCCTCAATAAAATCAGCGTGTGGTGAACATTTTGCCACCACCACAACACACAAAACCAATATGGCTTCTCGTAACATCGTTGGATGTGTTCATATAATTATTCACTAAGGCTTTTTATAAGTTTTTGCGAGTCTGATAAAATACTTAGTTGGTGCGATAAGTTATTATAAATTAATCATAAGACCTACTAATAACTAGATTCTCTCCGTCAATATGTCTGATAAATTTTGTTACAAACGATAAGTTCAAAATATCTAAGATTATATTTAGACATTTTTTTTGCGTTCATTAATATCTCATATTATCTACCTACTCACTAACTCAATAAACTCACGCAGTAGAGGTAGAGGTAGGAGTACTTTTGTTCTAATACATAGGTACCACAGTACATATATGTATAAGTTTGAAAAAACTTATATATGTACTGTGTAGGTACCTAGGTAATTTTATACTGTGAAAAAATCCTAAATAATTCAACAACCAATCTGACAACATAATATTGCACTGTTGTTTAAAAAGGTAGGACTAGGGTGAATATGCCTATTACCAGCCCCCCCAAGGATTTTTCAACTTTGAATCTCTGTTGTTGCCACAATTGCTATCTTAAAAATATTGTTGATACAGTTTTAGGTAGGTTGATTCATCTTTATTACGAAAATAGTACTTAGTTTTACGTAGTTTTGTGGGAAAAAAATAGAGAAGCGTTTAAATGTCCGAAGGGCGAAAAACCCTAACTCCAGCCGCCTTTGTCCTAATATCAGCCGCTTTGCTCCCTAATTCCAGCCGGGTACAGGGTGTTCTAAAATAATACAACCATGTAAGTATAAAATAAAAAAATATAATTTGGTAACTCTTAATAGTGATAATAAAACACTAAAGGCTATAAATTATGATTCCCATAGCAAGTCATTGAAACTTACACCTCTCCTGTAGATATTAATCAATTTAGAATATATGTTACCGTTAGAGTACGGAATCCGTTAATCTGCAGATTAACTAGTGAATCTGCAGATTAACTGGCCGAGCCAGTTAAAGTGCGGAATTTTTCTTAAAATAGACGATTTCCGCACTTTAACTAGTTAATCTGCAGATTAACGGATGCTACACCGTTAAAGTGCGGAATACAGTAAGTGAAATAGCCAAGGCTTTAGGAAATTGAAGTAAAAGACCTACATTGAAAGTTTATTTTACAAAAACTTCGTTTCTGACGCTTCGCCGGGCATATTCGTTCAAACGTACCGCGTCAGTTATTATAATAAAAGAAAATATTTCTGTTTGTTCTGTATTTAAATTTAAATTTTGAGTTTAAATTTCTAACCTAACCCGGGACCTACAGGAATAAAGCAGTTCGATACGATCGATCGTCGACACGTCAGGTCAAATACGATTATAAAGTTGCAGTTGCGCCCCCCCCCCCCCCCCTCCCCCCGTCCCCCGCTTTTGTGTCTACCTTTTATGTTATTACTAATTTTCTTTAAATAACAAAACCTGTTTCCGTACTTTAACTGATCCTTGGTCGTTAATCTGCAGATTAACTAGTTAAAGTGCGGAAATCGTCAATTTTAAGAAAAAACCGCACTTTAACTGACTCGACCAGTTAATCTGCAGATTCACTAGTTGATCTGTAGATTAACGGATTTCCGCACATTAACGGTGACATATACATATATTAAAAATGGCGTAACAAAAAGTGAACTTTGGTTTAATAAACATAAAATCAAAGAGTATGAAATCGTTTTAATTATTTGAAACTTTTTTAAGCGTTTTCCAAGAAGTGGAATTCAATATACAGTTCTTTTTATATTGAATTTATTTTCTGTTTCTATGAGTGAAGAAAAGTATGATGTTAATTATTATTACTTTTTACATCTAATATAAAAAAAAACAAAATAATTAAAATCGTATTTGAGAACATCCTGTATATTGCCGTAAAGTTAGATGACCGGCTGGAGTTAGGTCCTCATACATATCCTAATATCAGCCCCTAATTTGCAGAACAAATAACTTAGGAAATGAACATTATTCACCCGGCTGTAATTAGGTCATTGGGTGCAGGGTTAGTAATTCTAGTGATTAGCACTACAAATTCCAACCTTGAGACGAGCAAATTAAGATGAATTAGATTTCTTAAACGAAAGTTAAAAACCCAATACCAGCCCCGGCTGATAATAGAAAGTTATTGAAAATCACCCAGTCAAACTCCAGCCCCCCTATTTTTTTCGAAATTAGTAAATTTAATTACAAACTAGTAATGTCAAAACGTTATATATCTAATCTATTACTAGTATCAAAGCTTAAAACCTAAAAAAAATGCATCTTGCCTTCGTAAACACACTTCCCAAAGTTCGCATCGATCGAGCTTTTATGCTGTTTTTCAAACATAGTCACCTCTACTAGGTCTCGGTGAACATTATTGCTCGTTGTGTGAGTTGTAGGTGACGTGACGGGGTAATAGTGATTTTCCAACTTAGAGGATTAACTAGCGGTGTGACTCCATTAAACAGTTTCCGATTTTCACTGTTTTTTATTGAAAGCAAAGCAAAAACTTTTGGGGGCTGGTATTAGGGGGGGGGCTGGAGTTAGGCATATCCACCCTACCTAGTTATATTCGGCCTAAACATAAGATTTGTAAATTGTTCGTTGAAAGGTCTAAATAAAGACACGAGGACTTCAAAGTATGAATATGAAAGAAAAGGCAGAAAAATCTGAAATAATTTTATTTTCCTATTATCCCATGCAATCTCAATCACCACGAAATCATCTTTTCAATAACCTACAATAAATAAGTTTCCTTCTCTGAAAAAATATCGTTTATGGTCGCTTTGAGCTCTTCATCGCCGGAAAATCGCTTTCCACCAAGCTAATTTTTTCAGCTTCAGAGGCCGTATTACAAGCTCTTATATCCTGCCAGGTTTATAAATTGCTGTAGTGACATCTCTTTCTCGTCGTATAGCAAATAAAAGAGATAGATTGATAGCCAGTCAGAAAACTGCCTGGAAATAAGAGGTCGTAATACGGCCCCTGGACTTACTTAAAAAAGCTGCAACCAAACGCTGCACGGGGGCTCGTGCCCCCCTCGTACCCCCTTGTGTAGGTACTGTGGAGATTCCATCACAGTCAGTACACATACAGGATTTTTTGACCGTCTAGTCTGCTACTTGTGGTGCCCCCCAGAAAAAAATCCTGAATACTCCCTTGCAGTGCAACCAAGAAGTTTCATCAATGCCCGAGCGGTCTCCGGCGACTGGACAACAATAGAAAATCGATATTGTGTCTCGTTTTCCGGGCGTTGACGAGTTAAATCATTTGAGCTTACACTTTTTCATTATTGACCGTTCTACATTTTCTTTTAAGACATTTTGAACTTTCGCTAATTTAATCGTTTGACTTTAAAATTTAGATACACCTAGGTACAGCTATGTTAGGTGTTTTAAATAACTTTAATAAAGATTGTATAACAGATGTGTAGTTACACAGTGTTTTGTTCCTTTCTTTTTAATGACAAATTTAAATAGTTTGACGGAGAGTAACCATTGTTTAACTATATGTTACGGCTAATACCCGAAGTGCGGCTAAACCTAGTTCTAGCCGGCTAAAACTAGGTGTAGCCGGCAGCTGATGGCTAAAACTAGGTGTAGCCGATTTGTTTGCGGCTAATACTAGGTTTAGCCGTTTTCCTTTGGCTAAAACTAGTTCTAGCCGTCTTTGTGCTGGCTAAACCTAGTTGTAGCCAACCCTACGTGGCTAAAACTAGGTGTAGAGTCTTCCTTGCCAACAGAATTCACTTAAAAGTTGCCTCTATAGAAAGTATCACTTAGCTCTTATCTCTTATGACGAACGTCAAGTTTGTCGTCTTATAAATAATAATTATCCTGAATATGTATTTACAAGCCATGTTTTTATAATGTGTCAATTTAAAGAAATAACGTTTTAAATAAATCTAGGCTAGGTACTTAGTAGTATGTAGATAACAAAAGTCAACTTCGTAGTTAAATTATTATATAATGTGTAAATAATGATATTCAGAATAATTACTATGTACCTATATTTATAAAACGACAAACTTGACGTCGTCAGAAAGTGATAAGAACTAAGCGATACTTTCTATAGAGGCAACTTTTAAGTGAATTCTGTTGGCAAGGAAGAGTCAACACCTAGTTTTAGCCACAACTAGGTTTAGCCAGCACAAAGACGGCTAGAACTAGTTTTAGCCGAAGGAAAACGGCTAAACCTAGTATTAGCCGCGAATAAATCGGCTACACCTAGTTTTAGCCGATAGCCGCCGGCTACACCTAGTTTTAACCGGCTAGAACTAGGTTTAGCCGCACTTCGGGTATTAGCCGTAACATATACATCTGCTATAAAATCTTTATTAGTAAGGGGGTAACGATACTTATCTCATTTGTTGCCAAAATATGATAAATAGTTAGGAAGTGAGAGAACAAATGAACATACATAACACTTGCTTCGCCGTAGTCGGTTAACAAAAAAATAGCAATTTATTGGATTCACTATGCGTCGGATTTGCATTAAGAAGGTAAGTAGGTATTTGTATTATAATACTATGTATCTTGCAGTTCTCTTGGTTGTTGGTAGCCGAACCGAACCCCGGGATTCTTAGCACCCCTGCCCCGCCGTTACCATAACTGCTACCGTAGCTAGGAATAGCGCGGGGCTGCCGTTGACTGGTGACCATTTTTTATGTATTAATACCTACTTGGGGGAGTTTTCCATAATCGCTACGCTTCGCAGGCAGGTTGGCGTTTGCAGTAGGAGACGCTACGCCCACAGAACAGGGGGAAAAAATTCTTTGTTCTGTGCTACTGCCCATTCCTGGCACCCAAGCATGACCAGCATAACACGATATACAATATGTTTGGTTAGCGATGTCGGAGGTTTTAAAGGCAGATAATGTGATCAATTTTATCGACAAAACCCCCCACATGTTGGGGTCTATCCCCTCTTCTGTTGGAATGACGGGCATTTTAAATTTGACTTTTTATTTTGGATGGCCCTGCCGAAAAATATTAATTTCGACGGATTTAAAAGTCCTACAGTTATAAAAAAAATACTTTTAGAAAGCCAATAATATCACCTATCAAGTAAAAAAATTAATTATGTAAACTTTTATTATATATTTTTTTATTATATTAAAAAAATACTAAATTAAATTCTAATCAGAAATTAGTGTGCTATTTTTTTATTTTTCTCACAGATCTCAAAAACTAGGACATTGTGCAATTTTTTTGCATTCTTATAATACACAGGAATATTATCTACAAAACAGACATCAAAATTATTGCTCTGAGTTGCATATTTCGAGAGATATTGTTGTTTGAATATGACCCTTACATAACCAATAACAAAAGTTTTTTTTTTTATTAACAAATTTAAAAATATTCTTATCAGTTTTTGAATTAATTTGATAATTTTAACTGAAAATAAATGTCATCGAATCGAAAAAAAATGGACATTAACGTCCTTGTTTTTGAGAAATGTAAGTATATACTTACATTTCTGTCCATTTATTTTTATAATAAAAACACAAAAAAGCACACACATTTTGTATAAAATTATAATTCAGTAATTTATTATGACGTATTTAAGTTAAAAATTTACACATTTCTTTTTAAATTGATAGGTGATATTATTAGCTTTCGAAAAGTTTTTTTGTTTTAACTGTAGGACTTCTAAATCCGGAGAAATTATTTTTTTTTCCGCAGGGTCATCTAAAATAAAAAGTCAAATTTAAAATGGCGGCCATTTCAACAGGAGTGGGGATAGACCCCAACATGTGGGTGTTTTGTCGATAAAATTAGGTGTATTTCACGCCTTTCAATTATCGCTAGTTTAAGACCAAAGGTACTGTATATAACTAACCTCAGGTAGGTAGGTTAAAATAAAAACTAAATATGACTATAGCTGGGGAATTTATCTAGCTACGCTAACGAATCTTCAAAAGTATCAAAATAAAACCAAAAGATGAGCAAATAACAAAAATATGGGAAAACGCGATATTGTCAAACTGGTCTGATAATATCGTGCCCTTAGGGGTCGTCCATTAATCACGTGAGCCTCGAAAGGGGGGGGGGGGGGGTAGTTGAAAACATCACGAAGTATCACAAGGGGGGACGGGGGGGGGGTATAGTGAAATATCACGTGTATTAATTTTTTTCGTTGAACGTGTGACTTTTAACCGAAAACTGTGTGTGTTTGTTGACTCACGTCTCACTCTGTCATTACCAGGGGGGTGATTTTGTAACTTTGTTGCAATCAACTCTGACAGAAATCGCAGCTACATCTCTGCTTTAGTAAGAACCAATGTGACAACTATCTTAACTAAAGCAGCAATGCAACCGCGCTTTCAATCGATTTCAATCGAGAATTGTTAGCAACAGCTTTACGTAATCAAGGTAGGGTGAATATGCCTATTACCAGCCCCCCCAAGGATTTTTCAACTTTGAATCTCTGTTGTTGCCACAATTGCTATCTTAAAAATATTGTTGATACAGTTTTAGGTAGGTTGATTCATCTTTATTACGAAAATAGTACTTAGTTTTACGTAGTTTTGTGGGAAAAAAATAGAGAAGCGTTTAAATGTCCGAAGGGCGAAAAACCCTAACTCCAGCCGCCTTTGCCCTAATATCAGCCGCTTTGCCCCCTAATTCCAGCCGGGTACAGGGTGTTCTAAAATAATACAACCATGTAAGTATAAAATAAAAAAATATAATTTGGTAACTCTTAATAGTGATAATAAAACACTAAAGGCTATAAATTATGATTCCCATAGCAAGTCATTGAAACTTACACCTCTCCTGTAGATATTAATCAATTTAGAATATATGTTACCGTTAGAGTACGGAATCCGTTAATCTGCAGATTAACTAGTGAATCTGCAGATTAACTGGCCGAGCCAGTTAAAGTGCGGAATTTTTCTTAAAATAGACGATTTCCGCACTTTAACTAGTTAATCTGCAGATTAACGGATGCTACACCGTTAAAGTGCCGAATACAGTGAGTGAAATAGCCAAGGTTTTAGGAAATTGAAGTAAAAGACCTACATTGAAAGTTTATTTTACAAAAACTTCGTTTCTGACACTTCGCCGGGCATATTCGTTCAAACGTACCGCGTCAGTTATTATAATAAAAGAAAATATTTCTGTTGTCTGTTATAAAAAAATAACCTCGAAATTTAAATTTAAATTTTGAGTTTAAATTTCTAACCTAACCCGGGACCTACAGGAATAAAGCAGTTCGATACGATCGATCGTCGACACGTCAGGTCAAATACGATTATAAAGTTGCAGTTGCGCCCCCCCCTCCCCCCGTCCCCCGCTTTTGTGTCTACCTTTTATGTTATTACTAATTTTCTTTAAATAACAAAACCTGTTTCCGTACTTTAACTGATCCTTGGTCGTTAATCTGCAGATTAACTAGTTAAAGTGCGGAAATCGTAAATTTTTAAGAAAATTCCGCACTTTAACTGACTCGACCAGTTAATCTGCAGATTCACTAGTTGATCTGCAGATTAACGGATTTCCGCACATTAACGGTGACATATACATATATTAAAAGTGGCGTAACAAAAAGTGAACTTTGGTTTAATCAAAGAGTATGAAATCGTTTTAATTATTTGAAACTTTTTTAAGCGTTTTCCAAGAAGTGGATTTCAATATACATTTCTTTTTATATTGAATTTATTTTCTGTTTCTATGAGTGAAGAAAAGTATGATGTTAATTATTATTACTTTTTACATCTAATATAAAAAAAAACCAAAATAATTAAAATCGTATTTGAGAACATCCTGTATATTGCCGTAAAGTTAGATGACCGGCTGGAGTTAGGTCCTCATACATATCCTAATATCAGCCCCTAATTTGCAGAACAAATAACTTAGGAAATGAACATTATTCACCCGGCTGTAATTAGGTCATTGGGTGCAGGGTTAGTAATTCTAGTGATTAGCACTACAAATTCCAACCTTGAGACGAGCAAATCACGATGAATTAGATTTCTTAAACGAAAGTTAAAAACCCAATACCAGCCCCGGCTGATAATAGAAAGTTATTGAAAATCACCCAGTCAAACTCCAGCCCCCCTATTTTTTTCGAAATTAGTAAATTTAATTACAAACTAGTAAAGTCAAAACGTTATATATCTAATCTATTACTAGTATCAAAGCTTAAAACCTAAAAAAAATGCATCTTGCCTTCGTAAACACACTTCCCAAAGTTCGCATCGATCGAGCTTTTATGCTGTTTTTCAAACATAGTCACCTCTACTAGGTCTCGGTGAACATTATTGCTCGTTGTGTGAGTTGTAGGTGACGTGACGGGCTAATAGTGATTTTCCAACTTAGAGGATTAACTAGCGGTGTGGCTCCATTAAACAGTTTCCGATTTTCACTGTTTTTTAATGAAAGCAAAGCAAAAACTTTTGGGGGCTGGTATTAGGGGGGGGGCTGGAGTTAGGCATATCCACCCTACAGGACGATTTCCCCGCTCACCGAGACATATTCGTACTGAAAATTGTTGAGATTATTTTGTATCAAAAAAAATACACGTGGGGGGGGGGGTTAACGTAAAACCTCACCATTTATCACCAGGGGGGAGGGGGGGTTAAAAATTGGCCAAAAAAAACATCACGTGATTAATGGACGCCCCCTTAGGTAGGTAACTTCGCGCTGGGTCTGATAAAACCGCACCTCTAATTAAAATTGACAATAAACTGATAACTATTACTAAAGCGTATGGGAAAAATTAAAATTATAGATATTTATTTCTTTTTGGTGCATAGAGTGAATTTTTTCAAACAGATCTCAGAAATTATTATTATTATCAAGGCTGTCGCCAGCCCAAGGCCCGGGGGGGGGGGGGTCAAGTTAATATTAAAGAGAGAGAGATATGAATTGTAGGTACCTACCTAGTCAAGAGCATCTAGTGCAGGGGTGCCCATACTTTTTCTTAAGGAGATCGACCTAGCAAATATTTATAACAAAGAGATCGACATTTTGACCGTTTCACCCGCCAAATATTTATCAAAAAAAAAATTTATAAGTAAAACTACATTGGGTGCAAATCTGTTAACCTTGGCGATCGACCCTAAAACCTCTCGCGATCGACCGGTCGATCGCGATCGACCGTTTGGGCACCTCTGATCTAGTGAATTTATTCAAGTTTTGAGTTGCCCACCCTTGGCGACGCCCTTGACCAACATAAGTTACATGTGAGAAAATAAAAATAATCATTAGTTGAAAGAAACTTGTTATATTAATTTAAAGAAAATAAAAATAATAAGCAATCCCAAGAAATTATAGCTTTTGTGAAAAATTGCTTTGAGTTTATACAGATTATACACATTAAATAGCAGTGTTATTTGCTTGAAAAACTTAAAACTAGTGTCAGTCTGCTACAAATCGTCGTCAGAATCCAGGGCAGCTCTTCTCCGGTCAAACTTGACAGTGCTTGTGGCTTTCGGCAGTTGTTGATTAAGTGACTCGACTAGTTGAATTAATTCCTGTTCAGAAATTCTGTTGTTTACTTGTCCCATCTGTACCATTCTGCAGATCATATTTTCCACCATTGCACCTTTCTCTGGTCTGCCAAGTTTGATTATGTTCACTGTAAATTAAAATAAATATCTAGTAATTTATTTAATAAACTTAATTATTACCCAAGATTAGTAAAAAAAAAAAATCAGCAAAATTTTATACATACTAGGTATATAACTTTTTGTCTACATCCATGCTTTAAATCCTCTATAAAAGGTTCTGAAACAGTTACCTTACTGCCAACATTATAACAACGTGGGGGCTAATTGTCTAATTTCAAAATCTATCGCAATCGCTTTCAGGATGTGATACATTGATGCTTTTTTTCGCACAAATAAAAACTTTCCAAAGAAATGCAGCAATGTATCACTTGCATCTGTCAAATGCAAGCGATTGTGATAGATTTTGAAAATTAGACAATAAGTAGGCAGTGTCATAGTAGCCACAATATCCGAGCAAGAGCATTTTGTGCTCCTCCCCACCCCTACGGCTGACGAGTTACATTATGAAATTCAATACAACATTATAACACTCGTTCAGACGATTTTATGTCGAGGAGGAGCGCGACAAGCCCTCGTTCGGACATTACGGCTACCATGACACTAGTTGTTTCAGTCTTGCCAATAAGTCACCATTTTAAAACCCATTATAGAGGATACATATCAAGGGTATAGATAAAGTCTTGTATGCAACTGTACATAATTCGGTATTAAAACACTTATTATAGTACAGTTGCATAAATAACTAAAAGTTTATTCATTAGTTAATTTGGATAATATTATACTTGTTTTACAAAAGTTGTGAAGCAAACTATAAAACAATTTTATTACATCTGGCTCTAGCATCCTGACTGAGCGCCTGGCTAAGAATCGAATGCTTCGCTTCCTCCATTGCTTGCATTCTTTCGTGTTGCGCCTTGGCTTGGTTTGGGTCTCCTCCCTACAAAGCATTTATAATAAAGGTTTAATACGAACAATAAAAAGGTTTTACAAAGTCGAACTCATTAATCTCCATCTCCAAAATAGTATTTAGGTCTATTATTTTTATAACCTATCGATCGTAAATGATTCTCGGCTAGCACATTATTACTCACCCCATGTTGAGCTTGTAGTTGAGCTAATCGTTGCTGTCTAATCTTTTCCAATTCTGGATCAGCCATAATGCTGTTTCTTGAAGATTATTTTCTGATTTATCTCTTTTCTTACAAAAAATAAGTGCAGCGAGTGACTGTATGTATCCAAAAAAAATATGTTTGACATTGACATTGACACTTGACAGTTGTGCCTTTGCCTGCAGCTGACTTTTTTTCGTTCCGTAGAACAGGCTAAGGTCATAGACCATGCTGCCTCGTCATTAGTTATTCAATATGTTTGATCAGCAATGTCTGAGCTTTTAAAGGCAGATAATATGATAAATTTTATCGACAAAACCCCCTACATGTTGGGGTCTATCCCCTCTCCTGATAGAATGACCGGCATTTTAAATTTGACTTTTTTTAGTTTTTCTCACAGCTATTAAAAACTTTTTTGCATTCTTATAATATACAGGAATATTATCTACAAAACTTCATCAAAATCATTAGATATTATAAGCTTTTGAAAAGTATTTTATAGTATTTTGAAAAGTATTAAGTGTAGGACTTTTAAATCCGGAGAAATTAATATTTTTCGGCAGGGTCATCTACAATAAAAAGTCTAAAATGCCGGTCAAATACATGATTGAGGGGATAGACCCCAACATATGGGGGGTTTTGTCGATAAAATTAATCATAATTATACGCTAGTACTATTTTCTATTCTGTGATATTATCTGCCTTTAAAAGCTCCGACATCGCTAACCAAACATATTGTTGTAGGTATGAGCTGACTGACATGTATGGATGCATGATTTTTGATTTGTCCTAGGCAAAGCTCATTAGCGCCATACAGCCATGACTTCGAAGTAAGTAGGTACCTTACCTATTTATTGTGATTCCAAAAGATTTACAGCTTAGGTTTTCAGTCTTCCTTCATTCTTATAATGTCTTCTATAGTGCTTCGAATTTAAAGTTTTATAGAAGATCCGGAAGAGAGCGCACTATAGTCATAAGAAACAATAATAGTTTCGGGGGTATTTTAAATTATTTATTTATATATCGCGTCAAGTAAAAAGAGCACTGAAGAAGCAAATTACTTAGGCAGGGATTTACACTGATTTCCAAAGACATAAGATACATTTTCGTTCACTTTTGAGACACTTATGACTGGCGGGCTGGCGGCGTCGTGTCGCTGTTATTTATTGCTTTGTATAGACTTTTAGGCGCCGGCTAGACGCGTGGTATTTACCGTGATCCATCGCCATAGAGTAAATTTTAACCATTGAAAGTAATTTGTCATCGAACGTTGGCTTATCGAGTGTCGCGACATCGACAACGGTGCATCGACTGTACGCTATATCTACGGTACGCCACATCGACGAGTACGTCATATCGAAACTTGCAGCATCGAAACTTGCAGGGACAAGGCATTCAGTGTCATCATATCAATAATTTGGGGCTAAATATATCAAAGATTCATATTGATCTTATATAAATAAAACCTATACAATTTCATACGAGTATTTAAATACTATAATTAAATAAATAAGTACTCAAATATATCACTGCGCGATTTTAGTGAAATGGAAGGAACGCACAAAAGATCAACTACCCACAAGTGTTGTATGTTTGTTAAATGCTTACCAAATAACTTTATAGGTTTTATTTATATGAGATTAATATGAATTTTTGATATTTTAAGCCCCAAATTATTGATAATGACACTGAATGCCGTGTTCCTCGATGCTGCAAGTTTCGATATGACGTACTTGTCGATGTGGCGTACTGTAGATATAGCGTACAGTCGATGCACCGTTGTCGATATCGTGACACTCGATAAGCCAACGGTCGATGCCACATACGACACCCATTTACCACGACGTGTAGCCGTCGCCATAGAGGTACCACTTACTTAATACTCAACTCACTCGCCACCAACACCGCTGCATTTTGACTTTGATGCTGTCCAGTGGTGGAACGTGGAACAAGTGGAAAAAAGATCTCACCATGGACGTGCCGAACTACAGCTGGGCCACCAAAAAAAAAAGTTGGAAATCTGACTTTTTGACTATGCTGTGGTGTACGTAGGCTAAATGAGAAAAAACACAATCTTTTCCGAAAATATGTAATGGAGTTCAAAGAGAAATTTTAAAGACAAGTTTTTGGTTGCCGTAACAACAATTGCGTCACGTGTCCGTGACATGCTCCGGCGCAAGAAAAGCCGGAAGGCTACCGAGTCGTGCAATCAAAGTCGACCAAGTATTTTGGCGTTTTGACAGATCGACCTGACCGTGTCGCCTTTGTTTTTTCTTTATGGTCGTCTGTGTCAGCCCTAATCTTTTTCCCTAGGTCGTCTGTGTCAGTTGTAATCTTTTCTGCTAGAGATGAGGGAACGTCGCTTCGCCTGAGCTCTAACGGAAAAAGTCTTTGTACAGGTCTAACTTTTGTCCCCCCTGCCGTTCTAACACGTGCTACTCGACTTACTCCATCGCTACTGGTGTGTAACTCCTCTATAATACCCAGAGGCCATGTGATGCGTCTACTGTCTTCAGTTTCAAGAAGAACAATATCACCAACCTGTAAAGAAGTACTTATTTTACACTTACCCCTCTGAATGAGAGAACCGATATATTCGTCTCTAAAACGTTTTCTCAAGTCTTCCCGAACTTTCAAAATATAACGCCTCCTCGCATTCAACGTATTTATATCAATCTCATCGAAATCTAATACTGAAACCTCAGTAAGAGGCTGAATGAACATGGCAGGTGTTAAAGGCTGTAAGTCGTCTTCTCCACCTATGTAGGTCAGTGGACGACTATTTATCACCGACTCACATTCACAAAGAACAGTTTGGAGTTCTATAAAAGATAAAGAAGCTCTACCAAGCACTCTGCGAAGGATTTGTTTTAGAAATCCTATCAACCTTTCGTAAAACCCTCCCCACCAAGGGGCTGCGGGTGGCAGAAAATTCCACTTAATTCTTGTTATCGAAGAGACTCTTTGAATTTCAAGCCAATCGATAGAGTTCAAAGCATTATCAAGGCCCCTGAAATTAGTTGCATTGTCGCTAAATAAACATTTCACCCGACCACGACGCGCAACAAAACGCCTTAGTGCCATCAAAAATTCACCTGTCGAAAGTGACTCTACTACCTACTTCTAAATGAACTGCGCGATACGTAGCGCACGTAAAAAGCACTATCCAAGCTTTGGCACCATTTCGCAGTAGTAAAGGACCACCACTTTCCAAGCATGAATTTAACGAAATACCATTTCTATCCTTCGCAGAAGCGTCGAAAACGGGATGGATTTTAGTTGTTAAACTTGACTCTTTAATCATAGCGTGATGAGGCAAGTAATGACCTTGGATAGATTGGTTAGGTGTTTTTTCTATTATGTTAAGCTGTAACCACTCTCGAAATACGTCGTCATAGTCTTTCAACTTACCTAATTGAGTGAGGCGTTGCGTAGTAGAGTTTAACCTTTTCTTGGCGAGATCGTAATTATTTTGAAGATGTGGAACGTCGCGTTACGGTAAACAAACCTGATACCGACCTTCTTCATTAATTTTGATATTATTCTTAAAATTTTCTAAGACTTCGAGTTCACGTTCCGACCGTTTTACCTGCTCCGCTGGGTCCCTGATGCCTATTGATTCTAGTGTCCACAAATCTGAAATATCAAAATTATTAGCTGTGTGAAGGGATGTGACCATATTTGTTACAGAACTACAACTTTCGTGAAGTAAACCCTGAACAGTCCACCCCAGTTTCGTCTTTACAGCAGTCAAATTGTTGTCTATTTGTATGAATTCACTGGTAATCAATGAGCCACAAAAGTCAGATCCAATTAATAAACTTACACGGTCAGGAGCGTCAGTCGAGTCCGTTAACGTGATGCCACGGGCACGTAATTGTTGCAACGTTACAGATGAACTTAACCTAGGTAAAAAACCACAAATTTTGGGGGCGGCGGACATGTCACGGACACGTGACGCAATTGTTGTTACGGCAACCAAAAACTTGTCTTTAAAATTTCTCTTTGAACTCCATTACATATTTTCGGAAAAGATTGTGTTTTTTGCCACTGGATTTTATATGTTAAAACTTTTTCCTGGTCTTCCTCATACAGTTTTTCGTCAAAGTCTTCTGCCGTACACCATAGATCACTTATTTGTCCTTCTATTTCGAACAAATTGGAGGCGGTATCGGTGAGGACTTCAAACAGTACGAGTTCCTCTTTTGACAGCCCAGCTTTTTCAATTTTATTAGCCAAACTGGTAAACTCCTTCCGCAACTGTGTGCGTTTTCTCTTTAGTGCATTTAGCGCATCCATCACGTCCTGTCACGGTCGCCACAATGTGGTGTACGTAGGCTAAATGAGAAAAAACACAATCTTTTCCGAAAATATGTAATGGAGTTCAAAGAGAAATTTTAAAGACAAGTTTTTGGTTGCCGTAACAACAATTGCGTCACGTGTCCGTGACATATGCCATGATGAAGTCGATAATTTGTCGGAATTTGTCGCCAAAAACCAGAATTTGTCGGGCTTGCGTTTAGGAGATACGTGTGGCTCAGCTGTAGAGACGTCTCTACAGCTGGGCCACACAGATCTCGAAAACGGAAGGTCGTAGCGAAAATCTGATTACTCGTATGTGTAGCCGGTAATTTGTCGGATTTTGTCGCCAAAAACCAGAGTTGGTCGGTCTTGCGTTTAGGAGATACGTGTGGCTCAGCTGTAGAGACGTCTCTACAGCTGGGCCACACAGATCTCGAAAACGGAAGGTCGTAGCGAAAATCTGATTACTCGTATGTGTAGCCGGTAGTTTGTCGGATTTTGTCACCAAGAACCAGATTTTGTCGATCTTGCGTTTAGGAGATATGTGAGGATACGCTGTGGAGACTTTTCTACCTAGATCTTGAGAAAGGAAGGTCATAGCGAAAATCTGATAACTCGAGTGTGTAGCCGTGAGTTTGTCGGAATTTGTCACCAAGAATCAGACTTTGTCGATCTTGCGTTTAGGAGATATGTGAGGATACGCTTACGACCTTTCGTTCTCGAGATCCAGGTAAAAAGTCTCCACAGCGCATCCTCACATATCTCCTAAATGCAAAATCGACAAAATCTGATTCTTGGTGACAAATTCCAACAAACTAACGGCTACACACTCGAGTTATCAGATTTTCGCTATGACCTTCCTTTCTCAAGATCCAGGTAGAAAAGTCTCCACAGCGTATCCTCACATATCTCCTAAACGCAAGATCGACAAAATCTGGTTCTTGGTGACAAAATCCGACAAACTACCGGCTACACATACAAGTAATCAGATTTTCGCTACGACCTTCCGTTTTCGAGATCTGTGTGGCCCAGCTGTAGAGACGTCTCTACAGCTGAGCCACACGTATCTCCTAAACGCAAGACCGACAAACTCTGGTTTTTGGCGACAAAATCCGACAAATTACCGGCTACACATACGAGTAATCAGATTTTCGCTACGACCTTCCGTTTTTGAGATCTGTGTGGCCCAGCTGTAGAGACGTCTCTACAGCTGAGCCACACGTATCTCCTAAACGCAAGCCCGACAAATTCTGGTTTTTGGCGACAAATTCCGACAAATTATCGACTTCATCATAGCATAGTCAAAAAGTCAGATTTCCAACTTTTTTTTTTGTGGCCCAGCTGTAGTCCGGCACGTTCACCATGGATCTCACTGTTGTTTGGTTGTTTGTTGCTATAAGCACATGTTACAAAAAAAACCTCTAATGCCGAAAATGGTAGATAGATAGAGACAATGAAAGTGAACAACTTTTACTAGCTATGGGATCAAAGATTAATAACGAAAATAACCTGTTTTTCTCGCGATTTTAGAGTTGGTCTCTCATAGTAAAAGTTATTCAGTTTGATGGTCCATTGGTGGTTGTTTTGTAACACGTTATATTATGTTTTTCTTGCAAAAAATATTTTCTTTTTATCATAGGTACCTACACAAGAAAATTGTGACCAACAAATAATGGGGAAAACTTTAATCTTCTTTATTATCTATGGATAAGAAAAAAAAAACAAAAAATGTCCTTAAAATTTTATTCACCTA
Organism: Agriphila tristella; assembly: GCA_928269145.1. Classification (NCBI taxonomy): domain Eukaryota; kingdom Metazoa; phylum Arthropoda; class Insecta; order Lepidoptera; family Crambidae; genus Agriphila; species Agriphila tristella. The sequence continues at coordinate 44,048,077 of OV743431.1, forward strand.
CTATTTACTTTTTCTGATTTATCTCTTTTCTTACAAAAAATAAGCGCAGCGAGTGACTGTATCCAAAAAAAATATGTTTGACATTGACATTGACACTTGTGCCTTTGCCTGGCTGACTTTTTTTCGTTCCGTAGAACAGGCTAAGGTCATAGACCATGCTGCCTCGTCATTAGTTTGCATTTTGCAGATACGAAAAAAAAACAAAAAATGTCCTTAAAATTTTATTCACCTACTATTTACTTTAAAGTATATAATCATAGATTTAGACCATCGTGCCACTGTAAAGTTTGATACTCAACCCTATCACTACATTTGTGAGAAAACGCAAATACAGCTAGTTTATTGACAGCTACAGCCAATCTTCCAAAAGCGACTAGATTGGCAGGACGAAACGATGTTTTGGTGTCGTCAATACAGCGCACCATATACGTAGCGTGGAATTTTACAGGGTCACCTGAAATAAAACAAGGATAGAAGCAAAAGTAGTATGATCTAAAGTTCAATGTTTTAATAGGGAACATGCATCAATTTTTTTTTGTATCAAAATCAAAAGTATAATGCGTGAGAAAGTCTACTGTAATATTACAACTTCTCTTGCATTTTTTTCTCGTGATATAGTCACTTGAAGTTAGCAGGCAGCAGCACCCGCCGAAAACGCTCTATACAAAACGATCAACAAGTGTGACGTCACTTATGTCACGTTTCAGATGCATTATTAGCAGAGAATTTTCAAATATCTCCTTAAATATAGCGTTTAAGTACATATGTGTAATACAAAATATTATTTCTTATTTGATATTCTATCCAACTGTTAAGTGCATTATATCCGAAAATGAAAAAAAAAATCGTTATTTTCCCCGTGTGATAAAACTAAAATATTTTATTTTATTTTTCTGTTCTATCTTGTTTTTATACGTGTCCTTAGCGATCAAGCACAGAATAGATAATAGTATTAGCGTACAGAATTTGCACTCCGCAGAATCGTTTAAATAAATAGCGACTCTAGCCCCGACACAATAAAGTGCAATTCAGATTGAACAGCGCTCCCTTCGCTCCAAAAAATTGACCTAGTAGTTGCCTCTCTTTCTATCGCGTAGGTCTTATCCTTACTGACGTATGAAATTTGTCCTCTCAGAGGACGCCGAGAGCATTATAGTCGCGCGCGGAGTGACGGAGCCCTAATCAAGCTCAAATTTATTAAAATCGGTGACTTATGCATGTTCCCTATTTAGGAGGGCGGAAAAAAAATCATAATACTCAAATAAAGATGAAATTGTGAATTATCTCTCTGTAGTGCACTCCGAACATACTTTGTGGTACTTTTTATCACTCAAATAATATTTTTGGGCCTGTAGTTTAGTTTAATGGACTTTTATTGCTAAAGTGGCCACTTTTCGCAATAAAAGTCCATTCGCATTAAACTAAACGACAGGCTCGAAAATTATGATAAAAGGCCTGGGCACACCGGCTGCGTAGACACGCGCGTGGTCACGCGTGCGTAGACACGCGCGTGGTCACGCGCGTAACCCCCTGACTCACCGGGTTACGCATACGTCTACGCGGCACGCAACGCAACCTGTCCCTTGCGTACCCAGCTCTGCGGCAGCCATGTTTGCGATTCTAGTGCGCGATGTCAGACGAATATTGAGTAAATTTACTAATTATTTCGCACTAATTTAATTAGTTTTTCTTTAATATTAATTCATTACTTAAAAACAAAATAAAACACCACTTACTACCGGTAGTACCGGTACTATTTGTAAACAAATACAACTGAATGCGTAGTCACGCGCGTGGTTACGCGCGTAGATTATTTGGCACTAATTTAATTAGTTTTTCTTTAATATCGTTATTCATTACTTAAAAACAAAATAAAACACCACTTACTACCGGTAGTACCGGTACTATTTGTAAACAAATACAACTGAATGCGTAGTCACGCGCGTGGTTACGCGCGTAGTGACGCACAGGAAAGATACGTGGGTGTTCGAATTTGTTCGGTGTGACGTCCAATAGGGAATGCCATTGAGTACAACGTCATCAATGCGTTCCGCTCTGCGTAAGTACGCAGCCTGGTTGTCTCATGAGAGCTGCAATGCGTAGGGTTACGCATCGGTCTACGTGCACGCGTACGTTACGCAAGCGGTGTGCCATGTCTCATAAAGTTTCAGACAATACGTGCCGGACTACAGCTGGGCTTGAGTATGCCATGATGAAGTCGATAATTGGTCGGAATTTGTCGCCAAAAACCAGAATTTGTCGGTCTTGCGTTTAGGAGATACGTGTGGCTCAGCTGTAGAGACGTCTCTACAGCTGGGCCACACAGATCTCGAAAACGGAAGGTCGTAGCGAAAATCTGATTACTCGTATGTGTAGCCGGTAATTTGTCGGATTTTGTCGCCAAAAACCAGAGTTTGTCGGTCTTGCGTTTAGGAGATATGTGAGGTTGCGCTGTGGAGACCTTTTTACCTGGATCTCGAGAACGAAAGGTCGTAAGCGTATCCTCACATATCTCCTAAACGCAAGATCGACAAAATCTGATTCTTGGTGACAAATACCGACAAACTAACGGCTACACACTCGAGTTATCAGATTTTTGCTATGACCTTCCTTTCTCAAGATCCAGGTAGAAAAGTCTCCACAGCGTATCCTCACATATCTCCTAAACGCAAGATCGGCAAAATCTGGTTCTTGGTGACAAAATCCGACAAACTAACGGCTACACATACGAGTAATCAGATTTTCGCTACGACCTTCCGTTTTCGAGATCTGTGTGGCGCAGCTGTAGAGACGTCTCTACAGCTGAGCCACACGTATCTCCTAAACGCAAGACCGACAAACTCTGGTTTTTGGCGACAAAATCTGACAAATTACCGGTTACACATACGAGTAATCAGATTTTCGCTACGACCTTTCGTTTTCGAGATCTGTGTGGCCCAGCTGTAGAGACGTCTCTACAGCTAAGCCACACGTATCTCCTAAACGCAAGACCGACAAATTCTGGTTTTTGGCGACAAATTCCGACAAATTATCGAATCCATCATGGCATAGTCAAAAAGTCAGATTTCCAACTTTTTTTTTTGTGGCCCAGCTGTAGTCCGGCACGTTCAGACATTACAACGTCATGGTACGTCTACGTGCACGTTTACGCATATGCTTACGCATCCGGTGTGCTGGAGCCTTAAGTGATAAAAAATACCACAAAACTTATTCGGAGTGCACTACAGAGAGATAATTCACAATAGACTATTTGACTAATTTTAAAACCATTTTAAATTATTCCTTGTTACGTAATAAGCGCACTACATTGATATTTCAGGAAAAATCAATGTATTTAATCAAAAAATCAATGTTAAAATTTTTGAATTTTAAAACCGCGTCAAAAACGCTATGGCGCTGGACACGTGACTTGTTGACGTCACAAGCCTGTAAATCAAGAAGCTTATACTCCCAATGGAGATTGCACGGCCATATGTCATAGTGAAGATTGAAAAAAGGTCCTTTATGACGTGACGGCGTATTGCTAGCTCTTTCTTTTCGTTTTACAATACGTTTTCGTTTCTCACGAACGAACGAACGACGAACAACGAACACGTATTGTAAGACTAAAGAGCTTATTAGATCATCCTGAATTAAGGATCCGGAATTCAGAGTCCGATTTAGGACGAGAAATTCAGTCGCCAATTAGACCGTCCTGAATAACGGATCCGATATCACAGCTTAACGATCATACAGTCGTTACACGAATGTACTTGCGCAGAGCAACGGAGGGGAAAATACAGTGACCGTAAAAATACATGTAGGTAGGAGGTATAGGTATGTAGGTAGGAGGTATAGGTATGTAGCTAGGTAGGTAGTAGGTACGTGTCATTTTCAATGCTAATCTGAACTAGGTTTATTGATGTAGGTACTAATATTTGCATATAAAAGATTAAGGGGGAAAAACGGAAAAAAATCATCAAACCTATACGTGTGGGGTGTCTATAGATAGGTCTTTAAAAATGACATTGAGGTTTCTAAAAGTATTTTTTCTCAAAATCAACCGTTTGGAAAATATACACTTCCAAAGTGGTAAAATGTGTGTGTCCCCCCCCCCCCCCTCTAAAAATCTGATAAAATATATGTTGTAGATCTTAATAAACACTATCAACGAAAATTGGTTTGAATGAGATATAATTAGTAGTTTTAGATTACCTAGCACATTTTCCAAAACCGCAAAAATAACTTTGTCGTTTACAAACACTATGAAAACTAGACGAACGGCGACTTTTTTTCGCCAACATAAAAAGCGTTGACTGACTGTATACTCTTTAGGCTGTGATACTACTGTGTCGGAGCCTAGCGTCCTGAATGCGATTACACTGTCCTAACTGCGTCCGATTTAGCATCCTTAACGCCGGAGACCATTTCCTATCCTAACTAGGATGCTAACTAGGATTCTAGCTTCCTGAATGCAATTACACTTCTCTGAATTAAGGAGCGACTTCATTCCGGATCCTTAATTCAGGATGATCTAATAAGCTCTTAAAGAAAGAGGTAGCAATAAGCCGTCACGTCACTTAAGGACCTTTTTTCAATCTTCACTATGACCATGGCCGTGCAATCTCCATTGGAGGGAGGTATAAGCTTCTTGCTGTAAACATTGTAATATCCTTAGCCATTTGACAGCCATCAATCGCGGATCTCAAGTCTATGGTCAGGCACGTATCCAAGGGGGGGGGGGGGGGGATAGTTGGGATTTATCCCCCCCCCCCCCGAAATCCAAAACACACAGAACTGGACTAAATTCAAATTTAGCGGGCGAGGCACTCTCCGGTTTGCGGAATGCAGTTGTCCCCCCCCGAATAAAAAGTCTGGATACGTGCCTGTCTATGGTCGTGTCAAACACCTGAAGCCATATTTATTTACAGGCATGTGACGTCATCAGTCAGCTTAGAGCGTTTTCGCCACAGAAAAAAAATAAAAAATTATTGCATTTTTCTAGTTGAAATTAATCAATTAATAGACTTAATTTAACATTTTTTATTTTATTTTATTTATTTTCCAACTTACATCTATCATTACAGGCTCTTAACCTAATGCGATAGTGTAAACTTATAATTATGTACTTATCCTTAAAATTAACTATTATTATAACAAATAACAAATAATGCCGCCTTTGTGAATGCGTCCAGTGAGCAACCGAATATGTCCACGGTGTCAGACATGTTGTTTAGCATTCTCAATGCTCGAGTTAATGGTGCTTTTTTTAATAAGTTAGTGCGCGCGCGCGGTATAGCGAACAAAGGTGGCCGTTTCCGCCGCCACACATACCGGTCTGGGACACACAACCCCACCGACTGCAGCACCGCTTGGTTGGATACCTTGCCTCGCAATAACTTAAACAAATATGTTACCAAACTTAAATCTCTCCTAACTTCCAATTTATTGTACCCCACCATTCCGAGCACAAATAACGTCGGATACATCAAGGGATAGAATGGATACACACCATACATTTTTAAATACAGTAACCTGGTAAATTTATTCTGTATCCGTTCCAACATAAACTTATATTTCGCTTCATGTGGGCTCCAAATGAATGCGTTGCATTCCAAGTGGCTTTTTACCAATGCTTCATACAGAGCCCTTACCGCACTCAAATTTGTGAACCCATGAGACTGTCGTAATATAAATCCGAGATTCCGATATGCTTTTTTGCATACTTTAATTATATGATTCCGGAAGTTTAGATCGGAGTTAAAGTGAACCCCAAGGTCTCTTACCTCGGTCACGCGTTGCATAGGGGATCCATCCACACAGTATTGGAATCGGTAAGGCTGTCGTGATAAAGAAAAGGAAATTACCGAGCATTTGGAAACATTGAAGTACAGCTTATTCCCATGACTCCACTGTACCACCCTATCAATGTCCGCCTGCAACCTCTCGCAATCCGACGGGTCTTTTATTTCAAGGACTAATTTAAGATCATCCGCAAAAAGAAGGCAAGTGGCGTCATTGACAACGTCAGGTAAGTCATTTATCATTAAAATGAATTCTAACGGTCCCAAATTACTCCCCTGACTTACTCCCGATCGTGTGAAATAAGGGTCTGACCATTGGCCGGCCCAGTCGACAAATTGGCATCTGTCCTTCATGTAACTTGCAAAAAAAGTGAGCGTTTTCGGCGTACAGCCCGCTTGAGCAAGTTTCATAAGTAGGATGTCATTGTCGACTGTGTCGAATGCCTTTCGAAAATCGAAGTATGCCACATCCACTTGTGTCCCCGAGTCGACCGATGGCACCACCTGCGTCATCATTTGGAGTAGATTGCTTGCGGTACTACGCTTTGGGCGAAAACCGTGCTGCGCTTCCGATAACTGAGAACTTACCTGCGTGTACATAGAGTAATGTACGGCGGATTCGAATACTTTCGCCGGGGTACACAAGACCGCTACCGGCCTAAAGTCACTTACATCCGTTCCACCACTCCCTTTAGGTATAGGGACAACCCTCGTCAGTTTCCATAACTCAGGAAGGACCCCCTTCTCGAGACACGCATTATAGATGTGCAGCAGCGGGGCGGCTAGTACTTTGCGACAATCTCTGAAAATAAAAGGTGGTATACCGTCTGGCCCCTTGGATTGTTTGGGTTTGAGCTTGACTAGCGCGCGCTCCACGTCCGCCAGCTGCAGCGCGTGCACCTGCACCCGCGCCGCGCCCGCGCCGGTTGGCGCCGCTGCGCTCGCCGCCGCAACGTCCAACTCCGCGGGTTCCGGATTGTACACAGAGCTGAAAAAATCTGCCAACGCCGTAGCACACTCTCGTTCTGATAACACTCGACCATCTTTTATCAATGTTTGTTTATTAGAACTACTTCTCTTAGTTTTTACATATTGCCAAAAGGACTTTGGATCTTTCGCCAGATTACTTTGGACCCTATCTCGATAACGGTTATGTGCTAGTTCCACAGACTTTTTCACTCGCGCCCTGCATTGTGAAAACTCACAGTAGTCATCGAAGGACTTACTCTGTTTGTATCGCTTATGAAAGTTATATTTTAATTTTATATCGCGGATAATATCTGCCGTGTACCACTCCGGATAATGAAATCTTGAGTTTGGTGATTTAGATTTCCTAAAAGGTACACATTCATTAAAAATATTATTAATTATACTATAGAAATAATTCAAAGCTTCTTCGGGATCTTTAATCTTATATAATTGACTCCAATCTGATTCTAATAAATAATTGTATAATAAACAATAGTCTGCCTTAGCAAAGTTCCATTGACTATTTTTTAATGAATGCGCCGTATCACTATTATCAGTGTATGCGCCGAAATCAGCTGTTGACATTGACACACACACCGTAAGCGGTGGATGTTGCCTGTCCACTGGCTGGAAACCCTCTGCCTCGCTCACACACACGCGCACACCGTTCCCGCTTAAAACTAAATCTAGCTGTCTGTTATTACAATTAAGCACCCGATTACTCTGAACGAATTCACAAAAAGTTAAAAAATACTCAAAATAGTTACACACATCTATACTCGCCGAATGTAAGTTAAAATCTCCCAATACGATCATATTATCTTTGTACTTTAAACATAATTTTTCAATTAAATCAAACATAATCAAATACTCGTTAACATCTGATTTTGGCGGAATGTATACTACACAACAAGCACATATAAACCTATTTGCTAAATGTACAGTCGCACAAATCATTTCAAAGGCACAAGTGTCTAAATTAATATTGTTCGGTGGGGGTATCTTGCGCAGCTCGAATCGCGGTGTGGCCACTAAACACGCTCCTCCTTGCTTACGACCGTCTACTCGATCACAGCGTAGTATTTGATAACCAGGCGGGACGATCTCCGTATCATGAATTGAAGCATTACAACCAGTTTCAGTTATGGCAAATAAATCCGATTCAGATGTCTGCAGAAATAACATAAATTGCGTAGTTTTTGTTCGTAGGCCTCTGACGTTCTGGTATAGAATTTCGGTGGTTCTAATTTCCTTCTTTCGGCTTATTTGTGTTTCTCCGAAACCAAATCCATTCGCTAAATTCAGCATCTCGCGGCCACATGTTAGGTTGATTTATTTTTTCAAACACTCGTTCTGGAACGGCTACAACAAAAGACGCGTAGTCCCTTTCTGTCTTGGGTGTTATCTTTTCCACTTTAATATGAACTTCTGGCCCACACTCAGTCTCAACATGTTTCTGTATTTGTTCCACCGTCGTAGTCGGATGTAAACGCCAAACGTGGAGGTGTTTCTTTCGCTCTACAGCCTGTAATTTTAATGCTTCATTTTCTCCTCTCATAACTTTTTTCGGTGGTATTTTCCTGTTAGCGGTTTTGTTAATATTTATATTATTGCTTTTGCCTAATTTATTTCCAGTAAGATGAGACTGCAGGGTCCTATTGTGGTCTGATTTAAGATCTTTGCTGCTCGTGGAAACAGTAGCATGCGCTGGTGTTAGCGGTTCAACTGCGGGTTTTGTGGCCCCACACGGGACTTTGTTTGCCATACGTGTATTTTGTGGACTTGATATTTCGTTAGTTGCGCTTGCGGCTTGCGCGTATGAATATGTGCATTCAGTGGATGTTGACAGTGTGGTATGCGCCTTCAATTGCTCTGATAACCAGTGATTATGAGTTTCTAATTCCTTAAGTTTAATCTGTAGACACTCGAAAGTACTGACCTTGCTTTCTAGTACCTCCACCTTCGCCTGTATTTGATTTAGCTCACTTCTAGTGTCACAAACAATATTCCATACCCTTTGAAATTGCTGAGCCTGTTCGTCAAAGCGCGACGTTATTTCCGATCTTAATTCTCGGATTTCTCCAACTAGATCATAATCATAATCAGTGTGCGAATCTTGTGTACGACGGGATGTCTGCTGGCGGCTCCCGCGCTGCGTGTTTACAAAGGTGTTGGCCACCAAAGTTGTATTTAGGCCTCTTATAGGAGTATCGGAGTTTCCCACTTTTGGCTGTAAACAGGTACATTCCGGGCAAACCCAACCATTTTTGTATTCTTGGGTATATGTCTCAAAAACGTCAATGTTGATAGAGAGACAGTTAAGGTCGTATATTTTCTTGCACTCAATTCTTGAACACTGCATGCCGTGGTTGTTAAATATTGTAGCACTGCACGCTAGGGCTTGAACATCGGAGTATTTTTCAGCTCCGGAGTTGGGTTTCGATGTTCAGGGTTTCAACTCCGGAGCTCCGGAGTTCCGGAGTTTTCAGTCTCTATTTAAATAAAATTGCAGTGATATTTTTAGCGTGTTTAATAGTGGTTATTAACTAACCAAAAATCAATATATACCTAGTTGGTTACTAAGTTCTGTAACTATGGAAAACATGAATAATACTAAATTTACAAATAATGCTACAATGAATTATATACCAAATGAAAGCACAAATATTTAAGATTATCATGTATTAAAATTATTCGAAATGACCGCCTCTGGCATGAATACACGCCTTTAGACGACGAGGCCAGTCATCGATGGCAGCACGAACTACCACCATATCCAATTCTGCGACTGCCTTGAGAATAGCGCGCTTAAGAGAGTCGAGATTCATGTGGGGCTTAGCACATGCTTTCTCCTCAATAAGTTGCCATATGGCATAATCCAGAGGATTTAAGTCTGGGCTGGAGGATGGCCATTCTTCCTGCGCGATAAAATCAATTTTGTTAGCCCGAAACCATGCTTGTGTAGATTTTGCTTTGTGCGCAGGGGCAGAGTCCTGCTGGAAGACCCATGGCTGGTTTTGAAATAAAGTGTGGCTTAAGGGTTTGACAACAGGTTCCAGAACGGTATCTTGATAGACTCTAGCGCCAGTTTTCACACCTTTTTCACAGAAATGAACCTTACTTTGCCCTGAATAGGACACCCCCAGCCAAATCATCACTGATGAGGGATGGTGACCTCGTTGGACCCTCGAAGCAATCATGCTGGCTTCTTTACTATTCTTAGCGTATACTCTATCATTTTGACGGTTAAAATTTTCTTCGACTGTGAAGATTTTTTCATCAGTAAACAAGATTTTTCGATGGCCGTTTTGTGCGTACTGCTTTAGTAGAGCGCGACTTCGTGCTAACCTCATAGCCTTCAATCGTGCGTTTAGCAGATGGCCCTTTCGTCTACGGTAAGCGTGAAGCCCAAGGTCATCATTGATAATTTTTTTAAGGGAACTTCTCTTCACAGTCATCTGTATTGCCAATAACTTTTGATTCCGGACGGGATTTCTCGTGATTCTCGCCTTCACTGCCTTGATCACAGCTGGTGTCCGAACGGTGCGTGGTCTTCCTGATCTTTTTCGGTCATCGATGGTCAAGGTATTACTGTACCTATGGATAGTGCGATAAATAAATTGCTTGTTGATTTTCAACTTTTGTAGCAACTTGAAAATCATATTCGGTGGCTGCCCACATTTGTGCAGAGCAATTACAGCGACACGATTCTCCTTCAACCCCCATTCCATGGTGAAATAAACAAAATATGATATACGTGTGGTATGGAATTATAGCTTATAAAACTGTCAATAATATGTCATTTTTATTTTTTCTTTTCATTTGTTTTAATGGCCAGTAATCGATAAAGAAACTCAGTAACAGAACTTTTGACCAACCTGTGTACTTTTATCATCGATAAATAAATAAATTGAATCACTTAGGTACTTACTTGCTTATTGCGCAAATAATTCAACTAAAAATACATTTAACTTACATTTCACGCCACTCAAATTTGCCGAGTGTTGGGTCATCATCATATCGGTCACACGACATCTACTGCTGGTTATGGCCTTGCTCAAGGATCTCCACAATGTTCGATCCTGCTCTGCTTGCATCCAGCGGCGCCCCGCGAGCCTGCGACCTTCATTAGTCACCAGATCTTTGGTCCACCTTGTCAGGAGCCTGCCCACGAAGCGTTTTGTGTTCGGTCGCCATTTCAGAACCTTTCTTTCCTAATGGCCATCGGTTCTACTTGTTAAGTGGCCCGTCCACTTCCACTTCAGCTGATCAATCCTTTGAGAAACGTCGGTTACTTAAGTTGTCCTACTGATTTCTGTTTTGATCACGCAAGGAAACGCCGAGCATGGCTCTCTGCATTGCACGCTGGGTCGCTAGGTGACCTTGAGTATTTTTAAGATACCCATAGTTAGCGAGCACGTTTTACTGCCTTTAGTCATCACTGGCAACACACGCTGATCAAGGTCTTTCGTCTAGAGACACTGAAGTAAGTTTGACGCGAAGATTTTTCGAAGCTTCCCGAATGCTGCCCATTCGAGCTAAATTTAACGAGAGATACAGCTTGACCATAAAGATGACAAAAATTGAGGGCGCCACTTTCTATGTAAATACGTCAAAATCCCGAATAATTTGGCAACACTGACTATATTTTGTACTGAAAAATTTTAGTTCCATTTTATTTAATTTCAACTCTTTATGATCAAGCTGTATCTTTCTCCAAGTTTTGACGACCTCCGTGGTCGAGTGGTTGGCACACTTGGCACGCCGGTTTTCAAGGCGTCACCATCTCTTGAGGTCCCGGGTTCGATCCCCGGCTGGGTCAATGTAGAAAATGAACTTTTCAACACTGTCTCAGGTCTGGGTGTTTATCATACCACCGTTGTTTCTGATTTCCATAACACAAGTGCTATAGCTATTTACTTTGGAATTGGAGCAATGTATGTGATGTTGTCAAATATTTATTATTTAAGTTGTCTTTACTTAACTGGATTGTCTGTCATAGGTAATGGTCTTGAACTTCGAGTATTGTGTTTGTTCCTAACATGAAGGAGTGGGCAAATACAACATGGACATTCGACATGATTTTTGTCTTATGTTTATGTTCCATCCATACATCCATGTTCATCCTAAGAGCCACTCTTTCGGAAAACACTACGGAAAATATTCGAGCATTACGAGTATGTTCAGGTTTTACAAGGCCTCAGCCGTGAGAACTGATATGCAAAATGAAGGTGTGTTAGGTACTCGCCATTAATGTTGCTGCCAAGTCCTTTACAGTTCAAGAGCTTATAGTATCCTTCAAAGTAGCTGCGAACAGTTTCAGAGAATTGACGTCTCCCTGTTTCACACATCGCTGCAGTTAGATTGGGATTTGTGCTCTGGTTCTGTAATCGGATCGACATGATGGCATTTTCGTATAAGTACTTCAGTCAGCACCTCGCTACACCTGTAGTCCACTTGGCACCTCTGAAGAGACTGCAACACCGCCCAGGGGTATATGCCCACGGCGATTAAAATGCTTTCAATTACTATTTTTGAAAATCGAAACTCCGGTTTTTGTTGTGAAACTCCGGTTTTACAAACGATGCTGAAATGCTTCGAAACTCCGGAGCTAGACCAAAACCGGAGTTCCGGACTTCAAGCCCTAATTCCGACCGAAACCGAAACCGAACTCCGAAAACGAAACCGAAACTTATTTTCACACATTAAGTTGACGTATTTTTTTACACATTCATGGTTGGTTGATAGTAGGGCTTGTTTCAAGCACGCTAGGGGTGGACGGAAACATTAGTCGAATTTCATACAAATGAGATAATTTTGAAGCCTTGGTTCACCGCCAGGAACTGATCGAGCTGTGATCTGATGATGGCTGTCTAGGGAGCGAATGGAGGAAATTCAGATCGCTACAGTGGCGTGCACAGAGATTTTAGTCAGGGTAGGCACAGATAAGAAACATACCAATTTTATCACTGTTTCGGTATCTACCAACCTATACTGAACGAAATCCAAACATTTTTATCATCTTGATTGGAAAACAAAATGCATAGAAAACAATACAATTGGTTTGTGTGTACGTACACAAGCAGTTAGCCAGTTATAATTAATTATAATAAAACTTTAAATGAAAAGAACGAGGGGCATTCATAACCTACCTACTTACCATTTTTTTTAAACCCAACCCAACGCATCTTCCTTTTGCAATCAATTTATTTAAACTTTATCCTCGATAAAGCGGCAATTTTCAATTTATTTAAACAAACTTTACCATAGGTCTCACATGTAAATTATTGAATTTTTCACAGTAAATTAAACAGTAAATTAACAAAATAATTACACTTAAAATAGTCATTTACTTGCGCCAAGAAAAACAATCAAAACAAAGCAAAACTAACTGCAACTGCAAGGGCAAACTAAAAAACGCAACTCTCTGCAATGCAATCATGACGCGGTCGGGTTGCAAATAAGCAGTGCCTCCAAAACATAAACACGCGCATACATTTTCACGCACACAGTCACACTTTTGATGTATACTACGAGATTCGTTCTATGAAAAAGAAGCAGGCCGTAGTACTGCTTATGGACACGCGGTAAAAAATTGGCGCCTCTGTCACCCGGCTGATCGTTGGTTCTTGTGATTTTTGGTTAAATTGAAGTTAGTTTCAAAAACCACAAATAGATGGCGCTTAAACTAATACACACTGCACGATGATGGGTCATAACTTTTTAATTACAAGTAGTTTACAAATAATAGGATAGGGAATTAGGGTCATATATTTATGGGACTACAGGGTATGCAGTGCTTATTTGCATGTATGGAGTGCACGCCACTGGATCGCTATGCACACCCAACTGATCTGATCAGCCATTTCAAGAGCTATTTGGATAAGTTTAAAATAGCTATCTGGATTTATTTATTCGTTCCCTGGATAGCAATTGGGTTGGTAAACTTTTTCGAAGAGAATTGTTTTATATTTTTTTATAGCATAAGTTTGAAGAATAAAGAAAATAATATTATGTTTTTTTTTATTTCACCTTGTTAATCAAATTTTTTTTTTTATATATTATTATCGCGATAAAATATCAAACGAACGGCTGAACACGAAGTTCCCTTGCATTTACTGATAAAAAACTGATTGACAGGACAGATTTGACAAAAAGTGACAGAGATTAATACAATTATTTTACTCTTTGGTAATCATTAATCACTACCTAATGTTGTTTGTTTTTCATCTTATTTATTGTGATTTTCTACTGTTTTTCTTGTTCAGTTATGGGAATGGATCAGCTTGAAGAAATCCATTATCCAGCTTATTACGCCGATGAAGTACCTACACTGCTTTGTTCCGTTTTGTTTGAAATATAGATGTGACCATCCGCAGAACAAATTTTGTACAATTCCCATACCTTTGAAAGAGACGTGGTGCAGAGGATTAAACAGGAATTGCCTTCAGAGAGCTTTATACGTTTGTGATGATCACGCAAATATATGTATATCTACAAACTTACAAAAGAGTTATTTTATTTATTTTAGCTGACTGTGACTAACATGACAACTAGTTGACATTGCCAATGCCAAACTTTTCATTTTTTTTTTATTTGAGTATAAGCATTACGCATACAGCCGTAATAGTGATTTAGCGTGCCCGCAGACTACAGACTTTCTATCGGCCGACAGTTTAGTCGGGCTCTCAATCAGTATGAAGGTGTATGCAGGTGCGCACACTAGAACGATTCGGTGTCGGCCGATAAATAAGTTGGATGCGCTTCCCGACTAAACTGTCGGCAAACTATCGGCCGACTGGTTAATCAGTATTGGCTCATATCCACGCGCGCACACACGACGATTGTTTAGTCGGCCGGCCCGGCCGATAGTTCATTTCGCTTCGAGTTTTGGCGCCGGACAGTCGAGGGTTTATTAATATTAATACTATGGAGAAGAGAATATTAAAATTAATATTCTCTTCTCCATAGTATAAGAGCAGTAATAACCATTCTAGACAAAAGTAAATTAATTTTCATTGTGCGACAGTTCTCTTCAAAACTCGGTTACAAACTACACTAGCAAATCATTCGAAACTAGCTGATGCCCGCGACTTCGTACGCGTGGACTTTATGACTCCGGCGTATGCATATAAATATGAACTAATGTAGTTACATAAGAAAATACTTGTAGCAGTGTTATAATGTTAAAAGTGAATATTTTTTTTACTTTTTTATTTAATATAGCTGATGCCCGCGACTTCGTACGCGTGGACTAAGACTTCGGCGTATGCATATAAATGAACTAATGTATTTACATAAGAAAATACTTGTAGCAGTGTTATGGCTCTGCATCAGGTGTTCCAGATCTTCGATTTTTATACCTCAACAAAAAATGCTCATCAGGCTCAACAACTTTTGCAAAGATGTCATTTTTTATATTTTGTATAGTTTAGCTGGATCATTATGCTTCTGCATCGGGTGTTCCAGATCTTCGATTTTTATACCTCAATAAAAATGTTCATCAGGCTGAGCATGTTTTGCATAGATGTAATTTTTATATTTTGTATAGTTTAGCTGGACCATTATTGTTTTGTATCAGGTGCTCCAGATCATCGATTTTTTTACCTCAACAAAAAATGCTCATCAGGCTGAACAACTTTTGCTAAGGTGTCATTTTTATATTTTGTATAGTTTAGCTGGATCATTATATGGTTTTGCATCGGGTGTTCCAGACCTTCGATTTTCATACCTCATTAAAAATGCTCATCAGGCTGAATAACTTTTGCAAAGATGTCATTTTTATATTTTGTATAGTTTAGCTGGACCATTATGGTTCTACATCAGGTGTTCCAGATCTTCGATTTTTGTACCTCAACAAAAAATGCTCATCAGGCTGAACAACTTTTGCTAAGGTGTCATTTTCATATTTTGTATAGTTTAGCTGGATCATTATGGTTCTGCATCAGGTGTTCCAGATCTTCGATTTTTATACCTCAACAAAAAATGCTCATAAGGCTGAACAACTTTTGCAAAGATGTCATTTTTATATTTTGTATAGTTTTAGCTGGACCATTATGGTTCTGCATCAGGTGTTCCAGATCTTCGATTTTTATACCTCAACAAAAAATGCTCATCAGGCTGAACAACTTTTGCAAAGGTGTCATTTTTATATTCCTTATAATTAAGTTGGACCATTATGGTTCTGCATCAGGTGTTCCATTTCCAAAAATCAGTTATACCCTAAGATACGCCCAGGCTTAACAGCTATATAACAAAAAAAAATTCATTCGAATCCGTTTAGTATTTCCGGAGATTAGCGTGTTCAAACAGACAAACAAACAGACAGACACACTTTTTTTGTAAATTCTTACTCTATTAGTATGTCTCCATCGCCCCAGTTTTTTTTTTTTGCAATACATATATGTATACAGACACACTTTTTTTACTGTTTTATTATATGTAAGGAAGTCGGCCGACAGTTGGCTAGTCTGCGCACTCATCACCAACCCGACTGTTTAGTCGGGCCAGTGTGCGCGCTAGCAACCCAACCCGATCAAACTATCGGCCGATAGAAAGTCTGTAGTCTGCGGGCACGCTTATTGTACTATGTTGTAAAATTTAATTTTAAATTATTATTTAAATTGAAATGACTTATTATAAAAATTCCGCAATTGGTTATTCGTGACTCCAAAGCCAAAAGCTACCAGAAAATATATAATTTACAACAGTTTTGAAAAAGTTTACCAACCCAATTATTAGATCACAGCACAGCTCGGTCAATCCCTGGTGGGCGGAGAACCCCATTTGTATGAAAATCAACTGGTGTTTCTAATTATCATCGTGGTGTTTATAAAAAAACAATAATATAAGTATGTAACAAAAGTCGTCAACAAAAAATATCATAATAATCAAATAATAAATATGTTAAATTTACTTTTGTAAATCAACTTTTTTAGTAATCAATATATTTTATTGTTTAACAATAGTCGTATGACTATTGAAAATTTTGATTTTAGGCATTCACAATGCTATTTTTATATTAAGAGAATTAATATAAGTGAAAAAATATTAGAAAAATTCGGCTCACCCGTAGCAGCTCAGACAGGATCCTGTCTGAGCTGCTATAGTCGTATGACTAGTTATTTGTTGTGTTTTACCGTACGCGTACTACCTGTCCAAATAGACTAATTGACTAAGCTTATGACACTCTTGCGCAGTCAGAAGAAAACTTTTGAGATGACTAGTTATCCACGAATTATAAACACTTAATTGATTTTTCACAATTAAAATCAATCTTGTAACTGAAGGTATACACATTAAAACACGTAAATATCAACTCAACACAATCGCGCCGATTCACGTCGGCTGTCGAACTCCGAAGTTAGCCGATTAACACACGACAATGCACGAAAACCAAGTTTCGGTTAAGCCGAAAGTTTCGGCCAATATTTGGCCGAAACCGAAACTGTAGCCGAAACTAGATTTTCTTGCCGAAACTTGCCGAAACCGAAACTTCGGTCGGTCACTAGTTCACGCACACTAAGGTCCGACGACGAGGACGAGACGTATAGGACGAGACTCAAGCACTGCTTGCTGCTTGAGTACAGTTAGAAAGGGATGGTGCTATTCATCGCATATAGCGCCATCCCTATCTAACTGTACCATAGTAAAATTCTATGACTGTACTCAAGCAGAGATTTGAGTTTGAGTTTGATTCTGTAATACGAGCCTAAGTCAGTTGCGTTCATGGTTACAACTGGGACATTTTTAAACAAGCCTCAAACTTTCATGGTTACAACCGTCAGATTACTCCAGTGAATTAATATTTAGATATTTTCTCACCTGGATATACAAGATAATCTGAACCAAATTTTAATCCATTTGTAACATGGTGTCCTTTCTCCCACAAATCTTTAAATACAGAATACCGGAAGGCACCTTCTTTATTCAAAATACTTGGTTTCAAAACATTTATTGAAACTGTTTTTGCATCTGAAATTAAAAGAGAATAAAATAAAATTCTTCCTTATCCTTACTAATATTATAAACTAGCGGCCGCCCGCGGTTTCACCCGCGTGGTTCCCGTTCCCGTGGAAATATCGGGATAAAAAGTATCCAATGTTTTAATCTAGGCTATCTACTGTGTGCCAAAATTTCAACCAAATCCGTTGAGTAGTTTTTGCGTGATTAAGGAACAAACATCCAAACATCTAAACATCCAAACCCACAAACTTTCACATTTATAACATTAAGTAGAATGCGAAAGTCCGTTTGTTTGTTTGTTACGCCTACTAGGTCTTAACTACTGCACCGATCATCATGAAATTTTGCATACACGTTGTCAGGGGTACAGAGAAGGACGTAGGGTAGCTTTTATCCCGAAATAAAGTATTCGTCCCGAGGGATAGAAAAACCTTTCCATGCAGACGAAGTCGCGGGCGGTCGCCAGTAATATTATAAATGCGAAAATCTGTTTATTTGTTTGTTACGCCTTATCGTCTAACTACTCAACCGATCATCATGAAATATTGCATACACGTTGTCAGGAGTACAGAGAAAGAAATAGGGTACCTTTTATCTCGAAAAAATGTTTCGTTCCTGAGGGATAGCAAAAAAACAATCTACGCAGACGAAGTTGCGGGCGGTCGCTAGCAGTTTATAACCTGGATTAACATATAAGCTACTTTTATTCCCAGTGAAAGGTTCCCTATCCTATGGACCCTGCGGACGAAGTCACAGCCAGCGCTAGTTATAACTATTTGCATTAAGTTGTACTAAAATCATACTTCTTGAAAGAAGTTATAATTTGTTGCCTTTAAAGCATTCTTTCTTACCTGAGTTTATATAATGTTCTGTTGGTAAATGCACAAGGAGATAAGCCGGAGACAGTTTAGGTAATCTATTAATTTCTTCTTGCAGTAAAGTCTCTTTATCCAACTGTACATCTAAAACAAAAAGGTTTATTGTTATTATTGATAGTATCTTTACTTTAATTGAATTATAGGTAAAACATGGGCTCCACCTTCATTCATTCATTAATTCACCAGGATCTTATTCAGGGAGGTGCATGCGTCTACACATTGTACTAGTAACACTTAGTAGAGGAGGATACTAAAATTGACAAGGTGATGAACTTTGGACAGCAACCTAGACGCCTTCAGTTTTTATTTAAATGGTATCTTTTTTTTTTTTTTCCTACTGCCGGCGCCTATGAGGTAAAAAATTTATAAGTTTAAAATGGTTGTGCAAAAGAATTATTCCACTTTGTCCCACCAACCAAGCCACCCCACTGCTGGTGAATATATGTATTAAAACTTTAAAATATATGTCTTCAAGCGAAACTGCCGTAAAGCGAATCTGCCGTAAAAAAACCAAAAGCGTGGGTACCAGTGGGGCTGCTTAGTGGGGCAAGTGGAATAATTTGTGCAAAACTATTTTCGGAAAAAGAATTATACAATTTATTTTGTGAATTTTACCCGTTATGCCTTTGGACAACAACTTTTGTTTCTTGCCTGCTACTATAATGTCTAGCTTTTGTGACATCTGTTCAATTCGTCTTCTTTTTAAGCCCTCAGTTTGTTCTTCTGTTACTCTGAAAAATACAACACAATACATTAGAGAAGGATAAGGGTGGCCTCATATTGTAAGAAATTTCTGTCAGGAAAATTCTGACGGACGCCGATAGGCACTTGGTTTGGTGCATTCATTTTGTATTAGAACACGCACACTGTTAGAATCAGAATTTTTCTATAAGTGTGCGGGGGTCAAATACAAAATTTATGCACAGAGTGCCTTCCGACCATCAGAACTTTTCTGACAGAAATTTCTTATAATATGCACTAAAAGGGCAATAATTAATTTCTAGTTAAAAGGTCATATACATTTTGAAGTACAAAAGGTAGTCAGGTAGTATTTTTAAAGTTATTTGAACTGACAAAAACATCAACTTTTTGTATTTCAGCAACACAAAACTGAAATACCTATACCTCTCTTCACAAGCCTTGATTAAACTTTTTTCTTTCTCAGATGGGGCTTCGGTTAAAGTAGGAATTGTACATAATTTACAAATGCCCTTTTCCACAAGGAGTGCTGCTTCTTCCGACATAAGAGCCATTGGTAAACCTGCAAAAGTTTAATTTTATATAAGCACCAATAAAAACTGATCTTTTTGATGCTAATGAAAGTTCATTATGTTACCTCAACCCAGTCAAGTTAACTTGGCACCGGAAGCGAAACGAAAGCTGTCCCTTTCCTTTGCCTCACACCACCCCAATGTCAATTTTTTGAAAATTATCGCTAACAAGTGTACTAACGCTACTGGCATAACAAAGGTGGCGTGAGGCAAGGAGAAAAGAAGAGGGGTCGCTTTCCCTTCAGGTGCCGAGTTAACTTAACCACCAGGTTGTACCTCACCTAGGAAATCGTTCTGCCGAGGGTAAGTTGCTATAGAACCTATTAAAGACCCACAAATTCTATGGTCACTTCGAAGTAGATACCAATCTATAAAAAAATAGATGATTATCAGGCCCTGTTTAATAACAAGTTTACTTACCAATTTCAGGGTTAATTAATATCAAAATGATTTTGACA
Organism: Agriphila tristella; assembly: GCA_928269145.1. NCBI lineage: Eukaryota > Metazoa > Arthropoda > Insecta > Lepidoptera > Crambidae > Agriphila > Agriphila tristella. Next base: position 44,068,401 of record OV743431.1, read on the forward strand.
GTAAGAAGATATATAATACAATTTTATCAATGAAACAAGATAAAATAGGCTTTGCTACAAATACTATAGTGTATGATTTTGTAAATAAATACAAATACAAATAGAAAAACAAATATGCTTACCATCACTATTCCATACATAAGCAACACCATCAACTACGAACAACCGAATCATTCTGACTTACTTATTAATGAACAATCTAAAAAAAAGAAACATGAGAGAGAAGAGAAAACTAAATTTATTTTAAAATGTTGATTTTGACTTGACGTTGGGTGTAGTCCAGCAGGCTAACCGCTGAGTGTTCGGTCGGTCACCATAGAGTACATTTTAACCATGGAAAGTATAATCTATGGCGATCGTTGACTCAAAAGTTTGACTATTGGAATGCAGCCAATGTCATTGTCAAAAAAACAGCTGTTTTGTTATTTGTTTATTTTGTTTGATATTGAAGCATAAAAAAAAAACAAAAAGTACATAAATAAATTAATAAAAATTACAATACTGTGTAAAATAAATTACTTTCTAGACTACCTACCTATAAATTATTAGTTGGTGCTTCAGTTACAGCAGGTGAATTGGCATTTTGCCAAGTAATTATATAACATGGCAGCGAGAAATATCCTCATTGGTACCTATTTTTTATATATTTCAAAGATTACCTACTTTATAATATGAATGCTTTTGCTTTGTGAAATGAAATAATATTATCATAACCTATCTATATTACTTTGATTATTCTCTATTTAATAAGTTCTTTTAAACTTGTTAAGCCATTCAGATTTCTTTAATGATATTAATTTTTAATTTGAAACCTATACAAGACCTCTAGTTGGCTTGCTTAGGGCATGTTATGAGAAGGGATGAAAAGCATGTTAGTAGAAGAGTAATGTATATGGATTTTGAGGGCTGGAAAATAAGAGGAAGACCGTGAAAAAGACGGATGGATTGTGTGTGGAATGATATGAATGTTCGGGGAGTGGATGAGGATGAGGAGATGACAGGTGACAGGAAGGATTGGAATATAAGGACGCACTGCACTGGCTCCAAATAAATTGGGATAAGGGTAGAGGATGATGATGACAAGACCACTAGTAGCCTTTTGAATAATGCAATAATACTATCTGTCTAGGTGGTGGTACGGGCTTCATTGGGAAGCATTTGGGAGAGCTTCTTACCACAAATGGCTATGTTGTTATGAATGTGGCTCGTATGCCGGGCACTAGCAACATCTCATGGTCCACCCTAGAACATTCTGGCTTGCCTAAACGTACCTGTGCTGTGGTCAACCTTGCAGGACAACAGTTCATGGACTTCACTAAAAGTTGGACACCTGGGTCAGTGGATGAAACTATGACTTATTAGACCAGTGTTTCCCAATTAATAAACCCCCAAGGTTACTAGGTTGCATCAAGTGTAGAGCAATCACTTGACTAATGGCCGAATACTCAAACGCTAATTAACTTTGAGGGACTCTCAAACGTCGTCCTGTCGCATTAAATGTCAAAGATATGACAAAGACAGCATACTGTTTGAGAGCCGCTCAAAGTTAAGTAGCGTTTGAGTATTCGGCCATAAGATATAGATACTGATACATCTGATTTCATTTTTTATTAATCATGCCTGCTAAAAAGGGTGTGCGAGTTTGAGGTCATTCTTGAAGGGGTATGTAGAAAAAAAAATGGGAACCAGCCTAGACTGAATAAATGACTTTGAGTTTGAATTCAACCAAAATTATGTACATACATACATACATACATACACTCACGCCTGTTTCCCATGGGGGTAGGCAGAGACTATGGATCGCCACCTGCTACGATCCTTGCACACTTCTTTCGCTTCATTCATATCCATCACTCTTTTCATACATGCCCTGCGGTTTTTGTCACTGCGTACACCAGCCTTTTTTATAATAACCTCTATTTGGTCCGCGTAGGTTTTTCTGGGACGCCCTCGTGCAATCGTTCCTTCCACATTCGCACAGTATATCTCTTTCGTGATTCGCCTTTCATTCATCCTCTCTAAGTGACCAAACCACTGGAGCATTCCTTTCTCAATTCTTGTCACTATATCATCTTTCAGACCACACCTTTTGCGAATCACCTCATTGCTCACTCTATCACTCAGTTTTACTCCGCATATTTTCCTCAACGATCGCATCTCTACCGCATTTATTCTGCTTTCATTCTTCTTCTGCCATACCCAAGATTCACTTCCATACATCAGTGTCGGTACCAGCACTCCGTTATGAATAGCCATTTGCGCCTTTGCAGAAACGGTTTGGCTACTCATAACCGAGTGTATAGCACCACTCACCGAATTTCCTTTCTTCACTCGTCTTTCTATGTCTTCCTCACTCTTTCCGTCCCTTGTGAACAAACTCCCCAAGTATACAAACTCACGGACTTGTTCCACTTTTTCGCCACCTAACATTACCGTACAGTCAGTCATTTCTTCATCTCTCTCAAACACCATCACTTTAGTCTTAGTTACATTCACTTTCATCCCTTTTCTCACAAAATCTTCATTCATAACCGACATCATTTCCTGCAACTCTTGCGCAGAAGACGCAAGTATAACTTGGTCGTCAGCGTAGAGAAGGCACTTGATTTGAGTCCCATTCATCACAACCCCACAGTCACGTTCTTTCAGACCTTTCATACAACTGTCCAAAAACAGATTAAAGAGCCATGGTGACGCAACACATCCCTGTCTGACACCCCTAGAGATGCCAAACCAGTCAGTGTATACGCCGTCAATCCTGACGCATGCACGGGAATCCTCATAGAGAGATTTCAGTGCATGAATCAGTCTGCTCTCCAATCCGTATTCGGACAACACCTTCCATAGCTCATTCCTGTCAACTCGATCGTAGGCCTTCTCCAGGTCCACAAAGGCACAGTAAACCTTTTTGTGCTTAGCCAGGTGTTTTTCGGTTAAGCACCTCAAGGAGAAGACCTGATCCGTGCATCCCATTCCCTTTCTGAATCCCGCTTGCACATCCCAAATACTCTGATCAGTTTTTTGCATCACTCTTTAAATCAGTACCTTTGCATACAATTTACTGACAATGCTGAGAAGACTGATCCCGCGGTAGTTTTTAGCATCCTGCCGTGACCCTTTCCCTTTGTACAGCGGTACGACCACGGCTTTACGCCAATCTTCCGGCACTTTGCCACTGTTCCAACATTTATTAAAGATCAGGCACAGCCAGGACGCAACCAGCTCTTTCCCACCTCTCAGCATTTCAACAGTAATTCTGTCATATCCTGCTGCTTTCCCTTTTTTCATGCTCTTCATTGCACTAATAATCTCATCCATATATATATCTCTTTCATCCACTTCTGTCTCTTCCTCGTCTTCCACCCTTTTATCCGAGGCTTCTAGCATAGAGCCATCCGCCTCAAACAAACTCTCAAAATATTTCATCCACTCCTGTAGTACACCTTTTTCATCTGTCACTAGCTCACCTTTTTCATCTCTTATCACATTCATTTTAGACTTATGTGATCCACTTCGAGACGTTTTCACTTGTTTCCAAAACAATTTTATATTGTCTCGAAAGTTATCACAGAGTTTGAAGTCACACTTTTCTTTCATCTTTCTCTTTTTTTCGTCTACTTTTTCTTTCACTACTTTCTTAATCCTTTTAAACTCCCTTGCAACTGTATCAGCATCCTCTTCTGTAACACTTGCATTCACTCTTTTTTTTTTCAAAATTATGTTTCAGATTCAAACAAAATGTCCAGAATTCAAGAGTCTATACAACGAAGGCACTGGCCAAAGCCATAAATGAGAGCACAGACAAGCCAAAAGTATTTGTTTTGGTGACCGGGGTCGGTGCTTATGAGCCGTCAGTGAGTAACAAATATGACGAGAGCAGCCCCACAACTGGTGGTGATTTTTTCTCTAGACTCACTGTAGAGTGGGAGAAAGCTGCTTGTGTAGATCCTCCTGTCAGACTTGTAAGTTATAGGTATTTTACATAAGATTAGATTAGAGCAAGGGTTTCCAATCATTGGGGACCATTGGGGGAGGGGGCTAGAGTTATCCAAAGGGGAGTACGTATTTTAACATACAGTTGGGTGGAGCGCAACGGGTAAAAGGTTCGGAACCCTTAGATTAAAGGAAACCAATGATTTTTTTTCATACATAAGCTAGTATTTATGTGTAATATTGACACTAATATTAGACATAAATACTAGCTTGTGCATGCCATTAAAATTAACAATAATAATAATACATTTTAAATGTCTATTTTATTTATAATTTTGCAACTTCTGATGATGATAAACATGTGAGTGAAAACATAACCAGTAGCAAAGGGTCCTTGATAAATTGATTCCCATTGGTCTTACCTTTTAGAACCCCAACCCACTGATACATTATGCAGATCATAACATTTTTGTAGAACGGATTACCTTCGCCATAATTTCACCCCTTATTGCTACTGAAATTATAAAATTTTTAGGTAATCATCAGGTCAGGGGTGGTGCTCGGTCGCTGGGGTGGTATGATAAAGAATATGTTCCTGCCATTTTACTTTGGATTCGGTGGACGTATTGGTTCTGGTAAACAGTACTTACCATGGATTCACATTGATGACCTCACTGGACTAATCAAGTTTGCAGTGGAAAATGATAGTGTCCAAGGTGTACTCAATGGTGTGGCCCCTCAAGTTATAACTAATGAAGAGTTTACAAAGGTAAGCTACCTACGAAGCGTCCCAAAATTTTTATAAAATATTCTAAATGTACAATCAAGTGTCCAGTCTAGACTTAGATGGAGAGATTCAAATATAAGATTTGGGGTAAGACGTCGTCGAAAATCTATAGTGAGCAGTTTCCATACAATTTTTATTATATAAAATTTATGTGGAAAGAACCTATGCCCATACTTTTTCTAAAGGAGATCGACCTAGCAAAAATTTACGACTACAAGATCGACATTTTGACCGTTTAACCAAAATTTTACCCACCAAATATTTATCAAGTCACCGTTTAACCCACCAAATATTAATCATTAATATAATTTTAGCTCTCCTTGGCGAACGACCTTAAAAACTCTCGCGATCGACCGTACGGGCACCTCTGGCCTAAGATAACGATACAAAAACTCTTCACTTGGCCTTTTCCCGTCAACACCTTTGTCCCCTGCTGGTGATTTCAAGAAATAAAGTATGGACGGTCTATTCCCGTTGGCCACTACTGGGGGATATCGGGAAGAAATGTCTAGAAAAAAACTTATTTCCCGATATCCCGTTAGTGGGAGACAAGGGTGGGAATATAACGGGAATATGCCCTTCATTCTGCATCTCTATTGTTTCATAGACCACTTTTAGGCTGTCTGTATTGACGCGGAGCGAAGCGGAATAACGAGGTAAACCAATAGGATTGTATTAAATCTCCGCTCCGCAATCCTATTGGTTAATATTTCTTCGTTTCTCCGCTCCGCGGCACCGCCTCGCTCCGCGCCAATGGACAGGCACCCTTATGCAGTCTCTTTTGTCCGATTTTGGTTGAACAGCTAATAAATGGGAAAGAAAGAGCGTAATTTTAAAACATATCTTATTTCGAGAATTTCAATTGAGAAGATTGAGATTAAAACTGTAAGTTTAAGTCCTTGACCACCCTTGAGATGATGATTTGTATTTTTCTCATTTCAGTCCTTCGCAAAAGCTCTACGTCGACCAGCACTCTTCCCCGTACCAGAGAGAATACTCAACTACTTTCTGAATCCAGAGCGCGCCATGCTAATGACCAAAGGCCAGTACGTTATACCTAAGCGAGTGCTAGAATATGGCTATAAATATAGGTATGAAGACATCGACGAGGCTTGTAGGGAATTTGCACACCTTTGCCCTAAAAAACACCCACTTAACTAGTCAATCAATAAAAACAAACTAAGTTATTGTTACCTAATCAGTTAACTTGTTTAGAAAAAAGACACTGTTTAATAAAGTTGTTAAACTAAATTATCTACTGAATTGTTATGCATTTTAAAAAGTTTTGTAATGTAAATAATTTATTCCTTTCTTTTATTTGTAATTTTAGGTAATTAAGTCTATGCCAACATTAAAGCACGTAAATGAAACACATTTTATTTAAATTAATTATGTTTCTTTTAACAAAAAAAACTTATATACCTACGTAATAAGATCAAAATTGACCTGCAATTTTATAGTTATCTTAAAATGACAATAAATTTCAATTTATGTACTTGGCTTTTAATAATATTATATAATTCATTAATCTATACTTATAAAGTTTATAATATTAAATACAAATGCTAAATTAAAATTTTTACTATCATCGAAATCAAATAATGTCATTGTCATACATGTCAAGACTCGTTCTCATCATTTACGAAAGTAGTGCACACATTTCGTGTTGTAAACTCTCTAGCTTACAAACAAGGCAGTGAAATAAAATAAATTATACAAAATGATTGTTTTCTAACTACCAATAATATCTAGGTGTACCTACTACTTATTTATATTTTTTTTATAATCGTCACCTGCCTCAATAAATAAACAAACTGGCACATAGAGAAATTAAAACCTACTAATTTTAACACTGAAAAATTGTACATTAATGTTTAAGCTTAATAATTTACCTATAAACTATTCAAAACTAGACCTGCAGACGCTTAAATTTCCGGATACCCTGTATTTCACTATTGTCCAGTAAAATATAGGAGACAAATTCTTCAGTAGAGTTTACATCGAAAGTTTCATGGTGAAGTCGGGTCTTTGCTGAACCTAGCGACTAGCCTCGCGACGTACTTGCGCAGGATGTCCTGGCGCATCCTGCCTACGTCGAGGACTTCCTCGTGGTTGGCCTCGGCGTCATCGTAGCTGGTGACGCACTCGTTCGTGATCAGGGAGAGTGCAAACACGTTCATGTCGCAGTGCCGAGCTGTGATTACCTGAAATTATTTAGTTGAAAGAGTAAGTTGGTTGACAACATATTATCGTAGTTATTTGTTGAGATATCGAAGAGGTTCATAGGTAGTTGATGCGTAGTTGACTAAAAACTGTGAAAGTTAGTACCTATCAGGAGAGTAGAATACCTACAATGATGGTGATGTGAACTGCACCACATCACCAAATCGTAAAAAAATAAAACCTCTAAGAACGCGCTATGTATTTTTCGTCCGATTTTTATCGTATAAGTATCGTCTGCCCACCGTGCTTCGGAAGGCACGTTTAGCCATTGGTCTCGGCTGAATATGCAGTCGTTAACATAACACCCACCAACCCGCATATGCATGGCCCGCGTGGTGAATGGTACATCCTGCTTATCCATCCATATGGAAGGCGTACTCCAGCAATAGGTCATGTAATAGCTGACAATGATCATATATGACGCTGAGTGTAAAACTATCAAACTGATACAATAACTAACCTCATGCACGGTGGACATGCCGACTGCATCGACTCCCACCATCTTGAGCATGTTGAGTTCCGCGACGGTCTCGAAGTTGGGCCCGCCGAGGCACGTGTACACGCCTTCCCGGACAATGTCTTCGATATTCAGCTCTTTGGCCATCTGGTGAAATTAATGAAATAAAGTTAAACAACAATCGCCTCTGTGGTCTAGTGGTTAACCCACCCGCGCGAGACGCAGGGGTCCCGGGTTCGATTCCCAGGGGGGGTACAATTTGTACTCGGTTTGGTTGGTGGTAGGGCTTATTTCAAGTCCGCCTGGCTAGCTTTCACCATCTTACCTAGGTCTGACACCATGCGCCATAACAACAATTTGAAAATTGTTGTGTTCCAGCAGTTAGGCTATGTTTACATTAATACAAGTAGACGACCGAGTCGAGTAGCGAGTAGAAATACATTGCCTGGCATGTTCGTCAATTTTAAAATAAAGTCAAACACACCACGTAATGTACTTCTACTGGAATGTTTGCTGGGCCGAGCTGCTGGCGTAATGTAAAAATAGCCTTAGAGGTAAGATAGCCAGTTCCTCAGTGATGAGGATTCCGGGTGTAGCCCAGGCACGTATCCAAGGGGGGGGGGATAGTTGGGATTTATCCCCCCCCGAAATCCGGAACACACAGAACAGGACTAAATTCAAATTTAGCGGGCGAGGCACTCTCCGGTTTGCGGGATGCAGTTATCCCCCCCCCCCCCCCCGAATTGAAAGTCTGGGTACGTGCCTGGTGTAGCCGTGTAGTACGCTTCCACCTTAGGCCTTATCGTCACTTAACATCAGGTAAGGTGAAGGCCAAGCACTATCCCGTTTTGCATAAAAATAATTAAGTAAGTCCCAACCTACCACCTACCATGGGTTTCCTAATTTATTGATTGAATGCCACAAGACCTATGATAAATTCTTACATAGTGTAATGTGACGTCATGACAACAACTTTAACATTTAGTCCAGTCAATGAATGGCCCAAAAGGGGGTATCGAGTGCTCGAGCGGGTAACTAAGCGATTCTTTCAGAAGCTTGATTAGGGTGCTTAGGGAGTGAACATACTAAAAGCAAAGTCCCCTCGTCTAGACGAGATGAGCCGGAGTGGGTCGTAGAGAAAAGAGTTCTACCGAATTAAAGCATATAAAATTCTGTAAGTACACTTTATTCGAATTCCCTGCCATTTTTAAGCTTCTCGCTCAGGAAGTTAATAGATAATTTTGTTATCGGTCAAAATTACCTATTCGGTTGGGAATTCTAAAAAAGTGTAAATAGGTAGGATAAGAGTAGTAGAGAATTTTATAAGCTTTTATTCGGTAGAAGATCTCTTTTCTCTACGTCCCACGCCGGCGCACCATAAACAAGCGCTTAGTTACCTGCTCACGTAGGTACAGCCCCTTTTATGACTGGAAAAAAATGTTGAGTTCTGGCACATTGGAGTTTTCATAGCCAGTTCCTCTGTGCAGTGCCTAAGGATTCTGGGTGAAGTGCGCATCCACTTTCGGTCTTATCGTCATTTAATATCAGGTGAGATTAAGAACAAGTACCTACTAACATACTAGTAGGAAACGAAAATCAGATACACATTGTAAATGGTAAACCTATAAATAAAATCAATAAATAAATAAATATTTGACAATATCATATACATTGCTCCAATTCCAAAGTAAGTAGCTATAGCACTTGTGTATGGAAATCAGAAACAACGGTGGTATGACAAACACCCAGACCTGAGACAATATTGAAAAGTTCATTTCCAACATTGACCCAGCCGGGGATCGAACCTGGGACCTCAAGAGATGGTGACGCCTTGAAAACCGGCGTGCAAACCACTCGACCACAGAGGTCGTCAAAATATGTTACGTACTACTATGTTACGTTACTATACGTTTGCAAATCAATAACCTTACCTCTCTCGCAATTTTCCTGAACTCAACCTTATAGGCTTTGTTCATTGGTGGGAACCGGGGTCCAAATCTCTCGTCGTTCGGTCCGTGCAGCGGGTTGTTCCCCGCGAAGCCCATCATGTTGATGTGGTCCCTCACGATCATCAGGTCCCCGATCTTATAGCTCGAGTTGAGGCCGCCCGCTGCGTTCGTCACTATTAACGTTTCTACTCCGACAAGCTTCATCACTCGCACTGGCAGGCAGCACTGCGGGAAAGGGGCAGGTTAGTATCTGCCTTCATGACCATCAGCCATTTTTAATGTCACTAGGTACTGCTGGGGCATAGGCCTTCCTTTTGGGTGGATAAGGAGGATGGGCCATACCCACCCACCAGGCACGCCCAATGCCGATTGGTGGGTGTTAACGACTGCAAATGCAGCCGGTACCAACGGCTTAACGTGCCTTCCGAAGCACGAAGAAGTCACCCATCCCATGACCGACTCTTACGAAAGTAGCTTAACCTCCGCAATCGCTGGGCTAGGCGCTATACCACTACGCCACTCCTCGGTGACTAAATGACGGTTACAGAACTTATGAGTTCTATCCACCAGGACCACCTATTTACGTGACAATTTGTCAATTTTCTTGAACAATTTGGTTTAAGTCATATCTTATAGTACCGTGTAGCCGAGTAGTTTGTTCTACATATTTTCAAATTGTTTGACGTACCGCAATCGATGTTAGTAAAATTGTCAAGACAGGTGACAAATTGTCGCGTTTATTAAATAGGGCTCATAATATAAAAAAATCTTACAAATAAGTATTAAGTAAAATACCTATGTTATTTTTGTATATAACCACATCGCATCGTTATTATGTAAAACTATACTGGATGATGAATTATTGATGATAAGTCCTTAACTCTCTTTCGCTCTAAACACCGATAACCCCTTGCGAGGTCGAGAAGGTCTTTGCGTCAGCCATCCAGATCGTTCCAAACAATATTTTTTACTGCGCTTAACTATGATAATGGGGATTTTACTACTGTCACTGTCAGTGAACTTATTTATGGATTGTTAAAAAAATAAAGCGTTAATTTCTTATCAACTCATACTTAATAATACGCGTCGATTTCAGATCATTACGCAGAACCTTTATCTCTCTTACATCACACTTCCATACACATTCCACCCTTACTACTTATAAAATTGTATTTATACCTAGGTACCTACTATATTCTCGTATCTTATACCTTTAAACGAGCAATTTCTTGTACCTATATAAATTTATTTCTGTGATCTCGGAAACGGCTCTAACGATTTCGCTGAAATTTGGTATCTGGGGTTTTCGGGGGTAAACAATCGATCTAGATTAGTCTTATGTTTGGGAAAACGCGTGTTTTCGAGTTTTCATGTGTTTTTCTTTCGACGCAGAATATGATCGCTAATTCCATCCTGCCGGCCACTGTCCGTCTGGTCCAGCGGGTTAAGACGTGGACGGCAAGAAACGAGATAGGTACCTTTAAACGAGCAATTCTTGTATTTAAATTTATTTCTGTGATCTCGGAAACTGTTCTAACGATTTCGCTGGAATTTGGTATCTGGGGGTTTTCGGGGGTAAACAATCGATCTAGATTAGTCTTATGTTTGGGAAAACGCGTGTTTTCGAGTTTTCATGTGTTTTTCTTTCGACGCAGAATATGATCGCTAATTCCATCCTGCCGGCCACTGTCCGTCTGGTCCAGCGGGTTAAGTTAAAAAAAATAGTTTATGTTTGAGATAACATTGTAGATTATAACCTAAACACTATACAGATTATAACCTATATTACATTACAATAAATAGTAAACCGAGCAAAGCTCGGTCGCCCAGTTACTTATACTTACTTAATAAGTATATGACTGTAGTGCCTATCCAGTAGTAGTGAAATCACGTAGGTGTACGTAACGTAAGTGAACGTAAGTACCTACTTATTATAAGTATAGGTTTAATTAAACACTAGGTAAGTATCACATTTCTTGTGAATTTATTTGTTTTATAAAATATTTATAATTTTATTAACAAAATCTCAACTACGTTTAATGTGAAACTATCGCAAAAAAAACGAATTATAGGTAGGTATGTCTAGAAGCCTTACGTAGCCATAAATGTTTTCATTTAGTTACACTCTGTTAGAATTACGTCATATATAATTGATGAAACCATCGTATTTATTTACTCACTGATAACGTTTACTACTGAGTTATTTCTGCGTTTGGTAGGCGTGAATTGATATCTTGTTGACAATGCAATCCATTTGAAAGGACGATAATTATCTACCGGTATATTTCCGTTTCTGTTTCCACTTTAATAATGATCTTCCATTCATGCTAATGGATCATTGATCCATATAATTTCCCTTTGGTCCACTTCCTTAACAATTTTTGATTCGTCCAAGCAATTTTTTTATCTTAACTTGCACACAATCTGAGATAACTAATTTGACCACAAGAAGCGGTAGAAGATTAGGAAAAATATTAAAAATAAGAACATAAGTGCAATTTTTTTGTAGGTATATGCATAAAAACCTATGCAATTTATTTTTATTTAACTTTATTTGCATCGCATTGATGGTTATCTGGTCACTATTGAAACAAAGTTTTATAAGTAAGTATAAATAAGTAGTATGCGTAACCCCAGCAAAATATTGCGTCTTAGAGAAATGAGAGGATAACCGATATACAGTACATACCGGGTGTCCCAAAACTTTGCCACATGGAGGGAAAGTACCTTAAATATTGAAGATAGGAAATTTTACTGAAAAAAGACTTCATTTTATTTTAAAAATTAAAGCGAACTGCATTCAAAGATTTTTTTAAATATCGCATTATTGATACAATACGTAATCATTAAAATTTAAATGTAAAATTTCATGGACTTCCTTTTGTTTAAGATGCTGTGTTACTTAACAAAAAATAATCCTAACGAGTAGGTAACCCTTTCGATCGGTATCGTAAAAATAAAAGATTGCTTTTTTTCTAATTTGGTAGGTTCGATTCCTGGTTAAAACATGCGATTTTTCGAAAATCTTTGAATACAGTTCCAATTATTTTAAAAATCAAAATGAAGTCTTATTTCAGTAAAATTTCCTATCTTCAATATTTAAGGTAGGTACTTTCCCTCCGTGTGGCAATGTTTTGGGACACCCGATATATACTTATTACAGCTGGGGTAACGTTACCCTAACAAAACAGTTTTTCTTAAATAACTTAGAAATTTCAACTTGAACAAATTTTGCTATAGTACCTATACCTATTCGAACAAATTGCATCTAACTATGAACTAATTATCTGTAATCAAAATATAATAAGTCTATGTCTGTACCTAATACTCTCATTTCTCTAAGACGCAACATTTTGCTGGGGTTACGCATACACTAAAGCTCGTTCGTTTAGATAGTGTCGGTACACCCGCAAGCAAATGTGTTCAGAGACAGGCATACCGGCAAGTTTTTGGTAATGTTACTGATAACGGTAAACAATATCGTTATCAGTTTCGATAATTATTTAAGTTGTACCATTGTACCATAGTGTGCGGGTGGGGGGAGGGGGGGCGAGCGTCGTGTTTTTTTTAAGATTACGGTGTCAGTCCCTACTTGCGTTTATTGAAAAAAAATACGAATACAAATAATACACACAAGCGAGGTGGAAAGAGAATTTTAATGAAAAATTAAATAAAAAAAATAAGACTACCTACTATTTTTCATCACTTGAAGTGTCGGAGTCATTATCAACTTCATCACGTTCCAAATCCATACCAAAATATCGATTTTCTTTTTTAATTACGTTATCTACACTTTTTTGTATTTACATGTTTTACAAAACACCCGTCTTTTTTTTGTTGGTTCACTTGAAGTTTCATCTTGAGGCACTTCACTGTCCTCCCAAGGATGAAAAACATTTTTAGTATACGTAGCAGAGTCAACAAACACAACTTTTCACTACGGCGCGGCGCTTCGATGTAAACTGCCAAAATCCAAATTGACTTGCGGGTGTACGCCGCACGCGGTATCCTTTGTTTATGCGGCGGCATCCTTTGACAAGAAGCGGCACGTGCAAAGGCGGCGCGATGAAAGGGCGACACTATCTAAGCGAATGCGCTTTACAAGCACTTATAAAAAAAATAAAACGTCTATCCCGATTCCTTTTAAGTGTTATTTTACTCGTATAGGTCTAACCTTAGAATAATTACACCTAGAACGATAATTCCCTACAAAGCGCGCTGTCAAAAGTGAGGCAACTAAAACAGCCAAAATGGCGCCGTTTTCAGATTTTTATTGTCCATTATCACATAATCATTACCTAATAAGTACAAAACAGTTTCAATTTCCCTACCTTAAAGAGATTAATTATTATGTTATTGGTTAGGTAACGTATGAAGGATATAAATCTGAGAACTGAGCCATTTTGGCTCAGTATAAGTTGCCTCACTTTGCATACAAGGACACGGCTTCTAGGTGTAATTATTCTAAGGGTCTAACTAATTAGGAGCTCGGTGGCGCAGTGGTTTAGCGCCTGGCCCAGCGATTGCGGAAGTTAAGCAACGTTCGCAAGGGTCGGTCATGGGATGGGTGACCAAAAATTTATTATCTCGAGCTCCTCCGTGCTTCGGAAGGCACGTTAAGCCGTTGGTCCCGGCTGCATTTGCAGTCGTTAACACCCACCAATCCGCACTGGGCCCCCGTGGTGGGTTATGGCCCATCCTCCTTACCACCCATAAGGAAGGCCTGTGCCCCAGCAGTGGGGACATCAAAAAAGGCTGATAGACTAGACTAACTAATTAAATACTTATTTGTAAAAAAATACCTTCCACAGAGGATATCCTTCGTAGTAATGAAATCGGCCCTGCATGGCTACCACGGGGACTCCTTCCAACTTCCCAAACACTAACTTTCCGTGGTGACCTTCCACAGTACTGATGGGGAAATTGGGAATCTCCTCATACGGTATATATTCAGGCTCCACTATATTCTCAGCTAGGGATCCTGTAACAATTATAAAACATTGGTTATCATTTAATTTTGAAAAATGACATATATTTAGCTATCTATAAAATTATGAAGCTTTACAAAAGAAAAATATTGTGGTTGATTGCCGTGATTAACGATGACAAACAGCTATCACGACACAACAACTCATTAGTAGGAAAATTGCGAATAATTTAATGTTTTCTGATTACTTATACAACACAACACGTATATAGTAGTCCCTGAGATTGAGTATATCGTGCGTGTCATAAAAAAATAAGTAAAACTATTAATTCAGAGTAGGTACGTTAATTAGAAAAAGAGCTAATAATGTTTCTTGGTTACGACTCTGTCATAATCATAACAAAAGAATTGAAAATTTCAATACGATAGCAAAGTTTCTCGTTGATTAATAGCATTGAAATTGCTGCAGATCTTATGTAATAGTTTTCAATTAATGGCCTTGAATAAATATAGGTAATTTAAAGCAATAAGTACCCTCTTTCCAATACGAACCCATCCCGGAGCCGCAGATGACGCCGATGCGCGGACGCACCGATGTCCGGGACAGCAAGAAATTTGCGATTTCAAGTAGCGTTTCATAGGAATATCTGTAAAAATATAATTAATACACATAAGTACTCACAAAAATAATAAATTAAAAATTGCACCACTGTGTATTATTGTAACGCCGTTAATGTATTGTTCATAGACATAGAAAAATTTTGGCATTCTATAAAACACACTTTATGGAGTCTTTTTGGCAATTTAATTGTTCCGTAGAAAATTTAATACTTAATCCAATTTAGTTGGAAAAACTTCTACAAATTCAGCCATTGTATACAGAGAGTAGTGTTATGATAAAAAGAACCTAATTGACTGCTCATTATTCATGCAACAATTGACAATTGGTTTTAAATTACGATAACTAGACTAGATACATGTTTCTTCAAGTACCTAATTGGAACCTAAGCATTTTTAGCTATTTTTATTTAGTTAGCAGTTTACACTGAAAAAAATTTGCCATTTGAAATTACAACCCTGCCCCCCTAGCAGGACCACCGAAACACGATAGACTTCGCGTGATATAACCTTAAACAATATAGCGTTTTATCGAAACTCAACTGTCAAAACAAAATCCATTGTCTTTGAATGTTACACGTAAAAACCGACTTCAAAAAACCTGAAAATAAAAACAAAATTAGCTTCAAAATTAAATACCCCTAAAAAGCAAGAAATAATTTTCAAATCATTAGATACGCATATCATTGTAATTAAACACGTATAATGAAGTCGGGTGGGGCTTCTAGAATAAAAAAAGAAGTTGTTTTCCAGCCCCACCCGACTTCATTATACGTGTTTAATTACAATGATATGCGTATCAAATGATTTGAAAATTATTTCTTGCTTTTTAGGGGTATTTAATTTTGAAGCTAATTTTGTTTTTATTTTCAGGTTTTTTGAAGTCGGTTTTTTTGTTTTTAAACAATTTTTATTTTTTTCTTTTCAGTGTAAGTACCTTCTGTATTAGGTAGTTTTACCTTTTACCCAAAGTATGTATAGGTATTATGTAAATGTAAGCGATGATGTTATGTATTTTTTTTTATATTTCACACTTTTGCGTGGTGTAATACCACTAAAACTCAATTTCCACTGTTCGTGCTGTTTGTTGTTAAGGAGTTCCGTTGTTCCTTCACAGTTCAAGTCTAGTTCAAAACGTCCTTGACCATAGTTAGATACCTAATTTGTTTAAGATTGTCATAAATTCATAATCCTAGCAATATTTCAATCACTACACAGTTTCTATTTGATTTTGAAGAGTTCCCTTGTGTATCTTTAAAATCCAAGGTCCAATAACAATGAAATCAAAATGATATCATCACTAAAGTGTCCTCTTTCAAACAAAAAAAGAATCATCTAAATCGGTACATAAACAAAGAAGATATGGTCGATCATCCGTATAAATTCATAAAATGGTAACGAAAACGTCAGTATTTTCAAGTTTTCCTGAAAAATACTGAACAGATTTCAAAATTTCAAAAAATGGGACCAACTTGGGAACAAACCGTTTGAATTATTTCAATCGGTTCAACCGTCTTCGAGTAATCGGTGGACATACATAAAAAAATTTAAAAAAAAACATACATACAGCCGAACAGAGAACCTCCTCCTTTTTGGAAGTCGGTTAATAAAACGCTATATCATATCGCGTTTCGTGGTCTTGGGATCAATAATAAGTACGAACTGCATTTACCTTGCAGCCTTCCTATGATTAAAACAAAAGGTAATGCTGCCATAAATAGGGTTGCTAAACATGGATTAGGGTTCCTAACGGGATACTTACGCCATGGCTAGCATTGTTAAAGTTTCTACCCGCGACGATATAAAAAATTACTTAGGTCAAACTAACTTTTTAATTAGGTAAGTATTCTGATATTTTCGAACTATATATTTTGTTTATTCGCAAATATGCACACATGTTTTGAACAGTGCGTTTTGAAAATTTGACAATTTTTAACCCCCCCTCCCCCCTGGTGATGCATGGTGAGGTTTTACGTTAACCCCCCCCCCCCCCCCCACTCTAAATCACGTGTATTTTTTTTCAACTACCCCCCCCCCCCCCCCCTTTCGAGGCTCACGTGATTAATGGACGACCCCTTTCGGGACGAAGCCGGCGTTGCTCTAAGCCCTAGGTATTCCACCGCCGTTTTAGTTCTAATGATTTTTTTTTATATTAAACAGTTTTTGCAACTTGAAATCTGAATCTAGGACGAGATTCAAATTTCATATTGAATTGAGTAACTATACCTAACTCGATAAAACTAGTGGATCAAGATACACGCGGCAGTGAAATGTAGAGATTATGACATTGGAAACAGGGAAAAGGCGAAATTCTTTCAAAACTGGACCTTTTGCGCCTTTCCGAAAACAAAGATTTGCGGGTAGTATATACCTACTTACAGCAAAAAGGACAATAACATTAAAATGGCGATTTTAGAACCTGTCTCAACCAACTCATAATTTTAAACCCTTCTATGGTCATGGTCGATGTTAACATGATTGACGACATTCTCGACAGTTTCTCGTTTATCTCTAGAATGTATCAAACCCATTACGGGTAATAGATAAAGTAGTTGTATTCTTCATAAACTAGCTCCTCAATGAAAGCTTGTGATATCAAGTTCAAATTGATTGATCGAAGAAGACTCACGCGTCTCTCCATGTATTGTTAACGTTGACATACGAACTGACATATTATCTATAATATTATTACTAATATTATAAGAATTTATAACCTTGATTTTTAATAAATAATCAATATTTGCCTAACTTTTACATGTTCATCAATGTGTATAGGTAGTCGACCGCTGCGCTGATTTGTTTTAAAAACACCACATGTATGTAAATGGTTTACTCCCTATTTTTATTTTCTTGAAACACTGTTGTTATTATTCTAGAACATTTTAACAAGTGTTTGTTTATTGTTTTTTAAAGAACTATGAACCTTGATATAAATAAAAATCTAAAGAAGATCCGAAATGTAGGCACCTAAGTTTACTTATGTTCCTTATACGTATTTCTCTTTCGACTAATAAACAGACGCAGTGTATGCTCTTAATAATTGTTCTCACTCGCTCTCAATTAAATTCATAACTTACCCTGTTGCCAAATTGCCATTTTCCGTTTCAACTTCTGGCAGCGCTTTTTTCACCGCTACAAAGGCCTGCCTGCCGTTAACATCCGCGTTTACTGGCGCCATCACTTAACAAAGAGACGAGACTTAAGTCGATTTTAAGACGATTTTTAACTGTAAAACAGAGCAGCACAGTGTCCAGTGTCCGCGCATATAATGAACTAACAGAGACCTCCCGCACTTGTCTTATATATAGGGCGCCGTGGTCAGTAATTATGACCGACACATCTCGCATGATTTCAGTCGTTGTTTTTGTTTAGTGCCATTATTGTTATCAGCACAATTATTCGCAGTGATCTGTTTTGCGTGTTCGTCTGATGGATAGGTGCAAAAAGTTGCCACTTCGTTTTTATGGTTACCTACCTTCGTAAGAAAGTTTATGGGGCAATATTATTTCAAAACAATCATCACAATAAAAATTACCTACAGGTAAGATTTATTTCTTGCGAGTGCATTGATGCATTCCCACAAAGACTTAATTAATGTTTTTAAGATTTGATTAAATAAATAATAAACACAAGTTAAGTGATTATAGCTTATTATTCTTAACAAAATCTGATGCAACACCTATATCAGCGAGCATAGAGATAATTATCATTTTCGTACATAAATAACTATAGCTTTTAACATTTCATAGTAGGTACCAGATGAACTTAAATTTGTTATTTGATGGAGTTGGATTTTTGTTAATTCCCCCCTTGTCATCCCTGTACTTATTCTCGAATTTTGGTAAAACATTATTATAGATACCTATATTATAGACCCTGCAGGGCAGCTGTATTTATTTTGCCTCAAACCCACATTTTTTACCTGCCCTTATAGGGGATGAATCTTACCGTGCGTTTCCACTGCACTGATTTGAAGCCAACATTTTGACAGTGTTGTGTTCTCATCTGTCAGACTTTTGTTTCGGAACGATATCTATTATTGGAAACGCAGGGTTAGAATACGTTCGTTATCCGCATCTGTTGTCAGCCATGATAAAAAACCCAAGAGACCCATCCCATCAAACTGTCGATCGTTATCTAGTAGGTCCCTACCTACTTTAATGTAAATAAACTAGTGGCTCTGTAGACCTCGCGTTTGTGACATTTTTAAAATTTTTCGAAATGGCTGAAATATGATTTTCCCCATATCTCCGCCATTTTAAAAAGTTTCGAAGGTGCAAGGGTGCCTGCTTCACGAGAATCGGTTGAGAAATGCAAAATTTACGTCCGAAAGAGGCGCTGTCGATTCTCCATACAAATTGTTTATGTTTACGTTAACGATATGATTACTTTTTCACAAGATGTTCGTGTTTGGGGTACATAACTGTAGAGGAGAATAAACGGACAGCCGGTCAGACATAAGAAAACATTTTTCCCAAGCTGCAAAGGAGACGCTTCCCTTTCGCTCGGTCAATAAACGTCATTTGTGTCGTTTTAGTTTTAGGCAGTTATCATACGACCGACATGAATCAAATACGTAATTTATTCTGAAACGGAGACGTTTCGCTAGCTCTTCGCGCTCGTTCGGTCAATAAACGTCATTTGTGTCGTTTTAGTTTTAGAGTAGTGATCATACGACCGACATGAATCAAATACGTAACTCTTCTGCGCAGTTATATGCACATATAGTGGATACGTAACATATATAACCTTACCTATGCAATGCAGTTGTAAATGACACAACCGTTCATTGCATTCGTTAGTGAAACGTAAAACCCGCTGCGTATATTCTTGCTCCTACGATGAAGAATTGAATTGAAGATTAGGTATGCCTAGTATGTAGGTAGATAGATACAATTTAAATGAAAAAAAGACCTGGTGGCATGTGCTGGGTCAAAAATACGTTTGGTGATCGAGGGATATCCTTTGGTAGGGTGAACTTCCTAAACCTTGGGTATGGATTGAAAGGGCTTCTTGAGCTGATTTCAATTATATTCAACATTATTACGTTGCATTGCAGCTACTGGTTATAAAAAACATCAAACATAGGTGATATACCTACTAAGTTTGGGCTCTTGCAGGAAGAAAACGGCCTAATGAATTCCTATGAAACATACGCCATACAACTTGTATAATACTCTTATCTAAGGTCCTAGAAGAAATTTTGAAAAAGAATTGTGTGTAACTCTTCCATACAAAAATCCGAGATGAAAATAATCTAAGGGATCAGCAGGTTCAACCAGACAAAGGATATCCCTCGATCAGCAAACGCTGTATATTGCACTATTATATTATGTGCTTTTATGTGTTGTCAGCAAACGCTATTGTAGGAAATTAAGTAGGTATTTCTTTGCAACTATAATACAGACTTTAGTTCTTTTCAGGACAAAGTTACATCACAAAGATATACAAAAATATAAAAGCATCCAGCAAATATCTGCCTCGAGGAAAGTCTTCTCTATCGATTGATGGTAACGAAAATTTTATAGAACTGCTTATTACGGAAGAGATGCACAGACAAATACATTTTATTTTTGTATTAAGGGCCCTATCACATTTTTTCGTCGAAATATTGATTTTGACGGATTTTAGCGATACAACCTAGAGAAACCTTTGAGTCTACTAAATAGATTTATATGTGTCCGCGACAAAAAGTAATATGATGATTCACTGGAAAGTTAAAGGGTTAGAAAGGAAAATGAAAGTTGGTGAACGATTTCTTAGAGTCAACTTTGAACATACACAGAAAGACAAACAAGTGCAAACAACAAATAAAAGTATGAAATTTTATTTACTTACGATTATTATGATATAATTTTTACGTAATAATAATAATGTATCTAGGAGAAATCCACAGTTAATTCTGAGCTTTTTTAGGAGTTTTATGGTTTTTGATTGGGATTTTTATTCACATATTCCATAAATAATTTCAAAATTCCGAGGCCACTATGAACTATTCGACTATATAAGAGATAACATTTAATTTTTTTTATTTCAATTCTTTAGCACAGTTGTTCAATCCAGGAGCTCAAAAAAGTGCCTTCGCGCATTTTATGAAAATCTTTCTCTGCAATTTCGAGTTTAATTATAAAGTTAAGCAAATTTTCAAAAAAAGCGAGGCCGCTATGAACTATTCCAATAGCTATTCTGCACCATTCAATAAGTCAAAAGTGTTAATGTATTTTTGTTTCTGAGATCGACAACGCCAAAATTGGTCATTTTACGCAAAAATCACAGTCGAAATGTAATATGCCTCTTAATAAAAAGTTGGATCGAAAGGCAATAACGTTGTAAGTATACCTACCTACCTATAGTTTGAAAAGCTGCTAAAACACTTTTTTGTTAAGTAGGTACACAAATTCGAAGCCTTATGAATTGATTGTATTCACGTTCTTGAAAAGAAGCCGTAAAGTCGCGAAATACTTATTTAAATAAATCAACCAACGAATCAAAAAAAGCTATTTTTTTATTAAAATGAGTGCGCCATTTTATTGTCCCTACTGCTATGGTATGGTTGGGTAAGGAGGAGGAGGTATGGAGGACGACACCCAAGTATAACTTATGAATTTAATTTTTACCCGACTGCAAGGATATAGGATTATGATTTTCGCGCGTATCTTGTATGTATGTATGTTTGTATGTAATATTCTTTATCTTTCAAACGGCTGAACGGATTTCTATGTTTCATATACCGCCCAAGTGTTCTTAGGTAAGTGGTGTTAAAAAAAACCCAACATGGCAGCTGCACAGTACCATTTATGTATTCAAGGCGTCACCATCTCTTGAGGTCCCGGGTTCGATCCCCGGCTGGGTCAATGTAGAAAATGAACTTTTCAATATTGTCTCAGGTCTGGGTGTGTGTCATACCACCGTTGTTTCTGATTTCCATAACACAAGTGCTATAGCTACTTACTTTGGGATTGGAGCAATGTATGTGATGTTGTCAAATATTTATTATTTATTTATTTATTTATAGGAAGTGTTTTTTTTTCTTTGAATAGGTACTGCAATATGAGTGTCGAATTAAAGAGCTTATTATAAGAATTTCAAAAAGGAATATCATGACCGTAAATTATAATACATTAACTAAAAATATATAAATCCTTACTAATATTATAAATGCGAAAGTCCGTTTGTTTGTTTGTTTGTTACGCCTTCACGTCGTAGCTACTGAACCGATCATCATGAAATTTTGCATACACGTTGTCAGGGGTGAAGAAAAGGACATAGGGTAGGGCTTTCATCCAGAAAAAAACGTACAGTTCCCGAGGGATAGCAAAAAAAACTGTTCAAGTAGACGAAGTCGCGGGCGGCCGCTAGTTAAAAAATAAACTTAAAAAAATAAAAAAGCCCGTCTGCATCAAAAGACAAGTCAACTGCAAAGATGGAAACAAGATCAAATAACATGCAGGCGGAGGCATGCATAAATAATGAGTGACATTATGAATGATTTGAATTCTATGCTTCCTAATTTTTAACTAAACTGATACTATCCATGTAAGAAAATTGAAACAGGATTATGCATGCAAATTACATGCACACATTTGAACCCAAGCACACAATAAGATGAACAACTAAGATAAACCGTTTTCACTCGTGGAGAGAACCCTCCAAGCAGTTAAAAGTCAAACACTGTAACGTAAGGATGTGGGTGCTAACAGTCATAATAGTTATAATGTTCTTCCTCGTCAAGGAAAACTTCAAGATTCCTATTAATTTTCCACCAGGTCCTAATAAACAACCTTAAACTTTTCTTCTAACAAACTACCTAACAACTAATTTTACAATAATTGTTTTAGGGCCCAAACCTTTGCCATTGGTTGGTAACCTTTTCTCTATTTTACTCGAATTGAGAAGGGTGAAATACCACCATAGTGTATGGCAATCTTGGTCAAGAAAACATGGAAACTTGCTTGGTTTGAGGCTCGTCTCTATCAACACTGTGGTTGTCTTTGGAAAGGAAATGATAAAGGAAGTATACTCTAGGGATGTTTTCAATGGTAGACCCGATGGATTCGTGTATACGCTTAGATCTTTTGGGAAAAAATTGGGTAATTAAAGTCCTTTAATAAGTGACTGAAGAAAAAGTGTTGCCTTATTATCAATTTATTTTTATATGTCGAACCTTTTAAAATAAAATTTATTTAGTGTGATCTAAGAATCAAATTATATCTAAATTTAATTTCATCAAGGGCACATCTATAGGAAAAAATATTGTGATTTAATTTTAGGTATCGCCTTTAACGACGGTGACTCTTGGGGTAAAACTAGACGAATAGTTCTCCAATACCTTAAACGTTTTGGCTATGGATCGCGTATCATGGAAGAACATATTGTTCAGGAGTGTAAGGAGCTCGTGAGCCTACTTAGTCAGACCAAGGAACCAGTACTAGCAAATACCCTCTTTAACGTATCCATTATTAATATTGTGTGGAGATTGGTAGCTGGTAAACGGTAAGACAGATTGCCTATACTTATTTCCATTCATTTGCTAAAAAAATCTAAACGTATATTTGAAAAAAAAACGTAAGTACCTCGCAAATGTGGAAAACATGTGAATATTCCTTTATTAATGCTCAATGAAAGGTCAGCTACAAAAGATAAGAATTTGAAGCCTTGACTTCGCACAACCTTGGCAAATGCTTTAACCTCTGATGAGTATTTTTCTGCCCTTTTTTCAGTTACTGTTCTTACAAGTAAACTGTTTGTCCAATTGTTATTAATGGTATAAATTTATTGAGAGTACCAGCAAACTGCCTTTCAGAAAATGTTCTTTCTGACAAACCATGTGATCATAGAGCATACGCTGTTGCCAATTTCCTATACTCATGAAAACGTGATACTTTTACGACCACATGTATTCCAGATACAATCTCGGAGATAAAGATTTAAAAAAGCTATGCGATTTGATCGCTCGTTGCTTCAAAGCAGTTGACATGAGTGGCGGTCTGATGACATTCATGCCTTTCCTAAGGCATTTCATTCCAGGTCTTATTGGATACACGGAGATGACAACTATCCACAGGGCTCTTCATAAATTCCTTACAGTAAGTCAATCAAAATAAGGAACAAGATAGCGAGTTCAAGTACACTGATGCTATAAAAATATTTGTTTTAAACTAACGTCATCAAATATCTCTATTTTGCGCACTCACAAACAAGGTTATCTGCTAATATAAGTGTCTTGAAAATTGTCTAAATAGGTCAAAACTACTGGTATGGCGTAACTAAACTATCTTGGGTTTACCCATAATACGATATCTAGTAATTTTTTTAAAAAATCTGGGAGTTTAATTAAGAAAATTGATGCGATCTGTTTATCATTTGTAATGTTTATTCTTCTATATTGCAGGCTACTATTGCAGAGCATAGAGCATCCCTTGATATCCACAACCCTAGAGATGTAATAGATGCTTATTTAATAGAAATGCACGAAAATAAAGAAAGCACATGTAAGTTATAAAAAATTAAGTTCTTAAACTCAGATTTTTTCTGAAATGAACGGTAAGTGTATATTTCATTAACCGTATTGAATTTGTCCCCTCCTTGCGACGTATCCTACGCTTTTGGAAATCAAAATATGCTGCGTAAAGCTAGGGTTTCCTAGGATGACGGTGCCGTCATATTACGGCCGTAATTTAGCGGCTTAGAACGTTGTCTATGTAAACAATACGGCGCGGTTACTGACGTTACGGTGTCGCCGTATTATTTACATAGACAAAATTCAATGCCGCTATATTACGGCCGTAATATGACGGTACCGCTGTCCTAGGAAACCCTAGCTTAAGCGTATCGATTTCAGCCCCATCAGTAGACCAAATCAACACGGTTTTGTGCATTATTTGTATGAAAGGAAATCTCCCAAAAACTAATCGATTATGTCCACAGCTGGTGCGGTAATTAACAGAATATGTTTTGATAATACATAGTTATCAATATGAAAACTCTTATGTAACCACAGTTGTCAGTTCTTGAAAAGAGTATCTTACCAAGTGAAATAATCAGTTACAGAGGAAGAGCTTCAAGTGGTCTGCTTAGACATGTTTGAAGCTGGCGTGGAGACTGTGAACAATACAGCAGTGTTCATGCTGATCCACCTGATCCGCGAAGAACGAGTTCAGAGGCGGGTACAAATGGAGATAGACGAGGTTGTTGGGAAGGAAAGACTTCCTTCTCTGAGTGACAGATCCAGGTATGTAACTGATGTCAGGGCATTTCAGGCAAAGGAGACAAAATCTCAAAGCAAACAAGCATACTATAGGTACCTTTACAGTTTATAAAGTAAAGAGGCTGCAAAATATTTTGTATATAATCACAGATTACATAACACTATAGTATATAATGTAGATAACACTACGAAGTCAAACAGTATGTTACATGATGTTTTACTACTTAGTGAAATCCGATTTATTTTATTTCTATCAGTCCCCACTGATGTCAAGATTTTTAAAACAATATTTTCACGGTTCACCACACCTAAATTATTGTAACTGTGTTTAAGTACCCATAACAGCTGTACCATATGTTTAATAATAATAAATAACAATAAAGTTAAGTCGTACAACAATTGCAATAAATTATTAATGAGATAAAAATAAGTATGAAAACAGCTTTTAATCGGTACATTTAACTTTTATTTACGACCATGTTTTTGTCCTATTTTATCTGGTCTCTGACTTGTCTACAACTTAAAAAAAATTACTCCTTACTTCGTTATTAAGTCCTTTTATGATTGAAAATTGTTTTGACATTACCATAAAATTACAGAATGGTGTATACGGAAGCAATGATACAAGAAACACTCAGAATATCGACTGTAGCACCAGTCGGTATTCCACACATGGCGACGTCTCATGCAGAACTTGGCGGCTACCAAATACCTAAGGCAATATACTCCACGTCTTTAATTTATTCATCACTAATCAAGTCCCATTGGTTTTATAAACAAATGCAGTTAATTACAACTTAAAATAAACCCACAAATATCAATAAGTACCTATATAAACTAAATCGGTATACACCGTCATTTTGTAGTCGTTTTAATTAACTTAAGGGTGTGTTGTACCAATGAAAATAATCATTTTTGCCCAAGAAACATGGGTCGAAAAACGACAAAAAATTTTGGATCTCCCATACTAAGTAGACAGCTAAAACATTTTATTAGTATGGGAAAGTCAAATTTTTGTCGTTTTTCGACCCATGTTTCTTTGGCAAAAATGTTTAGTTCCGTTAGTAGAACACTCCCTTAAGTTAATTAAAACGACTACAAAATGACGGTGTATAATCCAAAGACTTGGATCTATTCAATGGTGGCATTCGCAGCTATAAAAAATCTATCCTTTGTTAGTTTTAGAAACCGTTTGCCATTTAATTAAATTTAATGTTTATTTTTTTTATTTTTTTCATTTAATCATTTTTTTTTTATTTTAATTACTATTCATTTTTCATTATGATTTTTTTATAAAATTGCATGCAGTCCATAGTGCTAGTAATTATGTTTATTATGTTGGTGTTCAAGTAAATAAAATAAAAATATAAAAATAAAGTAACAAAACCGGCGATAGCAGGCAAAAGGTGTAGTGGAGACAGTTTTTTCACATATTTAAATCTCCACAGGGAACTTTCATTTTGCTGGCATTACATGACCTCCATAACGGTGCACACTGGAAGAACCCCACTGAGTTCAAGCCAGAGCGGTTTCTCACCAATGATGGAAATTCTATGCAGGACGACAGATTTATGCCTTTTGGCTATGGTAAGACTATTTACTCTACAAAAACACCCCATACAGTTTAAGGCTCCGCATAGGTACACAGTTTTTTCTCAGTATTGACTTGCCAATGCAGGACTTACAAAGCAATAAATAATGGCATAGATATATCATAGATATTGAATTAAATATGCTATTTATAAAACATTCATAGATTTTATAGAAATATTAAATGAATTCGTAATTCTAGAAACCATTGCTTTCTCCAGTTTTCATCAGAAAAACCATCTTCATACCAATTATTTATACAATAAGCCATTAACTTAAAAAAACTTTTCTTACAGGTAAAAGAAGATGCATAGGGGAGGGTTTAGCTAGATCCGAGCTGTTTCTATTCATTACCCACATACTGCAAAAGTTCCACCTAAAACTGGCCGATGGAGAGCCACTCCCATCAGTGGAACCCATAGATGGCATCACTTTGTCTGCGAAACCATTTCACATCATATTTGAAGCAAGAAATTAATAAACTAAAAGAAACTAAGTAAATCGCCACTCTGCCGAAAGTATGCGCAGTCATCGTTACTTCCGATCGTAGTTTAATTTCGGCTGGATGTGACATATTTAACTTGCTTCAAATACTCTAAGACCATATTCAGTAGAACATTCATTATTTCGCCTGATGTGGTCATGGCTCACCAAAACCTCTTTTTCAGATATTATGAATGTCAACTGTGAGTTGTGATTGTTAATTTTTGAGACAAAATTGTAAGAGCAACATTTGTTTTAGTCAACCCTAGTGTTATATAGAGTAGTTCCTTACTTATTTAAGAGGTACCTAAGTATCCTTTTGTGGTGTTTGTAACATAAAAAGTTGATAAAATTGTGGATCTTATTTACTATACTTATTGTTAATTACGCAATAGCGGTTCCTAGCTAGATGATGCAAGGTCCTTAGGGCGTGTAGGACCTTGCATCATTTGGAGTCACGGCTCTAGCCTGTGTGGCACTTACAAATTGAGGCTCCATTGAATTTTGGGACCAGAGATCGTTTAAATACCTTATCAAAGACCATCAGCACTGGTAGCGGTATTCGGTAGAGTGTGGATGATTCCCTCAAGCGAAGACTTACCTATACTCAAATCCGACGTCTCCAGATTTATGCTTAAGTTCTTAACATTAAAATTAAATGGTGGTTATATTGATGAAAATACTGTTAACATTATAGTGTAACAATAATATCTTTTCATTATCATTAGTAATCAAATCATTACGCTAAAGGCTATATGTTATTGTACGTTAGTGATTCACGTATAAATCACTAACATATTAACAGTATTTTCATAAATTATATTAATATATACAATAACATAATAAATTCCTTACCACCTTTACACTACAACAATCTCAGAATTAAAAAAAAAACGTTTTTCGTATAAAAGACATCAACGAGTTTTATTTTAGTGTTTTACCATTGAAATGGTTATCAGATGCAAATCGCCTGAGACGTATTTTTGACCATATCTCCGAGGATTTTGGGAAGACCGAAATGAAAATAGTACCAAAAGTTGAGAAATTTATCGAGACACGTGTGAACATTTGAATTTTGAAAATCTACCGGTAACTTTTTTTGGAATTTTGTGAAATTCCAAAAATTCTGGGTTTTTGGGGGATGTTTGTTTACTAAATTGTAAATATTTCGGAAAAAAAACCGACTTAAGAAAAAATGAAAAAAAAGGTCCTAGGGTATAAGTTTAACTATCAAATGGCGAAATAATTTTGAAAATCGGTTAATAATTGTGACCTTTAGGTGGTCCCTTTAGATTTGGAATTGTAGAAAAACGGCTGTTTCCGTACATAAAAAGTGATGTAGCTTCTATGATTATTGACCGATCGTCATGGTAATAGTGTTAAAAGATGCAGAAGCAGACAAGAAGTGCATTTGGCGTTGAGGCAGTCAGCGGGCGCTTTTCGTAAAAATAAATAGGTAGGTACTGCCTAGTTAACTTTAAAAATATAATTGGACTTTGCATTTGATTTGATTTTGGTTTTTCGTAAATTTTTGTGTTCATTTTCAATGCTCCGATTCTTGCGGGGACTGTAAAATCTGTGAATTTTTTGATTGTAAAGTGTCTCATGATTACAGTAAATTGAGGTTTTTCTGGTTGAATAAGTATATAATAGATTGAGCACTGATATCGCGGTAGCGGTAGTACTTTGATTATTGTGGTACTTTGATTTGATTGTGAAAAATAAATTAATTGCAAAATATTTTAGAATCTTTTAAATTACTAGGAAATTCTGAAAGAATTACATTAATTTATGAAATACTGTTATTAGACGTTAGTGTACTACGTGAATCACTAACGTTATAATTACAGTAGGTATAGTATCTAATGATTACTACTTATATGAAAAGATATAATTATTATTGTTACACTATATAACATGATAACAGTATTTTCATCAACATAACCACGGGGAATTTGTTTGGACATTATGAATAACGACGCCATAATACCTACTGGGTTTAGTGATTGTTAAAAAACCGACCAAGTGCGAGTCGGACTCGCGCACGAAGGGTTCCGTACCAAAAAACAACAAAAAAATCACGTTTCTTGTCTTCTTAAATATTTACTTTATTCTGTTTTTAGTATTTGTTGTTATAGCGGCAACAGAAATACATCATCTGTGAAAATTTCAACTATCTAGCTATCACGGTTCATGAGATACAGCCTGGTTACAGACAGACAGACGGACAGCGGAGGCTTAGTAATAGGGTCCCGTTTTTACCCTTGGGTACGGAACCCTAAAAATGTTAGGACCAGTAATCGTAGATTGATGATGTCCTTCTTTCTGGCTTCCTAGCATGACCACCAAACGTGATATGATATGATATAGTGATTTATCATGTTCAAATGTCAAACTGTCTGTTTTTCGCTTCACTTAAAAAATTGCTGAAAAAACATCATATTTGTAAGAGGTGTCGTATACTGATCCAGTTTTGTGGAAACTTAAGTTACCTACCTATTTCAAAATAATTTTGAAATGGATATAATATTTCAAATGGTATAAATTACATTAGTTACTTATTCATGTATCACATTTCCGGGTTTCTCATGTATCAGTGCTCTATCAACTAAATTTTATAACCTTAAGCTGAGCGCCATTTTTTGTAACTTGTCGAGTAACAGTCGACTGAACCGTGAATGATGGAAGATATTCAATCAAGCAACATAATAGAATACCTATGATAACTTATATTGACGGCAATTCAGTGTTTACCACTGGGTAAAAAAAACTTTATTCCTGTGTCTTTACGGTGCAATGCAATATAAGCACAGAATAGATAATAGTTCTAGCGTACAGAATTTGCACTCCGCAGAATCGTTTAAATAAATAGCGACTCTAGCCCCGAGAAAATAAAGTGCAATTCAGGTCGCACAGCGCTCCCTTCGCTCCAAAACATTCACTTAGTAGTTGCCTCTCTTTCTATCGCTTAGGTGTTATTATCCTTTCTGATGTATGAAATTTGTCCTCTCAGAGGACGCCGAGCGTTTCATAGTCGCGCGCGGAGTGACGGAGCCCTGATATAAGTTACAGGTTTCGAAAAAGGGCATGGTTGTATTTATAATGCAAACGATTATTTGCGCCAGAATCATGTATTTAAATAACTAGCTTTAACTTTAATATGTTTGTTTGTATCTCTAACTTCCAGTAACAAGAGGAGTAGGTAC
Source organism: Agriphila tristella (assembly GCA_928269145.1). Classification (NCBI taxonomy): domain Eukaryota; kingdom Metazoa; phylum Arthropoda; class Insecta; order Lepidoptera; family Crambidae; genus Agriphila; species Agriphila tristella. The sequence goes on from OV743431.1 coordinate 44,098,781, forward strand.
AAGTTTTATGAAAAACAAAAGAATTCTTAAACTCATTAGGTGATGTTTTTTATATGAAACCGTCAACTTAATAGTGATAGTGATATAGAATACAAGGTTATTTTTAGTTAATACAAAAACTCTCGTGGAGTTGATCAGACCATCAAACTGAACAACTTTCATTATGGTACCAACCTCGAAATCGCGAAAAAAAATCAGCTGTTTCATACATTTCGATGGAGTAGGATTGTACTTTTGTATGGAACAGCTGATTTTTTTTTTCGTGATTTCTAGGTTGGTCCCATAATGAAAGTTGTCCAGTTTGATGGTCTGATCAACCCCACGAGAGGTTTTGTATTAACTAAAAATAACCTTGTATATCTATATAGTGATATTTACTAAGTTGATCTAGATTGCAAACGTTTTGTTTTTGCTACTCAGAATATTGTTATCTGGGAGTAGCAATCTAAATTCTATTTTTAGAGTGAGATTTTTAGAGTTTTAGAGTGACATGAGTACATTTTATAGCTTTCGTATTTTTACTAGAATGTTTTATTTTTTTACATCCCAGGTATTTAGTTCCAACAAGCTGTCTGTTCTCCGTCCCTGAAAATCAATGTGCCACGCGCATGCGTGGACTATCCTTCGCACAGCTGTCAAATGCCACTGGCCGAAATTATTTGTTATTGTTAGAATCAGTGCAGTTTAGTTCAACAATCCCTTATAAAAACATTTTAAAATGTCTGACGATATTAAACTTAGCATATCACCCATTTCAGTACAACGAAAATGCAAACGGTGAAGTTCGTGAAAGTTATGCAAATCTAAAAAAGAATCTGATTTTAAAAATGGCAGTGCTAGTGTCAAAACTGAGATTTAAATCAATTGATTTTCTTCAAAAAACAATCACTGTGAATTGAACAAGAGAACATCGTATTTCGAAAATGACGACAGAATAAACAAGTGCAGACATGAATGAAACTCTTGGACGCGGGTATGCCCGCATAGAGGCGATCCGAGCTGCCCGCGGCGAGACTCTGGCTCCAATAACAGAACCGGGCGCTCCGCCCCCCGACCCATATAAAACTGTATACTGCACCCTGTTTTTGGCCGGTGCTGCTTTCCTACTTCCTTTTAACAGGCGAGTTCTAGCTTCATGTTGTAAAGGAATTTTTACTAATTAGCGGATTTAGTCCGCTCAGTTTTCAGCTCACCATTCTACAGTGTAATAATTTTCTACATAGGGTTGCCAGATGGTCGGGATTCGCTTGGATTCTCCCGGAATTTCAAGTGACCTCCCGACTCCCGAAAAATATAAAAATCTCCCGGAAAATCAGCTGTTCCGAAAGTTCTCTAGAAAGCAATAATTTTCGGGGATGAAACCACAGATTACAAGATTAGTGGATAAAACTGACTAAAAATCGCCCTGCGCCGGCCATTTTATTTTACTATAGACAGGCAAGAGTACAAGATTTGTGGATGATACTGACTAAAAATCGCGCTGCGCGGCCGTTTTTCTTATTATAGAAAGGCAAGAGTACAAGATTAGTGGATGAAACTAAATAAAAATCTTTCGTAAACAAACAAGAATTCTTTCGTATGTCCGGCTGCCTGTTCCTACCTACCTACAGGTCGCATTTCTCAATCGATTCTTGTAAAATTTTGTGAGCAGGTTCGAAAATTATATAGATTTTTTTTGTCGAGCCAGTTTTTTGAATTTTTCAAAATAGCGGAGCTATGTTAAAAAAACTGATTTCAGTCCGCTTTCCAGGTCTGCCTGTTCTTCTCTACAGGTCGCATTTCTCAACCGATTCTCGTGAAATTTTGTGAGCAGGTTCAAAAATAACATAAATTTTTTTGTCACGCCAGTTTTTTTTTAATTTTTCAAATTGTTAAAAAGACATATTCCAGTCCGGCTTTCCAGCTATGCCTGTTCTTCTCTACAGGTCGCATTTCTCAACCGATTCTCGTAAAATTTTGTAAACCGGTTCTAAAATGATATTTTTTTTGTTAAGCCAAAAAAAATTTTTTATTTTATTTTTCAAAGTGGCGGAGATCCTTACTAATATTATAAATGCCAAAGTCCGTTTGTTTGTTTGTTTATCATATATCAGTCTGGCTTTCCGGCGCTGTCTGTTCTCCTCTACAGATCGCATTTCTCAACCGGTCCCGGTGAAATTTTGTAAGCAGGTTTGATAAATATACAGTTTTTTTTTGTCGAGACAGTTATTCGAAATTTATTTAAATAACGGAGATATGTGAGAAAAGATATTTCAGTCCGGCTTTCCAGCTGTATGTTCTCCTCTACAGGTCGCATTTCTCCACCGATTTTGGTGAAATTTTGTGTGTTGTTTGTTTGGTATCTAAAATTGTTTAGTTGAGCCAGTTTTTCCAAATTTATCTAAAAAAATATTCACCCATTTCGAAAAATGATTTAAATTAGAATACTCCAAATAATACCAAACAGCACGTACTGTGTGCTTTGAAAACCTCATAAATACATTTTATTTTTGTACAATTTGAACCACTTTTTATCGCGAGGTCTACAGCTCACGGAGCCACTAGTTATAGAAAGACAAAAGTACAAGATTAGTGGATGAAATTAAATAAAAATCGCGCTGCGCGGCCGTTTCTTTTAGAATTGACAGGCAAGATTAAAACTTACAAGATTAGTGGATTAAACTGACTAAAAATCGCGCTGCGCGGCCGTTTTCTTCCTGTACCTACAGGCATTTAAGTTACATTTTTATTTAAAATATTTATTTCTCCTGACAACAACCGCAAAATCCAGACATTTTCAAATTTTCACCAGATATTTTGAACTTCCGATCTGGCAACCTTTAGTTAGCTCCGCTGCATATTTTTATAAACACGAATACCAAACAGTCTTTTCATGCAAACAGTAGATATGTGGAGGAATACTCTAAGAATAGTATGCACTGCAAAGATAATGAAAAGAGTCTCCGTAATAGAGGTGCCATAACAATAGTATTACCATTGAAGGTGATTAGTCATCATAATTAGGTATAGGAAATTTTACAGATGTTATCTCTATTCTAAATTACTATAATGAGGTAGGTACTATATGTCGTGAAATGAAAATAAATAAATTTTCGTAATAATATAGGTAAAATATTTTAAAATAATAGAGGAAGGAAAACAAACCATCAAAACATTTTTGCATAGACTCTAATTACGTTATAAGTCGTCTGCAATACAGGCCTAATTAGAGCAGTAGGTATAGTACATTACTCTGCAGCGGCATCCAACACAGGCATTGATGGACGAACGTGAAAATAACTCGTGAGTCTTAAAGCCTAGTTGCGGCCAAGGCTTAATTTGTTAGTACTTTTCCCAAAAAATGCGCGAAACTTCTAAATATTTTCATCACAATTTCCTCGCTTCAGCTGATTTCGTCAAGTGAACATACAGGGTGTCCCAAAACTTTGCCACATGGAGGGAAAGTACCTTAAATATTGAAGATGGGAACATTTACTGAAAGAAGACTTCATTTTGTTTTTAAAAATAATTGGAACTGCATACACCACTACCCCAACACGACCATCATGGTTGACATGTCGACCGTCTACACTACATCGTCTCTGCGTGTGTTGCAGTTATTATAAATAACCTTTTTCATGTGACATTGCTCTGGAAAGAACAATATTTCCAAAACCATAATGATTTAACTAATGCAGTTTCATCATGGCGGTGGACTACTTCCAGCACCACTACCCCAACACGACCATCATGTTCGACATGTCGACCGTCTACATCGCCTCTGCGTGTGTCGCAGTCGTCATAAATAACCTTCTGCTGGACCTCTTCACTTACAACACCAGAATTACCTTTGGTAAGTAAAAAACCGGCCAAGTGCGAGTCGGACTCGTGCATGCATAATAATGTTTTAATTTTATTCTGTTTTTAGCATTTGTATTTGTTGAATCAGGCGTCACTTGGCGGAAGTACCAAACCATTTTGAAAAAGAAATATATGTAGCTTACTTCCGCAAACAATATAATTATGCAAGGCAAGATGCACCGCCCGCCCACCTGCAAAAATATGCACATTTTTGCGGGTGGGCGGGCGGTGCATCTAGCATATATTGTTTGCGGAAGTAAGCTACATATATTTCTTTTTTCAAAAAAAAATTGTATCTGTTGTTATAGCGGCAACAGAAATACATCATCTGTGACAATTTCAACTATCTAGCTATCACGGTTCATGAGATACAGTCTGGTAACAGACAGACAGACAGACGGGCAGCGGAGTCTTAGTAATAGGGTTCCGTTTTTACCTTTTGGATACGGAACCCTAAAAAGAACAAAAATAATTTAATTTGATTTCTGATTTAATTTCTAATTTGCGAGAAGATTTAACGAAGAATATCTGTGGATTTATTACTACATATTATATTTAAAAATAATAAAAGAATAAAGTTAATTATCTGTATTTAAAAGAACGATGTTAATGAAAACGAAGACTTTATTCCTTATTTCGAAGTTTTTTATATTGTTCTGTAACGGATGAAGTAGATTGGTTAACACATAAAAGGCAGGTAAGGTAAATTATGCCTACAGATTTGAGGACTACTAGTAAACATGGTCTGGCTTTAATTCTCCTCGCCTTCTTCAATATTGTTAAAAGAATATTACATACAAACACACATACAAACAAACTTACAAGATACGCGCGAAAAACGTAACCCTCTTGCAGTCTGGTAATAAAAAGGCATTTCATAACATAAAGAAGGCGTGAATTTAACTTAAAAGCAGTATGAAGACAACAACTTTCCTTAGTAATTGTTTCTGAATCTCTAAAGAGAACATTCTGGCCACAAAAAAATAATATGAACGCGATCTCTCTTGACATTGCGTTTAGAGGACAAACAAAACAAAATAGAGATAGTACACGCCTCTTACATTTGTGATAGCAAACACATTTTAACGTAACAGTCCAGTCGGGTCAAAGTTACGTTAAAATCAAGAAGCTTATACCTCCCTCCAATGGAGATTGCACGGCCAGTGTCATAGTGAAGATAGAAAAAATGTCCTTGAGTGACGTGACGGCTTATTGCAACCTCTTTCTTTAGTGTTACAATACGTGTTCGTTGTTCGTCGTTCGTCCGTTCGTGAGAAACGAAAACGTATTGTAAAACGAAAAGAAAGAGATAGCAATACGCCGTGACGTCACTAAAGAGTCTTTTTTCAATCTTCACTATGATACTAGGCGTGCAATCTCCATTGTGGGTATAAGCTTCTTGGTTAAAATGTGTTTGCTTCTATTACCGGAATGTCCAGTCGGGTCAAAGTTACGATAAAATGTGTTTGCTATCACAAATGCAAAAGGCGTCTACTACCTCTGTATTGTTTGTCCTGCCTAAAGGACTTAAACCTAACAGAGAGCATTCTTTGTTTAAGGTATTCTAGTGTCCCTCGCGACGATGCTCTTCGTAGCAGTATGCAACATAGGCTGGGACGGCTTCTCGTTAAAGGTGTCGTACACCATCAATTTGGTTGCCATCGGAGTGGTTGCCTTTGGCTGTACCGTCCAGCAAGCATCGTATTATGGCTTCACTGGATATTTACCACCGCAGTATACTCAGGCTGTGATGGCTGGAGAAAGTAAGTCTTAAGTTTAATTGTGGGCCTATCTATGCTATAATTTTACATAAAACCACAGAATAAATAATAGTACAAATGATAGATAAAAATCAATAAAGTGCCTGGGGCTCTATTTTTGAATCGCTCGTAGGACATAGTTTTGTCGCATGCGACTTAAGTCACACTCGTCTTCCCAAGTCGCATGACGCTGATTTTCCGTATTTTTGAATCGTTCGTTTCCGGTGCTGCCAATATAAACGAAATGTTGGATTTTATCCGTTTCACGCAGAATTTAGAGAAAACCGGTAATTACCGCAACGAAAACGAAACGTAATATCCATGTTTCTATTGGTTGTAACAAAAAAATATTTGCTTTTTAGTAAAAAAGAATATCACTCGCCGTACCGTATCGCTCGACTGCAAACGAGTGGGTGAGGGCACTCGTTGCGGCCGAGCTATTCAAAAATATGGAAAGTCAAATGTCGAACGAAAATCAGTAGAAACCAAGCGCTCGACGCCAGTCGAAGGATTCAAAAATAGGGCCCCAGCCCCCCTAGCCAAAGTAACATTTGCAAATTTTCGCTATCGCTTGGCTTCGAAACATGTATGGATTTGACGTTTTAACGAAACCTTATGTCAATCCCATACATGTTTCGAAAGCGAAGCGATAACGAAGATTTGCGAATGTTACTTTGGCTAGGCCCTCTGATCCGGATCGTTGAAAATCTACAGGTAGTTTTGTCACTTAATTATTTTTATAGTAAAACGATAAAAAACCTGTTATTCCTAATTGTTTATAACATCTTATAATGTTCTCTCTTATGATTTCCTTTAATGGTTAAGTATTTTATCATGATTGTTCTCCTAAAGTTGTTAGTGAAAAAGCTTCTATACTTTTGAATATGACTGTGTACTGACAATATCGCGTAAATGCTCAATGCTGATATTTTTTCAATAGGCGCAGCCGGGTTCTTCGTTTCTCTAGACCGGATCATCACCAAGCACGCGTTTGAGAAACCCCGTCGGAGCACTTTCATGTTTTTCGTCTTCTCAATCTTCATACTATTGGTGCATTCTGCTATGCATCATGTGATGATGCGGCACCCCTTGGTTCAATACTACCTGAAGTTGAGTAACGAATCTCGTCATCGCAGGCGCATACAGTTGCATTTGAATCCAAATGAAGATGCTACTTTGGTGAGTTGAAAATTTTAAAGCTTTTCATAACATACCCTTAACGAATCATAAAGTTATGGCCATTCATTCAAAAAAGTTGTCAGATTTGACAGGAACTCTATGAAACTGACAGCTACCTTAAAGTTAAAGAGACCTTAACTTAAGATTTTAGCTAAGAAGCCTTTGAGTACTTAGATTATTGATATTTGAATATTCGCAATGATATAGTAGTTTGGACCTAAAAGTCATTTACAATTTCAACTTTATCGCAATGAAATAAATGTCAATGTCATTTCTAAGAAAAGCAAAAGAAACGATGTTAGCCGATGCCCATTCTTTATCTTGAAGTAATGTACTATAGAGCAGTTACCAACAGTTCCTGGCCTGACATAAAAAAGATGTTGATTTTGATGATGCTGAGGTTTTAGATAAAAAATGTCTAAAACCACAATAATAGTACTCACACACAGACTTTCTATTTCGAGCTTAGTCTGCTAATGTTATTCTTATTTAGTAATAAGAATAACATAACATAACATAACATAACATAACAGATAATAAAAAAATATTAAAAAAGATAGATATCTTCTTTTTCAGATGGAAAGTGAAGCAGGCGATACTAGTTATGGAGTTCTGAAACTGCAAAGTCCAGTTTTATCCGCTACAGGTAGAGTTTTATTTATTAATGCCTTTCTCTACCATGTCGGCGGCGGGCTGTGTGAATTACGCTCGTAAGTCGCAAATTTAGTGAAAAACTCTTTTAGTTGTTTTTCGTGATAAAAACCTCGTAATACATGTCTATGTTGAACGAAATCAAATTCGATTGGATACAAATGAATATTTTACTTGGCTTCCTACAAACAATTTCACTACCTACACTAAGTTACTAGGTTTTTTTTCATCTCCTGCAAAATTTGGAGTAATGCACATGCGAGGTTTTCACAGCCCGATATATTTACAAATGTTACAATAGAAAACTTCAGAAACTACAATTTCCTTTATTTATTTAATTTTGGATTTGAACTGAGTATTTCTTGTTATTCTATATCTAGACTATCAAAATTTGGTGCTTTTACTTTGACGTAATACGACAGTGCTATTACCCGACTACGGAGAAGCCCGAGAGGAGTATACTCGTACTTGGTATTTTGGTACCTTTTTATAATTACATACAAACATAAAACTTTTTTGCAGCGGAAATGGAAAGTAAATTTAGCTTCGCAAATCCGGTATACTCCCCGACGGCGGCGCCAGTGTCCCCTCCCAGCGTGTCAGTTGAGCCAGGGGCTTCCCCGTCCATGCTGCGCTCGCCCAGGCCCTCCTATAAGGTGGAAGACGTCGTCTTCGAAGCACCGGAGAGACCAATCTCGTGGAGAGCTTTTAAACGTAAGTAATAACCGCGTAGGGCTAGGGACTATATATATTTTATTTTTATTTTATTTTATTTATTTATTACACAACACAGATTACAATCATTACAAATCAATAACATCAACTGTTCTGAAATTCTTAACTAGATTGCAATCCAGACAAATGTGTACAATAAAAATTAAGTGAGAGCAAAAATGTATTAGATTAGATTGGTGAGATTAACATAAGACAAAGAGACAAAAATCCAAGAAGTTGGTTAGCCCTTGTGGTGACGTATTGATAGTGTCACGGAATAAAAATTTTTCGTCAAATAGAATGCCCAGATCTTTAGCAATACTTGATCTTGTAAGAACCTGACCGTCAATCAAATAATCCCCAACGATCCTGTCACGTTTGTTACTAAATGTTATAATAAAGCATTTGCTAATGTTAAGACACATATGGTTTGTTTTACACCATTCAGAGACAGTATTCAGATCTTTTTGCAAAGTAATGCAGTCGCTAACAGAAGATATAGTGTTAAAAATTTTCAAGTCATCGGCGTATAACAATGCTTCGCAAGAAAGTTATAGTAAAGTATATATAGGGGAAAATAGCAAATAATATGACCTAAAATTTCGAAAACAATAGAACGAGACAGCTGAAGCTCGACCTCATGTCATAGCCAAGAATATACACTACTAGGTAGTTATTTGTATAAATTATAGCAGCTTCGTGTTTTGCTAATGTCTGCACCACATGTTGGCCCAAACCTTGGCCAATGTATCGTTTGTTGATGCTTTTGAAAGAACCTCTTTGAAGCATTTGTTACAAAATTTACCAATATTGTGGCCAACGTGTGGAACTGGCAAAAGCAAAAGCTAACTTATTAATGCAGTATGAAATATAGCAAAAAAAACGTAAACAAAACCGTTCATGGAATTTTCAATGACAATAATTTGGTGCCGTCCCACCAGGGGGCCTACTCAAATGGCCACTTACTACAATTAACGCTAGTAGAATAGAAAGACAATGTATGGGATTGACATAGGTCACGTGATCAAGCGTCACGAATTTGTTGATTCGTACTCAAATGTACAATGTTTCTATTTGATCAAATAAAACTATGATCTTACCTTAAATTAAACAAATAGTCGTCCATCGGATGCCTGTGACTGTATTACACACATAACATTGCATTATTGTTAATTTAAAACCATAAGTAATCCAAAATCAAGTCAAATCATATTGCATAAAAATATTTCTAAGCGTTTCTCTATACAAAATCCTACGCTTAAACGATATCGACACTAATTTGGTACTCAAAAGTACATTAACATCACAAACGCTTGTTCCATTCTACAAACACAGAATACATAGAACGAAAACACCGATAGTCTCGTGTCATGACTTTGGGTGCATTCTAACAGACTATTCGCTGAGTCATCGATCATTTTTCAGAATCGACTAGCATGGAAAAAATAAAATTCGTCCTAGTTATTTTCAGCACCTGATTTTTTCAGCACGCATTAATGTGGTGCATTCCGGTAAATCGAGTAAAAGTACATTACAACCGAGAACGGGAAGCTAACGAATTAGACGAAATTAGAAAGTCTAACGATTAAAATGTCGAAAACGAAAATGTAAAACACGGTCAGATAGTCATAATTTAAAAAGTCTAAGTTCAAATGAATTAAATTTAAAATGTCTAATACTCCAAATACATATCACGTATAGAATTTACTTATGCCTTTCTTTCATTTAGGTACTTAATTAATTAGGTTAAATAAATTGCGTGTTAGGCTGGCCCCAGACCTACCGGTTCCGTTTCTTTGCTTTGCTGTGCTACCTTGCTTGAAAGACCGCCGGCCAACCAGGGTAATTTTCAATCTATCGCATTTTGGGACTAGACCAAATTGGCAAGATAGCCATTAGCTTGGTTTTATCAAATATCATCGCCTGGATTGCGAAGTAGGAAGCTTTTAGGCGATATGCCACCCTGAACATGGACTCCGATCGTTAAAAATAACTCGATCGCTTATTTATACAAGATGTTTGGTAAAGCCCTATAAAACTGAATATGGTAGATAGGGACCATAATAAAACTGAACAACTTTTACTATGGGACCAAATCTGAACTCGCGAAAAAAAAATGAACTGTTTCATACATTTTGATAATTTCGTTATTAATTGTTGTATAAAACAGCAGTTTTTTTTTTAAAACGATAACTAAAACTTCTCATCGCACCCCAGACGACGATATTTGATAACACCAAACTAATGGCTATCTTGCCAATGTGGTCAGGTCAAAATATGCGATAGATTGAAAATGAGCCTCTTGGCCGGCGGTCCATGGTAGAACAGCAAAGCAAAGAAATGGAACCGGTAGGTCTGGGGCCAGCCTTAGTCTCTGTGCTTCCGCCGCATATTACCGTAGCCGCGCCGCTCCCTGATTCGGTATTTCTTCCTTATTCGTTAAGCCTCGATTACATACGCCGATTTAGCTTCCTTACTGGGGATCCAATCTAGGAACCCAAATTGGATGTAGCGATCACACTATGCCCCAATTAGGACATGATTTCACTGATTAGGGTTGTCACCAGTACTTGACAATAACATTATTCTACATAGATTAAGCAATGAGTTTTCACTATTAACGGAAACGTAAAATAGGTTTTGATGAGTACTCTGATAGGAAATGGTTTGATGATGAAGCCGGACGGAAAAAGGCCACTAGAACTATGTAATAAAAAAGATGGTTTTTGGTCCTATTTTAACAAGAAAATAACAACACAATTTTTCAAAGACTAAAAATCCAAGATGGCGGTCAACTTTTTTGTTTTTGGGCTGATTTCGATAAAACTCGGTTTTTGGTCCTATTTCGACAAGAAAATAACAACGCAATATTGAAAATATTAAGAAATCCAAGATGGCGGTCAACTTTATTGTTTGTGGGCCAATTTCGATGAAACTCGGTTTTGTTACTATTTTGACAAAAAATAACAACGAAATGGTGAAAATATTAAAAATCCAAGATGGCGGTCAACATTTTTGTTTGTGGGCCGATTTCGATGAAACTCGGTTTTTGGCACTATTTTAACAAGAAAATAACAACACAATTTTTCAAATACTAAAAATCCAAGATGGCGGTCAACTTTTGTTTTTGGGCTGATTTCGATAAAACTCGGTTTTTGGTCCTATTTTGACAAAAAAATAACAACGCAATATTGAAAATATTAAGAAATCCAAGATGGCGGCCAACATTTTTTTTGTGGGCCGATTTCGATGAAACTCAGTTTTTGGTACTATTTTAACAAGAAAATAACAACACAATTTTTCAAATAGTAAAAATCCAAGATGGCGGTCAACTTTTTTGTTTTTGGGCCGATTTCGATAAAACTCGGTTTTTGGTCCTATTTTGACAAGAAAATAACAACGCACTATTGAAAATATTAAGAAATCCAAGATGGCGGCCAACATTTTTTTTGTGGGCCGATTTTGATGAAACTCGGTTTTTATTACTAATTTAACAAGAAAATAACAACACAATTTTTCAAATACTAAAAATCCAAGATGGCGGTCAACATTTGTTTTTGGGCCGATTTCGATAAAACTCGGTTTTTGGTCCTATTTTGACAAGAAAATAAAAACGCAATATTGAAAATATTAAGAAATCCAAGATGGTGGCCAACATTTTTTTTGTGGGCTGAATTTGATAAATCTCGGTTTTTGGTACTATTTTAACATGAAAATAACAGCACATTTTTTTAAATACTAAAAATAGTAGTAGTTAGTACCAAAACCCGAGTTTTATCGAAATCGGACTACGAACAAAAAACTACGCCACTCTCTTGGATTTTTTAATATTTTTAACATTTCCTTGTTATTTTTTGTCAAAGTAGTAACAAAACCGAGTTTCTTTGAAATCGGCCCATAAACAAAAAAGTTAGCCGCCATCTTGGATTTTTAGTATTTGAAAAATTGAGTTGTTATTTTCTTGTCAAAATAGTAGCAACAACTGAGTTTCATCGAAATCGGCCCACAAACAAAAAAGATGGCCGCAATCTTGGATTTTAAGTATTTAAAAAATTGAGTTGTTATTTTCTTGTCAAAATAGTACCAAAAACAGAGTTACATTGAAATCGGCTTACAAACAAAAATGTTGGCTGCCATCTTGGATATTTTATTATTATTTTTAACATTTCGTTGTTATTTTTATGTCAAAGTAGAAACAAAACCGAGTTTCTTTGAAATCGGCCCATAAACAAAAAGTTGGCCACCATCTTGGATTTTTAGTATTTGAAAATTTGTGTTGTTATTTTCTTGCTAAAATAGTACCAAAAACTGAGTTTCATCGAAATCGGCCCACAAACAAAAAAGATGACCGCCATCTTGGATTTTTAGTATTTGGAAAATTGAGTTGTTAGTTTCTTGTAAAAATAGTACCAAAAACAGAGTTTTATCGAAATCGGTCATATAACTTGACAAAACAAAGATGAGACAAAAGATGCACCGAGTTTAGTGTTTGTAGCTGCTGCGCATCTTTTGTCTCATCTTTGTCTTGCCAAATTACGTGCCGGTAGTAAGTAATACACCCGCATAAATGCAAACTAAAGAAAAAAATATGTCTGAAGACTTGGCTGCATGATCAAAGTTTCATTTGCCTTACCTATATAGCCTTGGCTAGGGAGGCAACCCTTAAATTCCCCAACTAGGATCCAATTCGGGGCTTCGTTTCCAATCTGAAATTGGGTCCCCAGTAAGGACGCTAAATCGGCGTATGTAATCGAGGCTTTAGCCGGTGGCAGTGCTGGCCGCTGATTCGATAGCCAGCGAACAAAATCCACCAATAGGAAATATGCATCAATTTTTTTTTAAATCAAAATCAATAGTATAAAGGTCCAAACAAATTATCGGACGCGGCTTACTGCCGCGGCTGCAGATCAGCCGCGGCAGGTGTGCAAACTATCGGATGTAGTAGGTCGCGGACGTAACAATCGACTAATATGACGTCATCGGACGTCCGATAGCTATCTGGCACGCAGGATGTTATTAGAGTGTTCACACTTATCAGCCGCGGCAGTAAGCCGCGTCCATAAGCCGCGTCCGATAATTTGTTTGGACCTTAATGCTTGAGAAAATCAACTGTAATATTGAAACTTTTCTCTTGCGTTTTTTTCTCGTAATATAGTTACTTGAAGTTAGCACGCATCAGCTCCCGCCGAAAACGCTCTATATAAATATGTGACGTTTCAGGTGTGTTTCAGCGCGTTTAATATGGAGTTAGCTAAGTATCTTCAATTATCTCCTTAAATTTTGCGTTTTAGTACATATGTGTCATACAAAATATTATTTCTTATTGGATATTCTATCTGACTGTTAAGTGCATTATATCCGAAAATGAAAAAAAATATCGTTATTTTCCCCTGATTTCATCGTGTGATAAAACTAAAATAATTTTTTTTTTTTATTTTTCTTTCTGTTCCATCATGTTATTTCAAGTGTCCGCTGCGATCAAGCTCAATTTTATGAAAATCGGTGACTTATGCATATTCCCTATTGAGTTTGAAATAGATTTTTTGCTGGCGCTTCAAGAAAAATCCGTCTGGGGCTGCCATTGCTATCTCTCTAACTATTAACATAAATTAATCACAATACTAGTTTATTTCGGGGCAGGTAATGCAGCCCCCGACGGTTTTTTTGCGTTTGTATAATTAGTCAGTTTTATCCACTAATCTTGTCTTGTGGTTTTATAAAAAAAAAACGGCCTCGCAGCGTCATATTTAGTTAATTTAATGTTATCTACTATTCTTGTAATCTGTGGCTTCATCCGGGTGGACGGGTATATTGCGCAGCAAGGCTTGCGTGATTGAAGCATGTACCTATGCGAGATTTCACAGCGAGACCCGCGAAATTAAAAAATGCCTGTCTCAGCCTTGAGTCATTCATTTCCGTCGCTGCATCTAAAATATCGGGCGGATTCAAAGGACATCAGGCAGAGTCGCATAGAAAAAAACCAAACAATGTATAGCATTTCTGTTTTTTTTTTCAAAATGTAGGCATGTAATTAGTAAGTCATAAAAAATATTCATATTTTTACGAAAATTTATGTTTTAAGAGTTATTTATGTTTGAAAGTGTTTTTTTTTGTAACCCCGACACTAAATAGCAACACGTACCACGACCAACACGTTTCGTTAGTGATACAGATTAGCACCACAATGTATGAGTCAGAACCAGGGCCTTACTATCTTATATCTTTAAACGAGCAATTCTTGTATATATATATATATTTCTGTGATCTCGGAAACGGCTCTAACGATTTCGTTGAAATTTGGTATATGGGGGTTTTCGGGGGTAAACAATTGATCTAGATTGGTTTTACGTTTG